>CM072555.1:17167683-22310407 GCA_036898215.1 Platycarya strobilacea | reverse complement strand
TTTACAATTATGATTTAATTACAATTTATCTTTATTTGTGTGGATGATGATACCACTAAGTATGCAGTACAGATTTGCCTTTCTTTTTCACATTGTTTTTTTTTTAATCTATTTAATATTTTGGTTTCTTCTACCTTTCCTTTTGCTGTTTTTTATGACTCACTGCATTTCTTTCCTTTGTTTGCATGGATTTAATTCTTTAATGTGAACTGAGTTTTATGCAAATGGCTGTAAGCTGTAGAGATTACATGTCATTCATCCAGCAATTGCTAATTGCATGCTAGAGATTGCAATAAAAACCTTTTGAAAGTATGAGTTCTTCATTTATATTGTCATCTTGAGTAAAAGCTTTGCGTTCATTGGTGGCAATGCAAGCAAAATGTTGGCTACATGCTAGAGACCTGACTAATGTCAACTTTCAATAATTGAAAGATAAAGGAATAGTAGTTGAAAAAAAGAGAAGATTGCACTCCTCATCTTACCAAAAGTTTGTACTGAGAAATGGTTTTTTCATTTATGCCGGCAGAGAATGTAGTTTGGAGAACATTTATTAATATTAGAAGTCATTAGAATGAAAAGGTTGAACCCACTTGGTTAATGCTTCTTCTACTTTTGGAAAACCAAAAATTTTTGCACATTTCTTTTTTCAATTAAGCATGCAAGCTATATAGGATGAAACAAATAAAGCTTTCCATTGGCATGCCTTTATAGCAGGAAGGTTTCATAAGATATCATGAATAGACTTACATTTGAAAAATAGACATGCTGCTTGAAGTTTGGCCAAATGATTGACAGTTTACAGTTAGGGTCAGATTTATCTTCAGATCACAAAAGATGGAAGAATAAATATTCTAGGATTTTGTTTTTTCAACAAAAATATCCAATTGGATTTGTCAATATCTTGCTGATCTTATAGAACCATATCTCTTGCTGGATTAAAAAAACTAGGGTAACATGAGTTTTCTTTTTTGTTGATTTGAAATTATCTGGGATATTTCAACTATTTCCTCTATGTTTTGTTGTTTGGAAGGGACAAGAAGAACGTGTTCTTCTTTCTTTGATGATATCAGATATCTAGTTTACCTCTAGTCAGATTTGGGTCCAAAAGAAGTTCTAAGGTCTTACAAGATTCTTCCCCATTTGGCATCTCTCTGTCTCTTTATGGCCTTTTGTATTAATCAATTGTCTGATACTTCATAGGTAGTTTCCTATTTCATATGTATCATTCTTGCTCCCACTTCTTTCTTTTGGAGGGTGCTCAAGCCTCAAGGAATATTTCAGAAAAAATGTTTCTGCATCTGTGCATCATATTGAAGTACTTGAGAGAACAAAAAAACCAAGGGAAAAGTCTTGGACATTCTCATTAGGCGTTCAGTTTGACAGATAAGGAGGCATTTATATTCTTCTCTGTGGCAAATGTAAATACGAAGCTTATTTTGAATGTTACCATATAAGCTAATAGTTATGTCTGAATAATGAGAGGTCTTAGATTTTTAATTTTGTTGAAAGAACATTTCTTTTTATGAACAATGCTGACACACTTAGTAGCTGTGGGGTATTTTTTTTTTTTTTTTGAGGTTTCCATGACATCCAAGGAGAAGTTGAACTTAGGTGGTTGATGTTTTTCGAAAAACCAGCCAAGTAGGGATGGATGGTACCTTTGAGAATCACAAAGGAGGGATTATCAAGATAAGAAAAGGAACCACTAATGGGGTTTGAGTTATCTTGCGTCTACTTATATTTCAGATATAGATGGCAAGGTTTGATTTTCAGGCTGAGCTGTTTGTCATTCTTCAAGGCCTTAAGAATTGTCAACTGTGGGAAGATTGAAGATGGATTTTTAGCATTATTAGATTGCTAGCTTGAGCAATTCAGGGTTTGAGAGGTGACTCACTGGTGTGGGAAATATCCCAAGTCTTTTCCACAATAAACATTGTGAATGTGGAAACATATAAAGTAAGATTCAGAAATATGTTTCCCACTCAAGTAATGACTTGTTATTTTTTATATAGGAGGGGCAACCTTTGTGCTTGACTCATGAAAAAAGAAAGACTATCATTGCATAGAAGTTTCTTTCCTAATTGTAGTGTACATGCTAGGAACAAGTCCATTTTATAGCTATCTTAGTATGATTTTTGAAGTTTTATGGACGTGTTGATTATTTTGCGTTTCTTTCTAAAAGGCTTTCTTAATTTCTATATATTATTATTTAAGGCATTAATTTTTTTTATATCAAGTCAGGTGTCAGCTTATGAATTTTGTAGTAATTGTTTTCTTGTCTACAATCTTAGGGCACATTACAATGTTTTATTGAAGGATATTGAGGTGGGAGGTGAGGCTCTATCACTTCCATCAGATATATTTGAGAACGGAGTTCGGAAAGGAACTATAATTGATAGCGGCACGACATTGGCTTACCTTCCAGAGGTGGTTTATGAGACCCTAGTTCCGAAGGTATGGGTTATTTCTTAACTCACACTCATTTGAGGTCTTCCTTAAATGCACACACGCACACGCACACGCATATATATTTTTTGATTTTCATTTCCCTTTTCTTTTTGTATTCAGATTATGGCTCAGCAGCCTGGATTGAAATTACATACTGTTGAAGACCAGTTTACTTGTTTCCAGTACAGTGGAAAGTAAGGCATCAACTGAAGCTACTCCCTTGAAATTTTATTTTAGGAGTAATAAGTTAATCTTTATGATCTCCCTGCAGCTAAGGGTTGAATTAAGTATGACTTTATGTATTAATGGCTTAAGACTATATAGAATATTAACACTATATCGATGAGATTAATCAGAAGTTTGCTGAAAGTGACAGATTGTACATAGTACATCGCAGGCGAAAATATAAAGGGCTCAGAACAACAATCTATATTAAAAAAAGAAGGATGTACAACTCAACTGGACTATCATTGACTGCTCTTTAGTACATTAATTACTACTATGATGGTACACTATGGCTAGGGTGCAATATTTTGGAGATAATTCTGTATGTTGACTCTGGGGGTCATAATTATGGAAATCACCATCCTTTATAACATTCCTGAACAATAGTAATAAAAGAAAAAAGATAATATTTCCATTGAAGAGTTCTGTAGTTTTACTAAAGGAGAGGAATTTTAAAGACTTGCACCTAATATTTCTATGATTGAAAGAATAATTTTACTTCCAGAGGGGATGGTTTTTCAGCAATCAGAACTGGAGGATGAGTATTGATGTTCTCTTTTCCTTTACTCTTGCAGTATTGATGATGGATTTCCAACCGTTGCGTTTCACTTTGAAGGTTCCCTTTCTTTGACAGTTTACCCTCATGAGTATCTATTCCAGATTCGGGTAAGTATGGTGAATGTTAAATTTTAATTAGAATCTTCCCTTATTTGGTCATTTGGCGATTTTCTGACTGAAGTTTTACGTGAAATGCTTTGGTTCATGTGATTTTACTCACCATATATTGAACCAATGCAGTTATTAAATGCTTACCAGAATTGATTGCTAAATTGACCCTTTTCATTAGGATAAATTGTTTTTTGATAGGTAATAAGAAATTTTATTTCAGATGAATAGACATAGCCAAGAACACAAGAAGTATACAAGAGAAAATACTTAGATATAAATTAAAGAAAGGCAAAACTAAAGCAAAACATTTCAAGAATCCCATCCCTTTTAAGGTTTTGCACCCAAAAACTGAGCGTGGTAAAGAAAAAGTCACTGAATTCCCTCAAGGTTCGTTCATGGTCGTGAAAACATCTCCCATTTCTTTCTAACCATAAACGCCAAAACAAACACAAAGGGACCACCTTCCAGAATCTGCATTGCCTCCACTATCCACAGAACCATTCCAGCTTGCCAAACAATCCACCACATGCAGTGGCATAACCCAAACAATACCAACCCTATTAAATATCACATTCCACAAAGCTGTCACCACTTCACAATGTAGAAAAAGGTGATTAACATATTCCCCGTCTTTTTTGCATATGTAACACCAATCAATAACAAATAATCCTATTTTCCTCAAATTATCTGTAGTTAGAATCTTATTAAGAGAAACCAACTGGTAGAAGAAATCTACTTTACTAGAAACTTTAGATTTCCAGATACATTTCCAGGGAAATGCAGTATCTCCATGGCAGTTTAAACACTTCGTAGTAGGATCTCACAGAAAATTTGGAATTAGGATAATGCAACCACAGCAACCTGTCCTCCTTACTATGATCTATCTTTATATCATATAATCTTGCAAAGAAGTCAGCAGCTTCACTTAGTTCTCAATCTTGTAAATCTCTATTAAACTCCACATTCCAATGTAATAAATTATTAGAAATCTGGAAAGAATCAACCACAGTAGCCCCTTTATATCTAGCTATCCTAAAGAGATTATGATAAAAAGTTTTGAGAGCTCAATCCCCACACCATGCATCATGCTAGAAATAAATGTTATTCCCTTTCCCCACATTAAATTTTGTATTATTGACAAAATCCCCCCATCCCAACTGAATGGTTTTCCATAAACTCACTCCAAAAGCCCCTTTAACTTCATTGTTACACCAACTCCCCCACATCCTTCCATATTTAACTTCCACGATCTGCCAACATAAAGTGTTACTCTCAAAGATGTACCTCCAAAGCCACTTTCCAAGAAGAGCCTTATTAAAAAACTTCAAGTTTCTTATGCCCAGACCCCACAAGATACTAGGGCACAAACTTTATTCCAACTTACTTGATGTCATTTTCTATTCTCCCCAATTACACCCCTAAGAAATTTCTACAAATTTTCTCAATTTTTTTAGCTACCCCACAGGAAGAGGAAAGAGAGACCCACAGGAAGGGGAGAGAGAGAGAGGAAATAAGTGGGAAGATTAGACAAAGGTGCTTTTAATCAAAGTCACTCTGCCCCCTTTTGATAAATAATTCTTTCCAGCCAACTAATCTCCTTTTAATCTTCTTGATGACCCCATCCCAAATAGACACTCGATAGATAAATCTAGTGATTTTATATATTTTTATGACCCTTAAGAGTAATTGATATCAATGAATATAGATGATGTTTTTTTTTTATCATTCGTTGTGTTACAGCGGAGATGGCTTGTTGCTTGAAATGTAAGAATTTCTAGGTTAAAACTACTTATATGATACTGAAATGCATAATAACATGGTGAATGGAATATTTTATAACTCAATCCATTATTTTGTTAATTAATCTAATGATTGAGACCTATAAAATCTCATCAGATTGGTGGTCATCTTTCTTTCTTGCAGAAGGAAAGCATAATGTTAATAATACTCTAAAAAGGAAGAAAAGCCCATTTATCTGTTGATCAATACTAGAATTACTATAACTTGCAAAAAATGAGTTGCTTTGGTGTTCTTGCACTTAGTACGTGAAATTTTATAAACCTCGTTGGAATTTTCCGGGTTGTGATAATTTGGAACATTTTCATGTGTAGTTTACCTTGCAAGTGAGAGTTCATTGTCAAATAAACTGTGAGGGTTCTCCCCATTGACAAGCATTACCAGTTATGCTATTGTTTAAATGATGAGTTCTGTTATATTTCTGAAAACATTATATTCATGCTATTGGTATAATCATTTCACAGGGTTCACATGCATATATATGTTTTCATGACATTTTGCAGAATGATGTGTGGTGTATCGGTTGGCAGAATAGTGGGATGTCTAAGGATGGAAGCCAAATGACTCTTTTGGGAGGTGCAGTATAGTATTACATTTGCATATGAATTAAACTATTGATTTTGTTACTGAAAATAGAATGTGAAATGTGTCGAGTCATCTTAACTAATGTTTTAGGAGTTTGTAGTTCTTTCTGGCCAAGCGCTCTTTTGGTTTTTTGTTAATACTAGAAGTTGATAAAATATGAATTATGCTACCTTCCTTGTAGATAGGGGTGGCAATATGTCACACGATTCGTTAACCCAATACGAACACGACACGATAATAGCGGGTTAGAGTTTAGTCTTAAAGGGTTTCGATTCAAAACGGGTTGACCCGTTATGACACGATTGCTTAACGGGTTGATAGCGGGTCAACTTGTTTTGACCCGCTATGACACGTTAAAAAAGTTAAAATTGTTAGAATATTAATTTCAATATTTTTATTATTTATATTATAATTAATACTTGTAGTTAGTATTATAATTTTTATAAATATTGTGATTTTAACATTTGTATAAAATTATACTAAGTTTAATTAAATCAAATGGATTAATTTTAGACATATTCAACATATTTATATAATCAGGTTGAAACGTATCATATTTTGTCGTATTAATTTATTTCATAATATTCACTAATGAGTCATAACGGATTGACACAACACGACACGTTATGTTAACAAGTTGTGTTAGGTTTGAGATTTTGATACGATAAGTTTAACGGGTCGGGTTAGAGTTGACCTATATAGTATAATATACATATCTTGACACGACACGAACACGACTTGTTAACACGATTTGACACTCCTACTTGTAGATGCAGAATTTCTATATCTGCATAAGTGATCGCATATAGAATATCTATTGTAGAAAATAACCTAAGATCCAAAAGAATATCAATCCCGGGCAAATTTCTTTGTGTGTAATAGTCATGAGATGATTCCCGAACAACTGAAATTCTTTGGAGTTCCACTGTATTATTAACAAAGCGTTCCTTTAAGCTACAATTTTGCACAAAAGTTAGTATATATACTCTCATTTGCACCTAGATTTTATTTAGTGGAGCTTCATTAACATATCATACAATGATTTATGATTGATGGTTTCTCAGTTAATAAAAATAGATGGAACTGAAATGACATGTTGGGCTGTAGCATTATATTTATATTAAATTACTTATCTAAATGTTTCAAATTGCAGATTTGGTGCTTTCAAATAAGCTAGTAGTGTATGATCTTGTA
The DNA here is from genome assembly GCA_036898215.1 of Platycarya strobilacea. Lineage (NCBI taxonomy): Eukaryota > Viridiplantae > Streptophyta > Magnoliopsida > Fagales > Juglandaceae > Platycarya > Platycarya strobilacea. Next base: position 22,303,489 of record CM072555.1, on the reverse strand, counting down.
AATCAGACAATTGGATGGACTGAGTACAACTGTGAGTACTATGTATTGATTTAATTTTATGTTCGCTGGTCTTGTTTATGACCTCTTAACATATAATTTTATGTCGTATGCTTGGATCTTAAATTAATTTTTTTTTTAAGTATTTATTTTGACTTGATACTTCTGATCAATTCTCACCATCTTGATTGCTCTCTCTAGCAAGAGATATATGGGTAGAAAATATCATTGATCACCTCTTCCCACAGAGAGTTTATGATCTGTCATAAGCATTTCTTTGTATCCTCTTTTTCCTTGTTTTTCCATCCATTTTGTTGATTGATTTGTGCATTAGATTAAAGATATACGACCCACTCCAATTAGTTGTTTTTAGAGATAATCTCCATACCAATTAACTTGGACTCGAGAATGATAGTCTTCCACCAATTTTGACGGAATTTTCCAGCTTCCCGCTTAGTATTTTACAGATCAAGTAACTTTTTGCATCATAGAAATGATTTGATCACAGTATTCAAACACATCATGTTATGCGTCTACTGTCATGTAAACTTGGTGATTTGTTGCCTTTCTTATTTATGGTTGTTTTTGCTTATCATAGGCTCTTCAAGCATTAAGGTAAAGGATGAATCTGGAGCGGTGTATTCTGTTTATGCCCATAATCTTTCTTCAGCTTCCACTGCGATTATTAGGAGAACGTTAACTTTTATTTTATTATTGATTGGTATGTTGCACAACTTTTCCTATTAATTTGTTTCTGCATGGCAGAATGTTCATTAATTTTGTTTTACTCTACTATATTGAATAAAAATGTGAATCTCCTTTTATCCATTCTTTCTTTTGTTTTTAGTATTTGGGGTGGGGGCTATATTCTTGCAAATGATATATAATAATTGAAACAGTATAGTATTACTTTCATTTGTGGGAAATTGGATGTTTCTTTTAAGAGATTTGCTACATACAAGCGAATTTGTGGACTATTTTGCATCAATACCGCTACTTTCATATCCAAAATTCAAATCCACATCATTCAGTAAAGTCTAATTTTTGGACTAATCACATCAAATGGGTGTGCATATTGGTGTGCAAAATCGCTTGTAATTAGGTTTTTTGTCCTTTTAAATGAGTTCAGTGCATAAACATGTTGTAAATCATCCTCTCATAGTCTGGATTATGTAGGTCCACAAAATTTTGTGTACACTTGATGCATATCTTTTAAGAAAAATGTTTGCTTGAGGTAAACTCATAAAGTGAAGTAGTTTATTGTAGTACATCAAATTATAAAGTTTTTTTTTTTTAATAAAATAGATTAACGTATCATAGTTGGCCATATCAGTTTGTGAGCCTAACTTTACAAAATCTTGTAGTGAACCTAGCACTCATTTTTCAATGACGTGTTAGTTTTACTCCACCATTTTCGATTGACTTCCTAATGTAACTGCTATCCAAAAGCTAAATGTAGTACAAGAAAACTACCACACTACTAGTAATTATAATCATTGAGAAATGATTTTACAGTCATAGGGAGTGTAAATCTTATACATTTCTCTTGAAAAAATAGATCAATTTGAGATGTACATGAAAAAATTAGTTTGTTAATCGTAAACTCTACTTAATTTTATAACGGAAGTTTACATGACTTGTACTCCCTAAAACTGCATCTATTATTACTCGTGATTATTATCACAATCAGAAAAGTGAATGCACCCAGGCCTGGTATTATAATGTTATTTTAAATATGAACTAACAACAAAATAGAGGACTGCCAGAAATTGTACAATTTGGTATGCATCTCCTTGTAATAACTGATGAAGCAAAGAAATAAAAATGGAATATCAGTTGATCATGCAAACAACTTTAATTGGCATCATCGTTCAATCTCAACTGAGGAAGATAATCCTATTAGTTCTCATTTAATTATTTGATGCAGCTCGACTTTCATGACTGATGTAGAGATCTGTACCATCGATTCATATATAAAGTATTTGGGTTTTGATAATTGAACGACTGTTAAAGAGTTATACTGTAACATCCCGACTCAAATGTTTTATTTTTAAATAATTTTGATATTTCAATCTTTCATATTATTGTATATTATTATTATTATTTTATTGTTACAATTTTAGTATTTATTTTAAAATAGGATTATATTTCTCTTCTTTTTAAGATATAAATTTATTTAAACTCAATCCCCTTAATTGTTGACCTATCCATAATTCAAAAGACTTCAAAATTTTTTTATCCTAATTTGAATTCAGATCCCATTTCAAACTCAAATCTGAAACTCACCATCAATTCAAATCCGACACCTTCATCTCTATATATATATATTTTTTTTTATGCAAACTGAGGCCATGCATGAACCCATCACGTCCTTTTTCTTAATTGTCGGTAACAACCACCTTAAATACATAGAACACCTTATCTCATTCCTCTAGAATTTAGAACTCCACTGCCACTCGTCTCTCCTCTCCTCTCTCTAGGGTTTCTCACCTATTTATCTATATATAAATACACATATTTTTACCACAGCACGCATAATAAAACTGTCTTCCTCCCTCCCTCCCTCCCTCAAGGATCACTGCGCTAAACTAGCCGCATATCGAAGAAGCATTGTCCGTATCCCACCATGCACGTTTCACATCTCTACACACGTCGCCCTTGCACACGCACGGCCAACCAGCTCCTGGTTAGTCCCTTGCACGACCTGCACCTCCTTGCCAAGTAGTCACCATCACCGGAAATAGCCGCTCACGTCGCCTCTCCCTCTCCACCCCTGAGTTACTCAGAAAACAGAGCGACCTGCATTAACTCCGTCTCATCTGGAATCACTGCAACATCCATTGACAACCGTGAGCCTCTCGGACCGATAGCAGGAGCACCTAGTCGCCACGGATCACCACTGAAATCCCTCCATAAAGGCCTCTGTTTTTCTATGCCAAAACAGAGTATGGACAGCCCCTTTCTTGCACCCGCGGTCAGCACCTTCTATTGAAGGTACACGAAGCATATTGTCAAACACATACAAGGCCACCTGACTGATATATCCTGAAGAAATTAAATTCATTTTATGAGTTGTAAATATATATTGTTATTTAATATTTCGTTATTCATTCTGTGTAACTATAAATAGCTATTGTACACAACAGATCAATACAGTGAAAATCATTTCTCTCAAACTGCTTTGTTACTTTATGCGGTTTTAGCATTCTGTTATTTTCGTGCCGTATGCGTGTGCCCAAGGCAGTTGGGTCATCTTCCTCCTTGCGTCTGTGCCATTCTTAATATGGTATCAGAGAAATGAATGATGATTCTGACGCCACCATGTCTTCCAAATCCCTGAATAATCCCTACAATCCCGCTAGCCCATATTTCATTCAACCAGGTGAGGGTGCTTCGTCTCCTTAGTTCCTTATGTTCTCACTACCGAAAATTATTTCACATGGGCGAGGACGATGCGCCGAGCTCTTAAACATTAAAAACAAGCCTGAATTCATCGATGGAACCATCACCAAGCCACAAAACACTTCTGGTCCTCTTTATGCTCCTTGGGAGCGTTGCAATGATATGATTATAGCATGGATCCAACATTCGGTCAGCTCTGACCTTAGAACGAGCATTGCGCATTCCAATACAGCAGACAGTGTTTGGAATGACCTTAGGGAGCGATTTTCCATTCAGAATGCCCCTCGGATCTTCCAACTTGCCAAATCCATTTCATCCTCCACATAGGACTCCGATTCTGTCAGCCAGTACTACAACAAACTCAAGACCTATTGGGACGAGATATCTATGAGCCTAAGCCAACCTACACTTGTGGTGCAGTCAAAACTCTGCTGGATTACAGCCACACTCATAAGGTGATGCAATTCCTTCTTGGCTTAGATGATTCCTATGACTCTGTCCGTGCCCAAATTTTACTTCAGGATCCTCTGCCACCTCTCAATCGAGTTCTATCACTCGTCCAACAAGAGGAGAGGAGACGGCAACTTCATTCTGTACTAGCTTCAATTGCTATGGCTGCCAAGACTCCAGATCCTCGCAACTCAACCAACGCACGTCGTGAATGCCTGTTGGGAATCTGGGCTTCCAAATTCCCCCCACCAGAATCTACTTTTAACAGAATAACAAGAAAAAAAGAGAAATAAATACAACACAAGAATTTACGTAGAAAACTCCAAAACAGGAGAAAAACTACCATACCCAGAGAAGAAAATACACTATGTGAAAAATTGTTACAATCACACAATTTTTCTCCTCACCCCAACGACACCCACAAAAACTTCTCCTACTAGTAAAACTCTAACTTTCACATCTCTTCCTTTTACATACAAAAAGGACAATAGAGGAATTTTACTAAAGTCAAAAGTTACTAGATAAGTTTCTGACTTATGTATTTAAACCAAGGAGGATAGGCCTCATTTTATAACCCCCTTGGTATTGCCCCTCTCCCACTCCTTTCCCACGTGGGATTCAAGGAGCAAAAAATCCAACAATCTCCACCTTGCGACTTTGACTGATCCCACAGCCATGCTCCACCACAATGAGGATCTTCATAGCTTCCGCTATCATGCTCCACCATAAAAGCATATTCACTCAGAATAAACCAATTCCAAGCATTTCACTTCGGCCCATGTCGAAAATAACCTTGCTGAAAAATTATGGTGCAACTCCCACGTTTGGCTTTCCTGAAAGTTCATCAGCCATCGACATGAATTTCCACCACACACCTTGCATCAATGCCAAACCAATGCCCGTGTGCAAACTTGTGGAACAATTAACATTAACACATCCTCTATCATGGCAACTTTGGAATTAGCGGCATGCCATAAGGATATACATGTCTCTTTTTCTATGGAGAGAGACACAATGTTAGCTTCATACCAGTATCTCCATTTACTGACTTGGAACCACTTGCCGAATCGGCTCCACTTCTTCTTAACAACTTTTCTTGACATACCCAGGTTGTCCACACCTCCAGCGAATTGCTGACTTCATGGGTTGGTCTGCTCTTGTGTAATTGATGGAATCAAAATATCAGTGACTTGTACTTGCCACAAGTCAAAATTGATTCTCCCATCAACGTTCTCTACCTCCATTCTTGACATTGTTTCGATGAATTTTACCGTAGAAATGAATAGTATCCACTAAGTAAGTTCCCAGGAAAGACTGATCTTTCCTAAACAGAACTTCAAGGTTCCCATGAAAGATTGGAGGGTCACAACGGACATGCTTAAAATTTCCAATCTCCTAGACAGAACCTCCTTAGATTATACGTATTCACATTACCACACCAAAGCTCCACCCTGCAAAAAGAACCTAGTGGCTCTGATACCACTCGTTGGGAATCTGGGCTTCCAAATTCTCCCCTACCAGGATCTACTTTTAACAGAATAACAAGAAAAATAGAGAAATAAACACAACACAAGAATTTACGTGGAAAACTCCAAAACAGGAGAAAAATCACCAGACCCAAAGAAGAAAATACACTATGTGAAAAATTGTTACAATCACACAATTTTTCTCCTCACCCCAATGACACCCACAAAAACTTCTCCTACTAGTAAAACTCTGACTTTCACCTCTTTTCCTTTTACATACAAAAATGACAATAGAGGAATTTTACTAAAGTCAAAAGTTACTAGATAAGTTTCTGACTGGTGTATTTAAACCAAGGAGGCTAGGCCTCATTTTATAACCCCTTTGGCATTGCCCCTCTCCCACTCCTTTCCCATGTGGGATTCAAGGAGCAAAAAATCCAACACGCACGTCGTGAATGCCTGTTTTGTTCCCACTGCAACATTCCTCGACATTCGCTGGAGCATTGTTTCAAGGTGAATCCAAATTTGACCGTCTGTTCCCATTGCCGCATACTTGGACACACGTGGGACAAGTGTTACAAGTTGAATGGATTTCCTCCAGGACACAAGAACAGCTCAAAATACAAATTCAGTGCTAATCAATCTTCTGTTTCGCAGGAGGAAATCAACCATGGTCCAGCTATTACTTAATCCAACACATTGCCTTACTTAATCCAGATCGCAGTGAAGCAATCATTCCAGCTGCAAACCACGTCAATACCAACTCATCTCCCGTCTCTGGTATTTCATCCTCTTGCACACACGCTTGCACCACAAACACTCAAACACCTTGGATCATAGACACCAGTGCCACAGATCACATGATCTGTAGCCCCAAATTCTTCACACATAACATTACTCCAACATCTCGCATCATCAGATTACCAAATGACTCCACTACAGTACCTTCACACATTGGTGATGTCCACTTATCGCCTCAATTAATTCTTCGTCATGTTTTATGTTTCCTGCCTTTAAATTCAATTTAATTTCTGCCAAATCCTTATCCCACCATTCTAATTGTTGTTTGATTTTTTTTTCTCCAATTCCTGCTACATTCAGGGCCTTTCATCTTGGATGACAATTGGAGCAGAGACGGTGCGTGACGGCTTGTATCACCTGCTTTTATCCAGACCAAAGCCTTCTCTCCTGCAAAAATCTTTCCAGAACTTATTTCCTTCAATACCTGTCAATCATACCTCTATTTCCAAATTTAATCAATTTATGTTATGGCAATATAGACTGGACACAGTTCCATGACCAAGCATATCTTACATGATATTAATCCTAATTTCAAATATTCAGATCATTCTCAATTTCCCTGTGATGTTTGTCCTCTAGCAAAACAACACAAAAATCCATTTGAATCAAAATCCAAGGCCACCAGACCGTTTCATGTTGTCTCAGTTGACATTTGGGGACCAAATCAAACACAATCTTACAATGGTGCAAATTTTTTTCTCACACTTGTTGATCAATTCACAAGATGCACTTGGATTTATCTACTTAAAAATAAAGTTGAAGCTCAACCTCTCTGATGAACTTTTTTGCACTCGTTGAGACCCAATTCAGTAGCCAAATTAAAATTCTTCGATCCAATAATGGTGCCGAATTTCACATGCCACAGTTTTAGAACTCCAAAGGCGTCATTCACCAATTAACATGCGTTGTGACGGCCCAACAAAACGCCCTTGCTGAACGAAAACACTAGCATATACTCAACATGGCACGTGCACTCAAATTTCAATATGGTCTCCATTACAATATTGGTCTAATTTTATCACCACTACAGTCTACCTCATAAATAGAATCCAACACCACTTCTCAACAATAAAATCCCATTTGAAGTTCTCTACAAGGTTAATTATTCTCATCTTAAGGTATTTGGATGTCTATGCTTCGCATCCACCCTATCTCATTCTCGATCCAAATTCGACCCTCGTGCAAAGAAATGTCTCTTCCTTGGATACCCTAACGGTGCCAAAGTTTATAAACTACTCAACCTCACCACCAAACAAATCTTCATTTCTCGGGATGTCACATTCCATGAAGATACTTTTCCACTCAACATCAAACACCTTCTTCCACTACAAACATTCCACCAGCACTCACTAACTCATCCTTACTCGACACACCTGCCAGTCCTTTAATTTTCCCAACCCACTTACCCATACTGAAGAACATATGGCCTCATCTCCTAGCCCCCAAACTAACGACAGCAATCCCCCCATTGATAATGTCCCCTTAACTCCTCCTCACCGCATAGATAATCAAACTTCAACACCTCTCCAATCCTCTCCCACACCACACCACCTCGCCGAATTACACGTGCTCGCAAAGCTCCTACCTACCTTCATGAATACCATCGCCAACAAGCCTCATCACTTGCTTTGCACCAATCGACATCCATGATGAAGACTCATCATTCACATACCCTCTCAGGTAATGTTCGTTTCCCCATTTCTTCTGTTTTATCTTATACCTCTCTTTCACCTCAATTTCGCTTTCACAACTCCGTTTCTCTCCATTCTGAACTCACCACATACAACCAAGCCACCTAACACCCAATTTGGTGTGAGGCGATGAACCAAGAGCTCACTACACTTGAGCTTAATTAGACCTGGACCATTGTTGATCTCCCACTGGGCTAAACACCAATTGACTGCAAGTGGATTTACAAGTATAAATTTAAGGCTGACGGTACCATTGAGCATTCTAAAGCACGTCTAGTCGCAAAGGGATTCACCCAACGTGAAGGTATTAACTTTCATGACACATTTTCACCAGTTGCTAAATTAGTTTTAGTTCGTTGCCTTTTAGCAGTTGCTGCCATCAAAGGTTGGGATTTCCAGCAACTCGATATCAACAACGCATTTTTATACTGCGATCTCGATTAAGAGCTTTATATGCGGCCACCTTTCAATCACTATGAATTCAAAACAACACAAGTATGCCGTTTACAAAAGAGCTTATATGGCCTTCGCCAAGCTTTCCGCCGATGGAATACAAAGCTAACTTCAACCCTGGTTGAATTTGGTTTCACCAATCAAGAGTGGATTATAGCCTATTCACCACGAGCATAGATGATTCCTTTGTTGCACTCCTCGAATATGTTGATGATATCATTCTCATGAGTTTGAATCCCAACTCAAGCTTTGCAGTCAAACAATTCTTGGCAACCAGATTTCACATCAAACAACTAGGTCCCTTACGTTATTTCCTTGGTATGGAGATCGGACGTTCCAGAGCAGGCATCCAAATTTGCCAATGCAAATATGCATTGGACTTACTCTCGAAAAAGGCCTCATGGCAGCAAAACCATCCCCCTTGCCTATGGAACCAAATAGCAAGCTCAAGAAAGACGAAAGACAATTGTTCCACAATCCTACAATCTATCGGAAGCTCGTTGGCAAGCTGATTTATTTGACTAACACACGGCCGGATTTGAATTACAGTGCCAACCTACTAAGCCAGTTTATGGAGAATCCTTGTGTCCCGCATTATGATGTTGTGATCAAAGTTCTCAAATATGTTAAAGGCACCTTAGGCCAAGGTATATTTCTTCATGCTAGCTCTAATCTGGAGCTCGTAGCCTATGTCGATGCCAATTGGGCAAATTGCCCAGACACGCGAAGGTCAACCACCGGATTTTGTGTCTTCATTGGGACCTCTCTGGTCTCTTGAAAATAAAAAAATTAGAACACAATTTCTCGATCATCTGCCGAGTCGGAATATAGAGCAATGGTTACAGTTGTGTGTGAGCTTACTTGGATACGCTACTTACTCAGTGATTTGCGCCACACCATTGGCACCCCATCTACACTTTATTGCAATAATTTAGCTGCTCTGCATATTGCCGTCAACCCTGTGTTTCATGAACAGACGAAACACATTAAACTAAATTGTCACCTAGTTTGTGATAAGAACTCCGAAGGCCAAGTAAAGACTGCACATGTATTTTCTTCCTTTCAGTTAGCAGACTTGGTCACCAAGCCGTTACACTCTCCTGCTTTCAATCGATTGTTGCTCAAGATGGGAGTCATCAATATTTACTCTCCATCTTGGGTGGGAAGGGGGGTATTGAAGGTACAAGAAGCATATCGTCAAACACATACAAGGCCACCAGACTAATATATTATGAAGAAATTAAATTCATTTGATGAGCTATAAATACATATTGTTATTTAATATTTTGTTATTTATTCTGTGTAACTATAAATAGCTATTGTATATTAAATATTTTAACATGACATTAATAAAACGGATCTTCAATTTTTTATGATCTACAATAATAAATTAATAATATGAGAAACGTACATTTTTTCATTTAATTGATGAACAATTAATCTGACTATGAGAGAAGGATCGCCCTAACAACGTTTGTCGTACAAGTGTCTCTCGATGGTTAGAGGTACTCTAATGTTATAGGTGAAAACCCTTGAGCCTCCCAATGTTATTTATAGACTCCCGACCATCAAAAAATCTATGAATTTGTGTCTGACTATAATTAAAGATATATAGTTTAATCTTATTTCTTAAGAGTAATTTTTATTTCTTCATAACTCAAATATTATCTAATAAAATTTTGAAATATATCAAATTGATAAGTTGGGTGCGTGGGTTAGAGAGTTTAAATAAAATTCAAATTCTTACATTGTATGCAACAGATCAATATAGTGAAAATCATTTCTCTCAAACTGCTTTGTTACTTTATGCGATTTTAGCATTCTATTATTTTCGTGCCGTATGCATGTGCCCAAGGCAGTTGGGTCATCTTCCTCCTTGCGTCTGTGCCATTCTTAATATCATTGTCAGCCCTGAACAACCACCGAACCTCCTTGAGACCACCACGTTATCCAGCTATCGGAGAGACTTCGCGATTGTCCTTGGTGAGCCATCAAGCAGCTGACCAACCACCCCTGTTTTCAGCCACCCGAAACAGAGGAATGTTTTTCCTCCACGTTATCCATTGTAGGGGCTTCGGACCACCACTCAGCCACCACAGGCAGCGCCGCTGGGCACTCCAAGCCGCTATAAATCCACGGTAACCTCCTCTTCGTAAGCTAAGCACGCCATGCTTCATCTCCTCCTCTCTTCCCGATTCTCAGACTCTCTCTCGGCTTATTCACTTTCTCTCATCATCTCTCTCTCTCTCATTAGTTCTCAGCCACCCATCTTGCTAGCTAGCCGCCCAGAGCCGCCGTCGAGCTCTACCATCGCAGTTGCAGTTGGCCTTCTCTTTCGGTGAGTATCACCTTTTCGAAAGCTGCTTTGATCCCTTTTAATTCCGCGGTTTTAGCCTTTTCTCAAACTGTCCCTTTATTATTTTTTATATAAACACAATAATGCCAGTTCATCCTAAAAGCTTGCAGACGTAGTAAAAACATTGGACATTCTAAGTTGACCTTATTTTCACGGTTAGCATTGGTTTTAAGGTTCAATAAATATATTTATTTAGATAATATTTGATATACTACTATCTATTATTTTACTACATTTAACTTTGACTAGTAGATACAGCCATGTTTATTTTTATACGACATATTGATAAGATATTTATTTTTATGAAACAAAATCCAGTGTTATTAATATATTTAAATAAAATATGATTTCCTACTAAATTATAGTACATTATTAGTGCTAAATTATTTTTTTAAGTTATAATAATAGTTCATAAGAATTCTTTATAGTAAGTATTATTAACTTATTTTATGAACTAAATTTTCAACTGTTTTTATGGATTTAGATAAAAATATATTATTTACTAAAATATTATACTTAAAAGACTATAAAATATTATTATTTAAATAATTATATAATTTTTGTATTTAATAGATTTCCAAAACATTAAGATAATTATGTTGATTAAAGGAAAGTCATGTATTTTAAGAATTCAGGTTTCACAATCTATTTAAGGTATTCACAAGTATTAAGCGTTTTTTTAAATTATGATTTTAACTAAGTGAATTACGTTAGAATTTTAATAACGTTTGTGCTGTGAGTAGTTAATGTCTTTTATAAGAACATAATATTTATTGTTCTATATGATATGCTTTTAATTTAGTAAAATACTACGATATGCTTTTCTAAAACGTTAAGGACAATTCATATTTCGTATTGGTAATGTCGAGCTATAAAGAAAAACTTAGAAAGTATTGCATCGAAGTAAGTAAATTTGATAATAAAATTAGGATTCTCACATTTAGATTATATTATTAGTAGAACCAGTTCTTTGATAGTCTTTTTTATATACCCTTTATATCATGCAAGCATATCATTCAATACAGTACAATACACAAACATGTCATTCAGTATTATGCTTAGATTCAGCGAGCTATAATTATTTTATTAGTAGGTATTATACATCTCATGTTACATAAGTTGAGTTAAGTTCAAGTTTAATAGTAGGTCAGATCAAAAAATAATTAATCAGTTATTCAGCTCAGTAAATCAGTTAATTTAGATGGTCATTCAGATGTATAGTATCAATTTTTATTAGATCAGTGTGGATGTACAAGCTACGGACCTAAGCGTGGTCCACCATAATATGCTAGAGTACTATCAGCGACTCTCCTTACTATAATGGGACGTGGAGCCGGTGCACAACCTTGCACATAGGGTTAAGTGTATTGGTCAATCAATTCAGTCAACTCAGTTCAGGTAAATCAATTCAATTAAATCAGTACAGCTAAATCAATTCAGTTAGTAAGTTTAGTCAGATCAGTCAGTCAATTCAGGCTAGTCAGTATAAGTTAATTAGTCAATTAAATTAGATAGTTCAGTCATGCATAGCATGAGTATTAACATGTACAATCATGTTTTTAGATTTCAGTATAAATTTTATAAAAATTTCTTATAGTATTTACTTACGTTGTGGTGGATTTCCTACTGAATCATTGACTCATTTTAATTTATTTCTTATTTTTAAAACTATCTAGATAAAGAAGATGATCAGTACGAACAGGCAGGCTAAGAATAGATTGAGCAGCTATTTAAAGTTTAAATTTTCTAAAAATAAGTGTCTTTATGATACAGGTTTAAATTCAGTTCTTTAGTTAATATTTTGTTAAGATATTTTTATTAAATCTTTAGTTTTATAAAATAAATATTATTTTATTTTTATTATTAAATCAAAAATCTCATGTCAAATTGAAGTTTTAAAAAATTTAAGTGAAACTTTTTAACCTAAAAAAAATGGGTGTATATATATAGTTAGATGTGTGAATTAACACCTACTTAGCAGAACCGTGTCCTCACAACCTAGAAATTTTTAAATAAGTTCAAACAACGTTCTCTAGTTGTTTCATTGTCCTCCTGCTTGAGTTCCATGAGCAGCCCGCAATGTTTCTGAACCTTCTCTCGCTAAAATGTTGTGTGCGAAGTAGAGCTATAAACATTCATAAGTCCGTTAAAAAAAAAAATCTTCACAACCTTCTATTATTTATATAATCTTCACACATTATATTTATTTTATTTTATTTTTATTAAATATTTGATATATAGATAATAAATAAAAAACTAAATTAATTTAAAAAGAAGAAATTCAAAATAAAAATATTAGAAAATTTAAATAATTAAAAAATAATAATATGTAAAAGTTGTATAGATTGTGTAAAACTTCCTCCGTTAAAATTATTATAAAGATAAAAACTGCCCAGACCAGAAGAAGACAAAAAGGCATTCCCGCGATACCACGAATGTGGCCTGAGTTTCGATAAAGGAGTTAATATTTTTATATATATAAAGCGGCTATTTAATGAAAAATTTTGTTTTAATGAAAATTATTATTATTATTATTATTTTTTTTTAAATTTAACACTTTTTATTAATTTTTTATTAAAATTAATACTGCATTTAATGAAAAATACAGTTTTAAACATCATATAATATAATGTATGTTATTTATTCCATTTATTCTATCAATTCATGCTTTTGATTAATCTTAAATTTCATCCCGACAATTATAACCCAATTAATTAATCATTTAACGCACCTAATACAAATTGTCCATCATTTTCTTCAACATCTTTGATACATAACACAAAGCGTTTTCAAATTAAATCCATTTTGCGTGTCTCTTCAGTTCACGTCCATTAAGTCCATTAAACTTCACATTTAACTCTTCATTAAATTGACAAATTACCATTAAATAAGCACTCAAATGTTTTTGAAAAAACAAAAAATAAATAGTAGAAGAGGTGCCATTATTTTTCGAGAGAACATAAGAAAAGAAGTAGAAAAATCAAAAAGAAACCGTGAGAATTCTTAAGGCACGTCATTCTCGTCCACCTTAGTTCTAAATCCCAAAGTACATAACTTAATCTATTTGTGCTTCAATTTTTGTTCAAAATCCAAAATCCCGTCTATTTTTGGTCCAGATTTTATTGATCTCGCTCCTTTTGGAAATTACTTAAATACAAATGAGTTGCAGGTATTCATGTCTATTAATCTTTTAAATTTTTGTAGATATGATTTTCTGGTTTTAGTTTTTGTTAATTTTGTTTTGTTTCATCTTCTATTTTCAATACTCATTAGAATAAATAGAATAATTTGATGTGGAAATTATCTTCTTCTAAAATTTATTACATATAATTTTTTTCTATTTCCTATTTCCTGTTTTCTAATTTATGATTTAATCTATATTTTCTAATCCTTTCTATTTTTGCTTCAGATTGATTTAATCTTGTCATCTTGATGTTGTTTGAAGCTAATCAAATTTACTTGCATTGAAGGTATTGAAATGTATTAATATGTTTTATAATTTCTTATATTTTTTTTCATGCTATTAATTTTTTTTTTTAACATCATCTACTGTTTTTAATATGCATTACAAGAAATTAACTAATTTCTGTGGAATCTAATGTTTTCTTTTAATTTATGACATGTACTTATTTTTTAAATGAAATTTTTTGTGTTATTTCATCTTATTTTTTGATTTTTGACATTTACTAATCTCAGTTTTAATTTCATCTTCTTCATTATTTTTAGTATAATCTTCTATGTTCTAATCTCTTCAAAAAAGGTTTCGTCATCTCTATTTCTTCTTTCTTAATAAATGCCATTTAACAATTACTTATGATAAATTTGCTAATCTTTGAATAATTTGTAAATAATTTAATTGTTAATTATAAACTGTTATAATCTGTTTATTTGCAAACACATATTAATCACAATGTTAATTAATTTTTGTGGATGATTTGTTTGTGAATAATCTGTTTTTCACAATGTTAATTATTTGTGACAAAAAAATAATCAATTCAGTATTTCTTAATCAGTTTGACCTGTTTATTATTATTTTTTAAATAAATCATTCAGATTATTATTTAACTTTTTATATTTTATTTTCTTAATCTTTTTTTTTTTATTTGTGAATAATCACTGATTTAATTAGTTGATTTTTTTATTATACATAACTCCCACCATTTTTTTCTTAGATTTCAATATCTTGATATTGTTAGAAGCTATTTAGATTTAATTTGGTTGAAGGTATTGATCTATATTATTAATTTTTTTTTTTTGGAATATGATCTTCTCTTTTAGTTGAAGGTATTGATTTTTTTCATTATTACGTAATTATTAGATCAATTTTTATTTTATAAAATAATAGATTAAAGAGTTGATTGATAATTTCGTGTTGATTATTTCTCTTGATTTTATATATTGAATTAAGGTGACAATCATCTTAAGATTCTTATGTATTATATTGTACAAATTAACATGAAATTTATTATTTTATAGTTTTTTAAATAAAACATTTTTTATTATCAATATTTAATCAACATTATAAAATTTATTTTATGTTATAAAAACCATATTCTTTAGAGCTCTGGGTCATGACAATATTTCATTGCTGGTCATGGCAGTATGTCAAGAATGTTCTCTAAGTTCCTTCTTTCCCAAATCGAGTATTGGAAAAAAAAAATAATAACATAATAATATAAAATAAATAGCCAAAAAATATAATGAATATATTATATATGATTGATATTTAATTGAAATATATGATCAAATTAATTTATATATTTAAGATTAAGATTTCATGTTTCAAATACAAACATAACTCAAAATCATGATATAAATTTTTTTCTTCATAAAAATCATATAAATTCTTAAAAATAATTGCATAACTAAAAAAATACAATAAATATAAATACAATAAACATACATTCACAAATCCCAAACAAAATAAGAAAGAAAAAATAGAGAACATTATAATATAATCAAAAAAGAATAAACTATTTATCATCTACTTAATTATTATTATCCATCAAAATTATGTTAGAAATTATTTTTTAAACCAAAAAACTAATTTTTTTAATAAAAATAATATGTTTTCTTTAAAAATAATTGTATAATTAAACTAGACAAATGTGCTTTGCACATTATTTCTACCTAGTGTATATATATATATAAAAGAACAATGCTATTTTTTTTTATTTTACATAATTTTTATATAAATATTTTAAAATAATATTGCGATTTTTTTTTATATTTTTAAAAAATAGTTTAAGATATTTAAAAAATCATGTAAATAATAAAACATACATCTTAAATTATTTAAATTATTATTATTTTTACATGATTTTTTTTTAAATCTTAAATATTTTTTTAGAATATAAAAAAATCATAACATTGTTTTAAAACACTTATATAAAAATCATGTAAAATAAAAAACTAAAAAAAAAAATTCTCAATTAGGGATTTTCAAGTAGGGATCCCAAACATTTCTCATATATATATATATATATATATATATATATACACATAGCAATTAATACAGAACGAATACAAAAAATGTAAATAGAAAAGGAGATACATATTTATGTAGTTCAGTACAAGATCTATATCCACAAGTTGTTTGGAAGGCAAATAAATTATAATGGAAAATTTTATAGTCTCTCATGATCTCTTGTAACTCATTGTATAGTGGGATCAGGACTCTTTTATCCGAGAGAAGATAAAAAAAATGACGTCTTGCATTGTGTGGTTGAAGAAGATCTCTCTCCCTTTCTGTAGTAGCTACCTATAAGTCCCCTTCATCTTTCCATTTGTCTTCGGGCCCTTGGGAGTGGTGAGGAAAATCTCTGTGTCACCTCACCCTCTCCTATGGATGTTAACTTGCTTTCCTCTATCAATTTTTTATTTTTTTTCCTCACTCTCTTCCTACTCTTATTGAGGGATATCCTATGAACTAGGTCTTGAATGCTATAATGGAACTTATATATTTAATCCAATCGATGCTCTTGATTCTTAAGTTCGATTTGTTCAACAAGAAAACCTTAAGAATTCTCAAGTTAACCACGATAGAAATAGTTTGTAGAAAATTGTAGAAAAATTTATTTCGGGAACTGGTCCCTAATTTCATGTTTGTTTGTGCTAAGCAATAATGAACTCCGAATGCGAAACTCGACTTGGAGAGTTAGGCAGGAGATAGCTCAACTGCGCTAGGTGCGAGTGCAAAGCTAGACTTTGGGGAAGATGTGCTCAACTGCATTAGGTATAAGCATTGAGCTCAACTTGGAGACATCGGCAAGAGATGTGCTTGACTGCACTAGGTGAGAGTGTGAAGCTCAACTTAGAGATCTAGATGGGAGATGTGCTCAACAGTTATAGGTACAAGTGCAAAGCTCTAGAACACTTGCAAAATTTGTAGTAACGCTTTTGAGAATGGGCCACTAAGAAGTTTATTCATACGAACGCTTGTTTGATAGACGAACTTTCAGATGGTTGCATGTAACTGTCTAGTGAAGAGTGTGTACTTCCATGATTTTATGTTATATCATTGATGATAGTCGATTTTTTCCCCTTGATATGAGTTGCTAGTGGTGTTTGCATTTTGGTATTAATATTAAAGTTTGTTTGTAGTAACCCACATTAAGTGCTCAAGCATGTCGACTCGTTATCGAAGGCAAACCTAACGAGGAGGTTATGGAGCTTAAAGGTTGGTTCTTGAAGGTCACCTGTTAGTGGTGGTTATGGCACGAGTATCAACACTTGGCATTTCATGGAGAAGATGCTTAGCAGGAGATGTGTTTGATTACGTTACGTTGCAAGAAGAGATAAGACACTTAGTAGAATGTTCCCTCCTTTGTTTACCGGTACGAGGGCGGAGCTTCAACTTAGATAACCAAATGGGATTTGTGCTTGAATGTATTGGGTAGTGAGGAGATATGGAAAACTTTGGAGAGATGTTACATCCTTTGTTTGCCTATGCGAGTGCTGAGTTTTGACTTAGATAACTAAGAAGATGTCCTTGATCATTGGGTGGCAAGGAGAGATGAGACACTTAAGAGAGGTGTTTCCTCATTTATTCGCTAGTGTGAGAGCAAAGCTTAGGATTAAATAACCAGGCAGGCAATGTGCTTGACCAGACGGTAAGGAGATATGTGACACTTAGGAGAAGCATTTCCTCTTTTACTCGTTAGTGCGAGCACGAAATATTGACTTTGTTGAAGGAGATGCTTGACTGCTTTGAAGGACAACCCTTGTGCTCTAGTGAGGTTAGACCTAGTGAGAGACATGCTTGACAATGTTGAGGGAGGTTAATCCGTAGACAGATCTCAACTGCACAATTGTAACGAGTTACGACTCTCTACTACATGGCTACAACAGGAGGCAAATCTTGATCGCACCAAAAAATTAAACAAGTTAGTGTAAATAATTTAAATCTTTAAGTTTGAGATTTGCAAACTTGAGCATTAGCTAATGCTTTCAATTTTTCCCAATTGAGATCGCCAGCCGCTGAATGTTTTTTGTATAGGGAAGGTGTCCCTCTTTGAGCATTTGTGTAGCATTTAGCAATGGAGATTGCCCATTTCTAAATTATCGTTTGTTCACTTTCTTGGAGATTCGTACCGTTTCAAATCAAGAGGCTCAATTTTTTAATTTTTGTCTCAATTGTGCGCTGAAGGGACGCCAAGGAAAGCTTGTTGCCTGTTTATCATTGTGTCCCATTTATTTTGCTTTGATTCGGGAGGCAACAACTTTTCAAGTGGTAATTTACTCTTCATGGGAAAAAACTGGTTTGTTCGTCAACTGTTTATGGTGCATTTGGTGTGGCCGTGGTGCTTGTGCAACCGTGAAGAACAAGATCTGTGCAACAGTGCATGGGAAGGTTGCTCGTGGATAGGTTGAACTCTCATGGCGAGAAAGGTTCTGTACTAGTGGTCGAGGAGTGCTCGCCAAGGGACATTGGTCCGGTTGCTCATGATGGATTTGTCTCTGCATTAAAGAATAGACCAGGACATATACCTGCCCACTAGTAGCCCAAGATGCTACTCACCACAGAGGGACGTTGCAGATGCGTACAAGTTACAACGATGTGAGAATAATCTCACCTTTTCACCATTCTAACAAAAGTAGTGATACATGTACACAGTTTTGCGTATCTTTTGTAAAATTGATGATACATCAGCCAAAATATGAAAAAAAAAGAGGCAAAAATACGATGAGAGAAAAATGAAAATGAAAAATATGAATAGTTATATCAGAAGATGCCTAGAAATAATATTTTTGTGTGACCTGTACGCAAAAATTATCCAAGCTGTATACAAATAGTATTTTTGTTCTAACAAAATGTTTTCATATTTGGTTTGTACAAAAAGGAATATCATATACATTAATTTCTTAATCATATTATTGTTTTAAACTAGTTTACTAATGTAGTGGTTTGATATAATGTCTAATTGTAATATTATTACTTAACTTATTTGATATAGAGTAATACTAGATGGGATTCTCCGATATGCAAGCCCTGCATATTTATATAAATATATATATATATATATTTCTTTTCTTTTCTTTTTTTGAAATAAGGGATCCACTATTAAAAGTAGTTTTTTTCTCATTAATGATTCGAAATTTGTTCGCTTTTTAAGAAAAGAATGCGTAGAACTTGCACACATTAAATAGAGTTCTATAGCCGTTGATTGGAAGGTAAACCGAAATGATTGCAATAGAAATATATTTCATTACTTGAAATAACAAAATAAAAACGTGTGGGGAATAATTAATCTTATTTACTTGTATAAAACCAAAAAAGGAGAAAATGGGGAGAGCGCAGAAAAAATACGATCCGTGTTGTTTCTGGTCAAGTTGAGAAAAGGAAGAGGCAGGTGGGGAAGTCCAATAATAGCACAAAAAAGGAAGAATTGCGTTCAATGTATGGAGGGTTGGGGAGTCTGGTGTTAGGCCACAAAAGATGACGTGGGGAACTTGTGGGCTGGGAAGCTTCCAAAAGTCAAAAAGAATTGGCCAACCCCATGGCCGCCCTTTCAAATATGATTTGCCATTTTAATTAGTCCTTCCAATATCTTCTGACTAGGACTTCCCCTATCTTTTTCCTCTCTCAAAATTGGCAACTAGGACAGTGGCTCTTTGGACCACTAATTCAAGCCACAAACAAGGAAGATCAAACCTTTCTTTCTTGCAAATGCATGAGCTAGGCTTTGCTTGGAAAAATAGAAAAGAAAACTGCAACAGCTATTGCTCCCCATGGAAAGAACAGAAAACAAAAAAAAAAAAATGCATGAGAAACATGCTGCAAAGTTATCAGAGAAGACATTAAACACTAGACCCCAATCAATTTGCACTAAAAAGAGGATGCTTCATTGCCACAAAATTATTATCAACAATAAAAATTACAAACAAATCACACATGAATTTTTTTTCAAAAAAAAATTACAATTAAAAGAAAAAAAAAATGACGGAGAGTTGGATTTTACCAAAATTCCAATTCCACCCACTAGAGGGAAAAAAAAAAATCTATATATATATATATATATATATTACCCAGACACGCTAATATAGCTGGGCCCGCCTCTCCGGTTCCAAAGTTCTTTTTTAACATCGATGGCCCTACAAATCTTTTCCCCTTTCTGTAGAAAATTAAAAGCTAAACAGAAACAAGGAAAAGCAAAAACAAAATTAATGAGAGATTTAAGAGACTAGGCAAATAACCTCCTCCTCCTCCTCCTCCTCCTCCTCCTTCCCTTCCATCATTTCCGGGCCTTCTGCTCTTCCTTCCCAGGCACAAATCTAGGCAGATTCAATAATGTGTTTACACGAGACACTCCTTCTAGAGCAGACCAATCTATTCCAGCATCTGTATGTGTTTCATCCTCCTCCTCATCCTCCTCCTTTAATGCATCTCCATTACTTCCTTCTTGCAGATTTTCATTTCCAGTTCGGACCGTTCCTGATCGATCCAAACTGGTTGCGCCGGAGAGCTCTCCTTTCTCATTGCAAGTCTCGGCCTGGTCCACTGACTTGAGCTGTCCTTTAAACTTAGTATTAGAAGCAGTAGACGATCCGTTTGTGTCAAGGAAGAGGCAAACTACAGCACAGTCATCAATTTTGGAAGTTGGATATTTAAATCTCCAAGCCCGAACTGCCGACTCAACCAGGAACCGAGCTGCAGATGATTGTGTTGGGGCTGATGCGACAATGTCTACCACTTCTTTGTTTGATAGCACATCCCAAATCTACAGAAAAACCATTGCATATGTAGTTTGTCTAAAGCTACAAAAGAATGCAGAAAAGAAAATGGACACTTAAATAAGGCAGATGATAGAAGATTATAGTTTTCCTTAGTTGGCTCTCCTACCCCATCTGTAGCCAATACAATAAACTCATCCTTCTCAGTGATGCGCCGGTAGGATATATCAGGCACAGAGATCAGACCAAAATCCTTTAGGCAGAAATCTCCGAAAGCACGTGCCATGGCAAGGCCAGGAGAGTCATTATTTGGCAGCCAGACTCGAGCAACCTCAGGTTCATCATGAAGAGCAAAAACACGCCCTCTACACTTCCGGATTCTCTCCGCTTCCGCTGTAAAGCAAAAGAAGAATAGAAAAGACTTTAGCAAGAAGTTGATGAGAAGGAAAATGTAGATAACCAACATGATGGTAAAAGGAAGCCAGCCAAAGGAAAACTAAAATTGATCCCTAAAGTCTTTCATGTGTATTTCCTGATCATTTCTGACATTCTATTTCCAATTCATTCATTTAATAGTCTACACCGTTAGGTCCATTACAGACATCACTAGTGCAGTCATAAATGTAAGTCAACACCAGGGATAATTGAAATTTTCTCTAGGCTTGCCATAGATTTGACCTTCACAATTTTACAAAATGTGCCTCAACAACCTTGCATAATATTAATACCTTCTACTTTGCCACTTGGCGTCATGTATTATGACATCTAATATTAAATTTTTTAACAATATCACCAAAAATATAGTAGTTAATGTGGCAATAAAGCTATCTAGATTAATCACATATGTGAACAATGTCACTTTTTTAGGCATACTTTATGTGATCATGTGTTATGAGCATTGTAATGCTTTGCTCTTCCGTTACATGCCCAAATACTTCTGCTACAACGACACTGCCATTTCATATAGTGAAAAATAAACTGAGACAGAAGAACAAAAGGAGCAATTTGATGACACGATGTGAGCGAAACATAGCAGGCACCTGCACCTAAAAATATCTAGAACTCCCAAACTGATGACTCAATTTCTTAAGTGACACTCAGTACGTAAGCTTCAAAACCATACAACTACTTCTTCACTCAAACTTGACCCCACAAGTGAAAACCTCTAATGATGACAAAACTAAAAGTTACTCTAAAGACAAGCAGCCTATTGTACTACCCTATATAGTGTAATTGTATACAGAAAAGTGATTGATGCGATCCCACATTGCTTGGGATAAAAAAAGTTGAAGCTTCCTTTTTATTCCTTTATTGGTAAAAGTCCTTTAAGAATTAAAATGATTCTTATAATTGGAGGGGGTGGGGGGAAGAGAGAGACCTGGAAGATTTGGTTTGAGATCCACTGTCAACTGAACCGCGATTAGAGAATCATCTTTGTCTCTCATACCCAATACTGCTCTGGAGTCCCCAACATTTCCAATGACAAGATCCTGACCCTAAAAGGGCAGCCAATGCATCCATGAGCATTAAGAATATATTGCAAAATGCCAATTTAATTTTAACTTTCTAAGAGTTTCAAGAGAAAAACCTGCTTAATCACAGTTACAGCAGTTGTCCCGCTACAGAAGCTATCAATATTTGAGTGCATTCTCAGTTCCCTGTCCATTACTCTAAAAGCCTTCAGAAATGACTCTTTCAGAACCTGAAAGATCTCCGGATGTTTATCTGCTTCATCAAGATCAATAGATGGCCTGGACTCCTCATCAGCAGATATGAAAGGAGTATCTTCCGAGTTCATGCTTCCAGCAGTATTAAGGCTGATCTCTTTGAGGACATCATCGCTCTTTATGTTCACTTCCCAGTGGGCACTCAGTTTCAGAGGTAGTGAATCTCTCACTCTCTTTGCAACCATGTGACCATAGGGACCATGGCCATCAAAAACACCACAGAAAACTGTGTCCGTTCTGGAACCAAAATTCTGAAAATCGCAGTTTAAAAAAGTTGGTTAATGACAATTTAGCAAGCAAACAAATATATATATATTTTATTAGTAGCAAGCAAACAAAGATATTAATACTATTGATTGAGGATACGACGTAAGAAGTATTATTATGATACAACACAGACAATTCTACCAGATATTCTTAATCTATAGAGTTGTGTGGCAAACCAGGGAAAGCTCAAGCCACCTTTGAGCCCATACTCGAAAAGAACTTGTTAAGGTTACAATTGGAGCCCCTTAGAATTCATTAAAAAAGGTAAGAACTTATCCTTTCAAGCAATGTTGGATCTCATTCACCATCCAACATTCTTTACAGCTTACACAATACAGGGTATTACAAGTAAGAAGATCAAGCGGAATAGAGGACAATAAACAAGAAACTGATTGTGGGAGAAATACAATCTGACTTCTGACATATATAATAAAAAAAATCTTTTTTCTTTTTCAATGACATGAAACATCCCAACGTTTGACACTTTAAACTACCCCTTGGGAGTAAATCTAAATCCATGACCCCACCCATAGAAACCATGAGTCAATTAATTCTAAAGGCCTCCCAAGGCGGGATCAAACTCAGGATGTAGCTCATCCTAAGCCCGTCCCTTGACCACTATGTTGCACCCCCATGGGTTTCTAACTAACTTCTACATACATATTCAACTGCCCCAGCTAGTTGGGGCCACCTAAAATGTCGAACGCATTAAATTTACATTGTAACTTCTCTCAATTATTTTTCCTTTCGAAAAAAAAAAAAAAATTGGAAAACTGAAGGCAAACTTTAAATATAGGAAATGAAGGTTAGCCAAGCGTGAAGGCAAACTATGTGGATAAAATAAGAACTGGAAAACTGAAGAAGTAAATTATACACCTTGAATATGAAATTAATAAATCAGTTGAAATACCCATCAAAAGTACAGACAATTATATTAAATTCTACTAACTAGAGAAGCAACTGCAAAAAGAACATTTTCTTTTCTCTAAGAGGAAATAGAATTTTATTAATACTTTGCGTGCTATGGCAATGAAAAAACTAAATAAACAAATCTAAATAGAGTAAACTACAAAAAATTGACCAAAATAATTTATAGCAAGACAGTGTGAGGTAGAGATCACCTCCCAAACAATCATGGCATCCTGATTTGTGCCTTTCTTGCCTTGCTGGGTAAACAAAGATGCCACTTCGGTAGACCCATTCAAGAACACCCTCCCAGGAATTCTATGAAGCGGCTCATCCCTGCGATACTCAAAGGAGGAATTCCGCGAGCCCAGCCTTTTCTTCGAGTTCTTTCGCTTCCTGAACCCCACCGCAGGGGATAACGGCGATCCGGGGAGGGGGCTCCTGCTTTCAGCAGACAAGCAGGACCCCATTCTGAGGGCCCTGACTATATTAAATATGCACTCCAGAGGAGCGAAGCAATCACACCCCCTATTCTCAATTGATGGATCCGTCAGAAACTGTTCGGTGAATCCTAAAAAGCTTACTGATTTCACAGCCTGAATCGAAGATAAATCCACCGAGTCACGGATTAACCTCTTCAATTCAGCTAATTGAATAGAACCCTTTTGAAATTCACAGCCTAATCATCAGACTAAGCGCTGATTCGCCCTTCTCTCTTGAAATTTTAAATCGCTGTCTACAAGCAATTAGCACAGAACATTCTGAACTCACAGCCCAAGTATCATAACAATCCGCAAATTCATCCCTTGAAAGCTCCTGAAGTGTGCAACGAATCAATCCAGATATAAAACAAAAAAAAGAACAGAATTCAGCAAGAAGCAATTTGGAATTCAATTATTAAAGACCAACAAAAGGTACTTTGTAACCGACTTGGAGAAGAACCAATAACAATAATCTCCACTACCTTTAACCTAATATTTAATCGCAAAAACACTGAAAAGCTAAAAAAAGGCATTTTAAAAGAGAGGCAAAGTAGTAAGATCTATTGCAGATATCACTTTTTGCCATATCCAAAGATGTTATAAAAACGCTTTCAAAACAAAATCCTTTCCATATTAAAAAATCTAGACCCGAAATGAATCAGAAATCCATTTGATATTTACCAATACGAAACCTACTCGCTTCAGCCAGTGATTTTTTTTTTTTATCAGATCAAGCTTTAAGACAACAGAAATTAAAGCCAAGACTAATCAGAATCGACACAAACCAAGGCAGTCTTGCAACACAGAATGCCAAGAAAAGGAGAGAGCCACCGAGTTCACAGCTTCGCAGAGAAGGGTCACGTTCATGAACCTTAGCCAAAATAAAAGAAAAAATGGGTAGAGGGGGAATTCACAGGGAGCAGGTGTAGAGAGAGAAAATATGTGGAGAGAGAGGTAGAGAGTGGGCACGAAGGAATCGAGTAAAGAAGAACGTTTCAACTGTTGAAAAAAACTCGCATCCACCAACGCGTAGAAAGATCCCCCTAAACCCGCTCTTAAAGACGAGACCTTCAGAGAGAGAGAAAGAGAGAGAGAGAGAGAGAAGGGTATAATAGAGCTCGTCGCTCACTTTGGGAAATAACAGATACAGATTAGATAAGCCAGTAAAGAGTGTTTTTATGATTTATCTCCTATTTTCTCGATTTATCCTTATCTTCCTTGTCCTGATTTCTAATTGAAAAAAATACAAAATAATATTCATTTTGTTTTCTAAAACATTAATATTATTCTTTTAAGTAATAACTATTATCATTTCTTATTTAATAAACAATATATGATTATTTAAAAAATAGTATTTAAAATAAAAGACACTAATGTAAGCTGAAAAAGCCAATTTTTATGAGAAGCATATGGAAATGCCTAAAATTTTATATAAATTATACATCAAGTCACAATACTGCTTTATTAGTATTTTTCTAAATTTAAGTTTCAGTAAAGTTATATAAATATAGATAGCAATTTCCTTCACTTTTTTAACATGTTTTCTTATCCATACTTGTGGGGGGAGAATTGTGAAAGGATATTATTTGATTTTAATTTTAATTAAAATTTATGATTAATAAGTGAAAATTGAAATGAAAGTTGGAGTTGGGAGTATTAGATCCGATCTAGAAAAAAGGCCCATCACGTGTCTAGGAAAACATCGAAATTTTCAAAAAATAATAATAATAATAAATAATTATCTCAAATAAGCAAAATCGATGGAATTTAATAGATAAATTGATTAATGTGGGAAAAAATTATTGAGAGAATATAAGGATCCAAGGTGGTATGTATATATATATATATATATATATATATATTATATTATATTAAAAAGATTCTAATCCGGTATCTTTTTAATTAATGTTTTCTTGTGTGACACTAAATAATTGAAATCAACACGGCAGCACAAGGTAATGATAAATAATAGAATTATAAATAACATTACCCGTATTTCATGTTATAAAAACTTCATATTTTCATACAATTATTTCACCGCAAATAATAAATGTCATTGTTGGTACCACATATTTATGATTTAAGATTAAAAAAAAATAATAATAAGGATGTGAAAGGGTATAAATGTTTTATATCTTTTAATTTAGTTATAAATGTTTTATTAAAATTTATATTTCAACTTTAATATTAGTGTGCGAATAGGTGTCCAATTAGAGTTGTCATAGTGGCGTTTCTTATAGCATGAGAATTATCCAAAATCAAGCTGTTAAATTTTTATTTTACAGTTTTTGGTTTTAAGTTTTCATATTAGAATGAATTAAAAATACTTATTTTTGATTTTATTTAATATAAATTGGGGACAGTTTGGATGATAAAATGAGATGAAATTATTTAAAATAAAAGTTAAAAATTAAATAAAATATTATTAGAATATTATTTTTTAATATTATTATTGTTATTCTAAAATTCTAAAAATTGAATTAGTTATTATATTTTGTGTAAGAATAAAAAAAAAATATAATAATAAGATTAGGTAAAATACAATACTATCCATACATGAAACGTGCCTAGAAAAAGAGCTGGAAAATGTACTTCTTTTGATTGCGAGCGAATCATTTGGTTGTCAATTATTACATAGATATTTTCATAAAATATTGTTTCCGTGGTTTGTGTGTTTTCATACGTATTTGAGAGATGATAACATTTATCCACGAATAGTCTAAGGCCAATTGCTTGGGCCCCCACAAGCAAATTGAAAATAAATTCTACATATCATGTCATTTTTATTCTATAAAAAAATTATATTTTATAAACCGGTATAAATGACACCCTTAATAAATTATTTATATAATATAATTTGATTTAAAAAAAATATAATTTGAATATTATAAATCAGATCTTATAATATAAGTAATGTGGAGGATTTGTTTTATATTCTGAATTGCATATGGAACAACTCATTCTATTATGAGTTTTCAAATCAACTTTTAAATCCTTTTAAGAAAAATAAAAATATTTTAAAATGATGGAATATGCTATATTTGTAATAAAAAATAATAAATGCAGTCATGGAATTGTAAGCGGCGTGCAGCCACTTTGAAAAAAAATGAATATATATGGACTCACGTGAAAAAGTTAATTTTTTTTAAAGCGATTGCACGTCGTTTACAACTCCACGACTGTATATAGCATTACCCATTTGTAATATCGGAAGAAAGAAATAAAGGACCTAGGTTTCAAAGTTCTCAAATAATGGAATTCTTTATTTGACTAGTGAAGAAACCACACAACCCATTTTTTTAAAACAAAAAATCTTAACCAAATGTTGATAAATAGATAAATTAGTATAAAAGGCCTCATTAGTACAACTCAGTAGCTTTAGATCTCAACAAATGTTAAACCACGCTTGCAAGCAGGAATGGTTATATTGAGATAAATTAGTCTAGTAGCGGAGTTACGTTGGGGCAGGGGCCATGGCTCCCTCCCCTAAAAATTATTATAAAAAAAATATATAATTTAAAAAAAATATATATGTTAATTTTTTATAATTTAATAAGATAATAATAATTTTATCTTGTGTTGGTGCCCTGTAAAAATTATCTTGACTCCCTCCATAAAATTTAAAATTTAATCTAATTTAAAAATAAAATACATCTCATATAAAATAAAATGATATAATAATCTAATGATGTAGTTTTATTATAGATAAAAATAAAAATAAAAATAAAAATAAAAAAGAACATGAATGATTTCTAATTTATTTTTAATATATTTTTATTACGATAACATGTTCTTGATATGTCATATATTTTTAAATATATAAGTTATATTAAACATATTTTATTTTTATTGTAAATCTTATTATCAAATTATTTTATACCGCATAAAAATTATATAAATATAAAATAAAAAATATTTTATATATTTTATTTTAATTTTATTTGGTCCCCTTAAAATAAATCCCTGGCTCCATTGCTATATATATATATTAACATCATCAATTTTTTCTAGTAGACCTTGTCAGACTTTTTTTATTTTTATTTTTTGAGCAAGTTAATAGCATTAGATAAAATTAAAGGATTACCAGACTCAAGTTTAAGTGGAGTGAGAATCACCTACAATCTTCCCAAAAAGCTAACACAAGATGTTGGACGAAAAATGAAGCTAAGTGAATGGATTCCAAAAAGAGGACTTTGGAGTAATGAATGGTTCCTACCCATTTTCCAAGTAAAGGAGAGACCGCTAGGAGACGATTTTAGGTTGCAGCAAAAAATCGCAGCAGTGAGGTATGGGCAATACTGTGTTAGTCTAGGCTGACTAATCGGAATATCCACGTTCACTTTTGCTTGGTCTTTGGTTAGGGAAAACTGCGAGATAGCAAAAGAAACCACTACTAAGCTAGGTTTCCAGCGGAGGACCAATTGGCGCGAAGGTCCACACGCGCCACAGGAATAGACAAACCCATAGTTTGATTTGACGGATCAAGGGCTGCTGTGGATAGCAACAATGCATGTAACCTCCAAATAAGCTCTAGGAAACTGTTGCGTTTGGGCCACGTGCTCAGCCAAGGTCGCACGTGAAGCCAACTCACCCGTTGGAACAACAGAGTCCCCCTTCGGACTTGAAGATCGGCACCTGTAGAATATGAGGAGACAGCGTGTGTTGATCAGAGAGGGACACGGCTAACAACAAATCGATAAAGATAGGATTGGCTTCTCTGACAAAAGGAAAATGGATGGAAAATGAACGAAAAACATAAGGAAAAATGCCAGAAAAGGAAGACGGTGTGGGAGAAGGTAATTGAAGCCAAAGCTCCGACTCACCCTCGCCCAGAAATGGACGGAAAATGGTGAGAACCCTCGCCGAAAATTGCCTGGTACGGAGAGGAAATAAATGATAGAGAACGAGGAAATTGAAACCTAATTCTCATTTTTAGACCTTGTCAGACTTTGAATGCTAACCATCTACATTTTCGGCCACTGTTATTATTTCGAAGTCTAGCTCAAGAGAATCATAGAATTGAGTAGATATTGCTTCACTTTACTCGGTAGACTTTCTCGACAAGTTGATGGTACTCATGAGATCTATTTTTTCATAAGAGAATAGGATGAAATTGTTTTTTTTTTCTTATAAGCAATATTAGTATATTATTAAATTAACAAAAAATAGGATATAAGTTTAAGTGTGGTGGAAGTCCCTTACACTCTTTCAAAAAACTTAACACATAATGCAACACACAAAACGAAAAGAAAAAAAAAAGTGACCAAGGCCAAGTGAATGGCATCTACCTATATTCTCAAATAAATGGGAGGACCGCTTGGAGACAGTTTTGATAGTCTGATGAATAGATTGCAGGCTACAGCTAGAAGCCACAGCAAGAAGGTGTGTGTTGCATCGTGTTAGTCTAGACTGACTGTGAGAAACTGTCACATCCACTTTCACTCAATCCTCGGTTAGGAAAATCGGTAACATAGCGAGAAAGCTAGTACCGAAAGGCCAAATCTGTTGCATTTCATCAATATCGTGTGTCTGTGAAGGCTGTGGGATCCACACATTGGAGGAGTGTGGTGGGGAGGGCCAGATCTAGAAGATCTTGGCGTGAGGAATCCATTGGTAAGGCATGTGCAGTCGTTTGTGGTTTCAGAAGACAGTGGAGCATGAAGATCACATGCAGAAACCATCCGCGCGTGAGAGCAATGCATCAAGCAAAACAATGCAGCACTGCATCCTCCCAATAGATCGGCGATAGATGAAGGTAGCAAATGGGCGCGTCGGCGGGTGATGGACGGAAAGCAACGAATCTGGTATAGTCCGAACTGATGGTAGGGGGAGGAAGAAAAATGAGAGAAAATGAAATGAGGGGAAGGAAAAGGAAAGGGAGAAGAGGGGAAGGTGATAGCTGGAGCTCCACCCTCCCATCCGGTTACGACAACTGGTTGAAGTGAGTTTATAGAGAGAAAGACTCTCTCTCTCTATGATATGTTGTCATTTTTTAATAGAATGAAATTGATTGCTTTCATCAACAACATATTTATACATAGTGAGACCTAATATTAAATTGATACAATTTCAAAAGAAAACTTTCTCTCTCTCTCTCTCTCTCTCTCTCTCTCTCTTAAAATGCTCTAGGCGAACTTTCTTTATCATAAAAGCTTTTAGATCTAAGTTTTACTAGACGCGGAGGAGGCCTTATCTATCTCATTCGCCTTCTCTTTGTCTATCTTCATCCCTTCTTTTCTTCATCTATCCGTTTTGTCTATCAAGGTAGTTCTATTTTCTTAGTTTATTTTCTTTCATTCAAGGTCGAAAATGATAGATTTATAATTTTTCAATAACATTATCGAAAAATTATAAATATATCATTTTTTAGAGTTAACTCTCGAGAGACACGGACAACGCAAGAAGACTCCCAGTCCGCAAATCATTTGGAGGCAATTCTGGGAAAATCATTGCACGTAGTCCTCATGCGCTGCTCATAACTGCATGTGGCTCTTGCAAGTCATCCCTTCTGGCATCTTTTCTCACCACACTCGCATTGGATCATCAGTATCACCACCATCAATCTTTTAGACCTAATTTTTGATGTTGAAAATAAACAAGCACAGTGTCTTCATGCGCCTGCGCCGTCACATATTTCAAAATCTATCAGAGTTGGTCCAAATTGTAATCTGTCATTTTTTGCTTCTATCTTATTGTTTTATTTATTGCTTTTTTTATTGGTGGTAAAAGAAAAAAGAATTTCTTTTTTAGATATTTTTCTGTCGAAATTGAAGCCTTTTTTTTTCTATAACGGGTGACGTTGAGTCTCTATATGGGAAAATTGCTGTTTCTTAGACATTTATTTGTATAAAGTATCAGTAGTAGTGAAAAATAGACCAGTCACAAAAGGAAATAGTGTACTGTTAGATCTCCAAATGCATTAATTAGTTTATGAAGTAATGATTGTTATGAAGATATTTCTGCATGTACCGATCATGGATGTAAGTTTCTATAATGAATGAATGATGATAATTTATTTAAGAATAAATATATATTTATGTATATATATGTATAAACATGAGTCATAATTCAAAACTCCTAAAATATCCACTAATTAATGCCTTTGTTGTTGACTCGCTTCATTAATTAAATCATATTTATTTCCCATCTCACATGCATAACTAACTTCATATCATGATTCGAACCTGGAAACCTGATTAACTCAACCACGTCATTCTCTTTCTTTTGATAGAGAGAGAATGGTAAAGTTTCCTTCTCTTGAAAGAACCCTAGTCTTGCAAAATCGCAGTGCTTTAGTTCTCTATGGAGGAGGAGCTACTAAGTAGATGGGAACGTCTGAAGCTATCGGCATAGGAGAACGAAACATATGTAGTCCATGGAAAGGATCTAAAGGATAAAGGCCTATGCGGGAGATTTTGCCTCATCGGAGGGGTGATGTTCGGAAAAAGCATCAATAGCGAGGCGTTCAGAACGATAATGACCCAGGTATGGAATCTTGAGGGCTGGGTTAAGCTTAAAGAATTTGGGAATTAAAAATACTTGATTGACTTCTAATTTCTTGTTGATAAGGAGAGAGTTATGAGTGTACGCCCTTGATTTTTTGATAGAAATCTAATTTCTATGCAAGAAGTTAATGAATCGGTCCCCTTGAAAGAAATAGGGTTCAATATGAACTTTTCTGGGTTCAGTTATACGGTCTGCCTTTAGCGATTATAAACAAAGAAATTGGGAAGGAGTTAGCAGAGGCAGTAGGCCACGTGATTAGAGCGGAATCAGATGTGGATAGCTTAGCCTGGGGTGAATGTTTGCGGGTAAGGGTGGCGATGGATATGTCAAAGCCTTTATGGGTTCAACTAGAGAATAAATGTTACTGGATGGGAGTAAAGTATGAAAGGTTACAAGGGTTCTGTTTTAAATGTGTTATCCTAGCACATTAAGGTAAAAAATGTAGTAATCAGAGAGATGTGGACTCAGATGAAGAAGAAACTACTAATCAGTCTGGGGTTTGGCTGAGAGCACAAGCTAGAAATGTCAAGGTTTTTCAAACAAGGAAATATGGGGGCAGAGAGGGAAGGAGAAAGGAGGGTGAGGGTAGGAATTCTGATGGGCAATTAGAAGAGTTGAGTTGTAAGCTTTCACCTAGAACCCCACATGAGTCAAAGGGGTCAAACAAAAGCATTTAATAATTAAAAATGAAATAGATAAGCTGAAAAAAGATGTAGAGTTAGCAAAAGGGGAGAATAGTGTGTTTATTAGAGATATGAGGGAGATGGAGGCAGAGTCAAGACCTCGAGTGGACAATGAGGAGAAAGAGGGGGAGCAAGCTAGTCAAACAATCATAGAAATAGAAAGCTTGAGTAGAAAATTGGCTACTTGGAAGACGAGGGCAAGGAATGTGGGTAGTTCAGGAGGGTTATATCAGGAGGAAGGTGTTAATCTGCTAGCCAAAAGACCCCTAAATGAGCCTACTTCGAGTGGTAGTAAGTTGAAGAAACTTAAAGAAGAGGTAGAGGATGGTTTGTCTTTGTTGATATAGATCTGGTGGAGGCTGCCAAGCAGCCCAACCAGGAGCAATGAGAGGTGTTTCGTGGAACTATATGGGTTTCGAGAACACCCTTACAGTTATAGAGCTTAAAAGATTGATCAATTCTAAATTTCCCGCTTTTGTTTTTCTAATAGAAACAAAGTGTGGCCATTCTAAGGTGGAGAAGGTCAGGAATATGTTGAGTTTTGATGCAATCTTTGTTGTAGATAGTGTAGGCCTAAGTGGTGGGTTAGCTTTTTTGTGGGATAGTAGGTTAGATTTTTCTTTGAATACCTATTCCCAACACCACATCTCTATGAGATATTTTGATGAGAATTTGAGGAAAGTGATTTTGATTTCTGGCATCTATGGATATTCAAAAGCTAGTTCTAAATTTCTTAGTTAGGGTTTGTTAAGGAAAATGATGCCTAAGGATAAGATGCCATGGCTTTGTTTCGGAGACTTTAATGAGATATTAAGCCAAGATGAGAAGATGGGTGCTGCAGATCGTTCATACAGAAATATGGAATAGTTCAAACATTGTATAGATAATTGTGGCTTAAATGATCTTGGTTTTGAGTAGATAAAATTTACTTGGAGTAATAGAAGGATGGGGCAACAGTTTGTAAAAGAAAGGTTGGACTGAGTGCTGGGGAACTTGGAATTGATTGAATTATATGAGGAGTTCAATTTTTACAATGGGGCTCTTATTTCCTCTGATCATTGCCCTATTATCTTGGACTGGAACGAATCTAGAAAAATTAAAAAGGGAGGTAACCACTTTAAAGGCCTAGAGACTCTATTTATATACGAAGCAAGTTGGAACTATAATGAAGACTGCAAAGATATAATCAGGGCAAGCTGGAATAGCCAGCAAATGCTGTAGGACAATAGGACAAACATGGTTGGGAGTAAGCTAGAAATCTGTAAAAAGTTTCTTATCCACTGGAACCAGAGTTCTCAAAGAAAATAAAAAAGAGAACTACAACAGAAGATGGAGATTTTGGCAGAACTACAGGATAAAGATTCAGGGGACAGCAGGGATGAGCTGATGTGTTTGAAAATGGATATTCATTGTCTGTTAGCCATGAAGAATAAGAAATGGGAATAGAGATCTAAGTAGGCCTAGCTGAAAAATGGAGATAGGAATACCTGGTTCTTCCACAACTATGCAAACCAAAGAAGGAAATCGAATGATATCAAGAAAGTTATAAAGGAGGGTGGGACAGAAACTACAAACCTAGAAGAGGTTATAAAGGTGTTTAATTAATTTTATTTGAATATTTTTTCAACTCAATCTCCTAGTAATATTGATGAATGCCTGAATTATATTAATGCTTTTGTTTCTGATTATATGAATTCTTATCTTTTATGTAATTATTCTGAAGAAGAAATTAAGGAAGCTCTTTTTCAGTTGAAATCTTGGGGATCTCCGGGTCCCGATGGTTTCCCTCCTATTTTCTACCAATCTCAGTGGGAAATAGTTGGCACAAATATTGTTAGAGCAGTTTCTAATATTCTTAATGATGGTGCTAGTGTGGAAAATATAAATGAGACTTTTATTCTCCTTATCCCTAAAGTTAAGAAGCTGAGTAAGATAGCTGATTATAGACTTATTGCAATTTCATTTATAAGGTGATCTCTAAGGCCATTGCTAATAGGTTAAAAAAGATTCTTCCTTAGTTAATTTCTCCTAATCAGAGTATATTTATCTCTGGGAGGTTAATCTAGGATAATGTGATTATTACCTTTCAAGTACTTCACTCAATGAAAGTTAAGGGAAATGGGAAACAAGGTCATATGGACATTAAACTCGATATAAGTAAGGCTTATGATAGGGTTGAATGAGTGTTCCTTAGAAAAGTATTGGAGAAATTGGGATTCAGCTTGAGATGGATTGATATGGTGATAAATTGTGTGTTCACTGTTAAATATTCCTTGCTTATTAATGGTACTCCCCAAGAACAAATTATTCTCTCTAGAGGTCTATGCTAAGGAGACTCTATCTCCCCTTATTTATTCATCTTGGTAGTTGAGGATCTAACCTCTTTAATTAACAATGCTAAAAGTAAGGGTGATATTCATGGGTTTCGAATTAGTAGAGGCTATCCTAGTGTGAGTCATTTGTTTTTTTATGGATGCCAGTTTGATTTTCTGTAAAGCAAAAGCATGTGAATGGGCTGCCATTAATAGTTTGCTTATGCTGTATGAATCAACTTCTCAACAGAAAGTTAATAAAGATAAATCTTCAATTTTCTTTAGCAGCAACACTAAGAGAGAAAGTAGGGAATATTTATTGAGTATTGCTACTAGATCTAGTGCCTCGGACTCTTATGAAAATTATTTGGGCTTACCAGCATTAGTGGGGAAAGCTAAATTCAGAGCTTTTAAAGGTATTTTAGATAAAGGGGAAGGTTTAGTAACTGGAAAACTAAGTTCCTTTTCTCATGCTAGTAAAGAAATCATCTTTAAGGCAGTTGTACAATCCATCCCTACTTATTGTATGGGGATGTTTAAGCTACCAAAAAATTTAGTAAAGGCAATCAATAAACTGATGAAAGATTTTTGGTAGAATTTTATGGAAAAAGAGAAGAAGATGCACTGGGTGAGCCGGAAACAGATGGGGAAAGCTAAAGGGGAAGGGGGTCTTGGATTCAAGAAGGTGAAAAGTTTTAATTTAGCTTTGTTAGCTAAACACGGGTGGCGTATCCTTCAAAATCCTGAATCTTTAGTAGCCCAGATACTTAAGAAGAATTTTTTGCCTCAACGGATTTTTTCAAGGCTCAATTAGGTGCTAGACCCTCTATGATTTGGAGAGGAATCTGTGCTGCTAGGAAACTAATATTGGAAAGTTCCATGTGGAGGGTGGAAAATGGGGAAAGGATAGAAGTGTGGAGCAGCAAATGGATACCGAGACCCTCATCTTATAAAATTCAGTCACCTTTGAGGTCCTTACCTAAAAACTCTCGGGTAAAAAATCTAATTGATGGGGAGACTAAGCAATGAGAACTTGATATGTTGAATAGAGCTTTTAATGAGGAAGAATGTAGTTTGATTTCTAGAATACCTATTAGCTTGCAAGGGGGTGAGGACAAATTGATATGGCTGGGTAATAAAAATGGAGAATTTACTGTCAAGTTAGCCTATCATAAACAGTTAGAATTGTCAGAAATGGAGAAGGGTCAGTCTTCACATATTATCAAGGGTAAGAACTTGTGGAAAAAGCTATGGAGTCTTAAAATTCTAAGTGTTACTAAAGTTTTTGTTTGACGAGCCTGTTTAGACTCTCTTCTAACAAAACTTAATTTGTATAGAAGGAAAGTGCTTGATTCTCCTTTATGTCCCTTTTGTATCAGTGGATAGGAGTCTGTTAAGCATGCTTTATGGAGTTGTGTTGCTGCAAGAGATGTATGGGGCCAAAGCCATCCTAAGATCCAGAAAATGGCTTGTACAGAGGGTTCTTTCAGGGACCCGTTTGAGCTTATTTGTTTAAATTGTGATAAACAAGTGGTGGAATGTTTTTGTGTTGGCAAGAGCAATTTGGCTGAGAAGTAACAGATAGCTATTTGAGGATAAGTTCTTGCATCCCAATTGGTGGTTAAGACAATAGTGGATTCACTTGAAGACTTTAGAATAGCTAATTCAGAGTAGAGACAAGTTTCACCCCAGGTCCAAGGCCTTTCATCTACTTGGCATCCTCCTCCTAGAGACTTTGTGATGATCAACTGGGATGCTACAATTTTTCAAGATCTCAATAGAATTGGTGTTGGTCTTATTACCAAGAACCATGAAGCAGCAGTGTTGGCAGTTAAGAGAATATCAAAAGCTTCCTTGATGGATCCACTTCTTGCTGAGCAATTGGAGCTTTAGAAGCAGCAAAATTGGCCAAAGAGATGAATATGTCAAATCACCTGTGATTCTTGAAGGAGACAAATTACAAATTGTAAAACTTCTTAAGGAGCAATCTGAACATGTTGACAGTGTAGGAGTTATTTTAAATGATGCTAAAATGTTTCTCTCTTGTATAAATTGGTTTGTTGTATTTACTAGGAGAGAAGAGAACAATGAGGCACATAGTTTAGCAAAATTGTCCAAGTTGCTAGCAGAAAGTGAGCTAGATCTAGTTTTCCAATCAAGGTTGTAGCTCTTCTTCATTTCATCTTTCTAATAGAAAGTTGGGTTAATCCATTTAAAAAAAAAAATTCATATCATGATCCATGTTATATTTCTTTCATGCCCATTACAACATCTGCCTCTTGAAAAATAATATGGATATGGGGTTGCAATCTGCTTATCTTCTTATCTTTTTTTCTTTTAAAGTCATACAATATATATTTTTTAAGCCAAAAACAAAATCATAAGGTGTAGTGGGTTTAATTCTCCCTTTAAACTTCTCCTTGTACTATTTTATTTTCTTTTTTTTTTACGGGTAACTCTTTCTCCCGTTTTTTAGTTCCACAAAACATTTTCCCTAAATTGTATTTATTTTTTATTTTATTCATATGAAAAAACATACATTACGTAAAAAAATATAATACTAATCAGGCAGCCAACCATCATTGATCTCCAAAAAACATTCATTTTTTAGAATTAACTATTCATGCAAATTTTCTTAAAAAGCAATGTCATACATAATCAAAGACTTGTATACATATAAAAAAATATGACCAACACAGCAAATAATTATATATATATATAACCGATTCCACATGCACTCTGTATCTTAGCTGGCTGTAGTCTATGTGCAGCATGCATTATTAAAAGACTCTGGTTGGAAGAATTTTTGCATGTTTTTTGGTCTCTTAGGGAATCTTCACACCTGGCTGATGAATAGAGAAGCAAAACTACATTTACGGATGGGTGGCACTACAACATTCCCAATGAATTCTCCCGGCAAGTTGCTTAAAAAACCAAAAAAAAAATCCCCCCGACAAGTGTTTCTATTTTTTCATATATTTTGTAATCATCTTAAACATTTTAACATCACTGAAATACATTTTTTAATTATTAAGTGAAAAAAGTGTTTCAATGCGCCTCGCTTAATACTAGATCCTTCATACCGATATCAGTTCAAAGTGAATTTGGAGTATTGGAATTTTTCTATCATGTGGTTGTTCATTTCTAATGTGACGCGTGAAATTCACACGTCACTGCAAATGACTTTGTTTTGGATTGCTGTTTATTTTTTGTGTTGCTTGGTTGTATTTTTGTTTCATTTGTATAGAAAAAGTTGTATCAACGAGAAATAGTTTCTCAAACTCGTGTCTATGGAGTGTAGTTCTTTCATTCTTAAGAAGAATATATGATAGTTCTCATGTTGACAGTGAATAATCTATCAAACATTATGTCTATAGAGAGTTAGAAGATGAGTCTCAAATGAATTTAGTTAACTTATATACTTAGTGTTCTTAGTTTATTGGTTACATTTGTAATCTTCATGTCGATGATTTTAATGAAGAAACCTATTTCTCAACAAAGAAAAAAAAAAGTGAAAGAAAGTGTTGGGAACCACTATTAGGATACTTAGCATGATCGTTTATATATATATATATATATATATATATATTACTCTTTG
Source organism: Platycarya strobilacea (assembly GCA_036898215.1). Classification (NCBI taxonomy): domain Eukaryota; kingdom Viridiplantae; phylum Streptophyta; class Magnoliopsida; order Fagales; family Juglandaceae; genus Platycarya; species Platycarya strobilacea. Next base: position 22,265,219 of record CM072555.1, on the reverse strand, counting down.
TTGTAAAATTATTACTTATTCCAATAATTTTAATTAATTATATTGAGTCATAGTTCAAATTAATGATTTTTACTCTAATACTAAATGAAAATATAATTTTTTTAAAAAAATTTATATTGGCGAGAAGATACATGTTTAATTATTTATATAATATTGTTAACATGCCCAACATTTATGCATACATAAACAGAAAAAAGAATCTAAATTTAAACTAAAGGTTGGTTTGGTTACACAAAATTAACTTATTTAATTTTATTTAATTATTATAAAATTTTTAAATTCTCATATAAAATATAATAAATAATTTATTTTTTTTATATATCAAAATAAAAATAATATTGACAATATATTATAATAATATTACATTAGATTTTTTAAATAAAATATTTTATTTATCTCATCTAAACCGTGTAATCAAATGAGACTTGGAGTAAAGAAAAAAGATAATATTTAGAGATGAGATAAAATAAAAGTAAAAAAAAGAATAAAATATTGTTGAAAGATATTTTTTTAATATTAATTTTGTATGGGAATTTGAAAAAGTGGTATGAGAATTTGAAAAAATTAAATTTTTTTATTATATTTTATATAAGAATTTAAAAAAGTGTGTTTTGAATTTTTGATCTCTATCTTCTAAAATAAACAAGACTAAGTGACACTAGAGTCCGTCTTGGGGATCTCCCGAATGGGATCCAGTCTAAGCAAAACCTTTTTTTCTTTCATTTTTTAAGACAGTTTTCATATTTTATTTAAAAATAAATTCACAATATTAGTAAAAAAATACTTATTTAATCATTAAATAAAAAAATTCTAATGAGATGTAATTTTTATTTGTAACTTTAGTATTTCTCAAAGATAATTTTTGATAGGGCTTAAGAAGAAAAATATTTTCTATGCATAAATGATTGAAATAGAAAACGATGTCACGTGTTTATTAGAATTGCCTGCAACATGTGATAATGTTCATTTGATACGTTTTTTATTTATATATTTTTTTTTTGACATATTGATACGTTTTGATTTGATGGACCATAATTTACTCCATTTTTCTTTTTATATTTATTTTCATATGGTCCTAAATGGCCGTCAGCTTAAACTACTTAAAAGCCAGAAAGAATTAAAGCAAAAGCGACCGACATGGACATTGAACACGTGAAAAATACCATGTTTTATTTATTTATTTCTGTCCTTTTCTAGTTGGGGTATGATTTAAATTTAGGTGGTACCAGAAAAGAAAAATATACGTCACATCAATTTATTTTTTTTAATTTTTCATAGTATAGTAAATGATATTTTTGAAGAAATTTAGTTCATATTTTCAATGAGACATGAAGAAATTTTTGAAGCTGATTGTCAGTTTGTAATTAATTAACTTTTGATCAAATTATAGACTCAAGCTCATAAGTTTTAATTAATGAAACTGTTTCTAAAAAAAAAATTATTTTCTTTTATCTATAATATTTATCATTTAAAAATACAGTATTCTCAATTCTTAGTGGTGGTTGATGAAAAATAGGAGTAGATCGGGTAGATTCGGGTATTAGAATACTTTCAGTATTTTAAAGTATTTTATTATTTTTTAATATTTTAATAATATTTTTTTATCTATTTTTTAATCACTATTCATTAATTTTTATACTATTTAATATTTTATTATTATTTTTCATTTATTTTATACTATTTTTCATAATACTTTTCAATACTTTTAACTATTTAAACGTAATTTGAGTTTTTCATTTAGTTTATGAGATGAAATAATTTTAGATATAAATTATAAATTAAATAAAATATAATTAAAATATTTAATAATATTATTATTTTAATATTTAAAAAAACTGAATTATGATTTAAAAAATAAAATTTTTAATTAAATTTTATTTTAAAATTTTAAAAAATTATTATAATAAAATGAAATGAAATAACTAAGGGCTGAAAACTGCTTAAAAAAATAAAGAGGGCTAAAATTGTAGGCAATGTGGCACAAAGATCACATATTAGGGAGTTATTTTTTTATAAGAATATTAGGGAGTTGGGAATCGTGATGCAGACATATGTGAGAGTACTCTTAACAGAGTAATTAAATTGTTTTAAATTGTATTTTTTATACAATTTCTTAAAAATTTTAATTATATTTGATAAAAAATTATTAAAAAAATTACAGAAAAATATCAAAAAGCATATTTTATTTTTAAAAGTAAATAGCAAAAGTTAATTATTTTTTTTTTCAAATGTAGAGAAAATTTTAATTTTACTATTTATTTTTTTAAAACAAAAGTGTACTTTTTGATTTTTTTTTCTACAATTTTTTTAGTAATTTTTAATTAAATATGATCAAATTTTTTGAGAAATTGTATAAAAAATATAATTTAAAAGAAAATCAGCTGCTTCATTGAGAATAGCTAAAATTGTCATTTAAAGAACAATTTTAAAGAAAAATAAAGTACAATTTTTTGAAGTGTTACTTGAATTGTCATTTAATGAGGTCCAACGGCAGTTAATTAAGATTGTATTTGACTAATGCGATCATTTCAGATATTTTGTAAATAATAAAAATAAAAATAATATTAAAATATTAAATACTAATAGAAAATAAATTTTAAAAAAATCACAATATAATAATAATAAAATAAAAAAAAAATATAAAATAATACATTATCAAATTATCCCTAAACCATACTGCTGATATATTTGCCATTGCTCTCAATTAATTGAGCTCGAACGTATAAATGACAGATTTGTTTTTAACTTTCCTAGGATTTGGCTGATATCGATAGTAAATATGTCAATCTCTTTAAATTCCCTCGATCCAAGGCTTCACACCTCACATATGTCTCATTTGTTTGTCAGTATGAGACTAATTTTTTTAATAAAATATTATTAAAATAATTTTTTAATATTATTTTTATTTTAAAATTTGAAAAAAATTAAATAATTGATTTTATTTTATATAAAAATTAAAAGAATTATAATAATAAAATGAGAATTACGAAGTTCATTGACAGATATTAGGTGTCAGTTGGGACAGGAGACGAGTAGTGGTCTTATATTGTAAAAGCAGTGCTACAAAACCCATACATGCATGGATCAACTTCAAAAGGACAACAAACCAGCAATTCCGATTTTTGCCTCCACTCATTCACAAAAATACAAAATCACAAGTTAAGATCACACAAGACCGTGCCACCAAACCCAAACACGCACGCTTTAAGTTTGATTTTGTGATCTTCAAACCATGTGAGGCCTTAATTTTGTGTTGACTGTTGAGGAACCCACACTTAAAGGGTTAAACGGTGACTTGTTGGGGGAGAATTTAATGAGTCACAAAAAAAAAAAAAAAACATACACACACACAAACATATGAAACAAACAAATATATGGTCGGGTCCTCTCTCTCTAAGGTGAGGTTGTCTTTGCTAAGCAAAGAGTCATCTCCTCTGGCCTTAGTCGAGGTGTGGGTTCACCATGGATGAAGAGCTACAGAAACGATGTGAATGATTCACACTAACATCTGACAAAGCAGATGTATTAACATTGGACACAACTGCCCTTAACAACCTTTCACAGAAGAGAAATAGATGCCTTTTAGGTATGATAATCGTTGACCGCTCAGTAAACAAACAAGCCTTTCGCTGTACTATGTCGAAGGTGTGAAGATCCGAGGGATGGATTCAATTCAAAGATGCAGGGGACAACAAATTTGTGCTAGAGTTTCAACTCAAGGAAGACAGATCAAGAGTCCTTCAAGGAAAACCTTGGTCGTTCGACAGAATATTAAATTGTCTCGAAGAATTAAAAGGCCACATCCCCATGAACGAACTCGATTTTAACAAAGAACCATTCTGGGTTCGAGCCCACTCTCTGCCCATGGAAAGTTTGACGAAAGACATAGTAGGGAAGCTATTCAAGGGAATGGAATAGTTACTAGAGGTTGAAACCAACGAAGAAAGATGCGGTTGGGGCAGCTTCCTTTGCGCCCGTGTCCTAGTGGACATATCTCGACCCTTGCCGAAAGGGAAGCTCCTGGTAATCGAAAACCAACACAGGTGGATCCCTTTCAAATACGAAAGGCTCCCCACCTTTTACTTTGTATGTGGCGCAATCAAGCACACAACAACGTGTTCAGGGGAATCGTGTACCGGGAAGAAAGAGGGATCTGGCCAATATGGTTCATGGCTCAGAGCCATACCATCAAGAAATGGTGGTGTTGATACACAGAGGTACGGACGTGAGGCCAAGACTCGAACCCAAAACAACAACACACAAACGCACGAGGCTAAGGCAGCATTTGAACCTAAGACAACCAAACCCCATCCCTTTACAGAGGGAAAGGACGACAAGACCCCCCACCAAATCCCAAATTCAGACAAAAGCAAGCTTGAAAATCAGTATCACACACACCCAGCAAGCAAGACATGGACGGCTACCTTAATTCCCCCTGACAATCAACCGGTTGAGGTAGGGCTAAAAACTGTAGCTAGCAGGGTCGGCCTAGGGAACCACCACACATCCCTAGCAAGCAAGGACAAGGCGCCAAAAGGAAAAGGACCAAACCACGTAACAGCTAAGCAAATTGGAGAGAGCACTATCCTAGCTAACCAAGCTTCAGAGCTGAACTAGTTCCTGGACCAGCAGATCAGGGAGCTTTCTAGATTGAAACAGAGGGCTTATTGGAAGAGAAAGGCCAGGGATAAGTCATTTACATCAGACCTATTCATTCCCAACGCAAAGGATAAAAATAGCTCTGCAAAGAGGAAGTCCTACCATGAGCCCTTCGCAAAAATCAGCAATCTTAAAGCCAAGACAAATCACATGGCTTTGAAGCTGGACATGAGCAAGGCATACGACCGCATCGAATGGAGCTTCCTGGGGGCAGCCATGGCAAAAATGGGGTTCTCAGACAGCTAGATATCATTAGTAATGAACTGTATCAACTTCGTATCCTACTCCATCCTCATCAACAACACTCCTCAACAGGCCTTTTTCCCATCCCGTGGCTTGAGGCAGGGGGATCCCCTATCCCCCTACCTCTTCATCATATGCGCCGAAGTGCTAAGCTCAAAGTTAGACAAAGCTGAAGCCCAAGGTGACATCTTCAGTATTCCTATTTCCCAAGACCACCTACACATCAACCATCTCTTTTTCACCGACGATTGCTTACTCTTTAGCTTAAATGTTAAGGAATGGAGCCGGCTGATCCAAATTCTGTCCAAGTATGAAAAAGGCTTAGGGTAGCACCTCAACAAGGAAAAAACGTCTATCAACTTCAGTAGGAACACCCCCCCAACTGGCACAATGTGTGATCCTTCAACTGGCGGGGGTGAGAGGCAACTCATTTCTAGAAAAATACCTTGGTTTGCTAGCGGTCGTAGGCAGCAAGAAGTATCAGACTTTCAAGGGAATACTGGACTGAATAAAGAAGAGGATAAACAGTTACAAGGTGAAGTCCCTCTCCCAGGCAGGGAAAGAAATTATCTTAAAAGCAGTAGTCTAGGCGCTGCTCACCTATAGCATGGGTGTCTTCAAGTTCCCAGATTCGCTCATCAGACAAATCAACAGCTTAATGCACAATTTCTGGTGGGGTCAAGTGGAGAAGGAGAGGAAAACTCATTAGGTATCCTGGAAATCCATGGGGAAAGCTAAGACGACAAGCGACATCGCTAGTTTCAACCTAGCTATGCTCGCAAAACAAGCCAGGCGAATAATGAAGCATCCACACTCACTAGCTACACGGGTCCTTAAGCTCAAGTATTTTCCTAACTCCTCATTTCTCTCAACACACCCGTCCCCTCAACCCTCCTTCATATGGCGCAGTATAATGGAGGTAAGGCAATTGTGGAACAAGGTTCTATGTGGAGAGTGGGTTCAGGCAGTAGCATACATATATGGTTGGATAAATGGATCCCTCAACTCCCCTCTGGTAGACTGTTTTGACCAACCTAGGAACTCGACCCTAAAGCTATAGTGGACAGCCTCATCGACCAAAAAACACAATGGAATCATGCTAAAATGGAACCTCTCTTCACTGCAGGGGAGATTGCACATATCAAATAGATCCCTTCGAGCTGGTCGAATGCCTCGGATAAGCTAATTTGGTGGAATGCCAAAGATGGAAAATTCTTAATAAAAATAGCCTACCACCTTCACATGGCAATGAGGGACCAGGCCAACGGCCAAACCTCCTCCCAGGAGAATGAATCAGTAGCATGGAAGACTCTGTGGAAGTTAAACATCATCACAGCCAACAAAATCTTCATCTAGAGGGTATGCCGGGATGGCCTCCTAACACTCCAAAATTTGGTGAGAAGGAAAATAGTAGAAAGCCCAGCTTGCCCCTTGCATAAGAGAGACCGAGTCTGTTTTCCACATGGCTTGGTCTTGCCCTACCTCCCAAGACATCTGGACCAAATGCTCAAGGTTTTTCCAAAAGAGGTTCTACCCACCAATGTCATTCAAGGACCTATGGATTCAAGTATGTCTAGAGGAAAGGAATCTAGTAGAGGAATTTGCCACAGTCACCAGACATATCTAGCTCCACTGGAACAAGATGATATTCCAAGAGGTCTTCACTCACCCAAATTCAGTAGCCCAGCACGTAAGAGAAGAGAGAGCAGCAATGGAATCCCTTAGACCGAGGTTGCCAGCCCGCCAGGAAGACCCTCCTGAGATAACATGGTGCCCACCTCCCCCAAATTTATATGAGATTAATTGGGATGCCTTGGTGAACAAAGCTAACAACAGACCTGGAGTTGGGGTGGTTATCCATAACCATGAGGGCCAGCTTATTGCCTCACTAAGAAAGAGTTGCCCCCTTTTCCCAGATGCTTGCTTGGCAGAAGCAGTGGGAGCCCGTGAAGCCACCATCTTGGCCCACCAGTTAGGTCTCACCCGCATCATCCTGGAGGGGGACTTGCTAATAGTGGTGTAGGCTCTCCAAAACGGAAGACATGACGAAGCTACTGCAACAATGGTTATGGACGACTCTAGGAAGATTCTTTCTAATTTTGAGTTGTGGTCTGCTAGGCATGTTAGAAGGTCAAGCAATGTAATAGCCCAAACACTAGCAAAGAATGCTCTGAATGTAGATGACTTTGTGGTTAACTTGGAGATACCTCCACCATGTATTTCCCATTTCTTTTGAGTAATGAATTTAATGAGCTAGAAGCTCCTTAAAAAAAAGCACAAGCATATGGTCGGGTAGGTCACGGACTCACCTCAGAATTTGCAAGTACAGTGTGAGGACTTATCAATTTGAAAATGTTGTAACTCAACGAGTGTCTCTCATGCCATCGAAGATAAACTAAGCATTCAATAATGATATTACAATATTTGTAAGGAATATAAGTAGCATTTAAGAGTATAAAACAAGATATATCTAAGATTTTGTAAAAATACAGAGAGGTAAGACGTGATGGACACATGGAGAAGAAGGAACTGATGGCAAGGGATAGTGGTAGCCGATGACGAGGGGAATTATAAGCAAGTTGTTGTGGTAAAATACACACACCTATGATAGCAAATAAAAATAAAAGTAAATATAATCAATTACATAACACAAGATTTACATGGTTCGGCAAATTGCTTATGTCTACAAAGCTGTAGAAATTTTATTAATCAGAATAGATTACATTCACTTAATCTCAACTCACTCTCTCTAGGATTTTTTTTTCTCACACAATATGCACTTACTAGGCAATAGTTCTCTATCAGAATATGCTGAAAAACGTGTTTAAACAGTCAAATATAAATATTTATAGCAAAAAACAGCACTAGAAATCCTAAATTTGAAATTCTTGCGAATCTCGCTTGAGCGGGATATCGAGTGAAACTTTCTATCTGAATATTGCTTGAGCCAAGTGTTGAACCAGGATTGAGTGAGAATCTGGCTCGAGCCAAGGTCGAGCAAGATTCCTGACACTCAATTTAAGCTCCCAGACCAGTCTTTACATGCAACCCAACAATCTCCCACTTGAAGACTGGGTCTCCACATGCTATTCCTTGTTTCCAACCAACCCCTATCATCTCTACAACTCAAAACTCTCGTCTTCAAGCCAGGAAACAAACTGAAGTCGAGCCCAACTTCAATCTCTCATGAACATCGCCCTTAGTCAACACATCTACTAGTAGATTCACAACTCCCACTGTACTAAGAGTATCCGGTCTCGAATTGATCTTGGCAACCTCAGCTAACTTCCCCAGCCTTACATGAGGAATGGCAAAGCAGAATCCCTTTGGCTTCCTCATAAGTTTCGCGCGATCAAGTCTGCCTTTTTGCACTCTTGTACTTTCCTACACATCACTAGATCCTAATATCAAATACAAAGAGTTAGATCCCTTACCATGCGCTAAAACCAATACACCCCTAATGATCTTCTAAGATCCTCTAGAGAACTCTATTGCATAACCACTGTCATCAAGCTATCCTATAGAGATCATGTTTTTCCTTAGATCTGGAATGTGTCTAACTTACTGTAAAGTCCACACGTTCCTATTTGGAAGTGTGATGCTCACATCACCCACTCCCACTACATTTAGCGACTCTATCAATTGCATACATCTTTCCAAAATTCCTAGCAACATAATTTTATATAATTTTTCGATGTGAGGTGCTTTGGAACGAAGTTCCTAAATCTAACACCCAATCATCAATGGAACTGTGCACTGCAAGAAGTAGGATATCATGAATTTCTTTTGCCACTACATTCATAACATCATCCTTACTTTCTTGATTCCTATAGTTTCTCTTGATGTGGCCCGGCTTGCCACAACTCCAGCACATGATCTGCTGCCCAAATCTCGTCTTATTCTTTCCTCTGCTCTTAGAGTTTGACTTCTCATGTCCTCTGCCGCAATTGTCAACAATCAAGGCCAATTCCAAACTTGAGAACTCACCAAAATCTCTTCTACATATCTCTTCAGCAAGAACCACGTCATGTACGTTGTCGTATTTCAATTTCATCTTGCGAGTTGAACTGCTCACAGCCATCTTTATAGCCTTTCAACTATTTGGCAGCGATGCCAACAAAACCAACGCTCTAATCTCATTATCAAATTTAATCTCTATAGAAGATAATTAATTTGTGATTGTGTTGAATTCATTCAAGTGTTAGACTACAAACATACCTTTCGACATCTTCAGATTGAATAATTTCTTCATCAAGTACATTTTGTTATTCATTGATGGATTTATACATACCTGACAAAGTCGTCATGAGACCCTCTGTAGTCTTCTCTTTACTGATGTTTTGAGCCACTATTCTGGACAAGGTCAGTTGAACAATCCCAAGAATTTATCGATCTAACAGGGTCCACTCAACATCATAAATGCTCTCTGGCTTCTTTTCTAATAGTGGAAGGTGGAGCCTCTTCTTGTAGAGATAATATTCGATTTGCATCTTTCATTATTCAAAATTAGTGCTATCACGAGTGCGTTTACTTTATTTCTAGCCATCGTTGTCCTTCAGATCCGACCTTGGCTTTTGATACTAGTTGTTGTGGCAGAACACACACACACCCACGATGGAAAATAAAAGTGAAAGAAAATAGAATTAATCACACGACACAAGATTTATGTGGTTCGAAAAATTTTCTACGTCCACAAAGTTGTAGAAATCTTATTAATTAGAGGAGATTACAATCAACAAGTCTCAACTCACCATCTCTAGGGATTTTTGCTCTCACACACAATATGCATTCACTAGATAAATGTTCTCTATCAAAATATAATGAAAAATGTGTTTAAGTAGTCAAATATAATATATTTATAGCAGAAAGGGTATTGAAAACTCTAATTCTGAAATTCTTGCGAATCTCACTCGAGCCAGATGTCGAGCGAGACTCTCTGTCCGAATCTTGCTCGAGCCAAGTGTTAAGCTAGGGTCAAGCAAGATTCTTAACACTCAATTTTCAGTTCCCAGACTAGTCTCCACATGCAACTCAATACAAGTCTAAGAGCTGCGCACATGTAGAGGCTGGCTAGAGGGACGAACACTACATGATGCGGTTTTACTTGAATTTGGGTTGGGTTATGTGGTTTTATTGATTAAACAATATTTCCGTTTTGATCTTAATGTAATCTTGTTTTTCCCATAAACCAAACCTTGTTTTTTCTAAAAACCTAAATCTAATCTTAATCTTTGTTTTACCCATAAATCTTTATAAATTTTGCAGCATTAAATCTTAGTATTAGTATTGATTATTGAAAATTACTAATTCACTAGTGTCTAGTATTATATGTTATTATACTATATTATTACGTTGCTATGAATTTAAGTATTGTACTAGACTTATTTCCATACTAGATTTATAGTATAGTGTATAATTACATGTCGTTATTATATTAGTGTCTATTTTTAACTCATTTTTATACTAGATTTATTTTTAGTATCTAATTATAGATTATTTACTATTGTATTACGTGTTATTAATTTATTATATTAGACTTATTTCTATGTTAGACTTATACTATAGTATCTAATTAAATACATACATGTTATTATACTAGTAATTTTTTTTTTGTCTCTAACTTACTTTTATACTATACATATTTATAGTGTCTAATTACATGTTATTATACTATAGTATTACGTATTGTTAAGATACTATTATAGACTAATAATTTCTATACTAGTGGAAAAGTTATTTATATACTTGATTATGTGTAGTAGTAATACGATAATGTGTACATATACTAAACTATTAGTATAATAGTATAAGCATCTTATTTTATAATAATTAATTAACACATACTAGTATAATACTAAATTTAATTATAGAATTTATAGAATTTTTTATATGAATATAGATGATTAATATATAAATAATAATTATTTTTATAACCTATGTAAAATATCAGAATCAAAGCTAGATAATAACGTCAGAGTTGGAGTTGGGGACTAAAGTCGGAATTGGAGCAGAGTGGAGCAAAGTTGGTCAGAAAATAGCTCCAATCCTGTAGAAGAGAGAACACTATTTTTGTCAGATCTTGTTTATTAGATTCTATATCATTGCATGCACCCTTGTAGTTTTTTTTCTTAAGCAAGTAAATTTTATTAAATTAAAGGAGGTAATACAAGATGAGGGGGTGGGATTCTCCAATAATTATTTTAAAACAAATACAAGACAGCAGTGCAAGTGAGGTGGAAAAAAAAAAACAAGTTTATTTGAGATCAATAATTGGTTCCTACCATTTTCCAACAAGAGGAAGGCATCTTATCTAAAAATGGAAATAAGATGTTCGCATAAAAATGAGCCAAAGAACCACTGCAAAAAGTTGTGGTTCCTTCGCACGGAGCAGAAAAGAAGGTAGATATACTGTCGCTTGATATTTTGAAGTATTTGTTGAAAAAGTCCACAATTCCTATTTCAAAATCACTGGTTAGGAAAAGCAAAAACATAGGATAAAAACTAAGAGTTGTGCCAGGTCATCGGTAGACCACTGATGGTGATGGTGGCGCGTGCAAGACACGAGCCACCGAAAAAGAAGACCTGTCAGCCGAATCCGAAGGATTAGGGAACGTTGAAGACGCCAGAGCTGTGCATGGCCTCCAAATCCACACTAGAACATCGCTGCACATGGAAAACGGGCTTGGCCAAGGCCGCGCGTGCCATGCCTATGCCCATTGAAAAAGTAAAGTCTCTCCTCAAACTTGAAAATCAGCATCTGGAAGGGTGTTGGAGGTGGCATGTGGTGGTCTAAAGAAGCCGATAAGCAGGAGATAGGTGAGAACTACTTTGGACTGAAAACTAAGGGAAAACTAACTGAAAAATGACTAAAACAAGCAAAAATGCTAATAGAAACGTAAAAGGAGAGGGGAGGAGGTGGTTAGAGCCAGAGCTCCGAGCCACCCCCGCCTGGAAAAGGGAAAAAAGTTCTTCCAAGTAGCTGCTGAAAATCGCCTAGAGAGGGAGAGAATTTTAAGAGATAGAGAGTCTATTGGGGTTTATGCACCCTTGTAGTTAGTTAGCTTTTCTAGTTTTCTTTATTTTTATTTTTGTTCTCATTTTTGTTCTTGTAAAATCCAAGATTTCAAGTCTCGTATCTACATATAGATTTTGATGATAACAAATAAATTCAAAACTCAAACTCAAATTGTCTAAACATGAAGAAAGCTAAGCACATCAAGAAATCAAGTAAGAGTAAGAAGAAGAACAAGTCTACAAATGAAACTCATAGAGTAATTTTGTACATCTATTAAAATTTGAAATTAGATTAACGCTGAAAATTAATATTCTCATAAAGCATCAAATTACATTTTTTTATATTTGCATAACTTTATTAAAATATTTAATTTCAAATTTTTTTTCATATATGTATAAAGATTTAAATTTATAAGATAATTGATTGTCATTTTTGACATGTACATGTTTTGTTTGAAAATCTTGAATAGTAGTTGTGTATTTTTTTGACAAATGCAAAAGATAGATATTTTGTTTGAAAATCTTAAATGGTAGTTATATGTTTTTTTGACATATGCAAAAAGAAGATGATTTGGTTTGAAAAATAAATCATGCTCATTTTGTCATGTATGAAAAGGAAAAGATTTGATTTGGTTTCTTTGAAAAATGAATGGAGTTGTTTTTGACAAATATAAAAAAAAAATATTTTTTATTTAAATATTTTGAAAAGTAAATAATACTCTTATTTGACATGTGAATTTTTTTCAAATTTAAATATGAAAACTTATTTGCCTATAAATAGTTCATTTGAGTTTTGCAAAAATCACAATAAGAGCTTACACATCAATTGTTAAGTTTTGCATTATTTTTTCAAAACTCTCATTCTCTCTTCTCTAAGTTTTGTGTCTTAATCCTTATTCATTTTGAAAGAGATATAAGTTGCGCTGTATTGCTTTTATTTCACTCATTAAAGAGTGTACTCTGATAATCTACCCACTATCAACTCTTGTATTTGTAAGAGAGTGCGTATAACTCTTGTGTGTAGAATGTATTCTACACAGGGAATAGTTGAATCACTAAGTGTGAGGTGATTGCAAGTGTAGAGAGTGTTTTATACGGATTCTTTGTAGCGGTGTTGCTCAAAAGTGTAATAGGTTTCTATCTCCACATGAAGGAGATTAAATAGTGAATTTAGGATCCTCAAGAGGTAATTTGAGGCGAAGACGTAGGTAGTGAGGCTGAACCTCGTTAAAATACTAAGTTTGGTTCTTCTTACCCTTACTTTTTATATTTCTTACTTCTTTGTATGTTACTTATATTTTATATTGTGTATTTGTGTTATAAATGTTAAATTTTTTAATATAGTCCAATTCACCCCTCCTTTTGTATTAGTCATCTGGGCAACAGTTTTTTTCTTTATTATGTTTTTGTTTTCGTTTTTGCAGCAATGAGCTCCTTGAGTTGTTTCGAAATTGTCTTTCACTTCCTAGGTGATATCTTTCTTACTTCATCTCTATTCCCTTGTGCTTCCTATATTTGTCATTGAGGACAATGTCAACTTTGGTTGGGGGTGAAACATACCCAAGTGCATAATTTTTGCATGCCTAATGCATGTTTGGAATTGGGATACAAAATATAACTTAAAGTTTTAAGACTTATAAGTTATAACTTAAATAATAAGCTATATATTTCAAAAGTTGTATGCTGTTTGGTAAACGTATATCTATAATACTTTTAAAGTTAGCTACAATAATTTGTTTAACATATATAGTTATCTGCCAGAACTTTTTGATAAAAGTTTTAATTTAGTATATTTTTTTAAAGTTGACTTTCAGCTTTTTTTAACAAATTAAAATATTTTTTATAAAGTTATCAAATTTATCATTTTTTTTTAAAATACTTTTAATTGTTTAAAAATACTTTGTAAGATTTGAAACACAATCTCAAACAGACTCTAAAGCTTTGACATCTGAACTAGATATCAATGCATGTCATTTAAGTCTATTTTTCTACCTTAGTTCTCTATTGAGATACTCTCATAACTCTAATGGGGCACAAACTAAGCCTTCGTGGAAAGATAGATGTTAAACACATGCAACTAACTGACACCCAGCTTGAACATTAGTTGCAACTTCAACATGAGTGACTAGGAGAGATATTCCTTGAGTGAAATTCATTGACTTATAGCATGTTCTCCCTTTTGACTTGATTAATTATTGAGAATGTCATTACATGGTTTGTAACATATTGGTTGATTATACTTAAGAGATCACGATGAAATAGAATTTAGAATGAACGTTTGAGCGCGCCTTTCAAACTATCCCATGTTTTATCAATTGGAAATCATTTTGAGCCCTAAACATGACCCAAGGGATTCGACTCTTGTCATGACGCGGTGCATTTTGTTAAACCATTTCCTCAACGCACGTGGAACTCGCATGACCAATTGTTCAGTCGCCTGCGGGTCTTTCCTCACCTACCAAGCGAACTTAGACTCAACAACTGAAATTATTAATCATCTTAATGATACCTTTGCGGAAGTTCCTCTCCCTGAGTGCCCGAACCTACTTCTCTAAGCTAAGAGCTCTAAGGAGTCAATCAAGATCTCATGGGTAGTCTTCAAAAAGTTGAGAGAGAGAGAGAGAGAGAGAGAGAGAGAGAGAGAGAGAGAGAGAGAGAGAGAGAGAGAGAGAGAGAGAGAGAGAGAGAGAGAGAGAGAGAGAGAGAGAGAGAGAGAGAGAGAGAGTTTATTTAGGTAATATTATATATAATCGTGAAGTTGTAAATAATATGTAATTGCTTTAATAAAAAGTAGAGTCTACTATTAAAAAAATTAATTTTTTTAAGTGGATCATATATATATATATATATATATTTAAGTGATTGCATGTTGGTTATAAATTTATGTTTACATTTATCATTTTTCGTCTATTTATAGGTAGAAATTTATGCCAACACCCAGCAAAAATTGAAGTTCTTTTTATTTATATACATATTATAAAATGAGAATACTTGTTATTTTTATAAGAGATTTTATAAAAATATTTTCTATTTTAAAATATTATTGTGTAAAATTTAAAGAATTATTATTTTCAAACCGATAAACATTCGGATGGAAAAGGCCCGTGATGCAGCAGGCGATCATACAGTATTTTTAACTGCGGTTAGGAGAGCGAGATGAAATAAGAAATTTTAGATAAAAATTAAAAATTAAAAAAATATTATTTTTAAATATTTTTAAATATTATTTTAAAATTAATAATTTTAAGAAAAATTATTTGTTAATATGTAAAAATAAATTATTTTAGAAAAATAAATTATTTGTTATGTTATATGTAAAAATTAAAAAATTTGTAAATAATAAGATAATATAAAATTTGACATTTTCACTGTCCATCAATTTTCACTTCATATACGTATATTGATACCATCCGGCATCCAGCCATATATAATTGGGAAAAATAATGTTGATATGTCCATTAAATTTGATATATTTTTTTGACACTTCATCTATTTTATTTTAATTTTTAAATTTTAAATTTTAAATTTTAAATTTTAAATTTTAATTTATTTAATAATTAAGAAAATAATTATTAATGTATTGATATATTTTTATATTTTTTAAAAATATTTAAAATGATAAAAATATCATAATAAAAAAATAAGAAAAAAATAAAAATTAGAATTTAAACTAAATAGGTGTAAGATAGAGTAGTGCTGTTCAGGCGGCAAAATAATATCACTCATTAGAAAATGATGAGTTCATTGAGAGTCCCTTTTTGTGCCACGTTCCTTTTTTTCTAATTATTTAAAAAATATTATTTAATAATATTATGAATTTTTTTCTTTCTCTAAAAATATTTAAAAGTATTAAAAAATGATGTAAAAAAAAGTACACTAATGGGACATAAAACATGACCCTCCAGCTGGTCCCCTCATAATGTCCTATATAATTTCCAGCAAAACAGAAGCACAGTAATAAAGTTAGGAATTTATTTTAGGGAGCAAACAAAATTAATATAAAATATATAAAATATTTTTTATTTTATTTTTATATATTTTTTATATTACTTTTATGTAGTATAGAATAATCAAATATTAAAATTTATAATAAAAATAAAATATATTTAATATAACTTATATATTAAAAAAATATATAATATGTCAAGAATATGTCATCATAATAAAAAAAATTAAAATTATATTAGAAATTATCTAAATTCTTTTCTATTTTTATTTTTATCTATAATAAAAATATTTCATCATGTTATTATATTATTATATTTTATATGAGATATATTTTATTTTTAAATTAGATTAAATTTTATAGAGTAGACCAATATAATTTTTAGAGACGGAATCAATATAAAATAAAATTAATATTTATCTTATTAAATTATAAAAAAAAATTAATTTATATTATTTTTTTCTTTAAAAAATATATATTTCTTTTAATTTTTTTTTTTTAAAAAATGGATAGAATCGAAGGATAGGTGAGTCATAACCCCTATCCCAAAGTGACTTCGTTACTGCAGAATCATCTGCCACAGACAAAACATCTTTTTCATTTTGTCCAATACAATAATTAAAGGGTAATGCCAGGCTAGGCTACTGCCTAGTAATGATCTCTGCGTATGTTGCTTAGTGTAAATATTTTTTAAATATTTTTAAATATTTTTAAAAAATAAAAAAATATATATCAATATATTAGAAATTATTTTCTTAATCATAAAAAAAATTAAAATAATTAATTTGAGAAGTAGTCAAATAAAGTGGTACATTTAGAACGACGTAGTAGACCTATTTATATATAAATACTATTGATTTTCTTGTGGCATTCGGATGAGGTTCATATCATGCGAGCACTACCAGTCCCCAACGCAACTTGCAACGCTCAACGCCTTGTGGGAGTCAACGTTCGGGAGATGAGTATTACGCCAAGATATCTATATGATTTGACGTCCTATGTTTTACGTGGTGATCTAAGTCACGTATTCATTCAACATCCAAAACAAAGGATTTCTTTTGTGTTTGATGGATTTTACTATCTATTTAATTAATAAAATGATACTATGCTGCTTGGATTTATTTTTCAGTTTGATTTTTCAATTAATAAAATATGTGCAACACCCATAGCAATAACATGCAGTCTCTTTAAATTTGAAAGTGCTGACTTTAGTAATCCTCAATTTTATAAAAGTATAGTTGGAGCCTTGCATTACCTTAATTTTACATGTTTAGTTGTAACTTACAACGTTCATCGTGTAAGCAAGTTCATGCATCAACCGAAAGAGTCCCATTGATAAGCGGTAAAGAGAATCATTCGATATTTCAAACATACAATTTCATTCGGCCTTCACTTCTAAAAAGGAAAATGATGAAACTCTTCTTGGTTTTAGTGATGCTGATTGGGCGGGGGATAGTGATGATCATAGAAGTGTGAGTGCTTATTTTGTTTTTCATGGCAAAAATTTAATCTTATGGAGTTGTAAACAACATCAAACTATTGCAAGAGGTAGTATTGAGTTTGAATATAAATCTCTTTCCAACACCGTCACAGAACTTCAATGGATTCAATCGGTTCTAATGACTTACATATTTCCCTTCCTCATTGTCCAAAGTTATGATGTGACAACATTGGTGCTATATATCTCTCATCCAATCCAGTGTTCCACATCCGCACCAAGCATGTTGAAATTGATTTTCATTATGTGCATGATCAAGTACTTCAAATGAAACTTCAAAGCATTCAAGCATTCAAGTTTCATTTGTATCCTCAAAAGACCAGTTGGCTGACTTGCTCACCAAAGCGTTGAATGCTTCTTGATTTACTATGTTATGTGCCAATCTTCAATTGCAAGATTTGCCCAATCGATATGTGCCAATCTTCAATTGCAAGATTTGCCCTTTCAATTGCAGGGGATATTGGTGTACCTGTAACTGCCGAATCTCAAGCAACGAAAAATCATGAAACTATTGTTAGTTACTACAAATCAAGCACAAGAGAATCAGATGCATAACTTCTGGGATTTAGATTTTGTATTTCAAATTTGAATGTATGTTATATCTTTATTAGATTCTCCAATTGTATTATATATAGCAACACTTGTATGCATATTACAATCAATGAAAATAGAGCAGATTGTGATATTACCATATTTATTGAAAAATTACCATTGTGTCCATATTTACTTTTCGTAATTAATCACCAATGTATTTGCGCTGGGTTAAGAAAAATCATCACCTATACGTAGTGTTTCAACACCAAGGAAGAAAGATAGTTGCCCGAGATCTTTGACTAAAAAAATTGTTGATAATGTGCCAATTCATTGATCAATAGCCTTTGTGTACGAACTTGTAACAGTTATATCATCCACATAAATGAGAATAATTAATTAAACTTTGCCTTGTTGAAAAGTGTTGAGAGATGTGTCAGCCTTTAAGACCTTAAAGTTGAGTGTTTGCAATTGATCCATGAGGCCAGAGAACTATGCTCTTGGGGTTTGCTGAAGACCATAGAGACTCTTTTTTAATTTGCAAACATGATGAGGATAATCCGGATGAATAAATCCTTGTAGTTGTTGCATATATATATCTTCTTTAAGAAACCCCTGAAGAAATGCATTTTAAATATTCAATTGGCATGGTAGCCAAATATTAGAGACTGCAAGAGAGATGACTAGGCGAATTGTGGTTGGTTTAACTATCGGGTTGAAAGTCTCAGTAAAATCAACACTTTCTTGTTGATGAAAGCCTTTTGCAATAAGGCGAGTTTTGAATCGTTCCATACTACCATCCGCCTTCTTTTTGACACGATACACCCATTTGTTCCCAACAAGATTGTGTTCTTGTTGAGGTGGAACTAGATCCCAAATTCCACTTTGAATTAAAGCATTGAATTTAGAAAGCATTGCATCCCTTTAGTGTGAGTGTTTATTGGCTTCAGTGAAACAACTTGGCTCAATATAAGAATGATTTACCTCGGCAAGAAGTGCTTTTGGAAGAGGACATTTGATGTATCCAACATACGGCGTCTTTGGCTTGAGGCTATTGGTTTGTGACTGTTTGACCATGCGCTAGGTTTGAGCAGATGCATCCACTTGTCTTGGCAAGATATTGGTTTGTGGGAGTTTAGCAGTCACCAAGCGTGATGTAGCATGTGGGTTTGGACCATTGGCAGCATCTGGTTATTGCAATCCTATTGGAGTGGCATGTGGCAACTGATCAACGACAAGTGGCATTGGAGGAGGTTGAGATTCTTCAACGCCTACATGCAAAGTTAGGGTGTGTGGACGTGTGGGATTCAAATTGCAAGGAAAGGAGGCTGTTTTGGAATGAGGGTAACTAAGAGAGGGAAGATCGGATTTTTTGTATGGAAAGAGAGATTCATCAAAGACCACATACTGAGAGATTTAGATTTTTCCTGTTAATAAGTTTAGGCATTGTACCCTTGATGTGAGAGACTATAGCCTACAAAAATGCAAGTTTTGGAACGGAAGTCAATTTTATAACAATTGTATAGTTGTAGGTTGGGCCAATAAGTACAATCAAAGACACGCATAAAATCAAAGTTTTATTTTTTGTGATATGCCTTTTCAAATATAGAGTGATTATTCAAAATTTTAATGGGCAAACGATTAATAATATAGGAAGTCATTTGAAAAGCATCTTCCCAATATGATTGAGGAAGGTTTGAATGAGCTAATAAAGCAAGTCTTATTTCAACAATTTGATGATGACGCCTTTCAATCGAGCCCATTTGTTCATGAGTATAAGAGCATGCAATACGATGTTCAATTCCACAAATTTTTAAATAAGTATTTAGTTGGTGAAATTCACCACCTCAATCAGTTTGAACATTTTAATTTTTGCATCAAAGCGTCGTTTAACATCTGTTTGAAATTGTAAAAAAATATTTTCAACTTTATATTTATTTTTGTGGGGGAAAGCCAAATAAATTTCGTACAATTATCCGAGAAAGAAACATAATAACGAGAATTATAGCTCGAGGTAACAACAATTGGTCTCCATACATCAGAAAAATGAGCTCTAAAGGTTGAGTTGCATAATAACAGAGTTTGCAAATGGCAAATTGTGGCTCTTGGCCAACTCACAATTAGGGCAAACAGATTGTCGTTTATCAACTTCAACATAAATGTTTTAGAATTTAACACATGATTGACAATTTAAAAAGAAGCCTGTCATAGTCTATGATGCCAATCAGAAATGGAAATACGAACACTAACAAATGTAGATTTGGTAACTTGTTGAAGTGGCGGAGAAAAACAATACAAGTCATCTTTGATGTGGCCTCTATGAAAGATGTTCTCCGAGTAGTCCTTGATCAGAAAAAAAATGTTATGAAACTTAAAATAAACATTGTTATCTCAAGTAAATTTTTGAACATTTTTTTTTATTTGAGGGACAACAAGAATTTTAGCAGAACAAAAGATTTTGAAGGTGTGGATAAAGAAGTGGTGCTAGTGTAGATTATAGACAAACTTAAACCATCATCGAGTTGGATTTGATTAGTGCCAACATATTCTTCTCCACGGACATTGAGATTATTGAAGTTATTTATCAGATGGTGCATTGCTTCAGAGTCAACATGTCACTTTTAGCCAATCAGTTGCTGAGTTTGGTTGGTGGAGAGGTTGGCCTATGCATTCCAATGTGGTGGTGACGGTAGAAAATGAGGGTCATAGTGCTTATAACATCGAGAATCTAATAAAGATATAATGTATACTTTCAATTTTGAAATACAAAATCTAAATCTCCGAATCTATGCATTCGATTCTCTTGTGCGTGATTTGTGGTAACTAACTATAGCTTCATGATTTTCTGTTGCTTGAGATTTGGCAGTTATAGGTGCACCAATAATATATATAGTATGTAATATCTCTTTCCAGCTTTAAGGTTATTTAGGGTTACAAAAACTAGAAAACTGAATGCTACTAATTTTGAAACCATATTTCATTTTCCTTAGAATCATATATAAAATTATATAAAATAAACAAAACTTTTTTTTTTATTAAAATACTAAAAAGATAAAAATAAGCCTGCAGAATAACTTATTAAAATGGTTCGAGTCTCATGTTCTTAAAAAATAATTTGTAAATTGAAAATATAAAATTGAACATCCATGACTGTCTAGCCCTTCGCCTTATCTCGCCGATCCATGTCCAGTCGTGCAGCTTCATCCTCATAATGATAAAAATATGAGAAAATTGAAATATAAAAACATATAAATATAATATGAATATTCAATGAAAAACACCTTATATAGTTAATATATAATGGGTGTTGGGCTTAAATGGTGTTGTTCATAGTGGGTGTTATTGCTAGAGTGCCCCCAGCAATAACAGTTGGGCTTGCCCTTAGGCTAAATCCCACTTTTTTTTCTCTTTTTCTTTTTCACAAAATTTAAACATCTTTAAACATATTTAAAAAATAAAAAATATCAATAGATTAACAGTCATTTTTTAACCGTTATTTAAAAAATAATTAAAAATTTTAAATACATAAATGGTCAAAAAGAAGGGATAAAATAACGAGACATACTATCATTTTCTTAAAAAGATACACAACATAATTTTTCTTGAAAAACGAACATACTAATATATAGATAAAAGATAAGTGAAGGTGTGGTGCATATATAAATGTTGTCTAGATGACTAATATAAGAAAGAATGATTTAGATTGTATTAAAAAATTAATAATTATAAATTAAATATACAATATAATATATAACTAAAATACGAAGTAGCAGGAAATATAAAAAGTAAGAATAAGAAAAATAAACTCAGTATTTTAACGAGATTCAGTCGCACTGCTTACGCTCTCGCCTCAAGCTATCCCTTGAAAATCCCTAAATTCATTATTCAATCTCTTTAAAGTAGAGATAGAGATCATTTATTACACGTTTGAGTAACATTACTATAAAGAATTTGTGTAGAACACTCTCTACACTTACAATCACTTCACATGTAGTAATTCGACTATTCTCTGTGTAGAATATCTTCTACATATACAAGGGTTATATACACGTATACCTTCTTACTAATACAAGAGCTGATAGTGAGTAAATTATTAAAATACATTTTTTAATGAGTAGAATAAGGATAATACAGTACAACCTATATCTCTATCAAAATGAATAAGAATTAAGACTCAATACTTATAAAAGAAAGAATGAAAGTTTTGAATAAATGATTTAAAATTTTAGCAATTGATGTATAAGCTCTTATTATAATTTTTGAAGATCTCAATTGAGCTATTTATAGGCAAATAAGTCTTCATTTTCAAATTTAAAAATATTCACATACCAAAATAAGCACTATTCAGTTTTTAAAATTTTCAAATAAAAGTATTTTCTTTTTGTAATTATCAAATACAACCCCATTCATTTTTCAAAATATTCCTAACTAATATTTTTTTTTCGCATATGACAACATGGGCATGATTTATTTTTCAAATCAAATCATTTTCTTTTTGTATATATCAAAAGAGTATCAATCACTTTTTAAAATTTTCAAACTAAATCGTCAACTTTTTGCATTTGTCAAAATTGCATCAATCAATTTTTAAAATTTTTAAACAAAATATGTACATGTCAAAGATGATAATTAATCATCTTATAAATTTTCAAAATTTAAATTATTAATGATATCATGCATATATGAAAAATACTAATTTTAAAACTAAAATTTTTAATAATATCATACACATGTAAAAATTTCAATTTTCGAAATTAAACTTTTAATGATGTTATGCACATGTGAAAAATGCAATTTGATGTTTTATGAGAAAAAATTAATCTTGAGCCTTAATCTTATTTCGAATTTTATCAACAGATATACAAAATTACTATAGAAGATTCATTTGTAGAGTTGTTCCCTTTCTTATTTATGTTTAATTCGTTAATGTGTTTGACTCTATTGTGTAGATCACTTGAGTTTGAGACTTGAATTCATTTATCATCATCAAAATTTATACGTAGATATATAGTTATACGAAAGTTGAAACAATGAGTTCAACAATCTCTCATTTTTTATAATGACAAATACTTATTAAAATTTTGAAATCTGTCGTAATATTTAACATCTCCTGAGAATATGAGTTAATTTAGCTTGATAGTAGATTTATATTGTAAATTCAGTTGGCCTCTACAAGCAGCCAGGAGCTAAGGATTATAGATTGACATGCAAACAACAGTGACCATTTGGTAATTTGACGTTATTTGCTTACATTTTTGCATATATATGGATATGGCTGTGTATGAACCAGCCCGCTCGGTTAAACTCGAATCGAATTCGATTCGTAAAAAAAAAAAAACTCGCTCGTGAAAGCAGATACCTGCGCAATTAATGAATGACAGATATCTGACAAAATTCGACTCGACTCGACTAAGGCTCGTTAAGACTCGTTCGTTTATACTCGAGTCGACTCATTAGCTCGACTCAATTAAAATTCATTTGTCTATTGATAAATATATACACACATATATATATATATATGTTATATATATGTATTGTTAATAATATAAGTATAATATTTTTATAATTAAATATGTAATATGTAATTTTATTACTTATATCTATATGATGAATATACTTTATAGTTATATTTTATAATTTCTATAATAATTAGTCTATAAAATTTAATAATTTCATATATTATTATATAAAAAGTATGTAAAATACATATATGCTATCATATTATGTATATTTATTAATAGTATATATAAGCATATAATATAATGTTATGATGAATAAATATTAATTAGTTAGATATTAAATATTAAATATTTATTAGTTATTTATTTATTTTTAAATTTTATTCAAAAACCTCAAAAAAAAAAATCAGGCTCGAGCTTGAGTTCGACTCGACTTAACTCGAGTTTGAATTGGAAGTTTAGTTTATTGCAAGTTCGAACAAAATATAAATACGAACTCGAGGTCGAGGTCGAACTCGAATTCGAGTATTTTGAGTTGAGGTCGAGTTTGGTAAGCTAAAACTCGGCTCGTTTACAGCCTTATGTAAGGACTAGAAGAAAATTTAATTCTATGTACTCTACCATGAAGAGATTAGTTGGTTGTATGTCATGAAGTTCTTATATAGGCATTAATAGTTAAAGCATGGCATATGTAGTTTTTACATATAGAGTTTCCCTATTGATCTATAAAGACCTTGTGTTTCAAGCTCATAATTAATAGTTTAATTCTTTAAGGGACAAAAGTAAAGTAAAGTATATTGACATAAAGCATTTTAGGTCTAGTTTCATTTTATAGATGAGATAAGATGAAATAAGATAAATTGAGAAAAAAAATTAGAAATTGAATAAAATATTATTAAAATATATATTTTAATATTATTTTTGTTTAAAAATTTTAAAAAATTAAATTATTTATTTTATTTTATAAAAAAAACTTATAATGATTCAAGGAAATAAGAAATTTATAAAAATAATCACGAAAATATCATGTGAGAGAATAAGGCCCGATTTAGATTTGGAGGCGAGTCAAGATGAATTGAGATAAGTTGAGTTGAGTTTATTTTTAATATTATTATTTTGAGATTTGAAAAAGTTAATTTTGGAAATTGAAAAAACTGTATTAGGATTTGAAAAAATTGTATTAGGATTTGAAAAAATTATATTAAAAATTATATTTTATATAAAATATAAAAAAATATAATAATAAATTTAAAATGAATCGAGACAGTCTCCTCTCATCTTCAAATTCAATTGTGGCCTTAGTATCTCACATAATCTAATACTAAAAAATTAACCGTCCATGCTTTGTAGATCGACATAGCAGCCCACGTGACATTTGCCACGTCAGTAACTCAACCAACATGAAAGTCCATGCGTATGGGACTCCGCATAAACGCTTTTGACAACAACATTGGGGAATCACGCCTATCATATGGTAGCGGGTGACTGCACGCCTTCCCTTTCCCCAAAACGAGGGTTAGCGACATACTTCAGTTTTTAAAGTGAAATTTTAAGGACTTTTTTATTTAATTTATTTTTGGTTTTTGATATTTGATAATTTTTTAATGATTAATACTGCATATAATCTTAAAGTGTATAATTACTACACAATTAGTTGAAAAGTATGTAAATATCACACAATCAATTTAAAGAGTGGAGTTCTTACTAAAAAATTATCCTCTTTATTCAAAAGAATTATGTAACGTTTGCATATTTTTAAACACATCATACATGTAAATATCATTTTTTTAAACACATCATACATGTAAACCGTCACTCTAGTTTCCTCCAAAATGCATATCCTTCAGCCAAGCTAGATTGTCCAATAAATGGTCTTCTTATTGGTTCCTCCTAAAAGTTATCTCCCAAATGTTGAAATATAATGAAAGTTTGAAAGTCAATTTTACAGGAATTAACGCAATTTATAAATCGAACTGTGCTACCAAAAAAAGAAGGAAAAAATGGTATATTTACTAATTGTAAGGGTCTCAAACACAATATTGGGCAAAACTATGAACCTGAGATTAAGAGAAGAGTAATGAGTTTTTTTTCTTTGAAATTCTTCTGCAAAATAAATTAAAATCAGATGAAGATTCTTGTTAAAAAAAAAAAACGTAACTATTGTTGATTGAAAAAGGTAAATGCACCATAGAACGACAAACAAGAAGCAATTAAAAGATTTTTTTTTTCAGAGAAATAAAAATGTAAGAGTCTCGATCTGGAAAGGGGGAAATCGTACTTCATGACTTTTTTTGTTTTTTTTTTTTAAACTAGTTTCACAAAATGAGACTGATTTTATTTGTTTGAAAACCTTTTAATTAATACCCAATGTGCAAGACTTTATATTATATAATAAAATACATGTTTACAATAAAAGATGTTTACTGTAAAAACGTTTGATTTATAATATAAAAAGGGGCTTTCATATTTTTTCTCTTCATACTTAGACTGTTGTGCTCTATTCTTTGGACTGTCCTCTTCTTACTGTGCACTCCTATGAGGGGGAGAGGCACTTTGGACTGTCCTCTTCTTACTGTGCACTCCTATGAAGGGGAGAGGCACACATAAAAAATAAAATGAGTCGAGTTCAGTAAACATTACTTCATACAATTTAAAATATAATAAGAGATTTTTCAATCATGCAATTATCACTCATATTCATGTACATACATATAAGAAAATGCATACATTCCATTCTCATAACTATAACTCTGTTATGCCTTCATTTCTTTTGGATCTTGGTGATCCTTCTTATTCTTAACAGTTGTTTAGGCAATTTACAAACAAGAAACTATCAAATAGAAAAGCAATTAACTATCAAGGAAGCACAACAATAGGTACTACTACCAAGCAGTTATCAGACAAGTAAGCCATTAACCAACAAGCAAGAATAACAACCAATAACTACAAACAATTAATAGACAACTAGCAAACAATTATTCATTCATATATACATACCATACATATTATACATAACATAACATTAATTCTTATTCTATTCTCTTTTCTTAGGGTCATTGCACACTGTTGCACCCCGTATTCTAGGGTTAACAGATATTCCTTTAGATCTCAGGACTTCCTTGGGATCCAGGGTCTTCCTTTTGACCTTGAATTCTAGCATTCCAATCTGTCATGTTCTTTTACTTCTTCCATTTTGTTCGTCAATGGCCCTTATGTATTTTCATACAACATAGCATTCATTCATTTATTCTTTCTTTTTCTTTTCCTTATTTTTCTTGTCCTTCTTCTCTTTTCTTTCCTATTATTTCTTTCTTCTTTTTTTTTTTAGTAAGTTCGTTTATAGAAAATATCGTTTAGAAGCATATTCATGCAACGAACGCAGGCACACCCTGAATTCCAGCATTCCAATTTGCCATGTTTTTTCATTTCTTCCATTCCGTTCATCAATGGCCCTTATGTATTTTCATACAGTATAGAATTTATTTATTCATTTTTTTTCCTTTTTCTTTTCCTTATTTTCCTTTTCCTTTTTCTTTTCCTTATTTTCCTTTTCCTTCTTCTCTTTTCTTTCTTATTCTTTCTTTCTTCTCTTTTTCTTAGTCAGTTCATTTATAGAAAATATCGTTTAGATATCCATGAACCGAATGCATGCACATGCACTTAACATCGTCGGGACATAAGGACATCGCATAGGGTCATCGCATAGCATCAGTTCATGACATTGTTCCATAAAATCAAAAAACAGAAATCTCAAGTTTCATTTTATATTTTTCAAAGAATACATCTAATAATTATTACATATAAGCATCCATTCACAAGCTTATAATTACTTAATTGGGGTTCGATAAAAAGGGCTACCAAGAATGGCTATTATGTATGTATATTAGCATTTTCAGTTCTATTATCTTTTATTTACTAATTTAGTCAGTTCTAAAGGTCTATGAACATAACATTTACCTACTCTTCTTGCTATTCTTATACCATACAGTCCAATCACAAGCACATCACAACAATCAACCTACATGCATACATATAACTCACATCAATATATATATATATATAGGACAAAAGCAATTAAATTAGGAAGAACCTACATTTCACTTATAACATTCTTCTGATATCCTCATGTTTTGGATTTTTTACTCACTATGCTAAAACTATTGGGGACCCACTTACGGACATTGGGACACTTCCCTTCTATCCCTAGGTTCTCACATGACCCTTACTATGCTTCACCTTCGAGGATTAGTTTACAGACAATACCTTTTCCAAATAACCTTAACCCGATGCATGACTTAGATTGATCAAGTCACGCATCTCAATATTATACAATACACATGACACTGCATCATCCAAGCCTACACGTCATCATCATCATCATCCTTATCCATGCACACCATACGATGACATAAAAGTTTTGGGGCTTAACATCACATACTCTTGCTCAAGAATGAGTATTCATTACATATGGTAATTATGTCTAGTACACGTGTTACTAGATACACATGTACCTTATCTCCTTATCACCTAAGGTCAACTTATAGTACGTCGATCACCTGCCTGTGCAAATAAGTACCATACATCGGTAGCAACCTTCTTCATACTAGTTGGAAGGACTATTTCCACTTCTTGGCCCTTTACGAGTTTATCTCAACATTTAACACAACAAGGTCCATACCAAATGTACCTCCGTCGTGTCACGTAGTCTGAGAATACTATCGAGCTATACCATTATGGAACACCTCACATGACATTATGCCACGTGACTCATACATTAACCCCCTACACGACATGAGTATGGTTCCTCACGTACTCTTGTCATATCATGACACCCTATCACGTTTCCATTACTTCATTACTACGCGACTTTGTCGCTTCACACATATTCCGAGACATAACACAGTTACACAGTGACAACAGTCACTAGGGCTACCAATCCCATTACAACTACCCTGTAACATTGTTACATAGTTCCAAACACTCCAGATGCTTTACGTTCCTCAATCATGCAACCATCTATCTTCGTGATATGTCTTATGGTGCATCACGACTACATCTTATGGAGTACACCCCATGTGTACTCCATTCCGCTCATACAACACCACATAAGGTACACTCACATGTACCAATATTTTGAATACTGTACTAGTGGGCGTACCAGTCAAGACACTAATGAAATATTTTAATATCGATATCGTTTCGTGTACTGTTTCAAAATAGTCTATATATATAAAAAAAATTATATGTATAAATACATATATAAATTATATTTTAAAATAATAGTCAATATATGAATAAATTATATATATAAATATATATATTTGTAAATAGTCTAGTCTGAATTAGAATATAAAATAACAAAAAATGAAAAGAAAAAGATGTCAAAATTCGATAGGCATTGCAGTATAGGTGGCTGGTACGGCCGGTATTTGGGCTGATACGAAATAGACCCTATTTCTGTGTCGGTAACTATTTCAGTACGACATGTATTGACCATACTGATTAGTACGATATGAAATTCAAAACACCGACATGTACTCTCTCGACAACGCACTATGCCACAACCCATACGATACACGCTACACGGTGCATCACTTTACCCCATAGAGTATACTTCACTTGCACTCCCTTCACAACACTTGCCACAATGCCATAATTGCACACATAGCACCCTCGTACTTCATAGCACAGTCCACAATACTACTTCACAGCACAGCCAGCCAATTACAAAACTACACCCAACACACAACTTCACAACATGGTTTCCAATATTTTAGTACATAGCCACAACTACCACAATATAGTCAACCAATTCCCACAACTACTCAGCAGACCCCACAACTAACAACATAGTCCATAACCAATTAAATAACATAAATTCAAGAGAGAGAGGGTTATACCATTGCAGGGTGAACTCGTACGATGCTCATTTTCTGGCATGGCTAGTGGCATCGGAAGCTGATAACTTAAGCGATAATTGCTCCATCTTGGTCAATGTCGTGACCTCGAAATGGGAATACCTTGAGGTTTGGACCTAGGGTTTTGGTTCAAGGTTTAGGTCGTGAGAGGGTGGTCAACCATGTAAGCAGCTGTATAGGCTAACACTGCATACAGTGGCTTCAATCATGTAAGCTGCTGTTTAGGCCAGGGTCTTCAACTCGGGAAGCTAGGGGGGGGACTCATTGGAGGAAGGAGGATCTCATAGTAGTAGAGGTGAGACGATGCAACTATCAGAAGGCAGCGAATCTATACAAATGGGCGTAACTTGTGCTTGGGAGAATGAGGGAGAGTGTGAGAAGGTGGGGCCATGACTGGAGGAATGGAGCTATGGGAGAGGTCGGTAAAAGCAGGGGAAGCCATTGGTGGTGGCGGTGAGACTATACGGTGGCTGATGGAGGCATGACGAGATGAAACCCATAGGTTTCATACCTATTTCGGGTGCAGGCTACACGGAAGAGAAAGGAAGCTTGTGGGGGTTACTAGTGGTAAGGATAGTCGCTGATGATTGCTGGGAGGAGGTGGTAGCCGACGGTAAGTCTGGGTGGTCGGTGATTGGCAAAGCTCGTGTGTGAGGAGAACCCATTTGGGTTTGGGGCTGGGGTTATCGGAGGAGACTCGCTGGTGTGAGGGGAGCCCGTCAGAGTTGGCAACGGTTGTATTGGTAGGGTGAGAGGCCGAAAATGGAAAGGGGGGTTGTGTCGCATGCGTGAGAGGAAGAGAGAAAGGGAGGAGAGAGAAGAGAGAAAAAAGAGAGAAAACGTGAGGGTTGGGGTTTTCCCTTTGGGACTATTTATAGGTTCTATATCTTGGATCTTCAAACAGATAAACGATGAGCTTAAAACATTGATTTGAAAGTACGTAAAATTAACTTAACTTAAAACACGAAGAAGAGTCAAGATAGAATATTATTTTAACTTAACTTTAGTTTATAAAATATTATTCCTCATCATTAATTAAATGATGAAACTTTTCTAATTATTTTAAAAGAATAAAATCATATATTTAAATTAAAGATTTAAATCATAATTAAAATCTCATAATACTTTAAATAACTAAAACCGGACTAATAAAATGATTTTGTACAATTATAATATTTTGGAGTTCTTCAAAATATTATAATTGTATTTTCTTAGGATTCAGGCTTGGATCCAATAATACTGGAAATACCTCATATAATATTTCCAAGACATTTATGATATTTGAAAGCATTAAAACACTAAACGTATTTTAAAATCAACTGTTATCTTTTAAAATACACCATCAGAGTTTGGCACGTGCGTCGAAGCTTAATACATGCATCGAGGCTCATCTCAACTAAAAGATAAAGGAATGAGCTGTTACATCATTTCCTTGACATTCGCTAAGCATTAGAGGAAAGAAAAATCGGGTGTTACAAAAAACACTTAAATCTCAAGTCACTTTCTCACAGCAGACATTCAAAGGGATTTTGATTTTCCATGTGTTTTCCTTCAAATTCAAAACCAATCAAGGTTTAACATTTGGAAAATGTATATGATGCATGCAAAGCCGAGCAGTTTCTAAATAACCATGGTAATTTCATATCAAACCAATATTCAACAAGTGACTCGGGAAACAGGGTTCACACCCCTTAAGCATCCATCATGCATCCAATCAACGATGAATCAAAAGGAGATATGAAAACCCTAACCATAACTTTTACTAAGGAATGATAGAAATTCAAAGGGATGCGAGTTTACTACAATAAAAGAAAGGAAATCCAAACCCCCATTGGAACTCTATTGTTCGAAAGCTCCCATTTATCTAGGTTATGAAATTTACTCCCCATAAGCTGTAAATCCAAAAATTCACTCAAGAAAAACAACATAGTTATGCATAACAAGGAAGAAAAGTAAAATAAACCCTAAAAATCCCATAAAAAAGCTATCTCCTCTTCAGGCTTTTTCCAAAATCTCTTCGACCCCTCTGCTAGTCCTCTCTCTTACTTTTTAACTTCCCCTTCCTCATCCTTTGCTGAGCCTCCAACTGATTTCTCTCCAATGTCATGCAGTTGCCCTCAAGTTCCACCTGGTTACTTCTAGAGAATCTGAGAAATAGCACAGATTTCATGTTATGCGAGGGATGAGGAAGTCTAAATATTCTCTAAGTGTTGTGCGTGTGTGTAATAAGTGGCATGTGTGCGTTATGACCATCTTACCCCTTTATATTTCCTCAATGACCTTATACTACACATGTTATAAAAACAATGCTTAAAAGAGTAGTTGTAATTCTTTTTCAAATAAAAAAGGTCATAATTCATCATTCCTACTTACCACATTTTTCACTTTATCACCTATACATGCTGAGAACGTAATTTCACCCTTGCAATTTCTTGAAATTAGACCAAACCCCATTCTTTGATTTTTCATCATTAATTATAGCATCAAAATTTATCTTTGTAATACCTTCATTTTGCAGAGACCATTTTACATTTAAATTTTACTTTAATTTTTTTTTTTGATCCTGTAACATTTAGCCTCCATAGTTTCTCCCACGTAGCTTTCTGTTTATGACATAGTGATGATTCTCCAAGCGCTTCTTTTAGTTTACTCATTCCCATGTGGTAAGCACTTCCAGTAGAATATTTTCCATCCTTAGTGTTTCCCCATATTGATTTATCCTCCAACCCAATTCTACTTAATGGAATGCTGCAGTTTTTAGTAGCCTCATCCTTATCAAAAATTTTCACTTACTAAGTTATGGTTTCAGCAATTCGAGCTCTCTATCATTAATTCACCGACTATTGCATTTTCATTTGAAATTATAATAAGAGAATGAATTGTAAACAAATGTGCTTGTGGGACCCACCTTTGAGAATGAATTGTAAACGAATGTGATTGTGGGACCCACCTTTGAGCCCAAATTGGTATATCTTTTCCATCTCCAACTCTCCAAACTACTCCTTCTAATAATTCCATAGTTGGCCATACCCTTCTTCAAATATAGGATGGAGAATTCCCCAGGTTAGCTTAAAAAAACCTACAATTTTTGAAGTATATTTCCTTAAAAATCCTACTTACAAGGGAAGTTGGTTCTTGTAGTATCTTCCATCTCTGTTTAGCTAATATAGCCATATTAAACTATTGAATATCTCAAAAATTTATCCCCCTCAAATTTTTTGTTTCACCCAATTTTTCCATCTAGTCCAGTATTGTATTCCATTCCTATCCCTTTTACTTTTCCACCGAAACTTTGCAAGTAGAACATTGATCTCCTTGAACAATTTCTTTGGTAACATTAGGGGTGAACAAAGAAGCCGCTTATCTGACCCGTCCGTTATTTCAACTCAACCCAACTTGACAATATCGACCCACTAAGCTTGAAAGTGGAACTGCTTGATTCCGATACCCGTTATTGATCAAAACGAAAATATTCGATTACCTGCTAAGTCTGAAACACACAATTCTCTCTCTCTCTCTCTAAAGTCTAATACCCTAATCTGACCGATATTAGGCATTCCTTGCTATTGTTGCGCCGAAGGGTGCAAGACCAACATAAGGCACCCAAGCAGAAATCTTTGGTCTAATACCCAAGCCTAATACCCTTCACAGCAATATCCCTAGCCTAAAGCCATTGAAGTTACCGAACAGCGACGTAGGGGTGGATAGGATGATTAACGTGGTCGCGCACGTGATCACCAAGTTGGCGATGAATCTTTTGGTTAATGCCTGGTACGCTGGACAAGATCCTAGCTTTCCAGTGGAGATTGGACTTTGCTTGTCGCAAGTGCGGGAAGCTCTTGGCAGTCAAAGGTGAATTATGAACTTGTAACGATTTCATCTTCGGCAAGTTTCTCTTCTCCTTTCATCTTGCGCCGATTGAGAATCTTAGTTCTTAATACTAATATTTCATCTTCGGCAAATATCTACCTGGTTTACTCTTAATATTAACTACACACTTCCATTTTTTGGCATAACTGTTGTTTGAAAAAGTGCCTCAACCGGTTGGGATTCGAGAATGGGTTTTATTTGGCTTTAATTGAAAAAAAACCCACAGAGAATTGGAAGCGGAAATGGAATAACGAAATACCCGATATGAGATTGGGTTAGGAATTCAGCTTAACGGGATGGGTTGCTATCGGGTCTGGTCGGAAGGCTAGTTAACGGGTCGGGTCAAGTCGGATGTACACCCCTAGGTAACACAAAGACATTCATCGTATAAGTTGGCATTAATTGGAGAAACTACCTTCATTAACACTTATTTTCTGACTGCAAAAAGAAAACTTGATTGCCAACTATTGATCTTTTCCATATCCTCCTTGATTCCTCTGAAAGTTAACTATTTAGACTTCCCAACCATAGTTGGTAAGCCTAAGTATTACCATAATCACCACACACCAAGGACTCAGCTTCTAGAAAGACCCGACCCTTTAACACTTTCTATTGTGTTGGTACTAAACAAAAGAAAAGTCTTCTGTCTATTCAGAACTTAACCTGAAGTTGTTTCATACAAATTAAGAATTCTTTCCGACTCTTTGCCAATCTGATTTAGTAGCTATACTAAAGATTATACAATTATTTGAAAACAGCAAATGAGTAATTTGTGTACCCCTTTTTGTTGCAACCACACCTCATCCCTCCACTTCTCTCTTCTATACTCATCAAGGTGCTTAACCCTTTAGAACATAGAATGAAAAGGTTTGGAGACAATAGATCTCCTTGCCTCATCCATCTTTTTGGATTAAAGATCTTTATAGCTTTCCCATTGATTAAGATTGAATATGAAATAGTCCCAAAACATCCCATCAACAATCTAATCCACTTCTCATTAAACCCAAACTTCCTCATCATTGCTTTTAAAAACTTCCACTCCACCCTATCATAGACTCTAGAGATGTCAAGTTTTAAAGCCAATTTTTCATTTTTGCCTTTCTCCCTTCTTTTCAAAGTGTGAAAACTTGATAGGTCACATCATAATATTTGTTATTGATCTCCCTAGTATAAAAGCAATATGATTGCTAGAAATGATATTAGACAAAATACACTTCAATCTATTTGCAGGCACTTTAGTAATCAATTTATACAAAATATTACAAATTGAGATAGGCCTATAATCATTAACAGAACATGGAGATTTTTTTATTTTTTTCATAGGAATAAGAGCTATGTGGGTATGGTTTAAAGTACTTGCATACCACCTCCATTAAGAAATTCAATAACTGCCTTGCATACCTTAGGTCCCACAATATTCCAAGGATCTTGGAAAAAATCAGCTCCAAAACCATATGGTCCTAGAGATTTGATTGGTCTCATATGCTTTAATGCCTCATATACTTCTATAAAAGAGAATGGCATCTGAAGTTGATTATTCATCTCCTTTGTAACCTTCTTTTAATATCTTGAATGCAACTTTGTGCCTATGAAAATTTAGGTTCTGTTGTGGAATAAATGTTTTGAAAACAATATGTGAATACACTTGCTATATTTGTCCCCTTAGTTACATATATGCCATCTGCATCTTGAATCTTCTTGTTGAAATTCTTCTTTCTTCTTTGTGATGCAAAAGCATGAAAAAATCTAGTATTCTTATCACCAAATTTATACCAATGACTTTTAGCCCTTTGCCTCCACTTCAAATATTATTTTTTAAGTAACATCACTAACTCATTTTGAAGCTTATTTCCTCAATGTTGGTTTTTCCCTTAATTGTTTTGCAACTAATTAAGTAACACAGATATTTCTTTTATTTTCTTCTCAGCATATTAAGCATGTTATCAGCTCCATTTACTAACTCAATACTACATCTAGAAATGGTTTTTTGAACTTCACTGAGCAGATTCATATCTTTATGCCTTTGTTTCTAAAATTCTTCCATAGTTTTCTTACACTCATCCTCAACATCCAAACTAAACTCATATTTGAATGAGTTGCTTCCTGAGGATCTTCTAGGGTCTCCACCCTCACATTCGTAAACATATTAATCCATCCAGCATTAGCAACACATATATCCAACCTTTCCTTAGTGTATGTGCTATCATTATGCCTATTACTTTAAGTAGATTTTGAACCATTCCATCCCAAATCATGCAAACCACTAGCTTTTAAGGCATTCCTGAATTTTCCATCTGATTTTTATATTCCTCCTATTTTCTCATCTTGAGCAATAATTAAACTCGTTAAAGTCACACCACACCATCCATGGTATTTGATTATTAGGTTTTAAAAGACCTAGTAAGTCCCAAGTTTGTTGCCTTTCACTCGCCTCTAGCAGCCCATAAAAGCCAATAGATTGCCATTCTTCCAGTTCTTCTTGAGATTTGATTATTGCATTAATGCGGTGTTGAGAGTAGGACTAAATTGATATCCTACCTCCAATATTTTTCATAGTAAAGCTAGACTGCCACTTTTACGTCTTATATCTACCACAAAACAATTCTCAAACTTCATCTTTCTCTTCAAAACTTCCCACCTACCAGCATTTTAGTTTCCACAAGGAAAAACTAACTCAAGCTTCTTTTCCTTATCAAACTAGCAGAGGTTTTGAACTGTGCAGGGGTCCCAAACCTCTAACAGAACCAACATATACATTTCATGGTTCTTGGAGAGGCTATCTGTAAGATAACAAAACGAAATGAGAAAGGTTTTGACTCGTTAGCCTTTTTCCATTACACTTGACTCGTATAAATAGATATACAATTGGACTAGACTCTAGATTCTAAAGAGTTCATTGAGGAACCTATACAGTTGTATGACAGATAGCTATAAAGTTTGAAAAACTATCTTAAACATTTACATATGAGGCTTACTAAACTACTTGGAAAAAATAGGAGACAATATTTCAGCAGCATATAACTATAATTGATTTGAACTCAATTTAGTTCCTCTGAAATCTTGGTTATGAGTTGTATTAGATTGATCTAGTCTAACAACCCCTTCAAACTCATGGAGAGGATATAGATCATCAGTTTGTTTCTCAAAATTCTGAACCTGATTGATGTTTGCCCCTTTGTGAAAACATCAATGAGTTGATCATCTGTAGCAACATACTTGACATCAACATCACCATTCAAAAATTTCTCCCTTATGAAGTGATAATCTATTTCAATGTACTTCGTATGCACATGAAATACTGGATTAGAAGCAAGAGCTATAGCACTAATGTTATCACACCAAAGGAATGAACTTTTGGACAAAAAGATTCCAAGTTCTGAGCAGCATCCTTAACAAATAAATTTTTGTAGTTCCCATTGCCATTGAACAGTATTCTACCTTAGTACTCAAACTAGAGACTACTAGTTGCTTCTTGGCACTCCAAGATATGAGATTTTTTTTTCCAAAAATACTCTAAAATCTCCAGTGCTTCCATAGTCACCAAGATTTTCAATCTAGTCTGAATCACAAAATGCATCCAAATTGATTTCTTAATGTATATAAAATAGACCAAAGTCTATTGTACCTTTCAGATAATGCAAAAATCTTTTAACTGCGATTCAATGACTAATTCTTAGTCCATGCATAAATTGACATAGCTGATTTACAGCATAAGCTATGTATGGATATGTTAAAGTACAATATTGCAAGGCCCCCACAACTCGACTCAAGTCATTCTTGTTCTATCTAATAAATATGGAATATATTTGCTTTGGCGAAGATGTAAACCGAAAACATCTCTTAAAACTTGTATGCCAAGAAAATATGAGAGGTCACCAAGGTCTTTGCACGAAATGAGAGAGTTAAAGCTTGAATAAACTCTCAAATTGCAGTTGGATCAGAACTTGTGATGATAACATCATCTTACTAAGATAAATATTTTCAGTTTGTCACTAGTAAATGTAAATAAATAATAATATCCAAAAGGCTCTACAACCCCTTCTCAAGAAGCTATTGAGACAGCCTTTGAAACTAATCTCTAGGTGCTTGTTTTAAGCCATAAAGTGATTTATGCAACTTTCAAACATAGTTAGAACAATTTTCCTCCACAAAGCCCTTTGGTTGTTCCATATAGACCTCTTCATCGAGAATACCATGTAAAAAAACACTAGATACATCCAACTGTCTAATTGGCCATTTAAAGATAACTATAAGTGCCAACACGAACCTGATTGTAGTAGGTTTAATGACAGGTGAAAAGGTGTCATGATAGTCTACTCCAATTCATTGATCAGATTTTCTTGCCACTAGTCTAACTTTGTATCGATCAATGGTACTATTTGGTTTTCTTTTAAATTTTGAACACCAATTTGTTGCAAACAACATGCTTTCTTTTTGGCCTTGGACAAAGTGACCATGTGCCATTAGACATCAAAGCATCAAAATCTTCTCCCATTGCAGCCCTCCATTCAAGCTTGGATACTGCCTGCTTGTAAATTAGTTGTTCAGAGTCAGTATAAACAGTTGAAAGCACGGTTAAAGGCTACTTTATAGAATAGAAAACCTTGTAATCAAGGTACTGTTTAGGCTTAGAATGACCTATTTTAGATTGAGTAAGGACCTAATATTCTGTTTGAATCTAAGGATGGTTTGTAGAATTTTCTAGCTGAGGATTTTGTGTTTCAATAGGCTGAGTAGGAGCATCAAATAACATATCAGGTGTGAGATGGACCTCCTGTGGATTAGTATCAAACATTGGATGTTTTTCTTTTTCTTTTTCTTAAGCCTTCGTCCCATAAAAAAATGAAATCAAATAAAAAATCAAATGTCAAATATCAAATATATATTGTGCATGTAAAGAAATATTTTTCAATTACGTAACAAGTTATAAAATTAAGTATACCATACTATCAGCCAATTCACATCACAACTTGGATTTACATCTCTTAGGCATTTTTACATCTAAAATCAATAATAATATTATGTAATAATCAAAATATATTGATTCTAGATGTATAAAATATGCGATAATTCAGTTCAATCATTTATTACTCCTTGATTTTCTCCATCATATTCGCTACTTTCAAAATTCATATGATTTCCTAACTCCATAACTATATTTGGCTCACATGTTTGAAAGCTTGCAAGTTTACTCAACCTTCCATATTTTGGCCATTGTTGATGCTATTATCTCTTTCCCAATAGAATGACCCATGTTGCCCAGATAACTAATACAAAAGGGGGGTGAATTAGGTTATATTATAAAAATTAACACTTATAAATCAAATACACAATATAAAATATAAACAGAATATAAAACAGTAAGAAATGTAAAGAGTAGGGTAAGAAAAAATAAACTCAGTATTTTTACGAGGTTCAGCCCCACTGCCTACGTCCTCGCCTCAAGCTACCCCTTAAGGATTCCGAATTCACTAGTGAATCTCATTTAGGTGGAGATAGAAACCTATTATACTTTTGAGTAGAACCGCTCCAAAGAATCTGTGTAGAACACCCTCTACACTTTCAATCACCTCACACTTGGCGATTTAACTATTCCCCATGTAGAATACATTCTACACACACAAGGGTTATACGCACCTTCTTACAAATATAAGAGTTGATAGTGGGTAGACTATCAAAGTACACTCATCAATGAGTGAGATAGAAATAATATAGCTCAACCTATATATCTCTAAAAAAGAATAAGAATTAAGGCTCAAAACTTTAGAAAAGAAAGAATGAGAGCTTTGAAAAAATTATGCAAAACTTAACAATAGATGTGTAAGCTCTTGTTGTTGTGATTTTTGCAAAACACAAGTGAGCTATTTATAGGCAAATGAGTCTTACTCAATCATCTTTCAAATTCAAAATTCAAATTTTGATGAAGTCATTGCATATGTCATTCAATTTTCAAAATTCAAATTTTTGAATGAAATCATTGCATATGTCATGCACATATAAAATATAATTTTTGAAAAAAAAAGCTTTTAATGAGATCATTGCATATGTCATGCACATGCAAAATATAATTTTTCAAATTAAAACTTTTAATGATGTCATGCATATATCATGCTTATATCATGCATAAAAAAATGCAATTTAATATTTTATGAGAAAAAATTAATTTTTGAGCCTTAATCTAATTTTATAAAGAGATGTGCAAAAATAATCTATGAGTTTCATTTGTAAACTTGTTCTTTTATACTTGATATGCGCTTCGCTCCATTGCGTAGATAATTTAAGTTTGAGATTTGAATTCATATGTTATCATCAAAATCTACACGTAGATATAAAACTTGAAACCTTAGATTCAACAACCCATACATAGCTTTCCAATTAAACTACGATCACCATTCCGCTGTGTTTGTTAGAAGAGGAACGAGCAGCTAAAATGAAGAAGAAATGCAGAGAAAAATATTCTCATTCAAGGCACTCAATGTACAAGATGTCTAGTGTATTTATATACACATTGCAGAAAATAACATAAAACTAGCTGGTTTTATTCTTTAAAGAATTAAAAAGAATATTCATGCACACATGTTTGAATGTTATAGGTGTGTAGTGCACTGTACTAATTCCTATGCCATGTAGTACTATCGTGAGTAGGTTGTACTGCCACTATGAGTGGCCTCTGCACTCTGGAGCTTCTCTTTTATTTCATGCATTTCCACTTTTCTATCATATGGTAGCTAATTGTCATGGTCCCCACTTTCCATATGTCCATTTTCAATGCATTGCATTCCGTGGGACAACCCCTCAAGATGGGAATAGATATTAACAATTTCCATCTTGGACAATAAAATCTGGAATATAGAAGCTAGTAAGGCCTTAGTAAAGATATCAGCCACATGAAATTTTGAGGATATGTGCATAGGTGTAATGATCCCAACTAGGACATTCTCTGTAATAAAATGATAGTCTAGTTTTATATGCTTAGTTCTCTCATAGAAATTGAGTTCTTTGTAATGTGAATGGTTGCCTGGTTATCGCAGAATAGGGGAGTAGATTGTGCATGATCAACATTGAACTCCTTTAACAAAATAAGAAACCACATGATTTCACAACCTGTAAAAGTTAATGCCATGTCTTCTCCCATAGTTGAAGATCTAGAAACAATGACTTGTTTCTTAGATTTCAAGCTTATTAGTGAGTCTCCAATAAACATGCAAAAACCTGTAATAGATCTCCTAGTCTTAAGGCAAGCAGCCCAATCAGAGTCACTATAAGCCTTTTATATGTAGAGATGATTTGGATGATAAGATAATGCCTTGACCTATGGATCCTTTGAGGTACTTGAGAATCCTATAGCTGGGTACAAATGAAAATGTGAGGGTCTGTCCATGAACTAGCTTAGCAACATAAGTGACGTCTGGTCTGATGATGGTTAAGTAAATTGACATTCCATGAGTCTTCTATAAGTTGTAGGGTCTTGGAGAACTTCATCTGGTGTAGCTCAATTTGTGGTTTTGTTCAATAGGCATATAACTTGTCTTTGTGCTAAATAACCCTGCATCTTCTAGTATCTCGAGGGTGTATTTCCTTTGGCCAAGATTAATTCCAAATTAAGACACAGCAACCTCCAATCCTAGGAAATACTTGAGGGGTCCAAGGTTTTTAACTTTGACCTTGCTATGAAGGTAAGCCTTGAGTGAATCAACTTCTTCTTGAGAGTTACTACCAATTATGACGTCAATCTACATAGACTAAGGTCATGTCTGCTTTGGGAAACAAAATTAAAAACCTCAAACTCTTTTCAAACTCATCATTATACTTTTCTAGATTTTCATACAAAATATAATAAAAAATTCAACTTTTTCAAAATTTTCAAAACCACTTTTTCAAATCTCAAAACAAAACTAATATTAAAAAAAAATATTATAACAATATTTTATTCTTTTTTTAACTTTTATCTCATCTCATCTCTAAAAACAAATAAGGCCTAAGAGTGCTATAAATTCATCATTACTAACTTTAGTAAATAAAGAATTGAGAACTATTACCTAGATGCTTGCTTAAGTCCATAAAGGGGCTTATTTAATTTGTGTACTAGTTTCTCCCCCTCAATTTGCTGAATCTTGATGTGGTAACCTAGAAGTAATTCCATAAAAATGTCCTTATCAAGATTCTCATGTAGAAAGCATTGTGAACATCCATTTGAGATAGTGACAAGTTTCGAATAGTTGCTAGGCCAAGGACGACACGAACTGTGGTGACTAGAAATAAAGTTTCTTGGAAGGAAAAACCTTCTTTTTGAGTGTACCTTTTAACCACAAGTCTTACTTTGTTCCTTTCAAAAGATCCATCTGATTTGAGTTTGACTCTGTAGACATATTTGCAACCAATTGTAGTATTGTTGGGGGGTAAGTTCGTGAGAATTTAAGTGTTATTTTCCTCTAAAGCATTGAGTTCAACTTTCATGGCATCTTGCGAATGCTTAAATCTTATAGCTTCACTATAGGACTTGGGTTCATGGAGCAATGATAGGCAAACAAAAAACGATTTGTAAGATGGATAGATATTTGTGTAAATTAAGTAATCATTGAGGGGATGGATTGTTGGAGAAGGAGTGAGGGGTTGAGATTATGTAATTTGGAAATGATATAGATGGAGATAAGTAGGTTGGTTTCTATTTCTAATGGACTTTTAAAGAGGGAAAGGATTAGTAGTGACATTATGATTAGGTGACAGAGGGGAAGGAATGGAGGAGGTCGCAGGTGAAAGGAGTGTGGAGGAGGCAACATGTGAAGAGGGTGTTTCAAATTATGAGGGAGTGAATACGTGAAAGGAAAAGATCTCATATGGTGGTGTAGGAGGTAAGACCAGATTTTGTGGAAAGGATGAAAAAGCATTATCTGGTGGTGATGGAGTAGAGGTGGAATATTTGAAAGGAAAACCATATTCATGAAAGAGGACATTTCTAGAGATGGTGGAATGATTCTGAATGTCGTAGAGTCTATAACCTTTGACATTAGCAAGGTACCCCAAGAAAAGGCAAGGTCTAGCTCTAGGTTCAAACTTGCTTCTATTGTTCTTGAAAGTGCTAGCATAATATAGATAACCAATTACCCTAAGGTAAGAGTTGGAATGTGCTAACGAGAAAAGCACTTCACAAGGGGATTTGTTGGAAATGAGAGGTGTGGTAATTTTGTTAATGATATAAGCTACAGTTAAGATAGAATCTCCCCAAAATTAGGTGGGTAATGAGGCTCGAAAAATGAGGGCTCGAGCAACATTCAAGAGATGTTGGTGTTTCCTCTCAACAACATCATTTTGTTAAAGGGTATACACATATATTTTTGGTGAATAATGTCATGTGTTTCATAAAAATCAACCATATCAAACTCAAGTCCATTATCAATTCTAGTTTTCTTAATTTTGCTGTTGAATTGAGTTTGTAAGAGATGAAAAAGGATTTCAAGAGAGATCTTGTATCTAATTTCAGTTTCATTAGAAAAACCCAGGTACAAACTATACAATGAGGATGATCCTTGGACTTTACATTAGGTACATGGGAATGAATTAAATCCATTAGTTGTGAAGATAAATGTCCTAATCTAAAGTGTCATAGGTCGAAATCTTGATGTACAATAGCTTGATTGGCTCAAGTTGGACTTGATAGACTTGAATATGGGATGTTGGTGCTAGCTGGTGGTGAATATAGTAGGTAATATAGTCTATGGAGACTAGTATGAACTTTAGCAAGTTCAATCGTCATCCATGAATGGAAAACCTGAATGAAGCATAGATCATTTAGGAAAACAGATATGTATTTGGTCCTTGAGTAAGTTTACTTATTGAATCGAGGTTGAATGTAAATGAGAGAACACATAAGACAACTAAAAAATAGGGAATATGAGAGCTTAAGGGTACTTATGTGTGTGACTTGAGCCTTTGTGCCATTAGGAAGTTGTACAAAGGCTTGAATGCAACAGAAGGGATTAGTAAATAATGATGTAGAGCACACCATATGATTAAGCAAAAATGCTATTTGTGCACGGCTTGTGTACATTTTGCTTACACGCCTTACATAAACGCTATTTTTACGCGACCTCTAATTTAACTATTCGTGTTTTTTATTTAATTTTTTCTCTCATCATGTTTTTATCTATTTTTAATATATTTTTTTAATATTTTGACTAATGTGACATTATTGCTTCGTAACCGATTTCACAAAAGGTATGCGAGGTTGTGTAGATGTCGTATTGCTCACAATTTAGTGGCTTCTATGTTTATGATCCATGGTTTGTTATGAAAATCAGCATGCTTATGTTGTGAAAATGCAGTGAATTTGTCATGGTTTTTGACATTGAAAGGAGAAGGGTTACGAAATATGCTAAAACTGGAAAAATAGTAATGCTTACCTTTTAAGTTTGATGTTGGAGGATTAGGTTTAGAGATGGTTGGTGAGGGTAGGCAGTAGTTAGTCTGTCCCAAGGTCAGTTGAGGGAATTGAGCATTGACAAGAGCCATAAGCGTTGTGCATGTGCTTGAGAGCGAGTCAACT
Organism: Platycarya strobilacea; assembly: GCA_036898215.1. Taxonomy (NCBI): domain Eukaryota; kingdom Viridiplantae; phylum Streptophyta; class Magnoliopsida; order Fagales; family Juglandaceae; genus Platycarya; species Platycarya strobilacea. Next base: position 22,221,538 of record CM072555.1, on the reverse strand, counting down.
GAGAAGCACTTGGAGCAGGTGTTTCATGTCTTGAAGCAACAATCAAACAAGAACCACCAAGAGCAACCTAGTTTGCAAAATAAGATGCAAATTGATGTTCTAGAACCATTCTAGAACCATTTCCAAATTTAGATTTGGTAAATTTGAAATTTGATGGGAACCTTACTAGTTTGTAACATTTTTCCTTTGTGTGTTCTATCTTCCCACCGTGGTTACAAACTAAATTTGTTTTCTCTTTTTTCTTTGAGGGGGTTTGATAAGCAAGTAAGGTAGAGGGTTTTGTGGTAGGTAAGGCCATGTTTCTTGCTTGCCTCTACCTCTACTCTTGTAAAATCAGTGAAAATGTTTTGTCTAGAGAGGGTAAAAGACTCAACCAAATAATCTATCCTCTAACAACATCATAACTTTCATTTAAACCCATAAACAACTTAACACATAATCTCTTTATTGAAATTCACCAACATTCTTTAAAGCATCATAGGTACGTAAAACACAAGAGCAACAAGGGAGAGGTCTATAACTATGCATCTTTTCACAAATGATATTAAGTTGTATGAAGTAGTCACTTACGAAAAGATGCCCTAAAACAATGCCACTAAGGTTGTGTTAAAGGTGATATATCCTAGCTTCATCTAGTTGTGCAAAATCCTCCTTGAGTTTGTCCTACATCTGTTTTGAGGTCATTATAAATACATTAGAGACAATGTCCTTGGAAATAAAATTTAAAATCCAAGCAAGTAGGATGTTTCTACATCGCAACTATGACACATATGAGGACAAACTTATTTTTTTATTGAAATAAAGAGAAAAACATCTACTCCAAGAAATATAGTTGGATCCAGTTAAGGGTGGTGAAACAATGACAGTGTTTGCATTGTCATTGTGGTGCAAGAAGAATGTGTTGTTTTGATCTTCGATAGAAGGAGAAGAAGAGGAGGTCATGGCTTATAGAGTGAAGGTCGATTGGAGACTGAGAAAGTATAGCAGGAAACTCTTCCTGCTTTGATACCGTGTTAGACGAGGAATGAATAGCTGGAATGACAAAGAAATGTAAAGAAAAAACTTATTTTCATTCAAGGTACTCGATACACAAAATGTCTAATGTATTTATATACACACTGCAAAAAATAGACATAAAAGCTACCTAGTTTTATCCTCTAGAGAATTATAAAGAATATTCATGTACATGTGTGAATCTTACAGGTGTATAGTGTATTGTATCAATTCCTTTATCATGTAGTGCTATTGTGGATAGGTTGTACTGCCATTGTGAATGGCCTGTTGCACTGCAGCTTCTCTTTTATGCCATGCATCTTGACATTGCTTTCATGTGGCAGCTCACTGTCATGGTCAGTACATTGCACTGCAGCTTCTCATTTTCCATATGTCCATTTCCATTGCATTGCATTTTGTGAGAGTGTTTCATCCAGACTACCACTCTTTTGTTCAGTACTAGTGTTTCCTTCCTCCGTCAATGTTAAATGACCCCCGTTGACTTTCTAATTCCTTCATCATCCTAGTTCCTTTCTCTCCCCACCCGAACGTAATAACTCAGCAGTGAAGGACTTATTTTTCATACTCTACCTCTGTTGATTGAGAGAGAATAGGGAAGAGATTTTTTCAACTTCTTTCACTCTTGAAATTTTTTCTATCCTTCTATCTAGATATACATATTTACAAATCAATATATGTTTTTAAATAGAATGACAAAAATAATAAATCCTGATTGGTGTGCATTGTAGTAAATGGTAATTAGAATTTTTCTTAACTTGAAAATAAAAAATTCAATTAATTTATAATTCTTACAAGAAATAATATTTTATTTAAATTTATTTAAAATTTTATTGACTTAATAGGCTCGAACCCAAATAGCAATAACATTTTATCGATAGTATAAAAATTTCTTGTAAAATTTATCCAGTCTCCAAAATAGAGGTTTAGAATTCAAAATCTCTCACCCCCAAATGTAAGCACCATAGTTGTAAGGGGGTTACCTGTCTGCTGGACTTTTTATATTTTCACTATTTCCAAATTACGTCAGTTGTTTGTAGGCTAAGAGACGCCCTAAAAGGCTACAAGTATTGATTTGAATAAATTGCTTGGATAGAGATGAAAAAGATGCAATCAGATTAATAACATTAACGAAGCATTTTTGTCAATAAGATGAAGTTGAAAAATGTATGAATAAGTGATTGGGAAAAAAAAAAAATTGGTTAAATACGACTAATAAGTTGAACAAATAATAATATTTGGTTTGAAAAATTATATTAGACATGTGGGTGGCTCAGCCTCCAAAAATAAAAGAAATTATTTTTTTATTGAACTAATTAATGATGTGTTTCGTAGTCAAATCAAACTCAATTTCAACTCATTTAAAATTAATTGTTAATGAGATTTATTATTTTTTTAATTTTTTTTATAAAAATTAAATACATCTCAATATATTTTATATATTTTAATTTAAAAAATTAAATTCATCTGAATTCAAAAAATTAAACTAATTTCAATTGGATCTACGTAACATCAAAAAAGGATTGGCGCACTCTGTCGAATCCGACTAAATATAAATATTTTGTATAGAAAATATTTGGGTTTATGGTCCTAAACACACTCAAATAGAATAATTTATTTTCAATACATTTGCGTTTTTTTTTTTTTTTTGGCAGAAACTTGTATACTTTAAATATTCGATGCTTTGTTTTCAACACCGATATGAAGAGAAAAAACAAAGAAATTAAGGAGTCAAGGGAACATTTTTTATGCTAATTTCACATAAAAATGAAAGACAATTATTATCTGAAAGTCATATCAGAAGTGAACATTTTATCGAATTTTCACTTGTTGTGTGGTTGGTGGGAGCACTTTGCTGCCACTGGAGGCTGGTGACGAAGAGGGTTACGTAGTTGAAGCAAAGAAAACCATGTCCATGGACACCTATTTTTGCAAAACTGCTAGGTATAAGAATTGAACTGTTTTGAAAATGCTTGGCAATAGAAATTATTTTCTTTTTCTTTTTGTAAATATTTTATTAATTCTTGTTTTTTTTATTTGGCGGTTTGGCGGGGGGGGGGGGGGGGGGGGGGGGGGATTTATGTAGCGTGCAGGTAGATCAATTATAAAATATACTTTGATACAAATTACAATTACTTCTAAATTTCCCATTAAAAATAAACACAGAAACATTAAACATGGGAGTAACTTATGACCTCAAATTAAACCTCACATAGTTTGTGCTCAATTTTGTCAACACCTTTAGAGAAATGTAGAAATAGTGAATTATTTAGTTTATACATAAATCTTGTAATAAGAAATTTATAGATCCAAATGTTTTGATGTAGTATGGCAGATTATAATTTTTTATAATAGATTTAAAGGATTATATCCAATTATATTATTACATAAATTTATTTTTATAAAATTTCTAAATATAATACTTCTTGGAGAAATACAATCTTACAATTATAATTAAGGATAATAATTAGGGCTAGACAACGAAACTCTGTCCCCCACAACCCCACCCCTTGGGTTGGGCTAGGCATTGGGATACAAAAGGGCATGGATCAACTTGATCAGAGAATGTGTATGATTTAAAATACAAAAAAGACTTAGACAAGGCATTCCCATTTCACCATTTCTTTTCATTCAATGCAAGGAGGTGCTCTCAAGATTGATGGTCAAATTGGAAACCATAAAAAAATTTAGAAGGTGTCAAGTTAAGCCGCAACGGCTATCTCATTTATTCTTTGTGGATGATTTAAACATTTTCAAGAAAGCATATGAGAATACTGCCCAAACAATCAGTGACAATCTAGAGAAATACCATGATTAGTCTGGCTAGAGAATCAACAAGGTAAAAAAATCAATCTTCATCACCAGAAATATCAATGAAGCCACAAATGCAGCAATTCTAGCCAAAATGTAATACAAAGAATCAACACCTAGAATGAAGTATCTAGGGATTCTGACCTCTTTTGGAAGATCAAATAAAAAAAGGTACAAAGAATTGATGGGCATTATAAACAGAAAGCTTGAGAGTTGGAAATCAAAACTTTTATCACAAGCAAACAGAACAATGCTCATCAAAACAATGGCAAGCTCAATATCCACATACCAAATGTCAACGCATCTTCTACCAAAATCATTATGCAAATCGCTAAACACAAGTTTTAAAAAAAAAATTGTGGGAACAACAAGAGAGCAGAAACACAAGCTATATTTGAAAACTTGGAAATTGATGTATCAACCAAAAGGACGAGAAGGACTAGGCCTAAGGCTAATGAAAAATATAAACTTAGAACTCCTAGCAAATATGGGATAGGAAATTAGCCGACCAAACTCGAGCGTGCGACATTCACAATTGTTGAGGAAATACTTGAACACAAACTCATTCTGGCAGACAACTTCAAAATTGGTAGATTCACGTTTCTAGAAAGGGATTCATTCGTGAAGTAGAGATTTTGGAAAATAGCTTGGCTAGAATTGATCTCCTCTTCTCCATGCTTGTACATTGAGTAATGTATATAGATAATTTGCTTTGATTTACTTTTTGTCCGGACCACGATTGAAAATCTCTAGCACTTGCTTGATGGCATTGATTGAGTTGTCTTTTGCTTTCTCAAAAATAATGAGGTCATCTGTAAAAAGAAGATGAGATATGGTGGGGTAATCTCTACTTACCTTTATGCCTTCCAATTGATTTTCCATCTCAGAACGGGCTAGTAATCTTGAGAGAACTTCAGTGCACAATATAAAAAGGAATAGCGAGATTGGATCTCCTTGACGCAATCCTCTTTGAGTTTTAAAAAAGCCTCAGGGGGAACCATTGATTAAAATAGAGAAAGTGGTCGTGGCGATGCATTCCTTTGTGAGATTGATCCAAATCAGACTGTACCCCAGTTTTTCCATGATAGCAAATAAGAAATCCCATTCTATAATGTCAAAAGCTTTTTCCAAATCTAGTTTGAGAGCTATCTAACCCTGTTTCCCTTTGTGGCGCTTCAAATGATGAAATAATTCGTGTGCAATGATACAATTCTCCTTTATGTTTCGCCCTAGCATAAAAACTGTTTGAAAGGGGGAAATAATAGCTAGAAGTGTTCTCTTTAACCTATTTGCTAAGATTTTCGTGATAACTTTGTAAATCACATTTGTGAGACTAATGGGTCGTTAATGATTGGGGGAAACTGGGTTAGCAATTTTTGGGATTAAAGCAATATGAGTGTGATTTAATTGTTTTAATAGTTTGCCATTCCTAAAAAAATTTTGGACAGCCGCAATCACATCTACTATAATAATTTTCTAATAATGCTTTTAAAATAGTGCAGTCATACCATCTGGTCCTGGGGCTTTGTGATTTGGAATTTGCTTCAGAACTCCATAGATTTCATCTTCCAATGGCAATGAGATGAGTGAGTCATTTACTAGGCCTAAGATGATTTGGAATTTCCAATTTGCTTCAGAACTCCATGCTTCTTGGATGATTATGTTGCTAAGTAGCTCTCGGGTCCAAAATCCCTCAAATTTGAAGGAAAGGGCTTTCTTGGCTAGTTTCATAGTATTGAGCAAAAGAGGAACATGATCAGAGGTACCTGATATTAAGTGTTGGACAATGGTGTCTGGGAAAAGAAGGCGCCATTTAGAATTTGCAATACCACAATCTAGTCTTTCCCTAATAAGTGCTCTTGGGTGACGATTGTTCGACCATGTGAAAGAGGGTCCTGAAAATCCGATATCTATTAATCCGAAAGTGTTTATTAATTCTCTTAATCCACCAATTGAAGTGATGATACTAGCTGACCTCCAGTTTTGTCTTGTTGGCTTAGCAGATCGTTGAAATCTCCAATACAAAGTTAAGGACCTGGAAAAGAGTTATGGATTGAGCTCAAAAGATTCCAAAATTTCTGTTTATTTTGCCATTGAGCAGGTGCATAAACAAAGGTAGCAAGCCAAAGATGATGGGGTGGATCAGAATAAACCAAAATAGATATTTCATTAGTGCTAAAGTGGACTGGTTCAATATCCATTCCCAGACGCCATAACAACAAAAGGCCTCCCTTTTTTCTTTTAGCAGGGATGCCTACAAAATGATGGAAACCTAGCCTATTTACAACAAAATTGGTGTTTATATCAGACACCATGGTTTCCAATAAAAAAATAATATTCGGGTTATGCTCACTAATATATGCTCTAATATTTCTAATCGCATGGGGATGAGCTAAACCCCTACAATTCCAAATCATGGTCTTCATGGCTCATTTGGGGGCATGGTATAGCTTGCCTCCTCAGCTTTCTTTTTGTTGTCGGATCTTGTTGTCTTTGTCTTTGTACTACCGTACGGGGATTTCCTTTTGACATTTTTCTTTTTCTAGATTTTCCCGATGCTTTCTCCTTTGATAGACAGTAGTGATAGAGCAACTTCCTTTCTTCAATGCGGGTCTTTTGAGCAGGTCCTTGATGTATTGCCTCAGCTTCAGAAATTTTTTGGAATTTTATTTGGGTGGAAATTGGCTCATCAGAGATGGTAGAGCGGGCTAGACGCTTTTGTTTGAGATTGAACTCTGGGAAGAGTTCAAGTGTTATCTTCCCATCTAAGGGATTTGGGTCTTCAAAGTTTGTCTTCAACGAATCCGGATACGAAGGTGGATATATTGGAACAAAATGAATATTGGATGAGGAAGTTGAGCATTTTTCAAAAGGAGTGAGGCTTGACTTACAATGGTGGAAAACCACTAGAGAGTAAGTGATAGTTGGGACAAAGTTGAGTCCCCTCGACTTCGATAGTGATGGGAGTCCACATTTTCGATCTTCTGGATTTATATTTGCAAAAGCTTGAGTCAGTTCTTGATGCCCGTGGGCTTTTGGGTTTGCATCTTTTGATGGGCCAAGTGTATCGATTTTTTGGATCTCGATCAGCTGGGTTATTGGGCTTGAGGATAGTGCGCCCCTTCCAGTATGCTGCACAGATGGGTAGGACAAGTTTGTGAGACCATTTAAGAGTCGAGTAAATGAGTTCCATTTCATTAGCCATTCTTCTGAGCAAATCTTGTTTGGTTGAGGATCATCTGCCGAATCTGCCGATTCTGGAAAATTTGTTAGCTTGACCGATGAAATGGGATTTGGTGAGGATGAATAATAACTTGGAGCGATTGGATTTAATCCGGTGGTTGGAGAGAATTTATTACACATGTTGTTACTGTATACTACAGTAGCAACAGTGTTTCTCGACCTCGGATCAAGCCAATTGGAATCATCTGAGAAATTGCCGGAGTGGAGTATCTCGATCGCCGGTTGAAATTTAGCTCTATCTTGAGGATTTGTTGCCACTGATTGATGATCCGGGTTTTTTCCAGATTGTAGGGGAGAATCTCTATTTGTGCTCTTCGTTGGGATGATTTGAGGGCTTTGAGTATTAGAGCATGATATCAGTTCTGCTGAGGAGTATTCCCGGGTGGGTCGAGTTACTTGCTTGCTGGATTGCTGGATTCTTAAGAGACTTTTATCAGCAGTACCAATTATTAGAGATCCTGGAGGATGATATAACTTTTTGCTGTTCAGTGATTTGTTTGGCTCCATGTTAGTGATTTCACTCATTTTCCCTTTTCCTTTTGCAGATGATTGGATGGAAATCGCATGCTCTTCAAAGACTGACAGAAGCTTATTCTGAGTCGAGGGGTCGGCTTCTTCAACGATGCTTTCCATTTGTTGCAGGGGAACAATTGCCCTTTCTTGATGGGGCAAAGTAACAAGTATAAAATGAAGGGAATCTGAACGAAGCCGTGGTCCGAATGGGAGATGTTCTGGAATCAAATTCAGATATGTGCAAAAAATTTGGATATGTCCAATTCTACCGCATGCATAGCAAAGGTCTGAGAGGCGCTCTTATTTAAAAGAAACCCATGTATCAACGCTAGAATCTTTGGGTTCCCAAAGTCCTTGCTTCAAAGGGTGTGTTACATCAAGTTCCACCTCGATACGGATGAATTTTTTGCTTGCTAACCCAAACTAAGGATCCACATCTACCCCTAGGAAAGTTCCAAGAGCTTCCCCAATCTTTGTTGCTATTTTGACTGTCATGCTGTTTTTGGTTAAACCATGAATCTGCACGTGAAAGGGGGAAGTATTGAGGCTGTGTTCCTGCCAGGTAGTTCCACTTGGCCATGTCTTGAGGATAAGCAGATGGCCTTTGAAGTTCCAAGGAGTTTGATCGAGGATCCTATGTATTTTAATTTTAGATTAATATTTCAAATCACAACTTGCTCCTGGTGAGGAAAAATCATCTGACATTCCTGTGTGATCCATGTAGTTAACTTAACACTCGGAAATATAAAGTCAAACTTCTGACCCCGAATCTATTCAAATAAGTTCACACATGCCTTTCTAAATTTTGTCCTTCCCTTTATGGATCGACGAGATCAATGCATTTAAGTTTCAACAGAGTTTGACTTGTAACACAACAATATAACCAAATGATTTTCTTAAGAACCAACTTTCTGTAAGGTTTCAGCTTGTCCTAAAATTTGTGTGCATTATCAACATTCACTAACTTCTTAGCGATCTAAGATTCCGCATAACTTTTTGACTCAAACACCCTCAATTCGAAAAGAGAGACACGCCATCCTGACTTTTCTATAATATTTCATATTAGGATCCACATTGCTCACATACAACATTTAATATTGTGAGGTCCGCGCATGTCTCTCTCCAAACTATTGAAGATATTTTGCTTAGAAATTTTATGGAATCTAAAGTGGTGCCTTTATACCTGATTGTAGTGGTGGGCTAGACCATTTCACACGCAGAAATGTTTATGTTACTCCACTATCCAAACTGTATGACATGAAAGCTCAATGATCCACAGTTCAACGCACTTGTAACACAGGGCCCTACTCAGGATCAATTGGTGTGCAAACGGTGCCACTACATCGTTCGCGTGGATGTGTTTAGGAATTATTCATTGGTCTATATGAACACAAAAAATTGATGGACTACCATATACAAGTCTGTGTGTAAAAACACTACTTACTAAGAGCAAAAACATTGTTTATGATAACTGATGTGACATGCTGTCATATTAGCAGATATTCGATGTCTAGTACATATACAAGTCTGCGTGTAAAAACATTGTTTACTAGGACTACCACATACAAGTCTGTGTGTAAAAACATTGTTTATGATAAGTGATGTGACATGCCGTCATATTAGCAGAAATTCGATGTCTAGTACATATGTTTGCAAGCCGTTCTTGTGTTTTTCAAAACTGAAAAAGCACGGCGTATCTTTTTACATGGTGCAGAGTTTCTCTTTACCCTACCTAAAATTACGATTGAGTTGGTTGAAGTTGCATTTCTTTTTAAATGGTATTTCTCTCTTAACAATACTTTTTTTTAACTCCATTTTCTACATTTTCTTTACAAAAAATCATTTTTTTTATTTGTCGACTGAGATAACGTGTTACCACATCAGTTGCCTCCCATCCAACTCCAAGAAATCCAACTCCACATAAAATTATTATTAGTTTGAATAGCCATGCTCAAACAGTCAAACTCCAATGTATAAAGTAAAAGTAAAAATGTTGTGTAATGGTGCACGTGATCAACAAACGGCAAAAAGCATGAGGTCAAAACATAGGCGAGGTTGCTGTTGCAATGCCGGGGCTCTAATAATTTCTAACTCTTTAGCGTACATGTCTACAGACCAACTGTTTATAGATGACCGATATTACAAAAAGGAATTAATGCATTATCATTACCAACTCATCAATGCAAATGTAGTTTTATATATCATACGGCCAAGCAAGAGCTCTCACTAGAGGTCGAAGACTCACCAAGAAACTCTGATCGCAACTGCATCAACAGCCGGCCAAGATAATTTAGGCCCTCTCCATCCCGCCCTCCACCCCAAAAAAGATCATGGGGTGAAGCTTCAACTAGAACAGAGCCAGCAGTAGACAGCAACATAGAATTCAACTGAGGGTAAATTGAGAATTTACATTTCAGTGCCCTGTACATAACGTCAATCTTGACAGTGTCCCAATCTGATCTCACCTGAGAGCCACACAAAACATGAGTTTGAAATTCTTTTCCCATTAGCAAAAATAAGTTTGGATCAAATTGTAAGGCAAATGAAAATAATAATAATAATCAGTATGCTTGATGAATTTTTCGTGATGAGATATTGCACGATCACTTTTCAACAACCTTTTAACTTGTTTTTCACCAGCTGCGAATGAGATGTCAAGTGAATTTTCTAGAAAAATATCTAAGCTGTAGTTCATCCGATAAATGCTTTTAATAAGAATCATCACACCATAGCCTTTATAACCATACATGGCACAAGTTATATATGATAATGTTGTGCAGCGACTCGGTACTAGGACTATGATGTTGAAGGTCTAGGAACATACTTGTACTAACTAAATAGACTCACTTCAAATATAACTTATAAAGAGGAAGTTAGATGGGTTTCTCCAAAATTACACCAATTAAGAAGCAATGCAATCTTGGTGGCTGTCACTCTAGAACTATCATGGAATGAAGGTCCATAAACCTGAACAAACCAACTGAAATTGGTAGGGATCATAAGCTGTCTGTTTGAGGTTTGCTGGAGATGAGTAAAGCCTTAGTGTGAATAGGGTTTTAAGTGCAATTTACTGTAATTGGAAAAGCTTTGGCTCTAGTGAGTTAAGATAAGATTAAATGAAATAAGTTTTGAAAGTTGAATAAAATATTATTAAGATAATGATTTTTAATGTTATTATTGTTTTGGGATTTGAAAATGTATAATTGTTTATTATATTTTATGTGGGAATTTGGAAAAGTTGTAATAATGAGATGAGATGAGTTCTGAATCCAAACAGGGCCTAAAAAGCAGAACTTCCCAGACCAAGTTATGCCTAGTAATATAACAGATGTAGACAATAAATAGTGTTGGCCAGTATCTATTGTGCATGATGATAACAATGCAACCAAAAGGAAGGATCTTTGGAAGAAATATCAGGCTGCCTTAACAGCAGACATCGTTTGGTTGTCCTAGTGGACTTCAAAGCAACTCGTAGAAGGCAAGGGAGACAGTTAGGCTCAAAGATTAGTGCCTCCTTGAACGAATGATCTCCATGTTCTAAACCAATTGGTTGAATTGAGAATCTGAGATATATCAGGATGCATTTGACCTGATTTTTAATCCCAAACCTAAGAAAGAATCCTAGATGGAGACAACTTGACAAAATGTTAGTCAATGAGCAAAAGATGGTCTGTCACTTTGGCAAGATTCTTACCTGCAGGTATATACGATTATTCTCCCATTGTCATTAAAATTGGTGTAAAAAAATTCAACTCCAAAAAACCGTTTCACACTCTTTGATTTATGGAGTGAGCACCATGAGTTCTTTCCTGCTATGGAAAAGGTATTCAGTACAGTTGTGAAAGTTTCTCCAATGTTTCAACGTGTCTCAGAAGTTAATGCTACTGAGAGTTAAGTTGAAGATGCTAAACGAGAAGAGAAGAGATGGATGAGTTGCAGAGAAGAAAAATCATGGAAACACTGACCTGCTTGATTGCTGTATTACAGCAAGATTAATACAGCAATCACCTTTTAAAACAAAAGACCAGAGTTCAATGCTTACTTGGGTGATCAATGCACTAGATTTTTCTTCAAAACAAGATTTTTTCTTCTATTAAAAAGCTTTTTGTGGCTAGGGAAGCATCTCTTTTCAACAGATTAGAAAAGACTTTACTCTCAGATTGGATGAAGAACAGCTAGACTGGCTGAGGTAATCAGTTGCGGAAAATAAAGTAGAAAAGCTCATAACTCTCTAAAAGACCACAAAATCCCAGGCCCAGGATTGTGTAGTACTTATTTCTTTAAGAAAACCTGGCACAAGGGAGAGCTCTGATTGAAGCTTCCAAGTCCATTAACTTCAGGCTAGTTGTTGAAGGTACTTGACGCACTGCATCTCACTGGGTCTGGAAGTTGCTATTCCTGCTATGGTGTCTGATAATAAACCTATTTGTTGCTGCACTTGGTATGCAAAATATTAAGATTACTGCAAGAGGATTATGAATTTTTTGCCTGACCATGTGAAGAAGCTCAAACAGCCGTGTGAAAAGTAGAACTAGACATGATATTTTGGTCACTCAAACTATTTCCGAGCTACCTTAGAAATGCTGGTACTCCAAGGTTTGGTTTAAAAGTAGAACTCATGAAAACATGTGGCACAGAAAAAATGAAATTCTAGGGAGGTTGACCAAAGAAGGACGCCTTTCCTAGTAATTGATGGTATGAATCATTGGAGTGTCATTCCCACAAAGTTTTGAATTCTATTCCGGTAACCATTATGGTTGAGGTACTGAAATGAAATATTTTGTTTTCGTTATACCATTTTAGGATAGTCGTTATATAGATAAATTATATATACATATATAAACAATTCTATATTAAAAAAATCATATTCCAAAATAACATCAATACAAGCCTTAAAAACACTGATTGTAAAACTCAATAATCAATAATACTTCTCAATAAAAGTCTTAGAAACACACATATGATAAACTCAATAATACTTCTAACTTGTCAATCCAACTATTAAATAAATAATCACTCACCTTCATCTAAAAACAATAAGAATTCTGTTACAAAAACTGAATCCCACATGGGCGTTTACTATCCAAAAAATGGACCCTTTACTAGTAATGAATTCTGTTACAAAAATTGAATCTCATATGAACAAAACCGAAATGTTTAATTTAAAAATTGAATCCCACTGACCAAAAAATAGACCCTTCAATGAATATTAAGGAATGAACATATTAGCCATTGATTGAGCATGAAATGATTCTAAGTATTCAAATATATGATAGCCAATGGCAAAATAGTTCCAGTTTCATAAACAAAATTCTGGCCTACAATAATGGCTCCATTTGAACAGAGATGCGTACAGGAGAACTTCTCCCATACATATATTCATAAAATGCACAACGAAATTCTTAGCAAAGTTTATCTGGAAACCCATAAAAAGAATATGATCATTCAGGGAGTGAGGAAGAAACCTGTAGAAATCAGTTTGGTTCCTCAACAAAGACTGGAAGAAAGATGGAAGAAGCAAATGAGTTTGAGAAACGGAGTTGACTGTGTTTGCTCCAGCTAGTGGATTGTGGAGGTGGTGACCGTGGCGTCAGTGTAGGACATCAGACTGAGGAGAGTTGAAACAGAGACCAAAAGTGAATTTTGAGAATTAGGGTTCTGATTTCCCAAGGAAGGGGAAGAGTAGAAACAGACTGGAATTCCAATTTTGTCCCTCAAATTTCAGGATATTTACGAGAATGTCAAGCACACAGATTCCGGAACAAAACTCATATTTCGACCGGAATACGGAATTCAGCTGGGACAAACCGAAATGGCCAAAACTTGACACAGTACGGATCAGCAAAACCATTCTGGTTACTGTTCTGGCACAAAAAATCCCAGTCATTCTGGCCAGAACAGAACGGAAATTTAAAACCTTGATTCCCACTATGTTTCTTATTATCGTAAATGGTCTCCTCATAGCTGGCAAAATATCATCACATGGACATCTCAAACTTATCTACATTGTCCACAGACTCTGTGCAGCACATTATCCTCAGAAGGAGAGTAATTCAAGAGTTTTCGGTGATAAGCAGTAGCTGCCTGATGACATATTGCATGCAGTCAAGAATTGCGTGAGACATAAGGCTGTGTTGTTATAGATGAACAAAGAGCAGAGAAATGGCCACAAAAAATTGGCTGTAGACTTCTTGGAGACTTCGAGCTTTAATGTCTTGGTTCTTGATACTTCAATGTAACTTTAGTTCAGGGTTCTGGTTAGCTGTGATACCACTGTAAAGCAGCTACGTTGCTATTTTCTTTTTCTTTTCTCAAGTAATCCCCCATGGTTTGATGTGCCCCGTTTAAATAGTGAGATGAGATGAGATGAGATGAATTGAGATAGTTTGTGAATAGTAGTGAGATTGTTGAGTTGAAATGAGTTGAGATGAAATGGTTTTATCTCACCTCTATATCCAAACAAACACGTAGTTTTTTCCACTTCACCTTACTAACCCAAAGAAATGGAGATTGATCAGAAGTACATAGAAACAAACCAGATGACATCGTTGTCTCTGCATTGACCTTCCTAATCGTGCTGCTTCCTCAGGACTTTTTGCAGATTTTATATTTTCAACCAAATCCCGTGCCAAAGGATCATCCACCTCAGAAAACTTCTGCGCCTACAATTTTAAGAAAGATTGTACAAATTCTACAACATCGCAGTTCATAAAAAGAAACCACTCAGAAAAGGAAGTACCTGGTAATAATGTTCTACACTCAACCAAGTGGCATAATCACCATTCTTATCAGGCATTTGAATTGGATGAGGAGAAAAATTTGAAAAGGCACCATAAGGATCCCATGTTTTATAAAAGAAAATTATACTTGATTCATGTGGAGTGACAGTAGGATCAATTGCAAAGGTTTCATCCACAGATGGGATAACAGGTGTCACATCTGGTAAGGGCTGAAGGAATCCACTAATTAGCATGTCAGGTCCAACCTGTAGTTCATGTTGCAGAAGCAAAATGCAATATCAATCAATGTCCTGACAGTACTACCAGAAACCCACAATTGTATATTTCAAATAAGCGCTTCTGTCTTCAACAGATACCATAGAACTTCATTTTTTTCTGTCAATATCCTTAAGGTTGACCAATACATCAGCAGGTAAAAATAAGATCTTTTAGGGCTATTTTGCACGTACTCTATAGATTATTCAAAACAAATCAATTTATGGAGGCTATGAAACCTTAGATAGGTTTACTTTTCACTATGCAATATAGCCTTTTTTTTTTCCAGTATGTTAACAGAAACCAACTACACCAGAATGGATGGTAAAATGACCTTCAACCTTTCATACCTTGGGGAAATTTCCAGCTATGAAGGAGACAAGAGGCTACTGGACTACATGAAGAAAAGGTAATGGAATCGATGTTAACGTTATTTAACCCCTCAGCAAAGAGGATAAATTGCATTCAAACAAAAGGCTTTCGTTTATCCCATGGAAATCTCTTCAATAAATAATTAAATTGTGAAGTGGAAAGGACACCAATCATCAAAACAATTTCCGATTTGTCCAGTTTCCATGGAGGAAAGCAATATTACACCATTATTTCTCCCTACAGAACACAAACCAACCAAATTACAAGCGCTAATGTCAAGATTGATTAAACTTTTTGCATATGACGTTGATTTCTACATATGGGTCGCTCCCTAAAACCAGTCCTCTTATCCTCAAAGTGGCATGAGTTAAGCCTCAGAAAACTTGTTGACAACCATATGATTTTCTTACCAATGGATAAACACACAAACCCCCTCTAACTACCATGCGGTTTGCAATCACCTTCCAAAATCAAAAAAAAAAAATTTGAAGAATTTCAAAACTTACAAAACATATAAAAGATTCAAAGGAAGTACTTTGAAAATTTTTAAAAATATTACTTGAAAAATCTTTAAGTTTAAAATATACATCTTATTAAAAAATTAATATCTTATTTTAAAAACATTTTTTAATTCATCAAGGGTATTTTGTCATTTTTTTAGAATTTTTAGGAGTGGTTGTTTTTTAAGGGTAAAATGGAGTACATTGAATTTTTAGAAGTTTGAGAGAGTGATTGTGAATTGGGTGGTAGATTGAGAGGAATTGCAATATTTCTGCCCATTTATAACTAAACCGACAGATCCCACTCCACTCATAGACCCACATTCTTCTCCATGCCCAAGGGAGCCCTCATGTTTAATTTCCGACCTTCTAAATGCAGTTCACCATTAGATAGTTACAAACTCAAGGATTATGTCCACAAAAAAGAAACCCAAGCAACCAAAATAATTATGAAAACCAACAAGAACGAAACTACTTTGAAGAGCATTAGAAGATTTCATAGCATTAAGAAACTCACGGCAGCTTCCTTAAGATGAACCTAATCCTTAGATTCAGATAAAAGCTCCAAAAAATTCAGCGACTTCTACAGCTTCCCTAAATTTCCATTTTGCTACAATGTCACCCTCAATTTCAGGTAGCACTGTAGCACACCCTCATTCTTTTTGGATTACTGAGTAAAAAAGGTGGTATCCAAGTGCACAAGGAGTATACATTGGATACACCTTGATTGAGAAAGCAAAGAGATCAAGAAATTTGTGAAAGCTAAAACTAGAGAAACATAGTGGAGTGCATCAAGGAAAAAATATTTGAGTTCCTCAATTGTCCTTGTACTGTCTTTTTTTTTTTTTTTTTTTTTTTGATAGGTAATAAATGAAATTTTATTTCAAGTAAATAGGCATAGCCCAAGTAAACCGGGAAAATACAATTGAGAGACACCTATTTACAAGCTAAAACAAGAAAGTTTAAACAATCCAGAACATTCATTCTCATCCCTTACAAGATTAAAAACCCAAAATCTGAAAATATTATGAAAAAAGACCCATAATTCCTCTAGAGTGCGTTCACAATTATCAAAACATCTTTCATTTCTTTCAGCCCATAGGCAACACAGAAGGCATAAGGGGATGATTCTCATAATTTAAGGCTTAATGTCTTTTCCAATAACTCCTGGCCAAATTGCAACTACATCCAAGATGTGCATAGGCATCACCCATGAGAATCCAGCCCTAATAGAGATTGCATTCCAAAACCATGATGCCACCTCGCAATGCAGGAAAAGATAACCTATAGATTCACCGCTCTTCTTGCAAATATAACACCATTCGATTGCTTGAATGCCTCTCTTTCTCAAATTATCAATAGTCAGAATTTTGCCAAGGGACACAAGCCAACCAAAAAAAGCAACTTTACTAGGCACCTTTGATCTCCAAATGCTCTTCCAAGGATAATTTTCAACCCCGTAACTGATTAGGGCCTTATAATATGAACTCACAGAAAAATTGGAATTCTTAGAATGTAGCCACAACAAACAATCATCCATGTTTTGAACAATCCTTTTCTCATATAACTTTCCGAAAAAATCTGAAACTTCATTAGCTTCCCAATCCTGGATATCTCTTGCAAATTTCACATTCCAACAAATCAAATTGTTGGAGAAAAATAAGAATCAGCAATGGCAGCCCCTTTGTTTTTAGCTATCCTAAAAAGATTGGGAAAAGCATCTTTGAGAGGAGAATCCACACACCAAGTATCACGCCAAAAGTAAATCTTTGCCCCATTCCCCACTTGAAACTTAGTGTGTTTAACAAAAACATCCAATTCCTTCCGAATAGACTTCCATAAGCCCTCCCCAAAAGGCCCTTTAACTTCCTTAGAATGCCAATTCCCCCATGACTTTCCATGAATGTCGTCCACAATATTTCTCTAAAGAGCATTATTCTCAATTTGGTATCTCCAAAGTCATTTACCAAGAAGAGCTTTGTTGAATAGTCTTAGATTGCGCACACCTAAGCCCCCTTGAGAAACTAGAAGACACACATTTTTCCAACTCACCAATTGGAACTTTTTTTTCCTCTCCCATACCATCCCATAGGCACTCTTGGATCAACTAGTGTCCTTGTACTGTCTTTTGAAAATCCAAGCATTTCTTTCTCACCATATCCACCAGATTAGACATATCAGGACCATCACCACAAGAGACTGCTGTAATCATTCTCAGATTTGCCTATCTAGCAAGCTAATAAATCATCCACCCATCTCCTCAGCCTCACCTAATCCAACCTGGAGACACCAAAAACTGCTTGCCATATAGTACCCCTCCTACACATGCAAAACCACTCCAATACCAAGACATGTCTCCTCCGAAGGTTTCCAAAGGATCTTTCTTAGTGCCGCCATCCAAACGAAGCAAGTTTCTCTTAATGGGTGCCCCCAGATGGACTTCCATAAAAAGCTAGTACACTCATGAGGGATCAATCTATTACAGGACAACTTAACTTCAAACACCCCCTCTCTTGGACATGGCCCATCACATCTTGTCTTCCCCGATCTTGTCTCAGCCAAGCAGAAAACAACAGGATCCATCTCCTAATCCAGTGCTACTCCAATGAAGTCAACCACCAGTTGAGATGATCCATTTAGAAATTGTAAATGACCTGCTACCGATGATTCCTTAGCCCAAGCAACAGGGAATAGATGCAGAGAAACCACTTTTGAGGCTTCTCCACACCACACATCATGCAGAATTTTATCACCAATCCATCACTTGCCTCATCTATAATATGCCATGAACACTCCCTCAACTCCTTGTAATATTCAACCTAATAAGATCCGTTCATCTCCTTAGAGCTCCATCTACCCCAAGCACAATCATGCTTCCTATAAATCACCACCCCCCATAGGCTATCTCTTTCATTGGCATAACACCATGGTCACTGCCCCAGGAGAGTACGATTGAATGTTACCAATTTCCTAATCCAAAATTTCCCTTTGGATTGAAGAGCACACCTTGGGCCAAATCACACGATCAAATTCAGCTCCTATCTCAAACTGCCCCATAAAAAATCTCCGAAGCTTCTCAAGACAATTGGGTACACTTACAAGAAGAGAAATAGAGACAGAAAGCAGGCAAGAAAATTTTAATGAGAACTCTTAATTAGCCTATTTTTGCATCCTTAGATATGTACAGTTTCTTCCATCCTACTAGCCTATGTTCCACCTTCTCAGCAATGCGTAACCAAAATCAAGTTGGTTTTAAGATGTGAACCAAGTGGGGGACTAGAATACATCATAAAAAAGGACAGAGCACACCCCCATTAATATTAGAAGCATTAAACCATCTCTCTTCTCTCTCTGATTTCTTTAATAGTTTGCCCTTCTTTTCTTTCATGCTCTTTTTTGGTTCATTTTCTCTTTTTCTTCACACTGGAAGTCTCTCACCTTCTTCCCGAAATGTTGTAAATAATGAATAAACTAAATTTTCTAGCAAGATTTTCTCCTAGTTCATAGCTTGTGTTATTTTGCAGCAGACTTTTATGCGATAGAGATTCGAAGTGTACATTGTTCAATATGCAATGTTCTAAAGTCTACAAAGCATCTGATCTTTGTGGGAGGAAAACATTGATAAATTATACAGTTTGGCCCATTCGTAAATTTTTCTTTTTGTGTGCACATGCACATGCATTTTTTTCCTTGATGGAAACCATATAATAAGTTAGTTTAAACACTTAAAACTTTCTTTTATGCTTAGTTAATGAGCTTGTTCATATATTTTGCATCCAAGTTTATATATCTTGATTGGTACTTGTTCTTACTGAAAATTCTATTCATATATGTAAACGTGTGGACTTTCTAACATCGAATATGCAGACACTTTTAGAAATATAAAGTAATCATAAATTTGTAATATGCAGATACCTTTCATATAATATGATCAGTTAGAAATAAAGAATATGACCGCTTGGAAAGTATCAGTTTAAAAAGCGTGGCCGTTAAAACAAAATATATCGAAATCATAAAAGAAAATAAAAAAACTATAGAGGTAAATAAAGAAAGAGTAAAAGAAAAGAATAGAGAACTATTATGGAGAAAACTGTTGTCAGTTCTCATGTTTTTTTTTTTTTTCTAACATAGAGTGCTCATGTCATTCTTGAGTTTTTCTTTATTTCTTTATCATATTCAACATAGGACAAACAAATATATATATTTTTTGATCGGTATGGACAAAAAATATGTATATCGTCAAAACATGTAGTAATTTATTTTATGACAAGCTAAAAATCCATCTCATATATGAACAAAGACACAGCTGTTTGTTGATCTTGCAATATGTATGTAAAGAAATGTTTCATCTACGAAAAAAAAAAAAAAAAAACTCACAAAAAAATTCTTGCAAACCAAAATGGTTTGATGTGGTATACTAGATTGTAAAGTTCTTTTTACCTTAAAATATATTTGACGTATTGCATCAAGCCACATCAGTTTGTAAGTTTATTTTTATGATATTCCTTTGTCAATCTAGCACTTATCAAGTATATAATACTCTACTATCACAGCTTTGTATTCATTTTCTCAGACCCAACCCAAGTTGATAATCACATAAAACACACCATGGCCAGATGATTCATCATGCTTGAGTCCATTTCATTGCACACACAGACTCGTGTACATTCTATACACAAAGTCACAGGCATATATGCATTATTCTTGTAGCTCATCCAAGTGCATATATGATAATGGGTGCATTTATTTAGGCACTAGAAAAATTAATTCCATGCTTGAACTATCAGACCTTAAGTTCATCTGCATTTGAACTGAACACTGCACATGTCTAGACAAGGCTATTGCCTGGTGCCAACCAGGCCAATACCAGATCCTAGGGAATCCACTTTGATACTTCTTTTTATAACCTTCAGCATTTTTGGCAAGAAGCCGCCGCCATACAAACTCATGCACCTATGTTCTACAGCTCAAGACTTTTAATACTTTTCCCAAACAGCAGCTCCCACGCATCTGATATAATAGAACATTTTAATCTGTTACACTTGCAAAGATACAAGGTCTCCAGTCTTTCATGGAGCTGGGAGTGCTCTATAAGAATAACTTAGTGACCAACAATTAATTACACGTTGAAGAAGACATAACATTTGAAAAATACTAAGCTGGAGCAAATATCTGCTTAAAAGGGAACATAAAGTCTACATTTATGATTATGAGAACAAGCTTCAGCCAACAGCAAGCAATATTTTCCATAAATTACCACGAACCTGCTCATAGCAAACATCAAGCAAATCTAATGCTTGTGACATCTCGACCATCCCAAGTTCAGCCACAGGAGATGGTGCATTCTTTCCACCAATAATTTTAGGAGCAACAAATGCAAAGACCTGGAAAATAAGTTCATTGCTTGTGAAAATCCATAAGTTGAGCGTAAACCATTCTAAAACAAAACTAGTTCAAAGAGAAATTGCAATTAAATGAATTATATTCCCCTCGACATCCTTGTACATTTTCTTGCATTGTTCAGCAGTACAGGTTTAACTTGAAAGAAGAAAGCTTTTCTATAAGATAACGCAATCCAAATGAAGTAACTGTACTTTGGATTTTCAAAACCATAGGACATCTCAAACAGAAGATAATAACATGGTTATGTTCACAAGAGAGTACCCAATCCCACATGTTGAGTCACCATAGATATATGACAAGTACATAGAGTGCAATAGCAGATTCAAATGTCAATAAGTTACTGGTTCTAGCTCATGATACCTGCAACTTCATCTTTAGATTAAGTATGGAATGCAAGGCATTCAATACATAACAACCATTTTAAAAAGGGAAAATCTAAGTATTAAACTCACAAAGGGAAAAAGTGGAGGGCACCATATAAGATTAAAAAAACAATTTAACATATAAGTCAACACCCCACTAATGAAAACAAGCCTGAGTAAGAAAATCATACACATTCATGCCATTAAAGAATTGCAATCAACCAATGGAATAAAGTGTAGATCCAATTTTTCTCTGTTGTGAAGTGGGAAAGGTTCTGTGGGATGAGATTTCTAATAGGCTTGGTATTGCATGGATGATGCCTTAGAGGGTGGTGGATCTATTGGCTTGTTGGAGAGGAATTTAGGGTAATCGTCAAATTGATGCTGTTGGAAGATGGTGCCATTATGTCTTATGTGGTGTATCTGGAATGAGATTAACAATTACTTAGATAAGTTAAATTCAGCAGAAAATTCACCAAATACAAATTCAAAGTAGAGAAATATTAATATCTTAAAAAAAAAAAAAAAAACCTTGTGTATCACCCCAGCTGAAATAGCAGATGCAGCCAGCGTACCCCCACATTCCCACAAAATTGAAAGATACCCACGATCGTGAAAATATTCCATTACGTCTCTTGGGTTTAAGATGTCAAACTCCACCACTTCTACTCCTTTAGAAGCAAGCAATTTCTGGAAACTTCTCCGAGCACCCCTTTGTGTCACAACTATAGTTGATACCTCAGACACATCCCAAAGGTTAGCTTCCTCAGGAAGATTAAGAGTCTGTGTCATTACGATGCGTACGGGCATGTGCCCTCCTCCATGTCTTGCAGTTAATCTTGGATCTAATATGGACAAGAATTAGAACAAATAGCAATATCTTGAGCTCCTGCAGCTACTGCACAAGAAAACAATCACATAGTTGCACGTAATGAAGATACTTACTGTCCTTGCGTACAGTATTTCCTCCAACGATAATGGCATCACTTCTACCCCGTAGCTCAAAAACTCGATTTCTAGACATTTTGCTGCTTATCCATGCTGCATGTCCACTACTGGCAGCAATTTTTCCTGTTCACATACTACAAAGTTATACAATTCACCCTCTTGAAAGAAATACTTTAAGATTAATCCTCAAATTATCAAAATCAAAATGCTCACCATCAAGAGTCATTGCATACTTGAGAACAGAGAAGGGAACTTGTGAAGCAGCTCTACATATAATTGGGGCATTGACTAGGAGACATGACTTTTGAGCTTCCTACAATACAAATATTCAAACATGTTAGAATATAGCACAGGAATTTACATCCGTAAATAGCTTGGGTATGACTCACTATAAGCTATGACTCGCAAGAGTGATCCAACACAAAAAGATTAGGCAGCTAATTAAAAAAGCATACAAATCATATCCCGGGCTATAAGAATTAAGTGTCAGTACATTATCCTCTCTTATAAATCATTAAAAATCTATGCCGGTCTTGCTTTCCATCCATCTTGGAATCATTTGGACCAAATATCAGCAGCTGATCTCTCGAAGTAATGTTTCAACAGTCTCATTGGCAACACTTGGCATTAGGCATTACCATGTAATACCCCTGTATGTATGATTGTGTATGGGAAGGTTGAGAGGACTGTGCCGAAGCAGGAAGAAATCCTCTTGAGGATAAAGGGCTGGTGAAGAAGAGGCAACATGCAGCCAAACCAAAAGTGGTAAGACAAGTAGCACATTGTAGAAAGCCTGACTGATACAGTCCCAGGCACCGGGTGATAAAAGACTTCTCAACCAAAGCCAGAAAAGCAACATCTTGCCAACCATATAAAGGTGAGAAGGAGAAGCTAAAGAGTTTGGTAGATCTAGAAAAGGACGGCTCGTAGTACAAGGGCGAGCAATGGTGAAGGACAAGACCAATACAAATGTGAGGGCTCTCCAAGACAACATGAAGGTGCTCAAAGGTGGCAGGTCATACACAGAGGCCTGTACTCCATAAGATCACATCTGAAGTGAGCCCGCGGAAAAAAAGATTACGAACCTGCAGGTCATATCATCTTTATATTAGAGGTATAGTCCAACACCACTTGAGAGACCCTCATTTGATGACAGTCTCCGGGCTTTGACCAAAGGCAAACTGCAAGGGATGTGCACACCTTGTTTTCTGTTAGTCTCTGCCATCCTTCAAGGATAGAGGGCAAATGGATGGACAAGATCAAAAGTCCCCTATTCAAGCATATATAGAGTCAGACAAACATTAGAGATACAATTGACTGTTCCACAATTAGAAAGGCATTGGTTAAAAGTCCAAATCTCACTTTTGTGATTGTTAATTGTTTATCCTTACATCCAGTCGAAGTCTTCAAGAAAGCAAGTGACTTCTAACGGTGCGATGGAAGGAGTAGCGCCAATGCCACCGTAGTAATAGAAATATTGTTAAGGTAGGTTAGCTCCTACAACCAGATTGGGAATGCGGGATAAATGTTTATGACTATGTTGTAAGACTAGGCTTTGCATATTCTGTAATTCACCTCTTTCTACATAAAAATAACATATATCTTCTTCATTATGTTTTTTGTTTACCTTTATGATGTGTATTTGAGATGATAAATTTGAACAATGTGGATTGATGATCCTGTGGTTTTGAAGTGTTGAGTCTTACAAAGTGTTGAACGTCATGGACGGGTTGAGGAGCCCCGCATCATTCCTACAGCACGTTGCCACAAGTTTCATATGGGTAATGTGATTCCCCATGATGATTGGGGTGGATCGTCTTCATATTGGCCTTACTTGATAACACGGGTGGAGAAATTCTCTAAGTTGATCATGTGTAGTGTCTTCGAGTCAGTTGACTGGGTTGATCATGTGTGTTGTCTTCAGGTTTGTGGACAAGGTTGAGTGATTCCTTGAGTCGATGGGTTTGGACACAGTGAATGAGCTCACACGTTGGCTAGGCAGACCAAAGAGTGAGTTGCCAAGTTGAACCAATGGAGTAACTTCCTACCGAGATTTATATGATGAAATTTTATAGACTTTATGAGATTTGATAAGGGGTGTTTCCCGCCATGGTAATAATATGCATACATAAGTTTTGTAGAGAGGGTGATTCCTCGTCATGCTTATATATTTGAGTTTTATTTAGAGGGTGATTCCTCACCATGACCTATGAACACGTGTTTTTTTGCATGGAGAGTGATTTCTTGCCATGCATAAATATGTGTTCACTGATTTACTTGAATTTTTGGATGCATATATGTCGCCATTGTCTCTCATCAATGGTACTATCATGGGTTCTAACCTATTTGGGATTTCTTAGAAGTCTTACCATAGTGGTTCCAACTACACTTCTATTTACCAAAGCCGTAGATCTTGATGCAGATGTAACCCAAGTAGAGCTTCCCAAGGAAGAACTGATCCTACCTGAGTTGTGGATACAAACACTTGTCTCCTATATTAATTATTTGTAATCGCTAAGATGTATATTTTAGTTAGAGAGGGCAGGAGTAAGAAGCCTTCTTCCATCCTTGTAGGATCATTCGGGTGAAGTATTACTCTTGTAGGAATCAAGGAATTGGGGTAGTTACAGTGATTTGCTTTGATTTGGGGAGGCATGTTTTCGTCCCACTCGGACTTGGTGTATATTGGATAGGTTTCTAATTTCTCCCTCGTGGGCGATATTCATTAAGGGCTCTCTATTATGGGCTAGGTGATTTGTCTTGTATACACCCAGTGTACATGGGTACACCTATTGATATTAATGCACTTATCAAAATAAAAAAATATTTTAGTTAGGCAACATGGTTCGTTGTATTTAGACGTAAGTAATGAATTGATGACAATGTATGATATTATTATTATTATTATTAATGAATGAATTTCTCATTGCTATAAACGTCTGGTACAATTAGTTTAATCTCTAATGATATGGAAAGAACTACCCCACCCACAATATGGAATTAGCAACCGTAATGTTTGACCTTGAAGATTTTGCGACATTACTTGTATAGAGAGGCTTCTGAAGTATACATAGATCACAAGAGTTTGAAATATCTCACCTAGCATAACCTCAACATGTGTTTTTGCCTAGAAGGTGATTCCTTGCCATGCATAAATATATGTGTTCACTGATTCCATACATATTTATTGCCATCATCTCATTAATGGTACTTTCATCGGTTCTAACCTATTGGGATTTCTTAGAAGTTCCACCGTGGTTGTCCCACCTACGATTTCGTTTACTAGAACCGTAGATCTTGATGCAGATGTAGCCCAAGCAAAGTTCCCCAAGGAATAAGGATCGATCCCACCCAAGTTGTAGATAGGCCCGCCTTTAAGATGTTCATTGTATTCATTAAGATGTATATTTTAGTTCGGCGATGAACCATGTTCGGTTCATTGTATTTAGACATAAGTGATGAACTGATATGGTGTATAATATTAGTTGGGAAGAAGTGACATTTAAATATGCATATTACTATTATTAATAGATGAATTTTCTCATTACTATAACTTTGGTACAATTAGTTTAGTCTCTACTAAACCTTCACTTTTTCCTTTGCGACTTAAATCACTTACCGTGTATTAGATCCATAATTACATGCTTAGACACGACAAAAACAACTGGAGTATTGCCGACCGGCTGGCATCCCTAGCACCACGTATCCTTGCCAAGCTCTTTACAAAAGAACGGAACACCACAAAGGTGATGAATGGGATCTCACATTGTTTGGGAAGGAGAAATTCAAGCCCCTTATAATGAGTCAAAGAGGCTCTAATTATATCTTTGACTAGTCCCTTTGAAGCATGGGTCAATATGCAGCTTAGGCAATCCGTTGGTCATTACATACAAAACCCCAATCTAACTTAAGATATTCTTTATCTGGCCTCCAAACATATTTCAGACTGCAAGTCATAACTAGAATCAGTTATCCAGTAAGCCATGGTAGTCACCCTTCCAATGGTATTTCCAACTTCACAAGGGTTATTGTTCAAATTTGTTGCACTCTAAGAGAAAAATAACTACTGCCTTGCCTAAAACCCATTTACGTCTTTATTGTTCAATAATTTCCAGCATCTACTAGTCAATAAGTTTTTTCTCCACTTTTGTCCTCAGCTACAAAAAGATCCAAATAACTAAACAATTTGTCAATCTTTACAGTTTATGGAGCAATATGCTTTTCTTTTTTACCAATACTTAGAGCATGTTTGGGATTGTGTTTCAAGACTTTAAAAGTGTTTTTAAGCAATTAAAAGTACTTTTAAAGAAAAATGACATGTTTGGATAATTTTATTGAAAGCATTTTAGTCGGTTAAAAAACCTAAAAATCAGTTTTTTCAATAAGCACTAAATTAGAGTTTTTATCAAAAAATTCCTACAAATAACTATATATTTTTAAAAAACTATCATAACTAATTCTAAAAGTGCTTTAAACATATGGATCTCAAACAGTTAATAGCTTTTTAATAGTAGAGTTTATTACATTAATCTTTAAGCTATAAGCCTTAAGCTAAAAGCAATATTTTCTACCGCAATTCCAAACATGCACTTATGTTGTATAAGCATATGCGCGCATATATAATTAACACCATCAACAAGAGTTTAAGGCCAGGCCATGCTGCACTAAATACAAAGCCTTTCTATTTTTCCTAAGTTCAAAAAGAAAACCCAAATGGCCCACGTAGACAATGGAAACACTCAGCAAGTCAGAACCAATGCATCAATACTTGTATCCAGATGAATCATTCTAATAAATAACAGGGATTAGAAATGATTCACACCTCTGCAGTTTTACTCTTTAGATCCTCCCCAAGAACATCAACCTGAACTCCTTGACTTCTCAATGCACGTATCGAGTTGCCACGGAGATGTTGCAAAGGATGCCTCATTCCAACCACAACTCTCGAAATCCCTGCCTAATCAACATAGTTGTCAATTACATCAAAAATTAAATGAAATAATGTAAGGAGATAAAAAGGAAGAGAAAGAAGCCAAAGTTATTAACCAAAGCAAAACATTAAAACAAAAACATTAACGTTAAATGAAAGCAGAATTCTGTGAAGCATTTGTCAAAAATTAAACTGAATATTTATTTGGCTGAATTATAATGAAAAAACAAAAACAAAAACCAAAAAAAAGTCAGAAATTTCAATGCGGCTATAAATGAATATTGTATCCCCAGAGCGCCAATCAAACACAGAAAAGAATACAGCGTCTTCCAAAATCATGTTTTCTGACAAGCGGCCAAACCTGGACAAGAGCCGAGACAGCCGAGTGGTCACCGTGGCAGTCCCCGGGCTCCATGTTGAGATATGCGGTGGCGAATCTGCTACACGCGCCCGCGGCCTCCACGGCCATGACCTCGGCGGGCTTGGTGCCCTGCGCATAGAGGTAACCTTCACCGGCTACCTTGCCTTGGGCGGTGGTGATTACGCACCCAAAGTTGGGGTGCGGAGAAGTGAACCCAGCGGACTTATCGGCTAGCTCTGCCGCACGTCGGATGTACGAGGCCTCGAGCGAGTGATTAGTGTTGTTGTTGATAGTGGCCTTGCAGAGTATAGTTGGTCTGTATGTTCCTAAAGAGAACGCCATAACTGTGACTCTCTCTCGTCTATTGGCTTTGATTGGCAGAAACGAAAAAGAGTACAGAATTAGCAGAAGTGCTAGTACATATCATAAAAGAAAGCGACCAGGCCAGAGAACTTGTTCATGAGTCACGGCCTGGGAAGGGACACCAAGAAAAGAGAAGGAAAATCACATTATAAACAGAGCACCAAACAAAAGAAAATTCAGTAAATGCCAATACCTAATTTAAAAAACTGCAGTACCGCAACACGAGGTACTGCAGTTCAAGCTTAAAAGCCTTAACAACCCTTCACATACCAGTATCTACAAGCCATCTTTAGATAGATATCCAGACCCACTTTTAACACGCTTTGTAAGTTTGTTTCTTATCTTCTTTTTCCTTGTTAGTTACCAACAAAAGTGAGGAAAATGGTTCAACAATTTGAATCTCTCATTTCCTTCCGTAAAGCTGTAATCAAGCATGAGATAGATACCCAGTGACGAGTTTTGGGTGTCGCATTGAGGTAGAGAGAGAATTCAAAAAATACCCAACTCCGGGAACCGAAGATAAGAGTGTACCTGAAATTGTGATCGGTTCTTTCTTCGAAGTGAATCCTTAGAATAGAAAGCCGAGTGGTTGGAGGAATGGAAGCGAATTCAAGCACAAGATTTTCAACACCATAAGATATTGCGAACGGTACGGTTTGTTTTTTTTTTTTTCTTTTCCAAGATAAATTTAGCATTTTATTAGATAAATTAATTAGCGGATTATAAAATATAATTTTTAGTGGAATAGGAGTCTCTTACATTTTTCTAAAAATTAACATGCAATATAACATAAAAAAACAAGAATAAAATGGATGAAATGATTCTTACCCATTTTTAAAAAAAGAAAAGATTATTTAGAGATAATTTTTAAATAGTCTGATGAACAAACTATAAGATTGCGGCTAAAAGCTGCAGTGAATAGGTGTATACTATTGGTCTAAATTGATTATAAGAAACTGTCACTTTCATTTCATCCTTGATTAAAGAAAGCAAGAGCATAACATAACAACTGGAACTATTAATGAATCGCTGGCAAGTGATCAACACTGGCAGTAGTGGTGCGTGTCACGTGCCACTGTTGGAGAGAAGCGAGCAAGAGGATATGAAAGATCCCAAGCCACTGCTAGAGAGAGGCGTGCTTGGTGGCAATGAGCTCTCAGAGGCACGACGGCACGTGGATCTCGCTTGCGACATAAGTCGCACGTGAGACATATGTGCCATTTTTTTGAGTGAATTTCTTCCGCACTAGTGAAGATCGACGCCTGGAAAAGCTGTTGGTAGGGCACATGTTAGCCTTATGTCGCCAGAAAGCATTAGATCGGCGATGGACAATATTAATAAAGAGAAACTAGAAAAAGTCATTGAAAAAAACGTAAAAAGACATAGTCGTGCCCGACGAAAAGAGGAGGTAGGTGGAGCCAAAGTACCAGCCCCCCTCCCCCCCGATGAATAGACAACTTTTATGGGAGCAGTGAGGAACGATAGAAAGAAAACTAGAGGAGAGATAAAAAGTTAGCGCTTCAATTATGTAAAGTTTGATACTTATTTCCTCTCGGTCATTGGAAAAAAAGATTACGTACATTCTTTTTACCAATACAAAGTTATTGAATCAATTTTGAGGTTTCTAATTTCAATTAGGGTATAAAATTAGAAAAAATAAATTATAATTTTCTCTACCGTTATTAGAATTTGAGCAACATTATTCACCATGATTTGAACTATCATTCTCATGTGATATTAAATGAGTAAACACTATTTATTATGTTTTATTTATGCATCAATTATTTAATACCATGTGAAATGATATTAAGTGTTAATGATGTATTTCATATACCTAGGTCGAGTTCTAGCCACCCGGGTGAGATCCTGTTACCTGCAACCACAAAGACAAATGTGGGCTTAGTAGTTGTTCAGAGAGTCTTTGATGTCAAAATCAATCTTTCTTCTTGGAGAATTATTGTAGAATCAAATTGTTCCGAAAAATAATTCATACATGGAGTCTAGCTTTTATACAAGTTGGGGGACATTCCATACCTTGTATTAGTGGTCAACATCATGTTTAGAGTTGCCAAGCAAAAGCCTTTAGTGGATGTGATTTTTGAAGTGATGCTATTAATACGGCATAGCTTCCCAAGTGATATCTTGACGGTAGACAATTGGTGCAATCACTTCTCATTCTCATCAACAAGGAATGAATGGTTGTTCGTAATCTTCATTCACTTGTCGACTTAAGTTTTTAAATGCTAGGTGTCATAGGAAGGTGCCAAGGTCTATGCGTCCAGTCTGACCCCCCCTCCCCCCCAACTTGTATCCTACAGGAGGGTATCCCCTCTCTTTTGGTACAGTTTGTGGGCCGGGTTTCATTGGTGATTCCTAGGCCCATAGGAGGGAGCAATTCGGATCAAGATGGGCTTCAATGTCCTGTCTAAGCCCAACCAAGGAGTAATGATGGCTATATCCCCTCCCAATTAAGCCCGCCCACCCACCCACCCCTTCCAAAAAAAACACTCCCGCGACACAAAATTCTTGTCGTAGGGGTTCTGGAGGTCAAGGAAGTGCCTCTAATTCCACCCAAGACTGGGGTCGTGGTAGAGGTGAGGTTAAGTGTCAAGGAGAATAGGGGTCCAGCGACATGGGACCAACAGACAGCGAGGACTAGGAGGGTTTGTTCGGGCAGGTACCTGTAAATAAAATAGCCTACACTTTGTATTGGTCCAATACAGAGTTTGCAACTATTAGGTTCGAGTTTGCAACTATTAGGTTCGGACTACAAAGGGACTTGGTGAATATATCTACCACTTGATCTTGGCCAAACATATGTGCAAAGAGAGATGCTGCCCCTTGCAACTTGTTTGCGGACAAAAAGCCCTCCTTTCGCTACTCTCAAATAAGCCTTCCTCATTTGCGCTCTATTCATTTACGCTCATAACCGTTAGCTATGTCCACCTAGTCCTAGGATATTCATCGCCTTGCCCCTTATCCTGGCATGAACTCGCCGACTTTTAAGCCCGGATTCATTGACTTCCCACAGATCGAGAAGGAGAAAGTGCATCGGAGCAACTCCCCTCCTGACATAGAAATGTTAAAATTCCCATCCGTTTGAATTCACAGGAGCTGTAGTGTCTAACTCCTCATGCATGTTTCTGGTTACCATTTCCATTTAAGTAATTGACTCATCAAGCCACTTAAAATGTGATTGAAGATGACAGAATTTAGAATGAAAAATAAAACAGTAAAATGACGAGAGAGAGAAAGGTGGAACTGATTATTACAATCAAGAAACCATCAATGGTTTTATCATATCATCTGCAGGAACACCAACGTAGAATATAAAAAAAGAAGAGAGACGTGACATGGAAATTTCTTAGTTTATATCGAAGACAATGACAGAAATAAAGATAGTTGGATAAAAGCGCTGAGGTTTACAGCATCATTGGTTGTGCACCTATTCCTCTTCTTCCGCCGCCTCCAGCCAATTCACAAAGGACTCCAGTGCCTTCACAAAGGTTTGCCTGTAGCATTTTCCGACACAAAGTTATAAGTTTCAAGGAAAATGGAACAGAATTAAAATACTAAAATGGGTAAAACCTATAACAGGTGCAGGTGTCAGAATATGCAAATAACAGATGCAAAGAAGTGTGATTCATGCTGTACAAGCAAAAAGGAATATGTCAAGGTGTCTGCATTGACCTATTTTAGATTTCCACACCAAATTAACAGTCTGCAAAAACTCTATCTCAGGTTCTTCACTATCCTTTACAACAAATACAATTCCCAGGGAACATATTTACTTCGAAGGGACAAATATAAAGAAGAGACAACTAACGTCCACAATCAGGCTTCACCATCTTTTTTTTTTTTTTTTTTTTTTTTTGGGGGGGGGGGGGGGGTTTCCTTTTAATATAAACAAATAATAAATCTGAATTAAAAAGTGCAAAAGACACAACTAGTTACACATAATGTATACAAGAGATTGACCTATCTAGGTAGAAGAGAATCCTGAAAACAAATGAAATGATTGAAGGCAGGCTCCATTTCAGATGTCAAATTAACTACAGGAAACAAATGAAATGATTTAAGCCATAGAATGTCCTGCTATGCCACATCCAAAAAATCATAGCATGGGAAGACATCAATGGGACCAATATAATATTAACACATAAATAGCTCGTTTTTGCAGGTCAGATGTATTTTGAGTTGACACAATTGGAGCCAATCTCAAGATAAACTACTATTGACCAAAAAATCCCAGTGATCATGACAGATCTAATATCCCTACAGTGGAAACTAAATGAACTTAGATACCTGCCCCTCTGGTTTGTTCCTTTGCGGAACCAGTGCAGAATGGTGTCTTCTGCAAGCACATCCTGGTCATAGAGAGACCTCACAATCTCAGGGAACAGCTTCATGAGCTTTGCGTCCTCATAGCATTGCATCTGAACTTTATACATGAGCTCCAGCTCAAGTTTTCCATTAGTGCAGAAAGTATTCAACAGTTTTGCCCACGTTTTCACCTATATCACAAAAAAATATGAAACACAATTCCACCATCAATTTAACACCATCACTTTCTTCAAATGCGATGAGAAACTGACAGTCAGTTATCTTATGCAAAAATTCTTAAAAATATCAGTTGTATGTAATATCCTCAGGATCTAGTTTTACTGCATATGCAAGTAATGGAATGACATTAGCAGAAAGTACCATACACTCCTAAAATGCTATGCATGAAACGATATACCAGATGACATATAAGTTTAGAAAAAGTAAATCACAGCCTTGACAAGATAAGAATTTGCAGATTCAACTTCAGGAAAGACGTTTTGCATGGTCCTTTTCTTTCCCCATCTTTTCAGGCAGGTGATGTTTTTAGTGATCAATATGCCAAAACATTATATGAACACAAGCATAAGCATTGTGGCGGAGAGAATTATAATCTATGGTTTAAGAGAAACGAAGTAACAAAAGGAAAAAAAAAAGAAGAAGAAAACAAAAATGTATTTTGAACACAGACAGCAAACAGTTCCAGAAAGATAATTATCCACTGGATGGAAACCTTTAAATCTTGCTGTGGAATAAAAGCTGTGTTCTAACAACTAACCTTATTACAATCCACAATCCAAATCAAAAGTCTTACACTGTGACTAGTCAGCTACACAGCTCCAATTTTACCATTTACTGTCTAAGCCCATTAATTGCTAGCAAGGCTCTGGCATGTTTTTTCCTCATGTTAACACGACCTTACGCACTAATGACTTTCATATTTTCACTGATTATTCACCTTTCTCTAATAAAGACTGTGGGTTTTCACACAAAAAAATGTGGGATCCCATAGCCTTATTAATCACCAATCACACACAAGTCACTTGCATTTCTTTGATTTAATAATCACATTCTAACCATCTCAGAGAGGATCTCCACTATACGCTCCCTAAAATAAATGAAAACACTTGCTTATCAAATAAATAAATGTACTATTCAATAGTAAAGAGTAAGCGAAGTTACAGAAAAAAAAAAATCAAGTTAGTCCAAATTGCATAAAAAACTGAGACTAAACATTAGAAGGAAACATCTTTTTTTTTTTTTAAGTAACATTAGAAGGAAACATCTTATCAACCACTTCCAAGTAAGAACATCTACAATGTCTCCACTGGCAATGTACAAGTACAACAGCAAGACTGTCATATGCATATGAAATTGAAAAGAACGTGGCAATAGCGGCAAAGCAAGCCAAAGCTATCACAAAAGCTTCACATTTACTGTCAGAATCATCTTTTGGTAATCTAACTTTTTTTTATTAGTGTTGGGTGTCCGATAACAGCACCCCGACTAATCCCCACCCTACAACAAGGAGTTTCTGGCACGTGCACATTGGGTAATTCAAAGGAAAAATCCCCTAGTCTGATAGCCCCTTAGACCAGGGGGAGCATACCCCTAAGACTAAAGCTTTTACCACTTGAGCCAAACCCTAGGGATTGGTAATCTAACTTTGAAAACTTGGTTTCAAGATTTAGAAGGGACAATGCTGAAAATCCAAAGAGGATTAGAGACTTTGCTGGGGGCTGTAAACAAACAAGACTACTCAACAAGCCGTGGGGGATCAATGATCCCACGTTTACTCTCTCTCTCTCTCTCACACACACATGCGCACGCGGGCATGTGCACAGAGCCAACTTCTTTTGATTTGAAAGTTGTAAATTATTCTTCTACATCCAGTTTGGCAAATTAAGAAAATATAGACCTAGTTTGTTTTCAGAGATGAGATAAAAGTTAAAAAAAGATAAAAGTTTGTTTTGGGATTTGAAAAGTGGTTTTGGAATTTGAAAAAGTTGAATTTTTATTATATTTTGTATAGGGCTTTGAAAAAGTATAATGATGAGTTTGAAAAGAGTTTAGGGTTTTTGGTTTTGCCTCCCAAAGCAAACCAGGCCATATTTAATTGCCAACCATCCCCACCGCCCGAAAATAGAAAAGAAATAACCCAACCAGAAAACAGAAGAGTCAACTTGCTCAAATTGCTCAATTGGGATGGGCTGCATACTCAAAGATTCTGGGTTCAATTCCTTACTAGGTGTTTCCTTGGATTACCATATAGAGTTTTGGTCAGCGCGGTTGTGTATCCAAGGTTTACCCTCCACAGTGAGTCACAAGAGCCCTACCTTGGGGGGGTTCCACATCACCAATATATATATGAATATGCAACACAAACAACCAACATGTACAACATTCAACATGCTTGTTCCAAAAAGGGCACAAAACAAGTACAGGCCCAAGCATACCTGGCGTAGAGCAGAATTAGCATTTTGTTGCTGATTCTTTCCAGACCACTGAACAGCATCCATTATGACATCCCACAGAATCCTCACAACCTCAACGTCTGGCAATTTAGCATCTTTAACACGCTGCTTCACTGTTTCTATGACTTCAGATATATCAACCTCCTCTGTTAACTGGGTTGTCAAAGCAGATTTCATTTCCTTAAGTTTCACCTCAAATATTTTCTTCTCATTATATTCAACCAAGGCTACCAGCCCTTCTTTGCTGATCATTGGAAATAATAAACATAGATTAGTTCCAAATTATCTGTGAGGACATAACAGTGATGAAATTAAAAACAATAAAACAATGTGGAGAAAAAAGATGTCATGTGAACTCAAAGAAATACAAGGCAGCAGAATATAAAAGAAATATTCCATCAAGCTACTAAACATTTGTTTTCAATATAATTGAGCAGAATGCATTTGGTAAATACAAAGGCAGGTCCACACAAGCAACATATAATGGTAGATCAGGCATTAGGAAGAGAGAGAGAGAGAGAGGGGGGGGGGGGGAGGAAAGCATCTTAACAAAGCATCTGTAACAACATTTCCCCAATCTAATAGTACAAACTGCAAACTCACGTAAAATGCTCTGAGAAGCACTCAGGAGATCGCTTTGCAGACGGGAAAAAGTTGAGAAGATTTTCTTCCACTTTACCCCGCTTCAGAATAGAAATCAAATCATCAAGACTATTATCAATCAGATATTCCTTAAAGAAATCTGTTATAAATAAAAGAACTAGCCCTTTAGCCACAAGGTTATCCTTAAGCAGTGGCTGGAACACAGTCTCTGGTGGAAGACCTGATAGCTTCTGAGAGAAAGCAAGTGCTGTGAAAATTGCCAGCTTCTTCGTCTCATTCTCCTCAAAAAGCTCCAAGGACTGCAGGAATCTTCGTATGACATTTTCAAGATTTTTTATGAGAAATGGTCTCCGCCTTAAAATTTTCTGTATGTAGATTACAGATGGTAAGATAGCTTCACGTTTAGCATCACAGTCTATTATAGAGTAAGGATGGCGCTCCCCCTCATCAGGTTTGGTGGTTCCAGGTTGTGTACGCCCTCCTGTGAAAACAACCTGCAGTAATCAAGTAACACAAAATCCAGAAATTTAAACATAACTGAAATTTCCCATAAAATATATGTAAAGAGTAAAATAAGAATACCATATCAAACTAGCACACTTAGGTGTTGCTCTAGTACATGTCCCATGTACTTGGGCTCTTGCCTGTTCTTATGATCAATAAAATATTGTTGATAAAAAGAGAGAGAGAGAGAGAGAGAGAGAGAGAGAGAGAGAGAGTAGAATACCCAATGTGATGCATTTTCTGACTTGATCACACAGAAAAGTATTGTGTAACACATATATGGATGAATAGTTTAAGAGATAATTGGTGAATGTTAAAGAAAATATCACATAAGAAAAACTAATTTTATACCAATCTAAATAATGGAGTAGAGACTAAATGATAAATTTGATATTTCTTGAAGTATATCAAATGCTAGATTGATATCAACAAAAAGGACCAGGTTTCCTTTTTGTTTTATTTTTTTATCTTTTCAGTTTTGTTATGACTCACCAGATCCACATGTAAATTTGATTATTTGATGAGTCATCCACTATATTGAAGCATCATGCCAAAAAAGCCTTAATAAATGGATACTATGAATATTTTCCTCAATCTAGCCCAGGATTACAATTCTTTACATGTGAAGATCCAGTGAAACCGATAACGGTTTTGTCTTTTTTCCTTCTTTTGTCAGAGGGCTTTTTTTTTTTTTATGTCGAGAAACATCTCCAAGCAAGGCCCTTTGGACCCACCCCTGCAAAGTAAACCCCGGTCCTGTGCACCGCACCCTTGAAAGTTTCTCTCTACACAAAACTGGTTAAATAATATAAAATAATATTTTAAGGATCAAGAATCATGCCTCAATAAATGTGTCACCGTATCTTGAGAAATTAAGATCTGATGATTCAATACTCTTGGCAATAAGTTCCTGCAAGTAAAAGATATGATCACATACAACAATAAGAAACAGACACAGCACACACATGCACATTTTATTAAGATTATGCATAGGTAACAATTACCAAATCACCAGCATTATCCAAATAAATCTGGACCACTGCATCCGCAAATGCTGCAGGGTCCAGAGGCGCTGCGATGTTCCGTTTGCGGGTCTTAATCCGCGTACCACTGGACATGAGGATCAATAAAATAAATGAGAACGAGGTTGCAGGTAAAAATTTTCTGGTTGTTGTAGTAGTAGCTAATGTAATACTAATTAATAACAGTGATGTTATGGAAGGCAAGACTACCCACAAATAAGTAAGATCCATGACTCACAATAACTTTTTATTAAGTCACCATAAGCACATCAAATGTATTTCTTCAAACAACATCAGGTATCACTTCTTTAAAAATCAGATGAATTGAGCATGATGGGATGATTGGTGCCATTTTCAATGGATAATCTACAATTAGTCTTTTTAACAATACAATGATTGGACGGAATTCACAAATGTAGGCATCCAATCCACCAACCTAACCATTCAAGAACAAAAGAACATGATGAAAAGTGCTAAATTTGATTCCGACATAAAGTAGATTTTCGTTATCCATAATGGTAACATTCTAGTTTCATTCATCTTCTGTCAGAAAAACAAAAATAAAAAATGGGATGATAGGGAAGAAACCACTAAAAGAGAAATGAATGGAGTAAAGGCAATGAAGCATCATAGTAGCATGTGATAACTTCAAGGTAGCTCGGTAACAAATTAATCATCTAAAACAACGCTATCTTGGATCATTGAGTAAATACATAAAAACTGAACATGATTTATAAAATGTAAAGGTTCCAACGATTGTAATAGAAAATAGCGCAGACATGTCTTCCAGTGGCTTCTTGACATAAATGGACAAAATTTCATCAAGGACCAAAGAAATGTAGATCCCAATATGATTGAGCCTAACACAACAAGTTGGCAGGGGTTATTTGTCCGTCTAATTTCTCCTTTCACCAAACCAAGACAGAATAAAATTAAGATTTAACATATTCATTCTTAATTATCTATTCAGCAGTTAATGAAAGGAACATAATTAAAAACACTATTTCATTAAT
Source organism: Platycarya strobilacea (assembly GCA_036898215.1). Lineage (NCBI taxonomy): Eukaryota > Viridiplantae > Streptophyta > Magnoliopsida > Fagales > Juglandaceae > Platycarya > Platycarya strobilacea. The sequence goes on along the minus strand of CM072555.1, from coordinate 22,183,787 downwards.
TAGATAAAATTTCAAAATATCAAAATAAATAGACCAGCTAACGCAGAGCGTAAAAAAGAGAAAACGTCTTACCCAAGAGTGGGCTTCTCCTTCGAGCTGCAGAAACAGAGCCAAGAGACATTAATCAGTGATTTTGAGCTATAACCTTAAGATGAAAAAAAGAATGGATCTTGCAGCAAATATTCTATCATAAATTTTGTCTGCAAGTAAAATAAATCATAACCGATGTAACAAAGATGGAGTTTTGAGCTAAAGAATATCAAACCCGAATCAACATAATTATGATAGAAGTATAAAGAAATATCATTTCCCATGAAAAAAAAAAAAAGTGGAAAAGATAAATATCCCCAACTCCACCCCCGGCACATTCTGGAAATCAAGAAACCCATAAAATATAAAAATAAAAAATAAAAATAAAAATAAAATCCCATCAAGTTTCAACTGTAATTCACACCCAAAGTATATTTCTTTATCAAGATATGGATGAGAGGGAAAAAAACCAATGCAAACCCGAAAATATAAATACATAATTCTATCATATTCTATATTTGTTGTAGAAAAGTAATAAAGACGAAATCTTTCATATAATTCTACTCCCTATCAAGGGCCAAAAACCTATAATATAGAAAAATTCAACACCAACCTAAAGCAAAGCAAACCCACCAAGAACGTCATGAACCAAAACATAAAGAATGCTATACAAAAAGACCAGAATTAAAAAAAAAAAAAATTAGGCCGGAAAACACCATTTAGAGTTCGAATCTCATACATACAGTATCAGATCCGCGAAGAAACCAGGAAGCAAATCAGATAGTAGAAGGAGAGGGAGGGAGGGAGGTACCTCATAAACCAAGACGAAGACGGATCGAAGGAGATGTGAGTCGAAGTCTCTCTGCGCTCGAAGTTCTTGCGATGAGAGAGAGGAGAGTAAAGCTAGTGGGTTTGCACGTATACTTATTTCGTATACAGGGACTTGAGACTAGAGAGAGGGAGGGAAAGGTAATAAAAACAAATAAAATAATGAGATGTTAATTATGTTGGGAATTAATTATAACAAACATTTTTTTAAAAAAATGACGAGGAAAGTCATGTTCAAGAATATTTATTTATATGAAAAATAATATTTATCGTTTATATCATTATTCATTAAGTGAGATTTTTAGATATGACTTCTTTCTAATATATCTCAATAATTTTATAATTTTATATTTTTACAAAAAGTTATTTGGATTCCGCAAAAGGAGCCATAAAATAAATAATGAACACATTTTATTGTCTATTAAATAATAAAATAATGTTAGGAAAGAGTGTATAGATGTGTAAGTACAATAATTACCGTCAATCACCTTCTATTAAATAATACTATTGTTAATAATAATATTAGTATTAGTATTATTATTAGAAAACATAACCGTTTTGACTTGACTAACGAATTTCACTTTATTTTATTAAAAAAAAAAAGGAGTGGGTCTTTCATGTGAGATTGCTATACCTCCAGATTCAATGTAGAAATTAATAAATAAAATCGAGCCAAGGAAGACGGACAAAGAATGAGAGGCAACTCCCTACTTTTTTTAATTGACATTCAAAAAGGTAAATTAACATTGAGAATGAACAAGAAAAAGATTAGGTTCAATATCTACTAAGCCATGAGATTTTTAGAAGAGCCAAACATTTGTTATCAAGTAGATGTTATTAAATAATGTGTAAAAAAAACCTTTCAAGAAAATGTATAAGTCAATCACCTAGAATGGCATATCACCAGTTTATCTCAAGCTGATTGTAGTAAAGTCAAATTCTATATTTTCTAAAGAAAAGATGCAGGAAACTACAACTTACCTGAGCATTACCTGAGCAAGAAACTACAACTATATTTTTTAAAGAAAAGACACAGGAAACTACAACTTACAGTTTATCTCTCATAGTTGAAGCAATTACTTGAGCATCTTTACTATGCATTATTGGGTGATAATAATACCTTTCAAGTGATTGTTTCAATATCACTCACATTGAAGAGGAAAAGTTGCCAGTATGTTAAGAGAGCATAACACAACCATGGAGTGGACTACTTCAAACATAAGATATGTAAGTCCATCCATTTGCATGCACAAATTTTTAAAGGAAGAGTTTTATAAATCGTGGATCCAACACCAAAGAAGATCAAATCTCTAACAATGACAGAAGTCATGAGAACTAAAATTTTGAAACTTGTCAATGCTAAAATTATCTATGCTATTTCAAACAGCCCATGAGTAAGTTTAGTGCAAATTGTACAAAAAAATGATGGAATGATGGTGGTGAGCAACGACAACAATGAATTTATTCAAATAGTCACAGGTTGGAATGTATGTATAAATTACTGCACGCTAAACAAGATAAGAAGGAAAGATCATTTTTCACTTCCTTTCATTTATCAAATGTTGGATCGATTGGCCCAATATTCCTATTATTCCTTCTTAGATGATTATTCGGAATATAACCAAATAGCCATAATCTTTAAAAATAAAGAAAAAACTACATTCACATACCTCTATAGAACACATACTTGATGCCATTTAGATTGTGCAATGCTCCAACGATATTTCAACGTTGCATGATAGCCATCTTTTCTAATATTACGAAAGATATGATGGAGATTTTCATAGATGACTTTTTAGTTTTTGGTACATCTTTTGATCATTATTTGCAGAATTTAATTCTTGTTTTGCAGAGATATAAAGACTGGAATCTAGTACTAAATTGGGATAAATGTCATTTCAAAGTTCAAGAAGAAATTGTGCTCATTGAGTGTCATCTAAAGGAATTGAAGTTGATTTAGTTATACTTGTAACCATAAAAAAACTACAACCTCCAAAAGAATAAAGAATGTGAAGGAAATTTGAGACTTTTTGTATCATGCAGAATCTTATAAATGATCTATAAAGGACTTTTCTAAACTCTCTAAACTTTTCTGCAATCTTCTTGAAAAGAAAAAAATTCCATTTGACTTTGATAATTCTTGTTTGCAAGCCTTTTAATAAGATTAAAAAAAACTAATTTTAGCACCAAATATGATAGTACCTGATTAGAGTCAACTTTTAAAAATCATGTATGATGCAAGTAACTTTGCAATTAGAGCAGTATTAGGACAAAGGCGAGACAAACCATTTAGGGCCACATATTACACAAGCCGAACTTTGAATGAAACTCAGTTAAATTATACAACTAAGAAGGAGATGCTTGCTTTTTTTTTTTTTTGCTTGTGATAAATTATGATCTTATTTCATTGGTATAGAGGTGATAATGTTCACTAATCATGTAGTTATTTGCTATTTTTTTAGCAAGAAGGATGCTAAGTCTAGGCTAATTCGTTAGATCCTAATTTTTTATGAGTTTGATTTGGAGGATTGAGATAAGAAAGGAAATGAAAATTCAGTTGCTGATTATCTCTCTTGACTAGAGCAAGAAGAAATAAAACCAAATTCAGTAATTCAAGAAAAATTCCCTGATGAGCAGCTATTTGCATGTGAGATCAAGCTTCTTTGGTATACTAATATTTTAAATTACTTAGCTTGTAAAGTACTACCACCAAATCTCGCTTACGGCCAAACCTTGGCAATGACAACTCCCCCGGGGTCAAAGCCGGGCATCAGCCCTAAGTCCTTAACAAACCCTAGCAATAACAACTCCCTCGCAATGTCGAGTCTAGCGAGGATCGAGCCAGACCTTAGTCTAAGTGATTGGTAAACCATCGCAACACACATCTCGAATAGCAAAGGAAACAACATAAGAAAGAAAGGCAAAGAGCAATACGCGAAGAAGAAAAAGAAACTTTCATTATAGTAATGTCTATTTACATGATAAAAGAAAAACACCATGAGTTTACAAAAGGAGAAAAGCAAAAGCTTCATCATTGAGGAGGCAGTCGAGAGCCCTAAGAAAGGGGATACCCAGGTTTTTCTAGATTTTTTGCAAATTCCTTTATCATCGGATCTAAAGGGAGAGAGCTCGAATCAAATTCCCGCAAAATTTGAGGCCAACCAACTCTACCAGCTGGTTTGCCACTTGAACACAAAAAGTAATTAGTAACATGGCTATTGTAGTAAACGAAGAATGTTCAGGAAAAAAATACTTACTTGAGTAAAGAAAGGTTGCAGCTTTCGCACTATATGCTCGGTGGCAGCGGCCCAAGCTTGCTCAGACCTCGAAGATGGACTCAATGTTGGACCTTGGTTGTTCCCAACCCCAGGGTTGGCCTAAAAAATTGGCCCAATACCGTCATCCTGCTGTGATGTTGGAAAGGTGATGGGTCCCGAATGGGTGATTTAGTATAGGCTCTAGAGCTAATGACTATGATTTCTTCGGTCTAGCCCTCAGCTTCCCCGTGCTCTCCCTCCAACTACTACCTCTTCCACCTCCTCATTGCTGACCCCACCAACCTCAACCTCTGTCTGGCCCTCGACCTATCCCTCTTCATGGCGACCAGCCTTCCTACTTCAACTTCGTCCCACGTGTCCCTCACGGTCGTGTCTTCCTCCTCTGGTCCTTCTCGAGAATTGAAACTGGAAAAGGACCTAACGTAAGCTTCAAGCTCTTCCATCTCCCTTACAGTTTCCTCAAAGCATATGAAATGTCCAGTGGCATCGGATGCATGGGGGCTAGGGTTTTCGACCGACTCCATAAAAGTAGCATCGAAGTCCTCTTCCTCCTCACCGCCCAAAACAAAGATCAAGGCATTCGAAGTTGAGGCCCTAGCAGGCCAGCACTAGAAGGGTCAAAGGTCGGGATGGCCAAGGAAGTCAAAATCCCAGCCACCTACTGGGCAAGAAACTCGGCGTGAATAACCTTCCTTCCGGCCTCAGCACAAATTTCCCTCTGAGCCCAACGCTCACCTAACGTTGGGATCCTTCAGAACTTAGCTCGAAACTAAGGCTCTCCGCAGTCAGGAGGTAACCTTGGTCGTCTGGATCGTAAACTTCTCCGTTGTCTCACTCTCAACAAATTGCCAACCGACTCCCGAGACGAAGAAGAAATTTCAATAATAATCCTTCAAACTGGAATACTTTTCTTCAATCCTTGCCAGCTTTTGACCACCACTTCTGAATTGGAAGCTAGTTGTGTTTTTTCCTTACTAGTTCATATGGTAAATCGACAAAACTCCGAAATGGTTAGGTCGGGGTAGATGCCGTTCCTCTCCGAAAGGACTTTCTATAAAACAACACAACTAGCCATCAGTAAATGTCAACCATTCGAAAGGATCTGCGCAGGAGCTAGACTGAGGTAGTGAAGAACCTCAAGAACCGGGCGAATGAAGAAAAACCAAAAACCACGGGCTAGTGTCGCCAGATAAAGCGCCACCTTGCAACTTTCCGTAGAAATCATAGGCATGCTCTATCCCTCGAGGTAGCTCCAAGACAATACGATGTGAGGTCTTGTAACGATTTCGCAACATTTGGAATTCAGAAGGAGAAAGAACGGATACCCAGTAGTGCCCTACAAAGGCGGACGACATGTTAGTTGGAACCTAGACGGAAGTGTTAGAACTTTTGGCAGCCATTAAAACAAAAGAAGAGATTCAGAGCATACACCAACATAGGAAGACAGGAAGAATGTCAAGAAAACTCAATAAACAAGAGTGACAGAGGAAGGAGAGGGTATGACGATGGATGGGAAATGGCTTTTATAGTCGACGGACAGCCCAATGATTCGATTGGTAAGAATGAAAATCGGCACGCTAGGCACGTAGGCAGCACAATCCAACAGGCACCAAGAGGCGTGGGCGGCTATTCCGGGCTTGCTAATCATGGCAAAAGCGTCGGAAGTACAAACCAATCAGGGCCTTGAGATGTGGGAACACGGTGATAATTGTTGCCTAGTCAGTCGCCTGTTACAGGAACCAAGAAGACTAATAGGTGTGGAGGCGACTTGGCATTAACTACTGCGCTAGACAGCTGGCGCTTGATATAGGGGCTCGAAAACCAAGAATGCTAGACAGCTAGTATCCAACACTAGAGCTTGGAAGAGGAATAGATAGATCTAGAAAGTCAGGGCTTGGAAGATGAACGGACAGAAGGCGAACGAACAATTAGGAAATTCCCACTACCATCCCTATTGTAAGAATTCACAGGGTAAAAAAAGGGGGAAGAAGCAGATGCAATACAAGAAATTCTCATCGAAATTTCTTCGCTAAGAATTTGCAAGATACTGTGAAGGGAGACCCATCTAAATAAAAATGGCCTAGGCCCAAGATGGAAAGGAACCCAGATCCTGTACAAAGAAGAAGTGCCCGTAGGGTGAGCTTAAGACCCAATGGAGATGCACCTTAGCTTCAAACTTGTAAACAGGGTCAACCGAATCATAACTCGATAAAGGGTGGGTCCCATAACTAGGGTTGTAAATGGTCCGGTCCGAGAAAAATATGGACCGGTTCTATTCGGTCTAAAAATTTTCTCACCCTGGACTAGACCGAATAGGATTCGGTCTATACCAGTTCGGTCCAGGAGTGGTTTGATCCGATCTAGGGGTACCTCTTATGATTTAATGAGCCAAATTTGATCCAAAATTTTGTAATAATTAATTTTTTTTTTGCCTAAGTTTATAAATTATTAAATATATACTAGCACTACTTTCATAAAAAAATAATCATTTTTGCCAATTATCAATTTCTAATCTCATCTAAATATTAAACAAAATATATAATTATAAATTATTGTTTATAGACTTAATACTTATATTATAAGTTATAAATAATATTCTATATTATATATAACTTATAGGTTGATTAGTTAATTTAGTCTTCATAAGTCATATCAATTAATCAATTATATTAATGATCATTAATCATACTTTATATATAGTTAAAAATAACATTAATAATTAATATTTATAATTGCTATATGTAATCATAAGAATAGTAATTATTAATTAGTTAATAGTGATTTAATGATACATCATAAATTGGTTAACTATAACTAATAACACTAATACATAATTTACATTAGTATATTATAAATTTATATGAATTGAATAGTGATAAATTAGTAATAATATATTAAATAATAATAATACACTTATTACTTATAAATTATTACTAATACTCTATATAGATATACTATAATTTATACTTTTATACTATAATTATTATCAATTATATTATGTTAATATTATAAGAGTATATATATATATTAGCATATATATATATACACTTATTACTTATTATGTTATTCTACCATTCTTAATCTATATTAATATTAATATTAAAATTTATATAATATTACTTATATATACATATATATATATGTGTGTGTGTGCATTCGGTTCGGTCCGGTCCAGGGGGAGAAATGCTCTCCTTCTAGACCGGACTGGAAATTTTCAGTCCATAAAAAAATTGGACTGGACCGGACTAGAATCCATTCGGTCTGGTCCGATCTACCGGTTCGGTTCGGTCTTTTTACAGTCTTACTCATAACCAAGAAGCACAACAGGAGTCAAGGGACACAAATGGCACCTGATACTGCGTTAAATAAGAGATCAGACAAATCTCACAACGCATTAAATATCAAGTAGGTCAGAACCATGTCACATTAAATGCGAGTAGAAAATCTCAATTACACAGCAACAAAAAGTAAGGGGCCAGTGCAGCTCAAACAAGGCGTCTGCCCTCTCACCCTTCTCAATAACTTTGAGTGAGGTAAGCCAGTCCATCCTAAACGACCAAGCGAATGATGACCGAGCAGCAGACAAGACACCTTCATCATTTGTCTCCAGCAAGCAGGACTCGGGCAATCCTATAAATAAAACCACACATTTAAGAGCCAAGATTACGTTTTCTAATCCCTCACTATTGTCCATTTCTCTCTACTACGCTCAACCCCAGCTGATTTTACCATTGGAGCGATCATGGATCTCGATCTCTCCCTTCTTTCTATGTTTTAAAGGTTTGGATCGAGTATCCCAGGTCGTGAAACACGACATCAACATCATGTGAGTTGAATTCACCTGGTTTGCATATCAAGAGACTACATTTTCTTACAATCATTTTTTTTTTCTTTCTTTGCACATTTTTTTAATTTGGCTAATCTTGTAGAGGAGGTTCTCACATATCTAATTGCATTTCTAATCATTGTCATGGTGTCATTACATTTCTTTAGACCTTCATTCACAACAAGCTTTCGAATATGAGCACAATATCTCATGTGCATATATTTCTTTCAACACATTTTTCGTCAAAAAATGCTTTAAATATGAAATTGTAGTATCATTTGAGCTATCATTTTATCAAAAGTAACTATAAAATAGTATCAATGCCCCAATCAAGAAGGCGTATCTCCTCGATGATTAGAGATTAAACAAAAATTAATGTTCTTTTGTAATTTTCAAACACTATAAATGAAATGAGCAGTTAGGCACATATAATTCAAACTTTGTACCGATATCCATGTATCATTAGTCAATGAAACTCTCATTCCTCTATCTTTAAACAACTTCTTAAGCTTGGCCTTTGCAAATGTGAACAGTTTCATACAATCACTTGTAACCACGACACAACATGATACTTTAAATCTTAGTTCAAACAACCAAACCATTTTTCTAAATTCTTGTCCTTCAACAATTCAAAATGACAATTCATCAATAATTATCATTTCCGCAATGGCCAATCTCATAGCCTCTTCACTATATTTATGGGTTACAAGATTTCTTACCACACTACTATCACTCTCTCCAATCTCCTCCTCGGGTGTTACTTCATCTACGAATTTTTTTGGTATCTATCTAGATGCTCACATTTATGAGGAATTTTTTAACATGAGGGTAGGTGGTTTTGCATAGTTGAAGTATCATTCCTTTTGTGGCAAGCGTATGTCTTGTCATAATAATTACACTTAGCGTTATCATCGTCTATGAGACAATCCTCAACTTTTATAAAATGGTCCCAAACAATTGATGGGTCTTTCTTCTTTCGTTTCTTAGGAAGTGAACTACTACTATTAGGGGCACTTGGAGGTTTTGACATTTGAGTCTCTCCCAAATTAACAGTATGCTCATTGGAATCAAAATCAATTAGAGTTAACGAAAAATCCATTGAACGGGTGAAAAATTAAATTCATAATTAATTACAAAACACGACAAATTTAAACAAACAAAGAACATCAACACAATTTCATAGTAGCTAGTTTGCAACATGGCAAACATCACAAGTCTAAGACTCTAATATATATTTTAGTTCTCTCACAATCTCACAATTTATTTCAAAATGTCAAGTTAACAATTTAATCTAAGAAGATGTCAAAAATACTTACGGTGAAAATCTGATCACAACAGCATAAGTTTATAATCCAATAATTTTATGATGATCCCTATACAATACACAAAAAATTGAATGAAAATGTCAAAATGAATAAACTGAAAATGACATATTATATCAAAATGTTAAAATCGAATGTTAATGTCAAAATAATGAACTGAAATTTTATCAAAACCAAATACATGTCATGTAAGATATTGTTGTCCAGATGACTAACACAAGAGGGGGATGAATTGAGTTGTACTTTAAAATAACAGTTATAAATCAAATATACAATATAAAAAAAAAATATGAAACAACAATAAATATAATAAGTAAGGGTAAGAGATAAGCAAACTCAGTATGTTAATGAGGTTCGGCTCCACTGTCTACGTCCTCGCCTCAAGTTACCCATTGAGGATCCTCGAATTCATTATTCAATCTCCTTCAGGTGGAGATAAAAACCTATTACACCTTTGAACAACACCGCTACAAAGGATCCGTGTAGAACACCCTCTACACTTGCAATCACCTTACACGTGGTGATTCAACTATTCCCTGTGTAGAATACTTTCTACACGCACAAGGGTTATACACACCATTTTACTGATACAAGAATTGATAGTGGGTAGGCTATCAGAAAACACTCCTCAATGAGTTAATAAAAACAATACAGCGCAAACTATATCTCTCAAAATGAATAAGGGTTAAGGCTCAATGCTTAGAGAAGAGAGAATGAAAGTTTTGAATGAATGTTGTATGCTCTTGGTGTTGTAAATATGAAGCTCTCAAATGATCTATTTATAGGCATATGAGACTTCATATTCAAATTTAAAAATATTCACATGTCAAAGACATCATCATTCACTTTTCAAAAATTTCAAATCTAATTTTTTTACTTTTTGTATGTGACAAAAAGAGCACACTTTACTTTTCAAAATTTTCAAATCTAATCTTTTACTTTTTGCATATGACAAAAGGAGCACACTTTACTTTTCAAAATTTTCAAACAAAAACATCTAACTTTTGCATAAGTCAAGAAAAGCATCCATCACTTTTGAAAATATTCAAATAAAACATGCACATGTAAAAGATGACAATCAATCATCTTAATATTTTCAAAATTCAAACTTTTAATCATGTCATGCACATGTGAAAGATGACAATCAATCATCTTAATATTTTCAAAATTCAAACCTTTAATCATGTCATGCACATGTGAAGGATGACAATCAATCATCTTTCAAAATTTTTAAATTTAATTTTCAAAATATTCATGCACATGTGGAAAATGTATTTTAATACTTTATGATAAAATATTAATTTTGAGCTTTAATCCTAATTTCAAATTTTTAAGAGATTTACAATATTACTCTATGACTTTAATGTGAACTTGTTCCCTTCTTTCTCATGCTTGAATCCTTGATGTGCTTGATTGTATTGTGTGCACAACTTGAACTTGAAACTCCTTTATTCTTTGAATTCATTTGTTATCATCAAAATCCATATGTAGATTTATAATTACACGAAACTTGAAACCTTGGATTCAACAATCTCTCCCTTTTTGATGATGACAAATGCTTGATAGAACCTGAAATCTTTATTAATACTTAAGCTCCCCCTAAGAATGTGCGTTAGTTTTTCAAGCAAAAATATAAATATAATTCCAAGCATATATAACAAGTTTAGCAATTTAAACAATGTTAATGTTCTAGTTTAAAATTTCTCCCCCTTTTGGCATCATTAAAAAGGAATCATAATTAACTCAATAAGATATATTCCTACAATAACTAATAGACAAATAAAACGCTGCGTTAGTAGAGACTGTAGAGAATTCGGTGCGTAGCCACACGTGTTCGACAAAACCTACAAAAGCTGGAGGCCTAATTCTAGTAACTCGGTGCGGAAGGAGATTTTGTAAAGAGCTGAATAATTGAAACCACCCGTGCCCAACAAAACCTGCAAAAGCTGGAGGCGTAGCTCTGGTAATTCGGTGTAGAGATTTGATCTGCTTGATGTTGCTGAAAAAGGAGATATTATCAGGATTTGTAAGCTTGTCTTGTTCTTATTTCCGTTTCTATAATAGCAATCCTTAGTTTTATCTATTTCGCATCAAGCTTTCTTCTCATCTTTACAATTTGCTTGCATTCTCATTCTATAAATTTTTAATGGCTCGTAGATTTCCCTTCAGTGCTTCTCTTGATCAAGATTTGAGGTATCCTTCACCCCAGTCTCAATCTATTTCTACATCTGTCGTGGGTGCCATGAAGTAACAAGAGATTGATTTAGCTAATAAATCAGATCATGACGCCATTTACGAGCTTGTGGATCTCGGAACTCGATACTCATTATCCATCGTCGCATTTTCTACTCGGTTGCAGTCCAAAACTCGCGAAATTGAGAAGTTTAGCGTGACTGTCTCTGTACTTCAACGACTTGTTTATGAGTCAAATAAAAAAATAGTAGAATTAAAACAACAGAATAAGGATTTGAAATCCTTGCTTACCTCTTCATTTTGATTGCCTAATCTTTTATAGAATGATAGCATGATGATTTATGAGGAGCAAATGCATTTGAATGATGAGGCTAAACGTCTCAAGTTTTTATAGGTCATTTAAGATAATGAAATAAAAGTATCTAACAGATATTTATGGCATGCATCATTCCTATTTCTCTTCTAATCATGCATAATCTATCTTCTGGTAAGAGTTTTGTGAAAATGTCTGCCAATTGATCATGTGTACTAGTGAATTCTAATACAATATTGCCCTTCTGCACATGATCTCTAAGAAAATGATATCTAATTTCAATATGTTTGGTCTGAGAATGTTGTATTGGATTCTTTGAAAGATTTATAGCACTTGTATTATCACATTTGATTGGAATGTGATTGTACATAAGTTTAAAATTCTCAAGTTGTTACTTCATGTAAAGAATTTGAACACAACAACTACCCGCAGTAACATATTCTGTCTCAGCAGTAGATAGTGCAACAGAATTTTACTTTTTACTAAACTAGGAAACTAGTGCACGACCTAAGAAGTGACATGCTCCACTAGTGCTTTTTCGATCTATTTTACAGCCAGCATAATCTACATCTATGTAGCTGATTAGATCGAAAGATTCTTTTGGAGATGATTGAAAGGGTGCACATAAGCACACACTAAATATAATATATGATCTACTGGCTGTCAAATATAATAAGCTACCAATCATACCTCGATATACCTTCGAGTCAACTGGTTTATCGGTTTCATCTTTATCAAGTTTAGTGGATGGGCTCATTGGTGTTCCAGTTTCCTTAGCACCTTCCATCCCAAACTTCTTCAGCAATTCCTTAATATATTTCGATTGATTGATGAATGTCCCACTTTTTGCTTGCTTAATTTGCAATTCAAGAAAGAATGTAAACTCTCCCATCATGCTCATTTCAAATTCTTCCTACATAGTCTTAGCAATAACTTGGCACATATTTTCATTAGTAGCACCGAATATTATATCATCAACATAAATCTGAATCAAAAGAATATCATCATTTTCGTATTTAATGAAAAGAGTTGTATCAATTTTTCCTCTTGAAATGCCTTTTTCAATCAAGAAACCACTAGGTCTCTCGTACCACGCTCTAGGATTTTGTTTGAGTCTATATAGTATTTTTGTGAGTTTGAAAACATGATTTGGAGAAATATGATTTTCAAAACCTGGAGGTTGCTCAACATATATTTCTTCATTTATAAAACCGTTTAAGAAAGCACTTTTAACATCCATTTGAAAAAGTTTGAAATCTTTATAACAAGCATATGCAAGTAGCATTCAAATAGTTTCTAATCTTGCAACTGGTGCATATTTCTCATCATAATCGATTATTTCTTCTTGATTGAAACTTTGGGCTACAAGTCGAGCCTTATTTCTAGTAATGACTCCGGACTCATCTTTCTTGTTTTCAAAAATCCATTTTGTTCCAATAATAGTATGATTTTTGGGTTTAGGAACAAGTGTCCAAACATCATTTCTTTCAAATTGATTAAGCTCTTCTTGCATAGCTAGAATCCAAAATTCATCAAGAAGTGATTCATCAATATTTTTAGGTTCAATCTGAGATAGAAAAGCAGTATGATTGCAAATATTTCTAAGAGATGATCGAGTGCTTACACCTCGTGAAAGTTCTCCCAGAATTTGTTCCATTGGATGATCTTTCACAAATTTCCACTGTTTGGTTGCATCTTGTATTAAATTTTGATGATCTTTCCTGATGTCTCCATGTTGGACTTCCTCTATTGTATTCTCTTTGTTGAGATTGAGACTTTCCGTATTATTTATACCTCCTGTTTCTTCATCAATAGATTTCTTGGAGAGTAGAGAATTAGATTCATCAAATACTACATACATAGATTCTTGTACAGTCAAAGTCTTTTTATTGAATACTCTATAAGTTTTACTATTAGTAGAATACCCGAAAAAGATACATTCATCAGATTTTGCATCAAACTTGCCTAAATTATCCCTATCATTTAAAATAAAACATTTGCATCCAAATACATGAAAGTAACCAATGTTGAACTTTTTCTCATTCCAAAGCTCATAGGGGGTTTTATCTAATTTGGACCTTAGCATAACTCTATTTATAACATAACATGCAGTACTTACTGCTTCGGCCCAAAAATAACTAGACAAGTTGTTCTCATTAAGCATTGTTCTTGCCATTTCTTGAAGAGATCTGTTTTTCTTCTCTACTACCCCATTTTGTTGAGGACTTCGAGGAGCAGAAAAATTATGCACAAAACCATTTTCATCACAAAATGTTTCAATATTTTTATTAACAAACTCTTTTCCCCTATCATTTCAGATACTTGAAATAGTATAACCCTTTTCATTTTGAATTCTCTTGCATAACTTAGTAAAGGCATTATGTGCCTCATCTTTATGAGTAAGAAAGATGACCCAAGTATATCTAGAGAAATCATCAACAATAACAAATGCATAATATTTTCCTTATAAACTTGCAACTCTATTTGGTCTAAAACGATCCATGTGTATCAATTGTAGTGGTCTAGTAGTGGAAATATATTTCTTGGTTTTAAAAGAAGTTTTTGTTTGTTTACCAAATTGGCATGCATCACAAATTTTGTCTTTAAGAAAGTTTGCCTTTGGTAAACCTCTCACAAGATCATTTTTTGAAAATTTGGAAATAAGTTCCATGTTGGCATGACCTAGTCTTCTATGCCATAACCAATTAGTTTCATTTTGAGTTGAAAAACAAATAGGATCTTGTGAGGTAATTTCTTCAAAATCAATTGTATAAACATTGTTGCTTCTAAAAGCAATAAAACAAATATTACAATCATGATCATTCAAAATAATGCACTTATCCATTTTGAAAGTAACTGTAAATCTTTTATCACATAATTGACTTATGCTCAAAAGATTATATTTTAGACTTTCAACAAGTAAAACATCTTCAATTATGATAGAAGACTTATTACCAATTTTACCTATTCCCACGATCTTCTCTTTCGAGTTGTCTCCAAATGTCACGTGTCCTTCTTCTTTAGATCTAAGATTAAAGAACTTAGTCTTGTCTCCCGTCATGTGTCTTGAACATCCACTATCTAAAAACCATTTATTTTTGTTTGTGGAGGACTTTATGCATACCTCAATGTCATCTTTAGCCATAAGACAAAGATTTGCTGATTTTCCATTGCTTGCTTCACTATCTGAGCTACTTGAATCATCATCCCATGTAACTTTCATTAATTTTTTGCCTTTGTTTCGATCTTTCTTTAGCAGAAGACAATCTGACTTGATATGACCAGGCTTATTGCATTTATAACAAATTAAAGTGTCATTTTTACCTGAAGTTTTCTTGGAAAACTTTTTGAAAGATTTCCTTGGAGGAGTTTTATTTTTCTTTAAGAACTTCTGAATTCTTCTTGTTATCATCGCAACTTTTTCATCTTTGTCGTCATTTTCCTCATTTCATCACTTTCACTTTCATGTGGAACAGTTTTAAGTGCCAAGCTCTTCTTTGGCTTTCCTTCTTCTTTTCCTCTTTTCAATGTGTACTCATGGGTGATAAGTGACCCGATGAGTTCATTCACTTCGAGCTTCTTGAGGTCTCTAGCTTCAAGAATCGCTGTCACTTTTGATTCCCAACATATTGGTAGAGAGTTAAGAATTTTTCTTACTATCTCCACTTTGGAATAAACTTTGCCAAGAGCTGTCAAGCTGTTTATGATGTTAGTAGAACGAGTGTGCATACTAGAAATAGATTCATCATCATTCATCTTAAATATTTCATATTAATGAGTAAGAATATAAATTTTTGATTTCTTGACTTGAAAAGTTCCTTCATAAGTAACTTCCAAGTTATCCCAAATTTCCTTTGTTGTAGTGCAAGTCATTACTCTATTAAACTCATTACCATTGAGAGCATTATATAATAAATTCATAGCAGTTAAATTCAAAGTATAAAGTCTATCGTCTTCACGATCAAACTCTTCTTCTTCCTTTTTGACCTTTACTCCATCAACAACTTTTGTTGGAATAGAAGGTCCATTTACAATACTTTACTCCAGATTTCTCGACCTTGAACCTGAAGGAATATTCTCATTCTAACTTTCCAGAATAAGTAATTGTTTCCGCAAAAGAGTGGAGGCCGACTGCTAGATTGACCTTCACCAAATGAAGCTGCAATGTTAGCCATAAGATCTTAACTCAAAAGATAGTTAATCTTATAACAGAGCTCTAACTCTGATACCAATTGTTGCCCAGATAACTAACACAAGAGGGGGGTGAATTGAGTTGTATTTTAAAATAACAGTTATAAATCAAATATACAATATAAAATATAAACAAAATATGAAACAGCAATAAATATGAAAAGTAAGGGTAAGAGAAAAGCAAACTCAGTATGTTAACGAGGTTCGGCCCCACTGCCTACGTCCTAGCCTCAAGCTACCCTTTGAGGATCCCCGAATTCACTATTCAATCCCCTTCAGGTGGAGATAGAAATCTATTACACCTTTGAACAACACCGCTACAAAAGATCCGTATAGAACACCCTCTACACTTGCAATCACCTTACACGTGGTGATTTAACTATTCCCTATGTAGAATACTTTCTACACGCACAAGGGTTATACACACCCTTTTACTGATACAAAAATTGATAGTGGGTAGGCTATCAGAAAACACTCCTCAATGAGTTAAATAAAAACAATACAGCGCAAACTATATCTCTCAAAATGAATAAGGGTTAAGGCTCAATGCTTAGAGAAGAGAAAATGAAAGTTTTGAATGAATGTTGTATGCTCTTGGTGTTGTAAATGTGAAGCTCTCAAATGATCTATTTATAGGCATATGAAACTTCATATTCAAATTTAAAAAGATTCACATGTCAAAGACATCATCATTCACTTTTCAAAAATTTCAAACCTAATCTTTTTACTTTTTGCATGTGACAAAAGGAGCACATTTTACTTTTCAAAAATTTCAAATCTAATTTTTTACTTTTTGCATATGACAAAAGGAGTACACTTTATTTTTCAAAATTTTCAAATAAAGACATCTACCTTTTGTATAAGTCAAGAAAAGTATCCATCACTTTTGAAAATATTCAAATAAAACATACACATGTAAAAGATGACAATCAATCATCTTAATATTTTCAAAATTCAAACTTTTAATCATGTCATACACATGTGAAAGATGACAATCAATCATCTTAATATTTTCAAAATTCAAACCTTTAATCATGTCATGCACATGTGAAGGATGACAATCAATCATCTTTTAAAATTTTAAAATTTAATTTTTAAAATATTCATGCACATGTGAAAAATGTATTTTAATGCTTTATGATAAAATATTAATTTTGAGCCTTAATCCTAATTTTAAATTTTTAAGAGATTTACAATATTACTCTATGACTTTAATGTGAACTTGTTCCCTTCTTACTCATGCTTGATTCCTTGATGTGCTTGATTGCATTGTGTGGACAACTTGAACTTGAGACTCCTTTATTCTTTGAATTCATTTGTTATCATCAAAATCTATGTATAGATTTATAATTACACGAAACTTGAAATCTTGAGTTTTACAGATATATCAAATGAAAAAGTATATTTAAATGTCTTACATAAAAAGTAAAAACCGAATACATGTCTCACTGGTAACATGATATATCAAAATTAATATATGAAAATGAAATAATAAAAAATTTATGGAAGTGTAAAGCTCATTGTACTGCTCACCCAATAATGTCACCAATGTGTGGCTAACATTGGTCATGGGGTGGTCTCTTTTTTTTTTTAAAAAAAAAAAAAAAACAAGGGGAGAGGCCGATGTTAGTTCTACTTATTTTTCACTGTCGATCGACAGGTTCCCTACTAGTTTTGGCCGATTCCATACTTCGGGGGTCGGTTTGATCAATTTTCGGCTAGTTTGGTCGGTTTTTGTATACTCCTAGTGAATTGGTTGATGTTGAGTTGAATTTTTAGCATGAACTTTCTTCATTTTAGGAAAATGATGTAATATAGTTTCAAACTATGTTTGTTTTTGTATGCTATATTTGTCTGATTTATTCTGAGTATATTACTTCTAATTGACTGGCTACTGATTAGATTATTTTGATATTGTAAATTGCTTTTGAAAGAGGGAATTATCTATTTCTTGCCTTGAAATGTGTTTCAATTTCTCGTTGTATTCTTTTATTTGCACCGTATTGCACTCGCCTACTCTTTGCTTTGCCCACATCTTTATTCACACAAAATGACACATTGCTTACATTAACGGCAAGGAAATTGCTTATTTTCCTTTGCTCACTTGCGCCCTTACTCACCTAGATGACACGTTAAATGTACTAGTTTTGCCTAAACCTTCCCTTACGCTATCTTTCATTTAACTAAACCTTTGCCCACCCCATGCCTTGTTTGCCTAAGGCTTGGTTATCTTGACCATCCAACTGTGCTTTCCATTGCCCCTAAGATGGAGAATCTTTCACTTGGTCTCATTTTGCCCACTTGTGGGGAGTTTCTTCCTCAAAGGACACGATCCTCACACAATTATTAGAGAGATGTAGATAGCCTAAACACTAAAGAACAACTCGTGGCATGCATGAGAGAGAGAGTTGGGTGCATGCATGATCTTACATTTGCTGCAAAAAATTGAAAATCAAATGGGGACACAAGTAAAAATCCCCAAAGCCTATATAGATTAACTTGCTAATTTTTTTTAAAAAAAAAAGCAAAAGGGAAAGAGAATCTTTTATACTGGTCATGTCTAAGATATTTTATTGTTTTCCATGAACAAAGCCTTATGTTGAAAATTTTCTTCATTATCACACAACTCTTCCTCCACTGCGAATCAGTCACTAGCTTCTGCCTTCTTGATACTTACAATATAGAAGCTCTTCACCATTTTTTTTTTGTTGCTGCCATAACCCTTCCCATCAGAGCCATTGGTGAACCTATCAATTTTTTTTTTTTTTGTCCTGCTACCACTGAAGTAGTAGACAAAATATCAATTATCATTATCCATTCGCTTGATGGAAGGGTGAACAATTAAGGACAAACAAATAATTGATTCTGAATTGGCCTGTGAGGGGAGCGAAAGAGCTTGAGAGGGACGACACTTGATTAAAATGAGTCCAGTTGCTCTTTTAGATAAGTAAAGATAATTATTTTTGTTAAGACATTCTCAATAGATTGGTTAAAAGTTAAATTTAAAAAATATAATTTTATATAAATGCTAATTTTTTTTTATCATATTTGATCAAATAAATTTGATAATTGTTATACAAAAATTTAAGTTACTATTTACAAAAATATTTTTATTTTCTTTTTTTACAATCTTTATTGTCATATTTAATTAAATATAATTAAAAAAATTTTAAATATAAAATTATACCTTTTAAAAAATAATTTTTTGCATTGAGAATATTCTTAGATTGGAATGCGTAGAAGCAACTATTTCTGATTCGAAGGTTGGACAGGAACGAGCACATCCTTGATGTGCCAATCGAGGGCGACAATTCCACCTTCAAATTGAATATTATATGCTTCATAACAATTATTAAGCATAAATTACTCCCAACCACTTACACATTCTAATTCTGGCAAATTCATAGTTTCTCATTCAAAATTTAAGAACTTTGTTCATATTCCATTTAATTAAAATTCAACTACGATAATAGCTCGAAAGGTTCATCCTGTCAATGGGGGGTCATAAGTTTTCAGAATAATTTCACCAATTGCAAGACAGAAATGTCAATATAAAGAATCAGAAAAGAGAAAATCCCTTGGAACATCCTTTAAACAAAATTCCTGTCCAGCAAGAATTAAATGTTTGAGAGAGAAAATTAAATTAACAAAAAAGTTTCCTACGAGATTACATTGAAACATCCAGTAACTCTGAAACTTCCTCGGATTTCAGCAAGTGGTCCAATAGAATAAAATTGGTCCAAGCACCTTCTCCCAACATGTCTGTATGCTCTTCTTCACGTCTTCTTATCACAACCACAACTGGCAATGAGAGCAAAAGATATTGATATGCATAAAGAGAGAGAGAGAGAGAGAGAGAGAGAGAGAGAGAGAGGGGGGGGGTAAACAACAAATGAATAGTAGAAGGAAACATCAAAGATACCTCTGAAAGGGAGCCGTATCCACATAGGTGTGGATACAAAATTGGCATCTCCTCCCTATTATATGCCAGATATGTCATCAAGTATCATTTTTTTTTTTTTTGTATATGAGTACAAAAATTTCAATGATAATTCCTGGTACATTTAATACTTATCAGATATTCTCTAAGTTTATATGGAGATATCACCAACATGCATCGGAAGTAAAATGTATGCTAATAACATTGAACCATTACAATTAGGACTGCAGTTGAACCAAACTGTTTATGAATAAATCCAGTTGACTCCACCTTGGTTCAATAAATGGTAAACACTAATAAAATCCTTGTGCAGACTCGACTAGGTTCATTCTGACTCTTTTTTTTTTTTTATAAGTAATAATAAATTTTATTAATCAAAGAATGGGCAAAAATGCCAATTACAAAAGTAATTCCCTATCTAACTAGGGGCATTTAAAGTAAAAAATTCATGAAGGTCCATACCATGAAAATCCATAGCAATAGCCCATGTACAGAGAGTTCTAAAAAATAAGCTTTAAGCTCCTCTACTACTTTTTCCTTGCCCTCGTCCCAAAGAATCATGACTGTCTCGCAATGTAGAAATCGATGGTTCACCGACTTACCCCCTCGCTGACACATGCAACACCAGTCTGCGATGATAACCCTTTGTTTTCTCAAGTTGTCTGTGGTTAGGATCTTACCTAACGACATTGTCCACACAAAGAATGCTGCTCTCAAGGATGCCTTGTGACACCACAAATGTCGCCAAGGGAATTGGGCAGCAAGATCTTGAGTAAGAACCATATAGAATGATCGAACTGTTAAAAAACCCTCTCCTAATAGGTATCCACCACAATCTGTCGTCTTGTAGTAAATTTGGTCTATGTGAGTAGATATGGCCATAGAAATATGCAAAAATATCCACTTCCCAATCTTGAGTAGCCTAGTTGAAAGTAATGTTCCAACTGATACTCCCACTCCCATGCTCCATGACCTCCACCACTATGGTGTCTTTAGAACTTGCTATCTGAAAGAGAGAAGGAAATAAATTGCACAGTGCGCTATCACCCATCCTTTTCTTATATTTTTCCTCAATCTCACCCCACCCGCTCCCCTAACATCACAGGAATTTCAACCCCCCCCCCCCCCCCCCCCCAAAAAAAAAACAAAACCACCATATTTACTTTCGATGACGATTTTCCATAAAGTCTCTAGTTCCTTCTAATACCTCTATAACCATTTGCCTAACAATGCCCGATTGAATATCCTCAAAAAATATCTTATAACAACATTTTATTCAATTTTTATTTTTATTTTATCTTATCTATAAAAACAAACCAGGCCTAAATCATTGATACTTCTATGTGAGAGGAGATATCATATAAACCTCGATAGATTTAGCTCAAAGCCTAATCTTCTGTAACAAACCGCTCACCCATGGTTAAGAATAAAGTCAATTTAGAACTTTTAGGAGCCAGAGTACTACTGCTAAACTTGACTTAAAATATTTTCTTAAAATTGCGCCAGATATAAAGATTCTATAAAATTGGTCTTTATAAAAAAATACTAAGATTATAAATAAGAGTGCATTTATAAAAAATTTCCAAATTTGTGCAATAAATTTATAAGTTAAAATTTTTGGACATGCTTTAGGCCACTGTCATGTCACCTTAGACTAAGGTTGTACGCCGGTCTGTCCAGACTGGAAAAATTGACTGGACCAAGTAGTCCAGACCAGAAAATAGGCCGATTGGTCTTGGTCCATAAGGTAGGGACTGAGTGGTTTTCGGTCTAGGGTGGGGTTTTACCACCCCGGGTTGAACCAAACGGACTGAATTCAAAAAATAAAAAAATATTTTATATATATTTATTTATATAATAAGTGTATAATTAATTATGTAATTTTCACTTAACCTATCACTATTAATAATATGAAATTTTAAATATGTTACTAACAAATTAATATTATATCAATTAACTAATTATACAGTAATTATATAAGTTTACAATGTAATTTTCATCTAATTTATTATCATTGATCATATAAATTTTTTTTTATTTGAGTTAGTTACGTAATCTTCATTATTATAATTCATTTCATTATAATTTTTTAATTGAAATAATTTTTTATTAATTTATTTGAAAAAAAAAAGAAGAAAAAAAAATAAAAAACATATATGGGCTGGACCTAACGGACTGACTAGACCAATATCTACCGGTCCGGTTCGGTCCCTAGGGATGTTAGGTCTGGGAAAAATGATCGGCCGAAAATTTCAGTCTATTACCCCCGGACTAGACTGGACCAATTTTCACCTCTAACTTAGACCAAGTCCTGTCTTGCAGCTCTATCAAACTATCATCATAATTAACCTGACCTGTGGTGGTTTATGATGAGGAACTCCGACAACCATATAAACAAGATATGTCTTTTATCCAGTTAAACCTTGGACCCATGTAACGTGACCACATCACATGAATCACGTAAATCATTGGTTTTTCACCAATAAGATATGGCCCCGAGAATTTATTTGCATGCAAGGGTTCGAACATTAGACCTAGAAGAAGCATAACCTCAAGATCAAGGCCTTTACCATTTGAACAAATTAAATCTATCAAGAGCATTTTCACTAACATGAGATTCTTGCTTGATCATCATATGGATCTTGAAATATAGCATGATCAAATCACTCTAACCAATCATCTAAATGTAGCGGAATAAATGTAGACAGTGTAAATAGTCCCTAGAGGACCAGAAGTATTCTGCCACTAAATTAATTATCTACAGGCTCTGAGCACCAAAAAGTGCAAGCTTTTTTCTCCAAAATCACCGCGATTCTTACCAATTACCTAAAGAAATCAGAACCTTCTCTAGTAGGTACAAAGAAACCACATTTTATTTATATTAAATTCTAGAGGACCATGAACCCCAATGCACCAGAATGATCCAATGACATCTACCAGACCTAGAGATTGTCTAGAAACAGACTAAAAGAGGATTTGGATGAGTGCCATTTACCAGTTTTCGTAAGTTTGAGCATCCAATGTCATTTTTGGTAGTTTGGAGAAAATGCTGGGTAGTTGAAGGGTGAAAATGAATTTTTTTTCCACGGCACCAAGAACCCCCAACACTTTCAGTTTTAGCGCATTAATTGTTGTTCAAGACTTTCATTTTTCTGATACATATACCTGGATGACCAATCAGCTGCAGTTCACCAAACTAGAAGTAACTCCAAATATTGACACAATGCTAATAATAATGAAAATGTGAAGAGAAAATCAAACAAAACTAACACAGGCATACAGTTTTGCTGCCATGTGCTACAATTTCAAGTTTTTTTCTGATATATACACCGACTGACGAATCGGATGCAGTTTTAAGAGAATTGTAGAAGCTCCAAATATTTACTCAGATGTCAATAATAATGGAAATCTGATTAGAACATCAAACAAACCAACTAATATAGGCATTGCAGTTTTGTCGCCATTTTCTATTCTTTGAATTTACAATATCCAAAGAAACGGAAAAACATGTACTAGCGCTGCAGGTTCAACAGTTGAAACCAACTAACAACTACAGTTTTAAAGCTTCAACAAGTACAAAACAAAATTAAGATGATTTATAACACAACACTTGGGGGTTTAGATTAGATTTTCAATATGCACCCTCACGAGCCAACTCTACCATTAGGCTCCGTTTTCAATCTGTGGCAAAGCAGCTTAAACCTATTAAGAAATACTCATTTATCCACAGTTCCATCTACAACTACCAAAATCACACAAACTACCGGAATGAAATCCTTCGAAAGCAAGCCAAACTTATCAACAAAGCCAGAGCAGATTCGCAGTCGCATTCAACAAACGGGCCGCACACAGTGTTCTCAAAACCCTAAGAACCCATCAAAATATAAAACCAAAAGTCCAACTCCAAGAATTTAACAAAAAAACCCAGTTACAAAGAAAGGGGATTGATCCAAACCTATGAAGTGTCCTCTCGCACAACATCCTCAGACCCCGGCACCGTGTCAACCAGAAGCGTATCAGAAGGAATGGGTTTCTGTTGTTGAGCATTCATGAGGCTCTCCATATCTCGCAGCCTATTCCGAACAACAAACGTGACGAGTACTGCAAGAAGAATTGGTCGTATAAATGTGTGTGCAAGTAGATGTTAGCATATATGTGTGTGCAAGTAGATGTGTGTGTGTGTGTGTGTGTGTGTGTGAGAGAGAGAGAGAGAGAGAGAGAGAGTACTGGCGGCAGTGCCGAGGGTCCAGAGCCACAGGATTTTCAAGCCGGGGCTCTTCTCTCTTGGCATTTCTTATGATGATACAGAACAGTTGCAGAGTCGCAAGATGCTAATGGAAATAGCAAAATAAGTGGATGTTCTGCTTGGCTTGCCTCTGCCGAAATTGATGTCCGAAGCGGTGCAGAGCTAGGCTGTTCCTTTGGGGAGGTTTCGCCGACGAAGCACTCCCGAAAAAGCCTGAGAGGTTTTTCACCAACGCCCTAATCTCATAGATTTGCTTGGGCCGTAGGTCTCTAAAGCCCAATATTTTGGGGATCTCTCTTTTTCTTTTTCTTATAATTTGTTTGAGATTGTATTTCGAAGTTTAAAAAATATTTTTAAATCGTTAAAAGTGTTTTTTAAAAAATTAATATATTTGGATAATTTTATTAAAAGCACTTTAAATAATTAGAAAAGCTCAAATCTGGGTTTCAACAAAAGCTATATTTTAATGCTTTTATCAGAAGCACTTTTAAGAAGATGATTTCTATTTTTATGTACGGTTAAATATACTAAAATAACCATTATAACAGAATTGTTGATTATTTGAATTTTATTGAGATATTAGATTTTTTTTTTCTCATCGGATTGATTGCAGGAGGATTGCTATTTTAACAATAGAAATGTGTTAACTGTGGTAAATGATATGGTTATCATTATTTTTATGATTTATTTACAACTTTTATCATTATTTTTATAATTTATTTACAATTTTTTTTCTATTTAATTTTTTATATTTAATTTTTTAAAATTTTAATTTTATTTAATAATTAAAGATGTGAGTATTAATAAGATTATATTTTTTTTTATTTTTTCTTAATAATTAAGAATATTAAAAAAATAAGAAAAATAAAATGATAAAAAAAATAAAAAATTCAATCCAAATAAAAGAAAGTTTAAAATCGTCCTCTATCACTACTCATCTGACAAATAGATTTTTTTTAAAAAATTAATTATTGACTATTTAAGAAGATTTAGTCAATAACTTCTTAGATTTCATATCAACTAAAGAAATTTTTTTTCGATTACTTCGACAATTTATTTGAAAAATCTCTTTATAAATATCTAAAATTATTTGATTAGTGCTTACTTTTTTCATCCTATTAAAAAAAACTCTTTCGTTCCTCATATTCTATTTATACATCACTTACAATTGATTTTATTCATATTTGTGCAAATTAAATTCTAATCTTCTATTCGGTGTGCTACAATCCAGGTATGTTGTCAATTATTTCGTATTTTATATTTTATTTATAATTTTTATTTGGTTTGTAATTTTTATTTTATTAATCAATATTTTTTTTCATTAGAGTTGAGATTATATTTTTTTGTATAAATAAACATTAAATATTAACTAATATATGACAGTGTAAATTAAATTACTCTATATTGTGATTATAATCACAATGTCGTAAGGTGATCTAGTTTCTGATGATATATCATGAATATATGGTCATGTTTATTGTCGGTATGTCTTTTAATAATATTTTGAAGATGTATTATAGGTCAATTTCCATGTGGCAGGACAATAGATTAAATATCGAAGGTAGTTATTGATGTTGATGCACTGAAACAATAGTTAAGCATGGAAAAATAGAAACAATTAATTGTAAAAACTAATCTTGACAGTGCAATCTGTGGCCTAGGGAAAAAAAAGTGAAATAAAAGCCTATTTTAATCCCAAATAAGAGCTAGAATCTTATATTCGAATAAATAGTTTATTTGAGTAAATATTAGACTTTTCTTGTCAATTATGTTTGATTTTATTTTGTATTATGATTATGTAAAAATTAAAGTCTATCTTGCATGAAATCTATAAATTTACTGCTTTTTATATTTTTTAGCATATATCAAATATGTCTAACAGAAATCAAAATAATGGTGTTGCTCCACAAATGCAAGATAGTCAAACAACAAGATTAATTTGGACAGACAAAATGTTAGAAGATTATGTAGATATATGCGTTAGTGAGATTTATGCTGGTAACCGTCCAGAAACCCATTTTAATAAGGTAGGGTAGAAAAATGTGGTTAATAAGTTTAGCGAAAAAACTGGAAAAGAGTTT
Organism: Platycarya strobilacea; assembly: GCA_036898215.1. Lineage (NCBI taxonomy): Eukaryota > Viridiplantae > Streptophyta > Magnoliopsida > Fagales > Juglandaceae > Platycarya > Platycarya strobilacea. The sequence continues at coordinate 22,157,539 of CM072555.1, read as the reverse complement.
TGTTATAAACAACTTAAGAACAAGTGAGATAGTTTAAAAAAAGACTGGAACATCTGGAAGAAATTGGTTGGAAAGGAAACTGGCCTTGGATGGGATCCGGTAAAGAAGACAATTGATGCTACAAATGAATGGTGGACAAAAAAGTTACAGGTACTATATATTTACCTATTTATTTTATTTTATATAATCAATTAATATTTATTTTAACTGATTATATTGCACATACAGGAAATTCCAGAAGCGGCTAAATTTTGAAATGTAGGTTTGGCTCATGTTTCTAAGTTGGATATAATGTTTAGGGGTATAACTGCAACTGGTGAGGGAGCTTGGGCATCATCCTCTGGATTGGATTTTGAAGATGCAATAAGATGTGATTAGTATAACGATGTATTGTTAGATGTAGAGAAAATTGATGACTCAGATGACGAACTTGGTGATATTCTGACTAATTTAGACACTCAGACGAAAGAAAATAAACGAGGCAGGTCTACAGTCCAAGATAGGAAAAGAAAAAAAGGAGTTCAAATATTTGATCAACATTTCACACGTCTTTATGATGTACTTGAAAAACGGGTTACAACGTCATCCTCCGATAAACCTGGTTGTAGCATTGAAGAGGTTATGACTGTTATTCGAGAGTTAGCTGAAATAGAAAATGACTATGAGATTCTTAGGGATGCAAGTGAGGTCCTCCTCTCAAAATCACATAAAGAAATGTTTATTGTTTTAAAGGATCCAACATTTCAGATTGATTTTATTAAACGAATAAAAAATAAATCAAGTAATTATTAATTATCATGATGTCATTTTAAGGATTCATTATTATTTTTCTTGTTATGTTTTGTAATGAACTATTTTAAAGATTGTTAACACTTAATTTTATTTATTATATTCTTTAGTTGAATTTTGACAATATTCTTTTTTTAATGATGTTCATTCTTAAGCATTACATCTTTATTATTTATTTTTTCTTCATATTTTTATCTTTATACTGAGATGGAGAATAATAGTTATGACACTGAAGATTATACAAGCGATGGTGAAGAAGAAGAAGTAGAGAATGATATTGAGTTTGTGATTGCATTAGAATTAATGATGGCTTCTAAATATTACACAACATATATCGCCAAGGAACCTTGTAGAACGTCCCCACATATAGGTCATAAGTTTGTTATGGAGATTCTAAATGGTCATCATGTTAGATGTCATCAACAATTTAAGATGGAAAAACATGTATTTCTTACATTATGTAAAAAGTTGAATGAAAAATATAACTTAATTGGTACTCGAAACATGACTATCGAAGAAATGGTGGGAATTTTCTTAATTACATTAAGTCATGGGTTTGGGAATAGAATGGCGCAAGAGAGATTTCAGCACTCGGGAGAAACTATCAGTAGGCACATTAATAATGTACTAATGGCTGTTTCACGAATGGCGGTCAATGTCATCAGCCCCATTGATAGGGAGTTTAAGGATATTCCAAAAAAAATCCGTGAAGATGAGCGATATTGGCAATATTTTAAAGATTGCATTGGAGCTATTGATGGAATCCACGTACCAGTTACTATTTTTCCATCAAAACAAATTCCATTTATTGGTAGAAAAGGCATACCTACTCAAAATATGATGGCAGTTTGTGATTTTCATATGCGCTTCACTTTTGTTTGGGCTGGATGGGAAGGTACAGCACACGATACACGTATTTTTATGAAAGCTATTCGGAAGGAGGAATTACGCTTTCCACATCCACCTAGAGGTTTGAATTTAATAAGAAAGATATTAATCAACTTTAATAAAATAATAAATGATATTTACATTACTTTTGATCTATTATGGTAAATTGTATGCAGGTAAATATTACTTAGTAGATGCTGGATATCCTCATATGAACGGATACATGGGGCCATATAGAAGGGAATAATATCATTTGCCAGACTTTCGTCGTGGTCCTCAACCAACGGGTATGCACGAAATATTTAATCATGCACATTCTTCACTTAGATGCACTATTGAGAGAACATTTGGTGTTTGGAAAAATAGATGGAAGGTATTATATCATATGCCAAGTTTTTCTTATAATAAACAAGTTAAAATAGTCATGGCTTATATGGCTATTCATAATTTTATTAGAAATCATGCATTAAATGATATTGAGTTCAAGCAATATGATGATGACGAAGATTATCTACATCCTGGAAGCATGGGGGATGAAGAAGAAGAAGAAGAACAAGCACAAGATTACTCAAGTATGCAACAATCAGAGATATCCAATGAAAATATTATCAATACTGAACGTGATCATATTGCTCTTTCACTTTTGCTTCGTTGAGAGATTTTTTTTCATTATAATTATTAAAAATTCTATGAGATTATTTTTGTCGTTATTTAATAATAATACTTTATATTGGTTTATTTAATATGAATTGTATAACAATTATAAAAAAAATTATATGTATATCAATATATGCATATCAATATGAATGACGAAAACTAAAAATAAAATAATACATACAAAGATTTTATTCAATTTGATATTATGACTATTGTAAGTTTATTAACTAAACATATTCATGGGTTTTAAATCCCTTTAATTATTGTTGCCAAAAAATTGTGAATTAATTTTGGAAAATGAAAGCAACTATATGGACTACAGTGTATTTCCACCAATTCTATTTTGACGTGATAAAATATTTATTGCCAAGCTAAAAGGGTCGGTATTATATATCCACATAAGGTAGGCTGCAAGGGTATGGAAGACAGGCATGTTATCATGTACAATATTTATCTATCACGCCAATAAGCATGTTACTGCTGGTAATGAAAAAGAGATATGACTTTACCCCTTGTTTGTATTTATAAATAAAATTAGATAAAATAAGATGATTTAAAATAAAAAATAAAAAGAAATAAAATATTAATTTTTTTTAAATGTTGATCTTATTTTAAAATTTAAAATAATTGAATTATTTATATTATTATGTATAGATATTTAAAAAAAGTTATAATAATTAAATAAATAAATTGAGACTATTATTGTAACGTTTAATGTTAAACTTTTGCCATGTGGGCAAATATATTAGTAGTCACTATTTAGTAATTTGCTTCAATATTATTAAAATATAATAATTATGAAGATATGTCCTTTTACGTCATTTTTCTTTCAAAAAGCACTTTTTAAATTTGTTTCCAAACAAGTATACTAGATTAAAAAGTACTTTAGACATATGGATACTAAACAGTAAATAGTTTTTTAATAGTAGAGCTTTTTACATAAACTTTAAACTATAAGTTTTAAATTAAAAGTAATATTTTCTACCGCAATCCCAAACGGGCTCTTAACGAGTTATCCCAAATTTTCAATTGAGTTGATCTTCTCAACTCAGGTACAGTTTTCTTTTTTCGTAAGGCCTATGTTTATATCTACATCGGATCTCTCCTCTCCTCTTAGTAGGTTGTGGTTTCTCCCTCGCTGAGGTGAGGCACCACTACTTTGTCTATAAAGCTATTTTCTCCAAGACTCTTTGAGTTTGGTGAGACCGCAAAGATGACCGACGACATTATCTAAACATGGAAATCACTTAAGTTTACAGAAGATGAATAGGTAAAAATTATTCTACTGGAGGAGGTAGTCCTCTCAACGAATGCAAAAGAGACACATTGCCTGCTAGCTATAATACTTAATGACAAATTAGTCAACAGAGAGGCTTTCAAGTCTATAATGGCAAATGCATGGAATCTCGAGGGTTAGCTAACACTCCAAGAATTTGGAACAAACAAATTCCTTTTGAAATTTCAGTACGTTCTTAACAAAGAGAAGGTAATACAAGGAATGCCTTGATTTTTTGACTGCTATCTTGTTTTTCTCTATGAATTCAATGGCGTGTTATCCCTCTCTGAGGTCCAATTTAGACTGGAACCTTTTTGGATTCAAATACATAACCTTCTTTTTATAGGAATGAACAAAGGCATAAGCATGAAGGTTGCTAGTGCACTTGGGAACCCATACCACATGGATGTTTCCCGAAGCTTGGCCAATGACAATATTGGCTTGACTTCAAATATGAGAGGCTTCCCTCCATTTGTTTTAAGTGCAGTATGTTTATCCATAGTTAGAGTAGTTGTCCAACTCTAGGCCAACCCAAAGACCAATATAGTGCTTGGCTGCAAGCCCAGGCACTTGGGTCTAACTACAACTCCTTGAGGAGATACGGAGACTCAATGGACCAAGGCTCCAATGGTCCCTCTTGGAGATGGCAACCATAAGTAAGCGATGACAGTCCTCTCACAGATGGCAACATTTCCACCCCACTGGCACAGAGGTCCCATCCTCCCTTTTACCCAGCAAACACCTAAAACACTTTTCTAATTAGCGGCCAAGGTAGACAACCCAAGATACTCAGCACCAACCTGTCTCCCAGACTCCCACTCCAGACAATTAATTCCATTAGTAAATGCGTGTTTAACCTTCCAACAGAACCAAAAGACTCTATAAAGTAAGTACCCCCCCTAAAATGCACTTCCTCTGACCAAGACATGACTTTGGCCGAAACACTACCCCTAAAAAAACCCCCGAGGCTTTAGACCCCAATACAACCCCATAAGCCTTAATCCAGAAAACACTACCCCCACCCCTACCCTTTCTGCAAAATCCGCCACTTGGAAAAAAAAAAGGCTAGAGGACATGCCCATGCCCTCACTGACATAAACAATTCCCAACCCATTTCCCCCTTGGAAACCCTGAAAAAAGATCGATTATCGGAAGAGCTCCCTCTTGAGGCACAAATGCCAGCAAGAAATCCAAAAACAATCCCAACTCAAACATGAGTCTGAAAAAATCCAAACCAGAGTTTTTCGATATGAATCTCATTATATTATGCTTGGTTGTTGTGGAAAAATGCCTTGAGAAAAGCAAGGCAAAAGACTTTTTGTTTTTATAAGATTATGGTAACCAAGAATCTAAGGCAAAATCAATGTTAATTTATTTTTGATAAGTTGAATTTATTTTCTCTTTAGAGTCAGTGCTTTTGCTGTTTGGGAATTTTTGAAAGTTGAAGATGAATGAGTTTTTCTCTTCGATTTTAGGACTTTCTTTTTTATCCCACGTTTTCACGATTTATTTTTTTCTTTTTTTAAATCACGACTGACATGAACAGACTCTCTATCGACTCCCTATAAAATTAATAAAAAAAAATAAGAGACAATAATCATCTGAATGAAACCTTGGTAATTTTGCAGCTTGCAAATAAAAAATATTTTAGAACCTCATGGACAAAAAAGTAATTTTGCTCGGCAAACACGTTTTTAAGGAGAAAAAAATAATTTTTCTATCAAACACAAACTATTAACAACCCTTAGGATAAAAGATAATTTTGTCTAACAAACCAAATGCACTATTTCAACGTGGACTGTGGCTTTTATTACAAAAATTTAAAGTTTATTTCTATAAATATAGTTATAAGATATAACATATAAATGATTTATTTTGTCAAAATCAAGGCCCAATTTGTTTATAAAACACACATCATCTTATCTTATTTAATCATTACACATTTTTTAAAATTTCAATACAAAATAATATAAATAATTTAATTTTTTAAAATTTTGATACAAAAATCATATTAAAAAAATATATTATAATAATTTTTTATTTAATGTTTTTACTTTAATTTCAATTTACTCATCTCATCTCAATCTCATCTCTCAAAACAAATTAGACCAAATTTGCCTTTGAACAAGTTTGAGATCGATTAAACAATAAATGAGTTGTTCATGAACGTAACATGTAATTCGGTAATAAATTTGACTTTAAATTTGTGTTCGAATAAAACTAAATGAATAAAACCTGATCACCTACTTACTTGAACTCGACTCATTAATACCTCGATTCTCGAGGTTAGGTTTAAAATCCCAATACTAATAAATAATGGGCAATGCTACATACAATCCAAAAAATTAGACTCTTTTGCAGTCCAAACAAAGGCAAAACTAGAAAATCTAGTTTAAGGGGGTTAATTTACAAAATAAAATTTAGGAAGAGACAAATATTAATTTTTTTATATAATCTATTTCATAAAAATACATTTAAAAATGATTTTTATCAAATTTTAAAAATTTTGGGAGGGTCAAAATCCTTCAAGCCAAATGGTAGTTCTGCCCCTGAGTCAAAATAATAAACAAATAGAGATATTCCTATTTTAGAATAAAATTAATTAAAATAAATTTATTTCCAAATAAAAAACTTTAAAAATATAAAAATTTCATTTTATTTAGTCATAAAATTAAAACGTTTCTATGTTGACTGCAATACAGTCCATATTTGATAGACTGTAAAAAGAATTATTTATTTACCTCACCTCCTCCTCATATTAACTTCAACAGCATTCACACAAGCTATGAAAGTTGGGGGAGGAGACATTGACATATTCTGCACTCAACTGAAATATGAGAGATATTTTAACAATAATATTACTTATAGTTATAGAATGTATAAATATTGTGTAAATACTTTAAAAATAAATGAAGTCTATTATTAAAAAGTTAATTTTATTTTCATATAGATTCACATTTACTCACTCTATGTCTACAAATATCATATTTTTTATTTTAAAGAGTTGTACTACTCATTATTCCTACGTACCACACACTACATTTTTTATTTTTTATTTTATTTTTAAACTATTTTAAGATTTTTTTTAATTTATTATTTTTAAATTAATTAAATTCTTTTACGTATCATCTATATATCACATATTTGATAAAAAAAATTAAAAAAATTACGTATAATATATGATGTGAGAAGACGAAAATAATTTTTCTATTTTAAATTGATTGTTTTATCTCTCCCTTCACCTCTTTATTATCTAAAATATGAGATGTTTGAAAATCTTAGACTTCTTTGATGAACCCTAGCCTAAAGTAACATAAGGTTCTACGAATGTTTCTATGATTGTGCTTCTCTCTCAATCCATTGGGCATCTCTTTTACCAAACAGTTTAGAAAATGTTTCCTACACCTTATGCCACATGCTGCTTCAATCACCGTTAGTGTAGGTTTAACATCACCAACCAATTTGCTCAAAACAAAGAAAACATCACCAACCAACAATTCCATTTTAGATGATCCCTTATGGTGGGCTGAGGCCTGTAAGTTGGAAATTACCGGCCCATGGCCCAAATTTAACCTGAAAATATGGGGGAGTGGGTGGATGAGGTAGGTAAGGAAAGATTTGGAGCCAAGGGGCAAAATAGGAAAAAATCACAGGTTGATACTTGGGTTCAACTTCAATGATTAGTTTTGACCCATTACTCTGAATCTTAGATTATATTCTTTGATTTGGAGAGAAAATGGCCGTGTGAGGATTGTTCGTCATCTATCCATGAGTGGTTTTAATAACCATAGAGTAAAACATTAATTATCATATAAAGAGAAATTCTTACATATGATGATTGGACTTTGGAGTTTGGAGTGTGAAATTTGAAGATGTCTAGGGGTAGGCAACTTTTGTGGTGAGGAGCCTTCGACGAAATTGGAGAGCGATAATGATGAATGCAGAAGCCCACAACAATATTGCATTGGACAAGTGCGAACGGACTAGCACGTACATGAAAGCCACCTACTGATGTAGCTATTAACGTGCGGTTTTAACAATAAGATGAGAATTGATCATTTTAGATAAAAATTAAAAATTAAATAAAATATTATTAAAAATATTAATAAGATGAGATAAAATATTATAGCTACCCAAACATGACTTAAATGGGTAATCCAAAATATACTCAACTTTGTTTTAATAGCATCTAATATGTTTCATATGTGACTTTAGTGGATATTGAAGACTAGATTATGGTGGGAGTGAATCTCTACGCATCTTAAGAACATATTTTATTATTTTTTCTTTGCTATAGAAATCATCTTCAAGTTTGCAATTTTGTTGTCTTTAAGATTTGATCCACTACCAACCACCACTAGTCACACTGCTGACATTACTGACATTCCCTCATGCCGACGACCAACCCACGATAATCCCAACTCTAATAATGGACCAATTATCTCCCACGCGTAGCTCCAACAGTGTAAATGGGTTTCAACAACCATCACATCGTTCGACTCACTACTAGCCACCACTAGTCAGACTATCGGTATCACTGACATTTCCTCACGCCAGCGACTAACCCTCGACGATCCCAACTGCGGCACCTAGTCTGTCGTCTCCCATGCTCATCTTCAATCTCGACAACAATAGTAACCGTATACCCAGTTTTGCCATTTCAAACTTTTTGTTTGAAAAACTTTTAAAATAAATATAATTAAAATAAAATATAAATCTTTTAAAAGATATAGAAAAAATATAGATATGCTGATAGATGGTAAAATATAAATGTGATTAGGTAAAATAGAAAAAATAAATTATTGATAGTAAACTTTAAAAGAGAAATAGTCATTCTATTGAGAGTGCTTTAACAGCTTAACATCTATGACATCCGACTCTCATTCACCTTAATGTAATCCAAACGTATAAAACAATAAAAACGATCAATTTTAATCATTCATATTGTAAAGACTCATTTGTTTTAACGCTTCAACACCGTATATTACTTGTGGCATAATTTGATTTAAAATATAAATTTTAACTAAAATTTATATATTATACCTTGTTATTTAAATAACGCGAATAATGTATTTTACCCATAGACTTAAAAATAGAATAATTAAAAAAGAAAACGAAATCCTAAAGTCAAAGCTAGATCTAAGCTATCAATAGGAGTACCAATTATATGCAGTCTGAACATGGACTGTATGAGAATAATTCGGCCAAGTTGTGAGATGGGGATGGCCTCGTCAATGGACTGGACATGGACATAAAAGTGACGAGTCTCTCGTATAGATGTGTTATTTTCATTTTATTGGAAAATTTGAAATATCAGCAAAAAATAATAATAATCACATTCTTTTGAATAAAAAGAAAATTTGATTTGATTTTTACTTAAAAATACAGGTAGTTTAGGATAACAAATTTTATTCCAAAAAATGATAAGTCAATGTTATATTAATTCAAATTCTTTTAAATAGTTACATAGCTTAGTCCCACCTAGTCAAGAATTAATGTGGGACTTTACCTTAATCGATCTTTATATACTCATTTTTTCATTGTATTTTTCAAAATGAATCTCAAAATTTTAATATGGTTTACATATTCAGTAAACCATTTTTCCTTAGAAAAAGGAACTTTTTTTTTAACTATATATAGAAATAAAATACTTATAATTTCATGAAATTTGTAGAGATCAGTAAATTATTTTTTTTCTGAGAATTTGAGTCCAAAGATAATAATGAAGTGCCCACTAGAAATGAAAGTCAGCGCCGAAAGTTTCAATATTAGGATACAAATTTACAATGTGCATGCAGCATATTTGACTTTTTAATTCTGTTCATATTTGATAATTCTTTTTAATGTGAAAGTGACACGCATGCATGCAGTTGGTGGCACATCTATATTTGAAGTTGGTGGCATATTAGCGCTCTATTCAGATTAAAAAAAAACAAATCTCATCTTATTTTTAATTTTTTTATTTAAAATAAATTAAACAATTCAATTTTTTAAATATTAAATTAATTATAATAATATTAAAAATTATATTTTATTTAAATTTTAATTTTTATCTTAAATAATTTATTTTATTTCATTATCCTAATTACATCTAAGTGAGGGTTAATATTAGTAAATTACTATAAAGGTCACTGACCATGTACAAGACAATTTATTAGATATTTTTTTTGGGGAAAAAACTAGTTAGAGCATCCAGCCATCCACATTAGCTATCCCATCTAATTCTCTATAATTTAGCTAAAAACCATATTTCTTAGTCCTTTTTTTTTTTTTTTAATTTTACTCATCTTCTAAAAATTTCCTATATCTTATTTCCTATATTTTCTTTATTTTATTAAAATAAACTCTTTTATTCTTTTATTTATTATTTTTTCTCCCAAATCCATTTTTATTGTTAACTAGCTGTTTTATCTTTTTCCTATTTTGAGAAATTTTCAACTTTAATAAAATCTCAAAATTTTAGTATAATTGTTTTTTATCCTGATATGCGAAGAGTTAAAAATTTAACTATTAATAAATTATCTTCTGTTTGAACGGAATTCTTTTTTCTATTTTTTTGTAACGGAGAAAAAATAATCATAAAAAGGATAAATACATTGAAATAAAGTAAAAATTCAAACTTATAATAATTACAAAACAAAAATAGCTTGTAATCCTCAGAATTTTTCAAAGTACATAATAATTATAACTAACTATGACACCGAAATACAAATAAGAAAAATAGATTTCTCTAGTTTTCGCTTATGCGGCTATGCCTTAGATCAATTTCTAGACGATATCTACTCGTTTAGATGTTCATTGAGACTTGTATCTTATGAAGTTCGATTTTTAACTGGTTTATTGTTTTTTGCCCATATGCTTGTATTTGTGGGTTATACCAATAAAAAAACGCACAAGCCTGCCCAGCTTACATGGTTGACAAGTAACCAAAAATACATAAGACAAGTACAAAATTAACCTAAATACATCTACGAAAAGTATTTTATTCATTAATAATTTTTGGTTCCCTCATAGTTTGGGCAACTGAAAAATCACTGCTCCTGTATGAGCAGTTCATCAGCATTCTTTAATATCACAGTAACATATTGAGTATTCATTACGATGATTGTTTGCTGAGCATGATAAACTAGTAATGCTACTATTTGACTCAGACATGCATAGTTTTTTTTTTTTTTTTGCTTCAGATTTGTAGACAAATATAAATACATAACATATAAAATAATACCCAACACCCTAAAGTATGTGTGTAATAATTGAGACTTAGGAAGATTACTTTCATATCATAGCATGCATAAGAAAAGAGGCGCGCATGAATGATTGCAAAACCATGAACCTTGGTTGTCAGTTTATGGCCTTTCGGGGTTCATGGATTACCCCGCCTTATCAATGGCACCCCTGCTTAAACATTAAGAATTAATCTCACTCATCACAACCTTATATTAAACATCTATTACAAAACAATCCTGACAGTAAGTATATAACCAATAAGAATTCTCATCACATAATTGAAAGATTGTAGGAAGGTATAAATCTTAAAAATCACAAAATGCATGCAATGGAAGCAATGCAATGCAGCCCAAATAATCACACTATGTTTATGCTAAGAAAATGGCCTCGAGTTTAAATAAATGGCATCACACTGTATTCATGCAATGCGCCCCTACCTAAACAAATGCCATCACACAATGCCTAAACAAATGATGTTATGACAAATGGACCACCTACAAGTTTAAAGTCCGTATTAAGTTTACAACCATAGGTTTTGCAGATCATTGAGCCATATGCTGATATTGAAATAGGATCACGATGTAAAGCTATGAGATTAACAACTCAAATCAAATGAGACTAAAAATTAAGGGTTAACATTCCGATTGACATTATGAAACAAATCACCTACACAAAATGCATGCAAACTCAAATACATATATGGTAGACCATTATTTGAAAACTCATTTAAAATACAAAGTACTAAAAACCTAAAGGAATACACAAGAGAAATAAATTCAGGATTCTCTGATTTTTGAACATTCTCAAATTAATAAAAGATGAGCAACATGAACATGGCGGGATATGGAAACCAAACGAGGCATCACATGGTTTTAAACAAATAGCTCAGTATTTGAACATCACAACAAAAAAATGCAAAAATCTCATACTAGTAACAATGAGCAACACGGGCATGGCATAATATAGACATCACAGAGGCATCACAAAATTAAAAGCTCAGTCATGCACATTACAACTGAATAATGAACTTACCAAAGGATCACAAGTAACAAATTAGGGATTTCATTGGTGATGTTCTAAAAACCACAATATCAGAGAATCAAAAGATTTAAAACCCTAACATTTGGGTTCGAAATGGTGCTGAGACCCAAATGGAGTATACACAAGCAATCATACTTTTTTAGCAATATGGGTAAAGTACAGAAGAACAAGAATAATGGTAAATGGGGGAAGCAAGTACCCCAAATGGCAGAAAGAGATAGTGAGAGAGATAGGGGGAGGGAGGAAGATGAGACGGGAGCCCAAGGATGTGCGTAGATCTTACCAAAGATGACAAGGGCGGGGTTGCGAAGAGAAGGCAAATGTCGGGAAGGAGATGGAGAGACGAAATCATAGGATTTTTTGGTACAGATGGAAAACGGGTTGAAGATGAGAATTTACAATGGCTCCCCATATATGGGAGCTACTATAGCACCCCCTAAAGATCCTTTAGAATGAGGATTTGGATGTAGGGATTCTCAAAACATCCCCTTTAATTTAGGGAGGGCTCTCTTTTAGTTTGGACGAGGCCATCCAAACATTTAATATAATGACCAAAAGTGGTTGTTCTCCTAATATTTATTGCTATAACATATTCACTAATAGATATGGTAAAAAATGAAGAATTGATGAGCCAATGAATCTCTTTCATAAAATTTTAAACAAGAGAATGATTCTCAATATTGTCACTTACACTATTTTTATAAGTGGGTTTTTCCGAGTGGGAATACCTCGAAATGCATTAAAACTACTTCATAAGATGCAAGCTTCTAGGCAACATCCTAATATTCAAAATTATTCCGTTTTGTTACATGGTCTCTATAAGAGCAAATATTTTGTAAAGGCAATTAAATTGTTTCGAGAGACGGGAGATAAAAAGCTGGACATTCATATTGTGAGTTACAACATCTTGATTGGTGCTTTGTATGATGTGAGGAAACTTGTGATAGAAAAAGAACTCTTTTATAGTCTTCCTACCAAAGGGTTACGACTTGACTTTTGCACTTACAATATAATGATCAAAGAACTATACAAAGATGGACTAATAAATGAAGATTGTGAGCTTCTTGAGAAAATGTATTGGAATGTTTGCTTGCCTGACATTATCACGTATAACATAATTATCTAAGGATTACTGCAACCTGATGAGACATTAAGGGCTGTTAAATATATTGAAATAATGGTTGATAAGAGTTTCTTTGCAGATACAACTACTGAGACCATGGTGATTCACTTGTTGTGTGCTAATAAAGTTGATAAATCGATTCAAGAGTGGTTTCAAAAGCTTTTGTAAAAGACTTTCTTGGCTTGATTGAATTTTGACCACATGAAGTGTGAATCCATCCTCATTTACTGATGCCAAGTGTGTGACAAGAGTAATTACTGTATCTCAATAGAGGTCTTTATTAAGCAATTATTATATTACTAAGCACCAAGTATATATAGTAGTTGTATCTCCATTATTTTTTTAAGTTAATTTTTTAAATGCACTGAAATGATATTACATATATTGGTAGAAAAAAAAATGTAAATTGAATAATTTAATAGAAATAGTAGTGTAACTATTATTATTCTTCAAATATTTGAAAAATATTTCTACACAAAAAATAAAACAATTTACTTTAAAATACTTTTTTTCTTGAAAACTTGAAGAACTTCTGATCGTTGTGATTATTATTCTAAACATATTTTCATCTTTAAATACATAATTTTTGGGTTACTAATACAAGTTGTGTACTATTATGTGTACTATTATTACAATAGATTAGGTTACGCTTTATTGGTTAGATGTGTTGGAATATGTGCTATGTATTTACCAATAAACCAATAATAATGTTAATATTTATAATTTGTTGTCATACGACACTAGATTTGGTTATGTTTTAATTTGGAAGTATTGACTAATTAATTTGCTTTGCTTGTTTCATTTGTAGTTTGATACGTCCTTTTTTTTTTGAATGTTAATATCAGTTTGTATATTAATTTTGTATTTATATATTTATAGTTGATTATTAACGTTGAATTTTGTATATAAATGAATAGTGTAGATGAATTTTGCATTTAAGAATTTTATAATGACTCTGTATTTTCTACCATATAATTATGAGCTAGAAGGATCCAGATGAATATTAATAGGCTAAATCATTAGAATTTTACTAGTATCTTAGGTTGTCGTTTTGGGATCCAGTAGTATAATAGATGAATATTATAAAATTTTAAAAAAAATAATAGTGTAATTATTTTATTTTTAATTTTTAAAAAAAAAATATCTTTAGACATAAAAGATAAAACTAGTTTTTTAATTATATTTTTTTTGAAAATTGGAGAACTTCTGGTCCTTGTGATTATCATTCTGAATGTATTATCATCTATAAATGCATAATTTTTAGATTACTGATGCAAGTTGTATACTATACACTAAATTGAATTACAATTTATTAGTTGGAACTATTGAAATATTTGTAATGTATTTACCAATAAGCTAACAATAATATTAATATGTATAATTTATTTTCATACTATACTAAATTTTGTTACGTTTTGGTTAAAAGTGTTGGTTGATTAGCCTGAATTGCTTAGGTGTTTATTTCTGATTAGTCTGGCTGATTAATATTCATTCTCGATAATGAGCCAAAAATATCAAGATGGATATTAATAATCTAAATCATTAAGTGTTTATTACTATTAGGGATTGTCATTTTGGGTGCAATAGCATGATAGATGTATATTGAAGAATTTAATAGAAATAATAATGTAATTATTATTATTTTTAAATCTTTTAACAAAATTTTCAGGCATAAAAGATAAAATAAATTACTTTTAGAATATTCTTTTCCTGAAAAATTGGAGAATTTCTAGTTATTGTGATTATCATTCTGAATGTATTTAAATCTTTAAATGCATATGGGTTATTGGTGTAAATTGTGTACAATTATGCTACATGTTTTCAAAGTATTGAAATATGTGTAATATATTTAAAAATAAATCAACAACAATTTTAATATATACAATTTATTGTCATACTACGCCAGATTTGATTATGTTTTGGGTGAAAGTGTTGGCTGATTGATTTAATTTGCTTGTTTTGTTTATAGCTTGGTATGTTCCTTTCTCTTTTTCTGAGTTTTGAAGGTGAACGTTAGTTTGTATAGTAATTCTTATATTTTATACGTTTAGAGTTTGATTATGAATGTTGAATTTTGTATGTAAATGAAAAGTGTGTACAAACTTTAAATTTAAAATTTTCATTGTGATTTTTTATTTTTTGCTAAATGATTATGAGCCAAAAGGATTGAAACAGATATTAATAGCCTAAATTATTTGAAATTTATTGTCATCTATAGTTGTTGTTTTAAAATGCAGTAGTATAATAGATTTATATTAAAGAATATAATAGCAACAATAGTGTAATTATTATTGTTTTTAAACTTTTTTAAAAATACTTCCCAGCATAAAAGATAAAACAAGTTACTTTCAAATTTTTTTTTTTTGTCCTGACAAGTTGGAGAGCTTTTGATCATTGTAATTATCATTTAATGTATTTATATCTTTAAATGCATACTTCTTAAGTTACTAATGCAAGTTGTGTACTGTTATATTACAACAAATTGGATTGTGTTTTATTAATATGAAAGCATTGGAATATGTGCAATGTATTTGCCAATAAATCAACATGTATTTTAATATGTACAATTTGTTGTTATACTACATTAGATTTTGTTCTATTTTGGTTGAAAGTGTTGGCTAATTAGGTTGGTTTTTGTTTCATTTGTTGGTACGTTTTTTTTTTTTGAGTTTTGATTGTAAATGTAACTTTATATAAAAAAAAATTTGTGTTTATGTGTTTAGGATTATAAATGTTGGGTTTTGTATATAAATAAAGGGTGTATAGAGATTTTATAATTCTTGATCTTGTTGTGACTCTGTATTTTTTGCTAAATAATTATGAGTGAGAAAGATCAAAATGGATATTAATAGGAAAAATCATAAAATATTTATTACTATCTAATTCTGTAGATACGTTATCCCTTCCAGCTAGATTCATTTACTCATTGACCATTGGCAGTTGTGGTGTATATGACTTGGTTCTTCGATGTAGTTACATATGCTACTGGTTTGATCCCTTCATTTTCTCGCATCAATCAATTTGTCTTAACTATTGAAACTTGAATCTCTCTAAACTTGGGATGCAATAATATGATATATGTATATTCAAGAATTTAATAGAAATAGTAGTGTAATTATTATTATTTTTTAAAATTTCTTGAAAATATTTTCAAGTGTAAATATAAAACAAGTTACTTTTAAAATATGTTTTGAAAAGTTGGCGAACTTCTGGTCCTTGTGATTATAATTTTGAATGTATTTTCATCTTTATATACATAATTTTTGAGTTAGAAATGCAAGATATGTACTATAATACTATATCAAATTGACTTACATTTTATTAATTTGGAAGTGCTAAAATATGGACAATGTATGTAGCAATAAATTAACAATAATGTTAATATGTACAATTTATTGTCATACAACACTATATTTTATTATATTTTAGTTTGAAGTATTAGCAGAGCGGATTGATTTGCTTTTGCTTGTTTCGTATGTAGCTAAGTATGTTCATGTTTTTCTTTTTTCTAAATTTTGAATGTGAATATTAATAAGAATGGTAATTTTATATTTATATATTTATAGTTTATTATGAATGTTAGGTCTCGTATGTAAATGGAGGGAGTATATGAATTTTATATTTCGAGATTTTGTTGTCTCTGTATTTCCTACTAAATAATTATGAACCATAAGAATCGAAATAGATATTACTAGCCTACTAGGATAAATCATTAGAAGCTAATTGGTATCAGGGGTTGTTATTTTTTGATGCAATAGTATCATAGATGTTTATTGAAAAATTTAATAGAAAGAATAGTGTAATTATTATTATTTTTAATATTGTTTAAAAATATTTTCAGTTTTAAAAGATAAAACCAATTTATTTAAAGTATTATTTTTCTTGGAAAGTTTGAGAACTTTTGATCCTTGTGATTATCATTCTGAATGTAATGCTATTTTTAAATGCTTAATTTTTGGGTTACTAATGTAAGTTGTATAATGTTATATAGACCAAATTGGGTTACAATTTATTGGTTGGAAGTGTTGAAATACGTATAACTTATTACAAATAAACTAACAAAATTTTAATATATGCAATTTGTTGTCATACTACATTAGATTGAGTTATTGTCCAATGTATCTTTCACATATATTCATTGAAAGTTAAAGGTAAATATATATATATATATATATATACAAGTTTGAGAAATAGATCTCATATGATCATACTACAAGAAGATAACAGAAAGCTATACAAGAAAATTTTTAGAAACTTTTCATAACAGAGGAAAATGATTTTGAACAGAGTGATTTATTGAGAAATAAATCAAAAGAAGTAAATTCCCATAAATGTGTAGCAGTTAACACTCCCCCTCCAGTTAGATTAGAAAACTCTTAAAATCAATGATAGCTCAATAATCATTTCTTGCAATAATTATATCATCCACATAAACAAGAATAGAAGTGAAAGAAAATCCTCTTTGACAAGTGAATAAGGAATAATTAGGCGTAGAAAATGAAAAACCTGCATCTTGAAGAGTAGAAGAAAGTTTGGCAAACTAATTTCTTGAAGCCTATTTAAGCCCATATAAAAACTTATTCAAGTGAGAAACATGATTCCCTCCTGTTTATCAAGACCAGGTGGAAGAATCATATAAATTTGTTCATCTAAATCATTATGGAGAAAATCATTATTCATGTCTAATTGATCAAGAGACTAATTTTGAACAACTGCAATAGCTAAAAGACAACTCACAGTAGTTAGTTTAGCTACCAGAGCAAATGTTTCAGGATAGTCTAACTCGGCCTTTTAAGTATAACTTTTAGCAAGACAACGACTTTAGTAACGCTCAATAGAAGTATCAAACTTGTATTTAAACTTGTAGACCCAATGACAACCAGTTGGTGTATGTCCAATGGGTAAATCTATGTCCCATTAGCTTCCAATGCGGCAAGTGTAGTATTTGTGGCCTTAGGTCAATAAGGATTCTGCATAACTTGAATAAATGTTGTAGGTTCTTGTTTGGATGAAATAGCAGTAATAAAGGAACGGTGAGTAGGACCCAAATAATAATAAAAAAGAAAATTGGACAAGGAAAAACATGTACCTTTGGAGAGATTTGCAAGAAATCTGAGGATGAGTACGAGAAAAGATTGGGGCATTGGATAGTGGTAATCATGATGAATGAGGCGTTAAAGTTGCTATGTGTATCGTCGAATGGTTGGAAAATGAGGTACATTGTTTACAATTTTTGTATGAGTATTTTCAACTAAATGTAGGGCTGTAAGACTAGGTGATGACATATCAAGAATAGAGATAAGTAGAACTTGTTGCTCAAGAAAATGCGTGTGAGCATTATTATGAGTAAAAGGAAATACGAGCTTATAAAAAATACATCTCGACTAGTAAAAAAATGTTTAGATTCAAGCTCATAAAGGCAATAGGTTTTTTGCCCATAAAGATAGCCAACAAAAACAGATTGGCGAGCACAACTAGTAAATTTTCCTTTAAGAGAAAGATTAGTGATGAAACACAAACAATTAAAAACTTAGAGGTGATCAAATGTGGGTGGAGGATGAAGTATCACATAAGGTGTTTTTCCTAAAAGAAGAGGCATTGACATTCTATTTATAAAACAAGTGGCAATAAGAATAAATTCCTCCTAAAAGATGAGAGGTAAAGATGCATGAAAATGAAGAGTACATGCAACATTAAGTATATGACGATATTTTCATTCAACCACATCATTTTGTTGTAGTGTATATACACAACTATGTTATTGGAGTACACTATGATCATGAAAGAATTATATTAATTCATTTTTAAAAAACCCAGTACCATTATTAGAGTGAATGCATTTAATTTGGCATCTAAATTGTATTTTAACCATACAAAATAAGTTTTTAAGAAGAAAGCTTGTTTTAGATTAAAAACGCATAATGTAAATTGATGTACAACGAGAAAACTCATCCACTATAGTAAGAATATAATGGGTTTCGAATAAAGAACCAATAGAATGACCTCCCCAAACATCAAATTGAATTAACTCAAAAGGTTCAATAGAAGTCATTGAACTATTAGAAAAATGAAGATGAATTTGCTTGTCATTGGATAAAATTAACAAAATAAGGATGCATCAAAACTAATTTTAGGAAATGCTCAAGCAAGGCGTTAAAGTTGTTCATGAGATGGGTGTCTTAATCGTTGATACCAAATGTATGGAGAAACTTTATTGAGAGCAGAAAAAGTTGAGGATAAGAGGTAATTGAATTGAACAATTAGAGGCCCCCAACTCTTTTACTTAACCCAATAATCTTCCTCATTGCAAGGTCTCAAAAAACATAAAATTCATAAAAAAAAGTAATAAAGCAGTAAAGATAAATGATGATTTTACTAACATACATTAAATTGACATTGAAGGTTGGAATATAAAATACATTATCTAAGTGTAACATGGAAGTAAGGTCAATGGAATCACTAGAGGAAACATGAACGAAAGTTCCATAGGATAATCGAATAGGAATAGGATCAGCAAGAGAGACATGTGAAGTGAAAAAATTAGAAGATGGGGTCATGTGATCAGTCGCCCCTGTGTCAATGATTCATGAGAAATTTAAAGTTTAACTTAAATTAGAGCAAGATGTTGCAAAGATGGATGAAGAACAACAAGTACATGTTATGTTGGCTAAACTATGTAGGGTACCTAAATTAAGTAAAACTATAATTTGTTTAAATTCCACTAGAGGGAAGAATGGAGCCACATAAGTGGAGTCATCTTAGTTAGCATTATGAGAATATGGCTTAGCACCAAAAACACCTTTGATGCAAGCATCATTGTTCGATTTATACAAACGATGGCCCGACGGATAATCATGTAATCGATAGCATCGACCAATGGAGTGACCAAGTTCAGGCAGTAATCTAAGTTTGTAACAATGATAACAGGGCCGCCATCAGAATTATGGAGAGAATTGATGCTCTCATTACTTTTTTTCTTGGAAGACAAGTGCATAAGACCTATTAAGAGGAGAGAGAGGATTCATTAGCAAAATCTATCCATGGACATCAATATAGGAGTCACGGAGTCTCATAAGGAATTGAAGAACTTTTTCTTCTTGATCACGATCATGGAGAGTTTTCATTGCCCCACAATTATATGGTGGCAATGTAAATAAGATGTCAAGTCAACCCAATACCTCTTTAGTTTGTTGAAATAAATTGCTACAAAAGATTGGTCTTGTATTAAATAAGAAATGACCCATCAAATTTAATAAAGGCACGAAGAGTTATTTTGAGAATCCATGATAAAACCATGTCATTACATCGTTGCCATGATGCAAATTCATCTAGGTGGTTGAGTCTAGTCAGAAATTGTTTGGTCTATAAAATCCAATTTAATTTTTGCACTTTGGGCCATTGACCTGGCTTGACTTCAGGTGGAATAATTGTCCCTAATTAATGGATGGGAATCTAAAATAATTCTTGAATTATTTGAACTATAAAGATGGTATGGACTGAGCAAAAGAGTTTTTGATGTATACATGTGGATTTTCCATGGGAAATAGGAAGAAGACAAACAAATTAATGTGAGGAAAAATAGATTAATAGGATCAAAATTGCTTTGATACTATGTGAAATATATCTTTCACATACATTCACTGAAAATTAAAGATGAGTACATATACAAGTTTGGGAAACAAATCCCATATGATGATCAGATTCAAGAATGAAACAAAAAGTTCTACAAGAAGATTTTAGAAACTTTTCATAATAGGGGTGAATGATTCTGGATAGAGTGATTTATCAGGACATATATCAAGGGAATTAAATTCCCAAAAATGTGTAACCGTTAATAGCTGTTATGTTCTGGTTGGAAATGTTAGCTTATTAGTTTTGCTTGCTTATTTCATTTGTAGTTTGGCTTGTTTTTGTTTTTATTTTTCTGATTTTGAATGTGAATATCAATTTGTATAGTAATTTTTGTGTGTAAATGTTTATGGTTTATTATGAATGTTGGATTTTGTATGTAAATAAAATATGTATAGAAATTTTTTATTTCTGCGTTTTGTTGTGATTATGTATTCTCTACTAAATGATTATGAGTCAGAAAAATCAAGATGGATATTAATAGGCTAAATCATTAAAAATTTATTACTATCGAGGATTATTATTTTGGGATTCAATAGTATGATAGGTGTATATTGAAGAATTTAATAAAAACTATTTTTGTAATTATTATTATTTTTATATATTTTAAAAATATTTTCAAACATAAAAATAAAACAATTTTCTTTTAAAATATTCTTCTTGAAAGTTGGAGAATTTTTTGTCGTTATGATTATTATTTTGAATATATTTTCATCTTTAAATTCTTAAGTTTTGGGTTACTATTGCAAGGTTTGTAATATTGTATTACACCAAAATAGATTATATTTTATTGGTTGTAAAGCGTTGAAATATGTGCAATGTATTTATAAATATATCAATAATAATTTTAATATGTATAATTTGTTGTTATACTATATCAAATTTCGTTACGTTTTGATTGGAAGTGTTGGATAATAGATTTCGCTTGCTTGTTTCGTTTGTAGCTCTCTACGTTCCTTTTTTTCTTTTTCTGAGTTTTGAATATATTAGTTTGTATAGTAGTTTTTGTGTTTATTTTTTTAGAGTTTTATTACGAATATTGGATTTTGTATGTAAATAAAGGATATATAGGAATTTTTTATTTCTGAATTTTGTTGTGACTCTGTATTTTTACTGGATAATGAGAAGCTAGAAGAATTAAGATGGATATTAATAAGCTAAATTATTAGAAGTAAGTTGCCATTGAAATTTTCATTTTAGGATACAATAGTATGATAAATCTATATTAAAAGATTTGTTAGAAATAGTAGTGTAATTATTATCTTTTATCAAAAAAATTTTAAAATATTCTCGAACATAAAAGAAAAAACAAGTTGTTTAAAATATTTTTTTTGGGAAGTTGAGAAACTTCTGGTCTTTGTCATTACCATTATGAATGTATTTTTTTTTTAAATGCATAATTTTTAGGTTATTGATGCAACTTTTTTTTTATTGTTATACAAACTAAATTGAATTACATTTTATTGGTTTGGAAGTATTGAAATATATGCAATATATTTACCAATAACATGTATTTACCAATGAAAGCAATAAGTTTAATGTGTACAACTTCTTGTCATACTATACCAGATTTGGTTATGGGTTATGACTTGGTTGAAAGTGTTGGCTTATTGGTTTGACTTGCTAGTTTCATTTGTAGCTTAGTATGGGCTTCTAGTTATTTTTTCTAAATTTTGAATGTGAATATCAATTTAGTAATATTTTATATGTTTAGAGTTTATTTATAAATGTTGGGTTTTGTATGTAAACGAAGGATGTATAAGAATTTTGTATTTCTGAATTTTGTTTTGATTTTGTAATTTTGCTAAATTATTATAAGCAAGAAGGATTGAGATGGATATTAATAGGCTTAATCATTATAAGTTTATTGCTATTAATGATTGTCATTTTGGGGTGTAGTGGTATGATAGATGTATATGAAGAATTTAATAACAACAATAATAAATTATTATTGTTTTTAAAATTTTTAAAAATTATTTCCTGGCATAAAAGATCAAACAAATTACTTTTAAGATATATTTTTTTTCTAAGAAGTTCGAAAACTTCGTCCTCATGATTATAATTTTAAATGTATTTCCATATTCAAATATGTAATTCTTACGTTACTAATGCTAGTTTTGTACTATTATACTGCACCAAATTGGTTTACGCTTTATTAATTTGAAAGTATTAAAATATGTATAATATAAGTTCGAATAAACTAACTATAGTGTTATTATGTACAATTTGTTGTTATACTACATCAAATTTTGTTACGTTTTGATTGGAAGTGTTAGCTGATTGGTTTGGCTTGCTTATTTAAGTTTGTAGCTTGGTACATTCCTTTCTTTTCTGAGTTGGGGATATGAATGTCAATTAATATAATATTTTGTTTTTCATATATTTAGAGTTTGATTATGAATCTTGAGTTTTGTATGTAAATGAATGGTATATAGAGATTTTGTATTTCTGGATATTGTTTTAACTATATATTTTCTACTAAATGATTATGAGCAAGAAGGAATGATGTGGACATTAATAGGCCACATCATTAGAAGTTTATTGCCATTGAGGGTTGTCATTTTGGAATGCAATGGTATGATCAATTTATATTGAAGAATTTAATAGAAACAATAGTGTAATTGTTGTTATTATATTTTTTTAAAAATATTTTCAAGCATAAAATATAAAACAAATTGTTTTTAATTATTTTTTCTTGAGGAGTTGGAGAACTTCTAATCCTTATAATTATCATTTTAAATGATTTTTTTTTTAAATCTTTAAATACATAATTTCTATGTTACTAATGCAAGTTGTGTACTGCATCAAAGTGTGTTACGTTTTATTAGTTTGAAAGTATTGAAATATGTGCAATGTATTTACCAATTAAACAAAAAATAATTTTAATATGTACAATTTGTTATCATACTATGCTAGGTTTATTATATTTTGTTTGGAAGTATTGGGTGATTGATTTGACTTACTTACTTCATTTGTAGCTTGGTACATTCCTTTTTTCATTTGTCTAAATCTTGAATGTGAATGTAGATTCGATAGTAGTTTTTTGTGCTTATATGTTTAGAGTTTGCATTTCTGAATTTTGTTGTAACTCTATATTTTTTTGCTAAATGATTATGAGCTAGAAGGATCAAGATGGATATAAACAGATTAAATCCTTAAATGTTTATTACTATCGGGAGTTGTCCGTTTGGGATACAGAGTATGATAGATGTATATTAAAGAATTCAATAGAAATAGTAGTATAATTATTATTGTTTTTAAACTTTTTAAAAAGTATTTTCAAATGTAACAGATAAAACAAGTTTATTTTATACTCTTTTTTTTTTTTTGGAAAGTTTGCAAACTTTTGGTACTTGTAATTATCATTTTAAATGTATTTTCATCTTTAAATACATAACTTTTAGGTTAATGATGGAAGTTATGTACTGTTATATTACACCGGATTGGGTTATGCTTTATTGGTTTAAAAGTGTTGAAATATGTGCAATGTATTTAGCAATAAATTTATTTATAATATGTATAATTTATTATCAGCAGTTTATTAAGAGTTGTCGTTTTGAGATGCATTAGTATAATATATGCATATTGAAGGATTTAACAGAAATAGTAGTGCAATTAACATTATTTTTACATTTTCTTAAAAATATTTTCAGGTATGAAAGATAAAGTAAGTTACTTTTAAAATACATTTTCTTGACAATTGGAGAATTTTTGATCATTGTGATTATCATTTTGAATGCATTTTCAACTTTAAATGCATAATTTTTGAGTTACTGATGCAAATTATGCATCGTTATACTAAATTAGGTTACATTTTATTGGTTGTAAGTGTTGAAATATGTGCAATATATTTACCATAAACTTTGAATAATTTTTATATGTACAATTTGTTGTCATATTATTCTGTTTTGAGGTTAATTTTGTAAGTATATATTTGTAATTATTTTAGTAACATTGGTATTATTTTTCTTGTAACTAAAAATCTTGTTGTGTTTAAATATCGCAAATAATTACATTCGTCTGAACAAACACAGCATGCTAATAACTAATAAAATCAGTAAAATCAAAATAAGAACAAAATTTTTAAACAAAAATGACAGCAGTAGAGCTTACGTACCATGTTTCCAAATGAACAAAAATGGAATTAAAATTTTAGTATGAGTTTTTCTAAATAAAAGAGGAAGAAGTTCAGAAATATTAGGCGAGGTAACTGCCTAAAAGTTCACCAAGTTACTAATAACATGTTGCAAGAGAATATAAGCAGGGGGGAAAGAAATTAAAATAGGTTAAAATGACTGCTTAAGATTCACCCAGAAACTGAGAATACATGCTAGAATGAACAAAATTAAAATTGGTCGAGACTCACCCAGGAATTAAGAATACACACAAGAGGGAATGAAATTAAGATGGGTGAGAATGACTAATTAAGACTCACCTCATCCAAGAACTAGGAATACACGTAAGAGGAAATGAAATTAAAATAGGTCATAATGTTAAGGTTAACTCACACGTAGGCTTATCCTCTTTGCCACATGACCAATCAAGACGATAGTATGATGTAAGATAAGTCTTTAATGGCAATATCCAACAAAATATAATTTCAATTCTTGTGTTATTCATCCAGTTTTTAATTTATTAACATGTTTAATGGATAAATAAATGATTTCATTTTTTTTTATTTTTTCAAAAATTATAATTTTTCTTAAGGGCTTGAAAATTTATTTTTATTTTTTTGAAAAAGTATAGTTGATGAAATGTGTTGGGCATATAATAGAGTAGCCACTAGATTTCATAACGGGTAATGTCCTCTTATTCATATATGCAAAGTCTGTACGCAAACTTGGGATATTGAATTTTATTATGGTCAAATTACAACTTTCCTCGTGTATTATACTCAGTGTCTTATAATTAACTCAATCTCATTAACTTGTTTTCATAATTATCCACTATCAATCTTAATAATTGGAAGAAAAATTATATTTAATTAACACTTTACCATGTCATAAAAAATCCAGAATTTGAATGCAAACCAAATGCAAGAAGATCAGGCAACACATGAGAAAAAATAAATTTGAGAAAGTCTTATATTTATTTATCATATACTATTGCTTTGATTAGCTATATGTTGTAAGTACATATAATGATGATGATTCATGACACTCAAATAAGAAATTATCAAAATTATACAAATACATATTTGTGAGTATATAATACCATTCAAGTTATAACTAGATCATTGAGACTTGCACGTGGTAGATTTTGTTTTTACCAATTAATAGTCATTAAGTTGCAATATGCCCCTTTTTAGTTTCCACATTGCCCGACGTGAAATTTTTTCCTAAAAATGATTTATACTAGAATTTTAAAAGAGGTTTTAGAATTTAGAAATCGTCAATTCTTTTGATCTTGTACAATATAATATATATATATATATGTATGTTTTGTGTACAAATGAAAGGACGAGTTCTTCCAAATAAAATGGGTTTAAATAATCGTTGTATTGTTGTTATCGTATTACCTTATAAGAATTCTTTTTTTTTTTTTCTTAATGATCATTTATGTTTGACAAGGGAAAAAAAATGTCAATAATGTGAGATACATATCAATGAAGTTTATATGTCAGTTACTACTAAAATGAAGTTACTACTATTGCTCTTTCTCAAATAAAATGGGTCCAAATAATTGTTGTTGTTATATTACTTTCTAAGAACTCTCTTATTTTCTTAATGAAACCTTTCTATTTGCTGAGGAAAACAAAAAACAAAAAAAAAAAAAGTTTAAGAATTGAGAAAAAAGGCTAATGAAATTAATATGTTATGAATTGCTGCTGCTCACCTCACCTAGGAACGAATATATGCAAGAGGTACAGTAGGCACATGAGGGGACGGAATGAAATGAAATGACTTGCATGAGATAGATTTTTTTTTTTTTTTACACTTAATAGCCAATAAGGTAATATGCCACTTTCTAGTTTCCACTCCGGCCAGAATGTAATTTTTCCCTAAATTTTGTTTGCTTTTTTTAAACAACTTATATTAGAATTCTAAAAACAGTCCTACTACATAGATGTGAGTTTGCGCACGAAATCGTGCATTCTCCATGTGAACCATCCCGTCACTAATCCATATTCTCTCTGATTCAAAAGATCCATAATTACACTGTTCAATTTCTTCTTCGTGGACAAGAGTGCGTAAACTCTTATGCATTCAACTTTATTGTTCTAAAAAAGATGGTAGAACTTAGAAATCGCTAGTATTTTTGATATTGTGCAATATTTATATGAATTGCGTACAAATCTGAAGCACTTGATTTTCTGTCATGTGTCCAATTATAGCTTTTTTCATGCATTAGAATTGGTCTCTTAAAACTAATTCAATCTCATCAACTTGTTTTCATAATCTTTTGTTGTCAATTTAAATAATTGAAATTAAAATTGCAATTAATTATTGTCATATGGTAATAAATGATGCACAATAAGGCATATATTTATTATTGAAAAGTATTGAAATATTTACGACAACTAATAATAAAAGATGTCTCAAATGATCAATTGTCAAATTATTAACTTGATAGCAGTAAAAAGTAGAAAACAAAATGTTGTAAAATAAATTAATTTTTTTTTATTATTTGAATAACATGCACTACTTTATAATAGTACTCTGGCTTTCAAAATAATTTACATATTATTATGTTTTGAGAAATTTATATATATATATATATGTTTGTACTTATTTGAACAGTTTTAGTGTGTTATTTTTCTTCTTATTAAAATTCTATTGTGTATGAAATATTGTATAATAATTACTATCGTCTAAACAATTACAGCTGGATAATAACTAACAAAATCAAAAAAATAAAAATAAAAACAAAAACAAAAATGACAACGGTAAATCTTAATAGTCATTAAGCTGATATGTCCCTTTCCACTTTTCACCTTGGCCAGCATATAATTTCTCTCTAAAATTTTCTTTTGTCATTTTTAAATAACTTCTAATAAAATTCTAAAAAAGGTTGTAAAATAAAAAAATGGCCAGTACTTTTTATCTTATGTAACGTAATATGTATGATTTGTATACAAATTTGAAGCATCAAATATTTTGTTCATATGCCCAATTATAACTCTCCTCATGCATTAGATTTATTCTCTTAAAATTAATTAAATCTTATCAATTTGTTTTCATAATCTTTTGTTTTCCATTTAAATAATTGAAATTAAAATTACAATTAATTATTGTCAGATGATAATAAATGATGCACAATAAGGCATATATTTATTATTAAAAATTATTGAAATAGTTATGACAACCAATAATAAAAGATGTCTTAAATGATTAGGTTTCAAATTATTGACTTGGTGGAAATAGAAAATATAAAATAAAATATAATAAAAATAAGTTAAACTTTTTATTTGAATAACATGCACTAGTTATAGTGGTACTCTAGCTTTGAAGAAAAATTAAAATTTGTTGTCATATTATTCTATTTTGAGATTTTTTAGGTATATGTTTGCGCTTAGTTTAATAATTTTAGTGTGCTATTATTCTTCTCATTAAAATTCATTAAAATTCTATTGTATATGAAATATTGTAAAATAATTTTCATCGCTTAAACAAACACAACGGGCTAATGGATAAAATCAATAAAGTCAAAATAATAACAAAGTTTTTAAACAAAAATGACAATAGTAGAGCTTGCTTACTATATTTTTAAATGAAAGGGTGAGTTCTTCCAAATAAAATAGGTCAAAATATTTGACGTAATTGTTGTTGTTGTATTACCTTGTAAGAACTTTCTTAATTTCTTAATGAATCATTTATGTTTCCTGAGTGAAAAAAAAAAAGTTAAAAAATTGGGAATACATGCTAATGAAATTAATATGCTGCTGCTGACCTTATTCAGAAACTGCTGCTACTTTCCTCCAAACAAAATTAGTCCAAATAATTATTTCAATTATTATTGATATATTATCTTGTAAGAACTCTCTTATTTTCTTAACGAATCATTTCTATTTGTCAAGAAAAAAAATAAAAAATAAAAAAAGTCAAGAAATGGGAATACACACAAATGAGATTAATATGTCAACACTACGAGAAATTTTGCCTTTTGCAGCGATTTTCTATCCGCTGCAAATATTTTCGCTGGGAAATATATTTTTTTGCGGCGATTAATAATTCGCCGCTTAATTTTCAAATTCTTTTGACGCCAACCCCAAGCTCGTACAGTGTGGTTTTATTACGGCGAAAACTACTCGCTGTAAATGAA
The DNA here is from genome assembly GCA_036898215.1 of Platycarya strobilacea. Classification (NCBI taxonomy): domain Eukaryota; kingdom Viridiplantae; phylum Streptophyta; class Magnoliopsida; order Fagales; family Juglandaceae; genus Platycarya; species Platycarya strobilacea. The sequence goes on along the minus strand of CM072555.1, from coordinate 22,128,647 downwards.
GCTGGATAGGTTGCGGCGAAAAAAATCGCCGCAACATTAAATTTAATGAGGCGGGAATTAAGAAACACCCTTAATTAGCCCGCCCCCTTCGTTTTGCGCCTATTCCCCCCCTCCCTTCAATTTGCCGCTGGACTCTGTGACAAACAACCTCCAAAGAATCTAGAAACCGCTGCGATCGCTGGGACAACCCACCCTCTCACCGGCCACTACTCCACCGCGAACTGCCACCGCCTCACCGCTGGGACCGATTTCACTTCCTGCGCTAGCATCTTTTGAACCACCGAAAGGATTTGGAGGTGCACGTCTAATTTTCTCCCAAATCCACAAATACCTAAGTGTTCCACCACCAATTTTTCTGTGCTCTTGGAGCTTGCTGCCTCCGATTTCTGCCATTTTGCCGAGTTCCTCGGTTAGGAGCCCTAGATCGTGGAAGACACAGCTCGAAGGTTGTGTTTCTGGAACTGTCTCGGTGAGTTCATGCTTAACTCAGGTTTTGTCTTTAATACATTAATCTGTGTCTTACGGTAAAATCTATTGGTATAACTCTAATCAAATCAAATGGGTTATGCAAGTTAGTTCAACTCATGATAATTTAGATGAAACAGCTAGGTTGAATCATGCTATGTTGATTAATTTCTAATGAATTATTTAACAAATCAAAAAGTGTATATAGACAATAAAAACACAACTTGCATATCTGATCTGCCATCCTTACTACAGAGGAGACAATTCTCTAGGTAGTTGATCATAGCCTTGCTACTCTAGCTGTGGAACATATGGGATGTTTCTCAACTCTTTTACAATTTTCTAAGCATATAATTGATTTGTTTATTTTAGATTGTGTAGGCATTCCTTCTCCTTGGTATTGATCCTTTGTCATTTTATTATCCTTTTCAGAAGAAATTTTGAACTTTTTAAGAACTTAGTTTTGAGACTCTATATATAATTTACTCATTGTAATTCTTAGGTTTATATATATATATATATATAGTATTCATCTGCCACAAATACGAGCTGTTTTAATATTAAATTGTGGTACGCGTCTATCCTCTTCCTATATAATTAATAAATTAACATGATAACAAGATATGTATGAAGTTTGATTTTATTATACTTTATAAATATATATATATATGTATATTTGGTTCCCAAATATAAAATTAAGAAAGGAGTTGCACAACTTGTTCCCAAATATGTATATTTGACAGTAACCAAGCAATTGCGTAAGCGCTTCAATGCATTTCACCATGACTTGCACAAGATATATCTATCATATGGAAGCCATGAAGAGGCGTTGGCTAACGGGACTAGTTTGGTCGACCCGCTTGTATGGGTTAAGTTGTGTGGGAGGTGGGACAGCAACGCCTTTAAGGTATGTATTGTATACAATATTGAACATATTATTTACCCATTTAGGCTCCAAAAATTGATGTGGCAAGTTTGTTTACGAGTGATAACCTACCAAATTTTCGTGGCAGAAAATGTCAGCTCAAAATCGAGAGAATCGAAAGAAGCTCGTGATTAATTACACATCAGGACGTAAATCATTTGTCCGGATCCTTGCGCAAAAGGTATAGATTTAAAATAACTTCTTCTCATAGAGGTTACACTTGTACCAAATATAAACTCATATCCCAAACAATAAGTAACATAATGACTCATAATGTATTAAATCAAAAGCCCGAATAAGTAACACAACGATATGCAACGATAGATGGGTATTTTATAGTGTGTTATAATATATTAGGAATATGCTTTTTAGTGTTGTTTTAGATACTATTTTTGGGTGATTACTACTTTAATTATTTTTGTGTTCGTGGTAAATTATTGTTGTAAATGGTTACTCTAGCTGTTTGGGCTTAGAATGCACATGTCCACTTTCATGAAAGTTCGCTCCGGGTTCATTATATTCTTATATTGTACACATTGCTGACTCATGTAGCGGGCTGAAAATTCCAAGAATATGATTGACTATTACAAGGAGACGCGTTGGTCGAAGAAGAAGAATGCGTTTGTGACACCAGCGACAGAAGAAACTTATGTGAGTAGTGCAATTACATTCCCTGGGATCTATGCTTCTTTTCAAATGTGATAAATGCATAAATAGCACATGATGTATATACATTTTTAATAATTTGAAGCATTGTCAATGTGCAGAGGACTATGCAAGGTAGGATGGATGGCCTAGCACCAGAGTAGCGTACTGATGAGGCATCAGCAACTATCTTCAGAGAGGTTCTTGGCCATAGACCTGGATATGCACGGAGACTCGGAGAGATGGTCATCCCTGAGTCAAGTAGACAACGTGACCAACTTAAAATGCAACAGTATTTGGCTGAGATTGAGAGACAAAGACAGGATGCTGAACAATATAAGAAAGATGCTGAACAATATAAGAAAGATGCTGAACAATATAAGAAAGATGCTGAACAGTACAAGGGTCAACTCCAAGAAATGAGAGAAGAGGTGCGGGATCTTAGGGAGCAGCAGATGCAAAATAACAGGATGCTCCAGACTTTAATGAGGGGTTTGCCTGGATTCACTGAGTCATTCCAACAGAATCAGGGTTGGAGTAATTCCTCTGATACTTAAGGGGACTGTATGTTTAGACAATTTTGGGTGCTTTTTGTGTGCCAACATGGCAATTGGGCTATATATATATATAATATATATATTATATATATAATATATATCATCACAAAGGGGTCTGTTCAAACGTTAATGGATTTTTGATTTTTGAGAAGCTTTTGGGCAAGGAGTACAGTTAAATCACAGGTTGTGTTTCTTATATCAAACAAACTTTTCTCACTCTTATCCACAAATAGTTGCTGACACATTCTTCATATGGTTATTCTAGGTACCTGAAGAGTATACTGACATGAATGGCTCTTGCAATGATTCCTCGACCTTGAAAAGTCTTCGTGAGTTCCCCAAACAGTTCACGTTGTTCTAGCTGCATTTTTGGGTGAGTATCGGGAATATCGTGTATTCTTCTATTTCTGCATGAATGTGACCAAACCTTCGTAATCTCATTCGAGGTTATATTTATTATATATTGCAGTTAGTGCTCGAGGATGGATTTCTTGATCAACCTCATTCTGGTATGGATATTTTCCCTTATGTCTTCCTTGCTAAATTAGTACCACCTGTTAAGATTAATTTTAGGCCTATTTATACATATGTCATTAGACCATTAAGCACACATATCTTTCTACTGACCAGTGGCAATTTGTGCATATATGGAGAAGAATATGTTTAATGATTGTTGTAGCCAACCAGTTTGGTTTTGATAGACTTTGGTAATTCATGCATGGGTGCAATATTTAGGCTTAGTGTATTTCGTTTTGTTTCTTAAAACACAATCAATGATATGCCTTTGAGTTATGCAGCTGCCTTATATGGATGCACTTTGTAGTTTAAATAGCATATCCCCATTGTAACATCAATGCGCAAAAGGTATATTTGATCGTTGATTTAGTCCAGGTATTGTTTTTTATGTCTTTTCAATTGGAATGTTGCGGAAGTTTAAAATAAAATTGACGACCATCTATTTGAAGATCTCGGTAGCCCAATTAGGTCCATGACTCAGTTTTTGCGTTTACTATAGGTCTTGTTTACATAAAGAAAGATTTTTGCACGCTTAATATTTATTTTTCTGTCTCTAAACCAGCGAAATATGTTAAACATACAGCATATTTTGTTTTTCTAGATTTCATTTTTTCCTGAATTTTGTTCTGCCAATATATTGGGTTTGCGACATTCAGAAATTCTTTTCCTGTTTTCTTTAAAGGAAATTTTCGATGAAAGAGATAGTTATAATGCTTGGTGAGAAATCGTGACGAGAAAAATTAGAATTCTCCCTTTTAATAACCAATGATATAATAAACTTGTTAAGATTGTCTTGAAGAGGAAAAAATACACAAGATAGATACTTTGCTATTACTTTATATTAATGATAGTCAACTTCATATGAAGTTGCATGCAATGAAATACGAGATGTACCTGCAACTAGGATAGCTATCACCTTTGTTGATGTTGCTTAGTCATTTTCAAGCAAGTATGTCTCATATGAACCAGTTTTAGTGTTAGATATATGTTACATAAGTTGTCTATTATAAATCTCCACATACCTTGTTAATTCAATTTGACTCTTTGATATGTCTTCTTTTTTCCTAGTAGTTCATAGGTTTTGTTATTTTTTGTTTAATGGTGACTGGTGATGACTTGGATGCATTGGATGCAATCATCTGATAGATTTATGTTTGTGAAAACTAAAAACCCTTTGATATACAGAAAATTCATGCACATGACCCATATTTGTAAAATTACTAAACTAACTTTCATATTCTCAAATGTACAGTTAGATTATGCATCTGATGACACATTTGCATACGCGAAATTCTAAAACTAAAATGAAAGTTATGAGAAGAGCGATGATGTTGGTGAATGTTAGTAGATGGATTTTATAGGATGAATATATGAAGGAGAGGACTTATTAATTAATTGTTTATATTGGTTGATTGAAAAGAAGATAATTTGCACTTTTGGTATTTTGTCAACACAAAAATAGCTTTTTTCCTAGTAGTTGAGTTAGTTTTTGTTACATAATAAGTAATAGTGACTTGTATGCATTGGGTATATTTGCAATGGTTTTTCTTATAAGTGAAGTATAGTTAGCAAGTCACAAGTCAGCTGGTGTTGCTCACATTATGGTTTTTCATTTCATCTTAATGTCAGGCATAGCAAATATGGATGTAGTGGCTTGTGCGAAAGAGAAAAGCTTTTGAACCATAACTCATTGATATGGCAATTCATACAGATTGGGTTGATGAGTAGCGGCAATGTGAGCATGAAGCCAAGATTTGTTACATTATTTTAGTGGTAGCAGACTCTTTAAATCTATTGTAGTAGTCATATGTGACTTATTTATTAAATGCCCAGCTTGTACTTGACTTGGTATAATGCACCATCTCAATGTATAAAATATATGACGTTGGATGTCATTTGTGAAAATATTTATGAATGTCATTTGTTAATTGAAACAAAGATTGTTTGGTATTTAGTGATCTGAGAGAAAGAAACAATTGAGCAGGAATATGTAACAGAAAAATCAATTGTGGCACAACAAAAATGAATTGGGGCAGACAACCATTTTCCCGGCGAAAAAAAGTCGCCGGTATTAATATTTTTGCACGTAACTTTTTCGCGGCGTCATAAAAACTCGCTGCTTAAAATATTTTAGCAGCGTTTTAAAACCGCCGCAAATGTATGTAAAATAACCAGAATCTAATAGCGGCGTCATAAAAACTCGCTGCATAAAATACTTTAGCAGCGTTCTAAAACCGCCGCAACTGTAAGTAATATAACCAGAATCTAATAGCGGCGTGGAGAAAAACGACGTAAAACTATCTTAGCAGCGATAATATATCGCTGCAATTGATGCTTATATCTGCTGTTATTGATCTTTGGCAACGATATGTAACTGAAAGATGGTAGCACTTTTGCGGCGGCTGGAAACTTATAGCGACGAAAATAAAACGCCGTTAAATATAACACTTTTAGCGGCGACTTTTATATTCCGCTGCATAAATATATAAGTGAAGAATTTGTACCGGCGATCTAGCAGCGAAGTTATGTCGCTGCTAAAAATAATTTGCCGCGAAAGTTGGGTTTTTTGCAGCGAAATATTTCGCTGGGATAGGTAATTTCTGTTGTTGTGCAAGAACTAGTATTGCTCACCTCACCTATGAATTGGTGAATGGTGCTGCTCAGCTCACCTAGGAACAAAAACATATATGAAACACAAATGAGATTAATATGCCAGGAGCTAATGTACTTGCTCACCTCACCCATGAATTGGTGTTGCTTAGCTCATTTAGGAACTACTGTTACTCACCTCAGCCAGGAATGAATACATGCATGAAGCATAGGAGGAGATGAAATGAAATAACCTGCATGTGGTGGAGTTTTTATTTTTTATTTTTTGGCCAATTAATAGCCATTAATTTGATATACTCTTTTCCAAATTTCACATCGACCAGCATATAATTTTTGCTAGAATTCTGCTTGTCTTTTTTTTTTTAAAGATTTATAATAGAATTCTAAAAAAAATTGTAGAATTCAGAAATTGATCTTGTGCAATATAATATGTATGATTTGTGTACAAATTTGAAAATTTTAATTTTTTGAACTTTTCTCATGTTTTAAATTTGGTCTCTTAAAATTAATCCAATTCCATCAATTTGTTTTCATAATATTTTGTTGTCAATTTAAATAAATGGAATTAAAATTACAATTACTTATTGTCATATGATAATAAATGATGCGCATATTAGCCTTACATTTATTATTGAAAAGTACTAAAATATTTATAACATCCTATCATAAACGATGCCTCAAATGATTAAGTTTCAAATTATCCACTTGGCGGCAGTAAAAAGTACAAAATAAAATGTAGTAAAAAAAATTAACTTTTTATTTGAATAACATGAACTACTTATGGTACAGATTAGATAGAGTTGGCATTGATTATCTTCGGCGTAAATAATTTTCTATTTTCAATTGGAAGTTTCTTGATTAGTTCTAGTTGATCAATTTAAGTGTATAGGTGGTGGCCTAGTTCATTGGTGGTGATGTTTGGGATAGTCTTTTTTGTATAATGTTTTAAGCATGTTAGAATCTGTTTTGGTGGTAGATGATAAGATTTGTTTTGGGAGGTCTTATTGTTTATATATTTATCCCAAGTGTTTTCTTGACGTTACCACGATATTCTTCCATCATAATTGAGGGATTTTTAATAAATTTGGGTGGAAGTCACTTTTGGACATATGATATTCATCTCTTTAAAAAAAAAAATGCACTACTTATAGTAGTACTCTAGCTTTAAAAATAATTTAAAATTTGTTGTCATATTATTTTACTTTGAGATTTTTTTAGGTAAATATTTGTACTCATTTTAGCAATTTTAGTGTGTTATTTTTCTTCTTATTAAAATTTTATTGTGTATAAAATATTTCAAAATAATTACCATCGTTTAAACAAACACAGAAGACTAATAATTATTAAAATCAATAAAATCAAAATAAGAACAAATCTTTTAGAAAAATTGATAATGGTAGAGCTTACTTACCATGTTTCCAAATGAAAGGGTGAATTCTTTCAAACAAAATCAGTCTAAATAATTGCTGTAATTGTTGTCCGTGTAAAAACTCTCTTATTTTCTTATTGACTCTTTTTTTTTTTTGCTGAGAAAAAAAAAACAAAAAAAAAAGTATAAAGATTGGGAATACACACAAATGAAATTAATATGCCACAAATTGTTGATGCTCTCATCCAAATAAAATGGGTCCAAATAATCATTGTAGTTGTTGTTGTAGTATTACTTTATTGTAGTTGTTGGTGTAATATTACCTTGTAAAAACTCTCTTAATTTCTTAATAAATCCTTCTATTTATTGAGAAAATAAAAATAAAAAACAAAAAGCACATTTGAAATGGTCGGAAACATCTTCATTAAAATAACAAAAAATAAATATTTAGAATAAAAAATTCTACGCATTATCCTCACACCACACACCACATATACTTATTTATTATTTTTTTTTTACCAAATATATAGTATATAGATGATGAGTAGAATAACTCAATTAGTCTAGGAAGAATAAAACCATTTCTTTTAAAGTGTAATGTGTGTTGTGTGAGGATGGTGAGTAACTAAACTCTATTTTATTTTATTTTTTTGATTTTTTTTTTTTAAATTTTAGTCCTAAGATACTAATTAAGTTTTCTACTCATCCTTCATTCACCACATATTTGATAAGAAAAAAAAAATATATGTATTGTGTCTGGTGTAGAAATTATGAGCATAATTCTTTCATTTACAGAAGGATTATGCTACAATCCAGATTGGACACCGAACCTATACATTTTTTATTTTTTTAAAAATATCTTTCAAACTCCTTTAAATATTTTCTTTTATAAAAATCACAAATTTATTTAAAAAATACTTTTCTAAACTATTAAGTAGGTTTATTACTCATATTCCCGCACACCAGACACAAAACACCACACTTTTTTAATTTTTTTTAATTTTCTAATTTTTTTAAATTTTTTGGGTATATTTTTCACAAACTAATTGAATTCTTCTACTCATTATTTATATATTAAATATTGTATAAAAGAAAAAAAAAATTAAAAAAAGTATGATATGTGGTATGTGAAAATAATGAATATAATTTTTCAAAAAAAAAAAAAAAATCTTAACCGGTAGCTTTATTTTTTGATCTACACGGTGTAGACTAAACCTTTGATATTTTCATTCCTAGTTTTTTTTTTGATAGTTCGATGTGTGGTTTGAACAATGAGATAAGATGAGACGAGATAATAATAAATAAAAGTTGAATGAAATATTGTTTGAATATTATTTTTTAATAATATTAATATTTTGAGATTTGAAAATGTTAATCTGCTTGTTATATTATGAGTGAAAATTAAAAAATATTGTAATGATAAAATGAGATGAAATTAAACACTCACTATCCAAATAGAATCACCTACAATGAATCCATTTCAAATATAATTTTTGATAGCCCCAAATTATGAGCAAATATAGAATGTATGCATCATTCTAATTACATCTTTTTTTTTTTTTTTTTATCGGGAATAGACTCCTAGAACGAAACTACTATTTTATAATTTGATTTAGACTTGCTAGTCATCAGCTCGTCATTTTGATACACCACACACCTGGTGACATTGTTTTTTTTTTTTTTTTTTTCCATATCTCTCAAAGCTGTTAATCTTTGTGTTTACACTTGGTTTTCTGGTTTCATTCACACTTGTAATCAAAATTGATAGGACAACTAGAATGCAATCCTAATCTCTCTTTCCATCACATCATTGCTTTGTCTACATGAATTTCCTTCTATTATGATTGCAAAAGACTTGTCCCATTTCTACATATTAGTCCAGAGATCGTTTCTACAAAGAAATGATAGAGATCTTGGCGAGGAAAGTCATAATACAAAGTAGTTCCATTTTTCTGAACCAAAAGCTCATAGACAAAGCCCAATTCAAGAAAATATCAGGGTATGTCACTCAAAAGGACATGCTCTTTCCTTTACTTATAGTGGAAGAAACCTCTTATTGTGCTCATATCTCTTTCACTTCGTCCAGATGTTTGTCTCTCTGTCTCCCTTTGTACTCCTCTCTCTTGTACTCCTCTTTATGATTTTAGGATAGAATCGTCCATTGCAAAACCAATCGATGTCCACTTTGGAGGGCCAGAAGACCAACGATTCACAAAGCATTTTTACCAAGCTCACTAGCCTCCTCTTCCAACAGTGCTAGCACAAAGTCACTGTTGTTGATTCAAGAGCAAGAAGATGGAGATGGTGAATTCGGTAGAGAAGCCGACAAGAAGAAAGCATGACCATAGAATGAATGAAATTTCTTGCATAGAAGTATAGGGAGAGAGGAATTCTAGCACAGAAGTCACAAGGGAGAGGGGATTGATGAGAAGGGGTGGGATGGAGGTTTCTGTTTTGGAGACGTGGGGGAGTGGAGATTTTTCAGAGGGCTACTTGGTGAAATCAAGCAGGGGGCGAGTTAACCTATGGTTCAGACTTTTTCAGATCGGGTTTGCCACATAAGAGGGTGTGTGGTTTGTAATTATAACATTGGCTTAGAAATAGAATTTTTCAATTTGATTTGGTTTCATTACTTTCTCATAATCTAGGAATAACTCAATAACCTATATTTTAAACCAAAAGATTATAAAAGGATTTTAAACCCTAAATATTTGCAAGAGAAATCGATTTCTCTTCGGACGGTTAGGGATGGTTTGACTGCCCTCAATATCATGGGGTGACAAACACCATCTCTAGATAACTATTAAACTATATTTTCTATTTTTTGAAATTAAAAACGTAGGACATAATATTATTTAATTTCAACATGCCTCGACCATTTCCAAAGTAGTTGGCTATGGTATTTATTTATTTATATTTAGAATTTAGGGTGAAAATCAAAAAAGAAAGATGAAGTTTTTTTTTCATAAAAATTGAGGCTTGAATATTTTATAAAATAAAAGCATCAAGTGATATCATGTAATAAAGAAAAATGTTTAACATATACACAAAATTCATATAAAGAAATTTATAAGTTGATATGATTTAATGTAATTTAGTAGATTAAAAATATATTTTTGTTAGCACGTGAAGTTGAGGTTGTTGAACTAACTCTTCTCTTTACTTTCCTGCGAAAATAGAGGAGAAGAAAAGTCTCGTAACCACTTTTCGAAAGGCGAGTTGCTAAGGTTTTGAAGAGAGAATGGAGGTGCCTGAGAAATTGTGTGGTAACCTGAAGCTTACAAAGGAGGATAGAGTAGGACTAGAGTTGATTGGAGATTCAGTGAAGGTGGTGAAGGAGAAAGGGGAGATAAGTTTGATAGAGAAACTATGTATGGAATGGATTATCACTAAGAAAGTGATTGAGAAGATGATGAGGAAGATCTGGATAATTAGTTCTCTAGCAATTTTTCAGACAGTAGGAAGTAATGTCTTCATCATTACTTTCAAGAATGTAGCTGATAGATTGTGAATACTCGATGGAAGACCTTGGCTCTTGGATAATCATTTGATTATCCTCTAGGTTTTTTATGGTCTCTCTCAACCGTAAGACTGGAAGTTCGAAAAGGAAGTATTCTTGATTTAATTCACAATTTGCCTATGGCATATATGACAAGAGATTATGGTACTAAAATTGGTCAGTCTTTGGGAGTGGTGATGGAGGTTGAAGCTCCTGAGGATGATGGAGTGGGATGGGGACAATTCTTCACAATGAAGACTAAGATCAATGTGAAGAAAGCAATTGCGAGAGGAAGGTTTATGATGGTGGAAGGCAATCACCTGTGGGTAAGTCTAAAGTATGAGAATCTGTCTTGTATGTGTTTTCATTGTGGATGGATTTTTCATGATGAAAGTGGGTGAAGGGGGGGGGGGTATAGAGGTGAGGTGAAGGAGAGGTTAAATGCTCAATTTGGGGCAAGGTTGAGGGCTAAGAGTGAAGTGAGAAGGAGAAATGTTGATTTGGGAGGTAGAAATGTGAAGGAGGATAGAGATAATATATTTTATGAGAGAAAGGAGGAAAAAATAATATCTTATATGGCCGATGGATTATTGGAGGAGAAAGGGAGTGGAATGAAAAATGTAAATGAAAAATGAAAGCAGGTTGTTAAGGGGGAGAGGACTAGTTCTACAAAAAGATTGGTGAGTGACATTGTTGTCATTAACCAAACCGATAAGGTAATTTTTGAAGAGGAAAAAAAGGGGAAATGATATGGTGGAGATCAATGTTGGAGGAGTGCCTATAGAAAACAGTTCTGAGTTGGTACTAGTTGATGACTCAAGTTGCAACGAGGAAGATGAAGAAATGCCTGTAGAAATTAGTACTAATTTGGTAATAGTTGATGAGTTAGTTTACAAGGAGGGGCAGGGTAGAATGCCTGCATAAACTAGTACTAATTTGGTACTAGTTGATGAGTCAATTTGCTAGAAGGGAGATGGTGGAATGCTTGCAAAAACTAGTATTGATTTGGTACTAGTGGAAAACTCTCTCTATAAGAAGGATGATGGTGGAGTGCTTGCTGAAATTTGTACTGATATGGTAATTGCTGTACAAGGAAGGAACGAGAGATGTAGCTGTGGAGAATGTACCAATAGATTTGTAGCTGGATACATCAATGAATGGGCGCTAGAAAAGAAGAGCAAGGGAAAAATGCATAACTACTGATACTTTTTTTACTTTGAATCAAAGAAAGAGGGGTGTAAAGGAGTATGGTGAGGAGGAGGGAAATGGAGAGAAGAAGAGGTTTAAAGGGGAGGATGGGAATGAAGTAGTTAAAACCTATACAATTAATATGTTGGTGGAGGCTGTTGAGCAGCCCCGCCAAAAAAATTAAGAGCCATTAGTTGGAATTGTCGTGGATTGGAGAATCCTTTGACAGTTCAAGCACTTTGCCTTCTGGCAAAGGAGAATAATCCAAATATCGTCTTCGTAATAAAGACTAAGTGGAAAGTGGAAAAATCTGAAAGAATAAAGAAAATAATTGGCATGGAGGGATGTATTGTGGTTGAACCTAGGGGTACGAAGGGTGAATTGATGTTGTTATAGAAGAATGCAGAGGAGGTTGAACTCATGAACTACTCACAATGGCATGTTAGTGTCTGGATTAAAAAAGAGGAGTTGAATGATTGCTTGTTGACTGGTTTCTATGGCAATCTTGAAACTAATAAAAGAGACAAATTGTGGAAATTGCTAATGGCTTTAAAACTACCTGCTGAGGCACGTTGGTGTATCATTGGTTATTTTGATGAACTTGTGGCACAACATGAGAAGGTGGGGGAGGCAGACATAGGAGTGAGGGACAAATGGAAAGTTTTAAAAGAACCCTAGAGAAAGCTGCTTTATCAGATTTGGGATGAATTGGTAGCAAATTTACATGGAACAATGGCCATAAAGATAGTTCCTATGTAAATGAGAGAATTGATAGGGCTGTAAAAAATAAGAGGTGGGCCTCTTAGTTTCAAGAGATGAGGGTAGAGACTTTTTTAACTTGGGTTTTCAACCATCACCCATTGCTATTTACTACTATTTAAAAGGAGGAGAGATGGAAAAGAAGAAGGAATTTTGAATATGAAATGAGTTGGGGTATGGAGGAGGAATGTTGGAAGATAGTGGAAGCTGAACAAGAGAAAGTGACATGTCTTTTTGAGCCTCAACTTAAAATGAATCAATTATTGATGGGCTGTAGAAGATTTCTTAGTAAATGGAGCAGGAATTATGTGCTTAATTGAGAAGGGGCAATTCAAGAATCGATTGAAAAGTTGAAGGAGCTTGAGGAAGATAAGGGTCGTGAGATGGTGGGAGAAATGAAGAGAATTAAAAAGAAGCTGAACTTGATGCTGAAACAGAAGGACTGGAGGTGGAAATAAAGGGCAAAGAAGTATTGGTTAGTGCATGTGCTAATCAGAAAAGCCAAAAAAAAAAACCATCAAGTCCATTAAAGACTCATAAGGGAGACTAGTGTAGGGAGAGAGGGGTTTGGATGCTGTATTTAGTCTCTATTTTAAGGATGTGTACTCAACTTCATATTCTACTATTGAGGATATAGAATGCTATGTGCAGAATGTTGAAAGTAAGATGGCAGTAGCAATGAATGAAAAATTGGAAAGAAATTTTATTAGTGATGAGGTGAGGGAGGCTTTTAAGCAGATGCCAGCTTTTAGATCACCTGGCCCCAATGGTTTTAGGGTGGGTTTTTATCAAGGCCACTAGAATGTTGTGGGGGAAGACACCTGTAAAGCAATATTAAATGTGCTAAATAGGGGTGCTATGAATCAGGGGTTTAATAGTACAATGATTGCTCTTATACCAAAGAAAAAAGTTCCTATTTCAATAAGGAATACATGCCAATAAGCTTGTGTAATGTTCTATATAAGCTTATATCAAAACTCATTGCAAACAAGTTGAAAAAAGTCATTCCATCTATAGTTGCACCTAACCAAAGTGCATTTATACCTGATAGATTAATAACTGACAACATTATAATAGCATATGAGATACTTCACTCCATGAGGACTAGGCAAAGGGGGAGGGTGGAAACTATGGCAGCTAATCGGATATGTTAAATGCATATGATAGAGTTGAATGACCTTTCTTGGAGGCAATATTGAAGAAGTTAGGCTTTGGTTAGAAATTCACACATTTGGTTATGTTGTGTATCATTAGTGAGTTATTCTATTTTGGTGACTGGAAATATTGGGAGAAGAATACGACCAACAAGAGGAATAAGTCAAGGGGATCCATTATTCCTGTACTTTTCATTATATCTGTTGAGGGGTTGAGTCAATTGCTATTGAAAACAGAAAGGTAAGGTGAAATAAAGGGGACAACAATATGTAGGGGAGGTGTGAAACTCAACCATTTCTCTTTTACCAATGATTGTGTATTGTTTTGTAGAGCTTTACAAATGAAATTGAGGTCTTTTTACTCTTTATTAGCAGTATATGAGAAAGCTTCAAGCCAAACATTGAATAAGGAGAAAACTTCTATTTTCTTTAGTGCCAACACACCATCTGATGTAAGGGGGAGTCTATTCTAGGATATTGGAGCTATGATTTGTGATAGTTATAAGAAATATTTGAGACTTCCAAAAGTTGTTGGTAGGTCAAAATACAAGCTTTTAGAATCATTAAGGAGAGGGTTTGGTTGAAAATACAAAATTGGAAAAACAACCTTTTATCTAAAGCAGATAAAAAAGTGCTTACAAAAACAGTTTTGTAAGCAATTCTCATATACACAATGAATGTGTTTCAATTACCTAAGCAGCTATGCAAGGAAATTGAGGTATTAATATCTGGATTCTGGTGGACCAGTTACAAGAAGGAAAAATGAATTCATTGGAAGCAATGGAAGCATCTTGGGTTGGCAAAGTTTGAAGGGGGATTAGGGTTTAGAGATTTGGAGTGCTTTAACAAGGCAATGTTGGCAAAGCAAGACTAGAAATTACTAAAGGAACCTCAATCTCTAGTAGCTATGGGCTTTTAAAGAAAAATGTTTTAAAAATTAGTAGCCATTGGAGGCATCATTGGGTAAATCTCCTTCATTAATATGAAGGAGTATCTGGTTCAATTTAAGAATTGTGAAAGAGGGCATGATATGGAAGATTGAGTAAGGAAAACCAACAAGAATTTGGGGCTAGAAATGGCTGCCACCCCTAAAACACAGAGTACAATCACCAATCAAAATATTGCAAGAGGATTCAAAGGTGTGTGAATTAATTGAAGGGCAAAGAGGAGTTTGGGAAGAAGAATTTGTTGAAACTATCTTTAATGCTGAGGCGGCTAAAGTGATTCTTGCTATTCCAATTAATAAAAATGGGGTGGCTGATAAAAATCAATATGGAGCAACATCAAGAAATGGGTTTTCATTGTCAAAAGTGCATATTATATGGAGAAAGAAAAGCAGAAGAAAGGGAGTGTGGTCCACTAAAGGAAGTTGAAGCAAATGATATGTGGAGAAATATATGGAAGCCTGACATCCCTGCGACTACAAAACACTTCATATGGAAAGCTGTAAGTAATATTCTACCTACAAGATTGTTGTTATACTAGAAAAAGTTTTTCAATTCGATTTACCCAATTTGTAAAACTGATGAAGAAATAGTTATGCAGGTCCTATGGAGTTATCTAGCTGCCATAGATGTTTGGGGTGAAAGGAATAGTCCTGTTCATATATGGCCCGCTAGAGATAATTGTTTTGTACATTTATGGAAGGAATTAAATACAATGTTAAATACTAAATGTATAGAAGGAAAATGGCAATAATGAAGTACATATGGTATAGAAGAAATAACTTTGTTTTTAATAACAAATTTGAAAGCCCTCTTAGAGTTTAGATGACTGCAACAAGTGGCTTGGAAGATTATAGAGAGGCTATGCAAAAAAAAAAGAAGAAAAAACTTGTCAACTGAAGGAAGGAAAGGCAAAGGTGAAAGGTGGATTGAACCAGGAACAAATTGGTATAAACTAATTTTGATAGTCCTTTGGATGTGGTATAACAAAGGATGGGAATGGGCATTGTGAATAAAGACTGCTGTGGAGATTGCTACTCTATGTGCATCAAAAGTTATGTGACATCTCCATATATAGTAGAAATAAATGTTTTGTGGAGGACTAGTTATGCCTGGAGATTAGAGTTCACGAGCTGATTTTTTAGGGAGATGCCAAAGAGGTTATAGATGCAGTTAAGGCTCACAGAGAAGATAAATCCAGGCAATGTCAGATTATAGAAGATATTAAGAAGCTTTAAAGCAAGAATGAAAGATGAATTTTTAAATTTGTTCGAAGGGAAGGAAATGTTGTAGTCCATCATCTAGCAAAGTTAGCACTGTAGATGAATGAGGAACAAGTTTGATTGGAGGATGTTCCTGATAATGTGTATCAGTTTGTTGTAAAAAAATAAACTATATACTGATGATAATTGAGAATGAATGCAATGCAGATTTCAAATATATATATATATATTTGTTATAAAATAGATATGATATATTATGTTCAATAATATTAACATATATGTTTTTGATATAAAATATATGCGTAAATTCAACATAAAGTATCCTTTTACAGTAACATGTGATGTATCCATAATTCCAATTTTTTGTTTGGTTTGTTAATTATTCTATTTTGAATAAAGTTGGACTATTTTTTAGACTGTGATCAGAAGTGATTTGCAAGTTAAAGCTATGTCACTCACTTTTTAATACATTTGGGAGTTATGGTCGTAGTTAGTTAACTTGTAATTTTTATTTTAAATTCAGAAATAATACTCATTTATTAAATAAATATAATTTGCTTTCTTTTAATAAAAAAAAGTTAAAATAAAAGAAATTTCAAGATTCCCAACTCTGACACTAATATATAGTTGGCCTAAACGGGAGAGATTGGAAAACAATAATAAATTGTAATTTTTGTTTTGGGAAATAATGAATTGCATTCAAAGAATGCGGACAGGCCCATACTGAGAGAACGCCAAAAAGTCAGCGACTCCTGCCTACCCACGTTCTTACAAGTACCATTGCCACGCCCATAAGAGACTCTCCTGGTTTCGTCAGTTTGCTTCATTTTCTCTTTTCTTCCATTTTTTATCCATTCCTCCCTCTTTCCCCAACCCTTAATCTTCTCTCCTCAAGGTTACTCTTCACTTTTCATATCGCCATGGGAGACGCTCCTGACGCCGGCATGGACGCCGTCCAGCGACGCCTCATGTTCGAGGACGAGTATATTCCTCTCTCTCTCTCTCTCCCTCTCCCCCCTTTTTTTTCCTTGTTTACCCCTCAATTTGATATCTCTTAGCTTTTCTTCGGTTTGCTTTGTTTTGGTTGCTCAGAAAATGGTGGAATGAGGATGACAACCAGATCTTTTTATTTGTTTGTTTTTTGTTTATGTTTAAGTTTCATTCTTTTTTTATTTGCTTTTTTATTGTGCTGATTATGTTATCATCTGCTTAGTTTCTGAGGAATGAACAGATGAAATTGAATTTCTCGGTTTGTTTTGGATAGTGAAGAGAAGATGAATTGCGGGTCAGCTGACTGAAAGAGTTTTTTTTTTTTCAGCTAAGATTTATGTTTTAGTTTTCCTGACTACCAAACGTAATTTCGGTTGCTGTGGGGATGCTTGGAACCAATTCCTGTCATCTTCATTGAAATTCTGTTCTCTTTACCTACGGTTCAAAAATTAATTCATTCCAGATTTGCTGTCTATTTATACGCTTGCACGCATGGATACAGACGCATACACATAATTACACGTGCATACGTAAATCATCCATAACTAGGCACAGCAAAACATTGAATTACTCGTTTGATCACACAGAGATAATATAAAATTTGAAAGATGAATAAAATATTATTAGAATAGAATTTTTTAATATTGTTTTTATTTTGAGATTTGAAAAAATTAAATTGTTTATTATCTTTTATGTAGGAATTTGAGAAAGTTGTAATAATTATATGAGAGGAGATAGAACAAAAAAATATGAGATGAGATAGCTTGAACTGTGTAACCAAACCATGCCTCAGCTCACACACATATCCACGCCGTACTTATATTCTCAATTCAAAATTTATTTGTTTATTTTCATTTTTAGTTCAATAGAAAGACACAAGGATAATTCACTTCTCCAGATTTCTCATGGCAGTTGTACTTTTCAGCTCGTTTTTTCTAGCACTTGATTTTATCGTTTCAATTTAATTGGGTATATTACAGGAATGAAAAATTACTAAAAGAAACTTATTTTTTGATAAGTAATAAAAGATTTTATTCGTAAAAGAAACTGAAAGAAACTGATAGAAACAATTGTTATCCAAGGTTTTGTTTCATGGCTGAGAGACTTTAGTATGATAATAGTTAAATGTTCGTTCAATGCATATTATGGATATTTATGGCTACATATTTCTGGTCGTTGACTCCTTAATGTTTCAATTGAATAGATTAAAAGATATCTCAGCCTTTTTATTTTCCTCTTTTTTTTTTTTTTTGTTTTGCGGGTTTCAGACTAATATAATCCACTCTTTGCTGTTTTTTAAAAGCTTTGTTTTGGGAATTCATAAACTGGGTAAGCCATGTGTACACTTTTTCTTGCACAGGCTGATCAGTATTGTTGGGCTAAAGCTTTTCTGGATTTAGATTAGCATTTCTGGCGGATCCTGAACATTATGTTGACAACTAGTTCTGTTGATGTCCCTAACTGAATATAGGCCAGATGGTGTTGGTAAGGTTCAAAATTGGCTTGCCCAGTTTTTGACTTTCTTAATCTGCCTCTCAGCATTAGGGCATAAAAAATAAAAAATAAAAAATTATAAAAAAAAAGCATTAGGGCATGTCAAAGGATAAGAGCTTAGAAAGCAGGCTGAGTACCAAGGCCACTTTGTGAAAGAATTTTGTATATTTGTCCCATTCTTTCAGCCAAATGGTCCTGGATTTTTGACGCTAGGAAATCTCCTCTACCAACAATACTCTTTCTAAGTTAGCCACAACTATACTTTTTCTCGCTAACACTTTTACTGAGTTGTCCCCCAACAATATATTTTCTTCTATCTCTTGCAATTCCTCCAAGAGAGTTGTTTTTTGATTGTCAGTGCGACCAAAGACTTCCAAATTCCACTTCTTCAGGTCCTGCTTCAATACCTTCAACTTACCTACAAGAATGCAACTAGGAGTGCCATCAAAATGATACAATGCCCACCAAGAACGTACGAATTCCTCAAACCCATCTGTTGTGAGCCACATGTTCTCAAACTTGAAGTAACGTTGGCCCCTATGGATGCTTCCACAGTCTAGCAAAATAAGAAAATGATCTGAGATGACACGGGCCAATCGCTTCTGGCATAACTCAGGATAGCGTGCTTTCCATGCCGGGGAAACTTGGAATCTATCAAGTTTCGACTAGACATGTCCATTCGACCAAGTGAACTCTTCCCCATTTAGGGGAATATCCATGAGGTCCATATCAAAAATGAACTCCGATAATTCTTCCATAGCCACAAAATTCCGAAAACTTTCCGAACGCTTGTTAGGAAAACGAGTGATATTAAAATCACCACTCACGCACCAAGGCCCATTCCAAATGGAGTAAATACCTGCCAATTCCTCCCATAACCATCTCCTTTCCCTCTCGATATTTGGCCTATAGATGCCTACAAAAGCCCACTCCCACCCATCTACAATATTTTAAAAAAAGGAAGCTATCATAAACTCACCAATACATTCTTCCACTGCCTCCACAATTCTTTTATACCATATTAATAACACGCCCCCTGAGGCTCCCAAGGAGGCCAAGTATGACCATCCTACATATGGACATCCCTATAGACTTCGGATAATTTGTCTATCAATGACCCGAAGTTTTATTTCCTGCAAGCACACTATATCAACCTTCCACATTCGTAATAATGATTTGATGCGGAGGCGTTTATTGCGATCATTGAGGCCCCACACATTCCAAGAGAGGATCTTAGGCTTCATGGAAACAATAAAGAGCCCATCCCTTTTGATCTGTCTCTACTACTACTTACTTCCTTCACATCGTAATTAATGGAGTAAGTTAATTTTTTTAATTCCCTCTCATGCTTAGAAGATGGCTTCGAATGCCTATTTTTCATAGCAATAAGAAGAGCACGCAATTGCTCTTCGTAGCCTCCAAAAGTGATCCTTATAACACTCTTCATGGCCTCCACCTGTTCGAAGACCCAGTCTGAGGAATTTCTCCCCCTGATGGGGCTGGGAGGAAGTGTACATAAGGGGGTTAAAATGATCCCCTCTCTCCTGGATTGTGATGGATCACAAATAGCCAGCTGCCGATCTTGATGCAAGTTTTTAGTGAATTTCATTTTTTTCAAAAGTTTGAAAAATCCCTTAATGCGACTTTTATTGCTTTCATCCCTAAAAAAAGTGGGGCATCGGCTATTGAGGAGTTTCGCCCTATAAGCTTGGTTAGTAGTGTGTACAAGATTATCTTTAAGGTTCTTGCTAACCGCCTAAGCCTTATTCTGGAACAAATTATCTGTAAGCCTCAAAATGCTTTCATTCGTGGGAGACAAATTCTTAATTCAGTTCTTATTGCAAATGAATGTCTGGATCATAAATTGCGAGAGGGGAGTATAGGTATTCTTTGTAAACTTGATATGGAAAAGGCTTACGATCATGTGAATTGAGATTTTTTCTTATACTTACTTGGGAGGTGTGGATTTGGGGGTAGGTGGATCTCCTGGATACGTCAGTGCATCTCTACTGTACGGTTTTTAGTACTTGTCAATGGCTCACCCGTGGGTTTTTTTGAGAGCTTCCAGAGCTTGTGGCAAGGAGATCCTCTTTCTCCTCTCCTATTCGTTATTGTTATGGAGGCACTCAGTCGGATGATAACAACGGCAATGGGGGGTGGCTTCATATTTGGCTTCTAGGTTGGTAACGGCGGCAGTGGGTCTGTTAACATCTCTCATCTATTATTTGCTGATTATATACTACTCTTCTGTGATGCGGATGCTATTCAAATTCAAAGTTTACGTGCACTGTTACTTTGTTTTGAAGCAGTATTAGGGCTGAAGGTGAACCTTGACAAATCTGAGATGGTGACGGTGGGTGCAGTACCACACATTACTAGTCTAGCAAACCTCTTGGAGTGTAAGGTATCCTCTTTGCCAATGAAGTACCTGGGCCTCCCGCTAGGGGCAACTTTCAAGGCTAGAACCATTCGGGATGGGGTTGTAGAGAAGATTGAAAGAAGACTTGCAGGGTGGAAACGGGTGTACTTATCGAAAGGGGGTCGACTCACCCTTATTAAAAACACTTTTACTAATTTACCTACATATTTTCTCTCTTTATTTCCTTTGCCTGCAGGAGTGGTGACTAGAATTGAGAAACTTTTGAGGGCCTTCTTATGGGGGGCATGGGAGAGGAGAAAAAGTTTCATTTGGTTAACTGGAAGATAATATGTTTTCCAATATCATATGGTGGCCTGAGGGTGTGCAACTTGAGAACTTTTAACAAAGCATTATTGAGAAAATGGTTATGAAGATATCATCAAGAGAGGGGGTCTTTGTGGAAGGAGATTATAGACTTTAGATATGGAGGGGCTAGGGGGGGTTGGTGTTCCAACGATGTCAAGGGGGGTTATGGTGTGTGTTTGTGAAAGTTCATTAGGAAGGGCTGTCCATGTTTTTAAAGGCACATTCGTTATGTGGTTGGAGAAGGTAGTAGAATCAGTTTTTGGAGAGACGTTTGGTGCGGTGAGGTTGCATTGGATAGAGCATTCCCAGCTTTATATTGCATTGCTGCTAATAGGAAGGCCCCAGTTGCTGACATGCGTTCACTCTCCCATGGTTCTCATCAATGAAATATCCTCTTCAATAGGGATTTTCATGATTAAGAATTATCTATGGTTGCAAATTTTTTTAGTATACTACACCTGTTGAGGACTCCATTGGCACGGGCAGATAAAGTAAAATGGAAGCACAATGACCACAAGCAGTGTACTGTTAAGACCTACTACAAAATCTTGAAAACACATGGGCATGTTCCTATCCCCTGGAAAAATATTTGGAGATCTCATGTGCCTTCTAAGGTTGCCTTTTTTGTATAGACCACTGCCCTTGGGAAAGTTTTGACTACGGATAACTTGAGGAAGGGGGATGTATAGTACTAGATTGGTGTTATATGTGCAAAAAACATGGAGAATCTGTGGACCATCTCTTATTGTATTGTGAGGTTGCAAGGGTGTTATGGGATGAGGTATTTTGTAAGGTAGCCATTGCTTGGGTTATGCTAGGGAGGGTAGTGGATTTGTTGGGTTGTTGGAGGAAAATGCTAGGTTGTCCGCAAGTGGCAGTAGTATGGAAGATGGTTCCGTTATGCATAATGTGGTGTCTTTGGGTGGAAAGAAACAATTGTTGATTTGAAAACAAGGAGCGTAATTTGGCGGAGTTACAGGATTTTTTCATGCATATTTAATTGCTGTGGTTTTCAGTTATTGTATTAAATGTGAACAATGTTCATGATTTCTTTTCTTTAACTTCCAGCTCTCATTAATGAAATTTACCTCTTACTTATAAAAAAAAAAAAAAAAATGTGGTAGCCTGGTAGAGATTTTCATAGCAACGCGACAGTGTGCATGGCTGTGGTGAAGCTATTATGGTAGTGTCGACTTAAACAATCTTTGTTCCTTAGATGGAGTGGTTATGGCTATATTGTAGCTGGAGAGCTAGATTATGAATGTCTCTCGGTGTCTTGGAGTTGTATTTTCTTTTTCTCAATTGAGGAATTGTGTTCTTTTGCCCTTCACTAGTATGAAAAATTTACTTCCATTAGTTGGTTATCTGAATGTTAGTTGATTTTTAATGCAAAAGGACAAGTACGACACACCATTCATGATTACCCTGCTAGTATCGTTTCTTTGTGTTTTTTTTCTGCAACTGAGGATCTATAGTTGAATTCAATATACACGATTTATGTCAATGCTTCTAAGTAAGATGGGAAGGGGTAAAAAATTGATGTGTATAACAAAGTATGAATGTGCATGAAAATTATTACTGTAGAGTGAACTGTTGATTGTATGAGTTTGTTTTTTGCTGTTGGGCTGTAGTAATTTGTTGCTCAGATTTGTCTTTTTTTAACATTCATATCATATTCAATATTATTTTATGAAGATGTTTTAAGCACAACATGAGCTGCCTTCCTCTTTCGTTCTCTTAAATATTCAAGCTTCATGTGTACTCTTATCATTCATCAATTTTTTTTCTGCATGCTTAGCTGATGATGTTGTCATATTCCAACTTTCTATAGATGCATCTTGGTAGATGAGAATGATCGTGTTGTTGGTCATGATACGAAATATAATTGTAAGTGATTTTTTTTCTGCTACCTCCTTTGTATTCATTGTACTTTTCACCCCTTCCTTTCCTTATTGTTGGGGCGGTGGGAACTTTTAGGTCTTTAAACATTGACACCATTTGATATCATGCAAACATTTTATTTTTTCCCCCTATATTTACTTTGGGGTTTCAGGGTTCATGCCGTGATAGTATCCTTATGTAATCAATTTACTAAATTCTCTTAAAGAATATGTGAGTACGAATTAATATGATATAATGATTACTATTTTATCTTTTCTTCTTTCCTCAAGTTTGGATACCATCGTGGGGAAGAAGACTCTTTAATGGTTCAAAGAAGTGAAGTATTTTACTATTCAAATTTTCTATTATCCATTTAGAACTTTCGAATACTGTGTTGCGGCAAATCCAAACCTGTGATAACCTTGGCTGGAGGTAAACTAGGGTGCTTCTGAAAGAAAATGACTTGATATTTTACTAGATGTTGATGAAAATGCAAGGAAATCTGTTAGTAGGTGTTTTTTTGTTTTGTTTTATACCTCGGTGTACTTCTATTATGCCTTTCTCTCTTTTACTGGTCATCAATAAAGATTATCTTAGCAAAAAGAAATGGAAGCGAACAAATTTCCAGCATTTCTGAAGAAGTGATTAGATCAATTTGTGAGATAGCGAATGTTTGCTTTATAAATTATAGCGCTTGGTAATGTAATAAGTATTCAATAAACCAGTGTAATTTTGACATTATGTGTCCTTTTGATAAGTATTGTGTCAAATATATGCTCAAAATGTTTGCCTTATATGCTCAAAATTATACCATCTTTACGATATTTGTCCTAAAAGATGATTGTGCGGCTATTAAATTGAATATAGTCTCTGATTAAATGGAAAACTATCAATACAAACATATGATATACATATTGCTAATACAATTCTTATGAGACACCACTGGATCTTCAGATTGCCTTGTATATATTTCTCTCCGAAGCATTGACCTTCCATGGTATTTTATGGTACCAAATGGGTTTTTAAACTTGTTTGCTCTGTCATTTTCTCCCTCAACCCCATGCCATCTGTTACATGTTTTTTCCTTAAAAAACTGCTGTTATATACAATTAGTAGAATCCTTTATGTATGCAACTGTTGGGTTTTTCTTCTTTGGATCAATATGCTCGGTTTATTCATTGTTTTGCATTTCTACAAATCTGTAGGTCACTTGTGGGAAAAAATTCAATCCGGAAATATGCTACATAGAGCTTTCAGTGTATTTCTTTTTAACTCAAAGTATGAGTTACTTCTTCAGGTATGCAATAGAACAGAAGCTTGAAAGGGAAGTCTCAGGCGTATTTGCTGTGGGTACAAATGTTTGTTCAAACCTAAAGTGTACAATTTTTTATAAATTGAAGCATATAGCAAACAATGATAGCATTTTGTACGACTGTGTACAAATCCTTTGAATGGAATGGCATCTGAAGATGTTCAATGATTAGAACAAGGCTGGAAGCCATAATGTGCAACCTGGCTATGAGCCTGTCATTGCAATTGTTTTATGCCTGATATGGTGCATCTTATAATGTCTGAACAAGAAAATAAAAGAGAAAGTATCCAAGACTGAAGAAAATAGTGGGGAAAGGCAACAAAGGGTGGCTTTTATACAGCCATGCCTTTCAGCTCCCAAAAAAAGTCCTTAAGCACGAGGTTACTGTGTGATCTAGCAGAACATTTCACAAATGGAGAATTGAATACGAGGCAAAACAGCCAAGCCTTTGGTTTGATCTTAGACTTTGTTATTTGCAAATGCATTTATCTCCATAAAGTCTCTTTGTGTTATGATGAAATGTCATTGAATATTTCACGCAACATTACATAATCTAAGTGATAGTTATATGTCATTCCACATTCGTTTTTGCTTTCTACATTCTTGTGTCTGGAAATTGGTTGGAAGTTTGTGGGTGTTATTGCATGCATGATTTATTATCGTAAATGTTAATATCAATGGTGACATGCTTTACACTGTTTGTTGTCTGTACAGCAACGGTCTGCAACAAAGGTAACATTCCCTCTTGTGTGGACGAATACCTGCTGCAGCCATCCATTATACCGTGAATCTGAGCTTATTCAGGAGAATACCCTTGGTATATAATGTGTATATGCTTCATATCTAACGGGTGCCTTTTTGGATCCTTTCAATTTTGGCTAAAATCCATTCTCATCCCAGGTGTAAGGAATGCTGCACAAAGAAAGCTCTTGGATGAACTGGGCATTCCTGCTGAAGATGTGCCGGTTGATCAGTTCATCCCACTGGGCCGCATACTGTACAAGGCACCTTCTGATGGCAAGTGGGGGGAGCATGAACGTAATGATTTCAACTTGTTACTCTCTTATGCCTCATTTGTCCTGTGTTCTATTTTAAAGTTTTTATTGTCTCTATCATTCTTTGGCGACCATGATGTGCTGAATCTAGTGTTGGAATAATTTATGCATAAGTTGGGGAAAAACTGACACGTATAAGTCGACCATATACTTATCACTAGTAATCTTGTTTGAAACTGTAACAAAGCTAGCTGGTCAACATAGCTGGCAAATTTATGTCACATTGACCTTCCGTTTTCCTCTTCTGTATTTGCAGTTGATTACCTCCTTTTCATTGTCCAAGACGTTACGGTCAATCCAAACCCAGATGAAGTAGCCGATGTCAAGTATGTAAATCGAGATCAATTGAAAGAGCTGTTGAGGAAAGCAGATGCTGGTGAGGAAGGTTTGAAGCTGTCCCCTTGGTTCAGGCTAGTGGTGGACAATTTCTTGTTCAAGTGGTGGGATCATGTTGAGAAAGGAACTGTCAAGGAAGCTGCCGACATGAAAACCATTCACAAGCTGACTTGAAAGTTTCCGGGCATATACCAATAAAATTCCAAATAATAAGGCATATCCCAGTTGCCTTGCTTAATTCTACCTTGTTTTGAACCACAACTAGTTACAATTTACAGATGGCTATTTTTGTTGTATTGAACTTCATGGCTGCACTGAGAGTTGCAATCTGTGTGATGATTTAAGAGAACTCAATAAGAATCTGCGCTGTTGTTTAATTGGTGACGTGGGATTTATATGTTCGAATTTACTTGTTTTATGGATATGTTGGAAACTATCATATGCAATGACGTGAGGTGTATGTTTTATAGATATCGATTGGCCCTTGTCCAAGCACTAATTATAATTTCTTTGGAACTAGAAGTTGTTGCAGGTTTAAATGACACTTTTTCAACCAAAGAAAATATGCGTTGCTATTTTTCATTAGTTGAGAAAGCATTGGTGATAAAAGCTTTGTCCCATAGTAACCCCTCCAAGCTACTCTTACATTATCGAGGAAAGAGCAATAGATACCTGATTGAATTAGACCAATTCATCATAAATTTTATTCACATTATTTGATAAAAAGCATATGACAGCCCGTAAGACCGCCGTGGGATTTACGTCAAGAGAAATAATATATACAAGTCCTACATGTGTAAGTTTCATGCATGGTTTTAAACAAAAAAATGGGTTCCATCATAAAAAAATGTTTTAAAAAGTTATTTTTCTAAGAGACTAAATATTTTTACGAAAGCTTTGCATAAAATTTGTACATTTAAGACTCTTATATATCATTATGATTGCTGTGTAATTTATGTTAATTAACCGTTGCTTAGAAATTTTGTCCACCAAAAACTTCTAAGTAATAAACTTTAATTCAAAATTTGATACCATGAGGGGTTATTCTTAAAAAAGAAAAGGATAATGAATGAATCTTAACCTAGATAAAAATGCAAAAGGTGATAACAAGGACTTTATGAGTTTTACAGATATTTAGAGGAATTTTTATTTGTTTTTACAAATAAAATAAAATTAAAAAAATATATAATAATTAAATAAGATGAAAATAATTATAAATACAAATTAGGCCTAAATATCGACTAGAAGAGTTTTTAGAGACAAGATATTTTTCTAATAGATTTTCAAGATAACAATGAGTAATTTGGAATGAGCGGTAGTCCGAATTTATTTTGAATGAGCATTTTTTTTTTATTTTTTATGTTTTTTTATTTATATTGAATAATTTTTTTGAAGGTTTTAAATAATTTTAAAAAATGAAAAATCACATAATTATTAAAAAATATTTTTTAATCATTTAATAAAAAAAAGTCATTTAGAAAAAATGCTATTATTTCACCCGAATTCGGATGAAATGGCATTTCTCATTTGGAATTACTAGGGGAGGGATGTCATGTCCCATCGCCCGCTCGCTAGTCACCACTAGCCCGTCCAACATCGATAGCACCTTTCTGTTTGTTTCGGCCTAGGTCTTCTAATTAAGGTTTTGATTTTATTTTGAGTGTCATTGAAATAAATTTAGGTTTTTTTTTTTTTTTTTTTTTTTTTTTATAAATAATAATAAATTAAGATGGTAAAATAAGTTTTATATATTTTTATTCAAAATGAGTTTATATATATTTATATGTTAAAATGAGTTTAAAGTATTTATAAAAAATTTTAAAAAAATTATGAATCTTAAATATAAAGAAGTGTTCATTTAAAAAAATAATAATTATGTATTTTATATATAATGAGATTTTGAATTGATATAAATTTAAATATTTGAGAACTAGATATTTAAATATTAAATTTAACTTATAATTAAATTGAATTGTGTTAACCTCATTTGAGTCTAAATTCCAAACAAGATCTAAATGATATAGATCCTTGGCTCCACACTCATAAGCATTTACCTAGAATTAACATTTGGATATACTTGTCTTAACATACAGTCAATCAACAAATTAGACTACTTAACAGGGCATTTGAGATTCATTTGTTCAAGGCTCGTCTAGATATTGAGTCATGTTATTTAATAATGAGGTAAGGTGATAAAGTGAATTTTATAAGATCATTTAAGATGAGTTTAGATAAAGTGAATATTTAGATGAATTTAAATATATTTATAAAAATTTAAAAAAAAGTTAAAAAAAATTATAGATCCTACATGTAAAGAAATGTTGAGTTGAAAAAAATGGTAAGTATAACATATAAAAAGATTTTGAGTTGAGATGAGTTTAGTAATTTGAAAATTATATATTTAGATGTTAAACTCAATTTAAAATTAGAATAAATTTGGTTGATCCCAGTCAGTGGTGGAGCCATATTGGGGCAGGGGCCTCCCTCGCCACGGGCCCCACCCCTCTAAAACAAAAGAAAAAAAATATTATATATGTTTTTTTAAAGAAAAAAATAAAATATATTTGTTTTTTTTTATAATTTTATAGGATAATATTAATTTTATTTTGTACTGGCCATCTCTAAAAGTTATCTTGACCCCTTCTACAAAATTAATTTAATTTAAAATAAAATACATCTCATATAAAATAAAATGATATAATAACATGATGACATATTTTTATTATATATAAAAATAAAAATAAAAAGAAGTTGGATGATTTCTAATATATTTTTAATATATTTTTATTATGATGACATGTGCTTGACATATTATATACTTTTTTAATATATAAATTATATTAAACGTATTTTATTTTTATTATAGATTTTACTATTAGATTATTCTATACTATATAAAAAATTATATATAAGTAAAAAATATATTTTATGTATTTTATTTTAGTTTTACTTGACTCCATTAAGTAAATCTTTGACTCTGCCCCTAATTTCAATTTAATTCAAATTCTGAATGGGACCTAAATGAACCAAAGGTTTGACCTTGACTATCTAATACGCGCTCAAATTCGGTTAAATTACATCCCTAACAATGATTTTTAAACTAAAATTATTTTGTAAGGGTTCTGTTTCTATTTTCTTCATTTTCACATTTTTTCTTAAGATATTTGAATATTTATAACAATAACACGTACAAGAAGTCATACTTACCTTTTAAGAAATTAATTAATAGATATAATATAATATGAACACTAAAAAATAATAAGGCCCCATTTGTATTTATAAGTGAGTTCATCTCATCTCAATTTAAGATAATTTTTTCAAATTTTAAAGTAATAATAATATTAAAAAAATAAACTTATTTTAACTCATCTAAACTTATCTCATCTCATTTCTGAATTCAAACGAGACTTAAATCTAACTTTCTTAAATCTTTTTATTTAATCTAAAAAAATTGAAAGGAATAGTAATACAATTACCATAGACTATTGAGAATGAACAATAAATTGAATTAAAATTCACTCCAGATTCAATTGGGAATTCTAAAAGAAATAGATAGACACAATATTACTTATACAGAGTTACACGGTTTACAAATTTTATAGGTAGAGAGCATTTGAATCACATGATGCGTTTTAGAATGATGTGGAAATCTGTATGTATATGCTGGTTATTGGAGTGTATATTGATGAAATTTGGTGATCATAGTCCTTTAAAACTGAAAAGGATATGCTTTCTTTCAAGTCTTCATTCATTTGAATGACCATGTGGAGCCTAGAGGAATCAACATTGCAAATGTTAAAAGCAAAGCAGT
The DNA here is from genome assembly GCA_036898215.1 of Platycarya strobilacea. Taxonomy (NCBI): domain Eukaryota; kingdom Viridiplantae; phylum Streptophyta; class Magnoliopsida; order Fagales; family Juglandaceae; genus Platycarya; species Platycarya strobilacea. Next base: position 22,099,189 of record CM072555.1, on the reverse strand, counting down.
TGTTGTTAATCAATGGCCAATATCAGGGATCTTAAGACTGGAAACTAAGGGTTATCATGTTGTTCATGGATGAAGGAGATAGGAGATTGGGGCGTAGAGCGGCAGATAAGACCATGGCCAGCAACATCCTTTTTTTTTTCTCACTCTTTTTCGAGAATGGAGGAAGAAGTATAGAGTTAAGATCAGGAGGGAGGAAATCCGATCTGGGTTTTGGAGAATCGAAGCAAAGAAGAGAAAATGATGTAAAATAGTGAAAAATAAAATAGAGGGGTGTCAGACTTTGATTCTGTTCTGTCTTTTTATTTTTTTAATAATATAGAATAGCCTATGCCGCATCGGGGCCGCAACCTCGATTGTCTCTAGCATTTTTTGAATGGAATAAGAGACGGTTAGGGTGAGGGCTCGTTCGGGAGGGGGAGAATGAGAATCCCCTGCTTCTTAGTTCACGCTATCTTCCTCATTAAATCTTATGTGATAAGTTTCTATTGGATTCCGATAAGTCTCATCTAAAGGTGTTACTTATCCGAAAATTTTCTCTTATTCTTTTTAAAATAAGAAAGAGAGTTCTAAAATCACTTTTATGTTTTTATATATTTTATTAATGTGTTTGATTAAAATATATATTTTATATTAAAAAATAAGAACTAATCATTATAATACAATATATAAGAATTATATAAAAATAATTTCACAGAAAAAAAAAAGATTATTGTAATATCTATATAATTAAGAAAAATCATACTCTTACAAAAGAGAATCTCCACTGACTCTTGATTGCAAGATTATAATTTTTTTCTTAATTATTTTATATAATGATTAAAAATATGTATTTTATTAGTAGTGATTTTTTTAAAAATGTTTACAGTGATAAAAAATATATATATATAAAGAAAAAGAAAAATTCAACTAGGTGGGATCCTGAGGCCCGCCATTTATGACTTTAGAATCACTCATATAATAATTATATAAAATATATTTTATAAATTAATATGAATTTATTTGATATATTTAAATTATAAAATTATTTTTATATAATTACTTTATAAGTATTTACATATAATTTTTGACTGATAAATTCGAATTCCGACCCAGTGATGTTCAGGCTTTCGGTTGGTGGGATTCCGCGTTGTCACTATTTTTCCCCCTTTTTTTTTTTTTTTTTTTTTTTTGTAATTTGAAAAAGTTAAGAAAAGAACAATAAAAAATGAGAGATGCTTAGCTGCAGCTAAAGTCTCTTACATAAACACTGTTTATGAAAACAGTGATTATACTGTTTATGTAAACAGCGATTATACTGTTTATATGAGAAGCTTTAACTGCAGCGATATTTTTTCATAAAAAATAAATGATTCTCTGTCAGACTGTCAAAGTCCACACATATATTTCCTGCGAGTGGGGAAAGTGAAACCCACTTGTGAATCGCAATCTCTGTGTGTTTGGCAGACACTGCATATTCTTGAATCGCAGAGCTTCGTGGTCTGTTGTTCGGATTCAATCGGAGGTACAATAATGATCTTGTTTGATGTCTTTCATACTCTTTTGATTTCCTCACCTTATCGCTATTATCTATCCATTCCTTTTATGGATCTGTTGCTGAGGATACAAACCCAAGTCTTTGAAAGTTAACTTCTTATCCATTTCTCTGATCTTGTGTCCTCAATTCTTACTGATCTACCTTTAGACTCGTCCAAACATCTTGATGTAGGAAGCACTTTTCCCGAGCTTTGTGATATTTGGTTCGGTACGTAATCCCATTATGCTGAATTATGAGTTGTTTTCGTACTTCCTGAGCTTGTTGACGTTAAAGGAATCAAACTAAATATTATATGAGCTTATGTTTCGGGACTAGCTTTTAACCAAAGTTATTATCCAACATGAAGTAAACCTGTGTCAGTCAATAAAATTGCAGTGGGGGTTCTGGATCCAAACTAGAGATTGGGTGAAATTTTACGGTCGTTTCATCTGCGACTGTGATATGGCTTCGAATTCTGTATGCTCAATACTTCGCTGCATTTTATTTTTGAATTTATGCTGTTCTAGCAAGGATTATTCCAGAATAGGATATGTTATATGTACAGATCTTGCGGAAATGTCTGCTAGGATTAGGTGATGATAAACGGTGAATTTATTTTGCCTGCCTCCAGGGATTTGTTGCTATTCTCAATGTTTGGTGTATGCTTATGGCTCCGAAGACATGAATCTCAAATTTAAATGGGTTATCTTACTCCCTTGCTTGACCTAGTACTAATATGGGCTAGAGAAATCAAAGAAATCAATTCCGTTGACACGAAAGTCTTTTGTGCATTTTCTTACTTCGTTGAATGCTTCATCTTCTTCACCAGTTTAAGGTGTGTGCTGTGATTGTTATCAGGACTGTTTTAGATTAAATGAATGTTTTTCTTTTTTGCTTTGTTATTGATTGAAGCCTCTTCCCTGTTATATGTGATTGGCTTCTGGAATTGTGGTGTACCATGCTTGCTTTTTCGTTAATGAATGGTTCACATCTTGCCTTAAAATTTCAGCCCCTGCAAGCTGTACCTCAAGCTTTGACATCATTGTTATGAATCGTACAAGGTCGGATTTCTCCTTCACTCCTGCATTTCTGATCACTCATCTCTTTTACAACAAAAAAAAAAAAGAAGAGTCTGCATCTGGTTTTATTCTTCTGTTAGTCTATTTTGTCAAACATATGATCTGTTAAATAACTTCATGAACCCGACAAAAAGATCATAGTTTGACAGACAAGTCCAAGGCTTAGTTCAGTAGATTGGATGCCAGGCAAAATCCCTAATGTTCTCAAAACAATGAATTTTCATTTTTGATGGTATCTTTAAATAAGGCTCATATTTCTAATTCAGTGTGGATTTCTATGCCTCTTTAAATATAAGTCACACTTTTGCTGCATTCAATCAATTATCCCTAAAAGTTAATCCTCCCCCAGTTTCTTACTACTGTATTGATGATATTCATTGTTCTTGGATGTATGCATTCTTTAGAAATTTTAGGTGGCACTGAATGGATATCAGGCAAAAGAAAAACATTGAGAAAGTTTGGTCATGCGAGTAATTGGATGGATAATAGTGATTTGTTTTCATTTCTTTTAATTTAGCATCGCATAGCCCAGTTATAGCAAAATTGTGAAATAAACATGTGGTTGTAAGTTGAAAGAGGTGGTATGAGGTTATGGAGAGTTTGCTGTTTTGCTTCCTGGGATAGCATGATTGTGTGTGCGGTTCTGGTATTTTCTGAATCCTTCTTTCTGGAATGAAACATACCTGACACATAATTGCAACTGTTTTCTATTCTCATCATTTTTGTGAATTTATGTAACCTTGTTTCTTTCATGCTAGCCACTGTAATGGGACTTTTCAGTTTATTTCAATTTGTAGGAAAATGAACCTTTGGTTGCTTGCTTGGATTATTTGTCTGTGATTGAGCATTTTTAGTATTCAAATCTTTGTTGGGAGTTGGTAGCACGTCCTCCCATTCCAAGAATAGGGCGGAGGGTTCAGCCACTGGTTGAAGAGTATAGAAGAGAGGAGAGGAGATGGAATAGTTATCATTTTGTTTGCATAGTATGGGAGACAAGAATCGAAATTACCCCTCCCTTCACCTGGTTGTTTGGCTGAAGGACAAAAAGATGATCTTAAGAGGTTCTTTTAAAAAAAAAAAAATGAAACTAGATTGAGGTAATTGATAACAGTTAGTTTAGACATTGCTAATAATTTTGATGGTATAAAAAGGAAACGGGGAACAACCCATTAGAACTTGGCATTCTCTGATTTCCCCAATTTGAAGAAATTGAAATACGGGGTTTTAGATGGTATTATTCCCTAAAAGCATAAAGTAACATCCTGAGCAGGGTGCAGGGTAAACCTCTTTACTATAATCGCCTTCCATCCAAATGTTCCCTGCCAACTAGCATAATGAAGAATTTGAAAATATCATCAATAATTTGTTGATTTTTTTTTTTAAATTTATTTCTGCTATTATTATTATTTTCTTGTCGAGCATATTTTCCTGAAATTTTGTAGGGTAAATTTCCTACTCCCATCTGTCTATAAATGATGTTTGTCTTAACCTGAATGTGTTCAGGATCGATGGCCCTGGTTACGACTGCTGAAGTTTGTGATGCAAACCCACAGCTGATTTCAAGTGGTGAGCTTCGGGCACTCCAGCCAATTTTTCAAATATATGGCCGTCGCCAAGTCTTCTCCGGACCGATAGTTACCCTCAAGGTGTTTGAAGACAATGTTTTGGTTCGTGAATTTCTTGAGGAGAAGGGTAATGGCCGAGTTCTGGTGGTGGATGGTGGTGGAAGTTTGCGGTGTGCAATATTGGGCGGCAATCCTGTGGTACAAGCTCAGAATAATGGATGGGCAGGCATAGTCGTGAACGGTTGCATAAGAGATGTAGATGAGATCAATGGTTGTGACATTGGGGTGAGGGCTCTGGCCTCCCATCCAATGAAAGCCAATAAGAAAGGTATGGGAGAAAAGCATGTTCCAATCACAATTTCTGGCACTAGGATCTCTGATGGGGAATGGCTTTATGCTGACACTGATGGAATTTTGATTTCCCGAACTGAGTTATCTGTCTAAAGGCATTCATTTCCTTGAAAGACAGTATGTGCAGGATGATATTTGAGTTGGGTAAGTTCTGTTGTATTGCTTCACCTTTCAAAAAGAAAATAATAATAATTCTGTTGTATTGCTTCTTACTGTAAGCTGTTCTGGAGCTCAGTTTTGGACTTTTGCCTAGACTGTGTGGTGCTCAATGAACATTAGTCAATGTATGTTAATGTCTCTGCCCGTCTGAAATCAACTTCACCATCTTCATATCTCATTTGATCTAATCAGGTTCTATGCAATTGATAGCAAAGACAAAGTCAAAACAAAGAAAACAAAGACAATGAGAAAACCTGAACGATGGTGACATTCCTTCAAATGTCAAAAAAGAAAAAAGAAGAAAAGAAAGACTACTTCAAAACTCCTGTTTACCGATAGAAATTAGCATATGGAATATTCAAGATACAGGAACCAACTTTCAGAGGGATTCAGCTGTCAACCTGAAACGTGTTCGGAATAAAGTCTATAGAATGGTGGTTGCAAAGGACCAAAGATTTAACTAACTATGCATCATGCTTTTAGGAATCACTTAATTCCGTGGAAAATTGGGTTTAATCTAGAAAATTGGAATGTGTAGTTTTCCTCCCCACAAAGGAGGATTGTCAAAGCTTGGAACACAAATCAATTTATACACTTAATTGTTAATTGTTGAAACAAAGTATTGGCTCAAATTCTCCTTTGATATAATTTCAAGCGAACATGATGAAACCCAATTTACACAAGAAATTGCATTAAATATATGTATTCACATGGGTTGAAACCAAGAATCAGAATTACATGAACACCCATCTAAAACTCCCCCACTTCTGAGCCATCTCCCAATATAATATCTTTGAGAGAAACAAAGCTTGAAGCATGAGCGATTGCGTTAACGTGTGTCAACAATATACCATTAGGCTTCAACAACCTGAAGCTTTGTTGTCCAACATTATAAATGACCGGACAGCCTGCACAATTTATGACAATTTCTCCATTTTTCAAGACATTGATGACTTGAACGTGTTCATGATTCCACCCTTGTTCCCATGGACTTGGAGAGTTAATCACAAGCTCTCTAATCCACGACTCCCTAACACCATATTCCTTCATCACCCAAATTTCAATATCCCATCCAGAAGCGTCCATAACAATGGAGGTCAAAGAAAGACAGTCTCCTAATATCCCAAGGTTTGAGCTTTTAAAGCTGGCATCAGAACATCTAGATAAAGGTAGTGGGATTGTTCGGAACTTCTCATTATCCAGATCAAAAGAACGGATAAGAACAGAACCATTGGGAAGCTTAACAAGCCAGTGAAGAGCTCCATTCACAAAAGTCCCAAACAAACTCCGATGGCGTGCGGGAGGAACATGCTCAGTTCTTCTCCAAGTGGTACCACTTCCCATAGTGTAGATCTCTAAAAGCTCGGAATATTTAACCACTTTGTACTGCTTAGTCTTGGGGCTGAACCCAAACCCAGATACAAATTGACCAAAATCAGGCTTTGTTTCACCTTTTGGGAGGATTAAGTACTCACCCGTGATGGGATTTGATATGTAAATGGGATCGGCCAGCAGAATATCACACGAGCAAATCAGTCCATGGCATGAATTCACAAGAGTGGATTCAAGGTATGGGAATTGATTGAACTTGGCAATTATAGAAGAAGGGTCTTGTTCTTGAGGCTCAAGCAAGTAGAGCCCTCCGGAATTGCCATGGGGAAATAAGCTGGATTGAAGCACAACACCCATGGGTGTGCTTGCACCGTGCAGCTTGGCAAAACTATGATCTAGAAGTAGTTCCCGCCATGCCTTACATACGTACCTGCAGCGGATTACTGCTTCGATGTGGAGCTTGAGCAAGATTTCCAGCATGATATGCCACGGCAATTCTGAAAAATAGCATCTGCCACGGCCTCCGGCGCCGGCGGTGGTTGTTTGGTTACCATCGTCTTCGAGAACAGCATTCTTAGCTTTGCTGCTACTGTGCTTGCTTTCCATGGAGGTAGGAGGTAGGTGGCAGGTGCTATCTCCTCTCGGAAGCAGAGCCTTTTGTCTGCTGAGGGCTTGTCCGTGGCGTGGGTACTGAGACAGGAAGCAAATGACTTTTTAATGCTAAACACCGTTGCACCAATAAAGTTGTATGGTTCACGCAAATAAAAAAAAACAAAAACAAAAAAAGAGAGAATATTCTAGTATTCTTTCGCTTTCCTACTTTTATTTCAACAATAACATAATTACATTTTCAAAAGGAAAAAAAAAAACAATGAATAATTACTGCAATCACTAGTCCCAATGTTAAATACACAAAAGCCATAATTTGTTTTTCGGATTTTAATCACTTTGGTCACGTCTATGTCATTTTGTGCAATTTTCTTTATTTAAATAATTAATTGATTATATAATTATTTCAAAAATAAAAATACTCTAAACACAAAAAAAAAAATCCTACAAGAGTAACCTAAATTAAAGCAATTTAATAGGATTTATCATATTATAAAATTTTATTATAAAATAAATTTAATAAATTAAATAAAATCACATCAATTTTAAGGATGGATAACGAGTACTCACCTCGTTTATACCATTCCTTGTCTGGATGGTGTGGGGGATTAGCCCGCACAGGAGGGGTGAGACCTCTACCAATAATGAAGAGATTGTAATGAAGGTGAGAAACGGATGAGGAGGAGCCCTGCTCCATAAATCTTCCGTCTGCTCTTAATATATATTGTATATAATTATAAAAATATATAACGTTATATATATATAACAAAAAAAAACAAGAAGCATTTGGTATTGAGATTTGTTACCCAGATGACTAACACAAGAGGGGGGGTGAATTGAGTTGTATTTAAAAAAATAACAATTATAAATCAAATATATAATATAAAATATAAACAAAATATGAAACAACAATAAATATAAATAGTAAGAGTAAGAGAGAAGCAAACTCAGTATGTTAACGAGGTTCGGCTCCACTGCCTACGTCCTCGCCTCAAGCTACCTCTTGAGGATCCTCAAATCTACTATTCAATCTCCTTTAGGTGGAGATAGAAACCTATTACACCTTTGAGCAGCACCGCTCCAAAGAATCCGTGTAGAACACCCTCTACACTTCCAATCACCTTACACTTGGTGATTTAACTATTCCCCGTGTAGAACACCTTCTACACTTCCAATCACCTCACACTTGGCGATTTAACTATTCCTCGTGTAGAACACCTTCTACACACACAAGGGTTATACACACCCTTTTACAAATACAAGAGTTGATAGTAGGTAGACTATCAAAGTACACTCCTCAATGAGTGAGATAGAAACAATACAGTGCAACCTATATTTCTCTCAACAAGAACAAGAATTAAGACTCAAAACTTTAGAAAAGAGAGAATGAGAGTTTTGAAAAAATGATGCAAAACTTAGCAATAAATGTGTAAGCTCTTGTTGTGAATTTTGCAAAACTCAAGTGAGCTATTTATAGGCAAATGAGTTTTCAATTTCAAATTTGAAAAGATTCCCATGTCAAAAATATCATCATTCACTTTTCAAAAATTTCAAATCTAATATTTTTACTTTTTGCATGTGACAAAAGGAGTACACTTTACTTTTCAAAAATTTCAAACATAATCTTTTACTTTTTGCATATGACAAAAGGAGCACACTTTTCTTTTCAAAATTTTCAAATAAAGACATCTACCTTTTGCATAAGTCAAGAAAAGCATCCATCACTTTTAAAAATATTCAAATAAAACATGCACATGTGAAAGATGACAATCAATCATCTTAATATTTTCAAAGTTCAAACCTTTAATCATGTCATGCACATGTGAAAGATGACAATCAATCATCTTTCAAAATTTTCAAATTTAATTTTCAAAATATTCATGCATATGTGGAAAATGTATTTTAATGCTTTATGATAAAATATTAATTTTGAGCCTTAATTCTAATTTCAAATTTTTTAAGAGATTTACAAAATTACTCTATGATTTTAATGTGAACTTGTTCCCTTCTTGCTCATACTTGCTTCTTTGATGTGCTTGATTCTATTGTGTGGACAACTTTGAGCTTGAGACTCCTTTATTCTTTGAATTCATTTGTTATCATCAAAATTCATTTGTAGATTTACACGAAACTTGAAACCTTGGGTTCAACAATCTCCCCCTTTTTGATGATGACAAATACTTGATAGAACCTGAAACCTGTATTAATACTTAAGCTCCCCCTGAGAATGTGCGTTAGTTTTTCAAGCAAAAATATAAATATAATTCCAAGCATATATAACAAGATTAGCAATTTAAACAATATTAAAGTTCTAGTCTAAAACTTCTTCCCCTTTTGGCATCATTAAAAAGGAATCATAATTAGCGCAATAAAATATATTCCTACAATAACCAACAGATAAATAAAACGCTGCGTTAGTAGAGACTTGATTACGCCCAAAGAATAACGCGGTCGTTTGCAGTATAGCTTTGGGGTGTCGATTCCACAGGGAGATGGATTAAAAAATTGAAGAATAGTAACGAAATTAACAAAAAGATTTAGATGAGTGCGAAAAGTAAATTTTAAAGTGTGACGTAAATTAAAACTAAATGAGTAATTTAAACAGTATAAAAATGAGACGAAAAGTAGAGCGTAGGGAATTCCTTGTGTATTTGTGGTATTCAAATTTATTCTTAATTCATTGATAACTCAATTAAGAATTCTATGTCCAAATTCTTAATCGGAAGATATAACATTAATAACCAAAATTTAAATCACATGTAACTCTTTAAAAAATCATTCTTCGCGCTTAACTCTCATAAATTGTTATCGATATTGAGAAAATCCAACGACGACAATATACCCAAGAGGCGATATTGCAGCAGAGAATTAAATCAATATAGACAATCAATTGCTCCAAACATAATTATAGAACTAATTCACTCAATAGAAAAAGCATGACTGAATCTATAAACGAAATAGATTCTATAATTATTTGAAGACGAAAAAACATCACAAATAAATTGAGAATAATAGAACAAATCAGTTTTAATATTTAAAGACCAAATACATGAATCAAAAATAAATTACAAACCCTATCACATACACAAGTTCATCCCTAGCCCTCCTTGAGAATTTAGTTACACATATTGAAAATATGCAACAAAAATTCTCCAAGGGATAATATGGAAGAGCCAACCATTATTTTCTTCTCTTTTCTTTGGTTTTTCTTTTCTTTTCTCAAACTCTCAAAATAATGGCTCTTCTAAAGCATCCTCCCACACTAAGCATTGTCTTAGAACACACACCCCTCCCTTCTATTTATAAGCATCCTTCATGCAAGTTGTCATGACAAAATCATCACAATTTCAACTTGTTTTGTCATGTGCCATTCTTGAATCCAAGTGATTTGTGAGTTGTCATTTTGATCATTTGTTTTCCCACCATGCATGAGCTGGATTTTGCTTGTAGGTTGAGTGTTTCAATTTTGCTTCTCTATCTATTAGTTGTCTTGTATGACTTAATATCTTGTGGTCAAATAATTTATCTTGAAGAAACTTGAGTGCACTTCATCTTGTATCTGAATTGATCATTGAATTTCCAAGTTGGTGTAGGAGTGTTTGCTAGAAAATATTATGATTACATTTGGATTTGATGCAAGTGGCTGAAAAATATCCAGGAACGTCAAGTGCAGGTGCGTCCACTTGATGGTCGATTTTGTCTTAGATTGAGTGGATATCTCTTCAAACACAAAACATAAAAGTTATAGATATTTCTCTTGCGGTTCTAGATCATCTTGAATCAGCTCAATCGGAGATTGGATGAGAGAGTTATGCCCATTTTACAAAAAGATGTCAGAACTGTCTAAAATTCCGCAATTATCTTCATTTGCTCCTAATGTCTCCATTTGTGTCCTAAATCAAAATATAAGAATAATGAGTATATTTAGGCATCAAATAAGAATAAAGTTTTAAACATTAAGAGAAGAAAATATGGCATTTTATATTCTCATCAATATATTAAATCATGCTTATATCTATCTCAAGATAAATGACCATTAATTTTATTAACATGAGTTATATCCATTGTTTTCTCATTTCTTTTAGTATTTAAATAGAGTATTTAGAGTGCATTTTTGTGCACTCATCACACCCCCCAACTTACTCATTGCTAGTCCCTAACAATTTTCATGCAAAATGATGAGAAAGACCAAAGAAAATCACACATAGGGGCCATCAAGACATAATTTTCAAATTTACATATCAAAACAATCTTAGAAATTCAATAACCCTTTCACAAGTAATTCAAATATAGCAATCCACAGAGTGTGTATGTGTTCCAAACTATTTTTATCAAATCAGAAGTTTCGACACATGCAACATTAGAATATCTTAAGCAAAAAGGTTCAACTCCATAACTCACGGGTATAGAAGTGTTTCATGTATGGGTTCTCTCTATGGAGTTGACAAAGGTGTACATTTACTCTCATGGAAATTTAGCCAATTATATATGAGTAACAAGTAAACATTGATCTTATGATAGGAATACTAACAAATGAGATTTCCACCATTCTTTCCACAAGCATACTTAGGATCGGAAAAATCAACACAAAGGGTTGTAATGTGGTTTAGGGTTGGGGTTCATAAGAAGAAAAGGTGAAGAGATTTCAAAAACTTCCAAGTATACACAAAAGGGAATCTGTTAAATTTTTCAGTAGACTATACTTTCTTTTTGATGTACTTTTCAATTTTTTAGATTTTTGACTAAGTACACTTTTCCATCTTCTTTTGCCACTGGTATCTTCGCAATTTGATGAACTCTTTCATGAATAATTTGATGGACACATCTAGCACCATGCCATTTTTGTTATGTTTTTTTTTTTATGATAATTTCACACCTAGTACACACTTGGAAGTAAAATGGTAGGAAAATATAGTGTATAAGCTATACTCCAATGTGGAGAGGTATGGATGATGTAGATATGAAAAGAAAAGGCCATATGTGTATATTGGCTCAAAATTGGCTGCTAGGGATCTATGATGAAAAGGCTCAGCTTGAAAGGCTCAAACGTTAATCCTAAGTTGACTTTCGTCATATCCCAAGTATATCCACCATCTTACCACAAACCATGTAATGATATTCTCAAAAGAAGTGTCAAATTCAACAGATCAATGGATACTTATCATAATTTCTGTATTTGTAAGCTCTCAATTCTCACAAAATTCACATGAATACTTGTGCAAAATAATTCTTTAGTTACATGTGTCAAATCACCATATTACCACAAAGTTTGGAGAAGTGCATAAATGGCTCTGTGGATGTTTTAGCAAAATGATTTAAAATGGGTTTGTTGAATTCACCAAGATGGTTATGAATGAGCATGAGTATCATGTGTGAAAATATGCCTGTGTGAAAAAATTTGGCAATTTTTTATATATTGATTGAAATATGCCACAGAGTTTAAATAACAGATTTGTATTCCCACCTCCCAACTTAAATGAAACATTGTCCTCAATATTTAAGAATCAGAATTGAATAACTAAATAGGGTAGAATACACCTGATGTGGGATGTGGGTGGCTTGCTTGGCATCAAATATGGTATTTGTCAAAATAAAATTAACCTGTAACAAAATAAAGTAAACAATAAACAAAAATAAAATGAACGAAAATAAAATAAAAGAAAAACATACCTGGAGATGGTCAAGATTGATATACTGGGTCCATAAGTGGAATGTCTTCCACTTCTGGAATTTGTCTATCAATTAAGATTTTGAGGCGTTGACTATTTACTTTGAAGATACATCCATCTTTTAGATTTTCTATTTCTACCGCCCCATTTGGGAAAACGTTTTTTACTATAAAAGGGCCGGTCCATCTAGATCGAAGTTTTCCTGGATGCTTATGGAGTCTTGAATCATATAAAAATACTCGATCATTAGGCTTAAATGTTCTTCTCAAAATATTTTTATCATGAAATACTTTCATTTTAGCCTTATAGATCTTGGAGTTTTCATAAGCATCATTTCTCAATTCTTCTAATTCCGTCAATTGGAATTTTCTAAATTTTCCTGCTTTTTCCAAGTCAAAATTGAAATGTTTAATGGCCCAATATGCTCGATGCTCGAGCTCCACGGGCAAATGACAAGGTTTTCCAAAAACAAGTCTATAAGGTGACATGCCTAAGGGAGTTTTGAAAGCTGTACGGTAAGCCCAAAGCGCATCGATTAGTCTCAAAGACCAATCTTTCCGATCCGGGTTGACCGTTTTTTCTAAAATTTGTTTAATTTCCCTATTTGCAAGTTCAACCTGTCCACTTGTCTGAGGGTGATATGCAGTAGAAAGCTTATGTATCACCCCATATCTTTTCATTAAAGCTTCAAAAGAACGGTTACAAAAATGCGTACCTCGGTCACTAATGATAGCACGTGGGGTACCAAATCGAGATAATACATTTTCTTTGAGAAACTTAATTACCGTCCTGTTATCATTGGTCCTGCAAGGTGCTGCCTCTACCCATTTTGACACATAATCTACTGTCACAATAATATATAAATATCCAAAAGAAGGAGGAAATGGTCCCATAAAATCAATGCCCCAACAGTCAAAAATTTCAATTACCAAAATTGGGTTTAAGGGCATCATATTACGACGGGTCATAGCTCCTAACTTTTGACATCTTTCGCATGAGCGACAATAGATATTTGTATCTTTAAATAAGGTGGGCCAATAAAATCCACACTGCAGGATTTTTGCAGCGGTTTTCTTCATTGAAAAGTGGCCACCACAAGCTTGAGAATGACAAAATTCCAAAACGCTTGCAATCTCTTCATTAGGGATGCAACGCCTTAAAATTTGATCAGGGCAGTATTTGAAAAGGTAAGGGTCATCCCAGTAGAATTTTCGTACCTCAATCATGAATTTCCTTTTGTCTTGGGTGCTAAAATCCTTTGGTATTTCACCTGCAGCTAAATAGTTCACAATATGAGCAAACCATGGTAGAGAAGTAATAGAAAGTAAATGCTCATCGGGAAAATCATCTTTGATTGGTATGTGGTCAGAAGTGTCCTCGAATGTGAGTCTAGAAAGATGGTCTGCCACTACGTTCTCCACTCATTTCTTGTCTTTGATGGTGATGTCAAATTCCTGCAAAAGCAAAATCCATCGTATTAATCGTGCCTTAGCATCCTTCTTTGTAAAAAAGTACTTAAGGGCTGCATGATCTGTAAAGATAATGATAGGAGAACCAATCAAATAAGCGCGGAATTTATCCAAAGCAAATACTACAGCTAACAACTCTTTTTCAGTGATGGAGTAATTCATTTGTGCATTATTTAGAGTTCGACTAGCATAGTAAATGACAAAAGGTTTCCCTTCTTTTCGTTGTCCAAGAACAACACCTACAGCAAAATCACTAGCATCACACATAATTTCAAAAGGTAAATTCCAATCAGGTGGTTGCATTATGGGTGCTGAAGTAAGCTTGCCAATTAATGTTTTGAAAGCCTCTTGACAGGCTTGTGTCCATTCAAATGGGGCATCCTTAGCTAGGAGGTTACATAGTGGTCTAGATATGACAGAAAAATTCTGTATGAATCTCCTATAAAAATCCGCATGACCAAGAAATGATCTTATATCCTTGATTGTTCTAGGTGTAGGCAATTTAGAGATTAATTCAACTTTTGATTGATCAACCTCCATTCCTTTGGAAGAAATAATATGCCCTAAAACAATACCTGAAGGTACCATAAAGTGACATTTTTCCCAATTTAAAACCAATTCTTTTTCTTCACAACGAGTCAGTACTCTTTCTAAACTCATTAAACATGCATCAAAAGAAGATCCAAAAACAGTCAAGTCATCCATAAAAACTTCCATGTACTTTTCAACCATATCACTAAAAATACTCATCATGCAACGTTGAAAAGTAGCTGGAGCATTACACAGTCCAAATGGCATTCTGCGGAAAGCATAAGTACCGAAAGGACAAGTAAAAGTAGTTTTATCCTGATCTTCTAATGCAATTTCAATTTGATAATAACCAGAATAACCATCCAGAAAGCAATAAAAGGATGACCAGCCACCCGCTCAAGAATTTGATCAATAAAAGGAAGCGGAAAATGGTCTTTTCGTGTGGCGGCATTTAATTTTCTGTAATCAATGCACATCCGCCAACCAGTCACCAATTTTGTAGGGACTAACTCTCCAAGGTCATTTTTTATCACAGTTACTCCTGACTTTTTAGGAACAACCTGCGTAGGACTTACCCATTTACTATCAGCAATAGGATATATCATTCCTACATCTAATAGTTTCAATACTTCATTTTTCACAACTTCTTTCATTGTGGGATTAAGTCTACGCTGGGGGTCTCTTCGAGGATTAGTTCCTTCCTCTAAATTTATTTTATGAGTACAGATTAGGGGACTAATGCCTTTTATATCAGCAATACTCCATCCTAGGGTTGATTTATATTTGCATAAAATCTGAATTAACTTCTCACCTTGGGACTCAGATAATTCAGATGAAATAATAACAGGAAAAGTATCACCTGGACCAAGGAAAACATGCTTTAAACCCTTAGGTAGGGATTTTAATTCAACTTTAGGGGCTTCCCTACTTGAAGGAATCTGTCTTTCTCTTTTTTCAGGCAATTTCTCAAACTTTGGTTGCCATGCCTGTGTGCTATAATCATGAGTTCTGTCAAAAATAGCACAAATGTCAAATACATCAGATGAATCACTTATAGGATTAAATTCAGAATTAACAATAAAGTATTCAAGGGGATCTGAGTCATGAGTTGTAAGAACATCCCTTTCTATAAGTGAGTCAATCATGTATGTCTGATGACACTCGACATCCTCTTCTGGCTATTTTGCAATATGAAAAATATTTACCCCAAGAGTCATATTGCCAAAAGAGAGTTTCATCAATCCATTTCTGCAATTGATAAGAGCATTAGAAGTAGCAAGAAAAGGTCTACTTAAAATTAATGGAATTTTAGAAGTGGTTTCTACAGCAGAACTAGTGTCTAGAATTAAGAAATCAACAGGATAGTAAAATTTGTCAACTTGAATTAAAACATCCTCTACCACACCCCGTGGTGCTCTAACTGAACGATCAGCCAATTGCAATACCACAGAAGTTGGTTTGATTTCTCCCAATCCTAATTGCAAATAAATAGAATATGGCATCAAATTTACACTAGCCCCTAAATCTAGCAAGGCCTGTCCAAGCTCATGATTGCCAATGTTGCATGTGATGGTTGGACATCCAGGATCCTTGTACTTAGGGGGAATCCGCTGTTCAATTAGAGCACTAACTTGCTCTGTCAAGAATGCAGTCTTCTTCACATAATGCTTCCTCTTAACTGTACACAAATCTTTGAGAATTTTTGCGTAAGTAGGAACTTGTTTAATTACATGCAAAAGAGGAAGATTAATTTTTACTTGTCTAAGATTTTCCAAAATATCATTGTTATGATCTAGAGTTTGTTTGCTTGACTTTAATGCTTGAGGAAAAGGTACCTTACCAGGATTTTTTGTTACCGCAGGTTCCTTAGGTTTTGTTACCTCAAGTTCTTTGGGAAGCTCAGGACTGCTGCTATCTTGATCTTTCTCTACACCCTTTTTTTTGTCTATTATTGGATCACGTAGAGACTTACCACTTCGTGTCACAATGGCGTTTACGTCCTTCAGATCTCCTTGTGCCATATGTTGACCATGAGGTACAGATTGAGTTTGGGAAGGAAACTTACCTTTCTCATTCATAGTCAATGAACTCATTATTTTAGACACCTGGCTCTTGATTTTCTTATTTTCTTCGACAACCTGCATAATCAAAGATTCAAATTTTTGATTAGTCTTACCCTGTATTTCAATAAAAGTATGCAAAGTATCTTCTAAAGAATTTCTAGAAGATTGAGGTGCATGGTATGGTGCAGGATATGATCTAGAGAGTTGTGCAGACTGCTGGTTTTCAGACTTCCAGCTGAAGTTGGGATGATTACGCCATCCTGGGTTGTAGGTTTCAGAGTAAGGTGTGAAGGGCTTTTTGTACATACCTAGAGCATTACTTTGTTCCTCATACATACCATTCATGTTAGTATGTGTAGGACACTCTTGGGAATAATGATCTATCCCACCACAGACAACACATGGCCCAAAAGATTCTGCATGATTAGCCGTATGTGTTGGTTTTGAGTTTTTAGTTTTCAATAACTCTAATTCTCTGGTGAGCATTTCAACCTTAGCCTTAAGGTTATCCTCCTCCCTTAGATGGTAAATACCACCACTCAAATTTCCTGTAGGTCGTGACCTGTTTGTGCTATCAGTAGCACTAGGTCCAGTCCAAGTATGAGCTTTTTCAGCAAGCTCATTGAGGTACTCTATGGCCTCATCGGGATTTTTTTGTAAAAATTCTTCATTGCACATCATTTCCACGAATTGACGTTCCCTGGGCGTAAGGCCTTCATAGAAATAACTCACTAAGCGCCAATTCTCATATCCATGGTGGGGACACATACTCAGTAATTCTTTAAATCTTTCCCAAGACTGGTACAAAGTCTCACTATCCTTTTGTGCAAAGGTAGAGATTTGTCTTTTTAAAGCATTAGTCTTATGTTGGGGAAAGTATTTATTGAAAAACACTTGAGTCATCTCACTCCATGTTCCAATAGACCGTGGTCTTAGTGAGTACAACCAACTCTTAGCTTTATCTTTCAAAGAAAAAGGAAAGAACTTTAGCCTTACCGTTTCGTCAGTGGTATTTTGACCGTGAAATGTTGCAACTACTTCCTCAAATTCCCTAATATGAACATAGGGGTTTTCATTTTCTAGACCATGGAAAGTCGGAAGTAATTGTATCATTCCCGTTTTAAAATCTACATGACGAACATTAGGTGAGAACATAATACAGGATGGTGTGGCTGTTCGTGCGGGATGAAGATAATCTTGGAGGGTTCTAACAGGTTGGTCCACGTGTTCACTCATCGCGTCAGAATTGGAAGAATTATCAAACAAGCGATTAGAAAAATTAGATTCTGAATCTGATTCTAGCACGGGTCTACTAGCAAACTGTCCAAAAGCGTCTCTGTACCTGCGCATGCAAAGTAAAGAAAAGCGTAATACTGAAAAAAAAAATTACGAAAATAAAACTAAAATAAAATAAAGATGCAGAAAGCTAAAAAGAAAAGGAACGAAGCTACCGCTCTTTTTTTTTTTTTTTTAACAAACTACTAAAAAAAACTACAAATTCTTTTACCGTCTCCCCGGCAACGGCACCAAAATTTGATTACGCCCAAAGAATAACGCGGTCGTTTGCAGTATAGCTTTGGGGTGTCGATTCCACAGGGAGATGGATTAAAAAATTGAAGAATAGTAATGAAATTAACAAAAAGATTTAGATGAGTGCGAAAAGTAAATTTTAAAGTGTGACGTAAATTAAAACTAAATGAGTAATTTAAACAGTATAAAAATGAGACGAAAAGTAGAGCGTAGGGAATTCCTTGTATATTTGTGGTATTCAAATTTATTCTTAATTCATTGATAACTCAATTAAGAATTCTATGTCCAAATTCTTAATCGGAAGATATAACATTAATAACCAAAATTTAAATCACATGTAACTCTTTAAAAAATCATTCTTCGCGCTTAACTCTTATAAATTGTTATCGATATTGTCAAAATGTCATAAACATATTAGGTTTATTTATTTCAAGTTGTGAACATATTGACAAAATCTTCAATAAACTGCAATTTGTTACAAGTTGGACAACTAATCCGGGTCACCACATCTGTTATCCCATGTTGCACCATTCTCATCCTTTATTATAGTCCCAACAAAAGTTAAAATATATAGAAATAGAAATAATAAGAGAAAGGGGAGGAAGGAGGAGGGGAGGAAGGAGGAGGAGAGGAAATTTTGACGGAAACATTCTTATTATTGTTAATTGTGATTGAATTAGAGCATAAGTCTATCTATTGAAAAATTACATGGAGAAAGGATAAGGTAAATATCATGATCATTTTGAAAATCAAATCTTTTGATTTGGCACTTGATTTGATAACTATTGTTAACGTCGTGTTTCACGCACATGTGAGTTGAATTCTTAGGAGCTCAGGTATTCTAGATTTGGGCTTGCAAAAATGATGTAGAAAAAAGGGGTAGGGGTGGTTAGCCTTGGAGACCGAAAAGCCTCTTATGTTTAAGTTAATGAAGGGTTTTGAAAGTATATAAATTATGAGAATTGTGAAGGTAAGTATCAAGAGTGAGAGTATCCAACATGTTCTCCTACCTGGGAGTCCGCTATTTAGACCTAAAATTTGGAGGAAGGGGCAAAGTGTGTCAGTTCCCGCGAGATCTTCACCTTTAGCACTTTTCCCTTGTAAGATTTTGTAATACAGAGTGGCCTTGACGACGACGACATTAATGTAGCATGGAGTCCGAACTAGGATGTTATTTATGTAGCGTGGTTCCCTTGCGTAATTTGCCTTTCTTATTAATAAGGTATGTTTTCCTTGCCTGCTCGTTCCTGCTAACTCCTCTACTCGTCCATTGATTTCCCTTGGCCTCGTCTTCCGATTGGATGGGCATTTGAGTTCCTGGATCGCTTAGAGGATAATTCAGGATGGTTGGTCCAATCCCTTATACCGTCTCCTAGTTTGGTATGGGTTGTTTTGAGTGGTATCTTTTGTAGTGTTGCCCTTTGCAATTACTCGAAAGACTTGTTTCCCTTGGGTTGGGTCGAAAAGGTGGGCTAGTGCTGGTTTGGGCCTCCTAGCCTCATCAGTATCCTATCCCAAATTGGGTTTTGACTCTCTGGTCTAGGGAAAAAAATTCCCTTACAATTATCCCGTAAGTTCCCATAGGATGTGTTCGATGGGAATTTCCTTACACCCTTCTACACTTGCCTCGTCCTCCTTCATTCCCAGCTCTGTTTGTTACCCAAGGCATCATTTCCTCTCCTCCCATTATGCACGTTTTTTTTCTTGAAAGGCCATATCTATTTTGGGGCCATTATTGTTTCCTTTCATTTCCGCTTACACTGGTAGTCTCAGATGGCTCTTCGCCTTTGCATCGCTTTGTGTTGCGCTCCCCCAAAGATTTGTAGAGAACTTTCTTTACATTGTCTATGAGGTGTTGGGATTCAATCGTTTCCTTTTTCCTTTCTAAATGGAGTGAAATAGTTGCTTTCATTCTTTTGTGACTCTAGTTTATTCTGCGATCCTCTATCTCTATCTTACTCTTTCTCTTGTGGTAGACTCTCTCCCATTTATGTCATTGCTTCTCTTCTGTTCCTTTGCTTTTCCTCATGGCTCTTATAAGGTCAGCATCATCCAAAGGCTCTCAGCCTCGTATCGCAATGCCAATCTTCCGGAGTTTATCCTAACAGTCCACCATGGACGCTATGAGGCTGGCATGTATGTCGACCACTTTTTCGTTTCCCCATGACTGTTGTGCTTGAAATTTCTGGGTCTTGAGATTTTATTGTTGACAATAAGGGCCATGCATCAAAAGTGGCCTTTTATGCTGGGATGTTCAAATGCGGGTTGAGGTTGCCCTTCATTCGCCCTGTTCGCGAGGTTTTAGACTTCATTGGTTTGGCGCCTACTCAACTTCATCATAATGCTTGGAGGCTGTTGATTTGTTGCTTCAGTATTTTGTGACGCACATTGTTGAAGTTCAACACCAAGCACACTGATCTCACTGCCCGTGAGTTCCTCCTTACGCATGGCTTTCTATCCCTTCAGCAAAATGTTTATAGTTTCAGGACATCATATGCCATTGCCTCAATCCAGCCGCGTCATTAGAAGGTGAATGATTGGTATCATCGATACTTATTCATCTTCGACTCGGGATGGGAGTTTCCGTGTTGGGAGGGTAGGCGTCGGGAGTTCCTATTTGGGCGAATTGGGGGGTGATTTATGATGTTAATACGGTCCACCCGGTAGCCATAAAGGAGGGAGGAGACAAGATGCATTGAAACTGTCAGCCAGTGGGCGAGTGACCATTCTGACGAGGTACACTTTGAGATTCTCCTTTATGAGGAGAACATTAGGTCCTACTTAAATCCCTTAATGTAGCCGATTTTGCAGAGGGCTTGGTCTATGGCCTCCCTTAGATTGTACTAACATCACTTGCTCAAGAGCTTCCTCCAAAACCATTCTGTTAGGGGCCGAGGGAAGATGCATCAATTGAGTAGGGTCGAGGTGAGAGGTGCTCCTGCCTCTCTAGTCATGACCCTCCTTCAAGTCCGAGGTTGTTGAATCCCAAAATGACTTCTAGCCTTCCTATATAGAAATCCTACTCAAATCCCTCTCCTTAAGGGACATGTATTCCATGGGAAAATCTTGGTAATTTTTTTGGTTAAGGGGGAGGGATTAATGGCAAAGGTGCTAGTATAACTCTATTATGGGAGGATTAGAGGGAAACTAGAGGTTTCTCCATACATCTTGCCATTGGTCATTTATTATCCGGGGATGGGTGGTTTCATAGGAGTAAATGCACATAACTCCGTTCAATAATACATCAATAATCAATAGGCCCATCTTTATTTTTTTATGGTCATAACTTTGACTCACACATTTATCATTCTTTACTGTTCACTGTTCATGGTATCTTTTATTCCAAGTGGGTTGTGCATCCTAAACTGCCTTTTATTAGATAGGGTTTTCCTCTATCTCTATAACATCCCGACCCTAAATTCAGGATTTTACTTATTCTTTTATTTATTTAATTAATCAATTATTTTATTGTATTATTAACATTACCATTATTTCTACCTTTAAAAAAAAAATGCTTTTTCGTGAATACTAGTAGTCTTTTAAATATGTTTTGAGATGATAAATTTTAAGTTTTAAAATTTAGTAACCAATCAGATTTGGTAAAATTGTAATACTTCTCTCCCTTTCTCATACGTTTATCCCTCTCAAACTCTAGATGAATCACATTTCTAACCGGAAACCAACTCTCTCTACTTCATTTATCAGGATTTGAAACTCAATGTTAATTCAAATTTGCAGCAATCTCATGTCCTCACTGTTTAGAAACACTCTTGGATTGAATTCATTCCCGATGCAAGTTAGTGACTTTAGTCTCCTATCTTATCCGTTCTCTATCTCCGGATGTACAAGCATATTTCAAACTCAAATTTCAAGCTCAAACTCTTATCTCAATCTTTACCAGAAACCAATTCTAATTTCAAACATTTCAGAAACCATTCTCTATTTCTTAATTAAAAACTCAACCCAAAACAAATACCAAGCAGATTCAACTCTTAAAATTGAAGACTCAACCACCAGATCAACCACGTTTCTCCCTCTCCTTCACCGTTAAAAACTCTCCTAAACCCCAGATTTTAAACACACAAATTACAAAGAGCGGAATCACTACTCGATAGCAAACCGAGACCCAATTTTCAGCCAAGCAACCACTCACCTCGCTGGAAGCATTGCATTGGTGCTCATAAATTTTCGACCAACTAGAAAACCACTGCAAGAGCCATAGAAACTACAGACCAAGTGCCAACCACCACCCTTGTATTTTTTGGTAAGTCTTCAATGGAATCTCTTTCGTTCCGTTTTGGTTTGACAACCTCAAATCTTCTCTAACCTCTCTTCATCTTTCAGTCACGCCACCCTCTCCGATCATCAATCCCGCCATGAACCTCGGCTAGTCACCCGAGCTCACCATTGACTCCCCTTCTTAGAGGCCCTTTTCTCTTGGTGAGTTGTGCAGACCCCTCCCTTGTTTGTGTTTTAGCCTTCTTGTGAAATAACGAGTGTTGCTTTTAACACTTATTTCGGCTTTCCCGTTTAGCCTATTTTAATTTCTAAAAAGCACATGAAATGTCCTGCTATCTTGTTGCTGAGTTTGTGTTCTGTAATGGGCCTTGGGCATTAAGCAGTGGGCCTAGTGCCTTAGTAGATGGGGACTTAAGATTTGTTTTATTCTAATTTGTAATGGGCTTAGTCTTGGAAGTTTTATGCACTATTTAAAACTTAGATTAAGCTTAATATTCTAAGTTGAGTTTCAGCTTCTAGTAGATAATTATATTAATCTATGTCTTTTGGAGATGCTAAGAGAAATACTTGTATTAATAATTATCGATTCTAGTAATAAATAATAAATAGAGTTTGACTATTTGAATATGGTAAGTATATTTTAGAAAACAAACTTTTAGGGTTATTAGTAGATTTATACCAAATATGAATTTCTACTAAATTATGGGTAAATTATCGTTAAGGTATAATTATATTTTATAAGAAATTCTAAATATTAGGTCTTACTAAGTTTACTAAATGAACTAAATATTTTCAGCTATATTTAATATTAATCTTGAAAGACTAATTGACTCTTAATAAAATGATTTACGAAACAAAAGGAATTAATAGTTTCACTATATGTATTATTTTCAACATGTATTTAATTCAGTAGCGTAGTACGACACGTCATTCTAGAAGTTTAGTAATGATTTGTAATTCATATAGGTGGCGAGTTGCAAAGTGAGTATCAGGAAGCAACGCATCAAGGTAAGTGAATTTGATCACAAAATTATGATCCTCACATTAGCTTATATTATAAGTAGAGCCAGTTCTTTGATAACCATTTTCATATACTCCTCATATCATGCAAGCATGTCATTTAGCACAGCACAATACACGATCATATCATTAAACATTATGTCTAGATCCAGCGAGTATAGTTAATTATATCAGTATATATGATATACATCTCATGTTGCATAAGTCTCATAAGTTAAGTTAAGTCCAAGTATAAAAATTGGTCAGATTAGAAAGCAAATAAATCAGTTTTTCAGTCAAACAGTTCAGTAAATTAGTTAATTCAGATGACCATTCAGATGCATGGTACCAATGAATATCAGATCAGGGTAGATGTGCAAGCCATGAACCTAAACGTGGTTCACCATAGTACGCCAGAGTACTATCAGTGGCTTCCCTTACTAAAGCGGGACGTGAGATTGGTGAATAACCTTACACAAACGGTTAATGTGTTGGCCAATCAGTTCAGTTAGATCAGTTCAATTAAGTCAGATCAGTTAAATTAGTTAGTAAGTTTAGTCAGATCTCAGTCAGTTAGTTCAGACCAGTTACTTATGTCAGTTAGTCAATTAATTCAGATAGTTCAATCATGCATAGTATAAACATCAGTATGTACAATCATGTTTCAGATTTCAGAATAAGCTTTATGAAAAATTCCTATGATTATTATTCTCACGTTGTGGTGGATCCCTTACTGAGTCATTGACTCATTTTAGTTTATTTTATTTTTTTAAAACCACCCAGGTGAGGAAGAGGACCAGTGCGAGCATGTAGGCCAGGAGTAGATTGAGTAGTTATTTAAATTTTCAGTATTTCTAAAAATAAGTGTCTTTATGACACGAGCTTAATTTCAGTTATTTCAGTTAAATCTTTTGGACTTTGTTTCTATAGAATAAATGTTAATTATTTTATTATTAAATCAAATATATTGTGTCAGATTAATAGTTTTAGAAAATTTAAGTGATATCCCTTAACTTACAGGAATGAGGTGTTACACTCTCACAAGAGTCAACGGTATCTTGTCATGAGATATGCATCCCCAAAAACTATCTATCACTATTGAATGTATTGTATCCATTATATTTGGTAGCAATCTCATAATCGAATTGGTTTTGGTTAAGCTTAGAGCAACGAAACCTATGTGATTGATGAAACATAATATATTGCACTATCCACCAAATCTAGTTGAGCCTTTTAACTATAACAAATTGGCCAACATTGTCTCCATAGTTCCATCAACTTGTTATTGGGACAAGCTTAGAGCAATGTTATTTGCACGAGCATATAGCTTGTTATATATACATGCTTGAAATGGTATCTTTTGTATGCCGAATTTAATGAATAATTAGGAAAGGGACACATGCTTGCCAATTTTAATTATTTCTCAATTATTCAAAAATTTGCAAGCTATGATGCTCCCAATCCTTGCCTGTGATTTGTTGGAAACTGAAGCGTTCACAAACACAATGCATATAGCATTAATCACAACGGGGTTTTTGTGTGATCATATTATAAATCGTACCAGAATAAACTAGAATCCCAAAATGTTTTGTCTTAAACAACCATACTAGGGTGCCAAATGTTGACCCTTTATAAGAACACAAAAGCTTAGCATATTGTTTTATGCTATATAGTTTAAAACATGATCCTTCTTCTTCCTCTAAGATCTCCCAAAGGTCCGTTATCAAACACCTAAATATCTCCATGTAGAAAGCAATCAACACAAGTCAGCCTTTAAGGGTTCATTCACCTTCAATCATTTCAGGCTAGTTTTCCATCAGACTCGCTTTTTTAAAAAAAAAAAAAAACCTGACATAGTTTTTACCACTAAGGGTGGAAATGGTATTTGAGACTTCTATAGTAAGATTTTAAAATCTCCAAAAAGCTATGAAACTATGCTACTATTGATTTACAAAGCATGCATGATAATAAGAATGATGTGTATGCATGGTTGACATAACCTTACTCTTACAAGAAAAATAATACCATTGACATCATAATTTCAAGCTTCATAACATGCTTGCTTTCTTAAAAGGTTTCATTCATTATTATTCATGTTCTTATCAAAATACTTAAACAAAGCAAGATTCTTACTCCATGAGTATTTTATTAATTTAATCAGAGACACTCATAAAAGTTAGAATACTTGTGCCAAGAGTATTTTATTTAATTCATTAGTGGTACTATTAAGACAAAGTAGAATGCCTAAACCATGAGTATTTTGTTCATTTATCATAGGTACTCAGACAAGCAAAATGCCTACTCCATAAATATTTTATTCAATTCATCAGAGGTACTTGGACAAAGCAAAATGCCTATGCCATGAGTATTTCATCGAAGATAATCATATAAAGCATAATGCTTATGACATGAGTATTTATTCAATTCATCAGAGGTACTCAGTCTAAGTAAAATATCTATGCCATGAGAATTTTTTTTCATTTCATCAAAGATACTCAGACAAAGCATAATGCCCACACAGAGTATTATATTTGTGCTTGACTCAAGAAAAAGTGTCACAAATTTGCATGCTTCATGATAGATGTTTGTGATTTGCGTCAGGTATTCATGCTTGTGACATATGGCATCATGGAATAACATAATTATTACAAATATAACAATAATCTAAATAAAACATTTCACTTGCATGGGATTTACTATCTAGCATACTATTACCACCAAGAGTAAGTTAGAAACTAACTTACATAATTTTTTGTGTATAAGTATGAAGAGGCTAAAACGAAAGATGTAATAAGGTTAGGAAATCTCATTAACTAGGAAAATTTAGAATCTAACACCCCAACAGTACTACTTACAAAAGCTGATCTCCTTTAACTATTGGAAACTTGGAAATAAGCACCTGAACTTTTAATAATTATTAACCAGTCCAAAATTTCACCAAACTTTACAAATCTCACGTATTTTATGTTCTAAACCTATTTATGAACTTAAAAATTATAAAATCATGTATCTAATAAGAGAAACGCCTCAAGGACGAGACCCTAGACTCTAAATTTTACTTCGTGTGATTTTTGGTCCTACTTGCATACCATTAAAGACTTAATCGGAATTTAACACCTAATCATATCCTAATCCTGAGCTTAGTATCATGTTAATATGATAGGTTCACATTCATCATGATCATATATTCTCCATATGATATAACCAACAGAAACACAAAATGAACTATACAACCTAAAACCCTAGCATGGTACTCTTAGCATGTCTTTTACGAATGAACATTTAGAACTTCAAAGATTCACATCCTAATTCTAATGTGCTAAGATCTCAATATTAGATGATATTATACAGCACCAAGCAAATTATCAATCATGATACGAAAGAGAGAGGATTCGGACCACCCTAAAACCTAAACATGCTTGTTCTTTGTTCTTGAATAATGACTCAATCCTTATATAGCATGCAAGTTTCTTGAAATAGATCATGCATACTCATCATAATTAAGACTTAGCTAGGTCTTAGAATCATTTTAATCATGTCATAACCTACTTCAAGACTACAACAAGTAATAAAGAAAGAACCTCAAAGCTTGCATCCATGAGTGTTCATCAAAGCATGAAATCAAACCTTATTTTCATGGCTCAAAACAAAACTTAATATATTGATATAAATCCCATTAAAAATATTTTATAGTATCCAACCGCCAAACCAAGATTTTGGAGCTCAATATGATAAAATTTATTGAAGAAACTTCATGATAGTTTTTGGTTTTTACTAAACCAAATAGTGTGCATGCAACCTTTCAAATAAAATCACTTGTGCTACAAGTTCAAACCAATCGTTGATAGACCATACATTTCAATAAATTCATTAGAAATCGAAATCATCAAAACAAACCCATGACTATATGGCATTTCAAAACAAAACTCCAAAACCAACAACACATGCTAGCTAAAATCTCCACACTCCATCATCACCAAGATCCAATCATTTAATCTTATGGAAATCATTCCAACACCCAACCATAAAGTCCTAAATTAGAGTGACACAAAATAGAAGAAGCGAGATGGAGAAAACAAACATACCAAGCTAATCGACAAGGTGTAAGTTGAAGGGCATGGTCGTGGGTGGTATAAGGTTGCAAGTGAGAGACATGGTATGTGTACGAGAGGTACATGGAGGGTGTGGGAGGTTGCTTGCAAAAATCGTTCAAATCAAGTCGGAAATGGGAATGGGGGAGGTGTAAACCAATGGCATTACAGGGTTTGAGTGGCTTGGTTTTTGAGGTTTCAAATTGATTAAGCCATAATATTATGATTATTTTGCACTTTAATTTGAATCAATTACATGTCTTTTACTAGTAATTGAGTGAATTTGGCCTTGATAAATCAAATCTAACTCAATTGATAATCGCCTAATCTAATCTCTAACTTGTAGTGTTCATGTGAGAAAGTTAATTTATTATATAATTGTTGGCATACATGCAGATGGCTAGCGGGAGTCAAAGAGCATCAAAGGGTCAAGTGGGCCATGAATGGGAGGCCTAAGTTAGCCGAAGACACAAACTCTATGTCACTTATGGGCATCCTCCTTCACGTGGCTTTGCATCAAAAGGAAATCCATGGGAATTGAACCAAGTGTTGCACCTGCACCGTGTGTCATCAATGCACCCCTACACTTCAAGAAACCATATACAATTTACTCTACACGTAACATTTAATTACAATTCTCATGGTTGACCAAGACATGCAGTAAACCCATGCACCGAATTGAAGTGGGCCACGCGAGACCCTCACCAACCCATTTTGGGATCCCGCCCGATTTTCATTTTTTTTTAAATTTTGTTACATGATTTTTAAGTAAATATTTTAAAATAATGCTGTGATCTTTTCGTATTTTTAAAAAATATTTTGAGATGTTAAAAACATCATAGAAAAAAAACAAAAAACAAAAGGAAACGCAATGCATCGGGATCCCAAATTAGGATCCCTAGTATGCCCCTTCACGGAATTGGCTTCAAAGCCCATCCCCTGCACTAATTTTCCTTCTGCCCTCACATGGAAAACTTTTGCCAGTCCACCCCAAAACTGAGGCACGCCACATTTTTTTGATATTCAGACAAATAAACTCGCTAGCAATGAAATGTGTGGAGAAATACATCCCATTTAGCAATAGCAGACCTGACAGAAAAGAGACACAAAAGAGAAGGGAGGAAGACATTTTTCGGTGGTTATGGATTGAAGTTTTTCGTAGATCACTTTTGATCAAAACTTCCAAAAGAACAAACCCGGATTTTATGTTCTTGCTTAGTTTTTTAGTTCTCATTGAATCTATAGACCACTTGTCGCTGGATTTGAACCTTTTGCTACACTGTATTTACATTCAAGTTGCTTTAGTTTGCTTCATGTTAGTTGTATTTATTTTAGTAATTTCTTTCCATTGTAGTAGTTACATTTCTTGCACTGCACTAGTTATTCGGTGACTCACATTTGGTTATCTTTTGGCATTTTCAGTCCAGTAGTTTATTCGGTGATTCCCCTTAATTATAGGTCATTTGAGTGGCTTGTTAAGTCGGTGTCTCGGTTTTTATTTTCAGTTCAATAGCTTATGATCTCTATTGCAATCGGTTGGTTAGATTTGATAATTGATAACTTAACTTCCAACAACCATTCGGTAATATATCTTTATTTGGACACGTGAGCTTTGATCCCAATAGATTCTTTAGATTTCATATTGTTTAGATTTTGCGTGTTCACATGTCGGATTTGTCTTAATCTTTTCTTCATATTTTTGTTATGCATCAATTGTGTTGACTGTTTCTAAGTGGTGTAATTTTTGGGAGTTGGTTTGAAACTCCATGAAATGAGAAATGTTTGGTTTATGCCTTACACATATGGTGTTTGATGAAATGTCTCTTAGAATGTAAAATTCATGATCTTCCATTTATTGTTTGGAAATGTTAGATTAGATGACGTTGACAAACATGGTTTAACTTTTCAATCAAGAATAGTCATAATTTATTTAATGCACGTTCACAAATCCATTTAATTTATAAAAGTGATTGAAGTAGCGTCAAGGCACATTAGAGCAAAATTCCTTAGATGCTGGCTAAACATCTCTTACTTCTAATTCGTGTTTGATAAATTATTTTTTTCAATTTTCTCGCATAAATTTAGCAATCATTCACCATCTTATAAAAAAAGATCATGATATTGTTAATAATGTCTAAAAAAATCCATTCTCATTGTGAATACCGTTGTAGATAATTTTATATTATACCTTCATTTTATTTTTGCTAGTGGATATATTTGCATATTAAATTAACCGTTTTCTTGAGCCATAATATGTGAATGCTAGTTGTGTTCACATGAGGAGGTTCATTTATTATATAATTGTTGGCATACATGTAGGTGGCAAGCGGGAGTCGAAGAGAGTCAAATGGTCAAGTGGGCCATAAATGGGAGGCCCAAGTTAGCCAAAGACCCAAACTCTATGTCACTTATGGGCATGGTCCTTCAAGTGGGCTTTACATTAAAAGGAAATCCATGGAAATTCAACTAAGTGTTGCACCTGCACCGAGTGTCATCAATGCACCCATACACTTTAAGACACCTCAAACAATTTACTCTACATGTAGCATTTAATTACAACTCTCATGGCTGGCCAAGACATGCAGCAAACCCATGCACCGAATTGAACTAGACCACGGGAGATCCTTACCAACTACATTCACGGAACTAGCTTTACAGCCTAGCCCTTGCACTGATTTTCCTTCAGCCCTTAAACGGAAAACTCTCGCCAATCCACCCAAAAATTGAGGCACGCTACGTGTTTCCTATATTCGGACAAGTAAACCTGCTAGTAGTGAAAGGTGTGGAGATGTACACCCCATTCGGCAACAACAGACTTGACGGAAAAGAGAGACAAACGAAAATGGAGGAAGACATTTTTTGGTAGTTTTAGATTGAAGGTTTTTCGTAGACCACTCTTGGCCAAAACTCCCAAAAGAACAAACCTAGATTTTATTTTATTGCTTAGTTTTTCATTTTTCATTGAATCCATAGATCACATGTGACTGGATTTGAACCTTCTGCTACACTGTATTTACATTCAAGTTGCTTCGGCTTGCTTCATTTCAGTTGTATGTATTTTAGTAATTTCTTTCCATTCCAAAAGTTATATTTCCTGCACTGCATTAGTTATTCGGTGACTCACATTTGGTTATCTTTTGGCATTTTTAGTCCAGTAGTTTATTCAGTGATTCCCCTTCATTACAGGTCATTTGAGTGGCTTGTTAAGTCAGTGTCTCTGTTTTTATTTTCAGTTCAGTAGCTTATGATCTCTATTGCAATCGTTTGGTTAGATTTGATAATTGATAGCTTAACTTCTAGCAATCATTTGGTAATATATCTTCATTTGGACGCGTGAGCTTTGATCCCAATAGGTTCTTTAGATTTCATATTGTTTAGATTTTACGTGTTCACATGTCGGATTTGTCTTAATCTTTTCTTCAAATTTTGGTTGTGCATCAATTGTGTTGACTGTTTCTAAGTGGTGTAATTTTTGGGAGTTGGTTTGAAACTTCATGGAATGAGAAATGTTTGGTTTATGCCTTACACATATGGTGTTTGATGAAATGTCTCTTAGAATGTAAAATTCATTGTTTAACTTCTCAAGCGAGGATAACCATAATTTATTTACTGCACGTTTACGAATCCACCTAATTTATATAAGTGATTGAAGTAACATGAAGGTACATTAGAGCAAAATTCCTTAGATGCTAGTTAAACATCCCTTGCTTCCGATCGTGTTTGATAAATTATTTTCTTCAACTTTCTTACATAAATTTAGCAATCATTCACCATCTTATACCAAAATAACATGACATTTTTAATAATGTCCAAAAATATCCATTCTCATTGTGAATACCTTTGTAGATAATTTTAGATTATACTTTCATTTTATTTTTGGTAGTGGATAGATTTACATATTAAATTATCCGTTTCTCGAAGAAATGACTTAGGGACTTCCCTAATATTACTTGACAACTCTTATACTTGAGAGTCATTTCTAAAATACTTTTTAGAGCGAGTCACAAATGACCATATAAGGTTGGTCAAAATTGTACAAGGTGTAAATGGAAGGGAATGGTGGGCGTAAGAGAGGTATGGGCATGTAAGAGGGATACTAGTTTAGCTTGTTTTACGCTTAAACTACTCACACATATGTACTAAGCTTGACATGTATAAAGTGATGCCCTAGTAGGGGGTGCTAATGGTGTATTGTGTCCATGAGGTTCCCTAGTGGTCTTAAGACGACTTGGACGTACTACATGACTATGCGATGGTTTCGACATGGCACGCTAGATGCCATTTGGCACTTTCAAATTGGCCCATATGGCATTTGAAAATTTTGAAACCTTTTATTGCATTATAAAATCTTAGAAATTCATATGAATTTAATGGTGCAATTTGTTTCATTGGATTGTGACATAAGTGCCTCAAAACTACTATGGCATTTTGTTCCCTTAGTGGATCAGAATTAGACTACGCCAATGAATTGAAACTTAACTAGTCCTTAATCCATGAAATCTCTCCTAAGTTTTCACAGTATATTTACTTCATAATTAAAAGAAATCATTTTTGCCGAATTTAATTTTGGGTG
This sequence comes from Platycarya strobilacea, assembly GCA_036898215.1. NCBI lineage: Eukaryota > Viridiplantae > Streptophyta > Magnoliopsida > Fagales > Juglandaceae > Platycarya > Platycarya strobilacea. The sequence continues at coordinate 22,067,417 of CM072555.1, read as the reverse complement.
TTACGCAAATAGAAGTGGAAATGACAAATAATTTACATCAAGAAACAACTAATATTTCAACAACTAGTCTTGGATCCAAAAGAAAACCCAACAATCCAGCCATTGATATGAATAAATAATCTACATGCCTGTTCATAGAACTAGCACAGTTCTCCCTTACTTTGATCAATAAATTATTAACAGTCGTTGGAGTAAGTTACCCATGATCACATTATACTTTTCCTACCTCGTCCATTCTCATGGATGCTCTATTTTGTTGTCCACCAAAAATGCTGAATATAGTCGCCCAACATAAATGCTGGGGAGTTGGCTGCCAACATGGGAAAAAGGGTGCATTTCATAATGTATCGAAATAGAGTCCTTCGTCCTCCCTCCCTTCATCTTCCTCTCCCAAAAATAGTCCTTCGTCTAAGTAGGAAAGGGTTCGCAACCTCTTCTTCTTATTTTCTTACTCTCATCTTCTTTTTTGCATCTTCAAAGCCTTCACCCAAAGCATTTTCTCCCAAACTTCCTCACAAACATAGAAGATTTTTGTGACAATTGTCTATTGTTTAAGGAAGAAATGAGTTTCTACATAGATCAAAGAGGTATTTATTTTCATTTTACTTAGTTCTTCTCAAATTTTTATGTGGATTTTGTTAAATGGGCTTTTCATGGTGTAGGTTTCTTCAATTTTTGGATACTATAAATGCAACCATCGATCTTCAACTTTCATTCCCCCCCTTTTTTTCTTTCAATTGGGATTCACATGGAGTTGGTTTTTTGGTTTTTAAAAAATTGTTAGATTCCAGTCAACGATAAAGCTAGAACATGCAAAGTGCAGAGCAGGATGAGAGACCCACGAAGGTCAATAAATGGATGAACAGTAGTGAACTAAAGACCCAACACTAAAGATCTACCCACACGACTTCACAGGATTATTGCAAAAAGAGTAATCCATTTATTCAAAAGGGAGCTGTTACGGACATAAATGGATCTCACATATTGAGGTGGTACAGTGATAGTGTGCCACGTCTCCCCCCTCCCCTATTATTTTCCCTTTTCTTTTCTCTCCACCCCCTGTTCCCACCCCCTAGTCATCTCTTTCTCACTATGTAGTGCACTACACATGGACGGTGGTTCCTGACCACGTTTGGTCAGAGTAGGGGAGAGGGCAGGAGAGGGAAGAAAGGAAGAGGGGGAAAATAGGGGAACAAGGCACAACCACATCAATGTGAGATCTCTTTGTGGAATCCTTTTGTGGGGAATCAATTGTGTGGTTGCTTTATATTAAATCATTGTCGAAAGTAATAAACATGGTAATGAAATTATTTAACGAGGTGCTTCTCAAAGGGTCAGCATTGCTGAAGAATTTATCTAAAACAAAATAGTTAAAAGGGATTAGGTTTTGAGTATAAGTCTATATATGCACGCAAGAATGACTGTATTTTATTTTGGAAGGAGAATGAGGATGAACAATCATGTCCTGTTTACGGAGAGTCGAGGTGGAAGGCTATGAAAAATGTGTCAGTTAAGATGTTGCGTCATTTTCCATTGAGACCTCGGTTGCAAAGACTATACATGTAAAAAAGTAGCTAAAGATATGAGATGACACAAAGGAAAAGGAGTTAAGGATGACACATATATAAGGCATTCAACTGGCTCTCTGGTCTGGCAATCTTTCGATGATCAATACCTAGAGTACAAGCTATAGCATTTGGCCCGTAGTGTTGATTCCGTATAACCTTCCACCATGGAGGTGTATGAAGGCACCAAACTCTTTGTTAACTTTACTAATTCTCGACTCGAGATCACCTGCGAATGATGCTGACGTTTTCATGCAATTGTTGATAGAAGAGCTGAAAGAGTTATAGGACACTGGTGTCAGAACTTATGATGCATCAACATCGGCATTGTTTCAAATGCATGCTACGGTAATGTGGATAATAAATGACTTTTCTGCATATGGGGGTTTGTTCGGTTCTAGTACTAAAGGAAAGTTAGCGTGTCTAACGTGTAATGAAGAACTGTCATTGTGTGGTTATGATTTTCTCAGAAGCTATGTTCCATGGGCCATCGACGTTATCTACCAACAAATCATGTATGGAGAAGAGAAGACGCTAAGTTTGATGGGAGAGTGGAGGCTAGAATTGTACCAAAGGAGTTGGCAGGAGATGATATAGTAGAACAACTATTGCAAGTTAAAGAAAACACTTTTGGCAAAGGTCGGTGAAAGAACAAGAGAAAACGAGGGGCAACAAAATTGAATCAGACTAAAAGTAGCATTTTTTATATTTACTGTCGACGCCCCAACCCACGCTTGGGATCGCACGTGAATAGAAGCGTCGGGGACGAACAACACAAGGAAGCTCACCCCTCGTCATATCATGCATTTAGTTTTTTTTTTTTGAAACGTCTAGTAAAGATTTTCGCAGCGGAATAAAAAGGCTAAGCTGTCAATAACATACATCACATGGTTAGACTACGGATCCCAAACATAATATTAAACATAGTCAGGATTTAATATTTACATCACTTGTCCAAGAAACAAAAATAGTGCTTCCCACAGGCGGGAAGACTTTTTCCAAAAACAACAATACAGGGCATCAAAATACAATACGGGTCTTAACACTGCCCATATGTTCATCCGACGGGTTCCTTCTTCACTTTCTTAAGGTTCGGGCCCCAGCGAAGTCGGTCCAAATCCAAGCTAGGCCCTACCTCACATATCGCCCTAGAAGGCGTTCCAAAAACGCGCCCCAAGTGAAGGGACTCGTCCATCCCTAATACTAAACAACACCCTGAAGGGCGTAGCCCAACATAACTGTACATAGTCACCTTCAGTGACTCCATCTCCCACTGACCCGGGCGGTCTAGTGGTACTGGCCCCTTAAGGGCGGCCTCAATCGGACCCTCGAGGGTCCGACATGTCATCTCCGGGGTCGTACCCTTCTGATCCATCCTCACCTGCAAGTACGTCTATCGTCCCCGAGAGGGCACAATAGTGGGAATACAAGGAATGCGGTGAGATTTCGGGAGAAATCTCAGTAAGTACATCTATACTCTATCAGAAGCAATTTTAGGCATATAATAAGGTGAATAACAAACAAATCTTCCTACATATGCATCACCATGGGACTTATGCCTAGACTGATGCACATGTTCGTGACGAAAATTCATCTTTCTTTTCTTATTCTGAATTTCCAAAAATCATACTTGTTCAAAACGCACAGCAAAACTTCTTTGATGCATATTCTTTCGAAAACAACAAAAAGAACTCTTGTTCGAAAACTTTTCGTCTTTTACTTATCTTAGGCGCCACTTATCATATCACATCATATATGGCCTGAAGACCCTTTTTTTTTCGTCATGACTTCTTATTTTGGACACCTCACGGTTCCCCTATGCACCATGTGCTCCCCGCTAGTTACCGTCACACCCGGCGACCAAGTCGACCAAAGTGAATACGTTTCGCGTCCTTTCACGCTATTCATCGCTCGGGGATTTCTCTAAAAGCGACTACAAACTTATCAGATGGCGAGGCCGAGGCCAACACCGCTTATAGGGCACCCACTAGCATTAGGTGCGACCACGCTCCGGACACCTATGTGGAGCCATACATGGTCTGCCGACGGTTCTTTGTCGATCCAGGGGCTTTCACTCGACTTTAATCACTCCTGAGTGAACAGGGAGTTCCACTGGGACACTTCCCCGTCCCAGCCTTTGGGGTTCTTCTAAAACTTTATTTTTCTTCCTTCGAAAATATTCTTTAAAAATATAGGTTTTTCGTGCTTATGCATGTGACATGTAACATTTGACCTTGTAGATGCAAGAACTCGAGACGAACCCGAGTACACACGTGTAGTCGTATTTCTTTCAAATCCTTATACCATAGACTCTTACTTATGGAAAAATATCTAAACAAAAGCATTAGGGGGAGATGGGGTGCTCGGCATTCACCCCTAGGGTTTGGGCCGAGACCCTACTTTGTTTCCTATTGATGTTTTCTTCTTCCTTTGATCTCCCTAACACCATTTCGCCTAAATTCGAAATTTTTAAAATAATTTCCTAGCCTTAATAGGGTCAAACCCGAAACCTATAAGGTCTTCAAGCCTTACGTTTTCTTCTCTCAGTCTTTCCACTAAGGCACTACTTGAATGATCTAGGTGAATCCGAACCCATACATGTCATTCTCCCAACGCACATACTTCTTTTCTCCAAAATATCCAAACATGAATATAAAAAGTAAATAAGAGATTAAAACTTCATAATTTTTCTCTTCTAGAACTTCTCCAAAAATATAACTCCACAAGCATGCATTATCATACTCATTAAGCAATAATAACACCAACATCTTCCAAAAATTATTACAACTATTTTTCCACCAATGCTTCATACACTTTTCATCCTAGCATGGCATTTATATATGCACAATATTTACAAAGATGCTTCCCCAATATCATAGTATGCATATATCTTATATTTACCAACATTCAACTAACTCGATATCTATATGCATACATACTTTTTTTTTTTCTCATCGAACCATCAAAATCATCATCATCTCCCAATTCTTTACCCAATAAGATTATAGGTTTTACACATGAATCCTCATCAAGGTAACCTTTGTACTCTTAAGTATTCATCATGGCATTTCTGAGCAAGCAACCAAACAATAAAACATATTCAAACATGTTCTCACACATTCAAGCACATTCACTTTAAGATATACGGAAATTGCTAAAGGTATAGTAAGGAGGTACTTACTTGTCTTCCTAGCTAGCTTATAAAAATTCTGAAAACAAAAGAAATGCTTAGTTAGGTTGTGCTAACAATTTATTATTTCTAAAAGAAAGGCCCCCTTTTTGAAAGGTATAATCTTAAGGTTCTCTTTCATGCTTTTAAGTTCTTGCTTTGAAATGGCTAAGTTACTTACCTCTTCTAGGCTTCTTCTTCTTCCACCAACACTACTTCCTTCTCCTTCTTAGTTTGGTGTGTTTAGGTGTTTAGGTGGTGAGAACAAGTGAAACCAAGTGGAGAGAAATGGGAGAGTGCCGTGAGATGCCAAGAAGGGAGAGGTGTGTGTGTGTGTCCGAAAAGTGCAAGTCCAAAAGGTGAAGGAACTAGGCCATTTGGCCAAGGCATTTGGCTAGCTTCTAGGCCACTCATTCCCCTATGTTTGAGTGACTTGTGATGGGCTTGAAAGACTCTTGAGTGACTCCCATCACTTGATCACATCAACCCTAATCCATCCTATCCTAGGTTTTGGAGATTATGCTCTCTCTTCTCCTTCTCATGGCCGGCCACATACCCTAGGGTTCCAACCCCTTTCCATCACTTCACATCCCCTCTTGTCTCCCCTACTATCCCCTCACAAGTCATTCAAATGGATTTGAGGATCCATTTTTGGGAAAACCCCCAAAGGAGGTTTCGGATCCCTCCATCCCTCATCTCATCCGAATCCTTCCCTCATCTCACTCTCCTTCTACTTTTGTCACATGCTTCCTCCATCAACCAATCACCTCACACCTCACACAAGCTTGTCATGTCACTCTTACACAAATACTCATCTAGATTTTGTGGCAAGCAAGTCAAACAAGGAGGGGAGAGGTTCGGCTAAGGCATGACCGAAACCTTCACCCCTTTCTTTCCACTTTTGCTCCATCATTTCCCATCTCATGTCACTTCTCTTACACACCAAGTCTCATCCTATTGTTCACTATCCCCTCATGTCCTTTCCCCTAGATTTGGAAAGGTTTTAGGCAAGCAAAACCCAAGGCCATTCGGCCAAGGCCCTCACCGAAACCCTCCCCCTCTCTTCCCATCTCCAAGTCTTTTCAAATCCTTTCCACATGATTTTGCTAGATATGGTAGGATCCTATGTTGACTTATTTAGCAAAATCCTACACTTCACACACTTACCTAGGTAGGACAAGATGGATTCCACTCATGGCTTTTCCTTTCTTCCTCCAACAAAACAACTAGTCAACTAGTCTCACCTACTAGAATTTCCTTCTCTCAACCACTAGTCTTGACTCAAATTACTAAACTCTTCCTAGCTTGACATGTGTCACCAAACTTGGGCTTGAGTTGTCTTATGGACCTCCTCCTATGGACCCATGGGCTTTTCTCTCCCCCACTTAGGCCCAAGCTCATGCCATGGCCTTAAGGCCCTTGAACTCTCAAGTCCATTTCTTAAGGCACTAGCTACCCACTTACCTAGATTACTAAGCCACATTAGTATAATTAGGCACAGCAAAATACTCTAAATTTTTGGGGTCGTCACATTTACCGTATTGGTCTTACTGTCTGTTATACCATAGTTTGAATGTAATGCACATAGAAAACAATATCTATTATAATATACTAGGTACATTGATGAACATTGATAAGAAGATGAAGGACATAGTCAAGATGAGGAAAGATCTTGAGAGGATGGATGTAAAACATAATCTACATTTGTGGATGGATGGCAACAGGGTGGTCATGTCGCATGCATGCTTTACGATGATGAAAGACAAGAGAATAGACTTTTGCCAAATGGTTATTCTTCAAATATCGCTTAATGCGTGAACTCGAATGACTGAAAAATTAGTGGATTGAAAATTCATGACTGTCACATATTTTCAAACTCTGTATGTTTTTCAGGGATTTGTGCACTGAGGTAGTAAATCGAGATATGTTGACAAAGATGGAAAACAATATTGCTATTATCTTATGTAAATTCGAGCAGATCTTTCCACCATCGTTTTTTGATGTGATGGTCCATTTTGCAATACATTTACCTTAAAAGGTATTGCTAGGTAGACCTGTGTAGTTCTATTGGATGTATCAGTTGAAAGATATTTGGGTCAATTAAAGCACACAATTGGAAATAAAGCTAGAGCTGAGGGTTTAATAGTAGAGGCCTATATATATGATGAATGATTGACATTTTGCTCACTATATCTTCATGGTGTTGAGACACGATTTAATTGTGAAGAGCGAAATGTAGATCTTGTTGTTCCACCTCCTTGTGAGCTATCAGTATTTTATAGAATGCTCGACTTTTGGTTGTGCAAATGGGTTACGATTTTGAAGATGGAGAGTTGACTAAAGTTGGACGGTACGTGGTGAATAATTTTTGGGAGATTGATTACTATCTTAGGTATGTCATTGCATGATTCGAATAGCTCTAGTTAAACGAAATTAGGTAGAATTTTTTAGCTCAAAATAATACTTTTTTAAAACAATATATAGTGAGCACATGAACAAACTTGGCATAGAAAGTGTAGAGAATGTGGAGGCAAGATACGAGGAACAATTCCCTGGGTAGTTTGAACAACTTGTATGAACTAAAATTTTGTATATGTTAAATTTTGAAATTTTTACATAAACAAATAAATTTTAATATTAATATATTGTTTCAATTGTTAGATATTAGAACAAAGTGTTCGTGATCCCGAGTCAATTTCTCTCGAATTGCATGCATTAGATTGTGGTCCCTCAAAACCAGTGCTTCGATACACGGCATGTACGGTTCGAGGTTATAGATTCCATACTTTGGACCGTGAATGAAAAGAAAGACACAAAACTCTGGTATGTTGGTCAAGAGGAGTTAGAGGATAGATGATATTGACTATTACGGTGTCATATGTGATATTATTAGACTTAAATATCTGGGTGGGTCCGTAACATATATTTTAAATATGATTGGTGAGATCTAGGCGGTGGTTGGATTTTCATACATAGGGATAATCACTTTACGAGTGTCAGCACTATATCTAAATGGTACAAAGATGATCTATTTGTATTGGCTTGTCAACCTATGCATGTCTATTACTTGGTTGATCTAGTGAAAGGCATTGATGAAGAAAGTGGAAAGATAACTTGGCAAGTTGTACAAAAATTTGTTTCTCGAAATATTTATGAAGTAGGAACGAGTGGGGATCACGAGAATAGCGGAAATAAAGATGATAATCCGATTGTAGAGGCATACCAGAAAGATGTAGAGGGTATTAACTTGTTCGTTGACCTTAGTGCACTCGAGAAATTACCCTTGTGTAGAGATGACGTCTCACCCATCCATCTCAACCCATCTGTATTAGACGATCATCCAATTGAAGTAAGTGAGGAAGAAGAAGAAGGAGATGATGATGACGACGAATATGTTATTAAGGGAGATTCTGAAACAAGCATGAAAAATACATCTGAAGATGAAGAATTAAAGTACTAAATATTTTATTCACGTTAATGACTATACAACATTATACTTCTCATAACTTCTTCTAATCATTTCTTATTATTCATTACCAAGGATGTTGCGAAAATGACAACGTCGAAATATGCCTCGTCTGCAAAGTCCTAAGCCCTCTGGAGATCTCCCCACCTCAGGAATGTGCTCCTGAAGAAGTTAATACGCACGAGATGGACAACTAGTCAACACCTAGTAGTAATGAAATGTCATTGATAATTAATTATGTTTTAATACTCTCAGTAATATATATGACTAATATTATACTTTTGTATATATTAGTTGATGCATCGACCTTTCGTCGTGAACGTTTAGTATGAAGTTTGTGTCTTCTTTATTTCTTATTTGGGTATACTATTCATAGGGTCACAATCCTTTTATGGGAACATGTATACTTAGAGAACCCTGGAGAGGTGCTGCTGAAATTTATGCTGACATGGGAAGTAGTAGAGTGACAAAAAGTATGCAATATGGATAATATAATCTTGAATGAGATAGAATCCACTACCTTATAAAAAATTAGTGAATCACTTTGGAGCATGATATGCATGTGGAATCTATTTGTATATATATATATATGAGCAAATTCAATGAACGTTCTTACTCCACGTGCATAGGGCATATAGTCATTTCCAAGTCTATTAGTAAGACGCAACCAACTTTTGTCCATTTCTAAGAAGACCTATCTAATATATATATAATTATATATAATTATATATATATATATATATATTAGATGGAGGAGATGTTGGGTGCATACTAGGAAGATGGAGATGGTATTAACTTATTTGTTGACCTCAGTGCACTCGAGATACGCCCCATATGTAGATGATGCCCCACCCATCCATCTCGACCCATCCATATTAGATGATCATCCAATTAAATTAAGTGAGGAGGAGGAAGAAGAAGAAAAGTAATAATAATAAGAAGAAGAAGAAGAGGTTGATGATAATGACGACTATGTTATTGAGGGAGATTTTGAAACAAGCATAGAAAATATATTTGGAGATGAACAATAAAAGTACTAAATATTTTATTCATATAGGTGACTGTACAATATTATAATTTTCATAATTAATTCTAATTAATTATCTTTATCTTATTATTCATTATCATGGATGCCGCCAAAACGACAATGAAGAAATATGCCTTGTCCGCCAAGTCCCGAACTTGTTACGGACTCCCCACCTGAGGAATACGCTCTTGAAGAAGTTAACATGCAAGAGACAAACAACCAGTCGACACCTACCAATAATGAAATTTCATTGATAATTAATTATATTTTAATACTCTTAATAACTATAGAACTATTATTATACTATTGTATATGTTAGCTAATGTATTGGCCTCTCACCGCAGTCGTGATTATACTCGTGGCAACTCTCTTGAGAAAAATAGAAGGTAGGAAAAAAATCGAGATTACTATTCCTGATAACTCTATTGAGGAGTGGATGATGGTGCAACAATGTTTTCCTTCTATTTGGGCACACATGTGCTAGTGAGTTTACTTTGCGAGTACAATTTTTTTTTAATCTAAATTAGTGTATCATATTTTTGACGTAATTTAATTTTTAGGATGAGTTTAACCTCAATTTTAGACGTAGCGAGGATTTGAGAACTATGAATGAGTTGATTGTTACACTATTCCAACGTCACAAGGGATGATGTTATAATCACTTAAAGAATTTTGAGACATTGGAAGAAGTTGTGCAGTTTCCTTTCCAAAAGATAAAATTAGATGATTGAATGAAGTGTTGTGATCTTTTCGTAAGTCAAGATTATCAGGTATTCTAGATTCTTTATCATTTACATTTGTATTCATTATATATCATATGTATATATATTATCATTAACATTCTTTATTAATTTTTAAGCACTAAAATTCTACAAATGTACAGAATAAATCTGCTCTGACTGTGAACCATCGTGTTAGGACAAGATCATTCCACCATCTTGCTAATAAAATGGTAATTAACTACTTATAGAAATTCATTTATTTTCCTAATATTCTTTTATTTAAGTACTAAAATTATCTTTTAAAATTGTTAATGTGTCTTTGTTAGAAACGTGATAATTTTGAAAATTCTTTCTTCATTCATATATATGATACTGCTCACACTAATAAGCGTAGTGAGTGGATAGATCTTGCCGCTTCAGATAATTATGTAAGGGGTGTTAATTTTGTTATATAAATTATGCAACATGTGAATAATTTATTTTTTATTTCTATTTCTTTTAATACGTTACTTATAGCGTGTTTTCTTTCTAATTGCAGGAAAATTTTTTTGAGATAAGTCAGCTTCTAGAGAATCTTGTCCTAGTGACATAACCATTTTCATGAAAGTGCTCAACACCAAGTCGAGAATGGTAAGAGATTTAGGATGTTCTTTCAAGCATTCTGCCCGTTCATCCTTCGCGACCTCCTCACCTTCACAAATTAATAATTTTACCGAAGATTTAGAAGCAACACAGTGGGAAAATGAATATATGAAGTTGAGACAAGATAAGTGTAATTTTTACATGAATTTTATTATTGTTTTACTTATTAAAATATTGCTTTAGACCTCTTGGGCGAGAGGTCTAGAGCAATATTTTAGAGATTTTTCTTGAGAGCTTTTTTGAGGAGGAGGATCTAAAGGACAGATGTGAGAGCTACATGTTTCATAAACTGATTCCAATGAAGAATATGAGTTTTAGTTATTTTCTTTTTATTTTTTTATGAACTAAATTTTATTTTCTAGAGCGTTGATGTAGTCTAAAATTGAACACGTAGTTTATATTCTGAGTTATTTTATTTTTAATATTTTCATGATTGAGTGTTTAATTTTTATTCTTAATGTTTGTATTTTTTTTACGAATTATTGTTTGATCAATTGAATTACAATGAGGCCGAGAAGTGATTTGTTATTTTAATTCTAGAATTAAACACCATTAGTTGAATGAAAGTAGAGATACTTTACCTAAACTAACGTGATTTTTCAGAAAATCTAAAAAACGTAATAAATCTCCAATTAATTAAATTCATATAGAGATAAGGAATTGTTAGTTGGAAATATTTTTAATATTATTCGAAAAAAAATATTGACTAGATAAGGAAGTTTTAATCATTAACATGAGATTATTGGAATTTAATAATTAGGAAGAATAGATTATGTAAAATTTGTTAGGTGAAATCAACCGCTTTAGATCCATTCGTATTATATTGTCATGCACTTAGATTTTAAGTTTTGTTATTTTTGATTCGTAGATTTATTTTTGTTAAATAGTTTAATTTAATTTAGATAGTAGAAACATTCCATTTATTTTCGGTTTTTCAAATAGTAATTAATTTCATGAATTTCAGTATTCAGTAGTTAATTAATCCATGTGAGTTTGACATATGTTTTTTGTCGCTCGAATGTCAATTGGCCAGATTTACGTTTGAACGTTTGATTGGACATTCTGACATTATTGCATATGACACATTTTAACCATCACAGAAATATTGATTGTTCGAACGTTACATCAAATGGAATACCTCCAATCGTCACTAAAAACATTTTTTGTGACAGTTGAATAGAAAATCATGACCAACTGTTATCTGTGATGCAATTTAGATGATGGTTGTGGTGATATCTTTTGTAATATTTTGATAATTTTTTGTGACAATTTCATCTGTAACTAAAATCTAAATATGTTATAGTGAGGGTAGACCCTTGGGCCAAAAACTTTGAGTTTGGAAATAGTTGGACCCAACCCATTTAATTGGGTTTATGATAAATAAAAAAATATAGACATAAAGAAATTATACAAAAATAAATATATGAATTTATATGATATTATATTATCCGTTAGATATAGTTTATAGTAAAAATAATTTTACAATTTGACGTACCTTATCAAATCATGTTAATTTATATATTTATTTTTATATAATCTTTTTGTAGTAAAGTATTCTCTAAAAGTAAAATATTATTAACAGGAAACAAGTTAAGTCTAAAATTTATATTTTTTTGGAAATCAACTTCTGTTGAGATATATTGGTAGGGCAAATGGTTGAAGAATGGGGTTGTTTGATTTCTCAAGTTTTCTTTCCTTTCGAATCTATTTGGTTAAACACAAGAGTCCATTTGGATTCAGAGATAATATGAGATGAATTATGAATAGTAATAAAATGAGTGGTTGAGATGAATTGAAATTTGAAATAAGTAGTTAAAATGAGTTAATTATATTCTGAATTTGAATTTTACTATTTTCTTATACTTCAGTTTTTGATAATTAATCTTTTCATTACTACACCGTTTGAAAATCTGTTAAATTTCCATGTCAGCACCAATATATAATTTGTTGTCAATTGTGAATTTACAAATATCATATGAACGTTTTTTATTAATGAAAGTTTGTTTATAAATAAAAAAATATTATATGAAAGAAAATACTTAGTTAAAAAAGGAGAGCAATACGGGTAGCATGTATGCCTGGGTTAATTTATATGCCCTGGGCAGGGTGCCTAGGTCTCCAGGTGCGGCCTCGGTGGTCGATCCTGGGCCATTTCTTTCATCGGACGAGCCATCGATTGTTTTGAAGGGGTCAAATTTTTTTTCTTGTGTGATATATTTATATAAAATAAAAAAGAAATTATATTAAAATATAATTATATATAAAATTAGAAGCTTGATCATTTAGTAAACAAATACAAAAATAAAACTTTAAACACACAACTAATATTCTTCAAATTTCTGATAGTAATGATTTATGGAAAATATTCATTTATTATTAGTTTTGTAAATAAATATTTAGAATTTATTTTTTTTCATATAAACTATTGAGTGAACTTTTAAAAAGTTATCTTTCATTCTGGGATGTAAGGTAGTTTATTATAAATTTCATGTAAAATATAGATATTTTTGTATCACATTAACATATAATAATATAATTATAACTTTAAATACATTCTTTCTTGCTTAAAGAAGTTTATAGGATAAAATCCCTCAACTATTTTTCATACAGATCATCAATTTTAAATGATTTTTCTTCTATTTTTAAATTAAATTCTATAAAATGTCGTAGGGGAAGGGAGCTTCGACTCCTCAAATGGGACCCCTCCCTTCCTCTCTCCACCCTTCCTGCGCCCCTTCTCCCTTTTCCCTCCCTTTTTTTTTCCAGTTTTAATCTTCTGTTTGTAGCGGTCACTGAAGAGGTTTTGTGCTTGGTTGGTTGGTATACGGTGGAGACCGAGTAATTGGTGTTTCATCCTGAAGAGAAAGCCAGCGTTCGATTCTATAGTTGCTAACGGTTTGGTTGGCAATACATGGTGTTGCTTGAACTTTTCCCGGTTGGTGCTTCTCCGTTTGGTTGTTCTCTAACGTCTAAGTACTTCCACATGCCTCACCACTAGACTTCTAAGATGCCGATCTTTTAGATGGGGGCAGATTTTACCGAATGTAACGGCACGTGGGTCACATGCACAATTCGAATTAGGAGAAAAAAACCCACACACTACCTCTAGGGCTGCTCTTCAACCACCATGGCAGCTCCTTTGGATCCGAGATGTCTTACACGTTGCCATAGCCGCTCTTTTGAGATTTTTAGATTCCTCCAAAGTTGAAAATGCGGTCTATATTTGTGTATAGATATAATTGATTTTTACATGCTTTTTAATTTATGTCTTGTTATTTGTTTTAGTATGATAAAAAAAACACGTTTAATCTTTAGGACTTTTGGTTCGTAGAGTGTATCCTCCACTCCATCTTGGAATGAGTTTAGTTGTCACTCTATCTTAGACATAGTTGTACAGTTTCTTGAATGATGGTTTGAAAAGATTTGTAGCGAGGATTAGACTTTATTAGTCATTTTGTGTACTAGGAAACTTCAAACAATGTAATAAGTTTGTAATGTATATTTCAAGTCTAGTTGTAGCATCCGTTTATTAGTAAATACAGTATGCAAAATACTTTTATATAAAAATAAAAAAATAAAAAACCTATCCAAAACTCATGTGGTTTTTTTTTTCTTTTCTACTTTGATTCAAATATAAGCTTCTGAAGCATGTCTCCTATCTTCTCTCTCTCTCTTCACGCCAGCCACTAGAAACGAAACAGAAGCCCCTCATGCCCAATTGTTCTCACAGGTCAGTCCTCCCCTCTGACCACAACCCACCGTAAATGATGCCCACCAAAAGCCCCTCTCTCTCCCACTTCGTGTAGTTTATTATCACATTTATTATTTTCTACTTGTTTGTAGGAATACTGGAAACACATTTTAGTCTGAAAGTATTTTCATTGAGATTCTATATTAGTTCGGCACCCTTAAGCCTGATGTTGGTTTTCTGGTCGTGTTTTTTTTTTCGCTGTTTTGGTTATTATTTACTACGCAGGTTGCGTTTATATAGTAAGGCAATATCAGATATATTATGAATAATAGTAAAAATTAATTAAAAAAAATTGAATAATAGTGAAAAATAGGTAAAAAGTAAGTAAAAAATAATGATAAAATTATGAATAGTAATAAAGTATTCTAAGATACTTGAAAACACTCCCTTAGCCAAACCTAGCCTTAGATCTCAAGGATCTGATGTTAGTATTTTTTACTAACATTGGCCTATCAATTTGTAATTATTTGTGGTATGAAGAATATACGAGAAGCTTTAGTAGTTTACAAGTGATGCCTTTCTTTTGCAATTTTTTTTTATAGTTTTTTTATTTCTTATAACAAGAACAAACTTTATTGCAAACATCATAAACATGGATTACATCATGCCATCATGCCAAACAACTTGGGTCACACTATCAGGAATTGAATCCCACCAAATTGTTAAAATCTCAACATGCCAAGCATGTTTTGCCAATCTGTCAGTTGTTGCATTAAACACACGGCTTGCATGTTGAATAACAACCCTTGGCATCTGCTGCATCAACTCTTGTATAGAAAAGATCAGATGCCTAATGCAGACTTGGACTGCCCTTTATACAAAACAACATTAACACTTCACAATGAATCTGATTCCACAATTAAGTCCTTGATGCCCATTGGAAAGCACAGTTGGAGAGCTCTCAATACGGCAAGGAGCTCAATTTCCATAGTCTAAAACCTCTTGCTCCTTGCTACAAGCTGCCAGAGCACTTTTCCCCTTCATCTCTAAGAATAATACTAGCCCCTCATCTATTCAACTCTTTAAAATTTGCATCATTTGTGTTGAGCTTTAAGGCTCTTTTATGTGGTGGTATCCACCCATATCTATTTGACAGTTTCTATTTGCATAAACCTTGAACAGCATGATGCACCTTAATGAAAGAAAGTGCATGATCAATAACTTGCTGTGGATGTTGAAGGTTCCTCTCATACAAAAACTGGTTTCTTCTATATCATAGTCCCCTAGCAATAAGAAGAAACTTCTCAAGATCACCTGTGCTTTCCCAAGCTGTAACACCTATAGTGCTAATTTCATAAAGTCCTTGGGCTTACCATCTAAATACAGAAATCAAAAGCTGGTTACCAATAAGGTAATATTGAGGGACAGTAGATACAGATAGAGCTTATATCCTCCCCACTGACCTGACAAAATTTGCAAGTATCCTCCACAACAACCTTCCTCATCTTTCGTTTTTTCAGAGTTGGAAGGCCTTGCTTACAAGCTCTCCAAGCAAACACACTAACTCTATTAGGAATTTGCAGCTTCCCCAACTTTTTCCAAAAAAATATGTTGAACTTGAGTATTGAGCACTCCCCTTCATACCTTTGATGCTTCAAAGCCAAAAATAGCTTATATGCACTCTTCATAGTATAGATTCCATCCTTTTCATGGTACCAAATCAGTTTATCCTCTCCGTTGCCAGGTTTGAGTGAGATCCTCATTACTTTTGCTCCTTCTCGCGGGGGCATAATTTATTTACTAACTTCACATTCCACCAGTTGGTATCCTCATCAATGAGTCCATCTATTGTTTGGTAATCCTGCATCAAACTTTGGTCATGTGCCATAGGAACAAGTTTCTGATTAGGTAGCCAAAAATCTGACCAGATATATTGATATTTCCAGTTCCCACACGCCATTTGCACCCATGCAATAGAAGCTCCTTAGACTCCCATATCCCAACTTAGCATCTTAATGAGTGTACGAAAGTGCATTCTAAATATTTTGTTATTGGATTAAAATATTAAAATAAAAATAAAAATAATAAAATATTATTTATATTATTAAATTAAATTTCTATTTACATTTAAATATGTAGAAACTGTAATGAATTGAGTAAGTGGAGGGATCAGCCGCCCCCTATCCCACCACTAAAATTATGTGAATGACCCCACCACTATTATTTTAAATTCTGCATAGTGACTTGTATAGTAACTTGCATAGTAATTTCAAAACTTACAAATAGGGGTTTCAGTTGTAATGAAATTTATAAGAAAATATAGAAAGAGAAAAAAAGTTTCAGTTCTTAAGAGTTTCAGAGAGAATTTCTTATTTCTCTTTTGCAATAGTAATTTCTTTCTTTAGTTTTATAATACGTTATCAGCACGACGGTTCTACCAATTCTGAAGCTAGTGGCCTTATTCCTCTGTAAGTTTTTCAATGTATTATTTGAAATTTTTGATATATTTTATTGATGATTATCTGTGTGAATTTATAAATATATTTTTTGAGATACACATATTTATTTCATTATTTATATGTGTAGAAAATGACAAATCTTACAAAATTAGAATTTATTGCTCTTGATATATCTGGGAAAAATTATTTATCCTGAATACTTGATGCTGAAATTCATCTTGATGCAGTAAACCTGTGAGAAATTATTAAAGAAGGAAATCAAGCATTCCTGCAGGACCGTGCTAAAGCAATGATTTTCCTTCGCCACTATTTTCATGATGAATTGAAAACTGAATATCTTACAGTAAAAGATCCCTATATTTTGTGGATCAGTTTAAGGAAGAGGTATGAACACCAGAAAACTGTCATCCTCCCAAAAACTCGTTTTCAATGATTGCACTTGAGGTTGCAAGATTATAAAAGTGTTAGTGAGTATAATTCCGCACTTTTTAAAATAAGCTCAGTATTAAAATTATGCGGTGAGAAAATCACTGATGATGATATGCTAGAGAAGACTTATACTACATTTCATGTCTCGAATGTGCTCCTGCAGCAGCAGTATCGAGAGAGAAAGTTCAAGAAATATTCTGAACTTATATCATGTCTTCTAGTAGCTGAGCAGAACAATGAGCTCTTATTAAAAAACTACCAGTCACGCCCTACTGGCTCAATATCATTCCCTGAAGTGAATGGTAATAGGTTTACATCGTTCCCAGAAGTGAATGGTGCATCCTTTAGAAGAAATCAGAGGCGTGGACGTGGTAGAAAAAATTATAGAAATGTTGGTCCTAGAAGTGACAACATTAAAAGGGATAATAATATAACGTATTACCAGAAGTGGTACAATTCAGAAAGGGATAAAAATTCCCAGAATAATTCTTCAAAGAAAAGTGAAGAGGTGTGCCATAGATGTGGAATGATTAGACATTGGTCATGTACCTGTCGTACGGCCAGGCACTTAACTAATTTATATCAAGCTTCTATTAAAGGAAAGAATAAAGTGCATGAAACAAATTTAGTATAATCATGATTACGCTCAAAGAATAACGCGATCGTTTACAGTATAGTTTTGGGGTGTCGATTCCACAGGGAGATGGATTGAGAAATTGAAGAACAGTAACGAAATTAACAAAAATATTTAGATGAGTGCGAAAAGTAAAGTATCGGGAATCCTTTGTATATAATTAGTATTTTAATTATTTTCGATTCATTAATAACTCAATTGAAAATACTATATTCAAATTTTCAATCGGAAAATAAAACATTAATAACCAGATTTAAATCAAATGTAATCTTTCGAAAAATCATTCGTCACAATATAAGAACAGGAATTGTTATCGATATATAAGAAATTCAACGTCGACAATATACTCGTAGAGCAATATTGCAGCAAAGAATTAAATTAAAATAGATAACCAATTGAACCAAACATAATCAAAGGATTATTGCATTTAATAGAAAAAGCATGACTGAATCTATAAATGAAATAAATTCTAAGATTATTTGGTGACGAAAATATTTATAATAAATTTCGAATGACTAAACAAAAGAGTTTAATATTTGAAGAACACATATATGAATCAAAAACAATTACAAATACCATCATATATACAAATTCATCCCTAGCTCTACTAGAAAATTAGTTACACATATTGAAAATATGCAACAAAAATTCTTCAAGGGATAATATGGAAGAGCCAACTATTATTTTCTTCTCTCTTCTTTGGTTTTTCTTTTCTTTTCTCAAACTCTCAAAAACAATGTATCTTCCAAGGCATCTAAGCACACTAAGTATGGTCTTAGAACACACACCCCTCCCTTCTATTTATAAGCATTCTTCATGCAAGTTGTCATGACAAAATCATCACAATTTTAACTTGTTTTGCCATGTGCCATTCTTGAATCCAAGTGATTTGTGAGTTGTCATTTTGATCATTTGTTTTCCCACTATGCATGAGCTGGATTTTGCTTGTAGGTTGAGTGTTTCAATTTTGTTTCTCTATCTATTAGTTGTCTTGTATGACTTAATATCTTGTGGTCAAATAATGTCTTGAAGAAACTTGAGTGCACTTCATCTTGTATCTGAATTGATCATTGAATTTCTAAATTGGTGTAGGAGTGCTTGCTGGAAAATATTATGATGACATTTGGATTTGATGCAAGTGGCTGAAAAATATCCAGGAACGTCAAGTGCAGGTGCGTCCACTTGATGGTCCATTTTGTCTTAGATTGAGTGGATATATTTTCAAACATAAAACATAAAAGTTATAGATATTTCTCTTGCGGTTCTAGATCATCTTGAATCAGATCAATCGAAGATTGGATGAGAGAGTTATGCCCATATTATGAAAAGATGTCAGAACTGTCTAAAATTCCGCAATTATCTTCATTTGCTCCTAATGCCTCTATTTGTGTCCTAAATCAAAATATAAGAATAATGAGTATATTTAGGCATCAAATAAGAATAAAGTATTAAACATTAAGAGAGGAAAATATGACATTTTATATTCTCATCAATATATTAAATTATGCTTATATCTATCTCAAGATAAATGACCATTAATTTTAATAACATGAATTATATCCATTATTTTCTCATTTCTTTTAGTATTTAAATAGAGTATTTAGAGTGCATTTTTGTGCACTCATCAAACCATCAGATGATTTATTAGATTCAGTAGATGTAGACGTTACTCATCTTAATGTATCTGATTTTTTTAATCATTCTGAAAGTAGTATTGAACACTTAATTGGAGATGGAAGTGTTCCACTCAATTAATGTATTTTCTTTTTATCTGTGATAAAAGTTTTGTATATTTTGTAGAATCATGGATCACATTGATGGGTTTTTTTATTTCTGAGTTGAATGATAAAGATATATGTCTGGCTGACAGTATTACAACTCACACAATTCTCAAAGAAAAGAAATATTTTCAAAATCTAACACTAAGTAAAGCCTATGTCCATACCATATCAGGTTCATCGGATTTAATTGAGGGCTCCGAAAGAACTTATATTGTATTGCCTAATGATACTAAATTTTGTATTGATGATGCTCTATTCTCTTCACAATCTAGAAGAAATTTATTGAGTTTCAAAAATATATGTCGTAATGATTACCATATTAAAACGACTAATGACGGCAGTAAAGAGCATATTCTTATTACTAAAACAATATCGGGCTAGAAACTCGTATTAGAAAAACTGCCTACTCTATGTTCTGGATTGTATTATACAAAAATGAGAACAATTGAATCATATGTAGTAATGCACCAGAAATACATTGACCATAAAGTATTTATGACTTGGCATGATCGCCTTGGACATCCGGGTTCTATAATGATGAGACGAATTATTGAAAATTCGCATGGGCATCCCTTAAATAATCAAAAGATATTTCTACCCAATGAATTTCCGTGCTCTGCATGTTCTCAAGGTAAGTTGATTATCAGACCATCTCCCTCAAAAGTCATTGTTTAATTTCCATCCTTTTTACAAAGGATTCACGGAGATATTTGTGGGCCTATTCATCCATCAAGTGGACCATTTAGATATTTTATGATTCTGATTGATGCATCTAGTCGATGATCACATGTTTGTCTGCTTTCCACTAGAAATATTGCATTTGTTAGACTTCTTGCTTAGATAATTAAACTACGAGCACAATTTTCTGAGTATCCAATTAAGACCATTCAATTGGATAATGCAAGTGAATTTTCATCTCAAGTTTTTTATGATTATTGCATGTCAATAGGAATAGATGTTGAACATCCTGTTGCCCATACACACACACAAAACGGTTTAGCTGAGTCTTTGATCAAAAGGCTTCAACTAATCGCTAGACCTTTACTTATGAAATCAAGACTACCTGTTTCTACTTGGGGACATGTTATACTTCATGCAGCATCTCTAATTCGCATTAGACCATCTGCATATCATAAATATTCTCTATTACAGCTTGCATTTGGTCAACAACCAAATATTTCTCATCTTTGTACCTTTGGATATGCTGTATATTTTCCAATTGCACCTCCACAACGTACAAAAATGAGCCCTCAACGTAGACTTGGGATATATGTTGGTTTTGATTCTCCATCTATTATTAGATACCTTGAACCCCTTATAGGGGATATGTTTAAAGCACATTTTGAAGATTGTCATTTTAACGAATATAATTTTCCGTTAATGGGTAAAGAAAAGTCGGTGCCTGAAGCACGACAAGATATTACTTGGAATAATAAGACCATGTCTCATTTTGATCCTCCTACAAATGAATGTAAACGGGAAGTTCAGAGGATTATTCATTTGTAAAATGTTGCAAATCAATTACCGGATGTATTTACTGACACTAAAAGTGTAGCAAAATCTTATATTCTTGCTGTTAATACTTCGGCAAGGATTGAAATCCCTAAAGGACAAATTGTCAAAATAGTAATAGGTGAATCTAAAACAGGCCTGAAGTGTGGAAGATCTATTGGTGCAAAAGACAAAATTCCTAAAAGGAAAAGAATACAAAATGAATTTGGTGTTCCTAAAGAACACGTACCCATAATACAGGCTACAAATATAATTGATGCTCTTAAAGAGCTCAAATCTTCTATTCCAGAACCTCCTGAAGAGGAAACTCTTGAAGAGTATAAATCTCCTGAAAAAGGACCTCCTGAAGAGGTGTATCATGAAATATTTTTCCCTGAAGAGGAACAGGTACCTGAAAATAATGAGATCTCAATACAATTCATGAAAACTGAAAAAATTCTAGATAGAAATAAAACTGTTGTCGACAACATATTTTCATATAAAATAACCATTGACATTACTAGAAGTAATGAAGAGAGTGAGCCAAAAACCGTCGAAAAATGTCGACGTAGAAATGATTGGGCAAAATGGAAAGCAGCTATTGAAGCTGAATTAAATTTGCTAGCAAAGCGAGAAGTATTTGAACCTGTTGTCCAAACACCAAAGAGTGTAATACCTGTTGGATATAAGTGGGTATTTGTACGAAAACGTAATGAGAAAAATGAAATTGTGCGGTACAAAACATGGCTTGTCGCACAAGGATTCCTGTAGAAACCCTAGATTGATTATGAAGAAACATATTCTCCCGTTATGGATGCAATCACATTTAGATTTTTGATTAGTCTGGTTGTCACAAAAGGATTAGAAATGCGGTCGATGGATGTGGTCACTGCATATTTATATGGATCCGTATACTGTTGGGAAATCTGGCCGACAGACAAACAGTAAATACGGAGCCACGCAGCGGATTCAACCAAGAGAAATAAAACTAAAGACGGAGAACAGTAATGGACACCAGATATGAAGCAGTTCAGCTCAAACTGAGCCTACATCCACTATTGGGTCGGTCTAAATCACTATAATAAACAAAGATGGAGTACACTTTTTAGAGGTTGCAAAACTCTTTCTCTCTCACAAGGCTCTCAAACCCTTTACAAGTAGGCTCTCACTGATCTACAAAATCAAACAAGGAGAAAAAAAGGGAGACGGATGCCTGTGTTCGTAATCTCGCTCGAGCGAGCCCCTCTCGCTCGAGCAAAATCGCCTTCACTCCACAACTCTCTGCTTCCGCTCTCACTGCACAAATGGCCCAGATCCTTATATAGGCTGTATTTCGCTCGAGCGAGATATTCTAGCTCGAGCGGAACACTATTCCAGACGGTGCTAACCCTAGTTCCTGAAAGCGATGCAAACCTAGGATTAATTCTCTCTCGAGCGAAGTCTCTCGAGCGACTGTCGAGCGAGGGTCGAGCGAAGTTACGGGTTGAAAACTCTAAGTGCAATCTGATGTGCTTCATTCAAGCCACATCTCAACAAATCTCCACCTTGGCTTGAATAAGCCGGACAAAAGACCCACAAATCCTTCAACCACAGAAGGAATACCCAACACGAAATACGAAGTCTATCTTTGAAGAACTCACTTTCCACACAAAAGTCTTCATCACCATAGACGACATCTGAAGATTCACTATTTTCACACAAACGGTAATGCACCACAATACAGACTGCTTACTTGAACAAACGGCTTCTGAATACAAATGAAGACAATCAAATATTCTTCAGCCAAAGTAAGAATCAACAAAAGCCTGCATGAGCATACACAAAAGGTGACCAACTGCCCCTTTTATCTACCAGCTGTAGACCTGCTCTCACTATGTACCAATGCCAATCAACCATGAAACTTTCTGCAACTCCACCTTCTTGCTATAACTCTCTCTCTTTTCTGTGGAAACAAAAGGAAAGAAAATTCACCAAATAGCAAGATGCGTTGTCCGCTTCAATGACGATCTGTAGACAAGCCTGGCAAACTAAAAGTAAACTGTAAATTCTGTCACTCAAAGCCCACCTCATTCCATTCAGTTACTCCGTGGAGTGAAACAAAATTGTATGGTCTGAGTAACGCTCTACCTTCTTGTCTGTAAATCACTGTCTTCTCAAAAGTGTTTGAACACCAAACACGTCACAAAAAAACAGATAGACAAAACCAAACTTCTAATGATCATAGAACAAATATGAGTTTAATACAAAACAAGACTTTACACAAGATGTATCCTAATCAGAAATACTGCAGGAACCCTGATTCTACACCGCTTCCTAAGAATACAATGCAAACAAAAAAACCAAGATTACTGACTTCTGATCACACCAAGCAAAAGCTGCTGACTCATAAATGACCATCCTGTCTGGCGGATTCGCACGTGACACATGCGAATGATATCTAAATCTAGAGCATGTGAGGATACTCCACCTTGTCACCGCACTGCCCTTAAGGAAGTAGAGACTAACTGTCAGCTTCTTCACTGTCATCACTACTAGAGGAACTTTCCTCTTCCTCCACATTTTTCAATTGAGGACACTCACTTCTATAATGACCCAACTTATGGCAGTGGTAACATTCACTTTTCTCTTGTTAGATCTAGAGCTACTGGAACTGGAACTACCTCTATTCTTTCCTGAACATCCTTCCCCGGATCTATCACCAGAGGAACATTTCACAAACAAACCCTCGGTTTGATTGTTCATGCCTAAACCCACAAATTTTGTTCTCAATTCCTTAGAATTCAAAGCAGACTTGACATCTACTAAGGAGATTGTATCTCTACCATACAACATTGAGTTTACAAAATTATCGAACGAAATAGGCAATGAACACAAAACAATTAAGGCTTGATCTTCCTCATCAATCTTAATGTCTATATTCCTCAGATCCATAATAATCTTATTAAATTCATCTAGATGTGCAGAAATAGAAGTACCTTCCTCCATTTTAAGAGTGTATAACCGTTGTTTCAAAAACAACCGGTTAGTGAGAGATTTCTTCAAGTACAAGCTCTCCAGCTTGTTCCACAGACCAACCGCGGTCTCCTCTTCTGTAACTTCCCTCAAAACTTCATCTGATAGTGATAGTAGAATAGTACTATGAGCCAATTCTTCCTCATTCCTTGACGATGGAGGAGACTCACCAGTTACTCCTTCTACAACCTTGAACAGACCCTGCTGACGCAACAAAGCCTTCATCCTCAAGCGCCATAAACTGAAACTGTTCTGACCGTCAAATTTCTCTACTCCAAAATTTACTGAGGCCATCCCTTAACGCTCTGATACCAGTTTGTTGGAAAATCTAGCCGACAGACAAACAGTAAATACGAAGCCACGCAGCGGATTCAACTAAGTGAAATAAAACTAAAGACAGAGAATAGTAATGGACACCAGATATGAAGTGGTTCAGCTCAAACTGAGCCTACATCCACTGTTGGGTCGGTCTAAATCACTATAATAAATAAAGATGGAGTACACTTCTTGAAGGTTACAAAATTCTCTCTCTCACAAGGCTCTCAAACCCTTTACAAGTAGGCTCTCACTGATCTACAAAATCAAACAAGGAGAAAAAAGGGAGACGGACGCCTTTGTTCGTAATCTCGCTCGAGCGAGCCCTTCTCGCTCGAGCGAAATCGCCTTCACTCCACAACTCTCTGCTTTCGCTCTCACTGCACAAATGGCCCAGATCCTTATATAGGCTGTATCTCGCTCGAGCGAGACATTCTCGCTCGAGCGGAACACTATTCTAGACGGTGCTAACCCTAGTTCTTGGAAGAGATGCAACCCTAGGATTGATTCTGCTCGAGCGAAAGTCGAGCGAAAGTCGAGCGAAATCTCTGCCTGGATCAAAAACTCTCCGTTTGATGTCTCGCTCGAGTAACTGTCGAGCGAGGGTCGAGCGAAGTTACGGGTTGAAAATTCTAAGTGCAATCTGATGTGCTTCATTCAAGCCACATCTCAACATAGACCATGACATATATATGAAAATCCCTGAAGGATATAAGATGCCTGAAGCATCTATAAGTGCATTTAGAAATATGTACTCAATCAGACTACAAAAATCTTTATATGGGTTGAAGCAATCCTGACGCATGTGGTATAATCGCTTAAGCAAATATCTATTGAAAGAAAGATTTGAGAATAATCCTATATGCCCATGTGTTTTTATTAAGAAATCAGAAACTGAATTTGTCATTATTGCGGTTTATGTTGATGATTTAAATATTATGGGAACTCCTGAAGAGATCTCAAAAACCGCTATATATTTAAAGAATGAATTTGAAATGAAAGATCTTGGCAAAACAAAACTTTATCTCGGCCTGCAGCTCGAGCACTTGCCAAATGGAATTTTTATTCATCAGTCTATGTATATTGAGAAAGTCCTAAAATATTTTTATATGGACAAATCTAATCCCCTGAGTACTCCAATGATTGTTCGAACACTTGATGTGAAGAAGGATCCATTCCGTCCTTGTGATGACGATGAAGAAATTCTTGGTCCTGAGGTACCATATCTCAGTGCAATTGGAGCTTTGATGTATCTTGCAAATTGCACTCGACTAGATATTACACTCTCAGTTAATTTGCTTGCAAGATATAGTTCTGCACCAACTCGAAGGCATTGGAATTGTATTAAACATGTCCTTCGTTACCTTCATGGTACGGTTGATATGTGATTATTTTATTAACGTGGATCAAGTCCACAATTGATTGGGTATGCAGATGCAGGTTATTTTTCAGACCCACACAGAGGTAGATCTCAAACTGGATATTTATTTACTTACAGAGATACTGATATATCATGGAAATCTGTTAAGCAGACACTATCTGCTACTTTTTCAAATCACTCAGAGATCATTGTTATTCATGAAGTAAGTCGAGAGTGTATTTGGCTGAGATCAATTATTCAACATATCCAAAAAAAGTGTATACTTCTCATGATCAATAATAGCCCAACAATCTTATATGAAGATAATACTGCTTGTATCACTCAAATCAGAGTAGGATATATCAAAGGTGACAGAACCAAACATATTTCACCTAAATTCTTTTATACTCATGAACTTCAAGAGAAATGTGAAATTGATGTCAAGCAGATACGATCTAGTGATAATCTGGCAGATTTATTTACAAAGGCATTACCAACTTCCACATTGAAGAAGATTGTGCATAACATTGGAATGCGAAAACTCAAAGATATTTTTTCATGCACTTTTCAGGAGAAATAAATGTACTGATTGTACTCTTTTTCCTTCGCTGAGGTTTTATCCTACTGGGTTTTCCTCTGCAAGGTTTTAATGAGGCAATCTTAAAGCACTTGTGGATACATAAGAAGACTGTACTATTTTTTCTTCGCTATTGATTTTTCTTCCCACTGGGTTTTTACTTGGTAAGATTTTAACGAGGTAGATTCTTTATGGGTAGTCATTCAAGGGGGAGTGTAATGAATTGAGTAAGTGGAGGTATGTGAATGACCCCACCACTATTATTTTAAATTTTACATAGTGACTTGTATAGTGACTTGTATAGTAATTTCAAAACTTATAAATAAGAGTTTCAGTTGTAATGAAATTTATGAGAAAATATAAAAAGAGAAAGAAAATTTCATTTGTTAAGAGTTTTAGAAAGAGTTTCTTATTTCTCTTTTATAATAGTAATTTATTTCTTTAATTTTATACTGAAGCACAATTTTATAATAATTTTACTTGAATTTGTTCTGTCTTAGCCGCAACTTTACTTGGAGATGTCACTTTGACTTCAGTTGGAATTAGAGCCGCATTTATTACATTGGAGAAGAGCAGCATTTAGATTCATACTTTAATTCGGCACTTCATGCATGGGCCTCATGGCATTTCATTTGTTCTTACACTTCAATTGGGCCCACATTTCTCCATTCGGTCTCCCTCAGCGCACGGCAACTGGGCTTACATTCGAAAGTGAATTGCCACATAATCCACTCGGCTACTCCGCTAATCTGCCACACACGGGTTTTACCGCACCACAATCCAATGAGGCCGCAAGTCAGTTTTAATTCCAAGTCAAAGAAAAACAGCCGCATAACACATTTCACTCGGTTTGGAGTATAGTTCATCATTCGGGCCCTCAACAATACATGTAACTGGGCCGCAAACGGCTTCAAATATAAGAGACATGGGCCCGCATGGTTGCTTCACTTCATAACAAGGAATTCGACTTTCACTTAGGGAACAAAACGGCAGCACTTCACTTTCGAAAGGTGTGATACGGGTTTTCAACATAAAAGGAGCACATGTATATCGAGGGATGAATACATGCACCGAACAGAGGTCAGACTCTCAGAGACGAAAATACAAGAAAACTACTGCATTGCGTTGGCCGGCTGCGTGATCATTTTTCTTGAGAATGAAAAATGTTATTAATCTTAATTAATTTATTTTAATTTAATTTATTTTTTATTCATGTATTTAATCTTAATTAATTCAGATTCTTTTATTTTATCATTCTCTAATTATATTTGGTATTTTTCCTCCAAATGATCATAAAATTTATTTTCTTTATAGATTTTGTCATATTTTTTTTCTATAAAATGATTTAAATCTTTGATTATGTTTGAATCAATTGATTATCCATATTGATTTAATTCATTAAATCAATATCGCTCAGTGAGTATATTATCGTCGTTAGATTTTGTATATAGAGATTATAATTAACGTAATTTAAAAGTGGTGAATGATTTATCAAATAATTATATTTAGTTTAATTTTGATTTATCAAAGAATTATATTTAGTTTAAGTTGGTTTATAATTCTATATCTTCCAATTGGAAACTTTGGAATTGGCTTTTCAATTATGTAATTCAATGAATTAAGAATAATTAAAAATACCTGATTTGTGTAAGGAATTCTCGATACTTTACTGTTCGTAAATTTGAGTAATGTTTCTATTAATCATTGGGTTTCATTTTAAATGGCATTTTAAATTAGTTTTTTTTCTTTTATTGATCGTTAATTTTTTTTCTAGTCTTTGTTCTTTAATTTGTCTTCCTCTGCAATTGACGTTCCAAAGTTGTACTACAACTACCGCATTATTGTTAGGGACCTCGATCTAGCTGCTACACACCAAGGGATCCCGTTCTCCCCTTGTTGCTCCTTAGGTTGACCTAATAAGCTACTCCTTGTCTTGGTCTTACTCACGTGCAACAACAACGAGGGCTTAGGTGAATGAAGGTTATGGTATTTAATAGTAAAATGATGGTGAGTTCGGCTAGGCTAAGGGTAATCTCAAGTATGGTGGGTTTAGTTGCACGACAATGAGATTCTTTGGTGTTGGCGCCACTTGGGATTAGGTTTAGGGTTTGGAAGATGAGTTGGCTAAGGTTTGGGAGTGTGAATTTTGGCTAGGGCTGGCTTGGAAGAGTACTTCCTTGATTGGTAGGATGATTAGGCTTGATAGATTTGATTAGGATAGGATTGGGTTAGTGGAATTGATTGATTGAGTCAACTAAGATAAGTATTGACCAATCAAACAATGAATGAGGATTTGATTGAGTATCAGGTGTCAAGTGGGTTTTGGCTATAGCAAAGGCTACTATAGCCAAATATGGCTGTCTAAGGTAAATGGATATTTGAGTGATATGATTGGAAATAGATGGAAGGTTATTGAGATAGTGGGGGTCGACTTTGGCAATTGGGGATTTGGCTATAGCAATTATTGCTATGGCCGAATGGGCTAATTTTGGTAAGTGAATATTGTGGTTGGTGGCTGGAAATTGAATTGGTGGTAATTGATTTGGCTTGGCTGAGTATGGTAATTAGGGTTGGGCGTGTTGGCAAGTGTTGGTCTTAGAGCTGGCTGAGTGAGGTGTTTGGGATGAGAGAAACTTCAAGAATTTTCAAAAAATACAGCTATGATGAACTCGACACACACACAAGAACATACTTGTGTTTCGGCAAGTACAATAAAACAAGTACAGCCACACTTCAACAATGCACCACTTGAGCAGCTTGATGAACTTGAAATTCACATCACATATGAATTTCAAAAATCAACAAGAATAATCAAGCAACTCTTCACTCTTCACAACTTATTCAACAAAGAATCAAACCTCAAATATATTGATATTCAAAAGAAAAGATAAATGAAATCACACCTATTAACGAAGTTCAATGTGTGTTCCTCTCCTTGGGGATTGACGAATTGTATCCCAAGAAGCTCCAGTGCTAAGCACCGAAAAGATAATTCTAGGCAATAGCTTCCCACACAAAATGTTTAGACAAAATGACAAAAGATGTAAAAGAAATGCCTAAGGGTCGTATTTATAGAGCTTACAACTTAGAAACTCCCAAAAGGTCCCTAAGAAAATAACTAATTAAATAAAATAAATAAAAGTAAATAAAGCAAAAGGGTAGTTTTGAGCGCCCCATGGGGTAGCCGTGGTATGCATGACCCAGTGATGGTCTAAGATGGTGCATGGCACACGGCTGAGCTAGTCTAAATGGTGTCTGACTGCGGGGCATGGCATGGTGCCATGCATTAGTTTGGTGGTATGTACGGCATGACGCTGTGCGTAGCTTGTTGATGGTGTGCAAGGCATGGTGTTAGACATAGGCTGGATGGTGGGTATAGGGTGGTGTAGTGCTACTGCTGTGTGGCCTAGTCAAGTGGTCTGGGCATGGTGCTGCAAGGCACGGACTTGAATCCTATGCTAGATGACATACCTAGTGGGCATGCTACTAACCTTGCCTACAAGGTACGGGCGAAGTATTGCGCTGGATGGCATGCCTTGTGGGCATGTCACTAGCCTCGCCTGCAAAGTGCGGGCTGGAGCTATGTGCTGGATGACATGCCACTAACCTCGCTAGGTGCCCATACGTGTCAAGACTTGGGCTAAGGCACGCATAGAGGCTAACTGTGGTGGTGTCGTGGCCTATTGTCGGTGGTGTTGAGGCGTGGCCTGAGGCCACCTTCCTAGGGGTTCTGATAATTATTTTTTGGGCGTAATCACATCCTTAAAGTTAGAATTTAAGAAATATCTTGATTTGTAGACTTGATGAAGGAGAGATGATTTGTCATTCATAATTCTCCAAGCCTGCCTTGCCAATAGTGCCATATTGAAAGTTTGATGGTCTTTAGAACTGATGCCTCCATTAAATTTAGGACCACACCTCTTGGCTCAACTAACCCATCTGATCTTATTATCCTACTTCCTTTAACCACATCAAAACTTGGCCACCATATTCTCAAACTCTCTCCTTGAGTTAACAACCTCTTCTACCACCCTTGTAATTTCTCGTAGACACAAAAACATATTGTTACATGGAAATAACCTCTAGCAGGATCTCTTTAGTCTATAGGCCAATACTTTAGCAATCATCATGTAGACTACATTACAAAGGTTGATCGGCCTATAATCAACCACAACTTCTAATTTTTATTCTTTTTGGGGATCCAAGTAATTTAGGTATGGTTCAGGTCATGAGGAAGACCCATCACGAGAGCTTTAGAAACTGTCATTGACACATCCTTTCCGAACATAATCCAATATTTTTTTTATAAAAGAGAGGGGGCATACCATTTGGTACAAGGGCATTTGATGGGTCCATTTGGTTCAAAACAATAAAAATCTCTTCATGGGTGAAGTCTTGAAGAAAGCCTTCATTTATCTCGGTTGATATTCTACCCTGGAAGCCATCCAAGAACTCCAAACTACCTTGCTAATTAGAAGTCGAGAAAGGGTTTTAAAGTAATCCAAAATGACCAAGTCCCTACCTTCACCCATTTGCCAAACATTGTTTTCGTCGCTCACTTCTTTGATAAAGTTTCTTTTCTGCCTTTGAAAAGCTTTACTATGGAAAATTTGGGTTTTTTATCCCTTTCTTAAGTCATAGAGCCTTAGTCCTTTGCCTCCATATAATTTCATCCCTTCCAAGCCACTTAAGCATATCAACATTTGCATTTTGGTGATTTTCAGCTTTTAAACAATGGGGATCCACCTTATGCAACAAATTAATTCTCTCAATCTGTTTCTTGGCATTTCCAAAACTATGTTTATTCCAAAACTGAAGCTTCTCCCCACACCTTTTGATTTTCTTCATAACCATACTCAGGTCTTATACTCCCACCTCCTCCTTCTAAACTGAGTCAATAACCCTCTTATAGTCATCTGTTTCCACCCATATGGCCTAAAACCTAAACACTGCCTTTCCTTTTCTAGACACATAGTCATCATGTTGCTTTAGACTGATTACAAGATTATCTAAGTAAGCTACTAGGATGTGCTCAAAAGCCATCATTGGTAATAATGATTTCCATTATGTATTAGCAATAAACCTGTCTAGCCTTTCATAGATACTCCCCCTTTGGTCTCTCCCATTTCACCAAGTGAATTGAGACCCATTGATCCCGAAGTCAGACAAGTCACAATTGTACAACGCAACTTTAAACTCTTCTATCTGTCTTTCAGGTTTGAATCTAGCCCCTATTTTCTCCCCCATATGCAAATCTCATTAAAGTCACCAAGAAGTAACCAAGCACTACCTGAAGGCACTCTGAGATGAACCTAATTAAGGACCATGTTTCACACCTTTTTAAAGCATTGGACACACATACACTCTAGTTAAGAACCAACTAACATCACCCTCTGCAGTCAACTTGATCTCTTCATGAATATGATACTTAGAAAAGTAAGGAAACTAAGATGGATCTGTTGCTTCCAAAGTAAAGCAATACCCCCCTTGACCGTCATTACTCACTGCCAAACAATTAGCTAACCCTGAACCATATTTCACTGTCTCCATTTTACTTACATTAAGTCTGATTTCTTGCAAAAATAAAATATTCGGACCTTCTCTTCAAATTACATCTTGAAGTAGCAAATTCCTTGTGAGTTCTCAAATCCATAGAATTCCAACTAAGGAGATTCATGGCTTTCGGCAGGGCTAGCAACTAGCACATGCTAACAACAATGTTTTACCAGCTGTAATACCACCCCCATCAGCTCTAACCCTCTCATCTCCCTTTCCACTTTTACTTACCAGTCTTACCTTCTTAACATCATTTTGTGTCTCATGCTCATCACTAATCATATTGAGCATACACCTTTTTTTTTAGTAAGTTCCTGTGTTGGCATGAAAGCCCATTATCACTAGGCTCACCTTCCCCCCAGCCCATCACCTTATCCCTTTTCCCTTTCCTTACGTCTGCAAGTTGAGCATCACCATAAATAGCAATTACACTTTCCAAAATTTGAGCAAATTGATGAGTCATGATAGGGAATTAATTGCTTTAAAGGAACAATCTTTTGTTATCATCTCCCTCTCCCCAATTTCCTTCATCCAATTTGAAATTCCCTATATACCCCTGTTATGGCCAAATATCTCTAGCAATTTTATCAATGAAAATTGTTAAATTTCAATTGTGTGAATAATTATAAATATGCAATAAATAAATTATTAAACAAAACATAACGATTGGTAACGAAGGAAAACCCTTTGAGAGACTCATTAAAGGTAAAATCCTACAGGACAACCAACCTAGAAAAGTCAATTTTATTAGATGAAAATCAGTTTACAAGTAGGTTATTTAATTACAAAGAATTTGTCAATTGACTCCCTCACTTGACTAGACAAATGACCCGTTATCCCTTCCAAGATAACAGTCATAACCTCTGACGGTCTTCAATCTATTGCTCTTTCTCCTGGAACCTCCAGTGGCTGAAATCCAATCACCAATCAACTCAAACCTTGGTAAGATCACACCCACAAGCACGTAGAAATGACAAGGAAAATTCTTTACCAATTTTCTTCA
This sequence comes from Platycarya strobilacea, assembly GCA_036898215.1. Taxonomy (NCBI): domain Eukaryota; kingdom Viridiplantae; phylum Streptophyta; class Magnoliopsida; order Fagales; family Juglandaceae; genus Platycarya; species Platycarya strobilacea. The sequence continues at coordinate 22,034,518 of CM072555.1, read as the reverse complement.
ACAACGGTTTTTAAGTATCTCTGGATATAAACTATAGCTGAAAACCCTAACTAGGGTTGCTGTTTTATTTGATTTATATAGTCTATCTAAAAGAGTGCTACTGAACTGCATCTGCTAACAGGTTGTTGACAGGTTGCTAACAGGTTGCTAACAGGCTTCCAAAATTCTTGCAGCATTTTGATTTAGAATTTGTCTGCTAATAGGCTTCCAATCTTCTAGCATCTATAACAGACTCTCTAGACTTCTAAATAGACTCAAATTACTATGGATAAATCTCATAGTTTAAATAAAATTCATTCAAAAATTACAACTTTAGAGATAAGATAAAGTCCTATCATATTTGAATTCAAACTCACTAATCCAAGCCAATATGCATTTTCAATTTCTCCCTTTAACTAATTTGTGATAAAACATTTTTATGAATGTGTACTTCCTGTGATCATGAACAAAATAAGCAACACTTAATCAATACCGAAAAGATCATCATCATTAGTCCATTAACTAAGAGCTATTACTAATAGTGTTCACTTTTAATAGCATTAACATGTCAAGCCTTGTCCCCCCCCCCCCCCCCCCCGCCCCCCAAATAAAAAACACTATGGTTAGACAAACATATGAAAAGATATTAAAAAAAACTTAATCAAAACAACAGCAAAAAAAATCAGCAAACACGGCAGTGCATTAGCTCCATCTCCCCCTATATTTGTGTTGCTCCCCCTTACTCATATCTCCCCCTTTTTGTCAGCTAGATTAGTCAAAAGAAATCAATATCATCCTCCTCGTCCTCCACCATGTGATTAGCAATATGTTTAATATCATTGGAGAGCTAAGCAATCTGGTCATTGATGGACATGAATTCAGTTTTGCAAAATGCTATCAAACTGTCTAGCTTTTGGTTGAGCATATTAAATTGCTCTAGAAAAGGTAGAGGAGGCACAACCAGTTCTTGTGGAGAAGAGATAGATTCAGGCTCATGAGGGCACTTCTTAGAGCCATTGGTCAGGACAGCTTTAGATTTGACCAATGTTAGCGTCAAGATTGGGCCAGTGATCTTGGTAGTTGGCCTCACTAGCCCTGACAGGAACCTTGGCATCTAGTGCTGCTCGGGCAATAAGAATGCCAAAAGGAAGATTCTGCTCGGATTCTTGATGAGCATGATGAATCATGTCAATAACATGAGTAGCAAAATCTATAGACGTCTCGGTAGCCAATGCATGCACAATTTAGGCCTTATCCAAAGTCAGCTCAGTTTTACAACTTATTGGCAAAAGATTTGACAGCACAATTTGAGATAAGAGCCTATATTGAGGCAGAAATTGCTTCATTGAAAGGCATAAGACCTGAGCCAACCTTTTTGAACCCATGGGTCCCACTAGTAAATTTTCCAGAGCTGTCTTGGAAGGGACATTGAGTCCATAGAATGGATACTTAGGAAAGGAGACTTTAGGTAGATGAAACATCCCAAGAGTAAGTTCGGGGGTAAAATTCCTTTACCATCTTCTTGATGAATTTGAAATTCTCAGATGGAAAATCATTGAGAAGATATTTGTGGATAGGGGTTGTATGTAGGGTGCATGATTGATGGTGTGTTGAAGTTTTGAGCATGTTGATACTCACTTAATAAATTATTGAACTTATACAATTTTCTTGTATTGTGGACCCCACCTTATGCATACTAACTCTATAAGTCATTTTAGCAAATTTTCATTTTTCATGCACTGTGAGAAGCTTGTATGGACGCAATTTTAATGACAAAAAGGGGGGATATGGGTAAGGAGGAGCAGCACGAATATAGGGGGAGATGGAGCTAATGCGCTGTTGCGCTCGCTGATTTTTTTAATTCATTTTTTAGGTGCACAGCTTCATTAATTCACCAAGCTCATGACTCACACAAATAATTTGATGGCTTTTGTCATCGACTTGATTTTGTAAGATTTTTCCCTTCTTTCTTGGATTTTTTTCAGCATTACTTTTCTGTACTCGAGACATGTTAAAGCAATGTGGTCTTATATGATCAATTATTCCACAATGATGATAAATAGGATTATGATTACCTTCATACCTACCATTTTTTAGCAAGCTCGGTGCTGAATTTTTGTGAGAGATTCTTGACTGGACAGCTTTTGACACAAAAGGATTGTTATGGTTCTTCTTTTGACTTTTATTCACAAATACAATACCTTTGGAACTCGATGCAGCAGATGATGGTATTTGTTTTTCTTTTCCTTTAAAAGCCACATATTCTAGGCACGTCCTATCGCTGCTTGATTTCTAGAAGCTCAACATCTTATTTAATTTTTCAGTTGCTGAATTTTGTTTACACTCTTGGAAATTTTTCAATTTTTGTTCTAGTGCAACCTTTTGATCTTTTAGTCTCAACACTTTAACCTCGTAAAGTTTTAAAGTCTCAACCAAATTATTCTTCTCATTTTCTAATGTTGTAAGATTACTATATAGTTTTTTGGTGAGCTTTTATTACTTGACTATCTCTTCACACACTTCATTATAGGCATCTTGAACACAAAGTTCTTGATTGGCACTAACTATATTAATGTCTGAATCACTTGAAATACAAACACTTTCAGATTTTGTTAGTGAATTTTCAGGTAAATTATTCACACTAGTAATAAAAGTCATAAAAGATTTTTTATCATCTGATGATGATTTTTTACTCTCAGAATCCAAAGTATCACATTCAATACTTTTATTTTATTTTTCTTATAATTGGGACACTCAACTCTAATATGACCATAACCTGAACATTTATGACACTTCATTTTGTCATTTTTCTCAAATTTTTCTTTGTTCCAATTTTTCGAAATCATTTTTCTTTGTTGGAAATTTTTTAACTTTCTTTTGTTTCCCATTTGTTTTCTTATTAAAAATAAATTTTTTGAATTTCCTAGCAATATGAGCGATATCATCATTATTTAGACTCTCATCACTACAAACATCCTCATTCTTTTCTTTTACAGTTTTCAAAGTAATAGATTTACCTTTTCTTACTTGAGTAAGGGATGATTCATATGTTTGTGAGGACCTGACCAGCTCTTCGACTTTGATTGCATCCATTTTTTTCCTCAATGGCCATGATATTGGGTCGAAATCTTTCAGATAGTGATCTTAAGATTTTCCTTACAACTTTTGAGTTTTCAACATTCTCTCCAAGATTAAACCTGGAATTTACAAGATCATTCAGTTTTGCATAAAAATCATTAAAGCATTCATCTTCAAGCATTTTGATTTCTTCAAATCTAAAGGTTAGCAATTACAATTTAGAGTTTAGCAATTACAATTCAGAATTCTTCAAGGATTTTAACTTTGCTATTAAAGTTACTATTGTTCAACTCGTCTTTTGACCAAGTCTCGATACTGGTGTAAGGTCTTTTCTTTTATATCCCGAAATTTCTAATATGAAATTTTATTTGGATTTCTTTAAAAGATTATATTTTGGGTATATTTTCTAGGAAAATAGAGTTGGAAACCTATATAAGAGTATTAAACTTTGAATAAGTGAGATCATTTATTAGAGAAAATATTGTGGAGAAATCTTTGAGATTTAGAACAAGGTATCAACTAGAGAAATTCATTTTTAGCTTAGAAGGTGTTGAATTTTGAATAATTAGGGTGTAAATGTTAGAGGAAGTGGTTGAACCAAAAATCGAACACTTAGTGTACATTCTCGGATTAAACTGTCGAGTTTTAATGTAATGATCATAAGTTACTCATATGAGGTCCAAATGAGGTGATTCCAATTCTTATAGAATACTAAGAGATATATCTAAAAATTTTATATTACGAGTTTTTGAATATTTGGATAGTATCGTATCAATGACTTATTTTAGGAGCAAATGGATAACTCTGGACTGAGCTTAAATCAGAACTCGAGATGGAGAATATAGATCCAAATGAGATTTTATCCTAACTAAATCAAGAAGGGGCCTTCTAGAAGTTGTTAAGTAGATTCCTAAGGAGGTTAGCAAGTAACTAAATGAGTTAGGGGAAGGCTAAAGGGCGTGGCTAAATAGATGGAGGCTGGAAAGGGAGATGCATGCAGGGTTAGGTGAGATGACACCTCATCTAGTATCCCATAAGCTTCTACCCCAAATATTGATCAAATGGTTAGCAAAAATATCTCAAATACTGACCATTGGATGATCATTTCAGCTACAAAGCCCAAGATTTTTGGGGGATTTAGTTAATCATGCAAATAGGCTTAGGAGTGGACACCTCATCCTATGCAAACTAGAAAACAATTGTCTTTACCAAGTTGCCCCTCTTCTTTCCTTCACATTAGTCGACCACCACCCCTATAAATAGACATTTGGGAGTCTTCTAACTCTCTTTGGTAATGTAGCACACGAATCATTTTGAAGGAAATAAAAGAAAACCCTTCTCTAGTTCCTTAACCTCCACATACCTCCTAAGTGAGCTTAGTAAGTGTTTTGAAGAGACAACTTGCAAATATTTGGTTTGATCATCTTCAACCAGATTTAGAGAGTGTGTAAATGCATATTCTAGCTTAACTTTAGTATGGAGATGGTTTATTTAAATAGTTGGACTATACCTGTTGGTACTGAAACCTTATGTTCTTGTTAAAGTGTTATCATAAATCTTAGTGTTGTTTGAAGTGATTTTTGTTAATGAAAATGTGTTAAATGAAGTTAAAAGAACTTAAACCTATGTTATAATAAGTAAAAATCAAATTCATGTGAAAAGATTACAAGTTTTGGATTGAAAAACTCCATATTCTGTAATTTCGCTCGACCCTCGCTCGACCGAAGGATCGAGTGAAGAATAACTGTAAACCCTTGCTTGACTCTCGCTAGATGTCTGGCTTGAGCGAAGTGCAACCTAAGATTTCGCTCGGCGCTCGCTCGATGTCTTGCTCGAGTGAGTTCTAACTCAAGAACTCGCTTGAATATCGCTCGAGTGAGATACCCAATTTGCTTAATATTCACTTGATATGTTGCTCGAGCGAGTCCCAACCCGAAACTTCGCTCGATTCTCGCCCGAGCGAGATACTTTGTTTTGCTGAATTCAAAACTTTTTCTTGAATAAAGAGTGAACATTGAAATAAGAAGAAATAGTTTGTGTTATCTAAGTATTTAGCTTGTATAAAATACTTTGCAGAATTTAAGATACATATATATGTGAGTATGTGATAATTTAAAAGTACATGTGTGTTCTAATATGTGGTGAGAATTAAGAAAAGTGATACATCATGTATTTAAGAAACATTCCTAAGAATAAGAAATGAACAACTATGAATAAGAGATATGGATAAGTTAGTCACGTCGTGACGGAGATGGCGAAATGTAATGCCTGAATGACTGATGTGCCGACAAGAATGGCGATAAGTAATGCCTGTTGTATGATAAGAGTGATATGTATTATCACGGGGACGGTGAGACATAACGCCCGTGGAAGTGATATGATTAGTGGGATGGCAGGACGTAACGCCCACTATGTTATGTGTGTTCCATGTCAAGACAAGGATGGCGAGACGTAACGTCCCAAAAAATTAACACGAGACTCATCATAATGAGGACGACGATACATAACGTCCGGGTGATTGATGAGTTATATGCAATGGGGACGGCGATACGTAACGCCCATGGGTGATAAGAGATAAATATGCTATAAAAAAGTTATCTGCGTTGGGGACGGTGATACGTAACGCTCATTGAAGATAATAATTGAATAAGTTTTAAGAAGGTGTTGATGGTTAAAAAAAATAAACTTAAGATATTATAAGAGTGTAAACCTGTGTAGGTTATTGATAAATCACGTGAAACATGTTTTTGATCATGTTTTGTTAATTTCTTTTCCTAAAAAGATTAATGTTGGCTGTGTCTACGCTTTATTAAGCTAATTATGTACTTACTGAGATTTCTAAGGAAATCTCACTCTTTTGTGATCTTATATTTCTTTCTTGTATAAATAAATTATATACAGGATGTGATGGCCAATAAGGGGAAAGCCCAGATGACGCAGGAGACTCCGAGAAGTCCTGAGGGACTCTTTAAATACAGTCCTTATGTAGATTTCACTTTTGCGTCCTTGAGACTTTCTATGTATGATCAGCCAGTGGAGTTGTGGTATTACAGTACATCTGCTTTTGCCGAGGAGAAGCAGTGTATAGGTTGCTGTTTGACTTTGGGATTGGATGGTTTCCTATTTATATGTGGAGTTTATTCGATACCACAGGGACAATATCTTCAGCAAGACCGTTATCTTAGTTTGAATATGTTCCGTTATGGGAGTGAATTTCTCGAAGTTAAGAAAGTACTCAAGTGACCATAGGAATGATCTTTTGATATATATTATTATTTTGTTGACGCTGATAACTATTTTGGGCATGTATATATAACAGCACAATGTTTGATGAATGAAAGGAGAATGTGGAAGTTGGAAGTTAAATTTTGCCATATGTGATCTTTAGAATTTTTTTATTTTAATACCTAATCTGCTGCGAGTTATATGACTTATACTGGTAGGTCAAGATATATGCCTTAAGTTATTGTTACGTATGAGGGTCAATAACTTAATGTTACTTATCCTGACCCCTTGACTTATGTTAAATCCCAGATGTGAGTTGGGGGCATCACATTTTCCATCCTTTCTCAATAGTGTGCCATACTCGTTCATCCAATGATTTGAGGAATGCCCTCATACATACTTTCCAATATGCATAGTTCTCACCATCAAATTGTGGTGGGCAGTCAATGATGTCATCTCTACCAAGGGAATGGATCACACTCGGATGAGTGAACTATGCTCTAATGTCAATTGAAATTTCCTATGTACCCCTGTTATGGCCAAATATCTCTAGCAATTTTAACAATCAAACTTGTTAGACTTCAATTGTGTGAACGATCATAAATATGTAGTAAATAAATTATCAAGCATAACACAACAATTGGTAACGAAGAAAAACCTTTTGAGAGACTCCTCAAAGGTAAAATTCTATGGGGCAGCCTGTCCAGAAATGTCAATTTTATTAAATGAAAATCAGTTTATAAGTAAGCTATTCAATCATAAACTTTTGTGAATTGACTCATTTATTTGACTGGACAAATGACCCGTTTATCCCTACCATGATAGTAGTCAGAACCTCTGACAATTTTCAATCTATTGCATTTTTTCCTGGAATCTCCAGTGGCTAAAATCCAATCACCAATCAACTCAAACATTAGGCAAGATCACATTCGCAACCACGTAGAAATAACAAGGAAAATTCTTCACCATTTTCTCGACAACAGCTCTCAAGTATCTCTGGATATAAGCTATAGTCGAAAACTCTAACTAGGGTTGCTGTTTGATTTGATTTAAATAGTCTATCCAAAAGTGTGCTGCTGGAGTGCATCTACTGATAGGTCATCCTTTATCAGAGTCCTTCTACTGACATATTGTTAACATGCTTTTGAAATTCCTGCAACATTTTAATTTCGAATTTGTCTGTTGATTAGGCTATTCCAGAATTCGAAATTCATTATTCCAACATCTATAACAGACTCTCTAGACTTCTAAGTGGACTCAAATTACTATAGATAAATCTCATAGTTCAAATAATATTTATTCAAAAATTACAATTTTAGAGATAAGATAAAATCTTATTCTATTTGAAATCAAACTTACAAATCCAAGTCAATCTGTGTTTTCATCATTAAAAGACCTAGGAATCTCATGATTCTCTCCAAGGATCACGCTAGTATCAACTTCATTTTTCAAAATTGAATTTCCCGTCAGTAATGGATCTGAATGAGTAGTGCCTCCCTCTTCGCCTCACATGGTCTACTTTCACCTCAATCATCCTTCCCAGACTTACGAAAATTTCTTTCGGGTTGATTCCAATTTCTTCTACTCAACTGTGCAACACGTAACCAAGATCCAAACTGCATCCCTATTGAAGACTGTGAGCGATCTAGAGGACACCTCTTTCTCTCATCTACCAAACGTCTACAATTGAAACAAACTATGGGAAGCTTCTTGTATTATATTGGAATCCATAAACTCTTTCCTTCAATTGTAACTGTTCTTCCTTGAGAAAGAGGCTTCTTCAAATCCAAACAAACTTTCAGACATAGAAAGCTGTCCCATCCCATGTCATTCTCATCCACTTCAGTTCCTCAACAACACCTATCGAATCTCCAATCCTCTCACCACAATCCTTATTCATACTGACAAGTGGTAAGTTATGCAGTTGAACCCATAACGAGACCTGATCAAAGATCATCTTACTAGGTTGGATGAGACCATCAAAATTGTTTATCACAAACATGGAATTATCAGGAAACCAAGATCTACCATTCTCCACCCTTTGCTTATTAGCAAGATTAGCAAAAGAGATGGTGGAAATATTTTTTCCAATCTCATGAAACATAGCCTGCTTACACAAATGCCAAATCTTTGCCATAGTTTTTTCAAGCACTGACTTTGTAAGGGCATGTTCAATCCAAATCTTACCAACCAGACAAAGTTCCCCCTTGGGTTGGCCATCTGTCGTTGCACACCTCGCCAATTCAATAGTCATCTCCTCATCTTTTAAATGTAATTGACCTCACAACTCCTCCAACGGTTCCATCCTCCAAACAAACCAACAAGAACATGTTTCCTAAGACTAGAAACGAGAACAAGAGAACCCTTGAAGCAATAAAACTTCAAAAGACTATGAACACCATCTCCTTTTACTTAGAGAGAAAAAGAGAAGAGACTAGAACCACAAGGGTTCTCTTTTGCAACTTGAGGATAAACTAAAGTATACAGTTTGTGAAGTATCCAATATAAGAAAAGCTTTGGAAAAAGGACTTCGACCTAGTATGGAAAGGAGGGGAGAGGAGTAGCCTTTAGGGGTGCGGTTGCAAAAATGTTTTCGGTGCTTGTGCTTTTGAATTTTACAATTTAAAATGCAAGACATTTGTCTGATAGGAAGGAAAAAAAGGTAAGCACTGTTCGCTTTGAGAAATAGAGGGATAGTAATGGAAGGAAGGGTATCATTACCCAATTTTTATACCATAGATCATTTGTTTTTTAGAAATAATACACTTAGACTTCCTTTACTACCGTTTTACTAATCAACTATTATTTTTCTTTTTTAAATCTAGATCAAAAGTTTATGTACATGACCTTTTTGCATAATATATCAATAAACTAATTCAATAAACTAATGTAATCGTGTAATCTAATTAAAAAATAAATTCAATTTTGTAAAAATTGATTTTTTGTTGTTCTTTGAGTTAATTTTTATTTAAATTACATGACTATATTGCTGATTGAGTTCATCTTCTACTAAATTGTACAAAAAGGTCACATTAAGAGCATGTTTGAGATTGTGTTTCAAAACTTTAAAAGTATTTTTAAACAGTTAAAAGTATTTTTAAAGAAAAATAGTATGTTTGAATAACTTTATTAAAAGCGCTTTAGTCGGTTGAAAAAACTAAAAATCAGCTTTTTCAATAAGTACAAAATTAGAACTTTTATCAAAAAGCTCCTACAAATAACTATATATTTTTAAAAAACTACCGTAACTAATTCTAAAAGTGTTTTAGACATATGGATCACAAACAGTAAATGACTTTTTAGTAATAAAGCTTATTACATTAAGTTTTAAGCTATAAGCCTTAAGTTAAAAGCAATATTTCTCACCACAACTCCAAACATACTGATTACACCCAAAGAATAATGCGGTCGTTTGCAGTATAGCTTTGGGGTGTCGATTCCACAGGGAGATGGATTGAGAAATTGAAGAACAATAACGAAATTAACAAAAAGATTTAGATCAGTGCGAAAAGAAAATTATAGAGTGTGACGTAAATTAAAACTAAATGAGTAATTTGAACAGTATAAAAATAAGACAAAAAGTAGAGAATCGGGAATCCTTTGTATATAATTGGTATTTTAATTATTTTCGATTCATTAATAACTCAATTGAAAATTCTATGTCCAAATTTTCAATCGGAAAATAAAACATTAATAACCAGATTTAAATCAAATGTAATCTTTCGAAAAATCATTCATCGCAATATAACAACAGGAATTGTTATTGATAATAAAGAAATTCAACGTCGACAATATACTCGTAGAACAATATTGCAGCAGAGAATTAAATTAAAATAGATAACCAATTGAACCAAACATAATCAAAGGATTATTGCATTCAATAGAAAAAACATGACTGAATCTATAAATGAAATAAATTCTAAGATTATTTGGTGACGAAAATATTTATAATAAATTTCGAATGACTAAACAAAAGAGTTAAATATTTGAAGAACACATATATGAATCAAAAACAATTACAAATACCATCATATATACAAATTCATCCCTAGCTATACTAGAAAATTAGTTACACATATTGAAAATATGCAACAAAAATTCTTCAAATGATAATATGGAAGATCCAACCAATATTTTCTTCTCTCTTCTTTGGTTTTTCTTTTCTTTTCTCAAGCTCTCAAAAACAATGTCTCTTCCAAGGCATCCAAGCACACTAAGCATGGTCTTAGAACACACACCCCTCCCTTCTATTTATAAGCATCCTTCATGCAAGTTGTCATGACAAAATCATCATAATTTCAACTTGTTTTGCCATGTGCCATTCTTGAATCCAAGTGATTTGTGAGTTGTCATTTTGATAATTTGTTTTCCCACTATGCATGAGCTGGATTTTGCTTATAGGTTGAGTGTTTCAATTTTACTTCTCTATCCATTAGTTGTCTTGTATGACTTAATATTTTGTGGTCAAATAATTTGTCTTGAAGAAACTTGAGTGCACTTCATCTTACATATGAATTGATCATTGAATTTCCAAGTTGGTGTAAGAGTGCTTGCTGGAAAATATTATGATGACATTTGGATTTGATGCAAGTGGCTGAAAAATATCTAGGAACGTCAAGTGCAGGTGCGTCCACTTGATGGTCGATGTTGTCTTAGATTGAGTGGATATCTCTTCAAATATAAAACATAAAAGTTATAGATATTTCTCTTTCGGTTCTATATCATCTTGAATTAGCTCAATCAGAGATTCGATGAGAGAGTTATGCCCATATTACGAAACGATGTCAGAAGTGTCTAAAATTTCGCAATTATCTTCATTTGCTCCTAATGCCTCTATTTGTGTCCTAAATCAAAATATAAGAATAATGAGTATATTTAGGCATCAAATAAGAATAAAGTATTAAACATTAAGAGAGGAAAATATGACATTTTATATTCTCATCAATATATTAAATCATGCTTATATCTATCTCAAGATAAATGACCATTAATTTTAATAACATAAGTTATATCCATTATTTTCTCATTTCTTTTAGTATTTAAATAGAGTACTTAGAGTGCATTTTTGTGCACTCATCACACACCCCAACTTACTCATTATTAGTCCCTAGCAATTTTCATGCAAAATAATGAGAAAGACCAAAGAAAATCACACATAGGGGCCATCAAGACACATTTTTCAAATTTACATATCAAAACAATCTTAGAAATTCAATAACTCTTTCACAAGTAATTCAAATATGCAATCCACAGAGTGTGTATGTGTTCCAAACTTTTTTTATCAAATTAGAGATTTCGACACATGCAACATTAGAATATCTTAAGCAAAAAGGTTCAACTCCATAACTCACGGATATAGAAGTGTTTCATGTAAGGGTTTCTTCTATGGAGTTGACAAAAGTGTACATTTACTCTCATGAAAATTTAGTCAATTATATATAAGTAACAAATAAACATTGATCTTATGATAGGAATACTAACAAATGAGATTTCCACCATTCTTTCCATAAACATAATTAGGATCGGAAAAATCAACACAAATGTTTGTAATGTGGCTTAGGTTTGGGGTTCATAAGAAGAAAATGTGAAGAGGTTTCAAAAACTTCCAAGTATACACAAAAAGGAATCTGTTAAATTTTTCAGTAGACTATACTTTCCTTTTGATGTACTTTTCAATTTTTTAGATTTTTGACTAAGTATACTTTTCCATCTTCTTTTGCCACTGGTGTCTTCGCAATTTGATGAACTCTTTCATGAATAATTTGATGGACACATCTAGCACCATGCCATCTTTGTCATGGTTTTCTTTTTTTTTTCTTTTTTTTTCTTTTTTTTTAAATGATAATTTCACACCTAGTACACACTTGGAAGTAAAATGGTAGGAAAATATAGTGTATAAGCTATACTCCAATGTGGAGAGGTATGGATGATGTAGATATGAAAAGAAAATGTCATATGTGTATATTGGCTCAAAATTGGCTACTAGGGATCTATGATGAAAAGGCTCAAACGTTAATTCTAAGTTGACTTTCGTCATATCTCAAGTATATCCACCATCTTACCACAAACCATGTAATGATATTCTCAAAAAAAGTGTCAAATTCAACAGATCAATGGATACTTATCACAATTTCTGTATTTGTAAGCTCTCAATTCTCACAAAATTCACATGAATACTTGAGCAAAATAATTCTTTAGTTACATGTGTCAAATCACCATATTACCACAAAATTTGGAGAAGTGCATAAATGGTTCTGTGGATGCTTTAGCAAAATGATTTAAAATGGGTTTGTTGAATTCACCAAGATGGTTATGAATGAGCATGAGTATCATGTGTGAAAAGATGCCTGTGTAAAAAAAATTTGGAAAATTTTTATATATTGATTGAAATATGCCATAGAGTTTAAATAACAGATTTGTATTCTCACCCCCCAACTTAAATGAAACATTGTCCTCAATATTTAAGAATCAGAATTGAATAACTAAACATGGTAGAATACACCTGATGTGGGATGTGGGTGGCTTGCTTGGCATCAAAGATGGTATTTGTCAAAATAAAATTAACCTATAACAAAATAAAGTAAACAATAAACAAAAATAAAATGAACGAAAATAAAATGAACGAAAATAAAATAAAAGAAAAACATACCTGGAGATGGTTAAGATTGATATACTGGGTCCATAAGTAGAATGTCTTCCACTTCCAGAATTTGTCTATCAATTAAGATTTTGAGGCGCTGACCATTTACTTTGAAGATACATCCATCTTTTGGATTTTCTATTTCTACCGCCCCATTTGTGAAAACGTTTTTTTACTATAAAAGGGCCGGTCCATCTAGATCGAAGTTTTCCTAGATGCTTATGGAGTCTGGAATCATATAAAAATACTCGATCATTAGGCTTAAATGTTTTTCTCAAAATATTTTTATCATGAAATACTTTCATTTTAGCCTTATAGATCTTGGAGTTTTCATAAGTATCATTTCTCAATTCTTCTAATTCCGTCAATTGGAATTTTCTAAGTTTTCCTACTTTTTCCAAGTCAAAATTAAAATGTTTAATGGCCCAATATGCTCGATGCTCGAGCTCCACGGGCAAGTGATAAGGTTTTCCAAAAATAAGTCTATAAGGTGACTGCCTAAGGGAGTTTTGAAAGCTGTACGATAAGCCCAAAGTGCATCGATTAGTCTCAAAGACCAATCTTTCTGATCCGGGTTGACCGTTTTTTCTAAAATTTGTTTAATTTCCCTATTCGCAAGTTCAACCTGTCCACTTGTCTGAGGGTGATATGCAGTAGAAAGCTTATGTATCACCCCATATCTTTTCATTAAAACTTCAAAAGAACGGTTGCAAAAATACGTACCTCGGTCACTAATGATAGCACGTGGGGTACCAAATCGAGATAATACATTTTCTTTGAGAAACTTAATTACCATCCTGTTATCATTGATCCTGCAAGGTGCTGCTTCTACCCATTTTGACACATAATCTACTACCACAATAATATATAAATATCCAAAAGAAGGAGGAAATGGTCCCATAAAATCAATCCCCCAACAGTCAAAAATTTAAATTACCAAAATTGGGTTTAAGGGCATCATATTACGACGGGTTATAATTCTTAACTTTTGACATCTTTCGCATGAGCGACAATAGATATTTGTATCTTTAAACAAGGTGGGCCAATAAAATCCACACTGCAGGATTTTTGCAGCAGTTTTCTTCATTGAAAAGTGGCCACCACAAGCTTGAAAATGACAAATTCTAAAACGCTTGCAATCTCTTCATCAGGGATGCAACGCCTTAAAATTTGATCAGGGCAGTATTTGAAAAGGTAAGGGTCATCCCAGTATAATTTTCGTACCTCAATCATGAATTTCCTTTTGTCTTGGGTGCTAAAATCCTTTGGTATTTCACCTACAGCTAAATAGTTCACAATATGAGCAAACCATGGTAGAGAAGTAATATAAAGTAAATGCTCATCGGGAAAATCATTTTTGATTGGTATGTGGTCAGAAGTGTCCTCGAATGTGAGTCTAGAAAGATGGTCTACCACTACGTTCTCCACTCCTTTCTTGTCCTTGATGGTGATGTCAAATTCCTGCAAAAGCAAAATCCATCGTATTAATCGTGCCTTAGCATCCTTTTTTGTAAGAAGGTACTTAAGGGCTGCATGATCTGTAAAAATAATGATAGGATAACCAATCAAATAAGCACGGAATTTATCCAAAGCAAATACTACAACTAACAACTCTTTTTCAGTGGTGGAGTAATTCATTTGGGCACTATTTAGAGTTCGACTAGCATAGTAAATGACAAAAGGTTTCCCTTCTCTTCGTTGTCCAAGAACAGCACCTACAGCAAAATCACTAGCATCACACATAATTTCAAAAAGTAAATTCCAATCAGGTGGTTGCATTATGGGTGCTGAAGTAAGCTTGCCAATTAATATTTTGAAAGCCTCTTGACAGGCTTGTGTCCATTCAAATGGGGCATCTTTAGTTAGGAGGTTACATAGTGGTCTACTAGATATGGCAGAAAAATTCTGTATGAATCTCCTATAAAAACCCGCATGACCAAGAAATGATCTTATATCCTTGACTGTTCTAGGTGTAGGCAATTTAGAAATTAATTCAACTTTTGATTGATCGACCTCCATTCCTTTGGAAGAAATAATATGCCTTAAAACAATACCTGAAGGTACCATAAAGTGACATTTTTCCCAATTTAAAACCAATTCTTTTTCTTCACAACGAGTCAGTACTCTTTCTAAACTCATTAAACATGCATCAAAAGAAGATCCAAAAACAATCAAGTCATCCATAAAAACTTCCATGCACTTTTCAACCATATCACTAAAAATACTCATCATGTAACGTTAAAAAGTAGCTGGAGCATTACACAGTCCAAATGGCATTCTGCGAAAAGCATAAGTACCGAAAGGACAAGTAAAAGTGGTTTTTATCCTGATCCTTCTAATGCAATTTCAAGTTGATAATAACCAGAATAACCATCCAGAAAGCAATAAAAAGGATGACCAGCCAACCGCTCAAGAATTTGATCAATAAAAGGAAGCGGAAAATGGTCTTTTCGTGTGGCGGCATTTAATTTTCTGTAATCAATACACATCCGCCAACCAGTCACCAGTTTTGTAGGGACTAACTCTCTAAGGTCATTTTTTATCACAGTTACCCCTGGCTTTCTAGAAACAACCTGCATAGGACTTACCCATTTACTATCAGCAATAGGATATATCATTCCCGCATCTAATAGTTTCAATAATTTATTTTTCACAACTTCTTTCATTGTGGGATTAAGTCTACGCTGGGGGTCTCTTCGAGGATTAGTTCTTTCCTCTAAATTTATTTTATGAGTACAGATTAGGGGACTAATGCCTTTTATATCAGCAATACTCCATCCTAGGGTTGATTTATACTTGCATAAAATCCGAATTAATTTCTCACCTTGGGACTCAGATAATTCAGATGAAATAATAACAGGAAAAGTATCACCTGGACCAAGGAAAACATGCTTTAAACCCTTAGGTAGGGATTTTAATTAAACTTTAGGGGCTTCCCTACTTGAAGGAATCTATCTTTCTCTTTTTTCAGGCAGCTTCTCAAACTTTGGTTGCCATGCCTGTGTGCTATAATTATGAATTCTGTCAAAAATAGCACAAATGTCAGCTACATCAGATGAATCACTTATAGGATTAAATTCAAAATTAACAATAAAGTATTCAAGGGGATCTGAGTCATGAGTTGTAAGAATATCCCTTTCTATAAGTGAGTCAATCATGTATGTCTGATGACACTCGACATCCTCTTCTAGCTGTTTTGCAATATGAAAAATATTTACCTCAAGAGTCATATTGCCAAAAGAGAGTTTCATCAATCCATTTTTGCAATTGATAAGAGCATTAAAAGTAGCAAGAAAAGGTCTACCTAAAATTAATGGAATTTTAGAGGTGGTTTCTACAGCAGAACTAGTGTCTAAAATTAAGAAATCAACATGATAGTAAAATTTGTCAACTTGAATTAAAACATCCTCTACCACACCCCGTGGTGCTCTGACTGAACGATCAGCCAATTGCAATATCACAGAAGTTGGTTTGATTTCTCCCAATCCTAATTGCAAATAAATAGAATATGGCATCAAATTTATACTAGCCCCTAAATCTAGTAAGGCCTATCCAAGCTCATGATTGCCAATATTGCATGTGATGGTTGGACATCCAGGATCCTTGTACTTAGGGGGGATCCGCTGTTCAATTAGAGCACTAACTTGCTCTGTCAAGAATGCTGTCTTCTTCACATAATGCTTCCTCTTAACTGTACACAAATCTTTGAGAATTTTTGCGTAAGTAGGAACTTGTTTAATTACATTCAAAAGAGGAAGATTAATTTTTACCTGTCTAAGATTTTCTAAAATATTATTATTATGATCCAGAGTTTGTTTGCTTGACTTTAATGCTTGAGGAAAAGGTACCTTACCAGGATTTTTTGTTACCTCAGGTTCCTTGGGTTTTGTTACCTCAAGTTCTTTGGGAAGTTCAGGACTACTGCTATCTTGATCTTTCTCTACATCTTTTATTTTGTCTATTATTGGATCACGTAGAGACTTACCACTTCGTGTCATAATGGCGTTTACGTCCTTCAGATCTCCTTGTTTGGGAAGGAAACTTACCTTTCTCATTCATAGTCAATGAACTCATTATTTTAGACACCTGGCTCTTGATTTCCTTATTTTCTTCGACAACTTGCATAATCAAATATTCAAATTTCTAATTAGTCTTACCCTGTATTTCAATAAAAGTATGCAAAATATCTTCTAAAGAATTTCTAGAAAATTGAGGTGTATGGTATGGTACAGGATATGATCTAGAGGGTTGTGCAGGCTGCTGGTTTTCAGACTTCCAGCTGAAGTTGGGATGATTACGCCATCCTGGGTTGTAGGTTTCAGAGTAAGGTGTGAAGGGTTTTTTGTACATACCCAGAGTATTACTTTGTTCCTCATACATACCATTCATGTTAGTATGTGGAGGACACTCTTGGGCATGATGATCTATCCCACCACAGACAACACATGGCCCAATAGATTCTGCATGATTAGCCATGTGTGTTGGTTTTGAGTTTTTGGTTTTCAATAACTCTAATTCTCTGGTAAGCATTTTAACCTTAACCTTAAGGTTATCCTCCTCCCTTAGATGGTAAATACCACCACTCAAGTTTCCTGTAGGTCGTGACCTGTTTGTGCTATCAGTAGCACTAGGTCCAGTCCAAGTATGAGTTTTTTTAGCAAGCTCATTGAGGTACTCTATGGCCTCATCGGGATTTTTTTGTAAAATCTCTCCATTGCACATCATTTCCACGAATTGACGTTCCTGGGCGTAAGCCCTTTATAGAAATAACTCACTAAGCGCCAATTCTCATATCCATGGTGGGGACACATACTCAGTAATTCTTTAAATCTTTCCCAAGATTGGTACAAAGTCTCACTATCCTTTTGTACAAAGGTAGAGATTTGTCTTTTTAAAGCATTGGTCTTATGTTGGGGAAAGTATTTATTGAAAAACACTTGAGTCATCTCACTCCATGTTCCAATAGACCGTGGTCTTAGTAAATACAATCAACTCTTAGCTTTATCTTTCAAAGAAAAAAAGAAAGAACTTTAGCCTTACCGTTTCGTCAGTAGTATTTTGACTGTGGAATGTTGCAACTACTTCCTCAAATTTCCTAATATGAACATAGGGGTTTTCATTTTCTAGACCATAGAAAGTCAGAAGTAATTATATCATTTCTGTTTTAAAATCTACATGACGAACATTAGGTGAGAACATAATACAGGACGGTGTGGCTGTTCGTGCGGGATGAAAATAATCTTGGAGGGTTCTAACAGGTTGGTTCACGTGTTCACTCATCGCATCAGAATTGGAAGAATTATCAAACAAGCAATTAGAAAAATTAGATTCTGAATCTGATTCTAGCACGGGTCTACTAGCAAACCATTCAAAAGCGTCTCTGTACCTGCGCATGCAAAGTAAAGAAAAGCGTAATACTAAAAAAAATAATTACGAAAAGAAAAGTAAAATAAAATAAAGATGCAGAAAGCTAAAAAGAAAATGAACGAAGTTACCGCTCTTTTTTTTTCTTTTTCTTTTACAAACTACTAAAAAAAACTACAAATTCTTCTACCATCTCCCCGCAACGGCGCAAAATTTGATTACACCCAAAGAATAACGCGATCGTTTGCAGTATAGTTTTGGGGTGTCGATTCCACAGGGAGATGGATTGAGAAATTGAAGAATAATAACGAAATTAACAAAAAGATTTAGATCAGTGCGAAAAATAAATTTTAGAGTGTGACGTAAATTAAAACTAAATGAGTAATTTGAACAGTATAAAAATGAGACAAAAAGTAGAGAATCGGGAATCTTTTGTATATAATAGGTATTTTAATTATTTTCGATTCATTAATAACTCAATTGAAAATTCTATGTCCAAATTTTCAATCGGAAAATAAAACATTAATAACCAGATTTAAATCAAATGTAATCTTTCGAAAAATAATTAATCGCATTATAAGAACAGGAATTGTTATCGATAATAAGGAAATTCAACGTCGACAATATACTCGTAGAGCAATATTGCAGCAGAGAATTAAATTAAAATAGATAACCAATTGAACCAAACATAATCAAAAGATTATTGTATTCAATAGAAAAAGCATGACTGAATCTATAAATGAAATAAATTCTAAAATTATTTGGTAACGAAAATATTTATAATAAATTTTGAATGACTAAACAAAAGAGTTTAATATTTGAAGAACACATATATGAATAACAAACAATTACAAATACCATCATATATACAAATTCATTCCTATCTCTACTAGAAAATTAGTTACACATATTGAAAATATGCAACAAAAATTCTTCAAGGGATAATATGGAAGAGCCAACCATTATTTTCTTCTCTCTTCTTTGGTTTTTCTTTTCTTTTCTCAAGCTCTCAAAAAAAATGTATCTTCCAAGGCATCCAAGCACACTAAGCATGGTCTTAGAACACACACCCCTCCCTTCTATTTATAAGCATCCTTCATGCAAGTTGTCATGACAAAATCATCACAATTTCAACTTGTTTTGTCATGTGCCATTCTTGAATCCAAGTGATTTGTGAGTTGTCATTTTGATCATTTTTTTTCTCACTATGCATGAGCTGGATTTTGCTTATAGGTTGAGTGTTTCAATTTTACTTCTCTATCCATTAGTTGTCTTGTATGACTTAATATTTTGTGGTCAAATAATTTGTCTTGAAGAAACTTGAGTGCACTTCATCTTGCATATGAATTGATCATTGAATTTCCAAGTTGGTGTAGGAGTGCTTGCTGGAAAATATTATGATAACATTTGGATTTAATGCAAGTGACTGAAAAATATCCAGGAATGTCAAGTGCAGGTGCGTCCACTTGATGGTCGATTTTGTCTTAGATTTAGTGGATATATCTTCAAATATAAAACATAAAAGTTATAGATATTTCACTTTCAGTTCTATATCATTTTGAATCAGCTCAATCGGAGTTTAGATGAGAGAGTTATGCCCATATTACGAAAAGATGTCAGAAGTGTCTAAAATTCCACAATTATCTTTATTTGCTCATTTCATATCTATTTGTGTCCTAAATCAAAATATAAGAATAATGAGTATATTTAGGCATCAAATAAGAATAAAGTATTAAATATTAAGAGAGGAAAATATGGCATTTTATATTCTCATCAATTTATTAAATCATACTTATATCTATCTCAAGATAAATGACCATTAATTTTAATAACATGAGTTATATCCATTATTTTCTCATTTCTTTTAGTATTTAAATAGAGTATTTAGAATGCATTTTTGTGCACTCATCACATACACTAAGAGATTTTTAATCGAAATTCAAATAGCAAAAGGACAAAAAATTAGTTGGGTAGTAAAGTAGTAATAAAGAAAGGGTAAGAATACCATTACCCCAATTTTTTAGTTGTTTTACATGTGGCACACAATCATTTGTTGATAATTGTAAATGAGACGATTAAAATATCGTTAGTGATGAAATGACTAGCAGCTGGAACATCAAATCTAGAAACGTAGACAAACAACGGGTTGATAATAGGCCAAAGCTAAAAGGAGCTAACATGCCAAAAGTAGGCCTGTTCATCTGCGCCGGTTTTTACTAAGCTCGATCCTGAATTTTATTTTTATTTTTTTAATTTTTTAATAGTTTTGACACTTTCAACTAATAGATTTAAGAAAATTACTTATCTTTTGAATCCGGATTCCCAAGTCTGGAATCCAGATGAACAAGCCTAGTAGAAAGATTGAGCAAACAATATGGTACATTTGGCTTTCATCAGCTATAAGTCCAAAATCAAAATGCCAAAAATGAATCGGGGGTTTCAACCAATGCCCACAATTGCTTAGAGCTGAATATAAAAGGCTCACAACTAATAATAGATACTCCAAATACATGGATTTGAGACAAAACATAGTTGAACAACGATGAAAATCTTGTGGGAGGTAAAGCTTGTGAAGAAAAAGGATGAAAAAAAAAAAGAGTTTACAAATCGAGTATGGCATTAGCCAAAGGCTTTGATCATACGAGGACAAAATTATAGAAAATAACAAAAAATATGTAGAAGAGAGGAGGGAGATACACTTTGAGGATTACATTTTTACTATTTTCAATTTTGATTGGATACAAATCATTGGACCCTATAGTAAAGAAAATTACATGGAAATGACATTAGAAAAATACCTTTTGCATAATGAAAACCAAATTTATTAGCTGAGGAGACACCAAGAGTTTTTTGTTGAAAGGGCCAACCAACATAAAATATAAGAGCATTTAGATTCATGTGATCTCTCTTTATATGAGTATGCGCACATTGCTTAAGATCTATTCAAAAGCATTAAGTAAAAAAATCATTGCCGAGCTCATTCAAAGTTGATCAAGCTAATAAAAAACTCAAAAATACTCTGTAACACCCTGCTCTCCAATAAAATTATCTTTTTTTTTTTAGTTCTCGGAGAACAGACGTACTACTAAACTTTGACTTAAAATCTTTCTTCTTAACTAATCGCTAGATATGAAAGATTCCTAAACTAATAAGTTAATATCTATTAAATACAAAAGAGAGTTGCGGAAGCACTTACTGAAAATCAATAAATTCTTTTGTGCCTATAAAAAACAACTTATTAAACTAGAATCATAAAATTAAATATAACATAAATAGTCTAGGCCTCTGCCTTGCTCCCTAGCTAAATCCTATCTTGCAATCCCATATTTGTAAAGATCATCCATCACCTCGGGTGTTAATACATAAAAAACATACAAAATGAGTTATTACTCAATAAGCAAAATTATATAGTAAACATAATAAACATAAATGTTTTTGAAAAATATGCAAACTCATAAATATATAAGTAAATAACATGAACATGAACTTATCTTTCACTTGTCATATATAGACCGATGCCCACCATTGAACCCCTTTGAGTTATGGTTGATGAATATAAGTAGATTTCAATTCTGTCTGTGATCACAATTTATGGAATCAATACATAAGGAAGACATTGTAGGTATGCTATCAACTTGTACAACTTAGCAATGTAGTATGCCCATAACATATGATACCTTCTTCATATCATAACATAAGTTGTTACATATCTTATCATTCATAGTTCATCATAATTATACTTGCATACTTTTCATATCATAAATTCCAAATAAAATCACATTCTTTCATAAAATTTCATAATGCATATTTTCTCACATAAAATCATGACCATTCATAAATATTTTAATGCATTTTGAAGTAAAATCATGCATGAATATTCATAAAAATCTTGATACATGTATTATGCAACTAATGTGAAACTTATGCATAAATCATGCCTTTTATAAATTAAACATGACTTGGGTGTATAAAAATGGACTTACAAAGAGGCGTACATACATACTATTTTTATAAAAATATGTCGTTTACATTTCATACGTGTATGGATATGATCGATACTACTTATCTTGTAGTGCTAATCTAATATTTTTGAAGTATGACTAATCTCCTTTCATTGAGTACTTGGCACGGCTAAAGAGAGAAATAGATTAACAAAGGTTTGAGAAAAATCAAACAAGAGAGAAAATGAGAGAAAACGTGAGGGCTGCTATGAGAGAAATGAGGCAATCAGCTATTGGCATGGTGAACGTGGGAGACGCACGATGTTGGACTGGGTATCTTGGGTTCAGCCGCTACACCTATAGAGGTTTATGATTTTTTTCAAACAACACACAGAAGAAATATATTTATAGAGAGATTTGAGAGAGCGTGCCGACAAGTTTGAGTTGGACTCGGTTAATACATATGGTAAAACTAATTTGCTGACTCAATCGTGATCATTTAAGAAGAAAAGTGAAGATAAAAATTAAGAGAAAAAAAAATGGTGTGACTCATTATAGGTCCACAAATCCATCATAATACACAAGATAAGATAAAAATCAAGAGAGCAAAAAATGTCTGTTGGATGTTGAAATGTAATAAAGGCTGGGAATAACCATATTAGTTACTAGAGATTTGTTGCCTTCACTCTATAATGGACTTAGTGGTGGCATAAATGTACTAACAAAACCAATCAAAATGAGCGAGTGGTCAAAGACTTGGAAGGAAATAGAAATGATATTATAAATTTACCAGATGATTGTTTTCTCAAAAATGTACCTACTTGCATATGCACAAAAAAAATTAAATAAAAGTTTAAAAGCTAAAAAGAGACCAAAAGATCATCTTAGCTGCTGGGATGTGAAAAAGAAATTATCATTAAAATTTGAAATTTCTTTAATCACAAACAAATAGGTACAAATCATAGAGATTTGAAAAAATAAAGGATAATTAAAAAAAATAGAAGAAAGGGCACATATTACTTGTTAACAAGTAAAAATATTTCAAAATGAAATTAATGTGCTGAAAGTTGTGTCTTGGAAGAGTTAAATAATCCTCTTGTTTGCACCTTAAAAAAATTAGACAGAGACCACTGTCACAAGAGTTGATTATTATATAAAAGTCAAAAAGTAACACTATGTTATAAAAGTAAAAGGAAAATAATATTGTAAGAAAATTTATAAGAGAATTTGTTCAAAAGTTTTATTACTCAAGTGTCAAAACTAATGTAATGTACATATGATCAAGACTGATATATATATATAGAGCTTAAAAGTTGGCTCAAAGGCCGAAATTTAGTTCGGCTTCTAAAGGCCGAAATTTAAAAGTTGCGTATGGTCGTCCATGTTTCATTGACTTCATAAAGTCAATTGTTTACAACACTCTCTTTTGGATGACCATCATCAAGAATATGTCTCATTAGAACCTTATTAAAGAAAAATCTAGTGAGAAGAAAAATGAATGGCAAAGGAGAAAGAGTACAATATTCATATGTATCACCAAATACTTTAAGATTGCTTCATTAAAATCTTGTAAAGGAAAACTCAGTGAGACAAAATCTTAGCGAAGGAAAAAAAGTACAATCAGTATAAGTTTTCAAGACATTTATTCCTCCTGAAAAGTGCATAATGATAAGTTTTTAAGTTTTCGCATTCCAATATATGTATAATCTTCTTGAATGTCGCAGTTGGTAATGCTTTAGTAGATAAATTTGCTAGATTATCACATGATCATATCTACTTGACATAAATTTCACATTTTTCCTAAAGTTCTTGAGTATAAAAGAATTTAGGTGAAATATGTTTAGTTTTGTTACTTTTGATATATTCACCTCTGATTTGACTGATACAAGCAGCATTATCTTCGTATAAAATTGTTGAACTATTATTGATCACGAAAAGACTACATTTTTCTTGAATATGTTGAATCATTGATCTCAACCAAAAACACTCTCGACTTGCTTCATGAATTGCAATGATTTTTGAGTGATTTGAAGATGTAGTAAATCGTGTTTGCTTGACAAACCTCTATGATATAGCAGAATCTCCATAAGTAAACACATATCCAGTTTGATATCTATCTCTATGTGGATCTGAAAATAACTTGCATCTGTGTATCCAACCAACCGTGAACTTGATTCACGTTGATAAAATAATCTCATATCAACTGTACCTCAGGGTAATAAAGGACATGTTAAATACCATTCTAATACCTTTAAGTTTTTATATAACTATATCTTGCAAGTAGATTAACTAAAAATGCAATATCAGGTTTAGTGCAATTTGTAAAATATATCAAAATTTCAATTGTACTGAGATATTCTACTTTAGAACCAAGAATTTTTACATCGTCTTTATAAGGATGAAATGGATTTTTCAGCACATCAAGTAATCGAACAACTATTAGAGTATTCAAATGATGAACTTTGTCTATATAAAAGTGTATCATGACTTTTTCTGTATACATTGACTAGTGAATGAGGATTCCATTTGACAAATGCTCAAACTGTAGGCCGAGACAAAGTTTTATTTTGTTAAGATTTTTTATTTCAAATTTATTTTTTAAATATATAACGGTTTTTGTGATTTTTTTAGAAGTTCCATTAAAATTTAAATTATCAACATAAACCATAATAATGACAAATCCGGATTCTAATTTTTTAATAAAAACACATAGGCAGATAGAATTACTCTTAAATCCTTCTTTTAAGAGATATTGAGACAATTATACCATATGTGTCCAGATTGCTTTAACCTATATAAATATTTTTGAAGTTTGATAGAGTACATACACCTGGATGTACTCGAATTAGATGATTTAGGCATTTTATATCCTTTAAGAATTTTCATATATATGTCATGATCCAATTATTCATATAATATATGTAGTGACCACATCCATTAACCACATATCCAATCCTTTTGTAACTACCAATCTAATCAAAACCTGAATGTGATTGCAATCATAATGGAAGAATACGTTTCCTCATAATCAATTTTGAGTTTCTGTAAAAAAAAATTTGTACGAAAAGTCGTATTTTATACCGCACAATTTTATTTTTCTCATTACATTTTCGTATAAATACTCACTTATATCTAACAGGCACTATACCCTTTAGTATTTGGATAACATATCAAAATACATCTCATTTTACTGGTAAGTTTAATTCAGCTTTAATAGCTGCTTTCCATTTTGACCAATCATTTCTACCTTGATATTCTTTGATGATTTTTGACTCACTTTCTTTATTATTTCTGGTATTGTAAAAGGTTATCTTATATGAAAATATGTTGTCGACAACAGTTTTATTTCTATCCAAAATTTCTCTAGTACTTATAAAATGTATCGAAATCTTGTTATTTTCAGGTACCTATTCCTCTTCAAGGGAAGACATTTTATGAAATATCTATTCAGGAAATCCATTTTTAGAAGATTTTGGAATAGAAGATTTGATCTCTTCAGAAGCATCAACTATGCTTTTGGCTCAACTATGCTTATGGCCTATTAATTCTTGTTGGAGCATTAACAATACGAATATGTGGTTTTACCATACCTTTAGTATCAGTAAATATATCCAATAATTGATTTGCCACACTTCGCAAATAGATAATCCTCTAAACTTCTAGTTTACAATCATTTGTAGAAAGATCAAATTGAAACAGAGTTTTATTTTTTCAAGTAATTTTTTATCGTGTTTCAAGCACTGACTTTTCGTTACCCAGTGGTGGAAAAATAGATCATCAAAATGACAATTCTCAAAACGTGTTTTAAATATATCCCATATAAGAGTCTTAAGGTATCTAATAATAGATAGAGAATTAAAATCAACATATATTTCAAGTCTATAGTGAGAACTCATCTTTGTATGTTATGGAGGTACAATTAGAATATACACAACATATCCAAAAGAACAAAGATAAGAAATATTTGGGTGTTGACCGAATGCAAGCTATAGTGAAAAATATTTGTAATATACAAATGGTCTAATCAAAATTAATGATGCTGCATGAAGTATAGCATGCCCCTAGACAGAAATAGGTAGTCTTAATATTGCAAGTATTTGAAGTTTTTTTTATCAATGATTTAGTTAAACCGTTTTGAGTGTGTGTGTGTGAGTAATAGGATGTTCAATATCTATTCCTATTGACATGCAATAATTATCAAAAGTTTGAAATAAAAATTCGCCTGCATTATTCAATTGAATGATTTTAATTAGACAATCAATTAATTGTGCTCGTAATTTAATTATTTGGGCAAGAAGTCTAGTAAATGCAGTATTTCTAGTATAAAGTAGACAAACATGTGACCATCTACTAGATGCATAAATTAAAATCATAAAGTATCTAAATAGTTTATTCGATAGATGAATAGGCCTACATATATCCCCGTGAATCCTTTGTAAAAATGATGAACATTTATCAATAACTTTTGAGGGAGATGATTTGATAATCAATTTACCTTGAAAACAAGCATAACATGAATGTTCATTGGGTAAAATAATCTTTTGATTCTTTAAAAGATGCTCATACAAATTATCAATGATTCGTCTCATCATTATTGATCCCAGATGTTCAAGACAATCATGCCAAGTTATAAATACTTTGGGGTCAATTCACTTTTGGTGCATTACCACATATGATTCAATTGTTCTCATTTTTGCATAATACAATTCAGAAAAGAGAGCAGCTAGTTTTTCTAATATGAGCTTGTAGGCCGAAATTATTTTAGTAATGAGGAGATGCTCTTTACTGTCTTCATTGGTAGTTTCACTATGATAATTATTACAATGTATATTTTTCAAACTGAATAAATAATTGTGAAAAAATAGAGCATCATCAATAAAAAAATTTGATTTTACTAGGCAATACAATATAAACAATATAAACTCTTCTGGAACCCTCAATTAGATTCGATGAATTTGATATGATATGGATATAGACTTTGCTTAATAATAGACTTTGAAAATATTTCTTATCCTTAAGAATTGTGTGAGTTGTAGGACTATTACCCAGACATACATCTCTATTATTCATCTTAGAGATAAAACGTTCATCAGTAAAATCTATGATTTTACAAAATATATAAAACTTTTATTACCTTAAAAAGAAAGATTGCAAAATACTAAAAAGTTTTATTATAATATATCAAAACTTAGTATAAGCCAATCAAGTGTTTGGCCGTAGAGTAGGTACATGACCAATGTCCACTCATACCACATCTATGATATACATTTTCATCTTTCTATGAAAAATTGTTTTGAGAGCTTTTACAGTTCTTTGAGTTATATCACTTTTAGTGATATGATGTATTTATATTATTATTCCCTTTAATATTGTCACTTATGTGATCCACATTTCTATAATTTTTTCTACCACGTTTATGCATTTGGTTCTTTTGAAAAGATGCACCATTCATTTTTGGAAATAATGTAAATTCAGTATCATTCACTTCAAAAAATGGTATAAAATCAGTAGGACGTGATTGGTAATTTTTATCAAAAGCTCATTATTTTATTCAACTATTAGAAGACAAGCACTACAACATATTTAGCCTTTTACCGCCTTTTTTTTTTCAGCCGCTCAAAACTTCCTACAAATACTTACTTTTATCCATAACGTTAAAGTCTTGAGAAATAAGTGATGAAATTGTAACTAAAAACTACTATTTTCGACAATATGGTATCACCATAAATATTATTGATAATAAAAGTTAATTTTCACACTTTTTTCAATTATTATAATGATATTCAGTTGTCGCAATTGTGATTTCCATTTTAACGATGACTTAAGGCTTGCTTGGATTCAGAAATGAGATGAGATGAGTTATGAATAGTAATAAAATGAGTGATTGAGATTAATTGAAATTTAAAATGAGTAGTTGAAATGAGTTAAAAATATGAAATAAGATGAGATGAATTAACCTACTTTCCCACCAAACAGTCCCACTAGACTATTTGTAATGATAAAAAATTACCACAATAAATAGGTGATTCAAATATAACTTTCTTTCTCTTCTAGTCTCTCTCTTCTACTTTATTAGCCTCTCAAATGTTACTGCATCTTTATTTGTTCCCCCCTCCAAAACAAAAAAATCTTCTTTGCTCTGTAGTGCCTACCAATCCCCTCCCCTCCATATCCCCTCCCCTCCAACGGCAACCTCATCTGCGACCTCCATCTCCGACAACGAGGGCTTGCTAGTTTTATTAAGCCGTTTTGCTTCAGACTCTCTCCTCTCCCTTTCTTTGTTTGCTGTCTCTCCTGCTCTTTATGCTGTCAGACCGTGGCTCACTTCCAGGCCCATCTACCCTTTTGGCACTAGATTAGTTAGTTCGATTTGCAGGGACGATTTCATCGAGGAATGAGAATATTTGGGCGCACGGATGATCGGAATACCCTCCTTTTTCTTCTCTAAGACCATTTCAAAATAATGTAGGTTTGTGGGGTCCTTTTTTTCTTTTTTGTCTGTGCGAATTTATCTTCTTTGTCCGTGGCTCTTTTGTTCTTGCGTGACCATGTTGATGCATTTTTTCCACGCCCTAGTGTTCTTAGAACTGTAAATTTCACGAACTTTGGTTTGCCGTTTTGAATTTGTGTTGTTGCCAATCCAAATCGGGGTTATTTTGTTTGTAAATATTGGGCCTTGAAGGCTTTTGGAATGTGCAATTCTAGGGTTGAGAGCTTCGAGCTCGAAACCAGCTTGAAACTGAAGAGCGAAAGTAGGATTTGGGTTAATTTGTTGGAGCCTTAAATTTATGAACATTTTTTGTTCTGTGGGCAAGAGGATTGAGATTAATTTATTTTGTGGAGAAGCGAAAGCAAAGAGAGTGCTCTGCTCTATTAGGCCAAAGTAACTTTGTGTTTATCAACTTCTAAGCCTTATAAACTCCATGAATCCAGTATTATACTCTCACTTTGATGAATGGAAGTCTTAACTGGTCTGATATGTTTTTACTTTAGTGTATGATGTGACTCGGCCCAAAACCTTCTCAAACCTGCTAGATATATGGGCAAAGGAAGTACAGCTCTACTCCACTAATAATGTGTGTATCAAAATTCTTCTTGGGAATAAATTCGATAGGGTGAGTTGTATGTTCCCTCTATATTTTCTTTCAGTATACAGACACATATTTACCAATCAATTTTTTTTTATGATTATCTTTATATTTAAGAATATATATAAGCTTCATTTTCCCTTTTCTGCCATGTGGCATTATCATGTGCATCCTACATAAAGTTTTACTTCTAGATCATTTTATTTGTTTGCAAGTTCTATCAAGCAAACGGAAAATATTATATAATAGATTCTTTTATGTTGGACTAAGATGAAATAAATCAAGTTTGCTTGAGTTTTCCTCTCTTTGCTGATTGTAATGATATTTTTTATGTTATGTGGTAGCTAGGAACCTTTAAACAATTTATGTGGCTCATAAGTTAGCGTGGGTCCCATTTGCACCATTGCCATTTAATTTAATTCCATTGAATTTATTCTATTTTTTGAATTCTTGAAGCATGCCGAAAATCTAATTCGATATAAGTGGGGATCATTTCATCATGCACACTCCTAGCTAGCTAGTTAAGTGCCCAAAAATCTGATTTAACGTTCCAAATTAAACTAATCCAGGGTGACGTATCATGATTAATTGGATGTAGTATAAAGTACATACGTTAGAGATCACAAAATAGACTTTCTAGTGTATGGAGGATTTTTTATTTGCTTTTTTTTTTTCCTTTCTAGTTTTACATTCTTATACTTCCTTGATCAATGTTGGAGTCTGAGCTATCTTTTGTTTTGTCAGAAGGTTAACTTGTGATGTTTCAACCTCTTATTTATTCATTATTTTTAC
This sequence comes from Platycarya strobilacea, assembly GCA_036898215.1. Classification (NCBI taxonomy): domain Eukaryota; kingdom Viridiplantae; phylum Streptophyta; class Magnoliopsida; order Fagales; family Juglandaceae; genus Platycarya; species Platycarya strobilacea. Next base: position 22,004,411 of record CM072555.1, on the reverse strand, counting down.
CCAAAGTAATGATCTATCATCTTCATGTCATATAAAACGATGGGGATGATTTTAGGATATATCATCTTCATGTCGTGGATACTTTTGTATTTTGAAAGTAATACAATGGCTTTATTTTTTAATTACATTATGGATTTGCATTGTGTTGCAGCTCACTTCTTCATATCCTGCTGTATTAAATAAAATGTATTTCTTTCTTTGTTTATGTTTCTTAAATTAATAACTTTTTGAAGTTTGTTAATTCTTTTATTGTACTTAATAAATTTTTAATTGTTTACTTTGAGTTGCAGCTAAGAGAATACATTGATGATATAGAAGATTACATCAATATTCAGGTAACCAAGAATTTAAGATTTCTTTTGTTCCCGGCCATTGGAATTTTCAGTACTTTTGGGTTGAAGGCTGTGATTGAGGTGGTTTGGTTGTTGGAATAGGGCTTCTCTTGTATGCTAGATGTTTGAAGATACGATTCTTTTAGATTGTTCCAGTTCTTATTTAACAATCTCATTCCAGATCTTATTTTGTTGGAGTTGTATAGGCACAATTTTTCTATTCTTTCCACTGGACAAACTAGGCACAATTCCTCTTGGTTGCTTGCAATTGAATTTTGATTGAACTTTTAATGTAGGCTTTCTTTTTTAACGTAATTGAAATGTGGGTTAGTTCCAGTTTTTCTACATCTCTCGGTTTTTGTATGTTAATGATATCTGAAATTATAATTCTGGGAATTTTTTATTAACATATGTAGCGTCTGATTTTCAATGTTGTCATTATTGACTTCTGGTTCTGTCTTTTTCTTTCTAATACTCACTTTCCTTCCTTCATTTCGTTTGTTTGTTTGTATCTCTTCCTTGAATGCAATTGAAGATAAGGGCTGACTTTAGTTATAATATTCTGGAGTGATCTTTATATATCTGGTCTCTGGATTTGCTTCGTTGGGCTTATAGTTTCTTTTTATTTCCCCTACTTCATGTAGAAAAAACATATCTTCTTTGGAGCACAAGTTGGATGATTTAATAAAATATTTTGGATGCTCCCATGGTGTCTGAATGAGTGGAGAAATGTTTTGCTCCCATGTGAATCCTTGTAGTTTTGATAGCCTTGAAGTGATTCTACTAGTTCTCTTTGGGCCATTTCCACTTGGGTGTTATTTTCTCAAAGAATCTTTTTTCTTTTATAAGTAATTTCCTCAAAGAATTATTATTTGTGTGTTTGTATGTCCATTATGCGTTTCTATTTGGTAATTGGTTGCGTATATTGTTACAAAGTAAATTTTTTTGAACATGTACAATTGTATTGCAACCTAAAGATGTTGATAATAAAGTTATTCTTGGAGGGTCGGTGTTTCTTGCAGCTGGAATTCTCCCTCAAGGACAAAATTAATTTTGCAACATGGTAATTGATTTCAAACACATTATTAGTATTCTTTCCCAAGAAAAATACTTTAGGCAAACCATTCAATATGGTATGATTTTTTTCACATATAGTTTATGTGAACATAGCAGGATTCTAGTCTAGAATGTGAACTTTCAGAACTGCTAGGTTGAAATACTTCTTATTTTTGTGTAGGAGAGAGGACATTGTTTGCTAAGGATTTCCAATTGCCCTGCATAATGTTTTTGGATTTTTAGTTGGATAAAATTTAGACTATATTAACTAGGTACAACAAATTCAAATGAGGCTGCCTATAGGTCTTGTTTAGCAAACACCTTAAATTTCACTGTTTATGTGGGCATAGCAGAAAATTAGAACTAAATAAGAATGATGTCCCGATTTTTACTCTAATTCTGTGTTGGTACATGATAAAATATTATCCTAGAGAATTCCAGTTGCCACGTCACATGCTTTTTGGGCAGTTTCTAAGGCACTTTTTGTAGAGTTTATTAACTTGTGTACATGTTTAGTAAAATGAGGCTGTCTACTCTAGGATTTTAGCACGGCAAATGCTGATTTTTTCACTGTTTATGTGGACATAGCAGAAAATGTCTAGATAAATCTGAAATGTCTATAGTTTTTAGTCTTATTTTTGTGTAGGTGTTTCTTCTCCTTCATTTAATTTATAAACAACCAGGAATCTCAATGGAGATTATGGCCCTTATTTTGCTTTAATGATAGAACAATTTTCTTAAATTGAATTCAATTGCATTTGAATTCTTTATTTTAATAATAGAACAATTAACTATGTGAACTTGAGGAAACTTCCTCTGCTAGAGATATTTTGAACGGAAAATTTATTATATGCAATTAACTTGATCATTGGTTGCTAGTTAAAGAAACTTGATCATTTGCTGTTTGGTAACCCAGTTATTTTTTGGTACTTATGGTCTGTGTAAAGTTGATATGGCTTCACTATAATTTGATTTAATCATTGTCATTGGGTGTAAAAAGGAAGACTACTCATGGAATAGGTCTAGCTTTTGTTACACTAGGCTTCCTTGCCCAACCTCACCATAAATATGTATCTAGCAGTCTATTGGATAGGCGTACATGCATAAATGAGAAAATTCTAATAGGACATGTATAATCTGGAAAATGAATTTTTTTTTTATATTAACTGGACAATATCCTTGAAGTTTTGTATTTTTTTCATTTGTTTATAAACCAAATCCTGTCTATCGAGATTAATGATTTGAGTTGAATTGTGATGTTTCAAATGTTCAGTGCTTCTATCTCTAAGATCCATTTCATTTGTCTATGAAGGTATTCATAATTCTGTATCATTCCTCAACTCTTTTTGTTATTTACTTTAGGGAAATCATGGTATTGGTGACAGTGGGCATGCTTCTGCTAATAGAAATGAAAGTTTTGCGTAGTGCAAATAGTTGAGTTGATCACTAATATTATAAAGTATTTTGGTAGTCATGGAAAATCTCATCATTATTTTAATTATTTTGTAGCTAATAGAAAATAAGAGCTTATTATAATGGATTTTAACAAAATACCAGTGAAACTAGTTCAATGGTAGTTATTTTATTTTATCTTTTGTAAAATGTTATTTGCGGCGAGTTCAATTCACCACAAATAGTCTTTCCAGGAGCATATAACCTATTTGCGGTGATTTGAACTCGTCGCAAAAATCTTAACACAACATTTAACTAAGGTTAAAAGCTTATTTGCTACGAAATTACGATTTTTTTTGGCAAAAATATTACTTATTGTGACCATCTTGTTCATAGCAAATAATTATTTGTAGCAAATAAATGTTTTATAACTATTAAACCATCACCTGAGATGCATTTTTGTGACCAAAAAAATTACTTTTGCTGCAAAAAATCATTGTTATAAAAAGTAAGTTTTTGTAACCAAAACGATATTTTGCAAGAAAAACACTTAATTGAAAATTCTTTATCCAAAAATCTTGTGACTAAATTTTTGTGCCACAAAAATTGTTTTTGACAAAAAATGGACTTTTTGGCACTATATGTTGTTGGTGTAAAAAACCATATATGTTGTAGTGAAGATAATTGTTATTTGTTAAACTTTTGCCTTCGATACTATTGTTGTTGGAGTACATTCGAGACATAAAAAATTGTATATGTTTTTTCTAACATATCATCATTAGTGACTTTCTCACTGTATAATTTTAATATTAAGCTGATTTTAAAGAATGCAGAGTTATACTTAGTAACACTTTTAAAATCTTGCAATTTCAGGTGCAATTAGTCGTAACGAGCATTTGGGAGGATTACGTTTTCTAGTATTCATATCTCTTTCTTAAATCATTCCACAAAATAAATAGATTTTTCACTATGAGATACACATTACGATCCTGTAGGGACTTGCGATTTCATTTTTTAATTGTATATTTCAGGTTCATCACATCTAAATGGATCTTATCAAAAATCCAAGTTAAATATATTTTTTCAAAAATGTCAATACTAATAAATTCAAATTTTGTAAAATCTGACATTTTATACATATATGAATCATAAAAGTAAATATTTGTATTTAAGAAGTATATTCATAAAATCATGAGAATAAAAATAGAGTTTTATCAAGTAATAATCAACAATATAATTTTTCATATTCATTTCGAGGTATGTAAATAATATATTAAAAAACTTATTTGAAGTAGAAGATTATTAACTTCAGAATTGGTAGAATTTTGTGTTGATAATGTATTATAAAATTAAAAGAAAAACAATGTAGTAAGAAAATTTATAAGAGAATATATTCAAAACTAACGTAATATATATATGATCAAGACTCATATATATATATATATATATATATATATATAGGGCTTAAAAGTTGGCTGAAAGGTCGAAACTTGAAAGTTGCGTATGGTCATCCATTTTTCACCGACTTCATAAAGTTTGTTGTTTACAACACCGTATATATAATTATAGTATAGAAGCGTAGAATCAATTTGAAAAAAAATTAGTTATGTATTTCTTAAATACAAATATCTTTTCTCTATTTTTTAAAACAATTGATAAATTTGAGACTTGTATATAAAACGATTTATTTTTTTATTTTATTTTAAAAATAAAATACATAAGATTTTACTCTTATTAAAGTAAAAAAAAATAATATTACATATAATTATAGAATATATATGACGTCTCAATCCTGTAGAGGTTGGATTAGATTCTTAAATATCATATAAAATTTGTTTCCAAAATCAATTTCTGTAATATCATAAATTTTTCATAATGTTAAGTCATCATAATACAATAACATTCCTCAATAAATTTTGTCAAAACTCAAATAAAGTTCTCTATACTTAATCTATTATTTTTAAATCATCTCATCGAATACTTTATAATCTGATCATTGGCTGAAAAATCAAAACTCATCTAAAAAATATTCAGAGATAAGAGTGAGCTATCAACTCAGTAAGTAGTGAGTATATATTAATATGTAAACATAAGCATTTATAACTTTATCATGTAAAACAAAACATTTTTTTTAGGTACGAAAAGCCAAAACTGTTACTTTCAGAATGCAAAAATAACATACTTACTTTAAAATGTATAAACAAAACTTATTACAAAAAGAATCATTAGAGTGAAACGTTTTTTTAAAACATAAGCTTTTCCAAAACAATAAATCATTTGGCATATCCAATTTGAACTATCTTACTCATACCATCTTATAGCATCACACCGAGACAAATATAATGTTTAACTTTTGTGTTAGGGTTGTGTCACATTATATTCATGGTCAGGCCGTATGTCACTATTATATTCATAACGGGGCCGTATGTCACTACTATACCTATGACGGGGCCGTATGCCACTATTATACCCATGGCAAGGCTGTATCAGAAATGGAGCAGAATATTAGAGTTAGACTTTTGTTGAGAAATATATTCTGAATATGATAACCCAAATTTTTACTTGTCCTTTATAATTTTCATGCTTAGCATGATTATGTTTTCTTTAGAATTATTTTAGTAACCTTTGAAACTTTTTGAAAATATATATATATATATATATGTGTGTGTGTGTGTGTGTGTGTGTGTGTGTGTGTGTGTGTGTGTGTGTGTGTTTGAAGAACCAATAGATATACTTGGCACAAAGTATCTTGTTGCATAAAGTTAGCTATTGGTTTGGAGAGAAAAGTGGATTTAGATCATTTCATGATTCTTTTGAAGAAAATGTGATCAAAAGCAAGTGATAATTGGAGATAAACTTAAGGTTTTTAAATGATAGATACGGTTTGATATATATTTATTTTTTATTAGAGGAATATGGAAACATCTAAGTGTTTAAAGGAACATGGGAATACCTAGTATTAAGAGGATTTTGGAAAACTTGACAAGCTAGGGATATGTTACCTTTTAGAATTTTAAAAGGTTAAATGTTTGAAAAGTTGAGTTAGATAAGTCTTAGCAAAGCAATTCAATAGAATCAAGTAAGGAATATTCTCTTGAGAAGTGTTGGCTATTGAATGAATCTTAGTGGGGAGAAACAACTTATACTTATTATTTTAGGTTGTCTATACAAAGATTAATTTTTTTAAGAGATAAGGAACAAGTGACAAGTGGTGATAGAATGCACATAAAGATGTTTAGTGCAAACCAAGATAATTGAGTAATTCTTGGCAGTTTTGACGTCTTTTTGTAATTTGAGCATAATTCTGTCATCGAATCTTTAAATGAGATGATTTAAGATTCTATGAAACACTATGAGAAAGATCTACAACTTTCATGTTTTGAGTGTTAAGAGGTACTGGCTTAATCAAGGACGAGAAGCTAACGCATCTGAAATTGATTTAAGTGGTAGTCGGAATGCATACTTCACATAGCTTGGCCAAATTCTTTCTTATCCACTTGTGCCCAATCATTTCAATCTCTTCACTCAATAAAAATTACATATTAATAAGGGATTCACAAGTTTAAAAAGGAGGAAGCAAAGTTGAACAAGGTACTTAAAAGTAGATTACTTATTGAAGTGAAACTCCACTAGCATGTGTACATATTTAGGTTAGGATGATTCAAATGGGAACAAGACTAATTCAAATTGAACACTCAAACCACATTATTTGATTTAAGATCACATGTCATCATGTTGAAGGAAGCTAATAGTAAGGAGTTTTAGTGAAATAAGTAAAGGATTTTGGAGAAATATTCCAACTCAAAGGAGCTAATTGGATTGGGCAATTTGATATGTATAAACTGAATTCCTATGTTATCTTTTATTATTATAATTTAGTTTGATTCTTGAGCAAGAATTAGACAAGTGGAAAGTGTTGATTGGAATACAATAATCCATAGGTGACGAGTGGTGATTAGAAGAAAAAGAAAAACCAAAACACTAAATATTTCTTTGGGATGAATTTTGACTATGGTAAATTTGAATAGAAATTCTAATTGGTTCAAGGTCAAAAAGAGACACTTGGCACATGGTGAACTAGTATAGAACTAAGTAAGTATGAGGAAAGGATATTCTGTCACCTAGCTAGAAGTGACCAACGAAATTGAGAAAAAGAAACAAGTGAACCAACTTAGGCCTATGGTAACCGATTTAGTGTGTTGTCTTATTTGAAAAATCTTTATAACACATATGATAGCTTGACATATGTAAGGACAAGTGGCACTCAAGGGGCTTAGGATTAGATGAGTTTTGGATGACATCTAGGGAGATTGGAGTTGTCGAATCCAAATTTTTGTCTTACCTTGAATTGTTGATCAAAGGTAGAGATGATATGCAAATCTAGACTTTTGACATTTTCCCCTATGTGTCATAAGATAAGCCCTTAATTCCTTACTTGCCAACCAAGCCTAAAGGAGGGAAAATGTGGATACTAAGGCCTAGAGGTGTAAATAGTCCAGTCTGGTTCGAGAAAAATGTGGACCGGTTCTATTCGGTTAAAAAATTTTCTCACCCTCAACCGGACCGAATATGATTCGGTCCATACCAGTATAGGGGCGGTCCGGTCCGGTTCAAGGGTACCCCATATGATTTAATGGGACTAAATTTGATCCAGAATCTTGCAATAATTAAATATATTTTTTTGGCCTAAGTTTATAAATTATTAAATATATACTAATACTACTTTCATAAAAAAATAATCATTTTTGTCAATTGTTAATTTCTAATCTCATCTAAATATTAAACAAAATATATAGTTATAACTTATAGTTTATAGACTTAATACTTATACTATAAATTATAACTAATATTTTATATTATATATAGCCCATAAGTTGATTAGTTAATTTAATCCTTATAAGTTATATCAATTAATCAATGATATTAATGATCGTTGATCATACTTCATATATAGTTAAAACTAACATTAATAATTAATATTTATAATTACTACATGTAATCATAAGAAGAATAATTATTAATTAATTAATAGTGATTTAGTTATACATCATAAGTTTGTTAATTATAACTAATAACACTATTACATAATTTACATTAGTATATTATAAATTTATATCTTAGTGAATAGTAATAAATTAGTAATAATATATTAAATAATAATAATACACTTATTACTTATAAGTTATTATTAATATTTTATATAGATATGCTATAATTTATATTTTTATACTAGAATTATTATAAATTATAATATTTAATATTATAAGAGTATATATTATATATTAATATGTTATACTACTACTTTTAATCTATATTAATATTAATATTAAAATTTATATACTATTGCTTATATATACATATATATATAAATAAAAAAAATATGTGTGTATTCGGTCCGGTCCGGTCTTGGTTCGGTCCATCGGTCCGGTTCGATTTTTTTACAACCCTATTAAGGCCTAAAGGTGAGTATGTGGCACGGCAAGGAGGGGTCTAAGTGTTTTTGAATTTGTTTTCCACCCTTTTGGCTTGGAGATGTTGATCAACATATATAGGGATATTCCCCTCCATTTTAGAACTTACGGCCAAACTCATTTGAAATGCTCTTCACCTTAGTTTCCATAACACCTATTCCAACAACTACTTTTCAAGGCAATTTTGGGGTGATCTTTCAAAGGAGAAACCATCTTCACAAGTTCTCTTGGTTTAATCCCTTAAAGAAGTTTGTAAGTATACTATTAACTTAATCTTAATATTTATATATATATATATATATATATGAATTAGACTTGATTGATGGGATGATTTTGCTATATTTTGCTATGCTTTATTAAGAATAGTTGTAGGTTTATAGTGAAATTTTGATAGAAAAACTCAAGGATTTTAGTTAATAAATTATGGTTAAGGGCTCGAATACTAGTGTGATATGTCAATATTATTTTGGGAAGCTTCTGGATTTCGGCTATAGTGGTTACTTTGAAAAATTTTAGATTTATAATTCTTAAATTGGTGATGTGATTATGATATGAATCTTTAGGTGATTTATAAAAGTATATTCTTTAATTTACTTGAGAAATAGTTAAATACAAGTTCGGTTGGAGAAGATTTTTTAAAGAATAATGATTTATTTTAGTAAATTACAGTTGGAAGTTTGGATGTTGGCATGTGATGTTGGGATGACAGAAGAACCAAGTTTAAGATTTATAGGGTTCGACCCTAGTGAAATGTTTTAGTGAATTGTGAGTTTTCAACCCTTACGTTGACATGATGATTAATTGGGGTGATTAAGGAAAATAATATTATGGTTTTTCTTGAAGAGTAGTGGAAGAATGAAGATTATTTAATGATGAAATGATTATTTTGAAAAAGAAAGGAATTGAAGAAAAATAGGTTTACTACGTTGACATATATAGTTTTTGTTTTTGTTATGTTAATTGTGCACTTATTGAAATTTTTTGAAATCTTATTTTTTATTCTTATCTATCATTCTTTATGGAATTATAGACATTATTACAGGAATATGTGAATCATCCGAGATCCAAATTTTATAGAAGATTCTGAGGTGCCTTAAGGGTCCTACAGAATACTTCACTTCTGAATGAATGATTCCACCCATATGTGATTTATTGCTAATCTATGAAGAAACTCCTATGAGTGAAAAAGAATAATTGTAAATTTGTTCTTAGAGATATTAAACAAAACAGTGATAAGTACTAATGATAAATTGGTGCATTATGTTTTATGTTTTATAAGAATATGTGTTTTATTATAGCTTACTATGTGATAATAGCAAAAAATAAGATTTTTTTGTTGAACTTTTGGAATCGACTTTATTCCGCCGTGATATATTTTGCATACTACTAGTAAGTTAGGCGCATTAACATATTTTCTGACATAAACAAAAATGAATATAGCCTAACATTACAAGTCTCGACACTTCAGTTTATATTAGATTCCATACTTAAATTAGGAATGTCACACAGAATTCCATGCCAAAGTTTTCAGATGCCACATCCTATCAAAACAAAATACTGAATAACTTCATATCATTTCACATATTCGAAATCGGAAACAACAAACTTCACTTATTTTTAGCAAAACCAAAAAACTCATATTTCATAACTTCAAAACGAAACTTTTCAAAAGACTCTTAATTTAATGTTTTTCAATTTAGAATAGAATGTACAAAATGAAACTTATGTCTACATCAGTCATGAAAAAAATATTCTCTTATACAACTTTTTTATGCACATGTAGAATAAACATTTGAGGTTGTTTTTAGCTTCCTTTCCAAAAAATATAAAAAGAATGCTTATTTTTTAAAATGACTTCAATTCATATTTTTAATGCAAAGTTTAGTATAGGAATCTTGTTTACCTAAACTTTTTAACTTTTTAAAAATATTCTCAATAAAGCTGAACAAAAAAGATTGTCACCTATAAAATAATGTTGTATTTTTATAAATTTTCAAACTAACACTTATCTTGATAATTAAAACCTGAAAGGGAAAAATCTTTTTATTTTAATATTTCCCAATCCAAAAATCTCAAAACTCTAAATTGCCAATCATTTTCTATAACCATCAATATCAACTCAAACACTAATCTTCTTTGAAAAGCAAACACTCCATCAACCCACTTAAATATTGCAACACCCATAATCCAATCTAAAATAATTTCATAAAAACATGAATCCAAAATAGTTTTTAACTCAAGCAAACCCAATACATTTTAACAAAAACCGAAAGAAAACCAAGTAGCGGGCTTAAAATCAAACCATACACGTTAGTCCAAAACGATATGCACGGTTCAGCCCAAGACCAAAACATTTAACTTTCAAATAAATATCTTAACAACGCACTCAAAATGACAAGGGACCAAGTAGAAGGAAAACTTTATGGCCTTTTTAAAAAAACAAATTATTTTATCTCATTTTAAATTTATTAATATATTTTCTTAAACTTTTATATAAAATAAAATAAATATTTCACTTTTATCAAATCCTAATATAATATTTTCGAATTTTAAAATAAAATTAATATTAAAAAAATGTATTATAATAATATATATATATATATTTTTCTTTATCTCATTTTTAAAAATAAACGGGCTAAAAACTCACGGCTTGTTCTAAAACCAAGAGGACGAAATTGTAAATCCAATAAAATAATCACACCTCATGCTAAGCTTGCGGAAGAAACAAAGTGTGTTTCCCATCTTTGAAAACAAGGTAAACACGGAGGGTTGATTTGCGTGGCTGAAGCTTACCGAGGGGAAAGAAAGGCAAATGGGGGATGCGAGGTGCTCGGCAGCACCATCTGAGCAGTGGAGACGACGTGGAGACAGCCGATGTCGCTGGGTTTCAGCGAGCCATTGTTGCTGCACTTAACAGAGCTAGGGGCAAAGGATGCTCTGTTTTCGTTGGGGAAAAAACAGGGCACTACACGGGATCGTTTCCGATCAAGAGGGGGGTGGGGTGGGTGCGCGGTGGCTATTGTGCGGTGGTGCAGCGCATAGAGGAGCAGTGGCTATCTGGGTGGCTTGTACGTTTGCCGTGGCTAAGCACAATACCTACACAAGGCAGCATTGCTTCCAGTGGTTCGTGGGGTTGTTTTCGGTGGTTTACGGCAGCGACATGGCAAGGAAACTAAGGTGATCTGTTTTGGATGTATGAAAGCAGGGGAACTTCGGTGAGGCCGAGGGTGATATTTTCCGACGTGGGTTCAGGGCAGGCAGGGCGTTGTGGTCTGGGCGTGATGGACAGTCTGAGATAAAACAGCGTAGAGCAGTGTTGAGGAGGTGATAACGCTTCACTGTGACTGAGCGGGTGGTCGCTATGGGACGAAAACGAAGACCGGGGTGATACGTGAGATGGAGCTGAGGCAATAAACGGTCCGAGCCGGTCAGGAGAAGTTATGAACCAGTTTCGATTGGGAAGTGGGTTGAGCTTATCTCAACTTACTTCCATTTCATCATTATATTTTTATAATTTTTTATACAAAACACAAATTTCTATACACCTTTTTTAAATTCTAATACATCTTTTTCAAATCCCAATACACTTTTTTCAAATTCCAACACACATTTTTCAAATTCCAACACACATTTTTCAAATCTCAAAATAATAATAATATTAAAAAATAAACCAAACTCATCTCAACTCATCTCATTTTCGAATCTAAGCAGGGTTTAAAGATTTTCTCAGACTAGACAGAACTTCTATTATATCTATATTATTCGGTCTAATTCGATTTAGGTTCGATTCAGGTATACTTGATATAATTTAATGAAGTAAATTTAGCCCAAAATTTTATAAGGATCAAATTTATTTTTTTACCCAAATTTAATTATTTCAATTCAATTTATATACTTATCACATATTTAAGATAAAAAATATTAAAAAAACTTATATTTAAAAAAATAACTAATAATACTATTACGTTAATATATCATAATTTGTTTTGTTGTTAGTGAGTAGTAATAAATTAGTAATAAAATATTAAATATTAAATAATAATAATATACTTATTATTTATAAATTATTAACTTATTACTAATACTCTATATAGATATACTATAATTTATATTTTTATCCTATAACTATTATAATATTCTAATATTATAAGAGTATATATTATATATTAATCTGTTATACTACAACTGTTAATATATATTAATATTAATATTATATATTATTACTTATAAGATATATCATATATATATATATAATATTTTTTAATTGTGGTATTTGGTTTGATTCGATCTAGGAGGAGAAATCTCTTAATTGGGACCGGATCGAAAAAATTTAGTCCTAAAAAAATAGACCGGACCGAACCATATCACGCCTAGCTCTAGTCTGATTCGGTTTGATTCAGTCTGATTCGGTTTGATTCAGTCTGATTCATCGGTTCGGACCAAAATTCTTCCTAGCTCTAGTCTGATTCAGTTTGATTCGATCTAATTCATCAGTTCGGACCAAAATTCTTACACCTCTATGCAGGAGCGGAGCTAGAATTTTGTATTTTGAGGGGGGGCGATCGATAAAATAGACAATAAATATAAATTTTATAAGGATGATCATAAGTGATAAAAGTGTTATGTTTTGTTATTATCGAACTCTCTAAATGTATATTAATTTTCGAATTGTTCACTTCTTTTTAAAAAAAAATCAATTATTTTTAAGTACTTGCTCATATTTTTCTATGATTTAAGAAAAATTTATAGATTAAAACTAAATTTGAGAATTTTATAATAAGTAATGATATAACGCTGTTAAATTTTTAACAAACTATATCTCATAATTATACCAGTTATATTGAAACTAAATAAATGAGTATAATTAATGAATTTTACAATCATATAAATTTATAATCAATTTTTTATTAGAGTTAGACTGTTAGTTGAATAACTGTGAGATTATGTGAGTTGAAATTTGAGTTTAAGTGAAATTAAAAATCAGAATATAAATGGATATATATTAAGATTTAAATTAATAATTTTAGTAAAAAAAAATTGGGGAGGATAATTTTTATTTATTTTTAATTTGAGAAATTTTTTAATTATATATATAATTATATATATTTATATTATAAATTAATTTTTTAAAAACCCAAGCAGTAAGCTGGGTCCGCCCATGCCTCTATGGGCAACTGTAGCTTTGGGTTTCTCCATGCGAAGGTATAAGCATCAAGATATAAAGGAGTTGAAAGGTTGAAGTCCTAGAGGAGGAAAACAAAAAAGGAAATTGCAAGGGAGGGAACATGAACAAAAATTCTAAGATAATAAAGGAAATAATACAAGAAAACCGCAACGCATATATTATCTATAGCAAACTGTCGCGGTGAAAGTTGTAGAGACGAGAAGAAGAAAAGTTGAAAGGTAAACGTGTGTAGCAAGCAATCCAAAAAATAAAAATTTAATAGAGTTAGGATCAAGAGTTCGATATAAATAATAAAAATTTAAAAATACAAACAAAATAAGGGCTCCCTGAAAATAGAAATGGATTTGAAATTAAATAAATAAAATAATAATGATCAAAAACTCAAACAAGCTTATCGCACGATTAAAATAAAAAATAATTTTGAAAGCAAAGTGGCGTAAAAACTGGGTTTTACAGTGTAGAACAGTAAATCAATTTGAAAAAAATTAGAAATTATATATATTTTTTCTATAAATTCGGTATTTATTTATTTATTTATTTTTTTAAAAATATTAAACGATACCTGCGACCGCAAATGTCATTCTTTCAAGCACTCTGATCCAAGTTTCCCTTTTGCATTGGTCGAAACAAGGTCAAAGCACGTGCGCTGCTAATGGAGGTGGTTTCCACGATTGCCTCTCAATCCACCTCCCAAGACCCTTAATTTGTCTGCGACCAAACAGCATGGCCCAAACTGTGTCGAAACCAATCTTTACCGTCCTTTCTGACGAGTAGGATGATCAACGGGAATGGGTGCATTGGATGACAAGGCAAAGAAGACTCTTACGAAGCTCAACCCCGACCCTCCATTCTTACACGTAGGAAAAATCAACGGATTGGAGCACAGGGATGACGGTTTCCGTTGAAATCAAAGGAAAATGGAAGTTTGGTAGACCGAGACATTGAACCCAACATGAACATCTTCATTCCTTAACTGGAAAGCAACCCCGACCCTAACGTGCTTATAAATATGCACATATATGCTGCATAAATATTTACCAATCAAATTCCATCCAGTTAACGAGAATTCTTCCTTTTTTCCAACCACTTACAGGCTTATTCAACTACTTTCAAGATATCAACTGCGAAAATGGTGAGTTGCATATATATTCCATCGGTCACAGATTAACAGAGCCATTTTTTAGTTTCTTTTGAAACTTAAGTTCTGAATATGATTTGAGTTTTTTTTGGACTAATTATTTTTGTATTTCTGGTATGCCTCTGCAGCCTCTTTCACTCAAGATTGAGGTATTGTTTTCTTTTGCCTCTTCTTATTCATTTATACAAATATAAATGAACAATATCTGAACATGTCAAATGAGTTAATCTCAAGCTGCTCAACTCACCTGTTTGCTGTTTTCTGCAACAGAAAGAATATGTTCAAAACTCAGAAAGAGTAAAATCTGTGGATTTTCATCCAACTGAGCCATGGTAATTTACATATCTCCTTTAATTTTCCCATACATGCATGAAAAAAAAAATTGTCTATATGAAATTAGTATCAAACAAAATGACTTTTTCAATAGTTGCTGATCATTATTTAAAATATATTGATGCTCAATGCTTTCTGTTGCAGGATTCTTGCAAGTTTGTATTCAGGCACTCTTTGTATCTGGAACTACCAGTCACAGGTAAGCTGCAAAATGAATTATACTGAGTTTATCTCACATATTCTGTAAATGATAGTAAAAGATAATGATAGAATAATAAATAGTAATAAATAATAATAAAATAATAAATAATATTAGAATATTCTCAATACTATTTCTGTGCTTCAAACACTTTTGACCTGTATTTATTATTTTTCTCTCTCTTGCTAACCTTTTTTTATCCAATTCCAGGCACTGGAGAAGTCATTCAAGGTCACTGAGTCCCCAGGTAAATTCAAAACAAACTATCATTTTTTTTTGACATTCCAGTACTTTTCCATAGAAGCTGTGCGTGTATTCTTGGGCATTTTTTTTAACGACATTTTTTTTTTTTTTTATGTATGCATGTGTTTGCAGTCAGGTCAGCAAAGTTCATTGCACGCGAAAACTGGGTGGTTGCTGGAGCAGATGACAAGTTTATTCGGGTGTACAATTTCAACACACTGGAGAAGATCAAAGAATTTGAGGCACACGAAGATTACATTAGATCTGTGGCCGTCCATCCTACTCTTCCTTATGTGCTGTCAGCGTCCGATGACAAAGTTATAAAGCTTTGGGACTGGGAGAAGGGTTGGGTCTGTACTCAGACTTTCGAGGGGCATTCGCACTATGTAATGCAAATTGCATTCAACCCAAAAGACACCCTTACTTTTTCAAGTGCATCCCTTGATGGAACCATAAAGGTAGTAGAAAAAAAATTATTTATTTATAACCAGTTATTTACAGTATAAAATTATTTTTTATTAAAATGAATTTATTTTGGTACAAATAGTTATTTTTGTCATAAATAATCCATTACATGTGTCCATTTTTCATGTAGTTATGACCGGCTTATCTGTTCACTTTTGGCTTAATTGTAAAATATTGCAATTTTCTTTTTGTAAGTCTGTTAATGGCTCCTCGATCTTCTTCTAGGTATGGAATCTGAGCTCTCCTGCTCCAATCTTTACTTTGGATGGCCATTCGAAGGGTGTGAACTGCGTTGATTACTTCACTGGCAACGATGAAACAAAGCTTTTAACTGGTTCTGATGATTTTACTGCTAAGGTTTGCAACCCTATATGTAGAGATTTTTCATATGCACTTGTGGTTATCATTAATTTGAATATACTCATTGAAAGTAGCTATAATTTTATGAGAACAGGTGTGGGATTATCAAAGCAAAAGTTGCCTGCAAACCCTAGAAGGCCACGAGCACAATGTTACATTGACATGTGCTCATCCAGAGCTTCCCATAATTATTACTGGTTCAGAGGACGGAACTATTCGCATATGGGATACCACCACCTATAGGTAATTACTCATCATGATTCAAATTTTCCAAGTTCTGATACCATATATGCATGAGGAGATCAATTGAAATACATGCATTAGAAAAATATTTTGGTTTTTGGAAGTTTTAAAGTAATGTTCAATAATTTACAGGCTCCAGAACACATTGAACTATGATCTCGGAAGAGTTTGGGTAGTCGGATACAGAAAAGGATCAGACCAGTAAGCTTCTATTATGAAAATATCTGTTCTTTTTTTTAGAAAATATATGAATAATCTTAGTACTATTATTAGTTTGCGGCCCACAGCATGATAAAATTTGCCTTTTTTTCCCACACAAAAACATGAGGAGAAAATCATTAATTCCATCTCATGTATACTTTACTTATACTAGCTATAATAGTAATATATTTCCTTTTGCTAATTCCTTGCTAATATATATCATGATCCCTACTCCCTTCAGGGTTGTATTTGGTTGTGACAAAGGCATAATTATGGTCAGTCTGAAGAGTACTTAGAAGTTGAGATACGGTGAAACAACTATTTATTTGGGGATGAAAAGTAAGCACTTGGAGGAATGGAGTAGTACTACTACTATTTTCTTATGAATAAATTTGTCTATGATCTACGAGTCGAAGATCAGCAAGACTAGATCAATGAATGAAGCGTTTGATCACCTACCGCTGCTGCTGCTGTTGTTTTGATTGTGTGATCTGAAATAACTGGCATACGGAATTACTTCTTGTTCATGTGTCCATAGATATTGTATATGTTATAGCTACCTCCAAGGATATTTATTGCACTCTTTCTCCTATTTATATATGCATTTTCTTTGAATTCCAATGGCTTCTGATCTCTATGTCCTACCAGTGGAATAATGTAGTGCCTATGTTTAAATTAATAAATTCAGTTTAAAATATTGCAATACACTCTCATGTCCTGAACACCAATTGGAGTACCGCAAGTTTTGGGATCTATGGAGTAATGTTTAAGAAGAGATAAATCCTTTAGCCATAAAGAAATTTTATAAAAGTAAATTCATAAATTGATGAGTTTGGTGTGATATATATATATATATATATATGACTATAACACTATTTTGATTGAAATCATATCAATTTACAAATTTACTTTATACAATCATTTTAAAGTTGTAATCTGGAATAATAAGTTTCCCATTTATAGGAGATTGAATAAAAAATTGAACATAGTTGCAAAAAGAAAGGTCACTTCTCTTGCTCTCCTTACTAGCAATATTTTCAAAATGGTTCTATAAGTAATATTATATATAATCATAAGTTATATAAGCATCTCACACTTATTTAAAGTCAGTTTGTTAAGATTGTGGATATTATTTTGATTATTACTGGTCAAACAAACTTGAAAAAACTAGCTTAAAAAATACTAGAAGAGTTTATATTTTTTTAACTTATTCAAAATTCAACATTTCTTTAATAATGTTAGACAATGATTTAGAGTATTTTAAGGCTGTAAATATAATTTCTCTTAAACTAGTTTGATATTATAATAGTTTTAAAGATGTTAAAACTGATTGAATTATTTGAAAAACATAATTATCAAAATGTTTTGAGTAATCCAATCTCCATCAGGTCATAATATCATATTTATCATTATCTATTTTCTATTTTCTTATCATCCTCTCATCATTTCATAAAATTATGGTATTAAATAATTGGTTCATAAGTAAAATATAATAGATCATAATATCTAATCATCTAATATTATATAATGAGATGATGAAAAAATGATGAAAATTATAATGGTGAGTAGTATATTACTCTATTGATATTTATCTCTCTTATCCTAGGCCGTTTCACACCTGGATACACGTTCAGTGGCATTTTCGTAAATATCTATCTCGTAGCTACAAAACAAAATATTTTTACAGCTCTCTCCAATTCAACAGTAAACCCCCCTCCTATCTCTCTCTCTCCGATCCACCGGGCTCGAGGATTTTGATCTGCAATTTCATGGTTCCGATCATGGCTATAATATTATCTAGTTAGCAAGAATGGTAATTATAAGCATTCATATTCCATTGAATTTCTCAAACGCTTTAGCATTTTGTTACAGCTTAGATCTGGCACCAATTCATTTTGTTTTGATCGGAATTTTTGATAAAGTAGTCTATTAGATAAAGCTGAACTATTTTTTTTTAATTAATTACTTCGAATATGAGTTGAACTATATGTTGTTTTCTTTATAACATCGATAACTTATTCAATTACCAAACCGATAGATATAGTACATAACTGTTTTGATGTAGAAACATAGACCAAACAATTATAAAGCAGAATTACATGGCTTCTACCTCTAGAATTTGAGAGACATGATTAGAAACGTAGTACCACCAAATTAATAAGGTTTGAAGAAACCAAGCATGCTTAGCCAAACTATCAGCTGCACCATTTGCCTTCCGAGATACATGTTGAATGGAGATTTTCGACAACTGGTTCATCAAGTTTTTAACAACCCGAATGAGATTTCTTTTAAATGCCCATATATGAATTAAGAATTGCTTGAACACTAAGCAGAGAATCTGATTCTACAATCAATGTAGGTATTCCCATGGGCACATAGAAGTAAAGTCTCCTTAGGATTGTAATCAACTCTATTTCAAGAGGATCCTGTGTCAAACGTAACTCTTTTTTATTCTTAATTCCATAAAACAGAGTGTAAGATATAGAGATACAAGAAAACTATTTTAGGAAGCTAATCTTTGTCTATACAATATTTATAACTACAATCATGTTTGATCCTTGAGTGAAGGGATTCCTAAATCTAAGATTTCCATAACTGGTTAATTGTTGGACTCACGCCAACACTCCCCCTCAAGCTGGTGTGTAGATATCTCTAACACCTAACTTGTCAAGTGAGTCATTGACGTTTCTACTGGATGCTGCGTTCGTAAGAATATCAGCTAACTGATCTTCAGATTTAACAAAGGGGAACTGAATAATCTTTTCTTCTAGGTTCTGTTTGATGAAATGTGGGTCTACCTCCACGTGCTTGGTGCGGTCGTGTTGAATTGAGTTGTGAGATATGTCGATGGTAGCTTTGTTATCACAAAATAAATTCATTGTAGAATCAGGAGGAAAATCGACCTCTGTTAGCTAGCCTCTAAGCCAAAGAAGCTCACATAATCCTTTCGCCATGTCTCGGAACTCCGCTTCAGCGCTGGACAATGCCACTACCTTCTGCTTTTTACTTCTCCATGTGACTAAGTTTCCTCCCACAAATGTAAAGTAGCCTGAAGTAGACTTTCTATCCAAGATATTCCCAGCCTAGTCCGCATTCGTGTACCCTTCAATATTCAGATGAGTATTCTTGGAGAACATTAGTCCTTTTCCTGGTGACGTCTTTAGGTAGCGAAGAATTCGAATTACGGCACCCATATGGTCTTCACTCGGATTATGCATAAATTGGCTTACCACACTTACGACATAGGCAATGTCTGGTCGAGTGTGAGATAAGTAAATGAGCTTCCCCACTAGTCTTTGATACCTCACCTTATTGGCTAGCACCTGGTCTGAATATTCTCCAAGCCTATGATTTTGCACAATCGGTGTATCCACAGGTTTACACTCTAATAATCCCACTTCCGTCAATAAGTCTAGTACGTATTTCCTTTGAGAAAGGAATATGCTTTTTCTTGACCTTGCCACCTCTATTCCTAGAAAATACTTAAGCCCTCCCAAGTTCTTCATTTCAAATTTAGTAGAAATTGTTCTTGTAGCCTCGAGATCTCATCGGCATCATCCCCCGTAATTATCATATCATCTACATAGACTATCAATGCTGTCACCTTACTTTGTCGATGTTTCAAGAAGAGAATATGGTCAGAGTTACTTTGGTGAAAGCCATACTTCCTCATAGCTGAACTAAATCGACCAAACCATGCCCGTGGTGACTGTTTTAGTCTATACAATGCCCTCTCCAATTACAAACATTTGTTTCCAGCTGAACCTGTATATCCTTGCGGAATATCCATGTATACCTCCTCGTCAAGGTTGCCATGAAGGAAGGCATTCTTCACATAGAGTTAATGTAGTGGCCAGTCCAAATTTGCTGCAAGTGATAGTAAGACTCTGGTATTTAATTTAGCTACTGGCGAGAAGGTTTCTGAATAATCTATGCCATATATTTGGGTAAAACCCTTCGCTACAAGTCTCGCCTTGTATCGGTCAATTGATCCATTAGCCTTGTATTTTATAGAGAACACCCATTTGCACCCCACTATTTTTTTTCCTTCTGGCAATGGGACCAACTTCCAAGTATTATTTTTCTTTAAGGCTTCAAGTTCTTCTTGCATGGCTTCCACCCACTTTGGATCAGATAACGCCTCCTCAACACTATTGGAAATATGGTAGGTGGATAGTGTTTGAGTGAAAGTCTTGAGCGGCTTGGACAAACCTTGAATAGATACATAATTTGCAATTGGGTACTTGGACTTTCTTTCTTCTTCATCTGGACTGTATCTGTTCGGTGGTTTCCCACGATTGTGTCTAAAAGGCAATACATAACTAGTAGATGAATCCAAGATATTAGCATGTAAGGATGTAGTAGGAGTACTTACCTCAGGGACATTCTCAGGAGGAAGAGGGTCTTCGGGTACTGGGGAGTGGGGGGACTGAGGGTACTCTATATTTTCTGGTTCTTCATTTTCGAATTCTTCATTTCTAGGTTCTTCGGCTTCTTCATTTCTCAACTCGACATATTCAATCTCTGATGGTACCTCATGCGATTCAACCTCTCTATTTCCAGTTCCATGCTCACCCACAGGGGCCATCAACCAATTCGACTCTTCTACTTGAGTCTCCCCTGAAGGGAAGAATTGGATACCGGTGAAGGATAGAAATTTTCGAACTCAAGAAATGCAACATCCATGGTGATATAGATTCAGTTGGTAATGGGGTCATATCACCAAAAGCCTTTTTTATATAAACCATATCCAAAAATAAGCACCGAACAGCACATGGGTCCAGTTTGGTACTTTGATTCTTGTGGAGGTGGACAAAAGCAACCCACCCGAAAATTCTAAGAGGAAGCATTAATATTGAAGGAAGGATATATGAGTAGAGAGGATTTGCAAGGGGGTTTTAAAGTGTAAAATCTTAGATGGCATATGGTTGATTAAGTACACGACAGTAGCCACAGTATCCCCCCAATGGCAACTCGGCACATTTGCTCCAAGGAGTAGGGCACGGGATGTGTCCAAAATATGCCGATTTTTCCTCTCGGCGACACCATTTTGTTGTGGTATTGAGAGTATGAGGTCTCATGGAGGAGGCCATGTTGTTGGAAATAGGCCTGAAATCTTTGGTTGATGAATTTGCCACCATTATCGGAACAAAGAATTTTTATCTTGGAAGAAAATTGAGTCTGAACCATGGCATGAAATGCTTGAAAAATGGTGAAAACTTCATATTTGATTTTTAGCTGATAGAGCCATGTCATTCGAGTACAATCGTCGACAAAAATTACAAACCAATGATGACCAGAGGAAGTAGTTATCGAGGATGGTCCCTACACATCTGAGTGTATCAATACAATGGAGTATTATTTTTATTCAAGCTAACTGGATAAGAAACTCGTTGGCTTTTAGCCTTGATACATGTATCACATTTAAAGTCCACATTCTGCAAACGGGAAAATAAAGATGGGAGTAGATTCCGAAGATAGCCAAATGATGGGGGCCCCAAGCGCCTATGCCATAGCTAGATTTGCCGTTCATGGTTACTGGTTTGATAGTGCGTGTGATTTGCTTTGCCTGGGCTGAAGTCATCAAGGTAGTACATCCCCCCCTCTTAGTACCATGCCCAATAATCTCCTTGCTAGAACATCCTGAAGAAGACAAAAAATAGAGTATATCAGTACAACACAATTAAGCTCTTCAGTAACTTGACTCACAGAAATCAACTTGTTGGAGAGAGATGGAACAAGAAGTGTGTGAGTTAGAGAGAGAGAGGGGGACAGAGGCACGGTTCCAGCCCCTGTGACTAGGCAAGTTGCCCCATTGGCATTGGCAATGCAAGTCCTCCTTGGCTGAGTTGTGTTGGAGAAGTCATTTGGATCAAATGTCATATGATCCGTTGCTCCAAAGTCGATAATCTAGGGCACCATCACTTCGAGTAGTAGAGCTGCAAAAAACTTGACCACAATTACCTTGATTTGGGGTTGAGATGGAAGGTTCAGCCATGGAAATAAAAGAGAGTTGCAATTCAGCCATGGCCACCACTGCTCGACCTGGGAAGTTTTTAGTTGCAGGAGCATCTCGTTTCTTTCAGGCTTGTAATTCGTGCCACCAGTCTAGGTAGCCATGTAATTTGAAACAGGTTTCTCGGGTATGTTTTGTACTCCCACAGTGATTGCACTTATTCTCATCAGAATGACCTTTGGATCGTGAGGAGGACCCAGACTTGAGTAAAGTTTGTGGCTGGCAAGATTTTATGCCTTTGATGGCCATAATGGCACCACTAGCCACTGCTTCTGCTCCTGATATCATCACAGATTGTCGGATATCTTCCCTTCGAATGTGAGTATATGCCTGCTCAATTGTAGGGAAAGGTTTCAGGTGTACAACATCGCTCCGAACATGATCCAAGCGATCATCTAGACCGTCAAGAAAAGTGTATACTCACTCCTCCTATAAAATGGATTTGTAGCTTTGTATGTAAATTGCACATTTCATTGGATTTGGTCAACGAAAATCAATCTCTCGCCACAAGCCCTGTAGATCATTATAATATTTTTCTATAGATGCCCCTGCTTGCTTCATTCAAGATACACGACGTCTGAGTTCGTATACCTGCGAGGTGTTAGTTCCATCGAAGTATGTTGTGGCAGCAGAATCCCATACCTACTTAGTCGTTGGGTAGTGAATAAAGTTCAAGACCAAGGAATGGTCCATGGAGTTGATCAACCAGCCTTTCACCATGGCATTCTCAGTACTCTACTTACAAAAGGAGGGGTCAGTTTCTAGTGGTTGGGGGTAGTCTCCATTGAGGTATCCTAGTTTGTCTTTTCCTGAAATGTACATCTCAACCACCTGGGACCATAATCCATAGTTGGAACCATCCAACTTAATGCTGATCGGAACCATCAGGGAATCAGTGATGGGAGAGGGAAAGGTCTGGACCCTTGACAAAACCTCTGTCATTTTTTATATTAGATTATCAAGGATGGTTTCGGTGGAGTTAGCCATGGAAGCCAAGCAAAATCTTGACCCTTGCTTGATCAAAAAATAGGGAACCCAAGATCATGCTCTGATACCATGTCAAACGTAACTCTTTTTCATTCTTAATTCCATAAAACAGAGTGCAAGATATAGAGATACAAGAAAACTATTTTAGGAAGCTAATCTTTGTCTATACAATATTTACGGCTACAATCATGTTTGACCCTTGAGTGAAGGGATTCCTTAATCTAAGATTTCCATAATTGGTTAATTGCGGGACTCACGCCAACATCCTGAACTGCATGTTCTTTCATGCTTACAGACATCAGCACATGACCTTTATCATCCCTTAAAATAGCACCAACCCCTGATATTTTTTGATCTGAAAAAGTGGCACCATCTGTATTAACCTTTAGCACTGATGGTGGAGGGGGTTTCCACTTAAAATTGTCTGTTAAGCTTTGAAGAGAATTCTTTGTAACCCCATAGTTTGAATGCAAGGAAAAACCATGGTAAATTGCCACCTCTGGCGATTGAATTATACCTTCATAGATACTTGATTTCTTCTAAGCCAAAGGGAAGAGAGTACCAAGAAAAAATTGTCGAGATCAGCAATATGGACTTCTTGAATGAATTCTTGCACCACAAACATAATATCTTTCTAGTTTTCCTATCCCAAAATCTTGCAATATTCATGCTAAAGATGGCCAAAAATGATAGGGCAGAAAATTAAAGCATGACTTGTAGCCTCAGCTTGGTTCAAACACAACTGACATGTATCTTCTTCCACCACATGCTTTCTTTTCAAGTTCTACAGCATTGGCAACCCATTTCACAATGCTCTCCAATCAAAAACCTTTACTCTATTAGGGACATTCATTTTCCACAATTTCTTCCAAATGGTACCATGAGAATGACCATTAGAACTCTCCTTATTTATGTTTTGAAATCTGAAAGAGTAAAATAGTTGATAAGTACTCTTGACATTGAAAATCCCATCCCTCTCTTCACCCCATATCAATTTATCCTCATCATTATGGGGGCTTAAATTTATTATGAGTCCTGCAGCAACTGCTATTGGAGGTAAAAGCCATCTCACTAGATCAACTTTCCACCATCTCGATTGGCCATTTATAAGTCTATCCATTGTTTCCACATCTTGATTAGAGCTCAGATTTGCAAGTTTTGCAATGTTAGGGTGGTGAGGTAACTAGCAATCAGACCATATATTAATGGAATAACCATTTCCTACATGCCATGTACATCCTCTTAAAAGAAGGCCTTTAGCTTCACATAAACCTCTCCATCCAAAAGAGGGATTCTTCCTAAGACTAGGAGACTTGAAATCTAATAAGGGAAAATAACGAGCTTTGTAAATCTGATGCAATAGAGATCCCTCCTTGTGCATGATATGCCAACCTTGCTTGGCAAGCATTGCCAAATTGAATGTTTGAAGGTCTTTGAAGCTTAATCCTCCATTGCATTTAGCTTCACACATTTTCTTCTAACTCACCCAACAAACCTTTTTCTCTTATTTCTTTTGCCCCTACTAGAAATTAGCCATCATATTTTCTAATTCCATACATTACATTCCAAGTAACTTGAAGCAACTCATGAAAAAGTAGGGATGGCTAAAGTCACAACTTTGATTAGGATCTCTTTACCCCCTTAGGAAATAAAATTTTCTTTCCACTCTTAAATTGAAACCTTCTTTTTGCACCTTACAATCATAGAAAGCAGTCCTAGGTATTTCTCATATTATTGTTCATGAGTCACACCCCAAAAGGAGAGAATTTGGTTCTTGCTTTCAGCTGCAACATTTTCACTGAAAACCATCCTAGTCGTTACTTTGTTTTCCTTTTGACTAGAGGCTCTCTCATATTCATCAAGAATGCTTTGAATAATGAGATTCCTTCTATCATGTGTTTGTTGCTTGGCTTGTAGTAATAATGAGATCAATCCTTCAATGCATAAAAGGAATAGATAAGGAGATACAAGATCCCATTGTCTCAATCCTCTTGTAGGATAGATAGGACTTTTAGAAACCCCATTAACCAAGATGTAAAATGAAATAGTTTGCATACACATTGACATCAAGTTCCTCCATATTTCAACAAAGCCTAATTTTTCTAGAATAGCATCCAAGAAAGCCCACTTAACACGATCATAAGCTTTGGTCATATCAAGTTTGAGAGATATAAAGCCTTTCTTGGCTCCTTCTTTTGTTTCAGAAATTGTATCACCGCACGAGCCACTAGAATATTATTTATGATTACTTATAAAAAAAAGGAATATTGTCTGTGATTAATCTATGGGGTACAAAAGCTGTTTGGGTTAAAGATATAACACTTGGCAATACATGCTTTAATCGGTTATCCAATACTTTAGACATCAATTTATAAACAACATCACATAAAGAAATTAGTCTATAATTGGCACAGTTTCTAGTTTCTCCTTTATGAGAATTAATGAGATAAAAGTATGGTTCAATTCCCTTAACATTTCTTCTCCATTAAGAACTTTCAGAATTGGTGGCTATCACATCTTTTCCCACTACCTCCCAGTATTTTCGATAAAAAAGTAAGACATTTTATTTGGTCCAAGGGCTGTCATGGGGTCCATTTGATCTAAAGCTGTGATTACCTCTTCTATTGTGAAAGTTTGGAGTAATTTGTGATAAATAGCTTTAGTAAATTTAACTTGCAAACCATTTAAGGAAATCATTGTCTCCTAGCTGACTAGATGAAGTAAAGAGAGATTTAGAGTAATCAAGTATAAAGGAATCTCTATCATCTCCCAAAAGCCACACTGGATTATCATCCTTTTAATTGGAAATGAAATTCCTCTTATTTTTCTGGGATTCCTTATTGTGGAAAAAACTTGTATTTTCATACCTTTCTTTGAGACAAAGTGCTTTAGATCGCGGCTTCCACATTATTTCATCTCGAGCAAGCCACTTTTAACATCAGTGTCTTTATACATCTGAGAATTAAAGCTGAAATCATCAGTGTTTCATGACATTTCCAAAAGAGTTATTGTTCCATACTTGCAGTTTTTCCCCCACAAGTCTTGATCTTATTAATGAGCATGTTCCAATCCTAACTACAAAAACTCCCATTTCATGGCTTCTCAATAACCTACTTACAATCACTAGAGGTCCACATAGCCTCAAATCGAAATGGCTTGGGAGAGAACTGTAATTGTGTTGCTATAGATGCCTACTGTTTTAAATGAATAGCTGATGAGTGCACAAAAATGCACTCTAAATACTCTATTTAAATACTAAAAGAAATGAGAAAACAATGGATATAACTCATGTTAATAAAATTAATGGTCATTTATCTTGAGATAGATATAAGCATGATTTAATATATTGATGAGAATATAAAATGCCATATTTTCCTCTTTTAATGTTTAAAACTTTATTCTTATTTGATGCCTAAATATACTCATTATTCTTATATTTTGATTTAGGACACAAATGGAGACATTAGGAGCAAATGAAGATAATTGCGGAATTTTAGACAGTTCTGACATCTTTTTGTAAAATGGACATAACTCTCTCATCCAATCTCCGATTGAGCTGATTCAAGATGATCTAGAACCGCAAGAGAAATATCTATAACTTTTATGTTTTGTGTTTGAAGAGATATCCACTCAATCTAAGACAAAATCGACCATCAAGTGGACGCACCTCCACTTGACGTTCCTGGATATTTTTCAGCCACTTGCATCAAATCCAAATGTCATCATAATATTTTCTAGCAAGCACTCCTACACCAACTTGGAAATTCAATGATCAATTCAGATACAAGATGAAGTGCACTCAAGTTTCTTCAAGACAAATTATTTGACCACAAGATATTAAGTCATACAAGACAACTAATAGATAGAGAAGCAAAATTGAAACACTCAACCTACAAGCAAAATCCAGCTCATGCATGGTGGAAAAACAAATGATCAAAATGACAGCTCACAAATCACTTGGATTCAAGAATGGCACATGGCAAAACAAGTTGAAATTGTGATGATTTTGTCATGACAACTTGCATGAAGGATGCTTATAAATAGAAGGGAGGGGTGTGTGTTCTAAGACCATGCTTAGTGTGGGAGGATGCTTTGGAAGAGCCATTATTTTGAGAGCTTGAGAAAAGAAAAGAATAACCAAAGAAGAGAGAAGAAAATAATGGTTGGCTCTTCCATATTATCCCTTGGAGAATTTTTGTTGCATATTTTCAATATGTGTAACTAAATTCTCAAGGAGGGTTAGGGATGAACTTGTGTGTGTGATGGTATTTGTAATTTATTTTTGATTCATGTATTTGGTCTTTAAATATTAAAACTCTTTTGTTCTATTATTCTCAATTTATTTGTGATGTTTTTTCGTCTTCAAATAATTATAGAATCTATTTCGTTTATGGATGTAGTCATGCTTTTTCTATTGAGTGAATTAGTTCTATAATTATGTTTGGAGCAATTGATTGTCTATATTGATTTAATTCTCTGCTGCAATATCGCCTCTTGGGTATATTGTCGTCGTTGGATTTTCTCAATATCGATAACAATTTATAAGAGTTAAGCGCGAAAAATGATTTTTCAAAGAGTTACATGTGATTTAAATTTTGGTTATTAATGTTATATCTTCCGATTAAGAATTTGGACATAGAATTCTTAATTGAGTTATCAATGAATTAAGAATAAATTTGAATACCACAAATACACAAGGAATTCCCTACGCTCTACTTTTCGTCTCATTTTTATATTTTTCAAATTATTCATTTAGTTCTAATTTACATCACACTCTAAAATTTACTTATCACACTCATTTAATCTTTTTGTTAATTTAATTATTGTTCTTCAATTTCTCAATCCATCTCCCTGTGGAATCGACACCCCAAAGCTATACTGCAAACGACCGCGTTATTCTTTGGGCGTAATCAAATTTTGGCGCCGTTGCCGAGGAGACGGTAAAAGAATTTGTAGTTTTTTTTAGTAGTTTGTTAAAAAAAAAAAAAAGGGAGCGGTAGCTTCGTTCATTTTCTTTTTAGCTTTCTGCATCTTTATTTTATTTTAGTTTTATTTTCGTAATTATTATTTTGTTTTCAGTATTACGCTTTTCTTTACTTTGCATGCGTAGGTACAGAGACGCTTTTGGACGGTTTGCTAGTAGACCCGTGCTAGAATCAGATTCAGAATCTAATTTTTCTAATCGCTTGTTTGATAATTCTTCCAATTCTGACGCGATGAGTGAACACGTGGACCAACCTGTTAGAACCCTCCAAGATTATCTTCATCCCGCACGAACAGCCACTCCATCTTGTATTATGTTCTCACCTAATGTTCGTCATGTAGATTTTAAAACGGGAATGATACAATTACTTCCGACTTTCCATGGTCTAGAAAATGAAAACCCCTATGTTCATATTAGGGAATTTGAGGAAGTAGTTGCAACATTTCACGGTCAAAATACCACTGACGAAACGGTAAGGCTAAAGTTCTTTCCTTTTTCTTTGAAAGATAAAGCTAAGAGTTGGTTGTACTCACTAAGACCACGGTCTATTGGAACATGGAGTGAGATGACTCAAGTGTTTTTCAATAAATACTTTCCCCAACATAAGACTAATGCTTTAAAAAGACAAATCTCTACCTTTGCACAAAAGGATAGTGAGACTTTGTACCAGTCTTGGGAAAGATTTAAAAAATTACTGAGTATGTGTTCCCACCATGGATATGAGAATTGGCGCTTAGTGAGTTATTTCTATGAAGGCCTTACGCCCAGGGAACGTCAATTCGTGGAAATGATGTGCAATGGAGAATTTTTACAAAAAAATCCCGATGAGGCCATAGAGTACCTCAATGAGCTTGCTGAAAAAGCTCATACTTGGACTGGACCTAGTGCTACTGATAGCACAAACAGGTCACGACCTACAGGAAACTTGAGTGGTGGTATTTACCATCTAAGGGAGGAGGATAACCTTAAGGCTAAGGTTGAAATGCTCACCAGAGAATTAGAGTTATTGAAAACTAAAAATTCAAAACCAACACACACGGCTAATCATGCAGAATCTTTTGGGCCATGTGTTGTCTGTGGCGGGATAGATCATCATTCCCAAGAGTGTCCTACACATACTAACATGAATGGTATGTATGAGGAACAAAGTAATGCTCTAGGTATGTACAAAAAGCCCTTCACACCTTACTCTGAAACCTACAACCCAGGATGGCGTAATCATCCCAACTTCAG
Source organism: Platycarya strobilacea (assembly GCA_036898215.1). NCBI lineage: Eukaryota > Viridiplantae > Streptophyta > Magnoliopsida > Fagales > Juglandaceae > Platycarya > Platycarya strobilacea. The sequence goes on along the minus strand of CM072555.1, from coordinate 21,974,573 downwards.
CTGGAAGTCTGAAAACCAGCAGCCTGCACAACTCTCTAGATCATATCCTGCACCATACCATGCACCTCAATCTTCTAGAAATTCTTTAGAAGATACTTGGCATACTTTTATTGAAATACAGGGTAAGACTAATCAAAAATTTGAATCTTTGATTATGCAGGTTGTCGAAGAAAATAAGGAAATCAAGAGCCAGGTGTCTAAAATAATGAGTTCATTGACTATGAATGAGAAAGGTAAGTTTCCTTCCCAAACTCAATCTGTACCTCATGGTCAACATATGGCACAAGGAGATCTGAAGGACGTAAACGCCATTGTGACACGAAGTGGTAAGTCTCTACGTGATCCAATAATAGACAAAAAAAAGGATGTAGAGAAAGATCAAGATAGCAGCAGTCCTGAGCTTCCCAAAGAACTTGAGGTAACAAAACCTGAGGAACCTGCGGTAACAAAAAATCCTGGTAAGGTACATTTTCCTCAAGCATTAAAGTCAAGCAAACAAACTCTAGATCATAACAATGATATTTTGGAAAATCTTAGACAGGTAAAAATTAATCTTCCTCTTTTGCATGTAATTAAACAAGTTCCTACTTACGCAAAAATTCTCAAAGATTTGTGTACAGTTAAGAGGAAGCATTATGTGAAGAAGACTGCATTCTTGATAGAGCAAGTTAGTGCCCTAATTGAACAGCGGATTCCCCCTAAGTACAAGGATCCTGGATGTCCAACCATCACATGCAACATTGGCAATCATGAGCTTGGACAGGCCTTGCTAGATTTAGGGGCTAGTGTAAATCTGATGCCATATTCTATTTATTTGCAATTAGGATTGGGAGAAATCAAACAAACTTCTGTGGTATTGCAATTGGCTGATCGTTCAGTTAGAGCACCACGGGGTGTGGTAGAGGATGTTTTAATTCAAGTTGACAAATTTTACTATCCTGTTGATTTCTTAATTCTAGACACTAGTTCTGCTGTAGAAACCACCTCTAAAATTCCATTAATTTTAGGTAGACCTTTTCTTGCTACTTCTAATGCTCTTATCAATTGCAGAAATGGATTGATGAAACTCTCTTTTGGCAATATGACTCTTGAGGTAAATATTTTTCATATTGCAAAACAGCTAGAAGAGGATGTCGAGTGTCATCAGACATACATGATTGACTCACTTATAGAAAGGGATGTTCTTACAACTCATGACTCAGATCCCCTTGAATACTTTATTGTTAATTCTGAATTTAATCCTATAAGTGATTCATCTGATGTATTTGACATTTGTGCTATTTTTGACAGAACTCATGATTATAGCACACAGGCATGGCAACCAAAGTTTGAGAAGTTGCCTGAAAAAAGAGAAAGACAGATTCCTTCAAGTAGGGAAGCCCCTAAAGTTGAATTAAAATCCCTACCTAAGGGTTTAAAGCATGTTTTCCTTGGTCCAGGTGATACTTTTCCTGTTATTATTTCATCTGAATTATCTGAGTCCCAAGGTGAGAAATTAATTCAGATTTTATGCAAATATAAATCAACCCTAGGATGGAGTATTGCTGATATAAAAGGCATTAGTCCTCTAATCTGTACTCATAAAATAAATTTAGAGGAAGGAACTAATCCTCGAAGAGACCCCTAGCGTAGACTTAATCCCACAATGAAAGAAGTTGTGAAAAATGAAGTATTGAAACTATTAGATGCAGGAATGATATATCCTATTGCTGATAGTAAATGGGTAAGTTCTACGCAGGTTGTTCCTAAAAAGTCAGGAGTAACTGTGATAAAAAATGACCTTGGAGAGTTAGTCCTTACAAAACTGGTGACTGGTTGGCGGATGTGCATTGATTACAGAAAATTAAATGCCGCCACACGAAAAGACCATTTTCCGCTTCCTTTTATTGATCAAATTCTTGAGCGGGTGGCTGGTCATCCTTTTTATTGCTTTCTGGATGGTTATTCTGGTTATTATCAAATTGAAATTGCATTAGAAGATCAGGATAAAACTACTTTTACTTGTCCTTTCGGTACTTATGCTTTCCGCAGAATGCCATTTGGACTGTGTAATGCTCCAGCTACTTTTCAACGTTGCATGATGAGTATTTTTAGTGATATGGTTGAAAAGTGCATGGAAGTTTTTATGGATGACTTGACTGTTTTTGGATCTTCTTTTGATGCATGTTTAATGAGTTTAGAAAGAGTACTGACTCGTTGTGAAGAAAAAGAATTGGTTTTAAATTGGGAAAAATGTCACTTTATGGTACCTTCAGGTATTGTTTTAGGGCATATTATTTCTTCCAAAGGAATGGAGGTTGATCAATCAAAAGTTGAATTAATCTCTAAATTGCCTACACCTAGAACAATCAAGGATATAAGATCATTTCTTGGTCATGCGGGTTTTTATAAGAGATTCATACAGAATTTTTCTGCCATATCTAGACCACTATGTAACCTCCTAACTAAGGATGCCCCATTTGAATGGACACAAGCCTGTCAAGAGGCTTTCAAAACATTAATTGGCAAGCTTACTTCAGCACCCATAATGCAACCACCTGATTGGAATTTACCTTTTGAAATTATGTGTGATGCTAGTGATTTTGCTGTAGGTGCTGTTCTTGGACAACGAAAAGAAGGGAAACCTTTTGTCATTTACTATGCTAGTCGAACTCTAAATAATGCACAAATGAATTACTCCACCACTGAAAAAGAGTTGTTAGCTGTAGTATTTGCTTTGGATAAATTCCGCGCTTATTTGATTGGTTCTCCTATCATTATCTTTACAGATCATGCAGCCCTTAAGTACCTTTTTACAAAGAAGGATGCTAAGGCACGATTAATACGATGGATTTTGCTTTTGCAGGGATTTGACATCACCATCAAAGACAAGAAAGGAGTGGAGAACGTAGTGGCAGACCATCTTTCTAGACTCACATTCGAGGACACTTCTGACCATATACCAATCAAAGATGATTTTCCCGATGAGCATTTACTTTCTATTACTTCTCTACCATGGTTTGCTCATATTGTGAACTATTTAGCTGCAGGTGAAATACCAAAGGATTTTAGCACCCAAGACAAAAGGAAATTCATGATTGAGGTACGAAAATTCTACTGGGATGACCCTTACCTTTTCAAATACTGCCCTGATCAAATTTTAAGGCGTTGCATCCCTGATGAAGAGATTGCAAGCGTTTTGGAATTTTGTCATTCCCAAGCTTGTGGTGGCCACTTTTCAATGAAGAAATCCGCTGCAAAAATCCTGCAGTGTGGATTTTATTGGCCCACCTTATTTAAAGATACAAATATCTATTGTCGTTCATGCGAAAGATGTCAAAAGTTAGGAGCTATGACCCGTCGTAATATGATGCCCTTAAACCCAATTTTGGTAATTGAAATTTTTGACTATTGGGGCATTGATTTTATGGGACCATTTCCTCCTTCTTTTGGATATTTATATATTATTGTGGCAGTAGATTATGTGTCAAAATGGGTAGAGGTAGCACCTTGCAGGACCAATGATAACATGACGGTAATTAAGTTTCTCAAAGAAAATGTATTATCTCGATTTGGTACCCCACGTGCTATCATTAGTGACCGAGGTACGCATTTTTGTAACCGTTCTTTTGAAGCTTTAATGAAAAGATATGGGGTGATACATAAGCTTTCTACTGCATATCACCCTCAGACAAGTGGACAGGTTGAATTTGCGAATAGAGAAATTAATCAAATTTTAGAAAAAACGGTCAACCCGGATCGGAAAGATTGGTCTTTGAGACTAATCGATGCGCTTTGGGCTTACCGTACAGCTTTCAAAACTCCCTTAGGCATGTCACCTTATAGACTTGTTTTTGGAAAACCTTGTCATTTGCCCGTGGAGCTCAAGCATCGAGCATATTGGGCCATTAAACATTTCAATTTTGACTTGGAAAAAGCAGGAAAATTTAGAAAATTCCAATTGACGGAATTAGAAGAATTGAGAAATGATGCTTATGAAAACTCCAAGATCTATAAGGCTAAAATGAAAGTATTTCATGATAAAAATATTTTGAGAAGAACATTTAAGCCTAATGATCGAGTATTTTTATATGATTCAAGACTCCATAAGCATCCAGGAAAACTTCGATCTAGATGGACCGGCCCTTTTATAGTAAAAAACGTTTTCACAAATGGGGCGGTAGAAATAGAAAATCTAAAAGATGGATGTATCTTCAAAGTAAATGGTCAACGCCTCAAAATCTTAATTGATAGACAAATTCCAGAAGTGGAAGACATTCCACTTATGGACCCAGTATATCAATCTTGACCATCTCCAGGTATGTTTTTCTTTTATTTTATTTTCATTCATTTTATTTTTGTTTACTGTTTACTTTATTTTGTTACAGGTTAATTTTATTTTGACAAATACCATCTTTGATGCCAAGCAAGCCACCCACATCCCACATCAGGTGTATTCTACCCTATTTAGTTATTCAATTTTGATTCTTAAACATTGAGGACAATGTTTCATTTAAGTTGGGGGGTAGGAATACAAATCTGTTATTTAAACTCTGTGGCATATTTCAATCAATATATAAAAAATTGCCAAATTTTTTTACACAGGCATCTTTTCACACATGATACTCATGCTCATTCATAACCATCTTGGTGAATTCAACAAACCCATTTTAAATAATTTTGCTAAAACATCCACAGAGCCATTTATGCACTTCTCCAAACTTTGTGGTAATATGGTGATTTGACACATGTAACTAAAGAATTATTTTGCTCAAGTATTCATGTGAATTTTGTGAGAATTGAGAGCTTACAAATACAGAAATTGTGATAAGTATCCATTGATCTGTTGAATTTGACACTTGTTTTGAGAATATCATTACATGGTTTGTGGTAAGATGGTGGATATACTTGGGATATGACGAAAGTCAACTTAGGATTAACGTTTGAGCCTTTCAAGCTGAGCCTTTTCATCATAGATCCCTAGCAGCCAATTTTGAGCCAATATACACATATGGCCTTTTCTTTTCATATCTACATCATCCATACCTCTCCACATTGGAGTATAGCTTATACACTATATTTTCCTTCCATTTTACTTCCAAGTGTGTACTAGGTGTGAAATTATCATAAAAAAAAAAAAACCATGACAAAAATGGCATGGTGCTAGATGTGTCCATCAAATTATTCATGAAAGAGTTCATTAAATTGCGAAGACACCAGTGGCAAAAGAAGATGGAAAATTGTACTTAGTCAAAAATCTAAAAAATTGAAAAGTACATCAAAAGGAAAGTATAGTCTACTGAAAAATTTAACAGATTCCCTTTTGTGTATACTTGGAAGTTTTTGAAATCTCTTCACCTTTTCTTCTTATGAACCCCAACCCTAAACCACATTACAACCCTTTGTGTTGATTTTTCCGATCCTAAGTATGCTTGTGAAAAGAATGGTGGAAATCTCATTTGTTAGTATTCCTATCATAAGATCAATGTTTACTTGTTACTTATATATAATTGGCTAAATTTCCATGAGAGTAAATATACACCTTTGTCAACTCCATAGAGAGAACCCATACATGAAACACTTTTATACCCGTGAGTTATGGAGTTGAACCTTTTTGCTTAAGATATTCTAATGTTGCATGTGTCGAAACCTCTGATTTGATAAAAATAGTTTGGAACACATACACACTCTGTGGATTGCTATATTTGAATTACTTGTGAAAGGGTTATTGAATTTCTAAGATTGTTTTGATATGTAAATTTAAAAAATGTGTCTTGATGGCCCTTATGTGTGATTTTCTTTGGTCTTTCTCATCATTTTGCATAAAAATTGCTAGGGACTAGCAATGAGTAAGTTGGGGGGTGTGATGAGTGCACAAAAATGCACTCTAAATACTCTATTTAAATACTAAAAGAAATGAGAAAACAATGGATATAACTCATGTTAATAAAATTAATGGTCATTTATCTTGAGATAGATATAAGCATGATTTAATATATTGATGAGAATATAAAATGCCATATTTTCCTCTCTTAATGTTTAAAACTTTATTCTTATTTGATGCCTAAATATACTCATTATTCTTATATTTTGATTTAGGACACAAATAGAGACATTAGGAGCAAATGAAGATAACTGCGGAATTTTAGACAGTTCTGACATCTTTTTGTAAAATGGACATAACTCTCTCATCCAATCTCCGATTGAGCTGATTCAAGATGATCTAGAACCGCAAGAGAAATATCTATAACTTTTATGTTTTATATTTGAAGAGATATCCACTCAATCTAAGAAAAAATCGACCATCAAGTGGACGCAAGTGAATAGAAGCGTCGGGGATGAACAACACAAGGAAGCTCACCCTTCGTCATAGCATGCATTTAGTTTTTTTTTTTTTTGAAACGTCAAGTAAAGATTTTCGCAGCGGAATGAAAAGGCTAAGCCGTCAATAACATACATCACATGGTTAGACTACGGATCCCAAACATAATATTAAACATAGCCAGGATTTAATATTTACATCACTTGTCCAAGAAACCAAAATAGTGCTTCCCACAGGCGGGAAGACTTTTTCCAAAAACAATAATACAGGGCATCAAAATACAATACGGGTCTTAACACTGCCCATATGTTCATCCGACAGGTTCCTTCTTCACTTTCTTAAGGTTCGGGCCCCAGCGAAACCGGTCCAAATCCAGGCTAGGCCCTACCTCACATATCGCCCTAGAAGGCGTTCCAAAAACGTGCCCCAAGTGGAGGGACTCGTCCATCCCTAATACTAAACAACACCCTGAAGGGCGTAGCCCAACATAACTGTACATAGTCACCTTCAGTGACTCTATCTCCCACTGACCCGGGCGGTCTAGTGGTACTGGCCCCTTAAGGGCGGCCTCAATCGGACCTTCGAGGGTCCGACGTGTCATCTCCGGGGTCGTACCCTTCTGATCCATCCTCACCTGCAAGTACGTCTATTGTCCCCAAGAGGGCACAATAGTGGGGATACAAAGAGTGGGGTGAGATTTCGGGAGAAATCTCAGCAAGTACATCTATACTCTATCAGAAGCAAGTTTAGGCATATAGTAAGGTGAATAACAAACAAATTTTCTTACGTATGCATTAACATGGGACTGATGCCTAGACTGATGCACATGCTCGTGACGAAAATTCATATTTCTTTTCTTATTCTCAATTTCCAAAATCATACTTGTTCCAAAACGCATAACAAAACTTCTTTGATGCATATTCTTTCGGAAAAACTCTTATTCGAAAACTTTTCGTCTTTTCTTATCTTAGGCGCCACTTATCATATCACATCATATATGGCCCGAAGGCCCTTTTCTTTTCGTCATGACTTCTTATTTTGGACACCTCACGGTTCCCCTATGCACCGTGTGCTCCCCGCTAGTTACCGTCACACCCGGCGACCAAGTCGACCTAAGTGAATACGTTTCGCGTCCTTTCACGCTATTCGTCGCTCGGGGATTTCTCTCCAAGCGACTACAAACTTATCAGATGGCGAGGCCGAGGCCAACACCGCTTATAGGGCACCCACTAGCATTAGGTGCGACCACGCTCCGGACACCTATGTGGAGCCATACATGGTCTGCCGACTGTTCTTCGTCGACCCAGGGGTTTTCACTCAATTTAAACACTCTTGAGTGAACAGAGAGTTCCACTGGGACACTTCCCCGTCCCAGCGTTTGGGGTTCTTCTAAAACTTTATTTTTCTTCTTTCGAAAACATTCTTTACTAAAAACATAGGTTTTTCGTGCTCATGCATGTGACATGCAACATTTTGACTTTGTAAATGCAATAACTCGAGACAAACCCGAGTACACACGTTTAGTCGTACCTCTTTCAAATCCTTGTACCATAGACTCATACTTATGGGAAAATATCTAAACAAAAGCATCAAGGGGAGGTGGGGTGCTCGGCATTCACCCCTAGGGTTTGGGCCGAGACCCTACTTTGTTTCCTATTGATGTTTTCTTCTTCCTTTGATCTCCCTAACACCATTTCGCCTAAATTCGAAATTTTTAAAATAATTTCCTAGCCTTAATATGGTCAAACCCGAAACCTATAAGGTCCTCAAGCCTTACGTTTTCTTTTCTTAGCCTTTCCACTAAGGCATTACTTGAACGATTTAGGTGAACCTGAACCCATACATGCCATTCTCTCAATACACATACTTCTATTTCTCCGAAATATCCAAACATGAATATAAAGTAAATAAGAGATTAAAACTTCATAATTTTTTTTTTCTCTTCTAGAACTTCTCCAAAAATATAGCTCCACAAGCATGCATTATCATACTCATTAAGCAATAATAACACCAACATCTTCCAAAAATTATTACAACTATTTTTCCACCAATGCTTCATACACTTTTCATCCTAGCATGGCATTTCTATATGCAAAATATTTACAAAGATGCTTCCCCAATATCATAATATGCATATATCCTATATTCACCAACATTCAGCTAACTCGATATCTTCATGCATACATACTTTTTCTCATCGAACCATCAAAATCATCATCATCTCAAAATCCTTTACCCAATAAGATTATAGGTTTTACACATGAATCCTCATCAAGATGACATTTTTACTCTTAAATATTCACCATGGCATTTCTGAGCAAGTAACCAAACATTACAACATATTCAAACATATACACACATTCAAGCACATTCACTTTAAAATATACGGAAATTGCTAAAGGCACAGTAAGGAGGTACTTACTTGTCTTCCTAGCTAGCTTATAAAACTTCTGAAAACAAAAGAAATGCTTAGTTAGGTTGTGTTAAAAGTTTATTATTTCTAAAAGAAAAGCCCCCTTTTTGAAAGGCATAATCTTAAGGTTCTCTTTCATGCTTCTAAGTTCTTGCTTTGAAATGGCTAAGTTACTTACCTCTTCTAGGCTTCTTCTTCTTCCACCCACACTACTTCCTTCTCCTTCTTAGTTTGGTGTGTTTAGGTGTTTAGGTGGTGAGAACAAGTGAAACCAAGTGAAGAGAAATGGGAGAGTGCCATGAGATGCCAAGAAGGGAGAGGTGAGTGTGTGTGTCCGAAAAGTGCAAGTCCAAAAGGATGAAGGAACTAGGCCATTCGGCCAAGGCATTTGGCTAGCTTCTAGGCCACTCATTCCCCTATGCTTGAGTGACTTGTGATGGACTTGAAAGACTCTTGAGTGACTCCCATCACTTGATCACATCAACCCTAATCCATCCTATCCTAGGTTTTGGAGATTATGCTCTCTCTTCTCCTTCTCATGGCCGGCTACATACCCTAGGGTTCCAACCTCTCTCCATCACTTTACATCCCCTCTTGTCTCCCCTACTATCCCCTCACAAGTCATTCAAATGGATTTGAGGATCCATTTTTGGGAAAACCCCCAAAGGAGGTTTCGGATCCCTCCATCCCTCATCTCATCCGAATCCTTCCCTCATCTCACTCTCCTTCTACTTTTGTCACATGCTTCCTCCATCAACCAATCACCTCACACCTTACACAAACTTGTCATGTCACTCTTACACAAATATTCATCTAGATTTGGTGGCAAGCAAGTCAAACAAGGAGGGGAGAGGTTCGGCTAAGGCATGACCGAAACCCTCACCCCTTTCTTTCCACTTTTGCTCCATCATTTCCCATCTCATGTCACTTCTCTTACACACCAAGTCTCATCCTATTGTTCACTATCCCCTCATGTCCTTTCCCCTAGATTTGGAAAGGTTTTAGGCAAGCAAAACCCAAGGCCATTCGGCCAAGGCCCTCACCGAAACCCTTCCCCTCTCTTCCCATCTCCAAGTCTTCTCAAATCCTTTCCATATGGTTTTGCTAGATATGGTAGGATCCTATGTTGACTTATTTAGCAAAATCCTACACTTCACACACTTACCTAGGTAGGACAAGATGGATTCCACTCATGGCTTTTCCTTTCTTCCTCCAACAAAACAACTAGTCAACTAGTCTCACCTACTAGAATTTCCTTCTCTCAACCACTAGTCTTGACTCAAATTACTAAACTCTTCCTAGCTTGACATGTGTTACCAAGCTTGGGCTTGAGTTGTCTTATGGACCTCCTCCTATGGACCCATGGGCTTTTTCTCTCCCCCACTTAGGCCCAAGCTCATGCCATGGCCTTAAGGCCCTTGAACTCTCAAGTCCATTTCTTAAGGCACTAGCTACCCATTTACCTAGATTACTAAGCCACCTTAGTATAATTAGGCACAGAAAAATACTCTAGAATTTTGGGGTCGTCACAAAAACTCTTTTGTTCTATTATTCTCAATTTATTTGTGATGTTTTTTCGTCTTCAAATAATTATAGAATCTATTTCGTTTATGGATGCAGTCATGCTTTTTCTATTGAGTGAATTAGTTCTATAATTATGTTTGGAGCAATTGATTGTCTATATTGATTTAATTCTCTGCTGCAATATCGCCTCTTGGGTATATTGTCGTCGTTGGATTTTCTCAATATCGATAACAATTTATGAGAGTTAAGCGCGAAAAATGATTTTTCAAAGAGTTACATGTGATTTAAATTTTGGTTATTAATGTTATATCTTCCGATTAAGAATTTGGACATAGAATTCTTAATTGAGTTATCAATGAATTAAGAATAAATTTGAATACCACAAATACACAAGGAATTCCCTACGCTCTACTTTTCGTCTCATTTTTAAAATTTTCAAATTATTCATTTAGTTCTAATTTACATCACACTCTAAAATTTACTTATCACACTCATTTAATCTTTTTGTTAATTTCATTACTGTTCTTCAATTTCTCAATCCATCTTCCTGTGGAATCGACACCCTAAAGCTATACTGCAAACGACCGCGTTATTCTTTGGGCGTAATCAATAGCCATATGATCTGAATATGCCACAGGGATGTTTTCAACCACCATCAATGGAAAAGTTTCCCTCCATTCAAAGTTGGCTAAAGACCTATCTAGCCTTTCCAAAATATGGAACTCATTATCTCGGCCATTCCACCCATTAAAGGGAGGACCCTTGAAACCCAAATCTGAAAGACCACAATGTTGTAAAACTTGTCTAAAATCTGCCATGTATCAATCATCTCTAAATCTGCTAGCCTTTTTTTCACCAGTATGGAGAAGCTTATTAAAAGCTCCTACTAAGAGCCAAGGTAAACCAGATGGTACTTGCAAAGATCTGATAATAGCCCATGACTCATGCCTTCGTGATGCAACATGATTACCATAGATACCTATGAAATACCATTACTCGCTTCTTGGCTCCTTGCTCTAAATTAGGGGTGGGTAGTAGGTACTTGCACCCATTGCCCCGCCCAACTGGGGCGGCACGGCTTAACCCATCCGACAGGCAAGGGGGCAGGGGACCTCCACTCGCATTCTGCCCCTAAAGCGGGAGTAGGGGTAGGGGCAGGAGTAGTTTGAGGGGATCCATGTCCCACAAATACCCAGCCCCAGCCCTCGTATATATATATATATCTATATATATAATATTAATATAATTATATATTTAAAAAAATAGATGAATCAAAACGACACCCATTTTGATTCATCTATTTTTTTTTAATATTTAGTTATTTATATAAAACGACGTCGTTTTAGATAAGTGTAATTTAAACCCCTATTCGTTTCACTTCATTCTCACGCCTATCTCGCTCTCTTGTCTCTCATTTTTGGATTTTTCCTAAATCGAAACCCTAGCCCCGAAATTGGAACCCCACCGTGAGCTTGTCGTCGCTGTAGGTTGCTGTCATCTCGCCATCCATTCATTGTCGTCATATAGTCTCCTCATTTTGTGTCGAAGGTAAATCCAAAATTTCAAAATCTCCATTGTTTTTCGTTTTTAAAATTTATGGAAATGGAGGATGGGATGATTAATGGAGATGGAGGATGAGAAGATAAACTGTGTGCTGTGGAGATTGATCGTGCATGTATGTGATGGATTGTTATGTGTTAGGGTTTCCTACCTTAAAACTCGATGCTATGTCTTAATATCTTAAGTGAACTCAGGCATATAACTATATTTTGAGCCCATATAAATCTTGCTGGATAAGTAAGAATGAACTACAAATTTATGTCAATTCGTTCTGATGCTTTCTATAATTTCATGGAACTTGTGTTTGCATTAGTTTAGTTGTTTAAATGAAATTGCTCTAGTTTGATTTACTGCAAGCTTTAGTATGATGATTATCATACAATTACTCGATTTGGTTGTAGTTTAATGTAAATATCGTATTTTTAAGCTCTTGTATAAATGACCACGCCTTCAAGAAAATCATTTTATGTCTCCTGAGCTCATGTATATTAATATTTGTTTTACTTCACTTTAATTTATTTCATTTATTGTTTACTTGAAATGCACTTTCAATTAATTGAACCAATAAATTGCACAATGGAGTTTTGATATGTCATATACACTTGGATTGAAGAAAAAAAAAAGGAATAAACTGGTGGATGCATACTGGAAGAAGGAAAATGGATAACATAACTATTTTAACTGGGTGACCAGTATGGATGCCCACTATTTATTTTTTCACTTTGGATGCTTTTGAGTCTTGGACCTGAATAATATTTGGAAATTCTAATTGTGAATACTTAGTACTTGATTGTTAAGTCTAAATGCTTTTCTTTTTCTTGTTTATAATTGTTAATACTTGATTGTTATTTGTTTGCAATAATTTCAAATTTGTTATTTGGTAATTGGTTGAGTGAATGGAGAATCCAGTCAATTCTAGTGCGAGATTCCTTATCGAGGCCTAGGGTACCCATAATCCTAACCCTAACCCTATAACCCTGATCCGGTTGACAACCTTACCACTACTCCTAACTCTAACCCATCATCTTGCCCCACCCCCAAGCCAAACAAGAAAGCCCCATTCGCAAATAAAGTTGCACTTGGAGGAGCAATGCATGAAAAGTCTAATTTTGAAATTGTTGGTAGAGAAGAGCCAATTTAGACTTGAAGTTGGATTGAAAAAAATGAGTGAAGGGAGTGGTGGTAGATTGACATTAAAGGGGTACATAAAATACAATCCTAACGAAGTTAGGACACACCTAACTTGCATGGTCGTTATGGATGAGATGCATTTTCAAGTAGTGGATGGGAAATGGTTCCAAGCCTATTTTAGGTACTTGGAATCAAGATTCAATATTCCTTCTCGCCGTAGGGTTTTGACATGCACAATTGATAATGCCAGGGCTAATGATGTCGCAATAAGACATCTTAAGACTTTTGTTAATGTCGCGAATAGAAAGGTTTTGTGTGGTGATTATTTACATGTGCAGTGTGCAACATATATTCTTAATCTGATTGTGGGGGAAGGTTTGAAAAAATTTGATGAATCGATTGCTTGGGTTAGGACTGTTATGAGATGGGTGAGATCTTCAACTTCTAGATTGAAGAGGTTCAAGGTTGCTGGAAGAACTGTGGGCATAACATGTAAAAACGATTTTTGTATTGATTTGTCTACAAGAGTATAAGTTGGCATTTGATGCATTGGGTGATGAACATATACAATATGTCAAGTATTTTGAAGAAACATTGGGGAAACCTATGTTTGATGATTGAGATGTTGTATATACTTTTGCAGAGTTTTTTAGGCTTACAAGGTTACGACCATTTAATCTGGTTTTTTGTATCCCATAGTACATCATTTTTGTCAACAAATATGCAAGGTGAAAGAAAAATTGGACGAGATTGTCGCGAGTCGTAACACCAAGATGTGGGATATGGCTTTATTGATGAGGGTAAAATATGATAAGTATTGGGGGGAGAATTTGAGAGGGCTAATATATTACTATATGTAGCCATTGTCCTTGACTCCCGGTTTAAGGTGGATGGCAAGGTACATGTGTTGAGTATTGCCTACGTGCAAGTGTGGGGGGATCATATTGCATATCGGGTAAGAGAAATCCTTGATAGATTATTTAATGAGTTTACCATCATGCAAAGTGGTAGTATTGCAACACCTACACCTACCCCCCAACCAGTTGCAGATGTCGAGTCTGGAAAAAAACATAGAATGGACTAAGGTGACATGATGGAGACGAATCCCTTGACATGATGGAGACGAATCCCTTGACATGATTATCTACAGATGCCCAGACAAAGATAGACAGATATTTGACACTTGATCTTCATACATATGTACGAGATTTTGATATCTTGGTTTGGTGAAGATGAATATCCCAAAATATGTAGTACTTACACAGATAGCCCACAGAATTTTTGCCATCCCGATCACTATAGTAGCTTTAGACTCGGCATTTAGTATCGGAGGACGCGTATTGGATCTGTTCCAGAGCTCATTAGATCCTACCACTATAGAGTCACTGATTTGAACACAGAGTCGGATCATGGGGAGTCCAATTCATATTCCGAAAGTTATTTAACCTAGATTTGGTAAATTGTTACTTGAAATTAATTTACATTATTTTAATTTATTTGATTAAATATTAATTTGTGATAACTCGGATTCTTGAGTATTCTTTTAATGTTTATATTTGGCATAATTATATTTATTTAAGATTATTTTAAGGAGCCTCTGGAATTTTGGATATATGTATATAGTTTTTATGAGCCTTTTATTGATATTGAAGGAAATTTTCAAAAGAAGTCAAGTGAAATGAGTAAGGAATATACCCTATAATATTTCGGATTAAGCAAATTTTAGACAGTTTTAACGTCTTTTAGTAATATGGACATAATTTACTCATTTTATGTCAGATTGAGATGATTCAAGATATTTGAAAAGCTAAGAGGAATATATACAATTCTTATGTTTTAAGTTTTAAGAGATATGGACTTAATCAAAAACAAAATTAAGATTGAAGTGGCAGATCTGAATTGAATATATAGGCATTGACTTGGAGTTGACTAGTGACTTTGATTAAGATTAAACCTTTGATATATTTTCTCAATTATTTTTAGATCTTGAAAATTGTGTAGAAATATGTCAAATGAGAAGATTTTATTTAGTAAGTTTCGTGTGAAACAAGAGGGATCATTTATTAAACACGTGTTGGATTGGTACTCTCGGGCTTGTCTGTTGACTTTCAGTAGAAAAATCATAACTTATTCATATGAGCTCAGAATGAAGTGATTCTAATTTATATAGAACCATAAGACGGAGATATATAACTTTTATGTTTTGGATTTTTGAAGATAAGGAATGGATCAAGGATGAAATCTGGTATGAAGTGAACGGACAAGAATAGAAGTCAACTGGTAACCAACTTAGATGAGTTATCTTATGTTTGGCCATGTGATGAAAATTTTGATTGGCTACCAAACTTCTTGAGGTCTTGAAATATGTGGAAACATGTATCAAGTTGATAAGAATTTATCTAGAAGTCTTGGTAGGTAAGAAAACAAAGAAAACAAAATGGAGAACTTAGATTCGGTGTTCTCGGGTGGTTTTGACGTGTTTCGCTGAATTAAGAGGATGATCTAAAACTTTCATGTTTTGATTTTTTGGAAAATCGAATGGGTTATTTGGGCTAGAAGCGAGCTGATCTGATTTGAGTGTAAACTGAAACCCGAAAATGAATTACACCACCGACTTACTAATTTAGAAGCTCAAATTTAATTGGTTCTCTACATTTATATCTTCTAGACATGTGTAAGAAGGTTTGTATTTTGTAGTGGATGAGTTTCTAGAAGGAAAATTAGTCTATAATCATGTTGGAACATGTGGCAAGAAGGGAAGAAATGCTCTAGAAGTCGTGGGGTGCGAGGAGAGGCCAAGTGGCCGGTTGAAGCTCCCATTTGATTTTCTAGACTTTTGATTTATTTTTATATCCATGTGTTGTAATTCTTTGAGCCAATGATCAAGATTATTTTAAAGGTGGATTAATCCTAACCATTAGATAAAAATCTCAGCAAATTTCTATAGGATTTGATGTGATCATGAAGCTACAAATATAAGGACACCTCACAATCAGCTAAATGGGGGCTGCTGAAGTGCTCAAGTGTTTTCCCCTTAAACCCCTTGCCTCCAACGCCTTCTATGCATATATATAGGTATGTTAGCTTTAATTATTTCCCCTTTAGAGAAACCATTCGGCCACCTTGAGAAAAAGCCAAGAAAAATACCCAAAATTCCACTCACAACACCTAAACCTCAAAAAGGTGCTAAGTGAGAGTATAGGAGGAAAAATGGTGCAAGATCAACCTTAGACATCCAATCTATCTTTGGAAAATTTTTTAAGTGCACTACTTAACATAATCTTGGTGTATTATCAGTTGCTTAATTTATAGGTTTAGTTTGATGCTTGTTTAATGCTTGTTTAAACTCATGCATTGTTTATGTAGTAGCTTGAATGCTCTTGACTTATGGAATGATTTTTGTTGTAGAAAAATGCTAAGAAAAAATTTAGAAACTTAAGAATATTTTTTATGATTATATATTAAGAGTATTATATGAAAATATGAGGTCATGTTTTGGAAAAAAAATGATAAATCAACCCTAACAACTTTCGGACTCAAAGAGGGTTATATTGACAGATTTAATATCCTATGGTAAATGGTCATAACTTGTTCTTGTCATGTCGAAACAGAGTGATTCAAAAGGCTATAGAAAGCTAAGACAGAGATATACAACTTCTGTGTTTTAAGTTTTAAGAGATCAAAACTATAAAAGACGAAATTGAAAATAAGTGGCAAAATAGAGTAGGTAATACTTCAAAAATGATGTTTTTCTTTAATTTTAAACTTCTAGTGAATTATTTGAGTGATATTTTTTAACAAGTACGGTAAATTTAGAAATTTCAATATACTAGGAGGATTTTCTAGAATTTTTATGCTAAAAAGCTAAAATAAAATAATAAAATTATGTATATAAGAGAGATGTTCAAGAAACAAATAAAAATGTCTAAGCTATGTAATTATGCAAAATCTTGACTTGAGTTAAATAAGTTAAATAAATAAATAAGATTTAGTCCCCTATGATATTCGGCAAGCCTTAGTTTAATATTATAATATGTTATTTAATTGTCTATATATCTTTCGTTAAATTTTGACGATATGAATTTATGTGACGTATCTGCATGTGTATGTGAGATATGTTCTTGTGACATATTTTTATATGTTATATCAATTATGAAGTCATGAAATATACCTGTGACGTAACGCTCGTATGACTGATGTGCTAACAGGGATAGCGATACGTAACGCCCGTCGAGGATAAGTAAGAGTTATGTCATGATGGGGACGACGATATGTAACGTCCGGAATACTGATATGACTAGCGGGGACAGCGATACGTAACGTCCGCTATGTTAAGTATTTTCTGTGTTATGATGGGGACGGTAATACTTAATGCCCTGAAGACTGACACGAGATTCATCAAGACAGGGATGGCGATACGTAATGTCCAGACGAATGATGAGTTATATGTATGGGGACAGTGATACGTAACACCCATCGATGATAAGAAATAAGTAAGACCCAATAGAGATGGCGATACGTAACACCTATCGAGGATAAGAAATAAGTAAGAACCGATAGGGATGGCGACGCATAACGCTTGTTGAGGGTAAGAAATAAATAAGACCCACAATATAAGAAAGTAAATAAAAATTTTAAGTATAAGATGGTGGGTCTATGTAAAGGTATAAGTCTATGTGGAAATTGTGGTCATCCATATGCATGAGCCTCATGAGGCAGTTATGAATCATGTGAAATAATTCATTATGATATATGTTATGCTATGTTATTGATATGCTTGGATGATGTGACGCCCACAATTTACGCTAAGTGTTTTAACGTAAATTGAAGAGTCTGAGTAAGTAACACTGGGTTACTTATTCCATATATCGATCTTATATGCATGCATCTATTTTTACTATTGTATGTAATGAAACTTACAGCGGAAACTGGTCTAACTAAAACTTTTACAAATAAACTAGTGATCACATGGTAAAATATCAACATAATATTCACATCCACCTTTACAATATTATAATGTACTATTACATGATCCAGTCTGTTTTCTCACTCATATAAACATACATAAATATTCTACTACTATGTCAGCATCATTTTGGCTCCCATTTCACCTCTCGATACTCCTTCCCATAACGAAACTTATCCAAAATAATATCAAAATCCCGATGAAGGTATTGCCCATATGGTGATGTGTATATGCCACATATGGACAATGAACTATCTAATCCTAACGTCAGACAACATCCTATATGCTTTTGTTGCGTTGAAAAGGTGTATGCATCGTGTCTCCATAACCCCATCGGTCGGTCATAGATATCAACAACAGGAAAGTCAAAAAGGTCAAAAAGGAAAAAGTCAAAGGGCCCCTCGGGGCTCCCCTGAACTCCTTGAGATAAAGGGGCTTTTCCCCTGTCTATTATAAGGTCCAGTACAATATTTAATTTTTCTAGAAAAATACATAAATAAACGAAGGTGAGATTTCCTTGGAAATCTCAGTAAGTACACATATATCATAACATGGCATAGATAAAGTACAACATAAAACACATGACAAAATCATAACACATAATATATAAATTGTCTTATGTAGTTCATGCATGTATATGCCAAAAGAATGACCAACTTATATTTCCTATGGATTCACTCATATTATACTTAAATTTTTATTTCTTATGTTATCTTTCGTAACATTGTGGGTCACACTTATTTCGTAACCTCGACGGGCATTACGTATCGCCGTCCTCGTCGGGTTTTCTCAGCGTGACGTGTCAGCTTGGTCATACATAAGGTCATCAATTTTTTGGGCATTACGTATCGCCGTCGCCGTCCTGAAGAGCCTCATGTCAATCTTTCGGGCGTTACGTATCGCCGTCCCTATTTTGACACGAAATTACTTAGTATAGCAAGCGTTACATATTACCGCCGTCGCTAGTCATGTCAATCTTTCGGGCGTTATGCATTGCCGTCCCCGTCGTGACACGACACCTAACTTATCACGTTTTCTCAACATTTTCTTATCGTATTTTCTTAAAATACCCATCGTGACTTATGACGACACACATATATGATGAAATGCAATATACATACAAACTTAGATTAATGACATGCATGTTTTATGTTTTCAAAAAGCATGTGACATAGAAAAGCATAACACAAAACCTACATACACATACGTTGCCTAAATTCTTAACGTCAAGTTTAACAAATAATACGTATGAAACTAAATGAAATTTTAATTTTTTATTTAATCAAGGGTTGGCCTAATTTTCATGGAAAATATTCTTAATTATTTATTCCTTTTAACTCATTCAACTCAAGCCCACAAGTTTGCATAATTTCATAACTTCAATATTTTTAAGTGTTTCTTGAACTATTCTTATATATAAAATTTTATTATTATTTTATTTTATCTTTTTATGATAATAATTCTTAAAAATATCCTCCTAATATATTAAGATTCTTAAAGTTATTAATAATTCACTAAAAGTTTTAAATTGAAGGAAAATATCATTTTTTAAGAGTTCACCTACTCTGTTTTGTGACTTAATTCCAGTTTCGTCCATCATAGAGTTATTATATCTTAAAACTTAAAACATAAAAGTTGTAGATCTATGTCTTAGCTTTCCATATCCTTTTTAATCACTCAATTCAGATATCAAACTAAGTAGTTATGACTATTTTACTGAAAGATGTTAAATCGGTCTACTTAACTCCTTTGAAGTTTGAAAGTTACTAAGGTTGTTCTATCAATTTTTTTTCTAAATCATGACCTCATATTTTCACATATTCCTCTTATTATATTATCATAAAACATATTCATAAGGTTCTAAATTTTTTCCTAGTATTTCTCCACAACAAAAACCACTCCATAAATTAAGAACATTCAAGCTACTTCTTAAGTAATAATAGGCTTAAAAAAGCATCAAATAGGCATCAAACCAAATCTAAAAATTAAACCACTTATACTACACCAATATTATGTTAGGTAGTGCACTTAAAAATTTTTTCAAAGCTAAATTAGTAGTTTTGAATTGATCTTGCACTACCCTTTTCTCCAAAACTCCTACTTAGCTTCTTTTTGAAGTGTATATGTTGTGAGTGAGTTTTCTTGTATTTTTCTTGATTTTCTCTCAAGGTGAATGTAGGGTCTCTCTAAAAGGAAACCAATAGAAGCTTGAGTATCTATTTATAGGTGTAAAAACGTGCTAAAAGACTTGAGAATGGGATGGGGGTCTCGGTAGTAACCTTGGCTGAATGGGTGAGGTGTCCCTCCTAGATGTAAGGTCTCATGATCATCCCTATATTTCTTGATCTCCCAAGATTTTCATCCCATGGCTAAGCTTCCACCATCTCCAAGATAATCTAGATCAATGGCTTAAATTATTACAGCACATAAATAAATAAAAATGAAACAAAATCCTAGCATATCTAGGATAAGCTTAAATCGGCCACTTGGCCTTTTTTTGTACCCCAAAGCTTCTAGAACCAATTTCCCCTCCTTACCACACGTTCCTGACCTCATTAGCATACTTAGAATATTTTGGATGAATTCCTTTAAGGTTTGGTTGTTTATTGGTTAAGAATAAAAAGGTAACTTGGCTACTTTAGTTACTCCTCAACCAATCAGATTTGTTCTTATCCTTTCATGGTTATAAACAAACTTTCCTTCTAGAAACCTTTCCACCACCAAGTACAAACCTTTTTACACATGTATAGAAGATAAACATGTATAAAACCAATCAAATTCAAGTTTCTAAAGTAAGTCGGTGGAGTGATTTACTTTCGGTCCTCAGTTTACGCTCAAAACAGAACAGTCCTCTTCCAGTTCAAATAACCCATTGATCCACTTCGATTATCATAAAATGCTAAACATGAAAGTTTTAGATAATCCTCTTATTGATCCATATAATTTTGAATCACCTAAATAAAAGGCCATATGGGGGAGATATCACTTATTTACAGAAACATGTTACTCTAACCCAAGAACTGGATTTCAGGCTACCTAAGTGTTGTTTTCCACTCCACTTCCAATTCTCAATTTTCCTCTTAATCTCCTTGATATAAATATTCTATAGATGAAAACTAAAATATTATTAATTAAACATTTTTAAAAATTATCAAATAAATTGATCATAATTTTCCATATTTCTTTACTACTTAAGGTGTTTCTAGTTTAAATCTTCCTTCCTATTACCATAGCTTCCTAAAATTCCTTTAAATAAAAATAATAAATTTTTAAATGAATCTATTTCTAAGGATATATGTAAAAAGGAAGGGTTATTACATTCTCCCCTCTTAAAATAAAGATTCCGTCCTTGAAATCGCTAAAGTATATATATAAAAAGAATTTAACAGTAAAATTTATATCTTGATTACTAGTGGCAGTAGATTCATCTGAGGATGAGGTTTCTCTCTCTTTTATAGTTAGTGAGTCCTGTGAGAAAGAAAATTTTGCATCCAAGTCTGGATCATAATAAAGATTGACACTCATCTCTTGTAGCTTAAGCAATCTTTCTTCTTCTATTTCTATTATAATTGGTCCCTCTTCATATTGACGTTCACGATCTACTGACTTATCAAACATCTCTAAAACAACAGTCTTTCCTTTACCTTCCTTTTTCAACATTTCTATCTCAGCTTGTATCCATTTTTTAGTCGGTTTTCTTTCTTTTCCTAGTCTAGCTTGTCTACAGATTGGATTTCCTTTTTCATCTATATATGTAACATGTGTTCTATGCCGTTCATATTTATTCAACCATCTTAATCTTTCTTTACAGACTATTTTCTTATGTCTTTTAGCTCTTTCTTTTAGTTGATTTACAGAAGTAACTGACATTCTTGTTGTTCTCCTTGTTTTTGTCATTTTCCTGATTAAGGATAAGCATTAATTAACTATAAACAAACAGAAGATTAAAAACAAGCACCATATGCATAACATTTCATATATATATATATATATTCATCGTCACACAAAACATAGATTACTACAACTAATTTTCAAACAAATGAGGGTATTTAGCCCTCATCATATCTTCACGTTCCCAAGTAATTCTTGAAAAGCGGGATTATTCCATAGTACTTTAACTAATGAAATACTACGATTCTGTAGGGCTTGGTTCTTTTGATCTTTAATCCGTATAGGTCACTCTTCATATGTCAAATTGGGGCGTAAATTGATATGACCTGGATCCATTATCGTTGTTGGTACTCCACCTATATTTTTCTTTAAAGAAGACACATGCAAAACATCATGAAGTCCTTGCAATTCGACAAGTAGATCGAGACGATAAGCTACTGGCCCTACCTTTTCCAAAATCTCGTAAGGTCCAATGTAGCGAGGACTTAATTTACCTCTTTTCCCAAAACACATCACACCCTTCATAGGCGAGACTTTCAAGTATACCCAATCACTTACCATGAAGTCTAACACTCTTCTACAATTGTCTGCATAGCTCTTTTGTCTACTTTGTGTTGTCTTCATTCTATCCCTGATCTTTTTCACTTGTTCTTTGGCTTCTTGCAAGTATTTAGGACCCAAAACATTGCTTTCACCAATTTCATCCCAATAAATAGGAGATCTGCATTTCCTTCCATACAATGCTTCATAAGGAGCCATTTGAATGGTAGCTTGAAAGCTATTATTATAAGCAAATTCAATCAAGGGTAAAAGACTTTCCCAACACCTCCAAAGTCTAAGACATAAGCGCGTAACATATCTTCTAAAGTCTGAATTGTTCTTTTTGTTTGTCCATCCGTTTGGGGATGATATGCACTACTAAAATTTAGACTTATACCCATCATCTTTTGTAGACTTTTCCAAAATCGAGATGTGAACCTAGGATCCCGATCTGATACTATTGTTTTAATCCCGTGCAGACGAATTATCTCCTTCACATAAATTCGTGCCAACTTTTCCATTGAGCCGTGTTTGAAATAGGCAGAAAATGAGCGCTCTTCGTTAGTTGGTCAATTATTACCCAAATTGAATTCTTTTCGGCAGATGTTCTTGGCAACCCAACTACAAAATCTATGGATATGTTTTCCCATTTTCAATCGAGAATTGGTAGAGGTTGCAATTCTCCAGCTGGTATTTGATGTTCTACTTTTACTAATTGACATACTGGACATTTTGCTACAAAAGCTGCAACATCCTTCTTAATTCCTTTCCACCAAAATTTTTCCTTCAAGTCCCGATACATTTTAGTACTCTCAGGATGAGTAGTATATGGTGTACAATGAGCTTTTCTTAACAATTGTTCTTTCAAC
Organism: Platycarya strobilacea; assembly: GCA_036898215.1. Classification (NCBI taxonomy): domain Eukaryota; kingdom Viridiplantae; phylum Streptophyta; class Magnoliopsida; order Fagales; family Juglandaceae; genus Platycarya; species Platycarya strobilacea. The sequence goes on along the minus strand of CM072555.1, from coordinate 21,951,378 downwards.
TCCGCATCATTGGGAATCACTTTTCTGCTTTTATAACACGATATTCCATTTTCCAAGATCCGATAATGCGATGCCTTCTTTTTTTCTACTAACTTCTATCTGACCTTTTTCAACTTATCATCTTTTTGTTGCCCTTCCTTGATTTCTTCATCTGTTAGGGGAATGATTTCTTGAATTACCATCAACCTGATTTCCTTTGGCAGCCTAACTACGAGAATTTCTTGCATCATAGTTAATACTGACAGTTCTTCCACCTAATTTTTTCTACTTAAAGCATCGACCACCACATTAGCTTTGCCAGGATGATACTTAATTTCATATTAGAAGTCACTTATAGTTTCCATCCATCTTCTTGTCTAATATTCAAAGTCTTCTGACTGAATAAATACTTCAGACTCTTATGGTCTGTGTATATTCTGTACTTTTCCCCATATAAATAGTGTCTCTAAATTTTCAGAGCAAACACAACAGCAGCCAGTTCTAAATGATGGGTAGGATAGTTTTGCTCATGATTCTTAAGTTGTCGAGATGCGTATGCAACTACTTTTCCTTCTTGCATCAGTACACATCCTAAACCCATCTTTGAAGCATCACTATATATCACGTATGGCTTATGAGGTTCTGGTATAGCCAAAATTGGCGCCGTAGTCAGCCTTCTTTTAAGTTCCTGAAAACTTCTTTCACACTGCTCACTCCAAACATATTTAACATTCTTCCTTGTCAAAGCAGTCAAAGGTACGGAAAGTTTAGAAAATCCTTCTACAAACCTTTTGTAATATCCAGTTAACTACAGAAAACTACGTACTTCATGAGCATTCTTGGGTTGTTCCCAATCCATCACTACTTCTATTTTGGCTGGGTCCACTAAAACTCCTTCATTTGAAATGACATGGCCCAAGAATTTAACTTCTCATAGCCAGAACTCACACTTGCTGAGTTTGGCATAAAGCTGATGTTTCTGTAAGGTTTCCAATATAATCCTCAAACGTTCCTTATGCTATTCATCATTTCGAGAATAAATTAGGATATCATCAATAAAAACCACTACGAAATTGTCCAAGTATGGTCTAAATATTCGGTTTATCAAATCCATAAATACAGCTGGTGCATTCGTCAACCTGAACGGTATAACCAAAAACTCAAAATGTCCATATTGGGTTCGAAAAGCTGTCTTAGGTATATCCTGCTTTCTGATCTTCAGTTGATGATATCCAGATCTAAGATCTATCTTAGAGAATACTGAAGCTCCTCTCAACTGATCCAACAAATCATCTATTTGAGGCAACGGATATTTATTCTTAATAGTGACTTTATTCAAATCCCAATAATCTATACACATTCTCATCGTTCCATCATTCTTTTTCACAAATAGTATCGGTGCTCCCCACAGAAACAAACTCGGTTGGATAAATCCTTTCTTCAAGAGTTTTTCAATCTGCATTTTCAATTCCTTTAATTTTACAGGTGCCATCCTATATGGTGCCTTATGAACTGGAGCCGTAGCTGGTTCCAATTCGATAGTAAATTCTGTTTCCCGATTAGGAAGTAATCCTGGTAAATCGTCTGTAAAAACTTGTGAAAAATCTTCTACAATCGGAATCCCTTTAAAACCTTTAACTTTTTTTTTATAGAGTTCAACATTATTGTTAAACATACCCTTGCTCTTTCTCTAATGCTTTTCTTTATCCGTTTGGCAGTGGCTACTGAGGAAATATGATTAATTACTTCTCCCTTATAATAAAGCCTTTCTTTCGTTGGCACGTCAAAGACTATTTCTTTTCTTCGACAATCAATCTTAGCATAATATTTGGCTAGCCAGCCCATGCCTAAAATTAAATCAAATTCCATCAAATGGAATAATATCAGATTAGCAACTAGCTGTAAACCCGCAACTTCTATAGGGCACCCTTTTACCATTCGGTGACATCCAATTACCTTACCATCGGGTATCGCTACCAAAACTTTTTGCACTAAAGGTTCCGGTTCTAAATTGCACCTCTAAACACATTCATATGAGATAAAAAATCTCGTCGCTCCAGAGTCAAACAAAGCGTAGGCCATATATTCCTTCAATCTAACCTTACCTAGAAAAATTATCTTATTATTATTTCATATTCCCAAGAGTTCACACAAAAAATCAATTAAGAAAAGGAATTTGTGAGTTACCAGTAATAACACTAGCATTGATTACCTCTTCAATTCCCACATCCACGTCTCCAGGCATGATTGCATAAACTTTGGCCTTTGCAGAGGCTTTTGCTTTTCCTACTGATGGTCTTGCTCCTTTAGGGACGTTTTGAGGACAATCCCTAATCATGTATTCGCGTTGACCGCACTTGTAACAAACTCCAGTGTTTATTCGACATTCGCCTTGGTGCCGACGTCCACATTTTGCACATAAGGAAAACAGAACCGGTACATTTGCATTGCCTGTCACTCCTTTTCCTTTATTCGTAGGGTAAAAACTTCTTTTCTTTCCAATATTTCTTTTAGCAGAAAATGGGAAGCTCATATTTTTTAGCAATTTGGGGCTGGGTTACAAGACTCTTTTGCTCCACTTCAGCGATAGACACCACATTCACCAACTCTTGCAAGTTTTCTATTCGTCGATATGCCATTTGAATCCGAATACGCGGCTATAATCCTCTTTGGAATTTTTGGGCTCTAATATTTTCCGTAGCTACCAAGTGTGGGGCAAATCTTGCCAACTTAATAAATTGTGCTGCATATTGTTCCACCATCATATTACCTTGCACCAACATAGCGAATTCTTGAGCTTTTTGTCATTTCACTGACTCTGGAAAGAATCGGTCATCAAACTCTTTTTTAAATCTTTCCCAAGTAGGTATTACATTCTCTCCCAATTCTAATTTTAATAACTTCCATTTCGTGTCCCACCATAGACGGGTTTCTCCCTGTAGCAGATGTCCTGCATACTGCACCTTCTGAGTTTCAGTGCAACCACTGATTTCAAAGATACGCTCTGAATCCACAATCCACTTATTAGTCTTTAGAGCCCCTTCAGTTCCCAGAAAAATATGGGTATCGATAAACCAAAAATTTTTCATATGAACATCCTTGAATTTTTCCCCTATTTTCATTATGTTGGGGACAATGACTTTGCTCCATTTGATTTCTCACCACTTTCGTCATTTGTTGTATACCTTTAGTTATCGCTTGTCCCCCTTCCAGATGAAGGTTTGGCATCGTCTGCCCCCTTCTAACGGTGGAGTTTGAATCCCCAGCTCATCAGTCCTTAGGAAGGTAACCCAAGGAGGACTTTTAGTTGAGGCATCCACTTGTCTCAAAGGAGGTCGACCCCTTACCATATTATCTTCCTGAAACATACCAATTCCATCATGAGTCACTTCTTATATTAGTAATTCAAGACTTCTAGAATCCATATCATTCACCCATATCACTTCAACTTCATTCTTATAAAAATCCAAGCCTATTCTAATACCATGTGATCATTTTCTAGGACAATGTGGATTTTTCCCAAAGACACAATCACTCTGATACCACTTTGTGACGCTCTCAATTTATGCTAAGCGTTTTAACGTAAATTGAAGAGTCTGAGTAAGTAATACTAGGCTATTTACCCCATATGTATCGATTTTATATGCATGCATCTATTCTTACTATTGTATGTAATGAAACTCACAGCGAAAACTAGTTTAAATAAAAACTTTTACAAATAAACTAGTGATCACATGGTAAAATATCAACATAATATTCACATCCACCTTTACAATATTATAATGTACTACTACATGATCTAGTTTATTTTCTCAGTCATATAAACATACATAAATATTACACTACTATGTCAGCACCATCTTGGCTCTTTTTTAACCTATGGATACTCCTTCCCATAACAAAACTTATCCAAAATAATATCAAAATCTTGATGAAGGTATTACCCATACGGTGATGTGTATATACCACATATGGACAATGAATCATCTAATCCTAACGTTAGACAACATCTTGTATGCTTCTGTTGCGCTGAAAAGAGGATGCATCGTGTCTCCATAATCCCATCGGTCGGTCATAGATATCAACAACAGGAAAGACAAAAAGGTCAAAAAAGGAAAAATCAAAAGGCCCCTTAGGGCTCCCCTGAACTCCCTGAGATAAATGGGCTTTTTCCCCTGTCCGTCATAAGGTCATGGAATATATTTTTAATTATTTATTTCTTTTAACTCATTCAACTCAAGCCCACAAGTTTGCATAATTTCATAACTTCAATATTTTTAAGTGTTTCTTAAACTATTCTTATATATATAATTTTCTTATTATTTTATTTTATCTTTTTATGATCATAATTCTTAAAAATATCCTCCTGATATATTAAGATTCTTAAACTTATCATACTTGTTGAAAATATTATTCAATTAATTCACTAAAAGTTTTAAATTAAAGGAAAACATCATTTTTTAATAGTTTTTATCTTTTAAAAGTTAAAATACCAAAGTTGTAGATCTATCTCTTAGATTTTCATATCCTTTTAAATCACTCAATTTCAACATCACACTAACCAGTTATGACCATTTTACTGAAAGATGTTAAATTTGTCTACTTAACTCCTTTGAAGTTTGAAAGTTATTAGGGTTGTTCTATCATTTTTTTCTAAATCATGACCTCATATTTTCACATATTCCTCTTATTATTTGATCATAAAACATATTCATAAGGTTCTAAAATTTTTCCTAGTATTTTTTCATAGCAAAAACCACTCACTAAATCAAGAACATTCAAGCTACTTCTTAAGTAATACATAGGCTTAAACAAGCATGAAATAGGCATCAAATTAAATCTAAAAATTAAACCACTCATACTACACCAAGATTATGTTAAGTAGTGTACTTAAAATATTTTCCAAAGCTAAATTAGTAGTTTTGAATGATCTTGCACTACCTTTCTCTCCAAAACTCCTACTTAGCTTCATTTTGAAGTGTATGTGTTGTGAGTGAGTTTTCTTATATTTTTCCTGATTTTCTCTCAAGGTGAATGTACGGTCTCTCTAAAAGGAAACCAATAGAAGCTTGAGTGTCTATTTATAGGTGTAAAAACGTGCTAAAAGACTTGACACTGGGATGGAGGTCTCGGCAGTAACCTTGGCTGAAAGGGTGAGGTGTCCCTCCTAGATGTAAGGCCCCATGATCACCCCTATATCTCTTGATCTCCCAAGATTTTCATCCCATGGCTAGGCTTCCCCCATCTCCAAGATAATTTAGATCAATGGCTTAGATTATTATAGCACATAAATAAATAAAAATGAAACAAAATCCTAGCATATCTAGGATAAGCTTAAACCGGCCACTTGGCCTTTCTTTGTACCCCAAAGCTTCTAGAACCAATTTCCCCTCCTTACCACACGTTCCTGACCTCATTATCATACTTAGGATATTTTGGATGAATTCCTTTAAGGTTTGGTTGTCTATTGGTTAAGAATAAAAAGGTAACTTGGCTACTTTAGTTACTCCTCAACCAATCAGATTTGTTCTTACTCCTTTCATGGTTATAAACAAACTTTCCTTCTATAAACCTTTCCACCACCAAGTAAAAACCTTTTTACACATGTCTAGAAGATAAATATGTAGAGAAGTAATCAAATTCAAGTTTCTAAAGTAAATCGGTGGAGTGATTTACTTTCGGGCCTCAGTTTACGCTCAAAACAGACCAGTCCTCTTCCAGCCTAAATAACCCATTCATCCACTTTGATTATCAAAAAACGCTAAACATGAAAATTTTAGATATTCATCGTAATGATCCATAGGATTTTGAATCCCCTAAATTCAAGGTCATATGAGGGAGATACCACTAATTTAAAGAAACATGTTACCCTAACCCGAGAACTGGATTTTAGGCTACCTAAGTGTCTTTTTTCCACTCCACTTCTAATTCTCAATTTTTCTCTTAATCTCCTTGATATAATTATTCTATAGATGAAAACTAAAATATTATTATTTAAACCTTTTTTAAAATTATCAAACAAATTGATCATAATTTTTCATATTTCCTTACTACTTAAGGTGTTTCTAGTTTAAATCTTCCTTCATATTACCATAGCTTCCTAAAATTCCTTTAAATAAAAATCATAAATTTCTAAATGAATCTATTCCTAAGGATATATGTAAAAAGGAAGGGTTATTACAGATGATGCATTTGTTAAGTTATTTGTGTACTTACTGAGATTTTTTAGAAATCTCACTCTTTTAAATTTTATCTATCATTTCTTATGAAATAATAGATGTTGTTGCATGATTAGATAAATTGTCATAAGATTCAGACAGCATAGATGGTTTTGAGGTACCTTGAGGGTCCTTCAGAATACTTCTCTTTGAATGGAATGATATTTTATCACTACAACAAAAAAGACTTTTTGGGACGATTTTGATTTGGAACGAAATGAAAATCATCCCAAAAAGTCAGATTTTGAGACGAATTTCAGATTTCGTGCCAAAATAATAATATACACTTTGGCGCTTTTTAACCGTTCAAACGTACAATTTGGCGCATTAAGTAAAATTATTTTTGCAGAAAATTGATCAACCATTTGAACATAACAATTCACTGTTTGAATGGTGAATCATCACTGTTCGAACGTAATTTGTAGGGTTCGAACGACATTCATATATATATATATATATATATATTTTTACATAATTATATTTATATTAACTAATAATTATAAGAAATTTATCAATTAAATGATAGGAATAATATAAATCAATAATTAGTTCAGAAAATATAAATTAATACTAATTCATAATTAAATACTAAATTTACAAAACACAAAATATTGTCCATTCTAAAAAACAAAAAACAAATAAATAAAAGATGAAAAGTACTAAGTCCCCAAGTCTTTGTACAATTCCTTGACTGCAGCTAAGCATTCCTCTATTTGTGTCAATCGAGTACTGATGGTGACCTAGGCCGCAAACATGGCATCAAGCTCCTTATGTAACTCAGAGATGCTAGCAGTAATCTCTATACGAAACTCAGACACAGTAGTATGGACCTCCGTATGCACTGCATCGATCAGTGCTGATGTCTGTCCACTGATCGCAGTACGCACTATCTCGACCATGTCCTCACGAGTAGCACTGTGTACTGATGCCTCAGCTTGTGTGGACGTCTCAGCAGCGATGCTCCATGATCTCCTGGCTGTGCATCTCTTTAAGGATGAACTGGATCTGGAACATGTCCACAAAGGTGCAGTCTCGAGTGTTCCGTACTGCGTGAGAGGGTGGTCCTGTTGATCGGTCCTATCGGCTCCCATTTACGCTCGGCAACATCTGGCACAACACCGGCATATAGAAGAAATCGAGTGATCGGGATCCTGAATGGCATTACATCCATCAAAATGTATCAGGACTCTGATCGAATCCTATCGAATATATACGTCACCAGTTTGATAGGAATGCCACGAGCGACTCGTATCATAAATTTCGTCCGATCAATGCCAACCTCGGTCTTGTGCTGCCGTGGGTCAATATTATTGGCGATCATCAAATTTAGGATATTGAAAAAAGAATATAGATATGCCTGCTTGATGCTCTTCGTCCCGTCATACGAGGGAGCATCTGGACCAACAACCAAATCCCTCATTTCATAATCAGCAAGGGCATCGACCTCATCTGTATAAGCTGGTACGTCCTCCTCAGTTGTCTCCACCTCAACTGAAAGATCAAACTCTTTAGACACCATGTGCGGATATGCATCGGGTAGCCTAGGAATACCGAGATGCTCAGCGAGTCTGTCCCGTGAAAATACAACTGGAACTTCTCAAACAGAGATCATGTATGCCCCTTCGTCATCTGGGCTGGTACCACTGAGCTATCTATAGAACTCAGCAACAATATCAATATAGGAGACGGTCTCCCATGGTTCATCTCGTTCACCTAAGATAGGTCCCCAACCACGATCATTGAAAACTGATGGCAGGGAATGACCATCCCAGACAAGACTTTAGAAGTCATAGAAGATAACCTGTCACTCTAATGAAACAGTCATCTTTCTTACTCGACTGAACAAGGACTCAGATGGATTGCGTCGTTTATGTCTGAATCTAGAAGAAGACACCATGGTTAATCAACCTGAAATTTACAATTAAAGAGATTATCATTACAACATTAATGATAAAAATATAATAAATAATTATTAACTAGATTACATACGAATAGCAATTTAATAAAGTGAGGCATTGTGAACAACATAATTTTAGAAACAATAATGATACGCTTATAACATAATTACAACTATTTTACAACTTTTTTGTATTTAGTTTTGTATTTAATTTTAAATTTTACTTAGTAATTAAGAATGTAAATATTAAAAATTTTAAAAAAATGTTTAAAAGAAAATGATTAAAAAAAAAACTCTACTAGAGTAAAAGTTGTAAAAGTGTTGTAAAAAGGGTAGTACGGGTATTATCACCCTTTTATATGCCATATTATCATATTATTTAATATTAATTATATCAATATTAATATAAATTTAATATTTAACAAAATGTGAGAAATGTTTCATATTAAATAATAATTCACTAATATTAATAAATTTAATTATACCGTTCGAACGCTAAAATTAGTGTTCGAATGGTATAAAAGCTATTTGACTCAAAGCATTTGAACGTTTAAACAGGGCATCATTCAAACGAATAAAACAACGTTCGAACGGTAAAATAATTGAAATTGTTTGGTTCTAACCGTTTGTACGCTAGACGTAGCGTTCAAACGGTCTTCGAGAGGCTCGACACTGTGTTGACTCAGCCAATAAAATCTATAAAATCCTTCGATTTTTCATGGATTTTTCGACAAAGTTATATATAGAATCTTAAATAAACCTTAATGTAATGGATTTAAGCAAATCTACTGTGAGTATTGATAGAATTTCGATTTTATCCTAATTTAAACAAATAATCTATCAAAAATCTAAATTTAAACCGTAAAATGATTAGAAAAAGAGCATACCGGTGCTTAGAGGAAGAGGCTTCAACTGGGTACTGTTGATGGCGGCGATGACGGCTTTAAATGACGGAAATGGGCGAAGTTAGGAAGAGAAAATGACGTTTGTTTGTCGGTGACAATGACCTTTGGGTTAAATTTATATTTGCAGTGCCGCTCGAACGGTTGGTTATTACGTTCGAACGATACTACAAATATAATATATATATAGTATATTTTTTTACTATACTATATTAATTAATATATTATAAGTTATAATATATAATATAAGTTAGATAATATATTTTATAAGTTATTATATAAGATAATAATTAGTGGCGATTTATAATATACTATATATGTTACTAAATATAATATATTATATATAGTTGCTATTTTTAATAAACTATATATTATATATTATATTAATATATTATACAATATATTATATACTAGTATATATTATATAACATATAGTCCTATATATTGTAGTACTACTTATATGATATATATAGTCAATAATACATATTGTATTTTACTTTACTATAACTTAATAAATATGAATGGCTTAGTCTAATATCAACGATACTATATATATTAGATGACTCTATATCATATGCTAGCATATATACGTAATCTATAGTCTAATATATTAACATATTATATTGCTGTATAGTTTACTTAGATGAATATACTATATATTATATAATATAAACATATATATTATAATATATGTTATTATATATATAATATACTATATATATAGTTATTATGTTTAATATACTATATATTATATAATATTGTAATATATTATATTATATATATAATATACTATGAGTTATATGATGTAGTATAATATAGTATATAATCATATATAGTATATAGTACTATATACTATATATAGTATATAACCAAAGAAACACGAAAGTAAATGAATAGATTAAATCTAAAAGATTGAAACAAGGACTAGATAACTAGAAGACCAGATAACTGGATAAAATGAAATATGAAATAGATATGAGGCGGTAAAGTTGGCCAAATGCATGAAATGTAATACAAAAATAAAGTAATTAATATAAATAAAACTGGATAAAAGCTTGAATCAAAGTATTCTTATTTTTATTGAAACGGAATACTCACAAGATTACAAGAAAAACTGGTTATAAAATAAGTTCAAAAGGAGAATGGTAGAATTTGCTCTGCCTTTCCAAATGAAATGAGGTCTTCTTTTATAGATGAAAGAGTTACTTTTTACAATGAAAATCACATGCTTTACAGTGAGCATAGTGAATGAATCATGAGTCAAACAGTAAAGTAAAATAACTGTCTTTCTGCACTGAAAGTATTTTTGACTCTTTGTGCCAACAGTTGATGAAACAGTGAAAGCATAGTGGCTGTCTTTCAACACTGAAAGTTGGTCGGAAGTAAAATCCAATAGTGTAACAGTGACTGCATCAATCATCTCCTAGTCTTGGGGGGTAATATGGTGAATCATGTCCAAAGATATTGTTGTAGGGATCAGAATCATCTTTTGATTCTTCAGTTGAACTATTTTTGTTGGCTTCATTTTGGATAGATTTTTCCAACAGTTGAATTAATTCTTTCTTCTTTAATCCTTTAAGGGGAGATTTCTTCTTGGATTTAGAAGATGAAGAACTATCTGAATCTTTTGAATCTTTCTTTTTTAAATTCTTCTTCTTTGAAGATGAAGATGAATCTTTAGTTGAATCTCTTATGATTTCACTTTCCTGAAGGTTGGGATAAGTGATTACAGCAGTTGAAGTAGTTGAAGCAGGTAGGGGGAATTCTTCTTGACTTTTTAAATTTGGTGCTTTCAGAGGAAAATCTCTTGAAACATGTGAAATAATATCATCTGTGTGAGGATATCTATCCCACCATTTGACAAAGAAATGACAAACCATTATATCACCTTCCTTTTCATAAGTCCATTTGCAAATCCAAAGGATCTTATATCTTTTGCAAAGGTGAACTAGGAATTGAAATTTTGAATATAGCTTGCCATCGTGCAAAAATATGTTTGGATGTAATATTCTGAATATCTTTTTCTAATACATATTTAGCACTTTTTAAATCAATGTGTAATAAAAACTTTTGATTAAGTACATCACTTTGAAACTTTAAAATACATAATACTATGGATAGTATTTCTTTATTTATAGTACTATAATTAAGCTGTGCATGATTCCAGATTCCAGAATGGAATCGAACAAATTGTTCAGGAGATCCTGGTGAAACAATTTGTTTCAAAATGCCACCATAACCTATGCCAGAGGCATCTGTTTCAACTATTTTGAAAGAATTTGAAGTGGGAATACCAAGGCCTGGAAGAGTTTTAACATATGACTTGATTTGTTTAATCAACTTAATATGAACATCTGTCCATGAAGGAGGATTGAGACGAAGTCTCTCAAAGAGATATCAAAGAGAGGACGACTTTATTTTCTCATATCCTTGTAAAAATCTGAAATGTAATTGAGTGAACCAAGAAATCTTTGAAGCTGAGTTTTATCAAGGATAACATCAGGAAATTTGTCAGCAAATTCAATAGCCCTTTGAATTGGCTTAATTTTGCCTTCAGAAATGTCATAACCAAGGAATCTGATTTTTGTTTGAAACAGATTAATCTTTTTAGTAGAAACCACTAGGCCATTTTGTCTTATGATGTGAAAAAAAGTAGACAAATGTTTCCAGTGATAATCAATGGATTTAGAAAAGATAAGAACATCATCAATATAGACAATGGTGAAGTGAGTGAATGAATTGAATATATCATTCATGATATTTTGGAATTCACTTGAAGCATTTTTTAGGCCGAAAGATATTACATTTCACTCATAGTGACCAAATGGAGTGGTGAAAGCAGTCTTGTAATAGTCGGATTCCCTAATTTGGATCTGCCAAATTCCAAATTTAAGGTCAAACTTAGAAAAAATGACTACATCACATAACCTATGAACCAAGTCGTTTTTGTTAGGAATATGGTATTTAATCCATTCTAAAACTTTGTTCAAGGGTTTGTAATTAATAACCAACCGGAGTGTCCCTCTCTCAATTTCAGCATTTTTTTGAACATAGAAGGCAGCACACGACCAGGATGACTTACTATGCCTGATAATACCTTTAGAGAGAAGATCTAATTTTAGTTTTGCAAAACTCCAAAGTCTCACTATTCATTTGAATTGGTCTGACTTTGGTTGAAATATTTTTCTCAGAGAAATCTTTAATGTAAGGAAGAGAAACCACATATTTTTTCCTATGCCAGAAAGCATTGGGTAGTTCATAACAAACATCATAAATTATTTCTTTATGAAAATCATTGATTTTTGATTGAAGCAAAGGATCAGACAAATGCTCAGAAATTTTTTTGAATTTAACTTCTTGTTGTAAGAAGTTCAAATGTTTTATTTTTGCTGAAATCAAATAATTTAAATCTTTTGAAGTATCAATTTGAAATTTTGAAGCAAATGTAAACTTAACTTTCTGTTTAAAGGGATAGGTAGTAATCCTATCTTTAAAAAAAAAATGGATAAATGGACGAAATGAAAGGCATTCCTAATATGACATCATGAGTCATGTTTTTGACAAGCACAGAAGGATTTTTAAAACAAATATTGTCCTGGCAAATATGAGCATTATTTAGCTCATAATTGATCTTCATCTTAAATCCGTTTGCAGAGAATAGCTTCTCAGAGGACTTTTCATAGTATTTGGTGGGAATTAGACCTTCATGGATACAATTAAGATCCGATCCAGAATCAATCATAGTAATTACAGCGAATCTAAAGTCATGGTAAACAACAATATTAACTTTAGAATACCATTTAGTAGAAAGAGAATGTCAAATTAAACAAATATCCTTAATCGGATTAGAAGATTCAGCATGGTCTGTATTGTTTGCTTCCTTAGTATCAGAAGGACATTCCAAATCAAATTGTTTTTTGATTTTAAAAGAAAGTAAATCTTGTTTAAAAGCTGAATTTTCAGACTTGAAAACATCGATCTCCGACTTGAGTTCAATTATCTCTTTTTTTATTAAAACAATTTCATGCTGTAAATTATTTGTGAAAATGTCTTGGGTTTTTTTCTTTTCAAAACGTCCCAAAGTTTCTTTAAAATTGATATTTCCTGTAGAAGTCAATGGTGTTTTACGCACCATGGTCTTCTTGAGCTGGAGGAGGTATTTCTCTTTGAACTCAGAATTTTCAATTTGTGAAATCAAAGTGAGTAAAAGATTCTCTTGTTCTTCTTTCTTAGTTAAAACATTGATTGTTTTAACTCCGGGTTTACAACAAGAGTCATTGCAGTTGCACCCAAGCTCAATATTTGTAGAATCTGATGACTCAACCTCTGAGTGATATTCTGAATCACTAGAGCTAAATTCATCGAGGTTAGACGATGAAGTTTTGGATTCTAGGAGATGAATCAGTTCTTCTTTATCATTGTCTTTAATATCCAAAGAATTAAGCTTGTTTTTGAATTTGTTTGGCTCTTTGGGGCACTTATCAGCAAAGTGTACAGTCTTGCCACAATTAAAACACTTCCCTTTTTAGGGAGTTTTAGAAACTTTTTTATGAAAAAATATTTTATGAAAAGTTTTTTTTATAAAACTCGTCACAGGCTTTTCTCCTGTTTCCTCATGAGCTTTTTTAGAAAGCCTTTTGAAATGTTTGTTCTTTTGATGGGATGGAGCAATAGGAGGAAGGCCAAATTGTTCACAGAAATTACTCATCTCATATTTGATTTTCTTTCTATCCTTCATCTCTTGGTGGATTAAACGTTGGTCATTACACATAATAATACCAAGTTTGTTAATAGTACTCACGATATCACCGTAAGTATAATGATCATAATTAAGAAAGCCAGTAGTATCAGTAAGTGAATCTTTGACCTTAAGAGCAAACAAACGAGGTAAACCATCAATGAATTTCTCTTTCCAATAAGGTTTATCACTATCATCTCTAAGCATAACACTAGACATGAAAATATCTTTATACCAATGATAATCAGACATTTTGTATCATTTTAAATTATTCAAATAATCAGAAATCCTATTAGTGAAGTTGGAAGGAGTTCCCACAAAATGTTTAACAATAGTATAAATCAAAGTATTGACACCATCAGGGATTTCCCTTCCTATGGTTTCGTAAAAAATGGGCAAACCTGCATCATCATGCTTGATAGCATTCTGTATGGTTTCTCTTGCTTCTAATGTGAAATGTTTATCCCACCAGTTTCGAAGTATGCACGAAAATCCAGTAGTTAAAAGAGTAACAATCTTAGGCTGTTGAAGACTGTAATTAATATAAGTATTTGCAACCATGGACATTTTATTTAAAGTATTGAGGACTTTTTGTTCAGATTGTCCATCAATATTTCATTCATAAATCTTATCAGTAGAAATCGAAAACTGAGATTGAAAAACTCTTTCTTCAAATTGTAAATCAGGAGGAGTGGGTCTGGTGTACCAGTTCTTTGTTAAACCCATTGGTTTGGGCTCTTTTGAAGAGAGTCTGGCAATTTTAGGTTTTTTTAAGGAAATATCTTGGAAATTCTTTTGAATTAAATCTATATCAAGGTCGTCTTCAGATGATTCATCAGTAGTGGAAACTGTGAAATCAACTCCTTGGCCACTTTTGTCCAAAACACTAGTGGAGGGTTGTTCTTGCTTCATTTGAGCAAGCATTCGATCAATTCTATCCAAAGTACTGGCATTTTTAAATCAATTTTTGGCCTGTTCTCTAGTAAAATGATCAAAAGTTTTTCAATATTCTTTGATGAAGTAGATGTAGAATTTCTTAAAACAGGGTTTTCAACCTCTCCTCAATATAGTCTAACTAGCAACCTATTGTGTGGAGGGTTTGGTTGACAAAATTGTTTTGTTCAATGATCTTTTTTGTTTCATTAAAAATAGAGGAATTTTTTTGATCAGCCTTCGAAAATTTGAAGAGTGGAGCTTTAACTTCTTCTCCTTGAGCAGAAATTAGGATGGTTTCAAGAGGGGGATGGCTAGATTTTACAATAATTCTGCCTTCATCCTTTGTAAAACCGGTTTTCAAAACATTTAAAGAGTATTTTTTGAAACATAGAAATTTTTAAGGAAGTTAAAAAGAGAATATGCTTGTTAGAGGCATACATCATCTCTTTCCATTTTCGTCTAACTCTCTGTTTTTCAACAGATGTAAAATTTGCATGATAATCTTTTTGCTTTTCACGATTTTGTGCAGAGTTAAATTCATTAAACAAAAAAATCATATCAATCTCAAAGGCTTTTTCTAGCACTAAAAGTTGACTTTGGTGATGGAGAGGAGCAACCATATGTGAAGCTGTGGGAGATACAGAAGAGGTGTCTTCTTCTATCTCAGCTTCTTCCTTTATGGATTTTCCTTTGGACGGGATCTCGTCCTTAATGGAGTAATAAGCAGAAGTAACTTGTGAATCTGTAGATATTCCTTTCAATTTTAAATCAGAAGTGAAGGGTTTTTCTTTAAGCAAAATTGGACTTTTAGGATTTGCTGCTGTTCGGGTAGAATCCTCTAGAAATTGTTTGAGATTTGCATCTCTTCTTTTTGGGTTTGAAATACAGGAAGATCTAGAACCAGCGAAAGAATCTCTTCTTTCATTGGTCAGGAGAGGTCGGTCAAAGGAAATCTTTACAGTTTCATCAAGAAACTGTTGAATATGATTGAGGTCCTTATCCTCAAATATAACCTCAATAGGTGGAAGTTCTTGTTGAAGAATCCACTAATCTGGTAAGGTAATATCCTTCCAGTAAAGCATTTTGGGAGTTCTAATGTTGGCACCAGAGGTAGATCTCTGCATCAGAAGGGTCTCATTCTTAGCAGACTTGATCTTAGCTTTAGGGTTAAGATTAGTCTTTAAAACACGGTAGTAAATACGATAAATTAAAGCAAGAGGCCTACTGCGTTCAACCATGTCAAATCTAAAGGTTAAAATGTTCGGAGTTAAAATAGACAAAACATTTTTATCATGCAAAGAAACAGTTAAATTAGGAAAACAACCAAAGTAGATAAGACCTTCCATAAGGGATGTTTGGACCACTCCAAGCATACTATCATTGAAATTTTTGAATCTACTATCACGCAAACATAGAAGCACCGAAGCATTTATACCTTTTCTAACTAAAGGTTTAACAGCAACTTGAACTGAATCAATATGCATGAATTTATAACCTTTTTCAATAAAGGCCTGAATTATTTTTCTTTGAAACAAACAACATTTTTCTTGGGATTTTGAAATAACAAACGTTTGTTCAACTGTTTTCATATTGAACTCAGTTTTGAAAGTAGATTCAAACCAAGAAGTATTATAGAGAAAAGTAGTATCAATCTTTGGCATATGCCATCGATCGATATCAAGTAAATCTATTTCTTCAAAAGCACTATCTTTCTCATTGATAATATTAGGCGGTAAACTAGACCTGGAACTGACAGATGAATTGGATCTAAACATCTTATTCATCTTGATAATCACCAAAATAATACTCTGGCACTTCCTAACTCTAGGTCTGGCATATCCTTGACCTACAACATCAGTATCTCATGCCCAACATACTTCCCTAGCAAACAAAAGGTCTCAATGTTCACAGATGTATTCAGATGGGGTGGCAGAGAAAGAAATTAGAATAACAATAAGGAAATAAAAGAGCGTATTAGGAAATTAGCAAGATAAACAAGCTGTATAAACACAATAAATCTACCAAAGCATACTATATACTATATATAGTATATAGTACTATATTATATAACTTTATAGTACTATTGTAGTTAAATTATATTTATAGCTATTAATTAATTAATTATAACTATTACTATATAATAGTTATAATTTAATTATATTATTATATAGTCTTATATTAGTATAATACTATGTAGTACTATTATAGTACTACTATATTTATAGCTATTAACTATAGTATATAGTAGTAGTACATATATTACTACTAACTATTACTATATAGTATTAATTATAATACTATTAATTATATTAGTACTTAACTATATTATATAGTACTATTAGTACTATAAATTATATTTATAGGAATAACTATAGTACTATATGGTACTAGTATACTATATAGTCTTACATAGTACTATATTATATAAATCGCTAGTAATATAATATATATAGTAATATAGTATTATAGTAAAGAGTAATTTAACTATATACTATAGTACTATATTATATTACTATATAATAATGTACTAATATGATACTATTAATACTATTAGAATTAATACTATATATATTATATAACATATTTTAAATATAGTAGTACTATATATTATAGTACTACTTATATTATATATATAGTTAATAATATATATTGTATTTTACTTTACTATACTATAATAAATATGATATTATAGTCTAATATCAATGATACTATATAATATAGTTATAGCCTAATTAGATGACACTATATATGATAGTATATATATGTTATGATCTATAGTCTAATATATTAACATATTATAATATAGTTGGATGTCTACTTAGATGACACTATATATGATACTATAAGTATACTATATATAGTTTAATATATTAACATCTATAGTTGTATAGATGAGACAATATGTTATAACTTTTATATGTCACTTATAATTTAATTAGTATGATATTACATATTCATATATACTTCACTATAATATAATATATAATATGCTCGATTATATATTATAATATGATATTATTAAATTCAGCTATAGTATCATCTAATATGTCTATATATATTAATATTTTTATTTTATTTAAATGTATGGTGTAAAAAAAATTATTAAAAATTTACCAAACCATTCGAATAGTTACTAATAAGCCTGCATAACCGTTCGAACGTACTATTTACCGTTCGAACGAAAAACTTTAAGAGGGAATTTTTTTCCACTTCATAGCTTCACATTCAAACGGTTAGTAATCACCATTTGAAAGGTAAAAATTCTGCAAATACAGAGAGAACCTTATTCTTCCTCAATCCAGCCCCAAAATACTACTAGTTTTCATCTCACTCAATTATTATCGAATTAATCCATTATTTTTACTAATTTTTGGGGAGCTCCTTCACACTAGTACACAGTAATCTCCTTACATTTTTATCTCTCAAAATCTCAAGTATGTTTTTTATATTCTCATTTTGGTTTAAATATGCTATTTTCCAATGTTAGTATAGTATTTGTTGTTGATATTGTTGTTTGTGTTGGTGTGAGTTCAGGATTAATGGCGTTTACGGTGGTTGAAGACGACTGCAAACTGGAACATTCCGTTCGAATGGATTGTGCTTAACGTTCGAACAGGCATGGTCCAATTCGAACATAGATTAGCAGCATTTGAACGGGAAGCTTAAAAATCAGTGTATTTACAATTAGAAATTAGAATATATAAAGACGGTTGTCTATAATGATTTTTAAAAATAGTTTAAAAATACTTAAACTAAATAAAAATACAAATAGTTAATATTGTAAGTCTTAAAATTAAAGTACAAATGGTTAAGAGTTGATAATACTTAAATAGTTAATTCTAAATTAATAAAATAAAATTTTTAAATTAAAATACTACTAAATCTTAAAATTACAGTACAAATGGTTAAGAGTTAATAATACTTAAATAGTTAATTATAAATTAATAAAACACAATGTTTAAATTAAAATACTACTAAATCTTAAAATTAAAGTACAAATGGTTAAGAGTTAATAATACTTAAATAGTTAATTCTAAATTAATAAAATAAAATGTTTAAATTAAACTACTACTAAATCTTAAAATTAAAGTACAAATGGTTAAGAGTTAATAATACTTATTTATTTAATTCTAAATTAATAAAACACAATGTTTCAATTAAAATACTACTAAATCTATTAATAATATTTAATAATTATGTTTTTTTTGTATTGTTGTATAAATAATATGTTGTTATTGTTTGACATATATTAGCATATATTACTTTGTTTGTTCATCAAAATAAACCTTAAACCCGTTCGAGAGTTATCAATTCTACTGAATGCTTGATTGATAACTCTTGAATTGTCCAAAGTGGACAGTTTGGGATTGTAAGATCATTCTCACAAACTATCAAACTATATCTGTTATCGTCCAAATTATGATTTCGGTAGTTCTTTCCCTTGTTCTCCGGATATGCAGTTTTGGTGATGGTGTAACGATGTGTTAATCGTTAGTGCATACAACCAAACGAGTATATTTGGAGAACTATGGAGAGATGCTGCTAAAATTTTGTTGGACGTGACAGATAATAGATCATAGGTTGGCGACTATGATCTTACAATCTCAAACAGGATAGGACCCACTACCTAGCGAAATGTGGCATACTCCTTCATTGAAACATGATATATGCTTGTTTGTTGATGCATATGTGACTGTTTGTAATGAAAATAATCGGCATGGATAAGAGTTGGATGCTAGTTAGCGATCGGTTGGGTTAGAATTACAATGTATATGCTGAAGGTGTTAAGAAATTCTTAGAGTTTGCATTGGGTACATGTGCTAGTGATGGGTGTATTAGATACCTATGCAGAGAATGTAGGAGTTTGCATTCTCATAAGATAGACTTGGTGAAAGAGCATCTGTTTGTGAAAGGTATTGACAAGGGTTATACTGATTGGGTCTTACACAGCGAACCATATCCAATTTCATACGAAGCTCTACATGAAGAAGAAGAGATCGATGAAGATGTATAAGCAGATGTTGTTGGAGATGAATACGATGAGGATATGGAGCAAATGTTAGGTGACATCAGTGCGGGAATGTTTATGGATGAAGGTGACATGGACACATCAAGTTCAAATGATGGGGGCCATAACAGTTTTGCACGATTGTGGAATGATTCACAACGTGAGCTATATCTAGGATGCAGAAGACATATTAAGTTGTCATTTACCGTAAGACTGCTTCACATAAAATCAATGTGCTGATTATCTATTAAGGTTGTCGATATGTTACTTGAGATGTTTAAAGAGGCATTACCATCAAACAATACTTTACCTCCTAACTTCTATGAAGCAAAAAGGTTGATACGAGGACTCGGATTTGATTACACAATGTAATACATGCATGTAAGAATGACTGCATGTTATTTTGAAGGGAGAATGAGCAGTTGAACGAGTGTCCCATATGCCACGAATCAAGATGGATATCGGACAAGCAAAATGTGCCGCAAAAGGTCGTACGCCATTTTCCATTGATACCTAGGTTACAACAATTATTTATGTCATGCACAATAGTTGTAGATATGACATGGCACTCATCAGGCAGAGTAAGGAACGATAATAT
This sequence comes from Platycarya strobilacea, assembly GCA_036898215.1. Taxonomy (NCBI): domain Eukaryota; kingdom Viridiplantae; phylum Streptophyta; class Magnoliopsida; order Fagales; family Juglandaceae; genus Platycarya; species Platycarya strobilacea. The sequence continues at coordinate 21,931,102 of CM072555.1, read as the reverse complement.
TTTATCACATCCTACTGACTCCCAGGTGTGGAAGGAATTTGATCAGGAACACCCATGGTTTGCTAAAGAATTGCGTAATGTGCGACTTGAGTTGGCGACCGATGGATTTAATCCATTTGGGAACATGAGTACCAGTCATAGTACTTGGCCAATTGTACTTATGCCGTATAATCTACCACCGTGGAAGTGTATGAAAGATCCATATTTCATGATGAGTTTGTTGATTCTAGGTCCAAAATCATCGGGAAATGATATAGACATACACTTACAGCCATTGATTGCAGAATTGAAATATTTGTGGGAGAATGGGATTGTCACATTTGATTCATCAACAGTCAAGTCATTCAATATGCATGATGCAGTGTTATGGATAATAAATGATTTTTTTGCATATGGAAACTTGTCAAGTTGGAGTACTAAGGGGAAAATGACATGTCCAACTTGTAACAAATATACCAAATCTGAATGGCTTACTTACGGCAGGAAATTATTTTTCATGGGTCATCGTCAATTTTTACCTAGTGATCATAGATGGCGTGGAAATTATAGAATATTTGATGGAACTGTTGAATGGGGCTAACCTCCACCATATTTGTTTGGCGAAGATGTACTCGCACAATTTATAGATGTTAGCTGTAATGAATTTGGTAAGAAACAATGAAAGAGAAAACGAGCTATGAATGGGTTGAATTGGACAAAGAAGAGTATATTTTTCGAACTCCCATACTGGTTGAAGTTAAAATTGAGACATAATCTTAATGTTATACATATTGAAAAAAATATCTGCGAATCCGTACTAGGAACATTGACGTCAATTGAAGGAAAAACAATGGATACATTAAACTCAGGGAAGGATCTGAAGCGGTTAGGAATAAGACCAAAAATGAAATTGCAAGAAAATGGTTCGTTTGTCTACATGCCAATTGGGTGGTATACATTGTCAAGGAATGAAAGGGCTATATTTTGTGAGTGGCTAATGAAGATTAAATTACCGAACAATTATGCCTCGAATATAACAAGGTGTGTGAGAACAAATGATTGGAAAATAACTGGATTAAAAAGTCATGATTGTCATGTCTTCTTAAAGTGTATCTTGCCTATTGGTATCCGTGAGTACTTGACGAGAGACGTGCACGTGGCTTTAACTAAGTTGGGTGCATTTTTTAAAGACTTATATGCTAGGGCGTTGAACGTAAAAGCTTTGGATCGAATGGAATGAGAAATTGCCATAATATTGTGTAAGCTAGAAAGTATTTATCCACAGTCATTCTTCGACGTCATGGTTCATCTAGCCGTTCATTTGCCACGTGAGGCTCGACTTGCAGGACCAGTTCAATATAGATGGATGTACCCTATTGAACGATTCCTTGGAAAGTTGAAATGTACAGTGGGTAACAAGGCCCACCCAGAATGGTCAATTGCAGAAGCATATATTGACGATGAGTGGCATACCTTCTGTTCCAAATATTTCCATGGAGTTCATACTAGGTTTGATCAGAAAGAAACTTTGACATTGATCGAGCTAGACAACGAAATGTGTTTTCTATATTTTTCCAACAAGTACATCCAATTGGTGCAGTGCATGGTTATGACTTGCGTGAAAGAGAGTTTGAGAAAGTTCAGTGGTATGTGATGAACAATTGCCCTAAGATTGAGAACCACTTGAAGTAAGTTATAACTTTTTCTTATTTTAAATTCGCTCATTTACTTTAAAAAAATTCTAAGAATATATAAGATTTGTGGTAATCATCAATTTCAATGATCATATTAACGTGCTCAAGGAACTCGAAGTAAATGATATAAACCAAAAACATGAAGAGGAGTTCCCGAGTTGGTTTCAAGAAGGGGTAATGACATTACATATACTTTACTCAATAACTAATGAAAAAAATATTGATTTAAATTTTAATATATTATATGATTTTCTCAATGATATATCTTGTAGGTTATACAAATGCATGCGAATAATCTAAATGATATATCGGATGAACTATATGCATTGGCGCATGGCCCATCGAGACGTGTTGCTCAATATTCTGCATGTATTTCTCGGGAAAGTAGGTATCACATAATGGATCGAGCTTGTTATACGAAAACCCAAAATAGTGGTATCCTAGTCGAAGGAAGTCACGATGGAAAAAATATTGATTTCTATGAGGTTATTGTCGATATAATTGGAATGAAATATTTTGGGGAGCTTGCAGTGTATCTGTTTAAGTGTGATTAGTGGGATTTACGCAATCCTCGAATTGGAGTATGTGATGATAAATACTTTTTGAGTATTAATACATCAAAAAAATGGTATGAAGAAGATCATTTTATTTTGGCTTCTCAAGTATTCTACTTGGATGATCCGGAGTTAGGAAATCAATGGCGAGTAGTACAAAAATATTCTTTTAGAAATATATTTGATGTTATCCCTTAGGCAGAAGGACAAGATTAAGAAGAAGATGACCCCTCTACTTAAGAAGCATACCAAGAGAGTCAACCCGCCTTAAATTTATTTGTGGATTTGAGCCAGTATGAGATGATTCCATTAAATAGAGAAGATATTGAGACTGAAATTATTGATGCGACAATTGAGAAGAACGTTGAATCATCTGAAGTATCTACAGATGATGAGAGCGAATTGTCAAAAGAAACTGAACAGATTATGATTGACCAATTATGTGTTAACATTACACTTGATGACAAATATTTTACTTATTGAATGTAACAATAGTTTGAAATTATGCCACCAAAGAGGAAGGAAGTTTGAAACCCATCTCCACCTGTTCCTAACTCTCCTTCAGACTCACCATTAGAGATGGACTCTACAGAACAAGATAAAAATCTAATACTCATAAAAGTTATTAATTAAGGTCATATAATAAACATATAATAGAGATTGATTACAATGTTATATTTTATAGAGTTCACAGTACAATCTCGTCAAAGTCAAGGCACAACTAGAGGCGTGACGTTGGAAAAGTATCGTAAGGTGAGTAAGATCAAGGTTAACATTCCTGATGAACATACCGGAGGTGAATGACAACCAGAAGCTTGGCTTGCATCGCATGTGGATGCTCTTACACGAACTTATACACCTTTGGTAATGTTTAAAACGTTGATTTGATAGAATAAATTTCTATATTTTACTTAAATTTAGAATATTATAAATGATAATATGTTTGTGACTATTTTTTTAAGGATGATTTTGAATTAAATTTTGGTCAAAGAGAGGAGCGTAAGAATGTGGAAGAGCTTATGAGTAATAAATTTTGCAAATGTAAGGCGAGGTGTCATGAGCATTATAATAAGTTTGAAAACAAGGAAGATGCACGCCAACATCCTTTTCAGGATGTCTATCCTTTTGAGTGAGTCAAACTTTGTGACATATTTGAGGATCCATCATATGAGGTATAATTAAATTAATTATTTTACTTGTCCTATTTATCATTTCGCTTCATAATATTTTCAATTTATTTGCAGGAGATATGTTTTTATAAACAAAACAAATAGATCAAAATTCAAAATTAATCATCATGTAGGGTCAAGATCTTTCCATCGTCTCTCTAAGAAATTAGTATTGCTATTTTTTTATTGGTTATAGTTAATTATTTGGATGAATCATAATAACTTTATATCTTAACACAAATTTATTATAGCAAGACTCAAATACCAATTATGATCTAACAAAATTATATGCCGCACCGCACACTGATCGTAATGGAGAGTGGACTCATCCTGATGCCCGTGAGAGTTATGTAAGTATTATAACCTGTCTTATTTAAATATATTAGAATATTTATGATGATATTAATTTTTTATCTTACACATGTCTAGGATAAAATGGTTGCCTTACGTGCTGAATCTGCATCAGATCAAAATTTCTCAATAAGTGATGTTGATATTTTTACACAAGTCTTGGGTTAATATTCACGATATTTGAGGGGTTTGGGTCGCTGTGTAAAATCTTCTCCCCCTTCCTCTTCTTCCGGGGTAGCCTCTACAACCTATATAGCACTAGAGAATGCGAATTCTAGAATCGAAGAATTGATTGCAAGGCAATATGAGTTAGAGGCGCAATTGGCGAAACAAGCAGACCTAAAGATGCGCATCAAACAACATGAAGAACAACAAGAAGAGTTCAGGAAACATATGCAACTCCAAATGCAACAACTTATGTAATAGTATAGGCCTCCAAGCAACTAATAGTTTTTTACGTATAGATTTTGGGATTAATTATCTACTTATGTGTGAACAATGTCAGTCTCACGGTTATTTAATTAGTTTGCATTTATCATAAAACTTTTGTAAGTATTAAATAGTTTCTAATGTATTTTCTAAAATTTTATGAATATTTATTTGGTTTTTTATTATTAAGTTTAAATAAAATGGTTATCGTTCGAATGACCATATAACGTTCGAACACCATGTATTATACCGTTCGAACGACTAAATAACGTTTGAACGTCATTTATTTTTGGGGCGTTCGAACATAACCTTCATCCATTCGAACGCTTATATCGTTTGATCTTAACGTTCGAACGGAAAGCTTTAGTTATACCGCTCGAACGGGTATCTATTTTATTTTTGTTCGAACGTATTTTGCAATCGTTCAAACAAATTAATACCGTTCGAACGTAATTTTTAATCGTTCAAACTATATTTTGGAATGAATTACAATCATGACAGGAAAAATTTTCCGTTCGAACTTGTTCAAACGGTTTCCTTCAATTTCGTCCCAAAAGATATATTTTGGGACAAAATGATAATTTTTGTCCCAAAATATCTTTTGGGATAGTGATATTGGGACGACCTTGGGACAAAATTTTTTCATCCCAAAAAATATTTTGGGAGGGAATTCCTATAATTTGGGATGAAATTTTTCGTCCCAAAATACCTGTTCTAGTGCATGTACGTGATCAAATGAAATAGTAAGACAGACGCATTCTTGAATGTGCTTCCAAGTGTAAAAGTGTCAAGTTATGTTCAAGGATAAGTCCAGGATCGAATTCCACAGGGACAAAGGGTTATCAAAGCATTTGTAAAAATCTATTGAGAAAAGTATGTATTAACTATAAAAAAAGAACAAAAAAATAAAATAAAAAGAAGTGTGAGAAATGTTTTTGTGCTTTTTATGTTTATATAAAAACTGAGTGAGAAATGTTAAATGAAATGAAAAGATCTCTGAAGTTTACTTACAAGATCAATTCTATTCAAAACTAAACTTAATACTGAAATAAATAAAAAAATGAAATAGGAAAAGTATAAAATTAATTTAAGTAATTCTAGATCAGAGATGGATTTAATGCAACTGTTAAAGGAGTAAATTACTAAGTGCTTGGGTCGGTTTGGGACTCCCATGTCTCATTTTCTTGTTAATTTCTCAACTAGCATTCCAGTCAAGGCACTACTAATCGAAAGATAAAAAAAATAATGCTCAAGTTTTGCAATATTTACTTAAATAATTTACTGCCATACTAGCTAAAACACATTAACGATCAAGAGAAAACAGCCTTGAAAATTTCAAGCATTTGTTCTGCCTAACATCAACAACAAATCAAGAACAAGAGCTACAATCTATCATCAAACCACATTCAGCTAGCAAGAAAATAAACATAACATTCAATAATGAAATATTACAAAAAAAAACTAGAATCCGAGACGAGTCAAGTCTCATTCCACAACCCAAGCTTCAAATTTAGCTACACATCATATTTCTAACAACTAAAACAAATCTAAGTGAAACCATAGTAAAATCTGAGAAAATACCCAAAAATGGGTAAACACTAGAATGTGAATAAAACGTCTAAGAACAACGAAAATAACCTTAGAAATGAAAGTGAAAAACTCCCTTTTATAGTCGTATTCCTCCCACTCCTTCTGTCTCCAAGCCGCCGATTCTATCGTACGCAGCACCTTCATCTTGCAAAACCCTTGCCCTTACACGTAACAACATGTCTCCTCTGTGCTCTCTTTTGCTTGTGGTCCCGAATTGCTGCCCTTAGATTCCTGAAAGTTCTGTTTTAGTCTCGTGTGTTTTGGGCAAGTTGGGTTGCATTTTGTTCTTCTTCATTATGTGGGCTTCATGTTTTGGACCTAGGCTTTTAATTTCACGGCCTGGGACTCTTTAAAAATGAACGCATGCTTCACTTTGGCTTCACGTTGATGCACTCACACAAACTTCACGTTGTGGTTTTTATCTTCCTGCACATGGGTTTTCATCAAGTCAATTCATAGGCCTTAATAAATGAAGCAAGACAAGTTGGCGAGTCCAATTAAATATTGACCAACCCTATAACAAAATCCAAAACCCATTTACAATTAATTATGAGTAAAATGTCATTCCACATTACAAAACCATATAATTCATAATGTTAAATTAATACTCTTTATTTAACATGTAAGGTTCACTTAATCCACAATATTAAGAGTATTAATTCAACATAAATGTCTATTTATCACACCCTCCAACTAATTTTTTGCTAGTCTCTAGCGAAGAAAGTGATCACAAGTTTGAAGTTTAAACTGTCCATTCAAAATCACTAGACTCAAACATCTCTACTAGTGATCAAAATAAGTTGAAGTTTTGGACATTAAAATGAAGATGAGTCAAGTTATGGCTCAACAAAATATCTTATAAAATTCTCAAGAAATCAAGTAAGGGAAATGTATTAAAGCTACAACTCATTGAGTGCATCAAGTGTGTGAGCAAATTTCTATTGTTGGTTTCAAGAATCCTCAAGGTAAATTTTCAGACCAGCAGCTCTTCAAGAAGAAACAATAAGTTTTTACTTTAATTCAAAACCATTACACTGGTGGCTTTCACGCTATCACACTTTAAAAAGCTTTTTTTTTTTTTTGTGGACTCATTGTCCTTTTATTCTTTGAAAGCCCCCTTGATAGGTAGCCTTTTCCAATGTACTCCTTTCTTTTCTCTCTTTTTATTTTTATTTTTTATCTTTCTTGATTCCTTTTGTGGGATTTCCAATGTACTCCTTTCTGGCCTGTCCATTTTCTCATGTATTTCACCTTTTTTTTTCTTCATTTGCTTTTCCTAGGCCATTAAGATATGGTTCATTAGAGTTTTTGTTGGCTGCTTGAGTGAAAAAAAAATGACGATAGCAACAAAAACAACAATAGCATTGGCTTGTGTCTAGTAGAATCAAGAATCAATAGCTTTGAAATACATTGCCTATGCCTAAGTTGCTAAGAATCTCATATGATCCTGTATTGAACTAAAATCTGAACTAGTGAAATTTAATAAAGTCCAAAACTAGAACTTATCTAATCTCAAGAGAAGAGTTTTTTTTAAAAAAAAAAAAAATAGGACAGGAGTGAAAAGCAAGCAGTAAAAGATTCTCCCTACCCCCTAACTTAAAGTAAATAGTGTCCTCACTGAACAAAGAATGGCATAACAATGTAACTATGGGACCAACAAGGCATGGAAAAGAATAAAGATAAAGGAGTACCTGATAAAGCTGAAAGGAGTATGAAAATTAAAGGCAAAACATAAATAAAATGAAAGAGAACAATCTAAAACCTGCAAAACAAAAATGAAAGAAACAAAGAAAAATAAACAAAAATAGAAAAATAAAATAAAATAAAAAGTACGATAAAGATGAGCTAAACATCAGTAGGATAAACCGGATCTTGTAAAGAAATGGAAATATCTTCAGGTGAAATGTTTGTCAAAAAATGTTTCAGTTTAGGTGAAATGTTTGTCAAAAAATGTTTAAGTCGTTGGCCATTTACCTTAAAGGTATTTCCATTTTGAGGGTTCACAATTTCAACAGCGCCATAAGGAAAAACAGCCTTAACCACATATGGACCACTCCACCTTGATCTTAATTTTCTTGGAAATAGGTGGAGGCGAGAATTCTAAAGTAACACCTGCTCATTAGGCTCAAAAGTCTTTCTTTGGATGTGCTTGTCATGTAACATTTTCATGTGCTCCTTGGACAACTTGGCATTGTCATATGCATCCCACCTAAGCTCATCCAACTCTGAAATTTGAAACTTCCTTACAGAACCAGCAAGATCAGTAGCAAAATTAAACCGCTTTACAGCCCAATATGCGTTATGTTCAAGTTCAACGGGTAAGTGACATGCTTTTCCATAAACCAAACGGTAAGGGGACATGTTTAGGGAGGTTTTAAAAGCTGTCCTATAGGCCCAAAGTGCATCAGTCTGCCTTAAAGACCAATCTTTTCTGTTAGGATTGACAATTTTTTCTAAGATGTGCTTAAGCTCCCTATTAGCAAGTTCGGCTTGATCGTTGGTTTGAGGGTGGTATGGGGAAGAGACTTTATGGCGGATGCCATATTTTTTCATGAGTGCATCGAAAGACTTGTTACAAAAATGAGTTCCATTGTCACTAATGATAGCCCTAGGAATGCCAAATCTAGCAAATATGTTTTCCTTCAAAAAATCTAGCACTATCTTATGGTCATTTGTTTTACATGGTATGGCTTCAACCCATTTAGAAACATAATCAACAGCCACAAGGATATACAAATAACCAAAAGAAGAAGGAAAAGGCCCCATAAAATCAATCCCCCAACAATCAAAAATCTCAATGATTAAAAGGGGTTGTAAAGGCATCATGTTTCTTTTTGTGACAGCACCTAATTTCTGACATGATTCACAAGTTTTGTAGAAACTATATGCATCTTTAAACATATGAGGCCAATAAAAACCACATTGTAAAATCTTTGCAATAGTTTTATGGGCAGAAAAATGACCCCCACATGGTTCACTATGGCAAAAATCAAGCACATCTTGTATTTCTTAATCAGGCACACATTTCCTAATGATTTGATCAGAACAATATTTAAACAAACAAGGATCATCATAAAAGAAGGATTTCACCTCATGCATGAATTTTCATATGTCTTGAGCACTCCAATGGGGTGGGGTGTGTCCTGTCAACAAAAAATTAACTATGTCAGCAAACCAAGGCATAGTCTCAACTAGCATAAGTTGTTCATCAGGAAAAGAGTCAAGAATAGGAGCTGGTTGCTGGTTTTCTATGAATGTAAGTTGAGACAAATGGTCGGCTACTACATTTTCAGCACCCTTTTTGTCTTTAATTGTGATGTTGAATTCTTGAAGGAGAAGAATCCACCGTAGCAGCCGTGGTTTGGCATCTCTTTTTGTCAATAGATACTTTAAAGCTGGATGATCAGTGAAGATAACTCACAGGAGAGCCAATGATGTAAGTACGAAACTTGTCTAAAGAAAAAACTACAGCAAGTAATTCTTTTTCTGTGGTAGAGTAATTCTTTTGGGCTCCATTTAAAGATCTACTTGCATAAGAGATGACATCAGGTATCTTATTTCTACGGTGTCCAAGGACAGCTCCTATAGCAAAGTCGCTAGCATCACACATGATCTCAAATGGAAGAGACCAAACAGGAGGCTGGATGATAGGGGCTGTGATAAGTAGATTTTTCAGCTTATCAAAAGCTTCTTGACAGGAGGGGGTCCATTCAAAAGCTACATCATGCATAAGTAACTCACACAAAGGCCTAAAGATAGAACTAAAATTTTGAATGAACCTCATATAAAAACCAGCATGTCCAAGAAATGACCTAATTTCTTTTACTGTTTTGGGTGTAAGAAGTTTGGAGACAAGCTCAATTTTAGCTCTATCAACTTCTATACCCCGAGAATAGACAATATGTCCAAGAACTATGCCTTGTTGGACTATAAAGTGACACTTTTCCCAATTGAGCAGTAAGTATTTCTCCTCACACATGGCTAAAACCGCTTCCAAGTTAGTCAAACATGCATCAAAAGAATTGCCATATACTGAAAAATCATCCATGAATTTTTTTTTTATAAGTAAATAATTTTATTAATAGAATGGATGGCATCTTAGCCAGTTACAAAGCAAAACACGCATGCCTTCTTATGGAGGGTCATTAGAGACAAGGAATTCATGTAGGTCCATGTTGTTAAAATCCACGGCGATGGACCATGTACAAAGAGCTCTAAAAAATAAAGCTTTAAGCTCCTCTACAGTTCTCTCCTTGTCTTCGAAAGTCCGCTCATTCCGCTCTTGCCATAAGCACCATATTATACAGATAAGAATCATCTTCCAGATGGCCTTGATATGTCTTGTGTCCCGAATCGAAGGCTAACCCTCCATCATTTCCAAAACGGTCTTCGACATAACCCATGCCAAATTAAGTCTGCCAAAGACCTCGTCCTAGAGAACCCTAGCTATCTCGCAATGTAGAAAGAGATGGTTCACCGACTTGCCCGCCCTTCGACATAGACAACACCAGTCAGCAACAATAACCCTCCGTTTCTGCAAATTGTCCGTGGTTAGGATGTGCCCCAAAGATGCTGTCCAGGAAAAAAAGGCCGCTTTGAGAGGTGCTTTGTGACGCCAAATCTGTCTCCAAGGGAACTGCAAAACAGAAACATGAGTAAGAATCTTGTAAAAAGAAAGAACCTTAAAACACCCTCTCCTATCAGGTATCCACCATATCCTATCATGTCGGTGTCTGTTTGGTCTTTGCGAATAAATAAGGCCAAAGAACTCAGCGAAAATCCCCACTTCCCAGTCCTGTGCTGCCCTAAGAAAAGCTATGTTCCAACTAATGCGCCCACCACACAACTCCATAACCTCTGCCACTATTGCATCTTTAGCACTAGCTATTTGATAAAGAGAAGGGAAAATCCCACATAAAGCTCTATCCCCACACTAGTTATCCTTCCAAAATTGAATTCTCGTCCCATCCCCAAGTTGAAACCTGGTGTTCCTCCTAAATAAGCCCCACCCTTTTTGAATATTTTTCCACACTCCCACCCTCCCTGTTCTGCTGACCTCGTTTAAATTCCAGCCCCCCACAAACTACCATATTTACGGTCAATCATTATTTTCCACAAAGCCTCAGGTTCTTTGTAATATCTTCATAGCCATTTGTCCAACATCGCTTGATTGAAATGTCTTAAGTTGCGGATACCCAAGCCACCATTCGAGATAGGCCAACACACCATCTTCCAGTTGACTAAATGATATTTAAACTCCTCCCCCAATCCACCCCATAGGAAGTCCCTTTGAAGCTTTTCTAATCGGCCTGCCACACTTGCTAGTATTGGAAAAAGGGATAAGAAATATGTGGGTAGATTTGACAAGGTACTTTTGATCAGGGTAATACGACCCCCTTTAGACAGATACAGTCTCTTCCACCCTGCTAACTTCCTTTACACTTTCTCGATTACCGTGTCCCAAATTCTGACAGACCTGGAAGCCGCTCCTAGAGGAAGCCCCAAATAGGTCATAGGTAGGGCAGAAATTTTACACCCAAGATTACTAGCCAACGAACGTATATTTCGGACATCTCCTATTGGAACCATCTCAGATTTATCGTAATTCACTTTTAATCTAGAAGCCGTTTCGAAACAGAGGAACAACGCTTTTAACACACGCACCTGGTTCTGATCTGCCTCACAAAGGACAAGTGTGTCGTCTGCAAATAGTAAATGAGATATGTTAGTGATGCCCCTAACAGAGGTACCAACTGGGAATCCATTTACCATGCCATTAGCTACCAAGGCCGATAACATCCTGCTAAGAGCCTCCGTAACTATGACGAAAAGTAATGGCGATAGGGGATCCCCTTGTCTTAAACCTCGAGAGCACAGGAAAAATCCTTTTGGACTTCCATTAATCAAGACAGAGAATCTTGCGGTGGTAATACACCACCATATCCAAGCTTTCCACCTTTCCCCAAAACCACACCTACCGAGCAAGTACTATAGAAAATTCCAATTGACATGATCATAGGCCTTTTCCATATCCAGCTTGCATAATATTCAAGTGGTACCGGCTTTCCTTCTACTCTCAATGCATTCGTTAGCTATAAGAACCGCATTGAGGATCTGTCTACCTTTGATAAAGGCATTTTGCAGAGTAGAGATTATTTTCCCGATAACCCCGCTGAGACGATTAGCTAAGACCTTTGAAATGATCTTATATACCCCCCCCCCCACAAGACTAATAGGCTGAAAGTCCTTGATATCTATAGCTCCAGGCTTTTTTGGAATAAGGGCTAAAAAAGTGTTATTAAAACTTTTCTCCAATCTTCCATTTGAGAAAAGCTCTTTAAATATATTCATAAGGTCCTCCCTTATCACTCCCCAACACTCTTGGAAAAAACCAATGGAGAAACCGTCTGATCCCGGTGCTTTGTCTTTGACCATTTTTCGAATAGCCTCGAGCACCTCCTCCTCTTCGAAAGCTTTCTCCAAACTAACAACATCCTCCAACCCTAAAGTCTCAAAAGCAAGGCCATCTAAGGTAGGTCTCCAGACCTCTTGTTCAACCAAAAGCTTCTCGTAAAAATCTACTATAGGGCCATGAAAGGCTCCTTCATCTTTAATCTCTTCCCCATCGATTCTAAGAACCTCAATATTGTTATTTCTTCTATGCGAATTTGCGGTTCTATGAAAAAATTTTGTACAACGATCTCCTTCTATGAATACTTCCAACATGCTTTCAATCATATCACTAAAAATACTAAGCATACATCATTGGAAAGTAGCAGGTGCATTACAAAGTCCAAATGGCATCTTCCTAAATGCAAAAGTACCAAATGGACAGGTGAAAGTAGTTTTCTCCTTATCCTCTGGTGCTATCTCAATTTGGTAGTAGCCAGAAAATCCATCAAGAAAGCAATAAAAAGCATGGCCAGCAACCTTTTCTAAAACTTGGTCAAGAAAAGGCAAAGGACAATGATCTTTCCTAGTGGCGGCATTCAACTTCCTATAATCTATGCACATGCGCCAACTAGTATGACTTCTAATAGGAATCAATTCATTTTGTTCATTTTTCATGATGGTAAGACCTGATTTTTTTGGAACTACATGAATGGGACTTACCCATTTGCTATCCGCAATAGGGTAGATAATCCCTACATCAAGCAATTTTAAGATTTATGCTTTTACTACCTCTTTCATGGAAGGGTTAAGTCTCCTTTGCATCTCCCTAAAAGTTTTAGCATTATCCTCTAGGTAAATCCTATGAGTACACACAAGAGGATTAATACCTTTTATATCAGCAAGTGTCCAGCCAAGAGCACCCTTGTGCTTTCTTAAAACTTCCATCAATTTATCTTCTTGCTCGAGAGTGAGTAGGGCTGAAATCACCACTGGAAATGTGCTGTCTAGCCCAAGAAATGCATATTTCAAGTCTGAAGGTAGTGGTTTCAAGTCCAATGTTGGAGCTTCATCAGTTGAGGGCTTCAAACTTGCTATCAAAGGTGGGAGTTGCTCAACTTTAGGCCTCCATTGAGTTTCAGACTTAGTTTTTGAAAAGATAATAAGAGAAATATCAGTGGATGAATCAATAAGGTCACAAATATAATCAAATTTAGATTGCAAAAATGTGGGTTGCAAAGCTGAGTAGGTCTCTTCATCTAGGAAACTTTCCAGCAAATTAACTTCTTGTGTTTCTTCCACCTCTTGAGGTTGCCTACAAATATTAAAAAATGTTTAGTTCTAGGGTCATGTTCCCAAAACTCAGCTTCAAAACACCACTCCTACAATTTATCAATGCATTTAAAGTTGCAAGAAAATGTCATCCAAGTATAACAGGAGCTTGAAAAGAAGATTTTGGTGTCAAATGAACATCTAACACAACAAAATCTACTGGATAAAAAAATTTATCTACTTGAACCAAGACATCTTCAACCACTCCTCTTGGCATTTTTATTGATCTATCAGCTAATTGTAAAATTATTGAGGTTGGTTTCAATTCACCTAAGCCAAGTTGTTTATACACATTATAAGACAATAAATTCACACTCGAACCAAGATCCAACAATGCTTGACCAATTTTTGAACTTACTATAAAACAAGCAATGGTAGGTGATTCGGGATCTTTATATTTTGGTGAGGTGTTGCTCTGAATTATGGCACTGGCCTGTTCAGTAGGGAAGGCTTTCTTTTTGACAGTACACAAATCTTTTAGAAACTTAGCATAAGTGGAGATTTATTGAACAACATCAAACAAATGGATGTTAATCCTAACTTGCTTAAATATTTCTAAAATTTCAGATTGGTGTGTCCTTGCATAAATTGTTGCAACGTGTTTGCCATTTGTTGAACTGTATCCTCAAGTCCTCTCTTATGAATTGGAGGTGGCTGAATTGCAAGTTGAGAAGGTCCTGGAGGTAAAGCTGCTGGAACTGCACTTTGGTCTCCTCTCTAATTGAAATTTGAATGGTTTCTCCAACCTGGATTATAAGTGAGAGTAAGGACCAGAATATTGTTTAGATACCATATTCACAGCATTACATTGGTCCAATAACACTTCTTTGAAAGCTGAAATCATGGGACATTCATTAGTTGAATGCCTATTATTCTCACATATGCCACACATCTCAAAGATTTTAAGGGCAGCATGCACTTCATTCACTTTTTTTTAATTCCATGGCTTCCATTTTCCTATATAACAAGGTTAACCTAGCACTCAAATCATCATCTTCATTTAAAGTGTATTTGCCATGACTAGACTCAACATGCTTAGACCTATCATGCACATCAACAGTGTCCCAAGATTGAGCATTTTCAGCTAAGTAGTCAAAGTATTCAAATGCTTCTTTAGGTTCTTTGTTGAAAAACTCTCCATTACGCATGGTTTTTACAAATTGGTGCATTTTAGGTGTCAAACTTTCATAGAAAAAACTGATGACATGCCAATTTTGGCAACCATGATGAGGACAAGCGTTTAAAAGATCTTTGAACCTTTCCCAACTTTGATAAAAAGTTTCAGAATCTTTTTGGGTAAAGTTCATAATTTGTCTTTTAAGTGCGTTTGTCCTATGTATTGGAAAGAACTTCAAAAATTCAGTTTCCATTTCTTACCATGTGCCTATGGACCTAGGCCATAAAGAATTCAGCCACGTTTTAGCTTTATCTTTTAAAGAAAATGGAAATAATTTTAGCCTAATGACTTTTTCAGTGCATGTTCTATCCATAAATGTAGAGCACACTTCTTCAAATTCTTTGATATGCAAATAGGGATTTTTAGATTCAATACCATGAAAATGTGGAAGCAAGGAAATCATCCCAGGTTTGAAATTAAAATTGTTTGCATTCAAAGGTTTGATTATGCATGAGGGAGTGCTAGCCCTAACAGGGTGCAAATAATCTCTAAGTGTCCTGTTTTGATTTACCATTTTCCCATCATGTTCATTTTCAGCCATGTTGCTATAAATTTCGAACGATGATTCAAATGCTAAATTAAGAGAAACAGATGCACTCAAAGATGAAGTTGATGATTATGTCCTAGCAAGCCTAAATGTGCTATCTCTAGCCCAGCCGGACATGCAAATTCAGTAAAAATAAACAAAACAGATTGCAGCAAAAATAAATAAATAAATAAATAAAACAAAGAAATAAAATGAGGGGAAATAGATATTACCCAGGCTGTGAAGAGGTTCACAACACTACAAAAATCCTCCCGACAATAAGAGAATGCTCTAATAAACACCAATTGTCTTTGGCAACGGCACCAAAAACTTGACGTGTTCTCGAATCTGCTTCCAAGTGTAAAAGTGTCAAGTTGTGTTCAAGGATAAGTCCAGGATCGAATTCCACAGGGACAAAGGGTTATCAAAGCATTTGTAAAATTCTGTTGAGAAAAGTATGTATTAACTATAAAAAAAGAACAAAAAAAATAAAATAAAAAGAAGTGTGAGAAATGTCTTTGTGCTTTTTATGTTTGTATAAAAACCATGTGAGAAATGTTAAATGAAATGAAAAGATCTCTGAAGTTTACTTACAAGATTAATTCTATTCAAAACTAAACTTAATACTGAAATAAATAAAAAAATGAAATAGGAAAAGTATGAAATTAATTGAAGTAATTCTAGATCAGAGATGGATTTAATGCAACTGTTAAAATAGTATATTATTAAGTGCTTAGGTTGGGTTTGGGACTCCCATGTCTCATTTTCTAGTTAATTTCTCAACTAGCATTTAGTTAAGGCACTACTAATCGGAAGATAAAAAAAATAACGCTCAAGTTTTGCAATATTTACTTAAATGATTTACTTCCATACTAGTTAAAACACATTAACAATAAAGAGAAAACAGCCTTGATAATTTCAAGCATTTGTTGTGCCTAACATCAACAACAAATCAAGAAGAACAGCTACAATCTATCATCAAACCACATTCAGCTAGCAAGAAAATAAACATAACATTCAATAACGAAATATTACAAAAAAAATCTAGAATTCGAGACGAGTCAAGTCCCTGGAAGAGCCACTCCAAGTGGAAGAGCCAATTTGAATACCACAATCTCTGGCCATACCCGCTGGAGGTAAGCTATGGATCAGTTGAACCCAAAGTAATGCCTTCTCAATTTGGAGTTTACTTAATGGAACATAGGCATCGAATGACTTAATATAAAAGAGGGAGTTCTCAAAAGATCAGGGCCTACTATCTAGGCCTGAATATCCGGATTCCGGATTCGAATGATTAATTTTCTTGAATATCTTAAAAAAAATTGTCAATACTATTAAAAATTGAAAAAAAAAAATTAAAACGGGCCGGGTATAACCTAGCCCAGATGAACAAGCTTACTACTATCCTCAATTCAATTCTTATCCGCATGAGTGATAAAGGAGTGAACAAAACTGTTATCTCCCATTTTTTTGAAAACTACAGGCTTTGCTAACTTCCACGCCCTTGGCATGATTGATTTTAGGACTGATTTTGAAATAACTCAATCCACCCATATCTTTCCAATCAAGCAAAGTTCAATCTTTTGTTGTGCTGCATTCATTGATGTTTCACCCAAAGCAATTGCAATGCCTTCATCTTCTGTCAGATTAAGTTTCGCCTATAACTCCTCAAGACTCTTTAATGTGAAGCAACATAGAAATACAATCTCAATAGCAAAACTAAGGCAATATCAGAACTGGAACTACTCGAAACGAAATTCTCCAACACTTTTTTGAAAGATTGCCGAAGAGATTCCAAGTGTAGCAATACAAAAGGAAGGAGACTCAAAAATGGTTTCTAATATCCTCCAAAATCACCAGAGCAATTAACCGACTTTTCCAAATCTTTCCATGGGCATTCTAATTTTACGCTATTTCGTTTTCTAGGACATCTGGTGTTTGGCTGATAACTGATTGGTTTATTATTATTATTATTATTATTATTATTGGCGCCTGCAAAGCCTCTTAGACTAGAAATTAAGATCTGATTTAGAGATGAAATGAGATAAGGATAAAAGTTGAAAGAAAAATAAAATATTGTTATAATATATTTTTTTAATATTAATTTTATTTTGGAATTTGAAAAATTGATTTGTTTATTTTATTTTGTAAGAAAGACAAATATAAATTGAAAGAATTGGGAGGCCAACTTGGTTACTCCTTTGTTTTCATTTTACTTAAATAGTATACCGATTCAACTTTACAATGTTAAACTATGGAATCTACAGCTTTACAAGAGTAAATGTGTTTTGTAAGAAAAGAAAATACAAGAGAAAATCATGAGAACACATCACACTGATTTATGAGGAGATTGAGGAGAAGATTAGTTTCTTGCTTTGGAAGGTCTTTGTAAGTTTGTATGACAGCTTGAGATTGAGGTAAGTCAGCCGCAATCTTGGGATCTTTATGAACAGCTTGATCACTAATTATGTGGAAAATTTTAATTACGAAGAATGCATTTTCTATGCTAAACATGACTTTAGTGACTATGTGATATAAGATTTTAATGTTTATTATAAAATTAAAGGGCAATGTCATGAAATCTAATGCATGTAATTGTTGTTGCAAGATTCTTGTGATTTTGTATTTAGGAATCGTGTGTATCTGAAACTAGTAAATTACCAATTACAGGTGTGGACGCACAAAAATGACATGTGAAATTAGAATTACTACTTCGGTTTTTGGGCTTTTTGTTGTCAATTGTAACAACGGGTGATCTGTAAAAAAGCTATCAACAAGTACTTCTACTGAATATATTTGAATTTTCAGAGATATTTAGATGGATCTCCTTTAACTCAAACAGATGGACATACAGAGTCTTCCCTGTGGTCGTCAACTTGTCATCACATGTATAGAAATTATATGGATAAGAATCTCGTAGTGTGTAATGACTTTGTGGAAAGTGCTAGTCATATCTGCGCAATTACTCTAAAAAAATTAGCCAGTTAAAAAAAAAAAAAAAAAGAAAGCGCACATAGTACTTGTTAACAAGTAAAAACATTTCTAAATGAAATTAATGTGCTGAAAGTGGTGTCTTAGAAGAGTTAAATAATCTTCTTGTGGGCACCTTAAAAAAATTGGATGGAGACCACCGACACTTTGATCTTTACAGTTCATTTAAGGTTTCATAAAGGAATTATAAAAAAAAAAAAAATCGAAATGAGTGCTACAGTATAAACGACATAAATAATGATTTGAATTAAATAAAATTATGCACTACAAGAAAATTATTTATTTACGACTAGTTATTTCTAGCAAAACGATTCTTTACAGTTAATATGAGTCTGTTTTAATTGTAAATAGTTATTTTCATTATAAATAATTGATCACAAATGTCTATTTTTCTTGTAATAATATGTCATCTTATTTGGATCATAACTTGATTTAACCTTGTTTGTAAGCTATAAAAACATACAATATAATACAAATAAGTTGAGAGCTATACTTGTGAAGGGGGAAAATGTGGACCCCAAAACCCACGTAGAGATAATAAGTGACAAGAGAAAGGAAGAAGGGGATGCAGGAATAGAGAATAGGTATTAGGAAAAAAAGGACAAAAAGGAAAAAATGACAAAAAGAAAGAAAAGGAAGAGACTGTCACGCACAAAGAAAGGAGTACCATCACCGCATACCATCATTTTTATAAAAAGGGAATGACTTGAGATCTTCTCCTCCAAGCTCTTCTTCTCACAACTTCATCATCATTGGACATTCAATTGTTCCTGAGGGATTTTCTTTACAACGCGTGTTTTTCTTGTATACTGAGATACAAGAGACTATAAAATATTATTATAGTGGATTCTCTTACTCAAGCGCTCGTGGACATAAACATTAAGTTAAATCACATAAATCATGTGTTCATTTCTATTTATTTCATCTGTTTCGTATCTACACCTTGTCATTGTACCGCTGCACCAAAACACCATTAGGGGTTTCAAATAACGCTAAATGATGCTCGAATCACTTAAGTAAGATGAGAATGACTCTTTCTGTCTCTCTGGCCTATTCAACGACTTTTACCGCGTCAACAATGGCGCCGTTTGTGAGATCTAAACACTTTCTAAGTCGGAGGTGAGAGAAGGATATTTTTTGGCACACTAGATAAATCACTGGACAAGTCGACAATGCCCTCCCAAATGAGTATTCTTAATTTTTAACTTTTACATTTGTGAAAATGACCATAAAATGGGCAAAGAAAGATTATTCTTTCTCCTAGGCAAAGGATTCGTTGGACGCCTCGTCCTTGCATTATTCAAACTATTGCATAAAAGACTCGCTGCCTGAATGAACACTATGCACTTAAGTGCACAGTGAAAACACAAGGCATTGCATGTCGAGTAGGCACCTGAGATTGTGAGTAGTGCATAGCAGGACTGTGCATTTAAGTGCACAGTCCCATGAACATGGGACATGCAAGTTCTTGCATGCACATCAACCGTTCATGCACAGTCAACTGTGCATGCACGGGAGAGGCATCAAAACTCACGGGTGTGGCACCGCGAGCCCAGGTTGCCCACCAGCAATCACAACTTGGACCGCCAGTAGTTTTCATCTCCAACAAGGTGAACGCTGCCTATCCATTCTGCCGGGAGTAGCTCCTACAAGTTCGCCTCACCTGAACGGCAAGGTAACTCAACCTAGTCCTGTCATCACATGGCCAGACAGCATGTGTGTCATCCTTGATGTGGTCTCTGACCTCCTCAGTCGACTTGTGGCTCACTCGACAATTTGCACCATAAGTGGCTAAACTTGGCCCCACACAACCAGAGGCTCGCGGCTGCCAGCTACAAGCCATGTTACCCTCCGATGGCTACCACTTGGGCTACTCGTGGGTTCTGTCTTAGACCGGATGGTCCCACCACTGAAAGACAATCCAATGCACTTAACGATAGCACGACAAGTATTCTAAATGCTCACGACAACCACCATAAGCTCTTGGTCCTGCTAGTGGCCACTAGGGCGCTCGTCACCATCGTCTGTCTAAGCCAGCGTGGTCTCTTACCACCATGCCCGACGCACAAACCAAACCATTGCTCAGGACTACCTTGGCTCGGGACCATTCAACGAGCCACACCTCAGGACTCCCTCATGGGCTCGGCACATCACTCGGGAACCAAGTAGCTTGAGACTCACCCAGTTACAAGGCTCTAATATCTGGACCCCACCCTTCAGTTCACCAACTCAGTAACTCCTCAATATGCATGGATTTATCTGCATGTCACGAGTCTCACTACTTAGCCTGAGAGAGACCCATACTATCTTGATCGAACTAGCTTGGGAAACACAGTATGGGATTTATAACAAGTACACTAGCCCAGGACTCAACAAATAGACACACAGATCACTCAAAAAAAAAATTTGCTCAACTTGAATTCAACATGCATAGGATCAAACCCAACATGTATGGGCTCACGCAAAAAAAAAAAAAAAAGAGGAACGAGAGCAAAGAGACGGAGGCATCACGACCGACAGTGAAAACGGATTAAAATTCTCTAGTTTGTCTTTCACATAGTGTGCAAATTCATTTTCTACTAATAAAATTATTTTCTATAGCATGGAACACTGGACGCATGGCCACTCAGCCAAATAAGCAATATGGCACAAACAAGCGTATCCATCAACAAAGCTAAGCTTGACATTCTCTCGTGGGGATGAGGCTGAGTGTCAGCCCTAAGCACTTGGTAAATCCTGGCAATGACTACTCCCATTGGATCATGGCTGGGAATCAATCCCGAGCCTCAGTAATCATTCACGATGACTACTTCCACAGGGTCAAGGTTGGGCACCAGTCACGAGTCCTCAGTAATCCATCGCGATGACTACCGTCGCAAGGTCGGGTCCCTTGACTCGCTGTAGGGTAAGGTCAAATCCCTCGATTCGTCGTCATCCAACAAGGCCAAATCCCTCGCAATGGCTACCGCTGTAGGGTCTAGGCTTGGCTCCATCCCAAGTCCTAAGTAAACCTCCACGACTCAAAGTCGAGTCCCTCGATGGACCCTATGATCGCTTTGTGTGGGTACATCACACAAACTCTAGCACTAATTGAAAACAAAGATACCAAATGAGCATACGCAGTTGAGTTCATTTCCCGCCATGCTTCAGCTCTGAGCTCACCATCTGCGGTTGAGTCCATTTCCTATCACACTTGAGCTCCATGCTCGCCAAACGTAGTAAGCCTATCTCTAGCTACAGTTGAACTCCACACTCCCATCTTATACAGTCGAGTCCATCTCTTGCCACTCATGCCATACACGATCGAGCATGTCTCCCACAACACTTGAGCTTCACATTCTCATTGTACGTGGTCGAGCTAATCTCCCGCTATACTTGAGCTCTAAGCTCCTACCATATGCGGTCAAGCCCATGTCCTGCTACACTTGAGCACCATGCTCTCCTGCCAAACGTATTCAAGCACGTCTCCCGCTAAACTTGAGTTCCGCGCTCCCGCCATATGCAGTCGAGCTCATCTCTCTTTACACTTGAGCTCCGCGCTCCCATCGAACGCAGTCGAGGCCATCTCCGGTCACGCTTGAACTTTGCACTCCCATCATACGTAGTTGAGTCCATCTCTTACTAAACTAAAGCTCTGTGCAACCATCGTACACAGTCGAGCCCATCTCCCGCTTTAGCCAAGTTCTGCACTTGCACTCTATGAGATCGGAAGCTCTAGAATACCAGTGCGTTATTGCATTTTCTTGGTTATTACTTTTGTTGCATATTTTACTTTAAATATTATCAAGGTCCACAAGTGAGACAAGTGGCTCTTAAGAATCGCGGAGTACTGTGAAGAGAAAAAATGTGGGCCCCAAAATCCACTTAGGGACAGGAAGTGATAAGAGAAAGGAAGAAAGGGCTGTAAAAATTAGGGAGTAGGTGTTAGGAAAAAAAGGAAAAAAATAATGAAAAGAAAGTAAAGGAATGCACTGATTCACGCAAATAGAAAAAGTGAGAAAATGATTGACACATGCAAAGACAGGAGTCTCATCACCATATACCAAAATTTGTATAAAAGGGAACCTTGGCGAGATGACTGAGGATCTTCTCCTCCGAGCTTTTCTTCTCATAACTTCTTCTTCAGTGGACATTCAGTTTCTCCCAAGGAATTTTCTTTACAAGATATGTGTTTTTCTTGTACAACAATACGAGAGATTTTAAAATAATATTATAGTGGATTCTCCTCCCTGAATGCCTGTAGACATAGGCATTATGTCAAACAATGTAAATTGTGCGTCTATTTCTATTTATTTCATCTGCTTCGTATGTACGTGCTGTCATTGTATTGCTGCACCGAAATACCACCGAGGGCTCTAATCAATGCCGAATGATGCTTGAATCGCCTCGATGGATCGAGAATGACTCTTTCACTCCCTCCTTTGCAAAGCCACGTTGGGGCAGGGGGGGCCATGGCACCCTCTCTCCACGAGCGTCACTCCTATTTTAAAAAATATATATATTAAAAAAATATAATATGTGTTTTTTTTTTTAAATTGAAAAATTGAAAAATATGTTTATTTTTTTATGATTTTGTATGATAATATTTATTTTATTTTGTATTAGCCCCCTCTTTAAAAATTATTTTGTTATTCTTCTACAAAATTAATCTAAATTAAAAATAAAATACATCTCATATAAAATAAAATTATATAATAATATGATGGCATGTTTTTATTATAAATAAAAAAAAAGTTTGATGATTTTTAATGTATTTTTAATATATTTTTATTATGATGACATATTCTTATCATATTATATACTTTTTAAATACATAAGTTGTATTAAGCATTTTTTATTTTCATTGTAGATCTTACTATCAAATTATTTTATTTCGCATAAAAAATTATATATAACTAAAATAATTTTTTTTTATATATTTTATTTTAATTTTACCTGGCCCCCCAACATAAATTTCTAGCTCCGTCACTAACTCCCTCTAACTTGTTGAATGATTTTTACCACGTCAATAATACTTGCTATTTTGAATAATATAAAACTTTGGTCCCTATTTATAAGGAAATTGCATGGAGATGAGATATGATAAATAAGTCAGTTGATTTGATAATTATTGATGTAATATTATCTACAACAATTTCTTAAATTCAAGACACAACTTTTAGACTTTGAGTTTGAAATTTAAGTATACCCTTCAAATTCGTTGATTGATTGCCGATGGTATGGTGAAAGTGGCTCCACTCCTGTTAAGTGATGGCCAACAGGAACCTCAAATTAGAGTTGTAGCCAATAATGAATTGATTATGAGCCAAACCAACAAAGGAGTAACAATTAATAGGCCAAAAGATCGACTAGTCGACAATAGGCTACATATATATCATCATGGTTAACTATAGGATCAAAATCAAAGGCCAACAGGGGTTTGGGGTTTCAAACAATTCCCAGCGGACAAACCCAACAGAGAAAAGACTCAACTAATAAAAATACGTCTCTAAATGCATGCATCCGGGATGAACTTTATGAACAATGACAAAAACTTTTGAAGAGGTAAATATAGTTGAAGACCTTTAAAAGAAATAGTTTATAGGATGAGTCTATGATTAGCCAGATAAAATATAATAGAAAAGATATGGACAAGAGAGAATGAGGCATAAAGATTGTGAGGGTTAAATATTTGTTATTTTTTTTTTATAAACAGCCTTTCATTAAATATTTGTTATTCTTAAGTGTGAATAGAATACAAAACATTGTTCCTTATTTATAGGAAAAATATATAGAGATGACATAAAATAATTACTTTCATTAATCAATTCTTTTGATTTTGATAATTATGTAATCAAATCAAATTATTGATTTGATATCATATTAAAAAATCCATATGCATAAGATATAATGATCCTTTTTCTTGCATAAATTTCGAATACTTAGCTAATGTGAATTTAGTATAGTATGTTTAATTAAAAATCTTAAAACTGATAATTATTTATTCCATTTTAATATCAAAAGATTGTTTTGAACATTTATTCAATTATTACGAAATCTAAGAAAGAAGAGTGAATAAATGGGACGAGCTCAAAGACGATCTTGCTATAATTAGATAGTTATTACTCCATAAATATACCAGATTTCTAAGCCCTTGTATACTCTTTTTGCATGCGTATCAAATCTCATGAGTTGGCTGCTTCTGAAGTTCTTGCTTGCTGTTGATGACTGAAATGAGCCCATTTGTCAGCAGACAATGAAATCATTGCATTCGTCACCGTGCCCTCCTTTTGAGAAGACATTTATTGAAGGAAAGCGTTTCTCCTCTTACCTCTGTTGTCTTCTCTCCCAGTTTCAGATTACACGAACACAGACACAGAAAACAGTGATCTTTTGTCAATAGCAGCTCCTGATCTATCTGTCACCCATGATCACCGGCAAGGATGTTTATGATGTTTTCTCGGCACTTGTGCCGTTGTATATCGCCATGATTTTAGCTTATGCCTCTGTCCGGTGGTGGAAAATTTTCACGCCGGAGCAATGCTCCGGCATCAACCGTTTTGTAGCTGTATTTGCAATCCCATTTCTTTGCTTCAAACTCCTTTCCCACAATAACCCATACACCATGAACTATAAGTTTATTTTGGCCGATTCTCTCCAAAAAGTAGTCATTCTAGGAGTTCTCTTTCTTTGGATAAACATCAGTAAGAAAAGCAGCTTTGATTGGATGATTACTCTCTTTTCACTTTCTACTCTCCCAAACACTCTAGTCATGGGCATCCCTCTCCTGAGTGCCATGTATGGAGATTTTTCTGGTTCTCTGATGGTTCAAATTGTGGTATTTCAAAGTGTAATATGGAATAATCTGCTGATTCTTATGTTTGAATATAGAGGAGCAAGGATTCTCATAACAGAAATGTTTCCAGACACTGCAGGATCCATTACTACATTCCGTGTTGATTCCGATGTTGTTTCATTAGATGGTCGGGAACCATTACAGGCTGATGCTGAGATCCGTGATGATGGAAAGCTCAACGTGGTGGTGAGGAAATCATCTGCATCTTCTATGACTCCACGAGCCTCTAATCTAACTGGTGTAGAGATATATTCTGTAGAATCTTTCCGAGAACTTGCAACAAGGGCTCTAAGCTTCAATCAACTAGATCTTTCTTGGTCGCGTGGACATGGAAATTGTCTCCAAGTTGGAGTTCTTGATGATACTTTTTCATTGAAATCTTCGAAAGGCACGACGCCAAGAACTTCTTTGAATTTTGAAGATCGTGAGATTCTGAAATCTGGGAAGACATCAAGGAAGGAGGGTGTGATGTTTCATAGAGATCAACCTCACATGTTTGCTTGGGGCTCAACAGCATCGTCTCCTGCTAACTGCGGTACTGCTGCTGCCACCTCAAATGACATGGGGGTCGTTAATGTTGATGTTTCCGAGCCTGCTATTCTCCAGAATGCGTCCTCATTAACAGGTTTTTCACGATCCAACATACCATTAAACCATATTTGCCTAAAAGTAATAATTGGTTTGCATGGAAATTGAGGCCTTTGATTTGGTTTTCGAAATTAATTGAAGTGTTAATGATGTCAAATTATGTAGTGAACTGGTATAATTATACAAGGAGGTTATATAAAAATAATTTTATAAATCGATGTAATTTTGCGTAATTCTTTAAATCTATTTTATAATAAAAATAATTTTATAATAAATCATACGGAGCAACATTAGTTTATGAGATTATATATTTTTATGTAATTTATTTATAGTTAAAATATTTCTCAATTATGTATATTACCGTCGCTCCGGCTTAGATCCAGCCCTTACGTCCCTTAAATCAGTGAAAATTTTCGTGTCTACCGCCAATTTGCTCAAATATTATTACCTTGCTATGGAAATATTCATTATTACTGACAAAAAAATTCTGAATACTAAATGCTGATAAAGGTATGGATGAAGGAGATGGGAATAAAAGGCCACAAACGCTTCCACTAATTGTCATGACAAAGCTCGTAGTCACCATGGTTTGGAGGAAGCTCAAAAGGAACCCCAACACCTACTCGAGTCTTGTAGGCATTGTCTGGTCTCTCATATCTTTTAGGTAATCCAATATTCTTATTATTCTCTTAAGTAATTAAGTGTCTAATTTCGCACTATATTATTGTACTATAATTGTCATTGGGCTAATTTTCATACTATGTTGAACCTCACAAATCTTAATTTAACAAAACTATTATTGCTTTTTTTATCATGATTTCCCTGATTGTTGCTAATTGATTTCATACAGGAATATTAACTGTCATGATGCCGGCCGTCTTGTAATTCCAACTAGTTTTGTTGCACTTCAGAATATCTGAAATTTTTCTTCTTGATTATTTGTCATCAAATCCACTATTTTTGTGATCTATCTATATATATAATATATATATATATATATATTCCAGATTATAATCACCATGTTACTACAGCAAATTGCATTTCTCTTGTTACAGCTCTTAATTATTGCATAGAGAATTTATAGCAGTAAATAATTTAAAGTACTTTAGGAGAGTCATATATTTTTTTTATTTCGTATAAATAAATCTTTCAACCTTTCGTTTCTATTAGGTGCCAAGTCAAAATGCCGTCTATCGTTGATGGATGCATATCGATAATGTCTGACACTGGCCTTGGAATGGCCATGTTTAGTCTAGGTATGTCTCTCAAACTGACTAAATAATATCTTATCGATTACTCTCCTTTATTTTTATAACTTCTTTCAATCCATCTTATCTCATCTATCTAGCTATAATAAAATTTTTAAATTTTTATATAAAATAAAATAAACATTTAAACATTTTCAAAATCTAAAATAAAAATAATATTAAAAATATATTTTATTAATATTTTATTAAACTTTTAACATTAATTTCAACTCATTTTATCTACAAAAATAAACAGTGTACAGATCGATGGTACCAGCCAACAACCTTAAACTTTGATCAACCCAGTTTATGGATCCCCTGTTACTTAATTGATCAACAGGTTTATTCATGGCTTCACAGCCAAACATCATTTCGTGTGGAAAAACTGCAGCGGCGGCTTCAATGGCAGTTCGGTTCCTGGTTGGCCCAGCAGTGATTGCCTTAACCTCTGTAGCCATTGGTCTTCGTGGGGTTCTTTTGCACGTCGCAATTGTTCAGGTGCATGCGAGCATTTTAATTAATTTGGTTGATGCAAACATCTGTATGGTTTTCCATCGATATGTAGCTTTAATTAGTTTGATCTTATATATTATGTTCTTGCCTTATCTGACGCAGGCAGCGCTTCCCCAAGGAATCGTTTGCTTCGTGTTTGCCAAGGAGTACAATGTCCATGCAGACATACTTAGCACTTCGTAAGTTTCATGTGTTAAGTACTGATCATGATGTTTCCCGGCTCTCTTCCTCAATAATTTAAAGAGTAATGCTATAGTTGTAGAATATTTAATTAGTGTCATGTAGTCTTTTTTGAAAAATAATATTATTTATTATTAAATATATATATTTTTTTATAAATCTCGTAATTATTTATATCTTAAAAATAATTATATGACACTTTCATATATATAATTTCTCTTATCACCAAAATTATTGAATAATTACTTTGTTAATGCT
Source organism: Platycarya strobilacea (assembly GCA_036898215.1). NCBI lineage: Eukaryota > Viridiplantae > Streptophyta > Magnoliopsida > Fagales > Juglandaceae > Platycarya > Platycarya strobilacea. The sequence continues at coordinate 21,903,299 of CM072555.1, read as the reverse complement.
CGTACACGTTGCATATTTGTCAGGGTTACCGTTGGAATGGTGATTGCGTTGCCCATAACATTACTCTACTATGTACTTCTGGGTCTGTGATTTGTGGGCCGGAGAGCAACGCATGCATGAGAGCAGTACAGGAAAAAATACAGCTTCTATAAAAATTTCTTTTAGCCAATTAATTGGTGTATGCACTATAATATTTATAGTAGGACTGTTCAATCGGATCCAGATCCAGATCTGGATATCCGGCCATAACCAGATTCGGACCGGATCTTAAAAACCAGGCGATTATCCGCCCGGATTAAATCCGGTTACAATTCGGATAAATAACCGGATCATATCCGGATACCCGGTTATAAAACCGAATAATCGGATTTTTCTCTTTCTCTCTTAAAATCCAGGTATCCGGATTTTACTTTTTTTTAAAAATAAGAGTTAAAACTAAAAATGGTACGTAAGAATGTGAGTTTTTAATAGTTATTGCAAAGAGGAGATCTGATTTATACTAGGGGTGATATTTGTTTCGGATCTGCACTACTTGCTTTTCCCCGTGTAATGAAAAAGCATAATAACAAACAGGTTGCATGCAATGAAATAATTTGGAGTTACATATTCTCCCTTCGGGTTTCAACCGGAAAATTTCAAATTGGAAAAATATATTGATTCAACGTTAAATTATGCCACTGTCCCTTCCACGTAGTTCTTGCTTTTGTATGCTTGAATATTTCCCACAAATTATTGACAAACATATGTAAAAACGTGGAAAAATGAATTGCCTTCTGCTTGAGCTGGCTATTGACGCAACGGAACTTCTTTCTGTTATTCCCTTTCTACAAATGAACAAAGAACACAAGTTGATCTCAATGATGCTACCAACCTTTACCTGAGCAGAAATGTCATTGAAACAAATACCGTCTACTTGATTTATTAGCTTGGCGGCAATTCAAACTTTTTCTTACAAGTTTTGATTTCCTTACTCCCATTCCCTGATGACCAAAGACTGGTCTAAGCAGAAAATATAAAAAAAAAACTCGGTTCCTCGGTCCAAAATTATTCTACTTTTGACTCCCTCCAATATCCCACTTCTTTCATATTCTTTTCCTTTCTCTCTACAGAAAAGTGCTTCATCTCTCTTTCAAATACAAGACCTTCCCTCTCTGTGTTTCCTCAGCTTATGCCATCACTCCTTCCAACTCTTTGCTTACTCAGCTACTGAGTTCCTTTCTCCAAATTCTACAAAAGAATAAAAAAAAAAATCTCAATGCATTAGTGTGAGTCCATATGCTTATGTTATATATATATATATATATAACAAATATATATATAAAAGAAATCCAACTTACTACAAAAGGAAAGTTTTTAATGCATTAGTGTGAGTCCACGTGCTTATGTTGTTGAAGTTGAAGAAAGAGAGTTACCTTCAACAAAAAAAAAAAAAAATGTAGAAGTTAAGTTAAATAAATAAATTAGTAATAAAAAAAATCAAGTTAACAAATAAACACGTTTACTTTCGATGCCAACATTTTCTACATCCTCCTCCCCTTTCCAAGGACTAAGTGGCTTACAACTCAACCAATTTTGAGCACAGATTAGTGCTTGGACAGTCTCTGGTGCTAATGAGCTTCAGCATAGGTCTATTACACGTCCAGCAGTACTGAATACGGACTCAGATGCAACAGAGGACATAGAGATGACTAATTTATCACGTGCGATCTCTGCAATGATAAGATATCTAAATGAGTTCCTCTTCCACCAATCCAAAATATCAAACCCAGGTACTTTTGGCTCAATCACATCTGACAAATAACTCTCCATGTCTCCGCTAAGTACCGAACTGTCTTCCTCTTGAAAATGTTGATCTAGGGATGTCTCAAAATCTTCAAAGACCATGTCTTCAACAATAATATTTGAGGAACTTTGTTGGGCCATACTTGAGGAGGAACTGTTTTGCCCAAAATACTTGTGGTATTGCTCAATCAAACGATTCATGAGCAATTTTACTTTGGTTTCAATTCTTTTTCCACATTCATCTCCTTTGTACTTTTTTAACCAATAAGACAAGGTTTTAAATTTATATCGAGGGTCAAGAACAAAAACTACATAAATAATCAAGTTCATTTTAACAGTGTCCCCCCAATATTTATCAAATTTAACTTTCATAGCAGATGCCATCTGTATCAACATATCATCATCCTCATTCTGATCCATTTTGTTCAAAGTATTCTCAACTACACAAATATCTTGAAATAACAAATTAGAGGTCACGTATGATGAGCCTGAAACTTTCAAAGTGGCATCATAAAAAACTTTTAGATACTTGACTAAAATACGAGCTAGTTTCCAATCTTCAAACGGAGGTGCCAAAAACGTAGACTCCTTCAATCCCATAAGTCCAAAAACTTTTTCGTATTTTTCAGCAACACTAAGCATTAGGTATGTTGAGTTCCATCTAGTAGAAACATCTAGACACACAATTTTTCCCCACACAATATTCATCTCTTTTGCACATGATTTAAACAAATCAAGCCTTACCGGTGAAGATCTCACAAATTTTATTGCTTCTCTGATTTTATCTATGGCATTAGTTATAATTTTTGAACCCTCATATGCAACAAGGTTCAAAATATGTGCAGCACAACGCACATGTATAAGTTCACCTCCCAAAATTGTGAACTCCTTATATTTGAAGTTCCTCTTCACATGAGTAACAACAACTTTATTAGTAGGGTGATTATCCACAGTGATCGCACAAAGGCGATTAATCTCCCAATCTATCAAACAAGAATCCAACATCCAAGCAATAGTCTCACCCTTACTATTATCAATCTTGGAAAACATTATGATTTTTTTGTGTAATGCCCAACTTTGATCAATATAATACCATGTGACACAAATATAACTCTTGTTTTGTAACGATGACCATATATCGGTGGTCAAACAAACTCTTTGGTTACTCAATAAAGTCTTTAACTTTTGCTTGTCCTCCTTGTATATACCAATACACTCTCTTTGGAAGGTGGTTCGAGATGGCAAGTTATGTCTAGGTTCTAAATAACCCATAAGATTAACAAATGCCGGATGCTCTATAACTTTAAATGGCATTTCACACTAGATAAATAAATTGGAAATCATTGCCTTTAATGTTTCACGGTCATATTGTCGTAACCCTTGAGGACTAGATCCTCTACCTTCCATCCTAACTCCAATGTGTGGCGGTGATTCATCTATCCCAAGATTTCTATTCCGTCTAAAGGGAGAATTCGGACAACTCCATTCTAGGTGGTGTGTCAATGATGAAGTGCCATTTTTATAATGGCATCCAAGAAGCTTCAGGCAATGCATGCATTGAGCTTTAGGTGCATCGGGATCAGCAGGTTCAATCTTATTAAAATGATCCCATGCCCTAGATTGGTTTGTAGCCTTCCTGGCTCTTTTTGACCTTGGGGGGAGAGATGGTGTGGGCCTAGGATTTGAGATATTCGTGGAAGAAGGTACTAAAGGACTGGTGGCTTCCTCCATATCTAATGATATATGAGCTGAACTGGAACCCCATGCACTATCACTAAAACTAACTTCCATCTGTTTTAAACATAAGAAGAAAAAAAAAACAAGAGCCCCCATCAATGGATTATAAACCGATAATCTATAGGAGTAAAGTAATTAGAAGAAAATTAATCAGTGTTCACAAATATTTTATCAAACACACATGTGCAAGACATAAACCAAACATTTTCCATTCTGCTAAGTTCAATCTAACCCAGAAAAATTACCCCACTTAAAATCATCCAACACAAATAAAGTAAAACCAACTCTTTTGAAAAAATAACTAGAGTAAGTAGTCATTGTTTATTTATATACTTATGCTTTCCCCCTCTATTCATATTCATAATGTCAATTTAATTAGAGAGCCCAGGAAATGACATCAACATGTATATTGCTTTTTCATGAAATGTGTAGAAACTATATTTCTCTCCCTGAAAGGGGGAAAGTGAAGGAGAGAGAAATGTCTAAAACATCCCCACTTACCTTGGCATTTCATTTCCTCATTGGTCTGTGTTAGTTTTATTTCTGTTTACTATTAGTTTTCAGCTATACATACATATATATATATATTTCTATAAACTTATTTCCTGTATAGAATTAAATGTCTTATAATATTAATTTTCAGCAACTCAAGGAGATTTTAGCAAATCAAGTTGAATTGGGAGTTGAAGTTGCAGAGGTACCACCTCACTATCTGTCAGATACAGAGAAGCAAGGGCATGGAAGGGATCATTTCTGCATGTCTCTATTATGCCAAATATTATAATATAGTAATCTAGCTTGCTACATGCCTACATATACAAAAAGCCAAGTTGTACAATTTTAAGGTAACAGAGACCAAAAAAATAGCAAAAATAAGGTAACAGAGACCAAAAAATAGCCAGCTACTGCAAATGATTTTGAGCTGACTCCACTTTAGAAAACAGAGACCAAAACATAGCCAAGAAAAAATTGTAACGAAAAGAAAAAAAATTTGTACAATTTTAAGGTAAGTCCTATAATTTAAAATAAGGGCACACTTGAATCCACGCAAATTTGGATTAACTTTCAATTTGGTCTCTCTTTTCTAAAGTGGAGTTAGTTTTGGAATTTAATCCGGTTTGAGTCTGTAAGGATATAGAAGGAACTGTATTGATAATAAAAAGAAATTATATGTATTCAGGCATTGAAATTATATGAGTTATCTTTAATTATATTGTTCTTCTGGCATTGAAATTTGCTTACTGATATGTATTCAGGGACTAGGGTTAGATATTCAGCCTCGTTTTTCTTATATTTCTTTTCTTCTCCAACTGTTCCTAAATCCTTGCTCACAAGTCAATTGATTCAAGACACTAAAATGTTTTCTCGAGTCATTGAGATGAACCCAGATCATTCAAAATGAAATTAAAACTAAAATGCTCCATCATTTGTGCAAAAATACTTAATATGTAAATCTGACACAAATCCAAACAGACCCAAGCGAAAATCTAACACAGACCTAGAAAAAAGGAATCCAACTAAACCGAGAGAGAGAGAGAGAGAGAGAGAGAGAAAGATTAACATACCTTAGGTTTCGGAGTTGATAGAGAAAGATGGAACAAATAGCGACAGAACGAAAGGATGGCAACTCGCAATCGCACTCCTCGCAGAAAACTAGGGTTCCTGCCGATTTCAAGAGATGGAGATTCACAATCCAACTAAATCGAGAGAGAGAGAGAGAGAGAGAGAGAGAGAGAGAGAGAGTTACCAAGAAATCGAGAGAGAGCTCGAGACGATTTCAGACAAAAGAGAAATCGAGAGAGAGCTCGAGTCAGGGACGTTGAGAGAGGTCGAGACGAGAGAGTCCGAGACATTGAGATGAGAAAGGCTGATTCATCAACCTATACATCCGGGTACGGGTATCCGAATTAAAATCCGGATTCAGTTATGAATCCGGGCAGATATTATATTTTTATATCCGTTTAAAATAAATCCGGGCGGATATCCGCCCGGATATTCCGGTTTTCCAGATTTATAACTGGATTTGGCAACAAACCGGATCAGGTTGAACACTCCTAATTTATAGCAACAATACATGATGATGCATGTGTGAAATCAAACAGCAACATTAGGGTAATATATATATATATATATACACATATATATCGATGATGTTTTGTTGAAGATTCTTGCAAGCTAGCTCAATATCTTTACTACGAAAAAAGAAATGTAATTATAACAATCAAGGTACTTAATTACTCAGAGATTCTTGGATTATGTAACACCCCGATCTCGTATGGGTCTGAGAGTTATTACCTATCACATATACTTACATTCAACACTATAAATAGACTCCAAATTTCAAAATATCATATAAAATCTGGTCTTAAAATCCACTTCCTTAATATCATTAATTCCAAAAATACTAAGTTACCAAAATACAATAATATTTTCTTACTAAACCTTATCAATGTTCATATAAATTTTCTATACTTAATCAACTATTCTTGAGTCATCTCACCCAAAACTTCATAATCTGACCTTCCACTGAAACATCCAAATTCATTGAAAAATATTCAGAATTAAGGGGTGAGTTTAACCACAACTCAGTAAGCGATGAACATATACCAGAGTGCAAACACGAGAATTTTCCAAAGTACAATATGCAGAGCAAAACATTCTTAAGTTTTAATATGCAGAACAAAACATATTTTCAAATATAACAAAGCGATGATTTTTAAATGATAAGAAATAAGGAATACTTAGGCATAACAAAACTGAACATCATCGTCATATCAAAACAGAGCATTTTACAGAGCAGAGACCATGTTTAACCCCCGTGGTAGGGTTGTGCTAACCTTGGTGGCCATACCATGCAAAGACAGAGGTAAAATATTTCCTTAATCATTCTCGGGGTCCCAAGTGTGCACACAGGAAAGTCTATAATAAACCACTTTATTTCCAAAATGGGTGCATTCAAAGACAGAGAAGTTGGTACCAACCCAAATAGAGCAGAGTAGAGTAGAGTAGAGTAGAGTAGAGCAGAAATAAAGTCAGATACAAACTAGTATACCATGCCAAAAATTTTTAGAGTCACCAAAATAATACACAGTTCCAAATTATTTTCAGAATCATTCTTATATAAATAAAACAGAGTTAACGCATATTTATAAAATCAATGCACACTTTTCAAACCCTCAATATCGCTGTTTTTCACATTTCATAAACAACATGACAAAAACTAAGCTCATGTCTGCCTAATGCATGATAGAAAATATTTTTCTTTCTTTCATATAAGCTTCATGAGTAATGCAAAGAAATAACTGAAGTTGGTTTTTCTTAAATTCTCATTTAATAATGAAACATGCATAAATTTTTAGAAATAAGAACTCTGCTAACCTGAACTTCTTAATTTTTTTTAGAAATTTTCTCTGCACAGTACCGAACAACATCAATCGTACCTATAAAATAATCACACACTTCGATAAATTTCCCAAGTGATCACAAACCTCGAAAATGTAACCTAAAATATAAAATCCAACACTTTTCTTAACATCTAAAAATCCTCAAAATCCTAAATGTCAACTCTCATCAAAATGCCTTAAATTTACTAAATTCTTCCAAAACTTTAAGATGTTATAAATTCTCTAAAACCTCGATTTTCACTTAATAAATACTTAACTCAATTTCCACCTCAAATAAAGTCTATTTCAAAAATTAAAACTCGATCCATTTAAAAGACGGATCTATAAAATAACTATACACTGGCCAAAACAATTTGAGAACTCTGAGTCCAAATAATTTAGAATCTAAAAGATTTCATCTCAAAATAATTTTACCAACACACCCAAAAAATAAAATAAAATACAATAAAAAGGCACCGAATGAAAGAAAGAAACCCACTGAAATAAATTCTTAAAATACCAAGTTTTAAAAAGAGGGCATAACAAAAACAGGGTAAACAAAACTCACTGGCACTTACATGGAGATCTCACGTGAGAAGGAAAACATGAACCAAAACTTCTTCATCTTAACGTAAATAGGAAAACACGAAAGTCGCAGAAAATCCTGCACCGAGAGAAGACTCACCGCGAGGGGACGAACCGCAACGGAGCTAGAGTGGGTAGCGGCTGTCTTGCCAGCGCTGGATTGTGGGATATCTGAGTGGTTTTTGATAGAGTGGGCTCTCGGTATGGTGGTTCCAACTGTTGGCGAACAAAGAAGGTATGAGGATGCTTTGTTCTTGAGTGGCAAAACAGGGGTGCATAATAAACTTCATGCAAGTGTAATCTCAGCAAAGTTGGGTGGCTATGGAGATTATGGAAGAGAGCCAAGGTTTATTCATGAGGGGCTCGGTAGATGCTGGCTTATACGGTGGTTCTCAGGCCACTTTTCCTGCTGTCTGCAGCATTGTTTGAGGCTGCAGAAACTGGTGTGAGCAGTAGCTTAAGAGCAGTAGTTATTTGGGTCCAAAAGCTCTATTTTTGGACCAATGAAACAGAAGCCTCTCATTTCTATGATGGACGGCATGGTTCCATGTGAGGTTGAGGTGATGATCAGGCTGGGCAAGTGTGTTGCGCGATGGATAAACGAGGGGTAGTGGTGACTTGTTTTCTCTTGGCCTGCAGCGTGGTGATGCGATGGGAGAGGTTTGGATCATGGCAGTTTGTGGTATGTGGAGATGCTATGGTTTGGCTTGAGACGGCTAGCGATGGTGTTTACTATTTGTATAGCATGTATTCATGTACGTCTAAATATAAAGAGATGGTGAAATTGGAAAACCCTAGAGGTGAAAATACGAGGGAACGTCTGCATATCTAAATGAGAGAAGGACTTTGGGTGAGAAACGGAAAGGTGAACGGCAGAAATAGTGGGGAGTTAAAATTCAAAAGGGGAGGAAAATCAAGAGGAAAGGTGTCGAGCGATTGGTCACGTGCAAACAAAATAGTCGGGTAGTTTCAGTGATGCTAAGATTCAAGGTGGCAAGTGAACGTGATGCGCATGAATAAAAAAATAAAAAAATAAAAAAATAAAACTAAATGAACTCAACCCCAAATCTAAATATTTGAAAATCTCAAAAGGACTATAGATGCATTTAAAACCATAATTTTATAAGTAAGTTTGGTGGCGAATTGGGATGTTACAGATTATATACCTAGAAGATAAGATGATCCAAAATCAGGCAATGTATGCATAGAAGGCTCGTGTAGTTAGTAGGGGTGTGCATCCAGATCTGGATCCGGGTATCTAGCCATAATTGGATTTGGACCGAATCCCAAAAATCGGGCGGGTATCCTCCCGGATTGAATCCGGTTACAATCCGGATGAATAATTGGATCATATCCAAATTTTACTACTTTTAAAAAAAATATAATTATGATATTCTTGAATTGCCCAAATTTTTTTAAAAAATAATTTAAACACTTAGAAAAGGTTTTTATGAAAAAATAAATAATAATACATCACAATGCAAAATATAAATAGAACAAAATAAATAATAATACATCACAACTAGTTAAACTAATACATTACAACTAATTAAGTTAATCATTTAATAAAATCACATTAAAATTTTTCTTAAATTTTTCTGAAAGTGAAAGCACCCACAAGAACATGCCACATGAAACTGTGCACCAAGCACTTTTTGCTATGATACTGTCAAAGATGATTAAATGTTTGCTGCAGTAGATGATAATGAGATCTCTTAATCAAAGTTCATTCATATGGATAAACTGACTAACTGAAGGTAGGGGTGATACCTGCCCAGACGGGGGCGAGGTACCCCTATTTCCGCCGCCCCGCCCCCGCCTGGGCAGGGGGCGAGAATTCAATCCCGCACCCCGCCCTCGCCTACACGAGGGCGGGGTACCCCGTCCCGCAACAGGTTAGTGAGGGTGGGGTACCATCCGCCCGCCCCCCGCCCCCCGCCCCCGCCCCTATAGGGCCTTGGCCTATTTCGCAATTTTAGACCATTTTCAGCCCTATTCAAGTTTTCAAGCAATGTTTTTACCTAAAACACCATCAAATCTAATTTAAATGCACAATTATATATATTAAAAAATATTCGATATTCCATTACTAAAGTCTAAAGTTACTTAAAAAAATCACTAAAATAGTAAAATTTAAAATAAAGACTAAGTTATTACAAATTTACAATAATACAAATTAATCCTACAAAATTATAAATTGTGCTATTAACTATTAACATTACAATTTATAAATACTGCTTCTAGCTTCTAACTTTTTAAAAATCTAAATTCTAAACTAACAAAATCATTTTATATAACATTAATGATTTATTAATATATATAATTATATATTTATATATATATAATAAGGAAATTCGGGGGCGAGGGCGGGGGCGGGGTAAAAGTATGGTGGAGGGAACCTTATACCACTCCCGCCCCCGCTTTATGTGTAGAAAGCGGGCAAGGGGACCCCGCCCCCTGCCTGCCAGACGGGTGACTCTGTCCCCACACGGCGGTGTGGGGCGGAATGCGGGCGGGACAATGGGTGTGGGTACCCGCTGCCCACCCTTCACTGAAAGCTTCATCCTTTTATAAAAGGTGGGAGGAAATGTTGGTTCTGAATTCTTTTTCCCTATCTGCAAAAATGTTAATGGTGCAACTCATTCAAATAGAAGGTTTAAAACATAAGAAGAAAAAAAAGTATAATAAAAATTAACTCGATATGTATTCATGAAAAGGTGGAAACAAACAAGAAATAAGATGATGAAAGGTGAGATAAGCTTACACATGATATCAAACCAACCCAATTGGCTAAACTTCTCAAACACCAAGATCAAGTGTTCCAAAAGTGAGTACTCATGACATTAATCTTATCATACCCAATGCAACATTTCACAAGAGCAGAAGGCCCCCATCAATTCAATCTTCATCAATACAAGCTTCCTTGTTAATTTAAATACAATGAGTGAAATTCAATCAAAGTCTTCTCTTTCAAGTGATGAAGAATATGAACAAAAGGATCCTAACAATCATTTTTAGCCACCAGTTTCACCCAAAATAGCATTTGAAAATTTGAATCTACCTTACAAGATCTCTGTTGACCAAGTTCATTGATATGATACTCCAATGAACTTAAGTTGCTGCAGTTGAAGGAAGAGAGTTATCTTAAGCAAAAAAAAAATGTAAAAGTTAAGTTAAATAGATAAATTAGTAATAAAATTAAAATTAAAAAATAAATGCATTTACCTTCGATGTGAGCGTCTTCTACATGCTCCTCCTCCACCTTCCAAGGACTAAGTGATTCACAACTCAACCAATTTTGGGAGCAAATTAGTGCTTGGACAGTTTCCGACGCTAATGAGTTTTGTAATGGGTCTATTACACATCCAACGGTACTGAATATAGACTTGGATGTGACAGAAGACATAGGGACGACTAATATATCACGTACGATCTCTGCAATGATGGGATATCTAAATGAGTTCTTCGTCCACCAATCCAAAATATCAACAAGTACTTTTGGTTCAATCATATTTGACAAATACCTCTCCATATCCTCGCTAAGTACTAAACTGTCTTCCTCACAAAAATATTGATTTAAAGATGTATCAAAATCTTCACAGATCAAATCTTCAACAATAATACTTGAGAACTTTGTTGGACCATATTTGAGAAACTGTTTTGCCTATAAAACTTGTTGTATTGCTCAATCAAACGATTCATGAGCAATTTTACTTTGGTCTCAATTCTTTTTCTACATTCATCCCCTTTGCACTTTTTTTAACCAATAAGACAACACTTTAAATTTATATCAAGGGCCAAGAACAAAAGTTACATAATCAAATTCATCTTAACAGTGTCTCCCCAATATTTATAAAATTTAACTTTCATAATAGACGTCATCATCATGAATATATCATCATCCGCATTCTGACCCATTTTGTTCAAAGTATTCTAACTACTCAAATCTCTTGAAACAACAAATTAGAGGTCACGCACGATGAGTCTGAAAATTTTAAAATAGCATCATAAAAACTTTTAGATACTTGAATAAAATACGAGCCAATTTCCAATTTTCAAACGGAGGTGCCAAAAACATAGACTCCTTCAATCCCATTAGCCCAAAAGCTTATTCGTATTTTTCAAGAACAATAAGCATTAGGTATGTTGAGTTCCATCTAGTAGAAACATCTAGATACACTATTTTTCCCCACACAATATTCATCTCATTTGCACATGATTTAAACAAATTAAGCATTGAAGACCTCATAAATTTTATTGCTTCTCTAATTTTATCTGTGCCATAGTTATAATTTTTAAACTCTTAGATACAACAAGATTCAAAATATGTGCGGCATATTACACATGTATAAGTTCGCCTACCAAATTTGTGAATTCCTTATCTTTGAAGTTTCTCTTCACATGAGTAACGACGACTTTATTAGCGGAGTGATTATCTACAGTGATCACGCAAATGCAGTTAATCTCACAATCAATCAAACAAGAATTCAACATCCAAGCAATAGTCTCACCCTTACTATTATCAATTTTGGAAAAAATTATGATTTTTTTGTGTAATGTCTAACTTTGATCAATATAATGGCATGTGACACAAATATAACTCTTGTTTTGCAACGATGACCATATATCAGTGGTCAAACAAACTTTTTGATTACTTAACAAAGCCTTCAACTTTTGCTTCTCCTCCTTGTATACACCAATACACTCTCTTTAGAATGTGGTTTGGGATGGCAAGTTGTATCTAGTCTCTAAATAACTCATGAGTTTAACAAATGTTGGATGCTCTATAACCTTAAATGGAAATTCAAGCTAAATAAATAAATTGGAAATCATCGCTTTTAATATTTCATGGTCATATTGTTGTAACCCTTGAGGACTAGATCATCTACTCTCCATTCTAACTCCAATGTGTGGTGGTGATTTATTCATCCCAAGATTTCTATTTTGTCTAAGGGGAGAATTCAGACAACTCCATTCTAGGTGATGTATCATTGATAAAGTGTCATTTTTATAATGACATCCAAGAAGCTTTAGGCAATGCATGCATTGAGCTTTAGGTGCAACAGGGATTAGCAGGTTCAATCTTATTAAAATGATCTCAATCCCTAGATTGGTTGGTAGTCTTCATGGCTCTTTTTGGCCTTGGGGGTAGAGATTGTGTGGGCCTAGGGTTTGAGATATTGGTGGAGGAAGGTACTAAAGAACTAGTGGCTTCGTCCACATCTAATGATATATGAGATGAACTGGGAACCCCCAATACTATCACCAAAACTATCTTCTATCTGTTTTAAACATAAGAAGAAAAAAAAAACAATGAAAATTAATAAATAGTTATCTATGCTCTAATACTTAGATTGTAGCAATAACTTACTTTAGTGCATCTTAGTTATAGTTATTTAGGATCAAAGACAAACTCTTTATTCAATGGTCTATCACAAAGCAAACATCAACAGCAAAAGGTCAAAAGATTCATGGCCATGAAACTGAATTAGGTGACAAAACACATGCAGAACCCAAACATGAATGATAAAATCAATGCAGCATACAAACTAACTAAGTTTGCTTGAAATATTAATGATATAAATATGTGAGAAAGATCTTTTTTTAATTTATTTCTGTTATTTGGATTGATAAACCAAATCTAAATATTGTTTGCTGATCAATAGAATTTTTTGTTTTTTTTTTCTTAAAAAAGTTTGCACTTAGACTATTTAAGAGGATTTTACTTGTATAGAATAAGAAAAATTTACCATTTCACTCTCATCTTATTATGTAAGATATGATACATTTATTATTATTAAATAATTTTTTATAATCTAATGATAGTAATTATGTCACATCTTATATAATAAAATAAAAATAAAATAACATTATAAAATATAACATTGCTCATGAAATAACTCTAACATCACCCACAACATTACTGGAATAAATTAACAGAACAAAAGAAAGAAAAAAGAAGGAAGGATGCAACATAAGAATGGAACTTCCAATTTGTTTAGTGGGAAGAGTGGCAAGCCCTCCTCCAATCTTAATATAAGGAAAGAAAGTCTCAGAACAAATAATATATTAGCATATTTAGGTATATATTGAACCTGTCAATGGTCATTCAAGCAAAGGTGTGTGAATCATTGCATCCAAAAGGAAAAGAAAAGCCACATTACATGCCACACATAACCCGCATGGGTACCAATTATTTTAATCAATCAATCTTTCAATTTATTTTAACCAATTATTATGGGCAATGTGGCTCTCTCAAATGAAATATATATCTGGTTTTGATATAAATGTGGCCCTTTTTAAATGCATTTTTGTCATCCAATACCACGTGAACATGTAAAATGTTTTTTCTCGAGTCATTGAGATAAACCCAGATCATTCAAAATGAAATTAAAATAAAATATTCCATCATTTGCGCAAAAATACTAAATTTGTAAATCAAACAATACAAACCCAAACAGACATAAGCGAAAATTAAATACCAACTGCTTCAAATACTAAACCTAGGAAATCAAATACAAATCCAAATAGGCCCAGTGAAAATTAAAAACAAATTGCTTCAAATACTAATCTTAGGACATTAAACACAAATCCAAACAGACCCAAGCGAAAATCAAATACAAACCTTAAAAAAAAAAGAATCCAACTAAACCGAGAGAGGGAGAGAGATTAGCATACCTTGAGTTTCAGAGTTAATGAAGAGGGACGGGGCAAACGGCGATGGAACGAAAAGATGGCAGACTTGCAATCACACTCTTGCAAAAAACTAGGGTTCCTGTCGATTTCAAGAGATGGAGAGATTCACAATCCAATTAAACAGAGAGAGAGAGAGAGAGAGAGACAGTTATCAAGTAAATAGAAGAAAATGTCGTTAACGGATAGCGGCCACTGCTGCTAGTCACTGACGGGGATGTATTTGACTGAAAGAGGCTTGAGTTTTGTTGGAAAGAAATCGAGAGAGAGCTCGAGACGAGAGAAACGCTAGGGTTCCATTTTAGTTGATTTCAAGAAGTTCGAGAACTTAGGGACGAGGCTTGAGTCACGTTTGTATAACCCTGATTAAAGCTAATATAAATCCGATTCCGAGTATCCGGATTAAGATCCGGATTCGTAACTGGATTCGGGTAGATATTATGTTTTCACATTCACTAGGATTAAATTCGGACGAATATCCACCTGGATATTCCGGTTTTTCGTAGTTAAGGTTTCTAATAATGAATTTTCTCAAAACCATGCAAAGATGACTATCGTGAGCTATATATAACATATTTCTACTTACTCGGGTTCTCTTTTATTTTTCATACAAGAGCTTCTACAAACACAGATAGATCCCACAAAAGGGATCCACAAATTGAGTTGACATGATCAAATATTAAAAAATAATCCCCCTACTGGCCCCGCCATTTGTTCCCAAACACGAAACACCCCTCGCTACAACCTCGAAACCCCTCCCCCCGCCCATCTGTGCAGCCCTCTCCCTCTTTATTGCGAGTGTCGACGTCGCCCAACATCCTCACCACTAGCTAGATACCCTGGCCTCTCTCTTATTACAATTCTGCTACTTTCCAAACTCATGAGCCAACAGAATTAACAAGAAGAATGATAAGAAAACAAAAGAACAAATTCAAGAACTAACCAAATGTTACACCTTCACAATCCGAAACGCACTGCTTCACTTAACTTGCACACACCGTTTTCCTTGGTCATTTAATATCGTTATATATCTCATTCCTTACCAATCCCCTTCCTTCCAACACAAAACCTTTACATTCTCCTCCCCTTCAAGTGATCAGATCGAAGCCAATACATTTACAACAACTGGACTGAATTTTGTCATGGTATGTTACTTTTACATTAACAGAGACATTAAACATTTTGGACTGAAAACAATGATCTTATCACAAATTTCTCGTACAACAGAAAGTACATATAAACAAACAGAATTATTATATACTATCCTAAACACACTGATTCAGAGTCCCCAACATCTTCTTCAACAGCCGTACTGCTACTGCCTTCTCTTGTAACACTAATGCTCGTCTTTGATGAGTCAAAAGTACTTTCTGTCATGGCCGCCTCATGCAAATACACTGCCTTTGTCTTCCTCCTCCTCTCTTTCCATTTTCTCAACAACTCTGACATCTGATCTCTTTCATCTCTAGCTCTGATACTTATTTCTGCAGCTTCTTCCTTTTTCAGTTCCTCCTCATCTTTACCATCATGACTTGAACTCGCTGCTGCTGCCATGGGGAAGAGGAGTTTTTTACAACAAAATAGAAGAACCATAAGCAACATAATGTACACATACAAAGACGTCCACACGTAGAATGTCCATTTCCAGTTTCGAACCAATTGCTTTGTCCATGGCGGCTGAGAGTGGATGAGAATTTCAGCTTCATATAACTGTGGTACAGATGAAGTTCCTGCCCTCGGAGCCAAAGTTACTTGTACTGCCTTGGTTCTTTGTATTCCTTCCTTGTGCTTTAAAATATCTATGCTCATCTTCTGCGTCTCGCTGGAGATTCCAAGTAAAAGAGGAATGAAAAGAAGAACCGTCCGAGTGAGTCGAATCGGGAAACTTCGAAACCGCAGCATGCAGGGTTGGCTGGACTTCGCTATCACTGTTCCATCTATTGATAACAGCTCAGCAGACAACTGAAAAGATAAAATATGGTGTAAAAATAATACATATTTACAAAGAAATTCTTTTGTTGATCATATGCTGCAAACTTTCTATTTCATATAAAACTATTTTCTTCTTCAATTGCCATTGCATTGAAGAGCCTAATTCTTAATGTCTATCGAGAGATCACTATTTCATAATTTAATTCACTTCGACCTCGTGATGATATCCCTTCATACGAATTGTATTTTCTCTCTTTATCGCTTCTGCTTCAATTTCCTTGACGTTCAGTTTTAGGACTTTTGAGTAGCGACTTCCACACCAATAATCATAAGTTATTGAATGAGCCAAAACAAGAAAAGACGCATTGCCTCCATGTTCTTATAAAATCTTCAATTGGATGAGTGTAGCCAGCCATTAATAACTTTTTCTCGTGTGATAATCATAAGACACATAAGCCTATTTACCTACTTCAAAAATCAGATAAAGTTGAATTTAATGTTGAATTGAATCTAATGGGTTTGTCCAAGTTAAGAGCTTTATTTGGATGATTTTGCCACTATATAGTTTATTTTATTTGGAAGAATTTCTTAGACATTTGGTTGGAGGACTTTTTGTATGTAAGTTCTTATTATGGGGGATTCCAGCTGGTTAAAGGGTTCAACCCCCAAGTCTGGGGCGTGACAAAACTTCTTTCCAATTAGGTGCAAAAAGCAGGAACATTATGAAGCATCCCAAATTTTTTCATCATCTTGTGTTTGTATAACTAGCATCAAGGGAAATCCTACACAAGATGTGATGAATATCTGTCATCATTATCATGAAGCATTGCTACATGAAACAATGAATTTGTTTACAAAGGAAATATTTTTAAAACACATCATGATTCCAAATTGGAATAGGAGATTATCCTGGTATGATTCCTCTGTCCACTCTAAAGTATTTAAAGATGGAATTGAATCCCCTGAGTTGGTGGAAAAAAATCAACCTTGAATGAGATTGTAATGGTCTCGAAGCGAGGGTATGCGCCTTCTTGTTGGTTGGGGCTAGAGAGCGCCCAATGGATATTTACATGATCAAGCCTTGAGTATTCTTGATATGAAGTCAAATTGATGGGCGTTACCCACATTTTGATGAAGAGAACCAAGACGTACACACATATTTTATGGGGAGATACTGTTTATGGTAAGGAAAGATTAAAAATGGATGATAATTATGAGGAAAGAGGTTCAAGAATCTAGATGGATTTTCTTTTCTTTTTTTTAAATGCAAGTTTCATGTCCATGCACTCATATAAATGTTAATACCTCTTATGACATATTACATAAACATTAGCTTTACTAATAACTTACTAAGATTAAATCTCATCATGGTAAGATCCACTACAGTCTCCAAGAACCATAAAAGATGTTGCAGAGTGAAGAAAAGAATCCCGAGGAGCAATAGTGTGAAGAGTATACAATGCATGACTTGTACTACATGGCATGTATTTTCATGTGAGGTGGCATTATAACATGATATAAACATTTAGGATATTGAATAGAAGTTCAAAGCATAGAAATTATCAATAAATAGCATTTATCTAAAACATATAAGTAGAACCCATCATGAGTAAGTTAGAAGCTAACTTACAAAATCATCTGTTTACAAAGAAAAATCTTCAAAGGGCTGAAATAAATATATGGAATTGTCATAAATATAGCAAATATTGCATCTAAACCTATAACTCTCAAAAATTGCACATAAACACCTAAATTTTCAATATTTGCAATTTAGCCCCTATAAAACTTCATTGACACATGTATTTTCTATTCTAAATCTATTTCTGGCCTTAGATTATGATTTATCATACCAATAAGGAAAAACCATGTTTGAAGTTCATCAACATAAACATTTCACTTAATACAGATTTAAGCCTAATCTCATGTTTGAAAGCATTAAACCAAAATTCTCCTTTGATCAAATCTCCAAACATAGTTCAGTTACATGTTTACTCACTAGTTACTTATTATACATTCCCAGATTTGCAATAGAAAAGACAACTACACAACTACAAATATCAAACAGCAAGTCATGGCCTAATATCATGGATTTTGCTTGTATTGTGTATTTGTGTGCTTAAGACATCATTGTATCCTAATTTCTGAACACATTTATGCTAAAGATATGTTCTTGAAGATATCGTGTTCAGATAAACAAGTAATCTGAGAGAACTCGAAGGAAAACTAGAAATCACAAACTAATGGTCAAACCAAGCATGTTTCTAACAACCTTGAACTTATAACTTCATCTTCTTGTAATATGTTGATATCTTGAACATATAAATAATCCAAGTAATTATCATCAAGTCTAATCTAATTCCAAATATAACATTCAAGTCATTAAAGTTAAGCTAACATTAAACTCCAAAATATGCACCGAGACTTCAAACCAATAAGAATACCACAATTCAACATATACTTCTAATTATATGCTTCAAATCACATCTTAATGGCACCCATATAACTTGTAAGGAGAAGTAGGGCCTCTTTCTAGTTAATCAGTTCGCCTCGAAATGGAAGAGATTACTCACAAAACTAGAAGTCTTGAAGCTTGAAGAAACCAATTCTCCCCTAACTGATCAAACTAACCTCTCTAGTTTACAAATACTCAAAAAAATTTGAACTAGATTTTTTGGGTAATGTGAGAAAATGTTAGAGGCTTTGGCTCAGTTTCGTAGAAGGAAAGTGAGAATGTGAAGACATGTAGCTCGGCAACTTCACTTACTCTTCTCAAATTGCCAAGTGTGAAAATTGTGATTAAATGAGTGGGAAGAGAACAAACCATGTGAAGGAGATGTCGCGAGTTTGACATACTAGTGGAGATGTTAATAGAAACTAAGTTGCTGAGGTGGCAAGACATGTTACCATGTGTCATTACCAGACTTCGTGCCACATCATACCAAGAATTTTTTATTTCTCTACAAATTTCTACAAACTCCAACCAGAGCATTGTTGCATATCAGTTTGTTTAATTATAATTAATAAGTATAATTTTTACATGATTTTTATTATTTTTTATTTATTAAAATTGTTAATTTTTCTTTATTTCTTTTAATTTGATTTAATTTTTATTTATGTTTCTTTATTTGTTCTTGTTGATGGAATGAGAAGAGAAAAAAATTGCTAAAAGGGAGAAACATCTTTACTCCATTTGATTTGGGCTTTGGAATTCAAGAATAGGAGAGAGGCCCGTTTGACCCACTTTACTTCACTTGAGCCGCAAGACTTTCAATTGGAGAAGGAATGCCGGCACTGGGACTTCATTCACATGTGCCGCATGACTTCATTATCTTTAACTTCAGCACTACATATGAGACGGCCCACATCTTAACTTCAAGTTCACTTACAGGGAGCCACACTTATTACTTCAATTGAGAAAGGCCCACCACATTCTTGCTACATGTTGACCTGCATTTTTGAAATTCACTCGAGTAATCTCACACCTTCATTTTATCCTTTCTTGGATATATTTTCATGGGCCCCACGCAACTCTCACATGGGCCGAGTTGTCTTAACTTATAAAAGTGGGGGCACGGCAATTCACTCGAGAAAATACGGAATTCACTTTGGCTAAAGGCTGGGGCGCCGCACAACATACATAAAGAAAGGAAGGCACGCTGGGGATGACCGATTCTCGTTAAAAATAGTTCATCAATAAAAATATTGTAAAAAATTTTTAAAAATATAATAAAAAAATAATATTTAGAAAACACAATAAAAAATATAATAAAAAACATAAAATAAAAAAAAAACACAATAAAAATGCAATAAAAAAATAAACTAAAGATGATTTTAAAGAATACTCAGCCTCAACCCAGACGGAGTCAGTGTCAGCAGCGTCTGTTTTTCAAGGGAATCGGTCCGTTCGATCCCCAAATTTTCTCTTAAAGAAAAGAGATGAGATAGAGCACCACTGAAGGGAAAATTGGAGATAAACGAGAGAAGAGAAAAAAGACAAAGAAATAAATGAGATGCCGACAAGCAACACAGTTTTATGGGAA
Source organism: Platycarya strobilacea (assembly GCA_036898215.1). Taxonomy (NCBI): domain Eukaryota; kingdom Viridiplantae; phylum Streptophyta; class Magnoliopsida; order Fagales; family Juglandaceae; genus Platycarya; species Platycarya strobilacea. The sequence continues at coordinate 21,883,147 of CM072555.1, read as the reverse complement.
AATTTTCTTCGGAATTTTTTTTTTAACAAGAGGCTGAATATTTTATTAATCGATTTGGATAAAAAAAAATATGAGTTTTATATTTTTTTTTAATTTTATTATAAATTAATTTTATTTTTTAGAATTTTTATATAATCTAGCATTGAATATACAATTTATATTTCAAATTGTTTTATTTTTAATACTTATATGATTGAGTATTTAATTTTTATTCTTAATACTTCTAATTTTTAGCTAACTACCGTTTGATCAATTGCGATTTTAACTCTAAGATTAAACATCATTAATTGAGCGAAAATAAAGATACTTTCCCGCAACTAATGTGATTGTCAAAGAAAAATTCTAAGAATTTAATGATTCTCCAATTAATTAAATTCACATAGAGATATAAAATTATTAGTTGGAGATATTTTTTATATTACTCGAGATAAAATATTGAATAGTTGAGAGATTTTTATCATCATGAGATTATTGGAATTTAATAACTAAAAAGAATAAATTATGTGAGACTTATTAGGTGAAATCAAACACCCTATAAATTCATTCTTATTATATTTTTCCTCTCTTAGATTTTATGCTATTTTATTTTTAAATTTATTTTTATTAAATATTTCAATTTGATTTAGATAATAAAAATGTTTCATTTATTTTTCAATTTCCTTAATAATAATTAATTTAGTGAATTTCAGTACTTAGTAACATAATTAATCCATGTGGGTCTGGCATGCATTTTATTTTAACATTTTACTACTTATTACGATTCTATGCACTTACAGATATTTTTACGAGGATAATAATTATATCTCAAATAAATTCAAGATGTTTTAAGTTCACTTGAGGATTATAATTGACATTGATGTTGAAATGGACATCTAACTAATTTAATCTATAATAATCCTGTGTTTTCATATTAGATCAATATATCAAGAATTAAAGAAATTCTTTTTATCTAAGTTTTCATTTGTCATATCACATCCTCTACCTTAATAGAAGATTTCCCCAAAAATCTAAAGATATGCACAAAAAGAGATTAAACTAATTGTAACTATTGTATTCACCATACGAACTACCATCCGTTGTTACCAATGGAGTTATCAACAGACCTCAGTGGGAAACTCAAGATCCTGATGAAGTAGTACTTGTGGAAGATGGTACATCTCATCGTCCATGGAGTCAATACATATTTACAAGCATCACGAGGTCCTACTTAAGCAATCGAACCCACTTTTTTGCACAAGATTTTACTTCAGCAAGTTTAAGACTATCCTATAAAGATCACCTAATAACTCCATTAACAATGGACATTAGTTCATATGATGAGTATAATAGTTAAAATTAGTTCAATCCATTTTTTTGCAGCGCTTAGGCTAAGATAGGTTGATACTCTGAACAATAAACAAAGCACATATTCAATACCAACGGAGCAAAGCCCTTTCCATACGCTATCGATCGATGTAGCTTAGAATGATTTTGGATCGATTCCAATTTTTTGCAACCCTTAAGTTTCAAGAACGAAATCTTTTATTAAGGGGAGAAAGATGTACTACCTGAAGAGAAAACTTAGACAAAAAGAATTTATTTAAATTTTGGATAGATCGGTTTAATATGAAAACATAGATTTGTTATAAATCAAACTAGTTAGAATTTCATTTCAACTTTAATGGCAACTTATGATCCTCAAATGATTCCAAAACATTTTGAAATTATTTGAGATAGTTAGGATCATAAACCGAAAGAATTATTTGCACCATTGCTCTAGTTGAAATTTTTATAAATTTATAAAGCAATAAAATCATTATGATTATGTGGCCCAACCTATGCATGACATGTGTCAACATGTCTTGCCACCTCAACAAATTAGCCTCATTTGTTTTTGCATATGAGATTAGATAAATTAAGATAAAAATTAAAAATTATATAAAATATTATAAAAATATTTTTTAATAATATTTTTTTAAGATTTATAAAAATTGAGGTGTTTATTTTATTTTGTGTCTGAATTTGTGATTAGAAAAGATGAGATATATTGCGAATTTAAATTGTTTTTAAAATTTTGAGAGCTCCGTGATTTGCGGTCTATCTGTTTTTTCGCTTTTTGGGTCATCGTGGTCCTAGGTTTCACTCATGGCGGCAGTCATGGCCCCTATGGTGAGTGACTCACTGGGCCTTCTGTTCAGGGTGATCGCAGTAAGAAAACCTTTGTTCAGGTGGTGTCTCATGTTCCTTCCCTTTCCTTCAAGCTTCAATTGAGATATCCTGTAGATATCAATAGGGAACAAAGTTTTCTCTTTTCAGAGAGTGGATTGACAAAGGCAACAGACAACTTTTAATTCACATTGGATTTGAAGTTTAATCGTTCTCGACCTTCTATCGACATTATTAGATAAGTTGTAATCGAGACGTGGGGCTTGCTAGATTTACCAACGATTAATTTTATGAATGAACATAACATTGGGTTTCACATGAAGACAGAAAGGCTCGTGCATGGCGGGGTAAGTGAAGGGGATCGATTGGTGGTGTTGTTTTCCGAATATTTAGGTGGACCAAGGTTTATGATGTGAGGAATGAGTCCTCATTGGCTCCTTCTACCTAGGCTGCCTTCACATATGTATAGATCAAATTGTTTACAAGTTCTTACGAGTAGGTTTGGTCGTTGTTTGGGGATGTATAATGTAATGCTCAATTGTACTAGGACTACGGGAGCTCGTATTTGTGTTGAAGTGGATCTGGAGAAGGAATCAGTTCAAGGATTTCCCATCGTCATTTCGAATTATACAACTATTTGGTAGAGAGTAAAATATGAAAAGCATGGTTTCTACTACCTAGAAAAGAAAGTATGAAAAGAGAAGCATCACAAGGATTTGTCACTTTCAAGGGCTTCTAATTCTAGGATGGTGAAAGGTCATATGGATAACTAGGTAGAGAAGGAAGATACATTGCAGTCAGAAAATTCAAATTCAAATGTGAATATGGCGCTTGAAGAATGGGAGATTAATGGGGAAAAGGTTGCCTGTGATGATTCATTACAAGAATTTCTAACAAGAAAATTCTTTCAAAGTATCTGTTTGAAGAGATTCGAAAAGATTTGATTGTTAATGTGATGAGTATCAAAGACAATGAAGAGGTGCAGTGCATGGTCTTGTAAGATCATCTAAAAGTGGTGGATGAATAATTAACATTGGAATGTGGTGCAATTATATAACTCTTTTATATCACCAAGGAAATAAATACATTTTTCTTCAGATAATGAGGACGAGGCCCCTATGCAATACCTTGTTTGTACCAAAGTTTATAATCTGGATTCTGAAGTTATTGGTCTCGTCAACTCATCTTCTACAAAAGAAAATTTGAAACAAGCATCTAGGTAGTCCTACAGGGTGGCCACTTGCACCACAAAGCTTAATCTATCATAAATACAATCCTTGTGTGGAATGTGAGAGGGTTGGGTAGGTCAAGAAAAACACCAAGAGGTTTGGTTCGACGTAAAAAATCTTTTGTGGTGGCGATTTCTGAACTGTTTACTACTATTGAAGGTTTGTTTGTTTTAGAAAATTCCTTGATTTTTTCATCGTTTTGTTCGAATGCATAAACGGGTGGTAAGCTATGGTTATTCTAGATGGAGAATACATCTTTTGATGTTGTGTGTCTGTCATTACAAATAATTATTAGGTGGTTTTTTATTTTGGACCAAAACATTCTGGTTACGTTTATTTATGCAAAGTGTAGCCAAGTGGATCGTAGAGAATTATGGCACTCTTTAGAAGGTATCAACATGGGCAATCGTCCATGATTGGTAGAGGGTGATTTTAATATCATTAGGAAGGATGGTAAAAGATTTGGGGCCGACTGAGAGTCTCTTTGGCCATGGATGATCTTAATGTTTGTTTGGATAATTGTGTATTATTGGATTTCCTATTCTCGGGGTGTCGGATGTCATGGTGTAATAGTCAGTTTGGTTCTTCCCATAGTTGGGCAAGACCAGATCGAGTCATGTGCAACTTTTGTTTTTCTAGTACTTATCCAGAAGCAGGGTATGATTACCTTCCTAGAAAAACATCGGATCATTGTCTGATGGTTTTTCACTTTCATAGAGAGTTCGTTCAATACGGTCCTTCCCCCTCTAGATTTCAAGACATGTGGACTGAGCATGAGTCTTCAAATTTCAGTTCAGGAACTACTCTTAGGAATCATGGCCTTAACCATGACCGTAGGGATGAGTGCATTGCATCGACATCGGTCGCATTGAAGGGGAAGTGAAGAAACCCCTTAGCAAGTGAAGAAACCCTATCCCTCCCCCCCTCCCCCTACCCACTACCGAGCAAGGAATGGATCAAAACTCAACCCATGCTCAACTCTAAGTTGGGTGGAAGCACTTGGTTTTCATAATTGAATGTAGTCTTGGGAAGGAACCGAAAGCAGTCTCCCCTCCCCCAACCTCTAGTTGAGAGCCAACCCCATCTTGGACCTCATTGGTCAGAATCCTGACCTTGACCTCACCTAAGGAAGTAGTATCATCGAGACCAGTAAAAAAATCTGCAAGACCTTGGGTAAAGTAGAGTCGATGTCCGTGTCTTCTTCATCGACCAACTCCATTGTGACTGACAGGGTCCACAGTGAATAAAGGCAAGTGATCGGTAGAGTCGGTCTCTCGAAAAGGAAACTCAAAATCCAAGGTGGTGGCTAGGTTCGAGAAGGCTTGCCCTTGTCAAGTCACTCTGATAGTCGTCATGAGGTCAAGGTTTATCTACCCCTAGCCTCACTATGAAACCTCTTTCCTTCTTTTGCTAGCACGGTGATGGCAACCCTTTTCTTGCCCTAGGAAGTATTAGGTTCCTTTGACAAGTTACAACTGCTGAAGTGAAAGACACCAAACATCATAAAAAAATATATCAATATTGGCCCTTATCAAAAGGTCCTCCATCAAGAAAAACTCTTAGTTATGCTCGACCTAATAGTAACACGGGCTTGCTCATGCAGGGAGATAGTAACAATCACATCCTTGTTATCATGGAATTTTCTCCAAATGGTGTAGACTAAAAGTTCAACCTTCTCAACCTATTTGCCAAGAAACTCCTAACCCTGTCTAGAAACAAAGAAAATTTTCTTATGCCATTGCTTAACATTTGAGTGATGACTCGAAGGAAATTAAGAAATACCAAGAACACAAATGACATAAACATATATTTCCCTTCAGTTCCCTAACTAAAAAGAGCTCACGGATAGTTAAGTCAGAGTACCCTTCCATGGTAGGTTCCAAGACCATCCTCTAGGCGACAACAACACATGAGAATTTTTTTTTTTTAAATATAAGTAACAACACATGAGAATTCTCCAAGCACTCGAATTAAGCTGGGCTGGTGCCAGCTTCAAATAGACTAAGAGATCTCATACTGGGCAACCAAAGGGGAGGTGCAACCCACAAGAATTGGAGTGAACTATAAGCCCACCATTTTAGCAAACCCTTTATTATCTATGACTCCCCGAGAGGTAACCTCTAGGACTACATAAACAAGGATTCAATATGAATCCCTCATGCTGGATGATCAGTTATAATAACCCTCAAAGTAGAGAATACGTGGGCAGAAGAGGATTCTAGAGGGGAGAACTACATAAACAAGGACTGCATAAACAAGGATTCCATATGAATCCCTCATGCTGGATGATCAGTTATAATAATCCTCAAAGTAGAGAATATGTGGGCAGAAGAGGATTCTAAAGGAGAGAACTATGAGTAGAACACTTGGAAGAACCTTGACAAGACATGGAATCAAATGAACTAAGAAGAAAGAAAATGGATCTCAACAAAGAACATCAACATAGATAATAATGAAAAGAATGTGAAGAATTGAAAAGGGGATATCAATGAAATGGAGGGGACCATTTATAACCTAGGGAGCTATGATTGAAACTCCCTATTGAGAATACGAGCTATTTAACAACATGACTTTATGAGCATACCCTTACAATCGGGTGAGGTGACTACTTACAGGCATATATATATATATACGCATTGAAGATCGATGTTTTATACAAGAGTGATGTTACTGCCAATTTGGGATTTGTTTTGGAACTTCGATAGACAATTTTATTTATTTTTACATGATTTTTTAAATTTTAAACATTTAAAAAAATCATAATATTTTTTTTTTTAAATTACTTAATCATGAAATAGAAAAATTTAGGAGCAGGAGACTTTATCGAGACCAATAGTATTTTCCTTTATACAAATATCAAATATGAGTGCCCTAGTGCAACGTGTAATGGGATAGGCACGGACGCTTCATAATCCTTAAAGTCCTGCCACATCGACGTGGTAGGAACTTGCGGAAGAATTGGAGCATCTTTACATGTCCCAATGATACAATGTAAAAGGCCCATGTAATATGCCCTATAGGCTAAGGAACCTACAGGAAGATTGAATGCCTCTAAAGAAACAACGAGATATTTACAAGAGAGATGTTAGGACTCCCCACTTTAGAATCTCGATTGCATCTCTCTTTTTTTTTTTTTTTAATTTATATAATTTTTTAATATTTTTTAAAAATATAAAAAAATTACAATATTATTTAAAAATACTTTCTTAAAAATTATATTAAAAAAATGATACAATCGAAATCTCAAAATCAAAATTTCAAACATTTTCTTATTTAGGCCCTATTTGAATTTAAGACGAGACGAAATAAGTTGAAATGAGTTGAATTTATTTTTTAATATTATTAATATTTTAGAATTCAAAAAAATTGACTTGAAAATTTTAAAAAAAATATATTAAAATTTATAAAAATTATATTAAGATTTATATTTTATATAAAAATATAATGATAAATTTAAGTAAATTGAGACAAATGTCACGTTTTCGAATACAAACAGGGACTTATAATAGAAGTCCATGATATGTCAACTCTTTCTTTCGGCTATCTTATCCTGGGAAGCTGGCAATGAAACCCCGAAGTTTGGGAAAAATTAACCATCCTTATCAAATAACAATTCGCCCCTATATAAAGAGATTTTCCTTTTCTATTAATATTATTTACCCCTTCCTGTTTGGGCATCGAAAGTGCATTAGGCCCATTGAGATTCCCATATTTTTTGCTCCTTTTAGCAGGTCATTGATTAGATCCAGTTGGTGGTGAAAAACGTTATCAACAGTGCCTATTATTGGTTTTGGCCCATTATCATCATTTTACCTGACAAAGTTCCAAATTTGACATTCTAGCTATATAATTTGCCACATCTCTAAGTATTATTAGGAGAGTGGTTTAGAAATCAGATCTTGCGACATAGTAGATATAATGTTTGAGACTAGTTCATTTTTTCTAATTTCTAACTACACAAAACTAAGTCATCATTATTGTTCTGGAATGTATATCAAATGAGTTGAGTGTTTCAGATCTCACAATTTCATGGATGCTTCTCATTGTTGAGCCATAAAAGCATAAAGTCATACAAAAATTCATACAAAAATAACAGCCTTTTTCTCCCTTTCTTAAGGGTCGTGATTCTTGAATTGAGCTGATATGTCTATACATACAGTACCAATATTTCATAAGTTATTATTTGAGTGAGGGTCAGGTTTTGTCATGAGGGTTTTAGCCTAATATATTATATATATTTTATATTATCATGAGCTACACTCATGTCAAAGCTTTATATAATAGAAATTTCTATATATAAACTATGACCTAAAACAGACAGATGAGAGATTGGAGATAGCTAGGGGTTGAGAGAGATCTCTAGAAGAGGAGTAGATCAAGAAATCAACGAAGATTCGAAAATGTTGTGAGAATTGTCGTATTTAAAACGCCAGAACATGATGAATATGCCACCTTAGAGCTGAAGTTTTAACTCGAAAGTATCGTCTCAACTGCTCCCATTTTCCAGCATGCAGTTTCAGTGACCTTAATAATTGAGTCTTGTAAGTACTAATCCCCCCAATTAATGACCGTCACAAAATTAAGATCTAAATATATGAAAAATATGAGGAAAAAATTACCCAATAAAGTAAGAGTTTTAATCAATTAATTTTAGTCTACCAATCGAATTTTATTTATAGCATGAAAAAAAAAACAAAAACAAAAAACAGAAAACAGAAAAAAAAAATGCGAACCTGGAACACGCCAATCTTCCTATTGAAATCAGATTCAGGCATCGAAAGCACCAAAGAAACATGAAAAGTGTGGCCTCTCGGAACAGCCTTAAACGACTGCTTCCTCCTGCTGAGTGATCTTTCAACCCCAACATTACCAAGACAAAACACAGCCTTTGGATGAGGCTCAGTGTAATCGAAATACAACTTCTCCCTCACATAGACAGGATGTTCAACCCACAATTCAACCAATCCAACACCCACCACGACAGCCACAAGCAACAGCACCGTCAAAACCATGCACACGTACACAGCTCCAAGAAACCCAAAGCTCAGCTTCTTTATCAAGCCGGCGATGCCATGGGCGATGGCGGAGGGGAATTTCCGGATTGCGGATTCGACGGCGTCTTTGGTTTCTTCGGCACGTCGGTAGGAGTCGGAGACGATGGAGAGAAGAGAGAAGATGGGGGAGAAGAGAGTGAGGAAGCAGTTGTAGATCAAGTCAGCTTCGAAAAATATTAGTTTGGTGAAGCATTCTAATGGATTTGGCATCACAAAGTAGGCTTCTTCCCAGTCCTTCTCGGCCATATCTGGCTGTGATGGAGGAGACTGGGGGCCAGCTAGCTTGGAGGCTCTGGTTTTATGATCCCGGGGATTTGATTGTCGATTGGAGCTGTACGTGTGTCGTTTGCATGAGGGGGGAAGCGAGACGTGGTGACAATGCAGTGCTACGTGACACGTGGTGTTAATGCAGTGCTACAAGAGCACTACAAAAAAATTCTGAGTTTTGGACAGATTTTGTTCTTGAGAGGATAATTTGTTAGTAAATAATGACATTTTATCATTAAAATTTATTTGTCAGAAATATTATATCAAAAATAATTATAATGGATTACTTTATTTTTAACGATGTAAAAATTATAAATATTATTCAATTTTTCCAACACATGTAGAATCAAAGAAAAAACTTGACAAATAATACGTTTTTTTTAGGAGTTATGAAATTATTACTTACGGCACTAATTAGTAACATAAGAAATACATTTTTTAATTATAATTTTGATAACAAATAATTATCATTTTCTACTTAATTCACATCGTTACAAACCATATTGTCCCAAATATTTATATTATATAAATTTATTTATCACAAATTAAAATACATGAAATTTACAAGTTTTTTCCACCAATTAAGATCATCAGAAAAAATTACATATTATATATTTTACTTTTTTAAATAATTTAACTGAAATATAAACTAGACATAATTTTCGTTTTTCCTTCGTTTATCTTCTCTCTCTCCTTCCTCTCTCTGTAACATTTGATTCCTACTAAGTAATTTCTTACGTCATTTTAATATTTTTTTAAATAATAATAATATTTTATTTTATGGTTTTATAATAGGGACTATTAAATAATATTTTATGGTAAGGGTGTTTAATTTTATAATAAGATTTTACAAGATATATTAATATGCGTATAATTATAATTTATTTTATTTTCCTCTTTCATTTAAGTCCTTCATCTCTTAAGAATTTAAAAATGGCCTCATTAATCCCCAACCATTAGATGTGGATAGGTGGGGAAATATCTTGTAAGATACAATCATAGCTGTTGATTTCACTTTATGAAAAAAGGTTGTCCTAATTACAAAAGTGTTATTGTCATTCCCTTGTACTAGTCGGCCAAAGATAACCAAGAAACTTTGAATTATTTTCACTTATCTCTCTCTCTCTCCCGTCTGCCTTAAGAAGAACTAAGATAAACCCTATCTTTCATCCACTTCCATAACTGACCTTCTCTCTTTCTCTTCAAATTTCTCTTCAAGAACTCAAGAGTCAAGATTTTCTTACGATTTCTTTCAATCTATGCGAAAATCACAAAGTAGGAGCTCATGCATCTCCTAGGCACACGAGTTCAGCCCTCTAGCTCACCTATTCGGTCTCCACTTTCAATCCAAGAGAGCAAACTTAAATCTTGTTTCAAATGGGTTGAGTTTGAAGGTAATAGAGTATAAAATTCATTTCTTACCTCCTTGTTTATGGGTTTCGGATTTTAGCTATATTCTCATCTACATATTTCGGTTTTGACTCAAGTTTAACAGATGGACTGTTGTGGGTCTACTAATTCCCCATATACTCATTTTTGTCACCTATCTCTTTTTGGGAGCACTTGGAGCTTGAGGTAAACCCTAAATTTTTATTACTTTGATTTTTGGTTGGTTTGGAAGTATAAATGAGTCTTTTAGCTAGAGTTTGGGTGTGTTATGATTTCTATATGCTTTAGGTCTGAAAATGCCCTATTTTAACATCCTAAAAAGGTGGTTAAGTGGCTGTTTTACCTTGCTTTAAGTGGTATCTCGAAAATAAATATTTTGAGTCTAATTAGGTTGGGAAAATTTGGTTTTCTAGTTTGTACTTACTTTCCTTTTGAAATCAAGAGCAAGGTAAAACAGATACCTTATATCAATGCTTTATCATCAATGTAAATAGATACCATACACCAATGTTTTATCATCTCTGTAGGTACTATTATCATAATAATGATTATCTTGAGATTTGTCATTGCTTTAAGGCAATTTACGACATTCTGTCAGTCAAAGAAAACCTAGTGCAATGGACTCCGGTAAATCTCTTTCATGTTTAGGATCATCATTAATATTGTTAGTATCTTCCTGAAATTGCGCTTCTTGTAGGTCCTGAGGAAAACTTGTTAGTAATTAGTTTTCTCGCCACATGATCCAATGGAGTCAAGCCTTTTTAATTCCACCTTGGAGGATGGGAATCTCTTTGAGATTCCAAATTTCAGGCATGCCTTTTATTTGTCTTATAGTTGTTATTATGGTTTCCTCTGGTTTACTTGTTTAGTATTTGTTGTTAGAATCAGTCGATGGAGGCTTTGTCTGATGTTATGCTATAGGTTGTTATTAAAACAGCTAGTCACAATGGAGGTCATCCAATGGACATCTCTTTGGAATACATACAAGGATGAGTTTGAGAATGAAAAGAGCATGCTTGTAGGAAATTTAGGTGACAAAGCAGCGGAAGACCTTAGACAAAAAATTATTGAACATGTAAGTCTCACTTATTAAGAAAAGAAAAAAAGATGCATATGTAAGTTTTAAGTAGCTGTCGGGACGATTATTTTGTTGCCTTGTTTTTCATTTATGCGACTATTCGATTCATTAGCAACTTATTTGATGCCTTTTCTACTATTAAAAAATTTTGCAACTTATTTGATGATTTTTCCAGAATATTCTTGTTGTTTCAAAGTATTATTCAAGGATCACCTTGAAGAGACCTGCAAAACTATTGTGCCTTCATATCCAAGTTTGTTAATGAAATTTTAGAGTGAGTTAAATTTCATTCTTTAATCCTGAAAAGCTCATTGACGTTTAGACACTTAAATCTTTTTGTTGGTTGCATGCCTTAAGTAACATTCTTTAAACCTGAAATGCTCATTGTTTTAGTTCTAATTACTTGCACATTTTTGTTATACCTTATATGCATAATGAAACTTGTATATTGATTTATCTTTAATGGATATGGTATATTTATATTTCAGGATATTATGCTCCACAACTTTCTGATCAGTTTGTTTTTTAGGAAAATAAGAAATCATCAAAATAGTGATTAATTCTGATCAGGTCATTATTTATGTTTGCTTTAATTGTTATTGGAAGTGGTTAATTTTTACATAATTACGTGTAGGAATTTGTGAGAGGTTGAATGTACCATAATAGAGGAACAAAGAACTTCTGGAAAATTATGGTAAGTTTTCGAAACCTATGGACTCTTTTGCCATGTTCCCTATGTTTGACTGCATGGACTACCCTTCATATAATGTCACCTTTTCTTTTTCTATACCTTATACAATCTAGTTAAGGTTAATCAACTTTTATATTAAAGGTATGCTAAGACCTTTTATCTAGTTTTCTTTAACTTTAAACTTGTTGTATGTTTATTGGAAGATAGCTGGATGAGGAATCTGGTTTCCTTAACATTTAGATGTGATCCTTTAATTATTTGTCTTGTATGTGAGTTTGCAAAAAGGATTGGGAAGATATATCTTATGATCTTTGCACCAAGCCTTCTAACCTCATCAACAGTAGTCCCTTCCATGTTATTAGCACAATGTAGCAATTGTTGCTTCATTTCTGTCATCTATCACTTTTTGTTTCATACTACCAACTTCTTTATTTGATCTAGATCCTTTATGGTAGATTTTGTCGTAAACATATGATTGCAAATTAAGAATTTTCCTAATTTTTTGCATTAACCATCATTTATAGCGCCATAATCCTGTTTGGGGTCCTTGTGTTTCTTTTTCAAAAATTTCTTTTCTTTGATCTAGTTGCCATCTTGGGTTTTTAATGCAAATATATAAATGTTTTTCATCCTCAGTTTTGAGTTCTAATATAAGTTACCTCTTTTTTTTTTCCTTCTTCACCTTGCAAATTATAGGGATTGTATCTTGTTTACATCATCTTTTTTGTCCAGACAACATTGATGATTGTTGGTTCAAGAGGTATTGATCAATCCTCCATTATTCTCATTCCCTTTGTATAGATGATTAACAAATTTTTTTTATTTGGCTTCACTAATTCCTTATTCTCATTGCCTTTGTATAGATGATTAATTAATTATTTTATTTGGCTTCAAGAGGCATTAATCAATCCTCTTTTGTTTCTCTTTATTTTCAAACTACCTAAAAATTGTTATTTGTATTCCAATATTTTTTTTTTTATGTATTTTAGGTATAAAGCTACAAGCATTTGATACTATTTTACTAGTATTTTTTTTTTCGTAAAAGACTATTTTTGGCGATTATAAATGGTCACAAATATGTTTTTTTGGTCACAAATATATATTTCTTGCGATTTTCATTGTGGCATATAAGTATTTCTGACCCCTGTTAACCATGGTTACTACATTTTTTCCTGTAAAATCTTACACTTTCTGCGAGGAAAAGAATTGTCAGAAATGAGAGTATTTCTAACAATTTATGCAGTGGTAGCTTTAAGCCCTTTAAGTTACCATTATATTCCTGCGAGTCTGCTGCGGATGCATTTGGTGACAAAAACATAATTTTGATAGAAATATAGGATATTAGCCACGAAAATACATGCAGGAAAAGACAATATTTGTTATAGTGAGATGACATCTGTCATGGGTGCTGCTGCTTATAACATGCTATTTTGGATATTTCGCCAATATCAAAATCTATCAAATTTCTGTATAGAACTGTTGAGAGGTGGCTTGAATAAGTGTCTCTTCAATATGTTCGCTCGAATTTTGCTCGAGCTTTAATTCGAGCAAAACTCAACCCGTAAGTTTGTTCGACTCTCGCTCGACATCCAACTTGAGTGAGCCATCAGACAGAGAGTTCGCTCGACTCTCACTCAACATCCAGCTCGAACAAGATTCCAGGCAGAGATTTCGCTCGACCCTCGCTCGACATCCCGCTCGAGCTAGAATCAACCTTAGACATTTGCTCGAGTCTCGCTCGATACTCGCTTCGAGCTAATGTTTTGTGATTAGGGTTAGTGTTATTTCAAATAGTAGTTTGCTCGAGCGAAATGTTCTCACTCAAGCGAGATTCCACTTATATAAGTGGAACGGTGTTCATTTGAATGCAATTCATGTGAAAAACTCAGTTTTCTATTTTAGACTTTGAGAGAGCGCTTGAGAGTGTGAGAGAGTGCTTTGCAATTTGTAAGTGAGGGAGTATGATTCTTGTAAGAGTCTTGTAATTCATCTTCTATACTCCATCTTTATTTTATAGTGGATTCATTGAGACTGACCCAACAGCAGACGTAGTAGGCTTGTGTTGAGCCGAACCACTTCAAATCTTGGTGTCCTGTATGTTCTGTGTGATTGTCGTATTTTCTCTTGTTGCATTTTCGCTGCGTTACTTCTTACTTGTTGTTTATTAACCGGTCTATTCCCAACAAGAACATTTGAGTTGTGATTTATCATTTTTAATTTGGATAATCTTAAGGTTAGTACTTTTAAGTATCTGTTTTTTTTTTTGTATTTTTGTATTTATTTTTTATGTTTCTTAATAATTAAAAAAGTAATTGTGAGTAAAATTATATAATTTTTAATTCTTTTAATGATTAAGAATGTTAAAAATATACTTAAAAGAAAATAATAATAAACATTTCAAGTACTATAATCTAGACTAGTAAATGAAAAATAATAAAGTGATAATTCTATCACTACCCTTTTAATATTTGTTTCCTATAATTTACATATTTTAATCCAAAGCACAAAATGCCCCTTCAAATACTTTATCAGCCCACAAATTTCATTATCATCATTCAAATATTTTTTTTGTTTGATCAACAGAATTCCATTCATTTAAAAGTCCATGACTACATCGAGTTATCAAACCGTAAAGCATGGTGTAAAAAAGATGGAACTTAATTACTCCCACCAGATCATCAAAATTCCAAGCATATTGAGCGAAGTAATGAGCCTCATAATTGCTCATCCTATTTACATGTTGCACCTTAAATTCTAGGAAGCACTGAAATAACACTTTAGATTCTATAAACAGATTTCCAGCATTGGTGTAAGTGTTAACCAATCAACAGATTGTGTTATTCTCAATAACGAAAAGAAGTTCAAAGATGGAAAGTCTGCTACTCAAATTAATTCTACTGAAATCATGGAAGATATTAATTCTGATATTGAGGGAGAAGAATGAGGAAATATTCAATTACTAAATTATTTATTTTTGTAACTCATGTATTTATGTTGTAATTATGTTCTTTTTGAATTCTTCCTCTGTACACTTGTATAAAAGGATTACTGATATGTAAAATGAATTAACAAATTCTTCCACAATATCCTCTTATTTAATTTTCTTACATGGTATCAAGAGCCTAACAAGGCTAACACCGTTCTTCAATATGTCTGATTCAAACACCTTCCTTCTCCCTAATCTTACTCAACTGATCTCTATTAAACTAAACACAAACAAATATCTGTTATGGGTTTCTCAGTTCAAACTAATGCTGAGAACACATGATCTGATGGGAATAATTGATGGGACAGAGCCCTATCCACCCCAATTTCTCCCTTCTCAAGAAGGATCGACACCAACTCTAAACCCAGCATACACGCTCTGGAACAAGAAGGATCAATACTTTCTGAGTTGGATCAATGCAACTCTAACTGAAAGTGTGCTGTCCACTGTCTTTGGACTAAATACTTCACGCCAAGTTTGGGATTCCTTGGCTTCTCATTTTGCCTCTCACCCTAGATCCAGAGTTAGCCATTTAAAGAGGCAACTTCAAACACTCAAATGGGATTCTAAAACCTGTATATAGTATCTGCAACAAGCAAAATCCTGGGCAGATCAACTTGATGCTATTAGCAAGCCTGTTGATGATGAAGATTTAATTTCTTTGATCATCAGTAGCTTACACCCTTCATATACTCCATTTGTCTTCTTTTTCATTTGCCACAAGAACAACTCCTATGACTTTTGTTGAGTTTCAAACTGAATTACTGAACCATGAAATTCTACTTGACTCTCAAAACAAAAGCATACAACTTGAGGCTGGGTTTTTTGCCTTTTCCACAAACAAAGGTAGTAAGTCTTTCAGTCCCAAAAAGTTTAAACAGTCTAATAATGCTAAACACTTTTCCAAACCATCCAACCCTTCCAATCAGCAAAATTCCAGCAACTCAAATGCAAGTTTTCCACAAAAATCTGCTTTTATATTTCAGAATAACAATCGAGTCCCATGTCAAATTTGTGGCAAAACTAATCATCGAGCACTTGAATGTTATCACGGAATGGATTATGCATTTCAGGGGAGGCTTCCTCCAACTCAATTGGCAGCAATGGTTGCTCAGTCTAATGCTCAATTTGAAGAAGTTGAATCCTGGTATGCTGATAGTGGAGCAAATCAACATATCATTGCTTCACTTGACAATCTAAGTTTTCAACAACCTTTTCAAGGAAATGACTCTATAGCCTTGGGAAATAAATCCAATTTGACCATCATCAACACTGGTTCTGCCAATCCCAAGCAAATGGTGCATCTTTCAAACTTCAAAATATTTTGCACTGTTCAAAAGCTTCAGCAAATTTACTTTCAATACAAAAATTTTGCAATAACAATGCTTGCTTCTTTGTACTAACATCTGATCATTTATTTGTTAATGAAATTGCAACAGGGAAGATTCTGCTGCAAGGCAGGAGTGAGAATGGACTGTATCTAACTCAAATGGGGAGAATTTCCACAAACAAGACCACTCAACTTACTGCCCTTCTTAGAATTAAGACTTCCCATTTTGTCTGGCACAATAGATTAGGCCATCCTCACTATGTTATTACTCAAAAATTGTAACAATGTTTTAACATTCCTGTTACCAATGTCATTAATAAAATACCTCTTTATTCTTCTTGTCAATTTTCAAAGCATAAACAGCTACCTTTCACAGCTTCAAATCGACAAAGTAATACACCACTTGAATTAATTCACTCAAATGTTTGGACATCACCAATTTCGAATAATGGTTGCAAATATTTTGTTCTCTTTGTTGATGACTACTCGAGATTCACATGGCGGTTTCCAATAAAGTTAAAATCTGATGTCTATGTTTACTTCATCAAATTCAAATGCTTGGCAAAAAATCTACTCTCAACAAAAATAAAATGCTTGCAAATAGATCGGGGGGAGAATACACCCCTAATCAGTTTAAAGTTTTTCTTCAAAATCAAGGAATTCTACATAGAATTTCTTGCCCACACACACCTCAACAAAATGGTGTGGTTGAATGCAAACAAAGGCACATTTTGGAAATTGGTTTAGCTCTTCTTGCCATTGCTGGTCTTCCAAAAACCTATTGGGTTGAGTTTTTACTTACATCCATCTATTTAATTAATAGACTTCCAACTCAAACACTAAAATTTGCTTCTTCTCCATATTCTAAATTGCTGAACAAAGATCCAAATTATCTTCTTCTTAGAGTCTTTGGTTGTGCTTGCTATCCTTTGTTAACTCATATAACAAGCACAAGTTAGATTTCAGAACAAAAAGGTGCATCTTCATTGGTTATTGTTCAAATCAAAAGGGGTATAGATGCCTTGATACTACTATTAACAGAGTATTCATTTCTAGGCATGTGGTTTTTGATGAAAATTCTTTCTCTACTCGAGATCTAGACATTCTCACCTCCTTTACACAGCAAATATATCATCCACCACAAATTCAATTACATCAGAGATACTCTCTCCAGAAGCCATCTCACAAGCAGATAATCAACCATCTCCTACAATCCCTACTCAACCATCTCATTCAATGGTTACTCGAGCTCAAGTTGGAACATCCAGACCTAAACCCTTCCCTGATTATCAGCTATATTATTCTAGTAAGCATCCCATCATGGCGCTTCATGCCCCTTTGTTTCTAAAAAAAACCAAAAACATTTAAACAGACATCCAAATCACCTGAATGGGTCCCTCTGCAATGCAATCTGAATTCAATGCTTTGCAATAGAATTCTACATGGATATTATACCTCAGACCCTCAAAGCAGCATGTTATAAACTGCAAATGGGTTTATAAAGTGAAGCAAAAATCAGATGGGACACTAGACAGATACAAAGCAAGACTCGTTACAAGAGGATATGAACAAAAAGATGGAATTGACTTCACTGAAACATTCAGTCCAGTCATTAAATTAGCTACCATTCGGGTGGTCCTAGCAATAGCAACTCATCATAGCTGGCCAATCAAGCAACTTGATGTTTCAAATTCTTTCCTCCATGGTCATTTGAATGAAGAAGTTTTCATGGAACAACCACGAGGCTTTGAAGACAAGCAATTTCCTAATTATGTTTGCAAACTAAAGAAGTCTTTCTAGGACTTAGACAAGCTCCTAGAGCTTAGTTTTACAAGCTGTCTGAAGCACTATCTGATCTTGGTTTTCATGAATCACAAGTGGATCATTCCCTCTTCACTTTTCATTCTAGTTCTATTCATATCTTTGTGCTTGTCTATGTAGATCATATAATCATCACAGTAACTCACTCAGATGATATTTAGAAATTAATTCAGCATCTCAGCACAAGTTTTGCAATAAAGGATCTTGGATCTTTGTCCTTTTTCTTGGGAATTCAGGTACACAGTGACAATGAAGGCCTTTATTTAAGTCAATCGAAATATATATTGGAGCTACTGAACAAAGCCAAAATGGCAGGAGCAAAGCCATATAACTCGCCAATTGTTTCAGGATCAAAACTATCTCAAGTTGACGGGATTCCTCTTGATGATGGAACTGAGAATAGGCAAATTGTAGGTGCTCTACAATATTGCACATTAACAAGGCCAGAGATAGCCTTTTCTATCAACCAACTATGCCAATTTATGCACTCTCCTACCTCCACACATTGGACCACAACAAAGAGAGTGCTTAGATATCTAAAGGGGTTACTAAATCATGGCTTATATTTCACTTGTGGCTCACTCAACTTGAATGCTTTCTATGATTCAGATTGGGCAGGTTCAAAGGATGATAGAATATTAACAACAAGCTTTGGCATCTACTTGGGTCCATGTCGTGTATCTTGGACAGCTAAAAAGCAAGTTGCTGTCTCAAAATCAAGCACAGAGGCTGAATATAGAGCTCTGGCTCTAGCAACTGCAGAAATGTATTGGTTAAGAATGCTACTCCATGATTTACATGAGCCTATTTCTAAAGTACCTACAATATGGTGTGATGATAAGGGTGCTATAGCACTAGCATCTAGTCCAATCTATCATGCAAGGACAAAGCATATAGAAGTTTACTACCATTTCATTTGAGAAAAGGTGCTGAATAAAGATATAGCCTTGCAGTACATTGCCTCTACAGATCAGCCTACTAATGTATTTACTAAAGGCTTAACTTCAACAAGATTTTTGTGGCTAAGAAACAAGCTCAGGGTCAGAGAACCTCCCATGCACTTGAGGGGGGATGTTAACCAATCACCAAATTGTGTTATTCTTAATAATGAAAAGAAGACCAAAGATGGAAAGTCTGCTAATCAGATTAATTCTGCTGAAATCATAAAAGATATCAATTCTAATAGTGAGGGAGAAGATTGAGGAAATCTTCAGTTACTAAATTATTTATTTTTGTAACTCATGTATTTATGTTGTAATTATGTTCTTTTTGAGTTCTTCCTCTGTACACTTGTATAAAAGGATTACTAATATATGAAATGAATTAATGAATTCTTCCACAATATCCTCTTGTTTAACTTTCTTATAGTAAGAGACTTCATTTGTTTGCAACTCTTGCACAACATGAAGACAATTACTTTCAATGGCAACCCTCTCAGTACTGTAATTGCCTCAATAGTTGCTGCCTCATCAACCTCTGACTCACTTTTGGTTGTTGCCATCACTATCTTCCTATTGGCATCTCTCAAAATAACTCCAATCCCAGTTGTCCTTAACTCTGAAAAAATTGCTCCATACGTATTTAATTTTAAAAAGCCATCTAGGAGGGCTTGCCATTTGTGCAGAGAACGCATGCATATTCCTTGTAGTGGCTAATCTTGCATCATCATTGAAGGACTTATAGAGTGAAAAAGAATGGTCTGCCGTATAAGTAGGTGATCATATATTCCTGCTGTTAATACTCTAGCAATGATTGAAGTCCTTGAAGGACAAATTGTCAAAACAGCAATAGGTGAGTCTAAAACACGTCTGAAACGTGAAAGACCTATTGGTGCAAAAGACAAAATTTTCAGAAGGAAAAAAATACAAAATGAATTTGGTGTTCCTGAAAAATACGTACCCACAATACAAGTTACAAATATAATTGGTGCTCCTAAAGAGATCAAATCTTCTATTACAGAACCTCCTGAAAAGTATAAATCTCTTGAAAATAGACCTCTTGAAAAGGTGTTTCATGAAATGTTTTTCCCTGAAGAGGAACAGGTACCTGAAAATACTGAGATCTCAATACATTTCATGAATACTGGAGAAATTCTGGATAGAAATAAAACTGTTGTCGACAACATATTTTCATATAAAATGACCCTTGACATTACCAGAAGTAATAAAGAAAGTGAGCCAAAAACTGTCGAAAAATGTCGACGTAGAAATGATTGGCCAAAATGGAAAACAGCTATTGAAGCTGAATTAAATTTGCTAATAAAGTGAGAAGTATATAGACCTGTTGTCTAAATACCAAAGGATGTAATACCTGTTGGATATAAGTGAGTATTTGTACGAAAACGTAATGAAAAAAATGAAATTGTGCGGTACAAAGCACGGCTTGTCGCACAAGATTTCCTGTAAAAACTCGGGATTGATTATGAAGAAACATATTCTCCCGTTATGGATGCAATCACATTTAGATTTTTGATTAGTCTGGTTGTTACAAAAGGATTAGAAATGCGGTTGATAGATGTAGTCACTGCATATTTATATGGATCCTTAGACCATGACATATATATGAAAATCTCTTAAAGATAAAAAATGCCTGAAGCATCTACAAGTACATCTAGAAATATGTACTCTATCAGTTTACAAAGATCTTTATATGATTGAAGCAATCTAGACGCATGTGGGATAATCGCTTAAGCAAATATCTATTGAAAGAAGGATTTGAGATTAATCCTATATGTCCATGTATTTTTATTAAGAAATCGAAATCCGAATTTGTCATTATTGCAGTTTATGTTGATGATTTAAATATTGTGGGAACTCCTGAAAAGATCTCAAGAACCGCTACATATTTAAAGAATGAATTTAAAATGAAAAATCTTGGTAAAACAAAACTTTGTCTCAGCCTGCAGCTCGAGCACTTGCCAGATGGAATTTTTATTCATCAGTCCATGTATACTGAGAAAGAAGCACTTTTATATGGACAAATCTCATCCCCTAAGTACTCCAATGATTGTTCGAACATTTGATGTGAAGAATGATCCATTCTGTCCTTGTGATGATAATGAAAAAATTATTGATTTTGAAGTATCATATCTCAGTGCAATTGGAGCCTTGATATATCTTGTAAATTGCACTCGACCAGATATTATATTCTCAGTTAATTTGCTTGCAAGATATAGTTCTGCACCAACTCGAAGGCATTAGAATGACATTAAACATGTCTTTTATTATCTTCATGGTACGGTTGATATGAGATTATTTTATCAATGTGGATTAAGTCTACAATTGATTGGATATGCAGATGTAGGTTATCTTTCAGACCCACAAAGAGATAGATCTCAAACTGGATATTTATTTACTTATGGAGATACTGTCATATCATGGTGATATGTTAAGCAGACACTATTTGCTACTTCTTTAAATCACTCAGAGATTATTACTATTTGTGAATCAAGTCGAGAGTGTATTTGGCTGAGATCAATAATTCAACATATATAAAAAAAGTGTGGACTTCCAATGATCAATAATAGTCTAACAATTTTATATGAAGATAATACTGTTTGTATCACTCAAATTAGAGGAAGATATATCAAAGGTGACAAAACTAAACATATTTCACCTAAATTCTTTTATACTCATGAACTTCAAGAGAAAGATGAAATTGATGTCAAGTAGATATGATCTAATAATAATCTAACAGATTTATTCATAAAGGCATTACCAACCGTGACATTCAAAAATATTGTGCATAACATTGGAATGCGAAAATTTAAAGATCTATCATCATATACTTTTCAGGGAGAGTAAATGTCATGAAAACTTGTGCTAATTGTACTCTTTTTCCTTTACTGAGGTTTTATCCTACTGGGTTTTCCTCTATAAGATTTTAATGAGGCAATCTTAAATCACTTGTAGATACATAAGAAGACTGTACTCTTTTTCCTTCACCATTGGTTTTTCTTCCCACTAGATTTTTCTTTGGCAAGGTTTTAACGAAACAGATTCTTTATGGGTGGTCATTCAAGAGGGAATGTAATGAAACGAATGCAAGTGGAAGGACGGCTGCTGTCCTCTATCCCACCACTAAAATTATGTGAATGACTCCATCACTATTATTTTAAATCTTACATAGTGACTTGTATAGTAATTTCAAGATTTATAAATATGGGTTTCAGTTGTTATGAAATTCATAAGAAAATATAGAAAGAGAAGAAAGTTTCAGTTTTTAAGAATTTCAAAGAGTTTCATATATATTTCTCTCTTACAATAGTAATTTCTTTCTTTAGTTTTATAACACCTTTGAAATTTTGCTTCCTTTTATTGGGTACAAATGGCAGAACTGAGGCGGATAAAGTAGCACACCAAATATTTGTTGGGTGATTCCTAAGGGAGCCCACTTTAACCACTTAAACTAGTGACATTTTGTTAAGATTTTTTCTACGAATAAATGGGTGATGTCATCATTAGTTAAATGTGGCTTATTATAGCATTAATATCAGATCTATCAAAATTTTTAAAAATAAAAATAAATTTGTACACATATCAAAAAAATTTGGTCATATTTAATCAATAATGGAGAAAAAAATTGAAAAAATGGAATAAAAATACTTTTTGCCCCAACCCTACAGTACCGCACAAAACTCCAAATCTCAAATATAAGGAAAAGAAAACCATTTCAGACACCTTAATTGGCTATCCCGTGATAATAATAAAAAATCAACAATAATCAAACACTGACCCTTTATGAGGAGGATCATAATCATGTCCACTATTTAAGGCACCTCTTCTATGTTAGTTTATATTTTACTTACAAGTAAGCGAAGATTACTACTCATCAAGACCACGTAGTTGACTCTTTTTACAAGTGGTACTTGTGGTTTAAAAAACTTCTTAATTACTACATACGGTTGTAATCAAATTTCAAATTGGTTTCTACGATGAAAAATGCTGATGTTGTCGTTGACCATCACATCAACGCCAGTTAGAAGATATCACGTCTGCATGAAGGGCATTGGTGTGTTCTTGGATATTTGAGTGTTTAATCATCATTTGGTTGATCACTTGAATTGAAAAGTGTTTCCTTGCCCCAAAGAAGGCCACGGCAACAAGCTCCCCCAAGCCCTAGAGCCACACGGCATAAGGCATGAAACCCTAGCCCAAACACTTGTCCATTTTGCCCTTAACCCTAGCCGGCCACTATACCCCATCCTCTCCTATATTTCCTCACTTAAAACCACCTCATCCCTCATCCAAAACAAAGCAATTTCGTGCCCCTCAAACCCTAGCAAGACTGGCCAGCCATTGGATTTGAATTCCAAAGAATTCAAATTCAAATCTCACCAAAATCCCTATTTTTTCTCAATTTCGGAATCCCCACTTATCCTACCCGAATCACACTCCCATTTGATTGGTCATCAAGTGAAGAAGAGAACCAATCAAATCCCTACCCAAAACCCTAGCATATTCGGCCAACACAACCCTTACCCTAAGTGCCGCCCACCTCAATTGGCCATAAGCCATATCCCTACATTTTAGGACTTATCCAAAACACCATCAAAACCCTAGAATCCTATCCCCAAACACATGTGCCAAAACCCTAGCCTTCCACAAGCAATATTCGGCCACTTAAACCCATACACAAACCTAATTTAGCCTAACCAAAAGCCATATAGCCGAAACCACATCAAAGACCCCTTTGGCCGTGAACTCCCTTGCCTCCCACCTAGCCATTAACCTCACATTCCATCCTAAATCCACTCAATCCTAGCCTCACTTAACCCTTTTCCTCACCTATCTTTCCATTCCCAAGCACTAGAGTCAACTCGGTCGTTGGAGGGAACCAAACTTGCAAGGAGGAACCCTTCGGGTGATCGGGACAAGACCGAGGTCTCTATCAGTACCCGAAACTGGTGCTTTCATTGAGAGTCTCATCCAAGAGACTCTTGCTTGGTGGTATTTGAGAAGTATTCACTTCTCCACGAGGTAAACGACGCGTTAACCCGAACTTTGTGAATTTGTTGGGAGGACCACTGAGGTCCTCGACGTTGTTTACATTACTTGCATAATATATTGTTGATCTTGTTGAAGTTTGGGGGTTGAGGAAGAGAACGGGTAGGTTCTTGAAAGGGTTGGCTACCATTCAACGGTAGAGGACCCAAGGTCGGAAGGTGCAAGAGGGGTTGTCCATCCTCGAAAGTAGGCAACTCAAGGTTGGACTTGAGAAGCCGTACAAGCTCCCAAGCACAACCATCATTGCCGAAAATCCCAAGCTCCCCAAACAGTGATTTTGTTGCAACACCGAGTCCAAGACAGTTGTAAGACAGTGTGCAAGCATGAGCCGTGTAGGACCTAGCCAAGAGGGTCAAGAAAGTTCCAACCGGGAACGAATCGATGCTTTAGCGGGTCAAACCGAGAAGATCAACAAGACCCTTGATGAGATGAACACCAACATTGCCAATTTGGTCATGGCAATGAAAACTCAAACCCATGAATCCTTGGAGCACCGTAGAAGTATTGAAGCCTTGCAACAGGAGACACGAACACATCATGAGAGAGTTGCAAGAGAAGCCCCGAGGTATGATGATGAGTATTATGTAGAGGACACCGACCCAAGTGTGTATGATAGTATGCGTGATCCTCCAAGACGCATCTATCGACAAGCCGGACGTGTGGAGAATTCTCATGTAGTCGTTGAAAGATGGCTACGAGATGGTGGTGATAGACCAAGAAGTCCGAGCAATGTGAGAGAGCCACAATATGCAAGGATCAATCCACCTAGGTATGAACCACCTCAAAATGAGGGGCGGGACATACCCGATGGCGGAGAGCATAATATGGGCGAGCAAGAAGTGAACCAAGGAGGAGTACATGCCCAACATGACCGAGCATCCATAGGGCGCCATCAAGAAGGGAGAAACCGGGCTTATGACCGGGGACTCCGAAGACCAAAGGTAGAATTCCCAAGATTCAACGGGGGAGATCCTTATGAGTGGTTGGACAAAGTGGATCACTTTTTCCACGCATATGAAGTCCCGAGGAATGAGATGGTGCCAACCGCTTGCTATTATCTAGATGGCAAGGCGAGTAAGTGGTGGAGATGGATCCGTGACCAATATGACAAAGAGAGAAGAAGAATGAGATGGACCACATTTGAGAGGGAATTTCTTCTCCAATTCGGCCCCTCACCCACCATCAACCACCATGGCCAACTTGCTAAGCTCAAGCAAGAAGGCAAAGTGAAGACTTATGTGGAAGATTTCCGACAACTCCAAACTATGGTTCGGGGTTGGTCTGAGGAGGCACTAGTGGGAACCTTTGTAGACGGATTGAAGCCATGGTTGGCTAAGGAAGTGAAGTTAAGGCAGCCCACAAGAATCCAAGAGGCCATGAGGATGGCCGAGATTTATGAAGAAAGTTTCTCTTTGGAGAAACGCCCATCCAAAGATGTGGGGAGCAAAACCATCAATCCTTTGCAAACCAAATCATCTTGGAAGGGTAAGGAGATCAATGAGGGGACCTCCAAACCGAAGCCCAATGAAGTGAAGAGATTATCAAGGGAAGAGGTCCAAGAGAGAATCAAGAAAGGCCTATGTTTCAAGTGTGGAGAAAAATGGAATCGTGATCATAAGTGTAGCTCGGCCAAAGCTTATGTGATGATTGATGAAGATGCAATTGAGGAAGCTACAAGCCAAGAGGAAGAAATGGGAGAGGCCGAATCCTTGGAAGAGGAGGAGGAGGCCGAAATCTCTCTTCATGCCATGTCCGGGGTCTCAACACCCACTTCCATGAGGGTCATGGCATGGATAGGGAAAAATGAAGTTTCCTTGTTGGTGGATAGTGGGTCTACCCACAATTTCATCAACACAAATTTGGTGCACCAAATAGGGCTAAAGCCGAATTCCATTCCACCCTTTGAAGTGAAGGTAGCCAATGGTGACAAGCTTAAGTGTGAAGCCATTGTGAAGGATGCCAAGATGAATGTCCAAGGAGTGAGATTGACAGTTGATTTGCATGTCCTAGCACTTGCCGACCTTGATATAGTGCTTGGCAATGCATGGCTCAAAAGTGTTGGGAGAGTGATCAATGATTACGAGAAGATGTCTATGGAGTTCAAGATGGGAACTAAGAAACACATGTGGACTGCATTACCCTCCAAAGAGATCAAGACATGTTCGGCCATAGTGGTGGAAGACACCCCTTTGGTGTGGACCGTGTATGATGAGGATGATCGTAGCGTTATGGCTTTGAGTGGAGCCGAATGGAGGATATGGGACAAGATCAGAGATGCTACACGCATAGATGCCCATGCCATAGAGATCATTGAGCTTGTTGAGGCTCAAGGTAGCGGGGTTGTAAACTACAAGGTGAAGGAGGGATTGATTTACTACAAGAGCTATATGTATGTTCCAGATGTGCCTAATTTGAGAAGGGAAATCCTAGATCATTTTCACAGCAGCAAAGAAGGAGGACATTCAGGTTGGTTGAGGACCTATGTGAGGTTGAAGAATTTTTTCTATTGGGAAGGCCTCAAGAAAGCAGTTAAGACAAGAGTAGCTGAGTGTGACATCTGCCAGAAGGTCAAGTATGACACCCGACCACCGGCCGGATTGATGCAACCCCTGCCAATTCCAAATAAAATTTGGGAGGATTTGTCAATGGATTTCATAGAGGGGTTACCAATCAGTGGAGGACATGATGTGATCTTTGTAGTGGTTGACCGTTTGAGCAAGTACACCCATTTCATTCCACTCAGACACCCGTACTCAACCAAGAGTGTAGCTAAGGCTTTTGTGGACAACATTGTGAAGCTACACGGCTTTCCCAAGACCATTGTATCAGACAGAGACCGAGTGTTCATGAGCACCTTTTGGAAAGAACTATTTGAGTTACAGGGAAGCAAGTTGAGAGCCAGTTCCTCTTACCATCCACAGACCGATGGGCAGACCGAGGTGGTTAACAGGACATTGGAGCAATACTTAAGGTGCTATTGTCATGAAGAGCAGGCGAGGTGGGGAGAGTACCTAGCCTGGGCCGAGTACTGGTACAATACCACTCTCCATGCATCCACACAGAGGAGCCCGTTTGAGATAGTATATGGGAGGTCACCACCTATGCTAGTAACAACATATGAGCAAGGGACAGCCCGGAACAATGAAGTGGAGCAAGAATTGATGAACGGAGATGAGATCCTAGGTAAGGTCAAGAAAGAGCTCAAGAGAGCCCAAGAGAGGATGAAGAAGTATTATGATCAGGGCAGGAGAGTTGTAGAGTTTGAGACTAGGGATTACGTCTACCTGAAGCTACAACCATTTGGCCAGAAGACCTTAAGGAAAAAGATGAGCCTGAAACTTTCCAAGAGGTATTCAGGCCTTTCAAAGTACTAGAAAGGCTAGGAGATGTGGCCTACAAACTAGAGCTCCCACCATCAGTAAAGTTGCACCCAGTATTCCATGTGAGTTTGTTGAAGAAGAGGATCAGGGATCCAAGCTTAATAGTCCAGGACCTTCCTAGCTTCGATGAAGAAGGAATGATGCTTCTACAGCCTAGAGAGGTACTTGAGTACCGGGTAGTGACAAGGGGGAGACGTAGGAGGAAAGTATGGCAGGTAATGGTTTCATGGCAGGGATTGCCAAAGGAGGAGTCCTCTTGGGAGGATTATGATGACATGGGGACGAGGTATCCACAATTGATCCTTGACGGCAAGGATAT
Organism: Platycarya strobilacea; assembly: GCA_036898215.1. Classification (NCBI taxonomy): domain Eukaryota; kingdom Viridiplantae; phylum Streptophyta; class Magnoliopsida; order Fagales; family Juglandaceae; genus Platycarya; species Platycarya strobilacea. Next base: position 21,855,453 of record CM072555.1, on the reverse strand, counting down.
GCTCGAAGGGAGGGAGAATGTCAGAACCCCTAGGAGAGTCGCCCAAGGTCGAGCCCTGACTCAGGCCTTAGAGGGCCAGGACAGTTCCCTGGCTAGCCTGCAGGCATACCTTGGCTTAGGCCTTGACACGCAGCAGGGGCCCGGCGAGACTACTGGCCATGCACAGTTCGTGCGCACAGCCCGGCGTGTGCCTAGGCGCGCCCCACAGCACATTCACCTGCGCACACGCGTGCGCGTGCATCTGCACCCCACAGCCCCACTTAGCGAGGTTAGTGGCGTGTCTTCACAGGCACGCCATCCAGCGCGCGGTACCAGCCCGCGCCTTGCAGAGTAGGCTAGTGGCATGCACACCATGCATGCCAACCAGCGCGCAGCACCAGCCAGCGCCTTGCAGAGCAGGCCAGTAGCATGCACACCATGCATGCCATCCACCGCGCGGCACCAGCCCGCACCCAGACCACCAGCTTGGGCCATGCATGCATACCACCCCGGCACTCAGCCTGGGCCATGCAGGACCACCGCCCGAGCACCTTGACTGGGCAGCACCAGAGCGCCGTGGCTTGACCCTGTGTCTACCACCAGGACCATGCATGGCACATGGCCATGAGCACCACCAGTTGGCCCTGCACAGAGCCATGTCCGCGCACCACTAGGCGCCATGCAGCGAGACAGCACGAGACAAGACTGACCGTGGATGGAGCAGCACGCAAGCCCACCTTGGGCCACATGTACCTCATGGCCAAGCATAGCCAATGGCGCCTTCCCCATCTTATTTTTATGTTATTTTATTATTTTATTGCTTTGGTTAATTTGGTAATTAGCTAGTTTAATAAGGGACCTTTTGGGGGTTTCCAATTTGTTAGACTCTATAAATAGGACCTTTAGGTTTTCATTTCACATCTTTTTGACAATTTGAAGACTAGACTTTTGCTCTTGGAAGAGAGTTAGGCCGGCCACAAGTTTTGTGGTTTGGATTTCGGTGCTTAGCACTTGGGCTTCCCTAGGGTGCAATTCGTGAATCCCTTTGGAAAAGGATTATCGTGCAATTCGTGAATCGGTGATCCACATCTATCCTTTTATCTGTTTTTCATTTTTATTTATAAAAATCTTGAGGTAATTCATAAAAAGAGTTTTCGGTTTTTGGAGTGAGTTGTGTGAGTGATTTTCATGTTTTTGTGTTCTTGAGTGATTTGTTGATTGTTGAGTGATTTTGTGTTTGTGAGGCCAAATCCACACCACTTGTGGATTTGAGAATTTGTGTATGTGTCCATAGAGGAATTCGAAATCCTCCTCCATAGGGAGATTCGGATTGCTCATGTGAGTGAGAGTGAGTGAAGTGTTGATTGAAGGAAGTGTTGGAGACTTGAAGAATTGTGTGTGCCGAATCCTCTTGGTGTCTTGAAGGAGTTGGCTTGTTCATCAATTGTCTTTTGTTCAATCATCATTTGGTTGTTCAATTGATCAAATTGGTGTTCATTTTGCCCCATAGTAGCCACGGCAACGAGCCCCCAAAACCCTACCTAGAGCCCACGGCATAAGGCATCAAACCCTAACCTAAACACTTATCCATTTTGCCCTTAACCCTAGCCGGCCACTATACCCCATCCTCTCCTATTTTTCCTCACTCCAAGCCACCTCATCCATCATCCAAAACAAAACCATTTCGTGCCCCTCAAACCCTAGCAAGACCGGCCACCCATTAGATTTAAATTCAAAAGAATTCAAATTCAAATCTCACCAAAATCCCTACTTTTTCTCAATTTCGGAATCCTCACTTATCCTACCCGAAAATCACTTGCCACATCACTTAAATTGCCACCTCACACTCCCATTTGATTGGTCATCAAGTGAAGAAGAGAACCAATCAAATCCCTACCCAAAACCCTAGCATATTCGGCCAACACCAACTACCCTAGTGCCGCCCACTTCAAATGGCTATAAGCCATATCCCTACATTTTAGGACTTATCCAAAACCCCATCAAAACCCTAGAATCATATCCCTAATCATAAGTGCCGAAACCCTAGCCTCCCATAAGCCATATTCGGCCACTTGAATAATAACTCAATGAATATATTAAAAAAAGATAAAAAAAAATTAAAGAAATAAATTTTAAAGAAATAAATTAATTTAAAAAATTAATATTAAAGTTACTCTTTCAGATAGTGGTGCTACTACTCGTATGGTGTAGGATGGGGTGTACGATTGTGGAGTAAGAAACAAAACACTACTTGAGGTTTGAATTTTGAACACACACGTATTGCTATTCCCATGTTTGAATATGAGTTTTAGAAGAGTTATCTATGATAATATACAACATATAGCATTTATACATAAAATCAAAACTGACAAAAGTTTACAAAGGAAATTTAAACTTATGCTTAATTTACTGCTAGGCTGATTTGTTGCTTTGATTGGAACGGGCTTCTATCAGAAAGATAGGTCTTGTTTTTGAGATGATCAATGCATTGTTTTGATAGTGGCTTGGTCAATAAATCAACAAGTTGATCACTTGTACGAACATGAAGAACATTAAGCACATTTTTCTCAACCAAGTCATGAACAAAATGAAGACCAAGATGAATGTGTTTCATCCTTGAGTGTTGGACTCGATTAAAGTTAGGGTGAGTGGCTCCCAAGTTGTCACTCAACAGCATTGGAGAATTTTTGACTGAAAACTTCAATTATTGAAAAAGATGGAGAATCCACATACACTCAACAGCAGCTGTTGCTAGTGCTCAATATTTTATTTCGGTTGATGAATGAGCAATGGATCATTGTTTTTTTTAGCTCCATGAGATAGGTGTTAAGCCAGGTAGTAATAAATATGTAGATGTTGAACTTCAATTGTCCAAGTTACCTGCCCAATCTGAGTCCAAGAAGCATAAGAGTGCTGAATTAGGTACTTTCTTTATAGTGATGCCATGAAAAATTGTATTCTTCAAGTATCTTAGCAATCTATTAGTGGCAGTCAAGTGAGTTGTAATTGGTGCATGCATGAATTGAGAGAGTTTGTTGACTACAAAACTGATGCCAGGCCTAGTGAGTGAGAAGTATTGCAGTCCACCAATAATTCTTCTATAATTTGTGGCATCAAATGAAGGAGTTCCATCATCATGCTTTAAGAAAACGGAAGTTGACAGTAGTATTGTGACATCTTTAGCACCCTCCATACTAGTTTTTGCAAGTAGTTCTCAAATATATTTGTATTGGCTTAGAAATAATCATTTTCCTATTGGTATTACTTCTATTCCTAGAAAGAAGTGTAGAGGCTCGAAATCTTTAAGAGGGAATTTTTTTCCAAGATGATCGATGATCCTTTCCACAAATGTCGAATTATTTCTTGTGGTTATTAAATCATCAACATACACTAAACAATATATAAAGACAAAATCATGATGATACACAAATAGAGATTATTCAAGTTTTGCATTCATAAAACCAAACTCAAGCAAAGCTTGTTTAAGAGCTGAGTATCAAGTATGGGGTGCTTGTTTAATACCATATATTGACTTTCTCAATGAGATAACATACATACTCGGATTTTCCTGAATTTCAAAAGCCAAGGACTGTTTCATGTAGACTTTCTCAGTGAGGTGACCTTTCAAGAATGCATTCTTAATATCTAATTTTCAGAGTGACCATCCCTACATCAAAGCAATTGATAAAATTGTTCTAATTATAACTTGTTTGACTATAGGACTAAAAGTCTCTTTTTAGTCCAAACCAAGCCTCTGATTGAAGCCATTTGCTACAAGTATGGCTTTGAACCGATCAATTGAACCATTCGCATGTCACTTGATGCTAAAACCTATTTGCATCCAATTATATTACATTCTTTTGGTGGTGGAACAAGCTGCCAAGTTCCATGGCACATGAGGGCAATTAATTCCAAGGACATGACTTCACACCACTTGGGATCAGAAATGGCCTCAAATATAGAAGTGGGTTCTAATGATGGAGGGATGGTATGCTTGGTAACCAAAAATGATTTTTTTTGGTCTATAAATATTATTCATTGATCGAGTCACCATGGTGTGTATGATCAAATCATCATGAAAGGGTATCACAGGTTCATTTTAAACAGACTCATGAATATTAGGACCATGAGATGAAGGAATTTCTTGTGAGAGCAAAGACGATGAAGAAGGAACATTTACCTGAGAAGAAGTTAGTGCCAAAGAAGACACTACCAGAGGCAACTACTACGAGAGAGTACCCATTGTCAGAATCATGATTGGTATTGTCGAAGGAGATTTGAGTGTTTGCAGCAGGATCATGACATTGGAATGATTTTCTCTTGAAGTTTCTTGATTTTAAGGGCTCAACTTCTTAAATGGAGATTTTCTTCCGTCAAACAGAACGTGTCTCGATTGATAAACACAGTTTATTTTAGGCTCTAGACACAGATAGGCATTCTAAGAAAGGGAATAACCTGCAAACACACAGGCTATAGCTTTGGACTCTAGCCTGTTGGTATTATAGGGCCTTGTAAAAGGATAGCACAAGCATTCAAAATTGTTGAGTTTGATGTAATTGGGAACCTGATTGAACATACATTTAAGTGGGGATTTATGTGGAGATGTGAAACTTGGCATCCTATTCCACATTTTGGCCTAGTTTCAACAAGATGTTGATGTTATATTTTAGACATGCCATTTTGTTGTGGAGTGTATGGAGCAATTGTGTAAGCATAAATTCTATGAACGGATAGATAAGACTTTAGCCCAATCTATTCTCCATCATTGTCTGAGTATATGCTCTTTATTTTTTTTGTTAAATCTATTTTTCACAAGATGTTGAAACTGAGGGAATATAGTTTGGACACTTGCTTTATTTGAAATAGGATAAATCCATTTATATTTAGTATAATGGTAAAAGAAATAATGTAATAATTTGAACCATCAATACCAATATCATGAGCGGGATCCCAAACATCTGTATAGATCAATTCCAAGGGAGCCGTACTAATTAAGCAATGAGAGTTAACAGGTTGACGGTGAGATTTATTTTTTGAGCATGAATTACAAAGAGATGAATGCCCTTTTTTTGTAGGTAAAGAAAAAGTACGGATAACATGATTAACAATCTTTTACGAGGGATGATCAAGTCTTTTATGCTAACCATTAGTGGTAATACGTTCATGAACGTAAGCAACGACCTTTTTTGTATTTGTGGCCATTGATTCTGGTAGTGGGTACATGCCATCTTCACATTTGCCTTTGAGTAGTGTCGCCCCCGTGATCTGATTCTTCGCCAAGATATGAGATGGATGAAATTATAAATAAACATTATTATACTTGGTGAAATGATGAACTAAGATAAGATTTTTTTTTTTTTAATGGTGGGAACACAGAGCGAATCATGTAACTTAAAAATACGATTAGGAAAAACAAAAGACAGTGAACCAACATGAGACATAGGCAAACCTAAAATACCACTAATTACTACTTCTTCAATACCATCATACTCCGAGTGTATTGAAAGATTAGAGACGTTAGTGGTCATGTTATGGGATGTTGCGGAATCAATGAGCCATCTTTTATTTTTTCCTTGAATAGAGGCAGCATAGTTTGCTATATTTGAATTGAACTTGGGATAGGTTTTGACCGTGTGGCCCATCTGGTCACAAAGTTGGCATTTAGGCTTCCATTTCTTGAAGCCTGAGTCTTGTGGCCCACGTTTACCATGCACTTTGTTTCCATTTGAAGAACGTCGGTACAAGAAAGACAACCCATCGTTTACATTCATGTTTTCCTTCCGTTGAGTGTAGTTCGTGGTGGCTATTAGTGTTGCCGATTGTGCTTCTAGCTGGCAATGTAGTTTTCATGACCAACTAGCAAGTCATGAATTTTCTCAAATTTCATTGAGGTTTCTTGAGCTCTAATGGGTGTTGCAATGTCGTGGAATTCGGGTTCAAGTCCTTTTAAAATGTAGAGTGTTAGATCATCGTCTAAAATATGATGATCGATTATTACAAGCTCATCAGCAATCATTTTTATGCCTTGGAGGAATTCGGTGACAGTCCTTCTACCATGGGTGCTCAAGGTTAAATCTTCCTTGAGTTGCATTGCACGTGTTCAAAATTTACCTGCGTAGAGGCGAGTGAAAGCTGTCCAGGCCGCTTGGGACATTTTGCAAGATACAAGAAGTGTGGTGATTGTTGTGGAAGTGGAGGCAAGAATGGCATGGAGGATGAGTTTATCTTGGCAAATCCAGTGGGAATTCATAGCTTTGGATGTGGCTGAATTGTTTGCATCAATGGTAGGACATTGATGACTTCTAGTGACAAAATCAATAAGGTCATAACTGATGAATAGTGTTTTTTGGAATAAGAGGAGCTTATAAGAATGGAAACCATAATCGTAAGAAAAACTGAAGTCTCGTTAGAGAAGTGGCTCTCTGGATACCATAAAGAAATAGCACTACTTAAGGTTAGAATTTTGAGCACACATGTATTGCTATTCATGGTATGTTTAAAGACTAGTCTTTTAAGAGCTATCTATGGAATTATACAATGTATAGAATTTATAAAAAGAATCAAAAATGACAAAAATTTACAAAGAAAATTTAAACTTATTCTTAATTTACTGTTGGGCTTATTTGTTTCTTTGATTGGGATTATGGAGTATATTCAACATCTTCCTTAATACGCCACCGGAAGATGTTGAATATGTTTCATCCTTGAGTGCTAGGCTGATTTGACGAACATTAAGCACATTTTTCTGACCCAAGTCACGAACAAAATGAAGATCAAGTTGAATATGTTTCATCCTTGAGTGCTAGGCTGATTTGTTGCTTTGATTAGGATTGTGGAGTATCGTCAAAAATGCAAGGGAAGGGTTTCAACCCTATCCCGAACCATGCATGTGGAGGGTTTCAACCCTAACTCCAGTCCTAGGAGGTAGGGCGGGGCCTTCCGACTCGCTACTGGAGTAGCGTGAGGTTGAAACTGCACCCCGTCCCGCTCACTACTCAGCCCAATGACACATTAGGTCTATAAATTATCTTTAGGTTTAATTTTTTTAAAAACTCAAAGCATAATATAATTTAAACAATAAATTAAAATATATACATTTAAAAAGAATATAAACTCATTATAGTTGTAATTTGAATTACATTAGCCTTCTAGGTCAACCTCCATATAGGAAGCCAAAGCAATACAATAGTCATATTTGAGACAAATATGACTATTGTATTACCTCATATACAAAGATTGGCCTAGGATGCCAAAGGAATCCATTAACTTGAATTGAAGATCAGGTTTTTAACAAATTCTATATATTTATATATATAGATATTTATATAAATTATTATAATTATTAAAAATATAATTTTTATATTAAATATCAGAAGGTGCAGAGCGACGGGTGAGGGGAGGCCCCGTGAAGTCATCCTGCCTCCTGTCCCCACATGGTGTCTTTCATGCAGGGTAGGGTGGACGGGAAGTGGGGATAGTCGAGGGCGTGCCCCACTGTTCACCACTACTTTCATGTACTCACGTGGTTGGCAAGCACTGTCATTCTTTTGTATGCTCACTCAGATTTGCAAGCACTTTTCTTCTTCCATGTGCTCGCTTGGGCTAGCGAGTACTGTTATTCGTTTTTGTGTTTATGGGGTCGACAAGCATGGTTATTCTTCACTGTACTTGCTCGCATTAGTGAGAGCTCTTTGCTCACCCTTGTCCAAGATGCTTTTGTTTGCTTCGATATAAGAAATTTATGTACAGTAAAAATATCTTTATATTTATTTCTAAAATTGAAAATATTATGATTATTCCTATATGATATTATCTTCATCGGATTTGTATAACAATTCATAATATTTAAATATACTTTCATAATTTAAGGTGAACGTGATGTATGATAACCTTCCCAACCAAAATCCATTTGAGACCGTGACATTGGTCTTCCTTCGGGAGTCCCTTTTGAAAGCCAAGTCCATGTTGAACAATACAATTAAAAAAATAGAGTGCACGTTGGTATGTTGGAAGAGTACCTACTTGTCAAAAGATTGTTAGACCACATTAATCAAAACAACGCTCTTCGATTTACTCATTCCTCTCCTTGTTTCCATTACTGAATAGTATAGCAAATCATATCGAAAAACTTTAACATGATTTTTACAAAATAGAATAAATGAATACAAATTCCACCCAATCAATTAGGTGAAGATTTTCTCTCTACTTCCTAAGGCTCGGTTGGAGGTTCAGAATATTAAAATATCAATCGAAGAATTACTACATTAACGGTTATGTTATAATAGCCTAGAGAGGAATGCATGATGGGAGGTGATTGTTATCAACAGCAGACCAATTAAGAGGCAGGGGGCCATAGCCCTCCCAAAAATTTGAAAAAAAAAATTAATACATATTAAATTCTTTTGATTTAATAGAACGATATTTATATCATCTTGTATTAGCCATTTCTCTAAAAAAATTATCTCACCCCCTCTATAAAATTATTTTAAGCTTTTAGATTAATTACTTATAAGATTATTTTAAAAACCTGCAATTTATAGACCTTAAAATTCATTGTAATTTCAAAATTTTGGAGCATATGCATATAAACATAGATATTATGTATATACATATTAACAAAATCTAAAAATAGACAAGCACATGCCTGCACAAAACATGCAGACAACCGTAATCTATTAATCTAAAGAAACCCATAACTCTTAATATATGTTAGATTCAGTACTTAAAGATGAGTTTCTAGAAAATGATTTAATTGTTTATATTGAAATAGAAATAATTAAGAATTTTGATTTAGATTCAATATTTGATTATTTTATTTTTTTAAAAGAATACAAATTATAATTTTAGATACTCTATATTTCTTTGTTAAATATATTCATATGAGTATCTTTATGTTATTTTAATGATATATTATTATTAACATATTGTATATGTTTTAATACATAAAATATATGTATAACACATTTCATCTTTATTTTAAATCTTAATATTATATTATTTTATACTATAAAAAAATTATATAGAAATATAACAAAAAGTATTTTGTTATAGCATTAGCTTTGCTTAAGCCCCCTAAAACAAATTCTATAATTCTACCACTGGTTGTTATGAAAAGCTATGGTTGTTTCCAAATATGAAAAGACCATCCATGGTCGTACCATGAAGTCCATGGTTAGAGCTTCAAACCCTCCCAACTATTAGAGCAGTAGTCAGTCAAAAACAATTTATGGTGATAAAAGTAAGATATTTTGGATTCCTTCCAGGAGGAAAATTCATTTTCTATTCATTACATGACACTATCACAAGTCGGCACCATAATCATTTTTCTGTATACCATTTTTTTCCCATTCCAAGCAAATCTATGCCCCTTGCATCCCCATCCCCAGCAAGTAGCCATTGTCGTTCATCGAGCAAAGCCCAACAAATAAACAATGTCATCACTTCCGTTTTCATCCATGAGAACACCAGAAGCCCACTCCTCCACACTCTATATAGCAAAATCTAACACCCATCCATCACTACAAGCTCCCTTAATATCTTCCTCAAAACCACAGAGACAAAAAAATTCACAACTTTTTAAATGTTATAAAAATATAAAGAAAATAATATTACAAGAAATAATATTTAAAACGTTATTCAAACGCTAAAATTAATTTTGTACAGGGGGCAAAGTCCGTCTATGTTGTTGGTTTATGGCGGTGGTCATACACATATATATAACACTTCCTCTTAAATGACTACCGGCAAAAGTATGCCTCGTTAAAATCTTGTTGAGGAAAAACACGATAGGAATAAAAACTATTAGAAAATAAAAAAGAGTACAGCATTATGTGTACCATCAAGTAATTTAGGATTATCTCATTAAAACTTTACAAAGGAAAACTCAATGTAACAAAACTTTAGTAAAGGAAAAAAAGAATCATCAGTATAAGTTTTCAAGACATTTACTCCTCTGAAAAGTGCATGATAATATGTCTTTAAGTCTTCTCATTCTAATGTTTTGCACAATCTTCTTAAACATTGCAATTAGTAATGCCTTAGTGAATAAATTTGTCAAATTTTTACTTAATTGTATATACTTGACATCAATTTTACATTTGTTCTAAAATTCATGAGTATAAAAAAATTTAAGTGAAATATACTTAGTTGTCATTTTTTATATATCATCCTCTGATTTGAATAATACAAGTAGCATTATCTTCGCATAAAATTGTTGGACCATCATTGATCATGAGAAGAACACGCTTTTCTTGAATATATTGAATCACTGATCTTAACCAAATACACTCTCGACTTGTTTTAAGAATTTCAATGATCTTGAGTAATTTGAAGATATAGTAGATATTATTTATTTGATAGATCTCCATGATCTGGTAAAATTTTTATAAGTAAACACATAATCAATTTGATATTTACCTCTATATAGATATAAAAAAAATTACATTGAAAGTAATGAAGAACATGTTTTCTACCATTCAAATGACTCCGTGTTGGTGTGAAACTATATCTTACAAGTAAATTAACTAAAAATAATAGCAAACCAAGTGCAATTTGTAATATATATCAAGACTTTAATTGTATAAAGATATAGTACTTCAGGATTAAAGATTTATTTATTATCTTCACAAGGATGAATTGAGTCTTTCTACACATCAAATGATCGAACAACCATTGAAGTATTCGATATGAGTTTCGTTCATATAAAAGTGTTTCAAGGCTTTTTCTATACACGTTGACTGATGAATAAGCATTCCATTTGGCAAATGCTCAAACTGAAGACTCAGACAAAATTTCGTTTTGTCAAGATTTTTCATTACAAATTCATTTTTTAAATATATAGTGATTTTGTGACCTCTTCAGGAGTTCCAACAAGATTTAAATAATCAACATTAACCGCAATAATGTCAAATCTAAATTCTTATTTTTTAATAAAAATACATGGGTATATTGGATTATTCTCAAATTCTTCTTGCAATAGATATTCGTTGAGCTGATTATGTCTTATGTGTCTAGATTTTTAACCCATATAAAGATTTTTGAAATCTGATAAAGTACATATTTGTAGATGTTCTTGGATTAGATGTTTTAAGTATTTTATATCATTCAAATATTTTCGTATATTTATCATAATCCAATAATCTATATAAATATAAATTGACCATATACATTAATCGCATACCTAATCTTTTTATAACTATCAAACTAATTAAAAAACTGAATGTAATTGTATCCATAACAAGAAAGTATGTTTCTTCATAATCAATTTTGGATTTCTACAAAAAAACCTTTGCGGTAAGTTTTGTTTTGTACTGTACAATTTCATTTTACTCATTACGCTTTCGTAAAAATATTCACTTATATCCAACAAGCATTATACCCTTTGGTGTTTGAATAATAGGTCCAATTATTTCTTGTATTACTAGTTTGTTTAATTTGGTTTCAATAGCTACTTTTCATTTTGGCCAATCACTTAAACGTCAACATTTTTCGACGATTCTTGACTCACTTTTTTCATTTTTCATCACTTTTTTCATCTTATATGAAATATTTTGTCTTAAACAATTTAGTTTCTATCCAAAATTTTTCAAGTACTCATGAAATAGATTGAGATCTCGTTATTTTCAAGTACTCATCCCTCTACAAATACATTTCATGAAATACAATTTTAATATGTTTTTTTTTAGAACATCTTGAAACAGAAAATTTGGCCTCTTCAAGAGTATCAATTACTCTTATGGCTTATATTGTAAGTATGAATTCTTTCGAAACACCAAATTCATTTTATATGTTTCTCTTTCAAGGAATTTTATCCTTTATACTAATAGGTCGTCCACACTTTATGTGAGATCCCAGATTTATGTGTATTTTTATACGTTATTTTATTTTCGGTGTTAATTATTTTAATTTATTTTAATAATATTATTAGTCGTATTTTATTTGTTTAAAATATTTATTTGAGTTATTAAGTAGTTAATATTGAGTTACGTTACTTTTCATATTTATTTTAATGAGTGAAATTAAATTTCTTTATTTTATTTGTGATATTATTTGATGTGTTTTATTTATTTAATTAAATGTGTTTTGGAATGGGTTTTTTATGTGCTTATATTTATGTTGTGATTTTAAGTGTTTTTGTGATCCAAGTGATGGGAATTGGACTGTATTTCTTTTCTTCATTTTTTTCCTTTTTCCTTTTTCTTCTCTTTTTCTTTTCTTTTTCTTTCTTTTCCTCCGTTTTTCCCATGTTTCCCAACCCCTCCCTGCGTGCTTGGCCCCCCTTCCCTGCCTCATCTCCCTTTCGCCCGTCCCTTATCCCTCAACCCAAGGCCGCCGTCGGCCATCCACTAGCGACACTGCCCAACCCACTACCTTCCTCACACGCCGGCGACTTCCCCTGCACTCGTGGTGCACCTCACGGCAGCCCCTAGCCGGCGTGTGAGTCCCCTACCCGAAATGGGTATCTTGCATTCCCTTACATTTTCCGACCACCGCCGGCCACCTCTTGACCTTCGACCACCACCACTAGACTCCCCACCCTCCGACGAGCATAACCCACCGTCGGTAGCCACCCATCGCCGCCGATTATCCCTTCTACCCGAAATGGGTCTTAAACGGATCCATCTTTGCCGCGCTGCCTTCCGGCCACTGTAGGCCTCACCACCGCCACCAAAAGACTCCTCTTGCCCAGCCGGTCAACCCCCTATCTCAGTTTCCCCAACCGCGCCCTCACCTTCCCGGTACAACCTCAAACCCGAAAATAGGTTTTCACCCCTTTTGACCCCGATCTGCCACCTTCCGGTGGTTGTGCCGCCATACCACCACCTCTATGAGATTTCTCACCCTTCAATGAGTATCTCCCTAAATTTTGGTGTCAAACCGAGCATTTTAGCCTAACGTACATGTGACCGCTACAAACGCTGCAGATTGGCGTTGTTCAAGGATTTACGTTTTTACCGCTGTAAGTACTTTCCAAATGAGTTTTAAAATTTAAATATATTTTTGGCATCAATATTTATTGTGTTTGATCATTGTTGCTATGTGTTGGTTGATGTTGGTATTTATTGGTTGATTGGATTAATTAAATGTTGGATACTTGCTGCATGGTTGTCTACATTGTGTATTTACGTGCATGCTCATGAAAATATTTAGAAATTGGATTTTTGCATGATTTTGGATATTCATGTGTTGAGAATGGAAACTGGGATTTAAATTGAGTTTAATGAATTTTAATGGTTTTGGGCTGAGTCATAACGGGGACAGCGATACGTAACGCCTGTTGTGATCAAAGTGTGAGTGTGTGGATGACATAATGGGGACGGCCATACGTAACGCCCATTATGGTTATTGGGTGTGCATTTCATATCGGGGACGGCGATACGTAACGCCCGTTATGAAATGAGTGTGTGTGAATCGTAATGAAGACGGCAATATGTAACACCCATTATGATTTCAAGTGTGTGTGTAAATCATATCGGGGATGGCGATACGTAATATCCAGTATGATTGATTTTGAAGATGTTATTTTATGAGAAAGGATGGATGATTTTGTTGGGATTTTATTGTGGATTAAATTGGGATTTTGGCGCGTGTGGTTATTTCATTGAATTTAAGGAAGATGATTTTAAACCTCATGCATATAGTAATTGTTCATGGTTGTTGTTGTGGCATTAATGTATTTCTGTCTTTTGGTTTGGTTGGGTTGTACTTACCTGCGATGTCATCTTGGCGTCGTAGTTTTTTGGATGCAGATTATAAAAAGGCTGAGCCTGAGGAAACGGCTCCGCCGTTGAGGTGATATTAATATTAATTGTTATCTCGGAAAATTTATTTTCCCCTTTTTATAATAATTTATTTGTTTAATTTATATTTCGGATGACTGTATTAAATCTCTTATTAGAGAATTTATATTAACTGGATTGTAAAATATTTTTTAAAAATTCTGGTACTTAGATAATAATTTATTATCTGCTGCGACCTATATTTTATGTATATCATGTATGCACACACGTTTGACACTTGTCGTTGGGATGTGTAACCCGTGTTGTCATCATCCTGACGCCTCGATTTCCGTATTATTTTAAGGAAAATTTGGGGGTATCATACTTTATATATGTCTTAAACTCATATATTACTATTTTGAAAACTTTTCTTTTAAGGATTGCAATCTTTGTTAGAGTATTAACAATAAGAATATGTGATTTTACCACACCTTTAATATCAGTATATACATCCAATAATTAATTTGCAACACTTTACAAATGAATCGTCCACTAAAACTCTAGTTTACATTCATCTGTACAATGATTAAATTAGAAAAAAAATTTATTTTTTTAAATAATTTCATGTCGTTCTTCAGGTACCAACTTTTTGTTACTTAATTGTAGAAAAATATATTTATCAAAATGAAAATTCTCAAAACTTGCATTAAACATATCTTTTGTAAAGTGGTTTAAAATATCTAATAATAGATGGCGAATCAAAACCAACATATATTCTAATTTTACGTTAAGGACCCATTTTTGTAAATTATGGAAATGCAATTGGACAAACAAAGTATATCCAAAAATACGAAGAGAATGAATATTTGATTGTTGACCAAATGCAAGTTATAATTAAAAATATTTATGATATGCTCAGTCTAATTGATAAGTGTGAGTTTTATATGTTTTTATTATCTTTTTACTTACTAAAATTATTACTTTTTCTCTATTTCTTGTGATTTTTTTTTTTTTATGTTTTTTTATTTGTTTGTGTTTAAAGAAATGAAAAACATTATTGATAAAGAAGGTTAATTTTTGAAAAACCTAGTTTGAAAAGCACATGAATAAATAAGGAATATAGCCCAACAATAATACTTGGCGTCACTACCTGATCAAACAAAATCGAGGTTATTTTTTGGAGAGGAAGTATTTGGGCCCAACACAATTATTCTAATCGGCTTTTGGACTTCATTTCACACATTAGAGGGGCATAAAATCCATTGGGCTTCAACACGCAAAGGGCCGTACATTTTCAATAGGCAGCAGCCGCGACTTGATCTTATTTTACCCTTACAATGCACTTTGGCAAGTTAATTCACTTTCAGCGCCGCAATTCATGTGAAGGGAGACTAATTCAACTTCAGGGCCCCCACTTGAAGCCGCACCTCATTTCAGATTCAAAAATGCTATACGTAGTCGATTTTACGGAATTGAAATATAATCGGCTGACGTCAGTTATTATTTAAAAGAATAAAAATAAAACTCATGAATCAACCTAACAAGATTTGAGATTCAAAAATGTCTTTGCGCTTATGCGATTTCAGATCCAACGCAGTCTAAGAAATGCCAAACACGATTTGAGATCCAAGGAGCTGTCTTTTTCATTTACGAGATTTTCATCTTCTTATTTTTGTTTTTTGTTTGTTCAATTTCTTCTAATTTCTTCTTCTTCTTCTTCTTTTTCCTTGTTTCTTCTCACTTTGTCTTCTTTTTTTCTTAATTTCTTCTGGTTTATTCCTTTTTTTTTTCTGGTTTCTTCTTATTTTTGTCTTTTCTTTTTTCTTCGAATTTTTTCTAGTTTCTTCTTCTTCTTTTTTCTGGTCTATCCATATACAGATTTTCCCAAACAAAAATAGATCTTTTTAAGAAAAATAGAAAAAATAATCTAAAGATTCTAAAATTAAAATATCAGCACTAACTGCTTGGGGATGGAGATTGCTTATTTGTGAATTTTTAGAATTGTGAGGTATTGGAGCTGTTCAGAGAAAATATTCATGGCTTCATAATATATCAAGATTTCTGATTCAATATATGGATCTGATCAGCATGGAGGGGAAAAAAAAAGGAATTTGGGAAGTGTAGGGCCTATTTAAGTCAAGAAGTCTGGAAACTCACCAGTATAAAAGTTCGAATAGAAGAAAGTTAATACCATGGGCCCAAGAACTTACCCAGGAAAGCAAATAAGGATAGAATCCTGCAGAATCACGTACATAAACTAATACTCAAATTTTCACCACATTCTACGGGATTTCATACAAATACGTGATCAAGTCAATTACGGGAAAATAACTTATAAACAAAAATCACATCAAATGATAAGCACCAGCATGATGCCTATATAAACCAAGTAACACTCCATGAAGGGGGGACTTCTCTCTCTGACTCTCAAGCTATTTTTCAAATATTTAGCGAGATTACTGACTTAGGCATCGAAGCTTTCTTAGGCGAAGATTGTCGGATCTTTTCAATTTCTTGCAGATGAATGATTGCAGGAAGGAAACGAGACACGTCCTTAACATTGACACTGTCTGTGGGATATCTTTACGAACTATTAACGTGGTTCTCGCATGCCTACTGTAACTCGTTCTGTAGTAAGCCAAACAACGGAAACATCCATGGAAGCACGATTAGCAGCAATCGAGCAGAGATTGAAGAAGACGTTAGAAACTTTGGAAGCATTGCAGAAAGAAAATGAGGAATTACGATGGAGGAATGTTAAGACCGAAAGTGCCGCCCAACCTACTCATAGTGAGCAAGGTGAAGAAGAAGAGGATAGCAACGCTGAAGCCAAATAGAAGCGTATAGAGAAATAGAAGATGCACGACGAGTTGAAGGATCTCACGAGAAAGTACAAGGAAATAGAAAGAAAGATAGGAGGATCTTCGTCGGTTGACTGCCTGCTGAACCAGACCGACCTGCCATATAGCGAGCGGATCATGGGGGTCCCACTCCTGCCGAAATTCAAAGTTCCTCAAATAGATCTGTACGATGGGTCTAAGGATCCAGTGGACCATCTAAAAAACTTTAAAGCTCGCATCACGCTCCACTGTTTCTCGGGTGAGATTGCCTGCCAAGCCTTTCCTCTAACTCTAAAGGGGATAGCAAAAGGATGGTTTGGGACTCTTAAACCAAGGTCAATTGATAGCTTTGAAGACTTGGCCAAACAATTCATAACCCAGTTCATGCCCAGCAGAAGGCGTCGACGCCCAGCTGCCTACTTGTTCACAGTCAAACAAAAGGAAGATGAAGATCTCAAGAGCTATCTTAATCACTTCAACAAGGAGCGATTGACAATAGACGATCAGGATGAGAAGATCACACTGGCCACTCTCCTAGACGGAATCTAGCCGCAGAGCCCTTTCATGATGGAGTTGGCTAAGAAGACCTCAGCCACCCTCCGAGAATTCATGGATCAAGTGGATACTTTCGTTAACGCTGAAGACACATTGCAAACTTTGTAGATCCACGAAAAGAAAGCAGAAGAGGAGAATGGAGAAGCGAGCAAGATGACAAAAGAAGTGGAGCAAGTAGGCGAGAAATGAGGCAAGAAAGACAGCCAGACCGGAACACCAGGCCGATATATAACAACCTGAGTATCAGAGAAGAGAGAGAGACCGGGATAAAAAGGAACAACATCAGATGGACGGACGATATTGCAAATACCACGGAATGGGTTCACATTAGACAGAGGACTGCACGATCTTAAGAAAACGAGTCAATGATCTGGCGGGAACTAGGGAGTTGGAGCGAATGGTGGCAGAGCGGCCAAAACCTAGAAGGCAGCAAGAGTATGAGCGGGGAATCAAAAATGGCACCAGCCCCAAAAGAAGGTGTCGAAGTACCAGCCGCCAAAGCAATAGCAACAGGACGCCCAAGAGAGGCTGCAGGAGCAGATCGCCCCAAAAAGGTGACAGGAACAGAACACCCCCGATGGAGGATAGGAATAGAGCACCTATTGGGAAAATATGAACAATAGCAGGGGGCTTTGCTGGAGGCAGAATGTCTACATCCAATTTGAAGGTGTATGCACAAAGAGCAAGGTATGAGGAAGTCTGTGTAGTGGACAGGACGTCCAAACAACAAAAACTCAACAACGATTGGTCAGTAATATCCTTTGAGGGGGCGGACAGAGAAGGGGTATTGTACCCACATGACGATGCTTTAGTACTCACCCTTGTTATAGCTAATTACGTAACTAGGCGAGTACTAATTGACAATAGAAACTCAACCGACATACTATTTTGGGAAGCATTTAACAAAATGGGAATCGACGCAAATCGATTACGACCGTTTCCGACGCCGTTGAAGGGCTTCTCCTGTAAAGCAATCCAACCTGTTGGGGCCATCACGCTTCCAATAACCACCGAAACTAGAACACAAACAACGACTACCATGACCGACTTCTTGGTGGTTAAATCTTCATCCTCCTATAATGCTATAATGGGATGGCCAACACTCAACCACCTCAGAGCATAACCTCAACATATTAGCTCAAGATGAAGTTTCCAACTGACGGTGGGGTAGGAGAGTTAAAAGGCGAGCAGGCACTAGCTCGAGAATGTTATATGCAAGAATTGAGGAAGAATATGAACGAAGTTTGCACCATAGAAGGAATGGAAAAGACGTCCACGCCACATTTTCCACCACCCATGGTGCAAGCTTAGAAAAAAAATGTTGAGGAAAGGAAATGCTCATCCTTATAATGCAGAGCGCTTGAGGAAGTTTCCCCAGTAGTACTTTCACATCAGCTATGTCTTCTATGTTCCCTTAGTAGTAGTGTTATTGTTTTCTCATTTCAGTAATCTTTGTTTTGAGTATCCTCATTTCAATTGAACTCTAGAATAATCATAATTGTTACATTCAAGTATATTATTTCGCCCATTTTCAACTCCATTAGTTCTCATGCCCTATTTAGAGTCTTCGTAATTACTTGTGGCATCATGTACATAAAAGAAGGGACGCGCGGAGGTCATTAGGCCATGCTACTTTGAACATCGATATCGAGTTATCACACTCGAGGAATGCCTTACTAATAAAAATCCAGACGAGCTATCCAGCTTGCGGGGTTAAGGGAAAGGTCATGGACTGCCTATATCAACTTTCATAAAAAGGGGCGCAGAGGCAATGACCCCGCCAACTTTCATAAAAAGGGGGCGCAAAGGCAATGACCCCGCCAACCTTCATAAAAAGTGGCGTAGAGGTAGTGACCCCGCCAACTTTCATAAAAAGGGACGTAGAGGCAATGATCTCGCCAACGTTCATAAAAAGTGGCGCAGAGGCAATGACCCCGCCAACTTTCATAAAAGGGGACACAGAGTCAAGTGACCCCACCTCGCTAATAAAAGACCAACAACGAGCTATCCAGCTCACGGAGTTAAAGGAAAGGTCGAGGACTGCCTTGCTAAGAAAAGACTCACGACAAGCTATCTAGCTTACGAGGTTAAGAGAAAGGTACCGAATCGCAAGAATGATTCAAACAAAAATAAAAGCGAGAGTAAAAACAGACAGTAAAAGGGATTAAGATGAACACTCGAAAATATCCAGCTATGAATCGAGAATATGATATCAAAGCAACTAATCGACGTTATTTACAAGAAAAGAATTTGATTACAAGTCAAGGTTGCAATGTGCGACCACAGTAAAGATAAAAAGAAAAGAAATAATAGTAAAGTACAAAGGATTGCGGCTTTGAGTCAAGGGGCGTCGCCTTCTTCAGGAGGCGACAGTAGAGACACGTTCAAAAAGGCGTTTGGAACTTCTTGGCGCTCGAACATATCAACACAGCGGTAAGCTTCCATCTCAGGAGAAGACAAGCTAATATCAAGAGCCTGGAAGTCCGTAGCAGAATCAGCCAAGAGATGATTTCTTAGGCGCACAATACCAACCCCATGACCATAAGTGAAGCTCGCGTCCCTGACTGGAGGAACCATAGCTAATTGGGCTCGAAGGCGGGTGACATTTTCCTGAGCAGCAGTCAATTGGTCTACTTTCTTGGCTAACTATTCATCCCTGGCCAAAGCAACCAGGTTGGCTTTCCTAAGCTCATCATCTATGTTCGCACGAATTGCCTTATACTTCTGGTGACGCTCCCAAAACTCAGCCAAAGAACCTTGTGCCTTGAAAGATCTTGAGATGTAAGGCGTGCCTTCTCCAAGGTGTTTAGCAAGTCTTTAGTCAACCCACTACACATTTCCTGCGAATTGGCGAGCTCCTCCCGGACTGAACCTAATTCTTCGTTTTGGGCGAGGAGTTCCGAGCCCAAGCGGGCGGACTCATCATCGAAGTTCTGTTGGGTTTCGAAAAGTTAAACCTTCACCAGGTCTCTTTCTTACTGCAAAACCTGGTGGGAGAAGTCATCCCGGACCTTCATCTCTTGAGCAAGGCGAACAGCCTTCCGAAACTCAAAAACCTCGCCGTCACGAAGCTCTAGCTCCCCCTGAATAGAGTTGGCAAAACCTTCCGCCTAGTCCAGGCAGAGTTCAAGCTCCCTGTTTCTTTCAACCAGAGTTTCCAGCTCATCCTTGGCAGCTTGCCACCGCCCTTTCATCTCCTCTTCCTTACGGGCAAAGTCAGCCTCTATGCGTGTTGCCAAGTTGTCAACGCCCTGTGAAAAAGGAAAAAAAAATCCAAAGTGAGTAAAAGAGAAGAAAGAAAGAGAGAAGAAAAACTAATAGAAGCCATGAAGTTACCATTGAAAACCAATTCTTTAGCTGGTTGGCCATCTCCGTAACGATATCAGCCTAAACAAGAATAGGCGAGAAAGAAGCACCTCTACTGCCGTCACCCCCAGTATTTTCAATGGGGTCATTAACACTCTGAGCTACTAGAATTCTTACAGGCTTAGGAGTCGCATTTGTTACTTGGTCCAACAAGTGCCCAGAGTCAAGCGATACCTCAGGGAGGGTTGCTTCCCCCCGTTCTGTTTGGGCACCCTCCCGAAGCAAAACATCCAACTCCGCTTCTGTGAGAAACTCGACATCTCCACCAAATGAAAACGTAGGAAGAGGTATGGGTGAGATACACTCGCCACTTCCAACCAATGATGGAGTATAACCTTCAGATATAGGGGTTGGAGGAGTTTCCAAGTCAGACCGGCCAACGACCGATTCCCCATAGGCGCCCTTAGGAGCAGAGGACTGGAAGTCCTCTCGACTAATAGGCCAGACACCAACCAAACTCTCCCCCATTCCCCTAGGAGTAGCTTCAGATGAAGATAAGGGACGGGCACTGGAACCTATAACCCTTTCCAACTGAAGGGTGGCCACCACACCAAAAGGTAGATCGCCACCCCTCATTGGACCTTCGTTAGCTGGAGGCATGAACACAGGGGTAGACTCCGAAGGATTGGGCGCCTGAACTCGGAACGTGGCGGCTAGCTCAAAAAGGGCAATGTTGGCCAGTCCTTCCCTATTTCTAAAGCCAGTGGAGCATGGTCTCGTGGGGGAACCAACAGAGGCGGCAGGTGTAATAGCCACGGGCAAGGAAATTGTTTTGGTTTGACTGCCCCCAAATGAGTTTCAAACTTGTGGGGTGGCTGCTCGCAGGCGCCCATCATGGGCACCAACTCCCCTGTTGAAGATGGGAGTATAGGCGTTCGCTCCTGAACTTCCTCGGCGGACACCGAAGGTCTCTTTGAGAGAGGGAGCTGAGAGGAATCCTCAGCACGAGCTCAATTCTTCTGACTCTCATCATTTTTCTTTTTTGATCTTTTTTCCCTTTTGCTCTCGCTTACATGGAACTTTGGTCGCTCTTTCTCACTTGACTTATCCTTCTTCTCCCGCACAACAACGGCGCCTACCATGGTTTTGTCAGAAGGATTTGGTAGAGGGGCAGAAATGACATCAGTAATCCTGAAATCATGTCCATGGACGAAGGAGAGATTGGTGGACGTCAGAAATCAATCTATATGGGCGGGAGACAATAGCTTATCGGTCCAAAGGTCGTCCATGTGATCTGCAGCCTAAGCACGAACAATATCAATCCGAGCCAGCTCTCGACGGGACAAGGGAGGCATGAGGGCCCACAAACGCCGTCCATCAGGGATAGGGTTCCAAATTGCCCTAACTGGAAAATCTCTGAACACCTCCTTCTGGTCAAGGAACTTCCACCCCTGGCCGCTGATGAAAAAGAATTTTGTGGTCCACGCCTTGGCATTAGAATATCGACTCTGAAACAGAGCTAAAGATCGCTCATTTTCCTTTTTACGAAAGCCGGCAACACAACCTTTGGTAGCCGCCCTCACATCGTAAAAAGTCAAGAACTCACGAGCAATCGAATCAGGGTAAGGATCGCGGAGGGGCTCCAGAACCATCCGAAAAACAATGCAAGCACATAGATAAGTTCTTAGGGCACAAGAGTGAAATTGGATCGGAGCCAATTCCAAAAGATCCAAAATGTCGTGAAGGGGGCGATAAAAGGGAAGCCTCAACCCATGGGATAAGAGGGCGACAGAGATAGCCACCCAACCAAAGAATCCTTCATCATCACAGCATCCTAATTCGGGAGCTATCATCACAACTGAACTTGGAATATTAAAATCCCCCGGAATCCCAGCCAATTGCTTCTCTCGAACACTTGAGCGCCATGTATATCCATCAAACGTTGTGCACTCGAGAATGTCAAAAGGTTGAACCGAACCGCTACCTTGTTCTGCCATGGAATTGTAAAAAGGAAAGAAGCAAGAACAAAATACATGAATGAAAGAATACAAAGAACGGGGGAAACACCAAGGAGTAAAATAAGCAGAAGAAAGGAAAAAAAGAAAATGAGGTATTTAAAGGGCAAGATGACCATGGAACACCAACAAACAAGACATTATGATTTGATGCGAAGATAGAAAAATAGTCATCAGATGTAAAATAACTGTCACACGCCAAACTTTCCCACTACTGTCACGATTATCGGACACGAAGATGAAAGGACGGCAAGCAAGTGAAAGGTCTTGTCCAAGAACATGTTTTCATACATATTTAGGCAGGAACCGAAAACACACAAAAGTCAAAATAAATTGAATTCCCGCCGCCTTAAGGCGTAAAGAATTCGCAGGGTAGCTGTAGGGCCTATTTAAGTCAAGGGACTTGGAAGCCCACCAGTATGAAAGCCCAAATAGAATAAAGTTAATACCATGGGCCCAATAACTTACCCAGGAAGGCGAATAAGGATAGAATCTTGTAGAATCACATATATAAACTAATGCTCAAATCTTCACTACATTCTACGGGATTTCATACATATATGTGATCAAGTCAGTTACGGGAAGATAAGCACCAGCACGATATCTATATAAACCAGATAACCCTCCATGAAGGGGGGACTTCTCTCTCTAGCTCTCAAGTTATTTTTCAAATATTTAGCAAGATTACTGATTTAGGTATCGGAGTTTTCCCAGACGAAGATCGCTGGATCTTTTCAATTTCTTACAGGTGAATGGTTGTAGGAGGGAAGCGAGACACGTCCTTAATAAGGAGGAATATAGATAAAAACATAGAAGTGCTCGTTTGAAAATGGAGATGAGAGAAATAGATAAGGAAATGATGAAACTAAAGTACAGTTGGTTTTTTTGTAATTAAAAGTTGATCACATCAGCTGACTATATTTTGACTCCTTTAAACCAACTCCGTATAGTAGAACTCTTTCAGATTTCCATAGGTCGAACTTTAAATAAATGTAGATACTTCATTCGGCGCACAAAGTAATTCGAGCCCACTAATTTTGCACTTGGGTGCCGCACGGGATCTCACATAGCCGCATTTAACTTCACGAATACTGTTATATATAATCATTTTTGTATACTTTTTGTACATTATGCTCATTAGGGGTGGTAATGTTTGACACAACACATTAACACGAAACAAATACAGCACATTAAAAGTGGGTTAGTTTTTAAACTTAATGGATTTCCGGTCAAATCATGTCGACCTGTTAAAACATGATTTTATAACGCATCAAACTCGTTATGACCCGTTAAAACACGATTTGATAACGGATCAATAACGGGTCACACTTGTTAAGACCCGTTAAGACACGATTATATATATACCTTATTTTTAATTTTTTACACATTTAAAAAAATCCTAAATCCTTAATCTGATTACTACGCCGTCCCCCCCCCCCCCCCACCTTTAATTTATTTTCATTTTTCCTTTCCATTTTGTTTCCCTCCCACAGTCCCACTAAATCTGTTATGCTCCCTCCCGACGCTCGGCACTCTGCACTCGTCAACGATCTGCTGGACCAGACTTCCAATTTCCAGTCAGCACTCAGCACCCGTTGACACTCGTCGACAACCCACGTCACTTTTGTCGTTTGAATCGGCATCTTCTCTCTTTGCAGCATTGCAGACCCACGCACAACATCTCCTCTTCTCCAAGCCCTAAAAGTAATTTCATTCATTGATCTGACAATGAGAGATTGATTTTGTAACTTTGTTAGAGTTAGAGTTTAATTTTTATTCGATTGAGTTGTTCTTCATATTCGACCGAGTTGTTCTTCAAAGTCATTACTTACTAGTAAACAAGCATAGAGCTTTTGTTCGTTGTTCTGGTTTCCACTTCACCGGTCGGAAGGTGACAATATTGTGAATTTGTGATTCGTGGGTTAGGATTTAGATTATTTAGATTCCAAATTAAGCTCAAGCATGACAGCATATCTAATTTGTTGTGTTTAGTATTATATAATTATTATTATTTATATATTTTGCAAATCACTTGCTGGCTGAGACCTCAACAATTTCGTGTTGGAGTACATACTACATTCAGTATACGTAGATGTAGTACAATTAATAACAAAAGAGTAGTTCATTATCCTTTGTTTGGATGCTTAGCATGTGTATGTAGGAAAACGATAAATGTCAATCCATTATATATAGATTTATTGTAAAGCAACGTTGTCTAAAATGTTTGATGGTTAGTTTAGGATTATTGCAATCTTCCAAATTACTTAGATATATATAGCTTTTTCTTTAATTAATTAGGTGCAGTACTAGCGGAGAAAATTTAAACTCATCATCATATTGTTTAGAAATTCATGATAAAGTTGCACAAAATACACGCCAGCACCTTGGTAGCTCAAAGATAGAGAAAATTAAAGAGAGAAAGCGAGAGAATTCATGTCTTCTGTTTTGTAGTGGAAACCATCCATCCAATAAGATCAGCCTCATGCATGTTATGAACAATTCTATTGCAGTTATCTCTCATAAGATATTCATATTTTTTAAATAAAAACAATTGGTTGAATAAAATAAGTCTCTGTATTTTTTTAGTTGAAAGGAATAATAAAGTAGTTGATAATCATATATTTAAAAATATATTGATTATAACTAAAATAATCCTAGATTATATTTTTAGATGGTTCAAGTTTTGTGTGATCTAGCAACAAATTCCTTTTGACAGCTTATTAGTTATTTGTAATCACAACTACTTCATATGACCCTTTTGTTCTTATTGTTTGTTGCTAGATGATTGAGGCAGAAGGTGAACATAATGACTTCATTGATTTGGACTAGTTTGAAGTTGAAGTTGAAGGAGAAAGTTTGCAAACTACGGAAGCTAAAGGAAAACGAAAGAAACGGTCATACGTGTGGAATACTTTTGAAATGGTTCCTAATTCTGAGAAATTTGAGGATAAGAAACTACGAGGTAAGTGCAACCTATGTGGAGTTACGTACATTGCATCGAGTAAAAATGGAACCGGAAATATGAAGCATCACATTGATGTATGCCCTAGGAGAAGTTCACGAGATGTTGGTCAGATGATCTTGGGACAAAATAGTAGAGTTATGTCGATAAGCAATTTTAAATTTAATCCTGAAGAATATAGAGAAATATTGATAACCACTATTGTCAAGCATGACTTGCCTTTTCGTTTTGTTGAATTCTCGGGGGTGAGAGCTTTATTACAATATTTGTACCACAATGTTCCAATTATTTCTAAGAATACTACCAAGGTAGATTTGGTTCAGATGTATCAAGGAGAAAAAAATAGGATTAAATGCATGTTTAATGATTCTCCTAGTAGAATTAGTTTGACATCTAACTTGTGGACTTCTATAACCACTGATAGTTATATGTGCATTACAACACATTTTTTGGATAAGAAATGGGATCTACAAAAAAGGGTTTTAAACTTTTCTTATATGCCACCACCATATAATGGTATATTTTTGTCTGAAAAAATTTATAATTTATTATGTGAGTAGGGAATTGAGAATAAAATTTTTGCATTGACTTTAGACAATGCTTCTTCTAATGATGTCTTAGTGGAGTTGTTAAAAACTCAATTGAACATTAAAGAAGCTCTTGTTTGTCAAGGTGAGTTCTTTCATCTTCGTTGATATGCTCATATTCTAAATTTGGTAGTACAAAAGGAGTTAAAAGAGATTGAAGATGCTATCCATAAAGTTCGTGAAAGAGTGAAATATGTCAAAAGATCACAAACAAGAAAAGTTAAATTTTTAGCTTCAACAATTCAAATGTCTTTGGATAGCAAGAAATGGTTAAGACAGGATGTCCCCACTAGATAGAATTCTACTTATCTTATGCTGGATAATGCTCTTTACTATCGGAATGCTTTTAGCCATTTGGCTTTGACTGATTCTAATTTTAAACATTGTCCATCAACATCTGAGTAGGAACAAGTGGAAAAGATTAAAAATTTATTGAGTGTTTTTTATGACGCCACTTTAGACTTTTTTGGGACTAAATATCCTACTGCCAATCTGTATTTTTCAGCAGTATTTCTGATTTACTATAATTTGAAGGAATACTCTGTAGGTGATGACAAGTACATTAAATAGATGGCTATAAAAATGCTTAAGTTTAAGAAATATTGATCCGAGTTCAATGTGTTGTTGGCTATAGTAGTTGTATTGGATCTTCGATACAAGCTTGTTTTTGTTAACTTTTCTTATAAGAAGCTTCACGAAGATTGGTCGATAGAGTTTCAAAATGTTCACACCAAATTGCTATTCCTTTTTATTGAATATGAAAAAGCGGTAGCTAATTACCTTACACACCTATAGGGGGGGTGAATAGGTGTTTAACAAAAACAATAGCAGTTTAAAAAATTAATCAACAAACACAAGCAATCAAATGAGAAATCAACACACTGATTTTGGTTACGAAGTGGAAACTCATTTGAAGAACCTCTTCAAAATCTAAAACCACTCCGGGTGTAAGACACCACCTCTAATCCACTATAGAAATTTTAGTTTGTTACAACTAATTTAGAAACACTTACAAACCAACAAGAGCATCTAAACTTGTCTTGCAACACCACGAGTGACCCACTCGATCTCTACACGCATGTAGTGCCGGAACTCCGACCTTTCTATAGCTTCTCACACGAACACCTTGATTTCTTCATCCAAGCACCTTGAAGAACTCTTCCAGCTTGATGAACACGTCCACTCCAATGGACTCACTAAAATTATGAATGTGTGTTGTGGGGGAGAAATATAATCCAAGAGAATGATCCTTGAAAACAATGGAGATGTTTCTCTCAAGGGATGAAATGGGGCTCATTGGCTTTTCCTCTGTCTTTCTCTCTCTGCAGCTGAGGACTTAAAGATGTATTTATAGGCCACCTTCAAAAACGACGCTCAAACCCTAGAGAAATCCATTTATCACTAACTTCGCTCGAGCGGGATGTCGAGAGAGTGTCGAGCGAAGTCTCTGCCTGGACTTCGCTCGAGCGCCATGTCGAGCGAGTGTCGAGCAAAGTCTCTGCCTGGACTTCGCTCGAGCTCCATGTCGAGCGAGGGACGAGCGAGATCACTGTGTTCGGTTTTTCTCAAGCCATTTTGATCCTCTTCATGTGTACTCTGTCCACCATTAGTTACAACTCATTTATAATAGGTTTTTCACTAGAAATTTGCCAACTACCAAACTTTACATCAACAATCTCCCCCTTTGGCATTTCTGTGACAAAACCTCTAACCTATACATTGGACCTAATCCTATCACACACAACCAACAGGACTTCCACATGTAGGTTTAGTCTTGGCAAGTGAAGTATCTGCACACTTAACAAACATATAAACGTACCAAAAGAAAACACTTGCAAGGAATTTAACAGGAGAACTCAAACGTAAAAAAATTGCCACAAAAATTTAACATTAAACCTTCAATAGCAATTAGTTCAACACAGAATACATCAAGAGTTCAAAAAAAATTTAATCACATAGCAACAACTAAAAACATCAAACGGTTAGGTACTCCCCCTACAATGTAGCTTAGCTCCCCCTAAAATGTAGCTTAGCTCCCCCTAAATCTAGCTACTCCCCCTTTTTGTCACAAATAGTAAGGGGTCTCAATCGTCATCAGTTTCTTCCTCCTCAGCAAGAAGATGCTGGACTTGATTTCCAAGCTCAATCACCTGAGTGTCAAGTGTGTCAAACCGAGCATTGATATGAGTGTCTAATTGAGTAACCCGAGTCTCAAGGCTGTTAAGTCGGTTATCAATACGGGTATCCATGCTGGTCACGGACTGCTGAATGCTAATGAGAAAATCCAATAGGGTCTGCCGGGTTGGTTCTGTAGCTGGTGGCATCAGACCCGAGCTAGAAGGACCCGAGCTGGACTCAGGAGCGTGAGGAGTAGGTCCGCTCTGGGTAGAATGTGCAGGAGCGGGTTCAACATTAGGAAGATGCGCCTGACTTAGTTGCATGGTCTTCCGTCCAATTGGTGTCTTAAGATTCACTCTAAGTTCCTGGGGAGTGATGGACACAGATTGAGCCAAGGCTATCCTCGTAATGAGACATGCAAGAGGAAGACCAGTTCGAAAGTTTGACGACATATGGGCCTCTATCATGACCCGACAAAGAAGACTGCCCAAATCAATAGTGACATCAGTGAGCAAGGCATGTAGAAGAAGGGCACGATCTGGACCAATGTCACTATAGTGTCCAGTAGGGTATATGTTGGTCAAAACAATCCGACTCACAATCTGGTATGCATGGGGAAACGACTTGGTCGCTAGAGGAGGAATCCCAATCCAAGTCATAGGAGACCTGGTGAGAAAGCGACCCAGATCAGGTCTGCTAGGGGCTGGGGTATGGAGATAGGGGTAAACTGGATTGTTTACTCGTGGTACCCCTAGTAAATGTGTTACAAGATCGGGGGTCACCCGGAAGGTGATATTCCGGATATCCACTTGAAAAGATCCGTCTGAGATGTCATGCATGTTCGAGTAAAACTCCCTGACCAACTCCACCGAGGGAGCGGGATGACCAGTGGTCAAAGCAAGCCACTGGCACGACTCAAAGATCTGAGGGACGATGGGATAGGTATCCCGAAACTCACCGAGAAGAACTTCACGTTCCACAAGAAGGGAGCGATGAGAAAAATTCTGTGTGTAGAGTTCCGTGGCTTGGGGACTGTGGAAGTAAGTCCGAGAGGCGGATGGGGCAGTGCGAGGACGAACACGCCGAGATGCCATGACAGCTATAGATGGACCAAGTACAGATAGTGAGACATATATGACATGATGTGGAGTTGCATATGGAAGTCCATCATGCCGAGAATGCCTAAAGTGCCTTATATACCTAACATGCCTAAAATGTGACCCAACAATGTTCTCAACAAGGTGTGCAGACTATGAATGAGACCTACATTTTGTCTAAAGAGCAATGCACAAAAGGAGAGACAAAATGGAAGATAAAATTTCATTGAGGCATTTTATCGAACATGTAGTGTGCATGCTGTGTAATCATGGGTTTAATACCCAATTAATTTTCTCATTCCTCCCTAAATACAATACTACTCTAATAGGTTCATCCATACCAAAGAGAAACCACCAAGTTTCCCAAAACAAAACTAACATAATGAAATCCAAACACAACCCTATGAATGGAATGATCCGTGAAAAAGGAAAAAAAAAATTAGAAGAATTGGATAGAGGAAAGCTTACCGTTGATTGAGTGTTTGAGAGAAAATGAGATGATGAGACTTGGATTGAGTGTTTGAAAGAAGATGAGAGAAAGGAGAATGAGAGAAGGAAGAGGAGGTGCGGCAGACTGGCTTATCGCACGATGCAGAGCGCAATATAAGGGTTTTTCGCTCGAGCGAGATTTTATGGTCGAGCGAGATATCGAGCGAAATTGCAGCCCTTTTTTTTTTTTGACTTCAAACTTGGGGACAATTTAAAAAAAAATCCGTAGCAGAGCAAATGTAAAATAATATCATACTCTAAATGCCACGCACGTATAAAGACTGTATGTCACAATTAATATGATTATGCGTGTTTAGATAGTACTCTTGCTCAATCAAGAAATTTTAACCGAGAGGTGTGAGTGGGGTTTGGCTAAACAAGAAACCATAAGAGCTTGGGAGACCCGTCAAAGTGCAGAAAGTCAAACCCAATGCTGCTAGGACCTAATTTCTTGTGTCTAATAGAACCAGAGTCAGGATTTCTATTTTGACCCTTTTTTTTTTTATATATACAATAATAGAGCCTCTTCATTTTCTTTCCTTTTTGGATACAAAAGTTCTTACACAGGTCATTTAGCCCGAGGTCAATTCTGATCACTCGTAAGGCTCCCCCTTACACTTTTGATTGCCTCCCCAAAGTCTCACATAAGGTCAAATGTCAAGAGATTGAGCTAGGCGTGCAGTGTGTGCGGCAAAAAGCATATTTAAAGTGACACACATCTTACACCTTTGCAACATAAGCCTATGATACAATTTTCACAAGACACATGCTTGAAAGTATATTGTCTAGTAGTAAGGACATGCATCTCATCGAAGAAAGGACAAATGAATCAGAGGAAAGACAAAGAAGAAGATGAAGACCAGAAAAATAACAATGCAAAAAAAAATGATATGCATGCAATGTATGAAATGCATGTTACATCTCTTGTGTTAAAACACAAATACCAATAGCCTTTCTAAGACACTCAAAACGAAAACCATCTAATGGTTTGGTAAAAAGATCTGTTAATTGATGTTCGGTGGGAATGTACTCAAGAGTAATTACATGTGTTTCCACAAGTTCCCGAATGAAATGATGCCTAATGTCAATATGCTTGGTCCTAGAATGTTGGACAGGATTTTTAGAGATGTTGATGGCACTGGTATTATCACAATAGATGCTCATCACACCTTGAGTAATACCATAGTCACGAATCATTTGTTTCATCCACAGCAATTAAGTACAACAACTCCCAGCAGCAATGTATTCAGCCTCAGCTGTAGACAAAGAAATGGAGTTTTGTTTCTTACTCATCCAAGCAACAAGATTTGTTCCCATATAAAAACATCCACCTGAAGTGCTCTTTCTATCATCGGAATTTCCCGCCCAATCAGCATCAGAGTAGCCTGCAAGCTCAGTATTGGAATCTCTGGAGTACCAAATTCCATAATTCACTGTACCATTCACATAGCGAAGTATGCGTTTGACAGCCACGAGATGGGATTCTTTGGGGTTTGCTTGGAATCTAGCACAAACGCCGACACTGAAAGCAATGTCAGGTCTACTAGCAGTGAGATACAGTAGACTCCCAATCATGCTTCTGTACAGAGATTGCTCAACTCCCTTTCCTGACACATCAGCACTGAGTTTTACACTTGTGCTCATAGGAGTTCTAGCATGGCTACTCCCATCTAATCTAAATTTTTTCAGCAGGTCCTTTGCATATTTTGACTGGGATATGAACAACCCTTCATCTAGCTGTTTTACTTGGAGTCCCAAGAAAAAAGTTAGTTCACCCACCATACTCATCTCAAATTCATTCTTCATTTCTTCTGCAAACTCAAGAGCTAGGTCATCAACGGATGATCCAAACACAATATCATCCACATAGATTTGAGCTACAGTTATCTCCTCACCTACTTTCCAGATAAAAAGTGTCCTATCAACACTTCCTCGCAGAAACTTGTGCTCCAAAAGATACGAAGTTAGCCTCTCATACCAGGCTCTGGGAGCTTGTTTCAACCCATACAGGGCTTTCTTCAACCTATATACATGATTAGGATATTTTGGATCCTTGAAACCTTTTGGTTGCTCGACATACACTTCTTCTTGAAGGATTCCATTTAAGAATGCACTCTTTACATCCATTTGATAGAGTTTGAAACACATATGGCAAGCAATACTCAATAGTATTCGGATTGACTCAAGCCTTGCCACCGGTGCAAATGTCTCATCAAAGTCTATTCCTTCCATTTGGGCATAACCTTGTGCCACCAATCTTGCCTTATTCCGTACAATCATTCCATTTTCATCAGATTTGTTCTTGAAGATCCATTTTGTACCTACAACATTGTGCATTTCAGGTCTTGGGACCAGGTACCACACATCATTTCTCATAAATTGATTAATTTCTTCATGCATGGCATTTTTCCAATTCTCATCATTTAAGGCTTCTTCCACCCTTTTTGGTTCAATTTGAGAGATGTAACATGAGTGGGCTAGTTGACTTATCACTTTCTTCCTCAACCTCATCCCTTCATTTACATTCCCGATTATGTTATCTTGAGGATGGTTTAGCTTCACTCTCGAAGATGGTTCCTTGTGAGTATGAACTTTTTCAGTTGATGAGGTCTCTTGATCTTCATTAACTTCACTAGAGTTCTCTTCAGTTCCACTTGGTGTGTCAATTAGATTTTGATTCAACTCTTCTTTAGGAGTATCATATATAACCACATTGATGGATTCCATGACAGTTTGGGTGCGTAGATTGTAACATCTGTAAGCACGACTGTTTCTGGAATAACCAAGGAATATTCCCTCATCACTCTTTGGGTCAAACTTACCCAGATTTTCCCTATCTCTCAAAATATAACACTTACTCCCGAACACCCTGAAGTACTTCACATTTGGCTTCTTTCCTTTCCACAGCTCATATGGTGTCTGAGAAGTGTTGGGTCGAGGGTAGACTCTATTCACAATGTGACATGCTGTGTTCACAGCTTCACCCCAAAAATGAGCAGAAACATTTTTGGTATGCATCATAACTCGAGCCATTTCTTGGATAACTCGATTTTTTCTTTCAACAACTCCATTTTGCTGTGGAGTAATGGGAGCAGAGAATTCTTGACGAATGCCTTCTTCATCACAGAATTTCTCTAAACTTGAGTTATCAAATTCTCGTCCATGGTCGCTCCTGATTCTGACAATAGGGTTCCCTTGTTCATTTTGAAGCTTCTTACATAAGTTCCTTATCACATTTGAAGCCTCACCCTTTTCCCTCAAAAATTCTACCCAAGAGTATCTGGTGAAATCATCTACCACCACCAGTATGTATTTCTTTCCCCCCAAACTTTCAGTCCTAGAGGGTCCCATAAGATCAATGTGTAACAACTCTAAAGGTCTTTTGGTCAGGATATCTGTTGTGTTCTTGTGGGCTGCTCGAACTTGTTTTCCCACTTGACATGATCCACAAACAGATGTCTCCACTTTCCCAAGTTCGGGCAGTCCAATCACCATTTCTTTCTTAGCAATTTTTGACAAATTTTTGTGATTCACATGCCCAAGTCTTTGATGCCAGAGAGTAGTGGCCTCACTTTTAGTACTATTGCAGCTGTACTGTGAAATGAGAGCGATACCATAGCAATTGTCAGATGTCCTGGTTCCTTGCATCAAGCATTGTCCATTGTTATCAGAAACAACGCACATATCTTTTGAGAACCGAACTTCGGTACCATTATCACACATTTGGCTTATGCTAAGAAGATTTGCTTTTAATCCATCAACATATAGAACTTCTCTCAATGCCGGTAGTCCAGTAATGTTAATTTCACCTTTCCCAATTATGTTTGCTTTTCCACCATCTCCAAATGTCACTGTCCCACATTTGTACTCTTCAATTGTCTTAAAAAGAGTTTTATCACCTGACATGTGTCGTGAACACCCACTATCAAGATATCACAGTGAATTGTTCTGGGTCTTCAAGGCAATGTGAGAAATGTGACATGTGTCTCTTTCCTCCTTCTTGACCCACACTCTTTTGATCTTTGGAGAGTTGACTTGCACAACCTTCTGGGTACTTGTCAGGTTGTCTATCTTGGCATTTAGACGAGCATTTTCTCTAGTGAGAACCATGACTTTATCCCACAGATTTATGTGATCTCCTTTTGGTTTTCTCCTTTTATTTCTCACAGAGAGCTTTTTGAGCTCATAGCAGTTAGGCCGGATGTGACCATACTTACCACAATTATGACAAATGCGGTATTCTTTGTGAGTTTGTTGTTTCCTGACTGGCAAGTCATCCTTAGGAGCTTTTCTGGTGAGTCTTTTAAATTTCAAACAATTTGTTTTCACATGACCCAACTTCCCACAGTGATGACACACGGGTCTTGTGTTGTGAGCTATTTGTTTCTCTTGAGATGAAACAAACTTTTGTGCATGTATGACTTTCTTTCCCTTTGCTAGTGGATGATTTTTCACCATGCTGTTTTGAGGAGTTTTCGAGCTCGTACCCACTTCAAACTTTCCTCTAACATAACCTATTCCACTCTTGTCTCCTGAGGGCTTTCCAAGAGTTAGAATTTTGTCCAGATTTTGTTTTCCAGTGGAAAAGGCCAGCAATCTTCCCTTTAGCTGGGTTAATTCATTTTCCTTAGTTTCCATAGCATCTTCCAAAGTCTCACTTTTCTTTCGCAATTGGTCAGTCAGGATATAAGCTTCATTCAGTTTGCCTTGGAGCTCATCATTTTCTTGTTTGCACTGAATTATCTTTTCAGTCTGTGCTTTGTTGACTTTTCTCAATTTCATGCACTCCTTGTAAAGTTTTTCATAGATTTCTTGCAATTGATCTTCACACTCGGACTCATCTTCCGGTATGTTACAATCATCAGAAGCCTGTTCACTGCACTGATCTATGTCTCCAACGGAAGATGTAAACGCCATGTAGTTGAGATTCCTTTTGGGAGTGGAGTTGCCAGATGAGTCACTCGATTCAGACTCACTTTCACTTAGAGAGGCAATCTTTGCCTTTTCTTTGCTCTTCTTATAATTTGCACACTCCAAGCGAATGTGACCAAATCCATGACATTCATGACACTGTACTTGTGTCTTGTCCTTGTTAGGCCTAATGTAATTGTTGGAAGCTCTTTCTTTATTCTCTGAGCTTGACCCCTCAATATATCTCCCAAACTTCTTATTCTCTGGTCTTTGGCTCCTGTGCCTTTTTGCTACAAACATTTTTCTGAACTTCTTAGCATAAAATGCTATTTCTCTGTCACTCATTGCTAATTCATCGAATGACTCATCTGAGTCCTCTTGAATTGTATTAAGAGCAATGGACTTGCTCTTCCTATCCAATGGCAGAGTATGTTCATAAGTTTGCAGGGAACCCACCAGCTCTTCTATTTTCATGACATCCAAGCCTTTACTTTCCTTAATTGCAGTAACCTTGGGACGAAATCTCTCAGGAAGAGATCTGAGAACTTTTCGTACAACTCTATTTTCTGGGATTTTGTCTCCCAAGTTGAACCGAGAGTTTACAATGTCATTCAATCTTGCATAAAAGACATCAAAGGTTTCATCCTCCTTCATTCTAATTTCCTCAAAGCTGGTGGTAAGCATTTGGAGTTTAGAATTTTTTACAGCCCTAGTTCCTTCGTGAGTGATCTCAAGAATGTCCCATGCCTCTTTGCTTGTATTACACATGGAGATTCGTTTGAACTCCTCCTGGGACACGGCCATAAAAATTGCATTTAGGCCTTTACTATTCCAGTTAATTTCACTTAACTCATCCTTTGAGTAGTTGTCCACATCTGTGGGAACTTCTACTCCATCAACAATGGTGACGGGCTCTTTCCATCCTCTTATCAAGGACACCCACACACGTTCATCTATAGACTTAAGAAACGCTCTCATTCGAACTTTCCAATAAGCATAGTTGCTACCATCAAAATATGGTGGTGATGAGAGGGATTGAGACCTATCCATTTTGACCACCAAAGCAGAATCACACTCAGGAAGTTAATCCTAACGAAGTGTACCCTCTCTGATACCAATTGAAAAAGCGGTAGCTAATTATCTTACACACTTATAGGGGGTGAATAGGTGTTTAACAAAAACAATAGCAGTTTAAAAAATTAATCAACAAACACAAGCAATCAAATGAGAAATCAACACACTGATTTTGGTTACGAAGTGGAAACTCATTTGAAGAACCTCTTCAAAATCTAAAACCACTCCGGGTGTAAGACACCACCTCTAATCCACTATAGAAATTTTAGTTTGTTACAACTAATTTAGAAACACTTACAAACCAACAAGAGCATCTAAACTTGTCTTACAACACCACGAGTGACCCACTCGATCTCTACACGCATGTAGTACCGGAACTCCGACCTTTCTATAGCTTCTCACACGAACACCTTGATTTCTTCATCCAAGCACCTTGAAGAACTCTTCCAGCTTGATGAACACGTCCACTCCAATGGACTCACTAAAATTATGAATGTGTGTTGTGGGGGAGAAATATAATCCAAGAGAATGATCCTTGAAAACAATGGAGATGTTTCTCTCAAGGGATGAAATGGGGCTCATTGGCTTTTCCTCTGTCTTTCTCTCTCTGCAGCTGAGGACTTAAAGATGTATTTATAGGCCACCTTCAAAAACGGCGCTCAAACCCTAGAGAAATCCATTTATCACTAACTTCGCTCGAGCGGGATGTCGAGCGAGTGTCGAGCGAAGTCTCTGCCTGGACTTCGCTCGAGCGCCATGTCAAGCGAGTGTCGAGCGAAGTCTCTGCCTGGACTTCGTTCGAGCTCCATGTCGAGCGAGGGTCGAGCGAGATCACTGTGTTCGGTTTTTCTCAAGCCATTTTGATCCTCTTCATGTGTACTCTGTCCACCATTAGTTACAACTCATTTATAATAGGTTTTTCACTAGAAATTTGCCAACTACCAAATTTTATATCAACAGAATATATTTCTTGTACCACATGTTCTACTTCTACCACAGGTTCTTAACTGGTAATAAAAAAGTATTTAAGGTAATATCAAATAATATTTTTTATTTAATGATTTAAATTGTATTGTTGTTTCCGCTCACATATCATTAAGAAGAAGTTTATTTTATTTTATTTTTTTGTGCAGGAATCTCATACATTTGAACATGATAATGTTAATGTCCATTTGCAAAAAAGTCAATTGGATCTTTACTTAGATGAACCTAGGGTGGACTTCTATGCAAAGATTGACATTTTTTCCTTTTGGAAATGAAATGAATTTTGTTATCCTAATCTTGCAAAAATGGCTCGTGACATTTTGAATGTTCCAGTTTCTACGGTTGCCTCTGAATCTACTTTTAGTGTTGGTGGGCGTATCATTGATTAGTTTCGGAGTGCACTAAAGGTAGATATTGTTGAAGCATTAGTCTGCACAAGAGATTGGTTATATAGTGATGAGTAAGATAAGATTTTGAAATTATATGATTACTTGTTTTTTTATAATTGGTTTTACACCTTTTTTTTCCCTCTAGGTAGGTAGTTGGTTTTACACTTATTTGTATAAGTAACTAAGTATTGGTTGAATAATTTAGTTACCTATATATATATATATGCATTGTTAACTTGTAAAGGAAATGCTTAATAATTTTGTTTACTAATATATATATATATATATATATTTTATAGAAGTATAAAAAAATCTTGAATTGGATGAGATAACTAAATATATAAAGGAGTTGAACATCGACAAAGACAATGACGAAGCTCCAACAGCTCCACCACCTTTTTCTACAAGTTCTACGTGTTTAAATTTATGTTTTTATCATATTTGTGATTGTAAAATTAATTTGTTTATAATGTGTGTTGTTTATTATTATTTGTATTTGAAATATAATTTTAATATTTTACAATGCCTGGACTGTAGTGGTGTGACTGTGGATCATATTGATTATTTGTAGTATATTTTAATATTTTATATTTTATAACTATCGTTTATAGTTTAATACTTGTATAAAATAAATTGCTCATCAAACGGATCTAAACGTGTCAAACGTGTCAACGGATTGACACGTGTTAAATCGTATTATGTTGTGTCGTGTCTTGTAAATTTATTGTATTGATTAACATATCTTAACGTGTCGTATCGTGTCATGTCAATACGTTATCTTAACGGGTCATGTTAGTATTGAGATTTTTAACACAAAACCTTAACATGTTGTATTCGTATTGACCCTTTAAGTGTAACGTATATGCCTTGATACAACACGAACACGACACAATGACATGTTTTGACAGCCCTAGTGCTCATATGATTGTAATAAGACCCTCTATCAACCAACTTCAATAAATAATATTAGTTTTATTCTCTCTCTTTCTAATTTTATTATAAACTAATTTTATTTTTTACAATACACAATTTATATTCTAATTTATTTTTAATATTTTCATACTTGAATATTTATTTGTTATTCTTAATACTTGTAATTTTCTGACCACATATTATTTGATTTATTCAATTCTAATAAGATTGAGAGATAATTTATGATTTTAACTCTAGAATTAAACACCATTAGTTGAGTAAAAATAGAGATATTTTATCACAACTAATATGATTTTCTAAAAAAATCTACATAACTTAATGAATTTCTAATTAAACATGAAATTAATATTTGGAGATGTTTTTAATATTATTCAAGAGAAAGTATAAAATAATTAAAGAATTTTTACCAACAACATGGGGTTATTAAAATTTAATAATTAGACAGAATAAATTATCTAAAATTTGTTAGGAGAAATCAAACACTGTAGATCCATTATTATTATATTTACAATTTTAGATTCTATACTCTTTTACTTTTTAAATTTATTTTTTTAAGTATTTAATTTAATTTAGATAGTAAAATCTTTTCATTTATTTTCAATTTTTCAAATAATAATTAATTTAATAAATTTTATTATTCAAAAACATAATTAATCTTTGTAGATTTGACATCTATTTTTTTTAAAAATATTTTAGTATTTATTACAATTCTCTATACTTACAAATATTTTTACAAACACTAATTTGAAATAAAAATGTTGCATGAAACATAACGTATCCCCAAACAATAATAAGCGTCCCCAAACAATAACGTGTCCCTAAAACAGCCGAGCGCTAATGTGAATCAAGGACACTGCATGAAGTATAATGTGTACCCGGACAAAATATAGGTAATTTTAATTTCATACGTAAAGGTATAGGCCCCGAACAATAAGTTTAATACCAAACCAAATCACTAAACCAGCCAATTATATATGTAAAATATTAAAAGAAAATAAACATATATTCAACCAGCGGTTTCCAAAAAAAAAACCAGCAGTTTGAACTTTGATTTTGATTCAAACCGAAAGTGAACTGACAGGCACCAATTTCCTCATTTTTAGACCGCCAGCCGACCGGTTTAGGACGATTCTAGACTCCGAGGGCCGGTCCGCATCGGAGACGGCCGCTTCCATCAGCTTATGTACAGCCCTAGTAAAAATAATCCACTTCACAACCGTGCCTCTAAAAGTATCGACATGGCTAATACTTAAGAAGTCAGAAATGCGTCTGACTTCTAATCTGTCCGCCTTCCACAACTCATAACTCAATTTGCACTTTTTGCATGCATGGAGACCATAA
Source organism: Platycarya strobilacea (assembly GCA_036898215.1). Taxonomy (NCBI): domain Eukaryota; kingdom Viridiplantae; phylum Streptophyta; class Magnoliopsida; order Fagales; family Juglandaceae; genus Platycarya; species Platycarya strobilacea. The sequence continues at coordinate 21,816,155 of CM072555.1, read as the reverse complement.
ATGGGGAATATCATAGCATATAAATTATTATCTGGGCAGTTTAAGAAATGACTAAACCATATATTTACTCCATTTGCATTTTTTCTCTGAAAAAAAATAACATCAGCCAAACCATGCAAACGCAACCATGAACCATAATTCTGCCAATCTTCCACAACAGCTTAAACTTCATTGATTGATGGTGCTAAAAAATGCTGTGTAAGAAATGTGGTCTCTATTTAGCACCGATGGAGTGAAAAAACAACAGCCCAAACTCTTAAATACAGCAGTTTTTAGAAGCATCAACCAACCATCAAAAGATAAAAAAAAAAAACACCTGATTTATACAATGAGTGCAAGCAACAGACACTCTTCATAGCAATGGAATAATTGAGACCCTCTTTACTAAGGAGGGATAACATCTTGACTTATAAAGAGCTTAACCATCACATACTTCAAGACAAATTCTGGGGTATGCACAAGTTTCGTGTATGCTAGATACAGTCATTTCTTGAACAAGCCTTCTGCTTACTTGTTTATCCCTCCTTAATTTTTTTTTTTTTGAAAGGTTTATCCCTCCTTAATAAACTCCTCTCACCTTAAACAAAGGTTTAAGTAAACCCCAAGATAAACCAGGAACCTACTCAATGAAGCACCAACTTTTGGTTTGGATGGCAAGCCCTAGCGAAGTTGTAAGCTCGAACCCCTAGCAACTCATTGGGGTTGGCTCAAAAGGAAAGGGTTTTGGTTTTGGGAGTATGCTCCCCTCAAGTCTACGCTTGGATGCAAGGAATTTCTAGGGGCATATCACACTGGTAAAAAGTCAATAATTTACCTCATTCACATGATGTGGAGGTGCTACACAAGCCCGGGATTTAATTGGGTAAAAGACACGTTGCATTTGCACGGTCTCCAGGATTCCATGTCATCAACAAAAAATCTGCTGCTCCTACAAATATCAGCTAAAAAAACTTCCACAATAAAGTTAGTATTAATGATCATTACTTCCCGCATTCTTCCAAACCTAAAAAACTGAATACCATGGTCTTCAAGGTTCCCAGATGCATTGTTTTATCTACCAGAAGACTTAGGACATGGAATTTATGATGCAAATATGTAGAAATCGAATATTATTCAGTCACAAATCATGTTGGCAACTTAACTAAAAGTGTAAACACCTATTTTAAATTGCAAATAGGGACTTCAAAAAACCCTAAAACTAAAGGGATCCCAAGCAATTAAGATAGAGCACAAGAACTCGAATGTGTTTAACTTTATTCAGATGCCATTAGTCCTTAAGTTGCAAAAGTTGAATGAAAAACCAAAGCCAAGAGCCCAAGAGACTTACCACACTGACTATAGCAATCTCAACAACAGTATACACTAATGCTTTAGCAACCCCCACCCACCACAACAGCATTAAATCAATTAAAAAACTCAAACTGAAGCTCAAATGCTCAAGTTTAACCAAATAAGATGGGTCCTCCATATCTATTAACAAACCTTAGACATAGACCAAGTAGAAAGACATATGCACCAAACTCCCGACCCATATTATAAAAAAAAATTGGGCATGATCCCAAAGGGGAAAAAAAACTTTCTACAGCATGGAAGAAATCACCACCAAGCCAAAGGCAACAAACTAGATAAATACATTACATTCCTCAATTTAAACTTTGCATTGATTGTTACTAGAAACCAAAGTTACCTGAAATTTCTTATCTACCAAAACCAAACATTGAGATCAAGGAAATGTTTTACTGTATAACAAACACAAGCTATGCAGCTACCTCATATATGTAAATGATTCTCCATTCATTTTCTCCTAAAATGATCTACATAACCCAACTACGAGTTAAAATCATTATGAAAACACAAAAACAAAAAAAAAAAATATTCGCAATTCCCATGTACCATAACCCCACATAATAATCACATCAGACAATTAACTAAGCACATCACATAATTTATTACCATCAGTTCATAAGAAGTAGCCATAATCATAGAGATCATCACCATCATCATCGTTAAGGCAGACAATATACATTCGAAACACACTAAGTGCAAGCCAATCGCTTACTTAACCATAAGAGATCAAAGAAAAGAAAATCCCCAACCGAAAAAAAGACAGCAATAGGAATATTGTGGACATGACATAGCGATTGGCCAATCATTCTTTCACTTCTTCAAGCTGCCACGGACACCAGGACGGGGCTTGGAGGTGTCAGGGGCAACAGTGGCGTGGCGATTGACGAGCTTGGACTCGTCGAAGGCGACCTTCGGGTGCTTGGCGTCGTGGTGGATCTGCATCGACTTGATATCCGGCGCCGTCACCTTGCAGTGCGGGCACTCGAGCTTGGCGTGCCCGCCCTTTTCCACGCCGGAACGATCAGCAAGCCCAGCCTTCCCACCGCCCCGGTTCGTCGTTGCCGCGTCGACCTTCGACGCGATCTCCTTCGCCGTATGCTTCTTCGGCTTTGCCTTTCCCGTCATCGTCAGAATCTAAACCAACGGCTCAGAGAGAGAGGAGGAGGGAGGGAATGGACGGCTAGGAGTGGTTGTTTGAGAAAACCCTAGTGGGAAGGAGAAAGGGATGGAAAAGGCTTGCCTGGTGGAGCACTGGAGGCGTATGTGATTCTCTCTCAATATATAAACACACAAATAAAGACATATATAATGTTTGTAATTTGGTTGGACAGTGCTCCTGGGTCCAACGATTTAACCGAGGAGTGGAAGGATAGGTATAAATATTTATTTTTAATTATTTTTTATATAATTCTAAATATTAAAAAAAATCAATTTTATTAATATTCCCAATTTTTTAATTATTAAAATATAAAAATAAAAATAAAAATTCATAATTGTCATTTTTTATATTTTAATATCAATATTTGTTATTATATTTATTTACTTAAAAAAAAAATACACCATATTTACATATTTTATAATTATATATACGATATGTAGTGAGGTCTTTTTTCTGTAAATTTGGTTTCTTTGTAAATTCTGATTGTTTTGTTTTGGGTATATATATTTTGAAAATGATAATTTTATAACTTTACATAAAATTAAGAGTAGTTTTGTAATATTCAAATTTATTCTTAATGAAATGGTATGATTTTATTAATTGCTTAAAAATAAATTATAAAAAAAATAAAAAAAAAATTGTAGGTATATCATTATTTATATAATTTATAATTTAAGAAAAATATTTTACTAAATCTCATAATTTTATTTACTGTAAATTAAAATGAATCTAACGTGTCACAGGTCAAGTCATTCTATAAATCTAATTTAATTCAATGGATCCGAATAATAACAGGTATTGGGTGATCGAGAGTTATTTGTTTAATTTTTATTTGAATACAATTCTATATTTTATTGAGTTACTTTTATGTTTATACATAGTTGATTAAATTATGAGTGAGTTTAAACTTATGAACGAGTTATTTGCATTTTAACAAAATAAATTATTTATATTCTATTTGATAAATAAATTTAGAGTTTTTATAAATATCTATATATAGTTAATATATACAAATATAAATGAAAACACGAGGTTCATTCAACATGTACAATATAATAGAACATAGTTCTCTCTTATTTTTTTAAATATTTAAAATATTCTCATTACTAAATTAAAAATAATCATATAAAAAATATATAAATTTATATGAATTTATGTGAGTCAAGTTGAACTTTATACAAATATCATTTAATAATTGATCATAATTTTGTGCTCATAAGTTGTTCATTTAATAAAAAGAATTAAATCAAATTTCAATTTGTCTTGTTTGTATTAATAATTCATCTCAATTTATCTCCATTTTATTATTTCATTTTTTCAATTTTTTTATACAAAATATAAATTTCAATACAATTTTTTCAAAATTCAATACATATTTTTTTAAATTTTAAAATAATAATAATATTAAAAAATAAATTAAACTCATCTCATCTCCAAATTCAAATAAGATTTTAAGTCAAGTTGATGTTGAGACCATATCAAGTATATTTACATCCACAATTACTTTTGTAACTACACAATGTCGTGCTCCTAATCATTTTTTAAAGTTTTTAAAAGAATTTATAAAAATAAAGTTTTTAAAATAATTTATGTTAAATAAAATTATAATAATATTTTATTATAAAATAAATATAACATATCAAATTAAATCATATCAATTCCTAAACATACTTTTATTATATGTCTCTATAAATCTAACACTTTTCCTAAAAAACCATTTAATAGAATCTATGAGCTTTAAATCCATGCATCTATACTTTTTATTAAAATTTAAAATTTAATTCGATAAATTCAGGCCTTTCATCTGCCATGCTCAGGTAAAGATCGGTGTTCACCATTTCATCAAGTTTAGGTAAAAAAATACTCTCAGAAAATTGGGAAAAAAAAAATCGTCGGCGTATGTGGAGAAGAGATCTATCCTTTTCTCTTGGCGCTAGGATAGAGACCTTGGCCTTATCTCCCCAAGGTAGATGAAAGGGGATCTCATCTTCCCAATTAGTCCTCATCAAGTTTAAGTTATATTTGGGAAGTGAGATAGATCTTATCTCATCTTAAAATTTATTATAATTTTTTTTCTTTTTTGTAAATATCACTTAAATATATATCTTAATTTTAAATATTTAATTTTGTCATATAATCATTATAATTTAAAAAAGATTCAAAGTAAAAATAATATTAAAAGTTATATGCAAATAATTTTTTAATTTTATAACATTTTTATTAATTTTTTCTCTCATTTTTCAAAATTCAATAAAAAGTCTTATTTCAAACTATTTTACTATCATCCAAACGAATCTACAACTTGCACAATGCGCAAAATATTATTTATGATGGAGAGATATTTAAAGAGAGATGAAATTTTATAGTAAAAAAAATTAAAACGATTTATAAAACAATTTATTTTGTGACTTATAATAATTGAGCAGTTTAAAAAAAAAATTATGATAACAACGACCTTTTTACTTTATGGTTCCATAATAATACATAATGCATCACAACTTACAAACAAAGAGTTTTCCTTACACACATTGAATGGAATGAGTGTACAAAATGTATCAATTAGATGCTTTGACAAATGAGGAAAATAAGATCAATGGCGACCAGAACTAAAGGAAAGATAGGAAGTAGAGAAGCATAGAATGGTTGCAATGGACCCATCAACAATGGAAGAAACTGGAGCCTGGCTGCCCCTGCCAGCCACCGGCGCCATTATCATCATCTTAATCAACCCACTACCCTCACAAACAACTCTTTCATCTTCGATCAAAGCCTGATAATCCTTTCTTGAACCTCATTAACCTTTGTTAATTCGCAATAGAAACTGTTGAATCGTTGTATTACACAAATATATGAAAGATCGTACACACAAGTGGAGCATATAATTAGCGTTGTGCATGGCATCAGTTTTGGAGGCGTCACCCCAATTGGCTAATTTATGGGTTTATGTTAATTCCACGTTGTGTGAAGAAACCCACCATTTTGGTGTTAGGTGCTAGCCATTGTGATAGTAAAATGCTTAATTCCAAGCGGTTTAAATTGTCTATTAAAATAGTGCAGAAGTATAGCAAGTTTCCAACACAAGTAATACTACATAAAAGCAATTTTGCATATTAATTTGCACACCAATACATTTTTCTTGGGTAATCATATTTTTTATTTTAAAATTTGAATTTTTAATCAATTATATTAAATAAATATACACATTGATGCACAAAATTAGTTACAACCTAATTTTTCCTTCCAACATAACTTTATACGCCACCTCTATTAATTATAAAAATAATGAGTGGTTTTGTGTTAAGTGCATAGAACCCATAAAAGTTACTACGAGCAAATACACTATCCGATGCACCACTTAAATTACAACCGTCATGATTCCCTTTAGGGAAAAAAAATCATGAAACAGGATTTTATGCACCGTTTAAGACTACGTTTGGTTGCTAGACCCTTCTCAATTTAGCCTATTTAAACTCCTTTAAAAATAGATGAATATACTGAGTAATTGTTTTTTTGGTTTCGGTCAAATGTCCTCTCTCTGAGCAGTGGAAAGCATTAATACATTTAATGCTTTTTTTTTTTTAGACGACGCGTGCATAGGAGATAATATATAGTTATGAGTCTCATAAATTTTATAATATTTTATAAATATATTTTATAAAATTCACTCAACTATTTTATCTCATTACTACTAATATAGAACTCAAATTAACTCAACCCATCTCAATATACAAACGCAACCTATAAATTACAACCTATAAAAGCGATTTTCCAACGTAGTATAGAAATTGCGTATGTTACAAAACTATGCACCGCTTGATACTTGATCCGACTAATGCATGTTGAATGACACGTCATCATTTTAGACTTAGCTTTGTATATAATTAATAGATAACTCTAATTACATCTCATCCGATTATACAAATATGCCCTAAACATACCAATAGGCTATACTAATTTGAGTAAAATCGATCTCAAACTATAACAAAATTATATGAAGCTTCAATCATAAATTTCACCAGTCCTTCGTATTATAAAGTCTAACTTCCAAAAGAAAAAATATATACATTATGAAGGATGATCACGTATTAAGAAGAAGAGTATGGGAGAGAGGGCCCTCCATGCACATGGTTATGCGTCCATGGATAGATGTGATTTCTTTTTCTTTCTTATTTTTCAATTTAAATTATATGGTGTCGTTGGGGTAGTGATAGAGATAAGATTGGTTGATATGAAAGTTAAAAATTAAATAAAAATATTATTACTATAAAGGGAGGTCTTTCCAAGAAAAAGATGAGCCCGAGCCATCAATGGGAAAGAAGTCAACAAAAGGACAAGGACCTTAACTCAGGTTTGGCACACCTGGTCCATCATCAAGTGAACCTAATCGGTCAGAAGTAAGCGCCCGACCCAAGTGATTAGCCCTGTGGCAGAGAGATGTCTTAGAGCTAAGGGAACGGAAACGGCTCATGCACGCCCATTTGTGGATCAGATGAAAAAGCATGCTGCATTCAATGTTAATTAGGCTAGAAGCATGCCGCATTTAATGCGGGCTGGAAATCCTGAGTATTCAGCAATGAAAATCGAATAACAGAGTCGACTTGGACAAGACGTTCATCCTCTGACTTCTCTTGGTAATCCTTCCCGAGTCAAACCCTGCACCCTCACATAGCCAAACAAATTATGGCTAAACTGACACGAACATAAAGTCATGCCTCACAAGAACACAAGTAGGTAGGACTCGAGCAACATATAAATAAAGTCACGCCTCACAAGGACACAAGTTACACTTTCTCTCTTCTCCACACAAGCTACTTTTATATTCATCTCTGGTTCTTGACTTTGGCATCGAAGTGGTCTCGCTAGCCACCAAGGCCCACATTTTTTTTTAATCTATTTAGAGGTTCTGATAGTTTGGGTTGTCGTGCAGCTGCTTAGCTTGCGAAACACAACTTTAACAATGGCATCGTTTACAGAATATTTTTCTGTAGCAGTGTGTACTTTGCATGCCAACAACAACACGGTCTCAAATTACACCAAAAGAAGAAAACCAGAGTAACTCAGTGGAGGCGAGATTCACAGGGTTGGAGGAGACCATCAAAAGATTAACGAAAGAAATGGGAACACTCCGCAAGGGGAATGCGGTGCTCCAGCGGGCAAATGAAGAACTGATAGATGGAAGGGAACCTGGCACTAGTGAGCACATGGACTCACAGCAGGAACCTAAGAATGCCACGGTGGAAGAAGAATGTCGCAAGATGCACCATGAGCTCCAAGAATTAGGAGATAAGTACGAAAAGATGGCCAAATGAATCAAAACATCGTCCACAATGGAGCAACTACTCGGCAACACCGACCTACCATACAATGCGGGGGTCATGGCGATTCCTCTCCCGCCTAAGTTCAAAGTTCCTCAAATGGAGTTGTACGACAAGTCTAAGGACCCATTAGAAAACCTGGAGACATTTAAAACTTACATGACTTTACATGATTTTCCAAGTGATGTTGCCTGCCAAGCTTTCCCACTAACGTTGAAAGGAGTCTCTTGTGACTGGTTCAGGACTCTCCCCCACAAAATCATTAATGGCTTCGATGGATTGGCCCGACTTTTTATGACACAATTCATGGAAAGTTGGAAGAGGAGTCTAGGCGTTTCTCCTCACAGTCAAACAGCGGGATGCTGAGAGTTTGAAGAAGTACCTCTCTCGATTTAATCGAGAGCACATGACCTCTAACAACTAAGATGAAAAAATCACTTTGGCTACCCTTTTGAGTGAGGTCTAGCCCAGAAACCCATTCATGGTTGAAATAGTGCGAAAAACCCCAACCACGCTAAGAGAGTTCATGGATCAAGCCAATAGATTCAAAAATGTCGAGGACACCCTTAAGGCCCTAATGGATCTGCACTGGTTTGAAATGAACAAGCCAATCGGAGAGCGTCTAAAACGGAGAAAAGGGCCCAATTTTGATGGTAGAAAAAAAGCTCAAACACGAAGAAAAATAGGCAGCCCCCCGCTTGCACATGCGGCTTGCCCCATGCTCACGCAAGTTTAGCAATAAAAGGAAATCGTGAACATAGTTTGCAAGAAGAGCGAGCCCAAAATGGAAAAGGCCACCAGTACTACAAGAGTATCACCAAACCCACCGACATAGCACTAATAACTACTACGAACTAAGAAGGAGGAGAAGAGAGGAAGAGCAAAAGGGCATGAGGCACTGGTCACAAGATCGAAACAGCTGATGGGAGAGAGGATGCTCGGGCACAAGACAAAATGAAAGTCCACAAAGGCATGAGCCGAGATGTGAGGAGCAGAGAAGCCCACTGGTGGCAAACAGATGGATTGGTGAAATCCGAGCAATCGTTGGGGGATACTCAGAAGGCGGAACGACCTTGCCGGCTTGAAAGGCGTTTGCTCGGAAAGCACGCTATAAAGAAGTGTTCACCTTAAGGAGTGCTCATGTAGGGACTCATCGACGTCTTAGAAACACCCCAATTATATTTGATAAGAAAGATGAATAAGGCATCCTCCATCCATACAATGATGCTCTAGTGGTGACAATGCAAGTTACAAATTTCACAACCCAGGTTCTTAATTGATAATAGCAGCTCAGTAAATATCCTATTTTGGGAGGCTTTCATCTAGATGGAAATCAGCCCAACCGCTTGTGTCTAGCCCCAGTCCGGCTCAAAGGTTTCACAGGTGACATCATTCAACCAATAGGGGTCATCACATTGTCTTTACTCGCAGGGATGGCCCTATGGACTGCTGCAACCTTGGCCAACTTCTTTATGGTCACAACTCCTTCTTCGTATGATGCAATACTGGGCCGACACACTTTAACAGCATAAAGACGGTGACCTCCACCTACTACCTCAAAATGAAACCCACTTATTTGAGAATAAGCGAAATCCAATAGGCGAAATCTGAGTTGAGCAAGTCTTGGCTCGCGAGTGTTATGCGTGGGAACTAATTGAATTCGAATTGCAGTTGAAAAAATCAGCGAGAGATTCGAATTGCCTCCTTACACGGTCTTGACTAATTGGGATGAGAAAATCCAAGACAAGCAGACCTTCAAACAAGCCGAGCCCAACGAATCCTTAGAATTGGTTAGGTTTCATGTTACGTCAATTTGAACTTACTTTCCACTTGACCTTAGCAACCGATACGGACGACACTAGTTGGTATCAAGCTTGGCCTGAAATTAAGATAGGCCTTAGAGCAATTTCTCATTAAGCACCAATACGTTTTTGCCTAGACCCACGAGGACATACCAGGAATAGACCACTCCATTATCAATCATCACTTCTATGTTGATCCCAAGGCTCGGAAGGTTAAGCAGAAACGACGCAAGTTTTGTGCTGGTACACAACAATTGCCAAAGAGGTCAACCGTCCACTAGCGGTAGGGTTCATCTGGGAGGTCCATTATCCATAATGGTTTTCCAATATTGCCCTCGTAAAAAAGCCTAGTGGGAAGTGACAGAAGTGTGTTGACCTCACGGATCTCAATAAAGCTTGTCCGAAAGACAGCTTCCCTTTGCCACACATCAATCTAATTGTCGACTCCACTACAGGACATCCACTCCTCAGCTTCATGGGTGCATGCTCAAGTTACAATCAGATAAAGATGAATCTGGATGATAAAGAAAAGACAATGTTCATTATCAACGGTTGGTCATACCTTTCTTCAAAGTCTTGAGAAACATAATTCAATGGTTGATAATGGACTTCAAATACTAGATCGGGCGTCACATAGAAGTCTACATGGATAACCTATTAGTAAAGAGTAGGAAAGCCGAGTAGCATTTTTCTGACCTCTTGGAGGCTTTCTTCGTCCTATAACAATAAAAGAAAAAGCTTAACCCCGCAAAGTGTGCCTTCAGAATGCAGTTGAGGAAATTCGTGGGGTACATGGTTTTCGAGAGAGGAATTGAGACCAATCCCAAAAAGGTGGATGAAACTGTAGGGATACCAGATACTCTCCCCTGCAACCTCCACGAAGTCCAGTGGTTGGCCAGATGGGTGGCAGCCCTCAATCCCTTCATTACCCCTCCCAATCGACCGGTGCATACCTTTCTTCAAAGTCTTGAGAAAAGCTTAGGAGTGTAATACAGTCTACAAATAAGCTTTCTCCGATTTGAAGAGATACCTAAGCCATCCCCCGTTGCTCAGTCAAACTGAACCAGGCGAGACATTGACCATCTATCTGCCTGTTTCCCCACACGAAATATAACTGTACTGGTTCGGGAAGCAGAGGAAGGACAACGACATTTATATTACATAAGCTGGGCATTCCACAATGCCAATGCCCAATGCCCATGAGCAAATATGTCAGTATTTACCCTGGTCGTAGCTTCAAGAAGACTAAGGTCATATTTCTAGGCCCATCCTATTAAATTCCTTATTGACCATCCCCTTAAAACGGTTCTCCATGAACTATATACATCAGGTCGGCTCGCTAAAAGGGCGATCGAGCTGAATGAGTTCGATTTGAAGTACGTGCCCTACATCATAATAAAGGGACAGACATTTATAGACTTTATTGCAGAATTCATCAGCTTTCCAAAAGAGGTTCCCAGTGCATTTCAAGAACAATCTTGGCAAGTCTACATCGACGGCTTGTCATATTGGGTTGGCGGGGGTATAGGGGTGCACATAGTAACCAAGCAAGGAAATGAGCATAACTACTCGGTAAAGCTTGCCTTTAGAGTAACTAACAATGAAGCCGAGTATGAAGCACTCTTGATGGGAATGTCAGTTGCTCGGTTGCTAGAAGCCAAAGAGGTAGAGGTCAAGGCCGAGTCCCGAATGGTTGTCAATCAAGTGCTAGGTCTTGCGAAAGTTGCGTTCGAGCACCAGACATTAAGGAATTCCTACAAGAAGGCAAACTACCTACTGACCTAGAAGAAGAATGCAAGGTCAGGAACAGGGTGACTTAGTTCACTTCGCAAGAAGGGGCATTGTACAGAAGGGGCTTCTCCAAGCCACTCCTTAGATGTCTCTCTGTGGATGAAGCACAATATATGCTGGCAGAGATTCACGAAGAAATATATGAGAGCCACATGGGGGAAAGATCACTGGCAGCAAGAGTAACCCATGTTAGCTATTACTAGTTATGTTCCCTCGAGGACGAGAAGGACTTTGCGAAAAAGTATCCAAAGTGTCAAGAACATGGCCTGGTGTCGCACAGTCCTCTCAAAGAACTAATATTGATCACCACCCCTTGGCCTTTCTCCATGTGGGACCTAGATCTTATCAGCCCATTCCCAACGGCCAGAGGAGGGCTAAATTCGTTATGGTGGAAATCGATTATTTCACAAAGTGGGTCAAAGCATAATCTCTTGCAAGCATTACCTCCCAAACCATTACCAAGTTTTTGTATAAGTCAATGGTCTTCTAGTTCGGAATATCTCAAAGCGTCGTATCAGACAATGGAAGACAATTTGATTATGCCCAATACTGGGATTGATGTGCCGAGCTGGAAATCAAAATTAAGTATTCTTCTCCAAGACACTTGCACGCCAATGTTTAGGCTTAAGTAACTCATTATGCCCAAAGATTAACATGGTCGTTTGCAGTATAGTTTTGGAATGTCGATTCCACAGGGAGATGGATTGATAAATTCAAAAATAGTAATGAAATTAATGAAAAGATTTAGAACAGTGCAAAAAATGATTTTTGAAGTGTGACGTAAATTAAAACTAAATGAGTAATTTGAAAAGTATAAAAATGAGATGAAAAGTAAAGTATTGGGAATTCTTTGTATATAATCGACATTTTAATTATTTTCGATTTAGTAATAACTCAATAAAAAATTCTATATCCAAATTTTCAATCGGAAGATAAAACATTAATAACCAAATTTAAATCAAATATAATCTTTTGAAAAATCATTCGTCGCAATATAAGAATGGGAATTGTTATCGATATTAAGGAAATTCAACGTCGACAATATACTCGTAGAGCAATATTACAGTAGAGAATTAAATTAATATAGATAACCATTTGAACCAAACATAATCAAAGGATTATTCCATTCAATAGAAAAAGAATGTCTGAATCTATAAATGAAATAAATTCTAAAATTATTTGGTGACGGAAACATTTATAATAAATTTCGAATGACTAAACAAAAGAGTTTTAATAATTGAAGAACACATCTATGAATCAAAATAATTACAAATACCATCATATATACAATTTCATTCCTAACTCTACTAGAAAATTAGTTACACATTAAAAATGTATAACAAAAATCCTCTAAGAAACAATATGGAAGAGCCAGCTATTTTATCCTTTTTTTTTTTTTTGGTTTTTGTTCCTTTTTCAAGGTTTTAAATGGCTCTCCAAGCACCAAGCATCCTTTGAATACATGCCCCACTCATCTATTTATAGATTTTTTATTGCAAGTTGTTAAGCCCAAAAATCATCACAATTAAATCAAATTGTCGTGTATCTTGCTGTGTATCTCTTGGGTTCCAGCTTTGCATATGGTATTGAAATGATGATTGGGAAGTGCAGCTATGTCTTGATCAACAGCCATCATATTTGTTTAGTCAACAATTTTGGCTAGAGCTCAATTTGATGTAGAAGTGAGTGAGTTGCCATGTAAGATAATTTCATAACTTCAGCTTGATTCATTGTGTGCAGCCAAGTGTAGTCTTTTCTTCCTCTGTTTGTTGCCATGTGTTGTCGTGTATTAGCTTTCTATCTATTTGAGATAACACTTTGGTCTAGCTCACAAGTATGTGTGCAGCTGCTCAGCCATAAAACTTGAGAGCACCAAATCTTTTGTATGACTGAGTGCGGTGGCTGTAATAGCCCAAAATTTTCTAAGGTAAATTATTTTATAGAAATTATTTTAAGGAGATTTATTTAATGTATTTATTTATTAGGAAATTAGAATGGGAGATTTAGTTGAGGAAATGTGAGATTTTACTTAATATTGAGAATTTTGCACTTTCGGATCAATCTGTCGAGTTTTAGGAAAATGATCATAAGTCAGCCATATGATGTCTAAATGAGGTGATTCCAATTGGTATAGAACCCTAAGAGATAGATCTAAAACTTTTATGTTTGAAGTTTTCTGATATTCGGAAGGAATCAATGGCTTAATTGGGAATCAAGTAGGCAGCTTTGGAATAGGCTTAACTGGAACCCGAGTTGGGTAATTGAACTAGATTGGAGCATGTAACCAAATAGGTAATTGGTTTTAGGATTCTCTGGGATTAGGACATGTGTAGGGATAGTTAGGAATGAATGGAAAGTTGATTTGGAAGTCAATTGAATGGTTAGTGTGATGGGAACTCAAAGGAGCCAAAATCTGGTTGATTGGTGACTAATTGGATCAAAATTGGTTCTACCTTAACTAAACTATGAAGTGACCTTCTAGAACTTGTTGAGGGAAGACCTAAGGGAGTTGGGAAGGAACCAAATGGAGGAGAAAATCTGGAAGGGGCGTGTGACTCAAGGGGGAGAGCTGGAGATGTGAGATGCATGCATGGTTAGGTGAATTGCCACCTCACCTCTTATCCCTTTAGCTTGCTTCTCAGCCATGGATCAAAATGGGCAGCCAAACCACCTCAATTGTGAGCCCTTGGATGACTAATCCAGCTGCAAAGCCTAGGATTTGGGAGGCTTAATCCTCATCATTAGATTTGGCCTAGATGGACACCTCATCACATGCAAATCTGCCAACTAGGGTACCTTGGGTGCAATTCCTTTTCTCTCCCTCATGTTGGTCGACCATCACCATATATATAGGACCTTGAGAGCTTCCTAAGCTCCTTTAGAAGGAGAAAGCACTTGCCTTGTGAAGCCAAACCCTCAAAGTCTCCCCAAACCCTCAAAGTGATCACTTGTGAGTGAAGTGAGTGTGTGTGGGAGCAAACTTGGAGAAAGTGGGTTGGACTAATTCCCTAAGGCTTGGAAGAACTAGTAAGTCCATATTCTAGCTTAAATTAAGCATGGAATTGGTTTATTGGCATGATTGAGTTATATTTCATAGTAGTGAACACATGAGAACATGTTTAAGTGTAAATTGAACACATGAGTAGGGTTAATGGTATTTGTCTTGTTTTTATGTTCAATAAAATTGTGGAAACTTAGATTTAGGCTTTTGGGAAGATAAATGAAGTGTTTGAAAAAGATTGGTGTGTTTGGAGTGGAAAAACCCTTAGACCCGTAAGTTCGCTCGACCCTCGCTCGACATGTGAGTCGAGCGAAGGCAAAATGTGAACCCTCGCTAGAGTTTCGCTCGACACCCGCTCGAGCGAGTCCCAACCCGAGACTTCGCTCGATACTCGCTCGACAGGCCGCTCGAGCGAGATACCCTGTTTTGCCTAAACATAGGGTTTCCTTGGAATAGAAGTGGTGTTTCAAATGGGAAGGGTTGTGAGTGAGATGACTCATGTGTATAAGAGAAGAAAATAAAGAAAGAAAATAATATATAAAAGATTGAGTTAGTCACGTCATGACGGGGACGGCGATACGTAACGCCCGTATGACTGACGTGCCGGCAGGGACGGCGATACGTAACGCCTGTCGAGATTGAGTTAGTCACGTCATGACGGGGACGGCGATACGTAACGCCCGTATGACTGACGTGCCGGCAGGGACGGCGATACGTAACGCCTGTCGTGATATGAAATTGTGATCTCCACGGGGACGGCGAGACGTAACGCCCGTGTGATTGATCCTTGCGGGGACGGCGAGACGTAACGCCCGCAGTACTATGTGTATATATTTCGTGTCATAACGGGGACGGCGAGACGTAACGCCCGGATGATTGACACCAGACTCATCATAACGGGGACGGCGATACGTAACGCCCGGATGATTGATGAGTGTATGTGATGGGGACGGCGATACGTAACGCCCATCAGTGATATGAAAGAACAAGAACCTTAAAGGGGAAAATAATGTAATTTAATATAAGACAATGGGTGAGTTGAGAAAAGTGTCAGTTAGACAGTGGTCTGGTGAGGGGTATGTGAGTTAAGAAAAGTGTCAGTTAGACAGTGGCCTGGTGAGGGGTATGTCAGGGTATATTCCCTTGTCAGTTGTGGTTTTGACTTTGTGGTTGTTTTCCCTGTTTCCTTTAAGCTGTTTATGTACTTACTGAGATTTCATTCGAAATCTCACTCTTTTGTGGCTCCATATTTTGTGCATATTATTTTATACAGGATTCGATGACCAGCAGGGGGACAACCCCGATGAGGCAGGAGACTTCGGGGAGTCCTGAGGGACTTTCCGATTACAGTCCCTTTTTGGACATTTCTTTTGTTTCCTTCGGACCTCCTATCAGACCCACCGGAGCTGGGAGTCTTGACGCATCCACTTTTGTCGAGAAGAGGAGACGTACTGGATGCTGCTTAACCTTAGGAGTAGACGGCTCGTTGTCCATGTGTGGAGTTTGTGTGACTCCACAGGGACAACATCTCCAGCGAGACTTTAGTATTAGCATAAATAGGTTTCGCTATGGGAAAGAATATCCCGAGGTTAAGAGGGAGAAAGGGTGAGGTGAAGGAAAGTTTCTTTTGGGATAAATGTAATATATTTTGCTTCAGTTGGGTTGTGTATATGTATAAAGCACAATGTTTAAGCTTAATGAATGTTGTATATATATAATTTCCGTGTGATCTTTAGAAAGTCTTATATTGAAAGACCTGATCCGCTGCGATTTAATTGTTTATACTTTTTAGTCTTGTTAAGTACGAGGGTGAGTAGCCGAGTGTTGCTCATCCAGACACCTTAATTTACGTTAAATCCCAGACGTAAGTTGGGGGCGTCACAGATTGGTATCAGAGCGATTACGTCTCTGGGTAAAACCTACGTGTCCTAGGAAAAATGGATCACATGGTACTAGTATAGGCTTGAATCTTTATCAGATTGGAGTTTGGAGTAATATGGATGAATGTTTGGATTTTAGAAATTTGGAAGCTTCTAAAGTGAGTATGGCTTATGGTGAAGTTGGGTATATTTCAGGAAAACGATATGCCGAGAGGTCGTCCTCCCTTGAAACGAGTAGACGCAGTAAATCAGAGTCCTTCTCTGGTTACCCCTCCACGTGCTGAAGAGCAAACGGCACCAAGCTCACCATTGAGAGAAGTGCAGACACCATCGAACCCACCGTTGGGAGAAGGACAGACGGCACCGAACCCAGTATCGGGAGAAGAGCAGAGGATACGGAATCCACCCTTGGAAGGGGGACCGATGGCACAAAACCCCCCATTGGAAGGAGGCCAGGCAATAGCTGAAGCTATTCGGCAAATGACTGAAGTGGTGAAGAACCAAATAGAACAAAGCCGTTATCATCAGCAGAATGAAAACAGAAGAGAAATTCAAGGGTGTTCGTATGAGAAGTTTCTAGCGTATCGATACCCGCCCTTCATCGGAACGGAAGGAGCATTAAAGGCAGATAAATGGATCGTAGACTTGGAACGCACTTTCGAAATTAGTAGTTGCACTGAAGTCCAGAAAGTGCAGTATGCTGGACATCTGTTACAAGGAGAAGCAGGACTGTGGTGGGACACAAAGCGAAAGCTGTTAAAGTTAGAACTGGGAGAAAATGTAGTACCTACATGGGAAAGGTTCAAGAAAGAGTTCGACGATCGATTCTTTCCGGAATCTATGAAGCGGCAGAAAGCTTTGGAGTTTACTATGTTGATACAAGGCAGTATGTCGGTGGAACAGTACTCGGCACGATTTATGGAATTGGCGAGATTTGCTCCGCATCTGGTGGCTACTGAAAAGATGAGAGCCCAGAAGTTCCAAGAAGGACTGCAGCCACGAATTCGTATGCAGGTGGCATGTTTACAAATTGAGAATTTTCAAGAACTGGTAAATGTAGCAGCTATAGCGGAAGCTGAACAGAGGAGTGTTATGGTGCAAACTCAAGCTTATGGAAAAAGAAAATTTCAATTTTATGGGGGAAGTAATGCTAGGAGGAAACCGAATTTTAGATCCACTGATAGAGGAAAAGGAGTAGCAATTAATCCAAACGTACCGATTTTATTTCCGCAATGTGCAAAATGTGGACGTCGACACCAAGGAGACTGTCGAGTGGACCATAGAAATTGTTATAGATGTGGTCGGCCAGGACATCTGATCAGAGACTGTCCTCAGAATACCTCTCAAGGAGTAGCTCTACCCGGAGGAAAAGCCAAAGCTCCTGCGAAAGCGAAAGTGTATGCTATCACGCCTGGAGAAGTAGATATGGAGGCAGACGAGGCAATAGATGCTAACGTCATTACTGGTAAATTTCCAAGTCCCCTCTTTTAGTTAATAAATGGATTCTTTGGGAGTGGTAATATAATAATAATAGAATAAAATTTTCTTTAGGTAAGCTTAAGCTGAAGCAATGCATGGTCTGTACCTTGTTTGATTCGGGAGCAACAAGATCCTTTATTTCCTATGATTGTGTCCAAAAGTGTGGTTTAGAAACGGAATTGTTAACCCAAAAAGTAATAGTAGTCATGCCCAATGGGAAGGTAACAGGATGCCACCGGATGGTGAGAAATTGCCCCTTGGAAATTGGAGATTCACAACTGGTCGCTGATCTGATACTATTCCATTTGATGGAGTTCGATTTAATCTTGGGAATGGATTGGTTGGCCAAGTATTATGCCAAACTGGACTGTCGCAGAAAGGAAATAGTTTTTAGCTTACCTAAGGAAGAAGAATTTTGTTACAAGGGGGAAATGTTGAAGGCAGTTTCCTCCATAGTAACTGCTAAGCGAATAAAGAAAAGTATTAATAAGGAGACTAAGGGTTACTGGGTAATCATGTTAAACTCCTCAGAAGTTGTTAAAGATATTCAAGGAATTCCCGTGGTGGAAGACTTTCCGCAAGTCTTTTCTGATGATCTACCGGGACTACCTCCTGATCGAGAAGCCGAATTTGTTATTGAATTGGAACCGGCCACAACTCCAGTTCATAGAGCTCCGTATAGAATGGCACCGGTGGAATTAGAGGAATTGAAAGTGCAAATTGAGGAACTTTTGAGAAAAGGATTTATCAGGCCTAGTTCATCCCCATGGGGAGCACCAGTGTTGTTTGTGAAGAAGAAAGATGGGACAATGCGGATGTGCATAGACTATCGGGAGTTGAATAAAGTTACCATTAAGAATAAATATCCGTTGCCACGGATAGATGACTTGTTGGATCAATTGAGAGGAGCAACTGTGTTTTCAAAAATAGACCTTCGGTCTGGCTATCATCAGTTGAAAATCAGGGAGCAAGATGTACCTAAGACGGCTTTTCGAACCCGCTATGGGCACTTTGAATTTTTGGTTATGCCATTCGGAGTGACGAATGCACCAGCAGTATTCATGGATTTGATGAACCGGATATTCAGACCATATTTGGACAAGTTTGTGGTGGTTTTTATTGATGATATTTTGATCTACTCTCAGACCGACGAAGATCATAAAGAACATTTGAAAATAGTAATGGAAATTTTGCAGAAACACCAATTGCATGCCAAACTTAGTAAGTGTGAATTTTGGCTGCAAGAAGTTAAATTTTTGGGTCATGTTATTTCAAGTGAAGGAGTCTCTGTGGACCCAGCAAAAGTAGAAGCAGTGATGGAGTGGCAGCAACCAACCAATGCACATGAAATACGAAGCTTCTTGGGATTAGCTGGATACTATAGAAGATTTGTGGAAGGATTTTCCAAACTGTCCGCACCTCTGACAGCATTGACTAGAAAGAATGCTAAATATATTTGGAGTGAACAATGCGAAAGGAGTTTTCAAGAGCTAAAGAAGAGATTGACTACAGCACCGGTTTTAGCCTTGCCAGAACCTCATAAACCTTATGTGATATATAGTGATGCCTCAAAAATGGGATTGGGGTGTGTGCTAATGCAAGAAGGAAGAGTAGTTGCGTATGCATCCCGACAACTTAAGGATCATGAACAGAATTATCCCACGCATGATTTAGAGTTAGCAGCTGTAGTGTTTGCTCTAAAGATTTGGCGGCATTACTTATATGGAGAAAAGTGTGAAATATTTACGGACCATAAGAGTCTCAAGTATCTTTTTAGCCAGAAGACCTTGAATATGAGACAGAGAAGGTGGATAGAGACTATAAGTGATTTTCAATGCGAAATCAAATACCACCCTGGAAAAGCTAATGTGGTAGCCGATGCCTTGAGTAGGAAAGTTCAAACAGAAGAATTTTCAGTGCTGGCGGCGATGCGAGAAATTCTGGTAAACCGATTATTGCAGGACCTTAGGTTAATGGAGATTCAAGAAATTATTCCGTTAACAGACAGAGAAATTAAGGAAGAACAACAAAAGGATGCCAAGCTGGAGAAGATAAAACAGCAAATACTGGAAGGAAAAGGGTCTCCACACTTTATGTTTTCAGGAGATGGAATGTTATACTTTGGGAGAAGGAAGATCATTCCGGATGCCCCAGAATTGAAAGAAAGGTTGATGAAAGAAGCTCATAGTACACCATATACCGCTCATCCTGGAAGTACTAAGATGTATCAAGATTTAAAGGAAAAGTTTTGGTGGGAAGGAATGAAGAAGGACATTGCGACTTTTGTAGCCAAGTGTCCAGTATGTCAGTTAGTAAAAGCTGAACACCAAAGACCAGCCGGTAAGTTGCAACCCCTACCAATTCCTGAATGGAAGTGGGAGGATTTATCTATGGATTTTGTGGTAGGATTTCCAAGAACATCTACGGGAAAGAATTCGGTTTGGGTGATAGTGGATCGATTGACGAAGAGTGCTCACTTTTTACCTATTTCCAACACGGATTCTATGGAAAAGTTAGCAAAAATTTACGTGAAGGAAATAGTTCGTTTACATGGGATACCCAAGACTATAGTATCAGACAGAGATCCTAGATTCACGTCTCGATTTTGGCAAAGTCTACAGAAGATGATGGGTACCAATTTAAATTTCAGCAGCGCATACCATCCTCAAACAGACGGGCAAACAGAAAGAACCATTCAGACCTTGGAGGATATGTTGCGAGCCTGCGTGTTAGATTTTGACAAAGATTGGGAAAGTCTGTTACCATTGATTGAATTTGCATATAATAACAGTTTTCAAGCTACTATACAGATGGCGCCATATGAAGCACTTTATGGAAGGAAATGTAGGTCTCCTATTTATTGGGATGAAGTGGGTGAAAGTAGTGTTTTGGGACCCGAGTATTTACAAGAAGTTAAAGAGCAGATCATCAAGATCAGAAATCAGATAAAGACGGCGCAAAGTAGACAAAAGAGTTATGCAGATAATCGTAGAAGGGCTTTAGACTTCATGATAGGAGACTGGGTATACTTGAAGATTTCGCCACTAAAGGGAGTCATGCGATTTGGTAAGAAGGGGAAGTTGAGTCCTCGTTATATTGGACCTTATGAAATTCTGGAAAAAGTAGGTCCAGTAGCTTACCGTTTAGCCCTACCTGATGATTTGCAAGGAGTTCATAACGTCTTCCATGTATCTTCTCTGAAAAAGTGTTTGAATGATCAACCAGTGGCAGTAATGGATCCGCGTCCTAATAATTTACGTTCCAATTTAACTTATGAAGAGTGGCCTGTACGAATTGAAGATCAGAAAGAACAAACCCTTCGGAATCGTACCATAGTGTTAGTGAAAGTACTTTGGAACAATCCTGTTTTTCAAGAAGCCACTTGGGAACGTGAGGATGTAATGAGAGTTAATTATCCCCACTTGTTTGAAACATAGTTGTAATAATGTATTTTATAAATTGATTTAACTGTCTTGCATTTGTGTGATGATTGTGTTTTCTTTTATATGTATAGTCATTAACATTTAACCTTATTCAGGATTATGGCTCCAAAAAGAACTGCACGTATGTCAGTCACCCCAGTAGATCAGTTAAAGAAAAGATCTGAAAGAATTAGGGAGAGATTTCGTAGAGAAAAACTGAAACTGTGGAAAGCTGAGAGATTGAGCTGGTTAAATAAAAGTGAGAGGCACAGAACCCACATTATGGACATAGACAAGAAAGGTAACCCTATAAGTAGAAAAGCGTTACCAGGTGAGGAAAGACAACCCGCCAGAAAATGGTTGAGAGCAGAGAAAAGATTTTTGAGAAGAGAGGACAAAGGAAAAGCTGTCATGATAGAATCATCTGATGGATCTGAAGAGCGTAAACGCCAGTGTGAAGAGGGACCTATAATAGAAAGGACAGAGGAAGAGAGATTCCGTAGATTGCAAGAGATTAGTGTGAACATGTACTATGATCCCGATGTTGACATGATATTTTATCACTCTCAGGATTCACTAATTAATGAGGAAAAAGTACCCACCTCTTCAGAAGAATCTACCGCTAGTCACCGAGGTATAGATTCCTTAAACCCTTAATTATTTTTATCCTAGCGATTTCGGGGACGAAATCCTTTTTAAGGGGGGGAGGATGTAATAGCCCAAAATTTTCTAAGGTAAATTATTTTATAGAAATTATTTTAAGGAGATTTATTTAATGTATTTATTTATTAGGAAATTAGAATGGGAGATTTAGTTGAGGAAATGTGAGATTTTACTTAATATTGAGAATTTTGCACTTTCGGATCAATCTGTCGAGTTTTAGGAAAATGATCATAAGTCAGCCATATGATGTCTAAATGAGGTGATTCCAATTGGTATAGAACCCTAAGAGATAGATCTAAAACTTTTATGTTTGAAGTTTTCTGAGATTCGGAAGGAATCAATGGCTTAATTGGGAATCAAGTAGGCAGCTTTGGAATAGGCTTAACTGGAACCCGAGTTGGGTAATTGAACTAGATTGGAGCATGTAACCAAATAGGTAATTGGTTTTAGGATTCTCTGGGATTAGGACATGTGTAGGGATAGTTAGGAATGAATGGAAAGTTGATTTGGAAGTCAATTGAATGGTTAGTGTGATGGGAACTCAAAGGAGCCAAAATCTGGTTGATTGGTGACTAATTGGATCAAAATTGGTTCTACCTTAACTAAACTATGAAGTGACCTTCTAGAACTTGTTGAGGGAAGACCTAAGGGAGTTGGGAAGGAACCAAATGGAGGAGAAAATCTGGAAGGGGCGTGTGACTCAAGGGGGAGAGCTGGAGATGTGAGATGCATGCATGGTTAGGTGAATTGCCACCTCACCTCTTATCCCTTTAGCTTGCTTCTCAGCCATGGATCAAAATGGGCAGCCAAACCACCTCAATTGTGAGCCCTTGGATGACTAATCCAGCTGCAAAGCCTAGGATTTGGGAGGCTTAATCCTCATCATTAGATTTGGCCTAGATGGACACCTCATCACATGCAAATCTGCCAACTAGGGTACCTTGGGTGCAATTCCTTTTCTCTCCCTCATGTTGGTCGACCATCACCATATATATAGGACCTTGAGAGCTTCCTAAGCTCCTTTAGAAGGAGAAAGCACTTGCCTTGTGAAGCCAAACCCTCAAAGTCTCCCCAAACCCTCAAAGTGATCACTTGTGAGTGAAGTGAGTGTGTGTGGGAGCAAACTTGGAGAAAGTGGGTTGGACTAATTCCCTAAGGCTTGGAAGAACTAGTAAGTCCATATTCTAGCTTAAATTAAGCATGGAATTGGTTTATTGGCATGATTGAGTTATATTTCATAGTAGTGAACACATGAGAACATGTTTAAGTGTAAATTGAACACATGAGTAGGGTTAATGGTATTTGTCTTGTTTTTATGTTCAATAAAATTGTGGAAACTTAGATTTAGGCTTTTGGGAAGATAAATGAAGTGTTTGAAAAAGATTGGTGTGTTTGGAGTGGAAAAACCCTTAGACCCGTAAGTTCGCTCGACCCTCGCTCGACATGTGAGTCGAGCGAAGGCAAAATGTGAACCCTCGCTAGAGTTTCGCTCGACACCCGCTCGAGCGAGTCCCAACCCGAGACTTCGCTCGATACTCGCTCGACAGGCCGCTCGAGCGAGATACCCTGTTTTGCCTAAACATAGGGTTTCCTTGGAATAGAAGTGGTGTTTCAAATGGGAAGGGTTGTGAGTGAGATGACTCATGTGTATAAGAGAAGAAAATAAAGAAAGAAAATAATATATAAAAGATTGAGTTAGTCACGTCATGACGGGGACGGCGATACGTAACGCCCGTATGACTGACGTGCCGGCAGGGACGGCGATACGTAACGCCTGTCGAGATTGAGTTAGTCACGTCATGACGGGGACGGCGATACGTAACGCCCGTATGACTGACGTGCCGGCAGGGACGGCGATACGTAACGCCTGTCGTGATATGAAATTGTGATCTCCACGGGGACGGCGAGACGTAACGCCCGTGTGATTGATCCTTGCGGGGACGGCGAGACGTAACGCCCGCAGTACTATGTGTATATATTTCGTGTCATAACGGGGACGGCGAGACGTAACGCCCGGATGATTGACACCAGACTCATCATAACGGGGACGGCGATACGTAACGCCCGGATGATTGATGAGTGTATGTGATGGGGACGGCGATACGTAACGCCCATCAGTGATATGAAAGAACAAGAACCTTAAAGGGGAAAATAATGTAATTTAATATAAGACAATGGGTGAGTTGAGAAAAGTGTCAGTTAGACAGTGGTCTGGTGAGGGGTATGTGAGTTAAGAAAAGTGTCAGTTAGACAGTGGCCTGGTGAGGGGTATGTCAGGGTATATTCCCTTGTCAGTTGTGGTTTTGACTTTGTGGTTGTTTTCCCTGTTTCCTTTAAGCTGTTTATGTACTTACTGAGATTTCATTCGAAATCTCACTCTTTTGTGGCTCCATATTTTGTGCATATTATTTTATACAGGATTCGATGACCAGCAGGGGGACAACCCCGATGAGGCAGGAGACTTCGGGGAGTCCTGAGGGACTTTCCGATTACAGTCCCTTTTTGGACATTTCTTTTGTTTCCTTCGGACCTCCTATCAGACCCACCGGAGCTGGGAGTCTTGACGCATCCACTTTTGTCGAGAAGAGGAGACGTACTGGATGCTGCTTAACCTTAGGAGTAGACGGCTCGTTGTCCATGTGTGGAGTTTGTGTGACTCCACAGGGACAACATCTCCAGCGAGACTTTAGTATTAGCATAAATAGGTTTCGCTATGGGAAAGAATATCCCGAGGTTAAGAGGGAGAAAGGGTGAGGTGAAGGAAAGTTTCTTTTGGGATAAATGTAATATATTTTGCTTCAGTTGGGTTGTGTATATGTATAAAGCACAATGTTTAAGCTTAATGAATGTTGTATATATATAATTTCCGTGTGATCTTTAGAAAGTCTTATATTGAAAGACCTGATCCGCTGCGATTTAATTGTTTATACTTTTTAGTCTTGTTAAGTACGAGGGTGAGTAGCCGAGTGTTGCTCATCCAGACACCTTAATTTACGTTAAATCCCAGACGTAAGTTGGGGGCGTCACAGTGGCTGCTTTGTGTTGGTTTGGTCCAACAATTTCTGGGTGATGAAACTTGAGTTGCCATGTCTAACTTCCTATCTATTCCAGCTTGAAGCAATCATGTGTGCAGCCAACTGTCCTTTTAATTTGCAGTTATAACATAGCATGTGATGAGTTGTCTCCAAGTAGGAACCATGTGTTGATATTTCCATGTGTTGTTGTGTATGACTTGTGCTTCCATCTCCACTTGTCTTTTCAACAATTCCAGCTTTGTAGTGTCGTGTATTATATCCTAATTATTTTGTCATCTTGCTCTTCAATTTGTTTTGGCAATATGTATCCGGATTTGGGCCAATTACCGTGTATCACTTTGCAAGTTGAAGCTGAAATGAATGAGTGGAATTGCAGCTGCTTTACTTCAATCCTTCATGTGACTTGTAATTCTCTTGAATTGTTGACTTTGTGCTCTACTTGCTTTTTCTTCCCAAGTCTTGTCGTGCACTAGGTCCAATTAAGAAGTGTATGAAGTGAAATGCTCCATGAAAATGTGGCAAATTAATTGAGTTGCCGCCTACCTCATATAGCCAACTAGAAAATAAAATAAAACAATTAATAAACTTAACTCTTTCAAATGCAAGGAAATTCAAGTGGCTTCCTATGAAATATAAGGCAAATAATGAAAATTCATGGGACTTTATTTAATAGATTAAACTCGTGTGTTTCTTTTTGTATTTATTTAAGACTTAAATATATTAAATTATACTCATATCCATCTCAAAATAAATAACCATTAAATTAAATTAAATGAGTTATATCATTATTTTTTCTTTTCTTTTAGCATTTAAATAGGGTATTTAGAATGTATTTTTGTGCACTCATCACACCTCCCAACTTACTCATTGCTAGTCCCTAGCAATCTTCATGCAAAATGATGAGAAAATCACACATAGAGGCCATCAAGACACATCTTCCAAATTTATAAATCAAAACAATTTTAGGAATTCAAATATAGAAATCTACAGAGTATGTGTGTGTTCCAAGCTATATTTATTTATCCGGGATCTTAGACATATGTAACATCAAGAATATTTCAAGTAAAAGGTTCAACTCCATAACTCACGGGTATAATAATGTTTTCGTGTGAGGATTCTTCCTATGGAGTTGAAAATGGGTGTACACACACTCTCATGGAAGAATAGTCAATTATACATAAGTAACAAACAAACATTGATCTTATGATAGAAATATTAACAAAAAAAAAAATTCTACCTTTCTTTCCACAATCATACTTAAGATCAGAATAGTCAACATAAAAAAGTTGTAATGTGACTTGGGTTTAAGGCTATAAGACAAAAAGAGTGAAGCAGATTCAGAAACTTCCAAGTATACATAAAAGGAAATTTATTAAATATTTCAGTAGATCATACTTTCATTTTGATGTACTTTTAAACTTTTCAGATTTTTGACTAAGAATGATTTTCCTTCTTCTTTTACCACTAGTGTGTTTGCCATTTTTTTTAACAAAAATTCCACACCTAGTACACATTTGGAAATAAAAGGGTAGGAAAATTAAGTGTATAAGCTATACTCCAAGGTGGAGTAGTATAGGTGATGTAAGTATGAAAAGAAAAGGTCATCTGTATTTATTGGCTCAAAATTAGCTGTTAGGGGTCTATGATGAAAATGCCAGCTTGAAAGGCTCAAATGTTAATCTTAGGTTGAATTTCGTCATATCCCAAGTATATCTGCCATCTTACCACAAACTATATAATGATATTCTCAAAAGAAGTGTCCAATTTAACAGATTAATGAACGCTTATCACAATTTATATAGTTGTAAGCTCTAAATTCTCTCCAAAAATTCACATGAGTACTTAAGTAAAAGAATTCTTTAGCTACATGTGTCAAATCACCATATTACCACAAAGTTTAGATAAGTGCATAAATGGTTCTGTGGATGCTTTAGTAAAATGATTAAAATGAGTTTGTTGAATTCACTAAGATGGTTATGAATGAGCATGAGTATACATGTGTGAAAGATACCTGTGTGATGCAATTTTTTTTTTAATTTGGCAATTTTTTTATATGCCACAAAGTTAAATGATGAAATATGCATTCTCACCCCCAACTTAAATGAGACATTGTCCTCAATGTTTAAAAATCAGAATTGAATAACTAAACAGGGTATAATACACCTGATGTGAGATGTAGGTGACTCACTTGGCATCAAAGATGGTATTTGTCAAAATAAAATTAATGTATAATAAAATAAAGTAAACAGTAAATAAAACGAAAAGGAACGAAAAGAAAATGAAAGAAAAACATACCTGGAGATGGTCAAGATTGATAGACTGGGTCCATAAGTGGAATGTCTTCCACTTCCGGAATTTGTCTTTTAATTAAGATTTTGAGGCGCTGATCATTTACTTTGAAGATAGATCCATCTTTTATATTTTGTATTTCTACCGCCCCATTTGTGAAAACGTTTTTTACTATAAAAAGGCCGGTCCATCTAGATCTTGGAGTTTTCATAAGCATCATTTTTCAATTCTACTAACTTTGTCAATTGAAATTTTCTAAATTTTCCTGCTTTTTCCAAGTCAAAATTAAAATATTTAATGGCCCAATATGCTTGATACTCGAGCTCTAAAGGCAAGTGACAAGGTTTTCTAAAAACAAGTCTATAAGGTGACATACCTAAGGGTGTTTTGAAAGCTATACGGTAAGCCCAAAGCGCATCGATTAGTCTCAAAGACCAATCTTTTCGATCCGGGTTTACCCTTTTTTTCTAAAATTTGTTTAATTTTCCTATTTGCAAGTTCAACATGTCCACTTGTTTGAGGATGGTATATAGTAGAAAGTTTATGTATCACCCCATATTTTTTCATCAAAACTTTAAAAGAACGATTGCAAAAATGCGTACCTCAGTCACTAATGATAGCACGTGGGGTACTAAATCGAGATAATACATTTTCTTTGAAAAACTTAATTACTGTCCTATTATCATATGTCCTGAAGGTGCTGCATCTACCCATTTTGACACATAATCTACTGCCACAATAATATATAAATATCCAAAAGAAAGAGGAAATGGTCCCATAAAATCAATACCCCAACAATCAAAAATTTCAATTACCAAAATTGGGTTTAAGGGCATCATATTACGACGGGTCATAATTCATAACTTTTGACACATTTCGCATGAGCAACAAAAGATATTTGTACCTTTAAATAATGTGGGTCAATAAAATCCACACTGCAGGATTTTTGCAACGATTTTCTTCATTAAAAAGTGACCACCACAAGTTTGGGAATGACAAAATTCTAAAACGCTTGCAATCTCTTCATCAGGGATGCAACGCCTTAAAATTTGATCAGGGCAGTATTTGAAAAGGTAAGGGTCATCCCAATAGAATTTTCGTATCTCAATCATGAATTTCCTTTTGTCTTGGGTGCTAAAATCCATTGGTTTTTTACCTGCAGCTAAATAGTTCACAATATGAGCAAACCATGGTAGAGAAGTAATAGAAAGTAAATGCTCATCGGGAAAATCATCTCTAATTGGCATGTGGTCAGAGATGTCCTCAAATGTGAGTCTAGAGAGATGGTCCGCTACTACGTTCTCCACTCATTTCTTGTCCTTGATGGTGATGTCAAATTCCTGCAAAAGTAAAATCCATCGTATTAATCGTGCCTTAGCATCCTTCTTTGTAATAAGGTACTTAAGGACAACATGATTTTTAAAAATAATAATAGGAGAACCAATCAAATAAGCGTGAAATTTATCCAAAGCAAATATTACAACAAACAACTCTTTTTCAGTGGTGGAATAATTCATTTGTGCACTATTTAGAGTTCTACTAGCATACTAAATGACAAAAGGTTTCCCTTCTCTTCGTTGTCTAAGAACAGCACCTACAGCAAAATCACTAGTATCACACATAATTTCAAAAGGTAAATTCCAATTAGATGGTTGTATTATGGGTACTGAAATAAGCTTGCTAATTAATATTTTGAAAGCCTCTTGACAGGCTTGTGTCCATTCAAATGGGGTATTCTTAGTTAGGAGGTTACATAGTGGTCTAGATATGGCGGAAAAATTTTGTATGAATCTCCTATAAAAACCCGCATGACCAAGAAAAGATCTTATATTCTTGACTGTCCTATGTGTAGGCAATTTAGAGATTAATTCAACTTTTGATTGATCAACCACCATTTCTTTGGAGAAAATATATATGCCCTAAAATAATACCTGAAGGTATCATGAAATGACATTTTTTACAATTTAAAACCAATTTTTTTTCTTCACAACGAGTCAGTATTTTTTCTAAACTCATTAAGCATGCATCAAAAGAAGATAAAAAAAACAGTCAAATCATCCATAAAAACTTCTATGCACTTTTCAACCATATCACTAAAAATACTCATCATGCAACGTTGAAAAGTAGCTGAAGCATTACACAATCCAAATGGCATTATGCAGAAAGCATAAGTACCGAAAAGACAAGTAAAATTGGTTTTATTCTGGTCTTCTAATGCAATTTTAATTTGATAATAACCAGAATAACCATCCAGAAAATAATAAAAAGGATAACCAGCCACCCACTCAAGAATTTGATCAATAAAAGGAAGCGAAAAATGGTTTTTTCGTGTGGCGGGATTTAATTTTCTGTAATCAATGCACATCTGCCAACCAGTCACTAGTTTTGTAGGGACTAACTTTCCGAGGTCATTTTTTATCATAGTTACCCCTGAATTTTTAGAAACAACTTGCGTAGGACTTACTCATTTACTATCAGCAATAGAATATATCGTTCTTGCATCTAATAGTATCAATACTTCATTTTTCACAACTTCTTTCCTAGTGGGATTAAGTTTACGTTGGGGGGCCTCTTCGAAGGTTAGTTCATTCCTCTAAATTAATTTTATGAGTACAGACCAGGAGACTAATGCATTTTTATATCAACAATTCTCCATCCTATGGCTGATTTATACTTGCATAAAATTCGAATTAATTTCTCACTTTGGGACTCAGATAATTCAGATGAAATAATAACAAGAAAAGTATCACCTAGACCAAGGAAAACATGCTTTAAACCCTTAGGTAGGGTTTTTAATTCAACTTTAAGGGCTTCCCTACTTGAAAGAATCTGTCTTTCTCTTTTTTCAAGCAACTTCTCAAACTTTGATTGTCATGCCTGTGTGCTATAATCATGAGTTCTGTCAAAAATAGCACAAATGTCAACTACTTAGATGAATCACTTATAAGATTAAATTCAGAATTAATAATAAAGTATTCAAGAGGATCTAAATTATGAGTTGTAAGAACTTATCTTTCTATGAGGAAGTCAATCATGTATGTCTGATGACACTCGACATCCTCTTTTGGTTGTTTTGCAATATGAAAAATATTTATCTCAAGAGTCATATTACCAAAAGAGAGTTTCATCAATCCATTTCTGCAATTGATAAGCACATTAGAAGTAGCAAGAAAAGATCTACGTAAAATTAATAGAATTTTAGAGGTAATTTCTACAGCATAACTAGTGTCTATAATTAAGAAATCAACAGGATAATAAAATTTATCAACTTGAATTAAAACATCTTCTACCACACTTCGTGGTGCTCTAACTAAACGATTTGCCAATTGCAATACCACAGAAGTTGGTTTGATTTCTCTCAATCCCAATTGCAGATAACTAGAATATGACATCAAATTTACACTAACTTCTAAATCTAGCAAGGCCTGTCCAAACTCATGATTGCCAATGTTGCATGTGATGGTTGGATATCCAAGATCCTTGTGCTTAGGGGAAATCCACTATTCAATTAGAGCACTAACTTACTCTGTCAAGAATATTGTCTTATTCACGTGATGCTTCCTCTTAATTGTATATAAATCTTTGAAAATTTTTGCATAAGTAGGAACTTGTTTAATTACATGCAAAAGAGGAAGATTAACTTTTACCTGTCTAAGATTTTCTAAAATATTATTGTTATGATCCAGAGTTTGTTTGCATGACTTTAGTGCTTGAGGAAAATGTACTATAACAGGGTTTTTTGTTACCTCAGGTTCCTCAGGTTTTGTTACCTCAAGTTCTTTGGATAGCTAAGGACTGCTACTATCTTGATCTTTCTCTTCATCCTTTGATTTGTCTATTATTGGATCACGTAGAAACTTGCCACTTCGTGTCACAATGGCGTTTACGTCCTTCAGTTTTCCTTGTGCCATATGTTGACCATGAGGTACAATCTAAGCTTGAGAAGAATACTTACATTTCTCATTCACAGTCAAAGAACTCATTATTATTTTAGACACTTGGCTCTTTAATTCCTTATTTTTTTCAACAACCTGCGTAATCAAAGATTTAAATTTCTGATTAGTCTACCCTGTACTTCAATAAAAGTATGCAAAGTATCTTCTAAAGAATTTCTAGAAAATTGAGGTACATGGTATGGTGCAGGATATGATCTAAAGGGTTCTGGGTTGTGCAGGCTGCTGGTTTTTAAACTTTCAGCTGAAGTTGGGATGATTACGTCATCCTAGATTGTAGGTTTCAGAGTAAGGTATGAAGGGCTTTTTGTACATACCCAAAACATTACTTTGTTCCTCATACATACCATTCATGTTAGTATGTGTAGGACACTCTTGGGTATGATGATTTATCCCACCACAGAAAACATATAGCCCAAAAGATTCTGTATGATTAACCATGTGTGTTAGTTTTGAGTTTTTGGTTTTCAATAACTTTAATTCTCTAGTGAGCATTTCAACCTTAGTCTTAAGTTTATTCTCTTCCCTTAGATGGTAAATTCCATAACTCGGGTTTCCTGTAGTTCGTGACTTGTTTATGCTATCAGTAGCACTAGGTCCAGTCTAAGTATAAGCTTTTTCATCAAGCTCATTGAGGTACTCTATGGCCTCTTCAATATTTTTCTGTAAAAATTCTTCATTGCACATCATTTCCATGAATTGACGTTCCCTG
Source organism: Platycarya strobilacea (assembly GCA_036898215.1). Lineage (NCBI taxonomy): Eukaryota > Viridiplantae > Streptophyta > Magnoliopsida > Fagales > Juglandaceae > Platycarya > Platycarya strobilacea. Next base: position 21,784,307 of record CM072555.1, on the reverse strand, counting down.
AGCATAAGCCCTTCATAAAAATAACTCACTAAGCGCCAATTTTCATATCCATGGTGAGGACACATACTCAACAATTCTTTAAATCTTTCCCAAGACTAGTACAAAGTCTCACTATCCTTTTGTGCAAAGGAGGAGATTTGTCTTTTTAAAGCATTGGTCTTATATTGGAAAAAATATTTATTAAAAAACTCTTGAGTCATCTCACTCCATGTTTCAATAAACTGTAGTCTTAGTAAGTACAACCAACTCTTAGCTTTATCTTTCAAATAAAAAGGAATTAATTTTAACCATACCGTTTCGTCAGCAATATTTTGACCGTAAAATGTTGCAACTACTTCCTCAAATTTCCAATATTTTAACCATTCCTGTTTTGAAATCTACATGACGAGCATTAGGTGAGAACATAATACAGAATGGTGTGATTGTTCGCGTGGGATGAAGATAATCTTGGAGGGTTCTAATAAGTTGGTCTACGTGTTCACTCGTCATGTCAAAATTGGAAAAATTATCAAATAAGTGATTAGACAGATTAGATTTTAAGTCTGATTTTAGGACGGGTCTACTAGCAAACTGTCCAAAAGCGTCTATATACCTATGCATGCAAAGTAAAGAAAAAATGACGTAATACAAATAATAATAATAATAATAATAATAATGCAAAGAAAAATAAAATAAAATAAAGATGCTGAAAGCTAAAAAGAAAAGTAAAGAAGTTACCGTTTTTTTTTTTTTACAAACTACTAAAAAAAATTACAAATTTCTTCTACTGTCTCCCTGGCAATGACGCAAAAATTTGATTATACCCAAAGAATAATGCGGTCGTTTGCAGTATAGTTTTGAGGTGTCGATTCCACAGAAAGATGGATTGAGAAATTGAAAAATAGTAACGAACTTTATGAAAAAATTTAGAAGAGTGTAACAAGTTATTTTTAAAGTGTGACATAAATTAAACTAAATGAGTAATTTGAAAAGTATAAAAATGAGACAAAAAGTAGAGTATTGGGAATTTTTTGTAAATTATCGATATTTTAATTATTTTCGATTCATTAATAACTCAATTGAAAATTCTATATCCAAATTTTCAATCGGAAGATTAAACATTAATAACCAGATTTAAATCAAATGTAATCTTTTGAAAAATCATTCGTCGCAATATAAGAACGGGAATTGTTATCGATATTAAGGAAATTCAACGTTGACAATATACTTGTAGAGAAATATTGTAGCAGAGAATTAAATTAATATATATATATATATAACCAATTGAACCAAACATAATCAAAAGATTATTCCATTCAATAGAAAAAACATGACTGAATTTATAAATGAAATAAATGTTAAAATTATTTAGTGACAAAAATATTTATAATAAATTTCGAATGACTAAACAAAAGAGTTTTAATAATTAAAGAACACATATATTAATAAAAAAAATTACAAATACCATCATATATACAATTTCATCCTTAACTCTATTAGAAAATTAGTTACACATATTGAAAATGTATAACAAAAATTCTCAAAGAAAAAATATGGAAGAGCAGGCTATTTTATCCTTTTTTTTTCTTCCTTTTTCAAGGCTTTAGATTGCTCTCCAAGCACCAAACATCCTTTGAATACACGCCCTACTCATCTATTTATAGAATTTTTATTGCAAGTTGTTAAGTCCAAAAAATCATCACAATTAAATCAAGTTGATGTGTATCTCTTGGGTTCCAACTTTGCATATGGTATTGAAATGATGATTGGAAAGTGCAGCTGTATTTTGATCAACAGCCATCATAGTTGTTTAGTCAACAATTTTGGCTAGAGCTCAACTTGATGTAGAAGTGAGTAAGTTGCCATGTAAGATAATTTCAAAACTTTAGCTTGCTTCATTGTGTGTAGTCTTTTCTTTCTCTATTTGTTGCCATGTGTTGCCATGTCTTAGCTTCCTATCTATTTGAGATAACACTTTGGTCCAGCTCATAAGTATGTGTGTAGCTACTCAACCCTAAAACTTGAGAGTACCGAATCTTTTGTATGGCTAAGTGTGGTGGCTGCTTTGTGTCGGTTTAGTCCAACAATTTCTGGATGATGAAACTTGAGTTGCCGTGTCTAGCTTCCTATCTATTCCAACTTGAAGCAATCATGTGTGCAACTAGTTGTCTTTTTAATTTGCAGCTATAACATAGCATGTGATGAGTTGTCTCCAAGTAGGAACCCATGTGTTGATATTTCTATGTGTTGTCATGTATGACTTGTGCTTCCATCTCCACTTGTTTAGTCAATAATTCCAGCTTTGTAGTGCCGTGTATTATATCCTAATTATTTTGTCATCTTACTCTTCACTTTGTTTTGGCAATATGTATTCAGATTTGGGCCAATTACTGTGTATCACTTTGCAAGTTGCAGCTGAAATGAATGAGTGGATTTGCGGCTGCTTTGCTTCAATCCTTCATGTGATTTGTAATTCTCTTGAATTGTTGATTTTGTGCTCTACTTGCTTTTTCTTCCCAAGTCTTGTCGTGCACTAGGTCCAATTAAGAAGTGTATGAGGTGAAATGCTTTATGAAAATGTGGCAAATTAATTGAGTTGTCGCCTACCTCATATAGCCAACTAGAAAATAAAATAAAAAAATTAATAAACTTAGCTCTTTCAAATGCAAGGAAATTCAAGTGGCTTCCTTTGAAATATAAGGCAAATAATGGAAATTCATGGGACTTTATTTAATAGATTAAACCCATGCTTTCATTTTGTATTTATTTGAGACTTAAATATATTAAATCATGCCCATATCCATCTCAAGATAAATAGCCATTAAATTAAATCAATGAGTTATATCATTATTTTCTCTTTTCTTTTAGCATTTAAATAGGGTATTTAGAGTGCATTTTTGTGCACTCATTAGTAACCAACAAAACTCTTCTGTCTGCACTCAAAAAGAAACTCAAAACACACAAATGAGCATGGGCCGACGAACTTCCAAGTGTATTATGGGCATACCGAACAACCGTCTGGACCCCTATCAAGGGGAAACTCCGTTTGCCTTCACTTATGGGGGCGAATTAGTAATCCCTATATAGGTAGAAATGCCCACCATCTACATTCAGCACTTTAATGCATATACCAACAATGGAAAGTTGGCTGAACAGGGGCCTTTTGGAGAAAATGAGAGAAAAAGCAATAATATGGATAGTGAACAACAAATGAAAAGCAGAATGGTACTTTAACAAAAAAGTCAAGCCATGTTGTTTCAAAATGAATGACTTTGTGTTGAAACAAATGAGTGTAACCACTCCAGAAGAGGAGACGCTGGCCCCTACATAGTAATCACAAGCAATAGATTGGGTCTACCACCTCAAAGATAGCCAAGGACTCAGACTTCTCCCCCTTAGAATGCAAAGCATCTGAAAACATATTGTGTATAGGGATAGAAGAAAACCACCTGTTGTATTAGCCTTTTGCATTACCAATGAGAGTGGGGATGTTTGCATCAAGTCTTTGCTAACAATTACTTGCATCAAGTCACCTTAGGGTCAAGGCCATGCTTTAGCTCCTAAGCTCTCACTAAACCCTCATCCAACAAAATAAATAAATAAAAAACAACAAATCGACAACATATATGGATGAAGGAAAAACACTTTCTTTATAAGATTTTTTTTTTTTACATAATACAAAAAAGAGAAAGGAAAATTTCACAAACTACTGAAGGACAAAACATGAAGCAAAATTCTTGGGGAGGAGACATAGTAGAATCCCAGGAGAATGATGAATACCCAGGCTTCCCAAAGTTCTTGACATAATCCTTTGATTTAGGGTTGGGAGAAGGGAGGTCGACACCAACACCTGCAGGTCTTGCTCGGGATTAGCCAGCTGATGCTCGAGCAATCTCTTCAGGGCTTCCTGATAGCCATAAGCCCAGACTGTATTGTGAACGGCCTTGGTGTTCTCTAGGTTAGGTCAGACCTCTGCCAGGTACTCGGAGCCCTGTCCAAAGTAACCTTAGTACTCACTAACTCCATGTCGCAAGCCATGAGGACGTGGTCCTTCCTAACTGCACTCTGTGTCAACCTTTTGATGTGTTTGTTTGCCTCCTGAAGCTGCTTCCACAGGTTTTGATTCTCCTAGGTGAGTTGGAAGTGTTTGGACAACGTCCCCCTATTAAGCTTGTCAATGGATGTGCACTCTCGACGAGCTACTTTTTAGGTAGCCTTCAACTCAACTTCTTGAGCAGCTAGATTTTGTTGGGGTTCATTCTGTGCCTCTCTGAGGCACTCACATTCTTTCAATAGGACTTCAAGATCCACGTGCGCTTCATCGAGCTCCTCCTTGATGATCTTTTTCTTCTCTATGTGCTCATTACCCTTAGCCTCCAAACCTCGATTCTTCTTATTCAGCTTCTCCACATCTGCGACCAACACTCAGTGCTCCCTATTGGCAACTTTGAGTTCCCGAGTGGCCTGCTTCAATTTGTAATATTCGAAGTGGCCATCATTCCAAACTCTCAATTGGCTTCCTCAAGCTCTCCTTGCTCCGAGCCGATCATCACTGCCAACTAGTCCACCATCTATAAATAGAGTATGGTTAGAAAGCGGCAATACCAACGACACGAATGGAATTCTAAAGGGAATACTTACTTGAGTGAAGAAAGGCTGTAACCTTTGCATAGTCCACTCAGTGGCCGCTCTTCGAGCCTAATCAAGATTTTATGTCGAGCCTTGACCATTCCTAACCTCATAAATATGAGTCGGCCAAGAACCGACACTCCACTTTATGAACAACCTAGAGATGGGGAACGAGGAGGAGTCCCAGCATAGGCACTAGACCCTAACTCCATCTAAAAAATTGGGGAATCCAGGTTGTCGCTGATATTCGCGACTAAATGGGAGCATTGGGAGTGCTCAATATGACCCGTAGAAGAGGAAGGCAGGGCTTGTGAATATCACTTTGAGGAGAATCCAACCTAGTATCCTCCATTCGGCCTCAATGCTCAAAAGCAATAGGAAAGGCCTCAAGAGGGACTTCAACCTTCTCCTCGACCTTTTCTTCCCCTCCCATGTCTTCTCCATGTTTTTGTCTCTACTTCTTCCTCTGTCTTGTCTTCTACTTCTTCTTCCTCATCTTATTCATTTTCTTTTTCGTCCCCAACCTCTTCACCCACCTAGGACCCAGCACCAAAGGTAGTTGGAGAAAACATCAGTCATTCCTCCTCCTACCTGGACTGCGGTTCCGTTTGTTGAGTTTCGTGGTCCACCACCTTTCTCAGAGTGTCCTCGAAGGACATAAATGACTTTGTGGTATCAAAATTGCGAGAAATAGGATTGACAAGCGAATCAAGGAAGGTTGCCTCCAAATTTATCTCTTCCTCATCCTCTAAGGTGAAGATCGGGTCACCCATTGAAGACGAAGCCCTAGTAGTAGGATGTGACCTACCCGAGTAGGTCGTGGTGTGACCCCAAGTCTACTGAGTTGAGACCTCTGAGGGTACAGCCTTTTGCCGACTTGTTCATGAACCTCCCCACCCTAAGGTGTTTCAATCTAGGTCCTATGCGCCTCGTCATACGTTGATGGGGAGGAAATGCTTCTCTTGGGCCCATTGCGAGATGATACAACCCCACCATTAGACCTTTGTGGACCGGAGCATCTTGGAGAGGGTTGTGGCACACCTTTGGCCACTTTCCCTTACCAGAAGAATCGAAGGCATCCTTCTGAGGTCGTAGCAGCAGAGCCTTGGGAACGTCCAAAAGGTTCGAACCAACCGTGTACGATTGATTCGGTGTGGAAAATAGTTCCGAATGTTGTCATTGGAAAGAATGTAAATAGTATACAACTCATCGAGATGGGCCCTCACCCAACCTAGCACAATCTCCACCTGGGCCTCATTTGTAGGTATTAGCTTGATGTGCAGGCTCTAGATAGATGGAAAGAAGCCTTGGTTCAACTTGATCAAGAACTCTCATCGTTAAGCTTTGCTCTTGGGACACTCCCAACCTGAGCCCAAGACAAAGAAGAACCTTTGATAATAGTCTTTCATGCTCAAGTACAACGACTCGAGTCTCGCAAGCTTCCAACCAGTAACCTAAGCCAAGAAGTTTCACATGTTTTTGGGCTGGGGGTTGATGTAGTAAATCAATAGAAATTCTCAAGCCGTCAGGTTGGGATAAATATCGATCGCATACGAAAGAGCCCTTCAAAAGGCAATAAAGTGGGACATTAGTACACCCTAGGCATTAGGAATGAGCTACTTAGGAGCCAATCCTAAATAGTGAAGAACCTCACAGACAAGGGGGATAAAAGGGAGTCGAAGGCCAGCAGAAAACATCGCAAGAAAGAGCGCTACCTTCAGCGACTTCCCATCAGCGGACATTGTGTTGATGAGAAAAAAATACTGAACAGGTCAGAGGGAGAGAAAGAGTCATTACCGGCCTACTGAGGTGATTCGGGCATTGTTCGGTATCGTTTGAAGCCCCTGATGGTGTTTCAGTGTGACTGTGTGATGGTGATACATACATCCATGATAGATAAATATATATAAGATAAAGAGAGGTGGTCACACAAGTTTACGTGGTTCGGCATAATGCATATATCCACGGATGTATGGGAGGGAGAATCCACTAAAACGAGTTTATTTATAGTCTCTCATTGCTTCTTATATCTCACAGAACAAGAAAAATCATGTGCCATTTGCTGGGAAGAAAATCTCTCTAGATGGAGAAATCGAGAGTCTTAGGAAAAAGAAGAAGAAGCTGAAAAAGATCCTTTCTCCTCTAGACTGGAGGTTTAATAGATCTCTTTGTTGCGTGCATGTCATTCTGCATTGTTAGGACTCCTATTTATGCATGTCAGTTTCCTTTCTCCCTATTGCATACCTAACCCTTTTGTTCTGTCACCCCCATCTTTTCCCCCCTGACACTCATGCCTCCTACACCTTGACACTACCCCATGCTTCCTGCCATCCCCACACTCCCTTGTCCCATTATGTCCCCTTGCCTCCTTATCTCTTACAGCTTTGGTGGGCTGGGCTTGTGCCTTACTATTTTATTCCTTCACAAACTGCATGCTCCATCCCTCTAGGTTGCTTCGAGATGATGTGATGGGAAATCTTAGCCTTATCCATAGCGCCCTAAGGTTAGCACCAATTGTAGTGGCCACCCAACTTTTCCCTACAAAGTAGGGGGAAAAGGACTTGGAGGAAAAAGCTTTGGTGGCAAGGATGGAGCCATTGGCAGTCATTAGGACAACAAGGGAAGAACGTCGATGACAAAGCAATGGGCAAGGATGTGCAGATAGATTTACGGGAAGAAAGGTGGCAAGGAACACGAAAAATGAAGAAATGAAAGTGAAAGGTGGAAAGACTTTTTATAGCCAACGGCAGCTAAAAGGCGTGTGGGAAACGAAGCGATAGGACAACTGTGACGTCAATTAAACGACACACGAAAGCCAGATGGTTTGATCGGCATGAGGTCTGGCCATCGTGTACGTGTGAGACACATGAACCACTAAGATTCCAAAGGTGTTAGGAGTGGTTCTCGAGTGGTCATTATGGTGGGCATGTGGGTACACAATCTGGTACACTCCTAAAGGCGTGGCATGAAGAGATAACCGAACAGCCATGAGGACAGACGATTGGGGAGTACAGACCAATTAGCATCCTAAGGAATAGGGGTGGGTTAATAACTAGCTTGTCCCATCAACTGTCCATTGTGAAAACCAAAAGCCACATTTATTTAACAGTTAGGTGGCCTTGAAAACCTAAGCAACGGGAACCAAACATCTAGGCTTGAAAACTAAACGGTTGGCCTTGGGAACAAGCTTGGCGAGAAATTAAAGGATTGGGCTCAAAAGATGAACAAATGACCTCAACCAATGGTTACGTAGTAGCGGAACAAGAGAATTCCCACCACAGCCCTTATGGTAAGAATTTGCAAAAAAAAAAAAAAAGGAACACGTGGCTAAACAGAGTCTTCATTTGAAGAACATTTTTCTTAAAAAAATTTTACCACAATTTTTGTGCCAAGAATATGCGGGGTATTATAACAAGAGGCTTTCCAAAGAAAGAAGGCCCTGGCCCAAAAAGAGATGGGCTCGGGCCATCAATAGAAAAGAAGTCTCCAAAAGGACAGGGACCCAATCTGGGAATGGCACACTTGGCCCATCACCAAGTGTACCCAACCGATTAGAAGTGAGCGTCTGACCTAGGTGGTCAACCCTATAGCAAAGAGACGTCTCAAAACTAAGGGGACGTAGATGGCTCCTGCACACCGCATTAAATATGGGTCATACAAAAAAACACACCGCATTTAAAGTTGATTAGGCCGAAAGCACGTCGCATTTAATACAGGCCTAAAATCTTGAGCACTTAGCAGTAGAAATCGGATAATGGGGTCGGCTCGGACAAGACTTTCATCCTCTTAATTCTCTTGGTAATCCTTCCCGAGTCAAATCTGGCACCTTGACACAGCTAAACAAATGATGGCTAAATTGACATAGACATGTCTCCATATTCTCACTCAACAAGTAGGACCCAGACAACATATAAATAGAGCCTCACACTATAAGAACACAGGTTACACTTTCTCTCTTCTCCACACAAGCTAGCTTACATTCATTACTCCTTCTCAACTCTGACATGGGAGTGGTCTCACTGGCCATTGTGGCCCACCATTTTTCTCTATAAGTTTTGATAGTTTGGGTTGTCATGAAGTTGCTTCAACTATGAAACAATACATTTACAATTACAATATTAGCTTTTAATATTATTATTGTTTTAAAGTTTGTAATCATTCAAATTTTTATTACATTTTATATAAAAATTTAAAAAATTGTAATAAGTAAATGAGATGAATTGAGATGAAATGAAATACTTTTTATATTCAAATGAGACCATGTATTCTGTCATCCTTTAAGAATTTGATAGACTTAGAGTTTTTCTCTATTTTAAAATCGAGCTATGCTTGGATTTCAAATGTAATAGCCCAATTGTTTTAAGATAAAGTATTTACTCGAGAATATTTTAAAGAGATTTATTGAAAGTATAGTTTTCATGAACATAGGATTTGAGGCTTAGATGTATTCGAAGAAAAATTTTGAATTGACCTTTGGGATTTATGACAATGTATCAACTAGGGAAATTCAATTTGCATCTAGAAAGAGATAAATTTTTGAAATTTGAGGAAGAAATTCAAGAGAAAGTGATAAAATCAAAGATCAAACTCTTGGTTTGCTCGGAATGAGCACTTGGGCTAGTTTGTCAAGTTTTTGTGCAAGGATCATAACTTATTCATATGAGGTCCAAATGAGATTATTCTAATTCTTGTAAAACCTTAAGAAGGAGATCTAGAACTTCTATGTTAACTGGTAACCGACTTAAATAAATTGTCTTATGTTCGGCCATGTGATGAAAATTATGATTGACTACCAAACTATCGGAGATCTTGAAATGTATGTTAGCATGTGAAAAGTTGATAAGAATTTATCTAGAAGCCTTGGTGGTCAAGAAAACAAAGGAAAACAAATGGAGAACTCGGATTGGGTGTTCTCGAGTAAGTTTTGACGTATTTTGGTGAATTAATCATATCTCTCTCATCTGATCTCTTAATGAAGTGATTCAAAATCCTATAGAACTCTAAGAGGATGATATTAAAATTTCATGTTTTGAGTTTTTGAAAAATCAAATTTTATCAAGAATGTATTTGGGCTGTAACGTGGTTGGCCTTTGGAGAAACCATGCATGCATAGGTGGAGACTTTTCCAAATTTTAATTCATCCTCTTTCCATGTGTTGGAATCATTTTAGCAATTGATCAAAATGATTTTTAGGTAGTTCAAAGATTAACCATTGGATCAAAACATGACTCACCAAGCCTAATATTTAGGGATGATCATGAAACCACAAACTTATAGGACATATCACCTAATTAGTCAAGCAGGGTGGCTGAAGTGCTCAAACCCTCTTCCCTTGCTTCCCATGCCTCTAATGCCTATAAATAGATGCATGTGCTTCTCTTCTTTCCCCATGAGAGATAATAGTTGGCCATAGTGAGAAATAACCAAGAAAAATACATCAAAATCCACTCACATCACCTAAGTGTCAAAATAGAGCTAATTGAGGACATTGGAGAAGAGGTGGTGCAAGACCAACCATAGACATCAAATCTAGTTTCGAAAAATTTTTTAAGTGCATATATTAACTTAATCTTAGCATAGAATAAGTGGTTTGGTGATTGGATTATGTTTGATATTTATTTGAGCTTAATCTTTATTTATGTGTTAAATTGAAACATATTGAATTTTGAAGTGGTTTTTGCTATGAAAAAATGCTAGAAAAATTATGAAAGCTTATAAATATATTCTATGATGTTATATTCATAGGATTATGTGAAAATATGAGATCTTGGTTTGGAAAACAATGATAAACCAATTCTAGAAAATTTCGTGCTTGATAGGGGTATTATTGGTAGATTCCAAATCCTTTAGTAAATCGAGCATAACTTGTTAGTGTGATGTTAGAATTGAATAATTCAAGAGTCTATATAAAGCTAAGATAAATATATACAACTCTTGTGTTTTGGGTTTTAAGAGATAAAAAATTAATCAATGATGAAATTGGAATTGAAGTCAGAACTGAGTTTATCATAATAGGCATTGACTTTATGAATTGATGTGATGTAAATGTATGTGCATGTAATGTATGCTATTGTGAAATATTCTCACATGTTATAAGGCTCATATGGATATAAAATATGCATGTCATAAGTCTAAATTTATGCAAATGCATGCCACAAGTATAAGTTTATGCGTATGTTGCATTACGTCACATATATGTGTCGATGTAAGTTATGAAGTCTATTTTAAGAAAATATGTTAAGAAAATTTGATAAGTGGAAAGATTAATAAGTTAGTCACGTCATGAAGGGGACCAACGATACGTCCGTATGACTGATGTGCCAGCAGAGACCTAAACTTGTCGATGATATGAAAGCTGGCAAGGACCTAAGCTTGTCGATAATACAGAATAAGTGATATTTGATGGGGACGCCTGTTGATGATATGAAATAAGTAAGACTTACAATGATGCAAAAAAAAAATAAGAGTTTAAGTATCATAGAGTGGGTCCATGAAGAACATAAGTCTAAGTCATGCATGACTCACATAAAGCATGCCATAAATGTATACTCTAACTACCTCGCTTGTATGTGATTATTTCACGATACCTATACTTTTATTAAGTTATGTGTGTACTTACTGAAATTTCTAAGAAAATCTCATTCTTGTATATTTCTTTTTCCTTTTGGAATTTTAACTTCACTACAGGGTCCGATGTCGAGTATGAGAAAGGTCTAGTTACTTGAGAGACTCGGAGAAACCCCGAGGGGTCCTCGGAGTACTCTATCTCTGTAGAAGTTTTAACCCTGTTAGTAGTAATAAGGATCGGCATCGGCATGGAGAAAGAGTTTCCCGAAATGAAAAATAAGCCTAAGCGGCCCTAAGTTGAAGTTTTAATAAGTTTGTATATTGACTGAGAAAACTAACTAGGTTATGCATGTAAAGATACAATGATATTTTTAAGAATAAATTATGTGGATATTATGGTTAATTTTACCATGTGATCATTAAAAAAAATTTATTCAGAATTTTTTTGTTGCGATTTACATTAAATTTCAATAAGTACGAGGGTGAGTAGCCTAGAGTTACTTATCCTGTCACTTCGATTTGCGTTGAATTATGAACGTAAATTGAGGGCATCACAGAATGGTATCAAAGCAATATGACTCTTGGTAAACCTATATTGTCCTAGGAAAAGATCACATAGTAATATGATAGGTTTGAATCTTTGTGAAGTAAGGTGGATTCGGTGAAAGATTTGGGTGCCAAAAGTTATAGTTATTAAGAAGAAGGGTAACTTATGATGAAGTTTGGTATATTTCATGAAGGTAAAATGATAAGAGAACGAGATATTGGTAATGATTGAAGGTTCAAGCTACATCAATTTTGAGAATCTACAAATTTATTAGAAAAGAGATTTAATTGAGGATAACTTGACAAATGGTTTTAAGTTCTCAGAGATAGAATATGAATAATCATTTGGAGGATAAAGAGTTGTTCTTTAAGTATGTGAATATGAAATCAACCAATTAACTTGTTAGTTTTCTATTTGATGCAGTTTTGGTCTTATCGGTGGTATATGATGATCGGGGTTTAGTAATGATGAATGAATGGGTTTTGGAGAATACATGTCTTTGTGAGTTGATTTGGGAGAAATATTTTGTTAAATGTGGAATATTGATTGGAGGAGATGATATGATCGAAAATACCAGTATAGGTATAAACGTTTAGTATAGTAGGCTTAGAACTTTTATAGACATGAATTACTTTTACATATTGAGGTTCAACCTCCCAAATTTCGAGGACGAAATTTATTTTAAGAGGGGGAGGATGTAATAGCTCAATTTTTTTAAGGTAAAGCATTTATTTGAGAATATTTTAAAGGGATTTATTGGAAGTATATTTTCCATGAAAATAGGATTTGAGACTTAGATGTATTCGAAGAAAAATTTTGGCTTGACTTTTGGGATTCATGACAAGGTATCAATTAGGAAAATTCAATTTGGACCTAGAAAGAGATAAATTTTCAAAATTTGAGGAAGAAATTCAAGAGGAAGTGATAAAACCAAACACTTGGTGTGCCCGGAATGAGCTCTCGGGCTGGTCTGTCGGGTTTTCGTGTAAGGGTCATAACTTCTTCATATAAGATCAAAATGAGGTTATTCCAATTCTTGTAGAACATTAAGATGCATATCTAGAACTTTTATGTTTTGGGTTTTCTAAGATAAGGAGTTTATCAAGGACTAAATCTAGTGTGAAATGGATGAACAAGATACGAGTCAATTAGTAACCTACTTAGATGAGTTGTCTTATGTTCAGCCATGTGATAAAAATTGTGATTGGCTACCAAAATTTATGAGGTCTTGACATGCATAAAACATGTGGCAAGTTTATAAGAATTGATTTAGATGCATTGGTGGGCAAGAAAACAAAGGAAAACAAATGGAAAACTCGGATTGGATGTTCTCAGGTAAGTTTTGACGTGTTTCGGTGAATTAAACTTCTATGTTTTGAGTTTTTCAAGAATCAAATTTTATCAAGAATTTATTTGGGCTGTAACGTGGCTAGCCTTTGGAGAAACCAAGTGGCCGGTACATGCATAGGTGGAGAATTTTTTAGATTTTGCTTCATCCTCTTTCCATGTGTTGGAATCATTTTAACCATTGAACAAAAGGATTTTTAGGCAGCCCAAAGATTAACCATTTGATTAAAACATGATTCACCAAGCCTAAGATTTAGAGGTGATCATGAAACCATAAACCCATAGGACACATCACTTAATCAGTCAAGCAGGGTGGCTGAAGTGCTCAAACTCTTTTCCCTTGCTCCCCATGCCTCTTATGCCTATAAATAAATGCATGGACTTCTCCTCTTTTAACATGAGAGATATTAGTCAGTCATAGTTAGAAATAGTTAAGAAAAATACACAAAAATCTACTCACATCACCTAAGTGTCAAAAGAGAGCTAATTGAGGGCATTGGAGAAGAAGTGGTGCAAAATCAACCATAGACATTCAATCTAGCTTTGAGACATTTTGTAAGTGTATATATTAATTTAATATTGACATAGAATAAGTGGTTTGGTGATTGAATTACATTTGATATTTATTTAAGCTTAATCTTTGTTTATGTGTTAAATTGAAATATATTGAATTTTGGAATGGAATTTGTTATGGAAAAATGTTAGGAAAATTATGAGACCCTAGAAATATATTTTATGATGTTATATTCAGAGGATTATGTGAAAATATGAGATCTTGATTAGGAAAAAAATGATAAATCAACTCTAGGAAATTTTGAGCTTAATAGGAGTATTATTAGCATATTCGACATTTTTTAGTAAATCGGACGTAACTTGTTAGCATGATGTTGAAATTGAATAATTCAAGAGACTATGGAAAGCTAAGATAAAGATCTACAAGTTTTGAGTTTTAAGATATAACGAATTAATCAAGAATGAAATTGGAACTGAAGTCAGAACCAAGTTAAGTATAGTAGGTATTGACTTTATGAATTGGTGTAACTTAAATGTATGTGCATGTGATGTATGCTATTGTGAAATGTTCTCACATGTTATAAGACTCATATGGATATAAAATATGCATGTCATAAGTTTAAGTTTATGCAAATGTATGTCATAAGTATAAGTTTATGTATATGTTGCATTACGTTACATATATGTGTCGTCATAAGTTATGAAGTCTGTTTTAAGAAAATATATTAAGAAAACTTTACAAGTGGAAAGATTAATAAGTCAGTCATGTCATGATGGGGACCAGCGATATGCCCGTATGACTGACGTGTCGGTAGGGACCTAAATCTGTCGATGATATGAAAGCCGGCAGGGACCTAAACTTGTCGATGATACGAAATCTGGCAGAGACCTAAGCCCGTCAATGATACGAAATAAGTAAGATATGACAGGGATCTAAACCTGTCGATGATACAAAATAATAAACCAACTCTAGGAAATTTTGTACTTAATAGGAGTATTATTAGCATATTCGACATCTTTTAGTAAATCGGACATAACTTGTTAGCATGATGTCGAAATTGAATAATTCAAGAGGTTATGGAAAGCTAAGATAAAGATCTACAAGTTTTGAGTTTTAAGATATAACGAATTAATCAAGAATGAAATTGGAACTGAAGTCAGAACCAAGTTAATCATAGTAGGTATTGACTTTATGAATTGGTGTGAGTTAAATGTATGTGCATGTGATGTATGCTATTGTGAAATATTCTCACATGTTATAAGACTCATATGGATATAAAATATGCATGTCATAAGTTTAAGTTTATGCAAATGTATGTCATAAGTATAAGTTTATGTGTATGTTGCATTACGTCACATATATGTGTCGTCATAAGTTATGAAGTCTGTTTTAAGAAAATATATTAAGAAAACTTTACAAGTGGAAAGATTAATAAGTCATTCATGTCATGATGGGGACCAGCGATATGCCCGTATGACTGACGTGTCAGTAGGGACCTAAATCTGTCGATGATATGAAAGCCGGCAGGGACCTAAGCTTGTCGATGATACGAAATCTGGCAGAGACCTAAGCCCGTCAATGATACGAAATAAGTAAGATATGACAGGGATCTAAACCTGTCGATGATATAAAATAAGTAATATTCAATGGGGACGTCTGTCAATGATACGAAATAAGTAAGACTCACAATAATACGAAATAAAATAAGAGTTTAAGTATCATAGAGTGGGTCTATAAAGAACATAAGTCTAAGTCATGCATGAGTCACACGAAGTATGCCATAAATGCATACTCTAACTGTTTGGCTTGTATGTGATTATTTCACGATATCTATGCTTTTATTAAGTTACGTGTGTACTTGCTGAGATTTTCAAGAAAATCTCATTCTTGTATATTACTTTTTTCTTTTGAAATTTTAACTTCATTGTAGGGTCCGATGTCGAACATGGGCAATGCCTAGTTACTCAAGAGATTTGGAGAAACCCCGAGAGGTCTTCGGAATATTCTCTCTTTGTAGAAGTTTTGACCCCGTTAGTAGTAATAGGGATCGACATCGACATGGAGAAAGAGTTTCTCAAAGTAAAGAAGGAGTCTAGGCAGCCATAAGTTGAAATTTTGATAAATTTATATATTATTTGAGAAAACTAACTGGGTTATGCATGTAAAGATCTATTGATATTTTTAAGATAGGATAATGTGAAATTGTGATTTTATTTTACCATGTGATCATTAGAAAATTTTTATTCAGAACTTTTTTGCTACAATTTGCATTAAATTTCGATAAGTATGGGGGTGAGTAGCCTATCATTACTTATCCTGACACATCAATTTACATTAAATTATGAACGTAAATTAGGAGCATCATATCATATCTACCAAAGTTCAAGAGATTTTAAATTATATTCTAAATTTAGGTGATTGCATAATGAGTTAGTCAACTCTTGTTTATTTTAGTAGACAAAATCAAAATTTCAAACTCTTTTTAAATTTATCGTTAATTTTTTTCAATTTTTCGTATAAAATATAATAAAAATTTTAAAATCTTCAAATTTCAAAACCACTATTTCAAATTTTAAAACAAAATTAATATTAAAAAAATATATTACAATAATATTTATATTTTTTAATTTTTATCCCATCTCATCTCTGAAATAAATGGAGCTTAGTGTACCTATAGTTTCCAATTAGAGATTATTCATACCAGTCTATATAATTATTTTTATAAAATTTAGAATTACAAAAATATATTTCTGTTGCCCAGATGACTAACACAATAGGGGGTGAATTGAGTTGTATTTAAAAAAATAACAATTATAAATCAAATATATAATATAAAATATAAACAAAATATGAAACAACAATAAATATAAAGAGTAAGGGTAAGAGAGAAGCAAACTCAGTATGTTAACGAGGTTCGGCCCCAATTCCTACGTCCTCGCCTCAAGCTACCCCTTGAGTATTCCCGAATTCACTATTCAATCTCCTTCAGGTGGAGATAGAAACCTATTACACTTTTGAGCAGCACCGCTCCAAAGAATCCGTGTAGAACACCCTCTACACTTCTAATCACCTCACACTTGGTAATTTAACTATTCCCCGTGTAGAACACCTTCTATACACACAAGGGTTATACACACCCTTTTACTGATACAAGAATTAATAGTGGGTAGGCTAGCAGAAAACACTCCTCAATGAGTGAAATAAAAATAATACAGCGCAAAACTATATCCCTCAAAATGAACAAGGGTTAAGACTCAATACTTAGAGAAGAGAGAATGAAAACTTTGAATGAATATTGTATGCTCTTGATATTGTGAATGTGAAGCTCTCAAATGATCTATTTATAGGCATATGAGACTTTATATTCAAATTTAAAAAGATTCATATATCAAAGACATCATCATTCACTTTTCAAAAATTTCAAACCTAATCTTTTTACTTTTTGCATGTGACAAAAAGAGTACACTTTACTTTTCAAAAATTTCAAATTTAATCTTTTACTTTTTGCATATGACAAAAGGAGCACACTTTACTTTTCAAAATTTTCAAACAAAAACATCTACATTTTGCATAAGTCAAGAAAAGCATATACCACTTTTGAAAATATTCAAATAAAACATGCACATGTGAAAGATGACAATCAATCATCTTAATATTTTCAAAGTTCAAACCTTTAATCATGTCATGCACATGTGAAAGATGACAATCAATCATCTTTCAAAATTTTCAAATTTAACTTTCAAAATATTCATACACATGTGGAAAATGTATTTTAATGCTTTATAATAAAATATTAATTTTGAGCTTTAATCCTAATTTCGAATTTTTAAGAGATTTATAATATTATTCTATGATTTTAATGTGAATTTGTTCCCTTCTTGCTCATACTTGCTTCCTTGATGTGCTTGATTCTATTGTGTGGATAACTTGAGCTTGAAACTCCTTTATTCTTTGAATTCATTTGTTATCATCAAAATCCATATATAGATTTACACGAAACTTGAAATCTTGAGTTCAACAATTTTTCAAAATAATTTTTCTTCCTTTTGTTTCATATATCAATGAGTCTGTATGCATAATATCTCACTCAAAATTATAAATAGAATTTATATATATATATATATATATATATATTTAAAATTTTAATGGTGGAGACTATAATGACTTCATTGTTTAAAAGTTTGAAGATTTTAGTTTCCCTCTGTCGTGACTATAGTAGTATCATTATTTAAATGAATCCATCAACAGAGGCATCGGTGGCATCGGTGATATTTTTTTTATTAAAAAATATAATTAATTAAATATTAATGTTATCGTTGGATCTTACAGAGAAATGATTCGTGGATCAAAATTTCGGCAAGAGGGTTTGCTATATTTATTACAGAAATGATTTGTATGAATTCAAATAAATAAATCATGTATAAATTATTTGTAAAAAAGTCTACACATTAAAAAAAATATAAAAGTTATTTTTTTAATAAGACCAGCTTTTTAAAAAAAAATTATACAAAATTTATCTATTTAAAATTTATACCTAACATTACTTTATTATTACGTTATTTGTTAATTAGATCCTCTGTCCATAATCCAAATATACAACCTTATCTTAGAGGCCACCTGTTACTAATGAAAATAGAAGAATAATAGTTTTATCACTTTTTTATTATCTATCTATCATTTTTTTTAATTTTTTTAATTTTTTTAATGATTAAAGAAATGACAATGAGTGAAATTGTTTACTTTTTATTTTTTTTAATAATTAAGGATGTTAAAAAATATTTAAAAATGAATAAAAGAATTGTAAACATACCATGACTATGAAATTAACGTGTATACATTTGAGATTTGACAGCTCAATAATAAAAGAAAACAACGTCATGGCAACCAAAAAAATTAAAATTAAAAGATCACCCTTTGGCCTTGCCCTATGCACAAAGTGGTGTGGTGGATAACTTCTTCGGCTTCTATGCTTAAGATGGTTTATTGGAAAATTCTATTAATTATTTTCATATTATATATATTTTTCTCTTATTAAATATATGATGTATGAATGATGAGTAAAAACTTTAATCTATTTAGAAAGAATAAAATTAAAAATATTTTTAAAAATCTAATAAAGATAAAAATATATATATATATATAATGTGTAGTGTATGAGATCATGAGTAGAAACCTTATTTATATTATATAAGTTATAATATTAGAGCTTTAGTTTCCCAATTAGCTCATTTATGTGATAATGGTTTATACCATGTTTATGTTTCTGTTGACCAGTTGGTGACCCAAATTCGTCTCCAATACAACTTCTAAGAATGGCTAGGAAGTAATGGCCCTCAAGGTGGATCAAGCCACTTGTTATAATTTCTGGTTGCCTCTCTTTCTTACTCAAGATCAGAAATATTCAACCAAGATTTGTCAAGCATATGTAAAGAAAAGCAGGTAATTGAAAAACAGAAAATAGAAATAAAAGAAAAAATACCAAACACAAGATAATAACTTCTCTTCTGGTAATTTCCCAATCTTCCACTCTCCTGTGTACTTCTTTCTCAATGCGATACAGTTCAATCGATTGCTACAGTAGTCAACCTCTCCCCTTTTATAATACATACCAGAAAAGTAAAGTAAACAGAAGCCCTCGTAACATAAGATCTGTACACGTGGCCTTCTCAAGACCATAGGATCTTCCACAAAATAAAACAGACAGCATGTATATAATGAATGGTTAACACACTATTATAACAGCACACTAGAAATGTTACTAACCTGAGGAAGTGACCGGAAAGATATGCCTTTAGAGCACTGACATCCGACTCTATACGTTCCTCTTCTCCAAATTATCTTAGGAATTTTGGGAAAAACTTCCATTTCCCCTCCCATCCAATTTTCTAAATAGGGGTTTGAATTTACGCGTGCTATAGTGGTTCTCAAGGATTAGCAAAAGAAGGATTAGCAAAGGCGAGCAAGGCAGGCACCTCACCCATAACCCACTTGCAGATGGAGAGCGTGGGACAAGAAATCAGCTTGCCCGAGCAACGATCAATGCGAGTAACCATGAAGCTCGCATGGGTTCTAATGGTTAGTCTTCGACTCTTCCCTCTCAAGGATTAGCGAACGCAAGCAATTGACGGGTGGCAATTAACCAAACCAGTGCATGGATTATTTCGGGCGAGCAATGAGCCCGCCAAGGCAATTACCAAAGTGACCAATAAGCCTCGCCCAAACATGCAGGTAAAATTTTTCCAACTCAGAATCTTTCAGACAAAATTCGTTTCACAATCGTCAAGAGAGAGAGAGAGAGAGAGAGGGGGGGGGGGGGGGGGGGGGGGGGGGGGGGGGGGGGGACTTGAACTCCTATTATCTAGGTAGGAAATCTAACTGGTGTCATACGGCCCAAAGTCCAGGAGTGAGCAAACTATGAGCAATAAAGGAACTCGTCAAGCAATAAAGGAACTCACCAACAACGCTCCCCTGGGCAACAAAACAAAACTTTTGTCGAGCAACAAAGCTCTCCTGACCAATAAAGCTTTCCTGTGGAACGATACTCACCCCTAGCAGCAAAAGAACTCATTAGCTGCAAGGTCGCCCTTGAGTGCCACTTGGGTACCTCAACTGATCCATATCTTCACTAGAACCTCACACACCAGATCTTTTTTTATCACCAAGACAGGGTAGCCCTCAAGCCCAACCTGGGTTCCTCGAGCCCTCGCCGCACTCTTGCAAAGAAAAGAGAGGTGGAAATATCACAATAGCAGATTCGAGTACACTTCAGCTCAATGGAATCGGATTCTTACCAAACATAGGCCACTTGGTTCAAGTTTGCCAGTGCTAAGGCTGTGTTTGTTGAAATCATTTCAACTTTTCTCAATTTGATTATTAATAAACTTACTATTTTTTTTAAATTTTTATAAAAACGTAAAAATTTATTTCAACTTTACTTCATATATTTAGGTTCGTTTATATTTGAAACTCATCTCAATTCATTTTAACTCGTCTTAATTTTATCATTATATTTTTATAATTTTTTATACAAAACACAAATTTCTATACATATTTTTTAAATTCTAATACACATTTTTTTAAATTCTAATAAACATTTTTCAAATTTTAAAATAATAATAATATTAAAAAAATAAATTAAAATCATTTCAACTCATCTCATTTTTTAATTTAAACTAAGCCTAAGACTAGATTTAAACACATCTCAATAGATCCATAAAATCTTACCATTTATGAATCAAACTCAAATTATTTAAGATCATCTTGGATCCAAATGCAGCTTAAAACTTGTGGGTTGAATTATTGACACTCTAACCACTTTGATTTTGGTGAGAACCTCTCAGGGCTAGGGTTGTAAGAGGACTAGATTGGATCGAAAAAACCAACTAGGCCAAATAGTTGGGTCCAGACCAGACTGGACTACTACAACCACTACCACGACTAATTATAATAATAGAATGTACTCTGAACTAATGTCTTTCTATCCACCACCATATTAATGTTATACGAGTGTAAGGGCTCGTTTGTGTACAAAGGTAAGATGAGATTATCTCATCTCACTCTGTATGGAGAAACCATCTCTTATCAAACGGCCAAATAAGGTTTCATCTTTGGGTTTCAAATTATTTTCAGAAGACAACAACCGCTCATGTCAGTAAGTTCTTTTTAGAACAAAGAGTCATGCCATTCAGCTTTCCCAGCAAAAAAGGAGAAAACATTCGTAGACGCTCGAGCTCATTTCTATCTGTGAATATTTTCTCCTGAGTCATCCATTTGATTCTCAAATCTCTCCTCTCTGTGATCCTTTTTCATTTTATTTCTCACAGTCCATTGAAGGCCAACCCGAGAGAGATTTTTCATTCAACTCCAACAGCAACGGCATTGCCCCCATTTCCTCGGTCTAACGACTCCTTTAACTCCGTTTCCTCCAGCTCTGAGGATTGTCATACAGAGCATTGATCATAGTGGTTGCCAGGTTGGGAAGGTCGCGGCTGCTGCGATGCCAGAGAGGACCCTGCGAAATAACTCAGCTCTGCCCACGCATGCTTGATAAGTCCCTTCTAAACTCAGCCGTCCACTTGATTCGTACTCTCATTGCGCCTAAATTAAACTACTAGAGATTCCCCTGCCCATGCCCTAAAGCGAATCGAAACTTTCGAAATCCTTCAACACTATTCACAATTTGGCACTTATAAGCCACTTTTCATTACAAATAGATCAATAGAAAGCAATGAAACCCTGTCCTCCAGTTCCCTACGAACTACACGCGCCAATCCCTGGAGCTAAGCATAAACTCTGTTAAGTATGTGAATGGTATAATAATTGAAGTTACAACTGTGACTTATAAACACATGACAATACTCATATTACAAATTAAACTAACACATTGACCTGTAGTGCCCCCACACATAATTGTGACGATCATTATCTTAACTACGAAAACTCTAAAATCAACAACTACAGAAAATTACAAGCCAAGACCCATATCTCGATTTGTGGATTTAAAAACCGACCCCACCTCTAAAGATGGAGAATTACCATCTCTATCTTCCAAAAGAGAGGAGGATAGCAAACCCAAGGAAGAGAGGGAACCAACACCGGATTAAACTTATTCCAATTTATTAACAAAAGACAACAAAATAACAAACAAAAGACAAGGAAAAACAGACACAAAAGCACTGGCAAAATGTGACGCCCCAAACTCACACTTACAGAAACACGGGAATCAAGACATCAGGATGATGACAACATAGGTCACACACCTCAACATCGAGTTCTAAAAGTATGTACACGTGATAAGTATAAAATAAAAATCTCAGCTAATAAATTAAGTCGATAACTAAGTATCAAAATTTTAAAATACAAATCAATTTTATTCAAATTCTCTAACAGGAATTTAATACAGTCATCCGAAATACAAGTCATACAAATACATATTTATCAAAAGGGAAAAAAATATTTCCAAACATAACAATTGTAACAATTACCTTAACAGCGGAGCCGTCTCGACCTTTACATCCAAAATCTACGACGTAAAAAATGGCATCATAGGTAAATACGACCCAAATAATCTACAAAATATAAAATACATTCATGCAACAACAAAATGTATGTACGCAACACACTATGCATGAAACTCAGAAACCATCATCATTCTCAAAATGCATAATTTCCACACATGCCAAAATCACATTTTGGCCTAAGATAAAACTCCAATAAAAAACATCTATTATTTTTTCAAAAAATGGTACTAGGGCTGAGCACCGACTAAGTTGGAGTCGGAAATGGAATCCTCCGACTCCGACTCCAACTTTGACTTTGTCGGAAATGAAATCCGACCTCCGACTCCGACTCCGACTTCTATACACTCCAATCCGACTCCGACTCCGACTTTGTCGGAGCGGAGTCGGAATGGAGTCGGAATTAAACTTTTTTGTTGGACTTTTGTATTGGAATTTTTTTTAACCCATTTGACATTTCAATTTTACAATTTCAAACTATAATAAATCGAAGTTGGACTTCAATATCATTACATAATGAAATACAAAGCCAAAAGTCCAAAATTACAAATTCCAACCAATTAAAATTACAAAACCAAAGTCAAATGTCAATAATAAAATAAAATCATTCTTACAAATTAACAATACAATATACATAATCAAAACCAAATATTAGAAATTACAAAATAAAAATATTATTACAAATTAACTAAATACATAACTTTATGGTAGTAACCATACTATTTTTTCATTTCAAGAAAAAATAAAAGCAAACAATACCCATTCTATCATCTATCATGGTTAATCATTGAACCCATATTTCATCATCCTGACTATGCAAACAACACCCGTCACGTACCATGATTAAATCTATATTCTGTCATCTATCACATCATATAGATGATTCATCCACATTTCACAATCATCTACATTCCACAATTTATCTTTCCAAATTTCAAATTATTATCTAACAACAAAAGATAAATAATAGAAAACAAACAAACAATAGTTTCCATATTTCAACAAAATAACTAATACAAATTATAAATTACATATCATTTCAAATTTCCCACTTGTGCGGCTGTGCCTGAAGAAAAAAAAAACAAAATTAGTAAGGAAATAAGATACCACATAAATTTCTACAAATAAGACAATAAAATTAAACAAATAAAAAAGTACACAAATTCAACAACAACAAAGCACCTCAAACCTCAATCATCTTCATTCTTCATGTAGTAAGTTCGCCATATTAGTAACCAATTCTACATTAACATATTAAAATATAAGCTATTAGTATTAAAAAAAAAGACAAATCAAGTGATTTAACATATTTAATTAAATTTGAAATATGTTACTTGAGTCTAATTTATAACTCTCTGCATCATCAATTAAAGCGAAATGATCTTGACTCAAGCATATGTGAGTAGATTTCAACCAGCTTTGCGTACACACAAGGGCCTCCACAGTTCTTGGAGCCAAAGAACTTCGGAATGGATCCAAAATACGACCTCCCGTGCTAAATGCAGACTCCGAAGCAAAAGTGGTAATTGGAATGGCCAAGATTTCTCTCGCCATCATTGAAAGAATTGGATATTTGGTAGAGTTGACCCTCCACCAAATTAAAATATCAAAACTCTGTGAGGGGATCTCAACAGCTTCCAACAAATACTGTTCTAACTCCGACTTAGTATCCAACATACTTGAACTCTTGTTTTTATGGAGATCCGTGTATATGTCTGTGTCGTCATCAATAACGCTATTGCTATCCCTTTTTAAGATACAAGTATCACTCTGAGCACTAGAAGCATCATCTCTAGGACCACTTATGCTAGTGTACTCACCATTGAACTCTGCATATTGTTCATATAGTCGGGTAAAATCATCTTTAAGGATTTCAACAAATTCCTCACATTTATCCTCACCCAATACTTTTTTGAACCAATATTCTTGAGCTTCCAATTTGCACCGTGGATCAAGAATCGCAGCAATAAACAATAACCTGTTTATTTTTTCAATATTACCCCAGTATTTATCATATTTTTCTTTTATTCTCAAGGCCATTGAACTGAAGCGTCGATTGTTACTCTCGCAAAAACCCATCAAGTTTTTATGAATGCCAGCGAGCTCTTTAAAAAACAGATTCAAAGTGACATATAATATACCAGAAAGACGCATTGTGACATTATAAAATACTCCCAAGAACTTCGAAAAGTTCTATATTGCCTCTCAATCATCATGCACGGGAGCTCCCAATCCTTTTCTCCCATGCCCATCTTCAGACAAATAAACCTTTGAGTACGGGTCATCATCAAGCAAAAGTTGTAAGGCTTTTTTATACTTGCTAGCCACATCCAACATAAGAAAAGTTGAGTTCCATCTAGTGGGTACGTCAAGACATAAGAAACTATGACATGGAACTTTTGACCTTTCAACACAAGTCTTGAAAGTGGCAAGTCTTTGAGGAGAAGACTTGACATACCTAATCAAATTACGGATCTTGCTGATTGACTCATCAACTTCGCTTAAACCTTCTCGGACAATAAGGTTTAAAATATGCGCAGTACACCTCATGTGGATATATACGCATGATCCTCAACACACTCCAATCTTCCAACTTCAACTGTTTTCAACCAATCAATAGCGGAATCATTAGTGGAAGCATTGTCTACAGTTATTGTAAACAATTTGTCAATCCCCCAATCAAGCATACACTCCTCCAAAACCCTACCAATTGTTGACCCTTTGTGATCACCAATACGAGAAAATGAAATTATCCGCTTATGCAACTTCCAACTACTATCAATAAAATGAGCCGTAACACACATGTAATTGATGTTTTGGATAGACGTCCAAGTGTCAGTGGTCAAGCTCACTCTTTGCTTAGTAGTTAAAAACATTTTTTTCAAACTATCCTTTTCTCTCAAGAACAGTCTCATGCAATCCCTTATTACCGTAAAACGAGAAGGAATAGGAAACCTAGGATCAAGAGATCTAACAAATTCTCGAAGCCTTCACCTTCCACAACTGAAAAAGGCAACTCATCAATAATCACCATCCTAGTTAGGGCAGCCCTAATTTTTTTCTCATTGTACTTGGTCATCCCTAATTTCTTTTTCCCTTCCCCTCCATCAGTTCTTGCCTCTGGGATCAAGAATTGTTGATTTTTTCGTTTCTTAGGTCCTTTAGGGCAAAGATCAACGTGAGTTTTCAATGCTGAGGTACCCTGCCTCTTAGGATGACATTTAAATTGTTTCCCACAATGGTTACAAGTGCACGTGGGTTCATCGGGATCGCAATCCGTATCTTTTGTGAATTTATCCTAGACAATAGATCTATTTTTGGGGGGGATTTCTTTGACGAGCAGAGCAGGTTGTTTTAGAAGTGGGCTGAGTGGCCGTCGCAGAGTCTAATTGTTCATTAGACTCTGCAATCATGGGAGATGGAGGTTCTTCCATAGGGGGAGGTGGTGGTGGTCCTGCTGGACATGATGCAGCGGTGGATGTAGGAGTGCTTCCAGAGCCTTGAATATTCATGATTTAAAACTTCAAAAAAAAATAGAAGATATCTTATAAATCTTTGGATTGAAGCAACAAAGAATATCTTACTCTACAACAATAATATATTTGATGATTGGAGGTTATAGTTACCAATCACCATGGATGATGTTACAGGCAATCCATCTGTATTAAATCATGCACATCACAAATTCATAGAAGTCAACTATGTTTGATATAATATATTGATGATCAATACCTGATGATCACATGCTTTATTATTTTGTTCTCATATTCAAGTAGTATGGCAGAAGTTTACTCCATTATCACTATATTTTCAACCTGATAAGTGTTTTATGGAAAATGTGAGAACTGTTTTGCATCAGCAAAATGAAGCAGATTTTACTCTTATGTTTGGGATTAATTGGGGCATTTGGTATAGGCGCAAAAAAAAAATGCAAATGGAGAAGGAGTTGATTAGTCCTTTGGCCGTAGCTAACAGTACTACTATGTCTCTGTATAGATCTTATATTGATATTAGCTCTTCAACTGCAGCTGATATGATGAAGGTAATTTGTAAATGGCAACCTCCACAAGGGGGTTTTTGAAGATTATAAATGTTGATAGGGCTATGTTTTCAGAGATAAGGAAGACTGGTATTGGACTGGTTTTTTAAGAGATAGTAGCGGCAATGGGTAATGGCAGCAACTGTTATAGAAAATGAAGTTGATGAACCTACAGCAGTCTGCAGTCGAGCTGCTTACTGTACGTGTTAAGGAGATTGCAGCTGGGCATACCTCTTGGAATTCCTAAACTTGTTAAATGTTGAGTCTGACTGTTTGCTCTTGGTACAGGCTTTACAAATTGAGTATGAAACTTTCTCAGCTAATGGTAACTTTACTTAAAGAGGCAAAAGAGTTCATGAATTATTTCCAGGAGATTTGCATTGACCATATTAACTGAAAATGAAATAGCACACAGAACTTTGAACATGAAAACCCAACAGAAATCGCACACAGAGCATTATGATAGGGGACCGGGGTTGAAACCAACAGAAATCAATTAGAAATTTGAACATGAAAACCCATAGAACTAACCTGTGGGCTATCGAAGTTGAGGACCTGAGGTGCGCAGGGGAGCTCGGGGTCCGTTGAAATGAAGATGCAGCTCGAGTGAGAAGCAGAGAAGCAGCTCGAGTGAGAAGCAGAGAAGCAGCTCGAGCCTCGGGGTCCGTTGAAATGAAGATGCAGCTCGGGGTCGCATGAGAAGCAGAGAAGCAGGGGAGGGGCGCGGGGGCAATGGGCATTGGGGTTTCCTCAGCCCTAGTCGATCCGATATATATGTATATAATGTATACCGTTAGATCTAGGTTAAACTTAGATCTAACGATATATATTAAATTAATAAAAAATTTATAAATAAATTAAATAAAAATAGATAATTAAAAGTAAAAATATAATATAATTAATTCAAAATAAATACTAGAACTAATATTATTTTATTATAAAATTAAATAAGAAATTTTATTAAATATTTTTAAAGACACAAATTATGTTAGTAAATGGAATTTAAAAATAATTTTAAATAATTATAAGTTTTCTAAATAAAACAAATTCCTTAAATTTTATGCAATAGTATTATGATACATTATGATATTTTATGCAATAGTATTAATTTGTGCAATAGTATTAATGATTAACTTCTAATATATCACTACTTATATGTTAGTCTTTAAAAACACATTAGTGTTTATACATTAATATTGCTATTATATTATTAAGAAATTATTTTGAATAAACTTGTGCTTATAAAATTATAGAATAGTAATTATCATTTATCAACATTATGATATTTTATTATTTATTAACTTATAATACATCACTACTTATATGTTAGTCTTTAAAAACACATTGGTATTAATACATTAATATTACTATTAATGTACATTGGCTCATACATTGATATTTATACATTATCCAACATACTATTATTTCATTTAATTATCAATCTATGGTTGTAATAGTCTAGGATTTAAAATTAAGGGTTTAGAATTTAAGATTTGAACTTTGGTCTTAATAAATGTCTATTATATTATTAAGAAATTATTTTGAATGAGCTTGTGCTTATAAAATTATAGAATAGTAATTATCATTTATCAACATTATGATATTTTATTATTTATTAACTTATAATGCATCACTACTTATATGTTAGTCTTTAAAAATACATTGGTATTAATACATTAATATTATTATTAATGTACATTGGCTCATACATTGATATTTATACATTATCTAACATACTATTATTTCATTTAATTATCAATCTATGGTTGTAATAGTCTAAAATTTAAAATTATATAATAGTAATTATCAACATTATGATATTTTACTATTTATTAGGTTATAATACATCACTACTTATATGTTAGTCTTTAATTTTGTATATATTAATATTACAAATTATTACATTAGTAATTCTTAATATATTAGTATTTATAATTATATATGTCTATTATATTATGAGTAAATTATTTAGAAACAATAATTAATATGACTTATTATGAGTAAATTATTTGGAAACAATAATTAATTTAATTATCTATTTATAATAGTTATATATGAAAAATAGATATATATATATATATTTTTTACAAATTATATGCAAAATGTCGGAGTTGGAGTCGGATATATAATCGGAATCGTAGTCGGAGTCGGAGTCGGGTTACAAATCGGAGTCGGTATGTCGGAGTCGGAGTCGGGTCGGAGTCGAAGTCGACAGGACTTCTTTACCGAATCCGTCTCCAACTCCGATTAAATTCGGAGTTTTTTCTCCGACTCCGACTCCGATTTGTCGGAGTCGGAGCGGAGTCGGGGCGAAGTCAGGGCGGAGTCGGAGTCGGATTTTCGGATTTTCGGATTTTTGCTCAGCCCTAAATGGTACACATAAATCCATTAAAACCATAACCATTTTTCCAGAAAATGGCCCACGTAAAACTAATAATCAAAACTCGTCATTTTCTCAAAAAATGACTCACATATCCATTTTATTAATTGTATGCATCATGGCCTTTTTTAGGGACCATCCGTACATCTTGGTTTTCATCATCACACCGAAAGTAACAACCACGCATGTGATTTCAGAATGAGCGATGCCTAGCTAACCGTGCCCGGCACATATCATGATCAGGCATCCCCTAGCCCCTGCCAGCAGAGGAGCCACAAAGTCGGCACAGGAGCGTTACCGTCTCGTCTGATCCCGTTGTCGTCCAGCGACAACTTAGGGGACATCATTCAGTATATTCAGTTTTCGAGTGACTAGAAGAGCTCCACAGGGATAATATCCTATCTTGACTTGAGGTCGTGATACACACGCACCCAAAAGCCATTAACACATTTAAAAACCCAGTTTTCATTTACAAACATGAACATGCGTGCACTATGCAATGTATACGACAATACACAAAATATCCAACAACCAACCAATATCCAATATTTGTTATTGCAAAATATATTTAAATCTTAAAGTTTATTTGGAAAATACTTACAGCGGGTAAAAACATAGATCATCAAACAAGCACCGATTTATAGCGCTCATAACAGTCATTTCGTACATTAGGTTAAGATGCTCGATTTGACATTAAAATCTAGTGGAATACTCATTGGAGGGTGAGAAATCTCATGAAAGTAATGATGAGGCGGTGCAACCACCAGAAGGTGGCGAATCTGGCTTAAAATGGGTGAAAACTCATTTTTGAGTTCATACACGGGAGGTGAGGCCATGGATGGAAAAATTTAGCTAGGGGATGGTCGGCTGAGCAAAGGAAACCTTTTAATGGTGGAGGTGAGACCCATGGTGGCCGGACGGCGGCGCAGCGAAGATAGATCCATTTAGAAACCTATTTCGGGTGGTGAAGGAAGAGAGGAGCTGGAGTGGTTATCGGTGGTGGCTTTTGTATTCTGGAGGATGGAGAGTCTAATGGTGGTAGTGGTGGGCCAAGACGGCCGGTGGTGGGGGCGAAAAATGAAGGAAAAGACAAGATAACCCATTTCGGGTTTGAAGCTCATGCATGGGGTAAGGGGCTGCCGAAGATGAACCACCGGTGCAGGGGAGCTCGCCGGAGGGTGGGGGGTTCAGGTGGAGGGGTAGTGACAATCACGGGTGGGGCTGGGGGCAGGAGGGAAGAACAAACGGAAATGAGGAAGGGCGCGGGCTGGGGGGAAAGCAGGGGAAAAAGAAAAAGAAAGAAGAAAAGAAAAAGAAAAAAAGAAAAGAAAAGGAAAAAGAAATAAAGACTAACTAGAAATAGAGTATAATAAATTAAATAAAAGCCAACTGAAAATACTACAAGTCAATATCAATAAAATAAAATATTTAAAACCCAACAATAAATTAATTTAAATTAAGGAGAAATTTAAATACGAAACATTAATTAATATAAAGAAAGCACAT
The DNA here is from genome assembly GCA_036898215.1 of Platycarya strobilacea. Classification (NCBI taxonomy): domain Eukaryota; kingdom Viridiplantae; phylum Streptophyta; class Magnoliopsida; order Fagales; family Juglandaceae; genus Platycarya; species Platycarya strobilacea. Next base: position 21,753,782 of record CM072555.1, on the reverse strand, counting down.
CAATTTAAATTCCATAACTTAAAATAAAACATAAACAAAATAATGAAAAACACATTTAATTTAAAACAATAGAACCATTAATTATAATAATTTAAATAATCCTCCAAATAAAAAAACTCATAATTTACGTTCTATTTTTTTTTATGCTACGAGGGTTTTAATGATGTGCATTACTCCTGAAAAGGCAAAGTTATTTCTGTAAGTTGTAGTTGCATAGCTTCTTAATTAGCTTTATTTGAAATACAGAAAACCAAATGAGCATTTCAGAAAAATTAACATTTCCGTGAAATTCTTGAAATTCAATAAGTCTATCCCACATCAAGTGCTAATTCTTGATCATTATTCAACATTACTTTGGATCTTTTGGATCATTTGTGCAGTCTCATCATTTGGTTTCTATGGTTGGTTTGCATCCTTCTATTGAGTGGAAATGAGGAGTTGACAATTAAATCAAGTTAAATAATAAATAAATAAAAAATGATATGTGGTCATGTTCTGCATACCTCCTACTGTTAATTTTATTTAATTACCCATTGTATTTCCTTTCTCATCAGAGGAGCCCGAGTTTAGTCACACACACACACACACACTCTAATATATGTACATAGAGCTTGTTTTGACTTATAAGGACTAGTTGGAGGTAGAGGGGCTGACCTCATCAGACATATGAGATTATTTTCTAATGACATTATGAAAATAAGTTATTAGTTTTATTTGGCCCCAATTTTTTTCTTTTTAACTTATTCCGTGGGCCTTCCTTTTGATTATCTTTAGAGGTTTGGAAACTCTGTGTCTTGCAGAGGTACAATAATTTAGTAGAATATTATACACATGTTCTCATATATTTTCTATTAAGCGATAGTAAACATTTGAAGTAAATCATTATTTTTAATGGGTATACGTTTATATTAGAGTATATTAATGTGTACTATATTACTAATCACATTAATCCTAGAATATTATTATTAATCCTAGAATATTAGAGTATATTTAACTAATAAACCATTTGAACTTATGGCATTATATATGTAACTAAATAAGCAGGATTATTGTGAAAAACACTAATTATATAAATGACTTGATCTATAATATGTTAAAATATCATCCAATTCAAGAAGTGGATTTCGCTTACAATCTATATAGTAGTTCACCATGTAATCCACATTACTCTTGTAGTTTTTTTATTAATCACCTTTCCCATCACATAGCTGCAGTCAGGTTGATCCCATTGTGGCATCATTCTCTAATCTTGATATATATATATACATATATACATATAGAGAGAGAGAGAGAGAGATGTTTTTTCTAATCTTGGTTAAATTGTGATTAATAATAGCAACTAATGGTTTTATTTATTTGCTAGAAAATTTGATTGGATGAATTGTTATTGTTATCTACTTTTGCAAATATATATATATATATATATATATTCCTTTACACCTTTGTCTTTGATGTCATCTTCATCTTATATTTGGAAGTTAAGACATATATTTTGTCTAGCATACTTGTGTGTTGCTTTATGTTTATCAACTTCTAAGCCTTATAAACTCCCTAAATCCAATACATCTGTCACTTTGATGAATGGAAGTCTTAACTAGTTTGATCTATTTTTACTTTAGTGTATGATGTGACTCGACACGAAACCTTCATAAACCTTTTGATATATGGGCGAAGGAAGATTAGCTCTACTCCACTAATCATTAGTGTATCAAAATTCTTCTGGGGAATAAAGTTGATAGGGTGAGTTGTATGTTCACTCTATATTTTCTCTCAGTATACAAACATATATTTCCAGAGGATTCTCTTCAGAATACACTATCTTTTTTTTTTTCTTTCAGTGCACAAATTAATCAGCCTTAAAAGGTAAAGGAGCTCATTATTAGTCTGTCGTTTGTTAGTAACATTGCTTGTCTTCTTCTTCTCATTGTTCTCGTTGAGCACCGTGGAATATATTTCTTTAGACATCTATTCTATGATAGTAGCACATCATTTGAATCTTTGATTGAAATATGGGCATTTCAGATTCTCATTGTGACATAACTACAGTTCAAGTATACTCATTATACGTCTAAGATCATCTAGTGATTGGTGTTGCTAGGCTACTGTGAGATTTTACTTTTATTTTGTTTTTTGAGCCGTTTGACATAGCATAAAAAGGTTAACTTCATTTTGACTCAGCTTGCTAATGATTTCAAAATATTGGTGATGAGTATTGTTGGTTGTCCCTGAAACTAAATGTGGCTATGGATGTGTATATTACGTTATCATTGATGTGTATATTACTTTATTTTGATATGTATAGTTGATATGCTATGATTAATGTGTATATTATTTGATTTTCTCGTGTATATAGTTGATATATTATTAGTTTACGTTATCATTGATGTGCATATATGCTACTTGTGAGGCTCAAATGCTTCTCCCAAACTTGTATCAACCTATGGCGTATTTTAATTTATTTGTCTTTGACTTAATAATTTAGTAATAGAAAGTAATTATTATGGATCTCTAGCCCATCGTTACTATCTTTTCATGCATTTTATCCATCCATGCATTGGTCTTCATTTTAGGGAATTTGGATAGTTTGGAAATATTGAATGTAGTGAACACATTTTGCCTATTGATGATGTTGTTCCATCAATTAGCTTACCAGTTGAATTGCAAGGTCATTGAAATATTAACTAAAAAAGTTGTTCTGTTTTGAAACATTAGAAAAACTAAAAAAGAAATATGCAAAGCGCAAAACATTTGTAACGTGCATGCTTTGTATGATATTAAAATGAGAAAAAATAATATATAATGACATGCTTTGTATAATATTAATTTTTGAGCTTGTTTTATGTAAGATGAACTAAAGGAGCTCACCAAATATTATTATGAGCCTATGAATTTTAGAAAACATAGTGCTTGCTTAGGATAACTGGATCAACTTATCTAGGTCTTTCTATTGCTTCATGTGGATATTTTCTAGTTGAATTATGCTATCTTTCAGAATAAATTAGTTCAAATTATATTACTCAAATCATTTGTAAGGCAAGTGTTGTTTATGGCTCAGCTTGGTATTTCACTACTGGAATGAATGAGTCAGTTAGAGAGATCCTGAGTGCTTGGATTTTTGGAATGAGTACTTTTATTAGTGGGTGGGGTAATGCACTTGGGTCAAAATAATAATATTAATGAAGTACTATCAATGGTTCCCTACACTTTTAGATGCTTAGCATATGTGTTTGTGCGGGGAAGGAGACATGCAGAGAAGATTTAAGGCTTATCAAGATGAGAATCATGTATACTACAGATCTGTTTAGGAAGACACCTTGCCTTATTCATTTAATTATTTCCTAGAGTTAGTTTGGAAATTGTTTGGGTTTATACCATACTTTTTCTTCACATTGTTTTGCATGACCTAACAGAAAACAACAATAATCCTATTGAGGCCATGAATTCATTGTTTGCAAGACCGTTTACCATATTTTTAAAAATATTGCAGCACAAGATTTGGAAAAGGAAAGTATTGTTCACCTTGGTGCAATACTTTCCTTTTTAAAGTTGCTTTTCATAGGTTTTTGCATACTATTGCCTTACAAGACTTGAAGAATGTGAAGGCAATTGTTGACTAGATAGCTTGGCCAGAACGACAGTATGATTTTAACCCTATGATAGATGAATAGTGCAAAGAAGCTCCTAAGGAACGAGTAGGGTTGTAAAAAGATCAAACTGGACCGATGGACCAGACCGGACCAGTTGTCTCGGACCGAGATTCGATCCGGTCCAGTCCAAATTTTACATGGACCGATTAATTTCGGTCCGGTCCGGTCTATAGGATTTCTCCCCCTAGACAGGACCGGACCGGACCGGACCGAACCGAACCCCATATATATATATATATATATATAAATAGTATATAAATTAATATATTAACATATAATATATAATATATATACTCTTATAATATTAACATATTATAATTTATTGATTGACTAGTTGTAATATAAAAATATAAATTATAATATATTTATATATAATATTAGTAATAACTTATAAGTAATAAGTATATTATTATTATTTAATATATTATTACTAATTTATCACTATTTACTAACATACTTAATATATAATATATACTAACATATTAATATATCATATATATTCTTATACTATTAACATATTATAATTCATAGTAGTTAAATTTAAGTCAAAAAAATATTTGATCATTGTAGAATTTTAGATTAAATTTAGTCCATTAAATCATATGGAGCACCCTTGAACCGAACCGGACCGCCCCTAAACCGAATTGGACCGGACTGGTATGGATCGAACTCTTGTTCGGTCCAGTCCAGGGTGAGAGAAATCTTGGACCGAATGGAATCGGTCCACAAATTTCCCGGACCGGACCGGACTATTTACACCTCTAGGAACTAGGCTTCAATTGTGAAGCTGGTATGCCCAACTCTTGCCTAGATTGAACTGATTTTTTTCCAATTTTTTTGTCATTAAAATGAAATTGATTGTGCTTTCTTGATCCACTTGTGACATTTAAGGTGTGTGTGGAGATAATTATGGATTTATTTGAGGTTATATTATGCATCGAATCTGTAGTCTATATTTTTTTAATTTCTTTTTCCTATTTGCAGCAACATGTTTTGGTTGCAAATATATATATTTTTTCTACTAGAATGAATTTTTTTGGCGAAACTATTTGTAAATATAATAATTGATTTTGCCAATTTATGGTTTTTCTCAGGATGAGAAGTTGTGGTAGCATTGTTTCGACAGTTAACACCATTCGTTGATACATATGTATTTACAACGAGGTTGTTCTTTGGTAGCAACATTTTATGGATGAACGCCATTTGTAGGAAATGATTTTGTTGTTATGGAATGAGCAGCCAATATAAGAATATTGTGGCATTGCAATGTGGTAGGTTTAGGATAATAGTCAAAAGCTAAAATGAGATAAATGAGCTTTCTCCACAACATTGCCCTATGAGAACTAAGCAAATTGATCTATTTAGTGTGCCTTGGACCAAGCATTTATAGCCAAAAAAATTATCATTAGTAATGATATCCTTTGTGGATATTAAGACATCATTTTCTAAAAATTGTAGCAATTGCCGATATGAATAAACAATTGGCTTTTTTTTATTTGCAAACATGCTACCACTGCCTTTTGCCAATATTGATTTTTGACTGCAAAATTTTAAACTTATTCTGGTAAAGGGTCTTGTGGCAATAACTGGTTTCTATTGTAGTGTTGGTTTCATTGAGTGCTAAGAAGTAACCCAGTATATCCCATTCTAGTTGTGAATCTGAGTATCATGCTCTTGCACACACTGCAATTGAGTGTTTTTGGATTATGCACCTCCTTTAGGACTTGCAGGCATCACTTCCACAATGGTCCCTTCTTCTATGTGACAGCAGAAATGTCATCTTTCTAAACTTCAATCCTGTTTTAGGAACTTATCATTTTTGGCCAACTTCATACTCAGTTTGTTCCTTCTCACCTACAGGTTGTCGACATCGTCACCAAAGTATTCTTCGGCCACTTTTTTGAATTTTTTCAATCCAAGTCTTATATCTATTCTAATCTGACGCTCAGCTTGCGCAGGGGGGGTGTTGAGGATACTTTGCCTTAGTTTAAAGCTTAGTTCATGTAACATGGTTGACCCATGATTCTAGCCTAATTCTAGGAGATTCTTTCCATTCCATTGTGATAGTAATTGATTTGTAAATATTCTAGATTGATATGTAATTATTTTAGGTGTAAATCAATATAAGCAGCAAACACTCACCACTTCAATTGTGTGGTGGTTTCATCAAACCTTGTAAAAAAGAACCTGATAACGGGGATCTATTTCAAGAGAAGCACACTTCAAGTGTAAATTCATATTTTTTTGTGAAGTGTGAAAGAAAGAGAAAAAGAGAATCAATTCAACAAGAAACAAAGAGTGATTATATTATCACTGGTTGAAACTATTTCAGAGAAGAAAAAGTGTAAGAGTAGGAGGAATGTTTAGGAATCTATTGCATGTAAAAGGCAAAAAGAAAAGGCTTTGGACTTTGGAAGGGATGAGAAATTTGAGAATCAACCTCAACATGATGATGATGTGGAGCTGATAATGGATGATCTAATGACCATAGTCAAAGGGTATGTTGAAGCTGAGAATAACAAGGATTGGCAAGCATCAATTAGTGAATCTGGTTCCAGAAGGAAAGTTCCAACGAAACTCTCTTCCAATAACGACTTAGAGGGCTTGCTTGATGTCCCAAATAATAATCAAGGCTCACCCCTGCATGACTTGACTGCTTTTGATAGTTCCAATGTGACTGGGGCCAGTGAAGAAATTGCCAGCATTTACATGAGAACCGCCTGCTCAGGACATGTTGGATCTGTTTTTGGATCCCTTGTTTAAGAAATCCCTCAGGAGGAGAATAAACCTATTGTGAAGGACAAGCAATTTGAAAGATTAAATCAGAATTATGTCTTGGGAGAAGTGGAGCCCTTTAGGAAAAAGAAGAGCAGTCTCAATGAGAAGGTAGATAATTTTGATAATTCTATCTATTTATTACCAATGAGGAATGTGATCTTTGAGGTTTATAAGTAAAAATACCAACCTAAATTTTCATTAGTTTGAATAAGTCCTGAGTTCCAAAAGCGTGGATGTCCAAACTCAGCTTGGAAGTTATATACGAAATTGTGAGTTGGTGGAAGTTTATAGGTAAGAGATGTAGGACACTTGCAGATGTTTCTATTTTTTCTTATTTTCAATATTATATGCCCTAAAAACTCCTAGACATATAAATGTGTATCATGTGTACAGTTCTATAAAGTGCTCCAATTGTTATGTAAAAAAAAAAAAAAAAAGTCCTCTAAATTGCAACACACTACAATTTTGACGTGTGATCTATGTGGACTATTTTAACTAGACGCTAGTATTTGGAGAAAAACGAAGTATCCTGTATGAATTTTTTCCCTAGATATGAAGTTTTTATGAGTACTCCAGTACAAATTGTTTGATAAAAATTATCTATACCTTGAACTTTACTAATATTTAGCTAGTCTACTGCTAGTACCAACTTATTAGTTTCAATAAAGCCATCCCAATCTATATTTATGATTGCCTGAGAGCATTCTTATTAGAATAGTTAAAAACCAAATCCAATAAAAATTTGAAAATAGAGTTTAAAATAAGTCCACGTTGAAATGTCTAAATTCTAAAATTTTGGATGGATTGCTACAATTTTGCTAAATATTCTTCTAAAGATGGAGGTTACTATTCCCTCTCTATTATCTTATTTTATTCTTTTTTCTCTCTCTTGGCTTTCTCAAAGTAGATTTAATATGAAAAATTAGATTTTTTTAATGTGAATAAGTAGATTTATTTTTAAATTATTAATTAGTAATTTAATTTAAATAGAATATGATTACTAATTAATTTCTTAACTCATAATTTAATTAAAATATGATTATTAATCAACATATAATATGTAGAAAGGTTAAATATGATAAAATAAACTAAACTAATAGTTACAAATAATTAAATATATTTTTAATTATTAATGATTTATTGTTATATAATAAATAAATAGATAATTCAATGTAAGATTTGATGTGAATAGTCAAAATTAAATTATTATTAAATTATTTTATTGTTATATAATAAAAAAATAGTTATTTCAATATAGAAACTTATGTGAACGGAATGACCACACGTTAAATTTCTATTCACAATGTCTAAAAATATCCTTGAACTTTAAACAATCTAATGAGAGTGCTACGAGAAATGTTAAATCATTCTATTAAATCTTTCGATACAAACTTTTTTTTTAATGTTTATATTTAGTTATTAAAGAAGTGCTTTTTAATAATGTTATAAAAAATTTTCTCTTTTAAAAAATATTTAATAATATTAAAAAATTTTAAAAATAAAGTTGAATGAATGAAAAAAAATTCATTATCGGTACTCAAAAGATGAGTTGGATGAAGTAGCAGTGTAGCACTACTCATGACTGGCTACTGTAGCAAGACAATAAAATATTATATTTCTTTCTATTCATGCTTTGTCCAGCTAGTTTCTTTGTCCAGCAAATTTTCCAAAAACTCTATTTTCATGAGTTAATAGTTTTTAGATATGGTATTAGAGTTAGATTCGATCTTGAGACTTGTGGATTATGGGCCCACTACACATCTATTGTGCCACTCTAATAGTATTTTCGTGAGTTAATAGTATGGGAGATGCTGGAGGGCGGTTGGGCTACACCCCAGCATCTTTGTAGCCCACCCATTTCTCATCCCTAAACTCTTATACTTATTATAAAAACATAATAAAAAATATTAAAAAATAAAATACAAAATACAAAAAATAAAATACAAAAAATAAAATAAAATTTTAAAAATACAATAAAATATAATAAAATAATAAAATATAATAAAAAAACATAATAAAAATATAATAAAAAATAAAATTAGGATGAATTTTTTAAAAAAATTCGGTCTTACCCAGGCCCCCTCTGCAGCCGCCGGCGGCATAAGACCTATTTTCGGATTTAAGGCCATCAGGGGCATATCGAAGGTTGCTAGGGCCCACTGTCGTAGGGGTGAGGTCGCCGGCTTCCTCTAAGTTCCGATGAGGTGGGCGATGTTGCCCACCGCCAACGGCAATAGAGGAGGCTACAAAAGGGGGGGTTCGGTTCAACCGAACTCCAGGTATTCTCTAATAGTATTTTGATTTGGTATCAAGAGCAAAGTTTGAAATTCGTGCCTGGTTTTAATTTTTGTTTTTCTCTCAAGGTGATTCCTATGTCTCTGTTGGCGCCTTCTATGGGTGTTTCTTGGTTCGGCTATATCGTTCAACGAATTCAGGGTCGTAGGTTAGGCTATATCTCTCGGGTTTGGCTTGGGTCTCTGGTTATCGGCACTATATGTCTTGAGTGCTTGGAGTTCCTTTGCTTTTCGACACTATCTGAGTGGCACCTAGTGACTTTCGGTGTCGACTAAGTGGCATGTTGTGATTCTTAGGATTTTCAGCATTATCAGAGTGCTTTGTTGGAGTTTCTCTTGATTTTCTAGTTACCCAATGGCTGTTGGTGCATTATGTGCACATTTCTAGTCTATTATTTGGTCGGTGCAATCTGTTCTATTTGTTGGATTTCAACGCACATTTCTGGTCTTGTTTTGGTCTTGGTACTTTGGTGCTCTCTCTTTTCGAGTTGGCTTCATTTTAGAAAAATTGAATTTTTTTTCTCATTTAATCATGCCATCAGATAAGTTAGAAAATTTCTATATTAAATTTTTTGGTAAAAATTATTCTACTGGGGAGTTTCAATTTTCCTTGTTTGTTAAAGCAAAAAAATTGTGGGGTCATCTTGATAGCAATGATCTCGCCCCTCTTGATGTAAAGGCTCTGTCTAAATGGGAAATTAAGGGTGTTAGGGTAATGACATGGATCCTTAGTTCCGTTGAGCCTTACCTTGTTCTTAATTTGAGGCCTTATAAAAATGTTGTTGTCATGTGGAATTGTCTCAACAAAGTTTACAATCAAGACTGTATACTTTGCGATTTCAGTTGGAGTATGAGATGGCTAATTTCACACTAAAAGTCTCTCCATTGAGGAATATTTTTCTAGTTTTTAAAACCTTCGGGCTGCCTATTCAGATATTGTTTATGTTAATGTTCTTGCTGTAGCTTTCTTTGCTGTTCAAGTAGTGTATGAAACAAGCAAGAGAGATAAATTCTTGATGAAGCTTGGTCCAACTTTGAAATTGCAAGTTCCAATATGATGAATCACCATCCTGTACCATCTTTGGATGCTTGTTTGAGTGAATTTCTTCGTGAGGAGCAGCATACGGTAACTCAGGCTGCCATGGAACATCAGGCTATTATTAGTGCCCTGTTAGTGTGGCTTATGCAGCATAGGGGAAGAATAAGGGTCACGACATGCATGTTGTCCAATGCTCTAATTGTAAAGTTTTTGGTCATATTGCTCGAGATTGTCTCCAGAAACACTACAACTACTGCAAGAAACAGGGTCATATCATCTTTGCTTGTCCCATTCACCCTGAGAGGAAGCAAAACACTTCTTATCATGCCTCCACCGGTGCCTCTAGTTTTGCTACATTGCCTGCTTTCTCTCAGCTTGTTCCTATTCTTGCTCCTATAGCTATCACAAATCCGACACACTCACTCTTAAAATGGTACAACAAATTATCATTTCTGCTTTTTCTGCTCTTGGACTCTCAGGTAATCACACATTTTCTTCTAAGCTATTATGATAGCAATACTGTTGTTTCTCTTTCCAATGATTTTTGTGTCTCCTGACCTCTCCACAATTTTTATTTCTATTGGTCAATTGGTTGATAATAGTTGTAATGTTCATTTCTCTTGTTCTGGTTGTATTGTGCAAAATCTAGTATCTGGGAAGATGAATCACGAAGGAGCCTAAAGTGGGATGACTCTTTCCTCTACACATTTCTCCTTCCACAACTATCCCTAGTTTTCCTTGTTATTAGTCCTGGAAATAAGATGTGGCATAGATATTTGGGCCACCCGAACTCAGATATACTTCGTACTTTATTTAATTATGATTTATTGGGAAATAAAGAATGTTCTTCTCTTGATTTGTTTTTTTATTGTACAACATGCGAACTTGGCAAAAAGTAAAGTTCAACATCTTCCTTCTCATGCATCTCGTGCCTCACAATGTTTTGATATTATTCATAGTGATGTTTAGGAGATTGCACCTATTGTTTCTCATATGCATTATAAGTACTTTGTTGCTTTCATTGATGATTTTAGTCGTTTTACTTGGGTTTACATCTTACGGGCTAAGGCAAAAGTTTTTTCAATCTTTAAGTGTTTTCTTACCATTATTGAAACTCAATTCTCTGCCAGTATCAAGATCTTGCAATCTGATTCTCGAGGAGAATATATATCAAATGAGTTTCACGACTTTCTCCAAAGCAAATGAATCATCTCTCAACATTCTTGTCCATCGACACTGCAACAAAACAATATTTTTGAGAGGAAAAATCAACACCTTCTTGATGTGGTAAGAATCATTTTACTTGAATCATCTGTTCCTCCTCATTTTTTGTGTGAAACACTTTCTACTTTAGTTCATTTGATCAATCGTTTACCATCTCCTACATTAAATCATGTTTCTCATTTCTTTAAATTGTTTGATCATTCTCTTTCATATTTTGATCTTCGTGCATCTCCCTGCTCATGAATGACATAAACTTACTACTCAGTCTGTTAAGTATGCTTGTCTTGGTTATGCTATCCCTTAAAAGGATTATGTTTGTTACGACCCTTATCCTCATCGTATACAAGTGTCTAGGAATGTGGTTTTTTTTGAAAATCAATATTTCTTTCCATCTCATGTTGAGCTACCATATGAATCTTTATCTCCTCTGCGTAGTTTTTATGATTCCCTGACAGTTGTGGAAAGGTTAAAACCTGTTTTTGTGTATGAACGACATCATCGTCATGAGTCTGGTTCCACTTCCTCTGTGCCCCTTCAAGATCTCAACTTAGAGCCTAATCCTGCTACAATTTCCACCCCACTTTACCGGTCTACTCGTCCTTCTCGACCTTCTGATTGGTATGGTTTCTCATCCCCTGTCTCTCTTGTAGCTATATTATTATCTATTTCCATTCCCTCTTGCTACAAACAGGCCATGGAATATGAGTGTTAGCAAAATGCAATGTAAGTAGAACTTCAAGCACTTGAAGAGAACCACACTTGGGACATTGTTCCTTATCCCCCTAGAATCAAACTTATTGGGAGTAAATGAGTTTTCTCTATAAAACTTCATTCCGATGGCTCTTTGGACTGATAAAAATCTTGCCTTTATAGCTCTAGGTAACAAACAAGAATATGAGATTGACTATGAGGAGACATTTGCTCATGCTGCCAAAATGACCACAGTTTGAACCATCTTAGTTATTGTTGCCCCACAGTCATGACAACTACATCAGATGGATATGAAGAACGTCTTTCTTCATGCAATCTTTAAGAAGAGATCTATATGAGACTTCCATCTAGTATAACCACTTCTCCTCCTCGTGGTGTCTGCAAGCTAAGACGTTCTCTGTATGAGCTCAAGCAAACTCCCCGAGCTTGATTTGAGAAGTTCCGTAGTACACTTCTTACCTTCAGCTTTACATAGTCAGTATGATTCTTTCATCTTCTTCCACAAGTCTATAGTGGGTATAGTTTTTCTTTTGGTTTATGCGGATGATATTATCATTACTAGCACTAATTGTGGTTTGATTACTAAGCTTCAGAAGTTGTTGCATGCAACGTTCCATAGGAAAGATCTTGGCTAGCTCACATACTTCTTGGGACTGGAAGTTCATCATCGGGCTAATGGTATTTTCTTAAACCAACATAAGTATATTCAATATTTTTATCACGTTGGTTGGTTTGGAAGGCAATTCTTCTGTTGATAATCCTATAGAGGTAAATGTGAAATATAGGAAAGATGAAGGGGATCTTCTAGATGATCCTACTCTCTATCGATTCCTAGTTGAGAGCCTTATCTACTTAACTACTACTCGACCGGATATCTCCTATGCCGTTCATTAGATCAGTCAATTTATGTCTTCTCCTAGACATCTTCATCTTGCTACAGTTCGCCGCATTGTCCACTATCTTCACGGGTTGCCTACTAGTGGGTTGTTCTTTCCTATAGGCTCATCACTTCAATTTGTTACCTACAGTGATGCTGATTGGGTTGGGAGACCGAATACGCATCGATCTACTATGGGTTAGTGAATGTTTAGGTGATGCCTTAATCTCTTGAAAATGTAAAACACAAGATTGTGCTTCTAAATCATCTACTGAGGCTAAGTATCGTACTATGTCTATGGCTTATTTTGAGATTGTATGGATACGTGGTATCCTGGAAGAGCTTGAATTTTCTCAGACTAATTCTACCCCTTTTCATGTTGATAACACCAGTGCTATTTATATTGCAAACAATCTAGTCTTCCATGAACTCACTAAGTACATTGAGGTTGATTGTCATTTTATCTGCGATACTTTGGAGAGTCGGATAATATCACTTCCTTATATGTCTTCTGATCCCCAAGTGACTGATGTCTTCACCAAAGTAATGACTCGACAGTGACATCAATTCATTGTTGACAAATTGTTGTTGATTGACTCACCAGCATCAATTTAAAAGAGGATGTTAATGTATATAATTAGAAAACTGTGTATAAATAAAATGTAAGCTGTGATGAACATTTATCTTTATTATTCTGTTTATGCTGGCGGATTCTTAGGGATTGTTAGATTAGATTTATCATGTATAGCGTATACATGATAAGTGCCCGCTATATATATAATGAGAAATAGCTGCCCCAAAGCAAGCAAGTTTTCCAAAAGCTATCTATGTATTTTCACGAGTTAATAGTATCTTGACAGGGCGGCCTTCTCCTTTTCTTTCTGGTTTTTTTTTTTTTTAACCTCCAGCTCCTCTTCCCTCGCAGGCTCCTCCCCGTTCGTCATCGGCTCTTCCTCCTTCTCCATTGGTTGCAGTCTCAAGCTCGAAATGAAGCCCCTTCTCAAACTGAAGCCCCGTAAAGATTTTCTATGTCGCCAGCTCCTCTTCCTTGCCACCGGTAAGAATCAAACGATTCTTTAGAAATCTTTACACTTCAGTTAAACCCAGCAGACCTTACTATGCGCCAATGGTTTCACTTTTCTTCACTAAGACACTCTCTCACGCTTCGCATTCCCAAAGCCCCCTCTGCACCAAAACCCACAATTATGCGTCTTTTCCACTTGTTTCAAAATATCATTTTTTTACCCTCTAGGGCCAAAAACAGCTAGCATCATCATTTTCCTTTCAATCCCCATCATTTTGTTTGAAACATGACCAACCCTTTACAAATTAGAATGATGTCTTCAGTTGAACCACGAGGATGGGGATTGCAATTATGTCTCACAGATCAGAATCGTCGAAAACCCATCAAAATGTGTATATGCTTATTGTATCTCTCACTAAGGAAAAGCTCTTTCCCTTGGACAATGGAGCACTAGGGATTTTGATTTGTTTACTGAGATAGATAAAAATAGCTGCTTTTGTTTGATTCTCGTTTCCGTCTCTACTTATTGTTGTTAATATATCAATTCAAAATCTTCTCAGCAAACACGATTTGACAAGAAAAAGCCTTCATTAATGAATGGTTTCTACATATGGGGAGCTACACAAACAGAGTAGTCTTGTGGTGGACACTTTCACCTTATTTGTTTTCATAAATAATGCTAGATAAAGTTAAAAATTAAATAAAATATTATTATAATATATATTTTTAATAATAATTTTATTTTAAAATTTGAAAAAATTAATTTTTTTTGTATAAAAATTTAAAATAGTAACAATAATAAAATAAGATAAAAGTTTTTGTAAAAGTAAACAAAACCTTCGTTATAGATAATCACTAACTAGTAAATTGGTCCAATTCCATTTATAACATTGAGAGGACTGGAGCTTAATAATAATAATATATATATATACATATATATTATATACACAATTTCTAATAATGCAAAGGTTTGGGGGACTACGGGCTTGTTTGGAAATGGATCTCATTTTAAAATATTCATTTTATCTCATCTCATTTCCAAACATAATTCAAATACAAAATTTTAAAACTAATCATTACAACTTTTCCAAACTTTCAAACAAAAAAAAATCAATATTTTCAAATCTTCAAACAAAAATAATATTATAAAATTATATTCTAACAATATTTAACTTTATAAGATTTTTTATTTAATTTTTTGTCTTATTTTCAAAAACCAAAAAAATACTCAACTTAAACTATCTCATTACTATTCACAAACTATTTTACTACTATTCGTAAAATTTTCATCTCCTCTCACTCTCTAGGCCTGCTTGAATTCAGAGATGAGATGAGATGAGTTATGAATAGTAATTATTGAACTTAAAGTTTCAAGTCTCGTATTTACGTACAAATATTGATGATAACAAATAATATTGAAAACTCAAGCTCAAGTTGTCTACGCATGAAGGGAGCTAAACACATCAAGAAATCAAGCATGAGCAAGAAAGAGATCAAGTCTACAAATGAAGCTCATAGATTATTTTTGTACATCTCTTGATAAAATTAAAAATTGAATTAAGGTTCCAAATTATTCTTTTTTCTCATAAAACAGCAAATTACTTTTTTCACATATGCAAGACATTTTTAAATGTCTTAGTTTTGAAAATTATGTTTTTCACATGTGTATAACATCATCAAACAAAATAATTTCGAAAATTATATATATATATATATGTTTATAAAAACTTGAATTTATAAGATGATTGATTATCATATTTGACATGTGCATATTTTATTTAAAAGTCTTGAAGGAAGGTTGTGTGTTTTTTTGACAAATGCAAAAGGTAGATGATTTTATTTGAAAATCTTAAAGGGTGGTTGTGTGTGTTTTTGACAAATGTAAAAGATAGATAATTTGTTTGAAAATCTTAAAGGGTAGTTGTGTATTTTTTTGACATATGCAAAAAGAAGATGTTTTTGTTTGAAAAATAAATCATGTTCATTTTATCATATATGGAAAACAAAAGATTAGATTTGAATTCTTTGAAAAATGAATGGAATTGTCTTTGACAAATGCAAAAAGGAAATGTTTTTATTTGAATTTTTTAAAAAGTGAATAGTATTCTTATTTGACGTGTGAATCTTTTCAAATTTGAAATTGAAAACTCATTTGCTTATAAATAGCTTACTTGAGTTTTGCAAAAATCACACCAAGAGCTTTCACATCTATTGTTAAGTTTTGCATCATTCTTTCAAAACTTTCATTCTCTCTTTTCTAAAATTTTGAGTTTTAATTCTTATTCTTTTTTAGAGAGATATAGGTTGAGCTGTATTGTTTCTATCTCACTCATTGAGGAGTATACTTTGATAGTCTACCCACTATCAACTCTTGTATTTGTAAGAGGGTGCGTATAATTCTTGTGTGTGTAGAAGGTGTTCTACACGGGAAATAGTAAAATCACCAAGTGTGAAGTGATTGGAAGTGTAGAGGGTGTTCTACACGGATTCTTTGGAGCGGTGCTGCTCAAAAGTGTAATAGGTTTCTATCTCCACCTAAAGGAGATTGACTAGTAAATTCGGGATCCTCAAGAAGTAGCTTGAGGCGAGGACGTAAGCAGTGGGGCTGAATCTCGTAAAAATAATGAGTTTGCTTTCTCTTACCCTACTCTTTACATTTCTCACAGTTTTATATTCTGTTTATATTTTATATTGTGTATTTGATTAATAAGTGTTAATTTTTATAATATAACCCAATTCACCTCCCCTCTTGTGTTAGTCATCTGGGAAACAGTAATAAAATGAGTGGTTGAGATAAATTAAAATTTAAAATAAGTGGTTGAGTTTCCGAGACGAGACGAGACGAGACGAGACACTTTCCGAGACAAACAACCCCTAAACCAGCCCTAAATGAGGCCTTCTTAGTTTGAGTTTTTTGGTTTGAATCTTTGCAAATCATATATACACATTTTCTAGTTACGTGCTTGCATTAAATTAATCTAGTTTAAGAAACTAGTTTAACTAGTTACATGCCTGCTATAATCTGTTTGAAGCCAATTTTGAATTTGGATATTCTATAAGCTGCTGTTTGAGCTTTGCACTGTGCTTGTAGCAGTTTTATAGCAAGTGCTTTTTTCTGCTGTTCTATTGCAACATTTTTTTTTTATATATATACATCCATGTTATGCACACATGACTGCCTGCAGATTATAGACTTTGCCTTGTTCTCTCTGTTTTTTTAATCAACTTTGCCTTGTTCTTATGCACACTTTATGCACAGTCTTGTTCTTATACACATGACTGCCCAGGCTACAGATTATGCACACATCCCAGCTATTTGGTGGTGTAATGTTTTGTGGCTGTTTCTCTCCACTTAATATTGTAAATTAAACACTTCACAATATTAATTAGAGTTGGGGCGCTGCTGTCAAAACTGCATATATGCTGTTGGAAAAACTGAGTAGGAAAAGCTATATGCTGCTGTTGGGACTGCATATGCTGGAATTTGTAATTCATTTTGGGCTGTTATATGTTGGTGAAATTCCTGGTTTTTATTTTTTTGTCATTCATCTATATACTGTTGTTATATTTTGTAATCATGTGGTGACTGCATATGGGACTGCATACGCTGGAGCCTGGAATATTGTCAATGTGCAGGAATATTGGAAGATTGTGAACTACAGAAATTACTGGAATATAGTGAACTGGAATATTGTGAATGTGCTGAAATACAGTGAAATTCCAGAATTTTTTTATTTTATTTTCTTGTTATATTAATCTATGAAAACTGTCCAGTAGAGATGCTAATTTTATAAGTTGTTGGATTTTGAAAAGTTAAATGAATATGATTGTTGGAGGTTATTGGAGATTATGAAAATAAAGATAAAAAATAATTTAAAAATATAAAATAATTAAAGAAATATAAAATATAAAATAATAATATTTTATTATTATAGAGAGCTTGATTGCTAATACAATGTAGAGTTCAAGTTTTGAGTAATTAGATAAAAGCCAAAGAATGACATATTAGCTAGAGTTTTTCCTTTTTTTTTTTTTTTTGAAACAGAAACTTTAATGACATTCATCAGCCAGTACAGAGTTGTCCTGTTGGACATACATATCAATTACAGATAATTTTCTTCCATCCAAATACATTTAACTTCATGAACAAAAGCATGTTTAGTTAGATTATGTGCTACACAATTAGCTTTTCCACAAACAAATTGGACTTTCCAAGCAGGTCTCTTGGATTGCATTCTTTTGATATCTTCAATAAGTTGCACATACCACAACCAGTTTTCATCCTCAATTTATAACATGAATTATGGATTGTGCATCACCCTCAAATGCCACCTGTGAGAAGTCTAGTTCTTCACAAAACTCCATAGCCCTTCTCAATGCATATGCCTCACCTACACAAGGTTGGACTGCATGGTCTCTTAGGATGACACCAATCCTCACCTTTTTCTCTTTTCCATCAATAGCAGCATCCCAATTAGCCTTAACCTCCACCGTCCACGGCACTTGGTTTCTTCCACTTTGCCAAAGCCCTCCCACTGCTTGTTACACTGTGAGACAAGTTGGACTCATTCGAGCCTCTTTAAAGTTCTCAAGTTCATTCACTGCTGCCGTTTATCAGTAGGTTCAAATTGGTTATGAAAAATTACATTATTTCTTCTCGACCACACTCTTCTTATAATCATGACAACTCTTTGAAGATCATTAGTTGAGAGCTTTTCAATCAAATTCTGCCGTTAACTCCATGAAACTTACTTCTGTCCTCGGTCATTTATGAACTAATTCTAATAATATTTTATTCAATTTTTTTTTCTCATCTCAACTCAATTCAAACAACAAACTTAGCCTACAAGTTCAAAGAAAAAAAAAATCATATACTGTAAAGACCTTTAAATAAACTATTTTTTTAAGAAATAAAGAACTTGTAACTCATTTTTAAGTAAATTTTGCTACTGGTGCTCAGCATTTGAAGGGCTGGTTATGTTTTTTTTTTTTTTTGTTACTTCATGTCAATTCAATTCATTTCATTTCATTATTATAATTTTTTAAATTTCTACACAAAGTAAAATAAACAATTCAATTTTTTCTAATCCCAAAACAAATATAATATTAAAAAATTATATTTTTATAATATTTTATTTAAACTTCATTTTTGTTCTCATCTCAACTAAACTCAAACAACAAACTTAGCCTACAAGTTCAAAGAAAAAAAATCATATGCTGTAAAAATACGCAGGCCTAAATACCTCAACATTTGAGCAAAACTCTCAACTTCAACTTAAAAACTTGAAGCGAGAGAGTCAGACACATAACTCATAAGGTCTTACAGCATTATGTTCAATAAATGTTGTAGAAAAGACAGCCAAAAATACCTTTTTGTGCGTGTAAAAATGAAATGATTTTAGGTCTTGTTTGGATTGGAGATGCTCGTCCCAATTTATTTTAAATTTATCATTATATTTTTTTAAATTCTTATATAAAATACAAATTTCAATATATTTTTTCAAATCTCAATTTAACTTTTTTAAATCTCCAAATAATAATAATAATAATATTTTATTCAACTTTCAAATTTCATCTCATCTCTACTTCAAGTCCGAATGAAATCTTAACTATGAACCCAAAAAACAAGAGCACAATGGATGTTTTTTTAGTAATAAAATGGATATAACCATTTTCTAACTCTTTTTGCAAGTTTATTTTACATGAAGGATATTTAGGTATAAGAGTCAGCATTTTACAAAAATATCCTCTATGTAAAACAATTTTGTTAAAAAAAAAAAAGAAATGTAAAATTTAGTTGTATCAATATTATTTTTCCAAAGTATATGTGCAACAAAGGCGTGTGACTAAAACGCACCACAGAAAAAATCCCGAAAAAAAAAAAAAAGGCTCGACCACGTCTCTGCTAAATTGCCGCAACCCGAGGCTGCTGCATATTCTCCTCTCTGTACAGCAATCGCCTCTTGTTGGAACCAAAACCTTGATACTGATATATAATGCTGTACAGACACTGCCTAAGGCGCATTGCGTCGAATGTCTCTAAAAATGTCATATCTGTTACCCTTGATTTTGCACCAGCAAACCGTTGGTACTCCTCAAACACAGAAGACAAACACCAATTCTGAAACTTTCTCAGGCAACCAACAAGACAACCAGTCCGATGCTACAAAACGGCAAGGAAAAAACACCAAAAAAAAAATCAGTGTCAAATCAGAAGGGAAAAAAAATCCAATAAGGCAACATTGGGACCCATATGGTTTTGACTTTTTATTACTTAAAATCCAATAATGCTCTCAAAATTTCCTTTCTCGGGTTGGAAAATAAAATACACTTCACTCTACATTACTGAAGAGATCTTAAAGAAACAATGTAAAAAAGGCAGCAAATGTAACATATTTTCTCTAGTGAAAAACAATAAGAAGCGTTGAAAGATTAGAAAAGATTAAACTAAAACTAGAATGTGAAGTATACCTTCCCACGCTTGCAATGAATCAAAACTGGATGATTTCTCACATCTGGAAGCACCCAGAAAAGAGAGATAAGAAGCAAGAGGATCTAACTAAATTAAACCAAAGTTTACTGAGAATTTAATCTTACCAACTAGAACTTTCAAAGCTTCCATAATAGTATCCTTCGGAATGGATACAGAAGTCTCCTGCAAATGCAAATCGTGTCAGGAAAACAGAGAAAGAAAAGAAAAAACATGACTGAATCAAATGCAGAGTGTATAATGAATTGTAATGGTAAACATATGGTTATAAAAGGAAAAAATTCAGAACATTGAAATAAATAAAAATTATATTATGCCGGCTTAATTTGTCCTTTCAACTTGACTGTTTATATATTTTATTTTATTTATAAATTTTTTTACTTGAAAGTTAGTGTATTGATGTTTCTTTTAAATGTTTACAGATATTTTAAAAATATTTAAAAAAAAAATAGAAAGTACAATTTACACTATAAGACGTCCAATGGTCAAACCTGTGCGACATAATTTGATGGACGGTAAAAAAAAAAATTATTTTAATTATTTTCATCATCTTATTTTATTTTATTCTTTTGATGATTAAATTAATTAGGATCACTAAAGAGATCATCAATATGATGTAAAATCCCTTAAAAAAAATGCTAAAACTGTTATCTAATGTGAAATACCAACAGAATTACACAATCTTGAAACTTAATGCTCAAGCATAGAGTTTTCTGAAGCATTGCCATAACTTCGTACATGCATCAACATGCAGCTGAATTCGATGGAATTAAACACATAATGATCGAGGAAAGATCAGAGATTTTACCGCCTTCCCCTCGATTCCAAACTGAAAGAGCCGAATATTACGAGAGCGAAGAAACTCCAAGTTTTCTTCCGGATAGGGTTCGGGACACAAATATCTGCACCAAATCTCAATCAGACACATATGTTAGAAAAAGAAAAGAAAATGCAAGGCATTGTAATGCAATTGTTTCTGAAGAAATATCAAGAAGAAAAATTAATTTTTCATCAAGAAAACAAGCTCCTCCAAAAACTTCTGCCTGGTACAATAACTTCTCGAAATCAATGCATAGAGAGACAAGACAAAAAGCAATTCAATGTAATTCACATTCTTCTACTCTTCTTTCCCTCCAAAATTTTTAGCGGCGACAGAACTGAACAGAGACCACAATAACTATTCGCAAAAACTCTTTAAACCAAAAGGCCCCATATAAACGTACGGAAAGAGAAGCTGTGTTCTTCATGAAATACATAAAGCGGAAAAGAAGGATATAATACATGATGGATCGGAGATTAAGCGACTCAAGGAAGGAGAAATTGGAGGGTTGAGGGAATCCGGATCTATAAATGCCATCTTCGACCATGGAGAAATTGGTGGGAGGGATCAAGACGGATTTATTCTCTTGCTCTTCCAATATAAGGAGTCCCATCGCTCCGGATATAAATGCACGTTCAAGAAGCAGCAGCAGAAGCAGAAGCAGAAGAAGAAGAAGACACAGAGGAGGAGGAAGAAGAGGATTTCATGACTTTAAAGAAGAAGGAGGAGACGAAAACGACGCCGGTTTGTAGGAGTGAAAAATTGGGATTCCGTTTCCCATTCTGATTCAAAGTCTGGGTGGGGGTGCATATCGCAAGCCCTTCTCTCTCGGCGTTATTAATGTCAATACGTGTCTCCGAACTCACAGAAAAGAGAGGGAGAAAGAATCATAGTTGGCGCTTCCCTGAAAATTCTACGGGAAAAAAATAAAACAAAATTTCCTTTTATTAGATTTTTTTTTCTTTTATTTTTTATTTTTTTAAATACCTGAGATAAATGTTTGTTTTCTTGCTTCTTCATCTTCAACAATTCACTTTATTTTACGTTAAAAAAATAAATAAATAATTTTTTTTTTAATAAATAATCGTGTTATTATTTTTTAAACAATTATAAATTTATATATTTTATTGGATTAATCCAAATAGGCATGTTTAAATTAGAATTACAGTTTGGCCACATGTTTCGTGGCTTCTAAGATTTATATGCTGACTTGGTCAAGCTTTATCTTTGACCTATCTACCCTTGTTTTGAAAAGGGTAGAATCTTCTTCGAAGTTGGAAACTTATTATTTTTTTGAATTGGAAACTTTCTTATATTTATTCTGTTTGCCTAGTTTTTATTTTCTTTTTCTATATTTCTTTCTTTATTTTTTGTTTTCTTTAATATAAAAAGGATGCCGCCCACGAGGCTGGCTGCTCTTCATAGATCTCGGGACCTTTCAGTGGACCACAAAACTGAAACCAACCGTTTTGTTTTATCTTTTTTTAGGTAACAAAAATGATTATTGTACACGACGTTGGGGACTCGTCGAATACACGCAGTTCACGTAGCCCCAATTTAATGAAACAGGGCATTTCATTACCAGTCTGCTACTCCTCAATTTCGCATTCCACCTAATACACACCCAACTTGAAAGGTTGATTCCAGATTATGCGATTTTCTTCTCGAACGTTTTCTTCTTCTCGGATTTCTTCTTCGCATTGCAACAGGTAAACGATCTTCTCTTCCTTGTTTTCTTCTTCACATCCTCTTCTCATCTATTTCTCCTCTTTTTCTTCTCACGTTGTGGCGTTTTAGTAGGCTTTGAATTCTCTGACCGCGACAAAAGGAACAAATCCATCGACAGATTTACCCAGTACGACGGGTCCAAGTGCTGGTGCAAAAAAACCATGTTGCGATGGATCCCTCAGAATCTATGCCCAGCCAAAAAAGGGAAGCCCTACGACCAATTTTTTGGCATGCACACCTACCTTAATCCATCTATCAATGCTTGCTTTTAAGCAAAGTGACAAGTCTTTCTTGTTTTTCAACGGTGTAGGGGGTGCAGTCTCGTTGGGTGATGAAGCGGGGGTATAGAAGTTAAAGGCCAATACGTGGATCCAGTCCAAGTTGTCTGAAATATCCATTTTGTGGGAGTTTTGAAACAGGAATTTGCTCAAGCAATTCGAAAACCTAGGGGTCGGAATATCCATTTTGTGGGAATTTGGTGCTTCGTTGGGAATTTTGTGCTTGAAGGATACTAGGACTAATTAGGAAAAGTAGGCTATAAATCTTGAATTGGAATAACTTCGATTCATCTAGTTTCTCACCAATTAAAGAGTGCTTGACTTAGAAATTAGAAAACTCCAACAACGACGGCAGATTTAGAAAATGGAATAACTTCGATCCGATGACGACAAACCTAGAAAATGGCTTGGCTGTTCTCGCTGGTTTCAAGTTTTGAAGTAGAAAACTCCAATGATGGTGGACACTCGAACCACAACCGCAGACCCGGCCTCCGATTCCAACAATGTGGAGGTTTCTCACATGAAACTTCTCCCCTTTCCCCAATTCTTCTCTCTATTGGCCTTCGATCCATCCAACTTTTTTTAAAAACTAATATATGGACTGACACTTTGATCCACATCAATGTGTCCACAACAGGTACACCAGTGTGTGTGTACTTATCACTACTTTTTAGGTAAATAAAGTTAGAGGAATCTTAGGGGGCAGACGGGCTGCCCCCCTAACAAAAGCAGCCCACCGCCGCTTTTGTTAGGGGCTGCCCCCCTAACAAAAGCAGCTCGCCCGGTGAGTTCCGGTATGCCCCCGGCAGCCTTCAACCCGTTTCGGACCCATATGGATTCGAAACACACCAGATCTCGCCGGAGCTCGCCGTCGTAGGGGTGAGGTCGCCTGAGTCCGCTGGTCCCGATGGCGGGGGCGGTGTCGCCCACCGCCACCGGCGGCGGCTCCGTTTGCTCCGTGGCCGAATCCCCTCTTAAATTCATCTTCATTTTATTTTTTTATTGTGTTTTTTATTATGTTTTTATGTTTTTATTTTGTTTTTTATTGTGTTTTTTATTATGTTTTGTTCATTTTATTTTTTAATATATTTTTAATCTTCATTTTTTATTTAATTATATTTTTTTATTTTATTTTCATGTATTTTTCATCATCAAGCAACCCAACTAACGTTGGGCTGCTTTGGACGCTGGGGACAGTCGGACCGGTCCCCAGCGTCTCCCATAAAGTTAACTAAGAGGTATGAACAACAATCTGGTAAGTATGATCTAGAAATTTTAAATAGATAATTATAACATATACTATTTGCTCAATAATTAATCTTATTAAAAAATAATTTTTTTATTTATATTTTTTCAAAATATAATCGAATTTTTTTAATAAAGAAATTGCCCAGAATGACAGATGAATAAAAAATGAGACATTAATAATAGACAATTCTTATTACTCCCTTTTCCGACCCGAAAGAAATGCCTAACTATTACAAAAATCTGATTTCTACATATGTACTTTTTAGTTTATTATCTATGAAGTTACTATCTTGCCAAGGAAAAAAAAAAGAAAAAAAAAACTCTGATTTCTGCTCAATAGAGTGATACCCAAGTCTTCTTATTTCCATTGTACATTATTTCTAAGTTTTAATGTATTAATTCTCCATAATCAAGCATGATACTTCTTAGAGAGTCTCCTCTCTTTTTCTCTTTTGAGGAAGTAGAAATGGTGAAAAATAAAGTTTATGAGTTACACGGGAAAGTGAATACGAGTGAGAGGAAGTCATGGAGAGATCTTCTGGAGGTTAAATGAAGAGTTTGGAGGCTCCGTGGGAGAAATTAAAAATATCTAAAGAGGAGCAATTAGTACTAGATGTTGGAGTGGAACCTAAGAAGATTGTTTGGGAGCATGGAAAACCTAGTGTCATTGGGAAGATCTATATAGATAGAGCTATTGGAAAGGAGATCCTTGTAATAACAATGCGAAAAATCTAGAGAATTAGCAAGCCTACCGAATTTCGGGAGGTAGGTGATAATAAATTTGTGAGTAATTTTCGATCCCTAACTGACATTGCGAGTGATGGATGGCAGACCTTGGTTGTTTGACAATCATTTGCTTGTGATGAAGGCATTTGATGCCTTTGCGCAATTGAATGAGTGGTGTTTGACAATGAACAATTCTAGATTCAGATCCATAATTTACCGATGTGTTGTATGACTAAGGGGAGAGGGAAGATGATAGGAGAATCATTGGAAAACTTTATTGATGTTAATGTGCAAGAGGGTGGTATTGGCTAGGGGAATACCTCCAAATTAGGGTGGAAATACCTCTGAAGAGAGTTGTGGTTCGTAGTAGATGGATCAAAGTTAATGGCCAAAATGTATGAGTTAGTCTAAAATATGAGAAGTTACCTAGACTATGTTTTCAATGTGGCTGGTTGATCCATAGAGAGAAAGGATGCATGAAGGGAGAATAGGGGCGTAGAAGTGAAAAATATAGCCAGGATCAATTTGGTTCATGACTAAGAGCTGGTGGTGGACTAAAGAAAAAAGGTTATAAGGGGATGAAGAGAGAAAATCTTCGGAGGAAGACATTCTATGAGGATTTGAGTAAGGAGGAGATTAATGTATCTACAAGGGAGGGATTTTGTCTATAGGTTTTGCTACTAAGAAACTTGTTACTATTAAGGAGGAGGAAATGAAAGGTAAGGAGGAAATGAGAGTAGAAAATATGGAGATGGAGATGGAGATGGAGATGGTTTTAGTTAAAGATTCTGGCTCTATGGAATCTATAACTATGAAGGGAAAGGATAACGAGATTGAGGAGGAAATGAGTGAAGGTAATATGATGAGGGAGATTGTGTTAGCTAAAAGTTATGTTATTCATGAACCTATTGCTATTAAGGGGGAAAATAAAAGGGTTAAGGAGCAAAGGGTGTAAGGAGTATGGAAAGAGAAATAGTTTTAGTAGAAGAAATGCCTAAAGTGGAATGCTCTTCTATGATGTTGCCGATCCAAAGTAAAGCAGAGGAGGGTACTGAGGCTAAAAACATGAGGATAGTGAAGGAAGTTGTGAATGTCCAGAGTCCGAGTAAGGGATTTCAGAAAAAATGCTAGTGAAAAATAAAAGGACTTAGAAAAAAAAAAGCTAGAGATGCTAAAAATTCTGACTTCAGGTGGAATTTCTATTATCTCTAAAAGCATGACTATGAGATGGCGGAGGATTTGGAGGGAAGTGAACCAATAAAAAAATTGAGGCAACAAACATTTCTATTGATAGGTGTCGCTGAGCAACTCTACCAAGACTAATGAGAGCCATAAGTTGGAACTGCTGAGAACTTGGCAACCTTCGGACAGTTCAAGTCCTTTGTAAACTTGCAAAGGATAAACTGTTAGACTTTATTTTCATTATGAAATAAAGTTGAGATAAATAATAATAATAATAATAATAATAATAATAATAATAATAAAGCCTAAAACTTCTTGAAAACATCATGTACTTAGAAGATAAGAGTAATTTGATGCCAATTTTCTTTCTTATTTTCCTTTTCTTGAAATCAAGTCATAGCTTGTAGTTTTATTCATGAGAATCAGAGGAGTATTCATTACAAGATCTCTCCCTCATAACTGAGTTACAAATTTGACTAGAACCTTCTTCAATCCATACAATCTCACATGCCAACTTAGTAGGTAACTTACAAGAATGTGTTACAATGTTTCTCTCTCTATAAGTAAAGTGGAGACTCCAGCTAGGCCTTTCACAAAGAGTTCTCTTGCATCTTCAATTAGAACTCCATACTCTTTGTATATTTCTTCACAACTAGTAGATGCTTTAAGTATTACTTGAGCATCTCCTTCTAGAACCACTTGAGGTTGTCCCAACTCTAGGCATATGATCATAGCTCTTATGAGGGCACATAATTAAGCAACAATTGGCTCCATTATTTGATTAATGCTTGAACATTGAGAAGCTAGAATATCTCCTTTGAATTTCTAATTATAACCCCTATTCCCACCTTTTTGTTATTATTATCTACAACAACATCCTAATTGGCTTTATAACACTTCCATATGGCCTTTTCCATTTAATATGTTGTCTCACTACAATACTTGTTGATGATCATAAGAATATAGTTCTGGGCTGATTTGAACTCCTGTAAATTTTATTTTGTAACCTTTTTTTCCCTAATATTTGATATGTAATTTATAAATGGTTCAAGTTTAAACTTGATAAGATATATAAGAATTAATGGCAATCAAATCCTCTCCCCCCATTCAAAATTATATATAACAAATTAGATGTCAACAAAAGCTAAATATAGTTATATTCCTCACAAAGAATTTGACAAAAGTTTCGACAAAGCCAATTGCACCTGATTTGTTATATATTAAATGGAAAATGCCAGATGGAAGTGTTATAAAGCCAGATGCCAATTGCACCTTTTTTTCTTTAAAATATTTTGATTTTTTTAAAAGTAACTAGTGACAAACTAGCATTTTCCTTCAACAAAATTAAAACTATTTTTCGAATTCAAAACATGTCATTTCTCAAATACACTAATGTTTGGTTCTTATAGTTTAGCATTAACAAGTAGATAGAAGTTTCAAAAATATCAGATTATTCATAAATGTTTAAACTAGGCTGAATGAGTCCATTTTCTAGTAGTTCTTGATTAAGGTAAAAAAGAATGAATGACCAGAAGGATTAACTTTTAGGAATGATGGGTTGTTATACTACTAAGACTACAAGGTGATTCCAACTGATCTAGAGATCAAGGATGAGATATTAAGAGAAGCACATCAGATTTCATAAACAAGTCATCCAGACACTTTTGGTGGAAAGGCTTGAAGAAGGAAAATGTACTTAGAAATCGAAAAATTCCTCTAGTTAAGATGCTTTAGCAAAATCACAATGTTGAAGAAGCCACATGGGAAAAAGAAATTGACATGAAGATCAACACCCCTATTTTTTTGGGTTGTGATTTGTGTGACATCGCATCATATTGTGGCATTCGTATCCATTCAGTCACACTAGACATCCATCTCTTCACACTTATGATCCAATATTCCTTGTTATTTACAGCATCACCATGGTTGGTAATAGAAAAGTTACTTAACAATCCTACATGAACCCATGTTAGTTATGAAGAATTATAGTTGAGTAATGATGCAAGAGGAAGAATCATATGATAGACTCCTAGTGGACTCAACAGAAGAGACTAGAGCATCACTGCACACATTCTTCATCTTGACGGGATAGGTAACGTCAGCACTCAGAAAGCTCCAACTCATGAAAACAACAACCTTATAACCCCCACCAAGTGGATGGGTGAGACTAGGACTCGTTGGCTTAGACAATGTGTTCATCAACTGGACCCATTGCACTCAATTAGCTTGAGTCTAGCCAGGCACAGAAAGACACCACGAACAATTGTACCTTGCTCCCCCACCTATCAACATTTCTGAAATGTCCAACTCATCATCAAGTATAGTGCACTTTCTTGAAGAAGGGGGTCCAATGTTGGACAACGATGAAGTCAAACAATGGAGGATTATCAATAAAAGAGTCAACACTTTTTATGATTGAGGAGGATAGGTACTATTACCATATAGGATGAAGAGGACATCGAGGGCCTCTTCTGAGTTAGAATGGAGTTGGTGAGTTTACACTTAGTACTTGTTTAATGCATACATGTTGTTCGCTAAAATACTAGTTTTGAAGACGGAATCTTTTTTAGGGAGGATGTAGAGCCCCGCCTAAAAAGTCGTTAAGGATTAGCCATTAACTCTTTTAATCATAATTAGTATAGGATCGCTATTTTTTTAGTTAATTTTCGCTTCAGAATCACACTTGAGGTTTAGTAGGAGTGGGAGAATTTTAATGTCATTTTTAAAATTATTGCCAAGAACTAATAAGAGATGGACACTTAGTATCCTTAGTGGGCTATAAAGGCTAATTATAGATGGATTTAGAGGTAAGTCCAATAGTGTTTTATCTTGGATCCTTAATCATTAATGTTGAACCCAAGGTTTCAAGTCTCGTATTTACGTATAAATTTTGATGATAACAAATAATATTGAAAACTCAAGCTCAAGTTGTCTATGCATGAAGGGAGCTAAACACATCAAGAAATCAAGCATGAGCAAGAAAGATATCAAGTCTACAAATGAAGCTCATAGATTATTTTTGTACATCTCTTTATAAAATTAGAAATTGGATTAAGGCTCCAAATTACTCTTTTTTCTCATAAAACATCAAATTACTTTTTCCACATATGCAAGACATTTTTAAATGTCTTAGTTTTGAAAATTATGTTTTTCACATGTGCATAACACCATCAAACAAAATAATTTCGAAAATTATATTTTTTTTTATAAAAACTTGATTTTATAAGATGATTGATTATCATATTTGACATGTGCATATTTTGTTTGAAAGTCTTGAAGGGAGGTGGTGTGTTTTTTTGACTAATGCAAAAGGTAGATGATTTTGTTTGAGAATCTTAAAGGGTGGTTGTGTGTTTTTTTGACAAATATAAAAGATAGATGATTTGGTTTGAAAATCTTAAAGGGTGGTTGTGTGTTTTTTTGACATATGCAAAAAGAAGATGATTTGGTTTGAAAAATAAATCATGCTCATTTTGTCTTGTATGAAAAGCAAAAGATTAGGTTTGATTTCTTTGAAAAATGAATGGAGTTGTCTTTGACAAATGCAAAAAGGAAATGTTTTTATTTGAATTTTTTGAAAAGTGAATAGTGCTCTTATTTGACATGGGAATCTTTTCAAATTTGAAATTGAAGACTCATTTACCTATAAATAGCTCACTTGATTTTTGCAAAAATCATAACAAGAGCTTACACATCTATTGCTATATTTTGCATCATTCTTTCAAAGCTCTCATTCTCTCTTTTCTAAAGTTTTGAGTTTTAATTCTTGTTCTTGTTGAGAGAGATATAGTTTGTGCTGTATTGTTCTTATTTCACTCATTGAGGAGTGTTTTCTGATAGCCTACCCACTATCAATTCTTGTATCAGTAAGAGGGTGTGTATAACCCTTGTGCGTGTAGAAGGTGTTCTACACGGGGAATAGTTAAATCACCAAGTGTGAGGTGATTGGAAGTAAGAGGGTGTGTATAACCCTTGTGTGTGTAGAAGGTGTTCTACACATGGAATAGTTGAATCACCAAGTGTAAGGTGATTGGAAGTGTAGAGGGTGTTCTACACGGAATCTTTGGAGCGGTGCTGCTCAAAGGTGTAATAGGTTTCTATCTCCACCTAAAGGAGATTGAATAGTGGATTTGGGAATCCTCAAGGGGTAGCTTGAGGCGAGGACGTAGGCAGTGGGGCTGAACCTCGTAAAAATACTGAGTTTGCTTTCTCTTACCCTACTCTTTATATTTCCTACTGCTTTATATTTTGGTTATATTTTATATTGTATATTTAGTTTATAAGTATTAATTTTTTAATATAATCCAATTCACCCCCCCTCTTGTGTTAGTCATCTGGGCAACAATTAAGGATGTGATGGGTTAGTAATAAGACAATAAGCCTAAAGCTACTCAAATATATAGACCCACTCAAAAAGCCTTGGTTAAGCCCAAACAAGTAGAAGACATTAAGCTTTTAGGCCTAATTTGGTAATCATTTGGCCTATTACTAAATAGACATACCATTTTGACCCAATCTTAATAGGCTTTGGAGATCTTATATGAACTCTCAAATCTGGACAAAGGCCCACTCAATAACCCACACCCAAAAGTTAACATAAAAGAAATTTACACATATGGCCCCTCAAGCCCAACAAGGCCCAAAAGCTTTGTTTTCTATTCTTACCCTTCTAATTGAAACCCATGTACTTCCCTCAAACACAAATAGTACTCCACGTCCCTTAGGACTCCCATTTGTCCATAAGTTTTTAAACTTAATTAGGAGCATTAATCAACTTTCACGTGATCAGTGATATCTTCACAATGTTTTAAGCTTGAGTTTCTTTTTAATTATTTCTCACTTTTTTTTGTTCCTAAACCTTATATCCTTAACAAATAAAAAAATTTAAAAATTTTTTAAATAAGTTTTCAAATTCAATCCAAAGAACTTTAAATCTTAAAAAAAAAAAAAACCTATTTTCGCAAGAAACTTTTCATCTGGCCATTTGGGATTTCAATGAAAGTAATAGAAAATACAAAATCCAATGGGATTAGTGCACTCACATTGGACTCCCCATTATTTGGGATTTTAAATAGGATTGAAGCCTCACATCCGGTCCCCCAAAATGAAAAAAGATTTGGGGGATAAATATTTGGGAGGTCATTGTTCATCCCCATATAACTATTCATCCCTTTATCTATGATATATATTGAGATTAATATTTTGACATAAAATAAAATAGTAAAAAAGGTAATAAAGAAATAATAGAATAATATATTTTCAATAGATGAGAAAAAATTAGGAAATGAGATGTAAGAGATTTTTTGAAGACGAGAAATTTATGAATAAATTATAATAAGTGGGTTTTTAATTAAATTTGAGAGAAAATTTTAAAAGTTGAAATGCGAGTGCTCTTATGAAAGCAAAACCGAAAACAGCTATCTTATTCAAATAATGTTTCATATCTATCGATTGACTTTTCATAAATGTCAATATATAAATCATATCGTAAAAAAAATTAAATAATTTTTCAGAATTTTGGGTTATAAAAATGTTGACAATCTCTTAGATTTTGTTTTAAATATTCCGAGATACAATTTTTATTGGATTATGTGAAAGTTTTACGACGTAAGTTTGATCCTTCACTGTCCGGATTTAAAACCAGGAGTGAAAGCTAACTTTCATAGTATCTTTTTTTTTTTTTTTTTGGCTTATCAGTTTCTCTTCTTTGTTTTAAAAATTTAATCACACAAATATTAAGGCCTATTTTATTTTTATAGATAAGATAAAATAAGGCAAATGTTAAAGATTAAATAAAATATAATAAAATTTTTTAATATTAATTTTATTTTGAAAATTAAAAATTTTATTTTAAAATTTGAAAAGTTAAATTGTTTAATTATTTTGTATAAAAATTTGAGAAAATAGTAATGATTAGATGATATGAGAATGTTTGTGAAAACAAATCATATCTTAAACTTATGTAAAACACTAATGACTAAAACTATAAAGCATAACTTTAAATTTCTTACCTAATTGTAAGAATGTATCACAGAAATTACCTTAAACTCAGCTTATAAAATTGTTCCACAAATTTATCTAATCTAACAAATTCAAACTTTTTTTTAGTAGCAAAGTGTACTACGTAGTATAAAAATAGAGTAATACTTAACAAATCTCAGCTTAAATATTTTATCAAGTGAGAACAAAAAGAGAGAGTTTTTTATGTATTTCAGATGGTACCAAAAACCAAACTGAATGGGAGCTATATATATCCCACCCACACACAGCTGGCCTTTAAGCCATGCATTTATAAGTTACAAACATCAAGTCATGCGTTTCATGGTTGTAACATTTAGAAAGGGGACGGATCAGCCCCATGTGGGTGCCCCCCATTCTTACATCTCCCACTCGTACATAGTAGTAAATAGGTCATGCGACCACCAAGCACGTCTGTAAAAAGATGAGAGTACATATACCAAATATCTCCCAGAGAAAACCAGCATAGTAACATCCTTGAAATGTTTGGTCATGTCCTAGACTCATTTGATCGTATCGAGATCAAGCATTTTCAAACCCTTTTAAGTTAAAGAAAAAACTCAGAAGAATGTTTGATTCCTCTAAATCATTTCAATGTGTTTACAACTTTAGCCGCTACCAATATGTAACGTCATAGTTTGACGTCACCAAACACTATCGAAGATACGATATCGAAGAGTCTTCCATTTGCACTCATATCATTCAACTTTGGTTGAACCGCTTTCCCAACAATGCCTCTTTAGATCATATCAATCATGACCATAAATAGCATGCCAAAGTAGCAGATATCACAATCTCCATCTCATGACGTAGTCAGAGAGAAATCATTTACTCACTTACTCATATAGCCGAATAAACACATGTAGTATAAAACACAAGCTATGGTAGATTTCTCTTTCTCAAAGAGCATATGTCTATATCAACACCGTATAAGTCTTAATCTAGTCACTCCTTAAGCATCTAACACGAGTTCCTCTATTTGCACGCTCCTAAAACGTCAAAGAGAATCCCCTAGCTTTCGTCTCTCAGTGTCAGTGTCGGCCCAGCAGAGTGCTTTCGCCGTTGGTGTTCTTTCCGATCTCTACGCATTTCACCGCTCCACCGGAAATTCCCTCTGCCCCTACCGTACTCCAGCTTGGTAGTTTCCACCGCCTGTCCGGGGTTGAGACCAAAGGTCTTGAGCGACCGATCCGGCAGAACAACTCAAAAGATAAAGAAGTATCGTTAATTTCTTCATGCTCGTTCCAAGTTCGAAGTACCATTTGTACAAATAAGAATCCCCTTCGTTACATGATCTCTTCTTCATATAGAGAGATATAGGATCTATGGAGCAATTACTTAGAAGTACGTCTTACATCTGGCTAACCACAGGTTACATGGATCGTGGGGTAACCCATGCATAGTCTTCTTAATAAATCTCATTTTAACTTTCACTAAGGCGACATATATTTGTATCAACCAACTTATCCTTTTAGGAAAGTACTTACGGACACAATGTCTCATCTCTACTCGTTACTCAAGTGCTAGAGATGATCACTCGTATGAGTGAGCCAATATAAGCCTATTGACATATCTTGTATGTCTATTTTAATAAAAAAAAAAACGTTAAAGACAAGAATTGAATTATATTGTATCAATATCTCAAAGAAAATGTTACATCTCAATATCATTTGAAATCCAAATTACATTTACAATCTACGCAGTCCTAGATTCCTAACATGAGTCTTAAAGACATCTCTTGCAATAGGCTTTATTAAGGAATCAACAACCATGCGAGTTGTAGAAAGGTATTTTAGAACTACTTTCTTTTGCGTTGCCATGTCTCTAATATAGTGAGATCTGATATCTATGTGTTTGGTTCTTCCATGATACTTTTAGTCCTTAGCATATGCGAGAGTTGCCATGCTATCACAAAATATCATCACCAAATCTGAATTATCTGTGCCAATGTCTAAATGCTTGAGAAATCTTTGTAACCAAACAACTTCTTGAACTACTGCAGAACAATTTATGCATTCTGCCTCTATGGTAGATAAAGTTATGCATGTTTCGTACTACTCCATGTAATGACGTCATTGTTAAGCAAAAAGACAAATCCAATGGTTGATTTGCTCTCATCTAGGTCACTACCCCAATCAGAATCATTGTAATCTCTTAACTGCAAATTTGAATCCTGATAGCACAATATATAGTTCGCAGTTCCCTTGAGATATTGCATAATCCTATTGACTGCTTTCTAGTGAGCCAATCTGAAGTTAGGTTGAAATCTACTCACTAACCCAATTGCATAGTATATGTCAGATTGAGTACACACCATTACATATATCAGGCTACCCATAACATTAACATAAGGGACACAGGCCATCTTTTCCTTTTCTCTTTGAGTCTTAGGACGCAACTTTTGGACAAATTCTCGCTTCTTCCAACAGGGGTATCAATGGGTTTGCATCCACTCATTAGGAAGCACTCGAGAACTTTCTTTATGTAAGCCTATTGGAACAAACACAAAAGGCTATTTGAGTAATCTCTGTAGATCTTAATTCTCAGAATATATTATGCCTCAACCATATCCTTCATTCCAAAATTGAAGAATAACCACTATTTTGTAGTGACTATCAACCTTTTATTATTTTCAACTAGAAGTATATCATCAACATACAATGACAGCATTATGAAACTCTTCGTGAACATTTTGATATAAACACAATGATACTCCATGATCATCGCAAACCCATTCGAGAGAATGGCTGGATGAAATCTGAGATACTACTGTCTAGGTGATTGCTTTAGGCCATATATAGATCATTTAAGATTGCACACTTTGCGCTCTTAACTTTTGACAACAACATCCATTGATTAATCTATATAGATCTCCTCATCTAATTCTCCATTGAGAAATGTTGTCTTAACATCCATTTAGTAGAGTTCCAAATCCATGTATGCTATTATAGTTAGAATCAAGCGAATTGAGGCAAACCTCACTATTGGTGAAAACATTTTTTTATAGTCTATACCTTCTTGTTGGGCATATCCTTTCGCCACTAAGTGACCTTTGTACATATCTATTGATCCATCCGACTTACGTTTGACCTTGAGAACCCATTTTTTCTCAATAGCTTTACGTCATGATGGTAGATCAACCAAATTCCATAACTGATTAGTCATCATAGACCCAATCTCCTCATTAAGTGCTTTCATCCACTCATCTTTAGTAAAATATAAGAGAGACTCATGAATTGTCATAGGCTCGTCATCATCCTGTGGAGTTATCATAAAAGCTTCACTTTGAATCTCAAAACAATGACGGGGAATATTTTTACGTATGCTTTTATGCGGTTGAAGTTGTTGTGATTGATTAACAAATGGTGTGCTCCAAATCAGACTCAAGTCATTTTTATAATTTGCAGGAGCTTGAAAAATTTCTTCCTCATTTTCAACTAAATTTCTTGAAGCACTTTCCTCTTATTCTACAATATCATGAAGTTTTAAACTTTTATCAAACTCACATCTATTTGAAAACTCATATTCAATGAAATCCACATCTTGTGACTCAATCTCAGCCACACCTCCATTAGATTGTTCACCTATTAATACATACCCTTTAAAGTGTCTTGTGTAATAGCCCAAAATTTTCTAAGGTAAATTATTTTATAGAAATTATTTTAAGGAGATTTATTTAATGCATTTATTTATTAGGAAATTAGAGTGGGAGATTTAGTTGAGGAAATGTGAGATTTTACTTAGTATTGAGAATTATGCACTTTCGGATCAATCTGTCGAGTTTTAGTAAAATGATCATAAGTCAGCCATATGATGTCTAAATGAGGTGATTCCAATTGGTATAGAACCCTAAGAGATGGATCTAAAACTTTTATGTTGGACGTTTCCTGATATTCGGAAGGAATCAATAGCTTAATTGGGAATCAAATAGGCAGTTCTGGAATGGGCTTAACTGGAACCCGAGTTGGGTAATTGAACTAGATTGGGGCATGTAACCAAATAGGCAACTGATTTTAGGATTCTCTGGGATTAGGACATGTGTAGGAATAGTTAGGAATGAATGGAAAGTTGATTTGGAAGTCAATTGAATGGTTAGTGTGATGGGAACTCAAGGGAGCCAAAATCTGGTTGATTGGTGACTAATTGGATCAAAATTGGCTCTACCTTAACTAAACTATGAAGTAACCTTCTAGGACTTGTTGAGGGAAGACCTAAGGGAGTTGGGAAGGAACCAAATGGAGGAGAAAACCTGATGATGGGCGTGTGACACAAGGGGAGAGCTGGAGATGAGAGATGCATGCATGGTTAGGTGAAGTGCCACCTCACCTCTTATCCCTTTAGCTTGCTTCTCAGCCATGGATCAAAATGGGCAGCCAAACCACCTCAATTGTGAGCTCTTGGATGACTAATCCAGCTGCAAGGCCTAGGATTTGGGAGGCTTAATCCTCATCATTAGATTTTGCCTAGATGGACACCTCATCACATGCAAATCTGCCAACTAGGGCACCTTGGGTGCAATTCCTTTTCTCTCCCTCATGTTGGTCGACCACCACTATATATATAGGACCTTGAGAGCTTCCTAAGCTCCTTTAGAAGGAGAGAGCACTTGCCTTGTGAAGCCAAATCAGAAAACCCTCCCCAAACCCTCAAAGTGATCACTTGTGAGTGAAGTGAGTGTGTGTGGGAGCAAACTTGGAGAAAGTGGGTTGGATCAATTCTCTTAAGCTTGGAAGAAATTGTAAGTCCATATTCTAGCTTAAATTAAGCATGGAACTGGTTTTATTGGCATGATTGAGTTGCATTTCATAGTAGTGAACACTTGAGAACATGTTTAAGTGGAAAATGGATACATGAGTAGGGTTGATTTTATTTGTCTAGTTTATGTGTTTAATAAAATTGTAGAAACTTGGATTTAAGCTTGTAAGAAGATAAATAGAGTGTATGAAAAAGATTGGCATGTTTTGAGTGGAAAAACCCTTAGAGCCGTGAGTTCGCTCGACTCTCGCTCGACAGGTGATCGAGCGAAGGCAAAATCTGAACCCTCGCTAGAGTTTCGCTCGACACTCGCTCGAGCGAGTCTCAACCCGAGACTTCGCTCGATACTCGCTCGACAGGCCGCTCGAGCGAGATACCCTGTTTTGCCTAGACTTAGGGTTTCCTTAGAATGGAAGTGGTGTTTCAAATGGGAAGGGTTATGAGTGAGATGACTCATGTGTATAAGAGAAGAATATAAAGAAAGAAAATAATATCTAAAAGATGAGTTAGTCACGTCATGACGGGGACGGCGATACGTAACGCCCGTATGACTGACGTGCCGGCAGGGACGGCGATACGTAACGCCCGTGTGATTGATCCTTGCGGGGACGGCGAGACGTAACGCCCGCAGTACTATGTGTATATATTTCGTGTCATAACGGGGACGGCGAGACGTAACGCCCGGATGATTGACACCAGACTCATCATAACGGGGACGGCGATACGTAACGCCCGGATGATTGATGAGTGTATGTGATGGGGACGGCGATACGTAACGCCCATCAGTAATATGAATGAATAAGAATTTTAAGAGGGGAAACAATATAATTTAATATAAGACAATGGGTGAGTTGAGAAAAGTGTCAGTTAGACAGTGGTCTTGTGAGGGGTATGTTAGGGTAATTTTCCTTGTCAGTTGTGGTTTAACTTTGTGGTCGTTTTCCCTGTTTCCTTTAAGCTGTTTATGTACTTACTGAGATTTCATTCGAAATCTCACTCTTTTGTGGCTCCATATATTTGTGCATATTATTTTATACAGGATTCGATGACCAGCAGGGGGACAGCCCCGATGAGGCAGGAGACTTCGGGGAGTCCTGAGGGACTTTCCGATTATAGTCCCTTTTTGGATATTTCTTTTGTTTCCTTCGGACCTCCTACCAGTAGTCGACCCACCGGATCTGGGAGTCTTGATGCATCCACTTTTGTTGAGGAGAGGCGACGTACGGGATGCTGCTTAACCTTAGGAGAAGACGGCTCCTTGTCCATGTGTGGAGTTTGTGTGACTCCACAGGGACAACAGCTCCAGCGAGACTTTAGTATTAGTATGGATAGGTTTCGCTATGGGAGAGAATATCCCGAGGTTAAGAGGGAGAAAGAGTGAGGTGAGGGAAAGTTTTGTTTGGGATGAATGTAAAATATTTTGCTACAGTTGGGTTGTGTATATGTATAAAGTACAATGTTTAAGTTTAATGAATGTTGTATATATATATTTCCGTGTGATCTTTAGAAAGTTTTATATCTAAAACCTGATCCGCTGCGAATTAAGTGATTTATACTTTTTAGTCTTGTTAAGTACGAGGGTGAGTAGCCGAGCGTTGCTCATCCAGACACCTTAATTTACGTTAAATCCCAGACGTAAGTTGGGGGCGTCACAGATTGGTATCAGAGCGATTACGTCTCTGGGTAAAACCTACGTGTCCTAGGAAAAATGGATCACATGGTACTAGTATAGGCTTGAATCTTTATCAGATTGGAGTTTGAAGTAATATGGGTGAATGTTTGGATTTTTGGAATTAGAAGTTTCTAAAGTGAGTATAGCTTATGGTGAAATTGGGTGTATTGCAGGAAAGCAATATGCCGAGAGGTCGTCCTCCCTTGAAACGAGTAGACGCAGTAAGCCAGAATCCTTCTCTGGTTACCCCTCCACGTACTGAAGAGCAAACGGCACCGAGCTCACCGTTGAGAGAAGGACAGACGGCACCGAACCCATTATTGGGAGAAGACCAGAGGACACAGAATCCACCCTTGGAAGGAGGACCAGTAGCGCAAAACCCCCCATTGGAAGGAGGCCAGGCAATAGCTGAAGCTATTCGGCAAATGGCGGAAGTGGTGAAAAACCAAATAGAACAGAGCCGTTATCATCAGCAGAATGAAAATAGAAGAGAAATTCAAGGGTGTCCGTATGAAAAGTTTTTAGCGTATCGATACCTGCCCTTTATGGGAACAGAAGGAGCATTAAAGGCAGACAAATGGATTGTAGACTTGGAACGCACCTTCGAAATTAGTAGTTGCACTGAAGTTCAGAAAGTGCAGTATGCAGGACATCTGTTACAAGGAGAAGCAGGACTGTGGTGGGACACAAAGCGAAAGCTGTTAAAGTTAGAACTGGGAGAAAATGTAGTGCCCACATGGGAAAGGTTCAAGAAAGAGTTCGACGATCGATTCTTCCCGGAATCGATGAAGCGGCAGAAAGCTTTGGAGTTTACTATGTTAATACAAGACAGTATGTCGGTGGAACAGTACTCAGCCCGATTTATGGAATTGGCGAGATTTGCTCCGCACCTGGTAGCTACTGAAAAGATGAGAGCCCAGAAGTTTCAGGAAGGACTGCAGCCACGAATTCGTATGCAAGTGGCATGTTTGCAAATTGAGAATTTTCAGGAGCTAGTGAATGTAGCAGCCATAGCGGAAGCTGAACAGAGGAGCGTTATGGCGCAAACTCAAACATATGGAAAAAGAAGATTTCAATTTTCTGGAGGAAATGATGCTAGGAGGAAACCAAATTTTAGATCCACGGATAGAGGAAAAGGAGTAGCAATTAATCCAAACGTACCGACTTTATTTCCGCAATGTGCAAAATGTGGACGTCGACACCAGGGAGATTGTCGAGTGGACCATAGAGTTTGTTATAGATGCGGTCGGCCGGGGCATCTGATCAGAGACTGCCCTCAGAATACCTCTCAAGGAGTAGTTCTACCCGGAGGAAAAGCCAAAGCTCCTGCGAAAGCGAAAGTGTATGCTATCACGCCTGGAGAAGTAGATATGGAGGCAGACGAGGCAATAGATGCTAACGTCATTACTGGTAAATTTCCAAGTCCCCTCTTTTAGTTAATGAATGGATTCTTTGGGAGTGGTAATGATAATAATAGTAGAATAAAAAAATTTTCTTTAGGTAAGCTTAAGCTGAAGCAATGCGTGGTTTATACCTTATTTGATTCGGGAGCAACCAGATCCTTTATTTCCTATGATTGTGTCCAAAAATGCGATTTAGAAACGGAATTGTTGACCCAAAAAGTTATAGTAGTCATGCCCAATGGAAAGGTAGCAGGATGCCATCGAATGGTGAGAAATTGCCCCTTGGAGATTGGAGGTTCTCAGCTAGTCGCTGATCTGATACTATTCCATTTGATGGAGTTTGATTTAATTTTGGGTATGGATTGGTTGGCTAAGTATTATGCTAAACTGGACTGTCGTAGAAAGGAAATAATTTTTGACTTACCCAAGGAAGGGAAATTTTGTTACAAGGGGGAAATGTTGAAGGCAGTTTCCTCCATAGTAACTGCTAAGCGAATAATGAAAAGTATTAACAAAGAAACTAAGGGCTACTGGGTAATCATGTTAAACTCCTCAGAAGTTGTTAAAGGTATTCAAGGAATTCCCGTGGTGGAAGACTTTCCTCAAGTCTTTTCGGATGATCTACCGGGACTACCTCCTGATAGAGAAGCAGAATTTGTTATTGAATTGGAACCGGCAACAACTCCAGTTCATAGGGCTCCGTATAGGATGGCACCAGTGGAATTAGAGGAATTGAAAGTGCAGATTGAAGAACTTTTGAGAAAAGGATTTATCAGGCCTAGTTCATCCCCATGGGGAGCACCAGTGTTGTTTGTGAAGAAGAAAGATGGGACAATGCGGATGTGCATAGACTACCGGGAGTTGAATAAAGTTACCATTAAGAATAAATATCCGTTGCCACGGATAGATGACTTGTTGGATCAATTAAGAGGAGCAACTGTGTTTTCAAAAATAGACCTTCGGTCTGGCTATCATCAGTTAAAAATCAGGGAGCAAGATGTACCTAAGACGGCTTTCCGAACCCGATATGGGCACTTCGAATTTTTGGTTATGCCATTCGGAGTGACAAATGCACCTGCAGTATTCATGGACTTGATGAACCGGATATTCAGACCCTATTTGGACAAGTTCGTGGTGGTTTTTATTGATGATATTTTGATCTACTCGCAGACTGACGAAGATCATAAAGAGCATTTGAAAATAGTAATGGAAATTTTACAAAAACATCAACTGTATGCCAAACTTAGTAAGTGTGAATTTTGGCTACAAGAAGTTAAATTTTTGGGTCATGTTATTTCAAGTGAAGGAGTCTCTGTGGATCCAGCGAAGGTAGAAGCAGTGATGGAGTGGCAGCAACCAACCAATGCACATGAAATACGAAGCTTCTTGGGATTAGCTGGATACTATAGAAGATTTGTGGAAGGATTTTCCAAACTGTCCGCACCTCTGACAGCATTGACTAGAAAGAATGCTAAATACGTTTGGAGTGAGCAATGCGAAAAGAGTTTCCAAGAGCTAAAGAAGAGATTGACTACAGCACCGGTTTTAGCCTTGCCGGAACCTCATAAACCTTATGTGATATATAGTGATGCCTCAAAAATGGGATTGGGGTGTGTGCTAATGCAAGAAGGAAGAGTAGTTGCGTATGCATCCCGACAACTTAAGGATCATGAACAGAATTATCCCACACATGATTTAGAGTTAGCAGCTGTAGTGTTTGCTCTAAAGATTTGGCGGCATTACTTGTATGGTGAAAAGTGTGAAATATTTACGGACCATAAGAGTCTCAAGTATCTTTTTAGCCAGAAGACCTTGAATATGAGACAGAGAAGGTGGATAGAGACTATAAGTGATTTTCAATGCGAAATCAAATACCACCCTGGAAAGGCTAATGTGGTAGCCGATGCCTTGAGTAGAAAAGTTCAAACAGAAGAATTTTCAGTGCTGGCAGCGATGCGAGAAATTCTGGTAAACCGATTATCACAGGACTTCAAGTTAATGGAGATTCAAGAAATTATTCCGTTAACAGACAAAGAAATTAAGGAAGAACAACAAAAAGATGCCAAGCTGGAGAAAATAAAACAGCAAATACTGGAAGGAAAAGGGTCTCCACACTTTATGATTTCAGGTGATGGAATGTTATACTTTGGGAGAAGGAAGATCATTCCGGATGCCCCAGAATTGAAAGAAAGGTTGATGAAAGAAGCTCATAGTACACCATATAATGCTCATCCTGGAAGTACTAAGATGTACCAAGATTTAAACGAAAAGTTTTGGTGGGAAGGAATGAAGAAGGACATTGCGACTTTTGTAGCCAAGTGTCCAGTATGTCAGTTAGTAAAAGCTGAACACCAAAGACCAGCCGGTAAGTTGCAACCCCTACCAATTCCTGAATGGAAATGGGAAGATTTATCTATGGATTTTGTGGTAGGATTTCCAAGAACATCTACGGGAAAGAATTCGATTTGGGTGATAGTGGATCGATTGACGAAGAGTGCTCACTTTTTACCTATTTCCAACACGGATTCTATGGAAAAGTTAGCAAAAATTTACGTGAAGGAAATAGTCCGTTTACATGGAATACCCAAGACTATAGTGTCGGACAGAGACCCTAGATTTACATCTCGATTTTGGCAAAGTCTACAGAAGATGATGGGTACCAATTTAAATTTCAGCAGTGCATATCATCCTCAAACGGACGGACAAACAAAAAGAACTATTCAGATCTTGGAGGATATGTTGCGAGCCTGCGTGTTAGATTTTGACAAAGATTGGGAAAGTCTGTTACCGTTAATTGAATTTGCATATAATAACAGTTTTCAAGCTACTATACAGATGGCACCATATGAAGCACTTTATGGGAGGAAATGTAGGTCTCCTATTTATTGGGATGAAGTGGGTGAAAGTAGTGTTTTGGGACCCGAGTATTTACAAGAAGTCAAAGAGCAGATCACAAAGATTAGAAATCAGATAAAGACAGCACAAGGTAGACAGAAGAGTTATGCAGATAATCGTAGAAGAGCTTTAGATTTTATGGTGGGAGACTGGGTATATTTGAAGATTTCGCCACTAAAGGGAGTCATGCGATTTGGTAAGAAAGGGAAGTTGAGTCCTCGTTATATTGGACCTTATGAAATTCTGGAAAAAGTAGGTCCAGTGGCTTACCGTTTAGCTCTACCTGATGATTTGCAAGGAGTTCATAACGTCTTCCATGTATCTTCTCTGAAAAAGTGTTTGAATGATCAACCAGTGGCGGTAATGAATCTGCGTCCTAGTAATTTACGTTCCAATTTAACTTATGAAGAGTGGCCTGTACGAATTGAAGATCAGAAAGAACAAACCCTTCGGAATCGTACCATAATGTTAGTCAAAGTACTTTGGAACAATCCTGTTTTTCAAGAAGCCACTTGGGAACGTGAGGATATAATGAGAGAAAACTATCCCCACTTGTTTGAAACATAGTTGTAATAATATACATTATAAATTGGATTAACTGTCTTGCATTTGTATGATATTTGTGTTTTCTTTTATATTTATATTCATTAATATTTAACCTTATACAGGATCATGGCTCCTAAAAGAACCGCACGTATGTCGGTTACCCCAGTAGATCAGTTAAAGAAAAGATCTGAAAGAGTTAGAGAGAGATTTCGTAGAGAAAAATTGAAACAGTGGAAAGCTGAGAGATTGAACTGGTTAAATAAAAGTGAGAAGCACAGAACTCACATTATGGATATAGATGAAAGAGGTAACCCTATAAGTAGAAGAGCGTTACCAGGTGAGGAAAGACAACCCGCCAGAAAATGGTTGAGAGCAGAGAAAAGATTTTTGAGAAGAGAGGACAAAGGAAAAGCTGTCATGATAGAGTTATCTGATGGATCTGAAGAGCGTAAACGCCAGTGTGAAGAGGGACCTATAATAGAA
Organism: Platycarya strobilacea; assembly: GCA_036898215.1. Lineage (NCBI taxonomy): Eukaryota > Viridiplantae > Streptophyta > Magnoliopsida > Fagales > Juglandaceae > Platycarya > Platycarya strobilacea. The sequence continues at coordinate 21,709,944 of CM072555.1, read as the reverse complement.
AGGACAGAGGAAGAGAGATTCCATATGTTGCAAGAGATTAGTGTGAATATGTACTATGACCCCGATGTTGACATGATATTTTATCACTCTCAGGATTCACTAATTAATGAGGAAAAAGTGCCCACCTCTTCAGAAGAATCTACCGCTAGTCACCGAGGTATAAATTCCTTAAACCCTTAATTAATTATATCTTAGCGATTTCGGGGACGAAATCCTTTTTAAGGGGGGGAGGATGTAATAGCCCAAAATTTTCTAAGGTAAATTATTTTATAGAAATTATTTTAAGGAGATTTATTTAATGCATTTATTTATTAGGAAATTAGAGTGGGAGATTTAGTTGAGGAAATGTGAGATTTTACTTAGTATTGAGAATTATGCACTTTCGGATCAATCTGTCGAGTTTTAGTAAAATGATCATAAGTCAGCCATATGATGTCTAAATGAGGTGATTCCAATTGGTATAGAACCCTAAGAGATGGATCTAAAACTTTTATGTTGGACGTTTCCTGATATTCAGAAGGAATCAATAGCTTAATTGGGAATCAAATAGGCAGTTCTGGAATGGGCTTAACTGGAACCCGAGTTGGGTAATTGAACTAGATTGGGGCATGTAACCAAATAGGCAACTGATTTTAGGATTCTCTGGGATTAGGACATGTGTAGGAATAGTTAGGAATGAATGGAAAGTTGATTTGGAAGTCAATTGAATGGTTAGTGTGATGGGAACTCAAGGGAGCCAAAATCTGGTTGATTGGTGACTAATTGGATCAAAATTGGCTCTACCTTAACTAAACTATGAAGTAACCTTCTAGGACTTGTTGAGGGAAGACCTAAGGGAGTTGGGAAGGAACCAAATGGAGGAGAAAACCTGATGATGGGCGTGTGACACAAGGGGAGAGCTGGAGATGAGAGATGCATGCATGGTTAGGTGAAGTGCCACCTCACCTCTTATCCCTTTAGCTTGCTTCTCAGCCATGGATCAAAATGGGCAGCCAAACCACCTCAATTGTGAGCCCTTGGATGACTAATCCAGCTGCAAGGCCTAGGATTTGGGAGGCTTAATCCTCATCATTAGATTTTGCCTAGATGGACACCTCATCACATGCAAATCTGCCAACTAGGGCACCTTGGGTGCAATTCCTTTTCTCTCCCTCATGTTGGTCGACCACCACTATATATATATAGGACCTTGAGAGCTTCCTAAGCTCCTTTAGAAGGAGAGAGCACTTGCCTTGTGAAGCCAAATCAGAAAACCCTCCCCAAACCCTCAAAGTGATCACTTGTGAGTGAAGTGAGTGTGTGTGGGAGCAAACTTGGAGAAAGTGGGTTGGATCAATTCTCTTAAGCTTGGAAGAAATTGTAAGTCCATATTCTAGCTTAAATTAAGCATGGAACTGGTTTTATTGGCATGATTGAGTTGCATTTCATAGTAGTGAACACTTGAGAACATGTTTAAGTGGAAAATGGATACATGAGTAGGGTTGATTTTATTTGTCTAGTTTATGTGTTTAATAAAATTGTAGAAACTTGGATTTAAGCTTGTAAGAAGATAAATAGAGTGTATGAAAAAGATTGGCATGTTTTGAGTGGAAAAACCCTTAGAGCCGTGAGTTCGCTCGACTCTCGCTCGACAGGTGATCGAGCGAAGGCAAAATCTGAACCCTCGCTAGAGTTTCGCTCGACACTCGCTCGAGCGAGTCTCAACCCGAGACTTCGCTCGATACTCGCTCGACAGGCCGCTCGAGCGAGATACCCTGTTTTGCCTAGACTTAGGGTTTCCTTAGAATGGAAGTGGTGTTTCAAATGGGAAGGGTTATGAGTGAGATGACTCATGTGTATAAGAGAAGAATATAAAGAAAGAAAATAATATCTAAAAGATGAGTTAGTCACGTCATGACGGGGACGGCGATACGTAACGCCCGTATGACTGACGTGCCGGCAGGGACGGCGATACGTAACGCCTGTCGAGATTAAGTTAGTCACGTCATGACGGGGACGGCGAGACGTAACGCCCGTATGACTGACGTGCCGGCAGGGACGGCGATACGTAACGCCTGTCGTGATATGAATTTGTGATCTCCACGGGGACGGCGATACGTAACGCCCGTGTGATTGATCCTTGCGGGGACGGCGAGACGTAACGCCCGCAGTACTATGTGTATATATTTCGTGTCATAACGGGGACGGCGAGACGTAACGCCCGGATGATTGACACCAGACTCATCATAACGGGGACGGCGATACGTAATGCCCGGATGATTGATGAGTGTATGTGATGGGGACGGCGATACGTAACGCCCATCAGTAATATGAATGAATAAGAATTTTAAGAGGGGAAACAATATAATTTAATATAAGACAATGGGTGAGTTGAGAAAAGTGTCAGTTAGACAGTGGTCTTGTGAGGGGTATGTTAGGGTAATTTTCCTTGTCAGTTGTGGTTTAACTTTGTGGTCGTTTTCCCTGTTTTCTTTAAGCTGTTTATGTACTTACTAAGATTTCATTCGAAATCTCACTCTTTTGTGGCTCCATATATTTGTGCATATTATTTTATACAGGATTCGATGACCAGCAGGGGGACAGCCCCGATGAGGCAGGAGACTTCGGGGAGTCCTGAGGGACTTTCCGATTATAGTCCCTTTTTGGATATTTCTTTTGTTTCCTTCGGACCTCCTACCAGTAGTCGACCCACCGGATCTGGGAGTCTTGATGCATCCACTTTTGTTGAGGAGAGGCGACGTACGGGATGCTGCTTAACCTTAGGAGAAGACGGCTCCTTGTCCATGTGTGGAGTTTGTGTGACTCCACAGGGACAACAGCTCCAGCGAGACTTTAGTATTAGTATGGATAGGTTTCGCTATGGGAGAGAATATCCCGAGGTTAAGAGGGAGAAAGAGTGAGGTGAAGGAAAGTTTTGTTTGGGATGAATGTAAAATATTTTGCTACAGTTGGGTTGTGTATATGTATAAAGTACAATGTTTAAGTTTAATGAATGTTGTATATATATATTTCCGTGTGATCTTTAGAAAGTTTTATATCTAAAACCTGATCCGCTGCGAATTAAGTGATTTATACTTTTTAGTCTTGTTAAGTACGAGGGTGAGTAGCCGAGCGTTGCTCATCCAGACACCTTAATTTACGTTAAATCCCAGACGTAAGTTGGGGGCGTCACATCTTGAGTATATTATAAATATACATTTTTTCTTCTAGGGCCTAAGTTCCCATATTTATAAGAAAGATTATGAACAAAACCCGTTGAATGTCTTGGTTACAAGTTATTAAAATTGGGTTTCTCGCTGATCCATAATTCATATAGGGCGAAAGTTAATTATTTGGAGAACACTCGGTTAAGAATGTAGGCAGTAGTCAAAAGTGTATCCCTAAAAAGAAATTGATAAGTTTGCTTTTGCCATTTTGACCTAACCATCTCAAACAAAGTTCGATTTGTCATTTTCATCACGCCATTTTGTTGCAGTGTACTCAGTATCGTAAACCATCTTTTGATTACTTTTTCATCACAGAGTCTTTTTAATTGTTCAGTGAGATATTATCGCCCTCAATCAGTTCTTAGAGTTTTTAAGCTATTGTCTAACTGATTCTCAACCATTTTTAGATATCACTTAAAGCACTCAAATGTTTCAGACCTATGGGAGATTAAGCAGACATAATCATAACATGAAAAATCGGCAAATTTCTTCTATCTCCATCTCCAGTTCTTCCAAGCCTTCCTTGTACACTGAAAACGAGAGAGGATTAATTAATTAATGAGCAATGGAATTAATTACGCTTATTTTTGGAATTCATAATTCTGGCAATTATTTTCCTTTCAAGTACTAGTGCAAAATCTATTGATTTAATTAAGGCTAGTGGTTGGTAATGAATTTCGTATAAATGGATGTTGGATAAAAATTATTTGGGCCCAAGTATTTTATCGAAAGAGAACAGAAAGAGAAAGAGTTTTTATGTATTTCATATGGTACAGAAAACCAAGCTGAAGAGGGGCTATACATGGCCCACCCACACATAGCCCTTTAAGGCCAACCATTATACTCTATCAATTAAATGGCAAAAACGCATGGTCATTTAATTGGCAAAAATACATAAGAGGCGTCGCCCCACCTCTTGGTACGCATTGCACCACTGTGGTGTTGGCAGCGCCTCCACAAAGCACACTGCACCACCTATAGCTACAACTACGACGTCTCATTTGCTTCTTTTTTTAAAAAAAAAAAAAAAAAACTTGAGTTATAGCACCACTGATGTGCAAAACAACTCACATGAAGTTTTTTTTTTTTAAAAAATAGAGTAAAATGGCACCCAGTTTTCATGCACACGCGAGAATTAAATATTGAAATTGGAACAACTATAAAAGCTCTGATACCAATGTTAGAATACACAATAGAAATGACCTCAAGCTCAATTTATAAAATTGTTCTACAAGTTCCTCCAGTCTAACAAATTCAAAGCGTTTCTTCTTAGTGGTGAAGTGTACTACGTAGTATAAAACGAAAATAACATTTAACAAATTTACAGCGTAAGTACTTAATTAAAGAGAACAAAAAGAGAGAAAATTTTATGTATTTCATATGGTACAAAAAACCAAGCTGAAGGAGGGCTATACATAGCCCACCCACAAATAGCTAGCCTTTAAGGCCAACCATTATACCCTGCCAATTAAATAGCAAAAATGCATGGCGTAAAACCATGTGTTTATAAGTTATAAACCCAAGTAACACATGGTTGTAACATTTAGAAAAAGAGGGAGTCAGCCTCACATGGGCGCCAATCTTCTTACTCTAACTATTGTTAAGACCACCAATAGTCACAAGTACTTCAGATATTGCTCTAAGAGATGGTCAAAATAATCACCATTAATTCTCTTGCCACTTGGGAGTGGCTGAGGGAGGTGACTAGAGGTGTTTGACTTCAGTCGATGGATGAATATATTTTATAAATTTGTATTTTGATTGAGAATAGCACTCGGAGTTAGTCGGAAAATAAAAACAATTTTACACCAGCCAATCGAAGTTTGGCACATAGGTATCATTATAGTTTTTTTTTTTACACCATCATATAGATGATAAACACAATTTTTTTGGATCCCTCCCCACCGACGTGACATCCCCTCAGTCTCCCCACATCCATCTCTCTCTGCATTTGGAAAGGTCCTGTCCATGCACCTCTAGGTTCAAGGCTATCCTCAACTGTAATGTCTTTCTTTTATCAATGTCTTTCAGAACCAACCCTCTAATTTTCTGGGCTAACAAATTCTCTATGAGGGATATTTTTAGGTCATAAAAATTGTGTTTTGCAATAAGGGAGCCAGAGTGGTTAATGACCAAAGTTTCATAAACCTTTGTTCATTTGCATTTTTCTCTCTATTTGGTAGCCAAGAAAATATAAAAAATTAATGCAAAATAATTATATATTAAAAAAAGTTACAATGAAATTATCTTTGATGTCATAGCAATATCCAGAATATTAGACCCCAAAAAAATCAACTTGGATAAAATGGTTGTTCGTTTTGGCATAGATTAGTAGAGCTTTCTGCGTTTGGGGTCCGAAATGATGAGTAATTTGGAGAGAAGAGTGTATTTAGAGAGAGAGAGAGAGTTGGGAAGATATAGAAAGGGAAAGTTAGGAAGAAATAGAAAATAAGGAAGCAATCTGTTATAGGTGAGTTGTAGATGGAGATTTGTTGCATCTCTTACGTGGCAAAAATTTATTGGTTTTTATTAAAAATGGGTTTCACCCGACTTGTAGGGAGCTTTGTCCTTTGATTATGCAAAATAAGTCTATTTTACGACTTGAGAGAAAACAAAGTCTATTTTACCTGGCTTGAAAAAATTAATGTGATAAGTTTTGATAAATTCTTAAATCAAACATAAACAATAAAGTTTAAACGAGACCAAAGTTGTGGAAAATCGTCTCCACTAACTTCCATCACAAAAGGAAAAGGGAAACAAATATATGAAAATTCATCTCAAGTAACGTAGGAAATATTTAAATTCCCTTAGACACCCAAAATTAAAAAAAAAAAAAGAAAAGAAAAGAAAACTCAAATAGGGTTTTAAAATAGGAAATCCCGTTAAGGAAAACAGGCCCTAGCCATCGAAATCCAATCAAATCACCCGGAAAAAAGGGTAGAGGATAAAGGGATAAGGTTTTGAGCCCCCCCTCATCCAATGAAATGATACGATCTTCAGCAACCACAGCCTCTTATAACTCTTGGGATGGTCCCTCCAAAATATTTCTATTTCTTCTTTCCCATTTCTTATTCTTAAGACTTCATTTGAGTACTCGAGAGTTCTAACTAAGCAAAGCCATGGCCACAGCTTCCCCAATGGCCAGCCAGCTCAAGTCCAATTTCACCTCACCAATTCAAAGAGCTTTGGTCTCACCAAAAGGCCTCTCTGCATCTCCCCTCAAAGTCTTGCCTTCCAGGCCTAGACTCCATTCCTTCACCATCAAAGCTGTCCAGTCTGAAAAGGTATGTGTTTTATTCTTTTATTTTTATCTATGTATGCATGCTTGTACGAAGGACCTTAATTTATTTATCCTTTTTTTTTTTTTTTGGTTGAGAAAGTTTTGTAGACATGATGTTGAGAATTTGAAAAGGCTGCTTCTTGGAGTATACATTTTTTGAATTGAGAAATAATATTTGGAATGGTGCAGATAGGGCGTGTCGTATAATGGTATTGAAAAAATGAGTAAATATGAAATCGATATAAAAAAATTTATTTTTAATAAGAAATTTATTTATTTTTAAATAATTATATATTATATTTGGGTATTCCACAACTATACGTATCATCATTATTTATAGTAAGACGTGATGACTATTTTCTTTCATGGATTTTACTTTTTCAGCCAACTTTCCAAGTTATTCAGCCCATCAATGGTGACCCATTCATTGGAAGCCTAGAGACTCCAGTAACATCAAGCCCGTTGATTGCCTGGTATCTTTCAAACCTTCCAGCATATCGGACGGCAGTTAGCCCACTTCTGAGGGGCATCGAGGTAGGCCTAGCACATGGATTCCTCCTTGTTGGACCATTCGTCAAGACTGGACCTCTGAGGAACACCCCTTATGCTGGGGGAGCCGGCTCTCTGGGTGCTGCTGGCCTTATTGTTATTCTTAGCATCTGCTTGACAATGTATGGCATTGCCTCCTTCAAAGAGGGAGAACCATCCACTGCCCCCGGACTCACTCTAACTGGTCGGAAAAAGGAGCCCGACCAGCTCCAAACTGCTGACGGATGGGCCAAGTTCTCCGGTGGCTTCTTCTTCGGGGGGATTTCCGGTGTCACTTGGGCCTACTTCCTTCTGTATGTCTTGGACCTTCCATACTACTTCAAGTGAGGTTTCTCAACATGCATGGTCTTAATTGGGAAGCAAATGTAAAATTGTATACTAAGTGACCAACATTGTTGTATTTTAAATTTGGACTTCCCTCATTGTGAACTTGTATATTTCAATTTTCATCGCATTCTCAATTAATTTTCCATGAAATTTGAACTTCGAATTCCCAAAATACAGAGAGTTTTTAGAATCTCAACCACTATTTATAGGCTAGAGCGATAAGCTTTATGAAATAATTAATAACTAAAAAGAAAAGAAACTAGAAGAGAAAAAAAAAATAAATTGAAGCACAGGTGACATGATACAATCTTGATTGAATGGTCTTAATGGATAGTGTACATACTACATATATGATTTAAATTTGCAATATTTTTGTTTGAAAATTTGGGATGGAGAGTGTAAAACGCTTTTAGTTTGAGGTCAGCAAGCGTATTTTCTCCTATATCTTTTGTACCTTAGTAAAAGAATTCCAACGCTCCTACACTTTGTGTGATTTGGATTTTAATACCCCCAATATCTGTTTTTATTCAATGCTTGTATCTATTATTAGGAAGTACCCATTTTTTCCATTCCTAATTCAAGCCCTGATCTATCATTTATTCAATATTGCTTGTATCTATTATTAGGAAGTACACATTTTTGTCTTTTTTTAAGAAATGTGTGTTTTGAAGCAAGTAACTTTGCCCATGTCTAGTTCACATTCTACATTCTCCATTACATATGTAATTAGTTAAAATTAAAAACTTCTGTAATTAATTAAATGAAAACAATCTATAATTAAATTATTAATTTCATTTAAGGTTCTTTTATTTTTTTAATATATATCCTCTCATCTGTTTTTTCTTTTGTAACCAATATATTTATAAGTAGTGTTACCAAATTTAAGAGGAAACCAAAATTTTATAAGTATATTGTTAACATCATGTTTCGTATGTTTCTTAGCCGAATTTCAGCAACTCGAGTCTTTGGGGATTTAACTTGCCCACATAGAGAAGATAAAGAGAATGGGAGGATGGTTGGAGCCCGGGGTCTTTGATGCCAAAGTTAGAATATAGCCTTACAAGTTTGCACGTAAATTTATAGGAATCAGAGAGAGTTTTCGTACTGGGGAATTGGCTTTTATATTAGATTTTTGGATGGGACAGTTTGTATCTAATTCCTTGGAGCCCATGTCTTTTCAACTGTTTATTTTAGAAAGAATCTTTTAATGTGACGTGTAGTTTGAGAGTGGCGCCATTCATGCGCCGTGGTTCCCTAACTTGTTTTACTATACAAATGTCATTTGTTAAGCTCTTCTATGTCTACTATTAGGAGATCATGAGCTCCTCTCATTTAGCTCACTTGCTTAGACAAGCACTCAAGGGCTAGGTATCATCAATGAGAGAGGGGGAGGATGTCAGGACGGCAAGTCTCACTTTTCCTATACTGTCTACTCTTCCCATAAGTAGGTTACTTCACAAGAGAGTTTTGCTCTTGGTTTGAAGGTCTTGCAAGGGCCCACTGACTCCTTTTAGAGCATGGTCATTGGGCTTGACTAGGCATGATTGGGCTTTGTGACCTAGTCCCCAAGTAGTCCCATGCAGATTTACTATATGGTCCAACAAGGGAAAAATTTCCTTACAATTTCCATCGGATTGATTTGATGGAAATTCCTTTTTATCTTTATTTTCATGCCATGTTCTTCCTACAATGACTGTCGTGGAGATCCTCTTTTCTAAAAATGGGCAATTATCACCTTCCCAACTCTTCTACTTGTCAGGCTTATGTCCTTTTCTCTTTTAATGATGTTAGGTGACAGTTTCTCTCCCGAACTTATTGGCATATATATATATATATGTTTTACAGTTGGATTTGTACTTGATGGCGTCCTTTCAGTCCCCTCAACATTGATGGTGTTAGGTGGCTTCTCACTTCACATTGTGTCACGTGGCACATTTCATAAGATTCGAACCCTTTCGCATCCCCCATCTGACACATGGGTATGAAAAATCAACTGTCGCTTCCCTTTTATATAAACATGGTTCTGCCTTTGTTTCCCTCTTATTGCGTCTTCATCTTTTTGCATTCTCATTCTCTTTGCTTGAACTTTCTTCTTCCCCTCAGTTCTTCTTAACTTCAACCTCAGTGGTTTTTAAGAATGACGTTCAGATCAAAATTCATGGGAAACTGGACAACCTAAGGTTCGCACCGTGATGTATTTCTTTATTGGTCATCACTGACATTCGAACGTCAGTTATGAGTTCCTTGCATCATTGGCTTCCACCTTTCATGTCCTAGAGAAGGTGGTTTTCGAGGCTTTCAAGTCGCGTGATGGGGCTATTGATGACAACGATTATGACTTCAATGTCACTGGCAAGCTTTGTTGAAGTCGGACCTCAAACATGTTGACTTTATTGGCCACAAATTTCTCTTGACCCACAATCTCATAAAAAGTGAGTGGAATACATGCAGTTTTAGGGCAATGCACGCCCTTGTCTCTTTAAAGTTGCAGTACTACAAGGTCAAGGATTGAACTTTAAAATTTTTCTTCATATCCAGCTGAGGGTGGCACAAGTAAGTGAACTGCTGCAAGTAGCATGTTCAAGCCATATAGGGGATGGTTCCTAAAGACAAGGTGATGTGGTCGATGGCCACCTCTAAGAAGTTTATCGCCTTGGTCAAAGAATGGGTGAAGAACCACCCAATTAATGTTCTCTCGAAGGCTCTCCTTAGGAGGAGAGCACAAGGGCGTTCTTACCTCTTCTTCGCTACACCATCTTTGACGACCCCATCATTTTCGTGCAGTTAGAGCTGTCCTAGCTCAGAAGCATTCCCTAAGCCCTCCTCCCATGGGTAAGGGGAAAGAAACTGCACACTGAGAAGGGTATGGCCGACAGCAATCCCATCTCCCCTCCTTGATGCCCTTCAGAGCAGTCCTTTCAATGGTTGAGGTGGGACGTCCCCCACCATGATTTTTAGATGGAGCACCCAGTTGACAATCAAATTTAAATAAACCAACAAAAATAATTATTTTTTTCGTATTTTTAATTCTTCTTAAATGAAAAGTGATTGTTTTCAATTAAGAAAAATACAATTTTTTTAAAAAAATTACTTTTTAATCGAATATAATTGTAAAATTGAATGTCACGTATCTCTTTCCTAATTGAGCTTACCAAAACAAGCATGCATGGTCATGTTAATTGGATGGGGCCTGCCCCAAGGCTCTAAACAAACTTTAATATTTCAAGCATTCTTACTAAAATTTAAGTTATTAGAAAAATAATATTTAATTCTAAACATATGTAAAATAGTACAGGCGAAATAAATAAAGTATTTTTATTTATAGTCATTAATATTCTCTACAAATTTTGTAAAGATATTAAATCATAATTTTAGTTTATAATTTGATCTTAAACGTTATGTATACACACTTTTAATTAAAACATTAAATAAAATTTTTTGATTTTTGTGAAATGCCTTTTTTGAAGTTTTTAATTATTTCTTGCTTAATTCGTAGTCTCTTTATTATTTTTGTTTGTTTATTATAATTTTGTTTGTAGTGTTCATAAAAATCTCCAATTGACCCATTTATTCCAATTTGATATTTTTGGCTCCTCCAAAATTATTATCCTTATAATCTCGTCCCTACGTGTACATGTGTTCGAATTTATCGAAGAGTGTAAGCTGGTAATACTAAAAGGCTCGTTCGGAATTTCGAGTTTGGACTGAACTGAACTCAACTTAGTTCAGTATAGTTTTAAACTGAATCTAACATCTAAACACTCAAAAGTTGCTAAAATAATTTGAAGTCGAACTTTTTTATATATAAAACCCACAACCAGCTTTTTCAACTTAACACCTTAATTTACACGCGAGACTAACAACAGTTTTCAACTTTCTATAAAGATATCTAAATTCATCTTAACATCCAAATACATATAAATTTATCTTAATTGGACTCCACAAAACTCATTCACCGTTTCAATTGATCACTACTTATCATTCATAAAAAAAAAAATCAGCTCATCTCTACATCCAAACAAAACTTATAAATTAATATATTTTAGAAAGTAGAGAAAATGGATGTTGTCCTTACCAATGCACAAAAGTCTGATGTTGCACCAAAAAATTAGGTCAAATGTACACAATTACTTTGACAATTTCCAAAGGCTAAATATATATGCCATATATTTTTTACATATAGTTACAAATTAAGCAATATATAATATAGCGGATATAAAGCCATGCATTACAATAGTAACTTTAAAGCAATCCCCAATGGAGAATTAAGTACATATACATGCATGAAAAGATCAGAGCGAGAATTATATGATCCCAAACTGTTTACTTTTAAATACATACGTACGTACCAGCTATATATATGATCATTTCATATTAACAATATCATCATGAATGTCTTGATCATGTTCTAGAACATCATTCACCATAACCAACTTGACAAACTCAAGAACTGGAACCATTGACAACTAGAGTAGTTGCATCAGCTTGCGCCCCTGGCCTGGAAAACTCGAACTGCTTGAAAGAATTATTAGGAGAAGAGAGAGAGCGAAACTCAGGAGGAATGAGATTGTCCCAGCCCATCATGGGGTTTGCAGTACTTTCGGAACCATTATCCCATCCTATGTGTGTAACATGCTTTACATCTGTTGGACGCCCTATTTCCATCTCCATCTCCAGTTCTTCCATGCCTTCCTTGTACACTGAAAACGAGAGAGGATTAATTAATTAATGAGCAATGGAATTAAATAAGCTTATCTTTGGAAGTCATAATTCTGACAATTATTTTCCGTTCAAGTACAAGTGCAAAATCTACTGATTTAATTAAGGCTAGTGGTTGGTAATGAATTTCGTATAAATGCATGTTGGATAAAAATTATTAAGGCAGACGCATCATGTACACGGTACAAATTAATAGAGAAACTAGCTATGTAGTAGTAGTACTTGTAAAATTGACGAGTATTTAATTTAATTCAGCCGCATACCAAACAATTGAGAGAAGTTCTTGAAGCCCTTGAACAATCTATTAAAACCAGTCGTTATATTCGGCTTTTGATTAACCAGGAACGTCCTGTATGGGTTCTTCATGCTTTCACTTGACAAGATTTCCAAATCATCTTCTTCTTTACTTCCTAATTCGAAAGAATCAGAAACAAAACCCCAAATATTAATTCTAACCCATGAAACTAAATGCGTGTGTGTGTGTGTGTGTGTGTGTGTGTGAGAGAGAGAGAGAGAGAGAGAGAGAGAGAGAGAGAGAGAGAGAGAGAGAGAGAGAGAGAGAGAGAGAGAGAGAGAGAGAGAGAGAGAGAGAGAGAGAGAGAGAGACTTATTGCGGATAGGTTTGTGACTGATTTCGATCGTGTAGGCTGTTGAACAGATACTGCAACACTGGCTTCGGAGATACAGCCAACAGAGAAAGGAAGAACAACAAGCCTTTCCATTCTATCTCTCATTTCTTCATCAACAGGCAGGGCTAGAGAGAGAGAGAGAGAGAGAGAGGAAGCAGAGAGAGAGAGAGGTATAAAAGAAAATGGAAAAAAGAGTATAAAAATGGATCGGTGGGTGATCAGGAAATGCAAGCGTGGAAGAAAAATAGGTTAGTTATAAGGGTAGGCATGCAATGGCTTTGTTATGAAGTTACAATAATTTTACGTACGAAAACTTCCTGCTACATCATGTAAGCTAACAGCCGCTTCAGTTTGGTAGAGAGAGACATATATAACTAGAATGTTGGCAAACTCAAAATTGATGGGGTTCTGTATATATCTATTTGTCATTTAAAAAAAGAGTACATATATATATATCTAATTGGGACATGTAGCTAGCAAGCTATAAGCTGGCTAGTACTCATTATTTGTGAACATGAAACTAATAATAGTACTCTCAAACCCACTTAGCCTACATGAGATAAATTGAATTATTTATTAATGATAGTGAATTGAAATAGTAGAGTAATCAGTTTTGTACAGTCCACTTAAAATAAATAATATGTGTTTGAATGTTAATTAAAATGAGTTTAGATGTAATATTTATGAAAAGTTACAAAAAATTATAGATTTTACGTGTAAAAATGTGTTGAATTGAAAAAAATTGTAAGTCTCGTATGTAAAGAAGTTTTGAGTTGAATAATATTTAGTGATTTGACAGTTGTATATTTGGATACATGTTTGGATAAGTCTAAAATAAAACCCAACTGAAATGAATTGAGCTTATTCAAGAATCCAAACAAAGTCTAATTTCTGCATATAATGTATATTGGACTTGCACTCACCACCAAATTTATAAGTTGGTTGAGTACAATTTTAATCTACAGTCCACCTTCTTTCTACCATAGATTAAGGGGATGATCATCGGCTTAGTGATCGGTAGAGGTTTAATTAGTCTGGTGCGATTTGGTAATTAAATATACAGAATAATTAGGTTGTGAAGTTGAATCTTTTTAGCTAGGCACCATATAGTACAACGCTTATTCTTTTTACTCTAAAATTAAATAAAAGTTCTTTCATTTACAAGCCAATACAGAGATACACCATCCACACGGGAAAAGATTTAAATTGGAAGATATTTGAATTTTAAACGTATCTTACTTACTTACTATCACTGCATGCATTAACGAGTTTGATGAGGTCGGAATCGTCCTGTTATATATTACTCGATCAAATTTGTTTTGAGGAAATCTCTCTCTCTCTCTCTCTCTCTCTCTCTCTCTCTCTCTCTCTCTCTCTCTCTCTCTCTCGTAAAGGCTGATGATCACTAGGAGACTTTGCTGATCCTTGGCTTGCCTCTCTTATAAAATAAGACAATTGCGTTTTACTTTTCTTTTTCTTCTTTTAGAGATCATGATTTCATTAGAAGCCAAACATTCTGTATAAATAATATAATATTATTTGATGGACAGGAGGAGGATCTCTTTGTTTCTTATTTGGACTCCAACGAGATGGAGATAGAAGTAGTATTGAATCCCAAGCAATCGTTGGTGCTAGTAGTAGTAGTACTACTACTCTTAGGCGATGGAGACCAAACGGGGGGGTCATTTCTTCAATCCAAAGGAGGGAGGGTATGATTCATGATTGAAATGGGGAGAACATTAAAAATAAACAAATTAAAAACAAAAAACAAAAAATAAAAATTAGCTGGGATAAAGCTAGAGATCGGATCGATCAAGTTATGTACCAGCTAGCTAGCCTGCCTGATTACGTATCGAGCCACCAACACCATGTGGGCTCAAGTACATGGCCACCTTTTCTGTCGACGGTACCTGGGCTAGCTGGGACTACTTTTATTATTATTATTATTATTATTATTATTTAAAAAATATTATTTTAGTAAACAAATATGTTATAATTTTCTAGGTCGTTTAATGAGCCGATTACAAGCTTACTGCTGGGACAATTCATGTGATAAATTACAAGCCTAGCTAACTCAAAGTAGAATCTAAAATTCATTTCCCTAACCATTAGCTAATTAAGTTTTAGTAATCCACGAGTCTCCTCAAAAGACGACCAAAGACTCAAAATTAGGATTAGGTACTGTTTGTACCAACCACCCTTGTCCACTATATATTGTACTTTGACCATTAGATTAGGTACTGTTTGTACCGACCACCATTTCCACTACATATTATAGCTTGATTAAAGTTTTGAATTATGATCTTTGGCAGATTTAATTGAAGTATTGAAACCAAATATTTTGATATTGGCCTATTCTAATGTGTCATTTCGAGATTAATTATCTATTATATATAAATATTTATATGCTTATATAAACTAACAACTAATATAATAAATACATATTATATAAGTGTGAATCATGTATATGTATATATATTGAAAAAATTGAAGATTTATAAAATGAATATAAGTTGAAATAATACAAATTTGAGTTGAGATACAAAAATAAATAAAATAAAATAAAATAATAGTTAAAATATTAAAAAATAATAATATTTCAAAAAATTGGATGTATTTAAACTTACAAAGTATAAAAATTTAATTTATATTCTATAATTAATTAAATACCATTTGAATTTAATTTTTTAGAAAAATGTTATTCAAACACAAGAAAATTACAAAAAAAAAAATCCAAAACGAAATAGGTTGGAATGGTCAAAATTTAGACTGGAATGACTGGAATTTGACTAGAATAAACCAGAACAAGGGAGTATAGTGCACCGGATACTATACCAAAATAGAAAATTTCGGCCACTCCGACAGAATGGAACGGAATTCAAAACCATAAATTTGACCACTTTCAAGATTGGGATGCTAATTATGTATACATGCAACCAAATATAGGAAAGAAAAATGTTAAAATTACAAATAAAAGTCATGATTTTTAATTTTTTTTTTACTTAATGATTAAGTAAGTACTTTTTAATAATGTTGTGGAATTTTTTAAATAATAAAATAGAAAAACTGTCTAAAAGAATGAAAGAAGAAAATAACAAAATAAATAAATAAAAATTTGCCTGGGTAGGATCCCATTCAAGATCTGCCAAGAGTGGCTCTAGTTCCAGTCTATTCGAAACTAGTTTGTTAGACGCATGTGTGTAATCAATTCAATTGGGGAGATTATAGATTGAAAATTTTGGTCTATCATTTTTCTAGAAATGATTGGTTCATAAACTTTTTTTTTTCTATTTTTATAGAAAAATTAATACAAAAAATTAAGTAAAGTAATAAATTTAAAATTAAATGATCTCTTTAACATTTTATATATAGTTAATGAATATTAAATAATTTCATACTTATACAATTATTATATGAAATAAATTAATTATATATAATATTTATATCACATATATTCGGTCAAACTCGATTTGGTCTGATCTAAAAAAACTACATCTTGAGATTGACATATAAGACTATCGATTTGGTTCGATTGATTTTTCTAATCCAAGCCGATAGTCTTACAGCCCTAGCCAGATGCTAGCTTATTAGTAGGAAACCCAAGTTTCCAGAAGGTTAGAAGAGCATAGAATTTCATTTAAATTTACATTTTTAAGACATGATAATTGGTATTTAGAAAAAAGTGGACAGGGAGTGAGAACTTCCCCATACAGACTTGTTGATGTAAAACTAAAAGGATTAGAACAAAACTAGTCCATGCATGTGTTTTGTTTCAAAATTAAACTATTGTTTTTGTATTTTTTAATTGAACTAGACAAAATGGTACCACTAGTTAGGGCCGACACCCACACCTCCTGGGCATGTAGCCTCAGCCCTACTCCCTTATGGATGTGGATGAGTTTGGCCCTGGGACCCCCACCCACCATGGCAGGGTTAGTTCGATTTCTTTTTTAAGCTTTGGTTCCATTTTTCATTGATTGATCATTTGTTTCTAACAATTCTTAGCCATACTTTCATTTTTTGTAACTCTTACTACATGTCATTTTGTGCAGTGACATATCAAATCCTAAAACCATTTCATTTAACAACCTTGCGTATTTTGTGTTCGTTAGATCAAAATACCCTTAAGTCGAGATTTACTTTTGATATAATGTTATTTTAGTCTTGAGAATTTTCTAAGAAATTCTTACGGTCAATTTTGGAAAACTCTAACTGAAACACTAAATATTTTTTAGAAATGACAATTTTTCCCTTCTATGTTTCGACCAACCCTTATTTATTTGATTTTTATTTTTATTTGTTTTGAGATAATCCACCTCTCCACTACCCAATCAACACCATTTGTCATCTTAAATAGTACTTGAGTGCACTTTACCTAGACTACTAGAACCAAAAGAATAAGACGAGAATAGGGTGAAATTGTGAAAACCCTTGCCCAACCCCTAACCGCTAGTCACCATGAGAAGACCTAGCATTTAATGCAAGATTTTATCTCTCTTCTCACCTTACACGGTGCCACCCTCTCTCTTCCTCTTTGGTTGCTTTTCTTTCCTACACCCAAACCACCTAATGGGGAAGTACCCAAGCCACACGCCATCCCCATTTCCTTGGCTATATAAACCTTTTTTTGCTCTCACTTCACTTAATTTCTCTCTTCTCTCTTTCTTGAGTTCTTCAAGTATTCTTGAGTGTTCTTGAGAATTCTTAAGAATTGAGTGGGAAGGCTTGCAAAGGCTCAAATCTTTGTGAGTATTCCTTTTTTTATTTTATTATTATCTTAGTTTCTTATTTATGTTATGTTTTAAAGTGTTAGTAGCATAAGGTCCTTAGCCGAGTTGCATTTTTAAAGGTAAGGTTGAGTTGCATGCATTTTCAGGAAAGTATCTATGCCATGAATATTCATCGAATAAGTTATCTTAGGATTTTTCATGAAGGTTTAGATTAAGATGGAACATGACATACCTAGGTTTGAGTTTCTATCTTGTGTTTATCATCAAGCATGCATGTTAGACTTAGGCATATTCTCGAGCATTTATAAAGCCTTTTGATTGGGATAAGAGGAATACATGATGTAGAAGTTATTCGAGATAGGATCACATTATGCATCATGTGGTTTAGTTAGCATTTAAGGATTTCATTAAACATGACTACGTGTTGGGATGAACTTACTCAAAATTATGTTTTTAAACATGTTATTGAGGATTTTAGTGAGCATGTTCCTTTGAGGATTTATACCTTGCATGCATTCATAAGGATTGTTAGTAAGTTCATTAAGGCATTGAATTGAGTGCATGCCATGCATTTCATGAATTAGGTTATGAAATTACTAAGTATCTAAGGTTTAGGTAGCCATGCATCATTTTGACATATGAGGGTATTTATTTTTATAAATTTCCTTCATGTCGATATTTATTTTCCTTAAGTTAGTTGGATTCTAACAAAAAAAATTACTTCATAGCCAATACATCACTTACAGTTTCAACAGTCTGTAAGTTGTCCTCTAACTTATATCCTAATTGATTATTTATGATTTATTGATAAATGTCACTTTTACAATTGTCATTTTTATAACTATCATTTTAGCATGAACTGTCATATCATTTTTGCATCCAAACTTTATTTTTGTGCCACACATTGCATTTTCATAAAATCATTTTCCAAAAACTTTTGTACGAAAATATTTTATCACAATAAAAAGAGTAGGATGGGGAAGTATCCTAGTAGAATTCCTCTATTCACTCTTGAGTGATTAAGTATGAAGTCGTAACTCGTGGACTGACGAGAACAATCAATGGACTTCGAATATTTTTTTTTTAAATAAAAAAGGTCAAAGCGAAGTCATATGTGTATGGTACTAATGCATTGAGAATGAGTTTGCTAATAATGTTCTTAATGCTTGTTGTACTGTGGTCACTAGCAATAACCCACAGTGTATATGGAGAATTGTATAGTTACCACATGTTATATTTAATGCAAGATTCACGTGATTTTTATTATAAAAGTTATGTTTTTATGACGAAAAATGAAGTTATGTTTTCTATAAGAAAATGTGCATCAAAGTCATTTTTAGAAGAATTTGAATGAGTGACTAATAGATTTTTCTACATTGCATGCATGTTTATCATTTATTATGCTTGGTTAATCTATGTGCACGTTGGTTGTCTAATTTACTGAGATTTTAAGTAAATCTCGCCCTCTATGGCCACTATTATTTTTTGAAATGATAGATCTTGTAGATGCATGAGTTTATGGACCAGTACACTATGATGGTGAGGAGGAATCAGATGTAAATAGGAGGCTGAACCATATCCTACTATTTTTTAGATTAGCTCTTTATGCCAAAGAGCATATGAGGGCTAGTTTAGTTATTTTGAGAGACTATCTTATGTATCAAGATGGTTATACTTGATAATTTTGTGGATATGACGATCATTTGATGATAAATATATCTTTTGGGATGGTTAGGTATTTTGGTATGATTTATTTACACCCTAATTTTTCTGCTGCAATTATTGCATATTATTAGTTGCATTTTAGGATGCATTTGTATGTACGAGAGTATGTGACCTTGTGTTGCATATTTCGACGCTCTAAATCTCAATTACATCCCAAACGTAGGTTAAGGTAGTCGTAAAACTACCCTGGACTCTCAAATGGCCACCCATTGGTAGGCAGATTTTGGGCAGATTTATAAAAACAATTGTACTTTAAAGCAAACATAAGAATTTGACTTCCAGTTGTGTATAAGTTGTAACTGTTGAAAAACTGAATAGAAGTGAATTTGGATTTTTGCTTCAAAGATGGTAATAATACAACTTCCTTAAGATAAATTCTTCCTCCATCAATTTGGATAAATTGGCATATATGGACTAAGTTAAGATAAAAAAAAATCTCCAAGATGGAAGGAAGCCTGAAAAGTTTTGTTGTTCGGTTGCATTATATAATATATATATATATATATGCATATATGTATGTGCTTGTGTGTGAAATCACTACTTGTTACAAAAGCTTAAACTAATAGAAAGAGTTAGATTTTATTATTTATTTTATATCTTGACATTAAATCTCATGTGTGGATCAGACTCTCACTTAATAGGTGATCTAGCATGTGAAATTTTTAATTCAATGGGGCAGATTATAAAATTTGGATTTAAACTCAAGACCTCAACTCTAATATTATGTGAAATAATCATATGTCTCTAAATCTTAAACTCATAAACAAAGATAAATTTTATTATTTATTTTATATCTTGACAGTGTGTACATAACGAAACCAAACAAAATACCAACAATTTCATGGTCCTATCAAAGAAACTAGTAACATAGAACAATGGAAGTGTTAACGTCTAAAAATATCACAACAGGTTGGAAGGCTGAGAAAAATTCATTCTTGGTCCACTATGACAATTTGGGTCTTGATCGATGTAGTGGAGCTCCCAATGGTGGTTCATTGTAGCTATATGGCGTTGGTGCATACATACATAGTAATGAGTTAAATAAGTGAAGGAAAAACAATAAACATGGACACACAGATCTGTGATTCAACACAAAGTCTAAGTCCACAGAGGTTTTGGGGAGAGGAGGATCCACTATAAAGTGATTATGTTATAGTCTCTCAGGATCTCTTATCCTCGATGTACAATAGAGATATGAAATTTATCTTCTGGTTGATATCTCGTTGGTAGAGTCCCTCTCATGAGGTTGAAGAAGTTGAAATCGAAGAAGTCCCCTTATTATCTACTCCTCCCTTGCTTTGTATCCCATTTTCTATTTTTCTATGTCACATTTCCATTTTTTTCCTGACACCCCTTCTTTCATCAAAATTTATCTCCTTATTCTCTTTTCTTCTTCTCTTCTTGTTTTTTATCGATACGATTTTGGATGGAGTGGACTTTATTATTTGAGCCTGAGATATTTTATCCCAAGAAAAGAACGTAACAATGAGAAGAAATAAAATGTAAAATTGTTATGCTTAAGTTTGTTTGAAGGATATACATTTTTATACATGGAACCATGTAAGTTTTGAATAGTTCAACAATCATTATCGGTGGGTGAGTTATGACAGATAAAAGCAGTGTGGTTGGGTGATTTATGACATTTTTTGGATTCTTGTTTTCTTTTGTGCTAGCCTATATACTGTGATTATGCAAAATACATTTAAAGTTAAATGGAACTTCAATGATTGAAGGCCCACCACGACACCTTGCATAAACGATCATGACTTGCAGATTTCAACATAGTTGTGTACGCTTTTATATCATGAGGATGTAAAAGCAAGTCAAAAACCTAAAACAAACAAAAAAAACAAAAAAATGTGACGAACAAAGCAACGTGCCTAGCTAACATAGACATTGCAGTCAGAAAGACAAGAAAGAAGTGTTGGCGTGAGTTATATTTAGAAACAAACAAGAGAAATTATAAGCATATTTGTAAAAGTCCCGTTTATAATGGAATCAAGCGTGATTCTAGTCAAAAGTGGTTGTATAGACGAGATTAGGTTTAGGTTTCAATTCTTACCATGTATGTATATTGTTCCATAAAAAAAAAAATCCTATTGAATATATGAGAATATAGAATTTGACATGGTATCAGAGCCATACAATTTCTGGCTTTTTGTATCGCCTTCTAAACACCGAAACTTCTGCAAGTTCTTCTTTCTCCCTATCCATGGTTGACTTCGACGATTCCCACATGACAGGAGATATGCCTCACCTCTCTAACTCAATTCTCAAATAGACTACCAAGATGACCAAAGCTCAGACCCTAACTGTAACCACTAAATCTTTCGCTGCTCTGATCAGTATTAAGTTGAACAGTTCCAATTATGCATTGTTGTCCTAGGTTTTTGAGATGTACATCTCTGGAAAAGACAAATTAAGATATATCAATGGTGACTCGAGCCAACCACCCGCAACAAACCTTTCCTTCATCAAATGACGTACTAATAACGCCATTGTCAAATAATGTTTGATTAACTCCATGGATCAAAGTTTTGAATATCGTACTGGAAGTTGTACCGGTTAAGACACTGATATGAAATATTTCGGTAATGGTACCATTTCGTGTACCATTTCGGAATAATATTTCGATACCGATACCGTTTTGATACAGGTACCGTTTCGTGTACCATTTCGGAATAATTTACACCTGGATAAATTATATATATACAAGCATTAATTATATTCCAAAATAATAACAAAATAAGTTATAAACTCAATACTTCTCAATACAAGTCTTAAATTTCAAATTACAACAATCATCATATAAAAAAAAGTTACAACAAACATAAAACTAAGTAAGTTTTAAATTACAACAAACATCATTGAAACATTCGGTATCATGATATCATCTATTGTTCTATAAAAAGTAATTAATAAAAGCAACATTAATTAAATAATTGTTTGTACCAGAAAAATCATACATGCGATGGAGAAGGGAAAGAGACGACTTCCGACGGTGAACTGAGATGTGTGACGGCAACACTGGGCAGATGGCGGGCTGGCGACAAAAATGAAGGTAGCGGAGAGATGAAAGTTTGAAACCGAAACCAGAGAAATGAAGGCAACGGACTCGCGAAGAGATTAAATCGGCCGACGGCCACTTAAGATGTGCAACAGAAACACTGGGCAAAGAGCGGGCTGGCGACTGAAATGAAGGCACCGGAGAGATGAAACCGAGAAATGGCCTAAGTTCTTTATTTATCAAATTGCCCTTAAATTTAACATAAATAACAAAAAGGCCACTCGTTAAATCTGACCTCAAAATTGTACTAGGTGAAATTTTTATTTTGGCTAGAATCGCAAATACCGGTCTGTACCGGCCGGTATTTATCCTGAAATGAAATAGCATTATTTAGCGTACCGGCTACCTGGCCGGTACAACATATTTTGGCCGGTACGGTACGAATTTAAAAACACTGTCATGGATCCCTCATTGATTGACAACTTATTTAGTTTTCCTACGTCTAAAGCAGTTTGGGATTCCACGGCCCCTACCTACTTTGATAGTAGTGATACATCTCAAGTCTACAACCTTTGATTCTGTGTGACTCGACTATGGCAAGCTCTGGTTCCTTTGAAAAATACTACACTGCTCTACATGATCTATGGTGTGAAATTGACTTCTTTCGTTTGAATCCTATGGAATGCCCTATTGATATCCAACACTGTAATTAGCTCATCCAAGAAGACCTTGTTATTGTCTTCTTGGATGGACTTGGCGATCACTTCGATAAGTTTGTGGCAATGTTTGCCAATGAGTCTTTTCCCTACTATTGAACAAGCCTATGCCCATGTTAGACAAAAGGCTACCTGACACTAGGTGATGACCACAGGGGATGCCAAAGTTCACCAGGGGCCGCCAAAGTTCACTAGGGGCTTGTTTTGGCCTCCAAAGGTCTCATGTTGGGTCCTCTTGTCCTTGGCAAATCTGCTAAGACTTGACCTCCCACCAATGGTACCAAATGCTCTCACTGCGGCAATCAGAAACACACCCAGGAAAATTAGTTTCAATTGCATGGTTACCTTGATTGGTGGCATGATTTCTAGGCTTGAAAACACTGTGATGTAGCATCAATGGAGGTACAAGTAAGCCTGCTACTGCAACTACCGAACCATCCACTTCTCTCATTCCACAAGTCCCACAGTCCTAGGACGACTCTTCCCAATCACACCTAAGTACTTTTGATTTTGCTCTTCTTAGTCCTCATAGAGATGCGGACAGTTTTGCTTGGCTTCTTGATTCTGGGGCCTTTGACTATGTAACCTTTGATGCCATGGACTTCTCACAGACTTCTCCTTCACAATGCACTAGCATTGCCAATGCTAATGGTGTTATTTTTTAAGTCACTAGAGTGGGTTCTATGACTTTACCTCCCTTTCTACATTTATCGAATACTTTACTTGTCCCATCTCTTTACCATAAATTATTGTTTGTTAGTCAAATTATGGCAGACTTAGAATGTGCTGTATTAATTTATCCTACTTTCTATCTTCTTTAGGATATTCTGTAATAACCCAAATTCTTGAGTATTCTTTTAATGTTCATATTTGGCATGATTATAATTTTTTTAAGATTATTTTAGGGAACCTCTGGAATTTTGGATATATGCATATATATTTTTTAAACCCTTTTATTGATATTAAGGGAAATTTTCAAAAGAAGTCAAGTGGAATGAGTAGGGAATATACCCTATAATATTTTCGGATTAAGCAAATTTATACAATTTTAACATGTTTTAGTAATATGGACATAACTTACTCATTTTATATCAGATTGAGATGATTCAAAATGATTTGAAAAGATAAGAGGAATATATACAATTCTTATGTTTTGCATTTTAAGAGATATGGACTTAATCAAATATGAAATTGAGATTGAAGTGGCATATCTGAATTAAATATATTAGGCATTGACTTGTAGTTGACTAGTGACTTTAATTAAGATTAAACATTTGATATATTTTCTCAATTATCCTAAGATCTTGATAGATGTGTATAAATATTTCAAATGAGAAAATTTTATTTAGTAAGTTTCGTGTGAAACAAGAGGGATCATTTATCAAACACTTAGTATGCCCGGATTAGTAGTCTCGAACTTATATGTCGACTTTCAGTAGACAAATCATAACTTGATCATATGAGCTCCGAATGAAGTGATTATATTTCATATATAATCTTAAGACGGATATAAAGAATGGATCATGGATGAAATCTGGTGTGAAGTGGACGGACAGGAATAGGAGTCAACTGGTAACCGACTTAGATGAATTATCTTATGTTTGGCTATGTGACAAAAAGTTTGAATGGCTACTAAACTTTATGAGGTCTTGACATGTGTGGGAACATGTTTCAAGTTTATAAAAATTCATCTAGAAGTATTGGTGGGTAAGAAAACAAAGGAAAACAAATGGAAAACTCGGATTGGGTGTTCTCGGGTGGTTTTGACGTATTTCAGTGAATTAAGCATATATCTCTCATATGACCTCTTAATTAGGTGATCAAAATCCTATGGTCACTAAGAGGATTATTTAAAATTTTAATGCTTTGAGTTTTTGGATAATCGAAGTTTATCAATGAGTTATTTGGGCTGAAAGCGAGCTGATTTGATTTGAGCGTAAACTGAAGTCCGAAAATAAATTACATTACCGACTTACTTTAGAAGCTCAAATTTGATTGGTTCTCTACATTTTTATCTTCTAGATATATGTAAAAATGTTTGTAATTGGTGGTGGAAGAGTTTCTAGAAGGAAAATTTGTCTATAATCATGAGAGAAGTAGAAACAAATCTGATTGGTGTAGAACCAACCAAATCAGTCAATTTACCCCTCCATTTTTAACCAATAGCTAACCAAGCCTTAAGGGGATTCTTCTAAAATGTTCTAAAGATGTCTAGGAGTACTGGGAAATGTGGCAAAAGGTGAGGAAATGGTCTAGAAACTGTGGGGTGTAAGGGAGAGGCCAAGTGGCCGGTTTGATCTTATCTTAGATATGTTCAAATTTTGTTTTATTCTTTTTTACCTATGTGTTGTGAATATTTGAACCATTGATCTAGATTATTTTAGAGGAGAATTAAGCTCATCCATGGGATGAAAATTTCAGAAAATCATTAGACGTTTAGGGGTGATCATGAGGCCATCCACCTAGGGGGGACAACTTACCACATTCGGCTAAGGCATTGCTAAAATGCCCTCTCCTCTTCTCAAGCCTGCAATGCCTCCTCATCCCTATAAATAGGTACATAAACTTCTCCTCACTTCCTTTTAGAGAGATCATTCGGCCACCTTGAGAAAAAACCAAGAAAAATACCCAAAATTCCACTCACAACACCTAAACCTCAAAAAGGAGTTAAGTGAGAGTATAGAAGGAAAAGTGGTGCAAGATCAACCCTAAACATCCAATCTAGCTTTGAAAAATTTTGTAAGTGTACTACTTAATATAATCTTGGTGTAGCATAAGTAGCTTGATTTATAAATTTAGTTTAATGCTTGTTTGATCCTTATTTAAGCTTATGTATTGTTTTTGTAGTAGCTTGAAATCTCTTGATTTGTGGAGTGGTTTTTGTTATGGAAAAATACTAAGAAAATTTTTAGAACCTTAAAAATATATTTTATGATTATATATTAAAAGGATTATGTGAAAATATAAGATCATGATTCAGAAAAACAAAATGAAAGATAAACCCCAGTAACTTTCGGATTCAAAATGGGTAATGTTGATAGATTTAACATCTTATGATAAATTAGTTATAACTTTTACTGTGATGTCAAAATTGAATAATTCAAGAGGCTGTAAAAAGCTAAGACAGTTATTTACAACTTTTGTATTTTAAGTTTTAATAGATAAGAACTCTATAAAGGATAAAATTAGGCTTAAGTGACAGAATAGAGTAGGTATGGACTTTAAAGAATGTATTTATTTTATTTTAAACTTTTAGTGAATTATTTGAATGATTTGTTTTTAACAAGTATGGTAAGCTTAGAAATTTCAGATTACTTGGAAGATTTTTGAGAATTATTATGATAATAATAACAATAATAATAAAATAATAAAATTATATACTTATAAGAGAAATAGTCAAGTAAACTTATAAATATGCTTAAGCTGTGTAATTATGTAAATCCTGGTTTAAGTTAAATAAATAAATAAGATTTAGTCCCTTAAAGCCTTAGTTTAATAATATTATAATATGTTATTTAATTGCCTATGTATATTTCGTTAAGTTTTAATGTTATGAATTTATGTGACGTATGTGCATGTATATGTGAGGTATGTTCTTGTGACATGTTTTTATATGTTATATAAATGGCGAAGTCATGAAATATGCATGTCATAAGTCTACGTTTATGCATATGTTACATTTCATCACATATATGTGTCGTCATAAGTCATGACGTCTGTTATAAGAATATATGTTAAGAAAATTTTACAAGTGAAAAGAATAATAAGTCAGTCACGTCATGACGGAGACGACGATACATAACGCCCATATGACTGACGTGTCAATGGGAACGATGATATGTAACGCCCGTCAAGGATAAGTAAGAGTTATGTCACGATGGGAACGGCGATGTATAATGCTCAGACGACTAAAATGACTAGTGGAGATAGAAATACATAACGCCCGCTATGTTAGGTATTTTCTGTGTCACGACAAAAACGACGATACATAATGCCCAAAAGACTGACACGAGACTCGTCAAGACAGGGATGGTGATTTATAACGCTCAGTTGACTGATGAGTTATATGTTTGGAAACCTGATGGGGACGGCAATACGTAACGCCTATCGAGGATAAGAAATAAGTAAGGTCCGACAAGGACTGAGATGTGTAACGCCTATCGAGAGTAAGAAATAAGTATGACCCACAATATAAGAAAATATATAAAAGTTTTAAGTATAAAATGGTTGGTTCATGTAAGAGTATAAGTATGGAAATTGTGGTTATCCATATGCAAGAGTCTCATGAGGCATTTATGAATCATGTAAAGTAATTCATTATGATATATGTTATGCTGTGTTATTGATATACTTGAATGATGCCTTTATTAAGCTATTTGTGTACTTACTAAGATTTCTTGAAAATCTCATTCTTTGAAATTTTATCTATCTTTCCTTATGGAATGATAAATATTGTTGCAGGATTAGATAAATTGTCATGAGATTTGGACAGTACAAGAGATTCTGAGGTACCCTGAGGGTCCTACAGAATATTCCTTTCTGAATGGAATGATATTTCATGTACGTAATCAAGTGAAATAGTAAGTAGTAAGACTACCAGAAAATGGTGAGATATGTTATTTGTTTTAAGAAAATTAAGTGGGTTATGTAAGTTTTGGATATAATCTATTTTTGTAAATATGAAGTTATGAAAGTTATAGTTTTACTATGCCATGTGATCTATTTATGTATTTATTGGAGATTTACCTCTTTCCGCTGTGTTTCATATTGCATTTAATTAGTAAGCCTAGATGCAGGCATGCTACTCATTACGTTTATATAAGATAAGTAGCCTTATGTTACTTGTCCAGACGCTTCGATTTACGTTTTAATTGAGGCAAAAAATTGGGGCATTACATATTCTCACAAATGAGCGGGAGGACTAATTATATGGATCATTTTAGTACAAGACGACCACATCATATGCACCATCCGATGATACTTTGTGCTAAAGTGAAATTGATTTGACTTTGCCATCGTTGCTTGGATCATCCATCTTTTACCTATTTGAAGCATGTATTTCCTTATTTGTTTATGCATTTATAGACTTCTTCTTTGCAATGTGATACTTGTGTTTTGGCAAAAAATCACAGAATTACTTGATTACGCCCAAAGAATAACGCGGTCGTTTGCAGTATAGCTTTGGGGTGTCGATTCCACAGGGAGATGGATTGAGAAATTGAAGAACAGTAACGAAATTAACAAAAAGATTTAGATGAGTGCGAAAAGTAAAGCATCGGGAATTCTTTGTATATAATTGGTATTTTAATTATTTTCAATTCATTAATAACTCAATTGAAAATTCTATGTCCAAATTTTCAATTGGAAAATAAAACATTAATAACTAGATTTAAATCAAATGTAATCTTTCGAAAAATCATTCGTCACAATATAAGAACAGGAATTGTTATCGATATTAAAGAAATTCAATGTCGACAATATACTCGTAGAGCAATATTGCAGCAGAGAATTAAATTAAAATAGATAACCAATTGAACCAAACATAATCAAAGGATTATTGCATGTAATAGAAAAAGCATGACTGAATCTATAAATAAAATAAATTCTAAGATTATTTGGTGACGAAAACATTTATAATAAATTTCGAATGACTAAACAAAAGAGTTTAATATTTGAAGAACACATATATGAATAAAAAACAATTACAAATACCATCATATATACAAATTCATCCCTAACTCTACTAGAAAATTAGTTACACATATTGAAAATATGCAACAAAAATTCTTCAAAGGATAATATGAAAGAGCCAACCATTATTTTCTTCTTTCTTCTTTGGTTTTTCTTTTCTTTTCTCAAGCTCTCAGAAATAATGTATCTTCCAAGGCATCCAAGCACACTAAGCATGGTCTTAGAACACACACCCCTCCCTTCTATTTATAAGCATCCTTGATGCAAGTTGTCATAACAAAATCATCACAATTTCAACTTGTTTTGCCATGTGCCATTCTTGAATCCAAGTGATTTGTGAGTTGTCCTTTTGATCATTTGTTTTCCCACTATGCATGAGCTGGATTTTGCTTGTAGGTTGAATGTTTCAATTTTGCTTCTCTATCTATTAGTTGTCTTGTATGACTTAATATCTTGTGGTCAAATAATTTGTCTTGAAGAAACTTGAGTGCACTTCATCTTGTATCTGAATTGATAATTGAATTTCCAAGTTGGTGTAGGAGTGCTTGCTGGAAAATATTATGATGACATTTAGATTTGATGCAAGTGGCTGAAAAATATCCAGGAACGTCAAGTGCAGGTGCGTCCACTTGATGGTCGATTTTGTCTTAAATTGAGTGGATATCTCTTCAAATATAAAACATAAAAGTTATAGATATTTCTCTTTCGCTTGTAGATCATCTTGAATCAGCTCAATCGGAGATTGGATGAGAGAGTTATGCCCATATTACGAAAAGATGTCAGAACTTTCTAAAATTCCGCAATTATCTTCATTTGCTCCTAATGCCTCTATTTGTGTCCTAAATCAAAATATAAGAATAATGAGTATATTTAGGCATCAAATAAGAATAAAGTATTAAACATTAAGAGAGGAAAATATAGCATTTTATATTCTCATCAATATATTAAATCACGCTTATATCTATCTCAAGATAAATGACCATTAATTTTAATAACATGAGTTATATCCATTGTTTTCTCATTTCTTTTAGTATTTAAATAGAGTATTTAGAGTGCATTTTTGTGCACTCATCACACCCCCTAACTTACTCATTGCTAGTCCCTAGCAATTTTCATGCAAAATGATGAGAAAGACTAAAAAAAATACACATAGGGGCCATCAAGACACATTTTTCAAATTTACATATCAAAACAATCTTAGAAATTCAATAACCCTTTCACAAGTAATTCAAATATAGCAATCCATAGAATGTGTATGTGTTCCAAACTATTTTTATCAAATCAGAGGTTTCAACACATGCAACATTAGAATATCTTAAGCAAAAAGATTCAACTCCATAACTCACGGGTATAGAAGTGTTTCATGTATGGGTTCTCTCTATGGAGTTGACAAAGGTGTACATTTACTCTCATGAAAATTTAGCCAATTATATATAAGTAACAAGTAAACATTGATCTTATGATAAGAATACTAACAAATGAGATTTCCACCATTCTTTCCACAAGCATAC
Organism: Platycarya strobilacea; assembly: GCA_036898215.1. Taxonomy (NCBI): domain Eukaryota; kingdom Viridiplantae; phylum Streptophyta; class Magnoliopsida; order Fagales; family Juglandaceae; genus Platycarya; species Platycarya strobilacea. The sequence goes on along the minus strand of CM072555.1, from coordinate 21,679,854 downwards.
TTAGGATCGGAAAAATCAACACAAAGGGTTGTAATGTAGTTTAGGGTTGGGGTTCATAAGAAGAAAAGGTGAAGAGATTTCAAAAACTTCCAAGTATACACAAAAGGGAATCTGTTAAATTTTTCAGTAGACTATACTTTCCTTTTGATGTACTTTTCAATTTTTTAGATTTTTGACTAAGTATACTTTTCCATCTTCTTTTGCCACTGGTGTCTTCGCAATTTGATGAACTCTTTCATGAATAATTTGATGGACACATCTAGCACCATGCCATTTTTTTCATGGTTTTTTTTTTTTTTTTTATGATAATTTCATACCTAGTACACACTTGGAAGTAAAATGGTAGGAAAATATAGTGTATAAGCTATACTCCAATGTGGAGAGGTATGGATAATGTAGATATGAAAAGAAAAGGCCATATGTGTATATTGGCTCAAAATTGGCTGCTAGGGATCTATGACGAAAAGGCTCAGCTTGAAAGGCTCCAACGTTAATCTTAAGTTGACTTTCGTCATATCCCAAGTATATCCACCATCTTACCACAAACCATGTAATGATATTCTCAAAAGAAGTGTTAAATTCAACAGATCAATGGATACTTATCACAATTTCTGTATTTGTAAGCTCTCAATTCTCACAAAATTCACATGAATACTTGAGCAAAATAATTCTTTAGTTACATGTGTCAAATCACCATATTACCATAAATTTTGGAGAAGTGCATAAATGGCTCTGTGGATGTTTTAGCAAAATGATTTAAAATGGGTTTGTTGAATTCACCAAGATGGTTATGAATGAACATGAGTATCATGTGTGAAAAGATGCCTGTGTGAAAAAATTTGGCAATTTTTTATATATTGATTGAAATATGCCACAGAGTTTAAATAATAGATTTGTATTCCCACCCCCTAACTTAAATGAAACATTGTCCTCAATGTTTAAGAATCAGAATTGAATAACTAAACAGGGTAGAATACACCTGATGTGGGATGTGGGTGACTTGCTTGGCATCAAAGATGGTATTTGTCAAAATAAAATTAACCTGTAACAAAATAAAGTAAACAATAAACAAAAATAAAATGAACGAAAATAAAATTAAAAAAAAACATACCTGGAGATGGTCAAGATTGATATACTGGGTCCATAAGTGGAATGTCTTCCACTTCTGGAATTTGTCTATCAATTAAGATTTTGAGGCGTTGACCATTTACTTTGAAGATACATCCATCTTTTGGATTTTCTATTTCTATCGCCCCATTTGTGAAAACGTTTTTTTACTATAAAAGGGCCGGTCCACCTAGATCGAAGTTTTCCTGGATGCTTATGGAGTCTTGAATCATATAAAAATACTCGATCATTAGGCTTAAATGTTCTTCTCAAAATATTTTTATCATGAAATACTTTCATTTTAGCCTTATAGATCTTGGAGTTTTCATAAGCATCATTTCTCAATTCTTCTAATTCCGTCAATTGGAATTTTCTAAATTTTCCTGCTTTTTCCAAGTCAAAATTGAAATGTTTAATGGCCCAATATGCTCGATGCTCGAGCTCCACGGGCAAATGACAAGGTTTTCCAAAAACAAGTCTATAAGGTGACATGCCTAAGTGAGTTTTGAAAGCTGTACGGTAAGCCCAAAGCGCATCGATTAGTCTCAAAGACCAATCTTTCCGATCTGGGTTGACCTTTTTTCTAAAATTTGTTTAATTTCCCTATTCGCAAGTTCAACCTGTCTACTTGTCTGAGGGTGATATGCAGTAGAAAGCTTATGTATCACCCCATATCTTTTCATTAAAGCTTCAAAAGAACGGTTGCAAAAATGCGTACCTCGGTCACTAATGATAGCACGTGGGGTACCAAATCGAGATAATACATTTTCTTTGAGAAACTTAATTACCGTCCTGTTATCATTGGTCCTGCAAGGTGCTGCCTCTACCCATTTTGACACATAATCTACTGCCACAATAATATATAAATATCCAAAAGAAGGAGGAAATGGTCCCATAAAATCAATGCCCTAACAGTCAAAAATTTCAATTACCAAAATTGGGTTTAAGGGCATCATATTACGACGGGTCATAGCTCATAACTTTTGACATCTTTCGCATGAGCGACAATAGATATTTGTATCTTTAAATAATGTGGGCCAATAAAATCCACACTGCAGGATTTTTGCAGCGATTTTCTTTATTGAAAAGTGGCCACCACAAGCTTGGGAATGACAAAATTTCAAAACGCTTGCAATCTCTTCATCAGGGATGCAACGCCTTAAAATTTGATCAGGGCAGTATTTGAAAAGGTAAGGGTCATCCCAGTAGAATTTTCGTACCTCAATCATGAATTTCTTTTTGTCTTGGGTGCTAAAATCTTTTGGTATTTCACCTGCAGCTAAATAGTTCACAATATGAGCAAACCATGGTAGAGAAGTAATAGAAAGTAAATGCTCATCGGGAAAATCATCTTTGATTGGTATGTGGTCAGAAGTGTCTTCGAATGTGAGTCTAGAAAGATGGTCTGCCACTACGTTCTCCACTCCTTTCTTGTCTTTGATGGTGATGTCAAATTCTTGCAAAAGCAAAATCCATCGTATTAATCGTGCCTTAGCATCCTTCTTTGTAAAAAGGTACTTAAGGGCTGCATGATCTGTAAAGATAATGATAGAAGAACCAATCAAATAAGCGCGGAATTTATCCAAAGCAAATACTACAACTAACAACTCTTTTTCAGTGGTGGAGTAATTCATTTGTGCATTATTTAGAGTTCGACTAGTATAGTAAATGACAAAAGGTTTCCCTTCTCTTCGTTGTCCAAGAACAGCACCTACAGCAAAATCACTAGCATCACACATAATTTCAAAAGGTAAATTCCAATCAGGTGGTTGCATTATGGGTGCTGAAGTAAGCTTGCCAATTAATGTTTTGAAAGCCTCTTGACAGGCTTGTGTCCATTCAAATGGGGCATTCTTAGCTAGGAGGTTACATAGTGGTCTAGATATGGCAGAAAAATTCTGTATGAATCTCCTATAAAAACCCGCATGACCAAGAAATGATCTTATATCCTTAATTGTTCTAGGTGTAGGCAATTTAGAGATTAATTCAACTTTTGATTGATCAACCTTCATTCCTTTGGAAGAAATAATATGCCCTAAAACAATACCTAAAGGTACCATAAAGTGACATTTTTTCCAATTTAAAACCAATTCTTTTTCTTCACAACGAGTCAGTACTCTTTCTAAACTCATTAAACATGCATCAAAAGAAGATCCAAAAACAGTCAAGTCATCCATAAAAACTTCCATGCACTTTCCAACCATATCACTAAAAATACTCATCATGCAACGTTGAAAAGTAGCTGGAGCATTACACAGTCCAAATGGCATTCTGCGGAAAGTATAAGTACCGATAAGACAAGTAAAAGTAGTTTTATCCTGATCTTCTAATGCAATTTCAATTTGATAATAACCAGAATAACCATCCAGAAAGCAATAAAAAGGATGACCAGCCACCCGCTCAAGAATTTGATCAATAAAAGGAAGCGAAAAATGGTCTTTTCGTGTGGCGGCATTTAATTTTCTGTAATCAATGCACATCCGCCAACCAGTCACCAGTTTTGTAGGGACTAACTCTCCAAGGTCATTTTTTATCACAGTTACTCCTGACTTTTTAAGAACAACCTGCGTAGGACTTACCCATTTACTATCAGCAATAGGATATATCATTCCTGCATCTAATAGTTTCAATACTTCATTTTTCACAACTTCTTTCATTGTGGGATTAAGTCTACGCTGGGGGTCTCTTCGAGAATTAGTTCCTTCCTCTAAATTTATTTTATGAGTACAGATTAGGGGACTAATGCCTTTTATATCAGCAATACTCCATCCTAGGGTTGATTTATATTTGCATAAAATCTGAATTAATTTCTCACCTTGGGACTCAGATAATTCAGATGAAATAATAACAGGAAAAGTATCACCTGGACCAAGGAAAACATGCTTTAAACCCTTAGGTAGGGATTTTAATTCAACTTTAGGGGCTTCCCTACTTGAAGGAATCTGTCTTTCTCTTTTTTTAGGCAACTTCTCAAACTTTGGTTGCCATGCCTGTGTGCTATAATCATGAGTTCTGTCAAAAATAGCACAAATGTCAAATACATCAGATGAATCACTTATAGGATTAAATTCAGAATTAACAATAAAGTATTCAAGGGGATCTGAGTCATGAGTTGTAAGAACATCCCTTTCTATAAGTGAGTCAATCATGTATGTCTGATGACACTCGACATCCTCTTCTGGCTGTTTTGCAATATGAAAAATATTTACCTCAAGAGTCATATTGCCAAAAGAGAGTTTCATTAATCCATTTCTGCAATTGATAAGAGCATTAGAAGTAGCAAGAAAAGGTCTACCTAAAATTAATGGAATTTTAGAGGTGGTTTCTACAGCAGAACTAGTGTCTAGAATTAAGAAATCAACAGGATAGTAAAATTTGTCAACTTGAATTAAAACATCCTCTACCACACCCCGTTGTGCTCTAACTGAACGATCAGCCAATTGCAATACCACAGAAGTTGGTTTGATTTCTCCCAATCCTAATTGCAAATAAATAGAATATGGCATCAAATTTACACTAGCCCCTAAATCTAGCAAGGCCTGTCCAAGCTCATGATTGCCAATGTTGCATGTGATGGTTGGACATCCAGGATCCTTGTACTTAGGGGGAATCCGCTGTTCAATTAGAGCACTAACTTGCTCTGTCAAAAATGCAGTCTTCTTCACATAATGCTTCCTCTTAACTGTAAACAAATCTTTGAGAATTTTTGCTTAAGTAGGAACTTGTTTAATTACATGCAAAAGAGGAAGATTAATTTTTACCTGTCTAAGATTTTCCAAAATATCATTGTTATGATCTAGAGTTTGTTTGCTTGACTTTAATGCTTGAGGAAAAGGTACCTTACCAGGATTTTTTGTTACCGCAGGTTCCTTAGGTTTTGTTACCTCAAGTTCTTTGGGAAGTTCAGGACTGCTGCTATCTTGATCTTTCTCTACATCTTTTTTTTTTGTCTATTATTGGATCACGTAGAGACTTACCACTTCGTGTCACAATGGCGTTTACGTCTTTCAGATCTCCTTGTGCCATATGTTGACCATGAGGTACAGATTGAGTTTGGGAAGGAAACTTACATTTCTCATTCATAGTCAATGAACTCATTATTTTAGACACCTGGCTCTTGATTTCCTTATTTTCTTCGACAACCTGCATAATCAAAGATTCAAATTTTTGATTAGTCTTACCCTGTATTTCAATAAAAGTATGCAAAGTATCTTCTAAAGAATTTCTAGAAGATTGAGGTGCATGGTATGGTGCAGGATATGATCTAGAGAGTTGTGCAGGCTGCTGGTTTTCAGACTTCCAGCTGAAGTTGGGATGATTACGCCATCCTGGATTGTAGGTTTCAGAGTAAGGTGTGAAGGGCTTTTTGTACATACCTAGAGTATTACTTTGTTCCTCATACATACCATTCATGTTAGAATGTGTAGGACACTCTTGGGAATGATGATCTATCCCACCACAGACAACACATGGCCCAAAAGATTCTGCATGATTAGCCGTGTGTGTTAGTTTTGAGTTTTTAGTTTTCAATAACTCTAATTCTCTGGTGAGCATTTCAACCTTAGCCTTAAGGTTATCCTCCTCCCTTAGATGGTAAATACCACCACTCAAGTTTCCTATAGGTCGTGACCTGTTTATACTATCAGTAGCACTAGGTCCAGTCCAAGTATGAGCTTTTTCAGCAAGCTCATTGAGGTACTCTATGGCCTCATCGGGATTTTTCTGTAAAAATTCTTCATTGCACATCATTTCCACGAATTGACGTTCCCTGGGCGTAAGGCCTTCATAGAAATAACTCACTAAGCGCCAATTCTCATATCCATGGTGGGGACACATACTCAGTAATTCTTTAAATCTTTCCCAAGACTGGTACAAAGTCTCACTATCCTTTTGTGCAAAGGTAGAGATTTGTCTTTTTAAAGCATTAGTCATATGTTGGGGAAAGTATTTATTGAAAAACACTTGAGTCATCTCACTCCATGTTCCAATAGACCGTGGTTTTAGTGTATACAACCAATTCTTAGCTTTATCTTTCAAAGAAAAAGGAAAGAACTTTAGCCTTACCATTTCGTCAGTGGTATTTTGACTATGAAATGTTGCAACTACTTCCTCAAATTCCCTAATATGAACATAGGGGTTTTCATTTTCTAGACCATGGAAAGTCGGAAGTAATTGTATCATTCCTGTTTTAAAATCTACATGACGAACATTAGGTGAGAACATAATACAGGATGGTGTGGCTGTTCGTGCGGGATGAAGATAATCTTGAAGGGTTCTAACAGGTTGGTCCACGTGTTCACTCATCGCGTCAGAATTGGAAGAATTATCAAACAAGCGATTAGAAAAATTAGATTCTGAATTTGATTCTAGCACAGGTCTACTAGCAAACCGTCCAAAAGCGTCTCTGTACCTGCGCATGTAAAGTAAAGAAAAGCGTAATACTGAAAAAAAATAATTACGAAAAGAAAAGTAAAATAAAATAAAGATGCAGAAAGCTAAAAAGAAAATGAACGAAACTACCGCTCTTTTTTTTTTTTTACAAACTACTAAAAAAACTACAAATTCTTCTACCGTCTCCTCGGCAACGGCGCCAAAATTTGATTACGCCCAAAGAATAACGCGGTCGTTTGCAGTATAGCTTTGGGGTGTCGATTCCATAGGGAGATGGATTGAGAAATTGAAGAATAGTAACGAAATTAACAAAAAGATTTAGATGAGTGCTAAAAGTAAATCATCGGGAATCCTTTGTATATAATTGGTATTTTAATTATTTTCGATTCATTAATAACTCAATTGAAAATTCTATGTCCAAATTTTCAATCGGAAAATAAAACATTAATAACCAGATTTAAATCAAATGTAATCTTTCGAAAAATCATTCGTCACAATATAAGAACAGGAATTGTTATCGATATTAAAGAAATTCAACGTCGACAATATACTCGTAGAGCAATATTGCAGCAGAGAATTAAATTAAAATAGATAATCAATTGAACCAAACATAATCAAAAGATTATTGCATTTAATAGAAAAAGCATGACTGAATCTATAAATGAAATAAATTCTAAGATTATTTGGTAACGAAAACATTTATAATAAATTTCGAATGACTAAACAAAAGAGTTTAATATTTGAAGAACACATATATGAATAAAAAACAATTACAAATACCATCATATATACAAATTCATCCCTAACTCTACTAGAAAATTAGTTACACATATTGAAAATATGCAACAAAAATTCTTCAAGGGATAATATGGAAGAGCCAACCATTATTTTCTTCTTTCTTCCTTGATTTTTCTTTTCTTTTCTCAAGCTCTCAAAAATAATGTATCTTCCAAGGCATCCAAGCACACTAAGCATGGTCTTAGAACACACACCCCTCCCTTCTATTTATAAGCATCCTTGATGCAAGTTGTCATGACAAAATCATCACAATTTCAACTTGTTTTGCCATGTGACATTCTTGAATCCAAGTGATTTGTGAGTTGTCATTTTGATCATTTGTTTTCCCACTATGCATGAGTTGGATTTTGCTTGTAGGTTGAATGTTTCAATTTTGCTTCTCTATCTATTAGTTGTCTTGTATGACTTAATATCTTGTGGTCAAATAATTTGTCTTGAAGAAACTTGAGTGCACTTCATCTTGTATCTGAATTGATCATTGAATTTCCAAGTTGGTGTAGGAGTGCTTGCTGGAAAATATTATGATGACATTTGGATTTGATGCAAGTGGCTGAAAAATATCCAGGAACGTCAAGTGCAGGTGCGTCCACTTGATGGTCGATTTTGTCTTAGATTGAGTGGATATCTCTTCAAACGTAAAACATAAAAGTTATAGATATTGCTCTTTCGGTTCTAGATCATCTTGAATCAGCTCAATCGGAAATTGGATGAGAGAGTTATGCCCATATTACGAAAAGATGTCAGAACCATCTAAAATTCCGCAATTATCTTCATTTGCTCCTAATGCCTCTATTTGTGTCCTAAATCAAAATATAAGAATAATGAGTATGTTTAGGTATCAAATAAGAATAAAGTATTAAACATTAGAAAGGAAAATATGGCATTTTATATTATCATCAATATATTAAGTCACGCTTATATCTATCTCAAGATAAATGACCATTAATTTTAATAACATGAGTTATATCCATTGTTTTCTCATTTCTTTTAGTATTTAAATAGAGTATTTAGAGTGCATTTTTGTGCACTCATCAATACTTATTCATTAAGCATGAATAAAAATGACACTCCATTTACTTTAATTCATCTTGATGTGTAGGGTCCCTCACCTATTACTAATATTTCTAGTTTCCGTTGGTTTGTCATATTTATGGATGATTGTATCCGTATAACATGACTTTACTTAATAAACACAAAGATGAATTTACTCGCATGTTTGAAACATTCCATACTATGGTTCGCACTTAGTGCGATGCAAATCTTCAAGTCCTCCACTATGATAATGGTGGCAAAAAGGTTAATCATCGCCTTCAAGCCTATTTCAATCAACATGGTCTGATTCATGAAACTTCATGCCCATAAACACTGCAAGAAAATGGTGTGGCAGAGCAGAAGAACATGGATGTTCTTGAGGTTGCACGAGCACTTCTCCTTGGTGTTTATATGCTTACCCCTTTTTGGCCTGATGCGATGTCTACTACAGTCTATCTTCTCAACCAGATGCCTTCCAAGGTCTTGAATTTTAAAACCCCTCTCCATGCTCTATCCACTTATGCATCACTTCCCACGACTTTAATACTTCCTACTCAAGTCTTTGGATATGTGGCATATGTGTACCTCCATAAAGATCAACGCACTAAGTTTGATTCTTGTGCACTTCAATGTCTTTTCTTGGGCTATGGCATCCACCAAAAAGAGTACCACTGCTATGATTGAATTGTTCAACAAGTTTATGTGAATATGGATGTGAATTCTTGGAGATTGATATGTTATTCTCTCCTTCGGCATCCAATTCTCCTCTTCAGGGGGAGGAACATGGTGAAGAGATGAATTGATTGAGCCTTGATAGACTTGCCTCGCATCATAATGAAACCGATTTTAGATACGAGCTAAATGATAATTCCAATTTTTTTGGGCCGAATGAACATTCAAATTTTTCTAGGCTAAACGTGCATGACGATCTGACTGGGATGAATGAGCAAAGTGATCCAACTGGGCTGAAAGACAAATTAGGTCTTTTTACGAGTTCTGAAAATAATATGTGCTCTAATGTGGAACCTAATATATGTCCCATTATGCCTTCGCCACCAATGATCGAATATGAGTCCCCCTAGTCTGAAGTAAGTACCTGTAGACTTATTTCTTGAGAATACACCAGAGGTAAGTAATCTCATTACATCCTTACATTTTGATAACATAAATACTTATGTGGGATATACCTCACCTTTCAGGTACAATCGTGGCAAGCCGCCCAATAGGTATTCACCCAACATTAAAGAGAGAAGGTCAAAGTATCTGATTGCTAACTTTGTCTCCACCAAGGGACTCTCCAAACCCCTCAAGAAATTTGCACGAGAGTTCTCCTTATGTTAAGTTTCCACTAGCATTCATGAGACATTGATAGACCCAAGATGGACCCAAGCTATATAGAAGAAGAAATGTAGGTACTGTTGAAAACTGATACATGGATCCTTATACCATTACCTAAAGGAAAAAAACAGTAGGGTGTTGGTGTTCTCCATTAAACACAAGGTAGATGGCCCTACTGAACGATACAAGGCAAGACTAATAACGAAGGGATATGCACATATATACGATGTTGATTATTAAGAGACTTTCTCACTAGTAGCCAATGTTGAAAACAGTTAGGCCTGGTTTGTTTTTACAAACAATCTCATCTCATCTCATCTCATCATTTTTACCTTTTCAAATTCTCATACAAAGTAAAATAAACAACTTAACATTTTCATATCCCAAAACAATTTTTTCAAATCTCAAAACAAAATCAATATTAAAAAAATCTATTGTAACAATATTTTATTCAATTTCTAACATGAGTAAAAATATTAAAAAATTAACATATTATTAGATATAACTTTTAATATAATTTTTATCTTGAGATTTAAAAAACTTAAGTTATTTGCTTTGTTTCGTTTAGAAATTTGGAAAAGTTATAATTATTATGTAATGATTATATCAAAAAATTGAATATGTGAAATTAAAAAATATTTATATTTGAACAATATTTGAATGTTTGGATCTTTTTCAAAAGTATTTATGAAGACTCACATCTCAACATCTAAACAAGCCAGACTTATAATGACTTATAATTGAAAAATTATAGAGAATTTGTAAACAATCATAAATTAAAATAGTATATTTTTTTGAAAATTTAGTTTGATTTCAATTTCAATTTGATGGGTTTAAATATTTTAAAAATACTATATTATTAAAAATTATAAATTAACTAATTCGGTTGTATCTAGACAATTTAATATAGTCTCTTGCAACAAATTTTGATAGTCTTTGCATCAATTTGATGTTAAAAATGTGTTTCTCCATGACGACCTTGAAGTGGAAGTCTACATGGATATCCCTCCATGTTACACGGCATCCTCAAAACCATAATTGTGTGTAAATTGCAGTGATCATTGTATGGACTAAAACAATCACTGCGAGAATGATTTGGATGGTTTAGCTTGGCAATGAAAAATATGGCTTCCAACAAAGTAATCCTGATCATACTTTGTTCCTAAAGCACCAATTGGGCAAAGTACCAGTTTTGATAGTATATGTAGATGATATGATTATCACAAAAGATGATGTAGAAGAAATATATCGACTTGAGAAGCAACTGGCAATTGAATTTGAGATGATGAATTTGAGAGTACTTAAGTATTTAATGGGAGTTGAAGTGGCCAGGTCTAAACATGGAATGTTTCTTTCTCAATAAAAATATACACTAGATGTTGGAGTGTAAACTTGCAGACACCGCAATTGTTCAGAATCACACACTTGGAGAATACTTGAGCCAAGTACCAATAGATAAAGGTAGATACAAAAGCTTAGTGGGTAAAATTATTTATCTCTCGCATACTCGTCTAGATATTGCATATGTTGTGAGTGTTGTAAGTCAATTTATGCATAATTCGAGTAAGAGTCATATGGAAGCAGTGATTCAAATAATCCGATACTTAAAATCATCTCCAGGAAAAGGTCTTATGTTCTCAACGAATAATAGTCAGTTGAAGGTTGATGCTATACAGATGTGGATTGGGTAGGTAAGATCACTGACAAAAAATCAACCTCAAGGTATTTTATGTTTGTTGGAGGAAATCTTGTAACTTGGAGAAGCAAAAAATAATAGGTGATAGCATTATCAAGTGCCTGTAAGATCCTTTGGCTAAGAAAGCTCCTAACTGAAATCGGTTTTGCTTTGGACTTGTTCTGCGACAATAATGTGACAATTACAATTTCTCACAACCCTGTCCAACATGACCATACTAAACATGTAGAGGTAGACTGACACTTCATCAAAAAGAACCTTGAAGCAAAGAAAATTTGATTTTCATTTGTGAAATTTGAAGATCAATTGACATATATGCTTACAAAAGCTATGTCAAGCAAGGATTTTTATAACTCACTAGACAAGTTGCACATTCAAGACCCTTATGAGTTAACTTGGGGGGATTGTTGGCGTGAGTTATCTTTAGAAAAAAACAAGAGAAACTATAGGCATTTCATATTTGTAGAAATCTTGTATATAATGGAATCAAGTGTGATTCTAGCCATAAGTATTTGAATAGCCAAGATTAGGTTTAGGTTTCAATTCTTGCTATGTATGCATATTGTTCCGTCAGAAAACATACTATTGACTATTTGAGAAGACAAAATTTTCACAAGAAAGCACAAAGATTTCATATTTTCCTTGATAAATAAGAAGAGTCCAACACCTTCTACCAATATCTATGGGAATTCCATTTCACTTCAAGATATCAATATAACTCCTTTTCGTTTCCTTTTTGAAAACAGAATTGCAAACACTATTTTATGTGATTCGAAAGGACTTTATATGTTTATACCATCAAACTATCATTATTTTTAAAATAATTTATACCCTGATCAATTTACACTTTTAGCATAGATATAGTTCATATACTAATAAAAACAATTAAAACCATGAAATTAGGAGAGGAAAAAAAAATTATTAGTATATAGTTCATATACTAATAAAACAATTAAAACAATTATTAGTATATAGTTCATATACTAATAAAAACAATTAAAATCAAAGAGGCCACAACATTGTTAAAAGATCATGTTTTTAAAAATCATTTGAACTTGTGCAATTTTTTTTTATGAGATTGATCATGAGTATTGAATTTGATTAGCATATAATGTCTTTGTTTCTTTACACTTATTTATTTATATTCAAAGTCAATTACCATATGATTTAATTAATTAGGTATACCTAACAGAAGGCTCATGCACAAAATTTCTTGACTGGAACTGCAAAATTATAATTTGTACATAGATCATGTATATAATGGGAAATTCTTAACTAATATATTTGTACATATGATGTATCAAACTGGACTGCCATGAATACAAATTCAATACAAAATTTAGCGATTAAATTTGTCATTCACATTAATTGCCCATACCAATTGGATCACTCTTAATTAATTTGTCCATATGATGGATCGATGATCATATATGAAAGCATTGTGAAAATATTGAGCGTGTGAGGATTTATAAAACTGTTGAAAGAGGGATTGAGATGGAGATGACAGAAGTATTAGTTTATGGGATCATAAGTGGTTAAACACGCCTTCATCTTTTTGTGTTCAATCACCTGTCAAGAATCAAGGAAGTGATGCAAGGATAGGGGAGCTGACACATCAAAACAGAAGATTGTGGAATCAAGAATTGGTGAATGCAATTTTTGAAAAGGAAGAAGTTGGTCAAATTTGCAATATCCATTTTAGCAAACTGGTATAGGGGATAAGTTGATCTATTGTCCATCAAAAAGAAAAACTTTCTTTATGAGAATTGCTTCTTTTGTGGATGTTGAAAAAAAGAGATTATCAAGGTGGGAATCATCTATGGCATAGGTTATGGATATGAGGTGAAACTCTATCGGAAAACTGAAGGTGCCGATGATAGTGAAACTATTCTTATGAAAAGCAGGAAATGATCTACTTGAAAAAAGAAAAAATCTATTATGTAGAAAAATAGCTAAAACTCCATATTGCTCTATATGATGTGGAAAGGAGTCTGTAATGCATGTAATATGGTAGTGTACAACAGCTAGGAATTTATGGGTAGAGTCTTTATAGCCAATACAAAAGTGGGCAAGCATAGAAGATAATTTTCCTTAATTTGTTAGAGAAACTGATGGAGAAGTTAAAATCAGAAGAACTAGAGCTTCTAGCTGTTACAATGAGGAAGGTATGGCCAAGAAGAAATAAGTTCATTTTTAAGGAGAGCTTTCAAAGTCCCAACAAAGTAGTTATGTCAGCAAAAGTAGGCCTTGGAGAGCTTCAAAAGGCACAAGTAGATGTAATGGCTACTACATCTATATGATTTAGGAAAAAAAAGCCCAAGACTGAAGCAACCTAGCCCAAAAGATGTAACTCAGTCCAAATTTAGTCAAACAGTATTGTTTTTCCTTAAAAAATGGCAAACTACGGCTTCTATGTTTCTGCCCCTAGCAAAATGACGCTATTTTAACTACATTATCTACCTTTTTACCCAACACTCTGTGCGACCTCACCCTCGGTTTCGTTCTCACTCTTAGATTCTCTTAGAAAATATCCTAGGTCCCTAATTGGGCCCATTTCCCTCTCCCACTTGCCCAGCCTGTAGCTTGTCATGCGACCATCTCTCGATTCCTCCCAATCGTTTCAACCAAAAATAAATCTCATAACCCAAAGAGTTTATGAACGTTTCACATGTAAAAATGAAAAATCTATATTCTAGCATCTCATTATGACAAAGTGCAACCACACCTCATATCCTTACCACCATCATGTCTTGTATTTGCAATCTATATAATATTTTCTTTGAATATAATTTTTAAAAAAAATTCAAAAAAAATGGATGACCATTTTTTAGTGATGAGAATTAATGACATTACAAAAGAATCAGTTTAATCTACAATATCACAATTATAGGAAAATAAAGAAAAGTCAAGGAAAAGAAACTCGCATCCAATTGTAGCAACTATGTGTTGTGAAGTCTTGGATGTGAGCATGCTTCTGTTCAATTACTGTCAATAACATACAAATTGCATGTTCTATTGTGGTGCCCAAGACCACTCCAATTGCATTTTTGGGAGTTTCCAATTGTAGGATAAGAATTTCTTTTCCATAATCTTCTCTTTTAGTTTTTATTTCTATGTAGGCATATGTCACAACATATGTACCCTTTTCTAAGCCATGCCAAATGTACCTTATTCCAAACTCCTTGCACGATGTTAGAGCATTCTTGTTAGAATAGTCAAAGTCAAAGTCAAATTTAAGTTGTAGCTAATAAGAAATAAATTTAGCTTTGATTTTTCATTCACATCAAATTCTTATATTAGATAATTCATTTATTCATTATATAATACTAAAGTAATATGAGATAAATTTGATTTTGGTTATTCCATTCACATCAAATCTTCAAAATTATCCATTTATTCAATAATAAGATAATATTTATTCAATTTTTTTAATTATTAATGTATTAATTTTTATCATATTTTACCATTCTATTTATTATATGTTAGTTAATAATCATATTCTAATTTATTCATGGGTTAAAAAATTATGTTTTTAATTGTCATTTAATGCTAATAACCACAAATGTCTTCTAAACTCTCTTTTGATATTACTTTCTTCTTTAGCAATCCTCTTACCTTGTCTCCATCTTTTTGATAAAATTAGCCATGTCTGGGGATTTAGCCAATGCAATTCAAAGAAGCCAAGTGGATTTTGGACTTTATTGAGTGGTTTGGGGTTGAATGTCTCAACCAAAGCACTAGTCACTCTCTTTCCAATGCTCTCAAATAGGGTTATAGAGAAGTGAAATAGCAGGAGGAAGAAAGAGAAAGAATAATAAAATAAAAAATTGCTCTATCTATGATACCCATAAAATATGACTTTATTTTTGGCTTTAATATAGCTAAAACTTGATTTTTAATAACTTGGCCTAATCCATTATGGCTGGTTTTCCTTATGTAATAGCCAAATGAATGATTTTTTTTCTTTACTTTTTTCTATTCCATTGAGAAAGCTCTTAGGAACAACCCTATGATGGTCCAGCTTGAAATTAGCATTTGTCATGGAGCTCTCATATGTATATTCAAAGGAAGCTTCTTTTATGAGGTAATATCAAGCACAAAAGCAAATAGAGATAAAACCTCAATATTCGTTTTTAGGAAAAACACAATCCAAGAAGATAGAACTTGAGTGTTAAAAAAACATTATATTACCTTGATTGCTTTCATTGATTGGAATTTCAAGAAAAGAAATATTTAAGAATGTCAAAGTGAGAATGATTGGCAACTACAAGAGAGTTTCTAATTGTGGAAGTACTACTTTAACTATAAATGAGTGATTAATCTTCTGGATATTTTAAGCATCATCAAGAAGAATGAGACTCACTATTTCAGAAAGCTACCAAGGAATGAAAAGTGCTTGTACTCCAAGCAAGTACTGTGGGAGGCAAAGTGTTTGTACCCCATGCAAGCACCCCAGGAGGTAAAGTGCTTGTATCCTAGACGTGAGGATCGCGCAAGCGTAAAAGGACATACTACCTTCTGAGGACAAAATTGCCCGAAGGACGGCGAATGAAAAAAAATGCAGCCCCTCAAGAAAGATTTTGTTTAAATGACTCTCATGTAGGAACTTCTCACAAACTCAATAAAATTGCTTAGATTTCATTGCACTCATGTGTGTTTCATTTCTTATCCAAATGTTTGCCACTTCACAAAAATTGTGGGAGCAACTCGATGCAGTTGGGTCCACCTCCTCCATTGTTGTCTAAGCTGATGCTTCGTGCTTGCATCAATGAATAAAAGAGAAAACACTTCTCTTAAGTATCCCATCCAAAGAAGGAACACCTCTTCTAAGTATTCCATCTCTCCTGGCCATTAGCGAGATTAAGTCCAGCTCTCGTTTGGTTATTTAGGCCAAAGCTTCACGCTTGCACTGTTGAATAAAGAAGGAAACACATTTTCTAAGTGTCCGATCTCACCTCACCATCCAGTGCGATCGGCTACACAGGCAAACAAAGGAGGGAACACCTATCTTAAATGTCTCATGTCTCATCTCTCATCACCACCTATCTTCAGTCGAGTCAACCTCCGTCTACTTACCCAAGTCAATGCTTGATTATCTAAGTCAATGCCTAGTACTTGTCCAGTGAAGAATAAAAGAGGGAACACCTCTTCTAAGTGTTGCATCTCCCTTCGCCACTTAGTACAGTCGAGTCCATCTCTATCTATTTACCCAAACCTAAATATTTTTGAAATTAGTTTATGGTCAATGACCCTTCCATTCAAGTCAAAGGAAATGACTCCTAGGCACACAAAATAAGGGGTTCACAAGGCAAGTCAAAAGAAAGGAAAAAAAGAAACAAAGGAATGAAGTGCACCTATTTATAGACAACCCAAGCCTAAACCATAAAAGATGAATATAACTTAAAATAGAAAATTTTGGGTAGCAGAGCCAAGGAAAATTTTCGAGCATGAGGTCCCTACTCAGGTAGTCGTGGAACTCATGAGCCTCTTGATCAAGTTTGAATATACATAAGTTCAGGGTTCTCAAGTCATCTTGGAGGTTCACCAATGAGTGCTCCCACATCTTCTCCAAGCCTAGAGTGTACTCGTAACCCTAGGCTCGGTTACAGACCCTTTTGGCCACCATGATTTGAGGAGAGAGAATAACAAGTTTTATATTGGCGGAGTTGAGCTCGACTCCAATTCCTTTACTTGCTCTTTTGGGACCTTATCTTTTTCTTAGCTAGGGAGTGCTTGTTCCTCATGAACACAACATGCCGTACTTCGAGCACCTCTTTTAAATCATTAAGGTAGTCGAGCTCCATGCTTATGTCTAGTTGAGGATCCTCAACTTCTGATAAGGAAGTAGCATAGTCGAAACAACTTTGCTCTTTTAAATCTTTTTCTAGACAAGACGCTAGAATCCACTCCAGATTACACTCCTCCGTCAAGGCATCAAGTCTTTCCAAAAGGTGAGTACTTCTTCACGAAGGGGGGCAATGTCTCCCTCTAGAGACTGGTTGTAATTATTGACCATAGCAAAATCCCACTCAAGTTGGTCTCTTTCGTCCTCGAGCTTAACCATCTCGCAATAGGCATACTTAGCATGGACTTATAGCATGCAGGCCTCTTCCTCCAACTTGGCCTAATAGTCCACTATTTAGGTTGCCAGATCATTAACCCACTATTAAACATAGCCAACCAATTAGCAACAACAAAGAGTAGAAGAACCTGATGAGAGATAGTAAGAAAATTTATCAGAGAAACAAAAACCTTGAGCTGAGTGCCCATCCCACGTATAGACTCAACCTTAACTCTGTTTGAACTAGATTAGGAGACAAGCTTTGAGAGGTCAGAGCGTAGTGAGGAAGTATGCTCCTCACCTTAAGGTGCCAACTCCAAGCCACGAGTGACCCGATAGAAAGGGGTTGAGGATAGAGAGGAGATAGTGCCCTAAGGTACCCTCAGGCCTAGGATCATTGGTTGTTTCCCTATTTGGCTTCGATGAATGCCCAACATTTCCTGGGTCGATTAGACCTAATTTGTTCTTCTACTCCTCCTCACCTTATGAAGGGACCAAAGAAGATACCTCCTCGAAAGCAACAGGCGAGGAGGCCATTTCTGAATAGGCACACTAAAGGGTGAAGAAGGAATTAAAACCTTATATTCGCTAAGGGCAACACAACATTAGGATCTTCCACGCTTTGGGATGCCACTAGGTATGGCCTCTGAAGAAATTTAGAACCTCACAAACATTTAAACAAAAAGGGGTTCTCGATCTGTGTTAAAAAAGATTAGTATGCAGAGCAAGCTTTTCAGCAAGTCTCTTTGAATCAAGGCCCTACTACGAGAACCAGAGACCTCCAAGACAACTAAGTCCTCGTTTGTTTTTACAAATATTTCATTTTATCTTATCTCATCTCATTTAATCATAACAACTTTTTTAAATTCACACACAAAATAATATAAATAATATAATTTTTTTTCTAATTTCAAAACAAAAATAATATTAGGAAAATATATTCTACTAGTATTTTATTAAAGTTTTAATTTTTATCTTAGGTCATCCCATCTCTCTCATTTTCGTAAAAAAAATGAGGCCAAGTCTTAGACTCCATATGTATCCCTCAACACCCTAAGATTCACCAATGGGAAAGCGAACCTTGTTAAGAGAACCAAGAAGCATTTTTGGGAGCCATTGAAGATGGCATGAAGAGACAATGAGAAAAACAAGGGAAATAGGGTTTATCTAGGAAAAAAGGGCATGAGAAGAAATTAAAATTTGAAACGGTGTAAAGGGTGTTTAGAAAACAAAAAGGGGGTTGAAATAAGAGATAGGTGATTGTTGATTGTCCCCAATGGGGGAGTTTACATGTGTACATGGAACATAAATGATTCCCGTAATCCATGCGACATGATAAAACATGGATACAAAATCATCGTGCCTTGTTCTGAGATATGAGAATGTGCAATGTCGAGGAAATTTAAGTTGATGATGACAAAATGTTCGTGGGTAATAAAAATCCCTACCATGCTTGCATGACATTAATTTGGACATGTTTGTCCCTTGTTGACATTTCACCAAGGGAAAAACTCAAATGTTTAGGGTCTAGTAGATGACAAGAAGAAGGCCTAGACCAGTACGAGAAAAGATGGGACAACATTCACATAGGCACAAGTCCATCCATGCCGTATTAAATGCCCCGATGTTGGCCATTGGCAGTAGATTTTGGTGGGAGATCCTATCCTTGACAGAAGCTGTCGCATTAAATGCAACAACATGCAACACATGGCAAAGGGACGAACAACCTAGATATAGAGAGAATAGTGACCACACCAAACACAAACTCTCTTTTGAAGAAAAAAGATTTAGGCATCAGAGGTGTTTTTTTGGCATTTCAATCCACCATACTTCCTTAATACAAATCAAAGTGGAGACGGATGGGGTACAAAACACTTCCTCAACACTGTAACTGTTGTAGCTACTAATTCTGGTGCTGCTTCAGATGTTACTGCTAAGAGAAGGAAGTGCAAACCTTGTGATGTTTATTGTCTCACAAACTTGTATACTAATATAATGTCTTATTGTGTCTTGTCGTGTTATGACCACAAAATTAGATAACGTAATATGTGATGTATTATTTTATGTATGCTACTGTATGCGTTTTTTTGTGATAAATATTGAATTGTTATAATTTTTGTCATATGCATTTACTACTAAATATTTATTTGCATTTTATGTTAATGGAACAGGACCCACCAAAGATAAAATAAGAATTGACCTTTGAAATCCATGTACACAGCATTTGGATGTAGCGTATGGACAAAGATAAGAAGGCAGGTAACGGTTTTGTAGCCGCTCATTCCAGATAATCTTATAATTATTTTTTCTTTTTCTTTCATTGTTTTTCATTAATTCTTTTAATGTATGTTATAAAAAAATCTGTAATTGAATTTTGAGTTTTTCATGTCAAACATTTATTGACATGTATTACTGGGGAATAATTAATATGCTATTCTATGGGTTTTAGTTATTTCAAACCAACTTGCCACCATAAGTTAATGAAGAAAGCACGAGCAGCGTCACAAAGTAGCTTTAATAATGAATGGTAGAAAATGTGAGATTGGAGACCATGTTTGTGTTACCATCTATTTCTTCTTTTTCTTTTCTGTTTTTCTTAGAGAAAAGATGAAAAATATGTCGTATCCCTCCTGTTTGAAACTTTTATATTTTGAAATTTTAATTTTAAAAGAATAGCGCTATATATATACTTACAGTCCTTTTTCTTATATTTTTACTTACAATACTTATTTGATTAGTTTTCTTTTAAAATTTAAATTTTGAATTTCAAGTTTCATAATTTTCGGCCCATCAATAATTGATATATGGAAAATTAAATTTTTTTGTAAATTCTTCTTAAATACATTTATATTTTTCATTTAAAAATATAAGTTAAGATCCTAATTTTTGAACATTTAATTTCAAAATATTTATAGCAACTTTTAATTTAAATTTTATGAGAGCATATTTCTAAGGATTTAGTTTTCCTTCAAATTGGAGGAAGAGATCATGATAATATTAAAATAATTTGAGTTAAGATATTTTATTAGTTTTGAAAATGCAGAAGAAATGAATAAAATTATTATAAAATTAAAATATTATTACAATATAATTTTGTTTTGAAATTTGAAAAATTAATTTTATTTTTTGTGTTTTGTATAGAAGTTTATGAAAATTGTAATGATTATGTGAAATAATTGAAAAATAAAAATAAAAAAGTGTTTGTATTTGAGTGATGTTCGAAAAGAAAATTATGAACAATTTTGAGATGAGATGAGTTTTCCAAACAAGTCAAATTAGAAAAATAATTATGCTATTTATAAATTTTTTATATGTCCCTTAAACACATGACAAACACATTTTTTTAATGAACAAGTACTTCTCACATCCTTAATAATTTTTAAGTTAGTTTTGTAAAATAGATGTGCTTACCACATTTTTTGATAGATACTTATCATTTTTAAAAGAAAAATTATACTTCATCATTCTCACACATCATACACAACATCCCACACATATTTTTTTAATATGTAATATATATATATATATAATGTGTGCATATAGATGATGAGTATAATAACTCAATTAATTTATAAAGAATAAAACCGTAAAATAAATAAAAATGAGTACATAGCTTGAAAATGATGAATAACAGACCTTTTTTTATAAATAAAACTGAAAATGTCTCATGGAAACTCGATGAAAACTTTGCAAAGAGACGATCTCCCTATGCGTAGCTCATTGAAAACTTCAAGGGGTTCACTAGTCTAATGACGGGACGACGATTACTTTGTGAGCGATGGCTATTTTTTTTCCCTATAAGAAACACTTCATTTCATTCCAATAAAATCGAAGTTACAATTGTGATAGGATATGGATTACAAGTCAAACTATTCAGCTGTTTAGGAGCATCCTGCACATAATTATTTTTTGTGGCGAACATTGTCTTAATTTCTATATCCTCTCAAGTGAAAAAATCTACAGAGAATTCAATCTCGATTTGTTTGAAAATATAACTCTCTGTAAACAGAGATAATACAACACATTCCTCTAAATAAGGAGAGGAAATAAACACTATCATCTTCTAAAAAAGAAGTGGAAATCAATACCACCATCCTTCAAAAGAAGAACGGAATAACCAAAACAAATTATCATTTCCTTTGTATTATTACATAAAACAAACAACAACACAAATAATTACCAAACAACAAAATAGAAAAACACAAATACATTGAAACAATTTAAAACATACGATTGTAGTGGCGCGTGTAGAACACGCGCCACTTTGGAAGAGGCCGAACAGAAACGCTATGTTTGGCGGTAGCATGAGCATTTGAGAGGAGGCGCGTGGAACGCACGCATTCTTCAGTGACCCACTTGTATGGAGCATGCTCCACTTCTTATGGCGGATCTTTTGACTGGTTGGTAAATCGGCACGAAACTCCTGATGGCGCACGTCGTTGAAGTAGGCCATCGAAAAACACCAAAACTCACCCTTGTGCCTGAGACAAGAAAAACACTGAAAACAACCCAAAACACGCGACGGAAAGGGGAAGGAAGGGAGGGAGGGGGGCTGGGGGCGGGAGCCGAGGCTCCCTCTGCAACAGATGCTACATTGGAAGAAGAAACAATTGCTTTTTTCTCGAGATTGTTGGAGCCAAGTTTTTGATTGTTGTTAGAAGGAGACAAAAGCTTGTGAGTGACGACGCTCTTAAGTAATTACTTTTATGCATATTTAATAAAGTATTTATATAGCATAATTCGATTTAAAAAATAAATTTTGTATTTAAATTATATAAATTAAATCTTATCATTTTAGTGATGTAGTTGGTAGCTCTATACATTGATTTAAGAAAAATTGTTGAACAATTTTGAGAATGAAGCAAGAATATTGTTGAACAACTTTGCTAAGTGGAATGTTTCTCATATTAAAAGAAATTGTTCACTTGTTGGCAAAAAATGCTTTATTAATTTCAGATATGATTGTAATTATGGAAGAAGCTCCTCCTTGTATCTCATCCTTATTATAATAAAATGTGATATGAGTTTTCCCTTCAAAAAAAAAAAAAAAAAAAACTCCGATTGAAGAATATAATAACTTAATTATATTTATTCAAGTTACCATTTCCTTAATAGTTCGTTTGACATTAAGAATTAGTTTTTGCAAGAATAAGGGCATATTTAGATCTTTTAAATATCTTAAAATTATATAAATAATAGTAAAATTGTTGGATTTTTAAAAAAGAGAGAAAATATTGAGTATTTTCTTAATAAATAAATAAATATATGTTAGAGTTTGTAAAATTGAACAGATAAAATTAAAAGGTTATTTGAATATAATTTTTTAATATGATTTTTATTTTTAAACTTATAATAATTGTATTATTTTTTGTGTTTGAGTAATAATTAGGTAATAATAAAAAATTTCAAATTTCAAATTTCAAATTTAAAATTTAAAATAAAAAATATTTGTGTTTGAATAATATTTATAAATGAAGTTATGAAATTTTTTAATGATATTTAATGTTACCAAAACACGCTAGTTTTGTTCTTAAAATACTATTATTTTATTTTAGAATTATTTTCTTAGAATTGAATTTTGAACAATAATTTAGAACACTATCGCATACAAATTTTTTTTATGGTAGATATTGTCTTAACTTCTATATCCTTTCAAATGACAAAATTTATAGAAAATTCAATCTCATGCCTGACAGTATGACTCTTTGTAAAATAGAGAAAATACAATCTCGTCGTCCACAGAAGGAGAGGGAATCAATACCACCATTTTCCAAAAGGAGAATTGTGAATCAACACCACAATCCTCTAAAAGAGAAGCAGGACAATTAAAAAAATTTCTCTTTTCCTTTTTATTATTACTTAAAATAAACAACAACATAAACAAATACAAAATGAAAAGGAAACCACAAAACACAAAAATACTAAAACACTAAGCCATGATTGTAATGACACGTGTAGAACATACGTCATGTTGAGAGAGGCCGAATAGAAGACCTTGAAGTCGTTGAAGTCATAGAACTTGAAAACGTCGCTTGTGGCGACAGTAGGAGCGTTTGGAAGGAGACCCGTGGAATACACGTGTTCTTTAATGACCTGCACGTGTTAAGCATGCACTGCTCATTTAGACGAATTTTTTAACCAGCTGGTAGATAGGTGACAGACAAAACCTTTAATGGAGTACGTGGTTGACATAAGTCATCCCAAAAAATACTAAACTCACTTCTGTATTTGAAACAAAAATATTTTAAAAATATAATAGAAAGAGAGAGAGGGAGAAAGAGGCCGAAACTCTCACCTTTGTAATAAAATTGCATTCGAAATGAAATTGGAGATACGCAGTTTTTTAGAACTACCTTTGATGTATTTGATCAAATTTTGTTTTTTTTACATTTTCATTTTTAATTAATTTATTGTGACATCTTATAAAAAAATTATTGTGACATTTTAAATAATTTATTATTTATGTAATTGATCGAAGGATTGTTAAAAAAATATTACGTGGCAGCACAAAGAAACAACTTGCCATAATGGTAAAAGCAGTTATGTGAAGCGGTCCGAGTTTCTGGTATCCGGTACCACTTCCTCCCACTCTCTGCCCTTAAACATTTCCGCACTCGCTTTTTGCAGCAGACACGTTTTGAGCACTAATTTTGTAAATCTCGAAGTCAAGCAAGAAAACTTTAAAGTATGGGCAATAATTCGAATAAAAAATTTAAAGCCGTTGATTCCATCACGTGTCAAGAGGGAAAAGCGAGTTGTTAACGGAGGGCCAATTCTTGCAAGTGGGAGAGAACGTTGCGCGTCCGTTTTCTCCTAATGTTTTTGAGTGATTTTTTTTTTTTAAAAAGAAAAAAACTGGGAGGGGGTAGCTTTTGTCTGGTTGGATGGTTGGTTTTTATTCTCGTTTTTGTGGAGAGGAGAAGAGGACTCTCTCTCTCTCACACACTCTATAGTTTATTCAACTTGCTTCTTCTTGGGCTTTCTGATTAGTTTTGAGTGATCGGTTTCTTGGCGCTGTAGACGGGGATAAGCTAGAGTGACAGGTTGTGCTGGTGCTTGGTTGCTTTTGGGGGGGCGGGGGGAAGGGGGATGGGATTTCCGGTGGGGAGTGAGAGAGTGACGGCGCTGTGGTGATGGAACCATGGAATTCGACGCCGGAATTCCGATGTCCCGAGCGGCGGCACCGGCGGTGGCTGTGACCGAGGGAGACTCTCTTTCGCCGTCCTCCTTGAACGAAGGTCTCCTTCTTACGCCATATTTTGCTTCGTAGTTTATTTGTTGGATGTTTCCGTAAAATGCTATTTGGTGCTTAATGTGGTGTTCGTGATTCATTTGCATATAGTAGTCCCGCTTGGTTGCTTGTAGTGATGGCTGTTTCGTGATTGTGAATTGTCGTTAACACCCTATATCCTGGTTGAATTGAGCTGGTTCAATGCTGAAAATCTCATTTTCTTTTGTTAATTTAGTTTTTTCATTTTTTAATTGCGAAGTTTTTTTGTTTTCTTGTTCGTTCTCATAACACTGCTAAGTTCTTTTTGATCGT
The DNA here is from genome assembly GCA_036898215.1 of Platycarya strobilacea. NCBI lineage: Eukaryota > Viridiplantae > Streptophyta > Magnoliopsida > Fagales > Juglandaceae > Platycarya > Platycarya strobilacea. Next base: position 21,654,888 of record CM072555.1, on the reverse strand, counting down.
TTTAACACTGATAATTTCTTATTCGCACTACTGGAGTCGTTTTCATTTTTTACGCTTTAAAACTCTTTTTATTAATTGCAATGCCCTTATATGTTACATATTTTTTGGGTTTTCCTAATTCGTGTACAATCAGATATGCAATTCATAAGTTGCATGCTTTACATCGTATTATATTAAAAACCTTGCTTTTTTTTTTGTCCTTTTATTTTGGTAAATTTGGAACGGTTAATTTATCATCATGGGTGCCATGGATATCTGGTAACAGAAAAAATGTAATAAGAATTTTATTTTTCCTTTTGAATTGAATTATTCTTGATTTTTCGTTTGTATGTGTATCCTTTTTCATTTTTCGTTTATTGGTCATTAAGTTTTATTGTTTAGTTTGAAATGTTTAAGTGGCAATGTAAAAGATGTTCCTTTAATTATATCTCACTATATGTGTGACTATCTTCCTCAATAATTAAATTATACAAACTTTTGAGTCAGGATTGTGTTTTTTTTTTTCAAAACATTATTGAGAAAAATATATCCCAGTTTTTGGGTTTTAGCTATCAAGGATAGGTTGGTCAATTGGAAAACTGAACACTGTAAGCCATGTTTTGGATCTCTCCCTTTCCCCCCAACAACCAAAAAAAAAAAAAAAAAAAAAAAAAAGAAGCTTCACATCCCACTACTCTGATTTCAAGCTCTCAATGCCATTGAGTCCTACCTCACCCAGTATCTGCAATCCAAACTGATCTGAGTTAACCCATATCCCATTTCGTTAACATATCTTGCTCTATCTTCGACCTTGAATTGCTCATTGCCAACCGTTTTTTTTTTTTTTTTTTTATGCATTGAAGCTGGGATTAGGGTGGTTTTGACCCTTCTTTGAGGCTTTCAAAACCCAAAATCTTGTGGCATAGTGCTTTGAGTGGTGGTGATTTGCAAATAATTTACATACCAACCAAACTACCACAAATATTTTTGGGAACTTTTCTAATTCTCCACACAAACATGGAAAAAATAGTTTTCTCTGAAAATATTTTAATTTTTTTCTGGCTTCTTTTACTCTTTTTATGTCAAATCAATCGCAGCCTTATATAGATAAATAGTCTCTGGAGGAAGTTGTGATTACTCTATAGTTTATACAGATGTGAGAGCCAGGAAAAGTGAAGGTTTCCTAATAGTCAAGCTAAGTAGTTTTGCATGTGCCTTAGTTTAGTAGTAATTGTTGAAGCCTTATGTGTTGTCGTTACTGAAAATTAAAAATTTTAGAATTTTTCGCCTTAAGCATCCTACTCTTTAATATCGAATTAACAATATAGCATAATAAATAGTTGTCGGTAGAGTCGCATATCATTCTTCTTTATTTTTTTTTCTCTACCTCTTGCTTAATAAATAATTTCTTCTCTTCTCTCCACAGCCAAATGGTATTTCCCCTGTTACAAGAGACGGATGGAGATTATCCCGCATGAGAGAATTAGAGAGGATTATGTTTCCTTAATATAGTTATTTGTTTATTTTTAAACTTGGGACCTGGGAATGCAAGTATGGAAGGTAGAAAAGAAGGCTTTTACTTGTCTATTGTTGTAGCATATCTGCCTTGGACCTTACTCTTCCATGTGATATTTCTATTCTGTTTTTTTGGGGTTGGGGGGGGGGGGGGGGGGGGTGTTATTTTGAAATTGATTACTTTGCATTTTAGTTGAGTTGACAAATTATCTTAAAGTAGACTCATGCACAACGAAGTTTGGGGATTTCAGGATTATTGATCTCAGATTAATGAATGCTGTGAAATTATTTTCCTTTTGTTCACATATTTTCATAATATTCGCCATGTATTTATTCATCAATTTAATTTCAGATGAAATGTGGCAAATGAGCTTGATATCAAGTGAAATGATGGACCCTGGGCTGTATCCTGAGCGTCCTGGAGAGCCAGATTGTTCTTATTACATTAGAACAGGCCTCTGCAGATTTGGGGCATCGTGTAGATTTAATCATCCTCCTAACAGGAAGCTGGTATGAGCTGCATCATATTTTGAAAGAACAATTTTGACTTAAATGCTATATGATGGAGTTAGCTTTGATCCATTGTTATGATGCTAGATTACCCCTCTGATGCCTTTTAGATATCATAACAGAATATACTAAGGAGTTGAGATGTAGAGCTGTAGACACGGACAATCTCACCTTCTGTTCCTTGCTATCTTCTTTATTCTATTCTTTTTAATGTTTTTTTATATTGTTTTTGAATTAAAGCCTGTCTCTAGATTTGATTCAAAGTAGAAAATATAGGAAAGGTTAGAAATGAGTAGATTGTTTGGTTAAGCTTTTAGGCACACACAAGTCCGGAGCAGTAAGGAATGGGAGGAACATTATGCATATGCATGTTGTCCTCTATGTACTCATACTGGTGTAAAGTTGCTGGCATTCAGCTTGGTGCACACTTCCTTATGAATGAAAGCTTGCAAAACGCACACTCACATGTGCTCCTCTGGACTTCAGTATAGTTCATGCACTCTTTTGCTGAGCTGATATACTTCATGTACTATTGTTATTTGTTGTTGCATTCTTCCCCATGTGACATTTCTGAGTCTCATATATAGTAGTTCAACTTCATATATAGTAGTCTCATATTTGGGGAACTTAACTAGATTCTACTTTTCTATTAGGCTATTGCTACTGCAAGGATGAAGGGGGACTTTCCAGAAAGAGTGGGACAACCTGAATGTCAGGCACGTATTTCCATATAGTTGGCATAATTACTTGTTTCATGATTATGGTCTGCATACTTCTATTGGCATGAAACGGTGTACTTCTGTGGCCCAACCATTTGTAAGCTACAAATTCAACTAGAAAGTTTTTAGGGATCAACCTTGATACTTTTGTAGGTGTAAGTTGTAAAAAGAATTATATATATTTTGATAGGTTAAAAATAATGGTATATATATAAATAGACATATATCTAGAGAGAGAGAGAGAGAGAAGGGGGGTTTCCCTGTGGCCAGTGGTGGAACCAGCAATTTTTTTGAGGGGGGCAAACTTTTCTATCGTGTGACACAATTATTTAAAATAAAAATTGGATTTAAAATAAAAAATACATAACTATATATAAAACTAGATCTCGATAATTTGCTACAGATGTGTAAAGATAAAATTCTAAGATCACAACTTATTATTTGTTTCAGATTTATGATGATAATGTTTCATTAAATAATATTCATCTTTTATTATTTTTTGTAATCAAATGTTTAGAATTTATTTTCTTCATAGAATCTATCAATTGCTTAGAAGGCATTCTTTCATTCTAGTGTGTAGTCTACTTTATTAAGTTTCATTCTTTCATTCTTCTATTTACTTATCAAAAAAAAAAAGGTACTTTTTTTTCTTTTGATAAGTGAAAATCTAGATACTTTCATGTCACACTAAACATATAATGATATAATTGAGACCTTAAATAAAAGTTTTCTTGCTTAATGAAGTCTAAAAGATAAAACCTCTCAACTATTTTTCATATTGATCATCAACCATTTTGTTGTATTTTCATATTGGATTCCAGATTAAGAAGCCTAATATTGTACAACAAACAACTTTGGGATCCATTTTAATAAATTTTCTATTTCTCCTAAACTTAGTTTGAATTAATCGTAGTGAGGCTACATCCTTGAATAATATATATAAATTATACAAAATTTTGGGACTATAGGAAAAAAATTGAAGAGAGAGAGAGAGAGGCATTCTAGGTATATTGAAATTTTAGAAAATTCTAATAGAGCATATGGGGATTTTGAAATTTCAGAACTTTTTTTTTTTTTTGGGGGTGGGGGGGAGGGGGTTGTTTGTTTGTCACAAATCATTATATTATGCTGGTCATGACTTAAGAACATAACATATTCTTCAAAAGAGACCTAATTCATTTCTCACATGGTGGGAGTCAATTATGGGCTTCTGGCTTCTTACGTCTTTACTTGATTAAATTGACAAAGCACAAATGGACATGAACTCAAACTCTATTCAAAGAGTGCCCTACGGCCTAATCCAAACATTTTAGAGATACTCTCAACACTAATGTCAAGATAATCCAACATTGATTGGATTTGCTTGTTATTCAATAATGGTTGGGTGTGCCCTTGATCAGGCTCTATCTCTCTCTCTCTCTCTCTCTCTCTCTCTTGCGCGTGCGCTCTCTGCTACTCTTCATCTTTGGGAACATCATCCCCAGGTTATCCGCTGTGCCATGTCAGCCTTAAAAAGAATTCAAATCTCAAAATGAAATGAAAATTGCTTTCAGATTCCTGCTCTACAAGTTATTCTCTTTGCATTTTCACTTTAACCTTGGTATCCTCTGTTTCCATTTCCCGCAATTGATTTTTAGTTTTAGCTCAACATATTTCCCCCCAATTTCATTTTCGGCTTTCGCACTTGCCATATCAGCAGATGACTTGGGGATGGTGCCTCAGCCTACAAATAGATTTAATTTGTTGAACCCAGATGTGAGATGGTGCTAATAATATTCCTCATTAGTTAGGTGTGTACTTGATAATTGGTAACTGTTCTTGTTGGGCATCTCCTCCTACTGGCCTGTGCTTTTAGATCCGATTCTAGGTATGCTCCTTATTTGTTAAACAAGTGAACTTACCATGCTAGCATTCTAAATGTGCAGACTATGAAAATGATGAATATTGGCAAGATAGAGCCCTTTGTTTTATCTGAGAGACAATATAAAACCCCCATGTTTTCGCAGCCTGATGGCCTTCGGCTAACAGTTACCAGGGAGTTCTTGAATTTTGTAGTCATCATTGTGCATGATAAAAACTATGGTGTTATCGCAGTGGTATCAGAATTCACTCTATTCCTTATGTTTCTAGTTTAGTGAAGTAGTAGACTTAAAAATGATTTTGCATGTTTTATTTTGTTTTCTACTTCACTTGCAGGAACAAATGGGAGTGGAAATGTGAAAAAATTAGGTTTTATGAAATACTTACTTGCTATTATAAGTTTGACTAAAAGATCTCTGTGAGTCACAAAAAAGTTTTTATCTAAACAACTTCTCATTTTCCTACCCACTTCCAGAAAACCAGTTACGAAACGTATCTTAATTTTTCAAGAATTTTAAAAAATTTCCAAAAATTTCTCTAACGTAGCATGCCCCCAGGTACTCAGGTATGAAAACACTATATACTGATGTTTGGTGTGTATAGTTTTAGGTGTATTTGTAGATATGCATGCTTATATGTATATGTATATGTATATGTATATTTCATTTCATATTTTGAAAGAAAACACATTGATTCCAGCATGAAGTTGCAAGGGCTTGCATATCCTTTAATTAGGAACAATTGGTGGCAGTGGGGTGGGGCTGGGAAGCCTAAATTTAGTTTGTGAAACACCTCTGTTTTAGATTTTAGGGTCATCAGTAGGGGTGTAAAAAGACCGGACCGGACCGGCGGACCGGTTGTCCCGGACCGGGATCGGACCAGACCGGTTGGAGTTCGGTCCGGTCCGGTCCAAAAAATATATGGACCGGAAAATTCCGGTCCGGTCCCGGTCCAGGGAGTTCATCCCCCTGGACCGGACCGGACCGGACTGAATCCTTTTTTTTTTTTTTTAATTTTTTTTTAAAAATATATGTATATATAAATAATAATATATAAATTTTAATATTAATATTAATATATATTAATATATAATATATACTCTTATAATATTAACATATAAATAATAAGTGTATTATTATTATTTAATATATTATTACTAATTTATTACTATTTACTAACATATAAATATATAATATACTAATGTAAATTGTAATAATGTTATTACTTATTAGTTATAGTTTATTAACATATATTAATGTAATAATATTATTAGACTATTAGATTATTAGTTATAGTTTACTAATATACTTAATATTTAATATTAACTAATATATTAATAGATAATATATACTCTTATATATTAATATATAAATAATAAGTGTATTATTATTATTTAATATATTATTAATAATTTATTACTATTTACTAACATATAAATATATAATATACTAATGTAAATTGTAATAATGTTATTACTTATTAGTTATAGTTTATTAACATATACTAATGTGAAAGTGTTATTAGACTATTAGACTATTAGTTATAATTTACTAACATACTTAATATATAATATATACTAACATATTAATATATAATATATATACTTTTATAATATTAACATATTATAATTTATAGTAATTAAATTTGGACCAAAAAAATATTTTATTATTGTAGAATTATATATTAAATTTAGCCCATTAAATTATATGGGGCACCCCTGGACCGGACCGGACTGCCCCTGGACCGAATTGGACCGGACCGGTATGGACCGAACTCCTGTTCGGTCCGGTCCAGGGTGAGAGAATTCTTGAACCGAATGAAATCGATCCACAAATTTCCAGGACCGGACCGGACCGGACCGGACCATTTACACCCCTAGTCATCAGACTGATGAACAGTATGCTTAATATAGAATATTGAATTGTTATTCAGACTAATGCATGCTATAAGTCAAACTTAATGTATTGTTTTGGCAACAATATATGCATTATGGATTGTTATGGCCACAGGTAATATTTGGAGGCATGTTGCTAATTAGATGTGATGATTTTGGTCACTCGCTCACTCATTATGGCCAGAATTGCCAGTTCAGATGTATTAATTGGTACATTATGCCTCCTCGTTCCATTTTGCTCCAAGTTCCTGTCCATTCTGGCCTATTTTGGCCAGAATTAGCATTCTGGACCACATTCCAATCCGAACTATTCTAATGGCAATCTTTTACTTTTCTTGAGTTTGGTTGACTTTTTTGTAAATTTTAAATCTAGATGGCATTCGTATATTTGAAAATCTAAAATTTATATAATTTAATTTTTTTTGTAACTTTTTTATATATAGATTTATATATTTTTTTCATTCTCTTGTGTTTTTGTAACTTTAAATACTTTTCTCAACTCTTTTTTTTTTGTTTCTTTTGTATGTATCTCAACTCAAGTTTGTGATTTTCTTTTAATGTTAATATCTCTACCTTCATTTTTTTTAATAAACTTTTCAATATATATTTCTTTTAGAAACCGTAAATTCTTCCTTATACACACACACATGCACACACGTTCATACATGTATGCTTTCTTTAATATATAGCTAGTCCCGAAATGGTACAGAGGAACACACCGGTACCAAGATATTCCATTTAAGTGTTTAAACTGAAATGATCGCCTAACAACATTTAAAACTTAAGTTCAAACCCTTTTTAATGAATCAAGGGGGCTCCAATTGTAATATTGACCCAGTCCTCTTGGTTCTTCTGTGGGTCTTTAGAAATGATATTTGAGTCAAGCTCGACTAGAATATGGGGCTTGAGTTGTATCACTTAAGGTGGAATGGCCCAATGAGAATGTCTAGAGTTTGAGGAGGTAGATTGTAATATTCCGGATCGTGATTAATAGGAAGGTTGAATGGGTTTGTTTACGATAAGGTGGTGAATGAGATCTCACATTGGTGGGGAGGGAGAAGTTCGAGCCCTTCATATTAATTCCAAGAGACTTTAATTATAACATCAACTATTTGTTTTGGAGTATGAGCCCTGATGTGACATGGGCCTTGCTTGGATTGTAATAGCTAGAGAGAAGCTTTTCTATATAATATACAAGATCTTTGTGGTTGTTGAGTTGGTTAGATAATGATATTTCACAATTGGACACTCAAAATGATGTAGACATGTTTCCTTTTGCCTAGTTGTGCTCATTGATTAGTTGATTGTATTATTTGTTGGGATTCTGATCAATTGTGTGGATATTAAATTTCTTGATCACTTTTTTAAAAATTTGGTCATTTTTATTAATATTTGATTATACAAATCTTGATTGATTAAATTCTCTGATAAAGACAAGGCTTATTATAAATTTTCTCCATTCTTTATTCTTAAAGAAAAATATATGATGAATTATCAAAGCGGCTCATGACTGGGAAGTAGAAAGCCTTTAGCCACGTTCTATTATCTGTTGTGTTTCACCAAGTTGAGAAGAGAAGCGGGAGATAATCTTCTTTGGGCCATTTCCACGAGAGGGTTCTTCAATGTTCTTTCTTAATATCCTTATTCCTTATGATAATAATTCATTTCCTTGGAAGAGCATTTGGTGAATGAAGGTCCCTTCAAGAGCTGCATTTGTGCTTTTTGGGCAACCTCTTCGAGAAGGATTCTTACTATGGATAAGGAAAAGAAACATCATTGTGATTAAGGAATTTTCTATTTGTGAGAGGAGTGGAGAGTATTGATCATCTCTTACTGCATTGTGAAACGGTTAGGGCTTTATGGAATGACTTTTTTAATCTGATGGGTTTGACTTGGGTAATGCTCATAAGTATAGTTGTAAGAAATTGAATAGATTTGATGGACTAGGCTGTAATGCTTTCTGAAAGGGGAATAGAGATTTTTCCTTCTGGATAGTGGACATTAAGAGTGTGGTAAATGAACATTGGTTGACGCAAAACAGTTAACTATAAAAGTTGCAATGAAGGACTTTAATACTTTCTTTTGCTCTTCCCTTACTTTGGCCCATGATTTATTTTGAAATAATCCCTTAATTGTTTTCTACTGACTATCATCATGAAGACAATTAACTTGCTCTGTGCCAATAGTGATATATTTGGAGAATATGGCTTCTATTTCAATCAGGGAATGTTAGATATTCAATTTTCCTTGTACGGTTTGGGCAACTAATATACTGTTTTGATGTGTTCTATAGTACTACCTGAAGACAGGAACTTGCAAGTTTGGGGCAACTTGTAAGTTTCATCATCCTAGAGACAAAGCTGGAGTTGCTGGAAGAGTTACCTTAAATATTTTAGGCTATCCTCTTCGCCCGGTAAATTAAATATTTTCCTTTTACTTATTTAACCATGTCTTCATATAAGTAGTTTATCATCTTGTTATACGTTCTTGTATGTTAGTTGGTTTTGGGTCTGCATCAGCTGTGCTAATTCATTAATGGATAGTTTGGATTGAAATTTCTCACAAATTTGGGCCTTCCATATAACCTATATTGTATCCCTGCAAACATCTGTCGCATATCTGAAATGGCATAGGTCTTTTTTAGTTATCTTTTCTTTCTATGTGAATGAAATTTATGTTTGTTTGTTTGTTTAATTTCATGTTGCCCCATTCAGAATGAGACTCAGTGTTCCTACTATTTAAGAACTGGACAATGCAAGTTTGGAAGCACTTGTAAATTCCACCACCCTCAACCAACAAATATGATGGTTTCCTTGAGTGGTTCTCCTGTATATCCTACCATGCAGTCTCCAACAACTCCTGGTCAGCAGTCTTACCCAGGAGGAATTAACAACTGGTCAAGAGCATCTTTTATTCCCAGTCCACGCTGGCAAGGTCCTTCAAGTTATTCACCTTTGCTTCTACCTCAGGGAGTGGTGTCAGTTCCTGGGTGGAATGCATACAGTGTAAGCTTTTCTGCATTCATTCCTACAAAATATTGTTCAAATGTCGTATACTTGTTTGCATTTGAGCTAACATTAGGTAATATAAGGGGGAGGAGATAAGAAAAGTTAAGTTACGGAGGGGGGTAAGGGGAAAGGGAGGGAATATATTTTCTTCAGGATGATTACTTTTTTATTGGAAAAATGTTGAGCAACAACACATATGATGATCCTATAAATTTGACATTCTTTCTATCTCTTGCTTCCTTCCAATTTGGAATGACTGGAAATGCTCGGTGGAGCTGAAGTCCTTCCTTTGTTGCTTCTGGATTATACCCACATTTCAATTTTGCGGTAAGTTGGTTGGGGTGGGGTGATACCAGTTGTTGGTGGAGTGTTTCCTTCTTGGGAACAGCTGCTGCTGCTGGTATTTGGTGGCAGTGATGGTGGTGCTGAGATGCTGCTTATCTGCTGGAAGGTTATGGTACAGAAAGATGTTACTGTGGCCTGAAAGTGAATATTTTTCCTCATGTCAGTTATATTATATCATTTGAAGAGAGCAACACTTTTAAATTTGATTTTTGCATTAAGTTCTGGATCAGTTTCACTCAAAACATGTTTGGGTGCTAAAAATGACTAGATTTTGGGATTTGCTTTGAGGTGGTTCTGATTGAAAGAGAAGTGAACTTTAGAACTTCATGGACGTACGGATATATGTATGTGACATCACAGGTGTTGAATCACAATCCAAATCAGAATCCTTTAGCTTGATCCACATGGCTACCTCTACCTCTACCTCTATACCATGCAGTGCTAACAAAAATCTCAGTTTCTACCATTTGTCACACTATTTTTCTAAAAGGCAATAAATATATTTAAACTTCTATATCCTATGTCCAACATGCTAATATAATTGCTTTTCAGGGTGAGCTTGGATCAGTTTCCTCTCCGGAGATGCAGCAGCAACCGGTGGGAAATAGTCAGATTTATGGAACCTCACGCCAGGGTGAATCAGCTAATGCAGGACCTCAGGGGACATTTTCTCCACTTCGTTCAAGTTCTGTCCCTGCAGGGTTCTATGCATTGCAGGGAGAGAATGTATTTCCTGAGAGGCCTGGCCAGCCTGAATGCCAGTTTTACATGAAAACTGGTGATTGTAAGTTTGGTGCAGTTTGTCGATTCCATCATCCTCGGGAACGTTTAATTCCTACTCCAGACTGTGTCTTGAGTCCCATAGGCCTTCCTTTACGTCAGGTGACGTACACCATCTATGTTTGCTTGAATCTTTCTGTTTCATAATAAATATTTTAGTATGCTAAGTGTCTTCAGTTTTTGTTTATTGTCACCCTTGAAATTTCCAACTTATAAAAAAAAAAAAAAATGTTTCCATGAATAAATATCTGACAATTAGTCAGCTGATGACTGCGGCAACTAAAGAAGTCAATTTTTTTTTTTTTTTTTGATAAGTAAAAGTTTATTAATCAAAGAAGAGGGCAATAACCAATTACAAAAAAAAAAAAAAAACAAAAGCCCATCAGGATAGTGCATTGGATACAAGGAAATTATGAAGACTCATGCCATTAAAGTCCAAGGCAATGGTCCATGTACATAGAGTTCTAAAGAAGAAAGCTATCAGCTCCTCAAGAGATCTCTCATTGTCTTCAAACGTCCGCTCCATTCGCTCTTGCCAAAGACACCATAGAAGGCAAATGAGAATCATCTTCCACACAGTTTTGATCTGTCTGCCTCGCATAGGGGGCCAACTTGCCACAGTTGCTCCCACCGTCTCAGGCATGACCCAAGCTATGTTCAATCTCTTAAAGATCTCATTCCAGAGAGCCCTAGCAGTCTTGCAATGTAACAAAAGATGATTAACTGACTCGCCCCTTTTACAGCACATGCAACACCAATCTGCTATAATAACCCTTCTTTTCCTCTGGTTATTTGTTGTGAGAATCTTTTCTAACGAAACTGTTCATATGAAGAAAGCTACTTTCGGAGGCGCTTTGTGACCATATTTGTCTTTACAGAAACTGAGTCTCAAGTCCTTGAGTGAGTACCCTGTAAAAAGAATGAACAGTGAAGGTTCCTCTTCTTGTATGGATCCATCTCAGGTCATTTTCATTCTGCATGTTTGGTCGTTGAGAGTAGATGAGACTATAGAATTCTACAAAATTTGCTCCCAATCTTGTGCCGCCCGGTTGAAAATAATGTTCCAAAACAAACTTCCCCTAACCGACTTCACAACCTCTGCCACAATGGTATCTTTGGCGCTTGCAATCTGATACAGAGCGGAGAACACTTCCTCCAGAGCTCTATCTTCACACCAAGCATCCTCCTAGAATCTAATTCTTGAACCGACGCCTAGACGAAGTCTAGTGTGCCGCTGGAAGACACTCCAACCACTTATGATATTTTTCCATAGCCCACACCACTTGCCCCTCTGACTTCGTTGGTGCACCACTCCTCCCAGGCGCCCCCATACTTGTGATCAATCACCATTCTCCAAAGACCCTCTGGTTCCTGATGGTATCTCCACAGCCACTTTCCAAGTAATGCCCGGTTGAACATTCTCAGATTACGAATGCCTAGCCCACCGCATGATAATGGGCGACAAACCATCTCCCACTTCACCAGATGGAATTTGAATTCCTTTCCTAAGCCACCCCACAGGAAGTCTCTTTGTATCTTCTCAAGATGACTTGCAACATTAGCCGGAATGGGAAAAAGTGATAAAAAATATGTAGGCAAATTAGAAAGAGTACTATTTATCAAGGTGACATGTCCTCCTTTAGATAAATACATCATCTTCTACCCCGCTAGCTTCCTCTCACTCTTTCGATCACTGTGTCCCAAATCTGTGCTGCCCTTGAAGCTGTGCCCAACAGGAATCCCAAATAGGTCATGAGGAGCGAAGAAGGCTGGCATCCAAGGGTACCCGCCAACTCCTGCAAATTGTGAACATCCCCAATTGGCACCATCTCGGATTTGTCGTAATTCACTTTCAGACCCGACACCGCTTCGAAGCAGAGGAATAGGGCCTTCAAAACTCTAACCTGATCTTACTCAGCCTTGCAAAGGACAAGTGTGTCATCTGCAAACAACAAATAAGATATATTAGTAAATTCCCGTGAAGGGGTTCCAATGAGGAATCCACTTACCAAGCCATTATCCACCAAGGATGCAAGCATTTTTGTTGAGGGCTTCATGACCAAAACGAACAACAAAGGGGATAATGGATCACCCTGTTTCAAACCACGAGAACAAGAAAAAAAACCCTTGGGGCAACCATTAATAAGGACTGAGAATCTAGCAGTAGAAATGCACCACTTGATCCAATTCCTCCATCTTACCCCAAAACCATACCTATCAAGAAGGTGCGAAAGAAAATCTCAGTTAACGTGATCATAAGTTTTTTCCATATCTAGTTTACATAGGATCCATGTACTGCCTGATTTTAGCTTGCTGTCGATACACATTGGCTATAAGGACTGCATCAAGAATTTGCCTGCCTTTGACAAAAGCATTCTGAGGTTTAGAAATAAGTTTTCCAATAACCTCACTAAGACGATTGGCAAGAACTTTCGAAATTATTTTATAAACTCCATTCACTAAACTGATAGGCCGGAAGTCCTTGATCTCGCCCCAACCTTTTTGGGGATTAAGGCAAGAAAGGTGGCGTTGAGACTTTTATCAAATTTTCCAAATGTAGACAACTCCTGAAACACTTTCATAAGGTCTTCTTTGATCACCTCCCAACACGCCTGGAAGAAACCCATAGAAAAGTCATCTGGACCTGGAGTTTTATCTTTGACCATATTCCGAATTATCTTGAACACCTCATCTTCCTCGAAAGCCCGCTCAAGCTAGACTGCATCCATTGAGTTAATCGTATCAAAGGCTAGACCATCAAGGTTGGGTCTCTATCCCTCTTGTCCTTAAGGAGGGTCTCATAAAATTCAACAATGTGGTTGCGAATGAGCCCTTCTTCTTTACATTCAATTTCGTCAATGCTTAGCACCTCAATGTTGTTATTTCTACGATGTGAATTGGCAATCCTATGGAAGAATTTCGTGTTACGGTCACCTTCCCGAAGCCACAAAACTCTTGATTTTTGACGCCAAGAGACCTCTTCCAATAAATTCAGCTGCTCAAGATCTGTTAGCCGCAAAGGCTTCTGCGCTTGCTCTTCTTGAGTGAGTGGTCGTTCCAATTGAACCCTCTCCAATTCTTGTATCTCCCTTATGAGGGCGTTCTTGTTGTCTCCAAGATTATCGAAAGATTTGAGTATTCCAAATCATCATATCCTTCTTTAACGCTTTCAATTTGTTGACGAAGATGAAGCTCGGGGAACCAACGAACTAATAAGAGATCCATCACTATTTAACCCTTTTTACAAAGCTTTTTGTCTTCAACCACATATTCTCGAATTTGAAATAGCGACGCCTGTTCCAAAGATCACCACAGTCAAGCAAAATGGGCAAATGATCAGAGAAAAGACGAATGATTCCACCACCGACGGGAGTCTGATCCCCCCTAGACGAAGAAAAATGGTTCGTCGGCGATTTTTGAATGGGAAGTGGGCTACCCGGTGATGTCTGAACCCTCTAAGATCTCTCCACTGCTGAACGGTCGTCCTTTGACTCTGATGTTGTCGTTTGAGTCTCTACTGCCGGGGACGTACTGGGCGGCATCAATTCTGGCACGAATTCGAGACTCTGGAGCTGCGAGCCGACCTTGGAGAGGCAATCCTGGTGTTCGGATCTCAAAGCGGGCTGAACTGGGCCCGACCCATTCACATTACCACTAGAGAGAGTCGCACGTGAAGGGGCCTGAAACGAAGGCCCAGCCCCAAAAGGATTCCCCTTCTGTGAAACTACCCGAGTGTTATTCCCAGCCTCTGTGTGTAATGGGCTGCTCGAAGGCCTAACGGGCTTTGGAATGAAACCCTTGAGATGAGCCCTAACACCCGATGCTTGGCCCCAAGTTAAGCGCTTCTTCCCCTTTCTTAAACTGAGACGTGGGCTTGGGATTAAGCCCACCTTTCTGATTCTGCCCAAATTCCTGATGAGAAAAGCCTAAAATGCCCTCTAGCTCATGTCTTACCTTAAGTAGCCCGACAGTATGTACAACAGTACGCATATCCTTCTGTAACACACGTAGCTGCCGCTGGGTCTCCATCAACATCCTGCGGATTGCCCATGCTTCAGCCCTGACCGAATCAAGGCTCGAGGTGTCCTGTAGTTTTAGAGACTTCCCATCACTCCGCTGGTCTCGAACGGTCGAATCCCCACCTCTCCTTTCCTTCCTCTGCGCCGGAGCCTCCTTGGAGAGAACCTCCTTGTATGTCCGTTAAGAGTCCCCTTTCTCCCATCTACCTCCTTTCGATTTGAGCTCCCCTTGATAAACATATTTTTTTTTATTTAGCCATGCCAGCAATTTTTCCTTGATTTTAATCCATCCCCACCTCCTTCCCCTTCCGGGAAGCAGAGGATATTCCTCCTTCTCCCTTGGTTGTACTTACCGACCTCTAGGAATCGCCCCCTATTGTTAGAACAACGCTGGGCTATGAAGCTACTATAGCCTTCTCTAGTTGCTGAGTGGACCTCCTTATTCTTCCCCCCTTTCGCACACTTGTCGATCACCTTCAATAACCACTGCACAGTGTTCTTTCCAAAGAGAGCCTTGCACTCAAACTTCCATCGCTTCTCAATAATACTACAACGGTCCCCTTTGTATGAGAAAATGAACCGCTTAGACTCTATCGCCACCTCCAAGTAACTGCCCATCAGGGCTTCCACACTAAGTGATACACAGATCACATAATGGGAAAACTAATCGGATAGTGAAAGAAAACAGGGAGAAGCTTGAGAAAACTTTGTCAAAAACGATAGTGTACGGAGAGAAAAATGGAAGTGTACAAAGTGGCTGTTCAGCTGTAGCAATCAGATATTTGTCATCTCCCTCAAAGAAGTCAATTTTATATGTACCATATACCTGTCCAGGTGAGGAAAACCAGTTTGTTGGTTCCTCTGATTTGGGACTGACTACCATCTGGTTCTAGCCAGTTTCAACTGGTCCTGGCAATCCCAGTTCAAATCCGTTCACCTATATTTACAGTTACGCAACTTTCATGAGGCCTTGAAAGCATAAAGTCATATTTAGAAAAATTGCAAACATAATGATTTGAAATGATTCAAACTAGCATATAGAGTATAATTACTAGTTGGCTTTACAAATTGAATATAGTTTGTTTATGGCCTTAGTCCACCCTTTGCGCGATTGCTGATGGATGTACTGTATTGCTAAGCTTAACTGAATTTGTTCATCTCTTGCATTAGACCCATACAAAACTTTATACTGAAATTATAGTAAAATGATTTTTAAGACTTTCATGGATAGGTGACGCTCTTTTATATGCCCCATGTACCTGGCTCTTGTCTATTCTTTTTTTACTAAAATGTTTGTTTAGTGATAAAAAAAACATAAGAAAATTAAACCTATCCTATCCTAACCATGTTAGTATTCCTGTATGCATTTGATAATGACATCACCAGAGTTGGATACGGTTTGGCTTGTTGACGTTTCAAGAAAACATTCAGAGGATTTTCTAATTTTATATTTATATTCTTTCTGGTTTGACCTCCTGAATTGCTATTGACAAAAACACACACTAAGGCACCCCTTCTCATGCAAATGCACTTAGCAGTTAATTTCTTTCGGAACAAAACAGTAATTAAGATCGTTTTTGCATCCTCTACTACTAGTTGTGGCTTGAGTTTTCTAAGCATTCTTCCTCAGAGCTTATTTTTTGGTTTTCTAAGTGTATAATGTAAATACAGAGTTTATTTGTTGGAAGAGACTTCTTGCTGGAAGTCTTATGGTTTTAAGAAATTCTGCCCCCCCCCCTTCCCCCCTGTTTGTTTCAGACATCATTTGTATTGCAGTACAACTTTGATCAATTTGATGCATATTGATGGGAGATACTCATTCATCTTTAACAGGGACAGCCTCTATGCATCTTTTACTCTCGTTATGGTATCTGCAAATTTGGTCCAAGTTGCAAGTTTGACCACCCAATGGGGATTTTCACGTACAATCTCTCTGCATCATCTTCAGGTGATGTTCCGGTCCGGCGTTTGCTGGGGTCATCATCAGGAACTGCTGCATTAAATTTGTCATCAGAAGGACTTGTTCAAGGAGGCTCGGCAAAGCCCAGACGACTTTCATTGTCAGAAACTAGACAGATGCCTTCTGGTGATGATAATCTAGACACAGAAGGCTGACACCATGAGTGATTTCTTTTTTACAACCTTTTGGAGTCTTAAGCAAGAGTTATCTGTAAATTCATTTCCCACTGCTGGAGATGTACAGAGTTCATGCCAACCAATTCTGTTCTTCTGAAAATGTATTTCAGTTGACAGGCTTGACTCTTCTGAATTTCATGTCGCGGCATTGTATAAAGTCTGCAAATATTGTCACACATGGTAAAAGCCATTGTGAACATTCATCGTTCCAAAGGCTGATCTTTATGATTTGGATATTCTAAAATTCTCTCACTACTTTCATTGTTACTTGACCTGCTTCTCAAATGCATGAATATTTGTTGCCTGTTTTGCATGGATGTTTACTTATAATAATTATCATCAGCTTCCCTTTCCTTCTTGTTCTTACTGTTACTGCTACCATCTACCTGAGTTCTCTACAGCAGTCCTGTAATATCAACATTATTTTCTGTTGTGTAGAGTAATTTCTTTTCTTTTTATTTTTTAATTAATTATCATTATTTTTTATTTTGTGGAATCATCTTTATACAATTTGTCATTAATTATCTTGCTGGGTAGGTCTCATTTTGCAGAAATAAACGTTGGCAAACTTGTCGTGTATGCTTCAGAAAGTGGAGGCACTTGAATGAAGTGGAATTGATGTCACTCGTCCTCACCGGATGACTTCTTCAGGTTCCAAACCTCAATGGGTATTCTTTCTTACTGTTAATAGCTCACCTGGCATCAATTAGTATTCATTCTTATTGTTAAGAGAAATGATATTTGCAGTCGTGGAATGTACAAATGCCCCACAACTGTTTTGAGAAAAGTGAGTAAATGTGGAGCTTACATGAAAGAAGCTAACTTTTTAATAGTGGACCTCACTTTTTTTCTAAGCGATTACGCAACGTTTACGCATTCTATGACTGTATGTAGTATTATTATATTGTTAATAACTCCCAGCATCAATCTGCAAGTTGCATGGTGCAATTATTAAATTCTTGCTGCTTAGAAGTTTGGTTCTGCATGAATTGGCAGTCTGTAAAAGAACATACTGATTACCGATCAATCTATTCTCACACCAGTCTAATACTTCAAATCCCCAGAGAACTTGTAGCAGGTAGCAATTGAACACCAGAATTTGGTGCATTCTTTCGTTTTTATTTTATTTTATTTATATAGAAGTAATAAACTAATACAAATTGTTTTGAAAGTTCTTGGAATGGGAATCGGTTCTGCATTCTGTTGTATGGGACGCAATTTATTTAATTGTACTTGTGATTTATTTAACTCTATTTTTTTTTTCGAATATCAATTTTGATTTGAAAGCTATTGAAACCTGACATTCCCATGTATTAGATTTTTTGTACAATCTAGCTTCATTTTTTCTGACTGGTTCACATTATTTTTTGCCTGTTTCGGTTTTGGTTACTTGGGTTGTGTTCTGCATTTCAGTAAAATCTCTGACTTTTGTTTTAGGCACTAGAAACGCTATTTACATTTCTATTACCTTCATAAAAAAAAAAAAAAGGTTGTGGAAGTCATGATTGTGATTAGTTTGTTCCATAGCATTTCATGTATTGATAATAGCTTTGAACAAAGATTCTAATACATTGTGAATGGGCTATTAATTCACTATAGGGAGTTGAGACAAACTGACATTATGATTGAAAACATCATGAAACTTGGTTCAATCATCTCTTGTGAGTAGGGCTGTTCAAAATAGCCGAAGTTCCGACTCGCCCGAATTTTTGATTTGGCCCGATCCAAAAATACCGACTGATTGGCTTTGAAAACGGAAGTGGGTAATACCAATACCCATTAACAGTGAAATATAACTTTGTCCTGATACCATTTTTACACAAATGGAAAACCCATCGATTTCATTCTCGGCCCTCGACAAATCCTCTGCCTCTTTTCTCTCTCTCTCTCTTTCTTTATGGTTTGAATCACCGACCTGAATGAGGGTTGAACGCCGTGCACGGGCTTGTTCAAGCGAGGCCAAGATTTCAAGAAGCAGGGACTTTCTTTGACAACGGGGAAAGTCTCGAGAGAAAGCCAAAGGGAACAGGGAAATCACAGAAAAAACAACAAAAATGGTGGAGAAATTGAAACAGAGGTATGAGTTTCGCAAAAATTCTTTGAACCCAAATAGATTTGTCTGTTGCATGCTTCTTTCTGGGCAAAAATTTGGATCTACTTTTTCCCAATGTTCTTGTTATAGGCTTTGCTTTCCTAAGAAAATTAGCTTTCTCCCCTGCAAAACATGGCAGTAGAAATTAGAAAATGATGAATTTATCCATTCGATTCTACAGGATGTTTTTTCCTTCAAGGTATGTAATAATCCATGTTTTCTTTATGATCGTCTCTATTATACATCCATCCTTCAATCTTTTTACCCAGGTAACTGGTGAGGTATGGTCCAGAGAAAGAGAAAGTGCTGCAGTTTTGGGATTGATAATCGGTATCGGGTAATTGGTATGGAAAGGTTATGGGTCGGGCCGGGCCGGGAGAACAATCCTGCTTCTAAGTACTAAAGGAGTGACTTGGGATCACTGTATGAGTAACTCATGTACGTGTAATACTTAGATGATAAGCCACATCGTGCTTGTAATGTTCGAATGAAATTTAAACATTTTTTTTGTTGTTTAGTAAAATCTTCTAAACAACCTGTTCCATGCATATATTTTTAATTTTGAATGATTGATAAGTAATTTTGAGGTTAAGATGATCCATTGCATTTTCACTATGCCACGATGTAACTCTGGAACAAGGAGTTTATGGTAGTGAATATGTAAACAATTGCCATTTGCTACATTTGTTTTTCATCTTGTGCTTCGTCAAACAGTGAGACAGCTTTGCATCTCAAATGTCATCTCCACCAATTGCACTTTGAATGTTTCCTGCCGAAACAAATGGAATATTTTTATGATTTTCTTATGATGAGATATATTTAATAATATTTTCGCCTTTATTTTTGTACATCATGGCCAAACTAATTATAATTTATTTATTTATTCTTTCCAATTAACTTAGGAATATTTAGTAAGTACATGAAGGCCAGGATCATCATAGATTCAAAATGATCAATCTCATTAGTTTGCCCAAGGGGATATTTACTAATAGGAGACGGTAAAATCCTTATTATAACTAATATTACCAGAATAATTTCACCTAAAATTATCAAGGTGTTAACCATTTAGGATCTCACTCTTAGGCCCTATTTGGATATTACAAATATTACATCTCATCTCATCATTATAATTTAACTAAATTTTTATATAAAATATAATAAATAGTTCAATTTGCTCAAATTTAAAAACATTAATAATATTAAAAAATAATATTTTATTCAATTTTTAACTTTGATCTTTAACTCACTATCCAAACCACACCTTAATTTCTTAGGTATAGAAGGCTGTTAATGGAGAATGATCCAAGGTTTTTGAATCCATCTAATCAATTCATAGTATGTAGTGTCCTTAAGCAAGAATGATCTAAGCTGGTAGGTGAGAGACCATGTTGGAAAGTTATGCTTGTGTACTTAGCATGCCATCATATTCTAGGTTTGCAGCGAGAAATAGTAGTTGATTTAAAAATACAAGAGAAACTAAAAACTTAAACATAAAAACTATATATATGATCGCCATAAAAGACACGTTCCTCTTAACACGGTTGAACCATACTCCTATTTTATCATTTTTCCTTTACCTCAAATCCCTAAATTACAAAATTCGAACTTAAAACAATTATTTAGCAATGGCCATATCCAACTCGTTTCCCAATTCCACATACCACGTCTCTCGTTCTTCTCCTTCGGCAAAAGGTCTCTATGGAAGAGCTTGACAAAATCAAGGGAAGTAGGTATTGAAATGTCCATTATTTCGAGTTTTATGAATTTTAAGATGACTAAATGATAACCAGTTTTAAACCAAGTATATGAAATATTGCTCATCATTGGTGATCTTAACACAGTGAGTATTGAAAAAATTTCAAATCATTGTTTTGTCTATGGAAAGCTAGGGCATCACTTTTATCAATGTCGGTACAGAAAAGAAGAAGCGAATGTCGTGCTTGAAGACCTTGTAGCAATAGCTTGTGAAGCCAACCATGTGACATTCGAAAATGGATGGCGCCTTGACAGTAGAGAGCCATTATTCATACTCAAAGGAAATAAATATTTTGAAAACTTATGTAATGGGTGTGTAAGGGGATTTTGTTGTGCTTTGTTATGGACAAAACACACACCCCAACAATGACAAATAAAAGTAAAAGAAAACAATCAATCACACGACACAAGAATATACGTGGTTCGGTAAATCGCCTACGTCTACAGAGATACATAAATCTTATTAATAAGAGGAGATTACAATCACTCAATCTCAACTCACTCTTTCTAGGGCCTTTTTACTCTTTCATACAATATGCACTCACTAGACAATTGTTCTCTCTCAGAATACACTGAAAAAACCCATGTTTAAGCAGTCAAATGACACATATTTATAGTAAAACGACGCTGGAAAACCTTAATTCCGAAATTACTGCGAATCTCTCTCAAGCGGGATGTCGAGCGAGGTCTCTGCCTGAGTCTTGCTCGAGTGAGTGTCGAGCGAAGTCTCTGTTTGAATCTCACTCGAGCAAGGGTCGAGCGAGATATCTGACATGCGATTTTCAACTCCCAAATCAGTCTTCACATGCAACCCAACAATCTCCCACTAGGAGACTGGGTCTCCACATGCCATCTCTTGTTTCCAGTCAAGCCCTATCATCTCTGCAGCTCACAACTCCCGTCTTCAAACCAGAAAATGAACTGAAGTTGAGCCCGACTTCAGTCCCCCATGCACGTCGCCCTTAGTCAGCACATCCACTGGGCGATTCACAACTCCCACTAGACTAGGAGTATCCGGTCTCGAACCGTTCTTGGCAATCTCAGCCAACTTCTCCAGGCTTACATGAGGAACGACAAAGCTGATTCCCTTTGGCTTCCTCACAGGTTTTGCGTGATCAAGCCTGCCCTTTTGCACTCCTGTATTTCTCAGCACATCACTGGAACCCGATGTCAAATACAAATAGTTAGATCTCTTACCATGTACTAAAACCAGCGCACCCTTGGTAATCTTCCAAATTCCTGCAAAGAACGCTACTATACAACCGCTGTTATCAAGTTGTCCCACAGAGATCAAGTTTTTCTTCAGATTTGGAATATGTCTGACTTGCTATAAAGTCCACACGCCCCTATTTGGAAGTGTGATGCGCACATCACCCACTCCCACTACATCTAGTGCCTCTCCATCAACCGTATACATTTTCCCAAAATCACCAGCAACATAATTTTGCATGATCTCTCGATATGAGGTGCTATGGAATGATGCTCCTGAATCCAACACCCAATCATCAATCGGACCGTGCTTTGCAAGAAGTAAGGCATCGTGAGTTTCTTCTGCCACTACATTCACATCATCATCCTCATCATTTTCTTGATTCCTGCAATTTTTCTTGATGTGGCCCGACTTGCCACAACCCCAGCACTTCTGCTGCCCAGATCTCGTCTTGCTCTTCCCTCTGCTCTTGGAGCCTGACCTATCATGTCTTCTGTCCCGACTGTCAACATTTAGGGCCGATCCCGAACTTGAGAACTCACCAGAGTCTCTCCTACATACCTCTTCAGCAAGTACCATGTCACATATGTCATCGTATTTAAGCTTCATCTTGCCGGCTAAACTACCACAGCCATCCTCATGGCCTCCCAACTATTTGGTAGCGATGCCAACAGAATCAACGCTCTGATCTCATCATCAAATTCAATCTCCATAGAAGACAATTGATTTGTGATCGTGTTGAATTCATTCAGGTGTTGGGCCATAGACATACCTTCTGACATCTTCAGATTGAACAATTTCTTCATCAGGTGCACTTTGTTGTTCGCTGAAGGCTTTTACATACTTGACAAAATCTTCATGAGACCCTCCGTGGTCTTCTCCTTACTGACATTGTGTGCCACTGTTCTAGACAAACTCAGTCGAACAATCCTCAAAACCTGTCGATCTAATAGGTTCCACTCATCATCTTTCATGCTCTCTGGCTTCGTCCCCAACAGTGGAAGGTGGAGCCTCTTCCCGTATAGATAATCCTCGATCTGTATCTTCTAGTACCCAAAATCAGTGCCATCAAACTTCTCGATCCCAGTTGCGTTCACTTGATTTCCAGCCATCGTTATCCTTCAGATCCGAACTTGGCTCTTGATACCAGTTGTTGTGCTTTGTTATGGACAAAACACACACCCCAACAATAACAAATAAAAGTGAAAGCAAACAATTAATCACACGACACAAGAATATACGTGGTTCGGCAAATCGCCTACGTCCATAGAGCTGCAGAAATCTTATTAATCAAAGGAGATTACAATCACTCAATCTCAACTCACTCTCCCTAGGGCTTTTTTGCTCTCTTACACAATATGCACTCACTAGAAAATTATTTTCTCTCAGAATACACTGAAAAAATGTTTAAGCAGTCAAATGACACATATTTATAGAAAAACGGCGCTGGAAAATCCTAATTCTGAAATTACGACGAATCTCGCTCAAGCGGGATGTTGAGCGAGGGTCAAGCAAGGTCTTTGCCTGAGTCTCGCTCGAGCGACGTATCGAATGAGTGTCGAGCGAAATCTCTGTCTGAATCTCACTCAAGCAAGGGTCGAACGAGATCTTTAACACGTAATTTTCAACTCCCAGACCAGTCTCCACATACAACCCAATAAATTTTCCCTCGATCCAAGAAATGAGGTTCAATCCAAGCAATGAGGTGAAGTGAACATCAAGGCCCATTCTAGAACTGGCCAACCCATCGACCCAACCTAAGGGGAGTTGACAATGCTTGCACCTACAAGGGATGGCCTTGTGGAGGACACTCCACAACATGACCCACACAAATTAAGGGACAACACAAAGATGGGATTTGCCATCTTGAAGCACCCCCTGAGCGATGCCTAATACTTGAGTATCTGTCTAATTCAACAAACAAGAATTAAGGAGAGCCTTTGATCTCCTGAAAATGGGACATTAACAAGAGACTAAAGAAACTCGTGGAAAGGAGAAGATAGGGAACCACGCCGTATTAATGGCATCAAAACCCAAGCTAAACCTTGTATTAATAACATCATCGTAAAGACCACTTTGCATTAAAGGACTCTAACAAAGGAATAGTAGAATAGAAGAGGGCCCCATAGGGCAAGCAAGATCTGTCCCCTCAAGCTCCAGTTATAAATAAGAATCTCCCAAGTTTGAGGAACCACTCTACGTTCTCATAATACGTAAACCTTCAAAATATTTACTAACTTAAGTATCAGAGACTCCCTGACTTTCAACACTACCCTTTTTCACCTCCTTTACATTTTTTTTGCAAGCCCAAAACCAAAAGACCTAAGTTGTAGGATCTTGGCCTATAAGCATGCGAAATATTACGTTAACAGTGGTGTCATCTGTTAGGTATCTATAAAACTCACGTGTACTTTGCAAGCCTATATCAACTCATTCTTAGACAACTCGGGGAGAAGGAGAAGGCACCATGGAGGTAACACTTAAGATTGCGAAAGACTGGACAATGAGATTGACCCAAGATAAGGAAATGCTCTGAAAAGAGATTGATGAGCTTAAGTAGCGGCCACCAAGAACGAAATGACAATGTTGAGCCCAGCCACACGAGCATGTGGGACCCATAAATGTAGGAGGTAGAGAAAATGAAGATGAATAAAAGAAAAATATGCAGAAAAAGCTCTGCAATCTTGAAGGCCAGTATGAAGAGATGGCGAAGAAGGTGTGCATGTCATTCTTGGTAAACTTGCTGCTCACAAGCACTGAATTGACCTACTTTGAGTAGTTGATGGTCGTGTCCTCACCACCAAAATTCAACATCCCCAGCATGGAGATGTATCATGTTAGGATGGACCCACTCGAGCACCTAGAAACCTTCAAGGCTCACATAACACTACATGACTTCATCAAAGGTTCTTTTTGCTAACCCTAAAAGGGCCAGCATGAGTATGGTTTAGATCATTAGTGCCCAGTTCCATAGATAGTTTTGACGCATTTGTTCGTGAACCAGTTCATGCCTAGCCAAAGAAGGTGACGCCCAACCATGTTCCTCCTCACCATCAAGCAAATAGAGAATTGTAGTATGAAGGCATTGTTGCCTGGCTCAACAAAGAACGCTTGACCATCGAGGATCAGGACGAGAAGATAACTTTGGTGGCCTTTTTGGGAAGAGTCTAGCCACAATCCTAATTTATGGTCGAGCTGGTGAGAAGGATTTTAGCCAGATAGTGGGAATTTATGGACCAAATTGACAACTTCGTCAATATTGAGAACACCCTATGGGAATTGATGAAGTTGAGAAGAAAGGAGCCAGAGCGGGTAGAGAGGAAATCAAAGGCTTCAATGAAGGCCAAGGCACTGGGAATGGAGAGAAGAGCTCCCACGACAAAAGGAAGGAAGGAGCGCTGATGAGGGGTTCAAGCCTTCGCTTTGACCGCCCGACCTTTTTTGTTCAAGAGGCCATCATCCAAACTGCAAGGGAAGACGAGGACCATGACATCACCCACTGCTATTACACCTACCACAGGTCTACCTTGCACAACACTGAAGAGTGCTTTAACTAGATTGGGAGAAGGGAGCATGAGGAGCGGACTAGGCAATGCTCTATGCCTACCCAAAGGTCAGATCGGGAAAGGATGAGATATCTAGGGAATGAAGCACGGATTGGACCGACTACTGTAGAAGGGAAGAGAACCCGCCACTATGACCACCAAGACGTAAACCTCTCTAGGATTGTGACCAATCACTATTGTGAGGAGTCCCCTCCTCGGAGAGATAAGGACTATAGGTGGATGGTTGGCTGGTAGAGGCGCGTCTTCCTCAAGTAGGAAGGCCTAAGCAAGGCGGGCCCAATACTACAAAATGTACTTCACCGAGCACCGACTTGCCAAGTACCAAATATACGATATGGTTCTTATCGTCTCATTAAGGGAGGCTAACAAAGAGGGGGTCCTATAACCCCAAATGAAGTGGAGCCATTTATTGATAGAGGTAATAGCCAATGAAGAGATATTTAAGGGCCAACTACTTTGATTCCACAATTCTAGTGATGGGGCAATCAATGAAAATGTGAAGAAAAGATTATTCTTTATCATCACATAGAGGACAATTTTAGGATGGGATATTTAAAATGAGTCTCTTTAATTGCTCTCATGTAGGTAAGATGTTCCAGAATACTGTCCATAAAAGAAAGTTTGTAACAATTGTGAATTTTAAGCTTCCAAAATTTTTAAACTTGAAATTCGTGAGTGTACATTCTTATTGTATCTACAAGTGAAGGTGCAAGCTGATGAGCCATTTTGACTAAGAATTTCCCATTTTGAGTTTGAGTCCATATGTGGCAATCTTGGTTTCAAGAAAGTTGAGTTAGAGGGATCTTGAGAATTTCAGTGATACTATCTTGTCAGAAGAGAGATTGCAGCTTGTGTATATCCCAAGAACCATGATTAATCAAATCTAGAACTTTAAGCGTGGGTGAGATATCAACTAAAGGGTTGACTGGAAAAGGTTTAAAGTTTTCCAAGGTTGGAATCCATAGGTCAGACCATGCTTTAATCGACAGTCCATTAATAATTTGAAAGCACATACCTTACCCAGTAAAGCTTTATTTTAAAATTCCTTTCCATAGGTATGAGTCAGTAGCTTTTGAGACCACATTTACCCGTATTTGGTTGGCTCATTTCCCATCCAGTTTTTTCTAGTAAGGCAACATTCATGTTTTTCATCAAGCGCAATCCCAAGCCTCCATCTTTCTTTAGTTGGCATATTGCTTTCCAAGATTTAAGGCATAGACTATGCTTTTTTTCTTTCGAGAAGCCCCACCAAAGTTTTTAAAACTTTTGTTTATAAACTTGCAAACTGACTTCGAAGGCATATGAGTAGTCATGTGGTATGTGAGAATGGAGCTTGCAAGCATGGCTCGACTAGCTTGAGAGAGCAATCTTGACTTCCATCCTTCAATTCTTTTGTTGATCTTCTCTAACATCTCTTTATAATCCTCTTTTTTGGATCTCCTGAAAGTTGTCGTCATTCCCAAGTATTTCATCTTTGAAGAGGATTCTTTGTAATGCAAAGATGCCGAGATTATCCTCCTAGTTGCTTGATTGGTGTGCCTTGTAATGTAGATGGAAGATTTGCTTTGATTGATACGTTGGCCAGACCAAGCTTGGTACTTCTTAAGAATATTTGTAATGTTTGAATTGATTTTGCTTTAGCTTTCCTAAAGATAGTTATATCACCTGCAAAAAGAAGATGAGTAATTTGCGGACTCTTTCTGCTTGTTTAATACCTTCCATTTGTCGAGAGGCTTCAGAACGGGCAATGAGTCTTGAGAGTATCTCTATGCTTAGAGTGAAGAGGAATGGTGAGATGGGGTCACCTTGATGGAGACCTCTTTGTGAGTGAAAAAACCTCTAGGAGAACCGTTGATAAGAAGGAGAAGGTGGTGGTTGTTATGCATTCCTTTATAAGATTTATCTAAGTTGAGTTGAAGCCCATTGATTGCATAATAGCAAATAGGAAATTCCATTTGATAAAATTAAAATCTTTCTCCATATCCAAATTAATCGCCAACTGACCTTTCTTTCCTTTATGATTTTTCAAATGGTTGATCATTTCATGGGCTACAATGGAATTTTGCTTTGATATTTTTTCCCGACACGAAGGTTTTTTGGAAAGGAGAAATTATGCTTGCGAGTGTTTTAGCCTATTTGCTAGTATCTTGGTGATTATCTTGTAGATGACGTTGGTTAGGGTTATTGGATGGTAGTTTTGAGGGGTGCTCGGATTTGTGATTTTTGGAATGAGAGCTATATGGGTATGGTTCAATTGTTTCAGAAGCTTCCCACTTCGAAAGAAATTTTGAACCACTACAATTTTTACTTGTTTTATGATGTGCCAGTAATGCTTATAAAAGAGAGCAATCATACAGTCGGGTCCCGAAGCTTTGTGGTTATGGATTTTCACAAGGACACCAAAAATCTCATTTTTAGTGGGCAAAGTCGTGAGAGATGCATTTTCTTCCTCTCTAGGAAGGATGAGTTCGTTGTGGTAAAGATAGCTTTAAAGTGATTTATAAGTGATTCTTCAATGACATTTTGGTCCATTGTCCATGCTCCAGGACTAAGCTTTATGGAGTCGATCCCATTCTTTTTTCGGAGGATAGTTGTTGAGAAGTGGTAAAACTTGGTATTCAGATCAGATAAAGTTATCCAATTTATTCTTAACTTTTGCCGCCAAAGAGTTTCTTCATGCTTCAATTGCTCCTGTAGTTTGTGATGGAGGAAAATCTCTTTTTGTAAGCTCCATTGGTTTGAGGGATTGCTTTGGAGGTGAGATAGCTCCAATTCAATTTGCTATATGTTTGCCTGAATTCTCCCAAATTGGTTTTTTCCCTACATAAGATGAAAGTTGGATGATGGCATTGCTTAGTAGTTATTTTCTCCAGAATTCCTCAAATTTGAAAGGAGAGGCGAACTTCATTGATTTCATCGTATTAAGTAAGAGAGGATTATGGTCTAATGCTGAAGAAATAAGATGTTGAATAAAGGCATCTAGGAATAATTGGCGCCATGGGGCATTCACTATGCCTCTATCTAATCGCTCTCTAATCATTTCTCTTACTTGATGGTTATTTGTCCACATGAAAGTGGGCCCCGAGAAGTCAATGTCAATTAGACCATGAGAATCCATCATGTATTTCAGTCCACCTATTGATGAGGAGGTGATTGGCTTGCCTCCAGATTTATCTTGTTGACGAATCAGGTCGTTGAAGTCGCCAATCTAAATCCATGGACCCGGGAATGAATTGTGGGTTAAGTATAAGAGATTCCAAAATTTTGCTTTATGTTGTCATTGAGTTGCGGCATAGACAAAATTTGTCATTAAGGTTGATTTGGAGGATCTGAGTCAACTAAAATAGAGATAGCATTAGTTTAAATAAGGACTGATTTGATATCTGAATCCGGTCGCCATAAGAACAAAAGGCCTTTATTATTTCCTGAGGCTTGAAGATGGAAACCAAGCCTATTTACAAGGGAAAAAGTGTGTACATTAGACACCAAGGTTTTCGACAAAAATATAATATCCAGGTTGTGATTTCTATTATAAGCCCTATTACTCCTTATTGCTTTGAGGTGGGCCAGGCCCATGCAATTCCATACCATAGTCTTCATGGAGATTTTGGAGGTATGGTATAGCCCACCTCGTCAGATTTTTTGAGTTTGTCAGAAGATCAATTTCTAGGAGTTGTTTTGTTGTATGGTTTTGCTTTTGCGGCTTCTTGGCTTTTCTAATTTTTCCCAGAGCTTTTAAGTTGACGGAGAGGAGCAAGAGCGTTGCTTCTTGTTCTGCTCTATTCATTTTGCTTGTAGGAGTGGCTTGTAGTTTCTGACTTGTAGTTTCTATCACTTTCTGCAGCTTGATTTTTGGTGGATTGATATCATCGGAGTCATGAGGATCAATACACTGGTGTGGGCAAGACTTCAGCAGTTGGGACCAGAGAAATATGACTGTCAGAATGCGGGATATCATCTAAGTGGAGTTGAGGCCCATCGGGTTGTTGATTTTTTTATTTGGCAACAAAGTGAATCAATGGCTCGGTGGGCTTAGACTTGTCGAGAGTAGTCATGGGATTTGTGGCCAAGAGTCCCAAGCGGACAGGTTTATAGACAATAGATAGGGTGTGAAGGCCCACAGGCCTTGTGCTTTATGCTTTTGCTTGGGCCGAGAGTACCAAATTACCATTTAGGCTTTGTGCTTTTGCTTGGGCCTCCGAAGTCAATATAGAGCTCGAACTTGCTGCTGTTGGAAAGCCTAAATTGCCATGGGGAGCGTGGCCCATTTGAGTTGGTTGGAAAGCCTTCACGCCCATAATTGGTGCTGCTGATTTGATCTTCATAAACTGAGTAGACCATTTTTTTAGCATTTGACATAGGGGGGATGGAAATGTTCTGAAGAGCCGTCTCAACAAGACTATTGTAGAGCAATTGAGTTGCTGTCTTCTAAAGGAAGGATGGTCCTTGATTGACATGCTGAAAAGGGTTGGGTGGAGAAGATTTAATGCTCTGATTTATTGTGGAAGCTGAGGTTGGTTTTGACCCATAAATGTCCATAGTGTTTGGATTGCTACAATGCGCAACAGTGACATGAATCCACACTGATTGTCGATTGCTTGGAGTTTTGTTTTTGGTCATACCACCATGAGAGAAATAGGAGTTTTTTGGGCTAAACTAGCAGTCTTTTTCCATATTCACCATCTCCAAGTTCCAAGAAGTAAGATTATTGCTTCTCTTTAAAGATTCTTCTTGTCGATTTTTTAGAGTGTAATCCCTAGGGTTTGCGCTTGATAAGAGATCATAGGTGTTAGTGACTCTAGTCGGAATGGGAGGTGAGCGATCCTTCCACCCAACTAGTGATAATTGCTTTGCCTTTTTCTGACCTTAATGATCCCCTCAATTCACTAGAGTAAATTCAAAGAAGTAGCAAAAAGAGAACCTTAAAACCAGCTCATCTGCTCTTCCCTAAAGACCAACCCACCTATAAAAGTACGACATCTCAACTCCACCAAACCACCTTATTTTATTTACCCTGCACCCAACCACATTTGAACCACTACTTCCAAACACAAAAACACCCCCTTTATTTCCTGAATCCATTCCATGCGACTCAAGACATCCCCCCTTGATTACGCCTAAAGAATAACGTGGTCGTTTGCAGTATAGCTTTGGGGTGTCGATTCCACAAGGAGATGGATTGAGAAATTGAAGAACAGTAATGAAATTAACAAAAATATTAAATGAGTGTGATAAGTAAATTTTAGAGTGTGATGTAAATTGAAACTAAATGAGTAATTTGAAAAGTATAAAAATGAGACGAAAAGTATAGCGTAGGGAATTCCTTGTGTATTTGTGGTATTCAAATTTATTCTTAATTCATTGATAACTCAATTAAGAATTCTATATCCAAATTCTTAATCGGAATATATAACATTAATAACCAAAATTTAAATCAAAGATAACTCTTTGAAAAATCATTCTTCGCGCTTAACTCTCATAAATTGTTATCAATATTGAGAAAATCCAACGACGACAATATACCCAAGAGGCGATATTGCAGCAGAGAATTAAATCAATATAAATAATCAATTACTCCAAACATAATTATAGAACTAATTCACTCAATAGAAAAAGCATGACTGAATCCATAAACGAAATAGATTCTATATTTATTTGAAGACGAAAAACATCACAAATAAATTGACAATAATAGAACAAAAGAGTTTTAATATTTAAAGACCAAATACATAAATCAAAAATAAATTACAAACACCATCACACACACAAGTTCATCCCTAGCCCTCCTTGAGAATTTAGTTACACATATTGAAAATATACAACAAAAATTCTCCAAGGGATAATATGGAAGAGCCAACCATTATTGTCTTCTCTCTTCTTTGGTTTTTCTTTTCTTTTCTCAAGCTCTCAAAATATTGGCTCTTTCAAAGCATCCTCCCACACTAAGCATTGTCTTAGAACACACACCCCTTCCTTTTATTTATAAGCATCCTTCATGCAAGTTGTCATGACAAAATTATCACAATTTCAACTTGTTTTACCATGTGCCATTCTTGAATCCAAGTGATTTGTGAGTTGTCATTTTGATCATTTGTTTTCCCACCATGCATGAGCTAGATTTTGCTTGTAGGTTGAGTGTTTCAATTTTGCTTCTCTATCCATTAGTTGTCTTGTATGACTTAATATCTTGTGGTCAAATAATTTGTCTACAAGAAACTTGAGTGCACTTCATCTTGCATATGAATTGATCATTGAATTTCCAAGTTGGTGTAGGAGTGCTTGCTGGAAAATATTATGATGACATTTGGATTTGATGCAAGTGGCTGAAAAATATCTAGGGACGTCAAGTGCAGGTGCGTCCACTTGATGGTCGATTTTGTCTTCGATTGAGTGGATATCTCTTCAAATATAAAACATAAAAGTTATAGATATTTCTCTTGTGGTTCTATATCATCTTGAATCAGCTCAATCGGAGATTGGATGAGACAGTTATGTCCATATTACTAAAAGATGTCAGAACTGTCTAAAATTTTGCAATTATCTTCATTTGCTCCTAATGCCTCTATTTGTGTCCTAAATCAAATATAAGAATAATAAGTATATTTAGGCATCAAATAAGAATAAAGTATTAAACATTAAGAGAGTAAAATATGACATTTTATATTCTCATCAATATATTAAATCATGCTTAAATCTATCTCAAGATAAATGACCATTAATTTTAATAACATGAGTTATATCCATTATTTTCTCATTTCTTTTAGGATTTAAATAGAGTATTTAGAGTGCATTTTTTTGTACTCATCACACCCCCCAACTTACTCATTGCTAGTCCCTAGCAATTTTCATGCAAAATGATGAGAAAGACCAAAGAAAATCACACATAGGGGCCATCAAGACACATTTTTCAAATTTACATATCAAAACAATCTTAGAAATTCAATAACCCTTTCACAAGTAATTCAAATATAGCAATCCACAGAGTGTGTATGTGTTCCAAACTATTTTTATCAAATCAGAGGTTTCGACACATGCAACATTAGAATATCTTAAGCAAAAAGGTTCAACTCCATAACTCACGGGTATAGAAGTGTTTCATGTATGGGTTCTCTCTATGGAGTTGACAAAGGTGTACATTTACTCTCATGGAAATTTAGCCAATTATATATAAGTAACAAGTAAACATTGATCTTATGATAGGAATACTAACAAATGAGATTTCCACCATTCTTTCCACAAGCATACTTAGGATCAGAAAAATAAACACAAAGGGTTGTAATGTGGCTTAGGGTTGGGGTTCATAAGAAGAAAAGGTGAAGAGGTTTCAAAAACTTCCAAGTATACATAAAAGGGAATCTGTTAAATTTTTCAGTAGACTATACTTTCATTTTGATGTACTTTTCAATTTTTTAGATTTTTGACTAAGTATACTTTTCCATCTTCTTTTGCCACTTATGTCTTCGCAATTTGATGAACTCCTTCATGAATAATTTGATGGACACATCTAGCACCATGCCATTTTTGTCATGGTTTTCTTTTTTCTTTTTCTTTTTTTTTTAAAATGATAATTTCACACATAGTACACACTTGGAAGTAAAATGGTAGGAAAATATAGTGTATAAGCTATACTCTAATGTAGAGAGGTATGGATGATGTAGATATGAAAAGAAAAGGCCATATGTGTATATTAGCTCAAAATTGGTTGCTAGGGATCTATGATGAAAAGGCTCAGCTTGAAAGGCTCAGACGTTAATCCTAAGTTGACTTTCGTCATATCCCAAGTATATCCACCATCTTACCACAAACCATATAATGATATTCTCAAAAGAAGTGTCAAATTCAACAGATCAATGGATATCTATCACAATTTCTGTATTTGTAAGTTTTCAATTCTCACAAAATTCACATGAATACTTGAGCAAAATAATTCTTTAGTTACATGTGTCAAATCACCATATTACCACAAAGTTTGGAGAAGTGCATAAATGGTTCTGTGGATGCTTTAGCAAAATGATTTAAGATGAGTTTGTTGAATTCACCAAGATGGTTATGAATGAGCATGAGTATCATGTGTGAGAAGATGCCTGTGTGAAAAAAATTTGACAATTTTTTATATTTTGATTGAAATATGCCACAGAGTTTAAATAACAGATTTGTATTTCCAATCCCCAACTTAAATGAAACATTGTCCTCAATGTTTAATAATCAAAATTGGATGGGGAGTAACTAAAAAGGGTAGGATACACCTGATGTGTAATGTAGATAACTCGCTAAGCGTCAAAAGTAGTGATCTAAAATGATAAAATGATACTATCCTGCAAACAAAAATAAAGAAAACAGTAGTAAATAAAAATAAAAAAAACAAATAAGATGATAATAATAATAATAATAATGATGATGATAATAATAATAATAATAATAATAATTATTGTTGCATGCTGTGGTCAAAGTTGGTAGACCAAGTTTACAACCGGACTATCTTCCACTCATAGAACTGTTCCTCTTGGGTAAAAAATAAAACGCTTATTTTTCCAATAAGCTCGGTGCTCGAACTTCACAGGTAGGTGACAAGGTTTAAGATTAACTTTGGTTACTTGCCCACTTGAAGGAATCTGTTTTTCATTTTTCTCAAGAAACTCCTCAAACTTCGGTTGCTAAGCCCGTGTACTATAATCTTGAGTATTGTCAAAAATTGCACAAATATTAGCTACATCAGATGAATCACTGATAGGATTATACTCAAAATCAACAATAAAATTCTCAAGGGGATCAGAATCATGAGTTGTGAAAACTTCCTTGTCTATGAGTGAGTCAATCATATATATCTGTTGGCACTTGTGATTCTTCACAGTTTCTTGTGCCATATGTTGATCATGAGGTACAGACTGAGCTTGAGAAGGGAGCTTACCTTGCTCATTTACACTCAAGAAACTCGTTATTTTAGACACCTGGCTCTTTATCTCCTTTTGTTCTTCAACAACTTGCATAATTAAAGACTCAAATTTTTTGTTAGTCTTACCCTGTACTTCAAGGAATGTATGCAAAGTGTCTTCTAAAGAATTTTTAGAAGATTGAGGTGCATGGTATGGTGCAGGATATGATCTAGAAGGTTGTGCAGGCTGTTGGTTTTTAGACTTCCAGCTGATGTTGGGGTGATTACACCATCCTCTCATGTTAGCATGTGTAGGACAGTCTTGGGCATGATGATCTACCCTGCCACACACAGCACATGGCACAAGAGAGTCTGCATGATTAGCCATGTGTGTTGACTTTAAGTTTCTTATCTTTAACAGCTCTATTTCCCTTGTAAGCATTTCAACCTTGGCTTTTAGATTATCTTCCTCCCTGAGATGGTAAATATCACCACTCAAGTTTCCTGCAGGTCGTGACTTGTTTGTGCTATCAGTAGCATTAGGTCCAGTCCAAGTATGAGCTTTTTCAGCAAACTCATTGAGGTACTCTATGGCCTCATCAGGATTTTTTTTGTAAAAATTCTCTATTGCACATCATTTCCACGAATTGACGTTCCCTAGGCGTAAGCCCTTCATAGAAATAACTCACTAAGCGCCAATTCTCATATCCATGGTGGAGACACATACTCAATAATTCTTTAAATCTTTCCCAAGACTGGTACAAAGTCTCACTATCCTTTTGTGCAAAGGTAGAGATTTGTCTTTTTAAAGCATTGGTCTTATGTTGGAGAAAGTATTTATTGAAAAACACTTGAGTCATCTCACTCCATGTTCCAATAGACCGTGGTCTTAGTGAATACAACCAACTCTTAGCTTTATCTTTCAAAGAAAAAGGAAAAAACTTTAGCCTTATTGTTTCGTCAGTGGTATTTTGAATGTGAAATGTTGCAACTACTTTCTCAAATTCCCTAACATGAACATAGGGGTTTTCATTTTCTAGACCATGGAAAGTCGGAAGTAATTGTATCATTCCTGTTTTAAAATCTACATGACGAACATTAGGTGAGAACATAATATAAGATGGTGTGGTTGTTCGTGCGGGATGAAGGTAATCTTGGAGGGTTCTAATAGGTTGGTCCACGTGTTCACTCATCGCGTCAGAATTGGAAGAATTATCAAACAAGCGATTAGAAAAATTAGATTCTAAATCTGATTCTAGCACGGGTCTACTAGCAAACCGTCCAAAAGCGTCTCTGTACCTGCGCATGCAAAGTAAAGAAAAGCGTAATACTGAAAAAAAATAATTACGAAAAGAAAAGTAAAATAAAATAAAGATGCAGAAAGCTAAAAAGAAAATGAACGAAGCTACCGCTCATTTTTTTTTACAAACTACTAAAAAAATCTACAAATTCTTCTACCGTCTCCCCGGTAACGGCGCCAAAATTTGATTACGCCCAAAGAATAACGCGGTCGTTTGCAGTATAGCTTTGGGGTGTCGATTTCACAGGGAGATGGATTGAGAAATTGAAGAACAGTAACGAAATTAACAAAAATATTAAATGAGTGTGATAAGTAAATTTTAGAATGTGATGTAAATTAAAACTAAATGAGTAATTTGAAAAGTATAAAAATGAGACGAAAAGTAGAGCGTAGGGAATTCCTTGTGTATTTGTGGTATTCAAATTTATTCTTAATTCATTGATAATTCAATTAAGAATTCTATATCCAAATTCTTAATCGGAATATATAACATTAATAACCAAAATTTAAATCAAAGATAACTCTTTGAAAAATCATTTTTCGCGCTTAACTCTCATAAATTGTTATCGATATTGAGAAAATCCAACGACGACAATGTACCCAAGAGGCGATATTGCAGCAGAGAATTAAATCAATATAGATAATCAATTGCTCCAAACATAATTATAGAACTAATTCACTCAATAGAAAAAGCATGACTGAATCCATAAACGAAATAGATTCTATATTTATTTGAAGACGAAAAACATCACAAATAAATTTACAATAATAGAACAAAAGAGTTTTAATATTTAAAGACCAAATACATGAATCAAAAATAAATTACAAACACCATCACACACACAAGTTCATCCCTAGCCCTCCTTGAAAATTTAGTTACATATATTGAAAATATGCAACAAAAATTCTCCAAGGGATAATATGGAAGAGCCAACCATTATTGTCTTATCTCTTCTTTGGTTTTTCTTTTCTTTTCTCAAGCTCTCAAAATAATGGCTCTTCCAAAGCATCCTCCCACACTAAGCATTGTCTTAGAACACACACCCCTTCCTTTTATTTATAATCATCCATCATGCAAGTTGTCATGACAAAATCATCACAATTTCAACTTGTTTTGCCATGTGCCATTCTTGAATCCAAGTGATTTGTGAGTTTTCATTTTGATCATTTGTTTTCCCACCATGCATGAGCTGGATTTTGTTTGTAGGTTGAGTGTTTCAATTTTGCTTCTCTATCCATTAGTTGTCTTGTATGACTTAATATCTTGTGGTCAAATAATTTGTCTACAAGAAACTTGAGTGCACTTCATCTTGCATATGAATTGATCATTGAATTTCCAAGTTGGTGTAGGAGTGCTTGCTGGAAAATATTATGATGACATTTGAATTTGATGCAAGTGGCTGAAAAATATCCAGGGACTTCAAGTGCAGGTGCGTCTACTTGATGATCAATTTTGTCTTAGATTACGTGGATATATCTTCAAACATAAAACATAAAAGTTATATATATTTCTCTTGCGGTTCTATATCATCTTGAATCAGCTCAATCGGAGATTGGATGAGAGATTTTTGCCCATATTACGAAAAGATGTCATAACTGTCTAAAATTTCGCAATTATCTTCATTTGCTCCTAATGCCTCTATTTGTGTCCTAAATCAAAATATAAGAATAATGAGTATATTTAGGCATCAAATAAGAATAAATTATTAAACATTAAGAGAGTAAAATATGGCATTTTATATTCTCATCAATATATTAAATCATGCTTATATCTATCTCAAGATAAATGACCATTAATTTTAATAGCATGAGTTATATCCATTATTTTCTCATTTCTTTTAGTATTTAAATAGAGTATTTAGAGTGCATTTTTGTGCACTAATCACCCCCCTCCCGCATCCCCAAAATAAAAAATTGACGACAACACTCAGAGGTGGGTCTTGTAGTTTCACTCATGATTGGCTATCTAAGGGAATTTGACATTTCTGCCAATAAAATGTATGAGAAGCCTTCAGGAGAAGTAGGGAATTTGAAGAATTTGGTGGTTTTTTAGATTTATGAGAACAACTTTTCAGGCGAACTTCCCGCAAGGTTCGAAGATATGCAACATCTTTCTGGGTTCTCAATCTATCATAACAGCTTTATTGGTAATTTTCTAGTTATTTGGCTGGTATTCGCCATTGGAGAGCATTGACATATTTGAGAACTAGTTTTCAAGTGGTTTCCCCAAGTTCTTGTGCGCAAACAGAAAGCTAAGGTTATTGCTTGTATCGGGAAACGAGTTTTCCGACGAGTTACCAGAGTCTTATGCCAACTGCAAGTCTCTTGAGCCATCAGCCAAGAGACTTGATAAGAAGAAATCAAAAATCAAAACCCATCAGCCACAATGAAGTTTAGATTTGATAATCTACAAAAGCAAAGAAAATGTGATCAAGACATGCACCAGATGCAAAACATCAATAGGCCTATGGCAATGCACCGGTTGATCACTAAGAAAATGTCCCCTCCCCCCCCCCCCCCCCCCCCAAAAAAAAAAAAAGAAATTAAAGTCCATTTCAATCTCTAAAATCTAGTATTCCCTATATACCACTTGCTTCAATTCTTGGATTTTCTCACCAATGAAACAAATCCAATCCCAAAGAAAAAATTCACTCCTGAATTAGAATGGGGAAAAAGGCAAAAGAAAAACTGAAAGGAACTAAAAATTAAATAAATGAAAGAATTTATGGTAAAGCAAAAGAAAGACGAATGAACCGCTTGTCTGGTGAGATTTCTTGCTCTCAAGTTTTCTCAAGATTGGCTTTATTTCTAGGAAGAAAGATTTTTGGGGGCTGTTTTAGTGTGGTGGTAGTGTATGATCACTCAAAAAATGAGCTGATATGTCAATTTACAATAGGTGGGCTGGTCTTCCCACTTGACCAAATGGGCTAGTCAGAAGCTACTCTCAGTAGCAAATGCCCATGGGTCATTATGGGTGGATAGGCATAGTGGGTGCCGACTCTATTCGAAAAATTCCTTCCTCAATCACTAGGTTTGAAATAGGATTTCTGAAAAAGGATTTTATGTTCATCTATATTATCCATGGATTGTCTTAAGATAATTTCTTGACTATGTTGTGGTGGATATGCTGTCATAAAAATCGGGTATTTTGCCCTAAGCCACGGCCCAAAAGGTAGATGTTAGGGTATGATTTTTAGAAAAGTATAGAACATTTGAGAGTGACCGATCCTTCCACAAGCATAGCAGAAATATGACAAACATTCATACTTAAAAGAGACCCAAGTGCCTATATTGAAAATCCTAGGTTCCCAAACACCCTATTTCATTGGTTGGGTGACATCCAACTCAACCTTTTTGTGTAAAAAATTTTTACAAGCCAGTCCGAAAATAGGGTCAATGTCCACCCCTAGTATAATTACATAGAGCTTCTCCAATATTCCGAGCATTTTTTTCAT
This sequence comes from Platycarya strobilacea, assembly GCA_036898215.1. Taxonomy (NCBI): domain Eukaryota; kingdom Viridiplantae; phylum Streptophyta; class Magnoliopsida; order Fagales; family Juglandaceae; genus Platycarya; species Platycarya strobilacea. The sequence goes on along the minus strand of CM072555.1, from coordinate 21,615,873 downwards.
TCATGTGGTTTCTGGTCAAATCGTGAACTTGGATAGGAAAACTGAGGCGTTGAGGCTAATCTTTTGCCATGTTGTATTCACAAGCCAAGGTTTGAGTATGAGCAGGTGCCATTTGAAGTTCCAAGGGGTTTGAGTCAGTATCCTCAGCTTGTCACTTGCAGATTAGAACGTGAAGAGAAAAAGATTGACGTCCAAATCTTCAATATGAAATTTGCAAAGGAACTTCCAAGCGACATGAAGTAAGCATGCAAAACTATCCTATTAAATGGCGGGTAGCAATGATTCTCCTTAAAAGAGAGAGCTCAGCATGCTCATTTGTAGAATTATTATCTGGTGAGAGATGTAAATCTTCCCAAGAAAGTGCTATGGTTTGGTTAATAAGTCTATTCATATCCGTTTTCTAGACAAAAAGAAGTAAAAGATGGAGGAAAAAGGAGATAAGAAAGTGACAGGGACAGGAAGGATGTTTAGCTTGAAAAGGAAAGAAGAATGTATGGTTAGAAAATGAAATGAAGCAAAAGTACACTAGGAATATTTTTCATTCAACCTAAATCAGTAGGAAAAGGTAGAGAGAAACCCATCTAGGAGAGAGAGTCAGGAAAGAGTCATTTTCTTTTGGGAAGCCTTTAACAGGATGGGGATTAAGGGTGAAAAAACCGGCGAACCGATAAACTAGTCTGGATCGGATCAAATTGGTGAGTTTGATCTAGTACTAGTTTTATTTTTCTCAAAACGGGTCAAAATCTGTAGAGTTTCGATTTTTCTTTTTCTAAATCTAGACCAGACTGAACCGATTCATATATATATATATTTGATTTTTATATTGTATTATTTTTACATATAATATATAATTATATATAAAATAATTTTGTGTTATATGATAAATTATTAACTAATATAATGTTAAAATTTAAAATCTTATATCACTATACTATGTTGTATTAATAGTTATATTAACACTATATCATTATATATTATAATATACTATAATATATTACTACTATATTATTATATATTATAACATTTATATAATATATTATGTAGTATATTAAAACTAGAACAACATGATTGAATCAGATCGAAAGTACCAATTTAGGGTGGTGTAAGAAGTGCGGTATCGATTTTTCAATTCTCAAAACTGATATATACCGGTTTGGTTCTAAAATATGTCTAAACTAGACCAAATCGAATTGTTTACAACCCTAATGGGTATAGATACCGCCCGACGGCAATCAACTCCTATGCCACTAAAATGTTTTCCTGGTGACATGGTCTACCCAGTAAAAGTTATTGCATTCTTGGTCCTTACAGGTAGTGCTCCTTGTGCAACATCCATATAGTCGACTTCCTGGTGGTGAAGGACCTGTCCTCCTACAACACCATCATTGATAGGCCCACCTTTAATGCATTGCGAGTAGTAACGTCGGCTGAACACCTCAAGATAAAGTTCTCAACCTCTCAGCATGTGGGTGACATCCAGAATTAACACATTCTAGCATGGGAATGCTATGTCTAATAATTGAAATAGAAGGGACATGCATTGCTAAATGAATCTAGCTAGGACAAAGTCTATGACTTGCCCTACCAGGCTTAAGGGGGATTGGGAGGGATGTATGATCCCAAAAGGAAAAGCAAATGAAAGCTTTCTGGTCGAGACTCCCTTATTTTCTATCTTGTATTTAGTAAGTTCCCCAATGTAAATATCTAACATGTTTTAATAAAAAACAAAATCTTTTAGGACAACTCATCTCCTTCATCTCAACCTTCATAGCAAAGATAAAATGACTTACAACCAGAAAAGTGTCGTCAACAATGAAAAATGTTGTCAATCAATACTTACCTCACTGCAAGTGTCAATGGGCAGGAGTGGCTCGAGTATCAAACTGCCCGAATAATGTACCTTCCACGAGGCTGAAGAAATGAGCACAACTAAGGCTGAAGAGATGAGCATGAACAAGGCTGCTCTACCCCTCCTGTGATGGAGAGTGAGTTCAGCCTCCCTAGTTGCAGGAACAACTTACCCCAAACCCCATTTTGCAGTGAAGTGTAGACTAGCCACATTAATGTTCAAATAAGTTACTTCCTTGTGGGGCACCAAATGAATAGGTTGGCCAAAACGTTGCCTTATCCCTCCCACGGTGGAGTGCGGGTAGGTCGTCGGCCACCCAAAGAAAAATAACTTACCTTTTTTGCAAATGTTAAAAAGCAAGAGCACATTCAGCCTTAAACTGCTCGAACATCTCTTTAGCCTCATAGGAGGTACATTATTCGAGTTGTTTGATACTCGAGCCACTTCTGCCCGTTGACACTTGCAGTGAAGGTAAGCATTGATGGATGTCATTTTTCATTGTCTTACCTTTTTGGCAGCCCGAACAACTTAGCCCAACCTTTACCGCAACGAATAGTAGGCTCGACACAAGCCTGACCCAACACATACTCTTTCTATAGTGGATCCAGTCACAAACTGGCCGAACAACGAGCCTCCCGTAGGCTCAAAAGGTATGGTGGCTCTACCCCTACCAAAATGGAGAGGGGGTTTAGCCCTCCTGGCAGTCCGAACAACTTACCCTGACCCCCATCATAGTGAAATAGCAAACCAACTATATCGCTATTCAACTTACCTCTCATGCAAGGCACCATTGAAAAAGGTAGGCCAAAAGGTTGCCTTATCCCACCTGGCTGAAATCTTATCCCATAACACATCATGATGAAGGAGCGGATTGGCCAAATCACTGTCTGAATTACCTCTTTGGGCAATGTTCGGTTTAGATTGAGGCATCCCAACCCCTCCTCAACAGAGAGTGAGTAGTCCTCAACTATTTGAATGCAAGGAGTTACTTTCATCATAAGCATTAATAGGCAGGAACGGGTCAAGGAACAGATCACCCAAACAACTTAACTCCCCATAGGTCAAGGGGCAAACAAGACAAAGGCTGTCTTATCTCCCCATGGAAGAGAGCAGAGATAGCCCTCCTTGGCAACCCGAATGTTTATCTCAACCTCTGTTGCGATGAAGTGTTGGCCCAACAATAATCTGACCCAAACTTACTTTCTCATGTTATGTCAACAAGTGGAGTGGGTACAGTCTCAACTTGCCTGAACAACTTACCTCCTCGTACAATAAGAAGACGGGTGAACTGTAAGCCACTTCATCTTGCCGTAGGTGGAGATAGAGACTTGCTTCCCGATAGCCTGAAAAGTAGATGATTAGCTTGAGGTGAAAGAGTAGTTTAGCAATATCGCTGTCTGAATTACCACTCTAGAGGAGTAAAAGTGGATGATTAACTTGAGGCATTTTGACCCTTCTCTAGTGGAGTGCTGACCAAGTCAACTGACCGCCCAAATGTAGCACCAATGAATGAAGGCATGTTGACAAAGTATTAGCAAAGCGGCTGGCCATGTAGACAAAATGAAGAGGACAAGGAAAGAAAAGTAGGAAAGGGATAAGAAAGGAGCAAAACTAGAGAATCACAATGCAGGGCAAAGAAAATTGAAAATGTAAAGCTAGCAGGAACAATACGATACAAAGTATCAAAAAGCTTGCCTACGGCTCATATAAATGTCATAAAAAGCAGTTGCAATCTCGAGAGGTACAACTTTGGACAAGAATAGCCTAACAACAAGGTCGCTAAGATGAGGCTAGATGCTGCCTTGGATTTTTCCTTGGCCTGCACGTCAAGCCCCTGTGGCCAACCCCTCAAGCCACCAAAAGAAAAAGGGAGAAGAGTACAGAAAAGAAAAAAGAAAAAGACAAATGAATCGTAGTACAAAGCAAAGAATGGAAAATATATTTTATTACAATCTAAAGTCTTAATGGTATAAAGGACGACACATTACAAAGGGAGAGAAATTACAACATTAAGCTCTAATTACAAAGGAAGACAAGGTTTTCACAGTGCGACCTTTAATGTCAACAATACCCCCTTGGGGCTTAGGAACTTCAAGAATTGCATTCACTAGGATATGGTAGGTTTTCACTAGTGCTACTAACCTCAAAGCATTAGTGGAGGAATACCTAGTGTTACCCTAAAAGATCTGCCCAGTGGCATCAGATTGAGGGACTTTGGATGAAACGAGTTTCATGTGAGCCATAGAAGAAGCAGGAAGATGAATATGGAAGGAAGTCGAAATAAGTGAGAGAGAGCAAAGCCTGCGCACAAAGAAAAGCGCACTTAGAGTAGTGAGTGATGGAAGAAAATGATGTTGTGAGAAAAATGACACCATAGATGGCAGACTGCACAGAGATGCCGAAGAACATAATGATTAAGCAGGAAAGTTTGAGAATACCCCAACAACAAACATGACAAGTGAAAGGAGGTTTAAAGGAATTCCCACCAGGGCAAGTCCGACTGGAACTAGTAGGATAACTATGAGGGAGATTTTTCCTGGCCCAAGAAATGCGGCCCAATCCAAGCAATGAAGGGAAGTGGAGTAAGGAGGGCTAGGCTAGAATCAGCTAACCCATTGGTCCCACCCCAAAGGGAGCTGGCAATACTAGCATCGACTGTGGGTGGCCTTGCGAAGGACACTTCACATCATGACCCACACAAGTTAAGGGACGACATAGAAGATGGAACTTGCCATCCTGAAGCACCTCCTGAGCAATGCTAGACATTTATGTATCTATCTAATTGAATAAACAGGGAGTAAGGAGAGCCTTTGATCTCTTAACAAGGAGATATCAACGTGCAACCAAAGAAAGGTGTAGAAAGGGATGAGGGAGCCAAACCACATTAATAGCACAACAATCTAGGCTACTAACTCACTTTAAAAAGTGTTTTTGAAATGACTCCCAAGAATAAGAGTTGTCAAGTAATAATAGGAAAGTCTCTAAGTCATTTCCTTAAGAAACGGTTAATTTAATATGCAATTTCTTCCACTATCAAAAAAATAAAATGAGATTATAATCTAAAAATATCTACAATACAATGAGAGTGGATTTTTTTCGACATTTATAAAATGTCAAGTTCTTTTTGTTTGAGAAGATGAATGAACACTAACATCTATGGAAGAAAAATGAAGAAGATAATGAATCAAACTTGGGATGGGAGTGCGAAATGTTTAGCTTATGTCTAAGAAAATTTTCTCTAATGTGCCTTGACACTACTTCAATCACTTTCATAAATTAATTTGATTCTTGAACATGCGTTAAATAAATTATAGTTATCCTTGCTTGAGAAGCTAAACCACATACATTAACGTCATCTAATCCACACTTCCAAACAATAAATACAAGGTCATGAAGGTCACGTTCTAAGGGGCATTTTATCAAACACCTTATGAGCAATTGAAAATGCTACCATTTTCCAATCTATGGAGTTCCAAACTAACCAAAACAATTACACTATTCAAAACTTTCAAACATGTTATAAAAAAAAGGAAACTACTATTACAAAAGAATTTAGAAAATGAAATATTTAGAACTCTTATTACTCAAGAACTGAATTTTCTCTTTTCCTTTATCTCTTATCTTTTCTTTCTTTCTTTTCTTTCGTTCTTCTTACTTACAAAATGATCTCAAACTCTCATAGATATAGAGAGTTTGAGGTCAGGGGTGATCATCCACAATTATTAAAGTGGATGGTCATTCACAATTATTAAAGTGGAGGGGGACATGAGGAGAGAAAGGGGGATACTAAGGGTGTTCATCCGGACCGGTTTTTTATTCGGTCTGGTTTGAAAACCGGATTTCCGGATTCCGGTTCCGGATCTTGGATCTGGATTAATTTAATTTTGGAAACCGTATTTTAAATTATCCGGTTTGAGAGTTTTATATGGTCCGGATATAATCCATTGAAATCCAGTATCGGATCTAACATCCAGTACCCGGATTTCATTTCTCTAATTCTCTCTCTCTCTCTCTCTCTCTCTCTCTCACTTATCTCTGTCGCTCGAAGCCTCGAAATCTAAAGCTCTAAACCCTAGTCTCCGCATGCCATTCTCAATCGATCCCATTCCGCAAGTCCCCATTTCTTTCTCCAGTTTCTCGGTTCTCCCCTTAGTCCCCCATCCTTCTAGAGCTACTTCTCCGCCTCCCTCGTCATCTGTCGTCATGCCTTTGACAACATCCCCTCATCGGTTCGTCCCACCATCGTCATTCGTCAGCTTCATCTAGTAACGAATTCGGTAATACCAACTCCTCATTTTTGGGTTTTGAATTTATAATTATATGTGTATTTACTATATACTATGGATTTGAGCCTTGAAGATTGGGGCAAGCTTCTTGGTAGTACAAGATGACTTTTTCTGTTGAAGGTGCAGCTTTTCTTTTCATGTTGACTTGGATTATCCCATAGAGACCATAATAGAAACTGAGCATATGAACAAAATATTTTCTAATTTGTATTTTTATTTATTTATTTGTAGGGTGATTTAATTCTTTTGATACTAGCAACTCGTTAATGTGTAGCTAATATATGCAGTTGACTGCATTATTTATTTATTTATTCACATAAGTTTCAAAGAAAAATAAAAGCAAGTGAGGGCCTTATTCTAACTTGTATTGCTCTCTTCCTGGTTATATATCACTTGAATATTGCTAATCTTTATTTTATGAACAGGAAAAAGAAAGAAGTGTTAGAGCAAACTGATCCACCGTCTATTTCTGTTAGTAATCTTTTCCCTTCTGTTGAGTTTCCTGAGGTTGAGATTCAACAGTACAAATTAGACAAGTGAGTATGTTGTTTCTTGCTAGTAACTGAACTCATTGCTACTAAGCTGTAATCCAACTAATTTTGTTTGGCTATCTTTATTCGATGAAAAATATGCCCATAGTAGTGGCAATATACAGAAAGTAAACCTTATTTTTGTTCCTTTAGTTTCAGAGTTCTATGCTGCATACATGTGTTTGTATGCGTTTATATGGTGTTCATGGGATTGTTAAGCATCTTTACCCCATGTTTTTCAGTCATAATATACTGAAATGGCTACTTCATGATTTTTGGTTTCATTATATTTGGCGGTTGTAAATGCAAATGTTTTCACCTATCAAAAAACAAATTCTAAACACTGAGATATTGTTACTTAAAGTTGGTGGTTGTATATATCAATAACCTATGGAGGACCACATCTGAAGAGAAGAGGCAATTGGAGCGCCTTGATTTGGGAAATTTGTATAAATGAATAAATGAATGTACGGTTGAATAATAGTCATTGTTTTATATTGCATATTAACATAATAGTCATGTTTTGCAATTTGTAATACATATTGATTTATGCATATTGTTTCGGTTATTTCATTTATGATCTCTATATAGATTTATGGTTATTTTTAAGCATCGGCTATTATGAGAATTCTAGACACAATCCCCTCGCTTGACGAGGTAAATCACCAGAATTTCTTTTAATATACAATAATTCCTCTTTCCCCCAATCTTGTCAGAGCATCCATCACTTTATTTCCTTCTTGAAATTGATGAGTCACTATGAACTAAAAAAACTGAATTACATTCATCAATGTTGTACAGATTACACGATTCTGGTTTGTGAGGGAATAAAAAAAGCTCCCATTCTATATAAACATGATCCATGATCAACTTTAATCCCTGTTAGAGAAGTTGCCATTTATGGTGGAAACCATAATAGTTAGATTCTGATGCTCTCAAATCTGCAATGCATAATTAAGGAATTAGCATAAACCTTATATATTATCCCATAATTAATAAGTAACGTGTTTATAGATTGATCATTGTATAAGTCACCTATTTTTTTTTATTATTATATTGTGTGTTTGATTATTATTATTATTATTATTATTATTTGTGTTTGTGATTACTCAATAACAGATGGAAGAAGATTCTGTGAGTTGTAATGTCGGTACAATTCAATGGTTTGGTAGTGATTCTTTTACTCTAGTGGATGTGGAGGAACGTGGGAGTCGTCCAACCCTTTCATCCACACATACACAAAATCCTACTAGTTCCATCTCACCTATACCAAAAAAATCCAAAAAAGCACATAGTAACAGATCAATAGCTTGGGATAACTTTACTAAAGTTGAACCTATTGATCCCAATGACCCAAAAGCCAAGTGCAATTGGTGTGGTAAGGAATACAAGTGCCACTACAAGAATGACACTTCCTCTATGAGGACCCATCTTTTTAACTGTTCAAAATTCCATTTTTTGCTCCAAAAAATGCCTCTAGTAGTAAAAGAGATGTAAAGGGAAAGGTGTGTAGCCCACAAGTTCTATTGAACTTCGATACTGAACAACTTAGGGTGTCAACCGCTAAGTTCTTTATTAGGTGTGAATTGCCTTTTAGACTTGTGGAGAATGAAGGGTTTATTAATTACGTGCTTGCTTTAGAGCCTCGGTTTACCTTACCATCCCGAATCACTTTAAAAAAGGATTGTATTAAACTGTATAATGAAGAGAAGATACAGTTGAAAAATTTGTTGTATGGTCAAAGAATATGTCTTACTACCGATACTTGGACGTCGGTGCAAAACCTGAACTATATGTGCATTACTGCACATTTTATTGATTGCCATTGGAGATTACATAAGAAAATACTCAAGTTTTGTCAAATTCCTAATCATAAGGGAGATACTATTAGGAGGGTGTTAGAGTCAGTATTGTATGGATTTGGTGTTGATAAAATCTTGACCATTACAGTTGACAATACTTGTTCAAATGATGTTGCTGTTGATTACATAAAGAGGAGAATGAAAGACAATAGTCGTACAGTTTTGGGTAGTGAACATCTTCACATGCGGTGTGCTGCCCATATATTAAATATGGTTGTAAAGGAATGCTTGGAGGAAAATTCTAATTTAATAACAAGGATTAGAGATGTCATCAAGTATGTGAAATCTTCGCCATCAAGATTTGCTAAGTTTAAGGCTTGTGCGGCAAAGGAAAAAATTAGCGGGAGAATGGTTTGTTTGGATATTTCTACTAAATGGAACTCCACGTATTTGATGTTGAGTACCGCTGAACAACACAAACAAGCTTTTGAACAACTTGTGTATATGGATGAAAATTTTAAGAACCCCCCCCCCCCAACTGCTGATGATTGGAAGATTGCACGAGTTTTTATTGATGTTCTGAAAGTTTTTTATGATGTTACATTGAACATATCTAGTTCTCTGTATGTGACGAGTAATATCTACTTTGAGAAACTTTGTATAATTGAAAATTCATTAAATGAAATGATATTGAGTACTGATGATAATATCAGTTCTATGGACGCAAGTATGAGACTCAAGTATGACAAATATTGGGGTAATACTGAAAAATTCAACCTGATAATATACATTGGTTTTTTGCTTGATCCAAGATATAAAAAGATGGAATGAAATGTGGTTAACAAAGTGCAAAGGGCCTACGAAGGCGATAGAGAAAAAGGTTAAACTCCTTTTAGAGCGCTTGATCAAGCAGTATAACACATTTCGTGTTACTAGTGGAGGGGGTTCTAATGTGGCTCAAGGGAGGCTACACACTACTAGCAGGGGGATTTTTTATGTGCCGGCACCACCTACGAATAAAATCTGAATGATTTTCAACCAATACCTTGAGGAGCAGGGTGGTATAGAGTTTAAATCAGAGCTAGAGAGGTATTTATTTGAGGCATGTGTAAAAGACTCGCTTAGTTTTGATATTCTGGATTAGTGGAGAGTTAATGCTACCAATTATACTGTCCTTACTGAGTTAGCACGTGATGTGTTAGCCACCCCTATTTCCACTGTTGCCTCAGAGTCTGCATTTAGTACTGGAGGATGCGTATTGGATCCCTTTAGGAGTTCGTTGTCTCCAGAGACTGTCGAAACCCTCATTTGCACACAAAATTGGTTGAGGACTAAATCTTTAGACCTTGGGGAGTTACAATAATACATATAGATGATGGACCTTGAAGATAAGTTTGAAACTTAAAATATAATTTTTTTAATATGTATTGAACTCAATTTATTATCTATCTAACTTAATGTTTAATATTTTTTTAGATGATGATATAGATGAAACTTCAACCGAGGCTACTGTGAGTCTTCCTTCCCATTCATGATAATCTAAAATAAGTGTTTTATTCTCTTTTTTGTGTGAAGTGATAGAGATTATAATTTACTTTTTTCTTGATGCTTGGGATTTAACTTGACTCCATTTGTGTTATTGCCTTATGTTTTAGGATTTCTGGAAGTTTATTTTGTTGTCCTTTACGGTGTCGACATTGGCTCCATTACTCTATACTTTGTATTTGTGCATTGTCCGAAAACACCTTTTTCACTTTGAGAAGTTGTTCTTGTCCGATTACTTATATAAAATCTTGTTTACTGTTATAAAAAATGATATATCAATTGGTCCAATCCTGGACATTTACATGCATATATATATAGAAAGGATTGGGAATTTGTATTCTATTGCGTCCAGATTATTGATCAAAAAGTATATTTGATATCAGATTGCTTGTGAAATTTAACGTTCTATATAAATAAATTAATGTGGTGTTTGTGAATTGAAAGAAAATTGAAGGAAAAAAGACAACAATAAATTAAGATAATTGTATAGACTTACGTAAATAATTTGAAATCTATACGTAGACTAATTCTACATATTTCAAAACTTCAATCAGGAAACTAATTACAACAACAAGCATGGCCCACTTGCAGTGAATAAGTTCAAATTCCTTGAATCTTTCAAGGTTCTTTGGGACTACACCAAGCCCCAGTCGATGAATCCAAAGTCACTGCCACACAAAAAATTAAAACATGCAACTTTATATTTCCATCATGATTAATATGTATTTAAGCAATTTTTTCTTCGATTATGATTATATATACATACCCGAGTGCAGATCCATCGAGGTGTGGAGGTTGAGTTTGGCCCAACATCTACTCAATGGACATTTTTTTTTTTGGGAAAAGAAAGGTAAGCTACATGTTTGCCCAAAAATTATAATAATATATTTACAGTAAATTTCTATGCAAAAAACTAATACAACAAGCTTTAAAAAAAAGATTTAAATATGGAAACCAGATTTCCAGTTTTTAGAAAACCGGATTGATCCGGATCCAAACCGGATTTCAACCCAGGTGAACCTGGGTTAGAGTCCAAACCACTTTTAGGCACCTCGGTCTGGTCCGGGTTGAACCGGATTTCCGGTTTGGACACCGGATACACTGCCCCCCTTTTCTGACTTTTATAACACTCACCCTTGAATGACTATCCATAAAGAATATGTTTCGTTAAAACCTTGCTAAGGAAAAATCCAGTGGGAGGAAAAACCAATAGCAAAGGAAAAATAGTATAGTATTCATGTGTACTCCGAGTGCTTTTAGGATTACCTCATTAAAATCTTGCAAATAAAACTCAATGAGATAAAACCTTAACAAAAGAAAAATAGTACAATCAGCACAAATTTTCAAGATACTTAGTCCCCCTAAAAAGTGCATGACGATAGATTCTTAAGTTTTTGCATTCAAATATTCTTCATAATTTTCTTGAATGTCGCAGTTGGTAATGCCTTTGTGAATAAATCTACCATATTATCACTTAATTGTATTTTTTTGATATCAATCTCACATTTCTCCTAAAATTTGTAAGTATAAAATAATTTAGGTGAAATATATTTAATTCTGTCACTTTTGGTATATCCTCTTTCAATTTGAGTGATACAGACAATATTATCTTCGTATAAAATTATTAGGCTATCATTGATCATGGCACGACCACACTTTTCTTGGATATGTTGAATGACTGATTTTAGCCAAATACACTCTCGACTTGATTTATGAATTGTAATGATTTCTAAGTAATTTGAAAATATGGCAGATAGTGTTTGCTTGACAGATCTTCATGATATAACAGTATCTCCATAAGTAAATACATATACAGTTTGAGATCTACTTCTGTGTGGATCTAAAAGATAACCTGCATCTACGTACCCAACCAACTATGGATTTGATCCATGTTGATAAAATAATCTCATATCACCCATATTTTGAAAGTAACGAAATACATGTTTAATACCATTCCAATGCCTTCGAGTTGACGCAGAACTATATCTTGTAAGTAAATTAACTGAGAATATAATATCAGGGCGAGTACAATTTGCAAGAGATATCAAAGATTCAATTACACTGAGATATAATACTTTAGAACCATGAATTTCTTCATTGTCTTCACAAGGACGGAATGAATCATTCTTCACATCAAGTGATTGAACAACCATTGGAGTACTCAAATGATGGGCTTTGTCCATATAAAGGTGCTTCAGGACTTTCTCTGTATACATTGACTGATGAATAAAAATTACATTTGGCAAGTTCTCGAGCTGCATGCCGAGATAAAGTTTTATTTTGTCAAGATCTTTCATTTCAAATTCATTATTTAAATATATAGCGGTTTTTGTGATCTCTTCAGTAGTTTTCACAATATTTAAACCATCAACATAAACCGCAATAATGATAAATCTGAATTCTGATTTCTTACTAAAAACACATGGACATATAGGATTATTCTCAAATCTTTTTGTCAATAGACATTCGCTTAGGTGATTATACCACATGTGTCCGGATTGCTTTAACCCATATAAAGATCTTTAAATTCTGATAAAGTATATACTTTTATATGTACTTGCAGATGCTTCAGGCATTTTATATCTTTCAGAGATTTTCATATATATGTTATGGTTTAATGACCCATATAAATATACAGTGACCACATCCATCAACCTTATATCTATTCCTTTTGTAACAACTAGATTAATAAAAAATCTAAATGTGATTGCATCCTTAACGGGAGAATATGTTTCCTCATAATCAATTCCAGGTTACTACAGGAAATCTTGTATGACAAGTCATGCTTTGTTCCACACAATTTCATTTTTCTCATTACGTTTTCGTACAAATACCCACTTATATCCAACAGGTATTATACACTTTGTGTGTGGACAACCGATCCAAATATCTCTCGTTTTGCTAGTAAATTTAATTCAGTTTCAATAACTACTTTCTATTTTGGCCAATCATTTATATGCGATATTCTTCGACGATTTTTGGCTCACTTTCTTAATTATTTCGAGTAATATTAAGGGCCATCTTATATGAAAATATGTTGTCGACAACAGTTTTATTTCTATCCAGAATTTCTCCAATACTCATGAAATATATTGAAATCTCATTATTTTCAGGTATCTGTTCCTCTTTAAGAGAAAATATTTCATAAAATATCTCCTCAGAAGGTCCCTTTTCAGGAGATTTTGGAATAGAAGATTTGATTTTTTCAAGATTATCAACTATGCTTGTAGCCTGTATTGTGGGTATGAGTTCTTCAGGAATACCAAATTCATTTGGTATCTTTCTTCTTCAAGAAATTTTATTTTTTGCACCAATAAGTCATCCAAGTTTCAAGCGTGTCTTAAACTCATCTATTATTGTTTTGATAATTTGTCCTTCAAGGACTGCAATCCTTGTTGGAGCATTAACAGTAGGAATATATGATTTTACAACACTTTTATTGTTTGTCAATACATCCAGAAATTGATTTGTAACACTTTACAAATGGATAATCCTTTAAATTTCTAGTTTACATTAATTTATAAGATGATCAAATTGAGACATAGTTTTATTATTCCAAGTAATTTCTTATCATACTTTAGGCACCGAATTTTCCTTACCTAGTAATGGAAAAGTGGATTCATCAAAGTGACAATCCTCAAAACGTGTTTTAAACATATCCTCTATAAGAGGCTCAATGTATCTAATAATAGATGGAGAATCAAAACCAACATATATCCCAAGTCTACGTTAAGAGTCCATTTTTATACATTGTGAAAGTGCAATTAGAACATATAGAGCACATTCAAAAGTACGATGATGAGAAATATTTGGTTGTTTATCAAGTATAAGCTGTAATGGAGAATATTTATAATATGCAAATAGTCTAATTCGAATTAATGATTCTGCATGAAGTATAAATGTTCCCAAATAGAAACATGTAGTTTTGATTTCATAAGTAAAAGTCTAGCGATTAGTTGAAATCTTTTGATCAAAGATTCAGCTAAACATTGTTGAATGTGTGTATGGGCAATAGGATGTTCAATATCTATTCCTATTGACATGCAATAATTATCAAAAGTTTGAGATAAAAATTTGCCTGCATTATTCAATCGAATGATTTTAATTGGATAATCAGGGAATTGTGCTCGTAATTTGATTATTTGAACAAGAAATCTAGCAAATGCAACATTTCTAGTGGAAAGCAGACAAACATGTGACTATCGACTTGATGCAACAATTAAAACCATAAAGTATCGAAATGATCCACTTGATAGACGAATAGGCCCACATATATCCCCATGAATCCTTTGTAAAAAGGATGAGGATTCAACGACAACTTTTGAGGGAGATGGTCTGATAATCAACTTACCTTGGGAATATGCATAGCACGAATATTTATTAGGTAAAAGAATCTTTTGATTTTTTAAGGATGCCCATGTGAATTATCAATGATTTATCTCACATATAATTCACTTGTTCTCATTCTTGTATAATACAATTCAGAAAATAGAGCAGACGATTTTTTTGATATGAGCATTTGACCTGATATTATTTTAGTAATAAGGAGATGCTCTTTATTGCCTTCATTGATAGTTTCAATATGATAATCATTATGACATATATTTTTGAAACTCAATAAATTTTTTCTAAATTGTGAAGAAAATAGAATATCATCAATATAAAATTTGGTGCTATTAGGCAACACAAAATAAACTCTTTTAGAACTTTCAATTAGATTTGATGAACCTGATATGGTATGGATATAGGTTTTACTTAGTGTTAGATTTTGAAAATATTTCTTATCTTTGAGCATTATGTGAGTTGTAGTAGTACCAGCCAGACATACATCTTTATCTTTGAATGTAAATATAAAAATTTCATCAGTGTGATCCATGATTCTACAAAAATACACAAAACTTAAAAAGTTCTAAAAATAAAGAAAAATACATTAATTGGGAGGAACACTTCCATCTCCAATCAAATGATCAATTCTACCATCACGGTCTTCAAAGAAATCAGAAACATCAAGATGAGTGATATCATCCTCATCTATATATAATGAATTATCTTATGGTTCTACTAAATTTATTTCAAACTTTTTATTTTTTTCTTTTATAGATGTTTGATATAAATCAACCAAGTGCTTGACCAAACGACAGATATGTGACCAATATCCAGTCATACCACATATATAGCACACCTCTTCACATTTTTTTGAAAAATTATTTTGAGTACTTTTATCCCTATTTGAATTGTAGCACTTTTGGTGATATGGTATAGTTTTATTATTATCCCTTTTAATATTGTCACTTCTGGGACCAACATTTTTATATTTGCTCTGACCACGCTAAACCACTGATTTCTTCGAAAGGATGCACCATTCGTTTCTGGGAATGATGTAAATCCAGTAACATTCATTCTAGGGAATGATGTTAAACTAGTAGGAGGTGATTGATGATTTTTTAATAAAAACTCATTATTTTGCTAAGCTATTAGAAGACAAGATATAAGTTTAGAATATTTTTTGAATTTTTGCTCTCAATACTGTTACTACATGAGCACATTCGAGGCATGAAAAAGTAGTATATCTCTTTTTCTAACATATCATCATCGGTGATTTTCTCACTGCATAATTTTAATACTGAGCTGATTTTAAAAAGTGCGGAGTTATATTCACTAACATTTTTAAAATCTTACAATCTTATGATAAGAACCTGAATAATCTGCACTAACAGATGAACACAAGAGCAGGAAAAATGATAGAAATGGCTGCCACGCCTTGGGAATCAGAGGTCCCAATTCCTCCAGAATATCCAAACAACAATGTTTCAGCATACCCCCAGACTACCTCATTGGCATGGTTATAACAAACCAAAAATAGAAATACTAAATTGACCTCCATGTAACAAACTAAAAATAAAGATGAAACTACAACGTTTTGGAAATGAATATAACATCATAAAAGCGCTGTTGTTGAAGAGAATGCTTCTTGAAAGAACACCAGGAGATGTAAAACGTTGCCTTTCTCTCCCCTTTGCTCATAACATCAGTTCCTCCCAAACGACCTCGTTTGGTACCAGGTCCCCTTAAGTCTCAAACTATCTTCTTTCCACGCTTCTACTCTCTCTTTATTCAAGCCAAAGGTCTCAACTTTCCTATGCAATTCACCACCCAAGGCTGAACCCTTAGTGACCCTCATGAGTTCGGAATACCGTTTTAGGAATATCTTCGGACACTACTCGGATTTGATGATATTCCGATCTGAGGTCGAGTTTGGAAAACACAGTGGCACCTCCTAGTTCATCCAGCAGCTCATCAATGATCGGGATGGGGTACTTATCCTTTACCGTCTCATTGTTGAGTGCCCTGTAATCCACACATAGGTGCCATCCTTCATCCGCCTTGCGGACTAATAAAACGGGGGAGAAGAAAGGGCTTGAGCTAGGCCTCACCACCCTTGTTTTTAGTAGATCCACCAGAATTCTTTTGATTTCATATTTTTGGTAGTAAGGGTATCGGTATGGGCGGGTAGAGATAGGTTGTGTACCCTCTTTTAGCACAATTATGTGGTCACAATTTCGTTGAGGAGGTAGCCTCTTGGGTTCTTCAAAAACTGAGTTGAAACTGCTAAGAATTTGCTCCATTTCAGGGTGCAAATGTTCTTGTTTAGCTGCTATCTTCTCCCCTTGACTAACTTCAATTTGTAGGAACAGCCCACTATTATGATTTACTGCCTGCAAGAGAGACTTATTGTTGTCTCCAAAAGTCATGGGTTGGGGTTTCAACCCGTGGAGGGTGACCTCCCTACCATTCACTTCAACTCTCATGTATAATTTTTTAAAATTCAACACAATATCATTAAAGTTGGACAGCCAATTAGCTCCAAGAACTACATCGCAGCCTCCCAATTGTAAGACAAAAAGAGAAGGCGAGAAAAGGATACCTTGTATTTTCACCCCAACAACCGCATAGTAGGCTGAGCTTTGCACCATTGCGCCATTTGCAACTCGAACATTTAACTATTTGGACACATCCATTTGGAGCTTAGCCCTTTTGGCGACCGAACTATCAACAAAGTTATGAGTGCTCCCAGTGTCAATGAGTATGACCACAGGTTCCCCGAAAATTTGTCCCATCATTCTCATAGTGGTTGGACTAGGAGTTTCCACCATGACATTGAGGAAAATCTCAGGTTCAAGGGTCTCTTGATAAAAAAAAAAACTCCTGCTGGCTCTTGGTCACCCCCGGGTTCAGTGGCTAACCCCTCCTCATCATCAGCTTCACATCCTTGTAGGAGATAAAGCTTAGGCTTACAAGTATGTTGGGGGTTCCATTTTTCATTGCAATGAAAACAGAGATCCTTACGTCTTTTTCTCATCCATATTAGATGACCAACTTTCTGTGGTGGTGCAAGTGGTTTAAAGGTAGGTCCTGCCCTCAGAAAATTCGATTTCTCCCCAAAAACTTTAGATAGTTTTATGGCTAATTCTTCCTGGATTCATGCTAAGCCATAGGTAGCTCGAAAGCTGACGGGATTGAACATTCGAAGAGGTAGTCGAATCTCATCCTTAAGGCCACTTATGAACATGCTAAGCTTGAGGTTCTCCGGTAACCCTTGGACACAATTAGCAAGGACTTCAAAGTGGGATATAGGCAATCAATGACGATGTTTGGCATAGTCTGTTCAAGGCCTCCATCGGATCGTCATAACCCATTAGGCTAAAGTGGGTATGAAGAGCTGGTGTGAACTCTTCCCAAGTGGCAAAAGGAGCACTAGAAGTGGCATCCTTGTAGCAAGCAAGAGCCTCCCCTTGCATATGATAAGACGCCATCAACAAACACTGTGTAGTGGGGGTTTGATGGTAATCAAGGTAGTGCTCAGCTTTGAATATCCAATCATCTGGTTGGGAGCCATCAAAGGATGGAAACTCCAGCTTAACTCCACGTGAGTTGTTCCTTCTAACATCATTGTGCTCATTTTCCTGATGTGAGGGGGGAGGAGGTGGTGGTGGTGGTGGTGGTGGGCGGATATTCTGGAGCTGGAGTTGCTAGGATTGTTGGGTTTCAAACATGGTGCGTATCATGTCATTGATGTTGGAGATTTCAGCCTTCAGGTCTTGAACTTCATCATAGAGACCATTTTTGCTACATTAGTTGCCGCGTGTGTTGGCCATGGGTTTGTAAAAGCAGGGCTGATTTGGTGTACTGTGTAAGGGAAATCGAAAATGGTGTGGGTTGGCTGTATCTGGGTTTTTGTAGTTTAATTGAAATGAGTAGGAATTGAAATGAGAACATCGAAATGATAAGCACGGAACCAGGATGGCTCTAAGATACCAATTGATAAGAACTTGAATAACCTGCACTAACAGATGAACACAGGAGCAGGAAAAATGATAGAAATGGCTGCCACGCCTTGGAAATTCGAGGTCCCAATTCCTCCAGAATATCCAAACAATAATGTTCCAGTATACCCCTAGACTGCCTCATCGGCATGGTTATAACAAACCAAAAATAGAAAGACTAAATTGACCTCCATGTAACAAACTAAAAATAAAGATGAAACTACAACGTTTTGATAATGAAAATAACATCATAAAAATGTTGTCGTTGAAGAGAACATCAGCTGCTTGTTGAAGGAACACCAAGAGACGTAAAAGCTGCCGTTCTCTCCTTTTTGCTTATAACATGAGTTCCTCCCAAACGAAACTGTCTGGTACCAGGTCCCCTTAAGTCTCGAACTCTCTTAATTCCACGCTTATAGTCTCTCTTTCTTCAAGCCAAAGGTCTCAACTTTCCTCTGCAATTCACCACCCAAGGCCGAACCCTTATCACCTTAAGTGCAACCATTTATAACGAGCTATTGTGAGAATAACAGTCTTTTGGTGTTCATATTTTTTCCTTAAATTATTCAACAAAATAAACAAGTCTTTTATAGTAAGATACTCAATTTTTAATTCTTCGTAAAAATGGTGGCGAAGGAAAATCATTACTTTAGCACGGTTCTGCAGTGATGCTTGATTTCCTTCTTTTATTGTTTCTCCTAGTTACATTGCATCCAGATGGATCTTAGTATCAAGAATCTATGATAAATAACTTTTTCTAGAAATGTCAAAAGTAACGAATTCCAACTTTGTAAAATTTGACATTTTCAATATATATAAATAGTGAAATAAATATGTGTATTTGAAGTAGAAGACCACTAATTTCAGAATTGGTAGAATCTCGTATCGATAACATGTTATAAGACTATAAAAAAAACTACCATTGCAAGAGAATTTATAAAAGAAAATATTTAGAATTCTTATTACTTAATAATTAATTTTTTTTTCTTCCTTTCTCTCTTCTCTTTCTTTCTTTCTTTCTTTTCTTTTCTTTTCTTTCGTTTTTCTTACTTACAAAACGATCTCAAACTCTAATATATATAGAGAATTTGAAGTCGGAGGTAATCATCCACAATTATTAAAGTGGATCACAATTATTAAAGTCATGGAGGGGGACATGAGAGAAGGGGGGCATATACCACCCCTTTTTGACTTTTCATAACAAAACACAAATGATACTCAACGGAAATAAAAACAACTGGGTTAAACTACGGAAATGAAATCAACTACTAAACAGGAAACTGCAAGAACAAAAACAGATAGGAAATATAATGCTAAGAGAATGAACCGAATGCAAAAAAAATGAAATACAAGCTACAAAAAAAAAAGTAAACGATTGAACTGTAATAGAAAGAAAGGTTGCCGAATTCTGCTATATCAAGAACTGAAGTATACCCAAACACAAACTACTGGACAACAAACAATGAAATGAAAGCCTACTAATCTTAAAAACACAGTGCAACTAGATGAAGAGCAGCTCAAAACCAGCCCCAAGGGAATCTATGGATTCAAACAACTATGAAAACTGAAATTAAAAAAACTAGGGAAGCACTCGGAACCTGATCGGCCAAGAATGGTCTGTGAATTCTCCCCAAAAACCAAAACCCCCGAACATATAAACTGCTGCAATGAGAACTTATATGAATAAACTAAAAAAGAAAGCAATGTAAACGTTAATGTAAAAATAAAGAACTTGAAACCAGCCACAAGTGGTCCATGGATTCAAGGAAAACTGAAAATTGAAACAAAGAAAATTTGGGCAAAGCTAGAAGGTGAGTGAAGCTAAAACTCTGGTCTACGAAATCCTCCCAGCAAAAACCAAGTTCCTTCTTCCCTTCCTCCCCTTTTTCTTCTTTACCGCAACTAACCAAATGAGCATGTTCTTTTTTTCTCTTTCTCTGATTGCAGCTGCTGCGTGTCCAAAATAAGTAAACAAAACTGCTGCGTTTTGGAGTGAGGTGAATCGGTGCTTGGTCTTCTTTGTTCAGGTGTCTTTCCGTAAGGGGCGACATCATTCGGTGCATTGGAATAAAGTGAGTTGAGGTGCGTGGCTTGGAGTGTTGGTGAGGTGTCTTGCGTGGTTTACATGGCTTGAGATGGACTTGCCGTGACTTTCATGTATTTGGTGAGGAATAGACTTGAGTCGGTGCAGCCGTGATTTAATTTGTGAGGTGTCTTGGTGTGGCTTGCATGAATTTGGTCATGTTGAGGTGCAACAATTGAATTAAATCCCTTGAGGTACTTCTTTTTAATGCAAGGGTGTGACCCAAGTCCGGCTTGAAAACAAACACCATTTTGCTGTCTAACCAAAATAAACCAAAGTCAAGAGGAAAAATATCAAGTCTAAGAAGCAGCCAATAAACATTAGAGATTAGAGATTAGAGAACAAAAGTTAGGCATTTATCAATTGAGTTAGAGTTCATTTATCAAAACCTAATTTACTCAATTACTAGTTAGAAAAATATGATTGCATCGAATTTAAGTGCAAAATAATAACAATATTATGGCTCAATCAACTACGTACAAATGAAGCCATCTTAAAGGCCACTCTGTATTAAATGGTTGTGACAAAGAAAAAGTGGAAAGGACAAGGGCTCACAGGGGTAGGCGTGATCTATCTCCCAGATTCGAGGTATAAATAGCAATTTCCTAGGTATGAAGAAGCTCTCTATGCTCTTATAATATGCAAACTTTCAAAGTATTTACTAACTTAAGTATTGGAGTCTCCTCTGCTTTGAAGGTTGCCCTCTCTCCCACCTCCTTCTATGTTGTTTTTGTAGGCCCAAATTCAAAAGTACCAAGTTACTAGAACTTGGCCTATAGGTATGTTAAACACAATGTTAACAGGTTGATGATAGAACTGAGGTGCAAAATGGGTAACAAACATTTGGAACTGAGGACGTTGTAAAGGAATTGTAGTGCTAAAATTGACTTCAGGAAAGTGTTGACTTTTATCAATTAGATCATGTTCCATACATGGTGATTAACCTTATCACTGGTGACCTTTTACAATGAGTGAGGTTCCAACTTCTAAATGAATTGAATAAATTTATTTTATCCAAAAATGGGTTTTTTTAAGAAGAAAAGATACTTTTGTAATGGCATGATCAAATTGAATATAGTGGAAATATTCAGTTTGTATTATTCTTTTGATTTATGGAATGGTAGATTAGGACTTGTAAACTACAATACCATAAAATATATGTTCAGTTTTGGATTGTTTTCTAATCTTCATGAACATGCTAAAAACTATTTCTAGATTTTTGCTCAATCTAAAATAACTAGAAAATCCTTTTTAAAGTAGAGCATACATCCAGAAGTCTTAAACTGATTCACAATGATGTTTGTGATCTTAAAAGTCTTGGATCTCGTGGTGGCAATAAGTATTTTCTTACTTTTACTGATGACTGCACTAGATATTCACATGTTTATTTGCTCAAGAATAAAGATGATTTTTTTTTTCTAATTTTTTAATTTACGAAGATGAAGTACAGAATCAATTAGGTTCAAAGATTAAGGCCTTACAATCTGATAGTGGCGGTGAATAATTATCAATTGAGTTTAAAACTTTTGTGAGACTCGTGGGATAAATTACCAAGTCACAACTGCTTACACACTTCAACATAATGAAGTAGCTGAACAAACAAATAGAACCTTTGTTGAGATGGTGAATGTTATGTTTTTAAGTTTTGGAATACCTCTTAACTTATGGGAAGAAGCAATTTTAACTTACTGTTACATTTTACATAGAGTACCACAAAAGCAAGTTTTTAAATTTCCCTTTGAAATATGGCAAAAAAATCCTCCATATTTGAAAAGATTAAAAGGGGGTGTTTAGCTTCTATTCAAAATTCTGATCATAAAAGAATAAAATTGGGTTCTAAATCCTATAGGTCTATTTTTATTGGATGTCTTTAAAATAACATGACATACATATTTCTAGACCTAGATTCAAATCAGATTTATGAATCTAGGGATATTGAAATTTTTGAGAATTTTTTTTAAAGTTTGATTTGCAAAAGAATACCACCTATGAGTATATCCCCAGCAAAAAACAAAACAATGAAGGGCTGACGTGATAGGGGGATGTTTTCTTCTCTCTACTTTTGGGGCGACTCAGGATTTTAGGGTTTACATGGCTCTTGCTGCCGGCCCCTTGCCGCTGTCAGTAGGGCAGGGTGCGGAGGAGAATTGTGTGGAGTAGGGGAATTCAATGCTGAAGATCACTCGTCCACTAGGGGCATTGTTTGGATGGGGCTTGAAGGCTACTTCAGTGATCGGTCAAATGCGTAATCCGCGTATTGTTTTGTTTCATATGTCTCTTGAGGAGGATTTTATTAGCATTATGGCAAGAGAAAATTCAAAAACTCATGGAGTTCCTTTTCAGATTTCTCATTGGAGCCCGAATTATGTTGAAGATGAAGACTCGCCTTGGGTTGCCAGGATTACCTCCAAATTATTTTCAGGAATCGATGCTTTGTAGTATGGGGAATGTGCTTGGAAGATACTTGAAACGAGATAATGTAACGACATGTGTGGCTCGTCTTGAGGCAACGTACATTTGTGTTGAAATTGATGTCTCTCAACCATTGAGAAATTATTTTTGGTTGGGTCCTGCGGGATTAACCACGAGCCATCACCAGGAAGTTGCTTATGATTCTACTCCATCTTTCTGTGTATTTTGTAGGGAGTAGGGACATTTGCAGGCTAATTGTTTGAGAAAAAATCGTGAGTCAGCTGGAAAAAAAAGAAAAGCAGATGCATGGATCGAAGGAAGGGACAAGGAATGCAATACAGCAAGTATGGAAGGTAGTGGGTAGTCGTGAAATTGAAATCACCATTCTAGTAACCGAAAGCATGTTGCGGAATCATCTAAAACCAAGTGAGAAGTTATTCTTGATTCAATTTGAATTCATAGAGAAGTGAAGACTATAGAGTCAAAGGTTGATGATCTTGATGTTCAAACAAATATAGAATCACCTATTCGAGAGGACCATGCACATGAAAAAGGTCAAAATCATAAGCTCTATGAGAAATGGTCTGAAATTGTAGATGAGTCAGAAGAAGAGGTTCTAGATTCCAAAAAAATGAGCCCAAAAGTTCATTGAGGTTGGTGGATGAAGCTTTCGAGTTAGGAGGACTCGGGGATATAGGTATTTTAGACTCGAAAGATCTTAAGGATGTGGGAGTTTTAGGTTAGGCAGTTTTCGAAGGTGAAACCGGGGAAGAACTAAATGAATTGATTGCCAAAAGTTTTGATTCAAAATCTAATATGTAAGTTCTATTGAAAAAAGCAAAAGGGGTAAGAAAAGAAAAATCTATTGTGATTTTGGAGTGTCATACTCGCTCTAAAAAACTATTTTAATTTTTTGAAGAATATCATGACTTAAAATATTAGGGGTATTATTTCTTCAAAGAGTAGACTTTGACGTATTTTGAATCAAAGTTGACCATCAGTGGTGGCTATTTTAGAACCATTTTTAAATTCAAATAAATGCAGCAAGTGGGCGAGATGGATGAAGTTATCATCCTTTATTAATATACTACGATGGGGGGAAATTTTTGGATTTTTTCGGATGATGATTTTGTGTTTGAGTTGATTTTTATGTTAGATGAAGTTATTAGTGGATGGTTTATCCATGGCAATGACACCTCACTACTTGTGTATATGTTAGTTGTTTTTGGGATAAGAGATTGAAACTTCAGGAATTCTTGAAGTCTCAACAACCCTGTGGACTCTCTTGGTTTATTTGAGGAGATTTTAACATTATTAAGAATGATAGTGAAAGGTGGGTGGTAGTTTGCAAGCTTCCCGGGCAAAGATGGATTTTAGTGAATGTATCATGATTGTGCGTTGGTAGCCGGTTATCTTGATGCAATGGAAGGTTAGGTGAACGAAGAATTTGGGTGAGGTTGGATAGCGTGCTTGTCAATATGCAATTCCTGAATCGATTTGGGGACGTTCAAGTTTCTTATTTGCCTCAAACATCTTCAGACCATGCATCGATGCTTCTTCAATTAATTAGAGATCAGGTGGTAGGTGTTCGGCCTTTTAGATTTTCACGCATGTGGGGAACTCATAATGGTTGTTTACCTTTAGTGCAGGAGGTATGGAATAATACTGTGGAGGGATGTGCAATGGTGCTAATTAGTCGAAAGCTAAAAATTTTGAAAAATGCATTGCCCAAGTGGAACAAAGATATTTTTCGATGTGTTGAAGTTGAATTAAAAAGACTAGAGGATCGAATTACTTGGCTAGAAGAAGCCGTGATTGGTTCAGCTTGAAAATGAGTTGATGGAATGTAAACAGGATCATCTAAGATGGCTTCATCGAAAGGAACTTTTGGCATGTCAAAAATTGCCGGTGAAGTGGCATATGGAAGAGGATTCTAATACTTCTTTCTTTCATGCTACTATGCGAGTTAAGAAAAAAATAAAAAGATTGATAAGATGCGGTTTGATGGTGGTGGGATTCTTGATTCAGCGAGCAAGTTCATGAAGGTACAATATCATTTTTTTAGGAGTTACTTTTGATGTCACCCATAGAGACGAATTTAGAGACGATGGATCTTTTACAACTGATGGTGACCATGGCTGAGAATGAGATGTTTTGTGCTCAACCTTCTATGGAAAAGGTAAAGAATTCTTTATGGTCTGTTTCGGCAAATAGTAGCCCTAGTCCGGATGGATTTTTGGCTAGTTTTTTTTTTTATCATGGCATGGGATATTGTTAAAATGATTTGTTGGACATGGCGAAAGATGTTTTTACAGGACAATCAATATCAACATTTTTTAGGGCTACTAATTTGGTTTTGATTCTAAAGGTGGATGAGTCTTTGGGTTTTGGCCAATTTTGCCCAAATAGTATTTGTTTGGTTGTCTATAAAATTATGTTGAAGATCATGGTAATGCATGTGACTCTGATCTTGGATAAAATGATCTCACCTGAGCAGACAACTTTTAGTCGGGGTCGGAGTATTTTTGATAATATTTCTTTGGCTCAGGAACTAGTTCACGGAACTAATAGAAAAGTTAGAGGAGGAAGCGTGATGTTGAAGATTGACATGGCCAAAGCATATGATTGAGTGAATTGAGATTTTCTACTAGGGATTCTTCATCGTCTGGGTTTTTCAGATTCTTGAGGAAGCATTGTCTTTAATGCTATATCATCCCTTTCTTATTCAGTAATGCTTAATGGGTGTACTAAAAGTGTTTTCAAAACATCGCGTGGTCTACAGCAAGGTGATCCACTTTCACCTTACCTTTTTATTTTATCTGAAGATATCCTTTCTCGGATGTTGAAAAAAGAATTTGGTATGAATTGCATTCAACCTTTTCATTCTAGTGGCGGCTTTCTGATTTCTCACTTATTATATGCGGATGGTATTATGATTTTTGCTAATGGTGAAGAGGCTTTCATGCAAAATCTTATGGGGGATTTGCACAAGTATGAATTGATGTCTGGCCAGTTTATTAATCCAAGCAAATCCTCCATTATTTTTTAATTCTATTTTGGTTGATCGAAAAAATAGTTTGAAACTGATTTTGGGCCTTGAGGAAGGGAAGTGGCTGTGTAATTACTTGGGCGTTCCATTATTTGTGGGGCAGATGAAAATTTACATGTTTGATTCTCTCTTGGCAAAAGTTTAAAAGAAATTAGCAGGTTGGAATAGTAAAATTCTCTCTTTCGAGGGAAAGATTGTGCTAATTAAACATATTTTAAATAACATGCCTATACATATGCTTTCAGTGTTGAATTTACCAAAAGGTGTGATCTCGGCTCTTAAGAAAAAAATTCTTAACCTTCTTTGGTGTTCTTCGATGGATAACCAAAAAAGGAAGGGGATATCATTGAAGAGATATGTTTGCAGTGGAAGAAGGTGGACTTGGTATTTGAGATTTTAATGAAATCCAAGATTTTTTTGCTTATGAAGTTTGCTTGGAAGCAATTAAGGGAGGATCAATGTGGTCAGATTTTTTCTTTGTCAAGTATGTTGGGAACTCAAATATTTTCTCTATCATGCAATTACATAAAGGGATGTATTTTTGGAAAGGAAATGTTGAAATAATGTCAAAGGGGATAGACAATTCCAAGTGGCTGATATGAGGGGATTATTGCAATTTTTTTAGGGATAATTGGTTAGGAGATGGTCCTTTGATTTCTTACATACCTATGAGAGGTAATGAAAACCTAAAATGTTCAGACGCTTTTGATGTGGCAAGTCCAAAAATTGATAGTTTGTGAGAACTTGTTCTAGATTTGATTTGCAGGAAAATTATTAAATCTGGAATTTGGATTAAGCAAGGACCAGATGTTTGCATGTGCAAACATTCAATGGATGGAGAGTTTTCTACAAAGTCGCCATGGAATTTATTTTGGCATCGTGGTGAAGTATGTTCGTGGAAAAAATGGCTTTGGCAAAAATGCTTGCCAATGAGGATGTCAATTTTCATATGGAGGGCTAAGAAGAGATCATTATCAGTCGATGATATTATCCAAAAAGTTGGCATTCCATTAGTTTCGAAATGTGAGTGTTGTTCTAATCCACAAATAGAATCTATGCACCATATTTTATGTGAGGGTCAAGGAGCTCAAAAGGTTTGGTTATTTTTTGCTAAAGTTTGTAACATTCGACTTCCTCAAATTCGAAACTGGGAGGGATGATGGAATTTTGGTTGCAAAAATCTTCTATGTCATCTTAGGTTGGTTGGATCCAAGGAGTTCTATCTATTGTTTTCTTGGGCTCTTTGGAGATCAAGCTATGTGGCTTGAATGGAAGCTTGATGATGCACAAAAATGCTCTAAATACTCTATTTAAATGTTAAAAGAAAAGAGAAAATAATGGATATAACTCATGTTATTAAAATTAATGATCATTTATCTTGAGATAAATGTAAGCATGATTTAATATATTGATGAGAATATAAAATGCCATATTTTTTCTCTCTTAATGTTTAATATTTTATTCTTATTTGATGCCTAAATATACTCATTATTCTTATATTTTGATTTAGGATACAAATAGAGACATTAGGAGCAAATGAAGATAATTGCGGAATTTTAGACAATTTTGATATTTTTTCGTAATATGGGCATAACTCTCTCATCCAATCTCTGATTGAGCTAATTCAAGATGATATAGAACTGCAAGAGAAATATCTATAACTTTTATGTTTTATGTTTTAAGAGATATCCGCTCAATCCAAGAAAAAATCGACCATCAAGTGGACGCACCTGCACTTGACGTTCCTGAATATTCTTCAGCCACTTGCATCAGATCCAAATGTCATCACAATATTTTCCAGCAAGCACTGCTACACCAACTTGAAAATTCAATGATCAACTCACATGCAAGATGAAGTGTACTCAAATTTCTTCAAGACAAATTATTTGACCACAAGATATAAAGTCAAACAAGACAACTAATGGATAAAGAAGTAAAATTGAAACACTCAACCTACAAGCAAAATTCAGCTCATGCATAGTGAGAAAACAAATGATCAAAATAACAACTCACAAATCACTTGGATTCAAGAATGGCACATGGCAAAGCAAGTTGAAATTGTGATGATTTTGTCATGACAACTTACATGAAAGATACTTATAAATAGAAGGGAGGGGTGTGTGTTCTAAGACCATGCTTAGTGTGAGGGATGCTTTGAAAGAGCTATTTTGAGAGTTTGAGAAAAAAAAAAACCAAAGAAGAGAGAAAACAATGGCCGATTCTTCCATATTTTTCCTTAGGGAATTTTTGTTGCATATTTTCAATATATGTAACTAATTTTCTAATAGAGTTAGGGATGAATTTGTATATATGATGATATTTGTTATTGTTTTTTATTCATATATGTGTTTTTCAAATATTAAACTCTTTTGTTTAGTCATTCAAAATTTATTATCAATGTTTTCGTCATCAAATAATCTTAGAATTTATTTCATTTATAGATTCAATCAGCCTTTTTTTATTGAATGGAATAATCTTTTGATTATGTTTGGTTCAATTGGTTATCTATATTAATTTAATTCTCTGCTGCAATATTACTCTACGAGTATATTGTCCACGTTGAATTTCTTTAATATCGATAACAATTCCCATTTTTATATTGCGACGAATGATTTTTTGAAAGATTACATTTAATTTAAATCTGGTTATTAATGTTTTATTTTCTAATTGAAAATTTGGACATAGAATTTTCAATCGAGTTATTAATAAATCTAAAATAATTAAAATACCAATTATATACAAAGGATTCCCGATGCTCTACTTTTCGTCTCATTTTTATACTTTTCAAATTACTCATTTAGTTTTAATTTACATCACACTCTAAAATTTACTTTTTGCACTTGTCTAAATCTTTTTGTTAATTTCGTTACTATTCTTCAATTTCTCAATCCATCTCCATGTGGAATCGACACCCCAAAACTATACTGCAAACGACCGCATTATTCTTTGCGCGTAATCAAATTTTGGCACTATTGCAGGGGAGACAATAGAAGAATTTGTAGTTTTGTTTTAGAAGTTTGTAAAAAAAAAAAAAAAAAAGCGCTAACTTCGTTTATTTTCTTTTTAGCTTTCTGCATCTTTATTTTATTTTACTTTTTCTTTTCGTAATTATTTTTTTCAATATTACGCTTTTCTTTACTTTGCATGCGCAGGTACAGAAACGCTTTTGGATGGTTTGCTAGTAGACCCGTGCTAGAATCAGATTCAGAATCTAATTTTTCTAATCGTTTCTTTGATAATTCTTCCAATTCTGACGCGATGAGTGAACACGCGGACCAACCTATTAGAATCCTCCAAGATTATTTTCATCCCGCACGAATAGCCACACCATCCTGTATTATGTTCTCACCTAATGTTCGTCATGTAGATTTCAAAACTGGAATGATACAATTACTTCCGACTTTCCATGGACTAGAAAATAAAAATCCGTATGTTCATATTAGGGAATTTGAGGAAGTAGTTGCAAGATTCCACAGTCAAAATACTACTGACGACACGGTAAAGTTAAAGTTCTTTCCTTTTTCTTTGAAAGATAAAACTAAGAGTTGGTTGTACTCACTAAGACCACGGTCTATTGGAACATGGAGTGAGATGACTCAAGTGTTTTTTAATAAATACTTTCCCCAACATAAGACCAATATTTTAAAGAGACAAATCTCCACCTTTGCACAAAAGGATAGTGAGACTTTGTACCAATCTTGGGAAAGAATTAAAAAATTACTGAGTATGTGTCCCCACCATGGATATGAGAATTGACGCTTAGTGAGTTATTTCTATGAAGGGTTTACGCCCAGGGAACGTCAATTCATGGAAATGATGTGTAATGGAAAATTTTTACAGAAAAAATCCTGATGAGGCCATAAAGTACCTCAATGAGCTTGCTGGAAAAGCTCATACTTGGGCTGGATCTAGTGCTACTGAGAGCACAAATAGGTCACGACCTACAAGAAACCCGAGTAGTGGTATTTACCATTTAAGGGAGGAGGATAACCTTAAGGCAAAGGTTGAAATGCTCACCAGAGAATTAGATTTATTGAAAACCAAAAACTCAAAACCAACACACATGGCTAATTATGCAATCTTTTGAGCCATGTGTTGTCTGTGGTGGGATAGATCATCATGTCCAAGAGTATCCTACACATACTAACATGAATGGTATGTATGAGGAACAAAGTAATGCTCTGGATATGTACAAAAAGCCCTTCACACCTTACTCTGAAACCTACAACCTAGGATGGCGTAATCATCCCAACTTCAGCTGGAAGTCTGAAAACCAGTAGCCTGCACAACCCTCTAGATCATATCCTGCACCATACCATGCACCTCAATCTTTTAGAAATTCTTTAGAAGATACTTTGCATACTTTTATTGAAATACAGGGTAAGACTAATCAGAAATTTGAATCTTTGGTTACACAGGTTGTTGAAGAAAATAAGGAAATAAAGAGCCAGGTGTCTAAAATAATGAGTTCTTTAACTGTGAATGAGAAATGTTAGTTTCCTTCTAAAGCTCAGTTTATACCTCATGGTCAACATATGGCACAAGGAGACCTGAAGGACGTAAACACCATTGTGACACGAAGTGGTAAGTCTCTACATGATCCAATAATAGACGAAACAAAGGATGTAGAAAAAGATCAAGATAACAGCAGTCCTAAGCTTCCCAAAGAACTTAAGGTAACAAAACCTGAGGAACCTAAGGTAACAAAAAATCCTGTTAAGGTACATATTCCTCAAGTATTAAAGTTAAGCAAACAAACTCTAGATCATAACAATGATATTTTGGAAAATCTTAGAAAGGTAAAAGTTAATCTTCCTCTTTTACATATAATTAAACAAGTTCCTACTTACGCAAAAATTATCAAAGATTTGTGTACAGTTAAGAGGAAGCATCATATGAAGAAGGCAGCATTCTTGACAGAACAAGTTAGTGCTCTAATTGAACAGCGGATTCCCCCTAAGTATAAGGATCCTGGATGTCCAACCATCACATGCAACATTGGCAATCATGAGCTTGGACAGGCCTTACTAGATTTAGGGGCTAGTGTAAATTTGATGCCATATTTTATTTATTTGCAATTGGGATTTGGAGAAATCAAACCAACTTCTGTGGTATTGCAATTGGCTGATCGTTTAGTCAGAGTACCACGAGGTGTGGTAGAGGATGTTTTAATTCAAGTTGACAAATTTTATTATCCTGTTGATTTCTTAATTCTAGACACTAGTTCTACTGTAAAAACCACCTCTAAAATTCCATTAATTTTAGGTAGACATTTTCTTACTACTTCTAATGCGCTTATTAATTGTAGAAATGGATTGATGAAACTCTCTTTTGGCAATATGACTCATGAGGTAAATATTTTTCATATTACAAAACAAGTAGAAGAGGATGTCGAGTGTCATCAGACATACATGATTGACTCACTCATAAAAAGGGAAGTTCTTACAACTCATGATTCAGATCCCCTTGAATACTTTATTGTTAATTCTGAATTTAATCCTATAAGTGATTCATCTGATGTAGTTGACATTTGTGCTATTTTTGATAGAGCTCATGATTATAGCACTCAGGAATGGCAACCAAAATTTGAGAAGTTGCCTGAAAAAAGAGAAAGACAGATTCTTTCAAGTAGTGAAGCCCCTAAAGTTGAATTAAAATCCCTACCTAAGGGTTTAAAGCATGTTTTCCTTGGTCCAGGTGATACTTTTCCTGTTATTATTTCATCTGAATTATCTGAGTCCTAATATGAGAAATTAATTCGAATTTTATGCAAGTATAAATCAGCCCTAGGATGGAGTATTGCTGATATAAAAGGCATTAGTCTCCTGGTCTGTACTCATAAAATAAATTTAGAGGAAGGAACTAATCCTCGAAGAGACCCCCAGCGTAGACTTAATTCCATAATGAAAGAAGTTGTGAAAAATAAAGTATTGAAACTATTAGATGCAAGAATGATATATCCTATTGCTGATAGTAAGTAAGCCTAACTAACTCTTGTAAATTTATGTTCCTATGTACATCAAATCTAATAAGAAGGGTGTTCTATTTCAACGATGCTTTTCAAGAATACAATGTGCCTCACCTATGTCGGCTCATCACCTCACCAAGTCGGCACACAAAAAAGAAATCTCCATCAACTACAACGTACCTCCACATAAGATAAAAAGGATGAATCATGCCAGAGTTTGCTCTAACCCTCTCGCAGAGGAGTGTGCGTCAGCCCATGACTGCCCAAAATACTTACCTTCCTCATGAGAATTAATAGGGAGAGTGGGTTCAGTTATAGACTGTCTGAACAACCTACTTCCCAAAAGACTAGGAAAAAGCGAGCAAGAGGCTGCCTTGTCTCATCGCGGAGGAGAGCAACACCAACTCCCAGCAGCCTAAATACTTATCTCGACCTCCACCACAACAAAGTTTGGGCTCATTGCAACCTAACCCAAACTTATCATTTCCTGCGATGTCAATAGACGTAAGCAAGTCTAGTCTCAAATTTCCCGAATAACCTACCTCCCCACAAAAGATGATAGGTAAATAGGAAGCTCAACCTCCTCGAATCGGCAAAGAGAGACCAGCCTCCCAATGGCACAAACACTTATCCCAACCTCCATTACAATGAAGGATCGGACCAGCCACATCGCTAGCCAAATTACCTCCCTTACAGGTTAGAAAAGGGAATGGTAGGCTAAAAGGTTGCCTTATCCCTCATGCAGAGGAGTGTGGATTAGTCCTCAGCTGCTCGACGATTGAGACTTACATTCCTAGTGGGTGTCAACATATGGGAGCAAGTTCAGTTGCAGACTGCCCAAATAACCTACCTACCTACGGATTAAGAAGACGAGTTGAGCGAGAGGTTGCCTTGTCCTCTCACAGCGGAGAACAAGACCAGCCCTTTCGGTAGCCCAAAAAGTTGTCCAACCTCTGCCACGATGAAGTATGGGCTTGATTACGCCCAAAGAATAACGCGGTCGTTTGCAGTATAGCTTTGGGGTGTCGATTCCACAGGGAGATGGATTGAGAAATTGAAAAACAGTAACGAAATTAACAAAAAGATCTAGATGAGTACGAAAAGTAAATTTTAGAGTGTGATGTAAATTAAAACTAAATGAGTAATTTGAAAAATATAAAAATGAGACGAAAAGTAGAGCGTAGGGAATTTCTTGTGTATTTGTGGTATTCAAATTTATTCTTAATTCATTGATAACTCAATTAAGAATTCTATGTCCAAATTCTTAATCGGAAGATATAACATTAATAACCAAAATTTAAATCACATGTAACTCTTTGAAAAATCATTATTCGCGCTTAACTCTCATAAATTGTTATCAATATTGAGAAAATCCAACGACGACAATATACCCAAGAAGTGATATTGCAGCAGAGAATTAAATCAATATAGATAATCAATTGCTCCAAACATAATTATAGAACTAATTCACTCAATAGAAAAAGCATGACTGAATCCATAAACGAAATAGATTCTATAATTATTTGAAGACGAAAAAACATCACAAATAAATTGAGAATAATAGAACAAAAGAGTTTTAATATTTAAAGACCAAATACATGAATAAAAAATAAATTACAAATACCATCACACACAAAAAATTCATCCCTAGCCCTCCTTGAGAATTTAGTTACACATATTGAAAATATGCAACAAAAATTCTTCAAGGGATAATATGGAAGAGCCAACCATTATTTTCTTCTCTCTTCTTTGGTTTTTCTTTTCTTTTCTCAAGCTCTCAAAATAATGACTCTTCCAAAGCATCCTCCCACACTAAGCATTGTCTTAGAACACACACCCCTTCCTTCTATTTATAAGCATCCTTCATGCAAGTTGTCATGACAAAATCATCACAATTTCAACTTGTTTTGCCATGTGCCATTCTTGAATCCAAGTGATTTTTGAGTTGTCATTTTGATCATTTGTTTTCCCACCATGCATGAGCTGGATTTTGCTTGTAGGTTAAGTGTTTCAATTTTGCTTCTCTATCTATTAGTTGTCTTGTATGACTTAATATCTTGTGGTCAAATAATTTTTCTACAAGAAACTTGAGTGCACTTCATCTTGCATATGAATTGATCATTGAATTTCCAAGTTGGTGTAGGAGTGCTTGTTGGAAAATATTATGATGACATTTGGATTTGATGCAAGTGGCTGAAAAATATCTAGGAACGTCAAGTGCAGATGTGTCCACTTGATGGTCGATTTTGTCTTAGATTGAGCGGATATCTCTTCAAACATAAAACACAAAAGTTATAGATATTTGTCTTATGGTTCTATATCATCTTGAATCCGCTCAATCGGAGATTGGATGAGAGAGTTATGCCCATATTACGAAAAGATGTCAGAACTGTCTAAAATTCCGCAATTATCTTCATTTGCTCCTAATGTCTCCATTTGTGTCCTAAATCAAAATATAAGAATAATGAGTATATTTAGGCATCAAATAAGAATATAATATTAAACATTAAGAGAGGAAAATATGGCATTTTATATTCTCATCAATATATTAAATCATGCTTATATCTATTTCAAGATAAATGACCATTAATTTTAATAACATGAGTTATATCCATTATTTTCTCATTTCTTTTAGTATTTAAATAGAGTATTTAGAGTGCATTTTTGTGCACTCATCACACCCCCCAACTTACTCATTGCTAGTCCCTAGCAATTTTCATGCAAAATGATGAGAAAGACCAAATAAAATCACACATAGGGGCCATCAAGACACATTTTTCAAATTTACATATCAAAACAATCTTAGAAATTCAATAACCCTATCACAAGTAATTCAAATATAGCAATCCACAGAGTGTGTATGTGTTCCAAACTATTTTTATCAAATCAGAGGTTTCGACACATGCAACATTAGAATATCTTAAGCAAAAAGGTTCAACTCCATAACTCACGGGTATAGAAGTGTTTCATGTATGGGTTCTCTCTATGGAGTTGACAAAGGTGTATATTTACTCTAATGAAAATTTAGCCAATTATATATAAGTAACAAGTAAACATTGATCTTATGATAGGAATACTAACAAATGAGATTTCCACCATTCTTTCCACAAGCATACTTAGGATCGGAAAAATCAACACAAAGGGTTGTAATGTGGCTTAGGGTTGGGGTTCATAAGAAGAAAAGGTGAAGAGGTTTCAAAAACTTCCAAGTATACACAAAAGGGAATCTGTTAAATTTTTCAGTAAACTATACTTTCCTTTTGATGTACTTTCAATTTTTTAGATTTTTGACTAAGTATACTTTTCCATCTTCTTTTGCCACTGGTGTCTTCACAATTTGATGAACTCTTTCATGAATAATTTGATGGACACATCTAGCACCATGCCATTTTTGTCATGGTTTTCTTTTTTTCTTTTTTTTCGTTTATCTTTTTTTTTTTTAAATGATAATTTCACACCTAGTAGACACTTGGAAATAAAATGGTAGGAAAATATAGTGTATAAGCTATACTCCAATGTGGAGAGGTATGGATGATGTAGATATGAAAAGAAAAGGCCATATGTGTATATTGGCTCAAAATTGGCTGCTAGGGATCTATGATGAAAAGGCTCAGCTTGAAAGGCTCAAACGTTAATCCTAAGTTGACTTTCGTCATATCCCAAGTATATCCACCATCTTACCATAAACCATGTAATGATATTCTCAAAAGAAGTGTCAAATTCAACAGATCAATGGATACTTATCACAATTTCTATATTTGTAAGCTCTCAATTCTTACAAAATTCATATGAATATTTGAGCAAAATAATTCTTTAGTTACATATGTCAAATCACCATATTACCACAAAGTTTGGAGAAGTGCATAAATGGTTCTGTGGATGCTTTAACAAAATGATTTAAGATGGGTTTGTTGAATTTACCAAGATGGTTATGAATGAGCATGAGTATCATGTGTGAAAAGATGCCTGTGTGAAAACAATTTGGCAATTTTTTAGATATTGATTGAAATATGCCACAGAGTTTAAATAACAGATTTGTATTCCCACCCCCCAACTTAAATGAAACATTGTCCTCAATGTTTAATAATCAAAATTGGATGGGGAGTAACTAAAAAGGGTAGGATACACCTGATGTGTGATGTAGATAGCTCGCTAAGCATCAAAAATAGTGATCTGAAATGACAAAATGATACTATCCTGCAGACAAAAATAAAGAAAACAGTAGTAAATAAAAACAAAACAAAACAAATAAGATGATGATAATAATAATAATGATGATGATAATAATTATAATAATAATAATTATTATTGTTGCATGCTGTGGTCAAAGTTGGTAGACCAAGTTTACAACCGGACTATCTTCTACTTCTTGAACTATTCCTCCTGGGTCAAAAACGAAACGCTTATTTGCCCAATAAACTCGGTGCTCGAGCTTCACAGGTAGGTGGCAAGGTTTTAGATTAACTTTTGGTACTCGCCCACTTGAAAGAATCTGTTTTTCATTTTTCTCAAGCAACTCCTCATACTTCGGTTGCCAAGCCTGTGTGCTATAATCTTGAGTATTGTCAAAAATTGCACAAATTTTAGCTACATCAGACGAATTACTGATAGGATTAAACTCAAAATCAACAATAAAATTCTCAAGAGGATCAGAATCATGAGTTGTAAAAACTTCCCTGTCTATGAGTGAGTCAATCATATATATCTGCTGGCACTCGTGATTCTTCACAGTTTCTTTTGCCATACGTTGACCATGAGGTACAGACTGAGCTTGAGAAGGGAGCTTACCTTGCTCATTTACACTCAAGAAACTCGTTATTTTAGACACTTGGCTCTTTATCTCCTTTTGTTCTTCAACAACCTGCATAATTAAAGACTCAAATTTTTGGTTAGTCTTACCCTATACTTCAATAAATGCATGCAAAGTGTCTTCTAAAGAATTTCTAAAAAATTGAGGTGCATGGTATGGTGCAGGATATGATCTAAAAGGTTGTGCAGGCTGTTGGTTTTCAGACTTCCAGCTGAAGTTGGGGTGATTACGCCATCCTCTCATGTTAGTATGTGTAGGACAGTCTTGGGTATGATGATCTACCCCACCACAGACAACACATGGCCCAAAAGATTCTGCATGATTAGCCATGTGTGTTGGTGTTGAGTTTTTGGTTTTCAATAACTCTAATTCTCTGGTGAGCATTTCAACCTTAACCTTAAGGTTATCCTCCTCCCTTAGATGATAAATACCACCACTCAAGTTTCCTGTAAGTCGTGACCTGTTTGTGCTATCAGTAGCACTAGGTCCAGTCCAAGTATGAGCTTTTTCAGCAAGCTCATTGAGGTACTCTATAGCCTCATCGAGATTTTTCTGTAAAAATTCTCCAATGCACATCATTTCCACGAATTGACGTTCCCTGGGCATAAGCCCTTCATAGAAATAACTCACTAAGCGCCAATTCTCATATCCATGGTGGGGACACATACTCAGCAATTTTTTAAATCTTTCCCAAGACTGGTACAAAGTCTCACTATCCTTTTGTGCAAAGGTAGAGATTTGTCTTTTTAAAGCATTGCTCTTATGTTGGGGAAAGTATTTATTGAAAAACACTTGAGTCATCGCATTCCACGTTCCAATAGACCGTGGTCTTAGTGAGTACAACCAACTCTTAGCTTTATCTTTCAAAGAAAAAGGAAAGAACTTTAGCCTTACCGTGTCGTCAGTGGTATTTTGACTATGGAATGTTGCAACTACTTCCTCAAATTCCCTAATATGAACATAGGGGTTTTCATTTTCTAGACCATGGAAAGTCGGAAGTAATTGTATCATTCCTATTTTAAAATCTACATGACGAACATTAGGTGAGAACATAATACAGGATGGTGTGGCTGTTTGTACGGGATGAAAATAATCTTGGAGGGTTCTAACAGGTTGGTCCACGTGTTCACCGATCGCGTCAGAATTGGAAGAATTATCAAACAAGCGATTAGAAAAATTAGATTCTGAATCGGATTCTAGCACGGGTTTACTAGCAAACCGTCCAAAAGCGTCTCTGTATCTGCGTATGCAAAGTAAAGAAAAGTGTAATACTAAAAAAAATAATTATGAAAAGAAAAGTAAAATAAAATAAAGATGCAGAAAGCTAAAAAGAAAATGAACGAAGCTACTGCTCTTTTTTTTTTTTTTACAAACTACTAAAAAAATCTACAAATTCTTCTACCGTCTCCCCGGCAACGGCGCCAAAATTTGATTACGCCCAAAAAATAACGCGGTCGTTTGCAGTATAGCTTTGGGGTGTCGATTCCACAGGGAGATGGATTGAGAAATTGAAAAACAGTAACGAAATTAACAAAAAGATCTAGATGAGTACGAAAAGTAAATTTTAGAGTGTGATGTAAATTAAAACTAAATGAGTAATTTGAAAAATATAAAAATGAGAAGAAAAGTAGAGCGTCGGGAATTTCTTGTGTATTTGTGGTATTCAAATTTATTCTTAATTCATTGATAACTCAATTAAGAATTCTATGTCCAAATTCTTAATCGGAAGATATAACATTAATAACCAAAATTTAAATCACATGTAACTCTTTGAAAAATCATTCTTCGCGCTTAACTCTCATAAATTGTTATCGATATTGAGAAAATCCAACGACGACAATATACCCAAGAGGCGATATTGCAGCAGAGAATTAAATCAATATAGATAATCAATTGCTCCAAACATAATTATAGAACTAATTCACTCAATAGAAAAAGCATGATTGAATCCATAAACGAAATAGATTCTATAATTATTTGAAGACGAAAAAACATCACAAATAAATTGAGAATAATAGAACAAAAGAGTTTTAATATTTAAAGACCAAATACATGAATCAAAAATAAATTACAAATACCATCACACACACAAATTCATCCCTAGCCCTCCTTGAGAATTTAGTTACACATATTGAAAATATGCAACAAAAATTCTTCAAGGGATAATATGGAAGAGCCAACCATTATTTTCTTCTCTCTTCTTTGGTTTTTCTTTTCTTTTCTCAAGCTCTCAAAATAATGGCTCTTCCAAAGCATCCTCCCACACTAAGCATTGTCTTAGAACACACACCCCTTCCTTCTATTTATAAGCATCCTTCATGCAAGTTGTCATGACAAAATCATCACAATTTCAACTTGTTTTGCCATGTGCCATTCTTGAATCCAAGTGATTTTTGAGTTGTCATTTTGATCATTTGTTTTCCCACCATGCATGAGCTGGAGTTTGCTTGTAGGTTGAGTGTTTCAATTTTGCTTCTCTATCTATTAGTTGTCTTGTATGACTTAATATCTTGTGGTCAAATAATTTGTCTACAAGAAACTTGAGTGCACTTCATCTTGC
This sequence comes from Platycarya strobilacea, assembly GCA_036898215.1. Classification (NCBI taxonomy): domain Eukaryota; kingdom Viridiplantae; phylum Streptophyta; class Magnoliopsida; order Fagales; family Juglandaceae; genus Platycarya; species Platycarya strobilacea. Next base: position 21,576,655 of record CM072555.1, on the reverse strand, counting down.
ATATGAATTGATCATTGAATTTCCAAGTTGGTGTAGGAGTGCTTGTTGGAAAATATTATGATGACATTTGGATTTGATGCAAGTGGCTGAAAAATATCTAGGAACGTCAAGTGCAGATGCGTCCACTTGATGATCGATTTTGTCTTAGATTGAGCGGATATCTCTTCAAACATAAAACACAAAAGTTATAGATATTTGTCTTACGGTTCTATATCATCTTGAATCCGCTCAATCGGAGATTGGATGAGAGAGTTATGCCCATATTACGAAAAGATGTCAGAACTGTCTAAAATTCCACAATTATCTTTATTTGCTCCTAATGTCTCCATTTGTGTCCTAAATCAAAATATAAGAATAATGAGTATATTTAGGCATCAAATAAGAATAAAATATTAAACATTAAGAGAGGAAAATATGGCATTTTATATTCTCATCAATATATTAAATCATGCTTATATCTATTTCAAGATAAATGACCATTAATTTTAATAACATGAGTTATATCCATTATTTTCTCATTTCTTTTAGTATTTAAATAGAGTATTTAGAGTGCATTTTTGTGCACTCATCAGGGCTCAACACCAGACTGTCCCAAACTTACCTTTCCTTAAAATGCCAACGGGTAGGAGTGGGTCTAGTCCCAAATTGCTCGAACAACCTACCTCCCCATTGACCAAGAGGATGGGTGAGTTAGAGGCCGCCCTGTCCTCCCATAGTGGAGAGTAGGACTAGCCCTTCCGACGGCCCAAAAAGTTACTTGACCTTTGCCATGATGAAGTGTGGGCTCAACACCTACTTGGCCCAAACTTACCCATCCTTGTGATGTTAACAGGTGGGAGTGGGTCTAGTCCGAAACTAGCCCCCTCACTGACCAAGGAGATGGGTGAGCCAGAGGCCGCCTCGTCCTCCCACAGTGGAGAACGGAACTAGCCCCCCCATCGTCCCGAATACTTATCCAAACCCTAATCGCGACAAAGGAGTAGACCAACCACATCGCTATCCAAATTACTTCCCCGAAGAACCAAGGGGTGACTTGGCTTGAGGCATCCCAGCCCTTCCCCGATAACGTATGGGTAATCCTCCGCTACTTAAACACAAATTATTACCTTCCTCATAACCGTTAATAGGCGGGTGTGAGTCCATTCCTAAATTGCTAAGACAATCTACCTCTTCGTGGACCAAGGGAAAGGGCAACCTAGAGGTTGCCTTTACCTCCTACGGTGGAGAGTGAGAGTAGCTCCTCTAGAGGCTCGAATAACTTACCCTGACCTTCGATATGACAAAAGTGCACATAAAGCCAACCTAGCCCAAATCTTACCCTTCCCTACGATGCCAACAGGCAAGAGCAGGTCGTCTAGTCTCAAACTACTTGAACAAACTATCCCTACAAGTTAAGGGGATAGACGAGCCAAAGGATACCTTGTCTTCCCCCAGGCGAGAGCAAAACCAGCCCCCTTGGCGGCCCGAACAATTACCCTGACACCCATCATAGCGAAGAAATAGACCAGTCAGCTTACTAGGAGACTAAAAAGGCGCGTTGGCTTGAGGTATCCCAACCCCTCCCAATGAAGTGCGGGCCGAGTTCTTTGACTACCCAAACGTAGCACCAAGGAATGAAGTCATGCTAACAAAGTGGCAAAGAGCAAGGGCACCATACCGCAAAACAACATGACCCAAGTTTGTAAAATCCCTTAGTCTTGAAGTTAAAATAAATACATTGTGCCAACTCACTTCTAGCTCAGCTTAAGGCCACACAAAGTGGTCGCAATACTAAAAGAGACAACCCCAAGTAGAAGTTGTCACACGACAAGGTTGTCATGAACAAGCCGAGTAGAGGGAAAAACACCAGACCCCAATCTTTCTCCCGTTTGTGTGTTAAGTTTCAAGAATGCCTATGACGAATCCCATATGCCAGCCCGAGAAAGAGAGAAAACCAAAGAATTGCAACATGGAGCAAAAGGTTAAGTATGTTTTATTGATAAAGCCACAAGCTTACAAGGAATGACAAGTTACAACATAAAACCACAAGCTTACAAGGAACGATAAGCATGTGGTAGTTCGGCTGTAGCAAGGGCTTGGAGATCTCGAGGCAGCTGAAATGCATGCACTCTACAAAATCACCAGAATCCAACGATTTCCATAGTTCTAGCAGCTCGTATCTAATGATGCGACATGAGTAGGGATAACCATCATATGAGAATAATGGCAAACAAACAAAAAGAAAGCCATTAAATGCTAAACAAAACCTTCAATACACAACCATAATTCCTGAAGTCAAATTGTTGCTGAGAAGTGTGTAAAAGACAAAAAGGCCACTCTAATATGACTAGAACCTAGAAATGTAACATGTGGAGATTGATAAGACCACAACCCTCCATCTAGAAATGAGGAAGCCCGCATAAGCCATAGTCCCAAAGATTGACTAATCTGGGTGAGAAAAAAGAATTCACTAGGAATTAGCGGGAAAATTTAGAACTTTTTCCCTCACCCTATGGCTTGTCATGCATCCACTAGTGAGGTAGTAGGCCTTGACCATTACCTAGCCTAGGGTCCAATTTTTTCCACAAAGTAACTCGTCTACAGAAGAACTAAGCAACGATAGCTGATGGGACTGGCATACTAAGGCAGGCATGATGCTTCGATCTTTTGACAAGGGGATATCAACGAACGAAGAAAGAAGCTTGCATGATGAAACAAATGGGAAGCCATGCTACATTAATGATGTTGTTACAATGCCCACTCAAATTAAAGGACTGTGATAAAGGAAAGTGGAAAGAATGCGGGCCCCATAGGGACAAGCATGACTCTGATCTAGACTCTGTTTATTCACAAGCTTCTAAAAGAATTTATTAACTTAAGTTTTGGAGACTCCTTGATCTCCCGACTGCCCTCTACCAACCTACTTCTTCCTTGTTTTTGCAGGCTAAATCCAGAAGATCGAGTTGCTGGAACTGGACTCAAAGACATATGAAACACAACATTAAATTTTGCTATTAAAGGCATTTGGTAGGTGAGAAAACAAGAGAAAGTGAAGGAAAAAGAGAGGAGGGGTGAGATCCTTTATGAATTGAAATAAAGAGATGAGGGTGTCTAAGCTAATGGGCATCTAAGTAGCTATTTAATGTTTTTCTGACTTTATGAAGACTAACTTTTCCTGCACATAATGATTTAAAATTACAAATTTATACCTCTTTTTTTTTCTATTTCTTTTTTTTTTGGGAGGGGGGCAGGAGGGGGGCCGGGGATTTTTGTCTCTATGAACATGAGATCATGTCGGGGTGTCACATATACAATTACACGTTCATAAGCATTTTGGTTAAATTTTACAAGTTTTGAGTTCTATAGTGCTGCTTGTATATTTATAAATCAAAACTCCAAGAGGAGGTAGGAGGTGGGCTACCCCATAATGAAAAACCATTATAATAGATGTATTGCTATTAAATTAACAAAACACGGGCATAAATTATAATCAAAATAGGAGATCATCAAAGAAGTGGTTTTGTACTTGTGGTCCCATACATCTGAAAGCCGCAATTGATAATGGGGAACTGCGTTAGATTTTGAAGATCTAAGACCAAGGATTCTAGCAGTGTCGCGCGCGTTGTCTTTGGTTTGAGGCAAAAACCATAATAGTGTTGTTTTGGAGGCGCATAAGCCTCAAGCGTCGGTTTGATGGAAGCTCTTCTAGACTCTAGTTTTGACAATCAACGATCGAGGGATCGGGCCATTTTCAGCTTAGAGAAAAATAAAAAATAAAAAATAAAAAATAAAAATAGAAAAAGAAACTTTAGGTATGAGAGGAAGTTTTGAAAATTCTATGCAGGTTTGGTCGTTTATCCAAGGTTGTCATTGTTACTTGAAAGGGAAGTCTTGAAATTGTGAAGAATAAATTTCGGACACAAAATGAATAAAATTGTTATGAATGTAAATGAACGAACGGTGCCGCCCCCTGTCCCACCACTAAATTATGTGAATAACCCCACCACTATTATATTAAATTCTGCATAGTGACTTGTATAGTAACTTGCATAGTAATTTGCATAGTAATTTCAACGCCTATAAATATGGGCTTCAGTTGTAATGAAATTCATAAGAAAATATAGAAAAGGAAGAAAGTTTCAGAGAGTTTCTTTTACATTTCTCTTGCAATAGTAGTAGTTTTCTTTTTAGTTTTATAACACGTTATCAGCACGAGATTCTACCGATACTGAAGCTAATGGTCTTCTAATTCAAGTAAGTTTTTCAATATATTATTTGCAGTCCTTGAGATAAATATTAAAGGTAATATTTTTGAATATTACTTGATAAAATTTTATTTTTATTCTCATGATAATGTGAATATATTTCTTAAATTCACAGATTTATTTTTATAATATAATATCAAATATTGAGATTTATTACTATTGACATTTCTGAAAAGTGTTATTTATCCAGGATCCTTGATGAGATCTATTTGGATATGATGATGAACTTGAAAGATACAATCATAGAAGAAAACCATGTGTTCCTGAAGGACCGTGCTGTGTATCTCATGATGAAAAATCATCTTACTGTGTGAAATAAATTAAGAGAGTGATATAAATACCAGAAGATGTAATCCTCTCAAAAGATCATTATGATTTATTGCACTTGAAGTTGCAAGATTTTAAGAGTGGTATTGAATATTCTGCACTCTTTAAAATCAGCTCAATATTAAAATTATACAGTGAAAATGTCACTGATGATGATATATAAAAGAATACATTATTTTTCATACCTCGAATGTGCTCCTGCAGTAGCAATATCGAGAGTGAAAGTTCAACAAATATTCTGAACTTTTGTTTTGTCTTCCAGTGATTGAGCTAAATAGTGAGTTTTTGTTACACCAGTTACGTCCTATTAATGATATCGAATTTACACAATTCCCAGAAGTGAACGGGAATTAAGGGCGTAAACGTGGTAGAAAAATTATAGAAGTGTTGGTCCCAAAAGCGACAACACTAAAGATGATAAAAATATATCATATCACCAGAAGTGATCAAACTCAGAGAAGGGTAAAGGCCCTCAGAATAATTCTTCATAAAAAGATGAAGATGTTTGTCATAGATGTAATATGACTAAACAGTAGTTACGTACCTGTTGTACGGCCAAGCACTTGATTTATTTATACTAAGTTTTTATATATAAGCTTATTAATATTTCATCATGTTTTGAAATAATGAAATATCGGTGCCTGAAGCACGACAAGAAATTACTTGGGATAATAAAGTCCTGTTTAAATTTGATCCTCTTACAAATAAATGTGAACCAGAAGTTCAGAGGATTATTTATCTGCAAAGTGTTGCAAATCAATTACATGATGTATTTACTTACACTAAAGGTGTTGTAAAATCATATATTACTGCTGTTAATGCTTAAGCAAGAATTGAAGTCCCTGAAGAACAAGTTGTTAAAACAGCAATAAATGAGTCTCAGATACACCTGAAGCGTTGAAGACCTATTGGTGCACAAGAAAAATAAAAATCGGTGCTCATGAAGAGACCGTATTTTCTGTATAAAATATAATCCTCCTGAAGAGGAAACCTCCTGAAGAGGTAACTCCTGAAGAGTGTAACTCCTGAAGAGTATAACTCCTGAAGAGAAAACTCCTGAAGAGTATAAACCTCCTGAAGAGGAACCTCCTGTAGAGGTGTTTCATGAAATGTTTTCCCCTGAAGAGGAACAATGAGATCTCAATACATTTCATGAGTACTGAAAAATTTATGGATAGAAATAAAAATGTTGTCAACAACATATATGATAACACTTGATATTACCAGAAGTAATGAAAAAGTGAGCCAAAAATCGTCGAAGAATGTCGACGTAGAAATGATTGGCCAAAATGGAAAGCAGTTATTAAAACTGAATTAAACTCGCTAGTGAAGCGAGATGCATTTGGACCTGTTGTCCAAACACCAAAGGGTGTAATATTTGTCAGATATAAGTGAGTATTTATACGAAAGCGTAATGCGAAATGAAATTATGCGGTATAATTTTTGGCACAAGGTTTCCAGTAGAAACCCGAGCAATTATGAGGAAACATATTTCCTTGGTATGAATGCAATCACATTCATATTTTTAATTGATTTGGTTATTACAAAAGGATTAGATATGCAGTTAATGAATGTGGTCACTGCATATTTATAAGCATCATTAGATTATTACGATACTTGAAGCATCTAATCCAAGTACATTTAGGAGTATGTACTTTATAAAGCTTCAAAGATCTTTATATGGGTTAAAGCAATCCGGACGCATGTGGTATAATTGAATCAACAAGTATCTATTGAAAGAAGGATTTAAGAATAATCCTATATGTTCATGTGTTTTATCAGAATCCGGATTCGTCATTATTGCAGTTTACGTTGATGATTTACCTTGTTAGAACTCTTGAAAAGATCACAAGGGTTACTATAAATTCAAGGAATGCATTTGAAAAGAAAAGATCTTATTATTCAATTCATAGATGAGTTACAAGAATTTAAGGCTTCTAGCCTCATCTCTCAAATGCATTTGCTCTTCATAAAGCAACATACCATCCGTATCTAAAGGATTAGGCAGTCGAAATGAAGAGGCAAGTAAGGATTTTAAATCCTTATTCTCCTGCTTTAAGTCTGCAATTTTTTTGTCAGACTCTTGAACGAGTCGTTGAAGTACAGAAACCTTCTCGTTAAGCTCCTCAATTTCACGATTTTCGGATTGTAATCGGTTGGAAAATCCAACAATAGAGGAGGAGTATCGGGTGCCGAGAGTCACCAGCTCATAAACAGCTTCACAATCTGACTTATTAGCCAGATCATTTGCTTGCTGCAACATTGCACCTGCGGAAGATGCAGGATCAACTTGTAATTGAGGTGAAGGATACCTCATATGTTGATTGTGAGAAATAGTAAAAGGAAATTGATGAGCCATTGGAAATTTGTAGAATAAGAATACAAATACAGATGAATTATAGATATGAGAAGAAGATTTGATGCGTAATAAATGAAGCTAAAGACGGTTCTTATAGAAATGGAAATAAGAACAAGACAAACCATCATCTCTTCAAATCTCACTTTACAAGATATGCTGGATGCATAATTTCAAAAGCCAGCGAGATTAATTACAGTTATCCCTATTTTCTTGTAAACGCTGAACCTCTGCCGTTAGCTGCTGTTGTTGACTTTGTATCTAAGCTCTCTCTCGTTCCATCTCTTCTACTCGTGTTTTCAGGTCACGAGAATACCAGTCTACAAGTTTCTTCAGCTCATTGTTTTCTTGTTTTAAATCTTTATTTTTTCTATCTTTAGTTGCAAGCGTTTGATGCAACTCAGATATTTGATTTTTAAGATGATCAACCTCACTCGTTCTCGCCAATAGCCTCTGTGACATGGTTGTAACAGAAGCAGTATATTGAGCACTGAGGGTTCTTGATGCTACAACAATTTCAGGATCAGATTTACTAGATAGATATATCTCTGCTCCTATCATGGTGTTTACAGCCTTAGGAGAAAATATAAGTGGTTGAGGTATAAAAGGTTCATGGTTTAAATCTGGGACATTAGAATTTCTATCAGACATAATATCGTTCTGGATGAACAACAACTGAATCTATGAGGAATGCGAAATCTTTTTGCTGGAGTAAACCAATGGTAAAATTGGTTATATTTAAACAACAACCCGAAACTTTCAAATCTCTTCAAGATCTCGTTTGTCCACAATATCAAGCGGATTTGATTTTCCGCCGAACCGATAATATTAAACCTCAAAGCTTTTACAGCTTTTATCATACATAAATGGTTTCCAATGTTATTTCCGCCGTATATAAACAAGTTCTTCCTAATAACGCCGAATGAGGGGGAGAAAGTTTTAGATGAAAATATTATCATACTCTCTCTAATGCATTATTTAGTTGGAGATCGTGTTTGAATTCTTAACTTGTTATATATACTGAAATCATATTTGCTTATTACTTGAAACACTAACGCATATTATCAGGGGGAGTTTAAGTATTACTGCAGGTATCAAATTTCTATTAAGTTTGTCAACCAGATATTATTTTTCATCTTCAAATCACTCAGAGATTATTGCAATTCATGAAACAAGTCAAGAGTATATTTGGCTGAGATCAATGACTCAACAATTTTATACGAAGATAATGCTACTTGTATCACTCAAATCAAAGGAGGATATATCAAATATACGATCAAGTGATAACCTGGTAGATTTATTCACGAAGACATCACCAACTGCGACATTCAAGAAAATTGTACAGAATATTAAAATATGAAAACTCAAAAACTATTGTCATGCACTTTCCAGGGGGAGTAAAAGTCCTGAAGACTTGTGCTGATTGTACTCTTTTTCCTTCGCTAAAGTTTTATCCCATTGGGTTTTCCTTTGCAAGGTTTTAATGAGGCAATCTTAAAGCACTTGTGGATACATAAAGAGACTGTACTATTTTTCCTTCGCCATTGGTTTTTCTTCCCACTGGATTTTTCCTTGGCAAGGTTTTAACGAGGCAGATTTCTTATGGGTGGTCATTCAAGGGGGAGTGTTATGAATGTAAATGAACGAACGGTGCCGCCCCCTGTCCCACTACTAAATTATGTGAATGACCCCACCACTATTATATTAAATTCTGCGTAGTGACTTACATAGTAACTTGTATAGTAATTTTAACGCCTATAAATATGGGCTTCAGTTGTAATGAAATTCATAAGAAAATATAGAGAAGGAAGAAAGTTTCAGAGAGTTTTTTTTTATATTTCTCTTGCAATAGTAGTAATTTTTTTTTTAGTTTTATAACAAAAATAATATATAGGATGGACATCTATATTTGAAGCCCAAACCCGGTCAGAAATTTAAGATATGTGTTGACACTTTTCTAGAGCAAAGTGGGGGACAACCATCGTCTATAGAACCGAAAAAGAGGCCCTACTTATCAAGGCTCCTCAAGCTGCCACCGCAAGATGGCGTGTACATTTTTTTATCTATTGTCCATAGTGCTCCACATAATGACATTTCACTCAAATTGGAGGATCTAAACTCTACATGCCCTCAAAGCTATCCTCCACATTATGCCCAAGTGGCTTCTCAAACAAACCCTTTATCCTCCTTCAAAAACTCCTCCAAGCCCCAAAACCACTGCCCATTTTCCTTCTCCATAGTCCATAATGTGAAGCAAAAAAAAAACCATTAAAAACCGCTCATCAAAACTCACTCAAACTTATTTATGGTACCCAAAACTAAACCTCACTTGAGAAAAGATCAAGACCCATCTCACGCTCTTTGCCGAATTCTCTTATTAAACTCTTGCCGCAACACCACGAACCATAATACAAATCCAAAGAGAGCATCCCAAGAACCACGATGTCTGTTCGTCGGGTCCCATTCTCCCTGATATTGCTCCTCTTTTTAGCTAATATGGTTAGCTGCAATGAAGCAAGTGTGAAAACAGGTGCAGCCCAAGTGAGTGTTCTATCCCTCGAAACCCTGCTTTGATTCGAAGATATCTTAGTTTTGTTTTTGTCAAATTGCTGATATTTTTCTGTGGGTATTTTGTGGATTGAATGTTTGTTTCTTGATTTGGAGGCAAATGGGTCGATGGTGCCTTTGATTGAAGCAGGAAAGATGGAAAAGATGATGATGGTCATGAACGAGACGAGAAGGAAGCTGGGGAGCTTCCAGATATGTGCACTATGCACCTGCTGTGGTGGGGCCAAAGGGCTGTGCTTGCCATCTCCTTGTTGCTACGCCATCAATTGCAACATTCCCAATAGGCCTTTTGGCTTCTGTTCTTTCACTCCAAAGACCTGTAATTGCTTTGGATGCCATCTCTAGCTCTCTCTCTCTCTCTCTCTCTCTATAATTTATAATTTAGATTGTTTAATTTATGAGTCAAGTCGATGCTGTTGGAGTTGTGGATGAGAAGAATATCCGTTCTTCATTTGATTGTTTATATTTCTTCAGAATTATGTCTGTACTCGGGTTCGGCTGTTTCCAGGTTAGTTTCTTGCTAGTTCTAGTGGTACTTTTTGCGGGAAGTAGCGACGAGGAGCCAAAGAAAGCCCTTTAGCTGCCCTCGCATAGGAAGGCTTCAAACCTGAAGATAGCATAGCACTGTGCCGCAATTCGTATTTGAAGAAACATTGTCCTTTTGGTGGAGCTATTGGGGTTGGTGATAATTTTTGTTACTTTTAAAAGGATATATCGATGTAAGTGCTCCGAAGAGAGCGGTTGTGTTAGTCATGACTGAGGAGTAAGATTTAAGTTTTGTCTATTATATTATAGTCTTGTGTGTTGCCTGTCAATCATTTATTTATTAAAGCAGTGCGTCTATACATATTGCAACATGTATCACAATTGTTAAATCAATATGCTTCGTTTCACTCGGACTATTTTTTTCTCTTCTTACACGACCATCTTCTTGACCTGTTATAGTTGCTTCCTCTGCATTTGATAGAGCATTCATTTGGCAAATTTTACCTTTCACTGAGTGATATTTCTCGTAGCTCTCAATATGGTTCTTTTGTTGCATTGAATGGGCAGAAGTCATGCGGACAGGTTACTCATCAATTTTTACAGTGTCCTGCCAATTCCAGCAGATCTTCAGATCATATGGGTGGTCCTATAACTTAATAATTGGAGCACCCCATGGGAAGAGTGATCTAATTAGCTCTTCAATTACTCTAAATAGGTGACAGTGCTATATATTGATGAGAAACCCACATATAGATGAGTTTTTATTGTTGCTGGAGAAGATAGATACTTTGTTATTAATGCATGCAGGTGTAGCCAACCCAAAATATTATGGTGGGTGGAAGTTGGGTAGAGGCAATTAAGCCTTAGCTATGGACTTGCTACAGCTGTAAGGTAGTTTTATTGTTCTTGAGAGACAATTAATGCATGCCTTTATACTGGAATTATTCTCGTTTTTATTAAATTATTTATTTAATTCATTTGAAATAGATCGTCTCCATTTGATTTGAAATGCTATTGCTAGCCAATCAATGTAAGCAAAAACTTGTACATCTTCTGTGAGTGATGAAGCACTATTTTTAATGGTAAGGTTGTGAGGCTCAGGCTCATGGGAGAATTGAAATGGGCCAAATGGCAATAGTTCTTTAGAAGTGTGTTTTGAACCAAAGTATTTGGGTAGAGGCAAGTAGGTATTAAGCTATATTAACTTCTTGTAGCTGTATGGTCTTGATTATACACTGGTATTTTTGTCATTTCATATTATATTGATAAATGAAATGACTAATATAGTCCATATTTATACTAATTGATGTTATTTCACTTGAAATGAAGATGATCGTCATCAGTTCTTGAGAGACTGTTAATGGGTACCTTTGTGCCTAAATTATTCCAGCTTCTAGTGTTTCATATGGTAATGTTTGTGTTGATTCAAGTAGTCTGAAGTTCACGCTACACTGATGAACAAAAAATTAAGTAGTTGTGAGAGATTATGGTAATATTTTTTTTATTGTAAGCTTGTGGGGCTCAGGGGGGCTACAGACATGGCATTAGAATTTAGAGCCACATCTGAATTTGGTGTTCTTGAGAAGAGTGTTTTGGGAATCTCATTGACCTCAATCTGTGATTGTAATTTACAACAACCCATGTGCTGTTCCAACGACAAATAACAATCAGATGTGGGCGATTTTCTGTGATGCCCTTAAATTCTTGTCAACTTCTCTGGTCTAGGTGAGGTCATACATAATTATTGAGTTTTCAATTGCACCACACTGGCATAAAGCCATCTTTTTTCCCTTCTATATTTTAATATATATATATATATATATATTTAGAGAAATAATTTTACAGTTTCTTTTTTCTTTCTGAAGGGTCAAATTACATCTTAGACACAAGCTGGTTTAACTAAGTTAGGACATGCATTTAGATTGATTATTGCATCTTTTAGAACAAATTACCTTTTGTCAGTCCGATAAAATATACCATGGTTCTTGGTTTTTGGGTTTGTATTGTTTAAGTACCCTACTGAAAACATATGGATGTTATTATATTGCAGACATACTTATTGAGCTAACTAGTTGTTGAAAGGCATATTTTATACCTCATTAACTGGGATTGCTTTTTTTTTTTTTTTTGATTGATGAGGTGATGCTGTAAGTGCATATAATTGGATCTGGAATGGATTTAATTAACAATATTTAAATCTGGGTCTAGTTCTTGTATTGATAATGATGCTAATGATTTTGGCATCCACTTTATAGAATGGAGAAGAATAAGAATGTCTGCAATGAGTTTGTTCTGCACACCAAAATTTCTAATAGAATTCAATTTCTGGATGGTAAAAATATGTAAGATCATAGAAGATAATTTTTATTGGGGTTAGTTATCCCACATTGGTTGTGGAAGGGATTAATGGTTAGTTAATATTTTTTTCACTTCTTGTACTAGTTTTTGAGGTTGAGAGAGGTCTAAGATCACTCAACAATTTTCTGTTTATGATTGAAGATATTGAAAGACATTTAAGTTAAGATATTTTGGTCAAACTGGGTTAAACAGAAACAACCAAGTAGATAAGGACCAACAACAGAAGCAAGAGCCTAATCAGGCATCTCTAATAGAATAGAAAGGTGCATGATCATGAAGAAAATGGTTGCGGAAAAGACAAGCTACGAAAGTGAAAGCTTGTCAATATTCTAAAGCAATACACGGAAGAATCGAATCAAAACAAGAAAAAGAAAGGGAAAGGGAAAAAGGACGGGTAGCGTCGGTACTCCATGGGGTAATCCCTAATTAATTTACCATGTTTCCTTGCGGCGACCTACGCTTTGTTTGTTAGTGAGCTTTAAAGGAATCTAACGAGGAGGGAATCGTACTTATGTCTTAAAAGCTGTCATTAACTCTCGTAATATATGTTACCACCTGTTAATGTAACGAGTTTTTATTTTTATTTTTGAGCAAATAGACTTCTTTAAATCAAACAAAGTGATACAAAAGGAGGGCTAAAGTTTCTCGACAAACATCCCAAAACAAAAAATTACAGCATACAAGAGATGGAAATCAGATTTATTTGGGATCAAAAACTTGATTCCTATCCATGTCTTACTAGAGGATGCCGTTTTTTTAAAAGACAAAAAAAAGTTATTTGTATAAAAGCGAATAACCAAACCAGCACATAGAGCGGTGGTAACTCTGCACAAGGCGAAGAGGGGCGGATGCACTATTGCTTGATATCTTGAAATGCTTGATGACGAAATCTACGATTCCTTTTTGAAGATCACTAGTTAGGGAAAGTAATAACACAGATGGAAAAACCACATAGGTGCCAGGTCGCCGGCGTTGGACCCACGTCAATGGTAGTGTGTGCACTACACGCGCCATCGGAGAAGGAGAACCGGCGGCCAAATCTGAGAGATATGAGACCGCTAAAACTATCGACGCCGTGCGTGCCTCCACTGCCACACCAGAATGCCGCTGCATGCAAGTAACTTGCACAGCTAGAGTCATGCATGCATCACACGCGCCCATCAAAATTGCAAAGTCTTCTCCAAGACTCGAAGATCAATAGTTGTAGAGGCGCTGAAGGAGGCGCATAAAGTTCTAGGTGGCCAGCTGGCAGAAGATTGAAGTGATGAGGCTTGGAAAGAAAAGTAAATGGGGAAGGGAAGAGGAGGTTGGAGCTCAAGCTCCAACTCAACCCCGCTCGAAGGAAAAGAGAAAACACTTGGGTGGTTTATCGTAAATTGCCTACAGGGGAGACAATAATGGAGAGAGAGAGAGAGAGAGAGAGAGAGAGAGAGAGAGAGAGAGAGTCGAGACAATAATAATTTAACAAGTTGATCTGACTTAATTAATAAATGGATCAAATATTTGATATATGAATAATAAATAGAAAATTTTAATTAGTTTAAGAAGAATAAACTATTTTTTTTTTAAATTAAAAAATTAAAAAAATGTGGTGTATGGGAGGTTAGGAGGTGTATAGCATGACTCTTTGAGTTAACCTTCAGGATTCACAATCAACCTATATGTCACTATGAACAAGTAAAAGAGGAACATCTCCAGTATGAATTGCACAGGCAAAGAGAGCATTAAGAAACACTTCGGAAGCAAAAGTCAAGAGTTGCATGGCTTACATCAACGGACCTCAACACGAAGTTCTTCCATTTATCCGCTAATATTGGAAGAAGAAGAAGAAACTCAATTGAAACCACTAAATTGAGTCCAGGTAATTGGTCATCTGATCCCGAATTAATTGAAAGTACTTTCATCAATTATTTCCAAGATGTTACTCCACTTCAAACCTGATCATCCATAAGCATCTTGACAATCTTTTTGAGAGCCAAATCACTTTCCAAGACAATGGCATGCTCCTAGCAATCCCAAAGGAAAAGGAAATCCATGATGCAATATGGCAAATCCTGAACCATAAGGCACCAAGACCAGATGGAATGACAGCTCTGTTTTATCGACATTATTGGCAAATTATAATCAAAGAGGTGATAGAGGAAATCCAAAATCTTTTAAAAAATGGTAGCTTGTTGAGACAACTTACCCATACAAATATTGCCTTGATCCTAAAAATCCAAAGCCCTAATACACTAAGCCATTACTAGCCAATTAGCCTCATAAATGTCATATACAAAGCAATCACAAAGATCTTGGCAAATAGACTTAAATTATCTCTTGACAAAATCATTTCCCCCCTCCAAACGGCTTTTGTCCCAATAAGAAACATTAAAGAGAACTCCATCATTGCTCAGAAATTCTTTCATCATCTCAAGAAGAAATCGGGAAAAAAAGGGTTGATGGCTATCAAATTGGACATGAAAGAGGCTTTTGACCTAGTGGAATGGGATATTTTCTTTGCAATAATGAAACAAGTGGGATATAGTGAGAATTGGATAAAGCTTATCAAAGAGTGCATCACTACTGCTACCTTCCCAACTCTAATAAATGGCTCACCTAGGGGTTTCTTCAAGGCAAAGAGGGGGCCTAGACAGGAAGACCCAATCTCACATTTCCTATTCATTTTAGTCACTAAAGCCCTTTCAAGAATTCTACAGAAGGAATAAGCACTAGGAAATCTAGAAGGTATTAAAATAAGAAAGAACAGCTCACTAATTACCCACCTTTTTTTGCGGATGAAACTAGGGGTGTAAATGGTCTGGTCCGGTCCGGTCCGGAAAATTTGTGGACCGATTTCATTCGGTCCAAGAATTCTCTCACCCTGGACAGGACCGAATAGGAGTTCGGTCCATACCGGTCTGGTCCAATTCGGTCCAGGAGCGGTTCGGTCCGGTCCAGGGGTGCCCCATATGATTTAATGGGCTAAATTTAATATATAATTCTACAATAATCAAATATTTTTTTGGTCCAAATTTAATTACTATAAATTATAATATGTTAATATTATAAAAGTATATATTATATATTAATATGTTAGTATATATTATATATTTAGTATGTTAGTAAATTATAACTAATAGTCTAATAGTCTAATAACACTTTCACATTAGTATATGTTAATAAACTATAACTAATAAGTAATAATATTATTACAATTTACATTAGTATATTATATATTTATATGTTAGTAAATAGTGATAAATTATTAATAATATATTAAATAATAATAATACACTTATTATTTATATATTAATATATAAGAGTATATATTATCTATTAATATATTAGTTAATATTAAATATTAAGTATATTAGTAAACTATAACTAATAATCTAATTAGTATATGTTAATAAACTATAACTAATAAGTAATAACATTATTACAATTTACATTAATATATTATATATTTATATATTAGTAAATAGTAATAAATTAGTAATAATATATTAAATAATAATAATACACTTATTATTTATATGTTAATATTATAAGAGTATATATTATATATTAATATATATTAATATTAATATTAATATTTAAATATTATTATTTATATATACATATATTTTTTTTTTAAAATAAAAAATAAAAAAAAAAAGGATTCGGTCCGGTCCGGTCTGGTCCAGGGGGATGAACTCCCTGGACCGGGACCGGACCGAAATTTTCCGGTCCATATATTTTTTGGACCGGACCGGACCGAACTCCAACCGGTCCGGTCCGGGACAACCGGTCCGGTCTGGTCCACCAGTCCAGTTCGGTCTTTTTACACCCCTAGATGATACTATAATATTCGCAAAAGAAATTGAGAAAAATGCACGAGTAATTTCAAAAAGTCTAGCAAAATACCAATCGTGGTTTGGTCAAAAAGTCAACTTGAGTAAATCTACTATCTTTGTAATAGGGAGTACCAATGTTGTGGTTAAAATGGCAATCTCCCATTGGTTACCTTATAATACATCCTCAATTAAAATGAGCTACTTGGGTCTCCATACTTCTTTTAGTAAGGAAAAAAGAAGATTATCAAGTCCTACTAAGCAAAGTGGATAAGAAATTAGAAGGGTGGGAGCAGAAATTACTCTCTCAAGCTGGAAGGACAACTCTCATCAAATTGGTAGCTAGCACAATTCCCACTTATCATATGCTATCATTCAAAATACCACAATCGATTTGCAAATCATTAGACAAAAGTTTCAGAAATTTTTGATGGGGGTTTCCAAAAGAAAAACAGAGTAACTTGACCCTAAAGTCTTGGAACTCTATTTGCCATCAAAAGGCATACAGTGGTCTAGGAATCGGGAAGATGGCCAACATGAATTCAGCTCTCCTAGCTAAAACAGGGTGGGAAATGAGCCAAGGAGCAGGTAAATTATGGAAGTCTTTTCTACAAAGCAAATATGTCAGAAACAAAAAATATTGGAATGCACAACCTAGATCTTCATATTCTAATACATGGAAGGATATATTAAGCACAAGAGAATTGATTAACATGGGAAGATGCATATAGATCATAGACGGTTCCTCGACAAAATTATGGTAGGACCCTTAGGTTCCAACTCTACCCAATTTTAGGCCACTACCACTCAATGGACTAAATGAGCCCTAATTTCAGCTTGCAGTTGCAGATATTCTCCAAGAAGAATCAAGGTGATGGGATGTAGCAAAGATGGAAACACTGATGGAAGTAGACAGTGTAAATGAGATAACAGAATTATCTCTACCTTCCTATTCCTTAAGACCAGATAAAGCACTTTGGATTCCAACTCCAAATGGAAATTTTACAGTCAAAACAGCATACCAAAAGACTTTACAAGATCAAGAGCAGATTCCAAGTTCTCTTCAAAATATATTCAAATCTCTCTGTAATGAGATAAAGATAAACACAGCAAAGCATGTGAAAAATATGATTTTCTTCATTGACGTTTATCATGCTGGGACTATAAAAGGAATATTCTTCTGTTACAAAATATACTCAATACAAATGAAAGCAGGACACATGTATGACAAACTTTATTCTTGTGATTTTCCTCTATGCACGTCTTCATCATTCTCAGATGTGGTGTCCTTCAAGAGATGATCAGGTGTGGATGAGCTATTGCTGATAGCCCCTGCGAACCAAGCTGTCCTAGAAGAACAGTGAGACTCATGAGCAATTGTGAAAATCTGCCATTTGATAAAATCTTGGTAAGTATATGTGCAAGCTGATCTTTATTGGACAAAAATGATATTTGAAGTGCCTTAGCTTGAATCCTTTCCCTGACAAATTGATACTCAATGTCCACATGTTTTGTATGAGAATGCATTATCGGATCCTTGGATAGGTAAGTTGCACTTAAGTTGTCACAAAATAGAGCTGAAGGTGTAGATAAAGAGATTCCTAACTCAGTCATGAGAGATTGTATCCATAACAAGTCACAAGTTGCATGAGCAGGAGCTTTGTACTCTACTTCTGCGCTTGAGAGGGCTATAGTGTATTGTTTCTTTGAGCTCCATGACACTAGATTTTTTCCATAGAAAATGCAATATCCTCCTGTTGATTTTCTGTCATCTGGGCACCCTGCCCAGTCAGCATCCGTATATGCAGCCAGATTTGGAGTAGCAAAAGGTTGAAGGAATAGCCTATAATCAATGATGTGTTTCAAATAACGTAAAATACGTTTAACACTCTACCATTGAGAGATACATGGAGCATGCATATATTGACACACCCTGTTAACTAAAAAAAGTAAGATCTGGCTGAGTAATAAGTAAATATTATAAGCTGCCTACCACACTCCTAT
This sequence comes from Platycarya strobilacea, assembly GCA_036898215.1. NCBI lineage: Eukaryota > Viridiplantae > Streptophyta > Magnoliopsida > Fagales > Juglandaceae > Platycarya > Platycarya strobilacea. Next base: position 21,558,497 of record CM072555.1, on the reverse strand, counting down.
AAAGAGCGGGATCTTCAAAAGACGTAGAATCAAAGGCAGACAATTTTGTAGAGGGCGACATAGGACTTCCAACAGATTTACAATTGACCATATTGGTGTTTTTAAGCAAGTCCAGAATATTTTTTTTTTTTTTGAGAAATCAGAAGACCAGAAGTAGTACGAGAACATTCAAGTCCAAGAAAGTAATGTGAGTTGCCCAAATTTTTTAGAGGAAAATCCTTACTGAGAATAGAAATTAGATCAGCTATGACCTTCGAACTAGAACTAGTGAGCACTATATCATCGACATACACCAGAAAATACAACACCATAGATTGATGAAGATAAATAAATAATGAAGTATCTGATCTTGAAATAATGAAACCCAGTTCCAAAAGCTGAGAACTGAGTCGCGCATACCACGTGCGTGGAGCCTGTTTTAGGCCATAGAAAGCTCAATTGAACTTGCATACATAGCTGGGAAACTCAAGGTGTACAAACCCCGGCAGTTGAGTCATATAGACAATCTCATCAAGAGTTCCATGTAAGAACGCATTCTGAAAATCCAATTGATTAATCGACCAGCCCAAAGAGACGGCAATCGAGAGCACTAACCTGATAGATGTTGGTTTAATAATAGGACTGAAAGTCTCCTTGTAGTCAAGTCCTTCAAGTTGATTGTAGCCTTTGGCTACCAAGCGGGCCTTCCTCCGTTCAACCAAAGCATTTGCCAGATGTTTTGTTCTAAAAATCCAGCGACAACCCACGATATTCTGATCTGGTGATAGGGGAACCAGCGACCATGTCTGAGTGGTCATTAACGCATCAAATTCCAGTTGCATAGCATGTCTCCATTCCAGAAATTTGGAGGCTTGAGAAAAAGAGGTGGGTTCCTCTGGAATGGTGGAAGAGGTGAGATGGGCTCGGGGCGGTGACCAAGAAATGGTGCCATCGATTCTTGTTTTAGGGCAATTTTGATTGGTTTGTGATTGAGTTTGCATATGATGGCTTTGAGAGGGTTGGATTGGGGAAGTAGAACAGATGGGAGACGATGGCTCTGGAAGTGTTGAAGAAGATGGTGCCCTAGGAGAGTTATTAGATGGTTGTGAGCTCGGGTTTGCAGTTGGAATGGGCTGAGGTGGATTTGGACTAAGTGTAGTGGCGTGTGTGGGTAAAGATGAGGGTTGTTTGTTAATGTGAGAAATTGGGTTTGATTGTGAGGGCCGGTCTATGTGTAAGGAATGGGGTTGTGATGGGTTATGTGAGTGAGTTTGAGGTGATATTTGAAATGGTAAGGTGGCAAGCTAAGTGGGCCTGGTGTTAAGAACAGTTGACTGATTTTGAGTAGGCTGAGCGTTAGAAGAATCAGAGAATGAAAAGTTATTTTCATCAAATAGCACGTCCCTAGAGATATACATACGAGAGGTAGGAACATGAAAACACATATAACCATGGTGGGATGGACTGTAACCAAGAAATATGCATGGGAGAGACCAAAAATTTATTTTATTTTTGTTATATGGCCTGAGATTGGGCCAACATTGACAGCCAAAAGTTTTGAGAAATAAATAATCTGGTTTCTTATGAAAGAGTAATTCAAACAATGACTTATTGTTCAATGTTGGTGAAGGTAACCTATTAATGAGATATACGACAGTAACAAAAGCATCTGACCAAAATGAATGAGGAAGAGAAGAATGAGACAAAAGAGAGAGGCCAGTTTCTACTCAAAGTAGACACAATTATCTTCATAAAATTTAAGAACCGAAATTAGATTTTTTGAAATAGATGGAACATGATAGATTTTAGAGAGTAGAAAATTTCCATGAGAAGATGTGATATTGGAACTGCCAACATGATGAATCGGGAGAGAATTACCATCACCAACACGAACTTGTTCATCTCCTTTATATTCAAATGGATTCAATGAGAGGTTGCAGAATTCATTTGTGAAGTGGTGGGTTGCGGCAGTATCAGGATACCAAATGGGATCATTTATAGTGGAAGGTGAAGTTGGATATATAGGTCCGGAGGTATAGTTAACCGAGAGAGATGGTGGGGGAGGAGGTTGATAGTTGAAGTCAAAACAGTAGTAGCATGTGGAAGTAGAGTGTTCGTGTTTATGGCATACCTGACATGTAGGTTTATTGGGTGTAAAGAAAGGTGGGTTGGATGGATAACCTCGGCCACCATGTCGACCACGACCTCCCCTGCCTCTGAAACCTCCTCTGCCCCTTGAAGAGCCATGACCTCTGTTGAAAGTTGAAGGTGATTGTTTATGAGTGGTATTAACAAAGAACTCAGTAGATGCAGTGATACTGGCTATTTGATGATTTATTGTAGACTCATGAGTGAGTAAATGGCTATAAACCTGAGAAGGAGTGAGTGGATCAACTCGGGTAGTAAGGGAAGTTGCTATCGGATCATAATCCGTGCCCAACCCTGCCAATAAGAAAGCAATAAAATCTGATGAAGGCAAAGTTTTACCAGCCATGGCAAGGGTATCTTGAAGCATTTTTGCTCGACGGTAATACTCGGCAATGGTATTTGATCCTTTTTTAAGAGTAGTGAGTTAAAGTAAGACTTGCATGATATGAGCCTGTGAGTTTGCAGCAAATAGAGTTTCAAGAATATTCCATATCTCACGAGAGGAAGATGCATCAGTAATATGAGCTACAATAGGTTCAGACAAAGAAGAAATTAAAAGACTCATCACTACTTGATCCTGTTGCTACCAGGCAAGAAACGCAGGTGTTTGTTTGAAATTTTCATCAACCACCTGGGGGGCAACAATGGTCCCATCAATATACCTATACAGATTGTGTCCCTTGAGATAAGGCAAAATTTGTGCCTTTTACAAGAGATAATTTCCAGAGCTTAATTTAACAGTAATCAAATTAGATGGTGAAGACAGCGGAATAGGGGATGGGGAAGAAGATAATGGAGGAGCGAGATTTGAACTGTCAGGTATTTAAGCCATGGACGCATAAAAGCGTTCGTCTGAAAACCAAAAAATAAAATAAAATAAAAAAGAAGACGTGAGTCCTATTCAACTCTAATTACCATATTGAGATAAAGATAAACACAGCAAAGCATGTGAAAAATATGATTTTATTCATTGATGTTTATCCAATACCAGCATGATATTTATAGACTATAAAAGGAATATTCTTCTGTTACAAAATATACTCAATACAAATGAAAGCAGGACACGTGTATAACAAACTTTATTCTTGTGATTTTCCTCTACGCACGTTTTCATCATTCTCAGATGTGGTGTCCTTTAAGAGATGATCAGGTGTGGATGAGCTATTACTGATACTCTGGAAGCTCAAAATCCATGATCGGCATAAGGTACTGCTTTGGAAACTTCTACGGAATATTTTGCCCACAAAATCTAGAATCAAAGAAGTTTTAAAAAATGAAGAAGAGGAAGTCTATTTTTTATGTAACCAAGTAGAGGAATCGCTTTCCACTTATTCATCAAATGCCCTATAGTTCAAATACTTTGGTTATAGAGCCCTTGGCCTTTGAAAATAAGGATTCCACCAATCAACTCTCTTCAGGACTGGATTAAGATGGTAATTTTTTGCGAAAAAGAGTTAGGTCTTTCGGGAAGAGAAGCCCATAGTTTCCAGCTTTTCGTTGCTGTGATCATAGACTTTTTATGGAAAACAAGATATGATATTGTCCACAATCAATTCATATTTTCCATAGAAAACATGTTGCCCAGATGAATAACATAAGAGGGGGGTGAATTGAGTTGTATTAAAAAAACTAACAATTATAAATCAAGTATACAATATAAAATATAAACAAAATATGAAACAGTAATAAATATAAAGAGTAAAGGTAAGAGAGAAGCAAACTCAGTATGTTAACGAGGTTCGGCCCAACTGCCTACGTCCTCGCCTCAAGCTACCCCTTGAGGATCCCCAAATCCACTATTCAATCTCCTTTAGGTGGAGATAGAAACCTATTACACCTTTGAGCAGTACCGCTCCAAAGAATCCGTGTAGAACACCCTCTACACTTCCAATCACCTCACACATGGTGATTTAACTATTCTCCGTGTAGAACACCTTCTACACTTCCAATCACCTCACACTTGGTGATTTAACTATTCCCCGTGTAGAACACCGTCTACACACACAAGGGTTATACACACCCTTTTACTGATATAAGAATTGATAGTGGGTAAACTATCAGAAAACACTCCTCAATGAGTGAAATAAGAACAATACAGCACAAACTATATCTCTCAAAATGAACAAGGGTTAAGGCTCAATGCTTAGAGAAGAGAGAATGAAAGTTTTGAATGAATGTTGTATGCTCTTGGTATTGTGAATGTGAAGCTCTCAAATGATCTATTTATAGGCATATGAGACTTCATATTCAAATTTAAAAAGATTCACATGTCAAAGACATCATCATTCACTTTTCAAAAATTTCAAATCAAATCGTTTTACTTTTTGCATGAGACAAAAGGAGCACACTTTACTTTTCAAACATTTCAAATCCAATCTTTTACTTTTTGCATATGATAAAAGGAGCACACTTTACTTTTCAAAATTTTCAAACAAAGATATCTACATTTTGCATAAGTCAAGAAAAGCATCCATCACTTTTGAAAATATTCAAATAAAACATGAACATGTGAAAGATGACAATCAATCATCTTAATATTTTCAAAGTTCAAACATTTAATCATGTCATGCACATGTGAAAGATGACAATCAATCATCTTAATATTTTCAAAATTCAAACCTTTAATCATGTCATGCACATATGAAAGATGACAATCAATCATCTTTCAAAATTTTCAAAATTCAAACCTTTAATCATATCATGCACATGTGAAAGATGACAATCAATCATCTTTCAAAATTTTCAAATTTAATTTTCAAAATATTCATGCACATGTGGAAAATGTATTTTAATGCTTTATGATAAAATATTAATTTTGAGCCTTAATCCTAATTTCGAATTTTTAAGAGATTTACAAAATTATTCTATGATTTTAATGTGAACTTGTTCCCTTCTTGCTCATGCTTGCTTCCTTGATGTGCTTAATTCTATTGTGTGGACAACTTGAGTTTGAGACTCCTTTATTCTTTAAATTCATTTATTATCATCAAAATCTATGTGCAGATTTACACGAAACTTGAAATCTTGAGTTCAACAATCTCCCCCTTTTTGATGGTGACAAATGCTTGATAGAATTTAAAACCTATATGAATACTTAAGCTCCCCCTGAGAATGTGTGTTAGTTTTTCAAGCAAAAATATAAATATAATTCCAAGCATATATAACAAGTTTAGCAATTTAAACAATGTTAATGTTCTAGTCTAAAACTTCTCCCCATTTTGGCATCATTAAAAAGGAATCATAATTAGCTCAATAAGATATATTCCTACAATAACCAATAGATAAATAAAACGTTGCGTTAGTAGAGACTATAGAGAATTCGGTGCGTAGCCACACATGTTCGACAAAACCTGCAAAGGCTGGAGGCCTAATTTCGGTAATTTGGTGCGGAAGGAAATTTTGTAAAGAGCTGAATAATTGAAACCACCAGTGCCCGATAAAACCTGCAAAGGCTGGAGGCGTAGCTCTGGCAATTCGGTGCAGAGATTTGATCCACTTGATGTTGCTGAAAAATGAGATATTATCATGATTTGTAAGTTTGTCTTGTTCTTATTTCCGTTTTGATAAGAGCAATCCTTAATTTTATCTATTTCGCATCAAGCTTTCTTCTCATCTTTGCAATTTGCTTGCATTCTCATTCTACAATTTTTCAGTGGCTCGTAAATTTCCCTTCAGTGCTTCTCTTGATCAAGATTTGAGGTATCCTTCACCTCAGTCTCAATCTATTTCTGCATCTGTCGTGGGTGCCATGAAGCAACAAGAGAATGATTTAGCTAATAAATCAGATCATGACGCCATTTACGAGCTTGTGGGTCTCGGAACTCGATACTCATCTTCTATCGTCGCGTTTTCTGCTCGGTTGCAGTCCAAAACTTGCGAAATTGAGAAGCTTAGCAAGACTGTTTCTGTACTTCAACGACTTGTTTATGAGTCAAACAAAAAAATAGTAGAGTTAAAACAACAGAATAAGGATTTGAAATCCTTGCTTACCTCTTCATTTCGATTGCCTAATCCTTTAGACAAGGATGGCATGATGATTTATGAGGAGCAAATGCATTTGAATGATGAGGCTAAATGTCTCAAGTTTCTGTAGGTCATTTAAGATAATGAAATAAAAGTATCTAGCAGATATCCATGGCATGCATCATTCCTATTTCTCTTCTAATCATGCATAGTCTATCTTCTGGTAGGGGTTTTGTGAAAATGTCTGCCAATTGATCATGTGTACTAGTGAATTCTAATACAATATCGCCCTTCTACACATAATCTCTAAGAAAATGATATCTAATTTCAATATGTTTGGTCCGAGAATGGTGTATTGGGTTCTTTGAAAGATTTATAGCACTTGTATTATCACATTTGATTGGAATGTGATTGTACATAAGTTTAAAATCCTCAAGTTGTTGCTTCATGTAAAGAACTTGAGCACAACAACTACCCGCAGCAACATATTCTGCCTTAGCAGTAGATAGTGCAACAAAATTTTATTTTTTACTAAACCAGGAAACTAGTGCACGACCTAAGAAGTGACATGCTCCACTAGTACTTTTTCGATCTATTTTACAGCCAGCATAATCCGCATCTGTATAGCTGATTAGATCGAAAGATGTGTGCTTAGGGTACCATAACCCTAAGTTAATTGTACCACTAAAATATCTAAAAATGCGCTTAACTGCAATTAAATGCGATTCTTTTGGAGATGATTGAAAGCGTGCACATAAGCACACACTAAACATAATATATGTTCTACTAGCTGTCAAATATAATAAGCTACCAATCATACCTCGATATACCTTCGAGTCAACTGGTTTATCGGTTTCATCTTTATCAAGTTTAGTGGATGGGCTCATTGATGTTCCAGTTTCCTTAGCACATTCCATCCCAAACTTCTTCAGCAATTCCTTAATATATTTCGATTGATTGATGAATGTCCCACTTTTTGCTTGCTCAATTTGCAATCCGAGAAAAAATGTAAGCTCTCCCATCATACTCATTTCAAATTTTTCCTGCATAGTCTTAGCAAAAACTTGGCACATATTTTTATTAGTAGCACCGAATATTATATCATCAACATAAATCTGAATCAAAAGAATATCATCATTTTCGTATTTAATGAAAAGAGTTGTATCAATTTTTCCTCTTGAAAAGCTTTTTTCAATCAAGAAACCACTAAGTCTCTCGTACCACGCTCTAGGAACTTGTTTGAGTCCATATAGTGCTTTTGTGAGTTTGAAAACATGATTTGGAGAAATATGATTTTCAAAACCTGGAGGTTGCTCAACATATACCTCTTCATTTATAAAACCGTTTAAGAAAGCACTTTTAACATCCATTTGAAAAAGTTTGAAATCTTTATAACAAGCATATGCAAGTAGCATTCGAATAGCTTCTAATTTTGCGACTGGTGCATATGTCTCATCATAATCGATTACTTCTTCTTGATTGAAACTTTGGGCTACAAGTCGAGCCTTATTTCTAGTAATGACTCCGGACTCATCTTTCTTGTTTCTAAAAACCCATTTTGTTCCAATAATAGTATGATTTTTGGGTCTAGGAACAAGTGTCCAAATATCATTTCTTTCAAATTGATTAAGCTCTTCTTGCATAGTTAGAATCCAAGATTCATCAAGAAGTGTTTCATCAATATTTTTAGGTTCAATTTGAGATAGAAAAGCAGTATGATTGCAAATATTTCTAAGAGATGATCGAGTGCTTACACCTCGTGAAGGTTCCCCCAGAATTTGTTCCACTGGATGATCTTTCACAAATTTCCACTGTTTGGTTGCATCTTGTATTAAATTTTGATGATTTTTCCTGATATCTCCATGTTGGACTTCCTCTATTGTATTCTCTTTGTTGAGATTGATACTTTCCGTATTATTTATACCTCCTGTTTCTTCATCAATAGATTTCTTGGAGAGTAGAGAATTAGATTCATCAAATACTACATGCATAGATTCTTGTACAGTCAAAGTCTTTTTATTGAATACTCTATAAGCTTTACTATTAGTAGAATACCCGAGAAAGATACCTTTATCAGATTTTGCATCAAACTTGCCTAAATTATTCTTGTCATTTAAAATAAAACATTTGCATCCAAATACATGAAAGTAACCAATGTTGGGCTTTTTCTCATTCCAAAGCTCATAGGGGGTTTTATCTAATTTAGACCTTAGCATAACTCTATTTATAACATAACATGTAGTACTTACCGCTTCGGCCCAAAAATAACTAGGCAAGTTGTTCTCATTAAGAATTGTTCTTGCCATCTCTTGAAGAGATCTATTTTTCCTTTCTACTACCCCATTTTGTTGAGGAGTTCGAGGAGCAGAAAAATTATGCACAAAATCATTTTCATCACAAAATGTTTCAATATTTTTATTAATAAACTCTTTTCCCGTATCACTTCGGATACTTGAAATAGTATAACCCTTTTCATTTTGAATTCTCTTGCATAACTTGGTAAAAGCATTATGTGCCTCATTTTTATGAGCAAGAAAGATGACCCAAGTATATTTAGAGAAATTATCAACAATAACAAATGCATAATATTTTCCTCCTAAACTTGCAACTCTATTTGGTCCAAAAAGATCCATGTGTATCAGTTGCAGTGGTCTAGTAGTGGAAATATGTTTCTTAGTTTTAAAAGAAGTTTTTGTTTGTTTACCAAATTGGCATGCATCACAAATTTTGTCTTTAATAAAATTTGCTTTTGGTAAATCTCTCACAAGATTATTTTTTGAAAGTTTGGAAATAAGTTCTATGTTAGCATGACCTAGTCTTCTATGCCATAACCAATTAGTTTCATTTTGAGCTGAAAAACAAATCACATCTTATGAGATAATTTCTTCAAAATCAATTGTATAAACATTATTACTTCTAAAAGTAATAAAACAAATATTATAATCATAATCATTCAAAATAATGCACTTATCCATTTTGAAAGTAACTGTAAATCTTTTATCACATAATTGACTTATGCTTAAAAGATTATGTTTTAAACCTTCAACAAGTAGAACATCTTCAATTATGAGAGAAGACTTATTACCAATTTTACCTATTCACACGATCTTCCTTTTCGAGTTGTCTCCAAATGTCACGTGTCCTTCTTCTTTAGATCTAAGATCAAAGAACTTAGTCTTGTCTCCCGTCATGTGTCTTGAACATCCACTATCTAAAAACCATTTATTTTTGTTCGTGGAAGACTTCATGCACACCTATAAAAATAATTAAAATGATTTTCTTGGTACCCAAGTTCTTTGGATCCTTTATTTATTAGTATTAGAAGAAACAAGATTTTTAAGTACCCATATGGTCCTAATAGTCATTGTATGTTTTCTTCTAATAGGACAAGCAAAATAATTATGACCATTTCTCTTACAAAAATTGCAAATAGCATGTGACATATATGAAGAACTTGAGTGATTATAATAGTGTCTTTTTTTAACAAAATTATTTTTATGAAAAGAATTTTGAATATTGGACTTTGATGTAGAAGGATTATCAAAGAAGTTTTTATAAAGTTTGTATTTTTGTTTTGGCATATATCCTAAGCCTGCCTTGTCAAAAACACATCTTTGACTACCAAGAAGTTTTTCAAAATTTCTTTTTCCATTCGTAAAGTTTTCAATAATATTTTTTAAATCAGTTTTCTTTTTCTTCAATTCAAAATTTTCATCTTTCAAAACAATACTTTCTTTTCTTAAAATATCAATTTCGTTTGTCAAAAAAGAATTTTTCTTTTTCAAAACAGTATACTTGATACCCAATTTTTCAAATTCCTCATATACCTCTTCTAAAACATTTTGCAATTTTTCATATGAAAGATTTTCAATATTATCAAGATTTGTTACCTCAATGTCATCTTTAGCCATAAGACAAAGATTTGCTGATTCTCCATTGCTTGTTTCACTATCAGAGCTACTTGAATCATCATCCCATGTAACTTTCATTACTTTTTTGCCTTTGTTTCGATCTTTCTTTAGTAGAGGACAATCTGACTTGATATGATCAGGTTTATTGCATTTATAACAAATTAAAGTGTCATTTTTACCTGAATCTTTCTTGGAAAACTTCTTGAAGGATTTCCTTGGAGGAGTTTTATTTTTCTTTAAGAACCTCTGAATTCTTCTTGTTATCATCGCAACTTTTTCATCTTTGTCGTCATTTCATTTTCATCACTTTCACTTTCATGTGGAACAGCTTTAAGTGCCAAGCTCTTTTTTGACTTTCCTTCTTCTTCTCCTCTTTTCAATGTGTACTCATGGGTAATAAGTGACCCGATGAGTTCATTCATTTCGAGTTTCTTGAGGTCTCTAGTTTCAAGAATCGTTGTCACTTTTGATTCCCAACGTTTTGGTAGAGAGTTGAGAATTTTTCTTACTATCTCCACTTTGGAATAAATTTTACCAAGAGCTGTCAAGCTGTTTATGATGTTAGTAAAACGAGTGTACATACTAGAAATAGATTCATCATCATTCATTTTAAACATTTCATATTCATGAGTAAGAATATAAATTTTTGATTCCTTAACTTGAGAAGTTCCTTCATAAGTAACTTCCAAGTTATTCCAAATTTCTTTTGCTGTAGCACAAGTCATTACTCTATTAAATTCATTACCATTGAGAGCATTATATAATAAATTCATAGCAGTTAAATTCAAAGTATAAAGTCTATCATCTTCACGATCAAACTCTTCTTCTTCCTTTTTGACCTTTACTCCATCAACTACTTTTGTTGGAATATAAGATCCATTTACAATGCATTTCCAGATTTCTTGACCTTGAGCCTGAAGGAATATTCTCATTCTAACTTTCCAGAATGAGTAATTGTCTCCGCAAAAGAATGGAGGCCGACTGCTAGATTGACCTTCACCAAATGAAGCTGCAAGTTAGCCATAAGATCTTAACTCAAAAGATAGTTAATCTTATAACAGAACTCTAGTTCTGATACCAATTGTTGCCCAAATGACTAACACAAGAGGAGGGGTGAATTGAGTTGTATTAAAAAAACTAACAATTATAAATCAAGTATACAATATAAAATATAAACAAAATATGAAACAGTAATAAATATAAAGAGTAAAGGTAAGAGAGAAGCAAACTCAGTATATTAACGAGATTCGGTCCCACTGTTTACGTCCTCGCCTCAAGCTACCCCTTGAGGATCCCCAAATCCACTATTCAATCTCCTTTAGGTGGAGATAGAAACCTATTACACCTTTGAGCAGCACCGCTCCAAAGAATCCATGTAGAACACTCTCTACACTTCCAATCACCTTACACTTAGTGATTTAACTATTCCCCGTGTAGAACACCTTCTACACACACAAGGGTTATACACACCCTTTTACTGATACATGAATTGATAGTGGGTAGGCTATCAGAAAACACTCCTCAATGAGTTAATTAAGAACAATACAACACAAACTATATCTCTCAAAATAAATAAGGGGTTAAGGTTCAATGCTTAAAGAAGAGAGAATGAAAGTTTTGAATGAATGTTGTATGCTCTTGGTGTTATGAATGTGAAGCTCTCAAATGATCTATTTATAGGCATATGAGACTTCATATTCAAATTTAAAAAAATTCACATGTCAAAGACATCATCATTCACTTTTCAAAAATTTCAAATCAAATCTTTTTACTTTTTGCATGTGACAAAAGGGGCACACTTTACTTTTCAAAAATTTCAAATCTAATTTTTTACTTTTTGCATATGACAAAAGGAGCATACTTTACTTTTCAAAATTTTCAAACAAAGATATCTACCTTTTGCTAAGTCAAGAAAATCATCCATCACTTTTGAAAATATTCAAATAAAATATGCACATGTGAAAGATGATAATCAATCATCTTAATATTTTTAAAGTTCAAACATTTAATCATGTCATGCACATGTGAAAGATGACAATCAATCATCTTAATATTTTCAAAATTCAAACCTTTAATCATGTCATGCACATGTGAAAGATAACAATCAATCATCTTTCAAAATTTTCAAAGTTCAAACCTTTAATCATGTCATGTACATGTGAAAGATGACAATCAATCATCTTTCAAAATTTTCAAATTTAATTTTCAAAATATTCATGCACATGTGGAAAATGTATTTTAATGCTTTATGATAAAATATTAATTTTGAGCCTTAATCCTAATTTCGAATTTTTAAGAGATTTACAAAATTACTCTATGATTTTAATGTGAACTTGTTCCCTTCTTGCTCATGCTTGCTTCCTTGATGTGCTTGATTCTATTGTGTGGACAACTTGAGTTTGAGACTCCTTTATTCTTTGAATTCATTTGTTATCATCAAAATCCATGTGTAGATTTACACAAAACTTGAAATCTTGAGTTCAACAAAACACAAAAAAGCAGTTGAGGAATTTTTTCAAACCTATTCGACAGCTTTGGAATCGAAGAAGACTTGCACTCGAAGAAGACTTGCACAATTCCCTGGATCTCTCCGCTGCCCAACTTCAAAAGCTTCTCCTTCGATGTTGCAATTAGGGCTTCTTTCTTTATCACAGCAGCAGTATGCAAAGATCACATGGGACTCATCATAGAGATACAAACATAAAAGCTAAACACGTGTTCTCTTCTCATTGGTGAATCAAAAGTAGCATTACTGGCTATGAAGATGGCAGTAGCAAGAAAAGAAGACCAAGCAATTTTTGAAGGTGACTCATAGAATGTAATAGATGTGATTCTCCACAAGATGTCTTTTTGGCCTATCTCTCCCATTATTGAAGATACATAGCACCATTTCTCTACTCACTCAAGATGGAGACTTGACAAAATTCACCGATATGCAAATTAGTGTGCGCACTTAGTAGTGCAATGGGCAACAACAAACTCCGTGTTTGGCAGCATATCCATTCTTTTTTCTTCTAAATGTATTATTTTCCTGGATGGTAGAAAAGATCCACTTAGTTTGTATTTTAACTCTTTTATTATATATGAAGCTTGATTAGAAAAAAAAACACCTATGTCACTAAAATCAATTTTTAAAATTCTATGAATAATTTAGTTTTATATGCCTTTATTGGTTTCAAAATGAAATTTTAATATTAGTATTCGAACTTAATATCTCAAATTATTAAATTTTTTTATTGATATTTAATTTATTTTATAAAAATATCAACGAAATTGATTTTAAAATATTTTATGATGAATCTACTTGTAATTATGAATGAATTATATAATTATCCATGGATTGTATATGATATTATATTTATTGGGTCAAAATAAATATGTGTCAGCTCAACTATTTACATAAAACGGGTTGAAACATGTTAAATGGGTTATGCGGGTTGCGTCGTGTCAAACATTATTCATTATTCATATGAGTCAATGTTAAGGTTTTAAAATCTAGCTCGTTTAATTACACAGGTCGAATTCAGGTCGGCTTATATACTCTAATATTTATGATTTGACAGGTAAGAACACAACTCACGAATACAAACTGCCGCCCCTGACTGTAACTACGCTGAAATATGATATGATCTCCTAATACACCCTCACAAGTCACAAGACAAGAAAAAAGACCTGATAAAGGGTAGTTACGTCTCTTTAATAACTTCATCTTAAAAATCTTAAAGAGAGAGTAGTTATGTAAAACTGAAATTATTTTAATAAACATTTATATTACTCATGTTCTCTACATGGTTTGGTGGGCACTATTGGAAGCAACCCGTCCTGAGTTAGACGTTGTTTTCCGGTTCATGTCACTTGTTGTTGCGGGGCGTCTTACGAAAACATTCACCACTCTATTATGAGACACCCTCCAAGTCTTGGGAACCCTTAATTTTTACAATTATTTTTAATTTATTTTTACTCATTTTATCTTATTTAATTATTATAAATTTATAACATTTTCACATAAATTGAAATTAACAATTCAATTTTTAAAATAAAAAATATTAAAAAATATTTTTTTTAAAATATTTATTTAATTTTTAATTTTTATTTCATTTCATCTTACCTTATTTTATCTCACCTCATATTTAAGGATAAAAACAAGACTGTAACCACATACTCTTGCATTTTGAACAAGTCATGGTCCATGACAACCAACAGGGAAATTGACGTCCTCAGTCATGATATAACGTGCAAAAGAAGCAAAGGGCCCATCACTTGCTTCACGATAAGCAAGCATTCTAAGGGTGTGACATGGATGGCGATATGGATGGACAATTTTTTACACTACCCGTGAACTAATAGTACTCATGCCATAATCTCATCTAGAGGAGGAATAGAAGAGAGATAATATTGCAGATTACCAACGGAGAAATATATTAGTCACAAACAGTATCATAATAGTAAATTTACAAACTAGCATAATTAGATGTAATATGTTATATTATAAAACTATTTTTGTTGGAAAATATATTTAATGTATTATAAACAGTTATATTAATTTATAAATTTATTTTTACGTATGTATTTATGGTTGTAGTACTTTTCTTACCAATATGATCAGCTTGATTACCTTTCATCGGTTAGGCCAGATTGACTTTGTAGTTCTAGTGCATTTCATTTTCTCTGCGAACTTTATGCCTCGTTTAGAAGACTGCTTATCATATTGTGCGGTTGTGGCACCTTTCATTTGGACATATACTAATATTTGTATCTTTTTTTTTTTTTTTTTAATAAACACTTCCCATTATAGAAACATTACAGAAAATCATCCTTTACACACTTTCTTGCTCAATAAGCATCATAAGTTCAGCTGGCCTCTCTTCGATCCAGACACGTTCTTCATCAAAGCCTGAAGCCATCTTGGCCAGCATATCAGCAGCCTCGTTTGCCAGTCTCGACGTATATCAAATCTGCCATTACTACATGTCTCCAAAAAAATTTTCACATCCTTAATAATCTGACCATACCAAGAATCATTTGCAAGAGGACACAACATCTTGAACCAAAATCTGAGCATCTCCCTCGAAGAGGACTTGATGAAGGCCCAATTCTAAACATAACTCAGTGCCTCTCACAAGAGTTAACAATTCAGCACGAAAGGATTCGAAACATAACCCTGTGATCAACCAGTAGCAGCAATCAAACATCCTTGTGAGTCTCTTATTACAATTCCTCCACCCACAACTTTGCTACTTTCACAGAATGTAGCATCCCAAATTCCAATTTAACTTAAGTGTAGACAAGATCATATCTCTGTCATGATTTTGTTTAGCTTCTCTAGTACTGTCAAAATTGTGTAAATATATTCCATCGTAACTATAGAATTGATTACCATGCTAGACAAACATTGACAACTATAATGTGTGAGGGCATATGACTTGAATTCATGTGCTTCTTGTGCCAACAACCCAACTCCCTTGCAAGACTGGGAAGTTGGGGGCATCAGACAGTTTTTAATTGAGTTCCGTTCTAGTTATTTTAGTAGTGAAATGAACGAACGAAATACAGCCGCCCCCCTGTCCCACCACTAAATTATGTGAATGACCCTACCACTATTATTTTAAATTCTGCATTGTGACTTGTATAGTAACTTGCATAGTAATTTCAAAGCCTATAAATAGGGGCTTCAGTTGTAATGAAATTCATAAGAAAAAATAGAGAGAGAAAGAAAATTTCAGTTCTTAAGAGTTTCAGAGAGAATTTTTTATTTCTCTTTTGCAATAGTAGTTCCTTTCTTTAAGTTTCATAACACGTTATCAGCACGACGGTTCTACCAATTCTGAAACTAGTGGCCTTATTCCTCTAAAATGGCAAATCTTACAAAATTAGAATTTGTTGCTCTTGATATATCTGGGAAAAATTATTTATCCTGGATACTTGATGCTGAAATACATCTTGATGCAATGAACCTGGGAGAAACTATTAAAGAAGGAAATCAAGCATCCCTGCAGGAACGTGCTAAAGCAATGATTTTCCTTCGCCACCATTTTCATGAAGAATTGAAAATTGAATATCTCACAGTAAAAGATCCCTATATTTTGTGGAACAATTTAAGGGAGAGGTATGAACACCAGAAGACTGTCATCCTCCCAAGAGCTCGTTCTCAATGGATGCACCTGAGGTTGCAAGATTTTAAAAGTGTTAGTGAGTATAATTCCGCACTTTTTAAAATAAGCTCAGTATTAAAATTATGCGGTGAGAAAATCACCGATGAAGATATGTTAGAGAAGACTTTTACTACATTTCATGCCTCGAATGTGCTCCTACAGCAGCAGTATCGAGAGAGAAAGTTCAAAAAATATTCTGAACATATATCATGTCTTCTAGTAGCTGAGATGAGCTCTTATTAGAAATTCACTAGTCACGCCCTACTGGCTCAATATCATTCCCTGAAGTGAATGGTAATAGGTTTGCATCATTCCCAAAAGTGAATGGTGCATCCTTTAGAAGAAATCGGAGGCGTGGACTTGGTAGGAGAAATTGTAGAAATGTTGGTCCCAGGAATGACAACATTAAAATGAATTATAATATACCATATCACCAGATGTGATACAATTCAGAGAGGGGTAAAAATCCTCAGAATAATTCTTCAAAGAAAAGTGAAGAGGTGTGCCATAGATGTGGAATGACTGGACATTGGTCACGTACCTGTCGTACGGCCAGGCACTTAGCTGATTTATATCAAACTTTTATTAAAGGAAAGAATAAAGTGCATGAAACAAATTTAGTAGAACCATCAGATGATTTATTAGATTCAGTAGATGTAGACGTTACTCATCTTGATGTATCTGATTTCTTTAATCATCCTGATGGTAGTATTGAACACTTAATTGGAGATGGAAGTGTTCCACTTAATTAATGTATTTTCTTTCTATCAGTAATAAAAGTTTTGTATATTTTGTAGAATCATGGATCACATTGATGAACTTTTTATCTCTGAGTTGAATGATAAAGATATATGTCTGGCTGACAGTGCTACAACTCACACAATTCTCAAAGAAAAGAAATATTTTCAAAATCTAACACTAAGTAAAGCCTATGTCCATACCATATCAGGTTCATCGGATTCAATTGAGGGTTCCGGAAGAGCTTATATTGTGTTGCCTAATGGCACCAAATTTTGTATTGATGATGCTCTATTCTCTTCACAATCCAGAAGAAATTTATTGAGTTTCAAAGATATACGTCGTAATGATTACCATATTGAAACGACCAATGAAGGTAGTAAAGAGCATCTTCTTATTACTAAAACAGTATCGGGCCAGAAGCTCGTATTAGAAAAACTGCCTGCTCTATGTTCTGGATCGTATTATACAAAAATGAGAACAATTGAATCATATGTGGTAATGCACCAGAAGTGCATTGACCCTAAAGTATTTATGACTTGGCATGATCGCCTTGGACATCCGGGTTCTATAATGATGAGACGAATTATTGAAAATTCGCATGGGCATCCCTTAAAGAATCAAAAGATATTTCTACCCAATGAATCTCCGTGCTCTGCATGTTCTCAAGGTAAGTTAATTATTAGACCATCTCCCTCAAAAGTCATTGTTGAATTTCCATCCTTTTTACAAAGGATTCACGGAGATATATGTGGGCTTATTCATCCATCAAGTGGACCATTTAGATATTTTATGCTTCTAATTGATGCATCTAGTCAATGGTCACATGTTTGTCTTCTTTCCACTAGAAATGTTGCATTTGCTAGACTTCTTGCTCAGATAATTAAACTACGAGCACAATTTCCTGAGTATCCAATTAAGACCATTCGATTGGATAATGCAGGTGAATTTTTATCTCAAGTTTTTGATGATTATTGCATGTCAATAGGAATAGATGTTGAACAACCTGTTGCCCATAAACACACACAAAACGGTTTAGCTAAGTCTTTGATCAAAAGGCTTCAACCAATCGCTAGACCTTTACTTATGAAATCAAGACTACCTATTTCTGTTTGGGGACATGCTATACTTCATGCAGCATCTCTAATTCGCATTAGACCATCTACATATCATAAATATTCTCCATTACAGCTTGCATTTGGTCAACAACCAAATATTTCTCATCTTCGTACTTTTGGATGTGCTGTATATGTTCCAATTGCACCTCCACAACGTACAAAAATGGGCCCTCAACGTAGACTTGGGATATATGTTGGTTTTGATTCTCCATCCATTTTTAGATACCTTGAACCCCTTACAGGGGATATGTTTAAAGCACGTCTTGAGGATTGTCATTTTGACGAATCAAATTTTCCGTTAATGGATAAAGAAAAGTCGGTTCCTGAAGCACGATAAGATATTACTTGGGATAATAAGACCCTGTCTCATTTTGATCCTCCTACAAATGAAAGTAAACGGGAAGTTCAAAAGATTATTCATTTGCAAAATGTTGCAAATCAGTTACCGGATGTATTTACTGACACTAAAGGTATAGTAAAATCTTATATTCCTGCTGTTAATACTCCAGCAAGGATTGAAGTCCCTGAAGGACAAATTGTCAAAGCAGCAATAGGTGAATCTAAAATACGCCTGAAGCGTGGAAGACCTATTGGTGCAAAAGACAAAATTCCTAGAAGGAAAAGAATACAAAATGAATTTGGTGTTCCTGAAGAACACGTACCCACAATACAGGCCATAAATATAATTGGTGCTCCTAAAGAGCTTAAATCTTCTATTCCAGAACCTCCTGAAGAGGAAACTCTTGAAGAGTATAAATCTCCTAAAAATGGACCTCCTGAAGAGGTGTGTCATGAAATGTTTTCCCCTGAAGAGGAACAGGTACCTGAAAATAATGAGATCTCAATACATTTCATGAAAACTGGAGAAATTCTGGATAGAAATAAAACTGTTGTCGACAACATATTTTCATATAAAATGGCCCTTGATATTACCAAAAGTAATGAAGAAAGTGAGCCAAAAAGCGTCGAAGAATGTCGACGTAGAAATGATTGGCCAAAATGGAAAACAGCTATTGAAGCTGAATTAAATTCGCTAGCAAAACGAGAAGTATTTGGACCTGTTGTCCAAACACCAAAGGGTATAATGCCTGTTGGATATAAGTGGGTATTTGTATGAAAACGTAATGAGAAAAATAAAATTGTGCGATATAAAGCACGACTTGTTGCACAAGGTTTCCTGCAGAAACCCGGGATTGATTATGAAGAAACATACTCTCCTGTTATGGATGCAATCACATTTAGATTTTTGATTAGTCTGGTTGTTACAAAAGGATTAGAAATGCGGTTGATGGATGTGGTCACTGCATATTTATATGGATCCTTAGACCATGACATATATATGAAAATTCCTGAAGGATATAAGATGCCTGAAGCATCTACAAGTACATCTAGAAATATGTACTCAATCAGACTATAAAGATCTTTATATGGGTTGAAGCAATCCAGACGCATGTGGTATAATCGCTTAAGCGAATATCTATTGAAAGAAGGATTTGAGAATAATCTTATATGCCCATGTGTTTTTATTAAGAAATCAGAATCCGGATTTGTCATTATTGCAGTTTATGTTGATGATTTAAATATTGTGGGAACTCCTGAAGAGATCTCAAAAACCGCTATATATTTAAAAAATGAATTTGAAATGAAAGATCTTGGCAAAACAAAACTTTGTCTCGGCCTGCAGCTCGAGCATTTGTCAAATGGAATTTTTATTCATCAGTCCATGTATACTGAGAAAGTCCTAAAGCATTTTTATATGGACAAATCCCATCCCCTGAGTACTCTAATGATTGTTCGAACACTTGATGTGAAGAAAGATCCATTCCGTCCTTGTGATGACGATGAAGAAACTCTTGGTCCTGAAGTACCATATCTCAGTGCAATTGGAGCTTTGATGTATCTTGCAAATTGCACTCGACCAGATATTACATTCTCAGTTAATCTGCTTGCAAGATATAGTTCTGCACCAACTCGAAAGCATTGGAATGGCATTAAACATGTCCTTCGTTACCTTCATGGTACGGTTGATATGAGATTATGTTGCCCAGATGACTAACACAAGAGGGGGGGTGAATTGGGTTATATTAAAAAATTAATACTTATAAACTAAATATAAAATATAAAATATAACTAAAATATAAAACAGTAGGAAATATAAAGAGTAGAGTAAGAGAAAGCAAACTCAGTATTTTTACGAGGTTCAGCCCCACTGCCTACGTCCTCGCCTCAAGCTACCCCTTGAGGATTCCCAAATCCACTATTCAATCTCCTTTAGGTGGAGATAGAAACCTATTACACCTTTGAGCAGCACCGCTCCAAAGAATCCGTGTAGAACACCCTCTACACTTCCAATCACCTCACACTTGGTGATTCAACTATTCCCTGTGTAGAACACCTTCTACACACACAAGGGTTATACACACCCTCTTACTTCCAATCACCTCACACTTGGTGATTTAACTATTCCCCGTGTAGAACACCTTCTACACACACAAGGGTTATACACACCCTCTTACTGATACAAGAATTGATAGTGGGTAGGCTATCAGAAAACACTCTTCAATGAGTGAAATAAGAACAATACAGCACAAACTATATCTCTCTCAACAAGAACAAGAATTAAGGCTCAAAACTTTAGAAAAGAGAGAATGAGAGCTTTGAAAGAATGATGCAAAATTTAGCAATAGATGTGTAAGCTCTTGTTGTGATTTTTGCAAAACTCAAGTGAGCTATTTATAGGTAAATGAGTCTTCAATTTCAAATTTGAAAAGATTCTCATGTCAAATAAGAGCACTATTCACTTTTCAAAAAATTCAAATAAAAACATTTCCTTTTTGCATTTGTCAAAGACAACTCCATTCATTTTTCAAAGAAATCAAACCTAATCTTTTGCTTTTCATACAAGACAAAATGAGCATGATTTATTTTTCAAACCAAATCATCTTCTTTTTACATATGTCAAAAAAACACACAACCACCCTTTAAGATTTTCAAACAAATCATCTATCTTTTATATTTGTCAAAAAAACACACAACCACCCTTTAAGATTCTCAAACAAAATCATTTACCTTTTGCATTAGTCAAAAAAACATACCACCTCCCTTCAAGACTTTCAAACAAAATATGCACATGTCAAATATGATAATCAATCATCTTATAAAATCAAGTTTTTATAAAAAAAATATAATTTTCGAAATTATTTTGTTTGATGGTGTTATGCACATGTGAAAAACATAATTTTCAAAACTAAGACATTTAAAAATGTCTTGCATATGTGGAAAAAGTAATTTGATGTTTTATGAGAAAAAAGAGTAATTTGGAGCCTTAATCCAATTTCTAATTTTATCAAGAGATGTACAAAAATAATCTATGAGCTTCATTTGTAGACTTGATATCTTTCTTGCTCATGTTTGATTTCTTGATGTGTTTAGCTCCCTTCATGCATAGACAACTTGAGCTTGAGTTTTCAATATTATTTGTTATCATCAAAATTTATACGTAAATACGAGACTTGAAACCTTGGGTTCAACAATCTCCCCCTTTTTGATGATGACAAATACTTAGTAGAAATCTGCGACCTGCAGTAATACTTAAGCTCCCCCTGAAAATATGCGTTAGTATTTCAAGAAAAATATAAACATGATTCTAGCATATATAACAGGGTAGTATAATACTAGTATAAGACTTCTCCCCCTTTTGGCATCATTAAAAAGGAACCGTAATTGGTTTCAATAAGATTTTTTTTTTCGTAATAAGCAATAATCAAATAAAACGGTACGTTAGAGAGTAGAAGTTGGAACCACCCGTGCCCGACAAAACCTGCAAAGGTTGAAGTCGAATTTTATCATCTCGGTGCGGAAGAAGATTTAAATCCGCTTGATGTTATTGACGAATTAGATATTCCAGAGATTTGAAGTTGAATAATTAAAATTATCCGTGTCCGATAAAGACAGCAAAAGCTGCAAGCCTAGCTCTGGCAATGCGGTGTAGAGCCATGCATGTCCGACAAAACCTACAAATGTTAGAAGTCTAACTCTGACAGTTCGGTGCGGAGCCACGCGTGTCTGATAAAACCTACAAAGGTGGCCCAGCTCTAGCAATCGGTGCGAAAGCAGATCAATCGCCTGATGTTGTTGACAAACGGGTTTGAAGGCTCTGAGTTTCTATAAAAAAATCATTTTCACCAATCGGATACAAAAAAAAAAAAACATTGCTTCTTGACCTAAGTTCTGTTTCTCCATAACGATAGAATGGCCGAACAATTCTCTTCTACTAATGTTCCAGACTTGAATCAGGAACTCTTGACGCATCAACCATCAATCTTCTCTCCTAAGGCCGTCAATGCCATGATAGGAGCAGATAACCATTTTTCTAGTAAGAAAACTTTTGACAATGTGTGTCCAGCATATCTTATATTTCTTTTGACTAATAAGATTTGAAGAGACAATAGTTTGTCTTATTCTTTATGCTATCTCTATAAAATCAGTTTTAAAGTTCATCCGATTTGCATCAAATCTTATTCTCATCTCTATAACTCATCTGCATTCCTTCAATATTCTCGCTTTAAGTTTTCAATTCTTTTCTCAATGGCTCATTCTTCTAACATTCCTCTAGATGCATCTATGAGGTATTCTACATCTCAGTCTCATGTCCTTTCTGCAGCTACCATTGGCGCCATGTTGCAGCAAGAGAACAACAGTTTAGCTAATAAGCCAGACTCCGATGCTATCTACGACTTGGTGAGTCTCGGGACTCGCTACTCATCCTCTATTGTCGCTTTTTCCCAGCGGCTACAAGTCAAAAATCATGAGGTTGAAAAGCTTAAAGAACAAATTGTTGTACTTCAACGAATTGTTCAAGAGTCTCACACAAGGGAAGGAATCCTTCGGCAGAAGAATAAAAAGTTGAAATCTCTATTGGATTCTTCATTCCGCTTGCCAGTTCCCATGGATAGGGATGGCATGATATTGTATGAAGAGAATGAGCGTCTCAAACATGAGGCTAAGAACCTCAAGTTTATGTAAAAGTATTTAAAAAAATATCTCTCTATTTTTATGAACTCTGATCTATCTTTCAAGAGATATTCATAACATGCATCATACCTATTTCTCTTCTAATCATGCGTAGTCTATCTTCTGGTAGGGGTTTTGTAAAAATGGCTGCCAAATGATCATGTGTACTAGTGAATTCTAATGCAATATCGTCCTTCTGCACTTTGGTCCGAGATTGTTGTATTGGATTCTTTGAAAGATTTATAGCACTTGTATTATCACATTTGATTGGAATGTGATTGTACATACGTTTAAAATCTCAAGTTGTTGCTTCATGTAAAGAACTTGGGCACAACAACTACCCACAGCAACATATTCTGCCTCAGCAGTAGATAGTGCAACAGAATTTTGTTTTTTACTAAACCAGGAAACTAGTGCATGACCTAAGAAATGACATGTTCTACTAAAACTTTTTCGATCATCTTTGCAACTAGTATAATCGGTACCTGAATAACTAATAAGATCGAAAGAAGTGTGTTTAGGATACTATAACTCTAAGTCAATGGTACTGGCAAAATATCTAAAAATCCGCTTGACTGCAATCAAATGAGATTGTTTCGGAAATGATTGAAAACGTGCACATAAACATACATTGAACATAATATCAAGTCTACTAGTTATCAAATATAATAAACTACCAATCATACCTCGATATACCTTTGAGTCAACTGGCTTACCGCTTTCATCTTTATCAAGTTTAGTGGTTGGACTCATTGATGTTCCAATTACTTGATTTGCAATCCGAGAAAGAAATTAAGTTCTCCCATTATGCTCATTTCAAATTCTTTCTGCATATTCTTAGCAAAATCTTGACACATATTTTCATTAGTAGCACCAAATATTATATCATCTACATAAATTTGAACTAGAAGAATATCATTCTATTCATATTTGATTAAAAGAGTTATATCGATCTTTCCTCTTAAAAAACCTTTTAAAAAAAAACTATTTAAGAAAACACTTTTAACAACCATTTGAAAAAATTTGAAATCTTTATAACAAGCATATGCAAGTAGCATTCGAATAACTTCTAATCTTGTGACTGGTGCATATGTCTCATCATAATCGATTTCTTCCTCTTGATTGAAATCTTGGGCTACAAGTCGAGCCTTGTTTCTAGTGATGATTTTATACTCATCTTTCTTATTTCTAAAAACCCATTTTGTTCCAATAACAGCATAATTTTTAGGTCTAGGAACAAATGCCCATACATTATTTCTTTCAAATTGATTTAACTCTTATTGCATAACTAGAATCCATAATTTATCAATAAGTACTTCATCAATATTTTGGATTTAATTTGAGATAGAAAAACAGTGTGATTATAAATATTTTTAAGAGACGATCAAGTACTTACATATCGTGAAGGTTCTCCTAGAATTTGATCTACTGGATGATCTTTCACATATTTTCACTGTTTGGTTGCATCTTGTACTAAGTCTTGATGATCTTTCTTTCTATTTCCACGATCTTCCCTTTTGAATTGTCTCCAAATATCATGCATCCTTCTTCTTTAGAAGTGAAGTCAATGAATTTAGTTTTGTCTCATGTCATGTATCTTGAGCATCCGTTGTCTAAAAACCATTTACTTTTACCTGTAGACGACTTCATGCATACCTACAAAAGCAATTAAAAAAATTCTTGGTACCCAAGTTCTTTGGGTCCTTTATTTATTAATATTAGAATAAATAAAATTTTTAGGTACCCATATGGCCTTAATAGTCATTGTATGTTTTCTTCTAATAGGACAAGCAAAATAATTATGACCATTGCTATTACAAAAATTGCAAATAGCATGTGACATATATGAATAACTTGAGTGATTATAATAATATCCTTTTTTAACAAAATTATTTTTATGAAAAGAATTTTGAATATTGGACTTTGATGTAGAAGGATTATCAAAGAAGTTTTTATAAGATTTGTATTTTTGTTTTGGCATGTATCCCAAGCCTGCCTTGTCAAAAATACATCTTTGACTACCAAGAAGTTTTTCAAAATTTCTTTTTCCATTCGTAAATTTTTCAATAATATTTTCTAAATCAGTTTTATTTTTCTTCAACTCAAAATTTTCATCTTTCAAAACAATATTTTCTTTTCTTAAAATATCAATTTCGTTTGTTAAAGAAGAATTTTTCTTTTTCAAAACAGTATACTTGATACCCAATTTTTCAAATTCTTCATATACCTCTTCTAAAACATTTTGCAATTCTTCATATGAAGGATCTTCAATATTATCAAGATTTGTTACCTCAATGTCATCTTTAGCCATAAGACAAAGATTTGCTGATTCTCCATTGCTTGTTTCACTATCTGAGCTACTTGAATCATCATCCCACGTAGCTTTCATTGCCTTTTTGCCTTTGTTTCGATCTTTCTTTAGCAGAGGACAATCTGGCTTGATATGACCAGGTTTATTGCATTTATAACAAATTAAAGTGTCATTTTTACCTGAATCTTTCTTGGAAAACTTATTGAAGGATTTCCTTGGAGGAGTTTTATTTTTCTTTAAGAACCTCTGAATTCTTCTTGTTATCATCGCAACTTCTTCATCTTTGTCGTCATTTTCCTCATCTTCATCACTTTCACTTTCATGTGGAACAGCTTTAAGTGCCAAGCTCTTCTTTGACTTTCCTTCTTCTTCTCCTCTTTTCAATGTGTACTCATGGGTGATAAGTGACCCGATGAGTTCATTCACTTCGAGCTTCTTGAGGTCTCTAGCTTCAAGAATCGCTGTCACTTTTGATTCCCAACGTTTTGGTAGAGAGTTGAGAATTTTTCTTACTATCTCCACTTTGGAATAAACTTTGCCAAGAGCTGTCAAGCTATTTATGATGTTAGTAAAACGAGTATACATACTAGAAATAGATTCATCATCATTCATCTTAAACATTTCATATTCATGAGTAAGAATATAAATTTTTGATTCCTTGACTTGAGAAGTTCCTTCATAAGTAACTTCCAAGTTATCCCAAATTTCCTTTGCTGTAGCACAAGTCATTACTCTATTAAATTCATTACCATTGAGAGCATTATATAATAAATTCATAGCAGTTAAATTCAAAGTATAAAGTCTATCGTCTTCACGATTAAACTCTTCTTCTTCCTTTTTGACATTTACTCCATCAACTACTTTTGTTGGAATATAAGGTCCATTTACAATACATTTCCAGATTTCTCGACCTTGAGCCTGAAGAAATATTCTCATTCTAACTTTCCAGAATGAGTAATTGTCTCCACAAAAGAGTGGAGGCCGACTGCTAGATTGACCTTCACCAAATGAAGCTGCAATGTTAGCCATAAGATCTTAACTCAAAAGATAGTTAATCTTATAATAGAGCTCTTGCTCTGATACCACTTGTTGCCCAGATGACTAACACAAGAGGGGGGGTGAATTGGGTTATATTAAAAAATTAATACTTATAAACTAAATATAAAATATAAAATATAACTAAAATATAAAGCAGTAGGAAATATAAAGAGTAGAGTAAGAGAAAGCAAACTCAGTATTTTTACGAGGTTCAGCCCCACTGCCTACGTCCTCGCCTCAAGCTACCCCTTGAGGATTCCCAAATCCACTATTCAATCTCCTTTAGGTGGAGATAGAAACCTATTACACCTTTGAGCAGCACCGCTCCAAAGAATCCGTGTAGAACACCCTCTACACTTCCAATCACCTCACACTTGGTGATTCAACTATTCCCTGTGTAGAACACCTTCTACACACACAAGGGTTATACACACCCTCTTACTTCCAATCACCTCACACTTGGTGATTTAACTATTCCCCGTGTAGAACACCTTCTACACACACAAGGGTTATACACACCCTCTTACTGATACAAGAATTGATAGTGGGTAGGCTATCAGAAAACACTCTTCAATGAGTGAAATAAGAACAATACAGCACAAACTATATCTCTCTCAACAAGAACAAGAATTAAGGCTCAAAACTTTAGAAAAGAGAGAATGAGAGCTTTGAAAGAATGATGCAAAATTTAGCAATAGATGTGTAAGCTCTTGTTGTGATTTTTGCAAAACTCAAGTGAGCTATTTATAGGTAAATGAGTCTTCAATTTCAAATTTGAAAAGATTCTCATGTCAAATAAGAGCACTATTCACTTTTCAAAAAATTCAAATAAAAACATTTCCTTTTTGCATTTGTCAAAGACAACTCCATTCATTTTTCAAAGAAATCAAACCTAATCTTTTGCTTTTCATACAAGACAAAATGAGCATGATTTATTTTTCAAACCAAATCATCTTCTTTTTACATATGTCAAAAAAACACACAACCACCCTTTAAGATTTTCAAACAAATCATCTATCTTTTATATTTGTCAAAAAAACACACAACCACCCTTTAAGATTCTCAAACAAAATCATCTACCTTTTGCATTAGTCAAAAAAACATACCACCTCCCTTCAAGACTTTCAAACAAAATATGCACATGTCAAATATGATAATCAATCATCTTATAAAATCAAGTTTTTATAAAAAAAATATAATTTTCGAAATTATTTTGTTTGATGGTGTTATGCACATGTGAAAAACATAATTTTCAAAACTAAGACATTTAAAAATGTCTTGCATATGTGGAAAAAGTAATTTGATGTTTTATGAGAAAAAAGAGTAATTTGGAGCCTTAATCCAATTTCTAATTTTATCAAGAGATGTACAAAAATAATCTATGAGCTTCATTTGTAGACTTGATATCTTTCTTGCTCATGTTTGATTTCTTGATGTGTTTAGCTCCCTTCATGCATAGACAACTTGAGCTTGAGTTTTCAATATTATTTGTTATCATCAAAATTTATACGTAAATACGAGACTTGAAACCTTGGGTTCAACAGATTATTTTATCAACGTGGTTCAAGTCCAGAATTGATTGGGTATGCAGATGCAGGTTATCTTTCAGACCCACACAGAGGTAAATCTCAAACTGGATATTTATTTACTTATGGAGATACTGCCATATCATGGAGATCTGTTAAGCAGATACTATCTGATACTTCTTCAAATCACTCAGAAATCATTACTATTCATGAAGCAAGTCGAGAGTGTATTTGGTTGAGATCAATTATTCAACATATCCAAGAAAAGTGTGGACTTCCTATGATCGATAATAGCCCAACAATCTTATATGAAGATAATACTGCTTGTATCACTCAAATCAGAGGAGGATATATCAAAGGTGACAGAACCAAACATATTTCACCGAAATTCTTTTATACTCATGAACTTCAAGAAAAATGTGAAATTGATGTCAAACAGATACGATCTAGTGATAATCTGGCAGATTTATTCACAAAGGCGTTACCAACTTCCACATTCAAGAAGATTGTGCATAACATTGGAATGCGAAAACTCAAAAATATTTTGTCATGCACTTTTCAGGGGGAGTAAATGTGCTGATTGTACTCTTTTTCCTTCGCTGAGATTTTGTCCCACTGGGTTTTCCTCTGCAAGGTTTTAATGAGGCAATCTTAAAGCACTTGTGGATACATAAGAAGACTGTACTCTTTTTCCTTCGCCATTGGTTTTTCTTCCCACTGGGTTTTTACTTGGCAAGGTTTTAACAAGGCAGATTCCTTATTGGCAGTCATTCAAGGGGGAGTGAAATGAACAAACGAAATACAGCCGCCCTCTGTCCCACCACTAAATTATGTGAATGACCCCACCACTATTATTTTAAATTCTGCATAGTAACTTGTATAGTGACTTGCATAGTAACTTGCATAGTAATTTAAAAGCTTATAAATAGGGGCTTCAGTTGTAATGAAATTCATAAGAAAAAATAGTGAGAGAAAGAAAATTTCAGTTCTTAAGAGTTTCAGAAAGAATTTCTTATTTCTCTTTTGCAATAGTAGTTCCTTTCTTTAAGTTTCATAACAAGTAGGAAGTTTTTGTTTAGTCTAATACGCAGTATATTATACCTTTCCTTTCCATTTTGTTCTAAATTCCAGCTCGTTTGGGCCTACTTCGAGCCCTATTCCATTTTGGACTACTTCAATGATAGTTTTGTAAAACCATGTTCGCATTCTTACGATGATTACTCTAAAACACTCATTATTATAAAATAAACCTTCAAGTAATTTTAACTGTTCAATCTAACATTAACTTTATTTAGAACCTGCTTGGATTCAAAGATAAGATAAGATAAGATAAATTATAAATAGTAATAAAATGAATAGTTAGAATGAATTAAAATTTGAAATAAGTAGATCAAATAAGTTAAAAGTAGAGATGAGTTAAACTCAGTTTGTAAAACAAACTGGATCTTAGTTTGTTTAAATGTTAAAAAGGTCACATTTTAAGAAAAAAAGCTCATGTCCTTTACTAACACTAGATTGCACTTGCTTACTACCATCTACATTCATATTGATACTTTTATTCCAATCGGTAGATTATATAAAGATTAAACCATTGAAAACAACTAAAACAGAACATTGACAGTTTGAGGGTAAAATACAAACAAGTATTATATCACATAATTTCATCCTTCATTTTTTTTTCCTATCTTTTGAGAAAGATTCAAGCTCTAAAACCCAAATTTCTCATGTAATTCAGTATTGGAAATTAGATAAGGGACTGATGAAGTTATAGGATTCAAAAGGATCAGGTAATTGACTGAAGTTAGATTTGGATGTTGAATGTTTGAGAGTGTTTATAAATAGTAGTGAAAAATAGGTAAAAAGTAATAATAAAATATTAAATAATAATAAAAAAATAATAAATAATAATAAAAGTAGATAAATAATAATAATAATAAAATATTTTTAAAATATTTGAAAATATTTTACTAGCCAACCCGAGACAAGCCCGTTTTGTGTATACCAGTTGTAAAGTTTTCTAAACTTGAAGTGGGGTCGACAAACAGGCCAGAGAGAGAGAGAGAGAGGTAGAATTGACAAAAGTGTCTTGTCTGTCGATCCTCGAAGTAAGTGATCCAGTTGTGAAGCTCCAATAATTAGATCAATTTCAAAGCACGTCACTTTCTCATTCTACCAAAAGCTGATGGGGACATTCAGATTTCTTCGTCTTTTCTACATTTTACATTGAACCATTTGATGACCTTTATCAGACTCCTCCAACTTTTGAGGACCCATTATAGACCTAATCTCTCAAAAAGTACAAGAGATTACAATATTTGTTCTACAAATGGTGTTATAACTCCATCTCTAACTATTTCTACTTATAGCAATCAATATAAATAAATTTTGCAAGGAACGGCAAACTTACCGAAGTTTAAATTATATACGGAGAATGGAAGAATGGAACTGTATCCCAAACAAAGTCTCAACAAAGGTACGTACGTATTCCAAGGCGAAGATCCCAGCATAACCAAAATCGACCTATCCTGCCAATAACTCCTGTTCTGATCGAGGTCTTTCCTTATCTTTAAACAGCTGCGGTGTATTATGTTACATCTTTTACTTGAAACTGAAGACCATCAAAAGAAGATTAAAGGAGACCCTCTTCCACTGGCTGTTGATATGGGTCAACCCAACATTCATCCTCCTCAACAGCTTTTCTCCATCTTTTTTTGAAAACATCTAACTCAATGTAGGATTGCCTCCTCACCTGCAAAAAACATGACAATACTCAGTTCAAAAGAACTACTATATTGGAATGCTAACTCTCGGTAAAGAAGAAGAAATTGTGGCTGGAAGGTATCACATATCAAACAGTCCATCTTCCTAGTGATCAGGTTGATTACAACATGCTCAAGAGTCTAGATAGCTACAATCTTTTCCTTCAAATCAGCTAGACTGGTGAACAACCTCAATTTATGTGTGCCTTCTGTTCATGTACTATTTGGGTTTGAGGTGGATACTTCCACAGACAGGATTCCCTAAGTGGGCCTAGTGATTTTCATTAGCAGTGAATTCTTAGCTAGAAGCCTTGTTGTAAACCCTCTGAGGATTAGCAAAGCCTGTTGCCACTTAAGTGGTACAATATATTCGGTCTTCTGGCTTAAGTATATTATGTTCCATTATTCTTCACACTGCCATTAGCACATATAGTGAGCAACAGTCATTCATTATCTAAGATGGGCAGTTTTAACAGATATCAGAGCATCAATCCAAACAAGACAAAGGCGAATTCAACAGGCATTTTAACCAGCCAAGGAAGCTAGAAAATAGATTTAACTATTTTTCTTTTGCTTAAAAAGAGTCAAAACTTACATCAGCTCTATGATCTTTTACACGAGTGTTAGATGATGCCTGCAACACAAAGACAGTTAAGTTTTCAGACTATAAATAATAAAAAAAAAAAAAAATTAGGAAATCAATGTTTCTGTGCTAGTTATATTGTTTTTGGTTTGAAAGTGTGGCCATGTGGGATGAATTTTTCGCATTGATGGACCTTAATTGGCAATCAATAACCGAAAACCACAAATCAGTAATCACATTATACAGGTTTAGAAATTGAACAATATTATTCACTCATATAGCTTTGGATGGCACACCAAGGTCAGATAAAATCCTTCTATGAATGAAATCCAAGCATTATGAAGAACAAAATAACATTGCTGATGATAGTTAGGAATCAATCAGTACTCATTTAATTAAGTGTTCAATTGGATACTTAATGGCATGCAGTTTATGCTCTTCCTATAAGACGTATTGGCATTTTCACCAAGGCTTTCTAGCACAAAGCCTTCCAGGGAATGGTGAAAAGAGGTTAAAAAAGGAAAAATAATCTTAGATGTTATAGATGCAAGTAAACTACACAATAAAGCCATATGGACTACAAAGGAATTGATACTAGCATGGTGGCTATAATATAATCAATAATTAATGCAATGCATTATGCTTTACAGACAATTTGTTTACAGAAATAATGTACTTGATGACACAGATGGTGTAATATATTTAACATGCAAAAGCATTAACTTATCTTCAGATACCCCTTTGTACATGACAAGTCAGTGCTCGTGTCGAGTAAAAAATGTGTACAAAATGAAGTAAGCTTGAGTTTTGCACTTTGAACTATAAGCAATTCTACGATCTTAGTATAGAATGTCAGAACAAAATAGGAAGAAAAGGCATGTTGCTGACTACGATTCGTTGAAAAGTTATCAGAGGCAACACTAACATAGTTGGGATTAGTTGACTGCGGGTAAGTATCATTATATTTTTCTCAGGTAGGGAATCCTAATTGCATAACAGAGCAGCACACAGGTAGAATTTATCCACCTCTGAAAAAAATCTCCATTATTATCAGCCCATGTAACATAGAAATTAGGGTCGAAGTTTCACCAAGTGAAAGTCTATGGATGTAAATGAGAATGGAGTAGTAGCTCATATAAGTAAATACAATTAACCCCGTTCTTTTGTTTTCATGCACATGGTCACTAGTTGTAGCATCCATGGAAATAAAATCTAATATGCCTGGGATATTATTAAGCTATTAGGAAAGAAGAAAACCTATAATCAAACCCACCAAAACTCTTGCAACAAGGACTACTTGCCGGCCCTTATATAAGAATGTAGATTACAAGACAAGTGACACAATCACAAGGGTAACAAACCCTACAACTTTCAAAACATAAGAGGGAAAGTTCATATGTTCAAACATAATGAACACCTAAAGCTTTCTCTCAGCATTAGTAAGTCATAAAAGATTTCTCGAATCTAACCTCATTTTTATCAATGCCTCCAAGTGTTGGACGACCATAATGAACTATGTACTCAGCATCCACAACGCCAACATTTTTGGTTCGATCACCCTGCGTGTGGAGGAAAAAAGGTTTCACACAAGTAGTCTTGGCCAAGGATATCTTAAAAAGGTGGGAAGAGAGAGAGAGAGAGAGAGAGAGAGAGAGGAAAAAATAATAAGGAGCTTGCCTGTGCACAATAACCGAGCTGCATGTCCAGGCCCCAGGCATGGATCAAGTCATTCTGTAAAAAAGTTATGGACCAAGGAATCTAAATGAGTTGGGGAATTAGATCACAAGTTATCATCTCTCTCTCTCTCTCTCTCTCTCTCTCTCAGGTAATTAAAATCTCATTATAAGTGCAAAGGACGCAATCCAATTCCAATGAGATGTGTACTAGACCCTTTCTATCTGTCGTCTCCTCACTTCAATGAATATCATGGATTACTCAGTTTGACCAAAATATTATATTTACTTTACTACATTGGTCAGCCTAAGTACCACGGTAGCTACCTTTAGCCCCTTCCCCAATTGTCGCCTAACCAAAAAAAGGAAAAAAAGAACAAAGAAAAAAAAAAAGAGAGAGGGTTGATGGAATGGGTCAGGTGCAGATAGAAATGGAAAGCCAAAGCAGTTCCCACAGGGCCACAGATGGGAACAACCGTAGTTCTATAAAATAATCAAATGTTACTGCTAGGGCACAGCTAAATCGTCTCATTTCCAAGCTCCTTCAATCAGGAGGTCAAAATGAATGCTATCTTCACTGTTTTGTTTTACCACTTTACGGAGTTAAGCTGCAATGCTTAAGTAATAGCTATACATGTTTGCCAGTATCATTCCTGTACTGGTCTAGTTGGACTCTTTTAAATATTGGTAAGTCTCTCCTTATCCAAGTTTGACACTCTACTTCAAAATGTTTCTATTTCATGTCAGTTTCTGCACATCTTATAGAAATAACTCAAACTATTGATTAAAGAGAACACTGCATATTATGCAAACTTATTTTGTCAGAAATGAAGGAATATGTCACACCTGGATCATATACCATACACACCGCCAGGCAGCTTTCGAAAAAACAGGTGCCATCATTTCTATCCATCTGCAAGAATAACTTTTATCTTAGTTTC
This sequence comes from Platycarya strobilacea, assembly GCA_036898215.1. Classification (NCBI taxonomy): domain Eukaryota; kingdom Viridiplantae; phylum Streptophyta; class Magnoliopsida; order Fagales; family Juglandaceae; genus Platycarya; species Platycarya strobilacea. The sequence goes on along the minus strand of CM072555.1, from coordinate 21,524,644 downwards.
TTACAAAAACAACTGTTGTAAGAACGTTGACACAAGAATAGGAACTTCTGTCCCTTCTTTAGAAATTAAATAAGCTATTACATTCAATATGAACAAAACTAGATACTTCTAGGATGTGAAATCTTACCCAGTGCATGGAGGAGCAGTACTGCTGCCATCACAACCTTTCCCACCACTGCCAGGCTTGTAAGTTCTTCTGCAGAAACACAGGCCAAAAGCATATACAACATTAAAACCAAATAAAGCAACTGTGAGCAAATATAGGAACCAAATATGTGTTATAAAAAAAAAAAGGAACCAAATGTGGCTGCTTCAATAAAGCAACTAACATTCCAGATGCCTTAGAAATGTCATACATGCCATCTAAAAGACAGCTGAAGATATAAGTCAACAGCTTTGGAGACATTTCCAGTAATTTTCCATAGCATTCTTGGAAATATTAAAATAAGGACACATTCTTTGGGAAATATCTCTAATTACAGACCTGACCTAATTAAAGATCCTCTCGTTGAAGTAATGACACACTCTTTGGGCTCCACAGAGGAAACAGAAGAAGTCAGGCAGACTTCTATACTTAAGTCAGATATTGAATTATGATGCTCTAGCTAAATGAGGTTGTAATATTGGTAGCATGGTCTTATATAAATGCGGATCAGGTTTGGTGTTGGTAGCATGGTGAACAGATAGCAACTGCAATCAGCTGTTCTTAGGCCCTGTTTGGATAGTGAAAGTGTTCCATCTCATCTCATCTCATCTCATCATTACAACTTTTTCAAATTCTCACACAAAATATAATAAACAATTCAATTTTTTCAAATCTCAATAATAATAATATTAAAAAGTAATATTCTAACAATATTTTATTCAACTTTCATCTCAACTCATAATCCAAACAGTACCTTAAAGTATGATTTAAAAAATAAAAAATAAAAAATAAAAATAATTGGAGGTATTTACCTCCATCCCCTATTGTATCCGTAGAGTTGGAACTCTACCACTCTTGTATGTTCTTTCAATAGAAAGAGAGAATATTACCCTTGTGCTTTTAACTTTTCATAAGGGAAAAAAGTTCCAGTTAAAGAGAAAAAAAGTGCAAAAAAAATTTAAGCCCTTGACTTTTTGTAGAAACAAAGCATAGGACAAAAAAATGGCAAAAGAAAAATATATGGAAATGAGAAAGTAAAAGACAAAAAAAACCAAAGTAAAATTAAAACATAAGAATAACCCTACTAGAGAACCTGTGCACTTTTGATCTCCTCCCACGTGCAGTAATTTGATGATGCACCTCTGATTTGTTACTATCAAGTGCTGGCTGCGATATCTCAAGACCTTCACTTTTAATGATAGAGACATATCTAGTAATTTCAAGAGTACAAAGAATATCAAGTATAAGCATTTCTCCAAATATATCATAAAATGCATGTAACTAAAAGTTAAGTTGCCAACCCTTGTTTAAGCCAACAATGCCTTGAGTGAAAAGGTCAAATAGAGCCTACTCATAAACCAAAAAGTGAAATGTGGGCCAAATAAAATAACATAGCAAGAAACCAAAGTTTTACAATTAGATGGGGGAGTTGACTTCGATAGTTATTTTAGATTATTCCTTTTCCATCAAATATTTGGAGAAAATACAGACAAAATCTCACTTTGCATACCATAAATAAAGATATTGATTCTAATTACAAGACTGATTGAGGAAAACATTTGAAGGAAAAGAAAATTACAGCTCACAGGTTCAGTTCAAGTGGTACGTACCATCACAATCCATTTTATTTAGGTTCATTAAAGGGCTTTTTCAAAGTTCAATTTTCAGTAGGCAAAGATCATGATTAATTGATCATAAGGTTTTAAGGTTGTCTTCTCATAAAAGATGATCGTAACATCATAACATTGTAACATAGCTTGACTTCCTATCATCAACAAAATGTTAGCATTTGGGTTACAACTTCTCTCAAGGAACTTATTCAAAAAGCTCTTATAAAAAAATTTAAAAAAAAAAAAAAGAACTTACGTATTGTTAATCAAGAATCTAAGACTTTTTTTTTTTTTAGTTTCTTTCTCATCCCAATCTTGATTGTGATGATGGGAAGGAGACCCAGGCCCATAAGAATTCAGTGTCCAGGGATTCTCAAAGTCCACCCAAGAAAGGAAGGTCAGGCCTAGGAATGGCAGCAACTGATGGTATAGAAGCCAAGGTCTAATCGAGTGAGTCTTGGGATGAAAAGTAAGCAAAGAAGTAAGCCCAAAAAGAAGGCATTTAAGAACATTTTTGAAAGAGAGAACCTGAATACATCTATTTCTTTTTGGATGGGTACTAATATCTTTATTGTGGAAAGAGGGGGTGAAAGCATAGAGACAGAAGATAACAGCCTTCACAAGGTCTAAGAGTAAGAGCTCCAGGAAAAAATGGCCATATCAGTAGGCTGAAGTTGCACATCAAGAAAATAATAGGGTGGCAGATAGAATATTCAGGTATCAGTAGATCGAATCATACATACACATTGAAGATTCACAGCATGTCTATAAAGAGGCATTAATAAGAAAGGAGAGGAGGGAGCTGACCGATGTGTTTAGATAAAAAGAGGAGAAAGGTGAATAGGAGAGAACTTCTATTCAACCTGGAAAATAGTCGAAAAACCTCTGCCGAAATCCACCATGCACAATAGCATAACCCAGGCAATGCCAACCTTACTAAATATCTCAATCCATAAGGCTGATACCATCTCAAAATGAAGGAAGAGATGATTGACAGATTCACCAATTTTTTTTTTTTTTTTGCACATGAAACACCAATCAATAATGAAGAGCCCCTTTTTTCTCAAATTATTGGTGGTTAAGATTTTTTCTAGAGAAACCAGCCAGTAGAAAAAAGCCACTTTAGAGGGGACTTCACTCTCAAAAATGTATCTTCAGAGCCACTTCCCAAGAAGTGCCTTATTGAAAAGCTTTAAGTTTCTGATGCCCAAACCCCAAGAAGACAACAGGGCACAACCTTTATTCCAGCTCACTAAATGAAATTTTCTATCATCCCCGATTCCATCCCATAAAAAAGTCCTGAAGATTTTCCAATCTTTTAGCAACCCCCACAGGAAGTGGGAACAAAGAGAGATAATAGAATATTTTCTATACATGATTACCAATCAAAAAGAATATTTTCTATACATAATTTAGTTTATTATTAAGATGTTTGCTGCATTTGTAGCATTCAGATTCTTCATTAGAGTTATATAAATGATTGAAAACAAAAAGGAAAAAAACTGGTCAAATGTATCAATACAATCTTATTGCAGGATAAGATATGAAAGCTAGTCCCAAATTTAAAACATTTTTCCGTTTATAATAGTTTGCAGCATACGTACCGCTCAGGGTGGAACTCTTCAACTCCTAGGTCCTCGTCCCAAAGGAAGATGTAACCATACTCGGCAACTATTTCAGGATGTAAGAACCGCTTGGCAAACCACCTAATAATCATCAAAGCCAAGCTCCAGCTAGCCACATTAGAATAATATTTCTTAGTTAGGAATGATTATTAGTGTAAAAGGCTAAATTAAATTACCATTTAGTTTGATTGACAGCAGAAATGTGAATGACATGATCACTCCATTCAAAATCATTCCATTCATTAAGAACACCATCATAATGGAAAAGCATCACAACAAAATTGCTTGATAGAAACTGCAGTATGGGGGTATAAAGAGCAATCAACCATAAGATAAAACAAGAAAAATTGCAATAATAAGCATCCAGGAGTTCAGTTAAGTACCTTTTTCACCATTCTATTCACAAGATCTTTTTGCTTTATCCCAACCGCTGCAGCAAATAAATTACTCGTGTAACTCATTTTAGTCTCTTGAAGATTACTGTAATAAGTATCCTGTTTAAACAACATATACATCCATAGAAAAAAGTTTAAAATAATGTTGTATATTAATAATAAGGTAACAATAACAGCCATGATTAAATCATTGCTTGCATGTATCCAGTCTGAAGTGTGACATTAACCAAGAAAATGAATGAGGATGTTAAAAATAACTAAACAACCATCTATGCCTTCAGTCATTTCATTCACAATTGTTCATGCTTGCATTGCTTGGTATGCCTTACATGAGAAAGATTTTTTTTAATGTAATAATAACTAAGCAACCACTACACCTCTTGTATAATTTCAATATTTCACTATCTTCTTGCATAATCTCATAAGTTATATTGGCACATCTACTCTAGAAGATCTCAAAAGTGGTATGAAGAAGGATACAACTGCCTTGCTACATCATTCTCCATTGTCTTCGTGCCTTATTTTGGACAACCATATGAGGCATAATGCACAAAACTTGACATCTTATGACCAAGTGTTGCAAGTACCAATAGCAAGTTGTATATTCAAACACTATTTTACACATCACTTATCAAAAACAAAAAAGATGTATTTTGGTCAAGATAGAAGTAACATATATGTCTCTGCTGTAAAAAACAAACCGTTGGCAAATCAGAACCAAGGAATGAGAAGAAGCGAGGCAACAACTTTGAAGCAGTGAAAAGATTTAAAAGAATGAGCAAAGAACACTGCACAATACACATGACTGTCCTAAACTGAATGGAAAGAAAAAATAATCTAAAGTTGGTGGAAATATCAGAATGGATTTTGATAAGAAAACAAAAACTCCAAGGTACTAAGCAAAGGTGACAAAAATGTCATACGTGAGAGCCTCCTATGGAATAAGAGCATGTGGCAAAAGTTGAAGCCAGCTCTAAGAAAATGAAACAGAGATTTGGCCATATTCATTGAATCCAATAGACAATCTTATTCGTCCTCTTCCTTTTGTCTTCGTCTTCTCTCTCTCTCTCTCTACCTTTGCTATTTCTTCACTAATGGCTCCACTCAGATGCCTTTTAAGGATCATTTATCATCATGTTTCTAATCTTATAATGGTGGCATACAACTAAAAGTCACATTTTTATAAGTTCAGTTGAAATTAACATTGACCACACTTATCCTAAACTTGGATGGCGTAATTTCAAAAATAGGTCTACAACTCTGAAACAGCACCATTTATTTTTCCAAACTGCAGTGGGCAATGTTACACAGTGTTCTTCATTATTATTTCAAACAAGCACCTAATTAGACCTCAATGTCTTTCTGGATGTGTTGGCATAAGCCAACTGCTCAGTGAGAAACAACTTGGCTGGAACCTATGGCCAATGTGAATGAGCAGATAACTTAATATTAACGACAGCATTGCTTGATGCCAATTGGAAATAAAATACAAGTAAAAAGGAAAAATTAAAAAATCCACATATGCTCAAAAATTTCAGAAAAATATCGATAAAGTTTACACAGATTGAATGTAAACTGAATAATCCGAAAATTTTCCTCACAACTCAAGGATGATTAGTTGAAATTTGATGTTAGAATAAAACTTTCATACCCTCCCCTTTTCCCCCTCGTCCCATAAGCCTTTACCTGTGGAGTGCCCCATAACGCTCGCATTTCCAAGTCAGAAGTCTTGGAAACAATACCTTCAGGTAATGGTTCACTTCCATGAGGTCTGCAATTATTCTAAATGAAATAAAACCCAATATAAGCAACAAACCCCAGCAACTTTATATGAGAGGAAAGATGCTGTACAACAAATGTAAAACTTTCTACAAAGCTCCAAAGGATGAAGAAAAAACCCCGCATTTGCTGAATTTGGAATTCTGCAAACTACCACCTATTTCCCATAATGATAATTTCTGCACAACAGGAAGCACGTAACATCCGAGCTTGAGATCCATATAAAGGAAAATAAACATAGAACTGAAATAAATTTAAAAACCAAATCTTTTGGGCAATGATCATATCAATAGGGGAGAAAAATGCTTGATAATTGAAACCACAAAATATCAATTTACCAAAATGTTGAATAACTCCTGTTGTGCCAGTATCAAAACTTGAAAAGCATAAATTAGATACTGGAGTAAATATATATAGCTACCTCTTTGTAATTAGGAGCTACGACTGCACTCCCTATAAAGAACACAAGACAAAGCAAAGAAGCTGTGGGGAAAATACTACAAAGGCATGATCTCCGACCATTTGGATCTGCAAAAACAGTTACCTGGGAAGAAATGGAAAGTGTAAGCCTGAAGAAGATTTGTTTCCTATCAGTAAACCTCAAGAAGATAAGTTGCTAAATAATCAATACGATCGGACAAGGCTACCAAGAAAATTAATGATTAAGCAAAATTTTACCAAATTGCAAGTCAAGCAAAGAGCTGGCAACAGTTGTTTACCCAAAAGAACAACACATGGTACCGTGCAATTTAATCCTGCTTATGAAGAAGGAAAAGGCTATACAGATCAATTTCTTCAAGACTATCGCGGGTCTTTCTCATTCAAATTCTTGAAAAATCCCCAGTTATTTAGTTGGGGTAGCAGCATTAACATCCAGAAGGCGGCTTATCTCAACGCGATAATTATTAAATTCAACGAAAAGCAATGGGAGATAGAAACTCGAAGCATTGTTTAATATCTACTGAGGTTTAAAGAAGACGTAAAGCAGAAAAAATGGGGGAGAACTCGAGCAACATTTTCAGGTCTGTAATAACCAACACACGTGGCGTTTACTATTGGCTATAGCATAAATCCCGTCGAATTTTCAGAATAACGAATCTTGAAACAGCACGGCTCATATAAATACAGATTAAAACCTCACATGCCACCACCCCCGCATGTACGCCGCCATGAAAAGGGCCAGAGTTGCAAATAAGAAACAAAGAAAATGAGCCAACATCTCCAGAGACCATCATCTCATCAAGGTGCACCAAATTCGAAACCAACATAAAATATATAGATGATTCTAGGCCCGGAGGTAGGGTTCAATGGGGAAGAAGAAAACGATACATGTATGAAGCAAATCCAGGCCTACAGCTGAGTTTGGTTTGTAGTTTTTGCTTTCTCAAACTAGTTTCTTCTGTTTTGGCCAAAACAGAGCAGGACGACAAGGAAAAAGAAAAGCAGAAAAGATAAAACAAAAATAGAAGAAGGGGAAGGAGGTTGAAGATGATGCTTACACAATCAGACTTCATATTCCATGAAACTGCAAAGCATCCAGTGAGACACAGAGACAGAGAAACACAGAGAGAGATTACGAAGAAACAACGTTGTGTGTTGGCTCTAACTTCGGCGGAATGACCACGTTGTCGTTGATGAGAGAACCAAAAATCTGGTTGTCTGAGAGAGAGAGAGAGAGAGAGAGAGAAGGGAGGGGAGACAGAGAAGGAGATATAAATATATAAATTATAATAATAAAAAGAGATCGTGGGACTGAAGTGGGGGGAAACGAAACAATCCGAACAACACGGGGGGGCGAACGTGGAAAAAACACTTCCCATCGTCAGTAACAAATGCTCAAAAAAATGGTGCGGTTCGGAAATGCTCTCCCACGATTCCCACTTACCATTTTTATTTCTTTTTATTGTTGCACTAGAATCATGGTTATCAACTTATTATTACTAATCTTATATTATAATACAGTTGTGAGAACACGTTTCCGATTGGTGAGAAAGCTACGTGGTTGGGTGCACTTATTGCATTTAACGAGAGAGATATTATTATTATTATTATTATTATTATAAAATTAATGCTAGACATAAGTGCTAACTATACAAATAGGGCCGGCTCAAGAAGCAGGCAACTAAGACTAGGTTTTTTTATTTATTTATTATTTTCTTATTATTTTTTACCTACTTTATTATTATTTATTATTTTTTTAATATTATTTAATATTTTATTATTACTTTTCACTTATTTTTTAATATTATTCACAAATACTCTCAAACATTCTCAATTATTTTGACATCTAAATGTAATTTAAGACTGTTTAAAGCTCTCCAATTTTGAGTACATCCTTACAAAAATATAAAAAAATTATAAAAAATATTGGTAAATATAAAAGATGAAAAACATTTTGTTTAAAATAAAATCAATATTAAATAAAAAATTTTGGTTAAAAAATCAAGAAAATATAAAAAATTTACTCAAAATATACAAAATTTTCAAATAATAATAAAAGTAAAATAAAAGTAACAAAATAACATGTATTTTGACGTTAATAGTTTTATTTATTTTCAAAATTAAGTATTAAAAAAAGTATATATTACTTAAAATAAAAATAAGTACTTAAATTATAAAGAAGTATATTGTATTTATAAAAAATTAGATTATCTTTCAAAATTTTATATTACTTGTAAATATTATTAGTAAAAACAATTCTAATATTTGTTTTGCATCTTAAAATCTTCAATAAAGTTTTATTAGTTAATATTAAATATTATTATTATTTTAAATTAAAATATAATATACTTAATAGTCGTCTTACGTCACAAAATATATTGAGTTATCCCTGTATACAAATTTCATATAAATCTTTTGTGATAATATAGGTCTTATTAAAAGTAAAAAAAAAAAATCAAGTTTTACATTATTTTATAGTTAGAGTCTACTTTTAAAAAAAAAATATGCGGTATTTGTATATATCATTTTTTTAAGAAATGCTATTCATTCTTTTAATTCTTTTTATCTTAATTTTTAGCGTCATTTCATCATTTATAAAATAGTATTAAATATTTAGAAATTATTTATTATATTTATTTGTGAATTTATTATTTAATACTATATTATAAGATAATGAAAAAAATAGTGAATAGATTTCTCTTCCTGTTTTTCCTATTTTATTAGAGCATACTCCTTTTTGTAATTTTGTATTTTTGGCGTGGGGACCTCCTGTATTTTGCATTACGGCCCCCCTCAATTTTGTTGTTTTTGTGAAAGAACAGAAGTGTGCCCTACGCTTCCTGGCTTTTACAATCCATGGCATTTGGCAATATAACAAACATCTGAACCAGTGAAGAAATAATTGAGATTCCGTCTCTTCTTTGGCGCTTTCTTTGCAGTACGATCACCCGTCATTGCGCCATCATCTCCTGTTCATTGGGGACGGTTGGATAGATAAGATGTGGAAGTTTCAAAATTCTCACAATTTCTCTTAATTTCATTTTTAACATTATTCAAAACAAAAAAATATTTTTATTTTATTTTAAAATCTTCATTTCTTCATTTAATTATTATCTAATTATTATTAACTATAAAAATTAGAATAATTTTACAAATTTTTAAAATAAAAATTATCAAATATAAGAATTTTATTTAATTTTCTCGATTTCATTTATCAAAATTGACTCAAAACATTCATGACGCATTTTGTCAACGATTGCAATCAATAAGTGAGGTTAAAATTTTAACTTAAATTTAAGGAGTTAAAGTCCTTGGTAGATTCTTATTTTCGATTCCTCCTTCAAATAAGGATGGTATGCAAGCATGTGAAGAGAAAGAGCACCTAAAAAACAGGCTAAGAACCTCAAATATTTGTGAGTAATTTTGAGATAATAAAAAAGTGTTTAACAAATATCCACAGTATATATTATTCATAATTCTCTTCTAATATGTATAACTTATCTTCTAATAGAAGTTTTGTGAAAAAATCCTCCTACTAATTGTGTGTGCTTGTAAAATTTAATATAATGTCACCCTTTTACATATGATCAAGTAGAATATAACAAAAGTGTAAATTCAACCTGAAAAATCGGTCTAGACCGACTCAAACTGGTTGAACCAGCCTGGTCTAGTACGGGTTTCGAAAATTGAGAAATCAGCTATTTTTTTACTAAATCGAACCGGCCACATTTTTTTCAATATTTTTTTTAAATTTTCTAAAATTATTAAAATATATAATAATATAAAATTATGTTATTATAATTTATAAAATAAAATTTTAATCTTAAACATGAAAATTAATCTACAATATGAAAATTAATTGATCAAATTTCATAATTTTTAATAAATCAATAAATGACATGTGGAGAAGTAAGTTTTTTATAAGTATTTATTAGGTATATTTAGCATTTCCCAAATATATATATATATATATATTAATAACATTTCATCATAAGAATTAGGAACCACTTAAATTGAGAAAAAAAATACTTAAAAATAAAATTGATACATCATAAAATTGATAAATTAGTTTAATAATATGAAAATACTTGGGATCCCGCCCATTCATCATGTTACCTTTTTTTTTTTTTTTACTTCACCATTAAGTAAGTATTTTCCTTTAAAGATGTTAAAAAATCATATAAAAAAAGTTTCCCCTAAAAATAATTTGAGATTGTAAAACTTTGAACTGAAATTAATAAATCACATGAATTGATCAATATTTTTTATCACTTAAAATCAGTATAAAATTGAATAGAAAATCAAACATCAAAATATTTGAATTTATATACCAAAGTTGTAAATAAAATCACTAAAATATTTTTTACTAAAAAAGAAAGAAAATCACTCAAATATTATTACTAAATTTTTATGGCCTAATAAATTCTCAATATTTTATATAGTAATAATAATATTATATAATTATTCTAACCAATATAACTAATACTAAAATATATAATAATACTAATAGTCTAATTTAGATTATAGCTATACTTATACTAATATAGTTATATAAATTTTTATAACTAAAAGTTTAATGGTAAATAAATGGGGCCCCGACATTGGGACCCTTTTGTGCCCCCATGGGATTTTTTAAATATAAAAAATTAAAAAAATCACATATATTTTATCTACATATATTATTTTATTATTTTTATAAAAAAATAAATTGAAAAAAAGTATAAAAAAATTTAGATTATGGAGACACAAAGGGGCCCAAATGCGGGGGCCCCATAGCATTGCCCATAGTTTAATACTATTATATAGCTATACTTTAATACTACTAGTCTAATACTAATACTATTATATAGTCTCATATAACTATAACAATTACTAATATATATACTAAGAGGAGCGCTACACCGACATAGAGGTTACACAAAAATAATTCAACAAATTGATGTGGCTACATGTGAGCCGCCCGATTTATATTATAATAAAAATAATTTTATAATTTGATAGACCATATTAAGACATCAGTTTGTGATATTACTTTTATATATTACTTTGTAATTAAAGTATTTCTCGTATACTAATACTAATAGTTTAATATAGACTACTATTATACTTATACTAATATAGTTATACTAAATCATTATTACTAATAGTCTAATACTAATATATATCTATACTAATAGTCTGATATTAATATTATTATTATATAGTCTAATATAGATTATACTTAGACTTATACTAGTATAGTTATACTAAATCACTATAACTAATAGTCTAATACTAATATATAGCTATACTAGTAGTCTAATAATATTATTATTATATAGTCTAAAATAGACTATAGTTATACTAAATCAGTGAATCACTATAACTATTAACTAATACTAAGATATAGCTATACTAATATTTTACTATATATACTATTATATAGTCTAATATAAGCTATAGCTATAACTAACACTAATATTTATATTAATACTAATATTCTAGTCTCGAATATAGTAATATATAATATCGTTATACTACGTCGTTGATGTGACGCCCCTAATTTACATTCGTAATTCAACGCAAATTGAAGTATCAGAGTAAGTAATACTTGGCTACTCACTCTCATACTTATCGAAATTTGAGGCAAATCGTAGCGAAAAAGTAAAATAAAAATTTTAAAGATCACATGGTTACACAAAACCTTAGTATTCATATAATCCATTCTTAAAATATCATTATATCATTACATGCATAACCCAATTAATTTTCTCAATCGAAATACAAATTTATCAAAACTTTTGACTTAAAGCAGCCTAAGCTCCTTATTCATTTCGGGAAACTCTTTCTTCATACTCGTGCGGGTCCCTACTACTACCAACTGGTCATAAACTTTTATAGAGAGAGAGTACTCTGGGGAATCCTCAGGGTTTCTTCGGGTCTCTCGAGTAACTAGGATCTAGCTCATGACCGTCATCCAACCCTGCAGCGAAAATCATATTCCCAAAGAAAAAAAACCATACAAGAATAAAATGTTTAGGAAAATCTCAGTAAGTACACATTTAACTTAATAAAAACACAGACATCGTGAAATAGTCACATATAATAATCAGAGTATACGTTTATGACATAATTCATGTGACTCATGTATGAATTAAATTTATCTCTTATGTGGACTTACATGGACTTTTCATTCTTATCCATATCATATACATATCATTTTATCATAATAGACTATTATTATCCGTGGTTGGGCTATGCAACTGTTATTACCCGTGGTCGGGCCATACCACTATTATTATCCATGGAAGGGTCATGCCACTATTATTACCCGAGAAAGGGCCATGCCACTATTATTATCCGAGGAAGGGCCATGCTACTATTATTACCCGTGGTTGGGCCATACCATTATTATTACCCATGGAAGGGCCATACCACTATTATTACCTATGGAAGGGCCACGCCACTATTATTACCCATGGAAGGGCCATGCCTTATCGTTTCTTATTTCATTTCTCATATCCTAAACCTTATCATCATCTCATAATGTCATAACGTAACAAATAATACTTGAATAACAAATTATCATAAAATCATGGATGATCAATCACTTTATAAATTCAACATCTTATTCCCCTTTACTTGAATCATAAATTCTTCAATTAATAAAAATCTTAAAATCAAACATAATAGGGTATTTCGCTCAAGCCAAACGTTGATCAGGAGTCGAGCCAAATTTCTATATAAATCTCGTTCTGCCAACTAAATCTAAATTTTGTCCTTTATTTATTTCTTATCTTGTAAAACTTGAAACACAAAAGTTGTATATCTATGTCTTAGCTTTCCATAGCATCTTAAATCATTCAATTCTGATATCATACTAACAAGTTACGACAATTTTATCACAAGATATTAAATTTGTCAACTTAACCCCTTTTAAGTTTGAAGGTTGCTAAAGTTGATCTATCAATTTTTTTCCAAATCAAGATCTCATATTTTCACATAATCCTCTTATTATATCATCATATAATATGTTTCTAAGATCTCATAATTTTCCTAACATTTTATCATAGCAAAAGCCACTCCAAAACTCAATAGACTTCAATTTAACACATAAACAAAGATTAAGCTCAAATAAATATCAAACTTAATTTAATCACCAAATCACTTATTTTATGCCAAGATTAAGTTAATATATGCATTTAAAAAAAATTTCCAAAGCTAAATGCTCAGTCTTGAGTTGGTTTTGCACCACACTTCTCTCCAAGACCCTTACTTAGTTCTCTTTTGGCACTTAAGTGATATGAGTGGGTTTTTGTGTATTTCTCTTGGATATTTCTCACTATGGCCGACTGGTATCTCTCATAGCACTTAAGAAGAGGGCTTGGGCATTTCAGCAACTCCATTTGGTTGCATAGGTGAGGTGTCCCCTACTTGTGGTTTCATGATCACCCCTAATCTTATGGGGATTTGCTGATATTTTAATCCACCTATAAAATGATCTTGATCAAGAGCTCAAAGAGTTCCAACATATGGGGGTGAAGACAAAATACCATCATAGGAAATCTTCCAATAGGTGCATCTGGCCACTTGGCCTCTCCAAGGGATTAGCCAAGTTCCAGCCTTAATACGTCATTACTAAAATTCGAGTCTTCCAAAACTCAAAACATTAAAGTTTAAGATCATCCTCTTAGAATTCTACAGGATTTTGAATCACCTTATTCCGATATTATATGAGAGAGATATGATTAATTTACTGAAACAAGTCAAAACTTATCCGAGAATATTCAATCCGAATTCTCCACTTGTTTTCCTTTGTTTTCTTACCAACCAACGCTTCTAGATGAATTCTTATCAACTTGCCACATGTTTCCACACATGTCAAGACTTCAGAAAGTATGGTAGCTAGTCTTAATTTTCGTCACATAGTTAAACCTAAGACAACTCATCTAAATCAGTTACCAATTAACTCATATTTCTGTCCGGCCACTTCACACTAGATTTATTCCTTGATATATTCCTTATCTTCAAAAACCAAAAACATAAAAGTTTTAGATCTCTCTCTAATGGTTCTATAAAAATTAAAATCATCTTATTTGGACCTCATATGAAAGGGTTATGATTATTACACCAAAACTCGACGGTCTAGTCCGAGAATCCGTTTTGGCACACCAAGTGTTTGATGTTTTGTTCTTTCACTACCCTTTGAATTTCTTCCTCAAATTTCAAAAATTTGTCTCTTTCTAGGTCCAAATTGAATTTCTCTGGTTGATACATTGCTAAAATTCTCAAAAGCCCATCAAACATTTACCTTAGAATGCATCTAAGTCTACTATTCTTTTTCCATAAAAATATCATTTCCAACAAATCTCTTAAAATAAATTCTCAAGAAAAGATTATATCTTAAAAATTTGAGCTATTACAGTTGATTCATTATAATTAATATTACTAATATATAGTTAGTATCAATGTATTATTATATTTTTTAATGTATAACTATAATATATAGTACTAATATATATAAATAAATTCACATATTAGAAGAGTTATAGTATAAATGATAACATATGTATAAGCTTATAATGGTGTTAGTATAGTTAACTTAATATGTTAGTATGATATATGTAATATAGTATTTATATATATCATAGTATGCTATATACATATATATTAATATACCCCTATATTACATATGTGAGATCTCAAATTTACGTGTATTTTTATACGTTATTTTATTTTCGATGTTAATTATTTTATTTTAATTTAATAATATTATTAGTCATGTTTTATTTGTTTAAGATATTTATTTGAGCTATTAATTAGTTAATATTAAGTTACGTTACTTTTTTTATTAATTTTAATGTGAGGTAATTATTTTAATAATTGGAATTGAATTCTTTTATTTTATTATGTGATTTTATTTGATGTGCTTTCTTAATAATAATTAGTGTTTTATAATTAAATTGTTCTTTAAATTAAATTGGTTTATTCTTGGACTTTAGATATTTTATTTTATTGATATTAAATTGTAGTATTTTCAGTTAGCTTCTATATAATTTATTGTACTTTTTCTAGTAGTCCTATTTTTTTCTTTTTCTTTTTTTCTCTTCCTTTTTCTTTCTTTTCTTCCCTTTTTCTTTCTTCCCCTGCTTTCCCAACCGTGCGTGAGTCCCCCCTCCCCTGTTCGCTCCTCTTTCTCGCTGGTTCTCTCATCTCCACCCAGGGCAGCCATCGGCCACCCACCGACGACACGGCCCAGCCCAACCTCACCCCTACATGCCGGCAAGTCCAATGGTACCGGTGGTGTCATCTCCGGCCACCCCACCACCCCTGTACAGCCCCCTACCCGAAAATGAATTTTTGGCTTCTCTTGCATTTTTCGGCCACCTGCGACCTACTAGTAGTCTCCCCACCCTCCAACGACCATAATCCACCGCCCAAAACCACCCATCTCCGCCGTTTACCCCTCCACCCGAAATGGGTCCTAAAACGGGTATATCCTTGCTGTGTCATCGTCCGGCCACCACAGGCCTCACCTCCGCCACCAAACCACTCCCCTTACCCAGCCGATCAACCCCCTACTCAGTTTCCCCAATTGCGGCCCTACCTTCCCGGTACAACCCCAAACCCAAAAATGGATTTTCACCAATTTTAAGCCCAAGCTGCCACCTTCCGGTAGTTGTGCCGCCACACCACCACCTCCATGAGATTCCCCTCCTTTCAATGAGTATCTTCCTAAATTTTGGTGTCAAACTGAGTACTTTAACCTAACGTACAAGTGACCGCTACGAGCGCTGCAGAGTGATGTCTGCTCAAGGATTTACACTTTTACCCGCTGTAAATATTTTCCAAATAAACTTTAAGATAGAAATATATTTTTGGTATCAACAAATATTATAGTTGGTTATTGTTAGAATTTATTAGTTGTTGTATTTGTTGCATGGTCATCTGCATTGTATATTTACATGCATATTCATGTGTTGGAAATCTAAACTGGGTTTTCATTGTGTTTATGGTTTTCGGGTGCGTGTGTATCACGACCCCAAGCCGAGATGGGGCATTATTTCAGTGGAGCTCCTCTGGTCACTTGGGAGTGGAATATACTGAGTGACGTCCCCTAGGTTGACACCAGGCAACGACGGGATCAGACGGGATGTTAACGCTCTCGTGCCGACTCCGTGGCTCCTCTGCTAGCGAGAGCTAGGGGATGCCTGGTCATGGTACGTGCTGGGCGCGGTTAGCTGGGTATCGCCCGTTCCGAAGTCACATGCGTGGTCGTTACTTTCGGTGTGATGATGAAAGTCAGGGTGTACGGATGGTCCCTAAGAGAGATCATGGTGCATACGGTTAATAAAACGGATATTTAGGTCATTTTCTGGAAAAGTGGCAGGTTTTAATTATTGGTTTTACGTGGACCATTTTCTGGGAAAATGGTTGTGGTTTTAATGGATCTATGGTCCTCATTTTCTGGGAAAATAATGGGTGATTTTACTGGAATTTTATTTGGGCCAAAATGGGATTTTGGTGTGTGTGTTTATTTTATTAATTTTAAGAAGGATGATTTTAAGTCATATGTATACGGTGTCCTGTTCATGCATAGTGTTGTTGTATGAATGTATTTATTATCTTGAATTTGTTTGGGTTGTACTTACCTGCGATGCCGTTTTTGGAGTCGTAGTTTTTGGATGCAGATTTCGAAAAAGCTAAGCCTGAGGAGACAACCCTGCCGTTGATGTGCTGTTATTATAAATGGTTATTTTGGGAAATTATTTTTCCCTTTTTATAAATATGTACTTGTCTAATTTGTATTTTGGTTGACTGTATTAAATCTTCTATTGGAGAATTTATGTTAAACTGGTTTGTAAAATATTTATAAAAATTCTGGTACTTAGTTATTGACCTAATATATCTGTTACTTTCATTTATATATATCATGTGTGCACACACGTTTGACACTTGTCTTTGGGATGTGTGACCCGTATTGTCATCATCCTGACGCCTCGATTCCCATGTTATTTTAAAGGAAATTTGGGGGCATCACAACATATATATTAAACAAAATGCCATTGGATAAAAAAATTAAAAAATAGCCCTTGCCTAGCGACTTCATTTCATTCAAAGGCGTAGATGTACATACTCCTTGGCCTCTAAGGTTTTCACTATTTGGTTTCTTGTAGGCTATCAATCCAAAAGTTTTTTTTTTCTTTCAAAACCTCTCAGTTCTTTTAAGTCCTAAGTGTCGCACCCTCTCAAGTCACAGTCTCAATCCTCACGACTCGTTAGCCCTTCGACCCCATCCATTAGTTGGTGCACCCTCTCTCAGGCTACCACGAAGGCTTGCAGCTCTTCCTCACGTCGTTGTCTTCTTTGTTTTGAGCCCAACCATAACTTTTCTCCATTATTTGATTTCATTTCACTTAAGTTATTAGGAACTACTTTGAAACCCAATTTCTTTTTCTTTGATTAAAACGTATTGCATTCATTCATTAATAATAGACAATATTGGACCTGAAATGTATATTACAAGCCTATTACAACCTTTCTAACCCTCATTGCAAATCTCTCTAAACTACTGTTTGAGAGATAATACAACTCTACTCAAGACAGAGTTAAAAACAAATCCTTTACCTGTACTATGACGAGGTAGGAGAAAATACTCTATGGACCAGAGGTCCTAGAGACGCTGTGTCTTTTTTGCTCTTTATTAAGCTAAAACAAGATATATAACATAAAATAAAACATGGAAAAATTCAAACTACATCATAGAAAGACATCGGTTTGCATTTTCAACTTTGGTGGAAACTAAAAAGCACAAACATCATGGTTGTTATAGTGTGTGCAGCACACGCGCCACCCTTGAAGGATGGTGAATAATCAAGTCCGAGTATGCTGCTAGTACTGATCCTAGAGGAGCTGCACATGATCACGAAAAGTCCTCCTTAGAGGTAGCACGTACCATGCAAGCTCCCAATTTCGGAGTGCACATGTGATTCACGCGTCGCTCTGTTTGACGAAATGCCTCTCTCATCTAAAAGATCGGCTCATATAAAGCCTTGGATGTTGGAATGTCCCAAATTAACTATTCACCAAAGCAACCAAGAAAAAAACTGTAAGCCATCTATGCAAACTACAAAATGACCAGTAAAACCAACAAACGAGACAAAAAACAACGAAACAAAAACCAAAAAATGAAAACACAAAATGAAAAATGAAAATAGAGAAAAGAAAATAGAAAGATGAAAACAAGAACGAAGACATGGGGAGAGAGGAGGGGGAAATGAGGGAGAGGAGTGGAGGGAGGAATGAAGGGCGAAGCTGCTCCCTCCCTAACGTTGGCTACTATTGTTATGGAAGGTGTAAAGAGAAGTTAGAGCTTCTCTCTCTGAAAACCCTAGACGATCTATCCTTGTTACATTTTGTGTCCACTTTGAAACTTAATTTTAATCATATCAACCTATGGTATTAAGTTCTTAATCGTATCCGATTATTAGGGTTTTGGGTCTATGATTATTAATGGTATCTGAAATTTAGGATGTGTTATTAGGGTCTGTAATTTTGCATGATTTGTATTTGCCTTATTTTGTAAATGCGAAGGAGAATCTACCACAAAAAAAATGTGTAAGTTTTGTGATTGTAAAACTATGTTTGTAATTTTGTAATTTTTGTGAACTTTTTATGATTGTGTAACTGTATTTGTGTAATTGTGTTTGTATAACTCGTACAATCGGATTTTTCTTTTAATTAGATTTGCGATTGTGTAGTCTTTGATTGTGTAACATGTGAATTTTTTTCCTTTTTACATATGGATAATTCAAATGAAATAGAAACACCTGACATTGTTATCCTTCAATGGAAAGGACCATGTAATCAACAACGACTAATGATCTGCTTTCTCCTAAATCTAATGTAAGTAAGCCATCTATTAGTACTAGAGATCTATAGTTTGGAATTATTTTACAAAGATTAAAACTAAAGATAATGCGAGACTTAAGGTTGAATGTAACTTTTGTGAGACGACTTTTACTTGTGATCCTAATATAAATGGCACAAAATCAATGTTGTAGTACTTAGAATGTAAGAAGTCTCCACTTATTAAAGTGGATTGAAATCAATATGTCTTAGGTTCCAAGCTTGGAGAAAGTAGTGTGGGGCTTCTACCTTTAGCTTTTAGTGTTAAGGCTTGTAGAAAAGCCTTAGTAGAAATGTTGGTTATTGATGAGATTTCTTTTAGATTTGTAGAAGGAGAGGGCTTTAAGAAATTTATATTTTTTGTGCAACCTAGATGGGATGGGATTCCATTACGTGTAACAGTTGCAAAATATATCTACAAATCTTATTTGATAGAGAAAGATAAGTTGAAAAGTGCTCTTAAGAGGCAACACATTTGTTTAACCACAAATACATGGACATTTGTGCAAAATTTTAACTACATGTGTCTCACCGCACATTTATTGATGAAGATTGAAAAATGCACAAAAGATTTATTAGTTTTTGTAAAGTAAAAAATCATAAGGGTGAGATCCTGGGTAAAAAAATTAAAGATGTATTTGCTTGAGTAGGGTAGGCTCAAAATATTTACAATTACACTCGATAATGTAAGCTCAAATAATGGGGCGGTTTCCTATATTAAAATAAAGACCAAATATAAAAATGATACGATTTTGGCACATGAGTTCTTGCAAATGAGATGTTGTGCTCATATATTGAACTTGATTATTCAGGATGAGTTGAAAGACTATGATCAATCAATTACATGAATTAGAGGGGCTGTGAATACATTTAAGCAATGTTATCATAGTAAGGATATTACAAATAAAAGTGATGTTGGAACTCCACTTATATGATGTTAGATAGGGTTGAAAAGTTTCAAAAAACATATGACTCAACCTTATATTTTTTAGGGCCAATTATGTCAGTTGCAACTGTTTTGTATTTGAGCTAGCGACAATTAAATATGCAATTAATGTGGAGTGTGTGGAAGAGTCTCATAATTTGAGGACAATGACATATAGTATGAAATTTAAATTGAGAAGTATTGGGAATATTTTGAAAAATGAATCATTTGTTGTATGTTGAGTTATTGATCCACGATATAAAATATTTTATCTAACATTTTGTTTTGAAGCATTATATGATGATGATAGTGAGAAAGTTTTTATGTTGGTGGATTGGGTTAAAAAAGCATTAACTCGTTTGTACGAGAATTATTGTGAAAATGATGGAAGTGCTGGGCACAAGATCAAACTATGAGCCAATCAAACGAGGGAGCGACTAGTGCTACAATTTTAGCTACTTATATAGGTCAAGATGATTGTAGATCATTAAAATGTCTATTAAGAAGCGTTTGGAGTCAGAGAACTCTCTGGAGAGTAAATATTAAGTGGAGAGGTATCCATCTAAAAAATGTGAAGAAGATAATGTAAAATTTGACTTGTTGGCTTGGTGGAAGGTGAACTCTTTTACATATTGCGTGCTTTCACGAGTTGCATGGGATGATCTTGCAGCTCTGATATCTATAGTGACATATGAGTCGGCTTTTAGCAAGGCAGGTCGAGTACTTGATCCTTTCCATTGTAACCTATCTCCACTTATGGTAGAAGCCTTTGTTTGTACACAAAATTGGCTGCATTCTTCTTCTGCCCTGATTAACCTTTGCACTTTAATGGATGCTGTTGAAGAGTTTGAGAAATTTGACATAGGTATGTAGCATCATTCACCTTTTCTTTTATAGTTTCTAAAGTGTATATCATATTAATAATTTATTTTAATTATTATGTTTATTCTTTTTTTGTGTAGAGTTCAGGGAAGACTTAGGGAGTTTTTTATGAATACCTACTTCTTTGGTTGGAGATGTTTAAATTTAAGGTATGCCATCTTTTTATATCTTTTGTCAAGTTTTTTTCATTTAATGTAATTATTAATTAATAAATTTTTATTAGAATTAACTACTTGACTTATTTTCATACAATTGCAATATTTGTTGAATTGACTATTAGAGTTAGTGGCTTGGAGTTGGTATATAGCTATTTGTTGTAGTTGTAATTGGAACTTTTAATTTAAACTTGTAATTTGGACTTGTAATTTAGACTTGTAATTGGAACTTTTAATTTGGACTTTTGGACTTGTAATTTAAATTTTTAAAATTTGGACTTGTAATTTGTTGAGTTTTTGGAAGAGTTGTAATTTAGATTTCAAATTTGTGAGACTTTTAAACTTGTAAAATCATTTTTTTTAACCATTTTTTTATTTTAGATTTTTTTAATAAAATAGATTTTTGTAATAGTCTACAATGTTTTCAATAAAACAGATTCTTTTCAACCAGTTTTTATTTTATTTTATTTTTTAAAATTTACATTTTATTAAAATCGAAAAATCGGATCGAATTCGGTAAAACCAATACTATCGATTTTGGAATCGATTTTAGAAAATACAAAATTAATGGTACCATTTCGGTTAAAGATCTTATCCAAAATAGGACTGAACCGGATCGGTTACACCCTTACAAAGTGATATATAATCTCAATATGCTTAGTTATCCTAAAATGTTGAATCAAGTACTTTGAAATATTTATAATATTAGTATTATCACATTTAGTTGCAATTTGATTTTACATGGGCTTAAAACCATAAGTTATTGCATCATGTATAGAGCTTGGGCACAAGAATTACACGCGGTAACATATTTTACTTTAGCAGTAAATAATAGAACAAAGTTTTGCTTATTATTAAACTAAAAAACAAGTGTATGATCTAAAAAATAACATATTCTACTAGTATTTTTTCAAACAACTTTATAATTAGCAAAATCAACATCAAAGTAGCTAACTAGATTGAATGAAATGTTCTTAGGATATCATAACCCTTGATCAATTGTATTAATAATAATATATAAATGCTTTAAAATATCAATCAAATGATATCTTTTCTAAAGGTAATTGAAATTGTGCACATAAATATACACTAAATATGTTAGCAGGTGTACTTGCTGTCAAATATAATGAACTACCAATTATACCTTGATATATTTTTGAGTCAATTGATTTACCATGTTCATCTTTGTCAAGTTTGGTGAATGAACTCATTAGTTTTATAATTTCTTTCACACCTTACATTTTAAACTTTTTAAATAATTCTTTGATATACTTTGACTGATTAATGATGTTTATCATTCTGAATATGCTCACATCAACCACAACCTCTACCACCAACTATTAAAACTAACGATAATGACCTAAAAAATTACAAAAACTCTAATACCAACTGACAGGGGCAGAATATGTGATTATTTTGATGATTAGTTAAACAACGAAAGATAAAGATTGAGATGAAAAAAATGAAAACAGAGAGAAAATTTGAGTTAAGCTCTAAGATTAGGGTAAAGGTGAACAGGAGCTAGCCAAATCAACTAGCAACGATGGAGACCAGACGCCAGAGTTAAGAACAGGTCGAAACTGTTGGAAAACTGATTGGCTAGCAGTAGAAAATAGTTTGAATCGATGTCGGTCAATTCGGTTTCGATTTGAACCAAGTTCAAACTATTGAACCAGTTGATATTATACATTTTCATATTATATATGATAGTAACGACGTCGTTTTGCTTTAAAATGAATGAAAAAAAACTAAAGGGAACAATGTCATTTGGTTGAGACCAACATGCATGTTTTTGGGCTAGGGTTAAGGATCAAATGAACCTTTTTTCTTCTTTTGTGCCATTTACACCTCTCACAAAGTCTCTTGACTCTCATAGCCACCTCCTTCTCTCTCAAACACTCTCTCCAATGAATCCCCACACCCACAATGGTCGTGTCACAACCAAGACCAACGCCTCTCTCCTCTCTTTCCCTCTCCCTCCGTCTATCATGCCATGTGACATATTTGGTAAGTAATGACCTTTTTATTTTTTCCTGGTTGAATGAAGATTGAGAAATTATCATTTAGGTATTTTTTTTTTTTGCATTGTTTGATCCCTATGTTACTAAATTGTTGTGATTGCTTTGTTTGTGATGAAATTAGCAGATGAAGGTAAAATTGTTTGTGATGTCAACTAAGATTTTTTTGTGATGTCAATTAAGATAAAATCAGTTGAGTTGCTATGATTAGTGATGCATTTAAATGTCTCATTATGTTGCTGTGATTGTTGTTGTTTGTAAAATATTAGTTGTGATTGTTTACGATATTCTAGTTATGTTGTAAAAATAATTTGATACAAATTGAAAAAAGATGAATGAACTAAAATCTAGATTAGAATATTAGACTTGATTTAGATATGCAATCCAGATGAGATGAGATTAGATGTTTTGAATGGTAGTAAACTTTTTTTAGCTAAAATGAGATGATCTATTTTGTAAAAAAATGTATGTTTGGATAGTAAGATGAAATAAGATAGTTTTGAATTTTTTGTATTTGATAAAGAAAAATACTAAGCCGTAATTGGGTATTCGTGACTGCTTTAAAAAAAAAACAATTTACAGATTAAGTAAGTATTTTTATTGATATTGTAAGTTTTTAAAAATAATATTTAAAAATGCATAAAAAAGATAAAAAAAAATGATCCCCATGTGTGGGTGTAGATGCATTATTTAATAAAGGGTTGGGTCCCATTGAATATTAGTTATGATTATATTAATAAAAATAATATTTATGAGTAATTAATAAATATATCATAAATAAATTTAAATCCCAATATATATTGGGAAGTTGTTGGCCGAAATTACACTAGAATTCTAAAAAATAAATTTTCCTTTTTAAAAAATATTATTCTAAAAGATATTATTGTTCCAAAAAATAATTTAAATCCTAAAATATATTGGAAAGTTGTTCGCCGAAAATAATTTCTTTTTTTAAGTATGTTTTTATTTATTTATTTTTTTGTATATAGGAAATTCATCATTTACTATTCTAATTATAAATATGATAATTTTGATTACTACAATAAATAAGTATATGAATTATGTTGTAGATTTGTTTTAAATAATTTATTTGTTTTGAATTTTCCAATAAAACACCAAAATGTACTTTTATTCAATAGTGACAAAATTATCAATTTATTTGTAAAAATATATTATTCTGATTAAAACTTCTTGGTTATTCTATTTTAATCACAAATGATTTTTTTTTAACTTATTGGTTATTGTTTATATTCGAAAGTAACGAGATGAGTTTGAAAACTTAGAGATGATATAGAGATGACATAAAGATGTAAAACTTATTGTTTGGACAGACAACACTATCTCATTCTTAGAGACTAGATGTGATAGTTTCATCTATCTTGCAAATCAAACTAGGCCTTAAATATGAGATCAAATAAGTCTACGAGAGGTATAAAGCATCTTCAACCCTGGGCTTTGCTATTAACAAAACCAAAGTGGATTGATATTTATTAAATGGTTGTAAGGCACTCAATGCATCGTTTGACTTGTTGAGTTGGTCGAAAAATAATGAACCTAGCTATCTTATATTTGCGAGGATTACACAAGACTTATTGGCCATGCTTGTTTCCATAGTTGCATCCAAGTCAGCATTTAGTACGAATGGTTATGTGCTTGATTATTTTCGAGGTTCGTTAGCTCCAAAAACCGTTGAGGCACAACATACATGATATTTATACTCAAAATTAGTAAAGGCATCCATCAATAGCCATTGATGTCCAAGAGGTTTTGTATAATGTAGAGAGTTTCATAGTAGAATTGGATAATGTTTTATATGTTTTCATTGTAATTTAATTTTAGTGTTTTTCATAATCAGAATTCACCAACATCTGATGTTTTATTCTTAATTCTTATTATTAATTATGTAATATTGATTCATATTTGCATATAGAGTTGGACACACAATTATAGGTGACAACTATTGAATATTGAATGTTGAAGTAGTAAACATGTAGATTGAAGACCACTACCAATTTGTTGTCATGTATCAATGTTATGTATTTTTCATTGTATTTGTTGCTATGTTTAAGACAATTGTCTATTTTTTTTTTTTTGTAATATGTAATATTAAACATCTAGTGAATTTATGTTTATTTTTGTAAGTATGTAGTAAGGAGTATGTAATATAGTTAGTATTGAACTATTGTTTATCTTTAAACTTGTATCTGTCTTGAATTATTGTTTAAGTATCCTTGCTTAAATTCTATGTGGTTGTCTCATTTTAATTTGTAAATGTGCTTGTCTTGAAATTGCTTAAACCATGCTTGTCCTAAAATAACAAGACTATTCTTGCATATGTTTAGACTATTGTTTAGTACTTATTTTGATTTGTAAATATGTTTATCCTGAAATTATTTAAACCATCTTCTAGGTCATAATATCCTTTATTCTTGCATTCTATTTTTGTGTTTATGTCGCTGATATGTTTTGCTTTTGGAGGCATATTGAGCCACCAATGCAAGAGCAAAAGTATTCTGAAAATGTTAGAGTCATTCTGTTTGACTCTAACTAATCAACTCAGCCTTGCCTTTTGAAGGCACATTGAGCTACCAAGGCCTTGCATTTTGGAGGCACATCTAGCCACCATGGCAAGGTTGTATAAGTATAACTATTGGATTCAAATATTTATGGTTTTAACATTTTTGAGTTTCCTTACTTTTGGAAGCATCTTAAGCTATCAAACAAGATTGGGGTTTGGGGAGTCAAATGTTGATTTACTGACTGGTTTTTTTAAAGAATCCTCAACCTTAGCACATGGACGAGCGTGTTGAGGTAATTTTCCTAGTGGTGGTTCTTGAGGAGTATGAGAATGAAAACTTCAATGGGATTAGCCATGAAGAGCCCATCTCTGATAATGATGGTGGAGACACTACGAATACCCCGACTACTAATATTTTTTCTACTAAGGGACCGACATATATCCAAATGGTAGTTCAGGATAGAAAGAAGAATAAAAAGACTTCTGATGTTTGGAATGATTTCCTTGAAATTGAACGAGATGGGAATAAATAACCTCAATGTAAGTGATGTAAACAAGTGTTCAAGGCATCTCAATCTAGTTCAACAACCACACTATGTAGGCACTTACAAACTTGTTTGCCATTGTTGGGGTTTAAGAAAAATTAAAAGGTTTTATCAATTGAGTCCAAGGAGACGGATGGTAGTTTCATGGTCTCTAACTTTACATATGATCAAACTAGGGTCCGAGAGCTTGTCTCTCATATGATACTTTATCATGAATATCTATTTTCTCTAACAAAGCATATGGTCTTCAATAAATTCATAAGTGTGAACACTCCATATTGGGAGAAGATATCTCGTGCTAGTGCGAAGAAGGAATGCATTAGAATATATGACACTCAAATGAAAAAATTAAAGGCTTTTCTTAAATTTGTTAACAAAGTTCATATCACAATTGACATGTAGACGTCTTGTAAAAAAACTTTCGTAAATGGTTGTCACATATCCTTTTATAGATGCTGATTGGCACCTTCAACGGCATATTTTGAACTTTTGTAATGTGCCTCCACCACACAATAGCCTGATGCATTAGGACAGTGTTTCCAATCTTGGGGAATTGAAAATAAGATAAGTTCAATTATTGTTGACAATGAAACTACTAATGATGTTGCCATTAGGATCTTAAAAGATGACTTCAACTTGAAGAAAACATTGTCGGTTGGAGGAAAATGATTTCATTTGTGTTGTTGTGCATATATAACAAATTTACTTGTGTGTGATGGACTTGTGGAGATAAAGATGATCATCGATTGTGTAAGAGAAGGTATCAAATATCTGGCAGCGTCAGAGGGTAAACTAAAACAGTTTAATGAACTTTCTAAATAGCTAGGATTGTCCTCTAAGAAATTGATCCTAGATGTGCCTATAAGATGGAACAAATTTTTTTTAATGTTGGATGCTACACTTCAATTCAAAAAAGTATTTCCTAGGTACGGTGATTGAGACCACAGTTTTGAATGGGTCTCGATGATTGATGAGTGGGGGGCAGGTTGAGAATGTTTGTCAGTTTCTGAGTATTGTTAATGAAGTAACCAAGATTTTTTTGAGAAGTGATTACCCAACAACAAACCTGTTCCTTTCTGAAGTGTGGAGAATGGATTACATCCTGAATAAGAAGAGTAAAGATCCGAATGAGTACATGAAAGCAATGGTAAAGAAAATGTGTCTCAAGTTTGAGAAATACTAGGAGTGTATCTCTTGATGGCAATCGCTGTGGTACTGGACCTTAGATTCAAGATGGTCTTGATTCGGTTTTGTTTTTCCTTAATCTATTCTGAGCTAGACACTACTAAGAACACTAAACATGTCACTAAAGTTTTGCGTGAGCTACATGATGAGTATGTTAAAGACTTCAACTCTACTCTTGAGGCACAAAGGGAGCAAGAAAGCGCTCGTATTCAGGTATCCAGTTCTTCCTTGCATGCTGAAAAAAGCATAGAGAGTGGTCAGACATTATTCAAATCCTTTGTAAGAACTATCGATACTGTGCAACTTACGAAATCAGAATTGAACAACTATTTAGAGGAGAGTATGTACATATGTGAAGATTGTTCATATGCAAGTTTCGATATCTTGAAATGATGGAAAGTAAATAGTTTGAAATTTCAAACCTTGTCAAGAATGGCCTGAGATATATTAGCTACACCCATCATCACAGTTACCTCATAATCGACATTCAATGCAAGAGGCAGAGTGATTGATCCTCATCAAGCTTCGTTATCAATTGAAATACTCTAGATGTTGTTATGTGGGGCTGATTGGGTTAAAGTAATACCTAGGATTAAAATATCCTCAACTATTTCTGTAAGTTTTACATTTTTTTTTTAAATTTTAATCTATATAACTTAGTAATCTATTAATATTTGGATTGTTTATACAACTGACATCCATACTTGTTTTCTTGTCAATAGAAGGATGATCCATCAGAAATCCAGGTTCTCTTGCCATAGCTGCTTGATCCAGATTGGTACCTTTAAATATTGTGTTGGTTATTTGATTATCTTTTAATTTGATTATCTGACTAGTCTATCCGTTAGAAGATTTAGCTTGTTTGTCACAATTTAAATTTGCATTATTCTAGACAAATTCCTAATTGTGATCTTTTGGATATGGTTGGACAATTTCTTAATTAGTTTTGACTCTTCTAATGTTATTTAATTGGTACTATCAGTTATATTTAATTTGGACCATTTAGTTTGGTTAATATTTGGACAGTTTCTGTGACGCTCCCAATTTACGTTAATAATTTAATGCAAATTTAAGTGTCAGGGTAAGTAACTCTATGGTACTCTTCCTCGTACTTATCAAAATTTAATACAAATCGTAGCGAAAAGTTCTGACTAAAATTTTTCTAATAATCACATGGTGAAATAAAACCATAATATCCACATCATCCATTCTTAAAAATATCATTATATCTTTACATGTATAACCCAATTAGTTTTGTCTAGGGGTATAAATGGTCTGGTCCGAGAAAAATGTGGACCAGTTTTATTTGGTCCAAAAATTTTCTCATCCTGAACTGGACCGAACAGGATTTGGTTCATATCAGTCCGGTCCGGTCTAGAGGTACCCCATATGATTTAATACTAAATTTGATCCAAAATCTTGTAATAATTAAATATATTTTTTTGACCTAAGTTTATAAATTATTAAATATATACTAGTACTACGTTCATATAAAAAAAATCATTTCTGTCAATTATCAATTTCTAATCTCATATAAATATTAAACAAAATATATAGTTATAACTTATAATCTATAGACTTAATACTTATACTAATATTCTATATTATAGCCCATAGGTTGATTAGTTAATTTAATCCTTATAAGTCATATCAATTAATCAATAATATCAATGATCATTGATCATACTTCATATATAGTTAAAAATAACATTAATAATTAATACTTATAATTGCTACATGTAATCATAAGAAGAATAATTATTAATTAGTTAATAGTGATTTAGTGATACATCATAGGTTGGTTAATTATAACTGATAATACTATTACATAATTTATATTAGTATATTATAAATTTATATGTTAGTGAATAGTGATAAATTAGTAATAATATATTAAATAATAATAATACACTTATAAGTTATGACTAATACTCTATATAGATATGTTATAATTTATACTTTTATACTACAACTATTATAAATTATAATATGTTAATATTATAAGAGTATATATTATATATTAATATGTTATACTATCACTTTTAATTTATATTAATATTAATATTAAAATTTATATACTATTATTATATGTGTGCATTCGGTCCGGTCCGATCCGATCCAGGGGAAGAAATGTTCTCCCCTTAGACCGGACTGGACCGGACTGAATTCCATTCGGTCCAGTTCACCAGTTCGATTCGATTTTTTTACAGCCCTAGTTTTGTTTATCATATACATAACTTATTCTCAAAACCTAGACTAACTTCATAACCATCCAGGCTCCTCTGAGTTCCTTAAGTCATCGGGCCTTCTTTTCTCAATTATCAATTCTACAACATAATTCTATATTTCCAAAAAGGGAAATATACAAGAGTGAGATTTACTTGAAAATCTCAGTAAATACACACGTAACTTAATAAAAGTATAGACATTTTGAAATAATCACATACAAGCCAAATAATTAGAGTATGCATTTATGGCATGCTTCATGTGACTTATGTATAACTTAGACTTATGTTCTCCATGGACCCACTCTATGATACTTAAATTCTTATTTTCTTTCGTAACATTGCGAGTCTTTACTTGTTTCGTATCATTGACATACTTAGGTCCCTGCCAGATCTTACTTATTTTGTATCATTGACAGGCTTAGGTCCCTGCCGGTTTTCATAATGTCTTAGGTATCATCAATAGACTTAGGTGCTTGCCGGTTTTCATATCATTGATAGGCTTAGGTCTCTGCCGGTTTTCATATCATCGACAGGTTTAGGTCCCTGCCGGCACGTCAGTCATATGGGCGTTACGTATCACCGTCCCCGTCATGACGTGACTGACTTGTTAATCTTTCCACTTGTAAAGTTTTCTTAATGTATTTTCTTAAAACAGACTGCATAACTTATGACGACATATATATGTGACAAAATGCAACATACGCATAAATTTAGACTTATGACATGCATATGTATAAACTTAGACTCATGACATGCATATTTTATGTCCATATAAATATGTGAGAACATATCACAATAGCATACATCACATGTACATACATTTAACGTCACATCAATTCATAAAGTCAATGCCTACTATGATAAGCTCGGTTCTTCAATCCCAGTTTTGTCCTTTATTGAGTCTTTATCACTTAAAACTAAAAACATAAAAGTTGTATATATTTCTCTTATATTTTCATATCCTCTTTAATTATTCAATTCCGACATTACACTAACAAGTTATGTCCGATTTACTAAAGTATGTCGAATCTGTCAATAATATCCCTATTAAGCCCGAAATTTCTAAAGTTGGTTTATCATTTTTTTCCAAATCAAGACCTCATATTTTTACTTATCTTTCTTCATATAACATCATATAATATATTTCTAAAATATCATAATTTTCCTAGTATTTTTCTATAACAAAAACCACTTCAAACTTCAATATGATTCAATTTAACCCATAAATAAAGATTAAACTCAAATAAATATCAAATATAATCCAATCACCAAACCACTTATTTTATGCCAAGATAAGTTAATATATGCACTAAAAAATTTTACCAAAGCTAAACTGGATGTCTATGGTTGGTCTTGCACCATTTCTTCTCTAATGCTCTCAATTAGCTTTCTTTTGGCACTTAGGTGATGTGAGTGGATTTTTGTGTATTTTTCTTAGGTATTTATCTCTATGGCTGACTGGTATCTCTCATGGGAAAAGAAGAGAAGCCCATGCATCTATCTATAGGCATAAGAGGTGTGGGGTGCAAGGGAAGATGACTTGGACATTTCAACAACACCCTTAGCCGATGGGATGATGTGTCCCTATGTTTGTAGCTTCATGATCACTTCAAATCCTATGGAAATTTGCTGAGATTTTAATCCCATGGTTGATATTAATTCACCTATAAAGTGATCTTGATCAAGGGCTCAAAGAGTTCCAACACATGAGAGGTAAAGACAAAACAACATCATAGGTAATCTTCCAATGGGTGTATCTGGCCACTTGGTCTCTTCTAGGGGTCAGCCACGTTCCAACTCAAATAAGTACTTGATCTGATTCGATTCTTTAAAATATCAAAATATGAAAGTTTTATATAATCCTCTTAAAATTCTATAGGATTTTGAATTACTCTATTAAGAAATCATATGAGAGATATATGATTATTTCACTAAAACACATCAAAACTTACCCGAGAACACCCAATTTGAGTTCTTCATTTGTTTTCTTATCCACCATGTCTTCTAGATGAATTCTTATAAACTTGCCACATGTTCTTACATATTTAAAGACCTTATAAGGTTTGGTATCCAATCACAATTTTCGTCACATGGCCAAACATAAGACAACTCATCTAACTCGGTTACCAGTTGACTCTTATTCCTGTTCGTCCACTTCACACCCGATTTGGTTCTTTATACATTTCTTATCTTCAAAAACTCAAAACATAAAAGTTTTATATCTCCTTCTTAAGGTTCTATAAGAGTTAGAGTCACCTCATTTGAACCTCATATGAAAAAGTTATGATCCTTACACCAAAACTCGATGGACCGGTCTGAGAACTCGTTTTGGAACACCAAGTGTTTGATCTTTCGTTCTAATACTTCCTCTTAAATTTTTTTCTCAAATTTTGAAAATTTATCTCTTTCTAGATTCAAATTGAATTTTTCTAGTTGTTATATTGTCACAAATCCCAAAGATCAACCCAAAATTCTTCTTCGAATGCATTTAAGCCTCAAATCCAAATTTCTACCACACAAATAAGGGTAATCTATGCATAGTCATTACAGGTCCACGCATGTTGGAGATAGTTGTTATAAAATTGATAGAACCTAAAATGGATGAAACACCAGATAGATGAAGACTGGAAATTGCTGAATCAACTGTTCCTCCAAAATGACTGGTAATACCACTTAAGGGCGGATAGACCGTCCACCCAGTGCCGCTACCCACTTCTACTAAGGTTGAGCTTAATAGGAGCAAGAGACTTGGTGGCAACAACCAGAATGAAATATTATTTAATCGTGGAAATGCCATGTCAGGTGCACCTATCATAATCGGAACAGACCAATTACCAAATCCACCAATCATCGCCAGCATAACCATTTAAAAGATTATTAAAAATATCATTCCAATAAATTTCTTTAAAATATTCTCAAGTAACTGCTTTATCTTTAAAAAATTGGGTTATTACAGTTTTTTCGTTCTATCTCACTAAATTATTGGATATGATTTGAGTAATGATAGACTAGCTTGAGGCTTCAGCCTTCAGGTAACTCTTCACCCTTCACCATCCTTCTTTACATATTTTTTCAATGAAAAATTAGATTTTATATTGGAAACATCCATTGACTAAATTACTAATTCGTAAATTCTTAAGTAATGATGCAAGGGATTTAAAATAATATAAATTTTTTTTGTATAGTGTGCAAGTTACTAAATCACATTTTTGGTTAAATTCTTGAACACTATACTGCCTAAGAACTCTTGTTATGATTTCTATGGTAACTAGTTTTATTCTATTTCTGTTTGGCATCTGTTTTTGTGTAGATATCGATTTCAGGTTACCATATTGCATGTTGATGTTAAAGTCCTATTAGTAATGTTAAATTCTGGGACTGTTTTTATTGTGTGTACAGAAGATTGTGTGTTTTATAGAAAACTGGATGACTATTTTTTGTTTGCGAGTACAGAATATGATTTTATTGTATACAAAACCCGATTCTGTTTATGTGTTTATAGAAAACTGAGGGATAATTTTTTGTTTGTGTACAAAATATGTTATTATTGTATACAAAATCCTATTTTATTTTTATATTCGATGATGTTTAATTCTAGACTCATTTTTGTGTTAACAGAACAAATTAACTTTTTTTTTTGTGTATGTCTAGTACAATGATGTTAAATTATAGGACTGTTTGTGTTTACATGATCTGTGTTGGTGACATAGTGTTACTGACTCTTATTAGTTATTATTGCATATTTTCTTTTAAGGCAGATTAAATTTTGTAATTTCACTTAAAACATCCATTGATAGTACTACTAAAGTTAGCACTTAAAAGTACTTGAGCAATGGATTAAAATGATACCTAACTATTTTACTCTCATTAGATTACAAACTTACAATGTATGTAAAGGGGTAGAGGTAGACAGGTAGCAAGCCAAGCAACTAGGCAACAATTTAAATTGTTATTTGTTGTATTTAATTATTTATTGTAAATTTGTAATTATTTAATTTTTTATTTGTAAGTTGTAATAATTTAATTTGTTAAGTTTTAATTTGTCGTAATTTGTATATCATCTAATTAGGTCCAATACTAAAATTTGAGTATTTAATTTATTAGTATATAGTATGTTAGACTGTTAGTAATAGTGTTACAGAATTGAGATTAAAGATTATAGTCTTATAGATCTTTAATTGTGTATGAACATGTAAGCTTCACATTTAGACCTATAATGTATTAAATTGGCCCTATTATGGTTGTACGTTACAGAATTGAGAATTAAACAACCTTATTATGTTTAGAATTGAAAATAGATGTTAAAGGTATTTAATTGGACTTGCATTTGATGGGCCGAGCTCGAGTCGAGCCCAAGCTCGACTCGAAATTGGGCCCAAGCTCGAGTCGAGTTCAGCCCTCCAACATGCCTAAATGAGCCGAGCTTGAAAACAATTCTAAGCTCAATAACTAAACGAGTTGAGCCCAAACTCAACTCGACTAGTAAACAGGCTTAGTTCGCACAAGGCAAACTTGCTCGAACTCGGCTCGTTTATAGCCCTAGGAATAGACAATTGTCCTCTGTCCATGATGCCCTTTTCTTTGTCAGTTCCGATTATCACCCTTTTATTATCCGAGCTTCCACTGATAGCAAATTGGTATGCCCTCTTTTTCTCTAAATTAATGTGGGCAGCTAAGCCCTCATGCTCCGTTTTAGCAATAGCTACCACATAACCAAGAAGTAATTCTCATTTTGGAAACAAGCCACTTGGATCTCTCCCACTTGAAACTTTTGGGCTTCCATATTCTCAATAAAAATTAGGTGAGTTGCAAACCTCCCTAACTTGTTAAATTTGGCAGCATACTATTCCACAGACATGCTACCATATACTAGTGACGCAAACTCCAACTTCTTTTGTTGCTTCATTGATTATAGAAAAAATTGATTACCGAACTCTTTCTTGAATCTCTCCCGAGTTAAGGTAGCAAAAATCAATGATTATCGAACTCCCTAATCAGAACTCTCTGATATCGAGCTCCCTAGTCTGAAGTTTCCTTCGTGTAGCCCACCATATGTCAGATTCTCTTTGAAATATATACCCAGCATATAGTACCTTTGGGTCTATTGACCTCAAAACTCTATTTGAGGTCGATTACTTTTTGCCTGCCCTCATAGGCCCTTCGTTGCACATGAAGCTTGGGTAGAGGTGCACCCAAGACTTCTTGTAGGGACAAGTCCTAATCTCTGGATTATGTACGGACAATTGCTGCTATTGGTTTTGCTGTTTGAGCACCTCTGTCAATAAATAAATAGTTCCCATTGTCCCTTGTCCTTCGTCTATTAGAGGATTTTGTTCTCCTTGGTTGTTACCTCTATCGGGCTCTTTCGATACTCTTATATGCACCATATGTTACTTTCTGAAACACATGCTTATGTTTATCATATTGAGAATCCACTGCCAAATTCCATAAAAATCTTCAATTTCATAAGACAATGCTAGTAGTCCTATCTTAGCTTGATCATATCCAATACCAATACGTCATTCCTCTAGGCTAGCTGCATTTTTATTCCGAGATCTGACTAAATAATTTTCTAAAGTTTAAACAATCTACAACCTCGAATTGAATCTGATTCATCTTCCAAGCTTGCATTCAACCCATAACCTAAAATAAGGTAACATCATTATCCAAAGTTCTTCACTTTTAGATCTCGGAAATTTCATTACCCAAATGTCTCATATAATCTCATGATAAGTTCAATCAACACTCCCCTCTTGATATTTGTAGACCCAAAACTTAAGGTATGATTAAACTCATATATTAAGACTACAGAATTCAAATCTTAATAGGAGTCTTTCCATAGTCTTTAGTTTCTAAAACCTCAACTCTTCTAAGTAATCCGAGACTGTTACCTCTTCTACTTCAGACTTTTGTTTAGTTTCATAATCAAGATAATTGGGCCATCTTGCCTTTATTCTGCGGCCGATGCTGACATGTTACCTATTCCAACATGTCTCTTTGTCCAAGCCTAAATATCTCAAACTCAAGTCTGAAGAATTAAAATTTCAATCCTATTCTATGGTACAATTTTTAGGGACATCTGGTTTTAACCAATAGACATATTACTCTAATACCACCCTATGACGTCTCTAGATTTTGTTTGGGATCAGATAGAGTCTAAAGCGTCGAGATATGCAATACAAGATTACCAACCCCCGTTCATAACAAATTAAGATATAATAAATCTAACAAACATCTAAGCAAAATTTGTAGTTACTAATTTTTTTTTGAGCAATACTATGTACCAGATAAAATATATCCCAAATTAAAGTAAGTATACTTCATAAAAGTCACATGCTAACTGATATTCAAAGATTACAATACTTTGTCCATGATATTTGCAACACAAGTAGTGCTAGAGACAAAGCTCCTAATATACATTATCAAATGAACATCATAACTACTAGGCTAGCCTACGGAATAGCTCATCATCGTCGCATCATGACCTAATCGACCTCTTCTAGGCTATCCTCTATCAATTCTCTAAGTCTTGACACATGATGTACCATTATGGTGGGAATGACAGTTGGGACTATCATTACAGTGAATGTAGCTTAATGAATAAAATGCATGAATTGACTATAAACTACAAGGAGATTTTTCTAAACCTTAGAAAATCCTTATTAACAAATTTAGAAATATAGAAAACTAACTTAAAATAAAATGATCATTTATTTCTCTACATGTGGGAAAATAACCATTTCACTCCTAATTTGAGGATTTCACATCTTGATTCCAGAACTCACCAAGATTTACATTCTTCATATAAAGTTTAGTCTAAATTCAAATATATAATTTAAAATTCTAAAATTTTAAAACATCATAACTAGGTTAAACATGCTTATGCCAAATCTCTTCATTTTTGCTATAATTCTGTCAAACCTCATTCCTCATACTTAAAACTGGATATGCAACATATAAAAATTATATCCTATGCTCAAATAATACTTAAAAAACTTTTATCACTAAAATTGCAAATTCCTTCAATACCAAACTTCAAGAATTTAACCTTAAGTACAATGCTTGATGTTTAAGATTTTATTTATTTTCAAAATAGCTCCAAGAACTGATCCAAAACTCCAATAACATACTCTCAATATATTCATAACACATTTCTAAGACCATTATACTTTGAATCATCAAGCCAAAATCACAAAAAGTAACAAAATCCAACTTAAAACATTCAGCTATCACACTTTCACCAAAACCAAAATCTACGTGGTTTGGTTTTGGTCAAACCATTACACCTAAAGCATTTCATGAAGTAAATCACAAATGCACAACATCATATGGTTGATAATAAAGTCTTTGAATAGATATAAGCATGAAACCTACTAAGCTCTCTTGGCAAAATTTGCATTAAAACATAGATCTATTCGAAAACCTCAAATATAAGACCAATCCAATATTAAAAATACTCAAACTAACCTTCTAAAATATAAAAAAAGTACTCGAAACATCATATGTTAATATTAAAGCCATTTGAGTATGCTTTCAAAATAAAAGATTCAACCTTAATCAAAACAAAATATGTTTTCAACCTTCTAGTTTCAACTTTTAAATTTATGCAAAATTATTATAAAAAATTTATAACATGCAATGACTATTCATGAAACTTGTATATTAGCATGTTAGCTATAATCCATAAGAATATTAGGCCAAGATCTTGTCAAGAACATCGTAAACAAAAAAAAAATTGTCACATTGTCCGGTTTATCACCTAGAATGATCTTTTCATGCTTAAACGAACTTTTCAACCATCCAATGACCATCAAAATTAACTCAAAACATACCAACAGAAACCATCTTAAAGATGAAAAACTTATATGAAGAGTACTTCGTGAGAAAATACTCACATCAACTTCGAAATAGTCGAGTAAGGTAAGCTAAAAATATTGTTTGAGAATTCCTCCAGTTTTCTCTCGAAGAAAAGGCTTGAAAAGTGATCAAATGCAAGGAGAATGGACAAGTAAGACATTTAAGAATCTTGAGGGTTGATAGAAGGTGTGTGAAAGACACTTTGAGTGATGAGGTTTAGCCAAAACCATGGATAATACCATTATGTTATATTGCACATGGTTTTTAGTCATAGAAGTTTCCTTGTGAAAGGTGGTGGTAAGGTGACACTTGACCTATCCATTAAACTCTATTTGGGGTTGACTTGGATAGTGAAAGGTTGCCATGGCAAGGAAAACTTCTTCCACAAGTCTTGTCTTGGTGTTTAGGTTGCTATCAAGGTCAAATCTATTTTCTCTTTGCCCAATACATTATTAGGGTCTAAAACAATAAATAAGGATGTAATAACATGAATTTGAATGGTTAATTATATGTGAAAGAGATTTAATCAAATGATTATACACTAAGCTAAAACTAGGTTCAGTTAGGGTTTGGAGGCAATCTTCTGGGGTTTGGTGAAACCATTTAGGGTTTCAATTTGCACCAATATTTTAGAGTTTTAATTGGATGGTTGGTGTTTAAGGTTTCACTAGGGCTGAAATACTCTTAAGTTTGGATGATTGGATGGAATAGAGTTTTCTTAACTGGCATTATCGCAAAGCTAGATTTCCTTTACATTTCCATCTCAGGGTTCTTCTTAGTACCAAGTGTTCAATACTATTCACTAGGTGTGGTTAAGACTTTGCCAAGTGTCCAAATAAAACTTCTCTAACCTAATTTTGACATTCCACATTATGATTTTGAAAGCACTGATCTAGTGCTTACATTGAGACTACTATTAACTCTAAAAAGGTGAAAAATAAACTTTAGATTTTCTTACTAATCACAATGTGCAAATCATTTATATAAATCAACTCCGAACTATCTCAAAAAATTCAATATGCATTTTTCGAACGAGCGTTATTCTGAAAATCAAAAATTATTTTCTTGGAACACAAAATTCTAAATAATCCTCTGAATCTAATGGCGCATATTGTTTCTAATTCTAATGCTTTTGAGTACCTTACATAAATAAAATTACATTTCTAGCATCTTAGTGTGTGATAACACTAACTTTGCTGTTAGGCTAAAACTTATACGATTGTTTAGTTTGTGAAAACTTTCAGGATTTCACGAGGTTCCTAAAGCCTAAAGCCTAAAGCCTAAAGAAATTTATCTCTTAAATTTCTGGTGGCAATTACACCAGATACTGCCTAGCAATGAGACAATGCATTGGAAGAGAGAAAAAATATAGGGTTGTATATCTTGGACGGAAGAAGAAATAAAAAACTGGAGTTCTACCTCCTTTTTTGTAGCTATGTTTACGTTTTGAATATTATAGTTTTTAATTTTCTTCATTTATTGTAAATATTGTTTTTATGTTTTTTTTTTTATTTGAAGTTGTTAGAGTTTATTTTCATGAACATATCTAGCTAAATTTTCAACTAAGGTTGAGGATGAAATCACATTGAAGATTTGAAATAATATTTATGAGATTGATTTTTCTTCAATTGTTTGTGGATTCAACAATATATTGTTCTAGCTTTATATCGATTGAGAGATACAATTCTTCATATGAGTTCAATCATGTTTTTCTCACGATTTAGAATAATCTTAACCAGCTAAGAGACTGATTTATATTTTTTGTTAAAAATAAACTTTAAAATCTTTTATGATTTGTTTTTAACAAATACAAAAGATACAATACCTTTGATCGAAGAAAACACACTGTTGATATCTATTCAAAAGAAATAGTTTTCAATGATGATATTTTTCATGATGACAAGATTGATTTTTAAATTATCATGTAGATGTTCGGAAAAAATAAATTATGATAATAATTTACTATGAATTAATGAGGTGTTATCCAAACCTGAGTTCATTCTCTATGAATAGTTTATTCACCGTTTATATTAATTTGCATCTGAATTACTTTAGTTCTTTTTATTGTCATCATGATTAGTTCATTAAATTAAGAATATTTTTACTTTGATTCATTGTTTAGTTCTTAACTTCTTATTTTATTTTAGAACTCATCTTTCAAAACTAGATTAGAATTTATATATTTTATATTTGATTGGTTTCCTAAGTTTACACAAGTTCTTGTGGGTTCGACTTCATTGTTACTAAACTTTATTTTGGTATGGTTTGTGCACTTGCGAGAATAATTAAAAGTTCACCACATCGATTAAGGGTGTAAAAAAAAATTGAAAAATCGAAAAAATCAGATCGGACCGATCTAAACCAGACCGGTGGAATCGGTCCGGTTTTGAGTTGGTATTGATCCGAAATTGATTCCTTTAATGGCAAAACTGGTCGGTACCAGACCGGTTCTTGTTTGAGTTTCTTAGAACTAGACTAGACTAATTCAATATAATATATATTTTAAATAATTGTTTTAATATATATGTAATATAAATTATTTTTATATTATATATAATAGTTTATACATTAGTATATAATGTAAATGAATTATAATTTATATTTTATGGCCTAATACTAATAGTGTAATACTATATTATTATTAATAATATACTATAAGTCTATATAGACCATTATTATATTAAGTAATTACATATGAAATAATGATACAGTAATACTAATACTATTAGTATTAGTATACTAATATTATCACTATCAATGATATAATTATAGTAAATACTAATATATAATTATTCTAATTATTATAATTAATACTAATATATACTAATAGTTTAATAGACTAATTTAAAATTGAAAAATCAGACCAAAATCAGTAAAATCGGTACTACCAATTTTAGAGAGTAATTGGTGCATAATCGATTTACTAGTGGTACTGATTCGGTTCTAGATTTTGTCCAAAATTGGACCGACCGGATTGGTTATAATCCTAACACCGATATACTCATGTCGCACGCATTACTATACATTTGTTACAGCTCATCTAATTATGGGAGCTAATACCATGTGGCCCGTTCACTTTTCTGAGTAAACTCCTCGTTTCCTGCATCTGCCCATTATACCTTTACAAAAAATCCAACTTTAAATTACAATATCTACCTTTCCAGTCTACAATTCATAATGTTTTCAAATAAATAAGATTTGGTTGCAATAGAACTAGATCTAAATTAATTATGCGGGGTTGCTAATACCTGGTGCTTTTCCTTAATGAGGAAAAGTGGAACACATTATGAAATCTTTGGCATCTGTTAGTAATGCAACTCAATACGCCACCGGGCTTACCCTTTCAATCACTTAGTAATGCCAAGCCCAATTTAGCTAGGGCTTAGTTTTCTTTTGGCCAAAATCTCTGAAATCCCTTGATAGATAATATGTTGAGGTACACGAAGTCACCTTCCTCAAAGGTCAATTTGCTTCTCACATTAGCGTAGCTCTTCTACCTATTATGAGTAATAGCCATCCTCACTCGTATGAGTTGGACTTGTTTGTCATCTCTTGGATGATCTATGGTCCTAGTAATCTAGCTTCTCCTATTTTATCCCAATATATGGGCATTTTACATATTCTTCCATACAGTGTTTCCTATGTTAAAATGGTCCTTTTCGATTGGCCATTAGTTTGCGGATCATAAGCACTATTGAATTTTAGCTTGGTGCTCTTCACCACTTGTAAACTCTTCAAAAAATGAAACATAAATCTCAGGTCTCAGTTAGATACTATAGATTAAAGAACTCCGTATAATCTAACTATTTCTTTTATGTACATGAATCGAGTGAGCTTACTTAGTAATTGATAAGATGAATAAGATGATTTTAGATAAAAGTTGAAAGTTGAATAAAATATTATTTTTTAATATTATTGATATTTTGAAATTTGAAAAAATTGAATTGTTTATGGTATTTTGTATGGCAATTTAAGAAAGTTGTAATGATGATATGAGATAAGATGAGATGAGTTGAGATGGTTTCTCAATCCAAATGGGATCTTTTGACATCCTTATCATTGGAGGTTCGGGGTAACCCAACCACAAAGTTAGTGGCAATGTGTTCCCATTTCCATCCTGGAATGTTAAAGGGCTATGGTTTTCAATTTGTCTTTGATGCTCAGCCTTCTCCTTGAAAATGTAATGCATATTTCAATGAAGTGAGCAATGTCCCACTTAGTTCCTTCCCACCAGAATCCTTTTCTAAGGTCTTGGTGTATACTATATCGAATATGGCAAAGAATGGGTTTCGACAAGTATTCACTCTAGGATTTTCAAGTTAGCTGAAATCACTTTTCATCCTCTATACAATAAGGTCCCATCCTGGCCCAATCCAAAATGTATAGTTCCCCTTCTGCACCCAGTCCAGAAGTTCTTAAATATAGTTAATAAGCACTTTGTCTTGTTCGATCTAAACTTAGTGAGCTAAGCTTCCAGTTTGAGATTGACCCAAAAATGAGCTCGAGCTGGCTTGACTTGGCTCGACTTTGAGTTATTTTTTTTAATAAGATTTAATAATTAAGAATTTGAGAAATTGTAAATAAAGTTATACATTAATGAACTTTACAATAATAGATCCTCTATTAAATTGGAAAATCATAAAAATGCAAATAAAATGCAAATGAGCTATAGTAAAATCAACTCTCATTTACAACTTTACAAAGTTACTGCAGTACTTGCAAAATAATAAAAAATTATTTCTCTCTTCAACTTTTACCTTTCCCCCGTTATTGTATCACTTGAAATATGGACTGCATATTTCATACTCTTGTAAATAATTTCTTTCAATGGATTTTAAGGGAAAAAAAAGCTCTTTACCATTTGTTTATAGAATTAATTAGTTATTTTGCAGAAATAATAAGTGTCTATAAATGAATATTTGGATACTTAATTAATATTATAATATGACTGTGAAAAATCAGTCAATTCCTATAAAAATGTGGTTCAACCAATAATTAAGAATCTATATATATACCACATACAATCCACTATTTTATTATTATTCTACCTAAAAGATAGATAACCCAATGTGGGAATAAGAATAGCCAATTGCAAAATGATGTAAATGATGTAAATCAATTGCAAAAAGATGTAAGATTAAACAAATTTTACAAATGCAAATGCCTAATCCAACGAGAATGCTCTTAAATTATTAGCTAATATGCATATATATATATATATATATATACACACACATACATTTATTGATGTATAAATGAACTTTAATCGAGTTGATTATAAACGAGCGGGCTTTAACTTAGTAAGTATCAAGTGAGCTATTGAATAAAGTGGTTCATTTACAGTTCTAACAAAAGCATAATATTGTATATGTTCTATATATATACATGTATATATATTAAAGTTTGTTGTATTCATGGGATCGATGCATGTGTCTCTTGAGGTAAAAGATTGAAAGGAAGTACTAGGCAACAATTAGGCCGAACTTGAACATGTTCAAAAGAAAACAAAATGGAAAGGAAATAAGTACTAAAATAAAATAGAAAGACCAACGATCCTTAGCCTCCTCATGATCATCCATTTCTTTTGTAAAAACCCTCATCTAGGGTATCAATATGCAAACTCTAACATTGCATAATAAATAGGCTATCATCAACAATGGAAGTGAAACCATCATGCGTGCCAAAGATCACCTTGCAAAACAGAAACAAAAAAAAAAAAATGACAAGCCACAAAAGAACATAAGCCAAGTTGAATTTATGCATGTAATATTAATTAAGAACTTTGTTTTAGTTTTCCACACATAAGAAACATTCTTTCTAGAAAAATATTCTATTGAAATTTCATTACTGAATAAGTTTCATGAAATTCTTCATGTATTGTGATAGTGAAAGTTTGTTTGAAGAGTGGCGGCTAGAGCCATGTGTGATGGCAGTTAGCCACGTATAGTGGTAGTTTACGATATACGATGGTTGTTTGGGCATTGGACTAGGCTATTAGGCATTGGGTTAAGGTCCTCGGGTGGTGGTCTCGAGGTGGTCTCGAGATG
Source organism: Platycarya strobilacea (assembly GCA_036898215.1). Lineage (NCBI taxonomy): Eukaryota > Viridiplantae > Streptophyta > Magnoliopsida > Fagales > Juglandaceae > Platycarya > Platycarya strobilacea. Next base: position 21,481,401 of record CM072555.1, on the reverse strand, counting down.
GCAATGGTGGAGACATGGTGGCTCATGGAGGAGCTTGGGTCGTGCATGGCTAAATTGGAATTGGAGAGGGAGAGCTAGGGGAGGCATGGTTGAGCATGGAGGGCTAAGGGAGGTGCTGGGAGGTAGGTGAGGGAGGTGTGCGATGAGGTGTGCGATGGTGCCATGGCGGTGGATCTGACCACGGGTGGTGAAACCCATGTAGGAGAGAGTGAGAAAGCGTGGGGGAAAGTAGAGGCACAACTTGGCATGAAGGAAATTACAAATGAGAGAGGGGTTGGTGGTGGTGGTGCAGTGTCATAAGAGACGGTGTACGACAATGCTAGCTAAGGGAGAAACTTGTGCATGTAGAGGGAGAGCTCGAGGTGGTTGTTCTAGGCCATTACAGGCTTGCGTGAGGGAAATAAGAGGTGCTATGAGTCTTGGGAAAGTCGCCAAGGAAGGGGGTGGTGCTAGGCATACTTTTAAAAATTGTATCGTACTGGCCGAAATTTTGGAAATATGTTGTACAAGCCATGTAGTTGGTACAAAAAATGTTTTGTTTCGTACTAGATCATTTTTCGACTATTTTAGCCTATGCCAGTCAATATATTGGATTTCAGTGGGTACCAAATTTTGAATTTGGGTAGACATTTGTTTTTTTAAAGTATGTTTGCATATTTTTTACATTTTTGTATATATGAAAGATATATTTTATTTGTATGAATCACAAAATGAATAGTTATTTCTTTTTTTTTGTAGTTTATTCATGTATGTTGAACTCAAGGTTTCAAGTTTCGTGAATCTACACATGGATTTTGATGATAACAAATGAATTTAAAAAATAAAGGAGTCTCAAGCTCAAGTTGTCCACACAATAGAATCAAGTACATTAAGGAAGCAAGCATGAGCAAGAAGGGAACAAGTTCACATTAAAATCATAGAGTAATGTTGTAAATCTCTTAAAAATTCGAAATTAGGATTAAGGTTCAAAATTAATATTTTATCATAAAACATTAAAATACATTTTCCACATGTGCATGAATATTTTGAAAATTAAATTTGAAAATTTTGAAAGATGATTGATTGTTATCTTTCACATGTGCATGACATGATTAAAGGTTTGAACTTTGAAAATATTAAGATGATTGATTGTCATCTTTCACATGTGTATATTTTATTTGAATTTTTTCTAAAGTGGTGGATGCTTTTCTTGACTTATGTAAAAGGTAGATGTCTTTATTTGAAAATTTTAAAAAGTAAAATGTGCTCCTTTTGTCATATGCAAAAAGTAAAAGATTAGATTTGAAATTTTTGAAAAGTAAAGTGTGCTCCTTTTGTCACATGCAAAAAGTAAAAAGATTAGATTTGAAATTTTTGAAAATTGAATGATGATGTATTTGACATGTGAATCTTTTTAAATTTGAATATGAAGTCTCATATGCCTATAAATAGATCATTTGAGAGCTCCACATTTACAACACCAAGAGCATACAACATTCATTCAAAGCTTTCTTCTCTCTTCTCTAAGCATTGAGCCTTAACCCTTGTTCATTTTGAGAGATATAGTTTGCGCTGTATTGTTTTTATTTAACTCATTAAAGAGTGTTTTTTGATAGCCTACCTACTATCAATTCTTGTATCAGTAAAAGGGTGTATATAACCCTTGTGTGTGTAGAAGGTGTTCTACACGGGGAATAGTTAAATCACTAAGTGTAAGGTGATTAGAAGTGTAGAGGGTGTTCTACACGGATTCTTTGGAGCGGTTCTGCTCAAAAGTGTAATAGGTTTCTATCTCCACCTGAAGGAAATTGAATAGTAAATTCGGGGATCCTCAAGGGGTAGCTTGAGGCGAGGACGTAGGCAGTGGGGCCAAACCTCGTTAACATACTGAGTTTGCTTATCTCTTACCCTTACTCTTTATATTTATTGTTGTTTCATATTTTGTTTATATATTATATTATATATTTGATTTATAATTGTTATTTTTTTAAATACAACTCAATTCACCCCCCCTCTTGTGTTAGTCATCTGGGCAACAATTGGTATCAGAGCTAGAGCTCTATTATAAGATTAACTATCTTTTGAGTTAAGATCTTATGGCTAACATTGCAGCTTCATTTGGTGAAAGTCAATCCAGCAGTCGGCCTCCACTTTTTTGCGGAGACAATTACTCATTCTGGAAAGTTAGAATGAGAATATTCATTCAGGCTCAAGGTCGAGAAATCTGGAAATGCATTGTAAATGGACCTTATATTCCAACAAAGTGATTGATGGAGTAAAGGTCAAAAAGGAAGAAGAAGAGTTTGATCGTGAAGACGATAGACTTTATACTTTGAATTTAACTGTTATGAATTTATTATATAATGCTCTTAATGGTAATGAGTTCAATAGAATAATGACTTGCGCTATAGCAAAGGAAATTTGGGATAACTTGGAAGTTACTTATGAATGAACTTCTCAAGTCAAGGAATCAAAAATTTATATTCTTACTCATGAATATGAAATGTTTAAGATGAATGATGATGAATCTATTTCTAGTATGCACACTCATTTTACTAACATCATAAACAGCTTGACAGCTATTGGCAAAATTTATTACAAAGTGGAGATAGTAAGAAAAATTCTCAACTCTCTACCAAAACGTTGGGAGTCAAAAGTGACAGCGATTCTTAAAGCTAGAGACCTCAAGAAGCTCGAAGTGAATGAACTCATCGGGTCACTTATCACCCATGTTATAAATAGAGTTATGCTAAGATCCAAATTAGATAAAACCCCCTATGAGCTTTGGAATGAGAAAAAGCCCAATATTGGTTACTTTCATATATTTGGATGCAAATGTTTTATTTTAAATGACATGGATAATTTAGGCAAGTTTGATGAAAAATCTGATGAAGGTATCTTTTCCGGGTATTCTACTAATAGTAAAGCTTATAGAGTATTCAATAAAAAGACTTTGACTGTACAAGAATCTATGCATGTAGTATTTGATGAATCTAATTCTCTACTCTCCAAGAAATCCATTGATGAAGAAACAGGAGGTATAAATAATACGAAAAGTCTCAATCTCAATAAAGAGAACACAATAGAGGAAGTCCAACATAGAGACATCAGGAAAGATCATCAAAATTTAATATAAGATGCAACCAAACAGTGGAAATTTGTGAAAGATCATCCAGTGGAACAAATTCTGGGAGAACTTTCACGAGGTGTAAGCACTCGATCATCTCTTAGAAATATTTGCAATCATACTGCTTTTCTATCTCAGATTGAACCTAAAAATATTGATGAAGCACTTCTTGATGAATCTTGGATTCTAGCTATGCAAGAAGAGCTTAATCAATCTGAAAGAAATGATGTTTGGACACTTGTTCCAAGACCCAAAAATCATACTATTATTGGAACAAAATGGGCTTTTAGAAATAAGAAAGATGAGTCCGAAGTCATTACTAGAAATAAGACTCGACTTGTAGCCTAAGGTTTCAATCAAGAAGAAGTAATCGATTATGATGAGACATATGCACCAGTCGCAAGATTAGAAGCTATTCGAATGCTACTTGCATATGCTTGTTATAAAGATTTTAAACTTTTTCAAATGGATGTTAAAAGTGCTTTCTTAAACAGTTTTATAAATGAAGAGGTATATGTTGAGCAACCTCCAGGTTTTGAAAATCATATTTCTCCAAATCATGTTTTCAAACTCACAAAAGCACTATATGGACTCAAACAAGCTCTTAAGGCGTGGTACGAGAGACTTAGTGGTTTCTTGATTGAAAAAGGCTTTTCAAGAGGAAAAATTGATACAACTCTTTTCATTAAATACGAAAATGATGATATTCTTTTAATTCAGATTTATGTTGATGATATAATATTTGGTGCTACTAACGAAAATATGTGCCAAGTTTTTGCTAAGACTATGTAGGAAGAATTTGAAATGAGCATGATGGGAGAGCTTACATTCTTTCTCGGATTGCAAATTAAGCAAGAAAAAAGTAGGACATTCATCAATCAATCAAAATATATTAAGGAATTGCTGAAGAAGTTTGGGATGAAAGGTGCTAAGGAAATTGGAACACCAATGAGCCCATCCACTAAACTTGATAAAGATGAATCCGGTAAACTAGTTGACTCGAAGGTATATCGAGGCATGATTGGTAGCTTATTATATTTGACAGCCAGTAAACCAGATATTATGTTTAGTGTGTGCTTATGTGCACGCTTTCAATCATCTCTAAAAGAATCACATTTAATTTCAGTTAAGCACATTTTTAGATATCTTAGTGGTACAATTAACTTAGGGTTATGGTACCCAAAGCACACATCTTTCGATCTAATCAGCTACACAGATGCAGATTATGCTGGCTGTAAAATAGATCGAAAAAGTACTAGTGGAGCATGTCACTTCTTAGGTCATGCACTAGTTTCTTGGTTTAGTAAAAAATAAAATTCTATTGCACTATCTACTGCTGAGGCAGAATATGTTACTGCGGGTAGTTGTTGTGCTCAAGTTCTTTACATGAATCAACAATTTGAGGATTTTAAACTTATGTACAATCACATTCTAATCAAATGTGATAATACAAGTGCTATAAATCTTTCAAAGAATCCAATACAACATTCTCGGACCAAACATATTGAAATTAGATATCATTTTCTTAGATATCATGTGCAGAAAGGCGATATTGTATTAGAATTCACTAGTACACATGATCAATTGGTAGACATTTTCACAAAACCCTACCAGAATATAGACTATGCATGATTAGAAGAGAAATAGGAATGATGCATGCCATGAATATCTGCTAGATACTTTTATTTCATTATCTTAAAAGACCTACAGAAACTTAAGACGTTTAGCCTCATCATTCAAATGCATTTACTGCTCATAAATCATCATGCCATCCTTGTCTAAAGGATTAGGCAATCGAAATGAAGAGGCAAGCAAGGATTTCAAATCCTTATTCTGTTGCTTTAACTATACTATTTTTTTGTTTGACTCATAAACAAGTCGTTGAAATACAGAAACAGTCTCGCTAAGTTTCTCAATTTCGCGAGTTTTGGACTGCAACCGAGTAGAAAACGTGACGATAGATGATGAGTATCGAGTTCCGAGACCCACAAGCTCGTAAATGGCGTCATGATCTAATTTATTAGCTAAATCAGTCTCTTGTTGCTTCATGGCACTCACGACAGATGTAGAAATAGATTGAGACTGAGGTAAAGGATACCTCAAATCTTGATCAAGAGAAGCACTGAAGGGAAATCTACGAGCCATTGAAAATTTTTATAATGAGAATGCAAGCAAATTGTAAAGATGAGAAGAAAGTTTGATGCGAAATTATTAAAACTAAGGATTGCTCTTATAGAAACGAAAATAAGAACAAGACAAGCTTACAAATCCTGATAATATCTCATTTTTCAACAACATCAAGCGGATCAAATCTCTACACCGAATTGCCAGAACTATGCCTCCAGCCTTTGCAGGTTTTGTCAGGCATGGGTGGTTTCAATTATTTAACTCTTTACAAAATCTCCTTCCGCACCGAATTATCAGAACTAGGCCTCCAGCTTTTGCAAGTTTTGTCGAACACGTGTGGCTACGCATCGAATTTTTTTTACAGTCTCTACTAACGCAGCGTTTTATTTGTCTATTGGTTATTGTAGGAATATATCTTATTGAACTAATTATGATTCCTTTTTAATGATGCCAAAAGAGGGAGATGTTTTAGACTAAAACATTAACATTGTTTAAATTGCTAAACTTGTTATATATGTTTGGAATTATGTTTATATTTTTGCTTAAAAAATTAACGCATATTCTCAGGGGGAGCTTAAGTATTAATACAGGTTTCAAGTTCTATCAAGCATTTGTCATCATCAAAAAGGGGGAGATTGTTGAACTCAAAGTTTCAAGTTTCGTGAATCTACACATGGATTTTGATGATAACAAATGAATTCAAAGAATAAAGGAGTCTCAAGCTCAAGTTGTCCACACAATAGAATCAAGCACATCAAGGAAGCAAGCATGAGCAAGAAGGGAATAAGTTCACATTAAAATCATAGAGTAATGTTGTAAATCTCTTAAAAATTCGAAATTAGGATTAAGGCTCAAAATTAATATTTTATCATAAAGCATTAAAATACATTTTCCACATATGCATGAATATTTTAAAAATTAAATTTGAAAATTTTGAAAGATGATTGATTGTCATCTTTCACATGTGCATGACATGATTAAAGGTTTGAATTTTGAAAATATTAAGATGATTGATTGTCATCTTTCACATGTGCATGTTTTATTTGAATATTTTTAAAAGTGGTGGATACTTTTCTTGACTTATGCAAAATGTAGATGTCTTTATTTGAAAATTTTAAAAAGTAAAGTGTGCTCCTTTTGTCATATGCAAAAATTAAAAGATTAGATTTGAAATTTTTGAAAAGTAAAGTGTGCTCCTTTTGTCACATGCAAAAAGTAAAAAGATTAGATTTGAAATTTTTGAAAAGTGAATGATGATGTATTTGACATGTGAATCTTTTTAAATTTGAATATGAAGTCTCATATGCTTATAAATAGATCATTTGAGAGCTTCACATTTACAACACCAAGAGCATACAACATTCATTCAAAACTTTCATTCTCTCTTCTCTAAGCATTGAGTCTTAACCCTTGTTCATTTTGAGAGATATAGTTTGCGCTGTATTGTTTTTATTTAACTCATTAATGAGTGTTTTCTGATAGCCTACCCACTATCAATTCTTGTATCAGTAAAAGTGTGTGTATAACCCTTGTGTGTGTAGAAGGTGTTCTACACAGGAAATAGTTAAATCACCAAGTATAAGGTGATTATAAGTGTAGAGGGTGTTCTACACGGATTCTTTGGAGCGGTTCTGCTCAAAAGTGTAATAGGTTTCTATCTCCACCTGAAGGAGATTGAATAGTGAATTCGGGGATCCTCAAGGGATAGCTTGAGGCGAGGACGTAGGCAGTGGGGCCGAATCTCGTTAACATACTGAGTTTGCTTCTCTCTTATCCTTACTCTTTATATTTATTATTGTTTCATATTTTATTTGTATATTATATTATATATTTGATTTATAATTGTTATTTTTTTAAATACAACTCAATTCACCCCCCATTTTGTGTTAGTCATTTGGGCAATGATGTATATATGTAATTTATTTATATATAGGCTATTTCAGAACGGTATACAAAATAGTACTAGTACCAAAATATTTCATTCTAGTGCCTTGACCAGTATGACCTTTAGTGTAGTATTTAAAACATTAGGTCACTACTAAGAGGTGGTTGTATGAGGTGGTGGTAAGTTGTGATCGATGATAAAGGCTAGAGGCTACTGATGAGAGAAATCGCATAAGGGGGTGTTTTGGTTACTTGCTAAAGGGAAAAGGTGTGTGTGTGAGAGAGAGAGAGAGAGAGAGAGAGTAAATGAGCTTAGGGTTTTTACTTTAGGGTATTTATAGGTCCTACACCTTGATATTTTCAGATTGGTCTAACGGTGGGCTTTACATACAGATTTGAAAATGCGTAAACACTAACTTAATTGAAAATATTGAAGAAAATAAAAATAGAAATGATTTAAACTAAACTTTAGCTTATAAAATAATATTCTTTCATCATTAATTAAATGGTAAAATTTTACTAATTATCTTTTAAGAAGATAAAACCATCTAATTAATTAGAATTTTCAACATATTCTAAATCCCATAATACTTTAAATAACTAAAATCATTTATATAAAAAATATTTTTCACAATTGTAATATTTTTGGAGCTCTTCAAAATTATTACAATTGCCATTTTTTAAAATCAGCTTGATCAAATAACATTGAAAATATCCCATATAAATATTTCCAAGATATTTAAAATATTCGAGTACACTAAAAAACTAGATATACTTTAAAATACAGCTAACTTATAAAACATGCAATCGAGGTCGAGGTCTGACACGCAGAATGAGACTCGTGACCATTCGAGAGAGAAAAGAGCGGAATGTTACATCCTTCTCTCCTTATAATAAATTCCGTTGTTGGAATTTGCTTAACCATAGGCAGAAAAAGAAGCAGGTCATTACATATTGGATGAGAGCAATTCATTTGGCTACCATGGAGTTCTGCTATGCTCGAAAGCTTAACTTGCCCTGTTTTTCTTCTTTAAAAATCGACCCATTTCTATTAGCTGTATGGTGGTGTGATATTGCAGATTGAGAAGATAGATATTGTAATTGCTGCCATGGGACATGCATGAGCCAACAGAAAGAGGATTTTGACCGGAAGTGCTATAGTACTCATTGATAACCAAGTATGCAAAATAATAATTTATAATAAGAATGACCATGTAAATGAACTGTTTTATTGGTTGGTATGAAGTCTTAACTAGGCACATCTCATGAGTCTATGCTACTCTTTTCAATGGTAGTGCTTGTTTTATAGTAAAAGATTTATATGACGCTCGTTTTATAATTTCTTCAATAGTACTATTGCATAAATTATAAAGAAAAAATATAAAGTAAATTCAATATATAAACATAAGTGACTAAGCATAAGTAATTAGATTACATATTCTCTATGATGTATTTATAAAATGTGTGATGCTTAAATTATTAGCTAATATATATATATATATATATATTCATTTATTGATGTATGAATGACTTTAATCTAGTCGAATATAAACGAGTGAGCCCTAACTTAGTAATTAGTATCAAACGGGCTATCGAATAAAATGATCAATAGTTCTAACAACAGCATAATATACATTGTACGTACTCTATATTATATATACAAATATATATTAATGTTTGTTGTATTCAGGAATCGATGCACGTGTGACGTGTCTCATGAGGCAAAAGATTGAAAGTAAATAGTTGGCAACAATTAGGCCGAAGTTGAACATGTTCGAAAGAAAACAAAATGGAAATTAAATAGAAGTTAGACCAACGATCCTTAGCCTCCTCATGATCCGGCCTTTCTTTTGTTAAACCCTCAATATCCAAGGGTATCAATGTACAAACTCTAAAATTGCATAGTAGGCTATCAACAATGGAAGTGAAACCATCATGCCAAAGATCACCCTGCAAAAAAAAAAAAATGACAAGCCAAAAAAGAACAGTACTCAAGTACTTGAATTTGTGCATGTATATTAATATCAATCTAAGGCTTTTGTTTTAGTTTTCCACGCATAAGAAACATTCATTTTTGCAAAACATTCTCTCGAAGTTTCATTTCTGAATAAATTTCATGAAAGTCTTCATGTATTGTATTAATAAAACTCACTGAGATTAGACATCATGAGTTTTAAGGGACTTACGCAGTACTAAGTACGTCTGCATGTAGGCCATATTCTTTAGCAAAGATGAAGGACGTAATGGATTGTGGTAATGCTGCCTGCATGCAACCATCATGATCATATATATCAGACTAGATTGGTACTGATATGATCTTTACTGTTTATGTAATATATATATATATAACTATTTATATATAATGTGAGAAAGAAGATGCCGAGGATCAAAACCAAGTGCTCAAATACCGGAGAATATTGTAGAGAACATCTAATCCCAATCGTTAACTGATGATCAGAGACACATGATGATCTTGTACGTATATATATCATCAGCTTGTATATACGTATATAAGCAGTAAAAGCATGAAGATAGTAGACGCGGGGCCGATCTTGGGTATATACTACATAATTATATTGCTCAGTTTGAATAATGAGTTCAGATAAAATAAATTGAAATAAAAATTAAAAATTAAAAAAATTATATTATTAGAATATTATTATTTAATATATTATTAATCAAATTCATTAGTGATAATCCACTGTTTAAAGCTTTTAATTAAGGCTAAAACCAGCTTTGATTAATAGATGATCATATTAAAGTACAATTTTTTATTTTAAATTTTTAAACAAAATATTATGTCTTACTGGCAAGCTGGCTAGGGAATATTCCTATAAAAAGTGCTTATATATATATATATATATATGAGATAGCTAGCCCACAAATTTGTGTAGGACGTACTTCTACGTTTTTGACAAGCTAGCTTCCACCTTTTTCTTTGATGACGGGAGAATATAATCTCTCTCTCTCTCTCCCCAATTGTTTTGTTTTGTCTTTATCCTTGTCAGCATCTTAAGAAAAAGAAAGAACACAAAATTGGCCGTGGTTGACATCATTCAACCTTTGACGTGTTGTACACTCAAAAAGTCGTGTATATGAATTAAATAGTCAAATATTGCACACCAGCCATGCATTTTCTACTCTTAACTATTAATTACATCATCTAGCTACAATATGCCTTTATAAGCATAAATGGAGGACATTGGTAGCATCGCGATGATCAGTGGCTGACCTGGGTGTGTGTGTATGTATATAAATAATATATATAAATTTGACATTCAAATATTGAGAAGTCGCAACTGGTACTTATGCTGCATGAGTTTATAGAAAGGGGAAAAAATCACCTGAATGATAGCAATACGTAATGCATCACCATGCAAACCCACTACGATAGAACCAATAGCCACAGCGGCTGGTCCCGCTATGAACCTTAAAACCATTCCAATCAAAGTGAGGCCTGGGCCGCATGCAACCAATTTTTCTTGAAGCGCCATGAAGATCCCTGCCATCATATTATTCAATCAAATAAGATTAATGAACAGAACACACAGTACTATAAGATTAGCTAGATCCATCTCTTAATAATTATCATGTTCTCACCCATGCTAAACATGGCAGTGCCTGTCCCAGCTTTTGACATGATCAGTACGGATCCCTCAACGATGCTTGGAAACTGCAAATGCCACCTGAAAACATATGAAATTAATAAGTTAACATAACTCAAATTAATATAAATGGTATACATACAATTTCATCCATGAATGTCTAAGACAAGATCATGTTCTGCTTGCTATTTAACTCTCTTTCCTGATCTACAGTACTACTTGATAATCATGCATGTTCTACGTCTATATATGTATATACGTACTTGAAATAATAGTACTTAAAGAAGCATGCTTTACATATATACGTACCTATTTGATATAAAAGCCCAAATAATGCCTATAATACATGCATACGAGTTCGGATTCATGGCTAGTTTCGCCCACACCGTCCTCATCAAATACCAGAACGACGGCCCTGTGCTTGGCTCAACATCGAGTACATGACTGCTCTGCTCCAAATCTTTTCCTGGTTCAACCCCAGATTGCACCCGTGAATTATCAGCAACACTCGTATCGGAAGAAAAATCAATACCCGTCTGTCGAAATTCCAGGACGAACAAGAGAACAGTGAGCCAAAGAATTCCCTGCACAATCGATGATTGAACGACCATGTCCACCCCCAATTGGCCATACATGGCCTTAATTAAGGGCACCCCTACAACAAGAGAATTGGTTAAAGTACACAAAGAGAAGCTCGTTATGGACCAGCGATAGCTTCCTTTGCTACTGCACTTAGCCCAGAAAGCGAGCACCACCACGATAATGAGCTTGGAAACGGCGTCGGCACCAATGAAACGAAAGTTCCATTTGTAAGGATCGGCATGGGCGGTGAATTCAAAGGTGAAGAGTGGCAGAGTGAAAAAGCAAACGAAGCGGCTGACTGCGTCGCACTGTTCACGAGTAAAGACACGCCACCACCTGACGGAGCCATAACCCAAAATCAGTGCAAAATAAAGAGGAACCATGGCCACCACCACTTTGTAAACATCTCCCCACCCTATCATTTTTAATCTCTTCTTGATGATCAGCTAACTACGTACGTACGTAAAAACTAGCTCTGATTTCGAAGTAGGACCTAATTTAGAACTTATAAGTTTAGGGTTGAATAATATTGAGAGAACGTAACTTGTATGACAATATATATATGAGCTGGGGTCTTTATATATGCATGCAGTACTGAAAAAGTTGTGTTGTTTCTCTCCATTAATAGATATTTCTTTTTTAGCTTCGGTTTTCTTTTTGTTTGTATTATTGAAGAGATTGAGAATTGGTGGGTGCATACGATTCTATGCCCTGGATTCTTTTTAAGGGTGACATAATTGTTTTGGTTTTGTGAGTGCTTGGAAGTGTCTAGTTGCTTTCATTCATGGGTTTTTGTTACGGCAGAGACCAGCAATTGCAATAGAATAAGGAATGAGGTCCAGCAATAATTCCACTCAACTGTGCAAATAGGGTTTCTGAATACGTGTGGTTTTTGTTTTATATATATATATATATATATATATATACATATATCCCGAGAAGTGGAGGCTTAGAGGCTTCAGACGTGTGAATTTTTAGATTATGGCATATTCAAAATTATATGCAAGTGGAGGGATGAAAAAATTGTTCCAGGTGATGCATATATGCATGCTAATGACTTAAAAAAAAATTTGATATAGGAATTATGTGACGGACGCTAATCATATAGGAATTTGAACCACTCTTTTTGTAGGTACCTTAATTACAAGCTGGTTGGTGTCTTCTGATCGCAACATTGTGGTAATTATATATTATTAATGTTAAAAAATTCCTAGTCGATTTTTGTATCTTAATATATAAATGTCATGATAATGATAAGATAGTCATCTATGCAGTTTCTAGCATTTTCTTTCAGGAATAACGAACAGAATAAGTTCCATTTCCCGATGATTGGATCATACGTACTACGCTTAGCACAAAAGCAATTAATACTGCTACTACTCTTAACTGCAATAATTCCGATCATTCAATGTTAGCTTTACATTCTTCGAGTTCGTAACTTGATCCACTCATTATATATATTCCTGTGTGTTGATCTGGTTTTCGATGGGATGTGCTATATTTTATTTGTGACGTTTAAGGTAGAAATTAGTACTACTGAATTCCATCGAGTGGAGCTTGTTAGTTGATGAGTAAATGAACGAGCTGCTGTCTTCTTTTGCCCTTTTTGATTGAATGGTGTAGGACTGCTAATGAGTATTGGTCGCGATCGTGCCCCTGCATGCATGGAATATTAATAAGTTTGATCGTTCTAACTAGGATAGGATTAGCTTCTTGATCGGACTATATATCAGATCCAATCTTTGATCCACAGCCACCAAATTAAATAAATATTGTTATAACTTTTTTCTATTGTTTTTCTGCTCGGTACAAATGAGTGGAGGACTTTAGTGCGCAGATAAAGATATTATGACAACCTTTGATCTTCAAGCGGAATAAAACTAGCTTTTGGCAAGTAAAACTAGGCGCTTCCTCTTTCTTTATTCTCCATAAAAAATTGTTGTTAAGTTGAAGGGTGACAATCCGATATTTTTTTTAATTGGATTTTTCGGTTTGGAATGGTTGTTTTTCCTTTAGAAGTTATTTTAATCATTCTTTAAAACTTTTTGGAAATATATTTGCAAATTTATTTTGTTGGGCTTTCTTTTATTTTGAATAGTGATAACTTAGACTCAAAATAGTGTGAGATTCAAATGAAAACTATAAGAAAATCCTTGAAGGCCATGGTTTGGAATTATTTGGAGGGAAAATCTAATTTCATCTCTATATTCCACTTTGCTTAGGAGTCAAGAATCAATAAATGGCATGCAGCGAATGGAAGAAATGAGTAAGCAAATATTGGAGTTTTTCCTTAGTAAGTTTCGGCCATGGTGGGTTTTAGAAGAATACTCAATTGGTTAAGGAACAAAGAGGGAAACTTGGTTTAAGATAGACTAACCTAGAATTAAGAGTTAGGTAAAAAATATTTTGTCTTTTTTCTATAGGGGAATCAACAAAAATGGGAGGTCAACTAAGGCAAGAACCGACTTTGTTATAAGTTTTCTTGGAATTTCTATGTAATGAACATGCTTTCTCTGAGATCCCAGATTACGTGTATTTTTACGTATTGTTGTTAATTATTTTAATTTATTTTAATAATATCATTGGTTAAGTTTTATTTGTTTAAAATTATTATTTGAACTATTGATTAGTTAATATTAACTTACGTTACTTTTCTTATTAATTTTAATGTGAGGTAATTATTTTAATGATTGGAATTAAATTCCTTTATTTTATTATGTGATTTTATTTGATGTGCTTTCTTTATATTAATTATTGTATTGTAATTAAATTGGCTTAATTTATTTTATTGTTGGGTTTTAAATTTTTTATTTTATTGATATTGCATTGTAGTATTTTCAATTAAGTTTTATTTAATTTATTGTGCTCTTTTTTCTAGTAGACTTCATTACCTTTTTCCTTTTCTCTTTTTCTTTTCTTTTCTTTCTCTTTTTCTTCTTTTCTTTTCTTTCTTTTTCTTTTTCCCCTATTTTTCCCCAGCCTCGTGCGCGATCCCTTCCCCCTCTTCTCTAGCCCGTTCTTCCTCTCTCCACCCAGCACCGTTGCGAGCGACCGTGGCCATCACCGCCCCTCCCATTCTCTTCCCCACCGGCAGGCGACCACCCCCTTTCAATTTCAGCCCAGCTTGTGCCGCCGTTTGCCCCCACGCCCACCTCCAAGCCACGGCCTTTAAGTGCTCCAGCGCTGCCGTCGCTCCACCACCGGCCACCATCTCTTTGCCACTTGACCACCGGCCTCTCAACTACCTAACCCACCCTTCCTTAGCCTCGATCTGCCACCCTTGAGGTCTCTTGAGCTATACTTCTATTTTATACTATTCGGCCTCCTATCGCCACCCACGCTACCACCTACGGCCAACCACCACTACCATTCACTTCACCAGCACCTCTAAGCACTTCCCGAGCCATCTCAGGTCTTCGTTTGTCTCTATTCAAAAGTTGGATTTTTGAGACACACAGTCGTTATCCACTTTGCACTATTACGTTGCTTTGCCGCCGTCGCTTGCACCTCGATGATGTTTTGAAAACTATATTATAGCGCTGTAAGTATTTTTTAAATAAATTTTGAGATTTAAATATATTTTACAGTAACAGCTTAGTGTTTTGTTGATGATTGGATTTATTAAATGTTGGATATTTGTTCATGGTGGTATGCATTGTGTAATTGTACTCTTATTGATGTGTATATTTGATATTTGAGGTTTTTACGTGAGACTTGATTTGGTATGTTGAGATGATTTAATTGATGGTTTTAAAAGAGAGGTACTGTAGGGATGGCGGTAAGCAGAGATGGTGATTTAGTCCCTCCTGTGATTCCCGCCTACAGTATTACTAGGTTTATAGATCTTAACAATTTTGATGGAGTCATAACGGGGATGCGATACATAACGCCCGTTATGGTCCATGTGTGTATTTCATATCAGAAATGGCAATATGTAACGCCCGCTATGAAAAAAGTGTATATGTCATAACAGGGACGACAATACGTAACGCCTGTAATGATTGATGATGTGTGGATGTCATATTAGGAATGACGATATGTAACGATCATTATGATTGGTATGTATGTTATATTGGAGACTGCGATACGAACGCCTGATATGATTAGAGTGTTTAGGTCATTACGAGGAAGGTAATACGTAATGCCCGTATGACTGGTATGAATATGGGGGTAAGCAGGGATTATGAGTCATTTTCTGGGAAGATGGTGAGTTTTGATAAACTGATTTGAGTACCATTTTTGGGAAAAATGATAGTTGTTTTTAAATAGATTTTATTTTGGACCAAAAGGAATTTTGGTGTGTGTGATTAATTTTTTTATTTTGAGAATGATGATTTTGAGTTTCATGCATATGGTATCATGATAATTCATTTTTGTTGGTGCATGAATGTATTTTAATCTTGTGATTTGTTTGGATTATACTTACCTGCGATGCCATGTTTGGCGTCATAGATTTTGGATGCAGATGTCGAGCAGGCTAAATTTGAGGAGGTGGCTCCGCTGTTGAAATATGGTATTATAATTTATTATCTTGGGAATTGTTATTCCCGTTTTTGATAATTATGTATTTTTATGATTTTTCTTTGGGATGACTGTATTAATTCTTCTATTAGAGAATTTGTGTTAAACTGGTTTGTAAAATAATTCTAAAAAATTCTAGTACTTAGATATTGACTTTATTTATCCATTATTTTTATTTGGGTATGTTACATATTCACACACTTAGCACTTGACGTTGGGAGTGTGTGGCCCGTGTTGTTAGTATTTCGACGGCTCGATTCCCATATTTCTATAAGTGGGAGTTGGGGGCATCACATTTTCTTGACAAGTATAAAGACAAGTGGCATCCAATAATCTTATGTCCATGATGAAATTCGGATAGTATCAAAATGGAATGGGGCAGCCGAATCCCAATCTTGCCTTATCTTAGATGTAGTGCACCAAAAATAGAAGTGACGTATACCTAATTTTGGCATTTTCTTATATGTGTCACACTTATCTCAAGATAAGTCTTAAATCATATCACTTGCCAACTAAGCCTAGATGGGGGAGGAATGAGTACACTATAAGCTAAAGAGACATATGGCACGACAAACCTAGTTTCAGGTGTTTTCTAAGATTTTGTTCCCACTTATTTGGCATAAGGAATCGACCAAACCCTCATTTGGAAAAACTTCCTCCATTCTCACTTCCAAACTCTCGACCAAACCAAGCTCACAACTCTCTCTACCCCTTCTTCCACTCATTCACCTCTAAAACCTCTTTTCAAGTCATTTTGGTGTGTATTCTTCCAAAGAATTTTTAAGGCAAACCTCTCTTACAAGATTCTCTTTATTAGATCTCTTGAAAAATCTATAAGTGCACATATAACTTAATCCTAACATTCACTTGTATATATAAAATTAACATGTTGTTGATTGTTCTATTTGAGTACATAATATACTTATTGGAAGGTTAAATCTATGTTATGTTTGTGCTAAGTTGTTTTAAAGAAAAGTAGTGTAGTATATAGGAAGAATCTTCTAAAGAGCAAGGTTCTATTTTAATAAATTATGGTTAGAAGTTTGGATGATAGTATGTGATGTTGGGATAACAAAAGAACTAAATATGAGGTTTATAGGGTTCGGCCCTAGTGAAATATTTTAGAGTATTTTGAGTTTCAACTCCTAGATGTTGATATGGTGATTAATTTAAATTATTGGGGTGATTAAGGAAAGTTATATTATTTGACTTTCTTGAAGCGTAGTGGAAGAACTACGTTTAGTGTTGGTGAAATAGTTATTTGATAAAAAGGTTGATTGATGAAAATGACCCGCCAAGTGATTGAGTGCTTTCAGCTAAAGATTTAGTTTAGATTAATTATGGAGTTTTACAATATGCTAAAAGGAGAGCAAGTTGGTTTAAATAAAAGGAAAAGAAATTATGAACTAACCCTATCTTGATATTCGACCTGAGGCTTTAAGAGTTAAGGTTGAATTATTTTCAATTTTCTTTCAATGGATTATTTATGTTTTGATTAACTATGTATGCAAGTACAATATGTATATGTCATGAATTGAAGATGCATGTTTTATATGTTATTTGGCCAATGAATCATGTAACATGCATAAAAGAGTTTAAAAGCCATGCACGTCCATTTACGTCACAAGATTTTCTGTTTTGGGTCATAACGTTTTTCAGAAGAAATAAGAGTAACAATTTTATAAGAATTTCAAAGATTAAAAAAACTATCAGTGAAGACGTTTCAATCAGCCGCCATAATAAGAAATCTGGTGGTGAAAGCATTTTAATTTGCCGTCGAGATTTACAAAACCCAACAGTGAAGGCGTTTCGATTTGCCGTCGAGGTTAAGGGATAAGTATGACAGTGAAGATGATTTAATCTGCTGTCATACTAAGTTTTGTATGGATAAATATTACAAGAGTTTCAAGAAAAAGATATGAAAAGTCACAAAAACTTTTGCACCTGTGTTAATGAACTTTCTTTTATGAAATTATGCAAGTCTTGGTAAAAAAAGAAGGTGCACAAGTCATGCATAAGTTACATAAAACTCATGATCATATTACGTGCATTTGTGAAGCCAGACAGAATAGTGATTATTTTACAGATTAGTTTCAACAGATGATTCACAGGGAAGAACACAAGAAAATCGTCCAAAACACAGAGAATACGTCTTTGAGGTTCACCTGAATATCGTGCAATCAAGTAATGTTGAAAATCAATTCACAAGGCGGATTGTATAGCCAAAAATTGTCTGTATCCGAATTTAACCAAAAATGGCAAAATCTCGAAAATCATGTCAAATTGAAATTCAAAATAAAATAAGCAATCTGCGAAAAGTCCAGCCTAAATCGGATTTAAAATCACTTCCTAACTGACAAAACAAAATATTACCAAAAATAGAAAAAAATTACTAAAAATAATGATTTGAAGGGAAAACAGCAGAATTTGAGGTCGAAAAAAAGGCACATGGAGCCATGCTTGATGTGGATAGCGGGCACGTTGAAAAGAACTTTCCGAATTGGGGTCTTATGCGCGATTCTGACACCCATAGCCCAAGTTATGACTAAAAGATTAAAACGCACCCAAAACTGCCCCAATTACAATTGATATAGCAATCACTTCTTGCCCTTGCGCTGATCCCCCCAACTCATGGTATCTCAGCGCCATGAATGTGCAATCTGACATGTCAGCACCATCTGTTTCAAATTCCCCTACATTAATCGCCCCGGGTTGGAAAGAACTCGTCCTCGAGTTCAGAGTAGTGTTATCGAAATCCACAAAACAAGGACCTAAGTGCTTCATATTAAAGACATCAAAAGTCTTCAAATGACTAAGAATGCGCAACCTATAAGCATTATCATTGATTTTCTGCAGGACCTCACATGGTCCAATCTTTCGGTCCTTAAGCTTACTATACTCGTCAACAGGAAAACGATCACGAGTTAATACAACCCAAACAAAATCACCAACATCAAAAAGTACCTGGCAACGATGACTGTTAACCCGAGTCTTGTACTTGGTATTGCTCTCATGAAAAGCTTGTTTCACCTGCTCATAGAGGCCCCAAAGATGCTCTGTCATCTCATTTGCTTTAGGACTAAAACGTCCTATACGTGGAATAGGGGCTAAGTCTAGTACCCGAATGGGTTCTGACCATAGACGATCTCAAATAGGCTTAAGCTTGTAGTTCTGTTTTTCGATTTGTTATAGGCAAATTCTGCCTGAGGTAAAGCTAAATCCCACTATTTTGGCTTAGTTCCTACCAAACACCTCAAAATGTTACCCAAACTCCGGTTCACCACCTCGGTCTAGTTATCCAACTGAGGGTGGTAGGCACTGCTAAAATTCAACTGTGTCTCCAATTTCCCCCACAAGCTCTTCCAAAAATGACTGATGAACTTGGAATCATAATCAGAAGTAATAGTTCGAGGAACACCATGTAAGCACACTATCTCCTTGAATTAAAGATGGGGCAATCCGAGTATCATCCATAGTCTTCTTGCAAGCTACAAAATGGGCCATCTTGAAAAGTCTGTCAACCACAACAAGGATAGAATTTGAGGCTTGTTGGGTGCGGGATAAGCCCAATATAAAATCCATGCTGACATCCAACTAAGGCATTTCAGGAATAAGTAAGGGAGTGTACAGGCCCACATTAGTGAGAACTCCCTTAGATCGCTGGCAAACATAACAACGGTCCACATAATGAGCCACATCACTGGTCAGCTTAGGCCAATAAAAGTCAGAAGAGATAAGGGCCAATGTCTTGTCTCGGCCAAAGTGTCCCTCATTATGAAGTTCACTTATAATTTATTGTTTCAATGAAAAATCTGGAATGCACAACTGTAATTCACGAAACAAATAACCATTACACAAAACAAAATCATGACAGTGACCATCAGTTACCTCCTGCAATATCCTTCCAAAAGAAGGATCGCTGCATACATATATGTGAAAGCCTCAAAGCCTGCAACTCTGGTACTCATGGTGGTGAGAAGTAAAATATGACGACTTAGGGCATCTGCGATGCGGTTCAGGCTCCTAGCTTGGTGCCTCAACGTAAAGGTGAACTCTTGCAAATACGCTACTCGCTTGGCATGTCATCTGCTCAGCTTGTGTGGACTATTGATATACTTCAGGGCCTCATGATCAGTAAACAGAATGAACTCCCTCTGTACTAGGTAGTGACGCCAATGCTGTAGGGACTGAACTATGGCATAGAACTCAAGGTCTTAGGTGGAATAATTTCTTTTTGATCCCGATAGATTTTCATTGAAAAAAGCAACCAGACGCCCTGACTGACTTAGAACACCACCAATGCCAACGCCAGATGCATCACAATTTATATCAAACACTTTGTCAAAATCCGAGAATGCCAAAACTGGTGCCTCGGTCATCTTCTGCTTGGCCAGTTGAAAACTAGTCTTTGCCTCCTCAGACCACTTGAAATCACATCCGTTAAGGCACTCAGTGATAGGGGCAATCACAGTTCTGAAATTTTTGATGAACCGTCTATAGAAGGATGCCAATCCATGAAAACTTCTGACATCGTGCAAGGTTTTTGGTTTGGGCCACTCTAAGATTGCGTCTATCTTTGACTGATCTACATAAACACCATCAGTAGACACAACAAAACCAAGAAAAGTTACATAAGTAGTGAAAAAAAACACTTCTTCTTATTGACAAATAGGCACTCCGTTTTTAGCATCTCAAAAGCAACATGGAGGTGATCAAAGCGTAAGGCCCACGTTGGACTATAAATGAGAATATCTCGAAGTAAAACACAACTAATCTCCTCATAAATGGCCGCAAGATCTGATGCATAAATCTCATGAATGTGTTGGGTGCGTTGGATAGCCCAAAAGGCATGACCATCCACTCATATAACCTGTGTTGCGTCTTAAACGCTATCTTCCACTAATCTCCAGGCTTTATTTTGATATGGTGGTATCCATTTTTAAGGTCAATTTTAGAGAAGACTTTAGAACCGGATAGCTGATCCAACATATTATCCAGGCGGGAGATTGGAAACCTATACTTCACAGTAATTTTGTTGATTGCTTGGCTGTCAACACACATACACCATGAACCATCTTTCTTTGGCACGAGCAGGGTAAGAACTGCACATGGGCTCATACTTTCACGAATATATCCCCTCTCTAATAACTCCACAACCTGTCGTTGTAACTCTTCAGCCTCCTTTGGACTGAGGCGGTACGTTGGTTGGTTAGGCAAACTTGATCCTGAAACAAGGTCAATTTGATGCTGAATATCTCTCATAGGCAGTAGCCCAAGAGGGAGATTCTCTAGCATCAGTTCAGCAAACTCTCTTAGTAGTTGCTGCACCTCTACTAGTAGATCAGAGTCCATGGCTATTGCATTGTTTCCGCAAGGTAGTATAGCATAGACTACGTCTCCATGCTCAATCACATCTAAAAAGCTGGACATAAAAATCAGGTTAGTATTATTGGCTACCGGGGTAGGAGTGGGTCCTTCCTGTCGGGGCACCAACACAATCTTTTTTCCCTTGATGTTAAGGAATATGTATTCTTTCGTCCATCATGAATGACACTACAATCATACTGCCAAGGCCGACCCAGCAATACATGAAATGCATCCATAGACACAACATCACACCAGGCATTATCGAAATATTTTCTGCCAATTGAACAAGACAAGGTATCGCCTATCTACTGTTACCTCATTGCCCTTATTTAGCCATGACAACTTATATGGCTCAGGATGATGGTCTGTCTTCAATTACAACTTCTGGACAGTTTCCTCGGACACTACATTCTCATAACTGCCGCTATCAATGATCATTTTGCAGAATTTATCCGCAACTGTGCAAGTTGTGTGGAAAATATTGGTTCTTAACCAATCATCCCATGAATCGCCCTTGGGAGTCAGTAGGCTCTTGCGAACGACCAGAGTCTCATGGCCATCTCCATACAGCACATCGTCAACTTCATTATTGTCATACACGGGCTCGCCAATCTCCTCAGTCTTGTTTATTATGTCTTCCTCAATCAATAAATTTTTACCCTTTTAATTAGCAGGCTTCCTGCAATCAGTCGCTTTATGCCCTTGTTCCCCACAACGAAAACATCTAGTAGTATGGTTAGAATTGCTCTGTGGTGGCTGCTAGACAAGATGGGAATCTTGAGTGCTAACTGGCCGACTATTTTGATCGCTCTTGATCACTCGCCTCCTGTTTTGCTGTTTTTCAATAACAAGTGCACGCTGGTATGCCTCCGAAACAATCCAAAGGAGTGAAGGCTGAGGACATCTTGCAAAGGCTGGCGCAAACCCCCAAAAATCGTGCCAACAACTACTGCTTCGTCTCAGATAAATTGTTCTGGGCGACCAACTGGTAAAACTCTTCTGTGTAATCATCGGCTGATCTTACGCCGCCCTGCCTCAATGCATGAAGTCGCTGAAACAAGGTTTGAGTATAGCCAAAGGGAAGGAAGTGACCTTTCATTTTCTCCCAATCAGTGATCTTGGCCATGCCCTGCTTGTCTCGTGAGTGTCTCAACTACTCCCACCACACAGATGCTCTGCCATTGAGTTTGATGGCGACCAGTTTTACACTTTCACAAGATCGAGGACTTCCTTGTAATAAAAAATACGCTCCACTTCATTTATCCAATCAATGAATCCCTCAACCTATAACGTACCAGAAAACTCGGGTAGATCGACCTGAAAATAGAGGTTTCCATGACGCTAATTCCGACCACGGTGCTCCCAAAATAGAGCATAATTGTGATATGGGTTTTCAAATGTGGAATCAAAATCATGATCAGAGGCCTCACGATCCTCGAAATACGCTCCCGAAAATGCTGGGTTAACTCTGCGACTTGCCTCTACAAATCCTCAATCATCATCCTGAACGCTACGATCACGGCGTTGGGCTTCCTCATTCAGAACCTGCCCACGACGACCACGACCACTAGCCATTGAAACTGATGAAATTTCACCCAGGAAGATGTTGAAGCTCTAATGCCAACTGTCGCCAAACAGAATAGTGATTATTCTGTAGGCTAGTTTTAACAGATGATTCACAGGAAAGAACACAAAGAATACATCTCTAAGGTTCAAATAAATATTATGAAATCAAGTAATGTTGAAAATCAATCCACAAGCCGAACTGTACAGCCAAAAATCGTCTGTACTTGAATTTTATCAAAAATAGAAAAATATCAAAAATCACATCAAATTGAAATTCAAAATAAAATAAGCAATGTGCAAAAAGTGGGGCTCAATTCGGATTTAAAATCACTTCCTAACTGACAAATGAAATATTACCAAAAATAGCAAAACATAACTAAAAATAAGGATTTGAAAGGGAAAACAGTAGAATTTGAGATCGAAAAAAGGTACATGGAACCATGCTTGATGTGAATAGCAGGCACATCAAAAAGAGCTTTCCGAATTAGGGTCTTATGCGCGATTCTAACACTTGTAGCCCAAGTTATGACCAAAAGACTAAAATGCACCCAAAACTACCCCAATTACAATTGATGTCGCAATCACTTCCTGCCCTTGCACTGATCCGCCAACTCATGGTATCTTAGCGCCATCAATGTGCAATTTGACATGTCACCATCATCTGTCTCAGATCCCCCTGCATTAGTTTGTATGTTGTTTATATAAACTGTTAATATTTTCATTAAAATATTTGTGTACTTACTGAGATTTCTTAAAATTTTACCCTTTGAATTTCATCTATCATTCCCTGTGGAATGATAGATTTAGTTGCAAGACTAGATGGCACAAAAGGAGACTCAAACTTCTCAAGAGATTCAGTAGAGCCCTGAGGGGCCTACTGAATACTTTTTTTTTGATGATCTGGCCCCACTTGCATATGACCAACTATTGGAGGTCATAAGGCAACATGCCACCACATTATCAGATGAACAACGGCTCATTATCTCTAAGTGGTGTTTGCGTGACGCCAACAGGAAGGTACCTCCAACAAGATTATGAAATTAGTGTGGGTCAGTTTCGTTTTGGAAATGATTATAGAGGAGTCAAGGAGCCCCTATGGTAAGAAGGGGTAGTTGTACGTTGAACTATATGTGTAATCGAAACAATTTGGTTATGTAAAATTTGATACTTCATGATGTTGTAAATATTAAGTATGTGGGTTTTTGTTTATGGTTAGCCATGTGATGATCTTGCAAAGTTAGATTTCTTTGCATGTTTGACAATTAACCTTATTCTGCTGCAATACACATTACATACTACTAGTAAGTTAGGTACATACATACTATTTTCTAATATGTTTGAAGGGTATGTAGCCTAGTGTTACATGTCCTGACTGTTTACGTTAAATCCTAGATGTAAACAAGGGTGTCTACATGAAGTACACTAAAAATACAACAGAATATTTCTATCTTTTTGTGTAAATTAAATCGATAATTTATTAAAAATATATTATCCATAAAGGAATAAAAAAGATCAAACAATCCACAAGTAAGACACCAAGATTTTTACGTGAAAAATCATCTAATACGAACGAGAAAAATACGGGACCTATTCCGGACGTTAAAACTTACCCTAATAATAATAATAGTTTTTCATTTTGTCTTCTCTAGAGAGAAATTTCTAGAGGCAACCACTACATCAAGATCAATATCGATTTTCTTGGTTTAACACATTATCATCACCATATAAACGAATATCAATTAGGGCGACAAGAAACATCTTACCAAATTAATGGGTGTCTACATTAAACTAGTGAACATGGATGTCAACTATTAGCACGAATCAAAGTGAAACTCTCACCTTCAAGAATAACATAGTAAAATTTCGTCAAAATCAGAGCACAAATCTCAAAACTTTATGGAAGTGTGAGAACAAAAGACTAATTCTCACTCTTTAGTATGTACAACCACAACTTCCTCTCTTTATTTTATTGTTTTTTCTCTTACACACACTAGCATATATGGCACACTTTCATAAGTAGAAAACTCCACCTATTTTGAAATTAACAAATTGTCACTAATTAAGTGGCTTATATGGACTTCGCTCACATGGAGGAAGCTAACCAACAAATCTCCCCCTTTAAATTATGTGAGGGGCTTCACACCCAGTCTGCTTTTCTTCTATATACTTCAAACTTTTATATAGGTAGTGATTTTGTCATTATATCTTATCCATTTTTGTCAGTGTGAATTTTCTCAAACTATCACGAATTTAATGATACTTCACATTAATATTCTTACATCTTCAACAAAGAGTTGATTTCTTAATGAGATGGATACACTCACACTATCACAATAGAAAATATAATTCTCTTACTTTTGACCCAATTGATCTTCTAAGAACATCTCCATCCATAAAAACTTCTTGCTAGCTTTAGTGATGATCATATACTCAACCTCTATAGTAGACAAAGCAACATATTTCTTGTAACGCCATAATAGAAGGTCTAAACCACATGGTCTATATTTCAAAAGAATTAGTCAATAATACAATTGGAGCCTCATTACAACTTTATAAAGAGTAAGAACTTCTCCTTTTCAAGTAATGTGGGATTCCATACATCACCTGCTATTTTCCTTATCATATGGGGTATCACAATCTACCCCCTTTAATTGTCCGATGTCTTCATCGGGCATGTTCCTCATAGGTGGTACGGCTCAAATCCTACATTTCTAGTTGTGATAGACTCTAATACCAACTATAATGCCCCAATGAAAGGCTCAAATCACATGACTTATACTTCAAAAGGACTAGTCAATAATATAATTAGAGCTTAATTGAAACCTTATAAAAAATAAGAACTTCTCATTCCTAAATAATATGGGATTTCATACACCACCCACCCTGATCCTTATTATAAGTGATATCATATTTTTATAGTCTACATTACCATAATACATCTTTTCTTAAAAAATAATTAAGTACCTTGAAGTAGACTTCTTGAAATCAATATGATCACCAGACATAATTGCATTTATTAATCCATCAAGCATTGGCTTACTATTTTCAAAGGATAAACAGACTCTAGAAGTACCTTTATGATACATAAGAATCCAATTTTTAGCTGGCCCATGTTCTTTGCTAGGGTTAAAGAGAAATTGAATAACAACTTCAATAACATAAGCGATATCAGATCTTGTGCAAACCATGTCATACATTAAACTACCCAAGCTAATGCATAAGGCATATTTTGTATCTCTTCCTTCTTTTTCTCACTTGTAGGAGTCTACTTTGAACTTAACTTTTGATGGCCACAAATAGAGAAGACACGGGTTTTTCCTTGTCCATGTCGAACCTATCTAGTACCTTCTTGATATAACTTTCTTGAGATAGCCACAACTTGACATTCTTACTTTTACTAGAGATCTTCATACCAAGGATTTATTTTGCGGATCCCAAGACTTACTTAAGTCTCTTTTTAATATGTTGATCTTTTCATAATCAAAACCAGATATCAATTGTCATCCACATATAGCGAAGGACTGATAAGTTCAACATCACATAACTTTTTAACAAACACAGTGACCATAAGTATTTTTATCATACCTATGCTCAACCATAAAGGAATATAATTTCTTGAACCATTATCTAGGTGGCTACTTGAATCGATATAATCTCTTCTTTAGTCAATGCACAAGATGCTCTTTGCCTTTTACTATGAACCCCTCTAGTTGCTCCATATATATTTTCTCGAAAAGCAATCTTCACATCAAGTTAGTCAATCTCAAAATTTATATTGGTAGTGAAACCCAAGACAACTCTGGTAGAAGACATTTTTATAACGGGTGAAAAAATTTCTTCAAAATCAATACCTTTCTTATGACTAAACTCATTCACAACCAAATGTGTCTTGTACATTTATTTTGACCTATTTGACTCAATCTTCAATCTAAAAACTCATTTATTATTTAGTCCTAATCTTTTACACTTTGATAGTTCTATCAACTTATAGGTATGGTTCTCATGTAGAGATTTTGTTTATCCTTGCATAGCTCTTAACCACTCATTTTTTTTTATCATACTACATAGCTTCTTGATACGATTTCGGCTCTCCTCCATTTGAAAGTAAACCATAATACTACTCAGAAATGGAAAATTAGGGAGGCTAATACTCTCTAGTACATCTTCTAAACTTATTTTCTGTAGATAATTCTAAATGAAGTGTGTTGTTCTGGTCTCATATCATCAATTTTATGTTCACCACTTTCAATAGTATCAACATGTTCTTCCAATTCATCTCTCTCATGTTCATCATACATCACAAAATAAGAATAAAAATTGATTCCATGTCAAGAAGTTCTTCATTGAAAGACTATCGGTTTTACTTTGATCCATATCTTTAATGATTTGATTAAAAAAAAAACATATTTGCTTGTCTGATTTTCTTCTTAACTGAATCTCACAATATGTAAACAAATTCTTCATGTGCATAACCCAAGAAGATGTGCTATTTGGATTTGCTAACAAGCTTGGATCTCTCATCATTAAGAATATGAGTAAAAGTATTGCAGCTTAACACCCTCTTGCAGTTGAACAACTCAAATGCCCATAAAGGTACATTCCCTTATAGAAATCCTTTCAAGAAGGTCACTATCCAAAGGAATTGAAGGAGAAAGGTCGACCAAGTAAACTATTGTCTTCATTACCTCACTTTCAAAGCGAATTAGGCAATTTTGCATGAGAGAGCATATGCCTAATTGTTTCATAAATTGTTATGTTCAATCTCCTACTACATTATTCTGTTGTGATATCTTAGGAATTATTTTCTTCAGCTTGTTGCTATGAGTTCTGCAATACTCTCAAAATGGTCCTCCATTCTCACCACCATTATCTACCCGAACACATTTTATGTCTTCTAGTTTCCTTTTCAAAATTTTCATGTAGGACCTTGAGCACATCTTGTACTTGATCTTTAGTTTTCAGTAGAAAAAGCCCACTCTTTTTGAGAGTGATCATCAATAAAAATAACATAATAAAGTGCACCACCAAGACTTTTGGCATTCATATATAGTGAAAATATCAGTATGAAATCAGTCAGGAATATCACTCTTTCTAGATAGAGAATGCAATACCCTAAGGCAAGGTGTAAATAAATAATTTTGGTTATGGACTTTTGGACTACCGAGATCTGGGTTGAAATAAACTTTAGTCCCAAGAATTTACAATGACCTTAAAATTGGTCTAACTTCTCAGAATTCTTTAAGGTACATAAGAAGATCATTTGATGGAAACGATAAGCACAATTGCTTTTTATAATTTTTAGAAATTTTTTGTGCAATAAGAATTTTGTGATGATGTAACACCAACTGGCCCTTGACACGTGGCACCCACTTTACCATTTAGGGCCCTAGTACCCATAGCCACCTGGATAATGATGTTTTATTATTCTAAATACATGATCGAGTCACCTCTGATCAAGTCACCTCTAATCAAGTCACCTCTTAGTTCTTTGCACCATTATATCTTACACTTGGCAAAAAGACTCTTCTCAAGTTCTCAAATTTTGTTTCCTATGCCATATCCATGTGTGCTACCCCCTTTACCAATAGAATTCACTATCTTTGGCCAGCTTTCTAATTATTTTCAATCATTGTAATTATTAAGATTTTCAAATTTAGTTAAAGCTAAAAATTTTAAAAAGAAAATGCTAGAGGCTTTGCTGTTATTGTAAGCAATCTTCATATTCTCATCTCTTGATAACCACTTCTCTCCACCACACATGCTTTACATTTTTGAGTATGATTTATAATATTTTTGCTCAGTTAAATCAATATAATTTAGAGTCTTTTATTTGAAAATTTATCATGGAAGAGAAAGTAGGAGTGTAAGGACGAGCCCCTTTGGCAAGCACCAAATCTCTTTTATTTTTCTTTGATGTGCATTGCCTTCTTTTGCCATCTAGATTCATGAAGACTTTTATTACATATTTTTGTACTAATCCAAAAAAATCGTTAGAGAGTTTATTTAGACTGTAGAAACATAGTGAAGTCCTGAAAGGATTTTATAAATTGAGCAATTGATTACGTTATATCCGTTAGCATAGTCAGATCCCAATCCATTATGGCGACAAAGTTGTCATTTTTGTTTACAAAATGAATTTCATTATTATGTTCATTTGAGTATTTATGATTTTAAAGTTCAATGATATGTTTCCAATGTTTCAAATGAATTGTAGTCAAGATTATTTTTTATTTAATTAAGGCATTTAGGAGTAAACTATCATGAAAAGAATTGTATCATTTGACTCATAAAAATATTAAGGATTTTTTGATACAACAAAAAATTTTTGAGTTTTTCAGGTGAATAGTAACCCTTTAGGAGAGCACCATGTGGCAACTGGTTCAAATAGCTATCAAATCACCATGTAGAATATCCAAATCTATGTAAAATCACTATGATTACCTTTCAGTTGGATGCATGGCACAATTCTAACCATCCATACGGAAACATAGGACACATGTTAAGTAGAGGACAAATGTGTAAGTGTTGAAGTGTAAATCAAGCCATGTGATCATGTCTATTGTACCAAACACAAATCCATCCAACCAAATATTTTTAGGTTAACTTAGAAATAGGTACTGAACTCTAATGAAACTCCAATTGGTTGGAAGCCAATCTAAACCTAAATTATTGGAGGTAACCAAAGCCAAAAATGATTTCTAAACCCTAAACCAACTCAATTTTCATTAAGTGTTTTATCACTTGGTTAAATCACTTCCTCATGCAATTAACTAGTCAATTACACACTCTTACATCCTTAACAACATCCTCACATCCTTAACCGCTTCCTTCCATCTTCATTTGAAACAAGCAATTATCAAAGCCCTAACTTGACCCCAAACTAAATGCATTTCGGTTAAGTCTACTTAGTCCCATTGAATTCGCCCCTTTGTGGCCAAGATTTTTGGGAATGATTCCTTCCACTTTCACTGCCATGCTTTGGGTGTCGTGCTACCTTATGAATAGCACCAAATAGTGGCTTGATGGAAACCTAAACACCCCCATCAATCCCCATGTCATTCAAGAAAGATCCATGTCAACCCTTCACCTACACCCCACGTCCACACCATTTGCTTCCCACACCTTGCATCTTTCACTTGTGTTCCAATAGAGAAACTCAGTGAGATTTGTTAGTTAATTATAGCTAGCTTTTGTCCTCCAAGAATGGCACTCTATTCAACAATAAAAACGCTGAAGCAAGGAGCATTTAATGGTCAATCTTAGCTCAAAAGCTTCATAGATAGTGTTGTCTACTTCCTTCAACCTTTTTCTTCTCTTCTTCTTTTCATGACTTGTGTACCATGCTTAGATCATTGTTTGGGAGTATTCATAAGTTCTATCAAAATAATATATATGATCTTGAGTAAGGAATGACATATAAAAGTTGAAGTGTCATCTAAGCCATGCATGTTCTGGATCAACCTTGTTTTTGGTGCATAGGACTTTTGAGTTGATCACATAGAAAAATGATGCTCATGTATATTACAATCTTAGAGATTTAAGTCTAATTTATAAATGAAAATGGAGTTATGTGTTTAAAAAAAATAATCGCGGTGCATAAGAGTGTAAATCAAGGAGTAAGGTTACCAATCATGTTTTGGTTCCAATCTTTATGTTTGGATCTATCATTTTTCTACCAAGCGGGTTTTCACTTAAGCATTCATGGAGGATTTGTTTCATCAAAGTATGGATTTTTTTAACTTGTTTGTGATTAGGATCTTGATAGTATGGACGATTTCTGTGTTGAGAGCACAAAGGAGTAAGATCAATTGACTTAGTTTCAATTTTAGGGTTACAACGTTCTTGAACATGTGCTTAATCATTTTCTTTTAAGTCTATACGTAAATAAAATTAACCAAGCTGGTACTGATGTGCTTTTAGGATCTGTTTTGGCAGTATGATGAGTGATGTTTAGCACTAATGATTTCTCTATGCTTAACTAGGTTTGAAAGCAAGATTATGACTCAAGGTTTTGGTTTTTATCTATTGTGTTAGTGAAGTTTATTTAAATTACCCTTTAAAAGAAAACATGGGATTAGCATAGAAGAGGAGTTTCATGATATTTGTTGAGTTTTATAATTTTTTTGCTCGGTTTGTGAATATTGAAACTTTAGGGCGATTTTGTAATTTTATGGTTAAGGGGCCAATTTGTAATTTTAGAATTTTGATGTATCTTTATATGACAATCGAAGTATTCCTAACATTAAATATCACTTCTTACAACACAATAACTTTGTTTTAGGCAAAAATTTGTATGTTAACCTCTAACTTACTCTTAAATCATATAAGTATGTTTATGTATAGATACTTTATACTCATTGCATATGTTCTATTTATTCCAAGCTATTCACATGCCATGCTTATTGTATATGTTTTGATTATTTCAAGACATTCACATGACATGCCATTATTAAATGTCATCGTCACGTGCCCATGCAAAGAAGTACGTGTCATGCATTTAAGAAATAAATTTTTGTCACAAGCAAATATAGAATGGATAATTATCATTGTGGGACTTTCTCGTTCACTCTAGAATGATAGTATCTATTGAGGTGAAACTACATGCGGCATCAATCATCGTTTGGTGAAGATAACCAGTAGGTGCACATAGTTTATAGTGAGGTCTAAGGTAACCACAAGTATGAATAAATAAAGATGAAAGATAATTTATATATGTTGAAACCCAAATGATATGAACCTTTTTTGGAAGACAAATGTTGAATTTGGGATAAGTAGTTTCCTTTTGGTACCAATGACTACTTAGTCGCTTTTTTGCTGCATTTTATTTTTGTTAGAAACATGCTACATGCATTGCATATTAATTGTTATGAAAGGAGACCATATTTCATTTTTCAATGTTTCAATCATCGTCAAATTCTAAGCGTAGCTTCGGGATTTCGTAGAGAAAATTTATGAAAAAAATTCTTCGTTACTCTCCTATAAGACAATGTGTATAGGGCATTAGATGTATAGCTTCCACATTGAATAAGAAGGTCTACTTCTTTGCAAGAATCTAAAGTCATTTCTCACTAATGTGACCAAATCTCTTATGCCATAACTTAGTGGAGATTTCATTTTCAGCAGCAATAACATTTATATTGATCAACCTTGCATGTTTCCATCCATAATCCAAATTTTTAATTGAAATCAAATCAAAACGCATGTTAGGAACATGCTTGGAATCTTTGAAAAGCAATTTGCACTCAATGTTGGTTTTCAATTGAACATCTTTATGCCCGCAATCTCACACACTTTGCTTCATTTCCCTTACTAACCCAACCAAAATCACCATTGGTATAGTAAGAGAAGAAATCTCTATACGGAGTAATATGAAAACAAGCTATTGTGTCAATTATCCAACTCTAATTCTCATAAGAGACATATACATGAGTATCACTGCAAACAATGAGCATATCATCATCAGATACAACTGCAATCTCTTTTTCTTCTTTTTGTTCTTCACCTTTCTGTTTAAACTGTTCATTTTTTTACTTTCTAAATCTTTTCTTCATTGTGTGAAATTATTTATCCCTTTTCTTTCAAAGAGACTTCCTTTTGAATTGTTATAGTTGTTATCACCATGAGGTTTTCTGCTTTTATTCCTCCTTCATTTTTCTGTAACAAGTGCATCTAAATGAGAAAAAATATTTCTCATGCTCATAGTCATCATACTTTTGGGAGATGAACTACTGAGAGATACCATCAAAGTTTACCAACTATCTCACAAGGAACTTAACAAAAGTAATGCTCGAACCTCATCTTCCAAGACAAGTTTCATAATAGACAACTCATTCAACAATTCTTAACAAGTTTTCAAATGCTTTGCTACATTTTGTCCATCCCTCTACTTTTGATTCATAAGCCTTCTTACCATAAAGACTTTGATTTGTGCATTGTGTTGCTCATAAAATCTTTTTAATTTCATCCATAGACCGTAAGCATTTACTTTTTTGGCTACATTATGGGATAGACATTGATTAACCCAATGTCTCGATATGACTGGCAACTTTCCCATTCAATTTTTGTCATTCGTCATCAATTTTCTTTTCTAGTTTAAAAAATTCCAATCAATAGGCTCAAATTTTGCAATACAAAACATCCTCCATCCTTATCTTCCTAATTGCGTAATTGGCAAAAATGAGTTTAATTGTCTTACCATATGAATCTTCCATTTAATCAGCTATGATAATTAGCAAAATATCAACCAAACTCTGGTACCACTTTGTTAGGGTAATACCAAAAACACAACGGAATATTTTTTAACATTTCTTTGTGTAAATCAAATTGGCAATCTAGTTAAAATAAACTCACAAATCGAATGAATAAATTCAAGAAACCCACAAGCAATACATCAAGATCTTTATATGGAAAACCCTTTAATAAGAAGGGAGAGATCATGGGACCTATTCCAATTTAAACTATTAGTACATCAAGAATATCTATATGCATAGTTCAATACATAAGCATCACCATATAAGTAGCTTTCAACCAGAATGACAGGAAACATATTACTAAATGGAAATTTACAGTAAACAACTAGAGAAAAATTTTACCAATCAACATTAATATAATAACATTTTTACCATCATAAATAACATATTGAAACTTCATCAAAATCACACCATAGTTGATCCCTCAAAACTCTTATGGAAGTGTTAGAAAAAGATAGATTCTCACTAATATTTGCACATATGGCTACAACTCCCTCTCTCTCTCTCTCCCACACCAACACACACCTCGCACTTTTATAAAGCAAAAGGTCTACCTATCTGAGAATTACTAAATTGCTACAAAGTGGCTCAAATCAGCTTCCCTCACACAGAGAGATCCACCTAACAATTGGGTTGTTTCATGTTCACCACAATAGTTTTTTTTTTCAATATTCATTTTTTTTGTTTCATTTAGATAATTTGCTATTAAGGGTTAACTTTATGTTTCCCTAAATAAAGTAACTTTTAAGATGTTCATGGAAACATTTGAAAACAAAATACACATTAACAAAATAATTAAGCTAGTCTAAAATATGTCGACCATCTCCTAAACCATGTCGTTAAAATCATAAAGATGGTTCTCCAAGTTCGAAAAATTATTCAAATACTTGCAGCTAATTACCTACAGCTAGCTAGCTGAATGGACACTTTGAGGTCATCATCATTGCATGAAAAATTGAGATAAAAGTGCATCCTCAAGATCTCGTGTCTTTGATTATAACATATATTAGGAACTATTTTATGGACTACCAAAATGACAAGTTGTGTAACAGCCCGCTAGAAATTTAAAAGTGAAATTTCTATAGGCTTTAGGAAATTCGTAAAAACATTGTAAGTTTTTAGAATCGGCTAATTGCATATATTTTAGTATGTTAGCATAATCAATGTTACTACTCACTATGGTGCCAAAAGTATGATTTTATTTATGTGATAGCTCGATTTTTTCATATAATAATTTGTTCATGCTTGGAATGGATATCCATTATTTTTTTTTTATTTTTTGGAGGTATTTAAAGTAAAAACAAAAAGAAGGGGGAGAGAAAACTTTTCGAGTAAACCCTAAGAGCTAGGATAGAAACAACCTTTTAACCTAGGCTTTTTTCTTGTATAAGGTATATAAGAGTTTGGCTCAAGTGTTGAAACAAGATTCAAAAGCCTAAGAAGAGATAAGAGGCTGGCCATGCTTTGGTGTAGGTGCTTAGGGTTTTCTTTGGAGATCTTTTGTGCACTTGGCAAAACAAGACATCTAGTTTTTAGTTTTTCCAAGAAACCTTTTTGCATAGGAAGTTGAAAAAGGAGGATTTTAGGAAAAATGAACAAGTTGGTAGGCATGGGAGGTTGAGTGAGAAGCAAGGAGAAGATTTTTTGAAAATGTCATGTTGACATGTTTTGACAAGTGACAAGTTGAGAAAAGTAATAAATGGTGAATTTTTAAGAAAGGCCTTCTAGGGTTTTTCTTTAGGAAAGGAGTAGAAGGTTAAAATGGAGATTTCACTCATGGGGATGATTGATTTGGATAGAGAAATAGGAGAAGGATCCAAAAATATGCATGGTCTTTTTGGCTTCCCTATGCAAGTCCCATCATTGGGAAGCATGAGAGCTTTTTATGTGTCACATTTCACTTATACTCAAAAAAGGGTTGAGATTTTCTAGGTGCTATGTAAACCCTATGGTCGGTTTTGGAGTTCTTTTTCACCCATCCTTTTGTCTTTCTTCCTTCTAAAATTTTGGCCAAGCAAGCTTCCCCTACTCACTTTCTACTCACTTTCTTACCACCAAAACAACCATTTCCCTTGCATGCTTGTGTGTTTTTCTTGAAAAATTTTGTTGGCATCATCTACCTTGCAAGGTGAGCATCTTTTGAACCTCCTTTTGATTCATCATGCAAAGATGTGAGGAGTGTTTTCTTTCAAGGTTTTTAGCCCCCTATATTTTTTTTCACATTCATGAGTTTTCATAAAAAACTAGAGTTTTTGCTTCTTCCTAAAACAAAAATTCTAAGCTTTTGAGGTTTTTAAATTAAGGAAGAATAGAGTTGTGTTACACTCTAATTAATGAACACAAAATATTGGATGAAATATGTATAAGATTCATTCATGTATTGAAGGATAATTCTCTCTTAGAGGGGAACCTCCTCCGATTACCAAACAACAAATATTCCAGGTTCTAGATAATTCTCACCCACGCCGTAATGCATGGATAAAACCTTACGTAACAACTTTAGGAAATGCTACAGTAACCTCACATCCAGGTACTGTAGATAACAGACAAATAATAAGAAAGAACATCTAAGTACTAAGGCCAATGGCGAGCCTATAAATGGTAAACTAAAGGTAACTGGGCCTAAGCCCTTAATCTAAGCACAGTCTATGCCCAAGAGATGTAACTGGCCCACAACACCACTAATACCTTTCTGTTGTCCTCGAACCCATCAGACACCAACATACTTCACACACTTAGCTTTAGAGATCTAAACCAAACCCTAACTCTTCCTCTTCCCATTTCGGCATGTAACAAATCTCCTCTCCATTAAAACATCTTGCCCACAAGGTGTGGGTAGGAGGTGCAGAGCTGTGTGTATGGCTTCCATGATGCATCATCAAATGTCTGCCTTTTCCAACGCACGAGAAACTCCACAACCGGTAAGTTTCGAACCTTTCTCAGTCAGCAATCTAGGATTTCTTCGGGTTTTGGCTTGACGACGCCGTCTTGATCAACGGGTGGTAGTGTTTGATTCACGCTGATGTTGTGCCCTAATTTTCTTTTTAGCTGCGAGACATGGAACACAACCTGCATCTGTGCCGACGATGGCAGCCGCAGGTGGTATGTGACCTCTTCGATCCGGTGGGATACCTGAAAAGGGCCATAAAAATGAGGTGAAAGTTTCAAGCTTTTGTGGTGTCGGAGGGACGATTGGCAGTACGGATGGAGTTTTAGGTAAACCCACTGATCCACTCGAAATTCTTGTTCTTTTTGGCCTTTATCTACATACCTTTTTATCCATTCTTGAGCTTTGACCAAATTTTGCTTCAAAATGGACCAAAGCTTGTCTCTCTCTCACAAAGTACACTTGACCTCCTGTAATTTGGTTGTGCCCATTATGTAACTCGTTAATTTAGGAGGTAAATACCCATAAAGGACCTAAAATGGAGTTATTTTACTTGAAACATGTTGGCTAGAATTGTAACACCACTCCGCTAGAGCTATCCATTTAGACCACTCTATAGGTTTATCAAAGACATAAGATCTCGAGTAGTTCTCCATCTATTTTTTTACAGCTTCAGTCTGGCCATCTATTTGGGGATGGTAGGCTATGCTGAAGGCCAATTTAACTCCTTGTAGAGTTAAGAGTTCTTGCCAGAATTTACTTGTGAAAGAAATATCCCTGTCAGAAGTAATTGAGTTAGGCAAGCCATGAAACTTGAATACATGAGTGGGGAATAGCTGAGCCAGAGTTTTGGCCATATAGGGGTGAGACAATGGAATAAAGTGTGAATACTTGGTGAATCTGTCTACAATCACCCACAATGCATCAAAATTACTGGAATTTGGGAGACCTTTAACAAAATCCATTGTGATATCCGTCCATGGAGATTTCGGAACTGGGAGTGGTTGGAGTAATCCATTGGGTAAAGAGTTGTCTACTTTAACCATCTAACATATGTCACATTGCTTTAGGAAGTTTTGTATATCATTTTTCTGGCCTGGCCAATAAAAATCCTTCTTCACCCTATACAAGGTCTTGTCAAAACCCAAATGTCCTCCTAAGGGATTGGCATGTAGCAAGTCCAACAGCTTATTTATAAAAGGGTGGTCTAAACCCTACCTTTGTAAAATAAAATATCTCCTTTTACTATGTAAGGAGGATGGAGCTGTCCTTACTGGTGTTTGGTCTAGAGAGCCTTAACTCTGTCATCCGTGGAATACAATGTTCTAATCTCAGTCATCCAGTCTGAATGAGAAAAAGAGATGAGAGATATAGTAATCTCAAGAGTCACCTCTTGCCTAGATAGTGCAACTGCCACCAAGTTTTCCTTCCCTTTCTTGTACTCCAATAGAAAATTATATCCCATGAGCTTAACAATTCACTTTTGTTGCACGACCGTCCCAACCCGATGTTCAAGCAAAAACTTCATACTTTGGTGGTCTGTTTTAATGGCAAATGGTTGGTCGAGCTGGTATTGACGCCATTTCTGGACTACTGAAACATGGGCTAAAAATTTTGTTTCATAAGTTGACAGTCGTAAGGCTTTGCCTTTTAGAGCTTGGCTAAAAAATGCTAAGGGTCTCCCTGTCTGCATCAAGACAACACCAATAGCTTCCCTAGAAGCATCACACTCAATCAATAGCTTCCCTGGAAGCGTCACACTCAATCACAAAAGGCTTTTGAAAGTCTGGTAAAGCCAAGATTGGGAGTTCAGTTATGGCTGTTTTGAGCTGATCAAAAGCTACTTGGGCCCCTTCATCCTATAGAAAACTATCCTTTTTGAGTAGATTGGTTAGTTTAGTTGCTATAGCTCCATAGCCCCAAACAAAACACCGATAGTACCCCGTTAGGCCCAGAAAACCACATAATGCTTTGAGTGACTTGGGAGGTGGCCAACATCTCATGGCCTGAATCTTCTGGGTATCAGCCCGTACACCTACACCAGAAATTAAATGC
The DNA here is from genome assembly GCA_036898215.1 of Platycarya strobilacea. Lineage (NCBI taxonomy): Eukaryota > Viridiplantae > Streptophyta > Magnoliopsida > Fagales > Juglandaceae > Platycarya > Platycarya strobilacea. Next base: position 21,443,451 of record CM072555.1, on the reverse strand, counting down.
CCCAAGTATGCAATCTCGGTGTATCCAAAACTATATTTACTCAGCTTTGCATAGAGCTGGTTGTCTTGTAGGATGGCAAAAGTGAGCTGAAAATGCTGTAAATGGGTTTCTTCATCTTTGCTATAGATTAAAATGTCATAAAAAAACCAAAATAAACTTTCTTAAAGGAAGTTTAAAAACCTGGTTCATCAAGTTTTGGAACGTTGAAGGGGCATTGGTCAAGCCAAAAGGCATGACTAAGAACTCATAATGTCCCTCATGCGTACAAAAAATTGTCTTTGACACATCCTCCAGCTTGACATGGATTTGGTGATACCCCGATCTGAGGTCAAGCTTGGAAAAAACCTTAGCACCATAAAGTTCATCCATCAATTCCTTCACCATAGGAATTGGGTATTTTTCCTTCACTGTGACATGATTTAAAGCACGTAATCAACACATAATCTCTACATGCCATCAGCGTTTCTCACCAATAAAATGGGTGAGGAGTAAGGGCTTTGACTAGGGCAGATTACCCCAGAGCTCAGCAGCTCTTTGATGATTTTCTCTATCTCATCTTTTTGAAAATATGGGTAATGGTAGGGTCTTACAGAGACTAGTTGGGACTCGGGTTGTAGAGTGATGGCATGGTCATGGGATCTTTATAGGGGAAGGCTAGACGGAATGGCAAAAATATCTAGGTAAAGGTTAAGGAGTTGCTGAATAGGCTGGGATGGAAGGGAGGGTGTTTGGATGGTTTGAGGTTGGTCAATTAAGTGAAGAAAAATCCCCCTTTTGTTTCCAAAGGAGAAGCCTTGTTAATGAGTCCTTCTTCCATTAAGGAATTGCCCCATAGCCCTTTAAGAATAACCAAGGCATTGTGATACATAAATTGCATAGAAAGAGTGTGAAAATTCCACACAATGGACTCTAAATCCTGTAGCCATTGCACTCCCAGCACAATATCATAGCCTGCCAATACCAACAAATCACAGTGAACTTGACCCTTTGGATCATTAGTTGAACTGCATCAATGCTGCCCTGGCTTTGGACTTGATCTCCATGTGCAATTTTCACCTTTACTTTGTTCTCTATCACTACTGATAAGGACAGTGAGGATAAGAGAGATGGGTCCATGAAGTTGTGAGTACTTCTAGAATCAATGAGGATAGTGATAGGGTGGTGTCCAGTTTTTCCTACGACTCTCATCGTTTTAGGGTTGAGGGACCCTACCATAGCATGTAAAGTAATCTTTGGAATATTGCCATTATGTTGCTGTTGAATTGGAATAAGCTGGTTCTTGGCCATGTCAGAATTAGGTCCAATGGTTTCCCCCATTTCCTCAATTTCCTCGATTAAGAAGAGCTTCGGGTTAGAGCATTTATGACCCGGAGCCCATTTTGAATCACAAGAAAAACACTGGCCCTTACCCTACGGATTTTCATTTCTTCTCTAATCACCTTGTGAATTGGTACAATGGCTGTTTGGGGTTGTGGTTGTTTGGCTGTGGTTTGGGAAGTGTTTGGGAATTTTAAGAAGGCTGGTTCATGGTTATGGGAGGATATATAGTACGGGGTGCGGAAAATAGGTTTATGAGGGATGGCTAGCTTCTCCTTTTGTATTTTGGCAAGGCCATAGGCTGAGGTAAGGGTGGTGGGGTCAAACATTTTAACAATCAACCTTATATCATCCGCCAAGCCACTAATGTAGCAACTGAGTTTGTTGGCATCAAACAAACCCTTCAATCCATTAGCCAACAGTTCAAACTCAGATGTGTACTCTTCCACACTATCGTGCTACTTCAGCTTAGCTAACTGACCCATTGGATCGTCATAGCAATTAGGGCCAAATCTAACATAGAGTGCCATAACAAAAGCCTCCCAGTCAGAAAACCCACCAGACTTGTCTAACTCCTGGAACCAAATCAAGGCTCTACCCTCCATATGAAATGATGCTAAACGTAACTTATGCTTAGGAAGTGCATTGTGGTGGGCAAAGAAATGATTTCCCTTATAAAGCCATCCATGAGGGTTGTCCCCCTAAAAGATAAAAAACTCCAAGCAAATTGGTTTAAGCTGAAAATATATATCATACTCCATGTTCTTTGTCTCCTTGTAGTTGTCATTCTACTCATTGGAATGTTCCCCTGATAATTTCTTATTCACATTTTGTAGGTTTGTTGCCATAGTCTCCACTTGCTGGAGACTTAAAGCATCAAGGTCTCCATTTGACGTCTCAAAGCTACCATCTCCACGCCTAACGAATTGTATTGAGAGTCGGTACTTTTTTTTAGGGCATTAATCTCTAATTGCATGTCCTTCATTTTGGTATTCTTAGCCATCGGAAAGTGCCAGTAAAGGGCTCTGATTACCACTTGTTACACTCTAATTAATGAACACAGAATATTGGATGAAATATGTATAAGATTCATTCATGTATTGAAGGATAATGCTCTCTTAGAGGAGAAACTCCTCCAATTACCAAACAACAAATATTGCAAGTTCTAGATAATTCTCACCCATGCTGTAACATATGGATAAAACCCTACGTAACAACTTTAGGAAATGCTACAGTAACCTCATATCCAGGTACTGTAGATTACAGATAAATAATAAGAAAGAGCATCTAAGTACTAAGGCCAGTGGCCAACCCATAAATAGTAAACTAAAGGTAACTGGGCCTAAGCCCTTAATCTAAGCCTAGTCTAGGCCCAAGAGCATTTGGTTTTCTTGAGTAAAAAGTTATCTAGATTTCATCTTGGTTCCCTTGTGTTCTTTTTAGATTTTCTTATTTTGTTCTTGGAAGTTTTGTAAGTGCACTCTTAACCTAACTTTAGCATTATTTGAATATATTGAGTGAACTTCTTGTTGATTGATTTACATTATTATTTTGCTTACTTGTTAGATGATCTTTTTATATTCTCTCTATATTTTGTTAAGATTATACCTTAGGGTTTAATATAAGAAATATTTAATGGAATGTAGGGAATATTTGGTAAAAGATTATAAGGAATATATCTTAGTGACTTTCAACTAGGGTTAAATCCAGGCCATGCATGTTTTGGATGTTGAAAATTTTATTCTTGGGAGCTTATATGTTTCGGCCATAGTGAATTTTCGAAGGGAAATTTTTGGGCATTTAACTCTTGGGTTGATAATATGATCTTGACCAAATTCCTGAAGTGGTTTAAGGGCTTAAAACTATTGATTTCCTTGGTGTATGATTTTGGGTATATGCATGAAATAAGGTTTAGATCTTTTTTCGTGGAAGTTGACAAAAAATAATGAAACCAATGAGCATCTAGGGTTTCGGCCAAAGCCTCTTTATGATTTGTTAATTAGTTTTATTATTTTTTTACGGGAATGCATGAGTTGATAGAAAAAGAAGAAAAGTAAAAACTAAGGTTTTGACCGATGAGAGTTTCGGCCTACCCCTTTAAGGCTAGGGTTGATTTGACTTGTTCTCTTTTAACTAGAATGAACATGACTACCTTGAGATATAATTATGTTTGCATGTTAAAGCATGTTATATTCTAGTTTGGAAATGCATGTTTTATACGCCTCATGAGCTACATGTTTCGCATAAGAAGTCACAAGTTGCATGCATGTCTATTCAAGTCACGAGTTTCATGTCCTTTGGGTCATCATGTTTTCTAAAATAAATAAGTTAAGAACTTTTTATAAGAACTCCCAGAGGCTGGGGTAATTATTGCCCTAGTGGAACTTACTGTTCACTCAAGAGTGATTAAAGTCGAGTAAAGCTCTTAGGTCAATGAAGAGCAGTCGATGGACCTTGAATAGTTTCTATTAAAGGACACAGGAGCGAGATCGCACCTAAAACTAGTAGATGCCAAAGACAGTGAAGGCGAAATATGCGAACTACCATTAAGAGGATGATTATGACGTAGTCACCTTAACTAAAGTACTCTTAGAGTGATGCGATAACCAACGGGGAACACACGGTACATAAGGAAACCTTGAGATATCCAACATGTGATATGAAAAATCATGACTAGAAATGCTATGAGCCTTAGAATGATATGAATAAGAAGAATGGTGCGTAATGCTATGAATACTAAGAAAATATATGAAAAGTTCACAAATTGCTAAAGGACGTGAAGAGGAGTGTACCCGTGTCACCAGAGGACCAGCAACCCTTGGGGTCTTATTTAGTGTTGAGCCTAGATGGATCTCTATCCCTCGATGATGTCTACGCGTCGTCGACAGGGATAAGTTGTCAGTAGGGTCGCAGTATGAGCATGGGCCATTTTAATTTTTGGACAAGGTTATAGAAATGTGAAGAAGGAACCCCTTTAGGAAGGGGCAGTAGTGTCTTTTCCTTTTAGGTATTAGACAATGTTTATTTTTAAGTTGGAGGATTTGGTTTACCTCCCATGTTTTAGGAGCTTGGTTGTATGATGACTCGATACATTATGATGTTATATTTTATAAAGCTTTTGGGATTGTACTTTAGCTTTATCCTGTGATGATTAGAAAAATTTTTAGGTTTCTTTGCCTATCCTATTTGAATTGACCTTATTCCACTGCGATGTATATTGCATACTGCTAGTAAGCTAGGTGCATGTATTTTATTTTTGACATGAACGAGGGGTATGTAACCTTGTATTACATGTCTCTGATGCTTCAATTTACATTTAATCCAAAGCATAGGCTGGGAGCGTTGACAGTAGTATTGTGATACCCATATGATAAGGATAAGGGTAGGTGGTGTATAGGATCCCACATTGCTTGGAAATGAGAAGTTCTTGCTCTTTATAAGGTTCTAATGGGCTCTAATTGTATTATTGACTAGTTCTTTTGGAGTATAGACCATATGGTTTGGGCCTTATATTAGGGCGTTACAAATGGTATCAGAGCCTATTTCAACCAGAAATGTGGCACTTATGCCATGCCACCTACGAGGAACAGGCCCGACGAGGAAGTCGGCATTTAAGGGGGGTAGATTGTAATATCTTATATAATAAGGATAAGGGTGGGTGCTGTATGAGATCCTATATTGATTGGGAAGAAGAATTTTTTACTCTTTATAAGATTCCAATGGGGTTCTAATTGTACAATTGACTAGTCATTTTGGAGAATAGGTCATGTGGTTTGGGTCTTCCATTGTGGCATTACAATTTATCTGAGATAGTTAGAAGTGTTGGAATGTGTTATGGTCTACATCATTAGACTTAGTTGATTATTTAGGATTTTATGGCACAATAATCCTATTTTTAGTTTTCGGTCGATATGCTTATTATAATTCGCATTTGGATTTTTTCAAAGCACTTTGAGGTTGAATTTCAATAGAACAATTACAGTTTTAGCTTTGTGTTATTATTTAGAATTTTTTAAATACAAAGTTTAGTTTTCATTTTCTTAGAGTAATAGTAACCTCATTAGTAGCACCCAGCGCAGTATTTTCAAATCACAGTGTGGGACGTTCAAATTAGGTTGGAAAAGTTTAATTTGGACACTTGACAAGATTTTAACCACACTTGGTAAGTAGTATTGAACACCTAACACTAAGAAGAATCAAGAGATGTTTGAGAAAGAATCACTGTATGAGACCGAGCCACTTAAGCAAAATCTTATTGTTTTTCATTTGACCATTCGGATTGTGTCGAGCCAAATAGGGTTCTAACCCTAGTAAAATCCTAAATGGTAGGAATCCAATTAAAATCTAAAAAACTTGGTTGAAATCAAAATCTTAAACAGTTTTCTCAAATCCTAAGTTAGCCTTCACATCATTTTTATCCAATGTCTAGCATTGTCTTTAATCACTTGATTAAATCACTTCCATATGCTATTAAATTACTTTAAATTTATATTATTACATCATTATTCAACCTTTTAAACCTTAAAATTTTGATTGGACCAATAAAAATTAAATTTTGGCTTGATAGCATCCCAAACACTAACCAAACCATATTTAAATCCCAAATTGAAGCCTACTTGGTTGAAGCCTACTAAGGCTCACGAAAATTGATCACTTTGGAAAAGTTTCTTGAGGAAGTATCCTCCCCCATATGGCATGTCATTCACTTAATAGTGACATAATGTGAAGTACAAATCTACCTTAGAACACTAGCAATGGTCTTGCTAAAATTTTCTTTTAAAAAGTATAACTTTGCACACATTCCAGAAAAATTTGATCATATTTGATTAATAGTGGAGAGAAAAAAGTGGAGAGAAGGGAATAAATGTATTTTTTTTCACTTGTGAATAGTAATTCTCGAAAACTCTCCAAACTCTCCACTTTTTTCTCTCCATTATTAATTAAATATGACCAATATTTTTTGGAAAATGTGCAAATTTATACTTTTTAAAAGAAAATTATAGCAAGACCATTATTAGTGCTCTTATCTCCCTCCATGCTTTATAGTTACAGCAGCTAGCCATACTTTTTACCATTCCTTACCTTTATGTGACCTAATCACTTTCAATCAAAGGTCATTCAAGACCATACCTTTCCCTTCCAGAGGTCTATGGTCATGCAAGACTCCCTTAATATCATTTCATCATTTTTTTACCCAACTCTTAAAGAGAAACCGAAAATAGCTCTCTCAGGCACATTTTTGTCTATTCTTGCGCGGTGATTTTGGACTGTTTGTTAGTATTTTCTTGCTATACATCTTTCATAAAAGTTCTTCATCTTTGAGTCTAGTTTTCGTGGATATATTTTTATTTCATTTCATGATCATTTTATTGGTCAAAAGTGATTTCAACCATGAATAGGTCACTCTGGGCGTTAAACTGAAGAGTCGGTTATATTTTGGAAGTTTGACTAAGCTTATGGAAATATTTTGGTCCAAAAATTTTATGGAGTATTTTTAACATATGGTTATGAATAACCATTGAGGTTTTGTTGCATGACTAAAGCTTTTGATGATGGTTTTTCTTGGATCTAGAAACTTAAAAACTAGAAGTGAAAAAATAGTTTCTGTTTTTAGTATATTTTAATATTTCACGGTCTAATCCTATTCCAATGGCTTTGATAATTTTATTGAAGGACCCTAAGCCTCTTATATACATGTTAGAATATTGTTTTGAAGATATTTGATGTTAGTTTCAAAAATATGAAATCTTATGCAAAGCGATATTCGGATAGGTCAAAGTGTTGAGGTTCTTGACTAAATCTATGTTTTGATTGATTTTTAACCATGTGACCTTGAGTTTGAAGGTTGGATCTATTTTAGGACATCTTTTTAAACTATGTGGTGTTTGGGTTTGAAGATCACTTCTTTACAAGTCATGGATCAAGAGGTTGATCAAAACAAGTTAGAAATGAAAATTTGTTTTTTGACTTAGAGGAAAGCCAAGAACGTCAAGTGTCGTTTTGGTCATTTTGATGACTTTTATTTGATGATTCAAAGCATGATTGTCTTTAAGAATATGTTATGAATATGTTAGAGGTAAGGTTTGAATTTTTGAAATTTCTGGAGATGTTTTGAAATAGATCAAAGCATTTGATTCAAGAGTTATTCTTTTTAGTTAAAAATGTTGGATCTTTTTCTAAACATTTTGGTGTTGATGACTAGCATAATTATAGTGAATATCTTAAGTATATTTTTAAACCTAGGATATGAAGATTCTTGTTGCAAAAAATTGGTTTGATCATGAGTTTTGAAATTGGGAGAATTGCAATAAAAATCAAGAAAAAAGCTTATGCATGTTTTGGGCTCCTATAGATTTTTTTTCTTGTAGTTGTGTTTAGTTTTAAACTTTTCTGAGTTAGTTGTTAATTTTAGGACAAGATTTACATGTAGAATATAAATTTTATTAATTTTTGGAGTTAGGATGTGAAATCCTTAAGTTATGGGTAAAATGATCATTTTCCCACATGTAGATGGTAAAATAGTAATTTTACTTTAAGTTGTCTCTTTTTCACATTTCTAGTTGTTAGTAATTAAATTTTTACCTTTTGGAATACCCTATTTTTAGTTTTTCATATTTTTCTCTTTATTTCGTAGAACGCAAAAATCGAGATAAGTTATCTCTTAACTTACTTGCAGTTTACTGTATATGTGATGGGTAACAGAACTATAGTTTATTTATGTACGTTATCGTATATGCTATGTCATTTCATGTCATTACATGTTTATTTGTTACATAAATTATTTTGTCATGAAATACTTATCTGTTATATAATAATTTTATCACGTATTGCTATCTGTTGCAAGTATGCCATGTTATGTATGCCATCTGTATATGTATGTCACGTCACAAAATATCATATAATATTCACTATTACATGTTATACCATGTTACGAAATGTTATATATATGATATATTATGAAATATTGTCTGCTACATGTTATGTCATCCTACGAAATGCTTCTATTTCAAGTAAGTCATGTCTCTCAAGTTATTTTCAAGTCATGTTATGTGACGTCAGGACTTTTGTCATTTCGTATTTCATTCATGTTCGTTTCAAATACAATTGTGCATCTCAAGAACAGATTTCCAAGTCATGTCAAGTCTATTTATATCTATCACGACCCTAAGTGCTAGGATGTGGTAATATCCTAGTGGAACTCCTTTGTTTATGCTGTAGTGTCTAAACTAGTGTAAAATTCCCTGGGTTGAAAAAATAAATTTAATGAGCTACGAATGGGTTCTAAGTAATTGGTCACCGGAGCACAGCAGGCACTAACGCCGATGATGCCACTATTTCATGTTCATGTTATACATACTAGTGCGATTACAGATACTTGTCACGGGATACATACAATACGTGTGTCCACAACAGGTACAGATACTTGTGAACTGGCATGTATGTTAATGCACTTACAACTAGTGCAAATATCTGTGTTATGATGCAATAATCGGCAGGGACACATGACTCAAGGGGACCCGCACCCATATGTTTATGTTTATTTATCAAGTTTAAAGAACATGCTATTATGGTAACCCCATGAGATAAAACATGTTATCATGGAAATCCCATGAAATAAGAACATGATATCATGGTAATCCCATGAAATAAAAATACATTATCATAGACACCTCACAAAATAAGAACATGCTATCATGGTAACTCATGAGAGAAGAACATATTATCGTGGTAACCCCACGAGATAAGAACATACTATTATGGTAACCCCATGAGATAAGAATACGTTTCACGTTAAGGTTCAAGTTATGTTTCAAGTCTATGTATGTTCAAGTTCATGTTCAGTCATGTTCATGTTCACGTTCTTGTTTAATCAAGTTTTAGTTCACGTTCATGTCATTTTTCAAGTTCATGTTCATAACATGTTCCAAGTTCACGTTCATGTCACGTTTCAAGTTCAAATTCATATTATGTTTCAAGTTCACATTTATGCTATGTTTTATATCGACGCCCTCGCTTACGTTTTGGGATCAGATGTAAACTGAGATGTCGGGGATGAAAAATACAGGAAAATTCACCCCTTGTTCTTAACTTAAGTTCGAGCATGCGTTTAAATTAAAAGTAGTGAATAGAAAATTTTGCAACGAAAAATGTCAAGTCAATCTAAAATTAGGCAAGTATTTAAAATTTTGCCTTACGTCACATGGTATGACAATTATAAGTTCCCAAATTAGCTTCATATTAATAAATATCATCAAGAGTATCAGTCTCCACAAAATATATACTTTCTCAAACATCGGGAGCTAATAAAATATAGCAAAATATAATCATGCAACATCATCCATGCGCTGACTCCACGACCATTCACTACAATGAGGGTTCATCCTTAACCTCCTTAACCCTGGGACAATATAGGAATCACCCCAGGTCCATCCGACTGTAATGCAGAAGACCTGTCCCCGCCTATAAAGTGTAAACGCGGTCCATAAACAGAGACCCGTTAGTCCCCATAGAGAGACAGGATTCGACGCATTGACGACCAGCAGCCTCATAGAGCACCATCCATCACATGTCTGCTATAAGTTGGTTGTACAAAAAGGGGTCACCACATCAAAAGGCGAGGAGATTACCAGACCATCAGTGGTCTAAAGAGTCTCTCCGAGTATCAAATTCGTCGACGTCATCCTCTCCTATAGTCATTTATATCGCCCCAATAAGGATAGTGAAAATATAAAATGATGAGATTTCGAGAAATCTCAGTAAGTACACAACTATCTCAACAGAATCATTTCAAGCATACATATAAGCGAATAACAAACAGCGCATGTGTCATGCATATGCGACTAATGACTTGGCAAATGCATGTGCTCATGAAGACTTCCATAAAAACTTGACTTTCTTTTAAGCTTGATACACATACTTGCTTTTTATAAAAATGGTTCATCATATAACATAATTCTTTTGACTCATGCTTTAAAAGAAAACATTTTTCGTACAACTTTTCATTTCATACATCATTTCTTATTTTAGGCGCCATTTACATATTCATATCACTCTTGGGGCTTAAGCAGTTCTTGTCATGACTTCTTATTGGATACCTCACAGTTCCCCTATGCATCGTGTGTTCCTTGCTAGTTATCGTATCACTCGGCGATCACTCAAGCCTAAATCACTACATTACGCATTACCACAACACCCGCAAACTACTCAAGTCAGGGCAACTATGTTATCCGCTCATCATCACTCGATGACCACTCAAATCGAGTGACTACATCATTTTTCTTATATCAGTAAGGTAAAAGCCAACATCTTCCTTGGGCACCCACTAGATTTAGGTGCGATTATGCTCCAGATACCTTTGGAGCCATACATGATCCATCGACTGTTCTTCGTCGACCTAGGAGCTTTCACTCAACTTTAAACACTCTTGAGTGAATAGAGAGTTTTATTGGGACACTACCCCGTCCTAGTCTTTGGGGTTCTTATAAAAATTTTCAATTCTTTTCTTTCCTTTGAAAATATGTTTATCTCAAAAACATGATTTTCATATTTCATACATGTGATATGCAACCCTTAATGCTTAATATATGAATCATAGAACTAGTTCAAGTAGGGGTGGGCAAAATTTTCGAGTTCCGACTTCCGTCCGAACTCCGCTCCGATTCCGACTCCGATCGGTGTCGGAACTCGAAGTTTGGAATTCGGAGTTGAAAATTTTCAACTCCGAAGTCGGAGTCGGATTTCGGAATCAGAGTCAGGTTTTATACCGAATTCCGACTCTGAACTCTGAAGTTTTTTTAAAAAAAAAAAAAGATGCAAAACGACGTCATTTTGCATATTTATTTTTTTATTTAATTTAGCTAAACGACACCGTTCCAATTAAATAGGAAAGGCGTCGTTTAGTCTAGGGTTTGTTATACCCAGCGGCCTCTTTCTTCTTCTTTCTTCTTTCTTCTTCTTCCTTCTTCCTTATTCTTCCTCCCGTCCGCGGCTGAGACTCCGAAGTCCATCCCCCAGTGCAGCGCTGCTCATCTTCTCTAACGGCGATTCTGAACCTCCGGTGGGTGCCGCTTCTCGAACACCGCCGTTGCTCCACGACGTCGCTCGACGCCCGACACCCACCGGCCGCTAGCCCTCCGAATCCGCAAATTCGAATTGGGGTAATTAAAACTAATTAAATGTATTATTTTAATGTGATTATTTGAGTTGGTTTGCTTGTAAGTTGTGTATGTTATTATATTGTGAAAAATTTGAATTTATATTGTTTGTTTTGACAGTTTGTATAAACTGTTTGATAAAATGTCATTGAGAAAAATAAATTCAAAATTGGCCTAATTAAATGTCATTGTGTATTCTATTTAAATATAAAACTTAGCAAGAAGGTTTACTTAAACTTGAACCATTTTTATTAAAAAAATAATATATATATTGTAGGTAAAAAAAATAGACTACCTGTTCTGTTATGTACTTACAAAATAAAGTGTAGGTTGTGTTTGAACTTTGAATATTGACGCGACATCGCGGACTCGTGATCTCAAATGATTTGAACTTATATGTAAAATTGTAAATACTAATGTTTGTACTTTGTAGGTTATATTTATTATTGAAATCATTTGTTTAATATAAATATATTGAAATATTTGTTGGAATGTATGAAATAGATTGAGATGAATTTAATTTTTTTATTAAATATTTATTATATAAAATGAAATAAAATAATTTCGAGTTTATATTTTGTGTTTTGACAATGTGTGTAAAGTGTAAACTGTTCGATGAAATGTCATTGAGAAAAACAAAATTCGAATTTGGCCTAATTAAATGTCGTTGTGTATTCTATTTAAATGTAAAACTCAGCAAGAAGGCTTACTCAAACTTGGACCATTTTTATTAAAAAAAATAATATATATTGTAGTTAAATACTAATGTTTGTATTTTGTAGGTTATATTTATTATTGAGATCATTTGTTTGAATATAAATATATTGAAATATTTGTTGAATGTATGAAATAGGTTGAGATGAATTAATTTTTTTATTAAATATTTATTATATAAAATGAAATAAAATAATTTGATTTTATGTAATCAAAATTCAAACCCGCTCTAATTAATTATTTTTTCCAAGAATAGATCAAATCATCAGTTAGAATAGCCGGAAAGGGAGAGATCAACTCATCCTACAAGTATGAGTACGGATCACATCATGAAGTATTAATAATGGAAGCTCGTGGTGTTAAGGAACAAAAGCATAATTAGGTTATAATATTAATACCGTCCAACACCTTTAGTTACAAAGTTATTGGAACACAACGGGAATCGGGATGCCACACTTTAGTCACAAAGTTAGGCAAATGAGAAGTGAAACTATCTACTACTTATATTATTCCAAAAATGATCACATATGACGTACACACATACATATATATTATATATATATATATAGAGAGAGAGAGAGAGAGAGAGAGAGATTAATTAGGAATTAGCAAAGCCAAAACAACCTATAATGATTAGTATAAAACTAATATGGATCATTACAGCTAAGCGTCCTAATCATGACCCCTCTGGCCTCTCCTATAATTAAGATAATTATATTGATCTATGCCCTACATGCTTGGTAGCTTGCTAGTTGCTATGTTCCAATTTTCAAACATTTTTTTCCAAGTAATTTTCAAACACTTTTCAAAGTATAAAAGCTTATAAATTTATAATTACATCATTGAAGGCTCTAATGTGTCTTGTTTTGTTTCTAGAGTATTTATTTTCTCTCTTTTCCATTCCAGCTGTTTGCCATTAAAAACCATCACCATTCACCAAACAAGATGCATATATTCAATTCCACCAATTTTTTTTTTTCAGAGAAAATTAGATTACTGGGTCAGGACTTCAAACTTTGATTGTAATGGTTGGATGATTTCTTGATAATTAAATAAATGTGTGTGTAAACAATTAGATAGAAATATTTTACTTGTAAAAAAATACTCTAGAAACAAGTCATGATTTCTGTATTCAGTACAAGTCATGAACTTTCATATAATAACAGTTTCCTAATATTGTATTTTGCTACACTATAACATTATAATTTTTAGGAATTTACTAACATTTTTTATATTATTATACTTGAATTCTAGGTCTACAATTACAAACAGATGGATCCCTCACGCAGTACTAGTGGGACTCCGACTCCCCATGAGGCTCCGAATCTAGATGGTAGGACTCCTTCGGCGCTCCACACTGCAGCTTCGAGCCGTAGTCGGCTACCCTCCACTCGAGCACAAACCTCGTGTGCTAGCAGTGGATTTCCACTTCCAATCAACATAGAATTGGAAGTGGAAGATCCCAACCAGTTTATGGAGGAGGAGGAGATGGGCCTTGGGGACGATCCGATTCAGGATCCGGATGTACCAGTACACCCAGCAGCTGCGAGACCACCCCTTCCACGATCAAATAAAAAAAAATCGCGGACATGGGAACATTTTGATAAGGTTGAGGGTGGAGATCCCCAGAACCCACGGGCTGAGTGCAATCATTGTGGCGCTCGAGTTGGGTGTCATTCAAAAAGGCAAGGCACTTCTTGCCTTTCAGCACATCTAAACGGTTGCAAGCGCTACCAAATAGCGAAGGGGATGGCATCAAGAGGTTAGTGTCTTGCTTTATATGCTACTTAGTTTTGTGATTATGATCCTATTTAATTTTCATTTAAGACTAATATTAGTAATAAATTATCAAATGCAGACGCAGGTGGGACACTAATAAGGAATCTAGTTGTCCCACAATACAGTGAGAAGATGTTTCGTGAGGCGCTTGCGATGATGATTATAAAAGATGAGATGCCCTTTACCACGGTTGACAAGGATGGGTTCCGGTATTTTGTGAAGCTGTTTGAACCAAGATTTCCAATCTCATCCTGTTATACAGTAATGCGAGATTGTATGAAGATGCATCTGAGGGAAAAGGCAGAAATGAAGAAGATGTTCTCCACTACTGGCCAGAGTGTCATTTACGACCGACACATGGACGTCAGTACAAAATACCTCGTACATGTGTATCATAGCACATTACATTGATAGTGAGTGGAATCTTCAAAAAAGGATTATTAGATTTAAAGAAATAGTTGACCATAAGGGTGCATCGATAGGAGCGGAGATGGATAATTGTTTGGTTGATTGGGGCATCCAAAACAATTATGGGTTACAGTTGACAATGCCGGTGCAAATGAGATCGCCATCGAATGGTTTATTCGAAATACGAGGGCGAGAGAAGATGTGATTAAAAATTATCAGTATATCCACATTCGATGCACTGCTCATATAATCAACCTTATTGTTGGTGAGTCTTTCTGTTTTAATTTTGTATTTTGTATTTTAATATTTTTATGATTAAAGTCGTTGAAAATAGTACCATTTTTTAATTATTATGATAATTAGATATTTTTTAATGATGAAACAGCTAAGGGGTTGGAAAATGTAGACGACTCTATCAAGAAAGTCCGCAACATTGTGCGGTACGCGAAGGCTTCTCCCCAAAGGCTACAAAAGTTCAAGGCAATAGCAGAACAGGTTGGGATTGAGTCTTCAAAGATGTTGTGCCTGGATGTTCCCACTCGATGGAACTCCATATATCTAATATTGGATGTGGCACTAAAGTACCAGAAGGCATTTGAGCGGCTAGAGATTGAGGATGGAGGTTTGAGGTATGTCTTACTGGAGTCTGATGGAAGGGGGCTCGGTCCGCCAGACAACATCGATTGGCAACATGTATCCGAGTTTGTCACATTTTTACACATCTTTTATGACATCACGATGCGGGTTTCTGGATTTGCATATGCGACGGCAAACATGTGGTTTAGCGAGATCTCCATGCTACACCACCACTTGAAAGAAGGTTGTGCTGACCCGAGTGGATTGTTATCTGGTATAGCATCACAGATGCAGTCCAAATATGATAATTATTAGGGGCAAGTTGAGAAGATAAATAGATTATTGTTCATAACGTCGATCCTCGACCTCTGATTGAAGTTGGCAGTGGTATAATGGTGGGCAACAGAGATTCTCGAGGCAATGAATGCTAAGTCGTTTATCACAGCACTCAAGGTAGATTTGAATGAGTTGTACACCCATTACAGTGCCAGTAGTCCTGCTTCATCCTCACGAGCCATGGGTACCTCACATTCGAGTTCGAGCTTAGGACCAGCCACAGATGCTCGTTCGAGTCAGGCCAGTGTAGCCAGTCGATCCCAAGGCTTCAACGTCATGACGTTGTTTCATGCACGGTCAACGAGAAATTCATTGCAGTGTATAAATGAGGTTGAGCGATATTTACTGGTAGAGGTTGATGAGTCTAGTGAGGAGTTTCAGATCTTGATTTGGTGGGGAGTTAATTCACCCAAGTACCCGATTCTCTCTCGCATTGCTCAAAATGTACTAGCCGTTCCTATCACTATGGTTGCATCAGAGTCGGCATTTAGCACTGGAGGTCAGGTGTTGGATGCCTACCGGAGTTCATTGTCACCGTTAACCGTGGAGGCCCTCGTTTGTACACAAAACTGGCTTAGTGATGTACCTACTGGACTAGAGAGTATTGGTATCGATGCCATGAGCTACAGACTTGAGTCAGGTAAACTTAAATTATTTTATTTAATTCTTTTTAAATGATTAAAGTAACAAAATTTATATAATTATTAAATTATTTCAATAATCTTTTTTATAATTTCATTTTCATAAATCTATTTAAATTTTAATTTATACTATTTATGATTTTACAGATTTAGTTATCAACCCTACCATACTTGCCGATAACTGATGGAGCAACTATTGATTACGTATATTTTTTCTCTAATTTATAGTTACTTGTTTCATGTTTGGTTAATTTTAATTTTTTTTATATATAATAATACATTTTATTTTTATCTTAATCTCAGGTACGATTCCATATAAGTTCCAACAAGGCAACAACAAACTATTTTGCTGCAGCAATTATTATTATTATTATTTTATAACATCAATATGGGTCTCATCCGTCCCATTGAACCAGAGTCATCAAACTATTAGTGATAATTTAATTTATATTTTGTATTATTTTTTGTATTAATAGTCTAGAGTCTTGGACTATTTTTTGTATTACTATTTTTTGTATTATGCTATAACGCTATTGGCTGGCATTAGCATTGTAATTACTACTTAGTACTTTGTATTTTTTGTTTAATTGTTTAAGACTAATTAGTACTTAGTAGTGAAACTGAAACTTAAATAGATCAATAGTTGTGGGCCTTGTGGCAACTCAATTGAATCTAATATCTAAATACTCAATTCTCATATCAGTAAATTCATCTCAAGTCAAAACTTATTTACATATGAGATTTTAATTCAACATTTCTTTATATACGAAATTCATAAATTTTTAAAATTTTATAACTATATCTAAATTTATTATAATATTAAAATATATTAAAATTCATTTGAGATAAATATCATAAAACTTATTTTATTATCTTAATTTATTTTTATTTATTAAAAAAAATTTATTCTATCTCAAATCAGTTTCAACCATTAAACACAGTTACGCAAGTTAAAATATAAAATGTTACTTCCTAATATCCTATCCATGCGCACCGCATGGTAAACCCAAAGAGATTATGCGGGAAACTCAAATATTTGGCTCCATTATCAAAGATCGTGCACGTCAGATAGCTATATGACTGATGGATTGATTACTTGCCAGTTGCCAAGGCCCAAGTCTACCATACATGTTAATTGTTAAGTAAGCACGGTTAACTTATTTCTTCACAAAAAATACATCTCAATTGAACAAATGAGCTCATATGGAATTAGTATGGCTCAATTGGAATCATTTAGTTTCGGAATGAGTGTAATTTGGCCCATCCCGAACTCACCGAAGGAATCAAAATTCTGAGTTCCGATCGGAACTCCAATCGAGGTTCGAAATTCCGAACTTCCGATCGGAACTCCGATCGGAATTCGGAATTCCGAACTCCTATCGGTGTCGGCCTCCTACAATGTTTCGGATTCGGAGTCGGAATACTTTTTTGCCTCCGATGATTGTCGGAGTTGGAGTCGAAAACTCCGGACTCCAACAACTTCGGAGTCGGAGCACACCCCTAAGTTCAAGCACACGTACACTTTGTCATATTCATTGACAAATCAACCATCACATGATTTCATCTATACATCATATAAGAGCACACAAATGGGCCTAATATCCAAAGAGGGGCACTTGACCTTCACCACTAGGGTTGGGCCAAGACTCTCCAAGAAAACTTCCTAGAGTTTTCTTCTTTTATCTTCCTTTATGTACTCACCAAACCTTAATAAAAGTAACTAAGCATTTTTATCACTATTCATCATATTAATCATGCTCTCTTTTTCCTTTACAACAAAGTAACTAAAACCACCAATAAAAATATGAATCTCAAGCCTAGAATAATATTTGCTGTTAAGCATGGATTTTCAATGAAACATACATGGCATTCCTTCAAGCAATCTAACCTAGCATCATCAATCATTCAATAAACTTTATCTTAGTCATACATGCATTCTTATCACTTTATACTATATCAATATGCTTCATTTTCTTTTGCATCAAATTGGCTAAATCCACCAACATAATATAATTTCAAGCCTAATATAGCATATAGACTAAGCATGGATTTGCAACTAAATAAACAAGCATTTAATCAACAAAACAACCACATTCACTCAAATATATATACAAGAAATACTAAAGTTAAGATAAAAATGTACTTACAATATTCAAAGTAGAATAGAATAGCTCTGAAAAATATATAAAATAGTCCATTAAAATAAGCTACAATCATATAGGTAAAGAGAAAATCTTAAGAATATAAACATTGGTGTGTATATGTTATCTAATCTAGGTTTCTATACATAGGAAATGTTAGGGTTTAGCTTACCTCTTCAAGTATGCTTCCACTCAAGATCTCTTTGTTCAAACTCCACTAAACTTGGGATATTTTGGTGTTTGGGAGATGAAGGAATACAAAACAAAGTGAGAATGAAAAGTGAGAGTAGTTGCCATGGGGTGAGGTAGGGATGTGTGTGTGGGAAAGTGAAACCAAAAGGAATGGGAAGGGAAGCTTAAGGCCATTCGGCCAAGGGAGTTTCTAGGCATTCTAGGCACTCATTTCCCTAGTTTAGGATTGACCTTTTATGGGTTGAAAGACCCATTTGGTTGACCCCCATCACTAGAGTACAATCATGCCTAGTTTAACATGTACTTAGGTTGGACTCCTCCTTCCTTTTTATTCTATGGCCGACACCCAACATGGGTGAACACCCCTCTTCTTCTTTCATATCATACCACACATACTCACCAATTATCTCACAAGTCATCCATCAAGATCTTGTAACTCAATTTGAGGAAATGGGACAAGCCCTAGTCTGCCAAGGCCATGCCTTGCTTAACTGAATCCTAATCACTTGTTCCATCTATCAACACCTAATCACACACTTTTACACACATAACTCTCAACCACTCTTATACAATCCAACTTGTAAAAATCACCTAGATTTAGAAAAGACCTAGGAAGACTAAAATGGGGTGGTCAGTTAACTCCCTCACCTGAACCATGCTCTTCCTCCATCCACTTTTCTTCTCTCCAATGATGCCATATATTCCTAATCAATTGTCAAACTTCTTGTCAAATCCTTCGTACAAGATCCATCACTTGTCCTATAACCAGATTTGAAAGCAACATATGGGAAACACAAAAGGAATAGGTTCAGTTAAGGCCTTCACCGAGACCATTTTTCCTTCCCCACTTTCATTTTCCATCAAATCGAGCTTGTGTCAATCATCTAGATTTGGTATGCTCATAGGAAAACTAAATTGGAAGCTCTCCTTTAGCCTCACACACCCACCATGCCATTCAATGATAAGAAAATCTCATCTTGGTTCCAACACTCTTTCTTCCAAGAAAACCACTAGTCAACCCTCTCTCTACTAGTTTTTTCTCCCTCATACCTACTAGTCTTTGAAGACTAACTAGAGTTCTTCTAAGTGTGACATGTGTCTCTTACATGGGCTTGATTGACTATGGATCTATCTCATGGGCCTATGGGCCTTGTCACTCCACTTTGAGCCAAATAACTAAGCCATGCTCTCAAAACTCAAATCTAAGCCTAACTGCAAGTGTTCAATTAATTAAAATACCAACATTACCCTTAAAACAAATAAATAAAATAAATAAATTAGAGTTGAAATTCTGGGTTGTCACATTTTAAGTGCATGTATGTTGTAGTTCATGTTTATACTATATTTATGTTCACCTTCATATTATGTTTAAATTCACATTCATATCATGTTCAAATTCTCGTTTATGTTATGTTTCAAGTCCATGTATGTTTAAGTTCATGTTATGTTCAGGTTTACATTGTTTCAAGTTCAAGTTCATGTCATGTTAAGTTAAGTTTACTTCACATTTTTAATTTAAGTTATGCCAATTATGTCATGCTATATGTCAAGTTATGCTATGATTATTTATGACTTTGATTATGCATTCATGCTTTTATTGTCATGCATGCATCATAAACCTGCATGAAAGTTTTCTGTTAACTTGCTGAGATCTGTAATCAAATTTTACTGTGGTAGTCCCACTATCATTCTCTCTGAATGGTAAATCTTGTTGCAGGATCCAAAGGAGAACTGAAATTTGACTAGCTAGACACAGTCGACTGAGCGACAGGGTGGTGTCGATGTTAATATAGTAGTTAGCTTAAGTTACTACTTATACTATGAAATTGCATCTCCAATACTCTTTGATCATAGCTATTTTAGACTAGCGTTATGATTTCAGTTGTTTATTATGTCCTTTTGTATGAAGAATATTTTAAGTATTTAGGATATTTTTAGTTTGGTGCTTAGTATTGCTATAGAAAAAAATTATCCGCTGCGAATATTGCATACTATTAGATACATGCTAGGTGTATTACATCTTTATTTATTATGAATGGGGGTAGGTAACCTTGTGTTGCATGTCCTGACGCTTTAGATGTCTGCCCGATCCCAAGCAGAATTTGGGGGCATCACAAGTTGTGCATGCATGGTAAGGAACTACACTTCATAATAAGTTATACTAAAATTTTGATGTGGTAGATGATGAATAGACTAGTGGTATATTGCAAGCACTCTAATAAACTGACCATAAGTACATTCTTATACTTCATACCAATTGATCTTATGCTTCCTAAAATCTATGTTTTATGTCACAATGAGTTTCGACATGGTCTTCTAATTATCTTGTCGAAATGGAGAATGGACCAAATCATGTATGTTCAAAGAAATTATTGTTATTTCTATCTTATTTGAAAGATGTGGTAGGGACTATACGATGACATTGTGCAACAATGGTTCCCTCATCTAGACATCTAAAACAATTGCATGGGTTAGCTTTTTCATGGCAAAGATTAAATAAAAAGATAATTGTTAACTAATTGAGGTTAGAATTGCTATGTAAAGTTTGTAAGGCTAATCCCAATGTACTCCACTGTTTGTCTTGTCTCCATATCGACCGATGTCAAATGACCAAAAAACCTACTCCCACAATGGCCAAAATCCTTTCATAAATTGTATGCAAACATTCAGATTTGATTTTCTTTTGCCAACTGCCCAACCCTTACGAAGTCCATTTTTCTATGTCTTTCGAGTTCTAGCACCATGCTCAGCTCCTCCACCACCTCGACAGTAACAGTGACCCAAATCAAATGGGTATTTTTTGCCCAACCAGTGCGGGGTCTATATCTAGGTGCCATTCAAGTTTTGGCACCATGCTCATCTCCTCCACCACCATCAGCAATAACTTCGATCCAAATTAAATTATAAGTTTTTTCGCCTAATCCACCTCTTATAGGAGACCTCGACCCTGCTAGTAGAGTTCCCTCGAGCTAATCTAACCATCGATGTCGAGGTGCTCATCTCCTCCACCACGAAGACACCACCAACCAGGCAATTGCTTAACTCTCATGCGTGATTCTCATTTTGTAGATCTAAGTCATGCTCTCCCACACCACCCCCCATTCACCTTTTTCAGATTCCTGTTTTCTCTCATGCACCACCCACGTCTTGGCTGGATCACCCATCGACTATCTGGTAAAATTAATTGTTTTGTGGATTTAGTTCACCCTCAGAGCAAATCTTCAAAACATGACATACACCAAGAGACACTACTGGAAAGTATACCTCTTTAATATTGTCCGTTATATGTTCGATAATTAGTCGCTAGTTCTATTTGCTTAGTATTAAACTTTGTTGAATGTTTAATGAACACCTAAATGTGTGTCGATCCAGACCATAACTTTCAAATTTTAAAAGCCTAATGCAACTCAGACTATGAGTATATTAACAAACTTGATGTTTCAATTAAATAAGTGTTTATAAACACCAACATTTATGATTTATCAATATTGAGTTTCCAAAAGCCAAATTCCAAGAGGTTTGATCCACTTGACCACCATATTTATTGTTATAAATAACTTACAACTTGAGTATGTAGTTTTTGTGAGTTATATGTTAGTTAATTAATTGATTAAGAGGTTGTTGTGATTGATCTATATCACCATATATTCAGTGTTGATATGCCAATAAGTTGGAAGTTTCAACCAAGTTGTATATAGGGACCACAGACTAGACAACAAAATGAACCAATCCAAGTCATTCCTCACAATTATGAAAATCATTATAAAAGCAGCAATGGTTTTTAATACACAGATAACTACTTCACACGATCATAAATTAATGCATGCATTCTAAACATGGACATGGTTGTTGTAGACATAGTTGTCGAAAGACTTAATTAGTGCTCGGTCTAGCAGTTTCTAAGTATAATTTCATTTGTAAAAAAATTTGAAATTAAATTTTTAGAAGAACAAGGCTCACTAGCAGTACTACAAGGCCTACCAATAGTGCTACAAGGCCTACTAACAAAACTGCATTCACTCAATTATTCTCTTCCTATCCAAAAGTCATGTTATTGGTGTTATATATAATGTTGCGATAAATCATTATTCAATATTGTTCTAGAAAATATCAAGATCATTTTATCCAAATTGGTCAGCATATAGCTATGTGCATGGTTACCGTGGGACTATGCCATCGACATTTTTGCCATTGTTTGCAGTATGTCTACATGTCGACCCTTATCCATGATGAAACAAGCTGATAAATCTTATTTCAGAAGTTTCTAATTTAGACCCACTATGTCAAGGTACATTTATGATTTTTTATTGTAAATTGCAGTAGCCAATTGGAGTACGTTTAGACTAGCAATTTCCAATCATTTTCTTCTCCACTGAGACGACATAATTCACCTCGTTTACTAGGCGATCGTTGTTTAATTTTAGAAGCACTACTTATTGTTCGCACAAAATTATCTGCAAGTGCACATACTCGTAACAAGTAGTAAAGTATTTTAAAGAAAACGGATGACGAACCCACAGAGATTAGTTATGCTATTCAGTACTAAAATTCATTAAATTAATTACAATTTGAAAAGCTAAAAAAAATGGAACGATTTTACTATCTAAATTAAATGAAATACTTAACAAAAATAAATCTATGAATAAAAGAGCATAAAATGTAAAATTGTAAATATAATAAAAAAAGATCTAGAGCATTTGATTTCACTTAGCAAATTCCACACAATTTATTCTTCCTAACTATTAAATTTCAATAAACCCATGTTGATGATAAAAATCTCTTAACTATTTAATATTTTCTCTCGAACAATATTAAAAATATCTCAAACTAACGATTCCATATCTCTTTGTGCTGTAAAAATTACGCCAATCGCAGTAAAATATTTGTACTTTCATTCAACTAATGGTATTTAATCCTAGAGCTAAAATAACAAATCATCTCTAAGTGTTATTATAATCAATTGATCAAACAATAATTGGCTAGAAAATTACAAGTATTAAGAATAAAAATTTAACACTCAATCATGAAAATATTAGAAATAAAATAACTTAAAATATATTTTGTGTTCAATACTAGACAACATCAAAATTATAGAAAATAAAATTAGTTCATAATTAAATTGAAAAGAAAAAGAATAAAACTAGTGCTCTTCATTAGAGTCGGTTGATGAAATATGCGGCTTTTGACCTATCTTCCAGATCCCCCTCCTCAGAAAAACTACGAAAAAAAACTCAAAATCCCTCTTTCACCTCTTGGCTACTTTCTTCTATTTTTATTTTCCATTCCAAATTTCTCCTTTTTCTTTCTTTGATTATGTTCTCGTCTATTTTGCTCTTTTTTTTTTCAGCGCACAAAACTTTCTATTCTATATATATGCTATTGTGCAGTGCATTCCGTGCCTCGAACATATATGTGTGCCCTCTCCTATGTGAAGCACTACCAGTAGGCCGAGTGGGTCTCTCAAGTCTGAAAATAAATTTTGGCCCATGCATAAGGAAACATGCCCTTAAGCCAATGTGCGGTGCTGAAATCCTCATGTCAAAAAACTCTAAAGCAAAGTGTGTCCCATGATGGAGATCCCAAGGCAAGAGTGTAGGGCCAATATTCAGTTGAGTGCTGTGGCTTCTACTTTTCTGAAGTCCAAAAGTGGATGTCGAAGTGAAGTAAGGCAACGTCTAGGCTAGCGAAATCTTGTTGTGGATTCCAAGTGCGGGCCCAGTAGTGTATGATGTGAAGTCAAGCCAAACTTAGAAGTTGTGGCCGCAGGTTAAGTTAAAAGTGAGTGAAAGAAACCAAATTGGCCTGGTAAATTGAGAAACTCAATAAGTATAGCGACTGTTGTGAAGTGCTTAAAGAAAGTAGGTGGGCCTAATGTCTTTTATTTGAAAGCCAAGTGCATTGAAGTGTTGTGTGGGCCCTAAAGTGAACCATGCCTCTTGAAGAAGTGAAGTTCGAAGCTTAATGATGTTGAAGGACTAAAGCCCAAAGTGAAACCAAAAGTAAATTGCGTGGTTTTTCAAACTTGTCTTTTCAAAAATCAACCTTCTTTATCAAGAAAAAGAAACATATATACAAATCAAATCAAATTAAAATAAATAAATAAAAATTAACAATTTTAATAAGTAAAAGGATAATAAAAATTATACTTATCACTTATCAAGATAGCTCAAATGTGGAAGACAAGTTAATTGAACAATAGCAGGTATACCAAAAATTGTTGCGTTCACATATCAAACAACCTAACTTTATATATTGAAGTTGGGTTTATACCTTCTTTGCCCTGATCTGCACTATAGTGTGATGTAGGAGGCAGATGCACTATTACTAAGAAAAAAAGATATAGGGACGTGTACTATCATTTAAAACTGAGTATGAGCTCTTGGACATGTACAAGCAATATGGAAAATAGGCCGGTTTTGGCATAATGACCAAAGAAGTAAAAGAGACATGATGAAAGTGTTAGATATTTAACACTTGGTTGTGTTTGTAGTGGTAAGGCAAGGAACCATACTTTGAATGTTTATAAACCATATCCGATAACGAAGGTTGATTATAACATGAAGATTAATGCAACTTTGCTTTATGGGGTGTTGCGCATAACAACATTTGAGAATGCACACAATCGTGGGCTAAGTCCACAAAAGGAAGGGTTCTTTAGATATAATCGAGCTAATGATGAGTTTGTAAAAAGGCAACTAAAGATTAGTGACAAGGCAAACATAAGTATGGCTAAAAGCTTCGTCACATTTGTTTTCCAGGTAGGTGGATTTGATAAGCTTACATTTGTTGAGAAAAATGTGTGAAACCGTATTGACAAGGTCCGACACCTTAAACTTTGCAAAGGAGGTGTTGATGCACTTCATCAATATTTTGAACGAATGCAGTACAAGAATGATAGGTTACATTTCTTGTTGTATTTGGATGACAACGGGTCCCAGAAGTGCATAATAAATACTTCCAAGACTAAAGAATAGTTTTGGGCCGACGCACGTAGCATCGAAGCATATGGGATTCTGGAAATGTTGTGACATTTTTTTTCAAAACCAAACAGCAACGACAAATAATAGTTTTTTTTCTTTTTATTATTTTTTTGAGTAAATAAAATAAATTCCCTTTCCCAAACTTAAATATCGTATTGTTCTCAATGAAAAAAATGGAAGAAAAACTAAAGAAAAGAATGAGGAAGGATAAGAGATGCTCCCCTCATTTCCAATTGAATATTTTTTTTGAAGGTTCAGTCTTGTACCCATTGGAGATTTCTCCACCCTCTTTGGTTCTGCAAAATTAAAGCAAAAGAATAAGATTAAAATAATAATAATAATAATAATAATAATAATAAATAAAAATAAATAAATAAAACTTAAACAAAAAAATAAAAAAAACTTGGGTTGCCTCCCAAAAGTGCTTTATTTGACATTGATAGCTACGTTATCCTCTCATCTTTCAAAGTTAAAGTCTCCATCCACGTAGGATTTTAATCTCTGTCCATTTACTTTAAATATCCATTTTGCCTCATGATGGACTTCAACCATTCCACAAAAAAGAACTTAGATCACCACAAATGGTCCCAAACATCGAGAGCGCAACTTTCCCTAAAAGAGTTAAAGTTTTGAGTTAAATAATCAAAATTTTTACCCGACTTCAAATTTCCTACTCAGAATATGTTTGTCATGCTATCTTTTAGCTTTATTTTTGTAAATCTGAGTATTCTCATAAGCATCATTGTGGAACTCATCCATCTCTTCTTGCTAGTTGCTCATAGATCAAAGTTCAGTGTCCTCATCACCCAATAGGCTCTATGTTCTAGCCCCACCGATATATGACATGCTCCTCCATAAATGATCTAATAAGGTGACATCCCGATTGATGCTTTGAATGCTGTCTGATAGACCCATAGCACATCATCTAACTTTCTCGCCCAGTCTGTTTGAAAGATACTCACGATCTTCTCTAGTAGCCCTTTCAACTCCTGATTAGACATCTCGACTTAGCCGCTTGTTTAAGGATGGTATGGTGTTTCCACGTGATTAATAACTTCATACTTAGTCAGTAACACTTCAAATTGGCGATTGCAAAAATGCTTCCCTCCATAATTGATTATGGCCCTTGGAGAGCTAAATCAAGAAAAGATTTTCTTCTTGAGGGAATCCACTATGACCCTCGCATCATTAGTCGGTAAGGTGATTACTTCCACCCATTTGGAGACATAATCTACAGCCACCAAAATAAATTTGTTAGAATATGAGGATGGAAAAGAATCCATGAAACCTATACCCTAAACATCAAATAATTCAATCACTAAACTATTATTTAAAGGCATCTCATGTTTCCTAGAAATATTTCCAACTCTTTGACAATGATCAGATAAATTAACAAATTTAAAATTATATTTAAAATTAAATGGCAATAAAATCTGGATTGCAAAATTTGTGTAATTGTTTTTGCACCACCAAAGTGGCCGCCAACTTCCAATGAGTGGCAGTGTCTGTGTATGTTCTCCTACTCCTCTTTCGACACATATCTTCTGATTATCTAGTCCATGCAGTGCTGACATTGAAAAGGTTCCTTCCAAAAATAATATTTCAAGTCGTATTTTGTTGATATGTCATCTTGGGAGGTAGAATTCGCGAGACCAAGTAGTTGACTATGTCGACATACTATGGAACAACATGTATAGCCATCAAATGGTCATATGGGAATGCTTCATTAATTTGTAATTGCTGCAACGCATCTACACTCTTAACCTCAATTTGGGACAAGTGATCTACCACCAGTGGTGTATGACGTGAAGTCAAGCCAAATTTAGGAGTTGCAATTGCATGTCAAGTTAAGAGTGAATGAAAGAAACCGAGTGGACCTGGTAAATTGAAAAGCTCAATATGGACAGCGGCTGTTGTGAAGTGCTTGAAGAAAGTAGGTGGGCCGAGTGCCTTGTATTCGGAAGCCAAGTGTGGCTGTAGACTTGTGTGGGACCCTGAAGTGAATCATGCCTCTTAAAAAAGTGAAGTCCTAAGCCTAATGATGTTAAAGGCCCAAAGCCCAGAGTCAAACCAAAAATAAATTGTGCGGCTTTTCAAACTTGTCTTTTCAGAATTCAACTTTCTTTATCAATAATCCTTCCCATTCATTTAAATAGAAACAAATAAAGAAACATAAATAAAATCAAAAGAAATAAAGAAAAACTAATAATTTTAATAAGTAGAAGGATAATAAAAATAACATAAAAATTACACTTATCACTTATCAAGATAGCTTAAATGTGGGAGATGAGTTAATTGAACAATAGTAAGTATACCAAAAATTGTTTCGTTCACGTACATATTAAACAACCAAACTTTATATATTGAAGTTGGGTTGACACATTTTTGTCCCTGATCTGCATTATGGTGTGATGTAGGACGCTGTTGCACTATTAATAAGACAAAAGCATATAGAGACGTGCGCAATCATTTAAAATTGAGCATGAGCTCTTTGACTTCTATAAGCAATATGGAAAACAGGCCGACTTTGGTGTCGATGCCTCCAGTTTACATTTGGGATTTAATGTAAATCGAAGCGTCAAGACATGTAACACTAGGTTACATACCCTTTGTTTGTGTCAGAAAATAGTATGCATGCACCTAACTTACTATCAGTATGTAATGCGCAGCGTAGCGGAATAAGGTTAATTCCTAAAATATGCAAAGAAAACTAATTTTGCAAGGTGATCACATGGCAAACCATAATCAAAATCCACAAACTAAATATTTACAATATCATAAAGTATCGAATTTTACATAACCAAGCTTTCTAGAGTACATACATAGTTCGACATACGACTACCCCTTCTTACAATAGGGGATTTCTTTTGACTTCTCTGTACTCATTTCCAAAATGAAATTGACCCAAACTAATTTTATAATCCTGTTGGAGGTACTTCTTTGCTGGCGTCATGTAGACACCACTCAGAGATAATGAGTCATTAGGGCTCAAAGCTAGGCAATACCCAATACGTAACCATTCATCTAACAAAGAGGATAAGTGTTGTCTTATGACCTCTAACAAGTGGTCCTACATAGAAGGGGCCAGATCATCAAAAATAGAGTATTCAGTAAGCCCCCAAGGCTTGGCTGAATCTCTCGGGAAGCTTGAGTATCTCTTTGTGCCATCTAGTCTTACAACAAATTCTATCATTTCAAGGAATGATAGATAAAGTTCAAAGGGTGAAATTTTGAAAAATCTCAATAAGTACATAAATAATGTAATAAAAGCATTAACAGTATACACAAATAATATAAAATGCATATAATATGATCATGATACTTATGGCACGACTTATACACATTTTTACAAAGACTTGTATATTTTCATAAAAGAACTTTTATTGACACAGGAACAAAACTTTTTGTGACTTGACATGTCTTTTCATTGTAACTCTTATCATTTCTTGTTATTATTCTTATCCATAGAAATCTTAGTATGATAGCAGATCGAATCGTCTTCCCTGTCATACTTATTTCTTAATCTCGTCAGCATATCGAAATGCTTTCACCTTCGAGTTTTTTTTAATCTTGTTGGTAAATCGAAACGCCTTCACTATCAAATTCCTTAGCATGATGGCAGGTCGAAATGCCATTACCGTCAGATTTCTTATTATGTCGGCAGATCAAATTGCCTTCACCGCTAGTTTTCTTAAATCTTTAAAAAATTGTTATGACTCACAACGAAAAACTTGTGACGCGAATGTACATGCATATATTCTTAAACTCCCTTATGCATGATACATGATTCATGGGCCAAATAACATATAAAATATGCGTCTCTAATTCATGACATACACATATTTTACTTGCATTTATAATCCTTTTTCAATTAAAACATGAATAATCCATTGGAGGAAAAATTGAAAAAAAATCCAACCTTAACCTTAAAAGCCCTAGGCCGAATGTCATGAGACGGTAAAATTCAAATTTTCTTTTCCTTTCCTTTAGATCAATTTGTTCTTCTCTTAGCATAGCATATTTCAAGACCCCATAATTAGACTAAACTAAACTCCTAGCCGAAACACTCAATCATTTGGTGGGTCATTTTCTTTAATCACTCTTTTTATCATATAACTATTCCACCGACATGAAACACAGCTCTTCAACTACTCTTCAAGAGGATCAAGAAATATAATTTTCCTCAATCACCCCAATAATTTAAATTACCCACTATATCAACATCTAGGAGTTGAAAACTTTAAATAATTCACTAGGGCCAAACCCTATAAAATCTCAAATTTAATTTCCTTGCCATCTCAACATAACAAGACATCATCCAAACTTCTAATCATAGATTACTAAAATAGATTTTTTAGCTCTTTAGAAGATTTTCTCTATAATCCACTCTACTTTCCTTTGGAGTAAAACTTCATAAATATATAACATAGGTCTAATCATCCAATAAACATAATATGCACTCAAATAGAATAACTAACAACATTTCAGTTCTATATATACGAGTAAATGTTAGGACTAAGTTATAGGCATACTTACGAATTTTCCAAGAGATCTAACAAAGGGAATCTTGTAAAGAAGTTTATCTTGGAAATCTTTTGGAAAAACACACACATACAAGTGCCTTGAAGAGAGGTTTTGGAGGTGAGTGAGTGAGTGGAGAAGGGGATGGAGAGGAGGAGGAGGGAGTTTTCTAAATGTGTCTTGGTCGACACCCTTAGCCAAAAATGAGTGTCAAAAAATCTTGGGAAACACCTTAACCCATGCTTGCCGTGCCATGTGCCCCATTAGGTGGTAGTGTACTCATTCCCCCTTCACCTAAACTTAGTTGGCAAATGACATGACCAAAATCTTATCTTATGACAAGGTAGACACATATGGGAAAATGAAAAAGTGAGGTACACATCACTCCCATTGTTATGCATTACATCTATGGTAAAACAAAGTTGGAATTCGGCTACTTCATTCTCATTTTGATATTATCCGAAATTCACCATGGACATAGGATCGTTGGTTGCCACTTGTCCTAACACTTGTTAAGAAAACATGATTATTATATAGAAATACCAAATTACATATGCCAAAGTCGGTTTTTTACCTTGGTTCGCATCCCATTTTATTAATCGCCCAAAGAAAATGACAAAATATCTTTTTACCTAACTCTTAGTCTTAGGTTGGTCTAACTTGAGTCAAGTGTCCCTTAACCACTTAGATTTTCTACTAAAACTCATCATAGCCGAAATTTGCTAAGGAAAGATTCCAATGTTTGCTTACTTATTTCCTCCCCAATTGCCATTGGTCACCATTTTAATCCTATCAAAGATAAGACAAAGTTAGGTATCCTTCCAATCATTTTTGCCACATGCCATTTGTTGATCCTTGTCTCCCAAACAAAATAAAAATATAGATGAAATTAGATTTTCCCTCCAAATGAGTCCAAATCGTGGCCTCCAAAGATTCCTTATAGGTCTCATTTGAATCTCACACTATTTTGCATCTACGTTATCACTACCCAATACAAGAGAAGGCCCACAAAATACCATAGCAAAATATTTCCAAAAAGTTCCAAAATAAATAACTAAAATAATTCTAAGGAAAAATATAACCATTCCAAGCATTTGGCATAATGACCAAAGAAGTAAAAGAGAGATGATGAAAGTGTTAGATATTTAACACTTTGTTGTGCTTGTGGTGGTGAGGCAAGAAACTGCT
This sequence comes from Platycarya strobilacea, assembly GCA_036898215.1. Lineage (NCBI taxonomy): Eukaryota > Viridiplantae > Streptophyta > Magnoliopsida > Fagales > Juglandaceae > Platycarya > Platycarya strobilacea. The sequence goes on along the minus strand of CM072555.1, from coordinate 21,412,504 downwards.
CTTTGAATGTTTCTAAACCACATCCGATAACGAAGACCGATTGTAGCATGAAGATTAATGCAACTTTGCTTGATGGAGTGTTGCGTATAACAACATTTGGGAATGCATACAATCATGGGCTAAGTCCACAAAAGGAAAGTTTCTTTAGATATAATCGAGCTAATAATGAGTTTGTAAAAAGGCCACTAATATCAATGACAATGCATAAATAAGTATGGCTAAAAGCTTTGTCACATTGGTTTTCTAGGCAGGTGGATCTGATAAGCTTACATTTGTTGAGAAAGATGTACGGAATCGTATTGACAAGGCCTGACACCTTAGACTTTGTAAAGGATGTGCTGATGCACTTCATCATTATTTTGAGACAATGGAGTACAAGAATGATAGGTTTTATTCCTTAATGTATTTGGATGACAACGGGTTTCAGAAGTTCATGATAAATACTGCCAATATTAAAAAATGTGTTTTGGCTCAATGCACATAGTAGAGAAGCATATGGGTATTTTAGAAATGTTGTGACATTTGAAATAACATACCTAACAAATAGATATGGCTACGGCTGAGCAGAAATTGAAAATCCAACTCCGAATCTTTTCCAACTTTACTCTAACTCTGATAAGTCAGAGTCGGTGTCAAAATGTTTTTCACCAAGAAAGTCAGAGTTAGAGTTAGAGGTGGAAATGTATTGACTCCAACTTCACTCAGACTTTTGACTTTGATTGTCTGACTTCAATGCGGATTCCAATATTATACATATTTTATAAAATATATCTTTTTGATATATTAATCATGTATATTTTATATAACTATAAATTGTATAGTTAGTTAAATTCAATAATATACTAGAATGAGCAAATTATTATAAAATTATATACTTATACTATAATATAAATAGACTAAATTGACTAATAATAATTATATATATACATATAAATATCATACTATTAACTATTACTACCATGTAATACTAATGTATAATAAGTAATATAAAACACTAATGTATAATAATAACATATAATCCTAATTCTATAATAACTAAAGTAGTATGTATAAACACAAGTATTTAAATTAATAATAGTTTTTATAGCAAAATATCATGCATTTCATCAAATAACAAAATTAAAATGAATTCTTATCAACCCAAACAGTAGGGCAATAGATGTGGTACATGGTCCCCACACGTAAGGACATCATCAACATTCCATACTAGGCGAGCCAACTTATGTACTGCCTCATTACTTAACCTATTTACATATTGGCAATTACACACGAAAACATGTTCTCAAACCTTGGACTTCCTTCAGCCTAATCCCCACTTTTGAAAGAGAACTTGTAGCTGGTCTTTCTAGCTTATTGATCAACAATACCTAGTTTAGTTCCCAAACTCACATTAATTTATCTTATCTCATCATTACAACTTTCTCAAATCCCCATACACATTTCTAAATTTTCATATAAAATATAATAAACAATTTAACTTTTTCAAATCCCAAAACTCATAATATTAAAAAGTAATATTCTAACAAAAAAAAATCAACTCAGCTCAACTCATCTCGATATCTAAATGCACCCTAACAATTAGATTCCAGATTTAGTCTAGAGATACTTGACTGAAGGCAAATTTGAAGACGTCAAAGCATAGCAACTAGTCCCACTATTTATGGATCATCAACATCATTATTAACTTAACTTGTTGCCATTAAAACACTGCCCATTCATCCCTAAGTATAGCCCCAACTACAACTTTATGTTGGCTAAAGAATATAGCTTCATCAATATTGTGTAGGAGCTACTTGAGTACTCTCATTTTCTTAATCAAAATGCATAAATTTACTTACAAAGGCTAGCATTTTCATTTCAAATTTCTGTTCACTTTAGTTCATGCTTCAGTTCAGTCAAGTTTTATTTCAGTTTCAATTCACATTCAAGTTCATGCCTTGTTCATGTCAAGTCATGCCATGCTTATTTAGAATTATGATTATGCATTCATGCCTTCGGTTTCATGCATGGATGTGTACACTATATGTTAAGTTCTCTATTAATTTTTTGAGATTTATACTTAAATGTCAGCATGCTAGTCACAACTACCATTCCTATTGGAATTGCAGATGATGTGTTAAGATCTGGAAAATCCATACATGGGAGGTTGGAAGAGGTCAAATAGAATATGGAGCAAAACAAAGAGTTGAGGAAGCCTATCCTCCATTTTCTAGATGTCAATTATGATATGATAGTTGAGCTATGTGAACGGCTCAATGAATCAGTACAATAGGGTTTAAATTTACTTCTAGACTGTAGTTATGGAGAGCTATCTCCAATACTATTTATACTACACAACTATTGGAAAATATTGCATAATGTTAATGGCATGCTAAGTGCATCGTATCTTTATATGTTATAATCGGGGCAGGTAACCTGTGTTGCATGTCCCAAGGATTCAAGTTCCCTCAAGTCTCAAGTGAAATTTGGGGATGTCATAACTATTCATCTATAAGTTGTCTCTTGAATTTAGTGGTTATTTCTAAATGTAGTTATTTATTTGATCCTAAAAGATTGTGTTGAAAATGTTGTATGGCCATACCATTTCTAAAATTATGAATTTTAAAAGAAAATGCCAAATCTACTTAAGAAATAATCTACAAAATACTTATTTCTTCACATGTCAATTATTGATATGCTTTAAAGAGAATTGTTAGTTTTGGAAGATAAAAAGGAAATAACTTCGTGGGAAAAACCTTGTGCTTGAGTGTGGGGCACTAGGAATGCCAAGTAATAGGATCCTAATTACTTAATAAAAGAAGATGTATTAATATTGTTGGATTGGGCTGGCCCTACTTTGCGAGACATGTATTACAGTTGGATTAAATATGTGAACAAGATTGTGTGACTTTATTAAAGGTCGGCCACAAGCCACCATCCACCGCCACCCAGTCTCCACCACCCCGCTGCTTGCCTAAGCAGTGCGGTCAACCCCGTGATTACTAAGACATTATGTTTAGTTTACCTACTCAGTTGGACTACTTAATTGTTAATTCGCATTATAAAGGGCTGAAATAACATTTCATTTTGGAAAGATGAACTTCGTTTGAAGTCCACATGATAATATTTGCATTTGACTAAAATTGGGTCTTTTTATGCAAAGAAACTTTATAAGGCCAAACTAATCCAATTTTTTTATAGGGATCATGACCCAAGGCCACATGGGGGAGTGCATGAGAAGTTTTGAGAGAGACATAAAGAGTAGAAAAGAATCCCTTCGATGCTAGATCCATAAAAAAGGAAGAAGAGATAGTTAGAGAAAAGAGAAAAGGGCATGATGGAAAGGAGGATAGAAGGAAGAGAAGGTCTGAAGGAGAGAGGGTCTCGATTTGATGGAAATTTTAGGGTTTATTTTACTCTCTCTTTGATTCGGTTGTTAATTTCTTTCTAGGTTTTTGTTGGATCTTGCAATCATCATCAATATGATGATTCAAGGCTAGATTTGCAACTGAAGTTGCAGGTGAAGGATACTGTTCACCTCGAGATATGTTTGGTACCTACGATTACTTGTTTATTTATTCCATTATATTATAATCCAGGGTTTGCCATATGGTTTTGTGAGGATCTCTTATTCTTGACCTGTTATAGACTCATGGCACAATAGGACCTTGAAATAATTAAGGACTCTTCAAACTGAGAGTCAAGAAATGAAACTCGATATTAATTTGATGAGGGGTTTTTCTTTCTATGGTGTTTGAATCTGAGTATGCATGTTTCTTTCTCAAAATATTAATTTCTTGACTGAGTTAATATTAGCATATGCACCCGAGGCCAACTTTATCAATGGTTTGAGCAAACTCTAACCTACATCCCAAGTGTTTGTTTAATTGAGTTTAGACCATTACCTTAGTTTAAAATTTGATTACCAACTTTCGAGTGAACTCTTTTCTAATGCATTTGAAATCAACCACACAGCATTAGGGTTTTTCCTTGTTACGTCAATCTGTTATTAATTTTGAAGTCGATTTAGCCCCTTTATCATCTTTTCGATAAAAAATTTACATCCAACATTTTGTATATAATCATTGAACATATTCCATTTATTCATTTGTATGCATAACACTACTGCGTATAAATTAACCTCCCATTTTATAGCTACCCTATTTTTGTACATTTGCATAGTGAAGCATATAGAATCTGTTGTCCCTAAGGAAATGACCTAGGAATATCTCTCCGCGCATTAATTCTGCATTTATACTTGGAAGCATAACCTAATGAGTATCAAGTATTTTGCACCTTTGCCAGGGACAACTAGTGAAACTTATAATTTTTCTTGCAAAAGAAATGGGGAGTTGTTAGATTTTGTGAACCTCTTCATAGATTGGGTGACATTTCTTACTTTGTGCTAATTAAAAAATTTTTTTATTGTTTTGGCACTTTTTTTCATTTTCCCTTTTTGGAGGTGCATGTTTGTTTAGATCAAAGACCAAGCATCACGCATAATTAAGTCAATATCATTTTCATCCATCGAGTTTGCATCCATATCTTTTGAGTCCTCATTTGAAAATCTAAGTAGCACAGAAGAGATCGAGCATCAGGATAGAGAAGTCATGAATCAAAACAAGACATTAAGAAAATATCTACAGCCTATTAGAACTAGTCCACCATCTTGCATTATTCAACCTTTAAATCCAAATAATTTTAATTTCAAACTCAATGCCCTTGATACCACATTTTTATGGCATGGAATCGAAAAACCCTTATTTACATATTAAAAAGTTTGAAGAAGTATGTTTTGCATTTATGGATCATACATTTACTGAAGAAGTGATAAGGTTGAAATCGTTTCCTTTTTCCCTTAAAGATAAAGATAAAACATGGCCAAACTTTTTGAGACCTAGATCCATTGGGACTTAGTAAATACAATCTAAATTCTTAAAAAATAATTTCCCAATGCATAAGACAAATGCCTTAAAAAGACAGATTATGAGTTTTGGACAAAAAAATGTTGAGACATTTTATCAATATTGTGAAAGATTTAAAGATTTGTTAAATGCTTGCAGTCATCATGGTTATGAGCATTGAAGATTTATTAGTTTCTTTTGTGAAGCATTACAACCCAAGATAAGACAATTTGTTGAAACCATGTGCAATGATGAATTTTTTAACAAAGAACCAAAAGAAGCTTTTGAGTACTTCGATTATTTAGCTGAAAATATTCAATCATGGGATGTTTTTGACTTTAGGGATAGGTCTAAAAATTTGAGAAGTGTTCTGGGGGTGGGAAGTACAATCTTAAGGAGGTTAGTTATTTGCATGTTAGGATGACATTGATTTCTAAGAAATTAGAGTCCATTGAACTTCAAAATGTTAATGAAATGCATGTCATATCTCCAAATCCTAATAAATGTGGCATATGTCAGGATCAAGGGCATAGTACCAGTACAAATTCCTACTTTTAGAAAAGTACTATTAGATCAACCTAGTACTATTAATATGACTTCTAAAAATTACTCAAGGCCATTTTCTAACACTTACAATGCAGGTTGGAGAAACCACCCTAATTTCTATTGGAGAATTAAACAATAAACCTCTTCCTCTACAGCACCAGCCCCATATATACTTTATTCCACACCACCACCACCATGACCTTCATAATACCCCAACTAACCTAATTCAAAAGAAGAACCTAGAAAAATCTATATAACAGCTTATTGTTAACCTCCAACAATTCATGCAAAGTCAAACTACCATAAACAACCAAAACTCTAGGACATAAATGACATTAAAGGGTCACTTACAAAAGTGACTACCTATATGACTGCCCAAGAAAAATGGAAGTTTCCAACTCAACCACAACCTAGACAATCCTATCCACATTACTGGCAACTTAGGTAAGGAGTCTAACTTTTAGTTTGACAAGGGTGGGTCAAGGACTCAAGCACTATAAATGCTAAAACTCCTATTTGCAGCATACATACAACATTTTCTCAAAGAATAATTTCTTTGCATAAAAAAAAATGAGAATACATAGCCCTTTTTTAGATGCCATCAAACAAGTCCCTGCCTATGCCAGATTTTAAAAGATTTATGCACTGTGAAAAGAAGTTAAATGTTAAAAAAAAAAAAAGACTTTCGTTATTGAGCAAGTCAGTGTCATAATTCAAAACCATATACCACCTAAATACAGGGATCTTGGTTCAGCCGCTATATCTTGTATCATAGGAAATTCAAAAATTGGCCAGGCTCTATTGGATTTAGGTTCAGAGGTGAATTTGTTGCCTTATAGTGCTTATAAGCAGTTGGGTTTGAATGAGTTGAAATCCACTTCTATAATTTTACATTAGCATAAAGATCCATAAAAATTCCTAAGGGTATTGTGGATGATGTGCTAGTATAAGTGGATAAACTTTGTTATCCACTGGACTTTCTAGTGCTGGATATGAAACTAACTGCTCAATCTAATACTTCCTCTGCCCAAGTGATTTTAGGAAGGCCTTTCATTGCAACCTCTAATGCCATTGTAAGTTATAGAAGTAGGGTTTTAAAGTTAAGTCTTGATAACATAACCTTGGAGTTGAATTTTCAATTTGTGTGGGCAACCTTAAAAGGTGGAGGAGGTGCAGGAAGTCAATGCCTTAGAGGCCATTCTTGCTGAAAATTCTTTGTTTAAGTATCATTCTAATAATCATTAGGAGGAGTTAGAACACCCCTTAGTTTCTTTTGATGACACTAACTGTGTTTCCACCGTCTTTGCTCCAGGAAATTCAAATGACATAGTGGAAGCTGAAGTTTGAGCCTTTGCCTTCTATGTCAACACCAACCAAACCTTTCAATGAAAATATTCCAGTTATTAGAGTTAAAATCTTTGCAAACATATTTGAAGTATTCTTACCTAGGACTTGGAGATTCATTTCCAGTTATAATATCATCTCAACTTACCACTGAGCAAGAGGGTAAACTACTTAAGGTGCTAACACAGCACAAGTCTACCATTGGGGATCATTGTTAATATGAAAGGTATAGACCCAGTAACTTGTTCTCACTAAATTTATTTAGAGGAATGGGCTAGACCTTCTAGGGAAATACAAAAAAGATTAAACCCTAAAATGAATGAAGTAATGAAAAATGAAGTCCTGAAATTGCTACATAGGTATTATCTATCCTATAGCAAATAGTTAATGGGTATGCTTAATCCAAGTAGTACAAAAAAACATTCTTGGGTCATTGTTGTGAGAAATGAAAACGAAAGAGTCAAAACCCACAAAAGTGACAAATGGATGGAGGATCTATATAAACTATAGGAAGTTGGATGCAGCTTCTAGGAAAGACCACTTTCATTTACCTTTCCTTGGCTAGATTTTAGAAAAAAGTGGCTGGGCATGAGTATTGTTGTTTCTTAAATGGATATTCTACATACTATAAGATATAAATTTCCCCTGAGCATCAAGAGAAGCCTATCTTCACTTGTGCCTTTGAGACTATTGCTTTCAAAAGATTGCCTTTTGGTTTATACAATGCCTCAACCACTTTTTAGAGATGTATGCTAAGCATTTTCTGTGACCAGACTGATGATATTGAGATAGTTATGGATGATATCTTAGTGTTTGGAAAGACATTTGATTCTTGTGGCCAACTTAAAAGTTTTTTTGGCCAGGTGTGAGGAAAAGTAGTTGTTGTTGAACTAGGAAGAGTGTCATTTTATGGTACAACAAGAAATAGTCTTTCGTCATATTGTGTCTTCAAGGGGTAGTGAGGCTAACAAATCTAAAGGATTGATTTCAAATATGCATGTGCCTAGGAATGTGAATGATGTTAGATCTTTTTAAAGCCATGGTGGTTTTTATAAAAAAAATCATTTGACCAGTTAAAAGCTTTTCTCACCATTGCAACTATAATCCAACCCCTAGATTGGACACTTACTTTTGAAATAATGTGTGATGCCAAATATTTTATTGTGGGAGCTGCACTTGGCCAAAGAAAAAGGAAATTGTCCTATGTAATATATTATGCAGTAAGACTTTGAATAAGGCTCAGAAAAATTACTCTACCATATAAAAAGAACACTTGACTATTGTGTTTGCATTAGAAAAATTTAGCGCCTATCTACTTGGTTCACCTGTTGTTATATTCACTAACTATGCAGCACTTAAGTTCGTTGACCAATAAAGATGAAAAACCAAGGCTCATCATATAGATCCTTCGGCTACAAATGTTCATAAAAGACAAAAATGGGGGTAGAGAATGTAGTGGCAGATCTGCTGTCTCGACTTACACTAGAATCAACTGTTCAAACTCATTTAATTTCTGACTCTTTTCTTGATGAACAACTGCTTTTAGTTAAGGTTCTTAACCTGGTATGTTGATCTGGTTAACTTTTTGGTAATAAGACAAACCTCAGCTCATTGGACAGCTCAGGACATCAAAAAGATGAAAGTTGAGGCTAAGTTCTTCTTTTATGATAACCCTTATCTTTTTAAATATTTTTCTAACTAAATAATTAGGAAATGTGTTCCTAATGATGAGTTCTCTAACATTCTATCTTTATGCCATTCTGAGGCCTATGGAGGACATTTTTCAGCCCATAAAATTGTGGCCAAAATATTATGAATTGGTTTCTATTTGCCAACCATGTTCAAAGACAATTTTTGCAAGTCTTGGGAATGTTAAAAATTTGAGGGATAACTAGAAGCAGCATGATGCCAATGTAACCCATTTTAGTAATAGAGATCTTTGATTGTTGGGAAATAGATTTTATGGGGTTATTTCCTTCATCTTTTGGGTACCTATACATTTTACTTGTTGTTGACTATGTTTCTGAATAGGTTGAAGAAATTTCTTGTAGAAGTAGTGATCATCAAGTTGTTTTGAGATTCTAAAAGGAGAATATTTTTGTAAGGTTTGGTATGACTAAAACCATAATCGATGATAATGGGATCCATTTTAAGTATCTTAAAGCATTCCTCTTTACTTACTGACATAAGTCATATAAGTCGCAGCAAATTAGGTATTAATTATAACAAATTCTAAAGATCACATATGTTAAATATTAATATACAACTTCCACATTCTCATTTCATACATCAAACATTGTACAGTTATATATACATGCCCAAATTAGTTATCATTGTCAACCAAATAGAAATACATATCAAAAGACCATCCCTATGGTCACTTGGGTTCCTTCTTAATTTCAGAAAATTCCCTCCCATAACAGAACATATCCATTCTAAGACAACGGTCTTGCTAAATATACTATCCTTGTGGTGTCGATAAAACCCCACATATAGATAGGGAATCATCAAATCCCAAAGTTAAACAGCAACCTATACATTGCTCCTCCTCGACAAAAGCAGGTGCACTGTGATACCACAACTCCACCGACTGATCATATATAGAAAGTCTCAGGGACACAAAAGTAGAATTTTCATAAGGACTAAAATTAAAAAGTCCCTCAGGACTCCTCGGAGTCTCCTGTGTCATCGGGGTTTTCCTCATGTTGTCCATCACATCCTATATATAATTTGTACATACAAGAAAGAAAGATAAATTACAAAAGAGTGGGATTTCCTTAGAAATCTCAGTAAGTGCATAATTAGCTTAATAAAGCATAGACACAGTCATCATTAATCTTTTTAAGAAAAGAGAATAACAGAACATGATCAAAAACATGTTTCTCGTGATTTATCAATCACCCATACAGGTTTACATTCTTAGGATATCTTAAATTCTTTTCTTAATCATTGACACATTCTTAACACTTATTCAATTATTATCCTCAATTGGTGTTACGTATCGCGTCTCCATCGCAAATAACCCTTTTTCAACGTATTTCTTTCTTATTTTGGATGGGTGTTACGTATCGCCGTCCCCATCACCTATAACTCATCAATCATACGGGCGTTACGTCTCACCATCCTCCCGTCTTGACATAGAATATACTTAACATAGTGAGCGTTACATCTCGCCGTCCCCACTAATCATATCAATTCCACGGGCGTTACGTCTGCCGTCCCCATGATAATACATATCACTCTTATCATACGACAGGCGTTATGTATCGTCATCCCTGTCAGCACGTCAGTCATCCGAGTATTACGTCTTGCCGTCCCCGTTACGATATGATTAACTTATCCATATCTCTTATTCTTAGTTGTTCCTTTCTTATTCTTAGGACTTTTCTTAAGTACATGATGTATCACTTCTTTTAAATCTCACCAAATATTAGAACATGCATGTACTCTTAAACTATCAAATACTCACACATGTATGTATCTTAAATTCTTCCTAGTGTTTTATACATGCTATACACTTAGATAACACATATAATTCCTTCTTATCTAAATGTGCACATTTATCCCAACAAAAGTCTTAAAATCAGCAAAATAGGGTATCTCGCTCGAGCGACATATCGAGCGAGAGTCGAGCGAAATCTCGGGTTGGAGCTCACTCAAACAAAGTATCAGGCGAATATTAGACAAACTGGGTATCTTACTTGAATAAGGTATCGAGCAAGATTCAAGCAAGTTCTTGGGTTAGAACTTTCTCGAGCAAGACATTGAGCGAGTATTGAGCGAAGTCTCGGGTTACACTTCGCTCGAGTCAGACATCTAACGAGAGTCAAGTAAGGGTTTACAGTTGTTCTTCGATCGATCATTCGCTCAAGCAGGAGTCGAGCAAAGTTACAGAGCATGGGTTTTTTAATCCAAAACTCGCAATCTTTTCACACAAACTTAATTCTTACTTATTATAACATAGTTTTTAGGTTCTTTTAACCTCATATAACACATTTCCATTAACTAAAACCACTTCAATCAACACTTTGATTTATTAAAACTCTTTAACAAGACTATAAAGGTTCATACTTAACATGTATAGTCCAACCATTTAAATAACCATCTCCATACTAAAGTTAAACTAGAATATGAACTTACATACTTTCTAAGTCTGGTTGAAAATGATCTAACCAAGTCTTTGCAATCTTTCGTCTCAAAACTCTTACTAAGCCTACTTAGGATGTAGTTGGAGCTTAAGAGACAAGAGAAGGGTTTTGTTTGGGTTTCCTTCAAAGGATTTCATGTTATGCTTCTCCAAAAGAGTTAGAAGACTCTTGATTGTCTATTTATAGGGGTGGTGGTCGACTCATGTGAAGGAGAGAAGAAGGTAACTTGGTAAAAACAAATGCTTTCGGGTTTGCATGGGATGAGGTGCCCCTTCCAAATCTTTTTCCAAGATTAAGCTAAATCCCCAAAAATCCTAAACTTTACAGCTGAAAAGATCATTCAATGGTCAGTATTTGAGATATTTGTGTTAACCATTTGATCAATGGTTGGGATAAAGGCTTATAGGATAAGGGATGAGGTGTCATCCTACCTACCCATGCATGCATCTCCCTTTTCCAACCCTTATCTAGTTAGCCATGCCCCCATCCTCCTTATTACCACTTCTGGTAATTTTTCTAAGTCTCCTAAGACTCTATTTAATAAGTTCTAGAAGGCCACTTCTTAGTTTGGTTAGGATAGAATCTCATTTGGTTCCATATCCTCTAACTCGAGTTCTGGTTTAAGTTCAGTCCAGAGTTATCCATTTGATTCTGAAATAAGTCTTTGATACTATCCAAATCTCCAAACACTCATAACACAAAAGTTTTAGATCTATCTCTAAGGATGCTATACAAATTGGAATCACTTCATTTGGACCTCATAGGAGTAACTTATGATCATTACAATAAAACTCGACAGTTTAATCCGAGAATGTACACCAAGTGTTTGATATTTGGTTCTATCACTTCTTCTTACATTTACACCCAAATATTTGAGAATTCAACTCCTTCTAAGTTAAAAATGAATTTTTTTAGTTGATATATTGTTCCAAATCTCAAAGAATCCTCCACAATATTTTCTCTAATACATGATCTTACTTATTCTAAGTCCAATACTCTCATTTAGGTTTCCAACTTTATTATCCTAGAAAATATACCAAAAATATAGTCCTTTAAAGAAATCCAAATAATACCTCATCTTAGAAATTTCGAGATAATACATTTTGAGTATGTCAGATTAGTGTATTGCAAAGCATGCCATTTATCTATGAAGTTAGAACATAAAGCCTACTGAGCTATCAAGCAGTTTAATTTTAATACTAACCAAGTTGGTTTAACAAGGAAATTGCAAAGCTGGAAGAACTCAAAAGGGATACCTATGACAATTCTAAATTGTCTAAGGAGCGCATGAAACATTTTCATGATAAATACATTCAAAGGAATTCCTTCTAGCCCGAGCAACAAGTTTTGTTATACAACTCTCAACTTCATTTCCTCCCTAGGAAGTTGAAATCTCGATGGAGTGGCCCATACTTGGTAAAACCTATTTTTTTCATATGGAGCTGTGCAACTCCTAAATCCTCATAATGGTAACACCTTTAAAGTCAATGGTCAAAGACTAAAATATTTTCTTTAAACTTTTTCATATGAAGAAAGCACTCTGAACTTTCTTGATCCCATTAATTTTCTAGTTGATTGATGTTTTAATCAAGCTTTCTTTCATGCACATGTTAATAATTATATCCTTTATGTAGTTTCTTTTCTATTGTCATACTTTTTTTCACTATTCAACCTCACTTAGGTACTCCTTTTCTCACATCCTTTACCTATTATCTTTTAGTTGTCTTCTTTATTGCCTATTTTGAATGATTTGTGCCATTGAGGACAATGTGGGTTTCTATAAGGTTGGGGATTTTAGCTTTAGTCTTACATGCCATAATGTACCACCAGAAGACTTGTCAATGATTGTTTAAGTAATAGCAGCACTAGCTCCTTTCTTCCCAATTTGGATTCCCTGATAAAGATTTGACGAAGTTGGGGAATATTTTAGGTCATTTTCATTCAATGAATTTGGGTCAATATGGGTGTTTATCCATTTGTGTTTGTCATTAGAACAATGACATAGTTTGTGTTATAAGAAAAGAAGTTTTGTGCTGAATACTACCACCATTTGCACCTAGACTACTTGAAACAACACCTTGGGGTTATTAAACAAATCAGGCTAAGCAGTTGTTTAAGGCTCTGATGAACCATATCCTATTGGCTTAGGAAGAGATTTCACTGAGTATTTGATATCACTCGAGAAAAGAGACAAGCCAAGGATTACATAATAATAATAATAGTAATAATAATAACAATCATCATCATCTTAGTGTAATGTAAAGGGATGCCTGCTATCGGGATCCTTTGAACAAATAAATGGATTTTTTTTTAAGTGTAGTAACATGAAAACCACCATTAAAATGGTTTTGAATTAGAGTAAGATCTTAGGGTCCCAATTGAACAGCCACTATGAATGAGACAATTAATGACTTCGTGGTCAACCTTGGAATCTATACACACAAGTATACACTCAATAGTCAGTAGTACTCTCTTTCTTTTTCTTTCTACTTACTTAACTTGGTTGCTTGACAATTCAGTGTATAAACCCCTTTTTGGAACTAAATATCTAGTGAGGCTAACTTCTGTAATCTTGTACTTCTCAAGTCTGATGTATTGGTAAACTTAATTTTAAAAGGAAGGTAACAAGTGCTCAATTGGAAATTTATTTGCATTTTGGTTTGTGAAAAACTTTATTTGCTAAGAGACTCGCAAAAAATAGTCAGGGGCATTACCGAGACATTATGTTTAATTACCTACTGAATTGGATTACTTATAATGGTTAATTTGCATTACGAAGGGTTTAAATAATATAACACTTTGGTAAGATGGACTTTGTTTAAATGCCAACATGATAATATGTGCATTTGACTAAAACTAAGCCTTTTATGCATAGAAACTTTACGGGGCCAAACTAATCCAATCTATTTTACATGGATCATGGCCCAAGGCCACAAGGTAGGACGAGGCCCACTTCAGCCCAACCTTCACAAAGCCTTATCTTACCTTGAACCATTCAACAGAAGAGAAATGAGGGAGTGCACAAGAAGCTGGCAAAGAGGAGAAAATGATTCCTTTGAGGGTAGATCCATGAAAGGGGAAGAAGAGTTAGTTAGAGGAGAGAGAAAATGGCACGATAGAAAGGCAAATAAAAGGGAGAGAGGGTCTGAAGGAGAGGGAGTCTCGATTTGGTGGAAATTTTAGAGTTTATTTTGCTCTTTGTTTGATTCGATTTTTCATGATTTTAGGATTTTTGTTAGGTCTTGCAATCATCATCAATATGATGATTCAAGGCTGGATTTACAACTTGGGTTGCAGGTGAAGGATATTGTTCACCTCGATACATGTTTGGTATCTATGATTTCTTGTTTATTTATTTTATTATATTATTATCCATGGTTTGCTATATATTTTAATGAGGATCGATTATTCTTGACCTATTATAGACTCACGACACAACAGGACCTGGAGATAATCAAGGACCCTTCAGACCGAGAGTCAAGAAATGAAACTGGAAGTTAATTTGATGAGGGGTTTTTCTTTCTATGGTGTTTGAATCTAAGTATGTATGTTTCTTTATCGAAATATTAATTTCATGAGTGAGTTAATATTAGCAAATGCACCCAAAGACCAACTTTATCTATGGGTTGAGCAAACCCTAACTTGCATCCCAAGTGTTTGTTTATTTGACATTTAAACTATTACCTTAGTCTAAAATCTGATTACATACTAACTTTTGAGTGAACTCTTTTCTAGTGCATTTGAGATTTAAGCACACGACATTAGGGTTTTTCCTTGTTAAGTCAGTTTGTTGATAATTTTGAAGTAGATTTAGCCCCTTATCATCTTTTCATTTAGAAATTCACATCCAACATTCTATCCATAATCATTGCACATATTCTATTTATTCATTTGTAAGTTCCTATGCATAACACTACTGAGTATAAATTCACTTACTCTTTCTGAGCTACCTTGCTTTTGTATATTTGCATAGTAAAGCATATAGACACTATTGTCCCCAAGGAAATGACCTTTAAATCTCTCTCTGTGCATTAATTATGTTTTATACTTCAAAGCATAACATGGTGAGTATCACCACCTGCAAGAAAAACAGGCAGCGAGGGCGGCAATTAGGCCTTTGTCTAGCCCACCCCCGCATCTTGAGCTAGGCTTAAGGGCAGTCCACAATATATATATATATAGATTCTCTACAGAAACAATGTCATCTTGGTAATGATTATTTTTAAAAAAATGTCTAAAGTGTATCTTTTTGGGGACTTAGGTTTAGGATTCCCCTTCCTAGCTGTCGCTTCTCTCTTCCCTCAGCCTCCTCTTTCTCTCTCTCATCTCTAACTCTCTACATCGATGCCCTCTTTCCTGCTCGTAGTCATCATGGTAATGCAGCTTACATCATCTCTCTCTCTCACTCTCTCTCTCACTCTCTCTCTCTCTCTCTCTCTCTCTCTCTCTCTCTCTCCACAACAAAAATCCAATGAAGTTTGCATTCGAAGCCACCCAAATTTGTATTGTATTTAGGCTTTTTTTTTTGGTTGCTAATTTAGGTTTTTTTTTCTTGTATTTTCCACGGTTCCGATTTGATATTGTCGTGGATTTGACTTGCATTTAGTAACTTTGTTTATTGTTATGTTGTGGTATTTTGTGGTTTCCACCATGTGTTTGATTTTTTTTTTATGCGTTTTTTGCATCTGGGACGGTTGTGGATGGGCGGTGGACAAGGGAGCAAACCATGGCTGGGGTGTAGGAATGGGGCAACCCCAACCCAAAGGGTGTATATAGCACCCCTAGACTTTTATGTTCATGTTTTTAGTTTCGCTGGAATTAAGAAATTTTGTGAGTACATTCCACTGCAACCATAGAATATGATAACGTGCTAGGCGCACACGTATATGATAACATGCTTGGTTTTAGTGGCATGAAAAGCTATAAGCGGCCGTGAAAAGAGAAGCACTATTGACAATAACAACGATAATATTAATTACTTGGTGGTGGTGCCTGCAAATTAAAACACAAGGGAGGCTCATGAATGGTTTGAATATGAGAAATTTGCATTCCATCAGGTGTATGTTCTAATTCATAAATGAATTCTTGTAAGCCATCCGGTCCGAGTGTGTTTAAAACTCCACTCGAAATGATCCGAAGCCAAAAAATGGATAAAGTTGTGTCTAGATCAATTTCAATTTCTCCCCATTTAATTCATGAATATGTCTAGAATATATAATCATAAGGAGAGTTGCCTTCAACGACAAAGGGAAAAAATACTGAAAAAAAAAAAGGAATGAACTATCACGTGCTTAATAAGCAGCATAATTCATAAGGTGAGAAAATTCTTAAATTTTTAAATCATCAAATATATATTCCACATCAAGAAGAATAATGTACGTACGGCCAAATTGAGAGTTGTTTACAGAATCTCCTGGTCGGCCTCCTGCGACTAATAAAGATGGCGTTTATAGAAAAATGAAGATATTGCAGGGTAAAGAAAATTGGCCGTAATATCTTACAACTCTTTTATAATTTTTTGTAAAATTGAAATTCGTTTTTTAAAATTGAAATTTATTTTCAATAAAGTGATACGATTTTATTTATGGCTATTTCTAAATAAATTATAAAATAGCCATTAAATTATTATAAATTAATCGTTACTCAAATAAGATATTTGTATACCATCTAGCTAATTTTCAAGCTAGTTTTACTAGATTACGAAAAGTCATCCAATAAATTTACTAAGAGCAAAAATAATCATTTAAAAACTTGTTTGAAATTACGTTTCGAATTTTAAAAAATATTTTTAAGTAATTAAAAACACTTTTAAAAAAATAACATATTTTATAATTTTATAAAATATGCTTAATTTAATAAGTTAAAAAAATTGAAAATGAGTTTTTTTTCAAAATACTCGTTAAAACTTTTATCAAAAGATTCTTACGAATAACTGTATATTTTAAAAAAATTATTATAACTAATTTTAAAAATATTTTAGATATATATTTATTAAACAATAAATAACTTTTGCATATATAATTTATTATTTAAATTTAAAATTTAAAATTTAAAATTATAAATTATATTTTCTACTATAATTCTAAACATGTTCTTAGTAGGATCAAGACTGGCGTCCAATCTGCAATATTTCCGTGGGCTAAAATCAGTCACACGCCCAAGATCCAAGGAATAGGATCTGGTCATTTTCGCACACGTATATAAATGCAAGCCGTGTAAAAGAGAAGTGGCTGGAAGAGCGTGTTGCATGCGTGGATTCTGAAACTGCTGGATATGTAAAAGAGTGAGAAACAAATATTATATATGGTTGGTATAAAGAAGAACCAGTTCTTATATTCTCGACTTGGACGACTCTCGATTTCATCATTATGATCAAGTAGACTAGATTTCCTCATACAACATCATATAATTCCCAAGTACTTTCATTTGCGATTGGGAATGTTCCCAACACTATCGAAGATGCTAGGTTTTGTTGTATCCAAACTTTTATCAAGAATCCTTTACACAAAGTTGGGACCAACGGCATGAAAAGATCAACGATGTATATATATATATACAAAGAAAAGCTATTTCACCCGAAGCTTTTCCACCGAAAATTTGTACCGAATTCAAAATTTTTGTTTTACAAATTTTTTTTTTAACAAAATGAGTAAATAAGTGTTTTTAAAAGATGATAATTTTTTTTTGAATTTTTTAAAAATATTTAAGAATATATAAAAAATGAATGAAAAAAAATAAAAATAAAAATTAAGAAAAACTTTAAAAAACTTTAACACATTCGGGCTATATCTCTCAGGAGATGAAGCACCGCTCATATATATATATATATATATATATATATAAGACTGACGGTTAAGAATCCTAAACTTACCCAAACTACACTAGAAGACATGATCTCGGCATGCCAGACTCAAGATAACAACCTTATCCAAGATCACATTTGATTTACTTTTATAATTATGTTTTTATCTAATACTTTGTAATTCAAATATCCTTATCCTTCATTTGTATTCTGGAATAGCATGTCTCGATGTAATCTTCAGCTTGTAACTATTTATATTATAAATACAAACCTCAGAGTACAAGAAAATCATCTTGGACTATTCATCAAATTGTCTTTCTTTCTTGGTATCCAGAGCCTCTCGAGTACCATTACAATGGCTGCTCCTAGTGGTTATGCTCTAGTCTCATTTTCTCTCCCAAATATCTCTCATCCAATTTACACTAAACTTGATGAAACTAACTACCTTGCATGGGTGTATCAATTTCTCCCCATCTTGAGAACAAATGGTATAACGACCCAAAATTTCCTACTTTACTTTATTTAATTTAATTAATTTTATAGGAGTAATGTAGGTATTTTAAATATTTAAGCATGTGAAGTTGGGCTTAGATTTGAGTGTTAAGGGTATGACTTAGATATTTAGCCCAAGAGAGGAGTGGCAAGCTCATAAGTCCATGAGATAGATCTATAGTCAACCAAGCTCATATAGGAGATATATGTTACACTTAGAAGAACTCTAGTGAGTCTTCAAAAACTATTAGGTGTGTGAAAAAAAGATTAGTAGGTGAAAAATTGACTAATGGCTTTCTTGGAAGATGAGGTGTTGGAACCAAGATGAGATTTTCTCATCATTGATTGACTTGGTAGGCATGTGAAAGAAGAAGGGATCTTCCAATTTGGCCTTCCTAGGAGTATGCCAAATCTAGATGATTGACACATGCAAGATTTGGTGATGATGAGAGTAGTTGAGAGAAGATGTGAGGGAAGCATGGTTCGGATGGTTTGGGAAATGAGAGATCCGAACCCCATTGGGTTTCCTAAGGGACTAAATATAAGTGGAAGATCTTGAAGAGACTTGTTGAATGGTGTTGGATGATTGATTGAGTGTGTCAAAGGAGAACATCATTAGAGAGATGTAACACCCCCTTCTCGTAAACTAGAAGATGTCACTTAACTCTTTCTAAAACATTTAATCCGGAAAAGATTATTGGTTTTAATAATAGAAAATAACATTTATTCCAAAAAGCGAAGTTATAATAAAAATGTCTTTTTCAATCCTTAACTAAACATAACTGAAAGTAACTTGCGTCGTAAAAACACTTATTTACTAGAAAACATAAACTCAGCTTAAAAAATAAAAATTTAAACTTGTTTCATAAAGACACTTGTTTTTAATAAAACTTAAAAATTTTAAATAGCTGTTCAAATTACTCATGGTCTGTCTGCTTGCACTAGTCATCTTCATCACCTGGGTGGTTTTCAAAATAGGAAATAAACTAAAATGAGTTTATGACTCAGTAAATAAATCCATCAGAACGTAAGATAATATTATAAGAATTTTTCATAAAACTTATGCTGAATTCTGAAATATAATTGTACATGTTAATGCTGATGCCATACATGACTGACTTGACTGACTAACTGATTTAAGTGATTGGTCAGAATTAACTAATAGGTTTAACTGATCTAAACTGACTAAGTGAATTGATTTAAATGATCTGATTTGACTGTACTAGTTTAGCTAAACTGATCTAACTGAACTGATTGGCCAACACACTTAATCCAGTGTGTAAGATTGTGCACCGACCCCACATCCTGCTGCTGTAAGGGGAGCCATTGATAGTATTCTAGCGTACTATGGTGGACCATGCTTAAGTTCGTGGTTTGCACATCCACTCTGATCTGATATGCATTGGTACCATGCATTTGAATGACCATTTGAAATAAGTGATTTATTGAATTGATTTAACTGGATAACTAATTAATTACTTTCTGATCTAACTTAATCTTATACTTGAACTTAACTCAACTTATAAGACTTATGCGACATAAGATGTATAATACATACTAATATAAATAACTAGCTAAATCTGAATGTGATGCTAAATGACATGATCGTATGTTGTACTGTGCTAAATGGCATGCTTGCATGACGTGAGGGGTATTTAAAAATGGCTATCAAAGAACTGGCTTTACTAATAATATAAATTAATGTAATGATCCTAATTTTGTGATCAAATTCACTTACCTCGTAGTGCTACTTCCTAAATTCTTCTTCATAGTTCGATGATACCTATATGAAGTTATTAAATCGTCACTAACATTTCTAAAAGTAATGTGCTGAATTATTCTACTGAATTAATACATATCGTGAAAAATAATAATATCATACACATTATACTTCATACAAAAGACATTAAATACTAATATCATAAAATAAAATACTTATAAAATATTTTACATTAAAAATATGGTTTAATAACACAATCAAAGCTACATTCAATAAGTCAGATGTTTCTATTTGATTAAAATCTTTTTGTATAAAATAATTTAATGAATATTCTATTTAACATTGAAATTATTGAATACTTATATTTTAAAATATTTAATTACTAATAACATATTAAAACTTAAAAGATGCTTTGAACTATATTCATGTTCTATCAAAATAAATTGTGAAAATTTAAATCCTTAAAATAGGTTTACCTTCTTATAATTAGTATAAGTACCCAACTTTATAAGAAATCTAATAATTATTAACAACGTTTCAAATATTCTTAACATATTTATTCAATGTTATAAGAAATCTAATAAACACCATTATCGTATAATTATTAAATCGATAATATCGTACGTAGTCCTTCAAATATAATCTAGTAAACAATATTTATTCATTCGAGTTCAAAAACGACAGCTCAAATTAGTTCATAAAAAACAAACTTAATAATACTTAATATCAAAATTCTCATAAATATTTTCTATAGGAAATAAAGTTTAATAAAATTATGGCTAACGTATTTAGTATTAAAATAAAATCTTGTAAACTATTATTATAGTTTAATAATTATTCAAATATACTTGATAAAATAGTTCAAGACTCTTAAATATATATTATAATTGTGGAAATCCTGAATTGTGACATTTATATCATTAAAACCAAGCATATATAAAAACATAATACACCGGCTAGTGAAGCTTACGTAAAACAAACACATGAGGGAGAGAAGAAGTAGTGATACTCACCGAGGGAAAGATGTGACGGCAAATCTGGCGGCGGGTGGAAGCTGACGACACCACTGGGTAATCTTGGGCAGTGGCGTGAACCAGAGAGGGGAAGAGTTTAGGGATATTCCGCTACCGAAACAGAGAGGGAAAGGAACGGTTATTACGGCGGGGAGGGCTTGTCGGAAGGAGTGGGTGCGACGGGACTTGTTTGGCCGGCGTTTAATGGGTGACGTGAGGGTCGTTCGACGTCCTGGGGTGGCTTCGTAAGGAGGAGACTGTCATGCTACGGGTGGAGGGAAAATCCTCTGTTTTGGTGGTGCGGAAACAGGGGACACTTATGTGGTGTTTTCGGTGGCTGATCAATGGCAGTGAAGGGAGAGACGAGGAGGTGCTGAGCAACATGAGTGGAGATGGCTTTGGGGGAGGAGGCGTGGTGGTGAAAGGTGCGAAACATGGCAATTGCAGCGTGCGGCCTGATTCCGTGCAGTGGACCATGAGGAGGGGTGTTGCACAGCGGCTGGTTTTGCATAATGGCTTCTCAGCCTGAAGGTGATGCAGGGGCTGTGAGGTGAAAATAGGGTTGTCGGCGATTTCTATGGTAGTGGATAGTCCGAAGCCCTTAGAGGTGGTCGGTGTGGCTTGGAATTCCCCTGGAGTATTTTTATGGTGTTGCCGATGATAAGAAATCATGTTTGCCGTGTCTTTCAATGTATGGATTCCCTGCGTGGGTTGGTGGCTTCCGCGAGATGAATTGTGGTTTGCGTGGATGTGCGGTGTTTGAACGTGGGGAAAAAGCCCTGGTTTGGCTTTGCCTAATCTCGGACTAGTGCAGGTGAGGGGTTTGTTGGCTTTGAGTTCACCGTTTGGATGAGGCTACGTGGATGCATATATATGTAGAGGGATAGAAAGAGAGAAAAGCGTGGGAACCCTAGAGACAATTGAGGAAGAGAGAGTGACTTAGTGACGTGCATGAAGTGAACTGCTTGGAGGAGTGTGATTAGATGAAAGCAACGGAACAAAAAATTAAATCTTGAATTTAAAACAGATGGCTATCTATCCAATAGATCAGTTGCTAAAAGAATAGAAGAAAAATATTGTACATTTTCATGATTCATGAAGAAAAAGAAAGTGGAGTGATTTTAGGAGGATTTCGACCCTTACCATACGTTTATGAAAAGATGATAATAATAATACTGAATATTGAAGAAAATAAAGGCGTGAAAGGTGATAGAAAGTTTTCAAAATATTTAAACCAATTCACATAAATTATTATTAATAAACTAAAAATATTAGTAATAAATTAAAATAATATCTATACAAATTTGTATTCAAAATATGAATTTAATCATAAAATCTGATAAAATTGATAATACTAATAATAATAGTAAGAAATTAGATAATAATATTATAATTCAAAAAATCAAATTTATTCATATTTAAGTTCTAAATATCTAGGTCGAGATGTTACAAGAGAAGAATGACCAAAGGAAAGCAAATGGGATTCGGGTGAGGAAAGTGTAGCCAAATGCTCTATTTTAGTCTTCATAGGTTTTGCTAAATCTAGGTGATTGGGACAAGTTGGATTGTGTAAAAGTGGATAAAACTTGTGTGTGGGAGAGTATATAAGTGAGTGGTGATTGATAGAACACATGAGAGGTGAGAAAACCCATGAAAAGGAGAAGTAGGTTTCGGTTGGTACTAGGAAAGGTATGGCTAAGTATGGCAAACCCATTTTTCCCAAATCTGATTTTGAGGTCTTGGTGAGGGACTTGTGAAGTGATTAGTGAGTGTGTGAGGAGTGATAAAAAAGAAAAGGAAGGGTTCGGACCCGTGATGGGCACTGGCCATAGGAAGGAAATGGAAAGTAGTTTCAACCTAAGTACAAGCTAGTTGCAAGCATGATGGTACTCTAGTGATGGGGGTCAATCAAAGGGGTCTTTCAACCCATCAAAGGTCAATCCTAAACTAAGGAAATGAGTGCCTAGAGCACCTAGAAACTCTCTTGGCCGAATAGCCTTATTCTTCCTTTTTCTTTTGTTTCATTTTCCCACACACCTACACTACACCTCACGGCAACACTCTTTCCCTTTCTACTCCCGCATTGCTTTGTGTTCTTTCACCTCCTAAACACAAAAATATTCTAAGTTTAGTGGCGTTTGAGCTTAGTGCTCTTGAGTGGAAGCATATTTGGAGAGGTAAGCAAAAACCCTAACTTATCTCATGTATAGAAACTTAGGTTAGACCACATGCACACACCAAAGTTTATGTCTAAGAATTTCTTTTTAACTACATATTTGTAGTTTGTTTTAATGGATTGTTTTATATGTTTTTCAAAACTATTCTTTTCTACTTGGAGTATTGTAAGTGCATCTCTATCTTGACTTTAGTATTCCTTGTATATATTTGAGTGAAGGTGGTCGTTTTGTTGATTGAATGCTTGTTTATTTAGCTACAAATCCATACTTAGTCTAGATGCTATCTTAGGCTTGAAATCATATTGTGTTGATGGATTTAGCCAATTTGATGCAAAGAAAAATGAATTATATCGATATGGTACACAGTGATAAGAATTGCATGCATGACTAAGATGAAATTTGTTGAATGATTGGTGATGTTAGGTTAGATTGCTTGAAGAAAATGCCCTGCATGTTTAGTTGTAAATCCATGCTTAGCAATGTATATTATTCTAGGCTTGAGATTGCATTTTTATTGGTGGATTTAGTTACTTTATTATAAAGGAAAAAGAAGACATGATTAATATGATAAATGGTGATAAAATGCATACATGTTAAAATAAAGTTTGGAATTGAAAAGGGTTTGATTTGGTGCACATATGGGTTTCGAATTTGAAGGGTTTTAGGGTTGAGTCTTTTAATAATCAACTATTCTTTCATGTGATGATTATGACTAGATAATTGAAAACTTAGAAGCATGAAACTAGGAGGATCCATTAGCAAGAAATTCGGTTTTTCCATTTAGGAGTAAGTATGCTATTTTGGTTGAGAGAAAAGCGATGAGAATACTAATCCTAAGGACTATAGGGTTTAGTCAACCCATCTTAGTGGTGCTAAAAATGTGTAGTTGATTTTATTAAGGTTTAGAGAGTACATGAAGGAAGATGGAAGAAGAAAACTCTAGAACGTGGTCTTGGAAGGTCTCGACCCAACCTTAGTGGTGAAGGCTGAGTGCCCCTCTTTGGGTATTAAGCCCATTAGTGTACTTTTATATGAAGTATAGTTAGATTCATGTGATGGTCGATTTGTCAATGAGCATGACAAAGTATACATGTGCTTGAACTACTCTCATGATTCACATGTTAAGAATTAAGGGTTACATGTCACATGCATGAGGCATGAAAATCATGTTTTTGAGTCAAACATATTTTCAAAGAAAAGGAAAAGAATGAAAGTTTTAGAAGAACTCCAAAAGCTGGGATGGGGTAGTGTCCCAATAAAACTTTGTTCACTCAAAAGTGTTTAAAGTCGAGTGAAAACTCCTGGGTCGATGAAGAACAGTCGACGAACCATGTATGGCTCCAAAATGTGTCTAGAGCATGGTCGCACCTTAAGCTAGTGGGTGCCCAAGGACGGTGTTGGCTTTTGCCTTACCGTTATAAGAAAAATGATGTAGTCACTCGATTTGAGTGGTCACCGAGTAATGAAAAGTGGATAATGCAGTCGCCCCGACTTGAGTAGTCTGCGGGTGTTGCGATAACGCATAACGTATTCACCTAGGTTTGAGTGGTCGCCAGGTGATACAGTAACTAGCAGAGAACACAAGGTGCATAGGGGAGTCGTGATGTGTCCAATAAGAAGTCATAACAAAATGGCTTTCAAGCCCCAAGACTTATATGAATATGTAAATGACGCCTAAGATAAGAAATGATGAACAAAACAAAAACTTTTTGCGAAAAAGCGTATTTAAGGTATAAGTCAAAAGAATTACGCTATATGATGAACTATTTTCATGAAAAGCAAGCATACGTGTTAAGATTGAAGGAAAGTCAGGTTTTATGAAATTCTTTACGAGCATATGCATTTGTTAAGTCATTAGTTGCATATGTATGACAAATTATTTGTTTGATATTCACTTATATGTATGCTTGAAATGATTTGTTTGAGGTAGTTATGTACTTACTGAGATTTCTCAAAATTCTATCCCTTTATATTTTTACTATTGTTTTTTATTGAGGCGATAGAAGTGATTACAGGAGAAGATGACAACTACAACATTAACGCTGGGTGGAAGTCTCCAGCCCACTGATGGGTTAGTGATCTCTCCACCTTTTTATGTGGTGACCTCCGATCTGTATGAGCAGTTTATTTCTAATATGTGTTGGATGGCGCTCATAGAGTCTGTCGGACGCTAGTGTGTGGGGTGCTGCCTCACTCTGAGGTATGACGGGTCCTTGTTTATGGATCGTATCTACCCCTCAGAGGAGGGGACCTCTGAGGGGACCTGTGTCCTACATGGTGATTGGGTGGGCTTAGGGCAATTCCTTTTTGGTTTCAAGTCTAAAGAGGTTAAGGACGAGCCCCTAAGATAGTGGACGGTTATGGGGTCAGCACGGGCTTATGTTGCTTGTTTTTATTTATTTTCCTTGTGCTAGTTCCTGATGTTTTGGGAAGATGCTTATTTTGTAAAACTTGAGACAATTGGCATCTTCATAAATATGAAATGTTATTTTGGGAACTTTAGTTTGGTCATACCATGTGACATACGGCAAAAATTTTAAGTTCTTGCCTAATTTTAGAATGGCTTAATCTTTTAAGCTGTGAAATTTTCTAATCACTACTTTTATTATAAATGCATGCTCAAATTTAAGTTAAGAACAATGGGTGAAATTCCCGGTAATATTTATTTTCGACGTCTCGGTTTGTGTTCGATCCCAAACATAAGCGGGGATGTCAACAAATGGCCTCTTGGACATTGTTAATGGCTCGGAACCTGCCCCGTCTAAATTCCTTCTTAATCCTACTACTGATAAGGATTCAGATGTCATAAACCTAGAATATGTTCTCTAGGAGAAGAAAGACCAATAGCCACATTGTTAGATAAAATTGTTCCCACAATGTATGGCTTAAACACCTCTCAACAACTAGGGGTGGGCAGTGGCTACCCAATAGCCACATTCTGCCCTACGTCGCTATGTGGGGACAAAGTTAACCTTCTGGTAGGCGGCGGGTGGGGTTGTCCAGCCCGCTTTCTACACATAAGACGAGGGTGGTATAGGGTTTCCTCCATCCCGCCCCTGCCCCCACATTTCCTTAATATATATATATAACATATATTATACAATATATATTATATTTTAAAAAAAATAGATGAATCAAAACAACATCGTTTTGATTTTTTTTAATTAGGTCACTTATATAAAACGATGTCGTTTTATGTAAGTGACCTAAAACTCGTTTTATATAAGTGACCTAAAACTATCGAAACCCCTCGTCCAATTTCTCTCATTTCTCCCTCTCTCTTCGAGTTATGTCGTCTGCGATTGCCCCCCCCCCCTCCCTTGTCATCTTTCGTCTCTCTCACTCTCAGCTTCAACTCCCCCAAGCCCTAATCGGAACCCTAGCTCTCACTCTCAGTTGCGACCCTGCCTATCTCATCTTTGCAGCCAGTTATTTCACTGTTAAACCATAGTCCCAAATTCTAATCACCGAAGATAAATTGTGTATCTCCTTTTTCACATTTTTAAAATATATGAAAATGGATTAATGGAGGATGGGATGATTAATGGAGATGAAGGATAAAATTGTGAACTGTGTGCTGTGGAGATTAATTATTTTCTGTGTGATTGTTTTGTGTGACTGTGAATTGTTTCTATATGGTATATACATATATATACATATATATATATATATATATACGTTCTTGACACTACATACTACTCATTTCTTTTATTAATTTAATTTTTTTGTTTGTTGCAACTGATAATAAGCTTTCATATATATGAGTAAATAATAAATTGAACTGTAAATAATAGCATTGGGTTTGTTTTTTTTTCTAAATAATAATCATTTCTAAAGTCAACTGAACCATTTTTTCTAAATAATATTCACTAGAGAACTGTGTGGTTCTATACTCCAATTCAAACAGAGAATGGAGATTGTCATTTATAAATTAGGTGATGAGGCAAAATAATCTATATAGGAATTAAAAGTTTCATAATTATAACTTGCTTTGTGTTAGATTTTTGGCCGTTAGACTAATAGGAAATTGGAAAGGCAACAAGCAACCAATTTTTTTAATATGTTGGAAATTGGGAAGGCAGGATTTGATATTGTTAATTGTTTAATGGCATAATGTATACACAACCATACCTTTGAGTCTTTCACATTACCATAATACCATTAATTTTGATTGGATGCTTATTATTTATTTTTTGACTTTGGATGCTTTTGTAACTTTGTTAATAGTCTTAATACTTGATAATTGACAACTTGACACACTCATAATGATAATGTTTTTCTTGATTTGAGTTTGAATGACTACTTGTTTCAAATAATTTTCAAATTTGTTGTTTTTGGTTAACAGGATGGATTTGAAAAGTCCAATTGATTGTAGTGCGAGCTCATCGATCGAGGCCTTGGGGACCCCTACCCCTACCACTACCCTTAACCTTACTCCTGCTCCGGTTGAGGCATCCTACCACTAACCCTAACCCATCAACTTACCCCACCCCCAAGCCTAGCACTAAATTTTCATCCATAATTTGGGCTCATATCAACAAAATAGAGGGTGGTGACCCGAATGACTCAAAAGTCAAGTGCAACTATTGTGGCAAAATTTATGGATGTTACTACAACAGATAAGGCACTTCCCAAATAAAGTTGCATTTGGAAGAGTAATACAAGAAATCCCTAATTTTGAAATCGTTGGTAAAGAAAAGCCAATCTAGGCTTTGAAGTTGGCTTAAAAAGATTGAGTGAGGGGAGAAGTGGTGAGTTGGCATTAAAATATAGGGGTGTAAATAGTCAGTCCGGTCCGGTCCGGTCCGGGAAAAATATGGAGCGGTTCCATTCGGTCCAAAAATTTTCCCACCCTGGACCGGAGCGAACTTCTATTCGGTCCATACCGGTTCGGTCCAATTCGATCCAGGAGTACACCGGTCCGGTCTAAGGACACCTAATATGATTTAATGGATGAAATTTAATTCAAAATCTTGCAATGATGCAAAATAATTTTTAATCCAAATTTAATTATTTTCAGCCCAATTTACGTATTATTATAGATTTAAGCCAAATAATATTAAAAAAAAACTTACTCTTAAAATAATTTGCAAAAGAAAAAATAATCTAACTAAAAATGTAAAACAAAATTATAAATTATAATTTTTATACTACAACTAGTCAACTACTATAAATTATAATATATTAATATTATAAGAATATATATTATATATTAATATATTATACTATCACTCTTAATCTATATTAATATTAATATTATAATTTATATACTATTATTTAAATATACATATATATATATATATAAAATTCATTCGGTCTGGTCCAAGGGGGAAATGCCATGGATCGAGACCGGACCGAAAATGTTCAGTTCATGTAAAAAAAGAACCAGATTGGACCGAATTCCATCCGAACCGGTCCGGCCCATCCGGTCCGGTTCGGTCTTCTTACACCTCTATTAAAGGGACACACCAAGTACGATCCTAATGAGATTAGGATACACCTAGCTCACATGGTCATTATGGATAAGATGTATTTCCAAGAGGTTGATGGGAAAGGGTTCTAAACCTATTCTAGATATTTAGAACCAAGATTCAATATTTCTTCTTGGCACACGGTAGCAAGAAATTTTAGAAAAGTTTGCTCAGAAAAAGAGAAGTTGAGGGGTTTATTGGCAGAGGAGAGTGTTTGCCTCACCACTGATTATTGGACTTCTTGTAATAATATTAACTTCATGTGTATGACTATGCATTGGGTTAATGGAAGTTCGACATTGCATAAGAAGATCCTCATATTTTGTCAAACCACTGATTACAAAGGTGAGACGATAGGGACGGCCTTAGAGGCCGCAGTAAAAGAGTGGGGTGAGGGTTGACACGGGTTCTGACTTGCATGTTTGATAATTTTATGGCAATTATGTCACAATAAGACATCTTAAGACTCTCTTGAATAATGTGAGTAGAACGATTTTAGGTGAAGATTTTTTTGCATGTGCAATGTACGGCACATATTCTTAATTTGTTTGTGGGTGATGGCTTGAAAAAGCTTGATAACTCAATTGTTCGATTCAGGACTGTTGTGAGATGGGTGAGATCTTCTTTTGCTAGATTGACTAGGTTGAAAGTTGATGTAAATACTGTAGGCATAATATGTAAAAAGGGTCTTTACACTGATTTGTTTGCAAGGTGGAACTCAACCTATTTTATATTGAAGACGGCCCAAGAGTATAAGTTGGTATTTGATACATTAGGTGATGGAGACATACAATATGTCAAGTATTTTGATGAAAAACTGGAGCCCCCTATGTCTGATGATTAGGAGGTTTATCTATTTTTGTAGAGTTTTTTTAGAGATGTTACGAAAGTTTTATCTGGTTCTTTGTATCCCATACTACCACATTGCGGGAGATGTCCAAGATGATGATTGAAAAATTCATCAAGTATTGGGGGAAAGAATTTGATAAAGCCAATATATTGTTATATATAGTCGTTGTTCTTGACCCACGGTTTAAGGTGGATGGCATGGCATTTGGGTTAACTGATGTCATTGATAAGGATTGTACGTCATTTGTTGCATCTTGGGTTCGAGAAATACTTGTTCGATTATTTGATAAGTTTACCATCATGGGAGATGGTAGTATTGCACTACTTACAGGTGCCCCCTCACCAACTGCAGATGCCGAGCGTGGGAAAAAAACGTAGAATTGACTGGGTTGACAAGATGGAGACGACCCCCTTGGCCTTGACACATTCTATTACAGATATCCAATCAGAGGTAGACAGATATTTGTCATTGAATCTTCATCACTTTGTACGAGATTTTGATATATTAGTTTGGTAAAAAATGAATGTCCCCAAATACCATGTACTTTCAAAGTTTACCCGTAGTATTTTGGCCATCTCAATCAGTACAGTAGTCTTAAAGTCAGCCTTCAGCACCAAAGGGCACATATTGGATCCCTTCTAGAGCTCATTAGATCCTACTACTATTGAGTTACTGATTTGCATACAGAACTGGATTATGGTGCTAAAATTCATATTCTAAAGGTTCTTAATTATGATCCGATCGAGGTCGAAGACGAGAATATTTATCAGCCTGGATTTGGTAAATTGTAATTTGAAATAAATTTACATTATTTTATATTTATTTAATTAAAATTAATTGGTATTAATTTCACACGTAATTGTTGTAACTTGTAGCAACTGTGATGCAAACACTTGGGACAATGTCAACAACTATCTCCGTTATAGTATGACCGAGTGCCCACCATCACTGATTCACCATGGTTTGCACCTAACACAATTTCTCTCTTAATTGTTGTTTGCATTTATAATTTTATAAAATTAATTGGTGTTTATTTTACATTTAAATATTTTGTAACTTTGGTTTATGAGTTTTGATATTTTCTAGCTTTTATATTCTCATTATATATGACAGTATTAGTATGTATGTCAATTGTCAAGACTCAAATCCTTCAATGCCCATATTCCAACCGAATGACCAATTTAATCTTGGTTAGTAACTTGGTATTTTTAATATATTATTTTTTTCATGTTTATAACTTATAGTTTTATATTTGTAACTCTAATTTTTTTTAACTTATTAGTTATTGTTACAAGTTAAGGTTTTATCATTTTCATTCTCACAGCAATCAAAGTATTGCCAACGATCGAAATTTACAACAACTCTTTAAAGTCCAATAACTCCAATCACCAATGTTATGAATCTAATGATATTGTAAATTGTAATGTTAAACTATTAATAGTTAATAATACAAATTGTATTATTGTAAATTTGTAATAACTTAATCTTTACTTTTAGTTTGAAGTTTTACTATTTTAGACTTTTAGTGAAGTTTTTTTTAAATGACTTTAAACTTTAGTAATGATTATTACTTAGCATTTAATCGACTAATATTTTTTAATGTGT
The DNA here is from genome assembly GCA_036898215.1 of Platycarya strobilacea. Taxonomy (NCBI): domain Eukaryota; kingdom Viridiplantae; phylum Streptophyta; class Magnoliopsida; order Fagales; family Juglandaceae; genus Platycarya; species Platycarya strobilacea. The sequence continues at coordinate 21,381,453 of CM072555.1, read as the reverse complement.
GATTAAATCAAGGTTGATGGTTTTTTGGGCCAAAAATAGCCTAGAAAATTGATCTGGGTTGCAAATGGCCCAAAAATGCGAAATGGGCCAAGGCCCTATAGGGGTGGCGGGGGGCAAGCGGGCGGATGGAATCCCAGCCCCACTATCCCACTGTGGGACGGGGTATCCCGTCCCCGTGTAGGCGGGTGCGGGATGCAGGAAGCAAATCCCACCCCCACCTGGGCGGGGATCACCCCTATCGATAGGTGTGGCAAACCCTTTCTACTAGTTATGCCTCACCCTCCAGATCAAGGGTGAACAACTTGAGAAGACAACGACAAACCTTTAAACAGGGCTCTTGATCCTATGGTGAATTTATTCATGCTTCTAAGACTCTTGCTGACCAACTTACACTTATTGGGAAGTTAGTAACTAATGAAGATTTGATCTCTTATGTTTTGGGTGGCATGAACCCTCAATATAACTCCTTTATCACCTCTTACTCATTTGTTGCCAAAGACACATCCAGGAACCTTGAAGAATTCTGAGATGAGCTGCTAAGTTATGAGCAATTATTGGCTAATCAAGCTCCTACTACTGATACAAGCTCCTACTGCTGATACAATCTCCTTTGTACTTTATACACATAAAGAACCTGGACCAAACCAAAAGCCCAAGTATGGAGCTCCTAGATATCAGAACGAAGAAGCCCTTTCCTCCAACAGCCAACTCAACACGAAACTTCAACTAAGGTAGATCTCCTTCAAATCAGTTCAACACTAATAAAATTCCATGTCAAATTTGTGGCAGGACAAACCATCAAGTCTTGGATTATTCCCATAGGATGGACTATGCCTATCAAGGCAGACATCTACCTAAAGAATTGGCAGCCATGGTGGCTCAGTCGAATATGCTACATGAAGAAGGAACTTGGCTGGCAAACAGTGGTGCCACAAACCATATCACAGAAGACCTAGATAATCTCACTTTGTAGCAACCGTACATGGGTATTGATAGTGTGGCTGTTGGAAATGGTAATGGTTTGCAAATAGCACACACAGGCTCCACTGCTTATCATCTTCCCTTTTCTACTTTGCACTTAAATAATATCCTGCATTGTCCTACTATGTCAACTAATCTTCTTTCAATCCAAAAATTCTGCTAAGACAATAATTGTTTCTTTAAGCTAATTGATTCCTATTTTCTGGTAAAGGACAATCTAACAGGGGCAATCCACCTCCATGGACCCACTAAGGGAGGTCTATACACACATTTTCAGAATTATGTCAAAAATAAAATGGCAAGTGTAGCTCTGATTGGAGTCAAGACCTCTACTGATATGTGGCACGAAAGATTAGAACATCCTCGCTCACAAATACCCCATTGAGTTCTTAGTCAACATCAGCTTCCAATTTTGTCAAGTAAGTCCTCTTCAAACCTATGCATACCATATCAATTAGGAAAAAGCAAACAAATTCCTTTCAATAAACCTCACCATGTTTCTTCTAAACCTTTAGAATTGATTCATAGTAATGTATAGACCTCTCCTATTTCATCAATAAAAGGATTCAAGTATTATGTAATTTTTGTGGATGATTTTCAAGATATTCTTGGTTGTTCCCTCTTCAATTCAAATATGATGTATTCGAATGCTTTGTTAAATTTAAATGCGTCATTGAGAACCAACTCTCACAGATAATTAAACAATTTCAAACTAATAGAGGAGCTAAATATACCTTAAACATCTTTACCAAATTTATCAATAAAAATGGTATTTATTACATATTTACCTATCCTCACACATCCCAACAGAATGGGGTTTCAGAAAGTAAACATAGGCATATATGTGAGACAAGTCTTATCTTACTAGCATAGTCTCATCTCCCATCTCAATACTGGGTATAAACCTTCTATATAGTAGTATATGCTATCAATAGACTACCCTCATCATCCTGACAATTTGAGATACCATATACCAGACTGTTTCACAAAGAACCAATTACTCCAACATGAAAATATTTGGTTGTGTCTATCATCCACTCTTAAGACCATATGCCAAACACAAGGTGGAATTTAGAAGCACATAGTGTGTCTTTCTCGGGTATGGATCTAATCAAAAGGGCTACAAATGATTGGATTTAAAAAATCACAAAGTCTACATATCTAGACATGTAGTCTTTGATGAGAAATTGTTCCCTACACAAGGTAAAGACATCACCTCCTGCCCTGCTCAAGATTGTTCTTCTTCCATAGATAATTGCTCTAACACCCTCTCAATTCTACCTAATTAATTCTCCTGTGAATTCATCTCAAAATGGTACCACTTCATATGATGAATTACCCACCAGGAATTCATCTCAACAAGTCCCATCACTAGTGTTAAGCATCAAATTGAGTCCTCTTTAGATTATTCACAAAACTCAGACCTCTCACATGTTGATACTCAAGATAACTTATAGCCTATCATTCCAAATTCCATAATCATCTCCAGATCAATGATTGGAAATTCAAGACCTAAACACTTTCCTGATTTCCAACTGTACAAGTCAACTAAATCCACTAAACATCATGTGAAAGCTTTGCATGTTAGTGTGCTATCATGTGAACCCGCATCTTTTTTTCAGGAAATAGCTAATCTTGATTGGTTAGTCGCATGGGAGACTAAATTTAAGGCCTTGCTTGATGATGAAACTTGGACCTTATGCCCAAGATCCCCAAATATAAATGTTATTCACAGTAAATGGGTGTATAAACTCAAACAAAAACCAAATGGGTTTATTGATCGATACAAGACTAGGTTAGTGGCCAAAGGATTTGAATAAAGAGATGGAGTGGACTAAACAGACACCTTTAGCCTAGTCATCAAACCAGCCACAATTAAACTTCTATTGTCCCTTACTTTGAATTTTAACTGGCCCATCAAGCAATTAGATGTTTCCAATACTTTTCTTCATGGTTATCTCACTGAAGAGGTGTTTATGGAACAATCTCAAGGATTTGTTGATAAAACGCATCCTAATCATGTATGCAAGTTGCATAAGGCCTTATATGGCCTTAAGCAAGCCCCAAGGGCATGGTACAATTGGCTATCTCAAGCATTGTAAGGACTTGGTTTCATAGCATCAATGCTGGATACTTCTCTCTTTCTGTTTCACAAGAAAACAACTAACATTTATGTGCTTATTTATGTGGATGATATCCTAGTCACGATTCAGATTTGTCAAGTATTTCTTGGCTAATTCATAGTTTACAACAAGAATTCAAAATGAAAGATCTGGGGGATTTAACTTATTTTTTAGGTGTTCAAGTCCATAGAACTCCTAACAGCTTGCATCTCAGCCAAGCTAAGTACATATATGACTCTCTCAATAGAACTAACATGCTTGGAGCAAAGCCCTATTCTACTCCGTGTCTCTGAACAGAAACTAAGCAAGTTTGAAGGAGATCCACTACCTGATCCCAAAGCATATCGACATATAGTAGGAGCTCTACAATATTGCACACTCACAATATCTGAAATTTCCTTCTCAGTCAACCAATTGTACCAATTTCTCCACTGACCTACTACAACACACTTCACTACTGCAAAAAGGGTTCTTAGGTACTTAAAGGGAACAATAGATCATGGTCTTCTATTCACACCTGGGTCCTTATAGTTGGCAACCTATTGTGACTCAGATTGGGCTGGAGATCCCATTGATAGAAGATCAACAAGTGGCTATGGAATAATCCTAGACAAGCGTCTAATCTCTTGGCAGCCTAAGAAACAACCCATGGTTTCTAGATCTAGCACAGAAGTCGAGTATAAAGCCATGGCTATTGCTATTGTCGAATTATATTGGTTAAGAATGTTGTTTAAAGAACTATGGTGTCCACTTCCATCATCCCCACAGCTATGGTGTGATAATATGGGAGCTCTTGCCTTAGCTTCTAATCCTATATTCCATGCTAGAACTAAACCTGTGGAGGTTGATTATGATTTCATTAGAGAGAAGGTACTCAACAAGTATATTGCAACTTATTACATCTCAACAGCAGATTAAAAAGTTGATGTGTTCACAAAGGGTCTCGAATCTCCAAGGTTTCTTCAACTTAAAGGCAAACTCCTGGTTACTACTCCTCCCATTCGTTTGATAGGGGATGTTAAGAATCCTAAACTCACTCAAACTACATCAGAAGACATGATCTCAGCATACCAGACTCAAGATAACAACCTTATCCAAGATCACATTTGATTTCCTTTTGTAATTCTGTTTTTATCTAATACTTTGTAATTCAAATATCTTATCCTATAGTTGTATTCTGGTATAGCATATCTCGATGTAATCTTCAGATTGTAACTACTTATATTATAAATATAAACCTCAGGAAATCATCCTGGACTATTCATCAAATTGTCTTTTTTTCTCTAATTGATATGACTAATTCCAGTAAGAGAAGTACTCCCCATGTCATCGTGTGGTAGTGCACTAGACTTTGGGAGCATATATTTCTTAATAGATAAATAAGTTACGTACCTTGTCATTCATTATAAGTCTTGCAACCTAATCATTCTTAATTATATTTTGATGCAAAATATATTTTAAGTGATTTTATATGTGGATCACTATGCTTAGTTTGTGTTTATAGATGAGATGAATGAGTTGAGATAAAAGATTGAATTGTTTATTTATTGTGTAGGAATATGGGAAAGTTGTAATGATTAAATCAGATAAGATGAGTTAAGAAGTTTTGTGAAAGTGAATGAGGGACTATGCCACATAGCAAGTATATATAACTGGAGTTTACAAAAATTAGGATGAAAGAACAATATTTCTTTAATAAAAGAATCGAAATAAGCACAAGTAGGGTTTATTACTATTTCTTTTTTTATTTTGTGTTCGCTTGTCTCACTACAACTTGGATTCTAGACTAGTAGTAGTTGGCAACCAAAACCAAGCATGTTTGTCTTACATCATTGATGTAGCTGAGCAAACCTTATTAGCATCATTTGCAAGAATTTGCAGAAAATAATATAGCAATCATGTTTGTCTGATCCCATAATGTAGCGCAAGATTTGCAGAAAATAATGTGACTGCATTCACTGTAAACAGACGCAAGGACCCAAAGGTGTTTTGTTGGAGATGAGGCAAAGACAAAGGTTGCCGGCCAGCAAATGAGAGAGAGCATTCAGCATTGAGAGTGCAGGTCCAATTACATTTGCATTAAAAAGAACGTCCCGTGGGAGTTGCTACACAGTCATGCACTAGCAATCAAGGGCGGAAATGAAAAGCATCTCTTCTTTTTACATCCAACAGTTCTTTCAGTTAATGTAACAAAGATCCTCTTAACCGTTGGCTTGTAAACTTCAAAAGGAAAATCAAAACTGCACTTGCAAATATTATAGCTAGGAATTACACAACTGAATGGTTTTATTATCACAACAAAATAGTTTTGAAGAGAAAGTACCTTGATAGCATACAAATCTAGCAAAGTCAATTCTCTTATGCATCCTAAGAGTACACAATTGCAACATTCTATATAGCTTAATACAGCCTCAAAACCACCCAAAAAAATAATAAATTAACAACAAATTCAAGTTTGAATTTCGTTTCCAAATGCCTCACAAGATCGATTGACAGCAACAAATGCAGCAGGTTGTTTGGTGACAGCGGCCAAAATGTCAGCATAACCCACCACCCCAACTAGAACATCATCACTCTCATCCTCGATCACCCAAACGTGAGTTGCCCTGTGAGACAACATCTGAGCCATAACTGCAGCCAATGAACTCGTAACCTTACATGTCAACGGGGCGCTTCTGCCCCTGTACATGCTCCTATTGCCACCAAAACTTGGACTGTTGCTAAAGAACCCAATACTCCTGCTGCTAAATTTCTTCGGCCTTCTTGACCCACCGCTTCCATTAACCAACTTATTATTGCCATCAGTTGAATTCAGAGTGAAGTCTGGCACCGACCTTGAGGTCACATCATCTTCAACTCCCATCACAAACTGTCCAGCAGAAAGATTGGCTAAAGCCCATGCTGCTCCCAAGTAATCACATTTCCATAGTTTAGTGGCAGATATCTCTCCAATGATCTTATACTGTCCATCCGGCGTGCATTCCACAACAGCTACTGCACTGGGGTCTCCAGGAAGCTTTTGGATTGCTTCAAGGGCTGGCGAGGAGGCTTCAATAGAGTAATAGTTAGTGTTGATGACTCCAAGGGAGAAGATGGAGGAAAGAGGGAGTGGCGCCAAAGCACCAAGGCAACCAATAATGAAACGGATGACATCTTCTCTTGACAGACTGCAAAACTTATCACGGAGAGTGGTGGTGGAAGATGAGGAAGGACGGCTGGTGTTGGCATTGAGGTTAATGCCACTGCCACTTGAGGTATCAACATTCTTCAGCCACTTACCATTGTATAGGATTGAGAATCGCTTGCTCATGCCTTTCCATCCCACACTTTTGGGAACAAGAAGACGCTTCACACCTTGCTTCATCATCTCTAGGGCATCTATCAATCTTGCACCCAAAAAAAAAATGAAAAGAAAATCAAGATACAGTAAAAAAGGAGCATGGTATTGCATATTAAAGACATATCAAAGAAGGAGAAAAAAAAATTAGTGCATCTTAAAGAGAGAGGGTTCTCAGAAACAAACTAAAAGGTAAAAGATGGTGCATCTTAGATTTCCTGCAGAGTCTCGGGTGTTTGATATCCAAAACACAAAGCTATAACCCCATTTACCAACCATATTACATGAAACTACATGAAGCCAAGATCCATTTCTTATGGCAATACAATAAAAAGCAAGGTCTAGACGTAGACGGGAAAACAGCCACACTATTGCATCCAATAAAAGTTATGGTGGCCCCATTAGATTATGACTATATTAACAACATTGTGAAAACACTTTCAAGTTTAAGCCAAAGAATTACTTTTGTCATTAACAATACAGTATGACTGACTTCTACCACATTTGAAAGCAGGTATAAATAACATTCGGAAACAACATTGAATTTGTAGTTCTATAGTTAGTGAACTCACAAGTAGACTGATGCAAAAGAAAATTTCAGAACTATTAATCAAAAGTAACAATCTACTTGCACCCCTGGGGCAGGCTATTGACACATCATTTTAAAAAATCTCAAGTTCAAATGGGACAAATCTATCTCCATTTTGTTTAGCTAGCCCAATTTTTATATTGATTAGAAACAATAAAAGAGAAAATAGTTTGACTTTGGTTCAGGGGAATACAAATACATAGAACCTACAAGGCAATCCAGAAATTTTTTTTATCATTATTATTCTTACACCGACATAGCAAGCACAGCCATCATGTTACTGGCGTGCCCCAGGGATTTCAATAAAAAGCATTGAAATTTTTTTGTCATAAGGCATGTGTACCAAAGTTCAGAAAATCAAGAACAACACGCTCCAGATTGATCCTTATAATCACTCACCTATATGACTCCAGCAAACTCACATGCACGCAACAGCATCTTACATACTTAAAAAAAATCATTGCATGATAGCTGACCTTGTCCCAGGATCAACCTGCCTCAACAGGGAATTATTAGGCACAACCACCTCGGAAACCGGGGTCTTCATGGCCTTGTCCTGATCCTCCAAACACTCACTCCTTGCCAAGAAGCGAACAATGTCCAGAGAACTAAGAATGCCCACAAACCTTTGCTGCCTCATCTCACCACTCTCAATCACACCTGGATGCTGGGAATGCGATCTCCTCTTCCACACCGGTATTCCTCCCTCTGTCGACTCCCCGATCGCACGTATCGCCGACTCGATAGTCTCCATCTCCAGAAACTCCACCATCTCAGGCTTCCCCACCGTCAGATCGCCAACCACATGGTACAGAAACACCGATGCCATTCTCAATCCCCGTTTGTCTGCCGAGAAGCCCAAAAAAAAAGAAAAGAAAATAGTGGGTTAAAGGAAGAATTCGAGAGAACGAATCACGATTCAAGAAAAGTATCTGAAATCACTAGATATCTGACAATGAATAGTTGTATATTGCTGTTTGGCTAAAGAGAAAAGCCTAGGAAAAAAGCTAAGATCTTCAGTTTCCTTCTACTAGTTCCGCTCAAAGCTCAATCGAAATTTTCTAAATCAGAATGATCACCTCGATTTAATAAGTTCGGTCAATAAAGTTTATAACTTCCCAGGGGATCCAGATATGTGGCAGTTGAACTTTCTTCCACTTTCCCACCTTCACAGAGCAATCAACTAGATGGGGGCCAGTTTGCGTTTGCTCCAGAAAAAACCAGGAATAAAATAATATTTCCTGCGTCTTATTTTTTCGAGAATCAAGCAGAGAGAAGGAGAAAGAAGAGGAAGTGGGTACCGGGAAAACCGGTAAGTGAGACTTATAAAAGGGAGTGAAGAAAGATGAGGAGAAGGTGAAGGCCGGTAATGGGTAGAAGTCTGTGAAGAATCAGAAGAGTGAAGAAGAAAGAGCTGAGACCGAGAGCGAGAGGATTGGCCATTGATGAAAAAGCTGGAGAAGATCAAGAATTCTAACAAAGTTCCTACGGTTAAGGCCCATGAAATGAAGATCTATCTCTATGTGAACTGAATGTCTCAAAGCCCGAGTGCGGGGAATCCTGCTTGGCTTTGCGAGAGAGGGGGACACGCACAGACACAAACAGACGCAGACACTGGCAGAGAGAGAAGGCTGAAACTGAAAGACGGAAGATGGTGTGGATAAGAATGAACGGACGGAGTCAAACATTTGGTGGTAGTGAAATTGAATACGGAAAAATCTCCCCCAGCTGTAAAGGGTAACCAAATAGCATTCTCGATGGCTTTTTATTATAAGGAATGCAGTATTTGCTTTTAGGGTGAAACAATTTTAAAATTTAAAATTTAAAATTTAAATAATAATTTTTAATTTTTAAAAATTATTTATTATTTCATAAATATATTTTTAAAATATTTTTAAAGTTAATTATAGTAATTTTTTAAAATATATAATTTTTTGTAGAACTTTTTTATAAAAACTTCAATTTGATATTTTTTTAAAAAATTGACTTCTAACTTTTTTAATTAACTAAAATATTTTTTTATAAAGATATTAAATATGTTATTTTTTCTTTCAAAATATTTTTAACTACTTAAAAATACTTTTTAAATTTGAAAACGTAACTCCAAACAAACCTACAAAGAAATTATATAAAGGGAATCACAAAATTGATATAATTTCATTTGATTCATTAAATATATTTTATAATAAAACTAACTTTATAATTTGATGAATCACATCAAGTCATCTTAGTTTATAAAATTATTTTTATGTAATCAATTTATTGCTAAAATATTTTTCTTTTACTTTACATACTATTTTTATAATATATCATCTTATTTATTTTTATTTTTATTATTTAAATATTATATTTAAAAAATTATTTATTTCAAATATTTTCTTTAACTATTAATAATATTTTCATATTTTTGATATTTATGATATAGGAAATTCTTGTTGCAGATAAAATGGCACACCCATGCACACCGATGCTAATGTGGCTCGGGACTGCGTTTAATGATAGTTTTTGTTCATCTTTCTTCTTATTTTTCCATTTACCCCTCTCTCCTCCTGCATGTTGTGAACTAAAAAATCACTTTCTTGCAAGAATGGTAATGAAAATTAAAAATAAAAATAGAAACCTAATTTGAAAAATAAATATTAATATCTGACTTGCAAGCAAAATCAAAGATGTTGGGACATTATTTTATCCACCTAAAAGATAATTTTATTTTCATCAATCTGTTTTTTCTTCAATTTTTTTCTTCCTATCTCATGTCTATCCCATTTTTGCTGTTGACTATATTTTCATTCTAGGTATCTTGCAAGAAAAGCAAGAGGCAGAGATCAAGCCATTGAGAAAAAGCCTAACATTTAAAGCTACACTGATGCCAAGTTTCAACAAAAAACCACCTCCAAGAATTGAAATAAAGAAGGTGATTTTAGCCCACAGTCCGAACTCATCTCTAAAGCTCAGGAAGAACAAGAGTTTCATTGCCTTAAACAACTCTTAATAAGGCAATGGGTCTTGTCGTAGCCCATAGGTTAATTGTGAACAGAGCGATTCAAACAAAGGGTTACATGCAGAATCTGATAAAAATGTTGTTGCTTCGAAGAAAACGATTAGAAAGTATCAACCCAAGTTTCTGACTCCGAAAATTGTTGTCAAGTCCAAAATAGAGGACTAGGGAGAAGATAAACATTTGGGAGAGAAAATGAAGAAAACCAAAACCCATCTACTTGTCTTTCGGAATGCAAATGAGAAGACCAGCCGAAGAAATTTGGGGGGGGATTTGGAGAAGAAGTGACACACGGTTAAGGTTCTGCAGTGTATTAATGGAATGTAGTATTTCTGGTAATTGGTGGCGTGAAATAAGCAATAGAATGTCCAAAAATATGAACGAAATTACTGGAGATATTAATGGTTATAACATCTTTGAGGGTCCCTAACCTCCCAAAAATAGTAAAGTTCAGACTTACAGGTTCAAAGATGATAAAATAATTATAATTCTTCCATCCTTATAGAATCAAATACCAGGCTTTACAAGAGAAAATGACAAAGGAAATTAACAACTTTTATTCTCTAGTTAAAAGGCAAGCAGGTGCGTGGATGGTGAACCAATCTGTGAGGTCCATCGGATACATGCCAAACGACGTCATCTGAGCTTCCTTTAAACTCTCAAAAGCAGCGCTTCACTTCTCCAAAACGCAGCAGCAGTAACTGATGCCAAACGACACTGTGAGTGCCCTAGTTACCACGACATTGTTTAGAGATTCCCAACAACAAAAGACCCCAACTCGACAATTCTCCTTAACTCACACTTCCAAGTTCTAACTTTTGTCTTGTCCCGAACCTTCCTTCCTCGTACTGTAGCTCGAACCCTAGCCTCCAATCTTCCATGGATTCGAGCTACTAACATGCCCTCTCCTTAGAAAACTTTTTCCACAAGGTGAGGGAAGCATTCCCTGAGCTTGTGCAAGGTTTCCCAAGTATTGTTGTGATCAAAGGTGCATACCCATTTCACTAAGACTTCGGTCACTACTCTCGACCCGATCTTCTTCATCTGATGACCCACCACTTTTACTGGTTCCGACTGAAGCTCGTTGTTGCTGTCAACTGAAGGAAGTGATGGTAAGGGTTGGATCTGTGATCCTAACTTCCTATTCAAGCATGATATGTGAAATACCGGATGAATAAGAGATGGTGGGGGTAGATCCAAGCGATATGCTACTGTTCCAACCTGTTGAGTCACTTGGAAAGGCCCAAAAAATCTAGGGCACAGCTTCCAGTTTCTGCACCTAGCCATAGAATGTTGCTGGTAAGGTTGTAAGCGCAAGTATATCCAATCCCCTTCAAAGACCCGCTCAGTTTTTTTCTTGTCTACGAAGAATTTCATTCTATTTTGTGCCCATTTGAGATTAGACTATAATAGGGCCTTAATTTGTTCTCTTGTCCTTAGAGTTTGATCCACTGCATTAGCAGCTGATGTACCTAGCACATAAGATAGCAAACAAGGAGGAGGATACCTATAAAGTGCTTCGAAATGTGAGATCTTTGTTGATGTATGATAAGAGCTATTGTAATTGTACTCTGCCATAGAAAGCCATTTAGTCCAATGCTTAGGTTTAGAGCTTGTATACCATCTCATATATGTTTCTAAGCATTTGTTGAGGGCCTCTGTCTGTCTATCAGACAGAGGATGATAAGCTGAGCTAAAACTCAGTATTGGCTTTTGTCTATCCAGAAGGTACTTAGGAACACTAGATCATGATCCGACACCACAGACTTAGAGAGACCATATAGCTTGAATATGTTGTCAAAAACAATCTGAGCAACCACTTGAGCCGTATATGGGTGAGTCAGGGCTAAAAAATTACCATACTTGGTGTAGTGGTCTACTATCACCAGTATCACACTCATCCTTTATGATAAGGGTAGTCCTTCAACAAAGTCAAGTGAAATATCAATCCAAGCTAGATTGTGGATAGATAGAGGTTGTAGTAATCCTGGAGGAGCCACTATCTCAAGTTTACTAACCTGACAAATTTCACATTCTTTAATCATTCTCTTGATGTCTTGTTTCATTCCCATCCAAAAAATTCACGCTTAGCTCTTTGATAGGTTTTTAAAAGACCCGTATGCCCTGCTTGGGGGTCCACATGTAAGTATTCCAACACCTTATTCTCAAATGTTGAATGTAGTACCAAAACAAAACTGCCTTTCTTAAATAAGACCTTGTTGGAGTGTATAACCAGAAGGCACTGAGATATTGTTGGTCAATTTATCTAACAAATTTATCATCTCTGCTAAGGCCTGATAGCTAAGCTTTAACTCACTAAACCACTCAATTGTACTAAATAACCTTCCCTTTCCACTTCGCAAGAGAGAGCATCAGCTACCTTGTTCTCCTTGCCTTGCTTGTACTCGATAGAAAAATCATAACCCAAAGTTTTGTTAACCATTTTTGCTGCAACTGTCCCCACTTTCTATTCTAACAAAAACTTCAAGGCTTATTGATTGGTTTTCACTACAAATTGCTGGCCCAACAAATAAAGACGCCAACGCTGCACTACTGTGACCAATATGAAAATTATTTTTTGTAAGTGGACAACAACAAAGCTTTTTTCTTCAAGGTCTTGCTCATGTAGTGATAGGTCTCTCTTCTTGCATTAACACGACCCCCACACCTACACCTCTTACATCACATTCAATCATAAAATTTTTAGAAAAATCAGGCACTCTTAACACCGAAGGATGAGAAACAACAATTTTAAGTTGTTCAAAAGCCCTGGCGGCTTCCTCATTCCATCAAAAAGAATTCGTTTTTAGAAATCCAGTCAGAAGGGCTGCAATACTACCATAGTCTCTAATAAATTTTCGATAATACCCTGTCAAGCTAAGGAATCCCCGTAAAGCTTTCAAACTTCGAAGAGCTAGCCATTCCACCATTGCTTTGATCTTAGCAAGGTCAATTTTAACCTCCTGGGCTGAGATAACAAGGCCCAAGTACTGAACCTCTTCTAACCCAAAACTGCACTTGGAGCGCTTAGTAAACAATTGATTGTGCTTCAACACTTCCAACACCATTTTTAAATGCACCAAATGATCCTCCTGGACCTACTATAAACCAATATATCGTTGAAGAAAACCGACATAAAACATCTCAAAAGAGGCTTAAAAACCTCATTCATCAACCCTTGAAACGTAGCCGGTGCATTAGTCAAATCGAAGGGCATTACAAGAAATTCGTAATGTCCTTCATATATTCGAAGAGCTGTCTTTTCCATGTCATCAACCACAACCCGGATTTTATGATAATTGGAACGAAGATCTCACTTGGAAAATACCATGGCACCAAACAACTCATCCAAGAACTCATCTATAACTGGTATCAAAAATTTATCCTTAACTGTTTATTGGTTTAAAGCCTAATAATCAACGCAAAGGCACCAACTACCATCTGCCTTGCAGGTTTCATTTGTTTTTAAAACTCAGTTTTACTATTCACAACTCATTTCATACTTTCAACTCATCTCAACCACTAATTAATTTACTCAACTAATCTTAACCACTCATTTTATTACTATTCATAACATCTTATCTCATCTCTGAAGCCAAACGGAGCCTAAAAGCATGGGTGACGAGACGAGACTGTTACTAGGCCGAATAACCCCTGATTGCAATAGATCAGCAACCAACTTTTCAATTTCAGATTTTTGAAAATGAGGATAACGATAAGGTCTTGATGACACTGGATGAGATCTCTATTTTAACACTATTCTGTGTTCATGCCTCTTAAGAGGGGGCAACCCTTTTGGTTCCTCAAAGATTATCGAAATTGAGTCAATAATTCTGCAATTTTGTACTTAACTGATGCTGGTCAAACTCGTTTTCATCTAAAATCAACTGTAAAAACAAACCTCTACCCTTGCACACCTCATTAGATAACAACTTTATGCTCCCATCAAAAGATAGGGGAGTATTTGGCGAACCACACTAAGTAACTAACTTACCAGCCAAAGAAAATTCAAGGAATAGTTGGGAAAAATTCAATGCTAATCTTCTCACGATTTTCATCCATTCCACACCCATAATCACATCACAACCATCCAACTAGAAAATGTAAAAGGAAGAGGACAGTCTGGTACCTTGGATAGCAATATCGACATCAGCACATAGTCTAGCATAGTACACCCGCTAACCATTTGTCACATTAACAGTTAGATTTTGAGTCTCATCAACCCTTAAGGTACCTTTTTTGACTATTGATGAGTGAAGGAAATTATGAGTACCTCCTATGTCAAATAAGATTACCACTGGAATAGCCCTAATTTTTCCTTCCATTTGCAGGGTATTAGGCTTAGGAGTTTCGTTAAAGGATGGAAAATCCATCTTAACACCTCGGTTTCCTCCTCATCTGCTGTCAAACAACTCCATGTGTAGTTCTTCTTTGTGACAAGGTGGTGAGGGTGGAGGAGGTGGAGGAGGAGGAGGAGGTGGTTGCAGGGGAGGTCTGGACTGCATATTTCTTAGCATTTTCAGAACATGATCCAAGGTGGCCTTCATTTTCTGGATGGAGGCAAAGTTGCTTTCCACTTGGTGCTGCAAGTTATCCCCCTGCTTTGTCATTTTAGGGTTTTAAAATGTTAGGAATCATGGGCTATAGATACCAAATGTTAGGGTTCTGCAGTGTATTAATGGAATGTATGTATTTATGGTAATTGGTGGTGTGAAATAAGCAGTAGAATGACTAGATTTATGAATGAAATTATTGGAAATATTCATAGCTACGGGACCTTCGAAGGTCCCTAACCTCCCAAAAATAGTAAAGTTCAGACTTGCAGGTTCAAAGATGATTAAATAACCCCAATTCTGCCAACCTTATAGAATCATATGTCAAGCTTTACAAGAGAAAAGGACAAAGAAAATTAACAACTTTTTATTCTCTAGCTAAAAGACAAGCAGGTGCGTGGATGGTGAACCAATCTGTGAGGTCTAACGGATACATGCCAAACGACGTCGTTTGCCAGTTTCCTTCACTTCTCCAAAATGCAGCAGCAACAACTGATGCCAAACGACGCCATGAGCGCCCTGGTTACCACGACATCGTTTAGAGATCCCCGACAACAAAAGACTCCAACTCGACACTTCTTCTCAACTCACACTTCTAGGTTCTAACTTCTACCTTGTCCCGAACCTTCCTTCGCCATATTGTAGTTCGAACCCTAGCCTGCAATCTTCCAGGGATCCGAGCTCCTAACACACACGAAGGAGAGATTGAAGGGGTTTGAAGCCTTTTTCTTGTTTCTCTTTGTTTACATCTTTCATCTTCTTTCTTTTTTTTTTTATAAAAGAAAATGGCATTTGACTGCTCAATCCACGTCAGTATTGGTACATGCATGTAACTAGCAGCACACTTACAATATTTTACAATATTTCTCTATAGACAATATCTTATAATTATGATATGTTTTAAATTTATCCAAATTTAAAAGTTAAATCAAAATATAAATATTTCTCTATATACAATGTCTTATAATTATATTCTGTTTTAAATTTATCCAAATTTATAAGTTTAATAAAAAAAATAAATCAAATAAAAATATAAAAAATAGATTATATTTATAAGAATTAGGGGTGTAAGAAATTCGGTCCGGATTGGATGTACTGGACCGGATTGGCCATTTTGGACCAAACAGAATGGGGTATTATCTGGTCCAATTTAAAAAAATCATAACCAAATATGATTTCGTTCGGTCCTGATCCAGGGATTTTCTCTTACTGGATCGGACCAAATACAGTAATAAGAAAAATATATATATCCTTTGATGTCTAGTTATAAGGTATGGTATATTAGTACTAGTATATAATATTAATATATTAACATATTATAAGAGTTGTAGTATAAATTATAGTATATATATAAATTTATAATAGTATTAGTATAGTTAACTTAATATATTAGTATTAAATCACTATAACTTATTAACTACATAGAGCATTAGTAATAAGTGATAAGAGTATTACTATTATTTAATATATCATTACCAATTTATCACTAACATATAATATACTAGTGTTACTAGTCTATAATTATATATATTTAGATCAAAGTATTATTATAATTTATATTCTTTGACGTATAACTATAACATATAAAACTGGTATTATAAGAGTTGTAATATAAATTATAGTATATATATAAATTTATAATAGTATTCGTATAGTTAACTTAATATGTATATATATCCTTCTAAACTAAATTTTTTTTCCTACTTTAGATTATTTTTCTTTTATCATTGTTTTTCTAGAGTAAGTTTTTTTAATATTTTTTAGCTTAAATTTGTAATAAAAATGTGAAGTGGGTAAAAAATAGTTGAAATTTGGCTAAAAATAGATTTGGTTATGGCAAGATTTTGGACTGAATGTGGCCCATTAAATCATGTCCAGACCCCCCTAAACTGAACCTAGATTGGACCAGACCGAATCGAATAAGACCGGTATCCCATTCAGTCCAATTTAGGGTGGGGAAAATACCAGACCAATAGGACCGGTTTATCACTTTCCCTAGACTGGACTGAACCCGACCGAACTGTTTACACCCCTAATAAGAATATTCTCAAAGTTATTATGAAACAATACACACAACAACCCTTGTATTGTATACCCACCCTTTCATCTAAATAAGAAAAAAATGCTAGTCATAGAATGAAGACTCTAAAATGCAGGACTTTTTTCTCTTATTATAGTGATGCCATGAAATGTTAAGTATTAGAGCATCTATATTCCTTCAATTTTTTTTTTTTCTAAATTTTAACTAAAAACCTTACTCTATACAAGTTTTCCTGAATTTTCCTCATTTTCAAAAAACTTTCTACACCACATTCCCTATATTATCAAAGTTTTGAATTGCACCCAACAGTAACATTTCTTATCCCGAAATCAATCGGTAATATTTTTTTGTCATCTTTCCAGCGGTAACATTTCTTGTCTCGAAATCCAACGGTAACATTTTTTGTCTCGAACCCCAACTATAACATTTTTTGTCCTTTTTTAGAACATTTTTTGTCCTAGATGTAACAGTAACTTTTTTGTCTATAAATATTGCTTCTTCTACCATTTTTTCACTAACGCAGAAACCCACTCTTGAGTTTCCTCTTTAAAACATGAAATTATACATTCATCACTCGTCTTCAGCTTCTTTCAAGAAATGGCTCGTTCCTTCTTACGCAAATTGCTCAAATACTTGTTCTCTGACGAGGAGTTTGAATCTATTGGTAATGTTGAGGCTGATAGACAGTCATCGAGGCATCATCCCAACCAAAAAAATGCAAATATATTCAACGATATCATATTGAAGGGCAGGAGCGCCTATTCTGCGACTATTTAGCATAAATTTTGATATATCCTGCCCATTTATTTCGAAGGAGATTTCGGATGTCTCGTCCTCTATTTCTCTGTATCCTAAATGAGCTAGAGACTTACGAGCTATACTTTGTCGAGAGACAAGATAATGTTAGAAGACTCGAATTGTCTTATGTGGAAAAGATAATTGTAATCGTCAGAATGCTGGCGTATGGGGTTACTGTGGATTTTTTGAATAAATATATAAGTATCGATGAAAGCATCGCGATAGAGAGCTTGAAAAAACTCTGCTCAACATCTATAAATATATTTTTAGATGAGTATTTGCGGTCTCCAAATGCCAACGATATTGCTCGATTGCTTGAGGTTGGTGAACAATACGGCTTCCCACGCATGCTTAGTAGCATTGATTGCATACATTAGAGGTACAATAATCAATATTTTAAATTTTGTATCGTACTAATCGGTACAATAATCGACACGGCTAAAGGTAGCATTTCGTACCAGTTTAAATACCGACTGTATTGGTGTGTTCAATCGGTATCGACTAATATATTGGATTTCATCCGAAATAGACATTTCGGCCGATACTAAATTCTCACGCTCACAGACATTGACGCTACTTTTTCTTTGACAGTAATTTCAGGATTACTTTTCTTTTTAATTAATGTCTTGTATTTTTTTTCTTGAAATTAAGTTGATTTGCATCCCCATGTAGTAGTATTTATAATTCTCTAAAAGCAATTACAATAAAAAGAAAAATTCAATATTAACGCCATGAGGTAATTTTTAAAATTAAAAATTATGTACAACAATGAAATATTTAAATAAAATATTTAAATGAAAAGATGTTTAAAAAATATTTAAATGAAATAAAAAAAAATTGATATATATAATTAATTTATCAATATATAAACTATTTTAAAACAATATTTGAAAAAATATTGATACTAAAATATTTCATTTTAATACTTTGATTGAAATGACTTTCGTACGGTATTCAAAATTTTGAGAGGAACTATCCTGCTGCTTGAAAAGATATGTACTTTGGCCACAGTTGTGAACCTACTATTATTTTAGAAATAGATATTTCATACAATCTTTAGATATAACACGTATTTTTTGATTTGCCTGGTTCACATAACAATATAAATATGTTGGAAAGATATTTTATTTTCAGTAAACTCGCCCAAGGGCATGCTCCTCCGATTAAGTATAATATAAATGGTCACGAGTACACCATGGAATACTACTACCTTGCTGATAGTATTTATCCCAAGTGGGCAATCTTTTATGAAGATGATTCCACAATCCCAAAGAAACAAGAAGACGAATTTTGCCACAGCACAAGGATCAATTCAAAAAAATGTCGAGCGTACATTTGAAGTACTTCAAGCATGCTTTTAATGTGAAAGATCTAACAAACATAATAAAAGCATGTATTATTTTACATAACATGATTATTGAGGACGAACGTTATGAAAGTGGGGATCCGACTATTGAGTATGAACAACTTGATAATCAAATGCTAGAACTATCCTGCAATCCAACTGAAAAATTTATGAACTTCATTCAGCGGAATCTTGAAATTAGAATCATGAAATTAGAGATACATCGGCACATTTTCAGTTACAAATAGAGTTGATTGAACATTAGTAACAGCACTATAGCTAACAATAAAACCTATCATCCCAATATACCACTTCTCTATATTTCATTATTAGCATTTATATAAACTTGTTTTAAGTTCCATCCACTATAACATGCCTCTATTATCTATAATGTTTTAATTATTTGATTTTAATTGTTAACAACAAGAAGTTGCCGAGAGCAATGACAAGTTCGACTTTATCCATTTCGCATTTCTGAATGCAATGTACTTGCTAATAAAAGTAGAGAATTCACGAAAACAATACAATACACTTTATTTAAATAAAAAAGAAAGTAATCATCAATAATTTGACAGCGACATAAACAGCCATCCGGATTAGAATTTTATACAACCTGTCTCTATATATCTGGGCTAGCATTCGTAAAATGACCTTCCCAATCCTAGTCTTTTCATGTTACACTGTGCAATATAATAATCTCCTCTTGATTTGGATTAACCAAAAAAAAAAACTAAAAACAAAGCGGACATAATTGTCTGATTAATATTAATCCAGAAAAAGAAAAAAAAACATGTAAAAGACAAAGTGGAAGTTATAATTATTATATTAAATCACGTCAACTTATAAATTTAGTTTTATAATACTCTTTGTAAAAGAAATATTTCTCTAATAACAATAAATAAATCAATGAAATAGATATTTTATGAGATTAAAAGCATCGTATTGAATAAGCCAAATGTCACTATTTTTCAAATTTTAAAGAAAATGAATTAAAATAAACTTATATTGGATTAGCTAAAGTCTTTTTATCCTAATTTTTTATTATAGTAAATTCATTTTACTTTTCATATAATATGAAAAATACTATTCATTTCTTCATCCCATTATTTTATATTTTTCTGACCCCATATAATTTTTAACAAGGAATTGAAAAATATTTTTTTAGAATTTGGTTGAAAAATAATTATTTAAGTATTAAATTAAATTATTAATATACATATGGTTAATGTAATTATAAATTATGAAAATATATATATTTAAACATATTTTTATTAAAAAAATGAATATGAATATGAATATGAATATGATTGTTGAAGATTATTGAGGATTATGAAAATAAAATTAAAAATAATTAAAAAATATAAATAATAAAAAAAAATATTTTATTAATATAGAGAATGTGATAGTTAGTCCAATGTAAATTTTATTATTTGAATGATTAGCTAGAAGATGAAAAATTATATATTTCTTAAATTCTAAATATTAAGATGTCAATCTAATACTAGCACTCTAGTATGATCATTTTATCCCTCTAATATTCTTCTATCATCACAAAACTGATATCTCGGGTTTTGAGTCCCCTATATCCATACGCTATCTACATGGAGTGGTATGATTCGTAAGTTCCAAATTTTAAAACATTTCTTTCAAATTAAATTATATCAAGAGAATGATGTGTGGAGAAAAGACATTCAAATAGAATTATTCTTACACAAGAAAGAATAATAATTTTGTACAAGTCTTAGATATATAAGTTTCGTGCATGTCTTTTGTAAAAATGTAGACCTCATAATAAAAAGTATAAAAAATCATATTTTTGGTAGGATTCACGTTTTTACAAAGGGTTTGAGCAAGACTTATGTACTTTAGGGTTGTATCTAGCACTATTAAGAAAAGAAAGATTCAAAATAAACATAAGAGTAAGGATACGTTTATGAAATAAAATATTTATAAATAATGATAAAATAATTTATAAATAATAATAAAATATTTTAAATTTAAAAACTCTAGAGAACAGTCCTGGGGTGCACTAGGTGTGACCCCGACTATGACAAGTTTGAAG
Organism: Platycarya strobilacea; assembly: GCA_036898215.1. Classification (NCBI taxonomy): domain Eukaryota; kingdom Viridiplantae; phylum Streptophyta; class Magnoliopsida; order Fagales; family Juglandaceae; genus Platycarya; species Platycarya strobilacea. Next base: position 21,360,626 of record CM072555.1, on the reverse strand, counting down.
TCAAAAAGTCCAATCACTTTTAGAGATCAAGACGGGAGTATCTTTTGGAAAAAATACCAAAGTTTTGAAATCTATTTAAAAGGACGGTAAGAACATTGGCTTTACATTAGCTAAATGCATTTTTATCTTCAAACTTTGGCTTTAACAAATATCATCCACATTTCCTTAACATTGAATTAGACAAATTTTTTTCATCTCAAATATAAGTTACAATAAATTTATTCTTCTTTCCAAACATGAAAGATATTGTAGTAAGTCTAAATATATTTGTTAATTGTATTTTATTTCCATATGAGATTTTATCATTTATGTATAATGACATTATTATATTATAGATTGTTAGATTTTGAAAATAAAAATACATATGATTGTTAGAGATTATTAAAGATTATGAAAATAAAATTAAGAAAGTAATTAAAAGTAAAAATTAATTAAAGAAATATAGATAATAAATAATAATAATTTATTATTATAGAAAATATGATGACTAATTTAATGTAACTTTTTATAAGTGTTGAATGATTAATTAAAAGTTAAAAAATTATATATCTAAAAATTTTAAAAATTAAGATAATCAATCCACTACCAATGTCAATGTTGTACGAGGTTACGAAGAAAAATCTTTAAATAAAAATATCTTTAAATGCACCTCCTTTTCGTTTTCCTCACTTACGGACAAAAGAAAGAAGTTTGTCTAAAATGCGGCCAATCGGAGCTCATTTTTTTCTCACTTTGTACTGTATCTGTGTCCATGGTGGCAACAATTTTTTCATAGCGGAATCGTTGTGTTCATGATGGCAACAAAATCTTCAAGGCGTTAACTTGTTCACAAAAGAAATAATTGATTTAAACTTGAAATTGAGTTAAATTAGATTCAATAACCAAACACAATTATAGTTAGGTTTAGGGGTCAGTTCCAACTAGTTACAATTTGGAGGGTTGTTTGAGAATTATGATTTTGTTTTTATAAAATGAAAAAAATGAAAAACTGAAAAAAATAAATAAAGGAAAAGTGGGACACAATTCGACCTTACCATGTTTTGTGAAGAAAGAGTCCAGCTTCAATCTAGTTGCTTTTATAATTTACATCTAAAAAATCTAAAAATGGTTGGATTTATGCCGGATTTATCAAGAAATCCAAGTATTTAAAAGAAAAAAATTATGAATTGTGATGCCCAGTTCTTATTTGAAATTGGACGATAACTAAAGCGTCAGAGCATTTAACTCAAAACTATGTATCTCTCATATGTGGCTGTTAATATTCAATATACCTAACATATTTTTAGCCAGATGCAATAATCACAATTAGACATAATTTGATTCTAAATCAGATTGTAAACAATTTCAAAAGCGTGATACCATTTAACTAAAATCTAGGGATGGGCGGTGGGAGATCCGCCCCCCGCCCCACCCCCGCCTGGGCGGGGCGGATTCATCGCCCCGCGCGGCGTGGTGCGGGGCCCCCCACCCCGCAAAGAGGGGTAGTGTGGTGGCGAGGGGCGGATGGGGTGCCCCCGCCCGCCTTTTCCCCCACCCCGCATAAAATATATTATTAAAAATATATTTATAATATTATATTAATTATATATTACATATACATATTTATTATATAATATTAAAAAAAATGCAAAGGCAGAAACGACTTCGTTTTGCTTCTGGATTTTAATTTTTAACTTACCCTAGACCAAAACAATATCGTTTGGTCTAGGGTAAATAACACCCCCTCCCCCTCGATAGATTATTTCCCGTGCTCCCAACTCCCAAGTCCAACCCCTCCTGCACGGCGATTTAGGCAATTTTAGGCCTTTAGGGTTTTCGTGTGGTGCTCCTCGCTATCGTGACTCCACCGGGATATCTACCGTCATCCCTCGCGCAGATTGTTGGTATCGACAATCGACACCATCGCCATTTCGAGTCTCTTCAAACAACAGGTAGCACACAAACCTCACACTCCCATTTTTTTTCTTTATTATTTATTTTTGTAATTTGATTATTCATTATTGTTGAGTTGAGTTATAGAGATTAGAGGTTGGTTGGGTTGAAATGGAGATGGAGGATGTGTTATTGGTTACCGTGTGCTGTGGATTTTTGCTTGTACATGTGTTTGAAAGTTTGTTAAATTGTTTGATTTCGTGTGCTGTGGAATTTTTTTTTAGGATTGAAACTCTAAATTAATTTAGGGTTCCAATTCCAAATTCTGTGAATCTGCATTAATTAGTGTTTCGGTTTGGAACCTTAGATTAGGGTTCCAATCCGAAACCTGAATTTAATTTAGGGTTGATTACTTTTCATTTTAGATATTATCATCACTGATTCAGTTTCGGATTGAGCACTATATTAGATATTTTCATGTTTTACAATTACTTACATAATTAATAATTATGTGTTAGCAGTTAAATACTTACATCTGATTGGTATAATATTTTTAATTTGATTAGATAATTATTGTCACAGTCACAATATGTGTCAAAAATGAAATTGATAATTTGATGTGTATATTGAAATATTATATTGTTGAAAATTTCAACTTGAAATTTGGTTGTTGTTGGTTGTTTCCCTTTCAGATTTGTGAGTTCAAATTATATGTGAAGTATGTCAACTACTCCATCAGGTTTTAGTGATTCATGTAATACTCCTACCAATGCTCCCATCAACATTGACATACCTGACAATGAGAACCCTACTTCTATCCCCACAGCCCCCACCGATCCTAGTCCTGCCTCCACTGACCCTTCCACGGCCCCAACTAATTGCTTTGCCTCCAAGCCCATTTCTACAAAACCTATTTCGATTGTCTGGGGTCATTTTGAAAAGGTAGAGGGTGTCGATCCCGATAACTCCCAGGCCAAATGTATTCATTGAGGTAAAATTTATGAATGCCATTATAGGAGACATGGTACCTCCCAGATGAAAGCGCACTTGGAAGAGCAGTACAAAAAAAGTCCTATATTAAAATCTATACAACAAATGAGCCAATCTAGGCTAGAGATTGGACTAAAAAAAATGGTTGATAATAGTAGTGGTGGTGTTACGTTGAAGGGGTATATCAAATATGATCCGGAAGAATGTAGGAGACACTTGGCAAGAATAGTCATCATGGATAAGATGCCATTCCAGGTTGTTGATGGTGAGGGGTTCCAAGCATATTCTCATTGCTTGGAACCTAGGTTCAATACTCCTTCTCGCCATACTATGGCAAAAGATGTTAAAAAAACATATGAAAAAGAGAGAGATTCATTGAGGGGAATTTTGGCAGGTCTAGTTGTTTGTCTCACCACCGACACTTGGACATCCATTCAGAATTACAATTATATGTCTTTGACTGTACATTACATTACGTCTTATTAGAAATTGCACAAAAAGATTTTGAAATTTTGTCAGGTTATGGATCATAAAGGTAAGACAGTTGGGAGGGCATTGGATGCCTCAATCACAGAGTGGGGTTTGGCTAGAGTTCTTGCTATTACAATTGATAATGGAAGTTCTAATGATGTCGCATTGACCTCTTTAAAACCCAATCATAAAGAGGCAAATAGAACAATAATGGGTGATGATTATTTGCACGTGAGATGTGCTGCCATATTCTCAATTTGGTGGTTAGATGGATTAAAAGATGTTGATGACTCAGTTGTAAGAGTCAGAATGACAGTGAAGTTTGTGAGATCTTCTCCCTCTAGATTTTAAAATTTTAAAATTTTTGCAAAGAATGCGGGTGTAACAACTAAGAGGGGCCTTTGCACGGATATGCCAATCAGATGGAATTCAACATTTATGATGTTGGAGGCGGCTCAAGATTATAAAAAAGCTTTCAAATTAATAGGTGATGAGGACATCCAATTTGTAAGGTATTTTGACGACTATGGGGGATTGTGACATTCAACTGAAAATGATTGGGCTATAATTTCAGTTTTTGTTGAATGCTTACGTGTTTTCTATGAGTTGATGTTGAGTATCTCTAATACTTTGTACCTTACAGCTCATGACTTCTCTCAACAAATTTCTAGGGTGCGAAATGAGATAACTGAGATGGTTTTGAGTGATCATAGCAAGATTTGAGAGATGGGAGTAGCCATGAAGGTGAAATATGACAAATATTAGGGGATATGACGAAGCAAAATGTGCTTTTATATGTGGCTAGTGCTCTTGACCCCCAAATTAAGCTTGATGGGATGAAGTATGGGTTGGGATCAACATTTGGGCCAATAAAAGCTACTCAGATTGTGGGAATTGTTAAAGAGACTCTCATCAAATTACTTGATGAGTTTACATTGATTAAGGGTGGTAATGCACCCATTCCTACACCGAGTGCAGTGACTGTGCCAGATGCCTCAATGGCCAAAAAGCGTAAGGTTGTCTGGGTTCGAAACATGATTGAAGATCCCCAACTTAGCTCTCAACCCATTGAGGTGAAGTCAGATGTAGACTGGTATTTAGCAGTGGGTTTGGAACCATATGTAGAAGATTTTGATATATTAGCATGGTGGAAGGTCAATACAGTGAAATACACCATCCTTACTGAGATAGCACGCAATGTTTTGGCTATCCTAATAAGCACCGTAGCATTTGAATTCGCTTTTAGCACTGGAAAACGTGTATTGGATCCATTTCGAAATTCATTATCTCCTACTATTGTGGAGGCCTTAATTTGCTCACAAAATTGGATCAAGGGGACTACAATTCACATTCCAGATGTTCTTGACTTTGCAGATGTTGAGTAAGGGACTACTTCACAGGATGGGTTTGGTAAATAATAAGTATCACATTTTTTATTATTAATTGATTACTGCAATTCATTTGATTTATATTAAAGTGAAGTAATTCTTATTTCTTAATGTCAAATTCAATCATTGTAGGCGTTCCATCCATACTTGACACGACATCCAATTCCGTTGCATTTTAACTTCCCCATAGGCCCAAGAAAATGTCTCCATCTCATCTTGGTTAGTTATAATTTTACTAAGATTTTAGACTATCATTTTTTATATTTTACTTTCTGATTTTGAAACTCATTTTTAATATTTTGTCATTTCATTTATTTATGATATTTAAATTTTAAATTACTTATAAAAAAATATGATATTTAAATTGTTTCTCTCTTTCAGATTTTATTATCTCATGTCATCACCTCACAAGCTCACAACTCACATGTTCCAACTTTTAAGGACCGACACTTCAATTTTTTTGGAATCTCTGGACTCATTAAGAGATTCAAGACATCTACTCAATTTGTTAAATATTATGATGTTTGTAGCTTATTTTAATTTGTAATAGATTAATAACTCACTTTTATTATTTAATGTTTTTAATATTATTTTAATTTGTAATAGTAAATAGAGTACTGAGCAGTGAGTAGGACTTAGGGCCTTGGCTGATTTAATAGTTGGTACTTTCTTAAATATCTTTTTCTTATGTATTTTTTAGTTATTTTTTTAATTGTGCTATTTATACAATTTTGTATTTTTATAATTTGTTGTAAAATTACTAAATCATAGGCCAAAAAAAAAAATTAGAAATTAAAAAGATAGTTTCTGGGCCAAATGGCCCAGAAACACATTGGGTATGCACAATATGCGAGAGGGCGGACGAATGCACCCCCAATTCCGCCCCCCGTGTGTGGTGCGGGGTACCCCTCCCCCACACACGAGGGATGGACAACGATTGAAATCTTCCACCCCTGTCCAGGCGGGGGGCGGGGGGCAGACAAAGGGGTGCCCCGCATCCGTACATGCGGGAAGCACCCTTACTAAAATCTCAAAATAACAAGTGTTCAAACTCTCACAATACAAGAGGACTTTAAATCATAATTTTCATTTTCATTTCATTTTGGCTGAAACTGCCAATTTTTTTTTGTTTTGATTTAGTATTTGGTACATTATATCTCTTTGTTCTGTTTCACTCCAAATTTCGACTCGTTCCGGTCTATTTTGGTCATTCCAGTCAAATTTTGGCTATTTCGGTCCCTATTTCGTTTCTAAATATTTTTGTAATTTTCTTGTATTTGAATAATATTTTTATAAAAATTTAAAATTCAAATGATATTTAATTAATTTTAGAATATAAAATGTCCCCTCATTTTTTTTTATTAAATATCAATATTTTTAAGAACTTATCTATTCTTTTATTTTATTTTTACTTATTTTTGTGTCTTAACTTAAGTTTGCATTTTTTTAACCTATATTTATTTTATAAATTTTCAATTCATTTATATACGTACACATATACATGATACATACTTATACATATATGTATTTATTCTATTAGTTGTTAGTTTATATATATATATATAATATAATTAGTCTTGAAAGGATATACCGATATCAAAATATTCCATTCCAGTGATTAAACCAAAATGATCATCAGAACAAAATTCAAAATATTGCTTTAAACCATAACTCTCAAAATCTCAAGTTTGCCACAACTTGTAACACATAAAAAGACAATGTTTCCTTGTGGGGCGTGGAGTTGTAGTGTTGGATCTCCAAACTTCAAGCAACCTTTCAACATCTATTGTATACTCCCATGCTTGTATTATATAGCCAATCACGTACTTCATTTAGTTTCCTAAAGTAAGGGTTTCGGAAGCCCTCATGGCGTAAAATCCTTATTCATAATGTCTCAAATTTCCTTTAGGTAGCACGGAGTAGTTCTTAGGCAAGTAATAACAAAATGGTAACGAGCCTCAAGAGTGAACTCATCCTCGATGAGGTTAGGCAATTCATCCATCTTGAGCGAAATCTTGGGATCCTGTTGCAATTTTTACCACTCTGGATGGAGAATGGTAATGAAAACTAAATAGTAAGATTTTGAGAAATGTTTAAGTTAACAAATAACACACAAGTAGATAATATCGGCATGTAAAGGCAAATCATGAGAATGTATGTATGGACATGAACTTGACTAAAAAACCTAACTTATGCATGTACATTTTAGAAATTGGTGAAAGTGAAATCTTGTAATAGATCAACATCATGCTTGGCTTTTCAAATGAACACTTTTCTTCTTTTCATATTACATATTACTCATAACTTTATAGTCCTTGTAACATATGGGTGGACAACTCATGATTTTCCTATGCACCGTGGATTCTTTGCTAATTACCACATCATTTCTTAGCCCACTTGACTGGTGGTGACTACGTCAGAGTTGATCTTATCGCCAATTCACATTTCACCTTCCTTGCATCCATCTTATGGATCCCACTAGTGTAAAGTGTTACCTTTCTCTGAAATCTTTTAGAAAGGATCCATTCGAGACCTGCCGACTGTGCTTTATTGACCCATTTCCAATTTATGCACTCTAGAGTTAACATCAGAGTTCTACTACTTGAACATTCTTTCGTCCTAACATTTGCACTTGTGACAAATCATGTAATGACATTTCTTTACAAAACAATGTAAACCCAAAAGGCACGTGACATGTACTTTGTACACTCTTTTTTTTTACGAGAAACCCGATCATGCATGACCGTGGATTATCATTTTCATTCAACAGTTCTAAGCATAATACCTTTACAGCTTGAAAATATTAGAACATGCGTTACACTTGTCATAAAACAACAATCGATACATAGCATGTTGAGAAAAGATATTTGATCATGGCAAACTAGGCATGGCTGAATATACAGTATCCATAGGTGACACGTATAAACCAAGCAAAGACACTAGAAACCTCACATAAAGCATTCAACAATCCACAATTCTATAATCCACTTTGTTCGATAAAATGCAAAATTTACACAATACATACAAACATTATCTAAAGGTAAGTTAAGAACTAACTTACAAATAAAAAACGAAATACCAATTATAAGCAAGCTGTGAATATATCACGTAAATCATTAGACCAAGTGAGACAATGAAATCCTAACTCAAGTGAGTGTGTGGCGTGCTTAGGGTTCATCCCTCTCGGTGGTAAAGCTCCTTCCTTGTCTATTATAACTCCACACGTGTTCAACCTAAGGGGTTGCCTTAGGCTGAAGGCCATTCATGCTCATTTAACAATGGCTTGGCCTTAGTGGCATGCATAACATGTACATGTATGTGGTGTAGGGCACACATTGTGATCACCACTTCTTATGGTTAAAACTTCTCAAAAGGAAAAATCCTAGTGGAAACCTAATGGTGGCCTAAAGTCCCTTATTCTTTAAAGGCCATTTTCATTCATGTTTTCTAGTGATGATTTGGTGTTTTTGTCGAGGAGATGTGTAGTCTTCTCCCTTGTTCAAATATAACATGGATCTAATCACTTGTGCCCTTCCAAAGTCGCGACAAGACACCTAAACCCAAGCCTCTTATCACTCTCAACTTCATGTGGCCGTGTGTGTGTAGACATAATGGTTAGGATGAATGTTAATGGTTTTTATTATGCAAGTTTCCTTCTTGTGTGGACTTTTTGCTCCTCCTTCCACCCATATGGTTAAAAGTTAGGGAATGGTATGGGCGTGGGTAGTATTTGGTTGGAGATAAAGTCGTATTTGCTAGGTGAGAAAGTGGAGGAAATTGGTTTCCTCCTATGGTGGTCGTGCAAGAGAGCAAAGAGTGAAATGAGAGGTGAGTGTTTGAAGAAGAATGAAAAAATGACTCTTTGGATACCCCCCTTTGGACGCCTACCTCCTTAAAGGATTCCTTAAATAGCTCCTCATTTTTCCACATTAGCCCTCCATTCTCATCATCATTATTGACGTTGGGAACCAAAGAAACTTTGTACATGGGGGCCAAGTGACACCTTGTTTCTTACATAGCCGAAACTTTCTCCTTCTTCCTTCATGATTGCCTTAATCTCGGGCACATTACTAGTCTTCATGCATGAGTGACACATGACACAAACCTTTCCCTAAACTGAAACCTTTAGTGCCTTTGGGCGTGAACCTTATGTGGTCGGTTCATTGAGCATTTGGGACATGTATGTCTTTCCATTTGGGACATGTATGTCTTTCTACAAAATCCTAATTTTAGTCCTAGGATTTAAGCTTGTGCATGCTTGCCATGTGACAAGAGGTGTGAGTTTGTGCCCTAGCGAACTCTCTCTCTTCCTTTATTGTCTTTATCTACCACTAAGGTCTTGTTTGGTTTCCCAACCCAGCTCAATTCATCTCACTTTAAACTCATTTCATTATCCAAACACAAATTTAACTCACTTGAATTAAAGTTCAGTGTATTGTAGTGGTATTACAGTACTATGGGTCCCTCAAGCAATAGCATTTTTAGATTAGTGTGATAGTTTTTTAATTCACACACACACACACACACACACACACACTCTCTCTCTTTTTCTCTCCCTTTTTGTGTGTGCAGTCGACATGAGCCATAAGCATTTAATGCTTTTTAACCCATAAATTGCCCATGCCACATGTGTAGGGGACAAACCCCAAGTCATGAGTCTCATAAATTCATATCTTCTTATAAATTTATCTAAACATATTTAACTATCCAAACACATTTTAAACTCATCTAGTGGGTCCCACAAAACTATCCAAACACAAATTCACTACTCATAAAGAACTCAGTTCAACTTAGCTTAGTTCGACATTCAAACGCAGCGTAAAGTTCTTCTAGAATCTTGGAGAATGTGTGTGTCTCTTCCTATGCACCTCTTCTTCTTCATCATCATTGCCCCTTTTTAAAAACTCCAACACCTAGTGCATGCAGGCTACATGACAAAAGTGGCGGTTGGCTTTTCATAAGTAGGCATATAACCCTTTGGCCGAAATCTGAAGGTCTTCTTGGAGACTTGTGCTTGTGACACTTGGTATCCCCCATGCGCCTCTTATCATTACAGATTTTCTAAGAACTCACATACGATTATGAGAGGGCATGTGGCTCTTTCCAAAACCATCATTTCTCTCTCTCTCCCCCCCTCTTTTATTCCTCTTTCACGTCTAGGTTCAATGTATTCTAGAGATAGGTTTGCATTTGAACCATGTGCATATGGGAAGGTGAGATTGGCGTGTGCCTATATGTGCCGAGCAAAGTTTTGAATACATTTTCGTTGAAACTATTTCGAGATAGTCTATATATAAATAAATTAATTACATATATATAATTATATTTCAAAATAATATCAATACAAATCTTAAAAGCTAAAACACATATTTATAAAACTCAATAATACTTCTAAATTCTCAATTCAATTATTAAAATAATAATCACTCTTTTTCGTCATGAAATGGGTGTAGGAATTTGATTTTTAGTTTTCGAGAAAGGACGATTAACAAAAGTTAAGAAAATAGTCTTTTGATATGATAATTGGAGTGAAGATTATGAAAATACACTAAAAATATGAAAATGAAATATTTTGGCTGATACATTGAAAACCAGATGACACTGAAAATTGACGATTGATTGAAATGCACCAAAATGACTAGTTTATTTGTTGTGTGGGATCTATTTCTAGTAGATTGTTCAATGAATGGATCATATGTATTCTTGCAAGAGAAGTGCTACAGTAAAAAAATTTATTTAAAAAATTTTATAAACTGATGTGGTTTGATATAGTCTGTTAGATCTGCTTTACAATAAAAATAATTTTATAATCTGATAGACTATATCAAGTCACATTAGTTTGTAAATTTTTTTGTGTGAAATCATTTTGTGACTAGAATATTTCTCATTCCTACAAAGTGATTAAAAAATAAAAATAAAAATAATTATATTTAAATCTCTTTATACCACACATCATATGATATAATTGAACTTTGAAAGATAAGTTTTAAACTCTAATTATATCGAAGTGTAAAGACTTTTTTATAGAATGAAAATAAAAATGCGTCTGTGGAGAGTTTCCTTGATAGAAGCCTATGATGATAAAACTATAGCCAGATTTTTGGGGAGAATAATGAAGTCCATTGAGATGGGCTTTTTAAATAAGTGCTTCTTGAGATAATATTTTCTTTTGTCTGAGATTTATAAAGAAAAGAAAATTTAAAAGAACCGAACGTTCACAACTTTTTAATTTACCAGTTTATAATTCTGGAAAATCCATAGAATAATAGAAAATTATATTTATATCCATATATGGTCAGAGGCAATTGGTATTTGTAGGTTGTGTTAATGTCGTGTGAAGTCATTAAGTTCGATTATATGAATCAACCAAATCCGTCCTGTTAAGTTAGACTGGTCAAGCGTAAATACGATCTATTTAAATAACGGTTATGTTGTATTATTGTGTCGTTCATTTTAACTTATTTAATAATTAATTAGAAATGAGTCAATACTATACAATTTATTTAAACTCGTTTCATACACGGGTTGAATTAACACACATAATCCATTTGACATAATTAACATAATTTTATATAAAATTTAAAATCTATATTTATTAACAACCAGTATATCTAAAAAATACAATAAAACTATTTATTAACAAAAAACATCAATATCTCTCAAATTTTAACCTTTAATAAAATTAATATTACAAACACAATAATAACAAACATGAGTATATGTCTATAATTACAATCCTACCAATAAAAACACAAGCATATAGAGAAATAGTCAATTTTACAACCCAACAATAATACAATTGTAATGTTGAAATAAAATTTATATAGGCTATTGTGGGTTAAGCAAGTTGACTCCTTATTGATCCTTTTATTAATTCTGTTTTAAAGACTGTTTTTATCCGAGCCCATTTATATTAACTCTAGAATTATTAATTTTATATCTATTAATTTTATTGATAGTGTTACATGTTACCACTCTTATATATAATTTAAAAAAGTTATTAAGTACTCCCAAAAATACGGATGACATCGTACTTTCATCCTATGAATCTTATCACAACATGCTATGTAATTAAATTGCTCATATAAGTTTTTCTTTTTATTTATCTGGGCTGACTGACTTTTTTTTGCTTTTGAGCAAATAGACTTCGTTAAAATAAAAAGTATTAGAAGAGGACGGGGTGGGTTCTCCAATAATTATCCCAAAACAAAAACAACAATATAGATGAAGTGGAAAATAAGAAAAATAAAATAAATTTATTTGGGATCAATAATTAATTCATACTCTTGTCGTGCAAAAAGACTTCATCTTATCTAAAAACGAAAATAAAAAAATTTTCTTAAAAGCGAACCAAATAACCACCATACAAGGTGGCGGTTCCTTCGCAAGATGCGAAGAGGGTGGCGAATGTATTGTCAATAGATATTTTGAAATTTTTGCTGGAGAAACCCATGATCTTGTCTTCGAGAACATTGGTTAGAGAAAGCAAAAAAAAGTATAAATACCTGAAACTGCGCAAGGTCGCTAGTGGTTATCCAACTTTAGCAGTGGCGCATGCAAGACACGCACCACTAGAAAATGGGTATCTGCAATCGGATCTTAAGGATCAAGGGTTGCAAAAAGTGTCGGTGTCATGCGTGGCTGCCAAAGTTTTGCTAAATCGTCAGAAAACTCGTGTGTGGACAAAGAACGCTTGCAAGTAAAGGCATGACTACTTTATTATACAAAAAATAGACTAGAAATGGACGAAAATTACTTTCTACTAAGGCAGAAATGGAAAGAGGGAAGAGAGGAGGTGGTCAGAGCCTAAACTCCGACCATCCTCCTCCCAAAAAGGGAACACAAAAAATTTAGAAGTTTTATGCTAAAAATTGCCAAATAGAGGAAGGAGAAATAAGAGAGAGAGAGAGGAAGTAAATATCTTACTCATATAAGTATTCATTATTCATTATGATTGAAATGAAACTCTAGTATTGCATATTCGTATTTTGAGAATATTTAATAATTATTTTATAACTTGAAAGATTATATATTTCTTTTTATTTATAAAATGCATAAAATATAAATGTTTTAAAGAAGCTACATAACACTATAGTCTTATTTTCAATTAACTATGATTAACTGACATTACCTATTAACTTTTGTGTTTTTCGTTAAAAAAGTAAAAAATGATTGAAGAAAGATAAAGGTAACATTTTTTTACATTATAGGATGAAAGTGAAATGAGTTTGGTTTGTAACATTACCCAAGAGATTATTAATTCTTTTCCAAATCATTGAGGCTAGGCAATATGATTTCTCTAGTTAAATCACAACTTGTGACAAAGGTTTAAACTAATTAAAATAGGTATATTTTATTACGCGTAGATCAGATATTTTTTTCTTTCTCAATGAGTAAGCTTCAACACATGAAATATTTTATTAAATATTAAAATTGTTCTAAAAACTAGATATATAAAAAAATACATTTTGCCTTGACGAGATCCCAATTCGTAAAAATGGCTCTAGTGCCACTCTTATTATTTTCTCTGTCTGGCTGTGAACATTACATCCATTTTTCTTGAGGCTTTGGGTGGTTTTGTAGTTAATTTCCTCTCTAGCTCTCCAATATAGCTGCTCTCCTGTTCTATCTTTCTCAATTTTATCTCTATTGGTTTGGTTTTCTCCTCTTTTTGAGAATGAATTTCAGGTGTTGATGTCAAAAAAATAGTCAACAGGTCGGGATAGGAGAAATAGTCATTATCGGCCCATTGGTACGATCTAGACTTCGTTCGGGGTTGTTTAGAGCCCCCAGCAGGATTTCGGTTCAGTTTCCACGTACATTAATAACGGATAAAATAAATGAATATAGACATCAGATTTATGTGGTTCAGCATAAGGCTTCCACAGACGTTTGGGAAGGAAAATTCACTATAATGAATATTTTTACAATATCTCATGTACAAACAAAAATATAGATATCAATGAAGGAAATTCTTCTAGTTGAGCTCCTGAATGCTTTCCAAAAAGAAGGAAAAACTGAAGGAGAGGTGGTACTGGTGAGAGAAGTGTGAATTACTGTGTGTCCGAGACTTTTTATGGGGCTTTAGGGATGTACTTTGATCTGCTGTGATGAGATAAATGTGAATTACCATGTGTCAGTAGGTTTGTTTTTCTTTTCTACCCTTTCTTTCTCATTTGTCCCGTCCGTGTGCCTATGCCCTGACACCCTTGGTCTTTAACCCATGCACCTATCACCTTATCCTTCTGTCACTTCATGGTTTTACAAAGACTTAATGGTTGAGGCCTATCTGCACTCATTTTTCTTCCCTCACAATACTCTACGAATTCTTAGCAAATATACTTTGGTGGAAATTATTTTGAAGCTCTTCTTCCGAGTCCCAAGTAAGAAATAAAAGCATGTGAAAGATAAATAATTAAAAGAATGTTATAATACGCTAAAATTTCAAAACTTTCAATGGCGTAGAGTGCAAGCAAGGGGCTTGGTTAAGGCGGGAGCTAGGCTAGACCGCAAGCGTGGAAATGCGAAGCGTGAGCCCGATGGGAGAGGGACTTAACCGCGAGTGTGATGAAAGATGAACTTGACTGCAAGCGTAAGAACATGAAGTGTGAGAGTGGTAGGAGATAGACTCGACCGCAAGCGTAAAAACGCGAAGCACGAGCGTGGCAGGAGATGGACTCAACCACAAGTGTAAGAGCGTGATGTGCGAGTGTGGCGGGAGATGGACTTGACCGCAAGTATGAGAACGGGAAGCGCAAGTGTGGGAGTGCAAAGTTTCGAGGTGGTGGGAGGTGTACTCGACCACAAGCATGCGAGCGTGGCGAGAGATGAACTTGACCACAAGTGAGAGAGTGCGAAGTGCGAGTGTGGCAGGAGATGGACTCTACCACAAGCATGAGAACGCGTAGCGCAAGCATGGGAGCGCGAAGTTTCGAGGTGGTGGGAGGTGGACTTGACCGCAAGTGTGAGAGCGCGAAGTGCGAGCGTGGTGAGAGATGGACTCGATCGCAAGCATGAAAGCTCAAAGTTCTGAGGTGGCGGGTGGAAGAGATGGGCAAATCAGCATGCAGGATTTTATGAGTGGGCAAAGACTCTAGACTCGACCCAACGATTCACTGACACATTGCCAAGCGAATTGGCTTGCGAGAGCCCTAAACTCAATCCCACGATTCGCTAGCGTTTCCAATTGCCGATGGAGATAGAGAGGGTTTATGAGTATGCTTGGGCTGGAACCTTAGCCTCGAGTCTCGAGTCTCGAGTCTCGAGCCTCGACCTTATAGAAAATTGTGGTGTGAGAGTTTAGAAGTGGGTGAGAGCCCATGACTCAACCCCGTAATACGCTGGCGTCTCGCGTGTGACAAAAACGTGGAGCTCGTTCCATCGCTGGGAGATGATGTTGCTTCGCACTATAGAAAATAATTATGTTAGTAGAAAAAATGAATTCACATGTAGTGATACCAATCGGAGGTCTTGAGTCACTGTAGTTGATTTTCATGAACTTGTGGTTATTGCATTCGAGCTTGTGCATGTTGAGTCCGAGTTGAGTACGCTGCTAGCCCAAGCCCGAGTATGCGTAGTTGGAGCGTCAAACTTGTCAAAACGATCCCATTGAGTTGCCGAGTGTTAACATCCCATGATCCAAGGTGGTAAGTGACCTGTTCAAGCAATCAAAAGATCGAAGCAAACAAGTCCCAAACAGGAGAAACTTGGCTAGGAAGTCCTGAGCAAGAGATGCACGTTGTGTATAAGTCCATGAGTAGATTAGCCCGAGTGCATGCATGGCAAGCTCCCGTGGGTGGAGTCCCCTGTAAGCATAGTGAGATTCCGAGTGTGTTCCTAGGTGTGGTGTCCCAAGTGATGGTCTGAGGTCCATGAAATAAGATGTCCTATGTATAGTCGAGGTCGTGGAGGTGAGTGGCCTAAGCCCTGTGCTGGACGGGTAGTCCTGAATGGGTGGATCCGAGTGTGGCAGGCAGCTTGGTTCAAGTTGAGGGTTCTTGAAGGAAGTTTGGTGCATGGGGTGTTCATATGTATGGCCCATGTGTTTCCTGAATGGGTGCCCCAAGGGCGTTCATGGGGTGAGTTCCGAACTCATGTGTGAGTGTGAACTATCCTGTGTGGCGAGTCCCGAGAGGTGGTCTCGAGAAGGCGAGTCCATGCGTGCTACCATGCTCTGGAGTGGATCTCGAGTGGGTGAAGGTGTACTCTAAGGGCTTAAAGTGGGTGGGGCCCGAGTCCAGGTCCAAGTACCCCAGGAGGCGAGCCCACAATCGGACCTCATGGACTAAGCTCCCAGGGGGACAAGCTCATGGTTCGAGCTTGGATCCATGCTCTTGGGGTGGCAAGCTCATGGACTGAGCTTGGGTCCAAGCTCCCAGGGTGGCAAGCCCATAGTTTAGAGCTCGGGACCACAGAACACCTTGGCCAGTTGATTGAGGGAGTCGAAAACCACTTCAGGGGTGGCAAAGAAGCAGCTTGTCCGGTGGTGGCAAGAACCCCTCCTGAACGGTGAAGGGGTTGGGCCATGCGTCTTTGTAGTGTAGAGTGACACGACCATGCCAAAGAAGCTCCCGACGAAATGACCTATTGGCATCTATCCCATTGGGGACAGAAGAGGCCGACGATCCTAGTAGTGGATGCCGATATCTTCCTTTTGACTCCAATGTGATGGGTCCATGCAGAGGTTCTCTTACGTACTAAGCTTCATGAGCTCAGTATTGTCCACGACCCTTTTCCGGCTGGGAGTGGTCCAGCAGGGGCAAGAATTGCTAGCGGTCAGGTAAGTGACTGCCGACGGCCTAACCAATCCTAGCACACAGCTTCGAGAGGCTCGATCATGCCAGCGATGCATTACCAAGAAAATGTCATGGTGCAGTTGTTGTGCATCCACACAGTAACCGTGCATGTATGCGTTACGTGAGTTGTTCGAGATTTAAGTGCATGCATGGGCATTGTGCCCTCCTATGCACAGTGCCTCCATTTTATTGCGATGTTGTCCACCTAAGTGAACATCACTCGCCCACTAATTGCTTAGGGGTAGAAGTGCCCCTTGCACTTGCTCCTACTTCGTGCCTAGGTAATTTAAGTGGTGACAAAGTGACTCAAGTGTAAAGGCAATAGGTTCTTTTTTTTTCTCTCTCTCAAAATAATGTGTGAGAAAATAATGCTTTCCCATTGTTCACCTATGTATTTTTCTTATATGATTGTTTAGAAATAAAAATAGAGGATACTCATCTGGAAGATGCTTCTTGCTCGTTTGGTGATTTATCTAGTACGTCGAGAAATCATCATTCGTCCACCTCCAACTTAGAATGTTTTCAGATCCCACAAATGGCATCATTGTTGATGTCGAAAAAATTAGTCAACAGGCCGAAACAGGAGAAAAAGTCATTTCCGGCCCCTTGGTGCAATTTGGGCTTCGTTAGGAGTTGTTTGAGACCCTTGACGAGATTTCGATATGGTTGATGCGTACATTAATAACAGATAAAATAAATGGACGTATACATCAAATTTACGTGGTTCGGCATAAGGCTTAGATCAATAGACGTTTGGGAAGGAGAATCTACTATAATGAGTATTATAACAGTCTCTCATATCTCACTGTACAAGCAAAAATATAGACATTAATGGAGGAAATTTCTTTAGTTGGGCTCCCGAATGCTTTCCAAGAAGAAGGAAAAAGTGAAGAAGAGGTGCTATTGGTGAGAGAAATGTGAATTACCGTGTGTCCGAAGCTTTTTATAGGGCTTTGATGGTGTTCTTTGATCTGCTGTGATGAAAGAAGTGTAAATTATCATGTGTCAATAAGTTTGTTTTTGTTTTTGTTTTTTTTTTTTTTTCGTTTGTTCGATTTGTATACCTATGCCCTGACACCTTTAGTCTTTATCCCATGCACCTGCTATCATATCCTTGTCTCCCTTCATCCATTTACAAATTTTTAATAGCTGTGGTCTATTTGCACTCATCTACAAAACAACCCCTCCCCCTCCCCCTCCCCCTCGTGCCAAGATCTCAACTAGCTATTAGATGAATAAAACTAAGATTTACATTTCACTTATCTTCGTCTTACCAATTATATACTTTGTATATTATAATCACAAAATTGGGAAAAAAAATCTGTGAGCAGTTTATTATTGAAAAATATGATGTGAAAATTGAATATAAAAATAGTGAAAAACGATATTATTATGAAGAAGATGATGGTTAGTCTGATCTGAAAGAGAGTTTGAACAGTCCAATTAAAATGCTAAAAGTTCTTTGTAAAGGGAAAATGATACTTATATAATTATTCTTTTATTTTCATAGTAATGTTACAGTCGTAAAATATGTGAGTAATATGTAATTTAAATTTTTATTATTAAAAAAATAAAATTTTTATATATTTTAAAATAATTATCATACTTAACAACTGTAAATATAATTTTTTATTTTAATACTTGATTATACAAAAAAATTATTGGTGAAATTATTCTAGCTAAATTGTGAAATGATCTAGTCCAATCAGAATGCCTTTTTATGCTTCAGCACGACTTACGAGATCTGAAGCAGATGAAAAAAATCTCAGATAATGTGAAAGACACGCGCCTGGTGGGAAGTAATTTACTAGGAGACGTTTGCTAAAACACTGGCAAACGGTAAAAGGAATAAACGAAAGCTACGAGCTTTTGAGCTTTTACTTTTCCCGACTTGTGTTAACTAAAGGGCTCAGGAAAGTGGGAACGCCGGCCAAGGCTCACTTCTAAATTTCTAATGGCTACACAAGAATGAGAATGTTTCTTCCTCAGTATCTTATACTTATAGTGACCCATATAGGTCGCATTCTTACTCCATTATTCTACCTGTAAGTACCTCTCTCTCTCTCTCTCTCTGTACACAGCTTTGTTGCAGTATTCAGTTTCGTTGATAATGATTTATGTTTCTCCTTCTTCTTGTACACCCAACCCATTCTTTTTCCTAAATCACGCATTCTGTCCCTGAACTCTCTCCTTCTACACTTTTTTAGTCATGGATATGAAATGGGTTTCGGTTGTTTGCCCCTGGAAAACCCTTAAATTACTACATGCACTGCTCCTCTTGTTGTTGATGCTGTTGCGTTCCGATCGCTGTCTGTGTGTTGATGTTGACCCAGAGGATAAAGCCTCCCTTCTGCTGTTCAAATCGTTGGTCCAAGACCCAGACCAGAGCTTGTCAAGCTGGGTCGGGTCTAACTGCACCACCTGGACCGGTCTCTCCTGTGATAACCTGACCGGCCGGGTGGTTTCAATCAGCTTGACCAACCTGAATTTGTCAGGCCGGATGCACCCCAACTTGTGCACACTTTCGTTTCTTGAATACCTGAATCTGTCCCATAACAACTTTAGATGCCCAATCCCATTATGTTTTGGTAATTTGACCAATCTCAAAGCTATCGATCTTAGCCAAAATAGGTTTTTTGGTGTTGTGCCTGACACACTCATGGGGCTTACGAATTTGAAAGAACTTGTTTTGAGTAGTAACCAAGATTTGGGAGGTCCTCTTCCTTGGTGGCTTGGTAATTTCTCAACAAATTTGGAAAAACTTCATCTGAGTCTCAATTCTTTTAGGGGGGAAATTCCTGAAAGCTTGTTGTCTCTCAGGTCTTTGAAGTATTTGGATCTTGGTAGCAATTATTTATCGGGTGATCTTCGCGATTTTCACCAATCTTTGGTGGTTCTTAATCTTGGGTCTAATCGGTTTTCTGGAACTTTACCTTGTTTTTCTGCTTCTATTCAATCTATCAACATTTTGAACATTGCCAACAATGGTATTCAGGGAGGAATACCTACTTGCATTGCTTCACTTCGAGCTTTGACACATCTAAACCTGTCATTCAATCACTTAAGTTATGAGATATCTCCTAGACTTGTGTTTTCAGAGAAGCTTCTTGTGTTGGATTTGAGTGACAATGATTTGTCTGGTCCTCTACCACGCAAGATTGCAGAGACAACTGAGAAATCAGGACTTGTCCTTCTTGACTTATCTCACAATCTCTTCTTTGGGGAAATCCCCTTGAGGATAATGGAACTGAAAAGCTTGCAGGCACTGTTTCTTTCACACAATCTTCTTACAGGGGAAATTCCTGCAAGAATTGGAAACTTGACATATCTCCAAGTGATTGATCTCTCACACAACTTGTTATCGGGTTCCATTCCTTTGAACATTGTTGGGTGCTTTCAGCTACTTGCATTGATACTTGATAACAACAATCTTTCTGGTGAAATTCATCCAGAGCTTGATGCATTGGATAGCTTGAAGATACTAGATATTAGCAATAACAAGATTTCCGGTGAGATCCCACTAACTTTGGCAGGCTGTAAGTCTCTGGAGTTTGTAGATTTTAGCTCCAACAATCTCTCTGGAATGTTGAATGATGCAATAACCAAATGGTCCAGCCTAAGGTTTCTCAACCTGTCTCATAACAGATTCAATGGAAATCTACCCAATTGGCTCTTCACATTCGAAGCTATCCAAATGGTGGATTTCTCTGGCAACAAGTTCTCTGGCTTCATAGTGGACAGTAATTTCAACATTAGCTTAAACTTCAGCCAGCGAGATATTGGTAGAATGTCTAGAAAGCCATTCGTTGCAACACCGAATGTGAATATCAAAGTGTCAATGGTCGTCTTGGATAGCAATGAATCAAGCTTCAATTACGATCTATCTTCAACGGTTGGAATTGATCTATCGAATAATTTGCTACATGGAGATATTCCAGAGGGTCTATTTGGATTAGAGGGCTTGGAATACCTGAATCTGTCGCACAATTTTCTTGATGGCCAAGTTCCTGGTTTAGAGAAGATGCACAGTTTAGAGGCCTTGGATTTATCACATAATTCTTTATCGGGCCAGCTCCCAGGCAACATTTCCAGTCTTCAAGATCTGACATTCTTGAACCTTTCTTATAATTGTTTCTCCGGATTTGTTTCGAAGAAACAAGGGTATTGGAGGTTTCAAGGTGCATTTGCTGGAAACCCAGACTTGTGTGTGGAGAACTCGAGTGGAAGTTGTGAAGCAAGCCTTCCGGCGGTGCCTGGTAAGACTTTTCAGGATGGAATGGTGGAAGGGCCAATTTCTATATGGGTGTTCTGTTTAAGCTTTTTTGTTAGCTTCTACTTTGGAGTTGTTGCCATCTTTTGTTCGGCTAGAACAAGAAACTACATTCTCCAGACAAAAGTTTAAGGCAATGTTTGTGATGGTGAGAACTCTTATCTTGTACATTCTTATTGCTCTATTTAAGTTGCGAGGTTTATTTTTTGTGGTTGATTTGATACCCAAACAGCTCAAAAAAAAAAAAAAAAGGATATCAGACAATTCTCCTGTTAACTGTTGTAGATCCTATAATTTCAGTATGTGAAGTGAAGGTTTGTGGGGCTTTTGCAATGCATCTTTTCAACATTTCTTTTATATAAAGCTGTGCACCCTCTGAATGAGGAATGCTTAGATTATATAGAACTTAGCCTATTTATTTTTTCTACTTATTTTTCGAATAAAACTGTTGCATTTATTTTCTTCCGTCAAAGAACTGTTTCTTTTCAAATGCTACGCAACAGTGGTTCCTCTGTTATTTTATGTGTCGCATGGGAAAAGAACTGTTTATTTTATTTTCCCTGATTTTCTTTATCTTATGTGTAGCATGGGAATACTCTTATTTCTGATTAGTGTCCATTCATTTAGTGTAGAATGCTAAAGGTGATTACATTGTTGGGTGAAATAATCAATCCATCATATATTAACCAACTGGATTTCATGGATGACAGTAAATGCATGGGTATGAGAGTCCTCAAAACGGGCTTTCTTTCTAGCTAACTATATTTCCCAAAAATAAGAGATGATAGCAATTGAGCAATCAAATGAACTTGATCCGTAACTATGAAAAAGGACCATCGCTAAAAGGCATTTCGTTTATAATTATGAGAGTCTATATTTGTGGGAAAATGATAAAGCCACTGATATTTGAGAGTGTGATGGCCCCTTGTTTACCCAGGAATTAATGGAAGAATAAGAGTGTAGCTGTCGAATAACAGAACACTAAGAGAAGGGAGATATAAGAAAGAGAAAGAGAGAGACGTAAGAGTTAGGAAATTTGTAAACCAAAGTTTGCCTCATTCTCAACCATTGATTTCCTTTTATACTGCGCTTCATTCATCTCTGAAGAAGAATTAAATGATGGTGTTTAATTCTTTCAATTACATGACTTCGTCGTATGGTAACTACTGACCAATACGCTCACATTTTAACATCTTTATTACATTCCTTTTAATGAAACAACGACGTCCTATTGTAGCTACTTTCCTCTTATTAATACACCCTACAAATCTTGTAGTTCTCAAATTGGGTATGCCAGACATTATTTGTAAAGATATTGCAGCAAATTCTCCAGTTTGTACATTCTCTTCAGTGGACACGACTTCACTGCTATCTTGATCTTCCACAATCTCCGAATCAAGAATATCCAATCCTCCAACAAATAAATTCTTGCTTTTGAACATTTGTGACCTTAAAAGTATTTATCATCACAAAAGAAACACAAACCTTTCTTTCTCCTTTCTTGCATATGGGCTTTGGAGACTTTCTGATAAGGCAATCTGTTAGATAACTGGTGAAGTTTAGGTGCTCCTACAATCGATCCTCCATTTGACTAAGGTAGCAAATTTGAAGTACTGCTTCTCCATGACTTCTTAGCAGCCCAAACATACTGTTCTTGCATTTTTACCAACCCAAACGCATCATTCAAAGTTGGGGTTTCAACAAACGAATTGGCAGCCCAACTTCATCCTTAAAACTACTCAAGAAATAACTTAGCTTATTCTTTTTTGTTACCCCCTTAACTCTATTTTGATAATAACTCAAATTCTGTCTTGTAAATCGTAGCAGAACCTATTTGTCTCAAACGAGTTAATGCCTCCATTAGATCATCATATGCTGATAATCCAAATCTAATTTGCACTATCTTTGAAAACTCATCCCAAGAATGAAATATTCTTGCTTCACTTGCATCCTGATACCACACGAGTGCTTCTTCATCCATGTGAAATTATACCAAGAAAATCCTCTAACTAGGAGATACTTGATGAACAAAAAAATACTGATTCGCCCTATAAATCCATTCTGCTGGATTCCTCTCCACAAATCTTGTAAAGTCAATTTTAACCCCTTTCAACAACGACTTGTCTATCTCATCATGGACATGATTATCAACCACTTCATCATGTATTTTAGCATTTCTAGTAAGATGCAGACTTTCTTGATTAATTCTTAGTGTCTATTCATTATTCTCTGAGTTATTGGTTGAAATTCTTGATATTTGTTGTAAAATATCAAAATATCTCCTCTTGGATTTCTCTATCCACTCTCGTTGCTTTTTGTTGCTGTAAACAAATCACGATTGTATCTTCTATTTGATTTTGTTGTCATTCTTGTTGTGATTAATTGCCTCTGTAAGTTATGCATACGATCTCATACTATCTGCTATAGCGTTTCTAATTGCTGATACTAATTGTGATGGTTCATTGTTTTATCCAGAAATTAATGGAAGAATAAGAGTCTAACTGTCAAATAACAGAACACTAGGAGAAGGAAGATATAATCATATAAGTGTGTGTGAGAGAGAGAGAGAGAGAGAGAGAAAAATGTAAGAGTTAGGAAATCTGTAAACCAAAGTTCGCCTCATTCCCAACTATTAGTTCCTTTGCACTTCATTCATCTCTGAAGAAGAATAATTAAACGATGATGTTTAATTCTTCCAATTACACGACTTCTTCATATGGTAACCATTGACCAATTCGACTCATAGTTTAACATCTTTATTACATTCCTTTTAATGAAACGACAATGCCTATTTATTACTCAATACATTTCCTATTCAATGTAAACGACATTGTCTAAGTTGAGATTTAACTAACAAAACTGTCTTCACTTTGCAGCTTTTTTATCTTGATTTTTGCAACTTGACCTCCTTCGTAGAATTTCACCCTTAAAACAGAGAGAGAGATGTGCTGCTGCTGCCATTACCTGAGAGTCTGAGACTTAGAGAGGAGTGTGAAAGTAAAAAGATAAATGAAATCAGGACAAAAAGAGGTTGGGGAGGGGCTAGGATTTTCAAATCTTAATTTTAAACGACACCGTTTGAAATTAAACCAAATGACATCATTTGATTTTTTTTTTTTCTAAACGGTACATGTAAAACAATAACGTTTCATTTAATATATATATACATATTATATCGACCGATTTGACAGTTTAAACCTAGATCAAATCAGGACCAAACTGGCATTCAACTTCACCAAATTCTTATCACCTGCCAACCATTTCTCTGCCGGTTTTGGCCGATTCCTGACTCAGACATCTAGTTCTTGTTAGTGCCGGCTAGTTCGATTAATTCCTATACACTACTAACAAAACCATGTCGAAGATTAAGGCAAATGGCCACAACACAATGCCAAGTTTGAAAGTGGGAGCTAGGGTAGGATCCCTTTTACTACATAATTGGTTCCAAGTAGGGCTGTAAAAATAAATAAAAAAATTGCTTGAACCAGTCCGATTTTGAACCAGTCCAACATGGGACCAATTCTTCTCTTAAAAACCAGCCATATCCGATCCAAAATTAGTTCTACACTGCTCGGAACTTAAGGGGATTGAACCAGACGGGTTCACATAATAATTATATATTTTTAATTAATTTTTAATATTATATATTATATTATATTATATTATATTATTATTTATGCTAGATATGATTTCATATATAATATAAATTATGATTATATATAAAATAATGCTATATTGTATTTTATAACATAACATTTTAATCTTAAACATATAAACTTATTTAATCATATATTTTAAATATAAAACATAGTATATTAATTATATTTTTTGGTCAAGTAAATTCTCAACATATATTTTTTAATAAAATGACTATTAAAATAAATAAAAAAATTGAACCTAACCGAATCGAAACTAGTAAAATTGAAAGCACTAGTTTAGGAGGATGATGGTGCAGGAATTAGTTCTTAAAAATGCAAAACTAATGCAAACCAATTTGGTCCCAAAATTAGTTCAAAATGGGACCGAAAACCAAACTAGTTGCACTCTTAGTTCCTAACGAGCAAAAATATTCATATATCATGTGTGGGTTTTTTGGTGGTTTTTTTTTTTGGGGGGGGGGGTGGTGGGAGGGGAGGGGGAGGGGAGAGAGAGTGGGGGGGAGAAGTCCAGTTATGCAGAAGAATTGGGTATTCTACTTTCCCCCTAAATCAGAGAAGACCAAGACAGTTTTTTCTTCTTTTTTTTCATGAAAAAAAATGAGTCCTACTAACCCTATGCTTCACGATAACATTGACATGAGAGCATATATATGCTATATATATATATATGATTAGCTTAACTACGTACCGTGTCAACGATGTTAAGCGAGCATTACAGGTCGGTTATTACTAGTAGAATTTCTCACTGAGAATACCATGTAATGCCTGCAGTTAGTGACCAACAACAATTGAGGTAAGCCATAATTTAACCTTTACTTCAGAACACAATCATTTTATAAATTTAGTTTTATGCTTAGTTATCTTTTCTATGAATTTCCTTTCTAAAAACAGGCAGTACAAACATCAGATTGTTGCTATAGATGCAAGGGCACCATGGCCGCTAATTTTCAATAAAAAGGTCACGGCGAGCATAAATACCCACTTTAACTTCTATTCTAATGGACTGGATGCGACGCCTTTTTTCAGGAAATCCCCAACGAAAAATACATACTATTCCTTCTTTTCTATCAAATCGATCATAAAGAATTATCTTAGAAGCCAAAAGTCACATTGGGGAACTCAAATATTACTGGCTATGAGAGTCTGCAGAGAAGGTAGGCCGAGGCTAAATATGCCTGCTCCGTTTGACCTGCTAATGCCTGGAAATTCTGCAGCCTCCCATGAATGAATCAATGACCATGTGTCGTCCAATGTATGCTACCATAGGATTAGTTCTAATATCTTATCGGTCCATTCAAGCTTCCAGAGGCAAACTGAAAACACAATTAAAGATGTAAAGCTGCTCAGAATCATCACCAAGTACAAGAACTTCCCAAACCAATAAAACTTAAAATTTTAAATTATTGATTATTGTCATTTAAAAGTTGTCATTACCTGTTTAACAATTGGATTTGTTGAAGTTGTGAACTCATGAGTCATTCCTTGCCAGACAACCTTCCCCTCATGGAGAAACAGTAACCTATAGACAAACTTTTGATTAGTACTGCCAAATCGCTCTGCAACAAACATTACAAAAAGAGATTTTTATTTATTTTTATTGGCACCAGATGTCCAGGAACAACTTCCGACTAATCTTGCAAGCCCTCGGCAAGGACTTTCCCTCAAGTGCACCTCGGATAATTCAAGGGGAAAATCCTCCATTCCGATGGCCCCTAAAGATTGTTTGCACTCAAAGAGATTTGAATCTTAGACCTGAGGAGAGCATAACAAAAAGAGATTTTGGACGAAAGATAACCTGTCAACTGCTCTTCTAATTGTACTATGTTGGTGAGTAACAACAACATAGGAAGCTATCTTGCCAGGCATTCCCAGTGCATCCTCACCTTTCATGTGGACAGAGCGGATGAGATCTTCAACAACAGTAGATGCAATTGGATCAAGTCCAGCAGTTGGTTCATCGTACAAGAGCACCTGTCCATGGGTGAAAATGAGATACATCAGCTCACCATTTAGGATGCCCATTCTATAAGGTGTTCATTTGTAGAGTTGTACAAAACTGATATAGTTTTGGGATAATTGCCAGTTAAATAGTCCCAAAAATCGTAAGTACTGAATCCCAGTAGCTAAACTGCGTAAATGGAAACAAAAACAATATATCTCAACCGGATTGGAAAATTAATTTTAGAAGGGTGGGGGAATATTGTTGAACTACTAATCATTTTCCCGCAATTCATTTCTCTATGTCTACCCCCAAAACCTAACATTGACTTGGTATCAGGGAAACATTTTTTTTATAAGAAAATAGTATCAGAGAAACATTGATGGTAATTCAATAATCCCTTAGGGGAATTCTGCTTTTTACAGCAGAGATTAGAGGTCTTAACAATATTGTTCAAGTCTCTAAAAGTAATTCAGCACCATGGGTCCAGAATTTGCAAGATAGGGTTCCATAACAAACAATAGGATCTTAACTACTTATTCCTGTGAATGTAATGGCAGGAACACATGCACATATGCAGAGAGATAAAAATGAAAATATAAAAATAAAAGCTTTAGCGAACCCGGTTAATTCAGCAGCAACCAGTCACAGTTATGCCATACAAATTAATAAATTATGAATTGAGTTGTATAGTGGATGATTTGATGAATCGTCATATGGCTCATCCCTTGCTGTTAGAACTGTGATCCTTCAACTTTTTAAAAAGAGTAGATTGGGTAATTTAGTTCTTTATAGAAAAACCGAAGTTTCAACTTTTTGGGACAGCTCAACTTCTGGCTTAAAAACCCAGGTGTACCAAACCTTGTGAGCAGCCTATTGTAAATATGGGGTCTTGATAATCAAGATCCAAAAGTAACATTATGTAGTCCTTCTTGAATGTAAGGGTCAAGGTATGTTCCAGTTTCATATAGACCACCACAATCTGAATTTGTAGACCATGTCAAGAAAAAACAGCTAGATATATCCTATGAGAAAGCCTCCAAATAGAGATTTTTTATTTTGTTGATAAGTATCCAAATAGAGAAATATAACTTTCAGCCACAATTTTTTTTTGATAGATAAACAATTGTATTGATAGAATAGGCAAAGTCCAAGTATACAAGATGATATACAAGAGACAAGACTTAACAAGGTTGTAGATGAATTATATGATACAAGGAAGTCATGAAGATGGAGACCATTGAAATAAAGCAAAATAAAGTACACCAACAGAAAATAAAGTATCATCAATTAAGCAGTACTGCAGAGAGACCCAGAAACAAAAAGTCAGGAGGAAACTACAACAGATCTATTCATTTCGTCAACATACCTCAGGATCTATTGCTTCCTTTGTGGTATCAAAGATTAAAGATCGAGCTAGAGCAACTCGTTTCTTCATTCCACCAGACAACTCAGATGGTAACCGATCTTCAACTTGCTAAACAGCACTCAGTGAGATTTTGAATACAATTAAATCTGAAGTGTAGAAAACTTCAAAGCTGAAGGGGAGTGAAGAGGGAGTGGAGCCAGCAAGCAATTGCTAGTTGTTGGTGTAAGTAAGCATTTGCAGGAACTCGAACAATTCAATCAATACAAGTTTCCCACCAACTTGACAAGATAGGGAATCTTTAAGGTACATCTACATAGCCATTCTACAGAAACGTTGAGACAAAACTAGCACAAAATGACAAATAGATTTCTCAGTTTAGTACAAGAAGTGAATTCACGTTATCTGATGGCCCTAATTCATTATGCGTCAAATTCTTCCCAACTCTAGATGACTATTTAAATGACGTGAAAAATGTAGATATGGGAAATGAAAAGGTGAAAAAAACTTGAGTGAAAATCATAGGTGAAAAACTGCAAATATCATTGACAACAGTCTAGTTCACCCCTCCTCCTCCCCAGAAAGAAGTGCCATGGAAATAATGTCAAAAGCTATAATTCGCGTACCTAGTTATGATCAATCAAGCCAAATATTTGAATATTGAAAGATAACCATGATCTAGTATACAGAAATTGACACATAAACATACCTTTAAGCCAACAGCAGCCAAGGTTTCTGTCACAAGCTCTGAAATTTTATCCTCAGACATGGTCGAGTTTTCGTACCTAAGCAATTAACAGAAATCAATCATTTCTGGAATTTTCAAATTATTGGTCAATTAAACTCAGTATTATCTGCACAAAGTCCCAACGAGAAAAGTATATAATAGGATACTATATTTCTGAAGATAGCTAGACTGTTTCTTACAAAAGGAAACCAACATTTTCACGGACAGTCATAGAATCAAAAAGTGCTGCACTCTGAAACACCTGTATGTAGTAAAAAAGAATGAAAATGGTCATCACATTAAAAAACCAAAATAACTAAGCTATATATATCTTAAATACAAACTTTACCAATCCAATTCGAAGGCCAGATATCTCCTCATCACTGATCAAACCAGCTCTCTTTCTACCTCGTATGTAAACCTCTCCCTGCTCATTAAACAACAGAGACATGCAGTGTGACAGCATCAAGGAGTAACCGATTCATATAATATCAAGCTTATTGAAAGTGTCAATCGTAAGCCAGTTAAGCAAGGTTACGAGCATATGAAAGATCCAATTATCTACCTTGTCTGGAGCAAGAAGTCCGGCAATAATTTTTAGAACAGTAGATTTCCCAGTGCCAGAAGGGCCAATTATCCCAACAGCTTCCCCATGTCTAATCTATATGAGGGAGGAAGGAAACAAAGAAACAGAAATCATTGCAACATAAAACGAGAAGTTTGGAAAAATAAAATAAAATAAAAGACCCTCAAACCAGAACGAATTGGCCAAAGAATCCTTCACTAATTAGGAGGCTTGGATACTCATACTCAAAATATCTGTTGTATCATACTTAATACATATCCATACCAGATATGCTCAAATATGAGAGGATATGCATTAGATACATCATGCACGTCTATGAGGAAGAAATTTAATTGTTTTTAATAAAAACGAGATTAAAAGGGATGGATATATTATGAAAACAATTAAGGGGGACCTAAATGTGTATTTTATAATTTCCATGGATGTAAAACATGAATCATGGTTATTATTTTTCCATATTTTGTGACCTGTTGTTTTCTCCATCTCTTTCAAATAAATAGTTAGCAGACTATATGTGTGTGTGTGTGTGTGTGCATGTGTGTGATAATATTTTCCTGGGCATATATTTAGATACCCACTTATATAATAATTAGCCAACAAAGATTTTTAGGAGGTATGGGGAAGAACCAGAAGCATTATGGACGTCAGTGATTGATTGTAAGTTTGGAGGTACGTGGGGGAGATGGAGTACTAAGAGGTACAAGGGGCATATGAAGGGAGTTTGGACGCATATTAGACGAGGATGGGAGGTGTTTGACCGTCATATGGTGTGGTGATAATGCCCTTAAGGACTCATTTCCTTTCGTCTTCAAGCTTGTAGGTGAGAAAAAAGCTTCAATAGTAGAACTCAAGGAGATACCTAGGGACCTAGTCCAATGGAATGTTAGCTTGGCTAGGGCGGCCTAAGATTGAGAAATTGACAGCTTTGATGACTTCTTTAGACTCTTGTCCTCCATAAAATCAAGCCCTCAGAGATCAGACACATTGTGGTGGTTACCCACAAGGTATATTCTCAGTTCGCTCTTTCTATAAGTTTCTCACACAATTGCCGTACAATCACTTTCCATGGAGAACGATTAGGAGAAATAAAGCGCCTCCCAAAGCGGCTGTTTTCTGCTTGAACAACTTCCCTAGGCAAGATCTTGATGATGGATAATTTATGGAAATGCATGGTGATTATACTAGACTAGTGTTGTATGTGTAAAAACAGTGGTGAGACTGTGGATCATCTTCTATTGCATTGTAAAGTTTCCAGAGCATTATGGGACGATATATTCAAACAGTTAGAGCTAGCCTGGGTTATGCCTGCTGTAGTGGTTCAGTTTTTGGCCAGTTGGACAAATCTATGCGGTATTGCACAAATTACAACTATATGGAAGATGGTACCTATTTGTATTCTGTGGTGCGTATGGCAGGAGCGTAATGACCAGGCATTTGAGGACAAGGAGCGCACACTAGAGGAGCTTAGATTATTTTGTCATAACTTTTCTTTTATGGGCCAAAGCTGTTAATTTTAATGGCCTTGATCTTCATGATTTTCTTGTTCCCATTTCCTCCTAGATAGGTATTACTTCTTGTACACCATCTTGTATAATTGAGCTATGCCTATTGTTATTAATATAATTGTCTAATTATCAATAAAAAATATTTTTAGGATTTTATATTATAGGATATTTGATTTGGATCATATCCCTAACAATAGTAACAATAAGTAAACTTGAACATATTTATACCATAAACTCAAACCCCCTCAACTTTGAACCTTTTTGTCTTTATGTTTTAATTGCTCAAATGCTATTAAGGATATTTTCATAGGCCTGAGAATCTAGAGTCTTCATTGAGAGGATGCTATTCAAATAAATGTTTCTTGCACAATAAAGAATATACCTCTAGCATTCTATTTTTGGATTGAAGACTAAGTTTAATATTGAAGTTCTCTTTATAGGTTGTGACAATAGGTTACGTTTATTTAAATTCATAATGCAGTAATAAAGGCCGTTTAGGTGTTTAATTTGGGGAGCATTTTAATCTTTGCCCTACCATATAAACGATGTGTACCACCCTAACTGGAAGGGAGTAATTACACGATAAGACTGTTTGCATAAAAATATATTTTTTTTTTCTAGCAAATTAATATACAAACCGACTACTTTCCCCCTCCACATCATCTTAGTGGCACTCCATTATCCTTCCATTAACTGAAAGAAAGTTGCTGCTACTCAGTTGATGCGCTCTCTCACACTGCTTCTGTACCAAACTTTTAGATGTTATTCCTCATTCTTCCACAAGTTGTCCCAAATTTCTAATTTGCACAAAGATATTGTTATTACCTATTTGTTCTGATTACTGAGATCTTATGGTGGGAACATAAAAAGGTATAGTGGAAATAGAAAGTTCCAAGAATTAAAACTTGTAGTATACCTACTGGAAAAGGAAGGATTGTGTCTAAGGGTCAATTCCGCAGCCTAATTACCAATGGATTAAGGCGTGGCTCAAAAAGACAGACAGACACCTTCATATGGTGAATCACTAGGCAATTCAAACTAATAATTATGAAAAGTTAAGCCTAGCAAAAACATTTAGATGTCACCTTCAGGGTTAAAACAAACATTTAAAAGAATGAGAAACAGAGACAACAATGGTTATCACATGATGCATACATCCAAAAATCCATTACCTATTCAAAGATGTATGCTGAATATTTTTGGAAATGTGCACAAGAGCTGCACTCTTAAGATGGATAACACGTAATAAAATAAATTACAAATCACCTTGAAGCTCACACCTCTCAATATATGCTTCTCGCCAAATGACTTATAGACATCTTTGCACTCAATGAGAACATCAGAATCATCCTCAGGCTCCTGAACTGTGCTTAAACTCTCTGACTTAAACGAATCCTAGTAAGATAATCCATGTCAGGAAACGGTAAAGAGACAAGAAAATAATCCAACACAAGTTTTATGAAGATAAAAATGGATCAGTGCACAGTGAATTTGAATCATAATATCGTGCCAAGTCATCAGTCTAACCAAGAACATTTTTTTTTATATATAAAGTCCAACTAAAAACATTGGAAGCAAAAAAATATTAAAGTAAAAATTCATTTGAATACTAGATAGTGGAAGAAAACTGAAGAAAACTGAATTTGAGTCAATACAAACTAATAAGAAACAATGCAACTCAATTTGACTGCAGCAGAAGTCAAATAATCGCTATTTGGATGATATCAGTTCAAATTAAAATCCTATCCAATAACTGGTCGTGGATTTTGCCATAACTGAATGAACTGGTTATAACCCATTATATAGAGAATTACCACTGACTTAAACAAGCAGTAGATATCAGTATATGCTACAAGAAAGATGCAAAGTCCAGATTTTTAGTACACTGTCACATTTCCAAAGAAGAATATAGTTTTGTAAAGCGATTTTTCGCGATCAGAATTAACAAAACAGAGCAAATTTCTTTTGAATATAAACCTATTTTAAGAGATTACCAAAAAAAAATAATGCAACGCTTGCTACTAAATTGGGTATGTCAAATGAGCAAAACTACATTGAATTTGGTGGCGGAGGACTCATCGCTTCCCAAGTTTCGAGAAGGCGCCACGCAAGCACAGACAACCTTTCTCTGCTCCTTAATTCGCATAAAACAACACGAATTGATCCTCCCCGCACTCGAAACGGCAACTCTCGCCGACCGAGAAAAGCCACTTGTTGCGGTCAAAGGAAACGACGCTGAACCCGCGTGCAAAACCATCCTTTTCCCCCCGAAAAGACTGGGTTATAATACTGAATCTTTGCAGATTTTTAAGCGAGCCAGATTGAAAATCCAGCCAAAAAGACACCTCAGGAAGAAGATTTAGGGTCTGCGGGACGAGAATTTAGAGTTCGAAGCAAAAAACCCTTTTGACGAAAACTCAGGAACTGGGTAATGGAACAATATAATTTGAAGCAGACCCCAATAATTTATTGCCGATACCTCTATGAATCGATTGAATCTCGGGACTTAGGGGGAACTCGACACGAATTTTCGAAGAGGATGGTCACTGAGAGGCCGGTTGGTAAAGTCCCGAGATTTTTGTCAAAGAAGGGAAATCATGGCTTCCATTTTTCATCTATACATTTCGGGTCTTTTGAGTTTTGAGACGAAAGTACTCAGAAAACAAATTTGACCCAAAAGATTCTTGTTTTAATCAACAATCAAACATTTAAACGAGATATCGCCCAAGAGGACTGCTGGCCTAAATATTAGACTCATGCAACACATTTTACAATATACAATTAATTATAAAATAAATATATTTTGATGAAATGATAATTTTACAAGTTAATTTTAAAAAATAACATTCTTTTTAAAATATTATTGTATAAAATATTGTGAAAAGTTATCTATGTTTATTATTTTTCTTTTTTAATTCTCTTAAACATTATTTAAAAAAAATCATATCATCTTGAAAAAAAATTCTTGAATCATTAAGTATATATATATATATATATATCTCGAAATCAATGGTCAAAACCCGAGATTTATCTAATTTATGAATTTATTTTTATAAAAAATTTAGGGGTAATAAATTTCTCTAATTTCATGGGTTAATTCGGATATTTTGAAGTTGGTAGCCGATAAGAAAGATGAATTAGAGCACTGGTAGTGAGATAGCCATAATCAAAATTTTGTCAAAATTTAGCTAAATTGCTTAAAAAACAACTACACACAAAGTCAACTAATGTACAATAAATTTAGCCTAACCCTTTTTCACTAGCCAAATTAATTTTTTCAAGCATAAAAAATTGCTTCCCACTCGTGTTAATCAGTAGCATTTGAACCGAAGTTAATTGCATAGGTGAACCTGACACATTTGACCCCCCGTCTAACAATAAAAGCAAACTACTGTCGAATAAATTTTTTGAATATCTTTATTTACTCATATTTTATCATTAGATATTTTAATTTATTGTAATAAATTAAATTAATATCTCATTTATTTTATTTCAGACATACTATATTTATAATTGAGATTAATTATTTATAAAATCTACGATTTTAATATTTATAATTATTTAAATATTATTATCGATTTCATCATTTAAATTGTTATCAATGATATTTTGATTTAGTAGTTTTGTTTTTATTGATTTATACAAGTTTTTATGAGATTCTTAAATAATAGTATTTTTAGTTATTTTAATAAATCGTTACTACTGATATTTCTATTTGAAATGCTATCTTCATTATTTTTTATTTTAATTATCATAATGTATGGTTTAATTAGTCGTATTTTTATTAATGAGTATTGATTCTATTTTATTTGACATTATCTGATTTATTGATCTTAAACTTATTAAATTATTAAGTCTTATTATGTTATTCTATTTTAGTTTGATTACTTTTGAATAGCTTTAAAAATATTATATTATGAAGAATCTTTTTATTATTTTGATTTTAGTTATTTGAAATATTGCGAAATCTTAAACATGTTTTAAATATCTGATTTAAATATATGACTTTACTCTTTTTAAATAATTAAATAAGTTTCATCATTTTAAGTCTTGATGAAAAATATTATGTTGAGAAATAAAGTAAGTTGAAATAATATTTTATTTAATTAACTAGAGCGTTTTAAGCTAAATTGACGTTACACGCTTTCAGATCAGTATTTTAAATTCATCTGTTATCCGTTTGAAGATCCCAAAGTGCCAGGCTTATAAATAGCCTGAAAAGACTTGGACCCTTCACTTTCCCTTTTCCTTTTTCTCTCTCATCTCTTTCTCTCACCCGCGTGTTATAGTGCCACTAAAAGGCAGTTCGATTTCAAGCTTGTGGCAGCACCACCCCTAGCCACCAAGCCTCACCTCCGGCTCTACCTGAACCACCAGCCTCCAGCGTGTCCAATCCCATTAGAGGTGTCAACCACGGCAACCCCACCTCCCGCCGGTAGCCCCAAACTTGAAACTGGTTTTCTCCTCCATGCCTACACCTTGCTCCGCCCCTAACTCCGCCATGAGCCACTGCACTATGACACCACCCCCACCATTAGATCCGTCATCCACAGGCAACTTACCACTAGAAATTTCAGCCCCAACGAAACCCTTACTTTCCCTATTCTCCCATAAAATCAAAATGGGTCTCTAAATGGATCACTCTTTTCTGTGCCGCCGTCTAGTCTCCATGACTTTCACCTCCACCACCAAAAACTTTCTCTACCTCAGTTTGTCACACCCCTAAAATAGTCTCCCCATCCATGACCCAACATCACGTATATAAGGAAAAATTCAAAAATAGGTTTCCACTTTTTTGAGCTAGATCTGCCGCCTTCTAGTGGTTGCACTGTCTCACTACCACTATCATTAGATTCCCCATCCTCCAAGGAGTATTTCCCTAAATTTTGGTACAAATAGAGTACCCGAACCCAACCCATCATTTGCCGTGCTCGGAGACGAATAGTGCACGACTTACCAGCTATGAATTGTGGATCGGCACAATGCTTGATTGGCGTTCGTTTGTGCGCGGTAAGTGATAGCATTTGTTTGTTGTTTGATTGACTGTTTAATTGTGTGGTAATCTCTCTTTTGTTTGCTTGAAGTGTTATCTAGTAATGATAAATAATTCGGAAGTAGGTTGATTGGATCTGAGATCATTTAACGAAAAATTGGATCACCCAAAGTTAATTTGATTGTGGTTGGATATTTGTGTGGATGTTGATTATTGATGATATTATGACTTAGTTGGATGACTCTGTTACTTTTAGTAATTGTTGGTGATATATTGATTTGACCAGATGATTTTATTACTGTTTAAAAGTTGTTGATGGTAAAATGATTTGATCGGATGACTCATTACTTTTTAGTAATTATTGGTGGTAAAATGATTTGAGCGGATGATTCTGTTACTCTTTAGTAATTATTGGAGGTATAATGGTTTGGTTGGATAATTTCGTTACTTTTTCTCTATGTTTCATTCAATGTGAAATACTAGGATTTTAATCTAAGAGATACTTGGAAGAATATGGTGAAAATTTGATGAGAGAACTCTAGAAGTATAGTTAAGTAAAATTCGGCTAAGGGTTGATCAATGACATAACATGTTGGACAAATAAAAGTTTATGTTTTGAGAATTCATAACCTTCAATCATGGTATACTTCTTGGAAAAAAATATTAGACTTAAACTCATGGCTGATGTATGTTTATGACTTGAGTTTTTGGACGAAATATTAAAGTGTAATCTTAGATTCTCTTGATGTATAGTTTGAGAAATGTTTGGGTTTAGAGAAAATATTATATGATAATAATTTGTTGAAGAGAATAACTATACAGGCAATGTAAATGTGATGGCTAATAATTGGTTATGATATAACTATTAAGTCTTGAGAAAATTTTAAGGAAATATGCATGTATTGGTAAAAAGAAAAGAAAAGAAAAGTTGGGTTTGACTCCATCATAAGTTGCGTCCTTAACCCCCTATAGGACAATGTTGGTTTGATTCGATGTGACATATGATTTTGACTATCTCTTCATTAGAATATGCACGACATGTTGGAAAGAAGATAAATTAAAAATAGAAGTATGTTTATATGTTAATATGTACGAGTATGATTTGTGAATGTATGATTCATATGTTTCATGATCTATATGTTTTACACAAGAAGTCACATGTTGCATGTATGTCTCATGCATGAAGCACGATGTTGCCCAGATGACTAACACAAGAGGGGGGGTGAATTGAGTTGTATTTAAAAAAAAATAACAATTATAAATCAAATATATAATATAAAATATAAACAAAATATGAAACAATAATAAATATAAAGAGTAAGGGTAAGAGAGAAGCAAACTCAGTATGTTAACGAGGTTCGGCCCCACTGCCTACGTCCTCGCCTCAAGCTACCTCTTGAGGATCCCCAAATCCACTATTCAATCTCCTTTAGGTGGAGATAGAAACCTATTACACATTTGAGCAGCACCGCTCCAAAGAATCCATGTAGAACACTCTCTACACTTCCAATCACCTTACACTTGATGATTTAACTATTCCCCGTGTAAAACACCTTCTACACTTCCAATCACCTCACACTTGGTGATTTAACTATTCCCCGTGTAGAACACCTTCTACACACACAAGGGTTATACACACCCTTTTACAAATACAAGAGTTGATAGAAGGTAGACTATCAAAGTATACTCCTCAATGAGTGAGATAGAAACAATACAGCGCAACCTATATCTCTCTCAACAAGAACAAGAATTAAGGCTCAAAACTTTAGAAAAGAGAGAATGAGAGTTTTGAATAAATGATGTAAAACTTAGCAATAGATGTGTAAGTTCTTGTTGTAAATTTTGCAAAACTCAAGTGAGCTATTTATAGGCAAATGAGTTTTCAATTTCAAATTTGAAAAGATTCCCATGTCAAAAACATCATCATTCACTTTTCAAAAATTTCAAATCTAATATTTTTATTTTTTGCATGTGACAAAAGGAGCACACTTTACTTTTCAAAAATTTCAAACATAATCTTTTACTTTTTGCATATGACAAAAGGAGCACACTTTTCTTTTCAAAATTTTCAAATAAAGACATCTACCTTTTGCATAAGTCAAGAAAAGCATCCACCACTTTTGAAAATATTCAAATAAAACATGCACATGTGAAAGATGACAATCAATCATCTTAATATTTTCAAAATTCAAACATTTAATCATGTCATGCACATGTAAAAGATGACAATCAATCATCTTTCAAAATTTTCAAATTTAATTTTCAAAATATTCATGCATATGTGGAAAATGTATTTTATTGCTTTATGATAAAATATTAATTTTGAGCCTTAATCCTAATTTTGAATTTTTAAGAGATTTACAACATTACTCTATGATTTTAATGTGAACTTGTTCCCTTCTTGCTCATGCTTGCTTCCTTGATGTGCTTGATTATATTGTGTAGACAACTTGAGCTTGAGACTCCTTTATTCTTTGGATTCATTTGTTATCATCAAAATCCATTTGTAGATTTACATGAAACTTGAAACCTTGGGTTCAACAATCTCCCTCTTTTTGATGATGACAAATGCTTGATAGAACCTGAATCCTGTATTAATACTTAAGCTCCCTCTGAGAATGTGCGTTAGTTTTTCAAGCAAAAATATAAACATAATTCCAAACATATATAACAAGTTTAGCGATTTAAACAATGTTAATTTTCTAGTCTAAAACTTCTCCCCCTTTTGGCATCATTAAAAAGGAATCATAATTAGATCAATAAGATATATTCCTAGAATAACCAATAGATAAATAAAACGCTGCGTTAGTAGAGACTGTAGAGAATTCGGTGCGTAGCCACACGTGTTCGACAAAACTTGCAAAGGCTGGAGGCCTAGTTCCGATAATTCGGTGCGGAAGGAGATTTTGTAAAGAGCTGAATAATTGAAACCACCCATGCCCGACAAAACCTGCAAAGGCTGGAGGCGTAGCTCTGGCAATTCGGTACAGAGATTTGATCCGCTTGATGTTGCTGAAAAATGAGATATTATCATGATTTGTAAGCTTGTCTTGTTCTTATTTCCGTTTCTATAAGAGCAATCCTTAGTTTTATCTATTTCGCATCAAGCTTTCTTCTCATCTTTGAAATTTGCTTGCATTCTCATTCTACAATTTTTCAATGGCTCGTAGAATTCCCTTCAGTGCTTCTCTTGATCAAGATTTGAGGTATCCTTCACCTCAGTCTCAATCTATTTCTGCATCTGTCGTGGGTGCCATGAAGCAACAAGAGACTGATTTAGCTAATAAATCAGATCATGATGCCATTTACGAGCTTGTGGGTCTCGGAACTCGATACTCATCATCTATCGTTGCGTTTTCTGCTCGGTTGCAGTCCAAAACTCGCGAAATTGAGAAGCTTAACGAGACTGTATCTGTACTTCAACGACTTGTTTATGAGTCAAACAAAAAAATAGTAGAATTAAAGCAACAGAATAAAGATTTGAAATCCTTGCTTACCTTTTCATTTCGATTGCCTAATCCTTTAGACAAGGATGGCATGGTGATTTATGAGGAGCAAATGCATTTGAATGATGAGGCTAAACGTCTCAAGTTTCTGTAGGTCATTTAAGATAATGAAATAAAAGTATCTAGCAGATATCCATGGCATGCATCATTCCTATTTCTCTTCTAATCATGCATAGTCTATCTTCTGGTAGGGGTTTTGTGAAAATGTCTGCCAATTGATCATGTGTACTAGTGAATTCTAATACAATATCGCCATTTTGCACATGATCTCTAAGAAAATGATATCTAATTTCAATATGTTTGGTTCGAGAATGTTGTATTGGATTGTTTGAAAGATTTATAGCACTTGTATTATCACATTTGATTGGAATGTGATTGTACATAAGTTTAAAATCCTCAAGTTGTTGCTTCATGTAAAGAATTTGAGCACAACAACTACCCGCAGCAACATATTCTGCCTCAGCAGTAGATAGTGCAACAGAATTTTGTTTTTTACTAAACCAAGAAACTAGTGCACGACCTAAGAAGTGACATGCTCCACTAGTGCTTTTTCGATCTATTTTACAGCCAACATAATCTGCATCTGTGTAGCTGATTAGATCGAAAGATGTGTGCTTAGGGTACCATAACCCTAAGTTAATTGTACCACTAAGATATCTAAGAATGCGCTTAACTGCAATTAAATGTGATTCTTTTGGAGATGATTGAAAGCGTGCACATAAGCACACACTAAACATAATATCTGGTCTACTGGCTGTCAAATATAATAAGCTACCGATCATACCTCAATATACCTTCGAGTCAACTGGTTTACCGGTTTCATCTTTATCAAGTTTAGTGGATGGACTCATTGGTGTTCCAGTTTCCTTAGCACCTTCCATCCCAAATTTTTTCAGCAATTCCTTAATATATTTCGATTGATTGATGAATGTCCCACTTTTTGCTTGCTTAATTTGTAATCCGAGAAAAAATGTAAGCTCTCCCATCATGCTCATTTCAAATTCTTCCTACATAGTCTTAGCAAAAACTTGGCACATATTTTCATTAGTAGCACCGAATATTATATCATCAACATAAATCTGAATCAAAAGAATATCATCATTTTCGTATTTAATGAAAAGAGTTGTATCAATTTTTCCTCTTGAAAAGCCTTTTTTAATCAAGAAACCACTAAGTTTCTCGTACCACGCTCTAGGAGCTTGTTTGAGTCCATATAGTGCTTTTGTGAGTTTGAAAACATGATTGGGAGAAATATGATTTTCAAAACCTGGAAGTTGCTCAACATATACCTCTTCATTTATAAAACCGTTTAAGAAAACACTTTTAACATCCATTTGAAAAAGTTTGAAATCTTTATAACAAGCATATTCAAGTAGCATTCGAATAGCTTCTAATCTTGCGACTGGTGCATATGTCTCATCATAATCGATTCCTTCTTCTCGATTGAAACTTTGGGCTACAAGTCGAGCCTTATTTCTAGTGATGACTCCGGACTCATCTTTCTTGTTTCTAAAAACTCATTTTGTTCCAATAATAGTATGATTTTTTGGTCTAGGAACAAGTGTCCAAACATCATTTCTTTCAAATTGATTAAACTCTTCTTGCATAGCTATAATCCAAGATTCATCAAGAAGTGCTTCATCAATATTTTTAGGTTCAATCTGAGATAGAAAAGCAGTATAATTGCAAATATTTCTAAGAGATGATCGAGTGCTTACACCTCGTGAAGGTTCCCCCAGAATTTGTTCCACTGGATGATCTTTCACAAATTTCCACTGTTTGGTTGCATCTTGTATTAAATTTTGATGATTTTTCCTGATATCTCCATGTTGGACTTCCTCTATTGTGTTCTCTTTGTTGAGATTGAGACTTTCCGTATTATTTATACCTCCTGTTTCTTCATCAATAGATTTCTTGGAGAGTAGAGAATTAGATTCATCAAATAGTATATGCATAGATTCTTGTACAGTCAAAGTCTTTTTATTGAATACTCTATAAGCTTTACTATTAGTAGAATACCCGAGAAAGATACCTTCATCAGATTTTGCATCAAACTTGCCTAAATTATCTCTGTCATTTAAAATAAAACATTTGCATCCAAATACATGAAAGTAACAAATGTTGGGCTTTTTCTCATTCCAAAGCTCATAGGGGGTTTTATCTAATTTAGACCTTAGCATAACTCTATTTATAACATAACATGCAGTACTTACCGCTTCAGCCCAAAAATAACTAGGCAAGTTGTTCTCATTGAGCATTGTTCTTGCCATCTCTTGAAGAGATCTATTTTTCCTTTCTACTACCCCATTTTGTTGAGGAGTTCGAGGAGCAGAAAAATTATGCACAAAACCATTTTTATCACAAAATGTTTCAATATTTTTATTAACAAACTCTTTTCCCCTATCACTTCGGATACTTGAAATAGTATAACCCTTTTCATTTTGAATTCTCTTGCATAACTTGGTAAAAGCATTATGTGCCTCATCTTTATGAGTAAGAAAGATGACCCAAGTATATCTAGAGAAGTCATCAACAACAACAAATGCATAATATTTTCCTCCTAAACTTGCAATCTATTTGGTCCAAAAAGATCCATGTGTATCAGTTGCAGTGGTCTAGTAGTGGAAATATGTTTCTTGATTTTAAAAGAAATTTTTGTTTGTTTACCAAATTGGCATGCATCACAAATTTTGTCTTTAAGAAAATTTACCTTTGGTAAACCTCTCACAAGATCATTTTTTGAAAGTTTGGAAATAAGTTCCATATTGGCATGACCTAGTCTTCTATGCCATAACCAATTAGTTTCATTTTGAGCTAAAAAACAAATCGCATCTTGTGAGGTAATTTCTTCAAAATCAATTGTATAAACATTGTTACTTCTAAAAGCAATAAAACAAATATTACAATCATAATCATTCAATATAATGCACTTATCTATTTTGAAAGTAACTGTAAATCTTTTATCACATAATTGACTTATGCTTAAAAGATTATGTTTTAAACCTTCAACAAGTAGAACATCTTCAATTATAAGAGAAGACTCATTACCAATTTTACCTATTCCCACGATCTTCGCTTTCGAATTGTCTCCAAATGTCACGTGTCCTTCTTCTTTAGATCTAAGATCAAAGAACTTAGTCTTGTTTTCCGTCATGTGTCTTGAACATCCACTATCTAAAAACCATTTATTTTTGTTTGTGGAAGACGTCATGCACACCTATAAAAACAATTAAAATGATTTTTCTTGGTATCCAAGTTCTTTGGGTCCTTTATTTATTAGTATTAGAAGAAATAAGATTTTTAGGTACCCATATGGTCCTAATAGTCA
The DNA here is from genome assembly GCA_036898215.1 of Platycarya strobilacea. NCBI lineage: Eukaryota > Viridiplantae > Streptophyta > Magnoliopsida > Fagales > Juglandaceae > Platycarya > Platycarya strobilacea. The sequence goes on along the minus strand of CM072555.1, from coordinate 21,318,231 downwards.
TTGTATATTTTCTTCTAATAGGACAAGCAAAATAATTATGACCATTTCTATTACAAAAATTACAAATAGCATGTGACATATATGAAGAACTTGAGTGATTATAATAGTATCCTTTTTTAACAAAATTATTTTTATGAAAAGAATTTTGAATATTTGATTTTGATTTAGAAGGATTATCAAAGAAGTTTTTATAAGGTTTGTATTTTTGTTTTGGCATATATTCCAAACCTGCCTTATCAAAAACACATCTTTGGCTACCAAGAAGTTTTTCAAAATTTCTTTTTCCATTCGTAAATTTTTCAATAATATTTTCTAAATCAGTTTTCTTTTTCTTCAACTCAAAATTTTCATCTTTCAAAACAATATTTTCTTTTCTTAAAATATCAATTTCGTTTGTTAAAGAAGAATTTTTCTTTTTCAAAACAGTATACTTGATACCCAATTTTTCAAATTCCTCATATACCTCTTCTAAAATATTTTGCAATTCTTCATATGAAGGATCTTCAATATTATCAAGATTTGTTACCTCAATGTCATTTTTAGCCATAAGACAAAGATTTGCTGATTCTCCATTGCTTGCTTCACTATCTGAGCTACTTGAATCATCATCCAATGTAGCTTTCATTGCTTTTTTGCCTTTGTTTCGATCTTTCTTTAGCAGAGGATAATCTGACTTGATATGACCAGGTTTATTGCATTTATAACAAATTAAAGTGTCATTTTTACCTGAATTTTTCTTGGAAAACTTTTTGAAAGATTTCCTTGGAGGAGTTTTATTTTTCTTAAAGAACCTCTGAATTTTTCTTGTTATCATCGCAACTTCTTCATCTTTGTCGTCATTTTCCTCATTTTCATCACTTTCACTTTCATGTGGAACAGCTTTAAGTGCCAAACTCTTCTTTGACTTTCCTTCTTCTTCTCCTCTTTTCAATGTGTACTCATGGGTGATAAGTGACCCGATGAGTTCATTCACTTCGAGCTTCTTGAGGTCTCTAGCTTCAAGAATCGCTGTCACTTTTGATTCCCAACGTTTTGGTAGAGAGTTGAGAATTTTTCTTACTATTTCCACTTTGGAATAAACTTTGTCAAGAACTGTCAAACTGTTTATGATGTTAGTAAAACGAGAGTACATACTAGAAATAGATTCATCATCATTCATCTTAAACATTTCATATTTATGAGTAAGAATATAAATTTTTGATTCCTTGACTTGAGAAGTTCCTTCATAAGTAACTTCCAAGTTATCCCAAATTTCCTTTGCTGTAGCACAAGTCATTACTCTATTAAATTCATTACCATTGAGAGCATTATATAATAAATTCATAGCAGTTAAATTCAAAGTATAAAGTCTATCGTCTTCACGATTAAACTCTTGTTCTTCCTTTTTGACCTTTACTCCATCAACTACTTTTGTTGGAATATAAGGTCCATTTACAATTCATTTCCAGATTTCTCGACCTTGAACCTGAAGGAATATTCTCATTCTAACTTTCCAGAATGAGTAATTGTCTCCACAAAAGAGTGGAGGCCGACTGCTAGATTGACCTTCACCAAATGAAATTGCAATGTTAGCCATAAGATCTTAACTCAAAAGATAGTTAATCTTATAATAGAGCTCTAGCTCTGATACCAATTGTTGCCCAGATGACTAACACAAGAGGGGGGGTGAATTGAGTTGTATTTAAAAAAAATAACAATTATAAATCAAATATATAATATAAAATATAAACAAAATATGAAACAATAATAAATATAAAGAGTAAGGGTAAGAGAGAAGCAAACTCAGTATGTTAACGAGGTTCGGCCCCACTGCCTACGTCCTCGCCTCAAGCTACCTCTTGAGGATCCCCAAATCCACTATTCAATCTCCTTTAGGTGGAGATAGAAACCTATTACACCTTTGAGCAGCACCGCTCCAAAGAATCCGTATAGAACACTCTCTACACTTCCAATCACCTTACACTTGGTGATTTAACTATTCTCCGTGTAGAACACCTTCTACACTTCCAATCACCTCACACTTGGTGATTTAACTATTCTCCGTGTAGAACACCTTCTACACACACAAGGGTTATACACACCCTTTTACAAATACAAGAGTTGATAGTAGGTAGACTATCAAAGTACACTCCTTAATGAGTGAGATAGAAACAATACAGCGCAACCTATATCTCTCTCAACAAGAACAAGAATTAAGGCTCAAAACTTTAGAAAAGAGAGAATGAGAGTTTTGAAAAAATGATGCAAAACTTAGCAATAGATGTGTAAGCTCTTGTTGTGAATTTTGCAAAACTCAAGTGAGCTATTTATAGGCAAATGAGTTTTCAATTTCAAATTTGAAAAGATTCCCATATCAAAAATATCATCATTCACTTTTCAAAAATTTCAAATCTAATATTTTTATTTTTTGCATGTGACAAAAGGAGCACACTTTACTTTTCAAAAATTTCAAATATAATCTTTTACTTTTTGTATATGACAAAAGGAGCACACTTTTCTTTTCAAAATTTTCAAATAAAGACATCTACCTTTTGCATAAGTCAAGAAAAGCATCCACCACTTTTGAAAATATTCAAATAAAACATGCACATGTGAAAGATGACAATCAATCATCTTAATATTTTCAAAATTCAAACATTTAATCATGTCATGCACATGTGAAAGATGACAATCAATCATCTTTCAAAATTTTCAAATTTAATTTTCAAAATATTCATGCATATGTGGAAAATGTATTTTAATGCTTTATGATAAAATATTAATTTTGAGCCTTAATCCTAATTTTGAATTTTTAAGAGATTTACAACATTACTCTATGATTTTAATGTAAACTTGTTCTCTTCTTGCTCATGCTTGCTTCCTTAATGTGCTTGATTATATTGTGTGGACAACTTGAGCTTGAGACTCCTTTATTCTTTGGATTCATTTGTTATCATCAAAATCCATTTGTAGATTTACATGAAACTTGAAACCTTGGGTTCAACACACGAAAAGTATGTTTTTGAGTCAAGTATGTTTTTAAAAGAAAGAAAATAATTAAAATTTTATAAGAATCCTAAAGGTTGGGACAGGGTAGTGTTCTAGTGGAACTCTGTATTTACTCAAGAGTGTCTAAAGTCGAATGAAAACCCCTGGGTTGACAAAGAATCATCGGCAGACCATTTATGGTTCCAAAAGATATCCGGAGCGTGGTCGCACCTAAAGCTAGTGGGTGCACACAAGATGATATTAACTTTTGCCTTGCCAATATAGAAAAGTTTGTAGGTTCTCAATGAGTGATCAATTGCCGAGTGATGAAGAGCGCGAAAGGGCATGAAACGTAGCTACTTAGTTTTGATACGATCGTTGGGTGCTACGGTAACTAGCAGGAACACACAGTGCATAGGAAAACCGTGGGGTGTCCAAAAAGATGTCATGACAAAAAATATGGGTTTTCGGGCCATATATGATACTATATGATAAGTGACACCTAAAATAAGAAAAATATGAAAATCATCTGAAAAGATGAAAGACTTGAAAAGTTTATGAAAATATTTTGATTACATATGAAAGAAGTCAAAATTATATGAAATCATTTTTTTATGAAAAGCACGTATATGAATCAAAGTTTCAAAGATTGTCAAGGGTAATGAAAATCTTTATATGAAGTGCATGTGCATAAGTCATGTTGCAAGTCTCATATTCATGGTACATGCACTCATTATGTTTACTTGTATATGTTGATGATATTCTGTTATGTGAATTGGTTGTATGCTGTCTGTTGCTTACTGGGATTCACATCTTACCAGTGGATCGCGCCTACCTACGGTCCCACGTTACATGATCGTAATTTGTAATTACAGAGAATAAAATTTAGCCCAAGATACAGAATCCGCTGGAAAAGAAATTTGTTGAGAGAATGAAGACCAAGATTATGATCTCGGAAATAGTATTGTTTATCTTTTCCTTCTGAAAGACTATATAATCTCCTGTTGAAGAAATTTGTTTTAAATTGATTTGTAATTTTTAAGAATCTCTGGTACTAGAATGATTGACCATTATTTATTTTTCCACTGCGAACATTTATTATACATTTTATACATACTTCACACACTTTTCAAACACTAATCGATGGGATAATTGATTCATAAGATGATTGTCCGGATGTCGCGATTCCTTCTAAATTCTAGGGGGGATTCGTGGGCGTCACAGTGCCCTAATCTTAGAATAATGGAGGTTAAAGAAGACCCTTTTTCCTTTTAGCAAAAGGATATTGATTACTCCCAAAGAATAATGCGATAGTTGTAGCACAGTTTTAGAGCGTCGATTCCATTGGGAGACATATTAAAGAATCACAGAAAAAATAAAGAAACTAAAGAAAAATATTAAATTATTAGTGAGAGAAAAAGAATTAAATTTAAATGCAAAGTAAAATAAAACAAAATAATTAATAGGAAAAGTATTCAAATTTGACGAACAGTAAATCATCGAGAATCCCTCGCACATATCTGCTATTTTAATTGTTCTTAATTCATTGATAACTCAATTAAGAATTTAATTTTAAAATTTTCAATTCAAAGATATAGGACTAATAACCAATATTAAATCAAATGTAACTTTTTGAAAAATTATTAATTGCATTTAAATTATGTAATTTGTTATCACTATCGAGAAAACTCAACGACGACAATATAATCAGGGAGCGATATTACAGTAGAGAATTAAATCAATATAGATAATCAACTGATCCAAATATAATTAATTAAAGAACTAATCAATTCAATAGAAAAAGTATGTCTGAATCTATAATGGATTAAATTATCTAATTATTCAAAGAAGAACATATCAATAATAAATTGAAAATGATAAAATAAATTAGTTTTAATAATTGAAAATCAAATACATAAATTAAAAATATCATCTAGTGTGCAAGTTTATCATTATCCCTACTTAAAAATTTAGTTACTCATAAACATGATATGATAGATACCATAAATTCTTCAAAAAAAAAAAAAAATCACACAACAGTCAATCACGAATTTCTTTTAGTTTGCGTTTGTGTACGCGGCGCTACTCTTTCATAACCAAATACATATATATATATAATATATATATATGTATATATATATATATATATATGTATATATGCCTCTATTTTAATTGAGATGGCATGCCCCTTTGTTCCAACATGTGGGCCCGTGTGGTTTGTGGGCTTTTGATGATGTGCGGCTAGTATTATATGATGTTGAACTTGAATTTCAGCCCATATTATATTATATATATATATATATATATATGTAAAGTCCAAACGAAATTGAAGGTGCGGCTTGTTCTTCTTATGTCAATAGTGTAATTAAGTGGGGTCCATTCCTTTGTAAATTCACAATCATAGAAGCTTAATTGATGAGTATAGCTCAATTTTGTTTTAAAATTCAGTCACTTTCCATTTATTGATCCCAGTTCAAAATATATGTGCCTCGTCCAATGAGTCTCCGCCTAGTTAAATTTGTTAGAGTCCAAATTGTGGGCCATCTCTCACCTATTAAAAGTACAATATTTAAGATTTAAAATATTATAAAATGATACTTACACATATCTCAATGTAAATAAAAATTAAATTCAAGAATATAAATTATATCATATTATTTATATTTACATTTTAGTATTTTAATCTAATAATAAGGTATTTTGAGTACATTTTTGTACACTCATAAGATATGAAAGAAGATGATGTCTATGTGTAGAGACATCTCCTTTTTGCTGCTAGGCTTCTCAGGAGTTATTGGTCTCTTGTCACCTTTATGTTCCTTTCACATTTCCCCTTTAAGTGGCTGACATAACTTCCTTTGCTTTAACATTCTTCAATTTTTGTTTTTTTCTTCTCTTCCTTCTGCTTCTGGTGATCCTTTCCTAGTGGGTTGGGCTTGGTTCATTTTATCCTTAATGTCATAAGGAGTTTGGAAATCACTTCTTTTCCAAGCTCAATGATAGAAGGAAGCTCAGGAATTTATTGTCTCGATTAAGAAAAACAAATGTAAAAGCATATGTGGTCAAATTTATTGAGCTAGTGAGCTTTTCTTAGTACCTCATTAATTTGGATGAGGAGACTAAGTAGGTAATTCTTGTATGAATTGTGGAGGGCCGAATTGACCCTTGCAAAGATTGGGCCGAGCCCACAACCATGGGAGCTAGTGGATTAGAACATAGAAACTTGCAAATGTGAATTAGAAGTCAATGCCCATCGCGTGCCAATGTCAAATTCAAATTCGCAAGTCATCAATCACTATAAATGGCATAATAGACAATAATCTCCCATGTGACACGTGCCGATAATACTCGCCTAGAGTATTAACTTCCTTCGAGATAACAACCAACCAAGAAACCTAAAGATTCACGACCCAATAAGGAATAAAAGAAATCATGCCATCAAGCAAGACCTCATCCTCGTGCAACCATCTCATATAAATAGTGGTCAAGGGATAAGTTTGCGGTAAGTTTTGAACCCTATTGTTTTGAAATACTCTCCAAAATACAAATTGACTTAGGTATTGGAGGTGTCCCTCAACACACTAGCCCCTCTCACCTTTTGATTGCAAGTTAACGGAAGATGTTGTTAATGCTATGAAACACGTTCGCAACAGGTTGCACCATATTGTTAGGGACTAGGTAACATGCCTATAAATTAAAGAATTCACTAAGTTAGAAGATGTTGCAATTATAGCTTAAAGAGAGATTCGTAATGTCTTGATACTATAAAGTCTACGGACAGAACTAATGAAGTGATACATGCTACAATATTTACAACAAGAGGAAATGAATAATTACTATGAAGAACTTAAGGAAGAAGAAAACAACTATGCATTTCTAAGGTTGTGAACTAGATGCTCAAAGTTTGGCAAACCTCATGTGCTGGGAATGTTGCATGGGTATGACCCAATTGCTACCTCATTCAAAAAACAATTATTAACTAACTTTGATATTCAATTTCTACGTATTGGATTAATAACGTAGATGCTCAAAGTTTGGCAAACCTCTACATAATGGATTCATACTTGGTAAGGAATTTGAGAAGTCAAATTAGAGGAATTATTAAGCATTGCCATATACATAAAGGAACTGAAATATTACATCATAAATAAGCTCAACTAAAAGGTGTGAATATATCATAGACAAAAAGGGTATTGTCTTAGAAAATAGCTCTATGAGCTTTATAATTCTCATACTTTTTGACTATTAAGATAGATTAGCCACAAAAGATGTAAATATTAGCACGTTCAATTTCGAGTATTGGATTCATATAAGGAGGGAAAATGTATTATTATAAGAATATTGCTACCTTGTCATCTAGTTATGACTGCTGGGTTTACAACTTTTCCCTTGAGGCCAAATTAATCCCACTTTTACATTTGCTTTCTTTTTCTTTTCCACTTTTTCAAAATTGAAAAAGAAATACACCAATATATTAATAGTCACTTCTTTAAAAAATTAAATACATGAAGGGGCCAAGATCATAGAGGCATCCTATCATTTTCCTTAATATAAACATAAAACTTACTATAAAAACCCTTAGATATAATTAGGCTCATAAAAATAAATTTAAGATTTAACAAGATGAAAATCATGAACTATACAAGGTATATCACCGGATCATAAGATGCAAAGTTTGGAAAGTGACCGTTCACATGGCTCAAAATTAGCCATATCAAGCATTAGGACATCAAATCACAAATGTTTGAACATTGGAAAATGATAGGCTTACTACTTCCTACTACCTATTTACTACTCCTTTTATTTTCTTATTTTTTAATATTTATTTTACTTAATGGATAAGGAATTGACTATTAGTGAAGTTGTATAACTTTTTCACTTTTTTAATAATTAAGGATGGTAAAATACTTAAAAGAATATAAGAAAAACAAAGTTTTAGATACACTATGAAATAGTAAATGAATGGTAGGAGGTAGTAAGTCTATCGTTATCTTTGAACATTATGCCAGCTTGTCATTTGAGCATTGACCCATGGGCTAAGACATTGTAAGCTTTTTAAATTTGTAAATGTAAAATTTGTATTGGCTAGGATTAGTTGACTAGGATTTAATTTTGAACAATTGGATAAATGAAATTTAGTTAGGACTCTAGGATTTATCCAGATATGTAGGATGGGTTTAGTCTAGAATGTATAGTTATTCTTATCGTGAACTTTCAAATTCAAGATAATGATTCAATGAGTTCAAGATGAAGAATGTAGATTCAAAATAAGTTGAAAATATCAAGTGATCAAATTAGAAAACTTAAAGGAAGATATCGAAGCATACTTGAATTCGATATAACAAAGAGTACTCGTTTAGTTAGAGTGTTTTCAGTCTAAAATGTTCGCAGTCTATTAATAGCTTAACTGATTGAGCAACTGAATGGGACCATCAACAGAATTATGATACAATTGAATCATTACATTATCTACTTATAGAAGGATTTGACTGAAGGCTTGTTATAACACTTTTAGAAGCATTGTGTAGAGCTTGAAGTCTTGAGATAACTTCAAGTATCCATGTGAGAGAAAATTCTTGAGAGGAGAATTTTCGAATTGCTCATACCATTGAGTGGGTGCTTACTCCAAATGGGAATTAAAGTGTTTGTGTTAAGCTACTGGACGTTCTAGGAGGAAAGACGAGATTGGAGATCGTCAGAAGTTCTAACAGCTAATGCGATAGAAAGTAAGCAGGTCGTTTGTCTTATCAAATAAAAGTATCTAGTTTCAAAAATCTTGTAATCTGATAACTTTACTTGTAATAATTACAGTATAATAATATTGGCTTTCTGGGGTTTGGCTATCTCGTAGAATTTTACCATTGAAAAGTTCTTTATTGGATTTTCCTTCATAACCAATATTGTGCGTATTTTAAGTAATATTTCATGCACGATATTGTTGGTTACTAATCAATTTTGAGTATTCTCTGAAGTATAACATTGATATCCATAGGGTAATTTAAGAAATTTCATTGGCATTAAGTGTGGTTCACTCAATATTAAGTGTGATCCTTTCTTCTGATTGACTATGTCGACACTATCATCACCACCGCAACGCAATGAAGAGAATTATGCTTACTTGAAAGTGAGGATGGGAGTGTTTCTTAAGTCACTAGATGAGAAACTTTGGTACTCAGTTGAGTATGGATGGACTAAGCCCGATGAATCTATTGGTCTTGGTCTTCAGATGAGTCTAACAATTGTTGTTACAATAGCAAGGGCCTCAATGCTATTTTTATGGTGGTTTCTCTTGATAAGTTCAAGGAAATCTCTATGCATGAAATAGCCAATGAGGCTTGAGAGATTCTAGAAGGTACATACGAAAGAACCAAAATGGTGAAAAATCTGAAACTACAAATGTTAACCTCAAAATTTAAGGAAATTGGAATGTTAAAATATGAGAATTTTAACAAGTTTTATGTAAAATTTAATGATATTTTGAATTCCAAGATAAATTTAGGAGAAAAAGTGGAGGCCTCATGAGTTGTGAGGAAAATTATAAAATTTTTGCTTGAGAGGTTTCGGCCAAAGATGACAGCCATAGAAGAAAGCAAGAATTTGGATAAAATTCAAGTAGAAGAATTAGTAAACTCTCTCTATATATATGAATCTTCACTTCCCAACAGAAAAAGGTAATTCCATTGCACTCAAATTTATAAAGGAAGTGTGAGGTCCCGTTACTTTATCGCTTTGTATTTTTCATGTTTTATTTGTTTAAAATTAATATTAGAGCTATTAGTTTGCTAATATTATCTTTTAGTTATTTCAATGTTTATATATTGAGTTAATTCATTTTCCTTTATTATTTTATTGTGGTGCATTTATTTTTAATGTTGAATTTAATCTCTTTATTTTATTATGTTAGTATTTAATTTAATGTGTTGGAATTTAAATTTTATTTAATCGATTTTCGGTTTGGGCTATTTTGAGTTTATTTATTTACAGATATGTAAAAAAATTCTAAAAAGGAAGTAGTATGTGGATTGCCGAAAGTACTGAAAACAAAAAAAAAATAGTGTGCGGGATTTGTCAAGAATGAAAGCAAACGAAAGCTTATCATAAGAAGATTTTTGACAAGTTGACCTCAAGACCTCTCGAACTCTTGCACATGGATCTGATAGGTTAAACCCAAACTAAGAGCCTCAATGGGAAGAAGTACATAATAGTCATAAGGGATGACTATTCAAGATATACATGGACTATCCTATTAAGAGACAAGTAAAAACTTTCGACCTTACAAAGAAATTATTTAGAAGATTGCAAACAGAGAATGATTTCTCAATCTCTCAAATTCATAGTGATCATGGTAAAGAGTTTGAACATTATAACTTTTTTGATTTTTGTGATGAATAGGATATATATACATCAAGAATTCTCTATTCCAATCACAACTCAACAAAATGGAATAATGTAAAGAAATAATAGAGCCATTCAAGAAATAACTCATACCATGTTGAGGAGTAAGAAATTGGCACTATACTTCAGGGAGAAGGCGCTGTTAACACTTCTGAACACATTCTAAATTGAGTAGTGCTTAGATCTGGAACAAAACTCACTCTATATGAGTTGTGGAATAACAAAAAAACACGCGGTCAAGTACTTTAGAGTGTTCGAGATCACACGCTACATCTTGCAGGATAGAGAAAATATACATAAATTCGAGAGCAAGAGTGACGAAGAAATCTTTCATGGATACTCATTAAATAGCAAGGCATCTCAAGTCTACAACTTACAGACTCAAACAGTTATGGACTCAATCAATGTGGTTGTGGATAGCAACTCTAAAGAGATGACCAAAATAAATTTGTCAATATCATTGAGATGGATGGAGGAAGCTCATCAAAACAAGAAGAGACAAACCAAGTGGAAAATGCCTCTTAATATTCAGATCACCCGCGTGGAAAAGAGTTTTCCACAAAAATCAGCTACAATCATCCAAGGGAAAATACCTCAGAGAATTAGATGAAGGTATGAGATTGAGGAAAATAGTTCTAAATAAAGTCTCATTTGTGTATTATTTGTAGCAAATTGAACCCAAGAAAATTGAAGAAGCACTAGAAGATAAAAACTGGGTCAATGCCATGCACGAGGAACTTCATCACTTCACTCAGAATGAAGTATGTGAACTGGTTCCCCGGCTTAAGAATTACAATATAATTGGAATCAAGTGGGTCTTCAAGAACAAGTCAGACGAGCATAAAACCATTGTCAGAAATAAAGCCAGACTGGTGGCATAAGGATACATACAAGTTGAAAGAATAGACTTTGACAAAACCTTTGTATTCGTGGCTAGTTGGAATCTGTTCAGATATTGTTGCATTAGGATGTCATCTAAATTTTAAACTATACTAAATGGATGTTAAAGTGCATTTTTAAATGGCATTCTACATGAAGAAGTCTATGTAGAATAACTTAAAGGATTCACTAATAATTTGTTTCTTAACCATGTATACATGTTGAAAAAGGCTCTCTATAGACTAAAACAAGCACCTTGAGCATGTTATGAAAGATTAATTAAATATTCGTTTGAAAATGAGTTTATAAGAGGACAAGCTGATAGAACCCTCTTCCTGAGAAAAACTAGTAATTAACTTCTCATTGTTCAAATTTATGTTGATAATATTGTATTTGGAGTCACTCTTGTACACTCTCTCATGAGTTTGCTAAAGAAATGAAATTAGTATGATTGGTGAATTAAATTTCTTTCTTGAAATTTAGTTAAAATTAGCTCGGATTCCACAGATAAGAGTCTTGATTCCACCTTATATAGGAGCATGATAGAGAGTTTACTTTACAGTATTGCTAGTATATCTGACACTGCTTTTAGCGTTGGTGTATGTGCGAGATTTCAATTTAATACTAAAGAATCACACCTTACAACAGTAAAACGAATCTTAAAATACCTAAGTGCTACAATTAATTATAGTGTGTGGTATTCAAAAGATTCAAACTTGAATCTGGTTGGATATTTTGATATTGACTATGCTGGAAATGTTGACAACGGAAAAAGCACCATTAGAGGGTGTTTAATGTTGGTGGCAATTTGGTAATATGGATGAGTAAGAAACAGAACTCCATCTCCTTATCCACTTTTGAAGCCTAATACATAACGGATGACAGTTGTTGCACACAACCTTTTTAGATTAAAAAAATGTTTGAAGACTATGGCTTTTCTCAAGATAGTATGACCATCTATTGTGATAACTCTAGTGCGATTAGTATTTTAAGAAATCTTGTGCAACACTCAAGAACCAAGTATATAGAAATTATGTATCATTTAATTAGAGACTTGGTTAAGTCAAAGGTAGTATCATTGAAACATGTTGATATCGAACATCAATTGGCTGATTTATTCACGAAACCTTTACATAGACTAAAGTTTGGATTTCTAAGGAAACCCATTGGAGTATGTGACATGCCTTAGTTTTTTTTTTAAATACAAAAAAGAAAGGAGGAATTTTAACTATTTTGCTTATTTCCTTAGAGATTTAATGTTGGTAACATTGTGCAATGTACAACTTTTATAAGTATACCAAATATTTGAGCACTATGACCTCACTAAATCCGTTTTGAAGGGATCGAGTCAGAACTTGTTTGGTAAGTATTTTACTTTTGTAGTACTAACCTTCTAGAAGACCAAACAAAGCTTATGTTATTCACACTACAAGGAATCTAATTTCACCTCCTAACAAGTCTGATTAAATTGTGAAAATAATAAAAAAGGAATGCTCATAGAAATGGGGATTTATACCTTGAATTGACTAAGACTAGTTTCACCTAGTAATAAAAAGAAAAATATCCCCTATTGCCATGCAGTAAGGTTAATCCTTATAGAAAAAATGAAGTGTTTTTTTATTGTGAAAAAAAATGAACACTTATGCACGAGTCTATATTCTAAAATTTCATATAGAAGAAAATGTTGCTCAAATAATTGTGGAAAAAGATGAGCAATCAAAAATGGACATAAAGAGTAAAAAAAAAGTCTTATATTTGGAGGGAGGTACTTTTTCAAGTATCTAAGTCTTAGCATAAAGCTTTACTTTTAAAGAAAGACCACCACTTTTTAAAGTAATAATAAAAAATTATAAAAAGAAGGGGGATAATAAATGGAAATTAAGATATTAAAAAAATAAATTTATGGGAAGATTTTTTCCTCGCTCACATACACACACAATATCCTTGGTTGATCAACTAACAAGGTATAAGTGCTCTTTTGTGAAGACTTTTCAACGAGATATGCATCTCCTAGATAAGTGAGGAGTGTGAGTGACATAAGGCTTGGGCCATGAATTATATAAAAAGGCCCAAACATTGCTTGTGTGGTAACTTATTTGTGAGAAAAATAAGTTAAATATTTTTAAACTCCTTTTATTGGATTTCTCTTTTGAATTTTTCCACTTTATTGTAAATAATTAAAATATAATAACACAAGGGGGGGGGGGGTTAGAATTGCTCAAACACGTCTCATACGTGTGTAAGGCATGGGGGAACCTCGTGCATTGCATGCCCCTCCCATTGAGGCTTAAGTGGGAAATCTAAAAATGAAAAAAGAAAGATATTAACTCCTCCATGACTTATGTCCATCAGTCTTGTCGTATTCCACTGTCTTGCAATCTCTAAAATCGATTTTCAACAAGTATTCTAATAAACTGTGAGAGGAGGAGATCAACAAAAGTCCTTTGAAATTTAAAAATCTCCATCAAAATCTCATGGTAAGTGTTCTAGATTTTTTTAAGTTCATGTTTGGCTAGGATTCATACTAGGGATTTTTGAGTTGGACTCTGGGAAGATTAGGAGTTTGCATTCTAATGAGATTGTCGCCCAAGCCCACTAAAACCATTGAAAAGACTCCAAGGGTCACAAAGGCTACTAGAAGCTCTTCCAAAGCAATAACCAAGTCTAAAAAACCTACAAAATTTGTGTCTCCCGAAACTGCAGCTGGGCACAAGGACATCTTCTCAAAGAAGAATGTTCTCGGAGAAGGAGAAGTAACATTAAGTAATGTCATTGATCCCTCTTTTGAAATAATTGGGCATATATTTTCTAAAAGAAATTGGAAGAAGCTAACTAAAGGGGCTCTTGCCCCCTATATGGAAGCGGTAAGAGAGTTTTATGCAAACTCGGTTTCCTTCAATGTTGACGACCACTTTATTTCTTCCACTATAGCAACAGTGGAAACAGTAGTAGTAACAAAGAAGCAGTTTTTCTTTTTTTTTGAAATCTTTAGTTAAATCCTTTTAATCAATAGGTTTTGTAACCATAACATTGTTTGATTTTTTTTTTTTCCATTCAAACTGATTTGCATGATTGATACTTCTATTTTTGTTTACATGAAAATGCAACTATGCACACTAATATGATATTGAAGTAAAATTTTTTTGCATGAGATCTTTGCTTTTGGTCTATTTGTTTTACTGGAATTCATAACGTTCATCCAAAGTATGTTTTGTCATCAATCCTCCAAAGGGGAAGATGGTAAATGTAAAATTCATATTGGTTAGGATTGGTTGACTAGTATTTAATTTTGAACAATTGGATTAATTTAGTTTAATTAGGACTCTAGGATTTATCCGAATATGTAGGATGAATTTAATCTAGAATGTATTGTTATTCTTATTTTGAACTTTTAAATTCAAAATAAGTGATTCAAAGAGTTCAAGATCAAGAATGAAGTTTCGAAATTTTGAAATTAGTTGAAGATATCGAGTGATCAAATTTGAATACTTAAATGGAGATGTCAAAGCAAACTTGAATTTGAAATAACAAAGAGCATTCATTCAGTTGAAGTATTTCAGTCCAAAACATTCACAGTCTGTTAACAGCACAACAGATTCAATAACTGATTGGAGTCGTCAGTAGAATCTTAATACAATTAAATCACTATATTGTCTATTTATAGAAGTATTCAACTGAAAGCTTGTTTCAAAACTTTCAGAAGCATTGTGGAAAGGTTGAAGTATTGAGAGAACTTCAAGTATTCTTGTGAGAGAAAATTCTTAAAAGGAGAATTCTTGAGTTTTTCATACTATTCAGGTTTGACTAAGTGCTCACTCCAATGGAGAGTTGAAGTGTTTATGTTCATCCACTGGACGTTCTAGGAGGAAAGATAAGAAATTGGAGATAATCATAAGGTTTGATAGCTATTCGGTAGAAGGCAAGCGAATTGTTTGTATTGTCAAGTAAGAGTGTCTAGTTGTAAATGTTTTATAATGTGATAACTTTACTTCTAATCATTTTACTTTAATAAAACTAGCTTTTTTGGGTTTAGCTACCCCATAAGATTTTACTATGAAAGAGTTTTTCATTGGGCTTTCGTAATCAATATTGTGTTTATTTTAATTAATATTTCATGCATGATATTATTGGTTACTAATCAACTTTGAGTACTCTCGTGAAGCATAACTTTGATATTTAGGGGTAACTTGAAAAGTTCAAGATTGACATGTTATTTTATTTTTTATTTAGATTACAAAATATATTCACAATCTATATATAATTCCAACAAATGCAGCCCAAAACAGAAGGTAATTAAATATCTATAAGAAAGATTATATTAATAGTATTTAATGCCTAAAAGCTTGTGTAACTTAACATGGTGTCAACTTTATTCACAATGCTTAGAGTGAAAATTAAGCTGGTGCAGAGTTCTGTAGTTAGAAATTTTGGAAATTGGGTTTTAGTTGATCATTTTATTAATTGTTTCTATTAAAATGGACCTGCTTTGATTTTGTGGTAAATTCGAGTTTATGTTCAAGGATAATTTGCGTCAAACCTTAATTTTACTTCTAAAGGGAATATGAGTACGTACAACATTTTTGTTCGAGTGGTAGATATATTTGTTGGGTAGGATGTACGAGGCTGGGATAGATGTATTTGGTTCTTGAAAGTTAATGAAAGATTTCAACTTTGTTATTTCTTTACAAGATATATAGGTTTTTCTCTATTCTTCTTGAAATATATATAAGATATATGTTAATTATCAAAATGATTATATTTACTAATGAAATGAGTAAAGAATAATTAGTGTTATATAGCAGATTAAATAGATACTATCTTTTAAAGAAGTAGCCGGTTCCGAGGCGCTCAATGGATTCTCCTCTCTGACGATTTCTCCCTGAGGTGGCGCATTTTATTTTCTCTCTTTCGAGTGGTGGGATTTACTTCGAGATTTGTAAGTGATAATGGAGGATCTTCATGATAGGTGGAGACAACTCCACCTGTCTAAGGAAGATGATAGTATAATTGACTAGCCAGGGGATAGCATGATAGAAATTTAGGTGAAAGGGGATCGTAGCCATTTTGGAAAGATTTGTTCAAACTGTATTTTATTTCCAAGGAGGTTATTGCTAGTACAACGTCCAAGATTTGGACGATGAGTTGACTTGCTCTGTTTTGGGATGTGGCTTCAAACCTCTTTATTCTCACGTTTGCCAATCATGCTGACAAACAAAAAGTATTTGATGGGAAATCGTGATTGTTTGATAACCTACTATTTGAGCTGGCTTCTTATGATGGTTCCCTCTAACCTCGCAAAATCAAGTTTCCAAGTGAAGTTGTTTGCTATAGATCCACAATCTACCAATGGGTACTATGGCTAGTGATTGGGGTAAAAAAGTAGGGAGTTCCTTAGGCTGTGATATGGACATGATGTTGATGATGATGGCATTGGCTGAGGCAGTTTTTTGCAAGTTAAAGTGGAAATTCTGTTATAGAAGGATTTAGCACATGGAAGTTTTATTAATTGGAATGGGGAAAAGGTCTAGCTAGATTTTAAATATGAAAAGTTGCCAAAATTGTGTTTTGCATGTGGATGGTTGATGCATGGTGAGACTGGTTGCACTGTGGGGAGTGGGGGTAACCCAACTAGTCCGAATTCACCACCCTAGTTTGGATCCTGGCTAAGACTAGACCATATTAGGCGCAAAGGAATGTTCAATCATCCTTCTACTGGTGAAACTAGGTTAGGACAATGGAGGAAGGAAAGTGCTGATGCTTGGAATGTTGGAAACGAGGTTCCTCAAGGCAGTTCTGTGGTTCAGGTCGGCACGATCCCTGAATAGACTTAGGGGCATGATGGTACTTTGCTTGTCACAGAGAAAGACAACTATTTCGGAAAGCAAGGGATGGTTAGGATGAATCAATCTGGAGAACTGGGAGCTGGGGTAACTGATAGGTAGGAGTATAAATGATCCGGTCTGGAAAAAATGTGAACCAGTTCTATTCGGTACAAAAATTATCCCACCTTGGACCGGACCGAACTCCTATTCGGCCATATCAATCCGATCCAGCTTGATCCAGGAGCGGTCTGGTCCGGTCCAGGAGCACCTTATATAATTTAATGAGCTAAAAATTTATCCAAAATCCTGTAAAGATGAAAAATAAATTTTAGCTCAAATTTAATTATTATACTATTATATTAGTATAATATAAATTTATATGTTAGTAAATAGTGATAAATTAATAATAATATATTAAATAATAATAATACACTTATTACATTTACTTATAAGTTATTACTAATACTTTATATAGATATATTATAATTTATATTTTTATACTACAATTAATCAACTACTATAAATTATAATATGTTAATATTATAAGAGTATATATTATATATTAATATGTTATACTACTACTCTTCGTCTATATTAATATTAATATTATTATTTATATATTATTATTTATATATAAATATATATATATATAATGATGTGCATTTGGTCCGATCCGATTCAGGGGGAGAAATGTCTTGGATTGGGACCGGATCAGATATGTTGGTCCATATAAAAATTGGATTGGATTGGAGTGAATTTCATCCGGTCCAGTTTATCAATCCGGTTTAGTCTTCTTACACCCCTAGTGATAGGGTCTCTGTCAGGTGTACAAAGGTTGAGTCTATACAGCAAATAGCGCCCAACCGTCAAGATAATAGACTGCCGAATTCAAATGAAAAGTTTAAGGCGGGGGAGCCTTCTTCTGGACAACTGAATTTACATGGCCCAAGGCTTGAGTCTAGGCCTATCTTGGGCCATACTAATTTTTCTGGACTAGCCGAATTTATTAAAGGGGATGAAGAAACTCTAATGGCTATATCTGAAAAGGGATTTACAAATATTTCCTTGGAGGGCAATTCCATGTCATCTATGACTATAAAAAAAGATGATGAGAATGCGAAAGTGTATTTTAAATATTTTATTATTGGATTAAAATGTAAAATGTGAATAGAATAATGAGATATAATTTATATTATTGAATTTAATTTATATTTATATTGAGATATATTCAAGTACAATTTTATAATATTTTAAATCTCAAATATTATATTATTGGTAGGTGAGAGACGATTTGGGCATGGGCCAACTTCAACTTCATCACTTTGGGCCGCATATTCTCACTCGAAGGAGGCACACTTCACTTTGGACACCACTTCATCACTTGAACGCATGGCATAATTCAAGAAGCTGCTTGATATAATTCTTTGGGAACCATTCAGTCTTTACAACAAAAAGGAGCCATTACTTCACAATGGCAAGTTACACGGACCTACGTGGTAGCTATGGTAGCTATTGGACTTCAACAAAACACACGGCAATGAGAATTGTTGGGTTTCACTCATACCACCAACTTGGGCCCACTTAACAATTCAGCCGCGTTATGAAAGCATGGCCCGATGACAATTCATTAGGCCCACAACTTCAATTCGGCAACGCATATTCACAATTCAGACTCGAAATTTCCATGGCCGCCGTTTGCTCTATTTTTCGAGGATCTTGTTGCACAATCTGTGTTCGGATAATTTAATTCTTAATTAGAATTAGAGATGAATTTGTACATTAGATATATTTTTAATCTATTTTTAATTTATGTATTTAATTTTTAATTATTAAAACTCTTTTATTTTATTATTATTAATTTATTGTTAATATTTTCTTTTTTTCAAATCATCAAAAATTTTATTCCATTATAAATTCAGTCATACATTTTCTATTAAATAGATTAGTTTTTTGATTATGTTTGAATAAATTAATGGTCTATATTGATTTAATTTTTTACTGCAATATCACTTCCTGAATATATTATCGTCGTTAGGTTTTCTCAATAGTAATAATAATTTATGTAATTTAAACGTGATGAATGATTTTTCAAAGAGTTATATTTGATTTAATTTTGGTTATTAATGCTATATCTTCTGATTGGAAATTTTGAAATTGAATTCCTACTTGAGTTTAAATCAATTTAATTTTGGTTATTAGTACTATATTTTCTTGTGCAAGAGATTCCCAACACTTTACTGTTTGTCAATTTGAGTAAAATTTTTCGTTAATCATTTAGTTTAATTTTAATTTTCATTAAAAATCAATTTTTATTTTCTCATTAATCATTTAATATTTTTTTTTAGTTTCTTTGTTCTTTTTGATATTCTTTTAATTGGTCTCCTTGTTGAATTAATATCATAAAACTGTTCTACAACTATTGTATTATTCTTTGGATGTAATCAAGGGTGAAATAAAGAAATCAAGCGAAAGGCAACCCACTTGCCTGTTGTGATCAGTTGGCTGGAACAAAGAGGATCCTCTTTGGGTTTTTCGAAAGTTCTGCTCACAGAGGTAAATCTTTGAGACTGTTTAATCTAAATGAAAATGTTTTGGATATCAAGTTATCTAAGGACTTGGTGGAGATTGCTCAATAGTCCTACTCACCATCGTGAGACTTTTAAGCTATAACTACTAGAGGCTTGGGAACTCTCAGACAGTTCAGAGCCTCTATTGAATAGTGAAGGAAAAAGGACCTGATTTTGTCTTCATTATTGGAGAAAAAATTTTCTTATTCATGTGCTCTGGTGGTTGCAAGGAGATTTAATTATAAATGTTGCATTGTGGCTGAATCTATAGGGGGTTTTTCTTTTACTATGGAAGTATCAAAATTGTGACATCTCTAAATTTCTTTAAAATAAACATGGGAATCGAGGCGTCGAGATGCTGATAATACGGGTCGCGCACCCCCAACGTTAAGTGCTAAGTGTGTGAACACGTGACATGCATAAATAAAAGCAACGGATAAATTAAGTCGATATCTAAGTACCAAAATTTTAAATATTACAAACCAAATTAATATAAATTCTCCAACAGGAGATTTAATTTAGTCATCCTAAGGCCAAAATGTACAAATACATAATTAACAAGAGGGAAAACATTTCCCAAGATACAACTAAATCAACTACTCCAACGGCGGAGCCGCCTCTTCCACTCAACTTTCTCGTCCTCTGCATCAAAATTTACGATACCAAAAAATGGTACCGTAGGAAAGTAAAATTTCAAACAAACCATAAGATCAAAATACATTCATACAATAACAAAATGCATGAACATGATATCATATATATGAAACTTAAAATCATCTTCATAAAAATAAACAGCTTTCACTCACACCAAAATCCCATTTTGGTCCACGATAAAACTCCAATAAAAACATCTATTATTTTTCTAGAAAATGATGTTCGTAAAATCATTAGAACAACAACCATTTTCCCAAAAAATGGTGCACATAACACCAATAATCAAAATCCGCCACTTTTCTAGAAAATGGCCTAAACATCCATTTTATTAACTATATGCACCAATATCTCTCCTAGGCACTATCTGCACACCCTGACTCTCATCATCACACCGAAAGTAACGAAGACGCATGTGACTTCGAAACGGACGATGCCTAACTAACTGCGCTCAGCACGTACCATGACCAGGTATCCTCTAGCTCCCGCCAGCAGAGGAGCCACAGAGTCGGCACGAGAGCGTTACCATCCCGTCCGATCCCGTTGTTGTCCGGCGACATCTCAGAGGACGTTACTCAGTATATTCCGCTCCCGAGTGATCAGAGGAACTTTACCAGGATAATGTCCCATCTCAGCTTGGGGTCGTAATACACACGCACCCAAAAACTATAAACACATGAAAATCCAGTTTCCATTTCCAACACATGAACATCTAATATCATGCTAAAATTCAGTTTCTAAATATAACCAAGAACATATGCATATATACACAATGCAGATGACCATGCACAAGATATTCAATAACCAATAAATCTCAACAATAACCAAATATAATATCAATCGATGTAAAAATATATTTAAATCTTAAAATTTACTTGGAAAATACTTACAATACGTTCGCTAATAATTTCTGAAGTTATCAAAAATGCCGAACAACGATTCCGCGCTTCCACCCACGAACTCGCCACTAAAGTCGTGCCCATCACGCCAATGTATATAAACATCAAAATTAAATAAACGTAAGTAAAGCGACATTAATAAAAACAATAACAACATTAACAAATAAGTTAAAACAATTCATATAAATAAAATGATATTTATTTATAAATAACCAACTCAAATAATAATCTCAATTATTATAAATTAAATAAATTAATCATCTTAATACAGATAATTAAAATGCAATTATTATCTAATTATATTGAGCACTTCATCATAAATAAAATCATATCGCAAAAATAATTTAAGATTAACAGGTAAATAAATTAAACAACACTTAATTTAATTAATCAAATATACGAGTAACAGGGCTTAACGATAGTTCCTCAAAATGGTAAAATATAGTGAGTAAAATGGTGACTAAAACCCACTGAAATTTTCGAATTTATGGAGGGTTTTGTAAAGGAGATATTCTAGTTGAAGAGAGGAAGAAGAAATAAATAAAAGAGATGCTAGACGTTCAAAATTTTGGACGGAATTGAGAGCTTCTTATGTGCATTTAGTAAGGATGTCGACGCCTTAAATAGGCACGAAATCGACTGATTAAGAGTGAGAACGGGCGGGAAAAGAAACTCACGTGAAGCCCACAACAACCAAGGCAAGAAAACTGATCTGAAATGGAAGATAAATGCTCAGTTCTCACGTGAAACAGGGGCAAAACGAGCTGGACAACCGCTGTTTGCAGCAAATTCCTGGGCACGTACCGCACGGATCGGGGCTAAAATCAGAGGGGAAATATTCCTCATATTACAGGGTAATTAATGGAACTACACATGGATGAAATGGAGTAGAAAAAGGCCGCAAAACTGAGCTGAGCTCATAGGTAGAACAACGACGAAATAATAGAGGAAGAAGAAGAACGCAGAAGAAGAAGAAAAAGAAACGAGGAAGAAGCTGCGTCCGACAAAAGAGTAAGGCTGGAAATGCTTAAGAATTTAAAAGAAACGGTGACGTATTGGAATGGAAAAAGGCAATGAAATGAGACCATGGGCTAGCTTTAAATGGTTGGGCTTGGGGACATTTTTAAAACACTTAAAACCCAACTTATATATATATATATACAAATACATATATAATTATAAGTTTAAGCCCAAACTGGAAACACATAACTTAAATTAATTAAACACATTAAATCAAAATAAAATAATGATGTTAAATTTAAACCTTAAATTAATTGCATCCTAATAAATTAATAAGAGGAAATAAATTAACTTACCAATACATATAAAAATAATCTTTAAATGAAGATGAAATATCCAAATATTTTAAACACAAGCACATTAAAATACTATTAATATCAACCAACTCTTAACACAATATTTATAGCAATAACAATACATATTTAATATTAAAATATTAAATTACAAAGGTAGTAAAATTACAATTCCTCACAAAAACAATGCTCAATTGGTTAACTATAGCCAACGTCATATTAATGTAATGGTTAATGATGAAGTCCTGGAATTTATTAAGCTCTTTTCAGCTTGCCAATGTGGGATGGTGTATAGTAGATGATTTCAATGATGTGTTTTTTTCTGATGAGAAAGTTGGAGGAAAACCTCGCTGTGAAAGATTAATGGATAAATTTTGTGCAGTCTTGTCCTAAGGTAACTTAACAGATCTCGGTTGGCAAGGGAATAAATTTACTTGGAGTAATCACTATGAGGATGATACCTTTATAAAGGAGAGACTAGATCGAGTACTGAGGTCACAGTTATGGCGGGCTATCTTGAATTTGAAGTATGAATTCTTTTTGCAATGTATTCTAATCATCAAGCTATCTTACTGGAACTAAATGTAGAAGTGGATCGCTTGGTTTTTTTCCCTCAGCATTTTAAGTATGAAGCCAATTGGAAAAATGAAGAGGGGGTTCTCAAATGTATTTGCAAAGGCATGGTTTGGTGGGATTGGTTCTATAATAGCATTGGAAAGCTCTCAATTCCTCCTGGACAAGTGCATATTTGCATTGGAGACCTGGAGTAAGAACTTGACAAAGGAAAGGCTGTAGGAAATAAACGAAAAGTCAAAACAGCTGAAGCTACTTCAGGAAAGTGAAGGATCCCACAACATGGGAGTGCAAAAGCGGGTGCATTTTGAGTTGGAATTTCTGTTAGATCAAGAAGATGAGTGATGGAAACAGGGAGCAAAACATCACTAGCTGAAAGGAGGGAATCAGAACACTAATTTCTATCATGCTTGTGTCAATCAATGGTGAAAGAAATTTTGTATCAAACAGATTGTGGACTAGGGAGGCTTGTTATTGGAAAAGCAGAGGACATTGCAACAGGTTTTTACTCTCACTTTGCAACTATTTTTCAATCTACTAACCCCTCATCAGATTGTATAAGGCAATGTACTCAGGGAGTCCAGGTTCGGTTTACTGATTTGATAAGAGTCCAGCTTGAGCATCCATTTGGTGCAGAGGAAGTAGAAAAAGCGCTAAAACAAATGTCTCCATTCAAATCTCCTGGCCTTGACAGATTCAATGCAGGCTTTTATTTGGATAATTGGAGTATTGTGAATGTCTCGATTATTAATGTTGTGTTGGGATTTCTTAATGATGGCAAGCTTCCAAGGGACTTGAATCATACTCACATTGCTCTTGTTTCAAAGTTAGACTCCCCTAAAACTGTCCATGAATATCGCCCAATTTGTTTATGTAATGTCTTATATAAATTTATTTCGAAAGTTTTGGCTAATAAAATGAAAGTGGTGTTAGACAAAGTTGTGTCATGGAATCAAAATGCGTTCATCCCTAATCAATTAATAACTGACAACGTTATGGTTGTTTTTGAACTTATTCATACTATGCTAACAAGGAAGAACGGAAAAAAATGGAGTTTGGTTGTAAAGCTTAATATGTCGAAGGCCTATGATAGGGTTAAGTGGATTTTTTTAGAAAGCATGATGCTACAACTCGACTTTGGTTACAAGTGGACATGTTTGATAATGGACTGCATAAGGTTTGTAACTTACTCAGTAATTGTTGGGGATTAAACCGTATCGAATGATAAATTTGAAATATCGCAACAAAAATAAAGCACAAAAGAAAATAATGACAATCACACAGAACATAGGATTTAAGTAGTTCAACTCAATGTGAACCTACATCCACTATTGGGTCGGTCAGAATGAATTCATTATCACAAAGATGGAGTACAAAGAGATCTTTTAAAAATTCTCACAATCCTAAAGCCCCATGACACCCAGCGCACTTTCAAGATTGTTAACAAGAGGAATCTCTCTTTCATAAGTGTATGGATGCTCTTCAAAGATGTCTCACACACTAATTACAATGAAAGAACATGTATTAATAGTTCAAATGGCATGAAATTCTAGAAAATGGCAGCTCGCTCTAGCAGGGTTAAATCTCGCTCAAGCGACAACTAGGATTTGTATCTTGCTCAAGCGGGAGGTCGAGTGAGAGTCGAGCGAACTCTCGAGTGCAAATCTTGCTCGAGCAAGAAGTCGAGCGAGAGTTGAGCAAACTCACGAGTTGAAGCGCTTCTTTAACTATATTCAAGCCACATTTAACAAATCTCCACTTTGGCTTGAATTCGAGCAAATCTCACAAAATTCATTCTTCACCAAAGACAGACCCCCTTTAAATCCCTTAAGGGAATTAAGATCCTCGAACACCAATCAAGTCCAAACAGTGTTTGAACTTGTAAACTGCAATTGGCTTTGTTAACATATCTGCTGGATTCTCAGCTGTGTCAATCTTCAAAATCTCAAGAACATTTTTTGTAACAATCTCTCTAAGAAAATTATACCCAACATCGATGTGTTTTGTCATCTCATAATACATTTGAATTTTGATCAAACGTATTGCACTCTGTTTGTTACGACATATTGAAATACTGTCTTGTTGTAGTCCCAAGTCACTGATTAGGCCTTTCAACCAGATAGCTTCCGTAACAACCTTAGCTGTTGCCATGTACTCTGTCTCAATAGTTGATAAAGTAACAGTGGATTGTAATGTTTCTTTCCAACTAATAGTAGAGCCACACAATGTGAAAATGTACCATGTCAATGATCTCATTTTGTCTAAGTCCTTAGCATAATCAGAATCAACATAGCCAACAATCCTGGAATTGAGATCAACATCTTTATAAAAAAACCAGTCCATAGTTCAAGATTCATCTCAAATACCTCAGTATCTATTTCACAACCTGCCAATGAGTTTTTCTCGGATTAGTCATGTATCTGCTAACAACACTCACTACCTAAGAAATATCTGGCCGTGTACAAACCATCGCATGCATAATACTGCCAACTGTGCTGGAATACGGAACATCCGTCATAAACTGCTTATCTTCCTCTATTTTGGAAGATAGGGAAGCTGAAAATTCAAAGTGCAATGTAGTGTGCTTACTAGTTTAAAACTGATCATTCCAAACCTCTCAAGAACTTTCTCCAGATACTTTCCTTGAGACAGAAATAACTTTCCAACTTTCTTATCCCTGTGGATCTCTATCCCCAAAATCTTTTTTGCGGCACCTAGTTCTTTCATTTCAAATTAAATACTGAGCTGGTTTTTCAACAAATCAACATGAAATATGCCTTTAGCAGCAATTAACATATCATCAACATAAAGTAGCAGGTAAATAAAAGATCCATTAGGTAACTGCCTATAATAAACGCTATTGTCATAGCTATTTCTCACATAATCATGATCAATTATAAAAGAGTCAAAGTGTTTATACCATTGCCTCGGAGACTGTTTCAAACCATATAAAGACTTCTTCAATCTGCAAACAAAGTCTTCCTTACCGTCAATAATGAATCCCTTTGGCTAATGCATGTAAATGGTCTCATCGAGCTTTCCATGTAAAAACGCTGTTTTAACATCAAGTTGTTGTAGCTCCAGATCATACAATGCTACCATAGTCAGTAACACTCGGATTGAACTGTATTTCACCATTAGAGAGAAGAATTCATTGAAGTCGATACCTTTTCTCAGACTGTAGCCCTTAGCAACTAGGCGTGCCTTATACCTTGTATCAGTAACGCCTTGGATCCATTCTTTCCTCTTGAAAACTCATTTGCAACCAACAGTTTTTGTCTTCCTTGACAACTTAACCTGTTTGATTTTTGTGAAGAGACTCAATCTACTCACTTATTGCAACGCACCACTATGTAGACTCCTTGCTCTTGACAGCTTCTGAATAACTGGAAGGTTCCTGATCAACAATGTCCTCTATTGTAGTAAGAGCATACATTACCATATCTACATGAGCGTATTTGAGAGATGGTCGAACTTGCTTCCTCTATTTACCAGCTACTATGTTGTAGTCTGCTCGTCCTGTGCACTATCATCAGAATTGGAATCATGCTCATCAATAACAACATGATCTTGGGAGCCAGCTGGAACCCTCTGTGAAGCTTTAGGCTCTAGCTCCACCTTCTTGCTATTATCCTGCTCATTTCTTATAGACACAATAAACTCTTTTTTTGGATTAAGCATAGACTATTCATCAAATAATATATTCCTGCTAACTATAAACTTAGGTGACTTAAGATTAGTATATCATATTCTATATCCCTTCACCCCATTGGAATATCCAATGAATATGCCTTTCTTTGCCATTGGTTTCGGTTTTCCCTCATTAACATGAAAATATGTAGGGCAATAAAAAAATTTCAAATCATAATAATTAGCACGAGTACTAGACTATACCTCATTTGGAGTCTTCAAGCCAATTGCAGTGGCTGGCAATCGATTGACCAGATAGCAAGCTGTGTTAACTGTTTCAGCCCAAAAATCTTTAGACAAGCTAACATTTGAAAGCACACTGCGGGCTCTCTCTAGAAGAGTCTGCTTCATCTACTCAGCTACCTCATTCTGCTGTGGAGTATGCCTAACTATGCAATGTCTAACAATGTCTTCTTCTTTGCAGAATTCATCAAATTCACCTTTGCAAAATTCCATGACATTGTCAGTTTGAAGTTGTTTTACTTTCTTGTTTGTTTGATTCTCAATTAAATCCTTCCATAGTTTAAAATTAGCAAAAACTTCGCTTTTCTGCTTCAGAAAATATACCCAAACTTTGCGTGAGTAATTATCAATAAAAGTAAACAAATACTGAACTCCACCTTTTGATGGAATAGAAAAGGGGCCCCATAGATCATAATGAATATAGTCCATAATATTTTTAGTACTATGAACCCTAGTAGTGAATTGAACTCTACATTGCTTCCCAAACACAAGGTGTTCATAGAATTCAAGTTTCCTTATTTTCTAATCACACAATAGACCTTGCTTACTTAGGATAGACATTCTTTTCTCACTCATATGGCCCCAACACATGTGCCACAAACAGGTAATAACTGAATTCGAATCATCTGAAACGGACATTGCGGCTACTCCTATCACTGTACTGCCTTGAAGAAAATAAAGATCATCGCCTTATCTCCCCTCATCACAACCATAGAGCCCTTATTAACTCTAATGGCTCCCCACCTTCACAAATGTATCTTAAACCCAAAGTATCAAGAGTGCCCAAAGAAATAAGATTCTTCTTCAAATTTGGGATGTGTCAAACATTAAATAATGTCTTAATAATCCCATCAAACATCTTAATTCTCGTTGAACTAACCCCAGCAATCTTACAGGACATATCGTTTCCCATTAAAACGGAACTATCGTTGACTGTTTCATAGCTAGTGAACTAGTCCTTCTTGGAACACATATGAAACTTACAAGTTGAGTCTATGACCCACTTGTCACTACAACGACTACTAGAATTACTGATTGCTAGAATAATATCTGAGCCGGTAGGATTTTCATCAGTAACGCTAACGGCATTGGAAGAACTAGAGCCTTCCTCCTTATTTTTCAGTTTAAGACACTCATTTTTGTAATGATGAAATTTGTGACAGTAATGACACTTAACATTCTTCTTATTACTACCCTTGGACTATGAACCCCTCTTTAATTTTCGCTTACCCTTCCCTGAATCTTTCTTACTGGATTTGCCTTTACTAGAGGAACTTTTAACAAACAAACCACTAGCTTGATTTTCGTTACCTTTTCCATTCATTTTATTTATCAATTCCTTTGAAAACAAAGCAGATTTAATATCAACTAAAGAAATTGTGTCTATACCATAGAGCATGGTATTGACAAAATTATCGTACAACACAGGCAATGAACACAAGATAAGTAAAGCTTGATCCTCCTCATCAACTTTAATGTCAATGTTCCTTAGATCCATAATGATTTTAATAAATTCATCTAAGTGTTTAGAGATAGGATCACCTTCCATCATTTTGAGCATGTATAACTGTTGCTTCAGATACAAATGGTTGGTGAGTGATTTCGTCATATACAAACTCTCAAGTTTAGTCCACAAATCCTTGGCTTTCTCCACATCGGCAACCTCCCTCAAAACTCTATCAGATAGCGACAAAAGAATAGCACTATGTACCTTCCCTTCTTCGTTCTTCTTAGGTACAAAATCTGGCTTACTATCTAGGACCTTAGCCAACCCTTGTTGTTGGAGTATTGCCTTCATCTTGATGCGCCACAAACTAAAACTATTCTGACCGTTGAATTTCTTTACTTCAAATTTAGTCATAGAGGCCATCCTTTATGGACCTAGCATATAGCCGAAACTCTGATACCAGTTTGTTGGGGACTAAATCGTATCGAATGGTAAATTTGAAGTATCGTAGTGAAAACAAAGCACAAAAAAAAAATAACGACAATCATACAAAGAACACATGATTTAAGTGGTTTGGCTTAATGTGAGCCTACATCCACTGTTGGGGTCGGTCAGAATGAATTCACTATAAAAAAGATGGAGTCCAAAGAGGTCTTTCACAAATCCTTACAATTTCAAAATCCCAATACACCTAGTGTAGTCTTAAGATTGTTAATAAGAGGAATCTTTCTCTCACAAGTGTATGACTGCTCTCCAAAAGTGTCTCACACACTAATTACAATGAAAAAATATGTATTTATAGTGTAAATAGCTCGAAATCCTAGAAAACGGTGGCTCACTCGAGTAGGGTTAAATCTCGCTTGAGCGACAACTAGGGTTTGCATCTCGCTCTAGCGAAAGGTCAAGCAATGGTCAAGCGAACTTTTGGGTGCAAAATTCGCTAAAGTTAGAAGTCGAGCGAAATCATGGGTTGAGACGCTTCTTTAACTATATTCAAGCCACATTCAATAGTAATTGTGAATAGGACTATAGGGGCTACTATAATTCCATCTCGGAGTTTGAGACAAGGTGATCCCTTGTCACCTTATCTGTTTTTGTTATGTGCTGAGGGACTTACAACTTTGTTACAACAGGTCGAGAACCAGGGAACCATAAGGGGGGTTGATATAGCAAGGAAGGGTTTGAGACTCTCACATGTTCTTTTTGCAGACGATGCTATAATGTTTTGTTGAGATAATGTGTACGAATGGAGGGCTGTTAATTTACTCCTGGACCAGTTTGAAAGTGTTTCAGGTCAGACATTAAACAAGGCTAAGATAAGTTTTCTGTTTAGAGTTCCAAACCAATCCTAAAGGATATATTTCATATGGTAGGGGGAAAGGTTAGTGCTAACTCCTCTACTTATCTTGGTCTCCCAACTGTCATTGGGAGGTCTCAATATAACTGCTTTCATAGCATTAAAGGTAATATATGGAGGAGAATTAATAGTTGGAAGACAAAATTGCTATCCTTGGCTGGTAAAGAAATTCTGATCAAGAGTATTCTTCAGGCGATCCCTTTATATACAATGTTTGTGTTTAAGTTACCGCTTAAACTTCTCAAGGAAATTGAAGGAATGCTAGCCTCTGGTGGAATCACAATCAACAAGGGAAGGGTATCCATTGGAAATGTTTGGGTAAACTGGGATTGATGAAAAGGCATAGAGGTATGGGGTTTTGTGATCTCAATTCTTTTAACCGAGCACTGGTTGCGTAGCAAGGATGGAGATTAATTATAAACCCCACGTCTTTAGTGGCTAGTGTTTTTAAAAGCAAGTACCACAAGCAGTGTGATATTCTGGATGCAAAGCTTGGACAGAGGGCATTGTTTGTCAGGAAAAGTCTTCATTCTTGACTGGATTTACTTAGAAGGAACCTGATATAGAGAGTGGGAAATGGACATTCTATTAAGATATGGAAAGCAAAATGGGTCCTTAAACCATCTACGTTCCAGGTGCAAATACCAATAAACACTATGGATCCTGAAGATTATGTTAATGTATTAATTGATAATGAGACCCGAGAGTGGAAAAAGATATGGTAGAGATTGTGTTTAATGCTGATGAGGCGAGTGATATTTTGTCTCTCCCTATTAGTCGATGGGGTCTACCAGATAAGCTAGCATGGCATGTAAGAATTTTATTTAAACTCTGTGTCTCACAGACCCATCTTATTAGTTTGAAATAGTTCAAAACCTTATCGGTTAACATTTGAGTTATGAAAGGATAAGAATTATTTCTAAGAGATAAGATTAAAAGTCTATATCTCTAATTATAGTCAGACACAAATTTTTAAATTTTTTGATAGTCGAAAATCTACAAATAGTATTGAGAGATTTAAGGGTTCTCACCTATAATATTAGAGTACTTCTAGCCATTAGGAGATACTTGTGAGGCAAAAGTTGTTAAGGTGATCCTTTTTTAATAGTCAGATTAATTCTTCATTAATCAGATGAAGAAATATATGTTTCTTATATTGTTGTTTTATTGTAAATTATAGAAAATCCAAAATCCAATTATTAATATCATGTTAAAATATCTAACATGTGGTATCAGAGCTTAGGTTGTAGATTTTATGGTGTTAATAAAATGAATATATGATTTCATGTAAGTGTTATTTTATCGTATTGTGAAAGGCTCAAAACAGTACCTGACGATTTGAAAGAAGGATTTGTGAGGATGTTTTCCTTTTACGTCTATTCTATGAAAAACTCACACAATAATATTATGCACATGTATTTTTCGGTTTTCTTATTTCTCCTTTTGTCGTGTTGTGTCTGTACTGGACAAAGAGGAAAACTGTCATAATTGTTCACAGTTCCAACAACGTATTGATGCATTCTTGGTCGAGGGTTTTTATTTTATTTTTCACCTTTCTCTATTGTATTGTGCATTGCTGTAAATTTCCTTTAATTTTGCATCGTATGGAGGAAGAGAAAGGATTGAGGTGTTTGTGTTGATAGACAAAGCCCATGAATTGTGAGTCGCCGTCCCGTAAGTTTTGTGCGTTGTGTATTGTCAGACCTGAGGAGGTCGGCGTCGGGAGGACAAGTTGAATTCCTCACCGACGTCTCTGTAACGGCTGAAGAGAGCTCTAAAGCCCATTGCCACGACAAATTAAAAAGAAAATTTGGCAGTTTCAGAAAGGTAACTTGAAGGATGCTGGCAGAAGGAAGATGGTGTCATCTCATCTTCGGTGACGCCCGTAGCCGCAGGTGAAGGCTACGACGACTGAAACTCGAAAGGATGGGTGGCGGTTGCACTCGGGCTGGAGGTTGAAGATGAAACCTCTAGGGTTTCATAATTGGGCTAGCGAGTCAGGCCGTAGCTCTGGCCCAGTTCAAAAGGAAAGAAAAGGCAATGGGCCACTGCAGTTACCCAGCCCAACAAATGAAAGAACAAAAAAAAAAGAAGGGTGAAGGGCTTTTGAACCGGTCTGCATGGCCCAGTCCGATGGCTATAAGAAAGAAAGGGAGTTGGGCCTGCATAGTAAGGCCCGACCCAGGTCAACCCTAAACATTGACCATTTATGATTCGGGTTTCGATCGGGTCTCCTGACCCGACCTAACTCTGACCCAGACCAGATTAAATAATATTATAATATTATAATTTTATTTCAAACAACAAAAATAGTATTATAGTTTTATTATATGCATACCTTAATGTTATATGCATGTATTTAAATTATGTATATGCTATTATAATTATTTACATGTATGTATGAAATGTTTATTTAATTTATATACATGTTATTATTGTAATTTTCTTGTAAAATCAAGTTTGATTTAAACATGATTTTTTTTATGATTTTATTGTGGGAGTGTGGATGTGTACAAACTAAGGCGGTTCTATCTAGGAGATTGAAAATTCTAAATGTGTCCGTTGTGAACCTCCAATATTTCTTGAGAATTTTTAAGTTTTGTCTAGGAAAGAATAAATTTTCATGGGAATTTACTTAGTAAATATTATTCACACCTGCAGTAATTCATCAAACTTTATATTTCATGCATATTATAGTAATCTACATTTGTATGCATATTATTATTATAAACTGTCTATTTTGGCTCTTATTGTCATGCCATGTATATCCAATATGGCATAAATGATTTACATCAAAATCAAGAAAAGATTAGTTGTCCAAAGGTATAAGATTTTCTTAATTTTAGTGATAAATCATTAAACCCATAATAAGGTGAATATGATAGAGGGAACACATTATGTCAAGATCTACTTCCAAAGGAGAGTTTTTATGACACTACTAGTTTATCTATCAAAAGTAAAGTTGGAGGGAACACTTTGCATATCAGAGTTTACTCCCAAAGGAGAATTTTGATGATAGTGCTAGTTCATTCACAAAATTTAATATTGGAGGGAACATTTTGTGTGTCAAGATCTACTCTTAAATGATGATTTTGATGACACTACTAATTCATCCATAATTATTTAAATTATGATTATTGTTTATAAGCGTCTAATTCAATGAAACTTGTTATAAATTTTTCTTGCAGTAAGTGTACCCACATACACTCACAGACTTCATCTGTTCCTATTTTAAATGGTTCTAATTTTTCTGAATGGGTTAGAAGATTTAGGTGCACTTTAAGAGTCTTTGATTTGGACTTGTCCTTTTTGAGTCCAAAACCACCACCCATCACTGAAACTAGTACCAAAGATCAGTAAGAATCTTTTAAACAGTAGGACAGATCAAATAGTTTGCGTTTAATGTTCATAAAAATGACTATAGTCGAAAATATCAAAGATTCATTCCCTAGTAGTGAGGAAACCCATTTTTTTTTTTGAAAAATGTTGAGGAGAGGTTTAAATTCACAGATAAATCCTTAGTAGGGACACTCATAGCTAGACTCACCACCATGAAATATGATGGTGCTAAAGGAATGCAGGATCATATCCTTGAAATGCCAATATTGCTGCCAAATTGCAAACCCTAGAAATAAAAGTAGATGAGTCTTATATTGTTCAATTTTTCTGACCTCATTGCCACCTCAGTATGGTCCATTCCAGATGCATTACAATGCTATTAAAGATTTATGGAATGTGAATGAGCTGGCAAGTAATGTAGTTCAAGGAAGGCTAAGTTGAAACAACAAGAACATTACTCTGTTAATTGTGTGAATAAAGAAGCTAAAAAGAAAATATACCATTATGGTAAAAGGAAACAAATTGGACCACTAAAAGGAAATAAACCTGTGAAAGTTAATTAAATTTAGTATAATAGTAGCAAATGCTAAATTTGTGAGAACTATTGGACACATGAAAGCTGAGTGTCCGAAATGTAAAACTTGATTTGAAAAGCAGGGTAAGTCACTTACCTTTGTATGCCTTGAATCAAACCTTGTAAATGTTCGCACTAATTCTTGGTAGCTAGATTCAAGTACTAATGTTCATGTTTTCATAACCATGAAAGATACCTTACAAGCTAAACACTAAACTCCAGTGAACATTTATCTTTATAAAAAATATGAATAAACTTGAAGTTTTAGCCACTGGAACTTTTTGTTTAATTTTCAGTATCGATCATCATTTAGATTTTCATAACAAAGTATATGTGCAATTTTATGAGGTATAATTTAATTTTCCTATCTAGACTAAAAAATGATGGTTTTTCTTTATCGTTCCACAATGTTAGTTTCATCACATTTAAAATAATTTTTCTAGTGATTTTGGATTTTTTCTGATGATTTTTATCAATTTTGTCTCAATAGTACATTTATTAGAAATCCTTACATCCAGTACCATGATTTTTTTTGGAACTATAATAAATTTAATGACTTGTGGCATAAAAGATTGGGGTACATCTCCAAAAAAAGGTTACATAGATTAGTAAAAGAATGGACTCTTCCGCATCTTGATTTTACTAATTTTAAAGTGTGTATGGATTGCATAAAAGGAAAGCAAACCAAACATACTAAAAAAGGTTCAATAAGAAGTAAATAGTTTCTTGAAATAATTCATACAGATATATGTGGACCATTTTCCATAAAATGTTTTGGTGGAAAAAAGTATTTCATCACCTTATAGATGATTTTTCATGTTTTGGACATATTTATCTGTTACATAAGAAATCTTAAATTATATCGATACTTGAGGTATTTCTCATGGAGGTAGAAAGACAGTTAAATAGAAATGTGAAAATCATTAGGTCGGATAGAGGTGAAGAATACTATGGAAAGTATGAGGAATCGGGCCGTAATTCGGGTCCATTCGCCAAATTTCTTGAACAACGTGACATTGTTGTACAACGTGGCATTGTTGTACAGTAAACAATTCTCGAAATGCCACAGCAAAATGTAGTTGCTGAAAGGTGTAATCGGATCTTATTGGATATGGTCAGAAGTATGGTAAGTAATTCTACCTTACCCAAATCATTGTGGGGTGAAGCTACTAAGATGACAATGTATATCTTAAACCGAGTTCTTAGTAAGGCAGTTCTAAAAACTCATTTTGAGTTATGGACTGACAGGAAACCAAGTTTGAGATATATGCATGTTTGGGGTTGCCTAGCCAAAGCGAGATTTTACAACTCACGTGAAAAGAAATTGGATTCTAGAATGGTAAACGAGTATTTTATTGGTTACCCAGAGAGATCCAAAGGGTACAAGTTTTACTGTCCTAATCACAATCTAATGATGATGGAAACAAGAAATGCCAAATTCATTGAGTTTGGTGAGATCAGTGGGAGAATTGAACCCAGAGATGTGATCATTAAGGAAATACGGGTAGATGTCCCTATACTTACATCCTTATAAAAGATTAGTTTTTCTATCTGATCATCATGATGATATCGTGGAACAAGTAAACGACCACCTATCTCAGAATGATAATACCATTGATAAATCAAGTTCGGAGTCACTAGAACAGCTTGTTTTGCGCAGATCTTAGAGAGATTGGAGACATGTCATTTCGACAGATTATATAGTGTATGTCGACGGCCCAACCCACGCTTGGGATCGCACGTGAATAGAAGTGTCGGGGACGAACAACACAAGGAAGTTCACCCCTCATCATAACATACATTTACATTTTTTTTGAAACGTCAAGTAAAGATTATCGCAGCGGAATAAAAAAGGCTAAACCTTCTATAACATACATCACATGGTTAGACTACGGATCCCAAACATAATATTAAATATAGCCAGGATTTAATAATTACATAACTTGTCCAAGAAACCAAAATATTGCTTCCCACATGCGGGAAGACTTTACCAAAATCATTAATACAGGACATCAAAATACAATATGGGTCTTAACATTACCCATATGTTCATCCGACGGGTTCCTTCTTCACTTTCTTAAGGTTCGGACCCCAGCGAAGCCAATTCAAATCTAGGCTAGGCCCTACCTCACATATCGCCCTAGAAGACATTTAAAAAATACGCCCCAAGTGAAGAGACTCGTCAACCCCTAGCACTAAACAACACCCCGAAGGGTATAGACCAACAGAACTGTACATAGTCACCTTCAGTGAGTCCACCTCCCACTGACCCGGGCGGTCAAAAGTCACTGGCCCCCTAAGAGAGGCTTCAATCGGACCCTCGAGGGTCCAAGGTGTCATCACCAAGGTTGTACTTATATGATCCATCATCACCTGCGAGTACTTTTATCGTTCCCAAGAGGGAAGGATAGTAGGAATATAAAGAGTCGGGTGAGATTTTGGGAGAAATCTCAGCAAGTACATCTATACTTTAACGAAAGCATTTTAGGCATATAGTCAAGTGAAAAACTAACAAATTTTCTTACATATGCACTAACATGGGACTTATGCTTAGACTGATGCACATGTTCATGATAAAAATTCATCTTTCTTTTCCTTTTCTCAATTTCCAAAACATATTGTTCAATTCGATAGCAAAGCTTCTTTAATACATATTCTTTCGAAAACACTTTGTTAAAAAACTTTTCGTCTTTTCTTATCTTAGGCGCCACTTATTATATCATATCATATATGGCCCGAAAGCCCTTTTCTTCTCGTCATGACTTATTATTTTGGACACCTCACGGTTTCGCTATGCACCGTGTGCTCCCCTCTAGTTACTGTCACACCCGGCGACCAATTCAACCTAGGTGACTACGTTTCGCGCTATTCATCACTCGTAGATTTCTCTGTGAGCAACTACAACCTTATCAGATGGTGAGGTTTAAGCCAATACCGCTTATAGGGTACCCACTAGCATTAGGTACGACCATGCTCTGGACATCTTTTGGAGCCATACATGGTCCGTCGACTGTTTTTCGTCGACCCAGAGATTTTCACTCAATTTAAACACTCTTGAGTGAACAGAGAATTCCACTGGGACACTTCCCCGTCCCAACCTTTGGAGTTCTTCGAAAACTTTTAATTTATTTCTTTAAAAAATATATTTTTCTCAAAATATAGGTTTTCGTACTTATACATGGGACATGCAACTTTTGACTTTGTGAATGCAAAACTCGAGGTGAACTCGAGTACACACATTTGGTCATTTTTACTTCAAAACCTTATTCTCTAAACTCATACTCATGTGAAAACACCAAAACAGATGCATTAGGGGGAAGTGGGGTGCTCGACATTCACCCCTAGGGTTGGGCCAAGACCCTACTTTGTCTCCTATTGATGTTCTCTTCTTCCATTGATCTCCCTAACACAATCTATCTTTAGTTCAAAAATTTAAACCAATTTCCTAGCCTTATAAGGGTCAAACCCGAAACCTATATAGCCTTCAAGCTTTGTGTTTTCTTTTCTTAGCCTTTCACTAGGGTCCTACTTGAATACTCTAGGTGAAATCGAATCCATACATGTCATTCTCCCAATATACATACTTCTACTTCTCCAAAATATCCAAACATGACTATCAAGTAAATAAGGAATTTAAAACGTCAAGATTTTCTCTTTAAGAACTCCCCCAAAAACATAACTCTTGAAGCATACATATATATATGTATATATTTTTTTATAATCATCAAGTAATAATAATGTCAATATCTTCCAAGATCAATATGACTATTTTTTATCAATACTTTATACATTTTTCATCCTAGCATGACATTTTTATAGGCACAATATTTACAATAAAATCAAGATGCTTCTCCAAATATCATATATGCATATATCCTATATTTATTAACGCTCAACTAACTCAACATTTTCATGCTTACATACTTCTTCTCATCAAACCATCAAGATCATCAATCATCTCATAACTCATTAACCAATAAGATTATAGGTTCTACACATGGATTCTAATCAAGATGACATTTCTACTTTCAAATTTTCATCGTGGCATTTCTAAGCAAGTAACCAAACAATACAAGTATATTCAAACATATATACACATTCAAGCACATTCACTCCAAAATATACAAAAAAATGCTAAAGGTAAAGTAAGGATATACTTACAAGTCTTCCTAGCTAGCTTATATAACTTCTGAAAATAAAAGAAATACTTAGTTAGATCATGCTAAAAGTTTATCATTTTCAAAAGAAATGTTTCCTTTTTGAAAGGTATGGACATAAGGTTCTCCTTTATACTTCTAGGTTTCATTTCAAAGCAACTAGGTTACTTACCTCTTCTAGGTTTCTTCTTCTTCCACAAACACTATCTCCTTCTCCTTCTTAGCTTGGAGTGTTTAGATGTCTAAGTGGTGAAAAGAAGTGAAACAAAGTGCAGAGAAATGAGGAGAGTACCGTGAGGTGCAAAAATAAGAGATGTGTGTGTGTATCCGAAATGTGCAAGCCAAAAGGGTGAGGGAACTAGGCTATTCGGCCAAGGCATTTTGCTAGCTCCTACGCCACTCATTCCTTATGTTTGAGTGACTTGTGACCACTACATAAGCCGCTGGCGGAGAAAGCTCGAAGAGCTCCCCTTCATTCGTTGCTAAGCCAAGGTCCCAGGTCTCCGAGTCAGCCCGCGCTTTTTCGAAGAATCCTGCACATGGGCATGAAAGACCCTTGAGTGACTCCCATCACTTGATCACTTCAACCCTAATCCATCCTATCCTAGGTTTGGAGATTTGCTCCCCTTTTTCTTTCCTCATGGCCGGCCACACATCCTAGGGTTACAACCCATTTCCATCACCTCACATCCTCTCTTGACTCCCCAACAATCCCCTCACATGTCATTCAAATGGATTTGGGAATCCATTTTTGGGAAAACACCCAAAGGGGTTTCGGATTCCCCATCCTCCATCCGAAACCTCTATTCATCTCACTCTCCTTCCTATTTTGTCACATGCCTCTTCGTTCAACCAATTATCTCACATCTTACACAAATTAGTCGTGTCACTCTTACACAAATCCTCATCTAGATTTGGTGGCAAAAGCAAGTCAAACAAGGGGGAAGGGGATTCGGCTAAGGCATGTCCGAAACCCTCATCCCTTTCCTTCCACTTTTTGTTCCATCATCTCCTATCTCATGTCACTTCCTCTTACACCCTCTTACACACCATGTCTCATCCAATCTTACACCAATCTTACACAATCCCTTCATGTCCTTTCCCCTAGATTTGGAAAAGTTTAGGTGGAAAAGCCCTAAGGCTATTCGGCCAAGCCTTCCCACCGAAACCCTCCATTCGTTTCTCATCTCCAAATCTTCTCAAGTCCTTTTCACATCATTTACTAGATATGGTAGGATCCTATGTTGACTTATTTGACAAAATCCTACACCTCGCACACTTATCTAGGTAGGAAAAGATGGAAGATTCCACTCATGTCTTTTCTTTTCTTCCTTCAATAAAACAACTAGTCAACTAGCTCACTTACTAGCATTTTCTTCTCTCAACTACTAGTCTTGACTCAAATTACTAAACGCTTCCTAACTTGACATGTGTCATCAAGTTTGGGATTGGGTAGACTAATGGGCTTCTTTTTATGGTCCTATGGGCTTGTCTGTCCCCCACTTAGGCCCAAAGCTCATGCTATGGCCTTAAGGCCATTGAACTCCTAAGTCCATCTTCTTCTTAAGGCTTTAGCCACTAATTTGCCTAAGTCACCAAGTCATATGTGCATAATTAAATAAAATAAATTACGATAATTTTGGGGTCGTTACAGTGTATCTCCAGGAATCTGAATTTGACATTGGGACAAGTAAAGATCCACTAATGTTTTCATAAGCCAGAGAAGGCATTGATTACAAATAGACTATTTCTCCAGTATCTAAAAATAACTCATTTAGAATTATTATGGTATTGGTGGCTCATTGTGATTTAGAGTTACATCAGATGGATATGAAAACAACAATTTTAAATGGAAGTTTGGATGAAGTGGTTTACATGGAGCAGCTAGAGGGCTTCTCAGAAAGGGCAAAGATCACCTAGTATGTAGGCTTAAGAAATCAACATACGGGGTTAAGCAAGCTTCCTGACAATAGTACTTAAAATTCAATAATATCATTACTACTTTTGGTTTTCAATAAAATATCGTTGATCGGTGTATATACCAAAAGGTCAGTGAGAGTAAGTTCATAATTTTGGATCCTGTATGTTGATGATATCCTGTTGGCTAGTAGTGATCTTGGCTTACTTTATAAAACAAATGATTTTTTCTCTAAGAACTTTGAAATAAAATATATGGGTGAGGCATCATTTGTGATCAGAATCGAAATTTTTCGAAATCGAAAACAAGGATTATTGGAATTGTCTCAGAAAAGTTACATAGAAAGAGTTCTTGAGAAATTTGGTATGAAAAATTATTCATTGTTGGAAAACATTAAAAAGCATATTAAAATACCTATAAGGAATTAAGGATTACCAGTTTACTTTCAGAAGAACTGATAGTTTGGAGGTAACTCGATACTCAAACTATGTTTTAATAGTTGCTGAGGAAATATATGGTTTATGGCTGAGGAAATTTATCTTAGGACTTGGAATTATTGACTTATAGCCAAGCCGCTAAGAACGTATGTCCTTAGAGTAATTTTTCTCTGAATGATAAATATTTAATGAAATTTTAAATACCTAAGTGTTAAGGAGAAAGTACGGAAACAAATATGTCTATAACAATCATATGTTAGTAATTACACTTTAAAAAGACATGTTGAAAAGATGAGTTGTATGTTTATTCCCATAATGTGAACATGATGAAGTGATAATTGATACAATGAGTATTTTGTTATTGGATATTAAAAGATATCTATTATGGTTGTTTCTGTTTTGTTATCTTTTCACTTAATATGTATATTGAAAAGCGTGGATGAATGATGACAAGCTAATATCTACAATAGACATGAATTGGAATCCAAAAGCATTACGATATTTGCCTTCATTATACCAATTAAAGATTGTGTGTTAAATTTAGTTACTGGTGTTGTGGTATATGGAAGAGAGCCTGTTGATTATATATAGAGGATTGCTATGACTCGCATTAGTAGCTAGTTTGACATTGATATTATGAAACTCATGAAATGTATTTTGAGTTATGAAAAGTTTCAGGAAATAAACTTGCACAGTATGGCTAATTTCCTATGATAAACCCATGAACGAAAAATATTATTTTATGGGCATATGTGCCAAGTGGGAGAATGTAAGAGTTTTATTTAAACTCTATGTCCCACATACCTATCTTATCAGTTTGAAATAGTTCAAAATCTTATCGGTTAACATTTGAGTTATGAAGGGATAAGAATTACTTCTAAGAGATAAGATTAAAAATCTATATTTATAATTATAGTTAGATACAAACTTTTAGGTTTCTTGTTGGTCGAAAATCTATAAATAGCATTGGGAGATTCAAGGGTTCTCACCTACAACAT
This sequence comes from Platycarya strobilacea, assembly GCA_036898215.1. NCBI lineage: Eukaryota > Viridiplantae > Streptophyta > Magnoliopsida > Fagales > Juglandaceae > Platycarya > Platycarya strobilacea. The sequence continues at coordinate 21,277,005 of CM072555.1, read as the reverse complement.
TAGAGTGCCTCTAGTCATTGGGAGACACTTGTGAGGCAAAAGTTGTTAGGGTAATATTTCTCTCATAGTCAGATCAATTTTTCGTCAATCAGATGGAGAAATGTACGTTTATCATATTGTTATTTTATTGTAAATCATAGAAAATCTAAGATCCAATTATTAATGTCATATTAAAATATCTAACATGGCGAGCTTTCAAAAAAGGGATTTACATAGTAAAAAGCGCTTGATGATTTGAGCCTTACTCGACAACTACAAGGGGAATCCTTGGGTGACAATGGAACTACTTTAAATTGGCAGAGGATTTGGCAACTAGGAATTCCAGGAAAAGTCAAGAAGTTTCTTTGGAAGGCCTTAAATAATATCCTGCCAACGAAAGGGAATTTGTCCCGAAGGAGGGTAGTTGACTGTTCCCTATGTCCAATTTGCAAATAGGAGGATGATATAGTTTTGCACGTATTGTGGACTTGCTTTGCCTCAACAGATGTATGGGGTGAACCTGGTAGTCCTGTCCAAAAATGGGGAGTTTATTTTCCTGACTTTCAATTGGCCTGGGAGGCTGTGAGTATGAAATTTGATGATGAGCAACTAGAATTCCTATCCATGCTGCTCCATGCATTTTGAGGGCGGCGAAATGATTTTATCTTTGCCAATAGATTTAGATCTCTTACTATTTTGGTTGAGTTTGCAAAAGATAAATCTTAGACAGTTTCAAGAGGAAAATGCGAAATATGATGCTTATCCTATTGAAGTTTAGTTATTATGATGTTAATTCCCTAGAAAGTCCTTTCATGTTCTCGTTTTTTAAGTTATGCTATCTATAATCTTCCTTTTATTAATATGTGTTGGAAGTTGTATTTCAGTTTAAATGAATATGTGAGTCTCAATGCAAACTCATATAAAGATGTAATCAATTGATGAATGAAGGTAGGATCAGAGATCAATCTGTAGAAGGAAGATTGAGGTTTCTTAGAAATACCTTATATTTCCTCTGTTTGGTCTATTTTTCTGTTGCTTGTTTGCTAGTTTTTCTGCTTCATTGTTTAATCCAAAAATTGGCATCAGAGCAAAACCAGGTTCATCTGAGGGTTGATGGCTACTTTTGGAGCATCAACACTAGTTCCAATATTCAGTGGTGAAGGATACAAATACTGGAGCATTAAAATGAAGACATACTTCATTTCTCAAGATTTGTGGGATGTAGTTGAGAAATGGGTGATAGTTCCAGCAGAAGGAGCCTCAGCTTCAACTCAATCCAAGTAAGAAACCACTGAGGATGCTAAAGGATTGTTCATCCTTCAACAGGCAGTGTCTGAATCAATCTTTCCAAAATTGATGAGGGCTAAAACTTCAAAGGCAGCATGGGATATTCTTCAGTCAGATTTTTAGGGAAATACTAAAGTAAAACTCATTAAACTTCAAGACTTTAAAAGGGAGTTTGAAAACTTAAAAATGAAGGATTCAGAAGGAGAAAAAGAGTATTGTTCCAGGTTAGTTGAACTTGTAAATCAAATGAGGGCTCATGGTGAAGAGGCAACTGATCAAAGAATTGCTCAGAAAATCCTTATTAGTTTACACGAGAAATATGACCATATAGTGGCTGCCATTGAGGAGTCAAAAGACTTGCAAACCTTGACTGTCATTGAGCTGATGGGATCACTTCAAGCTAATGAACAAAGGATAGCAAGAAGAAGTGAAGGTTCCTTGGAACATGCTTTCCAATCCAAGGTTAATCTAAAAAATAAGAAAACAAAAGATTACAAGAAAAAGCCTCAAAAGGATTACAAGTATTCTGATCATGCTAAGAAAGAGAGTAAAATGAAAGGAAAGATGGGTGATTTTCCACCTTGTGGTATCTGTAAAAAGATCAATCATTTGGAGAAAAATTGCTACCATGTCGGAAAGCCACAATAATGGAATTGTAAAAAATTTGGGCATATGGAAAATGATTGCATATTCAAGAATGATCAACAAGCTAACTATTCAGAAGAAAAGGAGGAAAATGAGCATTTTTTTTTCGCATGTCAAGCCCTCACCCAAGAAGAGAAAATCTGGTTCATTGATAGTGGCTGCAGCAATCACATGGTTTCTGATGAAGGCATCTTCGCTAGCTTGGATACTTTAGTCAAAACAAAAGTGAAGATAGGCAATGGAGAGCTTGTTGAAGCTAAAGGCAAGGGGACAGTAGAAATTTCAACTAAGAAAGGTACCAAACTCATTAAGGATGTGTTGTTAGTTCTATCTCTTAATCAAAACTTATTGAGTCTAGGCCAAATGATGGAAAATGGCTACTCTTTAAGTTTTGAAAACAACTTGTGCAGAATTTATGATGAAAAGAATAAGGTAGAGCTGAATGAAATAAAAATGGGGAGAAGTAGGAATTTCCTATTCAATGGAGTTTTCCTAATGCTATGGTAGCTACTATTAATGAGACAATGTTATGGCACCAAAGACTTGGGCATTACAATCTCAATTTCTTGAGATTATTGCATCAAAAGGGGATGATGAGAGACTTACCTCTCTTAGAGAAAGAAACCAAAGTATGTGAAGGTTGCTTGATTGGAAAGCGGCATAGCTTCCATTTTCATTCGAGAGCAACTGGAGGGCCAAAGAAAATTTGCAGCTGGTCCATACTGATGTATGTGGACCAATGGGAACTCCAACTCACAATTATAGCGGGTACTTCATTCTTTTTATAGATGATTTTACTCGAATGATTTGGGTTTATTTTCTCCATGAAAAATCTGAAGTGTTTGGACTTTTTAAGAAGTTCAAACTGCTTGTTGAGAAGTAGTCAGGCCATAAAATTAAAACTCTAAGGAGTGATAGAGGTGGTGAGTATAACTCCAAAGAATTTGAAAAATTTTGTGAAGATGAGGGAATAGAACATCAGCTATCAATGGCTTATTCTCCACAATAGAATGGAGTGTCTGAGAGAAAAAAAAATACGACAACTATGGAGATGGCTAGGAGCATGTTACATAAGAAGAATTTACCTAAGGAATTTTGGGGTGAAGCAGTAAATACTGTTGTATTTTTGCTGAATAGGGTACCTACAAAAGCTGTGGAGAAACAAACTCCTTATGAAGCTTGGAGTGGAATAAAGCCCTTTGCAAGTTTCTTAAGGGTGTTTGGTTGTATATGCTATGTCCATGTTCTATCCCAGAAAAGAACCAAGTTAGAAGAGAAGGCTGAAAGAGGAATCTTTGTGAGTTACAGCACAGTTTCAAAAGGTTTTCGAGTTTTTAGCTTGGAAACAAATAAACTTGTTGTAAGCCGAGATGTAAAATTCAATGAACATGCCTCTTGGGACTGAGAAGTTGAGAAAGTAATCCAACAGAATGTTGAAGTACCATTCGAGTCTTTAACTGAGACAAGAGAAGAAGAAGCAGTTGAAGGAAGTGACTCTCAGCAATCTAAAAATAGAAGCCACATAGATTTTGATCACAGTGATGAGGAAACAAATCCTGAATCACCAATAAGGAAAACAAGGCCATTGAGTGAAATTTATGAGCATTGCAACTATGCTACACTTGAACCTATTAGCTATGCAGCAGCATCAAAGGAGTAGGTCTGGCAAAAGGCTATGGAAGAAGAAATCAAGATGATTGAGAAGAATGAGACTTGGAAGTTGGTCTCTCTACTAGCTAATAAAGATGTCAATGGAGTAAAATAGATTTATAAGGTCAAATTGAATCCAAATGGCTCTATTTTGAAGCACAAAGCAAGACTAGTTGTTAAGGAGTATGTGCAGAAATATGGAATAGATTATAATGAAGAATTTGCTCCTGTTGCAAGGATGGATATAAATAGAGTTCTGATTTCACTTGCTGCTCAAGAGGGTTGGAAACTTTGGCAATTAGATGTAAAATTAGCATTTTTAAATGGAGAATTGGAAGAAAAAGTTTATGTTAATCAATCCAAGGGGTTTGAAAAGGAAGAAAGAAAGGTTTACAAGTTGAATAAAGCTTTGTATGGTTTAAAATAGGCACCAAGGGCCTGGTATGGTAAAATTGACAATTATTTTACCAAAAAAGGTTTTAGGAGGAGTAAATGTGAACCAACTTTATATATAAAGGCTCAAAGCAGTGCTGATTTAATTATTATGTCTTTATATGATGATGATCTTGTATTTACCAGAAGCAATCCTAAGATGCTTGAGGAGTTTAAAAGGGATATGATGGCAAGCTTTGAGATGAGTGATTTGGGAAAAATGCATTATTTTTTGGGCATGGAAATAATTCAAGAAAATAATGGGATTTTCTGTTCTCAAAAGAAATATGCTGAAGATTTGTTGAAAAAATTCAATATAATTGGCTGCAAACCTGTAGCAACACCATTAATTCCAAATAAAAATTTGAGAAAAGATGATGATGGTAAGAAGGTGGATGCATCAATATATAGAAATTTAGTGCGAAGTCTACTATACTTATGTAACACCAGGCCTGATATTTTATATGCCACTAGCTTGCTTTCAAGGTTTATGCAAAGTCCTAATCAAGTTCATTTTGGGATTGCCAATAGGATTTTGAGGTATTTGCAAGGAACAATTAATTTTGGAATCTGGTATGAGAAAACAGTAAGAACAAAATTGGCAGGCTTCACTTATAGTGATTGGGCAGGCTCTACTAATGATATGAGGAGTACTTCGGGATATTGCTTCAGGCTTGGATCAGCTATGTTCTCTTGGAGCTCAAAAAAGTAAGGAAATGTTACTCAGTCCATTGTCGAAGTAGAGTGAGTATGTGGCAGCTGCTGGATGTGCAAATCAAGCAATTTGGTTGAGGAGAATACTTGAAGATATGGAAGAAAAACAATTAAGTTCTATTGAGATGTTTTGTGATAACAAATCTGCTATAGCCATTGCAAAAAATCATGTCCAACATTGTAGAACTAAGTACATTGCAATTAAATATCATTTTTTACGTGAAGTTGAATCGAGTGGAGAAATTGCTCTAAATTTCTACAGATCAGAAGAACAAGTTGTAGATATCTTCACAAAAGCTCTCCCTCATGATAAGTTTCAATTTCACAAATCAAAGTTTGGAATAACAGGAATTCACATCAAAGAGAAGTATTGAAGTTTAGTTATTATGATGTTAATTCCCTATAAAGTCTTTTCATGTTCTCGTTTTTTAAGTTATGCCATCTATAATCTTCCTTTTATTAATATGTGTTAGAAGTTGTATTTCTGTTTAAATGAATATGTGAGTCTCAATGTAAACTCATATAAAGATATAATTAATTGATGAATAAAGGTAGAACTAGAGATCAATCCGTAGAAGGATGAATGAGGTTTTTCAGAAATACTTTATATTTCCTCTGTTTGCTCTGTTTTTCTGCTGCTTGTTTGCTGGTTTTTCTGTTTCATTGTTTAATCCAACACATCCACCTGCTCCAATTCCGAGTATGCTACTTAAATGGTGCGCTCCTTCTTTTCTTTTTTAAAGCTAAACTTTGATGTGGCCTTTGACAAGCATTCAGGCAGGATGGGAATTGGAGTTGTTATCCGGGATAGCGCTGGGCGTTTGATAGCAACTCTGGCTGCATCGAAGGAAAGAACTATCTCTGCTACTGTGGCTGAGAGTTTAGCCTTTCGACGTGCAATTGAATTCTGTTCTGTGATGGGTTACTTGCAGGTTCGATTTGAAGGGGATGCGAAACAGATCATAGATGCTGTGAATTCAGTAGAGGAAGACTGCTCTTGGATGGGTCAACCTATTGAAGATACTCGTGTTGTAATGTCTTCCTGCCCGGGTTTCAGTTTACGCTTTATTCCACGCAATTGTAATAGAGTTGCTCATGATCATGAATTTGCCAAAATGGCAATTCGTATAAACTGTGAGGGAGTGTGGTTTGATGTTGTTTCGTCTTTCATTTCTTTCGTTATTCAGGAAGAGAAGTCCTCTCATGTAGTAGCTCTTGATGAATGAAAAGCTGTGGCTTTCTTTATTTCCAAAAAAAAAAAAAAAACCAAAAGATACTATCTTTTTCAATTGAAATGGAGATCATGATCGGCTCGAATATGTATATATCTAGATTATCTCAATAGTTCCAATTATTTTAGCGTTTTTAAAAATTTCAACCTATTTACATGATCAAATAAACGATGCTATATATATATATATACGTACATCTAATATTAACGATGAAATCATTTAAACAAGTTTGTATATATAGACGTGCTTATTACATGGAGATTATAATCAATAAACATGCTGTGTTAGCATAATGTTAAGCCTTCTAAGCCATACGGAGTGCAGCACCATATGAATGACATCAAATGGCTGAGAAGGTCGGTTTAGCTCAAAATGCCTTGCAACTTGTGTCACCCTCTTCTGCAATGTCAAGTACTTTCTTTGAGAAATTCCTTTCAGAATGGTCTTGATTTCAGGTATTCTTTTTGGAGGAACAAACACTGCAAACTTGCTCCAATCAAGCACATCACTAAAGGGTAATGTGTAGTAATCGGAAATAATCACAGGGACACATTCTTGATACATTGCCTCGACCACTCTAGGGCTGGCCACTTCTGACCCACTTGGGCATAGGCAATACTTGCTTTGTCCCATCAATTTGTGGTAATTTTTCTCTTTTGGAAGGTTCTCATAGACTTGAACTTCACCATCTTTCTCCTTCCAATGCTGGAACAATATATCCCTTATGTCACCATGGGCTGCACCGGCGAAGAAAGCGAGGATTGTGCGTTCGCTTGGGGCCAAGCCGTAGCGGGGTGGACTGAGGTTGTATAGAGGGTGACCTTTCAAGTTAAATTCCGGTAATGAGGCGTCTCTCATGGGTTTGAATCCTTCTGATGTGTTGGCATTGCATAACACTCTTATGAAATTCTTGTACAACTTGGGGTCGTGTCTGTCAATCAATGGTGCCTAAAAATTCATCCAGTAGATATCATAGGTTAGTAAATGAACTTTCATTTTTCAGAAAGTGCATTAGAATCTTCAGAAGAGAACTACATATACATATACAAAAAGATTATAAAAAGATAAAGATTTCATTAGATTTATTAATTAGATCTACTTTAATAAAAATAGATGTACTACTTCAAACCACATCAGTTTATGAATTTTTTGTGTGTAATATTCCCTTTGTTTCTAAAGTATTTCCCAAGAAAGAAATATATAGGCTATACCCAGTCATGGCAAGAGACCATGAAATGGTCCCCTCCACTGCTTCTATTCCAGTAGGGGTATTTATCAGCAACAACATGGACATAATCGGTGAAGATGCGTATCATACGATCAAAAAAGGTGCGAGGCTCAAGCACAGCAAAGCAATCCGTAATTTTGGAAATACTTAAAGGTACAAAAAAGGCATGAGCCTCATCAGGATGAGAGGCGAGGAAAGGGCTCTCCCCTCTCTCCATCTCGTCCATGAACTGTCCCCCAATGGAGTATATGTAAGTCAATGGCCCTATGTGCGCCATTGGAAGCTCTCCTTCCCTGTAAACCCACACCTTGAATCTCTTCACCATCTCTATGTGACTCCTGCAGTTTAAATATCCAGAAATGATCATGAACAAAATATGCGTTTATCGTGTGGGAATATTCAGTAAAAAAAGGAACCTTAGGTATGGCCAAAACTAGCATGTATAGCATTTGTTACTTGTGACAATCGTGGAAGAGAGAAAGACAAATGGAGCAAGCTTGCTAGTTGGAATGTGGACCATTTAAAAGAGATTGGTTTTGTTGTGAAGGAAAGCCACTGCCTTAGATTTTTTTCCTTTTTTTTTTTTTTTAACTTAGAAAATACTTCAAACTTTGGGGATTTTTAGTCCGCCACAGGCAAGTAGATAGATGGAATGCAGACAAAATAAATCAGATGGAATGTATATAGATGAAAATGGGATGAAATGCCGAAAGATAAAAGGAAAATGCAAGTACTCCTACCGCTGGAGATTCTCGTTGGTGGCTCCCGTAGCAATTTTTTATTTATTTATATTTAATAATCAGGTAATATTTTTTAATAATATTATAAATTTTTTATTTATTAAAAATATTTAAAAGTATTAAAAAAATGTATGTAAAAAAAAAATGCGAAAGACACTATTAACTGTTTCTCAGAAGTAAGCTTAACTGATGAAAGGCATAGGCGTTTCTGTAAACGGGTCCTGTGGGAACGTAAATTTCCTGCTTATCAGATGTATAATTCTGCGTACGAATCGCTTTACGAATAGCTGCTCTTGCTCTACCCAAATCTTGCTCAATCATCTCCGTATTACTGCTCTTCTCCTGCAGTGTACCCCATAAACAAAACGAAACCAAATAAAAAAACGAAAGCAAAAGAAAGCAAAAATATAACCAAATATAACTATCAAAACGAGAAAGAAATGGAAAAAAAAGCAAAAGAAGCTATTTCTTTTACAAAATTCTTCAAGTATTGCTCACCGTGATATGTCTGGAAATGCTATTAGTTGGTTTAGAGGCGAAAGAAGTTGAGGGTGGTGCATCCATGGAAGGCTCTGGCAGAGGAGCATTTGCAAATGAGAGTGGCAGTACTGGTGCGTTTCTGGGGTTGCTTTGTATGGGGGACTTGGGAGGCGAAGAAGGGGTAATGGAAGAAGATAGATGGTGGGGAAGAGTGTTTTGGCGCACGGGAGTGATGAAAATGAGAATGAGGATGAGAAGGAGACGGCCAGGAATTAGAGTAAATGGATAGCGAAACCTGAAGGTTGCCATGGCCTCTGTTATTGCGTGCGTCTTCTACTGGAGGAGCGCAGTACTTTTAGTAAAATTGAGGAGATTGGGAGGCAACTAAGCTACTAGCTATCCACTTGAAGGAAACTAGCGTATTAGAGCGTGTTGTATTTATTTATAAATAAGTGAATTAGCATTAGCATTAGCATTTATCTATTGGCTCATAACGAGATTGACAATTTTTAATAGACACACATGAAAATCCGTACTCTCATCGCCACTATAAATAAAATTAGTCCATTGAATTCTATAACGCTTCTTGTATTTTCTCTCATCTCTTTTAAAACAAAAAGAAAAGATAAGAAAATGGGTAGAGAATAGTTCTCTTTATAGTTAGGAATTTTTCTCTCTTGCACGAATCCTAAATCTCCATAAAAAAATAATATATCACAAGTTATTGAAAATATGAATTTTTAATTTTATATATTTTGATCATGAGAAGAAATTATCCTTACTATTTTTTATGGCTGTGTTTATTTTTACTTTTCCATTTATTATTGCGATGACTTGCGGCTCAGCTGGACATATTGAGAGAAATGGAGTAAAAATTTGGCCGGGTATTTTGTCGGAAATTAGCGTTGAATGTTAGTGAAGTTTTTCGGTATTGTATAAGAATATTGACATTAGATTTATTAAATAATTAATTAAACTTTGAAAAAAAAGAGTATAATTTTAACGAATTCATCAAATATTTAATTCTATAATTTTATATTAAATTTATTATTAGATCTATTAAAATAATAATATAATAATATTTTTTAATAAAAATATATTGAAATATTTTTTTATATTTTATAATTACACTAATTATATGTATATTAATAATATAATCTGAACTTGAATAATTATTTTTTAACCAAAATTTTTATTTAAATAATTATTTTTCAACTAAATAAGAAAATAATAATGAGAAAATGAGAAAAATAAAATAGAAGAATAAAATATATTAAAGTATGTATTTAAAGTATGAATAGTAATTTTTTAAATTTGAAAGATTGTAAAAATTTATTATAACTTAAAATTAGAAATTAAGAAGTTTGATAAATCTAATATAAAATTTTTTTAATAAAAAATTATTAAATTTATATTTGATAAATTATTTAATTAGATTCGATACTAATATTCTAAATCGTGATCGTACGATGAAGTTGGCGAACCGGACAAAAAGCCTCGCCATTTTTTTTTTTTTAATGCTAGTGCCGTGAGGTTGAAACCGAGGGAAGGTTTCAGACATTCGCACCACATGAGGGATACGTTAGTCTCTCTTTGGTCCCCATTTCACGTGTGTCTTATATGGGTCCTAGATAAATATATATATATATATATATATATATATCTATCTATATCTATATATATAAGATATATCCTTTTTTGACCTCTTTCGTTGATTCCGGCTATCTAATGGTTAGCTATATATATATATATATAAAACTTGTATTTCAAAATTTCTCTTTTATTTATTTATGAATTTTGTGATATTGTTCCATTTTTATTAGTAGAGAAAAAAAAGGAATAATATATTTTGAGATAAATAGATATTTATTCATATGGGTTATTCATTTTGTTGTAATATCGATGCTTTGAAATAGTCATGATAAATTATCAAAATTATTATATTGATCATGCTTCCATTTAATGATATTATAATAAGATCTATACGGATATTAGATTTGCCCCATCAACAAACTATTATTTGGTAGGATGCTTATTTATACTAAAATCTTAGTATAAGCATATTTATAAGATGATAAATATGCTTATACTAAGATCAAAAATGGTTACAAATACTTTTGTGGCAATTTTAGTTTCAATAATATTATATTTATCATCCTGATTAGGACGATAAACATAATAGTTAAGTGCTTGGCACTTGGTGGCCTAATCATATCCTCTCGGTAGCTAGTTATTTTAGATTTTTGTACTTAATTATTTTGTTTTTATCATGTGTAAGAATCTTTTATATATATTGAACTCTAGCATAGTGCAGAAGAGTCTATTTTGAATAAGACTTTAGCATGGATATAAGATTTGTCTAATGGAGACATTTATGGGTGTCTGTTTCTTGTTCCACATGCATAATAAATTTTGATATATTCTCTTCAGCTTATAGCAATGTAGCTCTAGCTCTCTTTTTGTCTGCCATCAAGAGTCTAACGAGAACCAATTATGAGAATTGATATGAGTCTCTCATTATTAATTTGGTTATCATAAATTTGGTTTTGACTTTGAGGGTTGATGCGTCTTATGAACCCACTAGTGAAAGTTTCGTAATTGAAAAGACTTGTTATGAGCAGTGGGTGCATTCTAATAGGACTTGTCTCATGATTATAAATTATACTATTGACAAGTCTATTAGGCAAAGCATAGCTGATACAAATAATTCTAAGTAATATCTCGATGCCATTAAAAAGAAATTTACTAAATTTGATAAAGTGGAAAATGGAGCTCTAATGAATCCTTTTACTACCATAACCTATGATGGGGTTAGTGGAGTACGGGAGCACAGTACGGGAGCAATTACCAATTTCTGTAACAAGCTCAAAGGAATGAAAGTTAAGTTAGCGGATAGCTTTCTTGTATAGCAAGTGCTTGAATCTTTGCTACCTTAGTTTGATGTACTAAAGACCACTTATAATGCTCAGAAAGAAGAATAGAGTTTAAGTGAAATGACTACTTTTATGACTCAAGCAAATAAGATGGTGAAAAAGACTAAGTCTCATGCTACTTTTATAGTAAATGTTGATAAAGGGAAGAAGAAATCCTTTAAAAAAAGTACTAGCAACTCCCGCAAGATGAAAAAATTTGGGAGGCCTCCTCAGCAAACTAGTGTGGGTGTTCCAAATGGGCCTAAGAACGAAGGTTTTAAGGGAATGTGCAGTTTCTGTCATTTATTTGGGTACAAGAAGGCTGATTGTAGGAAGTTTAAGGTTTGGTTAGATAAGAAAGGTACACATTCGTTGCTAGCGTGTTTTGAGTTTAATCTGGTCAAAATGCCTTATGATACTTGATGGTTAGATACTGGTGTACCCATTCATATTACAATTTTTTTTTGTCGGAACTAAGGAAGCGTAGAAGACCAGTTAATACAGAATTAGTAATAAATATGACAATGGGGTGAAAGTTAAAGTTGAATATATTGGTATAGTCGGGCTTATTTTGGCTTCTAAACATGTTTTGAACTTGTATGATATTGCTTTTATACCTTACATCAGAAGAAGTCTTAACTCTTTCTCTTTTGGACAAATGCAGATATATTTTTCATTTTGGAAATAGAAAGGCTACACTTTTTTTATGACTGTTATGATTGGTACTGCTACTTTGTATGATGATTTGTATAAAATTAACTTAGTTCCTACTTTAGATCCTGCTTCTTCTAGTGTCTCTATTATGAATGCTATAATTGGTTCTAAACATACTAGATCTAATAAAACTCTTCTATTTTGTGGTACAAAAGATTGGATCATATTTCTAGAGAAACAATAGAGAGATCGATTAAAGATAGTATTCTATTTGACTTAGATTTTTCTGATTTTGAAATTTGTGTTACTTGTATTAAAGGGAAACTTTCAGTGAGAACCAAAATATAAAAGATTAGCAGAAGTCTAGATATTTTATATTTAATACAAACTAATATTTGTTGTCCCATTTCACCTGCTGCTTTGGCAAATTATATATACTTCTTTACTTTTATTGACGATTATTCTCACTATAGTTGTATTGGGCTCATTTGAGAAAAATTAGACTTATTGGAAACTTTTAAGGCTTTCAAGCAACGTTTTAAAAAACATACCATACCAGTCGGTACAGTCGAAATATATTGTATCAGAACAATAGCGAGTACAGAGAAGTACCATGTTTTGTACTGAAAAAAATCTTGACAGTATCGATGTGTTTTGGTCAATACTAGCCGAAATCCAAGATACTAGCTAAAATACAAACTCACCTGGAACAAAGTGTCCCCGCTCGAGACTTCCTATTTTTGAAAGCCAAGAAAGCCGAAAAAAAAACAACAAAAATCAAAGGGAGAGAAGGACCTGAGGCAAGATACAGCGATTTTTTCAAAATCGTAGATGTCGGTCTTGATCTCCGAGGGAGTATCTTGGAAGTTCGATTTCATCACTTGTTTGACGCTCCTTTTTTAGTGAATTTTGGAGTAGAGGAAGCATCTCTATAGAAAATAAGGTAGAACCACCATGTCTTATTGCGACTCTCTTGAACTCGATATCTTAATCTATGAGGTATTATAGCGACACCTCTCTCTTTGACTTGATGGTCCATCCTCCAAGCATGAAAGTAGAAACCTCTCTCTGACATGTGAGAGCAAAGGTGAGATTAAAGTGAGTTTCAGGATGATAGCTGACACTCACTTTAATCCTCTTTTTGTTTTGTTATTTTTATATTTATTTTATTTTTGTTAAATAACTTTTTAAATTCATTAAATATTTCTTTTTAAAATGAAAAATTTATTAAAAATACATACTTATATTATTAAGTAAAAATACTTATTTGACAAAATGAGTGATTTTATTTTAATGGTTGTATTGAGGACTTATTTAGTTTTACAAAAAAAAAATGTGTTGTTAAAACTTAAGATTTGTTTTGAAAATTATTATTAAATTTGTTACTTATTTTATTGTTATTTTGGAATCTAATTTATGTGTGTATAGACTATTTCAAAATGGTACATGAAATAATACTGGTAACGAAATATTTCGTTCCAATGGCTTGATCGAAACGGCCACCAAAACCATATTTAAAACTTTGCTTTCAAGGCTGCAGTGAAATTTCAGAAAAATAAGAAAATCAAAGTGGTAAGATTAGATAAAGGAGGTGAGTATTATGGGAGATATGATGAAATTGGTAGAAATCTTGGACCTTTTGCTAGCTTTCTCGAGGCATATGTTATTGAGGCTCAGTACACAATGCCTAGAACTCCTGATAGAATGATACTGCAGAAAGAAGAAATCGTACTCTTATGAATATGATGCGGTGCATGCTTAGTCATACCACTTTGAAAAAATTTTGCATGAGTGAGGCTTTGAAGACTGCGACATAGATTTTGAATCAAGTACCAAGTAAGTTGGTTCCTAAGACTCCTTATGAGTTACAGTCAAGTAAGAGGCCTAGTTTGCATCATTTTTGTGTTCGGGACTGTAAAATAGAAATAAGGCCTTATAATCCTCAACAAAAAAAACTTGATCATAAAATTATTATTGGTTTTTTTGTTGGCTATTGTGTGGGATCAAAATGCTCTAGATTCTATTGTCTTTCTAATGTTACTAGAGTTATTGAATTTGGTTGAGCCATTTTGTTTGAGTATGTTAGTGACAATGGAAGTTTCACGCCACGTGAAGTTGTATTTAGAGAGGAGTGTGTTGTTATACCTGTTTAGGTAACTCCTCCATTAGGGGCTACACCATCATTGAATGAGGGAACCAGTACTGTTGTCCAAGATCATGTTGTTGACAATATTGTAACGTACTATATTTGCAAGAGTATTAGTTTAATACTGATATTTCTTTTGATTCAACCTCTTTCAAGAAGGCCATGATAGTTCTCAGTTTTCATTTTGGATGGATGCTATGCATGATGAGATGGCCTTGATGTGTCAAAACAATGTATGAGACTTAGTTGAACTACCATGTGGCTATAGGCTAGTTGGTTGAGAATGGATTTTTAAGACCAAGTATGATTCTGAATGTCAGGTAGAAAGGTATAAGCCTTGACTTGTTGTTAAGGTTTTTAACCAGAGAAAATGCATTGATTATAAAGATACTTTCTCGCATGTTTACACTAAGGACCCCTTTTGTATTATTATGGTATTGGTGGTTCATTTTGATTTTGAGTTAAATTAAATGGAAGTCGAGATAGTTTTTCTTAATAGACATCTATTTGAAGATGTGTACATGATGCAACCAGATGGTTTTCAAGTGGAAGAAAATAAATGTATGGTATGTAAATTTAATAAGTCCATTTATGGGCTTAAGTAGACGTTGAGACAATGGTACCTGAGGTTTGATGAGATTGTTACCTCTTATTGTTTCAAGGAGAATCTTGTTGATTAATGCATATATTTGAGTGTCAATAGGAGTAAGTTTATATTTCTTGTTCTTTATGTCAATGATATATTACTCGCTGCAAATGACATTGAATTTTCGTTTGAGACAAAACGCATATTGTCATCTCATTTGGATATGAAGGATCTTGGTGAGGCCTCTTATATTTTGGGCATCCAGATTTTTCATGAGAGATCTAGAAACTTTTTTGGATTGTCTTAGAAAACCTATATTGATCGAGTTCTAAGTAGGTTTAATATGCATTTTATTTCTCTTAGAAAAGTACCTATTGTAAAAAAATGATAAATTTTCTAAATCTCAATAACCTCAATATGATAGTGAAAGAACTCAAATACAAATGGTTCCCTATTCATCAATTGTGGGTAATTTGATGTATGCTTAAGTATATATACGATCTGATATTACTTATGTTGTTGGTGTACTTGAAAAATACTTAAGTGATCCTGGTTTGGCTTACTGAAAAACTGCAAATAAAGAACTAGATATTTGTAAGGCACTAAAGATCTATTACTTACATATCGATAATCTAATATTCTTGATGTAGTTGGATATTTTGATGTTGATTTTATCAGTTTTTCAAATGATAGGAGATCCATTTCTAGTTATATCTTTATGATGGTAGAAGGAACTGTTTCTTAAAAAAGTGTCAAACAAACATTTACAGTTTCCTTTACAATTGAAACAAAGTATGTAACTTGTTATGAGGCCTAGTACTAGAATGAAAGCAAACATTAGCCTTATAGAACTAGCCTATTGAATTCTATATGATTTCTTGCATTTCTTCTCCTCTCTTAGGACAAGAAGAAAAGGGAAGAAAAAGGGTAGAGAATAGTTCTCTCCATAGCTAAAATTTTTTCTCTCTTTTGTAGGAACTCTAAGACTTCATGGAAAATCCATCATAAGTTATTAGAGGTATAAACTCTCAATTTTTTTGAACACATGCTTTGATTATGAGAAGAAATTAACACATCTTGTGATTCAAACAGAGCATTCCTATTTGCTTCCCTAAATTCTTTCTTAAATTATAGTTGAAAAGGAAACTTCTTATAATTTTATTCTAAATTTGACTCATTTTAAAAAAAAAAAAACCTCCTACATCTCATTCCCTATCATTTTCCTATTCTATTAAAACTTCTATTTTTGTTTTTTTTTTCACTCATTTCCATTTCCATTATTAACCACTAACTATTTTGTCTTATTTTCTTCTTTTCAAATATCACATTCTAATAAATTTATAAATGTTTATACATTTTTTTTCTTCAGATACAATATTATTTTTCAAACCAACATCGATATTAAAAATAATACTTATTTTTAATATTTTCACTTATTTTTAATGTACATTTTCCAATGCGATAGTATTTTTATATGATTTTATCTACACATACTTGAATAATATTTTATTTGCATTTGTCTAATGGTAACATTTTTTTTTTTCGTTTTCACATAACAGTAATATCTTTTTCCAGTTTATCTAATGGCTATATCTATCCCCGTATTGACGATAAAGCTTTTTATCCTTTCTCCAATAGTAAAAGTTTTTGTCATCTTTTTGATGGTAATGTTTTTTTTCCTTTCTCCAATAGTAATATTTTTAATTTCTACCTTCAACGATAACATGCTTTGTCCTTTCTCCAACAATAACTTGTTTTGTATTTTTTCTAATGATAACATATTTTGTCTTATATGAAACAATAACTTTTGCTCTATAAATACACCTTCTGCTAGCATTCACATTATTAGAAATCCAAGTCTCATTTGATCTAAGAACCAAAATTCAACATTCTCCACTTATCTCCAACTCCCTTCATCAAATGGTTCATTCCTTTTTTCGCAAATTGCTCACATATTTGTCCTCTGAAGATGAGTTGGATGTTGTTCCTAATGTTGAGGCTGGTGGAAAGTTATCGAGGCATCGTGACAATCATCAATGTCGTAAGTTTATCCGGCGTTATCATATTCAAGGACAAGCGTGCCTATTTGGCGACCATTTAACAAACTATCCAATATATCCCTCGAATTTATTTTGAAACATATTCCAGATAAGTCATCCCATATCTCTCCATAGTTTGAATGAGGTAGAAGTTTATGAACCGTACTTCGTCCAGAGAGGACATAATACTTGAAGACTCGTTTTATCTTCTATACAAAAGATAACTGCAATACTTAGAATACTACCGTGTGGGGTTGCTAAAGGTGTTATGGATGAATACATACATATTGGTGAAAGCACTTCAATAGAAAGCCTCAAAAGATTTTGCAAGACAATCGTAATTATTTTTTAAGATCAATATTTGCGGTCTCCTAATGCCAATGATGTTGCTTGATTGCTTGTGGTCGGTGAACAACGGGGATTCTCAAAAATGTTGGGAAGCATTGATTGCATGCATTTGAAGTGGAAAAATTGCCCTGCCACCTGGAAATGTATGTACTTTGGCCACACCCATGAACCGACTATTATTTTATAAACAGTTGCTTCATATGATCTTTGGATATGACATGCATTTTTGGTATGCTTAGTTCACATAACAACATTAATGTGCTAGAGAGATCTCTTATTTTCATGGAGTTTGCCCAATGATGTGCTCCTCCAATCAATTACACAATCAATGGTAACGATTACACTATAGGGTATTACCTTGCGATAGTATTTATCTCAAGTGGTCAATGTTTGTAAAGATGATTCCATCACTACAAGGGAATAAAAATAAAATTTTTACTGCAGCACAAGAATTCGCAAGAAAAGATATCGAGTGTGCATTTGGAGTACTTCAACAACAATTTGCAATCGTTCGTCGACCTTCCCGAACGTTCAAAGTGAAGGAGCTAACAAATATAATGAAAGCATGTGTTATTCTACATAACATTATCATTGAGGATGAGCGTAATGATAAGGGGTCTGAACATGGAGTATGACCAAGTTGATGATCATATTCTAGAACTATTGCACAATCCAACAAGCGAATTTATCAACTCCATTCAATGTTGTCATGAAATTACAGATAGCTCGACACATCATCAACTGCAAGCAGATTTATTCTCAACAATAGAAGGGAATTCTCTATTATTGGGTTCTTTATCTTCTCATTTGTAGCAACTATGTAATCTTGTTTCAACAATATCCATTCCAAAAAACATGTTTTTTTAAAGAACATGTAGATTGTTATTGTAATATTTCCATTATCTGTAATAGTTTAAATATTTGTAATGTTCAAAAATAATCACAAGCAACCTCTATCCATTTTAGACAAAATTCAACGACCAACTTTTTGAAGCTGCCTCAATAAATACTTGCTAAACGTGCAAGTTATAAAATACCACAAAAGTGCAAAGTGTCCCCATGTTAGCCCTTAACATGTAGTCTCAACACTCAAGCAAGTTCTACAAATGTCCAAATAGTGAATAAAAAATAAGTTACAAAAAAATTAAAATCAATCTTCTAATGCACTGCGCTTGCCAAGAGCTCCCTCTGAAGTTGCTGGAAATATACTCGTTGAACTCCGGGCAACATCACATTGAGCGACATTATTCTCTCCTCTCTCTCCCACTAGGCGATTTCTAGTTTCTTCGCCTCCAACCTCAGTCTCTCATTCTCTTGTCTTTTTTTTATTTCCCTCTATTTTTTTTATCATATGCCATCTTCTTGGCCTTAAGTTGGGAATTTTTTTTCCTAACGTTAGCAAGGTATATTTATGCTTACTCAGCTCCAGAAGCTCATATAATGCCCTGCCTTCGGCCATACGTTTTTCTTTCTCAGCTTTTCTTTCCATTGGACTATCCAATTTGATGACATCATTCTCCACAACATTCTCAACCTCTATACCACTAATTAAACTAGGTGCAACTTCTACGGCACACAAATATGTCGGGGACATTGTTGACATTCACTTTATCCCATCCTTTGTGTATCGCTACCTTCATTTTGGTTGGTCCTTTAACAATTCCTAACAATGCTTGAACTGAAAGAACGTTTTCTCAAGTGGTTGGTACATAATCTTTGCTTTGTCAAACTTCCAATTGAAGCATAAAATGAAATAATTAATCACCCATTAAAGATAAAGGAAACATAAGGCATAAATATGATAATTAAGTGAAAAAATAATATAAAAGTAGATGTTTGTACCTTGTCTTGTTTAGTAATACCACTTCGATTCAACCCTTCTACTTGGGCGAGTCTAGCATAAGATTTGTTCGTCACCTTTGAATGACAGACTACCGATATATTAAGGACTCAACACTCTTCTCATTTTTACTTTCTTTATGCTCATTGAAGTATTGACTAAATTTTTTCCAAAAGTTGAGCAAGTTTTTAGTCTGTTCCCTAGACGACATCAACGCTACTATTCAGCTATGTGGAGACAAGTAACTTGTCTTCTTCAAGTGTGAAGTTTGTACCCTTAGCTAATTTTCTTTGAGGGGAACGCTCTATTTAGGGTGGGGGTAGAGGTGGAGGGTCATCTAAAGTTACGAGAGATTGTTCACTTTGACCACCATAAATGTGGCTAATTCCAATCTCCTGAGTTAGGAGGTTGGTGAAGAACATATTTTTATGGTCGTGTGAATCCATCTTTAAAAATTGTAGACACAAAAGAATTGATACACATGTTAGACAATTAATATCAATAAATGCAAGTGATTTTGGTAGCAGACTCAAGAATCCTATGGTAACATTTGATCACACTTGGCATATTTCCTCGCATGGCTGCAAGAATCGATTGTCATTGTTTATTGGCCATCTGAATTACCATGCCATGGAGGTGTGTACGAAAGTGCCAAATGTCCCCACAATAATTTATCATCATCATAGTTGAGGGGTTAGATAACTGAAATCCAATATTTAATCATTTTGCAAAATGAATGAGAATGTATATACATAACATAAAAAATAAGAGCATTCTCATCTACTTTCCTAAACACTTGTGTGTTTCAAATGTGGCTCAAGATGGTTTAAAGAATTTATATCATATGTGAGACAGGAGCTCAACTAAGAAATGGTTGCAAAACCAAAAAACCATGGTTGCCTTTTGTGAAAACGGTCACAAAATAATGGGATGACCATTCGGGTTTGGACTATCCTGCCATATTGATGGAGCCCCATTAAACACACTTGTGAATTAGCCCCCTCCCATGGAGTCATTTGAACCATCATCACAACAGTGGGTAGAAATTTACAACAAATAGTGTATGAATGCATACAAATGCATTGGGTAGAAATCAATATAACAACTTGTCTTAATTAAAACCAACAAGTAATACCACAATAACGATAGAAGAGATAACCAATATAATTAATAATGCTGAATGAAATTTAATAATGAATTTTTAATGATACCATAAAAAACAATGCACAAACTAATAATTATTCTCAATATTGTCCAAACATGTAAGCATTATTCATCTCACAAATGTCACAATAACCAACAACCCCAAATAACAAACAATCTTAGAGCAGTGAATAACCAATAATAGTCCCAAACAGTTTATATAACATTTTGTAACTTTGATTCATGTTCAAATAAAAAATATATAGCATTTTCAAATGGCTAACTTGTTGTCAGAGAATTAAGTTTGAAGAAATCCAACAAAGAAGATTGTAATGAAATGTCCAAGCACTATAATTATTTGAAATGAGATTGGTGATAATAGCTCAAGAAAAACAAGAAGTCCATAATGAAAGCACATGTTCATGCAACTAAAAGTAATGAATGTTGGAAATTGGAAATTGCACACAGCAACTCTAGAACAAACAAGAAATCCATTGAAAGCACAAGTTCATGGGGACATATACAAGGTCAAATTGCTCATAGTAGCTTAGGTACAACCAAATCAAATATGGGATTCCTCAAGCCAACATCAATGTAATCACCAAAGCAGTGAATAATAAAATACCCAAACAATAAAGAGCTAAATAAGATAGAGAAGTATAGCTCCAAGAAGTTGAAAAGGTAACACAAAGCACAAACCACGACAACACAAAGCACATGCTATGGCAACACAGAACACAAGCCATGGCAACACAATAAACAAAAAATAGATCCAATCGAAATGCCAAACCCTAGAGCACAATCGTAAGGACATGGATCACATATCACATATTTCAGTGGCCAAAATTAGACCTAAAAGTAAGGAAAAATAAATGAGAGCAATATGCATCAAATTCATGCCATGGGAGATGGATGTGTAAAATTATGCGTCGAAAAAGACAGAGTCCACCCATGGGAGGGGGAAATCAGTAAGTAAAATTATAACATCCCGCTCTCGAAAATAGCATTTTGAAAATATTTTAGATAGCCAGTGTGCTACTAAAACTTTTCTTTATAAAAACGCACCAGATACTAACGTTTTTAAATAAGTGAAACAATCTTTATAATACTAAAGAGAGTCAGCGGAAGAATTTGCTTAAAATAAAATGTTAAAGTCTCATGTGTTTACAAAAATATTTCATTCATTGGAACTACAAAATAATTAATACACTGTCTAAACCTCTGCATTGTCTCTCTGAGTCAAATCTTACTAGCTGCTTATCCACATTACCTATAATGATTTTTAAAAGAAAACATAGAATTATAGAAATAAAAAAAAATGAGTTGAATACTCAATAAGTAACACATCATACGGTAAAAATAATACTCATCAGTTTTCTCAAAACATGCATACTCATAGATACATACATAATAATATGAATATGAATTTTTTCATAAATGCTGAATATGACTTTTTCATAAATGCTGAAAATATGAGATTTTTATAAATAATGAGTTTTTCGTAAAACATGAACATGAACTTGGGTTTATCTCATCATATCATATCGTTTCGTATCATAAACCGCTACCCACTGTTAACTCCCGTGAGTTAGGGTTAACGAATCTAAAAAGATTTTGATTCCGTCTGTGGTTGCGGGTTGTGGAATCCATACATAAGGAAGACATACCGAGTACACTACCAACATATACGACTTGGCAATGCAATATGCCCATATTTAAGTAACGATTTCATATCATACATAAGCCGCTTACATACCTTATCATACTTGCATACTTATCATAATATAGATTTCAAAAGAAATCACATACTTTTCATAATATCATGATGCATGGTTCCTCACATGAATTCATGATAAATAATTTTATGCACTCTCACATAAAATCATGACTTTTCATAAATAATTTTAATGCATAAGACCATGACATTTCATAAATATTTTTAATGCATAAACCTTCGCATAAACCATGCATGGGTTTTCATAAATTGTTGTATCATAACTGGGTACATAAAGAAAAGTTTCTAAATGATGGACATACATACATAATATTTTTTATAAAATATGTATACCGGACATGCACGAAAAATATGATCATCCTACTTACCACTTTAGCGCTGCGTCTTGGTTTCACGTCGTAGCTCGTAACCTATACGAGATATTAAGCGTCACTAATTTTCTAAAAAATGTATCATGACAAATTCTAATTGTTTAAAATTATATATGAAATAATTAAAATAGACAAAAACTATACCTTTAAAAATATGCTTAAAAACGCTTTAAAAAAATAGCAAGGTCTAAAATAGTTTATTAAATACTATGAGATTTGACCTAATAATTTATTTTAAAAACTAGGCCCAATAAGCTTTAAAATAAAAGCACTAGATTGAATTGGCTTTAAGGCCCAAGGTCCATTTAAACTCAAGAAATTTGGATGATGGTGTTGAGAGTTAACATGGGCATGAATGAAACACTTCAAACCATTAAACAAGGTTGCAAAGACCAAAATAACAAGGGAAAAGAAAACAGAGCTTGCATGATATTTACTGAGATTAGGGCTGGATGCGTTGCAAACTTCTTCAAAGGAGGCACCCCGCGGCAATACTGGGTATATGGAGCGGCACGAGACTGGTCAAAGAAGGTCTATTTATTGTGGTTGATGGGGAGTGGTCCAACGTGATTTGGCTTTTTGTGATTGTGGGTTGCAATGGCTCGACTTTGGGAAAGGCTGCTCTGTTTTAAGGGCTAAAAATAGGGGACTATAATGGTGATTTGTGGAGGTGCTAAAAGGTTGGCTAGCCATGATGGAGAGGGTGGTAACGATGGAGGGAAGGAAGCCGTGAGTTTTGTTTGTACGAGTACGAGGGCAACGTAAAGGGCTTGAGAATGTGAGGGCTGGTGTTAAATGCTTGCTGCTGAGGTAGCTATTGGTTGGTATTTAAAGATAATGAGGAGGAGTTTATTAGTTTGATGTGGAGAAGGTTTAACGTGTTTGGTTGGAAAACTAAGATTGAAGTTGTAGTAGTTTTCGTAAAGGAGTCTTTGGGTTTGAGTTTAGTTTGGAAACCACTCAAATAGAAATCTAACATATCAATATACAGCTAGTTAGTGAAAATTTAAATCAAATATTAGCACTAAAAAAAATTATCTTAAAAATTATCTTAAACATATTTTGATAAAATAATAAAATAAATAAAATAAAACAAAATAATAATAATAATAATTGAGGTCAGGATGTTACAAAAATAGTGCGAAAGTGAGAGTCAAATTTATGTAAAGTTAGGCTGATGAGGAGAAACCACTGCCATGGTGGCTACGTTGCGACAGAAGGCAACGTCGAAGAGGGCAACAAAGAGTGGAGAGAAAGGAATACGTGGGACTAGCAACCGAAAGGAATGGGGGATAGGGATTGGTGATGTACAGTGTTTCCTATATTTGGAGAACCACTGTAACTAACCTAAATCAAAACCCTAAAATAGGGAATGGGATGTGAGGGGGTTTTTCAACTCCTCCAAATATTTTTTTCCCAAATTTGGGGATAGTAGTGATTTAAGACACCGATTGGGAATGCTTTTAGTAGTGGCTTAAAAACAATTTGGCCAAATTTTGATTAGAAAATTCACTTTTATAAATTTACCAAGTCAATTCTCAACAACAATAAATAATAGACTCTTTAAGTCTATTACTATTCTATTCAAAAAATTAATTTTTATTTTTTTAAAATTCTAATTATAATTTAAATATTTATTAACCATCCAAAATATGAAAGGTTTCATTTGCTGTGTTAACCATAATGCTATTAGGGTCACAACTGGGAATAAAATATTTTGTGTCACAATCTACCATGATTGACATGAGTTGCAACTTGCAGACCAAGATGCATTTTAGAGGACGGCTCATAGCTCATAGTAAACCCAATTGCCCAGTTACGAACATCAACCGTTGACAAAACCTTTTGGAATTTCAATTTCGGTTTGTCTAAGAGTATAATACTCTCTAAAAACTGAGATAATCAACCTCCATCTTTTAAAGATAGAAATGAACAAATTACACTATCCTCCAAAGTATGAGCGGATAAATAATGGAAATAACCTAATCATTTTTATTATTACCTAACACAAACAACAAAACAAACTACACTAAAACAGAAATATAGAAACGTAAAATAGACACACTAAAATGAACAACAACATAAATGAAAACATAACAGAAACATAAACGGAAAACAATGAGTAGAAGGCTGTAAAGGTGCGTGAGGGACATGTGCCAGTCTATAAATGTGTTGGACCATCGTTCCTGAATCTACCAAATACGCTAACCACCATGTGTCACACTAGCAGAGCCCTCGGTGTGGTGGCATGTAGGGCAGCCACACCTATACTTTGACCCCTGCATGTGGATTACGCATTGTTCCTTTTGACAAAACCTTCAGTAGTTTGACAGATCGATAGTTTAGGAACCTCGTGGTAGGGCGTGGGTGGTAGCTGATCACTGTTAAATGTCAAATGCCACTTTCTATACTCCAACCGGAAAAAAAAAATACAAAAACTCAAAGAAAAAATACTAGAATGAGGGAGGAACGAAGGAGGGAGGGAGAGAGGAGTCAAAGCTCTCACTCCCCTAAGAGACAATATTCACTTAGACATCAATCGCTAATTAGATGTAGAGAAAGGGAGGAAAACTAGGGATGAGAAAAATATTAGGAAAAGATGAATTTTTTATAATGAAAATAATATTGGGCAAGCTGGCTAGTGAATAAATCTTATGTGAAAATTATTGTAGGTCAATTGAGTCTATTGGGTTTTTATGTAATCTAGCTAAACTTTGATTAGAATTTAACTAAGTTGGGTGCACTACTTGTGCTTTTTAGTAAGACAGAAAATGATGCATGACACACGTTACCGATTCATATTTTGATTATATTTTATTTAATTATTAAAAATTGCTTTTAAATAAATGTGTAATCTTTTTCTTTATTTCAAATATATAAATGGATTTAAAAAATACTTGAAAAATATTAAATAAAAAATATATTTTACACTTCTGAATAGAATCACAAGGGCCAGTACTCTTGGTGAACCTAGCAGAACCCCTAATACGAATATGAGCAAAAAATAATATAATATAAAATAAATAAAAAAGAAAAATAAAGAAAGAAAAATACGAGAGTAGTGAAAGGCCTAATTTGTTACCAATATTATTCCATTAATCAATGATTCATGGATCCAGTTGGTCCGTCGACACCCGTTAGTGTTAATAGCTAAGCTTGGCCATCCCAAAGGGCTTTAGCAGCAGTCCCAGCCATGGCTGGCTTGTCGGTCCCCTCGCCATTTCTGCTTACTCTAGCCCTTCTCTTCCTCTTCCTTCTCATCTACATCTCTCCCTTAAACCAAAGCCACCTCACTCTCCATTTTTCTCCATCTATTACTGCTCCAACTCCCACACTTCTCTCCCCACAAACCACCCACAAAACCCCAGCACAAGTTTCAGCCGCACCTTCTCCCGCGGAGGCAGATTCCTTCCTAGATTCACCACCTTTCTCAACTTCCAGTACTGATAATCCCAGTAGCCATATTAATCCTCTTAACCTTAACATCAAGGTGCATATTTTCTTTCGATTGAAACATTAGTTACTGATCTGTTTGGTTAATTCATCGATGATTTTTCTGTTGTTTATTCATTGTTTTCTTCCTTTGGGGTTCACTGTGTGTTCGTGTGCAGAAAAGGAGTAGGACGGCGAAGATCGAAGAAGATTTGGCCAGAGCTCGAGCGGCTCTCCGCAACGCAATTCGTTTACAGAACTATACTTCTGATAGGGAGGAAACATACATCCCCAGCGGATGCGTTTACAGGAATGCATACGCCTTTCATCAGTTATGTTTCGAGTAAATTCTTTCTGTTAATTTTTCGTGAAGGGCTACTGAAACTGTTTTGCATTTCTGGGTTGTTTTTAGATTTTTTATAACATAAACAAAGTGTTTTTCAAGTTCATCTTTGGCAAATCTACCGACATTTTTTTCTGAGCGGTCTGCATTCCGGCGAGCGAAAAGGTTTTCCAATCCGTTTCTTTGTTTGTTTGCTTGCGGCCGTACGTGCATGCTTTTGTGTCTTTACTCTTTAATTCGATTCTCCTCCTTTTGGCCATTTCTGCACCGCATGATTTTCTCACCCAAATTACGCCCATTCATCTTTCGTCGTAATCTTGATGTACTGAAAATTTCCTTTACTTGTTATGGAAGAAACCGGCCCCTACTTACGAAATATGCATCAATGGAATTAAATTCATGTAAATTTGTAATCAAGTCTTTCCCACGTAGGACAAGGAAATACCTTTGATCTGTTGAACTGATCAATTTGGAGAATCCTAGGACATTTATTATTTTTTTGTGTGGCTTTTTCAGTAACCATAGGACTCATAAATGTTATAAATGTGTTAAAAAATCGACTTTATGGGTATTTTGCAATTATGTATAAAATAATCAATTAATACTAAAAAATCCCCTTTATTAAAATGTATTTATCTTGGTGTATAATTCAAAGTGTATTGCTACTGTTCATCTATCAAGGTATTTTGGATAAGTAATATTTTAGATATAACTATGAGTTATACAAGCGTCGCATATTCCGATCTTTTAAAAAAAAAATCCATTAAATTAAAATCAATTATTTTATTACAAGTCTCAAATTTATTCTCTTTTTGAAAGTTGTGTGCCGTGCTTGCTCTTTATTCGTTTCGCTTTGAATAAATTTCTTTCTTGCTCTGATCACTTCCCTTCATTATTAGTTTTTTCTCTTTCTTTTTTCGTCCATATCTTTCTATATCATTCATATCTCCATCTCTTTCTATACCAATCATCTCTCAATCTCTTCGTCTCTCTTTCTTTAATCCAACAGAGGACATCTTGATAAAATTATTGGATGAAGTTCTTAGAAAAGTGGTCAGTTAAAATAGAGAAAAAAAGAGCTTTTAATTAGTTACTTTAAATATATAAGTTGACAAACTAGCTCGAATCCTCTACCCAATCCCAAGACATTTATTTTGATTTGTCGTCAAGTTACCATTTCGTTATCATAGTCTTGAGTCTATTGCACGGTGACGTTGGGATTTAATAAAAAATCATAAATTTGCTTTTTTATTTTGGGGGTTTACAGGAGTCATATAGAGATGGTGAAGAGATTCAAGGTCTGGGTGTACAGGGAAGGAGAGAAACCAACGGTACACTGTGGGCCCATGAGTTACATTTACTCCATAGAGGGCCAATTCATTGACGAGATGGAGAGAGGAGACAGCCCTTTCCTGGCCTCCCATCCTGATGAGGCACATGCTTTTTTCCTACCTATAAGTATTACCAAGATTGTCGATGTCTTTTACAGGCTTGACCCCTGGCACTTTCCTATGCTCCCAATCTTCACCGATTATGTTAATGTTGTTGCAAACAAATACCCCTACTGGAATAGAAGCAGTGGAGCAGACCATTTTATGATCTCTTGTCATGATTGGGTATTTATTTGAACAATTTTTGTAGGTTAAAGTTGCTTGCTTTTGGTCTTGCTTGAAGAATGATAGAAGATGAAAATTTTATAAATAATAGTAAAATAATTTATAAATAGTAGTGGAATAATTTGAGTTAAGATATATTATTGAGTTTTGATAAATGAGAGAGAAAATGTTAATTTAAAATATTTTTATAATATAATTTTATTTTAAAATTTGAAAAATTTGAATTATTTTTTGTATTTTGTTTTGTTGTAATGATTAAGTAATGATTAGAAGAAAATGTTGTATATAATTAAAATTAAAAAAATTTTGTATTGAAGTCAAGATGTTTGAGAAGGAAATTATAAAAGATTTTAACAAGATGAAATGGTTTGTGCTTTTCCAAACGAGTAACCACATCTCTTTAGATACAAATTTCTTTTTGCAATACTAAGATTTAAACTTAATAAGTGGAGTACATTTATTTAATGTTGAAATGCCAATAAGTAATAATTAATATTGTAGGATTCAAGTAGGGTCATGCAAGGTGAATCTCTCTATGAATTATATAGACTGGATTATATTTCACCAGCTTTGTTCTTTCTCTAGGTTTAGGAGCTGTGCATAAGAATTAGGGTTTGATGACAGTAAGGCTGACTTTGAATCACGTCTTTAGAATGATAATAATCACCTTACTAATTTCTAGCCAGTCAATGAACTTTTGTTTTCTTTGGTTTTTCAGGCACCAGAGGTTATAAAGGAGGACCGTGAGTACTTTAAGAACTTCATAAGAGTGCTATGCAATGCCAATACTTCTGAAGGATTCATACCAACAAGAGATGTCTCATTGCCAGAATATAATCTGAAAGGTCACCCTTTTTACACCCTCGGCCCACCCCGTCTCGGCCAATCCCCTCGGAACCGCAACATCCTTGCCTTCTTTGCAGGTGCAGCGCATGGAGACATAAGAAGCCTTTTATTTGAGCATTGGAGGCAAAAAGATAACGAGATCCAAGTATATGAAAAGCTTCCCAAACAGAAAAACTACCACAAATTGTTGGGGGAATCCAAGTTTTGCTTGTGCCCAAGTGGGTCAGAAGTGGCAAGTCCAAGAGTGGTGGAGGCCATGTATCAAGAGTGCGTCCCAGTCATCATTTCTGATTATTACACCTTACCCTTTACTGATGTTCTTGATTGGAACAAGTTTGCAGTATTCATTCCTCCAAAAAGAATACCTGAGATCAAGACAATTCTGAAAGGAATTTCAGAAAGAAGGTATTTGACATTGCAGAAGAGGGTGAAACAAGTTGCAAGACATTTTGAGTTGAATAGACCAGCCAAGCCATTTGATGTAATTCATATGGTGCTTCATTCTGTGTGGCTTAGAAGGATGAACATTCGGCTACCACAAAATGACTACTGATCACAAAAGAAACGAAAAAAAGGTACAAGTTTCAACAAGAAAATGTACAAGATTGTGGCTTAGAAACAATCTTAGTTTTTTTTTTTAATTTGTATTAGTTTTTTTTTATATTGTTGTATTAATTTACTTCCTCTATATTCTTTTTTCATATTTGGGTCTGTGAAATATTATTTTCATACAAAGAAAATATACAAAAAAAGTAATATAATCTTGGTATTTGACATGAATTTTTCTTAAACAGAATTAGCAAACGTAAGCAATCACGTGTCTTTTGAAATGTTCCGAAAGATCCGTAGTTTTGTACTTTATTGCATATGGGTATGTGAAATCATGAAACCAACACAAGACAGTTAATCTCATTAAGCTACCCTCTCATCAATTCCTTCTTCCACCACAGTTGCATTACATTGGATGACTCTTCAATCTGGGGAATGCTTCTTTAAACCTCCACCATATTTTTTGGCCCTCTTCCTCAACCTCATATTCATCTATGTTGTCTGCCTTTTGTTCGACCTATGTTACATATTTTACTGTTGTTTCATCTATTTTAGCGTTTGGTTTATAATGCTAATATTATTTGAAAATACAATCTTCCCTACGAGGCTAAGAAATTATGGGCATTGAAGAGTATTTAATTAATTATGATGATGCTGCTTTAAAAATAATAATTCTATTTGAAAATCTTTACACTACACACTATTTGTGTAGCACAATCTAATTTAGAAGATAAATTTTAAAATTTAATTATTATAAATTGAATTACGTCATATTTATTGTGTGTGGTATAAAATCATTCAAATAACATTACGCAAACGAAAAAACTCACCGCTTTAATAAGAGCAGCAAAGTTGGAAAAAAAAAAAAGAGTTTCAGCTGGTGTTGGACCTTGGTCGCTTGGGTCTGGCTATCTCAACGAACCAAGCTTTCTTTAACAAGGTGTCTCGGTTTTGTTGTACAAAAAAAAATAGGGTCTCATTTTCAAAAACTTAGGTATCTGATTACAAATATCTAACTTAGCCTTATTGACATATTGTGTGCTAAATTCAGTTGATTCAAAGTTGGTGAATGGAAAACCGGATCCAACCCCTTAATTGGGTCAGATTGTGCGGGATCTATAATCTGGTACATGCATCGTGTGCCTAGGAGAAAGACAAGCCGAAAATGTCAAAAAAACTACTAGATTAATTGGGCCAAGGGTGGAAAAACAACTGAATTTCTAAGACCATACATATATTCTTTATCAAGGCCCAACTAGACTTTAAACTGCATTTTTTTTTTTCCTGAAAGGAACATCTCAAACTCATTTCATTAAAAAACAAGAGAGGAAATACAAGAGGAAACTTCTTCCATAGTTACAATGAATTCAGAAAATGATAGAAAATCTTTTGCTAACAAATGGGCAATAAGTACTAGGATTGTGCTCTAACTCCGACTTCGAAATAGAGTCAGAGTTCGACTCCAATCAGAGTTTGAAATTATAATCAGAGGTCGGAATTTCGACCTTCTATCGAAATCCCTTATTCTATCGTTGATCAAATCCTAAATATGAAAATCTAAGATACTCCACTCTACTAATCAAATAATTAATACTCCTTATTCACGATAAGCAACAAGGAAATGAAAGGTTGTATACAAAATGGTCAAGAAAATGAGCAAATCCTTATTCTATTGCCGATGGGCTCTAATGGGTTTCAAAGTCGAAGTCGAGGTCTCGAAACGGTGAGGAAACGAAGTTGACATCTGACAAATGGATGAATTCACGGACTCACGAAGAGCAGAAGAAGTCACAAAGAATCTTTCGAGAGAGATTATAAGCTTGAAAGAGGAGAAAGATGCACTATTCGCGAGAAACTCAAGGCCTTCCATGAACGTATGGATGAGAGAAAATTCAAAATAAGTTGCTAATCTTCGATTACAATTGTAGAAAACTCAGGAATCTAGCACTGAGTTGATTCTTGCTGTAACGAACTAGAAGAAAACTAAGAACACGGAAATAGGTGGAGGTGTTGGGGGAAAAGAGTTGAGAGAATTGAGAAGAGAGAAAAACTAATTAGGGTTAGGGTTTTTGAAATATATACCACTATTAAACGGCATCGTTTAACTTAAAGTGTTGTAAAAAAAATGAAAGTGGGAAAAGAGGGGGTCAAGACTCGAACCCAAGTCTCAAGAGTCATCCAAAATGCACACAACCATTAGGCTACTTAAGTTCTGTTAATTTTCTTACAATATATAATATATAAAGTATAAATAGTCGGAAGTTGGAGCTAACCTGGACTTTGTTTCCAATTCCAAATTCCGATTTCGGAGTCGGAGTTCCGAACTTTGACTTCCGACTCTGATCAAAGTCAGAATCGAAGTGGAAGTTGGACGGAATTTGAAAATCAAAATTTTTTAACACCGTTAGCCATAATGTTGTCATTTCTCCTTACATGAGAAATCTCCCATTTAGCAAAATTCTTAAAAAGGTGTTTTGCCTCACATATAAACATGCTAGTACTATTTCAATCTTCCTTATCACTCTTAAGGGCTTTTGTGACTTATAGTGAATCCCCCTCAAATATGACTTGATTTAGGCCAAGATCAATGGTAAATTGGACTGCTTAGAGGGCTCCATGGGCTTCTACGAGTACGGGGTCGAGAAATATATACTTGCTTGGTCGTAGGTGGCAAGTACATGCCCTGCACTATCCCTGACAGTAACTCCTAGGCTAGTCAATGGCCCTATCCCAATTAATCTTTGTCCAGTTCAATGGGAGAACTTGCCATGAGTTTGTTGAGGAGCACAGGTGCTTGAGTGTGGGAGTTCTAAATGAGTGTTTATCTACAAGCAAGTCTAGAGTGGATCGAGCTTCCTTGATCAAGTAAAAGGGTGACAGAAGTCTTATTTGGAAATAAAGTTGTTCCTCCTCCACCATATTTTCCTAGCAACATTCACAAACTCTTGACTAAGGCAAAATGCACTTTTGTAAACTTTTGGAGTAGCCACCGCATACATCTTTTGTTGAATCACAAAACCATAGAGCATGCATTGTGTCTTCAATTTCCACCTTGCAAATGGGGCATAAAGGTCCTCCACAATCTTTTTTTTTTTGTTTGAAAAGATTGTATTTGGTGGGAAGCGACTCGAGACATGCTCTCCAAATGAAAACCTTATCCCTTGGTGAAACTGATAACTGCCACAACTGTTGCCATGCTTTGTGAGGGTTACTAGATGAAGCTTGCCCCTTCTCAGCTAGTCCCTTTTCATTTTCCATGTGATAAGCAGTGTGGATAGAAATTGAACCTTCTTTAGAACCATGGCATGTCAATTTGTCCTTACTGTTTAGGAAGCTAACACGAGTCTTTAGGATGATAGTTGCCTCAGCAGGGTCAAAAACTTCATTCATCAGTTGGCTATGCCATTGCTTGAAGATGTGATTAGTTAAAGATGAGACAATAATTTCATTGTCCAACACCTAGACATAACTTAAGCTTTTACCAGGTGTAGGATTTGCTATCCATTTGTTCTTCTAAATCCAAATGTCATGATCATTGTAAACTCTCCAAGAAATATCATCTTATTCTAAAGATTTAAAAGGCAGAAAACTCCTCCAAATGAAAGAGGTTTTGGCCCCAAGTTTAGCATGTTGGAAAGTGGTTCTAGGATAATATGTGGCTTTCATAACCTTGGTAGTAAGAGAATCATGTTGTTGGATGAGTCTCCAGCATTGCTTGGCCAGCATGACTTTGTTGAAAGTCTCAAGGTCCCTAAACCCATTTCCCCTTCTAAATTTGATTTCCCCATCCATTTTCAAGAAATCTAGTGAATTCAATTTTCAACCTCCTATTGTCCCCACCAATAGTTATGTATGACCCTATTAATATCACCTAAAAAATGTAAGGGATCTTAAAAACACTCATGGTGTAGGTGGGGAAAGCTTAAATTACAGCTTTGATGTAGATCTATTTGCCTGTCTGTGACAGTAGCTTCACTTTGTGATTACTTAATCTCATCCTCATATTGTCTAGGATACCCTTGAAATCTTTTTATTGATTTTTACCAATTATAAAAGGCAAACCAAGGTATTTTTCATATGACATAACTGATCTCATCCTTACAATAGAGAAGATATAATGATGGGCCACCCAAGCTGTTTTCTTGTTGAACATAATAGAAGTTTTCTCAAGATTGAGTCTTTGACCTGAAGCAAGCTCATACACCTTTAGAAGACCCAATAGCCCACTCTATTCAAATGCACTTGCCTTACAAAATAGGAAATTGTCATTAACAAAAAAGAGGTGGAAAATTCTGAGTTGTCCTCAAGCTATTGGAACCCCGTTGATCAGGCTATTTGCTTTAGCTTTGCTAATCATGTTACTCAATACTTCAATACATAAGATGAAGAAATAAGGTGAGAGGGGATCACTTTGTCTTATGCCTCTTAATAGAGAGAAGGGTTCTTGAGGTGTGCCATTCACCAAAACTGGTATAAAACTGTCTCAATGCATTGCCTTATAAGATCAATCTTGTTGCAAAAACTAAGCTTATTAAGCACAGCTCGAACAAAACACCACTCAAGCCTATCATGGGCTTTGCTCATGTCAAATTTCAATTTCATGTGCCTTTCCTTCTCTGACATCTTGCATTTCATAATATGCAAGGCTTCAAAAGTCACTATAATTTTATCTAAAATTAGTCTATGAGGTACAAAGGCAAATTGAGTACATGAGATAATGCGAGGAAGCAATTTTTTCAATCTGTTGGCTACAACTTTAGAGACTAGTATGTAAATCACATTACATAAAGAGATGGGTCTAAAGTCAATGACTTGAAAAGAAACCTTCTTTTCGAGGATATGAGTGATGTAAGTGTTGTTGATTTCAGTTAAGCTACTGTTTGAATTTAAAACTAGTAAAACAGCTTCACAAACCTGTGGACTTGTGGACCTAGAATGGTCCAATGTTTTTTATAGAAAAGGGCTCAAAATCCATCTAGTCTAGGGGAGCTAAGTCCTTCCATCTGAAAGAGGGCTTTTTCAACTTCCTGTTGAATGTTGGGGCTTGAGAGAAAGGCATTATGAGAAACTGTCATCGTTTAATGAGGATAGGCAACTCGAGTAATTTTTTGGAATTGAGGATATAAATAAATCTTTGTAGTAGCTTTGAAATAGACCACTGATCACCTCTTTAGCCTGGCCATCATCTCTAACTAATTTCTTAATAAGATTGGTTTTTCTTCTTTGAGAAACACTTTGATGAAAAAGTTTTGAATGCTCGTCCCATTCCCTTAACCTCTTTTGTTTTTCTCTCTACTTCCATCTTAGATTGTCTTCCTCTAGTAACTTGTTCACTGAACGTTGCACCTGTCTAATAACTAAGTTGAGGTGGCTCCATTTTCTTTCTGTAGATCATCAAGGAGCTTTAACTAATTCTTCAACTGACCTTGAGATTTTCCAGCTTCAACTTTCCACCATTACCACAACTTCATTTTGCACTTGATGAGTCCCTCTTTAGCATAAGTAAGTTTGTTGTTTGCTAGCCTAGGATGGTGCCATGCTATCCTAATAACTTTATGGAATTATTCTCTCAATGCCTAACTTGCTTCAAACCTGAACGATTTGTCATATTGAGGCATAGCAGGTTGGTTCCTCTCCATGTGAATTTAAATTGGGCAGTGGTCAAAGCTTATGGCTGGCAAGATGAATACTTTTGAGTTTGGATAGAAATCTGACCATATTGAATTGGTGAAACCTCTATTTAATAAAAGCCCTACCAAACCTCTCAAAAGTATTCATCTACCCAAGTCATAGAGTCCACATTCTTAGGGGACCTCTACATTTTTCTCCAAAACTGAGCACCTCATTAAAGTCTCTTAGACATAACCATTCTCGAGGGGTTACAGTTTTAATAGTTTGCAATAATTGCCAATTCTCTTTTCTCTTGACAGTGATAAGGGAACCATAAATTATAATTAACAACCAGTCCTCTCCTGTCTCAATCCCTTTTACCATTAGAGATATGTGTTGTTGAGTGTAAGAGTGGACCATTGTCTCAAAATTTTCCTTCCAGAGAAAAGTAATGCCACCAATAGAGAGCTTGCTATCTATTACAAAATTATTTTAAAAATTCAGTTACTTCTTGACAGTTTCAACTTTGAGCCTTTTGCATTTTGTTTCCATTAGGTAAACAAAATATGTGAGGTTTTTTTACACCATTTGGTACAGGTCAAGGACTGTCTGTGGATTTTCAAGTCTCTGACAATTTCAACTTATGCTATTCATTAGTCTTGGTGGAGCTGTTCCACAGCCACCACCTTGTATGCATTATAAAGGGAATCATCATTATTGTCCTTAGTTTTACTTTCTTTTCCTTGATGTGAGCATCACATGCGGGAAGCAAATTGATTACCCGTTTATTCATGTTAGAAAGGGGACTGATAACACCTTTATTCTTATTGGAAAGGCCTGTAAAAACTCATTCTAGTATTGAAGAAAAGTTATTAAAGTGCAAGTCTCTAGTTCTCATTTTCCAAGTTGCCCTTTTCTTCGATTGTTGCAGGGCTTGCACCTACTCAAAAAGGAATTGATCTAAAGAGTTGATTTGTTTAGTTAGGTCATTTCCGTTCTCAGGCCCTGGTGCTGTTTTAAAGCAGATGTTTCTATTTACAATAGGAATAATAGCTTCTGCATCTTCTAGTTTTAGTTCATTAGTCTAGACCCTTGGCATGTCATAATTTTCCACTAACATGTGTAAAAAGGTCTTACCTTTCATAGTCAACCCTTGCTTGTTTTCCATTTCAAGTAACTGGTGGTTCTACACTATGTTTACTATATAGGCTTGGTTAGGGACTTGACGTGCAACATGTCCTTCAGCTTTGCCTCTTAGGGAGTCATCCCTAACCTCCCCCTCGTTTCTCTAGGGTTGGGAAAGTATGACACCTTCAGGAGTGTATCCCTCTCCATATATTTTGAATAAAAGCTCAATGTCCTTGACAGCAGGGACTCTTAACCATGCCTTATATTGTTGTTTACGATTCCTACTTGAAGAGTTTGAACATACCACTTGGTTAAACTTAATGTTGGCACATTTGAAACAAATCGAGGATAATCTCTCATATTTGAAAGGTACCCCAAAATTTTTGCCTTCAACAATTAAGAAAGTGCCCTCGGAAAGGGTTTTTGTCATGTTCACTTCTATGCGTATCCTAAAAAATTTACCCCAACTTATCCCTCTCTCGTCTGCATGAGCTCTCAACACTTTCCCCACGTTGGTACCCATCTTGATGTCAATATCTTGGTTCATACAGCCAAAACTCCTCATTGTTAAAGGCAACTTCATTGATAGACATGGAGCCATCAAAAGGTTGTCAGTAGAGGAGCCATCTATCAAAAAACCAAGACTTTCCCTCTACCACCCTTGACATGTTGCACTTGCTATCAAACTCAATAAGATACTTGTTATGGACTACTTCTGACAACTGAAGCCAACTTTCACATCTCGATACTTTAGATATGGTGTTCTTTAAAGCTTCCTTGTCCACACTCTTATCTGCCATGATCATCACCATCAAACAATGAGAACTTAGCTTCACTCTTTTCTTTATAGATGAGAGAGGTAAAACCACTCATTCCTTCTCTTTCTCGATGATACTCAACCCTTTTCATTGCCTAGATAGTTCCTCTTCTGTCATAACCACTTCAGACTAGTTGAGACCAGCCTA
This sequence comes from Platycarya strobilacea, assembly GCA_036898215.1. Lineage (NCBI taxonomy): Eukaryota > Viridiplantae > Streptophyta > Magnoliopsida > Fagales > Juglandaceae > Platycarya > Platycarya strobilacea. Next base: position 21,240,355 of record CM072555.1, on the reverse strand, counting down.
AGTGACTCACTCTATCCAAAGAGAAACCTCATACCAGGAGAACCCACACTATTTTGAGTTGGAAAGTTTAGATGTTGAGATGAATTGGATTGAGTTGTAAATAATAATATTTTATGGATTCCATTAAAATGAGCAACTTTTTTAAATTGAAATGTGTTTAACTTTTTAAAGTTGAAATGTATGAACTAATGTGAGATGCATTTAACTTTTTTATGAAAAATTAAAAAAATATTAGATCTCATCAATGATTAGTTTAAGATAAATTGAGTTAGGTTCATCTTCCAAATTCAGCTGATAGACTTTTCAAATTTTCATTAATACTAAATACAGAAGTAGTCAAATTATTTCTCCCAAGGCACTAAACAGTCACGTACGTAACAGTACTCTTCCATCATTTATATAGTTTACTTGTTTATGTTACTAAGCTCATATATATGGTTATGGGAAAATTTTAGCATATAAAAAAATTGGGGGAGATCAAAGGTTGAATGACTAAGAGGAAGCTAAAATTTCGGTGCCATCCTGAAACAAGAGTGACAAAATGCTGAACACCTGCTCGTGTAGAATGGAAGTTAATGTCCAGAGGGTGCGAGAAACAGCCTCCTTTCTTTTGGCAGGACTAGGGTAGTGTCCAAATCAATTGCCTCCACGTGCAATTAATACGAAAGAGTTCAAGTACTTGCTCAACACGCCGCTTGATTCTATGAATATAGCTCGAAATTGGCCAAGAGCACCTGCTAAACCAAAAATAATTGGTCACGAAGTGCCTTTGGTCAAGTGGCAAAGTCTAGGAAATCAATAAAAAATATATTTGTTTTTAGTGTTTCTTTCCATGCAAAAGATCTAGGAGTTGTCTTGGAGGAAAGAGAAAATAAATAGGGTCTGTAATAATTAGCGGTAATCTGTTTGACCGTAAGGTTATAGGAAATCATGTATTCAATAAGTCTCTATAAGAAAAATAATAAAAAATAATTAATTTAAGTATTTCTACCTTTTTTTAAATATATTAGATTGATTATTTTTATTTCTTTTTTTTTTTATAGTGAGTTTGTCATGATCAAATAACTTTAATTCCATTTATTTGAAATTTAATCACTAGGACTAGTTTGTTAAGGTAAGTATTCTCAAATATTTTTAGATCAGATTTTAAGATTTTTCTTCTTTAAATATATGATTCAATCACAAAATAGTTTTTCATTCAAACATTTAACTTCTTTATTTAATTATTACTTAATTATTATAATCTTTTCAAACTTCCAAACAAAATCCAAAAATTATCACAACTTTTTCAAATTTAAAAATAAAAATCATATTAAAAAATAATATTTAAATAATATTTTAAATTAAAAAATATTAAAAATATATATATTTTAAAGATCAGTGGGGAGTCCTGTTGATTGTCTCTCTGGACGCTAGCAAAAGGCTCAAAAGTTAGACCAAATCCTACGAACACGCATCACGACGAAACAACAAACTAATAATTGATGCATACAGGATTTCATGATCTGGTTTGATATAGCCAAAAATGCATCCAATTCCACGGTATTACAAATTCACCCTATATATAATATTGTTTTAGCCTATTCTCCTTAACTTCCACCCTAAATTTGAAAAGCAAAGTTGTGTGATTCATATACCAATCTCATGATCAGGAGTAACTTCCAATATTGGAGTTTGTAAATTTCCTTTGAAGTTGAACAGAAACACTAATAATAAAAGAAGAAAACTAGGTCTTGACGATTGAAGACCAGAACAGTTTGGTCTTCTCATCAGCTAGTCTTTATCATAGACTGGTGGTCTTGTTTTCGTGATTAGGACGGGATAGATTGATGGGTTAATTTGCCCTAGTAGGCAGGCATTTAATTGGGTGTGGCAAGTGGACTATGCCCTTCCAAATTAAAACCAAATGTAATTGTGTTGAAATCATCAGATGATGTCATTTTACACATAATTATAAGTACTTGACCTGGCCGCCATGCCTTCAATTCCTTTTGACTCACGTGCATCATCTAATATTTGGGCCCCACTAAAGACCCCAAATTGAAGTGGAGCTCCAATGTTCATGTACTTCCACCAGCTTGTTTCATTCTTTTTCATTTATGGTGAGTGTGTATTCTTGCTACTTCTAGTAGTCCGTTTTAGAGTACTTATCAATTTCCCTCCCTTTGTGCCGCCTATATAAGGGCCTGAACCTTTTAACCTTTTTTTGTAAGAACCTTGGATTGTACAAACTGAAGAGATATTCAATCCAATCCAAAATGGGTTCCTCATTCTTTCAATGCCCATATTCAGACTTCTCCTCCTCTTCTTTATTTACTTGTGATCTAGAATCTCTGTCATGGGATTGCATGCACAGTTATGAAAACGAACCCCTTCCTTTCAATGAAAATGACTCACAAGAAATGCTTCTTTTTGGTGTCTTAGCCGAAGCCACTAATAAAGACTCATCATTCGAAACCATGAAGGAAGATCAGGAGGAAGTGAATTCAAGAGCCGGTACTGCTGAAGGAGAGATTTCGTATCGTGGGGTGAGAAGGCGGCCATGGGGGAAATATGCAGCGGAGATAAGGGATTCAACAAGGAATGGTGTGAGAGTTTGGATAGGAACTTTTGACACTGCTGAGGCTGCTGCTTTGGCTTATGATCAAGCTGCTTTTGCACTCAGGGGTTCAATGGCTGTTCTCAACTTTCCAACAGAAATGGTCCGCGAGTCTCTTCAGAAGATGAAGTATGAATGCGAGGAGGGATGCTCCCCGGTTTTGGAGTTAAAGAAAAGGCATTCCATGAAGAAGAAGCTCAAGAGTATGAAGAAGATCAGATCAGAGGAGGAGTTCATGAGGTCGGAAAATCATGACACGGTGGTGTTTGAGGATCTGGGTGCCGACTATTTGGAGGAACTTTTGCATATATCTGAGAGTGCGTGCAGCTAAGTCCTTGTGAATCATATAGGCTGGTTTGAATATTGAGATGAGATGAGATGTTTTTAAATAAAGATTGAAAATTGAAGAAAATATTATTAAAATAATAATATTATTTTAAAATTTCAAAAAAAATGAATCATTTATTATATATATTTACTATGAAAATTTAAAAAATCATAATAATTAATATGAGTTGAGATGAAATATTATTACTATCCAAATGAAATCTAATTGTCACAATTGAATACCAGCATCAACTTTTAACTTCTCTCTAATTTCTAGCTCTTTAATTTTAAACAAAAGTCTGGAATATAAAACTGTGGGAAAAGATCACTACTTCCTTGGATAATATAATTTATTTTTTTGTATTTTGTATTTTTTTGGATAAACTAATGTTCGTCCAAAAAAAAAATTAAAAAAAAAAGCAAATACAATAAGAATATTAAACCGATAATAGTAAAGTAATAAGGATATCATTACTTTTTTTTTTCTCTCCTTCCACTAGCTAGCTTTTTTTTTGGTGACCAATGCAGCTGTGCAGCCATGCATGATCTGCTCGCCGGCCATTGCTTCATCTACTAATATATAAATTCATTTTTATCGTTTCATGATGAGTTATATACAAATTAAAACGAAATGATGCATGCCTTCTCAAAAAATTAGTGTTGGAGTTGCGACCCAATTATGTAGTGTGAAGGACACATTCTTTATAATTGTTAACATGATCATATTTAATTTGTAGAATTTTTAGTTTTAAGTCCATTTAATAAATCAAGTTCTCTTTTGTCAACATCAGTATAATTAGTGTATCTAATTGCGCACCAAATCAAGATTCATACTTGCACAAAATCAGCCAACCATGATTTTAAGAATTAGTCATTGGTTTGTAAATATCAATTATTTCCATTTGTTCATTTGTTTCCATACTTAGATTAGCTAATTATATCTATTTAAATAGCAGGATATTCATTGTAAAACCCAAATTATTGAATAGAAAATTCTTAAGTTTCACAATCTTAAGATGGTATCAGAGCATTAGGGATTAGGATTTATAAGATCAGTACTCAGATTTTTGAATCTCTTTTTATGAATTAAATTGCATCATATTAATATTGTGATTAATGTGCTCTCCCCATAAACTTTTCTTTAGAGCATGGCGCACAAAATTCTAAGCCAAGTTGAGTGATAAATATATAATTAAACAAATAATTGGAAAGAGAATGCAGTGCATGCAGTCGGACCTACAAAAGCACTACTAGTACTGGCACTGCTATACTAGAATCCCACTGGATTATAACGATAATTTGTCCAATTCAAATGGTCACACAGGACACAGTGCAGCTTATTTATTCAAATTAGGGCAGCACTACACAGCCACTAAAATTCTTTATCGAGGAATGATCCGCCAAAAGTTTTCTTTATACATTTTTTTTTAAATATTTAAAAAGAATTAAAGTTATTAAGATATTTATTAATAAATAACTAAATAATTAGTCAAAAGCCATTCTCGATGGGATATCTCGATATGAATAATATTTCCTTCTCCAAAAATTAGTCAAAACCCATTATATATTTTTTTTCTTAGAAAATATCAGCTCATAAGCGATGAAAAATTCTTTCTTTCACTCAATTTGTGGAAGGGAAGTTTCCAATAAATTATTTAGGGGTACCAATTGTGACCAGAAGAATGAAAGCAATTTATTTTCAGGAACTTGTTCAAATTATTTGTTAAAAAATTGAAAGTCGGAAAATGAATTTTTTATTAGCAGGTGCTAGATTGATTTTGTTGAAGCATGTGCTCTCGAGTATGCTAGTACATTTGTTGGCAGTTCTCCAGGCTCCCAAGTCAATAATCAACCATAATCATGGTATTTTCAGTACTTTCTTTGGAGCTTGGCTTATGAGAAGTCTAAGTGGAAATGAATGAGATGGGTTCAAGTATGCAGGCCAGTTGATGAGGGAGGGACGGGTTTGAGGAATCTTTTTGATGTACAAATTAAGATCTTTGCACATTAAATTTGCATGGAATTTATTGTGTTTGGATTCTCTTTGGAAAAGATTTTTTTGTTCCAAGTATATGCATGAAAATCATCCTTTAGTCATCTCTCTAGCCACTCGGTTTTGGAAGATAGTAATTCAAGAAGTTCCTATGGTTTTAAATCATTCGAAATGGAAAGTAAGAGAAGGATGTGTGTCTTTTTGGTAGGAAAAATGGATGGACTCTGGTCCTTTATGTGAACATTGTCCTATTGTTGGTGATCCTGTTTATTGGTGAAAGATTGCATGGGTAATAACAGCTGGGACGTTGAGTAATTGATACAGTTAGTGGGCAAAGAAAAGTGGACGAGATTTTGACGTCTATTGGAGGAATAAGGGATGGCTTAGATCAGCTTCTTTGGCTGGGTAATTCTGATGGCACTTTCACTACAAAGAGTGCATGGTCTTTAATTAGAATCACAATCCCAAAAATTCAATGGTCGAAACGGATTTGACATGTGGCGATGCCAGAGAAGATTTTTATTTTCACGTGGAAAGCTTAGAACATTTGTCTTAGTGTGGATGATCGGAACAATTTTAATGTGGAAAGAAGATTTCTATTTTCATGTGAAAAGCTGGGAACAATTGCTCGTATGTAATCGTTGTTCGTATGTATTCATCTTCTTCTTCATATCTTAAGAAGAAATAAGTTAGCGGTTAGATACTCGATTCCTAAGGTAATAATGTTTATCGTCTCATTAAACATTGTCAAGATTTAACAGATATTTTTCACTTTTATCCAATCTTCAGCGCTCGGGACATGATTAATTGTGATGACTTAATATTATTTATTTTATTTTTTGTGAATTGGTATTTTGAATTGTGTTGTGGGATTATCTCCAAATTTATCTGGAGAGATAATCGTCTGATTTTTTGAAACTGGAATCCAAATCCGGTTATGACTGAAATCTAGAACTGGATTCAATTTTACACCACTAACTAGAAGTGAAATTGGCGTTTTTTCTGTTTCCTTTTAACTAATGGAATATATGATAGATAATAATTTTAGAAAAAAATTAAATAAAATGAAGCAATGCTCCTTTAATTCTCAAATATTAATTGAGAGAGATGAATGTCATCATAAGGCTAAGGGGTTGTTTGGATTAAGATAATCTTTTAATTCATCTTATTTTATTTCATTTAATAATTATAATTTTTTAAATTTTTATATAATATATAATAATTAATTTAATTTTTTTAAAATTTCAAAATGAATATAATATAAAAAATATATTATACTAAACTTATATTCAAATTTTAACATTCATTCGGCTATCTCAGCTTTAACTCATTATCTAAATTACCATGATGTCATCTTGGTGAAACCGTACAAGTCTGTGGCCCATTACTCACCTTAATTTGGCTAGTAGTAGTAGCTCTAGAATCCTTGAACCATGAAAGTGGCCTAATCTAAAAGAACATGTGATCATGGTATACATGTCTTCTTACTCAAGACACGATAGTCTTTTTCTTTCTTTTTCCTGTCTCTCGATATAAATATATATTCTATTAGAAATTATCAAAAATAGGAAACACATCTTAGATTAAGATCTCGCTTAAATTTAGAGATAAAATAAATTGAGATAAATTTAATTTATTTTTTAATACTTTTATTATTTTAGATTTTAAAAAATTTGAATTGAGATTTGAAAAATGTTTATAAAAATTTATATTTTGTATAGAAAAATAAGAAAATATAATGATGAAATAAAAATGAGTTGAAATGAGTTGTGAATCATTACAAAAAAAACTGTTTTTTTGTAATTAGTTAATTTTAACCAAATGACTATTTACAACTAAAATTAGTCTCAAAAAGTATTTTTTTTTTTCGTTATTCAGAGCACTCCCAATCAACACTCTAAAATTCCTTCAAATTTAACTATCAAAAACTCACTTTTTTTCATTTTAACTATTCATTTTTACAATACACCATCCATCAAGATCTTTATTTTTTCTCTATATTTTTAAAAATATTTATATTTTATTTTAATAAAATTTATTTTACAAATTAAAAATTAAAAATTAAAAATTAAAAATTCCATTTTAACTATTTTTAGTTATTCTATTGGAATGTATTTTTTGATCATTTAGTTAAATTTGAGTTAAATTTTATAAAAATTAAATATTTAGCTCCACTGTTGAGAATACTCTCATTGGTCACAAAAGTTAATATGTCTTGTAGGGAATCCAAACCGAACCTAAGACAAGCAGATCAATGGCCAATAAATAATATAGCCTTTTTTTTACTCTTTAGAAAAGTGCATGAACCTGTAGATGTCACCCAAACAAGTGGAAGCCTTTCTCCTATAAATAGATTGGAGTTTTAGCATTGCTTAAACGTGACAAATTAAAACCACCAATCTATTTATTGGGAGGGGGATCGAGTCTCAATTTCGATCTGTAGAACATCTCCAATAAATACTTCAGTACCATTGAAAGCGAATAAAGTACATGCATGGACGATACTTTTGTGGTCCAATATTCTTTATAAAAATTTTAATTGAAGTCATGAATGTCTGCTCCTAAAATTAAAAGCGTGAGGAATTAATACCTAGGATCGACCCATGTCATGTTATTTTTTTTTTTTCCTTTATCATGATGATATGATCTCATGTATATATGTATATATATCAGCTAATTAATTAAGCTTTAAAGTTCAAAAGATCTTATATACATGAGATGAGGATTATGATCCCATGCATATAATTAATTATATATATATATGCTCATTTCGAAAATATGTATTCACTCTCTTAATATTGGATAGTAAAATGACATAAGAGTCAAATACTAGTGGTAAAGGTTGTAGAATACTAGAATTTTCATGTTGAGTAATTAAAAAAGAATGACATTTATTACACTTTCAGTAATCACAACAAATTCATATGATTAATTATATATCCAATGATACTATAGAAAAAATGAATATTTATGATGAATTATATACGATAAGAATGATTATCTGCGATTAAAATAGATTTATTTTAATAAAAAATAATTATTTTCACAAAAATAACTGGTCACAATTTTTCTTATACTACTGTAGTGAAACTTATAGTAATATATGATTGATATGATATGTACCACTCACTATATGTATTTAAGTATTATTATTGTGGATGTTATTGAACTCTTGACCAAAACACGATGCCCTAGGACTCGAGGAATTGAGTTTATTTGACGAAATTAATGATTGTATTGGTCCCGCCTCAAATTAAACAAATGGAAGGCTAAAGGATCCAAATGGGAAAACAGAGAAAAAGAGGTCAAATGATTCTAGTGGGTAGCCCAAACAAACATATAATACCCCTAATTGCATGCTACCAAACTCATGTCACAGTATAATTAAACCAAGTTATTTTATTCACAGATCTGTGCTTCTCGAAAGCTGTTCTTACCATAATCAAATGGTTTTGAGTAGGTATCATTGGCTATTTGAATATAATTACAATGGATAAGATGTGGGTTTCTTTTTGGTCGTTGGTCAAAAACTTCCAGAAGTGTTTGAAAGTTCCAGCCCGGAGGTTCAAGTTTTCACAAAAATGATTGTGGTCAAAACTCAAAAGTTTCTTTTTTCTTAAAAAGAAAAAACAAAACCTCAAAAGTTTTGAAGAGTTTTTATTTAAGACATTCAAATGGCCCTTTTTTAACTTTTTAACTAAAGGTACTGCTATTTGCTTTCACACTATTTTTTTCTTCTTTTGTTATTAGATGGCAATTATGAATATGAATTCCACACACTGTTAAAACAGAGCTTGAATTGTGAGTATTAATAATTGTTAATATCAATATTTGATTGACACATATTTAGATTTTTCGAGTTTTAAATTTTTATATTTTGATTGAAAAACTTATGTGGGTGCGAAAATTATGAAGGTCAATAAAAAAATTGCAATGTTATATTTTCTAAGATAATATTTTCCGTCACCAATAATCGTCTGCAACAATTTATTGGTCCATTTTCATTTAAGATACAATAAAATCCATAATATGTTTGTTTGTCTATCTACAATATGTAGGAACGAAATTAGACATGTATATTCTTAGATTTTACTATTCTACTAATGATAAGTTTTGAAAAAATAAAATAATTTTGGAGGAGAGAATTTCAAAATTTGCTTCTGAGGTTATAAATATACAGGCCGAAGGGCCTGTTCCCAAATGACATAACCCTCGGCCTTGGTCCAACAACGATTGGCCCCTCTAACAAACCCATTCCAACGGGTTTAAATCCAATTAGGCGCATTCTTTGGTATCTATCATTTAACATGAACTTATGTACGCCCGCCCTTGGGCTGCTGCTGGGCTCACATGCCCAGGCCTGCATAGGAGTCATCCTCTCAATAACGCATTAAAATTCCTTCATGACAATTGGGTGGTTCGAAGTTTCGAACCCTACCATCGGTCAATAGTCAATACTAGTGCACAATAGTCGACCTAAATCTTATAAGCATGAGCTTAAGATTTTTTCATAATTTCTCTTTTTCCAAAATAAATTTCTGAATATTATTATTATTAATAAATATAATATGTAACTATTTTAAAAATATGTTTAACAATCCTTTACAATTTCTAAAATATTTCTTGATTAGAATAAGGAAATTTGTACATAAATGAATGTGTTTTGGTTCTTTGGACTAAAACCTTCACATAGTAAGAGCTAATCAAGATGCATGGTAAACATGCTTTGAACCAACAATCCATGTTAGTCCAATATATTTCACAAAAGAATTATCTTCTCTTTGGATAATTCAAAAGACTTGACACTAGGATTGACCTTGTGTCTATATGTTGATTTCATGAGTACTCTATAAACAAAGCCAATTTCATATAGGAGGCGGCACTACCTTCGACATTATATATGTAGATTTGTTGAAAGTGTCATGCAGTTAAACACTTTATTAGAGCTATGTTATAAGGTTATTAATACTTGTTGCTCGACCTCTTCTTTTTATTACACTAATAAAAATTTTAAATCTAGGAATGATAAACTAATTTAAAAGCTAATTCTAATATCAAAGGTGCTTGAAACCATGAATATATAATGTATTTTGCTCAATAAACTCAAGCTTTGATATATCTGGAAGTTGAGTTGAAGTGACGCTTTCGAATTTTGCTTGTGATTTAAAAAGATTTGAGAAGTCGAGATCATGTTGGCCACATGGCTCAAACACCCCTTGCACAATGTGAAAACAAGCGTGTGCTAGATATAATAAGATGGTGTGCACTTATATTAGCAGCTAAAAAATAAAACACACAATCAATAAATCTAATTAATAATACTATAAAACTTAAAATTACATTTAAATAAAATTATCCATACATCACTTGTCTCAACCCATAAGCAACCAAATACTACAATCATCCAAACTAATTTTGAAAAAAGCCAGGTACAACACTTGATTACAACAAGGTTTCCTTCGACCCCTTTCCTTGCCTGCAATGTATATACACTTTAAAGTAGTATTTTCTCTTCCTACTTCCGTGGTTCAATTTTGGTCTGATATAATACTCTCTGACTGTCATCTGCCTACACGCGGCCCACCAGCCCATCCTATAGTTACCGATCTATTGGAACAAAGCGGAGCCGAGCCAAAAAGACTGGCGCGTGATCCTCACGTGCTGTCATGTAACAACATCTCTAACGACTACACATGCCGTACCAACAGCTTCATCTCGTTGAGTTCCTTCATATCGGGACCATCACACCTCCATCCCACCAGTGCGTGGCTATCACACGCCATCTCAAGAGCATAGGACATAGGTGCTCCACAACAACTCAATCCACCCCATGCCGTACTTTCTGCATATTATCACTTTCCCTAACTGGTAATTTCAAAGAAGGGACTGTGGATCTCTTTAAAAATTATCTTAAGACAACAAACAATAATACATTCGCCACTTTTTTCGTTTTTAGATGAGGTTTTACTGCCATCAGTTGTGGTTACTTTATTCGCAATTTTTATGAACAGATTAATCCTGTTTTTTAAGACAGTGTCCTCTTTGTAAGATTTGGATAAAGACTAAGAAATTGGTTGCAAAAACTCATTTCTTTTTCTTTTTTTTTTCCACCTCATTGCACTATTGTTAACGTTTTGGAGCATTTGTTGGAGAACCTAACCCACTCTTCATGTATCATTCTTTTTAGTTTTAATGAAGTCTACTTGCATGCTTAGGAGGAGAGAGAGAGAGAGAGAGAGAGAGAGAGAGAGAGAGAGAGAGCTTTGGAGACTACCATAAAGGTTGCAAAACTCTTGAAAGAGTGGTGGCAATCTAAAAAAGACAGATTTGGAGACCACCAGCTAGATCTTGGAATAAAGTGAATGTTGATGCTGTTTTGGACAAGGTGGAGAAAAGGATGAGGATTAGCATTGTGGTTAGAGATTGTTAGGGAGATGTTGCGGTTGTGCTTGGTTCCCCAAAGAAGTTTGTCAAGTATACTTATGTATTTGAAAGTTATGCTTTGCTAAGAGCTGTCAACTTATATCATGAGTTGGGACTATGGTAGATTTTGTTAATGTTACTAGAGTATATTACTCTTGGACAAGGTAATTGATTGAAGATATCAAGATAGTTTTGTCACAGCATCCAAGTTAGCAACTCTCATTCATTGATAGAGAAGGAAATCAAACTATGATAGAGAAGGAAATCAAACTACCCATGCAGTTGCAAAATTGGCTATGTCTTAGGTTATGAGCATATATGAATGGAGGAGAGACTTGGTGAGGTTCTTCCTTTCGTCTCTATTGATAAATTATATATTGTTTGAGTTCAATTAATTGAAGTTCCCTTTAATAAAAAAAAATATGTCAATGTGATTCAAAAAATATTATTGTTCACACATCAACTTAAATCTCAATGAGATTCCATCATTTGAGATCACTTAACACTCAAATGTAAGCTTACATAAATGTTACAATTTTGATCTATGGATGGGTTTTGAGAGGTCAAAGGTAAGATAAACACTATTAAAAAAAATAATGCTAAACTACTATTTACATACATAGGTAATGCTATTCAAATCGAAACTTAATGGATAGATTGAATTGATTTAATATAAATATATTACTTTTTTAGCATTTTTTAATTATTTTTTAAACAATTTAAAATATTTTTAAAAAATAAGAAAAAATAAACTTTACTTTCTTAACTATTAAATAAAATTATAAAAAAAAATTCAACCAATCACTTTTATCATTAACAGGCACTTTCCCTACCCTACATTACATAGAACAAGGAGGACTGTATCATAAAACCTCAAATGCTAAATTTTGGCCCAATCCAATACAGACATTTTATAGATCTTAGGCGAAGCTCGTGTTGACAAACTAGATCACTATTTCCAATTTACCACCTAGGCCGAAATATCTCAAATCTACGAACACCAGATAAGGCTGTGCTGTCCTCTCTCTCTCTCTCTCTCTCTCTATCCTTCTAGCAGTCCCCCACCATGGTCTCTGTAACAGTCAACACCTTCAAACCCCTCTTCTCCTCCACTTTCCTTAATCAGCACCCTGCTCTCAGCCTCCCCCTCCACTCTCCCTTCGCTAAACAGCCCCACAAACCCATATCCGCCACTTTCACCCCACCTTCCAACCCCCAACAACGCCAACAACATCAGCAGCTCTACCAACCCTTCAAGCCGCCCCCCACTTCCCCTCTCCCTCCCAAGTTCCGCTCTCTAGACGTTTCCAGCCGTATAGACATCCTCGCTAACCGCCTTGGCTTGTGGTTCGAATATGCCGCACTTATCCCCACCCTAAGCCGAGAAGGTTTCAACCCATCTTCCATCGAAGAAGCCACCGGAATCTCCGGTGTTGAGCAGAACCGCCTAGTGGTTGCTGCTCAAGTGCGAGAGTCCCTCCAACAATCTAATACCGACCCTGAAATCCTCTCCTCGTTCGACACGGGCGGTGCTGAGTTGCTGTACGAGATTCGGCTCCTGAGCGCCCAGCAGCGCGCCGCTGCGGCCGGTTACATTGTTCAACAAAGGTTTGATGCCAAGGGCGCCCAGGATCTCGCCCGCGCCATGAAGGATTTTCCTCGTAGGCGTGGGGATAAAGGGTGGGAGAGCTTTGACTATGCTCTACCTGGAGATTGTCTCTCCTTTATGTATTATAGGCAGAGTAGAGAGCATAAGAATCCATCGGAGGAGAGGACCGCTGCTTTAGAGCAGGCATTGAGGGTTGCACAAACCGAAGAAGCGAGAAGTAGGATATTGGAGGAGTTAGAGGGGAAAGGCGAGGGAATAGGAGGGAAGGTAGGGGATATAGAAAATGGGGTTCGGGTTCCGGTAGTGAGGTTGAAGATTGGAGAGGTAGCAGAGGCGAGTAGCGTGGTGGTATTGCCGGTTTGTAGAGCTGAGGAGATGGAGGGAGGCATTTTGGAAGCGCCATGGGTGTGTAGGAGTGAGGGAGAGTTTGGTGTGGTGGTGGCAGAGAAGCCATGGAAGAGGTGGGTGGTGTTGCCGGGGTGGACACCAGTAATGCAGTTAGGAAAAGGGGGAGTTGCTGTATCGTTTGGGGATGCAAGAGCATTGCCATGGAAGGCGAATAGATGGTATAAGGAGGAGGCTATCTTGGTGGTAGCTGATAGGGATAGGAAAGAGGTGGCTGCCGATGATGGGTTTTATTTGGTGGCAGTTGACAATGGTGGTCGCGGAGCTTTGAAGGTTGAAAGAGGGTCGGAATTGAAGGAAATGGGTGTGAAGGAGAGTTTGGGGACTGTGGTTTTGGTGGTTAGGCCACCAAGAGAAGATACTGATGATCAATTGGGTGATGAAGATTGGGAGTGAAAAGAAAGGAGGTAGAGTGATACTGTGTTGATCAGTTACACGAATGGTGATATTGATACAATTCATTTAGGAGAGTAGAAGCTGCTAGTTCTACAAAAAGGAATATTTTTTTGTGTTCTTTAACTCAGTGTTGCCAAAGATGGCCTTTCTTCCACTAGGAATTTTCGTGTAATTTTCTCCATCTTATTCTTCAATGGGGAAATTTTAGCCCTTATATTCTTGGCTAGTATTCATTTGTGATTGTTCACTGCCTTTGTTTTCCATTTACATTGTTGCAAGTGTGTGTCTGTCCTCTGCATCCATCAATTTTTGTTTTTTTCAAAGTTAACATTCATTGCTAATATTATTAGAGCTTCTTGTAAACTTAATGATGAATTACTGCTTAAGCAAGTGAAACTGCCAAATTGCTTAATCAGATTGGAACATTATAACGTGCTGGAGATACATGGTGGGGTTCTCAGTTTAAGTTAGTTTGTAGTTTGATAAGACTGTTATGTCTAACTTGTGCAGTTCTAAAAAATATTTTGATTAAGGAAAAGCTCTTATAGCCAATGTGGGGGGATGCTTCCTTGACTTTTGGTACTAACGTCATTTGAATTTATATATATCTTGCACTTGATGAAAGGAAATTATGAGATCACTGATAGTCATTGTCAATGTTTACTTCAAAAAATCTTTGGATATTTTGAATGTTGTGAATTTGGTCTCAAGTACAAAAGAACTTATTCATAAACTTAGAGACAATGGTTGGGATATATTATTTGAAAGTGTGTTGTTATTTTGTAAAGGCCACCAAATTGAGTACTCTAATATGAATGCTTGTTTTATTGCTGGTCGTGGTCGTTGTAATCTACAAGAAATGACAATCAAGCTTGACTATATATAGACTCAATTGCAAGAGTTAAATAGTAGGTAACATTGACATTGTTATTTTTTATTGCTGAGTTAAATGGTCGTTGTCGTTGTTGTTTTATTGTTGAGTTAGTTTTTGAATCCTAAAAATACTTATTAATCGTTTAACATTGACAATATATGGGATCTTGTATAGAAGTTTTATCCATAATATTTTACTAAACAAGAAAAAGATCAAACTAAAATTTCAGTTGCAACATTACAAACACGCTGTGCCTTATTACTCAAATCTACGAGACTTGTTCAATATTTTTTTATTTATTTATGTTAGGTATTGAAAGCTGCTAAAAAGTCCAAGGTTTTTGTTATATGATTGACAGATTGATTTGAAATGTCCTGACACTTCGACTGTAAATTGCAACTTTGAGTGAGGTTTTTTTTTTTTTCAAGGTGTGAAAATCGTTAAGGCAAGACTTCTAAAAAAATTGAAGAATGACTTTCTAAGAGATTATTTTTCAGTCTACATTAAAAGAGAAATTGTTAAAAATATATAACATATTTATTATCATATATAGAAGTTAAGTTTTAAATTCTGCTTGATACTACATTTTTTATAGGGGTGTCAAAACATGTCAACGGGTCGTGTTCGTATCGTGTCAAAACATATACATTATGTCTAAAGGGTCAACACGAACACGACCCGTTAAAGATTTCGTATCAAAAATCCCAACCCTAACACGACCTTATAAAATATCGTGTCAACACGACACGACCTGTTAAAACCCATTAAGCATATACACGAAAATGACACGACCCGACACGACACGTTTCAACCCGCAAATCCAACATGATACGTTAAGACCCGTTAAGCCATTAGTCACCCGACACAATCCGACACGTTTCACCCTATTAACTACCAGCAAATACAATATAAAAACTTCTCTTCGCTTGAAATCAAATAGCCCGCTTCCCTGCTTTTACATAAGTTTCTATTACAAATTATATTTGTAACTGAAAAATATAAATAACTATTTATAAATTACAATCTTAAAATCACAACTTCACAATCTAACAAGTAATATAGTACAATTTATGATAATACACCATAACACCACCATAATGCAAACTCATGACTGCATTATAAAGTATTAAAATTACACCTCAAATATAATAAACAATATACTGTAAACATGTTAATGTTACAATAATAAAATCACACATTTAAACAAACTTAGAACTTGCAAAAATAGGTATAGCGTCGTCACTGCCTTTGTTGATGCTCATCTCAATCACATCTTCCGTTAACTCTTCGAAGTCAAGATTTTCTTTTATTTCTATTAAAAAAAATCAATATTTAGTAGAAAGTCAATAAAAACAACTATATACAAAAAAAAACCAATAACTATATAATTTCAAAATTTTACCTTCCTCGTCGCCATATAACCAATCTCTTGTGCAGACCAATGCTTCAACAACATCTGGTTTTAGTGCACTCCTAAACTGATCAATGATACGCCCACTAACACTAAAAGTAGATTCATATGCGACAGTAGAGATTGGTATACTCAAAATATCACGAGCCATTTTGGCAAGATCGGGATAACGAAATTCATTTCCTTTCCAAAAGGAAAGAATGTCGATCTTTGTATTTCTATCTGCCTTAGGTTCATCCAAGTAAAGATCCAATTGACTTTTTTGCAAATGGAGACTACGATCATCATGTTCAAATGTATCAAATTCCTAAAAAAAATAAAAAAACAAAACTATTTCTTAATGATATACGATATGAAATAACAATATAATTTAAATCATCAAATAAAAATATTATTTGATATTACCTGAAATACTTCTTTATTTTCGGTTAACTCACTTGTTGCTCCACTAACAGTGTTATCAGAACTCATGGTAGAAAAAAGTGTGAGCATTAGAAGAACTATATTCCATGAAAAGAGATGCCAATTTGGTCTGAACATTCATATACTCTAAGGAACAATTCCCGTAAAACTTCTTATAAGAGAAATTAACAAAAACCAACTTGTATCGGGGATCTAATATAACTGCTATAGCCAACAACACGTTGAACTCAGACCAATATTTCTCAAACTTAGTAACCATTTTCTTAGACATCTTCTTCATGTAGTCGTCATCACCTATAGAATGTTGCTTTAATTTAAAATAAATCAAAAACACTGCCGGAAAGTAGAGATTGGCTGTAGGGTATTTGGTCCCAGAAAAGTCACAAGTGGCTACATAAAAAACACTCAATAAACTTTTAATCTTCACCACTTCTTCCCACTCAGACTCAGATAGACAATGCTTAAAATTGAAATCAGTCAATGCCAAATGTCCAAAGGCACGACGATAGAAAATAGCACTCTCCAACATAAGATAAGTAGAATTCCATATAGTGAGGACATCTTGTCTCAACCCTTTCTTGCTATCTAAAGACATTTGATTTGATGAATTTAAAAATTTTAGTTTTCTTGATTGTGATCCTTTGACATACTTGACACTTTCACGAACTTTATAGATAGCATCCTCAATCTCTTTTAACCCATCTTGTACTACTAAATTCAGAATGTGAGCACAACAACGAAGATGAAAGAACTCACCATCACAAACAAGAGCTTTCTTAACGTTCAATTGAGTTTTTAACAACTCAACCGAAACATCATTAGAGGAAGCATTGTCTAAAGTCAATGAGAAAATCTTGTGCTCAATTCCCCACTCACATAACAAATTATAAATTTTTTCAGACAAAGATATGCCATTATGTGGTGGTGGCATATAAGAAAAGTTCAGAACCCTTTTCTGTAAAGTCCATCTCTTATCCAAAAAATGTGCTGTAATACACATATAACCATCAGTGGTTATAGAAGTCCACAAGTCAGATGTCAAACTAATTCTACCAGGAATTTCATTTAACATGTATTTAATCCTATTTTTTTTTCCCTCTGATGCATCTTAACCAAATCTGCCTTAGCAGTATTCCTAGAAATAATTGGAATGTCTGGACGCAAATATTGTAATAAAGATCCCACCCCCGAATATTCAACAAACCGAAAAGGCAGGTCATACTTAACAATAGCAGCTACCAATATTTGTCTATATTCTTCAGGGTTAAATTTAGAGTTGCTTACCGAAATAAATCCACTATTTTGTCCCAAAATCAACTGACCAATATCTCGTGAACTTCTCCTAGGACACACCTCAATGTGACGCCTCAAATTTCCGGTTCCATTTTTGCTTGATGCAAGGTAAGTAAGTCCACACAGCTTGCACCTGGCTCGTGGCTTCTTATCACATTGTTTCTCAGAATCAGAAACAATTTCAAAAACATTCCACACATATGATCGCTTCCTTTGTTTTGATTTAGCCTCTTCAGTTTGAAAACTTTCTTCTTCATTTTCAAACTGGTCCAAATCAATAAACTCATTATTTTTACCTTCTGCCTCAGTCATCTGACAACAAATAAGAACAAAGGTTTCATGTGTAAGAATCAAACATATATCCCACTTCTTGTTCTGTCAACAAATATTTTCAGCATATTTTCACCATGTTAAAAGAGGACAAAGAAAAATATTACTTTTGTCTTGCTGAATATTACATTACGAGTAGTACTACCCCGCCCTCTAGGATTGCCATTTTCATAACTTGACCCATTTTGATAGCGAACAGCCACCGCTTTATAATATCATACATTTAGTGTGTGCAAAAATATATTATTTGCAATATAAAACGGGAACATAATGCAATACATGGATAAAGGATAAAAAAAAAAACATAATTTAAATCCTATTTGAATGCTTCTCATGTTACACACTAACTTGGTTTTGGACCATTCTTTTTTGTTCTGTCAACGGTCACAGTAAGTGATAAGAATGCATTAAAATAAGGGTACTATTTCAAAAGTTTTGGCTAAACAAGATATGCCAATTGCCAACCTATTTGGAAGATGAAAAACCAGTTGAAATTACTTTCTACCCATTAAATAGTAAAGTATTTCCACAAATGAGTATAAGATCTTCTCCATTTTAATTTATATGTATAATATAAAGATATCCAAGTCAATTATTGCAACATTGAATGACAAACACAAATAACCAATTACTATTATGTGGTTATGTGGTTGGGTCAACACTACTATTATTATTATTATTATTATTATTATTCTCCTGAGCAAAGGAAGACCCGATAGTGTATGAGTAATACTAATATGTTCTCTCATTTTACTTCTAGTTTTGTCTGCTTATACGTTTGATTTTTACACATGTTCCATAAAGCACTAGCAACACCTATTAATTACTACAATATCCCATTTCTTCACATTATCAAGTGTAAGAATCCTCTAAATGCCACTGCCCAAAAAACAAAGTTCATCAAAGGGAGAGCCTTATTCCTCCAAATAAGCTTCAAGGGGAAACAATCTTTACATACAACCAATCAAAAAGCAATAAGAAAAGATCCAGTTCCCAATCATTGGTCTCTCCAACAAAATTTACACATCAATGGAGAGAATACTACGAGAGTTGATAGTGATCCCTCACAAAACCATTCTTAATGCATGTAATCTGAAATAACTCCTAGAATACAGCTTTCGAAGATTTGAAATAAGAACGATCAAATCTTCCTATGGAATTGTTAAAAGGGGCTGAATAACAACTGAATAAATTTCAATTCTACTGTTAAAAGGGGCTGTTAAAAGGAAAGAACCATCTAGTTTTGTACTGTTAAATAAATTTCAATTCAACTGAATAACAACTCAATGTTTATCAAATATCACCCATACATCTCAATTTCAACAAAAATGAGTGCAGAAATGCATAAATCCACCCCAAAACAAAGAAGCTAGCTCTCGAAGAATGCCAAAAGTTAAAAAAAAAATGGTAACTGACAAAGCTTAGCCTTAGATCCGATTGATATATAGTCTTCATTCGCTCAAGATATCTTCCATTCCCTCAAGATATCTTCCATGGAAAAATATTGAAGAGTAAAATTTGCTCCTAAAACAACCAAACCCTAACTCCAAGTTTCTAACAGAGTCTATTTTCGGATCAATATTTGTGTGTTTTGGAATCAGTCATAACAGAAGTTACCTTGAAGATGGGGCGGCGTGAGAACTAGGACTGGTTACTGGGCGATGCCGTGAAGATGAGCTCCAACTGCGCCGCGATGCCGTGAAGGAGGAAAGCCGTGATGCCGAAGGTTGAAGGTGAGTGAGGCGGGAGGGAGATGGGAGGGCAATCTCGAGGGAAGGTGAAGGAGGAAAGCCGATGCCGATGCCGATGCCAAAGGTTGAAGGTTGGAGATGGGTGAGATGGGGTCACGGGAGGGAGACGGGCGACTAAGAGTGTTGACAGGCCTTGCCTCTGAGCGAGAATGTGAGAGTGAGAGTGAGACCGAAAGGAAAAATGTGCCAACTGCCAAGTAATTTTCAAAGGGGGCAGCGGACAGGGACTGTAAGACCTAACTTCGCTATTTAGGGTTTTTTGTGTTGGGAGGGTAAAATAGTAATTTTATTTTTTTTAACGGGTCATAACGGGTTTAACCCGTTATGACCCGTTAAGAATTCGTGTCTTAACGGGTTGACCCGTTTTGACCCGAAACCGATTAAGCTTCAACCCTAACCCGTTTTTATCGTGTCGTGTTCGTTTCGGATTAACGGGTCGTGTCATATATTGCCACCCCTAATTTTTTGATATTAAAGTGTATGTGCACGTTCATTTGCGGAGCTCATCATCAATATGTGTTAAATATATGTTTAGAAAAAATTTTAAAAAATTTTTAAAAAAAAGTAGGGAAAAGAAAAGCCACACAGCAATTAGCTCAAGGCTTCAAGCGGTGCAATTGTGTAGAAAGGTTTCCGCTTAATAAATGTTGACATCTTCCCATATGTCAATGTTTAATTCTTTAAACATTCGTTATCCTCTAATGTCTCTCCTCATTATTATTTGGACAAGTCCAAATCTCACACTTCAAAATTCTTATTAAATCCACATAAATTAAAATTAATAATGTGTAATTAACAATATTTATGATAACATTAGAGGTGGGCAATAGGGTCCTACTATTCGTTTGCCCCGCTCTTGTGTGGCAAGGCGAATCACCCTAGCTATTGTGGCAATGGAACCCCACCCACTTTTGGGCATTAGATTAAGGCAGAGACGAGATGGGGTGGACTCCTGCATCGTAAATACCTTTTCTCACCACTACTACCCATGTATATAATATATTATATATATTATGTTACATATATCATATATGTTATTAAAAAACCAAACATAAAACAACGTCGGTTATGCTTGGGTAATATTTTGAATAAAAACCCTACACAGCTCGAGCTCAAAAGTTCGATCTCATCTCATTCCCTGCACCTCAACCCTCATTCTTTGAAGACTTGAAGTTGTCTGAACATTGATTCTTCTTACCGTGAAGTTGTTGTTGCTAGCCACAAGTTGCCATTGCCATCCCTCTCTCCCTCCTTCTCTCTATCTCTCTCTCTCTCTCTCACACTCTCTCTTAGACACTATTACAAGGCTCAAGGAAAAGGATTGCAATGAATGCCTTTAGGGATTTGGAAGTGATTTGAGGGAGAAATGTTTTGGTCTTCTAGAGTCGAAGTGGCTTTGGGTGTTTTAGTGGGCATCGAAACAAAGCAATTTTGGGAAGTTCTTCAAAGTTCAAATGGCATTGCACAGGAGAGCTCGATACGCATCAAAATGCACAGCTTTGGGAGTCCTTCAAAGTCCAAACGGCATCGCATGGGAGAACTCAATACGCATCAACATGGCACAGCCTTGGAGAGTCCTTCAAGTTATATAAAACGCACCATGTGATGTTCATTTTATTGCTTTTACGTTTGCAAGTCTGGGTTTGTTAAAACACATTCATAGAGCAGTAGATGGATCTTTGGGTTTGTTAAATCACGTTTGCAGGGTTGGGTTTGTTAAAGCACATTTCCGTTTTTTTTTTTTTTCATTGTCCTCTGCAAGATGGATCTCTAGGTTTGTTAAAGCACATTTGCTGACCCAAACAAACAACAAACCCAGAGAGACAACCATCTTGCAGAGGACAATGAAACCTAGAAAGTGGGGGGAGGGTGGCCCTGCCCCCAGTACGACGGGTAGCACTATTCATATTTTGATCAATTACTATTAGTTTTTAAATTTTAAATAGTTATTACAATGAGTATATATTATGCATGTCTAAATATAAATCTATAAAATCCAGTATAAATAACTGTTTGCGCATCACGCAATTTATAGGTCATATGTCATAATTGACGAGTTTTATTTAATAAAAGAGCGACAGGCTCAATTAGCATAAATAGTTACATTTTACTTTTTTTTTTTATGAATTAAAACTTGTATTAAGAAAATATGTATTATTGGGTTAATTATACTTTGCTGCTTCAATTTTCACCCAATTCACTACGTGCCCTCTATACTAAAATTTTCAACAATTGGCCTCACATATGTACAATTTTTCACAATGTCCCCCTTCCGTTTATTAGCCACTTCAAAATAAATGAAAATTTATTATACATGCGCCTCACGTGAAGAATCTTGCTAGATGGACAAAATTGGCCTTTTTTAATTGAATCATAAACGAACCAACCCTTGAGAAGAAAACCATCTGCGATTTTAGAGTTTCCATACCAAACCACCATGGACCTGCATTCACAAGTGCAAATCTGTAGTTGTTTTTTCTTTTTGGGCAATCGATTTGTGGTTTACGTAGCATTTCACAAGGGGAAAACCGTCCCCAACTTTGACGCACCATTATTGAAGATGTCTCTGCTGTATACTCGCACAGAAAGTCCCGCAAAAGAGAGCATATACATTAGTGAGTTTATCTGTATTCATCGAATTTGTATATTCTTGATGTCAAAATGAATAACTAGTTGTGCGTATATACTATTAGTGCAAATATTAGGGGTTAGGAAAAGTTAGGGTTTAGGTTAGTAAGTAAAATTGGGGATTTCTAAATTGTTGGCTTATTTGCTACAATAGGCATGCGTATGACTAATATTTGGGCATGAACATATGTTGAAGACGATGTACATGAAATCTAAATGGCTAATCTCTCAATTTTGTGGCCAATGTTGCACATGGGTGGATCCAATATACTATACCTTCTTAATTGACTTCAGTGTATTGCTGAATGGCATTCGTGGTCCCAATTTCACAGTCAAAATGCCCACAAATATTGAAACAACATACTATATTGTATTGCACTAGTTGGTTTAATGGTCTTAGATTGAAAAAAGTCTGGACCCCATTGTTTTTTGTTGTTGGGTAATTTTTTGTTTACATTATAATTTTTGTTTATTTTATCTTTGTAGGATACTTTTTGGACTACTCAGCATACTAGTGGTTTGTAGGATGGATACGTGAAAGTTACTTTTTGAAATTCACCATGGTGGGATAATTGATAGAGGGCTAAAGGAAAAAGATGTAGGAGGGAAGTATGATGTGTACCATGAAACATAGGATGGGAATGAGTTGTCTTGGCTCATGATACAAACAATTGTGAATACATATGGTTACTCTCCAAATGACCTAGTCTACTACAGATAGCCTGGTTTGGGGTTACACAATGGTCTTAAATTGATTACTTTTGACTATGATGTGTTGTCTATGGTAGCTACATATGAGCGCCAACAAGTAGTGAAATTGTATCTTGTGTACCATTTTAGAAGTAAAGCGTACCTAGTCTGAGTTGGATGATCATGACATCAAGGAGGACCTGAGTGAGGATAAGGAGGAAGTAGAAGCATGCCGTCTGGGACTTAATGATCCTTTATGGAAGAAAGTGTTAAGTAGTAATGATGAGTTGTATGATGTTGATGTAAATATAGTGGGGACATCGCGGCCTCGATCAAGCTCGAGATCAAGGTCTAGGTTAAGACCCGCACAACTAGTTCTTCCTATTTTAATCGAATACCTTGGTAATTGATGAGGTTTGAAGTGTGTTGGTTAAAACACATTATTTTAATTATATGCACTGTAGTTTTGCGCTTTAAGAAAAGACTTGTGTCGTTTAAGTGGATAAAGGTGGCATTGGGTATAAGTCCAATATAGATGGGTAATATAGACATTATCTCACATACCTATTTCCTATAGCAAACACACGCACACGAACACTTTGCCATTTTTGAGATTCTTCTGTTGTGTGTATTTGTTCCCTCAGGTATCGTAGAGAGCATGGAAAGATTGGGAGAAGAACTGGAGAGAAAGCGGTTGAATGAGGATTCGTTGTTGCACGGATCAAGTGTGCGCGAAAGGAATGAGCTTTTGGAAGGTAATAAAGGGAGATTTTTGGCTTAGGAAGCACCAACTAAGGTTTGGGGACAACTATTTGTATTTTTCTGTTTTCTCTTAGTTTTGGGGGTGGTGCGATTTCATCTTCATATACTTTGCTAGGGTTTTCATTGAAGATGGGAGAGTAAACGTATCAATTCTAGGTCAAGGGTTCACTTGATGCAAATGTAGTTAGGGTTTTCATTTTTTATGTTGAGAGCTAGCATTGATTTTCTTTTCTTTCATCAACCTCTTTTCATTGTTTTCGGTGAAGGGTGTGTACTCTTTTCCTTGATCTGTTGTTGATTTCAATTCTGCACAATGGATGCTTGGATTAAGTATACCTTGAACCTGTGAATCTTGATTGAATGTATGGTTGATTTAGGGAATGAAAATTATTTAGACAATTTTCCATTTGTGCTTACTATTGGATTTTGCCGAATACTTGTTCTTGACTAAATAAGTATTTGAGTTATATTGTGCTTAAGAAATTGAAAGGCTTGATTGACTTAGCATTAGGGAATGAAACCCGAGACTTATATCTACTCTGTTTTCATTAGACTTGTTAAAAAAATAATTCCAGCTCTTGAATGTCAGACTAGTTACAAATAGCGCTCACGGCTCACATCACTTTGATCATTTAAATTTCAAGTTCTTATACAATTTTTCTTACTTGAAACTTAGATGTTTAAATTCTTTGAATTTTCATTAATTTAAATTTAGATGAACACTTGGTGGTACATTAGTAGACGATATTGGTTCCTGTGAATCGACCTTGGATCAGTCCCACTTGGTAAGAAATGCAAACTGACTTCCTAAAGAAAAATTTTCCTATGCATAGGACTAATGCATTGAAAAGGCAGATTATGAACTTTGCTCAAAAAGGCACGGAAACCTTTTATCAGTGCTGTGAAAGGTTTAAGGATTTGTTAAATACTTGTCCTCATCACGAGTATGAAAACTGGTAAATTATTAGTTTTTTTATGAAAGTTTACAACCCAAGATGAGGCAATTTGTGGAAACAATGTGCAATGTGGAATTCTTCAGTAAAGAGACAGAGGTAGCTTTTGATATTTTGATTATCTTTCTAAGAATGCTCAATCTTGAGATGTATTAGACATGTATGACAGATTTGACCCTATTAAGGCTTCCATGGGGGGGGGGGGGGTATAACTTGAAGGAAGTAGATGACTTGCATGCTAGGTTGTGCTTAATTTCGAAAAAAAAATGGACAGTATTAATAATAAGAAGATGAGTGATGTTCAGGTTGTCCAAAGAGTTGCAGAAAAATGCAACATATGCGAGGATGAAGGGCACTCAACTAGTGACTGCCCAACCATTCCAGTTTTTAAAGAAATTTTGTTAGATCAAAAATGATTTCTAAACCTTTTGCAGGTCATTTCTCGAATTCACACAACTCAAGTTGGAGAAGTCATCCCAATTTCAGCTGGAGAAATGACCAGCTAAGTCAACAGCCTTGGCTGTCTCAAGTTCATTACAAATGGGGCCCAATTCAAGTATCGCACCTACTCATGAGCAAAGGAGGAATTTGGAGGACACTATCCACCAAATGAAAGCCAAGCTCTAGCAATTCATGCAAGGACAAGCCACCATCAATTCACAGAACTCTTAGGCCATCAATGACCTAAGAGGGACTGTTATAAGGTTGAAAACCACTTTAAGCACTCAAGGGAAAGGAAAATTTCCTGCACAGCCACAACCAAATCCTCATATGCAGATTTACCAAATTTCAGATAGAATCGAAGATTCATCACTGAAATCTGTGAAAGTTGTAACCACTCTCAGGAGTGGAAAAAGTCTAGTAAGTCCTATTTTCGAACCAGCTAGTTGTGATAAGAATTATGAATTTGAAATCTTGGTAGAGCAGGGGGTAGCACACTCACCACCTGCACCTTTTCCTTCTAGGTTAGTCCATTTGCATAAGGATAAAAATCATGCTAAAATCTTAGAAATTTTCAAACAAGTGAGGATTAACATACCATTATTGGATGTCATCCAATAAATCCCCCCTTATGCAAAGTTTTTGAAAGATTTGTGCACTGTTAAGAAAAAATTGAGTGTTAAAAAGAAGGTGTTCCTAACTAAACAGGTTAGTGCCATCATTCAAAGCAACAACCTTCCTAAATTCAAGGACTCCGAATCACCCACCATAGCATGCATAATTGTTGATAAAAAAAATTGGACATGCATTGCTCGATTTAGGATTAAGTGTAAATCTGCTCCCTTTTTCTGTGTATGAAAAATTAGGCCTAGGAGAATTGAAATCTACGTCAATTACCCTACAACTTGCAGATAGGTCTATTAGAATGCCTAGGAGAGTAGTGGAGGATGTGCTAGTACAGGTTGATAAGTTCATTATCCTGTAGATTTTGTGGTGCTTGATATGTAATTACCTACTAATTCCATGTATCAAGCACCAGTCATATTGGATAGACCATTTTTAGCCACTTCAAATGCTTTGATAAACTATAGGAGTGGAGTTCTAAAATTAAGTTTTGAGAACATGACCTTAGAGCTAAATATTTTTAATCTATGTAGGTAACCCCAAGAGGTGGAGGAGGTGGAGGAAGTTAACTTGCTGGACAACATCATTCAAGAAGATTGTCATTTCATTTTTCAATCTGAAAATTATTTTTCAGAGTTTGAAATTAGAGATAAAAATATGTTGAATGATTGCCCAATTTCATGCATTGCAGGGATCTCAAGGGAGTAGCATTGGAAGCTCAAGTATGAATCACTCCTTGAGAAGTTAGAAGACCCCACATGAGCAGGAGGGCAAACCCCAGCTCCAGAATTAAAGCCACTGCCAGCAGGTCTCAAGCATGCATTCTTGGGCCCTGAACAAACTTTACCAGTGGTAATTTCTTTCCTGTTAACTAGTAAACAAGAGGTAAAATTATTGATAGTTTTGACTGAACACAAAAAGGCATTAGGATGGAATTTAGCTAATATAAAAGGGATAGATCCTATAGTGTGCACTCATAGGATTTATTTAGAGAGAAATGCTAAACCATTTAGGGAAATGCAAAGGAGACTCAAACCTATCGTGAAGGATGTAGTAGTTGTTAGACATGGGTATTATATACCCTATCTTGGACAGCAAATGGG
Organism: Platycarya strobilacea; assembly: GCA_036898215.1. Classification (NCBI taxonomy): domain Eukaryota; kingdom Viridiplantae; phylum Streptophyta; class Magnoliopsida; order Fagales; family Juglandaceae; genus Platycarya; species Platycarya strobilacea. The sequence continues at coordinate 21,213,320 of CM072555.1, read as the reverse complement.
TGAGCCCAATCCATGTAGTTCCAAAAAAATTTGGGTTGACTGTAGTAAAAAATAAGAAAGGAAAATTGGTACCAACTAAAGTAACCATGGGGTGGAGGATGTGTATTGACTATAAGAAACTTAATGCTTCCACTAGGAAAGACCACTTCCCCCTTCCCTTTTTGGACCAGGTTCTAGAAAAGGTGGCTGGAAATACTTATTATTGTTACTTAGATGGGTTTTTAGGGTATTATCAAATTGATATAGTCCCTGAAGACCAAGAAAAAACCATTTTTACCTGCGCCTTTAGGACTTTTGCGTTTAAGAGAATGCCTTTTAGACTATGTAATGTTCTAGCAACTTTTCAAATGTGTATGATGAGCATTTTCAGTGATTTAATTGAGACGTGTATGGAGGTGTTCATGGATAATTTTTTAGTTTTTAGGAATTCATTTGATGACTGTCTAGCTAACTTAAAAGCTGTCCTAGTTAGATGTGAGAAGAAAAATCTACTCCTCAATTAGAAAAAATGTCATTTCATGACTTAACAAGGGATAATTTTAGGCCATGTAGTTTCTTCCAAAGAAATAGAACTAGATAAGTCAAAGATTGACTCAATTTCCAGTTTACTTACTCCTAAAACTGTAAAGGATATCAAATCCATTTTGGGCCATGCAGGATTTTATAAGAGGTTTATTAAAGGATTTAGTTCCATTTTTAAACCTTTGCGTGAATTGCTTATGCATGATTTTGTTTTTTACTGAAAGCTGGAACATCAAGATGCATTTGATAATTTAAAAAAAAATTGCTCACCACAGCACCTGTTTTACAACTTCCGAATTGGTCCCTTCCATTTGAAATTATGTGTGATTCTAGTAAATTTGCAATAGGAACTATGTTCGGCCAGCGTAGAGATAAACTCCCATATGTAATCTATTATGCTAGTAAAACATTGAATGGAGCTCAAAAAATATTCTACAATTGAAAAAGAGCTCCTGACCATTGTTTTTATTTTGGATAAATTCATATTTTACATATTGGGTTCTCCTATTATTATATTCACTAATCATGCAGCTTTGAGGCATTTGTTGACCAAGAGAGACTCCAAACCCAGGTTGATCATGTGGATACTACCTCTCCAAGAGTTCAATATCACCATCAAAGACAAGAAATGGGTGGAGAATGTAGTAGCAGACCATTTATCCAGACTGCATCACTTGGATTCTGAGACTTTAATTCCCATCACTCGTATGTTTTCAATAGAATCAGTTCCTTGGTTTGCTGATATTGTGGATTTTTTGGTTATAAGGAAAACTCCTCCACATTGGACTACTTAGGATTTAAGAAGATTCAAATCAGAGTTTGGGTATTTTTTTTTTTTATGATGATCCCTACCTGTTTAAATACTGCTCAGACCAAATAATCAGAAAATGTGTGCCTAATGATGATATTTTTTTTGTCCTTGCTGCCTGTCACAATGAACCCTGTGGAGGACACTATTCTGCAAAGAAAAGAGTGGCCAAAATCCTCCAAGCAGGATTATATTGGCCACACATGTTTAAGGATACCTTAGAATTTTGTAGGAAGTGTAAAAATTGTCAGAAATTAGGTAGTGTTACAAAAAGAAACATGATGCCCCTACAACCTATCTTTGTGTTAGAAATCTTTGATTGTTGGGGCATAGATTTCATGGAACCCTTCCCTCCTTCATTTAGCTATTTGTACATCTTGGTTGTTGTGGACTATGTCTCTAAATGGATATAAGCTATTCTATGTAGAAAGAATGATCATCAAGTAGTCATCAATTTTTTGAAGAATAATATAGTGTCTAGGTTTGGGATGCCTAAAGCCATAATTAGTGATAATATGACACATTTTTGTAACAAGTCTATAAAATCTCTACTCAAAAAGTATGGGATCACTCATAAGGTGTCTACTCCATATCATCTACAAACTAATGGACAAGCCAAGTTGGCCAATAGTAAAATTAAGAATATCCTTGATGAGTGCACAAAAATGCACTCTAAATACTCTATTTAAATACTAAAAGAAATGAGAAAACAATGGATATAACTCATGTTAATAAAATTAATGGTCATTTATCTTGAAATAGATATAAGCATGATTTAATATATTGATGAGAATATAAAATGCCATATTTTACTCTCTTAATGTTTAATACTTTATTCTTATTTGATGCCTAAATATACTCATTATTCTTATATTTTGATTTAGGACACAAATGGAGACATTAGGAGCAAATGAAGATAATTGCGGAATTTTAGACAGTTCTGACATCTTTTCGTAATATGGGCATAACTCTCTCATCCAATTTCCGATTGAGCTGATTCAAGATGATCTAGAACCGCAAGAGAAATATCTATAACTTTTATGTTTTGTGTTTGAAGAGATATCCACTCAATCTAAGACAAAATCGACCATCAAGTGGACGCACCTGCACTTGACGTTCCTGGATATTTTTCAGCCACTTACATCAAATCCAAATGTTATCATAATATTTTCCAGCAAGCACTCTTACACCAACTTGGAAATTCAATGATCAATTCATATGTAAGATGAAGTGCACTCAAGTTTCTTGTAGACAAATTATTTGACCACAAGATATTAAGTCATACAAGACAACTAATGGATAGAGAGGCAAAATTGAAACACTCAACCTACAAGCAAAATCCAGCTCATGCATGGTGGGAAAACAAATGATCAAAATGACAACTCACAAATCACTTGGATTCAAGAATGGCACATGGCAAAACAAGTTGAAATTGTGATGATTTTGTCATGACAACTTGCATGAAGGATGCTTATAAATAGAAGGGAGGGGTGTGTGTTCTAAGAGAATGCTTAGTGTGGGAGGATGCTTTGGAAGAGCCATTATTTTGAGAGCTTGAGAAAAGAAAAGAAAAACCAAAGAAAAGAGAAGAAAATAATGGTTGGCTCTTCCATATTATCCCTTGGAGAATTTTTGTTGTATATTTTCAATATGTGTAACTAAATTCTCAAGGAGGGCTAGGGATGAACTTGTGTGTGTGATGGTATTTGTAATTTATTTTTGATTCATGTATTTGGTCTTTAAATATTAAAACTCTTTTGTTCTATTATTCTCAATTTATTTGTGATGTTTTTTCGTCTTCAAATAATTATAGAATCTATTTCGTTTATGGATTCAGTCATGCTTTTTCTATTGAGTGAATTAGTTCTATAATTATGTTTGGAGCAATTGATTATCTATATTGATTTAATTCTCTGCTGCAATATCGCCTCTTAGGTATATTGTCGTTGTTGGATTTTCTCAATATCGATAACAATTTATGAGAGTTAAGCGCGAAGAATGATTTTTCAAAGAGTTACATGTGATTTAAATTTTGGTTATTAATGTTATATCTTCCGATTAAGAATTTGGACATAGAATTCTTAATTGAGTTATCAATGAATTAAGAATAAATTTGAATACCACAAATACACAAGGAATTCCCTATGCTCTACTTTTCGTCTCATTTTTATACTATTCAAATTACTCATTTAGTTTTAATTTACGTCACACTCTAAAATTTACTTTTCGCACTCATCTAAATCTTTTTGTTAATTTCGTTACTGTTCTTCAATTTCTCAATCCATCTCCTTGTGGAATCGACACCCCAAAGCTATACTACAAACGACCGCGTTATTTTTTGGGCGTAATCAAATTTTGGCACCGTTGCCGGGGAGACGGTAGAAGAATTTGTAGTTTTTTTAGTAGTTTGTAAAAAAAGAAAAAAAAAAGAGCGGTAGCTTCGTTCATTTTCTTTTTAGCTTTCTGCATCTTTATTTTATTTTACTTTTCTTTTCGTAATTTTTTTTTTCAGTATTACGCATTTCTTTACTTTGCATGCGCAGGTACAGAGACTTTTTTGGACTGTTTGCTAGTAGACCCGTGCTAGAATCAGATTCAGAATCTAATTTTTCTTGTCGCTTGTTTGATAATTCTTCCAATTCTGACGCGATGAGTGAACACGTGGACCAACCTGTTAGAACCCTCCAAGATTATCTTCATCCCGCACGAACAGCCACACCATCTTGTATTATGTTCTCACCTAATGTTCTTCATGTAGATTTTAAAACGGGAATGATACAATTACTTCCGACTTTCCATGGTCTAGAAAATGAAAATCCCTATGTTCATATTAGGGAATTTGAGGAAGTAGTTTCAACATTTCATAGTCAAAATACCACTAACGAAACGGTAAGGCTAAAGTTCTTTCCTTTTTCTTTGAAAGATAAAGCTAAGAGTTGGTTGTACTCACTAAGACCACGGTCTATTGGAACATGGAGTGAGATGACTCAAGTGTTTTTCAATAAATACTTTCCCCAACATAAGACCAATGCTTTAAAAAGACAAATCTCTACCTTTGCACAAAAGGATAGTGAGACTTTGTACCAATCTTGGGAAAGATTTAAAGAATTACTGAGTATGTGTCCCCACCATGGATATGAGAATTGGCGCTTAGTGAGTTATTTCTATGAAGGCCTTACGCCCAGGGAACGTCAATTCGTGGAAATAATGTGCAATGGAGAATTTTTACAGAAAAATCCCGATGAGGCCATAGAGTACCTCAATGAGCTTGCTGAAAAAGCTCATACTTGGACTGGACCTAGTGCTACTGATAGCACAAACAGGTCACGACTTACAGGAAACCCGAGTGGTGGTATTTACCATCTAAGGGAGGAGGATAACCTTAAGGTTAAGGTTGAAATGCTCACCAGAGAATTAGAGTTATTGAAAACAAAAAACTCAAAGCCAACACACATGGCTAATCATGCAGACTCTTTTGAACCATGTGTTGTCTGTGGTGGGGTAGATCATCATGCCCAAGACTGTCCTACACATGCTAACATGAGAGGATGGCGTAATCACCCCAACTTCAGCTGGAAGTCTGAAAACCAACTGCCTGCACAACCTTCTAGATCATATCCTGCACCATACCATGCACCTCAATCTTCTAGAAATTCTTTAGAAGACACTTTGCATGCATTTCTTGAAGTACAGGGTAAGACTAACCAAAAATTTAAGTCTTTAATTATGCAAGTTGTTAAAGAACAAAAGGAGATAAAGAGCCAGGTATCTAAAATAACGAGTTTCTTGAGTGTAAATGAGCAAGGTAAGTTCCCTTCTCAAGCTCAGTTTGTACCTCAAGGTCAACATATGGCACAAGAAACTGTGAAGAATCACGAGTGCCAGCAGATATATATGATTGACTCACTCATAGACAGGGAAGTTTTCACAACTCATGATTCTGATCCCCTTGAGAATTTTATTGTTGATTTTAAGTATAATCCTATCAGTGATTCATCTGATGTAGCTAATATTTGTGCAATTTTTGACAATACTCAAGATTATAGCACACGGGCTTGGCAACCGAAGTTTGAGGAGTTTCTTGAGAAAAATAAAAAACAGATTCCTTCAAGTGGGCAAGTAACCAAAGTTAATCTTAAACCTTGCCACCTACCTGTGAAGTTCGAGCACCGAGTTTATTGGGCAAATAAGCGTTTCGTTTTTGACCCAGGAGGAATAGTTCAAGAAGTGGAAGATAGTTCGGTTGTAAACTTGGTCTACCAACTTTGACCACAGCATGCAACAATAATTATTATTATTATTATAATTATTATCATCATCATCATCATCATTATTATTATCATCTTATTTATTTTGTTTTGTTTTTATTTACTACTTTTTTTTTTTATTTTTGTTTGCAGGATAGTATCATTTTGTCATTTCAGATCACTACTTTTGACGCTTAGCGAGCTATATACATCACACATCAGGTGTATCCTACCCTTTTTAGTTACTCCCCATCTAATTTTGATTATTAAACATTGAGGATAATGTTTCATTTAAGTTGGGGGGTGGAAATACAAATCTGTTATTTAAACTCTGTGGCATATTTCAATCAAAATATAAAAAATTGTCAAATTTTTTTCACACAGGCATCTTTTCACACATGATACTCATGCTCATTCATAACCATCTTGGTGAATTCAACAAACCCAACTTAAATCATTTTGCTAAAGCATCCACAGAAAATTTTTTATGCACTTATCCAAACTTTGTGGTAATATGGTGATTTGACACATGTAACTAAAGAATTATTTTGCTTAAGTATTCATGTGAATTTTGTGAGAATTGAGAGCTTATAAATACAGAAATTATGATAAGTATCCATTGATCTGTTGAATTTGACACTTCTTTTGAGCATATCATTATATGGTTTGTGGTAAGATGGTGGATATACTTGGGATATGACGAAAGTCAACTTAAGATTAACGTTTGAGCCTTTCAAGCTGAGCCTTTTCATCATAGATCCCTAACAGCCAATTTTGAGCCAATATACACATATGACCTTTTCTTTTCATATCTATATCTTCCATACCTCTCCATATTGGAGTATAGCTTAGACACTATATTTTCCTACCATTTTACTTCCAAGTGTGTACTAGGTGTGAAATTATCATAAAACAAAAAAATCAAGACAAAAATGGCATGGTGCTAGATGTGTCCATCAAATTATTCATGAAAGAGTTCATCAAATTGCGAAGACACCAGTGGCAAAAGAAGATGGAAAAGTGTACTTAGTCAAAAATCTAAAAAATTGAAAAGTACATCAAAAGGAAAGTATAGTCTACTGAAAAATTTAACAGATTCCCTTTTGTGTATACTTGGAAGTTTTTGAAATCTCTTCACCTTTTCTTCTTATGAACCCCAACCCTAAACCACATTACAACCCTTTGTGTTGATTTTTCCGATCCTAAGTATGCTTGTGGAAAGAATGGTGGAAATCTCATTTGTTAGTATTCCTATCATAAGATCAATGTTTACTTGTTACTTATATATAATTGGCTAAATTTCCATGAGAGTAAATGTACACCTTTGTCAAATCCATAGAGAGAACCCATACATGAAACACTTCTATACCCGTGAGTTATGGAGTTGAACCTTTTTGCTTAAGATATTCTAATGTTGCATGTGTCGAAACCTCTGATTTGATAAAAATAGTTTGGAACACATACACACTCTGTGGATTGCTATATTTAAATTACTTGTGAAAGGATTATTGAATTTCTAAAATTGTTTTGATATGTAAATTTGAAAAATGTGTCTTGATGGCCCCTATGTGTGATTTTCTTTGGTCTTTCTCATCATTTTGCATGAAAATTGTTAGGGACTAGCAATGAGTAAGTTGGGGGGTGTGATGAGTGCACAAAAATGCACTCTAAATACTCTATTTAAATACTAAAAGAAATGAGAAAACAATGGATATAACTCATGTTAATAAAATTAATGGTCATTTATCTTGAAATAGATATAAGCATGATTTAATATATTGATGAGAATATAAAATGCCATATTTCCCTCTCTTAATGTTTAATACTTTATTCTTATTTGATGCCTAAATATACTCATTATTCTTATATTTTGATTTAGGACACAAATGGAGACATTAGGAGCAAATGAAGATAATTGCGGAATTTTAGACAGTTCTGACATCTTTTCGTAATATGGGCATAACTCTCTCATCCAATCTCCGATTGAGCTGATTCAAGATGATCTAGAACCGCAAGAGAAATATCTATAACTTTTATGTTTTGTGTTTGAAGAGATATCCACTCAATCTAAGACAAAATCGACCATCAAGTGGACGCACCTGCACTTGACGTTCCTGGATATTTTTCAGCCACTTACATCAAATCCAAATGTTATCATAATATTTTCCAGCAAGCACTCTTACACCAACTTGGAAATTCAATGATCAATTCATATGTAAGATGAAGTGCACTCAAGTTTCTTGTAGACAAATTATTTGACCACAAGATATTAAGTCATACAAGACAACTAATGGATAGAGAGGCAAAATTGAAACACTCAACCTACAAGCAAAATCCAGCTCATGCATGGTGGGAAAACAAATGATCAAAATGACAACTCACAAATCACTTGGATTCAAGAATGGCATATGGCAAAACAAGTTGAAATTGTGATGATTTTGTCATGACAACTTGCATGAAGGATGCTTATAAATAGAAGGGAGGGGTGTGTGTTCTAAGAGAATGCTTAGTGTGGGAGGATGCTTTGGAAGAGCCATTATTTTGAGAGCTTGAGAAAAGAAAAGAAAAACCAAAGAAGAGAGAAGAAAATAATGGTTGGCTCTTCCATATTATCCCTTGGAGAATTTTTGTTGCATATTTTCAATATGTGTAACTAAATTCTCAAGGAGGGCTAGGGATGAACTTGTGTGTGTGATGGTATTTGTAATTTATTTTTGATTCATGTATTTGGTCTTTAAATATTAAAACTCTTTTGTTCTATTATTCTCAATTTATTTGTGATGTTTTTTCGTCTTCAAATAATTATAGAATCTATTTCGTTTATGGATTCAGTCATGCTTTTTCTATTGAGTGAATTAGTTCTATAATTATGTTTGGAGCAATTGATTATCTATATTGATTTAATTCTCTGCTGCAATATCCCCTCTTAGGTATATTATCGTTGTTGGATTTTCTCAATATCGATAACAATTTATGAGAGTTAAGCGCGAAGAATGATTTTTCAAAGAGTTACATGTGATTTAAATTTTGGTTATTAATGTTATATCTTCCGATTAAGAATTTGGACATAGAATTCTTAATTGAGTTATCAATGAATTAAGAATAAATTTGAATACCACAAATACACAAGGAATTCCCTATGCTCTACTTTTCGTCTCATTTTTATACTATTCAAATTACTCATTTAGTTTTAATTTACGTCACACTCTAAAATTTACTTTTCGCACTCATCTAAATCTTTTTGTTAATTTCGTTACTGTTCTTCAATTTCTCAATCCATCTCCTTGTGGAATCGACACCCCAAAGCTATACTACAAACGACCGCGTTATTTTTTGGGCGTAATCAATCCTTGACAAAACTGTCAATCCCTCTAGGAAAGATTGGTCATTGAGATTAGGAGAGACATTATGGGTCTACAGGACAGCCTATAAAACCAGTTTAGGGATGTCTCCTTATAAGCTGGTTTATGGTAAAGGCTTTCATTTACCTGTGGAAGTGGAACATAAGGCTTATTAGGTTATAAAGAAATTAATTTTGACATGGATAAGTGAGGATCATTGAGAAAATTTCAACTGTCTGAGTCAGATGAGCTAAGAAGAGACGCATATGAGAATGCTAAGTTAACCGGAACATACGCTGCATGATAAAAGTATTCTTAGGAAAACTTTTGAGATAAATCAGTAGGTGTTATTATACAATTCTAGGTTATATTTATTCCCTGGTAAACTTAGATATTGATGGAGTGGACCTTATATAGTGAAATCTGTCTTTCCATATGGTGCAGTAAAAATTGTTAATTCCCAACATGGAAATTCTTTCAAGGTGAATGGTCAAAAGTTGAAGCCTTTTCTTACCAATATCCCCTTTGAAATATCCACTCAGCAGTTGAGGAACCCATCTGCTCTAATGTTTGAGTTGCTAACTTGCCAGTTCTATCCATTTCTGTTTTGGTTACATTTTTTTTTTCTGTTGTCAAGTTTTAGTTTTTTTTTTTTTTTTTGAAGTTAACCTGTTCGTATATGCAAGTGTCTACAGTTTTGTTTTCTTCCCCGTCCTATCATCATCTTTCATTTTATTAAGTTTGGATGATCCACAGGTATGCTAACTTTCTTCTAACTTTTATGTGTAATTGGCTATTTTTTTCTGTACATTGAGGACAATGTTACTTCTAGTTAGGGGGAGGAGTGTGTTGCTACTTAGCTTTGTGTTGTCGAGTTTTAATTTTTTATTTAATCCTGCTTAAGTTGAAATTTTTGAATAAGGTATAGTTTTTAACTAACATTTGTGACGCTAGTATTAAGAAAAGTTTTATCCAATTTTGTATTATTTCAACCAATAGGGAGACACTTGAGGGAATGCGTATTGATAAATTAATACACTAATTTCCCAATTCAGCCTTGTCATACCATGATAAGAAATTTAACCATGTTGCTGCAAGAGATTCTAATGAACCATGTCCTAGTAGCTTAAAAAAAAAAATTCTTGGGGACCTAGTGGTAAGGGCAGGGTTGTGAAAATGTGGGTAGGCGCACGTTTACAAGACTGATTCCCCTAGGAAACTAGAAGAAAAAGAAAAAGAAAAAAAAAATAAATATAGTTGTGTAGTGAAAAAAGCTGCCTATTATCGAGATTCTTACAAAAAAAGGTATGAGCCTTTTAAAGTGTAATAGCGTGAAAGCCGTCACTGCAATGATTTTGAATTAGATGAATAAAGCAAATGCTGAGGTTGAATTTCTGAAGTGGGAGACAGGAGTTTGAATTGGGAGATCTTTATTACACTCATTGAGCACAAAGTAGAGTTTTGTTCTTCAGTGTTTCGTCATGGTTGTTTGACAAAATATTGTATAAACATCTTTGGAATGTTGGTGTCTAAATAGTGGCTATTTTTAGCTTTCTGAAGTCTTTAGATTTCTCTCTAAGCAGGGTTTTGAACTAGCTTTGTTTGCTAGAGGCTAGCAAAAAGCTAGTTGTGGGGTGTGATGAGGTTTGAAGTGTGTTGGTTAAACGCATCATTTTAATTATATGCACTGCGGTTTTGCGTTTTAAGTAAAGACTTGTGTCGTTTAAGTAGATAAAGGTGGCATCGGGTATAAGTCCAATACAGAGGGGTAATTTAGACTAATATGCCTATTTCCTATAGCAAACACAAGCACACGAACATTTATCCATTTTCGAGAATCTTCTGTTGTGTGTGTTTGTTCCCTTAGGTATCGTAGAGAGCATGGAGAGATTGAGAGAAGAACCGGAGAGAAAGCGGTTGAAAGAGGATTGGTTGTTGCACGGATCAGGTGTGCGCGAAAGGAAAGAGCTTTCGGAAGGGAATAAATGGATATTTTTGGCTTGGGAAGCGCCAGCTAGGGTTTGGGGATAACTATTTGTATTTTTCTATTTTCTCTTTAGTTTTAGGGGTGGTGTGATTTCATCTTCATATACTTTGCTAGGGTTTTCATTGAAGATGGGAGAGTAAACCTTTCAGTTCTAGGTCAAGGGTTCACTTGATGCGAATGTAGTTAGGGTTTTTATTTCTTATGTTAAGAGCTAGCGTTGATTTTCTTTTCATTCATCAACATGTTTTAGTTCTTTTTGGTGAAGGGTGTGTACTCTTTTCCTTGATCTGTTGTTGATTTCAATTCTGCATAGTGGATACTTGGATTAAGTATACCTCGAACCTGTGAATCTTGATTGAATGTATGGTTGATTTAGGGAGTGGAAATTATTTAGACGATTTTCCATTTGTGCTTACTGTTGGATTTGCCGAATACTTGTTCTTGACTAAATAGGTATTTGAGTTATATTGTGCTTAAGAAATTGAAAGGCTTGATCGACTTAGCATCAGGGAATGAAACCTGAGACCTAGATCTGCTCTATTTTCATTAGACTTGTTAAAAACATAATTTCAACTCCTGAATGTCAGACTAGTTACAAATAGCACTCACGGCTCACATCACTTTGATCATTTAAATTTTAAGTTCTTATACAAGTTTTCTTACTTGAAACCCAGCTGTTTAAATTCTTTACATTTTCATTAATTTAAATTTGGATGAACACTGGGTGGTAAATCAGTAGACGATATTGGTTCCTATGGATCGACCTTGGATCTTCTCAAGCTACAAGTCATTCCTCTTCCACTTGGGAGGAAATAATTTAGAGGTACCAGTAATGAGGATGAACACAATCTCTCTTGGATTATGAGGATGTGGAGGATGAAGGGAGTCATGGGAAAGTTGGAATCGAATACCTTGTTTACATAACCTGTTCAAGGTGTAGGAAACCAGGACACACCAGAAGAATATGTCCGCATAAGAGCAAGGTACTTTTACTTCTGCAGCAAAATTCCAGACTACCCTAGTTTCAGATGAAGTGGTTAGTTGTTAGACAATTTTATCTTACTAGACAATTTAATGTATTATTAGTTATAACTTTTATTTACCTAAACTTCATTTACATTATAATGTGCTTTTAGGTCATTTAACAGCCTCCATTAATAAAGTCATCACAACCAACAACCAACACAAGTAGCCAAACTCCACTTTTATCATCTTTGCAAGGAGTAGAACAAAGAAGTCCAACAGTGCAAACCCCATGTCGTCACCTTCGCGGGCTGCATGCTATACAAGTTCAGCATATGAAAATGATCAATTTCTATATGATCAATTTCTTGATGATGTGGGTCATGTGTCCAAATTGGTTAACAAACGAGCACCCAGGAGGCAGTCTACAAGACTTGAGGGACACATCTCACAGACTAGCAAATGAACACCTATGTTTGTGGACTTAGAGGCTGGGTCAAGTAACCCAACAGAAGGGAAATTGTGTTCTTGAGACAATCCTAGAAGGGGAGGGTTGCAATTCAAAGTTGGTCAACTGCCCAAGACCAAAGAAGCTTCTGCCAAGGCCAATGCATTAAGTGGAGAAGGGGAAGAGCGTAGTGGCATCTTCACGCGTGGATAAGTTGAAACAAAATGAGAGAGAGAAATGGAAGAAACCAAATTAGCAATATTGAGCCCTTTTGTATGAAGGATTAATTAGCTTTATGTCTATGGTCCAAATAATTTGCATGCTTAATCATTGTAATGTTATGTCTACAGCCCACTAGTCCTTTATTTTTTGTTATTGGTAATGTAGAAAAGACATGCATCATGTTGGTCCAAATAGGTTTTTTTAAGTACTTTAGTTGAGTACTTTATTGGTCATTGTTCAAACACTTATTTAGACAGTTTTGTGATGTTTGAACCTAGAAATAGACTACAATGATGTAATCCAATATTGGCCGCCATTTCTTTTTCTTGTAATGGAAATATACTGATATTTTGCCCTGGAAAAATTGGCTGCCATTTCTGCTTCATATTTAGGCAGTTTTGTGATATTTTTTAGTTTGTTGGAAATTTGATATTGGGTGCCATTTATAGCATTTTATGTTGGTGTGTAATTTATAGGGACCACTTGTGATTTTTTGATTTATTGGTGTCAATTGTTACCACCTTTTTGGGATACGAACATCATTATAATATAATGCTATAATATACATTTTTTAGATGAAGAGAAAATGTGCTAACCAAATAGTCATAAATAGTACACACTAACTTCTTGACATCAAGTTCAGTACATAACATATTATAGTCAACCAAAGTCGGCAATGAAGAAGATGGAGTACAATACAACCACTAAATTGTTGCCACTGACCCAATACAAAAAATAAAAAATAAAGACAAACACAATTATTGCCACATACAATACGCATCCACAAAAGTACATTAATCAATTTTACGCTATCATCAAGTTCTTGTGACCTACATCACCATCAGGAAAAATTTTCATGTAGATAATAGCAACAACTAGGACAATAATAGTGACATCACACCATATGGAGTTATATTTCTTATGCAACACCTTAAATTTCTCCACCTTCTTATGTAATAACTATTCGATAGTCCGTATCCTCAGTCTTTCTCGTATCTGGCCATAACCTCTCTACACTGGATGCAGAAATCATTATCTACCCAATCAGAAAATGTACATCATTTGTCTCCACTCCCATGTTGACAATTGGGAGTCCAATATGGACATTTCGAGAACTTCCTTTTGTAGTTATCACTCGCAGTTGAGACTTTTATACGTGCCTACGGATTGCAATGACAAAATGGGACATCTTGTGGTGCCTTACCATCACAGCTTGTGCTAGATGAACAAGTGGACATGTGTAATCACAACCTGCTGAAATAAACATGTTAGTCGTAAGCTATGGATCCAAGTCATGGCAGCTTCTGATCCAGGCAATATAACATAGCAAGTAAACTACAAAACTGTCTATGCATTATATCGTACAGGAAGTATAATGAAGCATAATGTCGTATATATAAAGCATAATTTCCTCTTCTCATTTCTTTGAAGTCTATATAAAGCATAATTCTCCTAACCTACAAGGAATGCTGCATAGTGGTTTGATCCCTATGATTTCCAATTGGTTCCTCAAATTGTTATTCAAACTTAGGGTCTTAAAATGGAAATGGAAGATAAAAATAAATACAAAACATAAGCTAGGGTTCACTAAGTCCACAATTTTGTGTAAACTTTTGGACATCATTAGATACTTAAAAAAAAAAGAGCTACGTAAGCAAATGTAGTTCACCATGTCCAAAGTTTTATTAGATTAAGTTAGGGTTCATTGAAACCCTTTATTACCTTAACAGAAGCAAACTAGGTTGTTGAACCATGCGGCAAAGGCTCAAAAGCAGACCATGCAGCCCTAATAGTAGCTGAGCTCTACTTCTCCACGCAACACAAGCCCTAGGAGGCTAGCTGATACTCAACTATGAACACAGGTTTACATTTGAGGGTTGCGAGTCTTTCAGCTAGAATGAGGATGACAGGGATGAGAATTAAGGAAATGAAAGGTTTTTTCGTCTTTCTTTTGTAGTTTCTTCATGTGAGGTGCACGTGTAATCGATTTCTGTTTGTTTCAACGCGACTGATAGATGGAAGGAGGACAATATGAAAAATTAAGAATATTGATGAGTGCACAAAAATTCACTCTAAATACTCTATTTAAATACTAAAAGAAATGAGAAAATAATGGATATAACTCATGTTATTAAAATTAATGGTCATTTATCTTGAGATAGATATAAGCATGATTTAATATATTGATGAGAATATAAAATGCCATATTTTCCCCTCTTAATGTTTAATACTTTATTCTTATTTGATGCCTAAATATACTAATTATTCTTATATTTTGATTTAGGACACAAATAGAGACATTAGGAGCAAATGAAGATAATTGCGGAATTTTAGACAGTTCTGACATCTTTTTGTAATATGGGCATAACTCTCTCATCCAATCTCCGATTGAGCTGATTTAAGATGATATAGAACCGCAAGAGAAATATATATAACTTTTATGTTTTATGTTTGAAGAGATATCCATTCAATCTAAGACAAAATTGACCATCAAGTGGACGCACCTGCACTTGACGTTCCTGGATATTTTTCAGCCACTTGCATCAAATCCAAATGTTATCATAATATTTTCCAGCAAGCACTCCTACACCAACTTGGAAATTCAATGATCAATTCATATGCAAGATGAAGTGCACTCAAGTTTCTTCAAAACAAATTATTTGACCACAAGATATTAAGTCATACAAGACAACTAATGGATAGAGAAGCAAAATTGAAACACTCAACCTACAAGCAAAATCCAGCTCATGCATAGTGGGAAAACAAATGATCAAAATGACAACTCACAAATCACTTGGATTCAAGAATGGCACATGGCAAAACAAGTTGAAATTGTGATGATTTTGTCATGACAACTTGCATGAAGGATGCTTATAAATAGAAGGGAGGGGTGTGTGTTCTAAGACCATGCTTAGTGTGCTTGGATGCCTTGGAAGATACATTGTTTTTGAGAGCTTGAGAAAAGAAAAGAAAAATCAAAGAAGAGAGAAGAAAATAATGGTTGGCTCTTCCATATTATCCCTTAGAGAATTTTTGTTGCATATTTTCAATATGTGTAACTAATTTTCTAGTAGAGCTAGGGATGAATTTGTATATATGATGGTATTTGTAATTGTTTTTTATTCATATATGTGTTCTTCAAATATTAAACTCTTTTGTTTAGTCATTCGAAATTTATTATAAATGTTTTCGTCACCAAATAATCTTAGAATTTATTTCATTTATAGATTCAGTCATGCTTTTTCTATTGAATGCAATAATAATTTGATTATGTTTGGTTCAATTGGTTATCTATTTTAATTTAATTCTCTGCTGCAATATTGCTCTACGAGTATATTGTCGACGTTGAATTTCTTTAATATCGATAACAATTCCTGTTCTTATATTGTGACGAATGATTGTTCGAAAGATTATATTTGATTTAAATCTGGTTATTAATGTTTTATTTTTCGATTGAAAATTTGGACATAGAATTTTCAATTGAGTTATTAATGAATCGAAAATAATTAAAATATCAATTATATACAGAGGATTCTCGATGCTCTACTTTTTATCTCATTTTTATACTGTTCAAATTACTCATTTAGTTTTAATTTACGTCACACTCTAAAATTTACTTTTCGCACTCATCTAGATCTTTTTGTTAATTTCGTTACTGTTCTTCAATTTCTCAATTCATCTCCCTGTGGAATCGACACCCCAAAACTATACTGCAAACAACTGCGTTATTCTTTGGACGTAATCAAATATATACGGCTAATTGTTGAAAAGTTTAGTTTAGATGACACATTGTGAATTGGGTGAAAGGTAGAGGGGATAAAGAGTAATTAACCCTTCTTTTAATTATATATATCAAGTTGTCATATTTTTTCTTTCATACATATATTGGCCTCCTCTAAATTAAGTTTCTGGTCTGTCGTATAGTTTACAATTAAATATAGATAAGTAAAATGGCATAAATAACTGGTCCAAGTATTGCGCGGGTTTGATACTCACTAAAATAGTTTTTAAGGCTTCAAAGGAGAAGGGAAGGGGCAAGAAAGGGGAGAAGCCGGAGCCCACGGGCTCAAGAAATGGATCATGGTTATGATTTTTAGGCTAGATAAGGTATTTCCAAGTATTTTTAAAATATTTTATTATTTTATTATTAATTTTCAAGTAACCTTAAGATTGAAGAGAAATTGGAAAAGAAAGAGGGTGAATGAAAAAAAATAGATTTAGTTATTCATGCACGCAAAAATCGAAACACTTGATGGCGACAAAACATTTGAGTCATTCATAATACTCACGTTTCAACGAATGTCGCTTTTAAGTTTTGTAGCCTTGGTTTTTGATTCTTTGAAAACAATTCATTTAATTTAACTAAATATTAAATTTTTTTTATATTTTTAAATAAGATAAAAAAATAATTTTTTTTTAAAATTAATATTATAAAATTATATTATAAAAGAATAATATTAAATACAATTATAAATCATACAAGCACTACACACTTTTTTTCAAAAAAGAGAAATCCATTATTAATTTTTCAAAAGGAATATGTAGAATTCCCACACTATTACAAATATAATTTATACTCTAATAAAATTTTATTTAATTTTTATCTTATATCATCTCATTTATGAAATTAAAATAAACTAATGTATCCCTTTGCAACCAAACCATGTGCAAATACCCGGGATACAGTATAATCTAGGAATATCTGGACATAAAACAAATTTTCTTTATACCTAAGAACAAAAATACGGATGTTCTTTCTACAAAACAAATTGCAAAACAATGATCTACTAGCTTGTCAAACAATCACATGAACTAAACATTACAAAAGTCAACAAATGACCTACCAATAAACAAAACTTGATTTTCTTCAATGTGCAAAAAGAAGCCACTCAGAACTTGTCAAATATGCAAGTGTGACCAACAAGTGATTCCATCCTGTAATCGAGAAGGGAAAACCTTGAGTTCGGATGAGTTTAAAACAAGTTTTCGCACCAAGCCACTCATAGACCGACATGTAAGCATTTTCAACACAACGTGAACTTGCATCCACCAAACCAAAGAGGGTAGAAAAATGTTTAGTTGGGAAAGATCAAGAGAGCGGGTAAAGTGGTTGAAGTTTGAAGACCATTCCCACGATTTCATCTGCTTCGTTTTATCATCGCCTCACGAAGCCGTAGCCCACTTGCACAGACTATTCTCCATCAACATGAACAAGCTCTCTTAAGCGAACCGAATCATATACCAAAACCAACTCTTAGTAATCAAATCCAATTATATTTCGTTATCCCCACAATTAAAACTCTCATTGAATTCTTAAATCAATTGATCCGAAGGTAATGAAATTTCTTGGTGGAGTTGATTGTTGATCGTACGCTAGGTGGGTGTGGATCTGCTGTTGAAGCCATTGTGTAGTGGGTGTGGATTCTGAAAACAAGGAAGTTAGCATATGAGGGAGAGAGAGGAAGAGAGAGCTTTCTGTTTGGTGAGAAAACGCAGAAAAAGAACTTCGTTTTGGTGTATGCGGGTCACGTTCTTTTTGCTGGAAATGCTTATGTGTCATCTATGAGTGGCTTATGTGAAAAGCTATTTTAAACTCATCTAGACTCAATGTTTTCCCAATCGAGAACTAGAGATCTTGCACTCTCAACAATAATGGCAACAAGAGGAGAACCTTCATCATCATCATAAGGGCATATTTAGGACTGTAATCAAGTCGAGCTCGGCATTGGCTTGCCGAGCTAGACTTGATTCAAAACATGATTTTTATTTATTTTTTGTTCGAACTCGACTCGATAAGTTAAACTTCCAATTCAAGTTGAAACTTATCTCACATACGAATTTGAATCTAGCCGAGCTAGAGTTTGAATTTTTTTAAAAAATTTTCGAATAAGATTTGAAAATAAATAAAAATCTAATAACAATTAATACTTAATATCTAACTAATTGAAATCTATTCATCATAACAATATATTATATGCTTATATATATTATTAATAAATAAACATAATTTGATAACATATATATTTCATACATGGTTCTCACATACTAATATATAAGATTATTAAATTTTATAGATTATTTATTGAACAAATAATAAAATATAACTATGAAATATATTAATTATATAGACATAAGTAATTAGATTACATATTACATATTAAATTATAAAAATGTTATACTTACATTATTAGTAATACATATATATAACATATATGTGTATATTTATCAATATATGAATGAAATTTAATCGAGTCAAACTAACAAGTCAATTCGAGTATAAACGACTGAACCTTAACGAGTTTTAACCGAGTCGAGTCGAGTTTTCTCGAGCATGTGTCATTTACTAATAAAGCGAGTATTTATTTTCACAAACGATTTTTTTTTTTCACGAGTAGAATTCGATTCGAGTTTAACTGAGCTGATTATCGAATAACTTGATTCATTTACCGTCCTAGACACATTTGGGGCTAGAGCACTACTATATTTGCATAATGGAGAATAACAGACATCATTATAACCATAATATGTTTTTTTTTTTTTATAGGAACCATAATATGTTTAATGATAAGCAAAAGATGATAATTTTTCAATCATATAATGTTATGTTTGATAATTCGCATATGGGAGAAAAAAGGGTAATGAATAACATATGCCATGCATATCTGATAAGCCGTGTCATAAATGAATCCAAAATTAGATGTAATTCTTATTGCGGATATCTTTACAAAAGCAATCCAATTCTCTTCATAAAACAGGAAAGGCTTCCTTTAATAGGAAGTAATTACATTAAACATACCTAACAGACAATATCAGTCAAGATAAAAACGTTGTCCTCAATTCTCTGTAATCTGACCGCAATCTTCAATTACAACTCGTTCTAAAGTTGATCCGAAGACCGTTCCCACCTCCATTTCCTCAATCCTATAATCGGGAACTAGAGATCCTGCACTCTCAACAGTAATGGCAACAAGAGAAGAAAACCTTCATCACTGTCATAAGCATTCGAGGCTAGAGTACGACTACATTTGCATAATGAATAATAATATACATCGTTTTAATCATAATTTGTTTGTTGATAAATAAAAGATTAATAACTTTTCCAGTCATAATGTTATGTTTGATAAATCGCAGATGGAAGGTAGAAAGGGTAAAGAATAACATATGTTATGCATATCTGATAAGCCGTGTCATGAATGTTACAAAAACTAGATGTAATTCTTATTGCGGATATCTTTATAAGAGCATTCAAATTCTCTTCATAAAACGAGGCTTCCGTATAATAGGAAGTAATTGCAATAAACAAATCCATACCTAACAGACAATATCCGTCAAGATAGAAACGTTGTCCTCAATTCACTGTAATCTGACCGCAATCTTCAATCACAACCCGTTCCAAAG
Source organism: Platycarya strobilacea (assembly GCA_036898215.1). Taxonomy (NCBI): domain Eukaryota; kingdom Viridiplantae; phylum Streptophyta; class Magnoliopsida; order Fagales; family Juglandaceae; genus Platycarya; species Platycarya strobilacea. The sequence continues at coordinate 21,193,384 of CM072555.1, read as the reverse complement.
TGGTTCCAGCGTCCGTTCCCACCTTCTCCATTTCCTTAACCACATTGTAGCCTTCCACAACTTTACCGAAGACAACATGCTTCCCATCAAGCCATGTTGTCTTCTGGGTGCAGATAAAGAACTGAGAACCATTGGTATTAGGTCCAGCATTAGCCATAGATAACACCCCCGGCCCAGTATGTTTCACTTTGAAATTTTCATCCTCAAATTTCTGGCCATAAATTGACTCTCCTCCAGTACCATTTCCCCTTGTGAAATCCCCACCCTGGCACATAAAATTTGGAATTATCCGGTGAAATGGCGACCCCTTGTAGTGTAATGGCTTCCCAGAACTCCCGATTCCCTTCTCCCCAGTACAAAGGGCACGGAAATTTTCAGCAGTTCTGGGGGTAACATCAGCAAATAGTTCCATTACAACTCGGCCAGCTTTCATCTTTCCAATCAGAATGTCAAAGAAAACCTTTGGGTTTGACATCTTGTCTATTGAATCAAAGGGGTTCCAGCAAGATATCAGATGGCAGATAAAAGGCCTGTCCAAAGTTGAAACCATATAAGCATTTCTATTCTAAACACAGTAACTTCAAACAAATTCTACCTTTCTTTTAAATCGCACCAAATAATCTTGAAAAAGCACCACCAAGTAGTACTCACATAAGTTATAAGCACCTTTTTTTACATAATCTAAATGATAAATTCTCATTCAGTCAAGAGGTCGATTTATAATAACAGATAAATAAGCTTTATATCATCAACATATAGATCTACCAAAGCATAAAAATAAAGCTCTTCATACGTTCCTCTTCCTTCAAGCACTTTATCAAACTCTGCATATTTTCCTCTCAGTCCGAATCAAATACTTCTCATTCAGAAAACCAATTCCCAACATCAATAATGTTCCTAACTTTCTCTTATCTGAATACCTCATATCTTGATATGAACACTCAGTTGCACAGAAAATATGTTTTGACCCAAAAATTTCAGCTCCATCCAACTATATGAGAACACCGTACAGAGTATTCCATTTGAAAACTAAAACTCAAACAACCAAGCGAGCAAGACAAACTCAAACGAATCTAAAACGACCCAAAAATGCAAATGAACAGCCAAGGCTGTCTCTAGTGGCAAAAGAAAGGCAGCATTGTTACCTTATCACATAAAGAAGTAACAGATCTCCGAAGAGAATTGCAAAAGGAAAACTATCTGAAGAATAAAAAAATCCATGGGAACAACGATTAAAAACAGAAACCAGCGTAAAAACCGAAACCCAGATGGGGAATTGGGTTTCAGAGAATGTTTCATCATCCTATTAAAAATCCTCAGGCAAACAAGAAAAACTATATCAAGAGGATATCACTTGAAGATGATAATGATTCATGATTTCGCACAGCTTTTGAGCTCAACGGGTTTTGACAAAACCACCCGTAAGCCTTCGATATGTGCTACCGCTCTTGCGAAAAGAAAAACGCACGCGTCGCTTGCGATAACAGATTGAAAGATGAACAGACGGAATCCTTACCTATGAACGAAGGTAGGCGTGAGCGATTCTGGTCTTTACCGTGTTAGTGCTGGCTTTATAGGTGCGCGGAGAGGCTTTGGGTTTTAGGGTTTTAGTTTGTGGTTCTTTTGCAAATGAGTCCCTTTGTTGTTACGATATTCTTCTGTCGCTCCAATAATTTTTGTAGTTGCATATTCATCTAGAGATTAAGCTCTCATGCTTATCAATATTTTTAACATGGTTTCTTTTGGATTCCTCAAAATTCAACAAAATTTTGAAAGTAGGTTGTTTTGAAATATTTGTAAATGTGAACTAATAAGTGACTATCTAACAACTACTTAATAAATTTTCTTATTTTTCTATCAAGTGATTGTTAAATTTAACAATCATTTAATATATTTAAAATATTATTTTAAAATTTAAAATATCTTATATTAATTTAAAATTATAATTATAATAATTATGATAATCCTGAGTCTGATATATATTAATTAACTAAAATATAAAATCAAGCTCATGACTTACATTAGAAAATCGAATAGGTTATTATGATAATTTAAGTACGTACATAGCTTTAAATTTTCAACAACAAGATAAGCATTAATTCGATTGGGCTCGAGGCAAAAATTACTCATGTCCATTCCAATTTAGTTCCAACAAGGTTTTAACAGCTTTAAAAATTAATTTAAATGGATACAAATACTAGAGATAATATATGGATATAAACATCAGAGTGTAGTAAATAATAAACTAGTAAAAATTAATTTATAACACTTTAAAAAAATATATATTTTTAGCCTCTGTAATTCAATTCAAGGTGATCTCCATAACATCCGTATGCATAACCGCTTCGGGATTCCTGTACTCCACAGATTGGTTCTGATGGTGATGATCAACAGATGTGGACGAAGAGGATGAAGTCATTCTAGTCGGCAAAGCAAAGGTCCTCTTAAATTTGTAAATTATATGAATTATATGAATTATCTTCATAACAGAGTGGTTAGCATAAATATATACATCGATCGAGAAAAAAGTACATATTTGGATTGATTATTACCATTTTCTTTTTTAAATCTCACTGGACTTATATTATACTTATATGTATTTTATTCTAATAAGTAGTTATTTAACAATCATTTAATAATTTTTTTTATTATTATTAAATTATTTTATTTTTTGTTAAATTTAACAACTAATTAACAATATATATTCGATTTATAAATGATAGATTTGAATTAGAAATAATAAATTTATCAAAGTTATAAATTTATTTGAAGCTATCTTCATTGATAGTGATAGTCCTATCCCAATAATTTTTCGGTTGTTGGAATAATTACGTACATCATTATTATAGATGTTTTAGTCAAACTCAATCACTAATATTGTTTTCTTTGATTTCCTTATCCTCCGATCCCTTAAAAACTATTTCTTTCATGGAATGATTATAGTAATGCTGCTCTTTCTTCCCTTCTTGAAAAGATAAAAAAAAAAAATACTGATTAAAAATCTATTATATAGAAATATATTTATATCAATTGATGAGTTATATATATTTCCTTTAAAAGAAATGGCTGGCAGCTTTTTGATATTGAGAATTTGACTGAAAAAATAAATAAATGACACATTTAAGTCTGAAGAATTTAAAAATCATGTGCTTATAAATGGATATTAAAATTGATAAGATTTATGAATTATTATATTTTCAATCACGTTGAGATTTTATAGATAATTCATAACAATTCTGTTGTGGGATGGTTTTTAATCAAATTTGATTAATGAAACTAATCGATAAAAGTTTAGATAAGCCATTACGAATTTTCTAACAAATCAATTGTATTTTATTAATCAATTGATTTTTGGATAATAATTTTTTGGGATAAGAATTTTGAATTTGATTAGATTTAAGTTAAATTAAGTAATGTGAAGTGGTGAAAAAAAATGATTAATTAACGAATTTTCTTATTTTCCTTTAAATTTCTTTATTTTTTTTATTAAATATAACAGCCACTTAATAATACATATTCGATATTATATGAACAAGGTAAATCATGATAGTGTTTGGAATTAACCAACACACGTATGTATTGGATATTATGAAGGGATATTATGTCTATTTCAATAAAAAAAAATTATTTATATTTGGTGACAAATAAGTAATATATAATTAATATAAAACTAAAATCTTTTCCTCTTTTTTTGCCCTTTTTTCACTTTTTTAATTAGTAATTTATTGAATTTTGGTCTAAAAAATTATGAAATCTAATAAAGAAATTATAATATAGGAAAATAGAAATACTGTAACTATAAAAGGATTATACAAAAATAATCTCACAAACTGATATAATTTTATTATAAATAAATTTAAAATAATTAAATTTAAATATGTTTACCAACTACATTTACAAATAAAATTATTTGAATAAAATATTATTTATTTTTCAATTTAAATTCATTATGAAACATTAAATTCAAATAATAATATTTTGTAAATAAAATTATAATAATTATTAAATAGTTATATTTCATCACTTCAAGTTTACTTTTATATAATAATTATTTTGACGTTATTAAGATATTTTTATTTTATTATCAGATAAATATTTGTTATAACTTATATTTTTTTCCTTTATGAATTACATTAATGATCGAAATTTATTTTTTTATAAAAATTATATCATTTATAATCGCTTTATTAAACTAGCCAAACATGTTTTGCACATTACTCTTCTCTAATATATATATATATATATATATATAAGCTCTCATTGGTAGTGGATGAGAACATTGCACTACTATTTATTATTTTTTAATTAAATTTTATTTATATTTTACTCATTTTATTATTATATGATATAATTTAATATTTATTAATATTTATTATTATTATTTATAAAATATTCAAAATGACCTCATTACCTACACGAAACCTAAAAGAATAAAGGTGGCACTATAGCCATTGAGAATTCGAGAATTCTCCCTGACAAAGCAAATTGCCTTTTTTAACACATTTTTACTACATTCTTAAATCTTTTTTTCTTTAAATCACAACAAATATAAAAAATATTTGGTCACTATGTAAAAAAGAAGAATTTGGAAAAATGCTTGGGACCATTACTGGGATCCCAAGCATTTCTCAAAGAACAAGGGTAGAGCTATAGCCATCAAGAATCCTCACCGAGAGATTCTCTTGACGCAAACTACTACATTTTTTCATATATTTTTTTACATTCGTAAATGTTTTTTTTTTAATTCACAACATCAATAAAAGAAAAATACTAACTTAATCACTAAGCCAAGGAAAAAATAAGTATCGGGGAAATTCAGCCAACAAAACATTACCTCCGCTAAAAAATTGTTCTAGACAAAAAAGTTATGATAGTTAGTCTCCATTCTAGTCACATCTAATTTCCGAAATGCAATGTGTAGGGCCTATTTAAGTCAAGGGGCCTGGAAGCCCACAAGTATGAAAGCTCAAATAGAAGAACATTAATACCATGAGCTCAATAACTTATCCAGAAAGGCAAATAAGGATAGAATCCTGTAGAATCACGTACATAAATTAATATTCAGTCTTTAGCACATTCTACGGGATTTCACGCAGATACGTAATCACGTCAGTTACGGGAAGATAACTTGTAAACGGAAATCATATCAAAAGATAAGTACCAACACGATGCCTATATAAACCAGGTAATCCTCTATGAAAATGGGACTTCTCTCTGGATCCTCCAAGTTACCTTTAAAATAATTAGCCAGATTACTGATTTAGGCATCAGATTTTTCTCAGGCGAAGAACGCCAGATTTCTTCAATTTCTTGCTGGTGAACAGTTGCAGGATAGGAGCGAGACACGTCCTTAACATTGGCGCCGTCTGTGGGATATTCTTACGGACTATTAACGTGGTTCTCACATGCCTACTGTAACTCGTTCAATAGCAAGTCGAACAACGGAAGCACCTATGGAAGCACGATTAATAGCAACTGAGGAGAGACTGAAGAAGGCATTAGATACTTTGGAAGCGTTGCAGAAAGAAAACGAGGAGTTACGGCGGAGGAATGTCGAAACTGAAGGTGCCGCCCAACCTGCTCACAGCGAGCAAGGTGAAGAAGAAGCAGATAGCAACGCTGAAGCCAAACGAGAACGCATAGAGAAACAGAAGATGCACGACGAATTGAAGGATCTCGCAGAAAAGTACGAGGAAATAGCAAGAAAGATGGGTGGATCTTCGTCAGTCGACTGCCTGCTGAACCAGACCAACCTGCCATACAACAAGTGGATCATAGGGATCCCGCACTCACCGAAATTCAAAATTCTCCAAATAGATCTGTATGATGGGTCTAAGGATCCAGTGAATTATCTAGAAAACTTTAAAGCCCATATCACGCTCCATGGGCTCCCGAACGAGATCGCCTGCCGAGCCTTTCCTCTGACTCTAAAGGGGACAACAAGAGGATGGTTTGAGACTCTTAAACCAGGGTCGATAAATAGCTTTGAATACTTGGCCAAACAATTCATAACCCAGTTCATGCTCAGCAGAAGGCGCCGACACCCAGACGCCTACTTGCTCACAGTCAAACAAAAGGAAGATGAAGATCTGAAGAGCTATCTTACACACTTCAACAAGGAGGGATTGACAATAGATGATCAGGATGAGAAGATCACTCTGGCCACTCTCTTAGGACGAATCTGGCCACAGAGCCCTTTCATGATGGAGCTGGCTAAGAAAACCCCAGCCACCCTCCGGGAATTCATGGACTAGGCACATTGCAAGCCTAGTAAATCCACGAAAGGAAAGTAGAAGAGGAGAACAGAGAAACGAGCGGGATGATAAAAGAAGTGGAGTAAGTCAGCGAGAAAAGAGGTAAGAGAGACAACCAGACCGGAACACCAGGCTAATATATAACAACCTGAGTGTCAGAGAAGAGGAGAGAGTTTGGGATGAAAAGCAACAGCATCAGATGGACGGATGGTATTGCCAATACCATCGGACGAGTTCACATTGGACAGAGGACTGCATGACCATGAAAAAAATGGTCATTGAACTAGTGGGAACTGGAGAGCTGGAGCGAATGGTAGTAGAGCGTTCGAAACCTAGAAAATGACAAGAGTATGAATGTGAAATTAAAAGGAGCGCCAACCCTGAAAAAAGGAGCTAGGGCAACGGCCGTCGTAACAGTGGCAACCAGACGACATAAAAAAGAGGCGGCGATAGAAACAGGGTGCCCAGAAGAGGCAATAGGACTAGGTCGCCCCAAATAGGCAACATGAATAGATCACCACCGTGAGATGGTGGGAACCGAGCACCCATTGAGGAAATCCGAACAATAGCAGGAGGTTTTGCTGGAGGCGTGATGTCCACATCCAGTCGGAAGGCGTACGCCCGAAAGGCGAGATATGAGGAAGTCTACGTAGCGGACAGGGTGCCCAAATAGCAAAAACTCAACAATAACCGAGTGCTGATTGACAATGGAAGCTCAACCGACATATTGTTTTGGAAAGCATTCGACAGAATGGGATTAATGTTGATCAACTGCGACCTTCTCCATCGCCGTTGAAAGGCTTCTCGGGCGAGGCAATCCAGCCTATTGGGGCCATCACCTTTTCGATAACCGACGAAACTGGAACACAGACAGCGACTACCATGACAAACTTCTTAGTGGTTAAAACTCCATCCTTCTATAATGTCATACTAGGCAGACCAACACTCAACCATCTCAGGGCAGTAAACTCAACTTATCACCTCAAAATGAAGTTCCCAATCGACGGCGGGGTAGGAGAACTAAGAGGCGAGCAGGCATTGGCCTGAGAATGTTATGTGCAAGAATTGAGGAAGGATAGAAATGAAGTGTGTACCGTGGAAAAGAAGACGTCTATGCCACCTCTTCCACCACCCATGAGGGGATCCAAGGGAAAAGACATAGAGACCATAGATGAACAAAGTCGGCAGAATAACAAGGTCAATAAGCCCCTAGAACTCATCACCTTGTTTCCCAACGGCCCGGAAACAACCGTACGGATTGGTACGAATGCTCCCCGACGGACAGGGAAAGCCTAAAGCAGCTTTTAGGCGAACATAGAGACATATTCGCATGGAGCCATGAAGAAATGCTGGGCGTGAACAATACCATCATTGAGCACCACTTAGGGGTGGACCCTGGACACAAGCCAGTATTCTAAAAAAAGAGGTCATTCAGCATGGAAAAATATGCCACCATCCACTTGGAAGTCGAAAAACTAGTCGCCGCAGGCTTTATCAAAGAAACCCACTACCTCGAGTGGCTATCTAATGTGGTCCTGGTGAAAAAGGCGAACGGAAAGTGGAGAATGTGCATAGACTTCATTGACCTCAGCAAAGCTTGCTCAAAGGATAGCTTCCCTCTGCCGCGCATTGATCTCATTGTGGATGCAATAGCAGGACACAAGACGTTGAGTTTCATAGATGCCTATTCGGGATACAACCAGATAGAGATGTATGCGGCGGATAAGGAAAAAACAGTGGTCATAACAAATCGTGGGCTAGATTGTTACAGGTAATGCCGTTTGGGCTAAAGAACGTAGGGGCGACTTACTAAAAGCTGGTCAACCGAATGTTCGTAAAGCAGATAGGGAAAACCATGAAAGTCTATGTGGATGACCTCTCGGTGAAAAGTAAGGAGCCTGCCCAACATGTCCACGACCTGAGAGAAGCATTCAAGGTATTACGTCAGTACAAGATGAAGTTAAACCTCGCCAAGTGTGTCTTTGGAGTCGAGTCGGGAAAGTTCTTAGAGTTCATCATATTTGAGAGAGGAATCGAAACCTTCCCAAAAAAGATAAAGGCCATAGTCAACATGAAACCCCGAGCAACTTGCATGAGACACAGTAGTTAGCAGGAAAAGTAGCCGCCCTAGGCAGATTTATAGCAAGATCCACTGACAAGTGTATGCCTTTCTTCCAGGTGCTACGCAAGACACATCCATGGAATGAGGCGTTCAAAAGACTGAAACAATATCTGACCAATCCGCCCCTCTTGAAGCAACTGGAAAAAAGGCGATGTACTCTGTGCGTATCTAGCCTTTTCCCCACACGCAGTGTCAACCACCTTGGTAAAGGAGGAATGGGCCATTCAGCACCCCGAGTATTATGTTAACCAAGCCCTCAAGGGAGCAAATGTGAGATATCCCAAGATTGAGTTGCTAGCATTCGCCTTGGTTACGGCGGCCAAGAAGCTTTGCCCATACTTTTAGGCCCATACGATAAGAGTACTCACAGAAGCACCGTTGACGAAAGCTCTAAGGAAACCAGACTGCATGGGAAGGTTAATAGGATGGTCAATCAAGCTGAGCCAATTTGACTTAAGGTACGAGCCAAGGAAGGTAGTTAAAAGACAGGCTCTAGCAGATTTCGTGGCAGAATTTTTAGATTTTCCCCAAAAAGTCACAACAGCACTGGCGGGCAAACTATGGATAATGCACATAGATGGCTCATCCTGTAAGGCAGGAGGTAGCCTAGGCATATATTTGCTAGGGCCCAATAATGAAGAAAGACACTACCTGGTCATGCTAACTTTAAAGTAACAAACAACGAGGCCGAATATGAAGCACTAGCAACCGGGCTTTCTATAGTCGCCCAGCTATAGAAGTCAAGTTTGACTCACAAGATCATTGTCAACCAAGTGTTAGGCCTGTACGCCACTAAGAGTGAGAAATTGAAGAAATGTCTAGAGCGGACTTTGAAAGTATGTGATCTGTTTTCATATTTCACTATAACCTAGATGCCCCGAGCGATAACGAAGTGGCGGACAGGCTGGCTTGAATGGCATCGGGAATGGAAGAAATGCCCCCTCCCTGGCAAGCTGAAAGAAGAATCATCGAAACACTAGCCGTTGGCGTAGAGGTGGTAACACTGGGCCTTAGTATCCCAAAGTGGGCAAGCAAAGTGGTAGAATACCTGGCGAGGAGGTAAACTACCATAGGGAGGAGAAGAAGCACGAAAAGTAAAAAGAAGGCGGCAAGGTTCCTGCCTCTTGACAGGACTCTTTACAGAAGGGGTTTCTTTGCCCTTTACTGTCTCGTCCCAAAAGGCACAATACGTCTTGGCAGAAATACATGAAGGTATATGTGGCAAGCACTCAGGAAGAAGAGCCTTGGCCAAGAAGGCGGTCAGAGCAAGCTATTATTGGCCCAATGCAATCAGTGATGCGCGGGAATTCACTAAGAGGTGCCTTAAATGTCAAGAGTATGCGCCCATACAACATGCTCCACCAGAAGAACTCACGTCCATAACAGCACCATGGCCGTTTGCCCAGTGGGGCATGGACCTGAATCCCGATATTTGTCCAGCCTCAAAATGCATTAATTCTCATGTATCGTCGAAAGTATGCATGTTTACTTGGGGCACCATATGCAAAAAAAAAAGACAAAAAGGGAGTGCAGAAATCAACAGAACCCGCCGTCCCTGACCATTGGCACCAAGATGTCACGTTCGAGGAAGGCCTTATTAATAGAGACCCGCGACAAGCTATCCAGCTCGAGGGGTTAAAGGAAAGGCCGCAGATCGTCCAAACCAGATAACACCAAAGACACGTAGAACACTCGCAGGTGTCACATAAAAAAAAGGGGCGCAGAGGCAAATGACCCTACCTACTTAAAACACCAAAGACGAGTAGAGCACTCGCAGGTTTCACGCAAATAAGGGGGCGCAGAGGCAAATGACTCCGCCTACCTAAAACACTAAAGACGAGTAAAGCACTCGTAGGTGTCATGCAAAAAAGGGGGCGTAGAGGAAAATGACCCCGCCTACCTAAAACACAAAAAACGAGTAGAGCACTCATATGTGTCACACAAAAAAGGGGGTGCAGAGGCAAATGACCATTCCTACCTAAAACACCAAAGACGAGTAAAGAACTAGTAGGTGTCACACAAAAAGGGGGCGTAGAGGCAAATGACCTCGTCTGCCTAAAACATCAAAGACGAGTAGAACAATCACAGGTTTTGCACAAAAAAGGGGGCACAGAGGCAAATGATCCCGCCTACTTAAAATACCAAAGACGAGTAGAGCACTCGCAAGTGTCACACAAAAAAAAGGGCGCAGAGGTAAACGACCCCGCCTACCTAAAACACTAAAGACGAGTAGAATACTAGCAGGTGTCACACAAAAAAGGGGGTGCAGAGGCAGATGACCCCGCCTGCCTAAAACACCAAAACACTCGCAGGTGTCACACAAAGGAGGGGCGCAGAGGTGCACGACCCCACCTACCTCTCAAACACCAAAGATGAGTCTCAGGGACTATTGGCGTGCTGTTGCAAGCACCCAAAAATAAAATCTTGTATTCAAAAAAATATATGTAGTAGTGTGAGTAAGGATCAATCCCACAAAGAATGATTAGCTTATTTTTATACTATTAAGGAAGGAAGATGGGGTTTTTGATTGTAATGAGAATATCTCCAAAGCAAACAAAAACAACTAAATAGCAATTTAATTTCAAAATATTAATAAAAGGAAAAAGCATTGGTCAAAGTCAATGTCCACCATCCTTAGTTGAAAGTTGCTTGTAGCTTGAGTGTTGAATTTTGTTTTTTCTTCATTAGTTGTCTTGTATGACTTTGTATCTTGTGTTCAAACAACTTGTCTTCAAGAAATTTGAGTTCACCTAATCTTGAATGTAAGTTGATCATTGAATTTGAAAATTGGTGCAGGAGTGCTTGCTGGAAAATGTTGTCATAACATGTGGATTTGATGCAATTGGTTGGAATTGTGGCTAAAGAATATTCAAGAGCGTCAAGTGCAGGTACGTCCACTTCATGGTCGATTTTGTCTTGGATTGAGCTGATATCTCTCAAAACATAAAACATAAAAGTTATAGATATTTCTCTTGGGGTTCTATATCATATTGAATCAGCTCAATCGGAGATTGGATAAGAGAGTTATATCCATATTATGAAGAGATATCAAAACTGTCTAAAATTCCGCAATTATCTTCATTTGCTCATAATATCTCTATTTGTATCCTAAATCAAAATATAAGAATAACAAGTATATTTAGGCATCAAATAAGAATAAAATAGTATTAAGAGACAAAAATATGACATTTTATATTTTCATCAAATTCTTCCACACTTAACTTTTGTTCGTCCTCGACAAAACTCTAATCTACTTTTCTAAAAAACACCAAGGTTGCAAAGCTATTAATAAAAGTCAATCAAATTTTTTTAGAACTCATTACATATCATGAATAAACAACTTTAGTCAGCATTTTCACTTTAATAAAGTAAACTAAAAGTGCAGACCTTCACGGAATTTAACGCTCAATTCTCATATGTTTGAAAGGTATGTGTTTCGTTTAAATTCATCTCAATGGAAATGAACTATCATAAGCTTGCATATCTTCTCATTCTCCACCACTGGGATTACATGCATGATACGAATCATAAAGATTTTCCAAGGGATGTAATGAGGTTAGGGTTAAGGTAAGAAATATTTGGGAGTGTAGCTTAAAAGTCATAGAAGCTAGTGAAGTAAAAATTAATCATCTCAAGTTTGAGAATATAAGACATATAAAACCAATCTCCTCATTTAGCAGCTTCTTCATTTTTTTTAATGCATTAAAACCAAATAAAACTCCTGTGTTGAAAAAGAGATCGTTCAAAATGAATATTTATTTATTTGTAGCATGGAATGATCATTTGCAACAACTTTCACCTTGCATATAATACAAGTAAACATAAACCTTTCTTTTATATATATATATATATATATATTGAAGATAAAATTCATGAATTGAGAGTGGGAACATATTCCATTTCACCATTCATAGCCATATCACAAATCCAGATACCCCCACACTTATTTCTTGCACATCTATGAACAATTTTCCACTAACTCTATAGCTTGGGTAAAAATATTGTTTTTCAGGTTTAAAACTTGTAATGTGAGTTTACAACAAATGAAAATGATTAATAAGGCTCAAAGGGGTTTCAATAAGGAATAATGAATTATCAGGTAGGCTATTTGGCTTATGTAGCTTATAACAAAGAGGGCCTTAATCATGTTCCTGCATGCATGTATCAAAGTGATTTCAAAGATAATCAAGGCAAGTTCTAGAGAAATAAATCCATGAAAGAATATCTCATATGAAAAAAAATGGTGAGACTGATATGGATATATTAGTCTTCATGCTCAAAATTTCACTAGCTTTTGTCTACCAAATTTAGTCACTATCATTTTTCAAAGAAAATAACTAGACTAATTAATTTGGAAGATTACTTATTTTATCATGTTATGATTTTTTTTAAAACAAAAATATATTTAAAACACAACCTAAATTCCCTCCCCCACATTTAAAACTTCATTGTCTTCAATGTAAGGTTAAATGCAAAGAAAAGATAAAAAATATATATATATACACATATATAAATGCAAGAATAAGAAACAAACTCCCTTTGTGTTGCCTCCTAAGCAACGCCTTTGTTTATTGTCGTTGGCTCGACTCAATGTTTTTCTTCCTTAATTAGAATAAATTGGATCCTCAAGATCCAATTTTGCCGCATTCTCTACTTGGAATCCTTCTTGTAAAGTCTTAAGTCTATGGTCATTTATCTTAAATATTTTGAAAGTTGCTAAACTTTGAATTTCAACTGCACCATGAGAAAAAACATTAGTAACGACAAAAGATCAAATCCAATGAGAATGCAACTTACCCGGAAACAAACGTAGCCGTGAATGGTATAGAAAGACTTTTTGACCAACTTTAAATTCCTCCCTAAAGATCATCTTATCATGAAAAGCTTTTTTCTTTTCCTTGTAAATCCTTGCATTCTCATAGGCATTATTGCGAATTTCCTCTAACTCTTGTAATTGCAACTTCTTGTGTTCTCCACTTTTATCCATTTTCTTGTTAAAACTCTTGATAGCCCAATAAACTTTGTGTTCTAACTCAACTGGAAGGTGGCATGATTTCCCAAAGACCAATCGATAAGGTGACATACCAATGGGTGTCTTATATGCAGTTCTATATGCCCACAAGGCATCATCCAAATGCAAACTCCAATCTTTTCTACTTGGATTGACTATCTTTTCAAGGATGAACTTGATTTCTCGATTTGACACTTTTGCTTGTCCACTAGTTTGCGGATGATAGGCAGTTGACAACTTGTGTGTTACATGGTACTTTCTCATCAAAGTCTCCACAGTTCGATTGCAAAAGTGAGTACCTCGATCACTTATTAAAGCTTTTGGAATTCCAAACTTGGAGAATATGTTAAACTTAATAAAATCTGTAACAACTTTAGAATCATTAGTCCTAGTGGCTTTAGCTTCCACCCATTTCGAGACATAATCAACAATAAGTAAAATATAAACATAACCGAAAGATATAGGAAACGGTCGCATAAAATCGATGCCCTAAACATCAAAAATTTCACAAAATAATATGGGGGTTTGTGGCATCTCATTCCTTTGAGATATATTACTTGTCTTTTGATAATAATCGCATGACTTACAAAAAGAATATGAGTCTCGGAATAAAGATGGTCAAAAGAAACTACTTTCTAGTACTTTTCTTGTCGTTCTCTTAGCTCCAAAATGACCTCTACAAGCATAAGAATGACAAAATGTGAGGATGGAAAAATTTTCATTTTCAAGAATGCATTTTCTTATCACTTGATCTGCACAATGTTTCTATAAGTATGGATCATCCCACACATAGTATTTGGCATCACTTTTGATCTTGTCTCTTAAAGTCTTAGACAAATTAGGAGGTAAAATATTAGTAACCAAATAATTCACAATATTCGCATACTAAGGTAATGTCATACTCGTGAAGAACAATTGTTTGTCAGGAAACATTTCTTGCAGACAAGTTCATTTTCCACATGAACTAAACGACTCAAATGATTTGCGACAAGATTCTCTGTCCCTCTTTTGTCTTTGATTTCCAAATCAAATTCACTCAAGAGAAGTACCCATCTTATTAATCTTGATTTTGCTTCTTTTTTCGTCATAAAATAACAAAGAGCTACATGATCAGAATAAACAATAACTTTAGTACCAATCAAATAAGATCTAAACTTTTCTAAAGCAAACACAATAGTTAAAAGTTCTTTTTCTGTAATAGAATAATTTCTCTGGGCATCAATCAAAGTTCTTGAAGTATAATGAATGGCATGAGATACTTTTCCAATTTTTTGTCCCAAAACAATGTCTATTGCATAATCACTTGCATCGCACATTATTTCGAAAGGAACATTCCAGTCAGGGCGTTAGATAACTGGGATAGAAGTCAATAGTTCTTTCATCTTATCAAATGCCTTTTTACATGTCTCATCAAGCTCAAAAACTACATCTTTTTGTAGCAACTTGCAAAGGGGTAATGCTATTTTGTTGAAGTTCTTGATGAATCTGCGGTAAAAACCTACATGTCCAAGAAAATAACGAACTTCCCGCACACTAGTGGGATAAGGTAAAGATTGAATAATATCAACTTTGGCTTTATCTACCTCAATTCCCTTAGATGAAACAACATGTCCCAAAACTAAACCTTATTCAACCATAAAATGACATTTTTTAGAATTTAACATAAGGTTAGTATCACTGCATCTTTGAAGAATAAGTGTAAGGTTATGCAAACAATTATCTAACGAGTCTCCATAAACTGTGAAATCGTCCATAAAGACTTCTATGATATGCTCAATATAATCTGAAAATATGCTAACCATACACTTTTGAAAAGTGGCTGGGGCGTTGCAAAGGCCAAAGGGCATGCGACGATATGCAAAAGTTCCGAATGGGCATGTAAAAGTCGTCTTTTCTTGATTTCCAAAAGCAATTGCAATCTAAAAATAACCTAAATAAAAATCAAGAAAACAATAGTAAGAATAACCAGCTAATCTTTTAAGCATTTGATCAATAAAAGGTAAAGGAAAATAGTCCTTGCGGGTTACAACATTTAATTTTTTGTAATCTATACCAACCCACCACCCATTCTAAATACGGGTGGATACCAACTCATTATTCTGATTTTTCACAACAGTTATTCCATTTTTTTTTGGAACCATTTGAATCGGACTAACTCAATTGCTATCCGAAATAGGATAAATCACTCTAACTTCAAGAAGTTTGAGGATCTCAATTTTTACTACATCTATCATGGGGGGGTTCAATCTTCTTTGTGGTTGACGAGAAGGTTTTGCTCCCTCTTCAAGTAAGATACGATGCATACATGTAAATGGACTAATTCCTTTAATATCCGTAATCGTCCAACCAATAGCCGTTTTATGCTCCTTAAGAACCTACATAAGCTTTTTTTCTTACAGTGCACTAAGTTTATTGGAGATAATCACTGGTAATGTTCATCCTTCTCCAAGGAACATGTACTTGAGGTAACTGGGGAGAGACTTCAAATTTAGAATAAAGGTCTGCAAAATAGAGAGTAAATGTCTTTTGTCAAAAACTGGCAAGATAATATAAGGAAAGTTACCTGACTATTGTAACTTTGGAGAATCATTCAATAATGCAACAGTTTCCTTCAATTCAGTACTAAAGGTTAACTCCTCATTCTCTTTCTCAAGATGTTTACTAATGTCAACTTCCAAACCATCTTTTCCATTAAGTTCAAAAACTTCTTGTGTTAAAGAAGAAATCACATCAATAGAATAATAAGATTATCATCATTGGGATATTTCATGGCATCATAAATATTAAATTTAACAATTTCACCATTAAATTCCATGGTAAGTGTACCACTTTTAACATCTATCTTAGTTTTGGATGTCTTTAAGAAGGGTCTTCTTAACAAAATAGGAGCATTTTGATCACCATTTTTCATATCAAGCACATAGAAATCAGTAGGGAAAAATAAACCATTAACTTGTACAATTACATCCTCAACTACACCCTTAGGATATGCATTAGATTTATCAGCCAATTGAATTACAACACCTGTTTTATTCAAAGGTCCAAATTTCAAAGAAGCATATATAGAATATGGCATGACATTGATAGAAGCTCTTAAATCTAGTATGGCCTTCTCAAATTTAGTGTTATCTAGCGTACAAGGGATAGTAAACATACTTGGATCTTTGCATTTTGTAGGCAGTTTTCTTTGAATAATTGTAGAAACATTCTCCCCTACTTGCACCTTCTCACATTCTTTAAATTTCTGTTTCCTCTTAGTTGTACACAATTCTTTCAAAAACTTAGCATAACGAGGTATTTGTTTAATAGCATCAAATAGTGAAATATTTACCTCGCATCTTTGAAAAGTTTCATATAAATTTTTATTTTGCTCATCTTTTCTAGATTCAACTAAAGCCTGGGGAAAATGGGGTGTTGTTTTATAATCAGATAGAGGAAAAAACTTACGTTTAGGTCCGTCATCTTCATTGAGAATGTTTTTCTCTTTTTCTTATTCCTATGATACAAAAGTTGTTTTTATTGGAATTTCAACTTCTTTACCACTTTTCAAAATGACTGCACTTGCATTCTCTCTTGGATTCACTATCGTTTGAGAGGGTAATTTTCCTGAACTTTGCACCTCTAGCTGAATAATTGCAGTTGCCATCTGACCCATCGGATTGTCTAAATTTTGAATACTGGCCTTCGTCTCTTATTGACATTGTTTTGCCTCCTGTTGAACTTGCAAAGTGTTAGTAGCACGAGACTTAACAATATCTTCTAAAGACATACCAGAGTTAGAAGTTTGGCCCTGTTGTTGTCTAGGGGGATATGACTGCTTATATTGTTGGAAATTTGAGCGGTTTTGAGTAACAGGCTGATTTATTTTTTGATTCTCATAAGTAAGATTGGGACGATCCCTCCATCTTTGGTTATATGTGCTCGAGTAGGGATCATACTTCCTTTGTGGTTGTCCAGAAAAACCAACTGTCGTATTCACTTGCTCAATGGGTTCCTCTTGAAGAGTTGGGCACATATCGGTTGGATGTCCTGTTATTGAACAAATCCCACAAACTTTCGCAGTTTGCATATTACCTATAGCCATTTGAAGAACAAGAGAAGTTAAACTCGCAATTTGTTGTTCAATGGAGGAAACATTTACCTCATTAACTTGCTTAGATGGAAAGTCAAGCCTAGTGCCAAACTGTTGAGAATTGGCTGCTATATTTGCAATCAAGTTTCTTGCGACCTCAGGAGTTTTATCTGCTAAAACTCCTCCACTAGCAGCACCAATCATACCTCTATTAGTGGGAGAAGACTCTCATAGAGATATTGGATTAGTAATAGCTCACTAATTTGATGATGGGGTCAGCTTGCACATAATTTTTTAAAACGTTCCCAGTATTAATGTAAGGACTCTCCATTGTGCTACCTTACACCACAAATTTCTTTTTTAATGTTGGTTGCTCTTGAAGCTGCGAAGTATTTTTCCAATAATAACCTTTTCATCTCATTCCATGTGGTAACACTCCCGAAAGGTAAATAATAAAGCCAATCCTTAGTTGAATATTTCAAAGAAAATGGAAAAGTTCCTAATTTAATTTGATCTTCAGTCACCCCTATGGGTTTCATACTTGTGCATACCACATGAAGATCTTTTAAATGCTTGTCAGGATCTTTACCTGCAAGGTCATGAAAAATAGGCAAAAGGTGTATTAGTCCAGATTTTAATTCAAAAGTAGTAGTAGCATCTAAAGTAGGAAAAATTATGCATAAAGGTTGTTGGTTCAAATCAGGAATAGCAAGCTCTTTTAAAGTGCGATTTCCAGCCATGATTTCTTCTTCTAAATCAGAATCTCTAGCAAACAGAGAGTTAGAAGCCAAGTTGTCATCTTCAATTTTTTTTTTTATTTTCCCTCTTTAATCTGTGCAAAGTCATTTCTATTTCTTGATCATATGAAAAATCACCTTGATTAGAAGATCGAGTTGCAGTTATAAACAATTAGGGAAACTCTAATAAACCATAAAAAAAAACTACCAAATACTAATTTTTTTTTCATAAAATAAAAATCACAGTAAGCACAAAAATTAACTAGAACCAGTCCTCGGCAACGACACCAAAATTTGGCGTGCTGTCGCAAGTACCCAAAAATAAAATTCTGTACTCAAAAAAATATATGTAGTAATGTGAGTAAGGGTTTATCCCACAGAGAGAGATTAGCTTCTTTTTATGATATTAAGCAATGAAGAGCAGCTTTTTGATTGTAATGAGAATATCTTCAAAAAAAATAAAAATAACTAAATAGCAATTTAATTTCAAAATATTAATCAAAAGAAAAGGCATTGGTCAAAGTCAATGTCCAACATCCTTAGCTGAAAGTTACTTGTAGCTTGAGTGTTGAATTTTGATTCTTCTTCATTAGTTGCCTTGTATGATTCTGTATCTTGTGTTCAAACAATATGTCTTCAAAAAACTTAAGTACACCTAATCTTGCATGTAAGTTAATCATTGAATTTGCACGTTGGTGCAGGAGTGCTTGTTGGAAAATGTTGTCATAATATGCAGATTTGATGCAATTGGTTGGAATTGTGGTTGAAGAATATTCAGGAACGTCAAGTGTAGGTGCGTTCACTTCATGGTCGATTTTGTCTTGGATTGAGCCGATAACTGTGACATCCCGATCTTTAATTTCAAGTTGTGGTTTTTTTCTTATGAGTGATATAATTTCTTTAATTATTCTTTGGAGATGTTTTTGAAAATATATATGTATATATATTTATATAGACCTTTTTCCTTTTATCAAGCAAGTGTATAAGAGTAATATTTGAATTTTGGTGTAGAAGATGTTTAAGAAGTATAAATTTTTTTTATATATTTGACATGATAGGATAGAAAAATATATATATATATATATAATTGAATATTTTTAAATAAGGGGCATGGAGATTGAGATATGGGAAAGGAGAAAGGAAAGAGATGATTTTTTTTTTTTATATACACATGAGGTAGCCGACTTATTGTTTTGGTCTTATTGTCTCTTTATGTTAATTTGTATTTTTTGGGAATGTTGAAAAGAATTGGTTTAGGTGATGGATAAGGACAGCCAGCCAAATTGACTTTATCTATTATTCTTTTCTTGTTCTTTTTGACTTCCTTTCATAGTTTGATTTTCTTGAAAAAAGTAAGGACACAAAGTAAGAAAAGGAAAGATTTATATGTGAATTAAGTTGAGTCACGGTCATGAGGGAAGGGTATACAAAAGGATTTGTTTGACTTTTTTTAAATTTGTCTTATATCAAAAAGTTAAGATAAGGCCATGGGGTTAGTAAGACAACTAAGTCTAAAAAAATAAAATGATGGAACCTATTTCTTAGATGGATACGTGGTTGGTTATAAATCAAATGGAAAATATATATATATATATGTTATGAAACTTAAAGAAAGGAACTACTATTGCAAAAGAGAAATAAGAAATTCTCTCTCTGAAACTCTTAAGAACTGAAGCTTTCTTTCTCTCTCTACTTTTTCTTATAAATTTCATTACAACTGAAGCCCATATTTATAGGCGTTGAAATTACTATACAAGTTACTATGCAAGTCACTATACAAGTCACTATGCAGATTTAAAATAATAGTGGTGGGGTCATTCACATAATTTAGTGGTGGGACAGGGGGGCGGCTGCCGACGTTCATTTATAACACTCCCCCTTGAATGACCACCCATAAAGAATCTGCCTCGTTAAAACCTTGCCAAGTAAAAACCCAGTAGGAAGAAAAACCAATGGCGAAGGAAAAAGAGTACAGTCTTCTTATGTATCCACAAGTGCTTTAGGATTGCCTCATTAAAACCTTGCAGAGGAAAACCCAGTGGGACAAAACCTCAGCGAAGGAAAAAGAGTACAATCAGCACATTTACTCCCCCTGAAAAGTGCATGACAAAAGATCTTTGAGTCTTCGCATTCCAATGTTATGCACAATCTTCTTGAATGTGGAAGTTGGTAACGCCTTTGTGAATAAATCTGCCAGATTATCACTAGATCGTATCTGCTTGGCATCAATTTCACCTTTTTCTTGAAGTTCATGAGTATAAAAGAATTTCGGTGAAATATGTTTGGTTCTGTCACCTTTGATATATCCTCTTCTGATTTGAGTGATACAAGCAGTATTATCTTCATATAAGATTGTTGGGCTATTATCGATCATAGGAAGTCCACACTTTTTCTGGATATGTTGAATAACTGATCTCAACCAAATACACTCTCGACTTGCTTCATGAATAGCAATGATTTCTGAGTGATTTGAAGAAGTAGCAGATAGTGTCTGCTTAACAAATCTCCATGATATGGCAGTATCTCCATAAGTAAATAAATATCCAGTTTGAGATCTACCTCTATGTGGGTCTGAAAGATAACCTGCATCTGCATACCCAATCAATTCTGGACTTGAACCACTTTGATAAAATAATCTCATATCAACCGTACCATAAAGGTAACGAAGGACATGTTTAATGCCATTCCAATGCCTTCGAGTTGGTGCAGAACTATATCTTGCAAGCAGATTAACTGAGAATGTAATATCTGGTCGAGTGCAATTTGCAAGATACATCAAAGCTCCAATTGCACTGAGATATGGTACTTCAGGACCAAGAATTTCTTCATCGTCATCACAAGGACGGAATGGATCTTTCTTCACATCAAGTGTTCGAATAATCATTGGAGTACTCAGAGGATGAGATTTGTCCATATAAAAATGCTTTAGGACTTTCTCAGTATACATGGACTGATGAATAAAAATTCCATTTGGCAAGTGCTCAAGCTGCAGGCCGAGACAAAGTTTTGTTTTGCCAAGATCTTTCATTTCAAATTCATTCTTTAAATATATAGCAGTTTTTGAGATCTCTTCAGGAGTTCCCACAATATTTAAATCATCAACATAAACCGCAATAATGACAAATCCGGATTCTGATTTCTTAATAAAAACACATGGGCATATAAGATTATTCTCAAATCCTTCTTTCAATAGATATTCGCTTAAGCGGTTATACCACATGCGTTCGGATTGCTTCAACCCATATAAAGATCTTTGTAGTCTGATTGAGTACATATTTCTAGATGTACTTGTAGATGCTTCAGGCATCTTATATCTTTCAGGGATTTTCATATATATGTCATGGTCTAAGGATCCATATAAATATGCAGTGACCACGTCCATCAACCGCATTTCTAATCCTTTTGTAACAACCAGACTAATCAAAAATCTAAATGTGATTGCATCCATAACGGGAGAGTATGTTTCTTCATAATCAATCCCGGGTTTCTGCAGGAAACCTTGTGCGACAAGCCGTGCTTTGTATCGCACAATTTCATTTTTCTCATTACGTTTTCGTACAAATACCCACTTATATCCAACAGGCATTACACCCTTTGGTGTTTGGACAACAGGTCCAAATACTTCTCGTTTTGCTAGCGAATTTAATTCAGCTTCAATAGCTGTTTTCCATTTTGGTCAATCATTTCTACGTCGACATTCTTCGACGCTTTTTGACTCACTTTCTTCATTACTTTTGGTAATGTCAAGGGCCATTTTATATGAAAATATGTTGTCGACAACAGTTTTATTTCTATCCAGAATTTCTCTAGTTTTCATGGAATGTATTGAGATCTCATTATTTTCAGGTACCTGTTCCTCTTCAGGGGAAAACATTTCATGACACACCTCTTCAGGAGGTCCCTTTTTAGGAGATTTATACTCTTCAAGATTTTCCTCTTCAGGAGGTTCTGGAATAGAAGATTTAAGCTCTTTAGGAGCACCAATTATATTTGTGGCCTGTATTGTGGGTACGTGTTCTTTAGGAACACCAAATTCATTTTGTATTCTTTTCCTTCTGGGAATTTTGGCTTTTGCACCAATAGGTCTTCCACGCTTCAGGCGTATTTTAGATTCACCTATTGCTGCTTTGACAATTTGTCCTTCAGGGACTTCAATCATTGCTGGAGTATTAACAGCAGGAATATAAGATTTTACTACACCTTTAGTGTCAGTAAATACATCCGGTAACTGATTTGCAACATTTTGCAAATGAATAATCCTTTGAACTTCCCGTTTACATTCATTTGTAGGAGGATCAAAATGAGACAGGGTCTTATTATCCCAAGTAATATCTTGTCGTGCTTCAGGCACCGACTTTTCTTTACCCATTAACGGAAAATTTGATTCGTCAAAATGACAATCCTCAAAACGTGCTTTAAACATATCCCCTGTAAGGGGTTCAAGGTATCTAATAATGGATGGAGAATCAAAACCAACATATATCCCAAGTCTACGTTGAGGGCCCATTTTTTTACGTTGTGGAGGTGCAATTGGAACATATACAGCACATCCAAAAGTACGAAGATGAGAAATATTTGGTTGTTGACCAAATGCAAGTTGTAATGGAGAATATTTATGATATGCAGATGGTCTAATGCGAATTAGAGATGCTGCATGAAGTATAGCATGTCCCCAAACAGAAATAGGTAGTCTTGATTTCTTAAGTAAAGGTCTAGCGATTAGTTGAAGCCTTTTGATCAAAGACTCAGCTAAACCGTTTTGTGTGTGTGTATGGGCAACAAGATGTTCAACATCTATTCCTATTGACATGCAATAATCATCAAAAACTTGAGATGAAAATTCACCTGCATTATCCAATCGAATGGTCTTAATTGGATACTCAGGAAATTGTGCTCGTAGTTTAATTATCTGAGCAAGAAGTCTAGCAAATGCAACATTTCTAGTGGAAAGAAGACAAACATGTGACCATCGACTAGATGCATCAATTAGAACCATAAAATATCTAAATGGTCCACTTGATGGATGAATAGGCCCACATATATCTCCGTGAATCCTTTGTAAAAAGGATGGAGATTCAACAATGACTTTTGAGGGAGATGGTCTAATAATTAACTTACCTTGAGAACATGCAGAGCACGGAGATTCATTGGGTAGAAATATCTTTTGATTATTTAAGGGATGCCCATGCGAATTTTCAATAATTCGTCTTATCATTATAGAACCCGGATGTCCAAGGCGATCATGCCAAGTCATAAATACTTTAGGGTCAATGCACTTCTGGTGTATTACCACATATGATTCAATTGTTCTCATTTTTGTATAATACAATCCAGAACATAGAGCAGACAGTTTTTCTAATACGAGATTCTGGCCCGATACTGTTTTAGTAATAAGAAGATGCTCTTTACTGCCTTCATTGGTCGTTTCAATATGGTAATCATTACGACGTATATCTTTGAAACTCAATAAATTTCTTCTGGATTGTGAAGAGAATAGAGCATCATCAATACAAAATTTGGTGCCATTAGGCAACACAATATAAGCTCTTCCGAAGCCCTCAATTAAATCCGATGAACCTGATATGGTATGGACATAGGCTTTACTTAGTGTTAGATTTTGAAAATATTTATTTTCTTTGAGAATTGTGTGAGTTGTAGCACTGTCAGCCAGACATATATCTTTATCATTCAACTCAGAGATAAAAAGCTCATCAATGTGATCCATGATTCTACAAAATATACAAAACTTTTATTATTGATAGAAAGAAAATACATTAATTGAGTGGAACACTTCCATCTCCAATTAAGTGTTCAATACTACCATCAGGATGATTAAAGAAATCAGATACATCAAGATGAGTAACGTCTACATCTACTGAATCTAATAAATCATCTGATGGTTCTACTAAATTTGTTTCATGCACTTTATTCTTTCCTTTAATAGAAGCTTGATATAAATCAGCTAAGTGCCTGGCCGTACGACAGGTACGTGACCAATGTCCAGTCATTCCACATCTATGGCACACCTCTTCACTTTTCTTCGAAGAATTATTCTGAGGATTTTTACCCCTCTCTGAATTGTACCACTTCTGGTGATATGGTATATTATAATCCCTTTTAATGTTGTCACTCCTGGGACCAACATTTCTATAATTTCTCCTACCACGTCCACGCCTCCGATTTCTTCTAAAGGATGCACCATTCACTTCTGGGAATGATGCAAACCTGTTACCATTCACTTCAGGGAATGATATTGAGCCAGTAGGGCGTGACTGGTAGATTTCTAATAAGAGCTCATTATTCTGCTCAGCTACTAGAAGACATGATATAAGTTCAGAATATTTCTTGAACTTTCTATCTCGATACTGTTGCTGCAGGAGCACATTCGAGGCATGAAATGTAGTAAAAGTCTTCTCTAACATATCTTCATCGGTGATTTTCTCACCGCATAATTTTAATACTGAGCTTATTTTAAAAAGTGCGGAATTATACTCACTAACACTTTTAAAATCTTGCAACCTCAGGTGCATCCATTGAGAACGAGCTCTTGGGAGGATGACAGTCTTCTGGTGTTCATACCTCTCCCTTAAATTGTTCCACAAAATATAGGGATCTTTTACAGTGAGATATTCAGTTTTCAATTCTTCATGAAGATGGTGGCGAAGGAAAATCATTATTTTAGCACGTTCCTGCAGGGATGCTTGATTTCCTTCTTTAATAGTTTCTCCCAGGTTCATTGCATCAAGATGTATTTCAGCATCAAGTATCCAGGATAAATAATTTTTCCCAGATATATCAAGAGCAACAAATTCTAATTTTATAAGATTTGCCATTTTCTACACATATAAATAATAAATATGTGTATCTCAGAAAATATATTTATAAATTTACACAAATAATCATCAATAAAATATATCAAAGATTTCAAATAATATATTGAAAAGCTTACAGAGGAATAAGGCCACTAGCTTCAGAATTGGCAGAACCGTCGTACTGATAACGTGTTATGAAACTTAAAGAAAGGAACTACTATTGCAAAAGAGAAATAAGAAATTCTCTCTCTGAAACTCTTAAGAATTGAAACTTTCTTTCTCTCTCTATTTTTTCTTATGAATTTCATTACAACTGAAGCCCATATTTATAGGCGTTGAAATTACTATGCAAGTCACTATGCAAGTCACTATGCAGATTTAAAATAATAGTGGTGGGGTCATTCACATAATTTAGTGGTGGGACAGGGGGGCGGCTGCCGACGTTCGTTTATAACAATATATATATAATTGCAACAATAAAACATATCTAAAGCATGCATATCGACTACCAAAGCAAAAAGGAAATACATGAGATATATATATATATATATATAAAGCTCTCGGCAGATGGGGAGGTTCCTCTTTTCATCATCTTTTTTCTTCCTTTCTTTATCCCTAAAACATAGTTTTCTAGTGACTTGGTGAGAGTTACTCCAAGAGCTTGGTGAGTATTTTCCTTAGAGAAATAGTAAGTACTCCTTTTTATAAGTTTAAAGTTCTATATATGTGTGTGTGTGGTTGGTGTCTCAATGATTTAATTGATTCATTTATTAAATGACTAAATTATGTTTTTCTATGTCTTGTTAATTTTATATCACAATCTTTGATCTTTTTTTTTTTGTACGATTGATGGAATTTGAAGAATTTAGAAGGACTATGCAAGAAAGATGTAATATGATGATTTTAAGTTAGGAGTGGGGTGAGTTAAGTGAATTTGAGGAAAATAAAATATTCCAATTGAAGAATATGGATTTTGGTTCTAGTACGTTTTTAAAAGGAAGACTATTGTTTTTATTTTATAGATACTGCTATAATGTTATCAAGTACTTGATAGGTTTAAAGGTTGGATTTTATAGATGAAAGTTTAACCTTTTGATTTGGAAGCAAATATGTAAGAAATAGGTTTAAGAAATTCTAAGATTTAGTTAACTCTCTAGTAGATAAATACTTAATTTATTTACTTTAAGAAAGTATAAATTAATAATGAGGAGGAAAAAAAAAAACGAAGAAAAGAAGAAACTTGAAATTAGTATAAGATCATATATATATATAGGTCTCGGCTCCCCACATCTGAAGGATATCATTTTATTATTAATTATTCTTTTGATTATTTAAATAATTAAGAGTTCTTAAAAGAAAAATCATAAAAAGGAATAAAACAAGATCAAGTTTGGGAATACTTCCTAGGATTCGACCATACATGTAAAATAATATTATTTTATGTTTCTTTAAACCTTGAGTGATAATCACATTATTTAAAAATGATTATGTTGGTATATAATAGCATGGTTAAAATGAATCTTGATTAGGAATATTTTATGTGTTATGATTAACATGCCTGGAAGACATAGATCATATGCATGTCATGTAAGTAAAAAGTCTCATGTCTATTAAGTCGACACGTATGTCAAGAGAAAATAAGTTAGTAGAATATATATATATACTTTTTTTTACAAGAACTTCAAAGGTTGGGACAGGAAAGTTTTCCAGTAGAACTCCTCTGTCCACTCTGGAGTGAATAAAAATGGAGTGGAAACCTTTGAGTCAACGAAGAACAGTTGACGGGCCACGAATGACTCATTTTTAAAGGTTTTCGGAGCGTGGTCGCACCTAACGCTGGTGGGTGCCAAGACCAGCAAGGGTGTTATCACCTGCTATAAGAATTAAGATTATGATTATAACATATTCACCTTAGTGTGATGCGGTAACTAGTAGGGAATACACGATGTATAGGAGAACCGTGAAGTATTTCATATGATAAATATGATAAGAATTGTTAATCCAATGACTGATAAGACCAAAATGAGAATGATACGGAAAGTCATAAACATTAAGAAAAGTCTTGTAAAGTTATGAAATGCTAACAAGTTTAATTTTCTGCCAATTCTTTTAGAATACAAGTGAATTTTTATGGAATAGCATCAAGTATGAATTATGCATGAATCTTTCATACGTTTCAAATTTGAGATATATGAATTTAATTATTTGTTTATGATTAATAATTTTTCTTGCGATGATTAATTGAGTACTTACTGGGATTCTATAATCTCACTCTCTGTTATAATTATTTGATTTAACTATTATTTCTTTTGAAATAATTAAAGCATTAGCAGGTTATAACAATGTCAAGTCAGACACTGACCTCCTAGGAGAATTTGATGAGCCATGATGGCCTATTAGACCTTTCCCATTTTGATGATCTAACTAGTTCCACTTATGATCATTTGCGAGAAGTTGTTATGCAACAAGCCTCCATCTCTTCTGAAGAAAAGACACGTGTTGGTAGTTGTGTAGTTTTGGGTCCTGATGGGTCTTTATCCCCGAATGGCATTTATGTGACGCCTTATGAAAAACACCTTCAGCAGGACTATGAGATCAATGTTAATCTCTTTTTGTTATGATCATGCGTATAAGGAGGTGAAGAAGGAGCCCGATCTTAAAAGTGGGCAGTGGTAGTAGGAGTTTTGTATGAATTTTGAAAACTTCATGTTATGTAGAAAAGAAACTTTATACTTTTGATATTGTAAATATTATGTTATGAAAGTTATTAGGTTGATCATGTGATCATATTGCAAAGCTAGATTTTTTTGCATGTTTTCATTTAATGACAAACAGATAGCCATTCCGCTGCAAAACACACACTATAATATTAGTATAGTGAAATGCATGCAATAGCTTATGTAGTATGAATGAAGGATATGTAATCCTGTGTTATATTTTCCGATGCATTAGTCTGCGTTAAATCTCAGATGTAGATTCAGGGTGTCACAATATCTCTCAAAATATAAAACATAAAAGTTATAGATATTTCTCTTGGGGTTCTATATCATCTTGAATCAGTTTAATCGGAGATTGGATGAGAAAGTTATGCCCATATTATGAAGACACGTCAAAGCTGTCTAAAATTCCTCAATTATCTTCATTTGTTCCTAATGCCTCTATTTGTATCCTAAATTAAAATATAAGAATAATAAGTATATTTAGGCATCAAATAAGAATAAAATATTAAACATTAAGAGAGAAAAATATAGCATTTTATGTTCTCATCAACTGCCCGGCTAACAAAAAATCCACAACAAGCTATTTAGCTTACGAGGTCAAGGACCGCAATAATAATCCAAAACAAAAGCAAATGCAAGAGTGAAAGCAAACCGCAACAATGGTCGGGACAAACATTCAAAACTCTCCAGCAACAAATCAAGAATACAATGTTAAAGTAAATAATCTATGTTATTTACAGGAAACCAATTTAATTGCAGGTCAAGGTTACAATGTGCAACCGCAAAAAAAAAAATAACAATAGTAATGAAATAATATACAAAGAGTTGCGGCCTTGAATCAGAGGGCGTCGCCTTCTTCAGGAGGGGACAATGGAGGCACGTTCAAAAAGGCATCTGGAACTTCCTCGCGCTCGAACTTATCAACCTGGGGCCAAGCGGCCATCTTAGGAGAGAACAAACTCGTATCGAGGGCCTAGAGGTCTATAACAGGTTCAGCCAAGAGAAGTTTTCTCAGGTGCACAATACCAGCACCATGACCATAAGAAAAGGCCGCATCCCTAACTTGAGGAACCATAGCCAATTGGGCCCGAAGACGAACGATTCTATCTGTGCAGCAGCCAACTGGTCTACTTTCCTGGCTAACTACTCATCCCTGGCCAAAGCAGTTAAGTTGGCCTTCTTAAGCTCATCGTCCGTATTCGCACGGCTTGCCTTGTACTTTTGGTGCCGCTCTCTGAGTTCAGCCAGAGAACCTTGTGCCTCAGAAAGATCATGAGCAGTAAGGCACGCTCTCTCCAGGGCGTCCAGCAGGTCCTTCGACAAGCCACTACACCGTTCTTGAGAACGGGTAAGCTCCTCTCAGACCGAGTTTAACTCTCCATTATGGGCAAGGAGTTCCAAGTCCCGACGGGCCAATTCAACGTCGAAGCTCTGTTGGACTTCAAAAAACTGCGCCCTCACCAGGTCCATCTCAGACTGCAAGATCTGATGAGAGAAATCGTCCCTAATCTTCACCTCTTCAGCAAGGCAAACAGCGTCCCGAAGTTCAAGGACCTCGCCATCACGCAACTCCAACTCCCCTTGAAGAGAGTTGACGAATCCTTCCACCTGATCCAAATGGCGCTCAAGTTCCCTATTCCTCTCGGTCAGGGCCTCCAACTTAACTTTGTTTGCCAGCCGCTTCCCTTTAATTTCTTCTTCCCACCGAACAAAATTAGCCACTA
Organism: Platycarya strobilacea; assembly: GCA_036898215.1. NCBI lineage: Eukaryota > Viridiplantae > Streptophyta > Magnoliopsida > Fagales > Juglandaceae > Platycarya > Platycarya strobilacea. The sequence continues at coordinate 21,163,932 of CM072555.1, read as the reverse complement.
CCCTAGACGCCAAGTTGTTGACACCCTGTTAAGAAGAAAAATGAGCCCAGGTAAGAAAAGAAAAGGAAAGCAAAGAAAAATGGTGAATAAAGAAGACAAGCTAAGAAAATACCGCAAAAAACCAATCCTTTAACTGGTTAACTATTTCGGTGACAACCTCAGCTTGAGCAAGAATGGACGAAAAGGAGGCACCCCCATTGCCATCACCTCCAATGTTCCCCCTGGGACCACTGATTTCCTCAGCTGTCACGATCTTCACGGGTTCAGGAGCCGCACACTCCACCTGGCCTGACAAGCCCGCAGTGTCAAGTATCAATTTAGGGTGGGTTGTCTCTTCCATGTGAGCGCATTCCCGAAACAAGTTATCCAACTCCTCATCAGTAGGGGAGTCGGGTTCCCCACCAAAAAAATATGCTAGGAGAGGAATCGAGGAGAAACACTTGCCGCTACCAACCACAGAAGGAGTGTTACCCATGGATATAGTAGTTGGGAGAGTTTCCAAATCCAACTGGCCAACGGTCAAAAGAGGACAAGCGCCCTCTCGAGCAGGAATCGGGGAGTTTTCTTGACCAAGAGGCTGGGCGCCAACCAAACTCCCCTCCATCTCCCTATGGGCGATGATGAGTGTACGAAAGTGCATTTTAAATATCCTAATATTTGATTAAATTGTAAATAATGAAAATAAAAATAATTGAATTTCACTTATTTTATTAAATTGAATTTCTATTTACATTGAGATATTTTTAAGCATTATTTATCTTTTTTATATTTATTCTTTATTTTATTTATTTATTGGTATTTGAATGAGTGAAAAAAAATTACATGGGTCAACGATATTACTCTCAAGAAAGCCACCACACAGTGCATGGTTTTAATTTCACAAGCCACAAGACTTGTGCCCAAGTTTACTCCTCAATTTGGCTGGCCCACAATCCAAGCACATGGCAACATCACTTTGAGGAGAGCACAGCAGCATTAATTCATACATGGGCCTTCAAAGCTTTGACCCACTCTTTTGATGCTCACCTGGACGTGGCCCACTACTTTTTTGGCAAACAAGCCTTGTTCTTCATGTCATCACCGGTATTTGCATGGCAGCCCAACTTCAATTCAAATAACAACACAACATTTATTCGAGACCTAGGGGTAGTAGGACATAGTAACACATATATATATTTGGATTTCATCTAGCGCCCAAGGGGGGGGGGGGGGAGGGAAGACCTAGAACGTGAATGCCGACGGGAGCATAACCAAATTCAATTTTCAAATGGCCGGTTGCGTGATAATTTTTCTTGGGAGATTTTTGTTGTCCATCAAATATATGAGTAACTAAATTCTCATGTAGGGTTAGGGATGAACTTGCACACTAGATGATATTTTTAAGTTAGTTTTAATTCATGTATTTGATTTTCAATTTATTAAAATTCTTTGTTTTATCATTCTTAAAATATTGTTGGTATTTGCTTTTCAAACAATCATAGAGTTTACTCCGTTTATAGATTTAATCATACTTTTTCTATTGGATGGTTAGATTTGTGATTGTGTTTGGATCTATTAATTATTTATATTGATTTAATTCACTCCTACAATATCGCTCCTTGGGTATATTGTCGTCGTTGGGTTTTCTCAATGTGAATATCAATCTATGTAATTTAAAAGTGATGAATGATTTTCCAAAGGGTTACATTTGATTTAATTTTGGGTTTATAATTTTATATCTTCCGATTGAAAATTATATAATTGAATTCTCGATTGAGTTATCAGTGAATTAAAAATAATTAAAATACCGGATATGTGCAAGGAATTTTCGACATTCTACTGTTCGTCAACTTTGATTACTTTTTCCGTTAATTCTTTAGTTTAATTTTAATTTACATTTAAAATCATTTATTATTTTTTTTATTAATCATTTATTATTTTTTTCATAGTTTCTTTGCTATTCTACTATTCTTTTAATTTGTCTCTCTGTAGAATTAACACCCCAAAGCTGAATTATAATTACCGCATTATTCTTTAGGCGTTATTAAATTTTGGCGCCATTGCCGAAGGCGCCATTGCCGAAGAAACGGTAGAAGAATTGTTAGATAGTTTTTTCTTTCCAGTAGTTTGTAAAGGCGATAACTTCGTTCCCCCTTTTAATTTACTGTATTGTTATTTTTTTTTTCTTTTTATAGGTTTTTTTTTTTAGTTTTGCATTTTTATTTTTATTTTGCATGAATAATAGGTATAGAGACACGTTAGGTTGATTTGCTTATAGGCCTGTGATAGTGTCAAATTCAGTGTCTAATTTTTCTAATCCTTTGTTTGATAGTCATTTTGCTTCTGAAAATATGAGTGAACACGAGGATCAACCCACTAGAACGCTTCAGGATTACCTCCACTCTACACGCACAACTACACCATCATGCATCATATTTCCACCCAATACGCGTTAAGTTGATGTTAAAACGGGGGTAATACAATTACTCCCCACTTTTAATGGGTTGGAAAATGAAAATCCATATGTGCACATTAGGGAGTTTGAGGAGATAGTTGCGACTTTCCATAGTCAAAATGCAACTGATAATATTGTGAGACTTAAGTTCTTTCCTTTCTCTTTAAATGATAGAGCTAAGAGTTGGCTATACTCACTGAGACCACGATCCATTGGGTTGTGGAATGAGATGACTCAGGCTTTCTTTAATAAGTATTTTCTCCAACATAAGACCAATGCTTTAAAAAGACATATCTCCACCTTTGTACAAAAGGACAGTGAGACTTTGTATATGTCTTGGGAGAGATTTAAGGAGCTATTGAGTATGTGCCCTCACCATGGGTATGAGAGTTGGCGTCTGGTGAGTTACTTCTATAAGGGACTTACACCTAGAGAGCGCTAATTTGTGGGGATAATGTGTAATGCTAAGTTCTTGTAGAAAAATCCTGATGAGGCCATAAAGTACCTCAATGAGCTTGCTGAAAAAGCTCATACTTGGACTGGACCTAGTGCTACTGAGAGCACAAATAGGTCACGACCTACAGGGAACCAAAATGGTAGTGGAATTTACCATCTCAGGGAGAAAGATAACTTGAAGGCTAAGGTTGAGACACTTACTAGGGAATTGAAGTTGTTAAAGACTCAGGACTTAAAGCCAACACACTTGATCAATCATGCAGAGTCTTTTGGACCATGTTTTGTGTGTGGCGGAGTAAATCACCTCGCCCAAGAGTATCCCACATTTACTGAGATTAGAGGGTTGTATCAGGAACAATATAATGCCTTAGGTATGTATTAGAAGCCTTTTTCACCCTTCTTTGAGACCTACAATTCGGGGTGGCATAATCACCCCAATTTTAGCTAGAAGTCTGAAAATGTGCCACTTGCACTACCTGCACCTCCTGCACAGCCCACTAGATCATATCCTGCACCATATCATGCACCTACATCTTCTAGGAGTCCTTTAGAAGATATTTTACATGCTTTTATTGAAGCACAGGGCAAGATTAACCAAAAGTTTGAATTTTTGATTATGCAGATGGTGGAAGAAAACAATGAGATAAAGAGTCAAGTGACCAAATTGATGAATTCCTTAAGTGTGATGGAGCGAGGTAAGTTTCTTTCTCAAGCTTAGTCCACACCCCATGGTCAACACATGGTGCAAGAAAACTTGAAAGAGGTGAACTCCATTGTGACTCGAAGTGGTAAGTCATTACACACCTCAACAATCGACAAATCAGAGGATGTGGAGAAGGATCAATATAGTAGTGCTGCCGAGCTACCCAAGGAACCAGAGGTGACAAAAAGCCATGTTAAGGTACCATTCCCTCAAGCTTTGAAATCAAGCAAGCTAACTATGGATCCTAACAATGAAATCCTAGAGAACCTGAAGCAGGTAAAAATCAATCTTCCTCTTTTACATGTAATTAAACAAGTGCAAACTTATGCAAAAGTTTTCAAAGATTTGTGTACAGTTAAGATGAAGCATCATGTGAAGAAGACAGCGTTCTTGACAGAGCAAGTTAGTGCTCTAATTGAGCAGCGAATTCCTCTCAAGTACAAGGATCCTGGGTGCCCAACCATCGCATGCAGCATTAGAAATCAAGAATTTGGGCAAGCGTTGCTAGATTTAGGAGCCAGTGTGAATTTAATGCCTTATTCTATTTATTTACATTGGGGTTGGGGGAAATCAAACCAACCTCTGTGGTATTGCAATTAACTGACCGTTCAGTCAGAACACTAAGGGGTGTGGTAGAGGATGTTTTAATTCAAATTGATAAATTTTATTATCTCGTTGATTTTCTAATATTGGACACTAATTCTGATGTTGACTCTACCTCTAAAATTCCTTTAATTTTAGGTAGACATTTCCTTACCACTGCTAATGCTCTTATTAATTGCAGGGATGGGCTCATGAAGCTATCTTTTGGTAACATGATTATCGAGGTGAACATCTTCCGTATTGCAAAACAACCAATAGAGGATGACGAGTGCCACCAGACATATATGATTGATTCACTCACAGATAGGGAAGTTTTCATAACTCGTGATTCTGATCCTCTTGAGTATTTCATTATCAATTCTGAGTTTAATTCTATTAGTGATTCATCTTATGTGACTGATATTTGTGCAATTTTTGATACAACTCAAGATCATGACACATAGGCTTGGCAATCGAAATTTGAGGAGTTGCTTAAAAAAAGTGAAGAAGTACCAAGAGTTGATTTGAAACCTTGCCTCCTACCTGTGGACCTCGAGCATCAAGTTTATTGGACTAACAAGCATTTCAATTCTAACTCAGGAGAGACAGCTCCAGAAGTGGAACATATTCCACCTTGACCACACCATGCAGTCATTATTTATTTATTTATTTATTTATTTTTTGGTTTATTTTGTTTATTATTATTTTTGGTCATTTTATTTTTGTTTGCTGTTATTTTCTTTGTGTTTGTTTGCAAGTTAGTGTCAGTTTGCCATCTCTGGTACTTAGCAAGTCATTTCACGTCCTACATCACGTGTATTCTACCATTTTCAGTACCCTCCATTTAGTTTTGATTATTAAACATTGAGGACAACATTTCATTTAAGTTGGGAGATGGGAATGCAAATTTAGCATTTAAAATGCATGTTGGAACTCTGTGACATATTTTCATGTGCCATTTTTTTTAAAAAAAAATTGTATCACACTGGTACCATTTCATATGCGTACTCATGCTCATTCATGGCCGTCTTGGTGAATTCAACAAAACCATCTTAATTATTTCGCTGAGGCATTCACAGAACTTTTAATGCACGTATCCAAGCTTTGTGGTAAGATGGTAATTTGACACATGTAGCCAAAGAACTCTTTTACTTAAGTAATCTTATGAATTTTGGGAGAGCTTGAGAGCATATAAATGCAGAAAATTGTGATAACCGTTTATTGATCTGTTGAATTGGACACTTTTTTTCAGAATATCATTACATGATTTGTAGTAAGATGGTGGATATACTTAGGATATGATGAAGGTCAACTTAGAATTAACGTTTGAGCCTTTCAAGCTAATCCTTTCCATCATAGACCCTTAATAGCCAATTTTGAACCAACAAACACATATAGACCTTTTCTTTTCATATGCCCATATCATCCATACTTCTCCACATTGGAGTATAGCTTATACACTAATTTTTCCTACCTTTATTGCTTTCAAGTGTGTGCTAGGTGTGGAATTGGCATATTTTCTTTTGTTAAAAAAAAAAATAGAGAGCGACTGAAGAAAAAAAAAAGAAAAAGAAAAATGGAAGAGTACAAGTGCAAAATGTTCAACTGAGTGAACTTCAAAGTCAAAAAAACAAAAAAACAAAAATTGAAGAAGAAGGAAAAGTATTATTTGATAATCTGAAAAGTTGAAGAGTACATCAGGTGATGAGTGTAGTCTATTTAGATATTTAATAAGATTCCTGTGGTATGTACTTGGAAGTTTTTGAATCCATTTGATCCTTTTCTTCATTTAGCCCCTAACCCGAGCCACACTACAACCTTTTTGTATTGATCGTTCCAATCATAAGTAAGCCTGTGGAAAGAATGGTGGAGTTCTCATTTGTTAGTGTTTCTATCATAAGACCAATGCTTGTTTGTTGCTTGTACATAATTACCTAATTCCCTATGAGAGTATGTGTACACCCTTTGTCAACTCTATAGAGAGATCCCCTACACGAAACACTATTTACCTGTGAGATATGGAGTTGAGCCTTTTGCTTGAGATGTTCTTAATGTTGCATGTGTCAGGGTTTGAGGTTAAACAAATATAGTTTGGATCACACACACACACACTCTGTGGATTGCTATAGGTGGATTAATTGTGATTGTGTTATTGGATTTCTAAAATTGCTGTGATATGTGACTCTGGAAAGTGTGACTTGGTAGCCTTTTATGTGTGATCTTCTTTGGTCTCTTTCATCATTTTTGCATGGAAATTGCTAGGGACTAGCAATGAGTAAGTTGGGGGGGCCTCCAAAGGCGACGGAGGGCGTGCACTGGAGTGGGTAATTCGGTCCAACTGGAGGGTGGCCGCAACGTCAACAGGCAGGTCGCCGCTTCTCATAAGGCCCTTAGTGAAGGGAGGCACAAACACAAGAATAGGCGCTCGAGAGCTGATCTGAATGGGCGCCTGAACCTAAAAGGTGGCGGCTAACTCAAAAAGAGCTATGCTGGCCAGACCTTCCCTATCCCTTAAACCAGCAGATCGCGGCTTCAAGGAAGAACCATCTGAAGCAGCAGAAGCAGAAGCCGCTGGCGATATAGAAGCTTTGGACTGGTCACCCCCTGAACTAGCCCTAGTCTCAACAGGCGGCTGCTTAAGGTCGCCCGCAGAGGACGATAAGCTTCCTTTTGAAGCCGGAAGTGTGGGCGCTTGCTTCAGACCTTCTCCAGTGGGCGCTAAGGATTTCTTTGGCCGGGGCCCGGGGGGGGGGGGGGGGAAGTTGAGAAGGATCCTCAACACGAGTCCTTTTCTTTTGACCCTCATCATTCTTCTTCTTGGACCTTCTTTCCTTTTTGCCGTCACCCATGTCAGTCTCTAACCACCTTTTGTCCTTCAACTCCCCATTCCTATCCCTCACAAACAAGAGCTCCTGTCATGGTTTTGTCAGAAGGAATAGGTAGAAGGGCAGGGATAACATCAATGATCATGAAATCACGTCCCCGAGCGAAGGAGCAATTGAGGGACGTCAAAAACCGATCTACATGGACGGGGAACAATAACGTGTCGGTCCAGAGCTCATCAGGATGCTTTGTAGCCCAGGCACGAACGACATCTATACAAGCCAACTCTCGGCGGGACAATAAAGGCATGAGAGCCCACAAATGCCGACTCCAGGGATAGGGCGCCAGATTGCCTTGGCATTGAAATACCGGCCTTCAAACGTAGCCAAAGTTTGCCATTTTTCCTTTTTACGAAAAGCAGCCACACAACCCTTGTTGGCCGCCCTTACATCGTAGAAAGCCAAAAAATCCCGAGCAGTCATATCGGGGTATGGGTCACAAAGAGGTTCTAGAACCATCTAGAAGACTATGTAGGCGCACAAGTAAATCCTCAAAACGAAGGGGTGAAGTTGAATCGGAGTCAGTTCCAGCAAATCCAAAATGTCACGAAGAGGACGACAAAAGAGAAGTTTTAATCCATGGGACAAAAGGGCTACAAAAATGGCTACCCAGCCCGAGAACCCTTCATCATCACAACACCCAGATTCGGGAGCTTTCATCACAACGGAATCTGGGATGCCAAACTCCTTTCGGATCTCAACCAAATACTTATCTCAAACACTTGAGTGCCATGTGTACCCATCAAACGTTATGCCCTCGGGGATGTCAAAGGATTGAACCGAACCGCTACCTTATTCCATCATGAGGTTGTAAAAAGGAAAGAGACAGAAACAAGAAGCAAGAGCAAGAAGCAAGAAGCAAGAAGCAAGAATAAGAGACAAGAACGAAAAAATGGAGAGAACAAGGAAAATACCAAGGAGTAAAATAAGCAAAAGAAAAAATACCAATGAGTAAAATAAGCAGAAGAAAGAAAGGGAGAAAGGAAAATGGGGTATTTAAAGGGCAAGATGACTGTGGAACACCAACGAACGAGACATTATGACTTGATGCGAAGATAGAGAAGTAGCCGTCAAATGTAAAATAACTGTCACACGCTAAACCTTCCCACTACTGCCACGATTATCAAACACGAAGTTGAAAGGACGACAGGCAAGTGAACGGTCCAGAAAAAGAATACATTCTCATGCATATTTGGGCGGGAACCGAAAATACACAAAAGTCAAAATAAATTGAATTCTCTACGCCTTGAGGCATAAAGAATTCGCGGGGTAGCTATAGGGCCTATTTAGTCAAGGAGCTCGAAAGCTTACTAGTATGAAAGCTCAAATAGAAGAACGTTAATACCATGGGCCCAATAAACCAATATTCAGTCTTCAGCACATTCTACGGGATTTCATGCAAATACGTAATCACGTCAGTTACGAGAAGATAACTTGTAAACGGAAATTACATCAAAGGACAAGCACCAACACGATGCCTATATAAACCAGGTAACCCTCTATAAAAAATGGACTTCTCTCTGAATCCTTAGGCATCGAAACTTTCTCAGGCGAAGATCGCCAGATCTCTTCAATTTCTTGTAGGTAAACAGTTGCAACATAGGAGCGAGACACATCTTTAACACAATGCATAAAATCTTCAAAATATATTTCAATGGTTTTAGTCCAAAGTGAGGCAGTATGTATGGAAATATGATTGTAAATGAATAGAACTGCTTGTAAATAATTTGAATTCGATTCGTATAAACTCGATTCAAATTTAGTTCATTTAATAAATAAGTTGTTTGTGACCACTAATATTTGTTCGAATATTAAACAAGTAAAACTCGTATAATCTTGATTTGACTCAGTTTAATTTCGTAAACAAAACTCATATAATCTCGACTCGATTCGTTTTGACCTCGTCACAATACTCGTAATATTTCTATATATATTCTTATATATATTCTTACATTGTCTATATTTTATGTGTTATATATATATATATATATTATTTTTGATACTCTATATAAGTAATATATTTTGTTACTTTATGTATAACAAGGTGACTAAAGAATAATGTTAAGTATAATAATGTATGGAGTTCATAAAAAAATTATTGAGTGAGATGTTCATAAAAAGTACATAATCCTAATTTGATTATGACACTTTCTTATTTAATTTATTTTGATTATTTGGCCATATTTAATATTACTAGTAAGAGGCACACGTGCATAGTAAAAAATACAAATCTATTATAGTATATGTTTAGATTTTCATATGCTCTTATGAAAATATAATTATTATATAGCATTCACCTAAAATAATTATTAAGTATAACAGAAAAATGAATAAATGAAAAACAAATATCAATATGATGGAAAACAAATTGACAATAAGAGAAATATATGGTCTAATGCATCTTAGTTAAAGAGAAATTCACCCATATATACGTCTATGCTAGAACACCATGAATTGAAGTGTGTTTCTATTCTAGGCTTCATGAGTTACCATCTTAATCCTAATCCTATAATTATTATTCTAGACGAATTTTCTAAGATTAATAAAAGCACGCATCCAACTTTTCTTCAAATTTCTTTTACCCCTTGATTTAAATAAATAAAGGTTTTACTACGTACAAAAAATTTTGTATAAGAATTATAATGGAACAAATTTAAAATTCTTCATCAATTAAGGTTAAATAAATAAACCATTTGCCCAACACAAACATAATTTAAAATTAAAAATGCTGAAATACAAAACACAATAAAAAATGAAATTATAACTCATTTCCTACACAATTCCTATACAAATATAATTTTTCATAAATAAATGTCATCATCTAAAATAAATAAATAAATTTCTATTTAATAATTCATGATAATCTTCACAGAAGTCCTCATATTATGCCTATCATTTTATATAAAAACAAATATTATAATTTTCTAAAATAGTATAGTATTAATAATTTGGTAAAATTATTATAATTATAAAAACATAGAGTAAATTAATTTAGCATTGTATTTGAATTTTAAAATAATATCAAGTTTTAATAGATGAAGGGGCTCATATATCAAAAAAATATTATCATCAAATCAGACCACTTCGCTTTATCCTCCCATCAGCAAAATCAAATAAATAAAGACAAAGACTCTTTATCTGATTTATTAAAATTCTCATTTTTGTATCAAAAAAAGCTTATGTGCCAAAATCCAACGGTTCAAAAGAAACTGAATGCATAATATACACTTCAATTAATCTCAGTCAACCTTCTTTGAATGCTTAGCCAGCTATCTCTTCTTACTTTTTTATTTCATTTTCTTGCCTTCTCTCTCTCTCCCATTTGCAAAATTATGTTTTGAATTTTGGGTTATATTTTTCTTCTACAATAACAATCACCGAACCGAGATTGAAGATTCAAAAGCAATGAGGGAGATTTTGAACAGCATTCTCGTCACGCTGTTTTAATTCGAGTCAACCTTCCAATTTGGGCATGGGATCTCAACAAAAACAGAGTATTTAACTCTAGTTCAAGCTACAGCTCGAGCTCGTATAAATTTATTTATTTATTTTATACAAATTCAAGTCGAGTTTGAACTTCATATAGGTTAGGCAAGTCAAGCTTAATCAAGCTTGAATTGAACTCAATTCCGTTTGTTTGCATTCCTATATGAAGACATAGGGATGGGAAAAAAATGAACAAACTATATATGTGAAAATATTTTAGCAATGGAAATAAATCGAATAAATTTGTATTCATTTCCAACAACAATAAACTGCCACAAGCTGCCAGAATCAGGTTTTTAAGCACATAAACATACAGAAACTGGTTAGATTGTGTGTATGATTGTGCGAGAGAAGGACAAAATCCAGCCATGATAGAAATTAATTCAAGACGTATGTTCCATTTGTGCGAGAGAGAGGGATAGAGATTTATAGATATTCCGGCCGATCAATGGGCCTACGTTGGTGGTGGCAAATGGTGCAAGAGAGGGTCGATACGAACGACAACATTTGAGAGAGATTTTCACGCGGGGCCAACAAAAGGGATAACCACTTCGATTGGAGATGTATGGTGGTTCCGGATATTTGAGAAACCATTCAACCCAAAATCAAATCTCTAATTTAGGAATCTGAATGGGAGAGATTATTGAGGTTATCACAAAATTTTATTCCAAAATTTAGAAATAACAGGTGATTAAAGAAGCGGATGGAAATCCTTTAAGGGATTGAAGTTTTATTTGAATTTAAGAAAGGACAAAGTTGTGTACTAAAAAACGGAGGACATATTAGTTGATTGTAGACCAGTTGTAGAGCAGAGTTTTTTTTCTTTTTTTTTTTACAAGGGAGTGGGAGGTTTCGAGCCCAGGTTCCCCATTTGGAAAACTAAGTAATATTGATCATCAGGCCATGAGGCTCTTGGCGGTTGTAGAGCAGAGTTAAGAGTAATATTACCGCTAGAAAACTATAATCGCGTTGAGTTCAAACTTCAAACCAATAATAGACGAAAAAAGTATGTTTCCCTTTTTTGGATATCGTAAAAGAAAAATTATTAAGGGAATCCTTTTTTATTTAAAGAAAATTTTAGAAGAGAAAATTAAAGTAAATTTAAAAAGTCCTGTCATTTGAGAAGACCACTAGTATTTCCTTCCTTTCTTTTTGATTATAGGTCGAGTTTGAAATTATGAACAGGTTTGTTTAATGCTCGGGAGCATTTCATTTATTTCTAAATGAGTTCAAACCTATTCACGATTAACTCAAATATAAAATAAAATATTTATAATAATTCTTATAACTTTATCTAAACATTTAGATACATAATTTATACAAATCTCAAATAGACAAATTATGTGCGGTCTTTATAAAAAAAATGGACTCTACATTTAAAAGGTATAAAAAAAACCTATTCTTTATTAGTGAGACCAACGTTTTTATAAAAAAAATAAAAAAAAATTGTATGAGAGTTGTCTATTCGGAACTTATATCTATCATTACACAAAATTTTAATTTGCCAAGTTTAGAGTTTCATAAATATCTTTAAATAGCATGCATATATAATCTATATCAATTACCATATTCATAAGGATTGAAACAATATGACATATCATATTATAATGATGTACCTACAAGATGAAATTATTGATGTTGTAGGCGGCCCAAGAATATAAGGTGGCTTTTGAATTATTGGATGATGAATACTTTCAATATGTCAACTATTTTGATAAGCACGAAAGATTAGGAAAGCATATTAATGATAACTGGGAGATCGTTGCTATTTTTGTAGATTTTTTTAGGCTTATCTATAAAGTCACATCCATGCTATCTGGTTTTTTGTACCCTACATCCAATGATTTATGTCAACAAAAATGTAAGGATTGAATGAAATGTGTAGGGGTGATCATATTAGGATGCATGAGATGACATTGATAATGAGGGTCAAATATAACATGTATTGTAGAGATTAAGTAGGCTACATACTGTGTTATAAGTGGTTGTTGCTTTTGACCTACAGATCAAGATTGATGGTATGACATATGGTTTGAGACTTGCACATGGGGCCGCATGGGCTAGCTTATTGGAACAATGGTTAAAGAAACACTTGGTAAGTTGTTTGATGAGTTTTCCGTGTTCAGAGTTAGTAATGCACCAACACCTACCCCATCGCATCCTTTAGAAGCCAAGACGAGGAAAAAGTATATGTTGACATAGGGTGAGAGCCTCTCACAAAACTCTATACTAGTCCATCAATCTACAAAGGTAAAATTGGAGGTAGACAGATATTTGGTAGAAGATATTCTCTCATATACACAAGAATTTGAAATATTAACATGGTGGAAGGTTAAGGCTGTGAAATATCCTATCCTTGGATAGATAGTTCGCAATAGATTGGTCATCCCGATTAGCACCATTGCCTTAAAGCCAGCCTTTAGTATCAAAGGGCGCATATTGGATCCATTCCAAAGTTTATTGTCTGCTACCACAATTGAGACATTAATTTGCACACAAAATTAGATCAAAGGGATGAAAATTCATGTTCGTGATGTTCTTGACTTTAAGAAGACCAACGAGGAGGAGGTGGTGATCAGCCTGAATCTGGTAAACATTGATTTCATTTTATTAATTTGATTTATTTATATTCATTTCATTAGTATTAATTTCAAATTTAATTATTATAACAATGCATGAGATGACGTTTACCTCCGCAGTATGACTTTGTGGTATTGGATCCACCATTACCATTTTTCATAGGTTTGTACAATTTGTATTGTTCGTTAATTATTATTTTAGTTATATGATTTTTGGTATCTAATTGTTTTTATAATTTTACTAAAATATGCGCAACTCAAGCCTCAATCCTAGTTCCAAGCCTAAGGACCAGAATTCAAATGATCTATTCTCAATGTCTCATCTTGATCCTCATCTCATCTTGGTTCGTCATATTTTAATTTATACTTTTTATTTCTAATATATGTTTATAATTTTAATTTTGCTTCTTCTTTATAATTCTAATTATTTTCCTACAAAATTGTTAATATTTCACATTTTATGAACTCACAGAAAACAGTACTAAATTCTAATTACTTGTCTTGCCACCCTTGGCCACCTGTCCCAAATGTCAAACAGCTTAAGCCTCACTTAATTCAATTGTATTTACTAACTCAGTTATTTATAATGTTTATACAATGTCCCTTTTATGTTTGTAATTATTTTCTCTTAATTTGTATTATTGTAATAACTTAGTCATTATTATTAATCTATTAGGCAGTACACTACAAGAGAATAGGTTTTTTGAGACAAATAATTTTTTCTCAAAAAGTCTATTTTTTGTCCCAAAAATTCTTTAGAGACCAAAAAAATTTGTCTCAAAAAGCCCATCTCAAAAAGTTTTTAGCGACGAAAATTGAATTTCGTCCTTAAAAATGATTTTTAGAGACGAAATCTTGCTTGTTTGTCCAAATCCTTTCGAATGGATTTTTTTATTTGAGACAAAAAAAATTTATCTCAGAAACCCGTTTAGACAAAAGTTTCAGCTATCCGAACTGATAGTAGCCGTTCGAACGGATAAATATTTAGTTCGAACAGATTACCTGGTTCGAACGAGGTAAGCGTCTGAACAGATATTATCTATTCGAACGAATAAATTTATTGGAATTAATCTTGTTCGAACGGACTCATTTTAGTTCGGACGAATTTTTAAATCGTAATGTATCGTTCAAACATGATTTTTTTGTTCGAATGGTACCGCTAAACAGATTCACATTTAATTAAAAGATGCATTGCTATTATAATAAAAATATAATTTGCACATCAAATTTGTTCAAATATTGTTGTTAAACAGAATAATAAATATACAATTAATATAAAAAAAATTTTAAGATCGTGGTGATGACATAACGTTTTGGGACATCCTTTGACATTCTTCAAATATTGCTCGAGTTCTCGAGTCCAGTCTCTCTTCACTGCTTGACTCTAACTCTACTACTTTATCTAATATGGTCAACAACTCTTATTTTTAGATCTCAATCGTTTTATCTCAAATTGTACTGCTTCTAACTCTTTAGTTTTGTCTTCATTGGATCTAACCTTAGAAGAAAATGATGAACTGGAGGATGACTTCACACAATGCCCTAAGCCCTTCAAATATTCAGAATGTGATCCAAGAACTTCAGATAGAATCTGAGCATTGTTGATAAATGATTCATCAGATGGATCTGCAGTAGTGTCCTTTAGAGATTTCATCTTTTCATATAAAAATATCATTAAAGTTAGTATAAATAATAAGAATATTCTATTAGATTTGATTTAATATACTTAAACTTACATAATTGACCTCAACTTCAAAACTGGTCCAAACACCATCACGATTTTTATGTACTTTAGCATATAAATGGGTTAGATCAAAGTCATCAGAACTTTCAGCTTACTGCAAAAGAAAAACTATATTAGAATTTGAAAGAGAAAAGTGCATATTTTAATATGCAATTGAATTAGTAGCACTGACCATTTTTTTATGCAATCGATGAAAAGACCGAGAACCCGCACGATGATGTATCTTTAAATTTGATCTATTTGCTTTGTTCACAACACTTTGTTGCTAAAAAAAAGATTATAAGTTTTAAATTCTAATACGTATAAAATTTTCTATTAAAATAAAATATAAATGCAATATTACCTTATAAGCAGAATCTTCAAACAGATCACAAACTTTCTCCTACTCGGCTGGTGGTATTGCTTGGAATGGATTTTGGCGTGCCTCTACAGCAGTGCTGAATTTCTTAAAATGTGCATGGCACCGACCTTTGTACCTCTGGAATGCACCCAACATTAGTTCCTTAATTGTTTTTCGATCCTCTCGTCGACTAAAATATAGATCAAACTCATCCTTAAAAAAATTATAAATAATTAGTATAAATACAATTAGCATTAAATTTGAATTTTCTTGGGATGTAGCTCATTACCAAGTAACGATTTTTTATGTGATCTTTTACATCTTCAAGAACATTAACCCAGTAGACTGCTGACATCGAAGCATACATGCGAGTGAGGGCACCAATATAAGTAGAAAGCCATGCTTTTGAATCATTGTACCCACCAGTATGACCCTTTAATATATCAACTTTAATTTTACCAATTTTTCTGACTTTCTCTATGCAGACACCCTTCGTGATACGTTACCCTTGGTATTGGCTTACAACTACAAGTACAGTAATTAGAACAGATGTATATAATTTGGTAAATATATATTAACTCATGTGTTAAATGCCATAATTTAACAAAATACCTGGAGTTGGGTCTGGTGATGCTGGTACACTATTGCTGGCCAGTGAATCACGTGCATGAGAGTCAATAATGAGTGGGAGTGGGGATGGCGTACGTACTGCTTTACGTTTGGGAGGCATATATATTTGAAATTGTAATGAATTAAATATATGACCAAATAAATATTGTTAATATTTATCAAATTTATACTTACACAGATATTTTAATTCATTCACTATTAGTTTTGCTGGACCAGTCTCCTTCATCTTCACTAGACACGTCAGTAGATTCATGTTCTTCCAACATTCCACCCTCGATCACTTTCGGTGCAACATCTTCTCTACGAAGTGGGACCATGTCATATTGACTTAGGTCAACAAATAGATTGATCACTGGTTCGTTTTCTTGATATGTTTCTTCATTTGTTGAACCATCAAATTCTTCATGTGGTTCATCTACCTCTGTAATATAATCATATACATTTCTTGGCGCAAACTTCTCCACTACTCGCCATGGGTCCCCGTATTTCTAATCATCTAAATAAAAAACTTGATTCGCTTAGCAGGCGAGAATGAAAGGATCATCCTCGTACCAAGTCTGGGATGTATTCACATTGACAAAACCCTCATCTTTACGCACTCCTAATTTAGAATGTGAAACATCCCAGCAAGTACATCCAAACAACCAAACAATATAACCTCATATATACTTTAACCCTATAATATCTTCTACAACTTCGTAGAAGTCAATGTTATCATCTTCATGGCTCCCTTCAATTGCGACTCTACAATTTTGAGTTTTTCAATATCGTTATCTATCACGTGTGTGAAATCTATATCCACGCACTAAACAACCCGAATAGTGGATAGTCCTTTTGCTTGGACCACATGCCAATACATAAAGTTTTGATGAGATCTCATCGGAATTTGTAGCATGTTTTAATTGAACCTACATCAATAAATATTTTTAGTATAACATTAAATGAGGAATCCTGGGGGGCAGACGGGCTGCCCCCCCTAACAAAAGCAGCCTGCCGCCGCCGGTGGCGGTGGGCGACACCGCCCCCGCCATCGGGACCGGCGGACGGGTCCGAAACGGGTTGAAGGCTGCCGGGGGCACACCGGAGCTCGCCAGAGCTCGCCGTCGTAGGGGTGAGGTCGCCTGAGTCCGCCGGTCCCGATGGCGTGGGCGGTGTCACCCACCGCCACTGGCGGCGGCTCCGTTTGCTCCGTGGCCGAATCCCCCTCTTAAATTCATCTTCATTTTATTTTTTTTATTGTATTTTTTATTATATTTTTATTTTTTTATTGTGTTTTTTATTGTGTTTTTTATTATGTTTTGTTCATTTTATTTTTTAATATATTTTTAATCTTTAATTTTTTATTTAATTATATTTTTTTATTTTATTTTCATGTATTTTTCATCATCAAGCAACCCAACTAACGTTGGGCTGCTTTGGACGCTGGGGACAGCCGGACCGGTCCCCAGCGTCTCCCAAAATTAAATATCAATAGAATCCATATTAATTTTTCAATAATACCGTATGTTTAAACCACGGGGTGAACTCCTCTTCATGCTTCTTTTATACGTCAGCTACACCACCAAAGTTAAGTAGTTGTAAATGTTTGCTGCACGTTTTCATGTGAAATATTAATTTATACGAAAATACTAACCTCAATTATTTTAGTTATACGTAAATTCATTACTAACCTCAAGTAGTACTTAATTTCTACACAGTTATTCAGGACATACCATCGAGATCTATAAAAATCTCGTCCACACAAGTTATAGCCCCCCTATGCGCCCATTGGATGTACAGTTTGTGAAAATACAGAAAATGATGATGAGACACCAATTTGTTCACTTTCATAATCTCGATCCGATCTCATAAATCCGGTATCAACCCCACAAAAATACATTAAATAAAAAGTGTATCATTCATTATCAATATAGGATTCTGCAATCGAACCTTTTGGATGAGACTTATATTCCACACTTCACTTAAGCTTTCTTAAAAATCGCTCAATTGGATACATCTATCTATATTGAACCGGGCTAGCAACTAAAACTTCATGTGGTAAGTGAACATTCAAATGAACCATTACATCAAAAAAAGAAGGCGGGTACAAACCCTCTAGTTTTCATAATATCACTGCGATCTCGGCCTCCATTTTTAATAATACGCCAACTATTTTTAATAATACGTCAACTTTTAACGTCCTATTACAAATGCCTCTAACTCTGTGAGAGCTGTACGAACATCTTGAATAAGATTTTCACGCACACCAACTTCCAATAAACGTTGTAAAAATATATGACAATCGTGAATTTTAAGACCAACTATCTTCCAGTCATATGTTCACACGCATCTTGACATGTTCGAAACATACCTATCAGGTAATTTGATTAACAGTAACCAGTCACAAAATTTCATTCTCTCATAACCTGATAGTGTATACCATCCAAGAGGCATGATGGCTCGAGACCCATTATCTTGTAAATGAAACTCTGATTTTATTCCCAACTCCTTTAAATCTTGACGGGAGTTAACTGTATCTTTTGTTTTTTCTTCTATTGACATGAGAGTACCCAAAATATTTTCACATATATTTTTCTCAATGTGCATGACATCTAGATTATGACGAAGTGTCAATGTAGACCAGTATGGCAGCTCGAATAAAATACTTTTTTTTGTCCAATTGAATTCTACTGCATTTTGTTTCCTCTTTCGCGCTCATGCGTCCTTCCCAAATCTATTTACTGGAATCTCAAGTAGTTGTGCAAGAATGTCATCGCTAGACAGTATTGGCGGTGATGACTTTCGCTCAGTCTTCCCATCAAATATTGTCCTATTCAAACGTCATCTATGATTATTAGGTAAATATCGACGATAGCTCATGAAACATAATTTTCTTTCATTTGTTAACTACTAGGACTATGTATATTTATTGCAATAAGCCAATTTACCTTTTGTGCTCCATCTAGACAAGTTCCCGTATGCTGGAAAATCATTTATTTTTCATAAGACTGCGACATGCATCTTGAATTCCCGCGACAAGGCCGCATCATACGTACTCACACCTAACTCCCACAACTCTTTCAACTCTGCTATTAATGGTTGTAGATATACATCTATATCGTTTCCTAGTGATCTCGGCCCTGAGATCAATAAAGCCATTATAAAATAAGGGTCCTTCATACACTTCCAAGGTGGAAAATTATAAGGCATTAATATCACAGACCACATACTATGACAAGTGCTCATATTACCAAATGGATTAAAACCATCAGTTACTAACCCAAGGCATACGTTCAAAGGATTTTCAGTAAACCATAGATACTCCCCATCAAACTTCTTCCACTATAAGGAATCTGCTGGATGCGAGAGAAATTGATCATTTCGAATTCGAGAAGTAAACAACCGTTGAAATCGAGGGATTAACGGAAAATGTCTCAACACTTTATTCGGTATATTACACTTATCTGATGTCCATCTTGACTCGTGGCACATTAGACATGAATCAAATTCTGTACATTGCTTCCAAAAGAGTACACAATCATTCTCAAGCATGGATAATATTTTAATTTAATCTCAATCCTCGCTTTTATTTTTTTTGCCTCATAAAAGTTACGAGGCATTATATTATCTTACGGTAGAATCGCTTTAAATAATTCAAGTAGCATGTCGATTGCCTTTGCAGAAATCTGGCATATTAACTTGATATGTAACAACCTCACTATGAATGACAACTTGCTATGATGGGTACACCCATCATACAGTTGTCGTTGTGCATCCTCCCACAATCTTGTGAAGTTCTGGTCTCCCTCAAAAGATTGTAAAGATATTCATTCTCCATCTCGAACCCGAAAATGCCTGGGCCAATATCGCCTAACATCTTAGTGATATCCTCTCCATTATCATCATTATCATCCGAAACGACCACATTTGTATCGTCGATATCGATCTCAACACCAGTTTCCTCTATTTGATTGGAATGACTCTCAAATCTAACTCCTGTATGAAATGGTTCACCATGTAGAACCCAATGCGAGTATTTAGGATATATCCCATTAATGAACAAATGAGACTCCACTACTACCATGTTTAAATAACTTAGGTTCTTGCATTTCTTACACAGACATCTTATATAACCCTGACTGTCAGCACTATCTTTCGCAAACTCTATGAAAAATTTCACCTCCCGTGCATACTTCTTATAGTCTCGCCCAAGTCTATCTCCCAATAGCATCAAAATTTTGTCCATTGTATTTTCGTTACCCGTCCACTACCTATTAAAAAAATCTAAATCATTTCATAAACATCATCAATAATACCGTAATTGATATCCTCATAACACTATTTTGATAAGGTAAGGAAATGCACACCATAAGCAATAATATTAGTAATAACAAACAATACTATTGACAAATAATATATATAATTAACAATGGTATTCTATCTAGACAAGTTCCATTCGAACGTATATTTTTACGTCCGGACGGACCACAAAAAAATTCAATATTCGTTTGAACATGAACAGTTCTGTTAGAACGAAACTCGTGCAAACAGAATACTAGAACCAATCCTCAACATCAAGCAAGTAAGCAACAAATGGCCAAAGAAACAAATTATGCTCAAAATTGGTTATATAATAAAACCCCAAATATCAAAAAAAGTATGCAAGCTCTATATAAAATCACCCCAAAATATCAAAACAAATTTCTAATCTTTAAACCCTAATAATTAGAAAACTAATCTCAACTTTTGCATTTCCAACGTCAAATCCAATTCAACAACACTGTCCACAATTAGAAATCATAAGATGAGAAAACTTCCGGTCACTTTTAATGCTGAGAAATACACAAAAAAAAAATATTGAGAAATGAGATTTACCTATTCTATCTCTAGAATATCAAGTCTCCCACACTCAAGAATTCTCCTATAATATACAATCCTTCTCTGCCTCCCTTTCAGTCTCCTTCTCTAAAAAATAGCTCAATCATGTTTGAAGAATGAATTGAAGAATCGGTGTTTAAATCATTGAAGTTACATTTAGACGTAGAATTTATCCGTCCGAATGTAAAAATTTCAAATTGCCTTTTTGTTTTCCCACGAGAAATTTCAGCATTTTGCGTCCAAACGAACTATTTTTGCATTCGGACTCTTTATTTTAAGCATATTCTGAGTATTTATCGTTCGAACAAATAAGAGACCGTTAGGACGTATAACAGTCCTCAGTATGTGGCACGAAAATTTGTCTCCAAATTATTGACACAAAGTATGAGATAAAGTATGTTTGAATAATAGTAAATTACGGTTCGAACAAGTACTTCATATTAATATACTAAGTAATACAAAAAAAAATATTATACCATTATTGTAATAGGCTTGTACTACATAATGTAATATATTATCTTAGTGTTATATCATCTTATAAAGTTACACTAGTATTATAATACTAATATACTAGGTAATGTTTAATTATTATTATATATGTATATACAATGGTATTACTAATACTATTCTAAATAATATATATTATAAGTTATATATATTGAACAAGTGATGACACTACTAATTATATACTAAGTAATCTAAGTAACATGTACCTAGTTATTATAAACGAAGTAATACGTGTAAATGGTATAATACTTATATTCTAACTAATAGATACTAGTATTTATAAAATACTTAATATATATGAAGTTGAAGTACTTGATATATACTTATTATATCTAACATTATCATCTTAGTGTTATGTATAGTGCATGTATATTATAAAGACTAATTTTTGTATTTTTTCTTACCAAATACTTTATAATACTATTAGTGTCGTATGGTACATAGTAATATCGTTATAACTAGCCAAACTGATAGTGTATTGCTTAAACCCCAAACGCTCTTATTTCCGTTCCAACAGATACCTCTCCTTCCAAACATATATCCTTACCATTCAAACTTTTATAAACTTTGTTCGGATGCTTAAAACTTGTTCGAACGACAACCTACTCGTCCGAACAAGTGTCGAGGTATATATATATATATATATATATATACCCACCCCTCGTCGAACGCCTCATTTTTGCAACGAACGATAGATTCCAAAAGTCACTCCCATTCAAACAAGAATCACACTAAAACTTCCCAAAATCATTATCTATAGTGAAACACTGAAATATATCAGGTATGGTCCCTCTAACCCCTCTTATTGGTTGAAAATGGGTTATGAACACCCATTTTTGTAGGGGTCGGATTTCAAATCGAATCCAACCCATTTTTCATAGTTTTTGTAATTTGTTTCTTAGTATTCATTGTTTCGAACCTTTAGGAGTGATATTAGATTGATTTGGTCTAAATAGATTTGATTTTTGTAGGAAAATAGTAATGGCCGAGTCAACTCGGCCATTTCTTTTCGCAGGGCCATTCGGACGGGAATGACCCTTGTCCGAACGAGATGTAGAAGATGATCCTATTTGTTCGAACGGTCATATAACTCATTCAGACGTGTTATTTTCCGTCCGAAAGAGTAAGTGCCAAACAGAACAGTTTGATATATGTCTCGGTTTCATTTAGGTATTTTGGGTTCCATCAAATCTGTCTAACTTCTTCCATCACTTGTTTGTTGAACAATATTCGAATGGCGGGCATAGGTCAAAAGCATGGGAGAGATAAAATGATTAGAAGTAGCAACACACCTCCAATAAATGCTACTTCAGTTGCATCCATTCCCGTCCCTCCTGCTACTCCTAGTGCTCCCAGTACTCCTATCCGTAGGTCTGTTCTAATAGAGCGACCTGTCACCTTAGATGACTTCAAAGAGCTGGAGTGGGAGGGACACCATCCACCAAATCTTCACAAAGCGAGGATGGGCTCCAATCTGCACGTAGGAGGGGATTGCATAACCTGATATGGTATGCGAATTCTATCGTGTATTGGGAGATCAACCTGGAGATATTCACCACTATGTGGTGATGGTGTGAAGAGTCAGCATCACCTTCTCTCCTCGAGTGATTGCAGAGTATTTGGACATCCCACGCGTGATGGACGCGTATTCTCATCCCTCCATAGCAACAACGTCTAGATCTACAAGGCCAGACACGAGGGCTAAATCCTTATTGTCCTTTACAACATGGACTGCCAATGAGTTGGCTGTTGGCTCAGATGCTGATGATAGTGATGAAGAGTACGTACCTAATGATGGTCTCACAGATGATTAGGTATGTGAACTACTACGACATCCTGAGGCTCCTGCATATGATGGCGGGAAGGCCATCAAATAGTTCGACTGCACTCCATCTTTCAGATTGCTAAATCTAATAGTCGGGTACAACGTGGACCCAAAAAAGCACAAGACAGATTTTGGGATGGATCCGGCACGACTTCTGGTGTGGGTAGTTAGGGGGGACCCGATTGATCTAGCATTATATATTTTTTACCGCATCAGACAAGAGTCACGAATGGGAGTAGAGGCAGTCTACCATTTGGACTGTTGATATTTGGCCTCTTACTCCAAGCTGGAGTTACAGAGCGAATTGTTGAGAAAAGAGAACTTCAAATGGGAGCTTTCAACAATATATCTATCAGCAAGAGCAAGGGGCACCCCTATGTAAGGACTCCAGGATCGACTGATGTTACTATCAATGCTGCTACCCAGCCTGCTCATAGCCAGCCTGCAAGATTTACATTGGAACAATTGGAGACAATGGTGGAGCGTGTGGTGGTGAGAGTAGCGACCCGCGTGGTAGCAGAGGCTAAGGACTGCATCATGAGAAGGATAGATGATGTAGAGACACGGATCAAATCTATACAGGAGAACATAGATTTGATACCGAAATAGTAGGAGTATTTTTATTTAGTATTTTATTTTTTGTTATATCAAACAATATTATTGTTGAACCCAATATTTTAAATCTCGTATCTACGTATAAATTTTGATGATAACAAATAATATTTAAGACTCAAGCTCAAGTTGTCTACGCATGAAAGGATCTAAACACATCAAGAAATCAAGCATGAGCAAGAAAGAGATCAAGTCTACAAATGATGCTCATAGAGTAATTTTGTACATCTCTTAAAATTTAAAATTGGATTAAGACTCAAAATTAATATTTTCTTATAAACCATCAAATTACATTTTTTACATTTGCATAACTTTATTAAAATATTTAATTTCAAAAATTATTATTATTTTTTCACATATGCATAAAGATTTGAATTTGTAAGATGATTGATTGTCATCTTTAACATGTGCATGTGTTGTTTGAAAATCTTGAAGGATGATTGTGTGTTTTTTTGACAAATGTAAAAAATAGATGATTTGTTTGAAAATCTTGAAAGGTGGTTGTGTATTTTTTTGACATATACAAAAAGAAGATGATTTGGTTTGAAAAATAAATCATGCTCATTTTGTCATGTATAAAAAGTAAAAGATTGGTTTGATTTCTTTGAAAAATTAATGGAGTTGTCTTTGACAAATATAAAAAGGAGATGCTTTTATTTAGATCTTTTGAAAAGTGAATAGTACTCTTATTTAACATGTGAACCTTTTCAAATTTGAATATAAAAACTCATTTACCTATAAATAGCTCACTTGAGTTTTGCAAAAATAATAACAAGAGTTTACACATCAATTACTAAATTTTGCATCATTTTCTCAAAGCCTTCATTCTCTCTTCTCTAAATTTTGTGCCTTAATCCTTATTCATTTTGAGAGATATATAAGTTGTGTTGTATTGTTCTTATTTCACTCAAGAGGAGTGTACTCTGATAATCTAGCCACTATCAGCTATTGTATTTGTAAGAGGGTGCGAATAACCCTTGTATATGTAGAAGGTGTTCTACACAGGAAATAGTTGAATCACCAAGTGTGAGGTGATTGCAAGTGTATAGGGTATTCTACACGGATTCTTTGTAGTGGTATTACTCAAAGATATAATAGGTTTCTATCTTCACCTGAAGGAGATTGAATAGTGAATTTGAATCCTTAAGTAGTAGCTTGATGCGAGAACGTAGGCAGTGGAGCTGAATCTCGTTAAAATACTGAGTTTGCTTCTTCTTACCCTTACTCTTTATATTTCCTACTGCTTCATATTCTGTTTATATTTTATATTGTATATTTGGTTTATAAGTATTAATTTTTTAATATAACCCAATTCACCCCCCTCTTGTATTAGTCATCTGGGCAACAATTATATATAGATTTTGGGATGTAATTAGTATTTTCTTTTATTTTTGTTGTTCATAATAATGTTTCTTTTTATTTTTCTCATTTTGCATACTGCTCGTGATAATAAAATAAATAACATTTTAAAAGTAATTACATAAAATTAATTTGTACATTTATAAATATTTTAAATATTCCATAAATCATAATATGTAATATAAGCACATCTTTTATATTTTGAAAAATATAAAATGAAATTAATAGAAAACAAAAATATATATACACAAATGAATGGTGATGAACAAAAATGAACTATTTCCAACATGTTTTCCATCCGAACAGTATACTTTCTGTTCGGACAGACTTGCAATTTTGCCGTCACATTTCCCTACAAATATATTCCGTTCGGACAGATAATTATCTGTTCGAACGTATTTTTTGTCTTATTCGGATGGATTTTTATCTGTCCGAATAGATTTTGTAACTTGTCCAATCTTTGGGATGAAATTTAAAATTTGTCTCTAAAAACCACATTTAGGGACGAAATTTATTTAGTCCCTAACAAATTTATTCCCTAAAATTAAAATTTGTTGTAGTGGTAGTAGTACATCATTCTCTTAATTTGTATATTATCTTATTATTGTAAATTTATTTATTTTTGTTATTTATATTTTATTATTAATTTCTAGGCCTAAAATGGCCCCCAACAAGTTTTGGAATGGATGCCTATTTCGGGGGTGGGGGTGGGGGTGGGGGCGGGGGTGGGGGTGGGGGCGGGGGGCGGGGAGAGGGGACGGATGGATGGGATCTCCGCTCCACACCTCAATACCTAGACAGGATACCCACCCTCACACATTGAGGTAATTTTTAGGATAGAAAATTCCATCCATTGCCCATGCACCACATGGTATTGGGAGGTGACTACCTCGCCTTGTAGGATTCAGGTAGCAGTAGCACCCATACAATATGTAAATACTAAGAATTTGATTTTTTCTTATTGTTTTCAATAAGTAAATTATTATAAAGTCAAAATGTATATGATAAATAAATAACTAAGAACTTATGTAAACTTATACATACTTGTGCAAGTCAAAAGTTATATAATATTTGTATCCATAATTGATCATAGTTTTATACCCATGTTTTACATAATAAATAAATGAATCAAGTCCAAGTCAAGTTTAGTCAAAATGATTTTTAGTGACTTGTTGAGTAATCTTATTTATAATATCTATAATTCTATGACATAAAATTAGATGAATAATGTTGTATGTACGTACTTGCAAAGATTCAATTATGTTGGTGTTTTACTCTCTCAAGGTTTTATATCAAAAGATGAAGCTAAAAGTAGATATATATATATATATATATATTTAATCTGAAGATGAATAATGTATCTATCATCTTTGCATCAAAAGATCGTAAATGTAGAACCCTTCTTACAACATTTTATGCAATAATATTTTAAAATGAGGGTATTTATATAAAGTGGTGTTATTTTACAACAATGCCTTTCATTTAAAACATAATGGTATAAAACGATGTAAAAAAGATTGTATGTTTATCACTTTCTATTTTCAATATAACGGACAAAGTCATGTATCCGAACTCCGTTGTTTGTTGCAAACGGAGGTTGTAAAAGCTCTAAAAAAAAAGTTCACACCACACCCAATACCATGCTTACCTAACTTTCAGCTCCTTGATTGAAGCTAACAATGATAGAATATGAGCTTTTCAAGGACTTTGTGAGGATCACGCTGAAGCAAGGAAAGAGGCCCCTTTTCCACGAGGCAACGAGGTAAGCATAGTGCAGCTAGTTTAATAAAAGGGCAAGCAACACTATATAGAAAACTTGGTGGACACGATTCAGTATCGGGCAACC
This sequence comes from Platycarya strobilacea, assembly GCA_036898215.1. NCBI lineage: Eukaryota > Viridiplantae > Streptophyta > Magnoliopsida > Fagales > Juglandaceae > Platycarya > Platycarya strobilacea. The sequence goes on along the minus strand of CM072555.1, from coordinate 21,137,090 downwards.
AAAGATGGTTCATTTGATAGTAGGCAAAGGCAACAGGGCGAACAACATGCGACCAAACAAAGAGTAAGGTGAGCAACATATTGTAGAAAGCTTGGCTGGTACATCTCAACATAGGGTGATAAAGAATTTTTCTCCCTGTGCTAGGCAGACAACCATTGTGCAAATCATACGAGGGCAAGAACTAAGAGCTAATGAGGTTGATTTGGAAAATGATGGTTTCCAGTACAAGAGCGAGCAATGGTCAAGTATAAGACTAATATGGACGTAAGTGCTCTCCAAGATTGTACGAAGATGCTCAAAGGTGGCAGGTGATGTACGTAGAGGCTCAGGCTTCAATTGAGACGTAACTTGGAGTGAGCTTGCAGAAGAACAAGATTATGGACCTGCAAGGCATATTGTCTAATCTCATAGCTAGGTATGATCCATCACTGTGTGAGAGACCTTTATTAGGGGAAGAAGTGCAGGATTGGACCCCAAGGAAAGCCATAGAAACATGTGTGCCTTGTTCCATCAGTCACTCGGCTTTAACAATACTACAAGTCTAGAGAGTGAATGGATGGCCTAGATCAAAGGGCTCTTATTCAAGCACAATGATAGTTAAGAAAACATTAGAAGGACACTTGACAGTTCTATCCTATAAAAGGCATTGGATAAGGGACAAAATCTCACTTTTGAGATCAAGAGACTTCAAATGGAGCAACGGGAGGAGCACTACCGATGCCAGCACCACCGTAGTATTTTAAATACTTTTAAGGTGTTAGCTTTCATGACTGTATTGGGAATGTAGGATAAATATTTGTGAGTATGTTGTAAGTTAGGTTTTGCATTTTTTGTAACTCTTCAACTTTTCTATGGGAAAAATATTATATACCTTCTTCATTATGTTTTTTTAATTATCTTTAATTGCGATCTTGAGATGATGAGTTTGACTGGTGTGAATTGTGACACCCCCAACCTTGATTTGGGATATAATAGAGACTTGGAGTGTAGGGATATATAATATATGGTTACATATCCTCATTCATGACAGTTAATATGTGTATATGTAGTAAGTTTATTGTGAAAATGACATTTACATGTAATATGCTAAAATGGTGATAACTTCATAGGTCATGTAAGCAAGAAATCAAATGCTCAATAATGTATCATATGATGTTTCATGCTCAAATGACATTTAAAACATTGTATCTACTAAGTTTGCCTAAAATCATGGGTCCATCCTCACCTTCTATTCTTATTAGGCTTGGGCCATTATTAAACCAACTCTAGTTCTTCTACAAATCCATCTAGTATTTTAACCAAATTACCTAGCCCACCAATGGCAAGTCTCCTATATGCCATGTGTCATTCTTCCAATGGCCTCTAGACATCTCTTCCCTAAAATGAATAAAGCATTAGAATTTTCTAATCATCCTAACCAAAGCAAAGGTGTATACTCATATGTCAACTCAAACTTCAAAATTTTTCTTCTTTACAAGCATCATAACTTCTACTTAGCTAGGATGGGTAGCGGAGTCCCCGTGCCATTCCTACAATATGTTGCCACAAGTTTCATAGGATAGAGTCTTCGTAATGATTGAGGTAGAACGTTTTCATATTGACCTCACTTGATAAATGGGTAGAGAGATTCCCTAAGTTTATCATATGTGATGTTTTCAAGTAAGTTGATTGATTGGGTAGGGTGATTTTTCGGGTTGATCATGTATGGTTTGTTTAGGTGAATCGACTTGCATGTTGATTGGGTAGAGTAATTCCCCGCTTCGAATGGTGGAGTGATTCCTTGCTTGGCACTTTTTATGATGAGATATGATGGATTTTTGAGTTTTGATAAGATGGTGGTTTCTCGCCTCATTGATAACTAAGTATACTTGAGATTTGCTTATAGGGCAATTCCTTGTCATGTTTATACACTTACAATTTTATTCAGATGGTGGTTAATCGACATAATGATGAATACATGTGTTTATACCTGGAGGGTGATTTCTCGTTAAGTACAACTATATGTGTTCACATATCATTTTTATGAAATAGTAGGTGCATATTCATTTACATTATCTTTCATTAGTAGTATTGCCGTAGATGTTTATTTTATATGTGGTTTCATTTTATCAGAACTGTAAACCTTGATCAAGACGTAACTTAAGAGAAGTTTTCCAAGGAAGAATGGCCCGCCTTGCCCAAGTGATAGATACGAAGGCTTGTCTCCACTATTAATTATTTGCATTGGTGGAAATGTACTATTTAGTCAGGGCGGTAAATTACGCTCGATTTGTAGTCCTTGGATGAGAGTGATGAATAATTGATGCTGTATAATATTATTTGGCAAGTAACAATGACATGTTGATATTATTATTATATTATTAATGGATAAACTTTTATCAGTCTAGACCTTTGGTATTATTAATACTTGGCCTCTACCTAAACCTTTATTCATTCCCCTGCAACTTATTCATCTTAGACTATTCTCCATAGATTGGCTAAAAATTATCCTTCAAAAAATACAATTTTGTACAAATATCAAAAAATTTTAATTTGATAATTGTTGAACAAATTTTAACTTTACTATTCACAAAAAATATTTTTATTTCCTTTCCCCACAAACTTTATTGTTATATTTGATTAAATATAACTAAAATTTTTTAGTATTTGTATAAAATTGTACTTTTTGAGTGATAAATTTTAGTCAATCCATAGAATGCTCTTGCTGCGTATTCAATCCATGATACCGCCTATATCTAGTAGCACCAGGGTGTTGTCAATGGGCTGGCATCCGTTGCTCCATAGTCCCTCCCACCCAGGTTCTTTACCAAGGAACGGGACGCCAAAGGCTTCACTTCCACCATGTTTGTTTCATTGTTTAAGAGTTCTACGTAGGGACAATTCTAATCAGATTGAACACATTCAAAGAAGCCAGAAAAGGTCAAGAAAGCCCAAACTTCAGATGTTGAAGCAGTAATTGAGAGTTCACATAATAGGCAGAAAAGAGGTTTCTTTATCTTCTTTTTTCCGCTTTTAAATTAATTTCTGGTCAAGGGCTGGTTGGCAAGTATTTGGAATGATACATGATGCAACACTTCAGAATAAGAACAAGCTGACTATCAACCAAGCCACTGCTGAGCACGGCGATCTCCACTACCTCCAACAGAATGGCGAATGCTAATCTTTTCGCTGGCATATTTTTGCTGCAGCCATTCGAAGGCATTCACATCAAGTTTCCCGGTAACTGATCTTCCTTGCTTCCGACGAGCTTGTTGTTCCCGTATAGAAGCCCATAGTTTGTCAATGGCATCCCTTTGTCGGGATGTGAACCTTGATACGTTATCAAAGGCGTGCTTTACTAAGATGTCTATAACTGTTTGGCACCTGAAAAGAAAAGTTTGGAATCTTAGGACAGTTTCTGGAAACATATATGGGACGAAACACTATATGAGCATCTTAAAAAGTCTTGAGAAGTAGAATTGTCATTTACCATGGAGTTTTATAACGCTGAGCAGCGATCTCTAAACATGAAATCAAGGCTTCCCTTTGTGACTTGACAAATCTCTTATTCTCTTCTAATTCCTCTTTGATCCTGGCTGCTGCATCTTTCTTTCCCTTAGTTTTCTCACCTTTATTAACGGAACTATGCATGAAAGCATCAAGCCCAAAAGGGTCAGACTCCTCTTCATTTTCTTCAGCTGGAGCAACAAAAGACATGTCCTGCTTTATTTGACCATCTCCATTTGTCAATTCCATTTCGTCTTCCAGGGCTGCTGCTTCATCGGTGTCATCAATCTCGGTTGCAACCGAGAGATTAGATATCAATTCTTTTATCCGTGCAGCAGTTTTTGAAAACTATATGATAACCAGAAGCACAGGCAGAAAAGAAAAAAGAAGAAGAAAAGGAAAGAAGGGTCAGTTACGCTTAAGAAAACCTAACATACTTTGTTCAGACCTAATCACTACCACATATAAATGCACCATACATGTTGGTGATTATCAACCCTTGGCTAAGCTATACCATAAACTAAGACAAGATAAGCACAAATTTCCTTTGAATTTACTATTAAAAATATAATGCAGCGAAAATTCAAAACAGACATCATCCAAGTAGCATAAAAAAATACAGGGAGGAAAAGGAGGAGAAGGGGGGGTTCCTCCGTAAGTAGGGGTAGATGTAGTCAATATAGTGAAAATAATTAATCGCTTTCATTTTTTATACGTGTATATTTTTTACTGAATACTAGAGAAATTGCAATCAACATGAGGCAGCTGTCATTTGGTGCTTTATTTTTTCTTTTTGTATTTCCATAATATTCACCAAATCCTGTAGAAGTCGCAATGTAAAATGCATGTCTGTTGGTTGTGCTATTGTCAATTTGGTTGAAGAAGATGGTATATGCAGTAAATTTGGTGAAACATGTTGAATCGCTTTTCATTTTTGATATCTTCATATTTTCACCAAACACCAAAGAAATTGCAATCTAAACATGGGGTAGCTGTCAACTGGTGAAAATGTGGAATCACTTTTCCCTTCGATATTTCCATCATTTTCATGCATATCTGTCTGTCAATTTTTACTGTTGTTAATCATCTGTTGTCAGTAGATTACCACCAAGTCAATCGGCACAACCCTTAGATTTGATTCAATAATTCAGCCCTCTAATAAAAAACTCTAGGCTCCTTTTCCAGGCAAATGAGGTGCAACATCTGAAAAGAACTAAATTTCTTACATGTGAGTGCCTGTGTTTATGTGAAGAAGCAAGTACGTGAAGGAAGCAAAAGTGTGCAAAAGCACCTCAAGGAAAGAGAAGGATGACAACCGTGATAGAGAATAGGTCCACAAATACTTTTCTACACAAAAAAAAAGAGCCAATTTATAAAGACAATCAGCATTTATTCATAGTGTGGAAAAAAAAACGTTTTCTATTGAGAAAGAAGAAAACATTAAAAAAAGAAAATTGAAACTACATGTCTAAATTACAACTTTCAAGGACTAGAAATATGAACTTCTTCTACACTCTTTTTCCCTTGCCTCTAAACTCAATAGTTTTTTTTTTTTTTTTTTTTGATAAGTAAAAATGTTACATATGTCAAAAGGAGTAAACAAGTACACTGGTTGTACACAAGAAAGTACCTAATGCATGAATGCTCGAAAACACCTATCCCATGAAAAACCCAATAAGCCCAAGAAAATTACCCAAAATACCACAAGCCCAAAATACCTATAGAATACAACACACCTCCTCAACCCTAACCCATAGACTGATAACCCCCCAAAACACTCACATAGACTGATAACCACCCGAAACACCCACATAGGGAACATCTTTAGTCTCCTCCCTTTAGTCTTCCCTCGACTTGAATTATCATAGTTGATTTCCCAAGAAAGATGTTGCAACTCCCTACTATTCTTAAATCTTGATTTGGTATCACGTGAGTGGCCCTCCTCAATTGCAATGAGTAGAGCGTTAAACTGATCTTCACATCCTCCATGTGAGATTCACACGACATGCTGAATCTCATTAACATTTTGCAAAAGCCAATTTGGTGATAATCTAGTTATATTGCTAAGTGGAGGAAGAGATACCAAAGGGGCAACAACTTCTCCCGATATAGATCCTAACGATAACTCCCCATCGCAAGGCACCAACAACAAGCCTTCCCCCAAAATTACCACTTGCTCTGAGGACTCTGCACACACCACATCTGTCGTGTTGTTCATCTCCAAATTTTGCTGTAAACTTGTCTTGGATCTCTTGGAGGAAGCCATCTCGACAACTGGGGTTAGTCTAGGGGAAGCCTCCCCCCTGCAAACAGGCAACTCGTTAACGACAACTGGGAGTACCGGCGCCAAAAGGGTTGGGGTTAGCCCAGAGGTAGTCGGCGACGGGGTCTGCTCCCTGCAAACAAAAGCCTCTTGCAAACCAACCTGCACCTTCTCAATGTTTGCCAACGATTCCTTCGGTTTCCATTTCATTTTTGGGTTTCCACGACCTAGGCCCTTAACTTTTCCTTTTTCAAGTTTTGAATCAGAGCCCTTCTTGTTGGTTGAGGGCATAATTCGTGAGCTGCGACCCAAATCTAGGCATTTTAATAATTCATTGATCCACTTCTTAATATCCTTTCTAAATGTTTTTAGTTTATTCTTTACCCCTGTCACCTCTTTTTTAAGTAAAACCAAAGACCTCTGCAACTTACTTTCTTTTGCACAATTCTTCTTAGAAAACTTGCTGCACCCCTCACCCTTTTGCATGCTATCACCCTACGAAAGTACCCATTTCGAGTTCCCCTTTATTAAAATTCCATTGTTTTCATCAACGGAAGGCTGACCACCATGTACAACCTCCCTACTCCCTATGTCGCCCACCGCAACTTCTGCGTATGACTTGAACTGCCTCCCATTCTCCTTCTCCTACTCGGCTTCTCTGCCTAGAAGTGGTGCAGGCACTTGTGCCTTCTTAGCCGATATAACTTGCGTTAACTCCATAGAGAAACTCTTCCATCCCTTGCCTTTCACTCCTTCCGGGATAACTAACAAACCACGCCCTCCATTGCTACCACCGTATTCTATTATTTCCAAAAATCGACCAAAAGTATTGGCCCTCCTATTAGCAAAAAGGGCTTTTGGTCCATCCCTAAACGTCTTGTAGAACTCTATTTTACTCCCCGATAGAGCACAATCGTTGACTACATTGGCCACCCAACACGCACTAGCATGACTAAGCAAAAACTCCTTAAAAACTTTCTACCCCCTCTCTGAGATGCGATAGTTTCCACCCTCAGTCGCCAAGATAAAAACCTTAGTCTCAATCAGTAGATGTTTAATAACACCCATGATTAACCACCAACAGAGAAAACGAAAATCACCAGGCCCAGACTGCTAAGAAATCATCCTTAACTCTATGGGTAGCTAACTAAATGCTCACTACTAGCGTTTGCTGAGAGGAGGGTGACTGAGAAAGAAAAAACAAGACTTTGCACAAAAACACCGTTCGTCGGAGGGGAACCGGCGTCGGAAAACCTTTGGTAAGGCCGCCGGTCTTGTCTGAGTCGGTGTAGGTGTAGGTGACGGCGACGCAAGTCGGATGTCGGAGGATGAAAAACGCAAACCGATGCCGGCGGAAACTTGCTACAAAAACAGGTCACTGGCGAGTTGACCACCACCGGACGACCCTCGGCGAAGTCACCGGGGACCGTCGACCACGTCTGTGCTGGCGGTGAAGGGTGACTCGCTGGTTTGGGGTGGGTGACGTCGATGACAGCAACTCGAAATTTGAAAAGAAAAGCGGGAGAGAGGAGAGAGGAGAGAGAAAAGCTAAATTAAAAAGATGGTCACTTGCATACAACAAACTATTGACCTTGATCTAATTATACATCAAGGTCAAAGATCAATTACCAGAGAGAGAGAGAAGCCACAAGAAGGTCAAAAGTCAAAGGTGCTTGCAGGACACTATATCCCTACATTGCCTAGATCTAGGTGCTACAAAGGAATTTGTTCTGGTGGCCATGCACCAAAAAGTTCAAATAGAAGCAGTACAATAGTAGAAAGCCAAGTGTATTGCGTCAATATCTACTCGAATGAAGCATGCTTACCTTCATCTCCAACATCAAATATAGATTGAAACTAAAAAGAAACCCACTTAATAAGTGTCATTTGAGCAATTTAAAAAATATTCATTTGAGCAATTAAAAACGTGCCATTTGGGCAAAGAAAAAGAAGGGTAGATGATGAACAAGAGTGCCTAAAAATCTAATAGGAAAAGAACTCCAGAGCACCAAAAGTGTAAGAAAAGTCTCAAAACTGACATTTATATATGAATACCGTTTTACATCTTGGAGTTCAATAATTGGCTGTAGAAAACTCAACCAGAAGGTAATGCATTTCCAATCTACCAGTGACCTACAAATTACCCCATGAGAACTGGAAGCATTTAAAAATAAGGACATAAAAGACCTCAATTCTGTAATCTGAAATCACTAGAGGTAAAAAAAAAAAAATTAACCAATGATAATAACTCGCCTGCATATATTGTATTACAACACACAGAAATAAAAAGAGAAAAAGTCTAACGACCCAAGGAAAGCGCTATCCGAATAGTGGGTATGCATATTGCTATTGTGGGAGTGGGGTCTTATGAACTCCCCTCTTAAATTTCTTACATCCTCTTTACATCTTAATCTACAAACAAGAATTCTACAAAATATGGATCAGGACCACAAATTATATATATATATATATATATGTACACATCGACACTTAGACATCAACTATTTTATAAGTAGGGAGTCATTCTTTTAAATGACACCCATGAAGTATACATGTATTCAAGAGCAGAAACTAAAAGTTACAATCCCCAACTTCGAAAGATCAACAAATATGTAATACCCCAGTCCCACATCACTGGGAGAAATAAATTATTCAGTGTGGCTAAATTATAAAGGTAGTCATGGGTGCTAGGTTCTACATTGGCTACATACTAGGCAAACTATGTATTTATAAATAATTATAGAGAAACTTCAAATTGACTATTCTTTTCAAATTGACTATATTAGGTTATAGTGCATATATGATATATGGCTAGAACTTCCATTGAATCTTTACAAAATAGCTAGATAAGAAGTGAAAAGGATGCTGCCAAGCACTAAGCAGTCATCCAATTATAAACCATATAACACAACAGAATAGTTTTCTATATCTGCTACTTTCTTTATGGCTGAGTCTTAATTGCCACAAATAAGAACACAGCAAAATCATATATATTTTATTCCAGAGGGGCACCTAATGCCCAAACGTACACTTGACTAAGAAATAGTTTCTTTAAACAGCATTCATCAACTACCTTTCTTTTTCTTTTTCATTTTTTTTAATTGCCAAAGTTTTCATTGTATGGCTAACTATAGTATCGCAGAGAAAACAATGTACATATTCAGTGTGTACCTAAATGACACCATACATACACACACAGAGTTATATTTGTCAAAGATTTTAAACATTTTATTAATAGAAAAGGGGCAAAGCCAGGGTATACAGGTAGTATACATGAGCAACACCTAGTTAGTGTTTACAATTGAAAGAAAAAGGTCATGAACACTTGGACCGTCACAAACAATGGATCCCACTCATAAAAGCAAAGACTTAAAGAAGAAAAGTTTAAGTTCCTCCATTGTTCTCTCACAATCTTCAAAGCTTCTTGCATTTTTTTTCCCTCCAAATACATCAACACATACAAATAGGAACCATACGTCAAATGGTAGCCACATGCGAATTACCCTTAATGCCACTGGCGAGGAAATCCACCAATCTGAGAGGCATAACCCATGACAAACCGAATCTCATGAAAGTTGTCCCACATGACCCTGGCCACCTCATAGTGTAAGAAAATGATGTACTGATTCCCCATGTTTCTTACACACAACACCAGTGCATCACTATTACCCGACATTTCCTTAGGTTATCAGTAGTCAGGATCTTATCCAATGATGTTGTCCAAATAAAAAAGGGCCGCTTTGGAAGGAGCTTTCATCTGCCATATACTCTTCCATGGGAACATAGTGAATCTGGGACTCGTTAAAGCTAGGCAGAACGATTTAACAGACAAGTTTCCTTTCTTAGAGTGACTCCAGTGCATCTTATCCCCAATGCCTCTTGGAATACTTGCAGAATATAAAGTTGCAAAAAACTCTAAAATAATCTCCACCTCCCAATCTTGAGCTGCCCTAATGAAATCAATATTACATTGTGGGAGTCCATTTGAAAGAGCCAAAAGATCGGAGATTGCAACATCCTTGTCTCTTGCAAGTTCGAAAATAGCAGGAAATGTATCTTGAAAGCTTATGATCACGTCGACGGGCGATTCTTCAAGTTCGAGAATATGTGGCTGAAAGTTAATGGCTTTGTGGATAAGGTGAGATCTTGGTGGTCTTCTTATCACTTTGAGGGCACCCCAAGTTTAACTTTGGCAGGAAAATACTTACATAAGAAACATTTGCAAGAAAAACTCAAGGCCTTGGAGGACTTGAAGGTTTAGAACGATTTGGAGGGAAGGGAGATCATAGGTTCTCTTTCAGCTTAGGATTCCATTAGGAAATGCTCTATATCCTCGGAGATTGAGAGGGTGCCTTTAATGGAAAAAATATCATGGAGACAGAAACCCCGGGCTCTTTGCTGAAAGAAGGGGATGGATATACTAAGTTCTTCCGCCGGGCTCTATCCTGAATACCATTGAGTTCAGTCATGGGAAGTAACATATCAAAGCCTCAAAATGCTTTCATTCGAGGTTGGAAGGGGCTCGTGTTAGTTTTTGGCATGATATTTGGTGTGGTGTCATGGCCCAAAGAGCATTTTCTCCACTTTTTCAGTTGGTAGTGATAAGGAGGCTATTGTGGCTGATTTAAGGGATAGTTCTAATGGTCCTATCTTGTGAAACATTTGTTTCATCAGAGCGGTTCAGGATTGGGAACTAGGTATCATTGCTGGTTTTTTTTTTTTTTCAGTTTATTGTATGCTTTGAATACTGATAGTGCAGTGGAGGACAGGATGATTTGGATTCCAAATGGGGGTAGAAAATTTACTGTTTGATCCTTTTAGGAGACCCTTGTGGGTCATCACAGTACCTCCCAAGATTGCTTTCTTTGGTTGGACTGCTTCCTTTGGAAAAGCTCTCACCATTGATAAGTTGTTGAGGAAACATGGTATTATTATTTTGGATTGGTGCTACTTGTGTAAGAAAAATGGAGAAACTGTTGATCATTTAGTTAGATTATGTGGTGTCCAGATTTTTGTGGGATTAAATCTTCAACTGGACTGGTGCTAAATGGTAATGCCTAGAAGGGTAATATGGATACTTTCAGGTGTTGGAGTGGTCTTTTGGTTACCGTTGATATTGCTGAGGTGTGGAAAACAATTTCTCATTGTATTATGTGGTGTCCTTGGATGGAGAGAAATGGTAAGCATTTAGAAGATAGGGACTGTTCGTTGGACCATTCCCTCATGCCCACCTTATAGAAAGGCTGTTCATCTCCATCATACAGGCGGACAGATGGAGGGTAGCAACCAGCTGCTTCTCCATTCCCAAATGGCAAAAAAACAACTGCAAAAAACATTCCTCCCGTCACACACCTTCCAGATCCGAACTAAACCAATATGATGACATATCATCCAACAAAAATCACACCAAACAAAATCAACCAATCAAAATCAAACAAAAAATGAAACCAAAATCAATTCAAGACCAAAAAAAACGTCGTGGGTCTTTGGTTTGTGACTAGAGAACAACGGCTTCGGACTTCCCACTGCCCCTATTTCTTTCAAGAAATTTTTATTTCATCCATTGGTCACTAATTTTTACATGTTATCCTAAGCGTCACCACAAAATCATCAAGTAAGAATAATAACAGATAAGTTTAAAGTTACAATACAAATTCCAAAACCATATTCTCTATATTTATCACCATAAATAGATTTTCAAACATATTTCTTAATTGATATACACATGAAGATTAAGCGTCATAGATCTATTGGGGAAGAAACTTATGCCCAACAACCTAAGCAATTCCTTTTTTTTTTTATAAATAATAACCTTTATTGATTAAATGCAACTAGGCAAAGCCCAAGTACATAGGGAGTATACAAAAGATAAACCTAGTTACATTCTATTGAACTGAAAAGAAGTTAAAAACTCATGAACATCCCCTCCCTTTAGTACAATTGCAGAAAGCCATTGTACCAAAGAAGATACAAAAAAGTCCCAAATTTCCCCCATGGTCCTTTCCTTATTGTTGAAGTATCTCTCATTTTTTTCCAACCAAATACACCAAAGTAGACACAAAGGAATCATCCTCCACGTCGCAGCAAAAAGCTTGCACTGATGATATCTTTTCCAACTAGCTAGGAGATCCGCCACGCCTTTTGGCATTATCCAATACAGCCCTACCCTTCCTACGATACCATTCCATAAATCTCTTGCCACATTGCAATGCAAGAAAATATGGTCGATGGTCTCCCCATTTTACTTGCACAAATAGCACCATTTGCTGACTATCATCCCTCGTTTTCTTAAATTGTTGGCTGTCAAAATCTTGCCTAATGCCGTTGTCCACACGAAGAAAGCAACTTTAGGTGGCGCTAAGACTTTCCATATACCTTTCCGTGGGAAGCCAACCAGTTAGTGTGATTGGTGTGCTTGCATTGCCTTGTAGAATGACTTGACGGTAAACTTTTTGAGTCCAGTGTGATTCCACAACATTCTATCTCTTCGCCTTCCTCCTATTGGCCTGGAGTAAAGGAAGCTGTACAAATCAGCAATTTCCTCAACTTCTCAATCCTGAATATTCCAGGAAAAAGTCAAATTTCAATACACTGTGTCATTAACTTGACACATTACATTAAAGATTGTAGCTTGCTGATTTGCTGCTATACTAAAAGCCCTCGGGAATGCTAAAGAGAGTGCTCTCTCACCACACCATTTGTCAAGCCAAAAGCTGATTCTTGTGCCATCACCAACCTCATAAATAGTATGTGTTGAAAACACATTCCACCACCTTCTAATAAACTTTCAAAGACTCACTCTATAGGTCCCTCTCACCGCTTTAGTGTACCAACCCCCCCGCTCACACCCATATTTCTCCTCCACAATCATTTTCCACAATGATGACTCTTCCAATGAAAATCTCCACAACCACTTCTCTAATAAGGCTATGTTGAAAGTGGTCAAATTGTGCACTCCCAACCCACCCAACTCCTTTGGAATACACACTTGAGACCAACCCACTAGATGAAATTTGTGTTCCTTCCCCATGCCACCCCATAAGAACTCTATAGATTTTTTCAATCCGATTAGCAACCCTCGCCGGTATAGGGAAAAGGGATAAATAGTATGTAGGTAGATTGGAGAGAGTGCTTTTGATGAGTGTTAACCTCCCTCCCTTTGAAAGATAGAGACACTTCCACCCAGACAATCTTCTTTCCACCTCTACCACCCCATCCCAAATAGATTTTGCTTTGAAAGAAACTCCCAAAGGAAGTCCGAGGTATCGCATAGGAAGGGTAGCCACCTTACACCCCAACAAGTCAGCTAGGGGGTTGATATTCTCCACCCTCCCAACTGGAACCAATTCCGACTTTTCCAAATTGATCTTGAGGCTCGAAACAGCCTCAAAACACAAAAGTACTGCCCTTAAAGCTTCGATTTGCTCGCTATCCACATCACAAAAAATTAGTGTATCATCGGCATACAATAAATGAGTGATGGATAACCCATTACTACTATTCCCCACTGCAAAACCTGCAACAAGACCATTCCGGGCAGCGACATCCATCATGTGACTCAAAGCCTCCATTACGAGGACAAATAGAAAATGAGAAAGCAGATCTCCTTGTCTCAACCCCCTCGAGCTAGGAAAGATATCACATGATTTGTCATTGACTAGCACAAAAAATGGGGCCATCGAAATACGATGTTTAATCCAACCACACCACTTTCCTCCGAATCCACATCTCTTTAGCATATAAAGCAAAAAATCCCAACTCACGTGGTCGTAGGCCTTCTCCATATCTAACTTGCAAAGTACTCCGGGGCTTCCGTCTCTCAACCAACTGTCCAAGCACTCGTTTGCTATCGAAACTGAATCAAAAATTTGTCTACCCTGAACAAATGCATTTTGAGATTTGGAGAGTATCTTGTCCATTACCAAACTCATGCGGCTTGCTAGCACTTTCAATATGATATTATAAATCCCTCCAACCAAACTTATAGGGCGGAAATCCTTTAACTCGTAGCTCCTGCAATCTTTGGAATTAAAGCTATAAAACTTGCATTAAGAGATCTCTCAAACTTGTGACAAAAATGGAACTCATGAAAAAACTGCATCATCTCCTCCTTTACCACATCCCAACATTCTTTAAAGAAGGCCCAGGAAAACCAACCTAAGCAATTCACAGACAACAAATGGACAAAAGCCATGTACATGGCTTCAGTAATAAAAACCATCTTTGGGTACACCAACTACAACATGCTACATGACATACTACGTTCTTATTGCAAACCCCAATATGCTTCTAATTAGCAAATATGAAGAGGATAGTTTTAATTAATGATTCAGCGAGTATAATGATAACAAGATACCAAAAGTGAAGTTCCTACCACAAAGCTGTCATCAGTGTTTAAATCATTTGCATCCACTGCTCGTATTATCCATGTGGTCAACTGATTCTTTTGCTTCTTATTCAGGCACTACCATCAGAAAAGAAGTTTAGATGATCCCATAAAAAGGAAAATTGATTATCTATTGGGCAAAGAATTAACGTGTGCGAAAACAACACATTCTTACTTCTGTGGCATCTTGTGCTGCTGAAAACAATGCATGATAATCTGCTCGCACTGAAGGATCCATACAAGAAGTGGACGAAGACATTGCAGCTTCTAGCATGACAAAGAAATGACCACTAGTCCCTGGCTTCACACTTCCCGACTGAATCAGCTGTATGGCCAGCTTTGAAGCCTTACCAAACTTGGCAGGGTTCCTGATATGAGAAGCTATCTTCTGCATGGCCTCTATAATTTGCTTCTCTGAAGCATCTGTTGTGGTTTTAAACCTCAGGCGCTTTTTAGGGGCAGCGGCTGAGGATGATCTATAACATGTCAGGTTCATTCGAGAGAATAATATTTCATAAAAAATGCAAGAAAGAGATTCAGTACTTTAATTAGATAAACATAGTTTAAATGAAACAAAAAATTAAAAATAAAAATAAAAACCATAAAAGCCAACATCTAGGGATCTCATTTATCACTGAGAATATGTGGGAGAAGAAAAAACAAATCTTATGTTTAATGCTTCTTCATTTGGGCTTGGCATGATAATATAGTTCATTTAAGCAGAACTATAGCATATAGCTCAATGTAAGGAGCCCCACTTATGCACCAAATAACAAAAGAATTAAATTGTGTTGCCAATAATGTAACACCAAAGATGACTAAGCTCAATATGAATGGTATCTAGACAAGTGACTTGTAGGTTTGAGGTTAAAGTTCAATTTATGATCTTAACACTTGAACTGGGCCTGAATATTTTTGGATTAGGCTTGGATTGACAAACAGCATTATAGAAATAGAAAGTTTAGGGTTTGGAAAATATGGTTCTGAAATAGTTCACTTAGATATTGAAACATTTGGCTTGAAGGTTGAGTAGTTATTAATTGGTCATCAAGGTAGGACATACATGCATAGGTGATGTATTGGATTCTATTAGGGCTTCTTATTACTTATATAAAAATAATTATTAGGGCCAAAGAACAACTAATATTACTTGAATCCATTGTTAGTGAAAGCGACAGGCGCACTTACGCGCAAATGTCATTTAGAGCCTAGGTGCAAAGCACAAAGTGCAAGCGCACACTTGATTGAAGTAAAACACAACACTTAAAATCAATGTATAACTAAAAAATTCACAAAATAAAATTAGAAAAAAAGCTCAAAAATCAAGATAGTAATATATTTAGCCCATTAACTTTCTTTATTAGAGTACTCTGCAACATAACAATCAAGACATCAACGAATCAAATACAGTTTAGAAAATTTTAGTCAAACACCCTTGTGGTATAAGGTACTTAGGTTTAAGATCCCCCAAAAGCTTTTTAAGAAATAACTTCCTGTGGTATGAGTTAACTAGAAAGATGAGCGTTTGTTAATTTTCCATTGAACAACATTAACTAAAAACACATGGCAACTTCACAGATTGCCACATGTAAACTTTAATTTTTTTTTTCTCAAATAAATATATTAACTTAAAAAAATAATAGATAAAGTTTATCTAATATAAATGGATTTTTTTATTTAAAAATATGGACTTTAAAAAATAAAAAATGGAATGGTCATTTTGGCCACCCATATAGTAGCCCAGCTTTACTTAAATATAACTTCTTTATAAGTATTCCTTAAAACATAACTTATAACACTATTCTCAAGTTTTTGCATTATTCTCTTGTGCATTACTTATTAGATACATATATCATACTTGATAGCCACTCGAAAAAAATATTTGATAGCCATAATCAAACCAAAGCACATCGTTGAATCAAACTGTACCAAAGAGGCCATGACCATAAAGCTCAAGAATTATAGGTCTTGACATCTATGCCAACACAAGCAATCAAACACCGATTTATCATATACCAAGATATCACACACTGACACCAGTCTACTAGCTGAGTTTCATAACTCACCCTCCTGTATCCATATAGATAGAGTAGACTTTGTGAGTGACAATTGAGTTCGTGCATAGTGAACTCACAACTAGATATACCACTTCAACGAAGAAGTGGCACTATTAGAGGTTGGTACTGAGTGTCAATATTTTAGGCCAGAAGAGAGAGCTAAGGAGTATCTTGTAGAGGGCTCAAGGGAGGATACTATAGACATACCCCTAGATGAAGAGGAGCCTATAGACAAGCAGAATGCAGCTGAGGATGACCTTGAGGAGCTCCTTAAACGGTCGAAGAACAAATCGTTGTTAATTTTGCGAGCAAATACTAAGTTTGGAATGAAATATTTGTTTTATAAATGTTTTGGTGTTATTTTTATTTCCATTATTATTCTTGTTGTGAAGTAAATGTCGGATTCCAATGTTGGGTGTCGAGAAGGGTGACTTACCCAAGTTGACACAGGAAAGAGGAGATTTAGGGTGTCACAAATAAGATTCATTTTCTTTTTAACCCAAGAAAACGAAATTTTGCTGATATTATTACCACTATTCGATACTGGGTCATTCATACCATTACTATACCTTCCCTTTTCATTGAGAGTTGGTTATTCGTCAGCACGGGTTTAGCTTACGATGTATTTGGAAGCCCTCGTCCAACCGAGTATTTTACAGAGAGTCCACAAGGAATGCCATTAATAACTGGTCGTTTTGATCCTTTGGAACAACTCAATTAATTTAGTATAGCTTTTTTCATTATTATATCTTATGCTTGCAAATTGATATACAACTGCTGATTAATATTTTTGGCATTGATTGGTCGTATTTTAATTGTTGTTACAATGATTATATGAGGAAACCTTTCATGACAAGATCAATTGGGATTTGTGTAGAATAATTATTATTTTTTGCCTAATTTGAGGGTAGTGCTACATACAGTCCATAAAATCGGACTCCTTTGTAGTCTAAACTGTGAAAAGACGAAAAGGCCCTCATTTTATAATAAATTTTGATCAAAATATCCTTATTTACAAATCAAAAACTCTAAAATATGAAAAACGCATTTCATCTACCCATGAAACATGAGCGTTTCAATGAAGACTGCAAAAAGAATTATTAATTTGGGACAACTAGACTTCCTGTCGTGTTCCTATAGGTTAGAAAAGTCTCCTTACAACAAACAGGTGCCTAGGAACTTCTAGGAAACCCTATCCCATGCCTCCTAAAAGCTATTTATTGAGAAGAGTAATACTACATACAGTCGTCGAGTGCATAAGCGCCGGACAATCATTTTGAAAAAAAGTGAGATTCATTATTATAATTTTGTCATGTAGATCCCATATTTACTCATTTTTTTCAAAGTGATTGTACGGTGCTTGCGCACTCCACGACTACAAATATCATTTCTCATCCTCTCAAATGTCCCACCCCTCTCAACCCCTTTCTATTCTATAATTGTCATCAATAAATTGACAGAAAAACCTTATGACAATGTATGTACTATTATTATGTCATGATTATACATATGTAATGAAGACTATAGGAATTTTGTACTTTTAAATGTTTTGTAACACCGTGGATTGGATTTAGCATAGGAAGTTAGCTAAAGGGATCACACCTTGCTTGAGAGGGAGAAACTCTTACCCTTCATAATGAAATATAACTTGACTAACTCTTTCAAAGTATGAATCCATATGTGGCTTGGGCTTTCCCTTAGATCATTATGAATGAGCCCACCACAACCAAAAGTATGGGATTTGAGTTTACGAATGGCCTGATAAGAATGTCACGGATTTATGGGGGGAGATCATAATACCTCAGATTGGACTGAGTATAAGATGGTGGTGAATGAAATCCCACATTGGTTAGGAGGGAGAAGCTCTTACCTTTTATAATGAATCTCAAGGGGCTTCAATTGTAATTTTGACTAATGATGGGCCAAGGTTTAGTTTGGGCTTTCCTTGGATCGTTACATACTTATATGCTGGTCATATGATAATGCTTGTTACCAATGCAAAGCTATAAGTGGGTGTGCCAGCCCCCCTAAAGAACTTGAAAAGGGGTGGTCCACCAAGGATGATTACATCCAACAAGAAAGCAGTAACCCATGTAGCCATTAGGCCCATTACACAAGTAAAGGTTAATATGATAAGCATTTGATTGATTGGTGTGTGAATGTTTAACTGTGCTTATATAAGTTTTCAAAGATAAATCGTTATTCACAAACTTTTACTGCATGATGTACTATGTACAAAGTAATCTATTCATTTTTATTTTTATGTTTTAAATGTCCCACGTGAAGAGTAAGAGGATAAGCAAGTAAGCCAAAACCAATTGTTGAGACCATGACTTGGTAAAGTCTGAATAATTGTCGAACACCTAGTATTAAGATTTTGAGTTATGCTACCGTATTGACGTCAAAGATATTGTTTATTTATTATATAGTAAATCTAGCACTTTGTTCTCGTACACCTGGTGTTAATATATATATATATATATTTATATATATATATATTATCTAGTATGGTTAGAGGTATACATTTTTTATGGATATATTATTACCAGGTACTTATTGAAAATTCCTAATCCTATGGAAGGGGGTGTTAGTTCCTTACATTTAATTACTAACCAATAACAGCTAAAAAAACTCAGTTGAATCAAAATTGTTTCTTATTAGCACGACATGAAAGCAAACTCTCCATAAAACTGTATACCCCATTAACATCAAATTACTCTCAGACAAACTTAAATTACCATTCAATTAATGTGGAAAGGCTACACCAGACCTACATAGTCAGTCTTCAATTTCTTTTTCTTTTTCTTTCCATTTCTTGTTCATTCGAAAAAATCCAAAAATAGAATAAAATAAGACCCCGAATACTAGATATATTAAGCGAGCAAGACAACTTCAAAATCACGAAACCCGTTTTTCAAAAGTAATTTTTCTTGCTCTCGCAAAACTGAGATTTTAAAACCCTGATATTAGTATTAAAGAATAACACATATACGAGAATGAATCGAGGGTTTCATAGAGACAATGGATGCACCTTCAGGGTTTGATTCGGTGGGTTCGGGCCGCTTAAGGGCGCTTTTGAGAATTGGATTCGGAGTGGGAAGAAGAGAGGAAAGAGAAGAGTCGCAGGCTATAGTAGCGGTTGTAGAGCATCGTTGTTGTTCTTGTTTTTGCTGGGAAGGAGGAGGCAAGCCTTCGAAGAGGTTGTCAGCCATTGCAATCTCTCTCCTCGTCTCTCTGTGTCCCTAATCTATATTACAGTGCGACAATTTGACAAATTAATGGTCATGTTGTTTGTTAACTTTGACAAAAAAGAACACTCAGGTCCGGTTTGTGTTGGAAGTTGAGCTGATCTTAATTTACTTTAAAATTATTATTATATTTTTTTTATAAAATTTAATAAATAATTTAATTTTTTTAAATGTTAATTACTTTTTTTAATTTATAAAATAATAATAATAATAATAAATAATCTTTTATTTAATCTTTTAAATTCATTTTAACCCATTTTCCAATTCAAACCAAGCCTCATACGTTCAAAAGAAAAATAGAAAAAAACACTCATCGGATTGATCAATGGAAGTATTGCTACTCTTTAAAAAAACAAAAAAATTGACGTATTGCTACATAACACTATTGTCAAAAGTTAAAATATAATTTTAATTATTATAAAAAGAAATCTAATTTTTGATCATTTCATTTACATAAGAAATTTACACAAATTCTTATATTAAAATAATTATTTTTTATTATATAATAATAAAATAATTTAACGATAATTTAACTTTAACTATTTACATCAAAATTATCTATTTATTTATTATATAATAATGAGCAATAAACAATTAAAAAAATATTCAATTAATTATAATTATAATTTTATTTTATTTTATCATATTTATTTTACTTATTATATATTAATTAATAATTATATTCTAATTAAATTATGAATTAAAACATTAATTAGTTGTATTTATAGTTGTTGGATTCTTGCAAGAAAAATAAATAAATAAACATGGATTACCCAACAAAATATAAGGAAGAAATCTGCAACAATTAGAAAATTACAAATGTAAAAAAAATAAATTTTATACACAAATGATAATATGAGATAGAAAATAGAGAGAAGAGATAATAAAATAAGAACATAAAGGAAGAAAGGTGAACTCCATCTTTAAAAAATTGATTAGTATTATTCAAATTCCAAATTTTAGAGTTTAGATATTTTAATGTGGACTTATTTTAAGTCCTAATAGCTAAATTCTTATTAGATTTAGTTTTTTGTCAATTCAATGAGAATGCTAATAGTTTATATCAAAATTTTGAATATCATATTGATAATGTACCGATCAAGACACTGGAACGAAATATTTTGATACTAATACTATTTCATATACTGTTTTGGGATAGTCTACATAAAAATAAATTATATATATAAATTATATTTCAAAATAATAATTAATATATGAATAATTATATATAAATATACATAAATGTACTTAGTCTAGTATGAATTTAAGTAAAAAATAACAAAAAAATAAAAATAAAATGAATGGCTGAAATCAAAAATCCGATACGGCCAGTATCGACCGAAACATTGACTGATATGAGGTCTATATTTCTAAAATATTGATCGCTATGGTTGGTACAGTCCAGTATGGTCGATATGTTGACTGAAACGGTACACCCATATAATCGATATTGAAGAACCTACCGATACGACATATTTCAATCGTACCAACCGGTATAGCAAGAAATTTTAAACTTTGGTCTATATAGAGTTTTTTCAATTCATCCTAATATATTTTATCTAATTATTATAATTTTTTTAGTTTTACAAACATTATAATAAAAAACTTAAGTTTTAAATCTTACAATAATAATAAAATTAAAATATAATATTTTCATAATATTTTATTTAATTTTTAAGTTTTATTTTAAACCATCTCAATTTAATTCACTATTCAGATCTTCCCTTAAACTCTATTTATATATTAAGAATATATTTAATGTAATTATTTTTTATATGTTTTATATTATTTTATTATTTATAAATTATTCATTACTATTTCAATATTGTTCTCACTACTGTTTATTAGTACTTTGTAGCATTTTATTAAATGTTATGATGATGGCATTTTATATTTGATAATAGTAATTAACATTTTTATGTTCTTAATCAGTTAGTAGTTTTATTCTTAAACAAAAAGCTTTTATTGATTCTCGAGTGTTCCACTTTCACATAAAAATTATGGGAAATGGTTTTTAGTCCGATAGATTGTCCCTTTTCTGTTTTTTTTTTTTTTTTTGTTGATTTAATGATTAAGAAAATATTATTTAATAATATTATATTTTTAAAAATATATATTTAAGCATATTAAAAAAATGTTATAAAAAAATATAAATACAAAAAATATAAATTAACACTAACAGACAAGCTAGTGGAACACACTAACAAATCCCCTAGCATTGCTCTAGAAATAATCTCTAACTCAGTTAACGTAGATTTTTTTTTTAAATTGATTTCATTTGTTTCTGTAATTTTTTTAACTCATTTTATCTTTTATTTTTATTTTTATATAAAATAAAATAAATAGTAAAAAAATATTTTATAATAATATTTTATTTAACTTTTAATTTTTATTTCATTATATCTTATTTGCAAAAACAAAAGAGACATTTTAATGGCCGCGCCTTCTTTTTTTCATTTTATCTTTTTGCAGATCATTCACTTTTAATTTTGTTGCTTTAGGCTCCGTAAAAAATTTAAATTCAACAAATATCAATTTAATTTAATCTAATTTTAGTTTGAGTTTAACATTCAAACACTTGACTTTCAAATTATTAAATTTATTAACATAAAACTTTTATACATGTGGATTTATAAATTTTTTTTAACTTAACACTTCCTTACACGTTAAACTTACAATATTTTCAATTTTTTATAAATATATTAAACTTACTTTAATATTCAGATACAACTTAATTCATCTAAGATGAATTTTACAAACTCATCACACTATTTCAACTTAATATTATTTATAAAATATTTCATTAATCTCAAGTCATTTCAATTCAACGTTAAAATTGGAGTTAACCTCATTAGCGTGCGCCGTTCCTAAGTTCTATTATATCAACATTTAGAATTTCTACGGGATGGTGTTTTCAGGTAATAACTTACTATTCTTAAAAGGCTTCTCAATCTTTACGAACATAGAAGTGTGGTAGGTGCTTATTTTGTAAATATGTTTTGAGAATTTTTCAGATATAAGAAAAGTATTTTTATTAGTAGAAATTTAGCTCAACTATTTGTGCAGAGTTGGTTCAAATTATATAATGAGCATTTTGAGTTGTTATATCATGGAAGAAGCAAATTAAAAGGAATTTTACTGTACTGATTCATTTGAAACTTTAGATACTAAGAAGAGTTTAAATTTTTTTTAAAGAAAGCAAGACTTTCATGCCTTGATTTGAAGCCTAAAAGTATCTCAAGTTATTTGTAAATAATAATAAATAATTTATAAATAATAGTAAAATAATGTAAGAATCTCTTAAAACCGTTGTATTCTCAAATAGACCCTTAAAATTTTAAACTTAAGACTTTTTAAATCAGGAAATATGCCATCTATACTTGTATTTTATTCTAGAAATAATCTATTCTTGTATTTTACTTACATAAGAGGCCAGTCACTAAAAATTGTGAAAATTTTAAAATTATTAATTTGAAAATTAAACTAAAAACGACAATAAAATTGCCACTCTAGACATATAATATATATAATATTGTACACAATTTTCAAAATGATACCTAATAAATTAGTACTATTACATGTAGTCGTAATTATTTTTATTAATGTAGTCGTATTTATTTATTAGGTATCATTTAAAATAGAATAAAATAATATCTTTAAATTCATCCGTCACTTAATCGTTAATAACTTAGTATCATTATTGAAACCTCAATCGATTATCATTTCTTTAAAAAAAGTCAACTATATATCATCAATGTTTATCAAAGTATTCGATACATGTCAATTTTTATCATAATAAGATGTATATAAATTTTGAACAAAAAAACTCAAATTTTGAAGAATACCATTTTAAATATAATATAGAGGATTTTTAAATTAAAAATAGCAATTATATCCATCTATGATAAATAGCAAGTTTAGAGTCATTAGACCATTAGAATTCATGTGATAACTTAGTTCAAAATGCTCTTTTATAGATCCCATATTGGACTGAAATACCCCTACTATAGATATTGATCTGACCAAAGTAACCTTGCTATATTTGCCGAATTAGGCTAAAATGCTCCTATTATACATTCTAATGGAATACTTTAAACATATCAAATTAGATAAAAACACTCCCAATCCAAGTCAAACCAACGGATGAAAACCAAAAAAATTTAGAACTATCGACAACAAGAAGTCTCAATCTTAGATCTTAATCAATCATGAAACAAAAACAAATCCATTGCGTGTCACCTAGAGAGTAAGCTCCACTGAAAGAAGAAGAGGAAATGCAGCTCAAAGAATAAATATTGCTACAAAAAGTTAGGAGCTCAACATAGTACTTTTATTGATAAAAAAAAAAAAAAAAAAGTTCAGAGCTCAACGTTTTTCCAATGTTTCAAGTTCCATGCAAAGAGGAAAATCTTGAAAAAAAAAAGAAAAAAAATGATTGGATTATTCTGAACCTAGCTCTCTTGTGACACAAAACTATTGACAGAAGAGAAAATGCTACTCAAAGAAGAAATGCTAATGCAAGAAGCTGCGAACACAACTTTTAGAAATGTTTTAAGGAGTACCAAGGGATGAGAAAGATTCAAAAAAACAGGGAAATAAAAGAAAAACATAAGAAGACTGAATGAATTATCTCAAACTAGGCTATGTTGCCATCTTATGAACCATATGACAATAACATTGTACTAAATTTATCAAACCATGCTTTGGGTGATTGAGTAATGGTGTCTAGTGAGCTCTATTAGGTCCTTAGGGTTGCTCGAGAGAACCTTGTTGTTACTCAGAATGACTCAAACATATGCTTGAACCAGTGTAATCTTTATGCTTGTTCATGTTGCTTGCAAGTATGAGAGCACTTTTGCTTGCCTCAGGTGCAAGTTGTTGTTGCTTGCCATGAGGTGTGAACACTTTGCTTGCCCTAGGGTGCAAGCACTCATCTCCCACAATGTTTTGAAAACATTTCCTTTTTTTGTAGAGGAGGAACCGAGCACATCCCCTCTTATTGGTTATTAAAAAAACAGAAATAAAAAGATTGAGAGCAACCATCCCGCCATTCTCTTCCCTATTTACTATTAGTGATGAAGTTCTTAATATTTAGAAATTCTTACTCAAAGTTTCTCGTGTTTTATATATTTTATTTTGTAATGCGATAGTCATTGCAAGTTATTTTCTAATTTACTGTCAGATTATTGTGTATGGTTGTTAGTAAGAGAATAGTTGTTTATGTTTTTGTATTATTATATATGTCATGCTATACCATGTCACTATATGTTTATCTACTACACCATACATTCCATCAAAAATATTTATCAATTACACGTTATGTCGTATCACTATATGTTCATTTGTTATATATTATATTCCATCATGAAATGTTTATTTGTTACATATTACCCCATGTCATGTAATGTTTATATGTCATATGACATGTCATGTCACGACATATTTGTCTATTTCATGTTATGTCAAGTCATTTTATTTCAAATATATATCACATTACATTATGTTACGTTAAGTCATATGTCCTTTCATTTCATCTCACGTCATGTCTTGAAAATATTTTTCACATTATATTATGTCTCGAATATCTTCTTTGACAATTCACGCAAGGTACTTTTGGCATAATCATTCTGATTGTTCAAATATCTTTACTCAAATGCTCATTACGTAATAATTTTGCTTGTCAAAATATTATTATATATTGTTGATATAATCATTCTGATTGTTAGGATATCTCATTTAAACTACTGCTTGCATAATCATTTTAATTATTATGTTATATCATTCAAAATATTCTTGGTATAATCATTTTGATTGTTAGGGTATCTCATTTAAAATACTTACGGAGTAATCATTCTGATTTTGAAAGTTCATGTTTAGTTTCAGTTGAGCTTGTAGAATTATGAAGAATAAAAAGAGGCAAAATGGTAACAATCCCATGAGGATATTTTTCTCACAAGTTGATGATAGACCAAAAGAATTGAGTGAATAAAATTGTGCACCAATGACTCTTGTTTATAGACTATCAAGTACTTATTGGTAAAGAGTACAACCATTAGTAACTTAATAGTTGACAAATGACACAATCTTAAGAAGTGATACAACCTTTTGATTAAATCAAAACATTGTACCTATTAACACTTCACAAGTGACACAACATTTTGACGAAATTAAAAGGTTGTCTCTTGACAGTTCCTTAACCACCACCTCCTATGAGAAATATCACCATGAAGCGAGTTTCATTTTAAAGAATACACCATTTTGTGATCACACTTCTTAGAATTATATATTCTACTTGATCACAAAAAATGATGATAACTAAGTTGAATATTTTACTTTGATACTAATATGAGTTTTCCACTACTCAACTCTGATATGTATATTCTTGTAGATCAGCATCAAGCATAACAAGCCTCTACATGTGCACATTTTTGTCATTATCTTATCTAACTCTACACTCTACCATATGCGCTCTCATTGACCACATATAAAAGGTGACTCCATTTTACTAAAAAAAAAAATTAGTGAATGGCATCAATTATTCGTAACTAGATCTATAATTAATATCTCTATTACAATTAATGACTTCAGTCAAATACATAACACATGTCTTGACCTGTGTTGAATTTTTATTAAATACTTCCGCTAGAAGACATCCCTGAAACTTTTCCTAATCACCATATCAGCGACTTTACAAATGATTAACCAATTACTTTTTTAATCAACCTATACTGAAATGTCATTAAATATTTACCCTAAGGCCATTTTCGAGATTTTATTTAATCACCTTATCATAACTCCAATTTTCTAGGCATTTCCAAAATCTTCTGAGTTATGCATGTTAACCATGAAATTGCTACACTTAGGTTTCTCTTAACCACATTTTAGTCACATGTTCTCTAAATTTCTCCAAAAACAATCACTTGGTCATCTAATTTGTTATTATCTCGGTCAAGAAAACAAAATTAATATTGCCATCACCTCTTTTCATTATATTTGAAATATAATGATAATGCACATCAATTTATTTTTGCTTAGAACTCCGTGTTCTAGTTTTATCAGAGAGATGATAGTCTAATTATCACAAAACACATTGATTGGTTATGTGGATATACCCAAATTTAAACTCTCAACAAAGTGTTTTATCGATATCATATTAGTCATTGCACTACTGCAAGTAATATATTCTGTTTTCATAGTAGACTTAATAACACAATCCTATTTTTTACTTAATTAAGAAATAATTATTCCATCAAATATATTTATATATCTAGTCATAGATTTTTTATTATCTATATCATTTCTAAAATCAACGCCATTATAACCAATTATCTCTAATTCATTGTTTCCAAATAACAAATTCATATTGTTGGTACCTTATAAATATCCTAATGTACACTTTACTGCTTGCCTATGTTTCTTATCTAGATTGGATTGATACTTACTTAACAATTCTATTGCATGACAAATATCTGATGTAGTACTTGTCATTGCGTACATGAATGTTCTTATAGCTTGAGCATAGAGAATTTTAAGCATTTCACTTATTTCTTCTTTATCTTTTAGGCACATATTTTATAAATATATGACATTTACAAATGGTAGTAGTGAAAAATTTATAATTTTTTATATCAAATCTTTTAAACACTTTTTCTATATATTTTTCTTAATCTAAATACAATAAATTGAGTTTCTATCTCTATAAATTCTTATACCAAGAATATAGACAATTTCACCTATATCTTTTATTTCAAATTTAGATTTCAAAAGTTTTTTTTTCTTTCATTATATCTAGACAATTATATGACAGTAATATTTCATCAACGTCCAATGATAATAATGTTAATTGTTATCATTTTTCCATATATTTACACAAAGATCTAATGGACATATTTCATATCTCATTTTTAAAATGCCTGGGTGAAATGTCATGTACCACTGTCTTGAAGATTGATTAAGTCCATACAGTAACTTTCTCAACTTGTAGACTTTATCTACATGTCCTTTAATTATGAGTTATTTTGGTTAAATTATAAAAATATTCTCTTTTAATTCACCACGAGAAAAGTTGTTTTACATATAACTAAGGTAATTCTAAATTCATCATGACAACAATAGGCATGATAATCCTTATGGATGTGAATTTCACTATAGGCTAATATGTATCCACAAAGTTTATATTTGATTGTGGAGTATATCCCTTAACCACGAATATTGCTTTATATCTTTCCAAACTAACATTAGTTTGATTTTTTTTAGAACCCATTTACAACTACTTTTCTATATTTTAGAAGATTAGCTAATTTTGAAATATTATTTTTGTTTATTGATTATATTTCATCTTTGATGGCCTCAAACCATTTTTCTGAAACAATATTATTGATTCCCTCATAAAACTATTAAGTATCATTTTTTAAAATTTTCAACTAGGTATTTAGTACATAATGACCTTGAAATAATATTGATGGTCGTCCAGTTCTTTTTATCACCCACTGTCAATGTTTTGGGGGTCACTGGAATTCCTCATCGTTATTGGACTTTGTGAACCTCAAGAACAGGATGGAATCTACATTGCCAATGACTATTTTGACGAATGAAAGTGAAGACACCAATTTTTCTAAATTTAACAATGTCCAACACAAGAAAGCAGATGACCTTGGACAAAACGATCAAGTTCAAAAACTGTGAAGATGTCGCTCAACCCAAAGAAGTGCCAAACAATTGTTGTTTTGGCCAAAGCTGTGAAACAAAATACCCCTTTAAATAGTGTCGTTCCACCCCCTTTCAAATAAGCCGTCAGCTGATCCCTAAGTCGAACCGTTGACCAAACTGTAGATCGAGGTGCCAACCGAGCCGTTGACTACTAGTTTTCTTTTGGACTCGGTTGAACTGACATAATCAGTTTACTCAATTTTCTGAAATGGTTCATGATAGTTTTTATTTTTTGGGTTGTTCGAGATCATTTCAAACTCAATTTGATCCATTCAAAAAGCTAATGTGCTCCAAATTTCATGTCAAAACATTATAAAGCACTTGATGGTCGAAATTATCACCAAAAATGTTTAGAAAGAGGTGAAATATCAAGGAAAGGTTGAGGAAGTTCTTGATTGGGGCGTCACTTTCATTATTCTCATTATTTAAATTATAATAGGAGAATTTGGAGGTTGGATCACCTTCGATTAAATCCAAAGATTATTATTACTATCAAGTTTGTAATAATTTTAATTTTTCACCATTGAACTATTGTATTTACACATTTATTATTTCTACATTATTATTGTGGTTTATTTTTCTAATATTTATTATATATGGCACTAAAAAAAGTATTAATCCATTAGGTATAGAAAAATTGAATGGAAGAAATTTCCAGCCCTAAAAAAGGCATATAATTTTTCTTCTAATCTATGGAAAGACTTTATAAACATTAACAACACTTAAGCCATCAGAAATTTTAAAAAATTGTACAAACGAAAATAAGAGCAGAGTTTCAATTGAAGATAAATGAGAACAATACAGTGCATGGACAAAAATTTTAATTTTGTATTGTATGAATGATCACAATTTTCTTTATTTGAAAACTATGAAATTGCTAAAGAAATTAAAGATGTATTAAGGCAAAATATTGTTTAAAGTCAGATAATTACATAAAATTATTATTGGATAAGTATAATCGTACTTGTATGAAAGAGAATGATGATAATGGTGATCATGTACTTTAAATATAGTAATTGCAAAAGAATTACATAATGCTTATCATTCTCTCACTGATAAATGCACATTACAACCATAAGAAATAGTCTTCCTTTATCTTGGGGCCACATTGTTACTTCTTTCACACAATAGAAATTAAATAACAATGGCATCGCGTGCAATATTTCTAGTATTTGAAGGTGGAAGGATGAAGAAGGGGATTAAAGATAATCAATCATCCAATTTATTGATAGCTCAAGACAAGAATTCTACACAGAATAACTTGAAGCCAAAACAATTTCAGAGAAAGAAATGATTGAAAAAGAAACAAAATAAACCATTTACTGGAAACTAAGTGCGGAAAGAATAGATATTACAAATCACAGTATCCAAATAAGATAAAATCACAATAAAGCAAAAAATTGTGATAACAGTCTTAGAAGTAATACTCCTGGAACTAGCGTCAAATTCGTGGTGGGTTGAATCTACAGAAATAAAACATATATGCAGAAATAAAAATTTATTTGTCAAACTGAAAGATAAACAAACAGGAGAGTATAAAGTGTATATAGGTAACAATACATACTCTAGTCTACCCCTGTGATTTGAAAAAGTTTCTTTCTTGAATTTGAAAGCCTCCAAAAATGGTTATAATATACAAGTGTGATTTCCAAACTAAGCACTTGTCTATTTATCATCTTCTCAATGCGTACAAAAAATTTCTCTCACATGACTAAGATTTAATACCACTATAGAATTATGAAGAATAAAGAGAAACGAAACTTGGCAAAATGGTCACACTCCCTTGAGGACTATTTGTCCCATAAGTTGGTGATGGACAAAAGGAATTGAGTGAATGAAATTGTGCACTAATGACCCTATTTAAAGGCCATCATACACTGATTGGTAAATAGCACAACCATTAGTAATTCAAAAGGTTTTTTTTAACATTTCACAAGTAACACAACCTTTTGACTAAATCAAAATATTGTGTCTCTTGACATGACTTCCTTAACCATCACCTACATGAAAACTACAACCATGGAGATGATGTCATTCTGAGGGGTACATCGTTTAGTGATCACACCCATTTGGTTTACAAAGTTCATTTTCAGTTTCACGTTTAAAGCGCAATCAATAAAGCTATATCTCATGCATGTCATATAGTTTTTTACCTCTAACTTCGTCTCAACCTTATATATTCAATGAGTGGAATCTAAAATAGTGGAAGGCAACCATTTAGGTGGAATTTAAAATAGTGCCATTATCAAAAAATTAATCTTCATAAAAGCTATCTACTCTACTTTAGGCAAGCACTACTTGCAAGCACCATAAAAACTTATTACAATACTTCAAATAAACAATTATTTAACACTTAAAAATAAATTCATGTACAATCAGCATATATTTTACACCCAAAATAAAATTCCCAAGAGGTAGCCAGTTTAAGCTACCACTACTTAGCACACAAAAACCTTCTTACAATAATTTAAGAAAATATTCTAATGTATAAAGTAAAGGTAAAATTATCCTAAAATCAATGCTTTGATACATAAAATCATTGCTATGAGTTTCGTGCAAAAATAATTTCTATTATTTCAATTTTGGCACCTAAAGAACTTCCAATTTTGTGAACTTCCCGGATATTAAAAATGCATGACATTTGAAATGTTAATTCCACACTTCAAATAGAACAATTTGCTAACTATAACAGATTGAAGCCCTATGGCATCAATTAAATACAAATCTAAGCTACAAAAGAACAACCCCACCCTCTAATTCCCTAACTAATTAGACAAAAATATCTAAATGGAAAGAAAATCCTAGTTGAGGAGAGCTTGAATAAAATCCTAAATTTGCTTAGGTATATAGTGCCAAAGGGTGAAAGTAAATAAGGGTCAATTACTAGTCCATATATCTTGATGTATAATCAAATACCAATTTTTGTTAGGTAGACTTGAGTGTTCTATCTATGAACCTGGTCTTAATTAATCAAACCTATTCCCTTATACACTCCTATTGAATTTGTAAAACTTCCACCAAAACTCTAACCAAAGCTTTATTTTTCTAGACTTAAAATGTAAACAATATCATTTGGATTTACAAGTATAAATTAACCAACCACATTTTTGCCTAAGCTATATGGGAGTCAAGTCTATGTCTTCCCAGCCAAAAAGAATCAGGAATCGACAAACAAAATTGACATGCCCAAAAACAACCATGAATGGAAAAACAAATTGCAATATATAAACAAGTAGCAATAAACAAAGGTTCCAACACAAACTTTCTCACCCAAATCTGGTTATAAACAATAAAATCTTTGCTAATTTGACCATCGACCATTATAGAGGACTCGATTATAACAAATTTAACAAGTTTGTAAGAGCACATTGCAAATTAGTAGATAGGCAATCAGCACATAGCAAACAATAAGCTTCTAAACAATAAACATGGAAAATGAGCACAACGCAATTGATTACATTTTTATAAGTTTTAAGAAATATACTTACAAAAAGAATCATCAACAAATTATACTTTAGTAGTGGATTTCAATTTATGCTTACCCTAAAGGAATCTGGTCATCGTCACGTGATTGTGAATTTAGTCAATGCAAGTATTGGGTGTTCCAACTTAGTGCATTCTCACTTGCAAGAAGTGGGTGTTGTGTGTATTCTGGCTTTGGACATGGTTGGTTTATAACGAAGGCTGAGATTGACATCAAAAAATAGATGTACTTACCTTTTTGCAGACGTGTAGCAGAGGAATCATTAAAACTGACCAGAGCATGCAGCCCTGAAGAGGCTCACAGGGACATTGTGGCTAAAGATTTGCCTCGATGGGAATGGGAGAAAGTACACGAACAAGAGGCAGGGTAGGAAAGGTAGATTTGCCTGCTAAAAGCTAAATAATTGAGAAAGAGAGAGAGAGAGAGAGAGGTGCAGGAAGGAAAGCATAGAGAAAGAAAGAGAAAGGATGGGGTAGGAAAGAAAATAGAGAGGTGAGGCTACGAATGAGAGAGCTGTGTGGGGATTCTTTTGGAAAAGGAAAGCAGAGACATGGTGTAGGATGAAGTTATGGAGAAGATGGGTTGTGATGGGTGGGAAGATAGGTTGTGATGGGGGGAGAGAGAGAGAGAGAGAGAGAGAGAGAGAGAGGAAGGATTGCTAGGATTGATGGGAGAAGGCGTTACTCAGGAGCAGCCTTCAGTCAATCATGCATTTTCACACCAAGTGGTAACAATCACATGGTTTATGACTAAGGTAAGTTTATGAGATACCCTAAAGGTGTTTGGATGTTAAAGTACTCTCACTCGTATGAACTCATCACAAATGAGTTGAGATGACCTGCTAAACACACTATAAAGGGTAGAGGTGGTGGCGTGTGATGGTGGGACAAATGAGTGCAAAAATTCCTTAAAGATGGAGGTGCAAATCAATTTAGTCAAGACCTCAAGTTCTTAGGTGAATAGTTGGGTTTTTTGGTACTTTTGTTTCTTTGGATTGTTTTTTCCACTTCCTAGGTTCGATTCTTAGATGACATAATGAGGATTAATGGAGTAGAATTAAAAATCCTCCTGAAAACTAGATTAAGAGGCATTGGTTTTGGGTGATTTGTTTTGGGTCACTCAGTTTTCTTCAAGTGTGCTGATTGGTGTGTTTAGTTGTCATTGACATGTCCTTGTTTCAAGTGATATGGGTTGAGTTAATTCTAACTTTAAAGGGTTGTCAAAAATTGATACAAATTAAGTGTCAAAGAAAATGATTTAAGATAAAAAAAAATTATGAAGAAAAGGGTTTAAAAGAAAACCATGCAAAATCATGATGCTTGAGATATTATTGATGAGTAGGGTGAATACTGATCTTAACTCAAGTTAGAAACTTTAACAAGGTTGAAGGGGAACCTTAGGGGACGTGTGGGTTGAGCTTGGGTAGAATGGGAACCAAGGGTATGGTGTATGTGGGTCTCATTCGGAAGAGTTGAAAGAAATACAAAACTTGGGCTTCAAGTATTGAGCTTTTATTGGGCCATAAGAATTAGTCTTTGTTGTGGGCTTAGATGTGAACTTATCCATGGACTTTATGTCCAGATTTGTAAAGCCTTTTTTTGGCCTCAATAATCCACTGGTTGGATCCCAACTTTAGGTCTTTTTTCCACTAGGCCAATAGCCCTGAATCTCACTAAGTTAGGCCCAATATCCTTATGTTTACTATAATGAGTCTATGGTCTTAGTATCTATCCTTAGTCCATCTCATCTTTAGTAAGCTAGGACCCATTATTAAACCACTCTTGGGTCTTCTCCAATCCCTGAAGTATTTTACACAAATACTATGTTCAATGTAGATACTTCCAATATGCTAAGTGTCATTGTCCTATTAGCATCTCGGCTTGTTTTCCTAAAAAATTATAAAGCTCTGAAAATCTAAGTGTACTACTAAGTTGACAATGTGAATTTCTTGCCAAGTCAAACTTTGAGATTTATCCCATTCTCAAGTACTCTAAACTCCTACTTAGGTAGGATCATAGTTACTGTTGGTAATGGATCATACCCACGACCATGTTGTGTCCAAATGGATAGGAAAGTTATTTGTTAACTCCTTATCACTGCATAAGTCTAGAGATTTAAGTAACTTCTACTTTTGTAGGGAAGTTAAATAACATTTTAGTGCAAAATACTCTTTATGAAAAGAGTACATACACTTATTTTTGTGTGTGAAAAAGTGAGTGAAAAGTGTAGTAAAAAAAAGCAAAAGAACTCATATCTCTCTCTCTTCATTTTCTTAGAGATAACATAAACATCTCTTGATCTTGAAACATAAAATTTTCTAGGAGACTCTAGTAATCTCCTAAGTGACATAGAAGAACATAAAATGTAGTGACTTGGGCTGTAAGACGACCAAATATCCGACCTTTGAAAATTTCACTCCTTAAGATAATTATATTTAACGTTATTCAACATTAGTATCAGATCCTATGCTACTCATTTTCGCCTATATGAATATGATTACATGTTTATTTATGCTTTGGAATGAGTTTAAAAGCATGTAACTCATGAAATGCCATGATTGTTAAGTTTCGGATTTTTCATTAAAGGGAACGGTATGGCATGTTTAAGATTGAATAATTTATATGAAAATGATCCTTAAATTGTCATAAACATATCCCTTAAATTTGGTGAAATTTTGTTGCATATAGAAAAAGAAATTTGAAACCCTAGTTTTAGAAATTCATGTTAAGGCCGAGACTTCGAGTCATTTTTTGACTGACCATACCTTATTTATAGGAACAATACTCATATATTTGGAAAGCTGGGTTCACTAGCTTTATTTTGATATATCATATGCTTAATTTGGACTTCATATGAATAAGTTATGAATCTATGATCAATTGAACATGGGTGCTCGAAATCCAAAAAAAATAGAATTTTTGCCTTGAGGAAGAAGACGATGAACAGTGACGTTTTGCCTAGTCTCCCTCTCGGTGAGAGAGTGTGGTACACCCTTCCACTTGGTTCTTATTTTGATCACTTAATCGACATAAATACACATTTAGATGACTAAAATTAGTGTTTAGAAATCTGTAAACACCACGAGTAGAGGAGGTCATTTACACTCTTTGCCATGGCAAGTGAAACAGAGGTAAAAAAGTCTCTAAAGTAAAAATGAAACCCAATGCACAGGCGGCGCATGGGGGCGCATGCAATGGATTTCGATGCCATTTTTTGACACCTCTAGCATGTGTAATCATGTGTTGGCGTCTTAAGTTGATTCATATATGATTTGTTTTGAAACAAAGCGCCAAAATAATTTTTAAATTGTTTTATTTAAAAAAAAGGTTGGGAAAAATTTTGTCATACGTCCTCAAGTCCAATTTTTCTATGTTATGTGATATTTTTACATAGATTTGTGGTGGATGCATTTTTAAATTATTATTGAATGTATGTCCATATTATATGTGTCCTAGATTTGATGACCTATTAAACCCTTCTCATTAGTTGAGAATGTGGAATCTCTATCCATTGAACCATCATGCATACTATTATGATTGAATATTTGAGTTCATTTTTTTTAAAGAGATAGAGTTAATATTGGTAATTTGTTGGGCTCATGCATGAATGTATTTTTATGTGGTGAATGGATAAGGTGTCTTATAAGTAGATCGATGACGTGACATCTCTATTTATTTATTTATTTTTCTAGAAGATTTGTAGTAGGATTTACTTTAGAAATGTAATTTTATGAATGTAATTTTATTATTGAGGCCATGTAAAGGATGTTTTTCACGTCTATTGATATACTATAAAGTCACATTAACATAATGCACCAAGTTACCAATGAGGCTTTGGGTAAAGCCTATGCACTATGTGTTTAGCGAAATAATTGTTGATTTTTCATATTTGTTGAATGGATTATATTTGCATGATTTTTTTTAGGATTAAAATTTAAAAAAAAATAATGAAAGTCCTCCATAAATTTTATTCAAAATTAATTAGATATGGTATTTGGACTTATATGGTGAGAGATGATAAGTAGCTATCTGCGAAATTTTTGATCTCACTATATAGGAAGAAATTCCATGGTCTAGTTAGATTTTGGAATAAAATTTAATGTATACTAATGTTAATCTTTCACAATGAATGTAGTGATAATGGCCATAAAGAACGTAGTTGCTGACTTTACTAAAGGAGAAAAGTGGATGGAACCAACTATGACATGTGGCATAAGAAAAGTCAATATCTGCCTAATGAACTAGAGGTCCTTGAAAACTTGTCTCATCTAATGATTCAACTTGAATAAGGGAATACTTCCCAACATCGTTGTGATATGGAAGTCTATCAAGCATGAGTAAAGAAAGATCAGTGCGCGCACTTTATCGTGCTTAGCAGCATGCACAATGATCTTATTGGGGATTTTGATAATTGCCCAACTACCCATGACATGTGGAATCAGCTAAAAATTGCCTATGAGGGGACATCAGCTACTAGGCTCCATGCTCTCAGTTTGAGATTTGAACAGTATGTTATGGACCTTAAACATACCATGACTGAGCATATGAGATCAATGTCTGCCTTGATTTGTGATCTAAAAGTTGTTGGCAATAATCTCACTAATGAACAACAAGTTATTACTATAATATGATCTTTGCCTAAGTCAAAATGGGGGCAAATGAAACTTGTTTTGACACACAATGAGAATATTAAGACTTTTGTTGATATATCTCGCCATTTGGAGTTATAGGCGGAGTGCATAAATGCACACCATAATGCTCTTCTTGTTGCCTAAGCTGGGAAGCACAAGGCAATCAAGCCTAAGTGCAAGCAACATGAAAAATCTGCAGGAGCGGCAAAGACTCTTAGGCCAAGAAATGAAAAAGTAGTAAAGTACCACAAAGGCAAGCATGCTGACAACGACAAGTCTAAACTGAAGTGTTATAGCTGTGGAAAAGTGGGACACTTTACTCATGACTGCACTAAGGCAAATAAGGTATCCACTGAACACAACTCTCTTATTACTTATATTTGTTCGCATATTTTTGTTGCTCACTCAATCCATGAATGGATTGTAGACACGTGAGCAACCAAACATGTAGCTCGAGATCGAGTTGGGTTCATAGATTATAGAAGAATACCAGTTGGCAGACAATACGTTATATTGGATAACAAAACTCGAGAAGAAATGCTAAGAGTTATGACCTACCAACTCAAGATGCATTGGAACGCTTATTACTTCTTCATGATGTGCTATATGCACCAGGTATTCAATGTAATCTATTTTTAGTTATTCTTATGCTGGAACTTGGTTTTATTTTTTATTTTGATGGCTCTCAGCTAGACTTTTGTTTAGATAGGGTTTTGTATGGATATGGTTTTCTTTCAAATGGCCTTTTTATGCTAGCTTTAGATAATTTCTCATTTTCTTTTATGGCATCAAATGATGATGATGTTGTTTCTAATTCATTAAAATGGCACGCTAGACTAGGTCACATAAGAAAAGATAGAATGTCTATTGGGATCTCTTGCTAGTGTCAATCTACTTGTGTGTGAGCCTTGTTTAGCTGGTAAAGCTTGTAGGAAGCCTTTTGGAAAGGCTCCTTGGGCATCTTATCCTTTAGAGTTAGTCCATTCTAATATTTGTGAACCTATGAATGTGAAGGCACGCCATAACGCCTCTTAGTTTCTCACATTTATAAACGACTACTCAATTTTCAATTATGTCTATCTGATCTCTCATCACTTTGAAGCATTAGATTGCTTCAAGTGCTTTGTGGCATTGGTTAAGAATCATAGAGAAATGAATTTAAAAATTCTACGAACTGATCGTGATTGAAAGTACTTGTCTAAAAAGTTTCAAGGACTATGTGAGTAAAAGGGGATACACAGACAATTGACGATTCCTAGCACACACAACAAAATGGTGTTGCGAAAAGGTGGAATTAGATCTTATTGGAAATGGTTCGATCAATGATGGTGCAGCTAACCTTGCAATATCTTTTTGGGGGGATGTTATTTTAGCTACCGCCTACATTTTGAATCGTGTGCCTTCTAAATCCATCCCTTCAACCCCATATGAATTATAGAATAATGCAAAACTAAATTTGGAACATTTGCATCCTTAGGAATGTGCAGGGTATGTTCATACCACTTTCCATAAGTATGGAAAACTTGACCCTAGAGCAAATAAACACATCTTTATAAGATATTCAGAGAGCTCAAAGGGTTATGTAATGTTTGGTGAACATTCTAATGGAGGGATGATAGAAATAGAGTTATGTGATGTCACATTTATCGAGAGTGGTTTTTCTACCATTGGTGAAGCAAAGAATGATTTTGAACTTTTTTGAGTTGCAAGAAATTGAGGGAGTTTCATCTTTTAGTCAGGGTGGAGAATTATCACATCCTAGAGTCGCAAAAGATAGTAGGAGTGACTTGCCTCCTAGTGTGAGTATACCACTAAAAAATAACTCACAAAAGTCTCAATTTCGTACAAGCAAACGTGGAACCATTCCTTATCGTTGTTTTGAGATTGAAAGAGAATTTTTCATGTGTGCTTCGTGTGATTTTGATGAACCTTCTTCTTAAGAGGAAGCACTAAGTTCACCTGCTTCAAATAAAAGGTTGGCTACTATGAGAGATTAGATGAGTTCTATGGCAAAAAACCAAGTTTGGGAGTTAGTTGATCTTCCACCTGGGTGAAATCTATTGGAAATAAATGGGTTTTAAAAGTTAAGTGCTAGGCAGATGGATCAATTGACAAATATAAGGCCCGACTCATGGCGAAGGGTTATACCCAACGATAGGGTATAGATTATGAAGAAACATTCTCCCCTGTGGTGAGATTTTCTTCTATTCACCTTATTCTAGCTATAGTTGTACATCTAGGTTTGGAACTTTTTCAATTGGATGTGAAAAATGAATTTCCCAACAGATAACTAGACGAGAAGTTTTATATAGATCAACCTGTTGGTTTTGAGATTGAGGGACAAGAACGCAAAGTATGCCAGCTGAAACGTTCTATTTATGGCCTTAAACAATCATCTAAACAATGGTACTTCAGATTTCTTGAGGTCATTACTTCAAATGGCTTTGAGATGCTACAAGAAGACCATTGTGTGTATGTCAAAT
Organism: Platycarya strobilacea; assembly: GCA_036898215.1. Classification (NCBI taxonomy): domain Eukaryota; kingdom Viridiplantae; phylum Streptophyta; class Magnoliopsida; order Fagales; family Juglandaceae; genus Platycarya; species Platycarya strobilacea. Next base: position 21,098,344 of record CM072555.1, on the reverse strand, counting down.
GTAGAGGAAAGAGTTTTTTGATTTTATCTTTGTACGTGGATGACATCTTATAAGCTAAAAATGATATGGAGATAATTGTTGCCATAAAAATGTGGTTGTCCCCTACTTTTGAGATGAATGACATGGGTGAAACAAATTATTTTCTGGGAGTTAAAATTTCAAAAGATTGATCTAGGAAGCTTCTTGGTTTGTCTCAAGAGACTTACATTAAACAAATTCTAGAATGATTCCGTATGCAAAACTCCAAACTCATAGACACTCCAATTCAGAAGGGTTATACTTTGAGCCTAGAAGATTGCCCTAAGAATGATGAGGGAAAGAAAGAAATGACTAGAGTACCTTATGCAAGTGCAATTAGAAGTTTAATGTATGCTATGTTGTGTACACAACTTAACATTTGCTTTGCAATTGGATTGGTCAATCGTTATTAAAGTAACCCAAGACTTGTTCATTAGCAAGCAGTGAAGAGAATTTTTCGATACCTTCGTGGGACAACATATCTTGTTCTTTGCGATTAGGGTAGAGACATGAGATTGAAAGGTTATAGTGATATTGATTGGGCTAATGATAAAGATGAGCGGAAATCCATGATGGCTTACGCTTTTATGCTTAGAGGATGAGCTATTTCTTAGTGTAGCAAGAAACAATCATGTATTTCTTTGTCCACGATGGAGTCAGAGTACGTTGCTTGCTCAGCAGCTGCACAAGAGGTTGTTTGGTTGAGGAGATTTTTTCAGTGCCTAGAGATTACGGCTATTGCAGATGAAGTTGTTAAGATATATAGTGATAGCATGGCAGCTGTGGTACACGCCAAAGATCCCAAATACCATGGTAGAACCAAATACATAGATATTCATTTTTACTATATTCGAGATGTTGTTGCACGAGGTGAGGTGATCTTTCAACATATTTCTACTAGCAAGATGGTAGCTGATCCTCTTATTAAGGCTACTAGAAGAAATGTTTTCCAAACTCATGTTAGGAGTTTGGGACTTCGTTGGATTTGATATAAGCTGAGTGAGGATACCTTAAATTTTATTGTATATATAACACTGCTAGTATCTATTGCAATGAGATTATTGTATATATCTCATATTATTTATTAATTGATACTAAGTGAAAAGCACACATTATAAAGATGTCACTAGGCAAGGATCAATCCACTTACATGGATGATCACCTTGGCACTTAAATAGCAAGCAAGATGAGACAAATTGATTACTTTGGCGCTTGAAAAGCAAGCTAGTTAAATCTTAATATTTTAGAGTATTTATGATAAATTTAAAAATGTCGCCTTAGTTTGGCTAAGATGAGACTTAAAGAAGTCATATATGAAGAATTTGCACAACTTCATAAAGTCTGATTATAGCGAAATATGAGATCTTAGACAGGTGCTAGATGATTAAGTGTGCTAAGAAACTAAAGTTATAGCACCTTAGTATCGACTAGACTAAGATTCCTATGGTGTAAGATTCCTATGGTGTTCTAAATGTGACAAACCCAATTAAGTGGGAGTTTCGCTGTAACATACAGTTCATATTATATGTGCTATAGACGACCATACGAGGGAGTGACTGAATGGGTCCCTGTTCCATCACTATGTGGGCCCTAATGGGTCAATAAATGATCTAATTATATGCCCTCAAACCTGGAACTATGTCATGAAATGAAAACTTGATATTGCTACTTTAGCATGTTTTCTTAGGGCACGAATAATACGGTCTCGTGGAACATGTCTAGGAAAGTAGTCAAGTCTAATTGAATCACATGAGCGTCTAGGGAAGATTGTTTGGATCCTTACTTATTATTTTATGTCTCATAGCATGGGTGATTGTGTCATTTTGACTCGATTTAATCATGAGCATATTATATGTGTGGGATCAAGAATTGCTTTGAGTTATAAACTCTTGAAGGATTAAGAATAATCTAGTAAGATCAAATAATCTAGGGTATAAACGAGATATATTGAGTGATGTACTATGTTAGTATGATGGTGACTTAATATGTTACTCCTCCCATTTTGCCTTCTCGTCAAGTCGCACGTTTCATTTTCTATGTAAGGAAAAATTGATTGGGAGAATATGAGGTAATTGTTAATAGACATCACACCCTTAGTGGACAAGTGGGAGATGTTGGTAATGGGTCATACCCATGACCATGTTGTGTCCACATAGGTGAGGAAGTTATTTGTTAACTCCCCACCACTACATAACTCTAGGGGAGCTAAGTAACTTCCCTTTTGTAGGAAAATTAAATAACCTTTTAATGCAGAATACTCTTTATAAAAAGAGTACATATATTTTTGTGTGTGACAAAGTGAGTGAAAAGTGTAATAAAAATAAATAAAAGAACTCTCTCTCTCTCTCTCTCTCTCTCTCTCTCTCTCTCTCTCTCTTCATTTTCTTAGAGACACCAGCAAGATCTCTTGATCTTGAAGCGTGGAATTTTCTAGAAGCTCTAGTAGCCTTCTAAATGACGTAGAAGAGCATATAACATAGTAACGTGGGCTGTAAAATGAGCAAATATCCAACCTTTGAGAATTTCGCTCCATAAGATAGTTATATTTAACGTTATTCAACAATTACTATGGCTAAAAGACCTAGGTAGTTTTTAGGTGGGGTGTTACAGGAAGCTTCCTTAGAGAAAAACTCCAACCTCAAAACTTCGTAATTTTGAATCCAATTAGTTTATTACTAAGCAAGCGCAAAGAGAACTAATTTATTTCCTTATGACCATTCAAAGTTGCAGTTATTTAAATATACTTCATCTTACTTGAAACTATATTGTCATGACAAGTGTGTTACACTTGTCTAGTCATTTAAGGGGGGGGGGGCTATTATTTTATTTTATTTTTATCCTGAATTAGGAATTTGAGTGACAATTAATATGTAAAAAGAAAATGGATAGAAGTTTACCGAGCAAAAATCCCATTTTGGGATATATATATATATATAATGGTCAAAAGATGCAAATTGCACCCTCAAATTATCAAGAATTTTTTATTTTCCATTTCAAACTACCAAAACTTATAAATTGAACCCTCAAGTCCACAAAAAGGACTCCTCACACTTTTTTTAAAAAACAAATACTAAATATACTTAAGAAAAACTTACAAAATACTAAATTTTCCACATGTCAGATATTGATATGTTGAACATCATGAAATTTACAATTAAAAATTTGAATTTTAAAATAAAGCTAACCAAATGAGTCTTGTAAATAATAGTGTAAGTAAAAAGTATAAGTAAATGTAGCACTACTCATTTTTAAAATTTGACAGCCAATATTATGTCCCTTCAATAATTTTTAATTCATCTCAAAGGCCAAAATTTAATTATGGTGCACGACGATAGGCTTTGGTGGTTTGAGAGAGGAATATGTCAGTTTGGTCGTTAATTTGGGATGCAATTAAAGTGTAAAAACCCTAGTCCATATATAGTTTGAAGGGGCAAAATGTAAAATTTATAATAATTTGAGTGTATTTAAGTGCGATGGATGTGTTTCATATTCTTGCTAATGGCGGCCTCCAGTTGCAACTTGCACCAAGAAGATAACAAAGGCTCGGTATGCTGAGGCACACCTCCTACGTTTAAGTTAGAATATACTATATGGAATATTTCAATTTTCCTAACATTGAGAAATTACCTCTGACATGTGCTATGACCTCTATTTGTACAAGTTGAGTGTGTAATTGGCATGGCATCTCTTACTGCTTGCACTCTCTAATCTTAGCTTGACTACATAGCGGTAGAGCTTCAAGTCCACTACAATGTCAAGAGGCAAGAAGAACGGATACCCTGGGCGAATATCATGGACTAGTATCACATTGGGGAATATTACTTCTTGTCCGGCCATTACATTATTAAATCGTTATTAATGACAATTGGATTTAAATCCTCTATAAGAATAGCTGGAAATCGGTTTGGTTGTTCCCCTTCAATAAACAGCCTTCCAATAATACTATGCAACATCAGTAATTCTACAAAAATTATAATAGACTAAATACACCATATGATAATGGAATTCCCCTTAATCTCTCCCTTCCCCGATTTTGTTCCCCTACCTCTACAACGGCGTTGACCTCACCCCGGCACTGACATCCCCAACACCCCCTTGATGTGACCACCCCAGAGGATGAACCCTTCCCCTCAATGTGAAAACCCCTTGCGATAAGAACCCTCTTGGCGAACCCCCTCCCCGTTATTCCAAAAACCGGTCCCCTGATGTGAACCCCTCCCTTCTACGACGCAAACCCCTTGGCTCTCGAGCTCTTCAACTCTCCCTCTCTGTCATTTTTTTCTTTCTCAAATGGTTTGATCCCACTAACCAAGACCCATGCCGGAATTTTGCTTCTCGAGAAAGCTACCAAGCTTAGTCAATGGAGCTCTGACTTTGGTAGGGTTTTAGTAGAAGACGAAGAGGCCGGCTGATTCTATGTGATGAAATATATTTTTCTTAGTGTATTTTTTCTTAAGTGGCAACTATTGAATGGAGGGCTGCTTTTGGGCGTTTATAACTAGCCTGACCGATGCAAAGTGTTTTCATCCTCTATTGCTATGTTTCAATGGTCCTTGATTGCTAATGAAAAGGCTTTTGGTTTTGGATTTATGGACCATTGTGATATGGTGTTTGGCCCATTTCATTTGAGAGTCTTTATATATATATATATATGTATATAAATATATATATATATATATATTTGGAGGAGGAGGGTTTTGGACTCCAAACCTCCATTTTGGAGATTGAGGATTTGACCTAGCAATAAGTGTACTTTTTATATATGAGAATGGTTGTTTCATAAAGAAATCTCATAAAAGTGAAGCTCATAAAATGATGTGATTAAATGTGAGACATTATAAAAACAAAAAAACAAAAATTACAATCTAATCATGTACTAAAGCAAGCCACATCGATTTCTCAACAACATTAAATAAACAAAGATCAACTATATCATGTAGGTAAAATATGATATATCTTAGTTGTTCGTTCTAAATTCTAATCCTTAAATATTGGCCTAAAATAATTAAGACTTTTATTTAGTTCTTGATTCAGATTAACCAATTAGGATTTTTTTTAACTTAGCAAACTTTTTTAATTTAGGAAAAAATGCTAGCTTTTTTGAAGTATTTGACCGATAAATGTTATCGATCGACATGGCATGCCATGTGGCTAGTTTTTATATCAAACAACACGACATGGTCTCAATTTTACTCTCCTAGAACTCGATATTTCTTTATTGCAATTGCATATTTATCAACCCTATTCATGATCAGCTCATTTAGTTTGTTAGCTGCTCAAATGTCGTTCCTTTCAAACAGGTACTCCTTTAAATTTTCGCGTTTATAATGTTTTGTGAATTGACTCATTGCTTAATGGATAGACTTACTATTTCCAATACTTATTCCAGTTGATGTTATCCCTCACAATTGCCAAATTCCTCACAGCTTTCGGTAATTATCCTGTTGAATCTAATCCCTCTTTTTCTCAAATTCATGAAAGTACTAGCTGTGAGGGAGCTATTCTTAAGGTAAACTATAATATTGGAGTTAGATCAAGAGGTTGGGATGATGAAGAATGGGGGTATCGGGTTCTGAGAGAGGAAAACTCATACCATTTTCATTTTTTTAAGATATAAAAATTACTAGCCACGTCGGTAAGACACTTGAAGGTATTTTGCGGCGACAGAAAGTCGCCGCAAAAAAAATCCTTATACTCGCAGCAAATAACCAACCCTGGCGTATTTTGTCGTGCCGAACGCGCGCCTTTATAATCAAGCGGCTACAGGTCTGTCCCCGCCAATCAAGCTGATGTTCTTAGACTTTTTGCGACGAATTTTGGTTGCAGCAAAAAGGCAAAACATCGCAGCAATTAACTTACTGACCCTGGTTAGACTTCAGGGATAAGATCATTTGCCGCGAGTTTCCTCCCTTTTTGCGGTGAGTTAAACTCGCCGCAAATAACATTTACAAAAATAAAAATAAAAAGTATATAGAAATACTAATGAACCAGTTTCATCTGTTTCACTAGTATTTTGTTGAAATACATTATCATAAATAAAAGGAATAAGAAAAAAGAGGGTGTAAACAATAGAATAATGTTTTCAAATGTTTTATTAACATTATTCAAGAGGCTAACTTCATTATTCATTATTTCATAACATGAATTTAAATTCAGACCAAATAAATAATAATAGAATAATGTACATTGTTGGAAATGGCAACTGCAGAATATATAGATACATTATGTAAACAGTTTCATGCACTAGAATAAGTATACATTAAGTGCTAACAGATATCATGATTATACTGAATCAGCTGATGCAGTATACAAGGAACTTGAGATCCCAGTTTCCCTACACCACAAAAAGTTGGAAAAGAAGCTTATCTGAGATGTCAAAAATAAAAGAGTCATGAGAGTTAAGTATATATTCTCTTACACTAATCCAGGATCTGAAATATACAGAACTATATATTATTAGATCCAACAAGGGGTATCCATTCTAAGTTGCTGTTTTAAGGAAATCTCCACAAACTTATAAAACAGATAAGTGTAACAATGCCAAGATAAGAGCCACTAATGCCATTCTAGGAAAAATAGGGGGAAGATCATGTTTTTTTTTCTAGGTAATCAAAAGAGATCCAGCATGTAAAAAAAAAATAGTAATCTACACATTCCACTTTCTCTCATGCAATCTTTAAAGAAGACAAACACAAACAATCTATCATACCAACAGTCAGTAGAGTACTCTAGCATATGCATAAACGAATATATGATAACATGTATCATTCTGGGATCTACCCAAAAAACTGCAGCTCAAATTAAGCCTCATTGCACCCTAGTGCATTTAAATAAAAACATGTGAAAACCTATGTGTTATTCAAAATTTACCTAAAATGTTCTTCCCCTCGTGACACTCCAGTCCACGAGGTGCATATGCATATAAACACAATAACCAAATTTAGTAAAAAAAAAAAGTGTTCCTACAATATAAACAAGACATTATGACTTTATAGAAAAGTTATCTAGATTAAACAAAATAATATGGCAATTCAATCATAATGCAAGAGTTTCCAAGTAGGAATATTAAATTATCTACACAATAAAAACCATTGAAATTTACTTGCTGGTTTGAATGGGCTTCAAATCAAGGTGCCTTTGACCTAAGCTTCTCTACTTGATCAAATAAGTTGTAATGAAGGTAGTTGCGAAGCAACAAGTTAAGAAGTGTTTCCTGCATTGTGCCATTTCACAAATAAAAAAATAGTAATATGAAGATATGAGGGGAACTTAAATACAACTTGCAATCATGTGCACAGGCTCAAAACTTAACAATTAACTTCAACAATTTTGCAAGAAATAGTAAATATAACGACCAACAATTTTGCTATAATCGGGCAGCGACAACCACAATGCAAAGCATCCTATCCTTACTTAATCTCCCATGTAGGGGAAAACGTAGGTACATTAGTTCTGAGGCTTTTGATCACAACCCCTATCTAGCATTGAAATCATTAAATGCACATATGAGCTGAGTTTATTAGACCACATATTATGTTGCCCCACAAAATTATTTTGACTGGAAAAGGACACCCAGATATAATATACAAAACCCAATATCTCAAAATCAATAAATAATGACTATTCATTTAGTTCAACCTTAATATGTGAAGCATAGTCAAGGTAAAACTGGAAAAGGTGTACATATGTCTTAATGAAACTTACCTACTCTGTCCAGTTTTGAAACGCCTTAAACTTGATGTTTCCATAAATTATGCCCGGCACTTGTGTTATAGACGCAATTGACCCACTTGTCCTGTCAAAACATATAGCGACTGTGCAAAAAGTGCCGTGACAAGAGGTATTCCTTGTAGTGTGATAAGCTAGAATATTGGGTCATCACTGAGATAGACCCGGATAATAATAATGGATTGCAGCACCCCTCCATTAATTCAACTCCGATCTGGTTCATGATATATATATGGAGCAGAGTTTATAGAAAGGGTGCAACCATATTTATATATATATATATATGATTATGATCATGATTGTAGAATTATAGAGAGATTTATGTTTGAGGATCTGTTAGCAATATTAGGGGCTAATATCTAGGAGATCTACAGCTAACAGATCAGTTTTTCTTATCCCATGATTTTAGGAGATTTGGTAGTCTGTTACCAAATCTGTAGATATTAGTTTCCTATCTTATAGCTTTCAGTTTTAGGTAGTTCTGTTTTCCTTTCTAGATTAGCTGTAAATATCCCTAAAATTGATGAGCATTACCATCTATTTAAAGAGGGGCCTGTAACCTTATTTTCGAAATAATGGATCATTACTCTTTTCTTCCACAAACAAGATGGTATCAGAGCAATCTCTGAACCTTAATTTCCTCATATGACCAAATACGGGAAACTTGATTCAAGAGCTACCGTTTCCCAAATCACCTCCAATCAGGAAGCCATGGCTTCCAACAATGATAGTAACCTCATGCCCATTACAGGACACAAATTGAATGGGAACAACTATCTCCAATGGTCCCATTCCGTAATGATGTTCATATGCGGAAAGGGCAAAAATGATTATCTCACCAGAGATGCTGCCAAACCAAACAAGACGGATGAAAAGTTCAAAGTCTGGAATGTCGAGAATAATATGGTCATGTCATGGCTCATTAATTCCATGACAAATGACATTGGAGAAAACTTTCTTCTCTATGGAACAACAGAGGAGATTTGGGATGCTGCCAAGGAAATATATTCTAACAATGAGAATACATCGGAATTATTCAAGGTAGAAAGTGTTTTTCATGACTTCCGCCAAGGAGAATTAACAGTGACTCAATACTTCAACACTCTCAATCGGTATTGGCAGCAGCTAGACTTATTCGAGGAGCACAATTGGAGCTGTCCGAATGATGGAATCAGGTATAGACAAATAATTGAACGGAAAATAATATACAAATTTTTGATTGGATTAAATAAGAACCTTGATGAAGTACGAGGAAGAATTTTAGGATCCAAACCACTACCAAATATCCGAGAAGCTTTTTCAGAAGTTCAGAGAGAGGAAAGTCGAAAGAAGATCATGATGGGATCTCAAGATTCTGTGACAAATCCTGAGAGTTCAGCACTTGTGGTGAGAGGGAATCCGTCCAACAACAACAATGATCACAGACCAAAGAAAGGGCAACCATGGTGTGATCATTGTCGACGTCTTGGTCACACCAAGGACAACTGCTGGAAGATTCACGGCAAACCAGTAGATTGGAGGCCTTCCCGGTTTGCCAATGATAAAGAAGGACGAGGCAACCTTGCTTCCATGGATGAACAACCTCCACCCAAACCAACTCCCTTCAGCAAGGAACAGATAGAGATCTTGTAGAAAATGTTCAGCCAATCCTTGCCTGCACCAGCTCCCACTGTGGTTGGTACTAGATCTCTGGCACAAAAAGGTAATCTTTTAAGTGCTCTAAATGCTAACAAGGAGAGGCTCAGTCCATGGATTATAGACTCAGGAGCTTCTGATCATATGACTGGAGATGAGAAGCTGTTTTCAATTTACACCCCATGCTATAAAAATTTAATTGTGCGAATAGCTGATGGGTCACTCTCAAAGGTGGCTGGTACAGGCTCGGTTCAATTTTCAGAGAACAACACTCTTGATTCCGTTATACTCGTACCAAAATTAAATTGCAATTTACTGTCCATTAGTAAACTCACTCGGGATCTCAACTGTGTTACTAAATTTGGCTCAAATCTATGTGTATTTTAGGTCTTGGACTCAGGGAAGATGATTGGCAATGCTAAGATGTGTTCGGGGCTCTATCTTCTAGAGGCTAATGATCCTCCTCAAGGAGCAATTCATCAATCAGATTGTTCAGTGTCCAGTAGTCCTGTTTCTTTGTCTGTGAGTCAGTCTAATAATGATAGTGCAATTATGTTATGGCACTATAGGTTAGGTCATCCAAATTTCTTGTATCTTGAGAAGTTGTTTCCTTCATTATTCCATAGTAAAAATCCAAATGAATTTCAATGTGAGATCTGTCAATTGTCTAAACATATTCGAAATTCTTATCCTAACAGATCCTACAAAGCATCTCAACCTTTTTTCATGATTCATAGTGATATATGGGGCCCTTATTTACTGGTTCTCGCTGGTTCATTTCATTTATTGATGATCACACTAGACTCACATGGGTATTCCTCATGAAAGAAAAATCTAAGGCAAACCAGATCTTCAAAACCTTCAATACCATGATCCAAACACAATTCCAAGCAAAAATTCAATTATGAAAACTGACAATGCCAAAGAGTATTTCAATTCTAGCCTTAATGATTATCTCATGAGTCATGGTATTGTTCACCAAAGTTCCTGTGTTAACACTCCTCAGCAAAATGGTATTGTCGAAAGAAAAAACCGGCATCTTCTTGATGTGGCTCGGTCTCTTATGTTCTCTACCCATGTACCAAAATATTTCTGGGGTGAAGCCATCCTTACTGCTGCATACCTCATAAATAGGATGCCATCTTGGATTCTTAACTTCTAGACTCCCTGTCAAATTCTTCTTCAGTCCTTTCCCATAAACACCATCCCATTCAAAGTTTTCGGGTGTTCAACTTTTATCCATGTCCATCAACAACACAGGGACAAATTTGATCCTAGAGCTCATAAATGTATTTTCCTTGGGTACTCTCCAACTCAAAAAGGATATAAATGCTACTCACCGGTCACTAAACAATTCTATCACTCCATGGATGTCACCTTCTTTGAACAACAACCTTATTTCCCCAAATCTGATATTCAGGGGGAGACTAATTTTATCCTAGAATACCAGCTTTGAGATATTGAAGAATCACCTCATGTCTCTCCTAATTCTGACCAAACTTGCCCATCACTAATTCACCGGTCACTAAACAATTCTATCACTCCATGGATGTCACCTTCTTTGAACAACAACCTTATTTCCCCAAATCTGATATTCAGGGGGAGACTAATTTTATCCTAGAATACCAGCTTCGAGATATTGAAGAATCACCTCATGTCTCTCCTAATTCTGACCAAACTTGCCCATCACTAAATCATGAATCACTTCCTCCTCAAAACCTCTTCCTTGAGTCTTCTTACTTCCTAGAAGCTCCTACTCAAGATCAAGCCAACAATCCACCTCAAAATCTGGACACTATTCAATCAACAAAGAGTGATGAATTGATTACCTACTCAAGGAGGAGAAAGAACCAAAAGGAGATGGAACAACAAGCATCTCTTGAGCAAACCCAAGAGTCTGACTCAAGTCCTAGACCAAGTGAAGATCCACCAGGTAACATTAATTCCGAAACTAATGATGACAGTGGCCTTCCTATTGCTATGAGAAAAGGGGTAAGATCATGCACAAAACATCTGATATACACATTTGTGTCATATGAAGGATTGTCACCGAAGTTCAAAGCTTTTGTTGCCAACCTCGACAACATCCAAGTTCCTAATAATATACAAGAAGCTCTCGGCTCACCAGAATGGAAATCAGCAGTGTATGAAGAAATTCATGCACTAGAGAAAAGTGGAACTTGGGAAATCTCTGACTTACCAACCGGGAAACGCCCAATAGGCTGCAAATGGATCTTCACAGTAAAATATAATGAAGATAAGAGTGTTAATTGGTTCAAGGCACGGCTAGTTGCAAAGGGATTCACCCAATCATATGGAATCGATTATGAGGAGACATTTGCTCTTGTGGCCAAGTTAAACAAAGTTCGGGTTTTATTATCTTTGGCTGCAAACCTTGACTGGCCTCTCCACCAACTAGATGTCAAAAATGCATTTCTAAATGGGGACCTAACTGAAGAAGTATACATGGAAATTCCCCCCGGATTTGAGACACAAACTACATGCAACAAGGTTTGTAAACTTAGGAGATTTCTATATGGGCTCAAGCAATCTCCAAGAGCTTGGTTTGAAAGATTTACAAAGGTAGTGAAGAAGCATGGCTACTCTCAATGTCAGACGGACCATACACTATTTTTTGAACACTTTTCTGCAGGAAAACTTGCTGTCCTCATAGTGTATGTGGATGACATAATCCTAACAGGAACCTATGAAGAGGAAATCTGCACCATCAAAAGTTTACTAGCTGCAGAATTTGAAATCAAGGACCTTGGGAATCTTAAATATTTCCTAGGTATGGAGATTGCAAGGTCAAGAAAGGGAATCTCTGTCTCACAGAGAAAATATGTCCTAGATCTCTTAAAAGAGACTGGAATGCTCGGGTGTAAGCCGGTAGATACTCCTATGGATCCAACTATCAAACTAGGAGTTAAGGAAAATTGTCCACCCGTGGACAAAGGAAGATACCAAAGATTAGTAAGTAAACTAATATACCTATCTCACACACGACCAGACATTGGATTTGCTGTTAGCATGGTAAGTCAGTTCATGAACAATCCAAATGAAGAACACATGGAAGTTGTGTATAGAATCCTGAGATACCTGAAACTAACACCAGGTAGAGGATTATTTTTTGAGAAGAACCAAAGAAGAGATATTGAAGTGTTCAGCGAAATGCAGATTGGGCAGGATCAATACAAGACCGAAGATCAACTTCAGGATATTGCACTTTTGTGTGGGGAAATCTGGTCACTTGGAGAAGTAAGAAGCAGTCAGTGGTGTCAAGAAGTAGTGCAGAAGCTGAATTCTAGGCAATGGCACACGGTATTTGTAAGGGAATTTGGTTAAAAAGGGTGCTAAAGGAATTAAAAATTTCAGATGAAGAACCTATAAAAATGTTCTGTGATAATCAATCAGCAATCAGCATTGCCAAAAATCCAGTTCATCATGATAGAACAAAACATGCGGAAATTGATCGACATTTTATAAAGCAAAAGATAGAGGAAGGAAAAATCAAGATGTTGTACGTGCCTACATGTCTTCAGACAGCAGACATCCTTACCAAGGCTCTATCGAGAAAGGTATTTGATGATCTAAGTTCCAAGCTGGGGTTAATTAATATTTACCGCCCAGCTTGAGGGGGAGTGTAGAATTATAGAGAGATTTATGTTTGAGGATCTGTTAGCAATATTAGGGGCTAATATCTAGAAGATCTACAGCTAACAGATCAGTTTTTCTTATCCCATGATTTTAGGAGATTTGGTAGTCTGTTACCAAATCGATAGATATTAATTTTCTGTCTTATAGCTTTCAGTTTTAGGTAGTTTTGTTTTCCTTTCTAGATTAGCTGTAAATATCCCTAAAATTGATGAGCATTATCATCTATTTAAAGAGGGACCTGTAACCTTATATTCGAAATAGTGGATCATTACTCTTTTCTTCCACAAACAAAAATGATCATGATCATGATCATTCTATATATATCTTGTTATTAATTGGATTCAATAGCTTATAATTATATGCATGAAATCATGTATATACATAGAGATTGAAGGATATTGTATCAACTCATAGTTATCTATAACATATTGATCAGGAATTAACTGTACGAGAGATCTAGGTTGATTCGTACATACCATTCCAGAAGTTGTAGAACCCTAAGTTTTCCATCTGAGCAAAAATTAAAGAGAGAGAGAGAGAGAGAGAGAGAGTCATTATCATATAAGGAGAAACTTACATAGATGTATATTTTTTCATATTAATATTAAATTATACGTACATTCCAGTGATCTCTGATTATGGTATGAACAAATTCTGCATTTTCGTATGACAATTTGGAAGCCATCATTGCAAGCGAAGCATTATATTTTCTGTCATCTTGTCTAATCCTTTTGTCTAACTCCACTCTTCCATCAAGACATCCCGCCACAGATGTGAACATTGCCGATGATGGATCTGGCCTCACTATCTTTCCTGCATAAATTAATCCAAATAATGATTCATTAATTAATGATTCAAAGAACAATAAAAATGGGAAAATAATAATGTAAAATTAAAATTACGTGCCTATAAAGATCAAGTTAAAAAACAGCTTGACAAATCCTCCGTTACTTGATAGAAAATTCAGACACAGCTCCAGCATGTGCCCGATCAGAACCAGAGGTTTTCCAAAGAGAAGGAGTAGTTTCTGTATGAGAAGAAACTTGAAGATGTACCGTTGGCGCCAAAAATCTCCCTGTAGATCATCAGATTCCGTGCAGTACACGAGGAATACACTTGTTTCTGAGTAGTTGGAGAAAAGGAGAAAGCGAATTAGACCATAGAAACTCCCCTCTTCTGGCTTAAGCAGAAGAAAAGTTTTGCTAATATAGGGTAACGTCACACTACCATTCTTCACATTGCTAATAACTAAAGATTCTTACTTGTTTTAGAAACCATGAATGGTATTCTTGAAGCTGGTACTCTTTACACATAAAATGTCATACAACATCCTCGTTTTCACTAAATTCCCTGTTTTTGTCATAGCATTCACCTAAAACTAGTATATAAACTAATATATATATATAATACTATTAATTTTAAAAGACGAATGATCACAATAGAGACGAAATGTATAATATAATCTTCCTACAAAAAACAAATGATCCAAACAAAATTGGAGCATGCATGGAGTAGATCAAGGTCCCCTCAGTTTGGGTAAGAACTTAGGGGGATCTTTTTAGATATAGATTAGAGACCAACCCAGCCAAATAAATTTAGGGTTGCGTATGAGCATTCGATATGTCAAAACACATCATTTTGGAATATTTACTTCTTTAGTTGTAAGAATACATACCAAACCATACTCAAATCATCATTTATACATGTATAACACCTATTTACTTGATTTCTATCTTAAATGTGATTATCCCCTTAGAGAATATTCCAATAAGTAGCTTTCAACGAAAATTCAAATCTCAATAGGCATACAGGCATATTTAGATTGAAAACTGTGATGTTAACATTCAAACTTATACAACCAACCAGAGCAAAATATAGAATAACATAACAGTGTTATTGTAGAAAAATATAAATTCTACGAAAAAAAATTATGAAGTCCTAACAAAGGTTATTCAAGGCCTAACACAGAGAGAGAGAGAGGGAAGGAATAATGTAGATAGCACACAAATACTCGTTTTTAAAAGGATACAATCCACAAGAGTATGTAGTTGTTTTTGAGTGCACCAAAAAACTCAATTATAGATCTGAAGTTACAAAAAACAGAAACATGAATGTGAATGTGTAGAGAATAAAGTGTAGGGAAAAGAATTAGAGTATCTGAATGTGTCAGCGTTCATTAACAGAGAAAGAAAAACTTACATGATAAAGATAAAAGCACCAAGTCCTAAAACAGGGAAAGTGAGAGATCTTCGATCACAGCCATCGTAATGAGTGCTCATCCATATTCCAAAAATTATGACAGCTACAGATAAAAGCTGTACAATGAGAACAGATCAAACCCCATATTAAACTTGTCAAAAGGCACATGATTTACTTAGTTTGCTTTGATTTTACAAGTTATTCACTTCTATTAACAATCGATGAGAGTTGTCCGTATCTTTTTGGAAAAATTAAATAAAATTATAAATATAAATAGATAGCGAGCTAAAAATATGGCGTACCAGTACATCATAATCCAAAAACCATGAAGAAGAATCTGCAAAATCCGGATTTAGAGAGGAGATTGAAAAAAAGGAAACCGGATTTAGAGCAAAATGACGGATAAAATCGATATCCCCGAAGTGGAACAAGCAGACGTTAATGAGAACTAAAAAAGAACCCACCATATAAGAGAAAGCAATAAATCGAGCACGCTTAAAGGATCAAACTTTTCAAAATGCACAAAAAGGATAAACTTTCGATGTGAAAAAAATCAAATAGATTATAAACAAAATAGAAGGAAATGAAGAGCACAAAAATAAAAAACTAAATTATTGTTCTAACATCGTTGATGGAAACTACCTAGATAAACACTTTGTAGTGGGGGAAAACAGAGGAATACAACTGGGAAAAAGAAAAATATAATAGGGGTAAAAAAACACTATAAATTTTAATAAAACACTATAATCCACTGGTACAAACCGTAATGAAAACCTAACAAAAACAATCTCCCAATCAAGCTAAAACCACCAATAAACATAGAAATTTATAAAAACAAACTTAAAATAATAAGTAATATAGAGAGATAGAGGAACAAATAGAGAGAGAAAACAACGACGAACGAAGAGAGAGAGCGCTACAAGAGTGAGAGACAAACGGAGAGGGAAGGCACAAGAGAGACACTTACCTGGTTAGAGAGACACGCGCCAACCCATGTACAGTAGCGACGAAGGGGGCACAATCACAGAGAGAGAGAGAGAGAGAGAGAGGTTTGGAGGAAGCCGCCCCGCGCCGGGGGGGTGTTTATCACGCTAAAGAGATCATATTAGGGATTTGGGGGAATGGGGGCATCGGGGATGGGTAAAATTTTTAAAGGACTATTTGCGGTGCTTCCAGGCGCTTGGAAGCGCCGCAAATAGTCCTAAAATTCGCCACAAATATGCAAACAACCAGGTCTCGCTTGAATTTCGTCCCCCAAATAAAAATTGACGCTTTAAGTTTATTTTTCCGTCGTTTTCAATTATGGCAAAGAAAAAAGCGCCGTTATAGGCGTTATTCTTTGTAGTGAGATTTATCAATTTCATTTAATATAACCACCCTTTAATTTAAGAATTTTCATCGGGTATGTGATAACATTAATTAGACCTTTTACATACAACCCAATATAGAGAATACATACCTTATATATATATTATTGACATTATATTGTTTAATTTACAAAAAACTACAAAAACATTTTTCTTTTATAAATCAAATTCTATCATACAAATAGTTTTTCTCTTCACTACTTTCCCATCAAAGAACAAAAGCCACGAATATTAATTAGAGTAGTGTTAGGCACCCCCGGCACGTATTCTCGCCACGGCCTTGCAGCTGACTTGGCAGTCGAGTATATTTAAAAAAAAAAAAACAGAAACAAATGGACTTTGAAGCTGGGTTAATCTGTATGATCTCCAATATGCTCGATTTTTGCCCTCGTCTACTCAAGGAATTGGGATTTAAGGGAAGATGTTCCTAGAATCGCCATTTTTTTTCTTTTTGAACTTTTCAAACTCAAAAAATAAAGAAATTAATAGGAAGTTGAGGAAGACAACGACCATATATTGGCATGAGAAAGAAGTATTGACCAACACAATCGCCATCTTCAACCTTTGACTCCAAGATCCATCGCGATTCTTCTGCATCAACCCCCACTGCGACTCCAGGGCTAACGAGGCAAAAATTGAGCATCAACTAAAACAGTTGTTGATTTTGCAATTTTCTTTTTCTATTTCTCAGTGCTCCAAGAAATGCATAGGACTAAGTTTTTTCTATTCAAAATTGTTGTTGGCCATGTTTGGTCGCTAAGAAAGTTTGAGAAAAGAGAATAAAAGTCTCACTAGAGGTTAAATTTAGAAGTTGTGAAAAAGATTTGCCGCCTTAACAATTTGAATAGGAACTCGGTTTTTCTAATTTCATCAAAACCAAACGACGAAAAGTGTTGAATTAATCTAGGTTTCATAGAAATTTTTTTTCGTTTGCTTTTCGCAAGAAGCAAACATGAGATTAACAAGACATGCTGATTCAGCTTTGTTTTTCTTTGATTTTGTGGAGAACACGAAAAGAGGTTGGAGAGTTGAAGATGAAGGGAAGAAGATGATCGTACTATAGCCACGTAAGATGCGATATCGCGACGAGATTATTATCCCAATTTCCTATAGAGTTTTCCTATTAATTAAGGAAGGAAATTAGCTGCTCGCCTAATGGAATTTGTTTATATTTTTAAAATATCAAAGGAGGTCAGCAGTAAGAACAAAGAGTTCGGGGGGTATGCATGTAATATTTCAAGTTTCAACCTCCAAGTCAATAATCTGTAGCATATGTCGGTATGCGAGAGAAGAAGGAGGACGTGCAGCGCACCTTCACACGCGCACGCGACCCCACGCAACCAAACAAACCCTAATTTCCCTACACTTCCTCCTCCTCTTCGGTCACTTTTCATTTCTCAAAGCAGGATGGAGAGAGATTTTAGTAAAAGAACCAACATCTTTCCTGTACCTTAACACACACTCCCACCGTCAGAGCCACCCAATCAAAGGCAAAGATGCACCAAAAATCTCCAAGAGTTCCATAGAGATACACTCCTTAAATTTAACATATCTCTTATTTCTTGTTCACGATCCTTTTGCTTCTCTATCTCTTTTTTTTTTCTTTACATATTAATTCTGTTTTTCATCACTGCTTTAATCTGTGTTTTCTTTCGTAAAGATCGTTCTTCGGGTTAAGCTTTCAAATCACTTCTGGGGAGTTTGCTTGTTTAGCTAGGCCTTCTTCACTTGATAAACCCCAGCAAACATCTTGATCTTTCTTGGTTTTGACTTGTGTGAGTTTAGATTTAGATGCATGACCTAAACAACTATTTCTTCGGGTGATTTTTAGCGTTGCTTTTTATCTCTTTTTTAGCTTCTGGTTGAGTTGAAATCATGGCAAACCGGTGGTGGACCGGGCAGGTGGGTCTAGCTGGACTGGAAAACTCGGCAAGTTCATCTCCAATGAAACAACCAGATCTGGGAATATCCATTAACGATGACAGTGGAACCGGAAACAGCAGAGGCGGGAACGAAGAAGACGAAGAAAGGGAGAACAGTGAGGAGCCAAGAGAAGGCGCAATCGAAGCAGCCAATCGACGGCCGAGAGGCCGCCCACCTGGCTCCAAAAACAAGCCGAAACCGCCTATATTTGTCACTCGAGACAGCCCTAATGCGCTTCGGAGCCATGTCATGGAAATAGCAAGTGGAGCTGATGTTGCAGATAGTGTGGCTCAATTCGCGAGAAGGCGGCAGAGAGGTGTTTGTGTGCTCAGCGCCAGCGGCACCGTCACCAACGTTTCGCTTCGCCAGCCGTCTGCGCCTGCTGCTGCTGTCATGGCACTTCAAGGCCGCTTCGAGATTCTCTCACTCACAGGTTCGTTTCTGCCCGGACCTGCACCCCCGGGCTCCACTGGACTCACCATCTATCTCGCCGGCGGACAAGGTCAGGTGGTGGGCGGCAGTGTTGTGGGCCCGCTTGTGGCTGCTGGGTCGGTGATGGTGATGGCGGCGACGTTTTCGAATGCCACCTACGAAAGATTGCCTTTGGAGGATGAAGACGAAAGTGGTGGCACTGCCGGACAGGGACATGATCAGGTGGCTAGTGGTGGAGGTGGGATCTCGCCGCCGCCCGGATTCAGAAGTGGCGGAGGGCTGCAGCAGCACCAAGGTGGAATGGGTGAGCATTCACAGATGCCAGTCTATAATTTGCCTCCAAATTTGCTTCCCAACGGGGGGCAGTTGAACCATGAGGCTTATAATCCTTGGCCGGGTCATGGCCGGCCACAATATTAGACTTAGGGTTTGTGAATTAGATGATCAGATGGTTGAGAAAATGCAATTAAGACACAATTAGTAGTGAAGAAAATGCAAGTTAGAGATCATGATCAGGGAGAGCATTAATATATTTCACAGATTATATATATGCAGGTTATATACTAATCAATATATTTCTCATGATCTATGACTTTGCTTTCCAACTCATTTTCCAATACAATATTTAGGTGCTTGCTTCTTAATTAACTTTCTCATTATCTTAAGTAAAGTACTGCTAATAATTACAAGCTCAGCTATAAAAAAAAAAAAAAAACTAATATTAATTAATATTAGTTCTAGTACTTTAATTTGTCTTGTTAATTTAACATATAATTGATTCATATATTTGAATATTAATTCACTTTAATTTTAAAGTTGTGGGCCGGTAATAATTATTTGATATATATTTTGGCTAGTTCATTAATACATGCAGATTAAGAATATATATATATTTATAGTTTCTATACGCTTATATTATCATACAAAAATGTCAGCATGAATGAATTAATTCAGCCATTTGGTAGAATCAGGATATAACATATATATAATTAGACATTCCGATTGTTTTTCTTCTTCTATTAATTAATATTTACTTTTCTTAAATCTAAAATGTAGGAGGGCAACGTTCCGGTGTTGTTAAGGCCCTTCTTCCTAATTTTTATTTTCTTTCTGTTAATCCTTGATGTTCATTAATCATTGTTGATCATGATCGTCTACTCTCGACCAGTAGTAGTGCTACTATTTATTAGTTTTTCTCTTTCTCCTGCTGATTCTCGAATCAATGTTAAATATTAATGACAGTGGATATATCTCTATAACTTCTCTTTCTCAGCTTGGATATTTGTTATTTGTAATTCTGTCCTCTGAAAACTTAACAAGAAGGAAATCTCAGTTTTGGATTCAGGGCCAAAGTTTTCACAATTTATTTATCTATTTATTAGTTTTCACAATCTAACTTGTAATATCATGTTACATAAGCACAGATGACAATCTCTACTATATATGCAATATTAATAATCCTTGATATATATGCAAGAATTTAAATACTATGACGGATGGAACTTATGGAGGGTAAATTATTCAATACATGAGGATTAAAATATGAAAAGAATGAAGACAAACTATTTTATGGACGTAGAAGATCATCAATATGTTGATGCCTTTAAAGGTATCATGTTGTGATGACACTCAACGCACGATTAATTACTTGGAGGACCCATTAATTCACAGGTCACTGCTATATTTGAACCCTAATATATATATATATATATATTGGTTCGTTATATATATATATCATTAATAACTATTCAGTTAAAAAGAATTAACATATATAAGTTGATACAGGGTTATAGATCATGCATCTACAGCATGATCACTTCATTACATGAATAGGCCTATAGAAATGAGATGAGTAATGCTGTAGTACCAAAAACTTGAATAATTAAATATTTAAGTCTTTTTACAACCAATTTATAACTCTATTTTAAATAGAAGACCTGATTTTTATAAAATACCATAAATATTATAAAAGTACTTTACATTTTCCAAAAATCTGAACTCAAAGCAAAGTTGTAAAAAAATTATATAAAAATGGTTGTATATACATATAAATATATATATGTATATACATATAAATATATATATGTATATACATATAAATATATATATATATATATATATCTTACTTATTTCCCATAGCATTTTCCATTTATCATACAAGTATAATTAATAATATACCTATCAGGGGATTTCCCCCCATCGGCCCTAAATAAAAGGCTCGCGAGGAATAGCTAGGAAATAAAGTGAAAAAATCAAGCACAATCAAGTCCATCGGCCCCCTACCTAAAAGGCCCTGAACCCACCAAAGAAAAAATCTCCTAATGTGAGTCCTGTGTGAGGAAGCAGACGCATGGAGGAGATAGGACTCACCTTCCTAATACTTCCTCAATGATACCATGTGAATGAGAACCTGCTTGAACAAGGGAATGAGAAATAAGGAGAGTCATTGATCTCCTGATAAGCAGACATATATGAGCTAACAAGGACATTTGCATAATAAAACAAGTTAGGAAACCATGCTACCTTGATGATGCCACTCTCTATATAGCACAACGCATTAATGAAGGCCACGCAGTAATAAAGGATCATGACTAAAGTGAACAACAACAAAATCATGAGCCTTACAAGGACAGACACGACTTATACTACATAGAATCCTAGTATAAAAGCCAATTTCTAGGTATGAAGAAAGTCTCTTAGAACTTACTAAACTCAAGTACAAACTTCTAAAACAATATATTAACTTAGAAATCAAAGATTCCAGGGCCTCACCAAGGCCCCCCACTTTTAGTGTCTTCTATTTTTGTGTAGGGCCAACCTCGAAGATCTAAGTTGTTGGAAAGTAATCCAAAGCCAAATGAAACACAACATTAATAATGGCCCCATTTTTGGAATACTTATAGACTTCATGTATATTTTGTATGCCTGCAACAACCCGTTCTCAAAAGACTAGGGGACAAGAAGAAGCCACAATGCGAACATAGAGGCAAGATTAGCAGCAATAAAATAGTTGGTGGGGAAACTAACTAAGGAAGTGGAAACACCTTAGAAGGAGAATAAAATGCTTAGAGCGATCCCTACGGACAAAAGAATGAAGCTGAGCCCAATAACATCGAATATGTACAATCTCAAAATGCAAGAACAACAGGTTATGCAAAAGAAAAGCAGAAGAATATGTACGACGAGCTCTGCAATCTCAAAGGAAAGTATGAAAGATGGCGGAAAAGATGGACATATCATCTTTGGTGGACCATCTGCTTACTAACACCGACGCGCCCTACAACGTGGAGGTGATGGTCGTGCCCTTGTTACCAAAGTTTAGGGTCCCCTTATAGAGATGTATGATGGGGAGCGAGACCCTATCAAGCACCTAGAGACCTTCAGGACTTACATAATATTGTACAGCTTCCCAAGAGAGGTGGGATGCAGGGCCTTCTTGTTAACCTTAAAAGGGTTAGCGTGAGTATGGTCTGGGTGTCTAACGCCTGATTCCATAGACAGTTTTCGTGAGAACTTCACTAGAATCATTAACTATTACCTAAACACATTGTTGTTTCTTTTCTATACATGCAAGTTCTTTTTCATTTTGGCATACTCTAGTTTGTTTGTACTGGTTTTTGATATGTTTATATTTTCTCCAGAGCCTAATTTTGAAATTTTCTATAACCCCTTTGCTTAATTACTAACGTACTATTCATCTGCAAAAAGTGAGAATTACGATTAAAATTGGGAAACCATCCTTTTTTTATATGGAGCTCTCACATTTATATACAGTTCTTATATAACCTAGTTCATGGTGAGAAGAAGAATACGACGCCTTACTATGTACCTCCTCAACATTGAATAAAGGGAGAACAATATTCTAAAAGTGTACTTGTCTATATTTAATAAGGAACACATGACAACCAATGAACAAGACAAGAAGATAATTCTAGTGGCACTCCTGGGGGAAGTGTGACCTCGATCCTAGTTCATGGAAGAATTGACTAAAAGAACTCATGCCTCGCTGTGAGAGTTATGGATCAAGTCGACAACTTCATTAATGTTGAGGACACTCTCCAATCCCTGACCAAGCCAAGGAGGAAAGAGCTAGGGTGCACAGAAAGGAAGGCTAAGGCTCTAGCAAAGTACAAGGTCTCTAAGAATACGGAAAAAGGCCTCCACAATGGCAGGATGGAAGAGGCCCTGCAAGATGCCTGGGACCTCGGTTCGACCAATTTGCCTATACCATCCAAGGGGACGAATCTCAAATAAAACTCCGCAAAGTATTCTTCAGCTAATGTAAACTCCACCAAAAAAACTTCCATCTATGGAGTCTTCACTAATAATTGTTTACCTCCCCGCAGGTACCAAAGGGATGAGTATGTCAAATGCTGCTTTATCCCTCTCGCGGAAGAGTGAAGACCAGCCCTTGACTACCTGACAACTTACCTTCCTCGTGAGCGTGAGCAGGCGAGAGTGTGTCCAATTACAAATTGCCTGATACTTAGCTCTTTGTAAGATCAACGTGATAAGTTATGCCAAAGGTTGCTTTATCTCTCTCACAGCAGAGTGTGAGTCTAACCTCTCGACTGCCCAAAAATTTATCTTGACCTCCAACGTGACAAAGAGTGGGCTCAGCATCAGTCTGATCCAATACTTACCTTTTTTGCGATATGAATGGAAGAGAGTGGGTACAAACCAAAGCTATCCAATACCTACCTCTTTGTGGGACCGAAGGGACGAGTTAAGCCAAAGGCTACTCTATCTCGCCCACGATAGAGTATAGGTCTAGCCTCTCGACTGCTTGACAACTTAACCCAACCCCTATCGCGGCAAAGAGAAAACTAGCCACAAAATTTAACCCGACTCTCATCATGACGAGGTACCAAAGGAATGAGTACACCGAAAGCTATTTTATCCCTCTTAAGGGAAAGTGTGGGTTTGTCCTCAATTACCCGACACTTACCTTCCTCGTGAGCATCCAACAAGCGGAAACAAATCAAGTTACAAATTACTTGGTACTTGCCTCATCGAGGGGCTAAAAGGAAGATCTACACTAAAGTGCTACTCTATCCCTCCCGCAATGGAGTGCGGGTCCAGGATCTTAATTGCCCGACAACTTATCCCAACCTCTGCCATTACGAAGAGTGGGCCCAACACTAGTTGGACATAACACTTACATTTTCTTTAATGTCAACGGATGAAAATGGGTCCAGTCCCAAATTGCCTGATACTTACATCCTCATGGGGCCAAAGGAATGAGCTATGCTAAAGGCTGTTGTATTCCTCCCGATCCCCATCATAATATAGAGTGGACTGATTTTCCAATCGTTCGAAAGAATTACCTCCTCGAGGGACTAAAGGGGTGGGCTTAGCCTGAGGCATCCTAACCCCTCCTAGACAAAGTGCAGGTCTAGTCTCTTCGGTATTCAACATTAATCCTGGGACGCCATCTCCAACAAAAATGCACCAAGCAACTAACAATTCACCTCACTGGCTAGACGGCCTAAGTTTGCAAATTTTGCACCCACAGAAGTAAAAGTAAAGTCATAATGACTTGTTTATATTCTCCAGCAAAGTATTAGACCACTCCACTATGTTGCAACCCACCCTTTCTCCCCCGACAAAGCTATAAAGAAAGGATATCCAAAGATATCCCGACCTCTCTTTTGAGCACAAACTCTCATGTATATAGCTTAACTCTTAAAGGGAGTTCCTCTATCCCCAAGTCGACGACAGAGGATTAAGATTTTAACTAATTATAATAACGAACTTGTTCCTTCTTTTTCAATACCACGATGGATTACTTGATTGAGTAGCAACTTGTCCCTCACAAAAAAACTCAAGAGAGGGGATTGATCCAAGGCATCTCAGCCTCTCTCCTCACGAACCATCTCCCATGATAGGGAGACGACGATCTTCGGGGGACGCATTGCTAAAAACAACACCAAAACAACATTAGAATTGTTCACAGCAACACAAAAGAGGATTAGATAGTTAACAGGGTTGATATAGGTGAGGTTGGCCGGAAGTATGCTAAAGAACGGTCCATCCCCTGCTAAGCTCAAGTCCATTAACTCTATGTCTTGGTCTTCGAGGCTAGCGAGAGAATTCAATAAGCCATATCTCTATGAGACTAACTCACCCCTCGCATTAGGATCACCTAACTTACAAAAGGAAAGAAAGGGCAGAGATAACGAGAAGAAGAACTAACATTCAAGACTGAACAATAAGAAGGAAAACACCAACTGCATTAATATTGTCAATTGGTACAAAGAAGAAAAATGGAGTAATCAACTCCTTACAAAGGAAAAGAAGAAAAAAAACAATAGCAATTACAACACAAAAACTAAGGTGTAAGGGCGCCAGTATCAGGCCCTAGCCATAAGAGCATCAAGATGCGGTCCCCGCTAACTCTTTGAAAGCTTGGTCAGCCCACCTCATTTATTGTTCCGCAGTAGCAAGGGTGGACATAAGAGAGTATTCTCATTTTTTCAAAACTTTGGAGTGGACCGACAATCGCCATCCAAATGATTGAGCAACTAGCTAAACGAGTCCTCAAGGGCAATTACTTTCACAGTCAAATTACTGACTACCCCTTCAGCCAAACTCTTTGCCAACCACTTTGATGAGGCATCGTTGCAAGTCGACTTAGCCTGCTACTTAGCTATTCAGCTCCGCCTTCAATACCTTTCACCGCCGACAAAGTCACTTAACTTTACCACTTCTCATCTTTTGGGTGAGTTGGGCCTTCACCAGCTCCACCTCAAGTTGTTCTTTCTCCTCCCTCTCTTTGTAGGTACATCGCAAGGCTTGCTGCTCCAGCAATTGAAGGCTTGGTTTTCCCCCTTGACAGCATTTTTGGCCATCCACAATGAAGGCTGCCAATCGAGATGTACCATATTGCCAACTAAAGCCAATGCAGAGCTAGTAAGCAAAAAATGCCTAAATCAATGAAAGGAAGAAAGAATACCAAAAAACGTAGGAAACCTTGGAGAAGAAACCAGATAGGGACTTGGCCACCCACTCAAGGGCTTCTACTTGAGTCCTCCCCCCCCCTCTCCCGGGACTCCGACAAGGCTAGGAGGGGATTGACCTCTATAGGAATAATTTCGAAGATTGGCTACATGGCCACCTCAACGTCCCCATTCACATATGTGACCTTTTCATCGAAACTAGCGGATGACAACGAAGGAAGTTAACCCTTAGCAATAGGAAATGCGCCCTTTTGGGCCCCATGTATATCAAGAGAGCTACGCGACGCCTCTTTCTCATCGACCACCTCCACGACCACCTCGTTCTTAGCGATGGCCAACTCCGTAAAATTCTAAGAGATGAAGCGGCAGCCACCACTCGATGGTAGGGTTAGGGACCCCTCCAACTCGGGTCTCTTTCTTTTGGTCCTAGAAGCTTTCTTATTAAATTCTTAGTTGGAGTCGCCTCGAGGCCAACAACGGCAACTGCAGGCTCCAAGGCCTCATTAGGTAACCAAGCTAGAGGAGATCTTGGGGAAGGCATATTCTCAGTGTCAGGGCTAGACGCCCCAGTGCCACCCACAACCTCATCCGTAAAGGTTTGGCCCCTGATGGTTGAGCATGCAGTGGACGAGGAGGAGACAATCATTTTCACATCCCACTCAGGAAGGGGTTGCACGTGGACCACGCTAAAGGGCAATCACCACAATCTAAAGGGAGATAGCATGATTGGCATCTCCAAGATGACAGGACTTTGGGCCTCAATCATCTCAAAAGCTTCTCCCCAATGGATTTTGGGTTGCAGAAGGGGCTTGCTAACAACCCCAGCATCCTTTAAGTACAGTTTCTTACCCTTACCCATGGGAGGAGGACTCAAAGAGTGCTTTTGTGTAGGAATAGCCCTAGGCAGAGCCCGAGTCGCTCGGTCATCAAAAATAGTGTGACCGAGGGGAGGCAGAAACACCCTTATGTTCTCCTTCCAGAGAAGGACCTCCAAGAAAGCGGCAACTGGGTGATTCTTCACCCACTTCTTAACCAAGGCAATGGGCCGTGACTAATCAAAAGAAACCGTCGGCTAAACAACCTTGTCATTAGGGACCACCCCCATATGACCCAAATAGGGAACTCATTACGGCTCACCTGTCCTACCGAGAACTCCTATCCTTGGCCATAAACGAAAAAGAACTTGGAAGTGCATTCCTTCACTTTGAGATATCATGACTCTTGGGAAGCAAGGGTATGCATCACTATGAAACTACAAATATCCCCCTAATCTTTTATAATGTTATGGGCGAGAAGAAACTCACAGTGAGTGAGGTTTACATGCTCCAAATATGACTCTAGTAGAGCTCACCACCAGAGGATGCAACAGAATATCAAAATCCTCCAAGCATTTGGATGAAGCTGAGATGGAGCCAGACTAAGACAATCTAGCAAGTTGCGAACGGAATGAAGAAAATGTGACCTCAACCCACATGAAAACATGCTGGAGAAGAAGGCAACCTTAAAGGTGTAATCTTCATCGTCAACAGCACCATCACACGACCCAAGAGTCTCAAAAGCTACCATTTCTCAAACTCGAAAGGTAGAGGCTAGAGACAACAGGGCCTAAGGAGTGACGTTCGAATGCTAGTTGCAGCCAATGAACAACTGCATGGTAGTACAAGCTTTAGGCGCATTCAATTCTCCAGGTATTTTAGTCCTTTCTTGGGAGCCATTAAAGAAGACACAACAAGTGATGAAGAAGAGGAAGAAAGCTTGAGCAAGGAGAGTGAAAAAGTTAGTAGACACGAAGGCAAGAAAGCAAAAGTGTGGTAAAATAAAAAAAAAAACAACAAAACTGTGTTTATGAAGGGAGGAGACAATGATTGACCGTCCATGCCACATGTCAGACTAGGAGGATACGAAGACATTTGAATCCTATGGAACAAGTAATCTGATGTGACGTGAAAAAGCAGAGCTGCTTGGCACCATCAATGTTGCAAGGACTGAAAGGATGCCATCAAATAGAAATCCTACCATCATAAAACTTGCCAAAAAGGGTGGAAGGAAAAATATCGTATAATGTCGCTAAATGATAAAAAACCACACGAATCCAATCTAAGACCCTAAGCCCAATATGTGGGAGAAGGCCAACCCGACTGCAATAACATGTACAATTAAAGACAGATTGAGGGCAACAAGAAATTCCCATTGGATTGGTTCAATAGGAATTTGCGGGATAACTGTAAGTTGGAAAAGCCCAATCCAGTATGATCAAGTCCATTATCCCCCCACCTGAAGAGCTTGAACCCACGAGAAAACATTCCCTAATACAAACCTTACATGGGGAAATAGACAGCATGGAGGAGATGGGATTCACTACCCTGATATTCCCTTGATGGCACTAGGCTCGTGACTACCAACTCGAGCAAAAGAGATTGTGAAATATGGAAAGCTCTTGATCTCTTGAAAAGTGGACCTATATGATCTAGGCTATATCCAAAGTAAAGCAAGTCAGAAAACCACACTGCATTACTAATAATACTCTCCAGACAGCACGTTGCATTAATAAAGCTATCGTAGAGGTCACATCGAATTAAAAAACCTTGATTAAAGTGATTAAATGAAAAAGATATAAGCCTCACAAAGACAGACACGACTTGTTCCACATCGGGTCCTAGTATAAATGACAAATCACATATATGAAGAAAGTCTCTTGAAACTCACTAAACTCAAATACAAACTTTTAAAACGATTCATTAACTTAAATATCGAAGACTCACCGGCCTTACTAAAACCTCACACTCCCTATGTATTGTATTTATGCGTGCATGATCAAATCCGAAGATCCAAGTTGCTCAAATCTAGTCTAAAAGCGTACAAAGTACAATGTTAACACAATACCTAGATGAAATTTACAAGTACTTTTATTTAAATAGAGTATAATTAGGTAAAATTAATGAAATATTTAAATCAAGAAAATTTTAGCATCTTTTAATAAAAAGAATTTAAATAATAATGATGATGTATCATTATTCGTATTTCGCATAGGAAAATGGTAAACTACCAATTGATTTACTATGGAATAAAATAATAATTTTTCAAATTTTGATTTTGATTGATTTGACGTGTCTAAAACTTGAAAAAATTATGTTTTATGAAGTAATAGGTAAATTGTAACCGTATCATTGCCCTTGTTCATAATTAGTTACTTCCTATGTGCAACGTTTTATTCGTAAAGTAGCCGCACTGATGAATCCCTCCCAAGTTTCAAGAAATCCGTTTAATATCTTACGTTATATATTACCCTGAACTTAGACTATATATAACAGTACCACACACTCTCTCTCTCTTTCTATATATATAGACACGTACATTTTTCTGCATTATTGTTTGTCTCTTCTCTGGGCCGTATGGTTTTAATTAATTAATACACAAATCTTGTGAGACCTAATCATATTTTAAAGACTATCAAGCCAATTCAAGGCGAATAAACTATTAATACTTTGAAAGGGAATCCGAAAACCCAAAATTAGGGAAACGTGGACCACCCGATAAAGCCTAATTAATCGTACAATAAAAAATTATTAACTTCAATAGCCATCGGCCGGTAATGGGAATCATGTACATCAGCAAATGGAAACATTGGAGCATGCTCGCTAATTTCCGTGTCATCCGTGACAAAAAGTATTACGTGTCGTGTATATGTATGTATATATATATATATATATATATATATAAATCAGGAAAACTTATTAAAAACAGCTGATATAATATTATTTGATTTTAAGACTAAAAATCATAGAATCTTATGGATTAAGTATTTTGAGACGTTAGGTCATCTGATTCCAACATTTAAGTAGACTAACTAAAATAATTAAAATTGTCTAATTCAGTCAATTCGATTATTGTCATTTGATGGTGTAGGTGCGAACCCCACGCCACCGAGTGGCGGGCATTTGGGTTGAATAGCAGGCCGTCCGGAAACACATATACATTTTATGTCTACTTGTTGCATTCACTTGATGCCGTGGGTTAATAGACGCCTTGATGCATGCAGTTGGATATTATTATTTGCTCGTTGACTTAATTTTAAGGACTCACCCACCATCTACTATTTGCCAGACAAGAAATGTGGCCTTTTGCGACGATTTATTTTTTGTTAAAACAAAAACCATCGCAAAAAACCTTGAATTGCAATGAGTTCAACACTGCCATAGGCATTTTACATGAAGTCTGATAATTGGTTTTTTGCGACAAAAGTTTTTATTTTTTGTGGCAGATTTATTCGCCACAACTGAATGCATAGCCTTTTGTGGTCATTATGACTTTTTACGACGGAAAAACCCGCCGCAAAATTTTAAAATCTTATTGCAACATAAGTGGACGGATGCAAGGAACACTGCTTGAATACATTATGTGGCGTGTTCGTTTTTGCCGCGAAAACTTAATCTTTTATGGCAGTTTTAAGTCGCCGCAAGAAGATTTTAAACTTAAAATTCCCTTTCTTCCCCACGAATCACGATCTCATCTCTCTCTCCACGAATCACGATCTCGTTTCTCTCTCTCTCTCTCTACACGTCTGCAATCCTCACCCATTGTCGCGAGTTCAGCCAAACCCTCCCTGGCGCAACCTCACCACGCTGATCGATCGTCTCCTCCGGCGCTTGTTGCCCTAAGTCAGATCACAACTTTTTCTTTCACTTATGTCGCTATGTATTTCTTTGTTTACGATCACTGCTCTGATTCTCTCGGTTGGGAAATGCCTCCGCCCTCCACGCCACTCTTTGTATGGTTCAGATAAGTATCGATCTCTATCCCCCTGTCTATTTCTCTCACTCTCTCTTGGGTTCTCTCACATATCGTTCCTTCCTCTCAGATTTTGTCAAGCTATTGGGGTTGTAGGAAGACATGCCAAAACCAGTGAAGTTCATCCGCTCTCACCTAGTCGTCAAATTGATAGAAAATCGGTTAGCATTTTTTCTTGTTTGGTATCTGCTCTATTTTTGTGTTCATTCATGATTTAAAGATTTGATGTAAAAGGGATAGGTGCTTTTAGAATTTGGACCCTCGATTTGATTTTTTTTTTCTAAATTTCAGTTTGGTTTAGGTTAATATGATAGAGCTTGTGCTTGTTTATTTCCTCCTTCACTCATTTGTTTCATTGCTCTGATTTGCTTGTTTACTTGTTGGGATTATAGTGTTTATTGTAGTGATTATCGTGTATATTCATTATCCAATGCTAATGCTTTGAGTGACAAGAGAAGATAAATAATTTTCATTCTTTGGTTGTTTTCGTTAATTTATAAGAGAAGAAATCATTGTCCAGTTTACCTTAAAATTGGAATCCTTTCAAGCAAAATGAGAACCAAATAAGGCATTTGTACATTCTAGTGTTCAAAGTGTTTGATCAGTTTAATACTCACAAGCTTGGCATTGCTGAGTTTTGTCTTGGTGGCAGCTTGCTAGCATTTAGATATTTTCTACTTATCATCCATTTAACTATATATCATTTCTTCACCACTCTGAGATATAATATTAAATTATTGGAGACTAATTATTATCTTTTAAAAGATAATAAGTAGCTCACAAATAAATTTATTTGTTAGCTAATAATTTGATTTTGGGTTAAGGAAGGTTGGAAAGAAAATTTTATATAGGATTAAGCAATGCTGAGACAAAATGAGATGGTTTGCAATGTCTATTCATTTGCTTATATACATGAATTTTAAAGTAGGGTAATTCTTCTCTCACTGCTCATGTTGCCTACTGATTAAATAAAGAATTAAAATTTTGGTGGATCTCTTTGGTTTTCTCTGCTTTTTTTTTTGCTTTACATGGATTAAATAATCTTATACCTATCTTAGCTTCTAGTGTAGGTGTGTGGGGGAGGGGGGAGCAGTGTTTCAAATACCGTGTCGTACCGACCAGAATTTTCTGTACCGGCCGATCAGTCGGTACAAAAAAAATAATATTTCGTTTCGGCCGATTTTTCGGTCGTACTGGCCGATACGGCCGAAAAATGTCCGGTACGGCCAGTAGCGGCCGTTCCGAATTTCGGCCTTCCAGGTTTTTTTTTTTTTACTATGTTTTAACCTCAATTTAGACTAAATTAATTACATATATATTTATCTATATAATTTATTTATATATTGATTATTATTTTGAAATATAATTTATAATTGTATTTATATATATAATTTATTTATATATAAATTATTCTAAAACGATACACGAAACGATACCGGTATCGAAATATTTCGTTTCAATGACTTGATCGGTACCGATACCAGTACGGTATTCAGAACATTGGGGGGGAGAATAAGCTGGTGTAGTGTATCTTCTAGTGTAGTTAATCTGGTTGGGCAGAAATTTTTGGAAGGATTTTGAAGTTGTGTTTTGTATTTGAGTTTTGAGAAAGCCAAGTAGGTATAAACATGTGAATTTGTTTGAATTAACTTTTTGAAATGAGTACTTTTGTATAGGCATGCATGCATTTGTGAAAGCGAGATTGGATATTTTTTTTTTATCACATGCGAGTTTGGACATTTTTTTAATCTCAAACAATAAATATATTCGACGCATGTCCTTTCGATTCTGCTGTGCTTTGCTGTGATTTACTGAGGTATGACGCTGCATTGCATTGTATACTGCTGCCATTGCATTCCTCCTTTTGTATTGCTAAGTCATTTGTTCTTTTAACATGAGTAGATCATAGAATCTTTGTGAGAGGTATGTGTTTCCTTAGTTTTTCAAGAAATTAATTCTTCTGGTGTTTATAAAAATGTAACTTGAAGGTAGGATTACATTTCTACATAGTTGAAATATTTTCTGAGTTTCTTGCACTATTTTTGGTTCCCTTGCTTGAGTTTAAATGTGGCTATTTGCATTTTGATGTAAAGTATTGGCTCTTACTCTACATACCTCCTAGAAACTATGACAACAAAGCGTGCAAACTTTAGAAGATTGATTTTAGTTTCAAATTCGGTGATGAAATTGTGATGCTTATAATGTTATTAGAGCATCAATCACCTAAAAATATACATTCTAGTTTCAAAGTCGGTGATGGAATTGTAATATAACTGTATCAGCGCATCACTAGCCTGATATTGAATTTAACGGGAAAAAAATTGTTAGATGCATATGGAAAGGAAAAATAGAGAAAGATAAATCACATTGGATCCTTTCCAAGTGCAACAAGTTGGGAAAACATGTTTGAGGAGAGCAATGTCCACTCCATAGTATCCAAGCCTTCATTTTTAGCTAACTTCTTATTTAACAATGTTGCATACAACCTTCATTTATAAGCATCCATCCCACTTGTTTGGTACTATCAAGTCGTTTGTAATTTTCACAATTTTTTTAGGTTTACTTTTATTTTGCACTTGCCCATAGCAAGTTTAAATCAATTGTTTAGAATAAGGAGGCGATAAGGAGTTAATAGTAATTCATCATAAGCTTCTTTATTTGCTGTTTGCTTTATCATGTCACTGGATTGCATGTTTTTTGTTATTTTATAATGCATCAATTGGACTAAAAAACATCCATTATGTTATATCATGCATCAACTCAAGTAGCTAATGATTTCAGAATATTGGTATAGGGATATGGAGCTCAGTCTGCTAAAGAGAAACAGAGGCTTTTTAAGTTGATGAGAAACCTTAAATTTAATGGGGAGTCTACTTCCGAGTCATACATGCATACTGCCCAAACTTCAAGTGGGGTAGGCACATCTGATGGGTTTTATTCTTCGGAGTTTAGGGGCAATTTTGG
The DNA here is from genome assembly GCA_036898215.1 of Platycarya strobilacea. Lineage (NCBI taxonomy): Eukaryota > Viridiplantae > Streptophyta > Magnoliopsida > Fagales > Juglandaceae > Platycarya > Platycarya strobilacea. The sequence goes on along the minus strand of CM072555.1, from coordinate 21,064,674 downwards.
TGCTTGGCTTTTGGATCTTCATGCTATGGATGATTCATTTTCTTCTATTTTTTTATTCCACACTACATGTTTTAAGTAGTAACTTTCATTCTCATGGTTTTTAGTATGTTTTTAACCCAAGTACTTATGCAATTCCTTTGAGACTGAGATGTTTTGCTTATGACTTTATAGTTTCCAATTCTTATATGCACTTCCAACCACACAACATCCATGTAAATCCCAAGTATTTAGAAAGGCAGCGGCTTCATCAGTGCAGCAAGGTATGTGGAATCATTTTTTAAGTTTAGAATTTGGAGTAATTATCCTAGTGTAGCACATTTTTTTTTTGAGGTATTTTGTCACCGATACCATATGATCAAATGTGGAGTGGAACTTGGAAGAGAACTTGCATTGAAATGTTTTGGTATGCAATGTTGTGCTGGATGACATTTAACATGGTTATCATCTCCCTTATCTGAAATCTAAGGATTGCATGTCCTGCTTCCATGCAACCAAGTGGAATTTGTAGTTTGATGAAACTTGTCTGGATCCTTGAAATGCAAGTGATTACTTTCTCCATGATACCAGGGTTCCATCATAATGGTTGTTGTTGAACCTTGCTTTCAGTTTGTCCTATTATCTGCATTGTCAGTCTCATGAAAAACGTATTCATTATGCCCCATCAAAGTTTTTTTTATTGATATATCTGTGAATATAGAAGTGGAAGCTGGTTTACTATAGATACCTTTATTTAAGTAAATTTATTTAACTAATATGATCGCATTGAGTTTGCTAGAGGTGATCCTAATTCTACATGGGGCTCTCTGTGCGAGCTGCGATGGGACATTCAAAACCTTTTGACTTTTGATATGTTGATCTTGGGAAGGACGATAGGGGAAAAATTATCAACATTTCCTTTTTCTTGTTGTGATGCTCTCCCTGACTTGATATGCTACTAATATTTAACATTTACTTCAGTGTTTTTAGCTATATTTTTGCAATAGAGTTGTTGGATGTAAATGAAAGGTAAAAGATTTTCATTTCTCCTTGGACCCCAATATAAAAGACAATAATTAGATTTTAGATTTATGTATGCTTAAAATACAATTAATTTTGATACATTATTAGATTAGATTTCAGATTTATGAAAAAATTTGACTCTTACTCTCTTAAGCTTGCCCATCATTCCTCCTGGTTTGGTACATTTTCTTGAATGTGTGTATAGAATTTTTCATGACCTGAGAACACAACAGGTGTGATGGTATTGATAGGTCCAATTAGGCAATTTGTATTGGTTGTGTCCTTGGTTTGTTTCCTGATGCTTCTGTTTTTGTTTTTTTTTATTGGTTTTTTCCTTTCGATAGGAATGCCTTCTAAATGCAGGTCATGGCCCCAATGCATGTGACCCAGCAATTGCAGAGTTTCCAGGCATCTTTGGAGTCAAAGTTTAACCCCACCCAAATTCAAGACATGGCAAGTTCTTCTAATGGTTAGCATATTATGTGATTGGTTCATGTTTAATTGTTGAATTGACACTTGACCAGGAAAAACAGTAAGGGCATATATACATGTAAATTTTTGGTTATTAAACACGTGTAAGTAATGGTATGCTTCAACTATAGATAATAGAAAGTACTGTAACTTGATGCCCACCCACATGTAACACTGAATATGATTTTTTGATACATGCACTAGAGTGAAGTATTATTTTAGAAGAGAATTGCTTGCAGCGTGAATGAATGAGTATTCTTTGAGTGCATCTTGTACTGTGTTTACCTCAAAGAGTAGATGGAGATCTACTTTATTCAATTTGAGTATTTTTAAATTATTTTATAAGAAGGAAATTGCTTGCAGCCACATCTTTATTAAGCAGCTTGTGGTTTTAATGTTGGGGTAGATATGAAAAAATGATTGATGACAGGTTTGGAATTGCCATACATACATACATATATATATATAAGGAAATACTTATATATGGAACAATATGTACATATATTTTGTGCTATTTTAACTTATCGAAAAAAAAAATGTGCTATTTAAACTGATTGATTTGGTATGCTATATATATATATAAATATATTGGGATGCAAGGAAAGATTAATGAATCAAAAAATTATTAGAGTAGTCAATATATATGGAAGTGGCAAATAATTATATAGTCAATTTCATCATGTATCAGAATAGTTAATATATATTAATTTTTTTATAAGTAAAAAATATATATATTAATTAAGATATCAAAGATAAGGGGTTGATGAGAAATGACAAATAATATAGCCCAAAAAAATGCTAATTTCATTAGTAGCTAATGCGGCAAAAAGGAGAAAGCATCGAAATGGAGAACAAAGCATCGAAATGGTCTTGACTCATTTACGACGAAACTTTTAGTATTTGCGGCGAAAAATAGCCGCTGCGTAAGGCCATTGACATCCATTACTGAGAAATTTGGAATCACTTTTTGCAGCAAATTTTATGCTATCTGTGGCGAGTAATATTCATCGCAAATACCAAAGCAAAAAGGTAAATTTTTGTTATTCGACGCATCAGACCAGAAATAATAAATCGGATGCATCCAACTACCATTGCACCAAAAATCGTCGGTTTAGCTCAAAAGCAGCAATTTTAGCCACTTTTTGCAATAAAAAAAATCGATGCAAAATGTGCAATTTCTTGTAGTGTTGGTTAAACTTCGTCCACCGTATTAATATATAGAATTAGAGTAATCCAGACGTAATCGTAAATTGTGCAAATGTCATGTATTCTTTTTAAAAAAGAGTGCAATATACTCTTCGCCTATGATCTCTCAAAAAATTCATTAAAGAACTAAGGGATGAGAGGAGGTGGAATTTCTTTCAATTAGAACACTTATTACAACATCTTAAAACACTCAATATTATAGAAAATGAACGAGAATTTGGATAGTTCGGCTAAGAGCAGGAGATCATGAGCTTTTGGCCGCAACGAAAAGCAAGTAATTCGTCTGCTCAATGCAATAATCTATTATCTGGCTGGAGCTATTAAATCTCAATAAAATTAAATTTTAATGAGAGTCTCATATTTATTCAATATTAATTAATGTCGTGATGATAAGGGTTTTAGAGCATTTTTCTATACAAGTTAGAAAGCTAATCAGTTATATATCTTGCACTTCGAGTGAGATATGTCCTCATTATATATATACATATATATATATATGTATATATATATGCTCGTCAAAATCATATAGCTAGGCATTTTCTAGGACCTGTTGGTTAATTCTGAAGGCGACAGTACATATATAGAATTTAGACTTATGGTGAGCATGCAGGTGCTTTCGTGAAACTAACAAGAGACCGTACGTTTCAAACTCTTGAAGGCAGAGTAAACAGAAGTAATTAATACCTAGCATGCATGCATGCGCGCGCATCTAGCTAGCTAGGATTTGTTGATCCTTTTACTGATTGATGTAATATATGACAAATTAATTTCATACCAAATTTCTGATACCTTTTTATATGTTGATATCGTATTAATCCTTCAAAAGAAATTCCATCTTTTCAACGAGCTCTAGAAGCAGCATGATTATTATTATATTATATATCTGCATGTTCACAACAAATTATTAATAAATAATGTTATTGATTATTTTAATTCTCATCATCTTAAAACGTGATATTAGATAATTAAAACCTTTTTATTATATATTTTATTTATGAATTTATCATTTAATGTCACCAGATGATGAGAAGGTGTTGAATAAATTTTTTTTCATTATAATTCATTATCGAGAACATAATATATATATATATATATATATAATTAGTTGATGTGAAGAGGAACGTCAATATTTGTGGTGAAATGCATTTTATATTAGTTTTGGTAAAAGTCACTACAAGAAAATGTAGATTTTTCGGTGATTTTACAGGTGCTGGGAAAGAAATCACTGGCAAATAAACAAATTTGTGGCGAATTTGTCACCGCTGCAAAGTTATTACCGTATAGGTGACTAAATGTTTTTTTGCAGCGACTTCTGTTATAATTGCGGCGATTTAATATGCTGCTATATGTATTATATTTTTTACGGCGATTTATTTCGCCGTTATAGCTGAAAGTTCAACAAATCATCCATTTGCAGCGACTTTTTTCATCGCAAAAAAGCTTTTAATAGACCCACGCGCGAAACCTCATTCTTATTTTCTTTTCCCCCCGCCCACGCCATTTCTCTCTTATTTTCCTCCCTCCCACCATTTTCCCATTTTCCCTCCCTCCCACGAAAACCTTGGTCTGCAAAGAGCTTCTAGAGAATCGGTGCCAGATTCATCACCGATTTCGAACACTGCCGTTGCATAAACCCACCGGCGACGTACGGGTACCCTAAAATCCATTCGTGCAAGGAACTCTTCTTCTCATTCTCGAGTATTTTAGGTAACCCAAACTTTCTCTCAATTATTTCATTAGAAACGAAGATTCATAGCAAAAAATACTTGGTTTTTGTTTCCTAATAGCCCAGAGATGTTTGTTTCGCAGCTTGGTTTTTGGGACTAAGATTTGGGTATCGCGGCTCCCCCAGGTGCGCCTTCTATACTAAGCTCTGCCGCTCTTGTGGTAAGACATTCTACTTGAGTTTGAACACTCAATCCTATGGGGATAAGCTAGGGCATTTGATTTATTAGATATAAACATACTTTGGCTTAGGGCTTTTGTTTAAACATGGTTTCAAGTTTAAACTCTGCTTGATTTACTAGATATCTCTGCTTGTTTAAACATGCTTCAAGTTTATTCCATACAATGTGGTATTTTGGATTTTGATTGGGAGCAAAATTATGATCTTCTATGAGTTTAATTAGATGTGTTGTTTACTGATGGGTCGACTATTAGCATGCATAATTACTTCCATTCACTTAGCATTATCCTATATATATATATATATACCACTGAAATAAATGGAAACTATTTATATATACATACATATATATATATATACGTATGTATATATATATATATAAACAATTGTTATAGCCAGGTCAGCTGGAACCAAATGAGAGGACAAATATTGTAGTACTCCATCTTCTTTTGGAATTTTGGGGTTCAAATCCATAAAGATTGAGGTAGAAACATGAATGGTAGTTGTTTCCATCTTGAGCTTAGTTTGCAGTACATGACTTGATCTCTTCAAGTTTCTGCCATCTATATCTAATATGCTTAATTTGTTTTACAGTTTGCCTTTTTATATGGCAGTTACCTATTCTTGAATCTGCCTCTCATTTGAATTAATATAATATATATTATATAGAACACACTACCAAAACTTGCAGCATTCCATGTGGCTAGCTAGATATAGAAATCTATTGGTCTCTTTAACTTAAAAAAATAGATCACACTCGACGCACTTTGTTTTCCTGGGTATCGATCATATTTTTTGACTGAAACCTAAGATTTATTCACCATTAATGATGGCATGGCATGCATGCCGACATTTATATATATATATGTATGTATGCAATAAAAACAATTGGCAAGCATAATAATATATGATATTTCTAGATATATTGTTAATCTCCTAACTCACACCGACCAAGAAGTATGTTCATATGTTGGGAAATTATTGTGTTAAGAACTTGGAAATGTATAAACTTGATAAGACTTTATAGCCCAAACACAACTTGGAAAAGACTGGTCTTGAAGGGGTGAAGACTCAAGAGGCGATGAAATAAGGAAACAAGGTTGCAAGAATTAGAGGCAGCAGTCATTTTTTAATCAACATTGAGCAAAACTGATATTTTCTTTATCATGTGGTTGGTCATGTAGGTTACAACTCCGGAGCACGTATGTACGGGTTTGATATCATTTTAAATAATCAATTATCATAGAGCTTTATGTTGTACAAAAAGAAATGAAATGGATTGAGAGAGAGAGACCTGGCCCCTGGGTATTTGTGGCTGTAATGATCGCACATACTTAATCATTTGCCATATTCAAAAGCTGCACCATTCTCAATAAAACCAATAAAATGAACTGGTCCAGATTTTATATTCAACTGGTCCAGATTTTGGAAGACAAAGTTTGGAAGATAGCAAAAGGGAAGTTAGAATGTAAAGGTTGTTAGCCTTCTCTTAATTGCCTACGTATGTACGTGCTCTTTATCTATTTTGAGATATGTAGAAAAATGCTGCAATCCCCGATATCTACTGGTTTGCTTTTTATTTTACTTTTAATTCCTCTTCGCCCAAGTATTTTTAAATAATTTTGTGATTTTTTTTTTAATTTTGAAGGGTCTAAAAAATTGTTTTTGCTTCTCGGTAATTACATCCTCAGTGAGGATGTCGATCAGTGGGGTAGCTGTAGCTAGCACCATGGCTCATATATAATTACTTTTCTGCAAAAATGTTGGAATTACGTACTCTATAAGAATTTTATGGCCTCGTTTTTTAAGTTTGGTTGGCAGCTGGGATAAATTTCTTAAGCTTGTTCGAGTGCGTGGAGGAAATCTCAGTCTAGATGGATTATTATTTGGCCAACAAGGAAAATCAGGCAGACATGATCTAGTACTACCTTGTTAATTAAAGTTGAAACCCACGTTCGTAACTAGCCAGGGTTATTTTGTATGGCTAAATCAAGACAAGTTATCTATCCGGAGATGGATGTTGGTTGTTTGGACCTCAAATGCTACGTGACATAAAAAAAGTAGTGCTATTATGCATTTTTAATTTGTCATATATTTTGCAGCTTAGTGTAGTTTTTATAAGTCTGTGTTTTGTTTTTATTTTTTATTGTAATCTTTTTTTTCAATAGTTGCACGAGACTTGTAGATAATTTAAAAATCATCCTGTTTGTTAGTTTCAGTATTCTATCTCTAAGGTCTTGTCAGAATAGGTGAGCTCCATAGTTAGTTCCTCCCCTGCTTTAGATTTGGAACTGAACCAGCAAACCAATTAGTTGTTTTTTGGGTATTTTTTTCAGTATTCTATCATATGATATTCAATGTTTCAAAATAAAGCCAGGACATAGGCAGCTTCTTTTTACCGTTAGGTTCACCCATAAACTTGTTACTTTTATGTTCTTGATGCAAAGCGAAAGCAGCCAAACACATTGAAAAGTGAGGATACGAACTATTACATTTTGTATTTGCATTTGTTAATTTGATTTATATGTTAGTGGATTTTGATGTCATTTCTTATGACTTGATATCCCTAAATCATGAGTTTGTTCCTCCCCTACCCTTTTGTTTTATAGATGTATGTCTCACATGATCTCTTTTAATGTTATAGATATATGTCACATAAGTTTTGCTATTATAGATCTCCACATACCTTGCTAATTCAACTTGGCTCTTTCATATGTCTTCTTTTTTCCTAGTAGTTCTCAATTTTTATTATTTTTTGTTTATTGGTAACTGGTGACTTGTATGCATTGGGTGCAATCAGAATTTTTTTTTTTTTTTCTTGTAAGTGTAGTACAGTTAACAAATTTGAGTTATGCTGCAAACTATAGATGGTTTTTCATTTCAGGTTCTTGCTTGTATATTGGGCATAAAAAGCTATTAACAACTGTCCTTCTCAACAGGCTACATTGGTTGAGGGCATTGAGACAAGCTGTCATATTTGTCAACATACCCTTATGATATAAGCAAGTTGATGATTGCTCCAAGGCTCTTTCTTGCAATTCTCCTTTGAGGTGGTAAGCACTCTTAACATTAAAATCTCTTGTTGTGGTGCACCTCCAAATCAACTTACATGTATGTTGTAAGGGCTAATTAATAGCATTAGATTGATTAGGACAGCTTCAATCATCTACTAGTGAATACTTTTCATTGGTGAAACTTTAGTATATGCTTGTAAAAATCTAATGGAACTCTAAGGGTTGAAGGTGTTTTGTTGTGGAAGCCATCGGTTAATTAAGATATTAACCGATTTTCCATTTCCAATACTAGTCTAGACAAGTCATACTTCAAGCAAAGGTCTTGTAGCCAAAAAATTTTGCCATAAATTTGTCAAGCCCCGTGAATATATATGCCTTCTTCTTCGCAAAAAATATGTACTTGTGGAGATGAAGAAAGTCTATGTATTTGAGTCTTCTCATCAACACTTGAAGGCTGAATATAAAAAAAAGAAGTTTGCTTGGTTCATGTTACACACATCCTATCTATTATATATAGAAAACTCATGGACATGAACAGTGTTTGTGAAAACTAAACATCCTTTATATTCTCAAATGCAGCTAGATTATGTATCCTTATGATACATTTGCATAATTGAAATTCTAAAATTAAATTTAAGTTATGAGAAGAGCCACTTTTTAGATGACTATTAGTGGTTGCAATTTATAGGATGAACAACTGTCTTTGGGACTTATTGTTTATTTATATTGATTGATTGAGAAAATAATTTGCAATTTTGTTATTTTTTCAACACAGATGTCTAGTAGAATTATTTTATTTTAAAATGTATACCTTTTTTTTCTAGTAGTTGGAGTTAGCTTTTGTTTATTGCTAAGTATTGGTGACTTGTATGCATTGGGTACATTTGCAATTTTTTTTTATTATTATTATAAGTGAAGTACACTTAGCAATTTTGAGTTGTATTACTCACATTATGTTTTTTCATTTCACCCTTATCTCAGGCATCCCAAGAATGAATGTAGTGGCTTATGCAAAAGAGGAGCTTTTGATAATATATGGTGATATGGCCATTCATAAAAATTGGATTGATTAGCAGTAAAGTGAGTTGAATCCAAGATTTTGCCGATTTATTTTAGTGATAGCAAACTCCTTAAATCTATAGTGATATATGACTTATTTAGTAGTAGCCCGGTTTGTATTTGATATGAATATAATGCACCACCTCAATATATAAATACATGAATTGATGTTTGGAGATATTTATGAATGTCATTTGTTAATAGAAACAAAGATTATATGGTGTTTGGTATATGTGAAAATGAAAGTGATTTGAGCGAGAAACGGCAATTTCTTCAGCAACAGGAAAATCAATTGCGGCACAATTTATAAATGGATTTCCGACGAAAAAAAGTTGCTGCAAATCACCTTAGGAAACTGAAAGTATTTTGCGGCACTATAAAAATACACTGCAAAATATTATTTAGCGGCGAAAATCAAGCACTGCAATTGAGTTTTTGATACCAAAATTCAAGCGTTGCAATTAAGATTTTTGATGCCGAAATTCAATAGCGACGCGGTCAAATACGCTGGGGTAAATCTATTACGGCAAAAATTAAGCGTTGCAATTGAGATTTTTATACCGAAATTTAATGGCGGCACGGCAAAAAATGCTGCGGCAAATATATTGCGGCAATATATTGCGGCAATATCTAGCGCTGCAATTGAGAATTTTGAAATTGAACTCCAATAGCAGCGCGGCCAGAAACACTGGGGTAGATCTATTGCGGCGAAATTATATCACTACGAATAACATTCTAGGTGCTGTAAATAATCATTGCCAATGATTTTTAACGGAAAGGTGGAATCATTTTTGCAGCGTCTATCTGGACTAATAGCGACGAAAAAAATGCCGTCAAAAAATTTCTGATTAGTGGCGAAATTTCTATTCCGTTGCAAGAAAGCAGAAGTGAAGGATTAGTACCGGCAATAATGCGGCGAAGCTTAACTAGCCGCAAAAGAGTATTTACCGCAATATTTGGTGTTTTTGTAGCTAAAAATTGCGCTGCGAATAATCGTTTTTCTTGTAATAAGTAGATGGGTAAGATTGTAAAGTACGTATTTTGAAATTATAAAAATAAAAACTGTGAAATCTAATCATACGTTTTTGGATGTTTTTCTTTTTATGGATTTATTAATAAACCTAGCTAATAAGAAAATTCAAATAGTCTGTTTGGAATATGTTTTATATTAAGGTTTGTGAAAATCATCCGTATAAAGGACTCGTAGAGTCAAAATGCTGTTTGAATGTGAATTTTTTAGTTTTTTTTTTTTTTCAAAAGTTGTTTTGGTTTTTGACTTTATTTTACATTTCTCGAAACCTTTTTAAATGATTGAAGGAAATATATTTGAAATGGAGAAACCTGTGTACGTTATTGTATAAGCGGTACTAGCTAGGACGTTTTGGAGTACTAATCAAACGATCGAACTCCAAATAACAATAGAGATTAGGCTAACATTTTATTTTTCTTTAGGGGCACCGCTATAGCATCCCATTTAATTGTCCCATTTGAAATGGTTTCTCCACGTTTGTAGCTCTTTTCTATGTTTTTTCTCACGTCTGGCCATCTCATTTCGTAAATCGTGATTGGTCAATTTCATTTTCCCTCGCCCCATCTCGATTCTCACTTCTCAGCTTCCCCATTTTCTCAAAATCACTTTGTCAAAATTCATTTCCCCAACAGCCTCCCTCCCGGCAAGCTTTCCCCATGCCATTTTTGGCATTCCTTTCCATCCGAGTACAAACAAATATTATCAATTTTGGTATGAATCAGATTGTAAAATATTAGCATTATTATTCGATGATTTGAAAAGTTGGAGAGTACATCAAGTGAAAAGTGTGGTCTACTGCGATATTTAATAAGAATCCATTTGTATGTTGTAATAGTCCGAAATTTTTAAGATGAAGTTCTTACTTTAGATTTTTTTAAGGAATTTATTGGAAATATATTTTATAAGAAAATTGAATTGAAGATTTATAACAAGGTATTAACTAAAGAAATTCAATTTGGACTTAGAAGGAGTTGAATTTAGAAATTAGGATAGAAATGCAAGAGAAAGTGATAGAACCAAAAATCAAACACTTGGTGTCCCGATTTAGTGTTATCGGATTAATTTGTCGAGGTTTAGCATAATGAGAATAAATTATTCATATGAGGTCCAAATGAGTTGATTCCAATTCGTATAGAATCTTAAGAGGCAGATCCAAAACTTTAATGTTTTGGGTTTTTGAAATTTCGGGCGGGATATATGACCTAAGTGGGCAAGAATAAACAGCTCTGGATTAAGCTCAATTGGAACTCGACTTACATAAAGTATATCAAATTTAGGCATGTGATGAAATATGTGATTGGTTCTAAAATTTTCAGATATCTTGACATATGTGAGAATAGGTGTCAAGTGAAGAGGAGTTGATCTAGAAACTTGGTTAGTCCAAATATGTGATGGAAACACAAGAGAACAAAAATCTGCTGAAGGGTAACTAAGTGAGCCAAAATCAGACTTTATCCTAACCAAACCTGAAAGCTACCTTTTATAACTTGTCAAATGGTGTCTTAGGAAGATTAACATGTGACCAATTGGATAAGAAAGGGGTTAGGAGGCATTGGACACCAAGAAATCTGGAGAATTGGTTGGTTCATGCATGGTTAGGTGAGTGCCACCTCATGCCTATGTAATTAGACCCCTCCTCAACCATTGATCAATTTTGGCTACTAAAATATCTCAATATCAGCCATTGGATGATAATAGTTGCTGCAAAGCCTAAAATTTTGGAGGATTAGAGTTAATCATTTGATTTTGAAGCAAGATACCTCATCTCCATAGCAAAAGGGTAGTCGGTTGCCCTTAGCTGCCTTCTCCACTTCTTTCCTTCATATGGGTCAAACACCCTCCTATAAATAGGTGTTGGAGAGTCTTCTAACTTTCTTTGGAGAACATAGCACACGCCCCACTTGAAGAAATACAAAGAAAAACCCTCCATAAGCCCTTAAACTTCCAAACATCACCTAAGTAAGCTAAGTGAGTGGTCTTGAAGAGAAATCTTGTAAGGATTAGTATGATCACTTCTAACAAGTTTTGGAGAACTTGTACGTTCATATTTTAGCTTAACTTTAGCATGGAAATGGCCTATTTGAGTGATTGAACTATAATGAAATGAAATCTAAGTATGTTTTGATTGGTTTTGTTATGAAAAAATGTTAAGTAAAATTCGAAGAACTTAGAATTATATTCTACTAAGTAAGGTGAAGGCTTGTATAGAAAGGTGGTTTATTTTAAGTTGTAAAAATACCTAATCCGAGATTTCGCTCGACTCTCACTTAACTTCTGGCTCGAGCAAGATACAGGTTAAGATTTAACACCTTTTGATAAATTGTATATAACTTGTTCGTTTGATATCAGATTTGAATGATTCATGAGGCTATGAAAAGATAAGAAATATATCTACAACTTTTATGTCTTAGTTTTTAAGAGATATGTTGCCCAGATGACTAACACAAGAGGGGGGGTGAATTGAATTATATGTAAAAAAATAACAATTATAAATTAAGTATACAATATAAAATATAAATAAAATATGAAACAGCAATAAATATAAAGAGTAAAGGTAAGAGAGAAGTAAACTCAATATGTTAACGAGGTTCGGCCCCACTGCCTACGTCCTCGCCTCAAGCTACCCCTTAAGGATCCCCAAATCTACTATTCAATTTTCTTTAGGTAGAGATAGAAACCTATTACACCTTTGAGCAGCACCGCTCCAAAGAATTTTTGTAGAACACCCTCTACACTTCCAATCACCTCACACTTAGTGATTTAACTATTCCCCGTGTAGAACACCTTCTACACTTCCAATCACCTCACACTTGGTGATTTAACTATTTCTAGTGTAGAACACGTTCTACACACACAAGGGTTATACGCACCCTCTTACAAATACAAGTGTTGATAGTGGGTAGACTATCAAAATACACTCCTCAATGAGTGAGATAGAAACAATACAGCGCAACCTATATCTCTCTCAACAAGAACAAGAATTAAGGCTCAAAACTTTAGAAAAGAGAGAATGAGAGTTTTGAAAGAATGATGCAAAACTTAACAATAGATGTGTAAGCTCTTGTTGTGATTTTTACAAAACTCAAGTGAGCTATTTATAGGCAAATGAGTTTTTAATTTCAAATTTGAAAAGATTCACATGTCAAATAAGAACACTATTCACTTTTCAAAAAATTCAAATAAAAACATTTCCTTTTTGCATTTGTCAAAGACAACTCCATTCATTTTTCAAAGAATTCAAACCTAATCTTTTGCTTTTCATATATGACAAAATGAGCATGATTTATTTTTCAAACAAAAACATCTTCTTTTTGCATATGTCAAAAAAACACACAACCACCCTTTAAGATTTTCAAACAAATCATCTATCTTTTACATTTGTCAAAAAAACACACAACCACCATTTAAGATTCTCAAACAAAATCATCTACCTTTTACATTTGTCAAAAAAACACACCACCTCCCTTCAAGACTTTCAAACAAAATATGCACATGTCAAATATGATAATCAATCATCTTATAAATTCAAGTTTTTATAACTATATATATATAATTTTTGAAATTATTTTATTTGATGATGTTATGCACATGTAAAAAACATAATTTTCAAAACTAAGACATTTAAAAATGTCTTGCATATGTGGAAAAAGTAATTTGATGTTTTATGAGAAAAAAAAGTAATTTGGAGCCTTAATCCAATTTCTAATTTTATCAAGAAATGTACAAAAATAATCTATGAGTTTCATTTGTAGACTTGATCTCTTTCTTGCTCATGCTTGATTTCTTGATGTGTTTAGCTCCCTTCATGCGTAGACAACTTGAGCTTGAGTTTTATATTTATTTGTTATCATCAAAATTTATACGTAGATGCGAGATTTAAAACCTTAGGTTCAACAATCTCCCCATTTTTTATGATGACAAATATTTAGTAAAAATCTGTAACCTGCAGTAATATTTAAGCTCCCCCTGAAAATATGCGTTAGTATTTCAAGAAAAATATAAACATGATTCTAGCATATATAACAGGGCAGTATAATACTAGTATAAGACTTTAAGACTTCTCCCCCTTTTGGCATCATTAAAAAGGAACCGTAATTAGTTTCAGTAAGATTTTTTTCCGTAATAAGTAATAACCAAATAAAACAGTGCGTTAGAGAGTAGAAGTTGGAACCACCCGTGCCCGACAAAAACTGCAAAGGTTGAAGCCGAATTTTATCATCTCGGTGCGGAAGAAGATTTAAATACGCTTAATGTTATTGACGAATTAGATGTTCCAAAGATTTGAAGTTGAATAATTAAAATTATCCGTGTCCGACAATGCGGTGCGGAGCCATGCATGTACGACAAAACCTGCAATTGTTAGAAGTCTAACTCTGGCAATTCGGTGCGGAGCCACGCGTGTCTAGCAATGCGGTGCGGAGCCATACATTTCCGACAAAACCTGCAAAGGTTGGAGGCCTAGCTCTAGTTGTCGGTGCGAAAACAGATTCAAATCAGCGTGATATTGTTGAAAAATTAAATATTATCGAGATTTGAAAATTGCTGTTTAAAAGACCGTTTTCACCTGTCGGATACTCAAATAAATTTTCACCCCACTCATTGATCCAGTTTTTGTTTATTCAAAACGATAGAATGGCAGAGAAAATTTTGTCTAATAATCTTCCGGATTTAAATCAGGAACCGTCTCAACCAGTCATTTTATCTCATGAGATTGTCAACACCATGATAGAAGCAAAGATGCATTTTTCAAATAGAACTGATTCTGAGGTTGTTGCAGCATCAAGAACTCTCAGTGCTCAATATGCTGCCTCTGTTATGACCATGTCTCGGAAATTACTAGCGAGGGCAAATGAGGTTGATCGACTTAACAACCAAATATCTGTTCTGCATCAAAAGCTTGCAAATAAAGGCAGAAAGAATAAGAGGTTAAAGCAAGAAAATAAAGATTTGACGGAATTAGCTCGTATTTTGAAACTTCAAATAGAGGAATCGGAACGAGTAAGAGTTCAAGCACAAAGTCAACATCAGTAGATAATGACAGCGTTTCACGAGAGAAACAGGGACAATTATAATTAATCTCGCTAGATTAGTTCGGTAACTTTTGACAATATGCATCCGGCATATCTTGTAAGCTTGACTAACTAAGATTTGAAGAGATGACAGTTTGTCTTCTACTTATTTCCATCTTTATAAAAGCAATTCTTAGTTTTATCTAATCCGCATCAAATCTTCTTCTCATTGTTGTAGTTCTTCTTCATTCTCACTTTACAAAATCTTAATGGCTCATCAATTCTCCTTCAGTACTTCTCGTGATCAATCTATTTCTACATCTGTCGTAAGTGTCAAGAAGCAGCAAAACACTGATTTGGATAATAAATCAAATCATGATGCCATTTACGAGCTTGTGGGCAGAACCGAGTTTTAGGCAGAAATCTAGCTCGACCCTTGCTCGACGTTTGGCTCGAGGGTAGAAACTTGGCTCGACCCTTGCTTGATGCCTGGCTCGAGCGAGATTTCCTTGTTACCTAAATCCGAGATTTTCTTGTATCCAATACATGTGATTTAATATAAAAATTATGTGGTAGGTTTTTAAGAAAAATGGGCATAACATGTATTTAAGAGAATAAGAAACATTCATAAGAATAAGAAAGAAACAACTAAGAACAAGAATTATGGATAAATTAGTCACGTCATGACGGGGATGGCAATACATAACACCCAGAAGATTGACGTGATTTAATAAGTTAAGAATTGTGTCATGATGAGGACGACGATACGTAACGGCCGTATGACTAACATGACAAACGGGGACAGGGATACGTACCGCCCGCTATGTTAAGTGTTTTCCGTGTCATGATTAGAACGGCGATACATAATGCCCGTAAGATTGATATGACAAGCGTGGACGGCGATACGTAATTCTCGAAAGACTAATACGAGACTCATCACAACGAGGACGGCGATACGTAACGCTCTGATGACTGATGAATTATATGCGATAGGGACGGCGATACGTAATACCCATCTAGGTTAAGAATTAAGTAAGATTTTAAGAAGATAAGAATTTAAGGGAAAATGTGATAAGTCCTCATAAGTCATGCATAAGTCGTATGGAGTATATTTTAAGTTACGTGTTGTTACTGTTTTCCATAAATATAAGTGTTTGTCGTTGTTTATGCTTTATTAAACTAATTGTGTAATTACTGAGATTTCTAAGAAAATCTCACTCTTTTGTGTTTCTATATTTTTTTCTTGGAAATATAAACTATACTACAAGATTTGATGGCCAACAAAGGGAAAGCCCTGACGCTGCAGGGGACACCGAGGAGTCCTAAGAGACTTTCTGATTATAGTCTCTATGTGGACTTTTCTTTTACTTCTCTTGGACCTCCCATCTATGACTAGCCAATGAGATTTTGGAACCATGATGCACTTTTTTTGAAGAGGAACGACGTACGGGATGCTGTTTGACATTAGGACTAATGGTTCCCTATCCATATGTGGGGTTTACATTACACCACAAGGACAGTATCTCCAACGAGACTTTTGTTGTAGTCTAGATATGTTTCCCTATGAGAGGGAATTTCCTAAAATTAAGAAGGAACCTAAGTGGTTTTAAGGATGATCTATTGTAATGCTACAAGTATTTTAATGACTGTGATAGCTTTTCGGGTTTTGTATATATAACAGTATAATGATAAGCTATGAATGAATGATGTGGATATTGTATGTGTGTTTTCTCCATGTGATCTTTAGAAATTTTTATAATTTAGACCTGATCCGCTGCGAATCATATGGCATATGATAGTAAGTCTAGATATCATTAAATCCTTGTTACGTATGAGGGTGAGTAGCCTAGTGTTACTTATCCTGACACCTCGATTTACGTTAAATCTCAGACATAAATTGGGGGCGTCATATATGTACTTGAAAGTTTTTTAATCATTTTCTTCATTTACCCCCTAACCCAAGTCACGTTACAACCTTTTTTTGTGTTGATCGTTCTGATCCTAGGTAAACCTGTAGAAAAAGTGGTGGAATTCTCATTTGTTAGTGTTTCTATCATAAGGTCAATGCTTGCTTGTTACTTATACATAATTGCCTAATTCCCCATAAGTGTGTGTACACACCCCTTGTCAACTCCATAAAGAGAATCCTCTCACGAGACACTTCTATACCAGTGAGTTATGGAGTTGAACTTTTTGCTTAAGATGTTCTTGATGTTGCTTGTGTTAAAGCTTCTGGTTAGATGGATATAGTTTGTAACACACACACTCTATGGATTGCTATAGGTGGATTGCTTATGATAGAATTATTGAATTTCTAAGATTGCTTTGATATGTGAATCTGGAAAGTGCAACTTGATGGCCTTTGTGTGTGATTTTCTTTAGTCTCTTTCGTTGTTTTAGCATGAAAATTGTTAAGAATTAGCAATGAGTAAGTTGGGGGGTGTGAAGAGTGTACAAAAGTGAAATATCTTAATATTAGATTAAATTGCTAGATTGTGGATAGAAATAATAGGATATAATTTTTATTTTTATTTTTATTGAGATATATTTGAGTATATTTTTATAATATTTTAAATCTCAATTTTTGAAATATTGGCAAGTGAGAAATGCATGACAATTAATTTGGACGGAAGGGTTTTAAAGTGGCACGGCATTTTAGTGGAAGCATATATAGATATGCATATGTGTGTGTGTGACTTGAAGACACAAGCACCACTTCAATTAAGCAATAGACATGGGCCCTATTAATTATTTGAGTGCCTCATGTTGACATGCATGGAGCGACCGACTTCAAATTACATGGGTCTCAAGGTACTTTATTAAGGATATGACCCGCAATCACACAGGGATCATGACTTGAGAGAAATCCAATTAGGCAAGGGACGCTAACAAAACGTGAAGATCACTCACTCACTTGGACCACACGAATTCAACAAGCCGCGTGGTTTTAGACTTTGAGTTGTGGTGGGATACGAAATTAACCTACAATGGGGTGCCGAAGCAACCTATAAGCAACATACATATGTGTGTGTGTGTGTGTTTGGAGATGCGCTGCACAAAGAGGTAGACGGGGGAATGAGACAAAAACTAAAAAATGAAAAGAAATAACTTACATGACCGACTGATTCATTGATTTTCCTTGGAGATTTATGTTGTACATCATGTATATGGGTAACTAGATTTTAAAATAAAGTTAGGGATAAATTTGCACACTGGATAGTATTTTTAATTTATTTTTAATTCATGTATTTGATTTTCAATTATTAAAACTCATTTATATTATCATTCTCAATATATTGTTAACTTTTTCTTCTCCAAAAATTAGATAATTTATTCCGTTATAAATTCAATCATCCTTTTTCTATCGAATGGCTTAGTTTTTTTTTATTATATTTGGATCAATTGATTGTCTATATTGATTTAATTTTCTACTATAATATCGCTCCCTGAGTATATTGTTGTCTTTGGATTTTCTCAACGTGGATAAAAATTTGCGTAATTTAAAAATGTTGAATGATTTTTCAAATAGTTACATTTGGTTTAAGTTTGGTTATTAGTGTTATATCTTCCAATTGGAAATTTTAGAATTGAATTCTCAATTAAGTTATTAATGAATTAAGAATAATTAAAATATCGAATATGTGCAAGGAATTCCCAACACTTTACTATTCGTCAATTTGAATACTTTTTTGTTAATCACTTTGTTTCATTTTAGTTTGCATTTAAAATTAGTTTTTATTATCACATTAATCATTTAATTATTTTCTTTAGTTTTTTTTTTGTTGCTTCTTTTGCTTCTTTAATCTGTCTTCCTATGGAGTCGACAACCAAATGCTACACTACAATTATCGCGTTATTCTTTGGACGTAATCAGACACCTTCATTGAATCAATCTATTTTTGTCAAAATGCATCAAAAACCATATATGCAGGGGCGGACCCATGCCTTGGGTTGGGGGGCTACGGCCCCCCCAAAATTTTACCAAATTTGATTAATAATAGAAATATATATAATTATATATATAATTAAAATTCTCTCTTAGATTTTAAAAATAATAATAAAAATTGCCCCTCAAAAATTTTTTTACGAAAATTATTCTTTTAAATTTCAATATACATCCATTTATATATTAACTTTTAACTTTACGTAAACCTAAATTTTAACTTACATAATCTTACAGTTACTCTAATAGTCTAATTCTAACAAAAAAATTAATTATAAATTTATATAATTATAAAATTTATTGATTAAACTCACTTATTTAATTTCACTCTAACTTGTATGATTGTGAGATATAGTTTGTTAAAAATTTAATAGCGTTACATCATTACTTAATAAAAAGTTTTCAAATTTATTCTTAATTTATAAATTTTTCTTAAATCATAAAAAAATATAAGCAAGTACTTAAGAATAATTAATTTTTTTTAAAAAAAAAAGAAATAAATGGAGTACAATTCGAAAAGTAATATACATTTAGAGAGCTCGGTAACAATAGAATATGATATTTCTATTACTAATGATCATCTTTCTAAAATTTATACGCACCGCACACTTTATCGATTGTCCCCCCAAACATAAAATCCTGATTCTGCCCCTGCATATATGTATATATATAGAGAGAGAGAGAGAAAAAGAGAGAGAAAGTGTAACATCCCGACCCAGATATTAGGATACTGATATAAATCCTTTGTTTTTTTTTTTTTATAATACTGTAGAATTTCAATTATATTATTTTAGTATTATCACTTTCACATGATTTAATAAGAATAATAAATAGTTTTTTTAAAATATGAACTTGATTATAGATATTATATTTGTTAGTATTTTATCATCATCATCATGTTTATTATTATTATTATTATTATTATTATTGTTATTATTATTATTATCAATTTTATTATTATTATTATTATTTTTTTTTTTTTTTTTTTTTTTTTTTTAGACATGTTTTGAGGTGGGAATTTATTTTGAATAAGTTTTTAAAAGTTATTAACGGATTCAGATTGTTTTTTAATCACCTCACTATATCGAAACCATGACCACTTTCACTCACACACATCTCTCACCAGCATGCACGTCTCTTCTTTTTCTTCATCACTAGGGTTTTGTTTCCAAACGCCTATAAATATACGTGTAGTACTGACTGCCGCCAGCCCCTAACGTTCCCAAACCACCAGCTGCAACCATCACTACCAGCCCCAGCGTTCGCTAACTTCCCACGAAGCGCACCCTCAACTGTTGCACCATAGCACTGCCCCTTAATACCTCGCCCCATAGAAGATCAAACCCAAGCTTTCACCACCACCTCCTAGCCTTCAGCCACCCACACGTGAGAGAACACCACACTGCCACCGCAAGAAGATCCCATGCACGCAGCCACGCCCATTAGCCACCGAGAGCTCCTCCACGTTGGAACCCCACGTTGGAACCCCCACGTTCGATAGTCCGAGTAAGGGAGACATGAACCCGAAGCCTGGAACCATCGCTGAAACCTCACGGCCACCTTCCTCCTCGGACAGCAAGGGACCGTATGTAAATGTAGCCTCTGTTTTTCTATGCCAAAACAGAGCATGGCAGCCCCGTATTGCACCACCATGAAGCCTCCACACACGCCAACAATCCCAACGTTCAGGCCCTATATCACCTCCTTGTCGAGAAGCCCACTGCATAAAACTAGCCGCCAACCGATATCACTGCTTGGCCACAAACCAGCACCATAAACATCCCTTGTTCTCACTTAGGAAAACAAAGCAATTTTTACCGTGTTGCCTGTCAACCCATAACCACCCAAGGCGTTGGACCTTCAGCCCGTTTGCTCCCACTCATCACTGCCATGACTTCCAGCAACCTTGAGCCGCCGTCGTACCTCCCCTCTTCTCGGTGAGCACCCCACACAAACTGCTTGGTGTTCCAATTCTTTTTGGTTTCCATATTTATGTTCTCTCATATAATTGCTTTGATTTCAGCCTTCCCCAAATGGCATCAAATATTTCTATAATTATTTAAATGTCCTCTAGACCCTGCTGCGTAAACTAAACCTCTATCTCCTTGGGCTTTATATAATTGATTTTTTTAAACTATGTCATAAATAGATTTCACTAGAACATAGTAAGTGTTTAATATTTTATGTTTAAACACTTGCAAGTCTACTATGTCGAGTGATATTATTATTTGTTTAATTTAAACCAAAAATTTTCTTACTAAATTGTAATACGTTATTAGTTTCAAATTACGGTTTGATTATATTAGTAGTTCTTTGGATTAAACTTTAATTATGATTAAATTTAATTAAAATAGATTTTGTGGTCGTTGTGTCAGATTTGATAAAGTTGTTATATTATAGGCATAATCGGATATAAGGAAAAATGTTAAGAATATAATTGATATTAGTATTTGTATATTCTTGTAAGATTAAATAATCATATTAATTATTAGAAAGCAAACCTATTTTAAGAAGTGGTGCTTTCACGACTTGTTTTAATATTATAGTCCAAGTATTTTTCTAGATTATGATTGGAAATTTCAAAATATATTATTAGTATTTAAATAAATTATTATATTAGAAGTTATAAAATTCTATTAAACAGAATAATTCATTGAGTATTTCTACACTATGATTTTTACTAAGTGAATTACTTGTATTTTATTAGTTTCGTGATATAAGTATTTAATGTCTTTTGTACGAACAGAATATTTATTATTCTTCATAACATGCATTTAATTTAGTAGAATAGTACGAAAAGTTAGTCTAAAAATATTAGTAACGATTCATATTTTGTATAGGCAACGGATTATGAAAGAGAATTTAGGAAGCAGCGCTACGAGATAAGTGAATTTGATCACTAAACTAGGGTCCTCACATTAGTTTATATTATTAGTAAAGCCAATTCTTTGATAGTCATTTTCAAATACCTCTCACATCATGCAAGCATGTCATTCAGCTTTACATTCAGATTCAGCTAGTTATTTATAGTAGTATGTATTATGCATCTCATATCGCATAAGTCTCATAAGTTGAGTTAAGTTCAAGTATAAAATTAAGTCAGATCAGAAAGTAATTAATCAATTAAGCAGTCTTTCAGTTAAATCAGTCAGTTAAAACAGTTCAGTTAGTTTCAGTTCAGTAAATCAGTTATTTCAGATGGTCATTCAGTTGCATGGTACCAATGCATATCAGATTAGGGTAGATGTGCAAGCCACGGACCTAAGTGTGGTCCACCATAATACGCTAGAGTACTATTAGCGGCTCCCCTTGCTACAGCGGGACATGGGACCGGTGCCTAACCTTGCAGACAGGGTTAAACGTGTTGGCCAATCAGCTCAGTTAGATCAGTTCAGTTAAACCAGTACAGTCAAATCAGATCATTTAAATCAATTCAGTTAGTCGATTTAGATCAGTCAAACCTATCAGTTAATTCAGATCAGTCACTTAAATCAGTCAGTTAGTTAGTCAAGTTAGTCATGCATGACATCAGTATTAACATATACAATCATATTTCAGAATTCAGTATAAGTTTTATAAAAAAAATATCTTATAGTATTATCTTACGTTGTGGTGGATTTTCTTATTGAGTCATTGACTCATTTTAGTTTATTTCCTATTTTTAAAACCACCCAGGTAAAAAAGATGACCAGTGCGAGCAGGCAAGCCAGAAGTAGATTGAGCAGTTTATTTGACTTTTCAACATTTCTATAAATATGTGTTTTACGATACAAGTTTAAATTCATATATTTTAGTTAATGTTTTGGAAAGACTTCTTTTATTAGAAACTTCAGTTTTGTAAAAATAAATGTAATTCAGTTTTGTTATAAAAAATGAGATTCTCGTGCCGGACTGAAAAGTTGTAGAAAATTTTGTATTACTCCTTAGCCTATAGGAAAGGCCAGTTACACACACACACAGAGAGAGAGAGAGAGAGAGAGAGAGAGAGAGAGAGAGAGAGAGAGAGAGAGAGAGAGAGAGAGAGAGAGAGAGAGAGAGAGAGAGAATGATGTTATACATCATACCGCCATCCCACTTTCATCCCATTATATAAAATGTGGCATATTAATTACCATTAAATGATAAATAATCATCCAATAAAAAATTATTTAACATTGATAAAATGTGTCACATTTTGTATAGTGAGATGGAAATGAGATGGTGGTGGGCCGTATAAAAATTTTCATATTATGTATATATATATGTTTGTGTATTTATATTATTTGAATAGCGGGAAATGTTAGAATGTGTGAATTAAAATAAAATATTAGTTTAGGTATTTCAAACAATTATATCTTATAATTAAATTCTTTATATTATCTTGTACATTGATGAAAAAATTATCTCATTGAGATTAAAACGGAGATAGTGAATCTCATATTGATCAAATAGTATACAAGAACTTCAAGCGAGAAATGTTGCCCGCACAAGGAGCGAGCAAGGCTAGAAATCATACTCGCCACACTTGTCTCGAACAAAGTTTGCTCACCCGAGCATTATTGATCACCCAACGCCAAGATTGCTTGCCTATATTGATGATTAATGCTCAACTCGAGCTATAAATGAAGAAAATAAAAGCATGGCGAGCATTTAGGACTATCTACTAAAAGTTGATCGTTTCTAACCATTGGACAACATCATGATTAATTCCTAAATCTAAGATTTAAAACTAGATTTCATGACGCAAGTAATAATTTGACCATTATGAGAATTTTTGCAGGTCCTTACAATCGAAGTTATCAACATCTATTATTTTCATAAAAGGATGCCTTTTGATTTGTTCCAAGTGTCAGTCGAAGAATAATGAACCGGAGAGCTTCATTGTATCCTTGGAACAATTTTGTCAAAACTTTATAGTAATGAAAGGGAACAAAATATGGTCTAAAGATATTGTCCTTACGAACAAGCCTTGAAGCCTACTTCGATATTCAATTACCACTTGCCTTCGTGATTTCCCAAAATTTTTTAACACATTTTCCAGCAGAAACTTCATGCCCACAGCCCATACTATGGAAATCTCCTATATTCAGTGATTATATAGTAGGCATGCTCGACTGCTATGGCCGCCAAAGTCGTTATGGCAAGAGGCTTGTTCTACTGCACTATCGTGGTGAAGAAGTATGCATGCCTTGTTTGTCTATTGTGTAAAGGTCGAGTGCTTGACTCTAGGGCAACTCGGTTGTTCTAAGAAATTTTAACCAAAACAAAGTCGATAAGTATAAATAATCCAAACCATGAGTTTGAGACATGCAAACTTGAGCCAAAGACCTAATGTCTAGTAAGGGTTCGATTTCTAGGCTATTCAAGTGTGGCTCAAAGACGGCCCCCATTGTTGGAATTTTTCCATCTCTCTATTCTTTTGTTGTAGTACAGAAATGGCACGAAATGCCCAAAGTGAGGTTTGAGGATGGTACTGCCTTGGTGATAATGAAGATCTAGCACGCCCAAGCAAGTTCTCTAGGACGGTTTGTTTTTGTGAGATAAGGAGCTAAGGTGCCCGAGACGCTCGAGGGTGACTCTCTAGCTGGCACTCCATGTCTAGTGGCCATTTCCAAGCTTTTCGCCTAGCTAGAGTCGATCACCATTATGAGTCATCTTTGATCCTTTTACTAGCCCTAGGACGCTTGGGAGCTTAATTTCCCAAACTTCCTTCTGGCTAAGTACCAGCAAGCAAAGGGTTTTTCAACTTATTCATCCATTGGGAGTCTCATGGAGACCTAGCCAATTACCTATTATTGCCAAGCTTAAGTCTTAACTCATGACATTCCAAGGAAAGTGTTTGCCTTCTTGCTTTTAAGGTGGGCAAATCTCTACTGTGCTCGGGCGAGCATCGCCTGCGCTCCTTTACTATTTCGAGGGACTTCTTGTAGTTTGGGAGTCAAGCATTGTTGCTTGGGGGCATATTGTTGCTTGAGAGGAACGTTGGCTGGAGCCCCTTTGTTGCTCAAGAGAGCTTCATTGCTAGGGAGAAGGGTTGTTGGCCAAAGCACCATTGTTGCTCAAGAGAGCCTTGTTGGTTTGGAAGAATGTTGTGACCAGAGTGCCATTGTTGCACGAGAGCCTTTGTCACTTGAGGCAAGTGTTGTTGCTTAGGAGAGCTTTAGGCCAAGTTTGTTTCACATATGAGATGAAATGAGATAAAAGTTGAAAGTTGAATAAAAAGTTACTATAATATATTTTTCATGTTATTTTTATTTTGAGAATTGAAAAAGTTAAATTATTTATTTTATTTTATGTAGAAATTTGAAAAAATTATAATGATTAGATTATATGAGATGAAATGAAAATGATTATGAAAATAAACGGGGCCTTAGTCCCTCTTGCTTCACTTGCAAGTTGCTCTAGCCAAGGTGGATTGTGCAACACTTGATGTTCTACGTGCGGATGAGAAGATGGCGAGTGGTGATTAAGACAAAGCCTGTTGCTTGTCATTACTAATGCAAGCTTCATCATTTGTGGTGTTTTTTCTTTGGTGGGGAGCTTTATCGCTCTTAAGAGGTATTTATGAGCACTGGGGGCGAGCTACAATGCTTGCCCATTGGGCAAGCAAATGCCCACAGGCTACTTGCCTACAACCCAGGTTCGTTATCGACCTTTGGCTTTCCACGCCTTTCTTTACAAGTCTCATAGAAACCTGAGGAGCTTTATAAGGAGAACATCCAAAACTCAAAACTTGTTAGCACAAGTGAAAGTTAAATCTCATGTTTGGATTGGCAAACCTTAGCAAGCTTCATTGCTTGGGTTACTCGAAGTGCTTATTGGTTCAACGAATTTCCTTCCTTGCCATGCTTGGGCAAGCTTCATTACTCGCCATGATGGTGCGAGCTTCATTGCTTGGCTTTTGCTGTTTAATGCTTGGTTACTAGCATGAACATCAGACTTGGCCAGGTATATGACTCGAGGCAAGTTTCATTGCTTGCCCAAAATGTTCTTGTGTGGGCAGTTTAAGTACCCACATTGCTTCCTTCGATATTACTTGCGAGGGTGAGCTAATCGTTTATAGCCCAGGCAAGCTTCATGATTATTCGCGATTGTTGCTCAGACAGGTCCATTGCTTGCTCGAGGCTCTTTATGTGCAGGTGGGTTACGTGCATGCCTTGTTTGTCTTTTGAGTGAGCTACATTAGTTGCTCGAGACTTCCAATCTCTAATGTGGTCGGTGCATTGTTTTTGCCCCAAGCAAGCTCATTGCTCACCCGAGATTTTTCAAGAAATGATGTGGCATGTGTCCACAAGGCTTTTGTCTTGGGCGAGAAAATGGCTTGCTTGGGACTTTTCAAGCAATGGCACGAGTGTTTTATACGAGAGCCTGGGATTTCACGAATGAAAGATAAAGATATCAACGGAACTCAGTTGTTTTTATCAGGTAAGGCAGAGGTTGCAATGCAACCAACTATGAGTTGTCAGTGCAGGGAGTTTCATGGTCGAAGATGCTCAATGTGGAGGAGCCGCATCCATGGTGGATTCCAATGGCTCTAGCTTGCTATGTCTTGACTATTGATCAGAAAAACCACATCCATATGGGTTGGATAGTGGTTGGCAGTGGATCTTGAAGTCTGATGCTGGGGAGTTGCAGCTCAACAAACTTAAATTAAGATAGCAGCACGAGCAAAGTGTGACAATGGGAGTAACGAGGACATGTCCATCTGTTTTGCTTTGCTTTGATTCCATAAAACATATAAACTCTATATAAAACGTAAATAAAAAGAGCGACACAAAGATATATACAATTTGGCATAAAGCCTACATCCATAGGTTGTTTGGGGAAGCAATCCACCATATTCAGTGATTTTATTGTCTCTTATCACCTCTCGTAGCTCTTAATACAATGGAGGAAAATCAGGATTCTAGGGAGGTTGAAGTAAATGACTTTGCTGTAGCAATATGGAGGGAGAGCCAATAATCTGCCCTAATTTGTATAGATTCCCTCGTATTATAAAGGTCTATTTCCTCCTTTGAAGTAGTTAAAGTCCCACGTGCCTTATATCAGTTTCGTCACTTTCCTTTTATCCTTCTTCCAATGGGTTGTATCTTAATTGGTTTTATATCCAACAACGGCCAAGAACAAAGGTTCATCCACAAAAAGTTATACCATGTGAGGTTTCCTACAATGGACTGAATCAGAGGAAGATGAACAAAGGATAGGTGCAAGTTTTTATGCCAAAGAGGGTTGAGGAAAGAGGTGGGGTGCAGGTACTCGACCTTTGATGCAGTTACGTGCTGCAGGTGGCTTGGTACACGCTGTCCGTGCATTGGGCAGGGCTGGAACTCTCACAGTTTTCCTTGGTGGTGTTGTGGAGGAAGAGGATTTGTGAATGGTTAGGTGCAAATAGAGCAAAAGACTTGCCTACCATCTGTGGATGCGCCGGGAGGAGGTAGGTGGCTGGATGGCTTGGTCTAAGAAGAGTACAGTTGGAGTCACGACTAAGGCAACCCTAGAAAATGGAAAAGTTGTTTACGCAATGCATGAGGGCTATGGGCTGTGTGTTTTCACCTAATTGGGTTACAGGTCAAGCTACACGGTTTGGTCCGTTTCATGGGTTTGACGCATAGGTCCTATTGTTCTTCTTGGGTACTTGATCTAACCATGGGCCTGGGTAACTAACTCAACTCAAGGGTAACATCTGAACCCAATAGTTCAAGGCCTAATATCCTTCGGGATCTAATTTTTAATCCCCGATAACTAACCTCAATATAGATGAATTTGAAGCTTAATCAAGTTTCTAACCTAACTTGACCTCCTAATTTTAAAATCTAAATAAAATAATTATTAATGACTAAATAAATAAATAATTAAAAGTAATCATTCCTCTAAAATATTGAAGGACATTACCTTGTCGATGTAGTTTGTACATTTGCATTGTTTACTTTCTTCAAAGCCTTGGTTTAAAGATTTTTTCTAACCCTGGGCTTTCTGTTGTACATGGTATTTCTCTGCTATCAATTGAGGTTACCGTCCCTCTTCTCTTAAAAAAAATACAGTTTTTCAAACAGCAATGATCAAACCATAGGGCGAGAACCATCCCTCCTCCCTCCCAAACTGTCGTCCTGCATTTACATTATTTGGAAGGATGTACTCTGCACTAAAAAAATTATAGATACGAACCAGCTGCTTTTCACAGCAATGAGCAAACCGTAGGGCAAGAAATAGAAAGATCTTCATTTCTTCAAATAGTACCTCTATGAGTATCTCTCAACAGGTAACTTCACATAGGCTTCTGAAACTTCCCATGCACCCACACTCTAAGCATGCTCTTCCCATTTCGGCGATTCACAGATTTAACACAACAATAGTCAAGTTCTAGCTGCAAGGTCCAGAAGAAGATCAAAATAAATAGTAGTCAAAAAACAAGTTTTTTTGAGTAATCCCCAAATAATACCAACTATTTGGATATTGAAACTTCAAATGAAGGAAAACCATTGGGAGTTAAAAAATTAATTAATAACAAACGAAAATCCCATAATCAATCAACAACAGTCATAGTGTAATGTGAAACTCTAGAGTGCAATTACCATCACGTAAGTAAGAAAGAGAGAGTATACCTCAATGAAGCCCACACCCAAAAAGAGATCTCTAACGGTATCTAGACAGAAGAAATAAGAACGGGTTCCATCAGAACGCATGTACTCCCTGAATCCCACTCTTTGGTCGGACTCAAATCGAAGCATAGTCATATCGTAGAGGCCTGGATTATTCAACTTAAGCTTTGTCAGCAGGTGTAAACACAGAATTCAAAATCTTATACTAATTTAAAACTATTACATTAAATTCAAACAGAAATCACGATTTTTAACTATTACCATAATCCCTAAATAAAAGCATGCCTCCTGGCTTTAAAACAGAAAAGCACTCCTTGATGGATGTTGGCATCCTCTGGAATGGAACAGCTGATAGTGTGAATACCTAACATGATACAGATAAAAGAAGCAACTTTGATGTCAAAATCACATAATTTTTCTCATAAGGTTTGAGTATGGTAGTAGACCATGCACCATGCAGAAGCTCAGGTTTAGGGGGAAAAGGTTTAAGCAGTATTAAAGTCACTTAAACGAGGAAGAAAGCAAGTATTGAGATGGCAACTTAGCATGAAGCATCTTTAGGTTCAAAGCGATACATTGCACCATGATTTCAGAATGAACAGCACATTACCACTCTTATCACTGGGCAAGCAAGAGTCTCATCCAAGAAAAACAAATAGGTGAAAGGTTTATGGAAGCAAATAAAAATGGAAAGAAGCATTGATTATAACAGATCTTGCTGCAATTTTTAACTCAACTGAACTTCAAAGACAATGATAGCCCCAAATATCACAAAATAATGGATTTTCATCTCAAGTTAACAACTAGTAATCCATGAACTCAGAGCTTGCTAGTTTTTTTTTTTTTTTTCTCATTTAGCATTATATTGTTCTTCTTTTCTTTGATAGGTAACGTGCATGTGGATGTGGATACTGGGTGATATTGACGTAAAGCTGTGTATGGGAACGAATTTGAATTAGTTATGTTATTGTTAATAAATTTAGCATTGCACTTTTACTTGCAGGAACATTTTTGGCTTGTAAACATCAATGTATACAAGTTAAAATTTCTTACACTACCATATACAAAATCATGCTATCTTCTCCCACAGAATAATTAAAAAATTATTAGATAGGCACACGCACAAACTTAATTGCATTCTATTTTGGCATTTTCTGTTATTTCACTTTTTTTTTTTTGGCTTCTTCTTGGAAACATAACATGCTGTGCATAGATTTATACATGTGACATACTACACGTGATGCTGAATCATCGATTTGCTTATATGGTGTCAAATTTGACCGATATACCTCAATTGAGGTGTTTCATTTTCATTAAATAAACAAAAGCTCTAGAGTTACAAAACTTATCTTATCTAAATAAGTACAAGTTTAATTTAAATATAAGATAGACTTAGAAAACACATCCTATTAAGAGACTGTCACATCATAGTAAAAAAATTTCCTTTGATACCCTCCCTCAAATCAATGCTAGTGGGTCAATTAGCACAATTTGCTAACCAAGTATTGATGCCATTGTCGAGTCAAGGCTTTGGTGAAAATATCAGCTACTTGGTGTTCAATAGACACATGAGGAAGAATGATAGCTTTAGACTCATAGGTATCTTGGATATAGTGACAATTAACCTCGATGTGCTTCGTACATTCAAAAAAAATTGTATTGGCTACAATTTGAATGGCACTTGTATTATTACCATGAAGAGGCATGGAATGTGTTTGGGCAGACCCGAGTTCTAAAAGAATACCACGCAACCACATAATTTCTGAACATGCAGCAGACATTGCCTGAGTTCAGCCCATAAATTTTACACGCACAGGTGAGGAGTCCATCACAATGAAATAAAGCTGAAACAAAACAAGAGAACAAAATAATGAACATAAATAGAACTGTTATGTACCGATAGCCAAAGAATAACAGGAAGCTGAGACCCACATGAACTAGTCTGGGCCAATGATAAGTCCACGAATCAAATCAATAGGAGGCCCACGAACCAACTGCCGAAGAAATTAGAAAGCCCACAACTCACACTGCCAGCGTCGAAACAAAGATCCAAAATGGAACCAGTGACGCCGAGACACACGAAAAAGCCACACAGAGGATTGAAAGTCATTGCAGCGATGGAAAAGGCACCAGCCAATGTCGACAGAGTCCACTTATTTCCATTTCAGCCCACAATTATTTCCTTATTTCTCCATTTGTTATTTTGTATAGTTAGCATATATTTGATAGATTATAGTTTACATGTATAGGGCTAGAATCATGCGGGAACTTATTTGCTTTCCATGCATAGCATTCTTGTAAAGTCCATATATAATATACAAAACTCAAGGCCAAACACATTCGACCATTCACAGAAAACCTAGTCCTTGACATGGTGTCAAGAGCTGACTGTTAAAGTTCCTCTCACGTTCAATTTTTTTTTTTCAATTTTGGTAATCCTCATGTATTTTGGCTATTTCGGCGCACTGTTTTCAGAGGAGTGTTCTTTGGCAACTTTTATGCCTCCTGTTAGGATTCTCAACAACTTCTGATTTTCAGTGCAGTATTCTTGGCTGTTTTCATGAATTTTGTCCGTGGCTTCGTGGGTTAGTCCCTTGACATTTCGGTAAGTTCTGTCTTGGCCGGCCTCTTTGTGTTTTCGGCTATCGTGGGCCTCTTCTCTAGGGTTGTGCATCTGGATCCAAATATCCGGTTATAACCGGATTCGGACCGGAAAACCTGATTAATTGGGCGGATAACCGCTAAATTTAATTTGGGCAGATAGTAAAATTTTATACCCGCCCAGATCCAGTTACAGATTCGGTTTTTAAACCGGATACTCGCAACCAGTTTTATTTTAGAAATATCTGTCGAACATTGCCACTCTCACTCGACACATTTCTCACTTCCCTCTCTCCATCTCTCCAAATCGACAAAAAACCCTAGCCGTTGCTTCGCCATTCTCCATTCGCCGTTCATCTTTGCCAAGTATGAGACTCCACCTCGGTCATCTTCGCCATGTTTTCATTTTCGATTCTTCTATTTTGAATGCGACAATCCTAAACCATAAGCCATTTTCTCCCTCTCTTCGATCTCGATGGTCTCTCCCTCACTTTAGAGTCATCAACACAGACCCATCCCACTTCCCTCTCTCCATCTCTCCAAATCGACAAAAAACCCTAATCGATGCTTCGCCATTCTCCGTTAGCCATTCATCTTTGCCAAGTATGAGACTCTACCTCGGCCATCTTCGCCATGTTTTCATTTTCGATTCTTCTATTTTGAATGCAACCACCCTAAACCAAAAGCCATTTTCTCCCTCTCTTCGGTCTCGATGGTCTCTCCCTCACTTGAGAGTCATCAACACAGACCCATCACCCATCATGGCACGGTGTCCAAGCTCATCAATGAGCTGTAAAAGCCATTTTCCCTTCCCTTTTGGTTTAGATCTAAGTTTAGTTTGTTTTTTTCCTAATCTCTAGTCTATTTTCGAGTTTTTGACATGAACTTTTGGTTTTCTTTTCCTAATCTCTAATCTATTTTCGATTTTTTGAGATGAACTTTGAGATATAGATTAGATCTGGGTTTGTTTTTATTTTTTCCCCTAATCTCTAGTCTATTTGCAATTTTTCATTTGGTTGTTCAAAACATGTACATTTTGACTCTACTAGGTAGATTTAAGGGACGATGCCAGGGAATTTTCGTGGGTTAAATATTTGATTTGTCCAGATGATTTTAATAATCTGGAGCGGCAAGTTTAATAAATAATATTATTTATTATATAATATTAAGAATTATATCTTTTTTTATTTAGAAAACAGATTATATATATGTCCAATCTCTAGTGGTGGTGGAGCAGATTCGCAGACTTTATTTGTATCTTCATTTTTATCTTTTGGCAGCTGAATTTTGTTTAATATTTATTTGTTCATTTTTATTTGTTCTTCTCTGTTTCAGCTCAACTGAGGATATAAATGATATTGGACTAATATATATAAATTACTCAAGATTGAGGTATTGTTTTGTTTTGCTTTTTCTTATTTATTTATACATATATATAAATGGACGATCTCTGCTAAATGAGTTAATTTCAAGCTGCCCAACTCACTCACCTTTGCTAAGATCTTTCTTGAAAATTATCCATGCTTGGTATTTTTTTTCTGGGTAAATTGTTAGGTCACACATAAGTTATTTTCCAGTTGAGGTGAGTTTTTTGCTTTTTGGGTTTTTCTTAAAGTGTTCTATACATAAGTTAAAATGATCTCTATCCTCCTGTTACATGGTTTCATTAGTAGCCAATTGCAAGGTAATAGATCAGTTGTATGAACTTCTTAATAAATGAGGAATCGATTTGGTAGTTGCTTGACATTGAGATTTCAGGAAGCTACCGGAACCCCCATATACACTGATTCATGCTTTGAGCTCCCTTCAAATTTAATAGGTTAATTTGTTTGTTCTCTCTCATTTAGGGCTCCTGAGATTGACATTTTAGAACTAGAGAATCTTTTCTCAGCAGCACTTCCAAGTTCAAATCATGGCAAGAAGTCTATACATAGTTCACTTGGACATAGATCAGATAAAGTGCAACTGGTAATCAAGCTTTTGGTTCTCAAGCTGTATTGGGTATAACTGTTTCTGTTCAATTTTTCTTACTTGAAGTTGTCTATATTTCTTCTTGAGATCTAAGCCCTGGAATATTTGGCAAAATATGTGTCATTGGAAATCAAGTTTTGGACTTCTGGTTTATTGTCTATTCATACATGAGTTTTAATAATTCTCCTTTTTTGGTTTATTCTAACAGGCTCTTGATTGAACTGGTTCAGCAGTATGGGGTGAGAAAATGGTCGCATATTGCTCAAATGTTGCCTGGGAGGATAGGAAAGCAGTGTATTAGGCTATTAGTTTAATTAGTTGTGATGTATTAGTTTAATTAGTTGTGATATATTATTATTCATTTTGCATTGTTACGTATTAGTTTAATTAGTTGTGATGCATTATTATTTATTTTGTTATTTGTAAATTTATGTTTTGCATTGTGATGTATTAGTTTAATTAGTTGTGATGTATTATTTTTTTTTTTATAAAAATATTTTTAAGTGATTAAATTATCTAGGCAATTTAAAGATGATATCAGAATTTTTTTTTTTTAAAAAGGTAGTAAAATATTGAATATCCAGGTTATTAAATCCTAGATATCCGGGTTTTAGAGCCTAAAATGCAAAAGAGCGGTTATCCAGTTAAAATCCAAAATCCCAGATATCCAAGTTTTAGAGCCTAAAATGCAAAAAAGCGGTTTTCCAGTTAAAATCCAGATATCCAGATCTAATTCAAGTATCCGCCCGAATTAAAACTAGGTCTAATCCAGGCGGATAACCGTCCGGTTTTTGGAATCCGGATCCGGGTCCGGTTATGTTCGAATATCTGGATCCAGGTTAGTCCCTTGCTGTTTCAGCAAGTTCTGTCTTGGCCTCTTTGTGTTTCTGGCTATCGTGAGCCTATTCTCCCCCTTCCTGGCATCTTTGAGGTTAAGTGGCTGTCGACGCATCCTTTCTTTGTCATTTTTGGCGTTTCTGTGGTGCAGCCTTCTGGTGCTTGTTTGTGCTCATCGCAGTTATCGGCACAGGTATATGTTGCATGTGCGAATTTTGTTATCGGTGCTTCTTTAGTTTTTCGATCAATCTGAAATCTTATTAGGCTCTTATGTTGATTTTGGGTCAATTCGAAGTCAACTTCTTAGTTGTTCGCTGCACTTA
Organism: Platycarya strobilacea; assembly: GCA_036898215.1. Classification (NCBI taxonomy): domain Eukaryota; kingdom Viridiplantae; phylum Streptophyta; class Magnoliopsida; order Fagales; family Juglandaceae; genus Platycarya; species Platycarya strobilacea. Next base: position 21,030,727 of record CM072555.1, on the reverse strand, counting down.
GATTCTCTACTCTGGGTATTTTTTTGTTGCACTGTTCGTGCACTAGTATTTTCAAGAACATCTTCATTTCGGTTTCTGGATATTTTGACCTTTTTTTCCCCTATTGGCTTTGACTCAAGTTTTATTGCCATGCACTGCAACTCTGTGTATCAAGTTCACAGGCAAAAATTATGCCACCCGGGCTTTTCAATTTGAAGTTTTCCCCAAGAGAAAAGACTTGTCAAGCTATATTGATGGCACGGATGTCGCTCCTCTCTGCTGAATCGATCTCTGGTTCCATTTCTTGATGTTTGTTTCGGTGAATTACTTCATAAAGAAGAACGTCTTAGTACGCAAGCTATTTTGGAACAATCTCATGACAATTCAGATTCAGCAACTGTGGCCTATGCTGCCCAAGGCCAAGAACCACTTAAGAATTCTAAACCCTTGCAGTGTTTTTGCTATAAGGAATATAAGCACATCGCTGCTAATTGTCCTAAAAAATACTACTACTATTGCAAGAAAAATGGCCACATTATTAAGAAGTGTCATATCCGCCTCCAGAATCATCAGCCTCAAACATTTCAGGCCTCTGTTATTGTATCTCCAACGACGACTTTTGTGGTCAATGGCTATACTTTAGGTGATTCCTATTTTCCTGCAACTTCTACAATGAATTACTGCACACTCGAGATGGTGCAACAGATGCTAATTTCGGCATTATTGACCATGAGATCCCAAGGTAACACTCCTACTAAAATCTGTTATGTGGACTCAAGGGCCTTTAATCACATGGCGTATAATCCCTCAACTGTGTCATGTTCACCCTATGATGGAAAATCTACCATAAAAATTGCCAATGGCAGTTCCTTGCCCATAACTGTTGTCAAAGATGTCTCCTCTAAATTCATTGATGTGTTTCTTGCTACTCAACTTTCCACGAATCTTATCTTTGTTGGTCAACTAGTTGATAACAATCGTGTTATTAACTTTTCTGGTGATGGTTGTGTTGTGCAAGATTAGGTAATGGGGAAGCCAATCACAAAAGGACCTAAAGTGGGGCACCTATTTCTATTATTTTTGCCTATTCCAGCTTTTTCTTCTGTTTCCCCTAATTTTTCTTTTGCTTGTAATAATGTTTCAAATCTGAGTATGGTGTGGCATCATCATTTAGGCTATCACAACACTCAAATATTATCTCATGTATTGAACTCTGGTTTACTTGGTAATAAAGAAAGTTGTTCTTCCTCTCTTAAGTGTACTTCTTGCAAGTTTGGTAAAAGCAAAACTCTTCCCTTTTCCTTGCATTTGAGTCGAGCTTCTCATTATTTTGATCTTATCTATAGTGATGTTTGAGGACCTTCCCCGATTAGTTCACATAAAAAATTTAAAGATTATGTGACGTTCATTGATGATCATAGCAGATTTACTTAGGTCTATTTTCTTCGTTCTAAATCTGAGGTTTTTCGTACTTTCACTATGTTTTTAGCACATGTTGAAAATCAATTTTCTGCTACTATCAAAACATTGCGCAAAGATTCTGTTAGTGAATATTTATCTAATGAGTTTCAGGAATTATTGGCTTCTAAAGGTATTATTCATCAATGTTCATGTCCAACTACTCCACAACAAATAGAATGGCCGAACGCAAAAATCGTCACCTTCTGGATGTCATACGTACTCTCTTGTTAAAATCTTCTGTTCCATCCATGTTCTGGGTCGAGACCCTGAAAACTGCTATTCATTTGATAAATCATTTACCTTCCCAAGTCCTACAAATAGAGTCTCTCAATTTTCACTTATTTGTTGAGCAACCTAGTTACAACAACCTCCGTACATTTGGTTGTATATGTTTTGTTCATTTACCTCTTCATGAGCTACAGAAATTTTCTATTCAATCTGTTAGATATGCACTCTTGGGATATAATGTATCACAATAGATTTGATTGCTGTGATCCTACATTACATCGGGCAAGCATTTCTAGAAATGTTATTTACTTTGAAAATCAACATATTTCTCATGTGTCCTCCTCTATTACTGTGATCCTCCCCTCCTTTGAGCAGTAGTTTTCGGATATTCCTTCTCCCAATTCTCGCTTTAAACCAAGCATGGTGTATAGAGGTTGTTGTAACTTCCTCTAGTACTATCACCATACTTCACGCCCACAGTCACTTCCAGTGGCTCTTCCGATATCTGATTCTACATAACTCCAGATTCAGTTAATTGCAACACCTTCAGTGGTATTGGTATGCCGCTCTCCCTGAGTGTCTGTACTCCCAGATAGGTATGGGTTTCCTTTTTCAGTTCTGGCAATTCTATACTTCTATTTCAACTTACTGGTGCATTGTCCAATTTTGATCTTCCCACATCCTACTCACAAGCTGCCAAGCATGAATGTTGGCAACAAATTATGCATGAAGAAATGGCCGTTCTAAGGGCCAATCACACCTGGATAATGAGCTTTGTCCTCCCACCATTACTCCTCTGGGTTGCAAATGGGTCTCCTCAGTCAAGGTCCAATCTGATGGCAGTTTGGACCGATACAAAACTTGACTTGTTGCACTTGTAAATAATCAAGAATATGGTGTCAATTATGAAGAAGTTTTTGCTCTTGTGACTAAAATGACTATTCTTCGTACTATTTTAGCTCTTGCTGCTTCTAAGGATTGGCCATTACTTCAAATCAATGTCAAGAATGTTGTTCTTCATGGGATCTCAAATAGTGCATTTATATGAAGCCACCTCCATGATTGTTTTCCTCTCCGACTTCACAAGAGTGTAAGCTTAGTTGCTCCCTTTATGGTCTCAAGCAAGCTCCGAGGGCCTTGTTTGATAAATTCCAAACCACTTTATTAATATTTTCATTCAAGCAAAGTAAGTATGACACGTCCTTGTTTATTCGGAAATCAGATATGGGTATTGTTGTTCTTTTGGTATATGTTCACAATATTATTCCTGAAAGTAGAGGAATACTTCATAATTTTCTGTATCTCAAAAACGAGTTACATGATCCCTCTATATAGAGGCCGATACACCTAATTTCTAGGGATATATACAACTTACCTAGAAAACGATTAAACCTATCTAAAACAGAAAGCAATAAAATAGGAAATAAATATTTATGGATTTGGTAACAAGCTACCAGAATCCCTACAAATATGGAAACAAAAAACTGATCTGTTTAGCTATAGATCTCCTTAATTTCAGCCCTCTAATCACGCAGACAGATCAACATACAAATTAAACTCCTAATAATTCTACACTCCTCCTCAAGCTGGATGGTAAATGTTAATTAACCCCAGCTTGGAACTTAGATCATCAAAAAACTTTCTTGGTAGGGCCTTGGTAAGAATGTCGGCTGTTTGAAGACGTAGGTACATATAGCATCTTGATCATCCCTTCCTCTATCTTCTCCTTAATGAAGTGCCGATCAATCTCCACATGCTTAGTTCTGTCATGGTGGACTGGGTTCTTGGCAATGCTGATTGCTAACCGGTTGTCACAGAACATCTTCATAGGTTCTTCACTTGAAATTCTTAATTCCTCTAGTACCCTTCTTAACCATATTCCCTCACAAATACCATGGGCCATTGCCCGGAATTCAGCTTCTGCACTGCTCCTTGACACCACTGATTGCTTCTTACTTCTCCATGTGACTAGATTTCCCCACACATAAGTACAGTACCCTGAAGTTGATCTTCGATCTTGTACTGATCCGGCCCAGTCTGCATCACTGAACACCTCTATGTCTCGCATTTGATTCTTCTCAAAAAATAATCCTTTACCTGGTGTTAGCTTCAGGTATCTTAGGATCCGATACACTGCCTCGATGTGTTCTTCATTTGGATTGTTCATGAACTGACTTACCATGCTGACAGAAAATCCAATGTCTAGTCGTGTGTGAGATAGGTAGATCAGTTTACCCACTAGCCTTTGGTATCTGCCTTTATCTACCGGTGCACAATTTTCTTTAGTGCCTAATTTTGTTGTTGAATCCATAAGTGTGTCCACTGGCTTACATCCGAGCATCCCAGTCTCCTTTAATAAGTCCAGGACGTATTTTCTTTGGGAAACACAAATTCCCTTTATTGACCTTGCAATTTCCATGCCTAGGAAGTATTTGAGCTATCCAAGGTCCTTGATTTCAAATTCCTTAGCTAGAAGACCTTTGGTACTATTGATTTCTTCCTCATAATCTCCTGTTAGAATTATGTCGTCCACATATACAATAAGGACTGCCATTTTTCCTGTAGATGAGTGTCTGACAAACAATGTGTGATCTGATTGACATTGAGAATAGCCATGATTCTTTATTACTTTTGTGAATCTCTCAAACCAGGCTCGTGGGGATTGCTTGAGCCCGTATAGTGATCTTTTAAGTTTGCAAACTTTGTTGGGTGTATTCGGTGTTTGAAATCCTGGAGGGATTTCCATGTAAACTTCCTCAGCCAAGTCACCATTTAGGAAGGCATTCTTGACATCTAGTTGGTGAAGAGGCCAATCAAGATTTGCAACCAATGATAGGAGAACCCGAACTGTGTTTAGCTTGGCTACTGGGGCAAATGTTTCCTCATAGTTGATTCCATAAGATTGGGTGAATCCCTTTGCAACCAGCCGTGCCTTGAATTGATTAACACTTCCATCTTCTTTATACTTGACTGAGAATATCCATTTGCATCCTACTGGCCTTTTTCCCGATGGTAATTCTGATATTTCCCAGGTTCCATTCTTTTCCAATGCATTTATTTCTTCATCCACAGCAGATTTCCACTCAGGGGATTCAAGGGCTTCTTGTATGTTATTAGGAACCTGAGTGCTGTCGAGATTGGCAACAAAAGACTTGAATTTTGTTGACAATCCTTCATATGATATGAAGGTGTTTATAGGATGTTTTGTGCATGTTCTAACACCTTTCCTCACAGCAATAGGATAGTCACTGTCATCATCAGCTAACTCACTCTGTGAAGGCTCGGGATTAGGATCACCTGAAGGATCTTCACATGATCTTGGACTAGGATCAGACTCTTGGTTTTGCTCCAGAGGTGCTGGTGGTTCCATCTCCTTTTGGTTCCTCCTCCTCCATGAATAGGTAATCAGCTCATCATTAGTAGTTGACTTACTAGTGTCCAGATTATGGTGGGAAGTAGTGGTTTGATTTTGAGATGAAGATTCTAGGAAGAGATGTTGTTGAGGAGGAATAGAGTTAGAATTCAGTGATGGTGCTGAGTGGTTAGGATTTGGGGAGAGCTGGACAGATTCATCAATATCCCAAAGCTGATATTCTTGGGTAAAGTTGATCTCCCCCTGAATATCAGATTTGGGGTAGTAAGGCTGGTGCTCAAAAAAGGTGACATCCATGGAGTGGTAGTACTGTTTAGTGACTGGTGAGTAGCACTTATACCCCTTTTGAGTTGGAGAGTACCCAAGGAAGATGCACTTAAGAGCTCTAGGATCAAGTTTATCCCTTTGATGTTGATGGACATGAACAAAGGCTGAACAACCGAAAACCTAGAAGGGAATAGTGGAGATGACACGGGTATTTGGGAAAAATTGACGTAGGATTTGACAGGGAGTTTTAAAGTTGAGAATCCTGGATGGCATCCGGTTTATGAGGTATGCTGCAGTGAGTATAGCTTCACCCCAAAATTGTTTTGGTATTTGAGTAGAAAACTTAAGAGATATTGCAACATCTAGAAGGTTCCGATTTTTCCTTTTAGCAATTCCATTTTGTTGAGGGGTGTTGACACATGAGCTTTGATGAATGATCCCGTGACTCAAGAGATAATTATTGAGAATGGATTTGAAATATTTTTTGGCATTGTCAGTTTTCAGAACTTGGATTTTGGTTTGGAATTGAGTTTGTATCATGGTGTTGAAGTTTTTGAAAATCTGACCTGCCTCTGATTTTTCTTTCATGAGAAATACCCATGTAAGCCTAGTGTGATCATCAATAAATGTAATAAACCAACAGGAACCAGTCACATTTTTGAGTTTAGATGGCCCCCAAACATCATTGTGGATCATTGAAAAGGGTTGGGATGCTTTGTAGGATTGGTTGGGGTAAGAACTACGAACATGTTTAGAGAATTGACAGATTTCACACTGAAACTTATTAGGATTTTTATTATGAAATAGGGAAGGAAATAGCTTCTCAAGATACAAGAAATTCGGATGACCTAATCTATAGTGCCACAACATAATTGCACTATCATTATTAGAACAACTGACAGAAAAAGAAGTTGGACTCCTAGACACTAGACAATCGGACTGATGAGTTGAGCCTTGAGGAGGATGTGTAACCTCGAGAAAATAGAGCCCTGAGCACATTTTAGCACTGCCAATCATCTTCCCCGAGTCCAAGACCTGAAATTCACACATCTTTGAACCAAATTTAGTCACACAATTCAGATCTCGAGTGAGTTGACTGATGGACAATAAATTGCAATTCAAATTCGGCACAAGGAGAATTGATTCAAGTGTGATATTTTCTGATACTTTGATAGAACCTGTGCCAACCACTTTTGAGAGTGAACCATCGGCTATCCTGATAGCTAAGTGCTTATCACATGGGCTATAAGTGGATCATATGGTCTGAAGCTCCAGAATCTATAATCCATGGATTTGGCATCTCCTTTTTAATAGTGAGAGCACTTAAAAAATTACCTTTTTGGGCTAAGGACCCTGTACCAACCACAGTGGAGGTTTGGGCAAGCAATGACTGGTTGAACAATTTCTATAGAATGTCTAGTTGTTCCTTGCTGAATGGAGTGGGTTCGGGTGCATGTTTGTCATCCACTGAAACAAGATTGCCCCGTCCCTCTTTGTCATTGGCACGCCGGGAAGACTTCCAATCCGCTGATTTGCCATAGATTTTCCAGCAAGTGTCCTTGGTGTGACCAGGACGGCGGCAGTGATCGCACCATGGGCGTCCTTTCTTTGGTTTGGTGTCATTGGTGTTGTAGTAGTTCCCTCTAACTGTAAGGGCTGAGCTCTCAAGATTTGTCACTGATTCTTGAGAGCCCATTATGATTTTCTTTCGACTCTCCTCTCTCCGGACTTCAGAAAAAGCCTCCCGGATATTAGGTAGATGTTTGGATCCCAAGATTCTTCCTCTTACTTCATCAAGATTCTTATTTAATCCAATCAGAAATTTATATATTCTCTTTCGTTCAATGATCTGTCTATACCTGATTCCATCACTTGGACAGCTCCAATTGTGATCCTCGAACAAGTCCAGTTGTTGCCAATAGCGGTTGAGGGTGTTGAAGTACTGGGTTACTGTTAAATCTCCTTGGCGGAAGTCATGGAGAACACTCTCTACTTCAAATAGTTCAGATGTATTCTCATTGTTGGAATATGTTTCATTGGCAGCCTCCCAAATTTCCTTTGTTTTTCCGTAGAGGAGAAAGTTTTATCCGATTTCATTTGTCATAAAATTAATGAGCCATGACATGACCATGTTGTTCTCGGAATTCCAGATTTTGAATTTCTCATCATTCTTGTTTGGCTTGGCAGTCACTCCATTGAGATAATCATCCTTTCCCTTTCCGCATATGAACATCATTACGGAGTGGGACCATTGGAGATAGTTGTTCCCATTCAGTTTGTGTCCTGTAATGGGCATGAGATTACTATCTTCACTGCTGTTACTGGAAGCCATGGCTTCCTTGTTGGAGGTGATGTGGGACACGGAAGCAGTTGAGTCATTTCTCCCGTATTTGGTCATATGAGGGAATTAGGGTTCAGAGAATGCTCTGATACCATGCTGAAAGTAAAGGAATACTTCATAATTTTCTGTATCTCAAAAACGAGTTACATGATCCCTCTATATAGAGGCCGATACACCTAATTTCTAGGGATATATACAACTTACCTAGAAAACGATTAAACCTATCTAAAACAGAAAGCAATAAAATAGGAAATAAATATTTATGGATTTGGTAACAAGCTACCAGAATCCCTACAAATATGGAAACAAAAAACTGATCTGTTTAGCTATAGATCTCCTTAATTTCAGCCCTCTAATCACGCAGACAGATCAGCATACAAATTAAACTCCTAATAATTCTACAATTATGATTACTGGTTCCAATTCTGCTTTAATTAGCCAACTCAAGACTTGTCTCTCATAATCCTTTCATATCAAAGATCTTGGATCTCTCACTTATTTTATTGGTCTTGAGGTGTGTCGTAGTCCATCTGGTATTTCACTCAACCAACATAAGTATGCTAGTGACTTGGTGACTACATCTGGCCTACAGGAGGCCACTTCTATTGATACTCCCATAGAATTACATGTCAAGCTTCGCAAAGAAGAGGGTGACTTACTTGCTAATCCCACTTTATACCGGAAGTTGGTGGGTAACCTTGTCTATCTCACCATTACTAGATCGGACATTTCCTTTGTTATACAACAAGTCAGTCAGTTTCTTCAAACTCCTTGTCATCTTCATTTGGCTGCTTTTCATAGGATTATATGCTATGTTCAGGGCATTTTTGTCTGTGGCTTATTCTTTCCTACAAACAACTCTACTTGTCTTGAGGTTTATAGCAACGCTGATTAGGCTAGTTGTGCTTACACACGCCACTCAATCATTGGTTGGTGTGTGTTCTTAGGTGATGCATCGATCTCCTCGAAGAGTAAGAAGCAAAATCGAGTTTCTATGTCATCTACAGAATCTGAGTACCGGTCGATGTCGCTTGCTTATTCCGAAATTAATTGGTTTCGAGGTTTGCTTGCTGAGTTCAACTTCTCTAAGACCAATCCAACACTTTCACATGCCGATAATACAAGTGTTATTCATATCACAGACAATCATATATATCATAAGCGCACAAAGCATATTGAAATCAATTGTCACTCTATCCGTGAAGCCTTTGAAATTTAGGTTATCACTCTTCCACATATTTCTACTAAACTACAAATTGTTGATATCTTCACCAAGGCACTTACTCGCCATCGACATTGCTTCCTGAGTAGCAAATTGATGCTCGTTGATCAACCCGCATCAATTTGAGAGAGGCTATCAATGGAGTCCACTTCTTTCCATTTCAGCCCACAATTATTTCCTTATTTCTCCATTCATTATTTTGTACAGTTAGCATATATTTGACAAATTAAAGTTTACATGTACAGGGCCAGAATCATATGGGAACTTATTTACTTTCCATATATAGCATTCTTGTAAAGTCTATATATAATATACAGAACTCAAGGCCAAACACATTCAGCTATTCATAGAAAAACCTAGTTCTTGACAGCCAAAACCGAAAAAACCACAGACAAAGCCGAAACACCGGTCAAAGGCACCAAAATGCTAAGAATCACCAGGAAAGCTAACAAAGGATGCCAATGATGCCAAAGCACACCTCTATGAAAACAGTGAGTGCAATACAGCCAAAGAAGTCCAGAGAGAAGGGAGTCAATGCCGAGAACTGGGAAAACTTAGCCCAAAAACACCCCCCCAACAGAAAGTGCCAAACTACCCAGAAAATGACTGCGGAGAATGAGAAACTCAGAGATGGACCTCTGAACAGAATCCAGACGTGCACCGAAATCTAGAAGGAGACGCAACAGCTGGTGAGAATAGACCAAGAGCACCCAACAGAGGCACTTAGACAGTGCCAATGAACACACAGGGAAGCCCAACCAGGAACTCAGAAGTCACCAAGAAGGAAAACCCACGAAGAAGCCTACTGCGATAGTCACGAAGGCATGAGAAATTCAAAAAATCCAAGAAGAAAAAATTCTAAGGAGACACAGTAATTAAGAACTTGCTCTTGATACCATGTCAAATTTGGCCAAAATATCTTTTTATTTTTTTGATAAGTAAATTTGGCCGAAATATCTCAATTGAGGTGTTTCATGTTCATTAAATAAATAAAAGTTCTAAGGTTACAAAAATTATCTAAATATGTACAAGTTTAATTTAAATACAAGATAAACTTATAAAACATATCCTATTAAGAGACTACCACATCATAGTAAAGAAAATCTTAATTTTTTTCTTTTATATATGTACCATTTTCAAAAGGGAGTATAGCCTAGCAACCAATTAGGTATTTTTTATTAAAAGAAACTTATTGACCATTTCTTAGAAGGGCCAAACCAAGGGGTTACTTGCAATCACTAGACAATAGATCCCACTTCTAGTACCATCAAAAGTGTACAAATTATGGGATCATTTATACTTTGTTTTTTATAGGTAAAATGATGGGATTTAAGGGGATAAGGGAAAATTTAGATTATGTTGCAATCACTAGACAATAGGTAACAATGTCTCTCCCAGATGGCCCAAAAACCAAAAGCATATCCCAAGCCCCAGACCTGGGTACGCATAAGTTGTACTTGCAAAATAAAAAAGCAATGCCTTGCCAATGGAAATAAGAACCAATCGGATGCATTAGAGGAGGGCTGTTAACAGATTTGAAAAGATGATACTTAAGAGAACTAAATGCACCTAATCAGCTCCCATCTGTTGCAATATTACATAACAGGCAGCATTAGAAAAGGGCAGAATACGTGCATAAAGGTTTTCGCTAAAGAAAATTTTCAACTGGGATGAGTGGCGATTGCTACTAAAATAATAAAATTTCAAGTTGGTGGTAGAGAGATGTGACATCTTAACAACCACCAAATGAAAATAATAATTAAAAAAAAAGTTTTACTGAGATTTATAATGCATGATCATTCAAGTGATAAAAAAAAAAAAAAGATACAGGGCCCTATTTAAACTTTGTACATTTGAGTTTAACATCCAGGGGCCACCTAGCTATGCGAACTTGAAATTATTTTCAGGAATAAAATGCTTACCAAGGTAACAAAATCCACACCACCAATGCAACAGTCTCTTTCTTTCAATGAATATGCATCATTTCTATTATTCTCTTTAACATCTGGAGAAGCAAAAAAGAAATGTTACGTACGTATTGCATATGGGGACAACAAAAAGTACACGGCAATGAGAAGGATAAGTTCAAAACCTGACAAGCAATTTTGCTGCTTTTGTAGAAAAATTTCTTGGCAAGTATGGCAGCCCAACCACTCTGGAAACCCAGTTGTAGAAAAATCACAGCAGAATGTATGGAAACGATGTCTAACAGATGCTACAGTAGCAGTAGCTATAATCTCTTCAGCCCTCTCAAGAGTCTCACTGCTGCAATCGCATGCATACACAATGATGTGTTCATTGCCACTACAAAATGAAGGGAAGTCTGTAAGCATTAAGATAGAAAGCCAGCGGCATGATCTGGAGCTTATGACAAAGATCTAGAACATGTCTAAATTTAATAGATTTATCTCAAACTTTTAACTAAAAAAAATGTAATGTAAGTTTATCAAGTGCTAAAACTAATTTGAAACATTTTCTACATGTTTCAACAAAATAGGGAAGTTTAACAAAAATAAGCAACATGGTGATAAGCAATCATAAAGAGGCCTAGAAATATTTCCAGTAACTGGTGCATTCAAATTGTGACATCACAGCCAGTTTACTGAATATTTCCCAAAGCGAATCACCAAAAATAAATTGTCAAGTACTGATTTGCTAGACAAACTTCAAAATAAAAAACTAGAAATGATTTTCGGTGCATGCAATGACTATCTATAAAGCTGTTTACTACAATGATTTAGAAAATACTTATCTGGATGAAAATAGCAACTAAAGGAACTGCATTTAATTTTGAAAAAATTCCAATTAGTCCCTAGGTTTTCATGGTGTTCGAGCTTGCATCCTCAGTTTCCACATCCTCCCCTCCACTTTCATGTGTTCACAATTTAGTAAGAACATCAGAGTTTTGTTGAAAATCTTAACACAATAGAAACCACATCACTACATGCCAGGTTGGCTTAGAAATTTGGAGGCTAAGTAACAAATTAGAAAATGTTAATATCATCTGGCATCATGAGAACATGAGGATTTTAAGTTTTGTTGTGGAGATTAGGTGTGGGAAAATATACCAGAAACCCTGTGAAAGCACCAATTAGTGCAAATATTTTTACATCTCTTCATGAATTCATTATCACCATAAGCTTATTTTAAGACATGCCGCACACATAGATTAACACATGACAGGACATGCATCTAAGAAAATTAAAAAATAAAAATAAAAAAGACAATAACATGACCTTTAAAAAAAAAATAAAGGGTAGAGAAAACAATTGAAGCCAAAAAAGAATATCCCGAAAAAACCTTTAAAAAAACCAAAAAAAATTTAAAAACTAATAAAAAAAACATTGAGAATTTGCATCACATCCTTGTAAGGTGGGGAGCGGGGCCTTTTTCCTTTTTCCTGCATTTTTGCTTGATATCTACATTACTATTTTTTTCATTTTTTAAATGTTATTTTGGGCTTTTCTAGCATATGGCAGTGCCAAACTATGTACAAGGCATATCATGTGCAGTCATGGCAATAACGCAGCACAAATTCCATTTAGAATTCTGGACGAAACCTTGATAGAAGGACTGATTTCATATGAGATTAGAGAATAGAAAGAAACAAGGCTGAAAGTTTTGCAGTTTTTTGTCCAATTTGTAAACATTGATAGTGATTTTAGACTGTTGTGTCTAAAATTAAAATAAATTACAAAATAATTACTTCCCTTAAAGTTATTATACGTCAATTATGTAGGAACAATAATACATGCTTTAATAGAAACTAAGTGATGATACGTTATTTTATGGCGAATTATGTGATTACATTCTTGGATTAGCTACAAGGTAAGTAGTTTGACCACACCTAGTCAAATTAAATTCTTGGATTAAATTCTGCTATTGTTCTTGATGGGGCTAATTCTCATTATTTCCTTGTTGCTATTTCTAGTTCCTAGCTTGTAATTAAGTGTCCTCTCTTGTATAGTCCGTGTACTTGGGCTATGCCTAATTGCTTGATATAATAACATATCATCTCACTTACCTAAAAATAAAACCCAAGGAAAAGTAAGCCGAAGGGAGTTTTAACTTATTCAATGCTTGTTCTTAGATTCCAAGAGATTCTGCAAGTTCTTACATCAAGACAGCTGATTTGAGCTCAGATGCTGTCAAATTCAGAGTTATACTTTAATCAAACTGTCATCCTACTTAAAGTGAAATGAATATCAAGCTGCTATGCATATCCACACTTTAACGCCCATCTATCAACATTATCTACAACATCTAGGTGACCAGTGCAGGCTAGTAACAACCTCTGAGAAGACTGTCTCATATCATACAGTGCTTGATGTCATTGGGTCATTTCATTTCATTAATTACATTGAAATTAGGACGTTAGATGTAGGGTAAAAAACATTAAAACATTTTCTTATAAGCTCTAGATCATGATACTGTTAACAATTTAGCTGCTTTAAATTTGCAGGAAAATACAGAGTAATGGTTCCCTACCATGTGACAAGTAGCTCTTTCTACCATTACAAACATTATATAAGTTACGATGACAAACGTAACAAGCACTTTCTAAATCATTTTATTTTCTTGCTCGGAAGTTATATAACTACTGCAATCTACCCTGGGTTCAGAGTTTTTTTCTTAACCAGAAGTTCAATCAAGCATCGTAGGAGCAGAATCCTGTGTTTCTTCAATATGTTTTTTCAAAATAAGGAGTTAACATAATAAAATTTCAATTAAAGCCAATTACCTGAATGGATTTAAGTGTCCAGAATTTAAAAAATCACTACCATACAATGAATTCAAGTCAAGGCTATCTTGAAATTACCGTAAAATTGGGAGAGCAGTACTACCATTGCCACATCCCACCTCCAAAACCTTACAAGGTTCTCCACACGAGACTAGTTCTGGGAACTCCTTTAGCAAATACCGTCTCTCCTACATCCCAAAAGAAAAGTAAGAAAACGAGAATTTTTTATAGTAAGATAATAAGTTCTATTAATGATTCGAAAAAGTACACCGGAGGGGGATACTGTCAATGGACAGCAAAGCTGTCCATAATTGTTTGCTGTCCATAATTTTTCTTTCCTTATTTCTCTAGTTATTTCTCTGTACAGTTTAGCATACCATTCCATGTATAGAACTAGAGTTAGACGTATATTGATTTGTTTCCATGTATAGAATTGTTCTTAAGCATATATATAATACAGAACCAAAGAAGGCCAATTGAGTTGGCTATTTCACAAAAAACCTAGTGTCTTTGACATGGTATCAAGAGCTGACTCATGTCTTTGACCCAACCTAGCATCTCTAGGTTACAAATAGGTCTACTTAGTCAAGGTCTGATTTGATGGCAGTTTGGACCGTTACAAAACTCGCTTGTTACACTTGGAAATAATCAAGAATATGGTGTCAATTATGAAGAAACATTTGCTCTCGTGGCTAAGATAACTAATATTCTTACTATTCTAGCTCTTGCTACTTCTAAGAATTGGCCACTATATCAGATAGATGCCAAAAATACTTTTCTTTATGGGAATCTCAAAAAGTGTATTTATATAAAGTCACCCCCAGGATTGTTTTCCTCTCTGACTTCACAGGTGTGTAAGCTTAGTCGCTCCCTTTCTGGCCTCAAGCAAGCTCTTAGAGCCTAGTTTGATAAATTTCAAACCACTTTATTACAATTTTTATTCAAGCAGAACAAATACGACACCTCCTTGTTTCTTCGAAAATCAGACATGGGTATTGTTGTTCTTTGATGTATGTTGACAATATTGTGATTATTGATTTTGATTCTGCTTTACTTGGCCAGCTCAAGACTCATCTCTCAGAATCCTTTCATATGAAAGATCTTGGATCTCTCACTTATTTTTTTATTCTTGAGGTACGTCGTAGTCCATCTGGTATTTCACTCAATCAACATAAGTATGCTAGTGACTTAGTAGTTACAACTTACCTACAGGAGACCACTTCTGTTGATACTCCCATGGAATTGAATGTCAAATTTCGCAAAGGGGAGGGTGACTTACTTGCTAATCCCACTTTATACTGAAAGTTGGTGGGTAGCCTTGTCTATCTCGCTATTACTAGACCAGACATTTCTTTTGTTGTACAACAAGTCAGCCAGTTTCTTCAGACTCATCATCATCTTCATTTGGCTATTGTCCGTAGGTTATACGCTATGTTTAGAGCACTTCTACCCATGGCTTATTCTTTCCTATGGGTAACTCTACTCGTCTTACGGCTTATAGCAACGCTGATTGGGTTAGTTATGCTGATACACGTCGCTTCATCATTGATTAGTGTATGTTCTTAGGTTATGTATTGATCTCCTAGAAGAATAGGTAGTAAGACCGAGTTTCTAAGTCATCTACAGAATCTGATTACTGGCAATGTCTCTTGCTTGTTCAGAGATTATTTGGCTTCGTGGTTTGCTTACTGAATTAGACTTTTCCGAGACCGATCCTACTCCTCTCATGCAGATAAAACGAACGTTATTCAGATCACGGCCAATCCTATCTATCATGAGCGCACAAACCATATTGAAGTCGACGGTCACTCTATCCGTGAAGCCTTTGAAGCTCGTATTATCACTCTTCCACATATTTCCACCGAACTACAAATTGCGGATATCTTTACCAAACTTCTCACTCGCCATCTACATTGCTTCTTAAGTAGCAAATCGATACTTGTTGATCAACCTGCATCAATTTGAGGGGGGCTGTCGATGGACAGCAAAGCTATCCATAATTGTTTGCTGTCCATAATTGTTCTTTCCTTATTTCTCTAGTTATTTCTTTGTACAGTTTAGCATACTATTCCATGTATAGAACTAGAGTTAGGCGTATATTGATTTGTTTCCATGTATAGAATTGTTCTTAAGCATATATATATATATAATACAGAACCAAAGAAGGCTAATTGATTCGACTATTTCACAAAAAAACCAGTGTCTTTGACAGATACATCAATAACACCCAGTTAGAGAGAGAGAGAGAGAGAGCAAGAAGATTAGCAAGCTGATAGAGAGACATAAAGCGGCTGTGTTCCATTGGTACAGCGCATTGAAGAAGTCTTGGGCAATAAAGCTAAAACTAATGCATCCCAATGATAGGATGCAATGGTACAGCCTAAGATAAGAAAACTGAAACAAAATCTTACATTTACAAGTTCCAATCATGATGCATGGAAAAAACAAAGCCAAAAGGCATATTACCAACAAATTAACAATAAAATGAAACAAAAGACAGCTCCATAATCTACATGAGGATAAAACTCAATAAACTCAGGCCTATATATTTTTTTATTATCTAAGGTCAAATGCATTATAATTCTCTTCCGTTTTTTAATATATGATTATCAATGGTGAATAATGAAGATCAGTCATAAACTACTATCATATATTAATTTACGCCAAACTGGAAATTCTCCACGTGAAAGGCTATGCAGCCAAGACACAGGTATTTCAGGCCAAAGAACTTTTCACTGGATCATTTATGGATTCTTTTTATTTTAAATAATTTTTCTGGTATAAAACTGAGTCAGGGTTGTAACCTGATTATTAAAGAAATTATGATAACAACTCAGAAAATAAAGTCTTTTTGGCTATGATATGATTTGAAGTCTATTGCACTCTCCTTGATCTTCTAATATCTATAGTACCAACCAAATAGGTTTTTTGTGGGTTTTTGCCATATCCATCAAGTATCAAAGCTGAAACATTCTTTTTTTCATAAAATTGTTCAAAAATTAAGAGTTCTTAAGCCCAAGAGATTTTCAAATGCAAAGGGTTAGGGGGAAACCTTTACCAAAAATAAACCTGTAAAGAGAAAGCACAAGCCAAAATCTGCCTAGAGATCATACAATAGCCCAGAACCCGCATGGTGATCATACCATAGCCCATAGACCAACAATTTTGTAAATTACATTGCATAAACCATTGATGAGAAACTTAATCCTCATAATCCTGTGATTCATGACAAGCTCAAATGCGATAAATTAACAAATTATTATTGAACTTTTGAAATTTCATCTAAAGATGAGTTCTGAGGATTACCTTGATTTCCGATCTAGTTTGGAGAGTTATTTTGAATGGAAACCTTAGGCTCAAGAGTGGATGGTGGTGTTTGTCAAGGAAGCAGATTTAACAGGCCAATTACCTTATGGACTTGTACGAGCAATTTCATGGATTGCATAAATGAGATTTTAAGAGTGGAGAAGTCTGCTGACTGTTT
Organism: Platycarya strobilacea; assembly: GCA_036898215.1. Classification (NCBI taxonomy): domain Eukaryota; kingdom Viridiplantae; phylum Streptophyta; class Magnoliopsida; order Fagales; family Juglandaceae; genus Platycarya; species Platycarya strobilacea. Next base: position 21,013,631 of record CM072555.1, on the reverse strand, counting down.
TTCAAATGAAAGGGATGGGTTCACCAAGTCATGATGGTTTCCTAGCTTTATTCTACAAATCTAATTGGGATATAGCAACGAAGCGAGCAGCTTTGCAATCAATATTCTTAACAAAGGAGGTTCTTTGGAGGGTGCAAATGATACATATATAACTTTGATTCCAAATGCTAAAGATCCAAAGAGAGTTTCTGATTTTAGGCCTATTGGTTTATGCAATGTAATTTACAAAATTGTTGCAAAAGTGATTTCTAATATGCTTAAGCTCGTATTACCTGACATTATTTCTTGGAATAAAAGTGCCTTTGTTCTAGGTAGGGCCATCACAGATAACATTTTGGTGGCTTATGAAACTCTTCACACTATGTGCATGTTTGGAGTTATGGTATAAAATATTACTTTTAGTTTAAGACTTATAGCTTAAAGTTTAATGTAATAAACTCTACTACTAAAAAGTCATTTACTATTTGAGATCCATATGTCTAATGCGCTTTTAGAGTTAATTGCGGTAGTTTTTTAAAAATATATAGTTATCTACAAGAGTGTTTTTATAAAAGTTTCAATTTAGTGCTTTTTAAAAAAACTATTTTTAGTTTTTTTAACTGACTAAAGTACTTTTAATAAAATTACCAACATGTCATTTTTTCTTTAAAAGTGATTTAAATTGCTTAAAAGCACTTTTTAAACCTCAAAACGCAACTCCAAACAAGCTCTACGTCAACTAGAATGCAAAGCAAGGCAGCTTTCATGGCTTTCAAGCTAGAAATGAGCAAGGCATATGATTGTGTGGAGTGGCCCTTTCTATCCTCTGTGATGTGCAAGCTGGGTTTTGATACTCCAATCTCTTATTTCATACTCCACAATGGGAAACCTCAAGTCAGTTTCAAGCCAACTCGTGGACTAAGGTAAGGGGACACTTTATCCCCTTAGAGCACTAGCAATGGATTTACTATAATTTTCTTTCAAATTGTACACTTTTGTACACTTTCCAAAAAAATAATTTGGAGAGTTTTGGAAGGTTATTATTCACAAGTGGAAAAATATTCGCCTTTCTCCACCTTTTTCTCCCCACAATTGATCAAATTTGATGAAATTTTTTTGAAAAGTGTGCAAAAGTGTACAATTTAAAGGAAAATTATAGCAAGTCCATTGCTAGTGCTCTTTACCTGTTTATTATCTGTACCAAGACTCTTTCATGTCTTCTTTACAAGGCTGAGGTGGATGGAAGCATTTCTAGTGTTCCAATTAGAAGAGTCCAGTAAAAATCAACCATATTTTCTTTGCTGATGACAGCATGATTTTTTGTAAAGCCAACTCTCTTGAATGGAGCAGACTAATGAGGATTCTAAGTTTATATGAGAATGTTTTTGGTCAAATGCTTAACAAGGAAAAGCCAGCCTATTTTTTAGCAAGAGTACCCCATTTGAAAATAAGAGCACTATTCTTCAAATTGCAGGAGTTAGCTCAACAGGTTCTTTTGAAAGATATATTTGTCTTCCTGCCATGATTGTGAGAGCAAAAATTGCATCTTTCCATGGTCTGATTGATAGTGTAGTCTAAAATTACCAACTAGAAAACTAATCGTTTATCTATTGCTGGTAAATAGGTGCTCCTCAAATCTGTTTTGCAAGCCATATAATTTAGGATAAGATGATATTTTATTTGCAATATTTTAGGGATGTTTTCTGTTATAGCTAGATTGTAAATAGCAGATAATTAGGTTTTAAATATTTGAAATACTTATCTTGTATGGCATTTAGGCGCCGGCAAATATGGCAAACTTGATGTACAATCTCTTATGTATAATGAAAGGACATTCAGACCATTTTGACATGGTACTAGAGCCCCTCTTTTGCTTTTGTCGTTTTTCGTCTTAAATCACTGGGTGCAAGGAATTTTTTTCTCGATTACAGCAAGTTCTTTCTTGCTTTTCGTGGGTATCAATGCTCTCTATGGGATCAAACTTTGTGGGTTTATTGTTATGTGGCAGTCGACCACATCTGTGGTGGTGTTCGGCTTTTTCTACGGCCACCGACTTCATGGTTTCTTGTTTATGGCTGTCGACATGCTGTTCTGGGGGAAACGTACGCTCATGTGCTGTGCATCATTTTCTTTCAGTGTTCTTCTCATTGTGCCTAGTAGGGCTATGCTCCAACTCCGACTCCGACTCCGACAACCGTCAGAGTCAAAATCGACTTCCGACTCCAACTCCAAAATGGAGTTGGAGTTTGACTCCAATCAGAATTCGGAACTCCAGACTCCGATCAGAGTTCGTCAAAAATTTGTTGTTTGTTATTTTGTTTTTGTTCGTGACTTCATTTCCATTAGGGGTGTTTAAAAAAACCCTAAATTTGATAACCTAAGATTCTCCACTCCACTTCACTCTACTAATCAAAGAATTAATACTCCTTGTTCACGACAACCAATGAGGAAATGAAAAGTTTTAAACAAAATTGTGAAGAAATGAGCAAAACCTTACTATGTCGCCGACGAAGTTATGAAACTGGAAATCCATAGTCAAGAATAGCTAGGCTCCAATGGGGAAACAAAGTCGCGAACAAATGGAAACGAAGATCACCATTTTCTAACAGAAATCCAAGTTGAAATGCTGGGGAAATGGCTATGGCTAGAGGCGCGTGGGTGGGGAGGGGCGAAGAGAGAAGAGAAGAAATGTAGGGTTAGGGTTTTTCGAAATGAAGATATACCCCCTTTAAAATGACATCGTTTAATGTTCTCTAGAAAGAAAAAAAAAAGGAAGAAGTGCCTCATCATGACTCAAACTCAAGAATGGAGGGAAATAAAAATGCATTTTACCACTAGGCCATTTACTCAACTAATACTTATTTTACAACATACAATATATTATCTTTAAAAATTTGGAGTTCGGAGTCGGAACTCAGAACCCAAATGAACTCTGGTTCCAACTTCCGACTCTGATTTCGGAGTCGAAAAAATTTCGACTCTAAATTCCAACTTCCTACTCCAATCAGAGTCGGAATCGAAGTAGATTCTAATCGGAATTCAGAAATCGGAAAATTTGCCCAGTCCTATTGGCTAGGTAGCTGGGTCTCCATTGGCTTTGTCTATGGTGTTCAACTCCTTCTATGGTGGCTAGGTAAGGTGGCAATCTCTCTGGTTTGCCGTTGCTCTCTTTTTGGGGAATTATTCTCCCTCGGGCTCTATTCTTTGGAAGACTTGGGTTTATTTTGTTGGGCTTCCAATTTGAACTTCACGGCTTGAACTTACTTGGGTTTATTTTTCCAGGCTCTCTTTGTTGTTCTGTTTCCAGTTTGCCACCGTTTCATTTGGGCCCTCTGTTTGGTTGGGTCATGACTAGCTAGTTGTGGTGGGTTGAGTTTATTGCTATTTTCTACGTGACTTTCATCATGACAGTGAAAAATACTATTGTTCGTTTTACTGGAAAGAATTTTCCTACGTGAAAAATTCAGTTTAAAATGCTCTTAAAAGGGAAAGAATTATCAAATCATATTGATAGTTCTGCTCGAGCACCCACTGACAAAAAGGAATTTGTCCAATGGGAGACTAAGGATGCTAAGGTGATCTCTTGGTTATTAGGAATAATTGAGCCCCATCTTGGCACCAATCTTAAGTGTTTTACTACGACTCAGACTATATGGGACTATTTGCATAGTATTTATCAACAAGACTATAGTGCTCGAAAATTCCATTTGGAGTTAGAAATTAGCAATTACAATCAAAATAATTTGACTACTGAGAAATTTTATTATGATTTTATTAATATTTGGAACGAGTATTCTGCTATTGTGCATGCTAAGGTTCACCCTGCAGCACTCGCAGCTCTTCAAGCGGTTTATGTTGAGAGTCAACATGATTAGTTTTTTATGAAGTTTTGGCCTGAATTTGAGCCTCCTTGCGCCGCTTTATTGAACCGTAATCCGGTTCCTTTTTTGGATATTTGTTTGGGAAATTTATTGCGTGAAGAACAACTATTATCCACTTAGATGGGTATGACTTCTCAAAAGGTCCTTTTTTAGGCTGTGAATGTAGCCTATACAGCAAAAGGGAAAGGGAATAACAAGTTTCAATGTTCAATTGCAAGGAGTTCGATCGCATAGCTAGCAACTGTCCTAAGAAAGTTTGTAACTAATATAAGAAAGCGGACCATATCATCAAACACTGTCGAGTACGGCCTCATAATTGCCAATCCCAAGCCTTTCAAGTTGTTGTTCAGTCCTCGTCCTTCTGCGCCCCCTACTATAAGCTCTGACTCATCTGTTCTCACACCTACCATGGTCTAACAAATGATTGTGTTTGCTTTTACGGCTTTAGGCCTACAAGGTACAAGTTCAAACTCCACTTCTTTTTGAATTGTTAATTCGGATGCTTCTAATTATATGACTAGTAGTACGACAGGTCTCCATGGTGTTTGTAAGTATGTTGGCACACAAACCATTCAAATTGCATATGGCAGTACTCTTCCTATTACTGTTGTTGGTACTTGAGCTCTTCAATTCGAAATGTTTTTCTCTCTCCTAGATTATCTAGTAATTTGATTTTTGCTGGACAATTAGTGGATAATAACTGTGATATTTATTTCTCTCGTGGTGGTTATCTTGTGCAGGATCAAGTGTCGGGAACGGTGATCGCGAATGGGCCTAAAGTGTGATGTCTATTTCCTTTACGGTTTTCTATTCTAATGTAATTTCTCTTACTTATACGGATACTGCCAATAAAAATGAAGTCTGGCATAAAAAATTGGGTCATCTTAATTCTATAGTCTTGACTCATCTTTTAAAACATGGTTTTTTGGGTAATAAAAATTCATTTTCTTCTTCTTATATTTTGATTGTGCTACTTGTCGTCTTAGTAAAAGTAAAGCTTTACATTTTCCTGCGCATGGTAGTCGTGCTTCTAATTGCTTTGAGATTGTGCATAATAATGTTTGGGGTGTTAGTCCTATTTTTTTCTCATGGTCAATATTGTATTTCGTTACGTTTATCAATGATTATAGTCGATTTTCTTGGAAATATTTTCTCCGTTATAAAGCTGACATGTTTGCTGTTTTTCAAAAATCTATTGTGCTTGTCAAGACACAGTTCAGTACATATATCAAAATCTTACACTCTGACTCAAGGAGGAGTACATGTCTCATTCCTTTGAGATTTATATTCAGCAAAAGGGGATTATTTTCCAGTGTTTTTGTTCTTATACCCCTAAACAAAATGGAGTCGCTAAGCATAAAAATCATCTTTTAGATGTCGCTCGTACTTTGTTGATTTATTCTTCTGTACATTCTAAGTTCTAGGTAGAAGCTTTATCTACTGCTATATATTTGATCAATTGTTTGCCTACTGCCACTTTATATTATGATTCTCCCTATTTTCGATTATTTGGCATATCTCCTGAGTATCAATCCTTTCATACTTTTGGATATGTTTGTTTTGTTCATCTGCCACCTGTGGATCGTCACAAACTTGCCACCCAGTCTATCATGTGTGCTTTTATGAGATATAGCCCTCACTCAAAAAAGATTTATTTATTATGATACTCATGCAAACAAATTTTGAATCTCCCGAAATGTGATTTTCTTTGAATATCAATATTTTTTTTCAGTCTCAAGTTATTTATGATCCTAATGTTACTCTTCTTCCTGCTTGATGATATGTCTTCTTCTATAGAGCGATTTACACTAGGTATGGTGTATCGTCGACGTCTTCCTCCTTCAGCGCCCCTTCTAGACGTTGATCCGTCATTTGATTTTGTGGTTCCTATACCTCAGCGCTCCACCTAGGTTACACATCCACCGAATAGGTATGGTTTTCCTCATACCTTACTTACTGCTACTCTCGACACGATTTCTATTCCTCGTTCTCATACCCAAGCAATCACCCAAGCATGTTGGCAGCAGGCCATGCAAGAAGAAATTCAAACTCTTCAAGACAATTAGACTTAGGATATTGTGACTTGTCCATCTGGTGTCAAACCTATTGATTGTAAATGGGTATATTCAATAAAGTTTCGATCGAATGGCTCACTGGACAGATATAAGACCCATCTCGTGGCTATTGGAAACCAGTAGGAGTGTGGTATTAATTATGAAGAGACATTTGCACCTGTTACCAAAATAACTATTGTGAGGACTGTCTTGGCACTTGCTGCATAGCAAAGGTGGTCTCTCAAACAAATGGATTTGAAGAATGCTTTTCTACATGGAGATCTAAAGGAAGAAATTTATGTCTCTACCTCTTGGCATATTTGCTACACCTTCCTCAGAGGTTTTTCGGATATGTCGATCCTTGTATGGACTGAAACAGGCTCCGCAGACATGGTTTGATAAATTTCGCTCTACTCTGCTTGCTTTTCATTTTAATTAAAGTCAGTTTGATTCCTTTTTTTCTTCGCAAGACTTCTACAAGAATTGTATTGCCTCTGATATATGTTGATGACATTATGATTACTGGCTCTGATACTAAATTAATTCAATAATTACAATAGCATCTCAAGGGCTCTTTTCACATGAAGATCTTGGTCCCTTGCAGTACTTTCCTAGCCTTGAGGTGCAAATTACTTCGATTGGTACATTGTTACACCAGCACAAATATACTTAAGAAGTGATTTCATTGGTTGTTCTCCAATTGGGTAACTTTGTTCATACTCTATTGGAGGTAGATCTCAAGCTTCGTCACGAAGAAGGCGAGATTCTCTCAGATCCATCCTTGTATCAGTAGCTCATTGGGAATTTGAACTATTTGACGATTACTCATCCTGGCATTTCTTTTCTTGTGCAGCAGGTCAATCAATTTATGCAAGCCCCCCAACATCTTTATTTGGCTATTATCCGCCGTATTATTCAAAATCTGAAGGGCACATTTATATGTGGTTTGTTCTTTTCTTAGGAATCTTCTCTACAATTGGTGGGGTATAGTAATGCTGATTGGGCTAGATGTGCGGATACTCGTCACTCTGTTACTGGATTGTGCGTGTTCTTAGACAATGCACTCATTTCTTAGAAGAGTAAGAAACAAGACAAAGTTTTCAAGTCCTCCACTAAGTCTGAGTATCGTGCTATGTCTTCCGCTTACTCTGAGATCATATTTCGTGGGTTATTGGGAGAACTTGGTTTTCCTCAACTTCATTCCACTCCTTTTCATGCTGATAATACCAGTGCTATTCAGATCATTGCTAATCCTATTTTCAATGAGCGTACAAAACATATCGAAGTCAATTTCCATTCAATACAAAAAGCCTTCGACAAGCATATGATTACTCTTCCTCACATTTCCACCAAACATTAAACTGCAAACATCTTTACTAAAACTCTTTCTTGACATCAATATCAGTTCTTGATTGACAAATTAATGCTTCTTGATCTACCAGCATCAATTTGAGGAGGGATGTTATGAAGATCATTTAGGATAAGATGATATTTGATTTGCAATATTTTAGGGATGTTTTTTGTTATAACTAGATTGTAAATAGCAAAGAATTAGGCTGTAAATATTTGAAATACTTCATGTATAGCATCTAGGTGCGAGCAAATATGGCAACATTGATGTACAATCTCTTCTATATAATGAAAGGAAACCCTATGGATAGGGCATTCAAACCATTTGGACATACACTTATGGGTTTTCTTCTTCTCCCTCAATCCATCACAAACAAATTGAACTAGTTATTAAGGAAATTTTGGTGAGGCTTCAACGAGGACCAATCTAAGATCCATGGGTTAAGTGAAACAAACTCAGCAAAGCAAAAATCAGTTTCAAGAATTTTAAGAGTTTTAATCTTGCTCTCCAAGCTAAACAAGGATGGAAAGTGCTTCAATGTCCTGATTCTCTCCCTGCTCTTATACTAAAGCAGAAATACTTCCCAAATGATTCAATTCTGGATGCAAAGATGGGGTTTTAGGCCTTCTCTAGCTTGGAGGAGTATGTATGATCGTACTCACCTACTGGTTTACAATGGAGGATTAGCAATGGCTCACAAGTGAAGATCTAGGAGGAAAGATGGCTTCCTAGACCCCATTTTCTTGCTCCAATCTCTAGGAGTAATGGCACATCTGAAGTTAGGAAGGTGGCTGATTTATAATTGATCCAACTCTCAAGAAGTGGAATGATTGTGTACTATCCAACGTATTCCCTCAACAAGAGGTGTAAATCATTAAAACAATCCCCATTAGTGTGGGAAATAGAGAGGATCAAATGATTTGGGGAGGACTAATGGCATCTTCTCAATGAAGAGTGCCTACCATTTCCATAGAGAGATTCAGTCCAATAAAGAAGGAGGTACCTCACTTGGCCTTGTTACTAATGATTCCTGAAAATCTTTGTGGAAACTACAAGTACCTAATGGGGTAAGGATGATCCAATGAAGAGCTGCTTCTTTATTTTTTTAAACGAAAAGTCAGGACCACATGTCCAATAGTGGTCCTTATCCCAAATTTATTAAGAAAACTCTCATTTGTGGCAGAGGAATACCGTGATAATAACTTTACACTTGGAAGGCTACAAGATAATAATGAAAAAAACCCCAAACCCAACTGACCAAAAAACTAAACCACTTATTAAAATAAATAAAACAATAACCAATCTAAGAATGACGTAAATAAGGTAACTACAATTTATCAGTACGTAACAAACCCTTAAGAAACTTCAGAACGTGTAAAAAGGACCTCCAAGCACGTGTTGAACCTTGCGCACCCAATTTAGCCAAAAAATCTGTCGGCATGTTTCTTTCACGATAGATATGCTGAACAGAGAAATTCCCACTAGAAAAAGAGCTTAGCACCTCCTCCCAAAAATCTTCCAAATACCACATCTTCAATGAACAACTCAATTAACACAAACCAAAGAATCCGTTTCAATATCAACAAAATCAAGACCCAAGTATCGGCAATATTTCAAACCAATTAACAATGTCCTTAATTTAGAAACATTGTTAGTGCCCTCACCCAAAAAACAAGAAAAAGCCAGCACTAAATTCCCTTGAGCATTACGTATCACTCCACTAGCTCCAATTCTCTCAGGATTATCCCGACAACAACCATCAATATTAAGCTTAAATCTACCCTGACTCGGCTTCTCTCAATAAACAAGTTGAACACGCGGCACTGGGATAGAAGAAATCAGTAAGCCAAGCTCTTTCAATCTGTCCTCATCAGCAAGAGTTAACTTAGAAAATCTTTTAAGATTTCCTTGGATTCTTAGTAACCATGAATAGATAGATCTCCAAGTCCCTTCAACTGAATTCTTTTTACCTTCCATTCTTGCCTTACACCATCGTTGCCACTACTTCCAAGAGATAATACAAGACAACAATCCCAGAATAGTACCTATTTGAGAAGACCGACTTGCCCTCCGAAACCATAGCATGATTAAATCCCTCCATCATCTATTTGGATCATAAGGAACACCCAAAGTAGATGAGAATTTCTTCCAAATAAGTGAGGTAAAATCACTAGTAGCAAGGACATGGGATAAGTCTTCATAATTCCCTCCCTCACAACAATCACACCTAGAGTAGCGTGTTAAACTGATCTTCACATCCACCATATGAGCTTCCCACGATATGCTGAATCTCATTAACCTTTTGTAAAAGCCAATCAGGTGATGATGGTAGAGGAAGAGATACCAAAGGAACAACAACTTCTCCAGACATAGATTTCGACAATAACTTCTCATCGCAAAGCACCAACGACAAGCTCTCCCCCAAAACTGCCACTTGCTATAAAGACTCTGCACACACCACATCTGTCGTGACTGGGGTCAACTCAGTGGAAGCCATCTCGACAACTAGGGTCAGCCCAAAGGAAGACGGTGACTGGGTTTGTGACCCCCCGGGCGCAGAAGCCTCTCCCCTTCTAACAGGCGACTCATTATCAACAACTGGGATTACTGACGCTAAGAAGGCTGGGGTTAACCCAAAGGAAGTCGGCAATGGCGAAGACCCCCTGAGCTCAGAAGTCTCTCCCCTACAGACATAAACCTCTCGCAAACCTTCTTGCACCTTCTCAATGTTCACCGAAGCCAACTTCGATTTCTGTTTCATTTTTGGGCTTTCACGACTCAAGCCCTTAACTTTTCCTTTTTCAAGCTTTGAAACAGCGCTCTTTTTGTTAGTTATGGATAAAACTCGTGAACAATGACCCAAGCCCAAGCCTTTAAAAAGTTCATTGATCCACTTCTTAACATCCTTTCTGAATGTTTTTAGTATATTCTTTACACCCGTCACCTCTCTTTTAAGTAAAATCAAAGACCTCTGCAACTCGCTTTCTTCTACGCAATTCTGCTCAAAAAACTTGTTGCACCCCTCTCCCTTTTGTATGCCATTGCCCTCAGATACTGAAAATTGGCGCTGGCCACCATGCACAGTCTCCTTGCTCCCTACACTACCCACCGCAACCTCTGGGTATGACTTGAGCTACCTCCCCTTCTCAGCTTCTCTACCTGGATGTAGTTCAGGCACCTGTGACTTCTTAGTAGACAAAACCTGCTTTAATTCCATAGAGAAGCTTTTCCATCCCTTGCCTTCCACTCCTTCTGGGATAACTAGCAAACCACGCCCTCCGTCGCCACCACCATATTCTATTATTTCCAAAAACCGACCAAAAGAGTTGGTTCTACTATGAGCAAAGAGAGCTCTTGATCCATCCCTAAACGTCCTGTAGAATTCTTTTCTCCCTCTCGATAGAGCACAATCGTTGACTGCTTTGGCCACCCAAGACGCATTGGGATGATTGAGCAAAACCTCCTTAAAAACTTTCTTAGCCCTCTCTGAGATGCGATAGTTTCCACTCTCAGAAGCCAAGATAAAAAGCTTCGTCTCAATTAATAGATGTTTAGAAACACCCATGTTTAACCCACAAAAGAAGAAAAAAACTGTGAAATCACCATGCTCAGAAATCCATCGGTAGAACTGTGGGTGACTGATGAAGAAATTGCTCAGTGCTAGTTCTACAAGGCGTGAGAGGTACCGGCGTCGCTCAAAAGACCTTTTCTGTGGGTGACTGACGTGGAAAGATCGAAGTTTCCTCAAAAAACCATTCGTCGGAGGGGTACTGGCATCGGAAAAATCCTTGCTAAGACCGTCGGTCTTGTCTGTGTCGGAGTTGGTAATGGCGACACAAATCCGACATCGACGAAAGAAAGCACTACGGATCCCAGAGAGACCTAGCTAAAAAGACTGGTCGTCGTACAGTTGGCCCATCATCCGAGATTATTTAGCAATGCAATATACTCTACTTATTTGTTTATTTCTTTCTCCTTTTTTCTTGAAAATTGCAGTACAGCGTAGTATTCTCTAAATTTGAACTAAGTATTTGCATTTCTACATGTGGAGCTGAGTTGCTAGAAAAAAATTTGTTACCAAATTCTAGATTAAAATTTACTTCATAAAAAAATTCTGCCCATCTAAACGAAATTGACAAGAAAAAAGAGCCAAATATTTCTCGTAACTTATTAGACTTTATAAAACAGAAAAAAATAAAATAACATTAATTCCTTTTTTACTGTCTTATATTGAGCTTTCTCGGCAACCAAACACCCAATAAACAACACTAACAAAGCCCGGACATTTTCGAGGAAAGTTTTAAACACATCAGCCTGTACTAGAAGTAAAAGATCGAAACCTTGAAGAATTTGCCGGAGGAGTGACGGACGTGAAATCTTTTCCATGCCGCTGAATCTTCATCTGCAGCTTTTATTGAAGAGGTTTTCGAAAATTCGAATGGGAGCAAGTGGCAGCGTAACGACGGGTCGTTTTCGATCACTGCTCTCAGTTCCTCCCACTCAAAGTCCTTGGAGAAGTACTCTGCTGCTTCCATCTTCTCCTAGCCCCCTAGCCTGACAGTTTCGAAAGGGAAATGAAATGGAATGACATTCATTCGGCGCAGTCTGCGGCGCGTTTTAAGTTACATTTGGATAAAAGAAGGTTTGAAACTGTTTGAAACTTTAATAATAATAAAAAGTAATAAAAAATAATTATAAAATATTAAATAATAATAATAAATAATAAATAGTAAAAAAATAATAATAAATATTTAAGAGTGTTTAAAAATGATTTGTTGCCAAACCTAATCTTAGGCTCGATTTAGATTAGGAATTTCTCAATTCATTTCAATTCATTTTCATTTTATTATTATATTTTTATAATTTTTTATACAAAATAGAAATTTCTATACTCTTTTTTTAAATTTTAATACACATTTTTTAAATCTTAAAATAATAATATTATTAAAAAATAAACTAAACTCATCTCTGAATTTAAACGAAATTTTAATTCTGAAATGAAATGAGTTTTAAAAATTAAATAAATTATTATTATTATTCTAAAATTTAAAAAAATTATATTAAAATTTAAAAATTATATTAAAATTTGAAAAAAGATTATTGAAATTTATATTTTATATGAAAATTTACAAAAATATAATAATAAAGTTAAGATGAAATGAATTGAGATGAGATGAATTTGTAATCCAAATCGACTTAAATAATTTTTTTTTTTCTTTATACAATTTATTTGAATTTTTTCTTCCAAAAATTTTATAATACAATTTGATTCGTAGAATAATTTTTAAATTATGAAGTTTTATAATTTTATAATGCTTTAATATGATACCTTAGGAATCCGTTTAAATAATATTTATTTAATTTAAATCTTCATTTTAGTTTATTTCAGGTTAACTCATAATTTAAACTAGGGATGTGCAAAAATTTTGACTTTCGACTTCCGCTCCGATTCCAACTCCGATCGAAATCAAAAGTCGAAAATCAAAATTCGAAAGTCGGAAGTTGGAAGTCGAAATCAGAATGGCTCCGACGCCAAAAGTCGAAATTCAAAATCGGAGCTGGAGCCCAATAAAATTCCAAGTTCCAACTCCAAACTCTGACATTTATAGATTATATATTATATTTGTAAAATAAATATCGGATGCTTAAATAGCCTAGTGGTAAATGGGCTTTTCTCTCTTCGTCCTAACTCCTGCGTTCGCTCCTGGGTTCGAGTCGTTAGTCGTGCTTTTGCCGTTTTAAATTTTTGACACCAGACTATCTTAAACTACGTCATCTAGATAGTGATATATATATATATATTCATCTCTACCTTCAAAAACTCTAATTAGCTAACCCTACATTCTTCTAGACGCTGCCCGGTAATATTCTTCTCAAAATTTCGATTCTGATTTTAATGCCAAGATTGGAGATTTCGGCCTAGCGAGATTGAAGACGAAGGATCTGGTGGAGAAAAGGGAAGGCGGTGGAGTTGAGGCTTGAGAGGATAACAGATCAATTTTGGAGGAGATGGAGAGTGTGACGACTGGGTTCGAAACTTCGATGAGGCTATTGGGTTGCTCGTTGATCAATTTCCAGTGAGTTGCTTATTTAGGATCTTGGATTCGGAGGCGTCGCCGAAAAATGCTTGGTGTGAAGTTAATGGTGGTATCAACCGTTTCGTCGGCGACAGAGTAACTGGTAAGGGATTCCGATTGGAGGTGGGAATTCCAACCTCCGATCGGAGTCAAACTCCGACTCCATTTCAGAGTCGGAGTCAGAGGCCATTTTGGACTCCGACAAGAGTCGAAATCGGAGTCGAAAACTCAGAACTCCGATTCTATCGGAGTCGAAACCCACCCCTAATTCAAACGATATTTAAATTTATTGTTTTTATAATTTAACATATTTATTATATTATATCAATTTAATATATTTCATCAAGTATTTTATTTCTCATGAAATTATCTTTTTTAGTACAAAGGAATAGTTTTTTTAAGAGATTAAGAAAACATAGTGGGTTAAAAAACTTTACTACTTCTTCAAATTTATATTATATGAAGGCCTGTTCCTTCAAACATAGTAATTTATATCTAACTTCACCATGACCAATATACTTTTTTGGGTTTTTGAAAGGCTTCTGTATCCAAACAATCAAGTAGAAAATGAATATCATAAACATAACCACAGAGAAAAAGTAGTAGGAAATGAATATGGCCCATGTGGCATTTGCCCGCTTTACAATTTGCCCGCTTTAATAGCAAAGTAGTTGAATATAGCCTATCGCTTGATATAACTCTCGCTTGGATTTGAAATTCATCTCATCTCATCTCATTTCATTTTAGCTCATCTTATCTTATTATTATAAATTTTTTAAATTTTTATATAAAATATAATAAATAATTCAATTTTTTTAATTTTAAAAATAATATTATTATTAAAAATTAATATTCTAGTAATGTTTTATTAAACTTTTATTTTTTCATCTAAATCATTCTATCTCTAAATCCAAACCAGACATAGAAAGCTTTTCCCTTGATAGTCCAAAGTGGCATTTGGCTACGTGCGTTAATTATCGTCTTGTAAATGTGCTCATTATAGCATATTGCTCGCCCTACAATGCTTTTGGCTACACATTATTCAACTGACTACCTTCTTTACAGCTGCATTTGCTTGCTTGTAGGGTATTATAATTTTGTACTTATGATTATTCTTTTACTGTAATAGCCCAATTTTTTTTAAGATAAAATATTCTCTTGAGAATTTATTTTAAAGAGCTTAATGGAAATATTTTTCATAGAAATAGAATTTGAGACTTTGATGCATTCTAAGATAAAATTTTAGATGGCCCTTTGGGAATTTTAACAAAGTACCAACTAGAAAAATTCAATTTGGATTTAGAAAGAGATAAATTTTTGAAATTTAGGGAAAAAATTCAAGAAGAAGTGATAAAACAAAAAATCAAACACTTGGTGCCAGGATTAAGCATTCTCGGGCTGGTCCGTCGAGTTTTGGTATAATGAGCATAACTCCTTCATATGAGGTCAGAATGAGATGGTTCTAATTCTTATAGAACCTTAAGTGGCAAATCTAAAATTTTTATGTTTTGGGTTTTCGACGATTCGGACTGGATAAAGAACTTAATGTGGCGTGAAGTGAACGGCCCTAGATTGAGTCCAATCGATAACCGACTTAGATTAGTTGTCTCATGTTCGGCCATGTGACGAAAATTGTGATTGGCTATCAATTTTTCTAAGGTATTGACATGTGTAGGAGTATTTAGCAAGTGGATATAAGGCATCTAGAAGCCTTGGTTAGCAGGAAAACAAAAGGAAACAAATGTTGAGCTTGGATTGGATGTTCTCAGGTAAGTTTTGACATATTTTGGTGAATAAATCATATCTCTCTCATATGATCTCGTAATTAAGTGATTTAAAATCCTATAGATCACTACGAGAATGATCTAAGATTTTTATGTTTTGAGTTTTCAAAGAATCGAATCAGATTAAGGACTTATATGGGCTGAAACGTGGCTGACCCCTTGAAAAAGTCAAGTGGCCAGATACACCCATTGAAAAATTCCCTATAATGTTGTTTTGTCTTTTACCCCCATGTGTTGAAACTTTTTGAACCCTTGATCAAGATCACTTTATAAGTAGATTAATCTCAACCATGGGATTAAAATCTCAGCAAATTTCCATAGGATTTGAAGTGATCATGGAGCTACAAACATAAGGACACATTACAATTGTCTAAGAGTGTTGTTGAAATGCCCAAGCTCTCTTCCCTTGCATCCCACGCCTCCTATGCCTATAAATAGATGCATGGGATTCTATTCTTTTCCTATAAGAGATACCTATCGGCCATAATAAGAAATAGCTAAAAGAAATACACAAAAATCCACTCACATCACCTAAGCACCAAAATAGAGCTAATTGAGGGCATTGGAGAAGAAGTGGTGCAAAACCTATCCTAAGTATCAAATCTAGTTTTGGAAAAATTCGTAACTGCATATATTAACTTAATATTTGCATATAATAAATGGTTTGATGATTGGATTGTGTTTGATATTTATTTGAGTTTAATCTTTATTTATGGGTTAAATTGAAACATATTGAATTTTAATGTGGTTTTTGATATGGAAAAAATGCTAGGAAAATTTTTAAGTTATAGAAATATGTTATATGTTAATTTATGAAGAGGATTAAGTGAGAACATGAGATCTTGATTTGGAAAAAATTGAGAAACCAACTCTAGTAAATTTCGGCCTTATTAGAGTTATTATTGGCAAATTTGACACATTTTAGTAAATTGGACATAACTTATTCATTTAATATTAGATTTGAATGATTCAAGAGGCTATAGAAATCTAAGAAAAATATCTACAATTTTTATATTTTAATTTTTAAGATATAAGGACTAAATAAATGATGAAATTGGGATTGAGTTGGCAGGGCGAGATTTAGGCAGAAACTTGGCTCGACCCTTACTCGATGTCTGTCTTAAGCGAGATTCCCTTGTTACTTGAATATGAGATTTTCTTGTATCCAATGCATGTGATTTAATATAAGGATTATATGTTGAATGCAAATATATGATTTATATATTATGTATCCCATGAGATATGCATTTAAAAGTCTAAGGTTATGATCATGTTGCATTTTGTTACATACGTGTCGTCATAAGTCTTAACGTCCATTTTTAAGAAAAGTCCATGTTACATATTGTCATGTAAGTGTTGTCATTTGTTATGACGAGCATTTAAGAAATAAGATAAGAAAATCCTATAAGAAAAAAGATTTAAGAATTAGTATCGTCATAATGGAGACGGAGATGCGTAACTCCTATATAACGTATATGATAAGGCTCGTCACGACGGGGACGGTGATACGTAACGCACAGACAACTGACGAGACTATGATATGGCCCAACTACGAATAATAATAGTGACAGGACCCGACTAAGGGTAATAATAGTGGCATGGTCCGACCACGAATAATAATAGTGGCATGGCCCGACCACAGGTAATAATAGTGGCATAACCCAACCACGGATAAAAATAGTCGATATAAGTAAAGACTTATAAGAACAAAAACTTTAAGATAAGAATGAAAAGTTCAAGCATGATATAAGTTTGTTTAGGCAAGAAGGACATAGGTGTAAGTCTACATAAGAAATAAGTTTAAGTCATGCATGAATTACATGAAGCATGCCATAAATACACACTCTAGTTGTCTAGTTTGTATATGATTATTTTGTAATATCTATGCTTTTATTAAGTTACATGTGTACTTACTGAGATTTTCAAAAAAATCTCATTCTTGTATGTTTCTTTTTTCTTTTGGAATTTTAACTTCACTGCAGGGTTCGATGTCGAGCATGGGCAAGGCCTTAGTTACTCGAGAGACCCAGAGAAACTCTGAGGAATCCCTGAAGCACTCTCTCTGTGTAAAAATTTTGACCCAGTTAGTAGTAGTAGGGACTGGCATCGGCATGGAGAAAGAGTTTCCCGAAGTGAAGGAGGAGCCTAGGCGGGCCTAAGTCAAAATTTTGATAAGTTTGTATATAAGAAAACTAGCTGGGTTATGCACGTAAGGATATAATGTTATTTTAAGAATGAATGATGTGGATATTGTGATTTTTATTCTATTATGTGATCACTAGAAATTAATTTTATTCAGAAATCCCAGACATAAATTGGGAGCGCCACATTTACTGTACATAGTAGATGTCCCTTTATATAATTTGTATCATTTGGTTTATGATTACAATTTACTCTTGGTAATAAATCCCTTGTGAGTTACTTTTTAAATTCCTTCCCACTTATGATCATCTTAAAACCATTGGGTGTCTTTGTTTTGCCTTTACTTTATCTAGACCAAGATCCAAATTTGATTCTAGAGCACGACAATGCATTTTTCTTGGCTATCATTTTGGTATAAAATGATACAAATTATTTGATCTTACTACAAAATCTACCTTTATTTCAAGACATGTTGTTTTTCATGAACATGTTTTTCCATACAAATCTACATTTTCTTTACCTTTTGTAGTTCCTCATATTTCTACTTCAACGCATTTTAATTTTTTACATGAACATGTGCCTTTAAGTTCTCTCTCAACAATTCATCCACACAATGTGCCTTCTAATGTTTTACCCTTAGATTCAGCTTCTATATGTTCATATTCATCTGAGTAGCCCATTTCCACTACTGACCAGCGTATTTCTGAGATCTATATTCCTACAATCACGTCACAAACACCTTCCACAATTTTATCACCCTCACCGTTGTCCAATCGTAGATCCTCTAGAGTTCGAGGAGCTCCTGGTTATTTACAAAATTATTATTGCAACTCTCTTGCCACACACTATACATCAAATTCCACAGGTTCTACTCTTTTACCAACAGGTATTCCTCATGACCTTCATAATTTTCTTTCATATCATCATTTGTCTTCCAAACATAAATCATTTGCATTCGCCATAACGGCTGATATAGAAACTAAGTTTTATCATCAAACAATCAAACACTCTTATTGGAGAGATGATATGGCTGCTGAGATTGTAACTTTAGAAAATAATAATACTTGGATTGTTACCCCTCTGCCCCCTGGACAACAACCCATTGGATGTAAATAGGTTTATAAGATCAAGTATCGCGCTGATGGTTCTATTGAACGTTACAAAGCAAGATTAGTTACTAAGAGGTATTCTCAGCGTGAAGGTTTGAACTATTCTGAGACTTTTTCCCCTGTGACAAAAATGGTTATAGTTCGTGTTGAACTCAAGGTTTCAAGGTTCATGTAAATCTACACATGGATTTTGATGATAACAAATGAATTCAAAGAATAAATGAGTCTCAATCTCAAGTTGTCTACATAATACAATCAAGCACATCAAGGAACCAAGCATGAGCAAGAAGGGAACAAGTTCACATTAAAATCATAGAGTAATTTTGTAAATCTCTTAAAAATTCGAAATTAGGATTAAGGCTCAAAATAAATATTTTATCATAAAGCATTAAAATACATTTTCCACATGTGTATAAATATTTTGAAAATTAAATTTGAAAATTTTGAAAGATGATTGATTGTCATCTTTCACATGTGCATGACATGATTAAAAGTTTGAATTTTGAAAATATTAAGATGATTGATTGTCATCTTTCACATGTGCATGATATGATTAAAGGTTTAAATTTTGAAAATATTAAGATGATTGATTGTCATCTTTCACATGTGCATATTTTATTTGAATATTTTCAAAAGTGGTGGATACTTTTCTTGACTTATGCAAAATGTAGATGTCTTTGTTTGAAATTTTTGAAAAGTAAAATGTGCTCCTTTTGTCATATGCAAAAAGTAAAAGATTAGATTTGAAATTTTTGAAAAATAAAGTGTGCTCCTTTTGTCACATGCAAAAAGTAAAAAGATTTGATTTGAAATTTTTGAAAAGTGAATGATGATATCTTTGACATGTGAATCTTTTTAAATTTGAATATGAAGTCTCATATGCCTATAAATAGATCATTTGAGAGCTTCACATTCACAACACTAAGAGCATACAACATTCATTCAAAGTTTTTATTATCTCTTCTTTAAACATTGAGCCTTAACTTTTGTTCATTTTGAGATATATAGTTTGCGCTGTATTGTTTTTATTTCACTCATTGAGGAGTGTTTTCTGATAGCCTACCCACTATCAATTCTTGTATCAGTTAAAGGGTGTGTATAACCCTTGTGTGTGTAGAAGGTGTTCTACACGGGGAATAGTTAAATCACCAAGTGTAAGGTGATTGGAAGTGTAGAAGGTGTTCTACACGGAGAATAGTTAAATCACCAAGTGTGAGGTGATTGGAAGTGTAGAGAGTGTTCTACACGGATTCTTTGGAGCGGTGCTGCTCAAAGATGTAATAGGTTTTTATCTCCACCTAAAGGAGATTGAATAGTGGATTTGGGAAAACTCAAGGGGTAGCTTGAGGCAAGGACGTAGGCAGTGGGGCCGAATCTCGTTAACATACTGAGTTTGTTTCTCTCTTACCCTTACTCTTTATATTTATTGTTGTTTTATATTTTATTTATATTTTATATTATATATTTCATTTATAATTGTTATTTTTTAAAATACAACTCAATTCACCCCCCTCTTGTGTTAGTCATCTGGGCAACAATTGGTATCATAGCTAGTTGACCTGTACTGTTCATACAGGCAGATCACTCATGGGAACTCTCGCTTGTGACTGTGTCACCGAAGCAAGACTCTCCGACCATGGGTGACGGTGCACCAGTAGAGACGGTGGCCGGCTAGTCTAGTAGGTACAGTTGTTAGGTGACATAGGTGCGGCCTATGGTCAGTAACAATTGGTATCAGAGCTAAAACTCTATTATAAGATTAACTATCTTTTAAGTTAAGATCTTATGGCTAACATTGCAGCTTCATTTGGTGAAGGTCAATCCAGCAGTCGGCCTCCACTCTTTTGTGGAGACAATTAATCATTCTGGAAAGTTAGAATGAGAATATTCCTTCAAGCTCAAGGTCGAGAAATCTGGAAATGAATTGTAAATGGACCTTATATTCCAACAAAAGTGATTGATCGAGTAAATGTCAAAAAGGAAGAAGAAGAGTTTGATCGTGAAAACGATAGACTTTATATTTTGAATTTAACTGTTATGAATTTATTATATAATGCTCTTAATGGTAATGAGTTTAATAGAGTAATGACTTGCACTACAGCAAAGGAAATTTGGGATAACTTGGAAGTTACTTATGAAGGAACTTCTCAAGTCAAGGAATCAAAAATTTATATTCTTACTCATGAATATGAAATATTTAAGATGAATGATGATGAATCTATTTCTAGTATGAACACTCGTTTTACTAACATCATAAACAGCTTGGCAGCTCTTGGCAACGTTTATTCCAAAGTGGAGATAGTAAAAAAAATTATCAACTCTCTACCAAACGTTGGGAGTCAAAAGTGACAGCGATTCTTGAAGCTAGAGCCTCAAGAAACTCGAAGTGAATGAACTTATCGGGTCACTTATCACCCATGAGTACACATTGAAAAGAGGAGAAGAAGAAGGAAATTCAAAGAAGAGTTTGGCACTTAAAGCTGTTCCACATGAAAGTGAAAGTGATGAAAATGAGGAAAATGACGACAAAGATGAAGAAGTTGCGATGATAATAAGAAGAATTCAGAGATTCTTAAAAAAAAATAAAACTCCTCCAAGGAAATCCTTCAATAAGTTTTCCAAGAAAGATTCAGGTAAAAATGACACTTTAATTTGTTATAAATGCAATAAACCTGGTCATATCAAGCCAGATTGTCCTCTGCTAAAAAAAGATCGAAACAAAGGCAAAAAAGCAATGAAAGTTACGTGGAATGATGATTCAAGTAGCTCAGATAGTGAAGCAAGCAATGGAGAATCAGCAAATCTTTGTCTTATGGCTAAAGATGACATTGAGGTAACAAATTTAAATAATATTGAAGATCCTTCATATGAAAAATTGTAAAATATTTTAGAAGAAGTATATGAGGAATTTGAAAAATTAGGTATCAAGTATACTGTTTTGAAAAAAAAAATTCTTCTTTAACAAACGAAATTGATATTTTAAGAAAAGAAAATATTGTTTTGAAAGATGAAAATTTTGAGTTGAAGAAAAAGAAAACTGATTTAGAAAATATTATTGAAAACTTTACGAATGGAAAAAGAAATTTTGAAAAACTTCTTGGTAGTCAAAGATGTGTTTTTGATAAGGCAGGCTTGGGATATATGCCAAAACAAAAATACAAACCTTATAAAAACTTCTTTGATAATCCTTCTACATCAAAGTCCAATATTCAAAATTCTTTTCATAAAAATAATTTTGTTAAAAAAGGATACTATTATAATCACTCAAGTTTTTCATATATGTCACATGCTATTTGCAATTTTTGTAATAGAAATGGTCATAATTATCTTGGTTGTCCTATTAGAAGAAAACATACAATGACTATCAGGGCCATATGGGTACCTAAAAATCTTGTTTCTTCTAATACTAATAAGAAAAGGACCCAAAGAATTTGGGTACCAAGAAAAATCATTTTAATTGCTTTTATAGGTGTGCATGAAGTCTTCGACGAACAAAAATAAATGGTTTTTAGATAGTGGATGTTCAAGACACATGACGGGAGACAAGACTAAGTTCTTTGATCTTAGATCTAAAGAAGAATGACACGTGACATTTGGAGACAACTCGAAAGGGAAGATCGTGGGAATATGTAAAATTGGTAATGAGTCTTCTCTTATAATTGAAGATGTTCTACTTGTTGAATGTTTAAAACATAATCTTTTAAGCATAAGTCAATTATGTGATAAAGAATTTACAGTTACTTTCAAAATAGATAAGTGCATTATATTGAATGATTATGATTGTAATATTTGTTTTATTGCTTTTAGAAGTAACAATGTTTATACAATTGATTTTGAAGAAATTACCTCACAAGATGCGATTTGTTTTTCAGCTCAAAATGAAACTAATTGGTTATGGCATAGAAGACTAGGTCATGCCAACATGAAACTTATTTCCAAACTTTCAAAAAAGATCTTGTGAGAGGTTTACCAAAGACAAATTTTCTTAAAGACAAAATTTGTGATGCATGCCAATTTAGTAAACAAACAAAAACTTCTTTTAAAATCAAGAAACATATTTCCACTACTAGACCACTGCAACTGATACACATGGATTTTTTTGGACCAAATAGAGTTGCAAGTTTAGGAGGAAAATATTATGCATCTGTTATTGTTGATGATTTCTCTAGATATACTTGGGTCATCTTTCTTACCATAAAGATGAGGCACATAATGCTTTTACCAAATTATGCAAGAGAATTCAAAATGAAAAGGGTTATACTATTTTAAGTATCCGAAGTGATAGGGGAAAAAAGTTTGTTAATAAAAATATTGAAACATTTTGTGATGAAAATGGTTTTGTGCATAATTTTTCTGCTCCTCGAACTCCTCAACAAAATGGGGTAGTAGAAAGGAAAAATAGATCTCTTCAAGAGATGGCAAGAACAATGCTCAATAAGAATAACTTGCCTAGTTATTTTTGAGCTGAAGCAGTAAGTACTGCATGTTATGTTATAAATAGAGTTATGTTAAGGTCTAAATTAGATAAAACCCCCTATGAGCTTTGGAATGAGAAAAAGCCCAACATTGGTTACTTTCATGTATTTGGATGCAAATGTTTTATTTTAAATGACAGGAATAATTTAGGCAAGTTTTATGCAAAATCTGATGAAGGTATCTTTCTCGGATATTCTACTAATAGTAAAACTTATAGAGTATTCAATAAAAAGACCTTGACTGTACAAGAATCTATGCATGTAGTATTTGATGAATCTAATTCTCTACTCTCCAAGAAATTTATTGATGAAGAAATAGGAGGTATAAATAATACGGAAAGTCTCAATCTCAACAAAGAGAACACAATAGAGGAAGTCCAACATGGAGATATCAGGAAAGATCATCAAAATTTAATACAAGATGCAACCAAACAGTGGAAATTTGTGAAAGATCATCCAGTAGAACAAATTCTGGGGGAACCTTCACGAGGTATAAGCACTCAATCATCTCTTAGAAATATTTGCAATCATACTGCTTTTCTATCTCAGATTGAACCTAAAAATATTGATGAAGCACTTTTTGATGAATCTTGGATTCTAGCTATGCAAGAAGAGTTTAATCAATTTGAAAGAAATTATGTTTGGACACTTGTTCCTAAACCCAAAAATCATACTATTATTGGAATAAAATGGGTTTTTAGAAACAAGAAAGATAAGTCCGGAGTCATTACTAGAAATAAGGCTCGACTTGTAGTCCAAGGTTTCAATCAAGAAGAAGGAATTGATTATGATGAGACATATGCACCAGTCGCAAGATTAGAAGCTATTCGAATGCTACTTGCATATGCTTGTTATAAAGATTTCAAACTTTTTCAAATGGATGTTAAAAGTACTTTCTTAAACGATTTTATAAATGAAGAGGTATATGTTGAGCAACCTCCAGGTTTTGAAAATCATATTTCTCCAAATCACGTTTTCAAACTCACAAAAGCGCTATATGGACTCAAACAAGCTCCTAGAGCGTGATACGAGAGACTTAGTGGTTTCTTGATTAAAAAAGGCTTTTTCAAGAGGAAAAATTGATACAATTCTTTTCATTAAATACGAAAATGATGATATTCTTTTGATTCAAATTTATGTTGATGATATAATATTCGGTGCTACTAATGAAAATATGTGCCAAGTTTTTGCTAAGACTATGCAGGAAAAATTTGAAATGAGCATGATGGGAGAGCTTACATTCTTTCTCGGATTGCAGATTAAGCAAGCAAAAAGTGGGACATTCATCAATCAATCGAAATATATTAAGGAATTGCTGAAAAAATTTGGGATGGAAGGTGCTAAGGAAACTGGAACGCCAATGAGTCCATCCACTAAACTTGATAAAGATGAAACCGGTAAACCAGTTGATTCGAAGGTATATCGAGGTATGATTGGTAGCTTATTATATTTGACAGCCAGTAGACCAGATATTATGTTTAGTGTGTGCTTATGTGTACGCTTTCAATCATCTCCAAAAGAATCACATTTAATTGCAGTTAAGCGCATTCTTAGATATCTTAGTGGTACAATTAACTTAGGGTTATGGTACCCTAAGCACACATCTTTCGATCTAATCAGCTACACAGATGCAGATTATGCTGGATGTAAAATAGATCGAAAAAGCACTAGTGGAGCATGTCACTTCTTAGGTCGTGCACTAGTTTCCTGGTTTAGTAAAAAACAAAATTCTGTTGCACTATCTACTGCTGAGGCAGAATATGTTGCTGCGGGTAGTTGTTGTGCTCAAGTTCTTTACATGAAGCAACAACTTGAGGATTTTAAACTTATGTACAATCACATTCCAATCAAATGTGATAATACAAGTGCTATAAATCTTTCAAAGAATCCAATACAACATTCTCGGACCAAACATATTGAAATTAGATATCATTTTCTTAGAGATCATGTGCAAAATGGCGATATTGTATTATAATTCACTAGTACATATGATCAATTGGCAGACATTTTCACAAAACCCCTACGGACCCTACCAGAAGATAGACTATGCATGATTAAAAGAGAAATATGAATGATGCATGTCATGGATATCTGCTAGATACTTTTATTTCATTATCTTAAATGACCTACAGAAACTTGAGACGTTTAGCCTCATCATTCAAATGCATTTGCTCCTCATAAATCATCATGCCATCCTTGTCTAAAGGATTAGGCAATCGAAATGAAGAGGTAAGCAAGGATTTCAAATCCTTATTCTGTTGCTTTAACTCTACTATTTTTTTGTTTGACTCATAAACAAGTCGTTGAAGTACAGATACAGTCTCGTTAAACTTCTCAATTTCGCGAGTTTTGGACTGCAACCGAGCAGAAAACGCGACGATAGATGATGAGTATCGAGTTCCGAGACCCACAAGCTCGTAAATGGCGTCATGATCTGATTTATTAGCTAAATTAGTCTCTTGTTGCTTCATGGCACCCACGACAGATGCAGAAATAGATTGAGACTGAGGTGAAGGATACCTCAAATCTTGATCAAAAGAAGCACTGAAGGGAATTTTACGAGCCATTGAAAAATTGTAGAATGAGAATGCAAGCAAATTGTAAAGATAAGAAGAAAGCTTGATGCGAAATAGATAAAACTAAGGATTGCTCTTATAAAAATGGAAATAAGAACAAGACAAACTTATAAATCATGATGATATCTCAATTTTCAGCAACATCAAGCGGATCAAATCTCTGCACCGAATCGCCAGAACTACGCCTCCAGCCTTTGCAGGTTTTGTCGGGCACGGGTGGTTTCAATTATTCAGCTCTTTACAAAATTTTCTTCCGCACCGAATTATCGAAACTAGGCCTCCAGCCTTTGCAGGTTTTGTCGAACACGTGTGGCTACGTACCAAATTCTCTACAGTCTCTACTAACGCAGCGTTTTATTTGTCTATTTGTTATTGTAGGAATATATTTTATTGAGCTAATTATGATTCCTTTTTAATGATGCCAAAAGGGGGAGAAATTTTAGACTAGAATATTAACATTGTTTAATTTGCTAAACTTGTTATATATGCTTGGAATTATATTTATATTTTTGCTTGAAAAACTAACACACATTCTTAGGGGGAGCTTAAGTATTCATATAGGTTTCAAGTTCTATCAAGTATTTGTCATCATAAAAAAGGGGGAGATTGTTGAACTCAAGGTTTCAAGGTTCATGTAAATCTACACATGGATTTTGATGATAACAAATAAATTCAAAGAATAAAGGAGTCTCAAGCTCAAGTTGTCTACACAATACAATCAAGCACATCAAGGAACCAAGCATGAGCAAGAAGGGAACAAGTTCACATTAAAATCATAGAGTAATTTTGTAAATCTCTTAAAAATTCGAAATTAGGATTAAGGCTCAAAATAAATATTTTATCATAAAGCATTAAAATACATTTTCTACATGTGCATAAATATTTTGAAAATTAAATTTGAAAATTTTGAAAGATGATTGATTGTCATCTTTCACATGTGCATGACATGATTAAAAGTTTGAATTTTGAAAATATTAAGATGATTGATTGTCATCTTTCACATGTGCATGATATGATTAAAGGTTTGAATTTTGAAAATATTAAGATGATTGATTGTCATCTTTCACATGTGCATGTTTTATTTGAATATTTTCAAAAGTGATGGATGCTTTTCTTGACTTATGCAAAAGGTAGATGTCTTTGTTTGAAATTTTTGAAAAGTAAAGTGTGCTCCTTTTGTCATATGCAAAAAGTAAAAAATTAGATTTGAAATTTTTGAAAAATAAAGTGTGCTCCTTTTGTCACATGCAAAAAGTAAAAAGATTTGATTTGAAATTTTTGAAAAGTGAATGATGATATATTTGACATGTGAATCTTTTTAAATTTGAATATGAAGTCTCATATGCCTATAAATAGATCATTTGAGAGCTTCACATTCACAACACTCAGAGCATGCAACATTCATTCAAAGTTTTCATTCTCTCTTCTTTAAGCATTGAGCCTTAACCCTTATTCATTTTGAGAGATATAGTTTGCACTGTATTGTTTTTATTTCACTCATTGAGGAGTGTTTTCTGATAGCCTACCCACTATCAATTCTTGTATCAGTAAAAGGGTGTGTATAACCCTTGTGTGTGTAGAAGGTGTTCTACACGGGAAATAGTTAAATCACCAAGTGTAAGGTGATTGGAAGTGTAGAAGGTGTTCTACACGGAGAATAGTTAAATCACCAAGTGTGAGGTGATTGGAAGTGTAGAGAGTGTTCTACACGGATTCTTTGGAGTGGTGCTGCTCAAAGGTGTAATAGGTTTTTATCTCCATCTAAAGGAGATTGAATAGTGGATTTGGGGATCCTCAAGAGGTAGCTTGAGGCGAGGACGTAGGCAGTGGGGCCGAATCTCGTTAACATACTGAGTTTGCTTCTCTCTTACCCTTACTCTTTATATTTATTGTTGTTTTATATTTTGTTTATATTTTATATTATATATTTGATTTATAATTGTTATTTTTTTAAATACAACTCAATTCACCCCCCCTCTTGTGTTAGTCATCTGGGCAACAGTTCGTACCTTACTTGCCATTGCTGCTGTAAAAAATTGGTTTTTGATACAACTCGATGTGAATAATGCCTTCTTACACGATGATTTACTAAAGGAAGTTTATATGAAACTTCCTCCCAATTTTCATACCAAGAAGGAGTCTCAAGTGTGCAGATTGAACAAATCTCTTTATAGCTTGAAACAAGTTTCACGCCAATGGTTTTTGAAGTTTTCAAGTGCAATCCTTGAACTTGGTTTTAATCAATCTAAGGTTGATTACTCATTATTTACTCGTATCATGGGGATTCTTTCATTACACTTCTTATATATGTTGATGATATTCTTATTACCAGTAATGATATACATGCTATTGATGATTTGAAATCTTTATTGGACAATAAATTTAAGCTGAAAGATTTTGGACAGGTTAAATATTTCCTTGGGTTGGAAGTTGCAAGATCACCTAAAGGAATTTCCTTGTGTCAAAGGAAATATGCACTTGAAGTGGTTCAAGATGCTGGTTTGCTTGAAGCCAAACTATCTTCTTTTCCTATGGAAAAAAAATTTAAAACTTTCTAAGGATCAAGGTGACTTGTTAAAAGATCCTACTATTTTTAGAAGATTGATTGATAGGTTGTTGTATCTTATAATAACACGACCAAATTTAACATACTCTATCCATCAGCTTAGTCAGTATATGGATAAGCCTAGTGAGCCTCATTTGCAAGCCACCTATCGTATTTTGCAGTATGTTAGATCTACTCCATGCCATGGATTATTTTTTTTAGCTACCTTTTCTCTTCAAGTCAATGATTTCATATATTTTGATTGGGGTTCTTGTCCTGACACTCGAAGATTCACTACTGGTTATTGTATATTTCTTGGAGATTCCTTAGTTTCATTGAAATCTAAGAAATAACAAACAGTTTCTCGTTCATCAGCGGAGACCGAATATTGTTCTATAGCTACCTCTACTTCTGAAATAGTTTGGCTTCTCACATTACATACAGATTCTCGAGTTTCTCATCCTCATAGTACTCATTTATTTTGTGATAGTACAACTGCTCTTCATATTACTGCTAATTCTGTCTTTCATGAACGTACAAAATATATTGAGCTTGATTGCCACTTTGTAAGGGACAAACTTCAAGATGGAATCAAGACATTTCATGTAACTTCCCAACATCAAGTTGCTGATGTCCTTACTAAAGATTTGAGATTTCAACAATTTTGTACTTTAATAGTTAAGATGGGAGTTCATTCTATTTACTCTCTATTTTGAGGGGGAGTATTATAATTTTGTACTTATGATTATTTTTTTACTGTACATAGTAGATGTTCCTTTATGTAATTTGCATCATTTGGTTTACTTAAGTCGGTCATGTAAATAGTATAAATATGTGCCAAATTTCTTATATTTTAAATAAGAAGAAATAGAGGCATTATTCACGTGTGACTTTTGTTACAGGGGGAATTCTTTTCTTTGATTCGGCACGCACTGCATGGGTGCGATGATTACCCCTAGAATGGAGAATATGATCGCCTACGTGCATGTCTTCTTTTTGTCTATAATTCTAGATTATACAAATTGGTCCAATTTTCATGGATTTGACCCGTGAGTAGGGCAGGCTTAGGAAGTGAGATTAGATGTGAATTTTATAAGTAATAATAAAATAGATTATAAATAATAAAAAGATAATTTTAATTGAGTATTTTTTAGATTTTGTGAAATGAGAAAAAAAAATTGAATAAAAAATATTATAAAATTAAGATATTATAAAAATATAGTTTTATAATATTATTTTTGTTTAGAGATTTGAAAAGGTTGGAATGTTTTTTATTTTGAATTTGAAAGTTTAAAAAATTGTAATAATTAATTTCAAAATTTTTTATTTGAATTATATTTAGAAATAAAGAGATGAAATGAAATAAAATCATATGAAAATTTCTATCTCATCTTAGACTCCAAATATGCCCTAAGGATTTCCTTGGAGTTATTTTTGGCTTGTTTTTCTTGGCCTTGTATGTAGTTTTATCAACTCACTTATATCTAAATGGATTTAAATAAACTATTGAGCTTGCCCCTATTTTCATAGCCAAAGCATTTAATAAATTCTAACGAGTATGGTTTTAAAGCCAAAATAAGTCCAATTTATCAGATAATTACCAATGGACCTTTAAATATTTTCTTGAACCCTATTATCAGATAAAAATTGGTCTATTGCTCAATAAACTTTAATGGGGGCT
Organism: Platycarya strobilacea; assembly: GCA_036898215.1. Lineage (NCBI taxonomy): Eukaryota > Viridiplantae > Streptophyta > Magnoliopsida > Fagales > Juglandaceae > Platycarya > Platycarya strobilacea. The sequence continues at coordinate 20,983,977 of CM072555.1, read as the reverse complement.
TGAACGTCTTATACACATCTTATTCACTTTCAGTTTTGCAACACTAAAGACTTCAGAGAGAAGATGGAGCAGACTTTCATCATGATCAAGCCTAATGGTGTCTAGAGGGGCCTAAATCATTAGCATATTTGAGAAGAAGGGGTTCTATTTGAAAGGTTTGAAGCCCATCATTGTGGACGGTTCTTTTGCTGAGAGGCACTATGCGGACTTGTCTGCAAAGCCCTTTTTCAATAGGTTGGTTGAATACATCATTTCTGGTCCTATTGTTGCTATGGTTTGGGAGGGTAAGAATGTTGTGACAACTGGTCGAAAGATTATTAGAGCTACAAATCCTTCGGATTCTACCCCTGGAACCATCCACGGTGACTTTTGCAGTTGAAATTGGGAGGAACGTTATTCATGGATAAGGGTGTTCATTCGGGCCGGATTTTTTCCGGTTCCGGTTTTAAAACCGGATAACCGGTTTCTGGTTACGAAATCCAGCCTGGATTTAATCAAGTGGTGCCCGCAATTGTTAAAAAGCGGGTCTATCCAATCTGATGCGGTCTCATACATGCGGTATCCAATTTAAAATCCGGTATCTGGATTTGTATCTGAATCTTATAAATAAACATGATTCACTCTCATTTGCTCTCTCTCCCTCTCCCCGCGATGCCCTAGCGGCTCCCCACCTTGATTCACTCTCATATGCTCTCTTTCTCTCTATTTCCCTTTGGTCGCCGTCTCTCTCTTTGCCGTGTTAGTCTCGCTGGTGACCTTTCGGTAAGTCTCTTATGTCTGGTTAGACGGGTCTGTTTTTTGGACTTTGGCCATCCGTTACAAGTGCGAAATGGGTCTCGAAATGGGTCTTGATGAAAATTTTTGAATGTTTATGGAGTATTTTTGGGTTATCTCGATGGTTATTGTCTGTTCGTTCTTCCGTTTGGCTAGATCTGCACTTTTCTTTTTGGTTTTTTGTTTGGGTATGTTTTCGTTTGGCTAGATCTGTTTTAGATTTGTTTATGGTGAAGGGGTTTCATATCTTAGAATAACACAGTTTTAGATGTGGGTATGTTTTGATTAGTGGATGAGCTTAGATGTTTTTCCTTTTAAATACCATATAGTTTCAGATTTTGTATCTTTATATATGTTTTTAGAATTTTGTATTTCAATTTTTGAATAAGGTTCTTGTTAATATGAAGGACAGTGGCTATGAAATGAGGGAGTTATATATTTCAATATCTTGGAAAGGGACAGATTCCATACGATAGCAGCTTTAATCCGAATCAGTTAATTTATAGGTATTCTGAAATGGGTTTAAGCCACTAAATCATAAGTGTAATCTGAAGTATTTTAATTTCTCACCCGTCATCTCATCCAACCCCATAAAAGCGTATTGTTTCCTAAATAAGTTTATGCCATGGAAGATTTATAGGTTAAAATCTAAAAAAACATAGACATTTTTCTGCATGCTGATCTCTGTTTTTGTTTATCTGAAGAGACATAATTTCAATGCAGCCAATGCATCAATTACTTCGTGGTTGGTTTTATAAACTGAAGATTATGGGCCCTTTTGATGTTTTATTTGCTTCTACACTAGCTAGTAGGTGCATTTCTTCCAAAATTGAAGGTCCTAAGTCTCCGATGCTCAGTTGTATATAAAAAATGCACTGATAATAATTTTGGATGGTTTGCAACACCTAGAGGTGCTTAACATATCGCATTGCCTCTTGATAGAAGTCCTTCCACCTCCTTGCTCTTTGATTAGAGCTTGCAGAATCATAGTTGATAGTTCCACAAATTCTCAAGAGTAGTGTATGACCTTTTCCTTCATTGATTGTAATGCTTTTTATGCTAGAAACAGAATAAAATGTCACTGAATTAATGCAAATGAAAGCTGACATTGTGGTCTTGTTATTAAAGCTCCAGGTCTGGATTAGGTGGTGGGAGATTGGTTTTGGGGTTTTGATACAGTTTGCTTGTTTTGGGAGGGGTTACATAGTTATACATTACCAGTGTATATATGTGTTTAGTTCATCTTAGAATTTGATTCTCAAGTTATGCATTATCTCTGTTTTTGTTTTTGTTTGTTTCTCATGAAGCCAATTATGCTTTTATAAGTTATCCCATGTGGAATTTACATCAATAAAAGTTTTGAACAGTAAAATAATTGTAATATTACTTTCTCTGATTTGTAGATTTTGATGATGAGTTGCGAGATGATTTTGGTGAGGATCCTTCTGCTTCAAGTGAAGATCCAGCACTCAAGCGGCATATGGGATTTGCCATTTTATTCTTAACATAAATTTATATTTTAGTGGATTTTTATCAGTAAAATAATTGTAATATAATATGTAGTGGATTTTTTTTTTTTTTAGTTAAAAAGTTAATTAGTTGTGTATAGCCTTAATTATTGTTAATAGTGGCCATGATAAAAATATAAGCAGGCTTTTATATGATAGGAAAACAAGCAAGCTTCCTAAATACATATATCAAAGGGGTGTAACAGCTACAGAAATAAAAAAAATCCAAAGAAGAAATGGGAACATAGAGTGCAACTTTCTGATAGAACAAAAAAAAAAAAAGTAATAAAACAAGCTTAAAAAAAAAACCGGTTTAAATCCAGAAACCGGATTTCCGGTTTTTAAAAAACCAGATTGATCCGGATTCAAACTGGATTTCAACCCGGGTGAAACCGGGTTGGAGTCCAACCCGCTTTTGGACATCCGGTTCCGGTCTGGGTTGATCCGGATATCCGGTTTGGACACCGGATGTATAGCCTTATTCATGGAGGTGATTCGGTTGAGAGTGGGATGAAAGAAATTGCTCTATGGTTCCCTGAAGGCCCTATTACCTGGGAGAGCAGTCTTCACCCTTGGATCTACGAGTGAATGCTTGATACCCAGAGCATCCTCACTCATTTATATTTATGAGACTACTGTTTCGATAAGCTGGTTATGAAGTTTTGACTTAACTTGGTTATGTCTGCTTCCTTGGAACTTTACTATATCCATGCTTATGAAATCAACACAAAAGTAATTTAAGTTATTTGATTATGGGCTTACATTAGTATTTTTTTGTTTTGTTTTTAAATGGCCTGCTTCTAATGACCATTGCAATGGAAGCCCTTTTGAATGAAAACATAAGGGGAATTGTTTGCTTGATATCTCTCCTCAAAGAAAAAACCTTTAACGGGGGCTTAACTAATTAATTGGGCCTAATAAAATCTATCGCTAACCCAAATTAAGTTTTTGCTGTGTGACTTACTCAATATCGTCTAATAAATGTCAATTATGATTTGTATGAAATATATGGACCCAAATCCAAGTATGATTAGTTTGATTGAAGATTCAAGTTGTTGAAAAAGGCTCAATCTTCTACCAACAGCTTCATCCTCGAAGCGTTTTCTCTCAAATCCTAGGAACCCCAAAACTCTGGAAGCCGCCATAGGGGAGGTGGGAGCTTCGGTTCCCCCTCCCCCCGCTCTCCCTTTTTTCACATTATTCCTTCTTTTTTTTTTTTCTTTCGCCGAGTCTTCTCGAGGTTGTAGCACGCTCTGATAAGGGTTTAGCCGTCTTCCGTTTGGCACCTCTCCATTCTTTCCATTTCTTTCTCGTTTGTTTGTTGCAGGACTCGCTAATGAGGATTTGATTGGTTTTTGGTCTCGGTTTGGTTTGGGTGAGCAGGTGAGCTCTGATGGCTTTGGACTTCCACGAGCCCTATTACAGGACTCCCAAGTATCAGATTTATCGAACGGGGGCATAACGATACTAAACGAAGCGGCGTATGGGTCGCACACGCATCTCTTAAGCTGAAGTACAACATCCATGTGTGCCTGCAAGGAAGGCCCACAGCCACCACACGCGGTCCATCGGGGTCCAGGGCCTTCGGATTCGTGAGATTCACCCTTTCAACCATCCTCCGAGAGCAGCGTATGTCTTTCACACGCCGCCAACAGCTGCTTGCCGTGGTGTTATTTTCTTCAGTGTTATCTTGTGTTTATTTAGGTCTTGTAGTTTGTATTTGTTGGAATTTGTTTCTCTGTTTGTTGTTAGCGTTGTTGCTCGTTAGGTAATAATTGTCTCACTCAGTAGGGTTTTGTCTCCCTCCTCTTTTAGAGGAAAAGGGTATTACTCCCCACTCTCTTTGGAGGGAAGAGTTTAGTTATTTCTGTTTAATTGAGTGTTGCACTTTTAGATAAATTGAATTTGAGATTTTTGAATAATTTTTTTACGAGAGAGCGTATAGAAATTAAGAGAATATCTGCCACAAATTTCATTTATATGTGGGGGTGTCCCAAACGGTTAAGTAGTTTTGTTGTAATCTGAATTTATTTGTATTTCAGTCACTACTATAATTTTAACTCATTGAATGCAATGAAGTCTTTCCCATAAAAAAAATAAAAAGATCCAAGTCTAGCCTAAAAATATAAACATCAATCATGTGTTCCAATTAAAGGTTTAAATTCTAGTAGTTATTTACCTTAAACTTCAAATAAAATATAGATAGAGAAGTAAAATTCACTACAAGATTGGAATGTTACATATAGTGCTGTAAATGAATAGAGTAGCTCATGAACAGCTCGTGCTCGGCTCGTATATACTCGGCTCGAATTTGATTCATTTAATAAATAAGATATTTATAAACTCTAATATATGTTTGAATATTAAACGAGCAAAATTCACATAAATTCGGCTCGAGTCGATTTAGACTCGTGAACAAAACTCATATAAGTTCGACTTGATTCATTTAAGCTCATTTTGAAACTCATAATATATTTTATATATGTATGTGTTATATATATATATTACACGTTAGTTATATTTTATGTACTTAATTATATATTATTAATTAATTTATAATTAATATTATTTAATATAGATATGTTATGTTCCCAAAATATATACAAGTTAATTTGTATAATAATATATAATACAACTACAGCTATTGATTTATTATATTATCAACATGTATTAAATAGTTTATTTATTACATTTATTTTGTGTATGATTCTTTTAATTTATAACTATAAGTTATTTTTATAAAAGAAATTATACAATAAAAACTTTGAATCAAAATTATTTAGTTGAATAATTAAATGGCTTGAGTTTTTTTTTTTTGTAGAATTAAAAAAATATTAATCAAAAGACAAGATTAGAAATTTCAAAATAAAAAATTGAGTTCAAGCTCGAGTAGCTCGAATTCGAGTCATTTTTTTAATTTTTAGTTGAGCTCGAGTCGAATTTGAACAACATTAATGGTTAACGAGCTGAGTTCAAGTAAGGATATTCGATTTTTATTCGAGTTTGAGCGAGTAAACATGTTAATCGAACTCGAGTATCCTTATTTGAATTTGACTAAATTTAATTCGTTTGTAGCCCTAATTACATATGAGTCTCACACGAGGGAATGATGTATATCATAGTGTGAATCAATTTACGATGGGTAAAAATATAGAGAAAAAATAATAATAATAAAAGCTACGTAAGTTGTAGTAGAGCATTCTAGAGAAAGTGTAGATGAGACTTGAACAGTAAGTTGAGATGATATAAGTTTTTTTATAGGAAAAATTATTAAAATATTACTTTTAGTATTATTATTATTTTGAAATTAAAAAAATTAAATTATTTATTATATTTTTATGAGAAATTTAAAAAAATTATAATGATAAAATAAAATAAGATAAAATGAGTTAAGATCATCTCTCAATCTAAATCCGATCTAAAGCTACCATTACTATTTTGGAAAATTAAAAATAGTAATAATATAAGGGAGGACCCTTAGACCGGATGGGTGTAAATGTGATATTTACACCTTCTAATAAAACACAACCATATCACTTGATTAAATTTAATTAGAGTTAATCTTTCCACAGGTCTATCCATTAAACTCCATATAATAAACTCCAATGACTCATTGCCACGTAGAGCCCACAAACTCAAATGAATACAATGTAATATTGAAGAATAATTGGCTCCAGCCCTCTCCCTTCTTTTTCTCTCCTGTGTGTAGTCTCTGCATGCTCTCTCTCTCACTCTCCTCCATAATAACATCATTAACAAACCCAGACATCAAATGTTCAATAACACCATAAAAAATCTGAAATTAAATCAAAACCCACTTGAATAATTACAATGCATTTTTACTCTGCAAGAGATTGGCAATGGTTTCAACCACAGCAGTTTTGTTAATCCTAGCCTCGTAGCACCTCACTATCAACACGTCTCTATTTCTTAAGTCCCCCTCTTCCAAAACCTAGTTCATGTGTTCAATTTTGAGAGTAAGTTTGCATATTTATGTGGTTTTAGAGAGGTACTAACAAATCTGGTAAGAGTTAATCTAAATTTAGAGAAGTCGAAGGAATGGAGGGAACGTATTAGGTTTTTTTATGGAAAGGCAAGGATGAATTCAAAAGGGTTTCTGAAATGAGATGAATATGTCTAATATTATGGTTTGTGCAGGTGTAGAGAACATTTACATGAGATGCTGATGTGTTCATTTTGTATTGATGTCTATTTAACTCTATTTATTGGTCTGTCCTGCCTAAAGAGTCTCTCATTTGGTTATTGTGAACCTAGTTGCAACGTATCGGCAAAATACTTAGAATCTCGTTGGAATTGTTGTCTCTCTCTAGTCTCTCAAGTGCCCTCTCTTTCTCACTCCTCAACATTCTGACATTTGACAATATTTTGGCATTTATCTCTTTTTTTTCTCTTCAATAATATTACTCTCCTAAATAATTTTTTTGAGTGTTGATAATATTTCAAGAAAAAAAAACGTAAATCGATTTAATCAAGTAATGGGTAAAAGCATAATATGTTGATTTTATAGGGGGATTGCGCATGCCTGTTTTCAAAATCCTCTTGTATTTCTGTCTTTTTGGTTTTTGAAACTATCTTCTTTATTTTTCTTTTGCTTATTTTTTTTTTGCAATGGCAGATTTTATTTTGCTGCAAATGGGTTGTAATTTTTTGCTTTGGGAATAGATAGAAGAGGATTAAGTGAGGAGAGAGAAATTGTTGAGAATGAGGAGAGAGAAAATTTGGAGAGAGAGAGGGAGATAAAATGTGCTTGCGAAAAGAGAGTTTGCAGTGAGGAGAGAGAAAATGAAATTAAATCTTGTAATTCTATAGTAAATTTTATGAAACTATTGAAGTGTCTCTTCAAAAAGGGTGTAAATCTTGAATTTTAACGCATCATATTTAAAGATTTTTTCATAATAGAATGTTGAAATAAATAGTCTCATGTCCAAGTAACCGAATAAATGCAAAGAGTGAGTCAAATCGAGTCACATGACGTCATGACTGCCTAAGAAGACGAAGACTTGCCCAAAACATAAAAAACTATTTATAAATTTTAAAACAAAAATTATATTAAAAAAATTATATTTTAATAATATTTTAATTTATAATAATTTTTTTTTTCTCTTATTTTGTAAAATTCAATAAAATATCTTAACTCGAATTATTTTATTATTATATCTAAGTTATTTTATTATTTTTTACAAAGTTCTTATTTTATCTTAAGATACAAATCAAGCCTTAATCTACCTAACAATGTGCTAAGTGCATACTACGTCATGGGTGCTCTATTCAACCTCATGGGTTTGCCCCTTCAAATTAGTACAAGGTGTACTTATTTATTTATTTTAAAAAAAATTAATTTTTTTAACTTTATTAATATTCACTTTCTTAATTATTAAAAATAAATAAATAATATAAAATTTCTAAACGGTAATTTTGAGGAGGTAAACTCATAAGGCTAGGTGTTGAACTCAAGGATTCAAGTTTCATATAAATCTACACATGGATTTTGATGATAACAAATGAATTCAAAGAATAAAGGAGTTTCAAGCTCAAGTTGTCCACACAATAGAATCAAGCACATCAAGGAAGCAAGTATGAGCAAGAAGGGAATAAGTTCACATTAAAATCATAGAGTAATTTTGTAAATCTCTTAAAAATTCAAAATTAGGATTAAGACTCAAAATTAATATTTTATCATAAAATATTAAAATATATTTCCACATGTGCATGAATATTTTGAAAATTAAATTTGAAAATTTTAAAAGATGATTGATTGTCATCTTTCACATGTGCATGATATGATTAAATGTTTGAACTTTGAAAATTTTGAAAGATGATTCATTGTCATTTTTCACATGTGCATGACATGATTAAATGTTTGAATTTTGAAAATATTAAGATGCTTGATTGTCATCTTTCACATGTGCATGACATGATTAAAGGTTTAAACTTTGAAAATATTAAGATGATTGATTGTCATCTTTTACATGTGCATGTTTTATTTGAATATTTTCAAAAGTGGTGGATGCTTTTCTTGACTTATGCAAAAGGTAGATGTCTTTATTTGAAAATTTTGAAAAGTAAAGTGTGCTCCTTTTGTCATATGCAAAAAGTAAAAGATTATGTTTGAAATTTTTGAAAAGTAAAGTGTGCTCATTTTGTCACATGCAAAAAGTAAAAATATTAGATTTGAAATTTTTGAAAAGTAAATGATGATATTTTTGACATGAGAATCTTTTCAAATTTGAAATTGAAAAATCATTTGCCTATAAATAGCTCACTTGAGTTTTACAAAATTCACAACAAGAGCTTACACATTTATTGCTAAGTTTTGCATCATTTCTTCAAAACTCTCATTCTCTCTTTTCTAAAGTTTTGAGCCTTAATTCTTGTTCTTGTTGAGAGAGATATAGGTTGCGTTGTATTGTTTCTATCTCACTCATTGAGGAGTGTATTTTGATAGTCTACCTACTATCAACTCTTGTATTTGTAAAAGGGTGTGTATAACCCTTGTGTGTGTAGAAGGTTTTCTACACGGGGAATAGTTAAATCACCAAGTGTGAGGTGATTGGAAGTGTAGAAGGTGTTCTACACGGAGAATAGTTAAATTACCAAGTGTAAGGTGATTGGAAGTGTAGAGGGTGTTCTACACGGATTCTTTGGAGCGGTGCTGCTCAAAGGTGTAATAGGTTTCTATCTCCACCTAAAGGAGATTGAATAGTGGATTTGGGAATCCTCAAGAGGTAGCTTGAGGCGAGGACGTAGGCAGTGGGGCCGAAACTCGTTAACATACTGAGTTTGCTTCTCTCTTACTCTTACTATTTATATTTATTATTGTTTCATATTTTTTTTATATTTTATATTATACATTTGATTTATAATTTTTATTTTTTTAAATACAACTCAATTCACCCCCCCTCTTGTATTAGTCATCTGGGCAACAATTGGTATTAGAGCTAGAGCTCTATTATAAGATTAATTATCTTTTGAGTTAAGATTTTATGGTTAACATTGCAGTTTCATTTGGTGAAGGTCAATCTAGCAGTCGGCCTCCACTCTTTTGCGGAGACAATTACTCATTCTGCAAAGTTAGAATGAGAATATTCCTTCAGGCTCAAGGTCGAGAAATCTGGAAATGCATTGTAAATGGACCTTATATTCCAACAAAAGTGATTGATCGAGTAAAGGTCAAAAAGGAAGAAGAAGAGTTTGATCGTGAAGACGATAGACTTTATATTTTGAATTTAACTGTTATGAATTTATTATATAATGCTCTTAATGGTAATGAGTTTAATAGAGTAATGACTTGCACTACAGCAAAGGAAATTTGGGATAACTTGGAAGTTACTTATGAAGGAACTTCTCAAGTCAAGGAATCAAAAATTTATATTCTTACTCATGAATATGAAATATTTAAGATGAATGATGATGAATCTATTTCTAGTATGAACACTCGTTTTACTAACATCATAAACAGCTTGGCAGCTCTTGGCAACGTTTATTCCAAAGTGGAGATAGTAAAAAAAATTCTCAACTCTCTACCAAACGTTGGGAGTCAAAAGTGACAGCGATTCTTGAAGCTAGAGACCTCAAGAAACTCGAAGTGAATGAACTCATCGGGTCACTTATCACCCATGAGTACACATTGAAAAGAGGAGAAGAAGAAGGAAATTCAAAGAAGAGTTTGGCACTTAAAGCTGTTCCACATGAAAGTAAAAGTGATGAAAATGAGGAAAATGACGACAAAGATGAAGAAGTTGCGATGATAATAAGAAGAATTTAGAGATTCTTAAAGAAAAATAAAACTCCTCCAAGGAAATCCTTCAATAAGTTTTCCAAGAAAGATTCAGGTAAAAATGACACTTTAATTTGTTATAAATGCAATAAACCTGGTCATATCAAGCCAGATTGTCCTCTGCTAAAAAAAGATCGAAACAAAGGCAAAAAAGCAATGAAAGTTACGTGGAATGATGATTCAAGTAGCTCAGATAGTGAAGCAAGCAATGGAGAATCAGCAAATCTTTGTCTTATGGCTAAAAATGACATTGAGGTAACAAATTTTGATAATATTGAAGATCCTTCATATGAAAAATTGTAAAATATTTTAGAAGAAGTATATGAGGAATTTGAAAAATTAGGTATCAAGTATACTGTTTTGAAAAAGAAAAATTCTTCTTTAACAAACGAAATTGATATTTTAAGAAAAGAAAATATTGTTTTGAAAGATGAAAATTTTGAGTTAAAAAAAAAGAAAACTGATTTAGAAATTATTATTGAAAACTTTACGAATGGAAAAAAGAAATTTTGAAAAACTTCTTGGTAGTCAAAGATGTGTTTTTGATAAGGCAGGCTTGGGATATATGTCAAAACAAAAATACAAACCTTATAAAAACTTCTTTGATAATCCTTCTACATCAAAGTCCAATATTCAAAATTCTTTTCATAAAAATAATTTTGTTAAAAAAGGATACTATTATAATCACTCAAGTTTTTCATATATGTCACATGCTATTTGTAATTTTTGTAATAGAAATGGTCATAATTATCTTGGTTGTCCTATTAGAAGAAAACATACAATGACTATTAGGGCCATATGGGTACCTAAAAATCTTGTTTCTTCTAATACTAATAAGAAAATGACCCAAAGAACTTGGGTACCAAGAAAAATCATTTTAATTGTTTTTATAGGTGTGCATGAAGTCTTCCACGAACAAAAATAAATGGTTTTTAGATAGTGGATGTTCAAGACACATGACGGGAGACAAGACTAAGTTCTTTGATCTTAGATCTAAAGAAGAATGACACGTGACATTTGGAGACAACTCGAAAGGGAAGATCGTGGGAATATGTAAAATTGGTAATGAGTCTTCTCTTATAATTGAAGATGTTCTACTTGTTGAAAGTTTAAAACATAATCTTTTAAGCATAAGTCAATTATGTGATAAAGAATTTACAGTTACTTTCAAAATAGATAAGTGCATTATATTGAATGATTATGATTGTAATATTTGTTTTATTACTTTTAGAAGTAACAATGTTTATACAATTGATTTTGAAGAAATTACCTCACAAGATGCGATTTGTTTTTCAGCTCAAAATGAAACTAATTGGTTATGGCATAGAAGACTAGGTCATGCCAATATGGAACTTATTTCCAAACTTTCAAAAAAGATCTTGTGAGAGGTTTACCAAAGACAAATTTTCTTAAAGACAAAATTTGTGATGCATGCCAATTTAGTAAACAAACAAAAACTTCTTTTAAAATCAAGAAACATATTTCCACTACTAGTAGGTACAGTTGTTAGGTGACATAGGTGCGGCCTATGGTCAGTAACAATTGGTATCAGAACTAGAGCTCTATTATAAGATTAACTATCTTTTGAGTTAAGATCTTATGGCTAACATTGCAGCTTCATTTGGTGAAGGTCAATCCAGCAGTCGGCCTCCACTCTTTTGTGGAGACAATTAATCATTCTGGAAAGTTAGAATGAGAATATTCCTTCAGGCTCAAGGTCGATAAATCTGGAAATGCATTGTAAATGGACCTTATATTCCAACAAAAGTGATTGATGGAGTAAAGGTCAAAAAGGAAGAAGAAGAGTTTGATCGTGAAGACGATAGACTTTATACTTTGAATTTAACTGCTATGAATTTATTATATAATGCTCTCAATGGTAATGAATTTAATAGAGTAATGACTTGTGCTACAGCAAAGGAAATTTGGGATAACTTGGAAGTTACTTATGAAGGAACTTCTCAAGTCAAGGAATCAAAAATTTATATTCTTACTCATGAATATGAAATGTTTAAGATGAATGATGGTAATTGATGAATCTATTTCTAGTATGTACACTCATTTTACTAACATCATAAACAGTTTGACAGCTCTTGGCAAAATTTATTCTAAAGTGGAGATAGTAAGAAAAATTCTCAACTCTCTACCAAAACGTTGGGAATCAAAAGTGACAGCGATTCTTGAAGTTAGAGATCTCAAGAAGCTCGAAGTGAATGAACTCATCAGGTCACTTATCACCCATGAGTACACATTGAATAGAGGAGAAGAAGAAGGAAAGTCAAAGAAAAGCTTGGCACTTAAGGCTGTTCCACATGAAAGTGAAAGTGATGAAAATGAAGAAAATGACGACAAAGATGAAGAAATTGCGATGATAGTAAGAAGAATTCAGAGGTTCTTAAAGAAAAATAAAACTCCTCCAAGGAAATCCTTCAATAAGTTTTCCAAGAAAGATTCAGGTAAAAATGACACTTTAATTTGTTATAAATGCAATAAACCTGGTCATATCAAGCCAGATTGTCCTCTGCTAAAGAAAAATCGAAACAAAGGCAAAAAAGCAATGAAAGCTACGTGGGATGATGATTCAAGTAGCTCAGATAGTGAAGCAAGCAATGGAGAATCAGCAAATCTTTGTCTTATGGCTAAAGATGACATTGAGGTAACAAATCTTGATAATATTGAAGATCCTTCATATGAAGAATTGCAAAATGTTTTAGAAGAGGTATATGAGGAATTTGAAAAATTGGGTATCAAATATACTGTTTTGAAAAAGAAAAATTCTTCTTTAACAAACGAAATTGATATTTTAAGAAAAGAAAGTATTGTTTTGAAAAATGAAAATCTTGAGTTGAAGAAAAAGAAAACTGATTTAGAAAATATTATTGAAAACTTTACGAATGGAAAAAGAAATTTCGAAAAACTTCTTGGTAGTCAAAGATGTGTTTTTGATAAGGCAGGCTTGGGATATAAGCCAAAACAAAAATACAAATCTTATAAAAACTTCTTTGATAATCCTTCTACATCAAAATCCAATATTCAAAATTCTTTTCATAAAAATAATTTTGTTAAAAAAGGATACTATTATAATCACTCAAGTTCTTCATATATGTCACATGCTATTTGCAATTTTTGTAATAGAAATGGTCATAATTATTTTGCTTGTCCTATTAAAAGAAAACATACAATGACTATTAGGGCCATATGGGTACCTAAAAATCTTATTTCTTCTAATACTAATAAATAAAAGACCCAAAGGACTTGGGTACCAGAAATTGTTTTTAATTGCTTTTGTAGGTATGCATGAAGTATTCTACAGGTAAAAATAAATGATTTTTAGATAACGGATGCTCAAAATACGTGACAGAAGACAAAACTAAATTCATTGACTTCACTTCTAAAGAAAAAGGATGTGTGATATTTGGAAATAGAAGGAAAGATCATCAAGACTTAGTACAAGATGCAACCAAATAGTGGAAACATGTGAAAGATCATCCAGCGGAATAAATTCTAGGAGAACCTTCACGAGGTGTAAGTACTCGATCATCTCTTAGAAATATTTGCTATCATACTACTTTTCTATCTCAGATTGAACCTAAAAATATTGATGAAGCACTTCTTGATGAATCTTAGATTCTAGCTATGTAAGAAGAGCTTAATCAATTTGAAAGAAATGATGTTTGAACACTTGTTCCTAAACCCAAAAATCATACTATTATTGGAACAAAATGGGTTTTTAGAAACAAGAAACATGAGTCCGGAGTCATTACTAGAAATAAGGTTCGACTAGTGGTCCAAGGTTTCAATCAAGAAGAATGAATCAATTATGATGAGACATATGCACCAGTCGCAAGATTAGAAGTTATTCGAATGCTACTTACATATGCTTGTTATAAATATTTCAAACTTTTTCAAATGGATGTTAAAAGTGTTTTCTTAAACGGTTTTATAAATGAAGAAGTATATGCTGAGCAACCTCCAGGTTTTGAAAATCATATTTCTCTAAATCATGTTTTCAAACTCACAAAAGTACTATTTGGACTCAAACAAGCTCTTAGAACGCGGTACGAGAGATTCAGTAGTTTCTTGATTGAAAAAGGCTTTGTAAGAGGAAAAATTGATACAACTCTTTTCATTATATACGAAAATGATGATATTCTTTTGATTCAAATTTATGTTGATGATATAATATTTGGTGCTACTAATGAAAATATGTGTTGAAATGAGCATGATGGGAGAGCTTACATTCTTTCTCGGATTGCAAATTAAGCAAGCAAAAAGTGGGACATTCATCAATCAATCGAAATATATTAAGGAATTACTGAAGAAATTTGGGATGGAAGGTGCTAAGGAAATTGGAACACCAATGAGTCCATCCACTAAACTTGATAAAGATGAAACTGGTAAACCAGTTGACTCGAAGGTATATCGAGGTATGATCGGTAGCTTATTATATTTGACAGCCAGTAGACCAGATATTATGTTTAGTGTGTGCTTATGTGCACGCTTTCAATCATCTCCAAAAGAATCACATTTAATTGCAGTTAAGCGCATTCTTAGATATCTTAGTGGTACAATTAACTTAGGGTTATGGTACCCTAAGCACACATCTTTCGATCTAATCAGCTACACAGATGCAGATTATGCTGGCTGTAAAATAGATCGAAAAAGCACTAGTGGAGCATGTCACTTCTTAGGTCGTGCACTAGTTTCTTGGTTTAGTAAAAAACAAAATTCTGTTGCACTATCTACTGCTGAGGCAGAATATGTTGCTGCGGGTAGTTGTTGTGCTCAAGTTCTTTACATGAAGCAACAACTTGAGGATTTTAAACTTATGTACAATCACAGTCCAATCAAATGTGATAATACAAGTGCTATAAATCTTTCAAAGAATCCAATACAACATTCTCGGACCAAACATATTGAAATTAGATATCATTTTCTTAGAAATCATGTGCAAAAGGGCGATATTGTATTAGAATTCACTAGTACACATGATCAATTGGCAGAAATTTTCACAAAACCTCTACCAGAAGATAAACTATGCATAATTAGAAGAGAAATAGGAATTATACATGCCATGAATATCTGCTAGATATTTTTATTCCATTATCTCAAATGACCTACAGAAACTTGAGACGTTTAGCCTTATCATTCAAATGCATTTGCTCCTCATAAATCATCATGCCATCCTTGTCTAAAGGATTAGGCAATCGAAATGCAGAGATAAGTAAGGATTTTAAATCCTTATTCTGTTGTTTTAAGTCTACTATTTTTTTGTTAGACTCTTGAACAAGTCGTTGAAGAATATCGATCTTCTCATTAAGCTTCTCTATCTCGCGGGTTTTTGACTGCAACCAAGCGGAAAAAGTAACAATGGAAGATGAGTATCGAGTCCCGAGACCCACAAGCTCGTAAATAGCATCATGATTTGATTTATTAGCCAAATCAGTGTTTTGCTGCTTCATGGCACTTACAACAGATGCAGAAATAGATTGATCACGAGAAGCACTGAAGAAGAATTGATGAGCCATTAAGATTTTGTAAAGTGAGAATGAAGATGAACTACAACAATGAAAAGAAGATTTGATGTGGATTAGATAAAGTTAAGGATTGTATAAAGATGGAAATAAGTAGAAGACAAGCTGTCATCTCTTCAAATCTTACTTAGTCAAGTTTACAAGATATGCCGGATGCATATTGTCAAAAGTTACCGAACTAAGCTAGCGAGATTAATTATATTTGTCCCTGTTTCTCTCGTGAAACACTGCCATTATCTGCTGATGTTGACTCTGTGCTTGAACTCTTACTCGTTCCGATTCCTCTATTTGAAGTTTCAAAACACGAGCGAATTCCATCAAATCTTTATTTTCTTACTTTAACCTCTTATTCTTTCTGCCTTTATTTGCAAGCTTTTGATGCAGAACAGATATTTGATTGTTAAGTCGATCAACCTCATTTGCCCTCGCTAGTAATCTCCGAGACATGGTCGTAACAGAGGCAGCATATTGAGCACTGAGAGTTCTTGATGCTGCAACAACCTCAGAATCAGTTCTATTTGAAAAATGCATTTATGCTTCTATCATGGTGTTGACAACCTCATGAGATAAAATGACTGGTTGAGACGGTTCCTGATTCAAATCCGGAAGATTATCAGACGAAATTTTTTCCGCTATTCTATCGTTTTGAATAAACAGAAACTGGATCAATGAATGGGGTGAAATTTTATTTGAGTATCCGACAGGTGAAAACGGTCTTTTAAACAACAACTTTCAAATCTCGATAATATTTAATTTTTCAACAATATCACGCGGATTTAAATCTGCTTTCGCACCGACTGCTAGAGTTAGGCCTCCAACCTTTACAGGTTTTGTCAGATACGCGTGGCTCTACACCAAATTGCCAGAGTTAGACTTCCAACATTTGCAGGTTTTGTCGGACATGCATGGCTCCGCACCGCATTGCCAGAGCTAGGCCTGCAGCTTTTGTTGTCTTTGTCGGACACGAATAATTTTAATTATTCAACTTCAAATCTCTGGAACATCTAATTCGTCAATAATATCAAGCGGATTTAAATCTTCTTCCGCACCGAGATGATAAAATTCGGCTTCAACCTTTGCAGGTTTTGTCGGGCACGGATGGTTTCAATTATTCAACTCTTTACAAAATCTCATTCCGCACCGAATTACCGAAACTAGGCCTCCAGCCTTTGCAGGTTTTGTCGAACACGTGTGGCTACACACCGAATTCTCTAGTCTCTACTAATGTAGCGTTTTATTTATCTATTGGTTATTATAGGAATATATCTTATTGAACTAATTATGATTCCTTTTTAATGATGCCAAAAGGGGGAGAAGTTTTAGACTAGAACATTAACATTGTTTAAATTGCTAAACTTGTTATATATGCTTGGAATTATATTTATATTTTTGCTTGAAAAACTAACGCACATTCTCAGGGGGAGCTTAAGTATTCATACAGGTTTCAAGTTCTATCAAACATTTGTCATCATCAAAAAGGGGGAGATTGTTGAACTCAAGGATTCAAGTTTCATATAAATCTACACATGGATTTTGATGATAACAAATGAATTCA
This sequence comes from Platycarya strobilacea, assembly GCA_036898215.1. Classification (NCBI taxonomy): domain Eukaryota; kingdom Viridiplantae; phylum Streptophyta; class Magnoliopsida; order Fagales; family Juglandaceae; genus Platycarya; species Platycarya strobilacea. The sequence continues at coordinate 20,966,808 of CM072555.1, read as the reverse complement.
AAGAATAAAGGAGTTTCAAACTCAAGTTGTCCACACAATAGAATCAAGCACATCAAGGAAGCAAGCATGACCAAGAAGGGAATAAATTCACATTAAAATCATAGAGTAATTTTGTAAATCTCTTAAAAATTCAAAATTAGGATTAAGGCTCAAAATTAATATTTTATCATAAAATATTAAAATATATTTTCCACATGTGCATGAATATTTTGAAAATTAAATTTGAAAATTTTGAAAGATGATTGATTGTCATCTTTCACATGTGCATGACATGATTAAATGTTTGAACTTTGAAAATTTTGAAAGATGATTGATTGTCATTTTTCACATGTGCATGACATGATTAAATGTTTGAATTTTGAAAATATTAAGATGCTTGATTGTCATCTTTCACATGTGCATGACATGATTAAAGGTTTAAACTTTGAAAATATTAAGATGATTGATTGTCATCTTTCACATGTGCATGTTTTATTTGAATATTTTCAAAAGTGGTGGATGCTTTTCTTGACTTATGCAAAAGGTAGATGTCTTTATTTGAAAATTTTGAAAAGTAAAGTGTGCTCCTTTTGTCATATGCAAAAAGTAAAAGATTATGTTTGAAATTTTTGAAAAGTAAAGTGTGCTCCTTTTGTCACATGCAAAAAGTAAAAATATTAGATTTGAAATTTTTGAAAAGTAAATGATGATGTTTTTGACATGGGAATCTTTTCAAATTTGAAATTGAAAAATCATTTGCCTATAAATAGCTCACTTGAGTTTTACAAAATTCACAACAAGAGCTTACACATCTATTGCTAAGTTTTGCATCATTTCTTCAAGCTCTCATTCTCTCTTTTCTAAAGTTTTGAGCCTTAATTCTTGTTATTGTTGAGAGAGATATAGGTTGCGCTGTATTGTTTCTATCTCACTCATTGAGGAGTGTACTTTGATAGTCTACCTACTATTAACTCTTGTATTTGTAAAAGGGTGTGTATAACCCTTGTGTGTGTAGAAGGTTTTCTACACGGGGAATAGTTAAATCACCAAGTGTGAGGTGATTGGAAGTGTAGAAGGTGTTCTACACGGAGAATAGTTAAATCACCAAGTGTAAGGTGATTGGAAGTGTAGAGGGTGTTCTACACGGATTCTTTGGAGCGGTGCTGCTCAAAGGTGTAATAGGTTTCTATCTCCACCTAAAGGAGATTGAATAGTGGATTTGGGAATCCTCAAGAGGTAGCTTGAGGCGAGGACGTAGACAGTGGGGCCGAATCTCGTTAACATACTGAGTTTGCTTCTCTCTTACTCTTACTATTTTTATTTATTGTTGTTTCATATTTTGTTTATATTTTATATTATATATTTGATTTATAATTGTTATTTTTTTAAATACAACTCAATTCACCCCCCTCTTGTGTTAGTCATCTGGGCAACACTAGGTATCATTTTTTTTTATTACATAATCACATTGATTGGGAGCCATGCTGACCCTAGTGTGTTGAGTGTTCCAAGTGCATTAATTGTGCAATGGCTTCCGTAGTTTGATACATCTTCTTATCAAGAAATTTTACATATATACACTAGTAAGGGGTCAACGTCTGAGACACGTTTATCCAGTTAAAAAAAAGTGTTACCAAAATATAAAACCCCTCTATAGAAGTGTTACTAGAACATGCAACAAAGAATCGAAAGTCATTGAAGTAGCCATTAGCTCACAGTTAAGGAGAAAATCCAAAGAGTATGCATGGTTGATGAGTAAATTGCCTAACATTTAGGAACACAAAACCCAACACAAGTAGGCAACCATTCAAATTCACAAAAACAAAGGCTAATGGTGAATGGATGAATAGATAAAATGAAGGAACAAATAGTAAATATTGGCTAAAGATGCACAATAGTTAGATTATATTTATAGAATACTAAGTCAGACACAAATAAGTTAGAACAAACCCTAATCTTATACAAGTTCAGCAAAGAAAGTAATTCATTGAATTAAAATTATAGTTTTTTTTCTTCATTTCATATGATGGAATGAAATAACATGGTACATGTGAGCTTGAGAATGGAAAAAGGGTGTTGATGGTGAGAGAGTATGCATATAACCTTTTCTATTGTTGCACAAGTACAATATACCCCTAAGCAAAAGTTAGAGTACTTATAGAATATGAGTCCATGTTTAGTCAAGAGAGTTTGTGAAATTTAAGCCTCATTTGCAACCACTCGGGCTTGGTTCAAATGGTAAAATTCTTGAACTTAGGGATATGCTTTTTCTAGGTTTAAGATTCAAATCTCTTTGGATGTAAACAATCTCTAAAGACCATTGAAATAGAAGATTTTTCTCTTAAATTAAGTGAGGTGCACTTATACAAAGATACTTGGTGCCAATAAAAAAAATAAGTCTAATTTGTTTTAAGAGATAAAATACAAAATTTTGAAAACTTTTCTCAAGTTTCTTACGATCATATTCTCTCTAAAAACAAACACACATATTTCATCTCAAGATTTTCATCTCACTCGGTCTCTCATAAGTTCAGTACTATTCATTGAAGAGAAAACCCACTGACAGCACCAGCTACCTTCTCCCACATCTCCATCCAGCCAACTTTATGGTGGGTCTCACTTGCTATGAAATGATCTATCTCAACGGTGGTATGGAAATTCACCCTTTTACTCTGCTTTCCATTAAAATATTGTCTAAAAAATATATAATGGTGGGTCTCACTCAACTTTATCAAATATTAAAAAATTTAAACAATCTCATCTCATCTCTATAAACACACACTTAATTTGAGACCATAAAAAAATGCTAATAACTAAATTTTGTTATGAATTATTAGGGGCAGTCCCTATCCCCTTAATTATTTTGTGAATGACCCCACCACTATTATTTTAAGTCTTGCACAGTAATTTCAACGCCTATAAATATGGGTTTCAGTTGTTATGAAATTTATAAGAAAATATATAGAAAGAATAAAGTTTGAGAGAGTTTCTTAAGAGTTTTTTTTTATATTTCTCTTGTAATAGTAATAGTTTTCTTTTTAGTTTTATAACACATTATCAGTATGAAGTTCTACCGATATTGAAGTTAGTGGTCTCCTACTTCAAGTAAGTTTTTCAATATATTATTTGCAATCCTCGAGATAAATATTAAAGGTAATATTGCTGAATATTATTTGATAAAATTCTACTTTTATTCTTATGATAATGTGAATATATTTCTTAAATTCACAGATTTATTTTTGTGATATAATGTTAAATATTAAAATTTATTACTATTGATATTTCTGGAAAAAGTTATATATCCAGGATCCTTGATGAGATTCATTTGGATATGGTGATGAACATGGGAGATACAATCATAGAAGAAAATCATGTATTCTTGAAGGACCGTGCTGTGTATTTCATGATGAAAAATCATCTTACTGTATGAAATGAATTAAGAGAGAGATATGAACACCAGAAGATGTAATTCTCTCAAAATATCATTATGATTTATTGTACCTGAAGTTGTAAGATTTTAAGAGTGGTATTGAATATTCTGCATTCTTTAAAATCAACTCAATATTAAAATTATGCAGTGAAAATGTCACTGATGATGATATATAAAAGAAAATATATTATTTTTCATACCTCGAATGTGCTCCTGCAGTAGTAATATCGAGAGTAAAAGTTCAACAAATATTTTGAACTTTTATTTTATCTTCCAGTAATTGAGCTAAATAATGAGTTTTTGTTAATAAATCATCAGTTACATCCTATTAATGATATTGAATTTACACCATTCCCAGAAGTGAACGGTGCATCATTTCAAAGGAATTAAGGGTGTAGACGTAATAGAAAAACTATATAAGTGTTGATCCCAAAAGCGACAACACTAAAAATGATAAAAATATATCATATCACTAGAAGTGATCCAACTCAGAGAAGGGTAAAGGCCTCTAGAATAATTCTTCATAGAAATATGAAAATGTTTGTCATAGATGTGGTATGACTGAACAGTGGTCACGTACCTGTTGTATGACCAAGCACTTGATAAGCTTTTATATATAAGTTTATTAATATTTCATCATGTTTTGAAATAATGAAATATTGGTACCTGAAGCACGATAGAAATTATTTGGGATAATAAAATCCTGTTTAAATTTGATCTTCTTACAAATAAATGTGAACCAGAAGTTCAGAAGATTATCTATCTGCAAAGTGTTGCAAATCAATTACATGATATATTTACTGACACTAAAAGAGTTGTAAAATCATATATTACTGTTGTTAATACTTAAGCAATAATTGAAATCCCCGAAGGATGGGTTGTTAAAACAACAATAAATGAGTCTAAGATACGCCTAAAGCGTTGAAAACCTATTGGTGCATAAAAGAAAAAAAAATCGGTGCACATGAAGAGACCGTATTTTCTATATAAAATATAATCCTCCTGAAGAGGAAACTTTCTGAAGAGGTAACTCCTGAAGAGAAACCTCCTGAAGAGAAAACTCCTGAAGAGTACAAACCTCCTGAAAAAGAACCTCCTGTAGAGGTGTTTCATGAAATGTTTTCCCCTGTAGAGGAACAATGAGATCTCAATACATTTCATAAGTACTGGAAAATTTATGGATAGAAATAAAGCTATTGTCGACAATATATATGATAACACTTGACATTACCAGAAGTAATGAAGAAAGTGAGCCAAAAACTGTCGACGTAGAAATGATTGGCCAAAATGGAAAGTAGTTATTGAAACTGAATTAAAATCGCTAGTAAAGCGAGAGGTATTTGGACCTGTTGTCCAAACAACAAAAGGTGTAATGCCTATAAAACATAAGTGAGTATTTATACGAAAGCGTAATGCGAAATGAAATTGTGCGGTATAATTTGTCGCACAAGGTTTCCTGCAGAAACCCGAGAGCAGTTATGAGGAAACATATTTTCTTGTTAGGAATGCAATCATATTCATATTTTTAATCGATTTGGTTATTACAAAAGGATTAGATATGCAGTTAATGAATGTGGTTACTGTATATTTATAAGGATCATTAGATCATTACATATATAGAGATATACGATACTTGAAGCATCTAATCCAAGTACATTTAGGAGTATGTACTTTATAAAGTTTCAAAGATCTTTATATGGGTTAAAGCAATCCGGACGCATGTGGTATAATTGAATCAACGAGTATTTATTAAAAGAAGGATTTAAGAATAATCCTATATGCCCATGTGTTTTTCAAAATCCGGATTTGTCATTATTGCAGTTTACGTTGATGATTTACCTTGTTAGAACTCCTGAAGAGATCACAAGGGCTGCTATAAATTCAAGGAATGCATTTGAAAAGAAAAGATCTTATTATTCAATGAAAGATGAGTTACAAGAATTTGAGACTTCTAGCCTCATCTCTCAAATGCATTTACTCTTCATAAAGCAACATACCATCCTTATCTAAAGGATTAGGCAGTCGAAATGAAGAGGCAAGTAAGGATTTTAAATCCTTATTCTCTTGCTTTAAGTCTGCAATTTTTTTGTCAGACTCTTGAACGAGTCGTTGAAGTACGGAAACCTTCTCGTTAAGCTCCTCAATTTCACGATTTTTGGATTGTAATCGGTTGAAAAATCCAACAATAGAGGAGGAGTATCGGGTGCCGAGAGTCACCAGCTCATAAACGAATTCACGATCTGACTTATTAGCCAAATCATTCGCTTATTGCAACACGATACCTGCAGAAGATGCAGAAATAATTTGTAATTGAGGTGAATGACACCTCATATGTTGATCGTGAGAAATAGTAAAAAGAAATTGATGAACCATTGAAAATTTGTAGAATAAGAATACAAATACAGATGAATTATAGATATGAGAAGAAGATTTGATGCATACTAAATGAAACTAAAGACAATTTTTATAGAAAGGGAAATAAGAACAAGACAAACCATCATCTCTTCAAATTTCAATTTACAAGATATGCTGGATGCATAATTTCAAAAGCCAGCGAGATTAATTACAGCTATCCCTATTTTCTTGTAAACGCTGAACCTCTGCCGTTAGATGCTGTTGTTGACTTTGTATCTGAACTCTCTTTCGTTCTAATTCTTCTACTCGTATTTTCAGGTCACGAGAATACTAGTCTACAAGTTTCTTCAGCTCCTTGTTTTCTTGTTTTAAATCTTTATTTTTTCTATCTTTAGTTGCATGCGTTTGATGCAACTCAGATATTTGAGTTTTAAGATGATCAACCTCACTCGTTCTCGCCAATAGCCTCTGAGACATGGTTGTAAGAGAGGCAGCATATTGAGCACTGAGGGTTCTTGATGCTGTAACAATTTCAGGATCAGATTTACTAGAAAGATATATCTATGTTCCTATCATGGTGTTTACAGCCTCAGGAGAAAATATAAGTGGTTGAGGTATAAAAGGTTCATGGTTTAAATCTGGGACATTAGAATTTCTATCAGACATAATATCGTTCTGGATGAACAACAACTAAATCTATGAGGAATGCGAGATCTTTTTGCTGGAGTAAACCAATGGCAAAATTGGTTATATTTGAACAACCCAAAGCCTTCAAATCTCTTCAAGATCTCGTTTGTCCACAATGTCAAACGGATTTGATTTTCCGCCGAATCGATAATATTAGATCTCAAAACTTTTACAGCTTTTATCATACATGAATAGTTTCCAATGTTATTTCCGCTATATATAAATAAGTTCTCCTTAATAACGTTGAATGAGGGGGAGACAATTTTAGATGAAAATCTTATCATATTCTCTCTAATACATTATTTAGATGAAAATCATGTTTGAATTCGTAATCTATTATATATGCTGAAATAATATTTGTTTATTATTTGAAACACTAATGCATATTATCAGGGGGAGTTTAAGTATTACTGCAGGTATCAGATTTCTATTAAGTCTGTCAACCAGATATTATTTTTCATCTTCAAATCACTCAGAGATTATTGCAATTCATGAAACAAGTCGAGAGTATATTTGGCTGAGATCAATGACTCAACATATCCAAGAAAAGTGTGGTATTTCATAATCAATAATAGCTCAACAATTTTATACGAAGATAATGCTGCTTGTATCATTCAAATCAAAGGAGGATATATCAAAGATACGATCAAGTGATAATTTGGCAGATTTATTCACGAAGGCACCACCAACTGCGACATTCAAGAAAATTGTGCAGAATATTAAAATGTGAAAACTCAAAAATCTATCGTCATGCACTTTCCATGGGGAGTAAAAGTCCTGAAGACTTGTGCGGATTGTACTCTTTTCCTTCACTAAGATTTTGCCCCACTGGGTTTTTCTTTGCAAGGTTTTAATGGGGCAATCATAAAGCACTTGTGGATACATAAGAAGACTGTACTATTTTTCCTTCGTCATTGATTTTTTTCCCACTGGGTTTTTCCTTGGCAAGGTTTTAACGAGACAGATTCTTTATGGATGGTCATTCAAGGGGGAGTGTTATGACTTATTAGGGGCGGTCCCCGCCCCTTTAATTATTTTGTGAATGACCCCACCAGCATTATTTTAAGTCTTGCACAGTAATTTCAACGCATATATATATGAGTTTCAGTTGTTATGAAATTTCTAAGAAAATATATAGAAGGAAGAAAGTTTCAGAGAGTTTCTTAAGAGTTTTTTTTATATTTATCTTGTAATAGTAGTAGTTTTTTTTTAGTTTTATAACAAATTTCATGTATTTTTTTTTAAATTATGAGAACCACTAAATCATTCCCAAACAAAGGTATGAAAAATATTCCTCTTGTCAGTGAGTTTCAACCAGGAAAAGTAGAATTATTTATTATATTTTATAAGAAAATTTGAAAAAGTGTATCGAAATTTAAAAAAGTTATAATGATGAGATGATGCAAGTTGAGATAGGTTTAATAACCAAACGGGGGTAATTATCCCAATTAAAGATTGTGTTAAATTAAGTTATTTGTGTTATGGTACATGGAAGGAAATTTGTTGATTATATAATAGAGCATTGCTATGACTCTCATTTGTAGTTGGTTTGACATTGATATTACGGAACTTATGAAACGTATGTTAAACTATGAAAAGTTTAGACAATGAATTTATGCAGTATAGTTAATTTCTTGTGATAAACTCATGAATGGAAAATATTATGGGCGTATGGGCCAAGTGGGAGAATGTTAGAGTTTTATTTAAATTCTGTATCCCACACACTAATCTTAATAAAGTTTGAAATAGTTTAGATCTTATTGCTTAATATTTGAGTTATGATGGGATTAAAATACTCTTAAGAGATAAAATTAAAATCTTAGATCTCTAATTATAATCAGATATAAACTTTTAGATTTCTTGATGGCCAGAAGTTTATAAATAGCACTAAAAGATTCAAGGGTTCTTACCTATAACAGAAGAGCAACTCTAGCCACCAGAAAACACTTGTGAGGCAAAGTTATTAGGGTGATCATTTTCTCATAGTCAAATTGATTTCTTTATCAGTTAGATAAAGAAAAGTAAGTCTTTCTTTATCATGGTTTTATTGTCGTAGATCATAAAAAATCAAAGATTTATTTATTAATGTCATGTTAAAATATTTGACATGAAAATCTAAACAGCAATATGAAAATCAAAACTCAATCACACAAGATCCTAATCTATGCAAATCTAAAATAGAAATCCAAATTTTGATGAACCCATAATTCTCCAGTTCAAGCCTGAATCCATGCCTCTAAAAACAAACTCCATTTGACATTCACAACTCCTTCATTACAACTAACTTCTTATACACTCACTGCCCTCACTAAGTGTTCTTGTGTTAGAAATTTAATACACATGCTAGGAGTAAGGCATTGAAGAAGTTTTAACACAGATAATTTTACAAGTAACTAATATTTGTATTAGATTTCTTCAAAGAAAGTTCCACAGGAAATTACTAATACAAGGCAAACAAAATACTTAGCTTTGTTTGTTTTGGGGGATAAGATAAAAAATTCAAACATATCTCAAACTCATCATTATATTTTTTCAAATTTCCATACAAAATATAATAAAGAATTTAACTTTTTTCAAATTCTCATACCACTTTTTTAAATCCTTATACAAAACTAATATTAAAAAAATATCTTACAACAATATTTTATTTTATTTTTTTCCTTTTATCTTATCTCATCTCATTTCATCTTATCTTTAAAAACAAACAGGATAGTTGATTAGTTAAATTTCATTATACAATTTAACTAACAAGTTATAAATTGGGAATGTTTAATTTAACTAACAAACTACAAAGCTATATTACACTATGCAATTTAACTAGAAATTTAACAATTTAACTAACACGAGGTCAAACATATTACTAACTAATTTTTCACAAAAAATCCCATAGGAATTAGTTAATCGTAAAATTTCTTTGAAGAGATTTCCAAAGGAAATTATTTGTTTGGAAATTATTTGTGTTAAACTTTTGATACCTTACTCCACATCTCCCCAAAAAAACTCACTTAACACTTACTACTCTCAATAATGAAAATGGGCATGTAAATAAACAATGCAATTAATGCATTCTCTCAATGCTTGACAGCCCAAAAAGAAATAAAATAGCAACACTTTGTTTTTCGTTTGGTCTAGCAACACTATTAGATTGGATTAAACATGATCTTAATGATAAAAAATTTTCACTCTTCCATATACTTGTTTTCATAAGCAACTTGTAGCGAAAGGTCATTGCATATTCATGCAGAGGTCATTGCCAATACTTATAAATTGAGCATGACAAATCATATTCAAAATAATAAAAAATTGTAGAGGTTTGTATGTTACAGGTAACACCCTCTCTTCTTCTCCATAATTTTTAGGAGCATGTTCATCTCTTCCATTTTCTAGATGTCTGAATCATAACACCCCACTTAAAAACATCTTAGGCCTTATCCTTAGTAGCTTTTACCCTAGTTAAGTAAAAGTTAAGATACCAGATGAAAAGAAAGTTTTTGGGGCTTGATTGGTTTAGTATTATTTTGAAAATTTTCAAGTGCTTTATTAATTTTGAGAAAATCTGTCAGGCCAATGAAAGAATGGCACATGGCATGCTAGAGATATGGTTAAAATATTTAATGGATTTGGTGAAGCCCCAATAGTAGTTTAATAAAGAACCCTAATTTACTATAAAGAGATAGGCTAAGGATAGACACAAAGATTTTAAGCCCAACTTAATGGACACAAAACATTGGGACCAACTTAGAAGACATAAGACTATTAGGCCTAACTTAATAAGATTCAAGGTTATTGACCCAATTTAGGAAAGACCCAAAGTTAGGATCCAACCTAATGGATTATTAAGGCCAAGGAAAGGTTCAATATATCTGGACAGAAGTCTCATGGATAGGTTCACTTCTAGGCCCACAACAAAGACATGTTCATATGGCCCAATAAAAAACCCAACACTTAAACCCTAAACCGTGTATTTCATTTCACTCTTCCAAATGGGATCCACATATACCATACCATTGGTTTTCATTCTATCCAAACTCAACACACACGCCCTAGGGCTCCCTTTCAACCATGGTTAGGCTTCTAACTTGAGTGAAGGATTACTATTAATCTCACCCATGAATAGTAACTCAAAATATCATGACTTGCATAGTTTTCTTAAAATCATTTTCTTCAAAATTAATTCTTTTTTCTTTTCTACTTGTTTTGCACCACTCTTAGAAAACCCTTGAAAGTTAGAAGTAACCAGGGGTGGACCTACATTTGTGGTTGGGGGGGCTACGACCCCCCCAAAATTTTTCCAAATTTCATCTATAATATAAATATATATAATTAAAATTCTTTCTTAGATTATAAAAATAAAATAAAAAAATCCCCCCCTAAATTTTTTTTATGAAAATTATTCTTTTAAATCTTAATATACATTCATTTATATTTTAACTTTTAACTTTACGTAAACCCAAATTTTAACTTACATAATCTTACAGTTACTCTAATAGTCTAACTCTAACAAAAAAATTGATTATAAATTTATATGACTGTAAAATTGATTGATTTTACTCACTTATTTAGTTTCACTTTAACTTGTATGATTGTGAGATATAGTTTATTAAAAATTTAACAGCGTTATATCATTACTTATTAGAAAGTTTTCAAATTTATTCTTAATTTATAAATTTTTCTTAAATTATAAAAAATAATGAGCAAATACTTAAGAATAATTATTATTTTTTTTTTTAAAAAAGAAAGAAATGGAGTACAATTCGAAAAGTAATATACGTTTAAAGAGCTCGGTAACAACATAATATGATATTTCTAATACTGATGATCATCCTTCTAAAATTTATACACATCACACATTTTATCGATCGCCTCCCCAAATATAAAATCCTAGTTTCGCCCCTGGAAGTAACCCAACCTATATCAATTAAGGCAAGGGCATGTCAATGCCACCATAATCCACCAATTGGCACCTTGGTGAAAAACCATGTAACTAGGGGTGTTCATCTGGGTTCCGGATTCCCAAATCCAGAACCCGGATTTAAAATTTTCTTGAACATTTTTACAAAAAAAATTTAAAAATATTAAGAAATAAATAAAATTTTAAACCGGGCCGGGTACAATGAACACCCTTACATGCAACCCTTCAACACGCCTCTTCCACAAGCTTTCATGAATATTTTTTGTACCATGTAAACCTCATTATGTCACCAAAAATCATACCTAAGATTTGGTCAAAGTTAGTTCCATCAGCCAAGCCAAAATCACCACTATCCACCTAGGAATTGAAGTTTTGTCCCAATCGAGTACTTTTGCTTACTTAAGGATTTTCTGCATTTAGATTGGCCACCCTCTCATGCCACCACCTATGCACATTTCATGCCTAAGAAGTGCTTCAAAGAACTCAACTTTATGGTTGGTCAATGTCCTTCAATGAGCATCAAAATCGATGGGATGGTGATGAAGATCACCTTGGCCGAAACCCATGAGCATCCAAACCAACTTCCATTTCCTGCTCAAATCCAATCAAGTGACCACCACTCATACTTCTTTAACCACTTGGGAAGACCAATCAATGGTAGTAATTATGCCCTCATATCAGACCAAGAAGATGGGAAAAAAAGGCTAAAAAAATCTGGACAATTTGGGGAATCCAAATCATTGGCTTTTCAACTTGGATTTCTCATGTGATTTCTTACTTCTAAAATGTTTCAAAAGTTGCACCTATAGCCTTCACCTAGCTCTTGTACATGAGGTAATCAAGTGGGTTAGGCCACTATTAAGCTGTGCAATAAATAACAAACCTAAAAATGCAATCAAGCCCACCACCCATAGACACCAATCACACTCACTTCATTTTAGCAAACCCTACCCCTCCATGCCTCTCACCCTTCTATTGAGTCCTATAAATACCCCTTTTAGCCCTCACTCTCTCACATAACTTCCTTAAGCATTCCTAGTATTTTTTAGAACAATTTTCTCCTAGTGCGAAAGAAGGGTGAAACCAAATGGTTGAGTGTGAGATTCTTGAAGTGAGTTGTTCTTGAAAGCCTTCAGAGCCATAGTTTGGGTAACCAATTGTACTCTATCTTTTTGTTAGGTGTTAGAAGGGCATATTAGGCTTTGAATCATGGCATGAAGAATGCGGATTTGTGTAACACCCTGCTCCTGAATATAGCATTTTAAAAATATTTTAGAGAGCTAGTATGCTAAAACAAATTCTTTACAAATTGCACCAGATACGATTGTTTTTTTAATAATAAATCAAACAGTTTTTATAAAATTTAAAAAGAGTCAGCGGAAGCATCTGTTTAAAATATTTAAATCACACATGTTTACAAAAAATATTTTATTGTTCACTGAAAATCATAAATTTACAACTAATACTTTGTCTAGGCCTTAGCATCACCTCCCTGAGTTAAATCTTTCCTACAGTACATCCTCATCATCTATGATGGTTTATAAAAGAAAATATAAAAATATAGAAATAAAAACAAAATAAGTCGAATACTCAATAAGCAACACATCATATAGTAAAAATAATAATCATTGATTTTCATGTATACTCATAGATACATACATAATAATATGAACATGATCTTTTCATAAATACTGAATATGAGCTCTTCAAAAATACTGAATATGAACTTTTCATAAATGCATACGTAAAAACATGAACATGCACATGAACATGAATTTGAACTTATCTTACTTATCATATCATATCATATTATAGGCTGTTACCCACTATTGACCCCCGTAAGTTACAGTTAGTGAATCTAAAAAAATTTCGATTTTTTCCGTAGTCATAGGTTGTGGAATTCATACATAAGAAAGACATACTGGGTGTATCGCCAGCATGTACGACTTGGTAATGCAATATGCCCATATATAAGTACCATTTCATATCATACATAGGCCGCTTACATGTCTTATCATCTTGTATATTTATCATATCATAGATTTTTAAAAAAATCACGTACTTTCATAACATGTTGTGATGCATGTTTCTTTAAATGAATTCATGATTTTTCATAAATAATTTTATGTATACTCTCACATAAAATCATGACTTTTCACAAATAACATTAATGTAAAATGATGAGATTTCATACTTATCTCAATGTATAACTTTTCGTAAATCATGCATGACTTTTCATAATTTTTTATGACTTGGGTATATAAAAAGGGGCTTCCAATGATGGTCATACAAACATAATAATTTTTAGAAAATATGTTTACCGTACATGCATGTAAGGGTATGATTATGCTACTTATCTTTTAGCACTACTTCCTGATTTTCACACCGTAACTCATAACCTATACGAGATACTAACCGTTACTAACTTTCTACAACATGTGTTGTGACGTTTTCAATTTCTTAAAACCATAAACAAAAATCGTTTAATAATATAAAAAAATATACTTTAAAAAAGATTTATTAAAACCCTTAAAAATACAGGAAGGCCCAAAATAGTTTTTGAAATATTAAAGAATTGATCCAACAATGTAGCTCGGGAACACAAGGGTAAAAAAGGCATTTATGTAATTATGAAATTATTTTAGGGGCCATTTGGGAAAGTTAAAGCTAAACAATAAAAGGAACACAGGGAATAAAGCTTGCGGGAAACCAAACCAACAAGGGAAAATATGAGGAAGCTTACGGGAGGGCTCGAGCGAGGGAATATTCGAGAGAGAAGAGAACCAATTGCGATGGTACTCTAGCGGCTGCAGTCACGACGGTGCAACTGGAGACTCGTTGGGCAAGGTGGTGCGATGTCGGAGAGAGAAGAGAGAGTTTAAAGGGTGAACCTAGGGACTATAAACCAAAAACAGTGGAGGTGAGGCAAGGTTTCGACGTTGTCTTACAGGAAATCAGATGGTAATGGTGGGGTTGTGGCTAGTTGGCATTTTTCTGGGTGATGTGGGGGTGGTCCGATGTCTAGTGGTGGCTAAGATGAAGAAAAGGTGGATGCTTTATTTCAGGTGAGCTAAAACAGAGGTATTTATGGTTTTGTAGTGGCAGAATTTGGGCAGGAGTGTTGCACAATGGATGTTGATGTGCAGTTGGCTTCTCGAGGTGGTGCAGGCGGTGGTTTGCACTAGTCATGCATTAGACAATGCAGTGGTTGAGGGGAGGCCGTGAGGTTGCACTTCATGGGAGGTTTCGGTCTGTGTAGTGTGATAGGAGGTGGCTGATCGTGTGCTGGTTCGTGGCTAGGCTACTGGTCGACAATAGCATTTTCTCATGTGTGGGTGGCTGGAGATTTCATGGTGAGGAGGGGTGGCAGCTTGGGTTCGTGGTTTGTGGAGGGTGGTGGCAACAAAAGTTTTCTCCATGCATGCATAACTGGTAAATATGACTATTTATAGATGAATGAGAACTTAAAGGGACCCTAGAGGATAAATAGGAGAGGGAGAGACGTGTATGGAAAGTGAAATTTGAGTTTGAATTAGAATTGAAGTTTGAAGTGTTTGAGATTGAATTTGAAATCTGAGAGGATACTGTTTGAAGTAGAGAGTTGGTTTCGATTTAAAAACCTTAATTCAAATTAAAAAAAATATAGAAGATAACTACATGTGAGAGTTGATAAGGGAAATGAACTCAATTAAAAACAAACCTTATCTTAAAATATATTTCAATAATAATAATAATAAGTTTAAAAATTAATTCTAATTTTAGGGTCGGGATATTACAATTTGATTGATATATATATAGGTTTAACTTGAGGACATGCAGTTCGGTTCATATTTGAAGTTGTGCTTGAATAAATTATTTTGGGATGAAATTTAGCCGTGACATGTCTTGATATGATCTTATATGTTTTACTAATGTCTTGGAAGATTTATTGAAGACTTAAATTTGAGGAAAATAACATGTCATGATAGGTTTATAAATCAATATCTTGTGTTAATTATCTAACATGTTTCGGGTTACACTTGGTTGAAGTTTATCTTACGAAATCTTGGATAAGTTTCCAAAGCATGAGTGTTAAAGTTTAAAAACTGCTTTGTTATCAACAGAGTTAGAATGCATAATTCAATTAGGCTTTAAAATCCACATTGACAAATAGAAGTTAGAAACATTATGCATGCACTCAGTTTGAAGGTTTTATGATGATTTGATGTAATTCAATGCATAAGTGTTGGTATAAACTCGTGTGACCTAAAAAACATGGTGCTAAGATCAGATTTAATCTTTGCTACTTAATTAAACTTGATGACACATGCATCCAAAGAGGCTATGGGCTTGAAATCACAAAATAGCCCAAAAATTGCATGCCACTGGTTGGATAGGTTTTTGCATAGAAGTTTATTGATTCTTACCATTATTCTTACAATTGAGGCCTTAGTGGCGATTTAAAAAATTATAGGGGTAATTTTGTAAATATTATTATTTGATTTAATTATGAACATCTTCCTTAATTTTACAATTTCTAATTTAGAATAACTTTTATTACAGCTGCCTCGATTTCTAAGTACTTGCAAAGTTTGTAAGTTAGCTTATAATTTAATCTCAAATAATTTATTTATTATTCTTGTATAAGCGCCACATTTGTATTATAAATGCCTTTTTGAGAATGAAATATCATATGATATATTATTGACTATTTGATTACTGTTATATAATAGGTGGATGACAATCAATTACTACACATAGTTTGTTGTAAACTTAACCATTTATAGATGTGAATTAGTTGTTATGCATATGAGAGTTTGTTGTGCTTGCCACTTGGTTGTTGAGCATGTGAGAGTTTGTTGTACTTGTCACTGGGTTGTTGAGCATGTGAATTGATTAACACAACAAACTATCATGTAAGTTGCCTATAAAAGAGATCTTGAGGATCATTTTGTAAGAGAGAAGAAAAGAAGTAAAGTGAATGATATTGAACTCTTAAAAAACAAAGTATTTTGCAATCTCTCAATCTTTCTTATTCTTTTTTGTAATCTTTCAATCATTTGTTATTCTTCTTTAATTTCATAGCACGTTATCAGTACGAAACTCTACCGATTCTGAAACTAGTAGTTTTATTCTTCAAGTAAGTTTTTCAATATATTATTTGCAGTTTTTGATATATATATGATACATTTTATTACTGATGATTATTTAAAATCTACGTGATTTTATAAATATATTGAGATACACATATTTATTTCATTATTTACATATGTAAAAAATGGCAAATCTTACAAAATTGGAATTCGTTGTTCTTGACATTTTCGGAAAAAAATTATTTATCATGGATTTTTGATGCTGAAATCTATCTGGAAGCTAAGAATCTGAGAGAAACAATAAAAGAAGGAAATCAAGCGTCCTTGCAGGATCATGCTAAAATAATGATTTTCCTTCGCCACCATCTTCATGAAGAATTAAAAACTGAGTATTTTACAGTAAAAGATCCATTTATTTTATGAAACAATTTAAGGGAGAGGTTTGAATACTATAATACTGTCATCCTTCCAAAAGGTCGTTATGAATTGTTGTACCTAAAGTTGTAAGATTATAAAAGTGTAAGTGAATATAATTTTGTACTATTTAAAATAAAGTCAGTACTAAAATTATGTGTTGAGAAAATCACCGATGATGATATGTTAAAGAAGACATATGAATTTCCATGCCTCGAATGTGCTCATGTAGCGGCAGTATTGAGAGTGAAATTTCAAAAAATATTCTGAATTTATAAAATGTCTTCTAGTAGCTGAGCAGAACAATGAGTTTTTATTAAAAAATCAACAGTCATGCTTACTGGTTCAACATCATTCCCTGAAGTAAATGATACTAGATTTGCATCATTCCCAGAAGCGAATGGTGCATCATTTCGAAAAAATCAATAGTGTGGACGTGGTAAGAGAAACTATAGAAATATTGGTTCCATAAGTGACGATATTAAAATAGATATTAATAATAATATACTATATCGCTAGAAGCGATACAATTCAAAAGGGGGTAAAAGTCCCCAAAATAATTTTTCAAAAAGAAGTGAAAATGTGTGCTATAGATGTGAAATGACTAGACACTAGTCACGTACCTGTCATACGGCCAGACACTTGGCAGACTTATATCAAGCTTCTATAAGAGGGAAGAATAAAATGTTTAAACAAATTTAGTAGAATTATAAGATGATTCATTAAATGTAGATATCACTAATCTTGATGTTTATGATTTTTTTTAATAATCCTGATGATAGAATTAATCACATGATTGGAGATGAAAGTGTTCCACCCAATTAATGTATATTCTTTATTATTTGTAATGAAAATTTTGTATATTTTGTAGAATTATGGATCATATAGGTGAACTTTTTATCTCTAAATTGAATGATAAAGATGTATGTCTGGCTGATAGTGCTACAACTCACACAATTTTTAAAGATAAGAAATATTTTCAAATTCTAATACTAAGCAAAACCTATGTCTATACCATATTAGATTCATCAAATTTGAGAGCTCCAGAAGAGCTTATATTGTGTTGCCTAATGGTACCAAATTTTGTATTGATGATGCTCTATTTTCTTCACAATTTAGAAGAAATTTATTAAGTTTCAAAAATATACGTCGTAATGATTACCATATTGAAACGACTAATGAAGGCAGTAAAGAGCATCTTCTCATTACTAAAATAATATCGGGCCAGAAGCTCGTAGTAGAAAAACTGTTTACTCTCTATTCTAGATTGTATTATACAAATATGAAAACAATTGAATCATATGTGGTAGTGCACCAGAAGTGCATTGACTCCAAAATATTTATGACTTGGCATGATCGCCTTGGATATCCGGAATCAATAATAATGAAACGAATTATTGATAATTCACATGGACATCCCCTAAAGAACTAAAAAATTCTTTTACCCAATGAATATCTGTGCTCTGCATGTTCCCAAGATAAATTGATTATCAGATCATCTCCCTCAAAAGTATTATTGAAACTTCATGATTTTTCTAAAGGATTCACGAAAATATATATGGGCCTATTCATCCATCAAGTGGACCATTTAAATAATTTATGATTCTGATTGATACATCAAGTCGATGGTCATATGTTTGTCTATTTTCTACTAGAAATGTTGCATTTGTTGGACTTCTTACTCAGATAATCAAATTACGAGCACAATTTCCTGAATATCTAATTAAAACCATTCGATTGGATAACGCATGCGAATTTTCGTCTCAAGATTTTGATAACTATTGCATGTCAATAGGAATAGATGTTGAACATCCTGTTGCCCATATACATACTCAAAATGGTCTAGTTGAATCTTTGATCAAAAGGCTTCAGTTAATCGCTAAACCTTTACTTATGATATCAAAATTACCTGTTTCTACTTGAGGACATGCTATACTTCATACATCATCATTAATTCGTATTAGACCATCTGTATATCATAAATATTCTCCATTACAGCTTGCATTTGGTCAACAACTAAATTTCTCACTTTCGGACTTTTAGATGTGCTGTATATGTTCCAATTGCATATCCACAAGGTACAAAAATGGGCTCTCAACGTAGACTTGGAATATATGTTGGTTTTGATTCTCCATCTATTATTAGATACCTTGAGCCACTTACATGAGATATGTTTAAAGCAAATTTTGAGAATTGTCACTTTGACGAATCCATTTTTCCATTACTAGGTAAGGAAAAGTTGGTACCTAAAGTACAAAAAGAAATTACTTGAGATAATAAAACACTGTCTCAAATTTTTGCTCCTACAAATGAATGTAAACTAGAAGTTCAGAAGATTATTTATGTACAAAATGTTGCAAATCAATTACCGGATATATTTATTGACACTAAAAGTGTTGTAAAATCATATATTCCTACTGTTAATGCTCCAGCAAGGATTAAAGTCCCTGAAAGACAAGTTGTCAAAATAGCAATAAATGAGTCTAAGATATGTCTGAAGCGTGAAAGATCTATTGGTGCAAAAGACAAAATTTTTTGAAAGAAGAGATTACAAAATGAATTTGGTATTTCTGAAAAATCGATACCCACAACACAAGCTATAAATATAGTTGATACTCTTGGAGAGATCAAATCTTATATTCTAAAATCTTCTTAAAAAGGATCTCCTGAAAAGGTATTTCATGAAATTATTTTCCCTGAAGAGAAACATGTACCTGAAAATAATGATATCTCAATACATTTCATGAGTACTGGAGAAATTCTGGATAGAAATAAAACTGTTGTCGACAACATATTTTTATATAAAATGGCTCTTGATATTACCAGAAATAATGAAAAAAGTGAGTCAAGAACCTTCGAAAAATGTTGACGTAGAAATGATTGGCCAAAATGGAAAGCAACTATTGAATCTAAATTAAATGCGTTAGCAAAGTGAAAAGTATTTGGATCTGTTGTCAAAACACCAAAGGGTGTAATCTCTGTTGGATATAAGTGGGTATTTGTACGAAAACGTAATGAGAAAAATGAAATTGTGCGGTACAGAGTATGACTTGTCGCACAAGATTTCTTGCAGAAACCCGGGATTAATTATGAAGAAACATATTCTCCCGTTATGGATGCAATCACATTTAAATTTTTGATTAGTCTACTTGTTACAAAAGGATTAGAAATGCAGTTGATGGATGTGGTCACTACATATTTATATGAATCTTTAGACCATGACATATATATAAAAATCTCTAAAGGATATAAAATGCATGAAGCATATACAAGTACATATAGAAATATGTACTCTATCAAATTTTAAAAATCTTTATATGAGTTAAAACAATCCGGACGCATGTGGTATAATCGCCTAAGTAAATATCTATTGAAAGAATGATTTGAGAATAATCCTATATGTTCATGTGTTTTTAAGAAATCAGAATCTGAATTTGCCATTATTGCAGTTTATGTTGATAATTGAAATATTGTGGGAACTCCTGAAGATATCTCAAGAACCGCTACATATTTAAAAAATGAATTTGAAATGAAAAATTTTGGCAAAATAAAACTTTGTCTCAGTCTGCAGCTCGAGCACTTGCCCAATGGAATTTTTATTCAGCAGTTTATGTATATAGAGAAAGTCCTAAAACACTTTTATATGGACAAATTTCATCCCCTAAGTACTCAAATGATTGTTCGATCACTTGATGTGAAAAATGATCCATTTTGTTCTTGTGATGACGATGAAGAAATTCTTGGTCCTGAAATACCATATTTCAGTACAATTGGAGTTTTGATGTATCTTACGAATTGCACTCGGCCTGATATTACTTTCTCAATTAATCTGTTTGCAAGATATAGTTCTGCACCAACTCGAAGGCATTAGAATGATATTAAACATATCCTTCGTTACCTTCAATGTACGATTGATATATGATTATTTTATCAATGTGGATCAAGTCTAAAATTGATTGGGTATGCAGATATAGGTTATCTTTTGGATCCACACAGAGATAGATCGCAAACTGGATATTTATTTACTTATGGAGATACTGTCATATCATGCAGATCTGTCATGTAGATATTATCTGCTGCATTTTCAAATCACTCAAAAATCATTACAATTCATGAAGCAAGTCGAGAGTATATTTGACTAAAATCAGTGATTCAACATATCCAAGAAAAGTGTGGTCTTCCAATGATCAATGATAGCCCAACAATTTTATATGAAAATAATACTGCTTGTATCACTCAAATTAGAGGAGGATATATAAAATGTAACAGAACTAAACATATTTCATCTAAATTCTTTTATACTCACTAACTTCAAGAGAAATGTGAAATTGATGTCAAGAAGATACGATCAAGTGATAATCTGGTAGATTTAATCACAAAGGCATTACCAACTGCGACATTCAAGAAGATTGTGCAGAACATTGGAATGCGAAAATTCAAAAATCTATCATTATACACTTTTCAGGTGAGTAAATATCTTGAAAACTTGTGCTGATTGTGCTCTTTTTCCTTCGCTAAGGTTTTGTCCCATTGAGTTTTCCTTTACAAGGTTTTAATGAGGCAATCTTAAGGTACTTGGCGATACATAAGAATATTGTACTCTTTTTCCTTTACTATTGGTTTTTCTTCTCACTAGATTTTTCCTTGGCAAGATTTTAACAAAATAGATTTTTTATAAATGGTCATTCAAAGAAGAGTGTTGTATTATAGGTGGATGACCACCAATTACCATACATGATTTGTTGTAAACTTAACCATTCATAGATGTGAATTGGTTGTTGTGCATATGAGAGTTTGTTGTGCTTGCCACTTAGTTGTTGAGCATGTGAGAGTTTGTTATATTTGTCACTTGGTCTTTGAGCATGTGAGAGTTTGTTATACTTGTCACTTGATTGTTGAGCATGTGAATTAATTAGAACAACAAACCATCATGTAAATTGCCTATAAAAGAAGTATTGAAGATCATTTTGTAAGAGAGAAGAAAAGAAGTGAAGTGAATGATATTGAGTTCATAAAAAATAAAGTATTTTACAATCTCTAAATTTTCGTTATTCTCTTTTATAATTTTTCAATCATTTATTATTCTTCTTTAATTTTATAATAATTACTTATTTATATGATATGCGAAATTTTTGACATTTTAGCTTATTACAAGTATAAAGGCCTTTTTTTCACTAATCTTATATATGTGTATGTCATGAAATATTTTTTCAAGTATTGCATAAAAATAAATTTTTTTCACCAGCCCAAAACTTCGGATGAGAAATTATCTTAATAGAACTCATATATCGGGGGATTAAAAAGTTAGATCTAACTCTCAACCATTATTTGATTATTTTCGAAAGTTATATTTGTTAGTTGGAAAAGACAATTTAACATATTTCATAAATTTTAGTTGGATTTCTTTTTCTGAAATTACAGAAATTGATAATATATAAAGCAATGAGTCTAGCTTGGGGCAGCTCCGCTATCCCTCTCAGTCTCAGAACAAAAGCGTGAACCAGCAACCCAGATAAAGAAATTTCAGTTTCACCACCCCCTCCCTCCAAAAAGAACCCGTTCAAGAGATCCATTCACTGCTTTAGACTGGAGAAGAAGATCATGATGCGATACAAGGAGGTATTTGGCTGGGAATATATATATATATAATATGTATAATATGTATAATGGGTTTTGCATTTAGATCCTGAATATTTACTCTTGATATATATAGGAAAAAGAGGTCAAGAAAGAAGCATTCAGGAAATATTTGCAGTCAAGTGGGGTTCTTGATGCTCTAACCAAAGGTTTTTCTTCTCTTTTTAGATCAGAATTTTTAGTTGAGTTGCATATATTATTTTTCATGTCTGGCTTTGATCACTTTATTGACCTTTTTTTTTCTTGGCTGTCTTCTTTTCAGTTCTGGTTTCATTGTATGAGCAGAATGACAAACCTTCCTCTGCCCTTGAGTAAGTTCATTTTTTTAAGCAAATGCATCCGTTGAAACCAAGCGATTTGATTTCAAATTTATGTGCGTGCGTGTATGTACTTTGGCAAAAGGATGGGCTATGTAAAGTTCTTCTGTATCTTTGTTCGGATTAGTTATCGAGCTCTTCGCTTCAAAAATTTTAGAATTGGAAGAATAATTAATTCCCTTTTCAAACCAGAGGGCATATTTCCTTCCTGTGCAAACCATGGGGCTAACATTGCATTCGATGGAAGTATTCTCAAAGGCGTGGAAGATATAGGAATATGGGTACTAGCAAAGATAGTCAAATCTTATTGTTATGTACAATCTAATGCTACATGTTACGCTTTATAAAAGCTGACATTAACCGACTTTTAAATTCGCCATTGGGAAATTAAATGCTCGATCAATTTATCTCCCATAAGTGAAAAGAAGGATAGTTTTTTTTATAGCATTATCAAGAAATTAGGAAACCTCTAAGGGCCTGTTTGTATGCCATTAAAATAATGAAATAAAGGCCACCTACAACTATTCATTTAAAAATTGGTCTTTGGAGTTTTCTGTTGTCCAATTGCACTTTAAGTGCACCTAGTGCTTTGACCGATGCTGACTCCATCTCGGCATTCCTACAAAATTGCATATACTTGTCACTGCATGTATTTACAAGCCTTTGAGATATAATATCTTGTATATTTCTTTTGGCAGATTCATCCAACAAAAATTAGGAGGTCCATCAATGTCAGAATATGAAAAGCTACAAGCTGAAATGTCAAATTTGCAAATAAGATATGATGAGCTTTTAGCAGAACACCAAGAAACCTGCAAAGAGGTGGGTTTATGGTTGCAAATAATGTACTTATATAATCAGTGGCTAATAAAAAAATTATAGGATTGATTCCTCATGTTTGGATACTTATAGATTATTTCTCCATAGGTGACTAAACTTTTTATAACTTTTTTTTAGAGGTAATAAAAAAATTTATTAAATACTTCCAAGCCTTAGATCAAGCACACCAGATGTAGACAAGAGATATGTCTAACCAGTGACATTAAAAGATAGAAGAAATCATGAAGAATTAGCTTGTTAAGACCTATAGCAGAAGCCCTGATAAACAACCTTTTGGTAACTAATGTAAAGACTAGTGAACATAACAAATGTGGGGGATGATACAAATGCAGTTATGAAACTTTTAATAAGAATTTCTGAAAAGAAAATCTACTCATTAGAATTATGAGTTCTTGGGACTTTTTAGTGCAAATCTGGATCCCTTTTTCATATTATTTGTGTGAGAAGAATACCAATGAACAGAATACCAATGTGGCATTGCCCGACTACCAATTTTTCCTGCTAGCATGTCTTACAAGTGTTGCTGGAACTAAATTAATCCTCTATAGTGTTACACATTTGAGGCATTTTTGACATGTTTGGATGTGCCAAAAGAGTTTCTTGGTTGATATGGTGTTGTATCTGCCACTTACCTAGCCTTTAGCATTAAGGCAATTGAAGAAAACTTACTCAGAATCTCAATAAAACGTTTCTTTGTTTAAAACTTACTTTATTATAATTATTTTTCCCTTCAGCTCCTTAGAAAGAAAAAAACATTAGGAAGGCTCTTCCAGTGTTGGTTTTCACATTTAAAAAAGAAAAAAAAATCGTGTTTCACCCTCAATAAGCAATTTTTCTTAATGTTGATTGACATTTGTGCCTAAATCCTTGATTAATACTATGACAGAGAGGTAACTTTCATTTTAGGTTTGCATCATTTTATCTTTTCTGGTTTTAAGGATTTCTTTTATAACCATTACAAGTGGAAGTCCTCTTGTTGGTGGAACAGGAGGACTGGAGACCTAACTTGGATGGTCTCATTTTCAATACTATTGACCCAGATAATGTGGCTCGTTTAGAGAGGACATTTCAGGAAGAGGAGGTCTTTAAGGTCATTCGTAAAATGGTCAAAGACAAAGCGCCTGGACCTGATGGTTTCTCTATGGGTTTCTTCCAGGAATGCTGGGAAGTAATCAAAGAAGATCTCATGTGGGTGTTTCAGGAGTTTTTCTTATACTAGAAATTTGAGAAAAGTCTCAACTCTACTTTCTTAACTCTCATACCCAAAAAAGTAGGGGCCATAGAAATCGAGGATTTTCGACCTATTAGCTTGCTTTGTAGGGTCTATAAAATCATATCGAAAGTGCTGGCTAACCGTCTCAGCGAGATTATTGGGAAGATTATTACTAAATCTCATAATGCTTTTGTGAAAGATAGACAAATTCTCAACGCTGTCCTAATAGCAAATGAATGTATTGACAGTAAAATAAAAGCGGGTGAGATGAGATTCTGTGTAAATTAGATATGTAAAAGGCCTATGATCATGTGAATTGGGAATTTCTTTTATATCTCATCGACAGATGTGGATTTGGGAAAAGATGGACGGCGTGGATAAGGTGGTGTATATCCATTCCCAGATTCTCAGTCTTGATAAATAGTTGTCCTGAAGGTTTTTTTCCTAGCTCTCGTGGCTTGAAGCAAGACGATCCATTATTCCCGTTATTATTTGTTTTGGTTATGGAAGCGCTAGCAAGATGATGTTGGCCCTGGTAGATAATGGTTTGGTAAAAAGGTTTCCAATTGGAACACCACATCGAGGTTTTGCTAATATATCCCATTTGTTGTTTGCAGATGACACTCTTGTTCTGTACGAGGTGGAGTTAGGTCAGGTGCGAGCCTTAAAGGCTTTTTTACTTTGCTTCGAAGCAGTATCGAGGTTAAAAGTGAACTATAATAAATCTGAGATAGTTTCCATTGGTGACGTGCGTAACCTGCAACAGTTGGTTGGTTCCCTCAGTTGCACGATTTCCTCTCTTCCATTGACATATCTGGGACTTCCTCTGGGTTCTCTATCAAGGGCGGCTGAGATTTGGGATACAGTGTTTGAAAGAATGGAAATGAAACTAGCTGAGTGGAAAATGATGTATTTGACTAAAGGGGGCTGTGTCACCCTCATCAAGAGTACTCTTTCCAATTTACCCACGTATTTTCTATCTCATTTTCCAATCCTAGCTAGTGTGGCTAGCCACCTCGAAAAGCTGCATTTCTTGTGGGGAGGATTGGGGGAGAAGTCCAAGTATCACTTAGTCAAGTGGGAGAATGTATGTCGTCCTTTATTGGAAGGTGGTTTGGGCATTCGTAATTTAAGGTTGTTCAATCAAGCGTTGTTTGGTAAATGATTATGGAGATATCATCAAGAATCAGAAGCTCTATGGAGAATGGTGATTGATCACAAATATGGGAAAGCATGGAAAGGGTAGAGCTTCAATGCGGTCAGGGGGTCGTGTGGTGTAGGGGTGTGGAAAAACATTAGAAGTGGGTGGGAAATTTTTCATCAGCATACTAGGCTTCTTTGTGGTGCAGGTTCAAGAATTAGATTTTGGAAGGATGCCTGGTTTGGCAATAGGGCCTTGATTGACTTGTTTCCTTCTCTTTTTCAGGTCGCTAGCGCAAAAAATATCATTGTGGCAGAGGCGGTGGAGGCAAATGGAGGCCGTCTACATTGGAACGTCAACTTCAACTGGGTGGCATAGGATTGGAAATTAAACTTGTTTGTGGATTTTTTCAGTCTCATCTACTCACAAAGACCGAACCTCCAGACTCAAGATGGCTTATGGTGGAATCCTGTAGGCAGAGGAAAATTCACAGTCCGTTCATTCTATAAGGTGCTCAGTCAAGGACTGGAGACGCAATTTTCGTGGAGGAATATTTGACGACACAAAGCACTCCCAAAAGCGGCATTCTTCATTTGGACAACTTCGTCGGGGAAGATTCTTACTACAGACAACTTGAGGAAAAAAGGAATTATTGTCATAGACTGGTGTTGTTTGTGTCGCAATGGGAGGGAGTCAGTAAATCATCTCCTTTTACATTGCGAGACAGCTAAAGCCCTTTGGTGTGAGGTCTTTAGTAGATTGGAGTTAGCTTGGGTTATGCCAGAGACCGTAATGGCAACAATGACATGCTGGAACTCCATTAGAGGCGAGCGGCATATCAGAGCTGTATGGAAGATGATTCCCATATGTATCATGTGGTGTCTTTGGTTAGAACGTAATGAGCGAACGTTCGAAGACAAGGAGAAAACCAAGGAGGAATTAATTGCTTTATTTTTTAGAACCCTCTGTACTTGGTCCATTGCAGTGGATTTCAATGGTATGGACCTACATGATTTCTTAGCTTCTAATGTGTCTAGTGGATAGGACATGATTTCTTTGTTTGTAATTGCCGTGAACTTTTGTAATTGGCTTTTGCCTGGTTTAATAAATTTTTACTTATAAAAAAAAAGTATGAGGCTTCTTTCAGTAAACTTTTGCAATAATGTTGTTTTTTTTTCTACTAGTCGAATACCTAAGTGGATGGGATGGGTTAGTTGACTTGAGTTTCATACCACCAGTGGGATTTGTAAGAATGTCCAATATAGATGCCAAAAAGATTAAAGTTATGAATTGCTTTGTACATCTTTTGTATCCTTCCCTTGCTAATCTAAACATTGTAAGAGTTTTGAAGATAGTGTTGACAATGCTAGTTTTGCTTTGTATAAGATCGGATGAGATTGTACAACAATAATTGTTGTAGTTCCCAACATGGAGGTCTTAAATGATTTGGATTATTTGGCATTGCTGTTCATAGTGGCTGCACGTGAGATTATGCTGTTCTAGCAAAGAAAGGTGCTGAATGGTTTTGCTTTGGTAGATCACCTTTCTTCCCAGGATGTATGCTTCACGCTATTGTACCTGCTACCTACTTAGGGAAGGCACAAAATGAAGGTCAAATTGATCATAAGTTACCCAATCATATCATATGAAAGAGTATGGTTTGTGTCTAGTGTAATGCTACTCATCATCCATTTTCTTATCTTCTTCTCATCATCTCATGAAGTGGCATTAAATGATAGGTTCTTGTGAACCTATTATTTAATGCTACATTATGGGATGATGAGAGAATGATGAGAAAAATGATAATTAATAAAATTTTCTCTTTTGTCTATAGCTGCCTTTTTTGACATTGATGGACTTAGGATGTTGAATTTTAATCCCATCTAGAAAAGTGGTCTTTAAATCTTCAGAACCCTTTATCGTTGGAAGTGAGCTTACTTTGGTTTTAGGATTTTTACACTTTTTGCCGTTTTCTTGATAGTTTTTTCTCTTATATCTGCCCCGTGTTTCTCTTTCGACCATTCCTATACTTCTGGTGTTCAAAACAATTGTCAAAAAGGACGTCTTCAATAAAAACTGATCAATATTACCTACCTGGTTGGTGAAGTAAAGCTAGTTGCCAATTCATTTGTTCTTCCCTGAATGGTTGCCAATTCCCTTTCTTCAATTATAATTATCTCTTGGCAGTTCTTTTGATTTATCCAGCAAAGTAATATATATGGTAGTCATTTTGCAAAAGCATGTTGCCAAACAAGGGAGGATGTCTGTACATTGTGTTAGAAATTTCTTGATCAATACGTTCTCTATTGGCCGATTGTAATTGATTAATTGCATGAACTTTCATGAATTTCTTGTAACACTGAACTAGCACATATAGGCGATGCTTTTGTACATGCCCCTATAATTGGGCTCACTCTTATCTCCTATGATCAATAAAGTTTTATTTACCAGTTAAAAAAAAAAAAAAAAACTTCAGCCTCATGACTGTCTTTCTTGCTGTCTACTGTTTCTTTTTTTCAACTATACAATCTCATTTTTTTTAGCCATGTCAGAGGTATAATACAAGTCACCAAATTCTTAGCTTTGTTACAGTTGGAGGAACTTAAGATTTCAAATGCCATGGAAATGCCATTAACAAAGGAGACCATTGATGAGAAGGCTCACAAGGTTGTGTTTTGAAGGAGTGTTGAAAGAACTTGTACATTGTTATGGTGCATTGAACGATGAGAAAGCGTTGTTTCCTAGAGTGCTGTATACACTGGCCATAGCATTCCCCTGGACTTTTAACGTTGTGTTCTTTTCCGTTATTTGACTGTTTTCTGTTGAAGAAAAGATTTGGCTGATCTCAGGGTGATTATGTTCACATCCACCTCTCTAGCATTTGTCTTTGTTGAAATTCTGCTGCTTGGCAGGAATATTTACTCTTATAGTAATGACTTTGCATGGAATTTATTTGTTTATTTATTATTAATTACATTTGCTTGAAGTTATGCCGATTGACCAAAAGTTTTCTTCTTCATTATTCCATTAAAGAATGAATCTAACGTATAGAAGAAAAAAAAAATCTTGTTGCAAGCAATTTTGTGTATCAACAAGTGCATCTATCCAATGTGATTGGTCAGATTGGTTCACAAATTTAAGGCAGCAAATATGCATGTATTGGTGCATAGATTGTTCTACAAATCTGTTTGTATATAGCATTGTTCGAAATAAAAGAAAAGTAAAAAAAGGGAAACATCAAGAGTAATTAGCTCGAGATGGGCTCACATGATTAAAAGAGCCAATTACATGAACACTTCCCAGCGGCAAATGGAAGACCCAACTCTGAAAATAAATCACATTATTAAGCCAAATCCGTATCAATCAGTGTTTGACACATTTCCTGCTTTTGCAAGGCGAATGATAATAATAATCTAACTTCCAGGGATGCGCATTCTTGTGCTAACAGAAAACAGCAATCAGGGAAATCACGACAATGACAGAACAAAATAATGCCTGCAAGATTTTGAAGAGCAAAGTGAAAAAAAAAAAAGGTTATAATCTACAACATAGAATTTGGAAGACAACATACGTAGATCCGGTGGTGTTGTGTCTGTGTTTTGTTTATATGATTAGCATACTTACAGCAATTGCAGATGCAGCAAGGCCAGGTCGTTCCCTGGGGTCTTTAAGATAATATTTTCCCAAGTAAAGCACCATAGCATAATACCAGAGTGGTGGAAACACAAATCCCAGAAGAAATCTGACAGACGCATTTAGATTCATTAAAAAAAAAAAAAATCTATTTCCTGTTTGTTGGGAAAGACAGACAGTGGTCATGATTTTTTTTTTTTTTAAATTTCGATGTAAAAAATAGAAAAATGTACAAATCTCAAATACATAAATTTCGAACAAGTCATTTATAAAAAAAAGTGAACATCCTGAAAAAGGTGTGAAAAATTCACTTCTACTTAATAGGACTGACATTATTATAAAAAATTTGTATAATTGAGATTTGTATCCAACATTACTAGAAATAAAACTTACGAGAACCAGCCAATGCCACAACCAAAGCATGAAAGAGGCTTATCATAATGCCCGGTGGATTGTCCACTTCCTAGCAGACTAAAATCCCCTTCGTCAGCGTGGAGTCCTCGCACTTGCACTTGCACCTCTGCAATTTCCTTACTCTTCTGATCATTTTGATCTCCACCTACGCACACCATTGCCATTAGAAATTACTCAAAACCAATGAAAACTGCAGAATCATGAAATATTTATTTATTTTTTTGGTCGTTGTTATTGCTACCATTATTGTGTGTGAAATACGGACAATTATGGCGGCCAAGAGAGAGTGATACGAAAAGAAAGTTTGATTAGCATCCCCAAAAAAGATAAGAAGAAACGGGAAAGAAAATGAACTTTGCTCGATCAATGTAATTCCAACGGTCTTATCCTGATCATTAGGTTGGAGTAATTCCATTGACAACCGTTTGCTTCGACGTTCCCTGCGTTGCTTATGATCAAGTTGAACACGAGTAGTAATTTGTTCAATGTATGATCTGTACTGTCAAGAAATGTAGTCACTAATAAAATAACCAACCTTTTGAAAACTACTCGGGAAGAAACCCATCTCGCAAACACAGAGAGAGAGAGAGAGAGAGAGAGAGAGAGAGAGAGAGAGAGAGAGAGAGAGAGAGAGAGTCCTACCGGGTTGCAGATAATAATGGAGAGGAACCCACTGGTGCAACGTAAGGGACAGGATCCCTTCGTTCCCGTTTGAAGTTAAGGTTCCCTCTTGTAACCGAAACAACTGCCACTACATTTTTTTTTTCTTCTTAAACACACTACGTTTTAAATATGGAAAAGGGACAATGCTACATACATGGTTGGGGACACCCCGCGTACACCTAAATAAAATAGGTCTTTAGTCGTTCCACCTCTCTCTCTCTCTCTCTCTCTCTCTCTCTCTCTCTCTCTCTTAACTATAAGTTTCCATTGTCGCATAATCCCCAGCCTTCTCAGGCTGCAGCTTCGTCCATTTGGCTGATGTTGGCAGCAGATTTTTCATGGAATGCCATTAATCCTGATGTTCGAACTCAGACATGTGCATAAATTATATCCAGTACACAGATTTGGTTAGTAGAGATTGAGCCATATAATTACAAGTGACAAGCACAAGGTTTTTTTGGAGGGACATAACTTCTTCTTCTTTCGTTTTCTCTTCTCTTGTTTTCTTTTTTCATTATTTTTATAAAAAAATTAACCTTCCCTACACTTTGCCGTAGCCTCCGCCACATCCATATTGAAAACTTTTGTTGCTGTTGTGGCCAAAAACCTCCAATATTCTCTAAATCAACATTCTCTTTGTTTGCGTGGTTTAGGATGTCTAAGACTCCGAAATCAAAGATACAAATCAGATCGTAAAATGCAGATAAGGAGATTAAGGGCGCGAACGTAAGAGGGGCGACGTTGGTGGAGGAAGAGGAGGACCACCACCAATCTGATTTGCCCAGGTGAGACGGAAAGTTAGGAAAATAATTATTCTGGACTTTTGCTCCCGTTTCTCAGCCTACAAACAGCGCTGAGCTCAGTTTAGAATTGTGAGATTGTTGTGGGTAGATGAAGGGATGGGTAGGAAAGGTTTCCTAATTCGATTTTAAATTTTTTTGTATTTTTAATATCAACCACATCAGCGATTCCCTAAACGGTACCCAATGGCATGTATCCGTAGCACGACTCTTTAAATAAGCGCATCGCTTATTCGCGTACTTTTTTTTAATGGATATACATATATTTTTTTTTTTTTGTCTAAAGCAACTATTTCATTAACATAATAAGAAAAAATAGGTATTTTCTTTCTCTCGGTAAATGCTCTAGGCATTTTTGGGTGAGTATTTACTCGGCAGTCTTGTTCTTGTTTATCATAAAAGTTTATGTTATACCTCACCACTATTTTTTCCTTTTAGAAACGAGGAAAATTTTGATACAAGAGCCGTTTCCTGTGTTGACATTGAAGTAGTCCGAGTGTGGTCTTTTGTTCACACTTTTGACAAGCCTTCAAGAATGTGACGATATCTATTATGGTCTAAGGTATTGGTGTATTTGTGAATAATAATTAGGTTATTCGAAGGGCCAAACCTCCAATACTCAATTTTGGGATAAAATGGTCATGCTTCATTCATTCGGATATTGCCATATTTATAAACAGAGTACATGAACCAAGTCAAACGAAATAACTGCAATAAAATAACTGCTTAATGCTAATAACTGACCCACTAAACAAGACTCAGTAAACAAATAACATATTAAAAGGATAAGGTACCGAATACAAGAGCCCATAACAGACTAATTAGCCCATAAGATGTGGCCCACATAACCCCAAAGACATAACTTGAGACTCTAGGGTTTCATAACATTGACCTTATTTAGTTGACCTTGTCCTCAAGGTTTGGATAGCGTCTTTGAAGAGCTTCAATGTCTTCCCACGTTGCATCCCCCATGGCCATGCCCTTCCACTGTATCAGTCACTCAACCCTTGTCCTTCTTACCTTTTTGACCAACCTCATTTCTAGCACGCTTTCGGGTTTGGGAGCTAGGGTTTCATCTACAGTAATCTTAGAAAGTTCTGTGGGGGGTTGTATCGCATTTCCCTTTTTTTTTTAAAGCATGAGACATGGAATACATGGTAGATCCGAGAGTTCTTCAATATATCTATCTTGTAAGCCACCTTGCCCACCATTTGCAATACTGTGTATGGTCCAAATACCTTGGAATGAGCTTGAGATTACGCCGTAGCACCATTGACATCTGCCGGTAAGGTCGAAGCCTCAGGTATACTTTGACTCCCTGTTTGTTCATCTTCTATCAGCAAAAAATTTCATCTTTTCTTAAACTTCTTGTAAGAGCATTCTCATTGGATTAACCAAAGCTAAAGGACATTTTTAATCATTCTGAAAAGAAATTTGACTTTTGGCTATTTCATTCACATAAGTTTCCACATTAGAATATCTATTTTTTTCATTATATAACAATAATTTGGCTTTGGTTATTCACATCAAATCTCACATGAGTTATCCATTTATTCATTTGTAGCAATAAATAAATAATAATATATTTAATTATTTGTAATTATTAATTTATTTTGTTTTATCATATTTTACAATTCTACCTATTATATATTAATTATAATCAAATTAAATTACTAATTAATAATTTTAAAAAAAAATCAACTTATTCCTCATTCCATGAAGTCATCCACATCAGATAATTCATAGAGAAGCAGTTTGATTTCCATCAAACTCTTTTTTTTTTTTTATTAGTGTTACTATCTTTCACAATAATAGAAAATTGCATTCAATCGTAGGGTCTATGCAAGTGAAAGGAAGTAGAGAGAACAAAGGAGGGAAGAGAGAGATGAAATAATAAAATAAGAATATATAGGGGGAATAGTGATTGCCATCTTTGGAAGATTGTTTAGCATTACTGTAGCCACAAGTCCAAAATTTTAGAATTTGGGCATTTCAATGTAGACTTATTTTAAACCATATTGTCTAAATTCTCATTGGATTTGACTTTTAGTCAATCCAATGAGAATGCAGAAGTTCTCCCGTACTAATTTGTTAATTAGTTCCCTGCTTTTGAGTTCTTCGTCTACAGCCTGAATCTTGGTTGATTCGGGTTCATAAGGGAGCATTCTTGGTGGTGGTTGTCCATAAACAACCTCATATGGCGAGATCTTGGTAGATGTGTGCTCCAAAGTGTTGTAAGCATACTTTGTGAGGGGTAACCATCGAGCCTAGTCTCGTGGTCAATCAATTGTAAGTATTGCAAGTACCCTTCTAGCCCTTTGTTCATAATCTCTGTTTGGCCATCCGTTTGCGGGTGATATGCTGAGCTAAGTAGTAGATCCATAACACTGATCTTGAAAAGCTCTTTTCGAAATTGACTTGTGAAAATGGGGTCCCTTTCACTGACAATAGATGGAAGCAAACTATGTAATTTAAATATGTTATCAAGGAAAATACAGGCTATATATGGATGTGAGATGAACAGGAAATGAGCATACTTGCTCAACCTGCCAACTACAACCATAATCATAGTCGGGTAGACTTTCAATGAAGTCCAAGCTGATATCTTCCCAATTCTTTGTAGCAATTGGAAGTGGTTGGAGTAATCATGCTTGCTGTATAGCTTCTACCTTATTTCTTTGGCATATATCACATTCTCGAGCAAAGGCCCTAACATCTCTTCGCATACCAGGCCATAAAAATTCTTTTTTGATTCTTGAGTATGTTTTGTATACCCCTGTGTGCCCCCCTAATAGACTACTATGAAATTGATGTAGGATCTGCTATTGGAATGGCACCAAATTCCCAAAGTTGGCCCTTGTAAAAGAGCAACCCATTTAGTACTGGGTAAGGTCTAAGATTCTCTTATGGTAGTTACAAATAAGCTCTTGCAACTAGGGATCTTGGGGATAAGATTTTTGTAACTCCTCTATCTACTAGTTTTCATGGAGCTGATTGCATGTAACTGGGGCATTGTGGTTTGTATCTGTTTGGTTAATGGTTTTATGGAGTTGTGGGTTAATTGTGGTGGGAAGGTGTTTGGTTCTGTTTGGATTGGTGTTGGTTTTAGGGGATCTGTTTGGGTATCACAAGGGATTTAGGATGATGCATTAGCAACTGCATTATTCTTACCACATTTATATTCCACCTGAAAATCATAACCCAATAGTTTTGAAACTCATTTTTGTTCGGTAGGAGTACCCATCTTCTGTTCCAGCGAGTATTTTGAGCGCTTATTGATTAGTATGCATAGTGAAATGTTGTCCTGGTCTCCATTTTCTAAGAGCCATCATCAAAGCTAGTAACTTCTTGTAATGAGTTAATAAGGCCAAACTCTTGCCTTTTAGTCCTTGACTAAGATAGGCAATAGGTTGACCTTCTCGCATTAGAATAGATCCCAAGCCTTTCCCTGAAGTATCACATTACACAACAAAATTGTTAGAAAAATTAGGGAGTCTTAGGACTCGTGGGCTAACCATGGCCACCTGAGCTTGAGAAAAGTTGTTTGTGCCACATCTATCCATATGGAATAATTCTTTTTGAGAAGAGTAGTAAGTGGTGCAACTATTGTTCTATACCTTTTAACAAATTTCCTGTAATATCTAGTGAGGTTTAAAAAACCTCTTAAAGCTTTCAGATTCTTGGATGCTAGCCAGTTTTATAATGCCTCAATTTTCTAGGGGTTGGCCTTAACTCCTTCCCAAGAGATGATATGTCCTAAGTAGTCTACCTTATTGCTTCCAAAAACACACTTAGACCACTTTGCAAAAAAATAATTAGACTTCAAAATTTCCAACACAATATGTAAATTTTGCAAGTGTTCCCCTACAAATTTACTATGAACCAATATTTCATAAAAAAAAAATACTAGTGGAAACTTTCGTAAGAAGGGTTTGAATATCTCATTCATTAACCCTCAAAACGTAGAAGGGGCATTAGTGAGCCCAAAAGGCATCACTAGAAATTTGTAGTGACCCTCGTGGATTCTAAAAGTCGTCTTGGGTGGGGGTAGGCCTTTAGGTTCCTCAAACACAATTTTGAACTCATTTAGGACCTGCTACACACACGAGTTAGCAACAACTTTTGTTTCTCCATTCACTTCTCCAATAAGTTGCAACCAAACGCCTTTAATTGGCCATTTTTTAAACTTAGGGTCATACTCTTTTTCCTCTAAAAAATCAGATAATGGTTGTATCTCTTGTAACTGCACCAAGTGCCATGAAGATTAAGTTGCATAGTAAGATTAACAAAATCCCATAAGATTAGCCCAAGACTTCTTAACCAATCAACTCCTAAAACTATGTCACATCCTCCCAAAGTCAACAAATAGAAATTAGGTTTAAACTGTAGGCTTTGTAACTTTATTGGAACTGCCCTACAAAAACCTTGGCAATGAAGGCTATCCTCATTAGCCACTTTAACTGTCAATTGGCCACTTCCCACTGGCAGTTTGGATTTTCTTGCTACATATGAATCCATAAAATTGTGAGTATTACTTGTGTCAATAAGAATTAAAACTTTGTGACTATTAGTCATATCTTCCACTCTCATAATTTTAATTTAAATAGTCTCTGACATGGCATGCAGTGAAATGCCAAGCAATTTCTCAAATTCTCCTCCTTCTTCATCCAACTCAATGTGCTGTATAATAGCCGCTAACCCTTCAGTAGCTTCCATTTCTTCAGCTTCACCTTCTATTCCTTCAAGTAGAAAAATTTTGGGCCTGCTATTCTTGTGCCCTGGCTGAAACCTGTCATGACAATAATAACAGACCTTTCTCACGCCTCTCTTGCATCTGTGCAGGTATAATTGTTCTAATGGGTAGGGTTGATTTTCTAGGAGGGTTGGTGGTATTATGTGTTGGAATCTGGTTTAGGATTGGGGCTGGGTGGAGGTGGTGATAGCCTCAAAAGAGGGGTTGGTGCAACGAGTCTAGGGACAGTTTGGAATGAGGGTGTGCAGGTTTGGTTTCTAGATGTTCCTCCTTGATTTTTCCTCTATACCTCATCTTCCTATAGTTTAGCTAACCTAAAAGCAGTTGGTAGAGTAATGGTTTGAACATAGTCACTACCAATTTTAAGTCATCCCTTAATCCACTAATAAATGTACTGATGTAAAACTCTTATGTTGGGCCCTTAATTTTATTAGACAATATTTCAAATTGGGTTGGATACTCTTCTACCGTATTGCTCTATCTAAGTTTAGTGAATACCCAAATAGGATCCTCATGAGTAGAGGGCCTAAGATGCACCTTGAGTGCTGTCACAAAGTCCTCCTATTTATTAACTAGTCCAGATTCCAATAATCAACTATATCAGGACAATGCTTTGACTTCCATATGAAAAAAGGCAATTTGTATTTTTGGTCTCCTGGGGTGTTAAAATAGGAGAAGAATTGCTAGGCCTTGAGCACCCATTTCGTTGGATACATTCCATCAAATTTGGAAAAATCCAATCTAAGAGACCTAGCACAGATCCCTCCTTGATTATCAAACGAAAAGTTCCCACTATATTTAAAAGTATTACCTACAAAAATCTCCTCTTCATTCTTATTACTAGTAGCCATGGTCAATTGTTCATAACTCACCACCAAGTTATTGAGCTATTGTAGAATTGCCTCTAGCACTTCTTTTTGCTTGGCCTGCTCCTCCCTCAAATGCATAAGAATGAGGCTCTAGATACCATTGTTATGGTTGTTGGTGTATTTGTGAATAATGTAATTAGGCTCTTCGAGGGGCCAAACCTCCAATACTCAATTTTGGGATAAATCGGTCATGCTTCATTCATTCCGATATTTCCATATTTATAAACAAAGCACATTGACCAAGTCAAACTAAATAATTGCAACAAAATAACTGCATAACACTAATGGACCCATTAAGGTGATAACTGACCCACTAAGTAAGACTCGGTAAACAAATAATAGAATAAAAGGTAAGGGACCGAATATAAGAGTCCACAACGAACCCATCACCTCACGACTCTAACAATCAAGCAAATAAGCAACGAAATTGAAAAGGCCCATAAGATGTGGTCCACGTAACCCCAAAGACATAACCCAAGACTCTAGGGCTTCATAACAAAATCCGTATGGAATCCGAGGTGAACTAAGTTTCATGATCTCAATAATGGTCTATCTCTTGTCCAGTTTAGAGAGGCTTTGGATAAAGCTCATGTTATTTGAAATGAGCCATGATTTCTTTGACAAAAGTCTTATACGGATGCAAGACTATGGTGGAAATTGCCACATTTATAATATTTTCTTGCATTTTGCTTCTTTTTTATTCAGTTTTATGACTTTCCTTTGAATGGTATGAATACATTGGTAGTCTGCCACATTGGTAATTCTATTCGGCAAGTGGAAGGATATCAATTTTACCAAAGTTTGCATCAGCATGGAGCGAACTCTCTAATTTGTCAGCCTCTAACATGCCTCTAACATTTGTGTTTATGCAACTCTGCTCTAGTGTGAGTTCACTTTGGATATGAGAAGCTGTCAAAATTTTGTTATTGTTGTGGCAAACTAGGGCATTCGGATTGTGAATTATAGGTATCTTCTCGATCAAAACTTGAGAAAGAAAGTTTTCCGTGTAGGCCTTAGTTATGTGTGGATGAGAATTTGTTATGGAATAGGGGATGAATGACATGTTGGGACCATACAAAGGTTGATAACATGTTCTTTGTTAAAGATGATCATTCTTGCTCAAAAATTCCTTCTCAAGCAATGGTTGCTCCTATGGAGTCATCGGTGACAAGATATCAAACATGGCGGAGCAGATTCATTTTCGGAGAAGTAGTTATCGGCGATTACCATAAATGGTCACTCGATTACCATATATGGTCACTCAGTTTGAAGTTTAGCTCTCAACAATAACTAGAGAATAAATGGATTAAGGAATTTGGTTGTGACTCGAAGTGAGCTTGGGCTATTAGAGGGTTTTGGTTTTTGACGGTGGGCCTACCCAAAGAACAAGTAGGGCATCGAATCAATACTCCACAATGTAATTTTTCCATATGCCTCCAATTGGTTCTCTTACTTCATTAGCAAGGGCCACGATTCCATCTCTAGAGATCACTCACTCTTGTGGACAAAAACCAATCTGCCACTAAGATTTCATCATGCAACACCTTATCTAAGTACCAATTACGCTTAATCCTTCATTTTCTTTACAATTAGCTTGTAATACTATATTATATTTTTTAGCATAAGATTTATTTTTTATTTTTTTCTCCTTTAGGGAGTTAGTTATATTTGTTTTACATATTATACTACGACACTTAGCGTCATTAGTGGTTAAAATTTAATGGTTATTTATGAGTAATTTAGTAAGCAAGTCCATTAGTGCTACACTAAAGTCCCTTAAACCTTTATAATGTTATTGGTTAAGATTTAGAAGCCTTAAACCAAGCCTTATAAGAGTTTAATGTCTCGTTCATTTTCAAAAAAACTTCTCAATTCATCTTATCTCATCTAATCATTATAAATTTTTTAAATTTTTACACAAAATAAGTAATCAATTCATTTTAATAAAAAATTAGAATTAAAATAATATTCAAAAAATATATCTACTATAATAATATTTTATTCAACTTTTAATTTTTACCTCATCTCATCTTATCTGTAAAATTTTGTGGGATAGCTTTAGAAAGACTTAGCCTAAGTGTGAGGAAGGCATAAGGCCTTTTGGGCCTAACTTGGTGTTAACATTGACCCATGGCCTATTTATGATAAGACTAGTCTAATGCCATCTTTGTGGCCTGGAGATTGTGGAAACATAATGCACAGCTCTGATGGAAGATAAATAGGAATCTCTGATTGGGGTTTGGCTCTTTGTTAAGTACTGGGTTTATGTGGTTATGGACAACATCTCTAAAGTGTCCAAGTTGACTCCATGGAATGCTTGTTTATTGGCTCGTCTTGATATGCCGGTAGTGTATCTGAAAATGATTAGAGCCCAAGTGGTCTAGTAGTCTAAACCAATTGTCAGTTGAGTTAAGTTGAATGTGGATGGCAGCTGCTTGGGTAACCTAGGTAGTGGAGGTGGCGGAGGTGTTCTTCGGGAGAGCACAGTAACTTTATTCTTGCTTTATCTAATTCCTTTGGTGTTTGCACGAACATGGAGGCTAAGTTACAAGCTTTGATTGAAGGTTTAAGGTTATGCAAGAATGCTGGTTAGGGAGCAGTGGATATTGAATGTGATTCTCATGTGGTGGTTTCATGGATCCTTACTAAACATTGCTCTCTCTAGTACCTGTGGAAATTTTTGGGATTAGCTTCTCGATCTTTTAGGGGTTTGGATTTTGTTTGTAATCATGTTTTCAGATAAGTAAATTATGTGGTGGATAATTTGGCAAAATCAGGCGTGTAGGGCATAAACAAGCTTTATTTTGATGCTCAGGGACTTCCTCATGTTCTTAGAGGGATCGTTCGACTGGATAAATTGAGATTGGCATCTATTCATTTCGAATTGGCTGTGGTGGTGTTTTTTTTTTTATTCACTGTTCCTTTTCTGTGGCTTGGAATTATTCTTATGTTTTATATGTTGAGGGTTTGACAATGATTTTTATTCCTCTATTCCTTTACGTCTGCGGTGGTTTCTTGTCTTGCTTTTCCTTTGGCTGCAGGTTTATTGCTTTTCGTTCTTTTGCTAGGCATGTTTAGTTTTTCTTTGCTTGTGTTGTGCATATTAGGCTTGTTTAGAATTTCGTTTGGTTTTTCTACATTGGATCTTTTGCTTTGTGTTTGGGAGGCTTTTTTTCTCATTTTAAACTCCCAAATATTTGACTTGTAATCATGGTATTCCTTTACTATAAGTGAGGGCTCTTTAATAAAACTGGGGTAAGGGGCACTATCAGACATGTGGCTCTGACTCTTCATAAAAAAAAAAAAAAAGAAGACAAGTCTAGATCTTAGTTTCTCAAAGGCATCTTGGACAAGGTTCAATAAAAAAATTAGTAACTAGCAAACCAAGCTACTATCTTAGGCTAGGAAGAACATTCTGATCAAGGTAGTAATCCAGTCAATCCCAACTTATAGTATGGGGATATTCAAGTTGCCAAAGCAACTGCTCAATGATCTCAATAAACAAGCCAGAGTCTTCTATGGGGGAAACAGGGACAAAACCATAAAATCCATTGGGTCTCTTGGCAACAAATGAGCAAAACTAAGCAGCAAGATGCCTTGGCTTGAGAGACTTCAAAAACTTCAATCATGTTCTCTTAGTAAAGAAATGCTGGAGGCTCATTACATCCCACTCATCTCTAGTTGGCAGAGTTTTAAAAAGAAAAATACTTCAGACAAGGATCCTTCTTAACAGCATCCAAA
This sequence comes from Platycarya strobilacea, assembly GCA_036898215.1. Classification (NCBI taxonomy): domain Eukaryota; kingdom Viridiplantae; phylum Streptophyta; class Magnoliopsida; order Fagales; family Juglandaceae; genus Platycarya; species Platycarya strobilacea. The sequence continues at coordinate 20,925,938 of CM072555.1, read as the reverse complement.
GGGCACAACTTATCCTATCCCTAGCAGAGCCTCATATATGCCAGACCTTTAGTAGAGGAACGCCTACAATGGTGTATAGGAGATGGTCACTCAGTTGGAATTTGGACTGATAAATGACTTCCACAACCCTCATCTTTCAAGCCATAGAGCTCGATCCACTTTCTAGCCAAAGACACACCAGTGGCAATTCTAATCGACAGAAGCACTAATCTTTGGAACCAGGCTTTATTTGAGTCACTCTTCAAAAAAGATGAAGCCAGCCTAATCAAGAGGATTCCCCTTAGTCCCATTCACAAACCAGACAAACTCATTTGGAGAGGAACCACCTCAAGCTCCTTCACAGTCAATAGTGCCTATAATATCCAGAACATGTTAACTGCCTATCCCAAGGCCAAACCTCAACCCTCCCACAAGAGACCTACCTTGGACCAACCCTTGGAAACTGAACGTTTCCCCTGCTGCTAAAACCTTCTTATGGAGAGATTGCCTTGATGGTCTTCCCACCAAAACTAACCTACACAAGAGGAAAGTCATAGATGAATCTAATTGTCCCATCTGTAAGCTTCAGTCATAATCCATTGAACATGCTATTGGGGAATGCCCCTCAGTCCAGGATGTCTAGTCCCAAAGGATAAGGAAACTCCAAAAGGCAAGTTTCAGCTCACAACAATTCAACAATCTAGTAGAAACTCTCTTTGAGTCACTAGATACAGAAGAGATGGAGACCTTTGGGCTCACTGCTTGGCTGATATGGAAAAGGAGAAACGAGTCCATATTCAAGAACTCCTTCCTAGCTTCCGACAATATCATACAACAAGTTGACTCACTTAGGGAAGACATCATCCACCTCTAATAGGCCAAACAAAATCCCATCATGACTCAGTCTGCTACTCAAATTTGGTCTGCTCCTCCAACTGACCACCTAAAGATCAAGTGGGACGTCTCCCTCGACCAAATCGTGTGCAAGGTAGGTGTGGGTGTAATTATCAAAGATAGCGAGTGCATGGTGAAGGCCATTTCAGAATGTCCTAATACCTCTTCCTCGATCCGTTATTGGCAGAAGCTTTTGCAGCCTTCCAAGCAGCCTATTTTTGCAAATTTCTCAGCTGGCAAGGCATCATCACGGAAGGAGACTCTCTCCAAGTGGTTCAAGGTCTGTAAGCCAACTCAGACGTAGATTCTTATGCAAGCACTTTGATAGAGGATACCATAGTAACCTTAAACTCTTTCACTAGATGGACTACAAGGCACACTTTAAGGGCAGGCAACTCAACCGCTCACGCCTTAAGTCGAGATGCTCTAGCTAACATTAACATCATCGCTACTTGAGATTCTATCCCTTTTTGTATCCGTAACTTGATTTAAGTATTTATAAAGTCCACTATTTGAGTTCAAAAAAATCGTTTGAATTGTTTTAAGTGTTATAACCTAAAGAAAAGTAACAAGAGAATTGAAGTATTACAATATATGAAACTAGTTTTTCAGAAACTCGATACTATTTTTCTCAACTTTTTTGTTATATGTCTACCACAAATGCTCCTTAAGACTCCTTTTATTGGCATGAGAAGATACATTATATCGAATAGATATATAAACTTAGGAAATGACAATACATGAGTCAAGAGTGGTTTTTTTTAACCAAGAAGAAGGCATTACGCATTAATGTCTAATGCCAATGCTAGATAAAAGCATGACAACTCAAGTCAAAACACAAATATAAACTCTTGCTTGTCATAGAAATTGCTGCTAGTTAAAGGGAATAAATTTGAGCAAACAAAAAGACTAGAAAACAATAGCCTCGAGTAATCATGTCTAGGTTACAAGAAATATGCAATCATAGTGCCTAAGACATTCTCTCAGCAACTTCCTTGGCAAGAAGTCTCTCTTTGGCCTTAGTTTTTGCCTGAGATTTGGAACCCATGATTCCACCACCCCACTTTTTCCTGTACTTATCATCATTGTCATTGAAGCTTGCCTTGATTGCTTCTAAGATCTTGCTAAATTCTAACTTATCTTCATTCTTCACTGTGGTCAAGCACAAAATTGATGCATTTTTGACTCATTCTGAAAAGTATTTTATAAATGACTCTCAAGTATAAAAGCTGTCAAATTATATTTGGGAATTCCCTAAGTCATTTCCTCAAGGAACGGTTGATTTAATATGCAAATTTACCCACTACTAAATATAAAATGAAATTATAATCTAGAACTGTCTACAATGATATTCACAATGAGAAATGATTTTTTTTTCCGACATTATGAAAATGTCAAGTTTCTTTTTGTTTGAGATGATGAATTAATACTAAGATTTATGCTAGAAAAATGAAGGAAAATAATGCATCAAATTTGGGATGGGAATAACATGTTTAGCTAGCATCTAAGAAATTTGTGCTCTAACATGCCTTGACTCTAGTTCAGTCACTCCCATAAATTAATTGGATTCATGAACGTGCATTAAATAAATTATGGTTATCATTGCTTAAGAAGCTAAACCATATTCATTAACGTGATCTAATCTAACGTCTCCAAGTGATAAATGGGAGATTATGAATTTTACGTTCTAGGAGACAATTTATCAAACACCATGTGTGTGAAGCATAAATCAATTATTTCCCATTCCAACAAACCAATCTAAACTTAGAAACAAACATAAAAATAATCCAAGATACAACAATGTAAATGTGCACGGCAACTAAATAAAAGCAACTGGAACACTTAAACTACCGACTCCTGAAATGCCAAACCAAATATAGACCAACTTAACTACGAAAAACAAATAAATGACCAACTTAATCACAAAAGCATTGACTGAACAATTGATAAACAACAAATATTAAACTCAGTAAAGCGTGAACCACTGAAGCAAAGCTGCAACAAAATAGGCTTCTGAAATTTATTTAGAAACGCCAAATCTGATTTCTTGGAATGAGACTATGAACAAGATAAAAACTACCAAATGCAATGTTCTATATATTAAAATTACTGGACAGTAAACAATCCAAACCACTGCCTAACATGACTAAGGTGAGCTAACAAGACTGCCGATTAAGTGTTCTACTGGAATGAAAATACCAACAACAGCAAATATCAAAGGTCTGAAATTATAGACTACTGCAATAACAAAATGAACATTGCTATAAGCTACTGAACCGAAACAACTAAGATAGAAGCAATGTTAAATGTAAATGTAATAAAACAAAGAACTTGAAACCAGCCACAATGGTCTATGGGTTCAAGGAAACTGAAAAGTAAAACAAGGGAAATCTGGGCAAAACTAGAGAAAGGTTCGGCCAGCTCTGGTCTACGAAAAATCCCTACAGCAGAACCAATTTGCTTCTTTCCTTCTCTTCCCTTTTTCTTCTCCTTTCCGCCAGTCCTAGCTCATGCTCTGCCATTTTCGTGTAAAGCCCATAGTGCCTTTTGCTACTAGCAATTTTTGTTGGTCCAAAAGTATGGGTGAAGTGCTATGTTTTGGGGCAGGAGTAGGAGTTGCATTTCGGCTTACCACGTGATAAATAATTCCATGCAGGTTGAGAAGTGATTTTTAAAATGGGACATGGGACATGAACTTGATCTGTGTATTGCCAATCGATGCAGGGATTAATTTGAATGCAGGGGCCCAGCTGAAATGAGCTGCTTTGGTGCAAGGTCCAGGTGTTGAAATGCATGGGCTTTGCTTGCGTTGAGTTGGTCACGAGGTGTAGGACTTGAGGCATGAGGTGTCTTGATTTGGTTGAATTGAATCCGTATATTTGCTTTGAATTGCAGGGGCCTATTTAAGTGCGTATGTGTGGCTGAATTTAAGAGGTCCACATGCTTGTGAGTCTTGGCTTTCCACTATTTGAAACTGAATTGGTGCATTGAGGGGTTGGAGATGAATTCCAAACCTGAGGAAAAATAAATTGTGTAACCAAAAATTTATTTCAACAAGCATCATTCTAAGGCCTATAACCCAAGTAGATTAAAACTAATAAGGACAATATTATGAAATAGCCAATAAACATTAGAAATTAGAGATTAGCGATTGAAAGCTAGACTTTTATCCATTGAGTTAGATTTAATTTATGGAGACCCAATTCACTCAATTACTAGTAAGAAACATGTGATTGCTTCAAATTAACATCTAAAATAATCACAATATTATGGCTCAATCACACTCTCTAACTAGCGTTTTGCTAGTCTTTTAACAAAATGGTGAAATAAAATTGAACAAAATATTGCAATAAGACAATACTTCACTCATAAGCACACCAATCCGCCATTTGAATTCTCAATTACAATTATGTTACTTCTCAAAAAATTAAAATCAATGTATGCAACTTCAATTGACTATTCAATATTTCTCCTACATTGGATTGAGGCAAAACACCCGTGGAGACGCATAACCTTTAACCACACGTTTCTAAAAAATATATTATGTGTGTGTACCACTGAATATCCTAGAGATTTTCCACTTGAAGATTGATCATTATTGATCCTCACTACTTCAAAACTAAAGGGTCTAGCAGTTTCACACCAACTTTGTTTAAAAATCATTTATTCAACTATTTTTTGACTTCTGACTTTCAAAGTTTGGGCAACTGTTTCTAGCTCTTTGCTCATGATGTTTCACTGAGTTGCCCTTTCTTTTGCTTTTTTTTTTACGGCTTTTCATAATGAGGAATCAAACCCAGGGTTGTGCGCCTGACCCACATATTCCTAAGTTCGCCCTTACCACTAATGCGGACCTGTGGTGATTTTTATTTTTTATTATTTTTTGGCACAGTTTAGTAGTCCTACAATGTACTTGTCTCTATTGAGATCAAGTAGTAAGTGAGTTAAAATAACTATGAGGTGTAAAGTGAAAGAGTAGTTATCTCCTAAAATGTTTTGCCCTTTATCCCATAAAAATCAATTATGGAGTCAATATCAGCATATTTCCAAACTTAGGGATCAGAGAGCATCTATCACTAGTCATGATTCATCAGTGTCAAAGTTGGGTGCTCATGAAGGAAAAATTGTCTATCATGCATTAACAAAGTTCAATAAAACTCACTATCAAACTAAAACAAATCAAAACTTTATCCATTCAGCCTAGTCACATGACAACTCAACTCCCCCCCAACTGAACAATGCAGTGTCCTCAATGCAACAGAAAAAAGGAAAAACAATGTAAGGAAAAATCAAGCAATGCATAAAATTAAACAAAGAAAATAAAATAATGCAACAAAATAAAAGGAGACAATAAAACAAAAAGAAACAACAAAAGATATGGCACTCAAAAATCACAAGGGTTGTGAACAAAAAAATCTTTATCACCTGGATCATAAGCAGGAATGAAAGGTTTAAGGCACTAACCATTAACAGTGAATGATGCATTACTCTTAGGATTTTGGATTTGCACTGCCCCATGAGAACGAATTTTGGTAACAACATATGGATCACTCCAACAAGATTTCAGTTTACCAGGAAAAATATATAGACGAGAATTGTAAAGAAGTATTTCCTGGCCAAGTGTGAAATGCTTGGGATGGATGTGTTTGTCATGCATAATCTTCATGCGCTCCTTCGCCATTTGGGCATTTTCATAAGCATTGCGGCGAGCTTCATCCAACTCATTAATCTGCAACTTTCTCAACCCTGAAACTTCATCAAGTGACGAGTTAACATGTTTTATGGCCCACAAAGCACGATGTTGGATATCAACAAGTAAATGACAAGTTTTACCATAAACTAATCGATCAGGAGACATTCCTAGATTAGTTTTAAAAGCTGTCCTATAAGCCCACAAAGTATCAACAAGCTTAACCGACCAATCTTTTCTATTAGGATTGACAGTTTTCTCCAAAATGATTTTTATTTCTCTATTTGCCAATTCCGCTTGCCCAATTGTTTGAGGGTGATAAGGGGTGGAAACTCAATGTGTGATACCATATTTCTTCATGAGTGTAGAAAATGGTTTATTACAAAAATGAGAACCCCCATCACTAATGATGACGTTGGGCATGCCAAACTGAGCAAACAAAGATTTCAAAAAATTTAGCACAACATGGTGGTCATTGGTTTTGCAAGCGGTGGCCTCAACCCACTTTGAAACATAATCCACAGCCAATAAAATATGTGTTCCCAAAGGAAACCGGAAAAGATCCCATAAAGTCTGTTCCCCAACAATAAAAAATTTCTAAAGTAGAATAGGGGAAAGAGGCATCATGTTTCTTTTGGTAATGGATCCCAATTTTTGACAAGACTCACACGCTTTACAAAAATTATAAGTATCTTTAAATATGAAAGGCCAATAAAAACCACTTTGTAAAATTTTTGCCACTGTTTTCTTTACTGAAAAATGACCACCACATGAACTCATATGACAAAATCTCAAAACTGAAGAAAACTCATCATCGGGGATGCAACTCCGAATCAATTGGTCTGAGCAATATTTAAAAAGATATGGGTCATCAAAGTAAAAATGCCTTACCTCGGATAGAAATCGACGCGTATCTTGGGTAGACCATTCTGAAGGCATTCATTCAGTCACCATATAGTTGACTATGTCAGCAAAACAGGGAGCTCTTTGAATTGCAAAGAGTTGCTCATCCAGAAAACTAACATCGAGAGGGTGATGCCAATCTGGAAAGGTGGTCGGCCACCACATTCTCAACTCCCCCTCTTGTCCTTAATGTTGATATTGAACTCTTGAAGTAGTAAAATCCAGCAGATCAAGCGTGGCTTTGTGTCTTTCTTAGTCAACAAATACTTTAAAGCAGAATGGTCAGTGAAAATGGTAATAGGAGAACCAAGAATGTAAGCCCGAAATTTATCAAGTGCAAAAACCACTACAAGAAATTCTTTTTCAGTAGTTGTATAATTTTTCTGGGCATTATTCAAGGTTCTACTGGCATAATAAATCACAAAAGGCATCTTATTCACAAGTTGACCCAAAACCGCACCCAAAGCATAGTCACTCGCATCGATCATGATTTCAAAGGGAAGGTCCCACTGTGGAGGTTGCATAATGGGGGCGGTGGTAAGCGGTTCTTTAAGAGTATTAAAAGATTTTTTGCACTCATTAGTCCAAACAAATTCAACATCGTTTTGTAAAAGAGTGCACAAAGGTTTTGCAATAGAACTTAACACTTGAATAAATCGTCTATAAAAGCCAGCATGGCCAAAGAAAGAACGAATATCTTTAACCGTCCTAGGGATAGGAAGTTTAGATATCAACTCAATTTTTGCCTTATCGACTTTTATACCTTCCAAGGAAACAATATGACCCAAAACAATACCTTGAGTAACCATAAATTGACATTTCTCCCAATTAAGTAAAAAAAAAATTTCCTCACATCTTTGGAGAACACATGCCAAATTATGTAAACAACTCTCAAAAGATTTTCCAAAAATAGAAAAGTCATCTATGAATATTTCACAAATATTCTCAATCATGTCAGAAAAAATACTCATCATGTATCTCTGAAAAGTGGCTGGAGCATTACACAATCCAAAAGGCATTCTGACGAATGCAAAGGTGCCAAAAGAACAGGTGAAAGTAGTCTTCTCCTGATCCTCAGGCGCTACAACAATTTGGTAATAACCAGAAAAATCATCCAAAAAATAATAGAAAGTATTGCTAGCCACTCTTTCTAAAATTTGATCCAAAAATGGTAAGGGAAAATGGTCATTTCTACTAGCTGAATTAAGTTTCCTATAATCAATGCACATTCTCCAGCCAGTAACCATTCTAGTTGGGATCAACTCATTTTTCTCATTTTGTACAACAGTCAAACCAGATTTTTTTGTAACTACCTGAGTTGGACTTACCCACTTACTGTTTAAGATAGGGTAGATGATGCCCACTACAAGCAATTTGAGCACTTCCTTCATTATGGGGTTGAGTCGACGTTGAGCATCTCTAATCGGTCTAGCATCATCCTCCAAGTGGATATGGTGAGTACAAACAGTAGCATCAATGCCCTTGATGTCGGCTATGGTCTACCCAATTGCTCCTTGATGCTTCCTTAAGACCACAAGTAAAAGGGCTTTCTCTTTCTACTTTAACCTTGAGGAGATCACCACAGGGAAGGTGCCTTCTTCTATGCCAAGGAACGCATATTTTAAGTCTTCAGGAAGTGGTTTCAGTTCCACTTGGGGAACTTCTTCATTTGAAGATTTAAATATGTCTGTTGGTGGGAGAGTCTCAAATTGGGGCTACTATCTTGCACTTATAGCTTGTACCTCAATAGGTAGAGAAAAATCTGCAAAACGATCTGACACTTCAAGAAAATTTTCATTAGCATAGTCAGTGTTCTCATCAGGCAATAATTTAGAACTTTGAAAAATATACTCATCACCAGGCAAGGAAATCAAATCCTCTATAGCTTTCAAATCACTTGTGTCGTCGAGATGATTTGGCATTTTGCATGCATTAAACACATTAAGCTCAAGTGCCATGTTCCCAAAGGAGAGCTTTCAGACCCCACTTCTACAATTAATCAAGGCATTTGATGTAGCTAGGAAAGGCCACCCAAGGATGACAGGAGCTTGAGAACTGTTGACACTCGACTACTGCATATCCAAAATCACAAAATCTATTGGATAATAAAATCTGTCAACTTTCACAAGTACGTCTTCCATTACACCTCTTGGCTTTTTAATTAATTTGTCGACTAACTGGAGCATGAGTGTTGTCGCCTTTAATTCCCCCAAACTAAGTTGCTCATAGAGTGAGTATGGCAACAAATTCACACTACTCCCCAAATCCAACAAGGCTCTAGCAATTTGGGATTCTCCAATCATGACGAGAATTATGGGTGAACCTGGGTCTCTATACTTGGGAGGGGTCTCGCACTGAATTATTGCGCTGACTTGTTCCGTTAAGAATGCATTTTTCTTCACATTCAACTGCCTCTTCATTGTGCATAATTCTTTCAAGAACTTGGCATATGAGGGAATTTGCTGAATTGCCTCCAAAAGCGGGATGTTGATTTTCACTTGCTTGAACACCTCTAGAATCTCCTTTTGTTGTTTAGTCTTGGTAGCTGACAATAATCTCTGAGGGTATGGTGCTGCAGGTACATATTCTTTTTTCAACTCTTCATTTTTCTGACCCAATGGCTCAATCACTTTTTCTTGGTTCCCATTTGAATCAATTTGTGCCTTAGGTAACTCTAATACATCTTCCAAAACCTTGGGGAGTTGCTTAGATTCACACTCATCTTCCACTGACAACATTGGTTCAACTTGTTTAAGGATGTCCAGTCGCTCAACTTGTTTACCACTCCTAAGTGTGATCACCACCTTTAGTGGTTTAATGTCTTCATTTTCAACTGAATGCACATATGATTGCTTGTACACTTGCGGGTTGGGTTGAGTTTGAGTGGGAAATTTACCCTTATCCAAAGTGTTCAGAGTGGTTGTCATCTTGGTTAGGGTGCCTCTAATTTCACTGATGGCGTGAGAATCCTGAGTGTTAGTCGCACTTTGGCTTGGCATTAATTGCTGAAATGTGGCAGCCATCTAAGCAACTGTATCATCTAGTGTCTTCTTGGGAGGTTGGAAAGGCTGTTGACACTGAGTCATAGGAAATTGCTGAAAATTACTCTTAGAAGGCACAATTGCTTGACTTGATTGGCCATGATCATTTTTCCATGAAAAATTTAGGTGGTTCCGCCATGCTAGAGTGTATGCATTTGATATTGGTAGATGCTGAGGTCGGCTCACCCAATTTACACTTTGAGGTTGTTCTACAACACTATCTTGTTACATTGGCAAAGCGGGACACTCCAAAGTTTTATGACTCATGTCAGCACACAAGGCACACACCTCTTGAACTTTATTCACTGTTTTTTCCTTTGATAATTTCATGACTTCCAATCTTCTACTGATAGCAGCTAACCGAGCCTAAACATCAATATCATCTTTTATCTCATGTCGGCCCTCACTTCCTATTGCTCTCAATGGTTGAGATGTAAATGACTTTCTATCGACCCTGGTAGTCCACTGTTGAGTGTTCTCTGCCAAATAATCAAGAAAACTGAGAGCATCCTCAAATTCTTTATTGAAAAATTCTCCAGTGCACATGGTGTGAACAAACTGCTTCGACTCTGGAGTCAAAGAATCTAACGGTCATCTATCAAATACATGGATTGTATTTTACTTCATTCATATATTTACAACGATCCTCATTGGATGACCATATACTAAGAACATGTCTCGTTAAAACATTTTCAAAGAAAAACTAGACAGAAAAAAACCAAAGGTTAAAGAAAAGAAGTTACAATATTCTTCTATATCTTGGAATGCTTTATGATTTGTCTCATTAAAACTTTAGAAAAGAAAATCTAGTAGAAAAAAATCTTAGCGAAAGAAAAAATACAATTCGTATGATGATTTTCTCTCCCTCAAAAGTACGTAGAGTTTCAATAGTTTACAATAAGATATTTTTTTGAGTTGACACAATTTAATCTCATGTACCAACTTTTTAATTGTTGCAATTGGTAATGCTTTAATTAAAAAATCTATTAAATTGTCACGTGATCGTATTTGTTTAACATCAATATCACCGTTCTTCTGAAGTTCATGTATATAAAATAACTTCGATGAAATATATTTAGTTCTATCACCTTTGATATAGTCTTATTTGATTTGTGTGATACAAACAACATTATTTTCATATTGTTGGGATAACTTTGATTTGTGGATTATCTATAATCTCTGCTAGTTTTATGAATTGTAATAATCTCTGAGCGGTTGGAAGAAGTAGTAACTAATATTTGCTTGATAGATCTACATGAAATAATTATACCTCCACAAGTGAACATGTATCGTATTTATGATCTTCCTTTATATGAATTAGAAAGGAAACCTGAGTTTGCATAACGAACTAATTAAGGATTTGATCCTTTTGAATAAAATAATCTCATATAAACTGTTGCACGAAACTAGCATAGAATACGTTTGACACCATTCTAATGTCTTCAAGATGGTGCAAAACTATATATTGCTAGTCAGTTAACTGAAAATGCAATATCTGGTTGTATGTAATTTGTAATATACATCAATGAACCAATTGCACTTATGCACTTAGATATGATACTTTTGAATCAAGAGTTTTTCCATCATCTTCTCAACGGAGAAATGAGTTTTTCTTCACATCAAGTGTCGAATAACCATTAAAGTACTTAAAATATGAGATTTGTGTATGTAAAAGTGCTTGTGGACTTTTTTTTAATATATTGATTGATGGCCAAGAACTCCATTTGAAAAAGTGCTCACTTTGTGGACCAAAAAAAAAAGTTTCCAAGATCTTTCATTTCAAACTTATTTTTAAATAATTGGTGGATTTTATCAACTCTTTTGGAGCTTTAATAAGATTTAAATCATCAATATATACTACAATAATAGCATATCCAAAAGGAATCAAGTCAAGTAGAAATAATTCAACAAAATCTCTACTGTTTGTAGATAATTTAACCATTTTTGGAAAAATAGAAGAAAGAAATGCCTAAACTCATTGGCATTCTAGAGAAATATCAGTCTTGGTCAGGCTAAAAAGCTAATAAGGAAAAATCTTTAATGTACATCACAAAAAATACCAACTCAGTAATAGATTAGAGATTCTGACCAAAATGCAATACAAAAAATCAACAACAAGCATGAAATGCTTGGGGATGCAGACCTCTTTTAAGTGCTCAAAGAAAGAACACTACAAGAAATTGATGGATAATATCAACATGAAACTCAAGGGCTGGAAATCAAAACTTTTATATAGGTAGGAAGAACAATGCTCATCTGAATAGTTGCAAGCACAATCCTTTCATATCAAATGTCAACTCACATTCTACCAAAATCAATTTGCAAATCGCTAAATATAAGCTCCAAAAAGTTTTGGTGGGGCATAATAAATGATCAAATGCATAAACTGTATTTGAAATTGTGAGAGTTGAGTTGCCAACTAAAAAAAGAAGGGGCTAGGGACTAAGACTGATAGAAAATATAAATTTAGCCCCCTTAACAAAAATAGGATGGGAAATGAGTCAAACAAGTCAAAGTATGTGACATTCACTACTGTTGAAGAGGTATCTAAACACAAATCCTTTTTGGCAGGCAACATCAAAACCTTTAGACCAAAGTTTTTGGAAAGGGACTATGAAAATAATGGAGCTCCTAAAAAAAGGTACATGCTTCTCTGTTTTTAATGAATCTTTGGTTAAAGCTTGGTCAAACCCGTGGGTTTCAACTCTAGTAAATTTCAAGCCCAGACCACGGGACCAAAATACTTCTTCAAATTTGCAAATCTCTTACTTAATCAACCAAAACACACACTTTTGTAATGTCTAGAAATTGCTAAGAAAATTCAAAAATCTGTTTATCTTATTTAACCTAAGAGGGGATTGACTTAATTGGATCAAAAGCCAAAATATAAAGTCCTCTATAAAAACAGCTTAACACATTGCATCAAAATCTATCAACTCACCATCACCAAATTTTCCCACTAAAGCAATGCAGAAATTTTGGATTCATGACCACTATAAGCTACTCATATGGAATATATTACCAACAATAAGCCAGCCCAAGATTTATACTCTAAATATCCCATCTACAAATTGCCCTCTATGTGAAGCACAAGAAAAAACAACGATTTATCTCTTTACAGAATACCCCGTTACCAGAATTTTATGGAGCCAAAGCAGCTAGCCATTAAATTTATCTTCAATGTTGATAAACACAATTCAAGAATGGATGCAAATCATCATCAAACCCAAAGTGAAACTAAGACTAAACTCTCAAGAATGACACAATTTTCTACCATTTGTAGTATTGACGATTGATTTCATTTGGGGGAATGAGAAATGATGTGGTACACAATCAATCCATTCTTCCTCTAAAGAAAGCAAAGGAACAACTGGATTACCTACCAAGAATATTTACAAGCATGAAAGACAAAAATGAAAGCACAAAAAATGATGAAATGGTAAGCGTCGTCAAGTAATCAAATAAGCATATCTTTTGATGCAGCAATAAAGGACACTTTCTCCACATCATCAGATAAAAGCCAAAACTCAGACAGCAAAGTCTTGAAAATTTGGATAAAAAAAATCTCTCTAAAAATCCAGTCATTGCAAAAGCCCATGCAACCTTACTTGCAAGGAAAATGGCAGATCATCTATAGAAGGTTTCAACAATCATGGAAGGTGACTTAAAACTCAAAATATCGGCAATACAAAATAAAAATCCAACTTGGAAAATAATTCCTCTCATCGAAGATATTACTCGCATTTTGAAAATCAAAATGATTGAAGTTTTAAAATGATTGGACAACAACCAAATTTGTTTTTGGAAGCATACCCATAGAGAAACTACCTCCTTGTATTTTATATATTAATAGCGGGAATGACCATCCCTCTAGTAGTTTGTACTATTTTTTATTTATGATAAGTAGGGTTGACTAGAAAAAAAAAACTCTTCAAGTGTAAACAATGATTTGATGTGAATAACTCGAATTGACATAAAAGAAATAACAATTAAATAAATAAGCAAATTACAAAACAATTCCCCATCTTTGTGCAAGGTTGGAGCAATCAATATCCCCTATTTCATATTTTAATATTAGAATTTAGAAGGAAAGAAAGATAAATACATAAAATAAGTCATAAATTATTTATAATTGCTCAATAAAACTTTCAGACAATATTAAATACTTAATAAATATTATGAGATTTATTTTATTCAGCAATTTCTTTAATAAGGACATTTTGTTAGACATAGTTGTCTCATAATTAAAACCCTAAAAATCACAAAAGAAATGAAAAAATTAAAATAAAAACCTAAATTTTAAATTTTAAAATTCAAGAAACATAAAGAAAACCAAAATATAAAATAAAATAAAATAAACAGAGTAACAAGGTAAAAAACAGAAATCTAAAATTAAACTATAAAATAAAATAAAAAACAAAAATTAGAGAATAAAAATGAATTTCTAGCGTAAATTAAAAAGATAAAATTACTTTTTTCACATGATTTTAAGTTCTTCATTCGGTTGTCCAAAACATTTTGTTTTTGTTTATTTTAAAAATTATTTCTTCTCCTTTTAATTTCTTATTTTCAAATTTTTAATTTATTTTAATTACTTTATTTTTTACAAATGGCATATTAAAGGGTTATTTGGCATCGGTCATTGACATATTATAATTTTAACAGATTACTAGTTATTTATACTTGAAAAATGTTTTAATCACAAAATAATTTTATAAAAATCAATTCATAAATTGAAGTATATTGTATATTATATTATCTATGTAAGGGACAAAATATTCAGACCCAACCCACTAGGCCACCACTAGAAGACAAGAGAAAAAAAAAGAAAATAAATGAGTGTGTCAGGAAGCAAGAGGGACAATGTCATGAGGCAGTGAGACAATAGGGACTTTGACTCTTGACATTGTTAGATAAAAAAAAAGTAAGTGGCCAAATGACTTGGGGGCTTTGACTTCTTCAACCTTTCGAATGAGAGCTCCAGTGAGAAGGTATTCTTCAACAAATATATTCAAGATATCCATTGTATAATGAGAAATGATAGGCTGTGAGAAATTATAAACAATCATATTATAGTAGATTTCTCATCTTCAAATGCCTGTAGACGTAGGCATTATGTCGAACCATATAAATCTCTGTATTTCGATGTCTTACTTTCCTTGCATTTTTTTTTATACACCATCATGTTTGTGATGCCCCAACTCCCCGTTTAGACTTTGATGGTGATTGAAGTTTTAGGACAAGCAACATAAGACTATATATCCCTCATACATAACAATTACGATGTAATGCACCTATTTTATTCTTGCAGTATGCAGTAAATCACAATAGAAAATGTCATTTTATAAAATATTGTACCAGAATAAACTAATATCCCAATTTTATTCATAGATTTGAATCATACTTTTCAGTATTAGAGCATCAAACTTCATGACACACTTTAACATAACAAGTTTTTGTTAAGAAGACCTTAACCAAGAAATCGTTAAGGTGTCTTTTTAATCCCAACTATCTCCAAGTAGATTGTCATTAAATCAATTCTTTCTCTAGGTTGAGCACATCTATAGCCTTAATCATCATCTTGACTTGCTAGTTCTGTGTTGTCACAATTTCTTCATTCCGAATGGGGAAAAGTAGTGAAAAATATCACAATGAAATTTTGAAAAATTTCAACAAGTAAATACACAACATACAACAGTTAACATAAGCATATAAATAGTAAATCATGAGATGAATGCATGGATATGTACTTGACTTATGCAACTAAACCTTTCCAATAAAACATCCTTTCGTCTTTTAATTTTTTAATACATGACCATATCATTTGAGTTCAAGTTCTTGTTCTTGTCGCACCACATCATGCCATATCATTTCTTATCATGTCATGTATACCATATCATGTCTTATCATGACATATCGTATCATATCATATTATGTCATTGTCATGTCATACCATGTCATATTATGTTATCATGGAGCTCAAATACCTTATTCGTATCATATAATTTACATGTTTGAAAAAATCATGACTTCTTAAGCATCATGCATTTTCTACTAATTGCCGAATCAACCAACGATTTACTTGATCAAGGTGACTACATTAGAAACATAAACATATTCTTTATGAAAGTTTGCTTATTTCGCCTTCACCGTATAACACTCACTGACTTTAGGTGCAACCTTGGTCTAGTATTCTTCTATAGGAACCATTCGAAACCCGTCGATTGTACTTCATTGACTTAGGAGTTTTCACTCAACTTTAAATACTCCAAAGTAAACAATAAATTCAAAATGACTTATGAACATTGGTGATTTACTATATGCGGATAGACTTACAGAAGGAGTGAGGGGACTGATTTGGAATTTTTGTGAAGATTTTATAACACTTTTGATTTGGTTATCCTTCTTATAAACTCAACTAAAACCACTCAAGTAAGAATTAACAAAGTAAATAGCTAAAAATTACTTTAGAATAGTAATCAAGACAAGAATTAATACATTCAGGAAAGCAGGCACTAAGATTGCAAAGTTTAGATTTCTCACCCTTGCGATTAAGGTCACTAGGTGGACTGTTTGGGTTGATTTAGCTAAGAGCACAACTCTTAAACGTTAATAGGCACTCAATCACAATTTGTAACACCAAAATAAGAAAAACTCTCACTGAGTTAGCATCCATCTTTATTTTAAGACTTTAAGGCTAGAAAATGCTTGATTATTTCAAGGTCATGTTGTGCCCTAAGTCTACAATAGGTCAAGAACAAGAGATTTAACCAAAAGCCAATAGTATTTAAACAAAGCCAACTCATAAACGAATATTAAGGTTCACAGCAGCCATCAATCGTTCAAGAGATGAATAAACAACAAAACCCTACAACCCTAATAAGGAAGATTAGCCCAAAATATCTCAGAATAGATGATTTGCAAACTTAGTTACGCCCAAAGAATAACGCGGTCGTTTGCAGTATAGCTTTGGGGTGTCGATTCCACAGAGAGATGGATTGAGAAATTGAAGAACAGTAACGAAATTAATAAAAAGATTTAGATGAGTGCGAAAAGTAAAGCATCGGGAATCCTTTGTATATAATTGGTATTTTAATTATTTTCGATTCATTAATAACTCAATTGAAAATTCTATGTCCAAATTTTCAATCGGAAAATAAAACATTAATAACCAGATTTAAATCAAATGTAATCTTTCGAAAAATCATTCGTCACAATATAAGAACATGAATTGTTATCGATATTAAAGAAATTCAACGTCGACAATATACTCATAGAGCAATATTGCAGCAGAGAATTAAATTAAAATAGATAACCAATTGAACCAAACATAATCAAAGGATTATTGCATTTAATAGAAAAAGCATGACTGAATCTATAAATGAAATAAATTCTAAGATTATTTGGTGACGAAAACATTTATAATAAATTTCGAATGACTAAACAAAAGAGTTTAATATTTGAAGAACACATATATGAATAAAAAACAATTACAAATACCATCATATATACAAATTCATCCCTAGCTCTACTAGAAAATTAGTTACACATATTGAAAATATGCAACAAAAATTCTTCAAGGGATAATATGGAAGAGCCAACCATTATTTTCTTCTCTCTTCTTTGGTTTTTCTTTTTTTTTCTCAAGCTCTCAAACAATGTATCTTCCAAGGCATCCAAGCACACTAAGCATGGTCTTAGAACACACACCCCTCCCTTCTATTTATAAGCATCCTTCATGCAAGTTGTCATGACAAAATCATCACAATTTCAACTTGTTTTGCCATGTGCCATTCTTGAATCCAAGTGATTTGTGAGTTGTCATTTTGATCATTTGTTTTCCCACCATGCATGAGCTGGATTTTGCTTGTAGGTTGAGTGTTTCAATTTTGCTTCTCTATCTATTAGTTGTCTTGTATGACTTAATATCTTGTGGTCAAATAATTTGTCTTGAAGAAACTTGAGTGCACTTCATCTTATATCTGAATTGATCATTGAATTTACAAGTTGGTGTAGGAGTGCTTGCTAGAAAATATTATGATAACATTTGGATTTGATGCAAGTGGCTGAAAAATATCCAGGAACGTTAAGTGCAGGTGCGTCCACTTGATGGTCGATTTTGTCTTAGATTGAGTGGATATCTCTTCAAACACAAAACATAAAAGTTATAGATATTTCTCTTGCGGTTCTAGATCATCTTGAATCAGCTCAATCGGAGATTGGATGAGAGAGTTATGCCTATTTTACGAAAAGATGTCAGAACTGTCTGAAATTCCGCAATTATCTTCATTTGCTCCTAATGTCTCCATTTGTGTCCTAAATCAAAATATAAGAATAATGAGTATATTTAGGCATCAAATAAGAATAAAGTTTTAAACATTAAGAGAGGAAAATATGGCATTTTATATTCTCATCAATATATTAAATCATGCTTATATCTATCTCAAGATAAATGACCATTAATTTTATTAACATGAGTTATATCCATTGTTTTCTCATTTCTTTTAGTATTTAGATAGAGTATTTAGAGTGCATTTTTGTGCACTCATCAAAACTCATACAAAACCCTAGAATAAAAATGTTCAGTGCCAGAGGATAATGAAAACAAATAATCAAAAATAGAAAAGTGATGATCCTTTTCTTTTCGCATTCCACTTCTTTTATTCCTTTCTATATCTCATTCTCTCTCTTCTAATCGCCGCCCCTTTTAGTATCTCAATTCTACCCTTTCTTCCTTAGGTTCTTGAGGCTTCTTTGGTTTTTGCTAGACTTCTATCATTGCCAACATGAGTTCAACCCCTAACTTAACTTCACAGGAATTCAGTTCATGGGCTCCAGTTTTGGGCCTTCTATCAGCGACATCCTACATTGCTTCCTCCATGCTAGGTGGTTATATGTTTTGGGCTAAATTTCTTTAAAGACCCGAGACACAATATAAGCCCATATGTTTATTCTTGAGGAAAGATAGTTATTTTATTTGTCAACAATTGTTAATCACATCGTCATTTAATACTCTTCTTTTAGCAAATGAAATTCCCTTAATCGATTATTTTAAGAGTATTAAATACAATATAATTATCTATTTATCAATACATGACTTGATAACATTAGAGCTTTTATATACATAACAAGTTACATATGCAAATACTCAAAACATATCATGAATAGAACAACAATGATCAATTCGAACATACTCACATAGACATGGCAGAAACTTGCTATGTTCACAAAGCATGTAAAAATCATCTTTTGACAAGAGCAAATTCGAATCATTCATAGACAATAGATCATAGCAAGACATTGTATAAAACCAAAACGCTTTACACACTTGATCGTGGCAAATCATCATCATACAAATCGAAACACCATATATTTTTAAGCAGGAAATTACAAGTATATACAATAGTAACCAAGATGCAAAGTTTACACAATCATATACAAATATTAACCGAGATAGGTTAAGTGTCTACTTACAAACTTTTCTTTACTTATAAAGAGTACAATTATCATGGGTTGAAATAGAAACAAATTAACATCAGAGAGATTCTTAATCGAAAAATAAACTTATAAAACTCTTAACTTACAATGAATGATAAGTTTTAAACTTTCAACATCGCCTTCAAATATCGAATTTCTCCAAACTTAACAAAATTTTTTAGTATCCATCCTAGACCTGTTTCCAATCTCAAAATATGTTTCATTAGAATCTTACCATAGAAAATACACTATCAGAAGAAACCTAAATCATTCATTGCACTTGGTCTAATGTCATACTTGAAATCACCTTACTCAGAATTAAGTACTTGATCTAGTTTTAGGACAAAACTCCAAAGTGTACTCATCCTTTGATTCACTCAACTTATGATCAAGTCTAAGAGAGAGCATCATCCAAAACATGTTTGGTCATCAAACCTTAAGAATCGAGATTTTATTTAAAGGTATCTTGCTTCTTTTGTAATTTTGGCTCTTAAGACATTAGAGCGTCAAGTTCTTTTAAACATGGTTATGATTAACATCACATCCTAAGATATTGACTTCTGCATAGACCAACATACCTATAGAGAGAAAAATCGAGACATGCATTTGACAGTTTAAACTTATGAAATTCTTAAACCTTGATTTTCTCATAGATCAAAACCAAGCAAATCATTTCCAAATTTATTCTAAGTCCCCATCTATCATAATATCCATAAAAAATCCAACATTAGGAGAATGACCTTAAATCCATATTTAATCATCAAAATACTAACCATGACATGTATTATTGACTCTAGATGGCATTATAAACCCTAATATCTCAATTTCATACAAGAATCCCATCAAACCAACAACATTGTTTTGAACTTATACAAGATCTATATACAGTATGGAAATGATAAAAAGTACAACTTTTTTTCAAGCTTAAACTTGTCTAACAATACCAAATGCCTTTTGTCAATAGAAATCTATGGCCATCAAAAATACCATAAATCAACTTCTATATTTTTAGAACAAGTTTTTACTAGAACACTAACACAAACTTCTATCATCTACAAAGAAAATATACAGAGAAAAATTACTCATCAAGTCAAAAATCGTGAAGAGGAGCCTTAGTTTGCACTGTTCTAACCAATGGCTCTCAGTGAAAAAATTATTCATCAAGTCAAAAATCATGAAGAGGAACCTTAGTTTGCACTGTTTTAACCAATGGCTCTCAGTTTTCACCATTATAGTGTGCTAAGCTCTTAATTTGAATGTGGTGTAGTTAGAGCTTTGGGTGTGTACGTGAATAGAGAGAAAAAGAAGAGAGTAGTGTGAGAATTTCATGTAAACCCTGAAATTAGAGGATAAATGGGTGTTTTTTATACTAAAAATTAGCCCAAACTATTTTTCTTTTTACTTTAGCTTTATTGTCAAGTGGATGGTCTTAGATTTTTTTGCCATTGCATGTTGTAGAAGTGGCATATGGCAGGTCTGCATGAGGGACAAGTGGCTCTCTTGTCGATGCATATGAGACAAGTGGTGCCTAGCTAATGCATGTGGGACAAGAGGCACACTAGGCTAGGCTATAAGGAACACAAATATGAAAAGTGTTCTTGAAAATAATAATCTTGTCAAGTAGCATGGGTCCTTGGAATGCTTTTTTAGATAATCTAAGAATATCCTTGCATGGGTGCTATGTATGAAAGCTGCTCTTTCTTTTTCATCATCTCATTCCATTGGAAAATCTAAAAGATCCTCTACATGAGTGACAAGTGGCATGGTTTTCTTGTCAAAATTCGAAATCCTAAGAGGCTCCTTGAGCATGTTCCTTCATATGGTCCAGATTCAATATATTTTTAGGGTAAAATTGCCATTTGATCAATCCTAACCCTAGGCTTAAGCCTTGAAGACTTGTGCATGCTTGCCAAGTGGCAAGTAGTGCGTAAGATGTGGGTGCGTGTTCCCCATTCTCCTTTCCCTTTCCTATGTGTCTTTTCATTTTCCTATGAAACTCTTCATTTGCCTAAGCAAGAAGCTTCTTCTTTCTATGCATGTTCCCTAGGTGACTCTCCCAGTTCCTTATATTTTTTAAAAAAATCAAAATATGACATGTGGCAATGTAGTGGCTAAAACCCTAGGTGTATAAGGATAATTTCCGTGCATTATCTCTTCTAATCCCTTCTAGAACTTTTCCTCTACTAATACATGAATAACAAATGGCATAATATCAAAAAATAAACTTGAATGGCGTGTGGCTTAAGGACCCAAAAGTCCTTTTGTATTCCAATGTATATCCATTAGAAAATCTCACTTTTATCTTTCCCTTGTATCATTCTCCATGCAAAATCTCTTGGAACTCCTCACTAAAAACAAATGGCTTGAGATGGAAGTTCTTGGGAAATGGGTGGCATGCACAATTTCTTGGAACTCATAAAAATCTTGTTGCTGCTTGTGTAATCTATATGGGTTACAGAAACTATGTCCACTCATTTTTTCTCATCCATTCTTACATCAGGTTTAATGTATCTAGAAGTGAGGTGTGCATGTGAGACATGTGGCATGAGGTGTATGTGTGTTCTTGTGTGCCAAAAATGCCATGTCACCTGAGATGACTTTTGATCATTCCCAAGGTTTTTTTTTGGTCACTTTCTCTTCTCTTGTCGTTGGCTACATGCTTTCCATGCCTCTTTCAAAAAGCATTTTAGAAATGTACTTTTTGTCTTCCTAAGTATGACACATATTGGAACTTTAAAAATCCCTTTTATCCTAAACTTGACATGTGTCCCATTTAGAAGCTTGTGCCTTGTAAAAGTGATGCCTAACACTCTAAATTGAACCCTAAGTCCGCTTTTGCCTCTTCTATTTTTTTTTTCTAAGGATCCAATACATGATCGACAAGTGTCACTTTAACCTTTTCCAAAAATACCAAAAACTTTTTCCTAATACCAAGTGACGCTTCCTCTTTACCAAATAAGTTGAATTTTATGGGTCTTTCCTTCTATTTTCTTCTTGTGGGCTCTCTAACTTTACCCTCCAAGATCCAATATATAAAATACAATAGAAAAGGGATTGAATAATTCTTCCAATAATTAATCAAAAATATATAAGCAAAATAACATCCATACGAAATATGAACAAGGCTTCATATTAAAATCTGGGATGTCACATGCAAGTATGCACCAATACCATAAGGCCTCACCAGACTACTGCTAGGGGCACCATACCACACCGATTTAGACCCAAATCATCATAACGGGCCTAGAATGACTCTTTCTTCCTTTTCGGCATGTTGTGAGATTTTTTCGGCATTAACTAGTTTGTATTGTCTATGGGTTTTGATTTACTTTCTATGTTGGAGGTGGATTAACAATTTTCCTATATGCTGAATAACCTCTGAATGAACAAATGAAGCTTCCTCCAAATAAGTACTCCCAGCTTTGTTGCTCTTTTGTTATTGATGACGTCAACGCAAAACTCTATCGTGTAAACTCTACCTTCCTCCAAATAAGTACTCCCAGCTTTAGCACCACTCAATAGTCGCCCTCATGCACAATCGAAGTCGCTTGTAAGCACCTCAACCACAAGCCTTATAGATAGACAAGAACATCCTGACAACACACTCGATTCAACACATTGCATGGCCCATGCAACATGCTTCACTAGCCCTTCCTTGGCCAGTCAGTTCCTGACCAACCCCTTAGACAGAAGCTGCTCGCCCAAAGCTGCTCCCCTAGCTGATCAAGTACACCTCCCACCTCATCTGAATTCCACGTTTAGATCATAAGCAACCAAGTACACATCCTACCACATCTGAGCTTTGCGCTTGCATTATATGCAGTTGAGTTCATCGCCCACCACATCTGAGCTTCACGCTCGTATCCTACACTATCGAGTAATCCCCGGCCATATTCGAGCTTCACGCTCAAATCTTATGTAGTCAAGTATATTTCCTGCCTAATTTTGGTGCTTGAAAATCTTTAACGCTTAATTCTAGTTAAACATAAACCAGGGACTAACTATCGAAATCTTTACAAATTTAAGCAGTCCATCTCCATCGCATATTTTATCTTGAAAATTCTCAAAGCCTTCTTTTGGAGCAAATCAGCCTTAAGAATCCCGAGAAGATGTAAGAGACAAAATATCTAGGCCCAAGACTAGGCCCAGCCCATGTGAAACCTCCAAATTTCGCTTGGGATTGGACGGATATTTGAAATGTCGAGACATGCAACACAAGGTTACTTGCTCCCGTTGATAACATATAAGATGCAATATTTCTAACATGCAGCTAGCATCATGAAATATTCACAGCGGATAATTTTTTTTCTTTAACAATTCTATGCATCATACTATAAATATCCCAAGTGTTTAAAACATACTTCATACAAAAGGACATACTAACAACTAATATTATAACGTTAGTTCAAAATGGCTATAATCAAAATAGTACTAGAGATGCAACTCCATATTATAAGTAGTAATTTAAACTAATTACTATATTATCACTGATGCCACGCCGTCACCTAGTCAATTGTATCCAGTTGGTCGGATCCCAGTTTTCCTTTAGGTCTTGAAACAAGATCTACTATTCAAAAGGGAATGGTAGTTGTGACTACCACAGTGAGATTTGATTACAAATCTCAGTAAATTAATAGAAAATTTCTACACAGGGTAATGATGCATGCATGGTAGTAAAATTATAAAAGTATAATCAAAGTCATAAATAATCATAATACAACCTGACATACAACACAACATTACTGATATAACTCAAGCTAAAACGTGAACTGAACTTGACTTGCTTATACTAAATTAAACTTAAACTGAAACTTGACTTGATATGAACTTGATCTTAAACTTGTTCTTTAACTGTTTAAACTCAACTTCTTGGGTGCTACATAGGTTTCCTAGAGCCATGTGTCCCTACCAATTACCGCATCACAATACAGGTATCTGCACCAGCTGTGAGTGCATTGTATGTGTCCACTTACTTTGGCCCTATACCTCAAGTACCACACTCACTGTGGACCCCTCTAAAAATGTGGCTCCATCGAAGTTAGTATCTGGCACGCTCACTACCTGTTAATAGTATTTTGTCAACTCCGAGAATTTGACACCTATTTAGACACTCCAGTATGAACAAAGGAGTTTCATTAGAATATTACCCCATCCTAGAATTTAGGGTCATGATTGACATGAATAACTTGACATGACTGTTCTCGAAATATACAAACTGTATTCGAGATGAAATGTGTCTGGAATACGAAAGGACAATAGCCCTGACGTAACACAACATGATTTGAATGTAACTTGAAAAATATGCCTTACTTGAAATAGAACTATTTTTTAACATGACATAATATATAACAAACAATATACTTACATGACATACTTGTGATGCATAGTAATACGTGACAGAATATCTTATGTAACAGATGAATAATTCGTGGCAGAATAAATTTTGTATAACAAATAAATATGCAATGACTTGGCATGATACATTTGATAACACATACATACACTATAGTTTCTTTACTTATCACCCATACACATTAAACTCATAGTAAGTTAAAAGCTAACTTATTTTGATTTCCGTTTTTCTTAATAACAAATTAGCGTGATCATGAGGAACCAAAAATAGTGATTTCTAAAAGTTAGAATTTAATCACTAACAATTAGAAATATGAAAAATACTAACTTAAAGTAAAATTACATTTTACTCTCTAAAATATATCCAAGCTCTAAACTCAAAATCAAATAGTTAAAAATCAACCAAAACATAATTTTAATCAAGAATATCATCACTTTGGTCTATCCAAATATTTCTTGATATAAAATTTTGTATATTTGAAACTAACATCAAATATCTTCAAATTAACATTCTAACATGTATATAAGAGGTTTAGGATTCCCCGATAAAATTATTATAGCCATTAGAATAGGTTTCAACCACAAAATATTTAAACTTACTCAAAAACAGAAATTGTTTTTCTTTTCTAGTTTAGGCGTTTCTAAATCTAAGAAAATCTTTCATCAAAATCTTTAATCATGCAACAAATACTTAAGGGTGTAACCGGTCTGGTTCAATCCGATTTTGGATAAAATTTAGAACCGAACCAATACTATCGATTTTCTATTTTTTAAAATTAATTACGCACCGATTTTATCGATTCCGATTTGGTTCGAATCATGATCTATCAATTAGCTTGGTCAAAAACTCCAAAATCTAATATATTCTCCAGTTTATCGCGCAACATGACCTTTTTCGGATTTAAACAATATTTGACCAACTAAACGACCTTCAAATGGAACGAATAAGACATCCACGTAAACTAGACTAAAAAAGGAATAACTTTAATGAAGGAAGCGTTGTGATAAAATACTTACAAAAGTTTCTAATCATGCATGCAAAATAGCTTATAAAATGTGTCTGAAAGTGTGTTTTGTACTCTTTCAAGAAAAATTGTAAATAAGGGATGATTTTTGTGGGAAGTGGGTTGGGGGCTTCTCAAAAAAGTTATGGTAGAAGATAAGGCTGAATTAAAGCCTGAGTTTCGATCTTATCCACCCAATTAAACAAACAGACCAAGATATTTGTCATAGGTAGAGTGTAAGAATGAAAAATTGAGGTGGCATTTTAGCCCTTCACTTCATGTACCCCTTAGGCCATTTTGGACTAATTTGATAAGCCTGCTATTAGTACAATTATTAGCCAAAAAAATATAATGCTAATTGACCAAATTAGTGGGCCTCAATGGGCCAAAATCGAATGGGCCTAAATTGGGTTTGTTCTTACACTTTGTTTTCTTTAAATCTATCAAATGTTTTCATGGTGCAAAGTGTCTAATAATTTCCATTAAGTCTGACTAAGATCTCTTTTCAAGTATCCAAATAAAACTTCTCTAACATAATTTCGACATTCCACATTGTGATTTTGATAACATTACACCTGGTACACTTATCAAGGTTATTATTCACTCTGAAAAAAGGAATAATAAACTTAGTGTTAAAAAATCTTAAAGAATCAACCGAATCAATGGCATAGACAATAATGCATTATAACACTTCTAACTATCTTAAATAATTAAAATCACATTTCTAACACCATAGTGAGTGATAACATTGACTATGTTGATAGATTAAAACTTATGTGATTGACCGATTCGTGAAAACCTATATAATTTTTATGAGATTCCTAAAACAAATAGAAATTCCACCAATAAAATTTCTAGTAGGCTGTTATAGCTCATCAAGCCAACACTAGAAAATAAGAGGAAGAGCACAAAGGTAAGGGGGAAGAGTGTGTCAGGAGGCAAGAGGGATAACGTCAAGATGTAAGGGTAATGTTAGGAGAAAATAGGAAATGAGAGGTGGTCAAACATGCAAAGTGGACATCCCTCACCACTATCGAGACATAAGCAAGAAAAATGGGTCTTTTCCAAAAACCAAACGGCTAGACGAATTGGGGACTTGACTTCTCTTTCAATCTCTCGAAAGGGAGCTCTAGCGAATGAGTCTTTTCCAACAAATCTATTCAAGATCTACATTATAGAGTAAAAAATGAGAGGTTACGAAATTATAAACAAATATATGATAGTAGATTTATCCTATTAAAACACTTGTGGACGTAGGCATTATACCAAAATATGTAAATCTATGTATCTCAATCTTTACTTTACCTACATTTGTTTTTTATAAATTGCCATGGATGTACGTGTCAACATTGTACAACCATAATGGTCTAGTTTATTTTCACAAACTATCTCATCTCATCTACTTATTATAATTTTTTTTGAACTCTCAAACAAAATATAAAAAATAATTCAAAATCTTTAAATCTCAAAATAAAAATTATATTATAATAATATTTTATTTAACGACTTTCATTTTATCTCATCTCATTTTATCTATATATCAAATAAGACTTAATTTTTGCATCTAGCTTGCTTCTTATGGCAAAAATAACATAACATGCATTGAATAAATCAAATGCCAAGCCAAATCCCTAATTGTTTCATTTTTCTCCTTTCTTTTCCTCCACCTGCAATACTCATTTTTGTCAAACCAAAACCAAACTATAATTCTTCATCTTGAACTCCAACCATATTGACAATAACCTGCAACCTTAATTTAGGCTTAGTTTGTTATCATAAACAATTTTATCTTATCTTATAATTATTATATTTTTAAATTTTTATATAAAATAAAATAAAAAATCCAACTTTTCAAATACTAGAACATTTTTAAATTTCAAAATAAAATTCATATTAAAAAAATGATAAAAATATTTTATTTAATTTTTAATTTTGATCTAATCTTATCTAGAAAAACAAATTAGACTTTAGTTAAATTTTGTCAGAACCTTTCTAAAAATAAAAGAGACTAACGATAATGTCTTTATAATTGTTGTATTGCTTATTTGTTTGTATATAAATATTAAATAATATAAAATATAAATATTTTTTATACTTGATAAATGGATGGGTTTTTTTTTTTAATATTAGCATGCTACAATGTGAAGATAAATAATTCTTATTTTGTTTTTAAAGACTTGAACATTTATATTTGTTTGCAAAATTTTAGTTAATGGAATGTATAAGATTGTAATAATTTAAAAAAATTGAATTATTTATTATATTTTTTTTTAAATTTAAATGAAATTGTAATGATTAGATGAGAGGAGTTGAAATTTAAAAAAATTGAATTATTTATTATATATTCATTTAAAATATTAATAAAATTATAATAATTAGATGAGATGAGTTGAGATTTTTTAAACTCCAAACAAGGCCTAAATTAATCCAATTTCATTAAAATTATTATTCCTTTTAGTTTTAAAATGACCAAATAAACAAAAATTTAGAAGTTTATAAAAAGAACTTGAAAAAGTTTCAATCTAAAAAAAAAATTACAATGAATACAATTCTTGTTTAAATCCTACTCCGCTGGTCTTTTATACAAATTATTTTGTATTCTTTTGATATTTAAAGATTTAAAAATTTCATTTGTATTATTTTAATATTTTAAACATTAAAAAATTAAAAACCTAAGAAAATATTGGAAATGGAGATAAGGCTAATTGAAAGTGAAAAATGGAGTCAAATCATAAAAAAACAAAAGCAAATCCAATCGAGCGGTTGAGAACACACAATTCTTCTTCTTTTCTTTTATTCAAAAATAAAAATAAAAAAATAAAATCCTTTCAAAGAAAATTAAAAGAAAAAATAAAAAAATCTCATTCCACACACACTCTGTATCTCTCCCTAAAATGGAACCCAGTGAGAGCCAACTCAGCTCCTACTTCCGCCACCACCACCTCCAGAACCCCATCACCACTACGACCAACGCCGCTATCTCACCGACCAATGGGCTCATGCCACCTGCAGAAGGTGGCGGGCTCCACATGGTCTACTCTCACCCGTCCTCGGTGCCTTCTTCCGCGGTGACGACGACAACTACCACGACGTCTTCTCCGCTGGAGGGCACGCCCACGGCTAAGCGGAAGCGAGGGAGGCCCAGGAAGTATGGCACTCCAGAGCAAGCCCTTGCCGCCAAGAAGGCCGCCGCTCAGCAGCAAACGACGTCGTCTCACTCCCACCCTTCCAAGGATAAGAAGGACGCCACCTCTGCTTCCTCCAAGAAATCTCATCTCGTCGCTTCCGGTGGGTCTTTCTCCATTACCCATTTTGTTCCTTCTCCTCCTTCTGGTTCAATTTCTCGCTTCTGTGTGGCTCCTTTTGCAAATTTATTGAATTGGGTTTCTTTGTTTAATATATGGGTGCTGTTGGTGGGTTTTCATGACTACTATTTGGGTTTTGATTCTTTAATCAGGATTATATATTTAAATTCAATTGCGTTTCCCCCAAAATTATCACCTATTTGTTTGAACTTTTTGATAAGTAATAAAAGATTTTATTCCATAGAAAAAGGCATGTCTTAGTACACAGGACGTATACTAAAGAAAATATCTACTTCCTTCATACAACAAAAAGAAAAAAAACCCCCAAAGATCTAAAACAAAATCTGAAAATTATCAACCATTACAAAAGATTTATCCCAAGAATCCAAAGTGCTCAAGAAGAAGCCCCTATGATCACCCCAAGAGCACTCTTTGTCTTCAAAGCATCTCCCATTTCTTTCAAGGCTTAAACACCACATAAGACAAAGAGAGATCATTTTCCAAACAGTTTTCGCCTTTATGCAATTCTTGAAACAAATCCACCTAGCCAATAAATCCATCACATCTTTGGGCATAACCCATTGAAAACCAGTCCAGCTCAAAACTTCATGCCACAAGAATCTCCCCACTTCACAATGGAGGAATAGATGGTTAACGGATTCTCCATTACTTTTGCTTGAACTTTAAATTTAAAAGGATTAACGTCTTGCTTTAAAACACATATACTTGAAGTTTTGAATCAACCAATCAACCTACTAATCCTAGAAAGTACCCCTTGTTAGGAAATTATGCTAAACTAATGGAATCACGGAGGCAGATAATAAAGATCTAGATTCCAAGGCCCGATTGTCACGAAGAATTTTTTAGAATATATTTTGTCCCTTTTCATTGTGCTATAGAGTGTTGACAAAATTATTCTCAAGATATAATGAAGTCCTCTATGTTCTCGTTTTTCTAAGTAGCACCTTTATAGAACAAATAAACGCCTTTTTTTTAGAATTACAAGATAGGGAGATATCTTTTAGAAGATGCATGCCAACAGGTACAAAACGGCTAGTTTTCTAAGTAATAAATGTTGTCTAACGGCTAGAAAATGGCTAGTTTATTTGTGTGTAATAAATGTTGTCTAACGGCTAGAAAACAGACTTTTTGGGCTTGATGTATTTTGGGTAATTTTTCACGTGCTTTTTGGGTCATTAGGAGCTCTCTAGTATGGGCTAGGTATTTTTTTGTATACATTCAGTGTACTTAGTTACTTCTATTGATATATATATATATATAATATTTTTACTTATAAAAAAAGGACTAGAAAATGCTGGTTTTTTGTTACATAACAACTATTGTCTAACCGTTATCAGCTTCATATATTTCAATGAGTTGACATTCTCTATCAATGCTCAAGATTTTATTTAAACATATAAGAAAAATGATATATTAGATTGTAATTTAAAATACCCAAAATAATTTCATCATTTTAATAAAATGTAACATTACCCATTACCCCACTATTTGAAATAATGATTAAAAACAAACTCTTTTGCATATGGATGAAAATAAATTGCTTCAATGAAGGTGTCTTTTGGACTTGAACATTCACCTTGTGTAATTATATGAAAGCTATGTCAAGGTAATCAACGAACATATCTTAAACTGATGACCCTGTTAGACAATCTAAATATAATTCACGCGATTATTTTCTAATTCTCCAGTTTTTTTTTTCATTAATAAGATATTTTATTACTAAGAATAGGCATAGCCCAAGTAAGCCAGAAGTATACAAGAGGAAATACCTACATACACTCTAAAAACTAAAAAGAAAATTATCTCCATTCAATACGAGAGCCTTAGCCCACAAACTTACTAGAGGAAAAATTCCTAAGTTCTCCCATCGAGCATTCTCTCTCTTCAAAACACCTCCCATTCCTCTTTAACCATACCACATCAAACATGAAGGAATCATCTTCCTTATGGTGGCAATATGTGTCTCCCTTCAAAACCTTTCCAACAAACAAGAAGATCCACCACTTGCTTAGGCATCATCCGAGTAGGGGTGCAAGTAGTATTTTCGGGTTGTGTTCGTGTCGTGTCAAGTTATGAAGATTTGACTTTATAGGTCAACCCAAACTTATTAAGCTAAACATGTCAAATTTCTAAACCCTAACCTAACCCAATTTTACGGGTCGTGTCATTCCGTTTTGGCTTGTTTAAGAATTAATTAGAAATATGTTAAAATGATACGACTCATTTGAACTCGTTTATTTTACATAAATGGGTTGAATTAAAACGTATAACTTATTACATAATTTCATACAAAAGTTAATATATACTTATTAATAACCCCAATATCTTAAAAAATGTATCAATATTATTTAAATTTTAATATATAATAAAATCAATATTGCAAAGCATATTATAACAAATATGAGTATAGGTCTAAAATTACAATTCCAAAAATAAAAAAATAAAAACATAAGCATATTGAGAAATACCAATATTACAATTTAAAAATGATAAAATTTAATTTTGAAATAAGTTCAAAACAGGTCAAAACGGGTTGATTTCATGTTATGCAGGTTGACTCATAATTAGGGCTGTAAAAAGACCGAATCGGACCGGATCGGGACCGCATCAGACCGGTTGGAGTTCGGTCTGGTCTGGTCTGGTCCAAAATATATATAGACTGAATGATTCTGGTCTGGTCCCGGTCCAGGGGATTTCTCCCCTTGGACTGAACCGGACCGGATCGAACCCCTAAATTTTTTTTTTTAATATATGTCTATATAAATAATGGTATATAAATTTTAATATTAATATTAATATATATTAATATAACATATTAATATATAATATATATTAACATATTAATATATAATATATACTATTATAATATTAATATATTATAATTTCTAATAGTTGACTAGTTGGAGTATAAAAATATAAATTATAGTATATTTATATAGAGTATTAGTAATAACTTATAAATAATAAGTGTATTATTATTATTTAATATATTATTACTAATTTATTACTATTTACTAATATATAAATATATAATATACTAATATAATAGTATTGTTAGTTATAGTTTACTAACATATTTAATATATAATATATATTTTTATAATATTAATATATATAATATATATTCTTATAATATTAACATATTTAATATATACTTTTATATTATACTAATAGTAAGTATTTTTAATATTTTTTGGCTTAAATATGTGATAAATACGTAAATTGGACTGAAAATAATTAAATTTGGGTTAAAAAAATATTTGATCATTACAGAATTTTAAATTAAATTTAACTCATTAAATCATATGGGGTACCCCTGGACCAGACCGGACTGGATCGCCCCTGGACCGAATTGGACCGGACCGGTATGGATCGAATAGGAGTTCGGTCCGGTCCAGGATGAAAGAATTTTTGGACCGAATGGAATTGGTCCACAAATTTTCCAGACTGGACCAGACCATTTACACCCCTACTCGTAATTGGTCCGTTTATAAATTATGTTTTAATTTGTCAACCTGTTTTGATTCGAACCCATTAATATAAAACCCAAACCAGTTAATTTTGTCGTATTCGTGTTGGGTTCATGAATTGTGTCATATATTGCCACCCCTACACCGAAGCAATATCCATCCTACCAAAAATCTCATTCAACAAAATCTTAGTCACCTCACAATGAAGAAAAAAATAATTAATAGATTTACCATCTTTCTTACACATGAAGCATTAATGTACTATACAAAGTCCACGCTTTTTAAAGTTATTTGTGGTCAGGATTTTTCCAAGAGACACGAAGCAACAAAAAAATGCCACCGTACTAGGCACCTTAACTCTCCAAATGCATTTCTAGGGGTAATCATAGACACAATGCCAGGTTAGCGCCTTATAAAAGGAACTAACCGAAAATTGAGATTTCCTGCATGAACTCGTAACAAACTATCCTCCTTTCCACGAACAATCTTCAAATCATGTAATCTTCCAAAAAAATCATAGACTACGTTCACTTCCCAATCATGCCCATCTTTAGCAAAATCAATATTTCATTGAAGATTATTATTCAAAAAAGAAAAGAGATTAGCCATTGCAGCATCTTGGTCCCTAGCAATCCTAAAAAGGGAAGGGAAAACATTCTTGAGGGCTGAATCCCCATCCCAAATATCATGCCAAAAATGTATCCTTGTCCCATCCCTCACCTTAATTTAAAATGATTGATGAACTTCCCTCAACCCATCCAAATGGACTTCTACAAACCCACCCCATACGCTCCTCTTACTTCATTAGAACATCAACTCCCCCCACATCCTCCCATTTTAACATCAACAACATGTTTCCATAATGCAACCCTCTCCATATGATATCTCCAAATCCATTTACTAAGAAGAGTTTTGTAAAAGAGCCTCAAATTTCGCATCCTCAAATCTCTACAAGAAACCAGTTGACAAACCGTATTCCAATTTACCAAGTGATACTTTCTTTCCTCCCCTTTTACCTCCCCACAAGAAATTATGAAAAATCCTCTCAATTCTATTTCCCACCCCTGCTAGCAAAGGGAAAAGGGAAAAGAAATATGTAGGAAGATTGGGCAACGTTCTCTTTATCAAAGTAATTCTCCAGGTGTTTTCACTTAGCTTGCACTTTTATGGCCTTGTGCATATCACAGTTTCATGAGAGCTCTAGGCATGGTCATTAGCATAGGAAGCAGCCACACTTCGACTCTCACATAGATAAGTTCATCTTAGGTGATCCTATCTCACTTCGAAAAATTAGTCTATGAACTTATTAAGAGTTTTACTCATCCTTTAAACTCCACGAATTATTAACACTATAATACATCTTGTTTGTAATAGGACAATTCCTTTTAAACAATTATTTATGTTAGACAATTGTCACTTTATCGGCTTGTTGATACTCGTTGAACCTTGCCTATATTTCAAGTCCAAGGTTGGGTTCCCATCGCCGGCGATTTAATTTGTAGTCTAGAAATCAACCCCATTCACTTTGATGTCTTATAGATCCTATCTCTTGGTAGGCCTTTTGTTAACTGATCTACCAAATTCTAAATAGATTTAACATATTCAACAGTAATTACTGCAATGAGTAATTCACACACATAATTGTGCCGCAAACTAATATGTCTTGATTGATTTATTTTTATATGGATTGCTTGTAGTTACTCGCAAGGTTGCCTCGCTGTCACAATAAATCGTTACTACAAGAAATTGTTTAATCCAAATTTGTACGTCTATCAACAAATTCCTAAGTCATTACGCGTCTTTACATGCGGTTGCTAAAGCTGTAAACTTAGATCCCACGAGATCATAGTTCCTCCTAACATAAAAATTCTCCCACTCGTAGACTTTGAATTTAATTCTACATTATTCCATCTTGCATCTCTGTATACTTCTAATACAGCAGGTTCCTTTAGGTAGTTGTAACACCTCAATGAAAATTTCAAACCACATGGCCAATACTCTAAAGGATTAGTCAATGATATAATTGGCATCCCATTGGAACCTTTTAAAGAGTAAGAACTTTACCTTCTTAAGCAATGTGGGATCCTATATACTACTTATCATTATCCTTATAATATATCATTATCATGTGTGGTGTACAATCTCCCTCCTTAAATTCTCAATGTTCTTGTTGGGTTAGTTCATCATAGGTAGCATGGCTCCAGTCTCACATTTATAGTAGGGAGACTTTGATATCATTTATAACACTCCAATGAAAGGTTCAAACCACATGGTCTATACTCCAAAAAAATTAGGAAAGATACAATTGGAGCCCTATTGGAATCTTATAATGCGAAAAAACTTCTTCTTCCTAAATAATGTGAGATTCTATACACCACTTACCTTTATTCTTATAATCTATCCTTATTATATGAGGTGTTACAGTAGTGTAGACTATAATTCATTGTCCCTTTCAAGTATTTTAGAACTCGAGAAATCACATCCCAATGCTCTTTTTCTAGATTGCTAGTAAAGAATATTTTCTAAAGAATTTTTCTATCATCATGCTTAAGCTTCCTCTTGTAATCCTTCCATGTTGAGGGCAATTTTTTAACAATTGCTCCCACCAAGAAATTTTCAGCAATATTAATTCCATCGATTTAAGATCACCAACGATAAGCTATAATTCATATGCTTGGGTTAAAACTGGCTTATCATTAGTCATCTAAAAATCCATAAAATTTGAAATAATAGACATTTTGATACCTTCTTCCTCGGTTTTATATTTGTTTCCAAACTCTTCCATAAATCTGTTGTCGAAGGAGCAGAGCGATAGACATCATATATTGAATTGGACAATGGTTGAGGATGTGGCCTTTGTATAGAAAGTCGTCCTCTTTCTGCTTACTTCACTTCTCTTTCAACTTGGCACTTTCTTCTGGAGTAGGATCGGGAATCGCCTCCAAGTCATCTTCCAAAATGCATGTGAGCTTCAAAGTGGTAAAAACAAAATCATCATTTGCTGCCAGCGAATGGAAGTTCTGACCATCGAAACTATCAAGACAAACGAAGTCTTGATTCTTCACTTGGATGGATTGCATCGCCTCCATGATACAAATGTTCTAAAATTGTTAGAAAATTATAATGAAAATAATGGATTCCCGAAGGCAGAAAATATAGTTCTGGACTCCAAGGCTAGATCGTAACAACAATTTCTTTAAAACATATTTTGTCCCCTTTCAATGTGCTATAATCTCTATAGTGAAGCCCTTTATAATCTCGTTGTTCTACATTAGCCTTTTATAGAACAACTCAAATACCATTTTTTTAGAATTACAAGATAGAGAGATATTTTTTAGAAGATGCATTCCAATGGCTAGTTTTCTTGTTACGTAATAAATGGCGTCTAACCGTCTAACGGCTAGTTTTTACTTTACATAACAAATGCTGTCTAATGGTTAGAAACAACTAGTTTTCGATTACGTAACAAATGCTTTCTAACCGTTCCCTTCTTCATATATTCAATGAGTTGACATTCTCCATCAATGCACAAGATTTTATTTAAACATATAAGAAAAATGAAATATAACATTATTATTTAAAATACCCATAATAATCTTATTGTTCTAATAAAATCTAACACCCCTTGTACCCTGACTTTGTAAAACGATTGAACTACCTTAATAAATCTTACAAAATACTTGAACTATCGTATAGAAATCCCATTTAGTTAGGCAATGGTGTATTAATTATACCATATTTTCATTCCTCTTTGATTTGGTCAGCTATGTAGCGATTCATTTGTATCCAATTCTTCTCTATTTAAACTTAATCTAGTAGATGCATTATGGCTTATTCATAGTGACAATTACACATTTTCTGAGGCATTTTGAGGTCGGATGCCTTTGAATTGATCATATTGTTCCTCGTCTTTCGACTTTTTTCCCCTAAATTTTTCTTTGATTGATTTCGATCGATAGAATCCTCAAGTCCTATAGAAAACCTTGTCAAATAGTATCAAATGCCTGAAGCATCATAAGCTTTAAAAATTTATCGTTTTACCTAATTTGTTTTTTTATATTTATTTTTATTGATTTGTGAGCATTAGGTATACTTAACAATACTTATGAGGTGCACCTACTTCCAACTGATTGATGCAGGCAATGCAGGGCAAGGTTTTACGCCACATATCATTACTGTAGCTGCTGGTGAGGTATAAATTTTCTGTTTGACTTGAAGACTTTTAATGTTTTTTCTTTTTTGATGTACAAACATGCATGCAATGCATTCTTGGAGAAGCGCACATGCAAGTAATACTCAAATTATCTTAGTAAGGTTTAATTTTGATTTCTGCCTTATTTTTTACTTTCTGCAATTCATTTTCCCTTTTTATTTATCAATTTTTTTTCCCTTTTTAGTTGTGGGAGCGGTTTGATATTTTAGGTTACTTTCTTTTTTTGGTTTATGGTTTTATCTAAGGGTGAAATTTTGTGCATCTAAACCGAAGTCGGTGAAAGTTAGTAACTTGGAGGCCACATCTGATGACATTTGTTCGAGTATTTTCTCAAATTTCTATGTTTTTCCTTTAGGGTTTTAGTTTTGTGCCCAATAACTCTTGGAGGTCCAGCCCTTAACAGAGTTTTGCAAACTTCTACCACTGCAGATTTGAATGATATTCAGGCTGATCACTGCCTGTAACCATTGGATTCTACCTGAATTTCATCACGGTGCAAATGTTTTTCACTTAGAATGTGGGTTCTTTGTCATACGGATTGCTTGAGTGCCTATGCTTGCCTCATGGTGCACTTGGTCAAACTGGCGTTCCACTCCCGTGTGTGTTTGTGAGACAACCCTATGTAGAAGTCCCAACCTCTGTAAAGGAGGCAAGTTTTGGATTTGGGCACCACAAGGGCTAGCTACCTGCTCCCAGCTGAGCCATATGAGATCTGCGATATAGTAGCTATGTGGTGATACCACTATGAGGATAAGTTGATGAGCTTCATTGATCATGATAACTCCATGTAAGAAGTGTGGAGTGCTTTTGGAAATTATGAAGGTGGTGATGAGTAACAAATGGTGGTTCTGCCCCATAATATCACTGTATTGAGCGGGTTGGAGATGTAACAGTAATATTGGTAGTGTCTTTTGTGCTGGTAAGGATATCTACGTAATACGTTCAGATTAGATGAGAATATTAGAACTTATTACGGTTAAAAAGTACGGTTGGAAGAAACTACTTAAGATCATCATAAAGGAGAGAAAATGTCATGGAGATAATGATGATGAAGTCTACTTTGAAGTTTGAATTTCTTTAACTCATGAGAAGTTGAATAGATAGAGAATACCGCCTTTTCTATAATTAATAAAGTTTATTGATCTTCAAAATTAGGCATTGCCCGAGAACACAAGTGGTATACAATTGAGAAAGGGCCTAATTGCAGCCTACAAATGAAAAAAAGATGCATACAAGTCACTAAAGTTACCCCCATCTGATACAATATCACCTTATAATATGGATAATGTAAATTTCAAAAACTAAACATATTAGATCAACAAATTACAGCCAAAGAGTTATTTTTTTAAAAATAAAAAGAGTAGGAGGGGGCAACCTGAAGTGGCCTTCCCACCTAGGCTTGACCATAATAACATCTTACTTGTTGGCAACCGAACAGGTGGAGCCTAGGCGGCGGGAAGCTGCAAACCCTCCCTTAAGTTGGGTTGAGCCATAGTTTAGTCCCCAGCTCCACTAGGGAATTCAATAAGTCCTTAGGCAGCTAATACCAATAGAACCCATATTCGGATGCAAACCATGGACCTAATACATGCCAAATTATCTGGGAGTAACCCAAGGATGATTGAGCCACCACCCTTGGTGGTTACGGTGAAAGAAGTCAATCACCGAAAGTGATCTTTAGCGGGGTAAACTCTGTCTGTGTATCCAAATGTCTTTGATTCTTGATAGGCCTTTCATGGCTTTTTATTTTTGTGACCCGATCAATGGGTTATTGTCATTAATGGGTTATTGTCATTAATGGGTTATTGTCATTCTTTTATTAATGTTTCATCTTTGGGATAGGTATAAAAATAGCCTGCAGTTTTGTATGATTATCTTTTTGGTTATTAGATTTTCGATTTTATTGTTTTGCTCTCCAAGTTTTACAATTTCTGGGTGGACTAACCTAGGCGTCTGTCAGAGTCAACAAACCCTGTTAGTACTGGGTTGGTCACCCAAATGACACCTATGCTTGTGCTTTTTTACTTTTTTCTAGTTTATATTGGTTTCATATTCTAGTTTATGTTTGTGTTTTAGATTTGTTTTTAGATGTTTTTGATGTTTTACACTTTTCAAATTTATTTTGGACATTTATTTTTATTTATATTATTTGAATTTTAGTTATATATATGTATTATAAATATATTTTTATTTATACATCATGAAAACTTGATTTTTTAAGCATTTGTTTGTAGTTTTTTTATCTTGTTATCCATGTTGCATGCCACATGTCCAAAAACAGACACATGGCATGTGTGTTAGCATTACCGTGAGATCAATTAATGGAATCGTGTCAGGAGGCTTGGGACGTTCGCAGGCTGTTGCTGGAGTTGTAGGGGCAGATGCGGCACCTGCAAAGAGATATGGCAGCCATTCTTGACTTTGTCAGGCTGTTTAAGGAAGGTGATGGGGGCAGTTTAGTTAATTTGCAATTTAATAAAACAAGCAGAAATGGCAAGGGGGGTCAGACTGGGCCGGGGCATATTAAAGCCCAAGTTGGGGCATGTCTGTGTGATAACCAGGAAAGAAGGGTAAGGCCGTGTGGAGGCCAACGAGTAGGCTTGGTCCCTCGGGTGGTGGGTCTAGGCCCTCCAAACCCAAGGTTCAGTCTACAAAAGTCGATAAGGCCTCATCTAGTGTTGGGCTGGGACAAGGGTATGGCCCAACTCAGGACCAGCCCCTGTTGTTCAAGCTGTCTAACAATGGGTTTGGGTCTGGGATTGTTGGCCCAACCTAGCCCAAACATTTGTCGGGCAATGGGTGCCCTAGCCTAACGTGTAGCAATATGCAGGGGCTTGGTTTCGTGCCAAATAAGGAGGTACTGGCGGGGGGGACTCAAACAACGCCGATGGTGGTAGTGGTGACTTCCGACGACATCCCAACGGAGCAGTGTGCAAAACTCCTTGGTGGAGTTTGTGAATCCTTCCCAGGGGGTGTAGAACTTGCCGGCGAGGCATGGGGGTGCACAGAACTTGGCAATGAGGTACGACGGCGATGGGTTCTCTCCAGCGAAGCTGTCTAGCCATCCTTATGACTACTTTGAGATTACGGAGGAGGGTGGCGAATTGGATGGCAAATCGGAGGATCTTATGCATTCGGTGGATGATGAAATGTTCTTGTATGGGGCATATGGGCAGCAAGGTCTGGATGCAATTTCTTTGGGAGAGGATTTCCAAGATTTTCAGAATAATAGGATGGGGAATCGTATTCCATTAAATTTCTTTTTTCTAGATCAAGCCTTTGATTGAGTAATGAATAAGGTTAGAGGGATCCAACACTTTGTGGGGATTGAGTGCGAAGGGTATGAAGAGCAATTCGTGGTATTACTAATTGCTATTGAGGCGGGCCATAGAGATAAAAGAAAAGGGGAATCAAAGCAACATTGGGAGCTTAAAAGACTGATGTGGTCATTGAGTGAAGATAGCTCAAGCAAGGGAAGGGCAAAAAGGAAATGGCTGGCCATTTCTCAATGAAACCAAAGATTGTGTCATGGAATGTCTCGGAGCTCAATGAGGTTAATAAATGTCTTCGGATTCGACATTTGCTTTGGGAGTGGAAATCAGATATTGTGTTTATAGGAAACGAAGCTGAAGATGATCAATAGGAATATTGTACGAAGTTTATGGAGTGGAAATTACATGAATTGGATGTTCATGGCCTCGTCAGGGGCGTTGGGAGTAGTAGTGGTGATGTGGGATAGACGGGTGGAGAAGATTATGTAGGGCAACATATAGTAGCGTGCTCTATTAAACATGTTGCTGATAATTTTATGTGGGCTTTTGCAGGTGGTCACGGACCAAATGCAAATGCTGATAGAAGTTTACTATGGGAAGAATTAGTAGGCTTACATAGTTGGTGGAATATTCCGTAATGCATTG
Source organism: Platycarya strobilacea (assembly GCA_036898215.1). Classification (NCBI taxonomy): domain Eukaryota; kingdom Viridiplantae; phylum Streptophyta; class Magnoliopsida; order Fagales; family Juglandaceae; genus Platycarya; species Platycarya strobilacea. The sequence continues at coordinate 20,885,672 of CM072555.1, read as the reverse complement.
GGGGGATTTCAATGTTGTTAGATTCTCGAATGAAAGTTTTGGGAATAGAAGAATGAGGCCCGCAAGTTTGGAGTTCTCGAAGTGTATCTTTCACCTAAACTTGGTGGATCTACCACTTGCTGTAGGGCTTGCAACTTGGTCGAACAACTAGACTTGGTCTAGGCTAGATCGTTTTTTATTTTCACCTGAGTGGGAAAGCCACTTTTTAGATGTCTGGCAAAAGCTTTTGGTATGCTTATCATTGGATCATTTGCCAATCATGCTTGATTGTGAGGGACTCTGTGGTGGATGCCGGTACTATAAGTTCAAGACTATATGGTTAAAGTTGGAAGGCTTTGAGGATAGGGTCAAGTAGTGGTGGTCCTCTTATCAATTCATTAGTACTCCTAGCTTCATGTTTGCAAACAAACTAAAATCTCTAAAAAGAGACTTAAAGGAGTGGAGTATTTAGTCTTTTGGGAACATTTGTTAGAATAAGGATGGAAAATTGATGGAAATTCTGGAGTTAGAACGGCTTCAAGAGGGGTGGCCACTTACCCAGGAAGAACAGATGTAGAAGACCTCGTTGGTTGTAGACTTAGAGAGAGAACAGTTTCAAGAGCATTGTGGCTAAGTGAGGGGGATCGAAGTACGAAGTTTTTTCATAGAGTTGCAAACTCCTATAGAAGAAATAACAATATTGAGATGCTAAAAATAGATGGGGTAGAGTGTCAAGATGATGAGGTTATTTAGAATCATATTGTTGATTTCTATGAGAAGTTTCTTATTGAACAGGTGGGATGACAACCCACTTTGGATGGGTTTACCTTTGATACCATTGAGCCAAGTGATGTAATGTGGCTGGAGCGGGCTTTTGGGAAACAACAAGTGTATGATGTTGTAAGAAAAATGGTAAATGATAAGGCTCACGGGCCGGATGGTTTCTCTATTGGCTTTTTCCAAGATTGTTTGGGAGTGATTAAAGAGGACCTAATGAAGGTTTTTTAGGAATTGTTCTCGGTCGGAAAATTTGAGAAAAGTCTTAATACCACTTTTTCTACTCTCATTCCCAAAAAGGTGGGGGCTATAGATATTGCAGATTTTCGGCCTATTAGCCTAGTAAGTGGAGTTTATAAGATTATTATTAAAGTGTTTGCTAACCGCCTTAGTGAGGTAATTGAGAAGATTATCACCAAGTTCCAAAATGCATTCGTGAAAAGTAGGCAGATCCTTGATGCAGTTCTCATCGCCTACAAATGCTTGGATAGTAGACTGAAGAATGGCCTCACAAGGATTTCATGCAAATTAAATATGGAGAAGGCGTATGATTACGTCACTTGGGATTTCCTTTTGTATTTGCTAGGTTGATGTGGTTTTGAGGAAAGGCGGATGAAGTGGATATATTGGTGCATATCTACGGTTAGATTCTTGGTGTTGATCAATGGTAGCCTAGATGGTTTCTTTCAAAGTTCTCAAGGATTGAGATAAGGAGATCTGTTATCTCTTTTGTTATGGGGGCGCTGAGGAAAATGGCTTTGTTTTTAGTAGAGAATGGTTTTCTAAGCGGGTTTCCAATTGGCACACATGTTAGAGGCATTATTAATATTTCTCATTTGTTATTTGTTGATGATACACTCATAATGTGCGAAGCCGATCAGGAATAGGTGCAAGCTCTATAGTCCTTGCTTCTCTGTTATGAAGCAATGTCCTACTTGAAAGAAAACTATGATAATGCTGAGATGGTGCCGGTTGGTGATGTTCGCAACTTGCAGGAATTGACAAGAACTTTGGGGTGCAAGACTGCTTCCCTACCTATGACTTACTTGGGACTTCCGTTGGTGAGAGCATCGAGGGCGTCCACGATTGGGGAACAGTGATCGAAAAAATGGAGAGGAAATTAGTTGTGTGAAAGAGAATGTACCTATCTAAAAGGGGTCGTATCACTTTGATCAAGAGTACACTCTTGAATTTACCCGCATACTTCTTATCTCTATTTCCCATACCGGCTTGTGTGGCGGGCCGTATCGAGAAGATACAACATGACTTCTTGTGGGGTTGGGGTTGGGGTGGGGGGAGGAGTTCAAGTTCCATTTTGTCAAGCGGGAGAAGCTTTGTCGCCTTATTTTGGATGGCAGGTTGGGTATTCAAAATTTGAGGATGTTTAATCGGGCACTAGTTGGCAAGTGGTTGTAGAGATACCACAAGGAACCAGAAGCTCTATGGAAAAATGTGATGGGAAGTAAATACAAGAGTATTTGGGGGGGTTGGTGTACTAGTGAGGCTAGGGGGTAGTATGGAATTGGGCTGTGGAAAAACATAAGAAGCGGATGGGGGGCTTTCATCGATATATTAGACTACAATTGGGTGTAGGAACCAAGATTAGATTCTAAAAGGATGTTTGGTGTGGGAACAATGCTCTACAAGATTTATTTCCTATACTCTTCTAGATTGCCAATGACAAAGATACCATGATGGCGGAGGTTATGAGGTTATGGCAAGTAAATGAGGGTTATAATAGTTGATTGGTGTTGCATGTGTCAAAGAGGGAGTAAGATGGTAGGCTATCTACTTCTACATTATGAGACAGCAAGGGTTCTCTGAAATGAGGTATTTAGCAAACTGGACATATCATGGGTAATGCCGAAAATCGTGGTGGCGGCATTGGCATGTTGGTAGTTGATTCAAGGCATGAGACAAATCAAAACGGTATTAAAGATAATTCTTATCTGTATTATGTGATGTTTGTGATAAGAGTGTAACGAGCGGACTTTCGAGGACAAAGAGAGATCGATGGAGGAGTTTAAAGTTTTATTTTTTAGAAACTTTATGAACTTGGGCCATTGTCGTGGATTTTTACGGCATGGACATCATGATTTCTTTGTTTCAAATGCTCCTACTTAATAGGACGCATTTTGCTTGTTCTTTGATCAATAATCCATGTTTACTTATCCAAAAAAAAAAAAAAGTAATGGAACTTTGACAGAGAAACCTAACACATAGATTGTTTTTGTACTTTTAAGTCTTTTTCTATGAGTAAGTTAATTTTATTTAAATCAAAGTGCCTCGTCTCAAGTGCACAAGAGGATTTATATAGTCGAAGACACCTAACTTGTAGGCTATAGAAAAAGAACTCAATTGTATGAACTTTAGAAAGCTAGAGGAACGTAAGAATTAAACATAATGGTTCTTAAATCTTTTTTTTTTTTTAATTCACACCCTATGTCCAAAAACAATGTCCCGACTAATCCCTGATAAAACTAAAAATTATTTATAAATAATAATGGCTCTTAAATCTAATATTGCTCTCACAGCATTCGAAATTGAGAGGAGCTTGGCTGGGTGGAAAAAGATACACTTGTCTAAGGGGGGAAGAGTTACTCTCATTAAAAGTACTTTGTCAAATCTTCCCACCTATTTTTTTTTCTCTTTTTCCCCTCCTGGCTATTATTGAAAAGAGAATTGGAATTTTATTTCAGAATTTTTTGTGGGGAGGCATAGGAGAGGATAAAAAGCTTGATAAAAAGCTTCATTTGGTTAGTTGGAAGAAAGTTTGTCAACAGGTTGATAATGGTGGTTTGGGAATTAAAGATTTAAGGGTTTTTAATAGAGCCCTTCTTTAAAAATGGCTTTGGAGATATCAATTGGAAAGTAAAGCTCTTTGGAAAAATGTGATAGATGCGATATATGATAGTGAGTGGGGGAGGTTGGTGTTCTAGAGAGTCTAGTGGAGCTTATGGGGTAAGTTTGTGGAAATTCATTAGAAAGGGATGAAATGCTTTTGCAAAAAATTTCAGTTTAAAGGTGGGGGATGGGAAGATGATTCTTTTTTGGCATGATCAATGGTGTGGGGATATTGTTTTAAAAGATCAATTTCCAGCCCTATTTAGAATTGCAAAGGAACAACAACCTGCAGTTTCTAATTTGTACTATAGGGGCAATAATAATATTGTTTGGAATGTTGTTTTTAAGAGGGATGTCAATGATTGGGAAGTGGATGAAATTCAAACATTGCTGGCCTTGCTTTTTAGTTCAAAACTGTTGATGGAAGAGAGGATAGCATGGTGTGGACTCTTGAGGCTAATGGACAATTTTCTGGTTCTTCTTTTTGTAGAACTTTGTCCAGCCATAGTTCTTGTGTCTTTCCTTGGAAAAAGTTTTGGAAAGTGAAAGTCCCTCCTAAGGTTGCTTTTTTCTATTGGGTGGTTTTGTGGGAAAAGGTGTTAACAACCGATAATCTTAGAAGGAGAGGTATGTTCATTGCTGACTGGTATGTTATGTGCAAAAGTAATGGGGATTCCGTTAATCATCTATTTCTTCATTGTGAAGTGGCAAGATTCTTGTGGCATGAAGTTTTGAGCTGGACTGGTTTTCATTGGGTTATGCCCAAAGATGTGACGGGTTTATTAGCTGGGTGAATTTGTTTCAAGAATTGTGAAAAGGCGAAAACTGTTTGGAAAATGATTACTCTTTGTATTATGTGGTGCTTATGGCTTGAAAGAAATAGGAGATACTTTGAAGACAAAGAGCGCTCTTGGGGTGATATTAGGGATTTCTTCTTGAGCACTTTGGGCTCTTGGTTTAAATCTTTTATAGTGGTTGATGATTTTCAGATTTTGTTTAAGAGCTTTGGGGGTTTGTTTTTTCTTTTTGTTGTATGAAGGAAGTAGGTATTTACTTTTGTATACGTCCTGTGTACTAAGGCATATGCCTATTTCTATGGAATAAATTTTTTTATTACTTATCAAAAATAAAAAGCATTCGAACGTATGAGCATTACATTGCCACCAAATACACCACATTAGACATAATGAAACAATCATATGTCTGAAGAAACATCATATTAGCATGGCAATTGTGTTGTATGTGCATAGAAAGCAGGAAATTGGTTGACCGCGTTTTTCTTTGTTGTGAGATGGTTAGTGCCTTGTGGAATAAATTTTTTCTCAAGGGCGTCGAATACTATATTCAGTCCATATTGCCAATAAATGACTCAGCAGCTATGAAAAGGAATTAATTTGAATAAATGGAAGTCTCTTTTTCTAACAATAAATTTATCCCATATTCATTCAATAGTGTACAGCTTCGATTCTTTTATAACTAATAATTCCTTTAATTTTGTTTGGGCCATGCATAATTTGGAATCCATCTACATTTTCCTCCCGGGGACAATTGGATATTGTGGGGCCCCACTTGTTTTGCCTTTTTCATGAGCATCATTGATGCATGGACCAATGAAAGCATCTGAAGCCAGATCCAACTGCAAATACTTTGTAGCAGCTCCAACGAGTTTGATTTCATGTATGAAGATGTTTTAGACATTTCTATCTCAAAACTGCAAATGTCCTGTTGAATGTGAAGTCTTTTTGTTGACTTCCTCCTTCCAGATGATGAATAAGTTAACTTGCTTGGTTTCCACCTTTTTTTTTTTTTGAGATTATCACATGCTTACATCTTTCTATCCGATGTATATCTATCCTTGATGGCTGTCCTTTCCTTGCTTATTGGATACCAATTTGTTTACTTCATTAGTTAAGACGGATGATATACTTGAGTGTTTATCTAACACATAGTATGGATGCATTCACTAGGATGTGGGCCAGAAAATTATGATGTTCATGCAACAAAGCAAGCGTGAACTATGTATTTTATCTGCATCTGGTTCAATCTCAAATGCTTCTCTTCGACAGCCAGCAACTTCTGGAGGCAACATTGCGTATGAGGTAAATCGCTTTTCTTTTATCAAATGAGAATTTCCAGACTGCAGATTTTGGGAGAAAAAATTTCTACAAGTACCAAGAATAAATGTTATAAAATCTTGTGTATCCTTAACAGAGTTTGTTGTTGTTAGCCCATTATATGGTGACTTTTTATTTGCTTTAATATGGTATGATGCGTATAAAAAAAGGGGTAAAAAAAGTGAAAGTTCATTTGACACAAACACACACTTAGACAGAACCCATGGTTGGGCTTCTTCTGGGGTCAGAGGCATAAGAAGATTGTGTGTGAAAAATGAGCTTGGTGTTGAATTAGATCAGTAAAGTCTCAAACTGAAATTTGAGCTTGCAAGTAAATGTGGTAATTGTTTTTCCTTATGAGTGCTATCTCAGATCCTGGCCTTTAATTATGGCTCTATTGGACCATTAGATTTGGACTGGTAAATTCAAGCTAGTGGTGAAATATGGCATGTTTGTAATTTTTTCTTGGGCTCTAAACACACGAATTATAATTGCTTTCTGTAAATGACTTCAAAATTGCCCGTTCTCAAAAAGAGGCACAGGGCTTAATTTTCATGACTCTTGCGATTCCACATAAAGAAATTGGCATAAGCCCAAGGACACAGGATGTATACAAAGTATATTCTTATTCTTTATTTGGTCAATAGAATTAGTATTTGATGATTACATTGTTTGTATCTGCATGGTGGCAATATGCTTAAAGCATCATATTGCAAATGGCTGGCCACTACTTTGTCTTAGCCCCAAACTAGCATTTGTTTCTTGGTGGGCTGCAATTGGGAAGAAGTCACATAGATGCACCCGCTAGGCTTTAACGTTTTTAGTTGCTAAGTTGGCCTCAATATCCGAATATGGTTCCAATATTATTCCACGTAGCAATTATACATTCTACTAATTTTGTATATATGAATGCTTTATTGGCATGTAAACATCCCTTCTGAACTTCATTAATTACTCTTGACTTTTCATCATGGTAATGTTAAGTTTCTATATCAAATTGCTGGCCATAATCTTGCCAAGATAGATATATTATTTTTAATAGGCAGAATATATGGAATAAGTTCATGAAAATTTGATAGAAAAAAATTTAGTGAATCCAAAGATGTTTTGAATGCCATTTGTACTTTTAAGGCTAGGTCCTTTTATATTAATAATTAATATGTTGGTTAAAGTCTATTCATTTCACTCAGAGCTTAGCATTTGAGTTCCTTGAAATTGGACTCATGAAAGGTGTAATCTAAGGCAAACCTTTTGTAATTTGCAATTGTAATTTGCCCTCCCCAATCTTTGGCTAGATCAAGTGTACTAGTCAATAATCACTACAAAGCTATAATATGAATAATAGAGGATGCTAATTTAACCTACACCTATGTCTTCTGCCTATAAATTGTTTTTCAATAAACCATATATTGAAGAAAACTTGTTGATTACCTATAAAAAAAACATTCAATAATCCATATATACGTAGTCTTTATTTCATTTATCAATTTGAAAGATCTTTTGGCCTTACAACCCAAAAGATCATCTCCTTTCAAGGCTAGAGGTTTGGCTTTGGGTTTAGCTCCTCTTGGAGGATTGTGGGGTTGAGGGTTATTCTAACAAAAGAAAAGGAAACAATGATGTTAATAATAGCTTGTCTATATGAAAATAAAGTAATGAAATAACCAAAGTTTTTTTTTTGGGTTGAGGGTTATCTAATGTTATTGACAAAATCGCTCCAACCCAATCGAATAGACTTCCGTAGGCTGAAACCAAAGGTTCCTTTAACTTCATTTGTATACCAATTACCCCTCATACTTCTGTACTTGGCATCTACAATCTTCTTCCAAATGCATCTTTCTCAAAAACGTACCTCCAAAGCTATTTCCCAAGAAGAGCCTTATTAAAAAGCCTTAAATTTCTGATTCCTAAGCCCCCACAAGACACCGGTGCACGAACTTTGTTCCAACTTACCAAGTGAAATTTTCCTTCCTCTCCAATCCCATCCCATAAGAAGTTTCTATAATTTTTTTCAATTCTCTTTACAACCCCTATGGGAATGGGAAAAAGAGCAAGGAAGTAGGAAGGAAGATTGGTTAAAGTGCTTTTAATCAAAGTGATTCTGTCACCTTTAGATAGATAGATCTTCTTTCAACCTGCTAGCCTTTTTTCAATCTTTTCAATCATTCCATCCCAGATGGATACAACTTTATGAGAGGCTCTTAAAGGAAGCCCGAGATATTTGATAGGCAAGGGAGAAACTTTGCAGGCCAAAATGTTGGCGAGATCAAGAGTGTTGTTGATAGAGCCCACCGGCACAATTTCAGATTCAGAGAAGTTGATTCTAAGCCTAGAGACAGCCTCAAAACACAACAATAAAGCTCTTAAAGCACGCAGATGATCTTGATTAGAATCGCTAAAAATAAGAGTGTCGTCAACAAAAAGCAAGTGAGAAACAGTGATACAATTATGGGCTACTTCTCCAACCTTGAAATCCGACATGAAGCCACCTAAAACAGCCGCATCAATCATATGATTCAAAACATTGATGACAATAACAAAAAGAAATGGGGATAGAGGGTCTCCTTATCTTAAACCTTGGGAGCTATTGAAGAAACCAACTGGAGTTCCATTCACCAAAATAGAAAATCTAGCCGTCGAAATACAATGTCGGATCCATGAGCACCACTTGTCTCCAAAGTCCATTCTCCCAAGTAAGTAAAGAAGAAAATCCCAATTGATATGGTCAAAAGCTTTTTTCATATCTGACTTCAGTAAAATTCTAGATTGACCTGACTTCAATCTACTATCCAAGCATTTGTGAGCTATTAAGATAGAATCAAGAATTTGACGGCCCCGAATAAAAGCATTTTGAGCTTTCAAGATAATCTTGCTCATGACCACGCTAAGGCGATTGGCGAGCACCTTAGAAATGATCTTATACATCCCATTAACCGAGCTGATTGGTCGAAAGTCTCTAATTGCAACAGCATCAGATTTTTTAGGAATAAGAGCAATGAAAGTAGTATTTAAACTCTTCTCAAAATTCATGAAGGAATGAAATTCAGCAAAAACTTTCATACTATCATGCTTTACAATGTCCCAACAAGCTTGAAAAAAAGCCATCCGGACCCGGAGCCTTGTCTTTAGACATATTCTTCACCACATCAAGTATTTCTTGTTCTTCAAAGGGTCATTCTATCCAACTTGCTGAAATTTTGATCAATAGAGTCGAAATGCAGCCCGTCTAACTTAGGCCTCTACGAATATTCTTTTCGGAAAAGCTTCTCATAAAAGTTCACAGTATGATCTTCAATTTCATCCTTGTTGCAAACCACCTCGTCATCAATGTGAAGAACTTCAATAGAATTATTCCGACGATGAGAATTTGCCATCTTGTGAAAAAAATTTGTACATTTGTCGCTTTCTTTTAACCAATGGATTCTAGATGTTTGACACCAAGAAATTTCTTCCATAAGAGAGAGTTTTTCAAGTTCTGCCAAAATATATTTGTTCTTTTGCAAATCCTCCAAAGACAAGGAATTCGACAGCTCCAACGTCTTAAGAACTTTCAGTTGATCCATGAGAATCTTCTTGTTATTATGCACATTGCCAAAAGTCTCCGCATTCCATTTCTTCAAGTTTTTTTTGAGTTCTCTAAGTTTTCCAGCCAAGATAAAACTTGGACTGCTAGTAAATCGGTAGGAATTCCACCAACTTCTAACTCTCTCAACAAAATCATCCTCCTTCAGCCACATATTTTCAAATTTAAAGTATCTTTTTTCCACTAGAAGACTCCCACAATTCAACAAGATAGGAAAGTTATCAGATCCAACACGCTGTAACCTTATTAAACTCACATTAGGAAAGAGTGCTTCCCAAGAAGCAAAGACCAGAAATCTTTCTATGCAAACCTTCCATTAGACCACGTGAAATTGCCACCCGCCATAGGCAAATCGATCAGCTGCAAATCAGAAATAAGTTCAGAAAAATCAAACATGGCTTTAAAGATAGAAGTAGAAGAAGAGCCATCTCTCTCAAAAGGAAATCTAGTAATATTAAAAATCCCCTCCAAAACACAACGGAATGTCCTACCAACGACATATGGCTGCCATTTCATCCCACAAATGACCTCTACTATAATCAGAATCAGGTCCATAAACTCCGACGAAGGCCCATTCAATATTGTCTTCAAAGTTTTTAAAATGACAAGCCACTGAAAAATCCCCACAAAATGCTCCACTAATTCAACCACCCTTTTATCCCACATCACAATAATCCCACCTGAAGCTCCATAAGAAACAAGCTCGATCCAACCAACGTAATTACAACTCCAAAGGTTATGAATAATAGAACGATTCATAACCTTTAATTTAGTCTCCTGAAAACAAATAATGTCCTCCTTCCACTGCCTTAGAAATTTTTTTAACACGAAGACGCTTTTGAAAATCAACCCCCTAACATTCCATGAAAGGATCTTAGGCTTCGTTGGGAAACACTAACATCCCTATCCTTGCCTTTTTTACAAAGGGAGGAGTTCCCTTTCTTGGAACCATAATTAATGGACCACTCCAGCCTTTTCAACTCCCTCTCGTTTTTTTTTTTATCTGATCTGGCCAGCGAAGGATGATTAGCTTGCACAATGGCAATGAACAAGGCCCTCATTTGCTCCTCAAAGCCTTCGCAAGAAATTTCCACTACATCCCTTATTTCATCCGCTTTCTTTATCACCTAATTTGAAGAAATGTCAGGACAAGCCAAGCCAATTAAAAGAGCTTAAAGGGCTTATATTAACTTCCATTTCTGAGTCAACAGCAACACCTAAATCCAACTGTGAGCAAGGAACAACTGAGACAGAATTATCGGCTCCCAACAGTTCCTCACAAAGAGCTTGATTAGCTAAGCTATCTAAATCTGAGAACCCAGTATTATGAGAGAAAGAAGGTCTCGAGACCAGGGAATCACCAGAGTCTTCGGAGTCAGAGGGGTCCTCGAACCTATCTTGATCACTCTTCTCGAAGTGTTGATTAAATAAAGAAACATTCCCAAGAGATTCATTAACCATTGACGGAATGTTCTGTGATAGTGGAGCCTCTATTGACTTCAACGTAGAACTTGTTTGAGGGAGTGGGTTCATTGCTAGAGGGAGAGCGTTCATCTCGAGAGGGTTAGCACTAGAGTCTGAGGAGATAAGTCCATTAGGAGTCGTCGAAGAAAACCTGGAAGGCTTGCAAATTGCTGGTGATGACATCTATGACATTTTATCAGAGATCAGAGCCTTCGACAAAGAGGATTTGGGCTTAACGGAGTTGGTCACAGTCGAGGAAGGATCAAGCGACTGAGTACCGGAACCACAGTTCGTCACCGAAGTACCGCCATGAGGAACGCCAGTCGCCATTGATGTTTTCTGTGAAAGAGCAGCAGCCTTATGGGCCTCCTTTGCGATGAGCTTGAAGGACCATTCTCGGGTTATTAGACTTGTGAGGCTTGAATCGTAGGGCAGAGGGAAGCCTCTGAGACAAGGGTCCTGAGCATAGCCCACTAACAGGCCCATTATTCAACATCATATCAGATTTGCTAGAGTGGGTTTCGGCTGAAGAAAAAGCAGATGGGCCTAAACTAGAAATGACACCCAACCCATGATCCACCATCTTCATCAGAGAATCCATCTTCAACCTCCAACCCTGTAACTCAGCTTTAACATGCCAAAGGGTCCCTTCAGCTTCTCCTAAGCTTTTCAATAATTGTGAAGGCCAACCAGAGTCTTCGAGAACAAGGGGCTTGCCAGACAAGAATTCTGACCTGGCAAACTGATGAGAGGTCGAAGCTTTTGATTTCTATTTGGTGGAGGCTTGATCAGGAGGAATACTCGGGGCCTGCAACGAAATCGCAGGTTTCAAGAGAGCAAATTGATAAGAATCCAGTTGTAAGGAAGGACTGCATGCGATTGCAAAGGTTTATTCAAATCGAACCCATTGGAAGAAACACCTTTGTGATTGGGGGAAGGAATAAAGGAAATCGTAGATAGAAGATTTCTCACCATCCTTTCAAAACTAACCCAGCCAGGCCGTTAATGCATTCAAGATTGATAATAACGCCCCAATCTTTACCCTAACCAAGCTCATAGAGTTTCAGAAATCTACCATGAACATTATGGCTAGGTTGAAGCAAGAAAACTTTGTTTCCCTCTCTTTTGGAATGAAAGGGTAATTTATTTCTCGCTGACTTTAGAATTTCCTCTAAAGCCTTCGACAACCAAACAATCACCTCTACTAAAGAACATGGCCAACGAGAGCAAAAGGGTAATTTTCTGCACCTCTCAACTAAACAAAAAGAATTCCCCCCCCCCCCCCCCCCCCCACTGCTAAAAGCAAACTGCTTAATTTCAATCCAAACACTGTGCTCCATTGAGAACAAAAGCTAGAAAATCGAAGCCAGAAAATAGAAGAAAAATGTGAAGAAACAAGAGAAGAGAAGAACAGAGAGGAAAGGAAAATGAAAAGAGAGGACAAAGAATTAGAAAGAAAAGGAAGAGTAGTAGAGAAGAAAAGAAGAGTAGGAGATCACCAGTGAGGAGCACCGGTGATGGGAAGGTGGATAGTCATAGAGCTAGAGAGCGAGGGAAGGTGGACAGTCATTTGCATAACTAAAGTTATGAAAAACAAATCAAGATAATAATCAAATCAAGAATTTGATTTGATTATTATCTCTAATACCCTCCCTCAAATATTTGAAATCTTGAGTTTGAAATTTTAGTGTAACCTTCATATATGTTTGTTAATCGATGATGAGATGAAGAAAGTGGCGATGGTGATGATGAAGTTCCTCGCAGCTTGAACATCAAATTTGGAGTTGTGGTCAGCAATGGATTGATAATGGCCTAACAATAGGCTGAGAAATTGACTCAACAATGGGCTAAAGATGGTCTTGCTCAACTATATGACCAAAATTAGAAGGCCAAAACTAGGTTTGGGGCTTCAAACAATGCTTGCAACAGACCTTAAGAACAATTGAGCTAACAAAGAGCCCAATGAAAAGAGGCTTATAACCAATAAAGATACTCCAAAAGCATCAGTTTGAGACAAAATATGGTTGAACAATGATGAAGATTCTATGAAAGAGATGGAGCTAGTGGAAGGATTGAAGAAAAAAGTAAAATATTTCGTAGGATTGAGTTTGGTGTTAGCCAAGGGCTCTAATACTATGATAGAAAATTGATGATAGAAAATTGTGCCCAATCTTTATGGATTGATTTAAACAAAGTTCAATTTTGAAAATGAGAAAGAGAATAACTTCTAACTAGGGCATCCTATAAAGCCTTTTCATTAGAAACCAATAGATGAAAGTCACGTAGGAATTACATCTGAAAACCTGGTGCACCGCACTACAAGGGAAGCCACTCCGTAAGACCCTCCCTCCCCACCCCTTCTCTCTCTTCGAAAACCACCCTAATCTCTCTCTCTCTCTTTGAACCTCTCTCCTTCCCTCCTTCACGAACCCTATAACCTATCTCCATCTTCGTTTATGGCCTCCTACCCATAAAAGGGAATACCCAAAGTTTGTACTTCTGTATGCCAGAGCTGAGTAAAAGTGTAATTTCTTTCATGGCTAATTTTAAAAAGAGCTCTTTACAACTTCCAAGTCGATCTAGAAAATGTGTAAAGAGACCATGCTGAGGCTCCTTTGATCTTCCAAACGTAAGGGAATTCATGTTACTACCTATTTAGTTTCATATTTACATAACTTCATGGTATCCATCATCATCAACATGCACTTCAAGACATTCAATTCTCAGAGAGGTTCCTTTTAGAATTTCTTCTGTATCAAATATGTTCGGACCCCTTCTTTTAGTCATTTAGGTCACTGAACCCCATCTGATGATTTCAAGCATAAAGCATATTCAGAGAACATATGGTCCACCGAACTTTATTGCTTCTTCTTGCTTTCTCATTCCTTTTAGTGACAAAAACAAAAGTTTTACATACATATAGTTTATAGGAGTGTAGGAAGCCATCTACGAAATAGCTGCTTCTGCAAATGAAGACGGCCGCAAAGAGAGAGAGAGAGAGAGAGAGAGAGAGAGAGAGTCAAAACAATGATTCAGTGAAGTGGGTGTGGTAGAATTTGAGTCTAGAGGAAGTTTGGGGAAATGGTCCAGCGAGGATCACGGTTTTCGGGTTCGAGAGAGAAGGGGTGGGGAGGGGGTCTCGGTTCCCCTGCAGCGCGGCGCACAAGGTTGAAGATGTAGTCCCTACATGGCTTTCATCTATTGGTTTATAATGAAATGGCCTTATAAGGATGTACTAGTTAGAAGCGTTTCTCAATAAGAAATGATATTTGCAATCGCGAGTTTGCAAATGTTGTACAATCCTTTTGGAAAAAAAAGTGAATAAATACGAGACCCATATAAAAACTAATTTTTTAATAGCGGACCTCGCTCTTTTACATAAGGATTGTACGGCGCTTGCACACTCTATGACTGTATCTAGCGTTACTTTTTGAAAATGAGGTCTTTGTCAATATTGAGAATTATTAGCATCGCAAGGAAAAAGCGTATGAGTACATATACTCTTTAGGATATGTGTTTAAAAAAAAAGGCCTAAAATGTGAATTGAGAATGTAGGATCAGTAATAACATTTAACGCTAATTCTATACCATGCTACAAAATTATTTGCCATTAAGAATACATTGTTGTCCAAGATTAGTACTTTTTAAAAATGTATATCAAAGGAAAACTAGGGTTTTCATTTTAGCAGTCTCCTAATAGAATATGTTGTCTTGTATTTGAATTAAATTGTAACTGTTTAGATAGGATAAAGTCAGGAGTTTGTGGGATACTCAAATTGAATATGAACCTTATCTTTGTAACCCTAGAATTATTTAATGAGAAGTAAGCACCTCAATTGAGGTACTTTGGCCAAATTTAACGGTATCAAGAGCAGGTTCCTAATTACCATGCTTACTTGAATTTTTTTCTCGGGTTTGTAGGTTTCTGTCGCAACAACTTGCGACTTCTTGTGGACTCTATTTCGACCTTTTTTTTGGTGTACCTCTAGTTCTCGGCTTCTGGGTCTCATAGTCTTGGTGGTTTTGTTTTTTCTCTGGGTTACTCTTTATCAGCAGTTTTTAAGTGTCGAAGAACTGTCTCTTGGTTTTCCCACTGGTGTTCTTAGTTCCAAGCTTGATTTCAGCACTCTCTGTGCAAGCTTCTTAGTGTTTCTGCTCGTTCTGGCCTCCCCTGTTGTGAACCCGACGTGCCTCTCAGTTGGTCGGTAGTCTCTGTGTTACTTGTTACTCGTTGGTGAAGTCTGGCTAGTTTCTTGGTGCACCTGATGCAATTCAGCATTCTATTTCCTTGATTTCTCTGATTTTTGTTTCGGCACCCCTGCTTTTTTGGCAACCTTGGTTTTTGGTTTTAGGCAACCTCTATGTTGGTCTCCTGGAATTTTGGCAATCTCAGTTTACGTTGTGGCTCTCGCAGGTTTCGTGGATTTGCCTTCAGTTTGATTTCTATTTTCGGTTTTGATCTTCTCGGCAATATTTGTTTGAGCCTCTATTTCCTTGCCGTGGGCTTTTTCAATATTTTCAGTGGTTTTCGATTATTTGTTTGGGCTATTGGAACTGATTTTTACTCTGCTCAGGTGATCTTGGGTATAGTTCAGTTTGGTTCTTTTTTGGGCTTCTTGGCCTTTCATTATATTTCTTTGCTTTTCCCTCAAATTTTTTTAATGGACTCCACTACCATTTGTGTCAAATTTACGGAAAAATTCAAGGTGGGGTCGTGGCTACAACACTACACAATGCTATAGTTGTAAGGGCTTTGGTCACATTGCCATCCACTGTCCGAACAAATTTTGCAATTATTGCAAAAACTCTGGCCACATTATCAGGGATTGTCCAATCCGACGTCGAAAACTAGAGCGTGCATATCTCACCTCTTCTGGTTGTGTTGTTCAAGATCGAGTGTCCGGGAAGATAATCGTGAGGGGTCTTAAGGAGGGTCGGCTATTTCCACTAAATCCCAATTAAGCTTTTCTTGAGTCTAGTCCTATTATTTCTTGTAATGCTGTCAAAGTTTGGAGTACAAAGAATTGACATTGTCGTTTAGGCCGTCCCAATCCCAACGTACTCCAAACTTTGTTTAAATCTAGTGCCATTGATAATAAAAATTCCAATTCACTAGAAATGAGTTCTTTTGATTGTACCACTTGCAAACTTGCCAAAACAAAGTGTTACCATTTCTACAACATGGTTCTCATGTCTCTCGAGTGTTTGACATATTTCATAGTGATGTTTGGGATATATCTCATGTTGTATCACACGCTCACTATAAATACTTTGTTAACTTTTATTGATGATTGTAGTGGATTCACTTGGATCTATTTTCTTTGTACTAAAAGTGAAGTATTTTCTGTTTTCAAAGCCTTTGTTGCACTCATTCAGACACAATTTGCTTCCTCTATCAAGGTTTTACGATCTGATTTTGGGAGTGAATATATGTCTTATGAATTTTCAAGAATATTTTATTTTTTGAGAAACAACAATTTTTCTCTCATGTCAATCCAATTTCACCTAATTTTTCAATCCTTCATGATGAGCCCGAGCCCTTACCTATGCCAAATCCTGATACTAGTGGCTCAGTTTAAATCTAGTCTTGTCTACACTCAATGTCATCGCACCTCTTTGGCCGACTCTTCTATGGCTTCTCAAGATTCTCCTCCCCTAGCATCTGATCCGACATCCATCATAGCTCCTGCTACTCCTGTTCTTAGGAAATCTACCTGTGTCTCCCACCCACCAGATTGGTATGGTTTTTCTTCCCATACTTTTATGAGTGTTACATTATCTTCCATTGCTATCCCTTCTTCTTACAAGTAGGCTATGGAACATGAGTGTTGGAAGCAAGCGATGCAAACAGAACTTGATGCATTTGCAAATAATCAGATCTAGGATGTGGTACAATGTCCTTCTTCGGTCAAGCCAATTGATAGTAAATGGATATACTCTATTAAGTTTCGTTCTGTTGTCTCACTAAAACGATACAAAGCTAGATTGGTTGCTTTGGAGAATCGCCAAGAGTATGTCATAGATTATGATGAGACATTTGCTCCGATTGCCAAGATGACTATTATTCGCCTGTTATTTGCTCTTCCTACTTCTAAATCTTGGCAATTACGTCAGATGGATGTCAATAATGATTTCTTGCATAGGGATCTAAAGGAAGATATTTACATGAGGCTCCTATCTGATATGTCTATGTCATCCCCTACGGTTGTTTGTAAATTGAAGAAATCTTTATATGGTTTTAAACAAGCTCCTCGAGTTTGGTTTGAGAAATTTCGCAATACTTTGCTAGGGTTTTCTTTTGAACAAAGTACGGTACTTCCTTATTTTTGCACAAAGGCGATGCTGGAGTAGTATTTTTGGTGGTATATGTAGATGATATTATCATCTCTGGTTCAGATGATCCATTGATTAAAAAACTTCAGCAACATCTTCATAATGTATTTCACATGAAGGATCTTGGTAATCTTACCTACTTTCTTAGGTTGGAAATTAAGTCTCAGTCACATGGTTTATTTCTCAATCAACGCAAGTATATTCAAGACCTAATTCAATTAGGGAGATTAGAAGATACTACTCCAGTTGATACTCCATAGGAGGTGAATATTAAGTATAGGAAAGATGAGAGCAAACTTCTTTGGATCCTACCTTACACCATAAGATGGTTGGCAGCTTGATTTATCTCACCATCACCTGCCATGATATCTTCTATGTTGTTCACACTGTTAGTAAGTTAATGAATTCTCCCTGATGTGGTAGTTGTCCATCGGATTATTAGATATCTACTTAGGACTCCTAATCGTGGACTGTTTTTTCTTAAGGGTTATTCTCTTCACTTGAATGCCTACGGTGATGTAGATTGGGCTACTTGTCCGGACTCTCGACATTCTACTATTGGATGGTGTGTCTTCTTTGGGGATTTTCTTATTTCTTGGAAGTGTAAGAAGCAAGATTGTGTATCTAAATCATTTACAGAGGCTGAATATCGGGCAATGTCTGCTGCATGTTCAGAGATTATGTGGTTGCGTGGTATTCTTTCAGAACTCGGGTTTGCACTAACACATCTCACGCCTCTTCATGGTGATAATACAAGTGCCATTCAAATTGTAGCCAACCCAATTTTTCATGAACGTACGAAGCACATCGATGTTGATTGTCACTATATCCGAGATGCCTAAGAGTTTAAAGCTATCATTCTTCTTCATGTGCCCATGTAACATCAAGTAGCTGATATCTTCAATAAAGTTTTGACTCATCAACGGCATCAATACTTAGTTAGCAAATTGCTGCTAGTCGACTCACTGGCATCAATTTGAGGGAGGGTATCAAAGGAAAACTAGGGTTTTCTTTTTAGCAGTCTCCTAATAGAATATGTTGTCTTGTGTTTGAATTAAATTGTAACTATTTAGATAGGATAAAGTCAGGAGTTTGTGAGAGATTCAAATTGAATCTTGGCCTTATCTTTGTAACCCTAGAATTATTTAATGAGAAGTAAACACCTCAATTGAGGTACTTTGGCCAAATTTAACAATGTAAACTATAAGATGTGAAGCGCTTTAATGCTGTCAAAACTATTTTGATTGGAGTGATGAATTAGATACCTAAAGTGTAGTCCATCTACACTTGAATATCCATCTAATTCTACCTCTTATAGGATTTCAAATGAGGCTTAAAACTGTTGGCATTTTGCTGAATTTTTCCCCTTCTATTTTTAAAGTGCCTTTTACTTGGCAAAAAGACTTCAAGTGCTTGTTTAAACTAAGGCACAGGCATTGTTTGGAGACAATGCATTTTCCCCTTTCTACATAGCTTTAATATTCTTACAGTCTATTCTTATCGTGTTTATGCTAAGTAGTTTTGATTTAGCGGGTGTTTTCTTCATTTTAATTTTGACTTAACTATGATGTAGTAATATGCTTTTCTTCTTTCTGGCTGTCTGGTGAGGCAAAATGAAAATGAAATCCTGAAAATAATTGGCATGAAGATCCTAAAATGATTCTTGGGGCTGTTTGAGAAATTTGTATGATTTGACTGCTGGTTGTAATGTCGGTCTAATGGAGCTGGTCTGTTAATATGGATGGATACAATTCGAAAAATTGCTCAGACCGCTTTTTACTAAGAGAAATCTTCCAAGGATTTGGTTCCAGTTGCCTAGAACAGCTGGTTGAATGTCTAAATCACCCAGTCAATGGTGGGGATACTAACCGTTAATATAAAATGTTAGGAAAAGAAAATACACCTCTTTATCATCCTGTTAATCATATGATATCAGCTTTTACGAGATTTGAAGTTTTTTCTCTTTTTAGTGCCTGAATGTCTTGGAGGGTGATATTCTTGTCCGGTTTTAGTTTGTTAGTTACCTACAATTATGCATTTTCATCTGGTTCATTCCTTTGTTCCACTAGAGAATTTGATAGCTTGATGTGTGGTTTCTTGCTCTGTCAATGTATGATTGTATATTAGGGTCGGTTTGAGATTATTTCACTCTCTGGATCTTATGTGCGCACTGAGCTTGGAGGGAGGACTGGCGGGCTGAGTGTTTGTCTATCTAGTACAGATGGCCAAATTATTGGAGGAGGAGTTGGAGGACCACTACGGGCTGCAGGCCCAGTACAGGTATTATACTCTCACACACACGCACACAGTGAGTGTAGGGCATGATTGGGTGGGTTAGCTGACATCATCACTCAATCTTGGTGATTTGAAAGTTGACAAGTTTTTGAAATGGTTCATTGCCATGTATCAGATGTTAGAAGATTCCTTTCCCCAAGTTCATGGCCATTTTCTGTTTGTTTTAGTTAGCAGACTGGATCTGTTATTTGACGTACTCTTTAATTTCATCCACAGGTTATTGTTGGTACATTTCTGTTTGACTCCAAGAAGGATATTAATGTGGGGGTAAAAGGTGATACTTCTGCTAGCAAAATGCCATCACCAGTTGGTGGGGCAGCAGTATCAAGTATCGGCTTTCGCACAGCTATAGACTCTTCTGGAAGAAATTCAGTCAGGGGAAATGATGAGCCCCAAGCTATTGGTGGAAGTCATTTCATGATTCAGGGCTTGCAGATGACAACTTCGCGGCCCACAGATTGGAGGGTCGGTCCTGATGCTAGAAGTGCTGCTGTTTTTGAATTGACAGGTATCATTTCCTTCTATCACACACACACAACCAAACACACGCATGGAGTGAAATAGAATGCTTTCATTTTGCAGGAAGAACAGGGCATGGAGGGCACCAATCTCCCGAAAATGGGGATTACGAGTAACTTCCAGATTAGGGGTTACTTTTGTGGATGGAAGGCACTGTTTTGAGGTAGATAGATGTATAATATTATGTGTACCCAGCGCCTTGTAGCTCTATCAGCTGATGCTGTTATATAGTATGCGCCACCCGTTCGAAAATTGCATGCTTGTGCACTTTGTATCAAATATTTCTGTCTTCATTGCTCAAGGCATAATTGCATTTATTTTTAAGTTTATTTCATAATGGGTAGCTGGCTTATCCTTGTTTACGCTAAGGTAAATGAGGTAGTAAGCTATATGCAATTTTACTTATATTTTCAGAATAGTACTATTTGGCCATTTTCTTTAGATTTTTTATTTTTAGTTTTATTTTTATAGAAGCCAAACTCGGTTCCCAGCCCTATCAAAAATGGAATATTAGATAATGCGAATTCAAGCAATATACATGGATGGGACCATTTGAAGAAAGTTTGCACTGTTTTCCTGGCAGTGGTGCTAGTGTTGACATTGAGGTAGGGTTGTCATTTTAGAAGATAAGCGTCTTCGAATATACATTTAAAGTCCATTTTTATCCTAACATGGTTTTTTTTTTTTATCCATTCGGGATAAAATTTGTCTCTTATTCAAATACAAAATATTTTTAGTGAAAAGTCACAAATTGAAGTCTACAATTAGTGCTACGTACACAGTTATTTTTGCATACATTTTGTACATTTTACTTATGTAATTGGCCAAGATAGTTATTTTATACTAAAAAAATAATGCGTCAATCACATTAGTAGTAGGGTCAAAAAAATAAAATTTTTGATGCATAATATAGATTAACACTGGCTTTAAAAAGCTTAATCCCAAGGCCAAAGCAATATCCTACTAAGTTATTTCTCTGAATTGATGCAGACATATCAATCAAGAGCATTTACATCTCATTTTTTTTGTTATAAAATTTCTTATAATTTAGTTAAAAAGTATGTTTCTTAATATTTTTTTCTTTAATTTTACTCATTTTTAAAAAACTTCTTACTTACATCTCATTGTTATTTCTTTATATTATTAAAATAATATTTCTCTATTCTTTCTTTATTATTTTTTTTCTCATTTCTATTTACAAAATTAATTAATCAATATTTTTTCTTATGTTTTCAACTATTACTCTAGTGTATATTAAAAAAAAAAAAGATTTGCAAGTACGGTAATATTTTTAAAATTTATTTTTTTAAAAATATTTTTGTAGTTATTTAAATTATTTTTAAAATTATTATGTAAAACTATACAACAAATATGAGTATGAGAGAAAGTATAGATGATTGGAAAAAAGAGTTAATTGAAATGAAATGAATAAAATATTGATAAAAGTGATTTAGGGGATGAATGGTAATTTCCTATATTTGGGAAATTACTATTCATCTCCAAAACCTTCTTTCTAAAATAGGAATTCAAATGTATGGGTGATTTAGTCAAAATCTTAAATTAATCCTCAAATTATAAGGAAAATTGGGTTTTGGGAACTGGGTGGGATGCTTTAATTCAAATAAACACTATACTTTTGTACTACATTGCTCTTGAATATAGCATTTTAAAAATATTTTAGGGAGTTAATATTCTACTAATTTTTTTTTTTTTTTATAAAACGTATCAATACGTTTTATAATAAAAAAAACAACCTTTATAAAAATTAAAGAGTCACGAAATTATTTATTTAAAATATTGAAATCTCAATTATTTACATGGAAAAATATTTTATTCACCAAAATTCATAAAATTACAATTAATACATTGTTTAGACTTATGTATCGCCTCCCTAAGTCAAATCCTATCTGCTATGCATCCTCATCACCTGTGATGATTTAAAAAAAAAACATAGGAACATAAAAATAGAAACAAAATGAGTCAAATACTCAATAAGCAACAAATCATACGATAAAAATAATAATCATCGATTTTCATGTATACTCATAGATACATACATAATAACGTGACCATGATCTCTTTTTTCAAAAATGCTGAACATGATTTTTTTTTTCTTAAATGTTGAAAATATGAGTTTTTCATAATCTTATCAAATTTTATCATATCATATCATAGGCTGTTACTCATTGTTGACCCTGGTGAGTTAGGGTTAGCAAATCTAAAAAGATTCTGATTCTGTCCGTAACTGCTGGTTATGGAATCTATATATAAGGAAGACATAGTGGGTGCACTACTAGTATGTATGACTTGACAATGTAATATACTCATATATAGGTACCGACTTCATATCATACATAGGTCGCTTACATATCTTATCATACTTACAATATCATAAATTTTAAAAGAAATCTCATACTTTCGTAATATGTCGTGATGTATGTTTCCTCACAAGAATTCATGATCTTTCATAATTAATTTTATGCATACTCTCACATAAAATCATGATTTTTCATAAATAATTTAAATGCATAAAATCATGAGATTTCATAAATATCTTAATGCATAAACTTTTCATAAATCATGTATGATTTTTCATATATTTTTATGACTTGGATACATAAAAATGGGTTTCGAATGATGGCCATACATATATAGTAATTTTATAAAACATGTTTACCATACATGCGTAAAATGTATGATCATGCTACTTCTCCTAGCGCTGCTTTTTTATTTTTATGTTGTAGCTCGTAACCTATACGAGACACTAAATGCCACTAATTTTCTAAAACTTGTCATAGCATTTTTAATTATTTAAAATTATCTATAGAATAATTTAATAAAAAAAATAAAAATATACTTTAAAAATATGCTTTAAAATCTCTTTCAGAAAAAAAAGGAAGGTCGAAGGCCCAGTTTAAAGAGTGAAGCCAATCTAGAAGTTAAAAAGAACTTAGAGGCTTGGCAAAATGGGAAAAGGGCATTTTTGTAATAACAAGGTTACAGCTTGGGCGTTTTGGGAAAAATAGAAACAAAACACTTAAAAAGAAGAATGCATGTTGCGAAGGCCAAAACATTGAAAGGAAAATTGCTTTTGCACAGTACAGAAGAGAGGAAGTGGTCTACGATAATGGTGAACTCACCGGAGGAAAATAATTGCAATGAAAATCTCTAGATGGTTGGGAGTCACAGCAGCGACTGGAGGTTTCCTCTGGGCGTGGTGGTGCGACAGAAAAGAAAGAGAGGACAAGAGCATAGAGAGAAAAGGAGCTGAAAGCTATAACTCAAGGGAGAGAGAGAAAAAGAGAGGTCTCATCAAGGCTCACCGAAAAAGTACAGGGTGACTGGTCGGCATTTTCTGGGTAACATGGGGGTGGTCCGACGTCTAGTGGTGGCTAGGTTGAAGTGAAGGAAGGGGATGCTCTATTTTGTTGGAAAATTCAACACCAACCAAACCAACTAAGATATGTTGGCTGTGTAGGAAGTCAATAAAAATTGCCGGACTTGAATGTAGGCACCGATAAAAAAATTGAAAGTATGAACTCATCAAAATGAAGTCTACATATTCCTTTTATCAAGAATGAAGGCTGCATATGGCTCAACATTCTCCTATAAAAGGAGATGAAGTCTTGAGTGAAATAGAGAGCAAATGGTAGAAGGAGTAGTGAGCGGGTGCAGGAGCCCTAAATGTAAAGAGTTGTGAAGAGAAAGAGAAAGTCTGAGTGAGCTCTGAGAAAACAGAGAGTTGAGTTGAGTAGTGTTATCCTCCTTTGTAATATTCTCGGTGTTCTATTATTTAATAGTAAAATTCTTTCTCTGTGGACATAGGCATTTTTTGAACCACGTTAAATCCATGTTTTCATTATGCGGGTGTGTCAGTTGCTACTTTATCCCAACATGTTTCGGTTGGCTAAAACAAGGGATATTTATGGTGGCCTACGAGTGGTTTGTGGTGGCGAGGGTAAGCCTCAGTGAATGGTGGCTGTGACTTTGTGTAGGCTTCTTAGTCGAGGGAGAGGAGAGGTGTCAATGGTGCACTGGTAGGCTACAAAGGATGCACTTCGTGGGTGGTTGTTTCCATTGTGCAGTGAACTTTGAGGAAAGAAAAGTTTTGCGGCCAGTGGTGGATCTCTTTAGGGGCAGGGAACCCCCCCCCCCCCCCAAAAAAAAATATATATATATATATACTAATTTTTTTTTATAACTTAATAGGATGAAAGTAATGTAATCTTGTATTGGCCCCCTCTAAAAAAATATATTGGCCTTCTTTATAAAATTATTTTGATTTGCTTTAAAAATTAAATAATTAAAATATATTATACATAAAATAAATTAATATAATAACACAAATTATTTTTATTATAGATAGAATAAAAACATATATATGCAAGCCTCTGAAGTAAGGCGGCTTCTACTGGCCCATGCAACTTTTCACAATAGTGTATATCTTCAAGAACTATCTCTCCAGCGTCTTTATTATTAGTTTCAGACTTTGCTTCTTTGGTTTTCTCCGATACCCATTGGACCATTTCACAAATAGTCATTAAGACACTCAAACATGGAAAAACACTTGGGTAATTGGGTAGAGTCACAGACACTAGGTTGGACACGGTTCACGGTACACCATCAATTTTGTTTATTTTCTTTTCATCTAGAAGACTAAAAAGTTAGAAATCATCGCTGTGACTTGCAATTGCATCCATTAATCCATTTTCGCCATTTTCATTTCCCTTTGCATTTCGCAAGTGACCCATCAGTCATCACGGTGTCACCCGCAGTACGCATATTTCTGATTTCTCAACAAGTTGATGTGCTTACAGATCCAAAGTTTCAGAATTTGACATCCATTACAGATTTATGTCAAAGATTGGTAGAGACAAATAAATCAAAGACATACTATCTTATTGATAGATCGATTCGTCTTGTTTTAACTCTTCCAGTGTCTACAACGACTAGTGAACGAGCATTTTCAGCTATAAAAATTGTTAAAACAAGATTTTGCAACAAAATTGAAAATGAATTTCTGGCAAATAATTTAGTTGTCTATATTGAAAGAGAAATAACTAAAAGTTTTGATTTAGATTCAATACTTGATGATTTTATTTCTTTAAAAGAGCGTATAATACAATTTTAGACACTTTGTATTTCTTTTGTTTAATATATTTGTATGAGTGTTTTTATGTTATTTCAATGATATATTATTATTGACGTATCATATACTTTTTTAATACAAAGATTTTATTAAGCATATTAAAATTATATGAAAATAAAACAAAAAATATTTTATGTATATTATTTTAATTTTGCTTGGCCCCTTTAAAATAAATTTCTGATTCCGCCACTGATTGCGGCTTGTGGTGGTTGCTCTTACTCGTAGTTGGCAACGTGAGGGTTGGAAGGAGATGTGTGTTTCCTTATGCATGTATGTATTTATAGACGGCTAAGAGACCCTAAAACAAGAGACATGCATGGTTTGAAGTGAGAGCAGGCTTCGAATTTAGAGAGGGCTCTAAAAAGTTTGAATTTAAGATAATCCCAAGAAGAAATTTTGAGTTGAAAACCGATAATCGCTCAACTAGAATATGGTTAAAACATAATAGGATTGAAGAGTCCTAATTCAAAATAATTCAAATACAACAAAATAGAGGAGGCATATAGTTATTAGAAGATGAATCTTATTAAAAGATATCACCTGAAAAGATATATGATGAAATAGTAACATTTTAAAAATAAATATATATATAAATAATAATAATAATAATAATAATAATAATAATTTAAAATAAATCCAAAATTGGGCCGGGACGTTACAACTTTTTTTTTTATAACAAGCTGAACTTTCATTCAACTCGTAAGCTGTATACAGATTACATAGTTACTTGGAATTATACACGGAGAACCAAATAACTAAGAGGCAAAATCACGTGGCTTCAAACTCAACAATTTGAGAGACATCATTCGGAACAAAGTCCTACCAAATTGAGATGTTATCTAGAAACCAAGCATGCTTTGCTAATCCTTCAGCTGCATGTATTTGCCATACGAGGAACATGTTGGATTTGGACTTTTGGCAGTTGTTTCATCAAGTCCTTAACAACATTGATCAAATTGCCTACCATAGCTCAGGACTCCTGTGGATTACGAATGACCAGAATACTTAATAACGAGTCAAACTCCACTATCAACTCAGGATACCCGTAGGGACACACAAATGAAGACCTCGTAAGATTGCTATTAATTCAATCTCTAGCGGGTCTTGTACAGAGTTTTCTTTCATGCTAGCAGACATAACTACCTTTCCTCGTTCATCACGTAATATTAAACCAACCCCTAATCTTGATTTATCTGCAAATGTAGCCCCGTCAATGTTCAGCTTCAAGACTGCAGGTGGAGGAGGCTTCAATTTGAGTTTGTCTTGCATAATTTGTGAGTTCGTAAGAGAAGCATCGTTACGGTCAATGTACATAGAAAGTCCGTGTTCTATTGCCTGGTCTAGGCCTGCAAGATACCTTCATATATGAATTGGTTTCGTTTGAACCAAAAGGATGAAGCTATCAAATAAAATTTATCTAAATTTGCACGGGAGCCTTCTCCAGAAATTTTCTGAACTAAGATCATCATATCCAGCTGTTCCTCATCTCTTAATACATGACTAAACATTCTGACCCAATAATGACCCAATAACCATGAATAAGAGGACAGTAGAAGAGAGCATGACTCGTATCCTCTGAATGAGCATGACAGAAATTGCACACATCAGATTCCACCACCTGTCTCTTCTTCAATTTCTGTAAAGTGGGAAGACCATTTTTCATTGATCTTCAAGCAAAGACCTTAACCCTCTGTGGCACTTTCATCCTCCAGATTTTCTTCCAAACCGAGTTGTTAGATCGATTGCTAGAACTTTCCCTCTCAGGCTTGGGATATCTAAAAGAGTAAAAGAGTTTATATGCACTCTTAACACTAAACTTGCCATCTCTTTCAGCACCCCAAATAAGCTTATCTGCATCATTATTGGAAATCAAATTAATCCTCATCACTTCAGCAACTGCAGGAGGAGGTAACAGTCAACTTACTAGATCCACCTTCTACAATCTCAAGTCTTCATCTATCAGATAATCCACTGTGTCTGGACATTGAGAACTACTCAGATTAGCAAGTCTCTCTATAGTGTTCTGGTTTGGAAGCCAAGGATCCTCCCAAATATTGATAGATTTACCATTGCCTACCCTCCATTCATAGCCTTTTAACGATAGAGATTTAGCCTCACATAAACCCCTCCATGCAAAAGAAGGATTTCAACCGAGTGTTGCTGTTTGGTATTCTGAATGAGGGAAATATCGTCCTTAAAGATCTTGTGCAGAAGGGAGGCTTCCTTTTAAAGAAATCCATGCACCCTTCTCTAAACGGCCTTATTAGGAAGGGGAGAGGATGCCTCATATAAAACCCTTGACAATCTCCTTCTTAGATAATGTGAAATTTCCCTTTACTCCCCCTCACTTGTGAGCCGATCTTTGTCGTGCTCCAAGTAGACCTCATTTGATCAATGGGTAGAGTATATTATTGGAAGGTTTGGCTCTAATACCATAAAGAAGCTATGCATCATTCTCTAAAAGACCTTATTAGGAAAGGTAGAGGATGCCTTATATAAAACTCAGGACAATCTCATTTTTAAGGACAATCTCCTTCTTAAGCAATGTGAGATTTTCCTTTATTTCCTAATAAGGCCTTTTAAAAAATGGTGCATAAGTTTCTTTACCTTTTTCATAATCCGTCACCCTTGTTTGGCAAGCATTGCCAAGTTGAATGCTTGTAAGTCCTTGAACCAAGTCCGCCATCATTCTTGGGATCAAACATTCTTTTCCAGCTACCGCCATCATTCTTGGGATCAAACATTCTTTTCCAGCTATCTCATCGAACTTATTCTCAGCTTTCCTTTGACCCCACCAGAAATTGGCCATAAGTTATCAAGCTCTAGACATAAGCTACCAGGCAACTTGAAGTAACTTATTGAGAAACTTGGAATTGACAATGCCACAACTTTGATCAGAGTTTCCTTACCCCCTTGAGAAAGAATTTTCTCCTTCCACCCTTATAATTTTCCAAACTCGATGCTTGATGTCTGAGAATGCCCTCTTCTTATCCCTTCCAACCATAGCTGGCAAGCCTAAATACTTGTCATAGTGCTAAACTTGATGAACTTGATGAACTCCCCAAAAAGATAGGATCTGGTTTCTGGTTTCTGGTTTCTGGTTTCAGGTTTCAGCTATGACATTCTTGATAAACACCATCCTAATTTTCTGTTTATTCACCTTTTTCCCAGAAGCTTTTTCATACACATCAAGTATACCTTGAATGTTGAGGTTAGCTTGCATTGTGGACCTGCAAAACAACAAACAATCATCGGCAAAGAAAAGATCATTCAGCTTGGGAGCAAGTTTGTAGACTTGATTCCTTTCACCATATTTTGGAGCTCAGCTTGCTTAAGAAGTCCAATTAATCCTTCAGAACATAAAAGAAAAGGATAAGGGGATCGGGAATCCCCTTGTCTCAACCCCTTGAAGGATAGATAGGCCCCTTAGGAATGCCATTCACTAATATAGAAAATGAGGCTGTTTGCATACACATTTTCATCAACTTAATCCATCTCACAGCAAACCCCATTCTCTGCATAATAGCCTCCAAGAAACCCCACTCAATTCGGTCATAAGTTTTGCTCATATATAATTTGAGTGACATAAACCCTTTCTTCCCTTGCCTTTTTTGTCTTAAGAAGTGGATCACCTCATGAACTACCAAGATATTATCTGTTAAAAGTCTTTGCGGCACAAAAGCTGATTGAGACAAAGAGATTATGCATGGTAAAACAGGTTTTAGTCTATTGGGTAAAACTTTAGAGACCAATCTGTATACCACATTACACAAGCTTATTGGTCTATCTCGCACTATTTCAGCTTTCTCCTTCTTGGGAATTAAGGAGATGAAAGTATGGTTGATCTCACTTGGCAATTCACCTTCATTAAGCATCCTTAAGCTGCTGTGGTGACATCTTTCCCCACCACATCCCAATATTTTTGGTAAAATATTGGAGACATTCCATCTGGACTAGGGGCTGTATATGGATCCATTTGTTGCAAAGCCATGAAAATCTCCTTAGCTTTGAAATCTGATAGCAGTTCTTGATTCATAGTAGCAGATATTCTTCCTTGTAGATTATCCAGAAAGTCCATATTACCAATCTGTGAATTAGTAGCGAAAAGGGTCTTAAAATAATTTAAAATCACTAAGTCTCGAGCCTCATCTGACTGCCAAACATCATTATCATCTGATACAAGATATAAAATTCATTTTTCTCCTTTGAGAGGCTTTACTGTGGAAAAATCTTGTATTTTTATCCCCCTCCTTTAACCAATGAGCCTTGGAATGCTGCCTCTACATAATTTCATCCCTCTCCACATAATTTTAAACTACATCGATAAGTCATTCACTTCATTCATTTTCTTTGCCCAAATTATGCACAGTATAAAATTGGTGCACAACTACACAAAAGAAAGGGATGAGGCAAACTGAACAATGAACTCTTGCTTAAAAGAAAGCTTTGATCTTTAAAAAAAAAAAAAAAACATAACAACTTCAGTTACCAATTTGAAAAGGAAAAGACATAGATGTACACATCTACAGACCTAGCACAGAGTCTGTACTACTACATTATCTAACCATGTATAGTGAATAAGCAAATTGATGAAATTTTCATTAAAAAAGAAAAAAAGAAGTAAAATACAAAGCTTGTTGTAAATGATACCGACTTAACAAAGTTAGTTTCATGTTTAATGAATGACCGACTTCTGACTTCATAAACTGCCTATATATGGTCCACTAAGCCGACCTATACTAAGCCACAAATCGACTTATAGTGCTTATATACATGGGGACATAGCGCGCTCGTACAGGATGTAATACAATTCCGGTGCTTGAGTAATAAAAATTTTAAATATTTTCTCTTTTAATATTATTCTCTTTTAAGTTTTATGATACTTATTAGAACGAAGGCTCTGCTAATTCTAAAGTTAGTGTGGTCTTTTACTTCAAATAAATTTTTTAATATATTATTTACAGATATCAATATGAATATGAAAAATTATATTACTTATTATTACTTAATAAAACTCTGCGTTTGTTTTCATGATTTTGTGAAGATGTTTCTTATTTACAAGATAACATATTTATTTCTGTGATTCATATATGTAAAAAATATCAAATCTTGCAAAATTAGAATTTGTTACTCTTGAACATTTCTAGAAAAAAAATATTTATCTTGGATTCTTAATGTTGAGATCCATTTAGATGCGATGAATTTAAGAGATACAAATACAATAAAAAAAAAATCACACATCCCGATAGGATTGTGTTAAGATAATGATTTTCGTTTGCAACTATATTCACATAGAATAAAAAATAGAATATCTCATAGTATAATATCTCCTTATTTTGTGAAATGATTAAGAGATAAATATGAGAATTAGAAAACTGTAATCCTCTCAAAAGCTCGTTTTGACTAATTACACTCAAAATTGCGAGATTTCAAGACTGTTAGTGAGTATAACTTTATACTTTTTAAAATCAACTCAATATTAAAATTATACAATGAGAAAGTCACTGATGATGATATGTTAGAGAAGACATATATTATTTTTCATGCATCGAATGTGCTCCTGCTGCAACAATATTAAACGCGAAAGCTCAAAAAATATTTTGAACTTATATCTTGTCGTCCAGTGGCTGAGCAAAATAATGAGTTTTTGTTGAAAAATTACCAGTCAAGTCCTATTAAATGCATATCATTCCCTAAAATGAATGGTACTAGATTTACACTATTAACAAGAGTGAATAGTGATGCTTTCAAAGAAATTGAAGGCATGGATGTGATAGAAAAAATTATAGAAGTGTGGATTTCACAAATGATAATACTAAGAGAGATAATAATAGAAATATATCGTATTACTAGGAATAATACAACTCAGAGAATATTAAATGTCATCAGAATAATTCTTTAAAAAAAATGAATATGTATATCATAAATGTGGTATGACTGAATATTGGTCACATACTTGTCGTATGGCTAAGAATTTGGTTGACTTATATCAAGCTTCTATAAATGGGAAAACAAAAAGTTTGAGACAAATTTTACTGAACAATCTGACGATTTAGTATCCATATATGAAGCAGATATTACTCACCTTGATATTTTTGATTTCTTTGAGGATTCTAATGGTAGAATTGATAATTTGATTAAAGATGGAAATATTCCTTTCAATTAATAAATTTTCTTTATCTTATAGTAAAACTTTTTAATATTTTATGACGTTTTGTAATAGAAGTTTTATATATTTCATAGAATCATGGGTTCTACTGATGAACTTTTAATCTCTAATATGAATGATAAATATATTTGTTTGGCTAACAGTGCTACAATTCATACAATTCTTAAGGATAAAAAATGTTTTTAAGATTTAACACTAAGCAAAACCTATGTCTATATTATATCAAGTTCATCGAATCTAATTGAAGGTTTCGAAAGAGTTTATATTGTGTTATTTAAATGACACCAAATTTTATATTGATGATACTCTATTTTTTTCACAATTGAGAATAAATTTATTGAATTTTAAAGATATACATCATAATAATTATCATATTAAAACTACCAACGAATACAATAAAGAGTATCTTTTAATTACTAAATTGATTTTGGGCTAGAAGCTCGTATTACAAAAGATATCTACTCTATCTTTTAGTTTGTATTATACAAAAATGAGGATAATTGAATCATATGTGGTAATGCAACATAAGTGCATTAATCGTAAAATATTTATGACTTGGCATAACCGCCTTGGACATTTGGAATCAATAATGATGATACGAATAATTGATAATTTGTATGAGCATCTACCATAGAATCAAAAATTATTTTATCTTATGAATATTTGTGTTTTGCTTGTTTTTAAGGTAAATTAATTATCAAAGCATATCCCTCAAATGTAATTGTTGAATCTTCATCACTTTTATAGATATAGACATATTTAACCATCAAGTGAACCATTTAAATATTTTATAATTTTAATTGATGCATCAAGTCGATAGTCACATATTTGTCTATTTTTTATTAAAAATATTACATTTACTAGACTTCTTTTCCAAATAATTAGACTACAAACACAATTCCCTAATTGTCCAATTAAAATTATTTGATTGGATAATGTAGGTGAATTTACTTCTCAAGCTTTTGATAGCTATTTCATGTCAATAGGAATAAATGTTGAACATTCTAATGCTCATACATACACTCAGAACGATTTACCTGAATTATTGATCAAAAGATTTCAGCTAATCGCTAGATTTTTACTAATAAAATCAAACTACTTATTTCTACTTAGGGACACGCCAAATTTTATGCAGCATCATTGATTCGGATTAGACTATCAGTATATCATAAATATTCTCCATTACAGTTTGTATTTGGTCAACAATTATATATTTCTCACTTTTGTACTATGTATGTTTCAATTGCACATCTACTACATACAGCAATGAGTCCTCGACGTATATTTAGAATATATGTATTTTTAGTTTTACATCTATTATTAAATACATTGAGCCTCTTACATGAGATATGTTTAAGGTACGTTGTGAGAATTGTCATTTTGACTAATATATTTTTTCACCATTGGTAACGAAAAGTCAGTGCTTGATGCACGATAGAAAATTACTTAAGAAAATAAAACTCTATCCCAATTTGATCCTCATACAAATTAATGTAAACTAAAATTTTAAAAAATTATTTATTTGCAAAATGCTACAAATCAATTATATGTATTTATTATTACTAAAAGTGTAGTAAAATCACATATTTTTGTTATTAATGCTCTAGTAAAGATTGTTATTCCTAAAGAATAAGTTGTCAAAATAGTAATAGATAAGTATAAAACACGCTTGAAACATGAACGATATATTAGTACAAAAAATAAAATTTAAAAAAAAATACAAAATAAATTTAATTTTTCTAAAGAGTCCAAACTCACAAAACATACCATAAGAGTAATTAATGATCCTAAAAGGATTAAATCTCCTGCATCAAGATTTTTTGAAAAAGAATTTCTTAAAAATATATTTTATGAAATATCTCATTTGAAGAGAGATAAATATTTGAAAATAATAAAATTTTAATATATTTCAAAAATATTGAAGAAATTCTAAATAAAAATAAAACTGTTATTAATAACATATTTTTATAAAAAAAAAACATTAAGAAACGATCTGGCTAATAATATTAGAAAAGCAACTCTCTATTCACACAGTCACATGTATGCAAAAATACAATAAAAATATTAGAACTCACCGCACCGAATCACCCCAAATGAGTAAAAAAAAAATGGCGATCTCAGTTCTCATTTCACTATCGTCTTCGTGTCCAAGCTCTCAGTTCCACCTCCCCGAAGTCCACCGCCCAAGACGAAACTCAGTTCCATAGCCACCATCTCAGTCCGTCGCCGACTATCCATTGCCGAGCTTGGTTTTTCAGACCACCTGACCCATATCACCCAAACTTATTTTACACTACTGTCGGCCACATATTTCACACCACCCCAGTCGGCCATACTTACGGTTTTTCATGACTGAGAAAGGTTACCTTGATGTTGTTGAGGTAATTTTCACTATTCCGAGTACTCAATCGGCAAGCTAATATATTACACTATATGTGTTTGATTAAATGTCGATGAGAAGATGAAACTCGCCTATTATCGGGCCAAGAAGATGAAAACTGAGATGCTTTTGTTCCACACTTCCCTTATCTTCTGTTTTCTTTTCTTCGAATGTTATATGTTTGCTTTTTTACGAGAAATCTGAGATGGGATGATTTGAGTGTTTGATAATAATTCTTTAATTGTACACTCCTTGTTGTACTTGGATTATGCCTTTACCGTTTTATAATGAAGCACTTATAAATAAAAACTTGCCGATTTCTTTCTGGCATCTACTAATAACCACATAACATTCTAAACAAATGGATAAGGAGCTGCTGTGAACTTACATGCTCGATTTCAAATCTGTGTTGATTACGGTGGCTTTATATATCTCAGAGATAATATGCCATACATTGTTATAATAGAATGTCAGATCGTGCATGAAATAGACTTTGTGAGTCCCACTTTGTCGCCTTTATTGGTATAAAAGAGTCTGTTCTACCGAAAATCAAGGTCAATGCTTTGGCTCTCTTCAAAAGCTCATACCATGCCGACGACTAATGGAGGTTTGCTTAAGTCAAATGTTTTAATATTTTTTTTCGTTTCTATATATTTGAGATAGTTTTTTTTTTTTCACATCACAAATAGTTTTGTGACTAATGTGACAGGAGGGTTGCAAAACTTTTGAAAGTTGTGAAGCTTTCTCGTTTTGAAGTTGATGAGTTTTTGTGAATTGAGGCTTCATATTTTTTAGAGTACTTATGTCTTTGGCACCAATGCAATGAACTTATGCCTTCGATACCAATGTTATTTTTTTCTGTAATTCGGTGTGTAAGTCAATGTGCTTGTGTCTTTGGTACCAATGTTATGTACTTATGTCATTCAATTTAACAGGTTTGCTTGTGTATTATTCTTTGAAGTGCGTAAATCAGTGTGCTTAGACACTTGAATGTGTATGGAATATAAACCTGGTTATTGGTACTTGAGAAATGGGAATTATATGTATAAATTCAGGAATTGGGAACCTGGTTTTTCCCATCAATCTGTGCCATTTGCTTAATAATTGGGAATTATATGTATAAGTTTTGCAGCTCATTAAAGCTAAGAGTTTTAAAGTCTCATATAATCTCTCTGTTGTAAATGTGTTTGTTTTAATGCAGAAAAATTGTAAAGTTAACATAAGCACTAGTCCCTGGGCAAATAAATACGATTTTAATTAAAGGTATCATTTAAGCTAGTCTTCACATTTTCATTACAAATCAATTGTCCAAAGCTCTCATTTTAATGAGAGCACTGCCTGACATACACTAATATTTTTGGGATACATAAAACTTACAGCAAAAATCACAATGAAAAACAACCACGACACCTTTCAAGGTTCCCTTATACTTCTTCTTCATTGCTTTATATTTGGCCTGTTCGATCAACTGATACTCATAAAGTAACCTCTTTCCCTCTTGAAGTCCACGCACTTGAACCAGAATGAGAACGGAAACCTATCATTTGCTGGAAAATATGGAAGAAAGTAAGTATATATGAGACAAAAACATGATTGGGGTAAGAGTATAGAAAGAAGAATATTTGATAGTGGAGCAAGACATGATTGGGGTAAGAGTACTAGAAACCCCAAACCTTCTCCCATTTAGAACTTAGAATCATTGTTGCTCTGTAGCTTATGTAAAGAGACTTTTGCAACTTTCCATGAGTTATAAAACACATACTTTCGAAAAAATTTGAGTCTAGTAGATAAAAACTGCACACAAAATAATGGGGGTTTCATCGCAAAATCATGTTTTTATAAACGGAATTCAACATTTACAACCGTGTTCATATGAAATGGCATAAGAATGATCTATAGGTGCCCGTGATGTAAAACTTGTCTTGTTTTGAACCACCAAGAATTCTGCCAACAATAAAATTGAATGGCTGCACAACATAAACTTTTGTTTTTAGACAAGTGGGTCTTGAACACACAACTTCATCCTTCATCTCGTTCATAATCTCACTCTCGTCGTGTTCATCCAAATTTGAGCTAGAGCTCATTGCCATCGACAATCACAACTTACAGTATTTGATAACTGATAAGATGATTCTGAGTAATAGGTTTATTTCCCTCTTAACATATATCCTTCAAGAGATCACATTTTCCAATATATAGAAGCAAGAAATCTGCTACCGAGTAAATCCAACTGCTATCACAACATTTTCCAAGATCAGACATTTACTTGAGAATGTACTGAAAGAAACGGGGAAAAAAATAGGGCTTTGCATAACTACATCGGCACGACAGTCTAATTTCATGAACTATTGAGCTTCCGCATTAAACAACTTTGCATGATTCTATACCATCTGTAATAATTGTAGCACAAATGATAAAAGCACTTGCAAAATAATATTCAAAACACGCATAACCACTGGATCTGTGTTCAAGTTCTATCACCAGATTCTTCATCAAAACCATTTGCATTTAAATCAACCTTCCAAGAGATAGTGGTGGGGCCAATTATATCATCAAGCTTACATTTTAGGATGTATCAACTGGATTATCCTTTGGGTTTGGCTTAAAACCAGGCAAATGCCAAGGGTCATCCCAAGGGCAAATGCCGCAATGCTCTTACCATTCTCAGACTTGTACAACTGCCTTAGATTAGGAGTTTCAGGTGCCATTAGGTACCAATAATTTACACTTAATTAGGGCAATCAAACTCCTTGCAAGGAGCTTAAGAAGACATTGTGATTGAGCATCGAGAGAGAAATTTCAAAGATGGAGAGAGAAATTATTGAGAGTGTTTGGGTCTCTATCATCGTTTGGTTCACTGTCACCATCTTAATCGGGGAGTGCAGTGCGGGATGAATGTGTCAAGACCATCGGGGATGGACTGGAAGAAGTAAGGGAGGCTGGAAAACTAAAGAGTGACAGAGGGGGAGGGGTGTATGGAATCTTTAATCGGGTGGTATGCAGATGACATCGAAGCTCAATAAGCCTTTTACGTGCCACCGTGTGATGGAATGACTGTTTTTATAATATTATTAGACGTACCGCTTCCTAGGCTTTTTCATTTTCATATAAGATGACTCTCGATATTACCAAAAGTAATGAAAAAAATTAATCAAGAATTTTCAAAAAATGTCGACATTACCAAAAGCTAGCAAAGCGAGAGGTTTTTAGATCTATTACAAACACTAAAATGTGTAATGCTTGTTAGATATAAGTGAATATTTGTACAAATGCATCATAAAAAAAATGAAATTTTGTAGTACAAAGTACGACTTGTCACATAAGGTTTCTTGCAGAAACTTGTGATTGATTGTAAGGAAATATATTCTCTTATTATAAATGCAATCACATTTAGATTTTTAATTAGCATGATAGTTACAAAAAGATTAGATATGCGATTGATAGATATGGTCATTGCATATTTATATAAATTATTGGATCATAACATATATATGAAAATCTTTGAAAGATATAAAATACTTGAAACATCTAATTTAAGTACATCCAGAATATATACTCTATCAGGTTTCAAAGATTTTTACATGGGTTAAAACAATTCAGACG
This sequence comes from Platycarya strobilacea, assembly GCA_036898215.1. Taxonomy (NCBI): domain Eukaryota; kingdom Viridiplantae; phylum Streptophyta; class Magnoliopsida; order Fagales; family Juglandaceae; genus Platycarya; species Platycarya strobilacea. The sequence goes on along the minus strand of CM072555.1, from coordinate 20,848,463 downwards.
CATTTGATATAATCATCTCAGCAGATATATATTGAAAAAAAGATTTGAGATTAATTCAATATGCTCATGTATTTTTATTAAGAAATTAGAATTCAGATTTGTTATTATTGCGGTTTATGCTGATAATTTAAATATTGTTGAAACTCCTAAAGAGATCACAAGAACTACTACATATTTAAAGAATAAATTTGAAATAAAAAATCTTGACAAAACAAATTTTATCTCAACCTATAGTTCAAGTATTTGTCAAACAGAATTCTTATTAATTACTCAATGTATATAGAGAAAGTCTTGAAACACTTTTATATGGACAGAGCTCATCCTCTGAGTACTCCAATAGTTGTTCAATCACTTAATGTATAGAATAATCCATTTCGTCCTTGTGAATACTGTTGAATCCAAGATTTCAAGTTTCGTATCTACGTGTAGATTTTGATAATAACAAATAAATTCAAGTCTCAAATTCAAATTATTTACGCAATGGAGCGAAGCGCACATCAAATATAAAAGAACAAGTCTACAAATGAAGCTAATAGATTATTTTTGTACATCTTTTGATAAAATTTGAAATTGGATTAAGACTCCAAATTACTCTTTTTTCTCATAAAACATCAAATTACTTTTTTCACATATGCAAGACATCTTTAAATGTCTTACTTTTGAAAATTATGTTTTTCACATGTGCATAACATTATCAAACAATATAATTTCGAAAATTATTTTTTTATATAAAAATTTGAATTTGTGAGATGATTGATTATCATATTTGATATGTGCATATTTTGTTTGAAAGTCTTGAAGGGTGGTTGTGTGTTTTTTTGACAAATGCAAAAGTATATGATTTTGTTTGAAAGTCTTGAAGGGCGGTTGTGTGTTTTTTTAACAAATGCAAAAGGTAAATAATTTTGTTTGAAAATGTTAAAGGGTGGTTGTGTGTTTTTTTGACATATGCAAAAAGAAGATGATTTGGTTTGAAAAATAAGTCATGCTCATTTTGTCATGTATGAAAAGCAAAAGATTAGATTTGATTTTTTTGAAAAATGAATGGAGTTATCTTTAACAAATGCAAAAAGGAAATGCTTTTATTTGAATTTTTTGAAAAGTAAATAGTGCTCTTATTTGACATGTGAATATTTTCAAATTTGAAATTGAAGACTCAAGTGAGCTCACTTGAGTTTTGCAAAAATCACAACAAGAGCTTACACATCTATTGCTAAGTTTTGCATCATTTTTTCAAAACTCTCATTATCTCTTTTCTAAAGATTTGAGACTTAATTCTTGTTCTTTTTTAGAGAGATATATGTTATGCTGTATTGTTTCTATCTCACTCATTGAGGAGTATACTTTGATAATCTACCCACTATCAACTCTTGTATCAGTAAGAGGGTGCATATAACCCTTGTGTGTGTAGAAAGTGTTCTACACAAGAAACAGTTAAATCACCAAGTGTGAGGTGATTGGAAGTGTAGAGAATGTTCTACACGGATTCTTTGGAGCGGTACTGCTCAAATGTGTAATAGGTTTTTATCTTCACCTAAAGGAGATTGACTAGTGAATTTGAAATTATCAAGGGGTAACTTGAGACGAGAACGTAGGCAGTGGGACTAAATCTCGTAAAAATATTGAGTTTGCTTTTTTCTCACCCTCCTATTTACATTTCTTACTACTTTATATTCTGTTTATATTTTATATTGTGTATTTGATTTATAAGTGTTAATTTTTATAATATAACCAAATTCACCCTCTTCTTGTGTTAGTCATCTAGGCAACAATTGGTATCATAGCAAGGGTTCTGTTATAAGATTAACTATCTTTTAAGTTAAGATCATAGGCTAATAATGCAGTTACTTTCGCTGAAGGTCAATTCAGTAATCGACTTCCGCTATTTTGTAGAGATAATTATACTTTCTAGAAAGCTAAAATAAGAATATTTTTTCAATCTCAAGATCGAGAAATCTGGAAATATATTGTAAATGGGCCTTATATTAAAAAAAACTGTTGATGGAGTAAAAGTCAAAAAGGAAGAGGAAGAGTTTGATCACAAAGACGATAAACTTTATACTGTAAATATAATGGTTATGAATTTTTTATATAATGCTTTCCATGGTAATGAATTTAACAGAATAATGACTTGCAGGACAGCAAAGGAAATTTGGGACAACTTTGAAGTAATCTATGAAAGAATTTCGCAAGTCAAAGAATCAAAAATTTATGTTCTTATGCATGAATATGAAATGGTCAAAATGAATGATGATGAATCTATCTTTTCTATGTATACTCGTTTTACTAATATTATAAATAGTTTGACATCTCTTGGTAAAGTTTATTCCAATTTGGAGATAGTAAAGAAAATTTTCAACTCCTTGCCAAAACGTTGGGAGTCAAAAGTAATGGCGATTCTTGAAGTTAGAAATCTTAAAAAACTCGAAGTAAATGAACTCATCGGGTCACTTATTACCCATAAATACACATTGAAAAGAGGAGAAGAAGAAGGAAAGCAAAATAAGAGCTTGGCACTCAAAACCGTTCCTCATAAAAATGAAAGCGATGAAGATGAAGAAAGCGATGACGAAGAGATTGCAATGATCACAAGAAGATTTAAGAAATTCTTGAAAAATAAAGCTCCTCCAAGGAAACCTTTCAAAAAATATTCTAACAAAAATACAAGTAAAAATGATTCATTAATTTGTTATAAATGTAAAAAGTCTGGATATATCAAAGCAGATTGTCTCCTGCTAAAAAAAGATCGATACAAAGGCAAAAAAGCAATGAAAACTACATGAGATGATTATTCAAGTAGCTTAGACAGCGATGTAAGCAATGAAGAATCTGCAAATCTTTTTCTCATGGCTAAAAATGATCTTGAGGTAACAAATTCTGAAAATATTGAAAATCTTTCTTATGAAGAGTTTCAAAATGTTTTGGAATAGGTATATGAGAAATTTAAAAAATTGGGTATTAAATATATCGCTTTGAAAAAGAAAAATTCTTTTTTAATAAATGAAATTGATGTTTTAAGAAAAGAAAATATAGTTTCAAAAGATGACAATGATGAACTAAAAAAGAAAGTAGCTGATTTAGAAAAGATTGTTGAAAATTTCATAAATGGAAAAATAATTTTCGAAAAATTTCTTGGTAATCAAAGATGTGTTTTTGATAAGATAGGTTTGGGATACATGTCAAAAGAAAAAATCAAACCCTATAAAAATTTCTTTGATAAACCTATTAAATCAAAACCAGACTTTCAAATTTTTTTTCCTAAAAATAGATTTGTCAAAGAAAGACATTATTACAATCATTCAAGTTATTCAAGTATGTTACATGTTATTTGTAATTTTTGTAATAGAAATGGTTATAACTATCATGCTTGTCCTATTAAAAGAAAACATACAATGACTATTAGGACCATATGGGTATCAAAGAATTTTATTTTTTCTAATACTAATAAATAAAGGACCCAAAGAACATGGGTATTAAGAAAAATTATTTTAATTATTTTTGTAGGTATGCATGAAGTCTTCCGTAAATAAAACAAGATGGTTTTTAGATAGCGGATGCTCAAGACACATGACAGGAGATAAAATTAAGTTCATTGATCTCACTCCTAAAGAATAATGAAACGTGACATTTGGAGACAATTCAAAAAGGAAGATCGTGGGAATCGATAAAGTTGGTAATAAGTTTTCTCTCATAATTGAATATGTTCTACTTGTTGAAAGTCTAAAACATAATCTTTTAAATATAAGTTAATTATGTGATAAAAAATTTGCAGTTACCTTCAAAAAGGATAAGTGCATTATTTTGAATAATCATGATTGCAATATTTGTTTTATTACTCTTAGAAAAAATAATGTTTATACAATTCAATTTGAAGAAATTGCCTCACAAAATACTATTTGTTTATCAGCTCAACATGAAAATAGTTGGTTATGGCATAGAAAGTTAGGTTATGCAAACATAAAACTTATTTCCAAACTTTCAAAAAATGATCTTGTGAGAGGTTTGCCAAAAGTAAACTTTTTTAAAGACAAAATCTGTGATGCATGCCAGTTTGGTAAACAAATAAAAATTTCTTTCAAAATCAAGAAATATATTTTCACTACTAGATCTTTGCAACTAATACACACGGACCTTTTTGGACCAACAAAGTTGTGAGTCTAGAAGGAAAATATTATGCATTTTTTATTATTGATGATTTCTCTAGATATACTTGGGTCATCTTTGTCGCTTATAAAGATGAGGTACATAATGTCTTTACCAAACTATGCAGGAGAATTCAAAATGAAAATGACTATACTATTTCAAACATCCGAAGTGACAGGGAAAAAAAGTTTGTCAATAAAGATATTGAGTCTTTTTGTGATGAAAATGATTTTCTGCATAATTTCTCTACTCCTCGAACTCCTCAACAAAATCGGGTAATAGAGAGGAAGAATAGATCTCTTCAAAAAATGGCAAGAACAATGCTTAATAAAAATAGTTTACCTAGTTATTTTTGGATCGAAGCGGTAAATACTACATATTGTGTTATAAATAGAGTTATGTTAAGGTCTAAATTAGATAAAACCTCTTATGAGCTTTGGAATGAGAAAAAACCCAACATTGGTTACTTTCATATATTTGAATGCAAATGTTTTATATTCAATAACAGAGATAATTTAGAAAAGTTTGATGCAAAATCTGATGAAAGTATTTTTTTTTTTTTGGATATTCAACAAATAGTAAAACTTATAAAGTATTGAATTAAAAGATTTTGACTATACAAGAATCTATACATGTAGTATTTGATGAATCTAACTCTCTACTCGACAAAAAAAATAAAATGGAAGAAATCCAACATGGAGACATCAGGAAAGATCATCAAGATTTAGTATAAGATGCAACCAAATAGTGGAAACTTGTGAAAAATCATCTAGTGGAACAAATTCTAGGAGAACCTTTACGAGGTGTAAGTACTCGATCATCTTTTAGAAATATTTATAATTACACTATTTTTTTTTATCTCAAATTGAACATGTTGCCCAGATGACTAACACAAGAGGGGGTGAATTGGGTTATATTATAAAAATTAATATTTATAAATCAAATATACAATATAAAATATAAACAGAATATAACGCAGCAAGAAATGTAAAGAGTAGGGTAAGAAGAAGCAAATTCAGTATTTTTACGAGGTTCAGCCCCACTACCTAGGTGCTCATTTCAAGCTACCCCTTGAGGATCCCAAATTCACTAGTCAATCTCCTTTAGGTGGAGATAGAGAAACCTATTACACCTTTAAGCAGTACCGCTTTAAAAAATCCGTGTAGAACACCCTCTACACTTTCAATCACCTCACACTTGGTGATTCAACTATTTTTTGTGTAGAACACCTTCTATACACACAAGGGTTATACGAACCCTCTTACTGATACAAGAGTTAATAGTGGGTAGACTATCAAAATACACTCTTTAATGAGTGAGATAGAAACAATACAGCGCAACATATATCTCATTCAAAAAGAACAAGAATTAAGGGTCAAAATTTTAGAAAAGAGAGAATAAGAGTTTTGAAATAATAATGCAAAACTTAGCAATTGATGTGTAAGCTCTTGTTGTAATTTCTACAAAACTCAAGTGAGCTATTTATAGGCAAATGAGTCTTCAATTTTAAATTTAAAAAGATTCACATGTCAAATAAGAGTACTATTCACTTTTCAAAAGATTCAAATAAAAACATCTCCTTTTTATATTTGTCAAAGACAAGTCCATTCATTTTTCAAAGAAATCAAACCTAATTTTTTACTTTTCATACATGACAAAATGAGTATGACTTATTTTTCAAACCAAATGATCTTCTTTTTGCATATGTCAAAAAAATACACAACCACCTTTCAAGATTTTCAAACAAATCATCTTCTTTTTGCATATGTCAAAAAAACACACAACCACCTTTCAAGATTTTTAAACAAATCATTTATCTTTTGTATTTGTCAAAAAAACACACAACTACCTTTCAAGATTTTTAAACTAATCAACTATTTTTGTATTTGTCAAAAAAACACACAACCACTCTTTAAGATTTTCACACAACACATGCATATATTAAAGATGACAATCAATCATCTTACAAATTCAAATTTTTATGCATATGTGAAAAAAAAATAATTTTTAAAATTAATATTTTAATAAAGTTATACAAATGTAAAAAATACAATTTGATACTTTATGAGAAATGATTAATTTTGAGTCTTAATCAAATTTCATATTTTAAGAGATGTACAAATTTACTCTATGAGCTTCATTTGTAGACTTGATATTCTTTTTGTTCATACTTGATTTCTTGATGTGCTTAACTCTCTTCATGCGTAGAAAACTTGAGTTTAAATCTTAAATATTATTTGTTATCATCAAAATCTATACGTAGATATGAGACTTGAAATCTTGGGTTCAACAGAACCCAAAAATATTGATAAAGCATTTATTGATGAATTATGGATTCTAGCTATGCAATAAGAGCTAAATCAATTTGAAAGAAATAATGTATGGACATTTATTCCTAAACTCAAAAATCATGCTGTTATTAGAACAAAATGGATTTTTAAAAATAAGAAAGACGAGTCTGGAATCATCACTAAAATAAGGCTCGACTTGTAGCCAAAGGTTTCAATCAAGAGGAAGGAATCGATTATGATGAAACGTATATACCTCTCGCAAGATTAGAAGCTATTCGAATGTTACTTGTATATGCATGTTATAAAAATTTCAAATTTTTTCAAATGAATGTTAAAAGTGCTTTCTTAAATGGTTTTATAAATGAAGAGGTATATGTTGAGCAACCTCCAGATTTTGAAAATCATATTTCTCCTAATCATGTTTTTAAGTTTGCAAAAGTATTATATGGACTCAAACAAGCTCCTAGAGCTTGGTATGAGAGATTTAGTGATTTTTTAATTGAAAAAGGTTTTTCAAGAAGAAAGATCGATACAACTCTTTTCATCAAATATGAATAGGATGATATTCTTTTAGTTCAAATTTATATTGATGATATAATATTTGGTACTACTAATGAAAATATGTGCCAAGATTTCGCTAAGAGCATGCAGGAAGAATTCGAAATGAGCATGATGAAGAACTTAATTTCTTTTTTGGATTGCAAATCAAGCAAGTAAAAAGTGGAACATTCATTAATCAGTCAAAATATATCAAAGAGCTACTCAAAAAGTTTGAGATGGAATGTGCGAAGGTAATTGGAACACTAATGAGTCCAACCACCAAACTTGATAAAGATGAAAGCGGTAAGCCAGTTGATTCAAAGGTATATCGAGGTATGATTGATAGTTTATTATATTTTACATCTAGTAGACCTGATATTATGTTCAGTGTATATTTATGTGCACATTTTCAATCATCTCCAAAGCAATCTCATTTGATTGCAGTCAAGCGTATTTTTAGAATCTTGCCGGTACCATTGACCTAAGGTTATGGTATCCTAAGCACACTTCTTTTAATCTTATTAGTTATTCAGATGCGGATTATACTGGTTGCAAAGTTGATCGAAAAAATACTAGTAAAACATGTCATTTTTTAAGTCATGCACTTGTTTCATGGTTTAGTAAAAAGTAAAATTCTATTGCATTATCTACTGCTGAGGCAGAATATGTTGCTGCAGACAGTTGTTGTGCTCAAGTTCTTTACATGAAGCAACAACTTGAGAATTTTAAACTTATGTACAATCATATTCCTATAAACTTGATAATACTAGTGCTATAAATCTTTCAAAAAATCCAATACAACATTCTACGACCAAGCATATTGAAATTAGATATTATTTTTTTAGAAATCATGTGCAGAAGGGCGATATTATATTAAAATTCACTAGCACACATGATCAATTGACAGACATTTTCACAAAACCCCTACCAGAAGATACACTATGCATGATTAGAAGAGAAATAGGAATGATGCATGCCATAAATATCTGCTAGATACTTTTATTCATTTATCTCAAGTGACCTACAGAAACTTGAGACGTTTAACCTCATCATTCAAATGCATTTACTTCTTATAAATCATTATAACATCCTTGTCTAAAAGATTAGGCAATCGAAATAAAGAGGCAAGTAAGGATTTTAAATTTTTATTCTGTTACTTTAACTCTACTATTTTTTTATTTGACTCATAAACAAGTCGTTGAAGTACAGAGACAGTCTCGCTAAACTTCTCAAATTCCCGAGTTTTGGACTGCAACCGAGTGGAGAAAGCAACAATGGGAGATGAGTATCGAGTCTTGAGACCCACAAGCTCGTAAATGGCATCATGATCTGATTTATTAGCCAAATCAGTATTTTGTTGCTTCATGGTACCTACAACAGATGCAGAAATAGTTTGAGGTGAATAATACCTTATATCTTGATCACGAGAAGCACTGAAGGAAAATTGATGAGCCATTGAAATTTTGTAAAGTGAGAATAAAGATGAGTTACAGAAATGAGAAGAAGATTTTATGCGGATTAGATAAAACTAATGATTGTTTTTATAAAGATGGAAATAAGTAGAAGACAAACTGTCATATCTTCAAGTTTTATTTAGTCAAACTTACAAGATATGCCAGATGCATATTGTCAAAAGTTACCGAATTAAGCCAGCGAGATTAATTACAATTGTCCATGTTTCTCTCGTAAAACGTTGCCATTATCTGCTTATGTTGACTCTGTGCTTGAACTCTCACTCGTTCCGATTCCTCTATTTGAAGTTTCAGAACACGAACTAATTCTTTCAAATCTTTATTTTCTTACTTTAACATTTTATTATTTCTACCTTTATTTGCAAGCTTTTGATACAGAACAGATATTTGATTGTTAACTTGATTAACCTCATTTGCCCTCGCTAGTAATCTCCAAGACATGGTCGTAACAGAGGTAGCATATTGACCACTGAGAGTTCTTGATGCTGCAACAACTTCAGAATCAGTCCTACCAATAAAATGCATCTCTACTTCTATCATGGTGTTGACAATTTCGGGAGATAAAATGATTGGTTGAAACGGTTCCTGATTCAAATCTGGAAGATTATTAGACGAAATTTTTTCTGCCATTCTATCGTTTTGGATAAACAGATACTTGATCAATGAGTAATGTGAGATTTGTTTTAGCATTCGGTGGGTGAAAATGGTCATTTAAACAGAAACCGAAAACTTTCAAATTTCTACGTATCTTATTTGTCAACAACATCAAGCGGATTTGAATCTCCTTCTACATCGAATTACCAGAGCTAGACCTCCAACTTTTGCAGGTTTTGTCAGATACGTGTGGCTCTGTACCGAATTCTCTACAGTCTCTACTAACGCACCGTTTTATTTGTCTATTAGTTATTGTAGGAAAATGTCTTATTGAACTAATTATGATTCATTTTTAATGACGCCAAAAGAGGAAAATGTTTTAGACGTCAATATTTAGATTTTTAACTCTGTTATATATGCTGAAATTATATTTATCTATTGTTTGAAAAATTAACGCATATTCTCAGGAGGAGCTTAAGCATTACTGTAAGTCTCAAAATTCTACTAAGTATTTGTCATCATAAAAAATGGGAGATTGTTGAATCCAAGATTTCAAATTTCGTATCTACGTATAGATTTTGATGATAATAAATAAATTCAAGTCTCAAATTCAAATTATTTACGCAATAGAACGAAGCGCACATTAAGTATAAAAGAACAAGTCTACAAATGAAGTTAATAGATTATTTTTGTACATCTCTTGATAAAATTCAAAATTGGATTAATGTTTCAAATTACTATTTTTTCTCATAAAACATCAAATTACTTTTTTCACATTTACAAGACATCTTTAAATGTCTTAGTTTTGAAAATTATGTTTTTCACATGTGTATAACATCATCAAATAATATAATTTCGAAAATTATTATTTTTTATATAAAAATTTGAATTTGTAAGATGATTGATTATCATATTTAACATGTGTATATTTTGTTTAAAAGTCTTGAAGGGTGGTTGTGTGTTTTTTTGACAAATGTAAAAGATAGATGATTTTGTTTGAAAGTCTTAAATGGTGGTTATGTGTTTTTTTAACAAATACAAAAAGGTAGATGATTTTATTTGAAAATCTTAAAGGGTGGTTGTGTGTTTTTTTGACATATGCAAAAAGAAGATAATTTGGTTTGAAAAATAAATCATGTTCATTTTGTCATGTATGAAAAGTAAAATATTAGGTTTGATTTATTTGAAAAATTAATAGAGTTGTCTTTGATAAATGCAAAAAGGAAATGCTTTTATTTTAATTTTTTGAAAAGTGAATAGTGCTCTTATTTGACATGTGAATCTTTTCAAATTTGAAATTGAAAACTCATTTGCCTATAAATATCTCACTTAAGTTTTGCAAAAATCACAACAAGAGCTTACACATCTATTGTTAAGTTTTGCATCATTGTTTCAAAACTCTCATTATCTTTTTTCTAAAAATTTGAGTCTTAATTCTTATTATTTTTTAGAGAGATATAGGTTGCGCTGTATTATTTCTATCTCACTCATTGAGGAGTATATTTTGATAGTCTACCCACTATCAACTCTTGTATCAGTAAAAGTGTGCGTATAACCCTTGTGTGTATAGAAGGTATTCTACATAGGGAATAATTGAATCATCAAGTGTGAAGTGATTGGAAGTGTAGAGGGTGTTCTATACGGATTCTTTGGAGTGGTGCTACTTAAAGGTGTAATAGGTTTTTATCTCCACCTAAAGGAGATTGACAAGTGAATTTGAAATTCTCAAGAGGTAACTTGAGGCGAGGACGTAGACAGTGGGGTTGAATCTCGTAAAAATACTGAGTTTGCTTTTTCTTACCCTACTCTTTACATTTCTTGTTGCTTTATATTCTGTTTATATTTTATATTGTGTATTTGATTTATAAGTGTTAATTTTTATAATATAACTCAATTCACCCTTCCTCTTATATTAGCCATCTGGACAACAAATACAATAAAAAAGTCATTGGTTCTGAAGTATCAATGCAATTAGAGTTTTAATGTATCTTGCAAACTGCATTCGGCCTGATATTGCATTTTCAGTTAATCTACTTGCAAGATATAATTTTGCACTAACTCGAGGCATTAAAATGATATTAAACATGTCATTCGTTACTTTCGAGGTATGGTTGATATAAGATTATTTTATCAACATGGATCAAGTTCATAATTGATTAGATATGCAAATGCAGATATATCAATGTAGAGATAGATTTCAAATTAGATACGTGCTTACTTATGAAAATTTTGCTATATTATGGAAGTATGTCAAGTAAACACTATTTGCTGCATTTTCAAATGACTCATAGATCATTGCAATTCATTAAGCAAGTCAAGAGCGTATTTGATTGAGATCAATGATTTAACATACTCAAAAGAGTATGGTCTTCCCGTAATCAGTAATAGCCCAATAATTTTATACAAAAATAATATTATTTGTATCACTCAAATCAGATGAAGATATATTAAAAGTGAAAAAATTAAACATATTTCATTTAAATTCTTTTATACTCACAAATTTTAAGAAAAATGTGAAATTGTGCCAAACAGATACAATCAAGTAATAATATGATATATTTATTCACTAATGTATTACCAACTGCAATATTTAAAAAAATAGTGCAGATATTGAAATGTGAAAACTTAAATATATATATAATCATATACTTTTTAATAAGAGTAAATATTTTAAAAACTTATACTGATTATACTCTTTTTCTTTTAATAAGATTTTGTTTCATTAAATTTTCTTTTCCAAAATATTAATGAGGAAATTTTAAAATATTTAATAGTATATATGAATATTGTATTTTTATATTTGTTATTGACTTTTCTTCTTATTAAATTTTTACTTAACAAAATTTTAATAAAATATTTTTTTTTATAGGTTATCATTTAAAAGAGAGTATTATAACTTTACTTTACAAAGTCAGTTTCATGTTTAATGAATGACCGACTTTAGACTTCATAAGCCCGTTCCGACATATACTAAGCCACAAACCAACCTATAGTGCCTATATATATGGGGAATAATGCACTGAGGATGTGATACAATTTTAGTGTTTAAGTAATAAAAATTTTAAATATTTATTTTTATTTTTAGTTTTATTCTCTTTTTAAATTTTATAACAAAGCAATTTTTTTTTCTTTTTTTTACGGGCAACAAGTGTCAGCAACAATCTCAACTAATTTTCATGAAGCACAAGCTCTTGGTAAGTGTGAATGTGGATTTCCAAACCTAAAGGTTGTATGATATTTACATGAAGGTGTAGTCAGTCTACTAACGATAATTTAAGTTATGTTATGTTATGATGTGGAATCAGTACCTAACCTTACATATAATAAGGGTGGGTCTACTTCCATCGCTAGGGGCTTCCTCCCGCTAATGCAAATAAGTTTTTTTTTATTTATATATATATATATATATATTATTTAATACTTTTGAATATTTTAAAAAATAAAAAAAAATCTTAAAATTATTTCAAAACATCTCTTTAATCATTAAATAAAGAAAAATCAAAATAAAAAATCACAATAATAACACCGAGTGGTAAGATTGAATAATAAGAGTAGCATTTGTTATATAATAATTAAGAGAAACTCTTTAATATTATTTTAAAATATCTCTTTAATCATTTGCAAGTATCGAATAATTTTTTTTAAAAATAAATAAATATGAAATTCATATAATAAATTAATTTTTAATAATAAATTTTATTCTTTTTTATAAAATTATATAATATATATTCTTGACTATACATAATATTACTCGCATCGATTATACAAAATGTGATTACGACCTCATGAATTAAGAAGATAAATTTAAAAATTCAAGGAGCAAAAACATAGTTTGTAAAATTTAAGGAATAATTATGATTTTGTTTATTGGATTCAGATTTCTAAGTAAACGAATAAGATGTACATGGATCTAAAAACAACTTTTTTTTATGCTCCAATTTGTTTGGAATTTAAAAGGAAAATAAATAAATAGAGATGTACTGTACAATGCACGCTGGAGTGCACTCTTTTACGTGTGAGCCAACGACCGTACCTCATAAGCGTCAATACCACAGTTGTATTGGATGTCAGGATCAGAATCCTTGAAAACACCGAAAAAAGCCTGTGCCTCGTGGTGGTCGTGTAGATCTAAGCAAAGACATGGCTACTCTCGGCTCACAGCCTCACACCATAGATCTAAACTATTTTAATTTAATTTAATTTATTTTTTAGAGATGAAATCAAATAAGTTAAATAAAAATTAAAAATTAAAAATTAAATAAAATCTTATTTATATTTTGAGATTGAAAAAAATTAAATTATTATTTTTTATATATAAATTTAAAAAATTATATTAATTACATAAAGTATTATAAAATAAGTTTAAATAGTTATGAAAAGAAAACAAGCGATAACGCTTTCTGACGAATAATAAAAAGATAAAAACTGAACTTAATTTAATATATAAAAAATAAACAAATGCTTTGTGGGTCTGACCAGGAATGCGGACCGAGGAGGCAAAAGTGAGAGATCGTTAAGTGTCTAGGTTCTCTTCATGGAAAAGTCTCTGGTCCCACTCCCACCTCTCTCTCTCTCTCTCTCTCTCTCTCTCTCTCTCTCTCCGAGCCTTTCAATATATGGCTTTCTCGGCGTTTTATTATTCTCCTTGTAGCTCTGTCTCTCTCTGTCTCCCGGCTGCAAATACTACCTGGGAAGCTGCAAAGTGAGAGAGACATGCAAAGAGAGAGACATGGGTTTGTTAGATGATGTATGAAAAATCTCTCTATTTGTTTTTTCTTCAATGGAAGTACAAAGAAATATCTGACTTAACCAGGTAATTTCTAGGTGGATTTTTGCTTTGTTTTCTAGGTGGTCATTTTCTGTGCCAGTTAACTGAGGGTTGAAGATTGGCCATTGGTTAGTGGAAGTGGTGGGAGTTGCGTACTATGAATATGATTTGGTAACAGAGTAAGGTTTGAAGTTGGTTTTGCCTCCTGTGGCCCGAGGTTTCATGCTTTGAGATATTTTGTCTCTAATTTTTCTGTTCTCTTTGGATGGTTTTGATAGATTGAAGTTGGGCGATCTTTTTATTTTCCTCTCAATTGGTTGTTTTATTTATGTGGGTTGTAGAAGTTATTGCGTTTTCTGCATTTTAGCGGATCAGTGACATAAGTAGACAACTTATTTTTTCATTACCAAACTAATAGGAAAATATAAACTGATAGGAAAATATGAAAACTCATTTGTTCTTGGAAAATAGAGGGTCAGAATAAATGGATGCCTGATATCTTTGGATCTATTGGATAGATATTCAACTTTTTTACAAAACTAGCTTAGTATTTTTGGATGATGAAATTATGGCAGATGAGCTTCAGTGATACGGGTTGTGCGAGTGTTTCTTCGAGGAGTTCTGCCATAGGAGATCACAATTCAGAATTGGGGTTTGAGGGCTTTAGTTGAATTCATCATATTGCAGTTTGGTGAGTTAGGGATTACGGGAATGAGAACTGGTGGAAAATTTGATTGAAGCAACGACTCGGCTGCAATGTTAAGAGCAGTAGCTTTTGGATCATTGATTGCTTATCTCGTTCTATCTGTTGTTGCGATCGATAATGACCTTAATAATTGTAACTGCGACGATGAAGGCTTTTGGGGCATGCAGAGCATTTTAGAATGCCAGAAAGTGAGTGATTTCTTGATTGCAGTTGCATATTTTTCAATCCCTGTTGAGCTCCTTTACTTTGTTAGCTGCTCGAACGTTCCTTTCAAATGGGTACTTCTTCAGTTTATCGCCTTTATAGTCCTTTGTGGATTGACTCATTTGCTCAATGGATGGACTTATTATCGCCAACACTCATTCCAGTTGATGCTGTGCCTCACCATTGCCAAATTCCTCACAGCTTTGGTTTCATGTGCAACTGCAATTACCCTGTTGACTCTGATCCCTCTTCTTCTCAAAGTCAAAGTGAGGGAGCTATTCTTGAGGAAAAATGTATTGGAGTTAGATCAAGAGGTTGGGATGATGAAGAAACAGAAGGAAGCAAGTTGGCATGTACGAATGCTGACCAGAGAAATCCGAAAATCACTTGATAAGCATACTATATTATATACCACACTGGTCGAGCTTTCCAAGACCTTGGATTTGCAGAATTGTGCGGTTTGGATGCCAAATGAGAGCAGAACAGAGATGAACCTAACCCATGAATTGAAAACAAGTTCTTCAAAGAATTACCACCATTCTCTCCCAATTAATGACCCAGATGTCTTAGAGATAAGAGGGAGCAAGGGAGTGAGGATTCTGAGGCCTGAGTGTGCACTTGGGGCTGCAAGCAGTGGTGGATTGTCTGAGTCAGGTGCTGTGGCTGCAATTCGGATGCCAATGCTTCGAGTTTCAAATTTCAAAGGGGGGACACCAGAGCTGGTTGACACTTGCTATGCGATACTGGTTTTGGTTCTTCCTGCTCCAAACTCTAGAGTTTGGAATTATCATGAAATGCAGATAGTAGATGTTGTTGCTGACCAGGTGGCTGTGGCTCTGTCTCATGCTGCAGTTCTTGAAGAGTCTCAACTAATGAGAGAGCAGCTGGGTGAGAAAAACCGGGCATTACAACAAGCTAAGAAGAATGCAATGATGGCAAGTCAGGCAAGAAACTCCTTTCAAAAGGTGATGAGTCATGGAATGAGGAGGCCAATGCATTCAATTTTAGGCCTGCTCTCAATGTTTCAAGAGGAGAATATGAGCTTTGAACAGAGGATTATTGTTGACACAATGGTGAAAATTGGCCATGTTCTCTCGACTTTGATAAATGATGTGATGGAGATTTCAACAAAAGATAATGGAAGGTTTCAATTAGAGATGCGACCTTTTGGGCTACATTCCATGATCAAGGAAGCTTCTTGTCTTGCCAAGTGCTTGTGTGTGTATAAAGGCTTTAGTTTTGATCTTAATGTTCAGATCTCTTTACCTGATCAGGTGATAGGTGATGAGAGAAGGGCCTTTCAAGTGATTTTGCACATGGTTGGGTATCTATTGAATGTCTATAATGGACAGGGAACTGTCATATTTCGGGTTTCCCGGGAGAGTGGTATTGATGGTAAGGATGATAAACCATTGGGTGTTTGGAGATTAAGCATGCCAGATGAGCATTACATAAAGTTTGACATTGGGATTAGTGAGCAAAGCTCCCAGTCAGATGGATCGATGTCAGCAGTAAATCATGCTAGTAGGAGGCACATCAGCAATGAAGTTAAGGAGGGTCTGAGCTTCAGCATCTGTAAAAAGCTCGTGCAGGTATTTTCTAATAGTCTTTTGTCTATAATTAGTTTTCTCTTTTATTGTTATACTTTATTGATTTCATTTTGCAAGTGATTGGTTTTACCCTTGGAAAATTGTGCAATCCCTCTTTCAATTCTTTGCATTTTGTACCTATTTCGAATTTTCACACGGAGTATGTTGACTTCTGGTGGATCAGTATCAAATACAGTGTACTGTTTCCTTTCCATGGGAGTGTTGACATAATCTTTCTTGAAAAATGGATTGTTGCTATTTCTTGTTTTGATTGTTGTATTTAGTCTAACCAATATGGTAACTTATTACTTTTCTACCCAAAACACAAGTTTTTAAAAATGATTGTTCCGTGAGCTGTGGTGATGATGGATTAGCTAACACAGTTGCACTGCATATTTGGTTTCACCGGTAACTCCAGATCAGAGGCATCATAGCTATTTTCATTTTTTGAAAAGATGGGATTGCATACTAACCAAATAGATAATAAAATGTTTCAAGTCTGTTCTAGCTTTAAGTTATGCAAAAAAATGTCAAATCCAACTCATTTGTCAGCATGCTGCACTTTCCACATCCACAGCTGAAGTTACCGGCGCAATTGGTCTCCCTATTTGTGAGAATCCAAGATATTTAGTTTTTTTTTCCCTACATCCTAGGCGCCAAAAATGGATGGTGTCCTATGCCTCTCTGAATGCTATTGGCTTCAAATCCTAGCATGTACGCGTAGAGGAGAAATGGGACCATAAAACGTGAAACGTTATGCCACAAATGGAACCATAAGTGTGCACCGATGTACAAAAATTTAGACAGTTCATGACAATATCTTTAAAAACCAAAGCAAGATGGTGCTTGTCAGATGGATAAAGATGTAAATTGAACGCTTCTCTTGTGAGAGTGCATCTGTAAGCCATTACCCTGTTATCCCTGTTGTGCCAGTGACAAGAGACATTGAAAACCAGGTGTCATTTGTTAGATGCGGCCAGGCTGATTGTCCAGAATGTCAAGATTATCTAGATTGAAGGTCGTGACAATTGATTTCTTTAAGGCTCCGATGTCATCTATCCATATGCATCATTACCTTCCAACCTCAGTTTGCTCCTTAGTTATGGGATCTCTTAGCAGGATACTATTAATAACCATGCCTTATGGTTTTATCTAGTTTCTAGGTTGGAATACTTGTAGTTCAATAATGATCTCCCACTTGCATTATCCTTGTTGGCCATGCTACCCTGGTCAATAGAGAGGAATTATTTGGTTGGATTCTGAAGGTTAATATGAGTAAGAGTGAGTTGGTACTAGTGGTTTGCTTGATCCTTTAGACTGCCTGAAGTGTTTTGGCGGATTGTTTTCCTATGGCTTATCTTTGATTGCCACTGGGATCTTCTTTTCAGGTTCATGCAGCGTGGCACTATGTGCAATGGAAAGAATGGAAAGAAGTTCAAAAAGTTGGAAGAAATTATACTTATCTAATGGGGAAGAATTGCTATTCTTTTTTTTTATATATATATATAGTTAAGAGAAAAGTATTATTGATATGAGTGAAAAAGGTCTATCCCGTGTACATAAGAAGTATACAACAGGGTACCTAATTACATTCTAGGAGCTGGAAGTTAAAAACAAAAATTCATGAGTATTGTTCTCATTTAATACAATGGCTGAAAACCACAATAATAACGTGTGAAAAAATAAATTATGTAACTTCGCCATCGAGCGCTCCTTATCTTCAAAGCAGCATTCATTCCTTTCTGACCAAATGCACCACATGATGCACAATGAAACCATCTTCCACGTTAGTGCCACTGGGGAACAGCCTTGCATCTTCCTCCAGCCACCCAACAGATCCACCACCCTCAGAGGCATGACCCAAGCCATATCAACCATTCGAAAAACTCCATCTCACAACATCTTTGCAACCTGACAATGCAATAAGAGGTAGTCCACTGATTTCCCACTCTTTTTGCACATATAATGCCAATCTAATACGATACATCCCCTCTTCCTCAAATTGCTCATGGTCAAAATCTTCTTAAGAGCAACAATCCATACAAAAAATGCTACTTTAGAAGGCACACGAGACCTCCAAATGTTCTTCCATGGGAAATGAGCATGATCTTGTGTTAATAAAATTTTATAATATGCCTTTACCGTACACTTCTTATGATCACTGGATCTCTATATGAATTTATCTCCCTATGACACAGGATTCCCCAAGGAATATAGTAATCTGTAGAAATTTGTTACTGTGGATAATTCACAATCATGGAAATCCTGATTAAAGATGATGTTCCATTGATGAGAGCCATGAGAGAATAACCGCATATCCGCCACTGAAGTCTCCCTATTAGCTGCAATGCGATAAAGGCTTGGAAAGGATCTATCCAGTGCAATATCACCACACCACACATCCTTCCAAAATCCGACTCTAGTATCCTCTCTGACACAAAGCGAATGTGTTGTTCAAAACCTGACCACATTTTCCTAATAAACTTCTTTAAGCCCACCCCATATCCCCCCCCCCCCCATTGGAACACCACCCCCTCAAGCAACTCCATATCTCGAGTTAATAATCAATTACTATTCTTTAAGGAATATTATTTTTTGTCGATTTTCTTTGTTGCTAAATTCAAATTTTTAAATTTAATTATTTAGGTTTTGATTTATTTTTATCTTTAGTTTTTTAAATGATGATGTTATATAGGGGAGAGCATTGGCTGGTCCAGACTTGCCAAACCGACCGGACCGGTCATTTTGGACCAAACTGGACAGGACCGAACCAAAACTGGTCTTGGTAGGTCCCGGTCCAAAATTCCTAGACCAGGTAGGTTCGGTCCTAGTCCCGGTCCCAGTCCTGGTCCCGGTCTGGGTCTTTTCCATCCCAGATCGGACCGGACCTACCTTATATATATTTTAAATATATTATATATTATTTAATTAACTTATACATTAAGAATAATAATAATACATTAAAATTAATTTACTAAATATATCATATTAATAATTTAGTATATATTGTATTAATTTAATTTATTAACATATTATAAGAGTTAATAGTTATAAACTTATAGTATAAATATAGTATATTGTATATGTATATGTTTATAATAGTATAATATATTTTGGAATGGACCAAATAGACCGACTGGACCGGACCAGACCGAAATGAACCGGTCAGGTCCGGTCCTAGGGGTTTTCGGTCTGGTCTAGGGTGGGAAAACCTAGACCAAATAGGTCCGGTCCGGTCCGGAAAACTCCCCTAGGACCGATTGAACGGACAGAGCTCTCCCCTAATGTTATATATTTTTTATTTTTCAAAAGATTTTTATATTCTGTTATTAATTTTTTTCCATCTGGTAATTCCATTGAGTAATTCCATTAAATTACTCGATGGAATTTGATAGAGGGTTATTGAAAAAAAATTACAAACTCAAGGAGCGAAGGGATAAAATTGAAAAGTTTGATGATAGAAAGATAATTGTGTAAAACCTAAGGACTGCTTTTTTATTTAATCCTCAATATTTTCCCTTGGAAGATTATCTGGGTTGCTGAGGTTACCATGGGGTTTTCCAGTTTGGAAAGCCAGTTTAGGGGAAAGGTTGATAACGGATGACCTTATTAGAAGGAAATTATTATAGTAGACAAGTGTAGCTGTGAGTTCAGAAGTGAGACAATTTCTTACCTTTAATTCCATTGTCTATTTGCAAGAACTAGTGAACCTTATCATCAATTTCTTTCTTCTTTCGTTTGGGGGTCCATGGGGTGAATTTCTTCTTTGTTAGAAGAGGTGAATGCTCATCATAAAAGTTTTTGATATGGAGGACAGACTTTTTGGCATGAAAGAAATAATCGAAGTTTCAACCTGATGAGATTGTGGATAAGATATATTTTCAAGATTTTTGTACTAATGGTTTGCTTTGGACAGTCTACCATTGTGATTTGTTAAATTTTGAAGTATTCTTTCTCTAGTTATCTCTAGTCATTCCTACATATTTGAGTGCACACCTTTTTACATTTTTAAATGATGTTATTCTTACTTTTCTGAAAAAGAAAAGGCCTCCATTTTGTTATTATTATAAATCAACTTCACAGTTATTGTGATAAGTTTTCAATGGAAGGAACTTATAAAAACACTTTCAAATGCGGAAAAAAACAAATATTCTCCTTAGAGTTCTGGCAGCATTAAAATAGCGTCTGCATGTATGATTATATGAGCCCATGAGGGTTTTTCTCCCACTGGGTAAAGGCTAGTACCAATCTATAAATATGAGATTATTTTTTTATGCGTCAATGCCTCTCCACTCCTTTCGAGCTTTCTTGCACCCACCCCCGCTCCCTCATCTCCACCTGCACCCGCTTTAGGGCATGCTACTGCAATATGACCCATGTTGATCCTCACATAAGAAATTATTTTTGGTTAGATTATAGTTCGTGAATATAGGGTTTTCAGAATTTGAGGCAAATGCCTGATGGTCGGGGTTCTTATGAAATGTATATATCCTAAGAAATGCAGACTTTTTTCATGTGATTTGATTAAATGAAGCACCTGTAAGATCCTTGCGTATATTATTGTATAATTTTTATTTAAAATTTCATTTAAAGGCATTGAAACTCTAATGCACTCTGGAAATACATTGGAAAAAATGAGTTTTTGGAGAATTTGTTTTAAAATGACAGTGCTTTATAATAACATGTTAAAACTTACATGGTGCTGATCACAAGATAGTTTTTCCCTTCTATTTTTTTACATTTAATATGTTATTAGAAAAGTTTGCCTCCACCTTTTGACCATCATTCTTTTAGCTCATGAACATTTATGACCTCATTATACATTTGCATTTCTCAAAATTACGATAAATGGAGTTGCTATTTTGGTTTGTGTCATTCAAGTATTATTTTTAGCTTTGTTGTTTAAGAATCCTTCTATTAACTTCTGAATTTATGTGAAAATAAATATCTGCAGATGATGCAAGGTAATATATGGATATCTCCGAATGTGATGGGTGTTGCACAAAGTATGACACTCGTCCTCAGGTTCCATACCCGACCATCTTTTGGAAGAGCTATATTTGGCCAGCGTCGTTCCGTAGAGCCGGTGTCCAACTCGAAGTTCAGAGGGCTTCGGGTTATACTAGCTGATGATGATGGCGTAAATAGGATCGTTACCAAGAAGCTGCTTGAGAAGCTAGGTTGTCAAGTAACTTCTGTTTCATCTGGATTTGAATGTCTGAGTGCTCTTACCGCTGCAGAAAATTCATTCCAAATTGTTCTTTTGGATCTTCATATGCCTGAAATGGATGGTTTTGAAGTGGCACTAAGAATAAGGAAGCTCCGCAGCCAGAATTGGCCTTCAATTATAGCCTTAACGGCTAGTGCCGAGGAGCATGTGATGGAGAGATGTCTACAGGTGGGAATGAGAGGAGTGATTCGGAAACCTATTCTCTTGCAAGGAATGGCAGATGAGCTCCGAAGAGTCCTGTAAACAGCCTTTGATGGATTGTGAAGAAGTTTTTGCTTTTGTTACTACCATTTGAGACCACGACATTGAGATTCCGCTTAGAGAGGTTGAACTTAATATTTACTGAATATCATACAAAATGTTTAGCTGTTATTTCTTGCTAACCAATTCCATGATAGAGCTACTTTTCTGGGAACTTGCACAGGTCCTTCTGATAGTGGAAAGGAACTGTTGTATGTCACATTCTATAATCCAAGGTTTTGATCTATTAGCCATGCATTTTAGCTGTGGCATTGTGCATAATTCTGTTCTACAGCCATTGCTTGAGCCATTGTTTTGACGCCAAAGGCTTCGAGGGACTTCACAGGAACGCGAGTCCATGACTTTATGACACAGGAGGTTTCAATTCAGTCTCTTGAAAAAACAAATAATTTCTGTGGCCTAATTTTTGGAAGTATTTTTAGGCCTTATTTGTTTTAGATAAAAGTAAAAATAAAATAAAATATTGTTGTAAAATATTTTTTTAATATTAGTTTTGTTTTAGGATTTGAAAAAGTGATTTTAGAATTTGAAAAATTGAATTTTTTATTATATTTTGTAAGAGGATTTGAAAAAGTATAATGATGAGTTTGAGATGAATTTAGAATTTTGATTTTGTCTCTCAAAACAAATGGGCCCTTAGTATAAATTGTTTGTTTATAGTGAAAGTCTTTCTCTTGCTTCTTATCAAACATATAAGATTCTTGATCTTAGCATATTTAACTTCTTCATTAAAAATATTTTTATAAAAAGCACACGTATTTGATAAAAAAGCTAATAAAACCTTCACATCATCTCGCATGATCCTCCTTTCTGATCTTTCAATTTTGCAAGACCCTTGTCCTCACTTTTGCCTCCTTTTGTCCACTCGCCTTGGTTGGGAGAAATTTTGTGTGACTAACTATAGTTCTCTACTTTCTCCCGTTTCCTCAATCCTTTGCTTCAAGAGATGTCAATTCTCTATTCGATGCCCTTAAGCATTGCGGTATGTGCAATATCGAGGGGAACTTTAGGTATGGTTGTTGCCGCCTCGGGTCCATTCCCTATCTCCAGTTTGCAAGTTCACGTTGACATGCCATCTTAGTGCTCAGGTTCCTTGAGTGCACGCTTCCATCTCTCCTTTTTGTCAATTTGGCCCTTTCTTGCCTTTTGTTCTTTGTTGAGCCTCTCCTATTGTTGGCTCTCTTTGTCCAACTTTCCGCCTACTCCACTTTTAACTTCCTTGGGGTGGTTAGGACCCGGAAGGCGTCTTTGACATCAAATAAGTTATCAGCTCGGTCCATAAACTCTTGTAATATGGTCGAAGTTTTCCTTGCCAATTCCATCATAAAAGGATTTCAGAGCCAAGTTCCACCCAATAGCGTTGCCAATGTGATTTTCTTATCTTGGTCATTCACTGTCACATGCACCTTGTTGAATCTAACAAGGTATGCTTTCATCTTCTCATTGCTTGATGATGAGGAGATAAGCGATGGATCAACTTCTTCTTCAACTAGGAATGAATTGGATTATGTGTTGCCTATCTAATTACTTGAAACTTTCTATGGAGCTCACTCGTAGCGCCCCAAACCACCCTCTCACTGCTCCTTTGAGGTTCAAGGGGAAATCTCAACATGCAATCTTCTCGGCAAAGCATTGGAGCATCATGTTGGCCTTAAACATCTCCAAATGTTTGACCAAATCTGTAGATTTGCATACATTATCTCTAGAACTTTAAATTTTAGCGGGAGCAGCATCACCATTATTTCTTCGTGTAGGGCAAAATCTATGTAGATGAGCACCTTGTCAACAGATGATACTGTGCCTTTTCTCATGGCCATCTCCCTATCCTTGTCCATAAGGCTACGTAAATCATGGTGCGTCTTCTTCTTCTCTTCATTGTCAAAGGAGGGATTTACTTGTGTTATGCGATTTTGCTTCAGCTTGTTTATGATGGCTTGGAGCGGTGTCTTCTCTAGAACTAGCATTTCTATGTTTAATGGCTTCATGTTCACGTTGGAGAGCCTTGTGACACCCCCGAATTCTACTTAGAATTTGACAAACTTTGAAGCGTCAAGACATGTAACACAAAATTACATGCATTTAAAAAAAAAAATTCAATGCACCTAACATGCATATAACAATATGCAATATTTACATTGAATACTTTTTTGTTTAAGCAATAGTATATATTAGATAAGATATATTCCAAACATCCAAACACATTTCATAATCTTAAAATAATAGACATTTAGAAGTTATAGTGTGTGTCCAAAGATTTGTAACATTGAGTACTAGAAATAGTGCTTCTTAGCTTCTTAAGTACATGCAAGGACTAATAAGATCCATCGAGTAGTCCTACAACTCAGCCAAGTAAGGTAAAATCTTATCGATAATTGGAGCATCGAAGCGATGAGCTATGTGTTGTTGCCTTGCTGCCTAGTCGACCTACTTTAGTCGACCCTCTGTTGCATGTCTTGATCCTGACACATGATTTGCCATTTTGGAGGGAATCGTATTTGAGACTAGCTACCAAATGAGATTTGATTACAAATCTCAGCAAGTTAACAATTAACTTAACTAGAGGTATATAGATCTGCATGAGAGTAAAAATATGAATGCTAACAAGAACATGAGTGAACGTGACGTGACTTGGCAATTAGCACGACCCGAATTGACATAAATTGCAACTAAAGTGAACTAAATTGGCTTGAGATAAACATGACATGAACTAAAAATGAGGTAAATTTGAAAGTGAACATGAACTTAGAATCTTGTTCCCATAATTAACTTATTAATTAAACTTAAATAGTAGATGATATACATGCCTCATAGAGTTGCGTGCCCCTACCAATACTACATCACATGATAGGTATTTATACTAACTGTAAGTATATTAACATACACATCACACCATGGGTTTTTGCACTGGCGAAACTAGCCCCCAGATGTTTTATAAAATTTAAAATAACCCTTAAACTTTTTTGATAATTTCATATATATAGAAATTGATCCCTTCAAAAATATTTATAATTTCCGTATTATCATTTGCTTTCTAAAATTTTATAAAATCTCAATATCCATAAAAAAGCTCTCTAGTTTTTTTCCTATAACCCTTATATTTTGTATAATTTCATATATTATCTATTTTCTAAGATGTGATCCCACTAAAATTAAGTTGAAAAATAAAATATTAACAATTACCCCATTTTATATTATATACTATTAAATTTCTTAATAAAGAATCTAAAGTGAAAATAAAGAAAAATTATTTAAGATTGATGATTTCTATAAAAAAAAAATAGTACAGATGATTTATCCTATAAACGTCATTGAATAAGGAAGTTTATTTAAGATCTCATTTGTAGTATTTTATATTTAATGTGACACCAAAATAAATAGATTTTACGTTTTATTTTATGAACTAACTTAGATATTAGAATGAAAAGTGACATTTTAAAAGTTCATTTGATCATTTATACAAAAATAATAATTTCCAAATATTTCATATTTACAAAAATAATAATAGATGAATATTAATCATTGAAATAAATATTGATTTTATGTTATTTGGAAAATTATCAAAATTTTATTTTAAATATGTTTTATGATTTTGTAATATTTTTTACATTTTACATAAATATCTCATGTGATAAAAAAAATTGGCCCCCCTAAAATAAATGGTTGGTTCCGCCACTAGGTATTTGCACCCACTCCAGGTATGTAATGTATGCATCCTATGCCAGGCATATGCATCTGCATGGGTGTGGATATATGTGAAATTCAACTGTGGTTTGACATCGTCAGCATTGGTGCCTGACTTCGTTTTGGCAACTAGTTACTTAAGTCACATTTGAAACTTGTTGAAGGTATTTTATCAACTTAGAGAATTTCACACCAATTCAAAAACTCTAACATAAACAATGGAGTTCTATTAAAATATTGCCTCATCTTAGTACTTGAGATCATGATAAATATAAAAGACTCAATTAACTTGAAAATATTTTCTTGGAGACAAACTCTATACTTGTGACATGACATGCTGTGAAGTGAAATTAAATGAAATAAAATAAAATAAAATATGATATCGTATGACATTACATGACATGTAAGTATGAATAATTAACATAACGTGCAACAGTTAAACATGGCATCACATGACATAACATGTAATAGATTATTATGTACTTGAAAAGGAAACATGGCATGATGTATAATAGATAATTAAGTACTTGAAAATATAACATACCTAGAAAGAGATGATGGAAACTGTAAACAGATATTTCTTAAAGCTAAAAACTTCTTACTAAAATATTTAAAAATATAAAGTTATTGACGCATGGCAAAATTGTCATTTTACCCCTCTACATGGGAGAAATGATCAATTTGCTCCTAATTTTAGGATTTCTCATCATAACTCCAAAACTTACCAAAATTTATATTCCTCTTATAAATTTTGTCCTAAATTAAATATCTAATTAGAAAATTTTTAAACACAACATAACTATAAAAACCAAGCATTGGCCTAAACATACAAATGCTAAATCTTTATTTTTATTGCAATTCTTTTAAATTCTAACTTTTATCTAAAACCAAATCTTGAAATATAAAATAAAAAAATCACATCCTACGTTTTATTATCATGCTAAGACATTAAAAAAACTGCATATCATAAAAACCACAATTTCTTACATCAAGAAATATGCCCAAACATCAAGTTTTGACCACAAAGAACATCTCTTGATGTTCTTGGTATAACAATCTTCAAATCAACTCCAAGAACTCCAAAAGTTCATAGCCATACTCTCAACGTGTTCATAAATCAATTCTAAGGATTATCATGTTTGAACAAAGTAATCAAAAACCACAAAAGCCACAAAATACCATCCAACATAATCAGTTTGCACATTTACTCCAAAATTGGGCATTACATGTTTTGGTTTTTAATCAAACCACTAGATTCGAACTTTCCAAGAAGTTAACCATAAAGAAACGGAACCGTATGCTTCATATTCAAGTCCTAAAGCTGATCTAATCATTAAACTCAAGATCACATGGCAAACATTGGATAGAAACGCAATAAAACCCATAAGCCTTAAGTTTGTATTCCAACCAAACCTTAGCATGCATAAAAACTCCTTTTCTTAAGATTACAACCATAAACTTGAAATAACTTACTAACTTATAGATCAAAGTCCTAAGAACAACATATGTGAATATCAAGTGCATAGGAGCAAGCTTCCATAACAAAAGACTCAAACTTACTCAAAATAGAAGTTATTTTTCATATCCAATTTTTAACCTTCTCATATCATGCAAAACTCTTAGTAAAAACTTTTAATATTCAAAAGAATTAAATTCAAGTTTCATGGTAATATGTTAGCTCTAAACTATAAAAATATTGAACCAAGATCTTGCTAAGAACTTCATCAAAAAAATCAAAGTGTTACACACTGTCCAAATTATCATCGAGTATATCCTTTGCAAGCTTAAACAAAGCTTTTGCTAATCAAAACTCCATGAAAATCATGAAAAATATACCAATGGAAATTATACTCAAATAATAAAAACTTATATGAAGAGATGTTTTAAAAAAAATGTACTTATAAAGGTTTCGAGAAAATCAAGCAATAATGACCAAAATAAACTTTGTGAAGTCTCCCCTTGAGTTCTCTCCAAGAAAGTGAATTAAAAGTGAAACAAAAATCCAAGGGATAAGCCATGGACAACTAATATACTGCTAGAAGGGTTGAGAGGGTATGTGAGGGTATTGACCATTTGATGATGTGTTGCCAGTCCAAATCATGGGATATTGCACACGATTTATTTGAGGCTGACATAGATAGTGAAAGTACAATCATGGAGAAACTTTCTCAAAAAGCCTTGCATCGGTGGAATGTTTTGGTAGGCTTTAGTGGGCCTGAACCAATTGGGTCTCATTGGGGGTTTAATAGGGTTTGGTTTGATATTTCGGTTTCTAACAAATCTAAATTTAATTTTTCTTGACCCAATAAAAATACCATGGTATACAAGAATTGATAAGAGTGTAACAACGTGAATTCAAATGGTTAATAACTTGTGAAAGTAATTTAATCAAGTGATTAAACACTAAACTAAAAAGGACTTCGTATAGGATTAGGAAACCGTATAGGATTTCTACTTGACTAAACACTAAGCCAAAATCGACTTAATTTAGGGTTCGGGAAACCATATAGGTTTTCAAATTCCGCAAGGTTTTGGGGTTTCAATTGAATCTCAAATATTTTGAGTTTCACAAAAGTTGACACCCACTTTGGCTTGACACGAAATGAATGGTTAGATGTAATAGTGTTTGCTTTAGTGGCATGATCATAAAGCTTGATTTTTCCTCTATTTCTTTTATATTTCCATCTCTTGGTTTCCATTGGTATCAAGTATCTTAAACCATCCACTAAGTGTGGTGAAGATCTTTCCAATAGTCCAAATGAAACTTTTCTACACTGATTTAAACATTTCATATTTTGATATGAAAACGACTGAACTACGTGCCACATGCCACCAACACAAAAGTTACTATTTCACTTCGAAAATATTGAAAATAACTTTGTACCATAAAATCCTAATTAATCCTACACAACTAGGAGGCAATTCATTTAGCAAATTTCAACTCCTAAGTACCTCGAATAAATCAAAATGCATTTTCAAACAATTGTTATCCATAAAATGAAAATCATTTTATTACTTTATAAAAATTCCTAAATATCCATTGAGACTAAAGACGCAAACAGTTTCTCATTCTCACACTCCTAAGTATAGTAAATATATAAAATTTCATTTTTAACATCAAAGCTAGTAAGAAACTAACTATATTGACAGATTAAAATCTACAAGATTGCTCGATCTGTGAGATATTTCTAAAATTTTCACGAAGTTTCTAATCATTAAAGACATTCATCTACTGAATTTCTGGCAAATGTCACAAGTCTCCATCCCCAAAGTCACCTTCTTCAATCTTTCATCAATCTCCACGAACCTCCCTTCCATTGTTGCTGATGTGGCTTCTTGATCTCGGGTCGCTTAAGAGCACATTATTATAAGCATATGAAAGGAACCTTGAATTCTCCATAGAGGATCCCACAAATAGCGCCAACTATTGTGGACATGTTTTGCACTCTTGCCATCGACCTCCAAAACCTACACTAGGAAAGCGAGAGAAGGGCTCGAAGTGATATGAAATGTCTCTTATGCCTAAGTCAAGATTGAGCAAATATGATATATTATTTCTCAATAAAGATAGTTCAGAAGTTACCTCTAATGTGTGTTATGGTGTTGACCCTATATATATAGAGTGAATGCTACATGGATATAGCTTTCCTAATGGTATGATCCTTTCTAAAAATTAGAGCAAATACTACATGTGCTTATTTCCAAATGTATAAGTGAATGAATGTGATCCTACTTCTTGATTGTGTGAATCCCATTCTTATTTAAGAGTGCCCTGCTTAGTTTTTTACTATGCCATAAGATAGAGGTTTTATGTCCTAGCATGTTGTCTATGGATGATTGATACGGTCTAAACATGATTTTTTTGTTTTTTTGGCAAAGCAATCGGATTAAAGTTGGGTGAATGAGGGCAAAGGGAATGCTACTCAACAATACATCTTCAATTGTGTTTGTGAACACATTGCGATGATTTAGTAGTGGTCAAGTATGATTCTAAAGCTCCGTTTGGATAGTGGATTCATTATTTTTCACTACTATTCACAAAATATCTGAAATCAACTCATTATTTAAATGCAACCTAAGTTCTTTTGTTAGGAGTTCAAAAAGGATCTAAACAACTTGATAAAGTGTGATTGAATGAGTTTGGTTATGCGAGACACTTTAGGGATGTGTTATAATCTTCTATAGAAGTGGTGTGGTATAGTACTCCCACAATTATTTTACAAGTGCACACAATGGTTGCACAACCTATTTGAGTGTATGAACAAGATTGAAAACATATTAAAATATACAACTTTGGGATATGCCCACTATGTACAAGTGAGAGATGTAACAAATTGTGGAGAGAGGCAGCCTTAGTAGGCAAGCCTCTCAACCTTTTGAATTGCTAAATAGTAATGCTTGCATAGGCATTATGCTTGAGATTATAGACAATGAAGGATGGCCTTTTAAGGCCAGTTGTGCGTTGCCAAGTGAGAACTAAATTTATAAAATTAGTTATTATTCCCATATTAGTGCTTTAGGATTTCAATAGTTCTCTCTCAAAAGTTCAATCTCTTTGAAAATTCATCTACGGCATGGGTATTTTGAGCATGTCCTTAGTTTATCTACTCAGCACAATCAACCATCCTATAGAAACAAATTAAGATTGAACAAAATGTGAAACGCTATATTCACTTGTGGAACAACTACAACTATTAAACTTGAGGGAAATTTCTTCCACCATGTAAATATATTTGTTGAGATCTAACACTAACAAACTTCAAGCAAATGAAAAAGTGTCTTTGGGGATTTTAACCTAAATTGAATATGTAGATAAAAGAAAAATTCATTTGAAACATTTTCTAAATACAATTGAGAATACTGATGCATCAACAAAATAAGAGCATTACTAATGGCTTTTTTTATCCAATCATTCAAAATAGAGAAATTGTATTTGCAGTCTAGAGTGGGGGACTGCATGTGCAATCACATTGATAAATGGGGGAAAATCATCATTTTAAAAAAGAGAAAATCTATTTGCAATCTCCAAGTGAAGACTTATGTGCAGACATATTAATATATTGTAATTTTTAAAAAAATTTAAAGGCAAAAATATATAGACTTGCATGAACAGTCCCCAAATGGAGGCTGTACATAACATTACTCTCTTAAAAATGATATTATTGGTGTTGTCCAAATAACTAATACAAGAGGAGGAATGAATTAGATTATATTAAAAAATTAATACTTATAAATAAAAAATATAATATAAAATATATAAAGAATATGAAATAGCATAAAATATAAAAAGTAAAAGTAAAAGTAAAAGTAAATATGAAACAGCAGTATTTTAACGAGGTTCAGCCCCACTACCTACATTCTCGCCTCAAGCTACTCCTTGAGGATTCCAAATTCACTATTCAATCTCCTTCAGGTGGAGATAGAAACCTATTACACCTTTGAGCAATACCACTACAAAGAATCTGTGTAGAACACCATTTTACACTTGCAATCACATCACATTTAGTGATTCAACTATTCATTGTGTAGAACACCTTCTACACACATAAGGATTATACGCACCCTCTTACAAATACAAAAGCTAATAGTGGGTAAGTTATCAAAATACACTCATCAATGAGTGAGATATAAACAATATAGTGCAACCTATATCTCTCTCACAATGAACAAAAATTAAGGGACAAAACTTAGACAAGAGAGAATGAGAGTTTTGAAAAAATGATGTAAAACTTAATAATTGATGTGTAAGCTCTTATTATTATTTTTTCAAAACTCAAGTGAGCTATTTATAGGCAAATGAATTTTCATATTCAAAATTGAAAAGGTTCACATGAATAAGAGCACTGTTCACTTTTTAAAATATTCAAATAAAAACGTCTCATTTTTATATTGGTCAAAGGCAATTTTATTCATTTTTAAAAAAAAATCAAATATAATCTTTTACTTTTCATACATGACAAAATGAGCATGATTTATTTTTCAAACTAAATCATCTTCTTTTTGCATATGTAAAAAAAAAACACAATCACATTTCAAGATTTTTAAACAAATTATCTATCTTTTGTATTTGTAAAAAAAAAACACACAACCACCCTTCAAGATTTTCAAACAAAATCATCTATCTTTTACATTTGTCAAAAAAATACACAACCACCCTTCAAAAATTTTAAATAACATATATATATGTTAAAAATGACAATCAATCATCTTACAAATTCAAATCTTTATGCATATGTGGAAAAATAATAATAATTTTTGAAATTAAATATTTTAATAAAGTTATGCAAATGTAAAAAATGAAATTTGATGTTTTATGAGAATATATTAATTTTGAGTCTTAATCCAATTTCAAATTTTAAGAGATGTACAAAAATACTCTATGAGTTTCATTTGTAGACTTGTTCTTCTTTTTGCTCATGCTTGATTTCTTGATGTATTTAGCTCTCTTCATGCGTAGACAACTTAAACTTGAATCTTGAATTTATTTGTTATTATCAAAATCTATACATAGATATGAGACTTGAAATCTTGGATTCTACAATCTCTCCTTTTTTGATGATGGCAAATATTTAGTTGAAATCTGAAATCTACAGTAATACTTAAGCTCCCCCTGAAAATATGCGTTAGATTTTCAAATAAAATTTAAACATGATTTTAGCATATATAACAAGGTAGTATAGTACTAGTATAAGACTTTTCCCCATTTTGGCACCATTAAAAAGGAACCGCAATTGGCTTTAGTAAGATTTCTTCCCGCAATAACCAAAAACTAAATAAAACGGCGCGTTAATATAAATTATAGAGAATTGAATAATTGAAATCACCCGTGGCCGACAAAACCTGCAAAGGCTGGAGGCCTAGCTCTAGCAATTCGGTGCGGAAGGAGATTCAAATCCTCTTGACATTATTGACAAACAAGATATTGCAGAGATTTGAAGTTATGATAGTTTGTCTTGTTCTTATTCATGTCTCTATAAGAGCAATCATTAGGTTTATCTATTTCGCATCAAATTTTCTTCTCATCTTTGCAATTCGTCTGTATTTTCATTCTATAATTTTGTAATGGCTCATCAATTTACCTTCAATATTTCTCGTGATCAATCTATTTCTACATCTGTCGTAAGTGCCATGAAGCAGTAAGAGACTGATTTGGCTAATAAATCAGATCATGACGCCATTTATGAGCTTGTGGGTCTCGGGACTCGATACTCATCTTCCATTATTACTTTTTTCGCTCAGTTGCATTCCAAAACTCACAAAATTGAGAAGTTTAGCGAAACGGTCTCTGTATTTCAACGACTTATTTATGAGTCAAATAAAAAAATAGTAGAGTTAAAACAATAGAATAAGGATTTAAAATTATTATTTACCTCTTCATTTCGACTGCTTAATCCTTTAGATGAGAATAACATGTCGATCTATGAAAAGCAGATGCAGTTGAAAGATAAGGCTAGAAGTCTCAAGTTTTTGTAAGTCATTTGAGATAATGGAATAAAAATGTTTAACAGATATTCATGACATGTATCATTCCTATTTCTCTTCTAAGCATGCATAATCTATCTTCTAGTAGGAGTTTTGTGAAAATTTCCACCAATTGTTCGTGGGTGCTTGTGAATTCTAATACAATATCCCCCTTCTGCACATGATTTCTAAGAAAATGATATCTAATTTCAATATACTTAGTTCTAGAATGTTGTATAGGGTTCTTTGAAATACTTATAGCATTTGTATTATCACATTTAATTGAAATGTGATTGTACATAAGTTTAAAATCCTCAAACTGTTGTTTCATATAAAGAATTTGAGCACAACAACTATCTGCAGCAACATACTCTGCCTCAGCAGTAAATAATGCAACAGAATTTTACTTTTTACTAAACCATGAAACGAGTACATGAGCTAAAAAATAACATGTTCCACTAGTACCTTTTCGATCAATTTTGCAACCAACATAATCTGCATCTGAATAACTAATAAGATCAAAAAAAGTGTGCTTAGGATACCATAACCTGAGATCAATGGTACCGACAAGATATCTAAAAATACGCTTGACTGCAATCAAATGAGATTGTTTTGGAGATTATAGAAAACGTGCACATAAACATACACTAAACATAATATCAAGTCTACTAGCTGTCAAATATAATAAACTACCAATCATACATCAATAGACTTTTGAGTCAACTGGCTTACTGTTTTCATCTTTATCAAATTTGGTGGTTGAACTCATTGGTGTTCTAATTACTTTCGCACCTTCCATCTCAAACTTTTTGAGTAACTCTTTGATATAGTTTGACTGATTAATAAATGTTTCACTTGTTGCTTGCTTGATTTGTAATTCGAGAAAGAAATTACGTTCTCCCATCATGGTCATTTCAAATTCTTCCTACATACTCTTAACAAAATCTTGGCACATATTTTCATTAGTGGTACCAAATATTATATCATCCACATAAATTGAACTGAAAAAAATATCATCTTGTTCATATTTAATGAAAAGAGTTGTATCGATTTTTCCTCTTGAAAAATCTGTTTCAATCAAAAAACCATTAAGCCTCTCATACCAAACTCTAGGAGCTTGTTTGAGTCCATATAATGCTTTTATAAGCTTAAAAACTTGATTAGGAGAAATATGATTTTCAAAATCTGGAGGTTGCTCAACATATAACTATTCATTTATAAAATCATTTAAGAAATCACTTTTAACATCCATTTGAAAATTTTTGAAATTTATATAACATGCATATGCAAGTAACATTCGAATAACTCCTAATTTTATGACAGGTGCATACGTTTCATCATAATCGATTCATTCCTCTTGATTGAAACTTTGGGCTACAAATCGAGCGTTGTTTTTAGTGATGATCCGGACTCATCCTTTTTATTCTAAAGACCCATTTAGTCCCAATGACAGCATGATTTTTCGGTCTAGGAATAAGTGTCCAAACATCATTTATTTTTCAAATTGATTTAGCTCTTCTTGCATAGTTATAATTCATGATTCATCAATAAGTGTTTCATCAATATTTTTGGGGTCAGTTTGAGATAGAAAAATAATGTGATTACAAATATTTCTAAGAGATGATCGAGTATTTACACCTCGTGAAGGTTCTCCTAGAATTTGTTTCACTGGATGGTCTTTCACATGTTTTTATTGTTTGGTTGTATCTTATACTAAGTCTTTATGATCTTTCCTTATGTCTCCATATTAGACTTCTTTCATTGTATTCTTTTTATTGAGATTGAGACTATTTGTGTGAGATCTAAGAGTTACGTGTATTTTTACACGTTATTTTATTCTCGGTATTAATTATTTTAATTTATTTTAATAATATTATTGGTTGTGTTTTATTTGTTTAAAATATTTATTTGAGCTATTCGTTAGTAAGTGTTAGTTTTATGTTGTTTATATAATTAAATGTTGAGTTACGTTGTTTCTTTATTAATTTAAATGTGAGGTAATTATTTTAATGAGTGGAATTTAATTTCCTTTATTTTATTATGTGATTTTATTTGATGTGCTTTCTTAATATTAATTAGTGTTTTATATTTAAAATGTTCTTTAAACTAAATTGGTTTATTGTTGGGTTTTAAATATTTCATTTTATTTATATCAAATTGTAGTATTATTAGTCGGCTTTTATTTAATTTATTGTGTTTTCTAGTTGAACTTCTTTTTTTCTTTCTTTTTCCTTTTTCTCTTTTTTCTTTTCTTTTTCTCTCTTCTTCCCCTGCTTCCCCAGCCGTGCATGAGTCCCCCTTCCCCTGTTCCCTCTCTTCTATCACCATCCTTCCTTCCCTCCACCCAGTACTGTCGTGCGCCATCGACCGGCGACACCACCTCCTCCAATTGAACCGCCATCCACCGGCGACCCACCACCAACAACCCAAGCTCCAGCCGGCTCCTCACCTCCATTACACGGCCTAAAACCCGAATGGGTGTTATGATACCCATTCGCTTGCTTTTCGACCACCGCCGGCCACCCAACTGTACCGACAATTTCCACCACCTCCCAGTGACCTCCGGTATCACCCCCAACCGTCGGCACCACTCACGGCAGCCCAAATTCCCCAACCCGAAATGGGTATTTCAAATACCCATACACAGGTTTGCCACCTTAGCGCCACCACCGACCACCACCTAGTCTCATCGCCGCCACCAACGAGTTCCCCTTGCTCCGGCGAACACCCCCTAGCTTAGCTCCTTCATCCGTGGCCACACCTTCCCAGTACAACCCCAAACCCAAAAATGGGTTTCCACCCTTTTGGAGCTTGATCTGCCACTTTCCGGTGATTGTGCTGCCATACCACCACCTCCATGAGATTCCCCACCTTCCAAATAGTATATCTCTAAATTTTGGTGTTAAACCGAGCACTTTAGCCTAACGTACAAGTGACCGCTACAAACGTTGCGGATTGATGTTTGTTCAAGGATTTGCATTTTAACCGCTGTAAACTCTTTCCAAACAAAATTTTAAGATTTAAATATACTTTTTCATTAACATCTATGTGTTCGTTGATGTTGGTATTTGTTGGTTGATTGGATTTATTAAATGTTGGATATTTTGTGCATGGTGTTATGCATTGTGTAATTGTACGGTCATTCATGTCTATGATATTTGGGATTTTAATGTGAGATTTGGTGTTTGAATTTCAATATGAGATGTGACTATTGGATTTATGAATTTTAATAATTTTTGGTTGAGTCATAACGGGGATGGCGATAT
The DNA here is from genome assembly GCA_036898215.1 of Platycarya strobilacea. Taxonomy (NCBI): domain Eukaryota; kingdom Viridiplantae; phylum Streptophyta; class Magnoliopsida; order Fagales; family Juglandaceae; genus Platycarya; species Platycarya strobilacea. The sequence continues at coordinate 20,812,257 of CM072555.1, read as the reverse complement.
GTAACACCATTTGTGATCAACATGTGTGTGGATGACATAATGGGGATGGCAATACGTAATGCCCATTATAATCATTGTGTGTGTCAGTCATAATGGGGACGGCGATATGTAATGCCCATTGTGATTGATAGCATGTAGATGACATAACGGGGACGGCGATACATAACGTCCGTAATGGTCATTGGGTGTTTATTTCATATAAGAGACAGCGATACGTAACGCCCGATATGAAATAAGTGTGTAGCAATCATTATGGGACGGCAATACGTAACGCCCATTATGATTGGTGATGTGTGTATATCATATCAGGGACGGCGATGCGTAACGCCCGGTATGATTGGATTTGCGGATATTATTTTCTAGGAAATGATGGATGGTTTTTATTGAAATTTTATTGTGATTAAAGTGAGATTTTAGCGTGTGTGGTTATTTTATTTATTTTGAGGAAAGCAATTTTAAGCTTCATGCATAGGGTATCATGTTCATGAGTAATGTTATTGCATGAGTATATTTCTGTCTTTTGGTTTGGTTGGGTTGTACTTACCTGCGATGCCATCTTGGGGTCTTAGATTTTTGGATGCTGATTTTTGTGGAAACTGAGTTTGAGGATGCGGCTTCGTTGTTAGAGTATTTATTTATAATTTGTTATATTGAGAAGTGTTTTCCCATTTTTACAAATATGTATCCTTATGATTTATCTTTTGGATGACTGTATTAAATCTCCTATTGGAGAATTTATGTTAATTTAGTTTGTAAAATATTTCTAAAAAAATTCTGGTACATAGATAATGATTTTATTATCCGCTGTGACTTATATTTTATGTATGTCACGTGTGCACACACTTAGCACTTGACGTTGGGGGTGCGTGACTCGTGTTGTCAGCATCCCGACGCCTCGATTCCCGTGTTTATTTTAAGGAAAATTTGGGGGCGTCACAATTTGTGCTATTTGTACCTTCTATTTCTTCATCAATAGATTTCTTAGAGAGTAGAGTGTTAGATTCATCAAATACTATATGCATAGATTTTTGTACAGTTAAAACCTTTTTATTAAATACTCTATAAGTTTTACTATTTGTAGAATACCCAAAAAAGATACATTCATCAGATTTTGAATCAAATTTTCCTAAATTATCTCTGTCATTGAGAATAAAACATTTGCATCCAAATATATAAAAGTAATTAATGTTGGGCTTTTTCTCATTCCAAATCTCATAAGGGATTTTATCTAATTTAGACCTTAATATAACTTCATTTATAACATAACATGCAGTACTTATCGCTTCGGCCAAAAAATAACTAGATAAACTATTTTCATTAAGCATTGTTCTTGCCATTTCTTGAAGAGATTTATTCTTCTTTTCTACTATCTCATTTTGTTGCGGAATTCGATGAGCAGAAAAATTAAACAGAAAATCATTTTCATCACAAAAAGACTCAATATCTTTATTGACAAATTCGTTCTCCCTGTCACTTCAAATATTTGAAATAGTATAACCATTTTCATTTTGAATTCTCTTTCATAACTTAATAAAAGCATTATATACCTCATCTTTATAAACAAGAAAGATGACCCAAATATATCTAGAGAAATTATCAACAATAACAAATGCATAATATTTTTCTCCCAGACTTGCAACTCTATTTAGTCCAAAAATGTCCATGTGTATTAGTTGCAATGGTCTAGTAGTGAAAATATGTTTTTTGGTTTTGAAAGAAATTTTTGTTTGTTTACCAAACTGGCATGCATCACAGATTTTATCTTTAAGAAAGTTCGCTTTTGGTAAACCTCTCACAAGATCATTTTTTGAAAGTTTGGAAATAAGTTTCATGTTTGCATGACCTAACCTTCTATACCATAACCAATTATTTTCATGTTAAGCTGATAAACAAATAACATCTTATGAGGAAATTTTTTCAAATTCGATTGTATAGACATTATTGTTTCTAAAAGTAATAAAACAAATATTGCAATCATGATTATTCAAAATAATGCACTTATTTTTTTTAAAGTAACTATAAATCTTTTATCACATAATTGACTTATATTCAAAAGATTATATTTTAGACCATCAACAAGCAGAATATATTCAATTATGAGAAAAGACTTCTTACCAACTTTACCTATTCCCATGATATTCCCTTTTGAATTGTCTCCAATTGTCACGTGTCCTTCTTTTTTAGAAGTGAGGTCAATGAATTTAGTTTTATCTCTTGTCATGTGTCTTGAGCATCCGCTGTCTAAAAACCATTTACTTTTACCTATGAAGGACTTCATACTTACCTGTAAAAGCAATTAAAATATTTTTTCTTGGTACTCAAGTTCTTTGGATCCTTTATTTATTAGTATTAGAAGAAACAAGACTTTGTGGTACCCATATGGCCCTAATAGTAATTGTATTCTTCTTCTAATAGACTAAGCATGATAATTATGATCATTTCTATTACAAAAATTACAAATAACATGTGACATATTTGAAAATCTTGAGTGATAATATTTTTCTTTAAAAAAGTTATTTTTATGAAAAGAATTTTGAAAATCTGATTTTGATTTAGTCGGTTTATCAAAAAAAAATTATAGGATTTGAGTTTTTCTTTTGGCATGTATCACAAACCTACCTTATCAAAAACACATCTTTGACTACTAATAAATTTTTCAAAATTTCTTTTTTCATTTGTAAAGTTTTTAATAATTTTTTCTAAATCAGTCACTTTCTTTTTTAGCTCATCATTTTCATCTTTTGAAATTATGTTTTCTTTTCTTAAAACATCAATTTCATTTATTAAAAAAGAATTTTTCTTTTTCAAAGCGGTATACTTGATACCCAAATTTTCAAGTTCCTTATATACCTTTTCCAAAACATTTTGCAACTCTTCATAAGAAAGATTTTCAATATTTTTGAAATTTGTTATTTCAAGATCATCTTTAACCATAAGATAAAGATTTGCAGATTTTTCATTACTTGCGTCGTTGTCTGAGCTACTTGAATCATCATCCCATGTAACTTTCATTGTTTTCTTACCTTTGTATCGATCTTCCTTTAACAGAGGACAATCTACTTTAATATGTCCTGACTTTTTGCATTTATAACAAGTTAATGAGTCTTTTTTACCTATATTTTTATTGGAAAACCTTTTGAAAGATTTCCTTAGAGGAGCTTTATTTTTCTTTAAGAATCTCTGAAATCTTCTTGTGATTATTGCAATTTCTTCATCTTTGTTATCGCTTTCCTCGTTTTCATCACTTTCACTTTCATAGGGTACAACTTTGAGTGCCACAATGTGTACTCATAAGTAATAAGTGACGCAATGAGTTCATTTAGTTCAAGTTTTTTGAGGTCTTTAGTTTCAAGAATTGCGGTCACTTTTGATTGCCAACGTTTTGGAAAAGAGTTGAGAATTTTTCTTATTATCTTCAAGCTAGAATGAACTTTTTCAAGAGCTATCAAGCTATTTATAATGTTAGTAAAACGAGTAAACATAGAAGAAATAGATTCATCATCAATTATTTTAAACATTTCATATTCATGCGTAAGAATATAAATTTTTGATTATTTGACTTGCAACGTTCTTTCATAAGTTACTTCTAAGTTATCCCAGATTTCCTTTACTGTCCTGCAAGTCATTATTCTGTTAAATTCATTGTCATTGAGAACATTATACAGAAGATTCATAGCCATTACATTCACTGTATAAAGTCTATCATCTTCACGATTAAACTCTTCTTCTTCCTTATTGACCTTTACTCCATCAACAATTTTTGTTGGAATATAAGGCTTATCTACAATACATTTCCAGATTTCTTGACCTTGAGACTTGACAAATATTCTCATTTTAGTTTTTCAGAAAGTATAATTATCTCTACAAAATAGCGGAGGCCGAATACTGGATTGACCTTCAACGAATGTAGCTGCAATGTTAGCCATATGATCTTAACTCAATAGATAATTAATCTTATAATAGAGCTTTCGCTCTGATACCAATTGTTGCCCAGATGACTAACACAAGAGGAGGGTGAGTTGGGTTATATTAAAAAATTAATACTTATAAATCAAATATATAATATACAATATAAACAGAATATAAAACAGTAAGAAATATAAAGAGTAAGGGTAAGAAAAAGCAAATTCAGTATTTTAACGAGGTTCAACCCTACTGCCTACATCCTCGTTTCAAGCTACCCCTTGAAGATCCCAAATTCACTATTCAATCTCCTTCAAATGGAGATAGAAACCTATTATACCTTTGAGCAATACTGCTACAAAGAATCCGTGTAGAACACCCTCTATACTTGCAATCACCTCACACTTGGTGATTCAACTATTCCCTATATAGAACACCTTATTCACACACAAGAGTTATACGCACCATCTTACAAATATAAAAATTGATAGTGGGTAGGTTATCAGAATACACTTCTCGATGAATGAGATAAAAACAATATAGTGCAACCTATATCTCTCTCACAATGAACAATGATTAAGGTACAAAATTTAGAAAAGAGAGAATGAGAGTTTTGACAGAATTATGCAAAACTTAACAATTGATGTGTAAGCTCTTGTTGTTATTTTTGTAAAATTCAAGGGAGATATTTATAGGTAAATGAGTCTTCATATTCAAATTTGAAAATATTCACATGTCAAATAAGAGCATTATTCACTTTTCAAAAGATTCAAATAAAAACATCTCATTTTTATATTTGTTAAAGACAACTCCATTCATTTTTCAAAAAAATCAAATCAAATCTTTTACTTTTTTCATATATGATAAAATGAGTATGATTTATTTTTCAAACCAAATCATCTTCTTTTTGCATATGTCAAAAAAAATACACAACCACCTTTCAAGATTTTCAAACAAATCATCTATTTTTTACATTTGTCAAAAAAACACACAACCACCCTTCAAGATTGTCAAACAAATATATTGTATTTGTCAACAAAATACACAACCACCCTTCAAAATTTTCAAACAACACATGCACATGTTAAAGATGACAATCAATCATCTTACAAATTCAAATCTTTATGCATATATAGAAAATTAATAATAATTTTTGAAATTAAATATTTTAATAATGTTATGCAAATATAAAAAATGCAATTTGATGCTTTATGAGAAAATATTAATTTTAAATTTGAATTCAACTTCAAATTTTAAGAGATAGAAAATTACTCTATAAGTTTCATTTGTACACTTGTTCTTCTTTTTGCTCATGCTTAATTTCTTGATATGATTAACTATTTTCATGCGTAGACAACTTGAACTTAAGTTGTGAATTTATTTATTATCATCAAAATCTAAACGTAGATATGAAACTTGAAACCTTGGGTTTGACAATTGTAATTTTAAATTTTTTTAAACTATAACTATATGGACTTGCATGAGCAATTTCTATTTGGGGACTGCATGTTGACTAACTCTTTAAAATATATTACCAAAATTCACTTTTTCTATTTTAAATAGTGACTTTTACAATATATTATACATCAATTTATTTATTTATATCATTTAAATATTATACTTTTTAAAATTTTAAAATATTTTCTCTAACTACAAATGATATTTTCATATCTTTTGATAAGTAAGTTGATTGTAGAAAAGAAAAAAAGAATATGCAAAGCAGAATGTGGGGGTGTTGCTTTGAGCTTGGATCTGAGACATAGAGGGACATATGACGATATATCATTTTCAATGGAAGATGACGGCAAAGACGGGCTGAAACGAAATTAGAATAAAGGAGAAAAAAATTGAGAGATGATTGGATTATTATTTCTTTATATGGGTGAACAATATTTTCTAGATGTAGCGGGGGTTAAATTTACAATATCTATTGAATTTATGTTTTGATCAACATAGTTTATATTGTACATAATCTTGTATTTTACAACATCTATTGAGAATGCTCTAAGAGTCTGCTTGAGTTGTAGTGGAAAGAAGTGCGACAGGATAAGGACACCTTAAAGCACCTAAATGATAAAATTTACTTATTTGGTAATTTTATATTAAAGTACTTCTACACCAAGGAAAATCAAAATCATATTTTAGCAAAAGTTTCATTTTGATGTTTCTTGTTAGAAGCACTTCAAAAATAGTCACCCATATTTTAACGCATTATATAATAGACAATAACTCTCATCATTTTAATATGTTGACAACTCTTACCCATCAATATTTTTATTACTTCTAAATGTCTTTTGAAACTGCCTACAATTAAGGAAGATACTAACAAGAATACAAATGCTTGATTTTCTCATTGTGATAAGTATATTTTTATTATTATTTGACTTTTATTTGTCCGCATACCTATGCTAGCACTGTTGGGAAATGGTGTAATTTTTTATAAAACAAAACATATGGCAAAGAGAAGATCTTCTAAATATTCTCTTTCATTTTCTACAATGGTTAGAGTATTGGTATTATATCTATTATTAGACTCATCAAATATAAAATTAATGATTTTACTTAAAATAACTTTACATTAGACTCATCAAAACTCACTAACTCAAACTTTAAATTATAATAATTGAGTATTATTCTTTATATTTGAATGATTATATTCACATTTCAAAATATTTTTTATTGTCTTTTAATATGTTTGTTAGATGAATAAATTATAAATGTATTTGTTAGTATCATAAATTATATATTATATTATTATTTTGATGAATCTAATGAATTTAATGTAAAATTATGGATGTGGAGGTGTTGACTTTTTGTCAAACTTGTACTTTTCATCAAATTAAAAAAAAAAAAATTTAACCAATGTCAATACTCTTGCATGTCATTTGTACATATAGATTTTAGATGAATAATATTTATAATTTTAAAATATGTATCTCCTCGCTACAGGGAGATAGGCAACCTCGAATAATGCATGGGATTATTAAAAAGAATAATATGAAAGTTTTAATGACAAAATTAAACTTTTTGACAATAAATTTCACTCTTTTTAAATTTCACTCTTTTTAAAAAAGAGTGTAAGAGCACTAGTATTGGATTAGAAAAAATTTTCCTTCAAAAAATATAAATTTATATACATATCAAAAAAAATTTATCATATTTGATCAAATATGACAAAAAAAATTTAATGTGTACAAACTTATACTTTATAAATAAAAATTTTAACTAATACAATGACAGTGTTTAATGTTTACATAACTTATAATTATATCTAATATTAGTTTAACTATTTTACTAGACACAATGTATCATTTTTTAACTATATTAATATATGTTTGTTTACCAGCAACTTAACAACCTAGTTCTATCTTTAAAAATTCAATTTTTTGAAATTGAGTGCTGATTATTTAGGAAGATTTGATTAATAACTTGTTAGATTTTGTGCCAATTGGAAAAAATCCTTCTCCTCAATCTCTTCAATCGTCCTTATTTTTTTATTATTTGATTTTTTTCTCAAATACGATCTCTTTTTGAATATCTCAAATTATACAATTAGTTCTCACATTTATTTTCATCCTACTTAAAACTCTACGTCTCCTCATACTTTATTTATACAACACCCACAACAAACTTAATTATCGTTTGTACAAATTGAATTCTAATCTCTCATTCGATGGGCTGGAATTTAGGTATATTGTGAGTTATTTCATACTTGATCATTTATTCATAATATTTATTTGATCTGTAAATTTCATTTTAGTAAACCAATGGTCGTCTTAGATTTGAAGAAGTATATATATATATATATATATATAAATTGAAAATATAACAGAGGTTTATCCCTGCATGGCTTCATTCTCAATACTCAAACTTCGTAGAGTCTAATATTGGAAGCTAGGAATGATATTGTAGATTATCAAACAACTCATGGTCATTTATGATTATTTATAATGACTAATGAGCTTGTCCTCTTGGGCTTCTTTTAAGCTCTTATTGTCACATTGTATAAGTATACATGTGGAGTTGCTGTTAGTGATCATCCACTTCAGGACTGGCTTATGCTAGATTGAGTCTTTAAGGATTTTTAATAATTATTTTGGCATTTTTAATATAGATAATGTTATATGTATTACAAGTTTTACATTAGTTAGGTTGTTTCACGACTCAAAATTCAAATCAAAGGTAAAGCAATTTATTATATATATTGGTGATCTGTCACCAACTCATAACCGGTCATATAGATTAGTTAGTAAAACTTTGTAAGTAGAATTTATGGTATTTTTAATATTTTAGCATTTTTCTTTCAATATTATACTAAGATTATAATTAATGTGTGAAGTTTGTTAATTAGAATTCATGGGATCCTAAACTTGAATAAATAGTTTATTTGAATAAATATTAGATTTCCCTTGTCAATTATTGATTTATTTTTTATTATGATTATGTAAAGATTAAAACCTATCTAAATCTATAAAATTACTTCTTTTTATATTTTTTAGCATATAACAAATATATATAACATAAATCAAAATAATGTTGTTGGTGTCACACAAATGCAAGATAGTTAGACAACAAGAGTAATTTGAATAGATAAAATGCTAGAGGACTACATAACCATATGCATTAGTGAGATTTATGCTAGTAACCATCCAGAAACCCATTTTAATAAGGTATGATGCAAAATGTGGTTAATAAGTTTAGCAAGAAAATTAAAAAATATTTTTGTTTTAAACAACTTACGAAAAAGTTGAATAGTTTAAAAAATATTAGAATATTTAGACGAAATTGGTTGGAAAGGAAACTAGTTTTGGAAGGGATTTAGTGAGGAAGACAATTGATACTACGGATGAGTGGTGTGTAAAAAAGTTAAAGGAACTATGTTTGTACCTATTTACTTGCTTCTATATAATTAATTAATATTTACTATTATTGATTATATTGCATATACAAGAAATTCTATAAGAAACTAAGTTTCAGAGTGTAGGTTTGTTTTATGTTTTCAAATTGGATATAATATGTAGGGGAATAATTGCAACTGGTGAAGGAGCTTGGGCACATCTTCTAAATTGGATTTTGAGGATGCAATAAGATGTGATTAGTATAGTAACAATATATTGTTAGAGGTAGAGGATAGTTATGACTTAGATGATGAACTTTATGATATTCAAACTAATTTAGACAATCAGATGAAAAAAAATAAACAAGTTAGTTTTGTAGTTTAAAATAGGAAAAGGAAAAATGTTCTTATATTTAATTAACATTTCATACATTTTTGTGATGTACTTTAAAGCATATTACAACATCATCTTCTATAAACCCAATCGTAGTATTGACAATATTGTGACTATTGTCCGAGTGTTAGTTAAGATAGAAAATAACTACAAGATTTTTAGGAACACAAGTGAGTAACTCCTTTCGAAATCACATAGTGAAATGTTTATTTGCCCTAAAGGACCCAACATTTTAGATTGATTTTATTAAATGAATGAAAAATAAATCAAGTCAATATTTATTGTCGTGATATCATTTTAAGGATTCATTATTATTTTTTTCATAATAATTTGTAATGAACTATTTTAGAAGTTGTTGAGACTTAATTTTGTTTATTATATATTTTGAGTGAATTTTGACAACATTCTTTTTCAGTGATGCTTGTTCTTAAGCATTACATCGTTATTATTTATTTTTTCTTCATATTTTTATCATTTTATAGACATAGAGAATAATAGTTACGACATTGAAGATTATAGAAGCGATACTGATAATGATGAAGAAAAAGAAAAAGAGAACGATATTAACTTTGTGATAATATTATAAATAATAATGGCTTCTAAATATGACAAAATATATATTATAAATGAACCTTTTAGGACCTCTCCACATGTAGGTTATAAATTTGTTATGGAAATTCTAAATGGTCATCATGATAATTGTTATTAACAATTTAAAATGAAAAAATATGTATTTCTTACATTATGCAAAAAGTTAAATGGAAGGTATAACTGGTACTCTAAACATAACTATCGAAAAAATGATAGACATTTTTTTAATTATAGTAGGTCATGTGTTTGGGAATAGAATGGTGCAAGAAAGATTTTAACACTCGAAAGAGACTATTAGAAGGCAATTTATTAGTGTACTTAGTACTAATTACTGTTTCACGAATAACGATCCACATTATCAACCTCACTGATGGGGAATTTAAACATGTTCTTAAAAAAATTCATGAAGATGAGCAAGATTGGTCATATTTTAAAAATTGTATTAGAGGTATTGATGGAACTCATGTGTCAGTTACTACTTCTCCAATAATACAAATTCTATTTATTAATAGAAAATGCGCTCCTACTCAAAATATCAAGGAAGTTTGTGATTTTCATATATGCTTCAATTTTGTTTGAATTGGATGAAAAGGTACTACACACGATACATGCATTTTTATGGAAGCTATTTGGAAGGAAGAATTGCATTTTTCATATCCACCTAGAGATTTGAATTTAATAAGAATGACAATAATGAACTTGAATAAGATAATAAATTATACTTACATTACTTTGATCCATTATTTTAAATTGTATGCAGCTAAATATTACCTAATAAATATTGGATATTCTCATATGCATGGATACTTGAAGCCATATCGAAAACGGTATCATCTGCCAAAATTTTGTCATGGTCCTTAACCAATAGGTAGGTATGTGTGAAATATTTAATCATGCATATATATCGTTCAGGTGCACTATTGAGAGGATATTTGGAGTTTCGATTACGTACAAAGAATAACGCGATAATTGTAGCACAACTTTGAGGTATCGATTTTACAAAGAGACGGATTAAAGAATGAAAGAACTAACAAAGAAACTAAAAGAAAATATTAAAAGATTAACCAAAAACCACTCAAATTTGATGAATAGTAAAGTTTTGAGAGTCTCTTACACAAATCTGGTATTTTAATTATTCTTAATTCATTGAACAATACAATTGAAAATTCAATTCCAAAATTCACAATCAAAATATATAAAACTAATAACCAAAATTAAACCAATTATAACCATTTAAAAAATCATTCAACACTTTTAAATTACGCAAATTGTTATCCCTATTGAGAAAATCAAACGACAATAATATACTCAATAAGCAATATTGCAGTAATGAATTAAATCAATATAGATAATCAATTAATATAAATATAATCAAAGATCTATCCATTCAATTGAAAACCCGTGATTGAATCTGTAAATGAAATAAATGCTGATTATTCGGAGGAGAAAATATCAACAATAAATTGAGAATGATAAAATAAAAGAATTTGAATAAATTAAAATCAAATATATGATCGAAAATAAATTAACAATATCATTTAGTGTACAAGTTCATCTCTAGCCTTATTTGAAAATTTAGTTATTCATATATGGACAACATAAAATTCTCTGAAAAAAATCAATAAAAATGCTGACGACATCAATATTGAATTTCGTCTTTGTGTGTCGCGTTTAGGGCTGTAAAAAAATCGAACCGGACCGACGGATCAGAACGGATCGTATATAAATTATAATATCAATATTAATATATATTAATATAATAACATATTAATATATAATATATACTTTTATAATATTAACATATTATAATTTCTAGTAATTGACTGGTTGTAATATAAAAATATAAATTATAGTATATGTATATACAGTATTAGTAATAACTCATAAGTAATAAGTACATTATTATTATTTAATATATCATTACTAATTTATCACTATTTACTAACATATAAATATATAATATACTAATGTAATAGTGTTATTAATAATATTTCTTTCCTATTTTTTTATTTAGATTATTTTTATTTTGCCATTTTTTTTAAGAGTAAGCTTTTTTAATTTTTTTTTTGTTTAAATCTGTGATAAATATATAAATTGGGCTGAAAATAATTAAATTTGGACAAAAAAAAATATTTGATCATTATAGAATTTTAGATTAAATTTAACTAATTAAATCATATAGAATACCCATGGACCGGACAGGATCGGACCGGATCGTCCCTGGACCGAATTGAATCGGACTGGTATGGATTGAATAGGAGTTCGGTTCGATCCAAGATAAGAAAATTTTTAGATCGAATAAAACCGGTCCATAAATATTTCTGACTAAACTATTTACACCCTTCGTCGTCGCGTTCACGTCCAGTCTCTTAACGGCTCTCCAAACTCTTCACTTAAGAATATATTTTTCTTCTCAATTGAGGCGCCGTCTACCCATGTTAAAGCCGTGCCCTCCTTTGAATTCAAGTCATGCGGACTCAATGCATGTTGCGGGCCCATATGAATTGCAGCTTGAGACGCGGCTGCTTGGTGCTGAAGTGAAGAACGTGCGGGCCCAATGTAGAAAGAAGAAGTGCGGCTCCTTTTAGTTGAAGTCCAAGCATGAGGTGCCGTTTGGTGATGCCAAACGTGAATGCGTGTGGCCATATATGAAGTGATGTTGCGGGCCCAAACATAAAGTAATGCCCAATCAACTTTGATGAAGGTCTGTGTAAATTGCCTCTGAGTTCTCCCGTGCGGCTTCGTATGGGTCATCTTGGTGCAGCTTTGTGTTTCAAATGAATGTCAAATTGCAAGCAGTCTCTCAATAATATAATATTTAAAATTTAAAATATTATAAAATAATATTTAAATATATCTCAATATAAATAAAAATTATATTCAACTATATAAATTATTTTCTTTGATTTCTATTTACATTTTAATATTTTAATTCATTAATGGAATATTTAAAATACACTTATGTATACTCATCAAATTTGTAAAAATAGATAGAAGATATTAGATTATATGTCAAATTTTCTTTATGATAAATAAATTAAAATTATCATGATGTCAATGACTATTCGTAATTTTATTAGAACTCATGAATTGCAGGATATTAAGTTCAAGCTATACCATTATGACGAGAATTATCTAACCTCCAAGAAACATGAAGGATGCAGAAGTAGAAGTTTATTCAAGCATGCAATAATTAGAGATATTTAGTAAAAATATTATGAATATTGAGTGTGATTATATTACTCATTCATTTATATTACTCTTTTCATTATTATAATTATTGAAGAACTTGTTAGAATATTTTCATTGTTATCTATTTTTATATATATATATAATAGCCGAGTATTACCATCTGACATGTAAATATTCCCGTAATTCATGCAATTCACATTTCCACAATTAATTATACGCTTTCACCCGTTTTCAATTTCCGCATCATTTCTTGCTTTCATTTTTTGCAAATGATATGGTATCCCTTTATGATTTTCAATTTCGCATCCATTCTCTCATTCTTTCAACCTTTTTGTTTTTCTTTGCATCTCCGCTCTCAAATCTGTTTCAAGACCTGGAAACGATGCCTCCAAATCGACGCCATGCACAACGCTATTTATATCCCATTTTAGCTCGGATTTTTCCATTTTCTCAATTTGTTTTTTTTACAGTTTCTTGGATATTACTTCGCTACTCGCGATTAAGTTGATTCAAAGGAGAGATTGGAATTTCTGTATGATTCAGGATTAGCTGTGGGTAAAGGTAGTAATTCTGATGGATTCAAGGCCCTCGAAACATTTCCCAAGGTTGGCACTTCCGCTGAAGCCTCCGAGACACCTAAAGGCTAAAACAAAGCAAGATTCATTTCGATGCCATACTCTACGAAACACCCCCCCCCCCCCCCCCCCCCCCAAAAAAAAAAAACAAGGAAACCAAATCAGCTACAGATCAGATTCTGAATCACCTAGAAGGCTAGAACACAAAGTTTTGACTATGATTAATAAATTTAATAGATCAATTGAACAAAATCCCGTCTTACCTAAAAAGGGAAAGCACCAAAGGTTTGAAATTTCTCAAGGAAATTGATAAAATAAATCAATTATTTGTATATGGAGGAGATAAGGGAGAAACAAGACTCGAAAGGGGAGATGGTACTTAGTCTTATAGAGCCACGCGCACAGAGTGGAAAGAGCTGGTTCTATTATTTTTTGTATTTTAAAAAGAAAATTGAAAAAAAAAATATTTCTAACATAATCTCATTACGTCCGACCATGACTTTGTGTATGAATTCCTTTTTTTTGTATCGAAATCTGATGAAAGTCCTCGCGGTGTTTGTTGCTTAAAATTGTTTGTTTATATATAGATCAATTATTAATTAGTTTAAAATTGGTGTAATAGTGATTACATATAATGCATGTATAAATATAAATCTATAATAATAAATCTATTCACCATCTTCTTTTTCATCATCCTCTCGTCATCATATGATGTGGTATTAGATGATATGCTAATAAATAAAATATAATAAATAATCTCTAATTATTTAATGACACATTATAGGATGATAAAAAATAGGATGATGAGTAGTATTGCTTAATCTATAAAATTCGATATACATAACATATGCGAGTTATAGGCTCGTTTTATTATAATGTTTTATTTCTATCAAGGATATGCCCTTCTATGTTATTTCTATCTCAAAAAGTACTTTTTTAAGTTGTTTCCAAATAAATCTAATATATTTTAAAATACTTTAGATATATAGTTCTCAAACAATAAACAAATTTTTAATAGTAGATTTTTATTACGTTAAGTTTTAAGTTAAAAATAATATTTTATACCGTAATCTCAAACAGACTCTAAATCGCTTTTAGTTTTTTTTTTTTTTTTTTTAAAGGAGAGTTTCACTAATCATATTCTCAAAATACATTCGGATTACAAGAAAGGGTATTAACTACATCAACAGAGGATGTAGAGGTTACAAGTGCGTTTTTAGCTAGTACATGTGCTGCCTGGTTCCCCTCTCTGTGAATGTGTTTTACAAACCAACTCTCGTACTAAGCCAAGAAAAGTTTGATGTCCTCGATGAGCATACCCATTGTTGACCAGTTTTCCCCCTTCCCATTGATAGCTTGGATCATTGGTAATGAGTCTCCTTCTAGAATAATCTTTTTGAGTCCCAAGAGAAGTCCCAATTTAGAGGCTTCCAATGCTCCAATTGTTTTTGCTAGGAGGGGGGTAGGGTAGAGGGGTCGGAAGTGCCTAGAGGATGCTAGCACTATGCCATATTGAGTTTTGTACCACAATGCCAATTCCTATTCTGTAATGGACTCTATCTATTGCAGCATCCCAATTAAATTTGGTGACTTGAGGAGGAAGGAGAAGCCAACTGGAGGTCCTGTTATTGCACTTGATCCTTTGTTATCTTCTGTTGATGAAGGTTGACCAGGTCTTGTATGGTAGCTTGTGCTTGTTTAGCTATTGATGCTAGATCCAAATATTCTTCCTTGAAAATTAATGTGTTTCTTCTGGCCCAGATGCATTTTGCCACCACAACTAGTTCTTCCACCAAGTCTTGTCCTCCTCTTAATGCATTGAAGTAATGAGGTCCTCGAGGTAGGAGGCTGAAACATGGCTCTTTTGTAGCTGTCTAGAGTAGTGGTTCTATATGTCTAGGACTGTAGGGGTCCATATTGCATGTAGAATGGTCTCCTCGTATAAGCACAAGGGGCAAATTGGTGTCTCTAAGATTTTCTTTTTGAACAGGTTGACCCTACTTTTGAATAGGTTGGTCACTATGTCTAAGAAGAGTATTTGCCAGTCTAAACCGAAAAGACTGACCAGACCAATCATTTTGAACCGGACCAAACCGACCCATAACTAGGACTGGTCAGACTCGAGAAAAATGGGATTGAATATTTTTGTTCCAATCTCAGTCTAGGGGTTTTCCAGCCTGGACTGGATCGAATATTTACTATATATATTTATTATTTTTATGTATTTTTTATATAATTATAGTTGTATATAATTAATTATATAACGTATATTGTTTATTATTTATATATATTATTTAGTATCAAAGTATTATTATATTCTTTAATGTATAACTATTAAATATAATATATATTATTAGTATATATTAATATATTAACATATTATAAGAGTTATAGTATAAACTATAAAGATAGTATATGTATAAATTTATGATATATTAATATAGTTAACTTAATACGTTAATATTAAAATAACATCTAGTATATTAGTAATAGTAATTCTACTAAAATATGGTCTATAGATTATACTTATTACATATTAGTTTTAGTATTGGACTATTGGTACTAAGTCTACAGATTATAACTACATATATTTAATAAATTAGTTTCAATGTATTAATATATTTGTTAATGTATTAGTATAATATATAGGACTAGCATGTATTAATATATTAATATATTATAAGAGTTATAATGTATAAACTATAAAGAATCAAAGATAGTATATGTATAAGTATAGTTACCTATAAAAAAAAGTATTATTTAATATGTACCGGACCGAATGGACTGGATTGGATTGGACCAAGTCGAAAGGGATTGGTCTGATCTAGTGCTATAGAGTATTCAATCCGATTGAGAATGGGAAAATCCTGGACCAAATAGGTCATATCTGGTCCATAAGCCCCCCCAAGATCGATCGGACCAAACCGAACTCTCCCCTAACTAAATCCTTTAAGCTCATTTTGGAACGGATCCACAAAAAACTCAGTTGTCACAATGCGAGATCGCTCTCTCAAGCAAGAAAAGAGGTCTACATTAAATCAGTGGTTCAGGCCATGCCAACTTATAGCATGGTAGTCTTCAATCTCCCCTGAGCATTACTTAACAACATCAATAGATTAATAAAGAATTTTTGGTGAGGTTACTTTGAAAGGGGGAGGAAGGTCCACTAGGTCTCATGGCATAAATTGAGGCAAGCCAAGACTAAAGGAGACTTGGGTTTTCGAGAGCTACACAATTTTAATTTGGCTACACTTGTCAAACAAGGGTGGAGGTTGATCCAATATCCTCATTCTATGGCTTCCAAAGTGTTTAAAGTCAAGTACTTCCCCCATAGTCAATTTCTGGAAGCTAAAAAGGGAAGTCAACCATCCTACATATGGAAAAGCATATTGGATGCGAGATTCTTAATAGAGAGGGGCAGCAAATGGATGATTGGCATTGGCTATGGTATCACAATTATGCAAGACGAATGGGTCTCGAGAAACTACCCATTCAAACCATATGTTACCTTAGGTGCAATAGATTCGGAGGCAACAATCAATGTATTAATTTACTAGAAGACCCGACAATGGAAAACACAATTGGTGGAAGACTTTTTCATTAAGAAGGATGCAGAGTTAATTCAATAGATAAAGAAGACAAACTAATATGGCATGGAACTCCTCAAGGCACATTCACAGTGAAAAGTGTCTACCATATGAGCTAAGAACTAACTGCTTTTAAAAAGGCCCGAACTTCCAGCTGCCCTCCAATTAGCAACTTCAGGCAAAAGTTGTGACAACTAAAAGTGATCCCAACTATCAGAATGTTCTTGTGAAGAGCATGCAACAAGGTGCTGCCTACTTTCCTGCCACTTCCCTAAATTTCTCTTGATGATTGATGAATGTTTGATCTAAAATATAACGTCCCTTCCCCTCCCCTCTTATATGTGTTATAATAAGTTTAGATTCCTTGTTTAATTTAAACACTAGACAAATGTTTTATAAAATTATAAATACTTTTTGTACCATTCAAAAGTTCAGTGCTATATCAACTTCATTTTCGGTCCTCACACAGTGAGGTATTCTCTCTAAGATAGAGTTCGTCTCTTAGAACCCTTTAGTGGTTTGAAAAGCTAGGATGGATGAGGAACTTTCAAGATAGTGACTAGGATTGAGTCTCACAGAGAAGGAAAAACAAGGGGTGATTCTCTCCTCTTTGACTGTTCCAAATTCTATGAAACCAAACTTCTTGTATTTGTTGGCCATGATAGTGGCCAAGAAAAGCATAAACAAAGAGGCCTTTAAAACCACCATGACTAAGATCTAGAGGTGTGAGAGCTGGCTTTGATTCTCTGATGTAGGAGCTAACAAGTATCTCATTGAGTTTAACAGTAAACAAGATATGGAAAGAGTTGTAGATGGTAGTATGTGGTCCTTTGACGATGGCACAAAGTCTATCAAGGAAGTAGCTTTTAACCGAGAGATCTTATGGGTCCAAGACTACGACCTCCCTTTCAATTGAATGAACATAGACATTGGCCTCAAAATTGGCAGCCAGGTGAGGCAAGCCTTAAAAAATCATGAGGATGAGAGGAGGTTGTGTTGGGGTAGGTATCTAAGAATAAGAGTTGAAGTGAATATCATCAACGTTGTCCTTTGAGGCACTTTTTTTATAGTAGAAGGCAAACAATTATGAATTCCTCTTAAGTATGAAAGACTCCCTTTTGTATGTTTCAAGTGTGGTACTCTTAAGCACAATCAATTGGTGTGCTATAATGGATCAATTGAGGAAGACAAAAAACAATATAGAGTCTAGTTGAGAGCTCCTACTGCCAAAGATAGTGATCTCCTCTTCAAAAAATATGAAGAATATCCTATTATGGGACCTCAACAGCATGTCCATCCATGGAAGCATGAGCAAGAGGATAGGGAAGATAGCCAACTTCCCAAAATAACATAAAAGCAAAATTATCATACACCTCAGAGAGCTCCAAAGGAACCACTGGACAAAGAACCCTATAACGGTAGCATATAGACCAAGGTGGAACACTCTGGGCAACCTCAGTTTCCTCTAAAAGTAAGTTAACTTAACACTTCTCAGAAAATAGGTTACTCCCCTTAACACAAAAGAAGAATATTTTGATATGGCAAATGTGGATTCCAATGTTCCACAAGTAGTAAGTGCAGAGGACCCTTTCCATGTAGAACACAGAAACAACACCAGTCTCAAAGTTGTTGATCCTGTGGAGTCCGATGATCTTTTTTTGCAGATTAGCTATCTTGACCAATTCATCACAGACTAAGTGGTAGGCTTGCAACAATCAAAGAAGACAACAATCTGGTAGAGAAGAGCAAGGAACTTGAGCTCTGACACTGCTCCTTAAGCTACAAAGGGGGCCACTCTTACCTTTCCTTTTAGATACCAAGCCCCCTTCTATCCATGCCACAGTAACCAAGTCTAAAAGGATCAAGCTTGAAATGTAAGATGAAGAGCTTACTAATATTGAAAATATGGTGGAGACTATTAAATAGCCCCACTCTCACCAATGACTGGCCTAAGTTGGAACTGTTGGGGGTTTGGGAACCCCCAGACAGTTCTTGACCTGCTCCACTTGATGCAAACAAAGTTTTCCTCTTTTGTTTTCTTGATGGAAACAAAGAGCACTAAATCTAAACTAGAAGTCGTTAAACATAGTCTACATTTCGACCATAGTTTCATTATTGAGAGTGTGGGTGCTAGTGGTGGTATTACTTTCCTATGGAAGGATAAGTTGATGCTGTTGTTCACTCTTATTCTCAATTCCATCTTTCTCTCTCAATTCAAGATGTTAATGCAAACACAAGGTGGCTCTTAACCAGGTTCTATGGTCTCTATCACTGCTAAAAGGAAGGGTAGTTGGGCACTTCACAAAGCAATTAATCCACCCTCCCCTGGTTATGTTTGGGTGATTTTAATGAAGTTCTTAATTTTGGAGACAAAAGTGGAGGTCCCCAGAGGCCCCAATCACAGATTGAGGCTTTTTGATCCTCAGTTGAAGAATGTGGACTTTATGATCTAGGTTTTGTGGGCAATAAATTCAATGGACAAATGGAAGGTTAGGTGGGGCATACTCAACCTACTATCAGTTTAGACCACTACCCTATGGTTATTATTATTGATAGAAGTCAGACTTTATTTCATTAGTCTGATAAATCTTTTCGAGTAGAGGCTAGTTTGTTCCTTCAAGAAGATTGTTACAAGGTGGTAAAGGCTACTTGGAACCAACCTAGACTCTCTTGCAATAAACTGACCCATACCATAGATGGTCTCAACTTCTACAAGCAAAACCTTCTTTAATGGAGGAAAGTAGCCCCATAAAATACAAAGTTGCCACTGAAGGATAAGTTAAGGGAACTCACTGACCTACAAAAGACAAATAATAGACACCTGAATGAGGCCATTAAACAAGTGCAAGTCCATGTGAACAAACTGCTTGAAGAAGATAACATTAGGTAGAAACAAAGGGCTAAACAAAGGTGGCTAAGGGAGGGGGATAGGAGCATCAGATTTTTTTCATCACTGTGCATTTTAGAGAAGGGACAATAACATGATCAGAAAGTTGTTTGATGATGAGAGTCGACCAATTCACAACAATGAGGGTATCGATCAGCTTTTCCAAGACTACTACAAGAATTTATTTTCCTCCTCCACTCTAGTGGGCATTGCAAATTGCTTAGGGGCTATAGAACCAAAGGTCACAGCAGCAAAACTCATCGTTCTTAAGATCTTTCACATATTAGGAAGTCAAGAAAACTATTTTCCAGATGGAAAGACTTAGTTCACTAAGCCCAAATGGTTTCCCAACCACCTTGTATCACAAACATTGGACAATCCTCAGCCTACAGGTCTCTGAAGCAATTTTATTCATCTTGAATTCTTATGATAGTGCAGCTGAGATAAATCACACCTTCATCATCCTAATTCCAAGAAGAATGTATCTTCAAAAGTCACAGAATTTTTCTCTATAATTGTAAAATCTCGCTCCCGAATATAGCATTTTCAAAATATTTTAGGGAGCGAGTGTTCTACTATTTTTTTTTTTACACAATGCACTAGATACGAACATTTTTATAATAAATGAAAAAACTCTTATAAAATTTAAAGAGAGTCAGCAGAGACATTTATTTAATATATTGAAATCTCATATGTTTACAAAAATATTTTATTCATTGAAAATCATAAAATTACAATTATAATATATTGTCTAGGTCTCTGTATCGCCTCATTGAGTCAAATCTTGTCATGATGTGCAATCCTCAAAAGCATCGTCACCTAAAATTGTTTTTTTAAAAGAAAACATAGAAAATACAAAATGAAAAAAAAAATGAGTTGCATACTCAATAAGTAACACATTGTACGATAAAAATAATAATCATTGATTCTCTCGAAAATACGCATACTCATAATTACATACATAATAATATGAACATAAATTTTTCATAAATGCTAAATATGAGCTTTTCATAAATGTTGAATATGAGCTTTCATAAATGTTGAACATAAGTTTGCTTATCTTTCTTTTCATATCTTATCATATCATAGGTCGTTTCCCACTATTGACCCTATAAGTTAGGATTAACGAATCTAAAAAGTTTCGATTTCACCATTGGCCGCGGGTTATGGAATCCATACATAAGGAAGATATACTGGGTGCACCACCAACATGCATGACCTAACAATGCAATATGCCCATACATAGGTAGCGTCTTCATATCATATATAGGCCGCTTACATATTCATTCATATCATATTGTCATATTATAGATTTTAAAAGAAATCACATTCTATCATAACATATTGTGATGCATGCTTCCTCACATATTTTTATGACCTTTCATAAATAATTTTATGCATATTCTCACATAAAATTATGACTTTTTATAAATTATTTCAATACATAAATTCATGACATTTCATAAATATCTTAATACATAAACTTTTACGTTAATCATGCATGCCTTTTCATAATTTTCTTATGACTTGGACACTTAAGAATGAGCTTCCACTTATGGTCATACATACATAATAATTTTTATAAAACATTTTGTTTACCATACATGCGTATAAAAATAAGATCGTGATATTTACCTTTTAGTCATACTTCCTGATTTCCATGTTGTAGCTCGTAACCTATACGATATATTAATCGTCATTAATTCTTTAGAAAAATTGTATCGTGGCATTTACAGTTATTTAAAATCATAAATAGAAATAATACAAGAATTGATTAAAAATATACTTTAAAACCCTTTTAAAAATATAGAAAGGCCCAAAGTAGTTTCTAAAATATTAACGAATCAGCATAACAATTTAGTTAAGAAAAACTAGGCCCAATATATTCAAATAAAAGCACTAGGTCGAAAAGCTTAATGCCTGAGGGCCGATTAAGATTCAAGAAAATCTAGCAGGGATAAGGCTCGACATCAAGAGTTTAAGGGCATGGTTGGTATTATAAAACTAAGGGAAGAGCATTTTGGAAAGTCTGAACAAGACACTTTTAAGAGGAGATATATACATTATGAGAAGACAAACTACAAAAGAAAAACAAAAGTCTTCCAAAGCAGAAGAAGGCTCACTGAGACAAAAAACGATGCACAATGGCTAAGGGGTGCCCGAGGTGATTGGCGGCAGTTTTTGTAGCTCTTACAGTGGTTTTCGGTGCCTAATGGGTTCTCAGTGGTGATGGGTTGCAGTGGCATACAGGGGATAACATGAGCTCTGTTTTCATTGGTTAAACAAGGGACAACTATGGTAGTTTTCCAATGGTGCAAGATGTGGTGTTTCTTGGCAGTGGGCTTCACGGTGGCATAGGAGGTGCGTCGAGGTTGTCTTGGCTTTAGGATAGCAAGATTGCTATGTGGGTCTGGTTTCCATGGTAGTTCTCATCAAGGGAGCAGCTTGGTTTAATTTGGTAGTTCATTTTCTTTTAGTGCAAATTTAGTATAAGAATCCCGCTTACCTGACTCCTACAGTGCATTATCAAATTCTTGAGTTCGTTCTATACTAATCTCGCCACCTATTCATAACAATATAAACTAAATATTAAAGACCAGCAACACAACTTCGATCTAAAAGATTAAAACCATGATTCTAAACTAATAATATAGCAAAAGAAAAAACGCCACTCAACCAGCCACTTCGTAATCTGGACTGCCTCAAAAAAATGCAAGTAAAACCAGTACTTTAGTCAACTTAAATAACTCAAAGATACACTGAAATAGTTTCTTTATTCCATACAACCAGACACCATTAATCCCCTACCATAATCTCCTTATTCCATACAACCAGCCACCATTAATCCCCTTAACCAAATAACACTTTAACTTAACTCAACCAAGAATTAAAACTTCATAAACAACTCCAAAAAGTAAACCACCACACTCCATAAATCACAAAACTTCCAAAATATCAACCCAGCAAAAAACCCAATCAACCACAAGGATTATGAATCCCCCAAACTTCGTCAATACAACCCATAAAACTCTACAATTAGCCACATATTACAGTGTAGAAGAAAACTAGAATTAACAATACCTAAATTCGCGTTGTAACCCTTAAAACCAGAAGACTACACGTTGCCAGAGATGGAAATAATTCCTTATGTGAATTTAAAGATGAAACCACCCTAATCTCCACAAGAAAACACAACAAAACAAGGTAGAGAAAAATTAAAAATCTATTGAATGGAGTAATAAACTTCAATATTAAAAAAAGATCAAAGAAATCGAAGAGATATAGCAACGGTGGAAATCAAAATGAGAAGGAACCTTTACCTTCGTACGCTAAATTCTCTGGTGATGGATTCAAAAAGTTAAAGGAATATGAGAGAAAAAAAATCTTACAGGTATGCAAAATGGAAGCAAATAAAAATATATCAAAACTCTAAAACTCAAAGCACAGACAAAACACCAGAAAAATGACACAAAGAGAGGGAGAAACTGTTGAGAACAAAAAGAGAAAAGAGTGAAAATGGAGAAACTGAAACAAACGGAAGAAATGAATAAGAAATCGTCAAAGACAAGAGGGAAAAACCAGACTTAAAACCATACATGGAAACGACGCCGCTGCTAAGGATAATTAATTGGCTCTCATGGGCTAGCTTTCAGACTTGGGTTTTACATTTAATCTAAAAAAAACTTCAATCATTTTCAGTCATAACACCCCTCGAGTCACTTAGTTTTACATCTTATCCATAGTTGGAATGAGAGCTGCTATGTCCTATGAAAGATACTTGGGTCTACCCTCTGTGGTTGGTAAGAACAGATAATACTTTCAAGAGCATTTTAAACACTGTGAGATCAAGGTTAAGAAACTAGAAAGTGAGATATCTATCTCAGATCGAGAAATAAATCTATATCAAGGCTGTTATCCAAACCCTTCCTACATATACAATGAGTGTTTTTAAACTTCCCATTTCTTTCCTTGATGACATTAATAACACCATACATCAATTCTAGTAGGGTCAAAAGGAAAAGGAACACAAAATTCGTTGGCTCTCTTGGAAATGGATGGGCAAACCAAAATTTGAAGGAGGCATGGGTTTTAGGGATCTTGAGGTCTTCAATAAAGCAGTGACAGCAAACAATGTTGGAGGCTCACTCAATATCCTAATTCTCTAGCAGCTAGAGTTATGAAAGCTAAATATTTTCCTAAATCTAATTTTTTACAAGCCAAACTAGGATCTAAACCCTCCTTCATTTGGAGGAGCTTCCTGGCAACTCGACCACTTCTTAAGATGGGATCATACTAAGAGTAGGGAATGACCAAAACATCCAGGTTTGAAAAGATAAATGGCTAGCTTAGCCCAATCCCAGCAGAGTGTTAAGTTTTGTCAAGGTCCTTAGCACTGATGCCACTATATCTGATCTCATAGGTCCAGCCCATCATCAATGGCAAGTGGACTTGGATAAGCTAGTTTTTTACCCTGGTGAAGCTGAGACAATCCTCAAGACCCTTATTAGTTCTCTTAATAGTAATGATAAACTTATATGATATGGGTTGAAAGATGGTTCTTTTAGTGTTAGAAGTGCATACCACATGGATGAAAGAGTTTTAGCAGACAAGAGACAAGCTTTAACCAACAATCCTTACAGGTTAGTATGGAAACAAATCTGGCACCTAGAAGTGCCTCCAGCTAATAGAGTGTTCTTTTGGAGATCATGCTTGGAATCCCTCCCCACAATGCATAATCTTTTTAAGAAAAAAGTGGTGGAGACCCCTCTTTACCCCCCATCTTTCAATTGGAGATTGAAGACACCTTATGCTTTGTGGCATTGTGAATCTGCCAAGGATATTTGGATTGCCTGTTCAAAGAGCCTACAAAAATGGGTTCTGCTTCTTTCATCCATGTTGTCTTTCTTTGATACATTGCTTCAATCAATAGAACCATAGATCATTCTTGAGTTTGTCACAGTGAAAAGGAAAACTTGGTGGAGGAATAGGCTGATTTTTGATGGAGAAATCTATCACCCTTTTGTTTTGATCAAGGAAGCCAAATCCACTCTTGAGTACCTAGCTACTGAGGCAGTTAACAAGCAACAGAGTAAAGGTAACTTATGTAGTTCTCCTCAATCATAGGCAACCTTCCTTCTTTTTGGGTAAGTGTCAATTAGGAAGGTGCAGTTGATAAGTTTCAGGAAAAGTTGGAGTTAGTGTGGTTGCTAGAGACAATTTAGGAAAAGTTTTTGCCGCACTCAAACTATTGAAGCCTATGTTTCTCTATCCCTTTCTTGCAGAGTCTTTCGGTGCACTACAAGCAATAAAGCTCTCCATTCAGCTTAGCTATTAGGATTTCATCCTCGAGGGTGACTCTCTCTAGGTTGCAAAGGCTTTAAATTTGACAAAGAGGGATGAAGTAGTGCAAGTATGTTTATGTGTGAAGCTCTTTTTTTGTTACTTAAATCCTTAGCCAAGGAGAATATTTCTCATGTTATGAGGAATGGTAATCTTATGACACACTTTTTAGTAAATTATTCTTTTTCATTTTCTGATCCTATTGTAACTTTAAAGGAGCATCCATCATGTATTTCTTCTATGTTCTAATGAAATGAAGTTGAGATGTTTCTTTAAAAAAAGAACAATGCTATATCAATTCAAGTGATAATTGATTTCAATTGATTACTTGTCATCAATGAGTAATTTGTATATGAGTAATGCTATGTCGTGGAGTATGTAATGGTTGAGTAGTCTTTTTAAAAAGAGTAAGATTTATTATTAAAAAATTATATGTGGTTTACACACTCTACAACTATAAATATAATTTTTCTTTATATACATTTCTAAAAATATAACTGATGAGAAAAAATATGTAGCCTTTCTTTTTATTTTTTTTCTAAGCAAGCTTACAAGCATGTATTTTGCAAGCTTAGAAAAGATAGAAGTGGGTATGCAACCAAAAACATGATTGGTTACTGCCCATTGTACCACTGAATGTGCACACCAATTTTCAACTTGGTAAATTTTAAATATGTAGCCGTTCGAATAGTATTTGAAAATATAATTCTTCAAACTAAAATAATAAAGTGGACGGATAGAGTCATAGAGAAAATCTAAGAAAAGGGAAATATAGTAAATTTTAATATTCAATTGTAGTGAAAATAGGAAGTTAAAAGAGAGAATATAATAATTTCTTTTTTATTTTATTCAAGAGCAATACTACATATAATCTCCATTTTGATAATTGCAATGCAAATCTAGTTTAAAAAAGTTTGGGTAATGCTATCATGCCCAAACCATTGGACACCTCTTATATTTTAATTTTGTATTTTACGTAATGATTAAGAAAATTATTATTAGTGTATTAATATTTTTTTTTTCATATTTTTTAAAAATATTTAAATACATTGAAAAATAGGTAAACAAAAAAAATCTATTTTTTTATCATTTTAAAATATTTTAAAAAAAGCAATACATTAATAATCATTTCTTTAATCATTAAATAAAAATTAAAAAAAAATCAAATATATATGAGATGTCAAAAAGAAATATCAAATAAAGTAGGCATAGTAATATTATCCAAATAATTTTGAAATTATAATAATATATATTTTATTAAATATTATTTTTTTACTCTTATTTATCAATAAAACTACAATAAAATTACAATCTCCAACTCAAAATTATAAATAGATTTTCTCTTAATGCAAACGGCGAAAGTTGCACAATACTGTTTAACCGAAACCCTAAAACGAAAAATCTCAGTATTTTGTTTTTCGGGGTGTTTTTTTTTTTCAAACAAGAGGACATAATGTCCGGTACCCCGCCGCTATAACTGCTCTTTTCCCCATTGCATCTAGAACAGAGAATTCTAGTTAGTACTGAACCCTCTTCTGCTGCTGCTTCTGCTTCTGCTTCTGCTTCTGCTTCTGCTGTAACCTGGAGAGAGAGAGAGAGAGAGAGAGAGAGAGAGAGAGAGAGAGAGAGAGAGAGAATGAAAGAAGAGGGAGAGCGAGAAGTGGTGACACCCGGGGAAGTGCTGGGGAAGGCATCCGATGTGAGAGCAGGGAGAGGTGCCTACTTGGCGCCCCACAACAACTTGGTCTACGCTTCACTCACCGGCTTCCGCCGCGCCTTATCCCCTTCCCCCGACTCCCCCGACCAGGTACATTTTCTCTTGCGTCAACAAATTTCTATACTTGTACTGTTTTTGTTGTCTTCGCTAAAAAAAGTATCAACTTGGCTGTTCGGTGGGAAAATCTGGTCAGAGTCGTGAATTATATTTGGAATTGTTGGAAACTTATATTATACTGCTATTTTTCCTTAATCAACTTTACGTATCAATTTTTTTTCCCTTAATCGACTAGGCATAGAATTTGTATTGATTATTTGTATAAGCTGAGCAACTGGTTGGACATTTTGGAGATACTCGGATTTGGAATTGATGCGCAAGTTTGAAGTTTAGGACTCTTTATACATGAAAATAATAAATAATAGGTAAATGATTATATTCAAAATTTGTATTGTAAATGAAATTTATGATTTGTAGAACAAAAGCTTAGGGATTGTTTTGGACTGGACTGACTTGAGTGTTTCATTTGCCAGAGAAATATAATCAGTTATTCGAAACAAAGCTCCCCCCCCCCTCCCCCCCAACTTTTTTGTCCTGTTTATGTATTGTCTTGCCAGTCGTGGTACCCATAACACAATTGTAGGGTTTAATTATTATTATTTAATTACTGAACCAACATACCTTTTCAGATTCTTATGTATCTGTAATGGGGGCCCCGTGTTAGTAACTAGTGACTAGTACCACCTTCTTTGCTCATTCATTTTTCTTTTAATGATTGATTCGTGTAATAAATACTATATATTGTATGGCTAGGATTCAAGTTTTTAAATTAGTGACAATCTGACTGGAAGCATATACCAATTGATAGGGGCTGGCTTCTCTGAGTTTCTATTCTGGTGCAAACTTTCAGTTTGCATAATGTGGTCTTAACAATTAATCAGACTTTATATATATATATATAGGTAATAATGAGATTTATTAAACAAACAATGGGCAAAATGCCAATTACAAACGAAATGCCCTATCTAGTAACAATTAATCAGACTTTTAAGCTTAGACAATATTCACAAGGAAAAAGAACACACATGGATTTATGAAAACAGTTAATATTTCTCTTCAATTGCTGATTTAACTCAGTGGAAGTTTATCTCATATGCACTTGTTCTATTGGGTTCCTGTTGATGACTTGGTTCCTTATTATTTACAGAGACCCACTGTGGAAATAACTAATCACAAGGCCCATGGTGTCGTTCCAGAACCGGGATC
Organism: Platycarya strobilacea; assembly: GCA_036898215.1. Lineage (NCBI taxonomy): Eukaryota > Viridiplantae > Streptophyta > Magnoliopsida > Fagales > Juglandaceae > Platycarya > Platycarya strobilacea. Next base: position 20,783,971 of record CM072555.1, on the reverse strand, counting down.
CGTTGTTATTGCCAGAGTAAGTGGCCTGTTTGCTGATCCTCCCATTGTAATGTTGGTATCTGAAATGCAATCACTATAACAGTATTTTGTTGAAATATATATATTTATATATATTTATACATCCTTGATGGTTTATGAAGTGAAAACATCTAATAATGTTAAATGACTAGTTCATTGAAATTAAGGGGTGTTAAGAACTAAGAAATTGTTAGAAATCTATTGCTGCTCATGAGAAAGCTGAGTCCAAAAGTACTCAAGAATAGGCATGTTGTAAGGTGAAGCATTTCCTTTTTGAGAACTTAGGGTACAAGAAATATTAAACAATAATTGAAAATATTATGTGTGGGTTATTATTTTCAATTATTCTCACATATGTTAATAATATGTATAAGAGCTGAAAGGTTCTTCCAAAAATGTAACATCTGCATGCCCATCTATTTATGACATATTTGGGGCCTTCTTGGATATGTTATGCCACTCATCTTTTAGTTGCCCCCCTTCAAATTTGTTAACAAAGACTATCTCAGATCAAGTGTTGGATTATGTTAACAAAGGTGCTTTGTACGCTGCGGTGTTGAGGTCATTAGCGGGTCCTCTGGCCGAGATCAGCTTAGCTGCAGAAGGAAAGGATAAGGCACTTGTAGGGGACAAAGGATGTCAAGTGACATCGGCGGGAGAAGTGGATGGGGTATTGTGGGCTGTCAAAGCTCAATTAAAGGGAATTATGGAGTATGTAAGAGATCTGATGATTAAAGTGGATAAGGGGTTGGACCTAGTTGTGGGTTCTAGTGGTGGGTCGAGAATGGATGAGGGAGGGCGGGGGTAGATCCTTCGAATTTGAAGGCCACAAGTGTGCCAGCAAAGGGCATTTCAACGTCGTCATAGATAGGGTCGTTGGATGCTGACATCTTTGTCCATGCTAGTGTCACTATGCCTCCTAAAGGAGCAATAGGGTCTCAGGTACCAGTTGTAGATGGGGTTGATACTTCTGTTCAGGGTTCATTTTTAGTTGAAGATAGGGGTCCCTCCAGGGTCTTGAGTACTTTGGAAGAAACAGTCGAGCTTCTTTTAGAAGATGCAAACGGGATAATAGAAGGTAGTGCTGCCCCCACCTGTATGTCTCCTGAGGGAGTAGTAGGGTCTGACAAAGTAGCACGGCAAGAATCATCAGGGGGTGGAGCACATACAAGCAATGTTGATAGAGGGGAGGAACTTGTGTTGGTGACAGAAACAATGGACACCCACCATATGGCTATTGAGCAACCGTATGGCGAGAAGGAAATTATCGATTTGTCATTGATGCCTTGTGTGGGGGGAAGGTTTAGAGTCGGGAGTGTAGTTTGGTACCATGGCTGGGGATATTGTCGTTTTCTTCTTCCTTCGATAAACGATATAACAGGTTCACCATCGGATTGGGTTTTGAATAAAGTTAACGGGTTTCAGCAAATCATGGGGCTTTCATATGGAGAATATGAAGATCAATTTAAAACACTATTCACTACAATTGAGGCGAGCCACGCACTTGAAATCGAATCAAATTTTAAGAAAAGCAGGGAGTTAAAGTGTCTTTCATGTGCACTCAACTACGATGCTAAGGGAGGTAGCTTGAGTCGAGGGAAGACTAAAGGGAGGACATTGTGAAGATGTTCTCGTAGTGAGATTTTTGGGTAGAGGATTAGTTTTACGGGAAACTAGAGGCTGGAGTTTGGGAGGTGTGTTACATTCCAATTCAGGTTTGGTGTATTTTGAGGAGGTTTCATGGGCTTTTTGGGTCATTAGGGGCTCTCTAGTATGGGTAAAGTATTTTCTTGCATACGTCCAGTGTACTTAGTTACTTCTGTTGATATATATAATATTTTTTCTTATAAAAAAATAAAGACTATTATTACATATAAATTTTTATCTTGATTTGCACTATGTGTCTTGGAACAAAGTCTCGACTCATATCAAGGATGCACAAGCCCTTGACAAGGACTTTCCCGCACTTGCACCTTCGGTAATTCAAGGGAAAATTCCCCAAGTTTGATAGCCGCTAAAAATTGTTTGGACCCAAGGGTCGAACCTTAGACCTGAAGGAAGCATACCTCTAAAACCAAGACCCTTATTGCTTCTGCCACCTCCAGGGTTTTACCTGTAAAAAAATAAAATTAGCTTCTGGTTGTCTTATAATCAGAGAATGAATCATGTTGGTAAGTTTTCCATTAAGAGATAAAGTTTCACTCTGGTCGTATTAATTTTACTTGTAAAGTTTTTTTTTTATTCTTTCCTTAAAATATTTCAAATTTGGCTACATGCTTTAAATTGTGGCAACTGAATATGTGTTTCTAGCTCTTCGCTTCATTATTTGTCAGGTGTTTTCTTGTTGCTCTCAAGTTTAATAATTAATAGCTTGCTTTGTTTGTATGAACTATGTTCACAGGCATGTGTGAATCTCATATTGTTTTTCCTGATTATGGTAGGTTACAAGAGTGATGGCTAAGATGGCTTCAGCTGATATCATGTGTGTTGGTCCCAAGTCTGTTCAAGAAAAATTTAGTGGCATAATTAGGTGTGTATCATGTTTTAAACGTAATTATATATGTAAAACATTTATTTAGTAAGGGAACATTTGGATTGATCTAAGTACATATTAGGCTTTTTGTTTCTGAAAAAAAAGTTAAATTACATTTGTAAGTTTTTAAATATTGCTAGCTCCTTGCGTTCCTTTTTATTCTATAGGCTTATTCGAACAACTGGGTTTCATAGAATCAGTTGCTTTTGGTTCAGTAAACTTTATAACTTATTGGCGTTACTTGCAGATGATAATATCATCTCTGATCTTAAGAATTCTGCATCTGCTGAGTAGATCTGAATGGTATTAAAAATTTTATTTTTGGGGTTTTGTAATTAGTTAATTTCTACCTTCCTATTTTGGTGGGAAGTGTGAAGGCTGCCTCGGCCCTTTACAGTGGGGTGACAGTAGGGTGCCGAACCTACCCAACTTCTTAATGTTATAATCTTGAATAGAATAAAATAAAGTTTTGATAACCTTATGAAACTATTTTATACTTATTAAATAGTTGGTAACATAAAGCCAGAATTGGATTTTTGTCATTATTGTTAAGGATTAGAGTCATGAGTTCAGACACATATAGATTCGTAATTTGAATTTCCTTTCTCCTTGTTCTTTCTAAGGATCAAATGGAGCCTATCCTTGTTCTTGAGATTTAGAGCTTGAAAAATGTCTTTCCTTGGGTGTTAAATAATGAATCTCTATACTTATAAAATAATAATAATAATAATGAATCTCTCTCAATTGGGTGGTATTCCAATGAACGGAGGCTACATACATGTGGCTTAGATTGTTTAAGTGGGAATTTCATTTTCAGAGGTGCTAGATGGCATGAATGGTTTTAAATTAAAGAGTAGTTTTAATTCTGTTGTGGTTTGTATTGGGGAAAACAATTGTGTCCATTTCCATTTCTCTTCTTTCCGCTTCTGATTCTACCTCATCAGTTATCCAGTTATGATTATGTAACATCTATTTCTTTTAAGGGACATGCATATGCTTCATTTTGTTCACACATACTTTTGCAAGCTATTGACTTCTCATGATCAGGTATGTGTACTTGCATGGAAGCTTATAGCTTGATTCTAGCACCTCTTCCCATAGGGTCAGGAATCTCACTTTCATAACATTACATTGACCAGGCTATAAGAGGCTTTTAGAAGAATACATAAGCTGAATCTTTGGGAAAGATCCTCAATGTCACTTTGTTTCAACATAAATAAAAATCTAAAATATGTGATGGACACTTACTGACCAGGACATGGTCTTCGTTGTTAGTTCTGGCTTGCATTCTCATCCTCAACCTCACCTGTGACATTTAAAATACAAAAGCAAAGTCAACCAAATACTTAGTAAATAGATTCATCACACAGTAAATAGGTTAAAGTGAATTTCTTTTTCAAATAATATTCACACATTTCACAAACATTTTTTCTTTAACCTCTTAAGTGGCCAACATGCACTTACATCCCATGGGTAAGGTTTACTAATAGATCCTGGTTCCCTTTCTGTCGCCACGGGCACAACTTTTTTTTTGTTATCAGTAGGTTCTTGTCTAAGATATGGACATCACTTTATAAACTACGTACACTTGAATCCTAACATACCATACAAGGTGGCTGCTTTCTGTAGGTTAGGAGTGTTACATACTTTTGTAGTATGAAACAATTTAGACCTATAATAGACAGGATATTTAGAAATTCTCGACAGGGTACCTACTAACACTTGCCTCCAATTAAAATTATAGGTTGCACTTGAAACAAAGCCTCTAGATTATCATGCATAGGTGATTCTTTTGTATATGTCTTGTGTAGACCTGTTCATCCGAGTTTTGGATTCGAGAAACCAGGTTCGAAAGATGAGTAATTTTCTTGAATCTCTTAGATGAAAATGTCAAAACTATTAAAAAAATCAAATTAGAAAATAAAGAAAATTTCAAGACTGGGTTGGGTTTGCTCGGCCCGGATGAACAGGCCTAGTCCTGTGTACTTGGTCTCTTGCCTATTCTTATTTTCAACAAAATTTTGTTTAAGGATTAAAAAAAAAGATGTTAAAAATGGTGGAAAACACAAGGTTAGTGCAATGACTTCACTGCTGCAAAAAATAAAAACACAAAAACAAAACAAAAATTAGGGATGATTCATTCAACATTGTAGTGTAGAATAGTCTGAATTGCTCACGAAGCAGTGTCAGCAGGAAGAGGAGAGGATTGTAGATTAGGATTTTCAAAATTGAAGCTTCTAATCTTGACAGCTGCATGAAAGGTTAGTTGGCGGCTGTTTTCTGAATTTTTTATGAAGAAGAGTATTGGAACTTGAAAGTTCTTGCTTACCGATGGCTGTGGCAGATTCTGGGAAGAATTTTCATGGCTGCTACCTTGAATTGGTGATGAAAATAGGAGGAGAGTGGCTGCAAAAAGGGTCAGAGGACTCGGAGGTTAGTCTTATATTTTTCTCATTGAATTTTTAATAAGAATTTTAGGGTAAAATGGCAGAGAAGGCATCAGACTTAGGGAATACTAGAGTGATTTTCCATCAACAAAATGGGTTTTAAGGAATTAAGCTTAGCTGACAGCCATCCTAATTGCCTGCAGATTCTTGGCTGTTTAGGGATTTCCTATGTTAATTGGAGGCCCAATATACTTTCTTTGGGCTCTAGAAACCTCTTGTACCTCAATTACAGCTAGGTCAATGGTTCCTATCTACATGGAGTTGGCAGTTTGCATAGCAGTCCCATTTAAGCAGTTCTCTTACTATGTAATTGTCTAGATTGGATCCGATTTTAACTAGTTCTGTTTACCTTGCCTTCTATAGCTAATTAAGGCCATAAATAAAGCAAATCAGCAATTGTAATAATAAGAATCAGCGCCTCTAATACAATTAAGCATGATTGACAAGGCTCAAGTGGTAAGGGTCATGGTCTTGGTGGTATGCTCCCTCCACATTTAAGGTTTGAATCCTCTTGGGTGTGAACAGTTTTTGAAGGCCATTGGACTAGGGACCTTTTCCCTTGAATTACCTAAGTTGCATTTGTGGAAAACTCCTTGTCGAGGGCCAATGCATGCCTGGGATTAGTAGGGACTTTGTTCTTGGACACTTGGTACCAATAAAAAAAAAAACATAATTGACAAAAGTATATATAAAATATACTTTATTTTGGGACATTATAGGCCTGGGTATGACATTGATACATGAAACATTGGATAATGATGAAAATATCTCAAAAAAAGATAAACTACATTTTCCATCCTCTCTAACTGTGTTTTTTATTGTTTTGATTTAGTTGCAAATATTGGATGATATTTCCAATTATATTTTTAACAGCAGAAAGAGCTTTATTTTTAACTATGGGAATAGACCATTAAACCAAGTTTTGATTATTGTTGCACCCATTCATTCTTTATCTTGCAGGCAACAAGATGTAAGAGCGACTGAGATTGACAAAGTGGATATGCACTTATCCTTTCGGCCTGGTGACATTGTCAAAGCTATTGTGGTATCCTTAATGCTTGGTTGGCCTCTGATGCTATGAGTGATTTTATTGTTTTATTTAATTTATAATATTCATGCAGAGCACTTATACAAAATAATAATAATTTTTTCATTTGGGGCATTTTGCGAAATAAGCATCACCAATGCCCTTATATGCTTTGTTTTCGGTGGGGTAGAGGGGAGCGTGGGTGGAGATTTGGTGGGGGTAAATCATTCATTCAATGGCTTTTATTAAAAAAACAAAACTAAATCTTTTTTTTTTTATAGGTGAAACAAAATAAAATCTTTTGAATTTGAGACTGAAATTTCTAAGAGATTTTCCTTCTTGAAAAAAAAAATGGCCCTCGTACTGATCATGGGTAAACTATTGGGTGCTGGCATGGTTGACTTCACAAGAAGGACGAGAAAAATGGTGAGAAAAAGATTTTGTGGATTAGAAAAAATATGTACTTGTGCATTTTTAAAATTGATTGGTGAAAATTCATTGATTTACCTTATCTGTATGATGCAGGTGCGTTACACAAGTCAAGGATTTAACTGAGCAAAAGAAATATTGCGTTTGCACAGTTCAGGGTTCGGATCATATAAAAAAAATTATCCTAATGAATTTAACCCGCTGCCCTCTTTTTCTTTGGCCTTTCTTCGGTTTGTGCCATTTGATCAAAAAAGTATGTCTTTGTCACTGGGTGATCTGAGATTCTGAAGTAGAAGAAATGTAGGGATGGAATACATGCATGTCAAAGGTTTAAGGGCATATTTCATCTATCTTGGTGGCAGAATATAGCGGAACAAACCTTTGGAGGCACCAAGTTAGACTAGGAAGCTGAAGTGAAATTGGCTTAGACCATTGAAAGCAAAGCTTAGTTGACCTAGAACCAATTTGAGTGAATTTTAAAATTCTATAATGTTTGGAGAGTAGGATGAAAACTAGAGTGCCATCTGTCATGCATTTAATGAAAGTTGGACATCGAAAAGGCTGTGAATTGGGCTTACCTATTTTACTTGCTTGGAGGTGTGGTTTTGTGGAGAGGTGGTGTAGGTGGATCAAGCATTATATAAGCACTGTCTGTTTTCTCCATTTTGGTAAATGGCACTCTTGTTGGTTTCTTCAACAGCTCGCGTGTAGTGAGACGAGGGAATCCTTTGTCCCCCTTTCTCTTTGTGATTACTTTGGATACGCTTAGTCAGATGTTGGAGGCTTCTATTGAGAGGGGTTCTCTCTTAAGCTTCTCGATGGGAAGCACCAACAATTGTATTCTCAATGTCTTCCATCTTCATTTTGCAAATGACACATTACTTCTTTGTGATTTGGACCCGGGATATATTTGATCAATGAGGGTTCTCTTGCTTTGTTTTGAAGCAATCTTTGGCCTAAAGGTGAATTTAGGATAGTTTGAGATGGTACCGATGGGTGAAGTGAGAATCATTAGAGGCTTGGCAAGTATTTTGGGGTGCGCAAGGCGACCTCATTGCCTATGAAATACATGGGTCTTCCTCTTGGGACTACTTTCAAGGTAAAGACTATTTAGGATGGGGTAGTGGAGAAGATTGAGTGGAGGTTGAGAGGTTGGAAAAAGATGTACTTGTCAAAAGGGGGATGAACCACATTAATTGAAAGCACTCTTTCTAATCTTCCCACATATTCTCTGTCTTTGTTTCCCTTCCCTGCAGGTGTGGCTAATTAGATTGAGAAGATTTTTTACCTTTCTTGTGGGGAGGAATTGGAGAGGAGACTAGGTTCCACTTGGTTAGTTGGAACACGGTCTACTCCCCAGTTTCAAGTGGAGGGTTGGGGTTCAAAATTAGGGGATATTTAATCAGGCACTTCTTGGGAAATGGTTATGGCAATACCATCAGGAAGGGAGGTCTTTGTGGAGGGCTATTACTAAGTCCAAGTATGGGAGTTTTTGGAGGGGTTGGTGTTCTAATGAAGTGAGGGGCTCACATGGTGTTGGTTTGTGGAAGAATAGTAAATTTGGATGAGAGGTTTTTGCTTGTCGCATTAGAATTGTGGTTGGAGAGGGATCCAAGGTCAGATTTTGGCATGATACTTGATGTGGTAATTCAACCCTCAAGGTTGTGTTTCCTTCCCTTTTCCGGATTGTTCTTGATTAGGAGGCTTTCGTGTTGGATCTTTTGGACAGCTATAGTGGATCTTCACAATGTAATGTTTTTCTTAGAAGTTCCTAGGATTGGGAAATTGGAAGTATTACTGACTTTTTTAGCATGTTGTATACCTCAAGCACTGGTAGTATTGAGGAGGATAGTGTTAGCATGATACGTTCATATGGTGTAAATATGTGAAAATTAGCTAGACGCAAATGTTGAAATAAACAGTCAATTAGGTGTAAGTAGGTGTAAATATTTCAATGATAGTATTTTTAGGCGCCACTAATTATGACAACAATTATGTACAATTCCTCTATATAAATGAAAGGAAACCCTACAAAAATGGTATTCAGACCAATTGACATGGTATCAAAGCATATCTGATTTCTGTTGGAATAGTTTGAATCACTCGGTGCGATTTTTTATCGCAATTCTTAGGAGAATTTTCTTTGGTATTCAGCAAGTTAATTCTTGCTTTTAGTAGGTGTCGATGCCTTCTGGTGTGTCAAACCATCTGAGTTTGAGCTTCTCGGCAAGTTTTGGGCTGCTCTTGATACACCAACGTCCCAACTCTCCACTTTTTCGATCAGGTGTTTCTTGGTTGGTGTTCTCGGCAACTTTTGTCCATAACTTAGCAATTTTCGGTGAAGCTTGTTCTCGTGGTTCTCGGTTCCCATCGATCTAGCTTCGGTTCCTCGGCAACTCTGTAGCTTGAAGGCTGTCGACGCAGCCTTACTTGTTCCTTTAGGCATTTCTATGTTCGGGTGGCTTTCAGAACAATAGCCTCCTTCATTTCGGTGAAGTCTGTGCAGACTATTGGTGATGCCAACGTGAATCAAACAAGTGATCTTGGAGTTTTGGTAGTATTTCGGCAACTTGAGTTTTTAAGTTTACAATACTACTCTCGGTGCAAATTGACACTCTTCGTATGCTTTTATTTTATTTTAGTTTATCTTAGTTCATTTGATTTGTCTTAAGTTTATTTATTTAAAAAAATAATAATTTTAAAGACATTTTTTTATATACCAGTCTTTCAGATCCATCTAGTTAGGTTGTTTTTTTTGTTTTGTTTTTTCTTGAGTTTTATTGCGATGGACTCCGCACCTATGTGTGCCAAGTTTACGGGGAACAATTACTCTACGTGGGCTTTTCAATTGGAACTATTTATGAAGGGAAAAGACCTTTGGGGTCATATTGATGGCACGGATGTCGCGCCATCATCGACTTCTGACAAATCTAAGTATCTCGAATCTTCTCCTTCATGGGTTGTGCGATGCACAGATCATATCTTGGCTTCTTAGTTCAATGAAATCACATACTGTTACAAACTTACGACCTCATTGCTTTGGTCAATCTGTGTGGAATTATTTAAAGACAGTTTATCATCAAGAGAACAGTGTTCGTCGCTTTCAGTTAGAGCATGCATTGCCACATTTTAACATGGTAAGTCTTTCGATCCAAGACTACTACTCAGCATTTTTAACACTTTGGAATGAATATTCTGAACTGGTTACGACAGATGTTCCTATTGACACCCTTTCCACTATTCAAAATCTTCATGAGACTAGTTGACACGATCAGTTTCTTATGAAATGACATTCTGAATTTGAATCTATTCGTTCCTCTCTGCTGAATTGATCTCCAGTTTCTTCTTTAGATGTTTGTTTTGGTGAATTACTTCGTGAGGAATGTCGTCTTAGTACTCAAGCTATTCTAGAGTAATCTCATGACAGTTCAAGATCAACAACTATGGCTTATACTGCCCAAGGCCGAGAATCGCCGAGGGATTCTAAAAACTTGCAATGCTATTGCTGCAAGGCATATGGACATATTACTACGAAATGTCCCAAGAAATACTGCTCCTACTGCAAGAAAAAAGGTCATATTATCAAAGAATGTCGTATTCGCCCTCAGAATCGCCAAGTTCAAGCATTTCAAACTTCTATTCATAACTCCAGCAGCGGCGTCTGCAGGACATGACTCTTATCTAGGTACCTCCTCTACTTCTATAACAAATTACTGCACATCCGAAATGGTGCAGCAGATGCTCGTTTCGGCATTATCAGCAATGGGGTTTCCAGGTAACAATTCTACTAAACTCTGGTATGTAGATTTGGGGGCCTCTAATCACATGACTAATAATCTCACCGCTTTGTGTCATGTTCGGGTCTACGCTGGTCATTCAGCTATTCAGACTGTCAATGGTAGTTCTTTGCCAATAGTTGTCGTCGGAAATACCTCTTCTAAGTTCACTGATGTGTTTCTTGCTCCTCAGCTTTCCATGAATTTTATTTCTGTTGGCCAATTAGTTGATAACAATTGTGCTGTTAATTTTTCTGGTGATGGTTGTGTTGTGGAAGACCAAGTCACGGGGGAACCAATCGTTAAGGGACCTAAAGTGGGGCACTTGTTCCACTATTTTTGCCTCTTCCAAAATTTTCTCCACTTTTTCCTATTAAGCCTTTTGCTTGTAATAAAACTTCAGATCTTACTTTGTTGTGGCATCGTTGTTTAGGTCATCCCAATACTCAAATCTTATCTCATGTCTTAAATTCTGGTTTATTTAGTAATAAAGATTGTTTATCCTTATCTCTTGAGTGTGCTTGTAAACTTGGTAAAAACAAAACTCTTCCCTTCCCTTGGCATGCTAGTAGAGCATCTCATTGCTTTGATCTTATACATAGTGATGTTTGGGGACCTTCTCTAGTTAGTTCACATGAAAAATTTAGATACTATGTGATTTTCATTGATGATCATAGCAGATTTACTTGGGTCTACTTCTTTCGTTCTCAATCTAAGATCTTCTGTACTTTCACTAAGTTTTTAGCGTATGTTGACAATCAATTTTTTGCTTCTATTAAAAGATTACGCACAAATTCCGGTGGTGAATATTTATTCTTCTGATTTTCAAGCAGTCTTGGCTTCTAATGAAATTATTCATCAACGTTTATGTCCCTATACTCCTCAACAAAACGGAATAGCCGAATGCAAAAATCGTCATCTCCTAGATATGGTACGTACTCTCTTGTTAGAATCTTTTGTTTCATCCATGTTTTGGGTAGAGACTCTAAAAACTACTATTTGATTAATCGTTTACCTTCTGAAGTCCTACATATGGAGTGTCTCTATTTTCGCTTATTTGCTAAGCAACCTAGTTATGATAACCTTCGAACCTTCAGTTGTGTATGTTTTGTTTATCTACCTCCTCATGAGCGACATAAATTATTTGCTCAATCTATCCGATGTGCTTTATTGAGATATAATATGTCAGAAGGGATTTGTTTGTTATGATCCGACATTACATCGTACACGTATTTTTAAGAATGTTATTTTCTTTGAAAATCAGCCTTTCTTTCCTGTGTTCTCTGTTCCATCCTCTTCTACTTTGGTTTTCCCTTGCTTTGAGCAGCAGTCCTCAGATCTTTCACCCGTCAGTTCTCACTTTAAACCAGGTATTGTATATACAAGACGTTTTTGCCCATAGTCTCTTCCGGTGACTCACCCGATATCTGATCCTACCAAGCTCCAGATTCAGTCAATTGCAGCATCTCCAGCATCTTTGGTACGTCGCTTTTCTCGAGCATCTGTACCTCCTAATAGATATGGATTTCCCTCTTCCAGTACTGGCAATTCTATTTCAACTTTTACTGCTGCATTGTCCAACTTTGATATTCCTACGTGCTACTCACACGCCGCCAAACATGATTGTTGGTGACAAGCTATGTAGGAAGAAATTGCCGCCCTAGAGGCCAATCACACTTGAGACATTGAGTTATGTCCTCCCACTATTGCTCATCTAGGTTGCAAATGGGTTTATTCCGTCAAGGTCCGATCAGATGGAAGTTTGGATTGTCACAAAGTTCGGCTTGTAGCACTTGGGAATAATCAAGAATATGGGGTCAATTATGAAGAAACCTTTGCTCCTGTGGCTAAGATGACTACCGTTCGTACAATTATAGCTCTTGTTGCTTCTCAAGATTGGCCGCTCCATCAGATGGATGTCAAGAATTCTTTTCTTCACGGGGATCTTAAAGAGTGTATCTATATGAAACCGGGGTTGTTTCCCTCTCCGACTTCACAAGTTTGTAAGCTTCATCGCTCTCTTTATGGTCTTAAACAAGCTCTGAGGGTTTGGTTTGATAAATTTCGAACCACTTTATTACAATTTTCATTCAAGCAGAGCAAGCATGACACTTCATTATTTCTTGGACAAACAAACATGGTTCTTGTCATTCTTTTGGTTATGTTGATGATATTGTGATCACTGGTTCCGATTATACTTTACTTGGTCAGCTTAAGACTCATCTCTCAGAGTCCATTCATATGAAAGATCTTGGGTCTCTCACATATTTTCTTGATCTTGAGGTGCATCGAAGTCCCTCGGGCATTTCACTTAATCAACATAAATATGCGAGTGACTTGGTAGTTACAGCTGGGTTACAGGAAGCTACCTCCGTTGATACTCTCATGGAATTAAATGTCAAGCTTCACAAAGAGGAGGGTGACTTACTTCTTAATCCCAGTTTATACAAGAGATTGGTGGGCAACCTGGTCTATCTCACCATAACTAGACCCGACATGTCTTTTGCTGTACAACAAGTCAGGCAGTTTCTTCAGACTCCTCGTCATCTTCATTTGGTTGCTGTCTGTAGGATTATATTTTATGTTCAGGGAACTTCTTTCTGTGACTTATTCTTTCCTGTAGGCAATTCACATCGCCTTGCTGTTTATAACAATGTTGATTGGGCTGGTTGTGTTGATACACGTTGCTCCATCACTAGTTGGTGCGTGTTCTTAGGTGATGCGTTGATCTTCTGAATGAGTAAGAAGCAAGACAGTATTTCTAAGTCTTGTACGGAATTAGAGTACAGGGCAACATTCCTTGCTTGTTCCGAGATTATTTGGCTTTGCGGTTTACTTGTTGAGTTAAATTTCTCTTAGACCAATCTTACACCTTTATATGCTGATAATACAAGTGCTATTCAGATAACGGCCAACCCTGTCTATCATGAGCGCACTAAATATATTGAAGTTGACTGTCACTCTATCCGTGAAGCCTTTAAAGCTTGTACTATCACTCTTCCACATATTTCTACTGAACTACAAATTGCTGATATATTCACCAAGGCTCTTACTTGTCATCGACATTGCTTTCTAAAAAGCAAATTGATGCTCGTTGATCAATCCGCATCAATTTGAGGGGGGATGTCAGCATGATACATTCATATGGTATAAATCTGTGAAAATTAGCTAGACGCAAATGTTGAAACAAGCAATCAATTAGGTGTAAGTAGGTGTAAATATTTCAATGATAGCATTTTTAGGCGCCACTAATTATGGCAACAATTATGTAAATTCCTCTATATAAATGAAAGGAAATTCTATAGAAATGGTATTCAGACCAATTGACAGATAGGATGCTTGGAATGGTTATTGGGAATAGGAAGTTCAGTAGGCAATCTTTGTATAAGGCTTTGTCATGTCCGAACCCTAGTCTATTTCCCTGGAAGTGTATTTGAGTATTGTGTCTCCCAAAATTGCTTTTCTTTGTTGAACTGCATCTCTCGGGAAAAATATTGACCATGGACAACTTGAGAAAGTGTGGACATATTGTGATGGATTGGTGCAATATGTGCAAGAAGAGTGGTGAATCTGTAGATCATCTATTGCTTAATTGTTAGGTGGCAAGGGTGTTATGGGTTGAGATCTTTAACAGGACCAGACTTATAATAGTGATGCCTAGGAGGATGGTGGACTTGTTTGCTTGCCGGAAAGGCCTTTAGGGGAATCCCCAAATTGCTGTATGTATGGAGAATGATTCCTTTATGGAGAGCGCTCTCTGGATGAGCTTAGAAGTTTCTTTTTCCACACTATTTCTTTGGGTTTCTGCTAGTATTTTCAATGGAGCCAAGCTTTCATGACCTTTTTTTTTTAACCATTTTCTAGGTCTTAACTTGTAACTAGGTGTTTTTAGTTGTATACTTCTTATGTACTTGGGCTATGCCTATTTTCTTCGATTCAATAAAACTTAAATTTACCCATAATAATAATGTCATGTGAAATTTGTTAAATGTGAGTCTTATCCATTTTTCTTTCTAGGTAATGATGGATAGATTCTTATTAGTTCATTGTTTGGGGGAAACCACTTCTAAGTCATCAATGTAGTTTTTAAATGCAAAATGGAATGAAGTTGGTACTTGGTAGCAACTTAGAAATTTGTCTTTTTTGTTAGTCCTGCTTCCGTATCATTTTTTTAGGACTTTTTAAATTGATATCTTGAGAAAGGTAGTTCTCCTTAATATAGATTTTTATAAGCTATCCCTTGGAGATGCACGTGCCTATTATCTATCAACTGCAAAGAATGAATTGGGTGTTGTGTCTGCGGAGAGTACAGCAGGTAAGAAGCTTTTTTTTTTTTAATATTTTCTTAAGAAAATTTAATCAACTAAGAATTTTTGCTTGTTTGAATTTGTTGGAATTTTACAATAATGTGATTTTATTTGCACCATAAACGACTAGAATTTTCAATTTTCATGTAACAGTTATATGCTTTTCCATATTTTGATCAGAGTTTTCATGTACCTTTTTCCTATTATAGTGTGTTTTGCCACTCCTTCGACATTCGAGTGTATTATATTGTTCTTGTTCTCTATTAGTTTTCTTATAAATTGAACTCTATAAGATCTAGCCCAAATAATATTACCTGCGCTGATTAGAACATTATCTGTTCTTAACAATGGGATGAAGGGCAAGGTCATGCACTCAAGAGCCGCTGGATTTGTTTATAAATTTACTAAAAGGAGAAAGGAACTTGAGAATGACGGACAGTCTTGTGACGCAACAGTAGTCAGCCCCCTGCTCCTTGTTTCCTTATTTAGTTTTCATCAGTTGTTCATATATACTTCCTTAGTCAGAATTGGTACAGTCATAGTTTCCTTTTGTATAGACAGATTTAATAGCTGTAGTTTAGGCTTGATTCTAGCCTTGTATATTGCACATTTGTGCTATATAATGAAAGGAAATCCTCACAAAGGAGGTATTCAATCCATTTGACAATGCCCTCATATGTGATGGAGGAATATCATACTACAAAAAGAGCCTGGGGTTAAAAAAAAAAAAAAACTCTCAAACAAGGCTTGAAAACCTCATTTATTCAGACAGCTAAAGTATGAACATATGAATGACAGAACATTAGCCCCATCTAAAAAAAACTTGTTTTGTCAACTATCAAAATGCCGTACAGATTATGAGTTAGATGACAAGTTGAGGAGAAGGATAAGTTGTGACCAGCTGCACCAAGGTTTGCAAGTCCAGCTACTCATTAACCTCCCAGTGAATTGATTGCCAATATAAGGATCTCCTCCCAAATATCTATTGCCCTGTTTGAGGTTGCAGTAGGAGTCTTAAAAAGTACTTACGTAGTCTTAAAAGCTCTGTAGTGGAAAAATTAGGTTGTCTAGGTGTTACATATTAAAATACTTTTAATCTCACATAGGCTAAATAGTACATTTGAGGAAAAGCATCACTCAAAATGTGTTTTTCCTGATAATGCGGAATGTAATTCGAACTTTTGAAAAGATGATTAATGGACAAAAATACCCATATAATTTTCAAATAATTACAATTTTCAAACTTTCAAGGATATGGCCATAATTTTTAAAAATTCAAATTAATTGTAATTTCTATATCAGAAAGCACTTTTTTAATTTGTTTCCAAATAAATGTAACATGTTTGAAAGTCCTTTAAACATATCATTACCACACAGTAAATACTTTTTAAGTAGAACTTGTTACTTAAGTTACAAGCTATAAGCTATATTTCTCACCGCAATCTAATTTACTGCAAGTAAAAAGTTTGTTTCTACTTCAAGATCACAGGCCCGATCATCTATTTAAGGTTGTTGAAACCCTTTTAACACACTGCAAACCAATTTAAGTTTACAGAAATATGCCTGTCTCTTCAAATAAAAAACAAAACAAAGCAAAAAGAAAATAAAGTTGACTTCATGCCTGAATCAAGGTGTGTTAAAAGTTTCACCTCCAATTAGCATACAGCAAACCCATTGAGCCCATTTTTGAAAAACACATCTTGCAGGTGGACTTCAATTTCTATCTGGTACAGATACAGAGAATGTTAGAAATAGAGTCTATTGTTCACCTAACTCTATTCTATTTATTTTTTATATTTGTTTGGTTTTCCGTCTATTACTCTTCAACTCTTATTTTATCATTACAATCTTTGCCTCTTTCACACTTTGTTTCTTCTTAAAGTTTACATTCCCATGTGCATTCTTTTGATATAACTCTTTGCATTTGTTGACTTGGGATACTCTTAGAAATTGTGGGACTAGGGAACAATTAGCACATAAATTTAAGGTGCCAACTAAAAATTAGGAAAAATGGCACGTTGGTGGCCATTAGTGTAAAAAACAACTGTATTTGGTCATCAATTAAAAACACGCTTCAAGCACTTAGTTCCCAGGCTGAAGCACTTCTCTTACCAAAAGTGAAGCACATTTACAAAAGCGTGGTTTTGTAACTTAAATATATATATCAGTTCAAGATCAGGAAAAATGATACAAACAAATATTCTCAAGTATTTAGTTTATATTAAAGATTGTATATACTCTTACCAACAAATATTCTCAAATATTGTCAAAGCATATTCTCTTACCAATACCATGATACAAACAATACCATGGCTCTACATGTTGTCGTATGTGATGTATATACTTTGAACACTGCTATTATTAATATATGCTTTGGACTTGGTTTATGCCATTGTGCTCATTAATAAAGATCTTCTAAAAAATGCTTTGAACCTGATATGATAGCTCAAGTTGGTTTTCTAGATGGAATGCTATTCGATTGCTTATGTTAGAAGTCAATACCCACAACGCTTGAGCTTTTGGTCATGGCCTTTTTAGTATTTCATTGAACCGTGTACTTTAATTTATTATGACTATTTAGTGTCATAGTGTGTGTAATTAGTAAAGCATGACAATTGTAAAAATCTTATGTAACTAGTTGAACTTGATTTTTATGTTGCTTAATAATCCAACAAATTGATTTAATACGCTCAACATACTACCACCTTGCTTCTTTGAACCCTTTTTATCATATGAATTTTCATCAACTAAAGTGTGCTACCTCAATCAGGTGTGCTTTGCGCCTAGACTCTAGACAGCATATGCGCGTAAGTGTGCCTAATGCTTTCACCAACACTGGTTTGTAATAGAAGGCTTGCTCCTACATTAGCTTTACTCATTTAGGTACTCCCCTGGGCATATTGGTTGACTTTTTCAACCAGCAGTTGTCGGTTGCATTGTATGTATTGTTTTTTTGATACCCCGTTAAGGCTAGGCGGTATATGGAATCCCATATAGTTCAGGAAAGAGAAGTTTTTGCTATTTATAAGGTTCCAGTGGAGCTCTAATTGTATCATTGACTAGTTCTTTTGGAATATAGGTCATGTGGTTTAGGTCTTCCATTGAGACGTTACAAATTGAGATAGTGTAAGTTCTAATACCCCTACATAGTTTTGGGTTGTGGACCGAATACATGTATATGATTAAACCGTTGCTTCAAGTCATTAATAGATCTCAGACCTATTTGTTGTTAGGCTGGTCAATTGAATTATATATTCTTTGTTTCTCTGCTGTCCCAACTTGCCCTTAATGCATTATCTTGCAATTGTAGTGTATTTGGGAGAGTTTGTTCAAACTTACATGTTTTGGACATATATTTTTCGGATTTAGTTCACATGGATTTTGTTTGTACTTAGTACTCATTTAGTGTTCCTTTGCTCCCTCAACCAGTCTCTTTATGGCAATCTTTCTCCGTTTTTGCTTCTTTCAGCAACGTCAATGATACGTATAAAATACTTCATTCTCTTGCCAGCTTAAATATCTACATTGTACTTGAATTTAAACTTTTATAATCCTAGCTACTGACCAACTTGCTTCTGTTTGGATGTAGTAGAGAACCAAGCCTGCTTGAACAATTTTGTTTTTATGTATTGTGTGATTCTCAAGATAAAAGTATAAACATGCATGGCATCAATGATTATTGCATACCTGTTTGCAATGTTTTCTTTTCTTTTTTCAGCCAGCATGTGCTTTAAATTGTGTATGCTTAATGGCCCTATAATATCTGTGCATGATGTCCTAACTTCTGATGTTTCACTGTAGGTGCAACGATGGTTCCAATAAGTTGGACCGAGATGCAATGCCCATTAACAGCCCAAATTGAGCACAGAAAGGTTGCTAAGATCGGAGGTTGACAGGCTAAAATCAAGCTGAGCTAGATAGTGTTCGATGTTTCTTTATTCCCCCAAGTATATGTTAGGGGAAGTATGCTTGGGAATTTTTTTTTAATTAATTGCAGATATAGTTATGGTTTAATACAAGATTCAGTATCCAACTTCTGTGGTTATGTTTGCAAGATGTATCTTCCATTAATAGCTGAGTACAATATTAAGCATTTTCATCAGCTTTTGTCGTTGATTTGCTGGTTTGTTTTGTTTCAAGACCTAGGAAAATTATGCACTTTTTTTTTTTTATATGAAAGATAAAATTCATTCATCAAATATGAGGATATAACAAAGCATCATGCTTGAAAGACAAATTCAGGAGGAATGTTTCATCACGCCATCAAGTCAAGGAGATGCCTGGAATATTTAGCCAAACTATCGGCTACAGCATTGGCCAAACAGCCTCTATACTGGATTATAACTTTAGAAAACTTAATAAATTTTGATCTCAAATTATGTACTTCTTAGGTGTATAACTTGCGTGTTTTCTCTATAAATCAAAACATTAATTTACAGCCTAATGGTATTTAGTATTTGCATTGTCCGGGGATCGAGTACCCATGGCCCAACTTCCCTTATAAAAAAAACTTATCTATTTCAAAAGGAAACTATGATTTTCCCTAAATTTAGTTGCATATATTTCATACAATTATATATTATTTATTATGTATATAATATTGTATTTGTGTGTTTCCTTTATATTTATAAATTTATGCTACACATACAAAAATAATATGAAGAATTCTATTTCTAAGTTTGTGGGCTGATTTGGATTTGTAGATGAGACAAACTCGTCTTAACTCATCTTAAATTCATCATTATATTTTTTTAAATTTTTATACAAAACACAAATTTCAATACAGTTTTTTTAAATTTCAATACATTTTTTTTTAAATCTCAATTCAATTTTTTTAAATCTTAAAACAATAATAATATTAAAAAATAACTAAACTTATCTCAACTTATCTCATCTTCCAATCTAAATCAAGCATATATGTATAGCACATCTTCCAAGATAATTTTAAAAAATCTCTACCAAATTAAAATGTCCTGCTATTCTATCTCACTAATTTTACCGCGGGTTGATTGTTAGTTTTTTCTTTTTATTTTCCTATTTTAGTGTTCACTTCAATTTTTTTCTCGTCACGTGGCAGTTTAAGGCTTCGTTTGTTTTTATAAATGATCTCAACTAATTTCATCTTATATAATTTAATTATTATAATTTTTTTAATTCTTACAAAAAACAAAATAAATAACTCAAAATTTTCAAATCTTAAAATAAGAATAATATTAAAAAATATATTTTAACAATATTTTATTCAAATTTTAACTTTAATATCAACTCAACTCAACTTATATCATCTTATCTCTAAATTCAAAATCATACCCATGGCAGTACTTCAATTCTTTGTCCATTGCTTCCCTTTGAGCCTTCAATCCTGAGATCTCAAATTCAAAAATTTTCAATGTCTCCAAAAGATTACTTTTTTCATTCTCCACTATTATGAGTTTGTTTTACAACTTCTTGTCAAACTTTTTCTAATTAACCACTTCTTAGCTCGTGGTCAACATCGACAAGAGTTATATCCAAGTCGCCATCATCAGATTCACTTTCATATTTAGCTAGCATAATCTCAGAAAAATCTTCAACAACAATAGTAAATTCAGTTTTCATCGTTTGATGACGAAGTAAAAATTTCAGATTCTGAACTGTCACTAAATGTGACATTCAATATTTTTTTTCCCTTGTTTTTAAGTTTGGGCATTCCACTCTTGTGTGACCATATCTGGAGCATTTATGACACTCCACTTTGTCATTTTTCTTAAATCTTTTTTTATTCCTTCTTTTAGTATCACTTTCTTAGAAGGAAATTTCTTATCTCATTTTTTTCCCACTAGCTTTCTTGTTAAATAAGAATTTTCTAAATTTCCTTGCAATGAGATATATATCTTCATCATTCAAGTTTTCTTCATTAGATAAATTATCCCAATCTTCTTTCACAATCTTTATGTAATGGACTTCCCTTTTCTCATTTGAGAAAGCAAGGACTCATATGTTTGCAAAGAGCTGACCAGATCAACTTTAATAGCATCCAAATCATTTTTTTTCTTAATAGCTATAACTTTTGAGCAAAATCTCTCTAATAAGGACCCTAAAATCTTTCTCATGATTCTTGAATCTTCTATCTTCTTATCAATGTTAAACTTGTAATTAGGGGAGAGAAGATTGAGACCAGACCGGACCAAGATTGAGATCGGACCAGATCAGGCCGGCCATTTTGGATCGGACCAGACCAGATCAGACCAAGATTGAATTTAGTCGATTTTGGTCCAAATATTATAGGACCAAAAACATCCAGTCTGGTCCTAGTCCAAGGGTTTTTCACCCTAGACTGAATGAATAATACAATATATATTTTTATTACTTATATATATTATTTATATAATTATAATTTATAGTTGTATATAATTAATTATATAATGTATATTATTTATATATATCATTTAGTATCAAAATATTATTAGATTCTTTAATATATAAATATTAACTATAATATATCGTATTAGTATATATTAATATATTAACATATTTTAAGAGTTATAGTATAAACATAGTATATGTATATAATTAAAGTTATAGTATAAAGACCGAATGGACTGACCGGATTGGACTGAATCGAAAGGAATCGATTTGGTCCAATTCTATGGAGTATTCGGTCCAATCCAAGCTAGGAAAACCCTGGACCGAATAGGTTCGGTCTGATCCATAAAACTCTCCTAAAACCAATCGGACCAGACCGAACTCCCCCTACCTATAATTCACAATATAATTAAATTTAGCATAAAAATCATTAACACTCTTATCTTCCAGAATTTTAATCTCCTCAAATGTTGAATGTTGAGGTTAACATCTATGATATCAAATTTCTTATAATTCTTGAGCTTCATGTATGACCTCCCAAACATTATAGGCTTCTTTGACAATCTCACACGTGGAGATTCCTTTAAATTATTAGGGAGATATGATCATGAAAATAGTATTAAGTCATTTGCTATTCTAATTGTAGTTGTTGATCTCATCTCTAATCCAAGCGTCCAGACTTGTATCGGGCTTAATCCATTCTTTTCAATTGCATCCACATATGTTCATCTAGAGACTTGAGAAAAGCCTTCATACAAAATTTTCAGCAAGCATAGTTTTTCCATCAAAGTGTGGCGGGATTGATAACAATGACAATATGATCTATAGGCTGGACACATATCACACTCGAATGAGTGAACCCTTCTCTGATACGAATTGAAATTTCTTAAATATCTATGTATTGTAACACAAAGATCTACCAATTGACTCAATAAATTGGTTAGTCAATATTTATGCAATTATATAATAAGAATATGCCAATATAAAATAAATTAATTGCATAATACCAATATTAGTAATGAAGGAAAAACCTTTAAAAGACTCTTAAAAGGCAAAATCTTACAAGGTAGCCAAATCCAAAAATTAGTCAATTTTATTATTTGAAAAATATCACCTAGTCCTTGTCAAACTCTTGCCTATGTATTTTCATTTTTGATTTAGTCAAAAGGTCTTGTCACTTACCAATAGTTGTACCCTTGCCAATCAGTACCTCATGATTTTTATCCCAGAAGCAAGTATGGACAAAGGAGATTTCAAGTGTGTTAATTATGAATAAATAGTTTAATTGGACAGTCATTGTATCTAGGGGTGGCCTCTGATTCCGACGGAGTCAAATGCCCACCTCCAACTCTTGGAGTCGGAGGTCTATATGCACTCTAACTTTGATCCTATTGGAGTCAAAATTCAACTCCAATTGGAGTTTGTAGTTGAAGTGGGCTTCACCACTGGCTTGATGGCCCTAATTAGATTGGGCCTGGGCCCAAAATGCTGTAAAAAAATTTAAATTTAAATAAAATAACTACATAATATACAATACAAAAATAGGTGATCTAATATGTGCAAACGATGAATTTAAATTTAAATTTAAAACTATAGATTCGCAATAAATTTAAATTTAGAGCACCAAATATAAATAATGCCGTAGATTTGATTCAAAGGGCATCAATCCCACACAGTCTTATCAGTCCTTGTATTTGAGCCGATGACTCTATAATGATTTCCTGTATGAAATTTTACTGATAATATGCACTATCTTTCTTTACTTATTTAACTATAGACTTTTAAACCATCAACCAAGTGATACATAACATAAAATAGGACATATTATGAACTTACCTCCACCTCTAACACTGACAAGTTTTGCCTGATGGTATTGACCTTCTCACCAATTTCTCACCAATAAAGGGGTCAGGGGGTTCTCCAATGTTCTCCATTCCAAAAATGTCGTCTCAGCCATGTATAATTAGTCTGAGGTTCATAGCTACATCTACAAAATCATAGAAATTATAAATCAAATAATAACAATATTAAAATTATGTAAATAATCATTTAAAACCATAAAACTTATCCAATCCAATCCTATAGTTTTCGGAATCAACAATACTTACTCCAATGAGCATTAAAATTAACCAATTTTGTGTGGAAATGAGAGTCTCGAAATTGGTCAAAGACAATGAACTCTGATAAACATCCAGGACATGATTTCAATGCTATATGCCGACTAAGAGGCAACTGTAGTGATTGGAATAAATAGCACATCCCTAGCTATTCGGGAAAAAGGATTGGAAACTAGATAGAATTCACCTCCACAAAGTTAATATCTGGAATGTTGAACTAGGTGCCTCAACATCTTCTATTAAGTAATGCTCAATCTCAAACTTACATTGCATATATTTCTCAATACAAGGATTTAATCATACCGTAGCATCAAAAGATTTGAGTTCTATGCATGTGTGTCATCTAAGGAAGATGTCAAGCTGGTTGGGTGTGAGAAGCTACTATCTTTGATTGAAAACTGACCATTATTGTTATAATGGCATATACATTATCAATATCACATTTAAAATTCTCTAATAAATTGACCAGCGTTCGCATCACTATGGACATCCCTAATCCAAAATCTTATAATTGCCAACCTATATTGGGTGTCAAGGATCGCAGCAACAAATAATAATCTATCTATCTTCTCAACATTCCTCCAATATTTATTAGATTTGTATTTCTTTCTCATAGTCATACCATTCAATAAACCCACACTGTTAATATGACTTCATTGCAAGTGGTCATAAATCCCTGAGAGCTCCTCAAAGTACATGTTCGCAATAGGATATTTTTTCATAAAATAACTCCAATAATTGAACAAAATACTTGACATTAGCCCAATCAATTGTATTCAATGCATCAAGCCCCCTTTTCCCCCCAACTGACTCTAGCAAAGCAAACCTCATGCCCCCATCGTCGACTTCCATTTGCTTGAATCTATTCTAGTACTTTTCCGCTAAATCCAATATCATGTATGTAGATTTTTATCGAGTCGGAAAGTCAAATGGAATATATTGGAAGATTGGATCTCAAAGTGTTCAACTATTACCTTAAACTGATGGAGTTGTTGGGGAAAGGCCTCACATATCTCACAAGGTTTCAGACTTTTGTAATAGAATCATCAAACTCCTTTAACCCCTCAGAAACTATGAGGTTGATGATATGAGCACAATATTGACCATAGATAAACTGGTGCTCACGAATGTGATATCCTCCTTGACCATGATATTTCTCCTAAACCAATCAATGATAGTGTCATTCGCACTAACATTGCTAACCATGACACAAGTACTTTTTTGATCCTCAATCCTTTATACAGTCAACCATCTCCTCGGCAATGGATGAACTCTTGTGATCAATCATTTTTTTGAAAACAATAATCACCTTCTTCAACATCCACTCACTGTCAACAAAGTGGACTATGATACACAGCCAGCCCACATTCTGTATGGAAGTCCATGTATCAATAATAAATGACATTATCTGGCCAGTGGCAACAAACATTTCCTTCGTCTATGCCTTTTTCTTGGCATGCCTCTTTAAATAATCACGCATCACTGTATATCATGAAGGCATGAGAAATCATGGCTTAATCATATACACAAATCTACATAAGTCTACTCTGTCACATGGTATAAGGAATCTCATTAGTGATGATCGTTTCTGCAAGCATATCACTAAACATCTCTTTCACTATACTGAAGGATTGACATCATCTTAATTTGTGTGCATCAGTGACCGTAGAAGTCTTGTAACCCGACTTCGTCTTATTAGTTGCCACCAACTTTTTATGTATCTTATATTGTTGGCAGCCATGTAAGATGTGCTATTAATACTGACATTTAGTGACATCTAGCATGTGGGTTCTTACAAACATTCAAAATTTTGATGAAATGTTCCCTACGACCTTTTTTTACTAAGTCATGGTGGTTGATTGGCCTCAACATTCATCAACACTTCCACATCATTAAACATATCAATATCTTCCAGATCTATTGGAACTTGACTACTTGCATAGGAAGTAGCTGATCTAGATGGGAGTCTACGTGCCTTAAGTACCTATTGGCCAATGATTGTGTATCATCCTCTTATGGAAGATGGTGTAGCAACCATAGTTTGTTTAGCCTTAGTCTAAAATATATGAAATAATTAACAAACAACCTTTGTCTAACATGTTATGAAAATTATCTATACATTGGGAACATATTGAAAAGGAAAAACATATGTGTCTAGTCCTGTTTTGTAGTTTTAAAAATAAACAAAACACCAAAACTAAACGTCCGCTCAAGTCACACTCGAGTGAAAGCTCAAGAGAATAATCTGTGTGAAGTTCACTTGAGACATAATCGATCGAGCATCAAGCAAATGTTTTTTGGATAAAAAAACCTAATTTCTCAAAACCTAAATCCCCCAATTATTAAATTTAATAGTGTAAAAATTGAAATTATTGAAATGCAAACAACAAATCATTGAAATGAACAATAAATCATACACATCCCACAAATCTCAAACCACAATGTGACAATTAAATGATTTTGGAACCCTAAAACTCTATAAAAAAAAAACTAAGTGAGTGAGTGACTTACAAATACAACCAATTGATGAACTCATGAAGGCTGCTCGCGACGGCTTTAGGCTACACAGACAACGGGGGAGGTGAAGCATAATGTGGAGAGGAAGGAGAAAAAGGGAGTTGCAGTTTCTGTGCGAAAGTGATGGGGGAAGTAGGGGGTCTAGCATTTTGGACCTCTTTCTTTATGGAATGACTTTGTTTAGTTACTTTAATAGGGTCTTGCATTTTGGTCTCTCTTATGAATAAAACAATGTTGTTCCTCTTTATTCGGAATGACTTCATTTTGATTATGTATTTTTTCAAAAAAAAAAAAAGTCAAAATTCGGAGTCAGCATGGGCTTTGGACTCTGCTTTGACTCTAAATACTGGAGTCAGAGTAACTCTGACTCTGCTTTTTGAAAACTTCACGTTGAGGATTCAGAGCCAGCGTGAAAGCCTTGTCAGGAGTTGGATAGAATTAGTGTAAGAGTTTTTGACCACCCAATTTGGCTAAAAAGTAAGTACATGAGACTGTTGACCGTCCCCTTCTATTGGTTGGTGTAAAACTCAGTTTGTCATCTCATTCGGTTTTAAGATTTTCTCATGTGTTTGTATCTTTTTAGGATTGATTTGAGATTTTTATTTTTTTAAATAAAATTAAAATATAAAGACTTAAAAAATAGAAACATATTTCTTTTTTTTTTCTAAAATGTTAGTTAATTTCACTTGAAAAAAATAAAACCACGAGTTACAATCTATAATCCGGTCATTTGTTTTCACTTAAAATGATGAATGCAAAAATTAATAAAGGTATCATCTAATAAACTTATACTAGACATTATTTCTACAAAAAGTTTTGAAGAAATTTGCCCATTTGAATTTGGAGATGAGATTAAATGAGTTGATATAAGTTTATTTTTTAATATTATTATTATTTTGAAATTTTAAAAAGTTGTTTTGGAAATTGAAAAAAACTGTATTGGAATTTGAAAAAACTGTATTGAGATTTGTATTTTATATAAAAATATGAAAAAAATGTAATAATGAGTTTAAGATAAGTTGAGATAAGTTGAGCTCACTCATGAATACAAACAAGACCAAATTTTTTTCAAAATTTTGGAGTATGAAATGAGAAGAAAATTTTATGAATAATAATAAAATAGTTTATAAATAATAATGAGATAGTTTGAATTACTTATTTATTGAATTTTAGAAAAGGAGATATAAAATTAAATTAAAATAATGTAAAAATTAAA
The DNA here is from genome assembly GCA_036898215.1 of Platycarya strobilacea. Classification (NCBI taxonomy): domain Eukaryota; kingdom Viridiplantae; phylum Streptophyta; class Magnoliopsida; order Fagales; family Juglandaceae; genus Platycarya; species Platycarya strobilacea. Next base: position 20,757,239 of record CM072555.1, on the reverse strand, counting down.
ATTTTATTAGATTAAAATTTTAGAATAATTTTTCTTATATTCCATATTTATAGATTGTATTGCAAGATTAATTGAAGAGAGAAGCCAGTCCTACTATAAAAACGAGTTTTGCAGACAACTCCCCATGATTTGCCACGTACGCATCCCCTAAATTCCACATGAAGCCGATTTTTAACATAAATTTGCTGAGAAGCCTAACTCAAGCACGCCAATCTCTAGAAACCCAAACTCAACCTAGCACGAACGAACCACTTGGACGACGACGAATGAAAATCAAACCCAACCTGAGAGTCCCTCCATTTTCATCACTGCCACCAATTTTTGCCCCTGAACTACGCTCTCCTCATCGCCAATGGCGGCTGGTGCAACCCTCCCAAGGCCCACTTTGATCTCGCCATGTCCATGTTCCTTAAGATTGCCGAGTAATGTGTTGGAATCATCCCGATTGCTTACCGTCGGTGAGTGCATCCCATGGCTGCTGCCTATTTTCTCTTTACCTTGCCCTGTTTTTTGGGCAAGTTAGCTCTATCCTGTTTGTTTGGGGGAGAAAACGCAAGAAACAAAAAGAGATTGAAATCCTTCGACCATGAGCCAACCGTTTAGTTCACTCTAGGTTGAATTTAGAAGTTGTGAAAATGATTTGCCGCTTTAACAATTTGAATAGGAACTCGGTTTTTCTAATTCCATCGAAACCAAACAATGGAGAATGTCGAATTCAAGTTTTATAGATTCTTTTTTTGTTTGTTTTTCTCAAGAAACAAACAAGAGAATAACATAAATGTTTTTATCTAATTTTTGTTTGTTGTCATCCAAACTAAGTAGATTAGGGTTTTAAGCAAATTTGTGTCAAAAATCGGTTGCATGCAGGTTTAGCGTGGATTTCAAGGGATGCGTACATGACAAACCATGAGTAGCTGTATGCAAAACTCGTTTTTGTGATAGGACTAGACCCAAGTTTCTCTGTTTCATAACTAAATAAAATGAGTTTTTTCAATTTAAAATTTTTTGATTTGTAAATAAAGATATTTTTGATAAAATCTATTCTAAAATAAGATCTTTCTGACTTTTCATTATTTGGACTATAAGAGTCTAATATTATATTTAAATAATATTTAAAAAATAAAAGAAGATAAAATAAGATGCTCTTATTTAGATACTGTTTCATCCTATCTTATTTTATTTCATCTCATCCTTATAATTTATTATTCAAATTTTTATATAAAATATAATATATAAAAAAATTATTATTCTTATTATTTTTTTAAATTTTAAAACTTTCAGCTTTAGCATAAAACTATTTATCAAGTCAGATGAGATAAAAAATTTCAAACGTCCAATTACCTTTTGGCCATATCGAGTGGCTGTGGGGCCCCAAATTTTCAAAAACCAATTTACTGCGAGCTGTTGTTGGTTGCGGAGTTAGAAGATTGGACTCGCCGATGGGAAGCTGACCAGCATCATACTCATGCAGATTAATGTCTTTTACGACAGGAAGTTGACGGCCCAGCACTTTGTTGGACTCACTGAGCGCCACGCATCGGTCGCTACTTCTGCTTCAAAATCAAAAAGGGCAAGCGGGTTTTGCATTTCAAGCATGGAGGACGAGGAAAATAATAAGAAAAGGAAGCAGCAGAAGCAAGGTAAGAAAGCTGTCGTAGTTGCGAGGCCACGACGAGTGGCCAGAGAACGACCGCGTTCACCAACAGAGAAACAAGAAGAAGATGACATAGAAGATATTGTTAAATGGAGTTTCAGCGGGGACGAAACCCAGAAAATAAGGGAATGTTTGTTGGAGTGGTACGACCTGAACAAGAGGGACCTGCCTTGGCGCTCAAAGAAATTAGATCCATCATTACCATCGCAACTGCAAGAAGAAAGGGCTTATGGGGTTTGGGTTTCGGAAGTAATGCTTCAACAGACGAGGGTTCAGACTGTCATTCAATACTACAACCGTTGGATGCACAGATGGCCAACCCTTCACCTTCTTTCTGAGGCTTCTCTTGAGGTCAATAAAGGCTCCTTTTATTTTTATTTTTCTCTGATTAAACAAAACCGCTATTTGTTTGCTTGATTCATACATAGATTGAGAACTGTAGTCCTTTTAATCTTGTGAGCAGGAGGTGAATGAAATGTGGGCTGGTTTGGGGTACTACCGCCGTGCACGTTTTCTGTTGGAGGTATTCTCTCATCATTTTCCAGTGTCTTGTCCTTGCTTTCCTTTCAAAATTAGCTTTTTCCTTCTTGGCAGGAAAAATTCTCGTTCTTTAATTGACGGTGCTATTTTTTTTCAAGACTCAATTTAGAACGCATGAAACGCATTGCCTCCATTTCTTGTTTTCTCTTATGAAACATACCCTAATGACCAGTTTTGGCTACGCACCACCTGGACAAAGGTAGATTATTTACTCTGCTTGATTACCATTCGGGTAATGATGGATAAACAATTCTTTTCAGTTCTAAATGGGAGTACTTGTGTAAAATAATAATACCCATCATTTAAGGTACTTTTGTAATATTTTATGAGTTATTTTGCAAAATGCCAATCATTTAAACTATGATTGTGAAAAGGGTTGTGAAAAAAGTTGTGTTTATCAGTTTCCACACCCATAAATTTTTGCCTTTTCTTCCATTGCGGTTTAAGGTATCTTACATGATATGTTATGTTAACAAGTTTATTGTGTTTTTGTGATGCATTCATCTACTATGCATATGATGTGAATATGTTTTTAAGTTATGAAAGTTATGTGAAGGGAGAAAAAGATGTATTTATGCATATGTATGCAATGGGAATCTTTAGCTACTGCCCAAAGGAACAAGTGTTGAAAAAGAGATGTTTAAGTTCGTCCATTGTTTTTTTCTTGATCTTCAAAGTTCAGACCATTTCCTCAGGGTGTTACAAAATTCAGAGCTGATTTGTTTTGATTGAGTTTTTTTTTTTTTTCGTTAGGAGTCATTGGTAGTTTCTAGTTCTCAGTCTTCTTTTTATGACAAGTAAAAATATTATATATATCATATTCTCCTCTGTTTTTTCTATTAGTAAAAGTAAAACTTTATTAATAGAAAAAGGCATAGTCCAAGTGCATAGAAAGTACACCTAAGATAGGCCGAAATACCACTTAGCACTAATGATGGATACATGCAAATTATGAAGGCAAATTATGAAAGCTGATCCCATTCAAATAATGATTGAAGCCCAAGAAAATAGTGTTGAATAAGAATCTCTTCAGCTTGTCCAAGGAATGCTCCCGGTCTTCAAAATACCTATTATAACCCCTATGAGTTGGCTCAGGTGGTAAAGGCCTTGGGTTTGGGTGTATGCTCCCCCCAGGTTTAAGATTAAAATCTCCTTGGGTGCAAACAATCTCTATGGACCATCTGACTGGTGAATTTTTTTTTTAAATTAACCGAGGTGCACTTGTAGAAAACTCTTTGTTGAGAATTTGTGCACCCTTAGGTTTAGTATGGATGCTATTCTCGGACATCCGACACCAATAAATTAAAATTCCCTCTCTTTCCACAAACAACACATAATACAATGAGGGATCATTTTCAACAAAGTGGCAATGTTAACATCACCCCTAATACCTGTCCAACACTTAATATCCATAACTCTTCCAAGCATTACCCATGCCACACCAGTCTGGTTAAGGATCTCATCCCACAAAATATTTTACTTCCACCAGGAGTTCAAATCATCCTATCCTACACCACTTACCAAAAGTCATAGCATACAATAAAAAGAAATCATCAAACTTTCCAAGTTCCCAATCTCGAGCCACTTAAAAAAAAATCTTACATTCCAATGGATGGAGCCATCGGAACAAATCAACAAGTGAGCCACCATTGCCTCTTTGTCACTTGAAATTCTGTAGAGAGTGGAAAAAAACATCTTAAGAGCCCGTGCACCACACCAAACATCATGCCAAAAATAAACACTGTGGCCCTTCCCAACCACAAATCTGAAAAAGTTGGAGAACCTCTTTCACACCTGAACGAATATTTTTCCCTAACCCCATACCATATGCCCTCCTAACTTTATTAGAACAGTAGCCCCCTAATATTCCTGTTTTCTGAATCTATAAGTACTCTCCACAAAGCCTCCCCCTTCTTGGTGATATCTCCATAACCACTTCCCCAAGAGCTATTGAAGGTCCTAAGTCCTAAGTTATGCACCCCAAACCGCCACAAGGTACCAGAGAACAAGCTTTGTCCCAACAAACAAGATGAAGCTTAGCTTCCTCCCCAAAGAAAATTACAGAAGATTTTCTCAATACAAGAAGGTACACCTATAGTCAAGGAGATAAAGAAAGTATGTAGGGAGGTTAGATAAAGTGCTTGTGATCAGAATGACTATACTCCCCTTTGATTTTCTCCTTTTAGAATGGTGTATTTCTTATATACTTCTTGTGTGCTTGGATTGTGTCTTTTGTGCCTATCTCATGAATTCTTATTAATTAACAAGAAAGAGAAACAAAAGGACTAGGATTCCTTCTTGGAAATGAATTTGAACTCCGATATGGAAAAGGACTAGAGCTCTTCCATTAAAACCTAGTCACACCCTTCCCGATACCTTGTGCTTTTGCCTCTCCTTTTTGTCTCTTATTGGCCAGCCTCCCTAGAGGAATTCAAAGGGTTTTTTCCTCTTTTTGAAAAATGCTTGCCTTGTTAGTTTTGTTTAACCCTAATGGAGGTGCTGATGTGGTGTACCATCAAGGTATTGCTTCCCCCATCCACCCTTCTACCTACCCTAGCTACCTGAGAACTAGTGATATAGTACATTATGGTTCTTAGACATCTTAAAGTGAGTGGAATTCCTACTAGGTGGACTGGCAACATCTTTGTGTTGTCACGAAGAGCTTAGGGTATATAATGAAGGCCTTTAGACAGTTGTGAACAATCTTTTTTGTATCTTTTGATCTCAACTGAAGATTTGTTTTGTGTCTTTGGGATGAGAAGGGTGAGTTCTTGCAATCTCAAAGGAAAGAACGGTGAAACGGGTCCTAAACCATCTAGTTTAAAAGGGGAGTCTCCCATTGTTATCTTGACCATACACCATGTCCTAATTCTCTCTTTGTCAATTTTGTTTTTGTTGTAAGGGAGCAAAGATGGTTGTTGCAGGAGGAGGTAGATTTCCTAAAACAGTTTCTGAACTGCGAAAGATTAGAGGAATTGGAGACTATACTGCTGGGGCTATTGCTTCAATTGCATTTGGGGAGGTGAGTAGCTTAATGAATTGTTTTGTTTGATTAGTTTCAACCCTTGTTCAAGTTTTACTACATCAGGTAGTGCCGGTGGTTGATGGGAATGTGATAAGGGTGATTACTAGACTAAGGGCTATTTCTGCAAATCCAAAAGACTTGGTGACTGTCAAGAAATTATGGTGAGCTCTAGTGACCAGACAACTTTTTCTTAATTTGCATTTGTTGTATTAACTTCATTTTGATTTGGTGGAATAGAGGATTTTAGTTAACATATCTTTATCTACTCTTTTTTGTTTTTTGTTTTTTTTGGTTTTTTTGTTTTTTGGACTTAAAATTGTATTCTGTTCAAAACCATGCATTGTTAGTCATCTATAGAGCAATTTGCATAATGATCTCCAGGGTTTCTTGGCATAGAAAAAAAAAAACTTGCATAAAGGGTCATACCAGTCACATTTGTGTCAGTGTTCATGATTCAATGGAAGTGATTATAAGGTGGTAATAAGTAGATAAGATTTCCTGGAAGTCTCATGGTTAAGTTTTATGTGGCGTGGGAATAGGAAACTAGCAGCTCAACTAGTTGATCCTATCTGTCCTGGAGACTTAAATCAGGCTCTCATGGAACTTGGTGCAACCGTATGCACCCCACTGAAGCCAAGCTGCTCTTCATGTCCTGCATCCGGACACTGCCATGCACTGTCAGTCTCTGGACACGATAGTTTGGTACAGGTGACAGATTTCCCTGCTAAGGGAGTGAAGGTCAAACAGAGACATGATTTTTCTGCTGTATGTGTGGTGGAACTACTGGGAGGTCAAAAAACATTTGAGAGAAACCAAAGTGACAGTAGATTTCTTCTTGTAAAAAGGCCGGATGAAGGTCTGCTTGCTGGCCTCTGGGAGTTCCCGTCTGTCTTGCTGGATGGAGATGCTGGTTTGGCTACTAGAAGAGAAGCAATTGACCACTTTCTGGAAAAGAAGTTTGGACTTGATTCTAAAAAGACCGGCAACCTAGTTTTCAGGAAAGATGTTGGGCAGTTTGTCCATATGTTCACTCACATTCGTCTAAAAATTTTTGTGGAATTGTTGGTTGTTCGTCTAAAAGGTTTGCTCTCTCTCTCTCTCATATTCTGATATTGAAATTAGTTGTGCTATTTAAATAACTGGTTTTTATAATAATTCTTTTTGGAAAGTGTATAAAATTGTACTTTCCATTTTTTCTGGTCATACCCTTTGGTTAAGTTCTTCTGAAGCATGGTCCCTTTGCATTTGATGTGGTAAATTTGTCAAATTGGTTTGAATGCCCTTTCAATAGGATTTTGCTTTCATTATATAGGGGAGAGTTTACATCAATGTTGGAAATTCAGCATTATCTTTATATAGATAAGTATCCCTATTATTATGTACAACCTAATTATGTGCTATCTATAATCAAATCAAATTAAAATCATAATAGAAATTATCCAAATCATATCCCTAAATTATCTCCTCGTAACATCCACCCTCAAATTGATGTTGGGAGATCAAGAAGTATTAATTTGTCAATCAAGAACTGATGTCGATGTCGAGAAAGAGCTTTGGTGAAGATGTCTACAGTTTGATGCTCGGTGGAAATGTGAGGAAGAGTAATCACATTTTTGTCAAAGGATTCTTGTATTGAATGACAATCAACTTCGATATGTTTCATACGCTCATGGAAAATAGGATTAGCAATGATCTGAATAGCATCGGTATTATCAGCATGAAGAGGAGTGGAATGAAGTTGAGGAAAGCCAAGTTCTCCTAATGATCCATAAAGCCACATGATCTTAGAGCAATCAGAAGACATTGCACAATACTTAGACTTAGTGGAGGACTTGAAAACTCTGTCTTGCTTTTTGCTCTTCCAAGAAATGAGTGCATTGCTTAAGAACATGCACCATCCACTAACTGAACGGCAAGTATCTACACATCTAGCCCAATCAGCATCACTATATCCCACCAACTATAAGGAAGATTCTTTAGGAAAGAACAATCTACATAAAGAGGTGCCCTTTAGATATCGGATAATACGGCGGACAACAACTAGATGAAGATGTTGGGGGGCCTACATAAATTGACTGACGTGCTGCACGATAAAAGAAATGTTAAGAGCACTAGCAATGAACCTGCTATAATTTTCTTTCAAATTGTACACTTTTGCACATTGTACAAAAAAATTTCGTTAAATTTGATTAATAGTGGGGAGAAAAAGGTGGAGAGGGGAATATTTTTCCACTTGTGAATAGTAATCTTCCAAAATTCTCCAAATTTTTCTATTTACAAGTGGAAAAATATTCCCCTCTTTTCACCTTTTTCTCCCCACTATTGATCAAATTTGATGAAATTTTTTTGAAAAGTGTGCAAAAGTGTACAATTTGAAAGGAAATTATAGCAAGTCCATTGCTAGTGCTCTTAAGATGACTAATCGTCAAGTAGTTCAAATTTCCAACAAGCTGCCGATACAAGGATGGATCTAAAAGAAGCTCGCTTTCCTCCCGACAAAATTTGAGATTTACCTCAGAGGGAGTAAGAACAGAGTTACTTGATTAGAGACCAGTCAAAAAAATTACCTCCTGTGTGTATTTGTGCTAATGTACAATGTACCAAACGTAGTAATCTGGACCTTAAGGCCAAGAAAGTACTACAAAGGTCCAAGATTTTTCATGTGAAAAGTGGCCTTGGGATGCTGTTGTAACTGTTGAATTAATTCAGTATCAGAGCTAGTAATAACAATGTCATTAACAATATTCTAGGAGTAACATAATTTCTGCAGAAGTCTTGCAAAGAAAGAGATCAAACTGACTTTGAGCAAATTGAAATGCAAGTAAGGTAGAGTGAAATTTATTAAACCATATGTGTGGAGCCTGTTTCAGTCTGTACAAGGATTGGCATAGCTGACAAACCTCCGAGGAAGGTGTAACAAACATGCCGAGAGGTGGAGACATTTAGATTTCTTCCTTTAGGTCCCCATGTAGAAAAATATTCTTCACATCCATCTGCTGGAGAGACCATCCTTGTGAAGCAGCAAGTGCTAAGATAATCTAAACAATAGTCATCTTGTCAATGGGGACAAAGGTTTCGTCATAATTAATACCATACTCTTGGCGATTCCCAAGAGCCACAATACGAGCCTTATATATGTCTAGTGAACCATTAGATTGAATCTTAATTGAATATATCCATTTACAACCAATTGGTTTGACACCAAAAGGACAATCCACAATATTTCAAGTGTGATTATCTTGAAGAGCCTGGATCTCTTCTTGCATGGCCTGCTACCAACAGGCTTGGGAGGCTGCCTAGGCATAAGAGTGAGGAACCGAAATAGTATTGAGAGTTGCAGCAAGCGAGGTATGAGGAAAACAATACCTATCAAGTGTGCATGTGTAACTCGGGTGGAGTGCCGAGGTATAGGAACCATAGAATCAGGTAGTGGATTAGTGTCTAAAAGGGGAGTTGGAGAAGGTGGAAGACGATGATATACCAGACTTGATTTAAACCATTCCATAGAAGAAAACACATCATCAAAAGCTGGAAGAAGAGAAATATGAGAATAAAAAATAACGAGATTGAAAGAAATATTGATTTTCCAAGAAAATAACATTTCGAGATATCCGAATTTTGTTTACATGAGCATCATAACAAGCAAATTATTTCTGAGTAGGACTATAGCCCATAAATGCACATGTAACAGATTGGGTGGCAAACTTGTGACGATCAATAGGAGGTAGATGAACAAAACAAACACCCAAAAGTATGAAAAGAGTGATGCTCAGGAGTTTTGCCAAATAATTGAAAATAAGAAGAATCATAATTTAGAGTGACAGTAGGCAAACGATTGATCAGATAAATAGAAGTAGATAAAGTTTCACCCAAAAAGGAGAAGGCACAGAGGAATCAGTTAATAGAGTACGAACAACATCTAAGAGATGACTATTTTTACGCTCAGCGACTCTATTTTATTGAGGGGTAAACGGGCAAAAGCGTTGGGAAATAATTCTCTTTTGTTGGAGATAAGTCTAAAAGGAATGAGACATGTACTCTCCCCCTAAGTCAGAGTGTAAGGTTTTGATACAAGTACCAAATCGTGTTTCAACAAGTGCAACAAATTTTTGAAATATAGAAAACATATCAGCTTTAGAGTGGAGAAAATATATCCAAGTAAATCAATTATAATCATCGATGAATATCACAATAATGATATTGACCATGAGAAATAACAGGACTCACACCCCAAACATCAGTATGCACAATCTCAAAACATGTAGAAGCATGACTACTGTGCATAGGTTAAAGGTAAAATTTTACTTTTATCAAAATGACAAGTAGCACAATCAAAAGAGACATTAAGAGAGGAAAATGAATCTTTATTGTCTAATAAACCATGTTTCAAAAGGTGAGTTAAGATAACAGAATTAGGATGACCTATTTTCTAATACCAAACTTCACTATTATTGATTGTAGTTGTACAAGAAAGAGAAATAACTTTAGGAATGGAAAACTATAAAGGAAACAGACGTCTCACTTTAGGCCCTTTTGTGATCACCGTCCTCGATACCTGATCCTGCACAAGGCAACCACTACGAGAAAAGTGAACATCACAGTTATTATTTACCAATTGTCAAAAATCAAATTGGTAGATAATCCAGGGGAGAAAAATATTAAGAAAAAAACAACCCAAATTATTGACAATAGTGATGGGAAGGGTGCAACTGAAACATTGCAACTTGTTCTTCTCTCTCCCTTGTGCTGCATAGGCTACATTTACAGGGTTGGAAAAGACATTTTCTTAGTAGTCATACCCAATCTGAGTGGATAACTGCTGATCTTCACACAATAAATCTCCCAACCAAATATCTAAAGAAAGAACTGGATTATGGTTCAATAAACCGGCGTGAACATGCTCAAATTCAAGTCGAAGCTTCATAAAAATCTGATCACGTTGACTCTCAGCATGAACTGCATAAAGAGCCGCAAGTGCTGCAGGGTAAACCTTAGCATGAACAATAGCAAAATACTCGCTCCAAAGATTAATAAAACCAGAATAGAATTGCTCAATAGTCAAATTACCTTGATTGTAATTGCTAATTTCGAACTCCAATTGAATTTTTTGAGCACTGTGGTCTTTGTGTTAAATACGATGTAGGTAGTCCCACATAGCCTAAGCCGTAGTAAAACACCGAAAATTGGTGACAAGTTGAGGCTCAATTGTTCCCAATAGTTAGGAGATCACCTTAACATCTTTGACCTCCCATTAGACAATTTCTTTTTCATCAGTAGGAACTTTACTAGAACCATCAATGAGTTGATAATTCTTTCCCTTTCAAGAACATTTTAAATTGGAATTCTCAATTAGGAAATTTTTTTCTAGTAAATCGAATGATAGAACTTTCAATAGACATGATGAAAGTCTACTAAAAAATAATTAGCTCAAGCAGTCCAAAAAATAAGAGCAAGGCGAAAGCAAATCAATTCCAAGACAAAAAGAGCCCAAACATACAATGGAAATAAGAACCCACAAACTTAGAATAATGGGCCCAAGTAACACAAGAAGAAGGCCCACAGGATACCTTAGCAGCACCAAAATAAAGAACAAAAAAGCTATAGATAAATGCCTTGTGCAAGCATGGGACAAACGCGACTGATGTGGCAAAAATTAAAAAAAACGCACTGTTTAGTAGTTTCAATCCATTTCTCTAGATCTTTGAACTCTTCCTCCTCCTCTGTGTTTGATCCCTAGTTACCTCCCCATTCTCACCTCCATCGAAGACCTTCCACTTTCCTCCTCTTTGTGTTTTATGTAGTTCTCACCTCCCTCAAAGGAAAGCCAATGCATCATAAAAATAAAGTTTTATCATGCTCCCTAGTTTTAAGTCCCCCCCTCTCTTAGGGGAAAAAGACGAAAAAGAAAAATTCAACTAGATAGACCCTTGAAAAGAAATAACAAATTAGAATCCAAAGTTTCTTTACCCTAATTTTCGACTATTACTCTGTAATCAAAGGGGAATGAGATTGATAATTAAACAAATAAAAGCACAAAGCTTGTCTAGTTAACCATGACAATAATAATAATAAAACAACATAGAAAACATAGCAAGGGATAGAGAGAGTAGGAATCGGTGGCATCATTAATGGAAGGAGTGGTCTCTTTATCTTTCTTGACGTCGAAGATCTTCTTCATCTTCGTCAAATCTTCTTCTAGTGCTATGGAGAAATCAAAGGAAAGGACGAAGGATTTTTGTCACAAAAACAAAGAAAGCAATTGGGAGAAGATTGTTGGTTCTTCTTCGTGTAGGCAACGTGGAAAGATGGTTTTGGTACTTTGATTGGTTGGAGACTGGAGTGTTGCTAGTGGTTGACAACTTGCATTTTATGTTTGTTTTAGTCGCTTGGAGTTTTGTCTTTTGTTTTTTTTTTATCTAACGCGGCGTTAGCGACTATGTTAGGGACCTCGGTCTAGTCCCTAAACATAATGTACTTCTCTTCTTGGTTCTCCTTGTGTTGATCGAAATGGCTAGCCCTCTTGCTTCGCCTTGATCAAAACGTGGCAATGATGGATGCCTAGGTTAATGGAGGTTTGAGTGTTTAGTGATGGAATTGTGTACGATGGTGATGAAAAGGGTTATCTAAGTGATAATCTCAAAGGCTTGAGATGGTGAGGCACGGTTATGGAGAGTGTTCTTGGAGTTGGCGCCACTTGGGATGAGATTAGGGTTTGGATGATGAGTGAGGCTAGGATTTGGATGGAAGAAGGATTTCTTTGATTGATGGGAGTAAATTGGGATTGATTGGTGCGGCTATGGTCTAAGGAGGTTGATTGGTTTGGTGATTGGGAGATTCTTGGGAGTTTCCAAGAGTGAGAGGTTTATTTATGAAAAGTGGAGATCTTGGGATGATTGATTGGAAGATTGGTCTAAGAAGGATGATTGATTTGGTGATTGGGAGATTCTGGGGTAATTCCTAAAATTAAAGGATTGATTATGGTAAGTATGACCAATCACCAAAGGTAAAAGGGATGTGATGGGTTCGGATATGGCAAGATGGAATGGATTGATTTAGTGGATGGGAGATTCTAGGGTGATTCCTAGAATTAAGGGATTGATTATGGGAAGTATGACCAATCATCAAAGGTAAGAGAGAGGTGATGGTGGGCGGCAATTAGGATCCCTAAGTTTAGGAATCCTAATTTGGCAAGTAGGGTTTCGGCTAAGGCAATTGGAGGGTGGTTATGTGTATAGCCGAATATGGTGAATATGGAAGGCCATATGGTAGGCGAATAGAAGTGTTTGGGAGGTGGGAATTATGCAAGAAAGTGGATGAACACAATGGAAAATATAAGAACACTCATGAACTTCGAAAGAACACAAAAATAGACAAATCAACTTCGATTCACAAATTGCACAAAGTTAAAAATGAACTTCATATATTAGATAAATTGAATCACACATATTCACGAATTGCAAGGTGTGCTTCTTTCTTTAGGGATTCACGAATTGCACCCAAAATGGCTCAAGTGCATATGCACTGACAATGATCTCAAGAGTAATAGCCATCCTCTAGGGAAATTATCCAAAGATGATAATGAAATGACTAATGATCCTATTTATAGAGATTATAAAGTGAAAACTCCCAAAAGGTTCCTGGAGAAATATTTAAATAAAAATAAATTAAAGCAATAAATATAGTCTTGTAAGGCCCATGGTGGTTTGTGGCATGCAATGGCCCATGGATGGGCTAGTGTGGTTCATGGCCTACGATTGGGCTAGTCTGGCTCACGCGAAGCCGAAGACCCACCCAGCATCGACGTTAACAGAAGTTGCTGGTCACCTTACAACCTCTATAGAACTTGCTGTCGACCACAGAGAGAGACGATAAGCCCACAACAATTGAGCAACCACAAACAACCATTGAGAGAGAAGAAAAACCTAGGAATAGAGTATTGGGCACCACAAAAGTCGCCGAACTCCATGCAACCACCACAGAAACAACCGAACACCTCCACAGATGAGGTCGACTCCCATAGAACAGTAAACCCACAAAGTGGGTCACCGTCGAAACAACGGGCACACCAAGTGCAAGAGGGAACTTGCCGAAATAGAGGAAGAAAAAATATTCTTCTTCTTGCACATGAAGGATTAAAACCACTGAGATGAATATTAGAGTAGGGGCTCTAATCCCATGTCAAATTGGTTTGAATGCCCTTTCAATAGGGTTTTGCTTTCTTTATATAGAGGAGGGTTTACATCAATGTTGGAAATCCAATGTTATCTTATATACAGGTAAGTATCCCTATTATTATGTACAACCTAATTATGTGCTATCTATAATCAAATCAAATTCAAATCATAACAAAAATCATCCAAATCATATCCCTAAATTATCTCCTTGTAACAGTATTAAGTAGGAATGAAACTCGGGCTGTTGAAGGTTGTGAGAGGATGGTGTTAGAATTAAGAACCATTATCTATTCTCTGTATGTTTGGATGGTGACACAAAAACCTTCGTTCCTCTAGCTTTCTAGATTTTATGGACCTTTGCTCTTTTTTCTTGATCCATCTAATTGGGTTTTTCTTTGTGTATGGTCTATGTGCTTGTTTTGCACCCCTTTGCACTTGGAAAATTACTTGTCAATAAAATATATATTTCTAAACCATTTACAAACTATATTAGCATAGTTGAGGCAAATTCTATTATGTTAATTGGATTTTACAGAATGCTGGTTTTATCTAAAACTAATATGAAACATCCAAGGTTTAGCACCATAATATTCAAACCATTGTGTTATGTTCTGGAGCAAATGATGGAACAAAATAATTTGAATTTTTATGTGTTTGGATATCCCCCTCTATATTTTCCCCCATTTTTAGATACTTGTGGAAAGAAGTTTCATAATGTACTTGGTCCAACTTTATGCATGCCAACACCAATAAATTGTCTTCTATGATGGTTGGGCATTTCACACACACAATCACCTATAAGGTTCTTTTGAGTTGTGTTTTATGCTGTTGCTTTTTTCATATGTAAGCTAAATATTTTCTATGGCAAAAAAGGTCTTACTTCAAGACATGGAAAGTACAAGAGATCCACTTATGTAATTAATGGGAAAGGTGCTATAACTTCTTGAAAAGTAGAAATAGAAAGGGCAACACCATATTGGTCCATTATCCAATGATAACCGGTATTAAGAATGAAACACTTATGCTCTGGTTACAATCTTTCATGATCCTCCAAGCTGCGGTTATTTCTTTCTACAGACATGTAATAAGCACGATGAGTTCATTCTCCACAAAAGTGCGCATTGATGGTTTCCAAACTGTCCTTTTCAACTCCTTAGAAGATCCACCGCCAAAGAAGGCATTGACCAACACATCCCAAAGAGGCCAAAAAGACCATGTTTCAGAGATTGCTAGCAAACTCACAACATAAAAGAAGGCGCTCCATTGATTCTTCACTTATATTGCACTTGAAATGACGATTACAAGGCTTTGGTTTCTTACAATCAAAAGTAAGAAACTACAACATGATTTCTTGGGTGGGGGAATGGATGGTGAGCTCAAATTTCATCCTTTGAATTGGGCAATGGTATGCACTCCAATCTCAAGGGAGGGTTAGGAGTTTGTCACTTGTTGGTTTTCTACTATGCTTTTAGGGAAACAGCTTTGGAGGTATCAACAAGAAATGGAGACTTTTTGGAAGGCAGTTTGGTGGGGCTTGGTGTGGATGGTGCTATAATGAAGTGCAAGGATCACATGGGGTGGCCCGGTGGGTTGTGGAAGCACATTAACTTTCTCTCGGCACATACTCGGCTTGAGGTAGGTGATGGGTCTAGAATTAAGTTATGGTATGACCTTCGGTGTGATGATAGGATCGTGAGGAATACCTTTCCAGATGTATACAATTTGCAAGGGTGAAGGAACCCTCCATAGCAGATGTTTTGGAGCTGTCCAATGGTGTTGCTGAATGGAACATCGGTTTCTCTAGAGCAGACAAGATTGAGAAATTGATGATTTCATAGAGTTCTATAATCTTTTATTTTCTATTAGTGTGAGAGTGGGAGATGTAAACAAGGTGTTTTGTTGCTTTTAAATAAGAGAAGTTCATCTTCCTTCATTCTATCACGACCTTGGCATTCAAAATGCAAATCCATTTCCTTGGAGGAGTACTTAAAGACTAGGGCTTGTTTGGGTGTTGAGATGAGATGAGGAGTTTGTTATCTCAAAATTCAAACATCACTAAAAAAAAAAAACACTTTCCAATTTCAAATTTTCAATTTTTTCATCTAATCGTTAACCTAATCATTACAATTTTCTCAAATTTTCAAACAAAACACAAATTCATCATTTTCAAATCCCTAAAAAAAATAATATTAAAAAAATTATATTCTAACATTATTTGAACTTTCTAATATTATTCTGCAACTTTTTCTCTCATTTCCCAATACCCTATAAAACCTCTTAATTCAAACTATTTTACTACTATTCACAGATTTTTTTTTATTTTTTATTTTTTATTTTTTTTTATCTCATCTCAATATCCAAACAAGACTTAAGGCGCCAGTCAAAACAGTTTTTTTGTATGAATAGCTTCATTAGGAAGGATTCTCACTGTAGGCAACTTAAGGAAGCACTGGATTATCATTATGGATTTGTATTGTATATGCAAAACAAATGGGGAGACATTTGATCACCTACTTTTTCATTTGTGAGATTGCCACTCACGTATTATGGAATGAGTTTTTCAATAGGATGGGATTAGCATGGGTGATGCCTAGAAGGTTGGTAAATTTCTTATCAAGTTGGAGAGGATCACATGGCAATTTGGAAGATAACTCCCTTCTCTTCTAATAGTGCCTTTGGAGGGAAAGAAATGATAGAAGTTTTGAAGACCGCGAGCAGACTACAGAAGAACTTTGGAGTTTTTTCTACCTTAACACTTCATTCTAATGGTCAATTCTAATAGATTTTAATGGATTAAGTGTCTTGTGTTGGAGTTAATCATGGTCTCTCTTGTATATATATTGTAAACATGCACTATGCCTATTATTGAAAAAATCAACCTGTCTAGAATTATTCTAATCAAATGCACTCTCTTGAACTTGCCCACATAGCTTTTATTCTTGTTCCCACTTCTGATGAAGGTTGCCAATTGTATTAAGAAGCTACAATGGGATTTCTTGTGGAGCGGGATGGAGGATGAGTTTAAATTTCATCTTGTGAATTGGTTAGTGGTATATACACCAATTTCCAGGGGAGGATTGAGTGTTTGTAAGTTGGTGATGTTCAACCAAACTCTCTTGGAAAAATGGTTTTGTGGCAATACCATCAAGCAAGGGATGCTTTATGGAAGGCCATTATAGATTCAAAATCAATGAAGCATGGGGGCAGCTGGTGGTCGAATGAGGTAAGTGGACCGCATGGGGTGAGTTGTGGAAGTACATAAGAAGAGGATGGAAAATCTACTCGTATTGGATTGGGTGATGGCTTTCAAATGAAATTTTGGCATGGAATTGTGGTGATTGAAGTTAGGGATGTCAAATCGTGTTAATGGGACGTGTTTCACTGTTTATGTCATGTCAAAATATGTATATTATATTATAAGGGTTTATCCAACCTGACTTGTTAAGTTTATCATGTCAAAATATCAAATTCTAATCCTATGAACATAACGGGTTGACAAGACACGACTCATTTTGATCCGTTAGTAAATACTACAAAATAGACACGACACAACCCGTTTTAACCCGTTTATATAAATAGGTTGAATAGACCCGAAATTAAGCCATTTGACTTGATTAAGTTTAGTATAATTTTATTTAAATGTTAAAATTACAATATTTATAAAATAATAGAAAACTATCTACAAATCCAAAATTACAATCTACACAATAAAAATATTAAAAATTTTACTTTTAGGTAGAAAGTTATAATTGTAATTTTAACTTTCTTTAGTATTAGCATGTAACTAGGTGTTTCTTTTGTATACTTTCTGTGTATTTGGGCTTCGCCTATTATATTGTGATGAATAAAATTTTTAATAAAAAAAATGTAACTTTAACTTTCTTGACAGGTCATAATGAGTTAAAATAGGTTGACCCGTTAAACAATCATATCTTAACGGGTTAATCCATTTTGATCTGAACTCGTTAAGAGTAAACGCTAATCTGCTATTTTCGTGTCGTATTTATGTTGGGTTGACAAGTCCTATCACCATACTGCCACCCTTAATTGAAGCCTCAAAGACACATTTCCAGCATTATTTGATATTTCATAGACGAAGGAAGCTTCAATGGTTGAGCTCTTGGAATTTCTCCTAGAGCCTCTGTCCTCAATGGAATGTTAAATTTATTAGAGTAGTACAAGGGTTGGAATTAAATGTTGTCACTGAGTTTTTACTCTATTTTGTACCCACAAGAGTGATAGTTGGAACTATTGACAAGATCACATGGAGCCTATGGTATCCTATGCGATAAGGATAAGAGTAGATAGTTTATGAAATTCCACATTGCTTTCATAAGAGAAATTTTTGCTTTTTATACGGTTTCAATGGGGTTTCAATTGTATCATTAATTAGTCCTTTTGGAGTTTATGTAATGTGGTTTGGGCTTTCTATTAGAGCATTATAAATGTTTTTAGAGCCTATCCCAACCAGAGATATGGGCTTTGAATCGTGTCACCTATGATAGAATGGCCCGACGAGGACATTAAAAGTTTGGGGGGGGAGTAGCTTGTGATACTATATATGATAAAGATAATAGTAGATGGTATTTGAGATCCTACATTTCTTGAGAATGAGAAATTCTATCTCTTTATAAGGTTCTAATGTGACTCTAATTATATTATTGATTAGTCCTTTTTGAGAATAGGTCATGTGGTTTGTACCTTCCATTGGAGCGTTATAGAGCCCTTCCAAGAAAAGTTGATTCACTATCAGATATTTTTATCCGGTCTTGATTAGCCAAGGTGTGAGTGCATTTTTTTCATGAGGACTACCTTCTTGGGAAAGATCTTTACTATAGACAGCTTGAGGAAGTGACAGATCATGGTGTTAGATGGTGTTACATGTGTAAGAAAAATGGTCAATCGGTGAATCATTTGCTTCTACAATACGAGGTGGTCAGGCCTTTGTGCGATGACTTTTTTGCAAGAGTTCGAATATCATGGGTCATCTGTAGAAGACTGGTGGATTTTTTTGCAAGTTGGAGAGGCTTTCATGGCAACCCACAAGTGGCGGCAATCTAGAAGATGGTTCATATATGTATGTGTTGTATTTGGAGAGAGAAATGATTGAAGCTCTGAAGATTGCAAGCTCACAATGGATGAGTTAAAAAGCTTTCTTTTTAAAACTTTGCTCTTGTGGGCAGTGGCATTAGATTCTAATGGGCCTAGGTGATTCGAAGACAAATGACTTTGCTTCGATCGACAAATAATTTGACAATCCAATAAAAAATTGAAGTTTTTAGAACCAAACAGCATCTAGACTATATAAACTGCTGAAAGCAGAAAATATGCGAGAGAAATGATGAGGAAAGGAGGTATATCTCCAGCATGAATCACCTGAGATAGCTATGAGAGATAGAGTGAGGAGAGAGGAAGAGAGAGGAATGAGAGAACACTTTCCAGTATGATAAGGTATAATAAAATGAAGCCAGAATAGTTGAAGATACCCCTCAATTTTATCCTGTTTGTATTATATTATAACCTTACTTTTTCTGGTCCCGTGTGTACTTACTGTCTACAGGGACATTATCCCTTTTTCATCATAAATAATATTTATCTTAGCTATAAAAGAATATTTGGAAAATGATACAAGTTGTGACTGCATATTTTTATGGCAATATCATTATACTGGCAGCTGCGTTACTTTTTATTGGAAGGGCATACATATTAACGGTTTTAGTTCTTTTTATTCCTTTTGGTGAAGAGGATTTCTTCAAGCTTTCTCCACTCATGCTCACATACACATTCATGTCTTTGCATAATCCTTGTTTGCCTTCTAATGGCATGAAGGGAGGAAAAATGACTTATTTGGAAAGCAAGACAAAGAAGCTATGCATTGGAAATGTGTGGATGGCAATGCCCTTTCAATTTTGGGATTGACATCTGCCGTGAGAAAGGTAAATACATTTAATATAAATGTCCCTATCTATATTTCTAAATTTATATACATATAACTTGTGCTCCTTAAGACTTCCTATTGAAGAACTCTATAGTTGACGATGACAGCTCGCTCACTTCCCTTTTAGTTATTTATTACTTGGGCCATTTTTCCAGTTGGTTGGAATGGTCAAAGCCACTGAGACAGATACATGTTGGCTGATGTTGAAAACTGTGGAGCTAATTGTATGGTTCAATTTTGAGCATTATATTCTACCAAGCTGTAGTTAGAATGAAAAAAAGCATATTATGATTCAAACAACTCGGCTGCAAAATGGGAGCTCTTAGTTAAAAGTATATCATTATAAATTCCTGAACTTAATCCTCAAGATTGTTTTTTTTTTCTTTTCTTATTCTAAATTTGGGCTGGACATAATAGTTTTTTCTGTTCTGTCATTTTGCCTACTCTACAAGTAGTATTTGCATTGTGCGATTCGGTTATCGGATTGAATGTGTTTGCGTTGTCAACTGCTTGCAAGTAAATCTTTATCCTAATGCAGGCATACATCATGGTTCAGAAATTTAAGCAGGAAAAGTTGTCCAATGATTTTACCCCATCAAGAAAGAGGAACAGAATGACATGAACAAAACAACATATTCCTGCTTGAGCCCGTTCAAGTGACCTAAAGGGGGTGTTTATTAAAGTAATTCAACAAGAAAGGCTTCATCAGGCCTATTCTCTACATTTATCTGTCACAGAAGTGCACATTGGACATGCAACAATGCAGATTATTGGTGAGTGCCGGTCCTTCGTTTTTGCTGCTTATCATTTTACATGGTACTTTAGGACTTAGCATGAGTCGTTGTTTTGTAGTTATCATTGGGCATGGGCATGCAACAATGCGGATTATTGGTGGGTACTACCGGCGGAATACCATGATTCGTGTTTTGTGTTATCATTGTTTTGTGATTATGATGATGATGCTATAGGTGGACTATCGAGTGCTTTTCCATAGGTATTATATTTAATGAATTGGAAGGCAATGAACAGTCGGACCCCGAAACAAACTCAACAGACAGACGTGCATATTTAAATTTTTAACTTGGTGGTGTACCATAAGCTCGATATCAAAGGTGGTTGCCCATGCCTGCCAAATTCTGGAGGCAGCATGTATTGAACCGCAGTCTCTTTTTTGTTCTCAACGGAGAGAATAAACTTCTATTCTGATGAGGAAATATGCTTGAAGAGTTGTACAACCAACCTTCAATTTGGCATATCTGTTCGTTAGGTTTTTTTATTTATTTATTTAAATTTTAAAATCTTGTGCCTCGTTATGGTTTAACATTTTCTCATAGCCAGGTGTCCAAAATTGTGTAGGAAAAACATTTGTCTTTTTAGAATGGCAAGGAATCTCGGAGACCGTGGGTCCGTGCATACGCAATATGTCTATTATCTAGTTAAATCCCAGACTTGTATAACCCACCCCATCTCATGGATCAAGTAAATCATCGGCTTTTCACCAATGGGCAAGATCATCTTTCAGGTATTAAGATCAGTTGCCAATCTCCCTCAATCATCCACCTTTTTATTTGCAGGTAATCTCCTTCTTGGGAAAACTAACAAGAAAGCAATTACTGCCTCAAATAGCTGCCTAAATCAATTAACACGTCTAGCTAGAGCAGAACAGGCAAACCCAAGAGCATATTTCAGAACACACTTCGTCGGTAGAAGTA
Organism: Platycarya strobilacea; assembly: GCA_036898215.1. Taxonomy (NCBI): domain Eukaryota; kingdom Viridiplantae; phylum Streptophyta; class Magnoliopsida; order Fagales; family Juglandaceae; genus Platycarya; species Platycarya strobilacea. Next base: position 20,736,196 of record CM072555.1, on the reverse strand, counting down.
CTTCAAATAAATAGATCTCAAACATCTTTAGATGATCCCAAAACATCTGGGAATCCCACTACCGATGCCAAATCAAAACTCCTATCTCAGGCCTCTAGAACCTCACTCATCAAGACTGTTGCATCAGGAAACTTTTGGTGGGGCTTTCCTGAGAAGAAGACTAGAAACTATACCCCAAAGCATGGCAATCAATCTGTCTCCCTCGTTGTCACATAGGACTTGGCATCAAACTAAGTTATAATCATAACTTGGGTACATCTCATCTCTAGTAAGTAGCTTCACTATTCCTCTTTTCTACAAACAAAACCAAAGCCGACAACTCATGGATATGGAAGAGTAATTAGGGAACAAAAGACCTCATAAGCAAAGGTTTTTGCCACTCTTATCTCTACAGATCCCTGAGAAAACTTTCCACGGTCGTTCTACCTATAGTTCTATTTAAAAGGAAATAATGAAAGAAAGGTAAGATCAACAACTAATAAGTGTTGTCAGTATTAAACGAAATTAGGATATTTTTTATTATGATGTGGCAGTCTTTTCTAAAATTATCTTATATTTTGTTATGAAACTAAATAAAGGAATTATTATTGCAAAAGAGAAATAATAAATTCTTTCTGAAACTCTTAAAAACTGAAACTTTCTTTCTCTCTCTATATTTTCTTATGAATTTCATTACAACTGAAGTCTCTATCTATAGGCTTTGAAATTACTATGCAAGTTACTATGCAAGTCACTATACAGAATTTAAAATAATAGTGGTGGGGTCATTTACATAATTTTAGTGGTGGGATAGGGGCGGCTGCCGACTGATTCATTACACTCCCCCTTGAATGACCACCCATAAAGAATCTGCCTCGTTAAAACCTTACCAAGTAAAAACCCAGTGGGAAGAAAAACTAATGGCGAAGGAAAAAAAGTACAGTTTTCTTATGTATCCACAAGTGCTTTAAGATTGCCTCATTAAAACCTTGCAGAGGAAGACCCAGTGGGACAAAACCTCAGCGAAGAAAAAAGAGTACAATTAGTACATTTACTCCCCCTGAAAAGTGCATGACAAAAGATTTTTGAGTTTTCGCATTTCAATGTTATGCACAATCTTCTTGAATGTGGAAGTTGTTAACGCTTTTGTGAATAAATCTGTCAGATTATCACTAGATCGTATCTGCTTGACATCAATTTCACCTTTCTCTTGAAGTTCATGAGTATACAAGAATTTAGGTGAAATATGTTTGGCTCTATCACCTTTGATATATCCTCCTCTGATTTGAGTGATACAAGCAGTATTATCTTCATATAAGATTGTTGGGCTATTATTGATTATGGGAAGTCCACACTTTTCCTGGATATGTTGAATAACTAATCTCAACCAAATACACTCTCGACTTGCTTCATGAATAGCAATGATCTCTGAGTGATTTGAAGAAGTAGCAGATAGTATCTGCTTAACAGATTTTCATGATGTGGCAGTATCTCCATAAGTAAATAAATATTCAGTTTGAGATCTATCTCTGTGTTGGTCTGAAAGATAACCTGCATCTGCATACCCAATCAATTCTGGATTTGAACTACGTTGATAAAATAATCTCATATCAATCGTACCATGAAGGTAAAGAAAGGACATGTTTAATGCCATTCTAATGTCTTCGAGTTGGTGCAGAACTATATTTTGCAAGCAGATTAATTGAGAATGTAATATCTGGTCGAGTGCAATTCGCAAGATACATCAAAGCTCCAATTGCACTGAGATATGGTACTTCAGGATTAAGAATTTCTTTATCGTCATCACAAGGACGGAATGGATCATTCTTCACATCAAGTGTTTGAATAATCATTGGAGTATTCAGGGGATGAGATTTGTCCATATAAAAATGTTTTAGGACTTTCTCAGTATACATGGACTGATGAATAAAAATTTCATTTGGAAAGTGCTCGAGCTGCAGGCCGAGACAAAGTTTTGTTTTGTCAAGATCTTTCATTTCAAATTCAGTCTTTAAATATATAGCGATTTTTGAGATCTCTTCAGAAATTCTTACAATATTTAAATCATCAACATAAACCGCAATAATGACAAATCCAATTCTGATTTCTTAATAAAAACACATGGGCATCTAGGATTATTCTCAAATCCTTCTTTCAATAGATATTCACTTAAGCGATTATACCACATGCGTTCGGATTGCTTCAACCCATATAAAGATCTTTATAGTCTGATTGAGTACATATTTCTAGATGTACTTGTAGATGCTTCAGGCATTTTATATCCTTCAGGGATTTTCATATATATGTCATGGTCTAAGGATCCATATAAATATACAGTGACCACATCCATCAACCGCATTTCTAATCCTTTTGTAACAACTAGACTAATCAAAAATCTAAATGTGATTGCATCCATAACGGGAGAATATGTTTCTTCATAATCAATCCCGGGTTTATGCAGGAAATCTTGTGCGACAAGCCGTGCTTTGTATCGCACAATTTCATTTTTCTCATTACGTTTTCGTACAAATACTCACTTATATCCAACAGGCATCACACCCTTTGGTGTTTGGACAATAGGTCCAAATACTTCTCGTTTTGCTAGCAAATTTAATTCAGCTTCAATAGCTGTTTTCCATTTTGGCCAATCATTTCTACGTCGACATTCTTCGACGCTTTTTGGCTCACTTTCTTCATTACTTCTGGTAATGTCAAGGGCCATTTTATATGAAAATATGTTATCGACAATAGTTTTATTTCTATCCATAATTTCTCCAGTTTTCATGAAATGTATTGAGATCTCATTATTTTCAGGTACCTGTTCATCTTCAAGGGAAAACATTTCATGACACACCTCTTCAGGAGGTCCATTTTTAGGAGATTTATACTTTTCAGGAGTTTCCTCTTCAGGAGGTTCTGGAATAGAAGATTTGAACTCTTTACGAGCACCAATTATATTTGTAGCTTGTATTGTGGGTACGTGTTTTTTAAAAACACCAAATTCATTTTGTATTCTTTTCCTTCTGGAAATTTTGTCTTTTACACCAATAGGTCTTCTACGCTTCAGGCGTGTTTTAGATTCACCTATTACTGCTTTGACAATTTGTTCTTCAGGAATTTCAATTCTTGCTGGAGTATTAACAGCAGGAATATAAGATTTTACTACACCTTTAGTGTCAGTAAATACATCCGGTAACTGATTTGCAACATTTTGCAAATGAATAATCCTTTGAACTTCCCGTTTACATTCATTTGTAGGAGAATCAAAATGAGACAGGGTCTTATTATTCCAAGTAATATCTTGTCATGCTTCAGGCACCGACTTTTCTTTACCCATTAACGGAAAATTGGATTCGTCAAAATGACAATCCTCAAAACGTGTTTTAAACATATCCCCTGTAAGGGGTTCAAGGTATCTAATAATGGATGGAGAATCAAAACCAACATATATCTCAAGTCTACGTTGAAGGCCCATTTTTGTACGTTGCGGAGGTGCAATTGGAACATATACAGCACATCCAAAAGTACGAAGATGAGAAATATTTAGTTGTTGACCAAATGCAAGCTGTAATGAAGAATATTTATGATATGCAGATGGTCTAATGCGAATTAGAGATGCTGCATGAAGTATAGCATGTCTCCAAGCAGAAACAGGTAGTCTTGATTTCATAAGTAAAGGTCTAGCGATTAGTTGAAACATTTTGATCAAAGATTCAGCTAAACCGTTTTGTGTGTGTGTATGGGCAACATGATGTTCAACATCTATTCCTATTGACATACAATAATCATCAAAAACTTGAGATGAAAATTCACCTGCATTATCCAATCGAATGGTCTTAATTGGATACTCAGGATATTGTGCTCGTAGTTTAATAATCTGAGCAAGAAGTCTAGCAAATGCAACATTTCTAGTGGAAAGAAGACAAACATGTGACCATCGACTAGATGCATCAATTAGAACCATAAAATATCTAAATGGTCGATTTGATGGATGAATAGGCCCACATATATCTCCGTGAATCCTTTGTAAAAAGGATGGAGATTCAACAATGACTTTTGAGGGAGATGGTCTAATAATTAACTTACTTTGAGAACATGCAGAGCACGGAGATTCATTGGGTAGAAATATCTTTTGATTCTTTAAGGGATGCCCATGCGAATTTTCAATAATTCGTCTCATCATTATAGAACCCGGATGTCCAAGGCGATCATGCCAAGTCATAAATACTTTAGGGTTAATGCACTTCTGGTGCATTACCACATATGATTCAATTGTTCTCATTTTTGTATAATACAATCCAAAACATAGAGCAGACAGTTTTTCTAATACGAGCTTCTGGCCCGATATTGTTTTAGTAATAAGGAGATGCTCTTTACTGCCTTCATTGGTCGTTTCAATATGGTAATCATTACGACGTATATCTTTAAAACTCAATAATTTTCTTCTGGATTGTGAAGAGAATACAGCATCATCAATACAAAATTTGGTGCCATTAGGCAACACAATATAAGCTCTTCCGGAGCCCTCAATTAAATCCGATGAATCTGATATGGTATGGACATAGGCTTTACTTAGTGTTAGATTTTGAAAATATTTCTTTTCTTTGAGAATTGTGTGAGTTGTAGCACCGTCAGCTAGACATATATCTTTATCATTCAATTCAGAGATAAAAAACTCATCAATGTGATTCATGGTTCTACAAAATATACAAAACTTTTATTACCGATAGAAAGAAAATACATTAATTGAGTGGAACACTTCCATCTCCAATTAAGTGTTCAATACTACCTTCAGGATGATTAAAGAAATCAGATACATCAAGATGAATAACGTCTACATCTACTGAATTTAATAAATTATCTGATGGTTCTACTAAATTTGTTTCATACACTTTATTCTTTCCTTTAATAGAAGTTTGATATAAATCAGCTAAGTGCCTGGCTGTACGACAGGTACGTGACCAATGTCCAGTCATTCCACATCTATAGCACACCTCTTCACTTTTTTTTGAAGAATTATTCTGAGAATTTTTACCCTTTTCTGAATTGTACCACTTCTGGTGATATGGTATATTATTATCCATTTTAATGGTGTCATTTCTGGGACCAACATTTTTATAATTTCTCCTACCACGTCCACGTCCACGTCCACTCCCCCGATTTCTTCTAAAGGATGTACCATTCACTTCTGAGAATGATGCAAACCTATTACCATTCACTTCAGGGAATGATATTGAGCTAGTAGGGCGTGACTGGTGGCTTTCTAATAAGAGTTTATTGTTCTGCTCAGCTACTAGAAGACATGATATAAGTTCAGAATATTTCTTGAATTTTCTCTCTCGATACTGCTGCTGCAGGAGCACATTCGATGCATGAAATGTAGTATAAGTCTTCTCTAGCATATCATCATCGGTGATTTTCTCACCGCATAATTTTAATACTGAGCTTATTTTAAAAAGTGCAGAATTATACTCACTAACACTTTTATAATCTTGTAACCTCAGGTGCAACTATTGAGAACGAGCTCTTGGGAGGATAACAGTCTTCTGGTATTCATACATTTCCCTTAAATTGTTCCACAAAATATAGGAAACTTTTACTGTGAGATATTCAGTTTTTAATTCTTCATAAAGATGATGGCGAAGGAAAATCATTGCTTTAGCACGGTCCTGCAGGGATTCTTGATTTCTTTCTTTAATAGTTTCTCCCAGGTTCATTGCATCAAGATGAATTTCAGCATCAAGTATCCAAGATAAATAATTTTTCCCAGATATATCAAGAGCAACAAATTCCAATTTGGTAAGATTTGCCATTTTCTACATATATAAATAATGAAATAAATATGTGTATTTCAGAAAATATATTTAAATTCACACAGATAATCATCAATAAAATATATCAGAGATTTCAAATAATATATTGAAAAACTTACAGAGGAATAAGACTACTAGCTTCAGAATCGGTAGAATCGTCGTGCTGATAACGTGTTATGAAACTAAATAAAGGAACTACTATTACAAAAGAGAAATAAGAAACTCTCTCTGAAATTCTTAAGAACTGAAACTTTCTTTCTCTCTCTATATTTTCTTATAAATTTTATTACAACTGAAGCCCCTATTTATAGGTTTTGAAATTATTATGCAAGTCACTATACAAGTCACTATGCAGAATTTAAAATAATAGTGGTGGGGTCATTCACATAATTTTAGTGGTGGGACAGGAGCGGCTGCCGACGGATTCATTACATATTTAAATAAGAAATTTTATAACTCTTTAACTTTTATTTTATTTGATGATAAGGAAACACTTTAATTGAGGTATTAGGCCAAATTTGACATCGTATCAGTGAAAAAATCGAATTTTTTTCGCGTGCTTATTTGGGTGCTCTTTCTCGGTGTTTTTTTCCTGGTTTTTTCTTTTCTTCTCGGCGTCTTTAGAGCCTGATTGTGGGCTCTCATGTGTGACCATCGGCACTGTCTGAGTGCATCATGGGGTCGTTCAACACTTTTGTTGGGTGCTCCTGGCAAGTGTGACTCTTGAATCTTTATGTCCATGCTTGTGAGTTCAATCTTGGCTTCAGGTGTCTAAGTCGACTCTTTGCCTTTGATCCTATTGCAGCTTCTTGATTTGCACTTGTATTGTGGCTTTCTCGGTTTTCGTTCTTGATTTGCACTCTCGTGTTCTTATCGGCGTCTTTTGTGGGTATTTCGGCAACTATTGTTCCATTTCTGGGTTCAATTTCAGGGCAACTCCCAAGTTCGAGTCTGTGTGGTATGTATCTTGGTTTTTTTCGATGATTCTGTGCCAGTGTCACAATTGGAACAGTGGGTTCTCTATTTTGGTAGATTCTGTTCCTAAAGTTGTGGGTTTCGGCCTCAGTTCTTCCGTGTGCTTGGTTCCACAATTGAAGTCAACTTCGGTTCCGTTTCTGGATTATTTTTCTCAGATTTGGATAGTTCTCTTGTTTATACTTTGAGTTTTTTTTTTTTGGGTGTTTTGGTTCTGGCTTTATTGTTCCTGGTTTCAGCTTCAATTTCGACAATATTACTTGAGGTTTTCTGGTGTGCTTGCTGATGTGGTAATTTGTGACATCTATTTTGGATTTTCTGATATGTTTTATTGTCTCGGCTTTATTTCATTGCAATGGACTGTTGCTGTGTATGAAATTTACTGGCTAAGACCATAGTGCTACTCAATGCCGTAGTTGTCAGAGTTTTGGTCACATTGCTACCTACTATCTGAAGAAATTTAGCAATTATTGCAAAAAATTTGGCCACATTATTAGGGATTGTCCAAACTGACCTTCTCAAAAACAAGAGATGCCCCGTCAACGTCTCGAATACATCCTCTTCTATAGCTCTTATTGCTGCCACTCATGCTTCAGTACTTGTCAGTTTCAATCCTACTACTTGTTCTTGATATGGTAAAACAAATGATTATTTCTGTCTTTTTCACTTTAGGCATTCAGATAAATCAACGCCATCTTCTAATTCTTGGCTAATAGATTCTTGTGCCTCAAATCATATGACTAAAAATGTCAGTTTGTTACATAATCTTCAATCTTATGATGGTCATCTTAAAATACACACGACTAATGGTAGTTCACTACCAATCTTTGTCGTGGGTGATGTGTCTCCTATCATTTGAAATGTTTTGATTTCTCCTAATTTTTCCTCCAGATTACTTTCTGTTAGACAATTTGTTGACAATAATTGCAATGTTTTTTTTCATCTTTTAGTTGTTTGTACATGATCAAGTGTTTGCGAGGTTGATCGTGAGGGGTCCTAAAGAGGGTCAGCTGTTTCCACTAAATCCTAATTCAGCTTTTCTTGAGTCTATTCCTTTTATTTCTTGTAATGTTGTCAAGACAAGTACTAAGGATTGACATTGTTGTTTAGGCCATCCCAATTCTAATGTACTCCAAACTTTATTTAAATATGGTGTAATTGCTAATAAAAATTATGAATCAATGGTAATAAGTTTTTTTTTTGAATTTTTTATTTTTTATTTTTATTTTTATTGTACCTCTTGCAAATTTGCCAAAATCAAAGTGTTACCATTTTCACAACATGGTTCTCATGCCTATCGAGTGTTTGACATAATTCATAGTAATGTTTGGAGTATATCTCCTGTTATATCACATACTTACTATAAGTACTTTGTTACTTTTATTGACGATTGTAATATATTCATTTGGATATATTTTTTTCGTACTAAAAGTAGAGTATTTTGGATTTTTAAAGCTTTTCTCGCACTCATTGAGATACAATTTGCTTTAGGTATCAAGGCTTTATGATCTCGTTCTGGGGGTGTATATGTCTCATGCATTTCGTACTTCTCTTCAAGAAAAAGATATTATTTATCAACGTTCTTGCCCATCTACTTCATAACAAAATGGGAGTAGCTGAGAGTAAGAATCGGTATTTACTTGATATGGTTCGGGCTCTTCTTCTTGACTCATTAGTTCCATCTCGTTTTGGTGTGAGGCATTAGGTACGATTGTCCATTTAATTAATCGATTATCCACACCAGTTTTACATAATGTTTCTCCCTATTCCATATTCCTTGGTCACACACCTAACTAATCTGATTTACATATTTATGGTTGTATTGTTTCGTTCATCTTTGACCACATGAAAGACATAAATTGACTGCTCAATTTGTTAAATGTATTTTTCTCAACTATAACTCAACTCAAATTGAATTTATTTATTACGATCCTAATGCTTGAAGAATTTGCATTTTCAAGAAGATGTTGTTTTTAAAAAAGCAAGACTTTTTTCTATCTCCTGTCGATCGTACTTCACTTAGTTTTTTCATTCTTCATGGTGAGACCGAGTCCTTACCTATGCCAAATTCTGATCTCTCTTTTGCTCCAATGGCTCGTTTAAAATCTGGTTTTGTTTATACTCGATGTCATCGCATCCTTTTAGCCGACTCTTTTATGACTTTTCAAGATTCTCCTTCTTAGACATCTGATCCGGCATCCACCATAGCTCATGCTGCTACCGTTTCTCAAAAATCTACCCATGTCTCCCACCAACCAAATCGATATGATTTTTCTTCCGCTACTTCTATGGAACATGAATGCTGGAAGCAAGCGATATAAATAAAACTTGATGCACTTGAAGATAATCAGACTTGGGATGTGGTACAATATCCTCCTTCAATCAAGCCAATTGGTAGTAAATGGGTATACTCTGTCAAGTTTCATTCTAATGGCTCACTAGAACTATACAAAGCTAGTTTGATTGCTTTGGAGAATCGCCAAGAGTATGGCATAGATTATAATGAGATCTTTGCTCCGGTTGCCAAAATGACTACTGTTCACCTGTTACTTGTTCTTGCTACTTCAAAATCTTGGCAATTAAGTCAGATAAATGTCAAGAATGCATTCTTGCATGGGTATCTAAAGGAAGATATCTATTGAGACTCGCATTTGGTATGCCTATTTCATCTCCTACGATTGTTTGTAAATTGAAAAAAAAAAATTATATGGTCTTAAACAAGTTCTTTGAGCTTGGTTTGAGAAAATTCGCCATACTTTACTAGATTTTTTTTTTAGCAAAATAAGTATGATTTTTTCTTATTTTTGCACAAAGACGATGCTGGAGTAGTATTTTTGTTGGTATATGCAGATGATATTATCATCTCTAGTTCAGATGGCCCATTGATTCAAAAATTTCAGCAACATCTTAATAATGTGTTTCCCATGAAAGATCTTAAGAAGCTTACCTACTTTCTTGGGTTGGAAGTTAGGTCTCAGCCACATGATTTATTTTTCAATTAACACAAGAATGTTTAAGACTTAATTCAGTTAGGGAGATTGGAAGATACTACTCTAGTTGATACTGCTCAGGAGGTGAATGTTAAGTATAGGAAAACGAATGCAAACTTCTCTTAGATCCTACCTAGGGCTGTAAAAAGATCGAATCGGACCGGTAGACTGGACCAAACCGGTTGTCTCGGACCGAGACCGGACCGGACCCAATTTTAGTCCAAATTTTACATGGACCGATTAATTCCGGTCTAGTCCCGGTTCAAAGGATTTCTCCCCCTGGACTGGACCGGACCGGACTAGACCGAACCCCACATATATATAAATAGTATATAAATTATAATATTAATATTAATATAAATTAATATATTAATATATATTAACATATAATATATATTAACATATTAATATATAATATATACTCTTATAATATTAACATATTATAATTTATTAGTTGACTAGTTGTAGTATAAAAATATAAATTATAATATATCTATATAGAATATTAGTAATAACTTATAAGTAATAAGTGTATTATTATTATTTAATATATTATTACTAATTTATCACTATTTACTAACATATAAATATATAATATAATAATGTAATAGTGTTATTAGTTATAATTTAGTAACATACTTAATATATAATATATACTAACATATTAATATATAATATATACTCTTATAATATTAACATATTATAATTTATAGTAGTTAAATTTGAGTCAAAAAAATATTTGATCATTGTAAAATTTTAGATTAAATTTAACCCATTAAATCATATGGGGCACCCCTGGATCGAACTGGACCGGATCGGACCGCCTTTAAACTGAATTGGACCAGACCGGTATGGACCAAACTCTTGTTCAGTCCGGTCCAAGGTGAGAGAATTGTTAGACCGAATGGAATCGGTCCACAAATTTCTCGGATCAGACGAGACCGGACCAGACCATTTACACCCCTGATCCTACCTTATACCATAAGTTAGTTGGCAGCTGGATTTATCTCACCATCACACGTCTTGATATTTCCTATATTGTCTACACTGTTAGTAAGTTCATAGATTCTCCCTGACATCTCTATTGATTAATTATTGAGTAATTTGACAGTCAATGTAGGTAATGTGAATAAATAAGTAAACTATCATGAGCAATTTATATTGAGCAATTATTAATCCAAGATTGAAAATAACTAACCCATATCATTTATTTTTGATTGGTAAAATAACTAACCCATATCATATAAAGAATAACATCAAATAATCTAACATTTATCAACAGACTCATTCTTTTATCTTTATACTGTCTGATCCCAACTTCACACATTTATCATTCTTCATTGCTCACAGTATCTTGTAACCTGCACGCAGGATTTTACCTCCAAGTAGGTTGCGTGTCGTTTACTCTCTTTTATCACATACGACTATCCTCACATAGGGCTCAATAGCCTTTTGTAGGATATGCATCCCATCAGAACTACACCCACACCATTGGATATATTGTACTATTTGTAATAACATATAGTATCAATCTCATGATTGAAACATCTCGGTGGAGTCTTTTAATTATATTCAATTGGTCAATCTTGTCTCCATAATTCTATAAGTTTCATATAGGAGCATGCTTAGAGAAATGTCTTTTGCCCAAGCATATAGTTTGATATAGAGACATGCTGGAAGTAGTGTCTCTTATAGGTGGAATTAATGGCAGAACCAGAAATTGTGTTGGGAGGGGCCAATTTCTTTATTGTGTGACATATTTATATAAAAAATAATGCTAGATACAGTCATAAGGTGTGCAAATATTGCGCACTTTATTTGAAAAAAAGTAGGATTTACTATTAAAAATAATTTTTAATGTGGGTTCGAGGTTTATCTATTTTTTTAGAGAGAGTGGTTGGGACTTGCACATCCTAGAACTACTAACATCATTTCGCTTATGTAAATTGATAAGAGATTGAAATATCATAAAAACATAACTGTATATAAAATTATATCTCGATAGTTTGCTACATACAAGTAAAAATAAAATTATATACACACAACTTAGTATATGTTTTAAATTCTTATGATAATGTTTGATGAAATAACATTCATTAAGGGTGGGTGGTAGGGGATCGCCCCACGCCTCTGCTTTTGGGGGGAGGGGGGGATTCATCCCCCCACACGACGGGGGGTGGGGTCCCCCACCTTGCATTGGGGGGTAGTGCGGTGGCAGGAGACGAAGGGGGGGCGCCCTAGCCCTTTTTTTCCCTTGCCGTGCCTCCCCTATAATTAAAATATAAATTTAAATATGCTATAATTAAAATATATATGATATAAAAAAATACCCCAGATCATCTAGGGTAAATAACACCCCCTCCCTACATTTTATTTTGACATTCCCCCCCTCCCCCCTTGTGACTTTGTCCTCGTCACAGTCGCCGTCGCCTGGCATTTGTCATCGCAAGTTATTGTCGCCATTTTCTCATCTCCATTTCAAGTCCTCAAGCTCTCACAAGTTTGTAGGTAGTTTTGAAACCCACACTCCCATTTCTTTGTTTTTATTATTATTTAGTTTTGTAGTTTGTTGAGTTGAGTTATAGAGATTGGACGTTGGTTGGAAAGAAGTGGAGATGGAGGATTGGAATTTGGTTATTGTGTGCTGTGGATTTTGCCGTACGTTGTTTGATTGTCTTATATAGATTATGTAATTTATTATTATTATTTTTTTTTTCAGATTGAACCCCTAAATTGATTAAGGGTTCCAATCCCTAGTTCTCAATTAATTGTGATTTCAGATTGGAACCCTAATTTAGGGTTCCGATTCAAAATCCTAAATTAATTTAGGGCTCAAGCCCTAAATTAATTGAAACCCTAAGTAAAATTGTAAAGAGGCAAATAGCCATGAAAGTATTTGGGCAGACCCTATATATAGTATTACAATTATTTTTACAATTACTTATATAATTGTGTGTTAAGTGTTAGATATTTTTTATAAACTAACTTACAATTATTTTTACAAATTTTCGATATTTAATTTCTCAAAGTATGTGTTGAAAATGAAACTCAATGTAATTGATATATATATATATATATATATATATATTCTATTGTTGAAATTTGGTTGTTGGCTATTTCCCTTTCAAATTTGTGACTTAAAACTGTTTGTGAAGAATGTCAACTACTCTATCGGGTTTTAGTGACTCATGCCATACCCCTACTATCAACATTGATATACCTGACGATGAAAACCATACTCTTAACCCCACAGTCCCTACCAACCCTAGTCTTGCCCCCACTGACCCTCCCACGGCCCCCACCCCTTGCCCTGTCCCTAAGCCCTCTTCTAAAAAATCTGTTTCTATTCTAGTCTCACTTTGAGAAAGTAGATGTGGCGACCCGATAACCCCCAGGCTAACTATATGCATTGTGGTAACTTATATGGATACTACTACAAGAGGTATGGTACCTCCCAATTGAAAGTACACTTAGAAGAGGAGTGCAAAAACAGTCACATTAAAATCCTTGCAACAAAAGAGCCAATTTAAGTTAGAGATTGGACTCAAGAAAATGGCCAATGGTAATAGTGGGAGTGCTATTTTGAAGGGGTATACTAAATATGATTCTGAGGATTGTAGGAGATACTGGGCAAGAATGATCATCACGGATAAGATGCCATTCAAAATGGTTGATAGAGAGTGGTTCCAAGCATATTCTCATTGCTTGGAGCCTAGGTTCACTCTTGCCACACTGTGGAAAAAGATGTTAAAAAAACATACCAAAAAGAGAAGGATTCATTGAGGGGGATGTTGGCGGGTCTAATTGTTTGTCTCACCACCAACATTTGAACACCCATCTAGAATTACAACTATATGTCTTTGACTGTGCACTTCATTACTTTTAATTGAAAATTGCACAAGAAAATCTTGAAGTTTTGTCAGTTACCGATCATAAGGGTGAGACAATGGGGAGTGCATTGGAGGCCTCAATCACAGAGTGTGGTTTGGCAAGAGTTCTTGCTATTACAGTTAATAATGTGAGTTCTAATGATGTCGCATTGGCCTCCTTAAAACCCAATCTCAAATAGGCAAATAGGTCAATCATGGAGGATGATTATTTGCACTGAGATGTGTCGCACATATCTCAATTTGGTTGTTTCCAATGGATTGAAAGATGTTGATAACTCAATTGTATGAGTCAAAATGATGGTGAAGTTTGTGAGGTCTTCTCCATCTAGATTTTAAAATTTTAAAACTTTTGCACGGAATGTGGGCTTAACAACCAAGAAGGGCCTTTGTACGGATATGCTAACAAGATTGAACTCAACATTATGATATTGGAGGCAGCCCAAGATTATAGAAAAGTTTTCCAATTAATAGGCGATGAGGACATCCAGTATGTGATGTATTCTAATGACCATGGGGGATTGGAACATCCAAATGAAAATGATTGGGTTGTGATTTCAGTTTTTGTTGAATGCTTATATGTTTTGTTGAATGCTTATGCTTATGTGTTCTTTCAACAAATTTTTAGGGTGTGAAATAAAATAAATGAGATGGATTTAAGTGATCATAGCAAGATTCGAGAAATGGGAGTGGCCATAAAGGTCAAATATGATAAATATTGGGGGATATGAGTAAGCAAAATGTGCTTTTATATGTGGCAAGTATTCTTGACCCCCAAATTAAGCTTGATGGCATGAAGTATGGGTTGAGAGTAACATTTGGGCCAACAAAAGTTACTTAGATTGTAAGGACGGTTAAAGAGGCTATCATCAAATTATTTGATGAGTTTACATTGATTAGGAATGGTAGTACACTCATCCCTATACCTAGTGCAGCGCCTCTACCAGATGTCATGGCAGCCAAAAACATAAGGTCATTTGGGCCCAAAATATAGTTGAAGACTCCCAACTAAGCTCTCAACCTATTGAGGCAAAGTCAGATGTAGAGCAATATTTGGCAGCTGGCTTGGAACCATATGCAAAAAATTTTGATATATTAGCATGGTGGGAGGTCAATGCGGCGAAGTACCCCATCCTTGCTGAGATAGCACACAGTATTTTGACTGTCCCAATCAGCACCATGTCATCTAAGTCCGCTTTTAGCATTGGAGGGCGTGTATTGGATCCATTTCGAAGTTCGTTAGCTCTTATCACTATGGAGACCTTGATTTTCTCACAAAATTGGATCAAGGGGATTACCATTTACGTTTTAGATGTTCTTGACTATCCGAATGCTGCGGAGACTACTTCACAAGCCAAGTCTGGTAAATAATAAATATCGTTGATTTTTAATTTATTTGATTTATATTGAAGTTTAGTAACTCTTATTTTTTGATGTCAAATTCAATCGTTATAGGCGTTCCACCCATAGTTGACACAACATCCAATTCCGTTGCATTTTGACTTCCCCATGGGCCCATATTATATCCCTATCTCATCTTGGTTAGTTATCATTTTAGTCAGATTTCAAATTATCATTTCTAATATTTTATCATTTCAATTTTCATTTTTATCTTTCTGGTTTTGCTATTTCTAATTTTAAATTGTTTATCTTTCAGATTTTATGATCGCACCTCATGTGTTCCAACTTTCGACTTTCGCAAAGTTAAAGGCCGACACTTCAATCTTTTTGGGCTTATCAACTCCATTTGTTAAACTTTATTAGTTTATTTTAGTCACTTTTATGTCATTTGAGAAACATTTTAATATTTTGATGTTTGTAATTTATTTTAATTTGTAGATTAGTAACTTAGATTTGTTATTTGTTATTTGATGTTTGTAATTTGTTTTAATTTGTAATAAATTAAGACCTAGGGGGCAGGGACTAGGAGGACGAGGATCTGTTATTTTGGCTAATTCGATATATTTTTTTCAATTATTTAATTGAATTGTGCTAATTTTTTAGAATGGGCCCAAAAAGCTAAAAATGTAGCCACTTGGGGCCCAAAAAGCTAGAATGGGCCCAAAAAGCTAAAAAAGATGTAGTTTTTGGGCCACTTGGGGTCCAGCAACTCATGTTGAACCATGGGCTCAGTACTGGGTAGGGAGGCAAACGGATGCCCTCCAAATCCGTACCCTGCCGGCGAAGTGAGGTACCCCACCCTTGCACATGGGGGGCGGGTAGCGAATGCCAAATTTCCACCCCCGCCTAGGCGAGGGCAAGGGATGGATTAGGGGTGCCCCGGCATCCGTATAAGCGGGTAGCACCCCTAATATTCATCTATAATTATTTTTGTAATGAAATATTTAGAATTTATTTTCTTCATATAAACTACAAAGGAATCTTTTAGAATGTCATTTTCTATTCTAGTATGTAAGCTACTTTATCATATTTAATGTAAAATTTAGATATTTTTGTATCCTATTAAACATATAATGTTATAATTGAGAGTTTAAGTGTGTGTATATATATATATTGCCTAATGAAGTCTAGAGGACAAAATCTCTCAACTGTTTTTCATATAAATTATTGATTTTAAATCAATTTTCTCGTCTTTTCATTTTGGATTCCATATTAAGAAGCCCAATATTTGTATAATATTAATAAAGCTTATTTTGGAGAGGTCACATCCTTGAAATTAAATAACATGCATAAATTAAACAAAACTTTGGGACTATAAGAAAAAAAAAAACTAGGGCGAGTCACTTTTAAGTATATTGGTATATTAAAATTTTAGAAGATTTTAGAGAGTATATAGAGATTATAAATTTTTTTGGTGGGGAGACATTTTCTATATCTATATAATTATGTATAAAATATAGTGGGTATGTTGTGTTCTCAGAAAACTTTTATTTATTTATTTTTGGAGGAAGGGGGGGGGGGGCTAAGGCATGGCCCCCCTCAAGTACAACTGTACAATGTGGGTCCGCCATTGCGTAATTAATGAGGGATGGAAAAATGAGACAAGCTTGCCAATTTCAGCCATTCTTCCATTTTTCAAATATTAGCAAATAGAAATTGTAATGACAAATGAATAACCACACAAAGTAAATAACCTTTCAGCATTCAATCTTGAATCCAAAACAAAATCACCTCCAAATGGTTAGTCAAACCAATGATAAATGTAAAATAATAGATAATCAATAAATAATTCACATGGTTGTTCATAGATTTGGCACAATTTCCACTTATTCTGATAAGTAAGAACTTCTGAAATCAAAGGCAATTCAAAAACACTTTAGTAACCGTTATTGAGTCTCTCACTTTCGTGTTTTTCATTCCATTTTCTCCACTTTTCCTTACGAAATTTGTGGGAATTTCATGTTCTGTTTGTGATGTTTACAGTGTTTCAATTTGCTGTCTAAAAGTCTATTTTCAAGTATTCCCCATGGACTCCCTTGAGGAAATATGGGCAAAATTAAATATAACTGAGGATGAAAGTATTGCAATCCCTTCAGCTAAAGATCGATAAAGTCAATGGAAGAAAAGAGTGATTTATGCTTGATTGGCAAAATTTGGATGGTTTGTGGGATCTCCAAGTCAGTGTTGGCTTCCACTATGTCGAAGGTCTAGCCTTTAACAAAGCTTACAGTGTTAAAGGAACTTGGGGACAACACTTTTATTAATTCTTTTGCTACCCATGCCGACAAGTATAGAATTCAAGATGGGAGATTGTGGTTCTTTGAGAATGCTCTGTTTGTTCTTGATCATTTGATGCACATATCTCTACTAGTAGACTCCAATTTGACAAGACTCTTTTCTAGATCCAGTTTCATAACTTACCACTAGTGGGTATGACTGGGGATTGTGGCATGCAAATTGGCTCTTCTCTAAGAGAGGCATCTGAGTTTAACGTGGATGATGATGATATGGGTTGGAGGCCCTTCTTACGAGTGAAAGTGCAATTGAACTTGCGATAGCCTCTTGTTAGAGGATGAACTATCATGCTAAATGACACAAAATTCTAGGTTCCAATCAAATATGAACATCTCCCTAAGGTATGTTTTCAATGTGGCCATATTTTATATAAATCTGATGAGTGTCCTATTTCAGGCTCTCAAGTCACCACCCGAAACCAATATGGTTTATGGTTGAGGGCATATGCTCCTTCTAAGAGGAGATGGGATAATGTTGCAAGCCCTCGATCTGTTAGAACCCCTCCTGCAACCCATAGCATGCATGAACAAGGTATGGATGATGGTGGTGTCGTGTGGACAGATCAGTTACTTTTGGTTACTGCGAGCAAGATAACTTCCAATCCCAGAGGAGTAAACTTGGCCCTCTCTCATGTGGAACTTTTAGATGTCTTAGCAATTTCTGATTATGTTTCCTCAACTGTTGATTACGCCCAAAGAATAACGCGGTCGTTTGCAGTATAGCTTTGGGGTGTTGATTCCACAGGGAGATGGATTGAGAAATTGAAGAACAGTAATGAAATTAACAAAAAGATTAAATGAGTGTGATAAGTAAATTTAAAACTAAATGAGTAATTTGAAAAATATAAAAATGAGACGAAAAGTAGAGCGTAGGGAATTCCTTGTGTATTTGTGGTATTCAAATTTATTCTTAATTCATTGATAACTCAATTAAGAATTCTATATCCAAATTCTTAATTGGAAGATATAACACTAATAACCAAAATTTAAATCACATGTAACTCTTTGAAAATTCATTCTTCGCGCTTAACTCTCATAAATTGTTATCGATATTGAGAAAATCCAACGACGACAATATACTCAAGAGGCGATATTGCAGCAGAGAATTAAATCAATATAAATAATCAATTGCTTCAAACATAATTATAGAACTAATTCACTCAATGGAAAAAGCATGACTGAATCCATAAACGAAATAGATTCTATATTTATTTGAAGACGAAAAACATCACAAATAAATTGAGAATAATAGAACAAAAGAGTTTTAATATTTAAAGACCAAATACATGAATCAAAAATAAATTACAAATACCATCACACACACAAGTTCATCCCTAGCCCTCCTTGAGAATTTAGTTACACATATTGAAAATATGCAACAAAACTTCTCTAAGGGATAATATGGAAGAGCCAACCATTATTTTTTTCTCTCTTCTTTGGTTTTTTTTTCTTTTCTCAAGCTCTCAAAAATAATGGCTCTTCCAAAGCATCCTCCCACACTAAGCATTCTCTTAGAACACACACCCCTTCCTTCTATTTATAAGCATCCTTCATGCAAGTTGTCATGACAAAATCATCACAATTTCAACTTGTTTTGCCATGTGCCATTCTTGAATCCAAGTGATTTGTGAGTTGTCATTTTGATCATTTGTTTTCCCACCATGCATGAGCTGGATTTTGCTTGTAGGTTGAGTGTTTCAATTTTGCTTCTCTATCCATTAGTTGTCTTGTATGACTTAATATCTTGTGGTCAAATAATTTGTCTACAAGAAACTTGAGTGCACTTCATCTTGCATATGAATTGATCATTGAATTTCTAAGTTGGTGTAGGAGTGCTTGCTGGAAAATATTATGATAACATTTGGATTTGATGCAAGTGGCTGAAAAATATCCAGGAACGTCAAGTGCAGGTACGTCCACTTGATGGTTGATTTTGTCTTATATTGAGTGGATATCTCTTCAAATATAAAACACAAAAGTTATATATATTTCTCTTGCGGTTCTATATCATCTTGAATCAGCTCAATCGGAGATTGGATGAGAGAGTTATGCCCATATTACGAAAAGATGTCAGAACTGTCTAAAATTCCGCAATTATCTTCATTTGCTCCTAATGTCTCCATTTGTGTCCTAAATCAAAATATAAGAATAATGAGTATATTTAGGCATCAAATAAGAATAAAGTATTAAACATTAAAAGAGGAAAATATGGCATTTTATATTCTCATCAATATATTAAATCATACTTATATCTATTTCAAGATAAATGACCATTAATTTTAATAACATGAGTTATATCCATTATTTTCTCATTTCTTTTAGTATTTAAATAGAGTATTTAGAGTGCATTTTTGTGCACTCATCAACTGTTATTGTGGACAGTTATTCAAGGACAACCTTCGAGGGTGATTACTGACTTGTCTTTGTCTGAGCCAATGACAGAAATTGTCCCTACAGGTTTTCTGCACTCTTTTGAGAAGACTCCTATGTTTGACTTCTGTTTGGTTCCTGAGAAGAAAGATTCTTTTATTTTTTCTATGGAGAATCATGAATATACTACTCCTTATGGATTGTCTCATCAGGTTCATGACTCAGGGATGAGTTCTCAAAGTATGGGATATATGGTTGCAGACTTTCCATCCCCTAGTATTTCTGGTTCTAAAAGATCTCCTTCCACTTCACTTATGAGGAGTGGTTCTAGACTGTCTAAAAGATTGAGGAATAAGGGTCCTTCATCTAAAGGAGATGGCGCTAATACTGAACAACTATTGACGATGGCTGCGAAGCAGCCCCACCTACTGTCATGAGGTTGTTTAGTTGGATTACTCGAGGGCTTGGGAATCCTTGAGGTATTTGCACACTTTCTGACATGATTAGAAAAGATGGAAATTTACCGTGTGAGATTACAATATGCTAATTGTTTAACAATGGATGCACAAGGCCACAGAGGGAGTTTAGCCTTTCTATGGAAAAGTGAGATTAATTTAACCATCCAAAACTATTCCTCTTGCACTCATTGATGATGGAAATTCAAAGTGGTTCAAAACTAAAAAAATTATCCTACTATTATTTCATATTCACAAGAGTTCACACAAAAAAATTAATTAAGAGAAGGAATTTGCGAGTTACCTGTAATAACATCAGTATTGATTGCCTCGTTAGTTCCCACATTCACGTCTCTAGGCGTGATTGCATAAATTTTAGTCTTTGCAGGGGATTTTGCTTTTCCTATCGATGATCCTACTCCTTTAGGGACATTTTGAGGACAATCCCTAATCATGTACCCGGGCTGACCACATTTGTAACAAACTCCAGTGTTTATTCGACATTCTCCTTGGTGCTGACGTCCACATTTTGCACATAAGGGAAACAAAACCAGTACATTTGCATTGGTTGTCACTCATTTTCCCTTATTCATAGGATGAAAACTTCTTTTCTTTCCAATATTTCTTCTAGCAGAAAATGGGAAGCTCCTTTTTCTAGCAATTTGAGGTTGTGTCACAAGACTCCTTTGCTCTGCTTCAGCGATAGACGCCACATTCACCAACTCTTGAAATTTTTTTATTTATAGACATGCCACTTGAACCCGAATACACGGCTATAATCCTTCTTGGAATTTTTGTGCTCTCATCTTTTCCATAGCTACCAGGTGTGGGGCAAATATTGCCAACTCCATAAATCGTGCTGCATATTATTCCACCATCATATTACCTTGCACCAACGTAGCAAATTCCTGAACTTTTTGTCGTTTCACCGACTTTGGAAAGAATTGGTCATAAAACTCTTTCTTAAATATTTCCCAAGTAGGTATTACATTCTCTCCCAATTCTAACTTTAATAACTTCCTTTTCGTGTCCCACCATAGACCGGCTTCTCCCTGTAGCAGATGTCCTGCATACTGCACTTTTTGAGTTTCAATGCAACCGCTGATTTCAAAGATACGCTCTAAATCTACAATTCACTTATTAGCCTTTAGTGCTCCTTCAGTTCCTAGAAAATATGGGTATCAATAAACCAAATTTTTTTTATACGAACATCCTTGAATTTCTCCCCTACTTTTGTTGTGCTGGGGACGACGACTTTGCTCCATTTGATTTCTCACAATTTCCATCATTTGTCGTATGGCTTCAGCTATTGCCTGTCCCCCTTCCAAACCAAAGGAAGGCTTGGCATCGTCTGCCCCCCTTCTAATGGTGGGTTTTGAATCTCCTGCTCCTCAGTCCTTGGGGAGGTAACTCTAGGAGGACTCTGAGTTGAGGTATCTCATCTCAAAGGAGGTCGATCCCTCGTCATCTTATCTTCCTAAAACATACCAACTCCATCATAAGACACTTCTTATATTAGAAATTCAAAACTTCCAGAATCCATATCATTCACCCATATCATTTCAACTTCATTCTTATAAAAATTCAAGCCTATTCTAATACCATGTGATAATTTCCTAGGACAATGTGGATTTTATTCAGAGACGCAATCGCTCTAATACCACTCTATGAGGCCCTCAATTTACGCTAAGGGTTTTAATGTAAATTGAAGAGTCTGAGTAAGTAACATTAGGTTACTTATCTCATACGTATCGATCCTATAATGCATGCATCTAATCTTACTATTGTATGTAATGAGACTCACAACGGAAACTGGTCTGAATAAAAACTTTTACAAATAAACTAGTAATCACATGGTCAAATATAAATATAATATTCACATCCACATTATAACATTATATTGTACTACTACATAATCCAGTCTATTTTCTCAGTCATATAAACATACAATAATATCCCATTACTATGCCAGCACCATCTTGACTCCCTTTTGACCTCTAGATACTTCTTGCCATAACGAAACTTATCCAAACTAATATCAAAATTTCGATGAAGGTATTGCCCATATGGTGATGTGTATATGCCGCATATGGACAATGAACCATCTAATTTTAATATCAGATAACATCCGGTACGCTTCTACTGCGTTGAGAAGGCAAATGCATCGTGTTTCCATAACCCCATCAGTTGGTCATAGATATCAACAACAAGAAAGTCAAAAAAGTCAAAAAGGGAAAAGTTAGAGGGCCCCTCAGGGCTCCCCTTAGCTCTCTGAGATAAAGAGGCTTTTCCCTTGTTCGTTATAAGGTTCTGTACAATAATTAATTTTTCCAGAAAAAAGACATAAATAAATAAAGATTAGATTTCCTTGAAAATCTCAGTAAGTACACATATATCATAACATGGCATAGATAAAGTGAAACATATAATACATGAAAAAATCATAGCACATAATATATAAATTATCTTATGTAGTTCTTGCATGTATATGACAAATGAATGACCAACTTATATTTCCTATGGACTCATTCTTATTATACATAAATTCTTATTTCTTATGTTATATCTTGTAACACTGAGAATCATACTTATTTCATAACCTCGAAGGGCGTTATATATCGCCATCCCCGCCGGGTTTTCTCAACATGACGCATCAGTTTGGTCATACATAAGCTCATCAATCTTCTGGGCGTTACATATCGATGTCCTCGTCGTGACACGACACTTAACTTATCACATTTTTCTTAATGTTTTCTTATCGTATTTTCTTAAAATACATGTCGTGACTTACGACGACGCATATATGTGACGAAATGTAATATACATACAAATTTAGAGTAATGACTTGCATGTTTCATGTTTTCATATAGCATATAGCATATGACATAAAAAAGCATAACACAAAACCTACATGTATGTCGCCTAAATTCATAACGTCAAGCTTAACAAATATTATGTATGAAACTAAATAAAATATTAAATTTTTATTTAATCAAGGGCTGGCCTAATTTTCATGGAAAAATATTCTTAATTATTTATTCCATTTAACTCATTCAACTCAAGTCCATAAGTTTGCATAATTTCATAACTACATTATTTTGAAGTGTTTCTTGAACTATTCTTGTATATAAAATTTTATTATTATTTTATTTTATCTTTTTATGACAACAGTTCTAAAAAAATATTCCTAATATATTAAGGTTCCTAAAATTATAATATTTTTTTAAAATCTTTTTCAAATAATTCACTAGAACTTTTAAAATGAAGGAAAATTCCCATTTTTAAGGGTTACCTACTCTGTTTTGTTACTTAATTCCGATTTAGTCCTTCATAAAGTTCTTATCTCTTAAAATTTAAAAAATAAAAGTTGTATATATATGTCTTAGATTTTAATATCCTTTTGAATCAATCAATTTTGATATCACACTTATAAGTTATGACTATTTTACTGAATAATATTAAATCTGTCTACTTAACTCTTTTGAAGTCCGAAAGTTACTAGGGTTGTTCTATCATTTTTTTCCAAATCATGATTTCATATTTTCACATATTCCTCTCATTATATGATCATAAAACATATGCATAAGGTTCTAAAATTTTTCCTAAAATTTTTCCACAACAAAAACCACTCCATAATTCAAGAACATTCAAGCTACTTCATAAGTAATACATGGGCTTAAACAAGCATCAAATAGATACAAAATAAATCTAAAAATTAAGCCACTTATATCACACTAAGATTATGTTAAGTAGTGCACTTACAAAGTTTTTCAAAGTTAAATTAGTAGCCTTAAATGGATCTTGCACTTCAATTCTCTCCAAGGCTCCTACTTAGCTTCCTTTTAAGGTATGTGCGCTGTGGGTGAAATTTTGGGTATTTTTCTTGACTTTCTCTCAAGGTGGCCGAATTATCTCTCTAAAAGGAAGTGAGGAGAAGCTTGTGTACCTATTTATAGGGTTAAGGAGGCGTTGGAGGCTTGAGAAGAGGGAAGGGCATTTTAGCAATGCCTTAGCTGAATGGGGTGAGTTGTCCCCCTTAGGTGCTTGGCCTCATGATCACCCCTAAACCTCTAATGATTTTCTGAAATTTTCATCCCACGGATGAGCTTAATATTCCTCTAAAATAATCTAGATCAATGATTTAAATTATTACAGCACATAGGTAAAAAAAAAATGGAACAAATCCTAACATATCTAGGATACGCTTAAAGTGGCCACTTGGCCTTAATCTGGCTCCCACGTTTTTAAATCATCTCCCCCACCTTTTTCCACATGTTTAAGCCTTCCTAGACATTCTTAGAACATCTTAGAAGAATCCCCTTAAGGGTTGGTTGGCTATTGGTTGAGAATGGAGGGGCAACTTGGCTGGTTTAGTTGGTTGTCTTCCAATCAAATTTGCTCCCACTTCTCCCATGCTTATATACAAATTTTTCTTCTAGAAACTCTTCCACCACCAAGTACAAACTTTTTCACACATGTCTAGAAGATAAAAATGTAGAGAACTAATCAAATTGAGGCTTTTAAAGTAGGTCGGTGGTTTGATTTATTTACGGGCTTCAGTTTACGCTCAACACAGATCAGTCCAATTCCATCCCAAATAACCCATTGATCCACTTCGATTCTCCGAAAACTCAAAGCATAAAAGTTTTAGATAATATTCTCAGTGATCCATAGGATTTTGAATCCACCTAAATATGAGGTCATATGAGGGAGATATCATCAATTTACCGAAACATGTCATTCTAATCCAAGAACCCACTTTTAGGCTATCTAAGTGTTTTCCCACTCCACTTCCAATTTTCTCAATTTTCCTCTTAATCTCCTTGATCTAATTATTATATAAATGAAAACTAAAATATTCTAATTTACACATTTTTTTTTTAAATTTTTAAATTTCTATATCATAACTCCCATATTTCATTTTCTACTTAAGGTGTTTTTAGTTTAAATCTTCCTTCCAATTACCATAAATTCCTAAAATTTCCTTAGATAAAAATATTAAATTTCTAAATGAATCTATTCGTAAGATTATATGTAAAAAGAAAGGGTTATCACACAAGATTATATTAAATTTCTAAATGAATCTATTCGTAAGATTATAAGCGAGGTCCAAGACCATTTAAATTTGAAGGCATGTGGATTAGGTAGGAGCAATGCTCTCAGATTGTCAAAGAATCTTGGTTTTTGTAACACCTGGATCCCGAGTGTCCGGAGAGTTAACCAATTTTTCTATAAAAACATCTCCAATAATACAAAAACCACATCTCAGAAGAGACTATTTGCTTGGCTGCTATGTGAACTGTCATCATGGAGATTAGAAGACTCAAGAAGAGATTTCTAGACTCAGCTGCCCACGTGCTTGCAAGACATGCAAGGGTGAATTATCCCCTTGCACTTACAGTGGGATTCAACTCCTAGTTGTATTGAAAATGTAGTCTATGTTGACAAACTATCGTGTAATTCTTCTTGGGGTCTTTGTACCTTATTAATGAATTTCTTATATCCTATATATATAAAGAAAAAAGAACATTTAAAATCGTTTGGAGTTGGTTTTTTTTTTTTAAGAAGTTTTTTTTTTTTTTTTTTGCTTTTCCTAACTCCCAATACCCGTTCACTAGAACTTTCCTATTCACTAGAATTTTTCCCAATCTCGCCTACTTTCACTTTGATCCACTTGCTCACCATTCCCTTCCTTTTCACTCTTACCTTCACTGATAACTTTGCATTTTATTTCAACACTATTTTGTGTGTTCTTACAATACTGTTTCGCATGTTGTTACAATACTGTTTCGTATGTTCTTCCTTTAAACCAAAATGTCATCTATGTAGACTATACAGAAACTTCTCAAAGGCTTAAATATATTTTCCATCCATTCTTGGAAGATTTGAGTCAGGACCTGAATATGCATTTGTAGTCTCTTCAATAAGTTGTTTCTTTAACAACTCATCCAACTGAATATCAAACTCTTCCATGTCATGTCTTGTGTAGATCATGGACTTAACTCTAATGATTAGTTTTGGATCAATGAGTTTTTACTCACAAAACCTAGGTCTTCTGGACCAAATTTTTAAAGGGTGATCATAGAAATTTTGTTCTAAGGCTTTATACACCAAATGGTTTTCATCAAGGGTACAAATGTAATTTAATTCATCGCCTCACCTAAGTGGCATAAAAGATGAATTACACTTATGTTTATGGATTTCTAAAATGGGGATTTTGAATAACTCCTTCTTTAGGTTTAATTCTATATGACCGTGATTTATATGCATAGGATAATATTGAGACAAAAAATTATTTTCAACAAGGAAATCACATGCATATTTGGGAAACATAAAATTTTTAGAATGATAAATTTCTTACCATTCAACTGAATTGAGACTTTCTTAGCCTTCAAATCTATTTTTGTTTCTTGACCATCCATTCCTCTAACTAAAATAGATGTTTCAAGCCATTCCATTTTTCAAATGGAATGGCATTTGGTCTACAATTACTTACTATAGCTCTAATATCTACAAAGACGTTTAGGCTATAGGGTTTATAACCAAAGAAATTAAAATGTCCTAGAACATATATGGGCTTCTCTTTTCTGGTTGGGAAAAAAATTATTTCTTTTGTTCCAATATTAAAATGATAAATTTGTGCTGATTGCACAAATTCTTATTTTTTGTCTGGAAAAATGATGGTTTTTTATTGCTCAAAAACACTAGCAGAAAAGAGTTTGAATTTAGAGATTTTATAAATCTCCCTAATACCTATATGTTTCTTATTATTAATTTCTTCCAATTGCTCTACAGTAAAAGAAAATTCGGCACCCTTCATTTTTCTCTTTTATTCTTAACCACAACCTTTTCTTTTATAGATAAGAAGCGTTTTCACTTTATAAAGCAGAAAATTTGTCATGTGTTGGATAGTATGTGACGACAAGGCATCAATCATATTGGTGTAGTCGTTTGGGAATCTTCTGACATCATTATTGTCCACTCTAATATTTAGGAAGATTATCAAGATTATGCCATTCCTCCTTTGTATAATCTAGTGGACTTTCAGGATTTTGGCCATCACCATATTGTTCTTGCATTTTTGAATCTTTTGAAGTGAGCCATATATCTTCTTGAATATCAAAATCAACCCTTGTAGTCAAATCAGATAAAAACTTCTATGCTTTTTTTTGGGTTTTTTTTTTTTGGGGGGGGGGGGGGGGGGATAGAAACACAATCAGTCTATATGGAGATAACAAAAATTCTTCTTCCATACATGACCATTGTCAATGAGTCTGTCAACATCTTTATTTAAGTTGCTGTGAAAGACAGGTTACAAATAATTTTGGCAGCATATTTCTTAACATTAGAGATTTTGGCTAAATCATTTAAAATTGGCTGAACAAGACATAGAACTCTTCTAACTCAAATTCATGCATTTCTTTTAAAGACCAAATTTGATATGGTTGAAAACAATTGAGCTATTAATTTTTTAGATTTTTTTTCGTTAATTTTTTTTTACTTTTTTAAATTGGGAAAAATTCACATTATAATTAAAAAAATAATTCCTTAATCACTAAGTATATATAGATATATATTAACATTCGGGAGAAATTTTCGATAAACTCCTTTGGGAGAAAAAGCATTTTCGTAAGCTTATGCCATTTCAAGTTTGGAAGACACTGAAACAACATACTTTTGATTATTGCTAGAAAAGATCCATTGATCAGCTGAATGGCCTTGGAACACAACTTTGTTAGTTATGCCCAAATTGATCTCATCTTCATTAGTTAAGCAAGTATTTTGGAACTCCAGAATAAAAATTAATTTGAATAAGCTCATTTTTCAGGATTTAGATAATCCTATCTTTATGATTCTCAATCAAAATGGGAATTTTTTGAAAAGCTTATCTTGGTAGAGTTTTTTGTTTTTTCTAAAAGACAAATTCTTTTTATCTTATTATGATCGGAACGCAAGTTTGGAAGTCTTATTAAGATAGTAAGCATAAGAAGATTTTGGACTGTTTGGTCATGGCTTCATGCCATCTAATTTGTAAAACTAGAGATCAGAACAAAGACTTTTTATTTTTTCTAGTTGGTCCATCTGATCTTTTACCTTCCTAGAAAATACCACCATGTGTTAGTGAAACTTAGTTCTTTGGTTAAGAACTGAGCTTTTCCAGACGCCATTCCGTTTTCATAGATATCCCTTGGCAATTTGGGATCATAAGAATCTTTCAATTCTCATTGTTTAGGAGTATCTTGCAACTGAAAGTATTCATGGAGAGCTTGCTTAACTTCTTCTATATTAGGAAATGCTTTGTATAAAGCACCATGAAATCTATTTATTTGAGAGTGTCATTGATGCCAAGTTGTGTAGATTCCTAGTTGGAATCCACGGAAAATAACATAAACCATGGATAGGTTTTTCTTTGCAATTGTAACCCATTTACCTTGGTTATGTATTTGGTTTGAACTCATCTTCCACTTGTGTAGTGGGATACCTGGTCATAAAATTAGCAAGAAAGTTAGAATTTCCTTTCACATGTATATAAAAGAATATTGTGAAATAAAGTTGTACCATTTTAATTTCCTTCTGTCAATTATTTTCCTTTTATTAACAAGAAAGTCTTGTACAACTTTATTATCCGTTCTTAAAATAAATATTTCAAGAGCTAAATAAATATGAAAGGCTTTTATTATAAATTAAATAGCCAAAAGTGCTTTTTCAAAAATAATACAATTTTGTTCATTCTGTTTGAATTTTCTAGAATTATAACCACAAATTAACTCTTCCCTTTTAAAAGATTTTTTGGAATAGATTCTTCGGTTGTTCCAATTCCAACCACAAAAACTTCTCCATTTGTGTAATGAAATTGTTTTTAAAATACATCTCCAACATTGATCAGAAGCATCAATTGTTAGGATTAGTTTATCTCTTGTTTTTGGAAAATAAACGATAGGAATGGTTAAAATTTCATTCTTTATTGACTGAAGAATTTCTATTTCGTTATTTGTCCAAGAGAATTTTGTATCATTCTTGAGCTTCTTTAACAAGACTTTGTCTTTTCGAGATAAATCCTTGATAAATTTCTTTTATAGTTCAGAACTTCAAGAAATCCTTGTCAAACTACTACTTTTCCATATAGGCATGACTTGAATGTGTACTTGTAGTCTTTTCGATAAGTTGTTTCTTTAACAACTTATCTAATTGATTATCAAACTCTTCTATGTCTTGTCTTGTGTAGACCATGGACTTAACTCTAATGATCACTTTTGGATCAATGAGTCATAACTTACAAAACCTAGGTCTTCTGGATCAAAGTTTTAAAGGGTGATCATAGAAATTTTCTTCTAAGACTTTATACACTCAATGGTTTCCATCAAGTGTACAAATGTAATTTTATTCATCACCTTACCTAGGTGGCATAAAAGAAGAATTACATCGATGTTTATGGACTTCTTAATGGGGATTTTGATTAACTATTTGTTTAGGGTTAATTCAATTTGACCATGATTTACATCATAAGATAATATTGAGATAAAAAAAATTATTTTCGGCAAGGAAATCACCACGAATATTCTGGAATGATAAATTTCTTACCAATCAACCAAATTAAGACATTTTTAGCCTTCAAATCTATTTTTGTTCTTGACCATCTATTCCTCTTACTAAAATCAGATGGTTCGTTGATATCCATTTTTCAGAAGGAATAGCATTCAGTCTACAACTACGTATTATAGCTCCAGTATCTACTAGGACATTTAGGTTATATGGTTTATAACCAAAGAAATTAAAATGCCCTATAATATACATAGATTTCTTTTTTCGCTGGTTGGGAGAAAAAATTATTTCTTCTATTACAACGTTAAAATCATAAATTTGTGCTGATTGCACAAATTCTTCTTTTTTGTCTGGAAGAATGATGGTTTTGAGTAACCTAATTTCCTTCTCAGATTCTTTCTCAAACTTAGTTCCAGGTAAAATTTTAACTTCTATGGTTTTGTAACCAAGTGGTTCTTGTTTACAGTTGGTCATCTCTTTTTCTTTTTTAGGGTTGTTGGCGTTGGTTTGTCCAAATTCTGATATAAATCGTTTTTTCGATGTACTCAAACTTTTCCTAGGTAGAAAATCTAGATTAGGATGCAAGGTATACTTGGGAGTGGTTCTTCTATTTTTATGTAGAGATTTGTTTTAGGCTATAATCTCTACTGTTAAGTATTTTGATTCTTGATTCTCGCCCCACTCAATGATATCAGCAAGTAACCATGGTTTGAGTACCTTTAAGTCTTTCTAGTTCAAGAATTTCAGTGTGATCTCTTGATCGAAAGTTATTGTTTAAAAAATTTCTATAATGTGTTTCTTTAACGGCCGTATGGATGTTTGGATTATTGTTGTCAATTCATGGATGATTTTCTAGTGAATAAACAAGTCGTGGAAACTTGCTTTCATCTCTATTCCCTTAGTTTTTATTCTAAGGCGAATAGTATCCACTAAATGCGGGTCATAATTTATGGATATGAAGTAATTTGGCTTGATGTTAAACCAAACTTCTCCATATACTAGATTAGATTATATTCCTTCTATAAGTGCTTTATAGGGATCATTGAACTTATTACTAGTAGAACAGCAAGGATATGGGTCTCTATTCATTGTCTAAATAATGTTGTAATCCTGTTTTGAGTTAATCCTATGTGGATGTATCTAATCTCAAGATATTCCTTCCATCTTCTCACTTTTTGGGTGTCAAAAAATGGAATATTTATTTTTCCTTCTCCAGAGAGCCTAGTAGTTGGAGTTATCGCTAAATTGCTAAAAATTAATTCTACTAGAAAAGAGTTTGAATTTATAGATTTTATAAATTTATTTGATATCAATAGAATATCTATCTATTGTTTATTATGAATTTCTTTCAACTTCTCTTTAGTGGAAGAAAATTCTTCACCTATCACATCTCTTAACTAAAGATTTTCTCTTTCTTTTTCAGGATGGTCAGCATAGGAACTAAATGATGGATTGGGTTGACCAGTCATCATGAAGATGTATTCTTCATCAGATTAATTACTTTCATCTTCGCTGGATACTTCATACATAATTTCCTTTTGGTCAGAAATTTCTTCTCCAATCAAGATTTAAAGTTCCTATTCTTCAAGAACTTTAATCATCTTTTTAGCTTATTTTTCTTTTTTAGGACATTGAGGAGCTATTTGTTCTTCTTCATTATAAATGTAACATTAGCGACTTTTTTTTTATTATCCGAAGAAGAGAGTTTCTTCTTACGAACATATCTTTTCTTTTTTTAAAAAATGTTTTTCTTTTTCCATGGATGCCATTTGAACTTCTTCTTTCAAGAAGTCCTTCTGGTATTTACCTGTTTTTAAACTTTTGTAGCTAAACATTGCTCAATAATTAATCTTAGGACAAAGTTGATTCTAAATCCTAAGTTATCTTCCTTGCCTATTTTTGTGAGATACTTTGGATGGCCTTTGTGACTAAGTTCATACCAAGGACTAGGGAACGTATGGAAGAACTATTCTAACCAATATTGATCT
Source organism: Platycarya strobilacea (assembly GCA_036898215.1). Taxonomy (NCBI): domain Eukaryota; kingdom Viridiplantae; phylum Streptophyta; class Magnoliopsida; order Fagales; family Juglandaceae; genus Platycarya; species Platycarya strobilacea. The sequence continues at coordinate 20,704,501 of CM072555.1, read as the reverse complement.
CCTAGCGGGCTTACCAGAAAATTATACTTCTTAAAAATTTGAACTCTTCATATTGATAAATATTACAAAATCTTAGTTTGGCTAGAACATAATTCGCATTTTCTTGCAAGAGTAGTTCTCCTGCAAAGCCAGTAATGTTTTCTTTAATAATATTGCAAGATTTTCTCATAATATCACCAAAATTATTAAATTCTCTTAATAAGGCCAATTTTTCTTCTCTCCCTTTTGTGGATTTTCTCATAGTCTAGAAAATTTTCTGTTGTCCACATATTTTTGTAATTGGTTATATATAAGTATGGATAAAGACCATGTCCAATCATCTATAACTTTGTTTCGATATTTAAAAGGCACATTGCTCAAACCTAAGTATGTCCTATGCTAATCAACACTCTTTTTATTTAAATCATCCATCCTTATGTAGGATGGTGATGGATCTAGGGGGAACTTCTTGCTTGACTCCACTAGTTTTGCCCACATGGATTGATTCATTTGAACCCCATGCTCCAAATAATTCCAGATCTAGTGGTTCCTCTATCTTCCTTTTTCTAGAAGATTTCCTAAGTTTTTTCTGATTGAGCCATAATATTGTGATTGTTTTATATTTTAATTCAAGTCAATCACATTTTTCTTACTAGTAATTGAGTGAATTAGGTTTTGATAAATTAATTCTAACTCAATGGATCATAGCCTAGTTTTGTGACCTTTAATCTCTTATTTATTACATGAAATTGAAGAGGTTTTTTTTTTTTTGATTCATTGGCATACGTGCAGGTATAAAGCGGGATTCCAAATTCACTTCAAACTTTGCAGTCCTCTCTATTGAAAATTTTAGAGATGGGAAAGAGAATCTGAAAAATATGATAAGGCTTTAAGGTGTATAAAGATACTATCTTTAAGATGATATTCGCCCTCACTCACTAAGTGTTTGCTATTAGGTTTCTAGCAAATTGCATCGAGGATACAACAAAGCCTTTAAACTCTACAAATAGCAATTTTAGAGAGTTTCTTAAGTTTCTATAGAGAATGACAGAAATAAAAGAGATGAAGGATTTTTCGTGTCTTTACAGGTCTATCACATCATTATTTATAAAGCTTGAAAATGTATCTGTGAAAATCCACGTTATTTTCAATTTAATCGTTTCTCGCTTGAGCAGGGTGTCGAGTGAGATTACTACCTGGACTTTTGTTTGAGCGACACATTGAGCGAAATCACTGCTTGATTCTCGCTCGAGAGACTATTCGAGTGACCATTGATTATGACACAGATCACTTCAGTTGAGACGTGTCTTTTCTTTAGACATTGCACAGGTTCACTCCAATTATTTCATGCTCAAGCGAGACATTGAGCAAAACTCGAGCGAGATTTTGAGCGAAGTTCAAGCGAGATCACTGCCCGACTCTTGCTCGAGCGAGAGTCGAGCAAGATCTCAACCTTGACACAATTCTCAACATTTTCACAAGCTTTCTTCTTTCAACATTTTAAATACATATTACAACCTATTTCAACTATCTCTCACTAGGTTGTGATATATATTTAAAGTTCTGTTACACTATTGACATTATCATGCATAAGAAAATGTATCTTTCTACTCCAACCTTCTCTCAGTGTAATTAGTTCAAAGTTCTGAAATATAATTGGCGGCCTAGGCTTAAACCAAAACTCTTTAGTTCAAAACCAAAACCAACATACACATGAAAATATACTTTTTCACAATATAATTTCATAATTATTAGCACTATTATGGCCTTATGCTACACCCTGGTTTAATAAACATTTACAAGAGATAAACCCAAATCTATTGTTAGAAGAGGCACCACTTCTATGTTCATATAAATGAAGTTCCCCGTATGACCCCATTACCAAGACACTTCTAAATTTAAATTTCATTAAGTGTAAAAATTATCCTCTTTTAAATGTAACAGTCAGCACTTTTCCATCCTAAATGAGACTTTGTAATTTTAGTGCTCAACTAATCATAGATCAGTAACTTGTTCTTCCCCATTAAACTCTTTTAGATAAAGTCTAAAGAGTTGGGTTACTATAACTAGTGATTCTTTTTAAATGGTTTTAGTCTCATTCTAATAGATGTGACCCTTACCAATTCTCGCGATAAAATTTTGGTAAAAAAGTCTGCCAAATTACTACTTGACCTTACGTAAACAATAGTTATGATTCCATCAACTACTAATTATCTAACATAATCGTGTCTTAGAATTATGTGTCTAAACTTTTTGTTGTACACTTTATTGTAAGCTCTATATATAGTAGCTTCATTATCATAATGCAAGGAAATAGCTGGCATAGGCTGTGGCTACAATTCTATATTCGATAACATATTCCTAAGTCATTCCGCTTCTTTCCCTACTGCTGCTAATGCTATGATATAAACTCTTATTCTATTGTGAAATGAGAGATACACATTTTTTCTTTGATGCCCAAGAAGTGGCACCCCCACCAAGGGTAAATATCCAACATGTTATGAATTTATTGTCACTTATGCTAGTGATCCAATTAGCATCTGAGTATCTTTCAAGTATTGTTAGAAACTTTCAATAAAAGAGTCCTAATTAGATAGTTTTTTTTAAATATCCAAGAACTTTACTAATTGCTTTCCAGTAGTCTACACTACGACAACTAGTGTATCTAGAAAGTTTGCACACAACAAGAACAATACCAAGTCTAGTACAATGCATAACATACATCATACTACCAATTGCACTAGCATACTCAAGTTGTGCTATTGCTCTTCCAGAATTTTTATCCAATTTGACACTAGAGTAAAAAAGAGTACTTGCTTATTTTATTTTTAAATGTTTGAATTTAAGCACTTTCTCAATATAATGAGATTGACATAGTGCATAGTCATCACTATATTTCTTCTCTTTAATTCCTAAAATAGTATCTGTTTCACTTTAAACTTTGAAGCCAAATACTTCTTAGTTTCACAAATGTCTTTCATATTAGTATAAAAAATTAGCATGTCATCAACATAAAGACAAACAATAACACCATAATTTTCAATAAATTTTGAATAAATGCATTTGTCAGCACTATTGTATTTGAAACCATAAGATAAAATAACAGAATCAAACTTTTCATGCCATTATTTTAGTACTTGTTTTAGTCCATACAATGACTTGACTAATTTACGTACTTTTTTTTTACATTTCCTGGTAGAACAAACCTCAGGTTGTTCTATGTAAACTTCCTTATCAAGATCACCATTTAAGAAAGTAGTTTTTATATCCATTTGGTACGCAAATAAGTCATAAATCGATGCAAGAGCAATTAGCACACAAATTGATATGATCCTTGCCATTGGTGCATAGGTATCAAAATAGTCTATCCCTTACTTTTGACTAAAATCTTTTGCAATCAACCTTGCTTTAAAGGTATAAACAAAACCATCAAAATTATACTTCCTTTTTAATAACCATTTGTAGCCAAAAGCTTTTGAATTTGGAGGTGGATCCACTAATATCTAAGTATTATTCGATAATATTGAATCTATTTCATCATTTATTATTTGCTTCTAAAAAGTTGCATCTCTAGAAGTCATGGCTTCATCAAGACTTTTTGGGTCATCTTTCATGTTAAGAACAATTGGTATTTTATTAAGGATTGAATTTAAGTCTCCTTCTACAAGGAAGACTATAGCAAGAGATGTGATAAAATAAAGACCAAACTTCTTTTCTTTTCTAACTCTCTGACTTTTTCTTTGCTTTACTGACAAATATGTAGTCGTTCTTTTTTTTTATTAAGAGAGATATTCAAATTAGACTTAAAACCTTGTGTTTATCTTGGTTCTAAAACATTTTCAGAATCATTATTAAATTTATTTTCAATAAATTCAACATTTCTTGATTCCACTATGACATTAGAACTCAAGTCTAATAATCTATATGTCTTGAAATTTTCAGCATAACCAACAAACACACTTTTTAAAGCTCTTGATCCTAATTTAGTTCTCTTTGTATTTGGAACTCTGTAAAATGCTAGACACTCCCACACTTTAAAATAACCTAGATTTGATTTTCTTCCATTCTAGACTTCATAAGGTGACACTTATAGTTTTCTAGAATGTATCTATTATGTACATAGTATGCGGTAAGCAATGCCTCTCCCCACAAATTGAAAGGCAATTTGGCACTTAATACCATTGGATTAACCATGTCTACAAGTATTCTATTTTTCCGTTCTGCCAATCCATTTTGTTGTGGTATGTAAGTTGTGGTTATTTGATGTATTATTCCATGTTCTTCACAAAAATTGGAAAACTCATGAGAGAAATATTCTCTACCTCTATCAGTTCTAAGAATTTTAATCTTCTTTTCTTTTTGATTTTCCATTTCTGATTTATAGCGAATGAACATGTTATAAGTCTTATTCTGGAATACATTTTTTCCAACAAAAATCTCATTCTTAGACAGGATTAATTTAACAGACTCAAGGATAGCCTTAATGCCCTTTTTACATAACAAATTAGCAAACAAAAGATTCTTCTTAATTTCTGAAACATGAAGAATATTAGTTAAACTAATTTCTTCCCAAAAGTAAGTTGCATCTCTACATTTCATCTTCTATGGACTTGAATAGCATTGTGGTTCTCTATAAGAACTTGTTGACCATTAGTAGCCATGACATAGTTCTTGAATTGTGATTTATTGTTGCACACATGCATCGTAGCACCAAAGTCAAACCACCAATTGGAGGAGTTTGCAGTAGCGGTGAGATGCACTTCAGTTGTCATGCCAATTTGCATTTTTTCCACCATTACAATTATTTCTTTAATTGAATTTGCAATGTTTGAACTGTTGCCATCTTATTTCTTCTTATTTTTTTAAGAATCTACACTCACGAATGTAATGGCCTTTCTTTCCATAGTTAAAACATTATCTATTTTTCTTATTCTTGTTGGTGGAGAAATTCTTCTTGAAGGTATTTTCTTTCTTTACCTAAAAATTTCGTTTTCTATCATATCCCTTTTGAACATTGTTTACATTCACTTTAAAATCAAAATGGCTATCATCACAAATTCTAATTTCCTTTTCAATTCGTAGATGTTTTCCAATTTGTTCTAGAGTGAATTCTTCTGCTATATGCAAAAACTTCTTCCTGTAGTTATTCCAACTTGGTGGGAGTTTTGCAATAATTGTTCTCATTTGGAATGACTCAGGAATAGTAATAGACAGATCACTAAGTTTGTTGACCAAGACTTGCAACTCATGCATTTGGTCCAACAAAGACAGCTTTTCAGCCATTTTAAATTCAAAGTACTTCAAAATTATAAATTTATCAGTACTCAATTTTTCTGTCGTATACTTTGCTTCAAGGGAATTCCAAACTCACATAGGAGACTCCATAGTAGTAAAAAAATCATATAAATGATCAAAAAGAATATTAAGAATGTGACCTCTGCAAACTAGTTCATCCTCTTCGCGTTTCTTTTTCGTCGCCTTGACAGTCTCCGAATCTTCAGGAGTTGGCACAAGAATTAGATCCAGACTTGGATCCAAGACATAGAAGATCTTCAGTACAGTTAGAAGGAATTTCATCTTGTCTTGCCAGAGAGTGAAATTGGTTCCATCAAATCGGTCCACTTCACAAAATTTTGCAACACATATCACTTTTTGCCACAGATTGTATTCGTCACAAAAATACAAAATTATGTCAAAACCATACTTTTTTCCACGAATTTTTTTTGTCGAATATAATTCATGATTACGTATATTATATCCACGAAAACCAAAACTCATGGCAAATGCTACACCTATTGTGATGATGCATTTTGTGAATATTGTTTGCAAATTTCGTCACAATCAGGGTTCTCAGGTTTGTGATGGTGTTGCCAAAACTTTAGTTATCTACTAAGATGCTTCTTAGCAACATTCTTGTTGCCATGAACCTAATTTTCACATATGAATTTTTGTCATGTTGATGTGCAGCTGAGAGATGTAATTACCACCACCACCACACATGATCATGGCAAATTAATAGTGACCAAACTTGTTCATGCCAATTGGATATTTTCTGTGAAGCTGTTTCATAACAATGTTCATATATCCCCTTAGTGTCTTTGTAGCAATTATCATAAGTATATGGATTAAACCACCAAAAGTTTACGTTATCTTAAGTTTTTTATGATGAAGTCATTTGGTGGTTATAATCTAAATCGTTTTTGTTGTGCGTTGGATTGAATTAAATCTGTTGTACTACGTTATCACAAATAATCATTTCCCCATGAAGCCTTACGTAGCAAAACAGGTTTGTGGCCAAATGGTTTTAGCTAGGGCAATTGTTTGTGATATGTGGTTTTTCCCCACTAGCATCATGTCTCATATACCCATGCAGTCAAATTACACGAATGTTTTCGTAGAAAATAGCAAATTTACATTCGTCAAAAATAGCAAATTTGTGCGATACTCTACATTCATAAATATGTGCACAACTTTCTGGTAATAAAAACAAACCCATCATCCTTCTCACAAACCAACATATATATTATAAAACAAGTTAGCATTGCAAGTTACTGCAACATCCATGAAGCATGCTAACCACAATGTGCTTGGCCATGAAACATTTTTACAGTTTTAGCTTGCAAATAGAACAACTAGTACAATATTAGAATTACAATATTTTTGTGCCACATCCCATGCATGTGGTTATACCAACTACCATGAAATATAGGCACTTTACAATCAAATTCAAAAGCCTCATCTACAGTGCATGTCCATCCTCTATCCAATCTCTGAAATCTGTTGGTAGCCATGTCTTTTGTGACGCCCCCAATTTACGTTCGTAATTCAATACAAATTAAAATGTCATAATAAGTAATACTTGGCTACTCATCACTGTATTTATCGAAATTTAATGTAAATCACAGCAAAAAAATTTTGAATAAAATTAATTCTTAGTGATCACATGGTAGCATAAAACCACAATATCCACATCATCCGTTTAAAATACCGTTTAAAATAACATTATATCCTTACATGCATAATCCAGTTAGTTTTCTTATATACAACATTTACAAGATTTCTCAAATATCTTCTTACGGCCACCACGACTCATTTTTCCTTTCCTGAAATTTCTTCTCATATTAACACCGATTTCTATTTCTATTAACTGGTCAAAACTTATAGAGATAGTACTCGGAGGGCCTCTCAGGGTTCCTCTGGGTCTCTTGAGCGACTAGGGCTTTACCTATGTCTATTATCAAATCATACAACGAAAATTAAATTTCCAAAAAAAAGAAATACACAAGAACGAGATTTTCAGGAAAATCTCAGTAAATACACATTTAACTTAATAAAGTCATAGAAATAACAACATATCAATTTACAACATAAACAGTAAGAACATGTATCTTATAATATGTTTCATGTGACTTATGCATAACTTATGTTTCACTTATTGGATAGACTCATACCTTATGCGGACTTACACCAATGTTACTCTTTCCTGGACAGACTTATACCATGCATAAATTTTCATATTCATCATCATTACTCTTGATTGGGTCATAACATTTTCATCATTATTACCCGTAGTTGGGTCATATCATATTCATTATCATTACCCATGATTGGGTCATAGCATATCCACTATTATTACCTGTGGCTGAGCAATAACATATCCTTTCTTATTTTTTAAATGCTTGATATGACTTATGACGACACTTATATGACAACATGTAACAGAAACTTTTTTTAAAACAGACGTCATGACTCATGATGACACGTATGAGACAAAATGCAACATGATCAATCCTTGGACTTTTGAACGCATATCTCATGGGACACATGACATATAAATAATATATTTGCATTCAACATATAATCCTTATATTAAATTACATGGACTGGATACAAGAAAATCTCGGATTTAAGTAACAGGGAATCTCACTCGAGCTAAACGTCGAGCAAGGGTCGAGCCAAGTTTTGGTTCTGCCACTTCAATCCCAATTTCATCCTTTATTGAGTTCTTATCTCTTAAAATTCAAAATATAAAAGTTGTAGATCTTTCTCTTATATTTCCATAGTCTCTTTAATTATTCAAATTTGATATCAAAAGAACAAGTTATGTCTAATTTACCAAAAGGTGTCAAATCTGCCAATAATAACCTTATTAAGAACGAAATTTGCTAAAGTTGGTTTATCATTTTTTTCCAAATCAAGACCTCACATTTTTACTTAATAATCTTCATATATTAACATATAACATATTTCTATGGCCCTACAAATTTTCTTAGCATTTTTCCATAGCAAAAATCACTCCAAAATTCAATATGTTTCAATTTGACACATAAACAAACATTAATCTCAAATAAATATCAAACAAAATCCAATCACCAAACCACTTATTCTATGCCAATATTAAGTTAATATATGCACTTAAAAATTTTCCCTAAGCTATATTTGATGCTTAGGATACGTTTTGCACCACTTCTTCTCCAATGCTCTCAGTTAGCTCTCCTTTGGTACTTAGGTGATGTGAGTAGGTTTTTGTGTATTTTTCTTGGTTATTTCTCACTATGGCTGACTGGTATCTCTCATGAGAAAATAAGAGAAGCTGATGCATCTATTTATAGGCATGAGATGCGTGGGGAGTAAAGGAAAAAGCTTGGGCATTTCAGCAACACCCTTGATTGATTGGGATGATGTGTCCCTTACACTTGTAGTCTCATGATCACCCCTAATCCTATAGAGATTTGCTGATATTTTAATCTCATGGTTGAGATTAATCCACCTATAAAATGATATTAATCAAGGGCTCAAAGAGTTCTAATGGATGGGAGTAAAGACAAAAAAACATCATAGGAAATCTTCCAATGGGTGTATCTGGCCACTTGGCCTCCCCTAGGAGTCAACCACGTTCTAGTCCAAATAACTCCTTGATAAAATTTGATTCTTTGAAAACTCAAAATATCAAAGTTTAAGATAATCCTCTTAAGGTTCTATAGGATTTTGATTCACTTCATTAAAAGATCAAATGAAAGAGATATGATTAATTCACCGAAATATGTAAAACTTACCGAAGAACACCCAATCCGAGTTCTCCATTTGTTTTCCTAGATGTTCTCCATTTGTTTTCGTACCCAGCAAAGCTTCTAGATGAAATCTTATCAACTTGCCACATGTTTTCACACATATCAAGACCTTAGAAAGTTTGGTATCAAATCATAATTTTCGTCACATGACCGAACATAAGACAACTCATCTAAATCGGTTACCAATTGACTCCTATTCTTGTCCGTTCACTTCACACCCGATTTAGCCCTTAATTCAATCCTTATATTCAAAAACATAAAACATGAGAGTTCTAGATTTTCCTCTTAATATTCTATAAGAATTAGAATCATCTCATTTAGACCTCATATGAAGAAATTATGCTCATTACACGAAAACGCGATATACTAGCCCGAGAGCTCATTCAAGTGTTTGATCTTTGGTTTAATTACTTCCTCTTGAATTTCTTCCTCAAATTTCATATATTTACCTTTTTTCTAGGTCTAAATTGAATTTCTCTAGTTGACACCTTGCTAAAATTCTCAAAGGTTCATCCAAAATAACTCTAAAGAAATTATAATTAAACTAAGCACTAAAAAAAAATAAGTGAAATTTTGAATTATTACATCTCTTTCTCCACATATTAGGGAAACCTAAATAAATAAATCACATCTTTGTCAACGACACCAACTCCCTATTCCAAGGAACACACATCTTTAATTTATAGGTGTCCACACTTGAATTTTTTACAGTTTTTTGTGGACAATTTAGGTTAGATAGGCATGCACTAATCCTTTGAATATCTATAAAGGGCCATGGAATGCTAGTTGCATGAACCAAAAGCATGTAAAATAACTCTGTAATCATTTGCCTACCATGACCTAATTAATATATACTATTCTTACAATTCTGTTAGCATATAATACCCAAAGAAGATGCAATATATCAATTACCATTATAACATATCCATACTTCAGTTTTGGTAAGGAAGCTATATCAAAAAATGACTCAAAAAAATGTTGCCATTTTTGCCTAATTAACACTTCACCAATGGCCCATGCACTACTGAAATGTTCATCAGTGCATTGGAGTATCTACCAAGTGTAATTCCATAAACTAGTTGATCTAGGGCCATACATTTTCTGCATAATCTCTATACGTACGCATCAAATTAGTGCTGGACAGACCATCGCTTTTTTGTTCTAAGCTAATTTCATGTATGCATTACAAAAGTTTAAGTCTAAACGCACATCATGTGAAATACTTTAATAATTTATATACAGTTAACTAACACATCTACACACATATTAAGCTTGTTACCATAAAAAAATACAAGTACAACCCATTTCAAGCTTTGTAAACTCATCCACTATGGAATATGCTTAATTAATGAGTAAAAATAGCAATATATAAGTCGTATTACTTACACATAAACCACGTAATACAACACGTGCTAGCTCAAATACTGGTGGAGCATATCGATGCATCTCCAGCTGAATACAAAAAAAAAATTCCATGACAATACACTGCTCTTGTTATAGGACACAAAACTGCACCAAGTAAATGTTTACATGTTAGTGCTTAGTGGGGGTTATCAAAAATATATATTACATATGAAAGTACAAAAATAGTGTTATTTACTAGAAGTATGCCTTCATGCTTACCACAACTCTCCCTGCAATAACTACCAAAAGCAAAAGTGATATTTAGCCCCAAGGAGAATTCCTATTGCAAGTAGCAAAATAGTTGTCATCGTGTGCAATGTCCATGGCTATTGGATTGTGTACCATTCACAAAAACAATTCCACAAAATTACTTCCACAAAAAACAGCCCATAAAAAGTTTACTAGGCCAAGAGATGCCTACCTGAGTCTCTCTATGAGACTGAGCACCTCTGGTTACGCCCAAAGAATAACGCGGCCGTTTGCAGTATAGCTTTGGGGTGTCGATTCCACAGGGAGATGGATTGAGAAATTGAAGAACAATAACAAAATTAACAAAAAAATTAAATGAGTGTGATAATTAAAACTAAATGAGTAATTTGAAAAATATAAAAATGAGACAAAAAGTAGAGCGTAGGGAATTCCTTGTGTATTTGTGGTATTCAAATTTATTCTTAATTCATTGATAACTCAATCAAGAATTCTATATCCAAATTCTTAATCGGAAGATATAACATTAATAACCAAAATTTAAATCAAATATAACTCTTTGAAAAATCATTCTTCGCGCTTAACTCTCATAAATTGTTATCGATATTGAGAAAATCCAACGACGACAATATACCCAAGAGGCGATATTGCAGCAGAGAATTAAATCAATATAGACAATCAATTGCTCCAAACATAATTATAGAACTAATTCACTCAATAGAAAAAGCATGACTGAATCTATAAACGAAATAGATTCTATAATTATTTGAAGACGAAAAAACATCATAAATAAATTGAGAATAATAGAACAAAAGAGTTTTAATATTTAAAGACCAAATACATGAATCAAAAATAAATTACAAACCCCATCACATACACAAGTTCATCCCTAGCCCTCCTTGAGAATTTAGTTACACATATTGAAAATATGTAACCAAAATTCTCCAAGGGATAATATAGAAGAGCCAACCATTATTTTCTTCTCTCTTCTTTGGTTTTTCTTTTCTTTTCTCAAGCTCTCAAAATAATGGCTCTTCCAAAGCATCCTCCCACACTAAGCATTTTTTTAGAACACACACCCCTTCCTTCTATTTATAAGCATCCATCATGCAAGTTGTCATGACAAAATCATCACAATTTCAACTTGTTTTGCCATGTGCCATTCTTGAATCCAAGTGATTTGTGAGTTGTCATTTTGATCATTTGTTTTCCCACCATGCATGAGCTGGATTTTGCTTGTAGGTTGAGTGTTTCAATTTTGCTTCTCTATCCATTAGTTGTCTTGTATGACTTAATATCTTGTGGTCAAATAATTTGTCTACAAGAAACTTGAGTGCACTTCATCTTGCATATGAATTGATCATTGAATTTCCAAGTTGGTGTAGGAGTGCTTGCTGGAAAATATTATGATAACATTTGGATTTGATGCAAGTGGCTGAAAAATATCTAGGAACGTCAAGTGCAGGTGCGTCCACTTGATGGTCGATTTTGTCTTAGATTGAGTGGATATCGCTTCAAACATAAAACACAAAAGTTCTAGATATTTCTCTTGCGGTTCTAGATCATCTTGAATCAGCTCAATCGGAGATTGGATGAGAGAGTTATGCCCATATTACGAAAAGATGTCAGAACTGTCTAAAATTCCGCAATTATCTTCATTTGCTCCTAATGTCTCCATTTGTGTCCTAAATCAAAATATAAGAATAATGAGTATAGTTAGGCATCAAATAAGAATAAAGTATTAAACATTAAGAGAGGAAAATATGGCATTTTATATTCTCATCAATATATTAAATCATGCTTATATCTATTTCAAGATAAATGACCATTAATTTTAATAACATGAGTTATATCCATTATTTTCTCATTTCTTTTAGTATTTAAATAGAGTATTTAGAGTGCATTTTTGTGCACTCATCAACCTCCTTCCATTTCAGACGGAAATTGATGACTTCTCAATGCTTCGATATCACCCACCATTTGGTCTAACTTAGCTCGGTACATTTTAGTCTCATTCTTGTCCCTTTCATTCTCCTCCTCAAGATGAATAATGCTTTATTTTTCTTCGATGAAGGAGAGGGTTCAAGAATAACCTGATGCCCTATGCCTACTGCATACCTAGACTCGAATCCCAACGCATCTTTGAATATTGTTCCAGTTGCCTCACTAACATCCTCTTCTGTGTTTCTTTCTTACAACCTCTCCATCATTATAGCCTAAAGATTGCACCAGGAAAATCAGGAAGGGTGATACATAACATGCATTATGAATTTGATGTGAATATAAAGAAAAAATGGGTTTTATGTAGTTGTGTTCGCAAGTGGGATTGATGAATTTGCCCTACCGTGTTGACCAGTGTGTCTTTCTATCATATTTGGCTGTGTTTCTCAGTGCAAGACATAATAGTTCGGCTTTCAATATTAATCTAAAATTTTGTTGAACTTAAACTAAACATCATGGTATAAAATTGAAACTTGCTCCTCCAACATTCATACAATGCTTTTCCTCCCACCAGTATTCATAGTATTTATCTGCGACCTCTCCTACAATATTATGACTCTAATGAAAATTTTTTGTGAAATAATGATGCTGTGGTAGCAAAGACACAAATATAAGCAATATTTTTGGCTGCCATCTACGTACCTTGAGTTCTCTGCTAGCCCACCTTTCACAAAGTACATGCCAAACTGATTTCTCAACCATTGACATCCCGCCATGCAATACCTCCGCATGCGATGCATATTTTTTGTAGACTTTCTGTAATGCATAGTGGAATACATTATATTTATCGGCAAGATGCGTCACAACCATCTCCCGATGGTTCTCCTTCATCCAATCCAACACGAAATCTGACTACAATTCAACGTATATCAAATCCGTCACTGGCATAGTCCTTAAACACACATTATGCGAAAATATATTGCACATAAACAAAAACTATTTAAATAATTTATAATAAAATAAGCTCCTACCTTCACACGGTCTATGAGCTCTTTCTTTTCCTCCTTCGGTACATTACTCTAACTTGCATGCCTCATGTCGGCGTATACTTTAATGATCCACGTTAGGCGACTAGTGAATATAGATGCATTCCCACATGAGGGACCGCGATGACCATCCTTAATCACTAAGGGTATCTTACCCACCTTACGTAGGCGTTCAAATAGTGTGCCTCGTGCGCTCCCCCTACCCTGTTTCCTAATAGTAGTTCCTGAATCTCAAACCCAACTAATAGTTAGTTTGGGATCCAACAATCCATTGCCTTAACAAATATATGTTTTATGATATGTCATTGATCACAAAGGATCCAAAATTAAATTGTAAATGGATGGCATACCTATAGCCACATTGGCCTCACCACCTTCAGCTGCATTCGGGGGCTCTTGTGCAACCACACCTCTTACATCTGTCGTCTCTTGTCCAGTCGCACCTCCTACAGTAGAACACTCTTGTCCAGCCGCACCTCTTACAATAGTGCACTCTTGTGCAGCCGCACCTCCTACAGTAGTGCACTCTTGTCCAACTGTACCTCCTATAATAGTGCACTTTTGTTCAGCCACACCTTCTACAGTTGGAGTTGGTTCAAGTAGGGATTCTGGCTCATCTCGTAACATATTTTGAATTGGCGAATCTTTCGAATCTTGGCTGGTACGTAGTCTAGGTCTTGAGTGTCAAAGTCGCCCCCTTTTGGCGTTCTTGACAATTATTCTCGTCATCCTTTTATTTCGCTGGAAATCAATTACATATATGTTGTGGTGATTACGCCCAAAGAATAACGCGGTCGTTTGCAGTATAGCTTTGGGGTGTCGATTCCACAGGGAGATGGATTTAGAAATTGAAGAACAGTAACGAAATTAACAAAAAGATTTAGATGAGTGCGAAAAGTAAAGCATCGGGAATCCTTTGTATATAATTGGTATTTTAATTATTTTCGATTCATTAATAACTCAATTGAAAATTCTATGTCCAAATTTTCAATCGGAAAATAAAACATTAATAACCAGATTTAAATCAAATGTAATCTTTCGAAAAATCATTCGTCACAATATAAGAACAGGAATTGTTATCGATATTAAAGAAATTCAACGTCGACAATATACTCGTACAGCAATATTGCAGCAGAGAATTAAATTAAAATAGATAACCAATTGAACCAAACATAATCAAAGGATTATTGCATTTAATAGAAAAAGCATGACTGAATCTATAAATGAAATAAATTCTAAGATTATTTGGTGACGAAAACATTTATAATAAATTTCGAATGACTAAACAAAAGAGTTTAATATTTGAAGAACACATATATGAATCAAAAACAATTACAAATACCATCATATATACAAATTCATCCCTAGCTCTACTAGAAAATTAGTTACACATATTGAAAATATGCAACAAAAATTCTTCAAGGGATAATATAGAAGAGCCAACCATTATTTTCTTCTCTCTTCTTTGGTTTTTCTTTTCTTTTCTCAAGCTCTCAAAAACAATGTATCTTCCAAGGCATCCAAGCACACTAAGCATGGTCTTAGAACACACACCCCTCCCTTCTATTTATAAGCATCCTTCATGCAAGTTGTCATGACAAAATCATCACAATTTCAACTTGTTTTGCCATGTGCCATTCTTGAATCCAAGTGATTTGTGAGTTGTCATTTTGATCATTTGTTTTCCCACCATGCATGAGCTGGATTTTGCTTGTAGGTTGAGTGTTTCAATTTTGCTTCTCTATCTATTAGTTGTCTTGTATGACTTAATATCTTGTGGTCAAATAATTTGTCTTGAAGAAACTTGAGTGCACTTCATCTTGTATCTGAATTGATCATTGAATTTCCAAGTTGGTGTAGGAGTGCTTGCTAGAAAATATTATGATGACATTTGGATTTGATGCAAGTGGCTGAAAAATATCTAGGAACGTCAAGTGCAGGTGCGTCCACTTGATGGTCGATTTTGTCTTAGATTTAGTGGATATCTCTTCAAACATAAAACATAAAAGTTATAGATATTTCTCTTGCGGTTCTAGATCATCTTGAATCAACTCAATCGGAGATTGGATGAGAGAGTTATGCCCATTTTACGAAAAGATGTCAGAACTGTCTAAAATTCCGCAATTATCTTCATTTGCTCCTAATGTCTCCATTTGTGTCCTAAATCAAAATATAAGAATAATGAGTATATTTAGGCATCAAATAAGAATAAAGTTTTAAACATTAAGAGAGGAAAATATGGCATTTTATATTCTCATCAATATATTAAATCATGCTTATATCTATCTCAAGATAAATGACCATTAATTTTATTAACATGAGTTATATCCATTGTTTTCTCATTTTTTTTAGTATTTAAATAGAGTATTTAGAGTGCATTTTTGTGCACTCATCATGTGGGCATGGAAATTAAAATATACTTGTTGTAAAGTAACATAAAATGACACAAAAATAGGCACAAACTTGCTATAAATTAACATGATATTTCCTAAATACAAACTTCTTGTAGGGCCACCAAGAAAGGACCCTCCAATGCATATACATGGACCACACAACCATAAATTAGTTCTAAGTTACCATTCATGTCTCCACAAAGCCATATTGAATCCCAGTATAATAAAATGCAAAAATAAAATCCCCCTCGACTGGATTGGGCACATCTTACCCTTATTCTATATATTGACTCTTACCAGTATAATAAAATCCCAGTATATAATACTGACTCTTACCCTTATTCTATATATTGGATTGGGCACATCTAAAAGGTTAGATTTAATATAAAAAGTAGGAATATGCTGGAACATACCACACAACCATTAGGAAGATTTGTGAAGCTGGAACTATACCTTATTTAGTAACAGGTATTTCAGTGAAATCTTAACTCAAAACCAATTACAAGATATTACAGATCTATTCACTCATAGGCAGTCAATATTTGTGGTAAGTGCACATCACTTAAATCAGTGTGGAAATTAGATTCAATAACCACCAACATGCTTTATTAATTTCCAGAATCAGTCAGATTTAAGTAACATGAGTGGACGTTATTGAATGGCAACTATTCTATCACTAAAAATAGTCATTGGGTGTTACCAACCTTTTTCACAAACTTAAATTTAATATGGTGCTTGCAGTCATGCAAATTGAAAAGGCCGTTGCAAGATTAAAAGGCCACTAGTGATGAGATACACGGCAGCATTTGGATGAAAATAATCCTAGATTAAATTAATGTAGCTTTAGAGAGAAAAACCAACCACATGCCTGGGCTGAAACCTTTTTCAATTTTTCAATACAAACTGTGAGTAGCTGAAGGCATATACATTTTTAAAAAAAACATAGCTTAAAAGAACTTTTTGGGTGTTACCAACCTTTTTCACAAACTTAAATTTAATATGGTGTTTGCAGTCATGCAAATTGAAAAAGTGCACAAGATTATGACCACTAGTGATGAGATACACAACAGCATTTGGATGAAAATAATCCATGATCAAATAAATGTACCTTTAGAGAGAAAAACCAACCACATGCTTTAGCTGAAACTTTTTTCAATACAAATTATGAGTAGCTGAAGGCATATACATTAAAAAAAATAGCTTAAAAGATTGCACTTTATGGGTGGAGTAGAACAAATGATTATGCATTCGGACAGAACGAAAGAAGAGAAAATAGGGGATCTACGAGGGAGAAGATTAGCAAATTTGTGGAATCAAACACTAGAAAATACTTAGTCTTGATGCTGCCCGAGTTGGACCTCTTGCCCAGCTGATCTTTCTTTTTTTCCCACTGGATCTCGAAATAAACCTTTAGCTGATGGGAAAATGTGGTCTGGGCAGTGTTAACACCTACCAAAAGACATGTAAAATATCTACCAAGTGCCATGTGTCACCCCCAAAACAGTCCATCTGCAGCTGATGATGTTTTGGGCCCCACAACTTGCACAACTTTCCCTCCCAAATTCAACCCACAGTAACACTATCTCCCACCCTTTCCCACCTCTGCATTAAACCTGTTTAAAATTAAAATATTTAAACATGTATTTTGGGGACTTGTGAAAAAAAATTACATGTTAATATTTATCTAAAGTTAATAATTATACAACATAACTATTTACACATGTTATACATTAAAATTAAACATGAGCATTTATACATGCATTTAAATATTTAAACATGTAATACAATATTAATATTTACACATGTTATACATTGAAATTAAACATGAGCATTTATACATGCATTTAAATATTTACTCATGTTATACATTAAAATTAAACATGAGCATTCATACATGCATGTTAATATTTATACATAAAATTCTAGTATTTTTTACCCCAAAATTGTTGTTGGCTAGTTGTATTGGTTAGATATATGGGGCTTGATAATTCCCAACTTTTGTCATGCTTTGAGGCTCATATAAAAACCCATTGAAGGATCAAGACGTGTTGTTTTTAAATTAAAGTTCTTAGGTTTCGGGACATTGATTTTCAGCTTTTTGTGCTTTGTATATAAAATATGATATCTCTATCTGTTATATTCCCTGCATTATAGTTACATCAATAACACAATAGGTGCTAATTTGTGTTATTGATCCTCCATTACATCCAAATTACAAACCAATAGGACTGTTTTCGTCCCTTAGTGGGCAGTTTCTGGACAGACTTAACACCAATCCACATCAACAATCACCTCTCATCGAACATCAATATAAGTGGACCAATCACAATGTCGTTACTCTATATTGATGGAAACTAAAGCTGCATTGATTGTACAGCAAGATAGTGAGTAACTCTATATGTTCATTTCAATGTTTTGAATACCGTACCGGTGAGCGTACCGGTCAAGGCACTGGAACGAAATATTTCAGTACTGGTACCGTTTCGGAATAGTCTATACATAAAAAAAAAAATTAAATATATAAAAATATATATAAATTATATTTCAAAATAATAGTCCCAATTATATATATTAATATATATGTAAATAATCTAGTCTAAATTAGGATAAAAAAATAGGAAGAAATGAAAAAAAAATTCTCAAATCCGGTACAAGCCGGTACACATGGCCGGTACGGCCGAAATCTGGGCCGGTACGAAACAGATCCCATTTCTGTACCGGCCACTGCTTCGGTACGGTATGTACCGGCCGTATCGACCGGTACGGTACGAAATTAAAAACATTGATTCATTTCCCATCTAACATTATTCAACACAAAATGGTGGATGGTAAATTTATACATGACTGGAACTAAATGCTTGCAAAAGAAAATTTAATATAATGTAAAACGCATGCAACACAATACAATTCACTACATACTTATTATAAACTGAACATTTATATATTACATTAGCCACCATTTCTATATAGCCACCATGTCAAAGAGAAGTTTACTATGATAGATGAGCATAAAAAGAAATGGGAGTACAAACACCTGACATGTTGCACAAAAGTTTTCGCCTAAAGATACATCACACTGCAATATCTGATTGGTCAATTTATACATTACACTAGTTTTGTCATCATCAGCTTTGTATGCAACCAAGAAAATGGAACTCTATCTACAACACCGAGTGGCCATGCAAAATCTCATCATGCCTCATGCATATATAGTTTCTTTATGAAAGAAGATGACTACTCCGGCTCATAAACTTAAATTTTTTTATATATTTAACAAGAAAACTATAAATATCCCTAAATAGATGTAAATAGATCTAAAAGTAATATATGTTGAGATATAACACTTATTTGATCATTTCTATAAAGATACAATATTCTACCAACAATGGAACCTGTGGTTTTCCTATTATGATTTATAATTTGAGTGCATGTAGGCCATTAAATAATATTTGCATGAAATGTCATGCATAGCTTGACTCTTGCTCTAACCACATACATATGCCACCCACCTTGGAGTCTCTCGAAATAATGATTTTCATTCATTGCCTGCGCATAACCCACATACACATAGTCATGTCTTTGAATAGGATAGACATACTTATTTATACAACTTTACATCCCATATAGTTTGTTGTCATTCTATTAAAACATTTTTTTATATAAGTAGACCTATTAAAACATTTAGTAATGCACAATCTTGCAAAATACTACAAGAGGTTGAGAAATCAGCTGCAATTAACAAACAGTCCATACTTATTTTTCCTTACCATCATCAGTGTCTGTCTCCTCATTCAGGGAATGCTCAGACTCGCTATCGAATATTTGATCGATGCTTATGTCTTCCATTCCCATTTCCTTATCAAGAGGTTCATCATCAATGAAGTCATCATCCACAGTGGGTTGATATGGGTCTTGACGCGACATGCTTGCTGGATCAACGGGCAAACGATGAATCTCAGCTCGAATCAGAGATTGGGGATGTTTGAGTCACTAACTGGAATAGGGGGTAGTTGTTCCGATTATTGTTGGCATCATCATATAAGTTACCCGATGATGTCTCATTATCGTCAAGCGCCTCCTCAGCAGTATTCATTGGACGAATGTTGTAAACATTTCTACCTGTAATCTTGTGGACGACATGCCAACTCCCCCCCCCCCCCTCCCCTCCCCTCCCCCAAAATCAGATCAACAAGATCATATACTTGAGTTGCATGGCTTGCTAGGGTGAATGGCTCATCTTTAACCATTGCCTACCAATATTCACACATGTTAAGTGGTCCCTGACATGTATCCCCCTTCTCGTGTCGCCTATGTCATACCAAGTGCATTGGAATAGATAAACCTTACATCATCCCATGCAGCGCAATTCTATAATATCATGCAACTTCCTGTAAAAGTCAAATGAAGCTCCATAATGCTCACCATGAACCACAACCCATTGTTTTGAGTGCGACGATGCCTTTCACAGTCTTTCATATGAAAGCGAACACCGTTTATTATGCACTCGGAATAAGATGCAACCAACGGGTCTGGACCACATGCTAGCGCATATATCTCATCCATTACCATGGTTGGGCTACGTGCACGCAACTGATAAGTGTAATTTTTACATGATTTCACGCCCCTTTTACTTATTAAAATTGTTAGTTTTTCTTTATTTTTTTATTTTTTTTTAATCTAATTGTATTTATGTGTGTTTAAAAAAAATGAGAAGGATAAATGTGAAAAATCAGCTTTGGGCTTTCATCAAATGTTTCACGTTCAATGGGCCGCAATAACTTCATAATTCGGTTTCATACGTTTTGAGATTTAATTCACTTAGTGACGCATTTTAGATTTCACTTTTAACTTAAATGCTCCCTATTTTGCTATGGAGAATAAATTAAAAGCTGCACTTCTTGGGTCCCATTAGTTTTAAGTCATGCCGCACTTCAAATGAGAGGGTTATTTTCATTTTTTTATATAATTTTTCTGCAGCTCACATACATGTCTGGGCCTTATCACACAAGACATTTCACATATGGGCTACACGATATTCATTTAGAAACACAAGAGCAAGACTCCACTTAGTTGGGCTTTTACTTGTTCATGCACGGGCTGCATTGGAGTGGTGCACATGAGGATAAAATTCATCACTCGGATCCATTTGACTTCAACTAGGAGAGAACCTACTCAATACCAGACACACGTAACATTTCAAGAATTCAACTTGGGCACGGCACGTTGAGATGGCAAGATTAAAAGGTATATAATGTGGATATTTATTGAGGATGGAGCACCGCAAACCTGGAGAACAAGCAGAGAGGTTCTATATTTTATGGAGATTTTTTGCGAGTTTTTTTAAAAAGGAAAATCTGGAGAATAGAGGTGAGAGCTATATATTCATTAACTAATTCGGATGAAAAACATAAGTTTTATTTTTTTTCTTTTTAATTTTATTATGAACTAAATTTTATTTTCTAAAGCGTTGATATAATCTAGTATTGAACACACAATTTATATTTTGAAGTATTTTATTTTTAATATTTTTATGATTGAGTGTTTAGTTCTTATTTTTAATGCTTACAATTTTTTATGGATTATTGTTTGATCAATTGAATTACAATGAGACCGAGAGGTGATTTGTGGTTTTAGTTCTAAAATTAAATACCATTAGTTGAGCGAAAGTAGAGATGCTTTACTGCGACTAATGTGATTTTTTCAGAAAAGTCAAAGTATATAATGAGTCTCCAATTAATTAAATTCACATAGAGATATGGAATTATTACGTGTAGATATTTTTGATATTATTCAAGAGAAGATATTGAATAGTTAATGAATTTTTAATCATCAACGGGAGATTATTGGAATTTAATAATTAGGAATAATAAATTGTGTGGGATTTGCTAGGTGAAATCAATCACTTTAGATCCATTCTCATCATATTTGTTACACTTTTAGATTTTTAAGTTTTGTTATTTTTGATTCATAGATTTATTTTTGTTAAGTAATTTAAATTAATTTAGATAATAGAAACTTTAAATTTAATTTCAATTTTCCAAATAGTTATTTATTTAGTGAATTTCGGGATTCAATAACATAGTTAATTTATGTGGGTTCGACATCCGTTTTCTATAAAACACTTTACTACTTGTTACGATTATGTGCACCTACAAATTATTTTATGCGAACAAGTTTTTGGCACCATTGCTAGGAATTAATTTTTGTCATTGATATTGATACTAACTAGATTTTTTACTACTTTGGATTTTATATTTTTTTAAAAAAATTATGCATCTGAGTATGTTTTCTTTCTTTTAACGAATTAGAAGTGTATGTCCCGATCTAAAGAATTAGAGCATACACTATTTGATCCCGAGATTGAAAGAACCTTACGTCATATCAAGAAAGAAAAGAAGAAAGAGGCCAACACACCTCCATCTAATATGGCTGATTAGGAGCTCAAGGCATTACGAGACTACTATGCCCTCAGTCAATGGAGCTACATCGAGCATAAGGAGGCCGGCCATACAAACTAATAATTTTGAGATCAAGCCGGCCATCATTCAAATGATACAACAAACTGTCTAGTTCGGGGGGGCTATCACAAAATGATCCTAATGTCCATATTGCAAATTTCTTAGAAATTTACGATACTTTTAAGCACAATGGAGTGACAGATGATGCGATTCGACTAAAACTTTTTTCCTTCTCACTCAGGGATAAAGCAAAAGTTTGGTTGAATTCATTACTGCTTAGCGTCATCACTACTTGGGAAGAGTTAGCACAGAAATTCTTGGCAAAATATTTCCCTCCCGCAAAGACAGCAAAGCTAAGGAATGATATCACAACGTTCATCCAATTTGAGGGTGAATCGTTATACGAAACATGGGAGAGGTATAAAGAATTATTGCGAAGATGTCCTCATCATAACATTCTAGCATGGCTTCAAGTGCAAACATTCTACAATGTTTTGGGAGCTACAAATAGGTCTATGGTTGATGCAGCAGCTGGAGGGGCTTTAATGAGTAAAACTCCTAAAGCAGCCTATAAACTTCTGGAAGAATTGGCATCCAACAACTATGAATGGCCTACAAAGAGAGCAACACCATGAAAAGCGGTTGGATTTTTCAAACTTTATTTTATTACCGCATTGACAGCACAAATGGCAACTTTATCTCAACACCTAGGTAAAATGAATGTTAATGCTATTTAAACTAATGTTATTTGTGATCATTGTGCAGGAAATCATTCAAGTGTAGATTGCTAGGTGGGGAATCATTTTGCCCAATCAAGTTATGGACAAACAAATTATGTGTCAAATTTTCAACGTCAAAATAAGCCATACTCTAACATATACAATTCTGGATGAAGGAATCACTCCAACTTTTCATGGAGCAATAATTAAGAGCCAGCTAGACCACCTCAACAACTTTCACAACAAGAGAAGGAGCCAGCACTCGAGAACATGTTCATGCAGTACATACAGAAGACCGATATAGCAATCCAAAACAACACGACTTCAAAATCTTGAGGTGCAGATTGGCCAGCTCTCAAGCATGCTTACAAAGAGGACCGCTGGGACTTTGCCGAGCAATACTGTCACCAATCCGAAAGAACATGTTAAGGCAATATCATTGAGAAATGGGAAAACATATGAGGAGTTTAAAGTAGAAAATCTAAGCAAGATGAAGCTGTGGATAATGAAGAGCCTAAGATGAAGGAAGGTGAGTTAGAGAATAAAGAAGTGGAAGAAGCTAAAAAGACTAAGGAGAATCAAAGGGCTTCAAAATCCAAAAAGTCTAGGGCAGTTACTTTTGAAACATATTCTCCTTCAATTTATGATCCGCCAATTCCTTTTCCACAAAGATTAAGAAAAAATAAAATAGATGATCAGTTCACCAAATTTTTGAGCATATTTAAGCAATTGCATATTAATATTACTTTTATTGAAACTTTAGAGCAAATGCCTAATTATGTTAAATTTTTGAAAGATATTATATCAAAGAAGTGAAAGTTGGAGGAGCATGAAACGGTAATGCTGACAGAGGAGAGTAGTGCAATTTTGCAAAAGAAACTGCCATCTAAGTTGAAAGATCCAGGGAGTTTCACTATCCTGTGCACTATAGGAAAAACTTATTTTGATAGAGCTTTATGTGACTTAGGAGCAAGTATTAATTTAATGCATCTCTCTGTTTTTAGGAAATTGGGTCTTGGAGAAGTAAAGCCGACCACCATCTCTCTACAATTAGTGGACAGATCTATTAAGTACCCGAGAGGAGTCATTGAGGACTTATTGGTAAAAGTTGATAAATTCATCTTCCCAGCTGACTTCATTGTGCTTGATATGGAAGAGGACGAGGAGATCCCTTTAATTTTGGGTCGACCTTTCTTTGCAATGGCGAGAACCTTAATTGATGTCCAGCAAGGAAAATACGTTACGAGAGTTGGCTAGGAACAAATCACTTTTAATGTATTTAAGCCTATAGAGGTCCCTTCTAAGGTACATTCTTGTTTTCAAATAAGTAATCGAAACGTGGCCAATGAGACTTATGGAGTGAAATTTCCAAAACTACCACCTGAGAAAGTGGAAGAGCTAAATTAACCTCGGTCTACATCTCCAAATAAGGAACCACCCAAACTTGAGCTTGATCCGCTTCCATCAAATTTAAAATACGCTCACTTAGGCCAAGACTTTACTCTTGAGATTATTACTAAAAATTCCCTGAGTGATGTAGAGGAGGAGAAGTTGCCAAGAGCTTTTCAAGAACACATGAGGATGCTAAACTTAGATTTACAAGCGATTGGAGAAAAGAGAATATTGCAACTCAACGAGATGGATGAGTTTCACAATGATGCTTATGAGAATGCTTGGATTTACAAAGATAAAACTAAAAGATGGCATGATAATCATATTCAAAGAGAAGAATTTGAAATCGGATAAAAAGTTTTATTATTTAACTCAGAAAAGTGTTCCATTAATCTCGCCAATGATAAAAGATGAGATGATAACGTATAGCTACAGACGTTAAATAAAGCGCTTCTCGGAGGCAACCCAAGTTTTTTATAATTCTATTTATGTTTTATTATTTTTTCTTTATCTTATTGTTTTGCTTTCATTTTTTTTTTTAGGAATAAAGAGACCGAAGAAATCTCCAATGCATACACAGTTGCACCTCAAGGAAAATATTAAGCTGGAAATCAGGGGAGTATCTATTATCTCACTCATTCTTTTCATTAGTTTTTTTTTTCCATTGAGGACAATGTGAAATTTAAGTTTGGAGGAAGAGAATTTATTTTATTTAATCAAAAAAAAAACTTTGTCGTTGTGTTTAGTAAAAAAAGAAAAAAGCCTATGATAAAAATATGGTTGAAATTCCTTATAATTTCTATGAATCATTCTCATTGCTTTAGTCCAGCTATTAATTATTTACTTGATCTTGTTTAATTTGATATGATCATTTATTATTGTGCATACCTAGAGAGGTTTTATGTGAATTTTGTGAATTTGGATGGTCTCTACTTATTCTAAAATTTATTTGATTACTCTCGAGACAAAATCTTATACAGAATATTACTTGAGAAGTGATTTAGGCATTCTTTGAATCGAATGAGCTTTTTAAGCCTACCTTTTTATTATCTTTATCCATCGACACCCATTTAATCTATTCCTAAACAGGGTTGACAAAAAAAAGTGATATACTAGTGGAAAAAAAAAGTTGTAGAAAGTTTCATTTACTCCAATGTTTTAAGTTGCTTAGTAACTAGGGGTATTCATTACCAATATTTACTCTTCGTCAAACCGTGACTTAAAATATGAGTATGCAAAAGCACTTTAAGTGTCTAACTTGTTGAGTAACTGGGTACATCCATCACAAATTCATGCATCACGTCAAAAGACGAGTGACACTGTGGATTTCAAAAAAAAAAAAAAGAGAAAACACTTCAAGTTTGTGACTTGTTAAGTAACTGAGTGCATCCATTAAATGTTCACGTCAAAAGATAAGTGACAACTTGGAGAAGGAAAAAAAAAATTGGAACTTCGAAAAAAAAAATGAAATGATGATGAAGAGATATGTGATTTGAGATATTCAAAGGACAGAGAAAATGTACGTTTTAAAAGTGAGAGTGCTCTATTTATTTACATCCTATCTTTTCTCTATAGCCCTCACTCTAGCTATACATCACAAGCCTAATAAAGACCTATTGATCCCGGGTAATATTTTGTTCTACATTAATAGAGAGTGATTTGAAAAGCAAGTATATGGAGTTTTTAGAGATCCATTTTTATTTATTTGTTTGCATAAAATTATCCGGAGAGCTAATGATGAAGTGAGAATAATAATGCAATGGAGTTGAGTTTTGAATTAACATTTGGACTTGATTGATTTAGAATGACTCATTTGAATTATAAGTTTTATGAAACTTTTGAGGCAAGAAATTGTTTTAAATATTTTTCTTTATATTTGCTCGAGGACTAGCAAAGTTTAAGTTTGAGGGAATTTGATAAGTATAATTTTTACATGATTTTTATACTCCTTTTACTTATTAAAATTGTTAGTTTTTCTTTATTTATTTATTTATTTTTATCTAATTGTATTTATGTGTGTTTTAAAAAAATGAGAAAGATAAATGTGAAAACTCAGCTTTGGGCTTTCATCAAATGTTTCACGTTCAATGGGCCGCAATAACTTCATTATTGGGTCTCACACATTTTCAGATTTAATTCACTTATTGTTGCAATAACTTCATTATTCGAGTTTTTCTGAGGAGGAGGATTTGGAGGACAGAGACGAGAGCTACATGTTCATCAACTGATTCTGATAAAAAACATAAGCCTTATTTGTTTTCTTTTTAATTTTATTCTAAACAAATTTTATTTTCTAAAGTGTTGATGTAGTCTAGCATTGAACACACAATTTATATTCTGAATTATTTTATTTATAATATTTTCATGATTACGTGTTTAATTCTTATTCTTAATGCTTACAATTTTTTACGGATTATTGTTTGATCAATTGAATTACAATGAGACCGATATGTAATTTGTGATTTTAGTTCTAGAATTAAATACCATTAGTTGAGTGAAAGTAGAGATACTTTACCACACTAGTGTATTTTTCAGAAAATTCAAAGTACGTAATGAGTCTCCAATTAATTAAATTCACATAGAGATATGGAATTATTATTTGGAGATATTTTTGATATTATTCGATAGAAGATATTGAATAGTTAAGGAATTTTTAATCATCAACGGGAGATTATTGGAATTTAATAATTTGGAATAATAAATTGTGTGGGATTTGCTAGGTGAAATCAACCACTCTAGATCCATTCTCATCATATTTGTTACATTTTTAGATTTTTAAACTTTGTTATTTTTGATTCGTAGATTTATTTTTGTTAAGTAGTTTAATTTAATTTAGATAATAGAAACGTTAGATTTAATTTCGATTTTCCAAATAGTTATTTATTTAGTGAATTTTGGTATTCAATAACATAGTTAATTCTTATGGGTTTGACATCCGTTTTCTATAAAACACTTTACTACTTATTACGATTCTGTGCACTTAAAGATTATTTTATGCGAACAGCAACTCTTGAATCTATTAGAGTACAATAGTAAGGATGGAAAACGAGGTGAGATAGTTATGCATAAGTTGGATTATCAGATCAATATTATACATTCAGTTTTGAATCTTGCACGTGCTCGAAACCATGAATGGGAATTGACTTTGGTGCCAACAATCAATGTTTTGCAGATCCTTGTCTCTCATCTTGTTATAGTGCTCCCTATCAACCATATAGAATTGTTACCAACCACTAGCTTATAACATTACATATAGCAAAAGATATCATTTAGATAACATGTAGCAAAAGATACCATCGAGCCTTGACCATCAGTGTGTCGTCTAATTTGTGCAATAATGATGTCTCCAATAGTCTAACCTTTTGTGTGAAAACAGATAAACTTACCTCAGCCCCCAATTCAGTCGAACGTGCTAGTAATTCATTGTTGCGCTCCCCTGGATTATATTTCATTTCTATATCATGGAGGTACAAAGAGCAAAATGTCAAACACTCGAGATGCACATATGGTTCACAATTGACCCTTCTGGTCGGGCTCTGTTGCGAACATACTACTTGAACTTCCCAAGATACCTCTCAAAATGGTACATCCATCTGTATGGCATAGGTCCTACGAGTAGAGCCTCCTCTAGCAAGTGGATAGCAAGATGCACCATGATATCAAAAAAAACATGAGAATATTATTTCTAGTTTGCAAAGAATTATAGGAATATTAGACTGAAGATGATGCAACACTTGAGGGTTCAATGTTCGGGAACATAATTCTTTGAAGAATGAACTTAACTCTATCAAGGCTTGACACACATCGGCCTGTAAGAATCCACCAATCACGACTAGCAACAGTGCTTGCATAAATACATGACAATCGTGGCTTTTCATCCCACTAATCTTTCCGTCAGTAACATTGACACATCGGCCAATGTTCAACGCAAACCCATCAGGAAATTTCACGTTCGCCAACCATGCACAAAAAGCCCGTCACTCATCTAAAGTTAACATGTAGCAACCAAGGCCCATGGATATGCAATCGCCATCTTCTTGTAAATGCAATTCCCTTCGTATTCCCAAGTTTGCCAAATCCTTGCGCGCATTGACTCCATCTTTTGTTTTTCCTTCAATATTCAACAAGGTACCTAATACGTTATCGCATATATTTCTCTCAATATGCATGATGTCCAAGTTATGTCTCACACATAAAGTTAACCAATACAGAAGCTAAAAAGAGATCGATTTTTTTGTCCAATTCAGTTGATTGGGCGTTCGTTTCCTCTTCGGTGTGGATTTCCCAAACTGCACATGTGATACATGGCTTAATTGTTCTATCAATTCCTCTCCTTTGATCCTGGATGGTTGGAGCCTATGCTCCTCGTGTTCATTATACGCATTTTTTTCTATCTCCAATTGTGCTCTACAGTCAACTATCATCTATGACTCATATAGCAATGTTTGCGCCCATATATCAACCATTGTGAATTTGTGTCTAGACCACAATACGGACATGACATCTTGCCTTTTGTGCTCCACCCAGAAAGATTGGCGTATGCGAAAAAGTCACTGATCGTCCAGAGTAACACTGCATGCAACACAAAAATTTGCCCAATATAGGCATCATATGTACAAATACCATCCTCCCATAATTCCTTAAGCTCATCGAGAAGAGGACGTAAGAACACATCAATATCATTCCCAGGTAAATTAGGGCCAGGAATTAGTAAAGACAACATGGTGCATGGATCCTTCATGCATGACCAGTGGGCAAGTTGTAGGGCACAAGAAGACCGGCCAAATGTTGTATGGTCTACTCATGTTATTGAATGGATTAAACCCATCACTAGCCAAACCAACTCTAACATTGTGAGGATCTTAGGCAAAGCTTGCATGTTCATCATTAAAGTCTTTCCATACCCTAGAATCTGCTAGATGTCGCATGCTTGTCGGATCGTCAACACGGCCTTCAACATGCCATTGCATGGCTTTTGCTATATTCTTTGACATTAACAGTTGTTACAAGCGCGACTTCAGGTAGAAATAACGAAGAACTTTTTTGGGAATCCTTCGTTGTCAGCGTGTGCTTTGTTCCCACCTGGGTGTTTGACATTTAGGGCATTGATTGTACGTTGCATTTTCCTCCAAAACAAGACGCAGTCATTTGAGCAAACATCTATCCTTTCGTAACTAAATCCCAATCCACGTTCCAATTGACGAGCATCGTTATATGAGTCCAAAAATAGAGCATCGAGAAATGCAATTTGCAATAGCTTCAATACCATGTCAAAGGACTTTACAGTCCAAACACCAATGCCTTTGATGTGAAGCAGCTTGACGATGAATAATTGCTTCGAGAACTTAGAACGTGTAGGATAAAGTGGACGCTATGCATCAGCAACCAAATCCTTAAAATTGAAGGATGGTGGAACAGAAGAGGTAAAGAGTTCATTATTTGATGCAGTTGGACATCCGTCATCTCTCGCATCATCTCCCACAAAAGAACCACAACGAATGTCATCTAACATATCGTCGACATCATCAATATAATCACTATACACCAAGGCTTCATCGTCTTCCTTGTCAGAGAATGTAGCATTTCGAAAAGGATCATCTTCTCCATGGAATACCCACGCGGAACGAGTTGGATCAAAAGAACAAATGATCATCGACTATATGAATGGGGTGGAAAGTTGTGTTCCGGCATCTCCTACATAGACACCTAATCTGATCGGCACCAAGTGTGTGGGCGTGTGCCATAGCCAGGAATTGTCAAACCCCTTCACGATACTAAGTTCAATGGAATTGATCCTCAATATGCATCCACGTCTTATCCATATAATGCAGCTGAACAGATATACATACAATAATGCTATTAGGATTAATGAACATTTATGAGTATGGAGTGACAAGAAAGAGCACAGATTTGTATACACTCAAAGCGAATGTTGAAGACGAGTGCACCATTAGATCAAATGGTTTGCCCACAAGCTATATCTCTTAAAACTTATACACAACTACTCTTTTGGAGTCAAAAAAAGCTATGATATACTAATACACAATATAAGTAGTTGATTATCCAAATTCATTGTACAATATTAGTACAACAAACTAATAACATTTAACCTACTCACAATACAACATAGATAATTCTACACATCTAGCAAAATATTCCTATGTTCTGGTGAGGATTTACAAGGCAAAATATGCACAAGCAGGAGGTACTCGAGGCTTTCATTAGCTAAAATTTGGAACAAATATATAATTCATTCAAGTAAATGGGTTTAATACAAACTGTAATAAACAAATAGTTAATGATATTATGCTCTTTATTCAGCCCTAGGGAGGAATAAAGTGTATAGAAAGAGTTCCAGACTAAAACGAGGGATCTTAGTAAATTGCACTTGCATAGCAGTATGCATAATAGCTACTTCACAAAGTAATTTCTCAAGAGTTGATATGAAAAATTCAAAAACATCTACACAAAAGCAGCCAATCAACATTGTATTTCCTACTTTATGGCAAAACTTTGGATTATAGGATTGGTATAGATGGTTAATACATTTGTATGAAAAAACAATAAGATAAATAGTAAGATTCAATTGATATTTAAATCTTATAAATTTTTGAAACCTGTGACTGTCCCAACCTATTGTTAAACAATATTCTCAAACATATCACCATTAAGAACCAAAAGTGTGACAATGTAATACCTGCACAAGAAAGGTGGAAAAAATCAAAATTAGAAACAAAACTACCATCTGCTAGGAATTACAGTTTCAAAATATCTAAACAATACCATAATCTGTGCTACATATCACTCTTCCAGTTAATAAAATAATGAAGAAAATAGAAGCCTTTAAACACGGAAGAAAACAAATTCATGCATCATCACCAATGGATCAACATGAAAGAATGATAGATTAGAATAGCAAAACAATAAAAATCACAAGAGGCAAATAATGTCTCAAATAACAATCATCACCTATTTGTTCGCTATTTTGTTTCTTAGTTCCTCTACTACCACCAAAGCTCGAATTTTAAGATTTGTTTTGACTTCAAGATCTGCATATTTCACATCAGTGTTTTATCAATAAGTTACTAATGACTAATAAAGAAATTCAAGTAAAACTATGGTGCATTGATGAGAATACAAAATGTCATATGTTTATCCTTTAATATTTAATGTTTTATACTTATTTGATACTTAAATGTAGTCATTATTCTGATCTTTTGATTTAGGTTGCAAATGAAGACGTTAAATGCAAAATGAAGCTAATTGGGTGATTTTGAACAGTTTCAACATGACTTTGTAATCTGGGTATAACTCTTTCATATGAGCTCCGTTTTAGATGATTCAAATTTATATGAAACTCCAAGAAAGATATCTACAACTCTTATTTTTTGACTTTTGAGAGATACTTGCCCCATCAAAGTCGAAATCGGAATCGAAGTCAACCCATCTGCATTGTTGACGTTTTGTTTCAAAGTGCTGAACGAAAAGATATGTGAAGCTATTTCAAAGTTTAAATTCAAATTCAAAAAGTAGTCTGTTAAGGGAGGATAATTCAAATCCAAATTCAAATTCAGAGACGAATGATAATTCAAAATTTAAATGAAATTTATTTTATCCAAATCCTATCTAGAGAACTAGTGAAATGAGGAAACTTATATATATGTAGTTTTGAATAGGAGCATGACCATAACCCATTTTCTTCCTCTTTTTTCCACTTTTCATTTTAGTTTTCATCATGACCCTGCATGGCTAAACTCTTCTCATTGGTCGAAGGAGACAGAAACCTCGAAATTGATAAAACTGTGAGATCTAATGCGTTTTTATTATTCAATTTATGCTTTAAGTATCGAATATTCTTCTATACCTATTTATATGATTATCTCGTTTAATTGCTAGGAGGCCTACTAGTTTATTATTCATTGTAACTTACTGCTAGGTTAGACATCAAATCCGTAATTGTTTGATCCTTCTAATCCTTAAAACAATTCAGATTTAATGATTTGCTACGTCAAAAATTATTAGATCTTAAAAAGAACACTCAACTAAATTAAATACAACTGCTTGGCTTGTATTGTTTAGTTTTATCGATCTCTCTGATTCTTAAGACTGCTACTAGATTAAGTCCTTTGCGCTTGTCTTGGGTTGTTTAGTAGTTAAGATTAGTCAGATCTACGACTAAGGAGAGATGGGAAAATAGTTCCAACGATAAATATTCAAAGTGTTATTTGATATATATTTGCATCGATGATTAATTGTAAAATTCTGACGGTGCATGTTGAATTAGACTAAGGTTTGTTCTTTTGATTGATTTTGATATTTTAAATTGAATTGCTCTTTAGTTAGGTTTGTTCTTTTGATTGATTTTGATATTTTAAATTGAATTGCTCTTTAGTTGTTTTTATTTTTCTTGAAATTATTTTCACTATATTTAAAACCCCCCTCCTTATTCAAGTAACATAAAATTAGGCTAGACACTATGGGAACAATCCTTACTCGCACTACTCTATATATATATAAGTTTTATTTTTGGTTGCCTGTGACAGCACACCATGCATATAACTAATATTTCCTCATTTTGAAAAATCAGAAATCAAACTTTCTCCATGGACAAAGCCAATTAAGATAGAGTTAACAATTTTTCCATTAATCGTGTCATAAATTAAACAAGCCTCAATCTCTATCCATTGCCTTCAAGATTTGCATATTTCACATCAATTTTCTATCAATAAGTTACTAATGACTAATAAAGGAATCTAAGTAAACATCTGGTGCATATAACTAACATTTCCTCATTTACAAAAATCAAAAAACAAATTCTCCATGTATAAAGCCACTTAAGATAGAGTCAACAATTTTTCCATTAACAGTGTTGCAAATTAAACAAGCCTTGATCTCCATCCATTGCGTAAATGTTGCATTTGTCCCAAAAAAAGAGAAGAAAAAAAAAACAGAACCGACTACAAGATGCATATAAATACATGATACAATAATAAAAATTAAGCTAATGATGATAGTCTCTTTCTAGGAAATCACAAAAATCAGTAACCCTAAACTAAGCATTTTACTTCCTATCGTGAAACTTGAGTTACTCGCAAGAATTGTATGGTTCTTTCTTTTATCCTATTTGTCAGCATTGGTTCAACTTTCTAACTATTTTTTCCAGTAGTGAGCAAAAGTATGATTGAACATCAAGATTCAAGTACTATAAAAAAAACTAACATGTAGCCCACACAAAATAACGAGCGTTGAATCATATCTGTATATGCATACATACTTGTATGTCTGTGTATAATTTTTTACCCATTCATGCTCAAAAGCTCCCTATACCTAAAAAAAGAAGTTTACAATAGCATAAAGAACACAACACAGCAAGCATAGGAGTTTACACTAAAAAGCTTATGGGTTTCAGATTCTTCCTTTGAAAATTTCAGATTTAGGGTAGTTTACTTTGATACTTTCCAGAACTCTCATTTTGGTTGTAAAACAAATTTAGACTTGTTCTTTCTCATTTCCTCAGTTGCCTTCATTTTCAATGATTCAAGTTCAAGATTGATGTAGAAAAGCTTTAACCTCAGCTTATCACAAAAAAAAAAAGTTGTTAGTTTGAGATTGAGAATTCAGAAAATAGCATAGGAAAAATAATTCAGGCTAAGATAGAACACCAAGAAGCTTGAGGCACATCATGAGCTTTTAGAGAGAAAATGGGTACCTCAGGATAATTGTCACCATCAATCTTCTGAAGGCACATAAATTAGGATTTAGTGAATTGTTTAAGCCCCTGAGGCATTAGTCGGATAATAAATTAGAATACACCCTTTACGAATATAATTAATTGGATAGAAAGCAAAGTAATAAAATTGTTTTCAATCAATATTTGGAGTGAATTTCTACCATTCTCTATTTGATGATTTAAGTAATGTATGGTTGAGCAAATACTAAATAGGAACTGCTAACTTACCACTCCTTGCACATCCAAAATAGTTGTGCTTTGGTCAATGTGCTTCTTTGCAGCAATGGAACGGGCTGACATCTTTACCGCAAGGTCCTTCCAAACTCCCTTACACGAAACTCCTAAAGTCTGTAAATTCTTGGACCACTATTATCAAAGGCACAGAAAAAATAAAAATAGAAATAATAATAATAATAATAATAATTAGAGTAGATCTTCTTTATTATGTTTTATGAGTTTCTATATATCTATTTTTCATTTTAATAATTCTCTGTCCAAAAATTTGGTCATTTCTTGTTTTGTACGTTCCTATTAAGATTTATCTACTTTCTTTTAGGAATAATCCCATCTTATGACAAATTTAAGATTTTCCATATTCCTTAATATTTTTGTTCATCTTACTTGAGGTAAAATATATGACTATCTATAATTTATTTTTAAGATTTAAAAACATCAAAAATAGAAAAAATAGAAAAAGCGAGAAAATCTAGTAGTTTCTAGTGTCACCTTTTGCATGCTTTCATCTCCTTCCAGACCTTTCTCTTTGCTTCACAACACAAAGTGCCGCTTCCCTTCTTTGCTCCTCACTACTCTGATCTTACGAAATGACAATACCAAACGAAAAAAATCATGTTGATGAAACAAAAACAAATCCAACAATGCAAATAACAAATCTGAAGAGTGAAAATGCAATGATAGAGAACTCACAACATACAAATCCATAGGAAAAAATGCAACGAAAACAAACCCACACTGCAAATAACAAACTGAGAAAATCCAAAGATAGAAAGAACACAACACTCAAATCCACAGAAGAAAAAAAAAAACCCATCGCACAACAAAAAACATTTTATTTTAAAAAAAAATGCGTAAATAACGAAATGAGAACAAAAACCCATCGATGAAATGAAAACAAACCCAATGCTGCAAATAATAAACCAGTGAAGATCATATGCTCTTTGGAGGCCGGTGACATTAATGCCGGCATGGATCTACTCAGCCCGCGACCAATGCTACTGAAGTGATCGCATGGCATAGTTTTGCAGTAAGCCTCTTTTCCCCCAAATCTGCTTTCTTGCCCGAATGGTCTTCTTTTCCAATCTCTTCTTCTCCAAAAATATCTCAAGATGATTCATATCCTCTCTCACGTCGTTGCACTTAATTGGTTTGATTCCATATCAAAAACTCCTTCTTATCCGGCGATTTATCTCTCGCAGACCCTCCCTCTCTTTCGAAAAATTTCGGTTCCTCCCCTGTGTGGCTATGATTTCGCTGGTCTCAAGTTCTCTTTGCCGTCAATTGATCTCCAAGTTGGTAAGCCTCACTCTCCCATCATCTCTTGTTCTCCTCTTTGTTTCTAAAATCAAAAGGTTTAAGGAACCCTAATCTCCTTTACTTCTCAACCCGACTCAGATATTAATGGGGCGTAAATTGCTCAATTACAGAGAGAGAACGAAGCGACAGTTACATAATGCCTCTTCGGATTCCAACACCACTTGAATTTATTGAATGGTCTTAACTCTTAATGGAGTAATTTAACGAACAACAATTGAAATGATAAAATGTTACCAGATGTTAAACCAACAAAACTCTGTTAGATCTGTGCAATTTTCTACATAAAAGCAAGAAATGGAATCCAAGTTTATTGATATTTCGTGAAATCTTGAGCAAAACATCATACTGTAAATAAATAATACCAACTATACATATTGTATGATCGATTAGCTCAAGATAATAACTAGCCCAGCCCATAAAAATACCACAATAGTTCATGAGATTACCAAAACAGTACATAAAACAACCACAACAGTATACAAAACTACCACAGTGATACTAACCAATCTAGTCCATAAACTACCACAAAATAATAGTCCATACAATTACCCAACACTAGTTTGCAAGATTATTGTGAAATGCAGGAACTTATTCCAAAAGCTCTGAAATACAGAAACATGCTTACTTAAAACCATCCAACAAGAACCAAAACCCAGAAACTCTGGAAATTGAAATTCTGTAAACTATCAACCAAAAAATATAGGGCATATATACACATTTCTGCTTATTGGACAGCTTGCATACCATAGCACATCTTGCATCTTTAATCACCTCCTCTTAATACCAACCCATTTTATAAATCTAAGGACACAAGTATTAAGGAATAGTTTGTTGCAACATAACTACTTAATTAAACATGACATAAAAACAGCAAGATTAAACCCATGAAGTAAACCAGAATTTAAATACTAAGATTTCCAGCTTAACAATTTTAACACATCTAAAAGCACAATTGTAAAACCATGTAACACTACAACAAAGTTTCCTTTTTGCAAAAAAAAAACTCAAACCATTTTAAATATCCAAAATAGAACACTAATATAATGGTTGAAGTAATACATTCAAAAAAATTCAGTTTAAGAAACATAATTTAAGTAACTTTTAAACAATTCTCAACTATATTTAGGACTAAAACAAATTTTTGGAGTAACATATGATCCCATTAGTGAGTAAAGCCAATGCTCTTATTAGATAACTAACAAATTTTTTTTTTTAGTAAGTAAAGAAGAATCAGTTAATATAAGATAACTAGGAAGTTAAGGTCAAGGATGTTATGAAAAGAAATTAATCCAATCACAATGGAAGCTGGTTCATAACAAAGGAAATAAGAAAAATTCACTCACCAAATGCTTTAAAATGCTGCAACAAAGGGCTGGAACCGAGAGAGATAATACCATCAAAACAGAACATGCAACTTTACCATAAACAATAATTTTCCATAGAAACAAATTCAAGCAACCCCTTAGAAACAGTCCATAGAAACAAATTCAACTATAAAAACAAAACATTTATTTCTCCTTAGAAACAGAATCATGTTTGAAACACTTACAAATATAACCATCCAGCAGACTACAAGAATTAGACTTAATATATAAGCAGTCCATGCAAATTTTGTTGCTAAAGGCTGGAATCAAGAGAGATAAGACCCTGGAAAAAATTAAAGAGTTGTGTCAAAAAAAATAATGAGTACTGCATCATGACTAATCAGTATATTAAAGTCAAAGATGAATGTATACTTCATGTTAAAAAAAAATTACACTAATATGAAGCAGTTTGATAAGCAAGCAGATGCAACATGAAAAACAATAATTTCTCATGTTTCAATGTATCTATAAATATAACAAGCAAGCAGATGCAGCATGTAAGAATTCAGGAAAACAAAGAAGGAGAAATAATAAATACATACCTCAAGCACGACAAATCTGAAAAACACCATATTTTTGGGACTCCAAGTAAAAAGTCTCATCAGAAATCCTAAGAAATTACAAACATGTTAGAACTTCAAGCTGCATCATCTAGGTCATGAAACTGATATTGTGACCTAGAATTGAATAAAATGGCTAGGAATATCCAAACCCTAAGCTAAACCATCTCACTTAAATTAAAGCATAAAACAAAGGCAACTATTTTATTGGACCTAGATCTCCATTCATGATCTCCATTCATGTAAATCTTCAACTATTACAAAGCGATCGATGGAATCTCGCAATGAAAGTTAGTTAAAGTTGTAATCTTTCAATGGAGAGGGAACCGTGGCAAAAGGAAGAATAATAAAGAAAATAGAGCTTACAATGATGATGTCGTTGTCGCACCAAGGGATGTGATTGCCGCCAGAGAAGAAATTAGAGACAAACTCAACCTTTCCAAGCAATTTGTGGAGGAAATTGCACAAAAGCCTAAAGCTCGCATATTCCTGATGATGGAAGAGAGGGAGAGAGCAAAAGAAAGTGAAGAATTCTATAAACTCGCGTGTTCCTAATGAAGAAAGAGAGGAGATGTTGCGGGAAGAAGGGATTCGCACGTTTTAGTTAAGAATAAAACGCAATAAAAAGGAAAATACTTCACTAATTTGTGGCCGGGGAAGAAAGCAGGAATTAAACATGCATTGTAACTTATTACAATGAAAACTAGTCACAGCTAAATATAAATAAACTATCACAACAAACATTTCTCGGGGACAAGAAAATGGATCAGGTATATTTACTTTTGTGACGACAAATTGTCGTCGCAATAAAGTGTATCTTCATGGAAAAAATATTTACCCCACAAAGCACATTTCAGCTTGGTCACGATGCTTTCAACAACAAGACTTCGTGAAAAAAAAAATCATATAGTTTGTCGCACGTATATTATTTGACACAAAAAAAATTTTCACCAACATAAACTCGTGGCTAATAATACGTTTTCATATCACGATTAGCTTTTATGGCAATAACCCACTTTTTGCCACAACTTATTGTCTTAGATATCTAATTTGTGGCAAAAATTATAATATGTTGTAGTGAAATCTTGATTCATAGAAAGCAGTTGTATAACCCTCCTTCCATTGAAATATCGTCTTAAACTTGTTGGAAAATTTTAGAGATGGAAAAAAGAATCTTAAAAATATGATAAGGCTTTGAAGCGTATAAAAATACCATCTTTAAGATGATATTTGTCCCCGCTCACTAAGAGTTTGCTTTTAGGTTTCTAACAAATCACCTCCAGGATACAACAAAACCTTTAAACTCTACAAATAGCAATTTTGGAGAGTTCCTTGAATTTCTATTCAGAATGATAGAAACATAAGTGATGAATGATTTTTCGTGTCTTTACATGTCTATCACATCATTATTTATAAAGTTTGAAAATGTATATGTGAAAACCCATATTATTTTTCAATTTAACTGTTTCTCGCTCGAGCAGAATGTCTAGCGAGGGTGGAGCAAGATCACTGTCTGGACACGTGCTCAAGTGACACATTGAGCGATTATCGAGCGAAGTCACTGTCTAATTCTCGCTCGAGCGACTAGTCAAGCGAGGTCGAGCAACCAACAGTTACGACACAGATCACTTCGGTTGAGGATATGTCTTTTCTTCAGACGTTGCACAGGTTCATTTCAATAGGTCCATGCTCGAGCGTGATGTCAAGCGAGATGTCGATGAAAATTCTCAACATTTTCACAAGTTTTCTTCCTTCAACATTTTAAATACATATTACAACCTATTTCAACACTCTCACGAAAAGCACTTTATGAACAGTGCATTACCCTTCATAAATTAGCAATTCAAGCTGAGAGAGAGTAAGAGCCATGCATCAATTAGACACTCACGAAAGTCTACACATGTGGACCTTCAACTCTTCCACACGAAGCCCCTGCACATTTGACCGAATAGAATTCATTTCCTGGACTTGCATCATGGAATTTACACCTCACGCAACTCCCTTACCGACCATTTATATGCACCAGATTGAAGCACCTCAACACCGAAAGCAACACGTTTCAGTCCCAGCTACTGCACCAAATTCCCCCTTGCACCTAATGGAGTTGTTGGGAAAAAAATTTAGAGATGGGAAAGAGAATCTAAAAAAAATAAATCAAGACTTTGAGGCGTATAGAACTACTATATTTAAGACGATGTTTGCCCCCACTCACTAAAAGTTTGCTAAGGATTTCTAACAAATCGTTTCCAGAATACAACAAAGTCTTTAAACTTTCCAAATAGCAATTTTGGAAAGTTTCTAGATTTTCTATTGAGAATGACAGAAAACAAAGAAGATGAAGAAAATCTTTCTTGTGTCTTTACAGACCTATCATCACACTATTTGTAAAGTCTGAAAAGGCATCGTTGAAAAATCACGAAACTGGCAATTTACAGTTTCTCACTCGAGCGAGGTGTCGAGCACGGGTCGAGCGAAATTACTGCATGGCCCTTCACTCGAGCTACACGTCAAGCAATGATCAAGCGAAACCACTGCCTGGTATCTCGCTCAAGCGATATGTCGAGCGAGTAACGATATTACACAACACTTCAGATGAGATGTGTTTCTTCTTTAAAGGTTTTACAATTCTTGATCTCAACAGTATCACGCTCGAGTGATACTTCGAGCGAAAATCAAACGAGATCACTATCTGGTCTCTCACTTGAGTAGTATGTCAAGCGAGAGTTAAGCGAGATCTCAACCTTGACTTAGCTCAAGCGACATGTCAAATGATCGTCGAGCGAAATCTCGGCCTGCACACAATTCTCAACCATTTTTCACAAGCTTTATTTTTTCAACTTTTAAATATATATTACAACATATTCCAACAATCTCCCAATAGGTTGTGATATGTATTTAAAGTTTCGTTTCACTATTGACATTATCATACATAAAAGAATGTATATTTCGACTTAAACCTTCTCTTAGTGTAATTAGTTTAAAGTTCTGAAAAGTAATTGATGGCCCAGGCTTAAATCAAAACTTTTTAGCTCAAAATCGGAACCAACACACACACGATAATATTATTTTCTCAATAGAATTTCATAATAATTAGTACTATTATGGT
Organism: Platycarya strobilacea; assembly: GCA_036898215.1. Taxonomy (NCBI): domain Eukaryota; kingdom Viridiplantae; phylum Streptophyta; class Magnoliopsida; order Fagales; family Juglandaceae; genus Platycarya; species Platycarya strobilacea. Next base: position 20,663,577 of record CM072555.1, on the reverse strand, counting down.
CTTGTGCTACATATTGGTTTAATAAACATTTACAAGAGATAAACTCAAATCTCTTGATAGAAATGACACAACTACTATGTTCATATAAGCGAAGTTCCTTTAGCCCCCGTTACCAAGACACTTCTGAATCTGAACTTCATTAGGAGTAAAACTCGTCATCTTTTAACATAACAGTCAATATTTTCCATCTTAAATGAGACTTTATTAGTTGAAGTGTTCTTCTAATCACAAATCAGTAACTCGTTATTACCCATTAAACTCTTCTAGATAAATCTTAAGAGTTGGGTTATCATTACTGGTGATTCTCTTGAAAGGATTTCAATCTCATTCCAATGGATGTACTCCTTACTAGTTCTCACGATAAACCTTTGGTAAAAGGATCTGCCAAGTTATAACTTGACCTCACATAAACGATCGTTATAATTCCATCAACTACTAATTGTCTAATATAATCATGTCTTAGACTTATATATCTAGACTTACCATTGTACACTTTCTTGTACGCTTTAAACATAATAGCTTCACTATCACAATGCAGCGAAATAGCAGGCATAGGTTGTGGCCACAACTCTATATCTAATAATATATTCTTAAGCCATTTTGCTTCTTTCCCTACTGTTGCTAAAGCAATAAACTCTGATTCCATTGTGGAATGAAAGATACACATTTATTTCTTTGATGCTCAAGAAATAACACCCCCATTAAGGGTAAATATCCAACTTGTCGTGAATTTATTGTCACTTATGTTATTAATCCAACTAGCATCTGAGTATCCTTCAAGTACCGCTGAAAATTTTGAATAAAAGAGTCCTAAACGTATGGTTTTCTTTATATAACCAAGAATTCTATCAATTGCTTTCCAATGATCTACACTAGGACAACTAATGTATTTTAAAAGTTTGCACACAGCAAAAGCAATATCAAGTCTAGTACAATACATAGCATACATCATACTACAAATTGCACTAGCATACTTCAGTTGTACTATTGTTCTTCTAGAATTTTTATCCAATTTGACACTAGAGTCAAATGGTATATTTGCTTCTTTTATTCCTAAATGTTTGAATTTAAGAAGTATTTTCTCAATATAATGAGATTGACATAGTGCATAACTAACACCATATTTCTTCACTTTAATACCCAAAATAGTATTTGCTTCATTGAGATCTTTCATTTTGAATTTTGAAGTCAAATACTTCTTGGTTTCAAATATGCCTTCCATATTAGTACCAAAAATTAGTATGTCATCAATATAAAGACAAACAATAACACCATAATTTTAAGTCAATTTTGAATAAATACACTTATCGGTACTATTGTGTTTGAAACCATCAACCAAAATAACATAATCAAACTTTTCATACCATTGTTTTGGTGCTTGTCTCAGTCCATATAATATAATGACTAATTTACATATTTTCTTTTCATTTCTTGGTAGAACAAACCCATCAAGTTGTTCTATGTAAACTTCCTCATCAAGTTCATTATTTAAGAAGATAATTTTTACATCCATTTGATGTATAAGTAAATCATATATTGATGCAAGAATAACAAGTACACGAATTGATATGACCCTTGCCACTAGAGCATAGGTATCAAAATAGTTTATCCCTTACTTCTGACTAAAACATTTTGCTACCAATCTATCCTTGAAGGTATGAATTGAACCATTAGTATTATACTTCCTTCTTAACACCCATTTGCAACCAATGGCCTTAGAATTTGGAGGTAAGTCCACTAGTACCCAAATATTATTAGATAATATTAAGTCCATCTCATCATTTATTGCTTCCTTCTAAAAGACTGCATCTCTAGAAGACAAAACTTCTTTAAAACTTTTTGAATCATCTTCCATGTTTAGAACAATGGGTATTTTATTGAGGATTGTGTTTAAGTCTCCTTCCACAATGAAGACTAAAGCAAGAGTTGATACAAAATTAGAACCAAAATCTTCTTTTCTAACTCTCTGACTTTTTTTTTTGGCTCTATTGGCAAATCTATAGACTTTCTCTTATTTTTATTAAGAGAATTATTTAAATCAGAGTTAAAATCTTGAGTTTGACTTGGTTCTGAAACATATTCAGACTCATTATTAAATTTATTTTCAATAAATTCAATATTTTTTTATTCCACTATGATATTAGAACTCAAATCCAATAATCTATATGTCCTGGAATTTTCAGCATAACCAACAAACACATTTTTTGTTCTTTTTAGTCCTAACTTAGTTCTTTTTGGATCTGGAATTTTGTAAAATGCCAAACACGCTCATACTTTAAGATAATTTAGATTTGGGTTTCTTCCATTCCAAAGTTCATAAGGTGACACTTGTAATTTCTTGGATGGTATTCTATTATACACATAGCATGTTGTAAGTAATATCTCTCCACAAATTGAAAGGCAATTTTGCACTTAAAATCATAGCATTGACCATATCTACAAGTGTCTTATTTTTTCTCTCAACCAAATCATTTTGTTGTGGTGTGTAAGGTGAGGTCATTTGATGTATAATCTCATACTCTTTATAGAAATTAGAAAATTCATGTGAGAAGTATTCTCCACCTCTATTAGTTCTAAGAACTTTAATCTCTTTTTTTTTTCTTTTGATTTTCTACTTCTAATTTATACCGAATGAACATGTTATAGGCCTCATCTTTACTCTTCAACAAGTATACAATAGTATATCTAGAAAAATCATCTATAAATGTAATAAAATATTTCCTACCTCCTCTAATCAAAATGCCATTTAACCACAAATATCAGAATGTATAAGTTATAAAATTCGGGAATTCTTTTTAGCAGTAGGAAATGGTTTCTTAGCCATTTTTGCTTGAATACAAATTTCACATTTAGAATCAACAATACCATCATAAGAAATCAAATCATGCTTTGACATGTGCTTCATATACTTTAAATTTAAATGTGCTAATCGACCATGCCATAAAGTAAAAGAATCAAATAAATAAGCAGAATATGCATCATCTTTATTAATAACAATTCTCAGTTTGAACATCCCATTATAGGAATATCCTTTGCCTAAAAACACCCCATTTTTAGACAAAATCAAGTTATCAGACTCAAGGATAGCTTTAATGCCCTTTTTATATAACAGATTGGCAAATAAAAGATTCTTCTTAATTTATGGGACACGAAGAACAATGGTCAATACAAGTTTCTTTCCAAAAGTAAGTTACATCTCCACATTTTCTCTTCTATGGATTTGGACTGCATTGTGATTTCCCATAATAACTTGTTGACCATCAATAGCCTCGACATAGTTTTTGAATTGCGCCTTATCATTGCACACATGCACTGTAGCGCCAAAATTAAACCATCAATCAGAAGAATTTGCAGTAGAAGCAAGATGCACTTCAATTATCATACGAATCTCTATTTCTTCCACCATGGCAATTAATTCTTCAATTCCATTTGCAATATTTGAACTGCTTCCATCTTCTTTCTTCTTATTTTTTAAAAATCTACATTCACCAATGTAATGACATTTTTTTCCACAGTTGAAGCATTGCCTATTTTTCTTAACTTTATCGGTGGAGAAATTCTTCTTGAAAGTGTTACCCTTCTTAGGCTTAAGAAAATTCATTTTTCTTGTCATCACCATTTTGAACATTGTTCACATTCACTTTAGAATCAGAATGGCTATCATTAGGAATTTTACTCTCCTCTTCAATTCATAAATGCTTTCCAATTTGTTGTAAGGTGAGTTTTTCTACCATATGTAGAAACTTCTTCCTATAATTATTCCAACTTTGTAGGAGTTTATCAATAATTGCATCCACTTGGAATGTCTCAGGAATGATGATAGACTGATCACAGAGTTTATTAACCAAGACTTACAATTCATGCATTTGGTCTAACACAGACACATTTTTAACCATTTTGAATTCAAAGTACTTCAAAATTATAAATTTATCAATACCCACTTTTTCTACCTTATACTTTACTTCAAGGGCATTCCATATTTCCAAAGAAGATTTTATAGCAATAAATAAATCATACAAACGATCAAAAAGAGTATTAAGAATGTGACCTATGAGACCAATTCATCCTTCTCGTATTTCTTTTTCAACGCCTTAATGGTCTCAGAATCTTTAAGAGTTAGCGCAATAATTGACTCCAAACTTGAATCCAAAACATAGAAGATCTTCAGTGCTGTGAAGAGAAACTTCATCTTATCTTGCCAGCGAGTGAAGTTAGATCCCTTGAATCTGTCCAACTTCACAAAATTTTGATTCATGACTTTGAAAGCAGTGGATTCAGACCCTCCTTCCATTGCAAAAATATCTTCTTAATATTATTGGGAAAGAATTTAGAGATGGGAAAGAGAATCTAAAAAAAAAAAAATCAAAACTTTGAGGCGTATAGAACTACTGTCATTAAGACAATATTTGCCCCCACTCACTAAGAGTCTGCTAAGACTTTCAAGCAAATCGTCTCCAGAATACAACAAAACTTTTGAACTTTTCAAATAGCAATTTTTGAAAGTTCCTAATATTTCTATTGAGAATAATAGAAAACAGGAAGATGAAGGAAATCTTTCTCGTGTATTTACAGACCTGTCACCACACTACTTATAAAGCCTGAAAAGGCATCTGTGAAAAATCACGAAATTGGCATTTACAGTTTCTCGCTCGAGCGTGGGTCAAGCGAGATCACTGCCTGGCCCCTCGCTCGAGCTACATGTTAAGCAATGATCAAAAGAGACTATTGTCTAGTATCTCGCTCGAGCAAGTGTCGAGCGAGTAACGATATTACACAACACTTCGAATGAGATACGTTTCTTCTTCAAACGTTTTACAATCCGGATTCCAACAGTATCACGCTCAAGCAATACGTTGAGCGAAGATATATCAAGTGAGATTACTGCTTGATTTCTTGCTCGAGTGGTACATCGAGCGAGAATTAAGCGAGATCTCGGCCTGCACATAATTCTCAACCATTTTTTACAAGCTTCCTTCTTTCAACTTTTAAATATATATTACAACATATTCCAACAAGAGTTAGACTTGGGATTAATCCACATTCAACCCTGCACTAAGGCCACGCAAGATCACTTCAGCGCAAGACACCTCAAGGCCCAGCACCGAATTAATCAATCTTCAAGTCCCCGCATGATAGGTCCCAAACTAAGAGGTAAAATAAATGCTACGGAATAATTCTCTTGTGGGAGAATGAACCACAATTTGAGTAAAATTCTCTTCGAGTGAGAATGTACCGCAGATTGAATAAACTTGCCTAATTTCATTAATAATCGTTTGCTGCTTAAATAGCAAAACCACTTAACAACCCACGTACATAAAGCCTAAAATGAAGCATAACACTATACAACTAGTAACCGAACGCAAACGTACGGACTAACGGATGGAAATAAGAGCATGTTTAGGATTGCGTTTCGAAATTTTAAAAGTGTTTTTAAGCAGTTAAAAGTACTTTTAAAGAAAAATGATATGTTTGGATAATTTTATTAAAAACGCTTTAGTCGGTTGAAAAAGTAAAAAATCAGTTTTTTCAATAAGTACAAAATTAAAATTTTTATCAAAAAACTCAGGCAGATAACTATATATTTTTAAAAAACTACCATAACTAACTCTAAAAGTGCTTTAGACATATCGATCCCAAACAGTAAATAGTTTTTTAATTGTAGAGCTTATTATATTAAACTTTAAACTATAAACCTTAAGTTAAAAATAATATTTCTCACCACAATTCCAAACATATACTAAATATGCGAGTAACCGAACACCAACACACGTAAAACAGAGCAAATAACTGGACTAAAACACACGTAAATAACACAAGAAAATATACGTAAAAATCAAACATAACTGCATGAGCCAACTCAGCTGCAGAACGACGTGGCCTATCACTGCACTCCATGTTCCGTGCCCCATCTCAAACCATTCAGCCCATGCACTCAAGACAACTCACGGCCCAACTCAGGACTTGCATCTGACCTGCACAAGACGCTACACGAAATTCACTTACGTTTTTACCCTGCTGCACTAAAGCACTGCCGAACTCCATCTCCAAGCCACGTCCCTTGTTGCCTATTTCGGACAGACTACACCTGCTAGTAGTGAAAAGGCTTGATTAAACTTACAGGAAAATAGCATCAGTTGGGACTTGCGGCAAAGAGAAGAAAAAGGGGAGGAAAGGAAGGAGGCAACTCAGTTTTTCTGGAGGGTTTTTTGTAGACCAGAGCTGGCCAAATCTCCCTCTAGTTTTGCCCAGATTTCCCTTGTTTCATATTTCAGGTTTTTTTTTAATCCGTAGACCATTTTTGGCTGGTTTCAAGTTCCTTATTTGATTGCTTTAATGCTTACATTGTTTCCTTTCTAGTTCATTTTATTTCTGCAATTATCACAGCAGTTTTCGTTTTCGGTGGGTTTTCATTCGGTGCTTTTAACTTTATTTCAGTAGCTTATTTGTGTAGGCGTAGCTCTGTTCAGTGCTTTCGTTTACAACATATTTATCAGCAGCTTGTTTATTTAGTTCGGTTACTGTGGGTTCATTTTGGTTCATGAGTCTTTGAGATACAGGTTTCCATAATTTGTATTATGCTGTCGACGTGGGTTTCGTATATTAGCAGCTTGGTTGTTTTCAGTTTTTCATTTTTGTAGTCCTTCATGTTATTAGGTTTTCAATCGGTAGTTAAATTTTGATTATTGTTCGGCACTTTATATTCAAGCATCATTCCATTTATGTGGTAATTATCTTGGGTTATATTTATTTTTGTTTCCAGCTTTAGGTTCAGTTGTTTGGAGTTGAAATTCGTTTTTACATCATCCGTGTCGGATGATTTCTAGGGTAGTTTTTTGGGGTTTAATTTGGATTTGGTGGAGTGAAAATAATTTGGTTTCTCATTCATAGGGTATTTGATAAAATGTTTCATAGAACGTAAACTTCATAATTTTGTGTTTATTGTTTGAAAATATTGGATTAAATGACATTGATGATTATGGTTTGGCTTCTAAAGCGAGAATAATCACAAATTATTCAATGCACATCCATAAATTCACTTAATGCATAAAACTGATTGAAGTAGTGTCAAGATGCATTAGAACAAAAATTATTAGATGTTAGCCAAATATTTTTTATTCCAAATTTGTGTTTGGTAACATTATATTCTTTATTTTTCTTGAATAAATCTTAACCACCATTCATCATCTTACTCAAAAAGAAACACGGCGTTCTTATAATGTCCAAAATTAATTTTCATTGTGAATATCATTGTAGATAGTCTTAGGTTATAATTTCATTTTATTTTTAGTAGTGGATAAATTTGCATATTAAATTAATAGTTTCTTGAGAAAATGATTCAGGGACTTCCCTAATATTACTTGACAACTCTTGTGAGTCATTTCTAAAATATTTTTAGAGTTAGTCATTTCCTCAGGTTCTTTGAGAACTTCTTCTTTTGACGATTTAGAGGAAGATGTTTCCTCTATATCAGAATTTGAATTCAGCATAATGTTTTCATACGGAAGATGGTTCAAAAGATCTTGATGCTCGAGATAGGTTTGTTGAATTTTTTGTAAAAGATCCTCTCTATCTTAAATGGTCAGGACTGGATTATTATATAAATTTCTTTAGTATTTTAAAATCACTACAAGGTTTGTGTATTCCTCGTAGGAGTACTTTACCTCTCTTTATTGGAGTAAGCATATCTTCTATTCCATAGAACAATATAGGGACTTTGTTATTATCGGGACTATTCATTCCTCCTGAATGAAGATGAAATTGTCTAGACTTTGGATTAAGTCTTTCATTTGAGGTTTAGTCTCCGTTATGAGATCTAAAGTCGTGGTATTATTGAGTTGTGTAGACTCACTAACTTAATCGAGTTTACTCTCTACATAATTTTGATTTATGCTGTGTTTTTTCGGATTTTTTGAAAAAGGAACTACATATATCACTAAGGTTATTTATACCACTAATACCACTAAGATTCTCGGACTCTCTATCTACATGGAAAACGTGTCTAAAAATCTTTTAATTCTTTTCCTACATAAGTAGTAATACAATCTATTTTACTGTTGTTTCCACCATTCTGGATTATCCTTGCCACCTAAAGGCCTCTTGCAAATTCTTGTGGCCTAAAACCTAACTTTTTGATATTTTTCAAGACTGCTTCACAAAGCGATACGAGATGCAAAGAAAATATGGGCTTTAGAATAAAGCGAGCACATGGGTTTCTGAATAATAAAAAATGAAACAAACAACAAAACAACAAATAAATTGAATTAATACTTATAATAGAAAGAGAAGTACCTTACAAAAACATTACGTAACTCTGGTACCAGAGTAGACAAAGGAGGAATTGCATAATCTCAATAATCTTCTTGAATATTAGAGTGGAAAATGATGACGTCGAAAGATTCCCAAACGATTGCACCAGTATGATTGATATCTTGTCGTCACATACTATCCAGCACATGATGAGTCATTTGCTTTATAAAGTAAAAATGCTTCTTATCTACAAAAGAAAATGAAGTGGTTTAAAATAAAAGAGAAAAATGAGCATTGCAAAAAGAAGATTCTTTCTTATCTTCTTATCTTCTTTTTCTTAGAATCAATCATGTATTTTACAATTAAATAGAAGTGATCCCTCAAAACATGAGGCATCGATCTCTCAGCCTCTCTCTCTTGTAAAAATTTCTCTCAATAATAAAAGGTTGTGTTCTTTTCCATTATCATCTTAAGTCTAGTTAAATATTGCCCTGCTCTTGCAATATTGCTCCACTCTTGGTATCCGTCTACTTTGGTATCAAAGCTACATGGCGATTCTGTAAGGTATTTGTCAAAACCCAAGGCAAGAGACCACGGGTCATGCCTTGATAAGCACCCTGCCGTGTCCAGACAACACATCTGGAGCACAATTGGCATCACTTGATTGCTCACAGGCCGAGTCTTTGGAGAATGCGAGGTCACGGCCACCCTCAAGAAGGCACATCCTAGCGCATGGATTACGCGCACACATGGCGCGCATGCATGGCCTAAGCCTCAGCACAGCACGCGCACACACGCCAAAGGAATTGACGGTGCGGCTACCCAACATGCGCACACGCGCTAGCATGCCTCTCAACGCCCTGGCCTTGGTCAATTATTTTTCTACTTTAAGTATTAATTAAGCTTATTTGCTATTTTGTTCTTTGTTTCATTTCAGGTTATTCTAAAACCCATATGCTTGCTTTACTCTAAAGCCCATATTTTTCCTGCATCTCATATCGCTTTGTAAAGCAGTTTTAGGGAATATTGATAGAGTGGAAAAAATGTGGTAATTGAGTGCTACTTTTAATAGTCTTTGATCTAGCAAATATTTTTAAGTGCTCAATTACACATTTAATGGACATAAGGGCTGTGATGGTAAAAAGGAAGTAAACCCAGGAGTAAAAGGATCCGGCTTACACTCAACCCCACTAAAATCCACTCACCCTCGACACTTAGCACTCAAACTCCCTTCTACACATACCCTAACCCTCACCACTCCTCAGTTTCTACAGGTGCCAACCATATGGAACTTGAGGGATCAACTAACCACAGGGAATTGGAGAGAAATCCGTTGGAGATGCAAGGCTTTTCCAAAAAAAAAAAGGAGGGGAGGGATAAAGGCAAAACAAAAGGAGGGGAAGTGGAGCAGACGGGAGGCATAGTAGAGAAGAATTGGAGCGAGAAAATAGAGACTTTTTTAGTATTTTCTTAAACAAGGGATTGTTTTTGTTTTACTCTGAGAAGATATTTGAACATCTTTGATGTCACGTGAGTACTTATTTATCAGGATTGATGTTTCTTTATCAGGATTTTCTATACTCTCGGGGAGTAGTTATTTTATCTCTTGAACTCACTCCTTTCCGAGTCAAGATAAATTAGTGTTTTTTTATTCTATTTTGAACTATTGTTGATGTAAAGCACAATAGGTGCTTAAGAGGGATAGCACTCAGATTTATGAGCTAATTGTTAAGGATTGTGGTGGATTTTTAGAGTACTTTTATGAATTCTGGAATGTTCTTTAATTTTATTTATCATCCGATTATGCAACCATGACTAGAAGCTTGATCAAGAGAAACTAGAGTTAGAAATCTAGTTAAGAGAATCATTAAGAGATGTTACCCATGGTTTAGGGCTCTTTCCCCAAAAGTTATTTTCAGCCAATTATCGTTCGTATTTTCAGGTTATTCATAGTCTAGTTTTAACTGTTTCAGCACTTAACTTGCTTATAATTAAAATTCTACTTCCTCCGGATACGAGAAAAGCAACAATTAGTTTTGAGTTTGTTTATATTGTTTTTCCCGTTCTTCTCTTGCAAAGAGTAAGGTTATTTAACTTATCCATTGTGAGAATCCGAGAATAACTTCAGTTATTTTGCTACTATATTTTCTTTAATTTATTTTCTTGAATAACCCAGTTGAAATGGTTGTCTTAGTCCCTGAGAATCAACCTGGGGACTCTTTATATACTGCATTCTGACCCTCTTGCACTTGGGAGGTTAATCTTTAAGAAGAACTAAATATCAGAGTTTTAGGTTTTAGGCATCAAGAATATGTAAGGAAAAAATCTTTAAAACATTTATTATTAAGAGCATCCATTACACTCATAAATAATACTTAGAAGGAATTTATTAATTTATCTTTAAATATTATTCATGAGTATAATAAATATTCTTAAATAATAAATGTTGTCTAATATTGCTCATATGCAAGAAGTATTTAGGTAGCACGGATAATCCAAATGGCAAAGTTAAAATCCATGTTAACCTCTAGCCTACTCTGACACCCTAGGTCTAGGTGGAATCTCGACGCTACAAATTATGTTATTTCCTCAAGACTTCATGTGCTTCGTTATCCACAACGGCAATCTTTGAGTTGACAAAAACCTTTAGTTTTCGAGCAAGTTTCTCAAGATTACTGACAACCATCCCGAGCAAAGGAGCCAAGTAAACATGCTTAGCCATTCCGAGCAAGCACGCCAAGCAAGCATACTGACCAAGTATAACAAGTAAGTAAGGATAAAATTAAAATTTGATATTTGGGAGAAGAATTGATAAGTGCAATATGTATAAGTATAAATAATATGTATTTTTTATACGTGATTATATAAAAAATAATAATCATATATCATAAAACAACGATCTTTCATGAAATATAATTAATCTATTATCATCTCTAAAGTAAAATTTTTAAAAAATTTATCTCAAAACTTACATTACTTTCTGAATTGTCTACATTTTTCTTTTTAAGAAAAAAAATCAATTATTTTTGATTTGTTCATTTTCTTTTATACTTAAAGAAAAATCTATAGATCAAAAATAAATCTGAGAAATACCTAATAAGTAATTATATAAAATTATTATATTTTTTTTTTGTATAGTTTGTATATACTACTAAGTGAACAAAAAAATCATGTGAATAACAAATAAATTTTCGAAAGTGAACAAAAATAAGTAACTATGTGAGTCTCTCACAAATAAATTATGATCAATGGGTCATCACAAATATAAAAAATGTGGCTCATCAATAGCTTAGGTAATCAGGCTCAAAATAAATTAGAACATTAACAATAAAGATGAAAGGAAATAAAATAGAGTTGTTATTGCAAGTAAATAATAATAATAATGGACATCAGTACACTATACATGTTTAGATTAACATATCCGGAATTGTAAATTTCGTGTTACGGGTGAAGATTGCTTCAAAAGAAAATCAAACGAAAACCATAGTTTGTGCAACTGTGCTTTAATGGCTCTAGCGTTAGTGTCGTAAAGAATCAAATAAAAAAAAAAAACTTAAAGAGACGTTGTGTAGTAGACAAAGAGAAAGGTATCGGTGATGGAGTGATGGATTGATGGATTGAGTAAATGCTGAAAACTGTAATTGTCAAAATAATCCCACACCGAAGGCTGTGTAGCCTGTGTAATTGTCATTGTCATAATTGTTGAAATTAAAACTGTGTTCAGTTAATACTTGGGAGCATGTCAAATCACTAAAGTCTAGAATTAGAGTGAGGGTGTTTTCGTGTTTGAAGTATTGTAGACTAAAGGATATTAAATGAAGTGAAAAGTTAGTTGTTAGAGCATTCTTAATGGCTTTCGTAAAATATATTTTTTTGTAAAATATAAAAAAAGTAATTCAAAACTCCATTCTAATAGATTTTGTATTTTTATTTTTATTATACATTTGCTACAGTAATCATCTAGATGTTGAGGATACTATTCACAACTCTAAAACATTTTAAATTAATTTCTCTTTCCTTTAATTTTTTTCTCACTAAAAGTTATCAAAAGATGTCAATATATTATTGATAATTTATTTAAAATGAATAAAAAATATGAGAAAGTATAATATTTAAATGATATAAAAAAAATTAATGAATGATATTATTGTAAAAATCAGTATGTAAAATAGAAAAAACAAGTTCTAATGATGTATTTTAAAGTATAAGATAGAAAAGCTATTGAAAATGTTCTAAGAGTCTAAATTAAGAGTGTCAGGTAAAGTGATCAGAAGTTAGAGTGGGGGCTACGTGAGTATTAGGAGAGACAATTTCAATAAAAGTTTTAAAAACTTAAGTATTAGGAGGAAATTTCACTTTTTAAAAGTTTTCTGGCGGTAGCCCCCCAACATTGTATGCAGTTCTATCCCTAGCGAAGCAGCAAAGCTCAGCACACGTGCACGCTGCCAAGAGGCCTATGTTTTTTATGCCAACGCAACCTCTTTGCCACCAAGGCACGCCATATTAGCCACGAACGTGAAGGCTAAAGCCGATGATGCAGTCCTTCTCTTCTACAATAAGCTAACATTGTCCAGGCGTCACGGCGTCACGGCCATCAAAAAGCCCAAAAAGGGTCTACAGTTCACTCTTTGACAGCCTAGTTTGGTCGAAGTCTCCCCTATGTTGTTGTCCCTAATGTCATACGCACGGTGAGCTTCAAGCCCTCTCTTTCTCGATCTAGTGTCCCTAATGCTTTGCTTGTGGAAAGTGGAAACCGAATACTTAGATGCACTTTTGTGTTAAATTACTTTAACATCCTTGAGCTTGATTACCTTGTTACCCCTAAATATCCAAGCTATGGCAGATTGTGTACGTGGGCTTGGTTTATTTTAGATTGAAAAATGATAGTTGTAATAATAAAGTTATAAGTAGTGTATAGTCAGTTTGAAATAAGTGAATATATATGAGATTCACATGAAAAAAAAATTAATTTTTTTAATAGTAGACTCTACTTTTTTTTAAATGATTAAACATTGCTTACAACTTCACGACTGTATATAATATTACTTGGTTAGATTTTGTGTTAAAGATTGAGCCTAGTTACACTTTGCTACTACACACGTTATAATATTTTTAGTGGGCTTAAACTCTTATGGGCCTTTTTTTTCATGTTGTGCTTTATTTATTTATAACTCATAAACTATTATATTGTATGGAATATTGTATGGAATGAATACAAATATAAGTTCAATATTGTATAGTAAAAGTTTAGTCTTTATGTTTAAACACTTTAAGTTCAATATTGTATGGAATGAATCTCTAATATTAGTTTTACTAGGTTCTGATATATTTATGCTATTAAAGTTTTATATTTTAAAATAAAGAAATATGTTAAGAATATTTAAATTATACCAGTATTTGATAGGAATTATTGTGAAATTGAATACTTATGTTAATTATAAAAAAGTAAACCTATTTTTAGAGTTGAGGTGTTCACTACTTGTTTTTATAATTGTATATAAAGCAAGTATTTTTTTAATTTTAATATGTTGTTAGTATTTGAATAATATAAAATATTAATATTCTTTGATTTTCGTGTTAAACAGGATAATTTTTTGATTACGTGTTACGGTGTGATTTCAATTATGTAAGACATTAGAACATGTTTTCTTATATAAATTTAGTGATATTTAATAGTTTGTATAAGTGACAAGCTACAAAATGAAATTCAAGAAGTAGCGCAACGAAGTAAATAATTTGATCACAAATTAGGTTCATTACAGTTTAGCTTATATGGATTATTATTAGAACTAGTTCTTTATCAGCCATTTTTATGTTTCACTCATGCAAGCGTGTCACCTAGCACAGCACACGACCACGCCATTCCAAAATCATAGTTAAAATTTATAATTATTTATATCAGTATGTATATCATGCATCTCACATCGCATAAGACACAAACTATTTTAAGCTCAAGTGCAAGATAAGATAAGATCAGTTAATCATTTTAATTCAAATAGTCAATCAGATGCATGGTACTTATGCAGTTCATATAATGGTTGATGTGCAAGTCACAAACTCAAGTATGGTCCATCATAATACGCCAGAAAACTATCAACGGCTTCCCTTACTATAGTGGGACGTGGGGCAGCCGATGCACAACCTCATACATAGAGTTAAATGTATTGCCAATCAAATCAGTTATATTAATTAGATCAGTTAAACCAATTAAATCAATCAGTTAATTCATATAAGTAATTATACATAGCACAAGAATCAGCATGAACAACCATGTTTTAAATTCTCAGCACGAGACTTTTATGAAAACTTTACGTTTATTACGTTCACGTTGTGGAGAATTCTTACTGTTCTTCGACTTATTTTAGTTTGTTTCATGTTTTTAAGCAATCCAGATCAGAATGATGATCAATGCGAGCAAGCGAGCCAGACTTAGATGGAGCAGTTGAATACAATTTTAGGCATTAATTGTTTAATTTGTTTATTTATTAAATCAAAAATATCTTATTGAATTTATTTTATAAAAATCACATGGCACTCCTAGCCTGTTAAAAAGGAGTGTTACAAATTAAAAAGTGAAGGATGGAGAAGGTTTGAGGATTCATTGAGAAAGATGGTTTCTTCGTCCTCTATTTCGAGCGTGAATCATAAAGGATATAAGAATATATTGTCATCTACTAATAGTGTATATGGAAGAAGGGAGTCCCATGTGGAGGTTTTGAAGAAGACGCCGTCAAGTATGGTGGACAGTAGAGAGGTTTGTCGAGGATGGTGGGAAGTTTTTACACTTGGAAGAGCAATCGTTGAAGAAGGTTGTTCATATTCTCAAGGGTGATGGCATGGGTCCCAATAGAGGCATAATGGGGTATAGGAATGATTTATCAGTGAATATCATGCAGTAGGCTCTATGGGACATACAATATAACATGGTTTTGATACTGAAATGGATTTTGTTGGATATGGGCCATGTGGGCTCTTATGGACTTAATAATGGGCTTGTGGGTGTGCAGAAAGTTATATTGGATGATGGGCCGTTATCAAGTTTGGGTTGTAAGAGGATTAATAATCAGAATGGTAAAAAAAGAATAGCAAATGGGTCGAGCTTGGTTAAAAGCCCAAAAATGATGTGTCAGGTTAAACATAATCTCAGTGTATTAGGTGTATCGAGTTTAGTTACTACAAGTTTTTCGACACCACTAACTGCCCTTATTGTTTCAAATGTGGCACAAAATTGTTTGTCATTCTTTGACAACTCTTTTGGTAGTATGACAGACTTATTTTTTTACTCTGAAACTAGAAAAGGGCGAAATAGCACTTCAGGATGGCGATAAGGAAGCGCTAAGTGGAGAGGACATTATACAGCTTGTGCCTCTCACTTCACTGGATACACGTATGCATATTTTGGAGTCGGTTCCTTTGTCTTTAAAGCCTATTCTGCCAGGTCAATATTTGTTGAAATGCTAAAATGGTCAATTGTCTTGTTGAAAAGCCCTTCTTATGGATATCAAAGATGGTCACTCTTCGTTTTTCAGGATCATATTTTGCAGGTTTATGAAATTCTCCTAATCAAGACGGTTGATCACAGACCTAATCTTGATGGTTTGGTTTTTGATTCATTGGATACTTTTTCTACAAATTAATTAGAAAGACCATTTAAGGAAAATGAGGTTTATCAGGTGGTGTTCGGAATGGTCAAAGATAAATCCCTTGACCCGAATATTTTATCCATGAGTTTTTTCAAGTTTGTTGAGATATTGTGAAAGTAGACGTGTTGCGAGAATTCCAAAAATCTCCAAGTATCGAAAGTTTGAGAATTTTCATAATGTCACCTTCATCTTTCTTCTTCCTAAAATAGTTTAGGCCTCTTATTTGAAGCATTTTTGCTCTATTACCCTCGTAAGTGAGTTTTATAAAATAATTTCTATGGTGTTCTCCAGTCGCATGAGTATAGTGATGGAAAAAGTTATTTCTAAAAGTTGAAAAGCAATTTAGATTGGGGTAGGCAAGTACTTGATTTCGTTTTGATTACTAATGAATGTTTAGATAGCCAAATGAGGGTGGGTGTCCCAAGTATCATTTGTAAGCTAGACATGGAGAAAATGTATGATTATGTGAATTGAGATTTTCTTTTTTTATATGCTTGGGAGATTTGATTTTGGGGAGAGGTGGTGTGTGGACTAGACATTGCATCTCTACTGCTCGATTTTTAGTATTAGTTACTGGAAATCATTATGGTTTTCTCCATAGTTCTCGTGGATTGAGACAGAAGGATCCATTATCTTATTTTCTCTTTATTATTATCATGACAAATTTTGAACTGAATTGTGGAGCGGTTGCGAGGGGGTTTCTTTCTGGTTTTACGATGGGAAATGTTAACAACGGCTTTATTACGCGTTCTCATATTCACTTTGCTGATGATACTATTATTTTTTGTGTGCTAATCGTTGATAGATTCAAGCCTTTAAGGATTGTTTTACTTTGTTTTGAAGTTGTATCAGGCCTTAAGGTAAATTTGAGTAAGCCAGAGATGGTTTTGACTGGATAGGCTAGAAATATTAATTGTTTGGTAGAGTTTTTGGGATGTAAATTTGTAGCGTCTCCAACTTCCGCTTGTTATTTGGCGGTAGCTGAGTGCCGGGATATACAACACAAGGTCAAACATCCTAAACGTTCATGAAAAATATTTTTTGCTTTTTATCCATATTCATCTGTAACAGAACTTGTTCTTTTAGAGAATATCACGAGACTTTCGTCAAGTGATACATAACATATAGCTCTTATTCTTGTTCAGAGGGTGGACACAACATAGATCCCATATTCACCGCATGTTCCTGCTAGTTACCGCACCATTCCCGATCTGTACACCATGATGAATACATTTTAAATAGAGACTTATCATGAAAACTCGACAGTAATTCGTCAAGTTACATGCCATGTGTACCTACTAGCGTTAGGTGCGTCCTTGCTCTGTCATCCTTTAAAAAGAATCCATTCGAGGTTTGTCAAAAGTTCTTTGTCGACCTAAAGGTTACCACTTTATTTTTAAACACTCCAAAGTGGAAAGAGGAGTTCAACTAGGACATTCCCCCGCCCTAGTACTTGGGATCGTGATAAAAAATTTCAACTTTTTTCTTTGAAAACACTTATTTGATAACATTTTCCTTTCAAAAACCACCTTATCCAAATGCATGTGACATGAGACTTAAGACTTGTGCTACCTTACACTTAACATGTGACATATGAGATACCATGCATGAAATAACCAAACATCTCATGTCTAATTCAAAGCATGATAATATAATACACATGAGATGCCATAACAAGTACATGGATCTATAAGAAATAGCCTTAGCCGAAGCATTTATAAGCATAAATATGGAATTTCCTCACTCAAACATGCTTCAGTCTTCACACATATTTCACAAGGATTGAAGCAAATAAAACCAAGCATGAAATCATACTTTTTAAACAATATCTGAAACCTTCATCACATGATAAAATCGAATACATGTTTTCATTAAATAAGTCACTTACAAAAATCCACGAATCAAATAGAAAAGTAAGCTGCAAGTTAAATATACAACTTATTAGAACTTGAATCTAAAAGCTTAACATGCTTTCTTAACTGTGTGAGGGGTTTCCTACGATTTAGCTCTCGGTCTCTAGGATTTTCTCCAAAAAAATTCTTCGTTACACTTCTAAACTTGCATCAACTCAAAACAAATTACTTAAAGAAGATGAGGACCGAAAATAACTAGTGTATACTCCGCCAAACTCTCGGCCTTAGGGGTTTTTAAGAAACCCTAATTTGCTTCAACGAGAAAAAGTGTAAAAATGTGTCTTTTGTCATTTCTAAAACTCCCATGAGATTGAATCTCGTGTTTAATAAAAAAGACAAGCGTGAACATGAAAACCAAACAAGAATCCAAGCCTTACCTCGATCTCCAACTCTAAAGGTTCAAAACTTCAATCTCCAAGTGTTTGGTTGACAAGAAAATGCAAGAAAACTCAAGAATCTTCAAGAAAATTAGAGAGAAGTGTGTGGAGAGTAGGAAGACTCAAGCAAACTCAAAAATGGGCAAGAGAGGACCCTTGGGCGTGTTCCTCCTTCCTTTTATACGAAGTCCTTTCACCTTCTCAACTTCCCCTCAACTTCCATGCATGCTTGACACTTGGCACAAACTATTTCACCTCCTTCTTTCTCTATGGCCGAATGACTCTAGAATCCTCATCATTGGATTGTCTTGGGAAAGAACAAATGGGTGTCACGTGGGTTAGGTTCCCATGGCCAAATCCCACATGAAATTCTCTATTTGTCCTTCCTTCTTCCAAACAAGCAATTTCCTTTCAAGGGCGTAAGAGTAATTCGACTTATTTCCATCTTAAGATACAATGCATGAGTGACAAGTAGCATTTTCCTAGCCATGCCGCCCGTCACAAGTCTTCATTCTTCCATTTTGTCTTTTCACTTTCTCAATAAATCTCTTCAAGTCTCATTGGTCAAATAAGAAAACATTGAACACATGGCAAGTGATGTGTGTGTGCATTGGCCAAAATTAGGGGGTAAAGATATCTAAATCCTTGAATTCCCCTTCCAACATTAGACATGATTGACATATGGCATGATTTAGGAGATTCTTGAGTGCAAATCTGAAAAATCCCGAAATAAGAGTGTGTCCCTTGAGTTTCTCCATACAAATCTCCTAGAATGCCTTACTTTTATCCTTTCTAGGCTCCACTTTCCATGCCTAAGCATTGGAATTTGAAATTTGTCCACCAATCAAGCCTTAGGCGTGATTCAAGGGCCTCTATATGCATGACATATGTCCATCTTACTATACTAGGCGTGTAGCACACTCTTAGCCTTTTCCATCTCTCTCTCTCTCTCTCTCTCTCTCTCTCTCTCTCTCTCTCTCTCTCTCTCTCTCTCTCTCTCTCTCTCTCTCTCTCTCTCTCTCTCTCTCTCTCTCTCTCTCTCTCTCTCTCTCCAGTATCCAAACTAGATTCATTGTGCCTTGTATGCATGACACATGGCACTTCATATTAGGACTTAGCTATAGGTTTTTGGCCTTTGGGTTTGGGTTAACAAGCAAAGACCGAATTACACTTAGTAATCTAGGGCTAATCCATCACTTGGATCCAATCTATTCTAGGGCCTCTTCTTAAAATAAAATACTAAAGCCTCTCACAACTAAGATCTCCAAACAAGCTACAAGTCACGCTAAGTTCGGGTCATCACAAAATTTGCTGCTCTACCTATAAAATATATTGGCCTCCCACTAGGAGCTTGTTTCAAGTCCAAGTCTATTTGGGATGGAGTAGTTGAGAAGATTGAGAAAAGGCTAGCGAGTTGAAAGAGGTTATATATATATATATATATATGAAAAGGGGTTAAAATCACTCTTATTAAAAGTACTCTTTTGAATATCCCAACTTATTACTTGTCTTTATTTCCTTTGCCTATAAGGATGGGAAGCTTAATTGAAAAGTTATTTCATACATTTTTGTGGGGAGGAATTGGTGAGGATACCAAAATCCACGTTGTTAGTTGGAATAGAGTTTATTATCCCATTTCAAATAATGGTTTGGGGGTCCAAAATTTGAGTAGTTTTACCAAGGCCTTGCTGGAAAAATAGTTATGGACATGTCAATTGGATGGGGAATTGTTGTGAAGGAAGACTATAGATCGAAAATATGGATGTGATTAAGGGGGTGTTGTTATAAGGAGTTACCTTTCATATAACATATCTCTATTGTGGGTGAGGCTTCTAGGATCCATTTTTTGTTTGATACTTGATGTGGTGATTGACTCTTTTTAGTGTGTTTCTGAATATCTTTCATATAGCAGTTCATGATATGCTTCTATTTCTAATATGTTAGTCCATTCTAGTGGAATCTTGTAGTGGGATGTTGGTTTTACTAGAGTTGTACAGGATTGTGTCTATTTTTTTCAGCTTCCTATATTTCCTACGAGTTAGGTGTAGTCAGAGGGATAAATTGACATGAAAGCATTGTTTTCATACAAGTAGTAAAAAGTTCTTGATACGGTCTTACTACAAGGTTTTGACTGTTCACTATTGTTTTCCTTTTCCATGGAAGCATATTGAAGGTCTAATGTGCATTCGGAAGTAGCATTTTTCATATGGACAACATCACTTGAAAACATTTTGACGATCGATAATTTGAGAAACAAGGTCTTGTTATTTAGGGGTGGTGATTCATGTGTAAGAAACATAGAGAGTCTGTGGATCATTTACCTTTGCACTATGAGGTGGCAAAGACATTGTGGGGTGGTGTGTTCAGTAGAGTTGGGTTGGTTTGGGTGATGTCATAAATATAATAGATTTGCTTGAGTGTTGGACAGGACTTCGTAGTTATAAATAAATGGCTACAATGTAGAAGATGGTTCCTTTGTGTCTTATATGGTGTATTTGGTAAAAAAATATTTGATGAAAAAGGAACAAGTGAGTAATAATAATCGAAATCTAGAAATTCTTTATATTTTCTTTATTGTTGTTTTCTACTTTAGGGCTTGATGGGGCTTCATCGCATGATTTTTCGTCTTATGTTCCCCTTCTTAGAATGTGATTAGGTGTTTTTCTTTATATACTTCTTGTAAACATGACTTCACCTATTACTTTTGTTGAATAAAAAAACATGTAGGTAATCTTGCCCAAGAAAAGGAATTTGAAAATGTACTAATTTTTTTTAAGAGTTCCAGTTTTCAACTTGAACGTTAGAATGATATTCTAAGCGGAAAATTTATCATTTTGTTATTGTATTTTTTTTTATGGGTAATGCTACATACAGTCGTGGAGTTGCAAATGGCGTGCAGTCGCTTTAGAAAAAAAGTTAACTTTTTCACGTGGGTCCCATATATATTCACTTTTTTCCAAAGTGACTGCATGTCGCTTGCAACTCCATGACTGTATCTATCATTTCTCTTTTTTTATTGAACTTGGTGGCTAAATAATTCAATTAACTGAACGACAAAAGGGATAAGAGAAAGTGCTTCCCACACTCTTGTACAAACTAGGGAAAAGAAAAAATCTCAAAATCTGACCATTTGGAATCAGAGTCAAAGTCAAAAGCGACAATTTACCAACTTCACTTCAACTACAATATTGTACATATTTTATAAAAATATATGTATTTTATACATACTAATCATATATATTTTAGGTAACTATAGCTTATATAATAAATTAAATTCAATAATATACTAATACGAGCAAATTATTATAAAACAATATGCTTGTACTATAACATAAGGGCAATGCTACGGGGCCCGTTAGTGTGCCCCGCTGCATTGCCCCGTTAGTGTTAATTTAATATTTTTGTATTTTTCTTTTTTTTTACAACATTTTTTTTAATATGTTTAAATATTTTTTAAAAAAGAAAAAATTTATAATATTATTAAATAATATTTCTTTAATTATTAAATAAAACAAAAAAACAAAAAATAAAATAAAAACAATGAACAGGGCAATCAAACGGGGCACAGTAAGCGGCCCAAAAGCATTTTCCATTACATAAATAGACTAAACTCACTAATAATGGTGTAGTAATGTAATACCAATGTATAATAACAACTAATGTATAAATTCTAATATATAATAACATATATACTAATTACATAATATCTAATGTATAATAATACTTAATATATAAATTTATAATAACATGTAATGCTAATATATAATAACTAATAACATACTAATAAAATATAATAACATATAATACTAATGTATAAAATTAACATACAATAACATATAATACGAACGTATAATAATATTAATTTGTACAATGGTTTACTTTTTTTAGTTTTAGTTATGTTTTAATAAAACTGAAATTGAAAAAATATTTAAGAAAAACAAATCAAATCCAATTAGTGAGAGCTAAAGATTGTCAAATTGAAAATTGAAATTTCAATAGACTAAGAGAAAAAGTCCAATGAAAAAGCTCAAATCCAACTATGCTCTAACAAGTCAAAGTGAGAGTTGGATTAGAGGCTATGCGAATCGGAGTCAGGATGTGAGTCGGAGTTGGAAGTCAGACACTCTGACACCAACATTATCGTTACTCAACCCTAATACAAACAAAGAGAGAGCCGTTGCTACAACTCCAATATCCATTATTAAATCTGACACCAATTCTTTTAACGACATTAGCTAAGCACTCGACATTAGCTAAGCACCAAATCATTATTTCTCTTCTTTTCAGCTTTTCAGGACTCCCTGTAGAATGATAAAATAAAATGATTCGAATCAAATTGAGACTCCGAAGACACATAAACTAATTACTTTATCAGTTGTTTTTTCCTTCAATCTGTGCAGGATTTGATTTGCATATACTCATCTTGCACATTCATGCTTGGTTTGAAACTCATACCAATAATATATAGATGGTACATGGCTGAATAGCATCCTAGGAAAAAAAAAGGCAAGAGACATCTATGCAAGATTCTATATAATTAGTATCATTGATTTGGTTAATTTGATGCGTTCTGAGTCTCAATTACAAACTGAAAATCCACTAAATCAGGGTAATTGACAACACAACTCTCTTCGAAGACCCAAGCACAAATTTTTATTATTATTATTATCAACTGTTGCTATTATCGGAGAAGTTGAGGCATCTATACCGTCATCTTCGACACAGATTTGTAGCAACGGAAGCTGCTACTTGTCTGCTGTGCCACCATAACAAATACTGTTCTGCTCTTCCAGAATCAGGCTATTTGAAAGGGAAGTAGGATTCTAAACCGCAGCTAGGAGGGTACATCATTGGCAGCAATGTCAATCGTCTGTCTAGCAGAAATCAATCTGTCCAAGGTTTGGTCTGGAACTGTAATCCCAGATGTCTCCAAGTCTGCAACAATTGCAATGGCTGCATCCAGTTCTCCAAGATCAAGACATTGCAAGATGATTTCATCATAAAGGGGACTGCAAAAGAAGAAACCGCAATTGAGTTTTTGTTGGAGTGGTTTTTGGTTTGCCAACAAAAATATACATAATTTAAGGCTCTCTTGTTGAAAAACTTTTCTGATGAATTATACTTCATGTTGAAATTGCCAAGTTAGTATGTTCAAAGAGATATATAACATGCTATTAGGAAGAGGCAAGACTCAACTTAAATGCAGTAAAAAGCTCCCGGTCTTGCAATATGATGCACAAACAATACATAAAAATATCAAATTACAATCTTGTGTGGACAGCCTAATTTTTAGATCAAGAAAATCAAACCTCTAATTTTTTTTTTTTTCCATTCTCCTGGAATAGAGAACATTATCTCACCTCCCAAATGCATAGCCAAGACTGTGTGTTGTCTGCAATATCTTCAAGAATGCTGATGGCACTGGAGCCCTTATTGCAGCACGCAAGATCATGGCACAGTCCCCAATTGTGGGTGTTCCACCCAACTCTATTACCTGAATGTTCAGTATTTCAATCTTCCAAAAAGAACAATACAATTAAAGCAAATGCTTCCATTGGAGCAGTAAAGTTTTCAGACCAATGAAACAATACCAAATATACTTCAGTCTTTCACTATATTCTTGGAAAATCCGGCCAAATATGGAGAGCATGGAATGGCAATATATGTTTAGACAAAGGCGTTACTAGCATGTTATGACGTGGGGAGTTTTAAAATGGTCACAACATGTCAGAAAATACGGACATATTGATAAGAGTTGGTGATATAGAAGCCAAAGCATATTTTGATAATAGATGCTTCGACTTTCGGGGAAAGTAGTCTCACACCCACACTATATGCATGGGAAAAAATCCCTAAATTCATTAGAGGGAAAGAAAAAAATATATATAAAAAAGTGCTATTTTTTGTGTGATGACTACATTTGAAGTGGAACCTCAGAGGATCTTTTGAGAAATGGAAATTAAAAAGTCTTTCGGAAATCAAAGAGTCTTGTATGCAACAAATGACCATTTAAATAATAGGGGGAGTCTTGAGAGATCGGGAGAATTTTAGGGACATCCAAAACGATATAGTTGTAAGAAAACAAGATTCATACAGGATAATAGATACAGTTCATGTAATCTTCATAAAAGTTCAATAAATAAGACACTGATTATGGTGTCAGCATGATACGTTTCTGATACGTTCCTTATTTCCTTATTTAGCTTTCATCAGTTGTACATATATACTTCCTTACATAGACAGAATATGTACATAGTCATAGTTTCCTTTTGTATAGACAGATATAATTGCTGTAATTTAGGCTTGATTCTAGCCTTCCATATTGCACATTTGTGCCTATATAATGAAAGGAAATCCTCACAAAGAAGGTATTCAATCCATTTGACATGATACCAGAGCTCTAGGTTTTCTAGGCAAGTTTTTCTCTCAGCAATAGTTTCTCTCTGGTTTATTTTTTTCTGGCCGCATTATCGGTGCTGCCTGCCATGTTTTTGGTCGTGGCTGGGCTGCTATCGTGTTTCTCTCGACTGTGAGTGACAGATTTGCCATTGTCGGCACTGTCTGTCTCTTTCGTGGGCTGCGATTTTGATTTTTTTGGGAGTTTCTCTTGGTTCTCGGCAGTTTTTCACTTCTCGGCAGCTTTTCACCATTATCGGCACTTTCTGATTCCAGGGGAGTGGTTTCAGCTTTGGTTGATGACTTCTCGGCACTCTGTTTTTCAGAGTGGAGTTTCTGGGCTGCGTCACCCTTCTCCTTGGTGGGTGTCGGCATGTTCTTTGGGATTTTCTGGGTCTGTCGGCAACCTCTTTGGAATTTTCTGGGGCTGTTGGCAGTTTCTTTTGGACGTTTTTTTGGCCTCTTGACTGTTTCGCAGCATGGTGTTCGAACTTCTTGCCTCTCGGTGGTGACTTTTTCTGGGAAGGTATACTCGTGGGCCGTATATTTGTGTTGCTTGGGCCCACTCTGTTTGGGCTCAATATTGGGTTTTTCTTTTGCCATCTAATTTGAGCCGAATCCTATTTGTTTAGAGCATAATGTCTTCCGATTCTTTTACTGTGAGATTTACGGGTAAAAATTATTCTGCTTGGGAATTTCAAATTTCGTTTACTTGTTATTGGAAAAGAGTTACGGGATCATATTAATGGGAGTGATCCGACTCCTACTAGGCTTCCTAAATTAACTCAGTGAAAGATCAAAAATGCTAGGATGATGACATAGATTTTAGCATCAGTTGATCCTCTTATTATTCTTAATCTAAGACTATATAAGATAGCTAATTCTATGTGGGAATACTTAAAGAAAGTGTATATTCAGGATAATACTACCCAACATTTCCAGTTAGAGTATGAGATTGCCAGTTACACTCGGTGATCTCTCTATTCAGGATTATTTTTTTGGATTTAATAATCTCTAAAGAGAATTTACTGACATGACTTATGCCAAGGTACCAGAATAATCTCTCTCTATTGTGCAGGAACTTCATGAGCAAAGTAAGCAAGATTGGTTTTTAATGAAGTTACGACCTGAATTTGAGACAACTCGCTCTAATTTGATGAATCGTAATCCCATGCCGTCTTTGGATGTTTGTTTTGGGAAGTTACTTCGTGAGAAGCAACGCATGCCAGTCAGGCCACTTATCAGTATGACAAAATGATACCCAATGCAGTAACTTATATTGCTCAAGGAAAAGACAAGGGACAAGACATGCAGAAAGTTCAATGCTTCAGCTGTAAGGAATATGAACATATTGCTACTAATTGTGCACGAAAATCTTGCAACTATTGTAAGAAGCCAGGGCATATTATTAAAGATTGTCCTACTCGTTCCCAAAATCGTCAAGCTAATGCTTATCAAGCTACTATGGGTTTTGATTCTTCTGCTACTGCTGGTGACTTCTCTACTCTTACTACTGAAAAGGTCCAGCAGATGATTATTTCAACATTTTCAACCTTAGGGCCGCAAGTTCCTCGTCGTTTGACCAGAGTGTCTCGTCCGCTGGACTGGTATGGTTTCTCTCATACATCTCTTCATGTTACTCTATCTTCCATTTACATTCCGTCAGGTTATTTTGAGATAGCTAAACATGATTGTTGGCGTGCAGCAATGGCCGAGGAACTTTGGGCTCTTCAAGATAATCATACATGGGATGTTGTCCCTTGTCCTGTTCAAGTGAAAGCTATTGGTTATAAATGAGTATATTCTATCAAACTTTCTGATGGCACTCTGGATCAGCACAAGACCCGGTTGGTTGCACTTGGCAATAGGCAAGAGTATGGGATAAACTATGAGGAGACTTTTACTCCAATTGCCAAAATGACTACGATGCAAACCGTCCTATTTATTGCTGCATCCCAAGGTTGGCCTCTTCATCAAATGAATGTCAAAAATACATTTCTTCATGGTGATCTTAAAGAAGAGATACACATGAACATTCCACTTGATTTGTCCTCCTCTTATTCCTCGGATGTCTATAAGTTGAAACGATCGTTGTATGGGCTACAACAAGCTCCCCGAACATAATTTGATAAACTTTACTCCACTTTGCTTCAGTTTTCTTTTAAGCAGAGTGCATATGATTTTTCTTTATTTTTGTGCAAGACATTTGTTGGCATTGTCCTTTTGGTTTATGTTGATGATATTATTATTACTGGGATGGAATCCGCCTTGATCACCCGACTGCAACAGCATCTTCAAGCCTCATTCATATGAAGGACCTTGGTCCTCTTACATACTTCTTGGGGTTGGAAGTTCATGCTGATCCCTCTGGCATTTTTTTGAATCAGCAAAAATATACTCAAGATCTGATTACTTAGGTTGGTCTTCAGGATATTTCTTCTGTGGATACTCCTTTGGAAGTAAACACGAAGTATCATCGGGAAGAAGGTGATCTCCTATCCAGCCCCACTATGTATCGACAGTTAGTGGGGAGCCTGAACTATTTGACTATTACTCGACCTGATATTTCCTTTATGGTACAGCAGGTTAGTCAGTTCATGCAAACTCCACGTCATCTACACTTAGCTTTTGTTTGTCATATTATTCGATATCTTCGAGGTTCTCCTAGCCATGGCCTATTCTTCCCTATTGGGCTCCTCTTCATCTTGTGGCATACAGTAATGCTGATTGTGCAAGATGTCCTAATACATAACGATCTGTTACAGGCTAATGCATGTTTCTTGGTGACTCTTTGATATCTCTCTAAGAAATAGGATTGTGACTCCAAATCTTCCACTAAGTCCAAATATTGCACGATGTCTCTTGCTTGTTCTGAGATCCTCTGGCTTCATGGTCTCCTTGCTGAGACTGGTTGTGTTTAGCCCAATCTTACTCCTCTACATATTGACAACACTAGTGCCATTCAGATAGTTGTCTATCCCCTTTTTCATGCACGTACAAAACATATTGAGGTGGACTGTCATTCCATTCGAGAAATATTGGACACTCGTAGCATTCTTCTTCCTCATATTTCTACTGATCCCTAGATCACAGATGTGTTTACAAAGTCCATAACATGACAACATCATCAATTTCTTGTGAGCAAATTGATGCTTCTTGACCGACTAGCATCAATTTGAAGGGGGATGTCCGCATGATACGCTCTTGTTTCCTTTTTTAGCTTTCATCAGTTGTGTATATATATATATATATATATATATATACTTCCTTACTTAGACAGAATATGTACATAGTCATAGTTTCCTTTTGTATAGACAGATTTAATTGAGTAATTTAGGCTTGATTCTAGTCTTGTATATTGCATATTTGTGCCTATATAATGAAAGGAAATCCTCACAAAGGATGTATTCAATCCATTTGACAAATGGTACATATAATGTAATAAAATACAACACCAAAATACTAAGGATTCACACTGAGCTTTGCTCAAATTATGTCTTCACAAAGAGATAGAGCCCCTCCAAATCAGTTGGGAAACATTACCAACATAGCATCAATATAACATTCCCTCTTCCGGAGTAGGATTTGAACCCAAGACATAGCCAACCTCAAAAACTCCTCTACCACCATACCTCCATCTACTAAAATAAATATAATAGTCAAGGGTAATTTTTCCCTCTACCAACATAGCTCCAGCCTTCATCTACTAAAAGTAAATATGATAATTGAGAATTTTTTTTAATAAGTATGATAGTCAAGGAGGTTATGGAAAAATCAGCCTATATATAATATCTACTCTTACTGCATGGATTACATTCAAACTGGATTATGCAGCTAATTGACAATTGAATATAAAAGTACCCAAATGCATATTGGGCTGGTTCACCGTCAAATAGGTCTAAGACTGGATATTATACATTTCTGGGAGATAATTTAGTGACATGGAAGAGTAAAAAAACAGATTGCGTGCCAAGTCTAGTGCTGAAGTAGAACATTAAAGTATGTCCCACAAAATTTGTTGAGGTTATGATGGCCTAGATATTCATAATTTTCTTGTTTCCATTGATGCGACCTAGATAGGTATTATCTCTCATATACCTTCTTGTGTACTTGGGGCTATGCCTATCATCAATACAATTGTTGGCTTATAAAAAAAATATTTGTGAGGTTATTTGTAGAGAGATTCTCTTCGAGAAATGGAATTTATAGTGGAAAAAACTCGTGAAGATTTATCTACCCATGAAGCTCTTCTGTAATAATCAGGCAGCAACCCACGGACACATGGACAAAACAACGTATCGAAGTAGATTGCCTCTTTGATGATGACAAGTTAATCACTAAAGAAATCACCACTGCATATGTAGAGTCAGAAATTCAATTGGAAGATTTATTTACCAACCAATGCCCTTGGTTGTGGTTGGGGAGAATCAATCCACTTGAAGATGGGATATGGTCTCCAACTTGAGTGGGAGTGTTAAAGAAGGTTATCTTGAGCCAGGATGAGCTTATGTAAGATGGGACATATTGCCTGCAAGACTATTTTATCCTCATCTTTATATCTTTAGAGATATTATTGTGACTTGGGAGGTAATGACAGTGAACCTCAGTCCGAGATAAACTTCCAACCCCTAAAATTCCTGTCTTTATTTTTCTATTTCTAGACATAACACGTGAAAGGAAGTGAGAAAAGATATAGGAACTTGCCTTCAGCATGACTTTAATTGCCAACTCAACTTCCCATTCCTGCGACCATCTTCGAGGAGGTGCATTCCTTAGCTCTCTTTCCCATGTCCAACCCCAGACATCAGCAATTGTATACATGTCTGACACATCAAACACCTTCCTTTCTCTCAGCTCCTTAAATGCCTCAAAGATATCCTCAGGAAACCAGTCTTCATCATCATCGTCCTGCGGCCATCCACAAAAACATATTCTGAGGTAAGGCCCTAGAACAAAAATGGAAATCTTTATTCCCCCGCTGGTGGAAACCAAAACCGGAAACTAATGTACACACTTATACACCAAGCACATGCCTTCACATTTCTAATTAAATAAACATAAAACATCCAATTGATAAACCAAATAAATAAAACCAGACATGCAAAAAGACAAGAACAACTATTTAAATATATTAATCATTAGTAGCTTTATATACAATAAAGAATGCTAAGACCTTACCATTACACCGTCTTTTTTAATAATTCTACACTAACATTGAATGGTGTTAATTTCTATAATATTGCCTGCGGCAGTTTTCATAAGTTTAGAATCTCACTAATCCATATGTGTCTATTTGGACAATGTCGTGTTTTGTGAAAAGCTTAATCGAACACCTGATACAAGTGCTACCTAAGCCTTCCAGTACCACAATCAAGCTCCTTCTATACAGACTTTAGGGATGCTACCCACCCTATACTGGTGGGTAGCAGCCTCACCCGGCCCCTTTCCACCTTCCCTTGGCCCCACCCAAACACCATCACCGTCCACGCCTGTCATACGGGCAGGCAGAATTTTCAGGCCACCATCCAGTCTCCACAATACAAAACTAATCCAGAATATATTGCTAAACTAACACACATCCAAAGATTCCAATCGGTAAACCAAAAAAATCCAAAATCAATAGATCCGAGCATAATATATAGATCCAAAATAAAAATGTTCATAGATTTTTAAAAAAATGTCACCCAGATGCTCTGAGAATCTGTGCAGATACCCACAGCCAGTCGTGGCCATGGGGCTGGCAATTTCTGATGTGTAGAAGTAAAAGAAGAGAGGGGCCGTGTGCCTGTAAACCAAACGTGGGGGGAGAGGAAAAATTAGGGTTTTTTTCATTATATCTTCTATTTGGGTGGGCAGATTTTCACCCAAGCAAGTCCCACCTGCAACCTGCTCGCCTGGAGATATATCTTTATATCAAAGGAAAACTAGGGTTTTCTTTATTAATATTCCTGTTTTACTGGGAAACTGAAATTCAAATAGATTAGGATTCTAATCTTATCTTGTATTTAAAATTAAACTCGTACATATTTAGATTGGACTCATCTTTGTAATTTTCTGGAACTATTGTTTATTTAATGAGAAGGAAAGACCTCAAAGAGGTACTTCGGCCAAATTTTGACACTTTAAACCACCAGCCCCCAGGGTGGGCAGGGTAGGTCCAGTGGCCCTCCCCCCACCCCTTCTATGCACCATGGCATGCAAGATATGGACAACTTCAAATCAAGTATACATATTAACCAGAAAACCTCTTGCATGACAAAGAATAATCACAATAAGGTAATTGACCAACAAATAGGATTTATTTGTGACTTAAATTGTTTTTTTAGGTAATTTAGAACTGTTAAATTATTAAACAACTAATTGATGGTAGAGGCACTGCCCAAAAGAAGAATGGAAAAGAAGTACTAGAAATAGAACCATTATGGACTTTCATACCTCCACTGACATTCGAGATGCTTTTCTCCTTGACTTTTTGGATGAGGTAGTTGTTTGGTCAGAATCTTTCAATAATTGGACCCCAATCATTTGAAGAGGCTTCTTGCCTTCAACTTCCTTGTCCTTTACCCTCTCTGCATCTTGGCTCTCAGTCTGCTCTACTACCTCCTCCTCCTCCTCCTCATCAGCCTCATCATCTTCAACCTCTTTTCTACCATCTTCTACATCAACATCGTCCATAAAATCTGTAGGTTCTAATTCTTCCTTTTGCAAAGGCTTCCCATGATCACCATTAAAGCCTTCTCCAAGAAAGCGGCGTTTCCAGAACTCTGTATTTCCTTCTTGAAGCTTGATCCTAGAAATTAGTTCATCAAGTTCTTCATCAACCTGCCAGACGAATCATATTAAAATTTGAATGGCAATGTACTCAGGTAGAGGAATTATGCTAGAGATAACATGTAATATGTAGATCAAAAGAAACATTAATCTGATTAAACAAAGGACTAAATAACACGAAGTGATATGTGAAGACTAACTTCTTCTTCCTCCTCCTCAACTGGAGGAACCCAAAGGGGCCGACCACGAGAGCGGTTTATTCTCCTTGCTTTCTGCACACGCTGATAAAGAACATTTCTAGTTCCATCAGTCGGCAGATCTTGTGCTTCAAGTTCTTCCTTCAATTCAGATACAATCATCTTACTAGCAGCCTTGGGCTTTAAAATGTTCTGGTTGGGACCCTTTATAACTTTCTTTAACCGTTCCTCCACTCTGATATAATCAGACTCTGATGCATCCCCTAAAGCAGCAACTCCTTCATTCTGTAAGGTTTTCAAAAGCTTTCGATGGTATGCCTTCCAATCCTCAAGACATCTTTGCTTGAAGGAGGTTTCCATGGGGTTTGAGTATATAAATCCAACAGCATCTGGATCAAGAGGAGTTTTTCCCCTACGAGGCACCCATCGTTTGCGCTCACCTGTAAGCCCACCCTCTGCAACATACCTATTTACATGCAAAGACAGTTAATACCTTAATGGTAGAATTAGTATCAGGATATGATTTAGACAAGCGGTAACACATGCCTATAAAAAATAAAAAGATAAGAAGAGGCAGAATTAACTTTAAAAAAATGACGAGATCCTTGCATTCCTGTTCTAGATTTGAATTATGACTCTTTGACAATGAAATTACTTGTTTCCACCAAAGACCTTGTAGAATCTCAAGTTTCTATAAGGAAATCTTGGTCCCACTTATGGGATCAACAATATCAATTAGAATCCCTAATTTTAGGCATACAACAGTGATATATCCACCAAGTATGGAATGAATGTCAAGAATGAGGTTTGTCTGAAAATGGCCAAATGAATTGGCCTTGAGTATTCTGTATATTCATATAGACTTTACAAGAATTCTTTACATGGAAAGAAACTAAGTTTCCATATGATTCTAGCCTATACAAGGAAATTATATTCTGGCAGATATGTATACTAACCGTACAAGAATAAATCAAATAAGGAAAGTTGAAATAAGGAAAGAAGAATAATAGAGAATAAGGGACAGAAAAGCTGTCTCTTGACAATGAATATTACAGAGCAAGACCTCTATTTGGAGCAAAAAAATGGTGGTATGGTCTGACTTAACAGCTGGCTCTTACAGTTGGGCCTCCCCACCAAGTAGCTAGAGCTTGGGTTGGAAGCTTTAACGCGAAGGAAGGCTTCCCCGAATTTGAATAGGAAAATGTTGAAGGTATGGGCAAGTCGTTCCATAATTAAGAGGACAGTGCACAGACTTGACGAAGAAAACGGGAGCAAGAAAGAGAAAGGGGAATATATATATATATAGAGAGAGAGAGAGAGAGTGTGTGTTTATTTCTATCTCAGCGTTCGAAAACCATTTTACGTTAATTTTTGGTCCTAGTTAGATTCAGAACAATAGTCAAAAAGAAGGCTTATCAACTTGAGGGCAGTTCCAAACGCATAAAATTTGTTGATATTATTCCAATACAGATGAGAAACAATGTAGCTGTGCAAGATCAACCAGAGGATTAAGCAGTCTAAAAATAAGATGTTGAAAAACAGAAAGTTGAGAATTATATTGCCTATTAATACTTTCAACAAATCTTAAAATGTATTCATAAAGACAGAAAGGTTGTAGTCCCAGTACACAGGAACAAATGCTTTTAATTTATGACAAGTTCTTTTTATCCAAAGTGAAATTGCTAAATAAATAGAGAAAAATGGACTTTTCAGCGATTGTAGCATGTTCATTATAAAGCACACCTAGCAATGTAATCAATCTCGTATCCAAGTTCTGCCTCTTCTTGTAGTGGTTCAATCCATGAGCTCACCAAAGTCCGGTACTTTCTGCTCATGATCATGGCACGCGGTGGCATTAGTTGGTGATCTTTTGCCATGGCCTCTAAAGCTTCTAGCAAATCAATAATCCTGCCTGAAATTAAAATGACTTCTAGCTTAGAAACATTTCTAAGTTTTGTTCCAAGGAATAAAAATGAACATAGCAAAAAGAAAATAGTTTAAAGCTACCACATCATTCTAGCTGGCGCTCTATTCACAGATATCGATCAATATCGTCGATTGGTTGGAAAGTTAATTATCTTACTGTGACTTGCCCTGACATTACTTATGTTGTTGGAGTGGTTAGTCAACATATATGGTGATAAAGAACAAATATGGTGACAGAGAACAAATATGGTGATAGAGAACAAATATGGTGGTTTATCAGGGGGTTGGTGTTCCAGAGAAGTAAGAGAGGCATATGGTGTTAGGTTGTGGGAACACATTAGAAGAGGGTGGGAGGTCTTCATCCGACATGCTACGCTTCAGTTGGGTGAGGGATCCAAGATAAAATTCTGAAGAGATGCTTGGTGTGGTAAAAATGCTCTACAAGTCTTATTCCTGTCTCTCTTCCAAATTGCAGGTAGAAAATATGTCATAGTGGTGGAAGTCATAGGGATATTGGGAGGACGGATCCATTGGAACATTACTTTTAGTAGGGCGGCACAGGATTGGGAATTAAGCAGTCTTGCTGATTTTTATAGCCTTATCTATTCCATAAGACCGAACTCACAACATGAGGAAGGAATGTGGTGGATCCCTACAGGGAAAGGTGTTTTTTCTGTTGGCTCGTTTTATAATACCCTTACACAAGAGCCTAGTATGCAATTTCCTTGGAAAAGGTTTTGGAGATACAAGGCACCCCCTAAAGCTTCATTTTTTGTGTGGACAGCATTGTCGGGCAAGATTCTCACCATTGACTACTTGAGAAAAATGGTTATTATTGCAGATTGGTATTACATGTGTAGAGGGGGTGAATCGGTGGATCATCTCCTCTTGCATTGTGAGATAGCAAGGGTACTTTGGAACGAGGTGTTCAGTCAAGTAGATATGGCTTGGGTTATGCCAAAGATTGTAATGGCAGCGATGGCGAGTTGGACAAACATAAGAGGTAACAGATCAAATCGGTTTGGAAGATAATCCATATATGCAT
Organism: Platycarya strobilacea; assembly: GCA_036898215.1. NCBI lineage: Eukaryota > Viridiplantae > Streptophyta > Magnoliopsida > Fagales > Juglandaceae > Platycarya > Platycarya strobilacea. The sequence goes on along the minus strand of CM072555.1, from coordinate 20,629,062 downwards.
TATGTGGTGCCTGTGGCAAGAGTGCAATGAGCGGACATTTGAAAACAGAGAGATCGTTAGAAGAGCTCAAAATTTTATTTTTTCAAACTCTTTGTAATTGGGCCATTGCTATAGACTTTAATGGCATGGTTCTTCATGATTTCCTTACCTCTAATGTGCCTACATGGTTAGGGCATAAGGGTCTTGTAACTGGCATTGCCACTCTTTGATCAATAAAATTGTTTATTTATTAAAAAAAAGAAAAAACCATTTATACGCTTCATTCAACTAATGAATGACCTAACAATGATGACTTCAGAGATGATATAAAAAAAACTTGATGGACAATGTTATGCCCACTATAAAGAAGCTTAGGAATCTGCTTCTTGGTCTCAAAAAGTGGTAGTCTTTGAAGAAGTACATGAACGATAGTTTCCCATTCTACCTTGCTTGCAGATATAGCTCCAGATAGGCTTAACCTTTTTTTAACACAATTGCATGGATTTTGGGTTGTATGACTTAAAATCTGTAGCCAACATATGTAATAAAATGAGTGCAACAAATTAAAGGCCAAGGAATTTATTCTAACAAAAAAACATGTGTACCTTCTCGACATAAAGCCCTAAGATACAAAGATAGTGGATCCCCATGGTTTCCGTCATTATGTAAAACTTTTGTTCCCCCCTCAAAGTTTTTAAGTGCGCGGAAATGCCGAATAGCTTCATGTACTACACAGTACTTGGCAAAGCACTCCACTAACAACCTGAACATGAGAACCTGATGTTATTTACCAATCACTTAAATTATTATTTTCTTGATAAGCAAGAAAGAGATTTTATTGATCCACATACCAATCATTTAAAGTATAACGATTATGATAGCTGAATTCTAAATTGTACCAAACTGTTAAAAAGCTTATAGAGGTTTTAGTTCTAACACAATATATCCATATATTTCTAACATATACTTTAAAAAAATACTATATATTTCTAATCTACGCAAAATGCAAAATTTCTATACAGCAAAATGCAAGGTATTGCTTAGGCAAAACCAGCTAATAGCACTAAGAAACATAAGAGCACTGCATCTGGGCCCCTAAGAACTTTAAGAAACATAATGGATATGGAGGCACATTAAATTCAAATTTTACAGAATAAATCTATTTGCAAGCATCTTTATTGACCCACAAAAGACTGCTGATGTGGAAGTCTGCCACATCAGCATACAAGTCTTGGTATTTTAAACACCAATACTTGTAAGGAGCATAACTCAATTTTATATAAACTAAAGCAGGATTTTTACACTTCTAAAAGCATATATTTTGACTGAGTGAGAAGAGACGGATGCTTTAGTCTCACCTCAATTTACAGAACTATGGTGATCATGCCAGATCATATCGAAACTTGATGGCAGCCTATTTATAATATTAAAGGTGCCTTGGGCATGACTAATATTCTTGTATTCAATAATTTTTCAACTTCAATCCAAACATCTTCTAAATCCCAAACAGATCATAAATAGCAGGAACATTCTATGGTCTTAAAAATTTCTAATTCTAAATAAGCTTCTCACTTAATCATTTTTAAAACTTTCTCATTTTTCCCAAAAAAACCTGAAAAACATCTTACAAATTTAGACAATTTTCAAACTACCTATTCACTTTCCCAAACTCCAATAAAAACACATTTAAAAAGAAATCCAAAAAATATCTCATTTTTCCTACTCACTTTCACAAAGTCCAATAAAAACCCGTCCCAAATTTTTTTTCAAAACTTGTAAAAAAATCCTTAAGAATTCTATTAACCAATCATGGCCATATGATTCCAAGAAATGATAATTATTGTATAACAGACTCAGTCTATAAGCTGATGAACTAATTATTATACACCAGGTTCATTCTATAAGCTGATGGACTAATTATTCTATGTTAATTATTTTCTTCTTTGATAGGTAAAATTAAATTTTATTGAGTCAAGTAATAGATTTTATGTTAACTATTGTTCAAGCATTGATCTGATGGGCCCATTTTACCTATTAAAAATAATTATACAACAGACTCAGTGTAAAACCTTGGAGACACCTATTCTTCAATATAACAGGTTTAAGCCTTCATAACAGACTGTCTACAATTTAACAGATTTAAGTCTTCAAAACAGACTCTCTGTTTTATGGATGTGAATCCTTTTCTTTTTTCTTGTTGCATTCAGGTAGCCATCTCTCCAAGGGAGAAGCACCCCCCCCCCTCCCTCCCTCCCTCCCTCCCCACAAATAAGTCCTAATTTGGGGGGGTTGGAACTCCTGTGAGGTTAGGGGAGTAGGGGAGGGGGGTGTGGGTTTGTGAAGAAATATAAGAAAATGGTGAGGTTTGTTTGTGAGAAACACTAGGACCCAATTGGGGACAGGGACGAGAATTAAATTTTGGAAGGACATTTGGTGTAGGGACAGAGCCTTACGTGAGTTATTTCCTTCTCTTTATCAGATAGCTAGTGCCAAAGACTTAACAGTGGTGGAAGCCATGGAGTATGATGGTGGGAGAATCAGTTGGAACATCGCTTTCTACCGGGCAGCACAAAATTGGGAAATGGGGATTTTTGCAGATTTCTTTGGCCTTATTTATTCGCAAAGACCAAATCTCCAGCAAGACGATAGGCTATGGTGGATTCCTACAAGGAGAGGATTCTTTTCAGTTCGTTCATTTTATATGATTCTCACTCATGTTCCTGTTTTGCAATTCCCATGGAGACGTCTTTGGCAGCACAAAGCACTTCTAAAAGCGACATTCTTCGTATGGACAGCGGCTTGAGAAAAGATCCTCACCACAGACAACCTGAGGAAACGAATGGTCATCATCGCAGATTGGTGTTGCATGTGTCGACGAGGGGGCGAGTCGGTAAATCATCTTCTATTACATTGTGAGACAGCCAGAATTCTTTGGGATGAGATTTTTGGCAGATTGAATCTGGCATGAGTCATGCCGGAGACCGTGTTAGATATTATGAAGGGTTGGCCTACGATTCGGGGCACGAGACATATCAAGGACGTTTGGAAGATGATCCCCATTTGCATCATGTGGTGCTTATGGCAGGAGCGTGATAAGCGAACTTTCGAAGAAATGGAGAGAACTAAAGAGAAGCTTAAAGTTTTATTTTTTAGAACTCTTTGTACATGGTCCATTGCTGTGGATTTTAATGGCATGGACCTTCATGATTTCCTTGTTTTTAGAGCACCTTCTTAAGAGGGCATGTATGCTTATTGTAACTGGCTTTGATGCCACTCTATTTATTAATAAGATCTTTTACTTATCAAAAAAAAAAAAAGTATTTGCATCCATACATGACCAAATATCAGGATTCTTAATCTTTGAATCCCTTGCCCCCTCCCCACAAATGAGTCCTCTAAATTAGTTTTTGATAGGTACTCTCCTCTAAATTGTGACTAAGGTTTGAGCCTAATTAAAGAAAACTCCCAAGGCCTAAGAAAAGAAAAGCGAAATAAGCATGTTAAAATATATATATATAATATATATATATGGCTAATAGACAACACAATGACCAAAAGTAAAAATAAAAAATAAAAATAACACATACAAACTTGTCAGAAAAACTCAACATAAGCTAATAACCAGCATGCCAAGTGAGATGAACAGAAATGAAAACTAAAATACCCATCACCAAAACACAACGATCAAGAGGCTGGCATCCCGGTGGATAATACAAAGGCGATAACACCAATGACTTGTGATTTGACCATAGAACATGTTTCTGACACAGAAAAAGGCAATGGAAAGGGACGGAAAGACATTTGGGACACCTCCGACTTCAATATTTTGTGGGGCCACAAATGATCATATTCAAGTTTTGAGGGCTCTCCTTCTTTGCTTTGAAGCTACTTTAGGGTTGAAAGTGAACTTGACCGAATCGGAATTAGTTCCAGTGGGAAAAGTTACTACTATGTAAGATATCTCATTTGCTGATGAAATATCTCAGCCTCCCCTTGGGTGCAACATTCAAATTGAAATCATTTTGGGATGATGTATTAGAAAAAATGGAGCGGAAAATGGCTAGCTGGAAGAGTATGTACACCTCCAAAGGTGGTAAGGTTACTTTAATTAAAATTACTACCGAACTTGCCAACTTATTTCCTATCATTATTCCCACTTCCTACCAAGGTGACCCAATGCAGGTAGAAACTTTAGCAAGAATTTCTTACGTGGGGTAGGGAGGGGAAGGGGACTGAAGAGTTTTAGTTTCACTTGGTAAAATGGGCCACCAATATGCTCCCCCACGCCAAAAGCAGGTTTGGGTATCAAGAATTTACAGGTTTTTAATAAGGCTTTGTTGGGAAAATGGTTGTGAAGATAGCACCAAGAATGGGAGACCTTGTGCAGAAATATCATCGACTCGAGGTGTCAATAAACAAGGGTTTTGTGAATAATGGCCAAAGTGAAGTGGCCTTATGAGGTTTTTGTACATTCATAGACTTTACAAGTGTGTTATACATGGAAACTAAGTTTCCATATGACTCTAGCCTATGCATGGAAATTATGTTTTGGCTAATTTGTATGCTAACTGTACAAGAATAAATCAAATAAGGAAAGAAGAATAATAGAGAATAATGGACAGCTTTGTTGTCTGTTAACATCCCCCCTCAAATTGATGCGGGTTGATTAACAAGTATCAATTTGCTACTTAAGAAGAAATGTCAAGGGCGAGTGAGAGTTTTGGTGAAGATATCTGCAATTTGTAGTTCCGTGAAAATATGTGGAAGGGTGATAACACGAGCTTCAAAGGCTTCATGAAAAGAGTGACAATCGACTTCAATATATTTTGTGCGCTCATGATAGAGCCGTGATCTAAGTAACAATTGTATTATCTGCATGTAGAGGCGTAGGATCGGTCTCAGATAAGTCTAACTCAGCAAGAAAACCGCGAAACTAATAAATTCGGAACAAGCAAGAGACATCACTCTGTACTCGTATTCTGTAGATGACATAGAAACTCGGTCTTGCTTCTTACTCTTCCAGGAGATCAATGCATCACCCAGGAACACACACTGACCAGTGATGGAGCAACGTGTATCAACACAACCAGACTAATCAGCGTCATTATAAGCAGCAAGGTAAGGAGAATTGCCTGCAGGAAAGAATAAACCACGGGCAGAAGTGCCCTGAACATAGCGTATGATCCTACGAACAGCAGCCAAATGTAGATGACAAGAAGTCTGAAGAAACTGGCTCACTTGTTGTATGACAAAGGAAATGTCTAGTCTAGTAATGGTGAGGTAGACAAGGTTACCTACCAACTTTCAGTATAAACTGGGATCAGCAAGCAAGTCACCCTCCTTGCGAAACTTGACATTCAATAGACAACAAAGCTATCCATTATTCGTCATGTGATTAGAGACCTCCGAGTCCACGTACAAGAGTTTAGTAGAATTGTTACCTTTGAATCCGATTGCTCAAAATGCCAAAATTAGCATCTGTTGCACCATTTCTAGTGTGCAGTAATTCGTTGCAGGAGGTGCAAGAACAAAGGAAGCACATGAAGAAGAGCCATGTGCTGTAGAAGTTGCTGCTGGGGGGGCAATAACTGAAATCTGAAATGCTTGGGACTGACGATTCTGAGAGCAGATGCGACATTTTTCGATAATGTGACCCTTCTTTTTGCAATAAGAACAGTATTTCTTAAGACAATTGGCAACAATATGCTCATATTCCTTACAGCAGAAACACTGCAAGTTTTTAGAATTCATAGGTGTTTCTTGTCCTTGGGCAACATAAACCACAGTTGTCCCTAAACTGCCATGAGATTGCTCCAGAATAGCTTGAGTACTAAAACGTTGTTCTTCACGAAGTAACTCACCAAAACAAATATCAAGAAGAGAACAAGAGATCTATTCAGTAGAAAAGAGCGAACAAATTCGTATTTCGAGCGTAGTTTCACAAGAAACTGATCACACTGGCTAGTCTCGTAAAGATTATAAATAGTCAAAAGAGCGGCAACAAGAACATCCACTGTAACCAAATCAATATATTCATGCCAAAGAGTCAAAAATGCCTAATAGTTTTGGATTGAGAGACTACCATGTTGAAACATGGCAATCACATGTTCTGACTAACAGTAGCGAGCATCATTATCCTGACGATAAACTTTCTTCAAATAAATCCATATAAATTGGGCAGAGCGGAGGTCGCAAATTGGTGCAATATGTGGCTCCACCAAACCAAGAAGCCAAGACATGAAGGCGAAGACACCGGATCCTTAGTGTTGTATGTTTGTGCGACATCTATGCCATCAATATTGCCCCACAAGTCTTTTCCCTTAAGAAAAGTTCAAATTGAAAAGCCCAAGTGGTGTATTTTTTTCCCGTAAACTTAATACATACATGTGTGGAGTCCATCACAATTACAAACACCCTAGAGAAAACAAAATAATGAAAATAAAATTGGTCGGTGCCAAAATAAAGAATTGCTGAAATATAGAGCTGCTATAGTTCTGCCGAAATATAGAATTGTCGAAATACAAGTGCCAAAATGAAGAAACTCACCAAACCAAGTGCACAAAACTTAAGAGATCACCACAAACACCCACAGAGAAGACTGAAATAGCACCAGAGTGCTGTATTGAGAATCAGAAACACACAGAGAAGCCAAAATCTTCACTAGGTGACTGCACCTACAGCCACGAGAACTGCCGAAACAGAGAAGTGCACTTCAAGTGCACCAAAAAACCTGACATAAGCCACAGAAAAAGAAGAAGTGCACATTGGGTGCACAAGAAAACCTCATAGAGACTACCGAGAGTGAGAAGTGAACTTGCCGAAACAGGAAAACCACTTCAGAAAAATTCAAGGTTGCCGATGGTTTGAGAGATGCCGAAACAAGCCTGTACTGAAACAAAGCTTCCCGAAAAACACCAAACCAGAGACAAAAGGGGCCAAAAACACGACACTAGAAAACAAAATGCTGAAATACAATAAATTGGGACGCCGGGTGCACCACAAGAGAAATACCGGAATTACAAGAGCAACCGAGAAGAAAAAATCATGGGAGACAATAACTTTAGCAGTCGGCTCTGATACCATGTCAATAAACAAGGGTTTTTTGAATAATGGCCTTCTGTGAATTGGCCTTCTAAGGTTTCTGTACATTCATAGACTTTACAAGTGTGCTATACATGAAACTAAGTTTCCATATAACTCTAGCCTAAACGTGGAAATTATATTATAGCTAATTTGCATGCTAAATATACAAGAATCAAGTAAGGAAAGAAGAATAGAGAATAATGGACAGCTTTGCTATCTGTTGACACGAGGTACAATGAAGCGTGGGCAAGTTGGTGCTCAAATGAGGTAAGTGGGTCATATGAGGTTGGGCGTTGGAAGCACATAAGAAGAGGATGGGATGCCTACTTTAGAAATACAAGAATGAAAGAAGCCTCAATTGTGAACCTATTGGTTATTAAATGGTGCTCCTCAATGGAATGTCACTTTTCCATAAATGAACATGATTGTCAAGTCAACAGAATACCAAAGTTTTATGATCTCATATATTCCACTCGCACAAGGGAAGTTGATGAAAAGATCATTTGGCATCACTCCAAGAAAGGGAAGTTCATTGTCTGCTCTTTCTATCAAGCCATGCACACACATACAACCATGGAAGAGCATTTGGAAGACAAGGGCACCCTTAAAGGTACTCTTCTTTGTATGAAGAGCTTCATTAGAGAAGATGCTCACACTTCGACAACGTAAGGCAACGTTGATTCATTGTCATGGAGTGATGTTGTATGTGCAAAAAGAGTAGGGAGTCAATTAATCATTTATTACTTCACTATAAGATTGCCATGACATTATGGAACGACGACTTCACTCAAGTGGGACTAACTTGGCTGATGCTGAGAAGGATGATTAATCTCTTAGCTTCTTGAAGAGGCATTTTTTATTTTTTTTATTGGCATCAGGTGTCCGGAATAGCGTCCCAACTAATCTCGGAGATGCACAGGCCCCCTCGGCAAGGAGTTTTCCGCAAATGCACCGCAGTTAATTCAAAGGGAAAATCCCTCAGTCCGATGACTCCTAGAGATTGTTTGCACACAAGGGATTTTGAACCTTAGACTTAGGGAAAGCATACCCCTAAACATAAGACATTCACCACTTGAGCCAACCCCTACGGGTTCCTGGAGAGGTATTTAGGGTAACTCTGATATTGTAGCAATATGGAAGATGGTCCCAATATGCTTATGGTAATGTATTTGGAGGGAAATGAATGACAAAAACTTTGAAGATTGAGAACAATCAATGGAAGAGCTTAGGACATTGTTTTTAAATTCTTTACTTCATTGGTCGGTTGTAATTGCTTTCAATGGAATGAGTTTTCATGAATTTGTTGTATCACTAAACTAGCATGCTAAGGCAACGCCCTTGTAACGTCCTGTATTCCTGGACTTTTGTCTATTCTTATGATCATAAAATTTTGTTTACCGATAATAAAAAACAAACAAACAAACAAATAAAATGACATCAATACTTATATTCAATTGCATTATTTGAGGAAGCCATTTGCTTATAATTTAGTCTTTAAAAAGGTTTCATTATTTCTTATTCACATAATCAATGTTTGTTGATCTACTTTTTTTAAAATATAAAATAATTGTTTTGAATTAGTGCTTTAAAATCTATTTGAGATTGCTAAGGTTTTTTACTATAAAATTCAATCATTATGAAAGGTGCCGACTGCCAATATATTTATCTTTTAGAATATTTAGAGATGCACGGCATAATTTATTACCTTAGAATTTGTTTCATTATTAGGAAGTTTGTTCAATTATTATCGCCTTCTTAACATTATTCTTATAGAATAACTCAAAGTTTATAAAGTTTATGTTTTATTTAGGCCCTTTTTTTTTTAGAGCTGAGATGAGATGAGATAAAAGTGAAAAAGAGAATAAAATATTGTTGTAATATATTTTTTTAATATTAATTTTGTTTTGGGATTTGAAAATTGGTTTTAGAATTTGAAAAAGTTGAATTTTTTATTATATTTTGTATAGAAATTTAAAAAAGTGTAATGATGAATTTGAAATGAATTTGGGGTTTTGATTTTGTCTCCCAAAACAAACAAGCCCTTAATCTTACGTAATGTTTTAAACACTTTTTTTTACTCATGATTGCTATGTTGTTATCTCTTTTAGTAGGATGACACAAGTTGAAATAACTTGGTAATTCAATAGCTGCAAAGTTTAAAAAATTACTAACGGCATGTCTTATATTTTTCTGAAAACATTAAAATATATGATTATCATTTCAGGAAAAATATAAGATTATCATTTTCAAATATTGGGTTCTGATGGAATTAGCTTTGAGCACTACCTTTGGATTATGAATAACTCGTGATGATTGATTATCTAATTATGTATGGTCACAGAGAGTACATAAATCATAATTGACTGTTATGTATTTTCATATACTAATTGAATGATGTTATGGTTTGCAGACATGAATAGTGTTATAAAAGAAATACTTTTCTACAAGAATTTGAATATTTAATCATCGAATTAATTGTTATTGAATATGCGTTTTTTCTATATTGCTATTTTTTTCATGACGAGGAATCTCGGAAGCAAATGCAACATGTCATTAATCCAGTTAAACCCCAGACCTGTCTAATGCAATCACACAAATAAGGTAAATCATTGGCTTTTCACCAATTGAGACATGGATCCTAGAAATTGTTTGCACCCAAGACCTTAGATTAGAGGTAGCATAACACCAAGACCAAAGCTCTGTTAACCTGCAGCAACCCAGGGGTTGCTTTATTTCTATGTTGTATTAGATATATAAGTCCACCACCACCCCTGAGTGATACTAATTAACAATTTGCCCGTCTCCATACAATGGTGACAGGAGCATCTATGCCCAAAGCAAAGTGGGCACATTAGTTCACTTTGCACAAGTCATCTTATGTCTCTAGTGTCTGTAAACGTCAAGTGAATTTAACGGGTTTATAAGTTTTGGACTAAATCCCTATATCTGTAGAGGATACTGTCAAAGCTCATATCTGCCACCAAGAAGACCAACGACGACTGAACCACCACAGCAAACTGTAAAACAACCACCAACAATAATCAACACCCACCAAACACAGCTGTGTTTACACCACACAACCACAGACGTGCTGCACGATCAAAAGCACCAAAAACACCATGAACCAACACCAGCAATACCCATCATGACAATCCACCATGCAGGAAAAAGTGATTTCCCACGAGCAATGGAGCGATTATGCTGACCGCAATATAAAAGGAACTCAAGCACAAGCAATATCAGTACAACCACCTCCCAAGTGTCACTACAGTGACCTACAACAATAGGGATTGGATAAGTTCAAAGCCCACAGTGCCGCCCCTATTGCCACCCACAAAAACCAATAACAAAGAAACAAGACGCTGGAAAAGTTGAGGAACAACTAAGAAAAGAAAAGGTTAAACCCTAAAGCTTGGCTATGATACCATGCTACAATTAGGATTTACATATGTGGATGAGAAGTTAAATCCAGCTATCATTTAAGAAGATTTGGCCATGTTTGGTTAAATCCAACTTTAAGAACTTTCAAAAAGTTTTCATAAAAATGTTTCAACTTCAAACCAAACATTTCAATCTCAAAAAAATATATATATATTAATCTTCTCCAATCACTTGCCTAGATTTCAGTGAAAAGTCAAAACACAAAAACCAAAACAACTTTTTTTTAAAGTCAAAACCAAACCAACTTTTTACAAATTCCATAACAAAGATATCCTTGAAACTTTTTTTTTTTTTTTTTGATAGGTAATCAAACGGATTTCATAAATAGAAAAAGGCTAAACTCAAGTATACCGGAAGTATACTTGAGAAAACTTAGTAAGTATTAAAAAGAAGAAAAAGTTCATGGACACTAAATCCGTTACAAGCAATAGATCCCGCCCAAGAAAGCAAAGTCCTATAGAAGATAAGTTTTGGTTCCTTCAAAGATCTCTCACAATTTTTGAAGTTCCTTGCATTTCTCTCTCTCCATATACACCAACACATACATATAGGGGAACCATACTCCATATAGTCGCCACCTGTGGGTTGCCACGGAGACTTCTCCAACTAGCTAGGAAATCCACCAAGTGGAGAGGCATGACCCATGATAAGCCAAGTCTTGTGAAAAACTCATCTCACAACTTCTTCGCCACCTCGCAATGAAGAAGTAAATGATCTACTAATTGTTTTTTGCACATACAACACCAATCAATCACAATTATATGGTGTTTCCTCATATTTCTATGGTAAGGATCTTGTTTAGGGTTGCTATCCACACAAAAAAAGCCGCTCTCGATGGCGCTTTCGTCTGCCAAAATGCCTTTCTTAGAGTGTAAGAACTAACTGAGAAAATGTCTTTCTTAAGAGTGTCACCATTGCAACTTATCCCCCATACCACCAGGGATGTTGCATGAGTACAATGTCGCAAAAAACTCCAAAATAATCTTCATCTCCCAATCTTGGGCACCCCTCACAAACTCAATATTCCATTGAGGGGTGCCATTTGAAAGGACCACAAGATCTGCGATCGAAGCTTCCTTTTCTCTAGCGAGATCAAAGATAACAAGGAATGAGGCTTTGAGGCTGGATGTGCCTACCAACAAAATGTCATGCCAGAATCTAACCTGAGAACCATCTCCTACCACAAGATATTCTTGATCCTTGAAAGACTCTCATTGCTTCTTTATAAACTTCCATAAACCCACCCCATGTGTGCCTTGGACCACATTAGAACACCAGCCCCCCTAGAACACACCATATTTTAAATCTATTATTGACTTCCAAAGCGCCTCCCCTTCATTTTGGTATCTCCACAACCATTTACCCAAGAGGACTTTGGTTGAATTTCACCAAGTGACGAATCCCCAAGCCTCCTTCAAATATTGGAGTGCACACTGTTGGCCAATTTACCAAATGATATTTGAACTCCTCCCCCATTCCACTCCATAAGAAGTCTCTTTGTAGCTTCTCAATGCGATTGGCTACCTTTGTGGGGAGCGGGAATAGAGACAAATAGTAGATGGGAAGATTTGCCATTTCTGCCATTTATCCCCAAAGCCGCATCTTGAAAGAAGATCTAACAAGAATCGTCAATTGACGTGGTCATAGACTTTTTCCATGTCCGATTTGCAAATCAAGCCGAGTTCCCTAGACTTGAGGCGACCATCCACAATTTCGTTGGCAATGAGGACCAAAACTAAGATTTGTCTACCTTTAACAAATGCATTCTAGGGCTTCGAGATTAGCTTTTCCACCACCACACTCAACCTGTTTGCGAGCACTTTAGATAGGATCTTATACACACCATACACAAGGCTAATGGGGCGATAATCCCTAGTATCCAAAGGCCCCATCTTTTTAGGGATAAGGGCTAAGAATGTAGAATTAATGCTCTTTTCAAACCTAGAATTAGCATAAAAATCATGAAAGACTAGCATGAGGTCCTCCTTGATCACCTCCCAACAGGTTTGAAAGAAGCCCATAGTAAAACCGTCTGATCCAGGAGCCTTGTCGCTAGTCATACCACTGATAACTTTGCACACCTCCTCTTCAGTAAACTGCCTTTCTAACCAACCTGCAATATGAGGATCTAAAACTTTGAAAGATAAACCATCCACCTTTGGTCGCCAACTATGCTCTTCAGATAAAAACTGTTGATAATACTATTCCAAGTGAATCTTGATAGCCGTTTGATCCGTTGAAGCTACCCCATCTACCATTAGAGTGTCTAAGGTATTGTACCACTTGTGAGAATTCGCCACTCTATGGAAGAATTTGTGCACTTATCCCCCTCTTTAAGCCAAAGCGCCCTTGATTTCTGACGTCAAGAAATTTCCTCCAACAAAGTAACTCTTTCGAGTTCAGCAACTACCTGATTCTTGCAAGTTATCTCTATTTCAGACAGAGTTCTAGCTTCCTCTTCACCCTCCATAGCTTGGAGTTCCTCCACAAGAGAGCATCTCTGTTGGTACACATTGCCAAAGACTTGTTCATTCCATTGCTTTAAATCTTGCTTTAAAGCTTTCAGTTTCCTTGCCATAATGTAGCTAGGATGTCCCTCAAAGTTATAAGAGGTCCACCATGCTCTAACTCTGTCAACAAAACCATCAGATTTAAACCACATATTTTCAAATTTAAAATACCTTCTACCACCTTGAATCTTTCCGCAGTCTAGGATGATAGGAAAATGATCAGAGCATAAGCGGGGTAATCTTTTTTACACTATATCTGGATAGTGTGCTTCCCACTCAGGGGAAAGCAGAAATCTGTCAATCTGTGACCAAGAAGGACATTCACGGTTATTAGACTACGTGAATGTACCTCCCATTAAAGGGATGTCCATAAGTTCATGTTCTGCAATGAAGTTAGAGAACTCCTTCATGGGCCTAGAGATATGGGAGATGCCCGACCTTTCGCTTGGAAAGCGAGTTGTATTGAAGTCCCCCCCTATACAACTAGGTAGCTCCCACCAGGTAAGAAACCCAGCCAACTCATTCCACAAAAGTCTCCTTTCCATGTCTAAATTAGGCCCATAGACACCAGCGAAAGCCCACTTAAAACCATCAATCACATTCACAAAGGAACATGCAACCATGTACTCTCCCACACACTCCTCCACCCTTGTGTCATACATTAAAAAGACACCCCCAGAGGCACCTCTCGCAGGGAGGTATGACCACCTAACATGTTGCCCTCTCCATAGACTACACACTAGTTGAGTAGTTATAACTTCTAGCTTGGTTTCCTGTAAACAAATGACTTCTCCATTCCATAGTCTAAGTAAATTCCTGGGTTGGAGCCGCTTGTTAATTTCATGCAGTCCCCTTACATTCCATAAAATTATTTTTGGCTTCATGGACCGACTTGCCCCTCCCTTTAACACGCTCTTGACTAGAGCTCTTATCTCCTCCATCATCATTCATATCCCAAGTAAGCCTTTTAAGTTCACAGTCCTTCTTCTTTGCCGAGTGATCGAATTTGGACTGCGAATGCACAGCCTCGGCGGCAGTAAGAAGTGCCAAAAATTCTGCCTCAAAACCCACGTAGGCAATTCCTCCAATATTTTTGATACTCCATGCTGTCTGGACAACCCAATCTGGTTCTTTGGGATGGATAAAATTAAGGGGGATTGGGTAGTTCTCACCAACCTTGTCGGCCTCAAATTAAACCACAGCACCTTCCTTCCTTTCTGTAACGTTGCCCGATAACCGAGACGAAACAGAAAACACCCCAGGAGCCACAGTTGTCGTCGTGAGAGAAAAAGGAAGACCAGAAACTGCCAACGACACAATCTATGGAAGGCCAACGTCAAAACTCTCAGAAAGAGAGCCGGAAACCACTCCGGGAACCACCGCTGTCATCGTGAGAGTAGGAGGAAGGCCAGAAGCTGCCGGCGACACGTTCTGTAGTTGGCCAAACTCGAAAAGCACCGGCGAGGGGTCAACGATCGGCGCCTGAAGGATGGGCTCGTCTGGTCGGAGTGTCGAAGCTACGACGACGGGCTTGGACACCGTGGGCTTCTTCAGCAGCCCAGAGGTCGATCCAACTTCGAAACGAGGTCTCTGAGAAGGCCTCCATCTCGAAGAGGATATGTGAACTGGGCTGTCTCAGCCCAGGCCTCTTCCCCTGGGAACCCAACGGGGCTTGAAGACTTGCACCTTCTTATGCGGGCCTTGGCCCAAGCCTGATACCACATCACCTACTAACTTAGCAGCCCATGCCCATAATTCCTGCCTGAAAATGACCAAATTCTCCTTCAATCCTGTCACTTCCTCTCTCAGACTAATAAAGGCCCTCTACAGATCACTTTCGACTGGATTGCCTTGTGACAGTCCCCCAACTTCCTTCTCCATGTCACCTCGGTCGTACACTACAGCATGCTCTCCTTCACGTCCCACGTTACTTACATGTTCAATACATCGCTGCTCCCCTGCCGAAAGCATCACTGTCTTCTCAGAGTTGTACCCAATTCGAGAATGCTCCAAGGCATCCCTGTAAGTTTTAAACCCAGTAGCAGCGCTAGAGCTCGGCGTTGCAACCCTGCCAACCTCCAACAACACCGCCGCTAGTCTCATCCATGCCATTTCGTTAATATCACCCGGAATGAGGATGGATTTCCGACGACCATCCCCACAATACTCCACCGACGACATGTAAGGGCCACAAAAATTATAATGTCGCTGAAAGGTGTAACTTCTGCTCCCGTCGCGGTTGGCAGAGTAGTAGCCCTTACCGCCCACCCTGAAACCTTCCTCCAAAGATTTTGACAGCCACTTAGTGATGTCTAAGCTCAGACGAAGACTTTGGACTACCTTCCGTCCGTTCTCTGTTAGAACCACTTCAAGTCCATCCCTCTTCACTTCGAACACCTTAGATTCTGAAACCACCCGCTTCATTGAGCACGAAATACCGGCAGCACACAACCTAAACAACTAATGAACTAACTGGAAAACTGTTACAAACCCATAACCATCGTCAAATATGATGAAGATGGTGAAATGTAACGAAAAGAAAAAAATTGTACGGAGAGAAAAGGAAACTCCCTACTTTGATGGTAATCAAAATGATTTCATTAATAGAAAAGGCTAAGCCCAAGTATACCGAAAGTATACTTGAGAAAACTTAGTTGGTGTTTATCCTTAAAACTTTATAGTTTAACAACTTTTCAACTCTTCACATCCACTTTCACAAAATCCCAACACAAAATATATTTAAAACAATTTTTATGCATATTTTTCTATCTACCTTCACAAAACCCAATAAAAACACATCTCAAAGTTTTTTCAAATAACAAACCTCAAAATTTTATCAACCAAACATGGCCAGTATTTCCTTAACAAGGTTAAAGGCCAATTGGTTATGGAATGCATAAATTTCTATCTCAAAACAAGGTTTTCTTGGATTTCAGCTAATGGTGAACCTAGTGAAGGATTTTATGTGGTATTTGGCTCAAGGTATGTTTTAAGGTTCTTAATCATCAAAAACAAAATTCTTGATAATTCTCTAAGGCCCAAACATTTCCTGGTTTCATTCCAAATAATTCAAGGAATCTAAACGCCCATAATATCTAGACATCCACAAAACCTCACATTTCAGGAATATAGAACCCCTCAACAATATTCTATACTTATGAAATCGCAGCATTATCCTCATTCAAGTGCAAAATTTTGGCACCACTCTTTACTTTTTCTTTACGCCTATCTTATTTATGTTTCATGAATTAGTGGTAATTTTTTTATAAAATTCAAATATTTCAGGTCATCTTTTATTATTATTATTATTATTTCAGGTCATCTTACATGGGCTTTTTGGCAAAAAAATATCCCTCATATTTCTAGGAATAAATCAAAACGTGAAGGCCGAAAATTTTATAATTATGTTTTATAATCAAAAAATATTGGAATGCAATAGGAGATTGGATTTCCCAAAACAAACACCACCTAAAAGTTTCATAATTAAGATGATAAATTCCAGATTTAGTGATAGGACTGGTTTGTGAATGTTTCAATTTATTATTACATAAAATTTGAAAAATGATAGTGAATTCTTAACTCCAACAAGTTTCAGCAAATCATATGTACAGGTTGATAATTTCCAGATTTTGTTTTAGTTTCTTGGGGTTGTTTCTTTTTGTTGTATGGAAGATGTAGGTATTTCCTTTTGTATATGTCCTGTGTACTAGGGCTTATGCCTACTTCTTTGGAATAAAATATTTTATTACTTGTAAAAAAAAAAAAGTTTCAGCAAATTTGTGGAAAATTATCTTCAATGAATGCCTGTCAGTGGGGTGGCCAAAAGAATGCTCTATTCTGAAATGTAACTGCTGTTAGGTTTTTCTGTGTGCTTGACAATCACAAGCATATCTTTGAAGATTCAAAGGGAATCCAAGTTATACGAAATGTGACTTAAGATCTAGAGAAGATGGTCATGTTTAAAGGCCCTCTATGAATTCCCATATTTATTTTTAACCCCATTGTATTAGCTGTCCCTGACAGTCTATTCTCTGATGTATAATCATAACAAATACAATGCAGTGAATATGGGGAAATGATATTTGATGGCCAAAAAGTGCACATAGAAGACTTCATATAAGGATATTTTCGGTTAGAGAAGGTTGTATAGTGAATGTCAAAAGAAAAAATGGCATCTGCCCCTAAGGTAAAGATTTGAATTTTTTTTTAAAGTAAAAATAACTTTATCAATTAAATGAAATTGGTGTTGCCCAAGTATGCAGGGAGTATACAAAAGAAAACACCTAATTAAATTTTAGGAACCGGAAAAAAAAAATAATAATAATAATAATAATAATAATCATGAGCACTAAATCCATCAAGAACAATAGCAAAACCAAAGCAATAAAATTTGCAAAAAATGATTTCGAAGTTCCACCAAACTGTGCTCCTATCTTCAAAACATCTATCATTCATCCCAAAACAAATACACCACATAAGACACAAAGGAATGATTCTCCAAACAGCAGCTACCTAGTGACAACCTTGAAGACCATTCCAGCAAGCTAAGAGATCCACCACCCTCCAAGGCATCACCCATGCAATTCCTTTCCTACTAAAAAATCCCATCCCAAACTTCATCTGGTCAAGTGGGACAAGGTTGTGGCAATATAATACGGACCCGGAAGCCTTATGTAAGTCAGTGATTGACTTAAAATTTGGAGGTTTGTACGGGGGCACGGAGCACTGGGGAGATACGTGGAGTTATATGGAGTGGGACTATGAAATCACTTTAGATGAGGGTGGGTTTTCTTCCTCATCACTCTAGACTAGTGTTGGGAAATGATTCTAAAATAAAATTCCGAAGTGACCTGTGGTGTGGAGATAACACCCTTAAGGACTTATTCCCTTCGATTTCAGGATGGCATGTGAGAAAGAAGCTTCAATGGCTAATTCTGACTGAATGAGATATCCGGTGACCTAGTCCAATGGAACTTGAATTTCACTCAGGCAGCTGTGTTGGCAGCTCTGAGGATTTCTTTAGCCTTCTAGACTCCATGAAACCGAGAATTCACGGAGCCAACATATGGTGGGTTCCCACAACTAAAAGTACATCCTTTATTCGTTCTTAACTTCTTTCTATAAGTTTCTCACACAACCGCAGAACAATTTGCATGGAGAAGGATTTGACTAAATAAGGTGCCTCCAAAAGTGGCATTTTTTTCTTGGACAGCATCACTAGGTAAGAATTTGACAATGGATAATTACAGAAAAGCAAGGTGATCATAATGGATTGGTATTGTATGTACAAGAACAATGGTGAGACTGTGGATCATCTTCTACTGCACTGTGAGGTTGCTAGAGCTTTATGTGATGAAGTGTTCAACAGGTTAGAGTTAGCTTGGGTTATGCCTGCCATAGTGGTTGAGCTTTTGGCCAGCTGGACAAATTTAGGAGGTACAAATCAAAGCCATGTGGAAAATGATTCTTATCTATATCCTATGGTGCCTATGGAAGAAGCGAAATGACTGTCCATTTAAAGACAATGAGAGCTCATTAGAAAAACTTAGATTACTTTTTTCTATGGGCGACACTAGATTTTAGTGGCCTTGATTTTCATGAATTTCTTATTTCCATTTCTTCTTCCTGAATAGGTGATACCTCTTGTATAGCATCTTGTGTACTTGGGCTATGCCTATTCTTATTAATACAATCATTTACTTATAAAAAATAACTCATCCCAAATTGCCTGAGTGAGCGATCTGGGGAGCCTCGCATTAGTTCGGCACTGGAGTTTTCTAGGTTCATCTTTCATTTGGATCTTTTGGACCTTTCTCTTGTCGGGAGTGAGTTCACATGGTCCAACAATTGGGGTTAGTCGAGATTGGGCAGGTTCCTTGTTTCTGCTTCTTGGGGGGCTTATTATTCGGATCAAAATGATCAGTTATACTCGGATCATTTTCCTATTTTTTTGTATTGTGGAGGTTCGAAAATATGTGGTTACTGGCTGGTGGTTTTGTGGAGAAGGTCGCTGATGATTTTATGAACTAATACGAGACTTCCCCAATCACTCACTTAGGAAAGATACGGAAATTTTCTGTTAGATGGTTCTTTTATTGTGCATTGTTGGTCGACACCAACTCTAAATAAAGTTTTGGCATGCAAAAATTTGTCTGAGACAAGATTAGCAGTTTTGATTCAGATAAGAAGGTTAGGTAAAGATGTCTATCAACATTCAAACCTAAACAAAAGAAATCCATTTATTTTTTGATAATTAAAAGAAATCCATTTATTATTTCTGACAACGATGAGTAATTCTTGTTTTTTGTAACTGGGTGAATTTAACAGCTTAATCCATCTCTAGATAGGGGGGAAAAGTCCTAAATAATATACATCACTATAACAATTTATGAGAATGAACTCCATTACTGAAAAAGTTTCCACAAAAATAAGCTTTATAAGAAAGGAGTCTGCTTACGCATAGGTCTTCACATTAGGCTGCAAACGCTTATGGTCTTCAACCATCATGCCTAGTAACTCAGCAACATCTTGCACCCTACATGTGATACCAAAAGCCAAAGATAAATAAAGTGATACAGCACAATATATTGAAACTATGAATTACAAGCTATTGAAACTGTTTCAGTTCATGTTAGTTAGTGAAGAAAATAGTAACTAAAACCAGGACAATCAAGACAACTTTCAAGAGAAAAGCTCTCAAACTGCACCCTTTTTAGACAAAACCATAGCATAGACATCATTCATTATAAAATAGATAATATTATAAAGTCAGGCAATTTTTGGAGAGTTTTCTTATCTGATCTTTTTTTTCTGTGTAACAAGGTTGTGGGGAATATGTTGATGAATTTTTGTCTGTCAGCAAACAGAGTTTGCATCCATCTGTTATTTTTAAAATTTTGGTATCTCATTTAGTAGTACCCATAAGAGCATGCTGGAGCACCAGCCCTCTTGTCAAGTCCGCATCTATTCGGACTGTTCTTGCTCTAGTGGCTTCCAAAGATTGGCCTATATGTCTGCTGAACGCCAAAAAATAAATTTTTTCATGGGTTCCTTGACAAAGACGTTTATATGAAGTATCCTTCAGGATTTATAGATCCTGCTTGTCCTTCTAATATCTCCAAACTCCAAACTTGTAATTCTGTTTTTCATTAGTCAAGCCTTGATTAGAGAATGGAAATTTAATTAACATTAGGCAATCAATTAAGAAGGATCTACCAGAGCTCAAGAGACAGCTTTCAGTCGTAGTAATTTCAATTAACAGTGGCCATGACCAAGCATTGTTCCCAGAGGATCAGCATTGCAGCTTTTTTGGGTGGTCTTTGTGACAATTAAAATGTTCAGAGTTCTCTCATGGCAAGGATTCCACAATGGCTTATCTTAAATACTACGTGGATCTAATGGAAATGCATCATTATACCTACAAATGTATAAGAGAAGAAAACTTATTCTGACTCGACATTAAAAGGAATAGAACCTGCCCAGAAGTTTAATGGCTAAATCTTCACTCTTAGAAATTATCTTTACAATTCTGACATTTATATCCACATATCCACCATTGATTTTATATTGTCCCATGTTCCAACCACCAAACTTTCTATTGGCACACAAAGATTTCATGCAAGGTGGACCTTTTGTGGTATACAAGAATGATGTTCTAGGTGATCCACATATGTCATCGATGATTATGACATAATACCTCGATGTGTAAGCCAAAATGTGTTACATGAAAGCTAATATGTATAGCCATAGTTTGAACTACATTTTGCAACAAATGGACTACTACAAGTATATTACATGTCAGCCTCTCTAAACATATTTTTCTCCCCGATGCTTATTGCAGAAAATCTACATGGAGCAAGCACCCGGTACTGCCACTCAGAGGAAAAATTGGGATCCTGTTTTCAAGTTCATAGGGCCCCTTATGGTCTAAAACAATCACCCAAAGAATGGTTCCGGCAAAGGTCACCAGAACAAATCACCCATCGTGAAAGTGTACGGAGATAAAAGCAGAGTTCATAGAAATTTATTGGACTTATCATAATGGGTCCCCATGCATGAGAATGAATCATGTCAGAAGGACTAGAAACACAACTAGCAACTTGAGGATTAGAAGACATACAACAATTTTAAATAAGTTGAAATGCTTTACAAAGTAAAGAAAATGCATAACACACTTGAAACTTGACAACTCAACTTCAAAGAGAGAGATGACCTAAATGAGAATGCCATATAGAGAAGGGACAAGAAGATGATTGAAGGGCATCAGGGGGATGGTAAGAGACACGATGCCACATCTAAGTTAGAAAGAGTAGATGCAGTGAGAAGCAATAGCTCATTCATGTGACAGAAGCTTAACATATTTCTCTGCAAGTATATTCATTGTGTATGCATCGAGAAGTTAACCAGAACAAGAAAATGGATATATTAATAAAATATTACAAATTCAATCCTTTCTGTTTTCACTTTACTTGGACCACTACACCCTCAAAATCTTTTGTTAGAAGTTGTTCGTGTATCTACTCCAATGATACTATTGCTCTATACCACTGTCAAAGAAGATTCGAGCAAAAATGTATTTCCATGAAATGAGAAAAAAAAAACCATCATATATATATTCATTTTCAGTCTTAGCTTTAATGTCAATCAAGTCTGCTACATACACTGGGACTTCATCAACCACTACTAGAACCACAAAGACCACAACCAAAAGGAACAAAAGATTGATCTGACATCAACTGAGAAACCATTGTAATTCACAAGAAAGGATGCTCCCAAACAACATAGAACCAGCAAGTAACCATAACATTTTTATCACCAAGTAACTAGCCAGCTATCAAAACAATGCCAACCACTACTAACTTATAAAAGACCAACCAGACAAAATTAATCAACAACATAAGGCATAGAAGCTTCCAAATGAAAAATAAAAATACCAGAAGTAGAGGCCAAAAGTTATTTAATCAAAGCTTCCAACATGAACAAAAGACTAGACCATCTAGAAGTGGATATAAGCAAACTATGTTCCAGCCTCACCACAAATGATGCCAACCAAGGATTGGCAGATCGTGCCATTATCACACGGGGGCATACTCATGATTTTTATGTGAAATATTATGCTACCTCTAATTAAAAAGATGTACCTTGGTTATATTTCATCTCTTCATCAAGTTCAGTAATGAGTGGGTGTAACAACCCGACTCAATATTACTAGGAATGAAATAGCAAAAAAAAAACTAATAGGCCTAAAATAAATTTAATGGACCGTATTGGAATTGGCCACGTGCTATTAAGACTTTTGAAGTTATTGGATTTTTATTAAGGGTGTACAGTGGATGCCCACCACCCGCTGCACCGCCCCGTTCGCCCGCCCCCACCTGGCCAACCCCCGCCCGTATGAAAGTGGCGACGCTACGGAGGTCGGGGACACTCTGTAAGTCCCTCGCCCCTCCCTCACATGTATAAGGGTTAAGAGCCCCCCCCCCCCCCAAAAAAAAAAAAAAAAAAAACTTTCAGTTTCCTGAACCCTCTTTTGTCTCAATCTCTCTCATTTGTAGGTGTAACAAATCCACAGAGATAAAAAGGAAGCAATCATCGATGCATCTTCATGACTTTGTCTCGATCTCTCTCGATGAATCTTGTCTTCAACCCTCCGAGGTAGATGTGTCTCTATCGATTTCGTTTGCCATGAAAGTAATAGACGCCAGCTCATATGGGGGGAGGAAGAGAGGAACGGCACTCATCAGGCTTAGCTTGGAACGAGACAAGAGATGAAGAAGGAAGAACTAAGAAGGAATTGGCCATGGAGGGTTTGTTGATCTAGGTTTGTTATTCTGGTGTTTGGGATTATTGCAATTTTTTTTCCCATTTCAGATTAATAATTATGAGTGCAAGGAAACAGAACCTTGATGCTCTCAATCCTTGTTTTTGTGTTTCTCTCTCTTGACTTCTCCATGCTCTCTTCTATTTTCATGTCAAGATTTGGATAGAGAGGGGAGGAGGGGGGGAGGGGCAGGGCCCCGTGCAGCAGACGAGGTACCCTGCCCCCGCATGGATGCCGGCGGATTACTGGAAAAAAATCCCCACCCCCGCCCATGCTAGGGCGGCGTGGGGAAAGGGTGACCTCGTCCCATAGGGGGTGGGTAGCACCCTTAATTTTTATGGGCCATATTGGATAAGCTATGAATTATTATTTCTTGAGATTTAGCTAGGCCCAAATTTTATTTTTTAGGTCGTTAAAATTAGACAAAAATTTAGAAGAAATTAATGGGCCGATAATTTTGAATTAATTTAAATTACTGAATTTTTAGCCCATGGAAGGAACACAAACTTGTTAGGCCCAATGGAATTCTCTCCCAACAAGGATACAACTCTACAAGTCATCTTCACGTTAAAAAAACTCTTTTAACTAACTACCTTCTTAAACTCTAATTCATGCAGATCTCCACTTTTCGCTAGGATTCTCGCCAATGGAATTCTCCATTAAGAGGGATACAACTATACAAGTCATCTTCAGGTTAAAACTCCTTATATATATACGCTCAGCCCATGCACTTCACATGTATCTCATTCCTCTTCAAGTCCAAATGTAGTTTATGTTTACCCAAAATCACACAGAGCACCCCCAATCAAGCGTACAAAAGCCTCTTTCTCCTCTTGTAAGATCTTCCCTCTCTCATAATTTCTCTCGCCTCTCTCGCTCACACCAAACAACACTAGTTTTCAATTGCTTTAGTGCCTCTCGCCTGGACACACAACCGTAAACTCTGTACTTTCCCTTTCTCTCCTGAATGTTTATTTGTGTAATTACATCAAGGCACTCTCTCTCTCTCTCTCTCTCTCTCTCTCTCCCCACTGAAAGTTTGTTTCCAAGTGTTAAGTGCAGCTTTTAACCTTTAGCCTTTTGGCTTATTACAATTATGCCATCCTCTAACCATGTCAAATATGATAAGATCAATTTTCAATAGAGAAAAGCAGGGGGGTTGGTCCGACCAACCCCCTTGAGAAAAATAGCCCGCCAATGGAGGCGGCGGTGGCCGACACCGCCCACCCCATCGGAACCAGCGGGCTCCGACGAATTCACCCATGGGACGGCAACCCACGGAGACCTCCAACGAAGCCCTGACAGCCTTAAACCTGAAATGGGCTCGCCGGAGCCCATCAATCCCGATGGAGTGGGCGGTGTCGGCCACCGCCGCCTCCGCCTCCGGTAGCTCTATTCGGCTGAGGGCTGAATCTCCCTAAAATTCATCTTCATTTTATTCTTTTATTGTATTTTTTATTATATTTTTATTTTTTTATTATATTTTTTATTATGTTTTCTTCATTTTATTTTTTTATTATATTTTTTATTGTGTTTTTTTCATTTTATTATTTTTTTATTGTGTTTATTGTCAAAAAGCAGCCCAAAATAATTGGGCTGTTTTTGACGTTGGGGACAGTCTGACCGGTCCCCAGCGTCACTCTTTTCAATAAGCACATGTAGACTTTTGTTTATTACGAATTCACCCTTAAAGTTGCTCTCATGCTTTCAGTTTCTTTTGTTAAGTGTGTGCAGACTAGTACTAGTATAGATTCTTATGCTTTTCTTTTCTAATTCTAGTGATATAATTTTAAGTATTATTACACTATTGCTGGTTTCAGTTAGAATTCTTGTTGTTCGAAGGATTTGTCAAGTAATAAGAAAATAATTATTATTGTACCCTCAATATCTTGTTTGCATTCTCATATGATTTGAAAGATATATTTCATATTTGGCCAAAGCATCCAACCGGTTTTGTATTGCTTGCTTTTGATTCTACATTTAACAAGTAATAGCCATTATAGGTACTACTTAGGGTTATGTGATCAGAGTACTAATTTAGTGGGAGCCCTGATGGGCCATTTTTCGGAAGTGGTGATTGAATCCAAGCGTCTTATTTTCGTTAATGATGGGGGGCTTTGTTGTACTGTTGAGAAAAGACAGAAGGTTGAGCGCAAGGCTACGTTCAGGACTGCCGCTGTTCAATGGCTTATAAAAGTGCTCGATGAGAGTGCGAAACGGGTGAAGACCAAGGAGGTTTATTCAGCCATTAGAGAAGGTTATAGTAGCTTTATAGCCCAGCGATGCTCAAATAGCAGGGGACGATTCCTTGAGGTAAGTGAATATAATCAAGGGGGAAGGAAGAATGTCCTCTGCTTCCTAAAAGGAGAAGATGGCTGGCGATGGCATAAAATCAATGAAAGATTACTGGATTGGCACAATAAAAAGGGCGAAGAACATGGAGAGCCCAAACCGAAATGGGGAAGATGGGAGAAAGGGGAAACGTCAAGGTCCCACAAGGAAGTCCTTTCCCCAAAGGTTCAATCACAGAGGAAGAGAAACAGCGGTGATCTTACGACTGTTGGGCACTCGCGGCATAACAGGAAGCCTTCCAAGAGCAAGGATACCTCGAGCCTTGATGCTGTCAAGGTTGAAGCCTGGGAGCTGCGCATATTTTTGATGGAGACGCAGCGCCAATTGTGTGTATTACAGAAGGATGTACGCACTGTAGTACGAATGGTCGGGCTACTAAAGGTAAGGGACGAGCTGGGGGGCTTGTTGTGGAATTCACAAGATGAACAGGGGCAGACTAATGGACTCAAGCCCAAGCCCAAGCCCGTGACACACTCTAATAAGGGGAAGAGAGTCACATGGCGCCAGGCTTCTAGGTTCAGGGACCTAAAGGATCCCCAAGCCCTTTAAAACCCATGAGCTCGAATGGCCCAGAATCAAAGTCGCAACCCGTGGATAGCAGAGTTAGGGCTAGGCCGCCTACCCAAGTCCAAATAATGGCAAGCCTGCCCAATGGAGGAAATACGAAAGGGTCGGGTTCCCAGAGATCCGAAAACCCAGGTCGAACATCCAACGTCGAATCATAGCTTCAGAGTCTTGGATTTGTACCAGATTCCGTGCGGTAAGGAGTTTGCCGTCGGGAGAGCCTCAGACAGTGCCGACGACACTAAAGACGAGAGGAGGAGGCTTTCCGAGAACAGAAAACTCTATGAACACAGTGATTGTGTTCGAAAAGACTCCATCGGTGCAAAAATTGCAGGTGAACTCTTCTTTTTTGCTTAAGGGAGACCATATAACGCCGATAAGGGGGCTAGATGAAACTTTTCCACCAACGCATCTCGCCTTGCACCCTGAGGAAACTTATGAGGTAACAGATGAGGACTTTAATGATTTAATGCTCTCCGTGGATGACTTGCTGCTATCAGATACACTACAAGTGTTGGAGGACATTTCGGTGGATGAGGAGTTTTAGAATTCAAACCCTTTAAACTATGCATTTCCAGACCAATCTGATTGGGTTTTGCAGACAACCAAAAGAATTCATCAACTGGTGGAAATCATATGTGCAGGTTATGAAAAGCAATTTAGGGCATTACTAACAGCCATTGATGCTGGCCATAACCAGAATCACAATAAGTCCTCTAAGCAGAACAGGGAGTTGAATAGGCTTGCGTGGTCTTTAAATTCGGAGGGGCCTTCTAATAAGGGTAGAATGAAAGGAATGGAGTTGACCTTTCTTCAATGAAACCAAAGATTGTGGCATGGAACGTCCGTGGACTCAACGAAATAAACAAGCGTTTTCGGATAAGGCATTTGCTTCGTGAGTGAAAGCGGATATAGTGTGTCTCCTAGAGACAAAGCTAAAGTTTATTAATAGGAGTTTGGTGCGTAGTTTGTGAAGTGGCACTCATATAGATTGGGTATACATGGCTTCGTTGGGAGCTTCGGGAGGAGTCATTGTGCTGTGGAACCGACGGGTGGTGGAGAAAGTGGAGGAATACATTGGTAGGTACTCGGTTGCATGTATGTTCCTTTGTTTGTCTAATGAATTCTTGTGGGCTTTTGCAGGTGTTTACGGGCCTAATCTTGTCACAAACAGACGCTTTCATAGTTGGTGGGATGTCCCATAAGGTATATGGGGGGTGACTTCAACGTAGTTAGATTTGCTAGCGAAAGATCCAGTAATAAAAGAGTGAGGCAAGCTAGTTTGAAGTTCTCAGAATGTATCTCAGAATTAAACATGGTGGATCTTCCACTCACTGGGGGACCAGCTACATGGTCCAATAATCAAACCTGGGCTAGGCTGGATCGCTTTCTTATCTCTCCAAAGATGGAAAGCCAATTTTCAGACATTTGGCAAAAACGGCTCGATCGCCTATCCTCAGATCACTGGCCCATTTTGCTGGATTGTGATGGCCTTCAGAATGGGCATCGCTACTTCAAATTCGAGAATATGTGGTTGAAGATAGAAGGTTTTGAGGTTAGGGTTAAACAATGGTGGACTTCCTATCAGTTTGTCGGTTCCCGAGCTTCATTTTTGCTAATAAATTGAAAGCCCTTAAAAGGGATCTAAAGATGTGGAACTTTCAATCCTTCGGCAACCTTGAGGACAATAAGAATGCCTTAAAGAGGGATATTCAAGAATTTGAGAAGATTATTATGGAACAACCACTCACTCAAAAGGAACAAGTGCAGAAGACTCTACGGGAAACAGATCTTGAGAAGATGGTATCTTTGGAAGAAGTCTCCTGGCGTCAAAAATCAAGAGTTTTATGGCTTCGTGAAAGAGACCGCAACACAAAGTTCTTCCATAGGGTTGCCAATTCTCACCGTAAAAATAACAACATTGAGGTGTTAAGAATTAACGGGATTGATTGTAAAGAAGAAGAGGTCATTCGTAATCACATTGTTGATTTCTATAAGACCCTCCTTACCGAGCAAGAGGTATAGAGACCTAATTTTGATGGTCTAGCTTTTGATACGGTTGACGCATAGGATGTAACCAGGCTCGAGCGGTTTTTCGAGGAAGATGAGGTGTTCAACGTCATTCGGAGTATGGTTAAAGATAAAGCTCCAGGGCCAGATGGTTTCTCAATAGGCTTCTTCCAGAACTGTTGGGGTGTGATTAAAGAAGATTTATGAAGGTGTTTCAGGAGTTGTTTACATTCGGGAAATTCAATAAACGTCTCAGCGCTACCTTTCTCGTCTTAATTCCCAAAAAGATGGGGGCTATTGAGATCAAGGATTTCCAGCCTATTAGCCTAGTAAGTGGGATTTGTAAGATTATTTCGAAAGTACTAGCCAACCGACTTAGTGAGGTCATTGGGAAGCTAATCTCCAAGCCTCAGAATGTTTTTGTTAAAGGTAGGCAAATACTTGATGCGGTTCTTATAGCCAATGAATGTATCGACAGCAAACAGAAATCAAGCAGCAAAGGGATCCTGTGTAATCTAGATATGGAAAAAGTTTATGATCATGTCAACTGGGATTTTCTTATGTATCTTCTGGATAGGTTTGGGTTCGGGGTAAGATGGAGGACTTGGATCAGATGGTGCATCCAACTGCTAGATTCTCGGTCATTATTAATGGTTGCCCCGAAGGTTTTTTCCTAAGTTCACGTGGGTTGAGACAGGGTGATCCGTTCTCCCCCCTATTGTTTGTCTTTGTCATGGAAGCGCTTAGCAGAATGCTCACAACATTGGTGGCCAATGGTTTGGTAGGTGGATTCCCCATTGGAACACCTTCCTGTGGTTTTTCTAATATATCTCATTTGTTGTTTGCAGATGACACGCTTGTCCTTTACGAGGCCGAGCGAGATCAGGTTCGTGTTCTGAAGGCAATATTCCTCTGCTTTGAAACGGTGTTAGGTCTAAAAGTGAATTACAACAAATCTGAAATAGTGCCGATTGGAGATGTTCACAATTTGCAAGAGCTGGCAGGTAACCTTGGATGCAAGCCTTCGTCACTTCCAATGACATATTTAGGACTTCTGTTCGGTACGGTTTCTAGGGCAGCCTGGATTTGGGATACAGTGATTGAAAGAGTGGAGAGGAAGTTAGCAGGATGGAAGAGGATGTATCTATCTAAAGAGGGACGTGTCACCTTGATAAAGAGTATTCTTTCTAATTTACCCACTTATTTTTTTATCACTTTTTCCTATTCCTGCTAATGTGGCAGGTCGTCTTGAGAAACTACAAAGAGACTTCCTGTGGGAGATGGTCCAGTTAAGTGGGAGACGGTCTGTCAGCCCTTATCAAGTGGGAGACTAGGCATTCATAACTTGAGGATATTCAATCGGACGTTACTTGAAAAGTGGTTGTGGAGGTATCATCAAGAAACAGAGGACTTTTGGCGGGTGGTGATCGATCACAAGTATGAAGGAGCATTTTGGGCCCGGGGGGGGGGGGGGGGGGGGGGTGCACCAACGAAGTTAGGAGGGCAAATGGTGTGGGGTTGTGGAAAAATATCAGAAGTGGATGGAGAGATTTCCAGTAGCACACGAAACTTCGTTTGGGCGACGGATCAAGAATAAGATTCTGGAAGGATGCTTGGTGGGGAGACAGGGCCTTGGAGGTTGTGTTCCCCACTCTGTATCAGATTGCAAGCACAAAAGACATCACGGTGGCAGAGGTCATGAGATCAACCGGGGGGAGCTTGGTTTGGAACATTCAATTCAACTGGGCGGTTCATGATTGGGAACAGAGCACTCTTGTGGAATTCTTTAGCCTCATCTATTCTCAGCGACCAAACACGCAGAATGAAGACGGTTTGAGATGGACCCATACAGGAAGAGGAAGTTTCACTATTCCTTTTTTTTTACAAGGCCCTCACTCAAGGACCCGAGATCCAGTTTCCGTGGAAATCGATATGGCGTCACAAAGCACCCCCAAAAGCAGCTTTCTTTGTGTGGACAGCGTCACTAGGTAAGATTCTCACAACAGAAAATCTGAGGAAAATAAGGCTTATTATAGCAGATTGGTGTTGTATGTGTTGTAGTGAGAGCAAGTCGGTTAATCATCTTCTGTTACATTACGAGATTGCTAGGGCTCCATGGAATGATATTTTCAATAGATTGAACATAGCTTGAGTCATGCCTGAGACGATGGGGGCAGCGATGGCAAGTTGGCCCCACATGCGACGTAGACAGATCAAAACTATGTAAAAAATTATTCCAATTTACATTCTATGGTGCCTTTGGAAAGAGCGTAACGAGCGGACATTTGAAGACAATGAGAGATCTTGAGAGAAGCTTTTAGTTTTCTTTTTCAGAACTCTATGTACATGGACCATTGCCTTGGACTTTAATGGCATGGACCTTCATAATTTCCTTATATCCAATGCATCGTCTTGATGGGCCATTGTTGTCTTGTGTAATTGGCTATTGCCTTCTTATTTGATCAATAAAACTTGTATTTATCAAAAAAAAAAAGTTATTATTACGCTATTGCCCTTAATTTGTAACTATGGCAGATTGTAAATGGTCTGGTGTATCTCATGACAAAGGGCTTACTTATGGACTTAGGATCTATTAAGCTTAGAACAAGACTAATAATTATTAAGTGATTTTCCTTAGAAGGTATTAAAATAAATAAAACATTATGATGTGCTTTTCTAAATTTAGTGGCATATGATACTTTGGATAGGTAACGAATTTTTTTTATAAGTAAAATATTTGAACTATAGGTAACGATTTACGAAGCGAGACTTTGGATTTAGCAATATGACGTATCAATAAAAATAATTGCATGTACGCACTCCATTAGAATCCCCATTTGTATGTACCCAAATCATGATAAAATAATGAAAAACCATGATTTTACAAGAATTATGCATCAAAATATTTATGAAAAATCATGATTTTATGAAAACAATTATGCATCAAAAGATTTATGAAAAGTCGTGATTTTATGTGAAGAAACATGTGTCACGACATTTTATGAAATGTACAATTTCACTTGAAATCTATGAAATGACAAGTATGCAAGTATAATTATGATGAAATATGAATAACAATATACATAAGGGCCTATGTTATGATATGAAAAAGGTACCATATGTTATAGATATATTGTATTGTCACGTTGTACATATTAGTAGTGCACCTAGTATGTCTTCCTTATGTATGGATTCTACAACCTGCGACCACATACGGAATTAGAATCTTTTTAAATTCGCAAACCTAACTCATAGGGATCAATAGTGGATACCGGCCTATGACAAGTGAAAGATAAGTTAATACATTTCTTGTAAAGATCAGGTTCATGTTCATTTTAAGTATGTATGTATTTATGAGTATGTATATTTTTCAAGAAATATTATATTTATTATGTTTACTGTATGATGTGTTGATTATTGAGTATTCGGTTCATTTTTATATGTTTTTATGTTTAACCACCCCAGGTGATTATCTTTATGAGGATGGGATTGCAAGACAGGACTTAACCCAAGGAGGCGAGGTAGAAGCCTAGACAATTTATGTCATGCTTAGTTTTATAATTTAAAGTTAAATAAGTTATTATGATAAGCACATGAGATTTTATTGATTTTAAATAAGTGTTTCCGCAAACTGTCTTTGGATTTTAAATATTTCATAAAAATTGGCATATTTATATATGGAATCTTTTGTATCTAATGCTTCGTTAGAAGAAAAGTTCATTAAGTTCAAAGTCTAGTAGCACACCAGTTCCCTAAAAATTCTAAAAATGACTTTATTGGGGGAGCAGGGTGCTACAATGGGTCTATGATCATTGGCCATTATTCACCCAAACCATGGCATTCTAGCTTGACAAGCACAACTGTTGTGCACGTTTATGACCTTCTGCCCAATCATTGTGGTAAAGGATTAGATGGTATGCAATTGTGAGAAGCTGATTATTGTGTCCATCTATGATCTTATGTCAAATTGGTTTGCAATCACAAACTTTTTTCTTAACACCAGTAGCACTAAATGCTTATGCATAAATTCGTACTTAATGTATGATATACCAACCAGCCTTTGCATTCAAATCTATCTCCCCTAGAATGCAAGGGGAATAGGTTTCAAACTATAAGATGGCAGGGCTTCAGGATGAGTGGAGGCTGGAAGGTTTCCCCCCAGTTTAGTCTGATATTGTTAATAATTAGGGGAAAACAGTCTACCTAAAAAATTGGTCTGCATGAAGTGATCATTTCAGAGTTTAAACAAACAAAAATGACTTAAAATTATCATTGTTACATTGTTAGCTTGATTGCAACGTTAATCTGCACATTGGTAGGAGTTCCATGTTCTTGAGAACCACCACTAGAGATAGGGTTCAGTAACAATTTTGAGCCATCCAAAATATTCTTTTTGATCAGTAATATGTGGGGTGCAAAGAGCTATCCAAAATATGAAGTGATCATTGCATGCTTTCAACAAACAACCAGGATAGTCAAAAACCACTCAATTATGGATAGTTGTATATGTATTTGATACCAATGTGCTACAAAATCACCTGTCATAAGATTCAGCTCTTGTATATGCTTGGATCACCCAATTATAAGTCTCAGTATCTGGCTTCATATAATCTGGTATGCAAAGACAACTGTAAGAATCTAGCACCAGACAAACAAAAATATAAACAAGTGTCAACCTTGGATAATTGAAAACAAAAGCTTGAGAATCTATTCCCCTAATGGAAACCTACAATGTGAAGCTAATGAGAAATCGGTTATGGAGTTTGTTTCAAACAATGAATGAAGTACAGTTAACATTATGCAATAAGGGATTAATTATTAATCCATGAAGCTGTTCCATCTTCAGTTATTGATGTGTTTTTCAAAAAGAAAAAAGAATCCAATACCCTGAAACACCCAGTGAAAGAAAGACAAAAAGAAAAGAATAAGCAGAGTCAAAAAGAATAAGCAGAGCCAAACAAGAGAGAGCGCTTGCATCTTTTCACAATCCAAAAAAAAAAACCAAAAGTACGAAGTACTTGGTGCCATCAGTTCACAAGAAGAGCTACCTGCTAGCAAAGGAGAAAGAACTGGGACTGAATATTTTAGTTGTCACCCGATGACCCATTATTGACATTGACTTGCATTGTTATAGTTTTTTATTCCCTTTTCACTTTCTTTCCGTTTCAATTGTATTGGTGAGCAATTTCCCCCTTTGTCTGTAGTCTTTCCTTCTTTGCATCAATACTTTTGTTCCACATCAATCAGAGAAAAGGTGGAAAAGTACAGCTTAAGAATAATTAATTTGAATATATTGTGAAATACCCAAGGTGCATCTTTGTTGTATCCATACTGCAATAAAGACTGAGAAGGTTTAAATTGCCCCAACATCTGAGACAATAAATGCTGTGCAACTAATTGTGAATGCATGCTGACTAACAATAACCATTCTAGCAAACAAGCAGGAAATGAGGGAGAGAGAATGCAAACCTTCCCCATATTCCATGTTTTCAAATGTGGCAAAAGCAATTTCGGGTATGCCACAAGTAGCCTAAAAAATAATAATGGGAGCAATCAGTACTGCAGAATCTGTAACTGAAAACAATAAAAACTAGATTGAATTTGAAGAGTCTCAAATATGTTATTATAAGATAAAAATATCAGCTGATACTTCTACTGTTAGTTCAACCACTACACTAAAGTATGTGTCATGAACAAAAATGAACTTTCCTTGATAAGTAAGTTGATTTTCCTAAAAGCATACAGGGCAACCCAAATACACGGGGCTTATTCAAGAGAAAGCATAAACTTTTGTAATCATGAAGTCGTAAATAAACCCAAGCATTGAAGGCAGAACATGGTGTTTGGGTGTTTTGACAGGAGAAAAAAGGAAAAATCAAAACACTCATGGCTTTATGCACGTCCAATACATATTTCTATCAGCTGCATGTCAACATGTATAAAATGCAGGAGAGAGAGAGAGAAAGAGTAGTTTAAAATTTGGGACACAATAGGCAAGTGTTCGAAACATGTCCAAAGTATAGGTTATATATTCCAAGGCAAATAATAATGAAACCAATCTGTCTCTGCAAAGATATTTCACAGCACAAGTTTTTTTCCATAGGTAAATGTAAATTTCATTGATGGTAATAACAGTCATAGCCCAAGTACACGGGTCATTTACGAGAGAAATACCTATTTGGAATTATAAACCGATACAAGGAAACATGGAGGCGTCCATTGAAAACTATAGCAATTTTCCAAAGGAACAAACTTTATTAGAAGTTTTGAGTTCATCCAATATCTGCTCACAATCTTTGAAATTTCTATCACTCCTTCCCTCCAAACACACCACAATTGATAAATCAGAGCCATCTTCCACAGAGCAGCAATTTGTGTATTAAAATTTAATCCTCTCCAAGTAGCAAGAAGATCAACTACATTTCTAGGCATAACCCTTGTTAAACCAACTCTGCTAAAGAAATCATACCGCATGACACTGGAAACCTCACAATGAAGTATAAGATGGTCTATAATAACCCCTCCCTTTCTACACATACAGCACCAACCCATAAAGAAGCTGTCCAAATGAAGAAAGCTTATCTTAGGGGCACCTTAAATCTTCAATATGTTCTTCAAAGGGAAGGAAATTGTATCTTGAATAGTTAGTGCTTGGTATGAGCGAATTATGAACTTCCCTTTCTTGGATGGAATCCAAAGAAGTTTGTCTCCACCTCCACCCCTTATTCTCATAGTTTACAATAGATTAAAAAAGCAATCTGTCAAGGCATCAACTTTCCAATCTTGGGACACTGAAAAATCCACAAAAGCTTCACAGCACAATTATTCAACGAAGACATTGGGATAGAGTTCTAGGAGATGTAGGATATAAGTATGAAAGAACTATGAGAGGAGAAAAATTACTTCCTCTACCTCTCTACACTAACTTTTATACGTGTCTATACCAGTATTTGAAATACTTATTACAAGAATGTCATATTCTCTAACATTTCCCCTCAAGTTAGAGAACATATGTCATGTCAAGCTTAAACAAAAAATTTCAAGCCACACAAGCTAAAAGACTTGATGAACACATCTACAAGTTGGTTCTTATACTTGATAAATAGTGCAATTATCTTCTCACTCTATATCTAATACCAAATAAAATTAGAGTAACATCAATATGCTTAGGTTCTCAGAAACCATAAGATGAAACCATATGAAGAGAAGTCTGATGGTTAAAAAAACAAAGAAAAGCCAAACCAAACCAGATTTTAAAGTGAATAAAAAATCCTTGAAGAAAAACTTGCGACCAATATGATTTACCACAATTGCTAGCCCTTGCCCTATACTCAACTTTATGGGTGTGCATCCATACGGATTTTTTTTTCCGGTCTAGTCCGAAACCCAGAAATCTATACGAATCCAGGCTGTTATCAACCCCGATTGGACCCGGGCGGGAAATTTAATATCTTACCTTCCCAAATCTGAATACGGAAGCCAGATATATAACCGGGTACCGTAACCAGGTTTTTTTTAAAAAAAACTATTTTTATGTTACAAAATTACATTATTTTGTATTACTTCTACAACCCCATACTTCCTCCCCACTTCCCCAACCCCAATTTACTTCCTCGTCACTTCCCTAGCCCGACACTCTGCCCCACCCCCCTCCCCCTCCCCCTCCCCACTCCCCAGTTTCCCATCTCTCTCTCAAAGTCTCAAGTCCCTGAAACAGCAAACCCTAGTAAAGCATTCTCTCCTCATCAAGGTCCCAAAACCCTAGCAACACATCTCTCTCTCTCTCTCTCTCTCTCTCTCTCTCTCTCTCTCTCTCTCTCTCTCTCTCTCTCTCTCTCAAGTCCTCAAAACCCTAGCATCGACGCCATTGAGAGGTCGTTGCCCATTAACATCATAGAAGCCCTAGCTTTTTCTCGCTACTATCGGTACGTTTCTCTCTCTTTTGAGTTTTGATTATGAATGCTGGGTTTTGTATGTAAATGATGGGTGTATAGGGATTTTTGTATTTCTGGGTTTAGTTGTGAATTTGTATTTTCTGCTAAATAATTATGAGCCAAAAGGATTGAGATGGATATCAGCCTAAATGATTAGAAGTTTATGCTATCTGGAGTTGTTGTTTTGGGATGCAGTAGAATGATAGATGTATATTGAAGAATCTAATAGAAGTAAAACTGCAATTAGTATTACTTTTAAAATATTTTTTAAATATTTCCAGCCAAAAAAAAAAGTTTTTTTCAATTTTTTTTTTTTTTTTTTTTTTTGGAAAGTTGGAGAAGAATTGTTGGTCCTTGTGATTATAATTTTAAATGTATTTTCATCTTTAGATGCAAAAGTTTTAAGTTACTGGTGCAAGTTGTACTGTAATCACACCAGATTGGGTTACGTTGTATTGGTTAGAAGTGTTGAGATATGTGCAAAGTATTTACCATAAACCAACAATAATTTTTATTATATACAATTTATTGTCATACCATACCAGATTGGGTTGCGTTGTATTGGTTGAAAGTGTTGGCTGATTGATTTTACTTATTTATTTCGTTTGTAGCTTGGAAGTCGTATATCCTCCCTTGAGAAAATGCCCCCCTTTACCCTTAGGAGTTCGTCATCCACCAATCCATTGTTGTTCGCCAACAGCAATTAGGGATGTAGCAACATTATGCTCTTATCACCTCCTTGGGCACCCATGAAAGACCAATATACAGTACACAACTCGCAAAAGTTGCAAACAATAGTTCTAGTTCTTTCAAAATCTGCAAAATTTGAGCAAACAATTCAGTATTTGGCTTGGAGGTGGATAGGCATTTGTCGGATGGGATTGAACCAAAATTGGATGGGTCTTTCTTTGTGCATGTAATCTCATTTTGCTTATCTTTTGCTTTGACTGCAGAGAAGAGTTGATGTTTGAGGAAGATAAACTTAAAGTCCCAGATTTTCACTTGCAGCTCTGTAAGTGAGTCTGGGCACTTTTCTTTGACTGCAGAGAAGAGTTCATGTTTGAGTAAGATAAAGTCCCAGAATTTCACTCAGCTCTAAGAATATGCATGTGTCTTTCCTTCAGTGGTTTGTGGTGCTTTCTCACCAATCTTTGGCGCTATTGACATTGGGAAGTCTGAGATGCTGGAAACATTTTATGGAGTTTCATGTTGGTGATGTTGTAGGAGTTCTTGTATTGTAAATAATATTCACATATGCCCTTTATTTTCATGTTGTGTTGAACATATTCTTTCACATATATATGCAGACGTAGGCACGGGTACTTCCATGTGGTGTGGTGAACAATGACTACACTCATTGGAAAATGTATGCAATTGGAGGGAGTGCAGACCCTACAATCAATAGCCAAGGGAACAGATTTGCTGCCAGATGACAGATTCAGCAAAGAGGAAATTTCCAAGCCCATTTGCCACAATAGGAAGGGTATCTCTGATCTGTTTTCCTCTGTTTCTGCATAAATATGATGGGTCTTTCTTTATGCTTGTAATCTCATTTTGCTTATATTTTGTCAGTAGATATTGCAGTTATGAATTTGATGGGATAAATGGGAAATATCATTGCCTCTCGTAGTGATAGCTTTGGCGCCGCCGCATCTCTATCATAATTTTTGTTATTTGTTTGAGGTGGGGTTTGATGATCTCAATTGTTACATGTTGCTTTCATATAGTTGTGAATTTTTTTTTTTTTTATCAACCTATATGAGAGCTTCAAACTTTTTTTTTGATAAGTAATAATCTTTATTGAATAGAATGAAACTAGGCAATGCCCAATTACACAGAAAGTATACAAGTTGAGACACCTAATTACACTCTAGGGGGCTGCATAGATAGTAAGAACTCATGAACATTCTCACCCCTCAAAATGAGGGCAGAAAACCACTGAAAAATAGAGTAAACAAAAAAATTCCAGATTTCTTCCATGGCACGCTCCTTGTTGTTCAAGCACCTCCCATTCCTTTCCAACCATATAATTCACATTAAGCACAAGATTATCATTCGTCACACTACTGCCATTTGAGCACAAGGATGAGACCTATTCCAGCAAGCTAGTAGGTCAACTACACTTTTAGGCATGACCCAACTCAGCTCGGCTCTATTAAGGATACCAGCCCATAACTTTCCAGCCACCTCACAGTGTAAAAGTAGGTGATCTATCGATTCCTCATTCCTTTTACACATGTAGCACCATGTAAATCATTCCTCTCTTTCTTATATTATCAACCGTCAAGATCTTCCCATGTGCAGCTGTCCACATAAAAAATGCCACTTTGGATGGTATTAGGACCTTCCATATACTCTTCCATCGGAAGAATGAGGATTGTAGAACTGTTAAAACCTTGTAGAAGGATTTAACAGTGACTGGTTCCTCCTTGTATGTTTCCACAACATGCAATCACCCACATTGGCCAATAGCTTTGCTGAATACAATTAACTGTAGAAGCCCACCAGCTCTTCAAGTTTCCAATCTTGAGCACTTCTTGTAAAAGTGACATTCCAAGTAACCGTCCCATTGGCACGACATGGTACTTCTGAAACTAAAACTTACTGATTTCCTGCCATGTTAAAAACATCTGGAAAAGCAATGCAAAGAGGGCTTTCCCCACACCAAGCATCAACCCAAAAGCGGATTCGCGTTCCATCACCCACCTCAAACTTGAGATGTGTTTCAAAAGTGTCCCACCCTTTTCTTATGAATTTCCATAGGCTTACTCCATAAGATCCCCTACCCTCATTAGTGCAGCAGCACCCCCCCCCCCCCCGCGGGCACCTGTCAAATGGTCTGAATACCATTTCTATAGGATTTCCTTTTATTTATATAGAATAATTGTACATAATTGTTGCCATAATTAGTGGCGTCTAAAATGCTATCATTGAAATATTTACACCTACTTACACCTAATTTACACCTAATTGACTGATTGTTTCAGCATTGGCGTCTAGTTATTTTCACATATTTATATCTATATGATCGTATTATGCTGACACCCCCCCTCAAGTTGATGCAGGTTGATCAATGAGCATCAATTTGCTTTTTAAAAAACAATGTCGATGACGAGTAAGAGCTTTGGTGAAAATATCAGCAATTTGTAATTCAGTAGAAATATGTGGAAGTGTGATAACACAAGCTTCAAAGGCCTCACAGATAGAGTGACAATCAACTTCAATATGTTTAGTGCGCTCATGATAGACAAGATTGGCCATGATCTGAATAGCGCTTGTATTATCGGCATGTAAAGGTATAGAA
The DNA here is from genome assembly GCA_036898215.1 of Platycarya strobilacea. Classification (NCBI taxonomy): domain Eukaryota; kingdom Viridiplantae; phylum Streptophyta; class Magnoliopsida; order Fagales; family Juglandaceae; genus Platycarya; species Platycarya strobilacea. The sequence continues at coordinate 20,590,065 of CM072555.1, read as the reverse complement.
TTGTTCTGAGAGAAATTTAATTCAACAAGTAATCCTCGAAACCAAATGATCTCGGAACAAATAAGGGACATTGCCCTGTACTCAGATTCCGTAGAAGACTTAGAAACTCTGTCTTGCTTCTTATTTTTCCAGGAGATCAACGCATCACCTAACTAAAAGCACGCACCAACCAGTGATGGAGTGACGTGTATCAGCACAATCAGCTCAATCAGCATCGCTATAAGCAACAAGGCTAGGAGAATTTCCTGCAGGAAAGAATAAGCTACGAAAAGAAGTTCCCTGAACATATCGTATAATTCTACGGACAGCGACCAAATGAAGATGACGATGAGTCTGAAGAAACTGGCTGACTTGTTGTACGGCAAAAGAAATGTCAAGTCTAGTAATAGTGAGATAGACTAGGCTGCCCACCAATTTCCTATATAAACTAGGATCAGGAAGTAAGTCACCCTTCTCTTTGCGAAGTTTGACATTTAATTCCATGAGAGTATCAACAGAGGTAGCTTCCTGTAGGCTAGCTGTAGCCGCCAAGTCATACACATACTTATGTTGATTAAGTGAAATGCCGGAGGAACTTCGATGCACCTCAAGACCAAGAAAATATGTGAGAGACCCAAGATCTTTCATATGAAATGACTCGGAGAGATGAGTCTTAAGTTGACCAAGTAAAGCATAATCGGAATAAGTGATCACAATATCATCAACATAAACCAAAAGAACAACAAGACCCATGTTGGTTTGCCGAAGAAATAATGAAGTGTCATGTTTGCTCTGCTTAAAGGAAAATTGTAATAAAGTGGTTCAAAATTTCTCAAACCAAACTCTCAGAGCTTGTTTGAGACCATAAAAAGAGCAACGAAACTTACACACTTGTGAAATCGAAGAGGAAAACAACGCCGGGGGTGGTTTCATATAAATACACCCTTTAAGATCCCCCTGAAGAAAGGCATTCTTGACATCCATCTAATGAAGTGGCCAATCTTGAGAAGCAGTAAGAGCTACAATAGTACGAACGGTAGTCATCTTAGCCATAGGGGCAAATGTTTCTTCATAATTGACACCATATTCTTGATTCTTCCCAAATGCCCCAAGCCGAGCTTTGTAACGATCCAAACTTCCATCAGAGCGGACCTTGATGGAATAAACTCATTTGCAACCCAGAAGAACAATAGTGGGAGGACATGACTCGATGTCCCAGGTGTGATTGGCCTCTAGAGCAGCAATTTTTTCCTGCATAGCTTGTTGCAACAATCATACTTGGCAGTGTGTGAGTAGCATGTGAGAATATCAAAGTTGGACAGTGCAACAGTAAGAGCTGAAATAAAATTGCCAGAGCTAGAGGAGGGAAATCCATACCTATCAGGAGGTACAAACGCTCGAGAAGAACGACATACCAAAGATGCTGGAGATGCTCCAACTGACTGAATCTGGAGTGTGGTAGGATCAGATATCGAGTGAACCACCGGAAGATACTGTAGGCGAGGACGTCGTGTATACACAATACCTGGTTTAAAACGTGAATTGACAGGAGGAAGATCTGAGGACTGCTACTCAAAAGGGGGGAAAACCACAATAGAAGAGGACGGCACAGAGGACACAAAAAAGAAATGTTGATTTTCAAAGAAAATAACATTCCTAAAAATACGTGTACGATGTAATGTTGGATCATTACAAACAAATCCCTTCTGACACACATTATATCCCAAGAAAGCACATCGGACAGATTGAGCAGATAATTTATGTCGCTCATGAGAAGGTAAGTGAACAAAACATACACAACCAAAGGTTTTAAGGTTATCATAATAAGGTTGTTTAGCAAATAAGCGAAAATAAGGAGACTCCGTATGTAGGACTTGAGAAGGTAAATGATTAATCAAGTAAATATCAGTTTTTAGAGCCTCTACCCAAAACATAGATGGAACAGAAGATTCTAACAAAAGAGTACGTACCATATTTAGGAGATGATGATGTTTTCGTTCGGCTATTCCATTAGAATTCCATTAGAATTCAAGAATGCTTGAAGAGTAGAGGGACATGAACGTTGATGAATAATTCCATTAGAATTCAAGAATGCTTGAAACTCAGTAGATAAATATTCACCACCAGAATCTGTGCGTAATGTTTTAATAGAAACAAAAAATTGATTGTCAACATATGCTAAAAATTCAATGAAAGTACCAAAGACCTCAGATTTAGAACAAAAGAAGTAGACCCAAGTAAATCTGCTATGATCATCAATGAAAGTCACATAGTATCTAAATTTTTCATGTGAACTAACTAGGGAAGGTCCCCAAACATTACTATGTATAAGATCAAAGCAATGAGATGCTCTACTAGCATGCAAAGAGAAGATAAGAGTTTTGCTTTTACCAAGTTTACAAGAAGCACACTCAAGAGACGAGGAATAACGATCTTTATTATTAGGTAAACCATAATTTAAGACATGAGATTTGACTTGAGTATTGGGATGGCCTAAACGACGATGCCACACCAAAGTAAGATCTGAAGTTTTATTTCAAGCAAAAGACTTAATCGGAGAAACTGGAGAAAATTTTGGAACAGGTAAAAATAGTGGAAACAAGCGCCCCACTTTAGGTCCCTTCGCGATCGGCTCCCCCGTGACCTAGTCCTGCACAACACAACCAACACCAATTAACAGCACAATTGTTATCAACTAATTGGCCAACAGAAATAAGATTTGTGGAAAGCTGAGGAGCAATAAACACAACAGCGAACTTAGAAGAGGCATTTCCGACAGCAGCTATTGGTAAAGAACTGCTGGCAGTCTGAATAGCAGAATGACCAGCGTAGGGCTGAACATGACACAAAGCGGTGGAAATATTAGTCATGTGATTAGAGGCCCCTGAGTCCACATACCAAAGTTTAGTAGAATTGTAACCTGGGAACCCCATTGCTGATAATGCCAAAACGAGCATCTACTGCACCATTTCGGGTGTGCAGTAATTTGTTGTAGAAGCAAAGGTGGTACCTAGATAAGAGCCATGTCCTGTAGACACCGCTGCTAGAGAGTCATGAACAGAAGTTTGAAATGCTTGAACTTGGCGATTCTAAGGACGAATACGACATTCTTTGATAATATGGCCCTTTTTCTTGCAATAGGAGCAGTATTTCTTGGGACAATTTGTAGCAATATGTCCATATGCCTTGCAGCAATTACATTGCAAGTTTTTAGAATCCTTGGGCAGTTCTCGGCCTTGGGCAGCATAAGCCATAGTTGCTGACCTTGAACTGTCATGAAATTGCTCTAAAATAACTTGAGTATTAAGACGTTGTTCCTCACGAAGTAATTCACCAAAACAAATATCTAGAGAAGGAACTGGAGATCGATTCAGCAGAGAGGAACGAATAGATTCAAATTCAGAACGTAATTTCATAAGAAACTGATCACTGCAACTAGTCTCATGAAGATTTTGAATAGTGAAAAGGGTGTTGATAGGAACATTTGTGGTAATCAGTTCAGAATATTTGTTCCAAAGTGTTAGAAATGCTGAGTAGTAGTCTTAGATCGAAAGACTACCATGTTGAAATGTGGCAATTGCATGCTCTAACTGAAGGCGACGAGCACTATTCTTTTGATGATAAACCATTTTTAAATAATTCCATTGAGCAGAGCGATGAGGTCGTAAGTTTGTAACAATATGTGATTCCATTAAACTAAGAAGTCAAGACATGATCCATGCATCCAGCACAGCCCATAAAGGAGAAGATCCGGGATCCCTAGATTTGTCAGAAGTAGATGATGGCACAACATCCGTGCCATCAATATGACCCCAAAGGTATTTTCCTTTCAGAAATAGTTCAAATTAAAAAGTCCACGTAGAGTAATTGTTCCCCGCAAACTTGTAACACACAAGTGAGGAGTCCATCGCAATAAAACTCAAGATAAAACAATGTCAAAATTTTATATATATATATATTTTTTTTTTAAATAAACGTAAAGACAAATCAAATGAATTGAAATAAGCTAAAATAAAATAAAAAGTTCTGTATCTAGAGAGCACTATTGTAAACTTGATAACTGAAGTTTCCGAAATGCTACCAAAACTCCAAGATCAGACGATTGTGTGTTCAATCCACATCGGGTTCACCAAGAATCTGCACAGAAGTTGCCGATAATGCCAACCCACTGTTCCAAGAGCCACACGACAACAGCAACGCCGAATGGAACCAGATAAGGCTGCATCGGCAGCCTTCAAACTACAGAACCACGAACTAGATCGATGGAAGTCGAGAACCAACATACCAAGAATCTTCACAGACCTCACCAAAATGAGGAGTCCTCTATTCCGAGACCAATACGACTAAAGAAATGCCAAAAGAAGAAGATAAGGCTGCGTCGGCAGCCTTCAAGTTACAGAGGAACCTCAAATCACAAGAATTTCTTGCCGAAACTTGCTAATATATGGACAGAGGTTGCCGGCAGCACCAACACAGAAACACCCAATTGAAAAAATGAAGAGTTGAGACGTCGAGAACTTACCAAGAAGTTCAAACTCACACAATTTGACACAACACAAGATAGCAACACCTACACAGAGCAAGAAATAACTTGCTAAATAATTTAAAAAAATCTCCCAAGAATTGCGATTAAAGATCGCACCGAGTGATTCAGAAATCAGAGAGGCTCTGATACCATGTCAAATGGTCTGAATACTATTTCTGTAAGATTTCCTTTTATTTATATAGAATAATTGTACATAATTATTGCCATAATTAGTGGCATCTAAAATGCTATCATTGAAATATTTACACCTACTTACACCTAATTTACACCTAATTGACTGATTGTTTCAACATTTGTGTCTAGCTATTTTCACATATTTACACCTATATGAACGTATTATGCTGACAGCACCACCATACTTATGATCAATAACCTCTCTCCACAACGAACTTCCTTCCAATTGGTACCTCCACAACCACTTCCCTAAGAGTGCCTTCTTAAAAACACACAAGTTTCGCACTCCTAGCCCCCCATTCGCAATTGGACAGCTCACCTTTTACCAATTTACAAGTTGAAATTTGAATTCCTCTCCCATGTCACCCCACAAGAAAACTCTAAACAACTTTTCAATCTGCTTTGCCGCCCTCGCCGGTAAAGGAAACAGAGAAAGATAGTAGGTGAGGGGAGGTTGGAGAGGGTGCTTTTGATGAGGGTTAATCTCCCCCCTTTTGATAGATATAACATTTTCCAACCCGATAATCTTTTCTTTATCTTCTCTACCACTCCATCCCAAATACTCTTGGCTTTGAATGAAACCCCCAAGGGAAGCCCAAGATATTTCATTGGAAGAGATGCAATTTTACAGCCTAACAGCTCCGCTAAGGAGGCTATATTACTTACCTCCCCTACCGGAACCAACTCCAACTTCCCGAGGTTCACCTTGAGGCTCGAGACAGCTTCAAAACAACAAAACTGCCCTTACAAGCTTGCATTTGGTCACTAGTAGCATCACATAAGATTAGTGTGTCATCCGCAAATAGTAAATGAGAAATGGAGCTGCCATTACAAATGCTGCCCACTGAAAATCCAGCAAGAAAACCCCCCTTACAGCAGCCCCCATCATACGACTAAATGCCTCCATTACAATAACAAAAAGGAAGGGAGATAGCGGGTCGCCTTGTCTCAAACCCCTTGAATTCTAAAAAAAAAAACACATGGTCTTCCATTGACTAAAATTGAAAACCTAGCGGCCGAAATACAATGTTTAATCCAAGCACACCACCGGTCCCCAAAGCCACATCTTTTAAGCATATAAAATAAAGTCCCAACGCACATGATCGTAAGCATTTTCTATGTCAAGCTTGCAAAGAACCCTTGGAATGCCTTCTCTTAACCGGCTATCCAAACACTCATTTGCTATCAAGATTGAATCCAGGATTTATCAACCCCTTACAAAAGCATTTTGAGGTTTGGAAATAAGTTTAGCCATCACCAAGCTCATACGGTTGGCTAATACTTTTGAAATGATTTTATAGATCCCACCTACTAAACTAATAGGCCGGAAGTCTTTCAATTCATAAGCTCCAACTATTTTCAGAATAAGAGTAATGAAGGTGGCCTTTAGTGACTTCTCAAATTTTTGGCTGGAATGGAAGGCATTAAAATCTGCATAATTTCCTCCTTCACTATATCCCAATACTCTTGCAAGAAAGCTATAGAATAGCCATCCGGGCCTGAGGTTTTGTCTTTACACATTCTTCTCACTACAAGATGCACATCCTCTTCATCGGCCTCTCCAACCAACCTGCTTCATCTGAGGCTAGCTGGTCAAATATTAAACCATCAAGTTTGGGGCGCCATTCTCCTTTTTCAGCAAGGAGATCCTCATACTACTGCACTGTATGGTCTTGGATCTCTTCGGGAGAGAGTAACACATGTGACCCAGAATGGAAGACTTCGATAGCATTATTGCGCCTATGTGAATTAGCAACCTTGTGAAAGAACTTAGTGCATTTATCCCCCTCATTCAACCAAAGCGCTCTTATTTTTTGCTCCAACAAATTTCTTCCATCAACAAGACTTTCTCAATTTCAATCACCACCACATTCTTCCTTGCCAAAGAATCTTCATTAGCTCTCCCTTCCTCCAAAGCATGCAACTCATCCCAAAGACTGTTTTTCTGCACTTCCGCATGTCTAAATATTTCTTTATTCCACTTCTTTAAATCAGACTTAAGGGCTTTAAGTTTACTCGCCACTATGAAGCTAGGGGTGCCATCAAAAGAGTAGTCCCCCCACCAAGCCCTAACCTTTTCTACAAAACTTTCAACTTCCAGCCACATATTCTCAAATTTAAAGGTACGCCTACCCCAATGAAGACCACCACAATCAAGCAAAATTGAAAAGTGATCCGAACAGACATGTAGCAACATTTTCTGCCAAAGGTCTGGAAAGTGTGTCTCCCAAGAAAATGAGACTAGAAATATGTCCAGCCGAGACCCCCGCGGCTATTGGTCCAAGTGTAGGCCCCTTATCAACGGAAGATCCACAAGGTTCAAGTCAAATATCAACTCTGAAAAAACTTTCATTGCACTTGTCGACGTAGATGCCCCCATCCTCTAACTTGGGAACCAAACAATGTTTAAATCTCCACAAAAAACCCAAGGTAAATCCCATAAGGTATTAAGACCCGTCAATTCCTCCCACAAAAAACTTATATCTCTATCTACATTAGGCCCATATACACCTGCTAACGCCCACAACCACTCATCCTCAATGTTCTTAAAGGATACAGCCATTGAGAACAAACCAATACAAACCTCGATCATCTCCACCACTCTATTATCTCACATCACCAATACACCTACCGAAGCCCCCAATGAGGCTAAAAATACCATCCCACAAATGAACAACCCCACAAGCTATGAATAATGTGTCTATCAATGCCACACAGTTTAGTCTCCTGAAGATAAACAACATTGACCCTCCAACTACGTAAAAGGGATCTAATGCGAAGACGTTTATTCACGTCATTCATTCCTCTTACATTCCAAGAAATGATTTTAGGCTTCATTAAGAGACAATGACCCCCTTCCCTTCAACCTCTCTCTTCCCACACTTCCCTCCTTGTCATAGTTAATAGAGCTTTTAAGGCGATTCAACTCTCTATCCAGTTTCACAACTGATTTCTGGGATGTAGCATTTCCTACCTCCAACGCAATTACGAGAGCCTTAAACTGACCTTCAAACCCAACACACGAAATCCCCACACACTCTTGCATAGCCTCTACTTTTTTACACCCAATCTGATGGTGAACTAAACACTGGCTTCGGAGAGACGGTGCATAACGAGATAGGGCTTCCCAATGCCTTTGTACTGCTGGTCACAAGCTGATCTCCATAGCCAACATTCCCCCCTCCTACTTCCAGCAACCACATCTCCCTATCCAGCTCACCCTCCTCCAAAGACACCTCTTTTTCGACCTCCAGAGCCTCCAGAACCACCTCTAACACCTCCGGCAACAGGTTTAAATCACTTGATGGTTTGCCGATGATAGGCGACGAGGTCTATGCAAGCCCCAGCTCCCCCGATGCCTCTCCCAAGGCCACCGGCAACTTTGTCTGGGCAGGAACCATGAGAGCTCAAGGACTGAAGGGAGGCTCAACCTCCTGAACGACCTCAACAACATTCCCTTCTTCTTGAACAACGGCCTCCTCTCGGAAGGTGACGATACCAACCCACCAAGGTGGTCGACTAGAAGCGGCGACCCCTCCTGTGTCGGAGAGATGTCCAGCCATTCACCTTCCAGCGGCATAAGGACCTCAGTATGAGTATGTACTGAAATATCAGGTTCGAATCAATTCTTCTCAACCCATACCCGTTTCACCACCCCCAACCCATCTTCCGTATCAGGCCCTTTCGCCTGACCCATTCCAACCTCTTTAAGAGGCTCATGGCCCATTCCGACCGACTTAGGCTTCCCTGCACAATTAAACCCAGCCCACCTGATGCTGTCTTTACCCTTAACGCAACATTTTAGCCAAGCCACCTTTTTAGATAAAGCAGCCAATTGATCTCCCATCTCAAACAGAGCTTGCAAAAGAGTTACCTCATTCAACCCCAACAAATTATTGCCATCCCTTTCCTCTCTCTGATCTTTTCCCAAAACAGAGGTCCTCCCTACAACACGCAAGCCTAATTTCTCTGCCTGGTTCGCGTCTCTAGGCCTCTCGAGCACCTCTTTGTACGACTGAGCCTGTGTCTTCATCAATGGTGGAAGCATCTAAAGAGCTCCTCCTCTTCCCATACCTTTTGAAGCTCTGTTGTCGTTAGAGACCAAGGTAGAAGATGAAATTTCCAGCAGAGTTTCCACAAAATAAATCCAACCTTGCCCTTTATTCCCTTTTGGAACCATAATGAGACCTCTTCTTTGCGCCTGTCCAAACTCCCCCAGTGAAAGGTTTCTGCCATGGAGGTTATGCCGCAGTTGTACAACCAATACATTGCTCCCATATCTTCTAGTTCTGATAAACTAAGATGAGCCCTCATACAAAAGGCAATCTTGTATTACAGCAGCCAGCCATCCCAAGGTCTTTTGCTCAATGGAAATATAATTCACCATGCGAATACTCCTTTTAGCTATCTCCCACCATCTATCATCTTCTTTACTGATCACACAACTTTGGTGCTCAATGAAGAAATTACTGTTCGACCCCATTAAAACCAAATCTCAAATATCAAATGGTTGTCATGGATCTTAAAACTGGTATGCCTCTAAACTAAAGCCCTAGGATTTCAGATCAAAACGCCGCAACTAGATTTCAAGCACCACAGGACCAGATAACAAGCTACTGGAAATCCATGTTTAAGTGAGCTTCAAACTTAATAAGCAATTCTTAGAGAATTGGTCCTAATCAACATGCTTTTTTCCTACTTGCAGTTTCATGTTTATTGCTCTTATATAGAAATTTGGCCTATCTCCCTTCATGTCTAAAATTGAGGAATATGCAAAGCCTCTTGGCTTTAATTTTTTTTTTTTTTTTTTTATATAAGAAACTCTTAGCTTTCATATTCACAAGAGAAACTACAATATAATAATTTTCACATTAGACATTGAGTGAATTTGTTTTGGGTAAGTTATATTGATTGGATTTGCTTTGTTTGAAGTATTTGGTGTCCAAGTTATTTCATTCTGAATTCCTATGTGCACATGTTTCTTAATTTTCAACAATTCCATATGAAGTTACAATTTGATAAAACTGGAAGGAATTGCCACCTCGTTGTTGCAACAATGACATTATACTTTGGATGAAGGGTGGACCTATGAACTTGATGAAGGTGGTGCAATTACAAGCAGATAATTTATTGAATCATTTTGGTTCTCTATACAATTCAAATTGCCCATTTTTTTCTATTGCATAATTTGAAAATGTGACTTTCTTTTCTTTGTTAATCTTTGAAGATCCTGACATGAAAATCTTTGAAAAACAACAAGTATGTAAATGTGCAAAATGTTATGAAGTCAACAACATGAAGAAGAAGAAGAAGAAGAAGAAGAAGAATGATTGTACATGTCTGTAAAATTGTTTTTTTTTTTTTTGGTTTTAATCTTTACGCTTTTTCTTTTTTATAATTTTTTCTAGATTTTAGATAAAATTTGATTTTAGATTTTTTAGGTCTCTGTTTTTAAATTTTTTTAGATTTTTTATTATCTGCTTCCTTATTCTTTTTAGAATTTTTTATCAGATTTTTTAGGTATATGTTCATACTTATTTTAGCACGTTCAATGTGTCATTTTTTTTCTCATTAAAATTTTGCTGCATATTAATATTGCAGAAAAAAAATAAAAAATAAAAGTTAAAACCGAATACCTGGTTACAACCCGGGTATCCAGGTAACCGGTTTTTGCTTAGAATCTAAAACCCAATAACTGCCAGGGTTGTAATCAGTTTTACCCAGGCAGGTATCTACCCAGTTTTAAAACGGATGTAGATCTGGATATTCTTGGGTATCCAGATGCATAGACCAACTCAACTTCTACATGATTGTGAAATCATTATGTGTTTCTTACTTTCCATGTAACAAAAGCACCTCCAACAGATGCTACGCATCATGTAATAGATCTTCTATCTAAGAAAGAGTATTTAGTTGGCATCAATAAAGTCTTCCAATCTAAGGTAACCATAAAAAAGCAATTAATAAAGCTAAAAGAAACACCCTATAAGATAAGTCAATAGCCTTCAATCTTTCTTTTTTGCTTCCTTTTTTCAGAGATTATTAATGGGTGTCAATATCAAAGTTTTGAATATTATTTTAGTGACCGTTTCAGTTAGTCATTGAAACGAAATATTTCAATACCGGTATCGTTTCGGATACCTTTTCGGGATAGTCTATATATAGATAAATCAATTATAATGTATAAATTGTATTTCAAAATAACATCAATGCAAGTCTTAAAAAGTTAAAATACATATTTATAAAAATCAATAATACTTGCAGTTCTCATTCCAACTATTAAAAAAAATTACTCATCTTCATCACAAAAAGGAGAGTAGGAATTTATTTTTCAGTCCTCGAGAAAAGAATTTTAAAAAGTTAAGAAAATAGTCTTTAGATATGAGAATTAGAGTGAAAATTATGAAAATACATTAAAAATATAAAAATACAAAATTTCGACCAATACACTGGAAACCGGCTAGTACACCAAAAACCAACTGATATGGACCAAAAACACCGAAATGACAGGTATTTGACCCAGTACAAAACATATATCTCCCTTATATCGGTTATTGTCCAATACAGTACAAATTGACGGGTACTGATACGGTACAGATCGATGGGTACTGGTACGGTATTCAGAATTTTGATCGATATTCCATGCTACAGACCATTTGCATCTAAAACTGCTTACAATTTATGCACATGGGCAAGGTGAAAAAGTGCAGACCTGATCTAGACCACATCCAATACCAACAAGTTAAAAACTAAACCCAGAACGGTCATAAAACATTTTACAAACAGGCTATACCAAGTTTGTTTACAAGAAAAACCCCGATGTCCATATTTTATACAAAAAATAAAACAATGCACAAAAACATGCAACGTGAGCACACAAATAGGTGAAATGTGTAATGAGAAACCAATATCTAAAAAGCGTCACCTGCACACTAAGCAGACAATTGAAATGAAAAGTGGTTGCCATCCGCCCAGCTGCTTCCATTTCATAGGAGATTTCCAAGGCATTTGAATGATCCCCAACTTTACAGTCTTCCTCAATTAGAAGATCATAAATTTCGTCAGTAGCCCTCAACCCACCTTTGGCTCCCTTCAAAAACACTTTGTTTGCATCTTCCAAATGCTTGTTCCTAACAAGCTCCTCTGCTCAAAAGAAGCACTTGATCAATGACTAAAGTTCAACTAAATAGACATAAATAGGCAAAACAAGATTGGATTTTGTACCAACAAGAACTAGCCAAGCCTGGCGAATATCGTAGTTTAATTTCTCCATTGCCGAGAGGATTTCTTGGCCTCTAGCGGCATGACCTTGAGAACCAAACAATCGAACCAATGCAACAAATGTTTCATGCAATGGACGAAGACCTGCACTCAACTCCCTCCTCAAGGATTGCATCTGCAACCAAGTAAACAAATTCAATCTTCAATACTCATAATCGTGCAAAATACATAAGAATACCATTCTTTTTACATGATTTAGTGGTGCCAGCAATGATAATGTTGTTATTGAATTTGTCTTCATCAACAGGAACACAAAAAGAATAATCACCAGATAATGATAAAATTAAGAAGCTGCCATGGGGACTACAAAAATTTAACTATAAATTTGCCAGAAACTGACGTAGCCACTCATACCAAGCATATCAAACAGCTCCACAGTCCGATGCAGAGAGCACAGACAATTAGAAGCTACACACTAGACTTTATCCCAACACATGTTGTCTCGATGTCAGGTTATAAAAGCTGTAGTAAATTATAAAGTAAGACATAGTTGGCCCCACTGCTTGTCATTAATAAGTCACGGTTATTAACATCAGGAGTATGGCAATGAAAATCCACATCGGTTGTGCAGTTTATCTACCCCTCACATTGCAGTCGATTCGCAAGCGATTAGTCTATTCTCAATCTGGGTTAAATTTAAAAATTTGAATCTATGTTATATAAGCACTATTAGACGCACTACACTGAACTGAAAATAGAATTTTTCTCTTCCTTATTATCACGAAAATAAAGAAAACAATAACCAAAAAAGAAATGTAGCTTGAACCGATGGCATACGGCGCCTTGGTGGTCGGCGTTGAGAGCGTGAGAGACAATCAAGCCGTGGAAGGAGCGCGGGCCGGGGTTGAGGCCAGCGGCAATCATGTCATAGATGACATGGGAGACACCGAGACAGTCGCGATTCCTGGCACGCTCCATTAGCTCCTCCATGAAGGTGAAGCGAAGATTTTTTTCTGCCGCTGATGGGACAGAGGATGAAGAATCGTTGTCCTTGGAATGCTGCTTCCTCCTCCTAGTTTTGATTCGCTTTTCGGGAGAGGAGACTGCGGAAGAGCGAACGACGATGAGAACGCGTCGTGGGATAGGGGGAGAGAGGAGAGGCGGAGGTTTGAAGGGGAGTGTAGTCCCAGTATGGCTCAGGAAAAGGGAGGACATTGATGAGCAGACGGATAAGACGTCTCAGGAATTGCAGTATCGGGACAGTGAGGTTTAACAGGGAGACTGCCGGGGGTGGGGTTTATGAGTACACGTCTTGATATGATAAGAGAGAAGCTCTGGAGGGTCCGCTAACGTTACGTTTGGACGCGGATGATTGAGAGTAATTAAGAGTGTTTATAAATAATAATAATAAAATAAATAAAATATTAATAATAAAATATTAAATAATAATAATAATGAAACAAAGGAAGAAATTGAGGTAGAAGATGATTCTTCTACATCTCTTCTACATCGTTAACACTTATGTCGCCGACAGTTTCGAATTTAGCTATGAACACACCATCTTTACACCCACAATTGATGATGATGTATAAATCTTTTGAATCTGATATGCTAGTTTTGTTTAATGATTTTAATAGCATGGAAAACCATCCTAAGCAAAAAGTTTATGATACGAATTTTAGTCTGATTGAAAAGAGACAGGTCAGACAAAAATGGAAAGAATTGATGCATGCTTCAAATAAGCATATTCTTTTTTTTTATTTCCTTGAAAATCATTATGATTTAAAAGATTATTGTTTAAATATTTTAAAGACCAGTTTTACAAAAGTTGAAGACAAAACCGTTGTAAAAAGCAGTTATCCCCCACTTGAAACCATTTTGATTTCAGTATAGGAGCTGAGGTTTAAGTTTCAACTTTTAAAGTTCCAGCTGCCGAAAATCTTAAGTTTCTTCAGATTTCCTGGGAAACAAAAAATATCATTGAGCAAAATAATTTTGTCAACACTGCCCTCCATACAATAGGTCAACAATTAGATCGTATTGAGGACAAAGTTGAAAAACCCATTTCCAAAAAAACTTCAACTAGTTTTTCAAAATCTCTTAAAAAACCTTTGATTATTTTATCAGAAAACAGGTAAAAGACTGATAATGCCAGTACTTTGGATAAAATTGATCAAATGCTAGCTCAAATTAAGCTAGAAAAATCCTCCACCAATGCTCTGGACAAAAGTGGTCAAGGGATTGATTCTGATTTTATTGAAATTTATACAGATGATTTTTCGGTAAAAGATTATGTCACTAATAATGATTTTAATGAATTTTCATTGGAGAAACCTGAAATAGCCAGTCTTACTTCTACCAGACCTACGAGTTTTATGAAGAACTGGTTCACCAGGCCTACTCTACCAGATTTACAGATTGGAAAATGCATATTTCAAAATCAATTTTCAGCTAGTGCTAACAGGATATATGAGTAAAATATTGATGGACAGTCTGAAAAAGAAGTCCGCAATACTCTGCAAAAAATATCCATGGTCGCCGATGCTTATGTTAATAATAATTTCTTGCAACCAGATATTGTCAAGATGTTAGTATCTGGTTTTACAAGCATGCTTCGTTCTTGGTGAGACAAACATCTCACTGAAGAAGTAAGACAAGTGATTCAATTGGTTGTTAAATAAAATGATGATTGAACGCCTGTTTTTTATACCACCAAAGGACGAGGAATTTCTGATGGTGTTAATACTTTGATCTACACGATTATTAAGCATTTTATTGGAACCCCTTCCAATATTACTAATCGTGCTTCTGATTATTTGAATAATTTGAGATGTCTCAACATGTCAGATTATAATTGGTATGAAAGTATTTTTATGTCTCGTGTTTTGAAACGAGATGATTCTGATAAGCCTTACTGGAAAGAGAAATTTATTGATGGTTTTCCTCATTTGTATGCTTTAAAGGTTAAGGACTCACTACTTGATTCTACCGGTAGACTTGATTACAATAGTTATACCTACGAGGATATTACTAGCATAATAAAAAAAACTCGGTATCAGTATGTGTAATGATCAAAAACTTATCAATCAACAGATGAAAGATAGAAAGAAAGCCAAATATAAAATGAGAAATTTCTGTCAACAATTTGGCTTTCCTCCTATTGCCCCATCTCGAGAAAAGAGAAAGCATTTTAAAAATGTTTTCAAAAAACTTCATGGGAAAAACCGGAGAAAAACCCGTGATGAAATTTACAAAAAAACTTTTTCATAAAAACTTTTTGCATAAAAAAATCTTTGAAAAACCCTTCTAAAGGAACATGTTTTAATTGTAGCAAAAAGGGACACTATGCTGATAAATGTCCTAATCCTAAAAAGTCCAGTAAGTTAAAAAAACAAGTTTAATGCCCTGAATATTGGTGAAGATGACCAGCAAGAACTGTTTCACCTCCTTGATAATAGTACTTCATCTTCTAACCAAAATGAACTCAGCTTTAGTGATTCAGAATATCACTCAGAAGCTGAATCATTTAATTCAACAATGATTAAGCTTGGCTGCAATTGCAGTGGTTTTTGTTGCAACTCTGGAATTAAGACAATTAATGGTTTAACTAAAGAGGAAGAACAAGAGAACCTCCTTTTAACTTTGATTTCTCAAGTTGAGAATATTGAGCTAAAAGAGAAATATCTCAACCAGCTCAAGAAGACTATGACTCGTAGAGAGTCGTCTACTTCTCAAGAAAAAATCAGTTTTCAAGAGACATTAAGACGTTTCGATAAGAAACCGAAAAATGTTTTAACAAATGATTTACAGCATGAAATTTCTTTAATCAAGAAAGAGATTGTTGAACTCAAGACTGAGATTAACTTTCTCAAACTTGAAAATTCATGTTTTAAACAAGATTTGATTTCTTTACGAATTGAACAACATTTTGATCAAGCATGTCCTTCCGATAATGAGGAAACGAAAATCCCAGACTATGATGAATCCTTTGAACCTCTCAAGGCTAGTTGTTTGTTTAAACAACCTATACCTATCAAATGGTATTTTAAGGTTGAAATTGTTGTTTGCCATGAATTCTCTTTTTCTGTTATTACTTTAATTGATTCGGGCTCGGATCTTAATTGCATTTGTGAAGGCTTAATTCCTATTAAGTACTTCAAAAAATCCTCTGAAAAACTCTCAGTGGCAAATGGCTCTAAGATGAAAATCAATTATGACCTCAATAATGCCCATGTTTGCCAAGATAATGTTTGTTTTAGAATTTCGTCTGTTCTGGTTAAAAACATGACTTGGGATGTTATTTTAGGAATGTTTTTTATAAATTTCATTTGTCCCTTTCTGACTGAAAAAGATGGGATTACTACTGATCCCTTCGGACAGAAAGTGAAGTTTAAATTTGCTTATAAATTTGACGCCGATACGTCAAAAAGGAAAATATCTTTAATTTCTGCAAAAATTAATCATTTGAATTTCCTTCAACAAGAAGTGAGATTTAAAAAGATTTTTGAGCATTTGTCTGATCCATTACTTCAATAAAAAATTGATGATTTTCATAAAAAATTAATTTTTGATATTTGCTCCGACCTTCCAAATGCTTTTTGGAATCGGAAAAAATATGAAATTTCTTTACCTTATGTCAAAAATTTTTGTGAAAAAAATATTCCAACTAAGACTCGACCTATTCAAATGAATAGTAAGACTTTGGAATTTTGCAAAAAGAAAATTGCTAATCTTCTTCAAAAAAGTCTTATCAGGCATAGTAAGTCACCTTGGTCATTTACTGCATTTTATATCCAGAAAAATGTTGAGATTGAGCGTGAGACACTCTGTTTAGTCATAAATTACAAACTTTTGAACAAAGTGTTGGAATAAATTAGATACCTTATTCCCAACAAAAATGACTTAGTTCATTGGCTTAGTGATGCAATTATTTTTTCGAAATTTGACCTTGAATCTGGATTTTGGAAAATTCAAATTAGGGAACCTGACCGATACAAGATTGTTTTCAATACTCCTTTTGGTCACTATGAGTGGAACGTGATGCCATTTGGGCTCAAAAATGCTCCTAGTAAATTCCTAAATATCATGAATGATATTTTCAATAGTTTTACCCATTTTACTATTGTCTATATTGATGATATTTTAATCTTTTCAAAATCCTTTGATGATCACTGGAAACATTTGTCGACTTTTCTTGATATCATTCGACATAATGGTCTAATGGTTTCTGCTAAAAATATTAAATTATTCAGAACCAAGATTAGATTCCTTGGTTATGATATTTTTGAAGGAAAAATCAAGCCAATTCAAAGAGCTATTGAATTTGCTGACAACTTCCCTGATACCATTCTAGATAAAACTCGATTCCAAAGATTTCTTGGTTTGCTAAATTACATTGCAGATTTTTACAAGGACATAAGAAAACAGTGTCGTCCTCTCTTTTGAGAGACTTTAACTCAGTCCCCCTCCATGGACCGATATCTACACCAATTTGATTAGACAAATCAAGGCATATGTCAAAACTCTTCCATGCCTAGTAATACCTAATTCTGATTTTTTTAAAATTGTCGAAACTGATGCCTTTAACATAGGTTATGGTGGCATTCTGAAACAAGTTGTTTCACCAGGTTCATCTGAACAAATTGTTCGATTCCATTCTAGAACCTGGAATCATGCACATCATAATTATAGTACTATTAAAAAATAAATATTATCTATAGTACTATGCATTTCTAAATTTCAAAGTGATTTACTCAATAAAAAATTTCTTTTAAGAATTGATTGCAAAAGCGGTAAATATGTTTTAGAAAAAGATGTTCAAAATATTGCATCCAAACATATTTTTGCACGTTGGCAAGCTATCTTAAGTGTTTTTGATTTTGATATTGAATATATTAAAGGATCTGAAAATTCGATCCCTGATTTTCTTATCCGTGAATTCTTGCAGAGAAAATGAGTAAAAAAAAAGAAGTTAGAGAGTTCCCAAAGACCCCCGCCTCTCCCTGCTCCTCCGTCTTCATTATTTTTGCCAATAGTATCTTCCCCACTGGAAGTTGCTAACAGATACACTGCTCTAAGAACGATACCTAGATCAGAAAACCCTAGTTCTTTTGCTTCGGCATTAACCATGCCACATGATCCCTTGTCTAATCCTTTGGCATTAGCAAGACCCAGATTGCCTTCTGCTTCCAAAGCAGAAAATTACTAGAAAAATTATTTTCAGAATCTGTTTTACATCAAAAATTCGATAAATACAGATCCTTTCAAAATAGCTTTTCATTATTTTTCCCCAGGTTGGCATTAGATTCCTAGGAATCCAACTAAAGATTTGAAATTTTACCTTTCGATATTGTCTCACACTGGGTCAATATCTTTAAAACCGATCTACGACAAAGTAGATCCTTCAAAAATCTTTTCCCACAACTGTTATCTGGTCAGTGTTATGATCCAACAAGAATGGGGAACCAATCCGAATACTCTTAAAAGTATACCGGATACGTCAATTCAATATAATTATCATGATTATATTGATTATTGGCTCCATTTTCCTTTTTACCAAACTCCTGATTTATCGCATTCTTGGTTCTTTAATTTTGACAAGAAACGCAAAACCAAATTTCTATTATGGTTTCAACAATGGTAGCAACAATTTGGCCCCATCCCAGATATCTATTATGAGAGTTTGCAGCCAGTTCTCACCCATTTTAAAACAGCTGCTCCAACAAAGATGGATCCTATGAATGCCAAATTACCATTCTTAATCCATTTTTTCTCTAGATATAAAATCCCATGGATATTAAAATGGACTTACGAGAAAAACGGTGATGTTCTCGTTCGTCGCTTTTTTGTCAAGTATTGGGATAAATTTCAGCATCCTCCAGATCTTGTGTCAAAGGTTTTGAAAGACTTTCCATCACCGGTTCCCAATTTAAAGGATCGGGAGGAGTTTCCTTCACCAAAAACACAAGTAGAATTAACATTTCCTTTTCTTGAAATTAAAGAAAAGGATACACCAAATTCATCCTCTAAGCAAAAGAAGAAGATTTCCTCAAATAAGAAGACTTCAATTTCGCCAAAGAAGAAAGACTCAGATACAGAAAGTTCCTCTTCTTCAAAAAAAGATTCCAAGAAGAAGCAGAACAGAGATATGATTGAATTATTAAAAAAATCCATCGAAGGACAACATAATAGCATGATGCTATAAAAAAAATCCATTGAGGATCGAAACAATAGTGAAGATTCAGCTGAAGAATCAAACGCTTCTAATAATTACAGCAATATTTTTAGACATGACAGAGAGTATTCTCCACCTGATCTCGAAGAACCCTAATGGTAGTCCACTCAAATAACCTGTCGGCACAAGAAGACAAAATACTTTCGGTGCAGACAACTTTTTAAAAGTGACAGTACAAAATGACAAGTCCATCTCCGGTGCTTGGTGCAGAGTTACTTTTGTTTTTGCTTTATGCTTTTACTATTTTGCCCATGTTTCACTCCGGGTTTCACTTTTGTAAAAGCCCATTGATCTATAAAAGGGGACCTAAGTTTTCATTTAAGGGCATAGCGTTTTTTCCTTCTCTCTGATAAGAAGTCTTGCTCCCAACCTTCAAAATTTCGAATCTTATAATTCTATTTAATTTGTGTAAGTTTATTATAAAAATGAATAATTTTTTGGTTCAAAGCTATCTTCATTAATTATTTTTATCTTTATTATTTTTATCTTTATCTGTATCATATTTCAGATTATTGTTTCTCTAATTATCCAGTTATCTGGTACTCCAGTTATCTAGCCCTTTATTAATTTACACTTATTTCCGCGAACATGACTTGGGATGTTATTTTAGGAATGTCTTTTATAAATTCTATTTGTCCCTTTCTGACTGAAAAAGATGGGATTACTATTGATTTCTTCAGACAGAAAGTGAAGAAATTTCATGTTGTAAATCATTTATTGAAAAAATTTTCGGTTTCTTATCGAAACGTGTAATATCTCTTGAAAACTGATTTTTTCTTAAGAAGTAGACGGCTCTCTAAGAGTCATAGTCTTCTTGAGTTGGTTGAGATATTTCTATTTTAGCTCAATATTCTCAACTTGAGAAATCAAAGTTAAAATGAGGTTCTCTTGTTCTTCCTCTTTAGTTAAAACATTAATTGTCTTAACTCTAGAGTTGCAACAAAAACCACTGCAATTGCAGCCAAGCTTAATCATTGCTGAATTAAATGATTCAGCTTCTGAGTGATATTCTGAATCACTAAAACTGAGTTCATTTTGGTTAGAAGATGAAGTACTATTATCAAGGAGGTGAAACAGTTCTTGCTGGTCATCTTCACCAATATTCAGGGCATTAAGCTTGTTTTTTAACTTACTGGACTTTTTAGGATTAGGACATTTATCAGCATAGTGTCACTTTTTGCCGCAGTTAAAACATGTCCCTTTAGAAGGGTTTTTCAAAGATTTTTTATGCAAAAATTTTTTATGAAAAGGTTTTTTGTAAATTTCATCACGGGTTTTTCTCCTGTTTTTCTCATGAGATTTTTTTGAAAACCTTTTTAAAATGCTTTATCTTTTCTCGAGATGGGGCGATAGGAGGAAGGCCAAATTGTTGACAGAAATTCCCCATTCCATATTTGGCTTTTTTCTATCTTTCATCTGTTGATTAATAAGCTTTTGATCATTACACATACTGATACCGAGTTTTTTTATTACGCTAGTAATATCCCCGTAAGTATAACTATCGTAATCAAGTCTGTCGGTAGAATCAAGTAATGTGTCCTTAACCTTTAGAGCAAACAAATGAGGAAGACCATCAATAAATTTCTCTTTCTAGTAAGGCTTATCAGAATCATCTCGTTACAAAACACGAGACATAAAAACACTTTCATACCAATTATAATCTAACATGTTGGGATATCTGAAATTATTCAAATAATCAGAAACACGATTAGTAATATTGAAAGGGGTTCCAATAAAATGCTTAATAATCGTGTAGATCAAAGTATTAACACCATTAGAGATTTCTCGTCCTATGGTGGTATCAAAAACAGGCGTTTCATCATCATTTTATTTAACAGGTAAAATTTCAGATCTTTAGTTGGATTCCTAGGAATCCAATGCCAACCTGGGGAAAAATAATGAAAAGCTATTTTGAAATGATCTGTATCTATCGAATTTTCGATGTAAAACAGATTCTAAAAATAAATTTTCTGGTAATTTTCTGCTTTGGAAGCAGAAAGCAATCTGGGTCTTACTAATGTCAAAGGATTAGACAAGGGATCATGTAGCATGGTTAATGCCGAAGCAAAAGAACTAGTGTTTTCTGATCTAGGTCTCGTTCCTAGAGTAATGTATTTGCTAGCAACTTCCAGTGGGAAAGATACTATTGGCAGAAATAATGAAGACGGAGGAGCAGGGAGAGGCGGGGGCCTCTGGAACTCTCTGGCTTCTTTTTTTTACTCATTTTCTCTGCAAGAATTCACGAGTAAGAAAATCAGGGATCGAATTTTCAGATCCTTTAATATATTCAATATCAAAATCGTTGGCAAAAATATGTTTGGATGCAATATTTTGAACATCTTTTTTCTAAAACATATTTAGCGTTTTTGCAATCAATTCTTAAAAAAAAAAATTGATTGAGTAGATCACTCTGAAATTTAGAAATGCATGGTACTATATATAATATTTCTTTTTTAATAGTACTATAATTATTTGATAAAATATTTCAGATTATTTCATATTATTTAATATTTAATAAAATATTAAATAATAATAAATAATAATAATAATAAGTAAAAAATAATAATAAATTAATAAATAATAATAATAAATGTTTGAAAATATTTAAAAATTGTTTATTTCCAAACTTTATTTAGTCCCTATTTGGATTCGGAGATGAGATGAGTTGAGATAAGTTTAGTTTATTTTTTTTTTTATTATTATTTTAGAATTTGAAGAGGTGTATTGAGATTTAAAAAATGTGTATTGGGATTTGAAAAAAATATATAGAAATTTATATTTTGTATAAAAAATTATAAAAATGAAATGATGAAATGAAAGTGAGTTGAGCACTTCTAAATCCAAACGGAACCCTAATCTCATTTATTGGAGTTCAATAAAAATATATCACGTTATTTTAATAAGAAAACTCACATGAAAAGAAAGTGAGAGTAGATGCACATAATGGATCGCGATTTACCTCCCTCAAACCATTTGCTTCGACTAACTCCCTCTCCCTTGACTTCCAAACCTAACAGCCTCTCTCCCCTCACTAATTAAGAAGAAAACTAATCATGAATATACTCAATACTTCACAAAAATGAAAAATGAAAAATGAAAAATGAAAAATGAAAACCCAAAAATAATTTTGCAAAAATGAAATAATGAAAATTACAAAAATGATTTTGCAAAAACGAAATCGCAAATAGCAAGAATGAAAGAGATCGAAAATAAAAATAAAATTGCAAAAATGAATAATGGAAAAAAAATTGCAAGGTTTTTTTTTCTTAGAAAAATGAAAATCGAAGGATTTATTCTTGCGAAAATGGAAACTCAAAATTTCTGAACAAAATCGTGAAACAAAATATGCGAAAATTGATTTCTTGATTAGCTATGGCATTGTAGAGATTTATTCGTAGCTAAACTGAACGCACAAAACAACACATATTTAATCTTGCAGATTTCAAAATTGAGAATAGGGTATGAAGGATAGAAGAGACAACAAAGAAGGAATGGGAGGCCGCGCAAGGGGGTTTGCGGGGGATGTTCCCATGCAACGCGGCTTATATCCATTTTCACATTTCCTTTACGTGACATTTTTTTATTGAACTCCAATAAATGAGACTTAGCAGAAGGTTCCGATCAAAAGTTTTTCTATAGTAATAAATCGCATCAGAGTATTGGCATTGATTTTATCAAAAATAACATAAATACAAATTTAATGTATTTATTTATAAAAAAAAATTTGAATTGGCTCTATTAAATAAAATCATGAAAAATTTTAAACTACAATAATCATCCATCTTCCTTTATATTTAAAGATGCATTGCACTGTTTACAAGCCAATCTGTTATCTAATAATTTAATCAAACATTTCTCTTTATATTCCTTTTTTTGTCTTGGATTCTCAAATTTTGATTA
Source organism: Platycarya strobilacea (assembly GCA_036898215.1). Taxonomy (NCBI): domain Eukaryota; kingdom Viridiplantae; phylum Streptophyta; class Magnoliopsida; order Fagales; family Juglandaceae; genus Platycarya; species Platycarya strobilacea. Next base: position 20,567,011 of record CM072555.1, on the reverse strand, counting down.
AATTTGAAGGTGAGATGAATTGAAATTAGTTAAATTTATTTTTTATTATTATTATTATTTTAAAATTTAAAATATATATATTAAAATTTAAAATATATGTATTAGAATTTGAAATATATAAATTTATATTTTGTATAAAAAATTATAAAAATATAAAAATAAATTAAAATAAATTTTAAATACAAAAGGAGTCTCAGTCTCTTCAAACTCTCTCCCCCTAACTTGTTTCGAATTTTGTCCCTTTCTTCGTTGATCACGAAGTTTCAAAGACCCAGACGAGACTCTCTCCGCCTTTGTTCTTCTTCTATCGTCCCTTCAAACTCTCTTGAGAAGAACAAAAAGAAAAAGAAGAAATTGACGAAAATGAAAAAGAAGACAGCCGTGCGTTTTCATTTCCAGAACTAGAGAGAATGGCCATCGTGTGCTTTCTTTTCTATAATCTGCTGCAAATAATCTCATTTCTTTTGTTTATATTTTATTTTTCGTGTGTTCCTGAGACAAAATCCGTAACTTTTATGTGTAATTTGTAAAAGAGTAGTGGTAGGACAAACGGGAGGGATCACCACCGCGATCTAGCAGTTGCCATGTCAGCCGTTTATTTTAAAATATAAAAGAGAGAGAGATAGAGAGAGAAACAAACACAATTGAGGAGGAAAACCCTTGTCTTCAACCCTAGAATTTCTTCCAACAACCAAACCAAATTCTGCAACAGAATGTGCCGACCTGCGTAACCAGAAAATAAAAAATTAAAAAAAAAAACTCCAAGAAAGCACTCAGTCGGTGCACTCAGATAATGCTGAAAATCCAAGAAATTGCAAGAGGCACTCAGACGATGCCAAAATTACTAGGGGGCATGCAGATATTGCCGAAAATCACAGGAACTCTAAGAATTCGACTTAGAAAGCGCCGATAATACCCCAAGCCCAAACCCAAAAGCCAGAAACTCTCGAAAAAGAAAACGTAGAAATATTGTTTATTACTCTCATTGAAGATACATCACCAGAGAAGCTTAGATTATTAAACGAACAAAAACAAAAAACTAATTGGAAGACAACCCAAACTCCAACAGGGATGGGTTCGGGGGAGAGGGAGGACGACGGGCGAAATCAAAGAATGCTACGGGAGCTATAAAGCAGAGAAAGGGAAATAGAACTATAGAAGAGTATGGAAAATGAGGAAGAAAAGCAAAATAACATCGTTTGTGTGCCACGTGGACCACGAGGTCACGCGGATTATTGTTGCAATTTTCGAGCACTAACAATAATTTAACTTAAATTTTATTTTAAAAGTATAAATTTAGACACTTTTTAAAAAGAATTGATTATATTTGATTAATAATAAAATATATATATTTTTTCATTTATAAATAGTAATGTTTTAAAATTATCTAAATTTAGAGAGTTATTATTTATAAATAGAAAAAAAAATATTCTTCTTTTATCTCTTCTTTTCAATTTCTTCTACTCACAAATAATTAAATATGATAAAATTTTAATGAAAATTGTACAAACTTATACTTAAAAAAAAAAAAAAACTAATCCATTACTAATACTCTAAGTTTTTATTTGTAAAATTAATTGAGTATTTATTTTCGTTCTGGTTTTTTCCTATTTTCTTATTTTTATTTTCTTAGGTTTCGTTTGAATTCGGAAATGAGATGAGTTGAGATGTGTTTAGTTTATTTTTTAATATTATTATTATTTGGAGATTTGAAAAAAGAGTATTAGAATTTGAAAATTGTGTAAAAGAATTTGTGTTTTATATAAAAAAAATTATAAAAATATAATGATGAAATGAAAATGTGTTGAGATAAGTTGAGCTGAGTTACGAATACAAACGGGGCCTTAGTCTCTAATCTCTATTGTTATTTTTATATATTCTAATGCCGATTTGCAAAATGGATTAAAATGAATCTTTTTTAGCGACACAAAAGATTAATGAAAAAACCTAGTTTAAAAATAATAATTTAAATATCAAATGGAATTATTAACCTACATATCGTTAGTGTAATTACAAAATATGAAAAAAATTAAAAATATTCTTATTAAAAAATATTATTATTTTGATAAATTCAATGTAAAATTGTGGATGTGGAGATATTAGTTTTATATCAAATTTGTACTTTTTATCAAATTTTAAAGATGACTTTGATGAAACCAATACCAATACTTTAAAAAGTGGGATTATCGTGTCATTTGCATCTACCCGCTACAAGTTATCACTAGAGCTAATTCATTTTTATCGTTCAATGTTATTGTTAGAATTTTTTGTTTTATTTTTTCTTATTTATTAATTAAATTTTTTTAATAATATTATGATTTTTTTAATATTTAAAATGTTAAAAAATACATGTAAGAAAAAATAAGATATTAAATAAGAGAATATAACTAATGGTAACTCCTAACAAAAGTTTTGAACAGTGGTCATGGAGCCGCCCTTAATATAAAGCATGCCTATTGTACATAGCAACGGTAAGCATCAAGCAAAGATTGTTGAGCATAAGATATTGGGGTATGGTAATTACAGTTTCCTGAAAACTATCAATCCAAACAGTAATTTACTTGATAACAAACATATACCATAATACAATAAAGAGTAACAATACATATAGTTATCCAATGTATAAATGTCGCGTAATTATTTTAAAAAATATTAGAGTTTACTATTAAAAAATTTATTTTTTTCATATAAGTCTTGTAGTTTATTCACTTTTTTCAAAACGATTACATAATACCTGTATATTTCATTACTGCAAATATTATTTTTATACCATAAAAATTACAATAAAATTAACATTCAAGTGAAATTAGTTTAGACTAAGGCACATAAATATCGCTCTCTATAAGAAGATTCAAACCCTTTTCAATTTGTAATATACAAAATTCCAAATAAACCAATGCAACAGAACTCCTCTTAATGTATCTCCTCTAGGATAATATAGCCCAACTAATCAGCATACAGCTAGCTGTATACAAAATTTCAATTAAATTGATGCAGCAGGCTTTATCTTAACTTGTCTTCTCTAAGATACGATTGTCCAACTGATAACTATATATAGGCCTGTGTAGAAAAAAATAAAAACCTAGCTCATCCGGATAAATTGACCCAACTCAACCGACAAAAGCAGTTTACCTTTCATATCAAACCTGTTAAACTTCAGTTTCAACTCGCACAATCCAATTTCCTTTAAGTACCATAAGTTTGTTGTTTTCCTAACCAAACCCTAGTCCTTTAGCTCTCTCTATTCTCTTATTCATCACTGTTGCATCCATCACCATTGCCTTTGTTCGTCATCAACTATGTTCCTCTCTATTTCTAGCGTCCTCTGTTACTGTTGGTGGTGGCACCTTGGAGAGGTTGAACATGTGTAGTAGACCCTTCAGATGACTATTTCACGAGAGTCACTCTTCAGGAACAAGAAGTAGAAAAATAGTAGAGAAAAAGAAAACTAGAGAAGGAGACGAAAGTTGCTGTAATTTGGGATATGGAGTCCTTCCTCCAGTCCTCTACCTATATTTCTATTATTTCACTTGCATTACGCTAAACAATGCCGTCTCTTCTTGTAATCGAATACATGTAAGGACTTACGTAAACAATGATGTTCTATTAAATGGCAGACACTATTGAATTAAACAGCATTGTAGAATAAAGCTAGCTAAACAATATTATCCTTTACACAAAATACAACTAACAAAACTGTCATATACATCACTGCTTCCAATTTCAACTTCTTCCTTGAATTGTAGCCTATGACAACATGGGAGTGACGATCACGGCAGTGAGCTTCTCTTCCTTTGGTGCCAAGTTGTACACACACAGGATTGGATGGTTATGCAATTGGGGGTTGGGCAAAGCATTAGTGGTTCTGGTCTTCTTCATCCATGGTTGTTGGCCTTTATGTGCGACGGTTCAAGGATGATGGAGGCTCACGATGAAATAGCTACCAAGCGGGACAATGGGTGGCAACTTCCATTGTCGGCAGCAACAGGGCATGCTGGAAACAACTAAAGTTTTGGTAATCCGCTTGGACACAAATATCTTTATGAGATACTAAAACTATTAAGTTGGCTCTTTTGGTCAATCGGTTGATCTGCCAAAACATTTCAAGGAAATATTTTTTTTATTTTTAAACAAACTATTTCCCTCTTTATAGAAGAAATTCAAAAATCAAATATATTCATCATCGACTACGCTTTTTGTTGCCTCTATTATAGATTTGAAGTATCATCTTAGTTATCACACAATCAAGTGGGCTTTATGGTCGGCCAGTTAATCTGCCAAATTTTTTCAAGAAAGTTTCCTTTATAATATATATATATATATATATATATATTTCTATAGAAAATCAAATTCTCATTGATATCAGAAAATAATCTATGAGGAAAATCCCATCCAAATAAGAAGGGTCAGGCCCAAGACGAAAAAAGCTTGGGTCCCGTACAAAAAAAAGGCTCACCCTTGGGGCAAGCTCCTGACCTGATGGAGGCACACTCAATCCTTAGTTGTATAAATCGGATGCACCAAGTAACATATGCTTGGCCCGAGAAAGATCGGCCCATGACGAAAAGCACCTCAGAGGTGAGGGGATGGAATGGCACTGGCATAGCATTCAATGGGAGGTCTAGCGAATGTCATGCTACATTAAATACAAAGCAAGTAGAAGCCATGATGCTAAGCAGGTCAAAAACACACCGCATTAAATACTAAACAGGTCAGAGTCGTGCTGCATTAAATGCGAGTCAAAAATCCCAATCACACAGTGGCAGGAAGTGATGAGCCAATGCAGCTCTAACAAAATATCTACCACCTAACCTTTCAAGGTAACTCAACCCGAGGCAGACCTACCTACCCTTATACGATCAAACAAATGATAACCGAGTAGGTGGACAAGACATCCTCATCATTCCTCTTCAACAAGTAGGATTCAGGCAATCCTATAAATAATGTCACACATTTCAGAACCAAGGTTACATTTTTTAATCTCTTCATTATTGCCCATTTCTCTCTACCACCTTCAACTTCGATTGACTTTATCATCGAAGTGGTCACCTACCCATGATTCCCCTATTCATCTCTTTTTTGCAGGTTTGGATTGTTTAGGCCATTGTCGAGTTGCCCAAGTCACGAAATACGACATCAATGATGGCGCCGTCTGTGAGATTCTATAGCAACATGTACTTCGTATGCTGACAACATCATGATTCCAAACAACCTGAAAAGAAGAACATCGAAACAACATGATGGAAGTGAGAATAGTAGCAATGGAAAAAACCATCAAGAAATTGACAAAGGAGAACACGGTCCTCCAATGGACCAACAAGGAGCACGCTATTAACGACGAGCCCAGCCCCAGCGAACACGTAGCCTCGTGATGGGAACCAAAGCGTACCATGACAGAAGAAGAACGAGCAAGATGCACATTGAACTTCGAGAGTTAGGAGACAAGTACGCAAAGATGACTAGATTGATTGAAATGAAAAATTCACATCGAAGTTCCTTTGCCAAAAATTCGTAGAGTATTGTGAGAGAAGATCCATCCAAGTAACAAGGGCCAGACCCAAGATGGAATAAAGCTTAGGCCCCATAGAAAAAAAAGGCTCGCCCGGGCTCCCGACTTGATGGAGGCACACCCGGTCCTTAGTCGTGTAAACCGGATCCACTAAGTAACAGATGCCCAACTCAATAAGGGTTGGGAATTCACAACGAAAAGCACCTTAAAGGTGAGGGGAATGAACGACATCTGGCACCGCATTAATGGGAGGTTAGGCGAATGTCATGCCACAATAAATACAAATCATGTTAGAGTCACGCTACATTAAATGCTAAGCAAGTCAGATCCATGCTGCAGTACCATTTTGTGTACCGCTTCGAAATAGTCTATATAAAAAAAATTATATATATAAATACATATAAAAATTATATTTTAAAAAATAGTCAATATATGAATAGATTATATATAAATACATATATGTAAATATTTTAATTTAAATTAAGATAAAAAAAAAGTAAGAAATGAAAAAAAAAATTAAAATTTGGTACGACCGAAATATCAGTTGGTACAGGCCGGTACGACCGGTATTTTGGCCGGTACGATACAGGCAGTGTACCTGTATAGCCAAAGTGCCTGGTACGGTACGGTACCAAAAACAATACCAGTGCGACTTGGACAAGACTTTCGCCCCTGACCCTTCCGAGTAACTCTATCCAAGGTAGATCTGCCCATCCTGACACAACCAAATGAATGATGAGCGAGTGATAGACAAGACATCCTTATCATTCCTTTCCAATAAGCAGAATTCATGTGATTCTATAAATAACACCACACCCTTTAAAACTAAGGTTTTGTTTTCTAATTTCTTCATTATTGTTCGTTTCTCTCTACCAACTTCAATTTCGACTAACTTTATTATTGGAGCAGTCCCCGACCTCCGATCTCCTCATCTTTTTCCTTTTTTGCAGGTTTGGATTGTTTGGGCCATTGTCGAGTAACCCAGGTCACAAAATACGACATTAATTATTTTCTATAACTATTTTCTAAAATTTCACCAAAAATATTTTCTATAACCAGTTCCCATTTGGGCTCAGTAATTTTCGTCTTATTTTCTATAACTATTTTATAAAATCTAACCACAAATATAGGTGTTAAAGTTCAGTGAGAGTTTATTTGTACTTAGAAATTCATATTTATACTAGGATCTTGGGTTGGATAGGTTGTGCTTATCCCCGTAGGTTCAATGTCCTTTCAATTGTTCATTTTAATCAAGGTCCTTTAATGCGGTGTGACTTCTATCACTACATCATTGATGCGGCGTGTTTTCCGGAGAGAAGTACCATTAATGTAGCGTAGTTTCCTGACTTGCTTTATTTTGCCTTGGTCCTTTGTTACTCATTGACATCCGCTTGTCAGGAGATCAATCACTCTCCTTATTTCCTGCTCCCGTACCTAGATAGATACTCATGGGCCTGGTGCTATTGAGGAAGTATCAGGGTAGCAATTCTCATCCCCTCTATGTTGTCCATTTTCCCACATGGGGGCCAAATCTGGGGTTACTTCTCTCATGAGTCTTGGGCGCTTTAGGTGGGAGGGGTCCCGTTGGCTCCTGTTGGAGCGAGACCGATGAGTTTGATTGTATTGTACTAGATCTTTCCATCTCATTTCGTTAGTTATTCTTCTTAGGTCAATAAAGGAGTGAAACTCCTTTACAGTCATCACGCCAATTTTTGAAAATTCCTTTTGCCTTCAATCCTTTATCTTTAATCCCTCTTGTCATTGAGGCTGGGGTGGCCTCTTGCCACGTGTCGGGCTCAAGGCTCCAGAAAGGGTTCATGTGGCTTTTTGTCGTTTAGTAACGTTGAACAACGTTTTCCCTTCCATCTTTGTTGGCGCATTTTCTGACGGTTGAAATTGTACTTGATGATTTTTTTTTAGTCCCCTCAACATTGATGATGCCACGCCTTTATTTTCACAATTCATCGCGTTGTGCATCTCCTGAGATTCGAAGCACTCTGTATCCCCCAAATCTGCCATGTAACATGGAAGATCAACCGACATCTCATTCCCTTATAGTTTAAAAGCATGGTTTTGCCATTGTTTCTTTATCTTTTATCATGCTTTTTCCTTCTTGACTTCCTGCCTTATAACTTCCTCATTCTCCTTGCTTAGACCTTTTTTCCTCTCATATTGTTATTACCTGATTCTTCTTCAATGACTCCCAAGAAGATTGTCTGGACTAAAATACCTAGACAACTGGATGCATCAGAAGTTTGCACTCCTATATCGGTTGCAACTAGCATTTGAACGTCACTCTAGGGACCCTGGCTCTCTAGCCTATACCTTCTGAATCTTGGAAATTGTGGCTTTCGAGGTATTTGGACCACCCGCTGGCATTGTGACAACTAGGGTTCCCTTTTTCCTTAACATGTTCTTGTGCGAATTGTGGCTACATTTCCCTCGTCCCATTCGTGACTTGTTGGACCTTTTCAGTCTGGCTTCCTCCCAACTTCATCGAGCTACATCTTCTGGTAGCAGGTCTTGTTGGAGTTGGACCCAAGACATGCTGACCTCATTAGTCGTGAGTTCCTCCTCACCCAAGATGTTATAAAATGTGGGGGGAATATTTGTAGTTTTAGGATGATGCATGCTCTTATTACTTTAGAGCCACAATACTACAAGGTGACTAACTGGACTTTCAAGTTCTTTGTGTCTAGCCATGGATGGGAGTTCCCGATCAAACAAATGAGCCGCCACGAATTTGTCGTTAGGTCAATTTAGGGGGCAATCCCTGATAGCAAGGCCGTTCGACTGACAGCTTCTTTTGATGAGTTAAGGCACATCGCCTTGGAAAAGGAATGAGTGAAGAATTACCTTGATAGCATTTTTTAAAAAGTTTTTCTTAGGGAGGAATACATAAAGGTTATTCTGCCTCCCTTTACTCACATTATTCTTGATGATAGAGTAACTCCCTCCCTACCCAGAGCTATGCTAGAAGCGTTCCCTGAATCATCCTCCTGTAGGTAAAGGAAAGAAATCTCGTTTGGAAGATCTCGAATTGGTCAACAAGCTTATCCTCTAAGCTCAAACCCTTGGAAGACAAATCTTGAAGACAACTAAGGCCCAACATCCCATGTCGTCTTGGTGACGCTGATCGTTTTATCTCCTCCCGAACTGGTGGAGAGGGCCCCCTTGGGCAAGGTCCTTACTGAGCATATATGTTCGACTGGCCCACGAAGGATTTCTCGAGGAGCTAACATGCTCGCCACACATTCTTATATTGCCTTTTCAGAACAGATTCCTCAGCCATCCACTATGGTGCAACTTCGCCCCAGAGTGGGATGTTAAAATGATTGTCTCCCCCTTCGTATTTTGCACATCCAGTCATTGGAGGCCAAACTTTCAAAGACGAGAAAGATGATTGCGTAAAGGTCTATGGCCTGCAGTATAGAAGATGCCTTGCATAGAACCTCCTCTTATTCGACCTCCCAACGAGGGCCTTAAATATTTGATCGCCATTGTTGGCATCAAGGTGACTCCAACTATGGAGTCTGGTGACAAAGCTCCCATGTCAATGGAGTGAAAATCAAGCAAACAAAGGTCTCTAACCCCACTATGAAGAAGGCAGCTACAACTCCTTTTTTACAAGTTGCAAAGCCACCCTCTGCTGAAGTGTTCACCGAGAAAGAGGTGATCATTGAAGTGGTTGCCGAGAAAAGGGCTCTACCCAGCTCCAAGGTTGGTCAAGGGGCCCAAAGTCATGTGAAGGGCGTGTCTCTTAATGCTAGGGTCATCTTCCTTCCTTGCCCTCTGCCAGTCCTGCCGAGAGGGTCGTCATGGGATTGGGGATCCCGAGGTGGCGACGAGGCTAATCCTAAAGGAAGTCCCACAGAGGTTACCTCCCCACCAACCAGGCAGGAGGCAAGGAGAGTCGAGCAAAAGTCTTGGACTGGGTTGTCAAGTCCCAACCTGATTGCTTCTTAGAGGTCTCTTGTATTTGCTTTATGGTCTTCATTCCTTTCACTGATTAAGGCATTTTTTACTAACTACATCTATGTTGACTTTTGTTGGTGATAGGGTACATCTCGATTGGCAGCCTTTATCGTGGATAGCCGAGAAGCAGTCAAGGGGGAGAACTAAGCCCTTTGCTCACTAGCCCGACAAACCCTGCAATGTGCCAGGGGAGAAAGGGAAGAGAATGAGGGGTTGAAAGTAGAGTTGGTAAAGGCTCAACTCATTCAAAAGAAGAGTTATGGGCAAGTTAAGCAACTCTGTCGCCGTTGAAAGGCATTTAAGACAAAGCTTAACTCTGGAAAGAAGCAGGTAAAGTCTGGATGAAATGGTACCTCAGTTTAGTCGACGCCAAAAGACTTGGCCAAAGGGGAAGCCTAACTTCGAAAGTTGAATCCCTTTAGGAGCCTTTGAGTTAGCTGTTTAAGCAGTCCCACTATAAAGTTTTGAAAGGGTGGAAGGATTACCTGGTGATCGCCCTTACTACCGCAAAGCAAGAAAGGATGAAGGCCGACCCAACAATCGAGAAGATAGAAGGGGCTGAGACTACCTAACATATTCTTTTTTTAAATATTTTTGGGAGCCAGTGTGTTACTAAAATTTTTCTTTACAAATAATGCACCAGGTACGAAAGTTTTAATAAATTAATGAGAACATTTATTAAATATTTAGAGAAAGCAAGCAAAAGTATTTATTAAAATCTCACGTGTTTATCAAAAATATTTTATTTCATGAAATTCATAAAACTACACCTCATAAATGGTCCAGGCCTCTACATTACCTATCATAATGCAAAAGGTACTACACCTATCATAATCACTTTAATACATAAAATCATGACATTTCATAAATATTTTAATACATAACTTTCACATAAATTATACATGAATTTCCATAGTTAATTTATCATAACTTGGGTATATAAAAGGGCACTTTCAATGATGGGCATACGTACATATATATTTTTATAAAAATATGTCGTTTACCGCACATGCATGTAAATGTATGATCATGCTCCTTATTTCTTAGGGCTGCTTCTTAGTTCTTACGTTGTAGTTCGTAACATATACGAGATACTAATCGTCACTGATTTTTAGAAAAACGTGTCATTATATTTCTAAATACTTAAAATCATAAGTAGGGATGATTTTATAATAGACTAAAAATATAATTTAAGAATACTTTAAAACCTTTTAAAAATAGGAAGGCTCGAGGCCCAATTTAGTAAAATATTTACTTAAATTTACTAAAACGGTTTCTGAAATAAGATAATTCAAGCCCAAAAGTTTATTTAATAACTAGGCCCACCACACTTTAAAACTCTAAAGAGTTCTAATGGTCTAGTTAAGGCCCAATTTTGTTTAAAGAGTGAAATCAATCTGGAAGTTAAAAGAAAACAAAGGCTCGACAAAATGGTAAAAAGGGCATTTTGAGAAATGTTGAACCCTAAGGAAAATAAAAGGGAATGCTTAAAAGCATGCTTACGGGAATGCTATAATTACGAAGGGGGAAAAATAAAGGGCTCGCATGATGCTAACTGAGAGGAAGACTTACGATAGTGGATCAGGGTGGCTTTTTGCGGGGACTCGACTGGGAGTGGCAGTATGGCACACTATGCGAGTGAGAGAGTGAGACAGAGAGATGAGAGAGAAAGCTAATTGAGAGAGACCAAGAGTAAAAGGAAGAGATTGAGAGTTATGACTTCCGGTGGCTTAGCATGAGTGTACGACGAACCTTGGGTGGCTTGGATGGGTCGGTGGCGCTATCTGTGGGGTCTCGAAATGGTGGTGCTCTTGGTGGTGGTGGGTTGCAGTGCTTACAATGTGGGAGTAGGTGCCTTATTTTGAGAAGCCAAAAAGAAGGGCCTTTCAGTGGTTCGGTATAGAAGAATAGGGTGCTATTTTGTGGGTTTTGGTGATTCACAATGAAGGCAGAGGAGAGGGGCAGAGGAGAGGGGCAGTGGCTCGCAGTTGGGGTGTGTGGGTTGCTTTATAATGGTGGTCTGGTTGCTTAAGGAGATGCAGTTGGCTAGGCTTCGAGGTAGACTTGTTGCTTGTGAGCTTTGAGGGAGAAGCGGATGTTAGATTGTGCTAAGTTGGTGCGTGGGTCTAGTTTCCATTGTAGTTCACGGCAAGGGAGCAACTTGGTTTGATCTGCCATGGTGGCTGGCGGCTTGAGTTGTTTTATTTAGAGGGTCAAAGCATGCATATATATATATATATATATAAATAGGTGAAGGAATCCCTAAAAAGAATAACTACATAACCTGGAAGAGGATGTTGAAGAGTTTAAAGTGAACTCAGATAATGACTTGTGGCTAAATTTGCTGAAGATCATGTTCAAGTGAGAGTACGACAGTTAGTTTTTATGTATACGAGGGACTATATTTGGGATGTTTATAGTAGGTTGAAAACAAAACCCTAGAGATAAAGAGGAGGAAACGTACGTCATGAGAGTGAGAGACTAGGAATATATTAATGGTGTTCATCGAAAATAAAGATTGGTGAGGAGGTAGAGTGGATGATGATTTTAAGATAAAGTAGAATTCTAATTTCAAACAGCTAGTTTCTCATTTTAAAAATAAATAGTTTATCATGTTCAAGAGTTACTTATGGAGTTTAAAAATAAATAAATAAAAAAAATGAAGCCTTAACTTTCTATAAAATAATAATAATAGTAAATAAAAAAATAAATCCTAGTTTTTTGGGTCGAAATGTTACACGTCTAGACAGTCAATTGAGGATGGTCATCATCATTCACGACCAAGCTTGGTCACATGGGTACATTGAGGGCCATAAAAGGATGCGAGATTATGTCTTGGAGAATCTGCAACTGAGTTTTAGGGCCCTTTATGCACATTTAAGAACCCTCGACATTAGAAAGCTTCCTCTCAACCCTGACGCTCTCGAGCATGATTGTACTTTGGGTAGGGACATGATTCTCGATGCCTTCTCCTTAGATTTTAAAGCTCCCGATTCCAAATCTGAGGTGCTTGCATCTGATCCGGGCGCTCTTGAGCTCGATCCTAGTGCCCATACGCCTTATTTTTTATGTTGTAGTTGCTATTATTTCATTTTTTTGTAAGTTAAGCACATTATTTCCCCTTCTTGTAAAGACTTCCACTTCTGACATCTGCTTGTGCTTTATATGCATTTAACTATCAATAAGATTGACTTTTATCTTGTTGCTTGCCTAATGATGTTTGCCTTCACGATTTTTTTCCTTTTATTTTTTCTTTGTCGGCCTCATGGACTTAAGTGGAGAGTTAAGGAGCTTGTGCTTAAGTGGGAAAATGGTTGATTTCTAGCTTCGACTGACCCCACCTGCATCAATCCTTCTGACCAATGATCCCACATTTGTGTTGTTTCCTTTAGTTATAACGTGGCTTTGGTATGTTTTTTTGGAGTGTATTGCGTAGGGGTCGTCATTGCCTTGGGGTTGGTTTGTAAGAATGCAGTTAAAATGCCTCAGATTGGTTCCACCCTCTTAAGTCTCCCTGGGGAGGGATAAGTTGTCATCTATTTGAGTAGTCCATTGCGGTAGTGAAAAGGCATGAATAAGTGTGTTGCTGTCTAACCCTGCCGATTGGTCATCCTCTCTTTTATGACAAGTCTTTGGATGTCACATTCTTTCTCGCCATCTCTTTTCTTCCCGAGTCTAATTGCGCCTATTGACTATTTTTCTTCCACTTTGCTACATTTTGTTCTAATGTGTCGTTGAAAAGGAGAAAACTAGTATTATTAGAATATGTTAGTCTTTACCTACTACCATCGGCTTGTAGGGCAAGCCCCCTTTCAATAATTGAACCGTGTTGTGGGAAAAACCATGTTTAGCCATTCGGGAGGAGAAGTCGAGAAGCCTTTGGCTAGCCTCCTCTATGGTGTTGCACCGTGGCTGTGGAGTTTCATGTTGTGCTGGAGAAAGCAAACAAGTCATCATACCCCACTTTTAGCTTTATGAGTGTGAGACTTGCAAACTTGGGCTATCTGGCCTACAAGGTGAAGTGTTGGTCGTTTGGTACTTTGTTGTTGGAGATGACATCCATGTCGGGTAGTCGAAAGACTAGGTCCACACTCTATCAGGAGAGGTCGGGATGCCTCGAGCCAACTTGCCCATTTCGGATGGCAAGGAAGCTAATCCACTATTCACTACAATGGAAATCAGGATAGGTTGTCAAGCAGCCAAGAGGCAGAGTTGAACCCACACTCCGTTGTTGGAGGGATAGAGCAACCTCTGGCATAGCTCATCTCCTTGACCATGCGAAGAGGTACGTTTGAGCAGTTTGAGACTGGACCTACTCTCACCCATTGACATTGCAAGGAAGGTTAGTGTTGGGCTAGGATAAGTTGTCAGGCAAGCGAAAAGTTGGAGCCGCACTTCGTCACAAGAGGGATATAGTAGCCTCTGGCGTAGCTTATCCCTTTGATCCCACAGGGAGGTAAGTTTAAGACAATTTGTAGCTGAACCACTCCTGCCTGTTGAGGCTCATGAGGAGGGTAAGTTGTCATGTAGCTAAAGACTGGTCCGCACTTCTTCGTGGGAGGGATAAAGCAGCCTCTAGCATACTCATCCCTAGGTATCTCATGGAAATATAAGTTTGGACAGTTAAGAGGCTTGTCCGCTCTTCACCGTGATGGGGTTTAGAATAAGTTATCAAGCAGTCGAGAGGTTGGACGCGTACTTCTGGGTGAGGAGGTTGAGCCTCCTGTTCACCTATTAATCATTGTGGGGAGGTAAGTATTTGGGCAGTTTGGGACTAGACTCGTTCCTGCTCTTTGATATCGTAGGGAATGTAAGTGTCGAGTTAGGCTAGGATTAGGCCCACCCTTCTTCATAACGGATGTCGAGATAAATATTCGAGCAGCTAAGAAGCTGCCAAACCTACACTCCGCTGCAAGAGGGATAAAGTAGCCCTAGGAGTAGCTCATCCCTTTGACTTTGCGGGAATGTAAGTTTCAGATAGTTTGTAACTAGACAAGCTCCTACCTATTGATACTCATAAGGAATGCACGTTGCCAGGCAGTCGAGGGCTAGCCCGCACTCCACTACAAGTGAGATTAGGCAACTTTTGGTGTACTCAAACATTTGTATCTCACAAGGAAGGTAATTTAGGATAGTTGAATGGCTAGTCCACTTTTCACAACGATGGAGGTTAATGTAAGTTATCGGGCAATCGAGAGTCTAACCTACACTCCTTAGCGAGGAGGTTGGGCCTCTTGCTGGCCTATCAGTCCTAGCAAGAGGTAAGTGTTCGTGCAGTTTTGGACTAGACTTACTCCTACCCGTTGACATCACATGGAAGGTAGTAGTTATTGGCAATGACTCCATCAATGAAGATTTTTTCGGTAAAGTTTACATTTATCATTCTTCTTGTTCTAGTTGGTACGGATATTAAAATTCATATATACCATATAAAAAATGCAATAGCACTTTCAACAAGGAATACTTACCTTGCATGTAAGCTCCTAAACTAATATATATATATATATATATGTTTATCGTATAGGAAAATGATATAGTCACAACACTTTTTACAACTATTTGTACAACTTTGTTTTAAATGAGGGGCATTTTTGTAAAGTAATGTTACTTTATTAGTTTACAAAAATGCCCTCATTTTAACACATGGTTGTATAAATGGTTGTACAAAGAGTTGTAAATTTATTATTACTCTATCCTATAACTAGCATAGTTGAAATAGACTCTCTCGTTCTTTCTTGTTTTGGCCAAGGAATCTTAAGAAGAAAAGTTTCTTTAAGGGGGGTGGGTGCTTCGGCTCCTCCCTCCCTCATTCAAGTTGATTTTTTTTTCGTATTTATGTTGTTTGTTTTTGGTCAAAAGCATGGAGAAGTAGCGTCTCACATTTTTCGGTGGCCTGTCCACAAGATTCCTAAGCCGCCGATCTGTCAAACTATCAAAGGTCTCGCCAAAATGAGCAACACATGATCCTCGCGTGCGGGTCAAAATTTGCGCGTGGCCACTATGCGCCACCACAACAACTCTTCTACTGCCATGAACAACGTTTCTGGGTTCCGCAACTTCCGTAATTATTGGATCGACAGTTTGACATGTGCCTCACGCACTTTTACAACCTCCTGCATAGTATAGCTCATTTTCATTTCTATTGTGTTTTCATTTTTACTGTTTGTACATTTAAGTCTATCTATTTTACGTTTGTATTTTTAGTTTAGTATAATTCGCTATGTTGTTTGTGTTAGGTAGTATAAAAAGGAATTGGCTATTCCTTGTTGGTCTCACTCTTCTTTTTGAAAGATGAGAGTGTTTCGTCCCTCCTCTTTTATAGGGTGGGGGTTGGTTGTCTCTGTTTTTACATAGTGGTATATTTTTAGACAAATCAAGATTGAAATTTCAAAAAGTTTTGTCATTTGAGAGGTTATAGAAGTTAAGACAATTTCCTTCACAAAGAAATTTGTGTACGAGAGTGCTCCAAACAGATGAATAGTTTGATTTATAATCTAAATTTTCTCTATCTTTACTTGTCACAACTGTAACTTTACTTTCATGTCATAAAATGAAGCATTTTCTATAAAAAAAAAAAAAAACAAACAAAAAGCAAAAAAAAAAACTAGCATATACCTCCAACTCACTATAATCATGTTTTAAAATATCTATGGCTTTAACTTCACTAATAGTGGATTGCGGCTCCAAAAAGTTTCATATAAGTTTTCAATTCATAGTTTGGCTTTATACCCAATTCTATTGATTAACATATAAATATTGGCTGATCAAATAAAAAAAATTATTAGAATATATATATATAAATCCTTATATCATTTGGACGTGCAAGCATGACATATACTACTTATGCACACATACACACATGAGAAATAATATAATATACTTTAAGAAATCTATGTACTTCATTCATTCATGACATGGGACATTTAAAAAGTGAAGCTTTTGTGACCCATATTCTTTATATAATCTTTAATCTAAAAAATGTTCTATATATTTTTTGAAGTTATGGGCGGCTCTAAAGCCACAATTGGAGTGCCCGTTGGAGGCTCTATTAGTGTATTTTGTATTTTTATTTAATAATATATATTTATATATTTTAATATTTTTCTATAAAAAATTTAAATATTTTAGAAGAATTTATAATATTATTAAAAAATATGTATTTAATCATTAAACAAAAACTCCCATGAAAAGAATTATATTTTTCTTTATTTATATATTTATTTATTGTATTATCTTTATACCATATTACCATCTAAGAAAATAGGTGCACTTTCCCACCTTAGGATGAGAGGGGATTCCTTTCTCCGTGCACCCCCTCTAACCTTTTCACTAAATAGTAGATTACGGAGTTGATCTGTAACGATCCCAATTTACGTTCGAGAGTTAATGTAAACTGAAACGTCAAAATAAGTAACACTAGGCTACTCACCCTTGTACGTATCAAAAATTAATGCATGCACCTAAACTTACTAGCATATGTAATGCAAATCGCAACAGAAATGGTCTAAATAAAAAATTAATTTAATCACAGAAATTTAATAATCACATGATAACATACAACCACAATATCCACATCATCTAATTCATTATACCATTACATATCATAACTCAGTTAGTTTTCTTATATATAATATTTACAAGACTTTTCAAATATCTTCTTAAGATCACCTCAGCTCTTTCTTCATTTCTTGAAATTTCTTCTCGTATCAACACCAATCCCTACTATTACTAACTGGTCAAAACTTTTAGGTAGAGTACTTAGAGGGCCCTTTAGGGTTCCTCTGGATCTCTCGAGCGGCTGGGGCATTATCCATATCCATTATCAAATCCTGTAGCAAAATTTAAATTTTCAAAAAAAAAAAACACAAGAATGAGATTTCCCTATAAATTTCAGTAAGTACACACTCAACTTAATAAAAACATAGGTGCAACAAAATATTAAAATATAAGATAAATCCATGCATGACTTATATCTTACTTACTGGACAGACTTATACCTTATGCGGGTTTGTACCGATACTTCCCTTTTCTGGACAGACTTATACCATGCATGGAATTTCATTCTTATCTTAAAGTTTTTATTCTTTTAAGTCTTACTTATATGGGTCCTTATAACTTAACCTCGATGAGCGTTACATATCACTGTCCCCATCGAGTTTTCCACTATTATTATCCGTGACCGAGCTATACCCACTATTATTACCCGTGGTTGGGCCATATCCAATATTATTATCTGTGGTTGGACTATATTCATTTTTGAACCTCGACAGACTTTATGTATCGCCGTCTTTGCCGGATTCTTATTCTCGTCAGTCATCCGAACGTTACATATCGTCGTCCCTATCATAACGTGATTAACGTCTTAATCTTTTCACTCATAAATTTTTCTTATCTTATTTCTTAAATACTCATCATAACCTATGACAACACTTATATGACGGCATTTAACATAGACTTTTTTTTAAATAGACATCATGACTTATGACGACATGTATGTGATAAAATGCAACATGATCATAATTTTAGACTTTTATCTTGCATATTTCATATCCATATGAATCTTATAACATGTAAAAACATGTCACAATAACATATGTCATGTGCATATGCATTTACGTCGCATCATCTCATAATGTCAAGACATAACAAACAATGCTTAAATAATCAAATAAAATAATAAAGTATTCCCAAACCATGGCTGGCCAAACCCTATAGGAATTTCAACCCTATTTTTCTTTTATTTAAACCAAACTATATTCTTTATTTACAAAATACCAAATTTCCCTTAACTTTTTAAAAATAATTTCAAGAATAATTATATAGTTTTCTTGATTATTTATTCAAGTAAATTAGAGTTTCTAAACTCATCATAATCCTTAAAATATCATCTAAATAATTAAAAACTAATTGGATAAAATTTAGAATCAAAATTTCATCAAAAATCCTATTAAGGTCGAAATACACTAGGGTTGTTTTATCAGTTTTTTTTTTTGTCAAGCTAAAATCTCTTATTTTCATATAAATTTATCCATATATCAAAATAGAACATATTCTTAAATTCTTGCAAATTTTCTTAATATTTTTCCATAACAAAAACTAATTCAAAATTTAATATATTTCATTTTAACATGTAAGCAAAGTTTAATATCAAATAAATATTAAATATGATCTAATCATCAAATCACTCAATTTATACCAAGATTAAGTTAAGTCATGCACTTACAATTTTCCAAAGCTTGATATAGGGCTTAATCCAGGTCCTCACAAGAATTATTCCTCAAGATTATTCTATTGCTCACTTGGTTGATGTTTGGAGGTTAAGGGTTTGAGGAGGGCTTTTCTTCTTATTTTCTTAAGCAAGCCATGTGATATTTTCAGCAAACAGAGCTAGGAGAATCTCATATACCTATTTATAGGAGAGGGGGCGACATAGTTAGGAAATGGAGGATGAAAATTGAGTTAAGGGTGACCGGTTTCTCCTTGCCGTGGGGTGATGAGGTGTCTAGCCTCCAAATCCTCATGATTAAATCTAATGCTTAGGCTTGACTACAAATATCTTCGTCTAAGGTTTAGTCTTGAGTCACTTGACAGCTTGACATGATCAATGGTTAGGAAATTAGATCATGTGGAGGGGTATGACCTGACTATGGCTGGCTGTCTTCCCCTTATGCATGAACTAAAGTTCCCTCAAGTCCCTAGTGTCCCTCGACACTTCCAGGCCTCTTTCACCCCAATTGGCCACTTTTCAACATCCCCAATATACCATTTGTAACATTCTAGAAGGCAGCTTTCATATTTGGTTAGAATAAAAATCTAAATTTGGCTCACTTATGTGGCTTTCAACAGATTTTGCCTCCCTACGTTTCCTTCACATTTTTGGGCTAACCAAAGCTTCTAGATCAACTCATCTCTACTTGTTATATATTCCTACACATGTCAAGACATCAGAAAATTTGAGAGTCAATCATATTTTTCGTCACATGGCCGAATATGAAACACCTTATCTAAATCAGTTACAATTGGGCTTAATCCAGGGCTATCCACTTCTTGGCTGATTAAGTCCTCAATCCAGCTCGAATATTTAAAAATCCAAAATATAAAAGTTTTATATCTCCCTCTTAAGGTTTATAGGAACTAAAATCATTTAATTTGGAACTTATATGACAAAGTTATAAATATTTTACTAAAAGTCGACGGATCAGCTCGAGAGTACCAATCCGGGCACACCAAGTGTTTGGTTTTTGTAATATCACTTTCTTTAGAATTTCTATCTTAAATTTTGAAAATTATCTCTTCCCAAGTTGAAACTAAAATTCTCTAGTTGATATCTTGCTATAATTCCCAAAAAAATCCATTCATAATTTATTCTAAAATGTGAAATTTCACCATTTCATATCTCATATGTTATTATCAAGGTTTTAAGTTCTATTTCTATGGAAGAATATTAAAATAAATTCTAAAATATTATTCTCTCCCAAGGAAGTTAAAAATTTGAGTTATTACATTACCTATATAATATAACATATTAACATCAATTATATTTTTTGTTGGTAAAATCTCTTCGTAGACTAATTATTAAATCTGGTCACGAGATATACACCCATAGAGGATGTTAGGGATGAGATCTCGATTGCATCTCGACTTTCTTTTTTCTTTTAGGTTTTTTTATATAATTTTTAAGTAAATATTTTTAAATAATAATATAATTTTATTTTAAAAAATATTTTAAGATGTTAATAAAATTATATAATTTTTTAACATCTTAAAATATTTTTTAAAAATACAAAAAAAAAATACAATATTATTTAAGAACACCTACTTAAAAATAATGTGAAAAAGAACTAAAATAAAAATAAAAATCGAGATTCCAAATAGGGATAAATAGCATTTTCCTACACCTATAATATCCCTATGTACTGCCTCTCCTATTAACAGTATAACATTCTTAGCAAGATATTGTTCTACAATCTACAATAGTATCCGTATGGAATTATGTTTTGATCATATTTTATCTTTAAAATAATGAGTTTATTTAATGTCATAAATTTAAATATCCTATTAATTAATGTGAACGTTAATCTTAGAAGAAACGCCAACACGTGCAATTAACAATTAATGATTATCCAACACGTACTAAGTTTTAAGAATCCAAGTTGCTTCCAATTATGTTTGTCTAAACCACTTATGCTCGTCGTTAAAATGATTAAATATATAAAATATATTGTTTATTTATTTTATCAAAGTAAATAGGCCGAAGAGTTGAACAATTATTTTTGAAATTTATTATATATCGAAATCTAAAATTGGATAAATAAAGTTGAAAAGTGTTTTGAATTAACTTTTTAACGGTAATTTTTGTTTGATTTTATAAAAATTGTTTAGTTTTGTGGGTCTTACTTTGACATAGTCGAAGAAAATGATTAGCTGAAATATAGTTTTTTTTTAAAAAAATAAATAAATAACACTTTTTGGATTGAAATTGAAAATATTTAAATTAAAATATTGAAAATATTGACTCAAAGTTTTGCTGACTTGTTGCTAACCTCTAGTTGTGGAAGGCATATGAATCCAAACACTATGATGAATATGCGACTAACACTACACTACATAAGTACCTATGTAGGTGAGGCGTCGGTCGGTCCTAGAAATGGTGGCAGCGGTGTGAGGAGTTGACGATTGAGTGTGTTGCAACCTAGAGATCACAACGCAAATTTTCCCTCTATCGAGAATTTTTTTGGAAGGGGGTGTTAGCATAATTCTTTTTAGAAGAGAGTTGGTTTGCTTGGGTGACTAATTCTACCATGATGTACTCGTATCTATAACATCAACCACCCAACCCATATTGGCGAGTTTATAGGGTCAATTTCTATTGGATGCATGTCAATGCAGGGACCCTCCTTTAAGTTTATTGGAACTGGTTTTGTATCAATGGGATTTCATCATCCATACATAATATAAAAGTGTTGTATATTCATGTGTTATGTAAGAACTAGCATTCTTATTTAGACTATAACTCATGGTGAAGAAAATAATTTTATGAATTGAATACAATATGCACTATTTACGAATAAAAATATTTGGTTATTAGGTAAAAATCAATACATTTTTAAGGATCAAATATAATAGAAATAAAACATTGGGTCAAACTCTTATTTGTTGTCAAGGTAATAGCTATGATAGTCATTGACTTTAGGGAAAGGTGGAAGAGTGGAACCTATTATGGGACATACAATGTATTACACATGTAAGGTCATTATGCTTCAACCGGATTATCCTATTCCACCTCTTAGAAAGAAAAGAACTCTAATCAAATACTTAATAGCATAGCGACATGCAGGGATGTAACTAGTCTGATTCAGTCTGGTTTTGAATAAAATCTGGAATCAAACTAATACTACCAATTTTGCATTTTTTAAAATTGATTACGTACCGATTATCCTCCAAAATCAGCAGTACCAATTTTATCAGTTCCGGTATGATTTTTTGATTTTAAACTAGTCTATATTAGTTTATTTAGACTATTAGTATATATACTAGTATTAGTTATAGTGATTAGAATATTTATATATTAGTATTTGTTATAATAAGTTTAGTTTTTTATAACTATATCATTGATAGTGATAGTATTAGTATTACTATATTATTTCATATGTAATTATATAGTATAAATAATTTATATATAAACTTAAAGTATTTACTAATAGTAATATAGTATTAGACTATTAGTATAGTATTAGCCATAAAATATAAATTATAATTAATATAAATTATTTATTAATGTATAAAATATTATATATAATATAGGAATATTATTTTATATTACATAATATTAAAATATTAATTTAAAATATATATTATATTGAACTAGACCGATACCAATAGATTTTGACATTACAAGAATGGTTCTGGATCGATACTGACCTAAATCAGATGGGTTTCACCCAATTGGTCTGGTCCATACCGATTTTTCGATTTTCTAGTTTTGTCTTATACCCCTAGCGATCCATTTATACAAATTTTTTACTCTGAACACATGCAATGAAGCTATAGACTAGACAATCAAGTGAAATTCAATCAATTAAATAACTTGGTCTATGGACAATAGCATTGTAGTAACAGTTGTAATTCTAGAGAAATTATTATCGCAAAGGCATAAAGGGGGGAGGTCATAAATGTTATATCGTAAAATCAATTTTCGACAGAATTGTCTTTATAAGTAATATGAGCCTTAATAAAGCCATTTTACAATAATATCTTAGGGATTTATTGGTGCTGCACTTATTTTTCTTAAAGGGAACAATTTTTTTATAGAATGCATCTTATTTATCTCGACAAAATGGGTAGAATGGCGAACTCAATTCCAAAAAATTGGTTTCCCTTGCATTGTGGAGGATGAGTGGTTTTGTTATAGAATTAATAGTAAATCTTGGACTAATTATCAACCAAAAGTTTTTCTTAATAGCAAAAGTAATAATTATTATCTATGTTAATTCCTATGGATGTGAATTTTTCTAATAGTAAATTGCATCATTATACTCATATGAATATTTAGGTTTTTATGATACGACAAAAAAATTTCAAGCTTTACGAGTAAATAGTAACTTTTTGGCCATGTGGCATCTGATTCAAACAATTATTAAGTGGTCATAATTGTCGTATAGGAAGTCCAATTACAATTAGGATCACTAAGATATTTTTTGGTTTGAAACATGACACAGTCATAGTCATCCATTTGGAAACTCTAAAACACGTGAAAAATAAAGTGTGAAGAGATAGAGCGTGATTCAAGCTTGTTATTATGCTCTCACACACAAAATACTATTCTATTAAAGCAAATACTATTTGGTCAACCAAAAGAGAGTTTCAACCCTAATAAAACATCAAATCATTGGAAGTCAAATGAAACCCTAAATTCTTGGAGGAAATGAAAACCCTAAATTGATTTCCAAACCCTAACTGCACTCGATTTTGATTAAGTGATTTATCCATTGTTTTATTCACTTTCATATACAAGTAATTACTCAATATACAATACATATCGTTAACCACTCTCTTAATTCTTGGTAATTATAATCAACCAAAAAAAAAAATTACATAGGAACCAAACCATGACTAAACCTTAACTAAATCCAATCCGGTTAGCCAACTTTGGCCTAACTGAAACCTCAATTTGGCTTAAGCTTCTTGAGCAAAATCCCTCCTCCTAACAAGGCCATGATTTGGATGTCATGCCACTTTATGACCAATCCCAAATAATGGCTTGATGGCAAGTCCAACAACCACCCATCACAGCCCACCCACTCGACCAACATCAATAGATTTTAAGTTGTACCTTATAGCCCACTTTCCTCCCTTCACAAGTTATACTTACAAACAAAGGTCATTAATTCACCCACTATATTAACCCTTATTCTATACCCACACTCCTTGTACTTCATTTTACACACTTAGATGATTTCCTTACTTTTCCACAAGAGCAAACTATGAGTGTTGTTGGGAGAAGAAAACTGGGTAGTTTTATGTTCTAGCATTCCAAACATTTGTAATTGATTTTCTAAGGCTCAATTTTCTTGTATTTTGTTTCTTGTTTGGATTAATTACACTTTGCTCTTCTAACTTTCACTCAATTCACAATGATTAAATTCAAAATCTCAACAAATTGATCCCACCTACTTTTAAAAATTCGCAATGTTCTCCTTTTATCTACACTCCATGTTAAATCGAACGAAATGAAGTACGTGCAGCTCATGTGTCCTTGCAAAGATAAAAATATCCCCATAAAAAATTTCACTTTGTCCCTCTAATTTTCACACGATTATTAATTTGCCCCCCACATCACATTATATTAGACTTTAATAATAAATATGAATTTATAAATTTAGAACAATAGACTAACAAAAAGATAAATCATTGAACTCAATAAAATACTAGAATATAATTTTCTATTTTTTTCTTAATTTTTTAAAAACTATTTAAATAAGTCTATATAAATCACACTAAGTATATAAATATATAACTAAATATGTAATATTAATAGAAACAAAGCTTTATTTTTCTACCTCATGAATAGTTATTATTCTATTTTTATTTTTGATTTTGATTAATCTCTTATATTCTTATTCATGAAACATGAGCTGTTATTTCTCTTAATAAAATCCTACAAAATTAAAGAAAAAAAATTATTCTAGACGCAATAAAGTCTTACAGAAGGAAATTCACAAACTGTCATGCATGGATTCATATGACATACAAGATTTATCTTCATAAGAGTAATTTTACAGTCTAATTTACTACATCAAACCAAATCAATTTATGAATTTAGTTTGATAAACTTTTTTTAGATTTATCCATTATACTGATGGTCATGATCACTAAATTCTCCATCATAGTGATATGGATCATTAGTGCATATATATATATATATAATGTTGTAGTGAATGATCATATCTCAGATTGACATGTATATATGAATCTATATACATATATTTATATGATTTATGAATGCATTTGTAGATTAATTAATCATGCATGTTTAGATTTTCCAACAATTTATGTACAGGTGATCATTAGAATATCAGATATTATAAATGCATGTATATACTTACAACAACAATACTTCCCTTTGAGTTGGGAGATCAACCACCATGATTGTACACGTATGACCTTGATCATGACAAATTATATATGTGTACATATCAAGTTTTTGAATTATTCTATATATTCGTCGTTAATATTGGAATAGTTTCTAAATTTTGGAATAATGTCTATAATTTTTTTTTTAATTTTGTGGGATTTTTATGAAGATGAATAAAGTTGTATTTTTATTAATACTACATATTTATATATATATATATATATATATATATTTATCTATTTTGTGTGATTTATATAGAGTTACTCAAATATATTTTTAAAATTTACAAACAAATCAAAAAATTATATCCTACTATTTTACTGAATTCAAAAATTTATCTTTTTCCTAATATTTTACTCCAAATTTGTAAATTTAGATTTATTATAAAAATTTAATTTAATTTATTATAAAAATCTAATTTAATGTGACGTGGGAGGAAAATTAAGAATCACGTGAAAGTTTGAAATACAAAGTGAAACTTTTAATAGGAGTATTTTTGTTTTTGTAAGTGTACGTAAGCTGCATATACTCTATTCCATTCGATTTAACGTGGATTGTATACAAATGGAGATACTGTAAACTTTTAAAAGTATGAGGGACTAATTTGTTGCAATTTTTAGCTGATGGGGCCCATTGTGAATAGAATTAAAATTAGAATAGGCAAAGTGTAATTAACCCTCCTTGTTTAGTCTAGTTTACTTGGGTGTGCATTGATATTTTTTTTTTTTTGAGTTTTGATGTATGAAAGTTAGTGTTTTTGGTTGAATAATTTGGTGTTGATAGTTTTTGAGATTTGTGATTAACTTTAGATGTTTTATGAAACTATTGGTAGAATGTTGGATATATCTTTCTATAATGAATTGTATGCGAGTTAGATTTTGGTTCAAGGCATGCTAGGTTTTTATAGAGTTTTTCATGATCTTCATAGTGTTATATACCAATTGTCTCAAACAGTTTCTATTTTGGCTTAGTTTGTGATTTTAGTTCTAGGGACTTGACCCTATGGGTATAAATTTTATAAACATTATTCTTGAAACTTTGATCTATACACCTAGAATAGAATTTTGAGGAGTTACGATTAGATTTTTGTTGAAATGTTGATGAACATATAAGAGTTTGTTTTAAACTCAATCTAGAGGGTCTTAGGTTTGATCATATGTTTTGATGAATTTTTAATCATAATATGCTAGTTTTAGTGCTCAGATTTTGTTAGAATGTGAATGTGAGGTATATGGTCGTATCCTTTCAAGATTTATGACATGAAAATCAAGGATTTAGACACTTTGTTTCAAGTCCATAGGCATGCTTACTCAGTTGCATGCAAACCAATCATGTTGGATGTGTTTTGTGAGTTTTGGTCGATTAATCAAGCATTCTATCACCTAGATTTGAATGATGAACATGTTAGTGTTGGGACTTTTCTTAATGTTTCGACATGTTTTTTGATGTAGTAACTTTTCATGGAATGTGTGATTTATTATTCTAACATGATTTTGAAACTAAGGTTATGCTTTCTGAGATATATTATTTTTGATTTGAGTATGTTAAAGTGTTAGATGACCAAGTAGCAACAAACCATTATTTTTAGCCTAGAACATGAATTAGCTAAGAGGTGTTTCACATAGGATTTTGGATCGAAACAATTTAGTTTAGGTTTTCAATCTAAAATCCTAAATTAATTTATGGGTTTCAAGATTTGATACCTAAATTAATTTAAGGAAATCCTAAATTAACTTGTTTGGCTGCATGCAAAAGAAAATCCATATAAGATTTGATTGTTGCTCTTCAAATGATTGTAATATTCTAAATCCATACCGTCATTGAAAAATATTCTTTTTCATGCAAAAGCATGCATCAATACGAGTTATCTGGCCTACACAATAATCTTGCAAAGGTAGCTTTACATAATCACATGTTAGTCAACTTTATTTTTAAGTTTAATTTTTTAGTTAGCTTTTTACTAAACCAAAACTCAATTACAATGAGTATCCATCCACATGGTCATATTATTCACGTGTTACAGAGCTTGTGGTGAATAGATGGAGCTACTAATTGTGTTGCTAGACCAAAACACAACATAATCACTAGTTTCGTGAGAATTTTTTCACCTTTATAGACTCAAGACATACCCTTACACCTGGCACTAACTACACTGACCCTAGTCCTAATCCTATGAAGAAGGAACCTTGCCTTGTTCCCAAGCCCACACAAAATAAGAAACATTTTTTCGTAGTTTAGTCTCATTTTACCAAACTACAGGGTAGTAACCCCAATAACTCTCAAGCAAAATGTAGCCATTATAAACTCTATGGACGTCACTATACGAAAATATGGTACATCAATGTTGGATCGGAATTGTGGGGATTCAATGTTGAAAGGTATACTAAATATGATCCCAACGAGTGTAGAAGAAAGTTAGCTCATATGGTTATTATGGACGAGTTACCTTTTCAATTTGTGGAGGGGAGATGGTTCCAAGAATATTCTAATTACTTGATATTTAAATTAATCTTCATTCTTGCCACACCATAACAAAGGATATTAAAAGTATTATAAGAAGGAGAAAGATTTGTTTAGGGGCTAATTGGCGGGTTAAGCAATTTCCCTCACGACTAATACCTAGCATCCTTCCAAAATTATAATCAATGTATTTCACTATGCATTTTATTGATTGTGATTGGACACTATACAAAAAAATTATAAAATTTTTTATCACAAGGAAGAGATGGTTGTGAAGGTCTTGGAGACCACAATAAAGGAGTGGCAGCTGACCTAGATTTGATAGTTACCATTAATAATGCCTCGCCTAACGATGTCACGTTGATATATTTTAAGACCTATATTAGAAAGGCAAATAAGATAGTTTTGGATTGTAATTATTTGCAAGTTAAATGTGCATCACATATTCTAATTTAATTGTGACTAGTAATTTGAAAGATGCTAATGACTCGTTTGCACAAGTTGGAATGACTGTAAGATTTGTGAGATCTTCTCTTGTGAGATCATAGAAATTTAAGGTTATTGTGATAAATGCAGGCGTAAAATCCAAGAAGGGCATTTGTACTAATGTTTCTACACAATGGAATTCAACTTTCTTTATGTTGAAGGTAGGCCAAGAATATAAGGTGGCATTTGAATTATTGGATGATGAAAATATTCAATATGTCAAATATTTTGATGAGCATGGGGGATTAGTCAAACCTATTGTTATAATGATTGGGAGTTTGTTGCTACTTTTGTAAAAAATTTTATGTGTTTCTCTTAGGTCACATTGAGACTATTTGGTTCTTTTTATCCTACATCTAATAATTTTTATCAACAAATATGTAAGGTGAAAGAAGAATTAGATCATGTATAAGGGTGATCATATTAGGATGTGGGATATGACATTGATGATAAAGATCAAATATGACAAGTATTGGCAAGATTTGAGTATGCTAAATATTTTGTTCTATGTGGCTGTTGCTCTTGATCCCAACTCAAGTTTGATGGCATGATATATAATTTGGGAGTTGCGCACAAGAATGTATGGGCTGAGCTTATTAGGATAATAATTAAAGAAACTAGTAAATTGTTTGCTGAGTTTACTATGATCAGGGGTGGTAATGCACCTACATCGACACCTTACCCACCGCCTCCTCCAAAAGTTATGGTAGGGAAATTACATAGATTGGAATGGGCATTCAATGAGAGCTCTCATAGAACCCCTTACTAATCCGTCAATCTATGGAAGCAAAGTTGGAGATAGATAGATATTTGATAGGGGATCTTCTCTCATACACACAAGAATTTGATATGTTAGCATGGTGGAATGCTAATGCTGTGAAATATCCATCCTTGAAAAGATAGTCTGCAGTATTTTGGTTATCCCTATTAGAACATTTGCCTCATAGAGAGTATTTAGTACTAGATGATGCATATTAGATCCATTCCAATGTTTATTATCTGATACTATTATAGAGATATTGATTTGCACTCAAAATTGAATCAACAAGATGAAAATTCATGTTCTGGATCTTCTTGACTTTAAGGAGACTGATGATGAGGGTGGCGATCAATCCGGATAAGGTAATCGTTGATTTCATTTATTATTTTGATTTATTTATATTCATTTAATTGGTATTAATTTCAAATTTAATTATTGTAGTGATACATCATACGACATCTATGACTACCTCCATTGTAGTATGACTTCATGTGTACAGGAACCACCATTAATACTTATTATTAGTTTTTACAATTTTTTCCTTAATTATTTTTTATATTTATGTAATTTTTGGTATCCAATTATCTTGCTTGTATTTTCTTAGCTTTTATAATCTCAATATCATATGTCGAATCATAATCCTAATAACTCAATTATTTATTCTCATCTTGATCCCAATGACCCAATCTCATCTTATTAGTACTTTTAATATTTATAATTTTTAAATTTAAAATATTTTTTTTTTATTTTTTATTTTTATTTCATGTTTATAATTATAATTTGTTTTCCTTTTAAGTTATTAATATTTTAAGTTTTATGATCTCGATTTTCACAATATCACAACAGACTGCACATCTCACTAACTTTTCTAACACCATGACCATCCCAAATTCCATGAAAATGTTATTATTTTGTTAAGCTACTTAATTAGTTAATTGTAATGTTGCTACGATAGCTATAATATTTATTGGAAAAAAGCTGGATGCATGTTAGTTTATGCACATCCTTATGTGAGAGATACGTTTACTTTTATGGTTGTAGAATGTGGGGTCCATTGCCAAATTAATATTAAAATCACTCGATATATAGGTGAAAAAATAGCCTGAAAAGTCTCTACATTAACTTCTTGTGCAATTCTTGCTCAAAAATACATGTACGTGGCAGTGCTCCATTTTTATATAAATTTATAATTTTGTAATAGATCTCTTTTAATTTATACAAGCATATAACCTACGGAATGCACGAACCGTTATTTATACTAAATTTTATAACTTTAAATAGTTTATTATACATAATCACTATCACAACTATTAGAAAAATGTATATCAAATGGAGCAAGCATATATAAAAGAGTTCACTTTACCAATACCTATTTCATGGTCAATTTGCAATATTAAAAATGGATGGATCGACTGATGTAATTTTGCTTCCTTGATTTGCCTGATGTAATTTTGCTTCCTTCTTTCACTAGCACACTTGTGAAAAAAAGAAGTGTTCCTATCCCCATTTATGATCTAATTTTGGTTGGCTCGTTGTTGCCATTTCAAGTGCTCATTTTCTAATAAGAGATTGAATTCTTGGTGGAGAGCCTTGATTTCGACAGATTGGTGTCCTTCGTTTATGGATTTAAGGTAGTTGAGTAGTTTAGTCTTCACCTTGATTGTCTCTCCCTTATTTTTGTGCATGTCTCTGTTCCATCTCCTTAGGTTATCTTTGCATTGGGATAGGCTGGTAAGTGAAGGCTGCAAGTTTATCTGCTGTTTGTGTGTTATCCCATGTGTGCTGAATCAGTTCACCACAACCTGGCTTCTTTGCCCAGCTAGTCTCATAACTAAACACTCTTTTAGCTTTAATAGTTTCAGTATTGTTATGGATTTTTCTGAGAAGATGACAATGATTAGAAAATGTGGCTGAGAGGTGATGAACTTAGTGGGCTCCAAAAGTTTCTATCCATGAGGGGTTTCCCAGTACTTTATCGAGTCTCTCTTTGGTGAATTAATCATCATCCTTGTTATTAGCCTAGGAGTATTTCTCCTCCTCAAAGCTAAGGTCAGATAGGTTACAATGTATAAGTGTGTCACTGAATGCCATGATCTGGTTATATGGTCTAGGTGCACTACCAAACTTTTCTAACAAGCAAGGGATTTCATTAAAATCCACATAGCCCAACTGTGGAGTATTAGGGGTGGGGATTAGTTCCTTAAGGAGTTGCCATGTTGCATGTCTCTTGGCAATGTTTGGATGGTTATAGAAGCCTATTAAAGACTAGGGTGGCTTGGTATTGAATTGTTTGTTGACATCAGATATGTACCAGCTAGTATAAGAAATGATTTCAATGTTCACGGAGGAGTTCGCTCAATCCACCACTCATTCCCTTATTGTTAACACAAAAGCAGTTATCGAAACTTAGTTTCCTTTGATTTTTTTCCATTTTCTCACTATTGCACTTGGTTTCCATGAGGAACACCAAGTGAGGGGATCTTTCCTTCACCAATTGGTGAAACTCTTGAATTGTTTAGGGGTTTCCCAGCCCCCAGTAATTTCAACTTAGAATGTTCAATAAAGGAGGTGGGGTTGTTGAGCAACTTCCACCATTGGGGCCTGGTTTATCCTCCTTTCAAGTTGGAGTTGGGTCTTTGATTTCTCTAAAATAGAACTTGGCTCATTAGGTTCCAAAGGCGAGACTTGTCTCTTGGACATCCTGGTTTCCCTTAGGGCAATGGAAAAGTTGGTGATATCGACTAAAAGGATGTCCTTTGGAGCTTTACGCTTCCACATGTTGCCCTTACAGGCTTGAGGGGGATTGATGTTAATGTCAACAGGGTTGGAAAGGTGTAGACTAGAAAGGTACACTAGGGGGGGGGGGCTCTAACTTGTTATAAACGTGCATATCAGCCTCCATTTTAGGAGCCTTTTTTGAGATCTGGGAAAAGGTCTTAGTTGGACTTACCTATTTGGTTTGGATAAGGGCTTGGACCGTTCTGTGTTTCTGCCAACTTTTTTTGTGTTTCCTTCCCTGTACCAACGGTTGCTTTTTTTGGAGTCTGACTTTGGTCTAGTTGCATCTGGTTAGCAGGTGTGGTCTGAGGAGTAGTAGCACTCAGACTTCCTTCCATCAACTTCCTCGACCGATGTGGTCTTTGCATGGGGTGAAAACCAAGAAACCTTGTTCTTTGTGTCTTCCTTATGGGTGCCTCCCTGAGAAGATTTCGGTGAACCTCCATATTTCTTGGCCGAGAAGATGTTGGAGTAAATGGAACATGCCCTTAGCCATGGGCAATATTGCTCTTGGCCTTGGGAAGTTTGATTGAACTTAGTGCACTTTCCTTTAGCATGGCTGAGCTTCCCACACTTAAAGCAGAAGCTTGGTAATCTTTCATCCTTCAAATGCACCCACACAGTCTTGCCCTTAAGGTATAGACTGAACTTTATTTGGTGGGGTGTCACCGTTGAACTCTCTTATGCAAATGAAATGTCTGTAGAAAGACCAGGGTCTCCCCTGGATGATTTTCTTCTTGTCGGATAGTAATTAGAACTCCAAAAGAAACTTGTTAGTTCCCATCTCAATGAAGGAGACCCATCCTATTGCGTTCCAAATCTTCGCCGTCGTTGTTTTGAAGGCCTCGTGATTTGCGGTTCTGTCGTTGAGGATAAAAGCTAGGAGGCAGTGGTTTCCCCTGGCTCTTGAGGCTTTTATAATCTCCTTGGGGAGGATGACTGTTTGTTGTTGTTCTTCCGTTAGTGATAAAGAGCTCCAACGGTCGTCAGCCATGGCTAGTTCCTTTATGAACTAAGTTCAAGAGACACAACACATAAACCTCTAGAGCAGAGGATGATGATCAGAAAAGGTTCTCTATTAGTTTGTTTGGATGAAGACGAGCATGAGTAATTAGGAATGGGAAGAGAGTTATAGAGCTTAAAAATTGGGCAAATTAATTGCGTTTCACATCTTGTCTTCAACTGTTTCAAATCTACACCAAATAGTCCGAACATGAGTGAAAACTATGGTGCTCTTGCTAAGTCAAATCGTAAAATATGGCTATTCTATATAGTAATAGATCATTATAATAGCTTAGTTCTGATTATTAGTTAATAGTTGCAACTTAGTAGTGTGTAATTAATAAATTATATCATTGTAAATGATCTTTTGTTATTTTTAAATATGTATTTTGTTAGTTAAAGTATGGGTCCAAAATGGCCCAATAATAAGTTCTGGACCAATCTTGGCCCATTACATGTGTTTTTGGGCCATTTTAGACCCATCAATATTCTTTAGGCTAATGAATTATTTATTGTTTTGAGAAAGGGGGGAAGGCAACCGATGTGGTGTCTGCACCTTGTTAATTGGACAGAGTACCCGCTCCCCATTTGTTGGGGCGGGTTCTAGAGGGGAGGAAGCCATCGACCCCTGCACATGTGTGGGTGAGTAGCCCTAAGAGGATGTGTTAGGGGATCATGAATTAGGACTCAACCAACTGGACGAGGTTGAGTAAGCCGAGGAGGACGCTTGAGGAGTTGATGCTCTAACTTTTGGCTTCAATTTTATGGCTTATAGATGAGATGCGTGAGTGGCTTGGTATTTAGCTCAGTATTTATTATGCCTGTACTTATGGAGTGCTCTCTCCAATACATGTTTTGATTTAGACTTAGTGTATAACTTTGGACATGTGAATATTTCTAAAATTATGATCATGGTCTGGGATATAGCATTACGGTACATTGTGTATTGTTAAAAAGAAATTATCTGCAATGAATACAATATACTGCTTGATGCATGTTAGGTATATTGCATCCTCAATTGTCATAAATGGGGTATGTGATCAAGTATTGCACGTCTTGGTGCTTCAAGTTCTATCAAATCTCAAGGAGAGTTCATAAGCAAAACTTAAATACAAGTTCTATTTAATATAGCTATTTGTATAAGTATTTATGAATAAGAAGCAACTACATCTTGTAGAGATTGTATATTAACTTATTATAACTATAGCATATATACTCTTCTTATGAATTACTTCGTTTATTTGAGTGATACACAAGTGACGAGAATCTATCATTTTCCTACCTCTATTCCTATATGCTGAAAACAAAGTTCTTATTGTTGAGTAATAGTTCTATTGAGTCTTGAATGACTACTTGAAAACTTGATGTAAATAAAAGACTTTTTGTTCTACATGTTCAAGCAATGTATCATCATTTAGTTCTGGTTATTGAATAAATAAAACTTTGATGAATAACTTATTTATTTCCCTTCTTTCAATATAAAATAAAAACTGCAGTGGATTTTTCTATTAATAAGATTCTCGACCACGATTTTTTATTTTTTTTTCTTATAAGCAAAAAGCATATCAAATAAAACACAAAGTACTAAATCTAAATGGATAAAAGAATGGTAGGTTCCATTGTTTTTATGGTTAATGTTTAAGCGACGGGGTGTCATATATACAGGAGAGCCCATTCTTTTATTAATCAATGCTGTTGTTAACTTGTATAGTTCACACTCTTTGGATCTACCTATAACTTATCCAATAATCAAACTTTCAAAACAATATTTACCTATACAATAATGATATTTAATTATGAAGATTAGTTATGTAGTTGACCGTGTTAGTTAGTGTTGCAAGAGTAAGGCCTAATCTCCTTGTCTTTTGATTTAATTAAGATTTTTCTTGTTTAATGAATAAACATTTGGTTATATTCAATGTCTCTATATTAAACGTCATTCATATGATATAATTTGATTAGTATATTTTTTGAAGATTTAAATTTTAAAATTTATTTTGTAAATTAAATTATGAGAAAAGTTGGGAATGAGATGGGTTTAAAAAGGGATTTCACACCAGCCAATGATAATGTGCCACGTAGGAACTCCAAAGAAAAATGAAATGAACCTGTGTGTATGGAATCCCCTTCTTTTTCCTTTGAATCTCTCTCCGTCCCCATCATTTGCACTTCAACCCTAAACAGAAAACCCTTTTTCTCTCCATCTCCCACTCTGACCACAACAACAAACACTGGATGCCATCCCTGTTGCCACCACGATGAGCGCTGATTGTTGTATTCAAGAAAATGCAGAGAAGAAAATACCTAAGTTTGTCAGCATTGGATTCATTAGATCAGCTTGCAACAATGGAGCCATTTGTGAGGTTTCTTATGAATTCCTTCAGAGCCAAGAGATCATGTGGATCACATGACAAGGCTGGATTGTACAAACCCAACAATTAACAAAAAAAGCAAGCAAAGCATACCCATTTGAGGAATGTTATTGGAACAACTCGCAAGAACATCATCATTAAAACCATAGGAGTTTCTCCAGCTAAAATGGTCAAATTATCCAACCGAAGAACCTTGTATACATACCCACATGCCGAAAGACTTTTGCTAAGAAAACCCCAACTTTCAACTTCTAGATGATGCAAGATATAAGAATTACAGGTATGAAAACTGAGATTACCAATCCTTACTAGAAATTAGTTCCCTAGACCAATAATTTTAGGATGACGAATGCTGTATGCCATCCCTACTCCCATGACGATGAACTGTGGACCCCGTCCCTGCTCCGGCCACTATGAACTCTAATTGGGGAGGGAGAGAGATTCGAAAGAAAAGTAAGGGAATCCCATACACATGGGTTCATTTCGTTTTTCTTTCAAGTGCCTACATGGTATATGATCATTGGTTGGTGCGAAATCCTTTTTAAATCCATCCGATTTTTAATTTCTCCTTTAAATTAGTTCACGTAGATAATATGTGATATAGAATAAAACTATTCAGGTATATATATATATTATTTGAATAATTTATTTTTCAATCCATATTTGATGGATTGTAATGCAGTTCACATAGAAACATAATTATTTTATGATTAAATAAAATAAATTTTTTAAATTTCTAAAATTTTTTATTTGTAAATAAGAATATTTTAATCAATTTCATTCTAAAATAGAGATTTATTTATTTATTGTTTGGATTGCAAAGAAGTTCACTTTTTTGGACTGTATGTAGCATTACCCATATTATTTATTGTTGTGAACTGAATAATTGATAAATGACTACCACCCATCTTTTATGCAAATAATTTCCACCGCCAACATGTGCCCCACTTGTATGTAATAATATAATTCAATTGTATTATAAGTCAAAATGGGTGACTCCCTTATCCTCTATCAACGAAAATGTCCCATTATTTTATTATCTATTTTATTTTTGAACATCGTATCGCGTAATGTGCTCTATATATATATATATATATATATATGAGAACTTCAGATCATTTTATAAGGTGTATTGAGATGCTTGAGGAAATAAGTTTTGATTTATTGAGAAATAAAAGAATTTTAAATACTTTCTCTTACAATATTTTTTATTTTTTAGTTTTTATAATATTTATATATATTTATATTTTTTCTTTTTTGACCAATTGAGGAACGTAGATCTAACCCCACTCGGTTGCTAGAAGGCAAGTGGGGGAGGATTAGCATGGAAGCGATCATGAGTGAGAGCACTAACGCTTCCTAGACATTAGAAAAGACCATTGTGCAGGCCGTTTAGCCCAACTGCTCCCTATCCAATTTGGTAATTTTGAACGCTCTGTTTTCAGTCAGGCAGCAGGCTCCAGATCATCGGACAAGCGATACAGCACCTCCCGGCTCCCAGAGACCTTTCTGACAAAATAGCCCCCAACCGAAACCCTCGTGATCAAAACCGCGACAAGTTACACCTCTCATTCAACCATTCTCGATCTCTCCGTTTGGCCAAGATGCAGTTGGTTCACCTGCTCACTTTGTAGTAGTGCCTTCAACTTGTTTCTTCATATTTGGCTGGAAGATTATTAATTCCGAGTTAGAGCTTCATTAATGGCTGTCCCTGTTGAGGAAGCCATCGCAGCTCTTTCTACATTCTCGCTAGAGGTAATTCTGCGACTGTTCAAAATAGTATTATCAGCAACTAACGTGTTCAGTGAGAAGTTTAATATAATAAAAAAGAGGAGAAAAGTGGAATGTTATATAATGTGATTTTGATAACCTTTCAAAATCTATAGATTTCGTCACGTTTAAAATGTATATATAGTGATTTTGCGGATGAATTGTGTAGGATGAGCAACCAGATGTACAAGGACCAGGAGTTTGGGTGTCAACTGAGAGAGGTGCAACCGAGAGTCCAATCGGTATTCATTTCTTTAAAATATTTAACTTATAAGGCTTTGTGTTGCTTAATATTTTTGTTGTGGAACGCTAATTTTATATGTTTAAAACATCTTTGCTCAAGTATTACATGCTTCCAAAATGTCATTTCTACTGATGCAAGACTTTTCAAACGTTATTTATGATATGCATGCAATGGTGGTTCAACTAGATTTTGATGGATCTATTCAAATTATCCATGAAGGGAAGGTTACGGATTAATTCAGTCCTTTTGTTATTGGAAACTGTATTTTGATTTTTTTTTTGTATTCAACTCTCTATCAATTAATTTTTTTGGACCCAAGTATTGTGAAAATCTCCACATTCAATTCAATAACTCCTAGTACAGTAATGAGGCCATACATAAATTTTTGCAGTCCCGAAAAAATGATACAAACTATATAACCAAAGTTGTAAAAAAAGTATGATATATATACAAGTAGAGCATATGTGAAAGGGAGGCAAAGAGAACATCATAAATGAAAGAAGAGAGAGAGAAAAGGGGAAAAAGAAGTATAATATGAGGTATTAGAAACCTATTTAAGAATTAAAATTATTTGAATGCAAGTCTATCTTAAGAAGTAATAGTCCCTTTGAGAAAAAAGTATCCTCTTTGTAAATTGTCAACTTAGCTGGTTAAACTTGTAGTCTATAATAGATTGTAAAGTGTAATGTATCGTTCAAGTTGTGAAGCCTATGGAAGAGACATGTTGTTCTGAATAATTTTTGCTACATGTGTGAGAGAGTGGTGTGATACCCTAGATTGATTATAGAAAAGTGGTTAATGAGATCCCACATTACTTTAGAAAGAGAAGTTCTTACCTTTTACAATGATATTAATGGGCTCCAGTTGTAATATTGACTAGTCCTTTTGCAGTGTAGGCCCAAATGTAGATTGGATATTTTCTTGAGTTGTTACAAATAGTATTAGAGCCAAGTTTCAATCCTATAAGCTGAAGGTTACATCTCGTTAGATATTTAAGGGTGGAGATTGTTATGTACGATTGAGTGTAGGAGGGTGGTGAATTACATCATACATTGCTTGGAATGGAGAAGTTCTTGCATTTTCTAAGATCCCACGGTGCTCGCTCCAATTGTAAAATTGATTGTCTCTTTGGAGTATATGCCAATATTGAGATTGAGCTTTCATTGGGTTTTTACAAGTGGCGAGTCCCTTGATCATCTTTTTTACTACATTGTGAGATTACTTGTGCTGTGTAAAGGCTTATTTAATCAAGTTCATTTGGCTTGAGTCATGCTTAGAAGAATTGGGACCTTTCTCTTTTGAAGAACTAATGCATCTAATATTTTTTAACGAGCACATAAGTTAAGAGGTCGATTTATTGAAAAGTTACTCATTTATCAGACTTACTAGATACAAAATACAAATTATATTTATACTTATATCTTTTTTATTTTTATTGGC
Source organism: Platycarya strobilacea (assembly GCA_036898215.1). NCBI lineage: Eukaryota > Viridiplantae > Streptophyta > Magnoliopsida > Fagales > Juglandaceae > Platycarya > Platycarya strobilacea. The sequence goes on along the minus strand of CM072555.1, from coordinate 20,528,581 downwards.
AAATTAGATAAAGAAAATTAAAAAAAGGCACAATAGCAGGTGGTGAGAGATCCCAACTAACATCCCAAACGAAACATTATAATGCAGAAAATAAAAACAGATCTGGAAATGGAATCTAATGATTCTGGTCCCATAATTTCTCAACTCCTGAATGAGAAAATGCCATCACGGAGACGATTTCATTGGTTGAAGGAGAGTCCATCAGCACTAGGGTGCACACGCACACTACAGTTGTTCATATTTGGAGTGGTTGTTGAAGATTTCCTCTTCCATGTTCTATTTTTGAATGGGTTTACTCTGATAATTTTTTTTGAATTTTTGAAACGGTTGTCCTTTCCGAACTTCTGCTCATCTCTTGGGCAATGTGTGTGTGCATTATGAAATGCTATTTCTATTATTTATTTGGCTCCCTTATACGGTTCTCCAATAGTATGTATTGCAAACTTAAGTTGGTGTATGTTATGATTGCAGTTCTGATTTACCTTGAGTCCAATAAGGTTTTCTGATATTTTTGAATATATATTGAAGTTTGAGGGAACTGTGTAGTATGTATGGTGCACATTGATCATTCATTGATTGTGTTCCATTCACTTGTAGTATTAATTTTTTTTACTTGTGCCTCTAGATGCAATATTTTGGCAGTTGTAATTATGAACACTTTCTTTTGTAGAGTACAGTGACGTTTCAGCATACCGCCTGTCTCTGTCAGAGGATACAAAGGCACTAAACCAGCTGGTATGCTATTATCGTTTATCCTTTTACTATATCTTCTGAATGCATATAATTTCTTGTTCATGCTATTACCTTCTGTTCGTTATATTTAAATGTCAGCTATATAATGGCAAAACTGTAACACATGCAGAATGCCCTTATCCAAGAGGGGAAGGAGATGGCATCCGTGCTTTATACCTATCGCAGTTGTGTCAAGGCCCTTCCTCAGGTTAATTCTGGGTTTAGTTTGAAGTAAGATTTTTCTGTAGAAATTTGGTCATGTTATATGGATAAATGTGTCTGCGGTCATTGTGTCTAGAACTGAATGTGCATATGTGTAGTTTCCATAAGTGTGCATTAAAATGTGCTTTTAGGGGAAACACATCCAAAATACATCAATGCTTGAAAATTTTGCTGGGCCTCTTGTTAAGGCACATGTTTTTTGTCCGAGGCATACACTAATGACAAATTTAGAATTACAACCTCCGGTGTATGTTAAACCTTTTTTGATGAATACATTTTATATGTTTAATCATTGAATATATGTAATACCTATAAAAAAGTTGAACTCACGAGATAACAAAGTTACATTTTTACTAGTAAAAGTACTCTTTGATCAGTTTGGTAAAAGTACTAAATTGGGTTTTTGGCTTATTGGTAATTTGTATTAGACTTGGTGGCTGTAAGTTTGAATTCGAACTCTATTATATGCTTCTTATACAAGTTAAAGACTTATTCTTGTTGTTCTCCACCCATTGAGAGAGAGTCTAAGCTGATATACTAGGCGGACTTTTTTTTTTGGAAGTAAAATATTATATATATCAAAAGGAGTAAGTATACTAGATGTATACAAAAAAACACCTATCCCGTACTAGGAAACTCATAATAACCCTAAAAACCTGTAAAAACTAGTCAAAATACATCAAACCCGAGTAAGAATGAAACACCCCTCCCCAACCCCAACCCAAAAAACCCTCTAAGAGAACATCATGCCCTCCCTTTAGACTAGTACTCTACCCAAAACACCCTTTATGAAAACATCACGCCCTTCTTTTAGTCTTTCGACTTGAGCTACCGCCAAGAGCGTCGCAATTGATTTTGCAAGAAAGACGTTGCAACTCTCTGCTTTTCTTAAAACTTGATTTGGAGTCACGCGAGTGACTCGCCTCAATCGTAGTGAGCAGTGTTTTAGATTGATCTTCACATCCTCCACGTGAGATTCCTACGACATGCTGGATCTTGTAAACCTTTTGCAAAACCGAATTCAATGATGATCCAAGGGAGGAAGAGATACCAAGGGGACAACATCTTCTCCCGAAACACCGCGTCCAAAGCCTTCATCCTTGCATGGCACCAATGGCAAATCCTTATTCAAATCCCGTGTGTTCTCAACAACTCCAATGGTACTAACTATTTGAGATTCTAGGTTGGCAGCAAGTCCCGTCAACTCTGACAACTATGTATGAGCCACTTCGACGGACATTACATTGCTTTTAGAGCTCAATATTACACCATTATCTTTTAACTCTGACGTGTGAGCCATATATTTTTCGGAATTGATTAAGGGTGTAACACTGATTATCGGTTTTTGCTATATTATCTGTGGCAAAGGGCATTCCATTACTGGGACTACTCCGACGTCGTTCTATCTCCGGCGATTGTATTTTTTGGTTGCATCAGTTTCAATGCAGATTTGGTATCACACCATTCTTTGGTGCACTGGATTTGTCTTGCATTCTGAGTGTATCACTGCACGAAGTCAGAAATGAAGCTTGGGAAGCCCCTGCATTTGCTATCAAATTTTTGATATTAACATGGGGCTGGTTGTCCAATTTTGGGTGGAATCAAAGGCTTTTGAAATTTTATTAGAAGCATGGAGGTTCTCTTTGAACATTATGGAGAAGAGCAAAAAGGTTTGGAGGTCTCTAGTTATGGGTCATACTGGTATAAGATGGCTCGTGGCCATGGTGAAAGCAGCATTACAGAAGGGAAGAGATCTAGAATTCTCAGAACATTTATGAGAAAGAAACAGAGCATTCACGGTTTAATGATGCTCTAATGTACATGGCAGATATCTAACTGTCACTGAACATGGTGGAGGAGGCCAACGGAGTGTTGTAGCCATTCTTGAAGGGTATGAAGGCCAGGGTTGGAAGAAGTTTGCTATTGAAGTACACAGAGCTGCGAATTTATTTTTTTCCTTTCATGTAGATGGGTCAAAGAAGGTAAGTCAGAAGAGGACATCCAATCATGAGAATATAAATCTGGAGGTGAATATAAAGATCGCAAGGAATTGGGGTCTCAAAGTCAATCATATGCAACAGTTTTGAAGACGGGTCAAGTTTCGGGGTCTTAGAGTGAGGGGAACTGTGTAATTGGTTTGCAGATCATGCAAGCCCAAAATTAGCTTGATGTGATGTACAAAACACTAAAAGGGATGGAAACCCAACTTGTTGAGTTAAAGGTAGCGATTACTTTCCTATCTTCGAAAATAGACTTGCCTTCAGTTGGAGGCAACAAGATCACAATAAACAAACATAGGATAGGCTTGAATCCTCTAAGCTCAGATAAAGAAAAACGGAAAATTGAATTTGGTCCTGTCCCTATAACTAGATCCAAGAGAGTGTGGCAGGTCAAGAGAAAAAGAGCAAAAGTTTGTACTCCCTATCAACTTAAGCTTTTGGTATCATGTTAATTTGTAATCATATTATGTGGAAGCTTCTCGATTCTATGAGCAAAATCTAGTTGATCGAAGCCCATAATCCATTAAGGGAATTCTTGGCTCACATATGTGTTAGATACTATATTAAACTTAAAATTTACTCTCTCACTAGACTTCTGATAGTTTTTTTCCCATTTTAGCTTAGACTTTTGGGGTAATGATAATTTATGATGCAAATTTTGCGGCAGCTTCCTGATTCTATGAAGCAAAGTCAAGCTGATTTGTATCTAGAAACATACCAAGTTTTGGACTTGGAGATGAGTCGTCTCCGTGAAATTCAGCGCTGGCAAGCATCAGCTGCATCGAAAGTATGAACTCTTATATTTTGTTTCATTTCTGTATTGAAGCTTGACTCAAACTTCCGGATTCAAAAATTGTTGTTTTGCAATGCAGCTTGCTGCTGATATGCAGCGCTTCTCTAGACCTGAACGGCGCATAAATGGCCCGACAATCACTCATCTTTGGTCTGTTAGAACTTTTTATTTTGGGAGACTTGATCACTTGTTTTATTTCTAGTTTTATTAACCTGATTTCAATTGCTGTATATGTTTGAACTTGAGCTCGTCATCCTCATAGAAACATTCATGTCATTAGAGTTCATAAATCCTGAAGGTGTAGCCATGCGTTTTCTGAGTATCTCTCTACTCTAGGTCCATGTTGAAGTTACTTGATGTCTTGGTGCAACTCGATCATCTAAAAAATGCTAAAGCCAGCATACCTAATGATTTCTCTTGGTATAAGAGGTATGTGAATCATCTTTGGTCCATGTCATCTTGCTATACATTGGTTACATCTCTTCTTCCCTTTAGAGTGGACTTCGTCTGTTATTTTTTCTCTGTTCTTTTAATTCTTAAGGACTGGTAGCTTGCATTTGAGAATCTCATCCCTTCTCTGTTCTTTTTGTTGTAAGGGCAAACTTTTGCAATGTTCTTGAAGTTTGTGATTAACAGGCCATCTTTTTGTTCTGCAATTTGTCTACAACTTGAATGTTGGTGTTTGAGATCTTTTATTTCATGCAATAAAAAAAGTGAAAAGAAGAAAAAGGAATAATGGCTGTCTTTTGATGTGTGGAATGACATATTTTATAGGTCCTTCAAGATTATTTAAATCTGATTCTTAAGACAGCAAGTCATATCTTTTGGAGAGGGGATAAGAAGAAAATAACAAGGATAACAAGAGAAAACATAAAAAATCACACGCAGAGGTTCTGTAGTACCATATCTAAGTAATGATCCCACCCTCTATTGCATGGAAAATAGCTTCCATGCAATCTCACACACATGCACAGGAAAACACACTTTTGCACGTCTATATTGTATGCTGCTGGACACTGATAATCCTAATATAGTGGAGTCCACAATCTTTAATTAGCAACCTCGACAGACTGAAGAATTAGTCAGATTAAAATTTAGAAACTTTGACCAATGAAACTGAACCTTTATTCTCATCCTTGTTCCCCTTAAAATTTGTACGCCGGTACACTGTTAAACTCCTGTTGAATTCTTAGTTTTAAACACTCACTTTTATGAATGCGACGAAACATTCTGACTCCAGTTAAAATTTTCTAAATGTACTTGGTTGCTATTGGTTCTAAAAAATTATTAAATTATTTCCTGAAAGTACCTGACCAGACCTTTCAATGGCATAAAAGCTATCAACCTGTGAACCTCCTAGATTTCTGTTGTAATATCCTCTTCCTCAATGAAATTCCTCAATTGTTATTATTATTATTATTGTATGAACTTTTACTGATTTAGACCTTTGGTACAATTAACATCTAGTCTTTGACAAACCTTTAACTATTCCACTGCAACATACTTTACTTGTTGCATATGTCAATCCATGATTACGCGCCCAGACCAGATAGTAACATCGGAGTGTTGTCAACCGGCTGGCATCCCTGGCACCATGGATCCTTGCCAGGCTCTTTATCTAGGAATGGGTTGCCACAGAGATGGTGAAAGCGTGGTCCTTTCCACTAGCCAGTGTCCACATGGGCTCCGTAAAGGGCACTAGTTGGTTGATTGGAAAAAGCTACAGCTAGACGTGGTGGGAAGTGGCTGGTCAACCGGTTTGTGTGAATTGCTGGTGAAGTTGGCCTTCTGCTGCTCTTCAGCAGTGTGGAAAGATAGGGGGAGATAGAAACAGAGGAAGAGAGATATAGCTTGAGTTTGAGGGAGAGACAATGCAAGCAAACATAGAAAGAGGAGGTGCTTGAGTAATAGGTACGAGTTATGTGTGTGAATAAAATAACGAGAAGGAAGAGGGGCTTTGGCCACTTCTGATGCCATGGGTAAGAGACATTGTTAGAGGAAGGGCTGCAGTGTTCAAACTAAAATAGGAGTGTACTTAGCAGAGTTTGGGTGATTTTCAAATGCCAAGAGGATCTTGGTGTTAGGGACAATTGGGTTGATTTAAAATCTCAAAATCCTTAACAATTACAAATTTTATAATTTCAAAATAACACAAATTTAAATATTTTGGGCTTCTACAAATATAAAAACTCATTCCAAAATGGATGTGAGCTTAACCCAATTAAAACTGTCCAATAAAATATCAAAGTGACTTTACAAAAAGTCATGGGCCTGTGGGCCTAAAGTCAAAACTTCACCCCAACCTTGGGTATTCTTGCACTCGGGTGTGACAGCATTTTTCTACAATTAGTAGCAACTCATCTTTTTAACTTTATATTTTTTTTCTTAACATTGTATAAGAAGTACTATCATCTTGTTCTTGACTGCAGTTCAACATCTATTCTTTTTTTGTCTCTACCCCATTATCAGGACATTCACACAAGTCAGTATTCAATGGCAAGACACCGATTCAATGAGGGAGGAATTAGATGATTTGCAGGTGTGTAACTGTGCCTCTGTCTGTCATAATATTTAGCCGTAGGATGTATATAATGTACAACAGCCAATCTTGTTTGGGAACAGTAACATTTTTTAGTTTTATTTATTTATTTATTTTCTACTTTTGTTTTGCTCTGATAGTCACAATGGATATTTGTGCCACTCTGGCACTTGATGATCATTTGATCAAGTACATTTATCTTTTTGAATAATGCTTGCAGATTTTCTTAAGCACGAGGTGGGCCATCTTAATGAATTTGCACGTTGAGATGTTTCGTGTGAACAAGTATCCTGTCTATTTTATTATTTCTGACATTTTGTCCACTGCAGAAATTTGTATTTAATACCAGGGTTGAAATGATTTACCTTAATTGATACTTGATCTACAACTCATTTATGATGCTGATATATTTTTTCAGAACTTAAAATATAATTTGCGTTATGTTGTTCATAGCACAGGTTCAAATTCCTTGACCTGAAATAGTGTTGAAGACATTCTTCAAGTTCTCATAGTCTTTGCAGTTGAGTCGTTAGAGTTGGATTTCACTCTTCTGTTTCCTGAGCGACACATTCTTCTGCGCGTTTTGCCTGTTCTTGTTGTCTTAGCAACATCCTCGGAGAAAGACAGCGAGTCTCTATACAAGAGGGTGAAAATTAACAGACTGATAAATATATTTAAGGTATTCCTGCTTTGTGAAATGATTTAAACTTGATATAGGTAATAAGTATACGGTTTATTGCATTTTGCCCCATCAACACCTGCTTCATTTTCACTAGTACCAATAAATTTTGACTCAGTCCTGGCTCCTGATTTAAAGTTTTATTGCCAGTTTTCCCATTCCATAAATATCATTTTCAATATTAACAAAATTACGTATAAAAAAATGAAAATTACTCTTAATATTAAAATTGAGCTTTAAATAGAGCTTGAAGGATACTTCTATACTTTAACCTTTACCTATCAAAAAATGTTAGCAAAATTTTTTTATGGAGGGGTTACCTGAGATCAAAACCTCAAATTAGACACGTAGTGACACAGAGTAATAATTGGTGAGAATTGGGTGGTAGTTATTAACCCAAACATATATTTACCTCTTTATCTGTGGTAGATATATCAACAGGCTTGCATTAATATTGTGGGTTTTCTTGACAGAATGATCCAGTCATTCCCGCATTTCCAGATCTTCATCTTTCTCCTGCTGCAATCTTGAAAGAGTTGTCAATGTACTTTCAAAAATTTTCTGCCCAAACTCGTCTTCTCGGTCTTCCAGCACCTCATGAGCTTCCACCCCGTGAGGCACAAGAATATCCTGTTGTCTTTCATCATTTTTATTGTTGATTGATCTGTTTTTTAATTAAATTCACCAGTTGATGCCCTTTTTACTGCTTTTCTAATGAACATCTTAAACATTTAAGGAAATAATGTTAGTTAATGTGAGTCAATTCTCCTGATCTCCCCGTCTCTCTCTCTCGTTAAGCATTAACAAATCAGACATAAAGTAGGACTTCTGGTCTAGTCAACTTTGAAGTGCTTTAATTTCTGTTTTCTTTCTTTCAACTTAGAAGGGAATAAAGATGCATTACGAAATGGATAATGATGATAACACATTGGGGACTGTTCCCCTCTTTTTGTGGTGTGTTGACAAGCTTGTTTACATGTCTTCTGCTAGATATTCAATGTATTCATTATATTACTCATTGTTTAAATAGTTTAAGATCACTCCTGTTTATAAATTAAAAAGAGGATATGATAAAGGTAGTAATTATAGATATATTGAAAATGGAGCCTGGATACTTCATTTTATTGGTCCAATCGAGACAACTATAAAGTATTCTAAACCATAAATTATTTTAATTGATAATATTAATTTGGATACCTCCCCCTACAAGAAAACAAAATAAATATAATTGCATTTCACGCTCCAAATTCTTGATAAGTCAATCAATCTTTCTTGGGCGAAAGAGAGGATGTCTCGATCGGGGGAGAGGATGGGAAAATGCCTCCACCCCGTAGGAACTACGAGATCACCCCAAGGACGCCTTCGGCATCCAAGGGTCGTGGAAAGGTCCCACTATTTCATTGTGAACTTTGGGTGTTATTTCTTTTGGTGGGTTTACTACAATTCTGAATTGGCTTCATTGAGTTGGCCAGTTTCTGACTCAAACAAACACTGATCCCTTCCAAACATGGGCCATTGCCATCTAACATGGTTCTTAATCCCATTGACAAAAATACTTTCAACTAAAAAAATGAAACATCATTGTGAAAGTTTTGTAGATACCCACCCGTGGGCAGCCAAGTGGTAAGGGCTAACTTGTGTGTATGAGCCCCATGTCACAGGTTCGATTCCCCCGGGATCAAACTGCGATTTGAGTGGGAGGCTATAATGTGGGTTGCTATGCTAGTATCCCCGGGGGTTTAGGTTCCATGGGTGATTCCTAAGGGTCTGCCATGGGGTGGGTCCCTCGTCATAAAAGAAAAAAAAAGTTTTACAGATATTGTAAACTTGAGTCTGCCTTTTATCTAAGTGGTTTTAAGAACTCATAGTTTGCTTTAGAAGCCTTGATGCTTGAAGAACTATGTTTTCAGAATGGCCCATTGTTAAAGTACTTCTCTGCAATATCGTAAATATTATTTGGTTGTGTTGGATTAATCTTTAAGTTGGTAAAGGAGGTTGTAGAAACTGAAGTCATTTTGTTTGAAATTATTAACTTACTAATCTACTTAGGAGACTGCATACCTAGTTGTCTAAGGAAGTTGTAGAAACTGAACTCATTTTGTTTGAACTTACTAATCTATGTAGGAGACTGCATATCTAGTTGTCTATGGGATTACGAACCATGTTAGATGCTGGTGCATTTACAATACGTGAACAGATCCCTTTATTGTGAAACCTTGATATAATGCACTTATCAGAGACAGTATCTGATCATTAATCACATTGGAGCAATCCGTGCTGAGCATGATGATTTTGTACTTCGTTTTGCTTCTTCATTGAATCAGGTGTTGTCCCCTTACCTCCCCCCTATGTATATAGATATGTTTTTTTGCTGTCCCTGATGTATTTGTTTCTAAAGTCTATTAAATTTTTTGTGTGAAGTTATTGTTGTTAAAGTCAACAGATAGTGCTGATATTGAGTGGAGCAAAGAAGTTAAGGGAAGCATGTATGATGTAATTGTTGAAGGTTTTCAGCTTTTAAGCAGATGGAATGCACGTATTTGGGAACAATGTGCATGGAAATTTTCTCGCCCATGCAAGGATCCAGTTCCTTTTGAATTACATGAACCTTCAACGTCATTTTCTGACTATGAAAAGGTTATATATCACTTTATCTGCTTCTTATTCGTTTCCATGTTGATATATAACACAAGTTTTCTGTCATCTTTACACATTTTTCTGATTCTCAGCCTGAACAACAGCAACAAAAAGCAGTATTTTAGTGCTTGCAATGAACCTTTTGACTACCTTCATTGTATTGGATTGTTAATTATTCATTTTCTTTTCTTTACCTGTATAAAAAAATAGCTCACATAGAATAGGTAAGTTAGAAAGGTAGGCATAGGTGCTAAGTCTCGCATTCTTTTCGATTGGCACCGGATATACGTGAACAACATCTTGACAGGGCTAAGTCCCACATCGAATTGACTACCAAGTGAAATTGAGACTTATAATTCTATGGAAGCTTAGATGTGGCTAGCGTTCCCGTATTGTCATGGCCCCCCTTAGAAGGTGTAAACTTTGTGTTTGAACTTTCTCCACTAGGTTGAGACAAAGCATTTTAATGAGGGGTTTGACTATGTAATGCTAATGCATCAGCTGTGGCACAACCATAAAGGGTGGTTTATAATTTTTATCACACTATCACATCATCATTAGGTATGTAGCTAAAGGATCAAATGAGCCGACAATTTGTTATGAATTTTCATTATGAGATGATTTGTGAAAACAAACCAGGCCTAATTTTCTTCCATGTAAAGAATTCTTGTAAAGTCTATATGAATATATAGAATACACAAGGCCAATTCATTTGGCTATTCAGAAAATACCTAGTTCTTGAGAGCTGTCAAGTGAAAAAAAACTAGCTTCCTTTGTATTTTTTCGGTTTTAGTGTTGCTACTCATGTTGCAGTCATCTCTGGTCTCTCGATGGTACTCTTCTTTTGTGGGATTCGTTTTTTTAGTGTCTTCTATTAACTTTCCGACGTCAAGCATTATTTTTGATGGTCTTTGTATTCTTTTTGACATGCAGACCTCTTTTCCGGTTGCTTAATTAATTATTTACCTTCTCAAGTTCTACACATGGAGTCTCTCTATTTTTGTTTGTTTGTTAAGCAACCTAGTTACGATATTTTACATACCTTTAGTTGTGTGTGCTTTGCCCATTTATCTCCTCTTGAGCGACATAAATTATTTGCTCAAACTGTTCGATGTGCATTCTTGGAATATATAATGTGTCAAAAAGGATTTGTTTACTATGATCCTAAGTTATGTCGTACACGTATTTCTCGGAATGTTATATTTTTTGAAAATCAACATTCTTTCCTGTGTCTTCTTTGTCCTCCTCTACTACTGTGGTCCTCCCCTCCTTTGAGCATCAGCTCTCGGATCTTCTCCCTTTTAGCTCTCGCTTTAAACTAGGCATGGTGTATACGAGACATTCTAGCCCACAGTCTCTTCCGGTGGCTCAACCAATATCTAATCCTACCACGCTCTAGATTCAGTCAATTGTAGCACCTCCAGTGCCAGTAGTACTTAGCTCACCTTGAGTGTATGTACTCCCGGATAGGTATCGGTTTCCTTTTCTAGTTTTGGCAATTCTATTTTAACTCTTATTGCTGTATTGTCTAATTTTGACGTTCCCACATCCTACTTACAAGCTGCTAAGCATGAATGTTGGCGACAAGTTATGCAATAAGAAATTGTCGCTCTAGAGGCCAATCACACCTGGAACATTGAGTCTTGTCCTCCCACCATTACTCATCTGGGTTGCAAATGGGTTTACTCAGTCAAGGTTCGATTTGATGGAAACCTGGATTGTTACAAAACTTGGCTTGTTGCACTTGGGAATAATCAAGAATATAATTTCAATTATGAAGAAACTTCGCGCCTATGACCATGATGACTATTATTTGTACTATTCTAGCTCTTGTTGCTTCTAATGATTAGCCACTACATCAGATGGATGTTAATGATGCTTTTCTTTATGGGGATCTTATAGAGTGTATTTATATGAAGCCACCTTCAGGATTGTTTCCTTTTCCGACTTCATAGGTGTGTAAGGTTCGTGGCTTCTTTTATGGTCTCAAACAAACTTTGAGGGCATGGTTTGATAAATTTCGGACCGCTTTATTACAATTTTCATTCAAGTAGAGCAAGTATGACACTTTCTTGTTTCTTCAACAACTAGACATGGGTATTATTGTTCTTTTGGTTTATGTTGATGATATTATGATTACTAATTCTGTAATTGCTTTACTTGGCCAGCTCAAGACTCATCTTTTAGAGTTTTTTCATATGAAAGATTTTGGACCTCTCACTTATTTTCTTCATCTTGAGGTACATCATAGCCATTTGGTATTTCACTTAATCAACATAAGTATGCTAGTGACCTGGTGGCTACTATTGGCCTATAGGAGGCCACCTCTGTTGATACCCTCATGGAATTGAATGTCAAGTTTCGCAAAGAGGAAGATAATTTACTTGCTAATCCTGGTTTGTATCGGAAGCTGGTAGGTAGCCTTGTCTACCTTACCATTACTAGATTAGGCATTTCTTTTGCCGTCCAGCAAGTCAGCCTGTTTCTCCAGATTCCTCGTCATCTTCATTTGGCTGCTGTTTATAGGATCATACGCATGTTCAGGGCACTTCTGCCCGTGGTTTATTCTTTCCTGCAGGCAATTCTCCTCATCTTGCTGCTTGTAGTGACACTCATTGGGTTGGTTGTGATGATACGCATCGTTCCATCATTGGTTGGTGTGTGTTCGTGGGTAATGCATTGATCTCCTAAAAGAGTAAGAAGTAAGACAGAGTGAATAAGTCGTCTACAGAATCTGAATACCGAGTGATGTCTCTTGCTTATTTCGAGATTATTTGGTTTCATGGTTTGCTTGTGAGTTAGGTTTCTTCGAGACCGATCCTACTTCTTTACATGCAGATAATACGAGGGTTATTCAGATCACGGCGAATCCTGTCCATCATGAGCGCACAAAGCATATTGAAGTCGATTGTCATTCTATTCGTGAAGCCTTTGAAACTTGTGTTATTACTCTTTCACATATTTCTAGAGAACTATAAATTGCAGATATCTTCACCAAAACTCTTACTGGCCATCTGCATTGCTTCTTAAGTAGCAAATTGATACTTGTTGATCAATCCACATCAATTTGAGGGGGGCTATTAACAGACAGGAAATAAGCTTCTTAAGTAGCAAATTGATGCTTGTTGATCAAAGTTGTCTGTTATTCTTTAATTTTCTTCTTTCCTTATTTCATTATTTGATTTATTTGTACAATTCGTGTACAAATTTGCCAGAATATAATTTCCATGTTTAGGTTAGAATCATACGGAAACTGCCTTGTTTGTTTTGGGGGATGAGACCAAAAACCCAAAACACATCATTACACTTTTCAAATCCCCATATAAATTATAATAAAAAATTCAACTTTTATAAATTTTCATACCACTTTTTCAAATCTCCATACAAAATTAATATTACAACAATTTTTTTTTTTCACTTTTATCTCATCTCATTTCTAAAAGCAAACAGGGCTTAGTTTCTTTCCATGTAAAAAATTCTTGTAACGTCTATATGAATATACAGAATATACAAGGCCAACTCATTTGGCTATTTAGAAATTACCTAGTTCTTGACATGCATAACCCCTAAGCACAAATGTTCTTATATTATGGATCCATGGGATTTTATGCTTTTGCCGTGAACCATTGATTTGTTGATCTGGAAGTTTTTCTTTGATTTCTTCTCCTAATTTTATTTGTGACTGGCAGTCTGGCACAGTTTAACATGGAAAGCTGATGAAACATTGGACAAAAAGAGGCTACTGCTATAACGATTCTAACATAAGCCTATCTGTTCTCTTCCTATCCTTAAATTAAGCAACCTACAATAGTTACAATGAGCCTGGCCCATTATACCAATTTCTGTTCAAGTTTGACTGAGACTGAGTAGTTAGTTGCCAATTAGTTTGAAGCTCAAAGTGACACTTATTTGCTAAAACTTTATTTGGCGGTGCTTGCTTGAGATGTTTTTGAAGGTTATATGCATTGAAGGAAACTCCAAAGAATTAACAAAAATAATTAGGGGAAACTTTAGTGAATTAAGAACAATTGAATAATTTGGGTTGTGTTGTATGCTGGCAATTTAGGTGAATAAATTTGTATCAATAAACAATTTGATTTGTGAGTGTTTTAAATATAATCCAGTGCTACAGATCTTGATTATCAAACATGTCTACATCAATACTACTGTTTGTGTGACAGTGGGCATATTTGATCGAATCACCTGTAGGTTGTACGGTATAATTATGGTGCCGAGGAAAGGAAAGCACTTGTTGAACTTGTCAGCTACATAAAGAGCATTGGATCCATGATGCAGCGGTGTGATACATTGGTAGCCGACGCATTATGGGAAACAATACATGCTGAGGTCCAAGATTTTGTCCAAAACACATTGGCAACTATGTTGCGAACTACCTTCCGAAAGAAGAAGGACCTTTCAAGGTGGGGATTTCAAATTTCTGCATGTTCTTCACTTTTTAAATTATCATCTTTGGTGTTATTTTCTTTACTTACAGAGTTTTGTCAAGAAATTAAGTTTGAAATTGATGAGCATGATGGTAGTGAAGTTATAGAAGTTTTTGGGAAAGAATTATTGATTTAATAATGTGGCTAATAAACTTAATATATATTGGGTCAATCCCTTCCTTCGCACTGATGGTTCCAAGGTAAGATGCATTTTTTGTGTAATGCAGTATGGAGATATTATTTATTGTTTGACGCTCCTTATAGCTACTTTCGAAGGTCACCTTGAGAGATTACACTACTAACAAATTACATCCGCATTGTTTAAAGTTGGGGCTTGCAAATTGTTGAAATTATTTGCTTTAGATCCAACCACGTCCAAACTTCTTGGGTTTATATTTCAGGTAACTAGGGTTTCCTTTTTTAATTCTTGTTAAATAAGTTCAAAATAAGTAAACAGTAAATATGAAAAAGGGAAGCCTATCTAGAAGAACAAAAAGATACAAGAAAGTCATAGATTTAGACCGTTAAAGTCTATGGAGGCAGTCTAAGATAAAAGATCTTTGATAAAAAGTGTGTTGAGCTCCTCCAATGTCCTTTCATGGTCCTCAATGATTCTATGATTCCTTTCCTTCCAAGTGAATCCAATTGAGGTTAGTAGGGACTATCTTTCACACATCTACTATTTGCGGGCTGCGACTTAACCCTCTTCATGAATAAAGCAAATAAAAAACTATTCTGGGGGCTATATTCAGAAGATAATTATGAATTAAATTTATTTATCTTAATTTGATTTTGAGATTGATTTCTTGAAAAAACTCATAAAGATGAAGATTTTTGAGCTCTTGGTGGAAGATGATCGGTCATGGATCTCGTATTGTGAGCTTCCATAGTGAAATGGTTTGTTCAATTGTTGGAAATTGTTCTCTATCAAGTGGCATGAAGGAATTCATTAGAACATCCTAAGTTGCTAGTTTAGCCTATCTTGCCCAAAAGTGTTCTAATGTGCATGACAGGTACTTGGCATTGGTAGAATATGGGGGGTGGTGGCAGAAGAGGCTTTATAGTCGTTCTTGAAAGAGTGAAGGGAAGAGAATGAAAGAGAATGCCTATGTTGCTCTGAGAGATTTGCAATCGCTTGGAGAAGTCTAGAAACACTTGGTCAACGTGAGTGCAGAACCTCAACTTGCAGAGCTTGGCATTTGTCGCACGTTGAGAGGGGTGTAGTAAAGTCATATGTAGAGGCAGTTTTGGGTAGCAAGGGACATTCAAAACTGGCAACAAAGGAATTTCATCAGGGAAAGGAGTGACTTTGTGGAATCTGATGGCCTTGCGCCAATTGCTAGAGATTACGCAAATAGGTAAGGTGGTGCATTATTCAAGGAAGCCTTCAATAGACACAGTAGCGTACAACGGTCTAGAATGTTTAGAAATCGAGCTTTTGACTGTGAGGGATGTGGTCAATAGCCTAATTCTTAAAGTTGAGTTAGGCTTGGGTTTCGAGAAGCACATGTTGGTTCAATTTGCTGCAAATGAGAATGGCTTGGGCTTGGATGTGGATTTGTGTGAGTGTGGGCTAGAGCAGCCCGTTGGAGCTATGTGAGAAATTAGGCCAACACACAAGGGAAAGAGCCATGCACCTAAGCAATCCAGCTTGAGAAAGGAAATTCAAAACCTATACCCGCCTATCACAACTCTGCATATCCAACTCTGGAATGGCGGGTGAACAAGGTTGGTTTTTATAAATCAAAACGGTTCCTCTAGATGTGCGAAAAACATGCCAATGATGTCCAATCATTGGTAGATGGTTTTCCATAAGCTTTTGTCGGCTGCTTGAGATTGTCAGATTTGGTTGAATACCTTTCTGCGGTGCTTGCTTCTTATTTTATAAAAATAATTCCAGAAATAATTACAAAGATAAGATTGAGTATTCAATTTGACTCTTGACAAACTACATCTTTATCTCATCTAAATTAACCTGATTTTATCTCATCTAAATATGTATAAGTCTAATTCAAATACAAGATAATATTAGAAAACAAATCCTAATCTATTTGAATCTCCGTTCTGCCGCATCCTAGTAAATTAGGAGACCGAGCTGCATGTAAACCCAGCTTCCATGTAAACCTAGCTGCTGTAAACTAGAAAATTAGGAGACCTAGCTTCCATGTAAACCTAGTTGCCACAACCCAGTAAAGAAAACCCTAGCATTCCTTTGATGCCCTCCCTCAAATTGATGCTAGTCAGTCAACTAGAAGCAATTTGCTACCTAGGTATTGATGCTGTTGTTGAGTCAAATGTTTGGTGAAGATATTAGGTACTTGGTGTTCAGTGGACACATGGGGTAGAATGATAACTTTAGACTTATATGCATCTCGGATATAGTGACAATCAACTTTGATGTGCTTCAAACGTTCATGAAAAACCGGGTTGGCTATAATTTGAAGGGCACTTATATCATCACCATGAAGAAGTGTGAGATGTGCCTGTGCAAAGCCGAGTTCTGAAAGACTACCATACAACCACATAATTTTCGAATATGCAGCAGACATTGCCTAATATTCAGCCTTTATAGATTATTTATATATACAATCTTGCTTCTTACACTTCCAAGAGATAAGAAAATCTAGTAGTAGAACATCGAGAGTTCGGACAACAGGCCTAATTTGCATCACTGTAGGCAGCTAATTGAAGAGAAGAACCTTTAGGAAAAAACAGTCTGCGATTAGGAGTCCTAAGTAGATAGCGAATAATCTGGCGAACAACTACAAAATGAAGATGTCAAGGAGAATCTATGAATTTACTAATAGTGTGGACAACATAGGAAATATCAAGGTGCGTGACAGTGAGATAAATCAAGCTGTCAATCAACTTACGGTGTAAGGTAGGATGCTTGACAAAAGGTTTCTCTCTCCTAATTTTTTTCTTTTTATACACTTTTCTCTCCAGTTACTTTTTTTCCCATCGGTGGCGGTTTGTTCATGGAATTAGTCCCATGTGGTGATTAGCAAGTTGTTGGTTAAGATGGGGATGCACAAAAAAGTTTTTATTGATCAGAAGGTGTTTGCATTCAAGAAGGAAAATGAGAGATGGTGGGGAATCACGGAGAGAAGTCGTAGGGTGGTGAAATACATCTTTGTTGATCATGAAGCTCTGGGGTGGTTGGGTTTTGTTGTGCGGGAATGTGTAGCTTCATTGGGTCAACCAGAGCTCCTTAGAAATCGAAGAACAGGAAGTCTGGTGCTAGTGGTTTAGAGGGACTGTAATCCCAATGGCGGGTTCTCTCTTTCAGAGTATGGCCATGAGAAGAGGAGAGGCCTGATAGTGGTGCCAAAAGGGAGAAGGGGGGAAGGGTGGAGGAACTTTGGGGAAACCTTGAAGGAGCTCACCTCTACTTCCTCTGTTTCTAGTGTTAGAAATAGAGCAGCAGGTGGTTGGGTGGGTTTTAGTAGGTTGGAAGCAAGTCAAAGGTGGGTGGAGGAGAGGGAGGAGCAAATGGCTCAAGGTCGAAACCTGCAGAGCTGCCATGCGTAACCATTTCGGTTGATATGGAGGAGAGAGTGTTAGGTTCCAATGAGGTAATGATACTGCAGGTGTTGGTTGATATGGAGGAGCGAGTGGGGGTATTGTTGGAAGATATGTTGAGTCTAAAATGCTGCATTAAGGGGAAAGGGGCTATGTAGACGGGCTTGGGCCGTGAATTGGGTTATAAGGTAGGGAGGGGAAATCCGAGAGGTGAGGAACAGGGGTTTCGAAACTAGGCTCGGGCTAGTAGAAGGACTTAAGGGGCAGGTTGGGTCGTCGATAGGCCTTGGGTTGGGCCATAGTTCAGGCCCAAAGCGCGTTTGGAAGGAAACAAATCGGGCTTCTTCCTATATTTCAGTCTAGGGCTCGTGCCCTCCACTTGTGGTGCCGATATGTGTTTTTCAGTCCCCTCTCTGGTGCATAAAACTTCCCCAGTTGTTGTCAACAAGAATGGTCGGCTGGCACAACCATTTCGATAGGAGGAAATCGAGGATGCTGAGTTGGTGGAGTATTTAATGCAATGTTTTGAAATATTTCGGTACCGGTCAAGATGTTGAACGAAATATTTTAGTACCGGTACCGTTTTGGAATATTCTATACATAAAAAAAATTATATATATAAATTATATTTTAAAATAATAGTCAATATATGAATAAATTGTATATAAAAATATATATGTAAATAATCTAGTCTAAATAGGATTAAAAAATAGGAAGAAATGAAAAAAAAAGAAGAAAAAAGTAAAATTTCGAAATCAGGTATAGGCCAGTACACATGGCCGGTACGGTCGAAATACCGGCCGGTACGGTTGGTACAGGTTGATACGACCAAAATGTGGGCTGGTACAAAACATATCCAATTTCTGTATCAGTCACTGCTCTGGTACGGTACGAAATTCAAAACTATGATTTGATGTTAGTGAAGCTTCGGATGATAAGTGTGGGCTGCCAGTGGTGCAGTTAAGCCTTCCAAAGTGGGTGACCCCTTCGAGAGAGCTAGTTACATGGAAGGGAGGAAGGGCAGAGGCGCTGAATGGTGTGCTGCGGGTGGCTCTTGCAACAAAAGCATAGTTGGCACTATCAAACCAGGCGACTGAAATGGGAGGTGGAGCTACAAGGGAGGTGGGGTCAGCAGGAATTTCAGAGGGCTATCAGTTTGTGGTTGACAAGAGTTGGGGTGATGTACTTAATGAGTCGGGTAGCCCTACCCCACTAATGTGCCATCCCACCAATTCCAGTTCCTAACTCCTCGGATTGGGTGCTGAAAAAGGTGACGGATCTAAAGGCTATGACTCTAGAATTTGGAGGAGCCTATCCCATTAAACTCCCATACCTGAATGAAAATGAGTGATATCAAGGTGTCAGACTGGGTATTAGAAAAGGCTAGGGTGATCCAACATTATGCAAGACTCTCATGTGAGGGTTTTGAAGACAAATTCATGCTTCTTCTTGCTTGGGGGCACACTAGTGCATTGATGGAGATTTTGATGTCACTTGGTTTTGGAGTGAAATATTGGGAGGCTCTATCATCAACACAGCTATGGTGGATTTCTCTGATTTCATCTCAGAGGAAGACCTCCTGGATATCTATCTTTAAGAGGCAGCTCCTTCATGTGGTCCAAAAATCAAGACACTCCATGGTTGAGCATCGATAAACTTTGAGTATCACAAGAGTGGGAAGCACATTATCCACATCTAATCCAAAACTGACTTCCCAAGTCATGCTTGGAACATTTTTCCATTATCCTAGATTGTGGGACATTCATGGGGGTCAAAGATACTTTAAGTTGAGAACATGTGGTTGAAATTCGAGGGATTCATTGATACCAGGCAATGGTGGTCTTCTTATCAAACTTGTGATTATCAGTTTCAATCTGGTAAGTCTTGCTGTTGTTGGGTTTGAGCTGGTTATGTACTGAAACCCTCATCAGGATGTGTTTTCTCAACTTTTCTATTCTTTTATGTTTTTATTTATTTTCATGGCAAGCTATGCTTGATTGCATACAATGCTTGCTTGAGCCTTCAGTTTAAATGAATCTTATAGCGATACCATTGTGATTTCACAACTCTTACATCCTGGATATGATCTCGATAACCTATGCTCTGGCATATACTTTGTTTGTAGATGTGTGCACTTGCTAATTATACTCAATCCTATGATTGTAAATCAAGTTTTGTGTCTTGGTGTCCTGCTTCTATGTATTAACTGCCTTTCTAACTTTCAGGATTCTTTCTGATATGAGGACCCTTTCAGCAGATTGGATGGCAAATACAAGCAAGCCAGAATCAGAGTTACAATCTTCACAGCATGGAGGCGATGAGAGCAAAGGGAACTTCTTTTATCCAAGGCCAGTTGCACCAACAGCTGCTCAGGTTTTCCTCTTTTTTTGTGCTTCTTTTCTGCATATAATATTGGTATCCTTCATTTTCTATAATGCTTATAATTCCTGGAATATGACTATTATTATCATTGATTTCTACCAAACCCAAAATCCTGTACGCACACACACAATTATGCATATTCATCTATGCGTCTTTTCTGAGATATAATACTGGAAACATATATACAGTCACACATTGTAGATACAGTTGTTTTGATAGTGAGTCCAAGTATTGGTTTTCCCCAAGACTACTTCCTCCTTAGATCATATGCCACTTGTGCCCCCTCAATGGACAAGGATTCTGATCTCTCTCTGTTATCAATAGAATCAGCAGATTCTTTGATTGGAAGATTCTATCTATATCTTTCTTACCTTATTTACATAAGCTGTGCAGATTAGTTTTCCTTTCTTAGCTTTGCTGTCGATAGCTAGTTTTCCATATATAGAGTTTCCATGTACAACTACCAGACTTTTCTAGTTAATGGAATTCTCACAATGGTGAGAGGCATTCAGTCAATCTGAGATCTCTCTCTCTCCATCTATCTATATATATATTAAATGGTGAAAAACTTATACTTAAATTTATAATTTCTCCTCATGCTTAAATGTAGGCAAAAACTGCATTCCTAATCACATTACCTTGCAGATGACCTTCCTACCATTATGGCAATTTTTCTTCTTTAGATCTGCTCCTGCACACACGGAGTTCCTTTTTCTAGGTATATATTCATAGATGTACATTAATGTGTTGATAGATTCGTTTTCTGTATGCAGATACATTGTTTGCAGTTCCTGATATATGAGGTGGTCTCTGGAGGTAACCTTAGGAAGCCAGGGGGTCTCTTTGGGAATACTGGGTCTGAGATTCCTGTCAATGATTTGAAACTGTTGGAATCCTTTTTTTATAAGCTCAGCTTCTTCCTGCATATTTTGGACTACACAGGTATTCAGTCAATTCTACTACTTCCAATAGTTGTCTAATGAGCTTAAAGACAGTTTTAACATGTTGCATTGGAAATTGCAGCTACTGTTGCAACTTTGACGGATCTTGGGTACTTGTGGTTCAGAGAATTTTATTTAGAGTCTTCTCGTGTTATTCAGGTATTTTGTTTTGGCAAAAATGTTTTATTCAGCTTACTTACCCTTTGTAGTAACTAGATAGATTAACATTTTGTAGGTCACATGTGATAATTGTGTCATTATTGGTTTGACATAGTGAAAAAGATAACATACGGTTCATTTTTGGATCGTTAGTATAAAAAAATTAAACCATTATCTGCAATCACTTCAACTCCAACCAGATGGTTTAAATAAACCTTCAATTTACCTTTTAACCTAATGAATAATGGAGCATACGTATTTAATATTCATGATGTCCAATTATCTACTATTATGTACAGAACAGAGAAGAATACAAATTTACCATATTACAGAACTCTTGCTTGGAAATGGCCTTCATATTTTTAAGGGAGAATGATTGTAAGCTATTCCTGCATATGAATTCATGGCCCTTTCAACTCGTCAAGTCCATATTATGTTGGCATATTCTGTAAGACAAACACTTCATTTAACTACGCAAGGTTCAAGTGTGCTGTGTTGCTTATCGAACACATCCACAACAAGTCAGAAAATTCTAGAGACAGAAGCTACATTTAGGTGGATAAGCGATTTAGAAACTTAGGTGACAAACATCGGGGGCTCGTTGTGGACCACACCTTGCTTGGTGTTGCTTGTTTCCATTTTTCAGACAGAGAACAATGGTTGTTGAATGGCTGAGAGACAATGGAGGTAGAGGAATTTCCTAATTATAAAAATGAGAAAGCAGAAAATAAATGACATAGTGATTTATATGGATTAACACTATGGCCTAAGTCCATAGAGGGTAGGAGATGGAAAAACTCATATGAAAATATGAGCACATAAGGCTCTAGTGCTCTCTTGTTTGTCACTGTTATGAGGTGAAGAAGATAAAGGAATAAAGGAGAAGACCTCCCCAGGCAATGGGTCGGCAAGCCCTGTCAAGTCTCATTATTTCCTTTTGCAAAGCATGGGATGGGTGGCCTCTTTTATTGCTTTATCTAAACTGGTTTCAACGTGAGGCCCAAGGTCAAGTGATGTCCCTTAGAGCTACCTCTCAATTCCCATGACTGACTTGTCTCGCTAGGCAACCATTGAGAGTCCTGCTTATCATTCACAATTGTCATTTCCTTTAATTCTTGATGTTCCTTGACACTGCTAGACTTTCTAAGCCTTGCTGCATTGTTAGGTTGTTGTATAGGTCTTACCCCTCAAGTTGACTAATGTGTTTAGTAGGGGAGTTTGTTATAAGCTTAAGGCTTCAAAGATTTTGGCGATCCACAAGAAGGTCACATTTGCAATCAGCTTGACAATCTTTGGTTAGACTTGAGAACATGACATTCATGGCCTAGGTGATCCTAGTGGGTGTAGGAATCTGATATCTGAGAATGGCATGAAGATCCTAAGGAGCTGCAGAAAGGTGGCATTTGCTACTGGTGAGTCGCAGGAGTATGACATCTGCGACTGACTTGGTGAACCTAGTTAGCCACAAGAATGTAACCTCTGCAACTGGCTTGGTGATCTTGGTAAGGTGTGGGAAGGTGACATCCATGGTTAGATTGACGATCCTAGTGGGTTACAGGAATGTGATATCCACCACTGGCTTGGCAATCTTGGCAGGCTGTGAGAATGTGACCCACTGGAGATCTTGGAAAGCCGTGGTAATGTGAGATTCATGATTGACTTGGAGGTTATTAAGTCGAGGTTTGCTTCTTGAGGAAAGTTGCAGTGCAGTTGTGGAGCTTGTCAAGCTGTTCTTTGAAGAATCTTATTTGATGGCTATAGGGTTATAGGGCGCATTGGACAGTTCCTAGAAGGGACTCACACTTTGCAGTTGTGGAGCCCAGTGGCTTGTTACTGAAGGCGATTTGCATTTGGTGGTTGTGGAGCCTATAGGCCCATTAACAGAAGAGATTGTGCCTGGCGGTTGTGGAGCCAGTTGGCTTGGTGGTGGTGCTGAGAGTGACTGACTTTGGGTGCATTTGACACCAAGAACTTCTCATTCCAAGGAGCCTTTAAGTTTATTAATTATTTCTTTGACTCTGGTTTGGGTGATAACTAATTTCCTCTCTCAATCCACATCCAATGAATCTGAAGTAAGTAGGTGTGCATGATACATCATAAGCACATGTTTAGAAGCAAGCCTCAGCATTATGAAGGCAATAAATGCAACTAACTTCATAACTATGCAGAAATTGCAAGAAATGCTAACGAGCATCCAGCTTGTTATAACAAAATATGATATGTTGACAATTGGTCCAGATAAATTATAACTCATGAAATAGTAAGCTCTGTGCAGTACCCACCAGTTTTAGTTTAACTATCCATACAATTAATATTCAAACAAGAGTTGTCAATAGTGTTGGTAAATCAATAACGGGTACTTTAATGACAAGCATCAGTATGTGGCAAAATAAAAATGTCTCGTCTCCATTACCTGACTTTGAAGCTATTTCTGAGCTTAGAATCGATTCGGGCAAGTTGAAATTAGTACTGGTTGGTGCTCTAGACAACATTGGTGGTTTGGCATGTATTCTTGGCTGACTATATTTTCATGGGAATGTGTTTTTTGGATAAGTAATTTTCATGGGAATGTATTTGGATATTTAAGGTGCCTTTAAGGGGACCCATTCTAGGAGAGATTCTAACAACCAATAACTTGAGAAGAGGCCATTGTCATAACATGTTGGTTCCTTATGAGCAAGAAGGATGGGGAAAGCATTGATCACGCTTCGTTGTATTGTTAGTTATTTAGAGAATTATGGAAACATATGTTTAACAGCATTGAAATCAGGTGAATAATACCCTGACGGGTGGTTGATAATAATATTGCATTACTAAAACTTTCTTGATTTTTAATGTTGTACAATAAACCGATATATGAACATATTCCTTAGGTATTATTCTTTATAGGTTTTGTTAGGTTTTTTCTTTTCCTTCATGTAGGTCTGTTTTGTTCACTCTATCACTAAGCTGTATTTTTATGAATTTTATTTTCTATTTTAACCCTGTGCAGTTTCCCATTGAATGCTCTCTTCCCTGGATGCTGGTGGAGTATGTGCTTGAGTCACGGAATGCTGGTCTTCTTGAGAGTGTTTTAATGCCATTTGATATATATAATGATTCGGCTCAACAAGCACTGGTTGTACTGAAGCAACGCTTCCTCTATGATGAAATTGAGGCTGAGGTAAGTGAGATTTGAACCAAGTTTTAAATATTTTGATTGGATATTGTTAATAATTGTCTGCTGTTGTCCTTTGAGTGTCCCTTTTTTGCTACAAGTACTAGTATGGATCATATAACAGTAAAAGAGAACAGTAACCTTTGGGTACAATCCCCAAATCTGGTTCGATATCTTTGTAATAATTTCTGCTGAACTGACCCTTTGTTTTTTAATAGAGGCTTTAAAAAGAAGCTATTATGTCTACACTGTGAAAGAAAAAAGGTCCTTTTACTTCAGAGAATTTCCTTTACTTTTATAGGAAGCTGTTTTCCGTGTTAAATAATTTACATGCATATGTATCAAGGTATGATTCTCTGATTGTTGTATTGTTGCAAGGGAATTTCATCATAGTGCCCAGAAATGTAAAACAATAAAGCGATTTAAGATGGAAATGGATATGAAAATAAATCTTTAGAAAACAACACGTGATTTGGCTAGCCCCAGTAGGAGTTGGTGCACTATTAGTGACGTGGTATATCAAAAGTTTTAAATCTACCTGCTCCCTTCTCTCTCTCTCTCTCTCTCTGACACACACACACACACACACACACACACACACAAAGAAGGGTATTAGTGTCTCGAAGTGAAAGTATGTTCTTGACCTTGTAACTGAAATTGGCATGCTTGGATGTAAACCAAGTGACACACCAATCGAAGGAGGAAAAAGAACAGAAGACGTTAGAGATCCAGTTGAAAAAGAAAGATATAAGAGATTAGTTGGCAAGCTAATCTACCTATCACACACTAGACCTAACATTGCGTTTGCAATTAGTGTGGTGAGCCAACACATGCATTCACCAAAGGAAACTCACCTAGAAGCTGTGCCTGTGTACAAGATTCTCAGATATCTGAAGGGCTCTTCGGGCAGAGGATTATTCTTGAAGAAAAGTGAAAGCAAGGAAATAGAAGTCTTCACAGATGTTGATTGGCCAGGTTCATTGGAAGATAAAAACAGTAGTAGTGCTGAAGCTAAGTTTAGAGCGGTTGCACATGGGATGTGTGAAGGATTGTGGGTAAGGAAAATCTTGGAAAAGCTCTTGGAAGACCTTCATGATGTCATTCTTTACCACATCCTACCATGACTAGAAGAACACCATGGTGAATCCGTTTGGCCTGATACTTTATATTTTGCCATCTTCCTCACCACTTCATGCACCTCATTTTCTTCAACGGCCTCTCCAACCATGACACTATTTGTTGCTCAGTGGACTCAAATGCTAACCTGTCAAGTTTTGGCCTCTAATCAACCTGTTTTGTGAGCACTTCTTTGTAGAACCCGAGCAATATGATCCTTCATCTCGGAATGGTCTGAAGAAACATTGCCATCAATATAGAGTTGCTCAATGGCATTGTTCCTTCAAGCCCATGTATGAACAAGGATTAATTTTACTTCCCCTTTGAGTTGGCCACTAGATGGAAGAAATTTGTAGATTTGTCCCCCTCCTTCAACCATAAAGCCTCTTGATTTCTACTCCATGAAATCTCCTCCAACAAAGTGACCCTTTAATTCTTATACAACTTGGCCTTTCCGTGGTAATTCCTCATTTGAAAGAACTCTACCCTCCTCAACTTCAAAGTCTTGAAGCTTCTCTATGAAAGGACTTCTTTTGTTATTCCATATTGCCAAAAGGTTTATTCATTCCACACTTTCATATGATCGATATAATACCATTCTTATATGGTCTAGCTTGCTCTAACCATAAAGGAATTATTAAACATCCACCTACCAGCTATAAGAAGAGAGCTAGTAGCAGCTGGGCTACATTCCCATCTAGCTATTATAGCTAATAGAAAGGGTAGCCCCAACTGATCAACCATCTCCATTAATTCTATGTAATTAGAACTCCCAGCATCAAGCATCATCTTTGCATTGGCCAATTCCGACAGATAGTCAGACTACAACCTTCTGTCTCCTCCTCCATTATGCTGACGTTGGTTCATGTTGCTGCACAATCTAAGGACAGCGAAATTGTATCCTCTCCTAAGCTTTAGAATGCCTGCTATGTTTCCCACTTGATCTTACCTTTAAGCCTGGTTCGAATTGAACGAAGAGATACGAAGATGGCGTGAGGTCGGTTCTAGGAAAAGAAGAACAAGGAAGTCTAGTCCATCCCTTTTGTCAAAATCCTGGGCAGGGTATGCTCAAAATTCAAGTATGTTAGTGAATGCATTCCTCGCTTAGAGCAACCTTCTCTTCATTCCCTTGACAAAACCTCCTTCGAAATGGATGACCAACCTAGCTTGTGTATGGAAGGAATATGCCCCACTCTGCGTATGCATTGTTTGAATCCGAAGAGGGGAGTACCTAGCCATCTACTCCCAACTATTCATCTCACTTTCCTTTCCCTCAGTTACTAGATAGTGGACCGTATTCCTATCTACTATTTTCCCAACCTGCCCTGGGTATTGTAAGAATGACAAAAGAGAGCAACTTTGGGCGAACTTGCCTCTACACACAATGACAGAGCCAACTAGTATCTGACAAAGGTAAATTACTAGGGGTGCCTTCAAACTAATAGGAGGACCACCATTGTTTGATACTATCCACTATGCCTTTATCCTTTAACCACATGTTCTCTAATTTGAAGTACCTTCGACCCATTTGGCTTTGCAATCAAACATGACAGGGAAGTCATCCAAACATAATAGAGGTAACCTTTTTTGTTATATTTCAGAATAGTGTGCTTCCTAGGTGGAGAAACTAGCAATTTATCCAATCTCAATCAAGTCTAGTTGTTTGAGCATCTGTATGATCCACCCACCAGAGGAATATCCCTAAGATCCAACTAAAAAATGAAGTCTGAGAACTCCACTATAGCAGGACAAAGATGTACACATCAGTAATGCTCCACCCAAAACTCCTTTAGAGGTTAAGAAGGACCACCCTACATATTGGAAACTACAAAAGTCCAAATGATTCTTATACAAATACCTTCCATTTTCATTTCCTACAATCAAACAATTTCAGCTTTCCATGAGTGGAGCAGATTTTTTTTTGGAGACCTTTATTAAACTCGTTCAACCCCTACACATCAAAATAAAATCTTACTTGGGAAGCATAGAACTGGGGCTTGAAGAAAATTGGTTCAGCCCTCCATGTACCAAAATGGGGCTCGAAGAAGAATAGAGAGTTAATCAGAGGGAGGACTAGAGGGAGGAAATAGTTTATTTTCACTTTGCAGAACCCAATCCAATTAGGAGTGTACAAAAACTGGCCAAACCAGCTGCTGGAGTATGGAATCAGCTGAAATCGGCAGGAAACCAGTCGGCCGGTGGCACACATATCCCAAAAACAAAGTTGGTCGGTTTGGTTCCGGTTTGAACTTGTTTTAAAGTTGACGCTCGGGTAAAATGACGCTTAAGTGAAACAGTGTCATTCTACACGTAACAGATACAAAAAAAAAAAAATGTATATAAGTGAAAAGATGCTGTTCGTTCTTAAACCAAATGGTGTCATTTTACATATAACGTATTCAAAAACATATAAGTCATAGTCCGTTGCCTTCCTTCCCTTTTCTTCTCCAATTTCTTTCATTCTCTCTCTCCTCTCTCATATTCAACTCTTTCTCTCTCCCCCCTCAGTTGAACTTCCATGCCACTAAGAACCGCATGAGAACTATTGGATTTGGTACGGCTTGTATTTCTCCTCCCTATCGGCCCTGTTTGGTTAGTTCTTCCATGAAAACGACCTCCATCGGTCAATGGCGGTTTTTGTATAAAACCGCTTTGATATGGTCGATTTTCATTCCTAAATTCGATGATGAACTAGAGATATTGTTGTTGGAGTCAAAGAAATTGGTCAGACAAATTCATCCCCAGGCTCAGCTCCAAACTGATTTCCCAGCCCCTGCTTGGAGCACTTCTTCCATCATATTTCCCAGGTACCCTACATCACCGTCAGTATTACAGACCTTGATATCCCGCACTTCTCTTGACAATTTTTGTCAAGGAGTTCCATGCTTATGTTGAGAACTCAAAAGTCTTTGATTTCATCCACAAACGACGAATCTGGCCTATAAAAGCTCGCATCCCTTAATGAAGGTTGAAAAATTTGCTAGAAATGAAAATAATCACAGTGAGTAGCTAATTCCATGTTTGATATTTAAAAGATGAAGCTATTGTGTCGTGGACATATGTGTAAGACACTAAGAGCATTCGCATCCGGATGCCTAAAGCCTCCAATTCTATCAATTTTAGCAAAACAAATGAACTTTTTGACAAAAATACCTTCACATCCGGTTCCCTATTTTAGGGAAAGGTTTTGGGATGTGAATAGTTGCTCTCCATATTTCGGGAGCCATTGTTCATCCCCAAATCACTTTTATAAATATTTTATTCTAACAAATAAAACACATGTCTCCTCCAATCATCTACAATTTCTCTCATGCTCATATTTGTCATTGTTGAAATTTGAAAAAAAAAAAAGAGTCACAATTGAGATGATCCAATTTTTTTTTATTTTCTTTTTTAAAATTGACCATTTGTGAAAATATGATTTTTTTAAAATATCATTATTGCGAAAGCTCTGATTTTGAAAATATTATCATTTAGTAGATGAATAGTTTAAAGAAACCGATACATATGAAAAATAAAAAAATGTGGTACAACATATAATTAAGTAATTAACCCCAACAGGTTGGC
Organism: Platycarya strobilacea; assembly: GCA_036898215.1. Taxonomy (NCBI): domain Eukaryota; kingdom Viridiplantae; phylum Streptophyta; class Magnoliopsida; order Fagales; family Juglandaceae; genus Platycarya; species Platycarya strobilacea. Next base: position 20,499,690 of record CM072555.1, on the reverse strand, counting down.
CCAAGTGGTGAAGGAATTGGTCTTGGGATATCACTCCCCTCAAGGTCCAAGGTCCAACACTTCATGGGTGCAAACAATATGTGGGGCCACACTCCTTATTGAAAAGCTAGCAATTTAACTAGTTTCGTGTAGGGAAACTTCCAAGGGTGCGGTGCATGAGACCGGGGTTTACTCTGTAGGGGCAAGTTCGAAAGGTCCTGTTTTGGAGAGGTTCCCAGACATCAAAATAATAAAAAATATAATTAAATAATAACGAAAATGTAAAAAAAATAAGTTATAAAGTTTTCTTCCGCTCATTCCTAGAAAGACAAAAAAATGAATAGTTAAAAATGTACAAATAAAGACTAGAAAAAATAATAAAGAAAGAATAGATAATGATTGTTTTAATAGAATATAGAAAGAATAGGGAGTAAGATGTTGGAGCTTTTTTTTAAAAGGTAATCAAGAAGTTTTATTCATAGAAATAGGGACAATCCAAGTACACAGGTAGCATAGAAGCCCCTAGGTCAAGTTTACAATCAAAAGGAGAAAGTTGTGGACATTTAGTCTAATACAAACAATGGCCACTGCCCATAAGAACAAAGATTTAAAAAACATAGTTAAATTAAGCAGAAAATTTTAGAATTTTTTTTTTTAGCCAAATTATAGGGAATTGATAGGGAACCTAATGTGAATGCTCAAGATAACAAACTGTACATAACAATACTTAGCAGAAACACAGATGCTTTTATGTCAGTATGCTTTATCCTTGCGCCAACAATGATTTCTATTTTGCATAGGTGGATCATTGTTTCGATATATTTATTTCAAAACTTTGTGAGGCTATTTTCACATACTACAAGAGTTGGGCGGCAAGGTACCCTACGGACCTTTGGCTGATTTTCCTGTACTATTAAAGTTAATGATATAAATATTTTTATATATGTGTTTGCAAAATTTTGCAGTGAGTTACTTGATCCATCATTTGTCTTCGCCTTGGACAATGGAGAAAAATATTCTGTCCAGCCTATGAGATTCACTGCCCTTTTAAAGATTACAAGAGTGAAGGTGAACATGTTATTCTCACATTTAAATAATTGTGGGCTAGAAACCCCAGATTTATAGGTTCAGGGTGTGTGATTACTTAGAGTTCATTCAATCCTTCTTTTCAATAAGAATTTTATGACATACAGTTACTGGGGAGGAGCATCGATTTAAGATGTCTTATTGCTGAGTGGATGAACAAAGTTTTCCGGGAGAATCTTGAGTTCCTGTTTGATCGTTTTGAGTCTCAGGATCTATGTGCCATAGTGGTAAGTAGTTTTGCTCTATCTTCTTGATTCATGTTGATTTTGAGAAATGCTTTTCCTTTTCTTTTTACATACTGCATTATGTTAACAGAAGATAATAATATCATTTGGTTTTAGGAATTAGAGAAGCTGCTTGATATCTTAAAGCACACCCACGAATTGCTATCCAAAGATCTTTCAATAGACTCATTCAGTCTTATGTTGAATGAGATGCAAGAAAATATCTCTCTCGTGTCGTTTTCTAGTCGACTTGCTTCTCAGGTATGACAAATATATTTTCTATCATTCTCTTTAGACATGTTTTAGTTTGTGGGTGCCTGCCTCTCTCTCTCTCTCTCTCTCCAGTTTGTGTGTGTGAAGACATATTATGGATAGGTATTAATTTTATCAATATTGAATTCCCCAATTGTTGTTTGCGGGCATTTTATTGAACTGCATTGTCTTGTTCTCTGTATAATCAATTTGTTCAGGATGGGTTTTGGATAAGAAACTTCTTAGCTCTTTCCGAATCAACTGTTAATCGATGTGTAGGAATATATATATATATATAGTGGGAATAGTCATTAATACTTTAAATTGGGTAAGGATGCATGCAGCATTACTATACATTGTTAGTATCTGTATGGAGCATATCCCTTTTTGTTGGGAGGAAGATTTGATGTTGAAAAAAAATGTTTGATGTACATTTGGATAATGATTTTGTGTATTTTTTTTTCATTTCTCTCAACTGATTTATTAACCCATGAAAAGAAAAACATATTGACTGTTCTCCGGCTGGTGCTGACAATTATTTTAGTAAATTTTAATAATGCAAGGAATTTAGCTAAAATATCTTAGTAACAAAAAAGTAATGCAACACTAGCTGTTCGGTTGACATTGATTTTCAAGCATATGCAGCACTTTGTTGGCAGCTACCAGACATTCTGTTTGTATTTCATAAACCATTATGTTCCTTAATTGGTATATGTTGTCTCATGTGTGTGATATAATAATTTTGTTGCAATGTAAAGTATGCCAGATTTTGGCCAAGTACCTCAAATGAGGTGTTTCCTTCTCATTAAATAAACAATAGTTCCAGAAAAATTACAGAGCTAAATTTTATCTAAACATGTACAAGTTTTATTTTAAATACAAGATAAGATTAGAATCCTAATCTATTTGAATTTCAGTTTCCCAGTAAATCAAGAGTTTTAATAAAGAAAACCCTAGTTTTTATTTGATATTCTCCCTCAAATTGATGTTAGTGAGTCGACTAGCAGCAATTTGCTAAGTAAGTATTGATGTCTTTGTCGAATCAAAACTTTGGTGAATATATCAGCTACTAGGTGTTCAGTGAGCACATGAGGGAGCATGATAGCTTTAGACTCATAGGTATCTCGAATATAATGATAATCAATTTCAATGTGCTTCATATGTTCGTGAAAAACTGGGTTGACTACAATTTGAATGACACTTGTATTATCACCATGAAGATGCGTGAGATGTGTTGTGCAAATTCGAGTTCTAAAAGAATACCATACAACCACATAATTTCTGAATATGTAGCAGACATTGTCTGATATTTAGTCTTTGTAGATGACTTAGATACACGATCTTGTTTCTTACACTTCCAAGAAATAGAGAATCCCCAAGGAAGACACACCATCCAAGAGTAGAACATTGAGGGTCTGGACAACCAAGCCACTTTGCATCACTATAGGTAGCTAAGTGAAGAGAAGACCTCTTGAGAAAAAATAGTCCACGATAAGCAGTTCCGAATAGATAGATAATAATACGACGAACAACTACAAAATAGAGATGTCGAGGAGAATCCATGAACTTACTAACAATGTGGATAGCATAGGAACTATCAGGGCGGGTGATGATGAGATAAATTAAGCTACCAACCAACTTACGGTATAAGGTAAGATCTGGGAGAAGTTTGCTTTTGTCTTTCCTATATTTAACATTTACTTCTTGAGGAGTATTAACTGGAGTAGTATTTTCCAATCTCCCTAAGTAAATTAAGTCTTGAATATACTTGTGTTGATTGAGAAATAAACTATGTGGTTGAGATCTAACTTCCAATTCTAGAAAGTAGATAAGATCCCCAAGATCTTTCGTGTAAAACACATTATGAAGATGCTGCACAAGTTTTTGAATCAAAAGTCCATTTGAACCAGAGATAATAATATCATCTACATATACCAACAAAAATACTACTCCAGTATCGCCCTTGTGCAAAAATAGGGAAGCATCGTACTTTACTTAAAAGAAAGTCCCAGTAAAGTATTGCGAAATTTTTAAAACCAAACTCGAGGAGTTTGTTTAAGACCATATAGAGACTTCTTCAATTTACATACAGCCGTAAGGGAGGAAATAGGCATACTAGTTGGGAGTCGCATATAGATATCTTCCTTGAGATCGTCATGCAAGAAAGTATTTTTGACATCCATCTGACGTAATTACCAAAATTAGAAGTAGCAAGGGCAAGTAACAGGTGAACCGTAGTCATCTTGGCAACCGGAGCAAAGGTCTCATCATAATTTATGCCATTCTCTTGGTGATTTTCCAAAGTAATCAATCTAGTTTTATATCGTTCCAGTGAGCCATCATAACGAAACTTGACAGAGTATACCCACTCACTACCAATTGGCTTGATCGAAGGAGGATATTGTACCACATCACTTGCTTCCAACACTAATGTTCCATAGGCAATTGGCTGTTTGTAAGAAGAATGGATAGCAATGGATGATATTGTAGCAGTCATAGAAGTGGGGAAAATAAAAACCATACCGATTTGGTCAGTGGGAGACCTGAGTAGATTTCCTAAGAACATGTGCAACAGGAGCTATGACACAATGACTTGAGAAGCCATAGATGACTTGGCCAAAGGGTGCTATGACGTCAAGTGTAGACAAAATCAGGTTTGAACCGATCCTCTAGAGCAGAAGAAACATCAAGATTTGGCATAGGTAAGGCCTTTGGTTCATCATGAAAATTGAAAAACTAGGTGAGATAGGATCGACATGAGAGAAAAAATATCTGATTCTCAAAAAACAAAACAATCTTAGAAATTCAAATTCTTCAAGCCCTAGTATCGTAACAAAGAAATTCCTTTTTGAGTTGAACTATATCCAAGAAAAGCACACTTAACAAATTTAGCAATCAGTTTATGTCTTTCATGTAGTGGAAGATGAACAAAACACACAACCAAAGATGTGCAAATTAGAATAGCAATCAATTCATGTAGGTGATTCTTACGCTCAGTTACCCCATTTTGTTGTAGTGTAGATGCACAAGAACATTGAAGAAAGAATGCCTTTTTCTTGAAGTAAATCCTGAAATTCATGAGACATATTTTTTACCCCCAGAATCAGTTCGTAAGACCTTGATATAGTAAGCAAATTGTGTCGGAATGAGTGCGAGAAAGGCTTTGAAAACAGAAAATATTTCACTTTTAGTGCAAAGAAAATAGATCCAAGTGAATCTACTGCAATCGTCAATAAAAGTAACAAAATACTTTTAGTGTATGTGATATAACAGGAGATGTACATCGCTATGAATAATATCAAACGCTCGAGAGGCATGAGAACCATATTGTAGAAATAGTAACACTTTGCTTTTGGCAAGTTTGCAAGAGATACAATCAAAAGAACTCATTTCCATTGAAATCGAATTTTTATTGTCAATAGTATCAGATTTAAACAAAGTTTGGAGTACATTAGGATTGGAATGACCTAACCGGCGATGCCAATCCTTAGTACTTATTTTGACAGCATTACAAGAAATGAAAGAATTAAACTCAAGAAAAGCCGAACTATGATTGAGTGGAAATAGTTGACCCTCCTTAGGACTCCTCACGATCATCCTCCAGGACATTCGACCCTGTACAATACAACCAGAAGATGAAAAAGATACATTACAATTATTTCAACAAGCTGTCCAACAAAAAGTAAACTGGATGAGAGGTTAAGAGAAATCAAAACAGTACGAATGATAGAGGACACATCACCCACAGCAGAAATGGATGGTGAACTAGCATTTGCCATGTGTATTTGAGAGGTCCATCATAGGACTAAAGATTATGTAACGACGTTCAATTATTTATATGATTTGAGGCACCAAAATCTATTAGCCAAGAATTAGGAGATGACTTTGGTTTACCTCAGATGCCTAAAGTGGAAAAGGCAAAAATAATCATTTGTTGTATCATATCAGGAATAAGAGTAGTAGGACTGGAATCGGCAGATACTAAAGCATGAGTGGCGAAAGCAGCAGTAGTAGAAGAGGATGCGCCCAAGACTTTAACCGAGGTGCAAAAGACTCGCTCTTGCTTTCAAAGAGGTTGAATTGGTTAATCCTAGATAATGTCCATATATTTTGCAATAGTTACAAAATTTTTTCGGATAGTAGGTGGCAATGTGACCAACATTCTTGCAACTGTAGCATTGTGTAATACTATAGTCTCGGCCCTTGGGTTTTCCTTGTGCTGTAAATGCCACTTGAGCAGCAGATGCGAGTTGCTGTTCTATTGTACTCTGAGTAAGTAACCTTTGTTCCTTCCGAAGCAAATTGCCCAAAAAATCATCAAGAGAATGAACTGGATCTCTATTCATTAATTGAGAACCAATAGATTCAAAATATGGATGTAGTTTCATAAGAAATTGATCTCTTTGATTGGTTTCATGCACACTTTGCACATGAGGGAGATCGGTGGTAGAGACAGAGGAATACATAATGTTAGTGTATTCAGCTCACATATTTGAAAATCCAGAATATAATTCCTCCACTAATAAGTCAACTTGAGAAAATTTAGCCATATCAAATTCAAGTTGAAACTTTCGAGCGGAATTATTCTGAATGTAAATTCTCTTCAAATACTCCCACATAACCTTGGAGGTTTTGTAGGGTTGAAGATTGAGAATGATATGAGGCTCAATAGAGCCTAGGACATGATCTTGGCATCCTTGCTTTCAGAAACTGCCGTAAGAACCAAGAGGGAGGGAGTTACTCTCAGAAACTGCCGTATGCCCAAATTCATGTGCACAGACAGCACCGAAAATCAGAACAGAGGGCAAAAAAGTTTTCCCAGACAGTGTTGAAGCCAATGGAACCAGACAAAGAGCGTCGAGATGCTGAGTAGAACCAAAGAAGTGTGCCGATACAGCTCCACGAAACCAGAAGAGGGTGCCGAAATCCAGAGGGCACCAAACAGAACCTAGAATCGTGACTAAATGTGCCGAATGGAAGAACAGTACATTACACACCCAACAGAAGGCGCTGATGCACTCATATAGTGCCGATGGTCACATGCGAGGCCACAAACAGACTCTGAAGGCACCAATAAGGAAAACCAAAAAAAAAAGAAAGAAAACCACTGAGAGAATAGCCTGCTCTTGATATCATGTCAGATTTTGGCCAAAGTACCTCAGATGAGGTGTTTCCTTCTTATTAAATAAACAATAGTTTCAGAAAAAATTAAAAAGATACGTCCTATCTAGATATGTACAAGTTTAATTTTTTTTTTGATAAGTAATGAGCCACTTTATTGATGAGAATATAACAAAGCATATCCTGAGTATATAGGAAGTATACAAAGAAAAATACGCCTAGTTACATTCTACTAGTTTGAATTAAAAGTCAAGAAATCATGCACATTGCTTCCTAAGATATCATGTACAAGTTTAATTTTAAATATAAGATAAGAGTAGAATCCTAATCTATTTGAATTTCGGTTTCCCAGTAAATCTGGAGTCTTATAGGGTTTTCCTTTGATGAAGTAAACGTTAGAAAAAACTTGCTCAATTAATAGAACAAAAACTTAATTTCCTTGCGGTAAAAGCACAATTAAGGTCAAAGGGCAGGCAGAAACACATTGCTTACTAACTGCAAAGGCATTTAAATAAGGACACTGAGCTAAACTTTAATATAGTGCGCTTTTGTTCTTAAAATATAGAAAATATCAGTTCATGACCTAGAGAATTGTGCAAAACTATATTTTTAAGTATTTAGTTGACATTGAAGATCATGTACATATCTTGGCTATAGACGACATTTGTGCTTTAGTGCTCCTAGAGCCCTGTCACCAACATTGACATAGAGGCTGTCTATCTAACTTAGGGCTACCCTCCCTGCACCCCCACCCATATCCCACTCTACTCATCCTTGTTGACTGGGGGATGGATTTTTCACTCTTTCAACTGGCCAAAACCTACATATAAAAAAAAATAAAAAAATGGAAACCGAAAAACTTCAGTCCTAGAGGCATGAACAGAAACCTACTTGTGTGAGCGATGTGGGTGGGCCTCCAGTCCTAGATATTGGAGAAGAGGGAGAGGGAGAGGAAGCTGGAGAGGCAGAGGGAGAGGGTTTTATTACATATATTTAGTATAGCGGCAGGTGGGTGGGATGCCCAGCCGCATCTCTTGATATATTTCTTACTCTGCCTGCCTTCACCCCCAATGGGGCATGTGGTTTTTCCTGGCGGGGTAGGTCTAGGTGACCCGCCTCCTAGCCCCCTCATCTAACCCGTCATGTTTTGGAAATTCATTGAAGAAGACGGATACAAAGGAGATATTGTTCTTGATATTTTTATGTAACTAATCAACTTCTTAATGGAACATACTCATAAGAATGAACTTTTGATTGAAAGATGGTTTCTTGGGGATAATTGACAATTGGACATTGACTAAAAATCTTGCATTTTAGGGAATTTCATGATATAGAAGATTTGCCTGCCTGAGTTACTGGAGTAAAACTTGTTCTGAGTATGTTTTACTTGTTGACATATCTGATAATGTTAGTTGCAAGACTAGAACATTGAATAATGCAATTTTATTGCTCGAGTTCATCAACTGCTAGTTTTCACTAATTCAATTTCCTTGTCTGTTAGATCTGGTCGGAGATGCAAAGTGACTTTTTACCAAATTTTATCCTTTGCAATACTACTCAGCGTTTTATCCGATCATCAAAGGTTCCTCTAGTTTCTGTTCAGAAGCCATCAGTTCCCCATGCCAAGGCTAACTTCTATTGTGGTACACAAGTAAGAAACATACCTGAAGTAGTTATTTGAATTTCACAATTAAAGATACCTTCATAAGCAATCCTAAAAGCAACTTTGAAAGTTTTGTAACTCTTATTAACCTGTTGTTACGCATATATTCAAACCATTATATTATTGACCTAAAGGGCATTTGGAATTTTTTTTTGTAACTTGTAAGTTATGAGTAGTTCTCCAAATATCTTTGCTTTGTTGTTATAAATTATACTTTCTAACACTGAGAAATTTTCACTTATTTGTTTTCATGGGAGGAATTGAATTCTGCTCATCAAAGTTTTGCACGACTCCATAGTGGATTCTTTGGAATGCCTCACATGTTTTCCATGGCAAGACTACTGGGATCGAGATCATTGCCTTGGCTGATTCGAGCACTTCTAGATCATATATCCAATAAGGTTCAAGATCATTAACTCCATTTATTTCTATATATAATAACAGTGAAACTAAATAAATGCATTTGATATTTTCAAGAATTAGGGTTTAATGAAAAGAAGAAAGTTTTTTTTTCCTCCTTACCTTCCATTGGTTAAGTACGTGTAAGCAAAGAGAAATCAATGAACGAGGGTATACTCTTATACATCATACTTTATTTCAAGAACACCATAAAATAGTCTCCCTCAAGCTAGAACATATCTTTCATATGAGCTCAACTTCTATTGAGGTTGAATGCCACTTTGTTATTTAAGAGAAACTGAGTGAAGATATCTTTACACCATTTGTGAGGTCTGAAGATCAACATGCATATATGTTGAAAGAAGTTGGGGTAGAGATATCTTATCCGTATTAAGTGCAGAGACATATCATATCTCTCCATTTAAGAACGTGCATGTAAACTAAGTGAGATTGTCTCATCCCAATAACTGACGATTCTTAGGATTAATGGCGTCCATTTTTATTAGTTGTAAACACGAACTCTAGTAGATACTGCATTTGTGACTTAAGTAGGATATTGGGCATGCTTGGAGAGTGAGTTGAGATGACAATTTTATGAATAGTAGTAAAATAGTTTATAAATAGTAATGAGATTGTTTGAGTTAATGTTTATGGGGTTTTGAGAAAGGAAAGATAAAATTGAGTAAAAAATATTATAAAGTTAATTTTGTTAGAATATATTTTTTAATATTATTTTTTTTTGAGATTTTAAAAAATGAGTTATTTATTATTTTTTATTTGAAAGTTTGAGAAAATTATAATGATAAGGAACAATTGTAGAAGTCCCGTTTATTAGAAGAACTTGAGAGGAAATTAGAGGAAGTGTTTAGGCGGCAAAAGTCAAGAGCACTATGATTAAGGGAATGAGACCTAAGCATGAAGTTCTTTCATCGCATTGCAAACTCCCATATAAGAAATAACAACATTGAGGTGTTGAAAATTGACGGGGTAGAGTGTAGCGAAGAAGGAATTATTCAAAACCATGTGGTTAACTTCTTTGAGACGCATCTCACTGAGCAAGAGGGGTGGAGACATACTCTTTACGTCCTTGCTTTTGATACTATTGGGCCAAGTGATGTAGCTCAGTTGGAGAGGGCCTTTGAGAAGGTAGAGGTGTATGATGTGGTGAAGAAAATGGTAAAAGATAAGGCACCGGGACCTAATGGTTTTTCTCTGGCATTTTTCCAAGAATGCTGGGAAGAAATCAAGGAAGACTTAATGAAGGTGTTTCAAGAGTTGCACAAGGTTGGAAAATTTGAGAAAAATCTTAACACTACTTTTCTTGCGTTAATTCCCAAAATAGTGGGGGCAATTGAGATTTCGGAGTTTCAGCCAATTAGCCTCATAATTAGTGTGTATAAGATAATTTCAAAGGTGATAGCGAATCAACTAAGTGAGGTAATAAGGTAGGTCATCACCAAGCAACAAAACGCCTTTGTAAAAGTAGGCAAATCCTCAACATGGTCTTCATCGCTAATGAAGGTTTGGACAGTAGACTGAAGGATGAGAACACAGGAATCGTGTGCAAATTAGATATGGAGAAAGCATATGACCATGTCAACTGGGATTTCCTCTTGTATTTGTTTGGTAGATGTGGCTTTGGGGAAAAATGGAGGATTTGGATCCGCTAGTGCATATCGATGGTAAGATTTTCAATACTGATTAACGGTTGCCTTGAGGGTTTTTTCCAGAGTTCACATGGCTTAAGACAAGGCGATCCATTATCTCTTCTGCTATTTGTTGTTGTGATGGAGGCACTCAGCAAGATGATCTCGACTTTGGTTGATAATGGTATGGTAAGTGGATTCTTGATTGGTACCCCATATAAGAGCACTAGCAATGGACTTGCTATAATTTTCCTTCAAATTGTACATTTTTGCACGCTTTTAAAAAAAATTTCGTCAAATTTGATCAATAGTGGGGAGAAATGTGGAGAGAGAAGAATATTTTTCCATTTGTGAATAGTAATCTTCCACAACTCTCCAAATTGAAATTTTTTTGAAAAGCGTACAAAAATGTACAATTTGAAGGAAAATTATAGCAAGTCCATTGCTAGAGCTCTAAGGGCGTTACTAATATTTTTCATTGGTTGTTCGCAGATGATACGCTTATTATGTGTGAGGTTGATCAGGATCAAGTGCAAGCGTCGAGGGCTTTGTTGCTTTGCTTTGAAGTTGTCTCTAGGCTGACGGTGAACTATGAGAAATTTGAAATGATGTCGATTGGGGTTGTACCTAACATACGAGGGTGGGCTGATTTGTTGGGATGCAAGATAGCTTCTTGCCCAATGAAGCACGTGGGGCTTCCGTTGGGAATATCAGTAAGGACGAGCTCGATTTGGGATACAATGATCGAAAAAACAGAAAGAAAATTGGCAGGGTAGAAGAGAATATATCTGTGAAAAGGTGGGTAGACGACCTTGATCAAGAGTACTTTGTCTAACTTACCTACTTACTTCCTATCCTTGTTTCTTATTTCGGTAAGGGTAGCAACCAGAATTAAGAAGTTACAATGCGATTTCCTGTGGGGTGGTTTGGGAGAGGGGTTTAAGTTCTTTTTTAGAACTCTCTATTCGTGGGCTATTGCTATAAACTTTAATGGCATGGACCTACATGAATTTTTAATTTCTAATGCCCATACTTAACTAGGGCCCATGTACTTGTAACTGGCATTTTGCCTATTCATTAATAATACTTGTTTACTTATAAAAAAAAAACATTTGTGTTTAAGTGATGTTTGGAAAAGAGATGGGATGATATGAGATGAGATGAAAATTTTGGGAAGGAACTTTTTCCAAACAAACCCTTAGATTCATATTCTTTTGCATTTTCAAAGTGCAAAACACAAAGTTTGCATCCAAACTGGTTTTTAAGTTCTTATAGAATATTTGGAAGATGAAAAGTAGCTTAAGGTGCGGTTTGGATAGTGAGATGAGATGACATGATTTTTTTATGAAAGTTGAATAAAATATTTTTAGAATATTTTCTTTTAATATTATTGTTGTTTTGAGATTTGAAAAAGTTGAATTATTTATTATATTTTGTATGAAAATTTGGGAAAGTTGTAATAATGAGATAAAATGAGATGAGATGAAACACTTTCATTATCCAAATGAGACCTAAATCAGTTGTAAAATGCAGCCCAAGTCATATGAGAACGATCATCCACAATTGTCATAATCATTCAATTGTACTCAACATTTATTGGTTCCAAGACATGGATCAATCAATTCAAATGATTTGAAATGAAAATGCGATCTTGAGGATTGGAATATATGATTATGTTCACTAAGTTGACACATTTCATGGCACAAAGAGGATACACTAACAAGACTTGAGTTGATGCTTGGAACCCTGAACAACAATGCCGGTGAAAGGAAGATAATCATGCTTAAGCACGAGTAATAAAGATCACAAGCCAACAACTTGTACCAATTCCTTTTTTCTTGGGATCTTAAGGATAGACAAAAGCTTACACGACACTAAAGTGCCTTAGTTAGATTACTATTCTTATGTAGAAAATAAAATTTATTTCATTAAATAGTAGAGGGAAATCCGAATACACAGGTTATATACATGAGATATCTTATTAAATGTTTAATAGGAAATTAAAAGTCCATATATTAAGAAATATTAAGAATGTGAGGATATTATATTCCCTTTGTCCATGTATAAAGAAGTTTGAGCGACATATTGTCTTGTTCTTTCACCGACATCTCACAATCTTCTATGCATCTTGCATTCTGCTTTCTCCATATGCTCTCCACATTAAAAAAATGGGTCATTTTCCAAGTTGCTAAACCTAAGTAGTATCCCATTTGAGCTTTCCAACATCCTAATAATTCTATTACTTATCTAGGCATGACCCACTTATCTAGGCATGACCCATAATGCTTTTGCTAGTTCATGATGAGAATATAGTGATAGATGGATCCCCTGCTCTTTTTTTTTGGATAAGTAAACATGTATTATTAATCAAAGAATGGACATAAATGCCAATTACAAGCACTCAAAATCTATTAAGTAGGCGCATTAGAAACAAAGAAGTCATGAAGGTCCATGTCATTGAACTCTACGGCAATGACCCAATTACACAGAGTTCTAAAAAATAAAATTTTTAGCTCCTCCGACGATCTCTCCTTGTCTTCAAATGTTCGTTCATTACGCTCCTGCCACACACACTACATGATATAGATAAGGATGATCTTCCACATTGTTTTGATTTGACACATGCCTCGAATCGAAATCCAACATGCCATTGCTGCCACCACAGTCTCCGGCATTACTCATGCTAAGTCTATTCTCTTAAACACCTCATTCTATAGAATCCTAGCAGTCTCACAATGTAGCAGTAAATGATTCATGACTCATCCCCTTGACGACACATGTAGCACCAATCTGCTATGATGACTCTCCTTTTGCTTAAATTGCCTATAGTGAGAATTTTGCCTAAGAAAGTTGTTCACACGAAAAATGCTGCTTTGGGTGGCGCCTTGTGACGCCAAATCTTCCTCCATGAAAATTGTGAATCAGGTTTGTTTGTGAGGGCCATATAAAAAGAACGAACTGTAAAGAGTCCTTTCCTTGCTGGAGTCCACCACATGCCGTCTTCATGCTGGGTATTTAGTCTTAGTGAGTATAAAAATCTATAAAATTCTACGAAACTATTCATTTCCCAATCCTGAGCCATCCGAATGAAATTAATATTCCAATGAATGCACCCTTCCGCGAATCCCATAACCTCTGTCACAATGGTATCTTTGGCATTTGCATTTTGAAAAAGTAAGGGAAACATATCTTGGAGTGTTCTGTTGCCGTATAATTGGAGCCTAGTGTGTCGATGGAAGCCTTTTCTTATGTTTTTCCATAGCCCCACACTGGAAGCCCCCCTCACTTCTCTAGTACACCAATCCCCCCATATACCCCCATATTTGCTTGTAGTCGTGATTTTCCATAGTGCCTCTAGTTTCTTGGCATACCTCCACAACCACTTGCCAAGTAATACCCAATTGAATATCCTCAAATTTCGGAGACCTAACCCATCATTCGAGATAGGACAACAAACCGTCTCCCACTTGAGTAAGTGGAACTTATCCTTCCCCATACCTCCCCACAAGAAATCACGTTGAAACTTATCAATACGGATCACTAGACTTGCCGATAAAGGAAATAGAGATGAGAAATAAGTAGGTAGGTTCGAGAGTGTACTCTTAATTAGAGTAATTCGACTTCCTTTCGACAAATATATTCTCTTCTACCCAGCTAGTTTCCTCTCGATTTTTTCAATCACTGTATTCCAAATTACTATCGTCCTTGATCAGATCCCCAAAGGAAGTCCCAAGTTTGTCATGAGTAAGGAAGCAATCTTACACCCCAAGGTTCCTGCCAACTCGCACAAGTTACGAACATCAGACCATCTCAAATTTGTCATAATTAACTGGCAAGTCTGAGATTGCTTCGAAGCAAAGAAACAAAGCCTTCAATACTCAAACTTGCACTTGATCTACCTTGCATAGAATGAGTGTATCATCTGCAAACAACAAATGCGAGAAATATTAGTAATACCCCTATCAGGAGTTCCAACTGGAAACCCACTTAGAAACCCATTAGTCACTAAAGCCAATATCATCCTGCTTAGCGCCTCTATAGCAATCACGAATCGCATAGGGGATAATGGATCCCCTTGTCTCAAACCGTGAGAACTCTGAAAAAAACCTTTGGATTGCCATTGATCAACACTAAAAATTTTGCCGTTGAGATACACCACCATATCCGTTTCCTACAACTTTCTCCAAAACCACATCGGCCCAACATGTACATCAAAAAATCCCAGTTAACGTGATCATACGCCTTATGCAATGCTCCATCAATCTATCACAATCACGTCTCTTCAAAATCTTTCCACAAGCAGTTGCTCACAAAAAGAAAGTTACTCTAAGGCTCATAAACCTTTTAACTACCCTTCCATGGAAAATGAAAATCATCCCACTGTTAATGTATATAATTAGGAATTTTAGTTGTCACATATCTTATCTTTATTTTTCTGTTTTTAAATAGAATATCCTTGATTCTTAGGGACTGTTATATTAGACTTATCATGTATAGCCTATAATTGAAATATTGAGAAACTACTGCACAGTGCGCAAGTTATCCGAAAGCTCTCTTGACTGGTTTTCTTAGTATTTTGACACCCACATGGATAATGCTTGATAGTACAACTTAACATCAAACATCATTTCCTTACGAAGGAATCCACCATATACTATCTTTACCATATTGTCTCAATCTCAGGGTGTATAAAAATTCAAATGCCATTACAATTCTGCCTCCCAAACTAAATGGAGTCAGCAAAAGATATATTCAATTGAAGAATGAAGAGTTCCATTAAAATACTGCATGTTATTTTCTACCCATGCCTCATTATTGCAAGCAATACTGAACAACTCTAAAAAAGACTCCTTTAGTAGTCATCCCCGCACCATAAGTCATGCCAAAACTTGGTTCCATTGCCCAATTTGTATCTGACAAAACCTAAAATGGTATCATGTTTTGTTTTCTCTAGTCGTCTCCACTCTCCACAAAGTGCACTCCCCACAAAGCTTCCCTTTCCAATGAAGAATGCCATAATGACTTCCAAATGGCCCTTTATTAAATTGAGTCAAACTTCTAACCCCCAAACCACCCATTCGTTTCAGAGGTCGGCAAATGCATTCATTCGAGGTCGGAAAATTCTTGACTTGGTCATTGCCAATGAATGTTTGAAGAGTCCCATCAAATTGCGTGAACCAGGATTATCATGCAAACTTGACACGGTAAGCATATCATCGTATAAACTAGAATTTTTTGTTGCACATGCTTTAGATGTGTGGATTTGGAGCGAGATGGTGTTCTTGGATCAAATCTTGCATCTCCACCATGCGTTTCTCTATTTTGGTAAACAATACCCCAATCGGTTTCTTCGAAAATTCGAGGGTTTTGAGGCAAGACGATCCCTTATCTCTATTACTTTTTGTTTTCATAATGGAAGCTTTTAGTAAAATGATCGTAGGTCTCGTGGAAGGGGGATTTCTATCTAGCTTTATTGTTGAGGATGCAACAATCGGCACTCTTTAGATGACCCACCTCTTATTTGCAGATGTCACTCTTGTATTTTTGTGGGGCTACTCATAATCACATTCAAGTTTTGTGGGCCCTTTTACTTGCTTTAAAGTGGCGTCGAGCTTGAAACTGATCTTACCTAGTCAGAAGTAGTCTCAGTTGGAAATGTTCCAAGTGTTTTGAGCTTGTCTAATATCCTGGGATGCAAAGTCTCCATTCTACTAATGAAGTATCTTGATCTTCCATTGGATGCCTCCTTTAAGTCATAACGACAATTTCATCTTTTGCAAAGGAGATGGATGTTTGGTGCAAGTGGTCAAGGATTGCCTGATCAATTTGGAGTAGTTGTTTGATCTTTCTTTCAATTCAAGGATGAGCAGTTTATTTACTTGTGGTGTTGACAACAGTATTGAGGATTCTTTGTTGGGAGTCCTGGGTTTCAAAGAGGGGTCTCTTCCTGTGAGGTACCTTGGGGTCCCCCTTATCTCTTCCAAATTAAGGAAGGCAGATTGCAATGCTTTGGAAAGAATAACCACCAAAATCAAGAGCTGGACTTGCAAATTTCCAAATAAAGGAAGGTAGATTGCAATGTTAGGTAGGGCGTAGTTGGCTAGGTCGGTTTTCTATCCAGGTATACATGTCTTCCGTTTTTATTCTTCCATAAGGAGTTACCAAAAAGATTGAACAAGTTATGAGATCCTTCCTTTGGAAGGGGGTTGATTTGAGCCAGGGTGGTGCCAAGGTTGCTTGGGACATCCTTTGTCTTCCTTATAAGGAAGGGGGTCTTGGATTCAAGGATGTCAAAGCTTGGAACCGTGCTGCCATGGTGAAACACATATGACATTTATGCATGGATAGAGACCATTCTCGAACAAGCCTACCCAATACTATACAACAGTGCACAAAGATAGCCGGGGTCAGTAGTAGAGCTTATGGATTTCTCTAGTGGCTCTCCCCAATGGAATTCCATTTTCGTTAGAGCTGCCCATGACCGGGAAATTGACACATTTACAAATTTCTTCAATCTTGTGCACAATTGTAGAGTGATTAGTGAAGCGGATAAGATGGTGTGGTCACTATCTGAGAATGGGAGATTTATTGTACAGTCATACTATAAATCTCTTATGACACACTCTACAAGAACATTCCCAGAGAAGAATATATGGAAGACTAAGGCCCCCCTAAAAGCTTCATTAGGGAAGATTCTCACCTTAGATAATCCAAGGTAACACCGACTCATTGTATTAGATTGGTGTTTACATGTGTAAGAAAAGTGGTGAGTCTCTTGATCACCTATTATTGTATTGCGATATAGCCATGAGTTTATGGAACAGTATCTTTGCGTGAGTGGGACTTATTTGGGTAATTCCAAGATAGATTGTTGACTTTTTGGCCAGTTGGCTAGGCATCCAAGGTACTCTCATATTGTAGCTTTGTGGAAGATGATACTAATTTGCCTATGGTGGTGCATATGGATGGAGAGGAACGGTTGGAGTTTTGAGGATCATGAGCGGACAACGGAATCGCTTAAAACTTTTTTTCTTCACACTTCATTTTATCGGTCGATTGTAATAGAATTAAATGGCATGAACGTATGTGATTTTCTTGTATCTTTAGACAATCTTGACTAGGTGTGGCTCTTGTATATGTCTTCTGTACTTGGATTCACCTATTATTAATAAAATTCTTATTTACCGATAAAAAATAATTAAAGCAGTTTGTTAGACTATTATTATACAACATAACAGTCAAGTGACCAACTAATTACATCAAATTTGTTGGTATACAGATCTGCATTAAATATGTTGGTATGCCTTAAACCAGGTCCAAATCCCTTAAGATTTTAGACATTAGGTGCTGAACTATAAGATGCCGCATTGCTATTTCAATACTGTTTTTTTTTTCTTTTTTAATTTCTTTATATTTGCTAGTTTTGCATGAACCTAGTCTCGTATTTTATATGTTCACACTCTGATGGAAGATAGTATGCCATAGTGGTTCTGTCTAATGTTTCTTGCCTGCGTGTTTCAGATAGCTACGATTGAACCAATGATTACAGGATTGCAAGAAGCACTGCCAAAATCTATTGGATTGCTTCCTTTTGATGGAGGTGTGACAGGTACATGATGGAGTTACAAATTTTCATTGAAGACTTTTGTCTTTCTCCCCATTTCATTCTATGGAATGCAAATTTCTTCCTTTTGAGGAGGGTTTGAAAAGCAATGTTGTAAGGCTCTGACCAGTGAAAGCTTACCAGTGCATCAAAGCTTGTTGAAGCACTAAAGTATATATTTAGGGATGTATAAATGCTGTCAAATTTTTGGAATTACATTGGTAGTTCCTGCATTGATACTAAGTGCATGGAAATGCATTTGAAATTTCTTATATTTAACTGAAAGCTAACAGGCATGCCACCAAGATATATCGACATGTCGTTTTATAATGTATTGTATATTTTAAGTTTGATATGATTTCCAGTTAATATTTAATGTCCTCTGTATATCGATATCAGGTGATGAGTACTAGCTGTTAGGTTGATTTTCTTATTGTCTGTTTAAAATTGGCAAGTTCCTTTCTTTTTCCTTTCAAACTACGAAAATCTACTGCTAAAAAGCAGGGTGTGGGAGTTAATTACTAAGCAAACAGAATAAAGAAAGATATCAAATTACAACGATGAAATAATTTAATTATCAAAATGTCTGCCTGTGCTTTCATAAAATCTTTGGAGGAAGTGTAGTATATATGCCCAGAAATGAAACCCTAAAAGTTGGCTCAAGTAGTAAAGGCCTTGGGCTTGGGGGTATGCTCCCCCCGGATATAAGGTTCAAACTTACTTGGGTGCAAATAATTTCTAGGGGTCATCAGACGGGAGTTTTTTTCCCTTGAATTACCTAAGGTGCACTTGTTGAAAACTCCTTGCCAAGGGCCTGTGCACCCTAGGATTAGTCGGGATGTTGTTTTTGGACACAGTGCTAATAAAAAAAAAAGTTGCTTGATTTGCATATATAAGAAAATGGAAAGCGAATTTAATTACATAGACTAATTGAAAATATAAAAAAAATACTTTACACAATAATGTCAGGATTTGAACCACTGTCATTTTGAATTCAAAACAGTCAGCAGAAATAAGGAAATGATGCTACAGTCTTCAGTGGACATTAGATGTTAGACACTGCACTTGTGATATCTAGACATCCGGACACGGCTATACATGTGTTATTTTTATTTAGTATGGTGCTTTGATGCATGCATTTCCTGTATATTGAAACTACTATGAATAACTTCAGCTGACAAATGTATCGGTAGGCCTGTTACAAATATACAAGCCTGCAGGATTTTTGGAATAACTGGAAGTGAACTCTTTTTCAAGGACCCAACCATGTTATATCATCAACTGATACAAGACTTCCATCTAACGTAAACTTCACTAGATTGTAAAAGGTTGAACTTCCCTGGTTTTCTAGTCTCTTTTCCTATTCTAGTTAGGTTTGTCTCCTGTATACTACCTATGTGCTTGGTCATGCCTTATGCATTTTTATAAAATTTTCCTTGACATATAAAAATGACCTATTTGGCACATGTATTGCAAGTGGTGAATAAGTTGAATTCAAGATGACAAACATAATGCATGCTTCTTTCTTGAGTGATTTGCATTTCAGAACAATAACCATATTGTAAGTGAGCAAAAAATGAGTTTGTGGATTGCTAGTGATTTTCTGGTGGTTTTAATGTTTTCAGATATTAAATTTTAGGATGAATGCACTTTTTTTTTTTTTTTCTGCTCTCATCTATTTGATGTTTCTGCCTCATTCTTACAGGTTGTATGAGGCTTGTGAAAGAACATCTTAATTGGGGGAAGAAATCAGAGCTCAAAGCAGAAGTTCTTCGTGGGATAAAGGAGATCGGAAGTGTCATATATTGGATGGGACTTCTTGATATTGTGTTGGTCAGTGTCCTAAACTCTTCATCACGATAACTATTTTCAGGAATTTCTAACTGAAAATGTGGTTCAGATTTGAGGAAAATTGGTGGCTCCTGAATTTGCATTTTTTTTTTAACTATTACGATCCATTGGAATTTCTTTAGCAGTTTTGGTAAAACACAAGCACAGATATGATATTTAGTATACATGGATTATATTTCTCTCATTCATCTTTGGAGTTCCTTTAAATATGCAATATTTAAAAACCGTTATGACGTTGACAGATTAAAAAAATGTAAAGGAGTATGTAGGAGTTTTCCATCAATGGAAAGGTACCAAAAGCTGGAAGAAGATTGTTGAGGATAATCTATACTACTTTTGGGTACTTTTAGTAGATTGATAAGCCCTCTTTACAGGATCTTTTAACAAACTTTGGTTGGTGACGAGCTTTATGGTTAAGTAACCATCAAAAAGCAATTAGCTTGAATGTTGCGGGAATTCTAGCAAATAAACCCTGTGATTGATCACCCCATAATATGTACTTCCTTGAATGGTGAGCCCATCCACCCTTATCTTTAAAGTCTCCTACCATGAGATGATCATGATTATAAGGTTTGGACTTCAAAAGTTCTCCAACTACTTCAAATGCGCTTGACTTGGTTAAAGTTTTTTACCAATTTAAAAATGAAGTTTAGGGTCCATGACTTAAAAATGGAATGCTTGACCAACTATAGAGGAGTCGGGTCACAGTCAAGATTTGGGCCATTGCAGCGTATAAATCAGCAGGATGCCTGCTTTATTTGTGATGTAGTGTGTGGAAGGTATGCAATGTTGCAGATTAGAAGATGGGAGAAGATGGAGGGTGAATTTTTCTCCACCAAGCTATGAACACTTCATGTCTGGATGTTGGCTAATGATAGTGCAAGCTTTTCACTTATTATAGAAAAGGATAGTGCTAGCTTTTCTATATAGAGTTTGTCTTTTTGTTTTCCTTCACCTCCTCAGTTAATGCTCTGCTTGTATACACCCAGGGTACGTACCTTTGCTTTCTGCATTTTATAAAAATGCATATTTGGCAAAATAATTGCCTTCAGAAAGCTTCCTGTGGTCAGCTATACAATTCTCTTTTTCTCTATCCTGTGCTTTTTGATTCACATTCTTTGCAAAAGCGCAGGGTGTGGTGGGGGTGGGGGCAATTGAAAGTGTCCATCTTCTTTCATAAAATGATTTCTTGCCAACGTCTTGGTAGCACCATTCTTCGAATATGACTAGAGCCAGGATCAATCCCTTGAATGAAGCTAACAAATACTAAGTCTTCAATTTTGTTAATTTAGTTAACTTGAGAATCATCAGCATGAGGAAACGTCTCTGTTAGAAGAATTGCACGTTCTTGCATTATGACAGTGTCATTATAATCAGTCCTTCCTTGAAGCTGTTTCATATAACTTATGTCTTTAATTTCGTTGACTTCACGGATCAGCTGTGTAGAGAAACACCATTTCTGATCATGCCATCAGATGATTCTGTTTTTTTTTTTTTTGTTAAATTCATGCATAAACATTGTAGGAGCATCAAATCTGTCTTTTTCAAACTGTTTTACTACCTTTGGCATAACTGGCACTGCAAATAAAGAGAATCGGAGATTTAACATAAATGCTCCTTCCATTCCCTAATGTGTCTCATTTGGGAAAGAAAACATGCATTTTAAGGAACTAATGCCTAGACAACCCAGACTCTGTCTGTTCTCCCAGAACCACCTTTGAATTATTAGTTCTTTGAACTTTTGATATGGGACAGAAACTTTAAGTATAGATCTGAATACAGCTTTGAACCTTTGATATGGGACACTTCAAAGTATAAATCTGAATTCAATCGTATGCAAAAAGAAGATATTGACAATATTATAAGCCATTAAGGTAAAGAATTCATGTGTTCCCGTATTTTTGTATCCAGTGAGACAAAAATGTTATCAGGCATGATCAGGGTGCTGATTGTTTGAATTGTGTCCATCCTACTATTGTGCATCCTATATGATCCATTACTTTTACCTTCTTGCTTCTTACTCCTCCATTCTTGGATGCTAAACAGAGAGAAGTGGATACCACACATTTCATGCAAACGGCACCTTGGTTGGGCTTGTTTCCTGGTGCAGATGGGCAAATATTGCATAATGAAGATGGTGGAGGCAGCCCTGTTGTCAACCTCTTTGCATCCGCCACTGCTGCAATTACAACAGATCCCAACTGTCCAAATCCAATGTCTTTCCACACCATATCAAAACAGGCAGAAGCTGCAGGTGCGCGCGCAATTGCACATCTTACAATCTTGCTTTTGTTTTTGTTATAATTCCCAAAAGAGGGGAATCACTTTCTGCAGTTTCAGAACTTTCAGCTCCCACTGCCGTTTTACCTTCCTCATTACCTTCTACCCCCCGCAAAACCAATCTTAAAGAAATTAATAGTAAACTTTACATATAAAACCAGGCCGTTACTTGGCAAACAATCCTGTAGGCTCGGTTTTAGATTTAGTTTTAAGACACCAATACTGTGGTTTGAAGCCGTTTTGGGGGAAGTCTTTTTAACTCAGTGCTGGTTGGAGCAGTGGACGGTATTGGATGTTTGATGCACATCCTTGGCTCTCAAATATCATCTCCAAGGATGTGCATTCCACAACTCCCTTGCTACCTCACAATGTAGTAAAAGGTGATCCATGGATTTTCTATTCTTTTTACATAGGTAACATCAATCCATCACTACACAACTCCACTTCAACCTGTCACGTTGTACCGTGGCTGTCCTCGTGGAGTAGAGTAAATTGAGAAAGTCGGATACATAGGAAGTTCCCAATCATGAAAATTCCTATTAAAGAAAAGATTTCACTGAATGGTACCATGAGAAAAAAGCCGTTTATCCGCCACTGAAGCCTCCCTGATTTAGCAATAAGATAGAGATCTGGAAAAATCCTCTCCAAAGCATGATCTCCACAACAAATGTCCCTAAAAAAACTGATTCGATTGCCCTTGACTTGATTGCCCTCACTGGCCACAAATTGAATATGTTTTTCAAAGCATGGCCCAACTCTCCTTATAAACTTCCATAGAACCCCCCCCCCCCACCGCGCGCGCGCGGCCCGTCCTCCCTCTCACTTTCTTAGAACACTAACCTTCTCGATGAAACTCCATCCCCTCCTCCGAGTGATATCTCTATAGCTATTTCTCCAATAGAGCTTTATTCGTTATAAAAAATAATAGAGCTTTATTAAAAGTTTTCAAGTTAAACACTCCCAACCCCTTGAATATAAGTGGGGCACAAACGATCTTCCATCTAACCAAATGGAATTTTTTCTCCTCACCCATGTCTCTCCCATAAGAATGCCATAATGAGTTTCTCATTCCTGTTTACCACCCCTACAGGCACAGGAAATAAAGATAAAAGAATATGTGGGTAAGTTAGTCAGAGTGCTCCTGATAAGGGCGAGATGACCCATTTTTGAGAGAGAAACCCGTTTTGAACTCCCCAACCTCTTCTCTATCTTCTCTACTATTCTATCTCATATGGTTTTAGTTTTGAAAGTTGCTTCCAACGAAAGGTCTAGATATTTCATAGGCAAAGGGGACACCTTGTAATCTAATAAATTTGCTAAATTGAGGATATTTGGGACCGTACCCATCGAAACCATCTCATACTTTCCAAGATTCACCTTGAGGCTCGACATTGCTTCAAAACATAATAACAGTGCTCGTAGAGTTGGGAAATGATTAGTATCGTTCCACAAAAGAGTAGCGTATCATCTGCAAATAGAAGATGTGAAATGATAATAGAGCTACTAGTGCCATTACCCACATGGAAACCAGATAAGAATCTTCCATCAACAACAGCCTTCACCATACGACTGAGAGCCTCCATAACTATAACAAACAAGATGGGACATAAAGGATCTCCTTGTCGCAAACTCAAGTACTATAAAAAAAACCAGCTGGAGTGCCATTAACTAGAACTGAGAACTGAACGGTGGAGATGCAATGATGCATCCAGGAGATGCAATGATGCATCCAGGAGATCTACCGATCACCAAAACCACACCTCCTAAGTAAGTATAATAGGAAATCCTAGTTTACATAATCATAGGCTTTCTCCATATCAAACTTACAAAGGAAACTAGATCACTGAGCTTAAATTTTTACGGGATTAAAGTTTGGTGGCCCTTATGGCCGTTTCTCAGAAGTTGTGATCAAAGCTAAACTATTTGTATTGTCGAAGGAGGGGGATTTGGTGCAGGTTACGGAGAAAGGATGGAAGGCCGAATGCTCAATGAGTTTGGGACCTTCGACAATAAAATGGTTTGGTAAGGTGATCGAGGTAAGTTTGAGAGGGGGAAAGAAGGAAGAAGTTTATGCGGCTACTAGAGAAGGATACAAGAGTTTTATCGCCCAATGTCGCTCGAATTACAGAATACGTTACCTTGAGATATCCAAATACAATCAAGGGGGGAGAAAATACGTCATATGCATCCCTGAAGGAGAGAATGGGTGGAGATGGAGGAAACTTTGGGAAGAGATGCGCAAGGTGTTCTCGGGAGCTGACAGAGGCATTAAGCAGAATAGAGATCCGGGAAGAGCACTGGTGAGAAAAAGAGAAGAAAAGCGATCCTATAGAGAAGCTCTTTTCAGAGGGGAAGATGGTGGTACGGGGCATTGGGAGGGGCAACAAAGACTGTACACGTTGAAGTGTTGGAGCTTTAAGGACAAGTTAGGTACCTGCAGAGGGGCATGGCTTAAGTGGTTAGAGCTGTGTCCATTTGAGGAAAGGGAAGGACTGGGGGTGATGAAGGGAAAAGGTTTGATCGGCCTAGGCATCCGAATTATTCTTTTAAAGGAAAAGAAGTGTATGGCTGGAGCAGAGGAAATGGGGTTGTGGTCAGGCCCAAATTGCAAGCCCACGGTTCAGTACAAACACATAAACAGTATAGAGCTAAGTCAAGCCTAATGGGGAATGGGGCCGGACCTCACAGCCAAAACCACAGCAAAAGGGCTTGGAACAGGGCGTTAACACAGATGTTGTTGGGTCGAAACAGAGGGCCCATCAAAGTGGCCCAACTTCAGTCCAAGTCTTGTCAATGGGAATGGGGCTTGGATCGGATCCTATCCAACCCGACGGGAACGTTGAGCTCTACTTAGTTTCGTTAAGCGCCGAAACTCATCTCCAGAATCTCGGCTTCGTGCCTGAGACCATATTGGCAGAGGAACAACCGGCTGGCGGCACTCAGATAGCACCGATGGTGCTGACGGTGCCGGCAGCGATCTCTGAGGACACACTGACGGTGCAAGGGGCTCAGAACGAAATCTTTGAACTCAATAACCAGCTCTCTACACTAATAGAGAGACAGAAATTGTCGACGTGGGACAGGGGAGAAGATCTCACGCTGGCGACATTTCTTGGGCAGATTAATGAGTATCTAGAACTCACCATAGGAAGTGAGGCAATCTTGCAATCGAGCGTTCCAGCGAGTTCTCGCATATTACCAATATTTCCGATCGGCACCATATCAGATTTGTCGTAATTCACTTTCAAGCCCGACATTGCTTCAAAATAAAGAAGTAAGACTTTCAAGACTCGCACTTGTTCTCAATTAGCTTCGCAAATGATAAGCGTGTCATCTACAAATAACAAATGAGATATGTTAGTGAAACCCCTAGCTATTTTTCCAATAGGAAACCCATTAATAATTCCATGATCTACTAAGGCCGAGATCATCCTACTCAGAGCTTCCATGACTATTACGAACAACAATATAGATAACGGATCGCCTTGTCTCAAATCACGAGAGCTCGAAAAGAATTATTCAGGACTACCATTAATCAGTACCGAAACCCCATTGAGAAAACCATCTAGATCTGACGCTTTATCCTTAGCCATACCAGTGATGACCTTGTAGATCTCATCTTTCTCAAAAGGTCTTTCCAACACACTTGCGCTCTGAGAATCTATTGCCTCAAAATACAAAGCATCCAATTTCAGCCTCCAAGAAACTGGTTTTGTGAGGAGAGTTTCATAATACTGCACAATATGGTTTTGTAAATCAAGAGGGAAAGATGGTACTTGATTACCAAAGTGAAGCGACTCAATGTTGTTGTTGCGTCTATGCGTGGCCACTTTGTAAAAAAAAATTTGTACACTTGTCCATTTCTGCGGGCCAAAGACCTTGGATTTTTGTCGCCAGGAAGTCTCCCTTACTAACAAAACTCTTTCCAAATTTGCCATAACTGTGCCCTTCCTCAAAAACTCCTCTTCTGAGATGTCTCCCAATGATTCATTTCCTTCCAACTCTTGTAATTTTTCCAAAAGGGTAGACTTCTGATTATCAATATGGCAAAAAACTTTCAAGTTCCATTTTTTCAGGTCTTGTTTCAAATCTTTTATTTTTCCTGCAATAGCAAAATTTTGCGTGCCAAAAATCTGATAAGATGACTACCAAGCACGTACCAACTCTATAAACTCTTCCATCGTGAGCCAGATGTTTTCAAACTTGATGTATCAACAACTCCTGTGGATGCACCCACAATCTAATAAAGTAGGGTAATGATTTGAACATACATGCGCTAAACGTTTCTGACCAACCTCGGGGTAGTGTGCTTCCCATGAAGGAGAAACAAGGAATCGATCCACGACTTCGACCAGACCCGACTGTTAGACCATGTGAACTCGCCCCCAACTGAAGGGAGATCCATAAGGTCCAAATCAAAGATTATTTTGAAAATTCCTCCATGACCATGAAATCTTGATAATGCCTTGCTCGCTCACTAGGAAACCAAGTAGTATTGAAATCACCCCCCATGCACCACGACACATTCCATAAGGAGTATGGGCCTGCCAACTCCTCTTACAGCCGTCTCCTTTCCTTATTCACATTTGGGCCATACATACCAACAAATGCCCATTTCCATCCGTTAACAATATTTTTGAAAAGAATAGCTATTGAAAAATCTCCTATGCATTCCTTAGTAGTTTCAACTACTCTTTTGTCCCATATAAGTAACACTCTACATAAAGTTTCCGATGAAGCTAAGTGTGACCATCCCAAATACGAGCACCCCATAAGCTCCTCACTAGTCTTTTGTCAATAAATTGCAGCTTTGTTTCTTGAAGACACCATTTCACCCCTCCACATTCGCAATAAAGATTTGATACGAAAGCGTCTATTGCGATCATTAAGCCCTCACACATTCCAGGATAAGATCTTAGGCTTCATAAAGACTAGAAGTGCCCCTCCCTTTTGATCCACTTCATCCACCACTCCCTTCACATCATAGTTGATAGAGCATATTAACCTTTTAAGTTCCCGTTCTCTGGGAAGCTGACTTTAAATAGCTACTCTCTAAAGCCACAAGAAGGGCCTTAAATTGATCTTCATACACAGCAAAAGATAGCCCAACAACTGATTGCAATTCTCCACCATCTTGAAAATCCATGATGAAGGACCATTTCCAAAATTAAGGCTTGGGGAAACTGTGCACAGAGGAGTTAAGACCACCCCTTCCTCACCAGAGTAATCAATATCCAAGAGAGCCAACTATAGGTGCGCATCCGAGGCTATATCAAAAGCACTGCTGGGAGCTACAGTATTTCCAGAAAGAGGAGAAAGTCCAATATCTGCTTCAAAGTCACAACCGGATGATACGATGTTCTTAGAGATGCTCGGGTAAACAAGTAAACAACCCTGCCCTTGTTTATTCCTGAAAAAACCACCCGTCTCCCTAATAGGAGATGCTGTCGGAGACCCCATAAAAGAAAAACCGAACACTGGCGATGTAGAAGACCCAGGGGAGGCTGAAGAACCTCCGACCACCCCGTGAGAACCAGTCTCTGCATTTTCCGGCGTCAAAACTAGGTTGTCCACAGAGTTCGAACACTTTCCGGCGAACACTTGTGTCGCTACCAAAGTACTTTCCGATGACCCATACTTTGCCGGCGAGTCCTCCACCATCATCGTCGACTCCTGTCCCTTGCCGGCGGTGGTGATGGCAACTTACCCAGCGACGAAGAAGACGATTCGTAGAACTGTTTTCGGCTCCAAGCCGCTATTTGGGCCTGAACTAATGGTTCGGCCTGATTGACAGGCCTGGGCTTCTCGGTAGGCCCAACACCCATATTATTTAGTAGCACCATTTGCCCAGAATGGGCTTGGGTTGCAAGAGTGTTAACCTTAGGTGTATTATGCCCAACAATCACTTGCTTGCCCAACAATCACTTGCTTGCCTTTACCCACCCCACAACTGGACCCTGCCTTGTCCACACTATGGCGCAGCCCATCATAGGTGCGCTGCAACGTGTCAGTAAATCGATATTAACCTACAACAAGGTGATTTGCTTTTCCATTTCAACCAGCACTTGAACCAGAGGTGCTTTGTTCTTCCTTGACAAATTGCTGCCATCCCAAGCGCTGTACTGATATTGCACCAAAGAAGGAATACCGCCTGCCTACGGCACGTCTGTCTTTTCTGTCTGCTTCGGTGCTCAAGACAGAGCCTCCTTGTACGAAAAAGGTCCCTGTTTCGGAGGAGGAGGTAGCCTGTTTTTTCCCCCCACAACAGGAGAAGAAGCGCCGAGTTCCTCCGTCAAATCTCCAACATTTTCCCAACCTACCCCTTTCTTCCCTTCTGGTATCAGAAGCATACCTCATCGTTGGTTGAATTTCGTAAGGAGAAAAAACGCCCGAATGTGTTGGATTGCCTCTGGACCACCATAACCTTAGATCCACTGCACCGATACCTATAGAATACAGTGGCCTCCCCAGAAGCTGTCCCTTCTTTTAGCATGGCAACCAGCCATCACATGGTTTCTAGATCAATGGAGATGTGGTTCACAGCACCTGCTCTCCGTGATTTTCCACCATCTTGCATTAACCTTCCGAAACTCAAAATATTTATGATCAATGATAATGTTTCTAGCTGACTCCATCGCAACGCAATATCCTCGATAACTGATGAACAAACTGATCTAAATAACGTAAGGCACATACAAGCGAAATGGATGCGTCGAAGAAGAAAGCCATCAAGTTTTCTCAGATGTACGGGGAGAAAAAAGTTTTAGGAGAGAGAAAAAAAACAGAATATTGCATTTTTGCGCTTATTAATTAAGATCTTCTTACTTATTGAAAAAAAAAAAGAATAAAATTTTATATTCTTTGTCCCGTTCCCTATCAATGGCTCCATTAGGTTATAAACTTATAGTTAAATATGCAAAGGTTGATTTAATTGAAATGAGGAATATAATATATGGGGTTATAGCTAAATGCTTAGGTGTATCTTTTGTATACTTCCAGTTAACTTGGATTTCACCACTTCTCAAATTAAAATTCTTTTACTTATTAGAAAGGTCAAGATAAGGTCTGTGTGATGTCTGTGATGCAGTTGTAATGGTAGATGTTCATGAACAGCTATTTATTATCGTGTATCCTCTATGTGCTGTGAAACCTCATTCTAACAAGGAACTCACTGGGGCACTAAACACTGAGTTACCATAGGAATGGTTCTCTAGTTCTTGTGCAAGTCTCCTCTGTTATTGTTGGATTAGGATATATTTTTATAATCACTTAATGCAGCAATGCGAAAATGGAGAGGGCAGTTTGGTAATCATCTTAGTGAACCTTACTGATTTATTCTCTGGGAGACGTTGGGCCGACCCCCCTAACAAAAACAGCCGAAGCCGCCGGCGGGCATCGGGGGCGATACCGCCCATACCATCGGGACCGGCGACCTAACTCCTGTGACGGCGACTCCCGACGACTTCCGGTGTGCCTCAAGCAGTCTTAAATTCAAAATGGGTCGGGTTTAAGCTGCGTGGGGCACACCGCAGAGGTGAGTTCGCCGGAGGTCGCCGATCCCTATAATATGAACAGTGTCGCCCACGGTGGCTAGCGGCAGCTCCGTCTGGGCTGAGGTCAAATGCCTTTTTATTCATCACGTAAAATCATTTTCGTTTTATTTTTTTATTGTGTTTTTTATTATATTTTCTTTATTTTATTTTTTACTGTATTTTTATTATGTTTTTTAAATTTTATTTTTTTATTATATTTTTTAGGATTTTTTATTATATTTTTTATTGTATTTTCTTCATTTTATTATTGGCGCTGTTTTTAATTCGGCTGATCCCCAGGTTTTCCCTTATTCTCTCTTGCCTAATATGGAGTATTTGGAGAGAAATGAATGATAAGAACTGCGAAGATTGTGAGAAGTCGGTGGTGGATCTAAATGCCCTTTACTTCAAAATCTGATAATACATCGGCGGCTTCCATTGATTGTTTTCACATTCCTAGTTTTCAGTATTTTCTTCTTCCTTTTTACCTTTTCTATTTAGGTGTATCTCGTATATACTTCCTATAAAAGTCTTGATGACCTTGATTCTATCTATTAATGTGCACTGTATGCACAAGCCCACCATTTAGTTCTTGGTGTCGGAGAGCTTTTTGGGGTTTGTATGCAAGTATTTTTTTTGGCTGATAGCAAGTTTTTGGGACTCATGGTTTCAAATTATTTAGAGGAAATGAATACTGGTGAACCGGTATTCTCCTAGCTGGATGCATGGGGATTTACTACCGTCAGTTTCTGATAAAACTTCCCTTTGGCAAGGGTGGATTTCACAGAACTAATGAGGTAGCTAGGAAGGCTCATCCCCTGAGCTTGTTACAGTGGCTTTGGCTAGAGATGAATCACTGAAGATATACACCGTAACAAGGAGATAACAAAGAGAACACCTATCTACGATTTGGAACTAGAAATGGATACAAGAAAATCATGAAAACTAATCCCATTGAAGTCAGCAACAGTATCTCAGAAAAATAAGGTGTTGGATACCACACATTTCCTGCAACCGCCCATTTCCTGAAACAAAGAGGGATCATTTTCCATACAGCTACAATTTCGAGAATGCCAGATTAAAAGGATTTAATTGTTTTGTTGGAGTTTTAAGCGTTTTCCTTTCTGCAATCTCTTCATGCTTTGACTTGACTTGTCCATTTTTTCAACTTATTCTGATTCTGTATCTTCTTAGCTTTAGATTTTTGAAATGTTTTGTATTCTCAATCGAGTCATTGTTTATTAAATATTTTTTTCTAAAAGAAAAAGGAAATTAAGTCGGGCTAGCCTGCCACTCCCTAAACACTACTTTTGGAACTGGTTTACTTTGGATAGTTCATAGAAATAAGCTACAAGTTTACGTTAAGGGCCTTCCTGGCTAATAAAAGGAAAAAGAGTATTTTTTCAATCTTGATTCAAGACTTCCTCAGTTTGGCCCTGGTCCAAAGAGATTTTTGCCAGTTTGATTCTGGTCTGAATTTTATTGTTCATAATTTGCAACCTGGCCCATTTCCTAGACCTATATTACCCTAATTGGGTTGGGCCCAACAATTCAAACTCGGCACCACTTCCTTTGATACATATTTAAACTGCTGCATATTGCAAAAGCTTAAACAACTGACTGGAAATATTGAGCTTAATCACCAAACTGTTATCATAACGGTAAGGTTTGGTTGAATGGCCAATTGAAAAAGAAAACGGGCAGGGTTAAAAGAAACACCATTGTTAGCTTTGTGTTTCATAATTTTAATGCTAGTCCTGAAAATGTGTGCACCCTGCTTCTTGCCTGTAGGTTTAAGTGTCTGCCATTTTCCCTGTTATTGTTTCATTCATTTGATGACTCTCCAGTTTGAGGGTTTAAATGTCTTCTTTTGTATCAGATCTCTTATACAAGGCTAACATGAATACTGGAAGCGTGCTGGAATATACCCTTGCTTTCACAAGTGCAGCACTGGATAAATATTGTAGTAAGTGGAGTACTGCTCCAAAGACAGGGTTTATCGACATTACAACATCAAAGGATTTCTACCGTATATATAGTGGCCTTCAAATTGTAAGAAACAATTTTCATCACGGCATATCTGTTGAATATGCTGCAAGTTTTCACTTGTGAGTTTAAATTATTGTAGGGTGTATATCGTCATATACACTATGCAATGCTTTTAGAAGAAGAATTGGTGCTGAAGACCCATAATTATATATGGAAGTACATATTTTGCATCTTTAAATACATTTTCATGCTGATTTATTAGTTCTATATTTGTCATATCAATTGAGAGAGACAGGCATGTTAAATGATCATGTCAGTTCACAGCCAGCACAATGTATTTAGTTCAGGAAAAATGTTAATGCATGAATCCTGATTATAAGAAGTCCCTGGTGGGGAAGCTTAAGAATGATTAAAAGAATTTAGAAAAATAATTGACATAAGCCAGTTGTGAGCATCAAGTAATATTTTTGCCCCAGGAGCCCTATGAGTATTCTTTTGGTTGAAATGTTTGACGGCTAAGCTTCAGTGAATCATCATTTTTTTTTCCTTCCACATTTTGGTCTAGGAGCATGCAAAAGTTGAATTTCTATTTTGCTACTAACATGTTATCTTTGTACTATATAGGGAAATCTTGAAGACACTACTCAGGCAGTATCAAACAATAACGAAGTGCTGGGAGATTCGGTTGCCTGGGGTGCTTGCACTGTAGTATACTTGCTTGGGCAACAGCTGCATTTTGAGCTTTTTGATTTTTCATATCAGGTCCTCAATGTTGCAGAAGTGGAGGCTGCATCAATGACACAGACACACAAAGTTCATTTTTCTCAGGTAAAGTAAATCTTTGTTGTGAACTTACGGTTTTCATGCTAGTTGTTTAGACCACAAGCTAAAATGATCCTCTGTTTTTTTTTTTTCTTTTACCCAACTTGATTCTGGATATATATATATATATATATGCAGTCCCAAACTTCTTGTGCTCCAAAATTAGGAAGACTGCTTATTATTTTTATCAGTAATGCTATATACAACTGTGGAGTACGTAAACACCGTGCAATCGCTTTAAAAAAGAGTGGAGTCCACCATGAAAAAATTAATTTTTATCATGTGAGTCCCATGTTTTACTCACTTTTTTTCAAAGCAATTACGCGGCGGTTGGATAATCCACGCTTGCAAATATCATTTATCTATTTTTATTTCCAAATAAATATGTTGGAACTTTTTAAAACCCAGTGCAGTATAAATTAAAGCCCTTTGGAAGTTGTGGCATTAATCTAGTTTCTCTTTACAATGCCTTTTGTGGTGTTTATGAATGCATCTTCTTCTTCTTCTTCTTCTTCTTCTTCTGTTTTTTTTAATTTTCTTTTATTTTTAATAAGGGGTGGGAAGCACTATTAGAAGCAATGAAGAAAGCAAGGAGACTGAATAATCATGTGTTCTCCATGCTGAAAGCACGTTGCCCCCTTGAAGACAAGACAGCTTGTGCTATCAAGCAAAGTGGTGCCCCTCTGCATAGGATTAAATTTGAGAATACAGTCTCTGCATTTGAAACGCTGCCTCAGAAAGGAGCCTGAATTTCGGTCATTACTAACTTTGAACTCTCTTCCCCTCCACTCCCTGGGACAAGGCAGTGAAGTGGTATATACCGATGAATGGGATTGAAATTTATCTTAAGAGATTTGTCTAACTACCGTTTGTTCTTGAAATGAAAATGAAAATGCATATTAGTGACTCTAACTGAATACCTGCATACGGTTACATTTTGTCCTATATATACTCAAGGATAAAATTAGTGGTTTCGTAGTTTATAATATGATTAAATGTATGTAATGGAGCCACGAACTCTTGACTGTGTTTAAGATTGTCCATCTCCAGAGAGGAGGATTCTGAAATGAACTTCAATAATCATTCCCTCCTTCTCTCCAACTATTTACCCTTCACCAAACAGCGGCGTACAACAATTACAATTAAAAAGACAAAACACTAACTTATCATATTCACAATCGAAACGGCGACACTGTATTGCTTGCCTCATTACAACTACATTTATAAAATGGCAGAGTACGACTTTTTTGTTTTTGAAAGGAACCTCATATATTGATGGAATAAAATACAAAGATGGTGGAAAAGAAACTGTCAACATTACATAGCATGCTCTAATAGAACGGAAGACATCATTTGCATTGGACCATCTTCAATCCAAATTTGCTCACAATCCTTTGCTATGGCTAACTTTGCAAGTTGGTGGGCCACACAATTTGCTTCCTTAGGCACAAAATCTACTGTCCAAGCTGGCCAACCCTTCATGTAGGAAGAAATCTATATAATCTCTTACTATTCATACACCACATTTTTTTTTATCAAATGCTTTATATATAAATAATGAATAAAAAAATTAAGTTAGTTAAAAAAAAAAATATTAAAAAATATTAAAAAATTACAAAGAATTAAAAAATGATGGTGTGCAGGAGGTTGAAAGGTTGTGTAGAAACACTCTTCATGTAGCTGTGAATATCGTAAATGACGGTCCCATAATTTGCATTGATATCCTCTTTGCTTTTAACTGCTTGTACAATGGTTTGACAATCCCTTTCAAAGTGTATAATAGTAAAATCACCAATCTCCATTGCTTTCCTTAAAGCTAGACCTTCTTCCATAACAGGTTTTACACTTGGTGAGATGTTGGAGCAGGTAGAAGCCATAATTTCTCCTTTGTCATTTCGGATTATCATACCAAATCCACAAGTATTCCTTTTTAAGCTCACTGAAGCATCCCAATTGGCTTTTAAATAGGTAGTAACAGGTTTTTCTCAAGTCTGGTTCCCTCTTAGACCTCCTTGTGAAGTGGATTTAGTTTGTTGTTGAGAGGATACAAATAACTCCCAATCAATAGTTGCAGCTGAAACCACTTGTTGAGTAGATTCAAGATCTTGGCCATGTGTAAAATAATTTCTCCTGATCCAAATTCTTTTGAGGAGAAAACATAAAAGTTGTAATACATCCCTCTACAATTTATTATTGAAATCTAGTCACAGACTATTAAAATCTAGGTAGAAACATGACCATTTGTGCAAAGGGCTTCTGAAGACAGCCCAAACATTAATTGCAGCTGGACATGACCATAATATGTGAACAACAGATTCGACTTCCGTTTGACAGATAGGGCAAATATTAGATTCAACCACTTTCCTCTTGGTTAGATTTTGTAAAGTAGGTAGGATATCATGGGTTGCTTTCCAAATAAACATTTTTACTTTTGTAGGAGTGTCAAGTGACCACAGTTGCTTCGAATTTATTAGCCCTTGATTTCCTTTAGAGCTCTCTCCTTTGCCTTGTCTATCTAGAGTCTGTTGTAGGTAGTAAGCACTTCTTATCTTAAAGTTACCATTTGCTGTCCATCTCCAGATCATTTTGTCTTGTGCTTAATTTTACTAATAGGGATTTTACAGATGAGCTGTACAATCTCCTCAAAGAAGCATTGCTCAAGTTTTGCTAGTTCCCACTTGCCATCTTCATTGTTGATTAAATTTGAAACTTTCATAGAGCTATTAAATCTGTTTGAGCTTTTATAGAGTTTCTATGGTGTTCGAAAAGGAACCCATTTATCATGCCATACTGAAATCTGATCACCTGTCCCTACCCTCCATAGACTTCCTTCTATTATTAATTCAAGGGATGACCATAGACTTTTTCAAACATAGGAAGAATTTACACCTTTCTTGGCCTGTAAATTCAGGGAGTGTGGGTTGTGATGAATTCTCCAAATTTGTTTTGCTAATAGAGCTATATTGAAAACTTCCAAGTCTTTAAAACCCATTCCACCCTCTTGTTTGGATACCCCCATGCCTAACTAGCTTTTCCAGTGGGTAGTTCTCTTTTCCTGGTTTCCTCCCACCAAAATCAGCTCATTATTGCGTTAATTTCTTTCAGAATTTTTTTTGGTAATCTAAACACACTTATGGAATAGGTAGGCATAGCTTTTATTACAGTTTTGAGTAGGATTTCCCTACCTACTTGTGACAAGAAGTTGTTTTTCCAATTCTCAATCTTTGAACATGTCTGCTCTTTAATAGCTTTGAATGAGTTATATTTTGATATCCCAACCACAATTGGCAGAACTAAATACTTCCCATAATTGAATACTTCCCATAATTGCTACTAGTTGAAACACCCAAGAAACTCAATATCTCTTGTTGTTTGGCAGCATTTGTATTGGTACTGAAAATCACTGCAATTTTGTCTCGATTTAAACACTTCCTTGAAGCCTTTTCATAAGTTTAGAGTAAACCTTGAATGTGGTGCTATTCCTTGAAAGTAGCTTAGCAAAATAGAACACTATCATCCACAAAGAAAAGGTGAGTAAGTCTAATCCCACCTCTGGCAGCAGCAACTCCCTTGATGGTTCTTAAAGTTGCAGTTGAAAAGAGCAAGGCACTTAGTCCCTCAGCATATAGAATGAAAAGGTAAGGAGACAAAGGCATGGTTTGTTTTCACAAACCTTCTCATCTCATTTCTTCTCAAACTCATTATTTTACTTTTTCAAAATTTCATATAAAATAAAATAAATAATTCAACTTTTTCAAATTCCAAAACAAAACTAATATTAAAAAAAATTATTACAACAATATTTTATTCTTTTTTTAACTTTTATTTCATCTTATCTTATCTCATATTTGAAAACAAATCAGGCCAAAGGGCCTCCTTGCCTTATTCCTTTTCCAGGTTTGAAGGTTTTTGCAACTTTTCCATTCATTGAAATTGTGTACGTTACTGAGGTGATACAGTCCATGATCAGCCCTATCCATTTATCCCCAAAACCCAATTTTCTTAGAATAGCCTCAACAAATCGCCACTCTATACAATCATATGCTTTTGACATGTCTAGCTTAACTGCCACGGTACCTATCTTGCTTTTATGTTTTAATTTCATAGAATGGAGAAGCTCATAAGCTGAGATCACATTATCAGTGATTATACGATTTGGGATGAAAGCACTTTGAGTGTTTGAGACTATATGTTTCAATACCAACTTCAATCTATTGGTTAAAACCTTGGATATTAATTTATATATCATATTACATAAGCTAATTGACTGAAATTGGTTAACATGGGAGGGCTTTTTGACTTTGGGAATGAGTGCTATAACAGTAGAATTTCTTTATCTAAGGAACCACCATTCATGGATAACAGGCTCCCTGTGCTGCTTCTCTTGGAAGTTTTTGGATAATTATAGAAATCGGTACACAACTGTTGATTTTGGTCTACTTTTTCTGTGATCCGTACATGTCTATGATGGTGGGAGTAATTGACAAGTTTCACATCATAATCTTCTTTCCGTAACATTGCTAGTTCACCTCTTAGCCCCATGGGTTCAATCACATAGCTGCACTTGAATCCATCTTTCCTCTAGATTTTTTCAAAGGAACACTTCCTTAGTTTTGTCTCCATAAAAAAAACTAAGGTGGGTTTCTTATCTCTGATTAATAAACAGAGGTCATTAATTGCTTGGGGGTTTCCAAGCCCCCTAACAATTCCAACTTAAGTATTTCATAATACTTAGTTGGGTTGCTTAGCAACAACCTCTGCCAACATCTGAGAGTGCGGTTGTTGTTCTTCTAAACTGTCTCTCTTGCCTTTCTTGAAACTGTCAATCTGTTCACCATCCTCACCAGCTTCTGTTGAAGTTCTTTTAGTTCCTGACCTTGAGGCCATGATCTTTGCTGTTCCTTTAAGTCTTGCCCTCCATTTCCATTTCCTCTGATCAGGTACATGTTGCATTTTTAGTAGGCATCTCCTATTCTAGTGGGAATTCAGCATCCATAACATGAAGTGGAACTCTATTACTATCTATTGGAACAGCTTTAGAGGTAGATAGACTGGCTGGCATAACTATCTCTCCTACTAATTCTAAACGGTTACTGTCAATTCTATCATTTGCTATCAAATTGAATGTCTGACTATCAATTCTAGTCTCATGTTGTACCTTCTCCTTAGTTATATAGTTTACCTTACTCATTTGATTCTGATTTGTTTGGTGGTTAAAGTGTTGTTGTGGGGGTCCTGGGGTCTGTTCCTTATCTTTTTGAGTTTGGGCTGAATTTCTCCTCTTATCCTATACAGTTTCATCCACATTTTGGACCTGGAAAATGGTATTTCTTTTCCTGCTTGGGGCTCAAAGCCAGGTACCATATGGTTTACTTTCTGCTGTACTAGATGTTGGTTCCTCTATCTTCTTTGTGCACACTGAGTTACCATGAGCAAGAATACCACACTTGAAACAAAGTCGGGGTAATTTTTCATACTTAATTGGGACCCATAATTTGTCACCCAATATGTTGATAAACTTTTCCCTCATCAAAGGATTTCGATTATCTAGTTCTACCTTAACTCATAAATAGGAATTGCACGCCGTTCCATCCTCTTTTACATCAAACTCTTTGACAAATCCCATTGAATTTGCTATCTATGATCCCACCTTTCTATTCATACAGGCCAAAGGCAAATCGTGCAATTGAATCCAGAAATATTCCTTATGAAATTGCGTCATATGTATTGGGGTTAAGCCGTCATAGGGTTTTACAAGAAGTAAACAATTATCCAATATCCATGGTTTACCTTGTAGAATTTTGTTTCTGTTGGCTTGGTCTTGAAAATAAATTAAGAAAAGACTTGAGTATAGGTCATGGAAAGAAAAATTCTTGCCTAATCTCCAAATCTTTCCCAGCGTCGAGCTAACAATTTCTATGTTCATTACTCTATAAAAAAATAGTTTAGGAATGGTAAAGTTCTCCCATTGTTTCAGCCCTTAATCCACTAAACTTGTATTGACATAAAGAGTTTTTAATTTTTCCATTTCTACTTCTCTTCACAATTTAGACGAATTCACGATGAGAATCACCCCTAAAACCTTTGGTGCCCCTAAGGAACCAACCGAGACTCTTTACACCGCCTTATTTCCCTTCCTTCAGAGCGAAACAAGAAAATAAGCAAGACTTCAACGTTGATCTAAGATGGACATCGTACAATTAAAGCATAAATTCTCTCTACGTGTAAAACGACTGTGCTGTACCAAGACCAACTACTTTTAACAACCTTTTCCTCTAAACCTTCTTGAAGCTACTGATCTTCACTTTAACCCAGTTTGGCTCTCAGCATCGTCCATGACTTGAGCTCCCTTCAACCCATGACAATGTAACTCAAGTGAATAAATGGAATTAGTTTTTGTTAAAAGTAATGCTAGACACTACACTCTTATCTTACTTTTATCTTATTAAGTAAGATATGATACATTCATTTTTATTAAATGATTATTTAATGGTGATAAATGCGTTACATCTTATTTAGTAGGATAAAAGTGTGATGATAATGTGGTGTATAGAATTTTCCTTTTGCTAATCATAAGGCGACTAGAAAGAATTGACAAATCAATTGGTTAGAAAGATGTCAAGGTAAGGTAATCTATGGCTGTTGGTGGTGTTTTAAATTTCCTTAACATATTACGGAATGAATAGAGGATTATAGGGATTGATTACAAGTTGGGAGAGATTTTTGTTTATTAAAAAAAAAGATTACAAGTGGAGAGAAACTTATTTGATACCCTTACATGCTATTTCGATTTTTTGTACACGAGGTGTCTTTTGGTCTTATTTGGTTACATAAATGAGATGTGATGAGAGTTGAAAGTTAAAAAAATATTATGACACCCTCAATCCTGCTTGTGTTTTGGCCAAGTCGTGATGCCAAGATGTTGGCCATTTGAGTCATACACCTCTAGAGCATTGTGAAAGCAAGTGTTTGCATATATGCAATATGATATGGTGCAGTTAATTCACCGCAGAAAATTAAAAGGACAATCAATAATTCTAATAGTATCAAAATTAAAGCTACATCACCAATCAATTATTTATAAGCAACAAGTCCTCCAAACTCCCATGCAAAACATATTACAGTCATCCAACAAAATATAAAGAAATCAAAATATTAATAACTCTTATTGTAAAAGGAGGAAGGAACCCAATCTTAAATCTTTGGATAAAGCCAGACCTCCTAACTCCAATATCTGTTTACATCAAAATCTATGATTCCACAGGATAGAACTGTAGATGGGGACACCAAAAAGAGATTTTGAAAAATCTTAATAAGTGAAATCAAAACTAGCAATAAACATGCAAGTCTCCACACACCTGAAAATCACATTTTAGTTTGAAAGCATCCTATCAATTAAGGTATGAACCATAATCTCCTTTATGGACCATATGCAAACTGGCTCTCATTACCATACGACGGGTAATGACCGTGCATGTAATTTTGTAATGAGTGATAAGTAGTTCCATGTTTGGTAGGTACGTGACCAGATATCCTTTAGCCTTTGCCAATAAAAAGGCAACATAGTCAACTTAAGAATGTTACCATCTTGCTTGAGCTCGTTGTCACTAGATGACAACTCAAGAGACATCACTTAATTTGATATGCCCCCAAGTGATTAGAGGAGCTCTATCAAGATACTGCCCAATCCTGAGTTGGGGACATCACTCATGCACCCACAAAATATTCGTACAAAGGCAAAACCCACAATTATGCATATTTCTATATATACAATAACAGAGTACAATTATGAAAATAATAATGGCAGGTAGTAGTTGTAATGCATACATGAAACATTTAATATATGAATGGCATAATAAGAAAGCTAGATCTTAGTGTGGAGGTAGAGATTGGGAGGGATATGAGAGGTTGAGGTTCTGCTCGAGATGGTGGAGACTCGATTGATAAAAACAGCCCTCGACAGCGGTTGCGAAAGCTAGGCGGTGCACAAGTTGTGGTGGAGAGATTGGTGGTCGATCTACTTGTGTGCGAGTGAGGTTGGTGTATAAAGGGGTGGTCACTGGATTGAGAGAGTCCATTTTCTGTGTTTGGCTTCGACTTGGGAATGCGAGCAATAATTAGCCGGTAATAGAGGAGAAGGGAGCAGTTTCGACATGTGGAGGTGAGGTGGTGGTAGGTGAGGGTGGTGTTGGAGGGTCATGGGTGTACAGAAGAAAAGAGAGAGAGGGAGGATAGGGTGGTGTGGTGCACAAGAGAGAATGGTCAATAATTCAACAACTTACAGGATACAATTCAACACTTGCTTAAAACAAAACACGTAATCATTAATATCCAAACAAGTACAGGTAATGCTTTCTCATATCAACTTCTCTCTCCCAAAGAAAATCTTGAACTACTGGATCTCGCCCAAAAGCTTCATTGGAAGTATTATCTTGGACCTCAGTTTCTGTTCCTTCCAATCCAAAATTTGTATTAAAGCTTCCTTATATGTTAGGTTAGGTAGAAGTTGGTTGCTATAGGGAATCGACCAACAAAAGTTCCTATTATCCAAAGCTCTTCTTTAGTGAGGAGACATGGAACACATCATATACATCTCTAAAATATTATGGTAGTGTAATCCTATAAGCCACGAGGCAAATCTTTTATAGTATCTAGAATGCTCCAAAATATCTTGGACTAAATTTTCCTTCATTTTCAAACCTTTAACTCTCTTCATGGGCAATACTTTGAGGTATACCCAGTCTCATTTTCAAATGATAAGTCTATTCTCTATGTATCTACATAACTCTTCTGATAGCTCTGAGTTGCCCCACCTTGTCTTTTCTGAGCTTGACCTATTCCTTTATCTCTTGAACTATTTACGGCCCAATGAGCTTGCTTTCACCAACCTTGTTTCAGTATAGAGATGATCTATACAGGGATATAGGGCCTCATAGGGTGACATCTAAAGAGAAGTTTGGAATTTGTTGTTGTAGGCAAACTCTATAAAAGGTAGGTGATTTTTCCAACTACATTTGAACTCCAAAACACATGCTCTAAATATATCCTCATGAGTCTAAATAGTTTGTTATGATTGGTAGTCCGTCTGTGGGTGATTCTTGCTATTGAACTTTAATTTTGTGCACATTGCAATTTGTAAGCTCCTCCAAAAACACATTGTAAACCTTGAGTCTAATTTGATATGATGGTCATAGCTATCCCATGAAACTTGACTATCTCCATATATAATTGGGTCAACTTTCTCAAGGTGTACGTATTGGAGACTGGTAGAAAATGGACACTCTTGCTCAAACGATCAATAATCACCCAAATAGAATTTTTTTCCCTCTAAAGTTCTTAGCAAACACACCACAAAGTCTATTGTTATGTCATCCAATTTCCATTTGGGGATCAGTAGAGGTTGTAAGCTCTTGATGGATCTTTGATATTCTACTTTTACTTGTTGACATTTAGGGCACCTTTCGATGAGCATGTCTTTATCTCTCTTCATTCCTTTACACTAGAAAATTTTCTATAGATCCCGATACATTTTTGTAATCCTTGGTGTACCAAAAAAAGTGCTAGATGGGCCTTAACAAGTATCTTCTCTTTAACTTCTAAATATGCTAGAATCACTCTATGATTCTTGTACAGTAAGGTACCATCTCTACTAAGACTATAATGCATGGGTGCATGGGCGCTCTTAACTTCCTGACCCACGGATATCCAACATTTTTGGGTCCCTTCTCTGATGAGTCTTCTCAGTCTACAACTCTAACTTCCTATATGGAAAAGATACTTCTCTTGTTGATAGCTCTCTACTAACATCCTTCTCATTCCATAAAGGAGAGAATCTATTTCTGATGCTACATTTGTACCCACTATTCGAGATTTACGATCCAGAGCATTGATAACTTGGTTAGCCTTTCCTGGATGGTACCTAATCTCACACTAATAATTGCTAATTATTTCTAACTATCTTCTATGTTTCATGTTGAGATTTTCTTGAGTGGAGAAATGTATAGGCTTCACATGCTTCACCATATAGATAGTGCATCTAGATTTTCAAGGCAAGCTAGCTCCAAATCATGTGTGAGATATTTTCTTTCATGATCTTTAATTGACATGATGGATAAGACACACCTCGCCTTTGTTGAAA
This sequence comes from Platycarya strobilacea, assembly GCA_036898215.1. Taxonomy (NCBI): domain Eukaryota; kingdom Viridiplantae; phylum Streptophyta; class Magnoliopsida; order Fagales; family Juglandaceae; genus Platycarya; species Platycarya strobilacea. Next base: position 20,457,105 of record CM072555.1, on the reverse strand, counting down.
CAAAATGCACTCTCGACCAAAGTTTGGATGAGTCGCGAAAAACTACCAATAACTCTTTTGGCTCTCATAGTACCAATATAGGTGTTGTGGCCAGTCTTCTTTTCAATTTTTGAAACCTCATTTCACACCTTTCGATCCAAACAAATTCGAGATTCTTTTTAGTCAAAGATGTATGCAGCCCAAGAAGCTTACGATCTTGTGTAATGCTATGGGACGCAGCTAGGCTATTACTGCTTCAATGTTACTAGTATAGTATACACGACAACTCTCTCTTGAGAGATTACATTCCCAAGAAACTTGACCTCACTAAGCCAAAACCCGTACTTGCTGAGTTTTGCATACAAATGGTGCTCCAGTAGCATCCCTAGTACTAGTTGTAGGTGGCTTGCATGGTTCTCTAGATCTCGCAAATAGATCAAAATATTGTTGATGAAGGCAACTGTAGATTTTGTTCCCAATGCTTTCGTAGGGCCCTTGACTACAGATTCACAACCACTACATTTTATTACTAACGCTTCATGGCCCACAACTGCAAATCTACAAATCCCAAGCATAACGTAGATTTACAAATTTTCCAATTGCGAGTATTTTAAAGATTTATTTGAGAACCATTTACAATTGTGAAGGTAATTTTTTGGATGATTGCAACATGCTAATTCCTAACCTGCTGATTGTGGTGATTCCTCTCGGACTGAAAGGAAATCTGTTTGTGCATGTACATGTACGTGATGCTACCCAGATGTGAGATGTTAGAAAAGAGAATCATGAATGTGAGCCAAGAATTAAAAAGACAATGCAAGAGGTGGTGGTGCTTACTCTGTTAGTGTTTGGAGGGAAGGAGTATGATGGAAGACGCAACAGCTAGCATAGTACAAGGCAACGAATTTGGATAGAGCAAAGGGTGCTACAATGAAATATTCAGGTGGGGGTAAATCTGACAAAAAGCATAGGGTCAGGAAGAAATGGAGCTCATGATGGCGGCAAAAACCTTAGGAGAGAGAAAATCAAAAAACAAAATGGTCTGGATCTACAGAAGAACATGAGGGCCTTGGAGAGAGGGATAGAGAGTGAAGTAGATAGAGGAACAAAAAAGAGAGAAATTGAGAGAGGAGTGCGAGAAAAGGATGGAGCGAGAGGAAGGAGATAGGAAGAGAACTAAGACTAGGTTTCATTCGGTGATTGTTTCAGAGAGTGAGAGAGAGAGATAGCTGAATGGAGAAAACACAAAATATCGAGATGGGGGGAAAGAAATAAAAGTTGGAATTTTGAATTCGTTAATTTTTTTAGAGACAATAGTCGTTGCAAATGTACCTTTGCATGAAAAAGTTTTAACAGCCATCAAATGTCGTGGTAAAATGTTAAAAATCATTGCAATAAGTTTGGCAAAAACTTTCTCACGCTGCAAAATTCATGATTTATGTCCCATTCCCAATGATTTTTGTTGCAAACAACAAGTCACTGTAAAAAGTCGTATTTGTGGCATTTTTTCTCTTTAGCTGGAAAGAAAAACCTGCTACAGTAAAAATTACTTTTTTTAGTTAAATTTCAATCGTCAAAAATAAATTTAGCAGCAAATACCACTTTTTCTTGTAGTGCATGGAGGTGAGGGTCGCACTGTAGGTAGGGGGAGTATTTGCCGGCCCATAACTAGAACTGGTCAGTCTCAATCCAAGAAAAAAGGGATCGAATATTTTTGGTCCAGTCCCGATTCAGGGGTTTTCCATCCTGGACTGGACTAGACCAGACCGAATATTTTTTTTTATATATATTTCTATTTTTATTATTTTTATGTATTCTTTATATAATTATAGTTGCATATAATTAATTATATAATGTATATTATTTATTATTTATATATATATATTATGTAGTATCAAAGTATTATTATATTCTTTAATATATAACTATTAAATATAATATATAGTACTGATATATATTAATGTATTAACATATTATAAGAGTTATAGTATAAACTATAAAGATAGTATATGGATAAATTTATATAATATAATGTATTAATATAGTTAACTTAATGTGTTAGTATTAAAATAACATATAGTATATTAGTTATAGTAATACTACTAGTATAGAGTCTATAGACTATACTTATTACATATTAGTTATAGTATTGGACTATTGGTACTAAGTCTATAAACTATAACTATATATATTTAGTAAATTATTTTCAATGTATTAATATATTTGTTAATATATAACTATAATACATAGTATTAGTATATATTAATATATTAACATATTATAAAAGTTATAGTATATAAACTATAAAAAATCAAAGATAGTATATGTATAAGTATGGTTATCTGTAAAAAAGAAATTAAAGTATTATTTAATATATACCAGATTGGACCAGACCAAAAGGGATTGATCTGGTCTAGTCCTATGGAGTATTCAGTTTGGTTCAGACTGGAAAAATCTTGGATTGTATAGGTTTGGTCCGATTTTATAAAGCCCCCCAAGATCGATCGAACAGAACCGACTCTCCCCTAATTGGAGAGAGAAAAAGAGAGAGAGAAAGAGAGAGAGAGGTTGGGGTGGTGTGGCACGTAGAAGAGAAGGGTGGAAAAAGAGAAAAAAAGAAAGAACATTTTTAGGGTGTGATGGATGGGCTTTTGTTTCTCATCTTGGGCCCCTTCACGGGCTGTGCGCGAGGCACACACACTTAAAAAACCAAAATATAAGTTTTAGACCATGGGTTAATTACACACATGATTTGTTCCTTGATTCATCCATAACACGATTTTTTTTTTTAAGAAATAACATGATTGTTTGATATGTGATGATTTGGTTAAGTACATATTTTCTATTAGTTAAAATATAAATCTTCAAATTATTACAAGCGCTGATTTCATAGAGGTACGTTTATTTCTTTTATTTGTCATTTTGATTCATAAATTTTGGAAGCTTAAAAGTTCTTTCTTTTCCCTTATCATGAACATAGCCTTTTTTTTTTTTTTGCATTTAAATAATTGTATTCTTTAATTACGGTCCAAAATATATCGTCTTTTTTTTTTTCACTTTGGCACATGAGATCATAGTTGCGTTCCACCATCAAGGTTGGATATATAATAATGAAGCGAAATTGAAATATCTTTTGTGTTACGTACAAGTGGGGACTACATGCGCTGGTTTATATTAATGTTAACATGAAAACATTAAATGAGGAAAAGGGATTTAAAAAATAAAAATCATGAAGTGTTGAATTCATAACAAGGACCGGTCTTAAAATTTTTAGAATAAAGTCACTAATTAGTTTTGTTCAATATATATAATAAATGATATATAGCTTTCCATGCTATATCTGCAAGTAATATATACATGATCATAGTTGCTTTCCATCATCAAGGTTGGATATATAATCATGAAGCGAAAATGAAATATCTTTTGTGTTACGTACAAGTGGGGACTACATGTGCTGGTTTATATTAATGTTAACATCAAAACGTCATTAAATGAGGAAAAAGGGATTTAAAAAATAGAAATCATGAAGTGTTGAATTCATAATATATAAGAACTGATCTAAAAATTTTAGAATAAAGTCACTAATTGGTTTTGTTCAATACATATAATACATGATATATATATCTATAGCTTTCCATGCTATATCTGCAAGTAATATATACATCATGTCCATGAAGTCATGTTTGTTTAAACAAAAAGGGAAAGACGGAAGAGGATGCATTGGATGGTACTCATAAAGTAAAAAAACCAAAATATTTTAAAACACACAACGATAGATCACAACTCAGGCCATGCAACTTATTTAATTTCGATCCTGTATAAACAACGTAACAAATACTCTTGAGCAACATTCATGCAGGAAGACGTTCTAAGGGAACAATATATATCCTTAATTGCCTGGTTAATTGGTTTATATATAAGCAATCCAACATTTATAACGCATTGGTGCATGGCTGAGTAATTCCCTCCGCTGGGGCCTCCCAGCTCAACCCATCAGGGGTGGCTCATGAATACAAAATGAGACTTGCGAAATTTAAATCAGCAAATCTTAATTATAATATAATTAAATATAAGTTATTATATCGAATATTTTTAGAATTTTCAAAAAATGAGTCTTCATTGAAATTATTTAAATAGAATTTTTTGACTTTATATTTAATACAATAATTTAAAATAAGGCCTCATTGTAAATTTTGGGCCTCAATTTAACAAAATCATAAAAAAATTTATTTAAAAATATAATTATTCACTGAATTAAATATTATATTTTAGTATCATGGGAGCTTCCATATTTTTTTATAAGTAAAGAATTTTATTAATGAGAATAGATATGGTCCAAGTACACAAGGGGTGTAAAAGAGTTTAAATCTAGTTAAGAGGAAGAAATAGAAACAAGAAAATTATAAAAGTTTAGACCATTGCAAATATATTGAAAAATATAAAAATTACTATTCCGTGAGATAGTTTTTATTAGGGGTGTTCATCCGGATTCTGGATTCCTAAATCCGGAACCCGGATTCTGTATTCCCAAATCCGGAACCCGGATTCGAAATTTCCTTAAATATTTTAAAAAAAATTTCAAAAATATTAATAAATAAATAAAATTTTAAACCGGACCGGATACAACCTGGCCCTGATGAACACCTTAGGGTTTATATATCTTTAAAAAAATTATTAAAAAAATTAATTTTATTTTAGTTTTGGAGGCGGCTACATAAGGTGAGGTCTTAGACAATGTACCAAATAGCCGCTCACTATATATTGTACCAAATAGCCGCTCACTTTGAGAGAGAGAGAGTAGTTCACGCACATAAACTGAACACAAACAAACAAAGTAGCTGTTTTACTCATCAGCCAAACAATACAAATTACCTAATTCGCATGAAGTACATGATCATCATCACGCCCTTTTTTTTGGTTTTGGTTTTTTTTTTTAAAACCATTAATCCAAAACATAAATAACCTGAGTTGAAATGCATAATACAGTAATAAATTAATTAAAAACGGATGGTTCTCAAGGTGGAATATATAATAATTACTAATTAAGTAATTAGGTCCTGGAGTCCAAGGCCATGATCGTGCTAAGATTCATGGGGTACATGTAAGTGGTAGAGCCAGTCAAGATCTGCTGAACAATGATACCGTTTGCTCTCTCAGATGGATGGAATGGATCCCAAAATGCATAAGCATCTCTGTTTGGGCACAGGTTGGAAGCCACTGTGCAGAGTCCAATACCGTTATAGGGTCCTTGACCACAGCATGCTACCTTGGATGTAACAAATCCTGTTCCCAAAAAAAAAAAAAACATTTATATATATATATTAATGTACGTACTTCGTTACTGCCATCAATAATTTTCTTGATCAACTATATATATACAAGTGGCTTCGAAACTCAAATTATTCGTGACACATCTAAGCTTTTTCAAGGCAAATCAAAACGATATATATTGATACGTGGTTAAAATAAAATCATTAAACTAGCTTAAAATGAAAACCAAGAGGTAGCTAGCTAGGCTGTTCCTTTATGATTCTAGCGTGCATGGCTTGCCGTTTTAATAAATGCATGTCCAGCACCATTAGGGCCTATTTATCGGTCAGAAAATGACAGATCAGGGGTCGTCCTAGCTAGCGCATGCATGCATGCCAGACAAAGTATTTCTGATTTCTCGTGGACCTTATTTTTCTTTTCTTTGTTTAAATGCTGATTTCTCGTAGTTCATGATTGATATATATGGGAGCAATGACTTTTATAAAATACATTTTTTTAATAAATATAAAAAAAGTTGTTCAAAAGTTCATTTCAATAAATTTATATTTCATCTTTATTACACGTGATTTTGCTACCGTAATTATTTTAAACGTAGAAGATACTATTCTCAACTTTAAAACAGTTTAAATGAATTTCTCTCTACTCTAAGCTTTTTTTTATTATTATAATAAAAAGTTATCAAAAGGTATCAGGATATTACTATTGATAATTAGAAAAAAATATTTGAAATGATTAAAAATAAATATTGAAAAGTATAATATTTAAATAATATAAAAAATAAGATAAATTGACGTACGATTTAAAAAGTTAGTATATAAAATAATAATAAAAAAAGATTTTAACTATATATTTTAAATGATAATACTATAAAAAATTGATATCTATGGTCAATTATTCTTTATTAAAATAACTATTTTTTTTATTAATTTTTACAATAAATAATCATTTTGACAGATATTTAATTTGTTTTTTAATCTTACCCTACAGGAGAAGTGGATTAAGAAACGAATGCTATAAGTATATATGGTTGAATCCACTTCTGTTGATCACTTCTATTTTGTCCCTTTAGAGTGGCCAATAAGAAAACGACATTTCAGGATATTAAAAGCACTACTATATATATATATATATATGATAAAAAAAGAGATCGATATTACTTATATACATACCATATGCCTGAGGATCAGTGATGAAATCACTGTTCATTTGCTGTGTATTAGCAGCGACAAAAACATCAGAACCGAGATCACTGTTTAGTCCCTTAATCATCTGAACAAGTTGTGGGTTGTACAAAGCCGCAGCTCGTTGCAGCTCAGCGGCGCATTGCCCATTTGGGCTTCGCATGGCCAATTCTGCTGGAACGCAACCCAGTGGTCCAGTCCCCGTCACAAGAACTCTGCGTGCTCCAAGGTCATATAGACTCTGAAATGACATAAATTAATTAATGTTTGTTATATGGAAACTAAATCAGCAAAATGCTTTAATTAATTTCTATGCCCTATATATATATATATATATATATATATATATGGCACGTGCAATTAATAGTCGTCGTTCAATTATGGACCCCAAAGATCAGCATTGGTTATGATCGCGAACATGCATGACTCCAAGAAAACAAGGAAGAAAAGTTTATATATAATTTGGTACATAAAAAGTCCAAAAAACTACCTAGAATTCAAGCAAAGAAATCGGTCTAATTTTAAGATCATTAGCATTTCTGATCTTTGCACAATGTAGGGTGCATGTAAACCAGAAAATATATAAAGGTACGTACCCAATATATATATATATATATATATATATATAGAAAAGGTATATATACGTACTTGAAGAAGTTTTCGGTACTCGGAAATGAGGAACTTGACATAATCTGGGAGAGAGTATTGCCTAGATCTGGCAGAGAAAGGTACAAGGTAGTAGTTGTTCACAAAATCGTTCCCGCCGACAGTGATAAGGACGAGTGCTTGGTTAACTAGTTGTTGAGCCTGTTCCTCTCCAACAATTGCTGCCACTCGCCTCTGGTACTCTTGGAAGTATTCCAGTTGTCTGTACATTCTGATTATGTTTATCTGCAAATAAATAAAATTTGTAATTATTAACATCATAAATATATTAAATTCATAAATATGTTGTACATGATATGAATTAGGAAATAAAGCATTAATTTACAGCAAATGTTGACAGCTGAAATGGATGGATGGATAAATGGATGGATGTATGGATGGATGGATCAGGTTCATCAGTAACTCACAAACTGAATTCCAGTGTCATTGAGGATTCCAATGCCAGCAGATGCAAAGTTGGCACCAACGAGTAGTCTTTCTCCAGTCAGCTGTGGGCTCAAGTACGGCAGAAGTTGTTCCGAGCCAAGTTCCCGACCTGAATTATAATGAATTTATAAAATTTTTTAGCACATGAGAAGCAACATTCAATGCAGATCATGATTGGAATAAATATTGATATTTCAACATCAAAAGTAATCAAATCTACATGATGATGAAAAAGAGATGATAATTATTAAAACCCAACTGATAAAATCAGGAATGTTAAGGCCATTAGAGAATCGTCCAGTGGGGCGGTGAGTTGGGTAATCGATTCCGTATGGAGGGGAGTCTGCTCGGGCAGTGGTTGCTAAGTAGTTATTGTTACCGTTATCGACCAAAGAATCTCCAAACACGAAGAAAGCCCGAGCAGCCTCAACTTGACTGTTGTAACAGCTACTTCCAAATGCCAGGACCATTAAAATCATCCAAAAACTACGAACGTTAAACAAAAAGAAGCTAGCCATGGATGGAGTAGTAAAAAAATTAGAAATTGAATTAATGTAGTACTCGATCGATGATCAGAAAGCTTTCTAGATAGATATATGGATGGATCAGCAGATAGCTATAACTATAAGATCTTATGCAAAAAGGTAACAAGGGGGGTTGGATTATATAGTTGGGGGTTCTTGTCTTGTGAAGGGAAAAGGCCCACTAAATTAACAAAGGCGTTCTAGTAGCACTACATGGTGGTTGTGCAATTGGCATTGCCGGCCATGCATGCATGAGGTCATCATCCCTTGCTTGCTAGCTTGATTGCCACTAATAATATTGCTCTATTCATGAATATGAATATATATATATATATATATATATATAGACACACATCTACCAACATATATTTCTGTCTCTCATTTCTGCATATATGTGTGCGAATGTTTGTATATATATTATATATATGTATGTATATATAAGGAATTAAATAGTTAATACACAAATGAATTACATAATTGTAAATCCACAAACTGATGTTTTCTTATAAAACTACAATTATTTAAAGATTTATTTTGTATAAGCTGGTTGTGTATTATATTTAGCATTACTATATATATATATATATATATATATGAAAAAATTTTCACAACCTCGTACTATTCACACAACTTCCACACACCACATTTATTTTATTTTATTTTTTATTAAATATTTGATATATGGATAATAAATAAAAAATTAAATTAATTAAAAAAAAATAAATTCAAAATAAAAATATTAAAAAATTAAAAAATTAAAAGAAAATTAAAAAATGATGGTGTGTGGAAGTTGAAAAGGTTGTGTAGAACTTCCCGAGTCGATCAAATTTACCCAAAGACCGAACAGAAAATGAACGGCCTTAAAAAGATCAGTACGCTATTTTTTGTAACATGATGAATGGTTTAGATGCAGTACTTCTGTTCCTATCGATCAGCTATGTCTATTCACGCATTACATGACCTATTATACTAAGGTAAAATGTCAATAAATATATAACAATTTGGAACTTTAAAACTCTGTTTCTTCTATTTTTTGTTTTCCTTCGTAACTGTACTTCGACGTTTTCTTCTTCTTATATTTAATTTGTTATATATAATTATTGATTGAAAATCTCACCTTCACAACTCAATTTATACCAGATTAACGGATTTTCAACATAATAAAAAATTAAATAAATCATAATTAAATTAAAAGTTTCCCACAAGACACAATTAGTTAGATAGTCACTATAAGAAAAAGGACTATAAATAATCAAGTAACTACATTCAAAAGGACTATTTACAACTAATTTAATTACAAATAATCTTAATAAGTCAAACTATTTTATTTACAAATAATCTTTTTGAATACAGTTAATTAGTTATTTATATCCATTTTTTTGTTTGTAGAGAGTGATCACGTTGCATGTAAAGAGTACTCAACGAGACTTTGAGAAATTAACTCATCTTCACAATTTATTGGTCATTACGGACCTGCGGACTCTTTACATCAAACGATATAATTAAGTCTTCGTATATATAAAGCTCAACACAACGTAATTGTATGTATATATAAACTCAAATTTATTATTTTTATAGTTAATTAAGTATAGACGAAATTCAAATTTAGTCATGTCTTAGAATATTTAGTTATGGTATATAATATAGACAATTGCGTTTTTGTTAAAATTTTCAACCTTCTTCTACGTACGTACTTGTTTGACAAATATGTTAAGGTACGCCGTATTTGGTAATAAGTTATAACCTCAAACTCAGGTATAACGTACGTATATAAACCAAAATTAAAGGTGAACGTCAGATCATCTACAATATATATATATATATATATCTGTTCATGTTATATTATACTATATGGGTGATGATATACTTATCATTCATTTACCATTTTTAGTGTATTTCTTTTTTTTTTTATCATTTTCTTCTAAATATTTTTTTGACATTTTTAATAATTAAGAAAAAATTTAAAAAATATACAATTTTATTAATAATCACTATCTTAACCATATAAATAAAAAGAAAATGAAAAAAAATTAAAAAAAAATGGTAAAAGATTGGTAGAGGGATAGTAAATGTATCATCATTCTATACTTACTCTATGAAACTCGACTCATGATCATTATTTACGCTTCTAGATACTAAATTATAATTATTTGCCTAGCTAATGCTCCTTATTGAAAGTAAATATTATATATATATATATATGTATATAAACGCACCGTTAATTATAATCACAAAAGACATATATATATATATATATATATATCTCAACATCACCACCTAATCTTATTAATTAAATGATCACCCATGTTAATAGTACATAGATTTGAAATCTCAACAAATCCAACTGCACAAATCATGTGTCCCGAGCTGTGAGTTAATTGCAAGCTTGACTAAAAATAAATTTTAGAGACTTCATGGATCCATAAAAATTTGGTATTAAATAGTTCACACTGATTTTCTTACTAAAACATCTGGGGCTATATACCTTTAAATCACAGATGAAGAAGTAATCAGTCCATCTGGCTAGCTAGCAATTGATGCATATTTTCTTACATATAGCAGATCATCAATAGCTAGCAGCTAGTCATTTAATTCATATATAGCCTTTAAATTAATCCCCAAATTAGTTGTAATAATAATAATAATAAAAATACTAATAATAACAAAATAAAAAACCTCACCTTTTTTTCCCTAAAAATCATGTGTAATATTCTGAATTAGCATAAATACATAATGTTATGAACAAATTATGCATGCATGCATACAAATTAGCTAGGGGACCGCGAAGAAATTGTGGACCACTAGTGTACCTGTAAAATAATATGAGATGAAGAGCTAGAAAAGTAGAGCAGGAATTATGAGCTGTACTATGGAAAAGGCATTATAATACCAACAACTCTACACCAATATCCTTGACAGAGCATATAATTTAGCCGTAAAAATCGGTTCAACTAACAATATCCCCTAGGGATCTTGGAATTCATGATTCAACTCTCCTCATGGATATTTCTCAACCTGATTTTCAGGCTCTTAAATTCGCTGTGCAAATTAAGGCATCGACTTGAAAGTCATGTCCCCCTTTGAACCTCTGTCGTACGTACCAACACTCGGCGGTCAGTACTGTTGTCAGTTTTGCTGTGCCAGAGAAAGCCAGAATACGGATCGAGTTCGCCAGAAGTAGTACTTGAACTACTGCAGCTGAATGTACTCATTTGTCCAATGAGATTATTTGCAACCCAATGCCCACCAAACTTTGGCTGTAATAATGGTTTAGTACTGTCACATCAGTTTTTTTTTTCTTCAGTAGCTAGATTAATAGAGTCACAAGGGAGATATAACTTGACAGAGTAGCTCTATAATTATTAAAAAATATTTTTTAATATAATTCCGGCTTAATTTTTTTATTTAATTTATATATTCTTTAATATTTTTAAACATTTTTTTTTTTTATAAAAAAATCACGACAACATTAAAAAATACATATTTAATTATTAAAAAATAATCAAAATCTCATATATATATATATATATATAAAAGAATAGTATTTCTCATTTTAAATTAATAACCCGAGCTTGCTCTAGGAGCAAACTCGAAACAATTTAATTAGCTTAGCTAGCTCGCTATGTATGGTCCCTAAAAAGACCAATTCCCAGTGACCTTAAGATTGACCTCAAAAGAATTGACCTCAAAAGAATGTAGTTCATGTAAGGCGATTGATGGTGTGAATCTGTGTTCTAGTGTTAGCATCTACAGATCAGAGTAGTACTAGTACTACTCATGAGTCATGAGCTTAATGTGCCTAACTCTTAGGCTGTATGTGTTTGCTTAATGAACTAATTTCAAACTACTTAATTTATTATTATTTATTACTATTTATAAAGAGTATTTCACTATTATTAACATATATAGTATTTACTATTATTTACAATTTTTATAGATCTTCTAAATTACCTTAACATCCAAATGTAAATTTATAAATAATTTTTATTAGCAGAAAATTCAGAACAAAGCGAAACCTACAACCCAACCTGTTTATTACTCTAGTGTAAATAGGAGAGAGGAAAGGGTCAATCGAGGAGTCAAAATTGGCCATTTAAGAGTTTGGTTTCCACGTTAGGCACCATTCAATCCCCTCGTATGTATGTTTTCTCTATTTCCATGACTCTGAATTGAAGTCGTAAAAGGGTTGCTGTCATGTTTAAAACTTAAAAGAAGAAAACAAGTATAGCAAGATTTAGCTAGGCAAAGACTAATCAGCAAAAACAAAGATCATCTAGCTAAGACTGCAATTATTTTGGGGGGCTTAATTAGGTCAACATACAGCTTGAAAATAGAGAATGAGGTAGGACCAAGGACTCTCTCTCTCTCTCTCGCTCTTAGATATATATATAGAAACTGTAAGAAGAATCACTACAAACAATTCATGAATCACCAACAATGGAGTACTCTCACCATCCATGAAAAAGAAGTCTCATCTCAAAAATGGAGTCTCAACATGATTAGACAAAGACAAGCGTCTCATCCCTTGGAATTGTTAGAGAACTCAAATATATAATTTCATTCGATCGACTTGTATCAAAATGAGAAAGACTACATATATGGGTATTTATTAAAGTTAATGTCTTTCCCTAGGATTATTATGTGTTTTTGATTTACTAAATACATGTATGGGTGAACTCAATGTAGTGATAGAATCCATGTAGGGTGGATTACATGTCTGAAGAGGTGCCATGTATGGATGAGTACCAAGGAGGCTAGGAACCATGTATGTATGTGAACCAAGAAAGTACTGCGTAGTGATATGCACCATCTAAAAATAGTCTATGAGACTAGTATAAATAGCAAGGTCATGTACTTGTGAAAATCATCAAAAAATAGAGAATACAACAAAGGAGATACATACTCCAGATTATTAAGATAGTTCTCTTTATATGTTTGTAAAAAATATTCACTTTATTTCTAACAAATGGCATCAGTGCACTTTCGATCTTACCAAGGCATTAGCACCCAAGCAAGTAGTAGTAGGTAGACACCATGGTGGGTCTTGGAGCTTCTCAACGTACTCCTATACTACCTTGCACTTGTTCATGATATATATCCATTCTAACATGTCATTAACAACTAGCAAAATCGGTAGACTTGGCTCACATAATTTCATGGCCATTGAATTGTTGAATATTCAAAAAACAATTCACCAAAAAAACCCTTCAAAAAGCTTTCACAAAAATAGCAAAATTTAGGTATCTTGCTGAGTTTTTCTCTGAGACTCACTACCTCACCATAAGTCGGATTGGCGAAAGTATATGACTCTCTCATGCTAAGAAAAACTCTTCTTCAACGCTTCAATATCGGCTATCATCTGGTGAACCTTGCTCTTGTATATTTCGGTCTCACTCTTGTTCCATTGATTCTCCTCTAATAGACGAATACAAGTTTTGTTCTTGTTAATTGAAGGAGAGGGTTTAGGAATGATCATGTGCTCCATCCCTATTGTGTATCCAGATTTAAAACCCAATACTTCTTTGAAGTAATCATCAACCGCTTCATCACCAACCTTGTCGGTCCCTTTTTTAGCTATCCTCTCTAACATTAGATGAATTTGCCCTTCTGGGTTGACCAATGTGTTTCTTTATAAATGGCCACCATATATGGTGTTGTCTCTCGCTACAAATTAGAAATAATAGTAAATTTTAATGCTGAAATAGTTTAAAGTACTTATATTATATCTCTTATAGTCACAAACCTTCTCCTACAATGTTAGACCTTTAGTTTTTGCCTATTTATACTATTCATTCTAGACTTCTCTTGCAATTCTTTTCCCAAGACATCAAATCCCTTTTACAAATTGTTTGTTTATCAAGTTTAAGAGTTAAGCAAAAACCATAGGTATTAGTCTAAACTATTTGAGGCACCTGAGACTATGTAAAAAGAAACAAAAAAATACAAGGAACTTGTAGTAATACTGATATGAAATTTTGGAACAATATAACTTGAATGATCCGCTTGCCCACCTTTCCCATAAGAATTGCCATATATGTTTCTCCACCATTGACGTCTAGCCACGTAGGGTCTTTTTATGCAATCCATATTTTAAATAGACTTTGTGTAGGGCATGGTGATATACATTATACTTGTAGCCCAAATACATTACAACCATCTCACGATGGTTGTCTTTCACCCAATCTTGAACAAAATCTTCCTGCAGCCATCAAATGTACTTCATTACAAGGGTTAGTCATTGTTTACATGCATAATTGTTCCAAAATGAGAAAGCAACACACTTAAAAAAAAAGCACTCAAGACCATCAGGTAAGTCATGCCCTCACAAGGTCAACGAGCTCTTGCTTCTCCTCTTTAGGTACATAACTCCAACTAACATGCCTCATGTTGGCATATACTTTAATGATCCACGTCACTCGACCAATGAATATGGATGTATTCTCACATGAGGGCCCTCGATGACCATCTTGTATAACTAGAGGTATTTTTCTCACCTTCCTAAGGTGTTCAAATAGCGTGCCCTTCGTTGGCCCTCGACCCCGTTTCTTAACATGAGGTGGGTCTACATTAAGCATGTCAATTACGTTTAGCCCCAATCACAACTATGCATTCCATAAACCCATCAATGTTACTAAACTTGCAACAATATATGTATTGATTTGAAGAATCAAATATGCTTACCATGAGATAAATGTAATGCAAACCTGTATTAGTGTTCCCTTCTCCAACATCTGCTCCACCCATAGCCTCTTGTGCAAAAACAACTCCTACATCCTGAGTTTCCTCATTTGGGTCAAGCTCGTCCTACAACATGCTTCTCAGAGGCAATGCTTCTTCTTCCGGTATGCTACTTATGAAAGTTCTACAATTTCGAACTCAACTCCTCCGAAACATTGTTGTTTTGAAATGGGGCATATTTGCTGGAATTCAAATAAGTTTCTATTAGTATGCAACAATTAAAAGTAGCAAGAGAAGAGATTAGATACTATGTAACATACTTAGCATTAGAGGTGCTGATTATTCAGCCTCTAACTAATTTGTTTGTGGCATGACTCGTATTGAACAAAATGATTTACTATTTCCATTTATCTCATTTCTTTTTATATTTGCAATATCATATAAAAAAAAATATAGTATCTCAAGGCAAATGTGGACTCAAAGCATTTCATGCCTTTTGGTGGGGGGATAAGACAATATACCAAGACTTTTGTGGTGGTGGCATGACAAAATAATAACTTGTTCTAATTTTAATACCCTTTTTTGTTATCTCTTTTCTTTGTTTGGTAATAGGTGGACAAAAATTGAGATAAGAGATATTGTCTGGAGTCCCAATTTGAATTTTATGAAAGCACAGTAAGAATAAAGGCCTTAGAGAAGCATGCTTGATCAGCATTGTAATTTATAGTTACACATTTACATATTGTCCCAAAGCATATACCTCCATGTGTTGGACATGGAACAATTAAGTTGCAGCACGTTGCCTTCAAAGGGATGCAAGATATCTATAAACATTGTCAAAATATCAACACAGTCCACAAATGTACAACACAATTCACAAATGCACAATACAGTTCACAACTTACCAACACAGTTTGGTACTTTTTAGTACAAAATAAGTCATCTAGTCCATACCACATTTCTTGTACAAAAGTATAAGTCATAGATATTTCATAGTCCATGCCAACATAATTCATACCAACACAATTCAGTTTTTAGTACAAGGATAAGTTCTCACAGAAACCATGTACAAAGGAAGAAACCAATGCAATATGAAGAAACAATGTACAAGTGAAAATAATGGGATACATTTTCCTTAATACAACATATGCTCCAACAGTTTTACAACATTTGCATAAAGCTCCATTCCAAGATGTCAATCTCTTATCATGCAATTTATGTAAGGAAATAAAATTACAATTTTACAACAATACAACATTTGCATTGTCCCAACCCTTTAGATAAGTGCAAAATATCAATCACATCTAGCTATATGTTAAACTTTCTAGCCCACCATGGCATCATAATAAACCATTCTTTGCAAAAACGAGTTTAAGGAAGTAAATAAACAATGTCCAATAGTTGAATTTAACAAATTCACAACCAATTGCGAGCTAGTCCTTCAAAATAATACAATAAAAAAAATCGTAATGATCCACACAATTTACATACATAAATTCCTAACAATTGACAAACCCAAAGTTGATCTCCAATATATACCATCTAGATTGCATATTTTACCAATTTATAGTAATATTGTAGTGTAGTATCTCCTTAGGTAACAATTTAAATTCATCCATAAACACCCAAAAAACAATCTTTTTAGGCTCTTTAAGGGCACGGTCCATGTGATTTACACAACTAAATACCCAATGCATCCCCATGCATGGGGTCATTATCTAATGATCTAAAACTATATCACACCTAAATTCATGCAACATGACCAATACTTGCTAATGGATGGTGTGCAATAACATTCGTACTTGTAGCGTTTGCATTATAGCACGTTATCAATTGATGAGCAAGCTAATGTTTTCAACTTACTTGTGGCAGAAGATGTGAAACCAACCAGCCATGTATCTAGTGCATGACACCTATCTAGTGGATGACACCACAATAGGTGCTCATGGATAGGAATGGTGGTCCAATTTTGGAAATGATTGGAAAACAAATCCAACTGTCATGTAACATAGTGTAAGTTATGCAAGAGTATGAATTCAACTAAGATAAATATAAGAAACAAATAGTGTTGCAGCTTGAAATTCATTGTCAATCAACATACCAATATGACTTTGAATATTTAAAAATCACCATCAGCCTCCTCATTCAGCTGATTCTCAGACTCGCTACCAAAGTTATCATCGGCACTAACGTCCTCCATCCCTAAGTCATCGTCAAGCTTTTCATCATCGTTGACTGCTTGCATTAGATCTCTGCATGATATGACTACTGGATCAACTGAAAATTTTCTTCATCATTTCGGTTCAATGGTTCAGACATTCCTGATTCACTCTCAAGAATGGGGGGGGTAGTTGTTAGTGTTATTGTCACCGTCATCTTCTGAGTCACCCTCTAATGTTTCATCATAATCCTTCCAATCCTTAACAGAAGTTACTGCAGGAATGTAACATTCTTGTAATTTTATGGATGACCTGCCAACTTTCCCCCAATATTGAATAATCGAGATAAAATACTTGACTTGTTTGGGAGGCAAGAAAAAAAAAAGTTCATCTTTATACCATTGCCAAGTAGTATTCACTACCGTCAAATTAACTTTGACACGTATCCCCCTTATTGGGTCACCCATGTCATACCAACCACATTAAAAGAGATATACTTATGCCAACCCAACTCTATAATATAATGTATTATACTATAAAAGTCAACATAGGACCTTGATACTTGCCGTGAACCACCAACTTGCTGTTTTGAGTTCGTTGATGCCTTTCACAATCTTTCGCATAAAATTAAATCCCATTCATTATGCAATCGGAGTAAGATGCAACCCATGGATCGAGACCACATGCTAAGGCTTAAATCTCATTATTTAATGCAGTAGGAGTAGCTGCACGCAACTCTTGAATCTACCATATAGAGAATAATAAAAGCAATTAGTTATTCATGCCAAATGAGGAGAATGTAGTTATATGTACAGACGGGTTTGTATCTTACGCATAATTTGAACCAAGATAGGAATTGGCTTTAGTGCATGAGATCAATGTCATGAGGGTCCTCTTCTTGAATCTTGTTATAATGCTCATTGTCAATATATGCGAACAGATCAATTACCAAGGGGACTAATAACATTATATAACAAGCATAAAGTGGGCATCAAGTCAATGATGATGCACTTACTCAATGTATTGCTCAATCTTTGGACAATTGTTAAGTATATACCATTGGGCCTTGACCATTAGTATGTCTTGTAATTCGTGGGAACTTGCAGTTCCCAATAGTCTAACTTTTTGTGAGAAAACAGATAAACTTTCCTATATCCTGACTCAGTTCTCCCATGCGAACATCGTTGTTGTGCTCCTCTCGATTGTATCTAGTTTCAATATCACAAAAGGTACATTGAGCTTTGTTGCACATATGCCTTAGCAATTGATCCCTCTGGCAAAGCTCTGTTGTAGACGTACCGCTTAAACTTCCCTAAATGCCTCTCAAAAGGGCATATCCACTTGTATTGCACAGTTCTGCCAAGAATGCCTTTGGCAAGTGAATGTCATGGTGCACCATGATATCAAAAAAAGTGGAGGAAATATCAATTTTAGTTTGCAGAGAATAATTGGAATGTTAGCTTAAAGACGATGCAACACTGATAATTTTAAAGTTTGGGATCATGATTCTTTAGAGAAGGAGCTTAAATCTATTAAGGCTTGATCCACATTAGCCTGTAAGAACCCATCAATGACAATCGAAAACAGTGTTTGCATAAAGATATGACAATTATGACTTGTCATTCTGCTGATCTTTCCATTTCTAGATCAACAAATCTATCGGAGAATTTTACTTCTGACAACCATTCACAAAAAACCCTTCACTTATTTAAGTTTAATGTGTAGCACCCAAGACTCATAGTGATATGATCTCCATCATGCTGTAAATGTAATTCTTTCCTTATTCCAAGATTAGATAAATCCCTACACGTATTGACGAAGTCCGTAATTTTTCCTTCAATAGTTAGAAGTATTCCTAAAATGTTATCGCATATATTTTTCTCAATATGCATGACATCCAGGTTATATTTTAGGGCCAAGTCTGACTAGTAGGGAAGCTAAAAAATTATAGACTTTTTGCCCCAATTTAGTTGATTGGGCGTTCGTTTATTTTATAAGTAGATTTACCAAACTGGACATGTGAAACTTCTCGTAATTATTCTAAAAATTCTTTTCCCATGGCCCTTGATGGTTGGAGTCGGTGCTCTTCGCACCCATCGAAAGCACTTTTTTTTGCCTCCAATTGTGATCTGGTGCCAACCATCATCAATGCCCTGTATAACAATGTTATTGCCCGTATTTCAATCATTGTGAATTTGTGTCAGCTCCACATGACAAATATGCCATCTTGCCTTTCGTGCTCCACCCAGCAATATTGGATCATACGAGAAAGTCATTGATAGTCCAGAGTAGCCCTGCATGCAACCTAAACATTTGTCCACTGTTCACATCATAGGTACGAATACCATCTACCCATAATTCTTTCAACTCATCGACAAGAGAACACAAAAACACTTAAGTCATCATTACTTGGTGACTTAAGGATAGGGATTAGCAATGACAACGTGGTGTACGGATCTTTCATGCATGACTAAGGAGGCAAGTTGTAAGACACAACTAGTATTGGCCAAATACTGTACGGCTTACTCATATTATTGAATGGCTTAAACCCATCACTCGCCAAACCAAGTCTCACATTGCCCATATCTTGGAAAAACCTGCAATGCTTGTTATCAAAGTCTTTCCATAACCTTAAATTTACTAGATGTCGCATGCATGTCGAGTTGTCAACATGTGTATCGACATGCCATCTCATGGTTTACGCTGGCTTCTTTGACATAAATAGCCTTTGTGATCGTGGATTCAGGGGGAATTATTGAATAACCTTTTATAGTATCATTTGTTGTTTACTTGTGCTTGCAACCTACGTAGTTGCCTTACATTTATGACATTCATTGTACAGTGAATTTTCTTTCCAAAACAAAACACAATCATTTAGACACACATATATCTTTTCATAACTAAAGCCCAAGCCATGCTCCAATTGAATAGCATCGTTATATGAATTCAGGAAGAAAGCTTCGGGAAATGCAGCTTGCAACAGCTTGATGACTATGTCAAAAGACTTCACGGTCCAACCACCCATACTCTTGATGTGAAGCAGCTTGATGACGAATGATAGCTTCGAGAACTTGGAACATGAGAGATAAAGTGGATGTCGTGTGTTGGCTAACAACTCCTCAAAATTGATGATAGCTTCACTTGCATTTTAATTTCCTTCATGGATAGCTGAACTATTCGTGAACGGCCCATGATAGATGTCATCTAATATCTCGTTGACGTCATCGATGTAGTGATTGTAACCCGATACATCATTTTCTTCCTTGTCAGAGAAAGTAGTATCTACAAAAGGATCATCTTCTCCATGGAAAATCCACTTTGTATAGGTCGGGTCAATCCCTTTGAAGAACAAATTATCCTCCATGTTACGAATAGAGTGGAAATATCTATTTTGACATCTTTTACATGGACAACTAATCTAATCAGTTTTCGGTGCATGGGCTTCTGCCATGATTAAGAGTTGTCAAACACCTTCACCAAGACTTATTCATCTTATACAGCCAACCAGCCGCTTCATGGCAAAGTGCACAAATTGGGATAGTTGAAATTGGCTGTGTAATGACCTCTTAAGAGATAATATTACATGGAGAGGATATTTGGCTCTAAAAAAGAATGAACTAAATATGCATTATTTCATTCCATGGCTATGATTTCCAGTTTAATGGGCCAACATCTAAAATGAACTAATTCCACAACTACTTGTTGCGGAGGGATTTTTTTCTGGGAGAATCCTTCATGAATATTGTATCAAATATCAAATGTCACAAATGGTCATTTCACTAGGAAAATGTTGTTAACATGTTGGCTATGACACTAGAATTCAGGCTTCAACACATTAAAAATAAGGTTTATATTCCTTTTCCTTTACACTGTATCTACTTGTTTTTTTTGGGAGGGGGTGGGGAGTGAAGGAATCAATAACTGTTATAAAATTGGAAAAGAGAAGATGTTTGTCTTCTGAAAAGGTATTTTGGTAGCAGCACACCATGCCCTTTTACACAACCATACATAAGTGTCAATGAGAGTTTTAGTCATGAGTAAGAAGGGGATCTATGTGAAGTTAACCTCTAAATTTATAACTACAATAATAATAAAATCAGATGCACCTTGTTGGATACCACATCAATTTGAAGAACAACCTAGTTTGAATTGGTGAACAGATCAACAAATCTAAGCCCTCGAAACCTGTAACAAGCTGATCCTAGAAAGAATTAGTAACTTTGCTAATATGCAAAAATGTGATGATTAATGACTTAATGTGAATTTATTGTCTAGTTCGGATGCCGCATACACAATAAATAGCCATCTGAGTTGTATGCCATATCACATAATTCTATGAACTTTAGAACTTCTCCACCCCAAATGAATAAGAAAACCATCCCAGTCCACAAATTTCCCTCAAGAAGGATGGATCAAGAACAGTCGTGGCAACCCCCAAACTAACTTGAAAAAAGTTAGCATGAGATGATTGCCTAATTTTGACATGGAAATCAAATCGTATGGCTAATATCCAATTGTTGACTACATAAAAAGTGATGCCAAATAAAAGGAGATCCTAGTAAGTCTAGGCAACAACTCATTTAAACTGTACTTGAACTAGGAGTCCACCATGATTTTAAGTGTTTGTCTTAGATATTATAAAGAACACATGGATTTGACTAATTCACAGATTTCATTACCTCTCATTTCATATGTACAATTGAAAGAGTGAAGTTTAAACCCAAAAAAAAAAAAAAAAACAAGGGAAAAATCGAGAAAGCAAAGATGAGGAAAACCCTCTCGTTTGGAAATAAGAATCATGTCTTGAAAGCAACAAAAGTAAGAAGTTTAGCAAGGGTTCCTAGCAAACCCTTACATTTGGCCTTTGATGAATAGAATTCTATTTTGGAACATTAGAGGAGTGGGGACCTCTAGGAAAAGATTAATAGAGGTGGCCTCAAAGCATAATCCTAAAAATATTGTTTTGGTTGAACTTTTTATTCTCCAGCATAAAATTCATTGTCTTCACAATACACTTAAGAGGATGGACTGTTTTTTGAATAAAGAGGAAGGAGGTAAATTGTTGCTATTTTGGAAAGAAGGCCTACATGTGCAGGTTTTGTCATCTCACTCTCAACACATTACATTGGTTGTGACTAAAAATAATCAAAGAATAGTTGTTTCTTTTATCTATGCTAAATGTACTACTATTGAAAGGAGAATTCTTTGGGGTGAATTACATCGGCATGATGTCAAAGATATCCTGTACATTGTCATGGGTGATTTTAGTATCATTCATTGTGAGGAGGAGAGGAAAGGTGGAAGACCTAGACAAGTTTCAGCTATGGAAAACTTTAATGGATTTATTGAATCCTGTGGTCTTGTTGATCTCCCTAGTATTGGAAATACTTTATCCTGGTGTAATGGGCATGCTGGCAGAGCGAGAAGTTGGGCTCGGCTGGATAGGTGCCTTATGAATATGGCATTTCTGAATTTTTTGCCTCAAGCTGATCAAAAGTACTTGCTTTAGATGACATCGGATCATGCTCCAGTAATTTTAGAAATGGATTTTTCCAACACTCAGTATGGTCCTATTTCATTTAAATTCCAGGAAATGTGGGTATAACATAATGATTTTCAAAATTATGTTGCTAAAACTTGGATGGATGATGATTATGATTTGGTTTCGTTTAGTGCTTGAGGAGTCTTTCTTTGAAGCTCAAAAAAATGAAGTAGGTTTTCAAAAAATTGAATAAACAGGTGTTTGGTCACACTCAGGCTCAGATAAAACTCCTTGAAGCTCAGGTTGAATATTTAGAGAAACAACTTCAAACTGAATATTTGAATGATACTGAAATGGATTTACTAGCAACTTAAGAAGAACTTAAGGTGTAGAATCAAAGAGAGGAGGCTCGAGTGTACTAGCATTTTAAATTTCAATGGATCGATAAAGGTGAAATGAATGGCAAGTTTTTCAAGGCTATGTAGGGAAAAAAATCCAATGCATTTTAATGATGGAAGATTGCTTAGCTCACCAGAAGAAATTCATGATAGTGCGGTTGAATATTTTCAAGAATTCTTGAGGAGTCGTGAAGAGGGTGACTTACCTGATCTATTTGAGTTAATTATTCCAGTGGTAACTAGAGATGAAAACGCTGTTCTTATGCAAGCTCCATCACCTACGAAAATTAGAGTTGTAATGTTTTCCATTCCTATTGAAAGTAGTTGGGGGCCAGATGGGTTTGGTTTAGGTTTTTTCCAAGCTTGCTAGAATATAGTGGAAAAGGACGTATGTGATGCAATGACTAATTTCTTCACAGGGACACCGCTTCCTCGGTTCTATATTGCTTTAGCTATAGTCTTGATCTCTAAAGCATTAAATTCTTCATGGTTTGATAAGTTAGACCTGTAAGTCTTTGTTTCGTGGTGTGTAAAGTTGGTTCCAATATTTTGGTTCGAAGAATTGAACCTTTGTTGAATTTAATAATTTCCCTAGAACATGGCACTTTTATTCCTGGCAGGAGTATTTTTAAGATTGTCACAATTGCTCAAGAATGGTTCACTCTTTGAACAAAGCAACAAGGGGTGGAGATGTTTTGGTCAAAGATGATATTGGTAAGGCCTATGATACGCTGAGATGGGATTTCCTTTTTCATGTCTTGAAAGCTTATGGGTTCTCGCAATCTTTTCGTCATCTGATTAAGCAATGTGTTGAAAATCCATGGTTTTCAGTTGTTATGAATGGAACCTCAAAAGGTTTTTTCAAGGGAGGTCGGGGTGTGAGACAGGGAGATCCATTATCCCCGCATCTTTTTATTATGGTGGAGGAGATTCTCTCTCACCTAATAAAAAGAAACTTTGCCCAAGATAAAATTAAACCTTTTGTTCATCCTCAAGGTTCTCCACTAATATCTTATCTTTTATATGCAGATGACATTATTGTTTTTGCTAATGAAGAAAAAACTTCTTTACGAGGCATTACTAAGACTTTAAGAGAATGTAAGTAGTGGTCTGGTCAGGTGGTTAACAAGGCAAAGTCGGCTATTTAATTTTCAAATAGTCTAGGCCTCGCAGGTGTACTTTACTTAGAATAACGAGCTTCATGGAAGGTAATCTCCCGATTTCCTACCTTGGAGTACCCATTATTTCTAACAGATTAAAAGTTTCTCATTTTGATGAGTTGAGTAATAAAATAAGAAGCAAGATAGGTGGATGGAAGTATAAATTATTGTCATTAGGGTCGAGATTGGTTTTGCTTCACCAAGTTTTGTCTAGTATCTTGGTGCATTTGCTATCGACGGTTGTTGCTCCTAAATTTGTTTTTTTGGCCATTAATCATCTTTTAAATTCCTTTTTTTGGGGGTCTTTTGATGGTAAAACTAAAAGAAAATGGGTTGCTTGTGATAAACTTTGTAAACTTGTGGCTAAAGGTGGCGTTGAATTGTAGAGTTTGGAAAAGGTTCAAAAGTCTCTTCATATGAGATTTACCTGGAAATTGGAAGCAGATAGCTCTTTATGATCAAACTTTTTCCGAGCAAAATATGTTAAAAATTTACATCTTTCTCTTATGAATGGCTAAAAGGGTACTAGATTCTGGTGTAGTGTCATATAGGTGAAGCCTCAAGTTCTGAATCACTCCAAATGGCGTATTCGGAATGGTAAAGTCTCTTTTTGGAGGGACAATTGGTTAGAAAATAGCCCGATTGTTGATACTTATCTAGTGGTAGAGAACCCCCAACTGAACATTCAAAAGTGTAAAATAGAGAATGACTAGGATATTGAAATGATTTCTCGACTAGCGAGTTTTGAGAAAATGCAGGAATATTGGATCAGTTAGGAGAACAGAAAGAAAGTACTGATGGACCTATTTGGAAATCGATTGATAATGGTAAATTTGCTTTGGAGAGTGCTTGGGACTGTATTCGTATTAAGGCCTCTAAATTGAGATGGTCTGAATAGGTGTGGAATAATGCTTTGCGCAAGAAAATTTCTGTGATAATGTGGAAAGCAATTCATTATTTTTTTATCTATGGATGATCACATTCGACTTATAGGCATTCCAATGGTCTCTAAATGTCAGTGTTGTGAGTCAAGAGGGTATGAGGATCGGAATCATGTGTTGGCCATTAGTAATATTTCTAAGGAAATATGGAGAAGAATTTCGTTGCATCTGAGAATGTCTTCTATCCGAGGCAGGTGCTGAAGGGAAATAGTTGAGATGTTGTTCAAGTGTGCGAGCAAATCCTCATCAAAAGGCATGTTGATTAGTTTGATACCTTCTATTATTACATGAAAATTATGGCTTTGACGATGTGAAGCAAAAATGGATGGAAAAAAAGTAAGTTTGAAAATTCTCTGGAGAAACATTAAATTTTGGATTGCTTGGACAGGATTGAAACTTAAAGAGATCTCAAATATTCGGTTGAATGATGAAAATATTTTGAGAACTTTAAATATTTAGGTGAAGCTGAGGAAACAAAAACATGTGCAAGTTGTGAAATGGTTATGTCCTCTTACAGATGGTTTCAAATTAAATGTTGATGGTAGTTCGATTGGGAATCTTGGTGTTTGTGGAACCGGTGGTATCATTAGAAACTTTAATGGAGATTTGATTTTGGCTTTTTCAGCATCTTTAGGGAATGGAACAAACAATTATGCTAAGCTTCATCTCTTTTGTTTGATTTTTGACATAGTGCCGATGCAAATATTTTAGCTCTAGAAATTGAAATGGATTCTTTGGTTGTTGTGAAATGGATGAAACAAGGTGTGTGTGGCCTTTGGTATCTTTAATTTTTTTGGGAGGATATTCAACATTACTTGGCTGGCATGCAAGTAACATTTCGACATATATATAGAGAATGCAATGCGGCATCATATTTTCTTGCTCGTCTAGGTGTGGGAGAGACTAATAATGTTTGGCATTGGTATAGAGAGATCCCTCATAAACTAAAAGGTATTTTAAGTGTTGATACGGTGGATTTGCCTTCAATAAGATGTTAATGGTTTTATTAAGTATGGTAGTTGGCTTTCTGAATAATGTTTTATTTGGTTTATGTTTTTGCTTTATTGATGTATTGTTTATTTTTGGAATGGTTTTTTTAAGCCTAGGTTTTAGTCTTTTTGATATTACGTAAACTCCTAGGTGAATGATTTGTAATCACGGTATTTATTTGCCATAAATGAGGGCTTTATTAATAAAATTAGAGTATGAGTCATTATTAGACATATGACCTTGACTCTTCGTTAAAAAAAATGATGAAGAAAAATAAATAAGTCAATTTAGCACCCCCTCCCCATGATCCCCCAAGAAATCAAATATGATATCCCCACTTATTTCATTGATGAGTAAACAATAGTAAAAATCATTGAATGAAGCTTCTATATTGCCTACCTCAAATATACAATAAAGGAAAAAAACAAAAAAGGAAAAAAAGAAGAAATACAAGAAAAAGAAGAAACCTTGATTCTAGAGGCTTATAATTGCATCAAAAGGACGACAACAAATAGTACTCTCAATCAATCCTATAATGGCTTGTCAAATTCAAAATTTTTAGTTTTGGTATGCAAGAGGATTGTCATTATTATTACTCTATTGCTTTGTGAAGCTACACTCCCTCCATCGACTACAACTAGTGAAATGCATTAAAACCTGGATGTGTTTGCAATAGCATAACTGCATATGCCTATGAACAAAGTGAAATGGAAGAGGTTTCAATGGTGACACTCTCTGAATGTATTTGGTTGCAGGCCTTTCCTGTGACATTGGAAACCAAGTAAGCTTCAATCTCATTGGTCTTGGTTGCAAATGCCAATGTTAACTTAGTCCATTGAACTAAAAGACTCGCCTTATCTATTGGCATTTTTTGGGAACTTGTTCTGTTGTAAAACGGTATCTAGAAATTGTATTTTTTTTTTTGGGCATAGTTCAGTTTTTGATGCAACTAAAATCTGTGTCTTAATGGAAATGTTTTTGTGGCCAATGGAAAATCATTGTCTCTATTCTCTCACTTAGGTCTTTCTAGACACCACCACCCCCCTTTTCATCTCTATTCATTTAAAAATTCCTGTTCTTTTTCTAAACCACCACCACCACCACCACCACCTCCCTTCTCTTCTCCAAATGTCCATTCAGATTTTCTCCATATAAACACAAGGCTATTGCAGCCACTCCAACCATGGTTCCATCAAGAGAAAACCTTTAAACCACACGATCTGGTTTTCCTAAAAGACCAGCCGGCCAATAGTAGCATCACACCTCGGTTCTCCCAGCCATCCTAATTTTATTTACTATGCACTTTATTACATATGAACAAAACACCCCCTTCAAGGACAAGCCATGTGCGATGCTCTTTCCCTTCCTCGACAAGCCCCATGTGAGCTTTGTGAGTCAAGAAATCGCACCCACCCACCCCCTAGAAGGCAACAATCAAACCTGAAACCACTGCACACCACCACTTAGACGTTTTCGGCGGAAAATTCCCTTGAACTCGACGACCTGAAACCAGTTGAACTTGATTGCGGTAATTTCTGAACAAGTTAAACTTGACGGCGCGACAACCACTCTTGTTGGTAATTTCTTTACAATTTGAACTCGACGACGTGGCAAGGAAACAGACGGCAACATAGCGGTTTGATTTTGGGTTCAAAAATGCACAAGCTACTATTGCGAGTTCCAAGACTTTTTTCACAGTTTTTGATCCACTGATTTTCTTTGATCGACTAATTTTCTAGTTTTTGGGTTAGTCTTTGTAATGAATTAAAATCGAGTGATTTTCCGAATGTAATCTGGGTTGTGAGTTGCATAGCATGGTGTGGCATTGAGCAAGAGTAAATAGCATACCAAGTGTTTGTAGAAATGAATCAATGGATTCAGAAATGCACAAGCTACTACTTGAATGGTTTACAATAATTTTGAATATGTACTTGATTTTATAACAATGCCAACTTTGAAATGGAAAATGATTTCAATGTACAATTTGATGTAAGTACTCAGTTTGTGAGCATTGTTAAACTATCATCCCAGTGGTAAATGGCCTTGAACCGAAGGGTCCAAATGTTGGTTTTTAAATATGATTTTTGCACATTGCTCCTTCAAAGAAAACCAAAGCATATTGAACTCTAAACTCATTGATTTCTCTAAATGATTTTTGCACATTGCTCCTTCATAAAATAACACTAAACTCATTCAAGGACAGTCACTTTAATAGGATATGTATTGAAGAACCGAAAATTGCAACTAGGTTGCCTCACGTCCTAAAATTGCAGTTAGGCAATAACTTCGTGTGGGGAAATTGTAGTTTTTTGCTCATGGTTTGGAGTTCTGAGCTTTTCAATGTGTAGTTAAGGATTTTCACAAACTAATGAACCAATTAACAATGGTGTACTTAGGCGATGCCTTTATATCAATAAAACTTTACTTATATATATATATATATAAAAGGTCTATAATTATTTTTCTTCCATTGTTCTCAAAACTTCTATCATTATTTTTTCTCCAAATCACTGAACCAGGTAGGGGCACAGTTCTAAAAGCTCCCTAACTTTTTTTTTTTTATATGTTAAAAGCTCCATAAATAACAACTCTTTCCTTTTTATGCTTACATTTTTAGAACTATTATATAAGACCCATATGCAGTCTGGGCATAGAGATAGAACAATAATGGAACAATGATGGGCATAAGTTAAAAAGCTCCATAGCCATTTTTGCACCATTTTCTTGCGATTTTTGCTTCCATTTTTGCTGCTTTGAGGTGTTGGCTTTTTGGGGGGCTGTCGCTATTCCAAGAAGACTAGTGGCTTTGGGGGGCTCTTTTGCTGTGATGCAATGCATGATATCTAAATGAAAGAGCTGACGTTTCAAATTTTAATTGGCAGGCTGGTCTTCCTTAAAGACCAGATAGACTGATCAGAAGATGCTCTCTTCCATCAATCCCCAACCTTAATGCTAGCCAATATCACCAGGCAATTGCTCAACTCAATTACTTCTAACCAAATCGCAACTATGAACAATATTCTAGTTTTTAGCGAACCCCATGATGACTTCCTGCAGCCTTGTGTTATTGGGGCTATCAAGACACCCCTCACATTGACTATTGTTTTAATACTACACACATACACATATTTGTTATAAAACTAAAAAGAAAACTACTACTATTGCAAGAGAAATGTAAAAGAAACTTTCTGAAACTTTATTCATTCTCTATATTTTCTTATGAATTTCATTACAACTGAAACCCATATTTATAGGCGTTGAAATTACTATGCAAGTTATTATGCAAGTCACTATGCAGATTTTAAAATAATAGTGGTGGGGTCATTCACATAATTTTTAGTGGTGGGACAGGGGGGCGGCTGCCGACGTTCGTTCATAACACTCCCCCTTGAATGACCACCCATAAAGAATCTGCCTCGTTAAAACCTTGCCAAGGAAAAACTCAGTGGGAAGAAAAACCAATGGCGAAGGAAAAAGAGTACAGTCTCTTTATGTATCCACAAGTGCTTTAAGATTGCCTCATTAAAACCTTGCAAAGGAAAACCCAATGGGATAAAACCTTAGCGAAGGAAAAAGAGTACAATCAGCACAAGTCTTCAGGACTTTTACTCCCCCTGGAAAGTGCATGACAATAGTTTTTGAGTTTTCATATTTTAATATTCTGCACAATTTTCTTGAAGTCGCAGTTGGTGATGTCTTCGTGAATAAATCTGCCAGATTATCACTTGATCGTATATTTGATATATCCTCCTTTGATTTGAGTGATACAAGCAGCATATCTTTGTATAAAATTGTTGAGCTATCAAAATATCACACTTTTCTTGGATATGTTGAGTCATTGATCTCAGCCAAATATACTCTCGACTTGTTTCATGAATTGCAATAATCTTTGAGTGATTTGAAGATGAAAAATAATATTTGGTTGACAAACTTAATAGAAATCTGATACCTGCAGTAATACTTAAACTCTCCCTGATAATATGCGTTAGTGTTTCAAGTAATAAGCAAATATGATTTCAGTATATATAACAAGTTAAGAATTCAAACACGATCTCCAACTAAATAATGCTTAGAGAGAGTATGATAATATTTTCATCTAAAATTTTCTCCCTCTCATTCGGCGTTATTAGGAAGAACTTGTTTGTATACAGCGGAAATAACATTGGAAACCATCTATGTATGATAAAAGCTGTAAAAGTTTTGAGGTTTAATATTATCGATTCGGCGGAAAATCAAATCCGCTTGACATTGTGGACAAACGAGATCTTGAAGAGATTTGAAGGCTTCGGGTTGTTGTTTAAATATAACCAATTTTACCATTGGTTTACTCCAGCAAAAAGATCTCGCATTCCTCATAGATTCAGTTATTGTTCATCCAGAACGATATTATGTCTGATAGAAATTCTAATGTCCCAGATTTAAACCACGAACCTTTTATACCTCAACCACTTATATTTTCTCCTGAGGCTGTAAACACCATGATAGGAGCAGAGATATATCTATCTAGTAAATCTGATCCTGAAATTGTTGCAGCATCAAGAACCCTCAGTGCTCAATATGCTGCTTCTCTTACAACTATGTCACAGAGGCTATTGGCGAGAACGAGTGAGGCTGATCATCTTAAAAATCAAATATCTGAGTTGCATCAAACGCTTGCAACTAAAGATAGAAAAAATAAAGATTTAAAACAAGAAAACAAGGAGCTGAAAAAACTTGTAGACTGGTATTCTCGTGACCTAAAAACACGAGTAGAAGAGCTGGAACGAGAATGAGCTCAGATATAAAGTCAACAACAGCAGCTAACGGCAGAGGTTCAGCGTTTACAAGAAAATAGGGATAGCTGTAATTAATCTCGCTGGCTTTTGAAATTATGCATCCAGCATATCTTGTAAAGTGAGATTTGAAGAGATGATGGTTTGTCTTGTTCTTATTTCCATTTCTATAAGAACCGTCTTTAGCTTCATTTAGTACACATCAAATCTTCTTCTCATATCTATAATTCATCTGTATTTGTATTCTTATTCTACAAATTTCTAATGGCTCATCAATTTCCTTTTACAATCAACATATGAGGTATCCTTCACCTCATATGGTTTCTCACAATCAACATATGAGGTATCCTTCACCTCAATTACAAGTTGATCCTGCATCTTCCGCAGGTGCAATGTTGTAGCAAGCAAATGATCTGGCTAATAAGTCAGATCGTGAAACTGTTTATGAGCTGGTGACTCTCGGCACCTGATGAGTGCACAAAAATGCACTCTAAATACTCTATTTAAATACTAAAAGAAATGAGAAAATAATGGATATAACTCATGTTATTAAAATTAATGGTCATTTATCTTGAAATAGATATAAGCATGATTTAATATATTGATGAGAATATAAAATGCCATATTTTCCTCTCTTAATGTTTAATACTTTATTCTTATTTGATGCCTAAATATACTCATTATTCTTATATTTTGATTTAAGACACAAATGGAGACATTAGGAGCAAATGAAGATAATTGCGGAATTTTAAACAGTTCTGACATCTTTTCGTAATATGGGCATAACTCTCTCATCCAATTTTCGATTGAGCTGATTCAAGATGATCTAGAACCGCAAGAGAAATATCTATAACTTTTGTGTTTTATGTTTGAAGAGATATCCACTAAATCTAAGACAAAATCGACCATCAAGTGGACGCACCTGCACTTGACGTTCCTGGATATTTTTCAGTCACTTGCATCAAATCCAAATGTTATCATAATATTTTTCAGCAAGCACTCCTACACCAACTTGAAAATTCAATGATCAATTCATATGCAAGATTAAGTGCACTCAAGTTTTTTGTAGACAAATTATTTGACCACAAGATATTAAGTCATACAAGACAACTAATGGATAGAGAAGCAAAATTGAAACACTCAACCTACAAGCAAAATCCAGCTCATGCATGGTGGGAAAACAAATGATCAAAATGATAACTCACAAATCACTTGGATTCAAGAATGGCACATGGCAAAACAAGTTGAAATTGTGATGATTTTGTCATGACAACTTGCATGTAGGATACTTATAAATAGAAGGAAGGGGTGTGTGTTCTAAGAGAATGCTTAGTGTGGGAGGATGCTTTGGAAGAACCATTATTTTGAGAGCTTGAGAAAAGAAAAGAAAAACCAAAGAAGAGAGAAGAAAATAATGGTTGGCTCTTCCATATTATCCCTTGGAGAATTTTTGTTGCATATTTTCAATATGTGTAACTAAATTCTCAAGGAGGGCTAGGGATGAACTTGTGTGTGTGATGGTATTTGTAATTTATTTTTGATTAATGTATTTGGTCTTTAAATATTAAAACTCTTTTGTTCTATTATTCTCAATTTATTTGTGATGTTTTTTCGTCTTCAAATAATTATAGAATCTATTTCGTTTATGGATTCAGTCATGCTTTTTCTATTGAGTGAATTAGTTTTATAATTATATTTGGAGCAATTGATTATCTATATTGATTTAATTCTCTGCTGCAATATCGCCTCTTAGGTATATTGTCGTCGTTGGATTTTCTCAATATCGATAACAATTTATGAGAGTTAAGCGCGAAAAATGATTTTTCAAAGAGTTACATGTGATTTAAATTTTGGTTATTAATGTTATATCTTCCGATTAAGAATTTGGACATAGAATTCTTAATTGAGTTATCAATGAATTAAGAATAAATTTGAATACCACAAATACACAAGGAATTTCCTACGCTCTACTTTTCGTCTCATTTTTAGAATGTTCAAATTACTCATTTAGTTTTAATTTACGTCACACTCTAAAATTTACTTTTCGCACTTATCTAAATTTTTTTGTTAATTTCGTTACTGTTCTTCAATTTCTCAATCCATCTCCCTGTGGAATCGACATCCCAAAGCTATACTGCAAACGACTGCGTTATTCTTTGGGCGTAATCAGCACCCGATACTCCTCCTCTATTATTGGATTTTCCAACCGATTATAATCTAAAAATCATGAGATTGAGGAGCTTAACGAGAAAGTTTCTGTACTTCAACGACTCGTTCAAGAGTCTGACAGAAAAATTGCAGACTTAAAGTAAGAAAATAAGGATTTAAAATCCTTACTTGCCTCTTCATTTCGATTGCCTAATCCTTTAGATAAGGATGGTATGTTGCTTTATGAAAAGCAAATGCATTTGAGAGATGAGGCTAGAAGTCTCAAATTCTTGTAACTCATCTATGAATTGAATAACAAGATCTTTCATTTTCAAATGCATTCCTTGAATTTATAGCAACCCTTGTGATCTTTTCAAGAGTTCTAATAAGGTAAGTCATCAACGTAAACTGTAATAATGGCAAATCCGAATTTTGATAAAACACATGGACATATAGGATTATTCTTAAATCCTTCTTTCAATAGATACTTGTTGATTCAATTACACCACATGCGTCCGGATTGCTTTAACCCATATAAAGATCTTTGAAACTTTATAAAGTACATACTCCTAAATGTACTTGGATTAGATGCTTCAAGTATCGTAATAATCTAATGATGCTTATAAATATGCAGTGACCACATTCATTAACTGCATATCTAATCCTTTTGTAATAACCAAATCAATTAAAAATATGAATGTGATTGCATTCATACCAAGGAAATATGTTTCCTCATAATTGCTCGGGTTTCTACTGGAAACCTTGTGCGACAAATTATACCTCATAATTTCATTTCGTATTACGCTTTCGTATAAATACTCACTTATATCTGACAAATATTACACCCTTTGGTGTTTGGACAACAGGTCCAAATGCATCTCACTTCACTAGCGAGTTTAATTCAGTTTTAAGAACTGCTTTCTATTTTGGCCAATAATTTCTACGTTGACATTCTTCGACGATTTTTGGCTCACTTTTTTCATTACTTCTGGTAATATTAAGTGTTATCATATATGTTGTCAACAACAGTTTTATTTCTATCCATAAATTTTCCAGTACTCATGAAATGTATTGAGATCTCATTGTTCCTCTCCAGGGGAAAACATTTCATGAAATACCTCTACAGGAGGTTCCTCTTCAGGAGGTTTATACTCTTCAGGAGTTTTCTCTTCAGGAGTTGTACTCTTCAGGAGTTACACCCTTCAGGAGAATTATATTTTATACAGAAAATACGGTCTCTTCATGAGCATCGATTTTTATTTTTCTTGTGCACCAATAGGTCTTCAATGCTTCAGGTGTATCTTAGACTCATTTATTGCTGTTTTAACAACTCGTCCTTCAGGGACTTCAATTCTTGCTTAAGCATTAACAGCAGTAATATATGATTTTACAACACCTTTAGTGTCAGTAAATACATCATGTAATTGATTTACAACACTTTACAGATAAATAATCCTCTGAACTTCTGGTTCACATTTATTTGTAAGAGGATCAAATTTAAACAGGGCTTTATTATCCCAAGTAATTTCTTGTCGTGCTTCAGGCACCGATATTTCATTATTTCAAAACATGATGAAATATTAATAAGCTTATATATAAAAACTTAGTATAAGTAAATCAAGTGCTTGGCCGTACAACTGGTACGTGACTACTGTTTAGTTATATTACATCTATGACAAACATTTTCATCTTTTTATGAAAAATTATTCTGAGGGCCTTTACCCTTCTCTGAGTTTGATCGTTTCTGGTGATACGATATATTTTTATCATCTTTATTGTTGTCGCTTTTGGGACTAATACTTCTATAATTTTTCTACCACGTCTACGCCCTTAGTTCCCGTTCACTTCTGGGAATTGTGTAAATTCGATATCATTAATAGGACGTAACTGGTGTAACAAAAACTCATTATTTAGCTCAATCACTGGAAGACAAAACAAAAGTTCAGAATATTTGTTGAACTTTCACTCTCGATATTGCTACTGCAGGAGCACATTCGAGGTATGAAAAATAATGTCTTCTTTTATATATCATCATCAGTGACATTTTCACTGTATAATTTTAATATTGAGCTGATTTTAAAGAGTGCAGAATATTCAATACCACTCTTAAAATCTTGCAATTTCAGGTGCAATAAATCATAATGATCTTTTGAGAGGATTACATCTTCTGGTGCTTATATCACTCTCTTAATTCATTTCACACAGTAAGATTATTTTTTATCATGAGATACACAGCACGGTCCTTCAGGGACTTATGGTTTTCTTCTATGATTGTATCTTTCAAGTTCATCATCATATCCAAATAGATCTCATCAAGGATCTGGATAAATAACATTTTTCAGAAATGTCAATAGTAATAAATCTCAATATTTGACATTATATTACAAAAATAAATCTGTGAATTTAATAAATATATTCACATTATCATGAGAATAAAAATAAAATTTTATCAAGTAATATTCAGCAATATTACCTTTAATATTTATCTCAAGGACTGCAAATAATATATTGAAAAACTTACTTGAAGTAGAAGACCACTAGCTTCAGTATCGGTAGAATCTCGTGCTGATAACGTGTTATAAAACTAAAAAGAAAACTACTACTATTGCAAGAGAAATGTAAAAGAAACTCTCTGAAACTTTCTTCCTTCTCTATATTTTCTTATGAATTTTCATTACAACTGAAGCCCATATTTATAGGCGTTGAAATTACTATGCAAGTTACTATACAGATTTTAAAATAATAGTGGTGGGGTCATTCACATAATTTTTAGTGGTGGGACAGGGGGGCGGCTGCCGACATTCGTTCATAACAATATTCATATTATTGAAATGGGAGCTATTACTGGTATTTGCTAAAACACTCACTACCTATTTATTATTTATAAGTAAAAGCAAAGTTTTAAGGTAGCAAATATTAAAGTTAAAAAAAAATCTTCACAACATGTTTACAAATAATTTTTTTCCTTAAGTAATCACTATATGTTGTGTGATTCTAGTGAGTATGAAGCTCCTGGGCTTGATTAATTTGCATGAATGTGATATATATATATATATATGTGTGTGTGTGTGTGTGTGTGTGTATAAGTGTAGATCTGTGATTAGTACGCATGGGGTAATTTAATTTTTTGTATACAATTTCTTCTTGTTTTGTGGTCTGAACTTTGGAACATCATTTGATTAGAATATATGAAGCCGAAGTGGCTACTGATGTTTCCTCAATTACTAACCTATTTGCTCCAATAATAAGAGAGTTAATTATAGCACAAATACACACATATATATATATATATATATATTTATAACTTCATCTTTAATTTAGAGAAAACATTAAAACTCTTTGTGTTCCAAATTGGCCAATTAAGAGTTTCATTTTTTTAAATTAACCCTAATTAATCTTGAGGCAATGGTAGAATTTTGGTTTTGTCCACTAACTCCACTACCAAGACAATGATAAGATCTTACAAGACAATGGGAAGGGCTTAGTTTAACCAAAAAGGAACAAGGGAAATTGGTTTTGTCCATCAACTCCACTAGAAAATTGATGTAGAAAGGTAGTTTTTGTTTGCTTACCATGGTCATTGTAGAAAGACCAGTTAATAGAGAAGCCTTCAAAGTCATTATGTCCAAAGTGTGGAAATGTAGAAGTTGGATCCAGTTTGCTGAAGTAGGAACCAACGCATTTCTAATAGAGTTCAACCAAGAACAAGATTTACACTCGATTCTTAAGGGAATGCCATGGACCTTCGACAGGTGGCTAATTTGTCTCCATCTCTATGAAGAGAATAGATCCATTAACAAAATTTCTTTTACCACTGAGGAATTCTGGGAATAGGCATACAACATGCCTTTTGCATGAATGAATCCTAAAGTGGGAAAAGGCATTGGTGACTCCATTGGAAAATTTATCACAATGTAGGCTAACACATGAGGTATTTGTTGGGGAAATGTATGAGGATCAATGTGCAACTAGACATCTCAAAGGCTTTATAGAGGGGTCTAATCCTAGACTTTGAAGAAAAACAAATTTGGGTTCTTCTCAAATATGAGAGGTTACCAAATGTCTGTTTCAAGTGGGGAGTGATTAAACATGCACCGAAAGGCTATTTTGCCAAAGATCCAAGCAATACCAAGCCTCAATATGGAGCATGACTACGTGTACCTACCTCCAAGGATACTGATATTCTCCATAGGAAGTATGGAGGAGATGAAGAGTCCTCAAACACAGCTAAACAACCAAAGAGGAATAGGGTAGAGGTAAGGGATGAACCTGCTATCGAGAAACCTGGTACAACAACCAAGAGCCAAAGCTTTGACCTGCATGATAAAGGCATTTTGAAAGGAAAACAGGCAACAAGAAAGCAATCATATACTCAAGGGGTAGTTGTAGTAGCTCAGACACCTTTTAAGGAAATAGAGAGGACGCCCCTTCTTAATATATCAGAAAAGTATGTCAACAATGCATGTACTTGTCTCATGCAAGGCATCGAAGAGTCAACCCCTCCACAGTTTAAGACAGACCCCAAAGCTGAGGTTATGACTTCCAAGACCAATCTGAACCTTGAAAAACAAGATGACTTGAAGGCTCAAGCCTCCTCTCTAGCCCATTATCTTTGACAATGTCCAAGCCTTCCACTCGATTAAGAAGCGGGCTAGCTGGAAAACGAAGGCCTGAGATAAATGCTTTGCCAACTTGTTACAAGATTAGGAAGACAACAAAGAGAGCCAACATAGTGGTTCCAAGAGAAGTGTACTTAGTAAAAGGTAGAGAGGTAGCTCTAAAGGGAACCAAACAACTAAAAAAAGAGAAGGTTTTTGCATTACTTTCAAACCTTGATGATGAGGTGGTGGCTGGTTTCCAACCCCACCACAAGCCATGAGTTATTTATCTTGGAACTGCCAAGGGAGGAACCCTCGGCCAGTTAATAATTCGCACCTCATGGTGCAATCTATGGCCCCAAGTTTTGTGTTCCTTATGGAAACAAAATGCAAAAAATCAAAAATGAAATCTGTCAAGAGGTTTTTAAAGTATGAAAACAGCTTTGGAGTTGACTTCAGAGGATCTAGTAGAGGCCTTGCTTTCATCTGGAAAGAAGGGATTGAAGTAGAGGTGCTATCCTACACACAATCACATATCTTACTAGCTATTAAAGGAATGAAAGATGGAGTCATTTGGAGCTTAACTGGATTTTATGGCAATCCAATCACAGAGAGAAGAAATGAATCTTGGCACCTTTTAGAAGCTCCAAAACCTACAGCAACTATTGGATGGCTGTGAGTAGGTGACTTTAATGAGATCATGTTCTATAGTGAGAAAAATGTTGGACCTCTCAGACCATTCAAACAGTTGCAAGCCTTCATGAATGTTGTGGACAGAAGTGGACTCATCGACAAGCGGTATGTAGGCATGGGGTAGCATTTACAAAGGAGAGTGTCTATGGATCTGATGAGTGCACAAAAATGCACTCTAAATACTCTATTTAAATACTAAAAGAAATGAGAAAACAATGGATATAACTCATGTTAATAAAATTAATGGTCATTTATCTTGAGATAGATATAAGCATGATTTAATATATTGATGAGAATATAAAATGCCATATTTTCCTCTCTTAATGTTTAAAACTTTATTCTTATTTGATGCCTAAATATACTCATTATTCTTATATTTTGATTTAGGACACAAATGGAGACATTAGGAGCAAATGAAGATAATTGCGGAATTTTAGACAGTTCTGACATTTTTTCGTAAAATGGGCATAACTCTCTCATCCAATCTCCGATTGAGCTGATTCAAGATGATATAGAACCGCAAGAGAAATATCTATAACTTTTATGTTTTGTGTTTGAAGAGATATCCACTCAATCTAAGACAAAATCGATCATCAAGTGGACGCACCTGCACTTGACGTTCCTGGATATTTTTCAGCCACTTGCATCAAATCCAAATGTCATCATAATATTTTCTAGCAAGCACTCTTACACCAACTTGGAAATTCAATGATCAATTCAGATACAAGATGAAGTGCACTCAAGTTTCTTTAAGACAAATTATTTGACCACAAGATATTAAGTCATACAAGACAACTAATAGATAGAGAAGCAAAATTGAAACACTCAACCTACAAGCAAAATCCAGCTCATGCATGGTGGGAAAACAAATGATCAAAATGATAACTCACAAATCACTTGGATTCAAGAATGGCACATGGCAAAACAAGTTGAAATTGTGATGATTTTGTCATGACAACTTGCATGAAGGATGCTTATAAATAGAAGGGAGGGGTGTGTGTTCTAAGACCATGCTTAGTGTGCTTGGATGCCTTGGAAGATACATTGTTTTTGAGAGCTTGAGAAAAGAAAAGAAAAACCAAAGAAGAGAGAAGAAAATAATGGTTGGCTCTTCCATATTATCCCTTGAAGAATTTTTGTTGCATATTTTCAATATGTGTAACTAATTTTCTAGTAGAGCTAGGGATGGATTTGTATATATGATGGTATTTGTAATTGTTTTTGATTCATATATGTGTTCTTCAAATATTAAACTCTTTTGTTTAGTCATTCGAAATTTATTATAAATGTTTTCGTCACCAAATAATCTTAGAATTTATTTCATTTATAGATTCAGTCATTCTTTTTCTATTAAATGCAATAATCCTTTGATTATGTTTGGTTCAATTGATTATCTATTTTAATTTAATTCTCTGCTGCAATATTGCTCTACGAGTATATTGTCGACGTTGAATTTCTTTAATATCGATAACAATTCCTGTTCTTATATTGTGACGAATGATTTTTCGAAAGATTACATTTGATTTAAATCTGGTTATTAATGTTTTATTTTCCGATTGAAAATTTGGACATAGAATTTTCAATTGAGTTATTAATGAATCGAAAATAATTAAAATACCAATTATATACAAAGGATTCCCGATACTTTACTTTTCGCACTCATCTAAATCTTTTTGTTAATTTCGTTACTGTTCTTCAATTTCTAAATCCATCTCCTTGTGGAATCGACACCCCAAAGCTATACTGCAAACGACCGCGTTATTCTTTGGGCGTAATCAAATTTTGGCGCCGTTGCCGGGGAGACGGTAAAAGAATTTGTAGTTTTTTTTTAGTAGTTTGTTAAAAAAAAAAAAAAAAAAAGAGAGCGGTAGCTTCGTTCATTTTCTTTTTAGCTTTCTGCATCTTTATTTTATTTTAGTTTTATTTTTGTAATTATTTTTTTTTTCAGTATTACGCTTTTCTTTACTTTGCATGCGCAGGTACAGAGACGCTTTTGGACGGTTTGCTAGTAGACCCGTGCTAGAATCAGATTCAGAATCTAATTTTTCTAATCGCTTGTTTGATAATTCTTCCAATTCTGACGCGATGAGTGAACACGTGGACCAACCTGTTAGAACCCTCCAAGATTATCTTCATCCCGCACGAACAGCCACACCATCCTGTATTATGTTCTCACTTAATGTTCGTCATGTAGATTTTAAAACGGGAATGATACAATTACTTCCGACTTTCCATGGTCTAGAAAATGAAAACCCCTATGTTCATATTAGGGAATTTGAGGAAGTAGTTGCAACATTTCACGGTCAAAATATCACTGACGAAACGGTAAGGCTAAAGTTCTTTCCTTTTTCTTTGAAAGATAAAGCTAAGAGTTGGTTGTACTCACTAAGACCACGGTCTATTGGAACATGGAGTGAGATGACTCAAGTGTTTTTCAATAAATACTTTCCCCAACATAAGACTAATGCTTTAAAAAGACAAATCTCTACCTTTGCACAAAAGGATAGTGAGACTTTGTACCAGTCTTGGGAAAGATTTAAAGAATTACTGAGTATGTGTCCCCACCATGGATATGAGAATTGGCGCTTAGTGAGTTATTTCTATGAAGGCCTTACGCCCAGGGAACGTCAATTCGTGGAAATGATGTGCAATGGAGAATTTTTACAAAAAAATCCCGATGAGGCCATAGAGTACCTCAATGAGCTTGCTGAAAAAGCTCATACTTGGACTGGACCTAGTGCTACTGATAGCACAAACAGGTCACGACCTACAGGAAACTTAAGTGGTGGTATTTACCATCTAAGGGAGGAGGATAACCTTAAGGCTAAGGTTGAAATGCTCACCAGAGAATTAGAGTTATTGAAAACTAAAAACTCAAAACCAACACACACGGCTAATCATGCAGAAATTTTTGGGCCATGTGTTGTCTGTGGTGGGATAGATCATCATTCCCAAGAGTGTCCTACACATACTAACATGAATGGTATGTATGAGGAACAAAATAATGCTCTAGGTATGTACAAAAAGCCCTTCACACCTTACTCTGAAACCTACAACCCAGGATGACGTAATCATCCCAACTTCAGCTGGAAGTCTGAAAACCAGCAGCCTGCACAACTCTCTAGATCATATCCTGCACCATACCATGCACCTCAATCTTCTAGAAATTCTTTAGAAGATACTTTGCATACTTTTATTGAAATACAGGGTAAGATTAATCAAAAATTTGAATCTTTGATTATGCAGGCTGTCGAAGAAAATAAGGAAATCAAGAGCCAGGTGTCTAAAATAATGAGTTCATTGACTATGAATGAGAAAGGTAAGTTTCCTTCCCAAACTCAATCTGTACCTCATGGTCAACATATGGCACAAGGAGATCTGAAGGACGTAAACGCCATTGTGACACGAAGTGGTAAGTCTCTACGTGATCCAATAATAGACAAAAAAAAGGATGTAGAGAAAGATCAAGATAGCAGCAGTCCTGAGCTTCCCAAAGAACTTGAGGTAACAAAACCTGAGGAACCTGCGGTAACAAAAAATCCTGGTAAGGTACCTTTTCCTCAAGCATTAAAGTCAAGCAAACAAACTCTAGATCATAACAATGATATTTTGGAAAATCTTAGACAGGTAAAAATTAATCTTCCTCTTTTGCATGTAATTAAACAAGTTCCTACTTACGCAAAAATTCTTAAAGATTTGTGTACAGTTAAGACGAAGCATTATGTGAAGAAGACTGCATTCTTGACAGAGCAAGTTAGTGCTCTAATTGAACAGCGGATTCCCCCTAAGTACAAGGATCCTGGATGTCCAACCATCACATGCAACATTGGCAATCATGAGCTTGGACAGGCCTTGCTAGATTTAGGGGCTAGTGTAAATTTGATGCCATATTCTATTTATTTGCAATTAGGATTGGGAGAAATCAAACCAACTTCTGTGGTATTGTAATTGGCTGATCGTTCAGTTAGAGCACCACGGGGTGTGGTAGAGGATGTTTTAATTC
This sequence comes from Platycarya strobilacea, assembly GCA_036898215.1. Lineage (NCBI taxonomy): Eukaryota > Viridiplantae > Streptophyta > Magnoliopsida > Fagales > Juglandaceae > Platycarya > Platycarya strobilacea. The sequence goes on along the minus strand of CM072555.1, from coordinate 20,415,036 downwards.
AAGTTGACAAATTTTACTATCCTGTTGATTTCTTAATTCTAGACACTAGTTCTGCTGTAGAAACCACCTCTAAAATTCCATTAATTTTAGGTAGACCTTTTCTTACTACTTCTAATGCTCTTATCAATTGCAGAAATGGATTGATGAAACTCTCTTTTGGCAATATGACTCTTGAGGTAAATATTTTTCATATTGCAAAACAGCCAGAAGAGGATGTCGAGTGTCATCAGACATACATAATTGACTCACTTATAGAAAGGGATGTTCTTACAACTCATGACTCAGATCCCCTTGAATACTTTATTGTTAATTCTGAATTTAATCCTATAAATGATTCATCTGATGTATTTGACATTTGTGCTATTTTTGACAGAACTCATGATTATAGCACACAGGCATGACAACCAAAGTTTGAGAAGTTGCCTGAAAAAAGAGAAAGACAGATTCCTTCAAGTAGGGAAGCCCCTAAAGTTGAATTAAAATCCCTACCTAAGGGTTTAAAGCATGTTTTTCTTGGTCCAGGTGATACTTTTCCTGTTATTATTTCATCTGAATTATCTGAGTCCCAAGGTGAGAAATTAATTCAGATTTTATGCAAATATAAATCAACCCTAGGATGGAGTATTGCTGATATAAAAGGCATTAGTCCCCTAATCTGTACTCATAAAATAAATTTAGAGGAAGGAACTAATCCTCGAAGAGACCCCCAGCGTAGACTTAATCCCACAATGAAACAAGTTGTGAAAAATGAAGTATTGAAACTATTAGATGCAGGAATGATATATCCTATTGCTGATAGTAAATGGGTAAGTCCTACGCAGGTTGTTCCTAAAAAGTCAGGAGTAACTGTGATAAAAAATGACCTTGGAGAGTTAGTCCCTACAAAACTGGTGACTGGTTGGCGGATGTGCATTGATTACAGAAAATTAAATGCCGCCACACGAAAAGACCATTTTCCGCTTCCTTTTATTGATCAAATTCTTGAGCGGGTGGCTGGTCATCCTTTTTATTGCTTTCTGGATGGTTATTCTGGTTATTATCAAATTGAAATTGCATTAGAAGATCAGGATAAAACTACTTTTACTTGTCCTTTCGGTACTTATGCTTTCCGCAGAATGCCATTTGGACTGTGTAATGCTCCAGCTACTTTTCAACGTTGCATGATGAGTATTTTTAGTGATATGGTTGAAAAGTGCATGGAAGTTTTTATGGATGACTTGACTGTTTTTGGATCTTCTTTTGATGCATGTTTAATGAGTTTAGAAAGAGTACTGACTCGTTGTGAAGAAAAAGAATTGGTTTTAAATTGGGAAAAATGTCACTTTATGGTACCTTCAGGTATTGTTTTAGGGCATATTATTTCTTCCAAAGGAATGGAGGTTGATCAATCAAAAGTTGAATTAATCTCTAAATTGCCTACACCTAGAACAATCAAGGATATAAGATCATTTCTTGGTCATGCGGGTTTTTATAGGAGATTCATACAGAATTTTTCTGCCATATCTAGACCACTATGTAACCTCCTAGCTAAGGATGCCCCTTTTGAATGGACACAAGCCTGTCAAGAGGCTTTCAAAACATTAATTGGCAAGCTTACTTCAGTACCCATAATGCAACCACCTGATTGGAATTTACCTTTTGAAATTATGTGTGATGCTAGTGATTTTGCTGTAGGTGCTGTTCTTGGACAACGAAAAGAAGGGAAACCTTTTGTCATTTACTATGCTAGTCGAACTCTAAATAATGCACAAATGAATTACTCCACCACTGAAAAAGAGTTGTTAGCTGTAGTATTTGCTTTGGATAAATTCCGCGCTTATTTGATTGGTTCTCCTATCATTATCTTTACAGATCATGTAGCCCTTAAGTACCTTTTTACAAAGAAGGATGCTAAGGCACGATTAATACGATGGATTTTGCTTTTACAGGAATTTGACATCACCATCAAAGACAAGAAAGGAGTGGAGAACGTAGTGGCAGACCATCTTTCTAGACTCACATTCGAGGACACTTCTAACCACATACCAATCAAAGATGATTTTCCCGATGAGCATTTACTTTCTATTACTTCTCTACCATGGTTTGCTCATATTGTGAACTATTTAGCTGCAGGTGAAATACCAAAGGATTTTAGCACCCAAGACAAAAGGAAATTCATGATTGAGGTACGAAAATTCTACTAGGATGACCCTTACCTTTTCAAATACCGCCTTGATCAAATTTTAAGGCGTTGCATCCCTGATGAAGAGATTGCAAGCGTTTTGGAATTTTGTCATTCCCAAGCTTGTGGTGGCCACTTTTCAATGAAGAAAACCGCTGCAAAAATCCTGCAGTGTGGATTTTATTGGCCCACCTTATTTAAAGATACAAATATCTATTGTCGCTCATGCGAAAGATGTCAAAAGTTAGGAGCTATGACCCGTCATAATATGATGCCCTTAAACCCAATTTTGATAATTGAAATTTTTGACTGTTGGGGCATTGATTTTATGGGACCATTTCCTCCTTCTTTTGGATATTTATATATTATTGTGGCAGTAGATTATGTGTCAAAATAGGTAGAGGCAGCACCTTGCAGGACCAATGATAACGGGACGGTAATTAAGTTTCTCAAAGAAAATGTATTATCTCGATTTGGTACCCCACGTGCTATCATTAGTGATCGAGGTACGCATTTTTGCAACCGTTCTTTTGAAGCTTTAATGAAAAGATATGGGATGATACATAAGCTTTCTACTGCATATCACCCTCAGACAAGTGGACAGGTTGAACTTGCGAATAGGGAAATTAAACAAATTTTAGAAAAAACGGTCAACCCGGATCGGAAAGATTGGTCTTTGAGACTAATCGATGCGCTTTGGGCTTACCGTACAGCTTTCAAAACTCCCTTAGGCATGTCACCTTATAGACTTGTTTTTGGAAAACCTTGTCATTTGCCTGTGGAGCTCGAGCATCGAGCATATTGGGCCATTAAACATTTCAATTTTGACTTAGAAAAAGCAGGAAAATTTAGAAAATTCCAATTGACGGAATTAGAAGAATTGAGAAATGATGCTTATGAAAACTCCAAGATCTATAAGGCTAAAATGAAAGTATTTCATGATAAAAATATTTTGAGAAGAACATTTAAGCCTAATGATCAAGTATTTTTATATGATTCAAGACTCCATAAGCATCCAGGAAAACTTCGATCTAGATGGACAGGCCTTTTTATAGTAAAAAACGTTTTCACAAATGGGGCGGTAGAAATAGAAAATCTAAAAGATGGATGTATCTTCAAAGTAAATGGTCAACGCCTCAAAATCTTAATTGATAGACAAATTCCAGAAGTGGAAGACATTCCACTTATGGACCCAGTATATCAATCTTGACCATCTCCAGGTATGTTTTTCTTTTATTTTATTTTCGTTCATTTTATTTTTGTTTATTGTTTACTTTATTTTGTTACAGGTTAATTTTATTTTGACAAATACCATCTTTGATGCCAAGCAAGCCACCCACATCTCACATCAGGTGTATTCTACCCTATTTAGTTATTCAATTCTGATTCTTAAACATTGAGGACAATGTTTCATTTAAGTTGGGGGGTGGGAATACAAATCTGTTATTTAAACTCTGTGGCATATTTCAATCAATATATAAAAAATTGCCAAATTTTTTCACACAGGCATCTTTTCACACATGATACTCATGCTCATTCATAACCATCTTGGTGAATTCAACAAACCCATTTTAAATCATTTTGCTAAAACATCCACAGAGCCATTTATGCACTTCTCCAAACTTTTTGGTAATATGGTGATTTGACACATGTAACTAAAGAATTATTTTGCTCAAGTATTCATGTGAATTTTGTGAGAATTGAGAGCTTACAAATACAGAAATTGTGATAAGTATCCATTGATCTGTTGAATTTGACACTTCTTTTGAGAATATCATTACATGGTTTGTGGTAAGATGGTGGATATACTTGGGATATGACGAAAGTCAACTTAGGATTAACGTTTGAGCCTTTCAAGCTGAGCCTTTTCATCATAGATCCCTAGCAGCCAATTTTGAGCCAATATACACATATGGCCTTTTCTTTTCATATCTACATCATCCATACCTCTCCACATTGGAGTATAGCTTATACACTATATTTTCCTACCATTTTACTTCCAAGTGTGTACTAGGTGTGAAATTAAAAAAAAAAAAAAAAACCATGACAAAAATGGCATGGTGCTAGATGTGTCCATCAAATTATTCACGAAAGAGTTCATCAAATTGCGAAGACACCAGTGGCAAAAGAAGATGGAAAAGTGTACTTAGTCAAAAATCTAAAAAATTGAAAAGTACATCAAAAGGAAAGTATAGTCTACTGAAAAATTTAACAGATTCCCTTTTGTGTATACTTGGAAGTTTTTGAAATCTCTTCACCTTTTCTTCTTATGAACCCCAACCCTAAACCACATTACAACCCTTTGTGTTGATTTTTCCGATCCTAAGTATGCTTGTGGAAAGAATGGTGGAAATCTCATTTGTTAGTATTCCTATCATAAGATCAATGTTTACTTGTTACTTATATATAATTGGCTAAATTTTCATGAGAGTAAATGTACACATTTGTCAACTCCATAGAGAGAACCCATACATGAAACACTTCTATACCCATGAGTTATGGAGTTGAACCTTTTTGCTTAAGATATTCTAATGTTGCATGTGTCGAAACCTCTGATTTGATAAAAATAGTTTGGAACACATACACACTCTGTGGATTGCTATATTTGAATTACTTGTGAAAGGGTTATTGAATTTCTAAAATTGTTTTGATATGTAAATTTGAAAAATGTGTCTTGATGGCCCCTATGTGTGATTTTCTTTGGTCTTTCTCATAATTTTGCATGAAAATTGCTAGGGACTAGCAATGAGCAAGTTGGGGGGTGTGATGAGTGTACAAAAATGCACTCTAAATACTCTATTTAAATACTAAAAGAAATGAGAAAACAATGGATATAACTCATGTTAATAAAATTAATGGTCATTTATCTTGAGATAGATATAAGCATGATTTAATATATTGATGAGAATATAAAATGCCATATTTTCCTCTCTTAATGTTTAAAACTTTATTCTTATTTGATGCCTAAATATACTCATTATTCTTATATTTTGATTTAGGACACAAATGGAGACATTAGGAGCAAATGAAGATAATTGCGGAATTTTAGACAGTTCTGACATCTTTTCGTAAAATGGGTATAACTCTCTCATCCAATCTCCGATTGAGCTGATTCAAGATGATCTAGAACCGCAAGAGAAATATCTATAACTTTTATGTTTTGTGTTTGAAGAGATATCCACTCAATCTAAGACAAAATCGACCATCAAGTGTACGCACCTGCACTTGACGTTCCTGGATATTTTTCAGCCACTTGCATCAAATCCAAATGTCATCATAATATTTTCTAGCAAGCACTCCTACACCAACTTGGAAATTCAATGATCAATTCAGATACAAGATGAAGTGCACTCAAGTTTCTTCAAGACAAATTATTTGACCACAAGATATTAAGTCATACAAGACAACTAATAGATAGAGAAGCAAAATTGAAACACTCAACCTACAAGCAAAATCCAGCTCATGCATGGTGGGAAAACAAATGATCAAAATGACAACTCACAAATCACTTGGATTCAAGAATGGCACATGGCAAAACAAGTTGAAATTGTGATGATATTGTCATGACAACTTGCATGAAGGATGCTTATAAATAGAAGGGAGGGGTGTGTGTTCTAAGACCATGCTTAGTGTGCTTGGATGCCTTGGAAGATACATTGTTTTTGAGAGCTTGAGAAAAGAAAAGAAAAACCAAAGGAAAGAGAAGAAAATAATAGTTGGCTCTTCCATATTATCCCTTGAAGAATTTTTGTTGCATATTTTCAATATGTGTAACTAATTTTCTAGTAGAGCTAGGGATGAATTTGTATATATGATGGTATTTGTAATTGTTTTTGATTCATATATGTGTTCTTCAAATATTAAACTCTTTTGTTTAGTCATTCGAAATTTATTATAAATGTTTTCGTCACCAAATAATCTTAGAATTTATTTCATTTATAGATTCAGTCATTCTTTTTCTATTAAATGCAATAATCCTTTGATTATGTTTGGTTCAATTGGTTATCTATTTTAATTTAATTCTCTGCTGCAATATTGCTCTACGAGTATATTGTCGACGTTGAATTTCTTTAATATCGATAACAATTCCTGTTCTTATATTGTGACGAATGATTTTTCGAAAGATTACATTTGATTTAAATCTGGTTATTAATGTTTTATTTTCCGATTGAAAATTTGGACATAGAATTTTCAATTGAGTTATTAATGAATCGAAAATAATTAAAATACCAATTATATACAAAGGATTCCCGATGCTTTACTTTTCGCACTCATCTAAATCTTTTTGTTAATTTCGTTACTGTTCTTCAATTTCTAAATCCATCTCCTTGTGGAATCGACACCTCAAAACTATACTGCAAACGACCGCGTTATTCTTTGGGCGTAATCAGGATCATTATGCAATGTTGTATGGGCTTTACAGACTTGTAGGTGCATGTCCTCCCTGCTCTTAATTCAGATCACAACCCGATTTGGATTACTTTGGACCAGAACCTCTTTAGAGTTTATAGACAAGACAAACTATTTAGGTTTGAAGTAAGCTAGACCTGCCATTACTTATGTTACAAAATTGTGGAAGAAGCTTGGAAGACACCAAAAGTTGCTAGCAAAAGCTAATCCAGTGGAGCAAATAAGCCTTTGGAAACTCAAAGCAAATGCTCAAATCACAAATGGATTAGTTGGCAAATCTTCATAAAAGGAACACAGGCAACTTAAATGATGAAATCAAGCAAGCTTAAGCGGCATTGACAAGCTCATTGATATTGAAAACACTAAATGGAAGCAGAGGGTGAAGGAGAAATGGTTGAAGGATGGTGACAGAAACACCAAATACTTTCATCATGTAGCCTCACACAGAAATAAAACTAATCTGATCACAGAACTAGTGGACAAGAATAACCAATTTACTACATCAAGAGAAGGTATTAGTGACCTCTTTCAATAATATTTCATCAAGATTTTCTCTACATAATATCCCAACAATCCCTCAGCATGCCTCTCTTCCCTGGAGCCTCGAGTTTCTGCGTCCCAAAATTATATACTGTCAAAAGCCTACTACCAACAAGAGATAAAAGAAGCCATCTTTAGCTTGAATGATCTCAGTTCCTTAGGCCCAAATGGATATCATGCCCTCTTCTATAAAAAAAAAATATTGGTTAATTGTGGACAACCAGGTATGTGTTGCTGTCTTAGACATTCTAAATTCAAATGGCAGTCTTGGAGATATCAACAACACCTACATAACTCTTATCCCAAAGAAGAAAAACCCAAAAAAAGTGACTGAGTTTAGACCCATTTTCTTTAATATACTATATAAGATCAAATCAAAAGTCATTGCTAATAGACATAAAAAAATACTCCCTTTTATCATCTCTATTGCCCAATCTGCCTTTGTCCCAAATAGGCTCATTTCTGATAATATAATTATTATTTTTGAGGCATTACATACCATGAAATGTAAGATGATAGGAAAGAAAAGGTACATGGTCCTAAAGTTAGACATAAGCAAAAAATATGATCGAGCAGAGTGGAGCTTTTTGAGATCAGTCCTTCTTAAACTTGGATTTTGCCAAAAATGGGTAGACTTAGTGATTATGTATATTGAGTCTATCAATACTCCTTACTAGTCAATGGTGAACATCAAACACCTTTCTACCCATCAAGAGGCATAAGGAAAGATGATCCTCTTTGACCTTACCTTTTTATGTTATGTACAGAAGCCTTAAGTAATTTGCTAAGCAAAGCAGAAGCTAGACAGATCCTACATGGAATCTGAGTGGCTCAAGGATGGATGAAGGTCTCTTACCTCTTATTTGCTGATGATTCCCTTTTATTTTGCAAGACTACTGCTAAAGAATGGGGTAGGTTGATAAGTTTGCTAAGGGATTATGAGATGGCATATGGCCAAGGCTTAATGTAGACAAGACATCTATAATATTCATTGGGAGCACTGCCAAATTGACCCAAAGCTATATCCTATCAATTGCTGGTATGAGGACAGCACTGCCCTATGCAATGTACCTAGGATTACCATGAATTGTGCGTCGAAACATATTCAAGACTTTCAAGACTATTCTAGATAGCATCAGAACGAGATTAAGCAACCAAAGGATCAAAACACTCTCCATGGCAGGTAAATAAATCTATCTAAAAGCAGCCATACAAGCACTATCTACTTATACAATGTGTGTTTTCAAGCTGCCTATCACACTTTTGCAAAGTATTAACAGTTTCATCCAGAACTACTGGTAGGGTCATGATTACGTTAAAAAAATAACGCGGTCGTTTGTAGTATAGTTTTGGGGTATCGATTCCACATGAAGATGGATTGAGAAATTGAAAAATATTAACGAAATTAATGAAAAGATTTAGAAGAGTGCGAAAAGTGATTTGCGAAGTGTGACGTAAATTAAAACTAATTGAGTAATTTGAAAAATATAAAAATGAGACGAAAAGTAGAGTGTAGGAAATTCCTTGCATATTTCTGGTATTCAAACTTATTATTAATTTATTGATAACTCAATTGAGAATTTTATGTCCAAATTCTCAATTGGAAGATATAACGTTAATAACCAAAATTAAATCAAATGTAATTTTTTGAAAAATTATTCGTCGTGATTCAAGAACAAAAATTGTTATCACTATTGAGAAAATCAAACGTCGACAATATATTTAGGGAGCGATACTGCAATAGAGAATTAAATCAATATAGATAATCAATTGCTCCAAATATAATCATAGAACTAATCATTTTAATGGAAAAAACATGACTGAATCCATAAACGAAAAAGAATCTATAATTATTTGAAAACGAAAAATATTACAAATAAATTAAGAATGATAGAACAAAAGAGTTTTAATATTTAAAAACCAAATACATAAATCAAAAATAAATTACAAATACCATCATACACAAGTTCATCCTTAGCCTTTATTTAGTTGTTCATCCACATGATGAATAACCAAATTCTTCAAGAGAGAAATAAAATAACAACACTTGATATGCTCTTCCCTTTTCTCAAGGGTTGAGAGGGCTCTCCCCCCATCCAAACACCTAAGCATATTTTTTCATACACGCTCCACCCCATCTATTTATAGGCTTTCTTATACAAGTTGTTAATTCCAAAATCATCACAAAATAAAGTTGCCGTGTATCTCTTGAGTTCCGGCTATGCATGTGGCAAATTGTAGTCAAACATTTCAGGTTTGAGATTGATCCAAAAGTTTGGATGCAAGTATGTGTTGGGCATCGGTTTCTTCTTGAATTCAGCAAGTAGTTTCCTTCTCAACTCTTGGTCAAAAGTTGTGGTTTGATATTGTCTTATGAACGCCGAAACTCTTGCTTGTGCATGTGTTGACATGTAGCATGCAAGTGGATGTTGGGCGCCGGCTTTGTGTGAGCTTGTGTCTTATTTTCAAGCAATTTCAGCTTGCTTTTGTGTGCAGCCAGCTATAATCTTTTCTTCCTCTGTTTGTTGCCATGTGTTGCTCCTGGCTTAGTCATTAATTTTAGCTTACAAACAACACTTGCATGGAGTTGTTGGCTGCTTGTATCTCCCCTTTTTGGTTAATAACTTCTGCTAGAGCTTAGCTTGTGATAATCCGAAGCTTGCATGTGCATTTGAGTTGGTATGTGATGATGGCGCCTCAAAGCATGAAGGGAGTTGCCATGTATCACTTCTTCTTCCTCCAACATGACATGTGTAATCTTATAAACAAGTCAAATAAAGTGGTTTCTTTAATTGATTAAATCTCCTCCACTTGCCTTGCTTGATGTTATCGCCTACCACATATAAAAAGAAAATAAAATTAAATAATTTAAGGAAGATAGTATTAGAGGCAATTTTTGCTTTTTAAAATGAAATGAGGAATTGTATGGAAATTCAAGCGGCCTTCTTTAAAGTGTGATTAAAATGGAAATTCATGGGACCAATTTAATGAATTAAACTCAAGTGTTGTCTTTTGTATTATTTGAGAAATAAATATATTAAATTATGCTCATATCTATCTCAAGATAAATGTCCAATAATTTTATCAATATGAGTTATATTATTATTTTTTCTTTTCTTTTAGTATTTAAATAAGGTATTTAGAGTGCATTTTTGTGCACTCATCAGGTCAACAAGAGAGGGAACACAAGATCCATTGGACTGTTTGGAAAAGAATGGGACAAGCTAAAACTGAGGGGGGACTAAGCTTCTGAGACCTGGTCTACTTCAACAAAACCTTTCTTGCAAAACAATGTCGAAACTTCTCCAAAACCCTGCCTCACTAGCCTCCAGGATTCTAAAAGCAAAATACTTCTTCATTTCTCAAGCTTCAAGTAGGAGGGAAACCATCCTATGTGTGGAGAAGTATGCTTGCTGCCAGATAGATCATGGAGGATGGAACCTATTGGAGAGTGGGCACTAGAGACCATATTAAGATATAGGAAGACAAATAGATAGTTAAGTCCAATCCTGCAATGGTTACAAGCCCCCTTAAGATCCTTGGCAGTCAGGAAAAGTTCAAAACTTATTGATCCAATCACAAAAGCATGGAAGGCAGACTTAATGGCTTAAATTCTTTAGGAGAAGGAAGCCTCTTAAATTTTGGAAACCGCATTAGTACAATGAACTCTCTAGACATAATAATATGGAATGGCACTAAGGATGAGCCCTTCTCGGTCAGAAGTACCTAACATATGGAGAAAGCTAAAGAGGTGGCAGCTGATTGACCAGTAGAGAGCTCACAGTGGTTTGAAAAATTTTGTGGCATCTCTCAATTCAACCAAGTGACAAAATGTTCTTGTTGAAAGCCTACCAAGAGGCCTTGCCAACTTGTTTGAACTTGTTTTGAAGAAAAGTAATGCTTGACCCCTTTTGTCCAATCTGTAATAGAGACGAGAATAACATGAATGCCTTGTGAAATTTGTGAAACTGCCGGCAGTGCTCCAAAAACTACAAAAGTTCTTTTTCTCCCAATTAACTATGCTGAGCTTTTTTGATGGATTGACCAACATACTCAATGACAGAGAGATGCAAGAATTTGTGGTAGTAGCTAAACAAATATGGATGAGGATGAATTCTTCATTTTCAACAATGTTTTCCTCTCGCTAAGAGAAGTGATTAGACTCACATCCCAAAAGCTTGAGCTGTTGATAGAAGCCTCCCCAAACCAAAAGCACTGTGCAGACACTTAGAGCACTACCTCAGATGAAGTCTGGCAAGCCCCTCTCATCCATTGGGTCAAAGTTAACTGGGATGGTGCATTAGATAAGGCAAAAAGACTGAATGGAATAGAAGTAATTATTAGAGACTCAAAGGGTGAAGTGATAGCCACAATGAGAAAGAAGAAGACTCTATACCCAGACCCTCTCTTAGCCGAATCTTATGGAACTCTAATAGCAGCAAAATTTGCATAGGACATTGGCTTACACCAGATTGTGCTCAAATGAGATTTCATGCAAGTTATAAATGAACTACAACAAGAAGGAAAAGAAGCATGGTATAGCTTAAGTATATTCATCCAGGAAGCTAGACTTTGTCTCAAGAATTTTACAAAGTGGTTTGTTTTTCATGTTAGGAGAGATGACAAAACCATAGCCTACTTACTTGCAAAAAATACTCTTAGCATTTCTGATTACATTGTAACACTAGAGGATACTCCTCCGTCTATTTCATCTTAATTAATTGAAATGGCATAAGGGTTCCCTTTCAAAAAAAGAAAGAAGAAAATAAAATTACAAACAAAAATGACAATAACTTTCATTTCAGGGCCACAAAAGGTCATCTCACTGACGCATTTGTGTTTCGTTGGTACGCAGTTTGCAAAAAGTGCCAGCTGAAGGTAAACTGTAATAGATCAGACACTCCAATGGGTAATGATATTCTCATTAGTTTACTATTATTACTATTTATATATAATATATTTTAATTTTTTTTATCATTTTTAAATATTTTTTTAACATTCTTATTTATTAAAAAAATTAAGAAATATATACAATTTTACTAATAAACACTTTCTTAACTATTAAGTAAAATTAAAAATTAAAAAAATCAAATCAAATACAAAAAGAATAGTAAATGAGTAATAGTAGAATAATAACCCTATTATTATCCTATTTATTTATAGAAAATAATTTATACTTAGTATTTTTTTACAGTATATTTTATAATAATATATAATATGAAGAATGATTTTATAAAGTCATTCCTCATTTAATACATTGTTGTTTAATGTATTATAAAATTGTATTGTGTATGTATCAATATTCTTTTTGTTTAAAAAAAATTAAAAAAAATATATCATATCATAAATAGTCACTTTTTTAACTATTTAATAAAAGATTTTTTTTATAAAAAAAAAGTTGTAAATAAGATGAGAAGACTATCATTATTCATCCTCAAATATCGGCAAAATGAATACGTGGCATCTTCTTTCTATACGTTCAAGTTCCAATTGACCATTTTTGTGAGGGGGACTGCAAGACTAACCCAAGCTTTCAACTTTCAACCCTTTTCAACTCTGTCAGTCGCATGTGGTGGATATCATTGAGCTTCTTCCTCTTGAGATATTCCTTTTTAGTCGGGTTGAGATTTGAAGGCATTTGGCCACCATTTTCTTTGATTTCATCAACATCCAAGATCACCCAAATTTTTAATAAAAAATTAAAAAAATAGGTAAGATTTCATCCAAACGGATAATTGTTTACTAGTATTATATCATATGTTAGATACAAGTCTAAAACATATAAATAATGAGCAGCACCTTTAAAAAAATTAAGGCTATATAAAAAGAAGTAAAATGTCTATTTTTTTTTTTCAGAAATACTGCAAAAAATTTGGTCTAATTCTACCCAAATCATTTTCTTTGAATTTCTTTCGAGTTTTCTTGGAATAGCTACCTTTTTTTTTTTCTTACAATTATATTGTTGAATGATGGCTTTGGTAGAAGAGCGGTGCTATTTTCTTCCTTGAGAAGCACCACTGTAAGGTATGGCTAGACTAAATAATTAGCCTTCTATATTTTTTGAAGTTTATTCAATTATTTTATTTATATATATTTTTAATTATAAAAAATGTTAATATACTGATAATTACTTAACTATTAATTAAAAAAAAGTTAAAAAAATGAAAATATATGAAATATTAAAATAAGATGTCAAAATAAGATCAAAATATCATTGTTTTTAAGAAGAAATATTATTTAGTCAAAAGTTTGGAAGCTTGTAGCCACCCAACATAAAAGAAGGTATTCATGAGCCGTCTGAGATTTAATGACGCCAACTACCTTGCGAAACAAATCCATGCATTTACCCAGCATTAAACTTAAATGCTCATTATAAGGAATAACAAACAGCCCAGCAGAGAGCCCCCCCTTCCCAGCAGATTCCCAATAGGCACAAGTTTTGCATCGGGCCAACATTTTCAGGCTCTTTAATTCCCAACCAATACGCTATACCAAGGAGAAGGAAGACTCATTTTCTAATAATAAATCTAAATTGACTGTACCATAAATATTTTCTATCTTTTGGGAGAATCAAACGAGATTTGATGGATAAGATGAAATTGTATAAATTTATAAAATTATTTTTATGTATTTTTTTTGTGGATGTAGCAGTCCTCAAAATTATGGAAAATAATATTGTTCATTTGTTTTTTTTTTTTTTTTGTCAATCATATTTGATAACACCAACGAAAAAAAGTCATTTTTATTTAAAGAAAATGTAAAGATTTGAAAAAATAATAATTTTATTTATACTTGTCAAAAACGGCTGTAAATTGGGATGCCAATTATCGTTTTTCTTTTTGATAGCCAATCCGAAAGTCTTAAACCTTATTAGGACTATTGATTTCATTCCATACAGTCTATTTCATTTTCACTTATTAGTGGCATATGTCATTTAGGATTGGATTTCTCAAATTCAGTCAACCAATTGATTGTAACACGTTGTCCCCCCTAAAGGTAAGAATATTATTAATTTTAAAAAAATAGACCAAAATGCTATGTGTAAATGGAAAAGTTTGTTGGCTAGAATTAGATGGCTATGACTTTTTTTTTTAAAGGAAGCATAATATCATATCATTATAAAAACCTCAATCCAAGTTGCGAATACAAGATAGAACTAACTCAAAAGTTGTGGTATAACCAGCGATGCTTAAAGCATCCTGACTTAAGGCATGAGCAACACAATTATTTGCTCTAACAATATGCCTGGCTGACCAACAAGTATAAGAGTTAAGGATGGCCCGAGAGTTTGTGATTAGTTGATCTGCATATGAGAGGGATTTTGTTGATGTGTTGAGGCCATTGACAACTTGCTGGACAACTCCCTCTAGTATGAGATCGTTGAAACCATTTAACTTGCAGAATAGAGCTGCCTATAGTACTGCAAAGGCCTTGGCCAGTAGAGGATTAGGGAATAGGTAGTGTTGCATCCTGAGTGTGCCATGAACTTTGCCCTCATTATCTCTTACAATTGCTCCCACGCCCACCTTGCAAGTAGTCTTATCGACTACAACATCCCAGTTGAGTTTGAGTCTACCTTGAGGTGGAGCTAACCACTTTGTATGTTGCTGTTTAGGGGTTGTAAGAGCCTTTTCCTGCTGTGCTATCTGGTTTAACTCCTCCACCATGTGAAGGGACTGCATGGTTATAAAAGATGGATGAGCTAATTTCTGTTGGAAGACCTAGTCATTTCTTCTCTTCCACAGCTACCAAGATGTGATGATGAAGGTTTGTTGATCCCTCATGTCCAACGACTCCATGAATCCTCCAACCAGTTCCTTGAAGTTGTGATAAAGCAGGCTGGCCTTCTGCAATTTCCTTGAGCTCTGAGTTCAGCATCCCTAGTTGAAGGGTAATCTTAAATGATGTGTTCCACAAACTCTACTTGTTGAGTGCATAAAGGGCATGAGGGGTTTTCCAGTACTTTTTTTTTTTCTCATCGAGTAGACAAACCATTTAGGCATGCTCTCCATATTAAAACTTTGGCTGCATTTGGGAGATTAAGATGCCACAGCTAGGTCATGAGGGCATTGGAGATGGTTTGGTTGAAAGTTTGGCCCAGCTGTCAATTATCAAACTCTGTTAGTAAGTGGTAAGCTTTTTTATCACTGAAATCACTTAAGGTAATGGACCTCTATATCCATCTATCTGGTTAGGGGTAGGGGCTAAAGGGAATGGCCTTTAAGAGGTTTGCTTCCTCCTTGGTAAAAATGGCATGTATCAGGTATGATCTCCATTGGTGGGCTGATCTATCTATGAGTAGTGAGACCTTTGCGTCAGCTGGAAGGAGTCTTATGGAGCTTTGAGGTCTATCGATAGTAGAGATAGGGAGCCATTTATCAATCCATATCTCTGTTGTTTGTCCATCACCTATTCTCCACATCATGCCTTCTTTGAGCAAGGATCGAACAACAAGGAAGCTTTGCCATAGATAGGATGAGTTTTGGCCCAACTTAGCTTGGATAAATTAGCAGTGAGGAAAGTATTTGAATTTTGAGGACTTGAGCAGCAATTGAATATGGTTTTGAGATGATTCTCCATCCTTGTTTTGCAAGGAGGGCTAGGTTAAAGTTTGAGAAATCTCTCGACCCAAGACCCCTATTGCATTTGGCTCTTTTTAATTGATCCCAGTTGATCCAATGGATCTTGTGCTCCTGTGTATGCTGCCCCTACCATAAATTTCTTATCATTTTATTCATTTCATGGACCAAATGCTTGGGCAATTTAAAAACACCCATACTATAGGTGGATATGGCTTAAAGGACAGCTTTGGTCATGATGTCTTTGCCTGCCTAGGATATGAACTTTGTCTTCGAGTTTGTCATATTGGCCATTACCTTCTCTACTAGGTTTTTAAAGGAGTGAGCTCTGGATTGGCCTATAAGTGCAGGCAAACCCAAATATTTTTCATAAAACTTTGTACCCATATGCCTGCTATGCTGCTGATTATGCCTTTAATCTCTTCTTTGGTATTTCGGCTGAAGTATATAAAGGTTTTTCTTTGTTTAACCTTTGGCCTAAGGCAAGTTCATATGTTTCCAATAGGTAAAAAAGGTTGCTCCACTCAATTGAATTAGTTTTATAAAAGAGTAAACTATCATCTACAAAAAATAAATGGTTAATGGACAGAAAATGTCTCTTGATTGGCAATCCAGTTGTGATGCCCTCTTTCTCATCTTTGTTGAGCATTGAGCTAAGAACCTTTGTGCATAAATAGGTAATGGGATAAGGGATTCCCTTGCCTAATCCCTCTTGTAAGTGTAAAACCTTCTTGTGGAACCCCATTTAGTAGGATGGAATAAGTCACAGACCCCATAAAATTCATGATCAGTTCTTGCTATTTGCGATAAAATCTGAGTTTCTACAATACTGCTCTCAGGAAAGGCCATTCAATTTAGTTATAGGCTTTATTTATATCGAGCTTTAAGGCCATGTACCCTTCTCTCCCTTTTAATCTTGTCCTCATGTTGTGAAGGGACTCAAAAGCTGCAATGACGTTGTCTGAGATTAATCTGCCTGGAACAAAGGCAGTTTGTGTTGGGCTATGATTGCTAGTAGGATAATTTTCAGCCTAGTTGCTAAAGTCCTTGCAATAATCTTGTAGAAAACATTGCAAATACTAATAAGTCTGAAATCAGTGACCAAAGATGGTGAAGGTTACTTGGGTATCAGAGCAATGAAGGTTTCATTCATAGAGCTAGACAACTACCCTCCATTTAGTACTATTAACATTGCTTTGGTGGCTCGTAGTCCAATTGTGTCCCAATGGTCTTGGATGGAGATGGTAGGGAAGCTATCTAGACTAGGAGACCTGATGAGTGCACAAAAATATACTCTAAATACCCTATTTAAATACTAAAAGAAATGAGAAAATAATGGATATAACTCATGTTATTAAAATTAATGGTCATTTATCTCGAGATAGATATAAGCATAATTTAATATATTGATGAGAATATAAAATGCCATATTTTCCTCCCTTAATGTTTAATACTTTATTCTTATTTGATGCCTAAATATACTCATTATTCTTATATTATTGATTTAGGACACAAATAGAGACATTAGGAGCAAATGAAGATATTTGCGGAATTTTAGACAGTTCTAACATCTTTTCGTAATATGGGCATAACTCTCTTATCCAATTTCCGATTGAGCTGATTCAAGATGATATAGAACCGAAAGAGAAATATCTATAACTTTATATTTTATGTTTGAAGAGATATCCACTCAATCTAAGACAAAATCGACTATCAAGTGGACGCACCTGCACTTGACGTTCCTGGATATTTTTCAGCCACTTGCATCAAATCCAAATGTCATCATAATATTTTCCAGCAAGCACTCCTACACCAACTTGGAAATTCAATGATCAATTCATATGCAAGATGAACTGCACTCAACTTTCTTCAAGACAAATTATTTGACCACAAGATATTAAGTCATACAAGACAACTAATAGATAGAGAAGCAAAATTGAAACACTCAACCTACAAGCAAAATCCAGCTCATGCATAGTGGGAAAACAAATGATCAAAATGACAACTCACAAATCACTTGGATTCAAGAATGGCACATGGCAAAACAAGTTGAAATTGTGATGATATTGTCATGACAACTTGCATGAAAGATGCTTATAAATAGAAGGGAGGGGTGTGTGTTCTAAGACAATGCTTAGTGTGGGAGGATGTTTTGGAAGAGCCATTATTTTGAGAGTTTGAGAAAAGAAAAGAAAAACCAAAGAAGAGAGAAGAAAATAATGGTTGGCTCTTCCATATTATCTCTTGGAGAATTTTTGTTACTTATTTTCAATATGTATAACTAAATTCTCAAGGAGGGCTAGGGATGAACTTGTGTGTGTGATGGTGTTTGTAATTTATTTTTGATTCATGTATTTGGTTTTTAAATATTAAAACTCTTTTGTTCTATTATTCTCAATTTATTTGTGATATTTTTCATCTTCAAATAAATATAGAATCTATTTCGTTTATGGATTCAGTCATGCTTTTTCTATTGAGTGAATTAGTTCTATAATTATGTTTGGAGCAATTGATTATCTATATTGATTTAATTCTCTGCTGCAATATCGCCTCTTGGGTATATTGTCGTCATTGGATTTTCTCAATATCGATAAGAATTTATGAGAATTAAGCACGAAGAATGATTTTTCAAAGAGTTATATTTGATTTAAATTTTGGTTATTAATGTTATATATTCCGATTAAGAATTTGGATATAGAATTCTTAATTGAGTTATCAATGAATTAAGAATAAATTTGAATACCACAAATACACACGGAATTCCCTACGCTCTACTTTTCGTCTCATTTTTATACTTTTCAAATTACTCATTTAGTTTTAATTTACGTCACACTCTAAAATTTACTTTTCACACTTATCTAAATCTTTTTGTTAATTTCGTTACTGTTCTTCAATTTCTCAATCCATCTCCCTGTGGAATCGACACCTCAAAGCTATATTGCAAACGATCACGTTATTCTTTGGGTGTAATCAAGACCCCATGGGGTTCATGCTAAAGAGGACTTCTTTTACTTCGAGCTTAGTGAAAGTTTTTTTCCAGGATTTTCTGCATGTCAGCATTAATTTTGTGGGAAAATGAGGAGAGGCAGTCATTGATACCAGAGGGGTTAAAGGAAGTGAAAAGGTCTTGGAAGAAGGGTTGGAAAGCCTGTGAGATGTCTTGTTGGATATTAAACTCAGTGCCATCACCATTGTGGATCTTTTTAATGAAACTTTGCTTTCTCCTTTGGCTTGGACATTTTTGAAAGAAAGAGGTGTTTTTGTCCCTTTTTGCAAGCCAAACTTGCTTGGCTCGTTGTTGTCATTTTGTATTCTCTACATCAAGGAGGGAGTCTACATCTTCATTGAGTTCTTTTAAGAAATTAAGCAATCTATTTTAGATTTCAGAAGATCCCCTTGCCTCTTATGCAAGTCCTTGCTCCACATTTGTAAGCCCACTTTGTAGTCATTTAGAACTTTTAGTGTGTTTAGTAGTGGTGTAGAGGTACTTGTGGACATATCCCAAGTCTGTTTAATAAGCTTTTCACAGTCCTCCCTCTTGCTCCAATTTTCTTCATATCTAAAGATCATGTCTTTATTTCTAGGTGTCCCCTAATCAAGAATCTAGAAAAAGATGGATCTATGGTCTGATATGGAAGCTGAGAGGTGGGTTCAAAAAGATCAAACTAGGTTGATCTCCCAAATGCTCTATCACGCCTTTTCTAAGTGAAGTGGGTTCCTTCTCTATTATTTGCACAATTAAACTTGTCTCCTATGTAGCCAAGGTTAGTAAGGTCAACTTGGGTTAAGGCCCCTCTAAACTTGACAATTTTCTTGCATGGTTTGCATGAGGCTCCATTTTCTCATCATGACTAGTGATCTCATTAAATTCTCTAAAGCATAGCCAGGGGACATGTTGTGCAGGGGCTAAATCTCTAAGTAGAAGCCATGACTCTCCTCTTTCAGCTGTGTTTGAGTGGCCATAAAAGCCTATCGACACCCATGGAGTGAAATTTGGTAGGTTGATGGACACTGAGATATGCCAATCAGTGTAAGAGATCACCTTAGGTTCACTGTGTAGTTCTAGAGGAGAGACAATCCACCACTCTTGCCTTTTCTATCGATACTAAAACAATGATCAAAACCTAGTTTGACTCGAGTCCTTTCCATTTTTGTTTTGTCACATTTGGTTTCTATTAGAAAAACCAGAGTTGGGTTCTTTGCTCTCACCATGAGGATGAGCTCATGAATTATCTAGGGGTTCACAAGCCCCAACAATTCCAACTAATACATTTCATTGGTATGGGTCGGGTTGCTGAGCAGCCTCCACCATTTGATTCTAGGATTGTTTATTTCATGGCCATGCTTGTTCTTCCTCTTCTTCTGAGTCATGGTAGTGCAATGGGGTTCTATCTTAGGTTAACATCTTTTAAGGGGTCTAAGAGTAAGAAGGCAGTATGGGTGATTAGTAATGTGTCCATGTGCTTTCCTTCTCCCTGTTGCTCCTTTCGGGACCACGGGGGTGTTGGTGAGGGTGTTAGAAGTGGGGGGACCAGGGAAATAGTATTTTGGTGGCAGAGGGTATCAGCACTTTGAGTAGGGTTAGGGGTTTGGTGTTTTCCCTTAGGTGTGGAGTTGAAATAGTAGCAGGGACTATAGAGTGGCATACTTGACGTGATGTTGTCTTTGGATCAGGGGGATGAGGATTACTATTCTTAGAAAATGAACCTTGTTTGTGGGGATCTTCTGAGATTTGCATCGATTTGCAAACTAGGTCAATAGGTTCAGAAGTTGGATCCTTAGAGGTCAGTAGGCAATCCTGGATGTCCTGTCCATCACGTGTAGCCTTTACCATAGTTGCATGGTCTATGTTGGTATCCTTTGGTTCTGAGTAAGACCTCTCTTTGTCAACTCCCTAAGATCCCTCATCCTTAGGGAGTACTCATCATGGTGAGTTTTGCGAAGGAGGGGCCGTAAAGCCACCATATCTCTTTGTAGAAGCCTGTAGGGAGGGGATTGTGGTTGCTCTGAGCTAAGTCCTATATTGGTCTTGCGGTTAGGAAAGGTGCTTGTTGCAAGGGAATTTTCCAGTTGCATGTACAGTAAGCCACATTTGAAGCAGGAGGTCGAGAGACATTCATATTTGAATTGCACCTAGCATTGCTTGCCTCCTAGGTTTATTCGACCCTTGATCAAAGGTTTTGTGACATTAACCTCCACCCTTAATTGAAGGAAGGCCACCCCCCCCCCCCAACCATCCACAGCCTTGGTCATCAACCTTGATATTGAGCACCCTTCCTAGCTGCACCGATGCTTTCTCCCTATAACTTGGTCATGCCTAGAAAAAGAAGATTGTGGAGTTGAACCTAGAAGGGTTCCAATGTAAAGAGTATCTCCGATGGGGAGAGCTCATCCTCAAACTCTCTGAGACAAATCAGGTGGTGGTCGAAAGACTATGGTCGCCCCTACAATACCTTTTTTTTATGATACCAGTTGGAACTCGAGGAGGAAGCGGTTTGTGCCAAACTCCTTGAAAGTGATCAAACCAGTTGTGCTCCAAACTTTGGACATGGTGGACTTAAAGGCTTCTCGATTAGCTGTCTATTCGTTTAGTATCATTGTAAGGAGGCAGTGGCTGCCTCGAAGCTTGGGCACCTGGTTCATATGGTATTGTGGGCACTTGGTTCTTGTCTTCTGTTAGCTTTAAGGAGGACCATCCTTGCGTGATGTTGTCAGTCATGGTGGGGAAAAATAGAAAAACCTTTCCAGGCCAAAGCCTTAGAGACACCAGCTTGTCACAATGATAGAGCATAAAACTTTACTTTTCGAGAGAAGAAGAGGATCGAAATTCTCTTTGACTTTGTTTTAAACGTTCAAAAGACTATGATCAAGATTGAATGTTTGAAAAGATAAGAGATATCAAGTGATTTGGTTAGAAGATTCAAAAAGAAGATTTCGACAGATGGAAATTTTGAACTGCAAGAGTTATCCAAATAAGTGAAGCAGATATCTATTGAAACGCTTCAGCACCGGGTGTCAATAGTCTGTCAATAGCATAACATAGTTTAAATTGAATGTAATCGTCAACAAAAATGGATAACCACTAGGTAGCTTATTCAAAGAGGTTTTGGCAGAAGGTTTTAAATATCATTTCAATCAATATTTTGTTGAAGAGCTCGGAGATTTGAGAGAGCTCCAAGTATACAAGTGTGAGAGAATTCTAGTGAAGAATTTTCTACTATCCTATTCTTTCTGCTTGAGTGCATACATATTCTAGGTGGGAGTAGAAGTGTCGAGATTATTCAATAGAGATTCCAGCAAGAGAGTCAATAGATTGAAGATTGTCAGAGTTTTGACTGCTACTGAGGTAGAAGACAAATAGATTATTTGTCTATGCAAGTAAAAAAGTCTAGTTATAAAGGTTTTGTAATCTGAGAACATTACTTGTCATTAATCTTCGTCTAATAAAATTAATTATCTTGGATTTGGTTGCCCTGGAAGATTTTACCATTAAAGAATTCTTCATTGGGTTTCGCTTTGTAACAAATATTGGTGTTATGTTATTTCATTATTTTATACTATTCATTATTAATATCTTGTCAATTTATTGATTGTTCTTGTGAAGCATAAAGCCAAAGTTAATAAAGCATTAGGAATAAAAGATTTCATCACATGAAAATAAATAGTACCCTATAAAAATAAAAAAAGAGTCTACGAATGCTCTTATTAAAAAGTGCTCGAATCTTTTTCTATTAAAAGTATAAATTTATTCTTTGTACCCAATCTTGTCCTTTCAATCTTTTCCCTATGCCAAGTTCTGTATTGCAACCTCAAACCGCAGCTGAAGTATTTTCCTATAACAATCACACATTGAAATAAAAATGAGTCAAATTGTCACTATGAATTACTTTATGCTATAATAATCACACATTGAAATAAAAATGAGTCAAAACCTTACTATGAATTACTTTATGCTATAAACATATAACAACTTATGTTTTCCTTCATGTAATAACATTCACAATCACATTCAGTCATATTAATACACGGTATATATACATTCTCCTTGATTTCTCAAGATCATAGTCATACAATTCAGTCATGTATTAACATTCAGACTCAGTTTTGTCTTAATCTCATGTCCAGTACATAAATATAGTTAACCCATGTGCAGATGAGCGATATTGCAGTCTTGGCTCTTCTCAAGACTTAGTTACTCCTCTTTGGGAATGAGCATTACCATCCACACCACTAGTGGTTCATCCTAGTGTTGCAACCTGCTTCTTAACCTCATGGTACCATTCTCATCATGATAGCTTTTTTAAGCATTTTACCTTAAACAGTTAAACATGCATTAAGCCAATTTCCTTTCTTCTCATTATGCCTTGAATTTCCATTTCTTTCATTATTTAATATGTATTGATACTATATATATACATATATATATATATATATAAACAACTAAAATCATTCAATAGTACATTTAATCATACATCACATGTCTAGGTTCCTCTCCTTCATTGAAGGGCGAGGCTGTTTTGTTGCTTTGCTCTAACAAAGCTCTTATCTCTTACACTCTAATCTTAAGAGACCGTTAAGGATGGTAGAGGAAATCATAGGAGGCTTAACACTTACAGAAGAAGAAAGTTAAGAGACCTTATTAATAGATGATGTTGTAAATAGTTCTAAATCCAGAGGAATGCATTGCCTTTTGATCATTAAAGAGGTGTGCAGATCAACATTAACCAAGATTTGGAACTCAAATGGATGGGTCACATTCAAAGAGGTGGGAGGGAAGAGATTTCTATTGGAATTCTATAAGTTTACCAATAAGGAGAAAATCCTTCAAGTTAGACCATGGTCCTTTGATAGACATTTTGTTAGTCTTCAAGAATTTGAAGAAAGTTTACCATACCCAATGAGATTCAATTCATGTCTGAACCTTTTTGGGTTCAATTACATGACCTTCCTTTAGCAAGCATGGCAAGAAAGATGGGTAAACTCATTGGCTCAACTATTGGTAATGTCCTCATGGTGGATGTTGATAATGAGGGCCTCAGATTCGGATCGGATGCTATGCAAATCAGAGTCAAAGTCAAAGCTAGTCGGATTCGATCTCTACAAAGTCGGAGGTAGATAACTTCGACTTCAACATTGTTAGTACTCAGCCCTAGATGAACCTAAAGACATACAACCTATAGACATGCGCACCATATCACTTTTTTTAAATGTATATAATAAGTCTATATTATATATATATAAAGGTAGAAACTTGTTTTCATAAAATTAAAATACACTAATTTCAGTACAAAATTATTGAGTAAATTGAATATAGTATTACTATATATATGTTATATATTTCAAAATAATATTTATGATGCAGATTTAGAATTTTTAATCAATTTAGTCAGTCACACTGTACCTATTTATAAAGTACTATTATTATTATCATTATTATTATTAACTTAGTGATTATTGCACTAGGTATTACAATTTTCCACTCTTATAAAAATTCTATCCTTGAAAGTTAAATGATGAGGGTAGCAAAGTAGATGTAATATTACCTAGTTGTCTGAATAAGTAGATAACTCTTCTATTTTTCACTTTATAATCCCAGGATTCCTATTAAATTGTGTAATTTCTCCAAAAGACATTGACTAAAGGAATATTTCTATTTCTCAACTGTTGCTCTTCAAAATTTTGCACTTTCAGAATGTTTTCTTTGTAGGTAAAAAATTCGTTGGAATATCCATTGGTTTGAACTCAATGATGTGTGGGGTTGTTTGATGCACTGCATTTTGTTGTCTGCATGATTTCTTGTCATCTTTTTAGTCTTTTTACTGTTATGTTGCTGTTGCGTGTCAGAGGGAGAAAAATTGTAGTGTCGCCTCTTTAGAAAGCAAAAGAAATCAAATCAAAAGTTAATTAACCCACATCGATCCGCATAACTACTGCTTTTTCTTTCATCCATTGACTTTTGATGTGTGCTTTGTAGTGAAAGCATCTTTTTATCTGATGCCTCCAAAGCCAAAATTAAGCAACTTCACTTTTTCATCAAAAGTATGTTAGCAACGAGCCTTCAAAAAGTAGGTCTTAAAAGTAAGTCTCTCTCTCCTCAAAATATTGTGACTCTTTCTTGAAAACAAATCAACCAACTAAATCAAATTTGATTTGCCGTGCAGATCATTTAAAACTTTTCTCTCTTTTGTTTCTTTTTTGTTTCTTTTCTTTTCTTTAAACAAGTCATAACAAAATAAAAATAAAATATTAAAAATGTGTTGTGTATATGAATAAGTATAATCCAATTAAATCACAAGTTATAAATTTAATTATAAACTATGCTATTAAGATATTTTAATCACAACTTGAATTTACACTTCATAATCATTTTTCATCTAAAACCAATGATAATATCATAAAATAATCAAATAATATATTGGTTCTAAATGCATAACATATGTAATAATTCAGCTCAATCAGCAGCTCATGACCAGCTCCACCCAAGTTGTGCTGAAACCCATTTTTAGGAGGACAACCCTTAGGAAACTCCACTCACTCGATCCTACGCTTTGATCATGTCGAGCTTTAGGGCCAAGTAGCCTTATTTTCCTGTAATCTTGCATTTCATTGTGTATAATGTCTCAAAGGCAACAATAATGTTATCAGAAATAAGTTTATTAGGAACAAAGGTTGATTGTGCTACAGATATGATATTAGGCAGGAATTTTTTTAGCCTTACTTTTGAGATGATTTTGTATATGACATTACATAGGGAAATTGGCCTATACTCAATCACTTTTATCGGGTTCTTTTTCTTAGGTATGAGAGCAATATAAGTATTGTTTAAGTCACTCATGTTGCCTTTTGAGTTGAGTATGTTAAGTATAGAAGCACATACTTGGGGGCCAACAATTGGCCATTGCTTTTGGTAGAAGATGGCTGGGAAGCCATCTAGGCTTGGGGGAGCTTAAACTGTTCATGCTAAAGAGAGCTTCCTCAATCTCTTTCTAACAGTATGCCTTTGATAGTGCTTCATTATGCATTTTAGTCACACGAGGTTCCATGAAGTCTACACAAGCTGATGGATCATATGGGGAAGAGGTGGAGAAAAGATTTGTGAAGTATGATTGGAACATCTCATTAATTCTCTCTTTGGATGTGATCTCTTGGCCCTCATTGTTCAGTAGTTTCCTAACCAGGTTTTTTTTCCTATGGGAAGCCATCTAATAGCAGTTTCATAGAAAGCCTGCTAGTTTATTATTCGTTATAATCTATTGCTAGGTTAGATATCAAATCTATAATTATTTGATCTCTCTAATCAATGAAGCAATTAAGTTTTAATGATTTACTGTGTAAAAAATTATTAGATCTTAAGAAGAATGCTACACTAAATTAAATACCACCGCTTGTGTTTGTATTGTTTAGTTTCATTAATTTCTCTAATTCTTAAAACTGCTACTAAATTAAATCCTTAGCGCTTATCTTGAGTTGTTTTGTAGTTAGGATTAATTAGATCGCTTGTTTTCTAATTAATTACAGTTAAGGAGAGATAAGAAAATGGTTCTAACGATGAATATTCAAAGTATTAATGAATTTATATTGCATCAATGATTAGTTATAAAATTTTGATGATGTACGTTGACTTCGACCAATGCTTATTCCTTTGATTGATATTTTGAAATTAAATTGCTATTTGGTTGTTTTTATTTCATTTGAAATTATTCTCGTTACAATCAGAAACCCATTCTTCCTTGCTTAATAGCATAAAAGTAAGCTAATCATTTTCCATGGGATCGACCTTTACTCACACTACTACATATATTTTTTGGGAGTACAAGATTTTATTTTTGGGTGCTTGCGACAACATGCCAAATTTTGGCGCCGTTGCCAGGGACTGATTCTAGTTAATTTTTGTGCTTATTGTGACTTTTATTTTATAAAAAAAAACACTTAGTATTTGGTAGCTTTTTTTTAAAAGTTTTTTTTTTATGATTTATTAGAGTTTCCTTAATTGTTTATGACTACAATTTGATCTTCTAATCAAGGCGATTTGTTATATGATCAAGAAATCGAAAGGACTTTGCATAGATTAAGGAGGAAAAATTGGAGAAATTGTGAAGAGAACAAAGTGGCTTTTGACTCCCTGTTTGCTAGCGATTCTGATTTAGTAGAAGAAGAAGTCATGGCTGGAAATCGGACTTTGAAAGAGCTTGCCGCTCCTGATTTAATCCAACAACCTCTTTGCATAACATTTCCTGTTTTAGATGCTACTACTACTTTTGAATTAAAATCTGGACTAATATCTCTTACCCACTTTTCATGGATTTGCAAGTGAAGATCCTCACAAGCATTTAAAGGAACTTCAGGTGGTATGCACGAGTATGAAACCCACAGGGCTGACTGAAGATCAAATTAAATTAATAGCTTTTCCATTTTCTTTGAAATATTTGACTAAGGATTGACTCTATTATTTACCCTCTGGGAGTATTACCACATGGAATGCAATGAAAATGTTATTTTTGGAAAAATACTTCCCAGCTTCAAGGGCAGCCAACATTAGAAAAGAAATTTGTGGTGTAAGACAGTACAATGGAGAGTTATTACACGAATACTGAGAACGTTTTAAAAAATTATGTGCAAGCTGTCCCCATCATCAAATTAGTGAGCAGCTACTTATCCAATATCTCTATGGGCCTTCTACCCACTAACAGAATTATGATTGATACTACTAGTGGAGGAGCTCTAGTAGATAAAACTCCTGAGGTCGCAAGAAACTTTATTGCAAATATGGTAGCCAGTTCTCAATAATTTGGCACTAGACTTGACTTTCCATCTAAGCAAGTTAATGAGGTAAATGTTTCCTCCATTGAACAACAAATTATGAGTCTAACTTCTCTTGTTCGTCAAATGACTGTAGATAATATGCAAACTGCAAAAACTTGTGGGATTTTTTTAGTTACAGGACATCCAATCGATATGTTCCCAACTCTTCAAGAGGAACCTATTGAGCAAGTAAATGTGGCAAGTGGTTTTTCTAGACAACCGCAAAGGAATTATGATCCCTACTCGAGCACATATAACCCAGGATTGAGGGATCACCCCAATCTTAGCTATGAGAATCAACAAATAAATCAGCTCGTTACTCAAAACCGTTCAAATTTTCAACAATATAAGCAGCCATACCCCCATAGACAACAACAGAGCCAAACTTCTAATTCTGGTATGTCTTTAGAAGATATTGTTAAGCCTCTTACCATTTCAACTGGAGGCAAAACAATTTCAACAAGAGGCGAGGGCTAGTATTCAAAATTTGGACAATCAGATGGGCAAGATGACAACTGCAATTAGTCAACTAGAGGTGCAGAGTTCAAGAAAATTACCCTCTCAAATGATAGTAAATCCAAGAGAGAATGCAAGTGCAATCGTCTTGAGAAGTGGTAAAGAGGTTGAAATTCCAATAAAGGTAGCCCCTGTATCATCAAAACAAGAAAAAGAGAAAAATGTCATAGCAGACAAGAACATTCTCAATGAAGATGATGGACCTAAGCACAAGTTTTTACCTCTGTCTGATTATAAACCAATACCCCATTTTCCCCAGGCTTTAGCTAAATCTAGAAAAGATGAGCAAAATAAAGATTTATATGAAACTTTTCAAAAATGCGAGGTAAATATTCCATATTTGATGCTATTAAACAAGTATCTCGTTATGCTAAATTTTTAAAGAATTGTGTACAACTAAAAGGAAATAGAAATTTAAAGGATGTGAGAATGTGAGAGTAGGGGAGAATGTTTCTACAGTTATTAAAAAAAAAACTCCCTACAAAATGCAAAGATTCAGGTATGTTTACTATCCCCTGTACAGTAGATAACATTAAATTTGATAAGGCCATGCTAGATTTAGGAGCTTCTATCAATGTCATGCCATATTCTATATATGCTTATTTGAAACTTGGACTTTTGAATAAAACTGGTGTTGTAATTCAATTGGCTGATAGATCTAATGCATATCTTAAGGGTGTAGTTGAGGATGTTATTGTACAAGTTAATGGTTTATTTTTTCCTACTGATTTCTATGTGCTTGATATGGAAAATGATGATCAAAATGCTCCTATTTTGTTAGGAAGACCTTTCTTAAAAATATCCAAGACTAAGATAGATGTTCATAGTGGCACATTTACCATGGAATTTGATGGTGAAATTGTTAAGTTTAATATTTATGATGCCATGAAATATCTTGATGATGATAATCCTGTTTATTCTATTGATGTGATTGATTCTTTAACACAAGAAGTTTTTAAACTTAAGGGAGAAGATGATTTGGAAGTTGCCATTAGTAAACATCTTGAGAAAGAGAATGAGGAGTTAACCTTTAGTACTAAATTGCAGGAAACTGTTGCAGCATTGAATGATTCTCCAAAGTAACAACAATTAGATAACTTTCCTATTATTACCTTACCAATTTTTGACAAAAGATGTTTACTCTCTATTTTGTAGACCTTTATTCCAAATTTAAAAGCTCTCTCCAGCTATCTCAAGTATATGTTTCTTGGAGACGGGAAAACATTACCAGTAATTATCTCTAATAAACTTAGTGCACTGCAAGAAGAAAAGCTTGTGCAGGTCCTTAAGGAGTATAAGATGGCTATTGGTTAGACAATTGCGGATATTAAAGGAATTAGCTCATCTACATGCATGCGTCGTATCTTACTTAAAGAGGGAGCAAAACCTTCCTGTCAACCACAAAGAAGATTAAACCCGCCCATGTTGGATATAGTAAAAAAGGAGATCCTTAAACTTCTTGAAGTTGGAGTGATTTATCCTATGTCGGATAGCAATTGGGTTAAGCTTGATTCAAGTGGTTCCTAAAAAAGATTGGAATAACTGTTGTGAAAAACCAGAATAATGAATTGGTACCCACCCATGTTCAGAATGGGTGGTGGGTTTGTATAGATTATTGATGGTTATTCAGGTTATTTTCATATTGCAATACCAGAAGATTAAGAAAAGATGACTTTTACATGCCCATTCGGGACTTTTACATATCGTCGCATGCCCTTTGACCTTTGCAACGCCCCAGCCACTTTTCAAAGGTATATGGTTAACATATTTTCAGATTATATTGAGTATATTATAGAAGTCTTTATGGACGATTTCACAATTTATGTAGACTCATTTGATAATTGTTTGCATAATCTTACACTTATTCTTCAAAGATGTATAGACACTAACCTTGTGTTAAATTTTGAAAAATGTCATTTTATGGTTGAACAAGGTTTAGTTTTGGTACATGTTGTTTCATCTAAGGGAATTGAGGTAGATAAAGACAAAATTGATATTATTCAATCTTTACCTTATCCTACTAGTGTGCAGGAAGTTCGTTCTTTTATTGGACATGTGGGTTTTTGCTACAGATTCATCAAGAACTTCTCCAAAATAGCATTACCCCTATGCAAGTTGCTACAAAAAGGTGTAATTTTGAGCTTGATGAGACATGTAAAAAGGCATTTGATAAGCTGAAAGAACTATTGACTTCTACCCTAGTTATCCAACCCCCTGACTGGAATGTTCCTTTCAAAATAATGTGCGATGCAAGTGATTATGTAGTAGGCACTGTTTTGGGATAAAGAATTGGAAAAGCATCTCGTGCAAATTATTCTGCTTCAAGAACTTTGAATGATACCTAAATAAACTATTCTACTACAGAAAAATAACTTTTAGCTGTTGTGTTTACTTTAGAAAAATTTAGATTTTATTTTCTTGGAACTAAAGTCATTGTTTATTCTGATCATGCAGCTCTTCGTTATTTGATGATGAAGAAAGAAGATAAATTAAGATTCTTAAGATGGATACTTCTCTTAAGTGAATTTGATTTGAAAATCAAAGAAAAATGAGGGACAGAGAATCTTATTGTAGATCATTTGAGTCGTTTAGTTAATGTGAAAAATGAATTTTATCTATAGGAAATGTTTCCCAACGAACAATTGTTCTCCGCAAGTGTAACATTACCTTGGTATGCGAATATTGTGAATTATTTGGTTACTAATATTTTACCTCCTAGTTTGTCTAAGGCTTTAAGAGACAAGATCAAAAGTGATGCCAAATACTATGTGTGGGATGATCCATACTTATGGAAACATTGTGCAGATCAAGTGATAAGAAGACGCATTTCTAAAAATGAAATTTTTTCCATCCTCACCTTTTGTCATTCTTATGCTTGTGGAAGTCACTTTGGAACTAAGAGAATAGCAAGAAAAGTACTAGAAACTGGTTTCTTTTGGCCATCTTTATTCCAAGACTTATATTCTTTTTGTAAATCATGCGGTCATTGTCAAAAGACAAGTAATATATCCCAAAGGAATGAGATGCCACAAACCCCCATACTATTTTGTGAAAGTTTTGATGTTTGGGGCATTGATTTATGGGACCGTTTCCTGTATCTTTTGGTTATGTTTATATTTTACTTGCTGTTGATTATATTTCAAAATGGGTGGAAGCTAAAGCCACCAGAACTAATGATTCTAACGTTGTTACAGATTTTATCAAGTCTAACATATTCTCCAGGTTTGGAATTCCAAGAGCTTTAATAAGTGATCGAGGTACTCATTTTTGCAATTGAACTATAGAGACTTTGATGAGAAAGTACCATGTAACCCACAAGGTGTCAACTGCCTATCATAGTGGACAAGCGGAAGTGTCAAATAGAGAAATTAAGTCCATCCTTGAAAAGACAGTCAATCCAAGTAGAAAATATTGGAGTTTGCATTTGGATGATGCCTTGTGAGCATATAGAATTGTGTATAAAACACTCATTGGTATGCCACCTTATCGATTGGTCTTTGAGAAACTATGTCACCTTCCAGTTGAGTTAGAACATAAGGCTTATTGAGCTATCAAGAGTTTTAACATGAAATTGATGAAAGTGGAGAACACAAAAAGTTTCAATTATAAGAGTTGGAGGAAATTCACAATGATGCCTATGAGAATGCAAGGATCTATAAGGAAAAGACAAAGGCTTTTCATGACAAGATGATATCTAGGAAGGAGTTTAAAGTTGGTCAAAAAGTCCTTCTATACCATTCACGACGACGTTTGTTTCTAGGTAAGTTGCGTTCTCGTTGAATTGGACCATTTGTTGTTACTAATATTTTTCCTTATGGTGCAATTGAAATTCAAAGTTTAGCAACTTTCAAAGTATTCAAGGTAAATGGTCATAGACTTAAAACCTCCAAGAAGGATTCCAAGTAGAGAATGCGGCAAAATTGGACCTTGAGGATCCAATTTATTCTGATTAAAGAAGAAAACAACCTTGAGTCGAGCCAACAACAATAAACAAAGGCGCTGCTTGGGAGATAAGCCAAATGGAGTTTGTTTTCCTTTTCTTGCATTTATAATTTGATTATTTTTGTCTTTTCTTTGCATTTAACCTTATATTGAGGACAATGAAGTTTTAAGTGTGGGAGAGGGAATTTAGGTTGTGTTTTAAATCTATTTTTATATTAAAAAAAAAATCATAACATGATTAAATAAATAATCTTCCAAATTAATTAGTCTAGTTATTTTCTTTGAAGAATGATAGTAACTAAATTTGGTAGACAAAAGTCAGTGAGATTTTGAGCCTGTAGACTGATAAATCCATATCAGTCTCACCATTTTCTTTCATGTGAGATATTCTTTCATGGATTTATTTCTCTAGAACTTGTCTTGATTCTCTTTAAAATCACATTGATACATGCATGCATGAATATGATTAAGGCCCTCTTTATTATAAGCTACATAAGCCAAATAGCATACCTGGTAATTAATTCTTTCTTTTTGAAACCCTTTGTGCCTTATTAATCCTTTTCGTTTGTTGTAAACCCACATTACAAGTTTTAAACTTGAAAAACAATGTCTTTACCCAAGCCATAAAGCTAGTCGAAAATTGTTTGTGGGTGTGCAAAAAATAAGTGTGGGGGTGTCTGAATTTGTGATATGGCTATGACTGGTGAAATAAAATATGTTTTCACTTTCAATTCATAAATTCCATTGTTGAAGTAGTAAAAAAATAAAAAAGAAGGAAGTGATGAAGGAGATTGCTTTTAATATTACAAACTGTCTATATTCATAATTTCTCCTAAGATTTCAAGAAATGGGTATGTTTACTTATGTTATATACAAGGTGAAAATTGTTGCAAATGATCGTTCCATGCTACAAATAAAAAAATGCTCCTTTGGAACTATCTATTTTTCAACACAGAAGTTTTACATGGTTTAAATATTTTAAAGATGATATGAAGAAGCTACTGAATGAGGAGATTGGTTTTACATGCCTTATATACTCAAACTTGAGTTGATTAAAATTTTCCTCTACTAGCTTCTATGACTTTTGAGCTACACTCCCTAATATTTCCTACCTTAACTTTAACCCCATTACAACTCTGGAAAAGTCCTTATGATTCGTGTTATGCATGTAAATCCAGTGGTGGAGAATGAGAATATATGTAAGCTTATGGTAGATTAATTTTATTGAGATGAATTTGAGCGAAACACATACCTTTCAAACACATGAAAATTGAGCATTAATTTCTGTGAGGGTCTACATTTTTAGTTTACTTTATCTTCAGATGAAAATGCACTAAAATTGTTTGTTCATGATACGTTATGAGTTTTGAAGAGTTTAATTGTTCTTTATTAAATAGCATTACAACCTTGGTGTTTTTGGAAAAGTGGGTTAGAGTTTTGCTCGAGGACGAGCAAAAATTAAGTGTGGGGGAATTTGATGAGAATATAAAATACCATATTTTTCTCTTTTAATTTTTAATGTTTTATTCTTATTTGATGTCTAAATATACTCATTATTCTTATATTGTGATTTAGGATACAAATAGAGGCATTAAGAGCAAATGAAGATAATTGAAAAATTTTAGATAGTTTTAATGTATCTTTGTAATATGGGCATAACTCTCTCATCCAATTTCCAATTGAGCTAATTTAAGATGATATAGAACCCCAGGAGAAAGATCTATAAATTTTATATTTTATGTTTTGAGAGATATCGGTTCAATTCAAGACGAAACCGATCATGAAGTGGACGCACCTGTACTTGACATTCTTGAATATTCTTCAACCACACTTCCAGCCAATTGCACCAAATCCACATGTCATCACAACATTTTCCAGCAAGCACCCTTGCACGAACTTGGAAATTCAAGGATCAACTTACATGCAAGATTAGGTGCACTCAAGTTTCTTCAAGACAAATTGTCTGACCACAAGATACAAAGTCATACAAGACAACTAATGAATAAGAAGCAAAATTGAATAGTTGCGCTATAAGCAACTTTCAGCTAAGAATGGTAGAAAAACAAATGATCAAAACGTCAACTCACAAACCACTTGAATTCAAAAATGACACGTGACAAAGCAACTTGAAATAGTGATGATTTTGTCATGACAACTTGCATGAATGATGTTTATAAATAGAAGGGATGTGTGTGTGTTCTAAATACAATGCTTTTGATGTTTAGTTGAGCCATTGTGTTATCTTGAAAGAAAAACCAAACACCTCCCTTCTCTTCCTTTTCTTTTAATTGATATTTTTGTTATGGCTCTGAGTGGTTAAACTCTTATAATTGGTCAAAAGAAATGAATGGCTCGGAGTTTATATAGCCGTGAGATCTAATTTGTTCTTATTGTTTAATTTGTGTTTTGAGTATCGAATATTCTTTTGTGCCTAGTTTCAAGATTATTTCGTTTAATTACTAGAAGGTCTACTAGTTTATTATTCGTTATAATCTATTGTTAGGTTAGATATCAACTCTGTATTTGTTTGATCTCTCTAATCTGTGAAGCAATTAAGTTTTAATGATTTGCTGCGTCAAAGATTATTAGATCTTACAAAGAATGCTCGACTAAATTAATGCAACCACTTGTATTTATATTGTTTAGCTTCATTGATCTCTCTAATTCTTAAAGTTGCTATTAGATTAAATCCTTAGTACTTGTCTTGGGTTGTTTAGTAGTTAGGATTAATTAGATCGCTTATTTTCTAATTAATTACAACTAAGGAGAGATAAGAAAATGGTTTTAATGGTGAATATTCAAAGTATTAATTGATTTATATTGCATCAATGATTAGTTATAAAATTTTGATGGTGGACGCTGACTTCAACCAATGCTTATTCCTTTGATTGATACTTTAAAATTAAATTGCTATTTAGTCGTTTTTATTCCTTTGAAATTATTCTCGTTACAATAAAAACCCCCCTCTTCCTTGCTTAATATTATAAAAATAAGCTAATTACTCTCTGTGGGATCGACCCTTACTCACATTACTATATATAACTTTTGGGAGTAAAAGATTTTATTTTTGGGTGCTTGCGACAGCACGCCAGTTGCCCTCCTTTAACCATATCTGTTTTGCCCATTGCTGCCATTTGGAGTTCTCCATATCTAGTGATTTGTTTATGTCCTTTTGAACTTGTTTTATCTCCTCAGTGAGATGCCCTGAATTTATGTCTTGCAATTACCCTAGGTGAACCATTTTTGTTTGGAGCAATTTCTTTTGGTTACCTAAAGTTGATTTGGTCCACTAGGACAGCTTGTGTTGACAAAACTTTAGACTTTCAGTTGTGAGGTGCATCTTGTTTGTTGCCATTTGGGGGTTTTCCAAGTAGTTTCCCCAATTTTGGTGCATTCCTCGTAGTGTAGCCATCCAGCTTCAAATCTGTAGGGTTTCTCTGGCCTGTGAGCATTTGGTTGTAGTTTACTTGATCTGACATGGACTAGGGAATCTGGGTATAGGTCAGACCATAGGCTGTTGCACAAGGCTCTGTCCAGCCTTTCTTTAGTGAAAGCTCCCTTTTTATCTTCCATTATTCCAGGTA
This sequence comes from Platycarya strobilacea, assembly GCA_036898215.1. NCBI lineage: Eukaryota > Viridiplantae > Streptophyta > Magnoliopsida > Fagales > Juglandaceae > Platycarya > Platycarya strobilacea. The sequence continues at coordinate 20,379,502 of CM072555.1, read as the reverse complement.
TATTTGCTTCCCAAAAAACCCATGTCATTTAGGCTATAGTCCTCAGCTGTCTCCCTGAAGATTTCCATCTGCTTAAAGGTCATGGAAGGCCTCCATTTTTCTCATCTTGATACATGACTTCTTTGAAATCTCCACAGCATAATAAATGAGAGGAAGGGTTAGGCTTTAGGGATCAGAGTAGTTGCCAGCTTTCATTTTTTTTTTTACAGGGTTACCATAGAATCCTGTTAGGACCCAAATCATCGCTTCTTTTTCTCCCTTAACTACAATGGAGATGTGGCCTTGTGTGTTGGAGAGGACTTCAACCTCTGTTTCCTCCTTCCAAAACATTGCGAGACCTCCATTTGTCCCTTGAGCATCAACTATAAAGTTGTGATCATAGTGTAAGGACTTGCGAATTCTCTCCATTCTAATTCTTGTGCTCTTTGTTTCCATAAGGAAAACAAAGGTGGGGAACTTGGATTGTTCCCAAGCCCTTGGCAGTTTCAGCTTAAGCAATTCATTGGTTGAGGTGGAGCTGGAAACCAGCCACCACCTTGTCATCACTAATTGAAGGTCTAGTGCTCACCTGCTTGAGTTTGGGTTTTTTGCTTGGCTAATCTATAGTTTTTGAGGAGGGTTGGGGCACTCCCTTCTTAGTTCCACTTGGCTGGTTTTCTTTTTTGACCTTGTGGTCAGTCTAGAGGTTGGCATACCTGTGGTCTTGGGCTTTCCTTTTCCAGCTGGCTTGTTTCTTGATTTTTTCCAACTTTTGGACCTGATCTGAGATGAAATGGGCCAGTGAGGAGGCTTGGTTTTGTAGGTCGTCTTCAACATCACGGCCTAAATTTGATTTCAGAGCTGAGGCTCCAGTTTTGATGGTTTGGTGTGTCTGGTGTGGAGTTGACTTCTCAACTCCTTGCATAGGACAAAAATCTGCTTTATTGGTGAAAGTATCTGAAATATCGACTAGGGGTGAAAGTTGGAGGGGCTAAAGTGTAATTAACCCATGTATTATTTAGTAGAACACTAATAATCGGGTCATTATAAATGCCGTTCTCTCTCTAGGATGAGTTTCTCTCCATCTCAAGGCTACTGTTTGGAGTTTTAGTTTGGGGCTTAGGGTAGATGATGTAGATATGAATACATTTTTGTTCACATTTCTAACGCAGCAAGATAAGGCTAGGGTTCTTGAAAACAGACTTGAAATTTTAAAGGGGTCCATATGGTCCTAAAGAACTGGCCCTCCAAATTGAGTATTCAAGAAATGGACTTGAATATGTCTGCATTTTGGATTTAGATCCATGGTCTACCTCTTGAAATGCTCACTAATCAAAACGCTGAAAGAATAGGTTATGTTCTCAAAAATCTATTGAAAGTCAATCGTATCGTTGTCTTTGGAGTCACTTTGAGGATATACCTACGCATAAGAGTTGAAATTGACATTAAAAAGCCACTGCAGGATGGGTTTGATCTAAATAGGCCGAGAAGAACTCCAAAGAGAATACTCATCATGTACGACCAACTCTCGAAATTCTGTTATGTATGTGGTCTGTTAGGGTATACAGCGCAAGCGTGTCCAAAGCATGATGTTACCCTAAGCAGTCAAGATTTGGACCATGGAGAAGGCAGAAAGCTTAAACTCTTGTCACATTCCAAGGTAGTTAATGGACTTAAACCCCCTTATGATATGTGCAGGCCCTCTTCAGGTGGTGCAACCTCAAGTTGGGTTGGCATCTGAGAATGTGGCTCGAAGAAAACAAGTTGAAGTCTAGAGAAACCAAACCTCAACTCCTAGTAGAACAATTCGACAATCCAGGCCCATTCTTCCTACAGATCATATTGGTGAACCATGCGCAACTGCCACACAAGTAGGAGCCTCCACAAACAAGACTTTTTTCAGCAAAGGTAGAGGAAAGATGGTAGTCGACAAAGTGAACTATTTTTCAAAGCTTGAGAATATGGATAACATCATCAACATCTTTGTTGGCATATCAAATACCGAACCCTGGAAAAACCAGAGGGAAGGGAAGGTGGTTATGAGAGCAGCATTCAACTGGTACCAATGGACTCTGAAGGACAGGGAAAATGAATAGTGGGCTGGGCCCAAGCTTGTCAAAGCATTTACTCCTATCAATCCAATAACTAAACCTAACACAAGACCCGCTTCGAGCTCTTCAATTCATTTGAACAATGAGTTTCTCTATGAATATCAACAGGCCTTCCTCCCTCAATAGACTTTGTTCCCTCCATTAATGCAAGGCTGCTGATCTCTTTTGAAGCCAACAAGCAAGAGCCCACTACAAATTTTGACTCTTTCTAGCCCGAAACCCAACTACTTTCTAACCCCTCTCTTTATCATCAGATTCTCAAGACCTATGACTACCTTAAAGGTCCAATTTATGAGGCGATGCTTTTTATTCGAGGGCCTAAGGAAGCTAGTTAGGAACCTACCCATGGACCAATTTTAACTAAGCTCCCAAATGATTTTCCCCAAGCCCATTGTCAACTCAATCTGCTCCAACAAAACCCTTTTTGGGCTTATCATCCCTTGGCTTTTTCAAAATAAAAAAATCAAGCCCAATGGTTGAGCCTTGCCCAGCCATCTCTTCAGATCTATCTAATCCCCCCAGCCCACATATCGCCTTTGCTAAGCCCTCTCCGACAACCAATCTCCTTGTTACTACTTCAATTCAAATCAAAGGAGACCTCTTGTCATTGGAAATTTACAACCCCAAACCTCTCAAACCAAAAATTCAAACTCTCCTTGATGAAATCTCTCTCAAGAATGTCGAGCAAGGTCTCGAGCAGGGCAAACAGCAAATCGAGGAACCAATAGGCAGTTGAGGAGATACCTCTGAAAAAGAGAGTGGCATTGCTGAGAGAAAAAGTTTCATTCCCTAACTCCCTCGCGGAGATTGGAGATATTGAGGACACTGGACAGCTCATGTGGGAGAAGTAGAGTGCACCCAAAAGCTCAAGCAGGGCAGACAACAAGTTGAGGAACCAACTAGCAGCTGAGGCCAAGGACCCAGGTGGTAACAAAACCTTTGAATACCTTCTGTATGATGATGTTTCTAATGTGGCTGGGGTGGCAGGCCCTAACTGGCCACCATCTTATAAATGAGACTATTATCTTGAAATTTTAGAGGACTTGCCTGACCTCTAGCAATTCGTGGTGTGAGGGCTTAAATCAAGATGCATAACCCTAATTTAATTTTCTTGTATGAAACATTAATAAGTGACTGCTAACACTGCTCGTTTTATACTTAGGCTTGGTTTTTCTAATTTTATGCATGTTCCTCTCCGAAGGAATGAGGAGGCCTATTATGTATGTGGAGGCCAGGATTAGATGTGGAACCGGTGTATGTTGGTTGTAATATTATAGCTTTGTTGGCCTACATTGATCCTGTTCATGTTCCCTGATTTTTTTTTTTTTTTGGTCTACTATCCACTCAATCTCTTGATAAGCAACCCTTTTGGACCTTAGTGAATTCGATAGCAGCTTCTTTTGTGGGTCCTATTCTAGTTTTAGGTGACTTCAATTTTGTCCTTACCCAACAAGAAAAAATAGGAGGTAGACCCTATACATCTTCTTCTAATCCAACTGGTTTTCGACTTTTTATGAACACTCATGGGTTGGGAGATCTAGGCTTTGCAGGTCCAAGATTTACTTGGACTAATAGGTGATTTAGGAATAACCATATTCGAGACAGACTCGATAGGGGTATAGTAAATTCAAGTTGGAACCTTCTTTTCCCGGATGCATACATATGCCCATTCATATCTCTAATCATTCTCCTATGCCCATTCATATCTCTAATCATTCTCCTATCCTCCTAGAAACTTTTGCATACAAAAAGGTTTGTAAATCTATTAAATTTGAAGAATTTTGGATAAGAGATCCAAACAATTTTTTGGTTATAAAGGACATTTGGGAGAAAATTTTCACAAGGTCTCCTTCTTCCATCCTGGCTCAAAGGTTAAAAGAAGTCAGCAAAGCTTTTTGTACTTGGAACAAAGAGAGCTTTGAGCATATCCAATACTCTATTAAATCTCTCAGTTGTTAGTTAGCAAAAATCCATTTAGTGGACCCTTCAGATTCCACTCTTTCCATTGAGGAAAATGAAACTAGGACTCTATGGATAATTAAAAGAGAGGAAATCCTCCAGAAGGAAAAATCTAAATTGTAGTGGTTTACTACCATAAATCTTAACGCAACATTTTTTTTCATATGATTGCCACTATGAGAAGAAAAAAAATGATATCTCATTTCTTAAAGCTTCCCAAACCAATGGATTAGTGATCCAAACTCTCTCACAAATATCTTCTAGGGCCATCAATCAGATCTACACTTCTTTCTAGTCCAAATTTTCCTGAGGATATTGAAACTCTTTTCCCTCATAAAATCTCCCAAACTAACAATGATATGTTATGTAGTATTCCCTCCGAACTTGAAATCATGGAAATCATCAAGAAAATCCCTTCGGCTAAATCCTCAGGACCTGATGGACTTACAGGAATCTTCTATAAGCAATATTGGGAGATAATCAAAGAGGACTTCATTCATGCTATTAACCATTTCTTCCTCACTGGACCTTTTTGTAAAAAGTCAACCACACTCACATTGTCCTTATTCTAAAAAACTAACTCCCCCAACAAAATTAATCAGTTCAGGCCAATTAGTCTCTTGAATGTGTGTTACAAGATTATTGCAAAAATCCTTGTTAACAAACTTAAACGGGTCCTCAACAGTTTCATCTCCCCTTTCTAGCCTGCTTCCATTTCTGGTAAAATCATTTAAGAGAGCTTGATCATTGCCCAATAAGACTAGAAAGAAGAAAGAGTTGATGACTATCAAAACTGATATGGAAAAGGCGTTTAATTTTGTAAAATGGAATTTTCTTATTAAGGTCTTTGGATGGCTTGGTTTCCACCGAACCTGGATCAAGTGGATCAAAGCCTATATCACAACTGTTTCTTATTCTTTGATGATCGAGACTCTCATGATCATATATGACCCTCTGGAGGCCTACGTCAAGGTGATCCTCTTTCTCCCTTCTTCTTCATCATTGATAGTGAGGTCCTGCCTAGACTTACTACCAGGGAAGAACTCTTGGGAAGCATTGGATTCACTATTATCAATCTCCTTTTCGCTAATGACCTCATTTTGTTTGGCCAAACCTCGATATGTACTACCAGTGTTTTCCAAAAATGCTTGGATAAATACTTTGATTGGTTTGGTCAAAGAGTTAACAAATGCAAATCTTCTATTCATTTTAGTAAATTAACTCCTTTGACCACCATTAAAAAGGTTAGATTGGTTCTAGATTTTTAGATTGGCCCTAAGAATCACAAATATCCAGCTCTTCATCTCATTTTGAATCGTAGCAACAGGAACCCCTTTGATGATATTAAAGAAAAAATTCAAAATAAGTTAGCAGGGTGGAAGGCTAAGCTTATTTCTCAAGTAGGTAGGACTACATTGATCAGAGTTGTTGCAAACTCTATTCCTGCTTATACCATGTCCAGCACATGCCTTCTTAAGAATGGTTTCAACAACATTGATAGGTTCCTTATGAGATTCTGTTGGGGCTTTGATCCCAAGAAACCTCATAACTTCACTCCCAAATCTTGGTGCTCCATTTGTAAACCCAAATTCTTGGGAGGACTAGGTATTTGGACTACTTCCATCTTTAATAAAGCTTTGTTGTCCAAGTTAGGTTGGTCCCTTCTTACCAAAGAGCCTAGTTTATGGATTTATATCCTCTCTATCATCTACCTAAAACATTCGGCTTGGCAAGATGTTGTCATCAAACCAAGTGATTCTAAACTATGGAATGGTTTGATTAAACAAAATAATTTTATGCTCTCCAGTTATTGCAAGCAAATCTATAATGGGATTGACACTCTAGTTTGGAAGGAACCATGGATTTTGACGCTTTCTCCTCCCATCGATCTCCCTTCCTCATTAAATATCCTCAAGACCCAAATCTTAGAACCTTTAAGCCGATCCTAGAAAATCCAAGAAGGTGAAATATTCTACTTCTCTAAACTCTTTTTTTCGAGGAGACTATTAGAGGGATTGAAAAAAATACCTCTATCCCAATATAACTTTAGTAATATCAGGGATAAAAATAATTGGTTACACCAGTCTAGTGGTATTTTTTCTGTTAAATCTACCTATGAAGCTCTCAACATTTAATCTCAAGAGATGAATAGTGCTAATTCTCCGCATACTTGGAAAAAATCGTGGTCCATGCATATCCAAGATTAGCTTAAACTCTTTACCTGGAAAGTCTTCCATAAGATCCTCCCCACTAGGACCTTGCTAAAGCATTGTCTCCTTCTCATGGAGGATAATTTCCTATCCCTTATTTGCCACTCATTGGAAGAAACAATCTCCCATCTTTTCCTATCCTGCCCCTATTTGAGGATCTTGTGGAGGTGTTCTCTTTGGCCATTGGATATTGAAGTCGTGGTAGGAGGTGAGATATCCTAGATCTTGTGGAGGTATTCTCCCTAGATATTGAAGCCATTGTTTCTGGTGGAGGTATTCTCCCTACCACGGCTTCAATATCCAATTGGATTCTAGCCATCCTAGATCTTATTGTGAAACTACATATCTCCCTTAAGGATTCCGATAACATCCAATTGTTTGCCATTATAGCTATGGATGGCCTTTGGTTCCTTAGGAAACAAATCACCCATGGATCTCAAAACATTCCAATCAATCTCTTTGTGTATGAAACTCTTAAGACTTTCATGATCATCGTTGAGCCTAGGCTAGGAAAGAGTGTCCTTATCGTTTATGTTGGAATTTCCCCTTAGAAGGACATATTCTCATTTCCATTGATGTAGGTGTTTGCCAAAATGGAAGTATAGCTACGACTGTTTGTAGGGACCATCTAGGAAGCCTATTAGCTTGTAGTACATACACACTAGGAGCTGTAACTCAAATTGAGGTGAAGCACTTGTGGCTTAACTTGGCATCATCCTTGCCACGGAAAATAATTGGAAAAATATCCTCATATAGGAGACTCTTAGTTGGTAATCTCTACTTTGAACAATTCTACAAAGCAATTAGATTGGATCATAGAAGCTATGAAAAATGATGCAAGAGCCATGCTTGACAAATGTGAAAGTTGGAAAGTAGTCAAGACAAGTCAGTCGCAGAACCAATGCGCACATTCCATTGAGCAATGGGCATCTTCAAATCAAGTGTTTGGAGATATACCCTGAATCAAGATTCTCCATTGTCTTCTAGAATTCCATAGTGGCAAAGATTCCCCTTGAACCTATTGAATGTTATTTTATTTACTACTTTGTTGTTAGTTTTAATTTCATGTATGTTTGAATCTTATTTTGAGTAATGCAATGGTTATTTGTTTTGAAGAAAAAAAAAGTAACAATTGGATCATTATTAGTTTGAGAAAGGAAATTATTTCACTAACAGTGTTTGAAGGATTAAAAGTGCTAAACACAGAAAGCACGAGGATGAAAGGAACGGTGCATGGAACCATTTGAACATTTCCCATTCACCCTCTCATTTTTTCCTTCTTGGGTGGATATATGTTTCCATGAGCAGAAATGCTAAAGTCACAAATGGAGAGCTCGACAGTGGTTGTTTTTAGTTAGTGATTAAGTAAATATTTAATAATATTTTAAATTTTTTAAAAATATTAACAAGATACATTAAAAAAAGAGCAAAAAAAAAAATACACTTATTGAGATCCCTATTGGAATTCTTATGTGGCTGTAGAGCCACTCTTTCATGAATTATAATGTATTGTAATACATAGTTTGTTTTGCTAGAATGAGGTCATATAAACATGGGTTGGGGCAACTCCATTAAAATTGAGGCCAAGGAAGACATCTTAGATGTTTTGCTTTCTTTTATTTATTTTGACACAATAATGTAAAAAGTTTTTATACTAAACATAAATACTATGAACTTTTACTTTTTCTTAATTATGTAATTATGCACTAACAATTGTGAGTGCTTTTATTGATCTTCATTTAGTCTTAATTACACTTTAATTGTTCTTTGCTCTTATATAGACTTATAAAGTTAATTGCTTCTTATATTAATTAATCAAAAGTAGAGTTTTTAGATATTTTTCTTTCTTTGAGTCTTTCCTGCGGCCTTTTTATATTATTTTTTAAATAATTAAAATACAATATTACTTCAACTTAGAGGATTTAAGGGCTTTTGTCTCTTAAAAAATGCAACTATTTTTTTTCTCCTCAGCAAAAGGGAGGTAGAGGCGACCAACACAGCTACCCTTTTTAGATGTGACCATAGGAAGCCCTCTCCACCATGGAATGTCTGGTTTGAGGCATAGCTTCTGCCCAATAGTGAGCTCATTACTACAGCACCACCAAGTTGTCAACCAGTTCAAAACCCATCTCATAGATTCTTGGCTAAGCACTACTCCCATAATCAGTTTCGACTTACACTCAACTCGAACTCTTGACCTATGGAATACTAGTTTGTACAAACTGAGTTACCACCTTGGTGGTAGTAAAAATTTTCTTCAAATAAGGACTAGGGTGGAGGATTTAGGCAAATTGCCTAACTTGCTTGAGTATTGGGTCGCCCCAACAATGGGAAACGAGCTAAGTTAGATACACGAGGGAATTGCTAAATAAGAAGTACTAAGACAATGTATGAAGGATCGTGTGGCATCCTGTTCCTTGATAAAGAGCTTGATGAGCATCCATGGTGCCAATTGGTTAGCAGCAATCTATATGTTTTTGTTGGGTCTAGGTGCATAATCATGGATTGAGTATGTGGTAAGTGAAATAAACATCAGTAAAGAAAGTAAAGGATTAGACAAGAACTAATACCAATTGTACTAAAGGTTTATACCATAAAGAAATTCATCCATTAATAATAACATCTATATATGTCTTTGTCACTTCTTCCCATATAACATTTGCACTGTCATCAGTTCATCACTGCATCAAATTACAACAAACTGAACTTGGTTCGTCACCTAACCAAAATATATATTTTAACAAATAACTATTCTTGGATGCAAGCCTCTATACCACATTCAAGTGTGGTTGGTCCTTCTTCTCGGGGAACTCTGCTTGTGCTACATTTGCATTAAACTCTATGACTTTGATAAACAAAACTATATGTGGAACCACCATAGGGAGACTTCTAAGAAATTCTAGTAGGTTAAAACTCAAGATAGTACTATTAATGAGAGACAATGTTGATGAATATGCATGCACAATTTCATATAAGTGAATTAGTGAACATATATATTTATGCATGGTGAGGAATTACCCTCCGACGGAAAGACATGTATCCATAGGTCGTAGTGAGTAATCAACCTTCGAATAAAACTCAAGGCGAGAAGAATCATTCTTTCAGCAAAAGTCACGTATGAATATCATTTCCAAGGTGAGAAATCACCCTCTTATCAAGTCTCATAAAATTTGCAATATCTCACCACATAAATAAATAATAGTGGGAGGTCACTTCACGCATTCAACTCGGGAACTCACTCTACCTGGCCAACATGTGAGCTCATTAACCAAATCCAATTCAACCAGCTCAAAGAATATTCAACCTAGTCAATAAACACGAAGATAAAACACATGATCAACCCAAAATATTTCTCTACCCAACCAACCTATTCAAAAACACTGTGCATGATCAACCCAAGGAATCTCTCTACTCATATCATCAAGTAAGGCTAATATGAAGACATTCCACCCCAATCATCACGAGGAATCACTCTATCTGTATGAAATTCATGGCAACATACCATAGAAATAGTGCGGGGACTCCTCAACGCTTCCATGATAATCGACACATTGTATGACTCAACATTCAAAAACCACATCATTATCAACTCGTATCATTCTAACTCATTGTGTCAAAATTACAACATAGAGGTAAACATATATTGTTTTCATGTACAAAGAGGTAAGTTATAGAATATGCAAAGCCTAATCTTACGACATGCTCACAACATTTACTCCACATTCCTAGTATGGTTGTAAGAGCTAACCTATTTGAACAATATTTCTATTACATGGCCACTCTTTTTGTCACACATTTTGAAATCATTTCCTTCCTTGAAGACTCTCACTAGATGCAAGGGTAAATACTTAACAATCACAAAAGTGAGATTTTTACTTTTATTGAATGTCTTTAAACTAGGGGGCCATTAGTCATATATTTAACGTCCACCTGACTCCATATGTGCTTGAATAGGAGATGTTATTATGAAAATACCCCTAAGCTCTCAAATATTGCTAATAAGGCTCTAAACTTTGCACTATTTGTAAACGAACTTCAAACTCAACCAAAATCATTAGATCTTATAGTTTGCATATCTAAGACCATCTATGTCTTAGAATTTCAAAACCAAAGTAGACTTAGCCTAATCACACTTAACTCGTGGCTTGCACTCTAGTTGATGGCTAAGTGAAATTTCGACTATTAACCCTTCTGAACGTATGCATGACTAAGGTTAAAAGCTTAATCTTGAGTGAAGAAGTTCATCCCAACACTTAATTGTACCCAACAAAATCCTTAAATTTTACTAACTAAACATTGGGTAGTGCATGATGTATTTTTCAATCTTGTTATCAATAACAAGTTACAAGTAAATCATGCATTCTTATTATCACAGAATGATTTTTTAAATGCTCAAATTTCAAACCTAGGTAAATTAAATCAGTTATCACAATTTAAGCATGATTTAAAAATTAAATCATTAAGGCTTTGATGATAAACACAAGATAGAGATCAAAACTTTATGGCACATTTCTAACCTCAATTTAGACTCCCAAAGAATTTTATAAAGTATATGCAAATCATATCAAGAAATATCAAGACATGCCGTAGTTAATATCTCCACTAAAAAATAATTTAAACATCAAGCCAATCCATCAAGCTTTGGTTAGTAATTAAATATGGTATTTATTTTTCTAAATTCACTCCATAATTATTCTAACACTCAAAAACATAAATTGGCGTGCAAAATAAGAGCTAGATAGGAAAACTTACAAGATTTTCGTGGCCCTTGAAGCTTCCCACTCAAGAACTCACAAACTCAAGAACACTTAAGAAAGCTCAAGAACACTTAAGAACAAGGGAAGATAGCGTCTTAAGAAAACTTAAAGAGAGCTTGAAGAATGGAGTGGGGAGGATGTGAAATGATTAAGGGCTTTTATAGGACTTAAGGGTGTGGTGAAGCATGGCCAATGTGGCTTGTGATTGATTGGTTTGGGCAGTGAGTGAAAATGTCGCCTATGTCACTCTTGTTGTGTGTGGTTGGCTAAAGATTGATCATCATTTAATCTAATATAGGGCTGAAATGGCTAGGGGAAGGGGATAGAGTTGTCGTGGTGTAGTCGAGAAGATAGGAGAATTAATTCTTGGCATGAAGTTAAGCCATCATGCCATCAAGTATGATGTTTCCCAAGGTGAAATGTTTCTATCTTATTCACTTGGACTTTTCTCCATGGTTGTTATGCCTAGCTTTAGGTTACTCTTTAGTAGTCTAAATAGGTGTAGACGGTGGGTATTGCTGTCCAAGTAATCATGACACAGAAGCCCAATGAATAAGGTGATTTTGATAGTGGTTCTTGAGATGATCAATGGTACACTCAGATTGGGTCAAAATCTTTTTAGAGTGGTGTTGGTCCAAATTTCTTCATGATAATTGGGGGCCCTTTGATAAATGAAAGTGAAATATGGTGGCATGAGGTGGTGGCTCTTCCTTGTAAAAAGAATAATTTAACAAAAAATCATGCCATGGTTGCTTTCTAATTAATACTTAGGTGTTTTTTCTTTTAAGGTTTTAGTTAGGGTTCTTGAAATCAATGTGACCAAAGCTTGGTTGAATTTTTAAGAAATAAAATTAGGTGTCAAAAGACAAAAATGCCTCTAAGAAAATGGCACAAAATGTTTGAGCTAGGGTCACATCAACTGTAACAGTCTGTTAGAAATTCAATGATGGAATTTTTATAACTTTAAGGAATCTCAAATAAACTTTGTAAGATTTCACGAATTGACTAATCCTATATATTTTAATCTGCCAGCATAGTCAGTGTTACTACTCACTATGGTGTCAGTAGTGTATTTTTATTTATTTGAAATAGTTAAAAGTGTCAGAACGTGTAATGATTTGCGCCATTAGACTTAAATGATTATTTAGGATTTTATGGCGTAATAATCATATTTTCAATTTTCGGTCGATACGCTTGTTAGAATTCACACTTTGATTTTTTTGAGGCACTTCAGGGTTAAATTTCATTAAAAGAATTGCACTTTTAGCTTAGAGTTATTACTTAGAATTTTTCAATAAAAAATTTAGTTTTACTTTCTTGGAGTAATAGTAACTTCCTTAGTAGCATCTAGCGCAGTATTTTCAGAATCACAGTGTGGGACTGATGAGTGCACAAAAATGCACTCTAAATACTCTATTTAAATACTAAAAGAAATGAGAAAACAATGAATATAACTCATGTTATTAAAATTAATGGTCATTTATCTTGAGATAGATATAAGCATGATTTAATATATTGATGAGAATATAAAATGCCATATTTTCCTCTCTTAATGTTTAATACTTTATTCTTATTTGATGCCTAAATATACTCATTATTCTTATATTTTGATTTAGGACACAAATAGAGGCATTAGGAGCAAATGAAGATAATTGCGGAATTTTAGACAGTTCTGACATCTTTTCGTAATATGGGCATAACTCTCTCATCCAATCTCCGATTGAGCTGATTCAAGATGATCTAGAACCGCAAGAGAAATATATATAACTTTTATGTTTTGTGTTTGAAGAGATATCCACTCAATCTAAGACAAAATCGACCATCAAGTGGACGCACCTGCACTTGACGTTCCTGGATATTTTTCAGCCACTTGCATTAAATCCAAATGTCATCATAATATTTTCTAGCAAGCACTCCTACACCAACTTGGAAATTCAATGATCAATTCAGATACAAGATGAAGTGCACTCAAGTTTCTTCAAGACAAATTATTTGACCACAAGATATTAAGTCATACAAGACAACTAATAGATAAAGAAGCAAAATTGAAACACTCAACCTACAAGCAAAATCCAGTTCATGCATGGTGGGAAAAAAAATGATCAAAATTACAACTCATAAATCACTTGGATTTAAGAATGGCACATGGCAAAACAAGTTGAAATTGTGATGATTTTGTCATGACAACTTGCATGAAGGATGCTTATAAATAGAAGGGAGGGGTGTGTGTTCTAAGACCAGACTTAGTGTGCTTGGATGCCTTGGAAGATACATTGTTTTTGAGAGCTTGAGAAAAGAAAAGAAAAACCAAAGAAGAGAGAAGAAAATAATGGTTGGCTCTTCCATATTATCCCTTGAAGAATTTTTGTTGCATATTTTCAATATGTGTAACTAATTTTCTAGTAGAGTTAGGAATGAATTTGTATATATGATGGTATTTGTAATTTTTTTTGATTCATATATGTGTTCTTCAAATATTAAACTCTTTTGTTTAGTCATTCGAAATTTATTATAAATGTTTTCGTCACCAAATAATCTTAGAATTTATTTCATTTATAGATTCAGTCATGCTTTTTCTATTAAATGCAATAATCCTTTGATTATGTTTGGTTCAATTGGTTATCTATTTTAATTTAATTCTCTGCTGCAATATTGCTCTACGAGTATATTGTCGACGTTGAATTTCTTTAATATCGATAACAATTCCTGTTTTTATATTGTGACGAATGATTTTTCGAAAGATTACATTTAATTTAAATCTGGTTATTAATGTTTTATTTTCCGATTGAAAATTTGGACATAGAATTTTCAATTGAGTTATTAATGAATCGAAAATAATTAAAATACCAATTATATACAAAGGATTCCCGATGCTTTACTTTTCGCACTCATCTAAATCTTTTTGTTAGTTTCATTACTGTTCTTCAATTTCTCAATCCATCTCCCTGTGGAATCGACACCCCAAAACTATACTGCAAACGACCGCGTTATTCTTTAGGCGTAATCAAACGTCCAAAATAGGTTGGAGAAATTTTATTTGGATACTTGACAAGATTTGAACCACACTTGGTGAGTAGTATTTAACACTTGATACAAGAGGAACCAAGAGATGTTTTGAGAAAGAATCAATGTGTGAGACCGAGCCACCTAAGCAAAACCCTATTTTTTATTTAATCGTTCAAATTATGCTGAGCTAAAGAGGGTTCCAACCCTAGCAAATTCTAAATGGTGGGATTTCATTTGAAGCCCAAAAATTTTAGTTGAAATTAAAATCTTAAAAGGTTTTCCCAAGTCCTAAAGTTGGCTTCTAAACCCATTTTTATCCAATATCTAGTATTGCCTTTAATCACTTGATTAAATCACTTTAATATGATATTAGTTACTCAAATTCATATTATTACATCATTATTCAACTTTTTAAACCTTAAAAATTTGATTGGGTCAAGAAAAATTGAATTTGAGCTTGATAACATCTTAAACACTAATCAAACCTTCTTTAAACTCCAAATTGAAGCCTTTTTAGTAGAGGTTCACTAAGGCCCACGAAATTGACCACTTTAGCAAAGCTTCTTGAGGAATTTCCCTTTTCCCACATGGTAGTCCATCCCTTCCACTTGGCTGCACTCAATAGTACCATGATGTGAAATACAAATCCACCTTACCTCCCTCCATGCTTCACAATTACAGTAGCTAGCCATACTCCTTACCATTCCTTACTTTATGTGAACTAATCACTTTCAATCAAATGTCATTCAAGACCATACCTTCACCCTCCAAAGGTCTATGGTAGTAAAATACTCCCTTAACATCATTTCACCATCTTTTCCCCATTCTTAAAGAGAAACCAGAAACAGCTCTCTCGGGCATATTTCTGTCTATTTTTGCGTGATGATTTTCCTTTGTACGTATTTTCTTACTATAAATACTTCATAAAGGTTTTTCATCTTTGAGTTTAGTTTCTGTGGATATATTTTTCATTTCATCTCATGGTCGTTTGACGGGTCAAAAGTAATTTTAACAATGAATAGATCATTCTTGGTATTAAATTGGAGAGTGAATTGTATTTTGGAGTTTTGATTAAACTAATGAACATATCTTGGTCCGAAACTTTTATGGAGTATTTTTAACATTTGTTTATAAATTATCATTGTGATTTTGTGTCATGAATAAAGCTTTTGATATAGTTTTCCTTGGATCTAAAAACTTAAGTACTGGAAGTGGAAATATAATTTCTATTTTGAGTAAGTTTGAATATTTCATGGTCTAATCCTTTTCCAATGGTTTTGATAATTTTATTGAATGATCCTAAGCCTCTTATATACATTTTAGAATATTATTTGAAAATATCTGATGTTGGTTTTAAAGATATGAAATTTTATGCAAAGAGATATTCGGATAGGTCAAAATGTTGAGATCTTAACTAAATTTATGTTTTGGTTGATTTTTAACCATGCGATCTTGAGTTTGAAGCTTGGATCTATGCTAGGACATATTTTTAAACTATGTGATATTTGAGTATAAAGATCACTTCTTTACAAGTACTAAGGTGAATGAGTATAATCTACCGTACTACAGATGGATCAATCAGCTAAGTTATATTACGGTCAATGATAATACATGTTGTTAGGTACTGCGATCAAGGCTATGCACTGTCAAGTATTATGGTGAAAAGAGTATAATCTGCTGTATTATAGAAGAATGATATGTGCTGCCTGGTATTGTGGTCAAGGTTATATGTTGCCAAGTACTACGATGAAGGAATATTATAAAGGATGCACTGTCGAGTACTATGGTGAATGAGTATAATTTATCATATTATAGAAAAATGATATATACTGCCTGGTACTGCGGTCAAGGCTATGCGCTACTGAGTACTATGATGAAGGAGTATTATAGAAGAATGTTATGCACTACCTGGTACTGCAATCAAGATTATGCGTTATCGAGTACTATGATGAATGAATATTATAGAAAGATGATACGCATTGTCTAGTACTTTGGTTAAGGTTATGAGTTGCCGAGTACTATGGTGAAAGAGTATAATTTGCCATTATATTATTTTAAGTTTATGTTTATGTTATGTTTCGAGTTCACATTTATGCTATGTTTTATGTGCATGTATGTTCAAGTTCATGTCATGCTATATTCATGTTCACATTCATGTTATATTTAAGTTCACATTTATATTATATTTCAAGTTTACGTTTATGTTATATTTCAAGTTCATATATGTTCAATTTCACGTGCATGTTATGTTTAAGTTCAAGTTCACGTTATGTTCAGGTTTACGTTGTTTCAAGTTCAAGTTTATGTCATGTCAAGTCAAGTTTAGTTCACATTTTAGTTTAAGTTATGCCAGTTATGTCATACCATATGTCAAGTTATGCTATGATTATTTATGACTTTGATTATGCATCCATACTTTTATTGTTATGCATGCATCATTAACCTGCGTGGAGGTTTTTTGTTAATTTGCAGAGATTTATAATCAAATTTTACTGTGGTAGTCTCACTACCGTTCCTTCCGAATGGTAGATCTTGTTATTGGACGTGAAGGAGTACCAGGATTCAACCAGCTAGACACAGTCGACTGAGCGACAATGCGGCATCAATGTTAATATAGTAGTTAGTTTAAGTTACTAGTACAATGAAATTGTATCTCTAGTAATTTTTTATTATAGAAATTTTGGACTCGTGTTATGAACTTAGTTGTTTATTACGTCATTTTATAAGAAAAATGTTTTAAATATTTGAGATATTTTTAGTTTGGTGCATAGTATTGCTAAAGAAAAAGGTTATCCATTGCGATTATTGCATATTGTTAGATGCATGCTAAGTGCATTGCATCTTTATTTGTCATGAAAATGAATAGGGGTAGGTAACCTTGTGTTACATGTCCCACTGCTACAAATGTCCATCCGATTCCAAGCAAAATCTGGAGGTGTCACATCAACCCATTGCACACAAGAGTATACATGGGTGCCGATTGGTGTGGATTTAGGATTTGACATGTCATCACACTAAATGACATGTACATAGATTTATGTAAAGTTTTAATGTGATCCAAAAATTATGGAATTGGATAGCAAAACAAGGAGATTTTAGATCATAAGGAGGAGAACTAAATAAAAATAAAGTTAAGCTTAAAATATAATTTTAAAGATCATTAATCGAATGGTGATCAATCAATGCTCTTTAATCAAAATTTTAAACCCAATTTAATTCTTTCTAAAACTCTTAAGGTTATGGACTACTCATATGGGCTAGTATCCTAAATTCTAGTGTTAATCTAAGAGTTAATCTATAAGGGTAAATGGGTAGGGTGTTACATTAACCACGGTTGGGAGTGAACCCTAGAGGCATGTGGTTCATCTTGGGTTTAAAGAAAACTAATGGTATGGTGTATGTGAGTCCCATTTGAAAAAATAAAATAAAAGACATGGCTTTGGGCTTCATGGGTTAAACTTTGGTTGGGCCATTTGTATAAGCATTGGTTGTGGGATTTTGTATGGGTTATTATATAGAAATTATGTTGAGGTTTGTTGGGCCTATCCTTGGCCTCAAAGGCCACAAGGTTGGGTCCAAATATTGGGTCTTTCTTAAATTGGGCCAATGGCCTTCACTCATACTAAGTTAAGCCTAATTTCTAGTTTCCTTAAAGAAGGGCTTAGAACCTTACATCTCCCAAATTGGGCCTAAAGTTTTTGGTACCTATTCTTAGCCCATCTTTGGTATGGGCTAGTCTTCTAAATTCTAGTGTTAATCTAAGAGTTAATCTATAAGGGTAAATGGGTAGGGTGTTACATTAACCATGGTTGGGAGTGAACCCTAGAGGCATGTGGTTCATCTTGGGTTTAAAGAAAACTAATGGTATGGTGTATGTGAGTCCCATTTGAAAAAATAAAATAAAAGACATGGCTTTGGGCTTCATGGGTTAAACTTTGGTTGGGCCATTTGTATAAGCATTGGTTGTGGGATTTTGTATGGGTTATTATATAGAAATTATGTTGAGGTTTGTTGGGCCTATCTTTGGCCTCAAAGGCCATAAGGTTGGGTCCAAATATTGGGTCTTTCTTAAATTGGGCCAATGGCCTTCACTCATACTAAGTTAAGCCTAATTTCTAGTTTCCTTAAAGAAGGGCTTAGAATCTTACATCTCCCAAATTGGGCCTAAAGTTTTTAGTACCTATTCTTAGCCCATCTTATCCTTAGTATCTAGGGCCACAAATAAAACACTCTTGGGCTTCTTTGAAATCCATCCAATACTTATCCCATTTGACTAGCCCATCAATATGTCATGTGTCATACTACTATTGGTCTCTTGGTATTTACCCATAAACTATTCAAACTTCTAAGAGCCTCTAATAATCCTAACTAACCCAAATGTGTGCATCTTATGCCAATTAAGCTCTAAAAGTCTTAAATAAGTCACAACTTAGACTAGCTAGGATCTTAGGTGCTAAGTTCAAGTCCTAATGTATTTTTAAGTGGGGTGTCACAGGAAACAGGAGAGATTATTTAGAATATTCTCAAATCTTGTACTATATTCATGTGGAAGAGTTCCTCTCGAATTATCAATTTTAGATGTAATATAGAAGTCATATCCTCTTATTTTTCCAACGCATTATTAGTGTATATTTACAAATGGTATCCAGACCTCCTAATTCCCATTCAACAATTCGTGGTTGAAGGCACTCGTCTCACATACCTATAGGAAGGGTTCAATTCCTTCAAGAAAACTATGGAATCTTATATGAAGAACACATAATCCCAATTTAAGACTATTTAGGTGGAGATGCATGTTTTGAGGAAGCACATGGAGGTTGTGATGCATCAACTATTTGTAGTGTCATTGGATCTATAGAGAAAGAACAAGAAGCGGTCAGATGGATTAGATGATAACCATGATGCAAGAAGAAGTGATTAGATGATACCTCACATGAGAGATATCCATCATAGAGTAGTGCGTTTAGATTTTCCTACCTTTTACAATGAGATTTCCCTCTAATGGTCGTACAAGGTGAATCAATTATTTACTTTCCACATAACACTTCCACAATATTGTATGAGATTAGTTTCATTTCACATGGAGGGAAATGTTGTAGTGTTGTTCAAAGATTTGGGTAAGTTAGAGCACTCTTATTGGATCGACTAAAAGTCAAATCCAATGAGAATTTAGTCATTAAGACTTAAAAAAGCCTACATTGAATTGTCTAATAGCCATCAATTTGACTTAAATAAACAGTAATACTAAATAAAACTCCAGCTTTGGCAGCCCCAAGCTAATTGTCAAACTCTTATTTTATTAGTATCTCTCTTTTTTTTTTCTTATTTTTTTAGTAATTTAATTCAAATAAAATATGGTTATTAATTAATTTTTTAATCCATAATTTAATTAAAATATGATTATTAATTAACATATAAGAGACAGAATGGTAAAACATGATAAAATAAAATAAATTAATAATTACAAATAATTAATATGTTTCGATGCCCTAAATTGGACGTAGCTCATTTTAGTAAAGTATTTCGTAAGTGTCCAGCGCATTACTAGAGATGTTTTAGTGTTAAATGTTTCTGTAAATTATTTTATTTTTAATTTTTTTTCTTTATTAGAGATCTAGATTTTTATTCCCGGATGTTACACGATGATAATAAGAATATAAGAAAAAAGAATTCTAGTGGTGCATTTATGCTATTTGTGCCATATTATATTGTTGTACTGATCTTAGATTTTACTTTTAGGTTAGGTTTCAGGTTATATTTTGTTATAACTCTTTCCTAATCTTATGTCATTCCGTAAGTGTTAATCCATTTAATACACTAATGGCTCGGTAGCCTTATGATATTTGATCAACATCTGATCATGAAGCATGTTCGGGGATTGAATCGGCCTCATGGGCGGAATAAGCTAGAAGTGACAACTTATGCTTGTGGACTGTATTTGGATGATCATGCCAAGTGGTGGGAATATAAGAATCCATTTATTCAAATAAATGTGTAAAAGTACTTCCCAACCCTAGCATAATCCACTTAACTCGTTTAACTCAATCATGGCTTGTTCGACCTTTTGTAAAAAATAGATTGAATTGGCCAAGTTATATGTGATATATTATAAGAAAAATGAGTAATAGTGATTCAACATTAACGACAAGAAGGACTATCAACGACTAAACAGATTATTAACCACTAAAATGATTTATTTGCTATTAATAAAAATACAATAAATAAGTAATTTTTGTGTAATGGATCTAACCTAATTCACAAATTCTCATGTATTATAAGCATAAGTTATTATGAAAAATAAATTATATGCCTCTAAATTATATGAATTATTCATATCACTATGTATTAGCACCACTAAATAATGTAAAACGTACTTATTATATTTAATTTTATTTCAAAAATTCACTCGAATAATGATAATATATATCTTATATAGTGAATAAATAAGTGCCGATGAGAGTGAACCGTAGTATTGTTGTCCTCCATGCATGTAGTTCGTTTTTTGGGTGCTTTATCTTTTCAGTCTTTTTATATTCTTCGTTTCACGAATGTGTCCGCTTAAACAAGGTTATTTTAGCCTTTTTAATTCAAATGCGTCAAAGGGGGCCAACACATATTTTCTTACGAGACGCTGAGAGACGGTCAGTTTATTAATGGTGGAAAAACAGCCCTCCACTGATATAGTGACAAATCACTTATTTTATAATTAATTCAATAAAATGCTTCACACTAGCTTTATCTGACCCAAGACCCCTCAAGTTCCATCATCCATGCTCATTCTCCGGATGTCGTCGCCCATTATCTCCGTCATCGCCCATCTCTGTTGCTGATCTCCCCCATCGTCTCTACCGCCCATCCTTGGTATTTTCTAGGACTACAAACAGAGGGTAAAACCTCTTCTTCCCTTCCCCCCCACCCCCGATCAAATAAGATTTTCTGGGCAGATCTTCGTCTCAACGTAGCGATGAACCACGACTATATCTCGATGGTTAGATCTTCGGCGGAATGAACCACAGCCATTTCCGTTTCTCAGGTTTTGCTTCGTCCAGTAAATGAGTCCCGTTTCCCTCCCATTTCCGTCCTCAGCTTCTTTTTTCTTTTTTTTAACAATAGCAGCAATATAGAGGAAACCGTGAGGAAACCAAGCAAAAAAAAAAAAAAACAAGTTTGAACATACATTTTCGAACATTAATGAACATTCATAGGAAAAATAATGAACTAAGGTCAATCCAAGTTCAATCGAAAAACAGAGGAATCATTTTTGTGCAGGGAATTGGCCGAATCTCCACCTCTGAAATGCTCACCGCCTTGCCCAATAACGGCTAAATTGAGTTTCTCTTCCAAGAATTACATCGCCTCAGTATTTCGCATATGGAGTTAGATTTGAAAAGGCTGAAGCTTTTTCGGCGTTGAAGAAACTTGTTGGGCATTCAAATTTTCAATCGAGGAAGATGAGCTGGGGCACGAAGGCGAAGAAGATGGTGAGTTTTGTGTGAAATTGATCATGTGTAGGCAAGTGTAGGTTAATGTAAATTAAAATACTTATGTGGAGGATTATTATTGGAGAGCTGTTATTTGAGTTTAAACAGCCCAATCGGTTGGCAGGTTTCCCTTTTTGCTTCCACCTTTATATTTAGTGAGACGCCGCCCCCCTACAAAACAGTCTTCAATCAAAATATAATAAAAAAATTTTAAAAATATAATAAAAAAATAAAATTTAAAAAAATATAATAAAATAAAAAAAATAAAAAAAATACAATAAAAAAATAAAAATAAAGATGATTTTTAGGAAAACTTTCCATCTCAACCGCCCAGATTGAGCTATCGCTGACCATCAAAATAGACCTTTTCGAATTTAAAATTGCGTGTAAAAGGTGAGAAGTCTCCATAGGGAGACAATCCTATCCCGATGGTATGGGGGTGACGCCCCCAATAGCCGGCAGCGACGAAGGCTGCTTTTGTAAGGAGATCAGTCCGATCGACCCGGAAGATTTATCTTGCTTTCCATCTTCTCTCTCTTTCTTTTATCTTGTCTTCTACATCTTCTCTGCATTTTCTCTCTCTAAAAGCAAGCAATTTTTTCTTATTTTCTCTGACTTTCGTTGTTCGTCGTTTCTCTACGTCTTCTCTCTTCTCTCTGTATTTTATCTTCTATTGTTGTGTTTTCAGGTTTGTTCCATGCAAGGTTGGGGAGTTTTTTTCATGCCGTTTGTTTGGGCATTTCACATGTTCTGGGTTGTTCTGTGTTTTCGTGCCATTGAGTATTGTTTGGTTGTTTGTTTTGGCTGTGTATGTTGTCGGGTTTTTGCATTTTTCTGAAGAAATAATTTTTTTACATGATGTTGTTTGCTTTTTCTTTTCAGATCTTCAAATATGTTGTTCTTTTGTATGTGTTGAGTTTGCATGTTGTGCGTTGTTTGTATTTTTTGTGAAAAGGATATATTTTTCATGGGTTTGTATGTTATGGCCAGTTTGAATATTGTCAGTTGTTTTGTAATTTTTCTTTTTTGGTTGGTATTCTTTGTCAAAAAAATAGTTTTTGTGCATGGTCTTCCTGGTCTTTTTCTCCTTTTTCTCATGCAGCTAAATATTTGTTCGTATGTTGTGGGTTTGGATACTCTTGATTTTTGGTGTTTTTTCCTGAACAAATAGCGTTTTTTGGGATTGGATAAGTTTTTATTGCTGTTAAATTTTTGTTAATATGTTTCGAGTTTGCGAAGCCTCTGGTTTTTGTATTTTTTTGTGTTTTGGGTTTACATCTTCTCGAGTTCGTGTATTTTTTGTGTTATTTCTTTTTTCTTTTTTCAATTGGGTTATAGCTTTTTTTGCATGTGCGATTTATAGATTAGTGAGAAAATGTAATTTTTTTTATAATACAGTGTTGTAAAGTTTCTTTTTGCTTGTGATTATTTGTAATATATATATATATATTTGTGAGAAGATATAATATTTTTTATAATCCAGTGGTGCATCTTTTTTGGTCCAATGATTTACGCATGCAATTTTGTATTTGTATTTTTGCTGTAAAGTTGGTCTTACAATTTAAAGGTTTTTTATTTTTATTTTTTTGGTTCTACCTTTCCATTGTGCTATATATAAATCTGTTGCTTTTCTAATTTGATGTTACTGTTTCATTCTCTGATGGTGCAAGATTTTTTTGTTTTTGCGCTTTTTCCTTTCAAGTTGTTATTTCTGAACTTTCTCAATATGTTTAAGTATGTAGTTAGTTCCATATATCGTTTTATATTTGTGCCCTGTATACAATTTGTACTCTTTTTGTTATTTTTAATTGTGATAGCTTTGGTTATCTTTTTGTAGCAAAATTGATTTTAAGGATGTTTTTTCTAGCTTTCAATTGTTTTGTTTGAACTTTTTATTTATTAACTTGCTCTTTTTTCTCCTGTTTTGGTTCATTTATTGTGTAAGGTTATTTTGTAATTTGTTTTTTCAAATCTGTTTTTTAAAGTTTTTGTTGTGTGAAGTTAATTTCCTTGATATAATGCAGTGTTGTAGTTTTTTTTTTTTTTTCTATAATGCAGTGTAAACTTATCTTTTTAGGTATAAATAGATTTGTTTCAAATTTGTTCTATAAATTTTGAGTTATGCTGTGTATAATTTTTTTAACTTGTTCTAATTCTTCTTTATTCTGCAGTTATCGCCTATGGAATTTGCCAAGAAGTATTTTAAGGGGTTCAAATTTGTCAAGCATCATACATGTGATAATGCTTGGTCTATGACATCTAATGATACTTGGTCTGTAAAATCTGATGATGCTTGGTCTATGGCATTTGATGAAGTTTGGTCTATAGCATCTGATGATGCCTGTCTATAGCATCTGATGATGTGGTCTATGACGTTAATGACGCAACATTACCTTTAAGAATTAGCAAAAAAGATGCTTGTATCTTTGAGCTAATTACAGAAAGGATGCAGTGTAAACGTTCTCAAAATTATGTGGCATATGATAATATCTGGTCTATGGCCTCGAGCCTCTGATGATACCTGGCCCATGGTATACGATGAGGCCTGATCTATGGCATCTGATGATGCCTAGCCTATCTTTGCATTCAAGGTTTGCCGAGTCTTCTGATTTCTTGGAAAAGAAATGAAACTAGACTATTAAAACCATTCAATTAGAAGAAAACAATATCGCACACTTCGTCGCTAACAAGAATTACATCCAAACCTCTGTCATAAAAGAAATTGAATATAAACACTATTCAATTAGCAGGAAACTAATAAGAAATCTAAGATATATTCCTACACCCCACACACATATATAAGTGCAAATAATGAGAATCACAAACTTTGCTATTAAAGAAAAACAAATTCTCTATTTACATGAAACCCTAACAGAAAAATTTTCCAAACATGTTAAAGTAGTTGTAGTCATTATATAAGAATTTTGATTATATAAATAAAACTGACAAATAAAAGAATTTGTAAAGTACAGACGATGAATAGAAAATGAAAGAACGATAAATAGAGAGAGAGAAAGAGAGAGCATGTGAAGAGAGACAAATGGAGAGAGAGAGAGAGAGAGAGATCAGGATTGGGAGAGACTGTAAAACTATTAGTAAAACTATTAGGATGAGATAAGCACGATATTGCTTTTAAATTTTGTAGAATACTATTTTTGACGTTTTAATATCCCCGCAAATAAGCATTAATTGGTTGCAAATAAAGTTAGAAATTTTTTACAACGTAACCAACTCCCTTTCCGTGTTTTTTTATTGTGGCGGCAAAAAGTTGCCAAAAAAGTATTTTTTATTGCAATTGTTGATCTCTCTCGACAGAAAGGAAATGCTGCTGAAATGTTATTGCAACGACAAAAAGTGTCAAATAAATATAAAATTCGCCGTAAAATATTACACATTAAAATTTCCCCGTGCATTTCCCAACTGTACGTTGGAGTTTAGTGACTAAATGAAAAACGCCGCAATTAAGGTCTATTTACGATCATTTCTTAATTTGCAACGAATATAAAATCGATGCAAAGGCGTTATTTCTTGCAGTAGATCACCATCAACTAGCATATATATATATATAAATATATATATATATATAAATATATATATATCCGTGAAACGGGTTCTATTTGGGTCCCGTTTCATCTTTATATTTTATATTTTTAGTTTTTATATTATTTTTAAGTAAATATTTTTAAATAATAGTGTATTTTTTTTATATTTTAAAAAATATTTTAAGATGTTAAAAAGATTATATAAAAAAATATATATTTTTACACTATTTTTTTAATATCTTAAAATATTTTTTAAAAATATAAAAAAATCATATTATATTTAAAAATATTTACTTAAAAATAATATAAAAAAGAATAAAAAGATGAAATGAGACCCATTTTACCGAGATGAGTAACATCACCTATAGTGTATATATATATATATATATATGGAGCTGTATTTCCTGTTTTTATCTAGAAACCTAAGATCATAATTTAGATACAACTTTAAAAAAAAAAAATCTTGACCTACACACACGGATTAACTTAAATTATTCTCCGTTTACAAATTACTTTCATATGTGTACAGTATCACTGTATATGTGCTTTATGATCACAACATAAATTGTATATATTGAACGATAGTCACAAGAAAGTTGGATGAAAATAATGGTGAATTAGTGGGGACATATTTATGCAGCATTTACGAAAGAGAGTTGTGTGAAGTACGTGAGGGGAGCATCGAGTTAAAGTAAAAGGCGTTTTGGTTGGTGAGGCCAGCAAACGCTGCGCTGGTTTTCACATTTTCATTAATGCTCTTGTGGAGATGCCTAGCTATATCATTCAAAATCTGGCAATTAAAGCATTTTTAATTAAACCAAAAATAATATATTAATGCTCTCTCACTCTCTCTTTTTTTACTCTCTCTCTCTCTTAATTAATTTATGAGGATGTGACCATTCTGGGACATGGAATTAATAATTTTATTTCAATTGTAAGAAAAATTCGATTATTAGCTAGACTGATTCAACTAGCTAGCTAGCTAGGAACTTCAGTTTTTTTTTTTTTTCCCTAAGCAGCTAGGAACTTGAGCTAACTTTCGAGAACTTGACACAATCCAATTTAAAAAGCAAAAAAATTAAGAGAGAGGCAGCGCCCAAAGACGCGTAAAAAACTTGCTCTTTTTGTTTTTTGTTTTTTTTTTTAAGAGAAAACTTTCTTACTCATTAAAAGCGAGAAGAGAGTATGAAACAGTTACAATATTGGTTGGACAAGTAGTTCAGTTACTCTCTCAGCTAGCTAACTAGATTCCATTGCTAGACAATGGACACTTTCGTTTCCATTCCTTTTAACAAATGAGACTTTCTGATTTAAAGAGGATAATTATATAATTGTATGTCTAATTACAATTCCATTGCTATCCCATCTCCAGATAAAATGATTTAATTCCTTGATTAGCAGCTTGTTGTCACCTTTAATAATTATTGGGTTGAAGTTCATCTGCCTTGCCATCACAGTAGCCTCCTTTGCTCCCAAAGCTTCCGCCAAGAAATGATCCATGAATGATGCCACTGCAATCTTCTTTGTAGCCATCTTGATTTTCCTATTTCAACAAGGTTCCTCCTAATGCTTAGAGCTGCATCCTAGTTTATTTTAATCGAGCCAATAAGGGAAGGATTCCATCGAATGTTTTGGTCATTGCTTTGAGGATTAACATTGCAACTTTGACTTTGAGCAATTTTATAATCTTCTAGGAGAGTTTTTGCTGCAATTAAAACAGATGAGGGGTGAGTCAAGATATTTTCAAAAATAATGTGTTCCTCTATTTCAAATGGCTCGAGAGGTTACTGAAAAGCTGTCAACTAAATCATCATAACAATTTGACAAAATGAACTGAAAATGGTCTATAAAGTTTCCATATGAAATTTTCATTTTCTGAAAATCTAATCTTCCCTTGGCTTCATACATCTTGGGAGGCTCTGCAACTCCATACAGCATGATTAGCATATTCTTCTTCTAAGTTGCATATAGGGCATGAAGGGGAGTCTATTATTTTCCTTTTAAATAAGCCAAACTTAGTTGGAAGAGCCTCTAAACAAGCTCTTCATAGAAATGTTTTAACCTGGTTCGATAATTTTAATTTCCATAATTTTGTCTATTCTATTTTCACAGAACTATTGTTGGAAGACTACCCTCTTTCATTTGCAAGCATTTCCAAATGTTTGTGATAACCACTTTTGATAGTGAACAAGCCATTCTTAGTACCCAACCATATTAGTTTATCATCTTGTCCATGGTAGCTAGTAGGGATCTTTGAGATTATATATCTATCTTGATCCTAAAACATTCTTGTCAACAAGTCTCATTTTCATTGTTTTGTCTCTCGATTTATTAAATCATGGACGTGAGTATCTTCGTAAATAATGGGGTTTGGGAATTGAATTTTATAGGTGGAAGACCTAGGTATCCATCTACTTTTCGATACATTATTTTTTATCCTTTGCCCACTCTTCACATGGTACATTCTTCTAATAATTTTCTTGATGCACATAGTCCCCTCCAAATCATTGAGGGCCTTGGCCCTAACTTAGCACTGAAAAAGTCAGAGTTAGAAAAATATTTAGACTTCAGAATTTGGGAAATGAGGGAATTTGGATTACGAATCACCTGTCAACTTTGTTTAGCCAATAGAGCTAAATTAAATTTCTCAAAGTCTCTAAAACCCAATCCCTCCAACCCTTTGGACATCCCCATCTATTTCCAAGCCACCCAATGCATTTTCCTTTCATTTTTCATAAAACTCCTCCAAAAATTCTTCATTAGACTGTTAATTTCTTTCAAAAGAAACTTAGGCAATTTAAAAACTCTCATACAATAGGTTGAAATTGCTTGAATAATAGCTTTAAGAAGAGTTTCCTTGTCTGCTAGAGTGAGAAATTTTGTTTTCAAATTACTAAGTATCCCCCTGATTTTATCCAAGATGAACTTGAAAGTTTTTTGCTTTGATTTCCCAACTACGGCCAAGAGGCCTGAGTAATTTTCATAAGAGCATGTTGCTTGGGTACCAACTATACTAAGAATGTATTCTCTAGTTTCTTTCTTGGTATTGAAGCTGAAATAAATGGAGGATTTGGATTTGTTAAATTTCTGGCCAGATGCATCCTCATAGAGATTCAGAATTCTATTTAGAGCCGTCCATTCACTAGCTTTTGCCTTGCAAAAATTTAAACTGGCATCCACAAAATATAAGTGATTAATGCTAGGACTACTCGTACTAATTTTGTACCCGCGTATCTCTCTGTTTCTCTTAACTTTATTAAGCTTTTAGCTCACCACTTCTGCCACCAAGAAAAATAAATAGGTGGAGATGGGATCGCCTTGTCTAATACCCCTGGTGTAAATCAATGTGATCTAAGGGCAGCCATTAATTAAAATGAAATATTTTACAATGGTTATACAATTGAGGACGAATTTAATCCAATAATGGTCAAAGCCAATTTTCTCCATAACTTTCTTCAAGGCCATTATACTTAATCGTAAGTTTTGCTCATATCAAGTTTTATAGTCAAGTATCATTGTTTTCCTTTTCCTCTACATTACACAAGGAGATAGGTATGAAATTAGACACATTTCTAGGCTTTTTGATCTTAGGAATAAGCACGAAAGTCTCATTTAGAGGTTCAATATCTGCACCATGATTCAAGACCGTAGTGATAGTTTTTGTGACATCTTTACCAACAATATTCCAGTAGATTTGGTAAAATATAGGTGAGAAACTATCTGGGCTTGGAGAGCCCATTGGGTTCATTTGAAAGAGAGCATCTTTTATCTCTTCATCAGTGTAATAACAAGTTAAGGCCCTATTCATCTCTTCAGAGACCCTCGGGCTAATATTAGAAATGCATTCATCAATATGACTGGGTAATTGAGAAGTAAACAAATCAGAATAAAATTTAAGAAATACCTCAGCCACCTCCTGCTTACTGATTGTCTTAACTCCATCATCTTTGAGTATCTTTTTTATTTCATTGTGCTTCTTTTTTTGGCTTGCAAATCTATGGTAATAGCTAGAATTCTTACCACCATTATTGAGCCAATTATGCTTTGCTCTTTGCTGTCAAGTTGCATTTTCTCTTGCCAGGGCATTGTCAATATCTTTCTTTAGATATCTAATTTCCTCATTATTGAACCCACAATTGGTCTCTACAATTCAACCAACTTAGATACTTTTTCCTAGGTCTCCTTTCTATTAGTTTTTAAAGTCATTTTTCTCTAATAATTCAGGGAAGCTTGACAATTGTTTAGCTTATCTTTTATTATCTGAATGCCACTTGCTTGGATACCCATTTGAGAGACGCAACTTGATTTAATAATTTGATTACATTCTTCTTATAAATTCCAGCTGGCCTCAAATCTAAAAAAATTATCTTTTCTATTCTCTTCCTCTATTGATTGACCATTGTAATTTCTGGAACTCTATTTCAACAATATAGGGTTGTGATTAGAGGACAAGGTGGCTAAATTTCTGAAATTGCAGTTTTCAAATATAAGGGGCCATTCCAAATTGCCTAACACCTTGTCTAGTTTTTTTTTTTTTTGTGAATAGGAGGCAATCTCTTTTATTACTTCATATAAATTTCAAGCATTCATATCCCAAATCACTTAGACCACACAGATCTAAACATGTTCTGAAATTTTCCATTTGTTGATATGGCTTTAAAGCAGCCCCCCGCTTCTCATCTTGACGCAAAATCTCATTAAAATCTCCAAAATATAACCACGCATTGGACTTTCTCGATTTCATTGACTTTAGCAAATTCCAACTAAGATACTTTTGAGATGTTTTAGCATAACCATAAAAACCTGATATCAAATTATTCTTTTGCTGGTCTTCATCAAAATATTTCATAGTGATATGGTGTTGGGAGTAGTTGACCAAGGATAAATCAAGTCTACTATCCCACAAAAAAGCTATGCCTCCCTTTGAAACCAATACTCTCTACTATGAAACTACCACCAAAACCAATTTTATTTCTCACTTTTTCAATTGTAGATCAACTACACTTGGTCTCCATGAGAAAAAAAAAATTTTTTGAATTTGTTTTTCCCAAAAAATGCAAAGATTAATTGTGAAGGGGGTTCTCCAAGCCCCTACAGTTCCATGATAAACCCCCCATTGCCACTGATGGGGCTGCCATGCAGTCTCTACCATTTCCATGTCTTCTTTACTACACTTGCCCACTTTTCTCTTTGATTCTTTTTACATTACTCTTATTATCCACTTCATCCTTAGTTGTACCTCTTTTTCTTGGCTTATCATTGAATGATTCCAGTTCTATTACCTCAGAGCTCTCAATTACTTGAGCTCTTAGCTTCCATGTTCCCATCTGCTTTGATGGTACCATCTATTTGTTCATCATCAATCACTAAAGTTTCATTAACAGTCCTCCCTTCATTACTTAGCTTTTCTTTATTCTTTTCTGTCACCTGAACTTCTTTCTTTACAGAAATCTTAACACTAAGTAATTCCTCCTAATTAGATCTAATTGTAATGCCTTGATGCTACTTTTTTTATTTTACAAAGTCCATCTGCACTTGAGTTTTTTCCTCTGCTTTTCCTCTAGGGGGGACAACATTTTTCTTGTCTATCTCTTTATTGTCTTTCTCTTTACCACCATATTTCCTAGTTTCAAAGACTTTAGGATTTCTAGGTTGTGCCCTCAGCCAAGTCCCGAATTGATTCTCACTTTCCTCATCCCCCATCTTCCACTTCTCTCGAGTTCAAGCAGCTTCTTCCTTTATGAGCAAGTATTCCACGTTTAAAACAGAAGGCTTATAGCTTTTCATACTTAACAGACATCCAATATCTCTTATGGTCAAGTTGCACCCACTTTTCCCTTAATAGGGATTTTGTCATATCAATTACCATCCTCACCCACAGACATTTTCTCCAAGCTATGCCATCAGAATCAGATTCAACCCTAATGACATGACCAACTGAGCCAACTATCTCTTTCTCGATTTGATCATGCATTGTTGCTAATGGCGAGCCATATAGTTGAACCCAAAAGGGTTCATATTGAAAAAAGGATTTCTTTTAATGGGACAGATTCATCTACTTCTTATAAGGATGAGGTTTCTATAAAAAAAAATCATGGCCTTCTACTCATCACTTGTTCTTTGTTTAACAGAACTTGAAATTCAATCAAGTATTTTTGTTCCCCCATTTTCTTAAATTTTACCTAGCCAGCAAGTTGTCATACCTATGCCATTGTGGATCGAAAGGCCTCACTATTGATTCCTTTGCTGGACATCACTTCCGCAATTACACATAAGCTTTCTCGCACTCCCTTGTTCTTCAGATCCTTGTCCTTGATTATCATTATTTCACTTTCCTCTGCCAATAACTTTAGCCTTTTCCACTTTGTCGCCAACTCATCCGCCATCTCTTTGGTAAAATTCCTAGCAAATCGAGAAGAAAACCCTCAGGATCTAGGAACTAGGGTTCCTCGGGGACCAAAGAAACTAAAAATCCCTTATCACTTCAGAGAGATGATAAGGAGACTAATGTTTTATTTATTTGTTTGCAACTTGCTCTTTTCTAACTTATTGACTAATTATCAATAGTTTGTACATTAATGGATCACATAAAGTACTAATAACATATATAGCGTTTTGTAATACGACTATATATAGTATTACAGTCTACATCTATCAATGTTCAATTTGCACTTTCGATGAAAAAAAGAAATATTCTCAAATTCTTTGTTGAATTTAATAGACTTAAGTGGATCAAGAAAGAGAGAGATATAAAATGATATCTATAATTTTTATTGTTGCGAGTATGATAGTTTCGAGCACCCTTGAAATGGTCAATAAATATTGTATAGAGCCAAGTGCTTATAAATTTTGATCATCTTATGTCTTTTTCTTTCCCATTTTGGGCCACCTGCAAGTTCGCTAAAGAAGTTGACGGGATCTTGATTATTATCTTATTACATAACACTAAATTCACTAATAACTAGTGTTTAAATGATGTGTTTGGTTGTTGAAATCAACTCAATTTATTTCAAATTAATTATTGATGGAACTTACGATTTTTTTATCTTCTCATAAAAAATTTAAACATATTAGAATTAATTCAACCTATTTCACACATTCAAACGCATATCTCAACCCATGAATTCAAGCACATTTCAAATATTGAGACTCATAAAATACTACTATTCATATATAGAGTCAAGTCATCTAAGATCACTTTTAACATCCAACGCAATCTAAATAAGTATTATTTTAATATGACTCCAAAAAAAGTTTTATCTACTTTTTTGAGACAGGGAGTAAAGAAGGCAAAAATCAGACGCGTATATATGGAGTGCCCAAGCTCGTTCTTATCCCCAGGCAAAAATCACATGTATCCATTTATGGAATTCTGAAATATGCACGTACGTACGTGTTGCTAAGCCGGAGTAATCAAGGCCATGGTGGAAAAGTTGCAATGCTAAATTTAATTTCTCATAAAGATACTGGAGCTACCCTTACTATCCCCCTTATAATATTATATATGTATATATAATATATTGTGGTCCTGTACGTACGTTGATCTCCATTGATGGTAGTAGAAGGAATTTATTGTGACTTGAATAATTGACCTCATCATGTTTCTGAATTTTATTATATAAAGCTATCACTAGCAGTCATGCATGATTCATCGAAACGAGCCTCCAGCCAGTAACAACAACACTGAGATCAAACCGCGTAACGTCGACGTTAACGATCTCGATCGACCTATGGCTGACACCCTTGTGGTTTTTCTTTCATGTTTGGTTGTTGCATTGAGCAGCATTTCTTCTCGAGCTGAGGCTCGTGCTTTCTTTGTTTTCGGAGATTCACTTGTGGATAATGGCAACAATGACTACCTTGCCACCACTGCCCGTGCTGACTCGTACCCTTATGGCATTGACTATCCAACACGCAGAGCCACTGGTCGCTTTTCCAATGGCCTTAACATCCCTGATCTCATCAGTATGTATATATTCCTGCATTTTGGGTTTACTGTTTCTTGTTTTCAACAGGTTAATGTTTTTTTTTTAATCTCATAATATAAATATCATTTTCAGGTGAGAAGATTGGCTCTCAGCCCACATTGCCATACTTGAGCCCTCAGCTCACTGGACAGAATCTACTAGTGGGTGCTAACTTTGCTTCTGCTGGGATTGGAATTCTCAACGACACAGGAGTCCAATTTGTGAGTCCACTCTTTTTATGGTGTTGGGATTTAGATTCTCTATAGTTATTGTCATATTGATCCAACTCCAAAGTAAATCTAGCTGGGAGAAACAGAGACATAAAAATGGACCCCATAGTATTTTTAGATGGAAAATGATAGCCTTATTACTCTATTACTACTCATTTTCTACTCATTTTATTTTTTTAATGTTTTTTCAATTATTAAGAAAATGATTATTAGTGAAATATATACTTTTCAAATTTTTTCTTAATGATTAAAGAGGTTAAAAAAATACTCTGAAAATGATAAAAAACATTAAATACATTGAGAGTAGTAATGAAGTGATAATAGGATGGTAAGTGTATCATTATCATCCTTTTTAGATGCTCGACTAGATTCTTCAGATAATAATGTTATATAGAGTACTTGAGAGATACTATTACATATAGGAGATCTCAAAAGTGAGCTAGCCCTACAGCTCTTTTTGTTTAATGATTTCGTATTTTATAATGATCTTATGAATTTCTTTTTTCAAAACTAGTATAATTTAAAGGTGTTAAAACAATTCATGAAAAAATAAAAAATAAAGAAGAGAAAAGTATTGAGCGGGATCCCCGTCTAATCTCCCATTTGTGAATGTGGAACTACTCTATAGAGTTATTCAATTCTCAAGTAGAAATGCTATATAATTGATATGTGATGATCTAACACCGCGTGTGCCTATCTCTTTAGACTCTAGAGTACTATTACTACCTATCGAGTACTTAAGCGATCTCTATTCATGTTATTGTACTTCTTGTTATTTTTTGGTGGAACTTTAAGTAATTAAGTTCGGAACATGATGAGCTAATTAATCATGTATATGTTACTAACGTTATCAGGATGTAAAAATTGTATCTTAAAATATTTTGCAGCTAAACATTATACGAATATCCCAACAACTGGCCTACTTTCAGCAGTACCAGCAACGTGTGAGCGCTCTTATCGGACCTGAGCAAGCACAACGGCTTGTAAATGAGGCGCTCGTCCTCATTACCCTCGGAGGCAATGATTTCGTGAACAACTATTACTTGGTGCCTTACTCTGCAAGATCTCGTCAATTTTCACTCCCCAACTACGTTGTCTATCTCATTTCAGAGTACCGGAAAATTCTAGTGGTAAGCAATTCATCATGAGAATCATATATGAAAATCTATAAATTATTTGTATATTAATTCACTCTGGTTATATATGGCCATAAACTTACTTTGATGAAAAAAGTTTGAAGGTGCAAGCTGTTACATTCATGTACAAATTAAGTTCTGACATATATACATATATATATATATATATTAATTGTAGATTTCACTTTCCAGTTAGATTTGGGGCGCCAAAAACGTCCGGCCATTACTTTCATCTGCATGTACATATGCAGTGTCGACATTGAATTGAATGCACTTAGTCAATTTGTATAAGACCATAAATTGCATAGCACAGAGTCACAAGAGAATAATGATGAAGTGGGGACATGTTTATGCAGGAAGAAAGATTAACCTGGGGCACGATCCAGTTATGCAAATACATTTTGTGGTTTTTCCGCATTTTCATTAATACTTTCATGAAGATCGATGCATGTTATATATATATATATATATATACACACACACACACATATATTATTATATAAAAAGATTTTAAGCTTGTATTTTATGTTAAGAAAATGAATATTTATGATGACTTATATTTTATGATGGGAATGATTATATGGGAGCTGTTATAAATATAAAGGAATCCCACGTATTGATGCATGTGGTACACTATCAATATTCCCACCTTATCATATGCCTATCTTCAACCAAAGAGAAGTTTTCTCTTTAGCCGCAAGCACGACACTCACGATCGTGGGTCTCAATTATGAAAAATGGAGCTTAGGGATGTCATAGTTGGGCATGGAGGGGCTTAAGGAGATGTGGTGGAGGTGTGGTGGTGGGAGAAGACGGCACAGTGGCTAGAGGGCGGCAGATTTAAGCCAAATGGATGGAGAAACCCAAGCGAGAGTGTGGTATGTGTAGACGAAATGGGGCTTCAGCTGAGAAAGAGTAGACTAGAGAGAAGTCACTGATGCGAGATGAGACTGATGGTGGTTGTAGTGAGATGGTACGGTAGCACATGACGGCACTCGGGGTAGCAACCTATTCGTGCGAAATTTATTTCAGGTTGGGTGCGTGTCTGCGATGAAGGAGAAGAGGAAGGTTGTGATGACTTGGGTTTGGTAGAGGATGACCAAGGTTGCTCGTTTGCAGCTTGAGGTGGTGGCACTAGCGATGATTGGGGTTGAGTTAGAAAGAACCCGTGTATGAGAAAACCCATTCAGGTAGCTTGCGTGGGAGAGATGAAGCTATCGTGAAGTGTTGTCGATAATGGGAAGGTACTCAATTGCCTGCGTGAGGGAAAGCCGGTGAGTTGGTTTGTCATGCTATAGGTGGCCGACAGTGGTGGGTTGTGTGGAGACGAAGAAATAGCTAGGGAGGAGGGGAGAAAGAATGAGGAAAAAAATAGGAGGATCAATATGTAGGATTTTTTGTGTGATTATTTTTGTATTTATAGTATTTTTCTATATTTAGAATCCGAAAATAATTTTATTTTGATAAAAAAAATTATCACTTTTTAATAAATAACTCACAGTAAGTAAGCATTTTTACTATTTTCTTGTACCGGCGATTAGATGAAACTGAGCTAATTATTTGAAATAAATCATGTAGAGATTATACGAGTTGGGTGCACGGAGGGTTTTGGTGACAGGTACGGGACCAATAGGATGTGTCCCAGCAGAATTGGCATTGCACAGCAGAAATGGGGAGTGCGCGGTCGAGATTCAACGAGCTTCCGATATGTTCAATCCCCAACTCGTTCAACTAATCAATCAACTAAACTCCGAGATTGGTTCCGATGTCTTTGTTACCGCTAATGCCTTCGAAATGCACCTGGACTTTATCAGTGATCCTCAAGCTTATGGTACGTACGTATAGACTTGATCGACAAACTTCATGCATATTGCATTTATTTTGCTTCTGTTTTTTTCAAAACTTTCCCTTCAAAAAATTAATTTACATGATGAATTAAGCTGGTATTAATCCTAAAAATTAATCACATGATTTGATAAGATAAGTGTAAAAATATATGGGCTTAACTTATTTTATAAAATTAATTCAATAAGAGAAATTTGTATATTATTTATAAATATGTTTAAGATTTTGTTCGCAAGTAATATGAAATTTATTTTTCAATATTCTTTTTTACATGCAGATCAATAATTTTTTTAATTTTTATTACGAGATAAATAGTTTAGGCTCTTACCCATCTTATAACAAGTTTTAATATAATATAAAAATTTATAGATATAACTCATCTTATAAAATTGATTTAATAAAAAAAAAATTATAAAATTTTTTATAGACATATCTAAAATTTTGTCAATACATTTTTTATAAACACGTTTCACGCACTTCAAAATATGAGGATATATATTATGAGGGTTGCTGGAAAAAAGCAATATGGGAATTAAATTTTGCGACAGTACTTTGGTTCACATGGCCGGATGCTTTGTTTATTTAAAATCCATCGAATCTGAAATGCGTGTTGAATGCATGCTGAAACGCATTTCAAAAAAGGTAGATGCAACCACCTCTCTGGTGGTTTGGTAAGCAGATAATGATACTGAAAACGCAATTAATTACTAGGAATTTTATACAAATTTTCAATTTTTACATGTTATTATTATTATTATTATTATTATTTTCTTAAATATTTAATATTTTTATTCTAAATTTATTTTTTTTAAATTAATTTATTTTTTTATTTATTATTTATATATTAAATATTTGATTAAAAATAAAATAAAATAAAATAAAATAATGTATAATATATGTAAATTGTGTAAATAATAAAAAATTGTGTAGATTTTTTCATTTATTACGGGCCCCGCTGGGAGTAAATGTCGCATTAAATTGGCAGGCAGGCATGCATTAATAAGAATACTTTTTGCATAGCTGTGATGTGATTCTTTAAAGACTACAAAATATATATCTACCGATGGATTCAGATTTTTATTTTGATAAATGTTAGGGATTTTTATTTTGAGATGTTTATTGATTTTAATTTTGATTTTTTTTATTTTTATATAAATATTTTTAAATAACATTATGATTTTTTTAAATTTTTAAAAAATATTTTAAAATATTAAAAAATTATGTAAATAAAATATATCTAAAAACATTTATATAAAAATCCTGCAAAAAAATTTAAAAAAAGTCTCAAATTCGGGATAAGGAGAAATCCCTAACATTCTTCTTTTATTTTTATTTTTACTTTTTATTTCAAATTCATTATAAAAAAAATTATATATGAATAATTGCTTTTAATTATTTTTAAATAAAATAAATCGATTTTTTATCATAAATAATTTTTTTGATTACAAATAATATTTAGTTAAATATTCGATTTTTTTATAGTGATTAGTACTGTCGGATGATCTTGACTAAAAAAAATAACAAATAAATCGAGTTAGACTTGGATATACATTAGTATTTACTTGGTATTGAATATTTTTTTAGAATTTTACTCGGGTACATGATAGCTACTAGTTATATATATATATATATATTTTTTCTCTCCAATTCTAAGTTTTAAATAATTAGTAGTTATGAGAATCCAAACACATTTTAGATGATAAATATTATATGAGCATTTTATTCTACTTTGTTTATTGGATTTAAGCCAAACACATTTTAGATATATATATATATTATATATATAATGTAGCTTCAATAAATCATATTGTAGCTTCAAACAACTGGAATATCTCATTCGGTTCTGTGTTTGCGCAACATATTTTAAGATTTTCTATACTGTTTTTCCATACCCATCTTTTCTTTTCTTTTCTATTTTAATAATCCTACCTCTGGTGTTTATTTTTCTATTTTCAAAATTCTTCAAATAAAACTTACCCTGTGTGCAAAATTTCAATATAAAAATGGAAACCGAAGGGGTCTTCCTCTGTCGCGGAAGGCTGGTTTTAGTTCAACTCTTCCAAGTTAACAAGAAAATATATGTGGGGAAGAAAATATGAACTAAACAACCCAGCTTTCAGAAACCGTAAGCTTCTCAAATAATATACACACATATATCTCATGATGAACATATTGCATGGTTTGGGGGCAGGATTTATCACAGCAAAGGTAGCGTGCTGCGGGCAAGGACCGTACAATGGGATAGGACTATGCACGCCAGCCTCCAATTTGTGCCCAAACAGAGATCTGTTTGCGTTTTGGGATCCATTCCATCCATCTGAAAAGGCCAACAGACTTATCGTTGATACCTTCATGACTGGATCCACCAAGTACATGAACCCCATGAATCTCAGCACCATTATAGCATTAGACTCCAGGACCTGACCTTAATCTTTCCATATATCATCTGCTCTTACAAACAATTTCTTCATTCTTAGTTAAGGAGTTATTGTTTTTCTTATGGTCCTGCATATGAAAACTTTCTTGTCGATTCGATTAATTATTGGCATTTGCTAATAAATTAATCATAAATGCTACTGTTTATTGCGTACCCCATTACATATGACACTCTTCCTCTTTAAATTTTGGAACTTATGATCAACTATATATATATATTGATCTAGGTACAAGTCATTAGTCAAGGTCATTCTGTTCTTAGCTTCTATATAGAAAGCCATTATGTATGCGTGCCATTTTGAGGCTCCAAGATTAACGTACCTGCAATTGCTTTCTGTATATTACTTAGGATTTCCCTATATGGAGATCAATTTTGTTTCTTTAAATTAAGTACTAGTAATCGAGTCTAAAGATAGAAGACCATGATTCTTCCTAAGTTTTAACTACGACTAATATTACCCACCTTGCCTTTTACTATCTTTCAATCATTAAACAACCATTCCACGATGTGGCATTTAGCCTCGTTTGGTTATACATATTATGTGATGAGAAATTTATAAATAATAATGAGATAATTTGTGAATAGCAGTGAAATAATTTGGATTAAGACTTTTATAGAATTTTGGAAAATGAGAAAAAAAAAATTCAATAAAAAAATTTGTGAAGGTAAAAAAATGGTAAAGAATGATAGTTAAGGAATGTAGGGAGGATATATTGGACAATTGAACATGTTCAAGTAAAGAAGGTTTAGGCAAAGGTAGTTTAATATATTAAGTTTTAAGTTGCATGTACATTTGAAAAGGAAATATAGTAAGCTATGTATAAATGTAGGTTTTCATCTAACACGCACATGAATAGACTGCATGAAATGAAAATGACATGAAATTCATGTAAATATTATGCTCATACTCTTCTACAATTATCTAACTGATACGAAAATGAAATCTTTTTATGAAAATGAAATGAAGTACTTTTATGATGCAATAAAAATCAGATGTTTTCTTAGAGATGAAATGATGTTTTATGAACCTATCTTCCAGTATTAATGTTTTGAAGTATGAACAATGCTACTCATTATCCTCTTATCATCCTATAATATGATATTAATAATTGAAAAATATTTATTATGTTTTGCTTATTAGCCTATCATCTAATATTACCTTATGGGATGATGAGATGATGATGAGAAAGAAGATAATAAATAGATTTATTCTTGAAGTATATGTATGTAATGACCTTTTTATGGTAATCCCTCTTTATTTACTTTGCGAATTTGTATGCATGATAAAATGGATATTATATATAGTACTTATTATATATATGTTTTTTGATGTTTTGATGAATGAACAAGAAATGTGTAACACCTTGCTCCCAATAAATCCATTGTTAAAACTCTCAGAGAATCGGTGACTAAATCGACTTAATAATTTTTCTTCTTAGTGAAGTGTTAGATACAAAAGATTATAGAAATTAATAGGTTCGGTCTTTAATAAAAAATTAAAATTCAAAAGACGGTCTGCGAAAGCACTTATTCAAAATTAATAAAGTCTCGTATGCTTATCAAAATAACTATTAAACTAAAAATCATAAAACTGAACATTATAAAATGTCTACATCTCTACCTCACTACAAGAAAACACCCCTTTTACGGCTTCAATTTTCATCGCAAAAGCGGTGTAAAAATGCTGCTTCTTACTATTGCTGGCGATATTAAAAAGGCGCACGTCAGTTGAGAGCATGCAATTTTATGCACAATCCCAGCGAAATGACAAAATCGCTGCAATTATTTTCTTTTTACCAGCGAGTTGTAGTTGCCACAAATACCATATTATTCGCCAGAATTTGTTGTATAGGCATCCCTATAAAATGTTGGAAACAGTTATTTGCCTCAAAAGTTCTCATCGCAACAAACTCCCACTTTGCTGCAAAAAGTAGACCCTTCTCCCAACTTTTGTTGGCATCGCCGTAATATTCAGTTTTTACGACATTTCTTGCTCGGCGCTGCAAATATTTCTACTTGTGCATCATGTCTTTTCACGGCATCGAAAAAACAACCGTAATGGCTCTTTTCCCAGCTATTACTGTAGTCGACACAGCTTAGCCCTGCTTAGATTTGGAAGTGGGTTGAACTCATCTCAACTCATTTCCATTTCATCATTATATTTTTATAATTTTTTATATAAAACACAAATTTCTATACACCTTTTTCAAATCTCAATACACATTTTTCAAATTCTAACACACCTTTTTCAAATCCTAAAATAATAATAATATTAAAAAATAAACCAAACTCATCTCAACTCATCTCATCTCCGAATCTCAAAATATAGTTTGCTTTTTTAGGGCACATTCCAGTGAAAACTATTTCGCCGCAATAGCTATTTTGTTT
Source organism: Platycarya strobilacea (assembly GCA_036898215.1). Classification (NCBI taxonomy): domain Eukaryota; kingdom Viridiplantae; phylum Streptophyta; class Magnoliopsida; order Fagales; family Juglandaceae; genus Platycarya; species Platycarya strobilacea. The sequence continues at coordinate 20,338,454 of CM072555.1, read as the reverse complement.
TTATTATTATTATTTAGGTCCTTACAGGATGTATCTTGGCCATGCATGTACGAATTAACTGGGAGAAAAAGCTCCTGATAAGCCTAAATACATATTTAAAAGTTGCAATACTTTTGTCTGCGTTTTTTGGTAGCAATATAAATATTAATATATATTGCAAATTATAAGATTCTCAAGTTTATTCATTAAAAAAAAAAACCATCCAGATTCACATGTTTAAATACATGTGATTAATTGCATAAAAATCTGTGGGTTGGTACCAATTTATAAACAAACATCAATTTGGAAGCTAGAGATATATATGTACAACCACTATATCTTGCATGCAATCCATGCAAATACATATCATCAAGTAGAATAAATTTACACCCATGCAATATACATCTATTTTGCACACCCATGCTGAAGCTATATTAAATAAACCATTATCACAACACTAAGACAGATTTGCTTGATTCATTCATGCATATATCTAAATTAAGAAATATCATAAGGGTGCCTCCCAAGTCAGTTACTACAAATTATTCATTTTGGAAATTCCTAATCTTATATATACAATGGTGCATTTTGGCTATAGACATGTAGAAATATGTGGGGCTTTAGCAGGTAGGATTATACCCTATTCCAAAAACTCAGATGGACTCAACGAAATACGGTTCTCTTTCAGTCCATATTCCATGGTCTGCATCAAGTTTTATTTCTCCCTAGCAAGAATGTGCAGATTTCTCAGCTTTGTACATATACTGTCAATCTACCATCAAGCAGCTAGCATTTTGTACCAACATTAGCTCCCTCTTTCATCTGGTAAAAACCCTACATGCAACCCGTAAGTTAGTGACTAATTTGTTCCTCTATTATTGCATGAAATCACTTTGGATAACAGCCTAACCTTAATCCTTTTTGCTACTCAAGCATTATAAAACTATGTCCAAGAAACATAAGCAATACTACATCAGTACCAGTACCATGAGCATTATGTATATAAACATGATATCATTGTCATCGAGAGCCCAAATTTCAAAAATATTTATGTCCAGTGGGTAACAATGCATTAATTTGACCCATCTGACAATGTCATTTTCTCCCAAACTCTCATACACTACCTTGAAGTTTTGTGCACTGTCTACCTAGGTCTATGAACTAATAAGTTGCTGCAGTCATATATCTAAAGTGTGTGCAGAATATTTTTGGTTCATGTGATGTTTAGTATCTAATTACCCCATCTTCAAGACAGTCTTGTTATACCTATGATGTTGTTTGGAATGGTGTATTTAATTGTGCTTTACTTACTCTGTTCTAATGTAGGGTGGTTCATATTTTCATAATGATATATTTCACATGTACGAACAAGAAAACATACACTTCCAACCTATTATGTCTTATAAACTCATCAATGGAGTGCATTATACATAAATTACCCATACAATGTACCCTGGGAAACATCCACCCATTTTAGGGAAGGAAAACATAGACCTTGCACTCACTTTGGGTGCATCTGCGATACCATTAATTTGCACCAACTTGTCCCCACCACTTCAAATTGTTAGCTAAATTTTTATAATCACGAACTTTCTCTGCAAATCTACCTGTAGTAATTTGCAATGCATAACAACATCGTAAGTATTAGAAACCTGTCATACGTCACATAAATTTCATCAAAATAAGATGCAGGAAAATATACGATGAATATATATATAACGCCCAGGTCCCGAAGGTCCAAAGAGTTAGGTCATTTTTCTTGAATTATCTCAAATAACATCAATTCATATATTCCAAATTCTCCAATAACCAACTATTATTAAAAAGGTACTCCATAATTACTTAACAAATATTCATGACACTCTCCAAGAAAAACTAAACATAAATTTTAATAAAATCAAATGACTTCAAATACTTGCAACAATCCAAAACTTGACATACTAAGATAATCAACAAAAATAAATTTTTACTAAGACTCAAGAAAACTTGTATCCACGAGCACTTATTTTCCTATGTTCACCAAGCCTCTCTAGTAATGGCTACCATTGCTGAGACTGCAATGAACCATCTCAAATATCTGAAAAATGTTATTAGAGGAAGGGGTGAGTTATCCATAACTCAGTAAGCAAAGAACATATATTAGTATGCAAACACGAGCATTTACCAAAATTCAGAATACAGAACAAAATATTTCTGACTTTTCAGAAAAATGTAGAAGAAGATTATATTATAAAAAAAAAAATCAGAGCGAAAGTTTAGTATAAACAGAAACAGAAAATCCTTTGGCATGGCATAATTAAAATATTTTATCAAGACAGAAATATCATGCTTAACCCCCGTAGTAGGGGGGTTGTGCAAACCACGACGGCCAACTGAGCAGAAACAGAATGTGAATCTTCCCCTTATTATTCTCGGAGCCCGAGTGTGCACACAGGAAAGACCATGCAGAAAATCACTTTGCAACCAAAGTGGTGCACATGAAACAGAATAGTTGGTACCAACTCAGAACAGAACAGAGCGGAACAGAACCAGAATGTCATGCCAGAGGTTTCTGAAATCATATCATATCATACTAGAATACAAAATTTTTCCAAACAAAATAGAATCAGATTAGAAATATCATTTATGTAGAAATTTTTATATTCATACTTTTTCAATTCAGAAAACAGAATGCAATAAAATTAGCTCATGTCTACACAAGTTCATGTCGGAAATACTTTATTCTTATACAAAAATCTTATGCATGTGCGAAACAAAATTGAGGTGAATTCAAAGTTTTTTTTTGTGGCTAAAACATTCATATTTTTCACAATATCATCAGTTAATATTTTTAATGCAAAGTCTAGTATAGGAACCCCGCTTACCTGAACTTCTTAACTTCTCAAAATTTATCTCCACACGGCTGAACAAAAATTAGTCGTCACCTATAAAATTGACGCATACTTCCATAAATTCTCAAATCAACCATGTATTTCAATATTTGAGCCTAGAACCATAAAATAACCAATTCTCTTAAACACTCTAAAGTAACAAACTCTCCAACCCCAAAATATCGCAAATTCTCAACACTTCTAAATTTCCTTTAACGACTCAGATCACGTCGAAGGTTCATTTAATAAAAGATTAACGAAATACAAGGGAAAGCAGGCCAAGTAGAACATGATGGTTTCTTTGGAAATTTTTGTCAAATCTGCAAGGGCTGAACTCAACTCTTACTGAAATAGCACAATAGAAATAAATAAAAATAAAAATAATAGTAATTGATTTAACCAATCCTCCCTACCAAACTTCGCCAAGGCGCTACGTGAAAAAAAAAACACCACAGATCAAAGTTTACAGTCCTACAATGGAATTAAAAAAAAAGAGCCTGCTTATAAAGAACATAATTACTAAACCAAAAAGTGATTGTCTAGGTCCATTTTGAAGGAAAACCAAAGGTACCAACTTATAACTCTCCCAAAGATAAAAACATGCAAAAACACATGCTCAAACTCTCGCAAGGAAAAATACTCGCTGGAAGGAACGTGCTTATCGAGAGTTTTGCATAGGGTTGGGAGACAGTGGTCAAGGCAGCGAGTTTGCGACTGAGAAACGGTGGCTGGTGGCTTACGGTACTAAGAAAAAGAGATCATCTGTTTAGGGTGAAGTAAAACAGAGGGTGTTTGGGGCTGTGGCTGAGTTGTTTTCATGGTGATATCCGACGTGAGGCAAAACCTTGCGAGGTGATTGGAAGTACGTGGTGTCGCAGGGGTGGTGGCAAGATCAACTGTTTCTGAGGTCTTCCTACATGACGTCGGTGATCCCACCTTGTTGTGGCTGGTGGTGCCAAGTTGGACAGAGCAAGCGGCAATAGGAGGTGCACTGTTTCGTGGAATAAAAATAGGGGATGTTTTCGGTGATGGCTAGCGGCTAGTTTCCTCCACCGTGGGTTCAAGGCTGCTAAGTCTGGACGAGGCTGAGTTATGCGAAGGCTTTCAGTGGCTGAGCACGGTTGTTCACTGTTCGGTCGCTGGTATGGAGGTTGCTACATGATACAGGGTGTAGTGTCGAGCTAGAGGAGGGGCTCTGGTTTTGAAGGGAAGATTTTGTACGTAGAGGGCTGCGGCTTGGGGTTTTAGGGAGATGAACACATCTATAAATAGAGACTTGAGAATCCCTAAAGAGTAAGCTATGGGAAGAGGCGCGTATTTGCGGAAGGTAAGGGCACGAGGGATGGAATGAACCGGTTCCTATCAAAATACAATTTCAAAAATAGATATTCAGCTTCTAGCATATGAGTGCAGCGAACAAACGTGGTATCTAAAGATATGGGAAGATCAAAATCACGCATGCATGGGTGGTAGGATATAACACCCGTAAAAGGGATATAACCGAAAAGGAAAGAAATAAAATAAAAACATGAGCGGGCATGAGTGCCGCGTAAGCTGAAGATCTAAGATTGCTCCTTGCGATGCCCGCTTCTTTGAGATACGACAATAGTGAGTTAGAAAGGAAATTAACGGAAGAGGCAAATGTATGAGTATAAAAGGAAAGGTGAGAAAAAAAATCAACTAAGAAGGAAGGAAATTTAAACTGTGAAATCTAAAACATAGAACCCGTTGAGATTAAACAAGGAAAAAAAAATCGCACGTTAAAACTATGCCGAAAAAATTCTTTTGCTCCTCAGGAATTTGGGTGTCACAATATATATATTGTATTTACCTCGAAACCATTATAACACAGTATATTGCAACACCCCCCCCCCCAAACAAATAAAAAAAATTTGCCCAAGACCAATAATCAGCTTACTTGTTAAATATATTTCAAGATATGAAAAAAACTATCATGATTAATATGGGTAGACACTAGCTACCCCTTCCCAAGTAACAACTACCATAAAACATGGCATACTTAGCCTCCCATGCATATATTCTACCCACTACCAGCTTACAACCAAAATTCATCCACTACTAAAAAAAATATCAATGTCATCTTCAAAATTATAACTAGTTCACTGAGTCCCCTTTTGGGTCTCAGCGAATGCAGGGAGCTCGGCAACCTAGTTTTGTAACATTTTCTCAGTCACCAACTATCTCTCCAAAAGTACTTCCCACTTCTCGTTCATCTCGTCTATTTTAGTTTTGCACATCTCCCTAACCTTTTTATTTTTAGCTACTAAATTTAAGTACCATTGCTCTCGCTCACGGTCATGAACTCTTGTAGGTTCTAGTATCACCATCTCACCTAGGCCCTATGCATATCATGGCCGACTTCCATGTATCTCCCTGAATACTGTACTTGTTGCCTCCTCAGTATGTTGGGGTGGTTCTAACTCGTCCATCTTCCCAATCATGGATTTCTACACATGGAGAAAGTATTTCAAAAAGTGATTGGTCCACTTCTTTTAGTCATTTGGAAACTTTTTATTCAAAATAGATTGAATCTATACTTTTTACAAGTGGTCTGGGCTGAATGTAACTTATGAAAACTCACATGGATGTCTTATGTGGCAAGCGTCACAAATTTATCCATCTTCTTCGACCAATGAACTTCCTTGTAAAAGTCCACCAAGTTGCCTCGTTCAGTCTACATGTCAAGATGACATGTATCAATAAAAAGAAATACATGACATCTAGGAAACCATTCCCAACATAAACCTAACTTTGTATTTACGACCACAAATAACTTGATACTACTTAAAGCTTTTTCTTGTGTACAATGTTTTGGCTTGCGTAATAGCATATGCCATTCAGTCTGGAATATTACCTTCTCTTCTAGGACCCGAATGAATGATTTAAGGCCTACAATGTGATTAGCATTGAGCCTCTTCTGATTCTCCCGATTTTGGCTTGATAGTTTTTGCTAATATAAACCATTGTTACGTAGGTGCACTTGGACACAACTCCAATCCATATAAGAGTTTGTGTATCAGTTATTCTACTAATACAAAACAAGATGATCATACTTTGAAGGCCTCAAATCCCCATTGACCACATAGCTTTAACCATATAAGATTGCCGACCAAACTGGTCCTATACGCCAACGTTTCTTCATGGCTACTATAAGCCAGGTACTTTTTTATGCAACTCGTGGTGGAAAGAGTTGAATATCTTTCGCAGCTATTTCAATACTACTGGTCGATGATTATCTAGCTCCCAATCTAATTCAAAGTCACCTTATATATATCAAAATGTAAAACATCATACCACTTTTCATTATAATAAATACACTTTAAATTTATAGTGAAGGAAAAAGAGGTCTTACCCAGACTCATTCAATCAGCTTGTTCTTTGCCGACTTGGCTACATTACTCTATCTACCATAGTTCATGTCCAAATGATGTTTTACTATCCACGTGACTCACGTCGTAAACATTGACGTGCTCTTAAAACAAGGTGTGGCGTCTCCATCATTAATATTCAAGTAGATTTTCCTGTGCTTCTAGCAATTTTTCAAACTAGTGCACTTGGCAGGCCCATGGCCACATTTTGTAAGAACCTGGTTGACAGTTGGCATCGTTATCGCGTCCATTTCCATACAAGACAAGAAAATAACATCTCCAGGGTCATTCTTAATATAACATGTTTTGTCTATTGTACAAGTTTACAATTAAAAACTTAAGAAATAACTATCTTTATTGATTTCATCTCTAGTAGGCAGCAACTGTGGGATTGGATTCACAAGTGAGGGTTGCGGTCATCGGATTGGATTCACAAGTAAAGTCTCCCAAACGTGGTTGGAATGTTGTGTTGAGTCACTTGAGCAGGTATGAACAATATCGAGCAAGCTATTGTATATGTCAATGTGAACTCCGCGTGGTCGGTGGTGAGCAGATAAGTACAACACCGCTTGTCTAATGTGGAACACAGTAGGCCTCCATCTCCCATGGCCACTTCTTTCCATAACGTCACCAGCAAATATTAACTCATTATGTTAGGCATAATAGTGTGTCAATGAAGGCTGGACATCCCCACTCAAAAGCAAAATGTTAAACAAACAAATTAATCTAATACTGAAATGTAAAACTGGACAAACGGCAATAGCCTCGCAACACACTTATGGTTCTTTATTGAAAATACACTTCCATGGTTTAGTTAATAGCCTATTTAGCAAACTATAATGTAAATACAATCGTTCCTGGAGGTATGTGATTAATACATAATGGTCATGATGTGCATCATGTCTTAGTAGCCCTACTAAATTAATATTGATGATTGGTAGAAATTTCCTTATAAACAATCCATTTAAGAGACACACCAACCCTATAATTTAATGTTTTAAATTACTTCATGGACTTATATTCTATGCTTTTTGCTAATTAAACTTATCATCATTTGTGCCAACACTAAAATTTATTTAAACTTGTCTCAGCAACATCATACAGGGAAAAAAAGGACAACTAAAGGAAAATACTCAGAACTTTAGGACCACTAACACACTAACCAAATGTAGTGCCTAAAATCATACATTTTTTAGAGTAAATGGAGCTATATACATGCATAATTGCTATGCTTGCTGCCAACATTAAGGGAATACAAACACTGGGTTTCAATTACTATGCTTGCTCCCCCAGTATTAAGGGAAGCACGGCATAATTGAGGTCACAAGATGTTTAACTATTCTACATATCCATTTGTGTGTTTTGCTACTCATTGGATTTAGAATAGAAAATTGAAAATCATACATGTGGTTGATGAAACATGAATACAACAAAGAGCTTTAACCTAAACATATCATTTACTGTCAACCCATTAGGCAATAAAAATGGAAAAAAAAATGTGCAATAAAAAAAGGCAAAACTACTTGCTATGTTTCATAGTAGTTCATCTATTCTCAAACTAGTGCAAATCTGTGTTATTGACTAGTAACATATAATCACGTAAAGAAAGCAGGAAAACAAATCATCTAAATACAGCTCTCCAACTAAGCCACCTATTCTACATTGACTGAGTGAAACTATGTTAGACTAACTTGGCAGTTGAATATACATTTAGCCACAGTTATAGAACTATAGATTAGTTCATCTGTTATGAACTAAAATTACAGTAAGCCAGTATTCACCTTTTGAGAACCTTTTCTCACTCTACACTAGTTGCCTTCTTCTAATCTTCCATTTTATGTTACTTCCTAATTCACCCTCTCTATTGATTTCTCAACAGTGCCTATAATGTAAATACAGCACCTTAGCTCCAAACTAAGGTGTTCAAATGCAACACAAATTGGACAGGGGGAAATTTTTCCGAGTTGAATCCCATATTAGGTTCTCCTTGGTACTCCTAAATTGCATGTCATTTTACTCTCATTGATATTTCCGCATAACCAAAATTAATACCTCGGCTTGCACACCCAGCTTGTGAGTGAAAAAAAAAAAAGGAATAGTCCAACCATATCTCTGCTTCTTTTTAGAGAAGCCTACCACACAGAAAACACAAACCTTGAGTAACTTTGAGTAACTTCTATCCACTCCCTTGAACAGCCAGACTGGGTTTGAGCAATGGAGGGTGTGGGTGTGTGACATCCTCAATTTATGCTAAGGGTTTTAACATAAATTTAAGAGTCTGAGAAAGTAACTAGGCTACTTACCCCATACGTATCGATCCTATAATGCATGCATCTAATGTTACTATTGTATGTAATGAGACTCAAAGCGGAAACTGGTCTAAATAAAAAATTTTAAAATAAATTAGTGATCATATGGTAAAATATAAACATGATATTCACATCTACATTACAACATTATATTGTACTACTACATAATCCAGTCTGTTTTCTCAGTCATATAAACATATAATAATATCCCATTACTATGTCAGGACCATCTTGGCTCCCTTTTGACCTCTGGATACTTCTTGCCATAACGAAACTTATCCAAACTAATATCAAAATTCCGATGAAGGTATTGCCCATATGGTGATGTGTATATGCCATATATGGACAATGAACCATCTAATTTTAACATCAGACAACATCCGGTATGCTTCTGCTGCGTTGAGAAGGTGGATGCATCGTGCCTCCATAACTCCATCGGTCGATCATAAATATCAACAATAGAAAAGTCAAAAAAGTCAAAAAGAAAAAAGTTAAAGGGTCCCTCAAGGCTCTACTGAGCTCCTTGAGATAAAGGGGCTTTTCCCCTATCCATCATAAGGTCCTGTACAAGATTTAATTTTGAAAAAAAAGACATAAATAAACAAATGTGAGATTTTCTTAGAAATCTCAGTAATTACACATATATCATAATATAGTATAGATAAAGTGAAACATAAAATACATGACAAAATCATAGCACATAATATATAAATTATCTTATGTAGTTCATGCATGTATATGACAAAGGAATGACCAATTTATATTTCCTATGGACTCATTCTTATTATACTTAAATTCTTATTTCTTATGTTATCTTTCGTAATACTGAGGGTCGTACTTATTTCATAACCTCGATGGACGTTACGTATCGCCATCTCCGCTGGATTTTCTCAGCATGACACATCAGCTTGCTCATACATAAGCTCATCAATCGTTCGGGCGTTACTTATCGTCTTCTCCGTCCTGACGAGCCTCGTATCAATCTTCTGGGCGTTACATATCACCGCCCCCGTCCTGACATAGAATTATTTAGCATAGCGAGCATTACGTATCGTCGTCCCCACTAGTCATGTCAGTCTTTCGAGTATTACGTATCGTCGTCCTCGTTGTGACACGACACTTAACTTATCACATTTTTCTTAACGTTTTCTTATCGTATTTTCTTAAAATATACGTCGTGACTTACGATGACATACATATGTGACGAAATATAATATAATACAAACTTAGACTAATGACATGCATGTTTCACGTTTTCATAAAGCATATGACATAGAAAATCATAACAAAAAACTTACATGCACATACGTCGCCCAAATTCATAACGTAAAGCTTAACAAATAATACGTATGAAACTAAATAAAATATTATATTTTTATTTAATTAAGGACTAGCCGAATTTTCATGTAAAATATTATTAAATATTTATTCCTTTTAATTCTTTGAACTCAAGTCCACAAGTTTGCATAATTTCATAACTACATTATTTTTAAGTGTTTCTTGAACTATTCTTATATATAATATTTTATTATTATTTTATTTTATCTTTTTGTGACAATAATTCTAAAAAGTATTTCTAATATATTAAGGTTCCTAAAATTATAATATTTTATAAAAATATTTTTCAAATAATTCACTAGAACTTTTAAAATTAAGGAAAACTTCCCTTTTTAAGGATTACCTACTCTGTTTTGTTACTTAATTCTAGTTTCGTCCCTCATAAAGTCCTTATCTCTTAAAATTTTAAACATAAAAGTTGTAGATCCATGTCTTATATTTTCATATCATTTTGAATCAATCAATTTTGACGTCACACTAGCAAGTTATGACCATTTTACTGAAAGATGTTAAATCTGTCTAGTTAACTCTTTTGAAATTCGAAAGTTACTAGGGTTGTTCTATCATTTTTTTCCAAATCATGACCTCATATTTTCACATATTCCTCTTATTATATGATCATAAAACATATGTATAAGGTTATAAAATTTTTCTTAGTATTTTTCCACAACAAAAACCACTCTATAATTTAAGAACATTCAAGTTACTTCCTAAGTAATACATGGGCTTAAACAAGCATCAAATAGGCATCAAACTAAATCTAAAGATTAATCCACTTATACCACACCAAGATTATGTTAATTAGTACACTTTAAAATTCTTTCAAAGCTAAATTAATAGTCTTGAATGGATCTTGCACTTCCTTTCTCTCCAAGGCTCCTACTTAGCTTCTTTTTGCGAAATGTGTGTTGTGAGTGAAATTTTGGGTATTTTTCTTGGCTTTCTCTCACGGTGGCTGAATTATCTCACTAAAAGGAAGTGATTAGAAGATTTTGTACCTATTTATAGGGATGAGGAGGAGTTGGAGGCTTGAGAAGAGGGAAGGACATTTCAGCAATGCCTTAGCTGAATGGGGTGAGTTGTCCCCCCTAGGTGCATGGCCTCATGATCACCCCTAAACCTCTAATGATTTTTTGAAATTTTCATCTCATTGTTGAGCTTAATCCTCCTCTAAAATAATCTAGATCAATGGTTTAAATTATTACAGCACATAGGTAAAGAAAATGGAATAAATCCTAGCATATCTAGGATATGCTTAAACTGGCCACTGGGCCTTAATCTGACTCCCACGTTTTTAGGTCATCTCCCCCACCTTTTTCCACATGTTCCAGCCTTCCTAGACATTCTTATAACATCTTAGAAGAATCCTCTTAAGGTTTGGTTGGCTATTGGTTGAGAATAGATAGGCAATTTGGCTGGTTTAGTTGGTTGTCTTCCAATCAGATTTGCTCTCACTTCTCCCATGGTTATATACAAATATTTCTTCTAGAAACTCTTCCACTACCAAGTACAAACCTTATTACACATGTCTAGAAGATAAAAATATAGAGAACCAATCAAATTGAGGCTACTAAAGTAGGTCAGTGGTTTGATTTATTTTCAGGCTTCAGTTTACGCTCAACACAAATCAGTATAATTTCAGCCCAAATAACCCATTGATCCACTTCCAGTCTCTGAAAACTCAAAACATAAAAAATTTAGATAAACCTCTTATTAATTCATAGGATTTTGAATCACCTAAATACGAGATCATATAAGGGAGATATCATCAATTTACCGAAACATGTCATTCTAATTTGAGAACCCACTTTTAGGCTATCTAAGTATTTTTCCACTCCACTTCCAATTTTCTCAATTTTCCTCTTAATATCCTTGATATAATTATTCTATGAATGAAAACTAAAATATTCTAGTTTACACCTTTTTTAAAAAAAATAAAAATAAAAATTTCTTTACCATAATTCCCATATTTCATTTTCTATTTAAGGTGTTTCTAGTTTAAATCTTCCTTTTCATTACCATAAATTTTTTTTTCATTTTATTTGTGCGAAAAGCCTATTTGAGTTTTTTATTATTTTGTTAAATTAGACTATGGGCCAAAAATATTTAGTTTGGTAAACTATGATTTTTCTCATTAGTTTTGATAATTATATTAAAATCTTTTTCATGGGCCAAGATAATTGTTTAAAACGAGTTGGATTTTTTTTAAGAGTTTGAATTGAGACCCAAAACCCCAAAGAAAAAGCCCAATATTTTTATACTATCCATTGTGAACCCAAATTTTGGTAATGGGCCTATAGGCCCAAGCCGTGAGAACACCCCACTTGGCCCCATGTCGGTTTCCCTTATGCGTTGACTGCCTTCACCTTGCACATCTCATCTCCCCTCCCCTCCCTAGGGTTTTTGTCTTCAAACATCTATATATATGCATGGATCCCTTAAGCACTTCATCTTCAAAATTAGGATTGCCGACTCACAAACCACATGCATCTCAGCCCACCCAGTAGCGTCACGGTCCCTACACCTAACACCCTCACCGAACCACCATGTCGTTGCCTTAAACCATCGAGAGCCAACTCGAAGCCACACATAACCAGGCTTCAAGCCAAAAACTTTTATATAAGTAGTGTCAAGGATGAATACATGGCACTTGGCAGCAGCACCAGCATGTAACCAACTATCCCTACTTCATACCACAACAACACAACAAAGGTACCTGGCAGCAATACAACAAAGGTACCTGGCAACAACACAACTAAGGTACCTGGCAGCACCATAACTAAAGCACCTGACATCAATACACCCATTAAAGTAGCTCAACAAATCAAAATAAGATCTTTTGGATTTTAGTGAAGAGATAACATGTCATTGTTATAAATAATCTCTTGTAATATTTGTCTATAAATATGCTTGTATACAGTCTGATATATGCAAGGAAAATAGGGGAACCTCTTTTGATCAATACATTGATCATTTACACCTTTTGTCAAGCATCCCTCTCTTCTATCTTTTAGGTTCCTTTTTTTTTTTTCCTCTTCTCCCTTTCATCTTCCAACCAAATGGCTAACACAAAATCCCCTCCTAACTCCAACACTCCCCCTTCCAAACTTCAACTAGGCAAATCAACTTGTCACAATCAAACTAACCATAGAAAATTTCCTTATATGGAAAGCTCAAATGGTTCCCTTCCTAAAGGGAAACCAACTATTCGGTCATGTCAATGACTCTATTTCCATGCCATCCCCTATGATTGAAGAGCTACCAAACCCCGAGTTTGAGCAATGGATGTTATTTGATCAACGCATTCTCTCTGCTCTTAATTCATCTTTGTCTGAACAGATTCTAGCCTAGGTCCTTGAGTGCACCACTTCAAAAGAAGTTTGGATAACTTTGCACTCTTTGTTTGCTGCTCAATCATCTACACACACAATGTAGACACATTTTCAGCTAGCAACATTAAAGAAAGGACTGGAATCCATCACTGAATATTAACACAAAGTAAAAGCCTTAGCAGCTTCCATAGGAGCCGCGAGTCAGCCCTTATCACCCTCTAAATTTTCGATTTACCTACTTGCTGGTTTAGGGACCGATTATGATGCTCTTGTCACTTTTTTGACTACTCGTGCTGACCCTCCTTCCCCACAACATATTTATAGCTCTCTGTTGAACCATGAATCCAGGCTAACTCATCAGCATAATACTCTCCTTAGTGGTTCCTCCATATTGACTAGTAGCGCCATCACCAAGCCTCAAAACACCACCAGTCCCTCTTCATCTCGTGGCCTTGGCTATAGGGCTATAGGGCCTCACGTGGTCGATGAAAGGGAGGCAGGTCCTCCTTCATTCCATCATGGTCTGATCAATGCTCGATTTGCCAAATCTATGGCAAACTAGGGCACACAACTCTTATATGTACCCACCATTTTAATCAGAGTAATCAAAGTGCTCCCTCTTCTTATTTTTCGGCAAATTTAACTGCTGCATATCCATCCAATTTGCATCCTACCTCTTGGTTTTCCAATACCGCGGCTACTCACCATTTTACCTCTGATCATAGCAACCTTAATGTGGATTTCTCCCCTTATCTGGACATTGATCAAGTGAGCATTGGAGATGGCTCAAATTTACCAATCCAACATACAGGCACGGCTCAACTTCAAACACCCTCTGGCAACTTTCTTCTCTCTAATTTACTTCATGTTCCTTCCATTATAAAAAATAATAATTTTATTAGTCAATTTGCTAATGATAATTCTGTGTACTTTGAGTTTTACTCTAATTGTTTCTTTGTGAAGGATTTGCAAGCCCAACAGGTGCCACTTCGTGGCACCGTTAAAAATGGGTTGTATGTCCTACTTGTAGATGTCACCACCCTTCATCATTTTTGGGTTCTCCACAAGCTTGTCTAGGTGAACGTAGCTCTACCATCCAATGGCACCGTCGGCTAGGACATCCTTCCACCAAAATCACATCATTCACCATTCAAAATCATCAACTCCCAGTCACTACAACACCCTCATCTACATCTTGCAATGCTTGTATTAAGGCAAAAGCACATGAGTTTCCTCATCCTTCCTCCCCAGCACACTCTACAAACCCATTTGCTTTACTTTTTCTTAATGTATGGGGTCCGACCCCAATATTATCCATTAATGGCACTAGGTTTTATTTTTCTATTGTTAATGATTATTCCAAATATATATGGCTCTTTCCAATCCAATCCAAATCGAATGTATCATCACTTTTTATTGCCTTCTTGAAATATGTTCAAAATTATTTTTCCTCCAAAATTTTGGAGGTCCAATCAGATTGGGGTGGAGAATTTTGTCCCCTTAAGAAAATTCTTCAAACCTTTGACATAGTTCATCGAATCACATGCCTTCATACCCATGCTCAAATGGCTCCATTGAATGCCATCATTGGCACATCGTTGAAACAGGTTTAGCTCTTTTGGCCCAAGCATCTATGCCACATATGTATTGGGCCGAAGCCTTTCAAATATGTGTCTATTTGATAAATCAAGTGCCTACTCCCGTCTTGAAAAATAAATCCTCCTTTCAAATTCTTTCAAAAAATTACCCGGTTACAAGTTTTTATGCAATTTTTGGTGCTACTTGTTAGCTGAACTTGCATCCTTATAATCAACACAAAATAGATTTTCGTTCAGTTTGCTGTGTTTTTATATAGCCCTGATCATAGGGGTTATTGGTGCCTTCACACTCCATTGGGCCGGATTTATATATCAAGAGATGTAATCTTCAATGAGGCCTTTTTTGCTTTTGCCCAAACCACTCACACACAACCCAAGCCACAGACGCAAAACTCACAAACTTTCGCACCATACATTGCCTCAAACAATCTATCACACCCTTGACCCACACCAGACCGCAACCCATACGCCCAACCTCAGAATCGCACTCTAATATAAGCCCGGCAAGGCCCTCGTTCACCTAGCTCTCATTCACCTAGCACTCACATCCTCGGCAAGTAAACTTTCCTAACCCACTATCCTCTCCAAACACCTCAACACCCGATACTTCCTCATCCCCAAATGCTACTCAGCAAACCTTAGCTCTCAATCCAACCCCCATGCATGAAGCATCTTCCTCCACCTTGGCTACTGCTGCACCACTGACAAATCACCATCCATGGTCACTTGGTCTAAGGTAAATATCTTCAAACCTATCGCTCGCACCGGTGAGACTATTCCTTAGCCACATTGCACACCGTCACTCTCACTCACCACCATGTCTTCACATCTCATTCGAGAGGAACTTACCTCCTATTCAGAGGCTTCTAAGTTTCCTCAATGGTGTGAAGCCATGGAAATGGAATTTCATGCCCTCTTGCAAAATAAAACCTGGGATCTTGTCCCACCTTCTGCTTCCTATAACGTCTTGGGTCCTAAATGGATCCTTAAGACTAAAAGAAAGGCTGATGGATCACTAGAACGGCGTAAAGCACGCCTTGTTGCGAAGGGATTTCAACAACAACCTGGCTTAGATTACACAAAAACATTCTCACCTGTTGTAAAACCTGCTACCATATGCCTAAATTTATCCCTTGACGTGTCTTTTAATTGGCCTCTACAACAATTGGACACACATAATGCATTTTTGCATGGTGATCTTGAAGAAACAATTTACATATAGCAACCCACTAGGTTTGTTCATTCCAAATTTCCCTCATACGTGTGCAAACTAAGAAAGGCTTCTATGATCTCAAATAAGTTCCTAGAGCTTGATTTTCCAAACTCAGTAGCAAATTATTTTCTTAGGGTTTTCAGGAATCAAAATCTGACACTTCCCTTTTTATGTTTAAGCAAAATGCTAATGTGGTCTTTGTATTAATTTATGTTGACGACATTATTATCACAGGGTCTAGCATGTCTCTTACTGCTGAATTTGATTCTGCCCTTGGAATGTCTTTTCTTGTGAAGGATTTGGGTCCTTTGCACTATTTTCTAGGCATAGAAATTTCAAGAAATAAGGATGGATTGTATCTCAGTCAGTGTAAATACACCTCTGAGCTTCTTAGATGTGCAAACATACATCAATCTAAGCCAATCTCAACTCTCATGTCCACCACCATCAAACTCTCGGCTTTTAAGGGTATCTCCTTTGAGGACCTTCACTTGTATCGTAGCATTGTAGGGGGTCTTCAATACCTTGCTTTCATCCAAGTTGACATTTCCTTTGCTGTAAACAAAGTTTGCTAGTATATGCATAATCCCAAACTTCCTCATTGGCAAGCCATCAAGCGCATTCTTAGGTATCTTAGGCATACTCCTCACATTGGAATATATTTTTCCAAGCTGTCCACCATCTCTCTCTCAACCTACTCTGATGCTGACTGGGCCAGTTGCCCAGATGATAAGAAATCCACATGTGGGTTTTGTGTTTTCTTTGGTACCCACCTCACTTATTCTGGCTTTAAAAAATAGCCCACCATTGCTTGGTCATCCACCGAAGTGGAATATAAGGCGGTTGCCAATGCCACAAGTGAACTCCTTGGATACAATCTTTACTAAATGAACTTGGAACTTGGTATTCATGTACATGATCCAATAACTGTATGGTGTGATAACCATGGTGCGACTTATTTGTCAGTCAACACCCTATTTTACATGCTTGCACCAAGCATGTAGAACTTAGCTAAGTCCTCACCAAATTCCTGTCTACAGCTCGCTTTAATCTTCTTTGATCAAGTCTCATAGTTTCACAAGTGCCCTTTGAATCGAGAGGGGTATTAAGGATGAAGACACAGCACCTGACAACAGCACCAACACGCAACCAACTATCCCTACTTCAGACCACAGCAAGACAATAAAGGTACCTGGTAGTAGCACAACTAAGGTACCTAGCAGCACCATAACTAAAGCACCTAACAGCAATACACCCATTAAAGCAGCTTAACAAATCAAGATAAAATCTTTTGGATTTCAGTGATTGATAATGTGTACTTCAGCAAGAGATATCGTGTCATTGTTGTAAATAATCTCTTGTAATATTTGTCTATAAATATGCTTGTAAACAATCTGATATATGTAAGGAAAACAGGGGAACCTCTTTTGATCAATACATTGATCATTCACACCTTTTTTCAAGCATCAGATATGCATTTGAGAATTAATCTCAACAAGTAGAACCTCCATAAGCGGCTACCACCTAAGTCAAGCCCACTGCCCAGAACAACCCTGCTTAGCCACCACGTAAAAGTTACTGTCCATCCCACATGAATAGAAACCACCCTCCTTATGCCACGAAAACTCAGCCCATTTGGTCCCTTGTTTCAAACCCAAAAGCAAAGCACATCCATGTGAGCACCTCCATGTGAGCATATCGGTTACACCACCATTTCTCGTGTTAGAAACAACCTAGGCAACCACAAAAACTGTCGATGGTACACTCTCTAGTCCGTCATTTCCATCACGGTGAGTTTCATCGAGCGTTTCCCCCACTGCTCTCATTTCTCCTTTTTTCTCTCACTATATGTTCTCTCTCTCATCACTTTCTCTCCCTCTTTCTCAATCTCTGCCATCGAGGTAGCCGCCTGCCACTCCACCTCCATTGTTGTCTTCCTCCCTCTTCAGTAAGCTTTAGTCCTATCACCCCTCACGCGTTCATAGTTTTCTAAATTAATTATGCTAGGTACAACTTGCCCTGCAGAATTGTTGGGAAACTAGCTGACATGTTAGCATTTTCCAATCTCATCTTTGTTGATTCGTACATCTACATTCTCTTTTCATTTGCAAATTATTGTTCCTGTTCCATTTTTGGTGCTAACCTTCGAAACGTCCACCTCCAAACCCATGGCATTTCTAGCTCCTATGCCAACATATACACCTATATACGTGAACTTGATCAACTTTTATTTATTAAAAAAATCAATTGGTAGCCTTCCATTCATCTCAAGTAGAGAAAGAAACTTCCATAGCTTACAAGATTGGTCCAATATCAAATCTAAAATTTTTAGAACTCTTGCTAGGCCTTGTTTCTTGTTTGTAAAGATTAACCTTAGCTTTCTTCACCTCCTCAGTGGTTCCATTGAGAAATCTTAGATTTCTCAAGCTCTTGCCAGGTCCTGTCTCATCTCAAGGCCTTCCCCCCTTTACCACTGTAGTGGAAGAAACTCTTTCCAATAACAAAGATTAGATTAAGTCCATAGCAACTGGCGTTAACCCAATATTAAGGGCTGGGTAAACTCCTTTCATGAATAATATCAATTAAGAAAGATTGTAGAGTGCTTTGAAATTACATTGAGAACTGAAATCATGTACGTCTTGTTCAGATAGACAAATGAGTGAAAAAAGAACTAAGGATTTCCATAGAGTTTTTGTTTGTGGGAAAGGGTAGCAAAGGAGAGGACAACCATCTTGAAGGTCTTGTGGAGTTCGACAAATGGAGAATAATCTTGTGTGGGAGGTTAGTGGTCAATTGATAGGGAGAGAATGAAATGAAGAGGAAAAATAATATCTTTTCTCAAAAGGTGTGCCCGATTATGCAGGGGTTGTCTCAGCCAATTACGAGTAGAGTTTTTCTTTCTAACGTGTAAGGCTTCCTGTAAGGCTTAGCATTAAGAATGATTTTATGAAATTATAATTTTTTCCTCTTAGGTTTAAAACAAAACATAGGTCTTTCTAAAGTATTTTTGTTTCGATTGATTGTTCTTACTTTGGGTCGCTTGAGCTTCTTCATATTTGCTACTTTTTGTTTTTGTGGTGTCTTTTTAAGTTATTTTGAAGTTGAAATATTTTGTGTTGGTTTTAGTTTCTAAATTATTTTTGGGTTGCATAATATTTCTATTACAACTAGTTTTCTCTATTTAAGAGCGTTGGATTTTAAATAGATTGATGTTTGAGTCGAGTTTGGGTTAGAGAGTTTATGTGATTAATGATGAATTTGGAAAATTATGGTATTTTGGATCATATGAGGACTTAGGGTTTTGAGAATTTTGGATTTGGAGGATTTAAATATGATGACTTTAACATTTTAGGTTTTAACTATCGAGATGAGTATTTGTTTGAAAATTTATGGAATCACATGTTATTCTATAGGTAACAATTGATTTTCGTTCGATTAATGTGAAAACTTTTTGAAAAGCTAAAGAGTCCAAGTAAGACTTCGTATAAAAGTTGTGAACTGAGGTCAATTTTGAAAAATGTGTGTGTTTTGTGATAAAAGAAATTTGAAACCATCTTGATTATTTTTTCATGATTGGTATAGACATAAGCTAATTTTATGCATAGATTATATTTTGATCTAATTTTGTGCTGTTTTGAAAATGCTCTGTACTTCGATATGATGTGATGTGACTTTTGAAAACCTCTAGCATGACATTTTGTTTCTAGTTCTGTTCTGTTCTGTTTGAGTTAGTTCCAATTTTTTTGTTTTCGGTACACCCATTTTGGTTGCAAAGTGGTTATATGCGTGGTCTTTCTTGTGTGTACACTCGGGACTCTGAGAATATTAAGAGAAAAATTCACATTCAGTTTCTACTCAGTTGGCTGCCAGGATTTGCACAACCTTACCATAAAAGTTAAATATGGTATTATATGTTCAGTTATGCTATACCAAAGGGAATTTGAGTATGATTATTTTTGAATTTTCGCTCTAACATTTTTTATAACATGTTTTGATTATGTATTTTGAAAATAAAAATATTTTGTGCTGCATTCTGGATTTGTGTAAATGCTCATCTTTACATACTAATATATGTTTTCTGCTACTGAGTTGTTGATAACTCACCCCTTATCTGCATAACACTTTTCAGATAATTTTGATAATTCAGTTGGAGAGCAAGAGTAGAAGGCTTTGGAAAGAGTTGATAATCGTGGATGAACAAGTGTTAAGGGTAAAAATATTTCTGGAGGATTTTTTATTATTGTGTTATTTGTGGATAATAAGGAATAAGAGCTAACTCTCTAGACCTATGGGATCAGGGTGTTTACATGTGTCATCTCTCAATCTTGGTGACATCTCCAAATGATTTCCCAGGGTAGTTTACAAATTTTCCCTCAACATTCGATACTTTTTGTAATCTTCTGCCTAGTTGAGGGAATCTGCTAGTACCAATTATGGAGTTGTTTGCCGGAGATAAAAAGTTGCGATAATCAGTAAACTGGGTATGTAGATAAAACGGTCAGAAGTAATTAAATAAAATGTGTCTAAAAGAGTATATATGTATGGACATGTGAAACCTGAATTTGTAAACATAAGTCCTATTTTAATAGTCAATGGCAAAATCTCTATCAATCATTTGGCACTTCTCATGTGCCTTGGAAAAAAATCCCTATTGTGGGCAAACCTTTTAGTTTGTCAACTTGCTTATTTGGAAATATTATTCTGCAACAAGCATCACTTTAATTAGAAAAATTGAAATTCCTGACTGGTATACGATGTTGAGATGGGTTTTTCATGTATCAATTTTGATGTTACCTTTACTTAAAAAGTACTACATTAGCTAACAAATTCTAAATAACATAGTGTATTCATAATCTCATTACCTTCTAACTTTTTGCAAATGTTGCAGCATTACTATGCTATCATTTTTTCCTATTTATTCTTTTCGATAAAGCTGGCCTTTTTTATGCCAACTTTTTTATAACGTGAAATTTGCTAGCACACAATATTTTACCATTAACCTTACTCTCTCATCAATGCATATTATATAGTAGGTCCAATTTTGCAAAATAAAATGTTTTTAGGATAGGATATCTTATAAAGCTGCTTGTCCTATAAATTGGATAACTTTGTATAAATTTTGAATTAAATTAATGGCATGCTTTGTTTAAAGTTTAGTTGTTATGTTACTGCTCATGTCTATTTGTTGGATTGCAGTATTAGTCCAGGTACATCGTCTAGTGATATACATGGAATAAAGAGGATCTTTCGTTGCTTCTATTCCATTAATCACAATAGCACCACATCTTAAGAACATGTATGCCAACCTCTCACGTGCATTAAGATCAAAGTGTTTTAGAAAAAGTCAGATAGGAATTGAACATATCAACTGTATGTCATCCAATGCAACATGTCGAACATCTCTCACTCCTTGAAGCATACACCTGTGGAGAAAAGCACAACACATTTGGTTAGCATGTTAAGGACATGTGTTGTCAAACCAATATCGTCATATATGCTCTATGGGTACATTTACAATTTACTTCAAGGAAAAAGGTGTGAGGAAATAAAGACATACCATGTTAGGGGGCTCTAGATCAATAGGGTGTTCATATGCCACCCATTAGCCTAGGTGAACAATCTATTCTAACACTAACTCCTCTGTGAATAGGTGTTCCTCATCGAAATATTTCCCATCCCCAGAGACATTTGTTGAACCAAAAATAGCAAGGGAATCTTCCATTACTACATCTGTTGAATGTATATTTGCTAACCCCATCATAGCCACTTCGCATGCATCAATTTCCATAGGCTCTAGATTAATCCCATTTAGTGGAGTTGAGACAGGGACATCATCACATTGCATGGGTATGTAATGTGCAAATGGTTCATTTTCTTGATATACATCATCATCACTATCTTGACCATCAAAATCTTCCAATCCCCTCCTGCCTAGTGGACCATCATATACACTCATATTTTTGAACTTCTGCATAACTGATTACGCCTAAAAAATAACGCAATCGTTTGCAGTATAGTTTTAGGGTGTCGATTTCACAGGGAGATGGATTGAGAAATTGAAGAATAGTAATGAAATTAACAAAAAGATTTAGATGAGTGCGAAAAGTAAATTTTAGAGTGTTACGTAAATTAAAATTAAATGAGTAATTTGAATAATATAAAGATGAGACAAAAAGTAGAGCGTAGAGAATTCCTTGTGTATTTGTAGTATTCAAATTTATTCTTAATTAATTGATAACTCAATTAATAATTTTATGTCCAAATTCTTAATCGGAAGATATAACATTAATAACCAAAATTTAAATCAAATGTAACTCTTTGAAAAATCATTTTTCACGCTTAACTCTCATAAATTGTTATCGATATTAAGAAAATCTAACGACGAAAATATACCCAAGAGGCGATATTGCAGCAGAGAATTAAATCAATATAGACAATCAATTGCTCCAAACATAATTATAGAACTAATCCACTCAATAAAAAAAGCATGACTGAATCTATAAACAAAATAAATTCTATAATTATTTGAAGACGAAAAACATCACAAATAAATTAAGAATAATATAACAAAAGAGTTTTAATATTTAAAAACCAAATACATGAATCAAAGATAAATTACAAATACCATCACACACATAAGTTCATCCCTAACCCTCCTTGAGAATTTAGTTACACATATTAAAAATATGCAACAAAAATTCTTCAAGAGATAATATGGAAGAGCCAACCATTATTTTCTTCTCTCTTCTTTGGTTTTTCTTTTCTATTCTCAAGCTCTCAAAATAATGGCTCTTCCAAAGCATCCTCCCACACTAAGTATGGTCCTAGAACACACACCCCTTCCTTCTATTTATAAGCATCCTTCATGCAAGTTGTCATGACAAAATTATCACAATTTCAACTTGTTTTGCCATGTACCATTTTTGAATCCAAGTGATTTGTGAGTTGTCATTTTGATCATTTGTTTTCTCACTATGCATGAGCTGGATTTTGCTTGTAGGTTGAGTGTTTCAATTTTGCTTCTCTATTCATTAGTTGTCTTGTATGACTTAATATCTTGTGGTCAAATAATTTGTCTTGAAGAAACTTGAGAGCACTTCATCTTGCGTATGAATTGATCATTGAATTTTTAAATTGGTGTAGGAGTGCTTGCTGAAAAATATTATGATGACATTTGAATTTGATACAAGTGGCTGAAAAATATCCAGGAACAACAAGTGCAGGTGCATCCACTTAATAGTTGATTTTGTCTCAGATTGAGTGGATATCTCTTAAAACATAAAACATAAAAGTTATATATATTTCTTTTGTGGTTCTATATCATTTTGAATCAGCTCAATCAGAAATTGGATGAAAGAGTTATGCCCATATTACAAAATGACGTCAGAACTGTCTAAAATTCCGCAATTATCTTCATTTGCTCCTAAAGTTTCTATTTGTGTCCTAAATCAAAATGAAAGAATAATGAGTATATTTAAGCATCAAATAAGAATTTTAGACTTGGTATAAGGACGAACCATTTTGTCTTGGCATTCCAGGTTTTATATTCTCATCAATATATTAAATCATGCTTATATCTATCTCAAGATAAATGACCATTAATTTTAATAACATGAGTTATATCCATTATTTTCTCATTTCTTTTAGCATTTAAATAGAGTATTTAGAGTGCATTTTTGTGCACTCATCAATAACATACCTATTTCCTTCATTCTTAGATCTTTAATGTAAAAACATTGGAAAACCTGGAATGCCAAGACAAAATGGTTCGTCCTTATACCAAGTCTTGTTCATGTTGATATCAGTCATATGATCGTCTACTTGTACCCTCCATTTCTTATCACCAACATCAAACCAATCACAATTAAACAAGTAGACTCGACGACCTCCCATTTAGTATAACTCCAGTACATTATTGATAATACCATAGAAGTCGACATTATTAGACTAGTGGTCCTCGTTTACCAACACACCCGAATTCTATGTACAGCACAGAACTTCTTACTACTTTATATGAAACCTCTTCCCATTTATAATGCAAATAGCATATGATGCAACCCAATTGTCAAGACCACAAGTTAAGGCATATAGATCGGCGGAGACATCAAGTGGGTTGGTGGCTCACTACTCTTGAACCTACACAATTTTAATATATAGTAATTGTGGCTCTAATAGGCAATCGAACCCACATGCAATGGAATAGCTATATATCTGTAGTAGACAAACATCATTCTAACTTATACATTCTTTGAACCATGTAGGAAACTCTAATTGATGCATTGGATCAACAAAAGTCTGGTTATTCACCTGACATCTCTCATAGTGCTCCTTGCACACAGGACACATGATAAATTCTACCATATTTGTGGTACGTTTGGGACATGCAACAAAGTTTTGCTACTCAACTCAAAAAATCGTAGAGAAGTGGGTTTGTTTTAGGTTTTCACAAATGTATTAAGGATACTTATGTCAAGTAGGATCCAAACTTGGTGTAGTTGTTAAGCACATACTAACGCGCAATGATAAGGAGTTTATCTTCTAATCGTTGATTAGAAGCTATATCCAATGGACGAACTTTTTAGTTAAAAATTGAAAATCCATCTATAGTCGGTCTTTCCTGTACATCAATATTGTGGTTCGGTCGATTAAACCTTATCTTAACATCATTGAGATACATTGAACAAAATGTCAGACATTCAATGTGAATGTATGCTTCCACTATTGATCTCTCTGGACATGCTTTGTTTTTTACATACTGCTTGAATTCACCCAAATACCTCTCAAATGGGTACATCCACTAGTATTATGCTGGACCCTCCAAGTATGACATCACGAGGTAAATAGACAGCCAAGTGCACCATCGCATTGAAAAACGAGAAAGGGAATATCATTTCCAATTCGCATAGAATGCTTACAATATCAGTGTGAAGCTATCATAGGTGAGGGACATCCAGTGTTCTTGCATATAACTCTCTAAAGAAAGTGCTTAGTTTTATTAACACCAAGACAAGGGGTGTGCTCTGATTCTGACAACATTGGAGTTCAGAGTTCCAAACTCTAACTTCGATGTGACTCAAAGTCAAAAACAGGTTTTGAATCCGAACTAGAGTCGGAGTCCAACTCCGATCAGAGGTCGTACTTGCGACTTATGATCGGAACTTCAAATCGGAATGGGCCCATTCTAGAATCTAGATGGGCCAAATTGGGTCCAATTCAGTCAATTTCCTACAACTTTCATATATAATTAAAAAAATGATACATATATACTAAATAGTCTTATACAAATAATAAAATGATCCAAACATTGCTAATACAAAAAATAGTCTATTTCAAACAGTTTAGACTAAATAAGCAGGAACATATTAATTAAATCATTAACTAGAATAAAAAAGCCAGTTGTAGTGGAGTGGTTCGTTGTTGGTTGGTTATACCTGAAATTAAGATAAAATTAAAAAGTATTAGTATCAATAAAAAGAACCAAAATTGATACAGAAAATTAATTGATATAGATTAAAGGGGCCAAGGGTTTCCATACTCCATTAGTTATCGGCAACTATGATGGGGTTGACAATTATATCTGTAAAATCATAAACAATATATGTTAAATAGATTTATGAAATCGTAAAAAAATTTTAAAAAATCACTGAAAATAAAATTTAATAATAAAAAACAAGTAAAATAATTTTATTTGACTCAAGCATATAGCTATAAGCATCAATACCAATGCTCTTTAGTCTAGGGGGCATATTGTTGATCTGGTGCTGTGTGCAAATGAGGGTCTCCACGGTTAACGGTGACAATAATCACCAGTAAGCATCCAACCCTTAACCACTGGTACTAAATGTTGACTCAGATGCAAACATAGTGGTAGGAATGACTAGCAAATCTTAGGCAATACGAAAAATGATCACATACTTGATGGAATTAATCCTCCACTAAGTTAATATCTAAAATTTAGGCTTAGGTGCCTCGACCTCTTTCATAAAATACCGCTTAATCTCATTCATACACTGCATAAAATTTCTCGTAGTAACGAGCTTATGATACTGTGCCCTAACATTGAAATCTTGATTGGGTGGATGACTATGGGCATCAGAGGGAGGTCTCGGGCTCCAGTGTGAGGTACCTGCTAAGAATGAAGCCTAGCCAGTGGTGTTGTAGTGGATGTATAAGTAATCCAGATCACTCTTAGGCGCTGTAATAAATGTCATAGCTTTCACTGCCTCAAGGACGGAACTTGCCCACCATTCTATCACTCTGTGTGCATCACTACCTTATCGCGACTGGTGGTTCGAGACCTGGCTGAACCATATGTTTGAAGTCGTATATGGGGATCCAAATACCAACATAGTAATGCCATAAAATATATGCAAAAATGTGACAAATTCCCTCACATGAGTCCAATACGTACTATCCAGTGCACTAAGCCCTTTTTCTACAAGCTTCAGCAAGGCATACCTAAGACCCCCATCTCGACCTCCTTCTGCTCAAATATTTTTTGGTACTTCTGTGCCACATCCAACATCATGTACATAGAGTTTCATATAGTTGGAATATCTGAGCACCACGTCCGAGAATATTTAATCTTAAGCTGTTCTACTTTTGCCCTAAACTTTTTCAGCCTTTAGGGAAAGAGTCATATGCACAAAAGAGTCAAATTTGTCCAAAATATATTCATGAAAATTAGTATAGAATATAAAATTCACTAAAAACCCATTTTAAATCCGAACTCAAACCTATATGCACAAAAGAGTCAAGTTGCCATAGGATTACGTTGATTGAGCCACAATATTGTTGTCATTTTGCACTTAAATTTGATATCGATCATATTTTTCTCACTAGTAATTGAGTGAATTAGGGTTTGATAAATCAACACTAACTCAATTGTCAAACGCCTAATTTATGATCTCCATTCTTTGATTTATTACATGAAATTGAGGAGGTACATTTAATTTACTTTCAGGTTGGGTCATGCACCAAATTGCATCAAGCTAAGTTCACGGATAACATATGAAATGATTTTTTTCTCCAACCATACAAACAATAGCTTCACATGAAATATCATTTCAGCATTTGGCACCCCACCAACTCATGGCTTCAAACCAAAAATTGTGAAACGTCTACACCGAATCTTGCTCTAGGACTTCACTGCATATCATCTTCAGCAAGTCTTTATGTTGAGAGCAATTTGAACGTTGTTGGCCCATGGCCCAACCCAATACATTCTACTCTCCAAGCATTGCAGCCTGCACAGAAACACATCCTCAGCCCAGCATAGCAAACTAACTGAAAGCTTCCTTGCAGCGAAATTAAGCTAGCTCCTGCATGAAAGGAATTCATGGCATGCCCAAATTCAGCCACGTAGAAGGCCCATCTTAATTGCACCGACTCAAATCCATTCAAAAGTAAGTCCAGCCCCTACACTCCAAAAACGTAGCACTTCGGTTGTGTTTCCAAAACACAACATTTCAATTGCACCAACTTACTTTTCAACAGCTCAAGTTACCTGTTTCGGACACATCACTTTTGCTGACAACGAAAGAAAACTTGAAGGTTACCTGAAAATAGTAGGAGTGAACTCGGGATTTCAGCAAAGAGAACAAAAAGGCAGGGGAAAAAGGAGAAAGGTGGGTTTTTCTTTAGGTTTCATAGACCAATTTCTTGGCCAAGCTTTGGAGATTGCCCCTGTTTTTGTGGTTTTCATTCGAAAGAGTTTGTAGACTGATCACTCAGCCAAACTTCCCAAGAGTTGCCCAAATTTTTGCTTCAATTTTTAGATTAGTTTGAGAGAATCCATAGACCTTTGAGGCTGGATTTGAGTTTTCTTTTCATTCCTTTAGTTCACATTGTGTTTTAAGTTTAGTAATCTTTCATTTATTAGCTTTTTTTTGGTTTAATTGGAAGGAGTTTTGTAGACCAATTTTTTTGGCCCAAGCACTCTTAAGGAAAACCCATTTCTTTCATCATTTTTGGTTTTTTTGAAGTTATATTAAATCTATAGATCCCTTGGGCTGGATTGAGCTTCTCTTCATTTAATTTACATTTTGTTTTTAGTGTTAGTAGTTCTTCATTTTATGAGCTTACAATCAGTACTTAAATTCAAATGTATTTCGTTCTGTAGCTCAATAGTTATAGCATATTTCATTTAGTCATTTTAGGAGCTTATATTCTCAAAGCATGTTTTACATTCAGTTGGTTGTCTTCCGTTTTGTAGTGGTTTGTTTTCTCTTTTAGTTCAGTAGCATATTTGTGGTTTTACATTTTCGGTGTTCCATAGTCCTATTGTTATTTTTGTTTCTAGTAACTATATTTTCAGTAGCTCATTTCAGTATGTGTTCAGTTTTGCGTCTTGCATTTAGACCCATTTTATTTATCATTTTTCTATTTGCTTTAGCCTAGTAGTGCATGTTGTTTCATTAGTTTATTATTTGAGTAACAGTGTTAACTTATTTGTCAGTTGATGCTTATGGATTAAATTCGATCATTTACCTTTTCGTAACAACCATTCACCATCTCAATAAAAAACAAAGACGACATTTTTATAATGTCCAAAATTTCATTCTCATTGTGAATACCATTGTAGATAAGCTTAGGTTATAACTTCGTTTTATTTTTGGTAATGGATAAATTTGCATATTAAACTAATTATTCATTGAGGAAATGACTTAGAGACTTCCCTAATATTACTTGACATCTCTTATACTTAGGAGTTATTTCTAAAATAATTTTTAGAGCGAGTCATATATTCACCCATCGCTCCTAGGATCACTAGTGTTTTTTAACATACCAATCGAGTGTTCTATGTGCAAGGAACTACAGTGGCAACCAAAACCAGTTACAGTGACCCAGAATAGCAAAATTCTCAATTATTACTTCTTAGAGATACAGAACTGAAGACTCACAACAATTTAATGTAAAAATCGAAATGAAATGCCCATTTTGAAACTCTTGAGGCAAGTCCTTCCTCCCAAGTGTATTTCCTTACAATGATTCTCAATGCCTTCCATGGATCATGCCGTCTGCACTTAACTCCTTTGCAAAGAATATCCCTATATGTATCCCTCTTACAATGGCCGACTTGTAACAATTTTTAGAGTCTTCTAGAATTCAAAAATCATAAAATGGCAATACAAATAACAAGGAAACCAACTAAACGACATTAAAGGCATAAATTAAACAACAATGCAACAAGAGCTCCAAATGGAAGCGCATTGAGACAACTTCCATAACGTCACGTTTGAGATAACCCTTGCATAAGTAAAATGACAGCATTTTCTCCTTGTAGAAATGACGCCATTGTGAGATACTTTATTGGATAACTTGAACTCAACCACTTTAGTTTAACCATTTCGTGTCTTCAATCCACATCAAGAGCCTTCTTCCCAGAGCCCTTCAAACCCTACCCACCATGAACCCTAGCTCCTATCTTAGGTCCATAGCATGCAGTGGAATCAACATTTGGTGGTCAAAACTACAAAAATCTCAGGTGAAAGAGCAAAAAAAAAAAATGGCAAATCTTTGGTTATATATTATATAACCGATGTGACCTTTGCAAAGATAATTCAATATTTGTAAACCTTTCAGAAAATTTGTGGCTACTAGTTATTTGGAGTTTACCATTCTTCCCCTCCCATTTTTTTGGATGAATACCACATCATGCTAATGTTTGACCTAATGCGGTAGCGTTTGTACTAGTCGTATTTAACTTATTAGCAGCTTAGCCATTGAAGGATCCAACAACTCAAAATTTGTCCAACATAGCAGCTCCAACTCCACCTCAGCTACATAGCAAACTATCAATCCAGCTCAACAAGAAGATTCTTTTAGAATATCTTCCTTGTAATAATCTAATTGGTTGTGCATTCTTTTGTAAAAAGGCATCGATTATGTTACAACAGATAGGTTTGTATTCTCTAGGCAACACGCACACCATGTACCCGACAAAATTTCCAAAATACCATTGCAATCACCTATTTAAGGGAGCTCTGTAAATGTCAATTCTCAAGTGATATGAAATACAATTTCAAAGTTTATCATGGTATCATAGAGCCAAATAGATAAACGTCTCCATGGCTTAAGCTTCTTTCGCCAAACTGCCCAACCAAAACCCACCTTCTTCCTCCCTTCCCCACCTCTCTCATCTTGTTTCAGTCTTGTTTCAGTCAAGTTAAACATTGATAATTATCTACTCTGGTGAGCTCAAACGATCTCCTATCTCAGAGGCTAGCACCTCTTCCATTTCGTCAACGACACCAATCCTCCTCCTCCTCAATTTCTTCCTAAAACTACTACTCTTAACCCAGATTTTCTTGAATGGTCACACATAGACCAGCTCATCCTCAGTGCCATTATCTCAACTCTTTCCGAAAATCTCATAGCCCAAGTCATCGGTTACACAATAGCTCATGATGTGTGGACTGTTCTTGAAAAACTCTTCACTTTTCAATTTCATGCTAGCATCATACTACTCCGATATCAACTTGCCACAGTCTCCAAAGGATCTTCCACTGTTTTCAATTATTTTTGTAAAGTTAAGCATCTATTTGACACCATGTCTGCTGCTGGTTCCCCCATATCATCTGCTAAATTTCTTTCTTATATACTAGCTGGCCTAAACAGTGACTATGATGCTTTAGTTACTCCCATTACTGCTCGCCTTGAACCTATATCCTCTGAAGACCTTTACAGCCTCTTTCTCACTCATGAAAGTATATTTTCTCACTCCAATCATCGTCCATCTACAATAGAGTTCTCCACCAACTACTCCACCGCCAACCTTTCTCGTGGTCACAGTCAATCTCGGCAATCTTCTCGTGGAGGTTATCATGGTCGTGGGAGGGGTTGCACCCCAAATAATTCCCCTCCAAATTTCTCCCCCAACTCTTCATCCCAGACATCATCCCCTCTGCCACATTTGAAACCCACTTGTCAAGTTTGTGGCAAGGTTGCCCTCACTGCTATTATCGTTATGATCATGCCTATGAAAATGGACCACCATGCTCCATCACTGCCAACTATACCGCCTCCAACCCCACCCCAGATCACACTTGGTATCCTGACACCATTACTACAAACCATCTCATTTCTGACCTCACTCATATGAACCTCAACTCCACCCCCTATAATGGTCTTGACCAAATTCGAGTAGGCGCCGACAATGCCTTACCCATCTCCAATATTGGTGAATCTCTCTTCAACTCTTACTCGTACTCTTGCTCTTACTCTTGCTTTTTCATCTTAAAAATATTTTATATGTCCTTCACATAACCAAAAACTTGGTTTCTATGAGACAATTATGTATTGATAATTTGGTTTGTTTTGAATTTCATGCATCTTATTTCCTTGTAAAGGATCCCAAAACGGGGACACCCCTCCTTCGTGGCCTCACGCATGATGGCTTATACACCTTTTTAGCTTCATCTTCATCCCCTCAAGCCCTTGTTGGTGAGCGCATCTCATCCTTTCAGTGGAACTCCAGACTCGGGCATCCTTCCCTTCAAATAGTGCAATGTGTTCTGTCCAACAACTCACTTCTTGTGTCCAGTAACAACTTCAACTTTCCCTGTCCAGCATGCTGCCAAGCAAAGAGTCATCAACTTCCTTTCTCTTCTTCTCATCGACGAGCCACCACACCTTTAGAACTTCTTTATACTAATGTATGGGGTCTTTCCCCCATTCTTTCACGTGAGGGTCATCGCTATTATATAGCCTTTGTAGATGACTTCACTCATTATACTTTGTGGTTTCTATTAATACAAAAATCTGATGTAGTCTTAGTTTTTATCAATTTCAAGCATTCAGTTGAATTAGGGGGATGAATTCCGTTCTCTAAACAATATTCTCAAATCTCATGGAATTTTACATCGCATTTCTTGTCCCCATACACATCAACAGAACAGTGCCATTGAGCTTCAACATCGACATATCATCAAAACAGGATTGGCTCTCATGGCTCATGCATCTCTAACTTAGTATTTTTGGGCTGACTCTTTTCATATCGTCATGTATTTGATTAATCGTCGTGTATTTCATATCTCAATCCCTTCCAAAAATTGTTTTCCCAACCTTCTAATTACACCTTTTTGAAGGTCTTTGGCACGACTTGTTGGCCTCACTTATGGCCATATACCCGTCATAAACTTGATCTTTGTTCCTTTCAATGTTTGTTCATTGGGTACAGTGATTCTCACCATGGCTACCGTTGTCTTCATCTTTCAACTAGACGTTCTATCTCTCTCGGGACGTCATCTTCAATAAAAAGCTCTTCCCCTTCTGACAAACTTGTCAATCTGCTTCCACGATAGCCATAACTTCCTTGCCCTCCATTCTAGGGCCCTACCTGTCCCCTTCACACTCTACTCCAGCCCCAAATCCAAACTCCACCCCAGCTTTTTCATGGCCCACCACTTCAGATTATCTCCTACAACCTCCATCTATACCCATCTTCAACACAGCAGCCCAATCTCCTTGTTCCCCACTTATCCAGCTAGCTCCTTCATCTGCTCAGAGCCCATCTTTTTCACTCTGTCAGTCCATCCCAATTGCAAGCCCACCCCCTTCACCTACTCAACCCACTCACACACCAACAACATCTTAGTCCATCACACCCTCAAGTCCAGCTCCAACTCACCCTAATCAGTCTTCTATCTCCTCATCTCCATACCACATTCTTGAATTATTTCTCAAACCCTTACTTCCTCTACAACCCCTCCACCCAATCAAATAATCACCCAATCCAATACAAATACCTTTCATCCTAAGAAATTCACTAATGGTACCATTCTCTGGCCCCCACCCTGTAGCTTTCTCACCACCACCTCACCCATTCTTGATGATCCCACCTCCATTACCAAAGCTTCAAAACACCAAGCATGGCGTTCAACAATGGCGGATGAATTAAAAGCTTTGATGAACACCAATCCTTGGACGCTCATTCCTTCATTCGATATCAAAAATTTGGTTGGCAGCAAATGAGTTTTTCGCACCAAGCATCGCTTGGATGGCACCATCGAACGGTACAAAGCTCGTGTCATTGCTAAAGGATTTCATCAGCAGGCAGTTATTGACTTCTTTGAAACCTTCAGTCTTATTGTGAAACCTACAATAATTCGTACTATTCTTTCTATTGCAGTCATTGAAGGATGGTCCTTACGGCAACTAGACATTAGCAACGCCTTCTTATATGGGGACCTCCATGAATAAGTTTTCATGTCTCAACTTGTTGGTTTTGTTCACCCTGAATATCCTACACATGTCAGTCACTTAAATAATGCAATTTATGGCCTTACACAAGCCCCACGGGCTTGGTTCTCAAAACTGAGTACCAAGCTTCTTGAATTTGGTTTTACACAATCTCTCTCTGATCCATAACTATTTTTGTACAAACACTCCTCTATTACTCTTTACTTTTTGCTCTACGTGGATGATATCATCCTCACTGGATCCAGTATGGATGCTATCACCTCTGTCCTCAATTCGCTCAATGTCTCATTCCTGATTAAGGATCTTGGTCCTCTTCACTTCTTTCTTGGTCTCGAAATACAGCAGCTCAGCCAAGGTCTTCATTTGTCACAAATCAAGTATATTTGTGACCTTCTCAAATGGTCCAAAATGGACCTTGCCAAACCAGTCCAAACACGAATGGCCTCCTCCACCAAACTTTCCCTTACTGATGGACCCAACATTTCTAATCCAACACTTTATCGCAGTATTGTAGGTGGCCTCCAATATCTTTCTCTTACCCGGCCTGATATAGCATTTATTGTAAATAAAATCGTCAATTTATGCACTATCCCAAGTTACCCCATTGACAAGCTGTAAAGAGGGTTCTGCACTACGTGTCAAGCACATAACACAGTATGGTCTTCTCATGAGACCATCTTCCTCTTACAAATTACATGCTTTCTCTAATGCGGATTGGGCTGACTGCCCTAATGATCGTCGCTCTAGTGGTGGCTACTGTGTTTTCCTTGGTTCCAATTTAATTTCTTGGAGCTCCAAAAAGCAGCCCACTATTGCAAGGTTCAGTACAAAGGCTGAATACAAAACTCTTGCAAACACCATTGCCGAATTGCTCTGGCTTCAATCACTTCTCAAGGAGCTTGGTATTTTTCTCTCCCACCCCCTACTCTTTGGTGTGACAATTTGGGGGCTACGTACCTTTTAGCAAATTTGGTTCTTCATTCAAGCACAAAACATATGGAGATTGATTTTCATTTTGAACGTGATCGGGTCACTACAAAGTCTTTACAAGTTGCTTTCACTTCTTCTCGTGATCAAATCGCTAATGTGTTCACCAAGCCGCAGCTCTCCTCAAGATTTCTTCAGCTCAAATCGAGTCTCACAATGGTTCCCATTATGGACTTGCAAGAGGGTATTAGTAGCTCATCCATTGAAGGATCCAACAACTCAAAATCTATCCAGCATAGCAGCTCCAACTCCACCTCAGCTGCACAGCAAATTATCAATCCAATTAGTAAGAAGATTCATCTAGAATATCTTCCTTGTAATAATCTGATTGGTTTTTTATTTTTTTGTAAAAAGGCATCGATTCTGTTACAACAAATAGGTATGTATTCTCTAGGTAACACGCACACCATGTGCCCGACAAAATGTCCAAAATACCATTGTCATCTCCTATTTAAGGGAGCTTAGCATATGTCAATTCTCAAGTGATAAGAAATACAATTTCAGAGTTTATCATAACTTGATTAGTGAATCGATATATAGTATCTCAGAAATTGTAATTGCATTTTATGTGTCAATGTTTTATCAACTAATATGATATGGCTGCCAAATGAGATTGCAAGATTCTGTTTTTATATAAGTAAATAGATAAGAATGAAGAATATATAAATGAAAATCTATATATATTAATATATATTTACAGTGTCAAGAAACGATTACAAAGTATTCAACTCTTCGACTCATTTTGTTTATATTTATGCCCTTCCAAAAATGAATTGATGACAAATCGTAGGGACAATCATGACCTAAGGAAAGTGTGAGATAAGTCTAGGCATTTTCTATGTAATGCATCGACTTATGTTTTGTAAAAAGACTTCGAATTTAATTCTCACAAATTTTGTTGCAAACTCTTTTTTAAGTTTTCATATCCGGTTTCAATTTTGATTATGGAATTTTTTGTATCCTGCAGAGGAAATGATTTTTTTTTTTAAATTCAATATTTCTCATCTCATTTTTGAAAATTATTTCTTTATGTCCCACAAAAAGGTAAACAATATCTCACTCCTTTAATTTTTTCTACATTTATTTATTTATTTATTAAATGTTATAGTTTGTGAAAGGATGAACAGTTTTATTAGAGAGATTTTGGAAGAAATAGTCTAAAAAAGCAAGAATCCTAAGGTCCTATTTGGATTTACAACTCATTTCAACTAATTTTCATTTCATCATTATATTTTTTCAATTTCTTATACAAAATATAAATTTCTATACACATTTTTCAAATCCTAATATATCTTTTTCAAATCTCAATTCAACTTTTTCAAATTTTAAAATAATAATACTATTATTAAAAAATAAATTAAACTCGTTTCATTTCTGAATCAAACAAGACCAACTTTAGTCTTTTAAACCTAGAAAAAAGGCCACTCCATCTTAAGAAAACGTGTCATCTTTGAAAATTGACTTTTTACTTAATGAAAAGGTAGTGAATTACAAGTCTTATTTAGTTAAAATTGCATTTATTGTAATATTTTGCAAAAAAAAAATGCTTTTTCGTGACTATTAGTTTTAGTACAAAAGACTACTTTTTATTAAAATAAATTTATTTTCATCATAAATATTCATTTATGTTATAAGTATTTGGTTATCTATTTTTCTTGTAATGTATATACAAGTTTTGGTTTTGTCCTAGGATATAGTTTACAAGACTTGAGGAAAGGTGCCATTTAGTCAAAAGATGAGAAAAGCTCAAATTCCCTTACATGCTTTTATGTAAAAGCATACAAATTGAAAATAATAAATAAATAAAGGATTATAATTTCAAGAAGAGATATAATTAAGAGTTAATAAAAAAATCATTATATATTTTCTTTTCTAAAAGAATAATTGCATTTCATTCATCAAATAAATGAAAGAATACAAGAGTGACAATCTTCAAGTCTAACCTCATCCTCTTCTTGCTCTAAATCATGCTTAGCTAAAATATGAGTAACAAAATTAACCTCTTTTAACATGAATAACATCACATAACTCAAATTTAGCCAAAACAGGTTTTGCATCCGAAACTATAGGCGCTGCACTTGAAAAATCCCAGCTAGCAAATTTAAGACATTTCACCACTTGCAATGCATCACCTTCCAACAGAATTTTCTTCAAGCCAATCTCCATTGCAAACTCTACAGCTTGTAATGCTCCTTGACACTATGCTATGAAAGGATCAGCATTCAGTGGCAATTCTTTTGGACAAACTTCTAGAAGTAATAACCATATCTTGAAAGTCTCGAATGATAATACCAATTATACCCACCTTCTCTTCTATAGAATTAGCGGCAGTATCCCCGTTGACTTTAAAATTTCCTACTGGAGGAGGGCAATATCACAACAGAGTTGCATCTACACAAGGAATAGCAGCAGAAATAGTATACTGACAATTTAAACCTCTAAAATAATTATGCCTTCGATTGTTGAATTGTCTTTTTAATAGATTATATTATATTTAAGATGGTATTTTTTTGTTGATCTTGAACCAAGAAAGTAAGAGACTTAAATTAACTACAATATGTTATTTTATAATTTAATTTAGAAAACAATAAAAACTTGGGATAAAAAGGATAATGATGGAAATCCACTAAATTACTTTATTTGTTTATTTTAAACCACTGGCCACGTTTTGGACCTTGCGTGAAAGTTGTAAAGATATAACGTTTGATTGTACAGTTTAAATTTTAAATGAGGTGAAATAAGATAATTTTTAAAAATTAAATAAAATATTGTTAGAATATAATTTTTAATATTATTATTTTGAGATTTTATAAAATTAATTAATTAATTAATTTTAGATAAAATTTATTTATTTTTAATAAATATGTTAAAGAAAATAAGATAAGATTGTTTAATTTTGTGTAATGTGCAAAATTTAAATCCCCTTATAAAAAAAATAAAAAATAAAAATAAAAATCTGAATCCCGAGTAAATGAATAATTAAACCGACTTTGAATAGGATTACGCCTTGCCACCGCCTTTACGTGATCGTTCCCCCTATTGTCTATAAATACCCGCCCTCCCCGAATGACAGCCTCAGAAGTTCTCAGTTCTTGATTTCTTTCGTGTTATCTTTTTAGGTATATATACGGATCTTATGGATTTTTTTTTTAATTTTTTTTTTCGTGTTTGGGTTTTAGAAGGATGCATCATGTCATGAAGAAAGTTGACTTCAGCTGGTAACGATAACTTTTTTATTTTTTGTTGTTGCAATTTTGCTTCTTGTATATCGGTCCTGTTGGTATGGTGAAGAGCGACGATCCGTCGGTTGGATTTTTATTGTGCTGTTGGATTGTGTTTTGTTGATGATTAGTTTCATAGTTCTTGCATTTTTTAATAGACGATCTTCTTTGTGCTAGTTTTTTTTATGAATAGCCAATCATCTTCATTGCCAAATCTGGGTTTTCTCCTAGTCACGTTCTCCGTTGGCTGAGAAGATGAATACTTCTTTCGTTAAAGATTGGTACTTTTGTTTCCATTCTTCTTGATGTTGATGGTTTTCTTATATTATTGTTGTCGATGAAGAAATTGTTTCGCAGTTCTACATCTTGTTGCTTATCCGACTTAATGCAATGGGGAAGAGCGATGGCTCCATAGTCATTCGGATTTTTGTTATGCTTTTGGATTGTGCTTTCTGGTTATTGGTTCCGAATTTTTTTTTTAAAAGACGTGATCATTTTTATGTTAGGGTTTTTGATCCACCGGCAATCTTCACTGTGAAACTCGTGTCTGTTTCCTAATTACTTTGTCCCCTAGGTCCTGGCTGAAAGGAAAGATCTTGTTTTGGTCAAAGACTGGGATTTTTGTTATGATTCTGTTTGTGGGTTAGAAATTAAGAATGAATAATTGGGAAGAAAGGATTGTACTGAGAAAATATTATGGGATTTTCCATTGATAGAAAGGAAATACAGAGATTAGTTCGAGGCAATCTCATCCTCCAGATTGTTTCAAGCTCATACAGAATTCTCAATAGCTCTCACTTCTCTTTTCTTTGTACAGACTAGGCTAACGACTTGGGTCTCATTTGTTTTTTGAGATTAGATAAAATGAATTGAAATGTAAGTTGAATAAAAATATTATTATATTCTTTTAATATTAAGTTGCTTTCTACAGGAAGCATATATTTTTTATTTGGATTTCTTGTACTTGGGGTGCCTGAGTGTCATTTTTCTTGAGAAATCATTGTTTGTGGTTTTAATTTGTCTGTTCTTTTTTAATACTCGGTGATGGTTTTTGCCCTTTTTGCTAGTTTGGAAAGATGGTTCCATACACCGATATCATCATTTATAAACTACACATTTAGTAAGAGAAAAAATAAAAATAAAAATAAAAATAAAAATTATGTGTGGTGCATGAGGTGAGGATGATGAGTAGAATTTTTCTACATGAAAAGTTTAGTATGATTTTTCAACAGAAAGCAGATACTTTTTACAGGGCTTTCTTGTACTTAAGGATGCCAGAGTGTCATTTATCTTGAGAAATACTTGTTCGTAGTTCTCATTTGTTTGTTCTTTTTTAATATTTAGTGATAACTTTTTCTCTTTTTTGCTAGTTTGGAAAGAGAGTTCGATACACTGATACACCCCAGCAATGGAAATTGTCATTTGGCCTTTCTTGGATTTCAGCGTTGCAGTTTGTTAATTCTCACTTTTCCCTTGTATTTGGAAGAGATAACTTGCAACAACAAAATAACCGTTATATTTCCTTCTCTTTATTCCACTTCTGATTAGAAGTCAACATAGGTGGTTTTAAGCATGACCCTATTTGATTCATATAGGGTTTGGTGCTCTATAACTTTTTACTGTATTGGGTTTGGGCAAAGTTTGTTCTTGATCTTGATCATTGTTTTTTTTTTTTTTTTTCCTATGAATGCAAATATAGAACTGTCCTTTACTTTCTGGGTAGTTGGCACGGTAATCTTGAGTTTAATTTAAATTCACTTCGTAGAAAGTGATGTTTCCATTTTTCTTTTTTGATTGGGATGCATGGTAATATGCTCTCTATATTCTTGATTTGAACTCCTGATATTTTAATGAGAATCATATAAATGAAAGAAATAATTTTTCCTCGTGTACTTTTCGTTCTGTTTGGTGTATTTTTATGCCTTAGGCTCTAAGAGCTCCATTTAATAGGGCCTGCCAAGGTTTGATAAGGGTGAGGATGGTTCTTCCTCAAAGCGGAAGGCTCCATCGTCCAATTAACTGAAAGTAGATATTTTAAAGTTACTAGGCCCTTGGGGCTGGGCTTGACGTGTATCAGAGGTAGCATATTTGCATGGCTTATAGTGGCTTGGTAATTCTGGTTTTAAAAGCTTAATTTCATTGTGGATTTGACAAGTTGTATGAATTTCAGATTGCATTTGTAGGATGTGGTTCATTCAATAGTTCTCAGTATGTGTGTTTTCGTTCATATGTTTACATATATTTTCTCACACTGGTTAAAATGTTTGATCCCTAACTACTATTTTTGGTGATTTTGTGTTTACTATCATCAATTATTTTCATTTGGCAGTCATTTGTGATAGACTCGTGTGCTTTAGAGATGATTACTTTCTGTACATGAGAAAAATATAGGTTTGGATTTCCTTATGGTTCTCTATGGAAGAGTTTTGGGTATTGAAGTGACATTGATTAATCTTATAGCATGGGAATCTTGGCTTATAAGGCCGCTATTGATACGCGGTACCAGGTTCCTGATATGATTTTATAAGACCCATTATGCTACATGGAAGACTTTGATTAGGAATTTCATGAATTTGGGGTTGGCTCAAGTGGTAAAAGCCTTAGGCTTGGGGTTATGCTCTCCTTAAGTCTAAGGTTCAAATCACCTTGAGTGCAAATAATTTCTACGGGCCATCAAATTGGAGGATTTTCTTTTTAAATTATCCGAGATGCTCTTGGGGAAGACTTCTTGCTAAGGGCCGTGCACACTCAGGATTAATTGAGACATTGTTTCAGACACATGGTGCCAATAAAAAAAATGAAACAATGAACTCAGGCATTTGGCATAAAT
This sequence comes from Platycarya strobilacea, assembly GCA_036898215.1. Lineage (NCBI taxonomy): Eukaryota > Viridiplantae > Streptophyta > Magnoliopsida > Fagales > Juglandaceae > Platycarya > Platycarya strobilacea. Next base: position 20,298,186 of record CM072555.1, on the reverse strand, counting down.
TCTCTTTCCTCTCGTTTTCATGATATGAGGAGAGGAAGTCTTTCTGCTTGTTTTAATATATTTTTTCTCTTTTGTGACATTTGTGTTTGCAATTTCTTTTCTTAAGCATCTGAGTTAAGAGGATTATAAATTTATAATGATGGCATGATTAGATGAGTGATCTTGTCATTTTTGTCTGTAACCTCATACCTTTTTTAAACTGTAATTTATCAGAGTTTGCAACTTCATTGTAGTTGCTGAAGGAAAATAGTCTTCTGTTATTGGAAGAAAGCGTTTTTGGTTTGTTCATCTTTGATTGACACAAGTGAGGCTGTTCAAGATTGTGCCAGCAATTCATAACCTCTGAATCAGGCATTTGCTGAATTCTTAGATTAAAGAAGTTGATAAATGCTGATTCCACCCATTTCCTACCAAGTTTATTGCTGGTCTAAAGCTTTCACGATTCTGGATACATTTCAGCACCAAGTTACCTACATACATGTTTACGATGATCACTTGTGGTCTTTTGATATGGAATTCTCGAGTTCCTAAATACTAATTAGATCTGATGAGGAATATTTTTGAAACTATGTTCTTGATAGGTGCCTTCAGAGCTATTGAAGCAATGGAACTCTAATTTATTCCTTTTTATCTTATGTTTTGCTTGGGCTTTTTAACATTTGAGCAAGAGAAGCTGCTTTAATCTGGGATTGAATGACCCACAAAAGTCGGGCGCATGTTATTTTTCTACTCCCTTTTTTTGGAATATAAGTCTTGTCATATTTTCCACTCAAACATGAAACTAGATTGGCCAACATGGTAGAATGAGTTGAAAATTTTCGGTGCATGTGACCTTGGAGAGGTTCCCTACATTAAAAACAAAAAGAAAAAAAAAAAGAGGGTTGAGTTGAGAAATTTAGTATTCATTTAGTAGTTGAGAATTGGTGGTTGCGTAAAGCACATTATTGTACAAGAAGAAAATATTGAGCTTTAATTAGGGATTTTTTTTCCCAGATAAATTTACTTTTTTCCAATACGATCTCTTGGAAAATTGCCTCCATATTTATGGACAGCTAGCTTGGTAACCAGCATCCCAAAAATAAATATTTTGATGGTTCTATGAATTTAATGCTAATATGACTACGACAATAACTTATTGCCGTTGAGGATTTATTGTACAGTAAGAACATATCTTACTGTACAATATGACTCCTTGAGAATTAGTTATCAAGATGAATTTGATTTCTTTCTTCTGAATTACAACAATGTAGCAGTGTCCTCAATTTTACTGTCAGTAGGTTACATTGTCTCGCAATCATTCCTTTATGATTGTTACCTTGGTAACTGTGGTTACAACCACAAATTTTATGATGGTTATGTGGTCTGATTGTTTATACGACCTGTTTTTTATTTGCACTAGGTGTTCAAGATAAAATTTTGACTAATTCTCAAAGTGTACGTGATGAGATCATCTTCTATTTATGTTTTATTTGTTTATATATTATTTATTTTATTTTATTTAGACTTGTATTAATAGGCTTAGGTTATTTTCTATTTATGTGTTTATTTTACTTGGACTTGTGATGATGGGCTTAGATTATTGTAGCCCATTAGCTTTTAGGGTTTACCTAGGATTTATTATTTTACTATTTAAAGAATGTAATGAGACTAGAAGAGGTAGATTATGATAATATTGAATTCAAGAGTTATTGCAGCCGTCCCCACCCAATTCCTTTCTTTTTTCTTCTCCTTCTTCCTCTTGGTTTCTCCCTCTTCTCTGCTCCTTCCCCCTTTTCTTTCTAATATTAGTCTGTTTCTTATTATTTCTGTACTATCTTACATCAAATTTGGTATCAAGAGCCACTTCTATTGTTTTCTTAAACAGCAACGTAACTCTCGGACCTCATCGTTTCCGTCAAACAGCAATATTAACTCTCAAAAAGTCTCTTCAGTAATCACTTCCACGGTTCAAAAACACCCATTGCATGACTCAGAACCCGTCGACCAAGCTACCCCTAGTTCCTTGTGTGCTATCGGCAGTCTCTGGGTCACCTATTGGGTTAGAAATCATAGACCAGCCCGATAAACGTCAAATACATTTGTTGACAGCAGCATAACTTAGCCCAGTTTGAACGAAACTTTAAAAAAAATAAAAGAAAGGATTCGAGAGCAAGAGACAAGTAGTATCGCGGCAACTCACCGGGTTTGTCCTTGTGCGCAACGTGTAACGTGACTTTTGGTGCCTCGTTGGTTGCCGTTTCCATGTGGATCTTGTTCGGTGTCGTCGGTCGGCGCCTTCTGTTCTCATTTCCAAGGCTTTTGGTGCCTCAAGCCGTTGGAAATCCACTGGGCTCCCCTGTCGGCACCTCCTGTGTTGACTCCTGGTCTTTTAACGACACCAACTACCAGACCGAACACCCTGGTTTTGTAGAGCGACGCTGTTGGCTTCCCGTTACATGTGTTTTGGTCCCTCAATGCGTTCTCGACCACTTGAGCTCTCAGAAGATCAGTGTGTTCTATCCAGCGAAGGGAAGTGGTTGTTTCCTCACTATTTTTGGTTTTACGCTTATAGTTCATTCTAAAATGCATTAATATGTTTTTGTGTGTTGTTGATTACTGTAGCATCCTACCCCACAGCCCATTTCAACGGACTTGGATTGATTTAGGCCCCATATTTATTTCAGCCCATTTACTCAGCACTTAGATTTGGTTACTTCCTAACTTTGTGATTTTGTGCTTTCATTTTCCTAACTGTACTCATGCTGTCTTCTCTCATTAGTTTTTGAAAAAAAAAACCTACGTGAATAGATTTTTTTAATTGATATTTGGTCCTTGTTTTGTTTTTTAAAATATCAGCACTACTCGTTCGTATTATTTGGATTTGCTTAATTAAAAAAAAAATAATTAAATTTTGCTTAAGTCGATATTTTCCATTACTCATAATTGTTGCTTATTTGATCTCAATTGCATTTCATTTAACTAGTGTGCATTGTATGCAATTGCGTAGTGGTCATTTTGTCAACTCTAGTTGTACAACCTTGACCCTAGACCCCTCCCAACTCGAGGCCCTCACCCGACAATTAAAGCACTTACAGGCTCAATTAGCAGCTGTCCAAACTGAGATGGCTACTACTCGCGAATAAAATAGACACCTAGCAATTAGGGTGAACAATTTTGAGTAACCCCCACATTTGTTCGACACGGACCATTCTGAGGCACCTTGTAATAGACATCATCATCGTCGATGTGATGATCATCACCACTTTAGGCTTGATCGTAGAGATAGAAATCACGATCATGAGCGAGAACGAGACCATTACCGTCAGGGTACTCAGTCCCACCCTCGCAATGAAGAGCGTTTCTTCAGAAATATTAAGTTAGATGTCCCTACTTTTGATGGTTGTCTAGATCTGTGGATTTTTACTCAATGGGTTAGGGATATAGATTACTTCTTCTCCTGGTACGGGGTCCCGAAAGATCGAAGAGTTCAATTTGCCAGTTTGAAATTATCTAGCACGGCTCAGCTTTTTCGGGAAAGTATTGAGGATCTCCTTGAGAGGCGTCGTGCTCCTCCTTGAAGAGAAGTACTTACTCTGATCTTACATGAGCAATTTGTTAGACCAGTGAAATGCCCTTACTTAGGGTAATCGGCCTGTGACCAAATATGTCACTCGATTCGATGAGTTTCGAATAAGATGTCATGTCATTGAAGATAAGGCCATGACCTTGAGTAGGTTTAGGCAAGGTCTTAAAGCTAATCTTAGATGTGAACTTGTCCTTCAGGGTGTCTCGAATCTTGACCACGCTTATTCTCTGGTCCGAGATTATGAGTTAGTTATGAAGGTCCCATATGGAAGGCGTAGTGACAACCGTCCTCCCTCCTCCTCGACATTCACTCCTCCCCTTAAGTCTCTCCTAGGACCTCCCACGAGAGGATAAGGACAAAGGTCCTGAACTCCCATGGACCGCCTCTCATTCTCAGTGTTTCGAGTGTAAGTGTTTTGGATGCATTGCCCCCAATTGTCGTAGTCGAACCTTAGTCATTGAGGAGCGTGAAAGTGTAGTTGATGAACCACTAGAGGATCAAGTTTATGAACCCAATCTTGAAGAGTTTGATAATTTAGATAATAATGATGGTACCTTTGTAGGATGCATCCAGACCCTCCTTATAGGTTTAGGTCATGTATTCCTTGTTCCTGAAACACCTAGGTTAGGTGTTGTGCGTTGTACCCTTACACAACCCAAAGACACTGATGATTGATGTCATCATACCATCTTTCATACTTATATCAAGATCAATAATAAGGGTTGTAAGGTCATTGTGGATAGTGGTAGTTGCATCAATGCAATTTCTGTGGCTATCGTATCCCGTCTTGGATTGAAGCCAGTCCCTCACCCTCAACCGTATAGTGTCTTTTGAGTTGACACTTCTTCCATCACTATGAAGGAGCATTGTCTGGTTCCTATCCAGTTCCTCGAATATAAGGATTATATATAGTGTGATGCCATTCCTATGGATGTCAGTTATGTCATTCTGGGTCGACCTTGGTTGTTTGATTTGGATGTGACCATCCATGTCGGTTCAATTCATGTTCCTTTGTATTTAATGGCAAAAAAATTCATCTCAACCCTTAACCCTCAACACATGTTGACCCACATCAAGCAAAGAAAGTTGTGGAGCGGAAAGGGCTACACATCATTAGCCCTACTGAGTTTGAGCGTACACTTGTGGGCGAGTTTGTTGTTTTTGCTGTGGTTGTTATGGAGGTCCCATTAGAGTCTCCAGTAGTTGCCCCTACGAAGGTCCAGACCTTTCTTCAAGGCTTTCAAGATGTCTTCCCTGAGGACCTTCCTGATCAATTACCCCCATTGCGAGACATCTAACATGTCATAGATCTTGTCCCAAGAGCCTCTCTTCCAAATCTGTCTCATTATAGAATGAATCCTACTGAGCATACTGAGTTCCAGAGGCAAGTGGATGATCTTCTCTAGAAAGGCTTTATCCGAGAGAGTTTGAATCTTTGTGCGGTTCCCGTCCTCTTGACCTCTAAGAAAGATAGCTCTTAGAGGATGTGCATTGATAGCTGTGCCATCAATCGGATCATAGTGAAGTACCGTTTTCCTATCCATAGGCTTGATGTTATGTTGGATATGATAGTTGGTGTCACGATATTTTCCAAAATTGATTTGAAGAGCGGGTATTATCAATTAGGATTCGCCCGGGTGACGTGTGGAAGATTGTCTTTAAGACGAAGGATGGTCTTTATGAGTGGTTAGTCATGCCTTTTGGACTAACCAATACCTCAAGTACTTTTATAAGAGTGATGACACAAGCTCTCTGACCTTTTATGGACAAGTTTCATGTTGTTTATTTTGACGATATCCTCATCTACAGCAGAACTAGGGAACAACACTTAGATTATCTCACATAGATTTGTTCTACCCTTCGTAAGACAAACCTATATGCTAATGCAAAGAAGTGTTATTTCTTCACCAATAGAGTTGTCTTCCTAGGATTCATTGTGTCCTTCATCGGAGTGTCTGCTGACCCTACTAAGATTCAAGCCATTGTTGGTTGGCGTGAACCCAATACTATCCATGACCTCAGGAGCTTTTATGGCCTTGCTTTATCGTCGTTTCATCAAGGGGTTTAGCATGATCATGGCCCTTATCACAGAATGCACGAAGAGAGGGGAATTCCGTTGGACATCAGAGGCGGCAAAGGCCTTTCAGTTAGTTAAGAAACGAATGACAGAGGCCCCTATCATTTGTCTTCATGATTTTTTTGAAATTTTTGAGGTCAAGTGTGATGCTTCCGGGGTAGAAATCGGTGGAGTTCTTAGCCAAGAACTCCACCCAATTGCTTATTTATGTGAGAAGTTCAATGATGCTAAGCAACGGTACTCTACTTATGATAAGGAGTTGTACGCGGTTGTGCAGGCTTTGCGCTATTGGCGCCATTATTTGTTGCCTCAGGAGTTTGTTCTTTATTCAAACCATGAGGCTCTCCACTACCTTAACTCCCAGAAAGGGTTGAATTCTAGGCATGTATGTTGGGTTAAATACTTGCAAACTTACTCATTTGTTTTGAAGCATAGGAAGGGTGCTGAGAACCAAGTAGCTGATGCTTTGAGCCGTCGTGTCTCCCTTTTGTCCATCTTAGATATCAAAGTCATATTGGTTTTGAGAGACTGAATGAGGAGTGCGTCTTGTCCTGATTTGAAGGATATTTTTCTCACCTTGCAGAGTGGACACTTAGACATCACTAATGGTTTCCGCCTTGAGGAGGGCTATCTTTTCAAGTTCAATAAATTGTGCATCCCAAGTACTTCAGTTTGGGACTTCACAGTTTGGGAAGTCTATGTGAGAGGCTTGGCTAGACATTTTGAACGAGATAAGACCATTGAAGGGGTTGAACATTAATTTTACTGGTTTAGTCTAAAGAAGGATGAGGCTAAGATAGTTAGCACATATCACAAATGTCAATTGGCTAAGCAAAAGAGACAAAAACACTGGTCTGTACAAACCTCTCCCAGTTCTTAGTTGTCCTTGGCAAGACGTCAGTATAGATTTTGTGTTAGGATTTCCACGCACATTGAAGAAGCATGATTCCATCTTTGTGGTAGTAGACCGTTTCTAAAAAATTGCTCACTTCATCCTTTGTAGCAAGACTTTAGATGTGTCTAGAGTTGTTAGGTTGTATTTTGACGATATTGTCCAGCTGTATGGCCTTCTTAAGACGATTGTGTCTAATTACGCCCAAAGAATAACACGGTCGTTTGTAGTATAGCTTTGGGGTGTCGATTCTACAGGGAGATGGATTGAAAATTAAAAGATAATTACGTAACTGAAAAAGGTGTAGACGAGTGCGACAAGTAAATTTTAGAGTGTGACGTAAATTAAAACTAAATGAGTAATTTGAAAAGTATAAAAAATGAAACGAAAAGTAGAGCATAAGGAATTTCTTGCGTATTTGTGGTATTCAAATTTATTCTTAATTCATTGATAACTCAATTAAGAATTTTATATCCAAATTCTTAATTGGAAGATATAACATTAATAAACAAAATTTAAATCAAATGTAACTATTTGAAAAATTATTCTTCGCGCTTAACTCTCATAAATTGTTATTGAAATTGAGAAAATTCAACGACGACAATATACCCAAGAGGCGATATTGCAGAAAAGAATTAAATCAATATAGACAATCAATTACTCCAAACATAATTATAGAACTAATCCACTCAATAAAAAAAGCATGACTGAATCCATAAACGAAATAGATGTTATAATTATTTGAAGACGAAAAACATCACAAATAAATTGAGAATAATAAAACAAAAAAGTTTTAATATTTAAAGACTAAATACATGAATCAAAAATAAATTTCAAACACCATCACACACACAAATTCATGTCTAACCCTCTTAGAGAATTTAGTTACACATATTGAAAATATGTAACAAAAATTCTTCAAGAGATAATATGAAAGAGCCAACCATTATTTTCTTCTCTCTTCTTTGGTTTTTCTTTTCTTTTTTCAAGCTTTCAAAACAATGGCTCTTCCAAAGCATCCTCCCATACTAAACATGATTTTAGAACACACACTCCTCCCTTCTATTTATTAGCATCTTTCATGCAAGTTGTCATGATAAAATCATCACAATTTCAACTTGTTTTGTCATGTGCCATTCTTGAATCTAAATGATTTGTGAGTTGTCATTTTGATCATTTGTTTTCTCACTATGCATGAGCTGGGTTTTGCTTGTAGGTTGAGTGTTTCAATTTTACTTCTCTATCCATCAGTTGTCTTGTATGACTTAATATCTTGTAGTCAAATAATTTGTCTTGAAGAAACTTGAGTGCACTTCATCTTGTATATGAGTTGATCATTGAATTTCCAAATTGGTGTAGGAGTGCTTGTTGGAAAATATTATGATCATTTGGATTTGATGCAAGTGACTGAAGAATATTCAGGAACGTCAAGTGCAGGTGCATCCACTTGATGGCCGATTTTGTCTTGGATCGAACAGATATCTCTTAAAACATAAAAGTTAAATATATTTCTCTTGTGATTCTATATTATCTTGAATCAGCTCAATTGGAGATTGGATGAGCGAGTTATGCCTATATTACGAAAAGACGTCAGAACTATTTAAAATTCCACAATTATCTTCATTTACTCCTAATGTCTCTATTTGTGTCCTAAATCAAAATATAAGAATAATTAGTATATTTAGGTATCAAATAAGAATAAAATATTAAACATTAAGAGAAAAAAATACGACATTTTATATTCTCATAAATATATTAAATTATGCTTATATCTATCTCAAGATAAATGACCATTAATTTTAATAACATGAGTTATATCCATTATTTTCTAATTTCTTTTAGCATTTAAATAGAGTATTTAGAGTGCATTTTTGTGCACTCATTAGTGTCAGATAGGGATGTCTGTTTCACTAGTCATTTCTGGAGAACCCTCTGGCATATGGTTGGTACCAAATTGAAATTCTCCACTGCTTATTATCCTCAGACTGACGGTTAAACTGAAGTTGTCAACCGCTGCTGGGGAAATTAATTGAGGTGTTTGGTCCAAGTGAATCTTCAAAATTGGGATTTGATCCTCCTTACAACCCAAATTGCCTATAAAAATTCGGTAAATAGGTTCCTAGGTATGAGCCCATTTGAAGTTGTTCATGGTTTTAATCCTAGGAAACCTTTAGACCTTATCCCCGTATCCTCTCATGCTAATGTGTCTATGTCAGCTGAGTCTTTTGCACAACATCTTCATGACTTGCATATCGAGATCAATAAACAATTTGAAGCCAGTAATGCATCATATCAACTTCGAGCTAATTTTCATAGACAACATGTAAAATTTAATATTGGGGATTATGACATGATCCGAATTAGATTGGAACAGCGTCCACCTGGATCTGTTTCCAAATTGCAAGTGCGTAGTGCTGGTCCTTTCAAAACTTTAAAGCGAGTTGGTTCAAATGCATATGTCATTGATATTCCGTCTCATTTTGGTTGTCACTCCACCTTCAAGGACTTAGTTACTTTCAAAGGCCACTTTAATCTCTCTGATGACCCTCTTTTACCTCCATCTGTGAATCTCGACCCTGAACCTTCTACTTCCCCTACACCATTACCATCTATCACAGCACACAAAGATAAAATTGATGCTATTTTAGATGAACAGATTATATTGACAAACGATAGAGAAGTGCAGTGCTTCCTTGTTTGTTGGTAAGTCGACCTAAGTCTAACCGTTCATGGATCTCCAGAGAGACACTTCAGCAATTTGATCTAGACTTATTGGAGATTTATAGGAGTCAGTAGGATCTTTAGTGGCCCTGATTACCTTCCATCCATCCTAGTGCAGTTGGTGGGGGCTCCAGATTCAGACCGCCACTCACACGTGTTTATGGGCGTCGAAAGAAGATCGATCAACCACTTAGATTATGGCTGGGTAGTTGAGTGCGCCCTCTATTGCATTGTCAACTCGACAGAGTCGAGTTTTTCTCCCACCCCAGGAGAGTTGATGATGACATCCTCCATTTATGTTTTTATTTACTTATGTATTATATATTTTATTTTATTTAAACTTGTATTAATGGGCTTAGGCCATTCTCTATTTATGTGTTTTTATTTTATTTGGACTTGTCATGATGGGCTTGGATTATTGTAACCCATTGAGTTTTATGGTTTACCTAGGATTTATTGTTTTACTATTTAAGGGATGTAATGAGACTAGAAGAGGCAGACTATGATAATATTGAATTGAAGAGCTATTGTAGCCGTCGCCTCCCAACTCCTTTCTTCTTCTTCTCCTTCCTCTTGGTTTCTCCCTTGTCTCAGCTCTTTCTTCCCCCTTTTCTATCAAATATTATTCTATTTCTTATTATTTTTGTACTATCCTACATCAGCACAGGCTTATAAGACTTCTAGAGAACTTATTGATGATTTATTGTACACATAGCATATTGAGCTTTTATTGTGTATTTCTTGTACAGATCATGTTGGTTACTCCTATAGGATTTTAAACAGGGAGTGCTGCCCTCATATTTTTGGTTAGCTGGCTCGATAAGTGCAATCACAAATATAAATTTATGATGGTTCTATGAATTTAATGCTCATAAGACTTCCAGAAGAACATCTCGAGGATTTATTGTACAAGAAGAACATATTGAGCTCTTATTGCAAATTTCTTCTCATGATCATTTTGGTTTCTACTAACAAGGTTTCAAGCTGGCTTGGTAAATGCTATACCAAAAGTAAATTTATGATATTTCTATGAATTTATTGCTCATATGAATATGGCAAGAACTTATTGTTGTTGAGGATTTATCGATCCCAAGAAAAGTTTTTTCTACCATGTGTCATAATGCCTTTTCCTTTTATGGTAGCTTGGCTTAGTAATCATCAGTAAGAGTTCCAGTGAATTTGACTTGTAATTCATTTTTCTTCCTTAGTAGCTCAAATATGTGACAAACTTTGTTCTTTTGTGCTATATTTAGCATAAAAATGTTCCTTGTGCCTTTTTTGATTTATTTCACAGATTTGGGTGTAATATAGCTTTTTGCATGGTGGGTTGCAGCAATTTAATTTTCTTCTATAGGAATGCAGATATGAATTGCTATCCTTTTTGGTTGGTAACTGTGGCAACGATGAATTTTGAATTCAGATTTTTCAATTTCAGTTCAGGATATTTTAAAATTGGGAATCATGGTAGGTTATTTCTAGCTTTTTACCTTGGTGGGCTCCAGCGAAGGTGGTTTCTCCATGTTGATTCGGTTTTCTTTTATTGGAGCATAAATATGTATCACCGATCTTTCCTTTATGTTTTTCTATCTCCTTGTCAAGGACTCGTACACTTCGAGATTAATCGAAACTCTATTCTAGGACACCCGGTGCCAATAAAAAAAATGCTTTTCAATCTTGGTAAACATGAGTTTACAATTTATTTCTTTTAGCATTTTGAAGTAGGAGACTGCATCCACATCATTTATTTTTGCAACACTAATTAGCCTATTGGTATTAGTTCATGGTTTTAGCCTTTTACCTCGATAGGCATGTTGGCTTTAGCAAATGAATTGGGAGTACCCACAATTTCGTGGTTGTTTTAGTGTGCTCCTAAATGTATTTGCCTATTTAGAATTATCAAGAGATTCAAGTGAAGGTAGCCACTGGCCAATGGTGAAGGATTGCATAGTGAGGGGTAGTGTACTTCAGGAGTATAGATACAAGGTACAACCTTTACAAATGATTTTTTTACATTTTCATTGAGAGGGTGTGATGTAGTAGTGGGTGTTCAATGGTTGTCCTTAAAGGTCTATTCTTTGAAACTTTGTGAAGAAAATGTATAGAAGTTTTGTGTTGGAACATAAAGGTCTGCTATTGCAGATTGTCTTTGTAGAAAGTCAAGAAACGTTGTGAAGGGGTTTTTGAGTTACTGCAAAGATTTCCTAAGATTTTTTAAGGGCTTTTAGGTTTACCTTCCCCAACATCTCTGGATTTCATTGAAGCATGCATCGATACTAGTCAGTGTGAGACCTTATAGGTATACATATTACTGTAAGAGTGAGATTGAACAAATTGTCAAGGAACTGTAGGAATTTGGGTAATCAAATCTAGTCAATCTTCATTTTCCTCTTCTGTTTTGGTAAAACAAACGGATGAATTATGGAGAATGTCATTGATTATTTGGTGCTAAATGAGGCTGCTACTAAAGATAAATACCCAATTCCTATTGTGCATAAATTATTTGATGAAATCTTTGGCTCAACTATCTTTTCAAAGTTGGATATCAGATTTGGCTCTCACCATATTCAAATGAAAGTAGAAGATATTTTTAAGACTACATGAAGGGCATTATGAGTTCTCTGTAATGCCTTTTAGATTTACTAATGCACCATCTACATTTCAAAGTTTAATAAATGATGTGGTCAAGCCTTCTTTAAGGAAGTTTGTCATTGTAGTTTGATATGATATCCTTGTTTACAGCATGAACATGAAGTTTCATTCGGAACATTTTGCCATTGTGTTATAGACTTTGGAAACCCATCATCTTTATGCTAAGCAATTCGAATGTCAACTAGGTTGTTCTAAAATTGACCACTTGGGCCATTTGATTTTGAAGGGAGTGAGGACTCCTAAGCAGTTAGGTTCTATGGTTGATGCTAGTATCTAAGAATATCAAATCATTGAGAGGTTTTTTTAGAGCTAACAAAATATTATAGAAAGTTTATTAAACATTATGATGAGAAGGTTGCCCTTTTGACAGCAATATTAAAAAAGATTCTTTTGTGTGGAGTGAAGCAGCTACTAGCTCATTCAAGGAATTGAAGCAAGCCTTGGTTATTGAATATGACGCTTTTGGCAATGGGATAGGAGCTATTTTGTGTTATGACCAAAAGCCACTTCCTTTTTTAGCCAAGACTTAAAAGGTAAGAACCTGTAGCTCTCTACTTATGAAAATGATTTGAGTCTTGGTAATGGCAGTTTAGAAGTAGAGGTTATACTTGTTGAGAGCTTTATTCATTGTGAAAATTGATCACCACATCTTAAATTACTTGTTGCAGCAAAAGGAACAACTTCTTTGCAAAATTGGGTGTCTAAGCTACTTGGTTCCGAGTTTTTGATTGAATATAAGGTAGCTAATGCCTTGTCTAAAAGGGACAATAGTGCAGAGTCTGTATCTTTGGCTGCATTACCTTTCAAACTCCAACTTATAAGGGGATCAAGATGTACAACAACATATTAGTTTGCTTCAAGAGGGTTCTTCCTCCAATTCTCCCATTACTCGTAGACATGGTATCTTGTTTAAGAACGTAAGGATATATATCCCTCTCTCTCTCGAATTGGAGTTGAAAATTTTTGACCTTGTGCATGCTAGTCCTTGTGTAGGCCATTCAAGATTCTGCAAGTTTTTGCAACATGCAAAAGGCCTATTTTTACTAGCCTGGTTTGAAGTTAGAAATTATAGAAATTAAAAAATTCAATAAGAAGTGTGAGGTGTATCAGAGGAATAAAGATTAAAATATTCATCCTACACGATTACTTCAGCCCTTACTAATTCCACAACAAATATCGATAGATGTATCAATGGATTTTGTTGAACGTTTGCCTCTTTCAAAGGATTATTCAGTTATCATGGTTGTAGTAGATAGATTATCAAAATCTACCCACTGCATGGCTCTCAAACACCCTTTTACAACAACAAAAGTAGTTTCTATATTCTTAGATTGTTTTTAGTTACATGGCAAACCAAAAAACATTGTCTCATATAAGGGATCCAGTTTCACAAGCACTTTTTGGAAAGAATTATTCAAGTTGCAAGGATTTAACTTTTCTTATACTTCTGCCTATCATCTTCAAAATGATAGTCAGAATGAAGCTGTTAACAAATACCTAAAGCATTCCTTGATGCATTTCTCAAGAAACCTAAGGGATCGATCATATTTTGTCACTATTTTGATACACATGTTCAGAATTTACTCATTCCATAATTAGCGAATGCATGTATGGATTTTCTAATCAAGTTGAAATTTATTTTGTACTTTGGAACTTGCTTTTGTCTAAGCTAACATTCAAAACTCAGTGGCCAAGTGTAGGGGTGAATTGCCACAAGTTTGGAGAGCACCCTTATGTTAGGGCACAGATGGCAAATTTGAGAATGATAATCTCAGTCCTTACATGGACAGGCCAAGGATTTTTCCTACGTTGGGTAAGTTGGATCGGTCCCTCCATGTGAGAGAAGCCCATTGAGGCACTTGGTAGTAACTTGGTAATTTCTAAATAAGTAGGATTTTCTTTTAAAAATGTCATGTGCCATGTGTGTGGTGTGAGGGGAGAGAAAAGAAAAAAAGAATGGTTGTATGCATAAAAGAGTGGAAATTTGTCTTTTTCTTACACTTCCATGAGAGTTTTAAGATATCATTTGTGGTTTGATTTTCACAAAATTCCAGTATATCATTCATGATGGAGAGCACATAGTTTTGACTAGTGCTTTTCATTCAAATTCCTCTCTCCGTTTGTTTATTGGAAATTCCAAAATCTTTATTGTCACTCTAGTTGATATTCATTTGTATGTCAATGATTATGTGTTGAACCAAGAATATAGGTATTTTTGATGTATTGGTAGCCTTTAAAGATTGCTTTAAAGAAGTCAATCTATAAATCCATTGTTCATTGTGGAAGTCTTAGCTAGAACAAGTAGCGTGGTTTTTTTATTTCAAAAAAATATGTGCGCCTTAGGTTCTCTCAAAATATTAACTTTTGTGTGCAACTAGGGTTTCAATGGTTTCCATCAATGGCCATATGGCCTTATTGGTGGCCGTTGCTTGCCATTTACCTTTTGTACACGTGGTCTTTGATGCCCTGCAGCCACTCTTGAAGGCTACAATTCCATTTCGTGCTCATAAGACAATGGATGGAGAGGTGTAACATATGAACCCCAATCGAAATTAGGATAAAGTTGGTTTTTTTTTCTGGTTAATCTTTTGATTTATTTTAAGTTATTCTTATTAGTGATTTCTAGAAGTTATCTCCAAAACCAATTTAAATTTGAAAAAAAAAAGGTCCCCCTTATACATTATCTCCTAATATTCAACCTAAAGAATTTGAATCCATCTCTAAATCAAAAACTTATTTTAGAATTCAAACTCTACTCAAAACATAGAATGAAACCCCTCTTTTCCTCACCTATAAAATCCTCAGAAACTCCTAGGTTATCACACTAAAACACAGCTACACAAAAGAAGAAGCACTCATGTAGGGCTTAGCACTCTGCCTAGCCGCCACCGAACACTCCAACCCGTTGGAGCACCACCAGCGATGCCAGAAAATTCCGCTTGATCTCTCCCCATCACAATAGGCCCTTCTGAGGAGCCAACTAGTATCGTCAGATGCCCATAGCTCCCTAGCCATTGTCATACCGCCCCTCTCCCTCTCGGTAATGAGTTGCAAGTTGGAAATCAGGAAGTATCGATAAGAGATAAATAGTATAATCACATAATTTCATGGATATCGATTATATTATTATTGCTTATAAAAACGCGATATGTGTATGCTATGTTACATGCCAAGCTAAGGTCAGATTTCTCTCTCAGTCATGGATGAATTATAATATTATGGTTATATTATTATTTTATTAAAGGAGCGTCATGAAATGTTCATGTAGTATTCCAGAGTGCCATGAGATAAAAATTGAAAAAATCATGCATGCCATGTCTATTAAAATATTCAATTCATATATGCCATGATCATGTGATAATTGATTCAAGTATGACATGTTTGTGTGATTTTAAACCATCTATGCCATATTGATAAAAGAATTAGCCATGTATGCCATGATCACGTAACAAGTCAACCATGTACATCATGTTCACATAATAAGTCATCCACATATGCCATGCTCATATGATAAAATTATCCACGTATTGTAAGAGTTTTATTTAAAATCTATGTCCCACACATCCATCTTATCAGTTTGAAATAATTCAAAATCTTATTGGTTAATATTTGTGTTATGAAGGGATAAAAATTACTTCTAAGAAATAAAATTAAAGGTCTGTATCTCTAATTATAGTCACACACAAACTCTTAGATTTCTTGATAGTCGGAAGTCTATAAATAGCACTAGGAGGTTCAAGAGTCTCACCTACAATATCAAAGTGCCTCTAGCTATCGAGAGACATTTGTGAGGCAAAACGTTGCTAAGGTGATCCTTCTCTCATAGTCAGATCAACTCTTCATCGATCAGATAGAGAAATGTACGTTTCTCATATAATAATTATTATTATTGTGGATCATAGAAAATCCAAGATCCGATTATTAATGTCATGTTAAAAATATTTCGTATGTGGTATCAAAACTTCAGGTTATAGATTTTTTTATGATCTCAATAAAATATATATTAAATTATCATTTGATTTTATATTATGCTCGTAAATATACGTTACGTGTAGATGCATATTTATCACATTGGGCAATAAGCACATGTATTAAATTTATACCGTTTTAACTATGTTTGATTTTCTCTAAAAAGACCCATTCAATGGCAATAAGCACATGAATATCGGTGTTTTTATTTTCTCCTCTTAAAGTGTTGTGTCTGACCTGGAGAAAGAGAAAGACACTCATAATTATTCATGATTGCAATAATGTATTGATATTTGCTTCACCTCTTGCTTTGATTTATTTATTCAATATTTGTTGTATTGCTTTTGCTGTGTTGGTGGAGAAAGGATGTTGAGAAACCATGAATGTTGCCGCCGTGCAGTTTGCATCATCAGGGTAGAGTGCTGTGTGAGGTGGCCAAATGGCTTTAAAGGGCGGCGTAGTGGGGCTCTAAAGCCCACTATCGCGGTGTTTTCCTGGTAAGAAGAAAAAAAAAAGGGAAACTAAAGGTTACTTCAGAGTCATTGGCAAAAGGAGATTGGTATCTCCTTATTGTCGGCGACGTCCATAGCCGTGGCTGGAAGCTGTGGCAAATCATGGTTTGAACAAAAGGGTAGGTAGCTGCACAATGTCCAGAGGTTGAAGATGATCTATTAGGGTTTAGTTTAAGTTGTGGGCCAGGTCAATGGGCTTCAGCCCAGTTAAGCTACATTAAACCTATTAAATGGTTGGATCTATTGTGGCCGACCTGAAAAAACATTTAACCGGATTGGTTCTTGACCCGGTTTGCTAAACAGGACCGTTTTCGACTCGGACCAGACCAGACATTACGGCCCGACCTGATTCTGACCCAGCCCGAATTAAATACTGCTAATTTATTATTATTTTATTCAAAAGAAAACATAATTTATTATATGCATACCTTAATGTTATATGCATAAATTTAAATTATGTACATGTTATTATGATTATATACATGTATGTATGAAATATTTGTTTAATTTATATAAGAGGGTATTGCGATAGTTGCAAGGAACTAAGGATTACCAGCTTACTTTTAGAAGAACTGGTAGTTTGGAGGTAACTGGGTACTCAGACTCAGATTTTTCCAGTTGTCCTGTTAGCAGGAAATTAACTTCAGGTTATGTTTTCCTGCTGGCTGGTGGAGTGATCTCATGGAGAAGTATGAAGCAAACAATCACTGCTTCATTAACAATAGAGGCTGAATTTATGGCCTGCTTTGAGGCCACAGTGCATGGTTTATGGCTGAGAAACTTTATCTCAGGGCATGGAGTTGTCGACTTTATAGCCAGGCTGCTGAGAATTTACTGTGATAATTCCTCTGCAGTCTTTTTCTCCAAAAATGATAGGTACTCTAAAGGTACTAAGCACATGGAGCTCAAATACCTATGCTTTAAGGAGGAAGTACAAAAACAAACAGTGTCCATAGAACATATAGGACTTCGTTTATGATAGCAGACCCATTAACAAAGGGCCTGGTAGCAAAACAGCTTAAAGAACATGTTAACAAATGGGTCTTATGATGTAAATATGTTATTGAGCTCGTGAATGTTATGATTCTATTTTGACACTTAATGATATCAATTATGGTTATTTTGTTTATATTTTCTTGTCTTTCCACTTTATATGTATATTGAATGGTGTGAATGAATGCTGACAAGATAATGTCTACAATAGACATGAATTGGAACCCAAAGGCATTACAGTATTAGCCTTAATTATTCTAATTAAAGATCGTGTGTTGAATTTAGCTATTGGTGTTGTGGCACATGGAAGGGAATATGTTGAATATATAGTAGAGAACCGACATGACTCACATTGGTAGTTAGTTTGATATTGATATTATGAAACTCATGAAATGTGTTTTGAGCTATGAAAAGTTCAAGAAATAAATTTGCACAGTATGGTTAATTTCTTGTGATAAGCCTATGAATGAAAAGTATTATTTTATGGGCGTATGGACCAAGTGAGAGAATGTAAGAGTTTTATTTAAATTCTGTGTCCCACACACCCATCTTATCAGTTTGAAATAGTTCAAAATCTTATCGGTTCACATTTGAGGTATGAAGGGATAAAAATTACTCGTAAGAGATAAGATTAAAGGTCTATATTTCTAATTATAGTCAAACACAAATTCTTAAATTTATTGATGGTCTGAAGTCTATAAATAGCACTGGGAGGTTCAAACGTTCTCACCTACAACATCAGAGTGCCTCTAGTCATCGGGAGACACTTGTAAGGCAAACGTTGCTAGGGCAATCCTTCTCTCATAGTTAGATCAACTCTCCATCGATCAAATAGAGAAATGTACGTTTCTCATATAATTATTATTATTATTATGGATCATAGAAAATCCAAGATTCGATTATTAATGTCATGTTAAAAATATTTAACATGTATACCATTGCCCATGTGATAATTAACCACGTATGCCATGATTACACAATGTTTATTCCACACATGTCATCTTTAGATGATATCAAGCCACATATACCTTGTTCGTGCATCATTAAAATCACGTATGACATGAAGAAATTATACAAGATTGGATCAAGCTAGGTCATGCCATGCCATGAAAATTTGGGGACAAGAATTGTTATACTACGCTATGTTATGTACATAAAGTGCTAGGTTATGCCATGTCATGCGAATCATGTACAAGAATGATCCTACTATACTATGTTAAGAATACAATATCTATGTCAAGCCATGAACAAAGAGTTACTACGTCATGCCATGTCAGGTACAAGAATGAGCCATGCCATGTTATATCATGTAAAAGATTATGCTATGTCATGTTAGTAAAGTTCATGAAGTTCAATAAGTTTCCATGCATTAAGAAAGACAAGAAACTTTAAGGTGACACAGACTGAAGCGTGCCCACCACAAGCTAAGTGAAACACGGACTCAAGTGTGTTTCCTGAAAACATGGATCTAAGCATGTTTCACTCCATGTACAAGCAAGCAAGTCAGGTAGAATACAGACTCAAGCATGTTTCACGGTGAAACATGGACCCAAGCATGTTTCATTTCATGTACAGACATGCAAGTTATGTGGAACACAGACCTAAGCGCGTTCCACCCAAAATAAACTAAGAGGAAACCAAGGCATTTTGCATTCATGACACTGTAGTACTATGGCTTTTCCATGTTCATGATGATTAAATGTGTTGAGTGAAAATATATAATGCATGCAGCCGCATTGAGTTTTCAAATTATGTTTTACAATGTGATGTGCTATCTATTGAGTCTTAAAACTCATTTTTGTTATTTTCATTTGTTCTCTTTGCTTGTTTGTTACAAGTGAGATTTATGATGATGCAGAGCCAGATGGCCAGGAGTAGTTCTATTGCAAGGACCTAGTTAGGAATAAGTTTATTCTTGCACGAAGTAAATAAGTGAATTTATTCATAAGTAGTGGTTTTTTTATGACGTGTCAATAGATTTTTTTTTCTTTAGGATTAGTTTCTCTTTTGGTCAATGTCAAGTATTTATAATTTCAGCCCAAAGACAGTTATGTTCAGAAAGTTTAATTATCCAATAATGAGGTATTTTATTTTTTTAGAATATGAACCTCTTAACCTAGAAATGGCGATGAATGTAGTGATATCTCAGTCCTACGGAAATAGGGTCAGGTGGAATCAAGTCTGGGTTCAAAAGAATAAACTAGTTTTGAATCCTAAGGTTCATGTTGGTGAGTCAAGCAAACAAGGGGATATAAGAAATATAGTGCAAAATGAAACCTTGAATATTGTTCAAAGTAATGAGATGGTATTGTCGGTTGTGGTAGATAAAGGAAAAGAAATTGATGTTGTTGTCCAAGAGGTTGAAATTGTAGATAATGTAGAGGCCTTCACTTCATCAAACATGTTGCATAACAATGATGTAACTCTGGTGAGTGTCAGGTAGAAATTTTGCCTTCGCTGGAATAGGGATTTGTTGAAGTAGTATGTTTGGAAAATGGAAATGTTATGCCTTAGCGTATGGATGGAAATATCTTGGCTTTTGAGAGTCCTGGTGTGATTGTGGGGTCGAAAGAAAATAAAGTTGTATTTAAGATGGAATCGTTGGTATAGGGTGATCCCTTAGTGTATGGCCAGTCTTATATGGGTTGGGATGATGAAGTTGAAGTTGAAACTTGCTCGAAATCAAAAACATATGGCAAAATGGAATACCTGGCAAAGAACAAAATGGTGCACTCAGACTTAGATGTTTAAAAAGAAATCAAGAGGAAGGTAAAGGAATCAAAAGTGAGGGTACTAAAAAAGTTGTAAGCAACCCCTCCAAATTGAATTTATAATGTTAGATTATTTATTGTGGAATGCTCAGGGTCTAAGGACCTCTTCTAGACGTCTTAAGAAATTAATCAATAAATATCTTCCTTAAAAAAATTCTAGCCATTGTGAAGCCTATGTTGGCTCATTCTCGTTTGATTTTATGGAGAAATAAATTAGGTTTTGTGGATTGTTGTTCGAATACTTCTACCAGGGAAGTTGTGCATCTTTTGGAAGCATGATGTTGATTTATGTGTTGATAATATGGATGATAAGTTTATATTAGTTAAAATGAAGGTGAACTTGAAAGAAGTTTTTTTTTTCTATGCGAAGTGTTGTTATTTGGACCGTATCGGTTGTCGAATAATTTAGGTCAGTTTGCTATAGCTTAGTAGCTGTGGATAGTGTCTGGGGACTTTAACATAATAAAAAATGATTAGGAGAGGTGTGGTGGTTGTCCAAGATGTGCTTTAGCAGTGGATGATTTCAATAATTTGGTTGATATAGGTGGGTTGTCTGAAATGCAATTTTTCGGACAAGCCTTCTCATGGTGTAATGGTCACTCTGATTTATCTCAACAATGAGCTCAATTGGATTTTGTCTTCTTGAATATTGAATCTATGGAGGTGTTCACGAACGCGCACTTTCAATTTCTTTAACGAACTTTCTCTGATCATGCTCCAATGATAATTATGTTGGAGCGGAAGCTTGATCCTTATGGCTTTCCATCGATTAAATTCCAAAAATGTTGGTCTCGCATGAGACCTTTCTTGACTATGTGAAGAAGGCTTGGGATGGGGAGCAGATGCAAGCTACGGGATTAGTAAAGCTGATAATCAAACTCAAAAGGCTTAAGATTGCTTTGAGAACATGGAAATGCATAGTCTTTGGTAGAATAGATGCTCATATTGACAAAATAGAAAATAGGATTGAACGATTGGAGAAGCTATTATGAGAAGAGTATTCGAAAGACGTAGGGGATGATTTATTGGCATCACATGTTGAACTGTTAGTCTGGCTTGAGAGAGAGGAGCAAAGGCTTGCGCAGTTTGCAAAATAGTCTTGGGTTTCAAAGGGTGAGGCCTCGATGGGTTTCTTCCACTTAGTAAGTCGAAGGTAGCTTTGTGATATTGTTGAAATGAAGATGGTAGATGGCACAATATTATCCTCTCTGAAGGAAATGCATAATGGGGCAATAGAATATTTTCAAATTTTACTTTCTTTCAAGGATGATAGAGCTTTATCGTGTTTGGAAGGTTTAGTGCAGCAAGTTATTCAGTAAGAAGATAATGCATATCTCTGCTGTGTTCCAACATCACAAAAGGTGTTTGAGGCTCTTATCTCAATTTTGGTGGATAGTAGTCCGGGTCCATATGGATTTGGTGTTGGGTTTTGTAGATCCTGTTGGCATATAATGGCATCTAATTTTATTGAGGCAATTACTAAGATCTTTAGAGGGATTTCTCTTCCTCGATTTCACATGGCATCTATTTTTGTTTTAATTCCAAAAGTGGAAAATCGGCTAGTTTTAATAAATTTAGGCTTATAAGCCTATGCTTGGTATTTTATAAATTGTGCTCCAAGATCTTTGTTGCTCGTATTGCACCATTATTATCAAGAATTATCCCCTCTAAAGCAATGTGCTTTTATCCTAGGAATGAGTATCTTTGAAAATATCAGCTTGATGCAAGAGTTAATTAATGGCATTAACAAGCCTTGTTGGAGTGGAAATATTGTTATGAAGATTGACATAGCAAAAGCTTATGATAGTATGAATTGGAAATTTTTGTTGCATGTGTTGAATCGTTTGGTTTCTTAGAATTTTTCTGCTTTCTAATTCAACAATGTATATCTACTCCTTAGTATTCAGTGCTAATGAATGGTATTCCTAAGGATTTTTCAAAGGTGGTAGGCGATTATGGCAAGGGAACCCGCTTTCTATTTACTTGTTCACTCTAGTATAAGAAATGTTTACTAGATTGATTACACAGCAAGTTGCATTGGGTAAGATTGTTCTGTTCTCACATTCACGAGGTATTCTATCATTTCACATATTCTTTATGCTGATGATATTACTTTGTTCTCAAATGGTAGTAAAGGCTCACTTCGTGCTATTTCGAATGTATTGAGAAAATATGAAGAATGGTCGGGCCAAGTGGTGAATTAGAGGAAATCTTCTATTTTCTTTTCGAAACATATTTCTTATTCTCGCAGGAGAGTGTTGTTACACTTGATGGTTTCTCGGAAGGGGTTTTCCCTTTTTCATTATTTGGGAGCTCCTATTGTTTTGGGAGGTTACTTTCCATTCACTTTGATGATATTTTGAGAAAGGTTCGATCCCGTCTGGAAGGATGGAAAGCTCGAATGCTCTCAAGTGGTGCTTGTCTTCTTTTATTAAAGCATGTACTTCAGAGTATCCCCATACATAGTCTTTTAGTGTTGCAAACCCCAAAGCTAGTGATCAATAAAATCCAGAAAGTTATGAGTTCCTTTTTCTGGGAAAGTAGTGAGGGGAAGCTAAAACGGAAATGGTGCACATGGGAGGTGCTTTGCAAACTGACCAATGAGGGAGGCTTGGGACTCAAGAATATGTTTGAGTTACAAACTTCTCTCAACATGAAATTGGCGGAATCTATTTCAGAAGTCTTCTTTATGGTCTAATTTCTTTATTACTAAATATGTTGGCAACAAGCATATTTCCGAGGTTGCTTTAAATAGGAATACAAATTTTTGAAAGATGATTTTGAAATGTATCTTGTTGATGATGGAGAATTCGAGATGGAAAATTAAAGATGGTAAGGTTACATTTTGGATGGTTAACTAGTTTGGGAATGGGCCTCTGGTTTCTCATCAATATATCACTGAAATGCCTCAACTTCTATCAGATCAGAAGATTGCAAATCTGAGAATGGGTAGAATTTAGACTTATTTTCCCAATTGCTGGAGTATGATAAAGCTATTGAAATGATTGATAAATTGGGAGCTATAGAAACTGGTTTGGATGTTTTAATTTGAGTTTTAAACTCAGATTGATAAATGTATTCACACTTGTATTCCAGAATTCCATTGGGCGAAATGGGTTTAGCATCTGATTATCCCAAAGAAAATTTATGTCACCATGTGGAAGGCCATGCATCAATGCCTTCTAGTGGATGGTCGAGTTCATTGGGTCGGTATTTCTCTAGTATCAAAATGTGATTGTTGTTTGAATGGAGGTTATGAGGACCTCAATCATGTGCTGGCTCAAAGGGAATTTACAGAACAAGTTTGGTATCTATGTGTAGTGAATTTTGGTTTGTCGAGAATGCAAGGTAGAACATGGAATGAGTGGGTGACATGTAGGCATATACGTGCACAGAGCTCCTCTCAGAAAGGTCAGTTAATTGGTTTGCTCCCTATATGGAGAGAGTGGTGGAGAAGATGTAAAGCACGGATGGAATGAAATCTGTCACCTCAATATGGATTTTGATTAAACATTGGTTGTGCGGGGTTGCTTTTAAACTCAAGTTTAAATATTCCAGTGAAACCTATTATGAATTAAGTGCAGAAGAAGGTGTAGTGAAGCTCAATGTTGATTGATGTTCCTTGGGGAACCGAGGAGTGATTGGATCTAAAGGTGTAGTTAGGAACTCAAATGGGGAAGTTCTTTGATGTTTTGCAATAGCTTTGGGTTTGGGTACTAATAACGCTACGAAAGTGATGGGTCTAGTTCATGGCCTTCAGCATATAGACATGTTGGATTTTTGAAATGTTGGAATAGAAATGGATTCTCTTCTTGTAATTACTTGGCTATGGAAGAAGCAATGTGGTTTGTGATATTTGGAAGACTTTTGGAAGGAAATTCTAGGAAGGTTAGACAAGATCACTTTCTCAATTTCTCACTCTTATAGAGAAACAAATGTTATGGTGGATAAACAGGCAAAATTGGGGGCAAATGGTTCTAATGGCTTCTGGTATTCTTCTTCATAAACTCCTTTAATAAGAGGTTTAATAAGGCTTGATAAAAGTGATTTACCTTATCTTCGAAATATTTAATAATGGTTGCAAGGAATTTCTTTTATGGTTTTAGTTATTGTTTATTGTTTTATTGGTTAGCGAACTGGATTATTGTAAAGATTTATTTTGATTTTTGGTAATTTTTGCCCCTGGGTTTGGTCTTCCTACTTATTTGTAAACCCTCAGGTGTTTGATTTATTCCACGGTATTATTTCGCCATAAGTGGGGGTATATCAATAAAATATCGAAGGTACCACCCTTCTTTTGGCAAACAAAAAAAAAGGTATCATGATTTTTTCCTTAGCATTGGAGGATTGTTCGCGCAAAAATCTTGGTTTCTTGCTCATGCGTTGCTTGATTTTCATATTTTTTGTTGGTGAGTTTATTTTTACTAGATTGTCAGTTTAATTTGCACAAAGAATGGTAGAAAATATGTCACTCTATATTTTGGTTTTCACCTTGACAAAGTGGTATGGAACTTGATTGATTATTTTTTGTAATTATTTGTGTGGATCAAATGGAGCATTCATCTGGCAGTATGATTAAAATCACTTCTTCCAATTACTAAATTTGGAAGACAAAAAGGAGAATTTTTTGTATCGTAAAGAGTTATTTGAGCCTACTGATTTGGGTGGCGTGAATTGAACATGAAAGTCATTAGTCATATTAGGCAATGGGTTGATTAAAGTGTATTCATCATGTCGTCAAAGAAGTAGATGCTTACAATCTTGTGATGGAATTAAAAAATCTTTATGAGTGAAATATTGCACAAACAAAACCTTTATGATAAGAAGATTTGTGAATTCTAATTATAGATATGGACAAGTATTGCATAGCATGAATAATTTTAAAAAATTGTTGAATGAGTTGTCTTCTATGAAACTTGTCTTAGGTGATGAGGTTTAAGCGTTACTTTTGTTGAGTTCCTTGCTAAACAGTTAGGAAAGATTTGGCCATTTCTCAGCAATTTAGCTCCTAATGTTGTGGTGATTGAGCATGGTGAAATTGAGCATGTTCAATAAAGAGGGTAAGAAGGAAAAAGGTATTTCTTCTCATTTAGAAGCACTTCTAATAGAAAAACAGGAGAGGAGTAGAAGTTAAAATCCCATGGTGATAACAATTGTGACAAAGAGAAAGGTCCACTTCAAGAGAAGGGATAAAATATTTTCCACTTTAGTAAACTTTAGACATATGAAGAAAGAATGCATAAAGTTTAAAAGGGAACAACTGAAGGAAAAAAGGGTCAATAGTAGAAGAAGAAAAAGAAACTCCATTAATTGCATCTCATAGTGATGTGTTCATTGTTTGAGACAATATTTATGTTAATACCGCTAGTCAAGTGATGCCAAGTAGAATAAAGATTGTTCTGTTGCTAATTAATCGACATAAACTAAGGATTGAGATTGATAATAGATTTGACACAAAGAAAAATATGCGAATATGATTTATTCATAAAATTCTAAAATAGATTCTAAAACCCACAAGCGGGGCTTAAATAGCTATGGAAAATTAAAATTCTAATACTTTTGCCCAAATATGCAAAATATCAATTTTTGCCTAAAAATAAAATAAGATTCTTGCAAAAAATATGACCCAAATCGAAATAAGGATTATCTCTAAAAGTGATAGAGAAATATTACCATAAAAGAAAATAAATTATTTAAATTGACAACTCAGAGTGGAACTGGTTGACTTTGGGGTCTAAAAGGGCCCCATAAGGCATAGCCAAAGAGCTTTCATAATTGGAATTCATATGGATGATTATTGTGATGCCCACGAATCCCCCTTGGGATTTAGAAGGACTCGCGACATCAAGACAATCATATCATGGATCAATCATCTCATCGAATAGTGTTTGAAGAGTATGTGAAGCATGTACCAAGTGTACAATAAATATTCTCAGCGGAAAAATAAATAAAAAGTCAATCGTTCCAGTACTAGAGATTCTTAAAAATTACAAATCCATTTAAGACAATTTCTCCAACAGGAGATTATACAATCTTTCAAAAGAAAAGATAAATAACACTGCTTTCGAGATCACAATCTTGGTCTTCATCCTCTCAACAAATTTCTTTTCCTGTGGAGTCTATATCTCGGGCTAAAATTTCATTCTCTGCAATCACAAACTACAATCCCATAATGTGGGACCGTAGGTGGGTGCGATCCACCGATGAGATGTGAATCTCAGTGAGCATCGGACAGCATACAACCAATTCACACAACAGAACATCAACAACATATACAAGTAAACACAATGAGTGCATGTACCATGAATATGAGACTTGCAATATGACTTATGCACATACACTTTCATATAAAAACTTCCATAATCCTTGATAGTTTTCGAAACTTTGTTTCATGTATGTGTTTTTCATAAAAATGCTTTCATATAACTTTGACTTCTTTCATATGTAATGTTTGAATTTCTTTTCAAAATTCATCTTTTTAAAAGTGCTTTTCGTCTTTTCTTATCTTAGGCGCCACTTATCATATCATATCATATATAGCTCGAAAGCCCATCGTTTTCGTCATAACATCTTTTTAGACACTTCACGGTTCCCCTACGTACCGTGTGTTCCTGCTAGTTACTGTAGCACCCGGCGACCGTATCAAATCTAAGTAGCTACATTTCGCGCCCTTTTGCGCTCTTCATCACTTGGCGATTGATCACTCACCAAGCGATTACAAACTTTTTTGGAGCGGGAAGGTAAAAGCCAAATACCGTCCTGTATGCACCCACTAACTTTAGGTGCGACCACGCTCCAGACACCTTCTGGAGCCATACATGGTCTGCCGACAGTTTTTTGTCGACCTAGGGGTTTTCACTCGACTTTAATCACTCCTGAGTGAACAGGAATTTCCATTGGGGCACTACCCCATCCCAGCCTTTGGGGTTCTTATTAAACTTTAATTCTTTTCTTTTCTTTTAAAAACATACTTGATTCAAAAACATGCTTTTCTTGCTTCATGCATGAGACATGCATGCAACATGCATGCGACATGTGACTTCTTGTACAAATCATATAGATCATGAAACATATGAATTATACATTCACAAATCATATCTCGTACATATTAACATATAAACAAACTTTCATTTTTAATTTATCTTCTTTCCAACATGTCGTGCATATTCCAATGAAGAGATAGTCAAAATCTTAAGTCACATCGAATCAAACCAACATTGTCCTATAGGGGTTAAGGACGCAACTTATGATGGAGTCAAACCCAACTTTTTTTCTCTTTTCTCTTTACCAATACACGTATCTTTCCTTTAGATTTTCTCAAAACTTAATAACTATATCATAACCAATCATTAGCCATCACATTTACATTGTCTATATAGTTATTCTCTTCAACAAATTATCATTATATAATATTTTCTCTAAACCCAAACATCTCTCAATCTATACATCAAAGGAATCTAAGAGTACACTTTAATATTTCATTCAAAGACTAAAGTCATAACCATACATCGGCCATGAGTTAAAACCTAACATTTTTCCCAAGAAGTATACAATGATTGAAGCTTATGAATTCCCGAAACATAAACTTTTAATCATCCAACATGTTATATCATCGATCAACCCTTAGCCGAGTTTTACTTAACTATACTTCTTAAGTCCTCTCATCAAATTTTCACCATATTCTTTCAAGTATCTCTTAGATTAAAATCCTATTATTTCACCTTGAATGAAACATAGAGAAAAAGTATCAAAATTATCCAACCAAACCATTATACCTCCAATAATTACTAAAGAGTAATGAAATCATCCGCTCAAATAATTTTATCACCAATAATTACTAAAAATTAATGAGTTATCCGATCAAATCATTCTACCACCAACGTCTTCTAAACAGTAACGAAATCATCTGGTCAAATCAATATATCACCAACAATTTTAATAGAGTTGATGAGTGCACAAAAATATACTCTAAATACCTTATTTAAATGCTAACAGAAAAGATAAAATAAAGATATAACTCATTTTATTTTATTTAATGATTATTTATCTTTGACATGAATATAAGCATAATTTAATATATTAATGTCTCAAATAAATACAAAAATAAACACATGAGTTTAATCTATTTCCCATGAATTTTCACTAATTAATTTATACTTCACATAAGGCCACTTGCTCCAATGTACCCTATTTAATCCCTCAATTTAGAGAGCTATATTTGCGTCTAAATCATGGATCCCATCTTTACAAATTAATTTATTATATTTTCTTGTTGGCAGCCATTGTATTAGGCGACATCAATGCATGAAGAATTCAGATGAGAGAAGCAAAGCATGCCAAGATGAAAAGTGGTACACGGCACCTTGAGAAATTGATAAACAACAAAAGGAATTCATGAGGAAATTGACAACTCAAAGAGACACAAGCAGCCATAAGTGATTTAGTTGAAGGAGAGATCTATCCATCCAATTGACTCACTTGAAGCAACACATGGCAATACAATCGAAATAAAATGGGAGGAAACAAACTCATACACGGCACTCCACCTCTTCAAAGATTGAAAATTGTTTCACATGCATGCAAGGCAACACATGGCACTTTATCATACAATTAAACTTACATCAAATGAAAGAAGAACCATACAATGCATACACCTCATTCCACTTCAATTTCAGCCAACCAAACGTATCCCATGCATAGATAATTTCAAGCCACAAATTGAAATTAGAAGAAAATTGATATACAGCAACTTGGATGGAAATGTCTATATATATATAAATCCAACGTAAGAGAGAAGGAAGAGTGCTTGGAGGCTTGAAGAACCATTTTAAGACTTTGAGAAAAGAAAAGAAAAACCAAAGAATAAGAGAAAACATGGCCGGTTCTATCATAGTTTCTTTTGGAGAATTTTTGTTACATATTTTCAATATGTGTAACTAAATTCTCTAGTAGAGTTAGGGATGAATTTTTATATATGATGGTGTTTGTAATTGTTTTTTATTCATATATGTGAGTTTTAAATATTAAACTCTTTTGTTTAGTCATTCGAAATTTATTATAAATATTTTCGTCACAAAATAATTTTAGAATTTATTTCATTTGTAGATTCAGTCATGCTTTTTCTATTGAATGGTATAATCATTTGATTATGTTTTATTCAATTGGTTGTCTATATTAATTTAATTCTCTACTGCAATATTACTCTATGAGTATATTGTCGACGTTAAATTTTAGTAATATCGATAACAATTCACGTTTTTATGTTGTGACGAATGATTTTTCGAAATATTACATTTGATTTAAATCTGGTTATTAATGTCTTATCTCCCGATTGAAAATTTGGATATATAATTTTCAATTGAGTTAATAATGAATCGAAAATAATTAAAATACCGATTATATACAAATGATTCCCAATACTCTACTTTTCGTCTCATTTTTATACTTTTTCAAATTATTCATTTGGTTTTAATTTACGTCATACTTCAAAAATAACTTTTCACACTCTTCTAAATCTTTTTGTTAATTTCGTTTCTATTCTTTAATTT
The DNA here is from genome assembly GCA_036898215.1 of Platycarya strobilacea. NCBI lineage: Eukaryota > Viridiplantae > Streptophyta > Magnoliopsida > Fagales > Juglandaceae > Platycarya > Platycarya strobilacea. Next base: position 20,268,489 of record CM072555.1, on the reverse strand, counting down.
CTCAATCCATCTCTCTGTGGAATCGACAACCTAAAACTATATTACAAACGACCGCGTTATTCTTTGGGTGTAATCAAGAGTCATCCAACTAAGTCATAATATAATCAATAATCAACATCTTCATAAATATCCAACCACAATCAAATTAACTTGGGGTGATCCAATTCTCCGTTAAACGACCTCAGGTCCAATCAATCTACTTTCAAATTATTTATCATTACTAGCTAACACTTCAAGCAAACAAAAGAGAGATTAGTACACAATTAAACAGCCAATCAAACAACAAACAAATGCTGTCACTTACAGCATACAAACGAACACCAATCAAGCATCGCACCGATCCATAGAGGATAAGTCGTGCACTATTCATCTCCGGGTATGGCAAGTGACGGGTTGGGTTCAAGTACTCTATTTGACACCAAAATTTAGGAGAATACTCCTTGGAGGATGGGGAATCTTATGGTGGTGGTAGTGAGGTGGTGCAACCACCGGAAGGTGGTAGATCTGACTCGAAATTGTGGAAACCCATTTTTGGATTTTCCCTTATACAAGGGAGGTGGGTTCATGATGGAAAAACTATTTTAGGGGTGTGATAAATTGAGGTAGGGGAAACTTTTGGCGGTGGAGGTGAGATTCACGATGGTCGGATGGCGGCGTGGCAAAGGGTAATCCATTTGGAGACCCATTGCGATTTTATGGAAGATGAGGGAAGGTGAGAGCTCCGTTGGGGCTGAAATTTCTGGTGGTAGATCGCCTATGGATAGCGGATTAAATGGCGGGGTTGGTGTCATGGTACGGTGGCTCATGGCGGAGTTAGGGGCGAAGCAATATGCCGGCGTGGAGGAGAAAACTAGTGTAGGGTTTGGGGCTACCAGCGAGAGGTGGGGCTGATGAGGTTGACACCTCCAGTGGGGTTAAACTCGTTGGAGGCTAGTAGTTCAGGCAGGGCCAGTGTAATAGCCCAAATTTTTAGGATATAATATTTTCTTAAGAATTTATTTTAAGAAATTTGTTCGAAATAATATTTTTATAGAAAAAGAATAGGAGACTTAGATGCATTCTAAGGTAATTGTTGGATGAACTTTTGGGAATTTTAGCAATGTATCAACTAGAGAAATTCAATTTAGACCTAGAAAGGGATAAATTTTCGAAATTTGAGGAAAAAATTCAAAGGGAAGTGAAAGAACAAAACATCAAACACTTGGTGTGCCAAAACGGATTCTCGAACTGGACCGTCGAAGTTTTGTGTAATAATCATAACTTTTTCATATGAGGTCCAAATAAGGTAATTCTAATACTTATAGAACCATAAGAGAGAGATATAAAACTGATATGTTTTGGGTTTTTGAAGATATGGAATTTATCAAGGACTAAATCTAGTGTGAAGTGGACGGACAGAGATAGGAGTCAACTGGTAACCGACTTAGATGAGTTGTCTTAAGTTCAACCATGTGAAGAAAATTAAGATTAGCTACCATATTTTTTAAAGTCTTGACATATTTGGGAACATGTGACAAGTTGATAAGAATTCATCTAGAAGTCTTGGGGGGTAAGAAAACAAAGGAAAACAAATGGAGAATTCGGATTGGATATTCTCGGGTAACTTTTGACGTATTTCAGTAAACTAATCATATATCTCTCATATGATATCGGAATAAGGTTATTCAAAATCCTATAGAACCCTAATAGGATTATCTTAAACTTTCATGTTTTGAGTTTTGGAAGAATCGAATTGTATCATTGACGTATTAGGGCTGGAACGCGGCTAATCCCTTGGAAATGCCAAGTGGCCAGATGCACCCCTTAGAAGATTTCCTATGATGATGTTTTGTCTTCACCCCCATGTGTTGGAACTCTTTGAGCCCTTGATCAAGATCATTTTATAGGTGTATTAATCTCAACCATGGGATTAAAATGTCAGCAAATTCCCATAGGATTAGGGGTGATCATGAAACCACAAGTAGAGAACACCTCACCTATGCAGCCAAATGGAGTTGCCGAAATGCCCAAGCCCTCTTTCCTTGCACCCCACGCCTATTTTGCCTATAAATAGATGCATGGGCTTCTCTTTTTTCCCCATGAGAGATACCAGTCGGCCATAGTGAGAAATACCCAAGAAAAATACACAAAAATCCACTCACATCACTTAAGTGTCAAAAGAGAGCTAAGTAAGGATCTTGGAGAGAGGTGTGGTGCAAAACTAACTCAAGACTAATCATTTAGCTTTGGAAAAATTTGTAAGTGTATATACTAAGTTAGTCTTGGCATAGTATAAGTGGTTTGGTGATTGGATTATGTTTGATATTTATTTGAGTTTAATCTTTGTTTATGTGTTAAATTAAAGCCTATTGAGTTTTGAAGTGGTTTTTGCTATGATAAAATGCTAGGAAAATTATGAGATCTTATAAACATATTCTATGATGATATATTAAGAGGATTATGTGAAAATATGAGGTCTTTGTATGAAAAAAATTGATAGATCAATCCTAGCAACTTTCGGATTTAAAAGGGATTAAGTTGACAGATTTAACATCCTATGGTAAAAGGGTCATAACTTGTTAGTGTGATATTGTAATTGAATGATTCAAGAGTCTATGGAAAGCTAAGACAAAGATCTACAACTTTTATGTTTTAAGTTTTACGATATAAGAAATAAATAAAGGACAAAATCTGGATTTAGTTGGCAGAATGAGATTTATACAGAAATTTAGCTCGACCCTTGATCAACGTTTAGCTTGAGCGAAATACCCTATTATGTTTGATTTTGAGATTTTTATTAATTGAAGAGTTTATGATTCAAGTAAAGAAAAAATAAGATTTTGAATTTATAAAGTGATTGGTTATCCATGATTTTATGGTAATTTGTTATTCAAGTATTATTTGTTATATTATGACATTATGAGATGATGATAAGGTTAAGGATATGAGAAATGAAACAAGAAAAGATAAGGCATGACCCTTCCATGGGTAATAATAATGGTATGGCCCAACCACGGGTAATAATAGTGGCATGACCCACACTCGGGTAATAATAGTGGCATGACCCTTTCACGGATAATAATAGTGGCATGGCCCTTCCACGGGTAATAATAGTGGCATGGCCCTTCCACGGGTAATAAGAGTAGCAAGGCCTGACCACGGGTAATAATAGTAGCATGGTCCAACCACGGGTAATAATAGTGGATTATAATAAAAATATATGAAAATGATATGGCTAAGAATGAAAGTCAATGTATGATACAAATTTATGTAAGTCCACATAAGAGATAAGTTTAATTCATACATAAGTCATATGAATCATATCATAAACATATACTTTGATTATTATATGTGACTATTTCACGATATCTGTGCTTTTATTAAGATAAATGTGTACTTACTGAGATTTCCCTAAAAATCTCATTCTTGTATGGTTCCTTTTCTTTTAGAATATAATTTTCACTACATGGTTGGATGACGGTCATGGACTAGACCCTAGTTACTCGAGAGACCTGGAGAAACCCTGAGGGTTCCCCGGAGTACTCTCTCTCCATAAAAGTTTATGACCAGTTGGTAATAATAAGGACCAGCGCGGGCATGAAGAAAGAGTTTCCCAAAGTGAAGAAGAAGAAGCCTAGGTTGCTTTAAGACAAAAGTTTTGATAAATTTGTATTTCGACTAAGAAAACTAACTAGATTATGTATGTAATGATACAATGATATTTTAAGAATGGATGATATGAATACTAAGGTTTTGTGTAACCATGTGATTTCTAGAATTTTTATTTTTACTTTTTCGCTGCAATTTCACCTCACATTTCAATAAGTACGGGGGTGAGTAACTAAGTGTTACTGACTCTGACACTTCAATTTGTGTTGAATTACGAATGTAAATTGGGGGCGTCACAGCCAGAGGTGAGGCTCGGTGGCCAAGGCTGGCGCTGCCACAAACTAGAAACCAAACTACCCTTTAAGGGCACTGTAGCATGCGGGAGAGTAGAGAGAGATGAGAGAGAAGAAGGAAAGGGAGAGGGAGAAAAAGTGAGGGATTGGGACCCATTCCGAGCTATTTATAGGCCCGACGCTTTGGGGTCTTCAAACAGACAACAGATGAATTTAAAACACTGATCTGAAAGCGCATAACGTCAATTTAACTTCAAACGCTCAAGTTAATTAAATAAAATATTATTTCAACTTACATTATTTCTCAACATAATATTTTTCATCAATACTTAAAATGATGAAGTTTATTTAATTATTTAAAACGAATAAAGTCATATATATAAATCAAATATTCAAAGTACGTTTAAAATCTCGCAATATTTCAAATAATTAAAATCAAGGTAATAAAAGGATTCTGCATATAATATTTTTGGAACTATTTAAAAGCTACCAAACCAAAATAGAATAAACATAATAAGACTTAATAATATAATGACTTCAAGATCATTGAATCAGATAATATCAAATAAAATAGAATAAGTGCTCATTAAAGAAATACGACAAATCAAACCATACATTATGATAATTAAAATAAAAACAATGAAAATAGCATTTTAAATAAAAAGACCAATAGTAACGATTAATTAAAATAACTAAAAACGTTATTATTCGAGAATCTCAGAAAAGCTTATAATAACAATAGAATCAAAAATACTAAATTTAAATAATATTGATAACAATTCAAATGATAAAACTGATAATAATCTTTAAATAACTAAAAATATTAAAATCGTAGATTTCACAAATAATTAACCTTAGTTATAAATAAAGCAAACGTGAAATAAAATAAGTGAGATATCAATTTAATTTATTAAAATAAATTAAAATATCCAATGATAAAATACGAACAAATAAATATATGTAAAAATTTAGAATTTCACAATTATGATACTCGTAGATAAAATAATGGCTAAAATACTCGCGCGACTAGAAACAAGTATTGTGTTTTAATTTTATTTGAATTGAGAAATCGGATGATTAAGGCTACAAAAATTACCATGAAGGTGGAAATTGGAAACTTAGTACGTGTTCTCTTATTTTAGCTAGAATCAAGCAATGCATTAGTTCATAGTCTGTCAACATAGTCGATTTCCTATCTGCCATGGTGACAAAACTGCATTCTTAATTATTTGATGCACTTAGGAGTATGGGTTTGAGAAATGAATTACACCATTAGTCTCAAATTATTATTTTGGATCTTTTGGTGCAATAAACGTTTCCCACTAGTCAAATGAAAATCACTGAGAATGTCATTTCAAATTGCACCACTAGACTCGTATCATTAATTAGGATTATATTGTGTAATAATAATTCTCACAAAAGTTTAGGCGAATGGTAACACCATGGATTAGTGACACACGGCATTTGTTTAGTTGATTGTCAAATGCTATTAGATGTTCTAAAATAGTCTTGAGAAGTATCATTGGACCCTTGGCAAGATCCTAGCCCACTTGGTGAATAGTGTAGGATCCTTGGCACGGGGAAAAATGAGTTTGAAATGTGAAGGAAAGGAAGACAAATCAAGGCATTTGATCATGCTACCTAAGCTAAACACTATTCTATCCAACCAATCATTTATGGCCAAACCAAAAGAGGATTTTAACCATAGTGAAACCCCAAACCATTGAAATGCAATTGAAACCTTAAATGGCTTTCCTAAATCCTATACCACTCATTTTTGCTTAAGTGATTAACCACTTGATTAGATTACTTTCACATGCTATTAACCACTATAATCCATGCTATTGCACCCTCAATTATCCTTTTATACCTTGGTGATTTCATTAGGCAAAGAAAATTTAAAATTGAGTTTGATAAAATTGAAACCCTAAACCTAACCCTAATGAAACTCTAAAGTGAGGCCCTTTCGGTTAATCTTATTTAGGCCCATAAAAAACCACCACCAATGCAAACTTCTTGAGGATAGTTTGTTCACCACCCAAGGAAGTCCTATGGATTACATGTCAGCCCAAATAGTGCATGGATGGGAGGCCAAATAGCCACCCTAAACCACCCCACCCTTTTTGGCAGAAGCACACCAACACCATGGGTTGAGTAATCCATGGTTTTGCCCATTGGTTTGGCTACAAAGCCACTACCAAGAGGTCACTCAACCATCTCCCATCAGCACTCTCTTCCTATAAAGAACTTACCTTGCATTTCCCTTGCCTTTGGTTGGTTTTCATTCACTTATATGGAGAGAACTCAAGCGAGGTTTTCAGAATTTCTTTCTAGCAGATCTTGCATTACATTTTACAACTCTTTGTAAGTTGAGTCTCATGAAGTTAACTTCATATTATTTGTTTTTTCTTTGAGTCTAGTTTCCATTTACATATTTTATGTAATTTTAGAGGAGTATTTATTGGTAGAAATTGTGTTTGAATAGCATGTAATTATTTTCTGAAAATAGTTTTGCATGCTTTTAGAAAGTTGAAAACTAGAAGTGTCAAAATAGTTTCTGTTTTGGTGGAGTTGTAATTTTTTTTCTATGGAAACATGATCCAATGATATTGGTATAATCCTCTTCAAGATTTTATCTATTTGTTAAGAGTTTATTTTTGGAGAATGTTATTTTTTATCTTGATAAAGTAATTTTTATATGTAGGTTTGTTAGGACTCAATCCATAGGCTCTCAAGTTTGAGTTAAGTCTTAATGAAGTTTTGTCATATGATTCTAGGTTTAATACTTAGATCAAGTTATAACTTGAATATGAGGTATCGGTCATATTTCTTGAAGTTTTATTTCATGAAATTGAAAGATCTAGTGATTTTATTTCAAGTCAAAAGCATGAGGTACATGGTTTTGGTGTTCTCATGCAACTGTAATGTGTAGGTGGTTGCATTTTTGTGATTTTGTTTGTTTGATCAAGCTTGATAGCACTTAGGTTTGAGTGATTAACATGTTAGGAGTCTAATTATAGACTTTTGGGATCCTTAGAAATTGATTTGGGAGGCATTAGATCAAGAGCATCAATAGTTGTTATTATTAGACCTAAACTTGGTGTTTTGACATTTTTATTAATGAAATGGGTTTGAGAATTTTGTAAAATATATATTTTGTGTCTTAGCTTGATTTTAGATAGGGGTGGCAAATTGTGTTTTTGGGTCATGTTCATTCGTGTCAAGTAATGAACATTTGACTATATAGGTCAAACTCATTAAGTTATACATATCTAAATTCTAAATCATAAACCAACCTATTTAGATAATGGGTCATGTCATATCGTGTCCCCAGTTTTGATCTGTTTAATCATTAATTAGAAATTTGTTAGCACAACATGACTCATTTAAACCCTTTTATTTCATGTAAATGGATTAAACTATAATGCATAATTAATTTCACCTAATTAGCATAATTTCAAATAAAAGTTAAAATTTATATTTGTTAATAACCAAAATATTTTAAAATATATATATTAACATTTTTAAAATTTTAACATATAATAAAACCAAATTACAAACTATACAATGACAAATATTAGCATAAGTCTAAAATTACAATAAAAAAAAAAGTATAAGCATACTGAAAAATATGAATACATAACTTAATAATAATAAAATTTTAATTTTAAAATAAATTCTAAACGAATCAAAACGAATTGATTTCGTGTTAAGGAGGTTGACCTGTTATTGACCCGTTCAGAATGTTTTGAATGGGTTCGTCAAAATAGGTCATGTCATATCGTGTCAACCTATTTTGATCTGGATTAGTTAATATCAAATCCAAACCCGTTAATTCATGTCGTGTTCGTATTGACTTTACAGGCCATGTCCTACATTGCCACCCTTAATTTGAGAACCTAGGATATAAAGAACATTGTGGCATAACCATTGAGGGGAAGTAGGGACCTCATTTGAAGGTCAAGTATGTAGCAAAATGTGTTTAAAGGTCAGGTATGCAACAAAGTGTGGATGTTTGCTCTAAAGTGGTTTGGAAATGGTGAGGTTTTCCTTGTTGTGACTTGATTTAATTTTTTCTCAATTGATATTGGATTTAGGAAAAAGTTTACATGAGGAATGTAAATCTTGGTAGGATTGAAGTAATATGCAAAATCTTTATTTTGGAGGCAAAATTATAATTTTCCACATGTAGAGGGCAACTTGCAATTAATCACTAAGTTCATGAGTCTTTATGTTTGTATGAGCTTTAGTAAGATATTCTAACTTTATAAATTATGTCATTTCATTTATTACTCTTTCATGGTAAGTTTACACTTTACGCAAAAAATCTATAAATAAGTTTTTAACTTACTCTCAGCATATTTATGTGTAAGGTGTTAAGCCCATAAATGTCATATTTTTGCCACTCATGATTATTTTGAATTATTATAACATGCCATGCCTCATCATTTATTATAGCTTATGCCTAATTGTTACATGCCATGTCATCTGTTGCAAGTTCATTTGTCACATGCCATGAATGCCAATGTTATATGTTACACGTTTACCTGTTACATGACATGAATTCCATGTCATTTTTATTGTATATGTTTATTTTTTACACATCATGGTTGCATGTCATGACTCACACTAGTCTATCATGAAATATTTTAAAAGTCTAGTGATCTTACGTCCACCTATAGTCAAGTTTTTTTCAAATTATTATTAATAAATCATGGTAATTTCGTTAGATAAGACTACATTATCATAGTAACCCCATAAGATAAGAATATCGTGGAAACCTCATGAGATAAGAACATTATGAGAATCTCATAAGATAATAAGTACATTGTCACAACTCCATAAGACAAGAACATCAAGGTAATTCCATGAGACAAGACGAACATATTTATCTTAATTCAGTTAAAGTTTCATTCATGTCCAATTCATGTCAAGTTCAATTCAGTTAAGTCATGTCAGTCGCATTATTTTTTAAGCCAAATAGATGTCCTGTTATTTACCAAGTCATTTTACAATTTATATTCATGTCACGATGTATTCATGTCATTTTACTGTCATGCATACATATTTATATTGTCACTAAATTAACTAATGCATGAGGAACAATAACAATTATTTATGGACTTTTACAGTAATTTTTATCTAAGATGTATTTGATTTGCATCCTCCAATGTAGACAATTTTAAGATCTCTTAATAGAGTAAATGGTATTTGATTAATCCAATATCACCTTATTCTCTTCATGAATGACTACCGATTTTTGTTATCTCAAAAGAGAATTTCTTAATGATAACCTCCTATACTACCAATAAACAACCAATTAACCTCTTCATCCAGTCTCCTCTCTCTCTCTAAGAAAAGTGGGGTGAGAATTCTTTGAGTTCCTTCGTGAACCTAGAGTGGCTTCTCCTCTTAGACTTTAGTCTGAAGAGGTTATTGTTCTATTGCCCAAGACCAAATCATATCGGTCTTCTTCTTGCAAGATCATGGAGGATGAGCTCATAGATTTGTGCAAGGGCCTAAGTTTCACTGAAGCTGAGATGTCGGAGGTTCGTACAGCCGATGAAGAGCTTTTGTCCCTAGAAGCTAGGTATAAGAAATGTCTCGATATCATGATAGTCTCTGATAAAGAAGTTAACATAGGCACCTTCAGAAATACTATGACTAAGTTTGGAGAGTAAAAGGCAAGGTCGTGTTCCAAGACCGTATCCCCAACAAGTTCTTAATGGACTTTTAGCATGAATCTAACAAAGAAAAGGTTTTTAAGGGTCATCCATAGTCCTTCGATAGGATTCTCATTTGTATATAAGAGTGTATCAGCATAGTGGTCCCGAAAGACATCAAGTTCATAGCAAAAACATTTTGGGAACAACTACATGATCTACCTTTTGCAACCATGAATAGAGAAATGGGAAACGTCTAGGATTAGGGATTGGTCTAGTACTCACAGTGGGTGTGGACTCCAATGACATGGCTTAGGGTGATCATCTGAGGATAAGGGTTCTAATTGTTACTAAACCTCTTGTGTGTCGGAGGGTGCTGTATATGGGGGGTAAGAAAGCCTAGGTCCCCTTCAAATATGAGAGGCTGCCTCTGTTCTGCTTCCGATGTGGTATTCCTTTTTACACCAATTCTCACTACTATAGTCAATCTAGTGGGACAAGGAACAAAGAAAACCAACCGTATGGGCTATGGCTAAGAGCAAGTTCATAGTCAAGGTCGAACCAGAGTGCAAACCATGTGGAGGAAGTTTTAGTGGATTCCTCGAGTTGGTGCCAAAAACATTTTGAAAACGAAGGGCATAATAGTCTGAATCAAATAGTAAGTGCCAAATGAGCCAATTCCTCTACATCCATGCAAGTTTACATGGGCAACCACGAAAAAGGTCAGTTGAAGGATGGCTAAAATAGCAAGAGTTACTCACTAGACACTCAACCTTAGCCCCATTTCTTTTTCAGGTACCTGGTGACAACCTCGAGACCCCCCTACAAGGGACATGCAAGTGAAAAGCACAACAAGGTTCAAACTAATTCTCTCCATAAAGGTGCTCTCCTTTTCAAACTTGACAGACACAAAACTTGTCTAGCAAACCAAGTTAGTTCTTCACCTCCAGTCCAACCTGTTAAGGACATTGTACCTAAAGGCAATTACAACACTTCCAATTGGAAGAAGAGGGCCAAGGCCCTCTCTAACAAGGCCCAAGAGGACCACCCCGAGGTTCCAAGCTCTACTAGTCCCGGTAATAGAAAGAGAAGTGGCACACTGGTAACTAGGCCCATCATGACTCGTAAAAGGGTCAAACAAACTTTGATGGCAAAGGCTGTGAACCAACGTCATCATGATCCACCTTACCTAGAACTGTTGAGGGCTTGGAAACCATCAGTCAGTTTGAGAACTAAGCCTCCTAATGAGGCAGAAGGACCCTGGTATCATTTTCATTAGTGAAACAAAGAGTGGCAGAAGCAAGATAGAAAGAATCTGAGATAACATTGGACTTAAACACAATTTCGTTGTAGACATTGTAGGTTGTGGAGGAGGACTTGCCATGCTTTGAAAAGATGATATTGCTATTGATTTAGTATCTTACTCCTTCCATTACATTATAGTAGCTATCTCTCATCAATCCCTGAGCAGTAAATGTATGGTGACTGGCTTTTATGGCCACCCCATGGCTTCTAAAAGGAAAGGATGCTGGGAACTTCTCAAATTACTGAATCCTAGACCACAAACTTCGTGGTTATGCATGTGAGACTTCAACGAGATCTTGTCTCAGAATGAAAATAAGGGGCGGGGGGGACTTGCTAGACCCCTAAAACAAATTGAGGATTTTAGTATTGTTCTACTAGATTGTGGTAGACCTTGGCTTCTCAAATTCCTAGTACACTTGGTGTAACAAGGAGAGGTGGGGGACTTCACCAAGAAGATACTCAATCGAGCTTTTGCCAACAAGGCCTAGATCCAATTGTTTGCTCTACTAGTCTCTTGCTCTTAAATGGATGCACCTATCCCCCATCAACACAGGATCTTCAGATATGAAGCTTGATGAGTGTACAAAAGTACATTCTAACATTTTAATCCAATATTAAAATATTTAGAATGTGAATAAAAATAATGAGATATAATTTCTTTTATTGAATTTAATTTCTATTTATATTGAGTGTCTTTAAGCACGATTTATCTTCTTTTTATTTTATTTTATTTTATTTATTTGTTGGTGTTTGAAAGAGTGAAAAAGATTACAGGGACTAGTGCACGTTATACGTTATGCTACCTGCTGCCTATTACTTTGAAGCAACAATTGCACTTATCTTGGATTATGGGCCACATTATTTCAGCCACAATGTCACTTTGTTTTCAATTGGGCCCATTTGCTGGCACTTGGAGACACAAGCATCAAGCAAAATACGTGCAACAACTCTCAAACTTGGAGGCACCGCATGGCTTTAATCACTTGGGCCTGCACTCATCAATTGCTTCCACTCATTGAAAGCCGCCAGACACAATCCTATTGAGGCACGTCTCTTTCAAAATTACAATAGCAGGACACGGGTTTTCAACCTAAATGCAAGTCACTTATCTTATTCTTTATATATAAGAGCTCATCAAACGAAAATTTTTTGTTTTAACAAAATATTTTATTTTCCATTTAAGTCTATTTATAAATATTAGGTCTGGTTTGGTGATCAGTTCAAATAAAAATTAAAAAAATAAAATATTTTTATAAAATATTTTTTTAATATTAATTTTATTTTAAAATTTGAAAAAGATATTTTAAAATTTAAAAAGATTAAATTTTTTTATTATATTTTATATAAAAACTTAAAAAAATATAATAATAAATTTGAGATATATTTTAAATTTTTGTTTTCATCCCCTCAAACAAATCGAGCGTAAATTTCTTGAAGTTGTCGTTTATTCACGTTTTGTTCTTGGAAATGTAATTTACGTTTAGCATCGTTGCATTCTTTATAATTTATAGCATTTGTTTTCCGTTTATTAAAGTATTTGTATTGGGAATGCATACAGTAAAATCGTCATGGTACATCTCTACGCACAGTTTAAATTCATTTTATCGACTGATGAAGACATTAATGTACATAGTATTTGTATTAGAATTCATGCCTTGAAGTCATTAATCACATGCCTTTTTTTATAGCATTTGCATTTTTATCGAGAATTTAAGTAACTTTTTACGTCCGTCCAACAAATTGTGTCGATCCTTCAATCATGGCATGCATTAAGAGAATACACATTAAATTAAGCGATCCAATTTTTTTTCCAAGAATACATAAGAATAGAAGAACAAAAATAGAAGACAAATGCTGACAATCTCTAAAGAACAGGCCCTTCACGTCCAGCAGTGCTCAGAAGGTATTTTTTTCAAATATATGATTCTTTTATCTTTTGTGAAGGTGTTTATCTTTTGTTTATCTGTATTTCTTTAATTTCTTGAAATATGTTTTCTTTAAATTATTTTAAACTTCATTTTTTTTTATATATGCATTAGAATAAATAAACTAATTTTTTGTAGAATTTAATTCTGTTCTATGCTATATTATGGTCCATGCATTAGAATTTTATTAAATTTACTCATTTTTTATTCTGATATGTGTTTTCTAATTTATGTTTTTAATATGCATTAGAAAAAATAAACTAATTTTTGGTGAAATTTACTTTTCTTTTATTTTTTTTATTTTTGGTAGCAGGTGAAATTTATGTTTCTTTTTATTTATGACATATACTAATCTTTGATTTTATTTCATCTTCATTTTATTTTAATTTGCTTCAGATTTTATTGATCTTCTTACTGTTTGAAGCTATTCAAAATTTCCTTGGTTGAAGATATTGATTTGTATTTTTCTATTTTTTTATTTCTTCAAATATTTTTGTATTTTTTTAAGTTAACAACATCTAAGATTTTAATAGAACTGTTACAATTTCAAGGATGATTTTGTGCATGATTAAGAATTAAAAAACATTGATTAATATGTTAAGACAAAAAATTGAATGTAAAAAGACAAAAAGAGTACTAGGATATATACATATCAAAAAGAGTACCAGGATAAAAACAACTAATCATTCTAAACTAATTAATTTGTATTGTATAATAGATAGATGACCATCAACTATCACACATGATTTATTGTAAATTTAATCATTCAAAAATATAAATTGATTATTGTATATGTAAAAATTTGTTGTGTTTGTCACTTGATTATTGAGCATGTAAATTTATTAGGACAACAAACTATTATATAAGTTACTTATAAAAGAAGTCTTGAGAATCATTTGTAAGAAATAAGAAAAGAAATAAAGTAAATGATATTGAGCTCTTGAAAAACAAAATCTTTTACAATCTTTCAATCATTTGCTATTCTTCTTTAGTTCCATAATACGTTATCAGCACAAACTTCTACTGATACTGAAGCTAGTAGTCTTCTACTTCAAATAAATTTTTCAATATATTATTTGCAGTCCTTGAAATAAATATAAAAGGTAATATTACTGAATATTACTTAATAAAATTATGTTTTTATTCTCATAATTATGTGAATATATTTCTTAAATATATATATATATTTGATTTATATATGTAGAAAATGTCAAATAATATAAAATTGAAATTTATTACTATTGACATTTCTAGAAAAAAATTATTTATCCAAGATCTTTAATGAAATCTATTTGGATATGATGAACTTAAAAGATACAATTAAAGAAAAAAAATCATGTATCTCTACAGGACCATGTTGTGTATCTCACAGTGAAAAATGCTCTTATTGTGTGAAATAATTTAAGAGAGAAATATAAACACCAAAAGATGTAATATTTCCAAAAGATCATTATGACTTATTGCACCTGAAACTATAAGATTTTAAGAGTGGTAATGAATATAACTCTGCACACTTTAAAATCAATTCAATATTAAAATTATGCAGTGAGAAGGTAGTTGATGATGATATTTTTAAAAGAAAACATATTATTTTTCATATTTCGAATATGCTCCTGCAGTAACAATATCGAAAGTAAAAGTTCAAAAAATATTCTGAATTTTTATTTTGTATTCTAATGATTGAGCTAAATAAAGAGTTTCTGTTAATAAATCATCAGTTAAGTCGTATTAGTTTCATATCATTTTCTGAAATAAATGATACTAGATTTATACCATTCCCAGAAGTGAACGGTGCATCATTTCAAATGAATTAAAGACGTAGACATGATAGAGAAATTGTAAAAGTATGAGTTCCAGAAGCAACAACATTAAAGAGAATAATAATAATATAAAGTAATTGTATCACCAGAAGTGATCCAACTCAGAGAATAGTAAACGCTCTCAGAATAATTTTTCATAGAAAGATAAAAATCTTTGTCATAGATGTAGTATGACTGAATATTGGTCACGTACTTATTGTACCTATCATACGACCAAGCATTTGATTTACTTATACTAACCTTTTATATATATTATAATAAAACTTTTTAATATTTCATCATATTTAGAAATAATGAAAAGTCGATGTCTGAAGCACGATAAGAAATTACTTGAGATAATAAAGTCATGTCTAAATTTGATACCCCTACAAATAAATGTAAACCAGAAGTTTAGAACATTATCTATTTGCAAAGTGTTGCAAATCAATTATTGGATATATTTACTGACACTAAAAGTATAAAATCATATATTACTGCTATTAATATTTAAATAAGAATTGGAATTTCTAAAGAATAAGTTGTTAAAACAGTAAAAGACGAGTCTAAGACATACTTAAAGCGTTGAAGACCAATTGGTGCAAAAGAGAAAAACAAAAGGAGAAAAGAAATTAGTGCTCCTAAAAAGTCCGTACCTACAAAATCTATCCAAACTTTCTGTATAAAATACAAACTTTTTAGAGAGGAACTTCCTGAAAAGGAAACTCCTAAAGAGTACAAACCTCTTGAAAAGGAAACTCCTAAAGAGTACAAATCTCTTGAAGAGAAAACTATTGAAGAGTACAAAACTCTTAAAAAGAAACCTCCTGAAGAGGAAATTCCTAAATAGTACCTCCTGAAAATGTGTTTTATGAAATGTTTTCCCTTGAAGAGGAACATGTATCTGAAAATAATGAGATCTCAATACATTTCATAAGTACTGAAAAAATTATAAATAGAAATAAAACTATTGTCGACAATATATTTTCATATAAACTGGCACTTGACATTACCAGAAATAATGAAGAAAATGAGTCAAAAACTGTCGACGAATGTCGACGTAGAAATGATTGGTCAAAATGGAAAATAGCTATTGAGGCTGAGTTAAATTTGCTAGTGAAGCGAGATGTATTTGGACCTGTTGTTTAAACATTAAAGGATATAATACCTGTTGGATATAAGTGAATATTTATAAGAAAGCGTAAAGAAAAAAAAAATAAAATTGTGCGGTACAAAGTACGATTTGTCATATAAGGTTTCCTACAGAGACCCAAAATTAGTTATGAGAAAAACATATATTCTCGTTATGAATGCAATCACATTCAGTTTTTTTTAATTGGCTTTGTTATTACAATAGGATTAGATATGCGATTGATAAATGTGGTCACTACATAAGTATATGGATTATTAGATCCTGACATATATATAAAAATTTCTAAAGTATATATAATACTTGAAGCATCTAATTCAAGTACATTTAGAATTATGTACTTTATCAAATTTCAAATATCTTTATATGAGTTAAAATAATCCGGACGCATGTGGTGTAATTGACTAAACGAATATTTATTGATAAAAGGATTTGAAAATAATCTTATATGCCCATGTGTTTTTATCAGAACCTGAATTTGCTATTATTACAGTTTACTTTAATGATTTATCTTGTTAGAACATAGCAAAAAGAGATCACAATGATTACTATATATTCAAAGAATGTATTTGAAAATAAAAGATCTTGTTATTTAAATGCTAGATGAGTTATTAAAATTTGAGACTTCTAGTCTCATCTCTTAAATGCATTTGCTTTTCATAAATCAGCATGTCATCCTTATCTAAAAGATTAGACAATCGAAATGAATAGGCAAGTAAGGATTTTAAGTCCTTATCTATTGTTTTAACTCTACAACTTTATTATTAGACTCTTGAAGAAGTCGTCGTAGTACATTGATCTTCTTGTTAAACTCTTCAATCTCACGATTTTTGAATTTTAATCGGCTAGAAAACCCGACAATAGAAGAAGAGTATCGAGTTCAAAGAGTCACAAGCTTACAAATGGCTTCACGATCTGACTTATTAGCCAAATTATTTATTTGCTGCAACATGGTATCCATGGAAGATGCAAGAACTACTTGTAACTGAGATGAAGAATACATCATATATTGATCAAGAGAAATATTGAAAGGAAACTGATGAATCATTGAAAATTGGTAGAATGAAAATACAAATGAAGAATACATCATATATTGATCAATAGAAATATTGAAAGGAAACTGATGAATTATTGAAATTGGTAGAATGAAAATACAGATGAATTACAAAGATAAAAAGAAGATTTGGTGCAAACTAGATAAACTGAAAAACTGCTCTTACAGAGATAGAAATAAGAACAAGACAAACTATCATCTTTTCAAATCTTACTTAATCAAGTTACAAGATATGATAGATGCTAATTAATGTTTTTTATTTTTTGGATAACAAGATATACTATCATTCAAGCTTAAATGTTGGAGGACCCAGAGATGGCATCCATCCACACAAAGTCAATTACAAAGTCAGGGCAAACACCTTGCCAAGACTCCACACATGAGATGGACCATGCATGTCGAGCTAGAAGGTGGGCAACATAATTGCCCGACCTATTTACATGCCTGATTTCGTAGCATTTGAACAAAGAAACCAGTTTCTAAACTTTCTTAATACCATTCTTGAAAGCCTGCCATGGCTCTGTTTTGGAGCTGATCTGTTCTACCATAAGAAGTGAGTCGCTCTCCAATATGAGTTCTTCAATCCCCAATGGAAGGCATATTTGTAATCCCCAGAGCATGGCAATGACTTCAATTTCTGCCGGGTTTGAGACTTCTTGTTCTTTCATGCTAGCCACAAATATTACTTCCCCATCATGGTTATGAAGGACGGTGTGGCTGTTCGTGCGGGATGAAAATAATCTTGGAGGGTTCTAACAGATTGGTCCACGTGTTCACTCATCGCGTCAGAATTGGAAGAATTATCAAACAAGCGATTAGAAAAATTAGATTCTGAATCGGATTCTAGTACGGGTCTACTAGCAAACCGTCCAAAAGCGTCTTTGTACCTGCGTATGCAAAGTAAAGAAAAGTGTAATACTGAAAAAAAATAATTATGAAAAGAAAAGTAAAATAAAATAAAGATGCAGAAAGCTAAAAAGAAAATGAACGAAGCTACCATTTTTTTTTTCAAACTACTAAAAAAAACTACAAATTCTTCTACCGTCTCCCCGGCAACGACGCCAAAATTTGATTACGCCCAAAGAATAACGCAGTCGTTTGCAGTATAGCTTTGGGGTGTCGATTCCATAGGGAGATGGATTGAGAAATTGAAGAACAGTAATGAAATTAACAAAAAGATTAAATGAGTGTGATAAGTAAATTTTAGAGTGTGATGTAAATTAAAACTAAATGAGTAATTTGAATAATATAAAAATGAGACGAAAAGTAGAGCGTAGGGAATTCCTTGTGTATTCGTGGTATTCAAATTTATTCTTAATTCATTGATAACTCAATTAAGAATTCTATATCCAAATTCTTAATCGGAAGATATAACATTAATAACCAAAATTTAAATCACATGTAACTCTTTGAAAAATCATTTTTCGCGCTTAACTCTCATAAATTGTTATCGATATTAAGAAAATCCAACGACGACAATATACCTAAGAGGCGATATTGCAGCAGAGAATTAAATCAATATAGATAATCAATTGCTCCAACCATAATTATAGAACTAATTCACTCAATAGAAAAAGCATGACTGAATCCATAAACGAAATAAATTCTATAATTATTTGAAGACGAAAATATCACAAATAAATTGAGAATAATAGAACAAAAGAGTTTTAATATTTAAAGACCAAATACATGAATAAAAAATAAATTACAAATACCATTACACACACAAGTTCATCCCTAACCCTCCTTGAGAATTTAGTTACACATATTGAAAATATGCAACAAAAATTCTCCAAGGGATAATATGGAAGAGCCAACCATTATTTTCTTCTCTCTTTTTTGGTTTTTCTTTTCTTTTCTCAAGCTCTCAAAATAATGGCTCTTCCAAAGCATCCTCCCACACTAAGCATTTTTTTAGAACACACACCCCTTCCTTCTATTTATAAGCATCCTTCATGCAAGTTGTCATGACAAAATCATCACAATTTCAACTTGTTTTGCCATGTGCCATTCTTGAATCCAAGTGATTTGTGAGTTGTCATTTTGATCATTTGTTTTCCCACCATGCATGAGCTGGATTTTACTTGTAGGTTGAGTGTTTCAATTTTGCTTCTCTATCCATTAGTTGTCTTGTATGACTTAATATCTTGTGGTCAAATAATTTGTCTACAAGAAACTTGAGTGCACTTCATCTTGCATATGAATTGATCATTGAATTTCCAAGTTGGTGTAGGAGTGCTTGCTGGAAAATATTATGATGACATTTGGATTTGATGCAAGTGGCTGAAAAATATCCAGGAACGTCAAGTGCAGGTGCATCCACTTGATGGTCGATTTTGTCTTAAATTGAGTGGATATCTCATATTACGAAAAGATGTCAGAACTGTCTAAAATTCCGCAATTATCTTCATTTGCTCCTAATGTCTCCATTTGTGTCCTAAATCAAAATATAAGAATAATGAGTATATTTAGGCATCAAATAAGAATAAAGTATTAAACATTAAGAGAGGAAAATATGGCATTTTATATTCTCATCAATATATTAAATCATGCTTATATCTATCTCAAGATAAATGACTATTAATTTTAATAACATGAGTTATATCCATTATTTTCTCATTTTTTTTAGTATTTAAATAGAGTATTTAGAGTGCATTTTTGTGCACTCATCAGATGCATATTTTCAAAAGTCAGCGAGATTAATTACAGTTATCCTTGTTTTTCTCGTAAACACTGAACCTCTACTGTCAACTGTTGTTGTCGACTTTATATTTGATCTCTATCTCGCTCCAGTTCTTCTATTCGTGGTTTCAGATAACAAGAATATCAGTCTGCAAATTTCTTCAGCTCATTATTTTCTAGTCTTAACTTTTTATTCTTCCTATTTTTAGTTGCAAGCTTTTAATGCAATTCAGATATTTAATTATTAAGATGATCAACCTCACTCACTTTTGCCAATAGCCTCCGAGACATGATTGTAATAGAAGCAGCATATTGAGCACTAAGGGTTCTTGATACTGTAACAATTTCAGAATCAGTTTTACTAGAAAGATATATCTCTGCTCCTATCATGGTATTGACAACCTCGGGAATAAAGATGAATAGTTAAGGTGTAAAAGGTTCTTGGTTCAAATCTGGAACATGAGATCTTGCGTAAGTATCCAATGGGTGAAAATGATCATCTTTAAACCGCAACCCAGAACTTTCAAATATCTGCAGAATCTCATTTGTCAACAATATCAAGCGGATTTAAATTTCCGCCAAACCGATAAAATTAGACATCAAGTTTTTATGGTTTTTGTCAAACATGAGTGGTTTCCAATACTCTTTTCGTTGTGCATGAACCTGTTCTTCCTAATAACGTCGAAATGGGAGAAATTTTATATAAGAATATTAACATGTTCTCTCTAATAAATTATTTAGACAGAAATCATATTTAAATTTTTAATCCTGTTATATATGCTAAAATCATGTTTGTTTATTACTTGAAAAACTGACGTATATTCTCTGGGGAGTTTAAGTAAATCTTAGATTTCTACTAAATCTATTAAGTAAATACTATTTGCCACATCTTCAAATCAGTCAAAGATAACTGCAATTCATGAAATAAGTCGAGAAGGTATGGCTAAGATCAGTGATTCAACACATTTAAAAAAATTGTGCATAACATTGAAATGCAAAGAGTTGAAAATCTATCGTTATGCAATTGTGAACTCTTGAAGAGTCACACATTGCTCATGTGCGACGCTATCAAGTGCATTATATGTGGGGATTCCTCTACCTTATCTGACGCGTTTTAAATTCGTGAGGTCCTGAAGTGCCAAAGCGGTTAATATCAGATGAGGATATAGAGCTGTCAGTATCTACGTTATGCACTTTTCAGGGGGAGTAGATGTCTTGAAGACTTGTGCTGATTATACTCTTTTTCCTTCGCTAAGATTTTATCCCACTGGTTTTCCTTTGCAATGTTTTAATGTGACAATCTTAAAGCACTTGGCGATATATAAGAATACTGTACTCTTTTTCTTTCGTCATTGGTTTTTCTTCCCACTGAGTTTTTCCTCAGTAAGATTTTAACGAGACAGATTATTTATAGATGGTCATCCAAAGAAGAGTGTTGTATAATAAGTGGATGACCACCAATCACCACACATGATTTGTTATAAATTTAACCATTCAAAAATGTAAATTGGTTGTTGTGCATGTGAGAGTTTATTGTGTTTGTCACTTAGTTGTTGAACATGCGAATTAATTAGCACAACAAACCATCATATAAGTTGCCTATAAAAGATATCTTAAGAATCATTGGTAAGAAATAAGAAAATAAGTGAAGTGAATGATATTGAAATCTTCAATAACAAAGTTTTTTGCAATCTTTTAAACATTTCCTATTCTTTTTTAGTTTTATAATAGTTTGCTAAAATTGGAAACGAACGACTTTTTTTCTCAAATTGGTCAAATAAGTATTAATTTGTTCTGTTCTGCTCTTTTTTATGATTATAATAAGCTTTTCATCTTCATTTTATTTTTTGTATATTGTGAAGGCAAAAGCTTAACACATTGAGAATGAAAACTGAAATAAAAAATCGAAGTATTTTGAAGATATTTGGTGAAAGAGAATGGCATAAAAGTGTTTTAGATGATGAGTGATAAAAGGGATTTGCTGAAATGGTGAAAATGTAAAAGAAAATGAATTTATAAAATGAACAGTACTCTTTACATGAGTGGATTTACTATTCATGATTGTAAAATAGAAGAAATTTATATGATTCATTGAATCTGATTTTTAAACAAAATTTAAAAAAATAAATTTTTCTAACAAAAAATGAATAAAATTTATAAATTTTAAGATTGTACAAATTAGTTTTTAATTTGAAAAAAAAAATGAAAGGATTGAGAATAATACAAACCTCATGCTGAAGAAAACCAATGGCATTGAAAATGAGTTGAAAGGGCATCAACACGTGCCTGGAAGTTTGCAACCTTATCAAGAACGAAATCAAACCGTCTACATAAGATACAAAGACCGTCACGACTATTATCATGCTGTACTGGCTGGAACATCTTAACCATCGTAACTTCGTAAGGCACAACATCGTCACCATAATTTAGATATAGAATATACGCCGTCTCAAAAAATAAGCCATCTATAAATTTTTATGAATTTGTTTTCTTATAAAGATAAATTTCTTTTTGATATATTATATTATAATTTATAGTATAAAAGCCATAAATAAATAATATCAAATATTTTTAACCATATATACATATAATTTTTTTGTGTGTGTGTGTTATAACCATATATATATATATATATATATATATACATATCATACATTCTCCACTATCCTTTTTTGTACTGCTTCTTCTACAATTTTAAAATAAATAACTAACCTAAATAAATAATTCTAATTAGTAAACTACTAAGAATAATATTTTAAGATAAGAACATAGCAAGAAAAATCTGTATATAATGATCTTAGTATTTTATAACTTAATAAAAGCTCTTACGATATATAAAAATTTGTATCTAAAGATCTTACATATGCATTTAAACATTATAAAAAGCATTTAACATATGCATCTAAATACATGCATTTGTTGATATAATATCACTTTTTCATTATATTTTCTATTTTTTTTTATTATATTTCATATAGGAACGTTTATCATATATAAAAATTATTGCAGCACAAGCTTCCGAAAAAGAATTATTTATACAAGCTGATACTAAAATAGATGAATCCAACAAAATGAAGCACAACAGATTTAATATCTTCTCTATCCATCCACTGACTGAGAAAATTATGTAAGTTCTAGATATATACATATTCTTCACAATGTACAAATAATATTTTCTTAATTTCAGAGAATTTTTGTTCAAAATCTACAGAGATAATACAGAAATGTGTGGTATATTAATATTTAGATTTGAATGAACGGTACTTGTTTTAGCTTAGACTGCTTACAAATCCTAAATTAAGCATGCTCTTTCATTCATGTACTTCAAATCTTAATATAGTATATATAAATATGCTGCTGCTCAAGTTAAGAAATTAGCCGTAGAGGTGAGTATTTGTATGTTCATGCTTACACTTTCATTTATCTCTTAGTTTAATTATAAAAAGAGAAAAGAAATTTGGTTGTTCTATGATATTTTGACATGGCCCTGAGGATTATCACGCTCTTTTGAATACAGATATTGCACAAGAGCTTGATCACATGGTGAGTTCTTTTTGATCTATTCTACACCAATCCAGCTTTTCTGTATTGTTATTAATGTCATCCACATATAACTCCACTTGTGATTTTGAGCTTTTCATCTAAGAGCAGAAAAGAGCATAATAGATAAATAAAAACTATGCAAATGTGCATTGCATGTTGCTTTCACCTAATGTATATATATATTGAGAAGAGTATTGCTTGAAAAGGGAGACACAGAAAATAATTGGTGCTATCGTTTGCTTTGTTTTCTTTTGAGATTTTTGTTGTCTATCATATTTATGAGTAACTAAATTTTGAAGTAGGGCTAGCGATAAACTTGTACCCTAGATGGTATTTTTTATTTTTTAATTCATGTATTTGATTTTTAACTTATTAAAAACCTTAGTTTTATCATTCTTAATTTATTGTTAATGTTTTCTTCTCCGAATAATTTTAGAATTTATTTCGTTTATAAATTCAGTCATGCTTTTTCTATTAAATAGATTAGTTATTTGATTATATTTGGATCATTTGATTGTCTATGTTAATTTAATTTTTTGCTACAATATCAATCCCTGAATATATTGTCGTCGTTGGATTTTTTCAATATGGATAATAATTTATATGATTTAAAAGTGATGAATGATTTTTCAAAGAGTTAATTTGGTTTAATTTTGGTTTAAAATTCCATATTTTTCGATTAGAAATTTTGAATTTGAATTCCCAATTGAGTTATCAATAAATTAAGAATAATTAAAATACCAGATATGTGCAAGGGATTCCCGACGCTCTACTATTCATCAAATTTGAATACTTTTCTCATTAATTATTTTGTTTAATTTTAATTTGTATATAAAATCAATTTTTATTTTATCATAAATTATTTAATATTTTCTTTAGTTTTTTTATTATTTCTTTCTACAATTCTTTTAATTTGTTTCATTGTGGAATCGATACTCAAAGTTGTACTCAACTACCACGTTATTCTTTGGGCGTAATTAAACCTCACTGAGAGACTAAAAAAGAATGTGATTTTATTATTTGGGATGCATGACTCCATGGTAGTCAGAGAGGTTCCTTTGCTACTATAATCAAGTTGAAGTTGGCATGTTGTAGAAATATATTGACAAACTAGAGCAGGTCCTAAAACAGAAACTAGAAGAGAGCACTGGAATAGGAAAGGAATGAGCTCAAGGCGCTTTAGGATGAAAATCTTGACCATCTTAATGGACAAATCACTGCAAAGCAAGAAAAGATCAATTCCCCGCTCGAGGATGCTGACCTGAAGTGGACGCAAAAAGCCACATATGTGCCTCACACAAGAAATAGGTGGAATTCAATCCACAACGTCCTTGATGAAAATGGCAGGAGATTAACTAAACAAAAAGACATTGGACTGCCCTTCCAAAAATTCTATAAACTCTTGTTCTTTGCTTCTCATCCAGTGGGTATCCTTACCCTTCTTGCTAGTGTTAAACCAATTGTAACAATCAACATGAACATGGTGCTATAGGGGAGTACTCTAAAGAGGAAATTAAGTCTGCCATTAGTGAAAAGAACCCTCTAGGTTCCCTTAGACCAAACAGGTTCTCATGTGCATTTTATCATAAACATTGGCCCATCATAGGTGAGGGGGTGGTTAATACTATCGTCAGTCTACTTAACTCAAGATAGAATTACTAGGAAATCAATCACACATACATCTCCCTTATCCCCCAAAAGAGCTCTCCTCAAAATGTCAAAGATTTTCGACCTATATCTCTTTGTAATGTCCTCTACAAGATTATTACAAAGGTGCTAGCAAACCAAGTAAAAAAACAAATCCTTCTTCTACTCATATCACCCACCCAAAGCACATTTGTACATGGCAAAATGATAACAGACAGTACTATCATTGACTATGAACTTATGCACACCATGCAAACCAAAAGAGAGGAAGGAAAACAGGCTTTATGGCCATCAAGATCGACATGAGCAAGGCCTACGACTGAGTAGAATGGTTCTTTTTGCAAGCAGTTTTGTAGAAATTGGGGTTTGATGGAAATTGGGTGAATGTTGTCATGCAGTGTGTAACTAGTGTGAGCTATTCAATTTTGGTGAATGGATTCCATCAACCTTCTTTCATACCAACTAAGGGACTCAGGCAAGGAGACCCCCTATCATCATATATGTTCATCTTATGCTCTGAGATTTTGATTTTCTCTTTAAACCAAGCTGTTTTGCAGAGCCATAACTTGAGTATTTTAGCACCCAAAGGAAATCCTAAGATAAACCATATTTCTCTTTGTTGATGATAGTCTTCTCTTTTACAAGGCAACTACACAGGAATGGATCAGACTTTATGCCATCTTGTCTTCTTAAGAAGCAGCCTCAAGCCAGAGACTCAATCTTGATAATACCTCAATATTATTTAGCAACAACACAACAGTGGAAGCATAGCATTCAATCCTAAATAATGCAGGGATTTAAGCCACTGGTCCCTTTGAGAAACATTTAGGCTTACCATCCTATATGGGTAGGTGTAAAACTTGTGCATTCAGCTCACTTATGGACAAGATTAAAGCCAATATCGCGAACTAGAAAACTAGCTTTCTATCGAGTGTAGGGAATGAGATCTTACTGAAGTTAGTATTTCAATCTATACTGACATACCCAATGGGAATATTCAAGATCCCCAAAACTATTTTGCATGGCCTGAATCGATTGATACAAAGCTTTTGGTGGGGTCAGCAAGATTTCAAGTCTAAAATCCACTGGTTAAATTAGTAAACACTTGGCAAGGTCAAGAATGCAAGGGGCTAGGACTAAGAGATTTTAAGGATTTCAACATTGCTCTTCTGGCCAAACAACTCATCTTTAAAAGCTCAAGTTTCGAAAGCTAAATATCACTCCAAATTAGAACTACTAGAAACTAAAGTCAAGAATTCAAACTTATTTGTATGGAGAAGCCTTATGTCCTCTAAGAACATACTTGCTAAAGGCCTGTTATGGAAAATTGGCAATGGCACCAAAGTTAAACTCTAGAAAGACAAATGGCTTCCCTTTCCCTCCACCTATTGCATTCAATCACCTGTAAACACCCTATTGGAAGAGGCCACAATTTCATAATTATTCCTGAAGAATCCAACTAGTGGAACCTCCCACTCCTCAACTCCATGTTCACTCAAACTGAGGTATAGGTGATATCCCAAATCCTCCCTAGCTCCTATAGGAACCCAAGCCTGGAGGTTTTCCTCCAATGGAATATTCTCGGTAAAGAGTGCATACCACCTCCAAATCTCCATTAAAGAAGCTAGTTCAAGTCAATGCTCGTGTGCTAATAAGGATCAAACATTTTGACAGAAGCTCTAGCACATGGAGGTCCCCCATGCTATCAAATATCTCTTATAGGGGGTCATAAAAGAATCGCTTCCTACTAGACTAAACCTGCTCAGAAGAAAGGTGGTTGATTCTCGTTATTGTCCTATATGCTTGACACAACCTGAGGCCACTTCCCTAGCATATGGTCCTTCCCAACAGCCCAGGATGTGTGGAATTTGATCGAGGAAACTACAAAAGATCCAAGTAGAAGATGGACAATTCATAGAGGTGCTCTCAACACTCATGACTAAGCCCTCAACAAAAGAATTGCTAGAGTTTGATGTCACCTCCAGAAAAATAGGTTTAGAAGGAACTTCTTGGTATTCGAATCCAAAACTTTTCCCCCCTCTTAGGTCTCAATGCTCTCTCATTCTTTGCTAAGCAAGTATCATGCCAGTCAAGTAAGCTCAAAGTCATCTTTAGCAGTCAGGCAGCCACCAACTTCTCTAACTCTACGGATCCCACCGCCCTTTCGACGCATACAATGTTAACTGGGACACCGCCATCGACAAACCCAAGTGTAGTAGGTATCGGGTTGATGGTTAGGGACTGGTCAAGAAATTTCGTAGCCACCTTATGCTTGTCAATACCCCTCTTCCCAGACCCCCTCCTTGATGAAATAGTTGTTGCTCGACGTGTAATCTCCCTAAGTTCAAAGTTGGGACTCTATAAGGTGCTATTCAAAGGTGACTCACTTGCTGTCATCAACTCTATCATGCAACACAATGTGAATTAGAGCTCTTCTTGACTATTTATAAGGGACATCAAAGCTACTCTCTCCAGGGCCTAGCTGTTCCTTTCATCATGTCTCTAGAAATATCAATGCAATAGCTCGTTGTTTAGCCAAATTTGGTTTGTCACTTGAGTCTAAGTGCCTACTTGTTGGGGATTACTGCATGTGTCAACCATTTACTATGAATGAAATGTGTTTTCTTATAAAAGAAAAAGGAAAAAAAGAAGAAGAGAATTTTTTATTATTTTTATTTTTATTTTTATTTTATTAAATACAGCACGATCCATTTATAATTGAATTTATTTATTAAAAATAAAAATTAAAGATGTGATAATATGGTTTATAAATTATGTCGATTTTACATAAAACAATATAGTTGATGACATGATGTAATATACATAATATAGATGATGACATGATGTAATATACATTTAAACTCTTTTTTGATGATCAAAGAAATTAAATAATATATGTCCAATTCTGTTTTTTATTGGTTTTTATTTAAGAGTAGTGTTATAAATATACCGCTCTACATATCTTTTATGAAATTAGTATCGTGATAATAATATCATGTCAATTGAAATATTTAAAAATAAAATAAAAACAATAGGAGAAAACAACAAAATAAGCATGAACGATAGAGAAAACATGTCAAGTAGAAATCCCAAATAGAGACCTCAAAATTAGAAATTCTTTATAGTGCTCTTTCCGAAAAAGGCATGAACAACGGAGAAAAAAAGGGGAAAGGATGCTTTGTGGCCGGCAAAGCACGTGCAAACTAAAATCTGACCAGGTCAGAAAGTGGCTTTGGGAGAACGGAAATGCACCGAAGGTCACATCCATGATCCATGTAATGACTCTCTCGTTGGTAGCTGCTATTTTATTAGTTTAGTAATATTTTTTAATTTTTAGATAGATAAGGTTAGAACATTTCTAATTGAGTAATTTTTTTTTAATTAATTATTAAATTTTTTTTTTATTTTATCTATTTACTTTTTTATTTTATCATCTATTAGTCTCTCTATTTTTTCTCATTATATTTTAAAATATTCATATTTTATTTCAAACAAATTTAAAACGGCAAAGGTCAAAATCCATAAATGCCGACGTTGGAGCTGCGTGTGAGAGACATCGACGGACTTGCCAGAGTTGAGATTGTAAGGGGTGGTCGTCGATGTGAGTAAATTTCGGTAAATGGGCGATATTGCCAGTAGTGACTGGCAGTAGATCGAACAAAACTCATAAATCTCGAAACCCACTTTTGACATTGGAGTCTCGCGTAAGAGACGACACCAGATTTTCCGACGATGAGATTGGTGGGGATTGGTCACTGGTAGTATGGCTAGTGGTGGTCAGCAGTGAAACCTAGTCTTGTCGAAACTCATTGTTGAGCGAAGCTAATATTGTTGAATGAAAACCTAGAAGATGAAAAAAATAATAGAATAAGATTTGAAAGTA
Organism: Platycarya strobilacea; assembly: GCA_036898215.1. Lineage (NCBI taxonomy): Eukaryota > Viridiplantae > Streptophyta > Magnoliopsida > Fagales > Juglandaceae > Platycarya > Platycarya strobilacea. The sequence continues at coordinate 20,239,960 of CM072555.1, read as the reverse complement.
AAAAGTATTACGTTACATATAGCACAATTACTATTTTTGTTTTTATAATATTTTCATTTCGAATAGTCTAATATAGTGATTTTTTTTAACCATTTGAGCTAAATTTTGAAGGAAAGTATTCTTTAGCTACTTTATTAGGAATGCTTTTAGTTTGTGTTAGTTAATATATATATATATATATAAATTTTATTTGTCAAATGTTTTAGGAAAACAATTATTAATAATTTGTATTTTTATAAATATTAAAAAATATTTTTTAAAAAAAATGATATTGCATTGGGAGGCACGCCCAGCAATAATAAGAGCCAGGCAGCACAATAAAAAAAACCCTTTTTATTTTGGATCTTGCCACTCGGCGGTCCAGTATGTAATGGTGGGTATGTCGCTAGTATACCTAAACTGTTTTTTTTTATATTTTTTAATATTTAGAAAATTTATATAAAGTATTAATCATTTTCTTAATTATTAAAAAAGTTAAATTACATAAATGGTAAGAGACAAAGACATGAGACAAACTCTGGTTTGCTTTTACAAATATATTTATTTTATTTCATCTCATCTTATTATTATTATTTTAAATATTTATATAAAATAAAATAAATAATTCAAAATTTTTAAATTTTTAAATATTTTTTTTTCAAATTTTAAAGAAAATTAATATTAAAAATATATATTATAATAATATTTTATTTAATTTTTAATTTTTATTTTATTTTATTTTATCTATAAAAATAAATAAGGCAAAATTTTCATTTTATACTTTGCTGCGGTTCACGACACTCTTCCACTACAGTTGGATATATCTTTTCCTCGTGGTGGTTTGTCAGCGAGTAAAATGTGCATCTTGTGGCAAATCGAATCGAATAGACACTCACTTTCTGACGCGACAAAGGCACAGCCGATGTGCGGGTACAGTCAGGCCTTGGCGCGTTGCCCTTTTTTCTCCAAGCAAAAGTTTTTCTTTCTCTTCCTCTAAGTAACAATATTATAGATCTATTTAATAATTGGGTCGGATTACGTACAGTCCGCATAGGGGGTTTGTGCGCGCACGAAGAGGACCAATAAGTCATTTTACTACAATTTTATTCAAATGTCAATAATACTCTCATTTCATCTTTTCTCCCTTCTGCAATTTACATAACACAGGCCAGCAATGTTCATCTTCCATTCTTTATCTCTTTTTTGGTCTTTTCAGAACACAGGCCAGTTTAATATTTTAACCCCGTCGGTCACGTTTTGAGCTTCTTCCAGCAATCTGGGTTTCTTCTTTGAAGTACTATTTGCTAGAATCAAAACCTGAAAAAGAACAAACACTACAGCTATATCAAGATTATAATCCAATTAAAACCCAAAAACACCACCAAGAACCATTTTATCCTCTCAAGTCTAAAGCAAAATTAACTAAAGATGAGAATCCACATGGTAAAAATCCAAATTGATCAAACCCATTAAAATCAAAGATAAAAAAACTCAAATCGAAATCCAAAGATTAAAATAGACCAAAAATTTACCCATTTCGACAAACTAGAGGAAAACCCAACCACACTCCAAAACTGAAAATTAATTATAAACCAAAACAGAAGAATGAAGAAATAGAACTCAGACTCAGAATCGAACTACCAAATCTAAAATCAATCAAAACTTAGATAAAATAACTGGGAAAAAAATTCACAACCATCCACCAAAACAAAACTGTCTTTTAAATAGAATAATAAATGCAGGCACCCAAGCCCAATGTCTGCATATCAATTGTCCTAAATCATGCTAGACACCAATCACTCAAAAATTATTGAACCTCTCATGTTCTTTACTAGCGGTGGTAAACTGTAAACTAAGGTTGAACAAGAGAGCATAAATTTTTTGAGAGCGGGGCGAAATGCACTATCGCATGTGGTTGTTTCACATAATACAGAAAAAAGTAAAAAACTCCTTTTTTCAGAGAGAGAGAGAGAGAGAGGAGAAAGATAAGTTGTAACTTGTTACAGACACAGAGATTGAAAAAAGCCTTGCTTGAGAAAATCTGGGCTGAAACGATTCATTTCAGCTGAATGAAACGAATCGTTTCATTTTTTTGTGCGCATGCAGTCCCGATTTGGGACTGCACTAAGCATTACTCTTAATAATTACAAGATATAATAATCAACAGTCGGAAGGCCGTAACATTTATCCCCAATAACAAATACAATATATAAAATAAAGACAAAAAAAATAAGAGATCTGGAGCCAATAACTTGACTCTCACCTATATTCTACAAGGAGAAGGTATTTGAAACAGATTTGATAGTCTGATAAACGGACTACAACACTACTACTGAAAGTTTCAATGAAATTATTTATACTGTATTTTATTGATTTGGACTAACTTAAGAGATTTTCACTACCCATTTTTCATGATCCTTACTTAGAGAAAATGAAAATATAGGAAGATAACAAATTGGATATGCGTTGAATTGCCGATAAGACAACTGCCAAAGACTACAATGGCATGTGGAGGCCACACTCCACTCTAGAAGAGTGGAAGTTGGTCGAATTTGAAAGATTTAAGGTCCCTCAACTTGAAAATGTTGTGCGTGCTCGCAACAAACAGTCTTCGATTTGACAATGCGTTCATCTCTCAGGCCATTTGCTATGGGCAAAAAATACAATAAAATTTGGAAAAAGGGGCTCGACAGCTTCTAGACAAGCCAGACGAAAGAAGGGAGGAGCCAGAGCTCCACTTCCTTCTGCAAAATGTTTTTGTTTTTATTTAAGGAATTTTGGCATCATTTCTCAACTTTTTCTTTTATTTATGGCTGTTTGTGTGAAAATATTTAGAAGTCACATAATTGTAACAAGTAGGAAAATATTTTGAAAGAAAATGAATATCAAACTCATCGAGATTACTTATATTATTGAGTACTGAAATTTACTAGATTAATTACTATTTGGTAAATCGAATAAAAATAAAAAGATATTATTATCTAAATTAAATTGAAATACTTAACCAAAATAACTTTAAGAATAAGAGTGCATAAAATTTAATATTATAAATTTAATAAAAATAGATTTAGAGTGTTTGATTTCACCTAACGGATCTTAAATAATTAATTCCTCCTAGTTACAAAATTCCAATGATCCTATGTTGATGATAAAAATCTCTTAACTGTTTAATATTTCTCTCAAACAATATTAAGAATATTTTTAACTAATAACTCTATATCTTTATATGATTTTAAGTAATTAGAGACCCATTAAGTTCTTTAGATTTTTCTTAGAAAATCACACTAGTCACGATAAATTATCTTTACTTTCGCTCAACTAATGATGTTTAATCTTAAAGTTAAAAATCACAAATCACCTCTCGATCTCATTGGAATTCAATAGATCAAACAATAATAAACAGAAAATTATAAGTATTAAGAAAAAGGAATAAACACTTAATCATGAAAATTGAAAATAAAACAACTTGAGATATAAATTGTGTATTCGATACTAGATTACATCAAAATTCTAAAAAGTAAAATTAGTCCATAATTAAATTAGGAAGAAAAAGAATCGAACTAGTGTTCTTTATTAGAGTTGGTTGATGAAATATGTAACTCTTACCTCTACTCTCCAAATCCTCCTACTTATAATAAAAACTCTTTTTCTTGAGATAGGTTGATGAAAATGAAGCATTCAACTCTAGCCACTAATAATCAAGCCATCCTCTCTAAAGATGACCGAATTGTTTTTGTCCTTTTTTCTCACAAGAAGATTCATCAAAGTAGACAGTTTTTCGACTTTCAATTTGACAACATTTTTTTCTGTTTATATTTTCCTTTTCGAAAAAATCCTCAGCACAAAAGTTTTAGGATTTTCTCTTAACTTTTCGTCAATATCCAAATCACCCTTTTTGGATTTGTATAACAAAACTTATGCTCTAATTACCGAAGGGTATTCTAATAAATTTGATAAATTAGCCTTTTTGACCCTTGATTAAATAAATTTCCTCCTTTGAGAACTCATGGCGAAAGATATTTCCTCCTTTCAGGACTCTCAATGAAAATTTTCTCAATTTTTATGACTTCTTCAATTTATTTATTCCTAAATAAAAATAAATAAAATAATTAAGAACTCTAATAAATAAAAAATGAAACACCAGCGACGAAACCATAACATTTGTTTTAGGGGACCAAGCAAAACTAAAACTATAACAAAATATTTTTTGTTCTATTTGTATACAATTTTTCTTACAGTATAGAACAATCCGATAGTAAAATTTAAAATAAAAATAAAAAATATTTAATACAACCTATGTATTAAGAAAAATATCTAATATATCAAGAAAAATATACATTTAATTTTGTTTAAACTGGACTTATAAATAATTAATTTAGAAGATCATAATAATTTTGTACTGGTTACCAATATAATTTTTGAGAAATGGGCCATGATGAGTGCACAAAAATGCACTCTAAATACTCTATTTAAATACTAAAAGAAATGAGAAAATAATGGATATAACTCATGTTATTAAAATTAATAGTCATTTATCTTGAGATAGATATAAGCATGATTTAATATATTGATGAGAATATAAAATGCCATATTTTCCTCTCTTAATGTTTAATAATTTATTCTTATTTGATGCCTAAATATACTCATTATTCTTATATTTTGATTTAGGACACAAATAGAGACATTAGGAGCAAATGAAGATAATTGCGGAATTTTAGACAGTTCTGACATCTTTTCGTAATATGGGCATAACTCTCTCATCCAATCTCCGATTGAACTGATTTAAGATGATATAGAACCGCAAGAGAAATATCTATAACTTTTATGTTTTATGTTTGAAGAGATATCCACTTAATCTAAGACAAACTCGACCATCCAGTGGACGCACCTGCACTTGACGTTCCTGGATATTTTTCAGCCACTTGTATCAAATCCAAATGTTATCATAATATTTTCCAGCAAGCACTCCTACACCAACATGGAAATTCAATGATCAATTCATATGCAAGATGAAGTGCACTCAAGTTTTTTCAAGACAAATTATTTGACCACAAGATATTAAGTCATACAAGACAACTAATGGATAGAGAAGCAAAATTGAAACACTCAACCTACAAGCAAAATCCAGCTCATGCATAGTGGGAAAACAAATGATCAAAATGACAACTCACAAATCACTTGGATTCAAGAATGGCACAGCAAAACAAGTTGAAATTGTGATGATTTTGTCATGACAACTTGCATGAAGGATGCTTATAAATAGAAGGGAGGGGTATGTGTTCTAAGACCATATTTAGTGTGCTTGGATGCCTTGGAAGATACATTGTTTTTGAGAGTTTGAGAAAAGAAAAGAAAAACCAAAGAAGAGAGAAGAAAATAATGGTTGGCTCTTCCATATTATCCCTTAGAGAATTTTTGTTGCATATTTTCAATATGTGTAACTAATTTTCTAGTAGAGCTAGAGATGAATTTGTATATATGATGGTATTTGTAATTGTTTTTGATTCATATATGTGTTCTTCAAATATTAAACTCTTTTGTTTAGTCATTCGAAATTTATTATAAATGTTTTCGTCACCAAATAATCTTAGAATTTATTTCATTTATAGATTCAGTCATGCTTTTTCTATTGAATGCAATAATCCTTTGATTATGTTTGGTTCAATTGGTTATCTATTTTAATTTAATTTTTTGCTGCAATATTGTTCTACGAGTATATTGTCGACGTTAAATTTCTTTAATATCGATAACAATTCCTGTTCTTATATTGTGACGAATAATTTTTCGAAAGATTACATTTGATTTAAATCTGGTTATTAATGTTTTATTTTCCGATTGAAAATTTAGACATAGAATTTTCAATTGAGTTATTAATGAATCGAAAATAATTAAAATACCAATTATATACAAAGGATTCCGATACTCTACTTTTTGTCTCATTTTTATACTGTTCAAATTACTCATTTAGTTTTAATTTACGTCACACTCTAAAATTTACTTTTCGCACTCATCTAGATCTTTTTGTTAATTTCGTTACTATTCTTCAATTTCTCAATCCATCTCCCTGTGGAATCGACACCCCAAAGCTATACTGCAAACAACCGTGTTATTCTTTGGGCGTAATCAAATTTTGGCGCCGTTGCCGGGGAGACGGTAGAAGAATTTGTAGTTTTTTTTAGCAGTTTGTTAAAAAAAAAAAAAAAGAGCGGTAACTTCGTTCATTTTCTTTTTAGCTTTCTGCATCTTTCTTTTATTTTACTTTTCTTTTCGTAATTATTTTTTTTCAGTATTACGCTTTTCTTTACTTTGTATGCGCAGGTACAGAGACGCTTTTGGACGGTTTGCTAGTAGACCCGTGCTAGAATCAGATTCAGAATCTAATTTTTCTAATCGCTTATTTGATAATTCTTCCAATTCTGACGCGATGAGTGAACACGTGGACCAACCTGTTAGAACCCTCCAAGATTATCTTCATCCCGCACGAATAGCCACACCATCCTGTATTATGTTCTCACCTAATGTTCGTCATGTAAATTTTAAAACGGGAATGATACAATTACTTCCGACTTTCCATGGTCTAGAAAATGAAAACCCCTATGTTCATATTAGGGAATTTGAGGAAGTAGTTGCAACATTTCACAATTAAAATACCACTGACGAAACGGTAAGGCTAAAGTTCTTTCCTTTTTCTTTGAAAGATAAAGCTAAGAGTTGGTTGTACTCACTAAGACCACGGTCTATTGGAATATGGAGTGAGATGACTCAAGTGTTTTTCAATAAATACTTTCCCTAACATAAGACTAATGCTTTAAAAAGATAAATCTCTACCTTTGCACAAAAGGATAGTGAGACTTTGTACCAGTCTTGGGAAAGATTTAAAAAATTACTGAGTAAGTGTCCCCACCATGGATATGAGAATTGGCGCTTAGTGAGTTATTTCTATGAAGGCCTTACGCCCAGGGAACGTCAATTCGTGGAAATGATGTGCAATGGAGAATTTTTACAGAAAAATCCCGATGAGGTCATAGAGTACCTCAATGAGCTTGCTGAAAAAGCTCATACTTGGACTGGACCTAGTGCTACTAATAGCACAAACCTGCAGGAAACTTGAGTGGTAGTATTTACCATCTAAGGGAGGAGGATAACCTTAAGGCTAAGGTTGAAATGCTCACCAGAGAATTAGAGTTATTGAAAACTAAAAACTCAAAACCAACACACACGGCTAATCATGCAGAATCTTTTGGGCCATGTGTTGTCTGTGGTGGGATAGATCATCATTCCCAAGAGTGTCCTACACATACTAACATGAATGGTATGTATGAGGAACAAAGTAATGCTCTGGGTATGAACAAAAATCCCTTCACACCTTACTCTGAAACCTACAACCCAGGATGGCGTAATCATCCCAACTTCAGCTGGAAGTCTGAAAACCAGCAGCCTGCACAACTCTCTAGATCATATCCTGCACCATATCATGCACCTCAATCTTCTAGAAATTCTTTAGAAGATACTTTGCATACTTTTATTGAAATACAGGGTAAGACTAATCAAAAATTTGAATCTTTGATTATGCAGGTTGTCGAAGAAAATAAGGAAATCAAGAGCCAGGTGTCTAAAATAATGAGTTCATTGACTATGAATGAGAAAGGTAAGTTTCCTTCCCAAACTCAATCTGTACCTCATGGTCAACATATGGCACAAGGAGATCTGAAGGACGTAAACACCATTGTCACACGAAGTGGTAAGTCTCTACGTGATCCAATAATAGAAAAAAAAAAGATGTAGAGAAAGATCAAGATAGCAGCAGTCCTGAGCTTCCCAAAGAACTTGAGGTAACAAAACCTAAGGAACCTGCAGTAACAAAAAATCCTGGTAAGGTACCTTTTTCCTCAAGCATTAAAGTCAAGCAAACAAACTCTAGATCATAACAATGATATTTTGGAAAATCTTAGACAGGTAAAAATTAATCTTCCTCTTTTGCATGTAATTAAACAAGTTGCTACTTACGCAAAAATTCTCAAAGATTTGTTTACAGTTAAGAGGAAGCATTATGTGAAGAAGACTGCATTCTTGACAGAGCAAGTTAGTGCTCTAATTGAACAGCGGATTCCCCCTAGGTACAAGGATCCTGGATGTCCAACCATCACATGCAACATTGGCAATCATGAGCTTGGACAGGCCTTGCTAGATTTAGGGGCTAGTGTAAATTTGATGCCATATTCTATTTATTTGCAATTAGGATTGGGAGAAATCAAACCAACTTCTGTGGTATTGCAATTGGCTGATCGTTCAGTCAGAGCACCACGGGGTGTGGTAGAGGATGTTTTAATTCAAGTTGACAAATTTTACTATCCTGTTGATTTCTTAATTCTAGACACTAGTTCTGCTGTAGAAACCACCTCTAAAATTCCATTAATTTTAGGTAGACTTTTTCTTGCTACTTCTAATGCTCTTATCAATTGCAGAAATGGATTGATGAAACTCTCTTTTGGCAATATGACTTTTGAGCTAAATATTTTTCATATTGCAAAACAGCCAGAAGAGGATGTCGAGTGTCATCAGACATACATGATTGACTCACTTATAGAAAGGGATGTTCTTATAACTCATGACTCAGATCCCCTTGAATACTTTATTGTTAATTCTGAATTTAATCCTATAAGTGATTCATCTGATGTATTTGACATTTGTGCTATTTTTGACAGAACGTATGATTATAGCACACAGGCATGACAACCAAAGTTTGAGAAGTTGCCTGAAAAAAGAGAAAGACAGATTCCTTCAAGTAGGGAAGCCCCTAAAGTTGAATTAAAATCCCTACCTAAGGGTTTAAAGCATGTTTTCCTTGGTCCAGGTGATACTTTTCCTGTTATTATTTCATCTGAATTATCTGAGTCCCAAGGTGAGAAATTATTTCAGATTTTATGCAAATATAAATCAACCCTAGGATGGAGTATTGCTGATATAAAAGGCATTAGTCCCCTAATCTGTACTCATAAAATAAATTTAGAGGAAGGAACTAATCCTCGAAGAGACCCCCAGCGTAGACTTAATCCCACAATGAAAGAAGTTGTGAAAAATGAAGTAGTGAAACTATTAGATGCAGGAATGATATATCATATTGCTGATAGTAAATGGGAAGTCATACGCAGGTTGTTCCTAAAAAGTCAGGAGTAACTGTGATAAAAAATGACCTTGGAGAGTTAGTCCCTACAAAACTGGTGACTGGTTGGCAGATGTGCATTGATTACAGAAAATTAAATGCCGCCACACGAAAAGACCATTTTCCACTTCCTTTTATTGATCAAATTCTTGAGCAGGTGGCTGGTCATCCTTTTTATTGCTTTCTGGATGGTTATTCTGGTTATTATCAAATTGAAATTGCATTAGAAGATCAGGATAAAACTACTTTTACTTGTCCTTTCGGTACTTATGCTTTCCGCAGAATGCCATTTGGACTGTGTAATGCTCTAGCTACTTTTCAACGTTGCATGATGAGTATTTTTAGTGATATGGTTGAAAAGTGCATGGAAGTTTTTATGGATGACTTGACTGTTTTTGGATCTTCTTTTGATGCATGTTTAATGAGTTTAGAAAGAGTACTGACTCGTTGTGAAGAAAAAGAATTGGTTTTAAATTGGAAAAAATGTCACTTTATGGTACCTTCAGGTATTGTTTTAGGGCATATTATTTCTTCCAAAGGAATGGAAGTTGATCAATCAAAAGTTGAATTAATCTCTAAATTGCCTACACCTAGAACAATCAAGGATATAAGATCATTTCTTGGTCATGTGAGTTTTTATAGGAGATTCATACAGAATTTTTCTGCCATATCTAGACCACTATGTAACCTCCTAGCTAAGGATGCCCCATTTGAATGGACACAAGCCTGTCAAGAGGCTTTCAAAACATTAATTGGCAAGCTTACTTCAGCACCCATAATGCAACCACCTGATTTGAATTTACCTTTTGAAATTATGTGTGATGCTAGTGATTTTGTTGTAGGTGCTGTTCTTGGACAACGAAGAGAAGGGAAACCTTTTGTCATTTACTATGCTAGTCAAACTCTAAATAATGCACAAATGAATTACTCCACCACTGAAAAAGAGTTGTTAGCTGTAGTATTTACTTTGGATAAATTCCGCGCTTATTTGATTGGTTCTCCTATCATTATCTTTACAGATCATGCAGCCCTTAAGTACCTTTTTACAAAGAAGGATGCTAAGGCACGATTAATACGATGGATTTTTCTTTTACAGGAATTTGACATCACCATCAAAGACAAGAAAGGAGTGGAGAACGTAGTGGCAGACCATCTTTTTAGACTCACATTTGAGGACACTTCTAACCACATACCAATCAAAGATGATTTTCCCGATGAGCATTTACTTTCTATTACTTCTCTACCATGGTTTGCTCATATTGTGAACTATTTAGCTGCAGGTGAAATACCAAAGGATTTTAGCACCCAAGACAAAAGGAAATTCATGATTGAGGTACGAAAATTCTACTGGGATGACCCTTACCTTTTCAAATACTGCCCTGATCAAATTTTAAGGCGTTGCATCCCTGATGAAGAGATTGCAAGCGTTTTGGAATTTTGTCATTCCCAAGCTTGTGGTGGCCACTTTTCAATGAAGAAAACCGCTGCAAAAATCCTGCAGTGTGGATTTTATTGGCCCACCTTATTTAAAGATATAAATATATATTGTCGCTCATGCGAAAGATGTCAAAAGTTAGGAACTATGACCCGTCGTAATATGATGCCCTTAAACCCAATTTTGGTAATTGAAATTTTTGACTGTTGGGGCATTGATTTTATGGGACCATTTCCTCCTTCTTTTAAATATTTATATATTATTGTGGCAGTAGATTATGTGTCAAAATGGGTAGAGGCAGCACCTTGCAGGACCAATGATAACAGGACGGTAATTAAATTTCTCAAAGAAAATGTATTATCTCGATTTGGTACCCCACGTGCTATCATTAGTGACTGGGGTACGCATTTTTGCAACCGTTCTTTTGAAACTTTAATGAAAAGATATGGGGTGATACATAAGCTTTCTACTGCATATCACCCTCAGACAAGTGGACAGGTTGAACTTGCGAATAGGGAAATTAAACAAATTTTAGAAAAAACAGTCAACCCGGATCGGAAAGATTGGTCTTTGAGACTAATCGATGCGCTTTTGGCTTACCGTACAGCTTTCAAAACTCCCTTAGGCATGTCACCTTATAGACTTGTTTTTGGAAAACCTTGTCATTTGTCCGTGGAGCTCGAGTATCGAGCATATTGGGCCATTAAACATTTCAATTTTGACTTGAAAAAAGCAGGAAAATTTAGAAAATTCCAATTGACGGAATTAGAAGAATTGAGAAATGATGCTTATGAAAACTCCAAGATCTATAAGGCTAAAATGAAAGTATTTCATGATAAAAATATTTTGAGAAGAACATTTAAGCCTAATGATCGAGTATTTTTATATGATTCAAGACTCCATAAGCATCCAGGAAAACTTCGATCTAGGTGGGCCGGCCCTTTTATAGTAAAAAACGTTTTCACAAATGGGGCGGTAGAAATAGAAAATACAAAAGATGGATGTATCTTCAAAGTAAATGGTCAACGCCTCAAAATCTTAATTGATAGACAAATTCCAGAAGTGGAAGACATTCCACTTATGGACCCAGTATATCAATCTTGACCATCACCAGGTATGTTTTTCTTTTATTTTATTTTCGTTCATTTTATTTTTGTTTATTGTTTACTTTATTTTGTTACAGGTTAATTTTATTTTGACAAATACCATCTTTGATGCCAAGCAAGCCACCCACATCCCACATCAAGTGTATTCTACCCTGTTTAGTTATTCAATTCTGATTCTTAAACATTGAGGACAATGTTTCATTTAAGTTGGGGGGTGGGAATACAAATCTGTTATTTAAACTCTGTGGCATATTTCAATCAATATATAAAAAATTGCCAAATTTTTTCACACAGGCATCTTTTCACATATGATACTCATGCTCATTCATAACCATCTTGGTGAATTCAACAAACCCATTTTAAATCATTTTGCTAAAACATCCATAGAGCCATTTATGCACTTCTCCAAACTTTGTGGTAATATGGTGATTTGACACATGTAACTAAAGAATTATTTTGCTCAAGTATTCATGCGAATTTTGTAAGAATTGAGAGCTTACAAATACATAAATTGTGATAAGTATCCATTGATCTGTTGAATTTGACACTTCTTTTGAGAATATCATTACATGGTTTGTGGTAAGATGGTGGATATACTTAGGATATGACGAAAGTCAACTTAGGATTAACGTTTGAGTCTTTCAAGCTAAGCCTTTTCATCATAGATCCCTAGCAGCCAATTTTGAGCCAATATACACATATGGCCTTTTCTTTTCATATCTACATCATCCATACCTCTCCACATTGGAGTATAGCTTATACACTATATTTTCCTACCATTTTACTTCCAAGTGTGTACTAGGTGTGAAATTGTCATAAAAAAAAAAACCATGACAAAAATGGCATGGTGCTAGATGTGTCCATCAAATTATTCATGAAAAAGTTCATCAAATTGCGAAGACATCAGTGGCAAAAGAAGATGGAAAAGTGTACTTAGTCAAAAATCTAAAAAATTGAAAAGTACATCAAAAAGAAAGTATAGTCTACTGAAAAATTTAACAGATTCCCTTTTATGTATACTTGAAAGTTTTTGAAACCTCTTCACCTTTTCTTCTTATGAACCCTAACCCTAAACCACATTACAACCCTTTGTGTTGATTTTTCCGATCCTAAGTATGCTTGTAGAAAGAATGGTGGAAATCTCATTTGTTAGTATTCCTATCATAAGATCAATATTTATTTGTTACTTATATATAATTGGCTAAATTTCCATGAGAGTAAATGTACACCTTTGTCAACTCCATAGAGAGAACCCATACATGAAACACTTCTATACCCATGAGTTATGGAGTTGAACCTTTTTGCTTAAGATATTCTAATGTTGCATGTGTCGAAATCTCTGATTTGATAAAAATAGTTTGGAACACATACACACTCTGTGGATTGCTATATTTGAATTACTTGTGAAAGGGTTATTGAATTTCTAAGATTGTTTTGATATGTAAATTTGAAAAATGTGTCTTGATGGCCCCTATGTGTGATTTTATTTGGTCTTTCTCATCATTCTGCATGAAAATTGCTAGGGACTAGCAATGAGTAAGTTGGGGGGTGTGATGAGTGCACAAAAATGCACTCTAAATACTCTATTTAAATACTAAAAGAAATGAGAAAATAATGGATATAACTCATGTTATTAAAATTAATGGTCATTTATCTTGAGATAGATATAAGCATGATTTAATATATTGATGGGAATATAAAATGCCATATTTTCCTCTCTTAATGTTTAATAATTTATTCTTATTTGATGCCTAAATATACTCATTCTTATATTTTGATTTAGGACACAAATAGAGACATTAGGAGCAAATGAAGATAATTGCGAAATTTTAGACAGTTCTGACATCTTTTCGTAATATGGGCATAACTCTTTCATCCAATCTCTGATTGAGCTGATTCAAGATGATATAGAACCGCAAGAGAAATATATATAACTTTTATGTTTTATGTTTGAAGAGATATCCACTCAATCTAAGACAAAATCGATCATCAATTGGACGCACCTGCACTTGACGTTCCTGGATATTTTTCAACCACTCGCATCAAATCCAAATGTTATCATAATATTTTCCAGCAAGCACTCCTACACCAATTTGGAAATTCAACGGTCAATTCATATGCAAGATGAAGTGCACTCAAGTTTTTTCAAGACAGATTATTTGACCACAAGATATTAAGTCATACAAGACAACTAATGGATAGAGAAGCAAAATTGAAACACTCAACCTACAAGCAAAATCCAGCTCATGCATAGTGGGAAAACAAATGATCAAAATGATAACTCACAAATCACTTGGATTCAAGAATGGCACATGGCAAAACAAGTTGAAATTGTGATGATTTTGTCATGACAACTTGCATGAAAGATGCTTATAAATAGAAGGGAGGGGTGTGTGTTCTAAGACCATGCTTAGTGTGCTTGGATGCCTTGGAAGATACATTGTTTTTGAGAGCTTGAGAAAAGAAAAGAAAAACCAAAGAAGAGAGAAGAAAATAATGGTTGGCTCTTCCATATTATCCCTTAGAGAATTTTTGTTGCATATTTTCAATATGTGTAACTAATTTTCTAGTAGAGCTAGGGATGAATTTGTATATATGATGGTATTTGTAATTGTTTTTGATTCATATATGTGTTCTTCAAATATTAAACTCTTTTGTTTAGTCATTCGAAATTTATTATAAATGTTTTCGTCACCAAATAATCTTAGGATTTATTTCATTTATAGATTCAGTCATGCTTTTTCTATTGAATGCAATAATCCTTTGATTATGTTTGGTTCAATTAGTTATCTATTTTAATTTAATTCTCTGCTGCAATATTGCTCTATGAGTATATTGTCGACGTTGAATTTCTTTAATATGAATAACAATTCCTGTTCTTATATTGTGACGAATGATTTTTCGAAAGATTACATTTGATTTAAATCTGGTTATTAATGTTTTATTTTCCGATTGAAAATTTGGACATAGAATTTTCAATTGAGTTATTAATGAATCGAAAATAATTAAAATACCAATTATATACAAGGGATTCCCGATGCTCTACTTTTTTTCTCATTTTTATACTGTTCAAATTACTCATTTAGTTTTAATTTACGTCACACTCTAAAATTTACTTTTCGCACTCATCTAGATCTTTTTGTTAATTTCGTTACTGTTCTTCAATTTCTCAATCCATCTCCCTATGGAATCGACACCCCAAAGCTATACTGCAAACATCCGTGTTATTCTTTGGGCGTAATCAGGCCAACATAAAATAAGATTAATATCTTTTTATTAAATCATAAAAAATTAATATGTATTCTTTTTTTTTTAAACTTGGGGAGGGGAGGGGAGGGGAGGAGAGGGGGGGATTGGCCCCTTCTTGCCCGTTAATAGTTCTGCTAATGTGAAACACAAACTAGCATAAAAGTAAAACTAAAAGTGTTGACACGATAAAAATTGGTCAACAAATTGGGGCAGGAGAAAGAGTCATTCCCGGCCCACTGGTTCAATTTAGGTTTCATTTAGTGTCGTTTGGAACCCCCAGCGAGGTTCCGACATAACAGATGATATAAAGAGATTTAACCATAAGATTTACGTGGTTCGGCGTAATGCCTACATCCATGGATGTTTGAGGAGAATCCACTATAATCAATATTTTACAGTCTCTCATATTTCACTATACAAAAAAAAAGTATAAATGGCAGTAGAGAAAATCTATCTGTAAAAACATACTCGCTGAAGGAGAAGAAATCCTAAGAAGAAGAGGTCAAAACCAAGGTTGAAGAAGAAGTTGAAGGAGAGTCCTTTTTATATAAGAGTTTTGGTCTACGTGATTGGACATTTACCTTGCATGTGTTAGTTGACTTCCTTTTTTTTCTTTCACCATTTACTTTTCATCCATCCTCTTACTTTCTTGCACACTGTCCTAAGTACCTGCACAGACATCTGTCAGCCCTCCTTTTAGTCCCATCACCTCTCTTATTGTCGTCTAATGCAATAAATATTAGGCTTGGATTGTACATTTCTTTCCCATCACAAAAAGTATGATAAACTTTATATAGAAATTATACACATCAATAGCCAATTAGCCTTTTAATAGACTTAATAAATTAATAGTCTATAGTTTATAATTTTTATAACAGTATAAATGATTTGAGCTGTTATATGTCTATTTTCTTTGAATTCTCGCTCTGATCGACGGTAACGGTCCCCCATTTTTATGTATAACAGTAACCCACGACCTTTCTAATGTCGTACAGCATTAAGTGAATAGTATCTAAGATGGAGGTAGGAATTCATAAAGGCTATGTGCAATTAATTATTCAAAAACGGTTAATTATAAATTCAAAACATGAGTTCCCACGATTTTGTAAATTGTGGCCTAAGTTTTTAATTTTTACAAAATCGATATGTGAACATAAAAAAATCTCAATTAGATATTTTTATTAATCTTCTATTAGAAAACTAATTGGAGATTGCCACATGGAGAACGTTAGTTTTCTAATGAGAGGCTAACGGAGAGACATAATTGCAAGTTATTTTAAATTTATGTTTCAATTTTGTGGAAGCTAAAAGTTAAGTTATGAATTTGTAAAAACTTGAGAAATCTGGATACTAATTTTGTAATTCACAAAATAATATGACATGCATAACTCACTAAAGAATGAGTAGCACCCGAACGCCAAACCCTAACTATTACCAGCAAAGAGAAAGCTCGCAGAGGGGGCGTGGGAGCCATCTCACTAACTAACTAATACATTAAATTTGACTTTTAGCAAATTTAATGAGAGTGGTCTAACTAACTAAAAACATTAAACAAATAATAATCAAAATAGAAAAATTAAATTTAAAATATCAAAGTTTAGCATGTTGAGAATAAAATATCAAAATTAAATATTGTCATAATAAAAAATATAAATTGAAATTAAATAAAATGGAAAAATAAATCTAGATGAATGGAGATAACAATAAAACAGGGTGGATAGCAGCGATAATTGGACTATTGAAAATTTCTTGCTTTGCTACTTTATGGAAAGAACTGAATGCCTCTGCTGCTCTGTAGAGCATGGTCTCATGTAGGGATGTCAAAACGTATTAATACGTCGTGTTCGTATCGTGTCAGAACGTGTATATAATACTTAAAGAGTCAACATGAACACGACTTATTAAAAGTTTTGTGTCAAAAACTTTAATCCTAAAACGATCCGTTAAGATAACAAGTTGACACGACACAACCTGTTAAGACTCTTGACACTATATAACACGACATAACACGATACGACACAACACGACTTGACTCGTTTGAACCCACAAATCCATCAGTGACCCGTTTAAGTTTAAATTAATTGATTTTATATAAATATTAAAATTTAAATAATAGTTATAAAAAATAAAAAAATTAATTATAAGTTACAATTTTAAAATTATAATTCAATACGTAATATACTATAAAATATGATAAACATATAAATATGATCTACACATTGTAAAATATTAAAATTATAACCCAAACATATTAAATAATAATAGGTTAACTCGTTAAAAATTTTTTAATAAGTACTTAAATGAGATAGTTAATAAGAGTATAAAATTAATTTTAAATTATGATTTTTTGAAATTTAGATCAAGGATATAAAAGTAAATTTAAACTTCTTAACGTGTCTTAACAAGTCTTAACGGGTTAACCTATTATCAAACCGTGTCTTAACGGGTTGATACGATTTAACTCGAAACTCGTTAAGATTAAATACTAATCCGTTCTTTTTATATTATATTTATTTCGTATTAACGTGTCGTATCGCGTGTTGTCCTTCCGAATCACGTGCGGTGCTGTTGTAGAAAAAACAAAGTGTAGCGTGGTATGAATAGCCAAATGGAAATTATCGAGTGGGGCCTGTTGTGAATTTCGGCACCCTAACTAACCGAATGTAATTTATCTCCGAAGTGCGCTTCTTGTGTATTTGCAATTTGCAGTGCGGCGCTAACTGAAAGGTGAGTATGTATATGTAACCGAATGGAATAATGTGAAACCGGAATTGTGAAGTCTCAAGCAAAAGTCAAAGGGCGACTCCATGAATTGAAAGGAAAAGGGTGGCTCTTAATGGAATAATATTTACAGAAGTCAAAACCTGAATCAAAAGTGTGTGGGGCCGGTCAAATAAAGTGAATTAAAGTCTCCTCTTGCTATGAACATAACATAATTTTTTTTTTGAGCATGTAAAATTTATTAGATGAATTAAAGGATTATAGGACACAAGTTTAAATAGGATGAGAATCTTTTACAATCTTTCCAAAATACTACTACACAATACAACATTTAAAGGAAAGCCATGAGAATGACTCGACAAAACGAGGGCAATTTAGAGTCAAATAAATGATTCACATCCAATTCCCAAACAAGGAAGGAATCGCTTAAAAATGATTTTAAGCTGTAGCAAAAAGTCACAACAGTGAAGTGTGTTATACATCTACTTTCACTTGATCATTAGTTAGAAAAATTGAGGAAAAAAAAAGAAAAACCCTTCATTGTGCACGGTTGTCGGCAAGAAAACAACCGCCGTGATGGTGGTGCGTGCATCACATGCACCACTGAGAAAAGGTCACTGGCGGTCGGGATCGATGGATTTGTGGCCACAGAGGCCACCAGACCAGTGCGTAGCATCTAAAAACCCACCAGGAAGCCATAGCACAAAGGCAATGTGCTCGGCCTACACCGCGTATGAAGCGGACGCGCCCATTAGAAGCACATAGCGACCCATGGATTTGAAGATCGACATCTGGTTAGTCTAATGAGGCGGTGTGTGTAGGGTCAGGAATGCTAGCAAACAAAAGTCCTGCTTGGTGAAGGTTGGAAAACGAAGGAGAAAATTTGAAAGTAGTAAACCTATGGACAGGGAAGAGAAAAGAGAGGGAAAGAGGTAGTTGGAGCCTAGGCTCCAACCCACCCCCACCTGGAGAAGGGACGCCTGAAATCGCCTAGAGGAAATGAAAATCGTGTGGGAGAGGGGTTCAGCTGGAGAGAGATACTAACATAACATAACATAATATGACATGAACATGAACTTAAACTTAAACTTGAAACATAATATGAACGTGAACATAATATAACAAAACATAAAGACAGATTATACTCATTCACCGTAACACTCAGCAACATATAGTCTTGACCATAGTACCAGGCATCACATATCATTCTTTCATCATACAGCATATTATACTCTTTCACCATAGTACTCGGCAGCGCATAGCTTTGACTGCAGTACCAGGTAGCACATATCATCCTTCCGTGATACGGCAAATTATACACCTTCATCATAGTATTCAGCATCGCATAATTTTGAGCAGCACGTATCATCCTTGACCATAATATAACTTAACTGATTTATGTATCTGTAGTACAATAAATTATATTCCATCACCTTAGTACTTGGCAGCCGCACATAACTTTGACCGCGATATCAGGCAACGAGAATCATCCTTGATCGTAGTACAGATTAATTGATAATTGAAACTTAACTATTCTCGATATACACAACTATATTTGAGACGAAACATGACTAGATTATGAAAAGATAGAAGTCCTGACGTGACATAACATGACTTGAACATTATTCAAGAGACATCACTGTGATAGATATTTCATAACATGTAGAAGACAATATTTCATAACAAAACAAGGCATAACAAACAATATTTCATAACGAGACAACTTGTAACAATGAATATTATATGACATAACATACATGTAACATATGTCATATGTAACATAACATACTTGCAACAGATAGTAATATGTAACAGAATATATTGTATAACATATAAGTATTTCGTGACAAAATAATTTGTGTAACAGATAAACATGTAATAATATAGTAAACTGTAGTTCCCTTACCAATCACGCATACACATAGTAAACTGCAAGTAAGTTAAGAACTAACTTACCTCAACTGCAAGTAAGTGAGATACATGAGGAACTGAAAATAACGATTCTAAAGGTTAGAACTTAATTACTAACAATTAGCAACATGGAAAATATTAACTTAGAGAAAAATTACGATTTTACCCTTTATATGTAAGAAAATGACAATTTTACTCCTAACTCAAGAATTTCACATCCTAATTCAAAAATTATCAAAAATTATATTTTTAATGTAAATTTTATCCTAAACTCAAATATTAAATTAGAATAAAATCTAAAAAAAAACGCAACTATAAAAACTCTATAGGGGCTGAAACATGCATAAGCTTTTTCTCTTAATTTTTGTTGCAATTCTTTCAATTTCAATACTCACAATTAAACCAAGTTGTCACAATAAATATGTTCCTATCCTAAGTTTAAAAACATACTTAATACATCCACTAAAAATATGTTAGTTATTAACACCAAATTATTTACAAAAATGATCCAAATTTTTAATTAAAAAGGCAAATCATTTAATCATATGGTTTGCTTTATTTCAAAGCATCTCCAAGAACTTAAAAAATCTAAACCTCACTTCTAGCATATTCATAACATATTCCTAAGAATAAACATGTTTTGAATCATCAAACAAAAGTCATCAAAATCACTTAAACAACACTTAAGCTCTCTCAGCTTCCCTTTAAGTTCAAAAACATATTTTTGTTTCTAACTTATCTTGATCAATCTCTTGATTCATGACTTATAAAGATGTGATATTCAAACCTAAAACATCACATGGTTTAAAATTGTCCTAAAACAGATCTAATATTCAAACTCGAGATCACATGGTTAAATTAACCAAAACATAAATTTAGTCAAGAATATCAACACTTTGGTCTATCCGAATATCTTTCTGTATAGAATTTCATATTTTTGAAACTAACATCAAATATTTTTAAAATAAAATTCTAACATGTATATAAGAGGTGATCCTCCAAGAAAATTATCAAAGTTATTTGAATAAGATTAAACTATGAAATATTCAAACTTTTTCAAAACAGAAATTGTTTTCCACTTCTAGTTTTAGTCATGCAACAAGATCGCAATAAAAATTCATAAAAAAAGGTTAAAAGTACTCCATAAAATTTTTGGATCAAGATATGTCGATTACATTGGTTAAAAACTCTAAAATATAACACACTCTCCAGTTTAACGTCTAGAATGACTTTTCCATAGTTAAAACTATTTTTGACCAATTAGATCACCATGAAATGAAATAAAAATATTTCCTCGTGAACTACACTCAAAGATGAACAAATTTTATGAAGGAAACATTGCAATAAAATACTTACAAAGAGTAGAAAATTGCCATGTATAAAGACACAAAAATCTACCTGAGAGAGCTCTTTCGAATTCTTCTCTATGAATGGGGTGAAGAATTGATGAAATAAAATTAAGGGTGTCTTTTTCGACTTTATAACTATGGAGGGAGAAGGTATGGGCTTGAATGAACCTTGATTGGAGGTACTTAAGTCACATAAATTATGGACTGCATGCTGTTGTTGTGAAGTATAGAGGGTGATAAGGTGGATTTTTCTTTAACATCAAGAAACTATTGGGTGGAGCCAAGGGAATGGCCTGAAATGTGGGATAGAAAACTTCATCAAAACTTTTTGCAAAGGTGGCCAAATTCATGGGCATTGGTGGGTCTCAAACAAGTGGGCTTCAACTTAGGGTTTAAAGAGGGGTTTGGTTAGAGTTTGTAACGCTATCAAGGCCAAATCCAATTTTGCTTGGCCCAATCAAGTTTCCAAGGTTTAAAATGTTGGATAATGACTTCATAAAATGAATTTGAGAAATTAATAACATGTTAAAGTGGTTTAATCAAGTGATTAAATATAATGTTAAAAATCAGATCAAAATGGGTTTGCAGGCCAACTTTAGGGTTTTGGAAAACCATTTAGGATTTTAGTTTCAACCAAAGTTTCGGGGCTTCAATTGGATTCCAACTATTTAAGATTTTTTTAGGGTTAAAACCCTTTTGGTTTGGCACAATTTTGGGCGATTAGGTGAAAAACAAAATTTTGCTTAGATGGCATGATCTCACACATTGATTCCTTTACAACCTATCTCATGGTTCCTCTTGGTGCCGAGTATCAAAGAATATACACTAATTGTGGATAAGATCTTTCCAAGTGACCAAATAGAATTCTTCTAACCTATTTTGGACATCTCACACTATGATTTTGAAAACATGCACTAGGTGTTACTATGAAAGTTACTATTCACCTCGAAGAAGTGAAAAATAAACTTTACACTAAGAAATCTTAGATAATAACATTAAGCTAAATTTTAATTCTTTTATAGAATTTCAACCTCGAAGTGCCTCAAAAAAACCAAAATACATTTTCGAACAAGTGTATTGTCTGAAAATCAAAAATGACATTATTGCGCCATAAAATCCTAAATTCTGAAACTAAAGATGCAGACTATAATGCATTCCGATATTTCTAACTATCTCAAATAAATAAAATTACACTTTTGACACCTTAGTGAGTGGTAACATTATGCTAATAAACTAAAACCTACAAGATTGGTCGATATGTGAAAACTAACAAAATTTTCACGAAACTCTTAAAGCCTATAGAAATTCTACCATTGAATTTCCAGTAGATTGTTAAAGCAAGTGTGGTTATCGTGTTCATTCATGATGTAGACTCGCCAAACCTTTTTTGAGGAGAAAGGGAGGTGGGAGGATCCATACTCCCACTAAATTCTCATTTCGTCGTCCAAGAGACTGACATTGCTGCCTTGAGGGTGGAGGTTTCAATCCTTCAACACTACTTAGCCTAAAAAAGGAACTTGGATGAATTGGCCTTGTCTTAGCAACAGAGTAAAAGGTGAGAAACCTCTTTACATTTTCAACGGAGGTGGCAGTGATGGAGAGCGACCGTGGTGACAGATTGGAGGTTCAGTTCAAGAGAATGAGAGAGTGTGGCCTCAAGTACGCAAAAAGGGTAAGGGCGAGAGATCCCTCTCTTGCGTCAGAGAAGATCTCGAAGCTACTAGTGGGAATGGGAGCGGGTGCAGGTGGAGGTGGACTACATGTCTATTCAAGACTAACTTGGTGCGCATGAATGGGAGTACCACTAACTTAGCTGAGTGTTAAAAATCATGAAGAAGTGGTTGGCTAAGTCCCAGTAGTGTGTCACCAAGCTGGAGATCGAACTTAATTACTCTCAAGAGATCGTTTAGCTTTCTACTCAAATTGTAGTGGCTTTAGTGGTGTCGGATCAGGTGAATGGAGCGATCTTTCACCTTGGGCTATAAACGTTAAAAAGACACACTCTAACTTAGGCCGGGATGGATTTGAGGAACCTCAATCTGGTGTCTATTTACCCTAACCTAAGAAGAATTCATTCTTGAACTCTCTTTACGCAAATCTAATACTCAACATCTTCCTAAATCAACTGCCCCATCCTCCAACTTATCCCTAGATCTTATGTTGTGAAGTTATTTTCTTACTTTTGTAATATGACCTATTTGGGAACATATTTGATTACTATACATGCATGGTCTACTCAAGGTCAAACTTATGCTATATAAAAGATACATGCATGTTGATTCATTCACTCCTAACCCCTTATCATGTGATGGCCAAATTATATGGTGTAAGGAGGTCCAAGATTCTCAAATTCATTTGATCAAATCCCACCTCGTTTTAAAAGACACAAGCTTATGTTCTAATCAACTTAACATGCATTAACCTATAGTATATATGTCATGACCAAAACTCATTTATATCTATTATTCATATTTTGCTTCAATACTTCAAAACTCATGTTCAAACACTAATATCCATGCTTAGAGGATGATTTTATACATATATGTGACGCCGTGAAAGATATTCTATGACAGGAGTTTCTTTCATTTAGACATTAGATATGACATGAAAATTTAATATAAATTCATGAATTAAAAACTAGTGAGGTTCTCTAATTGTTAGAGTAATGGCTTATGACCTGCTAAGAAAATGAGATTCCTTTTGAATATTACCGTTAGCTTGGTATGAATTTTTAGGATTTATGGTGCAATAACAAATCATATTCTTTGGATGTCAAATGAACCAATCAAAGAGCACCATATGGAGTTTAGCATGCCACATCACCAACTGTCCCCTTGCCATTTATGAAGTCCAAGTAAGACGAGGAATACTAAAAAACCTCCTCAACACATGACACCATCACCGCCCTCCATTTGGATTTGATTTACACATGTCAAGTTTACTACACGTGTAAGAAGAAAGAGTGTGAAACAAGTTATACCCATGCTTATCTTACAAACTCATACCTCTCATATACACACCATACCTCTTTATTACACCCTTGTACCGTTCATGATGGAGTATAATAATTTTGGCTAGCATGTGTTGGCATTTGTCTTGAGATTCCATATTATTTTAGACTCTACTTGGTGTTTTCATGATGTGTCAAATA
The DNA here is from genome assembly GCA_036898215.1 of Platycarya strobilacea. Lineage (NCBI taxonomy): Eukaryota > Viridiplantae > Streptophyta > Magnoliopsida > Fagales > Juglandaceae > Platycarya > Platycarya strobilacea. Next base: position 20,215,896 of record CM072555.1, on the reverse strand, counting down.
TTGGCTTTAGTGTCAAAGAAGTGCATTCACCGAAAAAGCTAGTGTGAGTTCTCTTGAAGAGTTAGCTTCTTTGGAACTCTAAAGACGGTTTGACAGTATACCTTCAAAACCCTTTTGATATGACGTAGTTCTATATGTTAAACCTTGCTTTGAACCATGAAACTAGGGTTTGAGTTGATTCTTTGATGAATACACATAGATGCATGATTTTGGTGTAAGCTTAAGGTTCTTGCGTATTTTTTTATTTAATTTCGAATCTTCGAGATGATATGATCAAAATGGTTCTTAGACTTAGCTAGAGTTTGATTATGATTATCTTGGTAATTATGATGATCTTGTATGCTACAAAAGGGATTTAGTCAAATTATTCTAGAACAAAGAACAAGCATGTTTTGATTTTAGGATTTTGTGTGTGATCCAAATTCTATCTCTTTGATATAATGAATTTGTTACTTAGGATCGGATAATACCATCTAGAAATAAGTGTTTATGTCGGCGCCCCAGCTTGCGCTTGGGTTCGTACGCAAATTGCGACGTCGGGGACGAACGTCACAAGGAAGTCATCCCTCATCTTTACGTGTGAGAGCCTTATTTTATGTCATACACAGATATATATATATATTGTTTTTTTTTATATCACAGCAGAAAAAGGTCAAGCCATAAATAAACGACAAAACATTATGCTTGTCGCACATCACATGGTTAACGAAATAAAACCCAAATTAAACATCACACGCATATATATATACCAGGATAAAGTCACCAATGTAAACAATTTTATACAAAAGTACTTCCCAAAACAACGGGAAGATTCTCCACAAAATACATCAGTGAATACAAAATAAAGGTACTGTCAATCCACTCCTCCTTCCGCCAACCATACTAATAGGCAGGTTCTTCTTTTTATCTTCTTAAAAGTCGGGCCATAACGAAGGCTGTCCAGACTCAATCCTGGGCCTACGTCACACATCATCCCAGAGGATGACGTAAACAGGCGTCCCATGTGGAGGAGCCCGTCAACTCCTAGCACCAAACAGCACCCCGTAGGGCGTAGGTCGTCAAAAAAATACGTCGCCATAGGAAGCGACTCTGCCGCCCACTGACCCAACAGGTCTAGGGTCATTGGCCCGACAGTTTCAGTCTTAGTCGGGCCCATGAGGGTCCGACCCATCTTCTTGAGAGTCGTAATCCGGGGATCCATCATGTCCTGCAATAACTTCTATCGTTCCCAATGGAGCGATAGTAGAGATAATAAAAAGGGGGTGAGATTTCGGGAGAAATCTCAGCAAGTACACTAGCATTTAAACCAGAACATTTCAAATATACAGATAAGTGAACAAAACATTCTTAACTAATGCACATGCAATAAATGACTGACTCATGCACATGCTCATGAAAACTTTTAAACAGACTTGCTCCTTTCAGACTTCTTTTCATAAAACTTTCATACAGATTTCTTTTTTCAAACTTTTTTTTTTTCGTATCATTACTTTTCAAATCATTTCTTTAAAACATTTCGTATCTTTCATTTTTTCTTAGGCGCCACTTATCTTGAACAGATTTTTCTTATGGCTCGAAAGCCCATCTTGTCATGAATTTTCACTTAACATGTATGAGACACAACACGGTTCCCCTAGCACCGCGTGTTCCCTGCTGGTTACCGCATCACCTTAATGTGAGTGCGTCTTATAACTTTAAAACGGCAGGTCCTTACACCTTATCCGTCCTTGGCACCCACCAGCGTTAGGTGCTACCACGCTTCGGATACTTTTTGGAGCCATACACGGTCCGCCGACTGTTCTTCGTCGACCCAGGGGCTTCCACTCGACTTTAATCACTCCTGAGTGGACAAGGAGTTCCACTGGGGCACTTCCCCGTCCCAGCCTTTGGGGTTCTTATAAAACTTTACTTCTTTTCTTTTCTTTCAAAAATTCAATCTTTTCTTTTCTTTTCTTTTTCTTAAAAACATGCTTGACTTTAAAAAAACCTTCTTTTCATGACTTATGCATGGAACATGCAATGCTCACTTAATTTCATGCAAAACCCGAGACAAGCTCGAGTGCATTCACATTTCATTTTCTTTTTCTCCCTCTTTCGGGATAACTTCATAATTTTCCTACTTAGTCATCATGTTATATACCCAAAATGGGCCTAGGATTGAAGTGGAGTACTTGGCCCATCTCCAACCTATCATGGCCGAATCTTCCTAGGGAGTTTCTAGGGATTTCCTTCATCATTTGACTCCAATTATCCTCCAATCAATTTTAATGTGTCAAATTAAATCATGTACCCTCCTTAGCAAGGGGTAACCGAAACCTTAGTGTTTCCCCAAGTAACCATTTTCACTTCCAAACTTAGTTATTTCTATTTCCTCCATTCACCTTTCTAACTTAGGGAACTCCTCCCATTAGTCTATTCAAACTTCCTTTTCTAATAGTTTCTTCTATGAGCTTAACTAAACAAAATCACCACAAAGCAATATAATTTTAATCTTCCAAATCTCAACCTTAAATATCATAAAATTCCAATTAAACATTACTATACATCATACACAAGTGGTCACTTCTTCCATATGCAAGTGTATACCATTTCCATTCATATCAATCATGTAATTTATTCTTATGTCCATTTTAATTTTCTGAAAACAATATGCTCCTTGAATAAATAAATTTCATCACTAGTTTCCTCAAATAAACTTTACCTTAGCAACACCAAATTTAATATTTAACACTAAAATCCTTCATGCATCAATTTCATCATTTCATAAAATAATCATGCTTTTCCTTTCTTTTTGCAACTAACACTTGATCCATCATCTCTACTCACATTCTAAGCTTATTTCATCATATAGATTTTCACAAAAATATTCATGTCACAAACAAGTAAAATCAATTCAATCCAAACATGGCAATGGCAACCATTAATCCAACAAGCATGATCACCTTACTATATACAAGAATTGTTAAGGAAAAGGTGAAAGTATACTTACCACACTCCTATTAGACCTTAGCTTAAAATCTGAAAATATACATATAAAATCTCTTATTAGGCTAGCCATGAACATAAAACTCAAAAGAAACCCCATTTCCTTCTTACCAAAACAAAGTGTCACATGTGTGTGTGTGTTCTTCCTAAACTTGTATGGATTTAGTCACTAACCTTCTCCAATGAATTGATCACCTCTACACTCTTACTTTTTGGCTTCACTACTATAGGGTTCTTCAAATTATGTGGTGAAAGGAGAGGAAGCAAAAGTAGAAGTGACTTGAGTGAGTTTGGCTGAGAGGTGGAGAGGAAATGGGAGTGTTTGCATGTATCCAAATGAAATGAGCTTAAGGGAATTGCCTAAGGGGTCACACGGCCAGCTCTCTTTCCTAGGGTCTTTGGTACACTTTCCACCATACTTAGGTATGGCTAATGATAGATTGGGTGATTGACAACTCTAGGCCATTCCAAGATCAAATCTAGGCTATGCCTTGGTGGATTTTCTTTTCTCCTTCACCCTTCCTATGGCCGGCGACTTCTTGGTGCTTCTAGCATCCATTTTCTTGCTTTTCACTCAATCATCATTCCCCTATTCTCTCATGTGTCCATCCAAGTGATCTCCAAGCCATGCTTTTTGGAATTTGAGCAAGGCATGATCCGGCCAAGCCAAGCTCCGCCGAAAATCCACTTTATTCATTTTCCTAGTTTTTGTCATTTCAATCACCTACATCCACACCATACCTCTCTTCACATCACCATACTCTCTTACACATGTACTTTATTCACTTACACACTCTTCCCCTTTGTCCTATCACTTGTTGGTGGCCATACCCCATGAGATTCTCCAAATGCACCCCACGGATTGCCTTCCACCGAAACCACCAAGCTCCTTTCATCCATACTTCTCCTCATGCCATTTGTCACTTCTCTACACACCATGATCTCAATTGGCAAGTCAAGGGATGGTGTATTGTACCTCCAAGATTTCATGGTAGGAAAATCATTCCATTAGATCCTACACTCAATCCTACATGGCATGTATCCAACTACTAGTCAACCTCCACCAACTAGGGTTTTCCTACAAGTGTTTGGATAATTTTTTAGGATTTTTCTTCAATTTACAAGTGTCTCTACTATGGGCTTGATGGGCCATGGGCTCATTCTATGGGCTTTTGGACTCACCATTGCTCTCTTGGCCCATTTACTTGATCCATTCCTCAAAAGTCTCATTCCTAAGCCCATCTCTTCAAAGCCTATTTTGTTCTTTCACTAATTACCACTAATCTTGTGTATTAACCTTTAATTAACTAATTAAATTAAGATGAAGATTTTTAGGGCTATTACAGTTTAGTATGTCAATTAAAAGTAAGGATGTGCAGTTCATTGAAGTTATCAATATTCATTTGCAAGAGAAAAGCTAAGAACACCTCGGGTTGCAAGGTTAGTGTTGTGTTTATGTTTGTTTGTTCATATGAAAAAAAATATGTTCATGAAGGATATGAGTCTAGTGACTTGACATGTTTCTAAGATCAGGTTTAAAAGCCAATTAAATGCTAGATCCGGATTAAGCCTTGAATGGTATACAAGTAGGACCAAAAATACAATAAGCGAAATTTAGGGTCTAGGGGTCTCAACCTTGATATATTTTCTCATAGTAGATGCACGATTCATAAATTTCTAAGCTAAGGAATGGAATTAGAAAATAAAATACTTCAGGTTTGTAAAGTTTGGAGAAAATTAGGACCTGATTGCAATTATTGAAAGTTTAGGAACTTATTTACAATCTCTAAAGATTTATGAGGCAATTTTGCAAATAATGCTCAAGGAGTTTTAGATTCTAATTCTTATTAGCTAATGAGATTTCTTAGTTTAGTATATCTCTCGCTCAGCCCATTCATGTTTTAAAAAAATGCAAAGATTTTAGTGCAATTTTGAGGATAAAATCTTTTCTAAAGGGGGGGATGTGATAATATAGACCTAATTAGAGGTCGTTTATGATTATAATTGTTGCGTTAACATTATTTTTGGATGAGACTCTTGGTTAGAATGATAAAGGCCTTGGACTTCTAGTTTAGAATCCAAAGCCTAAGAGAAGGATCCTTAAGCCCATACACATTCTGCCAAACAGGACAAGCCCCAGCCCAAACCTTAGAAACCTATAGCCCATACCTAAAGCCATTATGAATAGTGCCATGTTTTATGCATGCATAATAATATATGATAGTGGACTAAAGAGGAGTGAGAATAGTGTTCGGAAATCTAAGAGGGAGGCTTGCATGCCAACCCTAGTGACAAGCCATTTGGCTTGCCACTTGCCAATCATGTAAGAAGGCTTCTAGAAGGAAAACGGTGCAATACGCCTAGGGCAGGCCAAAGGCTACTAGGCCAACTCACCCACATGCACAAGGGATTTTTTCCAATGCTACTTGTCATTTATTTTAAGTTCCAAGACTATTTTTATGGGAAAAGGCACCTAGGGAAGACTAAAGGACATTTTCAAGGGAATTGCATGGGGAAGCCCAAGGGACAAAAGGGATTTTCAATTTTCCCTCATCCACATGCCCACTCAAGTGTTTTTCTAACATTGTTATATTTTTCAACCATGTACTAGTAGAAGAGAGATTCTAGAAGAAAGAGGGAAAAACTTATGCACGTAATGACTATACTAACCCTACAAGTTTCGGGCACTACACCCAAGATCACACACTACATCAGTACTTCATGATTTCAAGAGAGATAACTTTACATATTTGGAGAGTTGCCTAAGGAAGGAGCACAAGAAGATGAAAGATCTTCATTGGAAAATGAGAAGAAGTGGGCAACAAGTAAGGCATCACACGCCTATGCCACATGGCATGCATGCAAGCACCACTTTTTGGAAATGTGAAGAGACACTTTGTGTTCTTTGAGTCTTTTACCCTCAGATACATTGGAACTAGACAAATGGACTTGGCTAAAAGGGAATTACGTACCACACCCAATGTGACCTTTACTTTTCCCAAAGCAAATCCAATGATGAGGGAGATGAAGGGTTTTTCAACCAAAAGGGGTTACATGCCACTTGTCCTACATACAATGGTCCATAAGCAACCAATGAGATTTGTTGAAGAGTTCTACATAAAAAGGGGAGGAGCCACATGCTCAAGGGCTTTTCTATTTTGTCATTTTCAGATTCTCACATGCTCTCATCCCTTCCACACACTTTTACACGACCACATGGAGATTTTCTTCACTTTTCCACACTTTCTTTCCAAACAAGCAAAAAGTCTTTCCTTTTCTAAACACAAGGGATGGCCACAATAGCAAGAAAAAAAGAACCCCACAATTAGAACCTTATTTCCTCATCTTTCTTCACACATACTCACACCTTACTCAAGGTAATGAAAAAATCTCAAAAAAAAAAAGTTTTGAGATTTTCGAAGAACATATACATACACAATCTCAAGGTTGTTTCATCTTGGAAATGACTCAGGGTTTTTCGAGTGAAGAAGAGAAACAAAAGTTTGAGGTGTTACCATGAGCAAGTGACAAACCCTAGCAACCCTATACATATGCACACATGAATTAAGGTTTAAAACCCTTGTTCTAACAAGTTGTACTTCCATTATAGCTTGCTAGTGCTTTCTTTGAAGGCTTTTTGTAAGTAAACTCTCAACTTATTTGGTTAACATGCGTATATATTTATGTAAATCTTTTCTTTATCAATGCTTTTTATTGCTATTCTATATCTTACTTGGTTATATATTCTTTGAGATTTGTACAAGAATATGAAAAGGTTATATAATTTGGATCGACTTTGAAAATGCCATGATCTATATGAATATGTTTCGACTGGCTTGATGTTATGTTGGAAATCCATGTGCCATGATGACTTGGTCATTGCATAGTTATGTGTTTCAGAGTGATGTGGTATTGTCATGATTTTATGCTTTGATTCACTCTTGCCATGTTAAAGTGAATTTCTCCAAGTTAATATGACTTTGATATTTCAGCCAAGCTATGTGTGCATGTGTCCTACGTTACCTTGCCATGACTGAATATATTACACTTGATTATTTCATGCATGACATTTCATACGTCACAAAGTGTATAGAAGAGTATGTCTTATGACGTTCTTAGATTTCACTTGGGATTGGACAAACATTAGAAGCATCGGAACATGCAACACATGGTTACCTGCCCCCCGTTCATGACAGATAAAGATGTAATGCACCTAGCATGCATCTAATAGTATGCAATATTCATAGTGGATATTTTTTTTTAGCAATATGCACTAAACTAAAAATATTCCAAATACTTAAAATATCTTTCATACAAAAGGACATAATAAATAACTGATATTATAACGCTAGTCCAAAATGGCTATGATCAAAGAATACTGGAGATGCAACTCTATAATATAAGTAATAATTTAAGTTAACTACTATATTAATATTGACACCACACCATCATTCAATCTACCGTGTCTAGTTGGTCGAATCCTGATTATCCTTGGGTCCTGCAACAAGATCTATCATTCGGGAGAAATGGTAGTTAGGACTACTACAGTGAGATTTGAGTAAAAATCTCAGTAAGTTAACTAAGAACCTCCATACAGATTAATAATGTATGCATGGTAATAAAAACATAAATGCATAATCAACGTTATATATAATCATAGTATAACTTGACATATAGCATAGTATAACTAGCATAACTTGAACTAAGACATGAACTGAACTTGGCTTGACATAACATGAATTTGAATTTGAAACAACATAAACTTGAACATAACATGAACATGAACTTGAACATAGCATGAACGTGAAGTTAAACATACATGAACTTGAAATATAGCACGAACGTGAATTTGAAACATAACATGAACTTAAAACATAGCATGAATGTAAACTTGAAACATAGCATGAATGAGAACTTAAAACATATTATGAACGTAAACATGAAACATAACATGAACATGAACTTGATCATAACATGAAACTAAACCTGAACCTAAACCATAACATAAACGTGAGCTTAAACATAACATGATCGTGAACTTAAACATAGCATGAACATGAACTTGAACATACATGAACTTAAAACATAGCATGAATGCAAACTTGAAACATAATATGAATGTGAACATGAAACATAACATGAACATGAACTTGAATATAACATGAACCTGAACCTGAACCTAAAACATAATATAAACGTAAACTTAAACATAACATGAACATGAACATAAACCTGAGCCTGAACCTAAATCATAACATGAACGTGAACTTGAACATAACATGAATATGAACTTAACATAACATATGGTAGATTATACTCATTTACCAGAGTACTCGATAGCGCGCAGCCTTAAACGCAATACCAGACAGTGCGTATTATCATTCTATAATACTACAGATTATACTCTTTTACTATAGTACTTGACAACAGATAGCCTTGACAGATATACTAGGCAATGAGTATCATACTTCTGTCATATCTCAGATCATACTCTTTCACCATAGTACATGACAATGCATACCAGAAAACACGTATCATCGTTCTGTAATATGGCAAATTATATTCTTTCACCACAGTACTCGACATTGCATAGTCTTGACCGCAATATCAGATAGTGCATATCATCCTTCTATAATACTGTAAATTATACTAATTCACCATAGTACTCGACAATGCATAGCCTTAACTGTAGTATCAGACAAGTGTATCATCCTTGACCGTAATATAACTTAACTAAATGATCCATCTATAGTACAACAGATTATACTCCACCTTAATACTTGACAGTGCATTATCTTGACCACAGTATTAAGCAGTGCATATCATCCTTGACTGTAATATAATTCAATTGATAATTAAAACTTAATTGTTCTTGAAATACACAACTATATTCAAAATGAAACATGACTGAAATACAAAAAGATAGAAGTTCTAACGTGACATAACATGACTTGAATATAACTCGAGAGACATGACTTACTTGAGAGAAGAACATTTTGTAGTATAACATAACATGTAGTAGATAATATTTCGTAACATAGTATATAGATAGAGACAATATTTTATAACATGGCATAACATGTAACAGTGAATATTACACGACATTATTATTGTGTAACATATAAGTATTTCATGATAGATAATTCGTGTAACAGATAAAAACATATAATGACATGGCATGGCATATATGATGATAACATACATATAAAAACTATAGTTCATTTACCCTTCATACATACATAGTAAACTGCTAATTAGTTAAGAGCTAATTTATCTCGATCGTCGCATTCTACGAGAATAAAGTACCAAATAAAAGGAACTAAAAATAGTGATTCTAAAGATTAGAACTTAATTACTAACAATAAGTAATATGAAAAAAATGCTAATTTAAAATAAAATTATCATTTTACTATCTACATGTTAAAAAATAATTATTTTACCCATAAGGACTTCACATCCTAACTCAAAAAATTACTAGAATTTACATTCCTCATATAATCTTTGTCCTTAATTCAAATATCAAAATAGACAAATTTAAAGCTAAACACAACCATAGAAACTCTATAGGGGCCAAAACATGCATAGGTTTTTTCTCTTGATTTTTGTTGTAATTTTTTCAATTTCAAAATTTATGATAAAATCAAGTTTTTGCAACAAATATCTTCATATCCTAAATTTAAAAGCATACTTAAGATATTTACTAAAAATGTGCTAGTCATAAACACCAAACCTTTTAGAAAAATGATCTAAACCTTACTAAAAAGGCAAACTTTTGAATCATGGGTTTTAATCTATTTCAAAGCATTTCCAAGAACTTCAAAAGTCCAAATATTATTTCTAACATGTTCATAACATATTCTCAAGAAAATTCATACTTTTAATCTTTAAATAAAAGTTATCAAAATCACCAAAACAATACTTGAGATTTCTGGCTTCCCTTTAAGTCCAAAAACATATTTTTATTTCTAACTTATTTTGATTAACCTCTGATCCATGACTTGTAAAAATGTGATATTCAGAGCAAAATATCATATGGCTTAAAAAGGTGTACTAAAATAGGTCTAAACTTCAAACTCAAGATCACATGGTTAAAAATCAATCAAAACATAAATTTAGCCAAGAACATCAACACTTTGGCCTATCCCAATATCTCTTTGCCTAAGGTTTCATATATTTGAAAAATTAATATCAAATATCTTCAAAAGAACATTCTGACATGTATATAAAAGGCTCAAGATCCTCCAATAGAATTATCAAAGCCATGAGAATAGAATTAAACCATGAAATATTCAAACTTTCTCAAAATAGAAACTATTTTTTCCACTTCCCATTTTCAAATTTCTAGATCCAAGGAAAACTATCATAAAAAACTTTATTCATACAACAAAATTTCAATGATCATTGAGAAACACATGTGAAAAATATTTCATAAAAATTTTGGACAAAGATAGATCCATTAGCTTGGTCAAGAAATACAAAATATAATATACTCTCAGGTTTAACGCCCGAAATGACATTTCTATGATTAAAACCATTTTTTATCAATCCATTGACCATGAAATTAAATGAAAAATATTTCCACAGAAATTAGAATCAAATATGAACAACTTTCATAAAGGCGTCATAATAAGAAAATACTTACAAATGATCTAAAATCACGATGCAAGAATATATAGAAATCTGCCTGAAAGAGCTCTTTCGTGTTTCTATCTAACAATGAGGTGAAGAAGTGATAAAATAAAATTAAGAGGATTTTGCACGACCCTTGATTGGATATGCTTAAGTCATATAAAGTGAAGAATATTGAGTATGGCTACAACTGTTGTGAAGCATGGAGGGTGGTGAGGTGGAATTCTCCTCCACATCAAGGCACTATTGAGTGTAGCCAAGGACAGGGATGGCCTGCCATTTGGGGGAGGATACTTTCTCGAGAAATTTTTTCAATATGGCCAATTTTGTCAGTCTTGGTGAGCCTCAATCAAGTAGGCTTTAATTTGGGGTTTAAAGGGGATTTTATTAGTGTTTGAGATGCTGTCAAGTTTAAATCTAATTTTTCTTGGCTCAATCAAATTTTCAAGGTTTAAATGGTTGGATAATGATGTCACAACATAAATTTGAAGAATTAATAGAATGACGAGTTTCTTGAGTGTAAATGAGCAAGGTAAGCTCCCTTCTCAAGCTCAGTCTGTACCTCATGGTCAACATATGGTACAAGAAACTGTGAAGAATCACGAGTGCCAGCAGATATATATGATTGACTCACTCATAGACAGTGAAGTTTTCACAACTCATGATTCTGATCCCCTTGAGAATTTTATTGTTGATTTTGAGTATAATCCTATCAGTAATTCATCTGATGTAGCTAATATTTGTGCAATTTTTTACAATACTCAAGATTATAGCACAAAGGTTTGGCAACCGAAGTTTGAGGAGTTGCTTGAGAAAAATGAAAAATAGATTCCTTCAAGTTGGCAAGTAACCAAAGTTAATCTTAAACCTTGCCACCTACCTGTGAAGTTCGAGCACCGAGCTTATTGGAAAAATAAGCGTTTCATTTTTTACCCAGGAGGAACAGTTCTATGAGTGGAAGATAGTCTGGTTGTAAACTTGGTCTACCAACTTTGACCACAGCATGCAATAATAATTATTATTATTATTATAATTATTATCATTATAATTATTATTATTATTATTATCATCTTATTTGTTTTGTTTTATTTTTATTTACTATTGTTTTTTTTATTTTTGTTTGCAGGATAGTATCATTTTGTCATTTCAGATCACTACTTTTGACGCTTAGCAAGTTATCTACATCACACATCAGGTGTATCCTACCCTTTTTAGTTACTCCCCATCCAATTTTGATTATTAAACATTGAGGACAATGTTTCATTTAAATTGGGGGGTGGAAATACAAATCTGTTATTTAAACTCTGTGGCATATTTCAATCAAAATATAAAAAATTGTCAAATTTTTTTCACCCAGGCATCTTTTCACACATGATACTCATGCTCATTCATAATCATCTTGGTGAATTCAACAAACTCATCTTAAATCATTTTGCTAAAGCATCCACAGAACCATTTATGCACTTCTCCAAACTTCGTGGTAATATGGTGATTTGACACATGTAACTAAAGAATTATTTTGCTCAAGTATTCATGTGAATTTTGTGAGAATTGAGAGCTTACAAATACAAAAATTGCGATAAGTATCCATTGATCTGTTGAATTTGACACTTCTTTTGAGAATATCATTATATGGTTTGTGGTAAGATGGTGGATATATTTGGGATATGACGAAAGTCAACTTATGATTAACGTCTGAGCCTTTCAAGCTGAGCCTTTTCATCATAGATCCCTAGCAGCCAATTTTGAGCCAATATACACATATGACCTTTTCTTTTCATATCTACATCATCCATACTTCTCCACATTGGAGAAGAGCTTATACACTATATTTTCCTACCATTTTACTTCCAAGTGTGTACTAGGTATGAAATTATCATTTAAAAAAAGAAAAGAAAAAAGAAAACCATGACAAAAATGGCATGGTGCTAGATGTGCCCATCAAATTATTCATGAAAGAGTTCATCAAATTGTGACGACACAAGTGGCAAAAGAAGATGGAAAAGTGTACTTAGTCAAAAATCTAAAAAACTGAAAAGTACATCAAAAGGAAAGTATAGTCTACTGAAAAATTTAACAGATTCCCTTTTGTGTATACTTGGAAGTTTTTGAAACCTCTTCACATTTCCTTCTTATGAACCCAAAACCTAAGCCACATTACAACCCTTTGTGTTGATTTTTCCGATCCTAAATATGCTTGTGAAAAGAATGGTGAAAATCTCATTTGTTAGTATTCCTATCATAAGATTAATGTTTACTTGTTACTTATATATAATTGGCTAAATTTTCATGAGAGTAAATGTATACCTTTGTCAACTCCATAGAGAGAACCCTTACATGAAACACTTCTATATCCGTGAGTTATGGAGTTGAACCTTTTTGCTTAAGATATTCTAATGTTGCATGTGTCGAAACCTCTAATTTAATAAAAATAGTTTGGAACACATACACACTCTGTGGATTGCTATATTTGAATTACTTGTGAAAGGGTTATTGAATTTCTAAGATTGTTTTGATATGTAAATTTGAAAAATGTGTCTTGATAGCCCCTATGTGTGATTTTCTTTGGTCTTTCTCATCATTTTGCATGAAAATTGCTAGGGACTAGCAATGAGTAAGTTGGGGGGTGTGATGAGTGCACAAAAATGCACTCTAAATACTCTATTTAAATACTAAAAGAAATGAGAAAATAATGGATATAACTCATGTTATTAAAATTAATGGTTATTTATCTTGAGATAAATATAAGCACGATTTAATATATTGATGAGAATATAAAATGCCATATTTTACTCTCTTAATGTTTAATACTTTATTCTTATTTGATGCCTAAATATACTCATTATTCTTATATTTTAATTTAGGACACAAATAGAAGCATTAGGAGCAAATGAAGATAATTGCGGAATTTTAGACAGTTCTGACATCTTTTCTTAATATAGGCATAATTTTCTCATCCAATTTCAGATTGAGCTGATTCAAGATGATATAGAACCGCAAGAGAAATATTTATAACTTTTATGTTTTATGTTTGAAGAGATATCCGCTCAATTTAAGACAAAATCGACCATCAAGTGGACGCACCTGGACTTGACGTTCCTGGATATTTTTCAGCCACTTGCATCAAATCCAAATGTCATCATAATATTTTCCAGCAAGCACTCCTACACCAACTTGGAAATTCAATGATCAATTCATATGCAAGATGAAGTGCACTCAAGTTTCTTGTAGACAAATTATTTGACCACAAGATATTAAGTCATACAAGACAACTAATGGGTAGAGAAGCAAAATTGAAACACTCAACCTACAAGCAAAATCCAGCTCATGCATGGTGGGAAAACAAATGATCAAAATGACAACTCACAAATCACTTGGATTCAAGAATGGCACATGGCAAACCAAGTTGAAATTGTAATGATTTTGTCATGAGAACTTGCATGAAGGATGCTTATAAATAGAAGGGAGGGGTGTGTGTTCTAAAAAAAATGCTTAGTGTGCTTGGATGCCTTGGAAGATACATTATTTTTGAGAGCTAGAGAAAAGAAAAGAAAAACCAAAGAAGAGAGAAGAAAATAATGGTTGGCTCTTCCATATTATCCCTTGGAGAATTTTTGTTGCATATTTTCAATATGTGTAACTAAATTCTCAAGGAGGGCTAGGGATGAACTTGTGTGTGTGATGGTGTTTGTAATTTATTTTTGATTCATGTATTTGGTCTTTAAATATTAAAACTCTTTTGTTCTATTATTCTCAATTTATTTGTGATGTTTTTCGTCTTCAAATAAATATAGAATCTATTTCGTTTATGGATTCAGTCATGCTTTTTCTATTGAGTGAATTAGTTCTATAATTATGTTTGGAACAATTGATTATATATATTGATTTAATTCTCTGCTGCAATAATGCCTCTTGGGTATATTGTCGTCGTTGGATTTTCTCAATATCGATAACAATTTATGAGAGTTAAGCGCGAAGAATAATTTTTGAAAGAGTTATATTTGATTTAAATTTTGATTATTAATGTTATATATTCCGATTAAGAATTTGGATATAGAATTCTTAATTGAGTTATCAATGAATTAAGAATAAATTTGAATACCACAAATACACAAGGAATTCCCTACGCTCTACTTTTCATCTCATTTTTATACTGTTCAAATTACTCATTTAGTTTTAATTTACGTCACACTCTAAAATTTACTTTTCGCACTGATCTAAATCTTTTTGTTAATTTCGTTACTATTCTTCAATTTCTCAATCCATCTCCCTGTGGAATCAACACCCCAAAACTATACTGCAAACGACCGCGTTATTCTTTGGGCGTAATCAGTCCCCAATCTCTCTAAAGGGATTCTCCAACAATGCTGTTCAACCAATAGGCGCCATTGCATTACTAGTCACGATCAGCAAAAAGGCTCACATGGTTACAACAATGACAAACTTCTTGATAGTTATAGCCTCCTCATCCTACAATGCCAGATTAGAGCACCCAACTTTGAATGATTTGAAGGCTTTCACTTCAACCTACCATCTAAAATTAAAGTTCCAATGGAGATGGGAATCAACGAAGTTCGAGGGGAGCAGATCCTGGCATGAGAATGTTTGTGCAAGAACTCAAAGTTGGGGCAGCAAGCATATGTGTTGCAGAAAGGGTAGAAGAGAAACCCCCACCCCCACTATTAATCGTAGCTGTCCAGGATATGGAAGCTGGGAATGAGAACAATTAATAAAGGCAGAGGCAAACAATCTTGTGATAGTAACACTACACTCAAATCGGTCAAACTCCACCACAGAAGATATGCCAAAACAGAAGAACTTTCAGTACAGAGAAGTGCACAACCATAACAGAGGAGATAGAATACTGATTACGCCCAAAGAATAGCGCAGTATTTGTAGTATAGCTTTAGGGTGTCAATTCCACAAGGAGATAAATTAAAAGAATAGTAGAAATAACAAAGAAACAAAAAAAAATTATTAAACGATTAATGAGAAAATAAAAATTAATTTTAAATGCAAAAGAAAGTTAAACTAAATAACTAACGAAAAAAATTTACTTAAATTGACGAACAGTAGAGTTTCGGGAATCCCTTACACATATATGGTATTTTAATTATTCTTAATTCATTGGTAACTCAATTGAGAATTCAATTTTAAAATTTTCAATCGAAAGATATAGAATTATAAATCAGAATTAAACCAAATGTAACCCTTCAAAAAATCATTCATCAATTTTAAATTACGCAAATTTTTATCTACATTGAGAAAATCCAATAACGACAATATACTCAGGGAACGATATTACAGCAGAGAATTAAATCAATAGAGGCAATCAATTGATCCAAATATAATCAAAGAACTAATCCATTCAATAGAAAAAGTATGACTAAATTTATATACGAAATAAATTCTAAGATTATTCGGAGAAGAAAACATTAACAATAACTTGAGAATGATAAAATAAAGAGTTTTAATAAATTGAAAATCAAATACATGAATTAAAATAAATTAAAAATATCATCTAGTGTGCAAGTTCATCCCTAACCCTACTTGAGAATTTAGTTACCCATATATATGATAGACAACAAAAATCTCAAAAGGAAAATAAAGCAAATGGAGGCCATAGTTTTTATTCGTTCCAGGTTTTTATTTTTGTAGCGTTTCCGGCTCGTTCTAGGTCTCCCCAAATTTCAAAAATGGCGTTACTCTAGACTTTCCTACTATAAATGTGTTGCGCCCCCACCAAGATCAAAAGAGTCGTGTGTCATCAAAAAGGCCTTATGTAGAGTCTTGTGAAATGGGGCCCATGTTATTATAATGAAAATGCCCATTGAAACATGAACTCAATTACAGGCCCAATTGTAAGTTTAACTTCAAAATAGTGCTACTTGAAAACAACCTATATGTATATATGTGACATGCCCTTAAGTCCACAGCCAAGTGAAATAAATTGTGGACTGAGGTGAAGTCAAGTTGCGGCTTGTGTTGAGAAAATAAAACATGACACGGCTCCAATTTCAATAATCATTCTCATTCCTTTAAACATAGACAAATAAAAAAAAACATAAATAAAAATAAAATAAAATCAAAAGGAATAAAATAGAACAAATGGTGCTTAAAAAATTTCAATGTAAATAGAAATTAAGTCAAATAATATAAATTATATCTCATTATTTTTATTCACATTTTAGCAATTTAATAGAGTATTAGGATATTTAGAGTGCACTTTTGCGCACTCATCAATCACTTCCTGGCCATGAGGCTTATAAAGAAAACATAATAACCAAAGTGGCTCTCCAACATGGTGTTGGTTAAGAAAGTGAATGGGAAATGGAAGGTATGTGTGGATTTCACAAACCTAAATGGATCCTTCCTCGGGACTTCCCCTTGCCACAAATCGATGCTATCATGACACTGTGGCGGGACACTGAGTGCTGAGTTGTATGGATGTATATCCAGGATACAATCAGATCCGTATTAATCGGTCAGATGAAGAAAAGACGACATTTATTCCCGACAGGGGTCTTTACTGCTACCGATTGATGCCCTTTGGGTTGAAAAATGTTCGGGCTACTTACCAAAGGCTGGTCCATCGAATGTTTAAAAAATAGATCGGGAAAATTGTGGAGGTATACATCGACAAATTATTGGTGAAAAGTAAGGAACCTCCCAACACCTAGCAGACCTGAAAGAATCTTTTGGATTGATTTACAAGTATAAGATGAAATTCCACCCAACAAAGTGTGCTTTGATTCGAGAAAATTTTGAATTTCATCGTCTCTGAAAGAGGCATTGAGACACTCTAAAAAGATTAGCACCAAGTTGATCATGTAGCCATCTCAGAACATCAACAATGCCTAACTGTCAATGGGTAGAGTGGCAGCCTTAAATACGTTTGTGTCGAGATCATAGGACAAATGTCTCCCTTTTTATGGTTCTACGAAAGATACATCCATGGAACAAAGAATGCGATTGGAATTTCCAAGAGTTGAAACAATACTTATCCAACCCACCTTTATTAAAGTAAATAATCAGGGGACACTTTGTATGTATACTTGGCAATATCTTCTCATGGAATCTTAGCAGTCCTAGTAAAAGAAGAGAAAGCAATAAAGTCGCCAGTATATTACATACGCCGTGCATTGAGGGACACCAAGACCAGATACCCGCAAATGAAAATGTTGGCATTCACATTAGTGACAACCGTTAGGAGATCGTTGCTATATTTCTAAGCTTATCCCATTAAGGTATTAATGGAACAACACTTAGGGAGAAACTGTAAAAACAAGATAGCTCAAGAAAACTGGTAAGATGTTTAGTGGAACTCAGCGAGTTCAACACCAATTAGATGCCTGACACCAAATTCATTGAATTCCCAACCAAAGTTGAATTTGCATCACACTAACAACCTTAACAAATCTTCTTGATGGATTTCCTTGCCAAAAGGTAGGAGAAATAGGGATCTATGTCGTGAGAGAAGGGGGACAAAAGCACTACTACATTGCCACACTTCATTTAAAATCACCAATAATGAGATTGAGTACAAAGTCCTAATAGCTAGACTCTCAATCGCGAAAACTTTAGGTGCCATGGAGATTGAAGCAATAGCAAATTCTCAAATCGTGGTAAACCAAATAACCAAAGCATACACCACGAAAGGGGAAAAAGTGAAAAATATTTGAATCGGGTGTTGGAGATCCACAACCCACTTGCCTATTTTAGACTTGAGCACATACCAAGCGAGGATAACACAGTAGCAGACAGGCTAGCCAAAGTCATCTTTGCAAGGGAAAAGGCAAATTTTTCTTTAGAGGTACAAAGAATAGTAATAAAGACCCTAGCGATTTGAGTATAGGTAAACCAAATAAGGCCTACGAGACCAGAGTGTGCCAAGTCAATATTAGAGTAGTTGGACACAGGGAAACTCCTCGAGGAGAAAGAAACAACAAAGAAGATAAAGAGGAATACAACATGTTTCATCAATATTGATGGAATCCTTTACAAAGAAAAAAAAAAGGTTTTGCCGCCCTATTATTAAGGTGCATCTCACTTGAGGAAGCGCAATACATCTTGGCAGTGATACATGAGGGCAATTGCAGTAATCATTCTGGAGAAAAGGTTTTGGAGAGAATGCCTTTAAGGTGCGATACTACTAGTCCAATGCCCTCAGAGACACCAAGCACTTTGCAAAGAAGTGTGTCATATGCCAAATCTACGCTCTCGTCCCACGTTGTCCCCCCGAGAAAAATTTTCTGTCACCACCCAATGGTCATTCACTCAATGGGGAATTGATTTGGTAGGTCCATTATAGGAAAATGAGGGGTAAAACAAAATGAATGGAGGTAGGGCTCCTTGCAACCATAACAACAAAATTCATCACCCAATTCATGTGGAAGAACATTGTCTACCGACTCAGCATCCCCCATAGTATAATCTCCGACAACGGGAAGCAGTTTGATTCAAATACTACAAATAATGGTGTGAAGAGTTGGGAATCCAAGCCAAGTACTCATCACTATGGCACCCACAAGATAACGGCAGGTGGAGGCGATAACAATTTCTTACTTGGGATTAAAAAAAAGCTTTAAGGATAGGAAAAGAGAATGTGTGGAAGAGCTCTTGGGAGTTCTGTGGGCCTACAGGAAAACCATTAAGGCCCTAACAAGAAAAATATCGTTCACATTGGCTTTTGAGAGAGAGACAGTCACTCTGGTATAAGTCAATTTGCCTACATAGCAAACCCACCGCTTCAGCCAACCTAAAAATGACAAAGCGATGGAAGAAAACCTCGCCTCCTATAAGAGAAAAGAGAAGAAGACAATGTTCAAAATATCCTCAACAAAAGGAAGATGAAGTGCTACTTCAACAAATGAATTAGACTTAGATATTTTAAAGTATATGACCTACTCAAGGAGATGGAAGTAACAACACAAGATGAATGAAAGCTCAAACCATGATGGGAAGGGTCATACATAGTAGTTGCTAGCAACTAACCAAGGTCATACCAGCTCGAGGATAGTCAAGGAAGGGAGTTGCAACACCCTTGGAATGCCGAGCATTTGAAGAAGTTTTACCATCAATTCTTTCTAAGATGTATTCAATAAAGCAAGATCAATAAAGGCGGGTAGTTGTTCAGCTCGCACGTCCATACCCAATGTCACGACCATCAGAATTGAGTCCAAAGACACGTGGTGAAGCCAACGAGCATAGAGGTCAAAGATCCCACAACACCCACTTACCCATGAAAATCAAGTCTCAATACTCGCGGTGGAGCCAATGGGCATGGAGGTTAAGAGACTGCATGACCTCCCCACTTACCCCACCA
Organism: Platycarya strobilacea; assembly: GCA_036898215.1. NCBI lineage: Eukaryota > Viridiplantae > Streptophyta > Magnoliopsida > Fagales > Juglandaceae > Platycarya > Platycarya strobilacea. Next base: position 20,195,957 of record CM072555.1, on the reverse strand, counting down.
AAGTTAAGTCCAAGAATCGCAGTGAAACCAATCGACATGGAGGTCAAGAGACTCTATGAGCCTCACTTACCCACAAAAATCGAGGCTAAAGAATCTAGTGGAACCAATGAGCATGGAGGTCAAGAGACCCCACGACCTCCCACGTAACCACCAAAGTCAATCCAAAGACTTGCTATGAAGCCAATGGGCATCGAGGTTAAAAAACCCCATAACTTCTTTACTTAGCCACCTCCAAAGACTCATGTTGGAGCAAGTGGCAGTGGATATGTATATCAATATGCAAATCCTGGATAAAACAAGTGCCAATATTAAAAAATGAAAGCTCAAAGGGAGACGTATCAATAACGTTAAATGAGGCTAAACCAAGAGCCACCATTATAAAAAGAAAGCACAAATAGAGGGTTATCACTACAACCATCCAAAGTATTGTTTGAAATAAAAAGAAAGAGAAAAAGAATAGAAAAGAAAGAAAAATCCTCATAAAGGTGGAACCGTCAAACGCTTCGAATGCGATATAGTGAACAAGAAGGCATCAGTTATTGTATTATGCCCCAAAGTGTCCACAAATTGGCATGAAACCCATTTGATTTGAAGGTGTTGAGGTCGAATCGCCTCAAGTCAGTCTGAGGTTATGCTAGTAGGTAAGATCGTAAGCGGCCCACACCAACCCCATAATCATATCCAAAGGCCTGATCCTTAACTACCTTGACAGCCACCAGTTGTGGAAGTAACGGCACTAGCTCACCCCTCAAAGCAGCCAATTCTAATTCTAGTTCAAACAACCGTTTCTTTTATTCCTTTACTTTTGTGTCTAAGTGTAGCATGGTTTGGTTAATTTTTTCCTACTTGGCATCCAATTCTTCTTTGTTCATCTTGTAAGGAGTATACCTATCGTGTAGATTCTTGTAATATCCCTTCATCTTTGACAACTGAAAGCCAAATTGCCTGAGAGCTTTCTCATGTGATGCCTTCACTTATGAAAGCTCAAGAGCAAGTTGTCTGTAGGCTTACTCATAAGAAGCCAATGCCTAGGTAGACCTCAATCGTTGTCACTTAACATCATCCAACAATTATTGAAAGGAGTTCAACTCTCCACACACATAAGGTAGTTGGGAATAAACAAAATCTCGTTCACACTCTGCCAATTGCAAGGCAAAGCTATTACGCACGTTAATGGATTTGCCACGTAGTTGCTCACCTCGAAGCTCAGACGCTTCATCATGAAGGAGCTTGAGGTCGCTTTCTAGGGAAAGGTTGTGCCCATTAGACTGCTCTAGGTAGAAATCCACCTCAGATTCCTTAGTTTTATTTCCCAATGGCTGACTTAGTTCATTTTTAGCAAAAAACCCAAACATTTGGCCTGGTACGTACTCATGACTCCATGTTGGCACGATAATCTAGAATCTAAGCCGTAAGGTCATCCATGTGGGATCTACCCAAAGAATGTGTCATGGGCTATACATGTAAAAGAAAGTACAACTAAGCTAGCAATTATACCAAAGACAAGAAAGTTTTCAAGCGTCGGGCCATTTTCACCCCTACTTCATCCTAGGGAGGGGAATTCAGATGAAAAGGCCTTTCAACCCTTCCTGTCATGGCTTACCACCCCTCCATGTGGGGTCTACCTAAAAAATGTGTCAAAGGCATAGAAGAAGTGGCTAGAACTTCTCCCTCAGGCACAAACATATCCTGACCGGTGAGGTTGACAAACTCAAATCTGCAGATGGGGCTGCCATCTCCTCAGTCTCCATCTTTCCAGCCATCCCCTTCGCCTCCATCTCCTATATCGTCCCCTTCCACTCCATCCTCTCTGGATGACCCACCGCCCTCCCTAGGGATTAAGGAATCCACGTCACCATTGAAGGAGGAGGGGGAAGGGGAGGGAATGAAGACTCTTTCATGGTCTATCCTAAGATGGTCATGGGAAGGGAATTTAGACTAGAGGCTTGATTCCCATAGTCACCAAGTTTGCCCTTCTTCGACAAAGAGTCCAAAACACGATTTTGGGCGTCACCATCAGTAGGAGTCACGAATTCAAATGCCTTAACCCCAACAATTCCTATAAAGAAGGCATTATATATGTTAATCTTAAATTTACTGCCACTTGGGGCTGAAATTGAGGAGAGGAGAAAAGGGAACTTAAATGAGGGTGTACTCAATGAGTTTGACCCCTTAGTGGGTAGAGCAAAGCCAAAGGTTGTGGCCAAGTCAATAAAGTCTTGGCCTGTGAGCCCATCAAGGTTGTCGAGCCCAGAAGACAAAGGCGACGACACGTGTACAGGAGAAGCCTCTCCCCGTAGTCGTATTAGCACCAAAATCAACAGCCACCTCTGACCTAACATCATCAACTACACCCTCAACATCGACAAGGTGATTAGTATGTGCCTCGTTTGTAGTATGGCGAAGACATTTTTTAGGAGTCACACAAGGTGGGAAGTAGGCCTTTTCTTTGAATGAGGCATTCTAGCCTTTAGTTGACGCCCCTAACGTGGGAGTGATCAAGCACAGTGAGGATTTGTTCGTTGTTGGTGGGGGCCAAGAGCTTCTCATTCCATAGGGCACCCTCATTATCCTTAGCCCAACTAAGGATTATGTTGATGCTAGAACACTCTCGATTAGTCAAGTCTATAAGAATCTTCTTCTCATCAGGAACCGTTCCCCAATTAGCCAGGATGGGAGAGTCGCATATCACCATTTTAGAGGCTAGAAATTCTTAGCCACCATTAGAAATAAGAAAAAAATTATCATCCTATTGTTTGGCATTCAAATGGCGGCTTTCAAATACCACCAAACGTTGTGAGCGAACACGAGAACTACAGATATTACTTCGTAACCATTTCGTAGAGTAGAAAGACATGAACTCGTGAACAGTTAGATCTGGATGCATCTCCCCCAAAGGTTTGGGAAGCATACAAAACACCATGCACGAACAGAAAAGCACATGCCAAGCATGTGAATGAAGTTGGCAGGAACTAATCGAAGGAAATCAAGGATGAATGGGGCTGTAGAATGGGAGGCATAGACCGTGTGTTTCTTTCAAAACTTGAGAAAAGGAAAGGAAACGAGAAGATGAAATGATGCAAATAGATGAAGAAGCAGAGAGGGAAAAAGAAGCAATGATGAGGGAATACCGGGAGGCGAAAGGATGACAATGTCATCAGCTATTGTTTTTGAATAAAAGTTAATAAATAAAAGCGTGAGAATTGTTATAGATGATGTGGGCCACGTCTTTAACATAACGGAAATTTGAATCTTCAAAAGCCCGCACCTTAGTTAGCATAGACCCTCAGCGGGATAAAAGGAGTAACGATCCCAGGGGTCGTCCATTTGCCCCAAACTAGCAGGGTAGAAAGAGCATGAATTCATAAATCTTTCAAATGCAGGCACGAAAGGAATTAATAGGATAATTGGAAGGGATATTTAGTCCCCAAAAGTTTAAGTCCATATGTTGGATGGCCCAAGTCTGAGGTCTCAAGAACTGGGGTTAGTCAGCAAGCCAAGGGATTGAACCTACAAACGCGTGTTGGATAATATAGTAAACAGATAATATAGTGATCAGGAATGCTATCCTACCAATTTATTCGAGGGTTATCCAAGATAGACTTTGAGGTCAATCATTATCATCACCTTCATATTCATTTAAATAACACCTTAAGGTAATGTATTTGGCATTCATTCATATACTTGTATTGACACTACTTTGTAATTTAAGCATCAGAGGTCCAAAGTTACCCGTGCCACCTTCTCATCTATTATAGGTCATTCTTGTAGTTGGTGGTGTAAAACACATCCGTAATAATCACCTAAATGGTGCATAAGAGAGATTAGACAGTTGGGGGATGTTGAAGTATGACGGGTGGTCAGACTAGAGGAGTGTGTGATGGCTGTAGGCGAGTGAACATCGACAAATTTGAATTTTATCATCTTGACAGAAAGTGGGAGGAAAATAGAGAATTTTGAAAAAAAATGACTAGAAATTAGTTGGCTGGAAAGTAACACCTAGAAGAGGCTCATAATAAAAGAATCAATCAAAAGAGGTCCACAACCAATTGCTTGGAGACAACACAAGTGATTTTGGACAATTGATTTTTAGAACTTGGGAGTGATGGAGTAGATCAGGACGAATATTTTAATGATAAGGCTGTGTGGTGTTTTTATAGGTGGGAACTCCTATATCTATACCCAAAATATTAAAGAGAAATGGAGAAAATACTAGAAGAAAATGGAAAAGAATTAGGAGGAGGATATGAGAAGGAAGATATTTGAACAATAGAGATGAGAGGAGGAAGAGAGAAGTTGGAGCTTCTCCCTTTGTTTGTTGTGGCTGTTCAATTTGTTAATATTAAGAGGGATGGTGGTTGAAAGAAGGCTTTAGTTTCAATCCATACACGTTTATCATTATCTGTCTAACTCTAAACTCATAGTTTTGAATTCTGTTTTCCCCCCTCTCCCTCGAATAGGCAAAAGCTCTACCGAAATAAGTTTGTGTGTTCCTTGATAGCGTAATTAAGGCTCGGAAGAAATTAATTAACATAAATAAAAGGAGTTTTCAAAGGAGTACTAGGCTACCATGAGAGCAAGCTTATATGAAACCCCTAGTCATTCACATGCCATATGAGTTTAGAATGGAAGTATGTTCTTGACACAAACTCTCTTTTCCAAGTTCTTTAACACATTTAAGAGAAAAAAAAATTGGACATATTAGAATGATCTAAACAACATATGGAGTAATTTTGATCCCTGACAATGTTGTCCAATACAAACACTTAACAAAACCAACCAAACATAAATATGTAGTTGAGAACTGTATAAATTAATTAGTTTCAACGGAGCATAGTCCAACTTAGGTGAGAGTATTCTCACAACTACTCCAAAATGCACAATAACATTATTTTAAGAAAGAAAAATATATCAATTGCAGAGATTCAGCATAAACTCTCTATATAAAGTCATTTTAGGTTAGAAACTAAAATATATATAGTTGCAAAAGCAGTTACGTATGAGGTAGATGTTAGATATTTTAACATGACATTAATAAACGGATCTTTGATTTTTTATGACCCATAATAATAAAATAATAATACGAGAAACATACATTTCTCCATCTGATTGATGAATAATTGGTCTGACTATGAAAGAAAGATCACCCTAACAACTTTACCTCATAAGTGTCTCCCGATGGCTAGAGGCACTCTAATGTTGTAGGTGAGAACCCTTAAACCTCCCAGTGCTAATTATAGACTTCCGACCGTCAAGAAATCTAAGAGTTTGTGTCTCACTATAATTAGAGATATAAAGTTTTAATCTTATTTCTTAACAGTAATTCTTATCCTATCATAACTCAAATATTAACCAATAAGTCTTGAGCTATTTCAAATTATATTAAGATGGGTGTGTGGGACACAAAGTTTAAATAAAACTCTTACATTCTCCTACTTGGCCCATATGCCCATAAAATAATATTTTTCGTTCATGGGCTTACCACATGGAATTAGCCATATTGCACAAATTTATTTCCTAAACTTTTCATAACTTAAAACACCTTTCACGAGTTCTGTAATATTGCTGTCAAATCAGTTACTAATGCGAGTCATGATGGTTCTATGTTATACAATCAACAAATTCTCTCTCATGTACCACAACACTAATAACTTAATTTAATACGTTCTTTAATTGGGATAATTAAGGCTAATACAGTAATGTCTTTGGGTTCCAATTCATATCTATTGTAGAAATTATCTTGTTATTATTCATCCATGCCATTCAATATACATATAAAATGAAAAGACGAGAAAATAGAAACAAAATAATCATAACTGATATCATTAAGTGTCCAAATAGAATTATAACATTTATGAGTTCAATAACATATTTACATCATAAGACCTATAATGTTAACATGTTCTTTAAACTGCTTCGCTACCCAACCCTTTGTTAATGGGTCTGTTATCATAAGCGAAGTACTAATATGTTATATGGACAATATTTGTTTCTGTACTTCCTACTTGGCGTTTAGGTATTTTAGCTCCATGTGCTTAACACCTTTAGAATACCTATCATTCTTGGAGAAAAAGACTACAGAGGAATTATCACAGTAAATTTTCAGCGGCCTGGCTATAGAGTCGACAACTCCAAGCCCCGACATAAAGTTCCTCAACCATAAACCATGTACTATGGTCTCAAAGCATGCCACAAATTTAGAGCAGCTGGTAGAATCAGAGTCTGAGTATCCAGTTACCTCCAAACTATCAGTTTTTCTGAAGGTAAGCTGATAATCCTTAATTCCTTGCAGGTATTGTAATACCCTCATTACTGCTTTCCAACAATGAACAAGTTTTCATGTCAAATTTCTCAAGAACTCTTTCTATGTAACTTTTATTGAGACAATCCCAACAATCCTTATTTTCGATCTTGAAAAAATCTCGATTCCTATCACAAAGGATGTCTCATTCGTACTGTTCATTTCAAAGTTCTTAGAGAGAAAACTCCTGGTTTCATAAAGTAAGCCAAGATCACTACTAGTCAACAAGATATCATCAACATATAGGATCAAATTTATGAACTTACTCATACTGACCCTTAGGTATACACACTGATCAACGATGTTCTCTGTAAAATCAAAGGCAGTAATGATATCGTTGAGTTTGAAATACCATTGTTGGGAAGCTGACTTAAACCCGTATATCGATTTCTTAAGCCTACATACTAAGTGATCTTTGCCCCTTTCTGAGAAGCCTTCGGGCTACTCCATGTAGATCACTTCATCCAAACTCCTATTTAAAAAATTTGTTTTCACATCCATCTGATGTAATTCTAAATCATAATAACCCACCAATGCTATAATGATTCTAAAGGAGTCCTTTTTAGATAATGGAGACAAGATCTCTTTGTAATCAATACCTTCTTTCTAGTGATACCCTTAACAAGAAGTTTGGCCTTATATCGTTCGATGTTGCATTTCGAGTCGCGTTTAGTCTTAAAGACCCATTTATACTCAATTCTTTTACTTCCTTCAATCAACTCAACGAGATTCCAGTATTGATTCTAATCCATGAATTTTAACTCTTCTTTCATGGCATTGATTCACTTACTAGAATCACTTCCCTTTATGACTTGTGAAAACGTTAGTGGATCTTTAATTGTCCCAATGTCAAATTCAGATTCTTGGAGATACACCACATAATTTTTCGAAATGGTAAGTCTCCGATCTCTCTGAGATCTGCGCAATACAATCTGTTCTGGTGACTCCAAACTTGGTTTATCAATGATATTATCATTCTGAGATGGATAATCATTTACTTGTTCCATGATATCATTGTGATGATCAATTAGATGAACTATTAGCTTTTTTGAAGATGTAGGTATAGGGACATCTAGCCGTACTTTCTCAATAATCACATATCTGGGTTCAATTCTCCAACAATTCTCAAACTGTGATTAGGACAGTAAAATTTGTACTATTTGGATCTCTCTAGGTAAACAATGATGAACCCGCTTACTGTTCTATGATCCAATTAATTTTCATATGGGTTATAAAGTCTTGCTTTGGCTGGGCAACCCCAAACATGCATATGTCTCAACGTTGGTGTCATACTAGTCCATAGCTCGAAATGAGTTTTTGGAACTACTTTATTAGGAACTCAGTTCAAGATATATATTGTCGTCTTAATAACTTCACCCCATAATGATTTGGGTAAAGTGAAATTACTTATCATACTTCTAACCATATCCAGTAAGGTTCGATTACGTTTTTCAGCAATTTCGTTTTGCAGTGGCGTTCCGGGCATCGTGTATTTTGCAACAATACTACGTTGTTCAAGAAGTTTGACAAATGGGTCTGGATTACAACCCTATTCATCATACTTTCTATATTATTCTTCGCCTCTATCTGACCTGATGATTTCCACCTCTCTATCTAACTGTCTTTCCACCTCTATGAGAAATACCTCAAGTGTCGATACAGTTTGAGATTTCTCATGTAAGAGATAGATATATCCAAACCTTGAAAAATCATCTATAAAGGTGATTAAATACTTTTATCTACTAAAAAATTCTATGAAAAATGGTCTATATATATCTGTGTGAATTATTTTAAGAAGCTATTTACTTCTTGTGGCACATTTCTTAGTATGTTTGGTTTGCTTTCCTTTTATGCAATATACACACACTTCAAGATTAATAGAATCAAAATGCGGAATAATTCATTCTTTTACTAATCTATGTAACCCTTTTTTGGAGATGTACCCAATCTTTTATGCCACAAGTCATCAAATTTCTTTTAATTCCAAAAAAAAAAGTTCATGGTGTTGGATGTCAGAATTTTTAATAAATGTAATATTGAGACAGAATCGATAAAAACCATCAAAGAAAAACCTAGAACCAATAGAAAAATTATTTTAAACGTGTTGTAACTAACATTATGGAATGATAAAGAAAAACCATCAGTTTTTAGTTTAGATAGGAAAATCAAATTATGCCTCATAAAATTACACATATACTTTGTTATGAAAATCTAAACAATGATCGATACTCAAAATTAAACAAAAAGTTCCAGTGGCTAAAATTTCAAGTTTATTATTATTTTCTATAAAGATAAATGATCGTTGGAGTTTAATGTTTAGCTTATAAGGTATGCTTCATGGTTATAAAAACATGAACATTAGCACCTGAATCTAGCCATCAAGAATTAGTGGGAACATGTACAATATTTTATTCAAAACCTACAAAGGTAAGTGACTTACCTTTCTTTTCAAATCAAACCTTACATTTATGACATTTAGCTTTCATGTGTCCAATAGTTTCCACAAATTTAGCATTTGCAATTATTATGCTGAACCTGATTAACTTTCACAGGTTTCTTTCCTTTCAGAGGTCTAGTTCGTTTCCTTTATCATAATGGTGCATTTTCTTTCTAGCTTCTTTATTCACAAAATTAACAAAGCAATGTCCGTGTTGTTTCAACTTAGCCTTCCCTGAATTACATTACTTGCTAACTCATTCACATTTAATTTATCTTTGATAGCATTATAATACATTTGAAATGGATCATACCGAGATGACAATAAGTTCAAAATAAATTGAACAATGAATGACTCCTCTACTTTCATTCTCATGATTCATAATCTGGCAATAATATTTGTCACATAATGCTTTGAGTTAGACACTTATGAACCGTAGTCAGAATTTAAACAATTATGGATGAACTAGTAGTGTCATCAAGACCCTTCTTTGAAAGTAGATATTAACACACAAAATGTTTCATCTGGTATTAAATTCTGTGAATAAACTAGTTGTATCATTAGAATTATCATTTGGGAATAAATTCTGATATACAAAGTGTTCTCTCCAACCCTACTTTTATGGATGAAGTAGTAGTGTCATCAAGACTCTCCTTTGGGAGTAGATCTTAACACACAAAGTATTCCTTTCAACCTTATTTTTTATGAATAAACTAGTAGTGTCATCAAGACTCCCCTTTGGGAGTAGATCTTGACACAAAATTGTTCCCTCCATCATATTCACCTTATTATAGGTTTTAATGATTTTTCATCAAAATGAAGAATATTTTGTACATTTGGACAACCAATATTTTCTTTGATTTTGATGTAATCACTTGCCCAAAATTGGATAAATAATATATGGCATGATAATAAAAGCCCGAATAAACAATTCATACATGTTTAACAATAATCACATGTATATAAATTTAATGAAATCTTCATACATGTAGGTTACAATAATAACATGTATATAATTTGATAAAATTTTCATACATTTGCATAAAAATAAAGCATGCAAAGAAAATAAACTTTGATCAAACCTTTCAATACTTTGATGAATTTTACTGCATATATGAATAATACTATTAAGTAAGTTCTCACCAAATATTCTTCTTTTCTAGACAGAATTTCAAGGTTCCCAAGAAAGATTGTAGAGTCACAACGGACACACTTAAAATTTTCAATCTTCTAGACAGAACCGCCTGAATTTGTACATATCCATACTCTCACAGCAAAAATCATAAAATATTTCATGTTTAAATCAAAATAATTTCTAATCTCATAAGAAAATCACAATAATACCATGAATAGAAATTTAATAAAATTTTCATACATGTATGTAACAATAAAAACATATATATGAAATTTAATACATGTATTTAACAATAATAACATGCATAAATTTAATACACAATAATATGCATATAAAATAAAATTTAATACATGTACATACCAATAATATGTATATAATAATAATATCCATATGGGTGGAGACCCGAGTTCTGTTAAATGACAACTTTGAATGTTGACCGGGTCAGGCTACTGTACAAACCCAAATCCATTTTCTTTTAGTCTCCGTTTGGGCCAGACCCCAAGCCCAACCCAGAAGTGATCCTTTCATTTTTTTTGTTTGTTGTTTGTTGGGTTGGGTAGTGGCCCGCAGCCCATTGGTTTTCTTTTCTACCAAATGGGCCAAAGCCAACAACCCAACCCAATAGCCCAACCCATACTGAAGTCAAAAGAAACCATAATTCTCTTCTTCTCCTCCAACAGCTGCTGCCCATTTTCAGAACACAATCTACTGCAACATAAGACACAGGTGTCGCCGGCAATGAGGACCGATGGGTTTCCGTCCACCCCTTGCCGTCGGTTGCAGGCCTTGTTCCCTTTTTTTTTTACGTGGCTAGTGGGCTTGATACCCCACTGCGGCCTTTACATAGATGTTGGCGAGGAGTTCAGCTCCTCCTTCTGACGCTGATCTTTACCACAACGTCCAATAAGAACCTTGAATAGGTAGGGCAGTACCCATTCGGGACTTTACAGTCCCTTTGTGCCACCGGCCACATTGTTTACAATTGCGTGTTGAGCCACACCTATGGCGCTACACCCTTACCCAACAGCTACACAAAATAGCCACACGGCGGCTAACAGTTACATGACCCTTCAAGTTCTCAACACAGAAACCATCAACACTCATCTTTCTCCCATCGTAACATAGTACAAAAGGAAAATAAAATTTACAATAATTGCACAACACAAAATTTTCAAGCATCGTATCTACGTGTAGATTTTGATTATAACAAATAAATTCAAGTCTCAAACTCAAATTATTTATGCAATGGAGTGAAGCGCATATCAAGTATAAAAGAACAAGTCTACAAATGAAACTCATAGATTATTTTTGTACATCTCTTGATAAAATTCGAAATTGGATTAAGGCTCCAAATTACTTTTTTTTCTCATAAAACATCAAATTACTTTTTTCACATATGTAAGACATTTTTAAATGTCTTAGTTTTAAAAATTATGTTTTTTACATGTGCATAACATCATAAAAAAAATATAATTTTATTATTTTGTTTAATGATGTTATGCACATGTGAAAAATATAATTTTCAAAACTAAGACATTTAAAAATAATACCAATTGGTATCAAAGCAAGAACTCTGTTATAAGATTAACTATTTGTTGAGTTAAAATCATATGGCTAACATTGCAGCTACTTTCGCTGAAGGTCAATCTAGTAGTTGACCTCCGCTATTTTGTGGAGATAATTATATTTTCTAAAAAGTTAAAATGAGAGTATTTCTTCAGTCTCAAGGTCGAGAAATCTGGAAATGTATTGTAAATGAGCCTTATATTCCAACAAAAACTGTTGATGGAGTAAAGGTAAAAAAGGAAGATGAAGAGTTTGATCGCGAAGACGATAAACTTTATACTGTGAATGTAATGACTATGAATTTTCTATATAATGCTCTCAATGGTAATGAATTTAACAGAATAATGACTTGCAGGACAGCAAAGGAAATTTGTGACAACTTCGAAATAATCTATGAAGGAACTTCGCAAGTCAAATAATCAAAAATTTATATTCTTATGCATGAATATGAAATGTTCAAAATGAATGATGATGAATCTATATCTTCTATGTATACTCATTTTACTAATATTATAAATAGTTTGACATCTCTTGGTAAAGTTTATTCCAGTTTGGAGATAGTAAAGAAAATTCTCAACTCCTTGCCAAAACGTTGGGAATCAAAAGTGACAGCAATTCTTGAAGCTAAAGATCTCACAAAACTCAAAGTAAATGAACTTATCGGATCACTTATTACCCATGAGTACACATTGAAAAGAGGAGAAGCAGAAGGAAAGCAAAAGAAGAGTTTGGCACTTAAAACTGTTTTTCATGAAAGTGAAAGTGATGAAAATGAAGAAAGTGATGACGAAAAGATTGTCATGATCACAAGAAAATTTAAGATATTCTTGAAAAATAAAGCTCCTCCAAGGAAACCTTTCAAAAAATCTTCCAACAAAAATACAGGTAAAAATGATTCATTAATTTGTTATAAATGTAAAAAGTCAAGACATATCAAGGCAGATTGTCCCCTACTAAAGAAAGATCGATACAAAGGCAAGAAAGCAATGAAAGCTACACGGGATGATGATTCAAGTAGTACAGACAGTGATGCAAGTAATGAAAAATCTGCAAATCTTTGTCTTATGGCTAAAGATGATATTGAGGTAACAAATTTCGAAAATATTGAAAATCTTTCTTATGAAGAATTACAAAATATTTTAGAGAGGTATATAAGGAATTTGAAAAATTGGGTATCAAGTATACCGCGTTGAAAAAGAAAAATTATTCTTTAACAAATGAAATTGATGCTTTAATAAAAGAAAAAATAGTTTCAAAAGATGAAAATGATGAATTGAAAAAGAAAGTGTCTGATTTAGAAAAGATTGTTGAAAATTTCACAAATGGAAAAAGAATTTTCGAAAAACTTCTTGGTAATCAAATATGTGTTTTTGATAAGGTAGACTTGGGATACATGTCAAAAGAAAAACTCAAATCCTATTAAAATGTCTTTGATAAACCCATTAAATCAAAACCAAACTTTCAAAATTCTTTTCCTAAAAATAGATTTGTCAAAGAAAGACATTATTACAATCACTTACGTTCTTCAAGTATGTTACATGTTATTTGTAATTTTTGTAATAAAAATTGTCATAACTATCATGCTTGTCCTATTAGAAGAAAACATACAATGACTATTAGGGTCATATAGGTACCAAAAAATCTTATTTGTTCTAATACTAATAAATAAAGGACCCAAAGAACATGGGTACCAAGAAAAATTATTTTAATTATTTTTGTAGGTATGCATGAAGTCTTCCATAAGTAAAACAAGATAGTTTTTAGATAGTGGATGCTCAAGATACATGACAGGAGATAAAACTAAGTTTATTGATCTCACTCCTAAAGAAGAAGGACACGTGACATTTAGAGACAATTCAAAAGAGAAGATCATGGGAATAGGTAAAGTTGGTAATAAGTTTTCTCTCATAATTGAAGATGTTCTACTTGTTGAAGGTCTAAAACATAATCTTTTAAGTATAAGTCAATTATGTGATAAAGGATTTACAATTACCTTAAAAAAGGATAAGTGCATTATTTTAAATAATCATGATTGCAATGTTTGTTTTATTGCTCTTAGAAACAATAATCTTTATACAATTGAATTTGAAAAAATTATCTCACAAGATACTATTTGTTTATCAGCTCAACATGAAATAGTTGGTTATGGCATAAAAGGTTAGGTTATGCAAATATGGAATTTATTTTCAAACTTTCAAAAAATGATCTTGTGAGAGGTTTGCCAAAAACAAACTTTTTTAAAGACAAAATCTATTATGCATGCCAATTTGGTAAACAAATAAAAACTTCTTTCAAAATCAAGAAACATATTTCCACTACTAAACCTTTACAACTAATACACATGGACTTTTTTGGACCAAACAGATTTGCGAGTCTAGGAGGAAAATGTTATGTATTTGTTATTATTGATGATTTCTCTAGATATACTTACGTCATCTTTCTCGCTCATAAAGATGAGGTACATAATGCCTTTACTAAGTTATGCAAGAGAATTCAAAATGAAAAGAGTTATACTATTTCAAACATCCGAAGTGACAGGGGGAAAGAGTTTGTCAATAAATATATTGAGTCTTTTTGTGATGAAAATGGTTTTCTGCATAATTTCTCTGCTCCTCGAACTCTTCAACAAAATGAGGTAGTAGAGATGAAGAATAGATCTCTTCAAGAAATGGCAAGAACAAGGCTTAATGAAAATAGTTTACCTAGTTATTTTAGGGCCGAAGCGGTAAGTACTGTATGTTATATTATAAATAGAGTTATGTTAAGATCTAAATTAAATAAAACTCCTTATGAGCTTTGGAATGAGAAAAAGTCCAACATTGGTTACTTTCGTATATTTGGATGCAAATATTTTATACTCAATGGCAGAGATAATTTAAGAAAGTTTGATGTAAAATCTGATGAAGGTATCTTTCTTGGGTATTCAACAAATAGTAAACTTATAGAGTATTCAATAAAAAGACTTTGACTGTACAAGAATCTATGCATGTAGTATTTGATGAATCTAACCCTCTACTTTCTAAGAAATCTATTGATGAAGAATCAAAAAATACAAATAACAAAATAGTCTCAATCTCAACAAAGAGAATACAATAGAAGAAATCTAACATGGAGACATGAGGAAAGATTATCAAGACTTAGTACAAGATGCAACCAAACAGTGGAAACATGTGAAAGATCATTCAGTGGAACAAATTCTAGGAGAACCTTTACAAGGTGTAAGTACTCGATCATCTCTTAGAAATATTTATAATCACACTGCTTTTCTATCTCAAATTGAACCCAAACAGATTGATGAAACACTCATTGATGAATCATGGTTTCTAGCTATGCAAGAAGAGTTAAATCAATTTGAAAAAAATAATGTATAGACACTTGTTCCTAGACCCAAAAATCATGCTATTATTGGAACAAAATGGGTTTTTAGAAATAAAAAGGATGAGTCTGGAATCATCACTAGAAATAAGACTCGACTTGTAGCCCAATGTTTCAATCAAGAGAAAGGAATCGATTATGATGAAACGTATGCACCTGTTGTAAGATTAGAAACTATTCGAATGTTACTTGCATATGCATGTTATAAAAATTTCAAACTTTTCAAATGGATGTTAAAAGTGCTTTCTTAAATGGTTTTATAAATGAAGAGATATATATTGAGAAACCTCCAGGTTTTGAAAATCATGTTTCTCCTAATCATATTTTTAAACTCACAAAAGTATTATATTGACTCAAACAAGCTCCTAGAGCTTGGTATGAGATGTTTAGTGGTTTCTTGATTGAAAAAAGTTTTTCAAAAGGAAAGATTGATACAACTCTTTTTATCAAATATGAACAGGATGATATTCTTCTAGTTCAAATTTGTGTTGATGATATAATATTTGGTGCTACTAATGAAAATATGTGCCAAGATTTTGCTAAGAGTATGTAAGAAAATTTTGAAATGAGCATGATGGGATAACTTAATTTCTTTCTTGGATTGCAAATCAAGCAAGCAAAAAGTGGAACATTCATTAATCAGTCAAAATATATCAAAGAGTTTTTCAAAAAGTTTGAGATGGAAGGTGCGAAGGTAATTGGAACACCAATGAGTCCAACCACCAAATTTAATAAAGATGAAAGTGGTAAGCCAGTTGACTCAAAGGTATATCGAGGTATAATTGGTTATTTATTATATTTGACATCTAATAAACCAGATACTATGTTCAGTGTATGTTTATGTGCACGTTTTCAATCATTTCCAAAACAATCTCATTTGATTGCAGTCAAGCGTATTTTTAGATATCTTGCCGGTACATTGACCTAGGGTTATGGTATCCTAAATACACTTCATTCAATCTTATTAGTTATTCAGATGCGGATTATGCTGGTTGCAAAATTGATCGAAAAAGTACTAGTAGAACATGTCATTTTTTTAAGTCATGCACTTGTTTCATGGTTTAGTAAAAAGTAAAATTATGTTGCATTATCTACTGCTGAGGCAGAATATGTTGCTGCAGGCAGTTGCTGTGCTAAAGTTCTTTATATGAAGCAGCAACTTGAGGATTTTAAACTTATATACAATCATATTCCTATTAAATGTGACAATACTAGTATTATAAATCTTTCAAAGAATCCAATACAATATTCTAGGACCAAACATATTGAAATTAGATATCATTTTCTTAGAGATCGCGTGCAGAAGGGCGATATTGTATTAGAATTCACAAGCACACACGATCAATTGGCAGACATTTTCACAAAATCCCTACCAGAAGATAGACTATGCATGATTATAAGAGAAATAGGAATGATGCATGCCATGAATATCTGCTAGATATTTTTATTCCATTATCTCAAATGACCTACAGAAACTTGAAATCTTCATTTCGATTGGCTAATCCTTTAGATAAAGATGTCATGATGATCTATGAGGATTTTAAATCCTTATTCTGTTGCTTTAAGTCTACTATTTTTCTATTAAACTCTTGAACAAGTCGTTAAAGAACATCGATCTTTCATTAAACTTCTCTATCTCGCGAGTTTTGGACTGCAACCGAGCAGAAAAAGCGACAATGGACGATGAGTATCAAGTTCCGAGACTCATAAGCTCGTAAATGGCATCATGATCTGATTTATTAGCTAAATCAGTATTTTTTTGCTTCATGGCGCCTACAACAGATGCAGAAATAGTTTGAGGTGAAGGATATCTCATATCTTGATCACGAGAAGCACTAAAAGAAAATTGATGAGCCATTGAAATTTTGTAGAGTGAGAATGAAGATGAACTACAGAGATGAAAAGAAAATTTGATGCGAATTAGATAAAGTTAAGGATTGCTTTTATAAAGATGGAAATAAGTACAAGACAAACTGTCATCTTTTCAAATCTTACTTAGTCAAGTTTACAAGATATGCCGGATGCATATTATCAAAAGTTACCGAACTAAGTCAGCGAGATTTATTGCAGATTGTCTCTGTTTTTCTCATGAAACGCTGTCATTATCTGCTGATATTGACTCTGTACTTGAACTCTCACTCATTCCGATTCCTCTATTTGAAGTTTTAAAACACAAACTAATTCTGTCAAATATTTATTTTCTTGCTTTAACATCTTATTCTTTCTACCTTTATTTGCAAGCTTTTGATACAGAATAGATATTTGATTGTTAAGTCGATCAATCTCATTTGTCCTCGCTAGTAATCTCCGAGACATGGTTGTAACAGAGGCAGCATATTGAGCACTGAGAGTTCTTGATGCTGCAACAATCTCAGAATTAGTCCTACCAGAAAAATGCATCTCTGCTTCTATCATGGTGTTAACAATCTCATGAGATAGAATGACTGGTTGAGACGGTTCCTGATTCAAATCCGGAAGGTTATTAGACAAAATTTTCTCCACCATTCTATCGTTTTGAATAAACAGAAACTGGATCAATGAGTAGTGTGAACGTTTATTTGAGTATCCGACAGGTGAAAATGGTCTTTTAAACCGCAACTTTCAAATCTCGATAATATTTTTCAATAATATCACGTGGATTTAAATCTGCTTTCGCACCGATTGCTAGAGCTAGGCCTCCAACCTTTACAGGTTTTGTCGGACATGCGTGGCTTCGCACCAAATTGCCAGAGTTAGACCTCCAACCTTTGCAAGTTTTGTTGGACACGCGTGACTCCGCACTGAATTGCCAGAACTAGGCCTGCAGCTTTTGCTGCCTTTGTTAGACACGGATAACTTTACTTATTCAACTTCAAATCTCTGCAACATCTAATTCGTCAATAATATCAAGTGGATTTAAATCTTCTTCCGCACCGAGACGATAAAGTTCGGCTCCAACCTTTGTTGGGCACGGGTGGTTCCAACTTCTACTCTTTAACACACCATTTTATTTGGTTATTACTTATTGCGAAAAAAAAAATCTTACTGAAACCAATTACAGTTCCTTTTTAATGATGCCAAAAGGGGGAGAAGTTTTAGACGTAAATATTTTAGGTTTTTAACTCTGTTATATATGTTGAAATTATATTTATCTATTACTTGAAAAACTAATACATATTCTCAGGGGGAGCTTAAGCATTACTGCAAGTCTCAAAATTCTACCAAGTATTTGTCATCATCAAAAAGGGGGAGATTGTTGAATCCAAGGTTTTAATCTTCGTATCTACATATAGATTTTGATGATAACAAATAAATTCAAGTCTCAAACTCAAATTATTTACGCAGTGGAGCGAAGTGCACATCAAGTATAAAAAAACAAGTTTACAAATGAAACTCATAGATTATTTTTGTACATCTCTTGATAAAATTCGAAATTGGATTAAGGCTTCAAATTACTATTTTTTCTCATAAAACATCAAATTACTTTTTTCACATATGTCTTAATTTTGAAAATTATGTTTTTCACATGTGCATAACATCATCAAACAAAATAATTTCGAAAATTATATTTTTTTTTTATAAAAACTTGAATTTATAAGATGATTGATTATCATATTTGACATGTGCATATTTTATTTGAAAGTCTTGAAGGGAGGTGGTGTGTTTTTTTGACAAATGCAAAATGTAGATATTTTGTTTGAGAATCTTAAAGGGTGGTTGTGTGTTTTTTTGACAAATACAAAAGGAAGATGATTTTATTTGAAAATCTTAAAGGGTAGTTGTGTTTTTTTTTTTATATATGCAAAAAGAAGATAATTTTGTTTGAAAAATAAATCATGCTTATTTTGTTATGTATGAAAAGTAAAAGATTATGTTTGATTTCTTTGAAAAATGAATGGAGTTGTCTTTGACAAATGCAAAAATGAAATGTTTTTATTTGAATTTTTTGAAAAGTGAATAGTGCTCTTATTTGATATGGAAATCTTTTCAAATTTGAAATTGAAGACTCATTTGTCTATAAATAGCTCACTTGAGTTTTACAAAAATCACAACAACAAGAGCTTACACATCTATTTCTAAGTTTTGCATCATTATTTCAAAACTTTCATTCTCTCTTTTCTAAAATTTTAAGTTTTAATTCTTGTTCTTTTAAGAGAAATATAGGTTGCACTGTATTGTTTCTATCTCACTCATTAAGGAGTGTACTTTGATAGTTTACTCACTATCAACTCTTGTATTTGTAAGAGGGTGCGTATAACCCTTGTGTGTGTAGAAGGTGTTCT
Source organism: Platycarya strobilacea (assembly GCA_036898215.1). NCBI lineage: Eukaryota > Viridiplantae > Streptophyta > Magnoliopsida > Fagales > Juglandaceae > Platycarya > Platycarya strobilacea. Next base: position 20,176,881 of record CM072555.1, on the reverse strand, counting down.
ACACGGGAAATAGTTAAATCACCAAGTGTGAGGTGATTGAAAGTGTCGAGGGTGTTCTATACGGATTCTTTGGAGCAGTGCTGCTCAAAGGTGTAATAGGTTTCTATCTCCACCTAAAGGAAATTGAATAGTGGATTTGGAATCCTTAAAGGGTAGCTTGAGGCAAGGACGTAGGCAGTGGGACTGAACCTCGTAAAAATACTGAATTTGCTTCTTCTTACCATACTCTTTACATTTATTGCTATTTTATATTTTATTTATATTTTATATTGTGTATTTGATTTATAAGTATTAATTTTTTATAATATAACTTAATTTAGCCCCCTCTTGTATTAGTCATCTGAGCAACAATATACATAATAGATAAAAGAGAACGTAATTTCTCTTTTAGATCAAAACAGGTATTTATTTTTGTCTTTCATAGAATGTGATAAAATCGTATATACGAAATCACAAATAGAATAAAATATTTATTCTGTTTATTTTATCGAGATCATAAAAAATCTATAACTTGTAGCTCTGCTACCACATGTTTGATATTTTAACATAACATTAATAAACGGATTTTTAATTTTCTATGCCCCACATTAATAAAATAATAATACGATAAATGTATATTTCTCAATCTGATTGATAAATAATTGATCAGATTATAAGAGAATGATCACCTTAACAATTTGCTTTATAAGTGTCTCCTGATGGCTAGAGGTACTCTAATGTTGTAGGGGAGAACCCTTAAACCTCTCAGTGCTATTTATAGACTTCCGACCATCAAGAAATGTAAGAATTTGTGTCTGATTTTAATTAGAGATATAGAGTTTTAATATTATCTCTTAAGAGTCATTGTTATCTCATCATAATACAAATATTAACCAATAAGTCTTGAGTTATTTCAAATCATATCAAGATAGATGTGTGGGACACACAGTTTAAACAAAACTAACGATGTTTTGAAAAGGAAGTCATCTTTCACATATAAATATCATATGTGATGTCTTTTTCGTTTCGTCGAAAATCAATTTTACTATATAGTCACTTATGACCTCTCTCTATGTCCTACAATAGTGATTTTTTTGACATTATTACTGCAATGATGTTGTACCATGCCAAATTGGATTCTTATGACTTTTTTTTTTTTTTGGACATGTGCATTCTTATTACTTAAATTCATATTGAATTAAAAATTCTTTCACGAAATATTTGCCTATGCAATGTAAAGCAAGATAATAAATACGTGCTTAATGAAATGCAAGGCCCCAGGCTAAGTGGGTACATCCCTAACCAAACGGAGAGGCTAATTAAGTGAGGTGACACGTTTAGCAACCCAAAAGTCTAATGGGTGGAGATACCGAACGGCGAGAGATAAAAGAGATTATAATTAATAAAAAGTAAGATACTAAAAGCATTGGATTGGTCATTTTTATTTTTAAAATTTAAAAAATATATAATTTTTTCTTTTTTAATTAATCACTTAAAGCATAAAATTTATATTAGATTAACTACTACACTCTTTATAATAATAAAATATTGATATTTTTTATTATTTATATTTATTTAATTATTATTTAATCATTTTTTTATTTTATTTTTATAATCCTCAATAATCTCTTAAAATTATATTCATATTCATTTTCTTAATAAAAATATATTTAAATATTTTTTTATATTTTATAATTATACTAACTATATATATTTTAATAATCTAATTTGATATATAAATAATTATTTTTTGTTAAAAAATTATTTTTTTCAACCAAATAATTACTTATATAATTATTTTCAATAGATGGAAATGTGAATAGTTCTTTTCATATATGAAAAATAAAATAAAAGAATTGTAAACTTTTCAAAATTTGAAAAGTGAATGATCAATTCAAATTTTGAAGACTACTAACATTGGGCTAATTCAATGCAAATGCTTTAATAAGCTTGCAACCAATAATTAGTCATTTCGGTTGCAACCAGCAACTAGTCATTTTAGAGTTGGGTGGGGGCTAAGAACACCATCATTAAATTGATTAAAAGTCAAATCTAATATATTTTTAGTCAATAGATCCTAAAATAAAGCCACATTGAATTGGCTATGGTTTTAAAAAATTTTGGCTTTAGCTACATGCTAAAACTTATTCCATTTTTGACAATCATATTGGCCAAATATATATTATATCAATTTCTTCTCTCTCTTATTCATACAAATGTCTATTTTATTAATTTCTTTAGCAATAAAGTAAAAGTTTATATTCATGTAAATGTTTATTTTATTAAGCAGTTTTTTTAATTATTAATTATTAATTTAATTGGAATAGAATATGATTATTAATTAATTTTTTAACTCATAATTTAATTAGAATATGATCATTAATTAATATATAATAAGTTGAATAGTAAAATATGATAAAATAAAATAATTTAATAATTACAAAAAGCTAGATATTTTTTTAATAGTAATTACTCATTACTATATAATGGATAAATAGATAATCCAATATGAATATTTGATATGAATAATTAAAGTCAATTATTGTTATATTATTTTATTATTATATAATAAAAAATTAGCTAATCCAATGTAGGGACTTATGGAATAGTCAAATGTCAAATTCCTATTTCATTAACTAAAATTGTCCTTTTAAGTTTGGATAATCTAATGAGTGTTCGGCTAAAAGCCAAATTTCATATAGAAATAGCAATTTTATTGGATTTGCTAAAAGGAAAATCCAATGTACTTTTAGCCATTATGCCTTAAAATAAGGTTATATTGAATTGGCTAAAGTCCACAATTTTTTGATTTTTTCTACAATATTGCTAAAATTTATACCATCTTTGGCATTCCCTACTCACAGGCCAAATTCTTATTTTATTAATTTATTCTGTTTTTTTTCTTCTCTCTTTTTTCTTGAGTAAATTCATTACAAGAAAAATAATTATTTATGACAGATTATTTACGGCCATGATGATTATTTGAGATAAAAATAGACATATTTTAATAAGAAATAATCATTTTAGCTAGAAATAGTTAGCCACAAGTAAGAAATTTTCTTGTAGTGAAAAGAAAAGTTGGTAAAAAAATATAATTAGATGAAGAACAAGTAGATTTTTTTAATTATTAATTAATAATTTAATTTAAATAGAATATAATTACTAATAAAAATCTTATGAATAATATATTTATTTATTACTAATAACTTCATGATCTTGTTATATAATTTAATATTTCTTATTTGATCAAAATTTTTATAAAATTGACATTTTGTTTTAATATTAGGAAAACTTGCTTGAGCCTGATTCTAATTTGCATTTTATCTTTTATAACTAAGACAACGTTCAATTATCAATAGATAGAATTCAAGAAAATATAAGTGTCTATTAGTTTGGATAAAGCCCTAAATATGCATGCTTATGAGAGAATATAGAAGCAGAACAACGCAGATTATTAATTAAATAGAATATGATTATTAATTGATATATAATAAGTAAAATAATTAAATATAATAAATAAAATAAATTAATAATTACAAATAATTAAATATATTTTTAATTATTAATTAATCATTGTTATATAATAAATAAATAAATAATTCAATGTGAGGATTTAATGTGAATAATCAGAATTAAATTATTGTTATATTATTATATTGTTATATAATAAAAAAATAATTATTCTAATGTTGAAACTTATGTGAATAAAATGACTAAAAATTAAATTTCTCTTCATAATAACTAAAGGGATATTCGTTCCAGTAAATAGCCTCCCGTTTGATTTCTGTTGAATTTTTTTATTTTTTAAAGTTTATTTTTATAATTTTTAAGTAAGTATTTTAAAAAAATAGATTTTTTTAATATAAAAAATTTATAATATTATTTAAAAATACTTACTTAAAAATCATTAAAAAAAATAAAAAAAAAATCCATCAAAAATCAAACAGGATGAATTTAACGAGAAATATAACATTTTCCTTAACTAAAACTATTTTTTAATTTTAAACAATTCAATAAAAATCATCTCATACCACTTGGCAAGTGTTTGAGTTAGTGAAGATATCTGTAGAGAAGGAAATATATTTTATATTGAAGTATTACACTGCACACTTTTAGCAAATTAACATGTGATTTGTTTTTTACCTTAATATTTAAATATGTATATATTTAAATAAAAAGAAAAAAGAAAAAAGAAAAAAAAAAAGAAAAATACAGGTTGTTTAAAGGAGGTGTGTGACGTAAGGATTCTTTACAATTCTCATAAAGAGGATGAAAGAAAGAAAATGAGTCAGTCCCTTTTAGCGGAGAAAGGGTGGGCCACTAGGTCGGCTAGAAAATTTGTTAAAATCTAAGTGAGATGCAAAAGTGGTAAAAATGTAATTAGAACATTTTTATTGGTTTAATCAAATTAGAAAGATGGTCAATATTTAAATGATTTAAATAAAATAAAAATACTTATATTATTTTGGACATCTTTAAAATTATTTAAATTTTTTGTAAAGTGGTTAGTTAAACATGGAAAGACTTGCTTAATCAAATATTAAAATTGTATTTCTCATTCCAACCAAGAATTACAAAATGTGATTAAAATAAATTAAATAAATTATAATATAATTATTATTAATATTAAATTGGTTAGAATATATTTATTATTAATATTAAATTGGTTAATTAGGATATAATTAATATTAATATTAAATTAGTCAGAATTACAAAATATGAAAAAAAATTAAATAAAAAAGTATTTATTTAATAATATTTTATTATTATATAGAGAATGAATGATTAATCTATTATAGGCCTTGAATTTAAATTGCTTGGACAAAGGTTAAAAAGTGTAACATTAGCTAATTTTTAAATATGTACTGGTAGGTTTGGAAAACAAGAGTTTTTCAACAATTTCAACATTTTTTTATTACTATTTACTATTTTGTTATTACTTTTTATCTATTTTTACTATTATTTATTACTTTTTTATTATTATTTAATATTTTATTATTATTTTTCATCTATTTTTTATTACTATTCATAAACTCTCTTTTAAACATTCTAACATCCAAACGTAATCTAGATAAGTCAATAATAATGCTCTTAGAGCATTAACATTGGTTTATGTATATGCATATACAAAATAATCTTTTTTAGAGATTCATTTTGTCATATGATATATATATAATATATATATATATATATATGTGTGTGCGTGTGTGTAAAACTCTCACATTTACTTATGTAAATTTGAGACAAAATAATAATAAAATATTATTTTATTCCAATTTCTTAATTTTTTAAATTATATATGAGATACATTTTATTAATATATACATACATACATACATACATATATATAATTGGAATGTTAACATATATATAAAATTGAAACACTAACATGTATGTATATATATATATATAACTTATATAAAGTATATATAAAACTGGAATGTTCCAGCTTTTTTTTTTATATATAAACAGTTAAATTAACATATATATATAATATATATATATATATATAACTGGAATATTTATAAAATTGAAATATATATAAAATTGGAATACATATTTTCATAGGTAAATAGTAGAAGGAGAGAGAAAATTTGTTAAAATCTAAGTGAGATGCAAAAGTGGTAAAAATGTAATTAGAACATTTTTATTGGTTTAATCAAATTAGAAAGATGGTCAATATTTAAATGATTTAAATAAAATAAAAATACTTATATTATTTTGGACATCTTTAAAATTATTTAAATTTTTTGTAAAGTGGTTAGTTAAACATGGAAAGACTTGCTTAATCAAATATTAAAATTGTATTTCTCATTCCAACCAAGAATTACAAAATGTGATTAAAATAAATTAAATAAATTATAATATAATTATTATTAATATTAAATTGGTTAGAATATATTTATTATTAATATTAAATTGGTTAATTAGGATATAATTAATATTAATATTAAATTAGTCAGAATTACAAAATATGAAAAAAAATTAAATAAAAAAGTATTTATTTAATAATATTTTATTATTATATAGAGAATGAATGATTAATCTATTATAGGCCTTGAATTTAAATTGCTTGGACAAAGGTTAAAAAGTGTAACATTAGCTAATTTTTAAATATGTACTGGTAGGTTTGGAAAACAAGAGTTTTTCAACAATTTCAACATTTTTTTATTACTATTTACTATTTTGTTATTACTTTTTATCTATTTTTACTATTATTTATTACTTTTTTATTATTATTTAATATTTTATTATTATTTTTCATCTATTTTTTATTACTATTCATAAACTCTCTTTTAAACATTCTAACATCCAAACGTAATCTAGATAAGTCAATAATAATGCTCTTAGAGCATTAACATTGGTTTATGTATATGCATATACAAAATAATCTTTTTTAGAGATTCATTTTGTCATATGATATATATATAATATATATATATATATATATGTGTGTGCGTGTGTGTAAAACTCTCACATTTACTTATGTAAATTTGAGACAAAATAATAATAAAATATTATTTTATTCCAATTTCTTAATTTTTTAAATTATATATGAGATACATTTTATTAATATATACATACATACATACATACATATATATAATTGGAATGTTAACATATATATAAAATTGAAACACTAACATGTATGTATATATATATATATAACTTATATAAAGTATATATAAAACTGGAATGTTCCAGCTTTTTTTTTTATATATAAACAGTTAAATTAACATATATATATAATATATATATATATATATAACTGGAATATTTATAAAATTGAAATATATATAAAATTGGAATACATATTTTCATAGGTAAATAGTAGAAGGAGAGAGAAAAAAATAATAAAATATGTTTTCATAGGTGAATAGTAACTCTTCAAATATTCATAATTACTATTCATAACTACGTAAATATTTACATATGCATATTTCAATGTGGAGGATTTTTATTCTATATTATATAAATATAGTTTTGCATATGTATATGCATAGACCAATACCAATTCTTATAAATAGTAATAAAAAACCGTAAATGCATAAAAGTTAAGGATGTTAGAATAGTATAGTATATTCCAACCAACTAGGAGTATAAATGTTAATCCCTATTTGGGATTCTAGATTTCCTATTTGGGTTTTGGCCCTCTAAAGTTTAGTTCTTAAATATTAATAACTTAGGTTCAAATGATTTATAGTTTGAACAATAAGTGTGATTAAATAGTGAAATGAGATCTAATAGTTTTAGATGAAAAATAAAAATTGAATAAAATATTATTAAATATTAGTTTTTAATATTATTATTATTTTAATTTTTTAAAAAATAAGTTATTTATTACATTTGTGTAAAATTAAATATTTTTACTAAATAAGACCTAGTCAGTGGAATTTATGAAGAGTTTTGCAACATGCCCTATTGGAAACAACTATTTTTAACATTTAACTAATTGGATGGTTATTACTCTTTACCCAATCGAAAAGGGGAAAAAAAAAAACGAAAACAAAGTAATGGCCAAAGAAGGGGTGCGACCGTGCGAGATGGCCAAAAGAAGGGGTGCGCGAGCAATTTTGCATCGTAACGTCACGTGACATCCATCGTTCGAGCCCGTGGACCAGGTATTCATTAACAAAAATAAAAAATAAAAAAATAATTCTACACAATTTTTTAATTTTTAAATATCATTATTTTTTAATTTTTAATTTATTTTTATTTAAATATTTGATAAAATAATAAAAAATATATATATAAGGTATGAAAATTATGTAAATAATAAAAAATTATATAAAATTTTTCGGGAAGATACTATATTTTGCATCTACTTTATGCCTGGATTCTTCGACTACCACCGATCCAATGGTTCCGAACCTTAACTGTTAAGTTTTCCCTGTTTTCATCTGCGCGCTCTCCTCCCTCTGTCTATATATACGGATAACGCTAATAGAGAGACACAAAGAACAAAAAAGTCCACACTCTACGGCCATTTTGGTTTGGATTCTGATGGAGATGGCAACAGCAGAGACTGAGGCGGTGGGCTTGTTCGACGTTTTACCTGAAGGTTGCGTAGCCAACGTGCTGTCCTTTACCAGTCCTCTGGATGCCTGCCGATCGTCATCCATTTCCACGACTTTCAAGTCGGCCGCCGACTCCGACGCCGTCTGGGACCGGTTCCTCCCACCCGAGTGCCAGAGTTTAATCTCCCGCTCCGCAGATTCTTCTTCACTCCCTTTCTCTTCCAAGAAAGAGCTATATCTCCGCCTCTGTGACCACCCTCTCCTCATCGATGACGGCAAAAAGGTATATGATTACACCGCCCCCAGCGCAACCTAGTTTCTTATCGTTTTAAATCTTAAGTTTCTTCTCTATAGATATTGTCGATATGCAGTCGGATGGTGGTTTATTTAGTTTTATAAGCGTATTTCATATTTTTTGTGAGTTTTTTCGATTTCTAAAGTCAAACATTTTTATTATTCATCTGTGAATTTTGGATTTTGCGTGGCCGCTTTTCGGGACAGCATTTGAAGCAACAAAGTATGGCGGACAATCGTTGAAAATCATCATCTAGCGGCTACTTGGATTTTGTTACAAAAATCTAAAATATGATTATAAATTAGTTTTTCCGCATTGCAAATTGGGTATTTTTCGTCTTCGGGTTTATTTTTGTTATATCGTCGTCAATAAAGGAGAACACACTTTCCAATAGGCGTTTTACTCATCCCGTCCAAAATTAGCACATTGCATTCATATTACAACTAAATTGAGTAATTGGAAGGATGAAATATCTCACTTCTGATGGTTATGATGCGAAGTGTATAAGAAATGTTGTCGAAGGATTGATAGTATACTCTTCCCATCACATAGAATTTTTAAACACTCAGCAAAGAATGAATTTTGAGTTGAATTGAATTGAATTTATTTTTTAATATTATTATTATTTAAAATTTTAAAAAAATTATATTAAAATTTAAAAAATGTGTATTGAGATTTAAAAAATATGTATATGAATTTATGTTTTATATAAAAAATTATAAAAATATAATGATGAAATGAAGATGAATTAAGATGAATTTTGAATATAAACGAAATGACTAAAACTTTAAAGATATCTTAATTTTATTATTATATTTTTTTAAATTTTTATATAAAATATAATAAAAAATATAATATTTTTAAATTCTCAATTTATTTTTTTAATTTTATATAAAATTAATATTAAAAAATATTTTATAATAATTTTTTTTAAAATTTTTATCTTATTTCATCTTATTTTTTAAAATAAATAAGTGTTTTGACCTACAGAGCTAACAGTAATTTGTCATGAGATTTGAGTCTTGGCTAATGTACGGTGAACGCTTGTTTAATGGGAGCAGTTGGTACCGTGTTGTATGTGTATAGGCTTATCAGCATGGAAACAGCCGCTATGAATAGATGTTTCAGTAAATGAAATTCCGTTTGGACGTAACCTTTTTGTATTTTAATTACCAATCTGATTGTGTAATTGCTGTTTAACTCAGAGCTTTTTTTTGGAGAAAAGGAGTGGGAAGAAATGTTTCATGCTATCCCCAAAGGAGCTCGTGATTATCTGGATTGAGACTCCTAGGTATTGGAGATGGACTTCTTTGCCTGATGCCAGGTCTTTCTCATCACCCCTTCAATTTCCCCTTCTATTCTCCACGATTTCTGTGGTTTTTTCTGATTTCATTTGCGTGCACAAACAGGTTCCCAGAGGTGGCTGAGCTAATCAGCGTGTGTTGGCTGGAAATCCGCGGCAAGATCAGTACTTGTATGCTGTCCCCAGCCACATTATATGCAACTTACCTTGTGTTTAAGACAACTACAGATTTATATGGATTCAATTATCAGCCTGTTGAGGTTGCTGTTGGTTTTGTTGGAGCCGAGGTTAAGAAGCGGTCAGTCTATTTGGATACAGAAAGAGGACGAAGTCCGCATTCCCGCATTGTGCGAAGGCGGGGAATTGGCCTTTTTAACCGTGCCCGTATTTCGGGGTTTCAAGCACCATCACCCCAAGAAATTGATGATGCCCAATATCCAAAGGAGAGAGGTGATGGCTGGATGGAGATCGAGTTGGGTGAGTTCTTCAATGGAGAAGAAAATGGGGAGTTGGAAATGAGTGTTTTGGAGTTGAAGGGAGGTCACTGGAAGGGTGGTCTCATTGTCCAAGGGATTGAGATTAGGGCAAAAGAGAGTAAATAGTTTTACGAAGCTTGTCCTTCGCGTTTTAGAATGCAATTGACATTAAGTATTTGCTGTTTTTACTTTTGTGGTTCTTTTCTTTCCCCCACCAAAGCCCTGTTATGTGGTCTGATTAGTAAGCACAATTGTACCGGAATACAAATTAACAAAATGTGTTGATTTGATTCCATTAATTGTAAAGGGAAATTATGTTCACCAATGAGTTTCCATTTTACGATGATCTTCAGATATTTTCATGGACGTTTGATGGCCTGTTGCCGGGTGATCCTCAAACTCGAGTGCCTGTTCTTGCTTGTTTTTTGGTTTGCTGTAGTGCAATTGTCTACCTTTTAGTTTCTGGTGCCTCACTTCACGTGGTATCTCGTTCTCTAATGCACGAAGTATATGTTATGGCCTCTAAGAGAAGTAAGGATGAGAGGGTTAGCAGCAGGGGACACGAGGAAGATGAAGTCTGAAGTTTGGTCTGTCGTGTTAGTTTGGGGATGTTAAGTCATAAGTGGGATCTCAAAATGCAACGAACTGAAGGCCTTGGAACGCACCGTTTCATGTCTAAGGAAAGTGATCTGTGAAGCTTGAAATGCACCGTGTAATAAACTAGTAATACTATAGTGATGAATAGAAATGTAAATTGAGAGCAATGGAAAGTGAGATAAAATATTGGATAACTTTGATAAGTAATTCCAGAGAATCATAGGTGACATCTTCTTCAAGGGAAGGCACCTCCAGCACAAGGCACAATATTCTCCAATACTTCTGACATCTTCCAGTACAGTTTATTATACTAGAAAATAGTAAAATAGTAAATTACTATAAGGTCTTTACTCTAACGGATGCTGAGCCAGTACAAGTAACCTATTTAAAACATACTAAAGTAAGACTAGATGAGTGGCTCATGACTAAGCTCACGACCCAACAAAAGCAACATTATTTATCTACAGCCCACGACCGAGCCCACGACCGAACTGACTCCACTTAGAACTTGATCTGCACACTTTAAGGTTTCCTCATTTCTCGAATCTTCTAAATACGGTTTCTTCGTTTCCTTCCTTAGGCATATCACAACTTCCTTCCATTTTAGAAGACCTTGCCTACAAGGTGGGGAAATCTTCACAAAGGCGACGATAAAGCTCCCACGAGGCCTCCTTTGTTTTTTTGCCCGTCCCAGCGAACAAACAGCTCAACTAAAAGTTTATTCTTCACCTTTTTCAATCTTTGGTCCAAGATCTTCGCCAGTTCTGGTTTGATGACCCCTTGTGTGTCTACCGGCGGTAGGGTAGCGAGTGGAAGAACCCATGGGTTGAGCTTGGGCTTCAACTGCGACACATGAAATACATCATGGATATGCGCTATCTTTGGAAGCTTGAGAAGGTACCCCACTTTGTTGACTTTTTGCTCCACCCTATATGGCCCAAAACATCTCGGAGAAAGCTTGAGACAATGTCGGTGACTCATGGTTGCCTGTCGGAAGGGTTGTAGCTTGAGGAAAACTCACTCACCAACCTGGTACTCCTTGTCCCTCATTTTTCAATTTGCTTGTTTACCATTCTTTCTTGGGCCTTAATCAGGTTCTGTCTTAACAGATGCCACAGCTGCTCACAGTTTCTTAAGGTAATTTCTACTTCTTCAAGCCTTGCAGTACCAGTTATATAATTGATTAAGGTGGGTTGTAGCCGTAGAGTGCTTCAAAGGGAGTTAATTTTGTAGATGTATGCATGCTCGAATTGTAACACCACTCCGCCAACTCAATCCACTGAGCTCAATCCTTTGGTCTGTCCCCTACATACGCCCTCAAGTAATTCTCCACCCATTTGTTAATTGTTTCTGTTTGTCCATTCGTCTGTGGGTGGTAAGCAGTGCTATAAGCCAACCGAACTCCTTGTAAAGTAAATAATTATTTCCAAAACCTACTTGTGAAAGTTGGGTCTCGATCAGAAACAATGGAATGTGGCATTCAATGTAGCTTAAATACATGTTTCATTAAGAGCTGTGCCACTGTCTTGGCTGTATATGGGTAACAATTAGGCACAAAGTGAGCGTATTTTGTAAACCTATTCACAATCACCCACAGTGCATTAAACCTTCCAGAAATAGGTAACCCTTCCACAAAATCTATGGTTATGTCCGTCCAAGGTTTTGAGGGAATGGGCAAGGGTTGTAAAAGTCCACTAGGTAAGGAATTATCTACCTTGACTAGTTGACAAGTATCACCTTCCTTAAGAAATTTCTGAACATGTACCTTCTGCCCGGGCCAATAAAAGTCCTTCTTGGGGCTATATAGAATCTTGTCAAACCCCATATGTCCCCCCATAGGATTGCTGTGCACCAACTCTAAAATCTTCTAAATGAAACTCTGGTTGGTCGGAATATACAACCTATTCCTGTAGAGAAGCAGTCCATTCCTTACTGAATATGGACTGTTTAGCTCCTCATTCTTGTTCTTTTCTTACAGTTCTTGCACCACATGGTCCCCACTATACAAATCTTTAATCTCATGCACCCAATCCCAACTAGGTAAAGAAATGATTGATAGGGTTGCTGTGATATCCTCTCCTTGCCTAGACAAGGCATCGGTTACTACATTTATCCTTCCCTTTTTGAACAAAATCATACCCAAACAATTTAGAAATCTACTTTTGTTGCATAGTGGTTCCTATCCTCTGTTCTAGCAGAAACTTAAAACTTTGATGGTTAGTTTTCACCACAAAGGCCTCACTTAAAAGGCAAGTCCGCCCACCTTTGCACTGTTGAAACTAGGGCAAACAATTCTTTTTCGTAAGTTGACATCGCCACTGCCCTTCCTTTTAAAGCCTTACTAAAAAAAGCTATTGGTCTTCCCAACTACATTAATACTGCTCCAATGGCCTCTCCAGAAGCGTCACATTCAATAACAAATGGTATCTTAAAATCTGGAAGAGCCAAGACAGGGGGCTCCGTCACAGCCTTCTTCAAGTTGTCAAAGGCATTTTGGGCCTCACTTGACCACTTGAAACCTTCCTTCTTCAACAAATCTGTTAACTGGGCAGCAATGGCTCCATAGCTTTTAATAAACCTTCTGTAATAATTAGTGAGGCCCAGGAATCCTATCAATTCCTTCACTGTCCGAGGTTGTGGCCAATCAAGCATAGCTTTTATCTTCTCATGGTCAGCCTTTACACCCTGCCCCAAAATTAAGTGTCCTAAATAGGTTACCTCCGCACAAGCAAAACTACATTTACTCATTTTAGTAAACAGTTGGCGCTACCTCAACATATCAAATGTCAACTTTAAATGGTTTTTATGAGTGGCTGCATCTAAGCTATAAACCAAAATATCATAAAAAAAACAAGAATGAATTTTCTGAGATAGGGCTTAAAAACCTGATTCATCAAGCTTTGAAACATCGAGGGAGCATTAGTTAAACTCATCCAACAGTTCCTTCTCCACGTGTATTTGATGGTAGCCGGAAGGCTACCATAATAGCCTTCATGGGTCCGAAAGGCTATTTTTGAAATATCCTCGGGCTTCACGAGTATTTGATGGTAGCCGGAATGCAAATCCAGCTTGGAAAATACCTTAGCTCCATTAAGCTCATCCAACAGTTCCTTGACCACTGGTATAGGATATCGATCCTTAATAATGATAGTGTTTAATGCCCTATAATCCACACATAACCGTCATGTGCCATCAGTCTTTCTTACCAACAAAATAGATGATGCATATGGGCTCTAATTAGGCCGTATTACTCCTGAATCTAGCAGCTCCCTCACAATTCTCTTGATTTCATCATTTTGAAAATAAGGATATCGATAGGGTCGAACCGATACAGGGCTAGTTCCAGGTTGTAGATTTATAGCATGATCATGAGAACGAGTGGGTGGTAAGCCTTTGGGTTGGGCAAATATGTTGGTATAATTGGTCAAAAGGTGTTGGATTGCATCTTGAATTTGGGATGGCTTGGGTTGAATAGGATTTTCAATCAACTGTAGGAGAACACCCTTTTATTCCAATTTACTGCATGAGTATAATGACCCTTCTTTAATCAAGGAATGACCAGTAAGCCCTCTTAATATCACAGTAGACTGCTGGACAGAGAATTGCATCGTTAATTTTGTAAAATTTCACAAAATAAGACCCAAATCTTCCAATCATTGTACCCCAAGAACCATGTCACATCTAGCTGACCCCCCTTGCACCTTGTTTGCACTGTTCACCACCTCACCATTTGCCACTTGGACCCTTATTTGATCTTCCTCAACTAGAGGTATGTGAATTCTAGAGAGGACTGCTGGGTCTAAGAAATTATGGGTGCTCCTTAAGTCAATAAGGATTATAACCCACTGATTTTCAATCTTACCCTTCACCCTCATTATGAGGACTAATAAAGCCAATAATGGCATGCAGTAAAATCTCAGGAGCCTTTTCAACCATACACAAAGCTCCTTCTACAATCTGACCAACAAAATGATCACCTTCACCTTGAGATTGTTCCATATTATCTTCTACTTCTTCAATCAAATACAACTTAGAACTATTGCAGCGATGTCCTGGATGCCATTTAGAGTCACAATGGTAGCACAACCTTTCTCTCTTCGGCTCTTCATTTAGGACTGGCTTATCTTTTGGATAGGAACAGCTGCTTTGGTATGGGATGGATTGGTGGTAAAAGAAGGGTTATATTGTGAGGCATAATATTTTGGTGTGGTAGGCTCGGTATATGTGAAAGGAGGTTTGGTTTGTGGGGGGTTTCCTGTAGGGCAGCTTTTTCTTCTTGGATTTTGGCTAGGCTATAGGCTTGGATTAATGTAGGAGGATTAAACATTCGCACAGTCAAGCGAATATCATCGTGCAGTCCACTGAGAAAACAACTGAGTTTGTTCACCTCATTGACTCCTTTTACTCGATTAGAAACAATCTCAAAGGCTGACTTATAATCTTCCACAAAACCCATATGGCGCAGCCTTATAAGCTGTTCCATAGGGTCATCATAGCTGCTAGGCCCGAACCTTAGTAAAAGGGTAGTCACAAAAGGGTCCCAACCCTTCAACAAACCAGATTCATCCATATCCCTAAATCAAATGAGAGCCTTTCCAACCATGTGAAATGACACCATTTTTAAACGATGTTGAGAGGGAGTATTATGAAATGAGAAAAACTGATTTACCGTGTAGATTTAGCCATGTGGATTCGTTCCATCAAATATAGGAAAATAAAACGGCATGAACTTGGGTGGTGATGAGTGAACAAAAATGCACTCTAAATACTCTATTTAAATACTAAAAGAAATGAGAAAACAATGGATATAACTCATGTTAATAAAATTAATGGTCATTTATCTTGAGATAGATATATGCATGATTTAATATATTGATGAGAATATAAAATGCCATATTTTCCTCTCTTAATGTTTAAAACTTTATTCTTATTTGATGCCTAAATATACTCATTATTCTTATATTTTGATTTAGGACACAAATGGAGACATTAGGAGCAAATGAAGATAATTGCGGAATTTCAGACAGTTTTGACATCTTTTCGTAAAATGGGCATAACTCTCTCATCCAATCTCCGATTGAGCTGATTCAAGATGATCTAGAACCGCAAGAGAAATATCTATAACTTTTATGTTTTGTGTTTGAAGAGATATCCACTCAATCTAAGACAAAATCGACCATCAAGTGGACGCACCTGCACTTGACGTTCCTGGATATTTTTCAGCCACTTGCATCAAATCCAAATACAAGATGAAGTGCACTCAAGTTTCTTCAAGACAAATTATTTGACCACAAGATATTAAGTCATACAAGACAACTAATAGATAGAGAAGCAAAATTGAAACACTCAACCTACAAGCAAAATCCAGCTCATGCATGGTGGGAAAACAAATGATCAAAATGACAACTCACAAATCACTTGGATTCAAGAATGGCACATGGCAAAACAAGTTGAAATTGTGATGATTTTGTCATGACAACTTGCATGAAGGATGCTTATAAATAGAAGGGAGGGGTGTGTGTTCTAAGACCATGCTTAGTGTGCTTGAATGCCTTGGAAGATACATTGTTTTTGAGAGCTTGAGAAAAGAAAAGAAAAACCAAAGAAGAGAGAAGAAAATAATGGTTGGCTCTTCCATATTATCCCTTAGAGAATTTTTGTTGCATATTTTCAATATGTGTAACTAATTTTCTAGTAGAGCTAGGGATGAATTTGTATATATGATGGTATTTGTAATTGTTTTTGATTCATATATGTGTTCTTCAAATATTAAACTCTTTTGTTTAGTCATTCGAAATTTATTATAAATGTTTTCGTCACCAAATAATCTTAGAATTTATTTCATTTATAGATTCAGTCATGCTTTTTCTATTAAATGCAATAATCCTTTGATTATGTTTGGTTCAATTGGTTATCTATTTGAATTTAATTCTCTGCTGCAATATTGCTCTACGAGTATATTGTCGACGTTGAATTTCTTTAATATCGATAACAATTCCTGTTCTTATATTGTGACGAATGATTTTTCAAAAGATTACATTTGATTTAAAATTGGTTATTAATGTTTTATTTTCCGATTGAAAATTTGGACATAGAATTTTCAATTGAGTTATTAATGAATCGAAAATAATTAAAATACCAATTATATACAAAGGATTCCCGATGCTTTACTTTTCGCACTCATCTAAATCTTTTTGTTAATTTCGTTACTGTTCTTCAATTTCTCAATCCATCTCCCTGTGGAATCGACACCCCAAAGTTATACTGCAAACGACCGCGTTATTCTTTGGGCGTAATCAAATTTTGGCGCCGTTGCCGGGGAGACGGTAAAAGAATTTGTAGTTTTTTTTAGTAGTTTGTTAAAAAAAAAAAAAAAAGAGAGAGAGCGGTAGCTTCGTTCATTTTCTTTTTAGCTTTCTGCATCTTTATTTTATTTTAGTTTTATTTTCGTAATTTTTTTTTTTTTCAGTATTACGCTTTTCTTTACTTTGCATGCGCAGGTACAGAGACGCTTTTGGACGGTTTGCTAGTAGACCCGTGCTAGAATCAGATTCAGAATCTAATTTTTCTAATCGTTTGTTTGATAATTCTTCCAATTCTGACGCGATGAGTGAACACGTGGACCAACCTGTTAGAACCCTCCAAGATTATCTTCATCCCGCACGAACAGCCACACCATCCTGTATTATGTTCTCACCTAATGTTCGTCATGTAGATTTTAAAACGGGAATGATACAATTACTTCCGACTTTCCATGGTCTAGAAAATGAAAACCCCTATGTTCATATTAGGGAATTTGAGGAAGTAGTTGCAACATTTCACGGTCAAAATACCACTAACGAAACGGTAAGGCTAAAGTTCTTTCCTTTTTCTTTGAAAGATAAAGCTAAGAGTTGGTTGTACTCACTAAGACCACGGTCTATTGGAACATGGAGTGAGATGACTCAAGTGTTTTTCAATAAATACTTTCCCCAACATAAGACTAATGCTTTAAAAAGACAAATCTCTACCTTTGCACAAAAGGATAGTGAGACTTTGTACCAGTCTTGGGAAAGATTTAAAGAATTACTGAGTATGTGTCCCCACCATGGATATGAGAATTGGCGCTTAGTGAGTTATTTCTATGAAGGCCTTACACCCAGGGAACGTCAATTCGTGGAAATGATGTGCAATGGAGAATTTTTACAAAAAAATCCCGATGAGGCCATAGAGTACCTCAATGAGCTTGCTGAAAAAGCTCATACTTGGACTGGACCTAGTGCTACTGATAACACAAATAGGTCACGACCTACAGGAAACTTGAGTGGTGGTATTTACCATCTAAGGGAGGAGGATAACCTTAAGGCTAAGGTTGAAATGCTCACCAGAGAATTAGAGTTATTGAAAACTAAAAACACAAAACCAACACACACGGCTAATCATGCAGAATCTTTTGGGCCATGTGTTGTCTGTGGTGGGATAGATCATCATTCCCAAGAGTGTCCTACACATACTAACATGAATGGTATGTATGAGGAACAAAGTAATGCTCTAGGTATGTACAAAAAGCCCTTCACACCTTACTCTGAAACCTACAACCCAGGATGGTGTAATCATCCCAACTTCAGCTGGAAGTCTGAAAACCAGCAGCCTGCACAACTCTCTAGATCATATCCTGCACCATACCATGCACCTCAATCTTCTAGAAATTCTTTAGAAGATACTTTGCATACTTTTATTGAAATACAGGGTAAGACTAATCAAAAATTTGAATCTTTGATTATGCAGGTTGTTGAAGAAAATAAGGAAATCAAGAGCCAGGTGTCTAAAATAATGAGTTCATTGACTATGAATGAGAAAGGTAAGTTTCCTTCCCAAACTCAATCTGTACCTCATGGTCAACATATGGCACAAGGAGATCTGAAGGACGTAAACGCCATTGTGACACGAAGTGGTAAGTCTCTACGTGATCCAATAATAGAAAAAAAAAAGGATGTAGAGAAAGATCAAGATAGCAGCAGTCCTGAGCTTCCCAAAGAACTTGAGGTAACAAAACCTGAGGAACCTGCGGTAACAAAAAATCCTGGTAAGGTACCTTTTCCTCAAGCATTAAAGTCAAGCAAACAAACTCTAGATCATAACAATGATATTTTGGAAAATCTTAGACAGGTAAAAATTAATCTTCCTCTTTTGCATGTAATTAAACAAGTTCCTACTTACGCAAAAATTCTCAAAGATTTGTGTACAGTTAAGAGGAAGCATTATGTGAAGAAGACTGCATTCTTGACAGAGCAAGTTAGTGCTCTAATTGAACAGCGGATTCCCCCTAAGTACAAGGATCCTGGATGTCCAACCATCACATGCAATATTGGCAATCATGAGCTTGGACAGGCCTTGCTAGATTTAGGGGCTAGTGTAAATTTGATGCCATATTCTATTTATTTGCAATTAGGATTGGGAGAAATCAAACCAACTTCTGTGGTATTGCAATTGGCTGATCGTTCAGTCAGAGCACCACGAGGTGTGGTAGAGGATGTTTTAATTCAAGTTGACAAATTTTACTATCCTGTTGATTTCTTAATTCTAGACACTAGTTCTGCTGTAGAAACCACCTCTAAAATTCCATTAATTTTAGGTAGACCTTTTCTTGCTACTTCTAATGCTCTTATCAATTGCAGAAATGGATTGATGAAACTCTCTTTTGGCAATATGACTCTTGAGGTAAATATTTTTCATATTGCAAAACAGCCAGAAGAGGATGTCGAGTGTCATCAGACATACATGATTGACTCACTTATAGAAAGGGATGTTCTTACAACTCATGACTCAGATCCCCTTGAATACTTTATTGTTAATTCTGAATTTAATCCTATAAGTGATTCATCTGATGTATTTGACATTTGTGCTATTTTTGACAGAACTCATGATTATAGCACACAGGCATGGCAACCAAAGTTTGAGAAGTTGCCTGAAAAAAGAGAAAGACAGATTCCTTCAAGTAGGGAAGCCCCTAAAGTCGAATTAAAATCCTTACCTAAGGGTTTAAAGCATGTTTTCCTTGGTCCAGGTGATACTTTTCCTGTTATTATTTCATCTGAATTATCTGAGTCCCAAGGTGAGAAATTAATTCAGATTTTATGCAAATATAAATCAACCCTAGGATGGAGTATTGCTGATATAAAAGGCATTAGTCCCCTAATCTGTACTCATAAAATAAATTTAGAGGAAGGAACTAATCCTCGAAGAGACCCCCAGCGTAGACTTAATCCCACAATGAAAGAAGTTGTGAAAAATGAAGTATTGAAACTATTAGATGCAGGAATGATATATCCTATTGCTGATAGTAAATGGGTAAGTCCTACGCAGGTTGTTCCTAAAAAGTCAGGAGTAACTGTGATAAAAAATGACCTTGGAGAGTTAGTCCCTACAAAACTGGTGACTGGTTGGCGGATGTGCATTGATTACAGAAAATTAAATGCCGCCACACGAAAAGACCATTTTTCGCTTCCTTTTATTGATCAAATTCTTGAGCGGGTGGCTGGTCATCCTTTTTATTGCTTTCTGGATGGTTATTCTGGTTATTATCAAATTGAAATTGCATTAGAAGATCAGGATAAAACTACTTTTACTTGTCCTTTCGGTACTTATGCTTTCCGCAGAATGCCATTTGGATTGTGTAATGCTCCAGCTACTTTTCAACGTTGCATGATGAGTATTTTTAGTGATATGGTTGAAAAGTGCGTGGAAGTTTTTATGGATGACTTGACTGTTTTTGGATCTTCTTTTGATGCATGTTTAATGAGTTTAGAAAGAGTACTGACTCGTTGTGAAGAAAAAGAATTGGTTTTAAATTGGGAAAAATGTCACTTTATGGTACCTTCAGGTATTGTTTTAGGGCATATTATTTCTTCCAAAGGAATGGAGGTTGATCAATCAAAAGTTGAATTAATCTCTAAATTGCCTACACCTAGAACAATCAAGGATATAAGATCATTTCTTGGTCATGCGGGTTTTTATAGGAGATTCATACAGAATTTTTCTGCCATATCTAGACCACTATGTAACCTCCTAGCTAAGGATGCCCCATTTGAATGGACACAAGCCTGTCAAGAGGCTTTCAAAACATTAATTGGCAAGCTTACTTCAGCACCCATAATGCAACCACCTGATTGGAATTTACCTTTTGAAATTATGTGTGATGCTAGTGATTTTGCTGTAGGTGCTGTTCTTGGACAACGAAAAGAAGGGAAACCTTTTGTCATTTACTATGCTAGTCGAACTCTAAATAATGCACAAATGAATTACTCCACCACTGAAAAAGAGTTGTTAGCTGTAGTATTTGCTTTGGATAAATTCCGCGCTTATTTGATTGGTTCTCCTATCATTATCTTTACAGATCATGCAGCCCTTAAGTACCTTTTTACAAAGAAGGATGCTAAGGCACGATTAATACGATGGATTTTGCTTTTGCAGGAATTTGACATCACCATCAAAGACAAGAAAGGAGTGGAGAACGTAGTGGCAGACCATCTTTCTAGACTCACATTCGAGGACACTTCTGACCACATACCAATCAAAGATGATTTTCCCGATGAGCATTTACTTTCTATTACTTCTCTACCATGGTTTGCTCATATTGTGAACTATTTAGCTGCAGGTGAAATACCAAAGGATTTTAGCACCCAAGACAAAAGGAAATTCATGATTGAGGTACGAAAATTCTACTGGGATGACCCTTACCTTTTCAAATACTGCCCTGATCAAATTTTAAGGCGTTGCATCCCTGATGAAGAGATTGCAAGCGTTTTAGAATTTTGTCATTCCCAAGCTTGTGGTGGCCACTTTTCAATGAAGAAAACCGCTGCAAAAATCCTGCAGTGTGGATTTTATTGGCCCACCTTATTTAAAGATACAAATATCTATTGTCGCTCATGCGAAAGATGTCAAAAGTTAGGAGCTATGACCCGTCGTAATATGATGCCCTTAAACCCAATTTTGGTAATTGAAATTTTTGACTGTTGGGGCATTGATTTTATGGGACCATTTCCTCCTTCTTTTGGATATTTATATATTATTGTGGCAGTAGATTATGTGTCAAAATGGGTAGAGGCAGCACCTTGCAGGACCAATGATAACAGGACGGTAATTAAGTTTCTCAAAGAAAATGTACTATCTCGATTTGGTACCCCACGTGCTATCATTAGTGACCGAGGTACGCATTTTTGTAACCGTTCTTTTGAAGCTTTAATGAAAAGATATGGGGTGATACATAAGCTTTCTACTGCATATCACCCTCAGACAAGTGGACAGGTTGAACTTGCGAATAGGGAAATTAAACAAATTTTAGAAAAAACGGTCAACCCGGATCGGAAAGATTGGTCTTTGAGACTAATCGATGCGCTTTGGGCTTACCGTACAGCTTTCAAAACTCCCTTAGGCATGTCACCTTATAGACTTGTTTTTGGAAAACCTTGTCATTTGCCCGTGGAGCTCGAGCATCGAGCATATTGGGCCATTAAACATTTTAATTTTGACTTGGAAAAAGCAGGAAAAATTAGAAAATTCCAATTGACGGAATTAGAAGAATTGAGAAATGATGCTTATGAAAACTCCAAGATCTATAAGGCTAAAATGAAAGTATTTCATGATAAAAATATTTTGAGAAGAACATTTAAGCCTAATGATCGAGTATTTTTATATGATTCAAGACTCCATAAGCATCCAGGAAAACTTCGATCTAGATGGACCGGCCCTTTTATAGTAAAAAATGTTTTCACAAATGGGGCGGTAGAAATAGAAAATCCAAAAGATGGATGTATCTTCAAAGTAAATGGTCAACGCCTCAAAATCTTAATTGATAGACAAATTCCAGGAGTGGAAGACATTCCACTTATGGACCCAGTATATCAATCTTGACCATCTCCAGGTATGTTTTTCTTTTATTTTATTTTCGTTCATTTTATTTTTGTTTATTGTTTACTTTATTTTGTTACAGGTTAATTTTATTTTGACAAATACCATCTTTGATGCCAAGCAAGTCACCCACATCCCACATCAGGTGTATTCTACCCTGTTTAGTTATTCAATTCTGATTCTTAAACATTGAGGACAATGTTTCATTTAAGTTGGGGGGTGGGAATATAAATATGTTATTTAAACTCTGTGGCATATTTCAATCAATATATAAAAAATTGCCAAATTTTTTTACACAGGCATCTTTTCACACATGATACTCATGCTCATTCATAACCATCTTGGTGAATTCAACAAACCTATTTTAAATCATTTTGCTAAAACATCCACAGAGCCATTTATGCACTTCTCCAAACTTTGTGGTAATATGGTGATTTGACACATGTAACTAAAGAATTATTTTGCTCAAGTATTCATGTGAATTTTGTGAGAATTGAGAGCTTACAAATACAGAAATTGTGATAAGTATCCATTGATCTGTTGAATTTGACACTTCTTTTGAGAATATCATTACATGGTTTGTGGTAAGATGGTGGATATACTTGGGATATGACGAAAGTCAACTTAGGATTAACGTTTGAGCCTTTCAAGCTGAGCCTTTTCATCATAGATCCCTAGCAGCCAATTTTGAGCCAATATACACATATGGCCTTTTCTTTTCATATCTACATCATCCATACCTCTCCACATTGGAGTATAGCTTATACACTATATTTTCCTACCATTTTACTTCCAAGTGTGTACTAGGTGTGAAATCATCATAAAAAAAAAAAAAAAAAAAAAAAAAAAAACACATGACATAAATGGCATGGTGCTAGATGTGTCCATCAAATTATTCATGAAAGAGTTCATCAAATTGCGAAGACACCAGTGGCAAAAGAAGATGGAAAAGTGTACTTAGTCAAAAATCTAAAAAATTGAAAAGTACATCAAAAGGAAAGTATAGTCTACTGAAAAATTTAACAGATTCCCTTTTGTGTATACTTGGAAGTTTTTGAAATCTCTTCACCTTTTCTTCTTATGAACCCCAACCCTAAACCACATTACAACCCTTTGTGTTGATTTTTCCGATCCTAAGTATGCTTGTGGAAAGAATGGTGGAAATCTCATTTGTTAGTATTCCTATCATAAGATCAATGTTTACTTCTTACTTATATATAATTGGCTAAATTTCCATGAGAGTAAATGTACACCTTTGTCAACTCCATAGAGAGAACCCATACATGAAACACTTCTATACCCGTGAGTTATGGAGTTGAACCTTTTTGGTTAAGATATTCTAATGTTGCATGTGTCGAAACCTCTGATCTGATAAAAATAGTTTGGAACACATACACACTCTGTGGATTGCTATATTTGAATTACTTGTGAAAGGGTTATTGAATTTCTAAGATTGTTTTGATATGTAAATTTGAAAAATGTGTCTTGATGGCCCCTATGTGTGATTTTCTTTGGTCTTTCTCATCATTTTGCATGAAAATTGCTAGGGACTAGCAATGAGTAAGTTGGGGGGTGTGATGAGTGCACAAAAATGCACTTTAAATACTCTATTTAAATACTAAAAGAAATGAGAAAACAATGGATATAACTCATGTTAATAAAATTAATGGTCATTTATCTTGAGATAGATATATGCATGATTTAATATATTGATGAGAATATAAAATGCCATATTTTCCTCTCTTAATGTTTAAAACTTTATTCTTATTTGATGCCTAAATATACTCATTATTCTTATATTTTGATTTAGGACACAAATGGAGACATTAGGAGCAAATGAAGATAATTGCGGAATTTCAGACAGTTTTGACATCTTTTCGTAAAATGGGCATAACTCTCTCATCCAATCTCCGATTGAGCTGATTCAAGATGATCTAGAACCGCAAGAGAAATATCTATAACTTTTATGTTTTGTGTTTGAAGAGATATCCACTCAATCTAAGACAAAATCGACCATAAAGTGGACGCACCTGCACTTGACGTTCCTGGATATTTTTCAGCCACTTGCATCAAATCCAAATACAAGATGAAGTGCACTCAAGTTTTTTCAAGACAAATTATTTGACCACAAGATATTAAGTCATACAAGACAACTAATAGATAGAGAAGCAAAATTGAAACACTCAACCTACAAGCAAAATCCAGCTCATGCATGGTGGGAAAACAAATGATCAAAATGACAACTCACAAATCACTTGGATTCAAGAATGACACATGGCAAAACAAGTTGAAATTGTGATGATTTTGTCATGACAACTTGCATGAAGGATGCTTATAAATAGAAGGGAGGGGTGTGTGTTCTAAGACCATGCTTAGTGTGCTTGAATGCCTTGGAAGATACATTGTTTTTGAGAGCTTGAGAAAAGAAAAGAAAAACCAAAGAAGAGAGAAGAAAATAATGGTTGGCTCTTCCATATTATCCCTTAGAGAATTTTTGTTGCATATTTTCAATATGTGTAACTAATTTTCTAGTAGAGCTAGGGATGAATTTGTATATATGATGGTATTTGTAATTGTTTTTGATTCATATATGTGTTCTTCAAATATTAAACTCTTTTGTTTAGTCATTCGAAATTTATTATAAATGTTTTCGTCACCAAATAATCTTAGAATTTATTTCATTTATAGATTCAGTCATGCTTTTTCTATTAAATGCAATAATCCTTTGATTATGTTTGGTTCAATTGGTTATCTATTTTAATTTAATTCTCTGCTGCAATATTGCTCTACGAGTATATTGTCGACGTTGAATTTCTTTAATATCGATAACAATTCCTGTTCTTATATTGTGACGAATGATTTTTCAAAAGATTACATTTGATTTAAAATTGGTTATTAATGTTTTATTTTCCGATTGAAAATTTGGACATAGAATTTTCAATTGAGTTATTAATGAATCGAAAATAATTAAAATACCAATTATATACAAAGGATTCCCGATGCTTTACTTTTCGCACTCATCTAAATCTTTTTGTTAATTTCGTTACTGTTCTTCAATTTCTCAATCCATCTCCCTGTGGAATCGACACCCCAAAGTTATACTGCAAACGACCGCGTTATTCTTTGGGCGTAATCAGGTGGAAAGTCCCCTCCAAGAGGCACCAACAGCATTTCAATGTTTGAATCCACCTTCTCTTCCTCATTCTTGGTATGATTTCCAGAAGGCTCACCTTTCTCCCTGCGCAAGTCGTTAGCTAGGGCAGAAAATTGCAGCATCATGGATTTCATTTGGCACTTGATGGCAAGTAGTTCACCACCAATAACCTGAAATTGGCCCTCAGCATTCTTGATGTGGGATTCAGTCAAAGCCTTAAAGGCTGTGAAGTTGGCATTAAGATGTTTCAAACGAGTGTTCTCGGCCAGGGCAGGATCAGGACTTGATACCACTTGTAATACACTAGTAATACTATAGTGATGAATAGAAATGTAAATTGAGAGTAATGGAAAGTGAGATAAAATATTGGATAACTTTGATAAGTAATTCTAGATAATCACAAGTGACGTCTCCTTCTTCGAGGGAAGGCACCTCCAGCACAAGGCACAATATTGTCCAATATCTTTGATATCTTCCAGTACAGTTTGTTATAATAGAAAACAATAAAATAATAAATTACTATAAGGTCCTTACTCTAACGAACGTTGGGCCCTTACAAGTAACTTATTTAAAACATACTAAAGTAAGAATAGATGATTGGCCCATGAATAAGCCCACGACCCAACAAAAGCAACATTATTTATTTGCGGCCCACGACCAAGCCCACGGCCGAATTAACTCCACTTAGAACTTGATCTGCACACTTTAGGATTTCCTCATTTCCCGAATCTTCCAAATACGGTTTCTTCGTTTCCTTCTTTAGGCGTATCACACACCGTATCTAAGTGGTGGGATGTGGAGTGCACCGTTTCAATTGAAGGCTATTATTGGAATGCAGCGTTTTATCTCCTTTTTAATAAATTGTTCCAGAGTCTAGTAGTGTCTTCTTTTACTTCAGTTTGTTATTTTAAGTGCTACATGTTTTTATTTTACGTTTTAGTGGTTATCCACGCGAGGATACGAGGGAAACGAATTCATTGTAAGAAATCTGAACATTTTGGCCTGGACTTCCCTGGGGGTTAAGGAATTACCTCGAATAACCCTAATATCAATACTATTTCCTTTCAAACATTCTCAGTACCATTTTCACAAACAGACCACCTGCATTCATACATTCCATTAAATAATCATCCATTAATCTCTTACAAATTTCCACTACCTTATTACACTGCAACCAGACCCACAACAGTATATCGAAAGGAAAAGGGCAAAGCTCTAAGCTCCATATACAATCTTCCAACTCCATGGCCATGTTTCATTCTAGAAGTTTCAGATTATTCCATACAGATTTAGCTTTTATTAAAAGTTGCTCTGAGTTGGTTTTTCTTTCTCATGGGCTATAGCCTATGACTTTGCAACCTCAAATAGAAGTATCTTTCTTAACGGGGTTGAGAAATTTTTTAGTTCTTATATTATTATTATTATTATATTTATTTATTGGTTTTATCAATCTGTAATAAAGGAGCGAGTTCAGAGTTCCCCATCTACAAATATTAATTTCATCAGAGTGCACCTCCTACAGTTTCAAGGATGGGCTAAAATGCCATTGCTACATATCCAAACGGACTAAAATATCCATACAATAAATAAAACTAGGTAGAAACATCCACGATCCAAATCAAACCAGCTGTTGAGAACCAAAATCTCCGTAACCATGACTAACCAGAGATCTCAACCAACTTTAAAGTCAGGGTTTGCCTGTCGCTTTCTTTCTGTCAAAATAAGTCGGGTGAAATTACTCGGATAGAAGTGTTATGGTGTTATTAAAAGTAACAAGTGTAACGCAGGCATGTGTGATTATTTTTTCTTTTTGAAATAGGCATGTGTGATTATGGTGGATATGATGGTTACGCGGAGTAATGTTACGTTTGTAGTGCAGTTTTTTAGCGAGCAACGTTAGGGTTGAGGCCTCGTGTAACTTTTATGAAATTGATGAAGTGATAAATAATACTAAATCAATCAATATATTAAAAAAAGATATTTAAAAAAAAACAAAAAGATAAAAATATGATAAGAAAAAATAAAAAATAAAAATAAAAATAATTAAATTAAAAATACATAAAAATACATAAAAATTAAATTTATATATAGCATGTATGCAAAAATTATATAAATTGTGTATAAATAATATTTCTCTATTTTAGCAGTCAGCCGATTTAATTAGTCCAAATTAGTGGCTGAGCATTTTTGACAAATTGTGAGTTTTGACTTTATCAAAGATTGATTACAATGACAGTTATTGAAATTATGTATCGAGAAGATTGATTACAATGACAGTTATTGAAATTATGTATCGAGCATTCTCATTAAATTAGATTTATATTTTTAATTAGGTATTTACATAATAAAATTTAATAACTTTTTATATTAGATTAGATATTTGTAAAATATATGACTTTGAGCTACAAAATAAGTTTTCACTGTCAAATTTGTCTATTGCTGTAGCACTTACAAAATAATAAAAAATTATTTCTCTCTCTAATTTCTCTCTCTCTCCCGCGATCCTTTACGGTAAAATAGACACACATTCATAATTTCAATATTTCTTTCAGTTTCATGGTCGTCGTCGTTGCGTGATTGTTTATCTTTCTTTTTTTTTTTTTAGTCTGCATTGTTCTTTATTTTATTGTTATTGTTGACTTTCCTCATTCTTGTATCAGTGCCGTGTTTGCCTTGTTAACTTTCCTCATTTCTTGATTGTAGTGATTGGTTGTGAATTACCATTATTGTTTAAATTTTGCAAAATTTGCATTTTTTTAATAGAATAATATAAATTATTAAATACATACATTTTTGTTAATAATATGAATTATATATAATAGCATACAAATTTATTTTTCCTTCAGACAAGAGATTAATGAACTAAATTGATAATATAAGATTTGCAAATTTTAGACTAAATTTACAATTGTCGTTAGACAAAATTTCCAAAACCGGTCCCAATAACTAGAAATCTTGCATCCTTGTTGAATAAAGAGACAAGCATGCTTAGAAATTGTTATAAAAAACAAAAAATAAAAAGGCATTGGTTTTCTCTTACTAAGTCATCATTGTTTCGGAATCAAGTTGTAGTTTTCATTCTTAATATAGATAAAATTTGCAAGTTTGTTAGCGGTCGGACTCTCATTCAATTAAGGAAATTCAAATAAAAAATATTTTTTATTATATTTTAAATAAAATTGTCTATATTAGATTAGGCAAATGAAAAATAATATGACTTTAAGCTACAGTGACAATCACCCAATTGTCATATTTGCATGTTTAATATACGTAGATCAAATGAATATTTTAATAATAAAACATCATTTCCAAGACATAATTTTGTTTATATGCCGTTAGTTTTTCATGTAATTTAAATTAATGAATATTCAAGTAGTGTTCACCCAGGCGTACTATTAATATTACTTTGAACAAATATTATTAAATTAATATTCATATATTCATATAATTTTTCATTTAATTAAACTAAATGAATGAATATTCATGCAGTTCACCCAGGCGTACTATTAATATTAGTTTGAACAAATATTATTAAATTATTATTAAGATATTCATGTAGTTCGCCCAGGCGTGCAATAAATTAAATTAATATATTTATATAGTTTTTCATTATGGAAAAAAATCTATAAAAAAAAAATTGAACAAATATTATTGAATTGATAATATTTTTCATGTAGCTTTTCAGTTCGGCAAAAAAGATTAATAGAACAAAATTGAATAAATATTATAAATTGATATTATTTTATTATTATTATGACTAATAGATAAATAATCTAATGTGAGAATAAGTTTTGAATAGAATAATCAATTGTAAAATAATATAATATTAAATAAATTTTATAAATACCAGTACTTAATCTAACATCAGTTGGGGGGTTTGGCTTAAATTTGGACGCTTTATATCACTGGGTGGAGAATGTATAATCGAAAATCCTTGTGGTATTGTTCATGTAGTCAATGAAAATGTTATATTCTTCACCTTCATTTACATTTCGATGGATTTCTAATATTTTGAGTTTTTTATTTTTGAGTTTTTTTTACATAATTTTTAAGTAAGTATTTTTAAACAATATTATGAATTTTCAAAAATATTTTAAGATGTTAAAAAAAATCATGTAAAAAACTTATTTTTTTACTATTTTAAAATATTTTTAAAAATAAAAAAATTATAAAATTATTTAAAAACACTTACTTAATTATAAAATTTTAAAAAAAAATTAAAGCGGGAGCTCCAACGGGATCAACAACTTTTTCCTTAAAATATCGAAAGCAAGTCGTAATCGAGTCTCACTTTTTTTAGAAGTGTCATATTTTATCAATTTAAAAATAATAAAATAAATGAATGAGTTTTACTATGGTTAACTCAATTTTGTTTGCCGCTTCTCACAAAGACCAAATGCAATAAGGTCCATGATACACAAGTTACATTAGGGCGGCAAACAATCCGGACCAAATCAAGTTTTTCAATTATTAAGTCAAGCAAGGCTCAAATTATTCAAGTTTAAGTTCGAGTTGAACTGAAAGTTTGCTGAGTCGAGCAGATCAAGAGTTCGAGCTGAATCAAATTATTTATTGATCTTTATTTTTACTTTTAAAGAGTCGCGCGAATCGAGTTAAACTGAGTCGAGTAATTACTCGAGTTACTTACTCTTTATAAACATTTGACTCAATAATTCTTTTGTAAATTTAATACATTATTATTATAAAATAATAAAATATGTTACTTATACATAAACCAACAAAATATATTACTTATACCAAATATTAAAAACAATATATATATCACACATAAAATATATATAATAAAAGAATCTATGTAAGAGAAGTATCAAATCGTATTAATGGATCGTATTCATGTCATGTCAATGCATGTATATTATATTATATATGTCAATCCTAACACGACTCGTTAACTTTGTTGTATCAAAATATCAAATTCTAATACAATCCGTTAGTATAATGTGTCATGTCGTATCGATTCGTTTTGACTCATTAGTGAATATTACAAAATAGGTTAACATAACACAATACAATCTGTTTCAACCTATTTATGTATTTGGCTGAATATATCCGAAATTAACCAGTTTGACGTGATTAAATTAGCATAATTTATATAAATGTCAAAATCACAAAATTTTATAAAAATAATAAAACTAATTACAATCCAAATTATAAAAATATCGAAAATAAAATACTAACAATTTCATTTTTAGATATAAAAGTATAATTATAATTTGAATTTTCTTAACATGTCATAACGTGTTATAATGAGTCAAAACGGATTGACTCATTATCAACCGTTAAAAAATTGTGTCTTAACTAGTCAACCTATTTTGACCCAAACTCTTTAAAACTAAACTTTAATTCGCTATTATCGTGTCGTGTTCGTGTTAGGTTAACGGGTTGTACAACATATTGTTACCCTTATTATATATGTAAGAGTATACATATATATATATATGGAAATATTACGAGTATTGTTATGAGCCCAGAACAAGCTTAATCAAGTTTATACGAATTTAGTTCATGAACCTAAACTAAATCAAGTTGAGATTATACGAGTTTAGCTCGTTTAATATTCGAACTAATATTAGTGGTCACGAACAACTTATTTATTAAACGAACAAAATTTGAATCGATTTTATACGAGTCGAGCTCAAATTGTTCATGAACAGCTCTACTTGTTTGCAACCCTAGGCCAAATGCATCAAGGTCCATGAAAGGAGAGCCTAACTCTGTTACTATTGCATCAGTTGAATATGAAGCCACTACACTGAAAACTGCAAGACCAGACAACAACGCACTGAGGCAATGAGTGGTCGGGAACTTGCTGCTAGTACTAGGGTGGACATTACCTCTTTGTGTAAATATGTATACATATTTGTGTGTGCATGCCAAAAGTTGTTTTTATTTCCTTTTCAATCTTTTGTATTCTTTCGAGCTGTGCATAGAATGTATAAGCAGCATATTCACCTTGAGTAGAACTAATGAGGATTACAAGCAGATTCTTTCCAGTTGAGTTGCCCCTTGAGTTCCTCTCATTCTCTTGCTCATTCTCCCCTTCATTCATCCTTTTTTACTTCAAGTCTCATTTCTAACATGGTATCAGATACAAGCTTGATAACCCTTTCTTTTTTCCTTTCCATTGTCAACCACTACTTTGGTCATTCTCTCATTTATGTGGTGGTCACACCTCATCTCACAAGTCCTAATAACGCCCAAAGAATAATACGATAATTGTAGTTCAGCTTTGAGGCGTTGATTTCACGGAGAGACAAATTAAAAGAATAGTAAAATGGCAAAAAAAAAATATTAAATGATTAATGAGAAAAGAAAATTTTATTTTAAATGAAAATGAAAATTAAACAAAATAATTAACAGAAAAGTAATCAAAGTTGATGAACAGTAGAGTGTCTAGAATCCTTTGCACATATCTGGTATTTTAATTATATTTAATTCATTGATAACTCAATTAAGAATTCAATTCCATAATTCTCAATCGGAAGATATATAATTATAAATCAAAAATTAAATCAAATGTAACTTTTTGAAAAATCATCTATATCTTTTAAATCACACAAATTGACATTCATATTGAGAAAATCTAACGACGACAATATACCCAATAAGCGATATTACAGTAGAGAATTAAATCAATATAAATAATCAATAGATCCAAAAATAATCAAAGAACAAATCCATTCAATAGAAAAAGTATGACTGAATCTATAAACGGAATAAATACTAAGATTATTCGGCCAAGAAAATACTAATAATATATTGAGAATAATAAAACAAAGAATTTTAATAATTGAAAATCAAATATATGAATTAAAAATAAATTAAAAAAAATACCATCTAGTATACAAGTTCATCCCTAACCCTACTTGAAAATTTAGTTACCCATAAATAAAATGGACAATAAAAATCTCAAGAAGAAAATCATCCAAACAGCGGTTATGACTTGGTTTTCTCTCCTGTACGTTCCAGCTCTCGTCCCCCACCCAGCACTAGATGAAGTCCAAATATATATGTGTTCCTATGTCATGCTGCGCCTATGTCTCCATAAGTGTTGTCCATGTCTCCAAGTTAAATTACAACTCTATTCCATTAACCTAGTGGGCCCTCTTGTCTATTGAAGTAAATGCCTACTCAAGTGCTATGTGCTTTTCAAGTCCGGTCAAACTTGTATGGGCCCATGATCAATTGAATGGCTTGAAGTAGAGTTGACGTACGTGTTGTTCATGCAAGTCCAAGCCCATGTAATTTTTTCACTCCTTCAAATATCAGCAAAGAAATAAAAATAAAATAAAATAAAATAAAATAAAGAAATTAAAGAATAAAAATAAAAGAAGACAAATAATGGTTAAAAACATCTCAATGTAATTAAAAATCTAATTCAATAAAATAAGTGAAATCCAATTATTTCTATTTTCATTCTTTGTAATTTAATTTAATATTAGGATATTTAGAGTGCACTTTCGCGTATTCTTCACACCCCCCAACTTACTCATTGCTAGTCCCTAGTAATCTCCATGCAAAAATGATAAAAAAGATCAAAAAAGATCACACACAAAAGGCTATCAAGTCATATTTTACAGAATCACATATTACAGCAATTTTAGGAACCCAATAACCCAATCACAATTAATCCATCTATAGCAATCCACAGAGTATGTGTGTGATCCAAACTATATCCATCTAACCTGATTACGCCCAAATAATAACGCGGCCGTTTGCAGTATAGCTTTGGGGTGTCGATTCCACAGGGAGATGGATTGAGAAATTGAAGAACAGTAACGAAATTAACAAAAAGATTTAGATAAGTGCGAAAAGTAAATTTTAGAGTGTGACGTAAATTAAAACTAAATGAGTAATTTGAACATTATAAAAATGAGAAGAAAAGTAGAGCGTAGGGAATTCCTTGTGTATTTGTGGTATTCAAATTTATTCTTAATTCATTGATAACTCAATTAAGAATTCTATATCCAAATTCTTAATCGGAAGATATAACATTAATAACCAAAATTTAAATCACATGTAACTTTTTGAAAAATCATTTTTCGCGCTTAACTCTCATAAATTGTTATCGAAATTGAGAAAATCCAACGACGACAATATACCTAAGAGGCGATATTGCAGCAGAGAATTAAATCAATATAGATAATCAATTGCTCCAAACATAATTATAGAACTAATTCACTCAATAGAAAAAGCATGACTGAATCCATAAACGAAATAGATTCTATAATTATTTGAAGATGAAAAAACATCACAAATAAATTGAGAATAATAGAACAAAAGAGTTTTAATATTTAAAGACCAAATACATGAATCAAAAATAAATTACAAATACCATCACACACACAAGTTCATCCCTAGCCCTCCTTGAGAATTTAGTTACACATATTGAAAATATGCAACAAAAATTCTCCAAGGGATAATATGGAAGAGCCAACCATTATTTTCTTCTCTCTTCTTTGGTTTTTCTTTTCTTTTCTCAAGCTCTCAAAATAATGGCTCTTCCAAAGCATCCTCCCACACTAAGCATTCTTAGAACACACACCCCTCCCTTCTATTTATAAGCATCCTTCATGCAAGTTGTCATGACAAAATCATCACAATTTCAACTTGTTTTGCCATGTGCCATTCTTGAATCCAAGTGATTTGTGAGTTGTCATTTTGATCATTTATTTTCCCACCATGCATGAGCTGGATTTTGCTTGTAGGTTGAGTGTTTCAATTTTGCTTCTCTATCCATTAGTTGTCTTGTATGACTTAATATCTTGTGGTCAAATAATTTGTCTACAAGAAATATGAGTGCACTTCATCTTGCATATGAATTGATCATTGAATTTCCAAGTTGGTGTAGGAGTACTTGCTGGAAAATATTATGATAACATTTGGATTTGATGCAAGTGGCTGAAAAATATCCAGGAACGTCAAGTGCAGGTGCGTCCACTTGATGGTCGATTTTGTCTTAGATTGAGTGGATATCTCTTCAAACATAAAACACAAAAGTTATATATATTTCTCTTGCGGTTCTATATCATCTTGAATCAGCTCAATCGGAGATTGGATGAAAGAGTTATGCCCATATTACGAAAAGATGTCAGAATTGTCTAAAATTTCGCAATTATCTTCATTTGCTCCTAATGTCTCCATTTGTGTCCTAAATCAAAATATAAGAATAATGAGTATATTTAGGCATCAAATAAGAATAAAGTATTAAACATTAAGAGAGGAAAATATGGCATTTTATATTCTTATCAATATATTAAATCATGCTTATATCTATTATAAGATAAATGACCATTAATTTTAATGCAAAATGATGAGAAAGACCAAAGAAAATCACACATAGGGGCCATCAAGACACATTTTTCAAATTTACATATCAAAACAATCTTAGAACTTCAATAACCCTTTCACAAGTAATTCAAATATAGCAATTCACAGAGTGTGTATGTGTTCCAAACTATTTTTATCAAATCAGAGGTTTCGACACATGCAACATTAGAATATCTTAAGCAAAAAGGTTCAACTCCATAACTCACGAGTATAGAAGTGTTTCATGTATGGGTTCTCTCTATGGAGTTGACAAAGGTGTACTTTTACTCTCATGGAAATTTAGCCAATTATATATAAGTAACAAGTAAACATTGATCTTATGATAGGAATACTAACAAATGAGATTTCCACCATTCTTTCCAGAAACATACTTAGAATCGGAAAAATCAACACAAAGGGTTGTAATGTGGTTTAGGGTTGGGGTTCATAAGAAGAAAAGGTGAAGAGATTTCAAAAACTTCCAAGTATACACAAAAGGGAATCTGTTAAATTTTTCAGTAGACTATACTTTCCTTTTGATGTACTTTTCAATTTTTTAGATTTTTGACTAAGTACACTTTTCCATCTTCTTTTGCCACTGGTGTCTTCGCAATTTGATGAACTCTTTCATGAATAATTTGATGGACACATCTAGCACCATGCCATTTTTGTCATGGTTTTTTTTTTTTTTTCAAATGATAATTTCACACTTAGTACACACTTGGAAGTAAAATGGTAGGAAAATATAGTGTATAAGCTATACTCCAATGTGGAGAGGTATGGATGATGTAGATATGAAAAGAAAAGGCCATATGTGTATATTGGCTCAAAATTGGCTGCTAGGGATCTATGATGAAAATGCTCAGCTTGAAAGGCTCAAACGTTAATCCTAAGTTGACTTTCGTCATATCCCAATTATATCCATCATCTTACCACAAACCATGTAATGATATTCTCAAAAGAAGTGTCAAATTCAACAGATCAATGGGTACTTATCACAATTTCTGTATTTGTAAGCTCTCAATTCTCACAAAATTCACATGAATACTTGAGCAAAATAATTCTCTAGTTACATGTGTCAAATCACCATATTACCATAAAGTTTGGATAAGTGCATAAAATTTTTTCTGTGGATGCTTTAGCAAAATGATTTAAGTTGGGTTTGTTGAATTACCAAGATGGTTATGAATGAGCATGAGTATCATGTTTGAAAAGATGCCTGCGCGAAAAAATATTTGGCAATTTTTTTATATTTTGATTGAAATATGCCACAGAGTTTAAATTATAAATTTGTATTCCCACCCCCCAACTTAAATGAAACATTGTCCTCAATGTTTAATAATCAAAATTGGATAGGGAGTAACTAAAAAGGGTAGGATACACCTGATGTGTGATGTAGATAGCTCGCTAAACGTCAAAAGTAGTGATTTGAAATGACAAAATGATACTATCCTGCAAACAAAAATAAAGAAAACAGTAGTAAATAAAAACAAAACAAAACAAATAAGATGATAATAATAATAATAATAATAATAATAATGATAATAATTATAATAATAATTATTATGGTTGCATGCTGTGGTCAAAGTTGATAGACCAAGTTTACAATTGGACTATCTTCCACTCATAGAACTGTTCCTCCTGGGTCAAAAATGAAACGCTTATTTTTCAAATAAGCTCGGTGCTCGAACTTCACAGGTAGGTGGCAAGGTTTAAGATTAACTTTGGTTACTTGCCCACTTGAAGGAATCTGTTTTTCATTTTTCTCAAGAAACTCCTCGAACTTCGGTTGCCAAGCCCGTGTGCTATAATCTTGAGTATTGTCAAAAATTGTACAAATATTAGCTACATCAGACGAATCACTTATAGGATTAAACTCAAAATATGCAACAAAAATTCTCCAAGGGATAATATGGAAGAGCCAACCATTATTTTCTTCTCTCTTCTTTGGTTTTTCTTTTCTTTTCTCAAGCTCTCAAAATAATGGCTCTTCCAAAGCATCCTCCCACACTAAGCATTCTTAGAACACACACCCCTCCCTTCTATTTATAAGCATCCTTCATGCAAGTTGTCATGACAAAATCATCACAATTTCAACTTGTTTTGCCATGTGCCATTCTTGAATCCAAGTGATTTGTGAGTTGTCATTTTGATCATTTGTTTTCCCACCATGCATGAGCTGGATTTTGCTTGTAAGTTGAGTGTTTCAATTTTGCTTCTCTATCCATTAGTTGTCTTGTATGACTTAATATCTTGTGGTCAAATAATTTGTCTACAAGAAACTTGAGTACACTTCATCTTGCATATGAATTGATCATTGAATTTCCAAGTTGGTGTAGGAGTGGTTGCTGGAAAATATTATGATAACATTTGGATTTGATGCAAGTGGCTGAAAAATATCCAGGAACGTCAAGTGCAGGTGCGTCCACTTGATGGTCGATTTTGTCTTCGATTGAGTGGATATATCTTCAAACATAAAACACAAAAGTTATATATATTTCTCTTGCGGTTCTATATCATCTTGAATCAGCTCAATCGGAGATTGGATGAAAGAGTTATGCCCATATTACGAAAAGATGTCAGAATTGTCTAAAATTCCGCAATTATCTTCATTTGCTCCTAATGTCTCCATTTGTGTCCTAAATCAAAATATAAGAATAATGAGTATATTTAGGCATCAAATAAGAATAAAGTATTAAACATTAAGAGAGGAAAATATAGCATTTTATATTCTCATCAATATATTAAATCATGCTTATATCTATTATAAGATAAATGATCATTAATTTTAATAACATGAGTTATATCTATTATTTTCTCATTTCTTTTAGTATTCAAATAGAGTATTTAGAGTGCATTTTTGTACACTCATCATAACCTCACATCCTGACACATGCAACATCAAGAACATCTCAAGCAAAAGGTTCAACTCCATATCTCACGAGTAAATAGTGTTTCGTGTAGGGGTTCTCTCTATGGAGTTAACAAGAGATGTACAGACACTCTCATGAAAAATTAGATAATTATGTATTAAGCAAAAATCAAGCATTGATCTTATTATAGTAACACTAACAAATGAGAATTCCACCACTCCTTCCACCAGCTTACTTAGGATTGGAATGATAAGCACAAAAAGGTTGTAGCGTGGCTCGGGATATGGGCTATATGAAGAAAATGATAGAAATGATTCTAAGACTTCCAAGTACACACCAAGGGAATTTTATTAAAGATCATAGCAAACCACACTTCTCACTTGATGTACTCTTCATCTTTTCAAATCGTCAAATAATATTTTTCTTTCTTCTTCAACTTTCACCTTTTGTTTTCACTTTTTTTTAATACCTTTGAAGCTCACTCAATTAAACACTTTGCACTTGTACTCTTCTTTTTTTTTATTCCTTTTTTTTGTTTTGTTTGTTTTGTTTTTTGTTTTTTGTTTTTTTTTTACAAAAGAATATATGCAAATTCTACACCTAGTACACACTTGGAAACAATAAAGGTAGGAAATCAGTGTATAAGTTATACTTCAATGTAGAGAAGTATGTATGATGTGGGTACATGAAAAGAAAAATGGCTATATGTATTTGTTGGCTCAAAATTACCTACTAAGGGTCTATAATGAGAATGGTTAGTTTGAAAGGTTCAAACGTTAATCCTAAGTTGACCTTTGTCATATCTCAAGTATATCCGCTATCATACCACCAACCATATAATGATATTCTCAAAAGAAGTGTCCAATTCAACAGATCAATAAACGTTTATCACAATTTTCTGCATTTGTAAGCTCTCAATTCTCTAAAAAACTCACATGAATACTTGAGCAAAAGAGTTCTTTAACTACATGTGTCAAACCACCATCTTATTACAAGGCTTGGATACGTGCGTTAAAAGTTCTATGAATGCCTCAGCAAAATGATCAAGATGAGTTTGATGAATTCACTAAGATGACCATAAATGAGCATGAGTATACATGTGAAATGGTGCTTGTACAATGCAATTTAAAAAAAAAAAAAATTGGCACATAGAAATATGCCATAGAGTTCCAACATGCATCATTCTCAACCCCAACTTAAATGAAATATTGTTCTCAATGTTTAATAATCAAAACTAAATGGAGGGCATTGAAAAGGGTAGAATACACTTGATGTAGGATGTGGGATGACTCGCTAAGCACTAGAGATGGAAAACTGAAATGAAAAATTGACACTAAGCTACAAACAAAAACAAAGAAGACCAACAGCAACAAAAAATAAATAAATAAATTACCAACAAAAATAAAAAAATGACTGCATGGTGTGGTCAAGGTGGATAGGCTAGGTCCGCAAGTGGAATTTCTTCCACTTCTCCTAGGTCAAAATTGAAATGCTTGTTGGTCTAATAAGCTCGATGCTCGAGATCCATAGGTGGGTGGCAAGATTTCAAGTCAACTCTTGGTGCTTCTCTTCTTGAGAGAACTTTTCTTCACTTTTCTTAGGCAACTCCTCAAACTTCGGTTGCCAAGCCTGTATGCCACGATCCTGAGTTGTATCAAAAACTGCACAAATATCAGCCACATTAGATGAATCACTCATAAGATTGAACTCAGAATCAACAATGAAATACTTAAGAGGATCAGAATCACGAGTTGTGAAAAATTCTCTGTCTATGAGTGAGTCAATCATATATGTCTAAAGATACTTGTCATCCTCCTCTAGTTGTTTTGCAATATAGAAGATGTTCACCTTGAGTGTTATGTTTCCAAAAGATAGCTTCATAAGTCCATTCCTGCAATTGATCAAAGTATTAGCAGTGGCCAAGAAAGGTTTACCTAAAATTAAAGGAATTTTAAAGGTAGAATCAACAACAGAGATAGTATCTAGGATTAAGAAATCAACATAATAATAAAATTTATCGATTTAAATCAAAACATCCTCTACCACACCCTGTGGTGCTTTGACTGAACGGTCAGCCAATTGTAATACCACAGAAGCTGGTTTGATTTCCCCCAATCCCAACTGCAAATAAATATAATAAGACATTAAATTCACACTCGCTCCTAAATCTAGCAGGGATTGTCCAAATTCTTGATTTCTAATGCTGCATGCAATAGTCAGACACTCAGGATCCTTGTACTTGAGAGGAATCCTCTGTTCAATTAGAGCACTAACTTGCTCTATTAGGAATGTTGTCTTCTTCACATGATACTTTCTCTTAACTGTACACAAATCTTTGAGAACTTTTGCATAAGTAGGCACTTGTTTAATTACATGTAAAAGAGGAAGATTGATTTTTACCTGCCTGAGGTTTTCTAGGATTTCATTGTTAGGATCCAAAGTTAACTTTTTTAATTTTAAAGCTTGAGGGAATGGTACCTTAACTGGGCTCTTTGTCACATTTGGTTCCTTGGGTAACTCGATACCACTGCTATCTTGATCCTTTTCCACATTCTCTGATTTGTCGGTTGTTGGAATGTGTAATGACTTACCACTTCGAGTCACAATGGACATCACCTCTTTCAAGTTTTCTTGCGCCATGTGTTGACCATGGGATGTGGATTAAGCTTGAGAAGAAAACTTACCTTGCTTAGTCACACTCAAGAAGTTCATTAGTTTGGTTACTTGACTCTTTATCTCCTTGTTTTCTTCTACAACCTGCGTAATAAAAAATTCAAACTTTTGGTTAAACTTGCCCTGTGCTTCAATAAAAGCATGCAAAGTGTCTTCTAAAGGACTCCTAGAAGATGTAGGTGCATGATATGGTGCAGGATATGATTTAGTGCTGTGTAGGTGGTGCAGGTAGTGCAACTGGCTAGTTTTTAGACTTTTAGCTAAAATTGAGGTGATTATACCACCCCGGATTGTAGGTCTCAGAGAATGGTGCAAAAGGCTTCTGGTACATACCTAAGGCATTACATTGTTCTTGATACAACTCTCTCTTCTCAGCAAATGTAGGACATTCTTGGGCGAGGTGATCTACCCCGCCACACACAAAACATAGTCCTAAAGACTCTACATGATTAGCCAGATGTTGGCTTTAAGTCCTTGGCCTTTAGCAAGTCTAACTCCTTAGTAAGTATCTCAACCTTAACATTCAAGTTATCTTCCTCACTGAGATGGTAAATTCCACCAGCATTCTGGTTCCCTGCAGGTCGTGACCTAGTTGTGCTCTCAGTAGCACTAGGTCCAATCCAAGTATGAGCTTTTTCAACAAGCTCATTGAGGTACTCTATGGCTTTATCAGGATTTTTTTGTAAGAACTCACCATTACACGATGAGGATTTTTCTGTAAGAACTCACCATTACACATCATCTCCACAAATTAGCACTCCCTAGGTGTAAGTCTCTCATAGAAGTAACTCACTAAACGCCAACTCTCATACCCATGGTGAGGCACATACTCAATAACTCCTTAAATATCTCCCACGACATGTATAAAGTCTCACTGTCCTTCTGTGCAAAAGTGGAGATCTGTCTTTTTAAAGTATTGGTCTTATGTTGTGGAAAATATTTATTAAAGAAAGCCTGAATCATCTCATTCCACACCCAATGGATCGTGGTCTCAGTGGGTATAGCCAACTCTTAGCTCTATCCTTCAAAGAGAAAGGAAAGAACTTAAGTCTCACAATATTGTCAGTTGCATTCTGACTATAGAAAGTCGCAACTACCTCCTCAAACTTCCTAATGTGCACATATGGATTTTCATTTTCCAACCCATGAAAAGTGAGGAGTAACTATATTACCCCGTTTTAATATTAAGTTGACGCGTATTGGGTAGAAACATGATGCATGATGGTGTGGCTATGCGTGTAGGGTGGATGTAATCCTGAATAGTCCTAGTGGGTTGATCCTCGTGTTCATTCATGTTTTCAGAAACAGAGAAAGTATCAAACAAAATATTAGAAAAATTAGACACTGAATTTGACTTTATCACAGGCCTATAAGCAAATCGACCTAATGTGTCTCTATACCTATCATGCATGCAAAATAAAAAAAAATGCAAAATTAAGAAAAACATGAAAGAAAAAAATAAAAACAAATAATAATGCAGCAAGTAAAAAGAGGGAACGCAGTTACCGCTTTTACAAATTGCTGAAAAGAAAAAAAAATATCTAACATCTCTTTTACCGTCTCCCTAGCAACGGCGCCAAAATTTGATAACACTAACGCGGTAATTGTAGTTCAGTTTTGAAGTGTCAATTCCACAGGGAGACATTAAAAGAATAGTAAAATAGCAAATAAACTAAAAAAAAATATTAAATAATTAATGAGAAAAGAAAAATTGATTTTAAATGAAAATGAAAATTAAACAAAATAATTAACGGAAAAGTAATCAAAATTGACGAACAGTAGAATGTCGGGAATCCCTTTCATATATCCGGTATTTTAATTATTTTTAATTCATTGATAACTCAATTAAGAATTCAATTTCGTAATTCTCAATCGAAAGATATAGAATTATAAACCAAAAATTAAATCAAATGTAACTCTTTGAAAAATCATCTATCGCTTTTAAATCACACAAATTGACATTCACATTGAGAAAATCCAATGACGACAATATACCCAGTGAGCGATATTGCAGCAAAAAATTAAATCAATATAAATAATCAATGGATCCAAAAATAATCAAAAAACAAATCCATTCAATAGAAAAAGTATGACTGAATCTATAAACGAAATAAACGCTAAAATTATTTGGCGAAGAAAATATTAATAATATATTGAGAATAATAAAACAAAGAGTTTTAATAATTAAAAATCAAATACATGAATTAAAAATAGATTAAAAAAATATCATCTAGTGTGCAAGTTCATCCCTAACCTTACTTGAAAATTTAATTACCCATAAATAGAATGGACAACAAAAATTTCAAGAAGAAAATCATCCAAACGACG
The DNA here is from genome assembly GCA_036898215.1 of Platycarya strobilacea. Taxonomy (NCBI): domain Eukaryota; kingdom Viridiplantae; phylum Streptophyta; class Magnoliopsida; order Fagales; family Juglandaceae; genus Platycarya; species Platycarya strobilacea. Next base: position 20,133,963 of record CM072555.1, on the reverse strand, counting down.
GTCATGACTTGGTTTTCTCTCCTGTACGTTCTAGCTTTCGTACCCCACCCAGTGCTAGATGAAGTCTCAATATATATATGTGTTCCTATGTCATGCTGCGCCTACGTCTCCATAAGTGCCGGCCATGTCTCCAAGTTAAATTACAACTCTATTCCATTAACCTAGTGGGCCCTCTTGTCTATTGAAGTAAATGCCCACTCAAGTGCTATGTGCTTTCCAAGTCCGGTCAAACTTGCATGGGCCCATGATCAATTGAATGGCTTGAAGTGGAGTTGACGTACGTGTTGTTCATGCAAGTCCAAGCCCATGTAATTTTTTCACTCCTTCAAATATCAGCAAAGAAATAAAAAAAATAAAAAAATAAAGAAATTAAAGAATAAAAATAAAAGAAGACAAATAATACATAAAAACATCTCAATGTAAATAAAAATCTAATTCAACAAAATAAGTGAAATCCAATTATTTCTATTTTCATTCTTTGCAATTTAATTCAATATTAGGATATTTAGAGTGCACTTTCTCATACTCATCAAGTCCTCACTACCTATCTTGGAATCACTCATTCACCTTGGCCATCTCAAATAAAAACAAGCTTGGATTCCTAAATGGAACCATTGAAACACTTGAGCTTTTTAGTACCCTTTATGCCCCTTGGCTCTGCTACAACAACCTCATACTCTCGTGGATCCTCAACTCGATCTCAAAAGAAATTAACTCTAATGTTTTCTATGTCATCTAAGTTAAAGAAGTTTGGGAGAAACTTAAAACATGGTTTGCATAACCTAATAATGTGCGCAGTTATCAACTGCAACAGTAGCTTGGATCCATCATTTAAGGGACCCAATTCGGTGACTACTCCACTCAACTTAGTGTAGTGTGGGAAGAGCTGCATAAGTATAAACCCTTGCCTCACTACTCGTATGGCTTGTGCACTTGCAAAGCTTTAAAAAGCATAGGAAAGGCTCAACAAAATGATTCAATTTTCAAATTTTCGATGGGGCTAAATGACACTTATGACAACACAAAAGGACAAATAACCCTCATGAGCTCCATGCCATCATTAGATAAGATATTCTCTCTTCTCCTACAAGAGGAGAGGCAAAGGTAGGCTAGGACCCTTGTGATGCCTCCTAACGAGTCATCAGTTTTGGTTGCTTAACAAAACCAACCTAAAAGATAAGATAAGGCAGATGGCACTTGTTATCACTGTGAAAAACTAAGGCACATAGAGGAAAAGTGTTATCTGTTGGTTGGATTCCTACCAAATTTTAAGTTCACCAAGTCTAAGCTTGGATACTCAACAGGTGCGCCAAACCCCCACTTAGTCATTCAAGTTGCTACTCAACACTAGGAAAAGAGTCACTCGAGTCCTTGATTGCCCCTCATGGAAGCTCAAACTTAGCAGATAGCAACTCTTGTCAATGCCCAATCTTCCCAACTCAATCCAAAGGAGGGAAGCTTGCCAACCAACCAACCTGACATTCAACTTCTTGCAGTCACAGATGCCGAATTTCTCAATAACCACTCTTCCAATATGGCATATATAAACCCTCAAACCCCTACTAAATTTAACTTACAAGCATACTCTGAATTTCCTGCAAACTGTATTCAAAATACACATTTCCTCACAAACCACAAATATGTTGCATCAGATGCTCCCCAATGGATTATTGACACTGGAGCCACAAACCATATGGTTTGTTCCACCTAATTGCTCACCACCATATCTTGTGAAAAACAAACAGAACATATGCTCAAGTAACACACCTAGGTATCATTAGGATCTCAGATAAACTTACTTTCGCAAATATCCTATGTGTATCCACTTTCACTTTTAATCTCATATATGCTAACAAACTCGCCCAAGACTTTTCTCTTTGCCTTATACTTCTTGAAAGTTTTTGCTTCATACAGGACCTATCTTCATAGATGACGATTGGTCTTACTGAAGTCTCTAATGGCCTCTATTTCCTCAAGCTCATTCCCCATCATGCCATGTTGTCAAAGGTCCTTCATCAATCAAGAATAGTCCCAGTCAGTCCACTCACTCGACCAACAGTCAAGACTAAAGCTCAAGCCGATTATAAAACTTTGATTTATGACATTTTAGATTAGGTCATGTACCTCATCAGAGGGTGAATATCATTCAGTCTCATGTTCCTAATATAAAATAATGCAATGCATAGTTTGCCACTTGGCTAAGCAAAAGAGGAAATCCATTTAAGTTTTATTTCCACTTTGATTTCTTTTAAATTAATTCATTGTGACATTTAGGGACCATACTCCCTTCTTTCCATCCAATGGCATCACTATTTCTTAACTATTGTGGATAACAAAACTCAAGTCACATGGGTTTACTTGATGAAATTCAAATTTGAAACAAGAACCATTTTATAGAACTTCATTCACATGATCAAAAACTGGTTTGATGCTAAAATCAAGTAAATAAGGTCTAATAATGGCCTTGAATTCAAATAACAGATTTCTACAGCTCCCATAGCATCTTACACCAAAGGTCTTCTATTTACACCCCTCAACAAAATGGGATGGGGGAGAAAAAACATCAACACCTTCTATTTACTACTTAAGCAGTCCTTTTCCAAGCCTTCCTTCCACTAAATTCTTAGGGGGATTGACGAGTGCACAAAAATGCACTCTAAATACTCTATTTAAATACTAAAAGAAATGAGAAAATAATGGATATAACTCATGTTATTAAAATTAATGGTCATTATCTTGAAATAGATATAAGCATGATTTAATATATTGATGAGAATATAAAATGCCATATTTTCCTCTCTTAATGTTTAATACTTTATTCTTATTTGATGCCTAAATATACTCATTATTCTTATATTTTGATTTAGGACACAAATGGAGACATTAGGAGCAAATAAAGATAATTGCGGAATTTTAGACAGTTCTGACAACGTATCGTAATGTGAGCATAACTCTCTCATCCAATCTCCGATTGAGCTGATTCAAGATGATATAGAACCGCAAGAGAAATATATATAACTTTTGTGTTTTATGTTTGAAGCGATATCCACTCAATCTAAGACAAAATCAACCATCAAGTGGACGCACCTACATTTGACGTTCCTGGATATTTTTCAGCCACTTGCATCAAATCCAAATGTTATCATAATATTTTCCAGCAAGCACTCCTACACCAACTTGGAAATTCAATGATCAATTCATATGCAAGATGAAGTGCACTCAAGTTTCTTCAAGACAAATTATTTGACCACAAGATATTAAGTCATACAAGACAACTAATGGATAGAAAAGCAAAATTGAAACACTCAACCTACAAGCAAAATCCAGCTCATGCATAGTGAAAAAACAAATGATTAAAATGACAACTCACAAATCACTTGGATTCAAGAATAGCACATGGCAAAACAAGTTGAAATTGTGATGATTTTGTCATGACAACTTGCATGAAGGATGCTTATAAATAGAAGGGAGGGGTGTGTGTTCTAAGAATGCTTAGAGTGGGAGGATGCTTTGGAAGAGCCATTATTTTGAGAGCTTGAGAAAAGAAAAGAAAAACCAAAGAAGAGAGAAGAAAATAATGGTTGGCTCTTCCATATTATCACTTGGAGAATTTTTGTTGCATATTTTCAATATGTGTAACTAAATTCTCAAGGAGGGCTAGGGATGAACTTGTGTGTGTGATGGTGTTTGTAATTTATTTTTGATTCATGTATTTGGTCTTTAAATATTAAAATTCTTTTGTTCTATTATTCTCAATTTATTTGTGATGTTTTTCGTCTTCAAATAAATATAGAATCTATTTCGTTTATGGATTCAGTCATGGTTTTTCTATTGAGTGAATTAGTTCTATAATTATGTTTGGAGCAATTGATTATCTATATTGATTTGATTCTCTGCTGCAATATCGCCTCTTGGGTATATTGTCGTCGTTGGATTTTCTCAATATCGATAACAATTTATGAGAGTTAAGCACGAAGAATGATTTTTCAAAGAGTTATATTTGATTTAAATTTTGGTTATTAATGTTATATATTCCGACAAAGAATTTGGATATAGAATTCTTAATTGAGTTATCAATTAATTAAGAATAAATTGGAATACCACAAATACACAAGGAATTCCATACGCTCTACTTTTCGTCTCATTTTTATATTTTTCAAATTACTCATTTAGTTTTAATTTACATCATACTCTAAAATTTACTTATCACACTCATTTAATCTTTTTGTTAATTTCGTTATTGTTCTTCAATTTCTCAATCCATCTCCCCGTGGAATCGACACCCCAAAGCTATACTGCAAACGACCGCGTTATTCTTTGGGCGTAATCAAATTTTGGCGCCGTTGCCGGGGAGACGGTAGAAGAATTTGTAGTTTTTTTTAGTAGTTTGTAAAAAAAAAAAAAAAAAAAAGCGGTAGCTTCGTTCATTTTCTTTTTAGCTTTCTACATCTTTATTTTATTTTACTGTTCTTTTCGTAATTTTTTTTTTTCAGTATTACACTTTTCTTTACTTTGCATGCGCAGGTACAGAGACGCTTTTGGACGGTTTGCTAGTAGACCCGTGCTAGAATCAGATTAAGAATCTAATTTTTCTAATGGCTTGTTTGATAATTCTTCCAATTCTGACGCGATGAGTGAACACGTGGACCAACCTGTTAGAACCCTCCAAGATTATCTTCATCCCGCACTAACAGCCACACCATCCTGTATTATGTTTTCACCTAATATTCATCATGTAGATTTCAAAACAGGAATGATACAATTACTTCCGACTTTCCATGGTCTAGAAAATGAAAACCCCTACGTTCATATTAGGGAATTTGAGGAAGTAGTTGCAACATTTCACAGTCAAAATACCACTGACGACACGGTAAGGCTAAAATTCTTTCCTTTTTCTTTGAAAGATAAAGCTAAGAGTTGGTTGTACTCACTAAGACCACGGTCTATTGGAACATGGAGTGAGATGACTCAAGTGTTTTTCAATAAATACTTTCTCCAACATAAGACCAATGCTTTAAAAAGACAAATCTCTACCTTTGCACAAAAGGATAGTGAGACTTTGTACCAATCTTGGGAAAAATTTAAAGAATTACTGAGTATGTGTCCCCACCATGGATATGAGAATTGGCGCTTAGTGAGTTATTTCTATGAAGGGCTTACGCCCAGGGAACGTCAATTCGTGGAAATGATGTGCAATGGAGAATTTTTACAGAAAAATCCCGATGAGGCCATAGAGTACCTCAATGAGCTTGCTGAAAAAGCTCATACTTGGACTGGACCTAGTGCTACTGATAGTACAAACAGGTCACGACCTACAGGAAACTTGAGTGGTGGTATTTACCATCTCAGGGAGGAAGATAATCTAAAAGCCAAGGTTGAAATGCTTACAAGGGAAATAGAGCTGTTAAATATAAGAAACTTAAAGTCAACACACCTGGATAATCATGCAGACTCTCTTGTGCCATGTGTTGTCTGTGGTGGGATAGATCATCATTCCCAAGAGTGTCCTACACATACTAACATGAATGGTATGTATGAGGAACAAAGTAATGCTCTGAGTATGTACAAAAAGCCCTTTACACCTTACTCTGAAACCTACAACCCAGGATGGTGTAATCATCCCAACTTCATTTGGAAGTCTGAAAACCAACAGCCTGTACAACTTTCTAGATCATATCCTGCACCATACCATGCATCTCAATCTTCTAGAAATTCTTTAGAAGACACTTTGCATGCATTTCTTGAAGTACAGGGTAAGACTAACCAAAAATTTGAGTATTTAATTATGCAGGTTGTTGAAGAACAAAAGGAGATAAAGAGCCAGGTATCTAAAATAACGAGTTTCTTGAGTGTAAATGAGTAAGGTAAGCTCCCTTCTCAAGCTCAGTCTGTACCTCATGGTCAACATATGGCACAAGAAACTGTGAAGAATCACGAGTGCCAGCAGATATATATGATTGACTCACTCATAGACAGGGTAGTTTTCACAACTCATGATTCTGATCCCCTTAAGAATTTTATTGTTGATTTTGAGTTTAATCCTATCAGTGATTCGTCTGATATAGCTAAAATTTGTACAATTTTTGACAATACTCAAGATTATAGCACACAGGCTTGGCAACCGAAATTTGAGGAGTTGCTTGAGAAAAATGAAAAACAGATTCCTTCAAGTGGGCAAGTACCAAAAGTTAATCTAAAGCCTTGCCACCTACCTGTGAAGCTCGAGCACCGAGTTTATTGGGCAAATAAGCGTTTCGTTTTTGACCCAGGAGGAATAGTTCAAGAAGTAGAAGATAGTCCAGTTGTAGACTTGGTCTATCAACTTTGACCACACCATGCAACAATAATTATTATTATCTTGTTTGTTTTGTTTTATTTTTATTTACTACTATTTTCTTTATTTTTGTTTGCAGGATAGTATCATTTTGTCATTTCAGATCACTACTTTTGACGCTTAGCGAGCTATCTACATCACACATCAGGTGTATCCTACCCTTTTTAGTTACTCCCCATCCAATTTTGATTATTAAACATCGAGGACAATGTTTCATTTAAGTTGGGGGGTGAAAATACAAATCTGTTATTTAAACTCTGTGGCATATTTCAGTCAATATATAAAAAAGTGCCAAATTTTTTTCACACAGGCATCTTTTCACACATGATACTCATGCTCATTCATAACCATCTTGGTGAGTTCAACAAACCCATCTTAAATCATTTTGCTAAAGCATCCACAGAACCATTTATGCACTTCTCCAAACTTTGTGGTAATATGGTGATTTGACACATGTAACTAAAGAATTATTTTGCTCAAGTATTCATGTGAATTTTGTGAGAATTGAGAGCTTATAAATACAGAAATTGTGATAAGTATCCATTGATCTGTTGAATTTGACACTTCTTTTGAGAATATCATTACATGGTTTGTGGTAAGATGGTGGATATACTTGGGATATGACGAAAGTCAACTTAGGATTAACGTCTGAGCCTTTCAAGCTGAGCCTTTTCATCATAGATCCCTAGCAGCCAATTTGGAGCCAATATACACATATGGCCTTTTCTTTTCATATCTATATCATCCATACCTCTCCACATTGGAGTATAGCTTATACACTATATTTTCCTACCATTTTACTTCCAAGTGTGTACTAGGTGTGTAATTATCATAAAAAAAAAAAACCATGACAAAAATGGCATGGTGCTAGATGTGTCCATCAAATTATTCATGAAAGAGTTCATCAAATTGTGAAGATACTAGTGGCAAAAGAAGATGGAAAAGTGTACTTAGTCAAAAATCTAAAAAAATTAAAAAGTACATCAAAAGGAAAGTATAGTCTACTGAAAAATTTAACAGATTCCCTTTTGTGTATACTTGGAAGTTTTTGAAACCTCTTCACCTTTTCTTCTTATGAACCCCAACCCTAAGCCGCATTACAACCCTTTGTGTTGATTTTTTCGATCCTAAGTATGCTTGTGGAAAGAACGGTGGAAATATCATTTGTTAGTATTCCTATCATAAGATCAATGTTTACTTGTTACTTATATATAATTGGCTAAATTTTCATGAGAGTAAATGTACACCTTTGTCAACTCCATAGAGAGAACCCATACATGAAACACTTCTATACCCGTGAGTTATGGAGTTGAACCTTTTTGCTTAAGATATTCTAATGTTGCATGTGTCGAAACCTCTGATTTGATAAAAATAGTTTGGAACACATACACACTCTGTGGATTGGTATATTTGAATTACTTGTGAAAGGGTTATTGAATTTCTAAGATTGTTTTGATATGTAAATTTGAAAAATGTGTCTTGATGGCCCCTATGTATGATTTTATTTGGTCTTTCTCATCATTTAGCATGAAAATTGCTAGGGACTAGCAATGAGTAAGTTGGGGGGTGTGATGAGTGCACAAAAATGCACTCTAAATACTCTATTTAAATACTAAAAGAAATGAGAAAATAATGGATATAACTCATGTTATTAAAATTAATGGTCATTTATCTTGAAATAGATATAAGCATGATTTAATATATTGATGAGAATATACAATGCCATATTTTCCTCTCTTAATGTTTAATACTTTATTCTTATTTGATGCCTAAATATACTCATTATTCTTATATTTTGATTTAGGACACAAATGGAGACATTAGGAGCAAATGAAGATAATTGCGGAATTTTAGACAGTTCTGACAACTTTTCGTAATATGGGCATAACTCTCTCATCCAATTTCCGATTGAGCTGATTCAAGATGATATAGAACCGCAAGAGACATATATATAACTTTTGTGTTTTATGTTTGAAGAGATATCCACTCAATCTAAGACAAAATCGACCATCAAGTGGACGCACCTGCATTTGACGTTCCTGGATATTTTTCAGCCACTTGCATCAAATCCAAATGTTATCATAATATTTTCCAGCAAGCACTCCTACACCAACTTAGAAATTCAATGATCAATTCATATGCAAGATGAAGTGCACTCAATTTTCTTCAAGACAAATTATTTGACCACAAGATATTAAGTCATACAAGACAACTAATGGATAGAGAAGCAAAATTGAAACACTCAACCTACAAGCAAAATCCAGCTCATGCATAGTGGGAAAATAAATGATTAAAATGACAACTCACAAATCACTTGGATTCAAGAATGGCACATGGCAAAACAAGTTGAAATTGTGATGATTTTGTCATGACAACTTGCATGAAGGATGCTTATAAATAGAAGGGAGGGGTGTGTGTTCTAAGAATGCTTAGAGTGGGAGGATGCTTTGGAAGAGCCATTATTTTGAGAGCTTGAGAAAAGAAAAGAAAAACCAAAGAAGAGAGAAGAAAATAATGGTTGGCTCTTCCATATTATCCCTTGGAGAATTTTTGTTGCATATTTTCAATATGTGTAACTAAATTCTCAAGGAGGGCTAGGGATGAACTTGTGTGTGTGATGGTGTTTGTAATTTATTTTTGATTCATGTATTTGGTCTTTAAATATTAAAACTCTTTTGTTCTATTATTCTCAATTTATTTGTGATGTTTTTCGTCTTCAAATAAATATAGAATCTATTTCGTTTATGGATTCAGTCATACTTTTTCTATTGAGTGAATTAGTTCTATAATTATGTTTGGAGCAATTGATTATCTTTATTGATTTAATTCTCTGCTGCAATATCGCCTCTTGGGTATATTGTCGTCGTTGGATTTTCTCAATATCGATAACAATTTGTGAGAGTTAAACACGAAGAATGATTTTTCAAAGAGTTATATTTGATTTAAATTTTGGTTATTAATGTTATATATTCCGATTAAGAATTTGGATATAGAATTCTTAATTGAGTTATCAATGAATTAAGAATAAATTTGAATACCACAAATACACAAGGAATTCCATACGCTCTACTTTTCGTCTCATTTTTATATTTTTCAAATTACTCATTTAGTTTTAATTTATATCATACTCTAAAATTTACTTATCACACTCATTTAATCTTTTTGTTAATTTCGTTATTGTTCTTCAAATTCTCAATCCATCTCCCTGTGGAATCGACACCCCAAAACTATACTGCAAACGACCGCGTTATTCTTTGAGCGTAATCAGGGATGCTGTGTTAATAGCAACTCAACTCATCAACAGAGTCCCAACTCCAGTCCCCAATAATGGATCTCTATATGAGGCCCTCTTCTTATCCATTCCTTCCTCAACTCCAGTCCACAACTCACCTTGAAGGTTTGCCTCTACAATAAAAAATAATAGAAGCAAGTTATGTCCTCAAGCTAGAAGCTGCATCTTTATAGGTTATCCCCCTGTTGTCAGAGGAAATAAGGTTCATGACCTTGAGGATCACTCTTGCTTTGTGTCACGAGATGTAGTCTTCTGTGAATCTTTTTTCCCTTTTCAAAAACCAAATTTTGATGCCACTTCCACTATTGACTTACAACTTGGTTCTTCCAATGGTCATACTAGAATCCATATCTTTTACTCCCACATACCAAACAATCACTCCCTCAACTTCAATTGACATCCAAGAAAAGAATCCTGCCACTTAACCTAACTCATAAGACAATGATCACAATAACAATCTAAACACTCTCCCCTCTCCCGTTGAAAATAGTGAGCCCTTTCTACACACCCCCATAGAATCACCTCACTAGTTGCCATCTTCAATTGACATCTCTATTAACTAGATGTGCACAATGCTTTCCTCCATAGAGAGTTGGGTGAGGAAATCTATATGGAGTTATATACTTCCAAGTCATCACAGCAAGAAGGAGTCCACTACTAAAGGAAAACTTGTTTGCAACATTTACAAGTCACTTTATAGACTCAAGCAGGCCGATGGGCAATGGCATTCAAAGTTCTCTAAATCTTTTGTTTGCATTGGCTTCCAACACTCAAAATCAGACTACTTCCTCTTCACCAAGAACAATGAGAATGGTTGCATAGCCTTACTTGACTATGTTGATGACCTAGTCATAGGCAACTCTAGCATTAAGGCAATTAACAAAGTAAAAGATCACCTGTATTCTTAATTCAAAGGCTAAGACCTTGCCACTCTCAAGTTCTTCTTAGGCTTAAAGATCACAAGGTCAGCTATTGGACTCCATCTGTGCCAAAGAAAATATACTCTTGAAATTCTATAAAATGCAAGATTTATGGATTGTAAACCAACAAACACACCCATTGAGATGAACCACAAACTCTCACACTCCTCATCAGATTTGTTGAAAAATCACACAAGCTATAAGAGGCTTATAGGTGGACTGATCTACCTCACCATAACTCGACATGACATCACCTATGTAGCTAGTATACTCAGTCAATACATGGAAAAGCTAGTGAAGTCCATATGCAAGCTACCCATCGAATCTTGAGGTATTTAAAAGACTCAAAAGGTTAAGGTATATTTTTCTTCTCTCAATCTTCTGTGCACATTAAGGCTTTTAGTAACCCAGATTGGCTAGCTTGCTCAGAAACAAGAAGATTCATAATAGGATTTTGTGTATTCATTGGTGATTCTCTGGTTAGTTAAAAATCCAATAAACAAGTGACCATCTCTCGCTCCCTTACAGAGGTAGAATATAGAGTCTTAGCATACACTAGTTGTGAGGTAGTTTGGTTGATCTCCTTGTTGAAGGACTTCAACATTGTGCACTTTAAACCTACCCTCTTGTATTGTGATAACTCTCCTGCCTACACATAACTAACAACCCGATTTTTCATAAAATGACCAAGAACATCGAATTAGATTGCCACTTTATTAGTGATAAAGTGCTGGCAAAGATCCTTACTCACATCCATATTGCATCAAAGTTCTAGCTTGTAGACATTTTCACTAAGGCATTGAGCATTGCAAGCCTTCGGTTTCTACTATCCAAAATGGGCATTTTGAACATTTATTCCCATCTTGAGTCAGAGTCACAAAGACTAGATATAATAAGGCCCATGATACATAGGCCATAGGCATTAAGGGCCATGAAAGGAGGACTCAACTCTACTGTTGTTGCAACAGTTGAAGATGCAATCACTACACAGAAAGCTGCAAGACTAGACAATAATGGATTGAGGCAATGAGTGGCCTACAACTTGCTGCTAGTACTAGCGTGGACATGTTTGTACATTCCATCTTTGTGTAAATATATATACATATTTGTGTGTGCTCAGAAGCTGTTTTATTTCCTTTTTAATCTTTTGTATTATTTCGAGTTATGCATAGAGCATATAAGCATTGTCTTCATGTCTCTCTTATGTCCCCTAGACTGAATATCTTATAGGTGGCTTGATCTTGGGAGAAATCTCTAGTAGGAACCTATAAAGTAAACTGGGATGGGATGCAGACTTTAGATAAGTCACATGGGAGAATAGGCATTAAGGTTATAGTTAGGGACTTTGAAAGACAAGATATAGGCACTTTTCAACTAGGTATGGTACTACCTACAAGTGCTTTTCTTGCAGAAACCTATGCACTTATGATATCTACCAGTTTTTATCAAGACCTTGGTCTAAGGCCCCGTTTGGATATAGAAACAATTTCATCTTAACTCATCTCATCTTATCTTATCATTACAACCTTCCTAAATTTTCATATAAAATATAATAAAAAATTCAACGTTTTCAAATTTCAAAATAATAATAATGTTAAAAAATAATATTCTAACTGTTTGCATAAAATTATCTGTAAGTACACAAAATCGTAACAAATAGTAAAATATTTTTAAAGGAAACGAATGTCGAACCCACAAAGATTAATTATGCTATTGAGTATTGAAATTTACTAAATTAATATAGATTCTACTATCTAAATTAAGTTGAGATACTTAACAAAAATAAATTTACGAATAAAATAGCATAAAATCTAGATTGTAAATATAATAAGAATAAATATAGAGCGTTTGATTTCATCTAGCAAATTCTACACAATTTATTCTTCCTAGTTATAGAAGTCCAATCATCCCAAGTTGATGATAAGAATCCCTTAACTATTGAATATTTTATCTCGAACAAAATGAAAAATATCTTCAAATAATAACTCCATAATTGTATGTGAATTTCATTCATTGGAGACTCTTCAAGTTGTTTAATTTTTTTTTTAAAAAAAATCATCCTAGTCTCAATAAAGTATATCTACTTTCACTCAACTAATGATGTTTAATATTAAAACTAAAATCACATATCACCTTTTGATCTCATTGGAATTCAATAGATCAAACAATAATGAAAATAGATATACTTGACAAAAAAATTACCAAGTATTAATTGGTAAGAAAATTGCAAGCATTAAGAACAAGAAATCATGAAAATATTAAAAATAAAATAACTTGAAATAGAAATTGTGTATTCAATGCTAGATTACATCAAAACTTTAGAAAATAAAATAAAATTATAATGAAACTAAAAAGAGAAATAATAAAACTATTATTCTTTGTTAGAGTCGGTGAAGTATGTCTACTTTCGTTCAAATAATGGTATTTAATCCTAGATTTAAAATCACAACTCTCGATCTCATTGAAATTCAATAGATCAAACAATAATTGGCAAGAAAATTGCAAGTATTAAGAGCGAGAAATAAACACTCAATTATGAAAATATTAAAAATAAAATAACTTGAAATATAAATTGTGTATTCAATGCTACACTACATCAAAACTCTAGAAAATAAAATTAATTCATAATAAAACTGAAAAGAGAAAGAATAAAACTAGTATTCTTTGTTGGAGTCGGTTGATGAAGCATGCGACTCTTACCTTTATTATCTAAATCTACCTCCTCCTTAAAAAAATAAAGAATAAAAATTCAATTAAGAACTAAACCTCCAACTCAAGACTCAAACCCCCTTACTTTCGTGCCAATAATATCCTTATATGTGGTAGAAAAAAAAAACCCTACCGTTTTTATGATTTTTGCCTAACTTTTATTATTTAACTTGGTAACTATGTACATACTTCAGGGGTTCAAATTTTTCTAAATTATTAGTAGAGATAAAGTTGTAGCCAATTTTGATAGATTTTCAACCCATCAAGAATTTCATCCATCTGATATGTGAGTAGGAAGTTATGGGTAAAACACTGGAGTATGTTGAGGTTGTCTTTATTTGTTGTTGAAAATTCCGATCCCAACTTCCATCTGGACTTACTAGATATAGGTTGAAAACCAAAACATGGTTTGGGCTACAATAAATTTCTTAATAGATTTTGACTTTTCTTGAGATTTTTGAATTTGAGAACATCTCCAGATAAAATACACATCTTCATTTGCATTTAAACCTTCTCATTCTCTCAAAAGCAAGAAAATAAAAAATAAAAAAAGAAATGAAAATAAACTAAAACCAAAAGAAATAAAGGAAAACCAATACTTGTAATAAGTAAAAGAGTAATCACTACAAAAAACAAAAAAAAAAAACAAAAAATATCTGTGAATTATTATTTTCGGCAAAAATAACTATTTGTTATGAAAACATATTCATTTTGGTAAGAAATAGTTATTTTTCCAGAAAATAACTGGCAATAGATAAGCAATTTTTTGTAATGAATATAAGTCATGTAAAAATTACATTTATCAATAAAAATATTTTATTCAATTTCTAACTTTTATATAAAATCATCCCATCTAATTTTACTATCTAAATGAGGCATAAGTCAATTATTCTTGAAGGGAATGCGTTTCACGTGGTTAATGCGCTAAAGAAGGAGATAAGGGATTGTAGCTGGATTGGTTTTCTGATAGAAGATAGAAGTTATATGTCGAATTGGTTCTCAAGCTGGTCAGTCTAACATGTCAAACGTGATGCTAACATTGTTGCTGAACGGCTTGCTAAAGATGCTTTAAAGCTCTATGAAGATTTGATCGACATTGAGGAAGATCTAGAATGTATTCATCATATTATTTTGAATGAGCTGATGTAATTCTTCTATTGACCAATAAAGTTTCCTTTAAAAAAAAAAGAATACAATTTTGATTATATTTAACAAAAGAGATCTAACTATACTTATATTAATTAAAATTTCTAAGTAAAGATTATTTAGAGTCTTAGGCTTAGTTTGGATAGAGAGATGCTATCATTTCATCTTATCTCATTCTATCTCATTTCAATATGCAAACACCACAAATATAAACACTTTTGATTTTAAATCTTTAATTTTTTATCTAAGAATTACCTAATTATTATAACTTTCTCAACTTCCAAATAAAACACGAGAACAATTCAGTTTTTTTTTTTAATTTTCAAAACCAAAATTATATTACAAAATTATATTACCGCAATATTTAACTTTATAATATTTTTATTCAACTATTTTTCACTCTTTTATCAAAATCCCATGAAACATTTTAACTCAAACCATTTATAACTCATCTCATCTCAATTCAAATATCTTACTACAATTTTGCAAACTAGACTTAATCACATTATGGCCCCAATTCATCTGAGTTAGAAAAACCCAATTATAAAATTAAAGACCTTATAATTTAACTAGTGTTAGGAAACTTAATATTACCATGGAATCTATATCTATTAAAAGTATATTTTATCACAAAATTACCTCTAATAGACAATTGTAAAATATGTTTGTCTATTTTACAGTAAACAAAAATTCAAGAATCTTGTTTTTAATCACACTTAAACATAAAATATTCTAGAACAAAACACTTGATATATATTATGGATTTATACATATTAAGGATTTATGAACAATGAGATTTTTTGTAAGTGAAAATATTATAAGTGACTAGCAGTTGAATACAATAAAGTTTAAACTTTTTAGGCTTTTATGTTCTTTTATCAGGAACTTTTGCGTTCATATTCATAATCAAAGACCCTTAGAAAGAAAGTTATATAGCCAAACAGCACGGCTTACATGAAGGGGACACTATTCCACCATAATTCAATATCTACAACATTCCATACATTTTTAGCAAGCCTTTGAGCTGCCTCATTAGCTGATCTATTCACATGTTGAACATTGCATTCCTAGAACTGCTGCATCAATCTCTCTCCTGGTCTCCTGCACTAGAGTTCTTTGAGGGGCATAAGATTCACTTTCAAGCTAAATTTCATCAATTATCATCAAGCAATCCCTCTCCAAGATCAAATTATCAAATTCCGATGTTTACACACATTAGTAGCCCTCTAAACATAGCTAGAATTTCAATTGAGACTGGATCTGGAACCTTGTCTTCAATCTTGCTAGCTGCCATCACCACATCACTCTTTGTATCCCTCATAATAATTTCCACTCCAGCCTTCTTTTGATCATAGAACATGGTACCATCAACATTTAATTTTAAATAGCCTGTTGGTGGGGAAGACTAATTAAAACCAGACTTTTGTTGGACAGCTTGAATTAACTTCAGTGGCTTGGAACACGTTTCTTAGACAAAGCAAATCCAGTTAATTGCTTTAGATTCAAACATTATTTCTCATGCATCATCTTGTTTCTTCTGAACCAGAAATCTCAAGCCATCAAAACCAAATCTGTCAACTCTTCAATTATGCCACCTTCTCTTCAGTTAATACAGTCCCACTATTATGCAATTCACTTTCCAGAGTTTAGCTTGGGACCCACAAACCCTTCAAGGTATTTATAGATAGACCATCTCCTGCACTCCACCTTCCCCCTTTGAGCAAGGGGTTCTTTGCTTCCCAAATCCCTTGCCAAGCATAAGAAGGATTAGTGCCTAATGGAGCATTGAACAAGCAAACTTTAGAAAAGTATTTAGCCTTATAAATTTTATGTAAAAGGCTATTTGTCTCATGAAGTAGTCTCCATCCATGCTTGGGTAATAGTGCCAAACTAAAAACTCTAAGGTCCTGGAAACCTAGCCCTCCACTAAATTTAGATTCATAGATTTTTGCCTAGTTGACCGAATGTAATTTTCTCTCTCTTTTCTTTTGACCTCACCAAAACCTAGCTATCATATTCTCTAGATAAGTACACGTTTTAGTAGGGAGTTTATAACAACTCATATCATAAGTTGGGATAGATAGAGTCACCGCCTTTATAAATACTTCTCTTACCTCTTGAGAAAACATATTTTCCTTCCAACTTTGCAACTTTGGCCATACCTTATTCTTAACGTCAAAAAAGGCTTGAGTTTTTTTTTTCTCCACATAGGGCACGAACCAAGATATTTCTCCTATAGTTGCACCTAACTAGTCCCTCACAATGCCATAATTTCTTATTATTTTCCTGCTAACACATTACTGCTAAAAATCATAAAGGTTTTTTCCTTATTGGTTTACTGACCTGAGGCATACTCATACTTTTGTAATAAGCACTGTATTGTCTTTTAATCTACACCTCAGCACTTTAGAATATAACACTACCATTGGCAATGAGCGGATGATTCAGTCGTGGTGCCCCTCAAGATTTGTATCCCAGCTAAAGGCTTTGACCTATCAGCTTTTCTCAACAAACCAACATGACCCTTTGTATACAATAACAAATATATAGGAAGAGAGGGGGTCCTCTTGCCTCAACCCTCTAGTATGAACAATATGAATTATAGGTTCACCATTGATCAAAACTGAAAATGATGTTGTCTAAACAAATCTCATAAGCAACTGGATCAAACTAGAATGAAACTCCAGCTTCTGCATCATAATCTCAAGAAAGCCCCACTTTACCCTGTCATATGCTTCACTCGTATCTAGTTTAAAGACAAAGCATTTTTTTTTTCTAGCTCTTTTCTTTTTCAAATATTGGATCAATTCATAAGCAACCAACACATTTTCTGTAATTAGCCTACAAGGTACAAAGGCATCATGAGAATCTGAGATGAAAAATGGGAGCACAACTCTCAGTCAATTGAAAATTACTTTAGACATTAATTTGTAAATCACACTGCAGAGGCTAATTGGTCTATAATCAATTACATTCAGAGGATTCTTTTTCTTAGGCAACAGAGTTATAAAAGTATGGTTTTATAGGTTGAGAAAACTCACTAGTGTTAAGAACCCGTTAGAACGATAGTAGCCATTGACTTGCCAACACATTTCTTTTTCAAATATTGGATCAATTCATAAGCAACCAACACATTTTCTGTAATTAGCTACAAGGTACAAAGGCATCATGAGAATCTGAGATGAAAAATGGGAGCACAACTCTTAGTCAATTGAAAATTACTTTAGACATTAATTTGTAAATCACACTGCAGAGGCTAATTGGTCTATACTCAACTACATTCAGATGATTCTTTTTCTTAGGCACCAGAGTTATAAAAGTATGGTTTTATAGGTTGAGAAAACTCACTAGTGTTAAGAGCCCATTAGAATGATAGCAGCCATTGACTTGCCAATGATAGCCCAATAATTCTTAAAAAAAAAACGTCATTTTGGTCAGGAGCTTTAGAAGATGCATATGCTTTAGGGCCTTAAGGACTTCTTCCTCTACATAAACTTTGATAAGTTCCTCATTCATACTGTTAAGGTTGTTCATTCTGGCCGAATTTTTTCTCGGTCCAGTCTAGAAATCGGATATTTGTATTCTGATTCCGGTTTTCAATCCGGATTTATTTAGATCTGGGAACCGTATTTTAAAATCCAGACTAATATGATTCAGAATCCATATATGAGCTTAAAATCCGAATACCAGATCTAAAGTCAGGTACCCGATTTAAAAAGAAAACTTCTGGATTTAAAGTTGTGACTTCCCCCCACCCCCACAAGACTCTGCTCTCTCTCTCTTACGAAGAGTAGTGATAAGGTTACTATCACGTTACCACTCATTTACCATCTACAATACATTTATTTTTTTTGTATTTTCTTTTACATATTTTTTTAACATCCTTAATGATTAAGAAAAAATTTAAAAAATATATAATTTTATAATTATTTCATTCCTTAATCGTTAAGTAAAAAAATATTTTTGAAAATATTAAAAAATTAAAAAAAGTGATAAATGAGTGGTAAATGAAGTGTAACTCTATCATTATTCCTCTTACGAAACCCTAGCTTCCCTCAGATCTCTCTCTCTCTCTCTCTCTCTCTCACGAAACTCTAGCATCCCTCAATCCGTCTCCCTGATTTTCAAGCCTAATTGTCGTGACCCCGAGCCCTATTGTTGTCACTGATCTTCGTTGTAGAATCTCCATCGTCGAGTCGTCGTTTCATTCGCTTTTAGGGTAATCTCTCTCTCTCTCTCTATGGTTATGTTTATGTGGCATGATTTGTGCGTGCATAGTGGTTTGAGTGTTTGGGTTGATTGGGACGAAATGGGCAGTACGTTGGTGTGGTTGCTTTGTTTTGTTTTTGATTTTTTTTTTGTCTTTAGCTTCTCTCAAATGTTACTACTATTTTAAATTATTTTTCACTTCTGAGCAATGGGGTTCATCTTGTGTTGGCAACTACCATTTAATATACTGTGTAGCAAAATCTCTAGTGGGCTTTTGTATACGATATTGTAAGATCTTTTGCATCATATAAGTATTTTTTTTTTTTTGCTCTTTATTTATTATTATTGTTACTAATTTAATAAGTGAAATGCACATGAAATAAGCATCTAGGAATAGAAGGTCATGCCATTTCTTTTTATCTTCTTTTTTTGGATAAATAAAGTTAAATATTAGTTTCTACCGCTGTTTAGTATGAAATGATCATGGAGTTGGGTTTGAAATGGTCTCCTATATGAAAATTTGAAGAAATGAACGTATATATTTTTATGGTATGAAATGATCATGGAGAGCGAAAACATAATGTTAAAAAATAATTACTCACCATTTTGAATGTTTAATTGGTGAACTGAAGTTTGATTTGATGAAAGGAACTGAAGTTTGGCATTGGTTTTACAAATCTTTGGAGATGATAGCCTTTTTTTGGAGTCTTTGTATGTTAGAATCATATTGAAGTTACAATTTAGTAGTAGAAATTTATGAGAAATTGGTTTTACACCTTTAAACTTGATTGATAAATCTTCAGTTGACTTGACTTTGATAAAGTAATTTGTGGGTATCTTGTATCCTCTCACAATCTTTCTATCTTTTCTTTTCTTTGGTATTGGACAATAATTTTGTGCATAGTTCTATTTTGGGTATTGGCCTCATCGTTACAGATTGAAATGGTAATGTCATATCACTTTGTTGTTCACTTGGCAAATTACTTTTTAGTCTGTGCCCAGTTGTTGAGTTTAGCTTCGTTTTTGAATTCTTATTACTGTTACCAAGTGATTTGCTTGTAAAAATTAATAATGATGTTTGTGAGCAGTACTCCCTCATGGGCTCATTTTCTTTGCATCATTTGACTGAGTTTTTCTTATTTGAGGTTCTCTCTTAGGGCTCTAAGATCTAGGTGGGTATTTTCAGAGTACATGAAAATAGGTTCCCTTCTATGAAAATGGGATCTGCTTTTGCACATTTCATAAAAAATAATAATGATAATAATAGTACTAATAATATTAATAATTCATGGTAGTTATCTGATCCCTTGTTAAAGGAACCACCCATGGAGGCCATGATTCCTTGCCCTGACCTTGTCTTATATGCAACAAATGAAATGTCTTAAAAAATGCTAAACCTTCTGTTTAGGGTTTCTGGTTGAAGCATGTACAGGTAAGAACATATGATTATGGGTACTTATAGAAATTATATTATATAATTAAAAATAAAAAAAAACAATACTTTCTTCATTATAGTTTTTGGTGCGATCCAGGTAAATGTCATATGTGGAAGTTATTTAAATGGAAAATGTAAAGGTTTGTGAGCTTTTTATTTCTAAATTTCAATGTATGAACCTTGCATACATCAAAATTTTACTGCATGGTTGGTAATAATATTGCTACTTCAATTAGGATATATTTATTTTCTTTTTTTAGGTTCTTCTAGGAGTTTTGCTGATGTTTGGCATGTACCTTGCTGTCATGGGCATAATACCAGCAGCTAAAATTACAGGGACCAAAAGAAGAAAAGGAGTTTATCATGTTATTTGTTGTATATTGGACTTTAATTAAAATAATGTATGTGTTTTGTAATGTTCTAAGTAAATTAGTTCAAATAATGTAATATGTAGTGGGATTGGGATTTTGCGTAAATTAGATATGGAAAAGGCCTATGATCACGTGAATTGAGAATTTCTTCTGTATATTCTTGGCAGATGTGGATTCGGGAAAAGATAGAAGTCGTGGATAAGGTGGTGCATATCCACTCCCAGATTCTCAGTCTTGATAAACGGTTGTCCTAAAGGTTTATTTCCTAACTCTCGTGGCTTGAGACAAGGTAATCCATTATCTCTGTTATTATTTGTTTTGGTTATGGAAGCGCTAAGCAGGATGATGTCATTCCTAGTGGATAATGGTTTGGTACAAGGGTTGCCTATCGGAACACCACATTGAGGTTTTGCTAATATATCTCATTTGTTGTTTGCAGATGACACTCTTGTTCTGTACGAGGCAGAGTTAGGTCAGGTGCGAGCCTTAAAGGCTCTATTACTTTGTTTTGAAGCAGTATCAGGGTTAAAAGTGAACTATAATAAATCTAAGATGGTTCCCATTGGCGACGTGCATAATTTGCAACAGTTGGCTGGTTCCCTCAGGTGCATGATTTCCTCTCTTCCATTGACATATCTGGGACTTCCTTTAGGTTCTGCATCAAGGGCGGCTGAGTTTGGGATACAGTATTTGGAAGAATGGAAAGGAAACTAGCAGGGTAGAAAATGATGTATATGACTAAAGGGGGGCGTGTCACCCTCATCAAGAGTACTCCTTCCAATTTACCCACGTATTTTCCATCTTTTTTTCCAATCTCGGCTAGGGTCGCTGGCCGCCTCGAAAAGCTGTAATGAGATTTCTTGTGGGAATGATTGGAGAAGGAGACCAAGTATGACTTAGTCAAGTGGGAGAAGATATGTCGCCCTTTATCCGAAGGTGGTTTGGGCATTTGTGATTTGAGGTTGTTCAATCGAGCGTTATTTGGTAAATTGTTGTAGAGTTATCATCAAGAACTAGAAGCTCTATGGAGAATAGTCATTGATCACAAATATGGGGAAGCATGGGAAGGGTGGAGCTCCAATGCGGTCAGGGGGCCGAGTGGTATAGGGGTATGGAAAAACATTAGAAATGGGTGGGGTATTTTTCATCAGCAAGCCAGGCCTCTTTGTGGTGCAAGTTCAAGAATTAGATTCTAAAAGGATGCCTGGTGTGGCAATAGGGCCTTGATTGACATGTTTCCTTCTCCTTTTCAGGTTGCTAGTACAAAAAATATCACTGTGGCGAAGGCAGTGGAGGCAAATGGAGGCCGTCTACATTGGAACGTCAACTTCAACCGGGTGGCACAAGATTGGGAACTAAACTCCTTTGTGGATTTTTTTAGTCTCATCTACTCACAAAGACTTAACTTCCAGACTCAAGATGGCTTATGGTGGAATCCTGCTGTAAGAGGAAAATTCACAGTCCGTTCATTCTATAAGGTTCTCAATCAAGGACCGGAGACACAATTTCCTTGAAGAAATATTTGGCGACACAAAGTACCCCCAAAAGCAGCATTCTTTGTTTGGACAACTTCGTTGAGGAAAATTCTTACTACAGAAAACTTGAGGAAAAGGGGAATTATTGTCACGGATTGGTGTTGTTTGTGTCGCAATGGGAGGAGTCGGTAAACCATCTCCTTTTACATTGCAAGACAACTAAAACCCTCTGGTATGAGATCTTTAGTATATTGGAGTTAGCTTGAGTTATGTCAGAGACAGTAATGGCAACAATGGCATGCTGGAACTCTATTAGAGGCGAGCGGCATATCAGAGCTTTATGAAAGATGATTCTCATATGTATCATGTGGTGTCTTTGGTTAGAACGTAATGAGCGGACTTTCGAAAACAATGAGAGAACAGATGAGGAATTGATTGTTTTATTTTTTAGAACTCTTTAGACTTGGTCCATCGCCGTGGATTTCATTGGCATGGACCTACATGATTTCTTAGCATCTATTGTGCCTAGTTGATAGGACATGGTGACTTTTGTCATTGGCTTTTGCTTGGTTTAATAAATTTTTACTTATCAAAAAATAGTAATTTAATATGTAGTGGATTTTTTTTTAGTTAACAAGTTAATTAGTTGTTTATAGCATTAGCTATTCTTAACATAAATTTAGTTTTACATTTTGATTTTTTTTTATCATTGTTGTCTATGGACAATGATAAAAATATAGGCAGGCTTTTATATGAGAGGAGAAATGGTTTGGATTTGAAACAAATAAAACAAACAAGTCTCTTAAATATATCAAGGATGTGAACAGCCAAAGAAATAAAAAGAGGAAGAGAGCCAAAATTTATATATATATATATATAAACCGGTTCAAGATTGATTTTTGGATTTTAAAACTCGGATAAATTCTCTAACCCATATCCAATCCGAGTGAATCCGGTTTGAAATCCAAACCATGTGGGATGCATGGGTTCCGGGCCAAGTTGAGCCGGATTCCTGGTCTGGAACCGCTTGAACACCCTTACATACTATTAGTCAATTTTCTCTCCAAATTCTCAAGAATATCAACATGTTATCTGGAAGTAAAAGTTATAAAAAACAATATTCAAAATAATGAATAGTAATAAAAAGTAGGTAAAATAATCCAAGAATACTTGAAATACTTTTAGTGGTCAAACACAACTTTTAGCTGTGATTTAAAATTAATTAATAACATGGTTTATACTTAATTTTATAAATCGTATTTTAATTGGACAATATTTTTTCACATACACAACAAATTTTTTATATTTAATTTTTCATCTGTTTCTTATTTGATTTTAATTTTGATTTTGATTTTGATTTTTTTACATAGGACTAAGGCTTAAAAAAAATAAAATTAAAAAAAACAAAACAAAACAAAAGTAGTAGAAGAGAGATAGTGAGAAAAAGAAAAGCAAGGCATCACACTATATTCGGATTTCAATCGGCGCATAGCAGAGGACCCACGGGATTTCAATTCATTTTGAGACGGCGCCGCATGGAGACTTTGTTATTGGAACTTCACTTCAGCACAGCATATAAATTGGATCTTTCTTCAATAGCACTGCACGGAACTGGACTTTAGCCTATAGTTTACTGGGACCTCACAACAGGCAGACTGGCTTTAGACTTTACAAACAGCAGCATTGAATCCAGCCTGGGCTCAGGCTTCACTTCAAAGAACACATATTCATTCAACGGGGGCTGTTACAGCTTCTGCTATTTAGGATCCGTTTCGAATTTAGTTAGATTTTTTTTTTTACATAATTTTTTTAATACTTTTAAAATTTTTTAAAAAATATATAATTTTATTAAATAATATTTCTTTAATCATTAAATCAAAAAAAAAAAAAGATCGAAACTCAGAATGAGACAAATAAAAGTATCTTTATCATTTTCCTTCATTCAACACTTAATTTTGAGCCCGCATGTTGCACTCAGTTTTGACTTAAGAATTTCCAGCCGCAACTTAGCTTTTGACTTGAGGGGCATATATATTCATTAGGCTTCCTGCGCCGTAGCACTTGACTTTCGGGGAGAACATTGATTCCATTCTGTTAGACTTAGGGCATATTTAGAGTTACGCTGAAAAATATTATTTTTAGTTTAAAATCTAAAATTTAAAATTTCATGTAATAAGTTTTATTATTAAAAAAATATTTACTAGTTGTGATCCTCTATTACTAAAAAATTATTTATTATTTGTAATCCTTATGTCTAAAATATTTTAGAATTAATTGTGAGGGAGAAATCTACTAGAGGATAAGAAGTGAGGCATAATGAGACAAAGAAAAAGACTGGCAGGTGGAGGAGTAGGTGCTTTGGACAATGTACAGAAAAGTGGAATGTGAATAAATTAGAAGTGAATGGCTGTAGATAGAAACCGACTGATGCACGCAATCTAGGAGTTTATATAAAAGCAATAACCAGATGACAAATGACGTTCTCTCAGATCAACTCAATGTCTCCTCTCTAGTATCGTCTTCTTCATCTTTCTCGGAGGGATTCGAGAACTCCAACTGGTAGATTTTATTCATAAATTTATGTATATTTTCCTTGTACAGTAAGCTATAAGAGATTGTAAAATATTTAGTATAGTGGACTCCCCTCCCCAAACGCTCGTGGACGTACGCTTTACGTCGAATTACGTATATCCTGTGTATATTTATTTTTATTTTATCTGTAACCAACGTACATGCCAGCCACACCGAAATCTCACAGGGGGGCCCCAAACGATTCTGAACGAAGTTTGAATTGCACTACCTCTACTCTCTTACAACCGGGTCATTTGGATAATGTTGAGTAGCTCAGGCCGTGGAATTCGATATCAATATTAGTTGTGACAATTTTTTTAAAATATATAGTTATTTACATGGGTTTTTTAATAAAAATTTCAATTTGGTATTTTTTAAAAAAGTTGATTTTTTAGTTTTTTTAACTGACTAAAGTATTTTTATAAAATTATTAAACATTTTAATTTTTCTGTAAAATTATTTTTAACTATTTAAAAATACTTTTTAAATCGCAAAATATGACTCCAAATATACCCTTAAGGGCGCCGGAATTCACTTTTGAGAAGGTGCCGCACTTTTTTTTGGGTGGGATGGGTTTTCTATTTCACTTAGTGCCGCAATGTAGGGGTGTCAAATCGTGTTAACGGGTCGTGTTCATATCGTGTCAAGACATGTATATTATATTATATAGGTCAACCCTAACCCGACCTATTAACTTTATCGTGTCAAAATCTCAAACCCTAACCCGACTTGTTAACATAACATGTCGTATCGTGTCAACCCGTTATGACCCGTTAGTAAATATTATGAAATATATTAACAAGACATAATATGATTCGTTTCAACTTATTTATGTAAATGAGTTGAATATGTCCATATCGTGTCAAAATCTCAAACCCTAACCCAACTTGTTAACATAACATGTCGTATCGTGTCAACCCGTTATGACCCGTCAGTAAATATTATGAAATATATTAACACGACATAATATGATTCGTTTCAACTTATTTATGTAAATGAGTTGAATATGTCCAAAATTAACTCGTTTGACTTAATTAAATTTAACATAATTTTATATAAATATTAAAATCATAATATTTATAAAACTAATAACACTAATTATAAGTCTAAATTACAATCCAAGCAATAAAATATCAAAATTAAAATTCTAACAAATTTACATTTAAGTATAAGAATATAATTGTAATTTTAACTTTCTTAGCGTGTCATAACGGGTTAAAACAGGTTGACCCGTTATCAACCCGTTAAGCAATCGTGTCATAACGGGTCAACCCGTTAAGACTAAACCCTAACCCACTATTATCGTGTCGTATTCGTGTTGGATTAACGGATCGTGTAAGAAATTACCACCCCTACCGCAATGCCCTTTATTCTATGGGTGAATACGCTTGTAATTTGTTTATCACTAGTTTATTATTTTTAATATATTTATTTTTTTGTTATTTTATTGGACATATTTTTTTAACATCCTTGAAAATTAAGAAATTTTTTTATAAAAAATATATAATTTCACTAATAATCACTTTTTAAACTATTAAGTAAAAAATAAAATTTTGAAAAATTTAAAATAAAAATAAAATAATAGTAGATAAATAGTAAACCTATCATAATTCTTATTCTATTTTACTTTACTAGCAGCCGCACTTCAATTGAGAGCATTTGGTAACACGATATTATAAAAATACCCTTATTTTTCATCATGTATTGTGAAAAGTATTATAAGAAGTGTTTTGTGTCTATCTTTACTCTTTCAGCAGGAGGAATTCCATTTTAGATGCTAAAGGGCAGACACAATTTAACTTCAACCAAAACAGCAAACATTTCGGTTTCACTTTCTCACCAGCGCTCGGTGGGGACTTTGGGAACGCAACAGAGGAATTTTTTTTCTCATTGCAATATCCATCTCCATATATCTGTCTTACTCTTTTCATTCTCTATTTAATTTTAGGTTATATTTTATATTGTATTTTTCTGAAATTTTTTGCATAACATTATTTAATTTTGATATTTTATTTTTAGCATGCTAAACTTTGGTATTTTAAATTAATTTTTTATTTTGATCATTAATTGGTTAATATTTTTAGTTAGCCTGCTTTATAGTATTTAGTTAATTTCAGAGTTTATGTTTAATGTGTTATTAATTAAATTGGTTTAGTGAGTTTCTTCTTGGTTAATTAATTTAGCGAATCTAGTTTAGTTATTAATTTATTGTCTTTCATCTTAATTTTTTGCTTTTCGTTGTTACACTCAAAAACCCAAAAACATAAACCTGGTCCATGACCAGTGCCTTTTTGTAAATATTTTTATTATTTTACACCAGTTTAATTTAAACGACTTTCTATAAGAAAACAATCTAAGAATTTTATTTCTAATTATTACACAACATAACTTTTGTACTTGGGATAGCCTTCGTACTACTCAATTTTGAGTAAGTCAAGTTTTTGGCACTGTTGTTGGGAAAATGATTAACTTAAATTTAAGCTTTTTTTTTTTCTCTTATCTCATTTTTTTTCTTACTAATTTTATCTTTGACGGCACATTTCATTTGTTACGTATTATTCAATTGCATGAATCTTACTTCTATTATTTGGATTGATATTTTATGCTTTGGGTGAGAAACAATTCAAATAGTGTAACATACCATTCTCAAAGGTCCAGAAAGTTGGCTCATTTTACTCAATATCATCTACAATAACACAGTAAATATATATATATATATATATATATATTCCACAAAGTCTTCATAAAAACTCTCAAAATATCCATGTCTTAGAATAATCAAAGTACAAAAAATAATAAATTTTATTGAACATAACTCTCCAATAACTATTTGTCCCTTATGCACTTATTCATCTATGATCATCAAACTTTTGCAATACTTCATATTCTTGCTCTTCAACTTAACCATCAAAATTATCTAAAAAAATATTATAGAAATAAAGGGTGAATTATCAACAATTTAATAAATAGAAAACATATACCAGTATGTAAACATGAGCATTAAAAAAATTGAAGATGCATAATAAATATATATTTTTTTTCATTATTTTTAGAATGCACAACCAGAATATCAGAGTAAAAGTTTAGAACTAATTAGAATTAAAAGTCTTTTAATGTAGCATAACTAAAATATTATATCAAAACAAAATATCATGTTTAACCCCATGGTAAGATTGTACAATCGAATAGAAACAGATTGTGAATTTTCTCTTTATTATTCTCAGAGCCCTGAGTCTACGCACAAGAAAGACTATGAATAAAACTACTTTGCTTCCAAAGTGGATACACCAGATACACAAAAGTTAGTACCAATCTGAACAAAACGGAACAAAAATAGAAATAGAATGTCATATGAAACGTTTTCAAAAATTATATCATAATATATCAAAGTACTGAATATTTTCATAACAGCATATAATCAAATAAAAAAAATATAATTTATGCAAAAAATTTCATATTCACCTTTTTTGCACCATTCAATAATAAATTGACAAAATAGCTAATGTTTACACTAATCATACCAGAAAAAGGCTTTATTCTTATACAAAAAATCTATGCATATGCAGAACAAATAATTGAAGTAGTTTCAAATTTCATTCTATCACAAAACATGCCCAATTTTTAAAATTGACATTAGTTTATATCTTTAATACAAAGCCTAGCATATGAATTTTGCTTACCTAATCTTTTTATTTTTTCAAAAAATCTCCACAACAATACCGAACGAAAAACAATCACACCTATAAAATTATCACATACTTTCGTAAACTCTTAATTGAAAAAATATCTCGATATTTAAACTTAAAATGCTAAAAAATACCTTATTTTAATTTCTCAAAATATAAAAATTCTCAAAATAAAAAATTGTCATCATTTTTCAAAACCATCATTATCCACTTAATGCACCTATCTTTCTATCCAAAAAAAATATGGTAGATTAGCCGATATTTATATTAGTTAATGAAAGAGCCCAATGCAAAAAATGCATGTCGGGTCTTTGAAACAGTTTAAATCATTTTTATAATAATTAGTTTGATTTGTTTTATCGAGAATGTCTACTGTTTGACTCCGTATAGTCCTATATTATTAATATAACTACATTATAATCCATTCAAACACCAATCTATTTAAGAAATCAAAATCCAACCCATTTAAAAGTGAATAGTCATTGAAATAATAAATAATACCTGACCCAAAATAAATTAGAACTCGAGCCCAAAATAATTTAGAACTCGAACCCAACTCAAAAACATTCAATTTCAAAATGATTTGACATCACACTCTCAAAAATAAAATAGAACTCAATAGAAAAGAAGCCCATAAGGGCCAAGGGAAAAACAGCCTACTGAAAATAACTTTGAACCCTTCATATTTGTTTTAAAACTAAGAGGACAAATTAGTAAATTCATGAACAAATCTTTCTATCAACCTTACGTAACAAGTACAACAAGGAGAACTTGCAGGGACAACAAGAATACTGGACTCACAAACGCATGTGGTGGAGACTCACCTTCGAAGGAAGGATTCGCGGCAGAGCTGGGCTGTTGCAGAGGATACTCTGGCGAGTTGGGTACTACGATAAAGAGAGGAAGAGAGGAAGAGAGAGAGAGAGAGAGAGCCGAGAAAATGAACACGGTGAGAGGAAGGGCCAAGAACACAGCGACGTGCGACGAGTTCTTATTGACAGAGTGGAGTGATGGCTTGGGGGGTGGCTTGAGGTTGCTAACGAGGCTATCTGTGCAGGCGACGTTGAAGTGGAGGGGCTGATAATAAGTCCCAAACGTAGAGAATAAAATGATCAGATACTTTGTCTTCTCTTCGGGTGAGAAGTGTACCACAATTTTCATAGAAATAATTACTTGCTTCCATTGATAATTGCGGTTGCTTAAATAAAGCAAAGCCTCGTACATGTAAACCGAAATAAAGGGAAACTAACTGAACTGCAATCTACATAAATAGACATGTAAAATTGATCGCCTAAAACAGAGCATCCAAAACAGAACATGTAAACAACATAACACATAAACAAAACACTCCAGAAATTGAGTATAACTAGTGCACGTAAATTCACACGTAATCTTGAAATTGCCTTGACCCATTCCTACTCTTTACGTTCAACTTATCCCAAGTATTTGAGATTTGGTCGCCTGTCTCTTTCTGATTGCTGTAGCCTAACAATACCTCGCCCATCAAGTGGATCCTTGTCCTCAAGGTCCAAATTTGGAAACATTTCTCGTAACTTCTTTGTGGATTCCGACGTTGCCTCGTTGGTTGGAAGGTGCTTCTAGTGCACTGAGCCTTCTTCGACCAACTGAGTGCCTTGTTTGATCCAACGGTAATCTAAAATAAGTTGAGGCTCTATCGGTAAGGTCTGTGGTGTTTCCGCGTTGCCTTTGTTGTCCTGGTACCATTTGAAGAGTGACACATGAAACACAAGGTGAATGCATGCCCCTTCCGGTAATTGTAACTTATATGCGACATGCCCGATTTCTCTAAAATCTGGTAAGGTCCATAAAAACGGCTAGCTAGTTTCTAATGAACCCTTTTAAAGACCGTTTGCTAGAGGTATCGGTGCAGTTTCAAAAGTACCCATTCACCGACATTGAACGAAACATCTCTCCTTTTCTTATCTGCCATATGCTACATTCTGTTTATCAAATTTGCCAAGTTGGCCTTCAATTGTCGTAGCAATTCATCTCGGTTTATGAGTTGCTGATCAACTTCATGTACAAGTTATAGTCCCTCCGTATACGTTGGAATGGAAGGCAGCAATCTTCCATGCAACGCCTGAAAAGGGCTCATCCCTGTTGAAATATGGTATGTCGTATTATACCAATATTCCGTCGAAGGTAAGTAGCTGCTCCATTTAAGTGGTCATTGATGAACAAAACACTGAAAATATTATTCAACCCAGCGATTGATGACTTCCGTCTGACCATCCGTCTATGGATGATATGCAGAACTGAGTTGTAGTTTGGAGCCCGACAACTTGAAAAATTCTTTTTTCAGAAATTACTGATGAAGATTGGGTCCCGATCACTAATAATTTATTTAGGCATGTCGTGCAACTTGATGATGCCTTACACGAATTTCTCTACTACAATTATTGCAGTAAAAGGATGATTTAAAGTAAGGAAATGTGCAGACTTACTAAGTCTATCGACAACCACCATGATAGTGTCCTACCCCTGCGAAACCGATAAGTCTTCAATGAAATCTAAGGTGATGTCATCCCATACTTGGCACGGGATTGGTAGCGGTTGAAGAAGCCCAGCCGGAGCTAAGGTCTTTACTTTTATTTTATGGCATACCTTGCATCCCTTGATGTAGTCGCGCATTAATCTATGCATCCCAGGCCAATAAAACTGCTGCCCTAATTTTTTTACCGTCCGCAGAACACCCGAATGACCCCCCACCTTGGTGTTATGCATATCGTGTAGTAGTTTGGCTCTTAAGGTGACGTCGTTCTGAGCAACAACCATTCCTTTGTGTTGTAACAGCCCTGGCGCCATGTGTATGACCCTTCAGGTTGTTTGGTAGCCTCACGAACCTTTGACTGGATGTATTGGTCATCTTTGGCAACCTTTTTATTTCTTCCCATACGCCAATCTGCAGAAAGAAAATATGGTGAAGAATGGGACTCCCCTATTTCACAGAGAGAGCGTCAGTTGCGGAGTTCTCACAGCCCAGCCTGTATTGAATTTCATAATCGTATCCCAAGAGCTTCGCAACCCATTTTTGTTACTCTGGAGTTGCTATGCGTTGTTCAAGAAAATATTTGAGGCTACGTTGATCGGTCTGAATATAGAACTTTTTGCCTAGAAGGTAAGGCCGCTAGGTACGTATGGCTTCAACGATAGCCAGCATCTCCTTAGTGTACATTGATCATGATTTTTTTGTCATTCCGAGGGCTCGACTCATGTATGCCACTGGTTTGCCTTGTTGAGATAGGACCGCTCCAATTCCTTCCCTGAATGCATTAGTTTCAATAGTGAAACCAGGGTTGAAGTTTGGCATGGCTAATACAGGGTGGTTGTCATGGCTTGTTTTAGAGCATGGAAGGCGGATTTAGCTTCTTCATGCCATCCGAATTGCCCTTTTTTTAGGAGATTGGTGAGAGGCTGAGCTATAATGCCTTAGTTCTGGACGAACTTCCGGTAATAACTTGTCAAACCTAAAAACCCACATAGTTTTGAAATGTTAGTTGGCCGAGGCCAAGTTTGCATAGTAGCAATTTCATTTTCATCCACCTTTACACCTTGATTAGTGATGATGTGCCCCAAATACTCCAGTTCTTGCTGCCCAAATGCACATTTGCTAGCCTTAAAAAAAAATCTGTGCTACCTCAATATTTCAAAAGTCTATCTCACATGCATTAAATGTTGATCCCAATCCGGACTATAGACCAAAATATCATAAAAAATAACTAATAAAAATTTTCGATGATGATGTCGAAAGATGGAGTTCATAATAGCTTGGAATGTTGATGGTGCATTACATAAACCAAATGGCATAACCAAGTACTCGTAATGTCCATTATGTGTTCGGAAAGCAGTTTTATGGATATCACCTGGTTTAACCTGCACTTGATGGTACCCCGCTCTGAGGTCCAGCTTGGTAAAATAAGAAGCGCCGCCAACATATCATCCACGGTGGGGATTGGGAATTGATCTTTAATAGTTGCAGCGTTGAGCGCGCGATAATCTGTGCAAAAGCGCCAATTCCCATCTTTCTTTTTTACCAGCAATACTGGCGAGGAAAAGGGGCTAACGCTGGTCGCACTAGTCCAGATTGTAGCATATCTTGGACTTGTTTCTCAATCTCGTTCTTTTGAAAATGCGCATATCAATAAGGCCGTACATTAATTGGTTCGGTTCCTTCATTAAAGTTAATGTTGTGGTTGATTTCTCGCCTTGGTGGTAAGGTTGAGAGCTGTGTGAATAATTCTGAGAATTCCTGCAATAGCTCCCGCATGCTTGGATGAAGCTTCCTTAGTGGTTCCTTTTGGCTAACCTAAAAACATAATGCAAATAGCACTTGGCTTGGGCGCATTTCTTTGTATAGCTCCTTGAGTGATGCTGCGGATATCTTGCCCATCAATGCCGATCAATTTCTTGGTCTGGTTTTCCCACAAGAATTCCATGGTCAACTACTTCCAGTCGCAAACTACAGAGCCAAGCAACCAGAGCCATTGAATTCCCAACACCACATCTAACCCTGTGAGAGGTAAGAAGTAAAGAGTTAAGAAAAAAATAGTGCCCTGTAGATCCACTTAGACCTCCTCAGACCATCCTTGGCATCTTGGCATCTGAGATTTTCTCCATTAGCAACACGAACTGTGAAGGTCTATGTTGGAACCATCGGTAACCGTAGTAAGTTGGCAATACGCTCACTAATGAAATTGTGAGTTGATCCGCTATCGATCAATATAATGACGTCGTGGGAACCTATTCTGGCAGTTATCCGCATGGTCTTGGGCGTTGTCCATCATGTTAATGCATGCAACATAATTGCTGGTTCGGTAGGCTCCTCATAATTCTCCTGGGCTGGTTGTTCTTCAGGGTCATTGTCACCTAAAACAGTGTCGTTGCCATCGCACCCTTTCAGCATGAGTATCCGCAGCCCCTAACATTTGCGCCCTGCAGTATATTGTTCATTACAGTTAAAACATAAATTTTGGGCTCTCCTTCACTGCCTTTCCTCCCAACTGAGTCGTCGAATAGGATTAGCAAGGGTTGGTGGTGTGGCTCGGTTGGCGAGGGGAAGAGCTAGGGGAGCTCGTATCAGAGGTGCAGGTCTAATAAATCTTCTTTGTCTACTAAGTTGATCATCTTTCATCCGTGCTAAGCTGATGGCATCTTTTAATGTTTGAGGCTTAAACATCCGTATACCATCCGAGATGTCTGACTTTAAGCCACCCATAAAAGTTCTTGCAAGAGCTTTTTGTGTCCATCCTTGTACTCAATTTCCCAAACGCTCGAATTTCCGCTGGTAATCCCACAAAGAACCAACCTGCTTTATCCTCGAGAGATCTTCATTACAATCTTTGCACTTTGAAGGCCCAAAGCAAGCTGAAAGTTCTCCTTCAAAATTTTCCCATGAGAGAGCCCGTCCTTCCTCTTCGAACGTCCTGCAAATCCACTGCTACCATTGGTTAGCCTCTCCTTCCAAGTGATAGGTGGCTAAAGAAACTTTTTGGGCATCAGGAGTATTTTGAAACTCAAAAAATTGGTTCACACAATTGAACCACTCTGTCGAATCATCCCTAGAAAATTGCGGAAATTCCAGTTTTGTTGTTTTGGAACTAGTCGTCCTCCATCAGCGCCTTCTCGGTGTTGGTTGCCTTCTTGATGATGGTTGCCGAGGTTGGAGTTCTCTTTTTTTGTGAGCAATACTTTGGGTAAGCGGTTGAGTGTTTCTTCCATTTGACGAAGCCTGTCATCCATGCTGTGTAACCCAACCTGTACTCCTCCAATTCCAGCTTCCAACTGCTCGATGCGCTCTTTATTGGTTCCCATAGGTAACCTGGCTCTAAGGCCAATTAATTGGTCCCAAATGCAGAGAATAAAATGATCAAATACTTTGCCTTTTCTTTGGGTGAGAAGTGTACCACAATTTGCATAGAAATAATTACTTGCTTCCATTGATAACTGCGGCTGCTTAAATAAAGTAAAGCCTCGTACAAGTAAACCGAAATAAAAGGAAACTAACTGAACTGCAATCCACGTAAATAGACACGTAAAAGCGATTGCCTAAAACAGAGCATCTAAAATAGAACACGTAAACAAAACACTCTAGAAATTATGCATAACTAATGCATGTAAATTCGTATGTAATCTTGCAACCGCCTTGATTATGCCCAAAGAATAAAGCGGTCATTTGCAGTATAGTTTTGGGGTGTCGATTCCACAGGGAGATGGATTGAGAAATTGAAGAACAGTAACGAAATTAACAAAAAGATTAAATGAGTGTGATAAGTAAATTTTAGAGTGTGATGTAAATTAAAACTAAATGAGTAATTTGAAAAGTATAAAAATGAGATGAAAAGTAGAGCGTAGAGAATTCCTTGTGTATTTGTGGTATTCAAATTTATTCTTAATTCATTGATAACTCAATTAAGAATTCTATGTCCAAATTCTTAATCGGAAGATATAACATTAATAATCAAAATTTAAATCAAATATAACTCTTTGAAAAATTATTCTTCGCCCTTAACTCTCACAAATTGTTATCGACATTGAGAAAATCCAACGACGACAATATACCCAAGAGGCGATATTGCAGTAGAGAATTAAATTAATATAGATAATCAATTGTTCCAAACATAATTATAGAACTAATTCACTCAATAGAAAAAACATGACTGAATCCATAAACGAAATAGATTCTATAATTATTTGAAGACGAAAAAACATCACAAATAAATTGAGAATAATAGAACAAAAGAATTTTAATATTTAAAGACCAAATACATAAATCAAAAATAAATTACAAATACCATCACACACACAAGTTCATCGCTAGCCCTCCTTGAGAATTTAGTTACACATATTGAAAATATGCAACAAAAATTCTCTAAGGGATAATATGGAAGAGCCAACCATTATTTTCTTCTCTCTTCTTTAGTTTTTCTTTTCTTTTCTCAAGCTCTCAAAATAATGGCTCTTCCAAAGCATCCTCCCACACTAAGCATTCTTAGAACACACACCCCTTCCTTCTATTTATAAGCATCCTTCATGCAAGTTGTCATGACAAAATCATCACAATTTAAACTTGTTTTGCCATGTGCCATTCTTGAATCCAAGTGATTTGTGAGTTGTCATTTTGATCATTTGTTTTTCCACCATGCATGAGCTGGATTTTGCTTGTAGGTTGAGTGTTTCAATTTTGCTTCTCTATCCATTAGTTGTCTTGTATGACTTAATATCTTGTGGTCAAATAATTTGTCTACAAGAAACTTGAGTGCACTTCATCTTGCATATGAATTGATCATTGAATTTCCAAGTTGGTGTAGGAGTGCTTGCTGGAAAATATTATGATAACATTTGAATTTGATGCAAGTGGCTGAAAAATATCCAGGAACGTCAAGTGCAGGTGCGTCCACTTGATGGTCGATTTTGTCTTAGATTGAGTGGATATCTCTTCTAACATAAAACATAAAAGTTATAGATATTTCTCTTTCGGTTCTAGATCATCTTGAATCAGCTCAATCGGAGATTTTATGAGAGAGTTATGCCCATATTACGAAAAGATGTCAGAACTGTCTATAATTCCGCAATTATCTTCATTTGCTCCTAATATCTCCATTTGTGTCCTAAATCAAAATATAAGAATAATGAGTATATTTAGGCATCAAATAAGAATAAAGTATTAAACATTAAGAGAGGAAAATATGGCATTTTATATTCTCATCAATATATTAAATCATGCTTATATCTATTTCAAGATAAATGACCATTAATTTTAATAACATGAGTTATATCCATTATTTTCTCATTTCTTTTAGTATTTAAATAGAGTATTTAGAGTGCATTTTTGTGCACTCATCACACCCCCCAACTTACTCATTGCTAGTCCCTAGCAATTTTCATGCAAAATGATGAGAAAGACCAAATAAAATCACACATAGGGGCCATCAAGACACATTTTTCAAATTTACATATCAAAACAATCTTAGAAATTCAATAACCCTTTCACAAGCAATTCAAATATAGCAATCCACAGAGTGTGTATGTATTCCAAACTATTTTTATCAAATCAGAGATTTCGACACATGCAACATTAGAATATCTTAAGTAAAAAGGTTCAACTCCATAACTTACGGGTATAGAAGTGTTTCATGTATGGGTTCTCTTTATGGAGTTGACAAAGGTGTACATTTACTCTCATGGAAATTTAGCCAATTATATATAAGTAACAAGTAAACATTGATCTTATGATAGGAATACTAACAAATGAGATTTCCACCATTCTTTCCACAAGCATACTTAGGATCGGAAAAATCAATACAAAGGGTTGTAATGTGGCTTAGGGTTGGGGTTTACAAGAAGAAAAGGTGAAGAGGTTTCAAAAACTTCCAAGTATACACAAAAAGGAATCTGTTAAATTTTTCAGTAGACTATACTTTCCTTTTGATGTACTTTTAAATTTTTTAGATTTTTGACTAAGTACACTTTTCCATCTTCTTTTGCCACTGGTGTCTTCGCAATTTGATGAACTCCTTCATGAATAATTTGATGGACACATCTAGCACCATGCCATTTTTGTCATGGTTTTCATTTTTTTTTAAATGATAATTTCACACCTAGTACACACTTGGAAGTAAAATGGTAGGAAAATATAGTATATAAGCTATTCTCCAATGTGGAGAGGTATGGATGATATAGATATGAAAAGAAAAGGCCATATGTGTATATTGGCTCAAAATTTGCTGCTAGGGATCTATGATGAAAAGGCTCAGCTTGAAAGGCTCAGACGTTAATCCTAAGTTGACTTTCGTCATATCCCAAGTATATCCACCATCTTACCACAAACCATGTAATGATATTCTCAAAAGAAGTGTCAAATTCAACAGATCAATGGATACTTATCACAATTTCTATATTTGTAAGCTCTCAATTCTTACAAAATTCACATGAATACTTGAGCAAAATAATTCTTTAGTTACATGTGTCAAATCACCATATTACCACAAAGTTTGGAGAAGTGCATAAATGGTTCTGTGGATGCTTTAGCAAAATGATTTAAAATGGGTTTGTTGAATTCACCAAGATGGTTATGAATGAGCATGAGTATCATGTGTGAAAAGATGCCTGTGTGAAAAAAATTTGGCAATTTTTTATATATTGATTGAAATATACCACAGAGTTTAAATGATAAATTTGTATTCCCACCCCCCAACTTAAATGAAACATTGTTCTCAATGTTTAATAATCAAAATTGGATGGGGAGTAACTAAAAAGGGTAGGATACACCTGATGTGTGATGTAGATAACTCGCTAAGCGTCAAAAGTAGTGATCTGAAATGACAAAATGATACTATCCTGCAAACAAAAATAAAGGAAACAGTAGTAAATAAAAACAAAACAAAACAAATAAGATGATGATAATAATAATAATAATAATAATAATGATAATAATTATAATAATAATAATTATTATTGTTGCATGCTGTGGTCAAAGTTGATAGACCAAGTTTACAACTGGACTATCTTCCACTCATAGAACTGTTCCTCCTGGGTAAAAAATGAAACGCTTATTTTTCCAATAAGCTCGGTGCTCGAACTTCACAGGTAGGTGGCAAGATTTAAGATTAACTTTGGTTACTTGCCCACTTGAAGGAATTTGTTTTTCATTTTTCTCAAGAAACTCCTCAAACTTCGGTTGCCAAGCCCATGTGCTATAATCTTGAGTATTGTCAAAAATTGCACAAATATTAGCTACATCAGATGAATCACTGATAGGATTACACTCAAAATCAACAATAAAATTCTCAAGGGGATCAGAATCATGAGTTGTGAAAACTTCCCTGTCTATGAGTGAGTCAATCATATATATCTGCTGGCACTCGTGATTCTTCACAGTTTCTTGTGCCATATGTTGACCATGAGGTACAGACTGAGCTTGAGAAGGGAACTTACCTTGCTCATTTACACTCAAGAAACTAGTTATTTTAGATACCTGGCTCTTTATTTCCTTTTGTTCTTCAACAACCTGCATAATTAAAGACTCAAATTTTTGATTAGTCTTACCCTGTACTTCAATAAATGCATGCAAAGTGTCTTCTAAAGAATTTCTAGAAGATTGAGGTGCATGGTATGGTACAGAATATGATCTAGAAGGTTGTGCAGGCTGTGCAGGCTGTTGGATTTCAGACTTCCAGCTGAAGTTGGGATGATTACGCCATTCTGGGTTGTAGGTTTCAGAGTAAGGTGTGAAGGGCTTTTTGTACATACCCAGAGCATTACTTTGTTCCTCATACATACCATTCATGTTAGTATGTGTAGGACACTCTTGGGAATGATGATCTATCCCACCACAGACAACACATGGCCCAAAAGAGTCTGCATGATTAGCCATGTGTGTTGACTTTGAGTTTTTGGTTTTCAATAACTCTAATTCTCTGGTGAGCATTTCAACTTTAGCCTTAAGGTTATCCTCCTCCCTTAGATGGTAAATACCACCACTCAAGTTTCCTGTAGGTCGTGACCTGTTTGTGCTATCAGTAGCACTAGGTCCAGTCCAAGTATGAGTTTTTTCAGCAAGCTCATTGAGGTACTCTATGGCCTCATCGGGATTTTTCTGTAAAAATTCTCCATTGCACATCATTTCCACGAATTGACGTTCTCTGGGCGTAAGCCCTTCATAAAAATAACTCACTAAGCGCCAATTCTCATATCCATGGTGGGGACACATACTCAGCAATTCTTTAAATCTTTCCCAAGACTGGTACAAAGTCTCACTATCCTTTTGTGCAAAGGTAGAAATTTGTCTTTTTAAAGCATTGGTCTTATGTTGGGGAAAATATTTATTGAAAAACACTTGAGTCATCTCACTCCATGTTCCAATAGACCGTGGTTTTAGTGAGTACAACCAACTCTTAGCTTTATCTTTCAAAGAAAAAGGAAAGAACTTTAGTCTTACCGTGTCGTCAGTGGTATTTTGACTGTAGAATGTTGCAACTACTTCCTCAAATTCCCTAATATGAACATAGGGGTTTTCATTTTCTAGACCATGAAAAGTCGGAAGTAATTGTATCATTCCTATTTTGAAATCTACGTGACGAACATTAGGTGAGAACATAATACAGGATGGTGTGGCTGTTCGTGCGGGATGAAGATAATCTTGGAGGGTTCTAACAGATTGGTCCACGTGTTCACTCATCGCGTCAGAATTGGAAGAATTATCAAACATGCGATTAGAAAAATTAGATTCTGAATCTGATTCTAGCACGGGTCTACTAGCAAACCGTCCAAAAGGGTCTCTGTACCTGCGCATGCAAAGTAAAGAAAAGTGTAATACTGAAAAAAAAAATTACGAAAAGAAAAGTAAAATAAAATAAAGATGCAGAAAGCTAAAAAGAAAATGAACGAAGCTACCATTTTTTTTTTTATTTACAAACTACTAAAAAAAACTACAAATTCTTCTACCGTCTCCCCGGCAACGGCGCCAAAATTTGGTTACGCCCAAAGAATAACGCGGTCATTTGCAGTATAGCTTTGGGGTGTCGATTCCACAGGGAGATGGATTGAGAAATTGAAGAACAGTAACGAAATTAACAAAAAGATTAAATGAGTGTGATAAGTAAATTTTAGAGTGTGATGTAAATTAAAACTAAATGAGTAATTTGAAAAGTATAAAAATGAGATGAAAAGTAGAGCGTAGGGAATTCCTTGTGTATTTGTGGTATTCAAATTTATTCTTAATTCATTGATAACTCAATTAAGAATTCTATATCCAAATTCTTAATCGGAAGATATAACATTAATAATCAAAATTTAAATCAAATATAACTCTTTGAAAAATTATTCTTCGCCCTTAACTCTCATAAATTGTCATCGACATTGAGAAAATCCAACGACAACAATATACCCAAGAGGCGATATTGCAGCAGAGAATTAAATCAATATAGACAATCAATTGCTCCAAACATAATTATAGAACTAATTCACTCAATGGAAAAAGCATGACTGAATCTATAAACGAAATAGATTCTATAATTATTTGAAGACGAAAAAACATCACAAATAAATTGAGAATAATAGAACAAAAGAGTTTTAATATTTAAAGACCAAATACATGAATCAAAAATAAATTACAAATACCATCACACACACAAGTTCATCCCTATCCCTCCTTGAGAATTTAGTTACACATATTGAAAATATGCAACAAAAATTCTCCAAGGGATAATATGGAAGAGCCAACCATTATTTTCTTCTCTCTTCTTTGGTTTTTCTTTTCTTTTCTCAAGCTCTCAAAATAATGGCTCTTCCAAAGCATCCTCCCACACTAATCATTCTTAGAACACACACCCCTTCCTTCTATTTATAAGCATCCTTCATGCAAGTTGTCATGACAAAATCATCACAATTTAAACTTGTTTTGCCATGTGCCATTCTTGAATCCAAGTGATTTGTGAGTTGTCATTTTGATCATTTGTTTTCCCACCATGCATGAGCTGGATTTTGCTTGTAGGTTGAGTGTTTCAATTTTGCTTCTCTATCCATTAGTTGTCTTGTATGACTTAATATCTTGTGGTCAAATAATTTGTCTACAAGAAACTTGAGTGCACTTCATCTTGCATATGAATTGATCATTGAATTTCCAAGTTAGTGTAGGAGTGCTTGCTGAAAAATATTATGATAACATTTGGATTTGATGCAAGTGGCTGAAAAATATCCAGGAACGTCAAGTGCAGGTGCGTCCACTTGATAGTCAATTTTGTCTTAGATTGAGTGGATATCTCTTCAAACATAAAACCTAAAAGTTATAGATATTTCTCTTGCTGTTCTAGATCATCTTGAATCAGCTCAATCGAAGATTGGATGAGAGAGTTATGCCCATATTACGAAAAGATGTCAGAACTGTCTAAAATTCTGCAATTATCTTCATTTGCTCCTAATGTCTCCATTTGTGTCCTAAATCAAAATATAAGAATAATAAGTATATTTAGGCATCAAATAAGAATAAAGTATTAAACATTAAGAGAGGAAAATATAGCATTTTATATTCTCATCAATATATTAAATCATGCTTATATCTATTTCAAGATAAATGACCATTAATTTTAATAACATGAGTTATATCCATTATTTTCTCATTTCTTTTAGTATTTAAATATAGTATTTAGAGTGCATTTTTGTGCACTCATCACGCCTTGACCCATTCCTGATCTTCACGTCCAGCTTATCCTAAGTATTTGGGATTTGGTCACCTGTCTCTTGCTGATAGTCGTGGCCTAACAGCTGATAGCGAGATTCACGATGGGAAAGCCTTCTCTATTTTGGTGTGCAAAAACATATCACTACTTGTGGTGAGGGTGGTTCGAGGGTGGAGCACTGTGGTTTTAAGGTTGGCTACAATTATGCAAGGGAGTCAAGGCCTTGACTTCATGTGGGGCTGGGCAGATAAGGTATTTTGGGGTGATTGGGACACACAAAGTTGGCTCTTTCTCGATTTGTACGTCTAGGCATTTACGGAGGTGCAGGTCAGATTCGTTGGGATGGTGGTTGCTATGCAGAGGAGGTTCTTTACAAGGCTTAAGTTGCAGCAACCTAAACTCGAGAAGAAAAGGATTAAAGTGCAAGTGGCAGTGTTCCATCTCTAGGCTAGATTCGTTTATTTCTTTTTTTTTAAGGATAAAATGAAAATCTAGTTTAATCTTTGAGGCCTAAATCCATCTCTAGTTAGTTTGATATGCAACATGTTCTTACAAACAAACTTCCATTTGAAAGCTTATAACTTACAAGAACAAATCAGTCAGTTTAATCAAAAACCTGATGAAACTTTTCAGGTTAGCTGGGAAAATTTTGAAAATGTGTTGAATATCTGTCTATATCACGATTTTGAACCCTAGAGGCTGATGAACTATTTCTATATAGGCATCACTCCAGGATGCAAGTAGTTTGTTCAAACTATATACAATGGAGAATGTTTTAGCTAGGAACCTAATGAAGTTTTGTTATTTTTTAACTATCTTGCTAAAACTGCACAATAATGAGACAGTCAAGAGAAAGCCACTGAGTGCCATCTCTAGTGGAGTCAGATATGAGGTTAAGGAGGACCTAATGTCCAAGTTCGAATAACTATATTAACTAGAAAACTAGAGGTCATGGAGTGGGTTGATTCAACCCATAAGACTCAAAATTGCCCGATTATGCCAATATTCTAAGAGAGTGGGTTTGATCAGATGCAACAACAAACTAGGTTAACAGAACACAAAACTAGCCTTTCTCCAACACATATAATCCAAGATAAAGGAAGCACTCGAACTTCTCATTGAGGAATGATTAGCCTGGTCGGTCTTCGCCACATTTTTAGCAGCCATTTCATTAGGCTACTCCTCAGCCCTAGTATAAACCTTATCAGACTTCTCAGAGTTATTGTCTAGCAGCACCTCTAAGATTTCAGACTCAGTTAGCTACACAAAGTTCTCAACCCCAACCATCTATTCCACTGAAGAAATCTCTCAATGACAGTATGGCAGATGGCCAACACATTTCAGCAATTCATGCAAATTTAGGTCACCACAAATAATCAGAACACTTAGGTCATAAATGAGATGTAGGGAACCATTAGAAAGATGAGTATTACGTTGACCACTTAGAGAGGGAGAAATTTATAGCACAACCTCAACCAAATCCTCAAATATATCGACAACATCAATAACAATTGCTTAATGTCTCAAGGGAGGTTATTAAGAAAGTAAAGATTGTTATTTCTTTGAGAAGTGGAAAGGGAATACCACGATCTAAGATGACCAAGGACAGACAAATAGTTACTTCTACATCTGAAGATGTGATAAAAATTGATGAGGTCGGAAAGAAATCAGAGAAAGTGAAAATAGAGTTAAATAAGCCTATGAGTGAAGAGTTTGAAACTCGTAAGGGATACTAACATGTGGTCCCCTATCCTCAGAGATTGACAATTGGCCAAAAGAACAAGCACCAGACTGAGATTTAGGAAATTCTCAAGCAAGTAAAGATTAAAATTCTGTCCTTGGATGCCATACGACTAGTCTCTACATATGGAATTTTTTTGAAAAACTTGTGCATAGTAAAGAGGAAGTCGAATGTAAAGAAAAGAGCATTCTTAATAGAGCAAGTAAGTGCATTGATATTGACCGAGACTCCTCAGAAGCTCGGAGATCCTGATTCTCCCAAAATTTCCATTATGATTGGTGAGTCAAGCATTAAGAGAGCCCTACTTGATTTTGGAAGTAGCGTAAACTTTCTACCATTCTCAGTGTTTGAGTAGTTAGAATTGGGTGAGTTCAAAAGACTTCCATTGTGCTATAGTTGGCCGACAGATCAATTAAGGTGTTGATGACGTGTTGG
Source organism: Platycarya strobilacea (assembly GCA_036898215.1). Lineage (NCBI taxonomy): Eukaryota > Viridiplantae > Streptophyta > Magnoliopsida > Fagales > Juglandaceae > Platycarya > Platycarya strobilacea. The sequence continues at coordinate 20,090,443 of CM072555.1, read as the reverse complement.
TTCAGGTTGACAAATTTTACTGTCCAATAGATTTTGCAGTTCTGGATACGCATCAATCAGTATCCACTACTTATCATGCCCATGTTATCCTTGGATGCCCATTCCTTACTACCTCCAGTACATTGATTAATTGCCAAAGTAGAGCGCTGAAGCTCACATTCGAGAATATGATAGTGGAAAAGAATGTGTTTAACGCTTGTAATATGCTAAGTAGATGCGATGATTCAAGGTGCATGTAGTTGAAATAGTATATGATTTTGACATTTCAGAGCTCTTATCGATATATGATTCCAAAGTGCATTTGAGGATGACTTTCCCAAGCAGTCTAAAGCTTCTATGAGACTGTTCTTCCGTCATTAGAGTTGGGCTTTCGTAAGTTTAGAGGTGCAATTGATAAAGACAGATGAGTTTCCTCAGCTATCAAATGTGAGTTACATGAACAATTGGCGTAGACCAATTTTTGAAACTCTTGATTTGCCAGAAATGAAGAAGTTATCAGAAGAAAAAGCAGTCTCAACATTGGAGTTAAAGCCACCTATGAGTCTACACCCACTTCTTTTTTGAATGATGATTTTCCTAATGAGAAAGTCTTAGCAATGTTGTGCGCTTCTCCACGGTTCGCAGATAGTGTGAATTTTTTTGCCACTGACCAGATGCCAGAGTTTTGGACAACTCAGGAAAAGCATAAGTTTCTCACAGAGGTAAGATTTTATTACTTCAACACTCCTTATATTTTTAAATATTTTGTTAATCAATCGGTGCATCGATGTATTTTAGATGATAAGTTTGCCTCTATTTTTCATTTTTGCCATATTGGGGCTTGTGGAGGCCATTTTGTAGCTAAGAAAATTGTTGTCAAAATTTTACAAAATGAACTCTATTGGCCTACCATCTTTATGACTATTAAGTTGATTAACTTTTTACTTGATCCTGCAAAAGATTTGAGAAAGTTGTAGATTTCAGAGCTTGATGAAGCAAAGGAGGGAGGTCTATGACAATTCCCACTTGGCGAAGGAGAGGATGAAGGCCTTGCATGACAAGAAAATTCATGACAAACATCTTGTTCCTGATTAGAAAGTGTTAGTCTACAATTCAAGATTGTATCTTTTCCATGGAAAGCTAAAATCAAGATGTAGTGGACCCTACATTGTAATGGAGGTTCGTTCCCGTGACGCGGTAGACATTGTCAATCGAAAGAATGAATTTAGTTTCACTGTCAACGGACAATGTCTTAAACCGTTCATGACTCTTTTTTATCCCAAGGAAGAGATCTTGCTTGTGCAAGATCCCGGGAAGTCTTTTGACCTTTATTTCCCTTTATGACTTTCTTTAATTGTATTTTCTCTTTTATTTTTATTTGCTGTTTTATTTTGATTTTATATATATTTCATGTCGAATGTCTGTTTCGCTTGCTTATTCTTATGCACTTTTTTTTTCATCGTTTGATTCATTGAGGACTATGTCTCTTACTAGTTGGGAGGTAGTGTGTGTGCACAGGAGAATACAATTTTTTCATGAATATGATGTGCATTGATACACAAACAATTGACATACTCTAATTCTAGTATTTTTTAAAATCTGAGCATCTTAGTAGAGTGGTTGTGCGAAATTATTTTTGTGAAGATTTATTTTCAAGTCTAAGCATAGAACATGATTTTTCGATGCATCATATTTTGTTGATTTATGAAAACACTAGGATGTTATACTCATTGAGACGACACTTTATAAGATTTATCTAGAATGAAGGGTAAGTCTTGAAGGACATTTTGCACATATTTACATTTATAGTATTCCTTATTTACTGTTCATTAATTTAACATAGGAGAAGTAAGCTGCTGGACTACCAAGTATTTTTCGAAAAAAGAAAAAAAAAAAGATAAGAAAAAGATAAGAAAAAAAGAAAGAAAGAAAGAAAGATGAGAGCGATATATGGAGGTTTCCTAAATTAAGGGCTAAAAACAATTATCCAAGACTTTGGGGTTGAGTGTTCAACTTTTAAAAACAGAGCTAGTGTAAGAAATGTTAGTCCCTTGGACTTTAGGTTGTAAGAATCAAAAATGAATAATCTTGAAGTTGAAAAATCTTATGACAAATTATGACTAGTAATAAGGAACACACAATCAGTTTAGTTATACACACATTTGAGTTCTGAGATAGTTGCTCTAATTTTATGTAAAAGATTGTCGAAATAGTCTTAGTAGATATAGCTCTGGGGGTTGAGTAGTAACGTGTCACTTTTTGTAAGAATTCAAAATTGTGTTTGATTGTTTTTGTTTTGATTTTGATCTTTATGCAATATTCTTCTATATTATTTTTCACTATTTTGCTTAAGGATTAGTAAAATAGTAGTTGGGAGTGTGATTAAGTTGAATTATCGCATATTTTATATATTTAAAATTAGTATTTTTCAATTTTTTTCTTCATATTATCATTGGTTTTATATTGAAAAAAAATTAAAAGGTGTAAATCCAAGTTGAGATTTAATTAATAATATGATTTTATGCTTAATTTTATAATTTGTAATTTAATTTGATGATATATCTTCACATGCACAACACATCCTTTATTGATTTTTCGTCTTTATCTTATTTAATTTTTAATTTTAATTTTTTTTATATAGGATTGAGGCTTAAAGAAAAAAAAAGAAAAAAAGAGAGAGAGAAAAAGAAAAGCAAGGCAACACATATATCTGGATTTCATTCGGCGCATAGCCAAGACGACCCACGGGATTTCAATTCAAAAGAACACATATATTCATTCAGCACTTAATTTTGGGCCCGCACGTTACACTCAGTTTTGACCTAAGAACCCATCCGCAACTTAGCTTTTGAGTTGAGAGGCAACTTAGAACACTTTTATGGAATAACTAAAATAAATATTAATGTAATATAAATAAAAAAAGCTCCAAAATCATGCTCCAATGAAATAACTAAATAGAGTAGTTAAAATGAAATTGCTATAATAATAAAAGGCGGACTCGTTGGTACTGTTCACCAGTAAACATATTTTATTATTTTTTCCTTTCTTCGCTACAGTGTCGTCTTCAAACTCGTAATGGTCCTCTTCAAGGTCCAATCCACCGCTGGCCACTACTAGCCACACCGTCGGTATTACCGCTATCCCCTCACGCCAGCAACCAATCCCCGACGAAAGTAGCTCTGGAAACGGCCTAGTCGTCTTCCACGCGGAGATCAAACGATGAAAATGGGTTTCGAGCTCCATGAGTTTCGTTTGATTCACCGCCGGCCACCACTAGCCACGCCGCTAGCATTACCAGCATCTCCTCACGCCGGCAACCAACTATTGACGATCCCAACTCCGGCAACTCCAATGTCATCTCCCCGTGCAGCTTTTGGGATTTGGTAACCTGCTCATGCGTTTCATCCATAGCTATTTCCAAACTTTTATTAAAAAAAAATTGTAAAATAAATATAATTAAAATAAAATATGATATTTTAAAAGATATATAGAAAAGATAAAGATATTGATGGATGGTAGAATATAAAGGTGAATAGGTAAAATAGAAAAAGCATATTTTTAGTAGTTTATTTTGAAAGAAAAATAGTTACTCTGTTGAGAGTGCTCTTAGCTTTGAACACCCTTCCTCACTTAACCACTTGGCTTCAAATCTAAAAGGGGTTTCCTTCTTCTAACCATAGGAGCACCCTATAATTCCAAACATATTAGAAAGTGATCAGAGTAAGCTGTTGTTCCATAATCACAACAGCATTTTCATGCAATGAACACCATGAAGGAGTGGCTACAAATCATCAAATATCTCACTAATAGTTTAGGAACCCCCTCTTTTATTGCACCAAGTGAAGAGAGGGCCTCTGAATCTTAAGTCTCCGAGTTCACAATCATCTAACACATTTATGAAGTCAGCCATATGTTGCTCACGTATGTTCCTACCATCCCACTTCTCACTTTGAGTAATACCAACCATGCCTGATTCCCTTCTTTCTAACCTTCCAATGAGATTCTAAGTGTCACACCTCTTTGCAACATCAAGATATATACACCCATTAGAAACTGACTCGCTCTAAAAAGTATTTTAAAAATTATTTTCAAGTATAAGAGTTGTCAAGTAATATTAGAAAAATCCTAAATCATTTCTTCAATGAATAATTATTTTAATATGTAAATTCATCTACTACAAAAAATAAAATGAAATTATAACTTTAGATTTACAATGGTATTTACAATGAAATTTGATTTTGGATATTATAAAATTATTACTTTCTTTTTAAATGAGACGGGAATAGTCGCTAAGATTTATGCAAGAAAAGTAAAGAAATTAATGTATCAAACACGAATTAGGAGTTGGAAACATTTGACTAACATCTAAATTTTTTTGTTCTAACGTATCTTAACGCTACTTCAATCGCTTCTATAAATTAAGTGGATTCATAAATGTGCATGAAATAAATTATGATCATCATCGCTTGAAAAGTTAAACTACACTCATTAACGTCATCTAATTCAACGTTTCCAAACAATAAATGGAAAATCATGAACTTCACGTTCTAAGAGACATTTTATCAAACACCCTATATACAAATGAGAGATCAGACCATTTCCATTCCGCCGAGTTCAAACTAACCCAAAAAAAATTACAACTTCTCAAAATCGACTAACACAATTGATAGGCAGCTGAAATGCAACACCAAATAATTCAACTATTGAAATAGAAGACTTCACGAATTTAACAACACGTAAAGGATTCCCGAAATATGAGTTACTGCAAGGAGATTGAAGTCACCGACAACAATGCTGCTGGAATAGAATTTGCGGAGTATTGAATAAAAGTAAACCACCTACTAAATGAAAATACTGTAAATAAGCTGGTGGAATAAATAAAAGCAACACGTAATGCGGAGAAGGAGACACCGAAACAAATATTAGAGAACGAAAGTATCAAACTCAAAGCAAAATAGAGTAACCGATTACAAATATTGGACTACAAACCACGAAAAATAAATCTATGCTAGGAAACTAATTGGAGAGGTAACCTGATGAACTGAAATAAAATGCAAGGCTACGAAAAATAAATACTGCAATAAAGATAAACTGAAATGAAGCAACTTGAATGTAAATATAATGAAACAAACGGCTTAAATCCAGCCACAAGCGGTCTATGGATTGAAGCACAACTATGAACCGAAAATAAAAAGACGGGCAATTAATAGATCGTCTAGCTGGTAGTCTACGAACACACTCAAGAAAAACCAACTTCTTTCCTTTCCTCCCCTTTTGTTTCTCTTTGCCGCAAGGGTTTGCTGCTTCCAATTGAAGCAGAATTTTCCATCCCTTTCGCTGTTAGCACTGGCTGTGTGTCCAAAATGAGTAACTCGCGTGGTCTGCTGCAGCAAGCCGTGTGGTGCTTTCGTGCAAGGAAAAAAAAAAGGTGCTCACTTGAGGCATGAATTGATGCAGGAGATCAACATTAAAGTGTAGTAATTCCCGTGAGGTGAATGACTCTTAGATTAATCGGTGCAGGCTTGATAGAATTGGCTTGGGGTGATGCAAGAGTTGGACCCTTAAAGCTACCTTGGCTTGCCACGTTTGGAGCATTGCATAAGGTGTCTCGAAGTGTAGGGGCATCAATTGCTGCATGAGTTTTCTCCGATTGCCATGATTCTCATGGTTTGGTGCAGGTTTGACTTTCCGTGTGGCTTTCTGTGAGTTGCCACTTGAAGCATGAATTTGGAGTGAAGGTATTGTTCGAATAGGTTGTAATATATATTTAAAAGTTGAAGGAATAAAACTTGTAAATAAAATGGTTGAGAATTGTGTATAGACTCAGATTTCGCTTGACTGTCGTTAGACATGCCGCTCGAGTGAAGGCAAGGCCGAGATTTCGCTCGACTCTCGCTTGACGTCTCAGTCGAGCGAGAGTTAGGCAGTGATCTCACTAGATCTACGCTTGATGTTTCGCTTGAGCGCGAAACTATTTTAACGAATCCATGCAACGTTTGAAGAAAAGATGTGTCTCAACTGAATGGATATGTATTGCTACCGTTGGTCGCTCGATCTTGCTCGACAAGTCGCTCAAGCGAGAGTCAGGCCGAGATCTCGCTCGATATTCACTTGATGTAACGCTCGAGCGAGTGGTTAAACAATAACTTCGCTCGACCCTGCTCGACTCTCTGCTTGAGCGAGAAACGACTAATTTGCTAATGAGTTGATTTTTCACAAATGTCTTTTCAAGCTTTATAAATAGTGTGGTGACTAGGGCTGCAAACGAACAGAGCTGCTCGTGAACAATTTGAGCTCGACTCGTATAAACTCGATTCAAACTCGATTCGTTTAATAAATGAGTTATTCATGAGCACTAATATTGGTTCGAATATTAAACAAGCTAAACTCGTATAATCTCGACTCGACTCGTATAAACTCGGTTTGTGTTCGTGAATAAGATTCGTATAAACTCGATTCGACTCATTTTAAGCTCGTAACAATACTCATAATATAATCTTGCATATATTCTTACATAAATGCTTTTATTATATATATTTTCTGTGTTATCTATATTATTTTTGATACTTTGTATAAGTAATATATTTTGTTACTTTATGTAGAAGTAGCATTTTATTTCTTTACAATAATAATGTATTAAGTTCACAAAAAAATTATTGAGTCAAATATTTATAAAGAGTAAGAAACTCGAGTAATTACTCGACTAAATTCGGCTCGTTCGTTAGAGAGTAAAAACAAAGATCGATAAATAACTCGATTCGACTCAAGCTCGTCTTTGATCAGCTCGAATTTGACTCGACTCGACAAATTTTCAGCTCGACTCAAACTCAAACTCGAGTTATTTGAGTCCAGCTCGACTCGATTTGATTCGAACTCGTCTTTGATCAGATCGTTTGCAGTCCTAGTGGTGACAAATTTGTAAAGTCACAAAAAATCCTTCATCTTCTTTTGTTTTGTGTCATTCTCAATAGTAACTCTAGGAACTCTCCAAAACTACTATTTGTAGAGTTAAAAGGCTTTGTTGTATTCTAGAGACAATTTGCTAGGAACCTATTAGCAAACTCTTTGTGAGTGGGAGCAAATATTGTCTTAAAGACAATATTTCCATACGCCTTAAAGCCTTGATTGATTTCCAGATTCTCTTTTTCTTTTATAAAATCTTCCAACAAGTTTAAGACGATATTTGTAATGGAAGGAGGATCAAATTCCGCTGCTTTCAAAGTCATGAATCAAGATTTTGTGAAATTAGATAGGTTCAATGGATCCAACTTCACTTGCTGGCAAGACAAGATGAAGTTTTTTTTTACTGCACTAAAGATCTTTTATGTTTTGGATCCAAGTTTGGAGTAAATTCCTGCACCAACTCTTGAAGATTCTGAAACGGTCAAGGCATTGAGGAAGAAACATGAAAATGATGAACTGGTCTATAGAGGTCACATTCTTAACACTCTATCTGATCGTTTATATGATTTATTTCTGTTATAAAATCTCCTTTGGAGATGTGGAATACCCTTGAAGCGAAGTATAAGACAGAAAAATTGGGTACTGATAAATTTATAATTTTAAAGTATTTCAAATTTAAAATGGTGGATAATGTGTCTGTGTTAGACCAAATGCATGAGTTGCATGTCTTGGTCAACAAATTTCTTGATTTGTCCATTGTTATTCCTGAGTCATTCCAAGTGGGAGCTATTATTACAAAACTCCCACCAAGTTGGAATAATTACAGGAAGAAGTTTCTACATATGGCAGATGAACTCACTTTAGAACAAATTGGAAAGCATTTACGAATTAAAGAGGAGAGTAGAATTTGTGATGATAGCCACTTTGATTTTAAAGTGAATGTAAACAATGTGCAAAAGGGTGATGAAAAGAAAAGGAATTTTCTTAAGCCTAAGAAGGGAAACACCTTCAAAAAGAATTTTTCACCAATAAAATGAAGGATAATAGGCAATGTTTCAACTGTGGAAAGAAAGGTCATTACATTCGTGAGTGCAAATTCTTGAAAAACAAGAAAAATGATGATGGCAGTAGTTCAAATGTTGCAAATGCAATTGAGGAAATCATTGCAATAGTGGAAATCATGGAGATTAGCATGATAACTGAAGTGCATCTCGCCTCTACTGCAAACTCTTTTGATTGGTGGTTTGATTCTGGCGCTACAGTGTATGTGTGCACTGATAAAGCGTAATTCAAGAATTATGTTGAGGCTACTGATGGCTAAAAAGTTATTGTGGGGAATCAAAATGCAGTCCAAGTCCACGGAAGAGGAAATGTTGAGATGCAACTTACTTATGTGAAGAAAATTGTGCTAACCAATGTTCTTCATGTTCTAGAAATTAAGAAGAATCTTTTATCTACCAATTTACTATGTAAAAAGGGCATTAAGACTGTCCTTGAGTCTGACAAAATAATTTTGTCTAAGAACGGTGTATTCGTAGGCAAAAGATATTCCTGTGATGGGATGTTCAAACTCAGTATTATTATTAATAAAGATGCTTCAAATTCTGCTTATATACTTGATTCATTTTCTTTATGGTATGGTCGTTTAGCACATTGAATTTTAAATTCCTGAAATACATGTCAGAGCATGGTTTAATAGCTTACGACAATATAGTTGATTCAAAATGTGAAATATGTATTCAAGCAAAAATGACTAAAAAACCATTTCCTATTGCTAATAGAAATTCACAAATTTTAGAACTTATATATTCTGATATTTATGAGTTAAATGGCATTTTGACTAGAGGAGGAAGAAAATATTTTATACATTTATAGATAACTTCTCTAGATATAGTGTTGTATACTTGTTGAAAAGTAAAAATGAGGCCTATAATATGTTCATTTGGTATAAATCATTAGTAGAAAATCAAAAGGAAAAGAAGATTAAAATTCTTAGAACTGATAGAGGTAGAGAATATTTTCTCATATGAATTTTTTAATTTTTGTGAAAAGTATAGGATTATACATCAAATGACCTCACCTTATACACCACAACAAAATGGTTTGGTAGAATGGAAAAATAAAACACTTGTAGATATGGTAAATGCTATAATTTTAAGTGCAAAATTGCCTTTCAATTTATAGGGAGAGACATTATTTACAGCATATCATGTACATAATAGAATACTATCCAAAAAATTACAAGTGTCACCTTATGAAATCTGAATGGAATAAAACCAAATTTAGATTATCTTAAAGTATGGTGGTGTTTGGCATTTTACAGAGTTCCAGATTCTAAGAGGACTAAATTAGGACCAAGTGCTATAAAAAATGTGTTTGTTGGCTATGCTGAAAATTCCAAGACATATAAATTATTGGACTTGAGTTATAATGTCATAGTAGAATCAAGAGATGTTGAATTTATTGAAAATAAGTTTAACAATGATTCTAAATTTGTTTTAGAATCCAATCAAACACAAAGTTCTAACTTTGACTTGAATAACTCTCTTAATAAAAATAAGAGAAAGACTAGAGATTTGTCAGTAGTGCAAAGAAGAAGTCAAAGAGTTAGAAAAGAAAAGAATTTTGGTCCTGGTTTTGTATCAACTCTTGCTTTAGTATTTCTTGTGGAATGAGACTTAAACACAGCCCTTAACAAAATCCTCATTATTTTAAACATGGAAGATGATCCAAAAAGTTTTAAAAATTGTTTATCTTCTAGATATACAGTCTTTTAGAAGGAAGTAATAAATGATGAGATTGACTCAATATTATCTAATAATACTTGGGTTCTAGTGGACTTACCTTCAAATTCAAAACCTATTGGCTGCAAATACATATTAAGAAGGAAGTATAATACTGACGGTACAGTTCATACCTTTAAAGCAAAGTTGGTTGCAAAAGGTTTTAATTAAAAATATGGAATAGACTATTTTGATACCTATGCTCCAGTGGCAAGAATCACATCAATTCGTGTACTTATTACTCTTGCATCAATATATGATTTAGTTATGCATCAATTGGATGTAAAAACTACATTTTTAAATGGTGAACTAGATGAGAAAGTTTATATAGAACAACCTGAGGGATTTATTCTAACAGAAAATGAAAAGAACATGTGTAAATTAGTCCAATCATTATATGGACTAAAACAAGCACCAAAACAATATCATGAAAAGTCTGATTCCGTTATTTTGGCTAATGGTTTCAAACATAATAGTGCTAATAAATGTATTTATTCAAAATTTACTGAAAATTATAGTGTTATTGTTTGTCTTTATATTGATGACATGCTAATTTTTGGTATTAATATGGAAGGCATATGTGAAACCAAAAAGTATTTAACTTTAAAATTCAAAATGAAAGATCATAATGAAGCAAATACTAATTTGGGTATTAAAGTGAAGAAACATAGTGATGATTATGTATTATGTCAATCTCACTATATTGAGAAAGTGCTTCTTAAATTCAAATATTTAGGAATAAAAAAAGCTAATATGCCATTTGACTCTAATGTCAACTTGGATAAAAATTCTTGAAGAGTAGTAGTACAACTGGAGTATGCTAGTATGATTGGTAGCATGATGTATACTATGCACTAGACCTAACATTGCTTTTGCTGGATGCAAACTTTCAAGATACACTAACTGTCCTAGTGTAGACCACTAGAAAGAAATTGGTAGTCATTGGATTTTTAAAGAAAACAATTGGTTTAGGACTCTTTTATTCAAAGTTTCTAGTGGTATTTGAAGGGTACTCAGATGCTAGTTGGATCACTAGCATAAGTGACAATAAATTCACAATAGGTTGGATATTTACCCTTGGTGGAAATGCTATTTCTTGGGCATCAAAGAAACAAACATGTATCTCTCATTTCACAATAGAATTTGAGTTTATTGGTTTAGCAACAACAAGGAAAGAAGTGGAATGGCTTAGAAATATGTTATTGGATATAGAGTTGTGGCTACAGCCTATGCCTACTATTTCTCTGTATTGTGATAGTGAAGCTACTATATCTAGAGCGTACAATAAAGTGTACAATGGAAAGTCTAGACACATAAGTCTAAGACATGATTATGTTAGACAATTTGTAGTTGATGGAATAATAATGATCGTTTATGTGAGTTCAAGTTGTAACTTGACAGATCCTTTTACCAAAAGTTTATCGCGAGAATTGGTAAAGATAACATCCATTAGAATGGGACTGAAACCCTTTCAAGAGAATTACCAGTAATGGTAATCCAACTCTTACGATTTATCTAGAAGAGTTTAATGGGTAATAACGAGTTACTGATTTGTGATTAGTAAAGTACTAATTAATAAAGTCTCATTCGGGATGGAAAGTACTTGATTGTTATGTTAAAAGAGAATGAATTTTATTCTTAATGAAATTCAGATTTAGAAGTGTCTTGGTAACGGGGACTAGAGGAATTTTGCCTATGTGAACATAGAAGTAGTGCCGCTTCTAATAAGAGATTTAGGTTTATCTTTACAAATGTTCATTGAACCAGGATGTAACACAAGGCCATAATAGTGCTAATTATTTTGAAATTCTATTGAAAAAAGAATATTATTGTGTGTGTTGGTTCCCGTTATGGACTAAATAGTGCTGGTTTAAGCCTAAGCCATCAATTACTTTTCATAACTTTGAAATAATTACACTAAGAGAAGATTTAAGTCGAAAGATACCTTCTTCTATACATGATAATTTCAATAGTGAAACAGAACTTCAAATATATATCACAACCTAGTGGGGCATTGTTGGAATAGGTTGTAATATATATTTAAAAGTTGAGTGAATAAAGCTTGTGAATAAAATGGTTGAGAATTGTGCATAGACTGAGATCTCGCTTGACTGTCGCTAAACATGTTGCTCGAGCGAAGGCAAAGCCAAGACTTCGCCTCAACTCTATCTTGACGTCTCGGTCGAGCAAGAATTAGGCAGTGATCTCGTTAGATCTACGCTTGACGTTTCGTTCAAGCTCGAAACTATTTTAATGAATGCATGCAACGTTTGAAGAAAAGATGTGTTTCAATTGAAGCGATATGTGTTGTTACCGTTGGTCGCTCAATCTTGCTTAACAAGTCGCTCGAGCGAGAGTTAGGTCGAGATTTCGCTCGACATTCGCTTGATATAATGCTCGAGCAAGTGGTCAGATAGTAATTTCACTCGACCCTCACTCGACTCTCCGCTCGAGCGAGAAACGACTAATTTGCTAATGACATAATTTTTCACAAATGTCTTTTTAAACTTTATAAATAGTGTGGTGATAGATTTGTAAAGTCACGAAAAATCTTTCATCTTCTTTTGTTTTCTGTCATTCTAAATAGTAACTCTAGGAACTCTTCAAAATGACTATTTGTAGAGTTTAAAGGCATTGTTGTATCCTGGAGATAATTTGCTAGGAACCTATTAGCAAACTCTTTGTGAGTGGGGGCAAATATCATCTTAAAAACAGTATTTTCATACCCTCAAAGCCTTGATTGATTTCCAGATTCTCTTTTCCTTCTATAAAGTCTTCCAATAGGTATCTTGCGGTGCTGGGCTTCCATTCAGTGCTTGAGTTGAGGTGCAATGCGTGGTTGGTTGACGTGCAAATCTTCATTCATCCGGTGCCAAGAAAAAAAACTTGGAAGTGAATTTGAGTTCCATGACTTTGCAATTCGATGGATGTGCCTTGGCTTGGAGTTGAGTTGGTGCAGTGAATTGAAGTTGGGCTTGAATGCTGCTGTGAGGTTCTTCTAGGTGCAATGACTTAACCTAAAAGTAAATTTTGCGTAGTTCAATTCTATGAATTATACAACAAATAAGCATATTCAATTACATGTAATAAGTTAGAGATTAGAGATCATATAATTAAACTTTTATCAATCGAGTTAGAGTTGATTTATCAGGAAACAATTCACTTAATTATTAATCATAAAAATATGATTAACTCAAATTAAAGTATAAAATAATCACAATAATATGACTCAATCAGAAACCAGTGCTTTATAGTAGTAGTATCATCAACAACCATAGCATCAATATGTGATTGTGAATGATAAAGAACAGACAAATTCTTTTTTCCACAGCAATGGAAGCCTCCCACTACGCCCAACACAATCTACAATTAAACAATTTGCAAACCTCAAGTTAAGTTTACATTTTTCCATTGCATGTGCATGAGGTTTTGTTTCTTGTAAAAACAAAATATCGAGATCTTCCTTCTTGATAATATCACGAAAGGTTCTAATACTACGGGATTCCAAAGCTTCCAGATATTCCAACTAAAGAGTTTCATGGCTTCTGACGTGATTAGGATCCAGCCTCCACTAATGGTAATGTATGGTATTTTGAGTTTCTATAGTTCTCCCTCAGCTAAGCCTTCAGACATTTAGAACATCTTCCTTGCTCCTCTCCTGTCATAGGTAACCCCTTCATTCCCAGTGATGTTTCATCATTCAAAACCTTAGTAAAGCAAGCTGGTATTTTCCTCTTCCTCTTCCGGACACCAGATTGGTTTAAGAGTTCTAATTGTGTTATAAGGCCTTCTATGGAGAGATTAGATTCTTGGCCCATCCCAACAGCCCACGGACTTGATTCTATTTCCTTCTTGATGACCAAATTGTCTGCAGATTTGACTTCCTCAACAAACAGTAACCTTACCTTATATAATACCCAAGTCCTACTAGAGAGAATTTTATGTTGTTTTATTATTTTCTCTAAGTTAAATTATGTATTTTAAAATGAAGATTTTAATTATTATGATTTTAAGATAAGTATCTTTTTATTTAACGAACTTATAACCCGCACAATGCACAGATCGTTATTTATGCCAAGTTTTATTTAAGGAAATTCTAATTTTTTACTTTTTTTTTTTAAATTTCTGATAAGAAGAAGGTTGTATACATATAGTTGTTGCACTTTGCACCCCGAAATCAATCGTCAAGATTCGTATTCAAGTTAGTTATTTTTAAATTAGTTTTATAGGTTCTTTCTCAATTGTTTTTTTTTTAGGGGGGGTTGTTTGGCTTTACTAAAAATAATAAATAAAAAGGGCTGCTAATGGGAACTCTAAGCTTTGCCCACCCTCTCACACATCCGGATTGCTTTTTTTTTTGTTGGTTGGGGGTGGGGGTGGGGGTGGGGGTGGGGGTGGGGGCTTGGGGGGGTTGGCTTTACTAATATTAATAAGTAAAAAGGGCTACTAATGGGAAGTCCAAGCTCTACCCACCCTCTCACACCTCGAGTCTAAGCAACCACATACAGTGCGGTGACTTCGTTCTCCTAGAGCCAGTGCAATCTTCCTTCGACGAAGACGATGATTCCCCCAAATTAATCAATACTCCAGACCTAAATTATTTGACGAAAACTCACCAACGGTAAAGCACATGAAATTCATTTTTGATATATCCATTTTTTAAAAACTTCTCAACGTATCAATCGATCCCTTATCTCTCTTTGTTTCTTTCAGCGGTGTAAAACCTGTATATCTATATGTGTGACTCTTAGCATTATAAATTTATCTTTGATTATTCATTTAGTTTTAATGGAATTTCCATGTTGATATACAATATTTAGATGATGGAAAAAGTAACATAAAAGAAAATGACTTCTTTTGAAACTTAGCCCAAATTCATCAAAGTTTCATCATATAGTGAGCAAACTACGTACCAAAAAGTTGAGTACAATAGGAAAGGGGAAGATCAGACTATATTCTTCCCATTTGGTTACTTCCCAAACCAAGTCTCCTTTATTAAAGTCTGGGTGTCTGAAATCTACAACTTTAGCCACTCCATACCCAACTATTGGTTGCAGTTCTCAACAATAGAAAAAACATGTTAAACCAACTTTCAACCAAAACAGAGCATTTGAAGATGATGTGTATACATCATGAGAAAATGAGAGACCAACATAAGGGCGAGGCTTACTGAATCAAGGGTGAAGGAATTATAAAGGCGATCTATATTTTTTCTTCCTTTGTGTCTCGCAAGTCGCATGTAGGGATTGTAGGAATTATAGGTTTGTTGAGGTTGTGCTTTGCGGCCTGAGCTGCTTGGCAATGTCCAAACAAACCGGTCTTACACAAGGGTTGAATGAGTGGGGTGGTGGTTGCCCTACGATCACTCCGATGCCAAAGTTAGTAAGATTATAGAGAGAATATAGAGAATGAATATGAGAGTAGAAATAGGTAGCTTAAGCTTTGATCCGTGGAGTCTCTGGCTATTTATAGGGCCTAGTATGCACTGGGCACATTATCGAGGGACATGGTCGTTGTCCTGTCAGTCCAGGCCATCATTCCCTTTGTTATGTCAGTCGGGCCTCCCTGACACCTTCTAATCCGTGGGCGAGATATCCTCCTATTCGTATCGTGTTAGTCTCTCCCTTTACCTTAGAGGCGTGCCTGGGCTTCTAACCCACATTTAATGCAGTAAAGGGTACTTACCCTGCATCTAATGCCTCTAGGCATTGGCGTGCTTCCGACTAATTCACATTTAGTGAGGCGTGGCCGTGGTAGACGCTTGCATTTAATATATCGTAGGGTGTGCCTGTTGCTTTCTGACTTTGCTCTGCCTGTCCTACGACCTACCTCATAGGCGTCCTCCTGGCCGAGGACTCAAGGCTTGCCTTTCTTCTTTAGTCTCGAATGAGAGTCCTTCTGTCGTACGACCTGCTTAGTCCTTGTGGTGTACTTGGAATGATGGGCTTGGGCACTCAGCCTGCCCCCCAAGGTGGGCCTCCCCTCACAGTATCCCATGAATTCATACTGAAGGAACTGTGGTGGGGATTCCTTCGAAGTTCCTCTCCTTGGGCCCTAGCTGCTGGACAGGGAGGGAAGGACTCGCCTTCTTGCACATCAGGCGACCGACCGGGTCAACCGCCTACCCTTGCTTAGGGGTCGAGCATTCCTTCACCTTTTGGGTTCACTGACTACCGTACCTGACAAGATCATGGTGCTTGATCTCTCCACCAATGATTGGAACGTTGGTAATTAATGCGCAGTCCAAGCATACACATCCCTTGAGCTTCCCGACTGCACGTTCCACATTCCTAGGTTTTGATTGGCTCGTGGTCCCGACATCCTTGGCCATGATTACCATCTCCAGAATCCTTGCCCATGCTCCTGGGTCTCTATTGGTTCATGTCATTCACGATAATGTCACATTGCCTTCCTGATGGTTACCGATCACGTCGTGGTCTATCACGTTGCTTCGTATTCCCATTTCTTGCTCTAGTTTCTTCTCATGCCCTTCTTCTTCCTTGCTCATTTGCCATTCGCTTATCACAAACCTTTCTCTCCCATTTTGCTGCTTCCTTTCCCTATCATCCATGATTGCTGTAAGTTCTTTCTTTCTACTTCTGCCAGCACCGGGAGGCCACCCTCGTTTGCTAGACACAGTTGGGTTCCAAGCTTCCCAGCGAGTGCCATTTAGGCATTCCACACCCGTTACGAGATTCCCAGTCGCTTTGTCCTACAACCGGTTAGGGCCTTCCTTGCGATGTCGAGGGAGGTCCGAACATATCCTATTGTTCAAGATTATGTTCAACAATGTCCTTCACCTCCCTTTCATCCACTTTGTGCGGGAGGTTCTCCACTACCTTGGGCCGGCACCTGCATAGTTGCTTCCCAACGCCTGGCGTCTGCTTATGGCTAGTTGCTTGGTCTTTCGCATCACCCTCTTAGAGGTGAGCGATGTTTTATCCCGACCTAACTGCTCGGGAGTTCCTATCACTATACCACCTCCTTCGTCGGGGCGGGAACTTAATCGGCTTCCAAGTTAAAGATGGAGAGGATAGTTGTGCAACCTCGAGGGCTGACACTCGCATGCAAAGGACTACACAAAGAGGCTGCTTTTCATCACAGGGGGTGACTGGCAGTTCCCCGAGGACGAGACTTGGAGGGAATTTCTTGTGCAGACTGATTGGGGGGTGCTCCCGCTTCCCTTGCTCCTAGAGATCGAACTCAATGTTGTTGAGCGTGTTTGGGTCCAAGGGGTTCTGGCATGTGCGCACTGTAACCCTGACAGGTTGGAATCGGATCTGCTACTGACCGACTAGAGTGTGTCAACACACTTGACCCAACCGAGTCAGGCCTATGCCAAGTTCCAAAATCTTCTGGGGATTCCCATGAATCCTTGGCCTCGACTTCGCAAACATGCTGCTGCCATACATTCTCCCCCGAAAAGAAGGTCCAAGGCCCAGCACGATCCAAGCATCTCTACTTCTGCGAGGGCCTCGCTTTCCAAGGCTTCAGTCTGGCCCCGCTTCTGTTCGGCCTTCACCTTCACAACTTCAGTTCGGCCTTTGCCTTTTCTGGCTTTGGTCCGACCCCCACCTTCCCAGACTCCTTTCTAACCCTTGCCTTCCCAGGCTCAATAGGGTGAAGGTTGTACCAATCCAACAATCATCGAGGAAGCGAGGAGGCTGGTCGCTAAGGCCTAGTTCGCTACTCACTAGAGGGCAGGGCTGGAGCCCCCTTCATCTTCATCCAGCTCGTCTGCAGGGGAGAGGATGAAGGAGGATGACAAGGCGGAGGTAATCCTCAATGAGGTCTCATCTCATCCTCCCCCAACATTCCCAAGGTCGTGGGATCCTAGTCATTCGAGCCCATGTAGACGAGGGATAACGAATTCGATGAGGTGGAACTGGCCTTTCACGTAGCCTTGGCAGATCCCCCTTCCCTTGCCCCCGGGACTTTGATCGTCCGACCCTATGTGTAGGGCTTTGCCCAGGATTGGGATGCCGTGATCAATCAACTCCCGTGAACTCCCAAGGACTCCCTTTTTGCTCCTAACTCGGGGGCTCGCTCTGGTTCCCGAGAAAGGTCTGGGTTGCCCAATGTTTATGACGATGGACACTTAGGGGAGATTCAAAGTGGTGAGGTCCTAGGCTGAGAAGAGGCGAGCAGCAAGTCCGTGAGGCCTAAAGGTGAAGTTATGGGGGACCAGATCAAGGTCTCTTCTGGCAATGAAGTCGATGATGGAGATTCGGCTAGTGGGGAGGCCGAAAGGCATGGTTTAGAAGGTTCGAAAGATGGGGCCTCGGGAAAAGATGCACAACAAGAAGCGTACGTGTAGATTAGTGACTACGAGTCTCCACGGCCTCAGTCGACCTAGGAGACGAGGTCTAGCTCAGGAGTCTGCCATGATACTCCTCCTCATGCTCCAAAACACATGCCACCCCGAACTCTCACTCCTTCGCGCTCTCCTATCCTCCTAGTGCTCCTACCCCTCCTTCCCCCGCCCATCACTTTCCTTCCCCTTTTTGGTTTTGCAGTGGGGCATCTGGCTCGGCCCAGTCTTTGTTTAAGAGGCGGGAGGGCTCGGGTCATGCCGACTTAGAATGCGACTCGAATGCTTCAACCTTTCCTCGTCCAGGCAAGTTTTCTTTGCTCTTTTTTTTTTCGCGTTGCTCATCTTATGCTTCCCGACTTTTTTCTTTCTTTTTGTCTAACTCTTTGTTGAGTGTAGGTTGCCAACCAAGTCAAGGAGGCGGTCAGTTCTAAGATGGCAGAGCTCATTGAGCATAATAATTAAGAGGTCGAGTCGGCATGCCAGTTCAGCCTCTTCAAGCTGAAGCAAACCGAGGCAGACGCAAAGACCTCAAGAAGAAGAACAAGATGCTAAGCAAAGTTGTTGAGGAGCTGATCAAGGAGAGGGAGGGCTTGGAGAAGGACAAGACTGACCTGGAGGTGAGGAATGCAACTCTAGAGGTGCACAACGTTACCCTGCTGAATGTGGTCGTGGCTTTGAGTGAAGGGATGCTAGTCTCTGGATGCGAACTGAGATGAGGCCATTTGTGGTCGGGAGGTTGCTGAAAGAGAGCTTGACACTTGGGAGACCGAACTCGCTGCTACCGTCAAGGAGATTAACACCCTGAGGGCCAACCTAAAGGCCTCAAAGCACTCGTGGGTTACTCGAGAGGCTGAGCTCAAAACCTACCATGCTAGGCTGAAGGCTATAGAGCAAGCACGCAAGGCTCGCGAGGGCGAGCTAGGTTTCATCTAAGCTACCCTGGGTGAGGCCAATGCTCGGTTAAAGGCACTCAAGCCTCTAGTAAGGCAAGCCTAGCCATCCGTGTCTTTGCCAAGGGTTACGGTTACCAGGAGGGCATGCAAAAAATGAGCGAGGAGCTCTTGGCCGACCCTACTTTTGATTTGAAGGGCGTGGAGCCGCATAGCCTTTCTCCCAATTCCATCGTGATGAGTACACAAAAATGCACTCTAAATACTCTATTTAAATACTAAAAGAAATGACAAAATAATGGATATAACTCATGTTATTAAAATTAATGGTCATTTATCTTGAGATAGATATAAGCATGATTTAATATATTGATGAGAATATAAAATTCCATATTTTACTCTCTTAATGTTTAATACTTTATTCTTATTTGATGTCTAAATATACTCATTATTCTTATATTTTGATTTAGGACACAAATAGAGGCATTAGGAGCAAATGAAGATAATTGCGAAATTTTAGACAGTTCTGACATCTTCTCGTAATATGGGAATAACTCTCTCATCCAATCTCCGATTGAGCTGATTCAAGATGATATATAACCGCAAGAGAAATATCTATAACTTTTATGTTTTATGTTTGAAGAGATATCCTCTCAATCTAAGACAAAATCGACCATCAAGTGGACACACCTGCACTTGACGTTCCTGGATATTTTTCAGTCACTTGCATCAAATCCAAATGTCATCATAATATTTTCCAGCAAGCACTCCTACACCAATTTGGAAATTCAATGATCAATTCATATGCAAGATGAAGTGCACTTAAGTTTCTTGTAGACAAATTATTTGACCACAAGATATTAAGTCATACAAGACAACTAATGGATAGAGAAGCAAAATTAAAACACTCAACCTACAAGTAAAATCCAGCTCATGCATGATGGGAAAACAAATGATCAAAATGACAACTCACAAATCACTTGGATTCAAGAATGGCACATGGCAAAACAAGTTGAAATTGTGATGATTTTGTCATGACAACTTGCATGAACGATGCTTATAAATAGAAGGAAGGGGTGTGTGTTTTAAAAAAATGCTTAGTGTGCTTAAATGCCTTGGAAGATACATTGTTTTTTAGGGCTTGAAGAAAGAAAATAAAAACCAAAGAAGAGAAAAGAAAATAATGGTTGGCTCTTCCATATTATCCCTTGAAGAATTTTTGTTGCATATTTTCAATATGTGTAACTAATTTTCTAGTAGAGCTAGGGATGAATTTGTATATATGATGGTATTTGTAATTGTTTTTGATTCATATATGTGTTCTTCAAATATTAAACTCTTTTGTTTAGTCATTCGAAATTTATTATAAATGTTTTCATCACCAAATAGTCTTAGAATTTATTTCATTTATAGATTCAGTCATGCTTTTTCTATTGAATGCAATAATCTTTTGATTATGTTTGGTTCAATTGGTTATCTACGAGTATATTGTCGACGTTGAATTTCCTTAATATCGATAACAATTCCTGTTCTTATATTGTGACGAATGATTTTTCAAAAGAATACATTTGATTTAAATCTGGTTATTAATGTTTTATTTTCCAATTGAAAATTTGGACATAGAATTTTCAATTGAGTTATTAATGAATCGAAAATAATTAAAATACCAATTATACACAAAGGATTCCCGATACTCTACTTTTCGTCTCATTTTTATACTGTTCAAATTACTCATTTAGTTTTAATTTACGTCACACTCTAAAGTTTACTTTTCGCACTCATCTAAATCTTTTTGTTAATTTCGTTACTATTCTTCAATTTCTCAATTCATCTCCCTGTGGAATCGACACCCCAAAGCTATACTGCAAACGACCGCGTTATTCTTGGGGCGTAATCAAATTTTTGCGCCGTTGCCGGGGAGACGGTAGAAGAATTTGTAGATTTTTTTAGTAGTTTGTAAAAAAAAAAAAAAAAAAAAAGAGCGGTAGCTTCGTTCATTTTCTTTTTAGCTTTCTGCATCTTTATTTTATTTTACTTTTCTTTTCGTAATTATTTTTTTTCAGTATTACGCTTTTTTTTACTTTGCATGCGTAGGTACAGAGACACTTTTGGACGGTTTGCTAGTAGACCCGTGCTAGAATCAGATTCAGAATCTAATTTTTCTAATCGCTTGTTTGATAATTCTTCCAATTCTGACGCGATGAGTGAACACGTGGACCAACCTGTTAGAACCCTCCAAGATTATTTTCATCCCGCACGAACAGCCACACCATCCTGTATTATGTTCTCACCTAATGTTCGTCATGTAAATTTTAAAACAGGAATGATACAATTACTTCCGACTTTCCATGGTCTAGAAAATGAAAACCCCTATGTTCATATTAGGGAATTTGAGGAAGTAGTTGCAACATTTTACAGTCAAAATACCACTGACGAAACGGTAAGGCTAAAGTTCTTTCCTTTTTCTTTGAAAGATAAAACTAAGAGTTGGTTATACTCAAGACTACGGTCTATTGGAACATGGAGTGAGATGACTCAAGTGTTTTTCAATAAATACTTTCCCCAACATAAGACTAATGATTTAAAAAGATAAATCTCTACCTTTGCACAAAAGGATAGTGAGACTTTGTACCAGTCTTGGGAAAAATTTAAAGAATTGCTGAGTATGTGTCCCCACCATGAATATGAGAATTGGCGCTTAGTGAGTTATTTTTATGAAGGGCTTACGCCCAGGGAACGTCAATTCGTGGAAATGATGTGCAATGGAGAATTTTTACAGAAAAATCCTGATGAGGCCATAGAGTACCTCAATGAACTTGCTGAAAAAGCTCATACATGGACTGGACCTAGTGCTACTGATAGCACAAACAGGTCACGACCTATAGGAAACCCGAGTGGTGGTATTTACCATCTAAGAGAAGAGGATAACCTTAAGGCTAAGGTTGAAATGCTCACCAGAGAATTAGAGTTATTGAAAATGAAAAACTCAAAGCCAACACACATGGCTAATCATGCAGACTCTTTTGAACCATGTATTGTCTATGGTGGGGTAGATCATCATGCCCAAGACTGTCCTACACATGCTAACATGAGAGGATGGCGTAATCACCCCAACTTCAGCTGGAAGTCTGAAAACCAACAGCCTGCACAGCCTGCACAACCTTTTAGATCATATCCTGCACCATACCATGCACCTCAATCTTCTACAAATTCTTTAGAAGACACTTTGCATGCATTTCTTGAAGTACAGGCTAAGACTAACCAAAAATTTGAGTCTTTAATTATGCAAGTTGTTGAAGAACAAAAGGAGATAAAGAGCCAGGTGTCTAAAATAACGAGTTTCTTGAGTGTAAATGAGCAAGGTAAGCTCCCTTCTCAAGCTCAGTCTGTACCTCATGGTCAACATATGGCACAAGAAACTGTGAAGAATCACGAGTGTCAGCAGATATATATGATTGACTTACTCATAAACAGGGAAGTTTTCACAACTCATGATTCTGATCCCCTTGAGAATTTTATTGTTGATTTTGAGTATAATCCTATAAGTGATTCATCTAATGTAGCTAATATTTGTGCAATTTTTGACAATACTCAAGATTATAGCACACGGGCTTGGCAACCGAAATTTGAGGAATTTCTTGAGAAAAATGAAAAACAGATTCCTTCAAGTGGGCAAGTAACCAAAGTTAATCTTAAACCTTGCCACCTACTTGTGAAGTTCGAGCACCGAGCTTATTGGAAAAATAAGCGTTTCATTTTTGACCCAGGAGGAACAGTTCTATGAGTGGAAGATAGTCTGGTTGATAGTATCATTTTGTCATTTCAGATTACTACTTTTGACGCTTAGCGAGCTATCTACATCACACATCAGGTGTGTCGGCGCCCCAGCTTACGCTTGGGTTCGTACGCAAATTGCGACGCCAGGGAAGAACGTCACAAGGAAGTCATCCCTCATCTTTACTTGTGAGAGCCTTATTTTTTTTTTCTATATATCGCAGCGGAAAAAAGGTCAAGCCATAAATAAACGACAAAACGTTACGCTTGTCGCACATCACATGGTTAACAAAATAGAACCCAAATTAAACATCACATGCACATATATATATATATATATATCAGAATAAAGTCACCAATGTAAGCAGTTTTTTATACAAAAGTACTTCCCAAAATAGCGAGAAGATTTTTCCACAAAATACATCGGTGCGTACAAAATAAAGATGCTGCTGATCCACTCCTCCCTCCGCCAACCCTACTAATAGGCGGGTTCTTCTTTTATCTTCTTATAGTTCGGGCCATGACGAAGGCTATCCAGACTCAGTCCTGGACCTACGTCACACATCATCCCAGAGGATGACGTAAACAGGCGTCCCATGTGGAGGAGCCCGTCAACTCCCAGCACCAAACAGCACCCCGTAGGGCGTAGGTCGTCAAAAAGATAAGTCGCCATAGGAAGCGACTCTGCCGCCCACTGACCCAACAGGTCTAGGGTCACTGGCCTGGCAGTCTCAGCCTTAGTCGGGCCCATGAGGGTCCGACCCATCTTCTCGAGAGTCGTAATCCGAGGATCCATCATGTCCTGCAATGACTTCTATCGTTCCCAAGGGAGCGATAGTAGAGATAATAAAAAGGGGGTGAGATTTCGGGAGAAATCTCAGCAAGTACACTAACACTTAAATCAGAACATATCAGATATACAGATAAGTGAACAAAACATTCTTAACTAATGCACATGCAATGAATGACTGACTCATGCACATGCTTATGAAAACTTGTAAGCAGACATACTTCTTTTAGACTTCTTTTCATAAAACTTTCATGCAGACTTCTTCTTTCAAACTTCTTTTCATATCATCATTACTTTTCAAAACATTTCTTTAAAACATTTCGTATCTTTCATTCTTTCTTAGGCGCCACTTATATTGAACAGATCTTTCTTTTGGCTCGAAAGCCCTTCTTGTCATGACTTTTCACTTAACATGTATGAGACAAAACACGGTTCCCCTAGCACCGCGTGTTCCCTGCTGGTTACCGCATCACCCTAAAGTGAGCATCATATAACTTTAAAACGGCAGGTCCTTACACCTTATCCGTCTTGGGCACCCACCAGCGTTAGGTGCTACCGCGCTCCGGACACCTTTTGGAGCCATACACGGTCCGCCGACTGTTCTTCGTCGACCCAGGGGCTTCCACTCGACTTTAATCACTCCTGAGTGGACAGGGAATTCCACTGGGGCACTTCCCCGTCCCAGCCTTTGGGGTTCTTATAAAACTTTACTTCTTTTCTTTTCTTTCAAAAATTCAATCTTTTCTTTTCTTTTTCCTTCTTCTTAAAAACATGCTTGACTTTAAAAACTTCTTTTCGTGACTTATGCATGAGACATGCAATGCTCATTTAATTTCATGCAAAACCCGAGACAAGCTCGAGTACATTCACATTTCATTTTCTTTTCTCCCTCTTTTGGGATAACTTCATAATTTTTCTACTTAGTCATCATATTCTATTCCCAAAATGGGCCTAGGATTGAAGTGGGATATTGGGCCCATCTCCAACCCATCATGGCCGAATTCTCCTAGAGAGTTTCTAGGGCTTCCCTTCATCATTTGACTTCCAATTTCCTCCAATCAATTTTAAAAGTATCAAATCAAATCATGTACCCTCCTTAGCAAGGGGTAACCGAAACCTTAGTGCTTCCTAAGTAACCATTTTCACCTCCAAAACTTAGTCATTCCTATTTCCTCCATTCACCTTTCTAACTTAGGGAATTCCTCCCCTTAGTCTATTCAAACTTCCTTTCCTAAAAGTTTCTTCTATGAGTTCAACTAAACAAAATCACCACAAAGCAATATAATATTAATCTTCCAAATCTCAACCTTAAATATCATAAAAATTCCAAATAAACAATTCTATACATCATACACAAGTGATCATTTCTTCCATATGCAAGTGTATACCATTTCCATTCATGTCAATCATATAGTTTATTCTCCTATCCAATTTCATTTTCTCAACACAATAAACTCTTTGCATAAATCAATTTCATCACTAGTTTCCTCAAATAAACTTTACCTTAACAACACCAAAATTTAACATTTTGCACTAAAATCCTTCATGCATCATTTTCATCATTTCATCAAATAATCATGCTCTTTTTTTTTTCCTCTCTTTTGCAACTAACACTTGATTCATCATTTCTACTCATATTCTAAGCTTGTTCCATCATATAAATTTATCCAAGAATATCCATATCACAAGCAAGAAAAATCATTCCAACCCAAACATGGCAATGGCAACCATTAATCCAACAAACAAGATCACTTCATTATATATAAGACTTGTTAAGGAAAAAATGGGAGTATACTTACAACACTCCTATTAGGCTTTAGCTTAAATCTGAAATTACACATATAAAATCTCCCATTAGTCTAGTCATGAACATAAAACTCAAAGAAAACCCTATTTCCTTCCAACCATAACAAAGTGTTACATGTGTGTGTGTTCTTCCTAATCTTGTATAGATTTAGTCACTAACCTTCTCCAATGAATTGATCACCTTCACACTCTTGCTTTTTGGCTTTCCTACTATAGGGTTCTTCAAATTATGTGGTGAAAATAGAAGAAGCAAAAGTAGGAGTGACTAGAGAGGGTTTGGCCGAGAGGTGGAGAGGAAAATGGGGGTGTTTGCATGTCCAAGTGAATTGAGCTCAAGGGGTTTGCCTAAGGGGTCACACGGCCAGCTCTCTTCCCTAGGGTCCTTGGTACTCTTCTCATCATGTTTAGGCATGGCTAATGATAGATGGGTTGATTGATAACTCTAGACCACTCCAAGATCAAATCTTGGCCATACCTAGGTGATTCTCCTTTCTCCTTTTCCTTCCTATGGCCGGCGGCTCCTTGGTGCTTCTAGCATCCATTTTCTTATTTTTCACTCAATCATCATTCCCCTATCCTCTCATGTGTCCATACAAGTGATTCCAAAGCCATGCTTTTTGGAATTTGAGCAAGGCATGACCGGCCAAGCTAGCTCCACCGAAAATCCATTTGAGCAAGGCATGACCGGCCAAGCTCCTTTCATCCATGCTTCTCCTCAAGCCACTTGTCACTTTCCTACACACCATGATCTCACTTGGCAAGTCAAGGGAAGGTGTCTTGTACCTCCAAGATACCATGGTAGGAAAATCATTCCCTTAGATCCTACACTCAATCCTACATGGCATGTATCCAACTACTAGTCAACCTTCACCAAATAAGATTTTCCTACAAGGGTTTGGATAATTTTTCTAGGATTTTTCCCCCATTGACAATTGTCTCAACTATGGGCTTGATGGGCCATGGGCTCGTTCTATGGACTTTTGGACTCCCCATTGCTCTCTTGGCCCATTCACTTGATCCATTCTCCAAAGGTCTCATTCCTAAGCCCATCTCTTCAAAACCTATTTTGTTCTTTCACCAATTACCACTAATCTTGTGTATTAATCCTTAATTAGATAATTAAATTAAGATGAAGATTTTTAGGGCTATTACAAGGTGTATCCTACCCTTTTTAGTTACTCCCCATTCAATTTTGATTATTAAACATTGAGGACAATGTTTCATTTAAGTTGGGGGGTGGAAATACAAATCTGTTATTTAAACTCTATGGCATATTTCAATCAAAATATAAAAAATTGTCAAATTTTTTTCACACAGGCATCTTTTCACACATGATACTCATGCTCATTCATAACCATCTTGGTGAATTCAACAAACCCATCTTAAATCATTTTGCTAAAGCATCCACAGAACCATTTATGCACTTCTCCAAACTTTATGGTAATATGGTGATTTGACACATGTAACTAAAGAATTATTTTGCTCAAGTATTCATGTGAATTTTGTGAAAATTGAGAGCTTACAAATACAGAAATTGTGATAAGTATCCATTGATCTGTTGAATTTGACACTTCTTTTGAGAATATCATTATATGGTTTGTGGTAAGATGGTGGATATACTTGGGATATGACGAAAGTCAACTTAGGATTAACGTCTGAGCCTTTTAAGCTGAGCCTTTTCATCATAGATCCCTAGCAGCCAATTTTGAGCCAATATACACATATGGCCTTTTCTTTTCATATCTACATCATCCATACCTCTCCACATTGGAGTATAGCTTATACACTATATTTTCCTACCATTTTACTTCCAAGTGTGTACTAGGTGTGAAATTATCATTTAAAAAAAAAAGAAAAAAGAAAAAAGAAAACCATGACAAAAATGGCATGGTGCTAGATGTGTCCATCAAATTATTCATGAAAGAGTTCATCAAATTGCGAAGACACCAGTGGCAAAAGAAGATAGAAAAGTGTACTTAGTCAAAAATCTAAAAAATTGAAAAGTACATCAAAATGAAAGTATAGTCTACTGAAAAATTTAACAGATTCTCTTTTGTGTATAGTTGAAAGTTTTTGAAACCTCTTCACCTTTTCTTCTTATGAACCCCAACCCTAAGTCACATTACAACCCTTTGTGTTGATTTTTCCGATCCTAAGTATGCTTGTGGAAAGAATGGTGGAAATCTCATTTGTTAGTATTCCTATCATAAGATCAATATTTACTTGTTACTTATATATAATTGGCTAAATTTCCATGAGAGTAAATGTACACCTTTGTCAACTCCATAGAGAGAACCCATACATGAAACACTTCTATACCCGTGAGTTATGGAGTTGAACCTTTTTGCTTAAGATATTCTAATGTTGCATGTGTCGAAACCTCTGATTTGATAAAAATAGTTTGGAACACATACACACTCTGTGGATTGCTATATTTGAATTACTTGTGAAAGGGTTATTGAATTTCTAAGATTGTTTTGATATGTAAATTTGAAAAATGTGTCTTGATGGCCCCTATGTGTGATTTTCTTTAGTCTTTCTCATCATTTTGCATGAAAATTGTTAGAGACTAGCAATGAGTAAGTTGGGGGTGTGATGAGTGCACACAAATGCACTCTAAATACTATATTTAAATACTATAAGAAATGAGAAAATAATGGATATAACTCATGTTATTAAAATTAATGGTCATTTATCTTGAGATAGATATAAGCATGATTTAATATATTGATGAGAATATAAAATGTCATATTTTACTCTCTTAATGTTTAATAATTTATTCTTATTTGATGCCTAAATATACTCATTATTCTTATATTTTGATTTAGGACACAAATAGAGGCATTAAGAGCAAATGAAGATAATTGCGAAATTTTAGACAGTTCTGACATCTTTTCGTAATATGGGAATAACTCTCTCATCCAATCTCCGATTGAGCTGATTAAAGATGATATAGAACCGCAAGAGAAATATCTATAACTTTTATGTTTTATGTTTGAAGAGATATCCACTCAATTTAAGACAAAATCGACCATCAAGTGGACACACCTGCACTTGACGTTCCTGGATATTTTTCAGCCACTTGCATCAAATCCAAATGTCATCATAATATTTTCTAGCAAGCACTCCTACACCAACTTGGAAATTCAATGATCAATTCATATGCAAGATGAAGTGCACTCAAGTTTCTTGTAGACAAATTATTTGACCACAAGATATTAAGTCATACAAGACAACTAATGGATAGAGAAGCAAAATTGAAACACTCAACCTACAAGCAAAATCCAGCTCATGCATGGTGGGAAAACAAATGATCAAAATGACAAATCACAAATCACTTGGATTCAAGAATGACACATGGCAAAATAAGTTGAAATTGTGATGATTTTGTCATGACAACTTGCATGAAGGATGCTTATAAATAGAAGGAAGGGGTGTGTTCTAAAAAAATGCTTAGTGTGCTTAAATGCCTTGGAAGATACATTGTTTTTGAGAGCTTGAGAAAAGAAAAGAAAAACCAAAGAAGAGAAAAGAAAATAATGGTTGGCTCTTCCATATTATCCCTTGAAGAATTTTTGTTGCATATTTTCAATATGTGTAACTAATTTTCTAGTAGAGCTAGGGATGAATTTGTATATATGATGGTATTTGTAATTGTTTTTTATTCATATATGTGTTCTTCAAATATTAAACTCTTTTGTTTAGTCATTCAAAATTTATTATAAATGTTTTCATCACCAAATAATCTTAGAATTTATTTCATTTATAGATTCAATCATGCTTTTTCTATTGAATGTAATAATCCTTTGATTATGTTTGGTTCAATTGGTTATCTATTTTAATTTAATTCTCTACTGCAATATTGCTCTACGAGTATATTGTCAACGTTGAATTTCCTTAATATCGATAACAATTCCTGTTCTTATATTGTGACGAATGATTTTTCAAAAGATTACATTTGATTTAAATCTGGTTATTAATGTTTTATTTTCCAATTGAAAATTTGGACATAGAATTTTCAATTGAGTTATTAATGAATCGAAAATAATTAAAATACCAATTATATACAAAGGATTCCCGATGCTCTATTTTTCGTCTCATTTTTATACTGTTCAAATTACTCATTTAGTTTTAATTTACGTCACACTCTAAAATTTACTTTTCGCATTCATCTAAATCTTTTTGTTAATTTCGTTACTGTTCTTCAATTTCTCAATCCATTTCCCTGTGGAATCGACACCCCAAAACTATACTGCAAACGACCGCGTTATTCTTTGGGCGTAATCACATCGCTAGGTCCTTTGCAAAGAAGATCGAAACACCTGGCTACCCCCTTTCCACTTTCATGACCGTCAAGCTACCCCACCTCTCAAGTGACTTTGCTGTATATATTTTTCCCTTTTGTATTTGCAATGTAATAGCTTTTCCTATTAATGAAATGTTCACTTTTCTATTTCCGTCGTGTCTTTTCTTCTTGCTCGTTCCCCTTGTTCTTATAATGTCCCCTTAGTACCCAGCGAATTCTTATGGAAGTCAATTTGATAGGAGTTTCATCAATGGTCTAGGACTTGTCGACTGGTGCATTGTCATGGCAACCGGTCACTGGCGAGCACTCCAAGGGTCTCTTTTTTTTTTACCCTGCAAATTATCATCACTAGGCAGGTGATGAGAATTATGCTTTGGCATCCCGAGTCTGCTTTCTGACATGGAGATTATTAAAAATGAAAGTGCAAAACAAATAGATACCAATCAAGTCAAGCGCCTTGACTTGGGAATTTTCAATGTTATGGCACTCCTTAGTTGTCAATTTGATGGGATGCGAGGGCTTATGAGTGTGCTCGGGCTAGAGCCTAAGCCTCGACCCCACAACGGGCGAATCGAAGATGCGAGGTTTTACAACCAGGTTAGGACCCGAGTCTCGACCGCGTGATTCACTGGTGTCTCGAGTTGGCGATGGAGATGGTGAAGGGAGATTTACAACTGTGCTCAAGTTGGGGTCCTAGCCTCGATCCTGTGGCGAGTGAATTAGAGATGTGGGGGTTTACGAGTGAGTTAGGGCCCGAGTCTTGACCCTGAGATTCGCTAGCGTTTGGAGTTAGCTTCGAGTCTTGACCTCAAGGCAGGCGAATCGGAGATGAGGGGGTTTACGAGTGGGCTAGGGCTTGAGTCTCGACCCTATGATTCACTAGTGTCATGAGTTGGAGATGGAGTTGGAAAATGAGGATTTACAAGTGTGCTCGGGCTAGGGCCCTGATTACGCCCAAAGAATAACGCGGTCGTTTGCAGTATAGCTTTGGGGTGTCGATTCCACAGGGAGATGGATTGAGAAATTGAAGAACAGTAACGAAACTAACAAAAAGATTTAGATGAGTGCGAAAAGTGAAGCATCGAGAATCCTTTGTATATAATTGGTATTTTAATTATTTTCGATTCATTAATAACTCAATTAAAAATTCTATGTCCAAATTTTCAATCGGAAAATAAAACATTAATAACCAGATTTAAATCAAATGTAATCTTTCGAAAAATCATTCATCACAATATAAGAACAGGAATTGTTATCGATATTAAAGAAATTCAACGTCGACAATATACTCGTAGAGCAATATTGCAGCAGAGAATTAAATTAAAATAGATAACCAATTGAACCAAACATAATCAAAGGATTATTGCATTTAATAGAAAAAGCATGACTGAATCTATAAATGAAATAAATTCTAAGATTATTTGGTGACGAAAACATTTATAATAAATTTCGAATGACTAAACAAAAGAATTTAATATTTGAAGAACACATATATGAATCAAAAACAATTACAAATACCATCATATATACAAATTCATCCCTAGCTCTACTAGAAAATTAGTTACACATATTGAAAATATGCAACAAAAATTCTCTAAGGGATAATATGGAAGAGCCAACCATTCTTTTCTTCTCTCTTCTTTGGTTTTTCTTTTCTTTTCTCAAGCTCTCAAAAATAATGTATCTTCCAAGGCATCCAAGCACACTAAGCATGGTCTTAGAACACACACCCCTCCCTTCTATTTATAAGCATCCTTCATGCAAGTTATCATGACAAAATCATCACAATTTCAACTTGTTTTGCCATGTGCCATTCTTGAATCCAAGTGATTTGTGAGTTGTCATTTTGATCATTTGTTTTCCCACCATGCATGAGCTGGATTTTGCTTGTAGGTTGAGTGTTTCAATTTTGCTTCTCTATCTATTAGTTGTCTTGTATGACTTAATATTTTGTGGTCAAATAATTTGTCTTGAAGAAACTTGAGTGCACTTCATCTTGTATCTGAATTGATCATTGAATTTCCAAGTTGGTGTAGGAGTGCTTGCTAGAAAATATTATGATGACATTTGGATTTGATGCAAGTGGCTGAAAAATATCCAGGAACGTCAAGTGCAGGTGCGTCCACTTGATGGTAGATTTTGTCTTAGATTGAGTGGATATATCCATTTTACGAAAAGATGTCAGAACTGTCTAAAATTTCGCAATTATCTTCATTTGCTCCTAATGTCTCCATTTGTGTCCTAAATCAAAATATAAGAATAATGAGTATATTTAGGCATCAAATAAGAATAAAGTTTTAAACATTAAGAGAGAAAAATATGGCATTTTATATTCTCATCAATATATTAAATCATGCTTATATCTATCTCAAGATAAATGACCATTAATTTTATTAACATGAGTTATATCCATTGTTTTCTCATTTCTTTTAGTATTTAAATAGAGTATTTAGAGTGCCTTTTTGTGCACTCATCAGGCCCTAGCCTTGAGCCTCAACCCTGCGGTGGGCAAATTGAAGATGTAGGGGTTTAGAGTGTGCTAGGGCCCGAGTCTCGACCCCACGATTTGCTGGCGTCCCAAGTTGGCATTGGAGATGGAGAAAGGAGACTTACAAGTGTGCTCGAGCTGAGGCCCTAACCTCAAGTCTCTACCCCGCGGGGGGTGAATCGAAGATGTGGAGGTTTAAGAGCGGGTTAGGGCCCGAGTCTCTACCCCGCGATTTGCTGGCGTACCGAGTTGGAGATTGCGTATGGTTGAAATAAAAAAAAAAATTGAAGACTTGCAAATTCCTCATTTTGATTTCATTGATAGAGCAAAAGATTACATATAAGAGGAAGTCGTTTGTTATACATAGTACCTCTTTAAGTGTTATGTGTTCCATGGGTGGGGGAGTTCATTCCCTTGACTGTTCTTGAGTCGGTAGGAGCCTGGCCAATTGCTGGTGGTTACAACGTAAGGGCCTTCCCACCGTGGTCTTAGCTTTTACTCCTCGATCATGGTCACTCCTATTCATTTTAGGACAATGTCACCTGCTTTGAATACTTGTGGTCAAACTCACCTGTTAAACTACTATTTGGCCTTCCGCTTATGGTATGCCGTCCGTATTTTCGCATCGTCCCTCCTTTCATCAACGAGATCCAATTGCTCAGTCAGCTTTCTGTCATTGGTTTTTTGCTTGAACTGTTGGATTCGAAGGGTTGGTGCTCCTATTTCCACGGGTATCACCGCTTCGCTCCCGTAGGTAAGGGTGAAAGGCGTCTCTTCTGTTGGAGTTTGGGTGGTTGTCCTATAAATCTACAGCACGCCTGAGAGCTCCTCTACCCATGCCCCTTTGTGCTCTTCCAGCCTCTTATTGAGTATGGATATGAGGGTTTTGTTCGTTGCTTTTACCTGGCCATTAGCTTAGGGGTGGCCTAGCAACGAGTACTTCACTTTGATCCTCAGTTCGGTGCACCACTACTGGTAGTGGGAGTAATTGAACTGCTTTCGATTGTCTAATATGAACTGTAGGGTTATCCCAAACCGGCATACAATTGACTTCCACAAGAACTTGGTGATGGTTTGAGTTATGATGCTCGCCAGGGCTTCAACTTCGACCCACTTGGTCAAGTAGTTGACCGTGACTATGATGAATTTAGCCCCTTCCCGGATAGTCGAGAAGGGACCTATGAGATCCAACGCCTATTGGGTGAAGGGCCAAGGCACTGTGATTGACGTTGGCTCCTTTAGAGGGCAATAAGGCACGGGGGCATGCTCTTAGCATTTAGAACACTTTCTAGTGAACTCCTTTTTATCTCGGAGGGTGCCTGGCCAATAGTAGCCAGCTCAGGTCACTTTTATGCCCAATGCTCGTTCCCCCAAGTGGCTTTCGCAGATGCCTTCATGTATCTCGAATAGTACGTATTGGGACTCTTTGGCAGATAGGCACTTAAGGAGGGATTCGGAGAAGCCCTTCCTATATAGCACCTAGTCAAGCAGCGTAAATCTTATGACTCTATTTCTAATTTTTCACACCTCGTCTGAGTTGGTAGGCAGCTTGCTGTCTTACAAGAACTTCATGATGTCTTAGCCCCACTCTAGGAGGGAGGCTGTTATGTGTGATACTTTTTTCCCAATGGACGAGGTGTTGACCACCTTTATCTTAGTATGCTTCGGGAGAGGGAGGTCTTCCTACCTTGAGGCAGTTTTTGCCAGTCGATCGACTTACTAGTTATCTACCCTCAAGATCTGCTGGATGCCAAAGTTCCTGAAGCGATCACGGGCTTCACATACTAGTTGGAGGTATTTCTTCAGTCGTACTCCCTTGGTGGCTAATAGTCCCAAAACTTGGTTGACCACAACCTGGGAGTCAACGCATGCCTCAATTTCCTCGGCTCTTAGGAGTCAGGCCACAATCAGCTCAGCTAGTAGAGCTTCATACTCAGCCTCATTATTAGTGACCTTGAAGGCGAGCTTTATCACATTGTCGTGCTGCTCTCCATCGCTGGTCCAAATGGTCACCCCCGCGCCTTTTTTGCTTTTTGCATCGATCCGTCAACATAGACCATCTAGGGCTTCCCCTGGGGTACATGGGGGATTTATTCTGGAAAGCTTGTGAACTTTGCGACGACGTCGGCCAATGCTTGTGCCTTGATCATCGTCCTGGGGACGTACTTCAAATCAAATTCGCTAAGCTCTATCGCCTATTTAGCCAACCTCCTCGAGGTGTCTGGCTTCTACAGTATGGTCTTTAGGGGTTGATCGGTGAGCACCTGGATACTGTGAGCTTGGAAGTAAGGCCGAAGCTGCCTTGCCGCAATGACCAAGGAGAAGATCAGCATCTTTGTTCGCAGATATTTGGCTTCAGCTTCACGAAATACTTGGTTAACGTAGTATACAGGTTGATGACCCTATGCGGTGTCCCTATCCAAGACTACTGAGATCATGTTCGGGGAGAGTGCTAGGTAGATGATCAGCACGTTGCTCGGCTTTGTCTAACTGAGCAGGGGAGGGTGGGTCAAATACCTTGCCAGCTCACCGAACACCTAGTCACAGGCCGCATCCCATCCTTGGGCCTTCCTTAGCACCTTGAATAAGGGTAGGCATTGGTCGGTCGAGAGGGCAATAAAGCGGTTCAAGATGGCTACCTTGCCTTCCAACTATTGCACCTCATGGTGGTTTCGTGGTGCAACCATTTGGGCGATGGCTTCCACTTTTTTCAGGTTTGTCTCGATTCCCCTCTTTGAGACCATGTACCCCAGGAATTTGTCTGACTTCATCCCGAAGGCGCACTTGTACTAGCAAAGAACCACGAAACTTTGTGTAGGTCGCCTAGGTGTTGCTCAGGTAGCCTGCTTTTGACAAGGAGGTCGTCCACGTAGACTTCCATATTTTGACCGATCTGGTGCTTGAACATACTGTTCACCAATCTCTGGTAGGTTGCCCCCGCATTCTTAAACCCAAAGGGCATCACTTGATAACAGTAGAACTCTCTGTCAGTGACAAAGGCCATCTTCTCTTCATCATCCGAGCTCATACTTATCTAGTTGTACCCCGAGTGGGGGGTGGCCTATAGTCTAGTCGACAATCAAGTCGATGCGGCAAAAGGAGAAGCTATCTTTTGGACTTGCCTTGTTGAGGTCAGTGAAGTCGACACACATTTGCCACTTGCCGCTTGCCACTTGCCTTCTTTACTAACATCACGTTGGATAGCCATTCGAGATAGTGGACTTATCTGATAAACCCGGCCGCCATGAGGCGGTCGACCTCCTCTGATATCGCCTTATAATTTTTAGCACAAAAGTTCCGCCTCTTCTACTTGACCTTTCATGTGCTAGGGTCAACACTTAGTCAATGCTCTGCCACAGAGTTTTCTATGATGGACATGACCTCGTGAGTCCAGGTGAAGACATCTTGGTGCTTGACTAGGAGTTGTTACAGGCTTAGCTTCAAGTCGATGGCCAACTTGGTGCCTATCTGCATTCTTCGCTTAGGTCTCATCGGGTCAAAGGTGACCAACTCCAATGTTTCATTTGGCTTGGCTTGCCTGAGGGCCTACTCATCTCGCACTTCCTTGTCCCTCTATCGGTAGCTCGGTTAGCCTTCTACCAGTGCCGATCGTGGTCACCACCTAGCATTCATGCCTCAACTCTCGGGTGTAGTATTCTCGCGCAAGGCCCTATTCTCCCTTGACTTTGTCAGTCCCTTCATTGGTTGAAAATTTCATCTTCAGGTGGAACGTTGAGGTGACTACTCTCAAGCGGTTCAAGGTGGGATGCCCTAGTATTGCGTTGTAAGAGGACAATGCCTTGACCACCATGAAGTTGATCATGGCCATCGTCGTCCCAACTAGGACCAGTAAGGTGACCAGCCCTACCGGTTAGATCACGTCGTCGATGAAGTCCTTAAGGGGAGTTGAGGCTGGCCGCAATTTGTCGTGCCCATTGTCGATCAGGATTCTTTTGGTAGTGAAGTTCGTAGGGTTACCACAAGGGCGTTGTCATAAGGGTGGAGATTTCCCTCTTCGTCCCTTTCGTTAAAGTTGATCAGGGGGCTGACCCCCTGTACAGGCACTTCACACAATAAACACCTCACCATAGCGCGCCTTCTGGGCATACATTTTTCTTGATGAGAAGTTCGTCATGCCTCTCGGGACCCTTCTTGCAATCATCCGAATTTTGCCTGGGGGTTCTCTTCCCTTAGGCAGGCTTCAACAGTCTCATGCCTCAGTTAGCATCTATGTAGACTCGTGCTGCATCCGACTGGCGAGTGCCCTTTCTCACATCGGGCACTTTGCCGCTTTTCTTCCCTCATTATCCTTCTGAGGGCATAGCAGTCTTGGGTGCTATGTTGATTGGTCCGATGGTACTCACAGTACACCTCTGGGAGTGGTCGCTATGTTTGCTCTCGACTTGGCTCTATTCCCAGTCACTTTCGGCTACCACGCTGGCTTGGAGGTGGGGTTGGTCATGCTAGTTGTTTCAATCTTGCCTTCCCCTAGCATTGGGACTACCATTCTTTTTGCTGTCCCGAGAGGGGCCTTCCTGCTAGTTTGCGGCCCTTCTATCAGCCCGCTCCATTTCCTCCTAGCGAGACACAATTAGGGTCTAGAGGGTGTTTTCCACATTTATATACCCGTCGACCCTATCCATGAGTTCGACTAGGGTGGCCAGAGTCTTTAGGGCAATTTTCGCCATGAACGAGCTCCTAGGCCATATTCTACCCAGGAGGGTGGTCAGGGTGATCTTCTCGTATTGATTGTCAATGGTCATGCATTCTTGGTTGAACTGAGAAATGTAGTTCTTTAGGCTCTCCCAGTCATGCTACTTGACCGTGATCAAGTAGGCAGCCGAGTGTTTCCTTTCGCAGCTCACCAGGAACTACGTCAAGAAGAAAGAGCCAAGTAGTTGAAATTATTGATTGTCCCCATAGGGATGGTCCCAAACCACCCCCAGGCTACCCCTTCAAAATGAAGGGGAACGCCCAGCACGTCACCTCGCTGGGGTAGTCGTACAGGCTCATGTGCATCCTAAATACCTCCAAGTGTTCAAACGTGTCCTTGCTTCCGTCATAGAGTTCCATCTAGGGCACTTTGAGCTTTGGCAGAAATGATACAACCATCACGTTGGCGTTATAAGGCGTGCCGAAGCTGTTACGTAGTTGGCCAGTTAGAGAAGGCATCTCGATCAATTTGGCCATCTCCGCATACTTATCCCCAAGCTTTTTGGGTGTAACTTGCGTCGCTCTTCTTCTGCTTGGTCAAGCTCCTCTTCTCGATGAGAGCTTGTGTGCTCACTAGCAGATGGCTCGTGGTGGGCAGTGCGTTACTCATTGCTCCTCCTCAACATCTTTTTTTCCTCAGTTAGCTTCCTAATGGTCTCTTTCATTGCTGCGAACCTGGCTTCCATAGTGCTATCCCACATAACATATGTGTCACGAGTTGTTTGGGATTGCGTCGAGGCTAGCATACAGAATACACAATATGCAATCCCACAAACGGTGCTACTGTTGAGGTCGTACTCCACAGCCTGGGCTACTCGGTAATGTCCAAATAAACTGGTCCTACACAAAGGTTGAATGAGTGGGATGGTGGTTGCCCTGCAATCACTTTCATGCCAAAGTCAATAAGATTATAGAGAGATTATGAAGAATAAATATGAGAGTAGAGATATATAACTTAACCTTTGATCCATGGAGTCTCTGGCTATTTATAGGGGCTGGTATGCATTGGGCGTGTTCCCGAGGGACATGGTCACTATCTTGTCAGTCCAAGCCATCATTCCCTTTGTCGTGTCAGCTGGAACTCCTAGACACCTTATGATTCATGGGCGAGGTATCCTCAATTCCGTACTGTGTTAGTCTCCCCCTTTACTTTTGAGGCATGCCTGGCTCCTAACCCACATTTTATGTAGTGAGGGGCTCTTACCTTGCATTTAATGCCTCTGGGCGCTGGTGTGCTTCCACTTGATTTACATTTAATACGTTGTGGCTGTGACAGACTCTTGCATTTAATGTGCCATGGGGCGTGCCTACCGCTTTCTGACTCTGCTCTGCCTACCGTACGACCTACCTCGTAGGCGTTCTTCTGCCTAGGGACTCAGGGCTGGGCTTCCTTCTTGAGTCCCGAATAGCTTGCATAGGCCTCAAAGCTTAGGCCGATTCTCAGGCTAGACTTGCTTGGTCCTTGGGGTGTACTCAGAATGATGGGCCCGGGCGCCCAGCCCGCCCACCCTAGAGGTGGGCCTCCCCTCAGGGTTGGCCATTGTTGTTGCAAGAGAGTTTGAATATGAAGTAACCGCATAAGAATGTTGGTTATCTGATGTTAAGCCTATTTGTGCAAGTTGGATGACGGTTCAGTTAAGACTTGAGAGAGAGAGAGAGAGAAGAGAGAGGTATTTGTTCCACTGCTTTGGTTTTTTTTATTCGTTTTTTTTTGTAAGTACCGCTTTAAGCTTTTGTTATGAACAACATATCAGCGACTGAGTTTTGTAATGTCTTGGATGGTATAACATCAAATGTGTTTGTAAGCACTACTTAAGATTGTGAGAGAGAGAGAGGGTTTGGATGATATAACCTTTAAGACTTTAAAACCCATGATTAATGTTGTATGAGCACTCTCATTGAATTGACGAAAATTAAAGAACGATTTTAGCTAATAAAAGAGAAATTTTACTTTTAGCTATTTCATTTACATAAGTCCTCATATTGAATTAGTTGTTTTTTTATTATATAATAATAAAATAATATCACAATAATTTGACTTTAACTATTCATATCAAATTTTTATATTGGATTATCCATTTATTCATTATATAGTAATAAGTAATTAATAATTAAAAAAATATTTAACTTTTTGTAATTATTATTTTATTTTATTTTATCATATTTTACCATTCTACTTATTATATATTAATTAATGATCATATTCTAATTAAATTATGGGTTAAAAAATTAATTAATAATTGTATTCTATTTAAATTAAATTTATAATTATTCATTTTAAAAAAATCTACTTAATAAAACAAACATTTGCATGAATATAAACATTTGCTCTATGCTAAAGAAATTAATAAAATAGACATTTATATGAATAAGAGAGAGAATGAATTAATATAATATGTATTTGGCCAATATAAATTGATTGCTAAAGATAGAATAAGTTTTAGCATTAGTGTAGCTAAAGCCAATTTTTTTTAGAACTTTAACTAATTCAGTTGGGTTTAATTTTAAAGCATATTAGTTAAAAATATATTGACTTGTAAGTAATTCAATGAAAATACTCTATGAATAACATGTCAGTACTCAAAATTTGGTTTTTATATAAGTAAATACATAGATAGGCTTATCAAAATAAAGGAAGAGTATAATTTTGAGATTTTACAATATTACCTTAGCTTCCTATTTTATTTCTTTAAGTGTAAAGCCCCTTTAAATTTTAACTCTTGATTTGTTAGGAAAGTATTTTCCTAAACTTGATCTTCACCATCCATTTTATCTTAGAGATTTGCTATGGATCTGTCACTGTTCATACACACCTCACACATGACGTATATTTTACCCTTTTTTTTCCCTCCTTGAAACGCGAACAGCACCATTTCACATTTGAGAAATCCTGCGTTGTCCTCTCTCGTCGCTCAGCTTTATCTCTCTATACTGCAACTCTACCCACAAATTAAGATAAATTATGATTTCATGACAATTCGTAATGGTTCAAATGTCTTACTAGTCCACCTTATTTCATCTTTCTAGATTTTAGAAACTGAACTTTGAGATTGAACAAATCTTTTGAACATTCAGAAATAAGGTAAAGTGGTAGAGAAATTAAAGATTAATCATGGAGGAAGAAAACCATACAAAACAAACAAATAGAAATGTTGGGATTGCTTCTTTTCATTGTCCCACATGGGTTGGGAGTGAAGGAAGAGTAAGGTCTCAAAGGTTATAAAAGGAGGCCTAGCCTCCTTAGTTAATTACACCAATCAGAAATTTATCTAGTAACTTTTGACTTTAGTAAAATTCTTCTATTATCCTTTTTGTATGTAAAAGGAAGAGAGGTGAAAGTTAAAGTTTTACTAATGAGAAAAGTTTTTGTGGGTGTCGTTGGGGTGAGGAGAAAATTTGTGTGATTGTAACAATTTTTCACATAGTGTATTTTCTTCTCTGAGTCTGGTGGTTTTTCTCCTGTTTTGGAGTTTTCCACGTAAATTCTTGTGTTGTGTTTATTTCTCTATTTTTCTTGTTATTCTGTCAAAAGTAAATCCTGGTGGGGGGAATTTGGAAACCCAGATTCCCAACAATGGTATCAGAGCCACTAGGTTCTTTTTACAGGGTGGAGTTTTGGTGTGGTAGTGTGAATACGTATGATCTAAGGAGGTTCTGTCTAGGAGATTGGAAATTTTAAGTGTGTCCGTTGTGACCCTCCAATCTTTCCTGGAACCTTGAAGTTCTATCTAGGAAAGATCAGTCTTTCTTGGAAACTTACTTAGTGGGTACTATTTATTTCTACGGTAAAATTCATCGAAATTACGTCAGGAGGTAGAGCTTCAAATCCTATCAGATTTGATATGGATAAATTTGATGGGAGAATCAATTTTAGCTTGTGGCAAGTGCAAGTCAAGGATATCTTGATTCAATCTGGATTACACAAGGCGTTGAAAGGTAGACCAGTCCCTGAAGTCAGTAGCGGTCTAATCACTACTGGTGAAACAAAGAGCAAATTTGGAATGAGCGATGAAGATTGGGAGGATTTGGATTTGAGAGCAGCAAGTGCAATTCGTCTGTGCCTAGCCAAGAATGTTCTTGCAAATGTGTATGGAATATTCACGGCAAAGGAACTTTGGGAAAAGCTCGAAGAGTTGTATCAGACGAAAGGTGTCTCAAATCGAGTGTACCTGAATGAGCAGTTTCATACACTGCGGATGAGTGGAGGTACGACTATTTCAGATCATTTAAGTGTTCTCAATGGCATTGTCTCTGAGCTGGAATCTATTGGAGTTAAAATTGATGATGAAGATCAAGCCTTGAGGCTGATCTGGTCTCTTCCATTTTCTTATGAGCATATGAAGCCTATTTTGATACATGGAAAGGAGAAAATAATTTTTTCAGAGGTTACCAGTAAACTTTTTTCTGAAGAAAGAAGGCTAAGTAGTGGAAATAATGATTCACTTGAGAACTTAGCAATGGTGACAGCTGGTGATTGGAAGAGAAAGAACTCCATGAAGAAGAAAGTAGTCTGCTGGGTGTGTGGACAACCTGGGCACGTCAGAAAAAATTGTCCAAGAGGTGGAGCAGGTTCGGCAAGAGGCTCCAAGTCGGTAAATGGAGATACTGACAATGATACTAATATCATGTCTCTCTTTACAGAAGATGGTGTCTGTTAAAAGGAGACATGTATATCCTCATAGCATGTCACTAATCCCAAAGTTGCCATGATAGAGGATGTGTTAATATTAGTTGTTCCACAAATTTGCACACGGGCATTGGTTTGGCATTGATGTAAGGTGTGTAGTGGAAATTCATGTCGATGACTGATGAACTTCCAGGAAAGCCAAACGTGGGAGTTGCACCATAATTTTTCAGCAAGGTTATTTTCGACATGGGCCGAAGTGAAATGCTTGGAATTGGTTTATTCTGAGTGGTTATGCTTTTATGGTGGAGCACGATAGCGGAAGCTATGAAGATCCTCATTGCAGTGGAGCGTGATTGTGGGACCAGTCAAAGTCGCAAGGTGGAGATTGTTGAGATTGCTTCTTTTCCTTGTCCCACATGAGTTGGGAGTGAAGGAAGAGTAAGGTCTCAAAGGTTATAAAAGGAGGCCTAGCCTCCTTAATTAATTACACCAATCAGAAACTTATTTAGTAACTTTTGACTTTAGTAAAATTCCTCTATTATCATTTTTGTATGTAAAAGGAAGAGAGGTGAAAGTTAGAGTTTTACTAGTGGGAGAAGTTTTTGTTGGTGTCGTTGGGGTGAGGAGAAAAATTGTGTGATTGTAACAATTTTTCACATAGTGTATTTTCTTCTCTGGGTCTGGTGGTTTTTCTCCTGTTTTGGAGTTTTCTACGTAAATTCTTGTGTTGTGTTTATTTCTCTATTTTTCTTATTATTCTGTCAAAAGTAGATTCTGGTGGGGGAATTTAGAAACCCAGATTCCCAACAAGAAAAACAGGGAAAAAGAAAATGTAACATCCCCACCCTGATATTTTTTTTAGGTTTTAAATGTGAATAATATATTATTAATTTCTTATATTACATTCTAATCCTCTTGTCATTATTATTATTATTATTATTATTGATTTTATCATATTTTATGGAATTAATAAGTTGTTCATATTTAAATTTGATTTTCTTATCATAGCCATTATTTTAAATATTTTATCTTAAGTAGTTGGAATATTTTGAGACCTTGGTCATTTCTTCACATCTCTATCCTCTCAAATGTTTAAAATAATCATTTTGTTTGTCATAAACAAAGTGTAAGTGCTGAAATCTTATCATTTATATGTCCCGCGTATGAATTCTCCTTTATTATTTGGAATAAATTTCTTACTCTGTTACTCATTTCATATATGTTGTAGCCATTTTAAGCCTCTTTTCTATTTGAATTCAGACACTTATCTCTTGATAACTAACTGGCGTATTCTCACGAGTTAATATCCACGAAAGACGTATGCTTGCAAGTGTCCCAGCCTCATTCCCCCATCAATCACGTTCCCTTTTACTCGGCATGACGGTATATATAGATTAATTTTATTCACTATATTCACGGCAACAGCTGTGTAGCGATCTTCAGCGATATACAGTTAGCCATCTTCAGATTCTCTCTCTCTCTCTCTCTCTCTCTCTCTCTCTATATATATATATATATATGCATGCGAATAACCTCGTGGAAACCGTGAACTCAAAGTTAACAGACCCCTACCTGAACCAGTCCGAGATTAGGCGAAGCCAAACCGTGGCTTTTTCCCACGTTCAAACGCTGCTCAGACAACCATACAACCATCAGTAAACATTACACGCCCCTCGGTCCCTCACGGCAATCACCTTTTGCGCCGCTCATCACACCGACAAACCAGCCCAAGTGATAATCGACGTAGCCTCTGTTTTATACCACAAAAACAGAGCATCTAGCCACCGAGTTTTCCACCAACAAACCTCCACGCATGCCAGCCAGCCACCGCGTCTCCTCCATGGACAAGCACCGACGCAACCTCTTGCCCTCAGCCCCAAAATCCACTGTGAAACTCCCTCTCCACCCTTCGCACGACTAACCTTCTCCACGGATGGCCCATCACCCAACTCGTAGCTGCCGCCAACCCCTTTCTCTTGTTTGTGTGTGATATTGTGGAATAAGTGGTATTTATTAATCTGCAGCCCTAATGGTCTTAACGTTTTAATTGGATTCTTTAAGTTGGCCTTAATCATTTTGGGCTTTGTTTAAATATCAAATATTTTATTTTCACAGATTAT
This sequence comes from Platycarya strobilacea, assembly GCA_036898215.1. Lineage (NCBI taxonomy): Eukaryota > Viridiplantae > Streptophyta > Magnoliopsida > Fagales > Juglandaceae > Platycarya > Platycarya strobilacea. The sequence continues at coordinate 20,046,950 of CM072555.1, read as the reverse complement.
ATTTCTAACTACTAATTTACTAGCTTTGGTATCAAGCCGTGGCAGGTTGTTTTAAACTTGGGTTTTTTCTTAGTTTTATATTGGGTTAGACGGCTTTCTGATTGGCCTAATTTTTTTTTTTTTTAACTCAAATTACTTACGCTTGGTTTAGAAACTTATGTTACAACATATCTACGTGTAGATACTCAAGACTCACGCGCTGTCTTGACCCTGAAACCAGAAAACCAACAGATTCAACGTTTTTGTAAACTAGGGTTTTTCAAAATATGCAACTACTTCAAATCAGAACCAAGAACGCAAACCATAGCATGCAAATCAAAAAAATGAAACAAGAAATAGTAAAAGGAAATAGAGAACACACGAATTACGTAGTTCAACCTTAATGACCTGCATCCTAGACAAGAACAGTCTCAGAGATTCTCTTTATTGATGAATCAATCAAAGCCTCAACGTTTATATAGACACTAGCTATCGAGCACAAAGAAAGCTAGTATCTCTCACGTTTCACTCTTATCAGAAAACCTTAGCACACCTCACGCAGCTCAGTTTCCTCTCTATCTCAATCTCTCTCTATGAACAAGAGTGAAGTGATCTCTCTCCTGTCCTAGTGTTACAAACTATGTATATATATGCCATTACAAGATGTTAACACATGTCTCTTATCACACGGCTTAAAACCTTCAAAGCTAATCTACCCCAGAGATATTAACAATGTAACAACCTGAGATTTTCATTTCCTATTATTTTAACTAAGTAACTATTTTAATTAATGAAAATAATATTGAGAAGTGAGGAAGAATGCTTGGGCTTAAAATTGAAAGTCTTGAAAGCCTAATGTAAGTTAGTGGGCCAAGAAAGGAGTAGTAAGCCCACAAGCCCATGAGATTGGCACATGATCCATCAAGCCCATACAATAGACACATGTCATCGCTAGAGAAATCTTAGAGAGTCAACCAAGACTAGTAGATAAAAGTGAAATGAGGAAGAATGCTTGGGCTTAAAATTGAAAGTCTTGAAAGCCTAATGTAAGTTAGTGGGCCAAGAAAGGAGTAGCAAGCCCACAAGCCCATGAGATTGGCACATGATCCATCAAGCCCATACAATAGACACATGTCATCTCTAGAGAAATCTTAGAGAGTCAACCAAGACTAGTAGATAAAAGTGAAAAATTGCTAGTAGTTGAGAATTAACTAGTGGGATGTTGGTAGGATAAATGGAAAAATCTCATGATGAGATTTTCCCATCATTGGGATATCTTGGGAAGAACAAAGATATTTTTCTATTTTAGTCTTTTTAATATATGTCATGTTTAGGTAGGTGACACTTGTAGATGAAATAGGAAGTGGAAGAGAGGACAAGGAGGGATTCGGTGGAGGCATGTAGCCAAAACCCCTTGGGGTGTTTTCTATGTAATCTTTCACAAATCAAAGCCAATGATCACAAAGAAGATCATGTAAGATAGAGATGATAAGATGATTGACAAGTAAGAGAGGTGTCATGGGCAAGAGGAAAGGAAAAAGGAGAAGAAAACCTAGAGGGGTCCGGGTGGAGCTACTGTGAGCCTCATTGAGATTTTCCTAGAAGCATTTCCAAATCTAGTTGAGTGGACACTTTAGATTGGTGTGAGAAGATATAGGACACATGTGTAAGGATTTAGGGAAGATTCGTGACTTGACAAGTGGATGGATAGATGCATGAGAAGAGAGGAAACCATGGGAAGGGAAAGGAAGGTTTCGGTTAAAGCCCAAGTGGAGCTAGCCGAACCATGCTTGCCCTTTTTCCCAAAAAGATGACTTTGTAATCCTATGGATTGACACATGAGGTGATGGTGAGTAGATGGATGAGTGATGTGAGGGAAATGGAAGCCAAAAACCTCATGGAGGGCACCGGCCATAGCAAAGGGTGTGAGGAAACAAAATTTACCTAGGCATAGGCTAGATTTGATCTTGAAATAGACATGAGATGTAGGTCAATCAAGGGGTCACTCAACCCCTCAAGTGTCACACCTAAAACTAGTGGAATGAGTATCTAGTACTCTAGAGAGAGGTATGGCCGAATGGCTTAAGGAATGAGTCTCCCTCACTTGGTTGTTCACTTACACACAAACCCTTTCACTCTCTCTATCTCTCAGCCAACTCTCTCTTTCTCTCTATCTTCTTTTGCTTCACTTCCTTCTATCCCCTAAACATCAAAATATCTTAAGTGTAGAGGAGTTAGAACCAATATTCTTGAAGAAGAGTTGCACTTGAAGAGGTGAGTTATCTTTTAAACTAAAATCAACCATAGAAATCTAGAGAAGAAAACACTCCACATCCATGTTCTTGTGAAGAGATTTCTTTTAAAAATGTTATATTCTTAGGTTGATCTAATGAAATCTTGATATGATTTCAGATTTCATCTAAGCTAATTAAGAATATTGTAAGTATATTCTTATCTTTCCCTTTGCAATTTTAGTGTACTCTTAAATAAATTTGGTTAGATTATTTGAATATTTACTTGTGTATGCTAAAAATGAAACACTTTAGTGGAGAAAAATGCCAGATTAATGTGTGAATTTAGTAACTTACTCAACATGAGGTGGAATGGAGAAAATGCATTCTTAACTTTAAGTTAAATAGTAAGATAATGGATGATGATAGTGGTATTGTTTATTTGGTGGCAGAATCTATATTTAAGTCCAAGTATCTCACTAGGTTAAAGATTTTATCATGTTGTGGATTTGAATATTTGATATAAATGATGATTGTGGTATGGCCAACATGATGAGTGATAATGTTACATATGCTTGTTAAAAAAATTGATTTGGAGTTGAAAAAGATTAGATTGTGCTTAGATGTATTTAGGACTTAAGGGTTTTGGATTGTGTAAGCATGATTTGTGGTTTTCACCTAAGTAATTAAGTGAGCTTTCTTGATGAAAAGATGAGTGATTAAAATGATAATTTAAAGGCTTTAGGGTTTCAGCCAAGACATGTTTTTGGGGTTGAAACTATTTAATTATTTTATTAGAGCTAAATTTGAGTGTTTAGAGAAGAATAAGAAAAGAAAATGTTAAGAAATACCAAGGAAGGGTCTCGGCTCAACCATAATGGGAAGGGGGCCGAGCACCCCTAGATGTGTATGAGGCCCAATAAGTGTGTTTGGGTAGGAAAGAAGTAGAACTATGTGGTGTGTAAATTGTGAAAGAGTTTGACGTAAAATACGCGTTATGTTCGTCTCACATTTCACATGTTCAGTGATATGAGTCTCATGTCTCATGTATGTAACACGAAAATCATAATTTAAACATGTTTTTAAAAGAAAATAAAAGAAATAAAGTTTTATAAGAACCCCAAAGGTTAGGATAGGATAGTGCCCCAGTGAAACTCTTTGTTCACTCAGAAGTGTCTAAAGTCCTATAAAAACCCCTGGGTCGACAAAGAACTGTTGAAATGTGAGACGAACATACAGGACGGTGTCCTCTAGAAGGTGTCCGAAGCATGGTCGCACCTAAAACTAGTGGGTGCATACAGAACGGTGTTGACGTTTGCCTTTCTGATACAGAAAAATTTGTAGTCACTCATTGAGTGATCAATCGCCGAATGAGTCATCCCACGGGATGAGTTGTAAGGTGGGACCGACCTTGGACTTTGACCGTTTTCGTTATGGTCCAAATTTCAAGGGAATTAAGAATGAGCCTTTGGATTAGGAAAAGATGGCAGGGGATCTTCTATGCAGCTTTTGTATTTACTGCTTATATTTTGGGCTTCCATTGTTTTGGAAGAATGGACAATTGTGGATGATCTTTATGTTTATATTAATAGTAATGTAATACTTTGGGATATTATTTTGTTAAGTTATGTGATGTACGCTTAGAAAGGTTTGACATTTTTCCACTGCGAAAACCTTTATTCTCTATTTTTTTTTTAAAAAACTTAGTACTCGATAAAACAAGGGGTGAACTTCCCTATGATGCTCATCCCCGACGTCTCAGTTTGCGTCTGATCCCAAGTGCAAGCTGGGGTACCAACAAACAGGCTAAAAAAGTCTTCTTTACCCTCACCAGCATCTCAATGCTTCTAGTTGCTCCCGTGACCCACCACATGTCCTTTAATGTAACTTTCCTGCATAATTAGACACAAATGCATGTACCAATATATATAAAAACATAGGTTTGACATCTAGACTTAACAATCTCCACCTTGACAAATCTGGGTTTGCTAGGACTCCTAACATTCTCATCTTGGCTATTCCGACAGTATCCCCCTAGTGAGGACTCAAACCTGACTTTAAATTCACTAAGTCCAAATAGTATCTTAACTTAGCGATTGGGAGAGATCTTGTCATCATGTCTGAGGGGTTTTCCTCAGTTGGTATTTTCTCCACACTGACTTCTCCAGACTCTATGACATCCCTTACAAAATGGAGCCTAATATCTATATGTTTAGACCTTTTATGGTATACTTATTTTTAGCTAAGTGTATAGTACTTTAATTATCACAGTAAACTGTTATATTCCCACAAAAAATGTTTAGCTCATTTGTTATTCCTTTTAGCCATATGGCCTCTTTTATTGCCTCAGTTAAGGCAATATATTCAGCTTTTGTTGTAGACAGAGCTACAACTGACTGCATATTAGACTTTCAACTAATAGCCCCCCCCCCCCCAAAAGTTGTGAACACATATCCTGTCAAAGACTTTCTTGTGTCCACATTCCCAGCAAAATCTGAATCCACAAAAGCTTCTAATTCACACTCTGATTTTACATTCAGCCCATTTACTAATCCTAAATTAGCAAAACTACTGAGGTACCTTAGTCCCCATTTGATAGCCTGCCAGTGAGGCTTTCCAGGATTCCCCATGAATCTGCTAACCACACTAACAACATAAGTCAGATCAGGTCTGGTATAGACCATAGCATACATTAAACTTCCTACCATGCTAGCATAAGGAATTTGATACATAAATTCTATAGATGATTCAATAATAGGGGATTGAGTAATAGACAATTTGAAATGTTGTCCAAGGGGTGTACTTACAGGCTTAGTGTTATCCATACCAAATCTTTTGAGAATTTTACAAATATAAGTATTTTGTGACAGGAAAAATGTTCTATTTTTCCTATCCCTTATTATTTCCATTCCCAAAATTCTGCTAGCAGGACCTAATTCATTCATATCAAACTCTGCCTTTAACATGTATTTTACTTGTTTAATTAGTGTAAGATCTTTACAAGCAACTAGCATATCATCTACATATAGTAAAAGGTAAATCATAGTTTTATCTATTTCTTTAAAATAGACACAACTATCATAGCAGCTTTTGTTAAAATCATTTTCAATCATGTGATTATCAAATTTCCTATACCATTGTCTAGGAGACTGTTTTAAACCATATAGAGATTTTTTAAGCAAGCATACATGGTCAGAATTTGAACTATCTAAATAACCCTCAGGGGGTTGTATGTAAATTTCTTCTTCAAGTTCCCCATGTAAGAAAGCAGTTTTAATATCAAGTTGTTCTGGATGCAGATCCTCATAAGTAGTAAAAGACAATAATAACCTGATTACGCCCAAAGAATAACGTGGTCGTTTACAGTATAGTTTTGGGGTGTCGATTCCACAGAGAGATGAATTGAGAAATTGAAAAATAGTAACGAAATTAACAAAAAGATTTAGAGGAGTGCGAAAAGTAAATTTTAGAGTGTGACGTAAATTAGAACTAAATAAGTAATTTGAAAAGTATAAAAATGAGACGAAAAGTAGAGTATCGGAAATCTTTTGTATATAATTGGTATCTTAATTATTTTCGATTAATTAATAACTCAATTGAAAATTCTATGTCCAAATTTTCAATCGAAAAATAAAACATTAATAACCAAATTTAAATCAATTGTAATCTTTCGAAAAATCATTCGTCGCAATATAAAAACGAGAATTATTATCAATATTAAGGAAATTCAATGTCGACAATATACTCGTAGAGTAATATTGCAGCAAAGAATTAAATTAATATAGATAACCAATTGAACAAAACATAATCAAAGGATTATTCCATTTAATAGAAAAAGCATGACTAAATCTATAAATGAAATAAATTCTAAGATTATTTGGTGACGAAAATATTTATAATAAATTTCGAATAACTAAACAAAAGAGTTTAATATTTGAAGAACACATATATGAATCAAAAACAATTACAAATACCATTATATACAAATTTATTCCTAACTCTACAAGAAAATTAGTTACACATATTGAAAATATGCAACGGAAATTCTCTAAGGAAAAATATGGAAGAACCGGCCATTATTTTCTCTCTTCTTTGGTTTTTCTTTTCTTTTCTCAAACTCTCAAAATAGCTTTTCCAAAGCATCTCCTCACACTAAGCATAGTCTTAGAACACACACCACTCTCTTCTATTTATAAGCATTCTTCATGCAAGTTGTCATAACAAAATTATCACAATTTCAACTTGTTTTGCCATGTACCATTCTTGAATCCAAGTGATTTATGAGTTGTCATTTTGATCATTTATTTTTTTACTATGCATGAGATGAATTTTGCATGTAAATTGAGTGTTTTAATTTTGCTTCTTTATCCATTAGTTGTCTTGTATGACTTTATATCTTGTGGTTAAATAATTTGTCTTAAAGAAACTTGAGTGCACTTCATCTTACATGTGAGTTGATCATTGAATTTCCAAGTTGGTGTAGGAGTGTTTGCTGGAAAATATTGTGATGACATTTGGATTTGATGCAAGTGGATATCTCTTAAAATATAAAACATAAAAATTATAGATATTTCTCTTTCAGTTCTATATCATCTTGAATCAGCTCAATCGGAGATTGGATTTGAGAGTTATGCCCATATTACGAAAAGATATCAAAACTGTTTAAAATTTCGCAATTATCTTTATTTGCTCCTAATGCCTCTATTTGTGTCTTAAATCAAAATATAAAAATAATGAGTATATTTAGGCATCAAATAAGAAAAAAATATTAAACATTTAAGAGAGAAAAATATGGCATTTTATATTCTCAGCAATATATTAAATCATGCTTATATCTATCTCAAGATAAATGACTATTAAATTTAATAACATGAGTTATATCCATTATTTTCTCATTTCTTTTAGCATTTAAATAGAGTATTTAGAGTATATTTTTGTGTACTTATCAGAACCTGATAGAACAAAGCTTGACAACAGGAGAAAAAATTTCATAGTAATCTATTCTCTCCTATTGTACAAAGCCCTTTGCTACCAGCTTTGCTTTGTATCTAGGACCCTCTATTTCTGGTATGCCATCTTTTCTTTTATAGATCCACTTAGACCCTACTAATTTAACCCCAATAGGTTTAGTGACTTACTCCCAAGTTTTATTCTTATTCAAGGACTCAATTTCTTCATTCATAGCAAGGATCCACTTATCAACATCCTTTCTATTTATTGCCTCCTTCTAAGATCTTAGTTCTTGATTTACCACCTAACTTACTACAGATAGAGCAAAAAGCAGTGAGATCTGCCTGACCATACCTTTGGAGTGGTTTAACTACCCTTCTTTTCTTGTCTCTTACTAAATTGTAAGAGTCAGCTCCACCTTGATCCAGGTTCCCTAAGTTTGTACCCTCAGGACTTACGACTAGGGCATCTTTGTGTTCAGGTGAGGTGTTTTGCTCCACCTCAAGCTGAACAGTGTCTAATGATTTTTCTTGGGCTGTGCCAGACTCATGTTTTTGTACCTTGGCCATTTTTGACTCATCAAATGTCACATCCCTGCTAATAATGCACTTTTGCTTGCCAGGTTAATCTATCCATAGTTTATACCTATTAACTCCTTCAGGATACCCTACAAAAATACAGTTAAGGGCCCTAGGGTCCAATTTGTCAGTTCAAGAGTGTTGATTACGCCCAAAGAATAACGCGGTCGTTTGCAGTATAGCTTTGGGGTGTCGATTCCACAGGGAGATGGATTGAGAAATTGAAGAATAGTAATGAAATTAACAAAAAGATTAAATGAATGTGATAAGTAAATTTAAAACTAAATGAGTAATTTGAACAATATAAAAATGAGACGAAAAGTAGAGCGTAGGAAATTCCTTGTGTATTTGTGGTATTCAAATTTATTCTGAATTCATTGATAACTCAATTAAGAATTCTATGTCCAAATTCTTAATCGGAAGATATAACATTAATAACCAAAATTTAAATCATATGTAACTCTTTGAAAAATCATTTTTCACACTTAACTCTCATAAATTGTTATCGATATTGAGAAAATCCAACGACGACAATATACCCAAGAGGTGATATTGCAGCAGAGAATTAAATCAATATAGATAATCAATTGCTCCAAACATAAATATAGAACTAATTCACTCAATAGAAAAAGCATGACTGAATCCATAAACGAAATAGATTCTATAATTATTTGAAGACGAAAAACATCACAAATAAATTGAGAATAATAGAACAAAAGAGTTTTAATATTTAAAGACCAAATACATGAATCAAAAATAAATTACAAATACCATCACACACACAAGTTCATCCCTAGCCCTCCTTGAGAATTTAGTTACACATATTGAAAATATGCAACAAAAATTCTCCAAGGGATAATATGGAAGAGCCAACCATTATTTTATTCTCTCTTCTTTGGTTTTTCTTTTCTTTTCTCAAGCTCTCAAAATAATGGCTCTTCCAAAGCATCCTCCCACACTAAGCATTCTCCCACACTAAGCATTCTTAGAACACACACCCCTCCCTTCTATTTATAAGCATCCTTCATGCAAGTTGTCATGACAAAATCATCACAATTTCAACTTGTTTTGCCATGTGCCATTCTTGAATCCAAGTGATTTGTGAGTTGTCATTTTGATCATTTGTTTTCCCACCATGCATGAGCTGGATTTTGCTTGTAGGTTGAGTGTTTCAATTTTGCTTCTCTATCTATTAGTTGTCTTGTATGACTTAATATCTTGTGGTCAAATAATTTGTCTTGAAGAAACTTGAGTGCACTTCATCTTGTATCTGAATTGATCATTGAATTTCCAAGTTGGTGTAGGAGTGCTTGCTAGAAAATATTATGATGACATTTGGATTTGATGCAAGTGGCTGAAAAATATCCAGGAACGTCAAGTGCAGGTGCGTCCACTTGATGGTCGATTTTGTCTTAGATTGAGTGGATATCTCTTCAAACACAAAACATAAAAGTTATAGATATTTCTCTTGCGGTTCTAGATCATCTTGAATCAGCGCAATCGGCGATTGGATGAGAGAGTTATGCCCATTTTACGAAAAGATGTCAGAACTGTCTAAAATTCCGCAATTATCTTCATTTGCTCATAATGTCTCCATTTGTGTCCTAAATCAAAATATAAGAATAATGAGTATATTTAGGCATCAAATAAGAATAAAGTATTAAACATTAAGAGAGGAAAATATGGCATTTTATATTCTCATCAATATATTAAATCATGCTTATATCTATTTCAAGATAAATGACCATTAATTTTAATAACATGAGTTATATCCATTATTTTCTCATTTCTTTTAGTATTTAAATAGAGTATTTAGAGTGCATTTTTGTGCACTCATCAAGTGTGCATAAGCAACACATCCAAACACTCTTAAGTACTCATAGCTGGGAGGTTTCCCAGTCCACAATTCTTATGAGGTTTTAAACCCAATGGCAGAGGAGGGGCATTTATTTATTAAATGGACTATTGTGATTGCAACATCTGCTCAGAAAGACTTTGATAACATGCATCTTTTTCTTTCTAGAATAGTCCTATTTATTCTCTCTGCTAGGCCATTATGTTGAGGTGTTTCTTTAACAGTTTTGTGTCTAAGCATTCCTTCTTTATTATAGAAACAGTTAAACTCAGATGATAAAAACTCAAGCCCGTTGTCAATCCTTAGCACTTTCAGTTTCCTATCCAACTGATTTTCCACTAAAGATTTTCATACTTTTCAAATGTATCACTTTTATGTTTAAGGATGTAGATCTATACTTTTCTTAAGTAGTCATCAATGATGGAGAGAAAATAATTCCCTCCACCATGGGATGCTACTCTAGAAGGCCCTTATAGGTCTAAATGAACATAGTCTAAGGTCTGCTTAGTCTGATGTATGGCCCTTTTAAAGCTAACTCTTTTAGACTTCCCATAGACACAATTTTTATAGAAGGGTAACCGTCCAGATTTGCATCCTTTATTAAACCTTGTTTTTGAAGCTCTAAAAGACCATTTTGACTGATGTGACCTAATATCCTATGCTAGAGTACAGACTCATTGACAGTGGTATTTAGTACAAAGGAAACCTCCCCTATTATGGTCATACCTAATAGGGTATAAAGCCCATTCTTTAATACTCCTCTCATCACAGTGAGTGAACCTTTAGTAATCCTAATAGTACCAGCTTCAGATTTAAAGGAGTAGCTGGACTTATCAAGCATACCCAGAAAAATTAAATTTCTTTTTAACTCAGGTAAGAACCTGACTTCCTTTAAAATCTTATTCAAACCATCATGCAGTTTTAGTCTAATAGACCATATACCCATGATCTCGCAGCATTTTATTTCCTAGGATTACATGTCTACTTTCTACCTCAGAGAAGTTCTCAAACCATTTTCTGACAGGACACGTGTGGAAAAAGCAGCCTGAATCTAAGATCCATTCATTTCCTGGATCAATATCAAACACACTTAAAACTTCAGCACTTTCATAACCCTCTAAGACTACAGAGGCATCTCCTCCCTCCTTAATCTTATTCCCAGAACTAGTTTTCTTTTCAAGACAGTCTCTCTTGAAATGCCCTTCTTTATGGCACAAGAAGCATTTCAATTGCTTTCCCTTTGACTTAGACCTAGTTCTTTTATTATCATATTTGCCTTTCTTGGTTCTTTTCTCTGGTCTACCCCCAACAAACAAGCCCTTACCCTGATCTTGTTTGGCCTCAACTTTGTTTTGAAGTTCCCTGGCATGAAGCACAGATGGGACTTCATCAAGGGTCAAGGTATCTCTACCATACATCATAGTCTCATTTAAGTTAAGGTAGGATGAGTCGAAAGAGGTCAACAGTAGGATGGCCTGATCCTCATCCTCAATTTTGATGTCAATATTAGCAAGATCAAGGATGATCTTGTTAAATTCGTCAAGATGCTCCCCTATAGGAGTTCCAGGGGACATCTTGAAAGTATAGAGGCGAGTTTTCTTGTGTAGTCTGTTAGCCAAAGACTTAGTCATATAGAAGTTCTCTAGTCTCAGCCAAATCCCAGCAGCAGTTTTCTCATTGGCTATTTCTCTTAGGACTTTATTCCCAAGGGAGAGTATGAGGGATTGTGGGCCTTTTGGAGGATGTCTTTTTGGACTTCCTCCTTCCCTGTGTCAGAAGAGGGAGAATCTTTCTTCTTCTCCTTTTTGAAGGCCTCCTGCAAGCCTTGTTGGACAAGCAGAACCATCATTTTAATTCTCCAGAGACTAAAGTCATTGTTTCTGGTGAACTTCTCAACGTCGAACTTAGTGGTCCCTATATAAACCTAAACTCTAGATACCAGCTGTAAATACTCAAGACTCACGCATTGTCTTGACCCTGAAACCAAAAAACCAACATATTCAACCTTTTTGTAAACTAGGGTTTTTCAAGATATGCAAGAACTTCAAATTAGAACCAAGAACGCAAACCACAGCATACAAATCAACAAAATAAAACAAGAAACAGTAAAAGGAAATGGAGAACACATGGATTATGTGATTCGACCCTAATAGCCTACATTCACGATAGGAATAACCTCAGAGATTCTCTTTATTGATGAATCAACCAAAACCTCAACGTTTATACAGATGACACTAGCTTTCGAGTACAAGAAAAACCAGTATCCCTCTCTTTTCACTCTTATCAGAAAATCCTAGCACACCTCAAGCAACTCTGTTTCCTCTCTATCTCGATCTCTCTCTATGAACAAGACTGAAGTGATCTCTCTCCTGTCCTAACATTACAAACTATGTATATATATGCCATTACAAGATGTTAACACATGTCTCTTATCACATGGCTTAAAACCATCAAAGCTGATCTGCCCCAAAGATATTAACAAGCTAAAAAAGTCTTCTTTGCCCTCACCAACATCTCAAAGCTTCAAGTTGCTCTCGTGACCCACCACATGTCCTTTAATGTAATGTACCTGCATAATTATACACAATGCATGTACCAATATATATATATATATATATATATATAGATAAACACAGGTTTGACACCTAGACTTAACACTACAGGATAAATCTATGCTATTTTAATATTAGAATTATTTTACAATTATAAATTCAGTAGTAAACAAATAAGTAATTTAAAATATATTATTAATTATTAGTTTTACAATTTTAGCAATAAATAGTAAGTGTTAATATTTTAACTTGAACACTTTAAGTCTATTGTATGAATCGATCTTAATGTTACTATTATAGATTATGATATATTAAATTCGTACATTTAAAATAAGGAACTATGTTAAGATTACTTTAAATAATATTAGTATTTATTAGATTTTTTGTAAGATCAAATGATTATGTTAAGTATTAAGAAAGTAAATCTATTTTAAGAATTTAGGTTTTCATGACTTATTTTAGTATAATTAAATATAGTTCAAGTATTTTATGAAATTATATTTAAAGGTACAAATATGTTATAAGTATTTTTTAAATATTTTATGGTATTAGAATTTATTAATTTTTCCTATTAAACAGAATATTTATTTAATTTAGTCTAAAGTATGAGTTTAATCAAGTACATTATTAAGACATGTTCTCGAGATAGATTAGTGACTGTTTAATATTTCATATACGTGATGAACTACGAAGTGAGATTCAGGAAGCAACACAGTGAGGTAAGTGAATTTGATCACAAAATTAGGATTATCACAGTTAGATTATATTATTAGTAGAGCCACTTCTTTGATAGCCATTTTCGTATACTCCTCACGTCATGCAAGCATGTCATTCAGCATAGCATATGATTATGTCATTCAGCATCATATTTAGATTCAGCGAATTATAATTATTTATATTAGTATATCATTATACATCTTATGTCGCATAAGTTGAGTTAAATTCAAGTATAAGATTATGTTAGATCAAAAAATAATTAATTAGTTATTCAGTTAATTAGTTCAGTAAATCAGTTAATTCAGATGGCCATTTAGATGCATGGTACCAATGCATATCAGATCAAGGTGGATGTGCAATCCAAGAACCTAAGCATGGTCCACCATAGTATAATAGAGTACTATCAATGACTCTCCTTACTGCGGTGGGACATGAGATCGGTGCACAATTTTGTACATGGGGTTAAGTGTGTTGGTCAATCGATTTAGCTAAATCAATTCAGCTAAATTAGTTCAGCTAAATCAGTTAGTAAGTTTAGTCAGATCAGTCTGTTTAACTCAGACCAGCTAGTTTAAGTCAGTTAGTCTATTAAATCAGATAGTTTAGTTATGCATAGCATGAACATTAGCATGTACCATCATGTTTTCAGATTTTAGCATAATTTTTTATGAAAATTTCCTATAATATTATTTTACGTTGTGGTGGATTCCTTATTGAGTCAATGACCCATTTTAGTTTATTTTCAATTTTTAAAACCACCCAAGTGAAGAAAAAGACTAGTGTGAGCAGGCAAGTTAGGAGTAAATTAAGCAGTTATTTGAATTTTCAGCATTTCTAAAATTAAATGTTTTTGTTAAGATATTTTTATTATAAATTCATTTTTCTTGAAATAAATGTTATTTATTTTATTATTAAAACCAAGAATCTTATGCTGGATCAAAGTTTTAAAAATGTTAAGTAACACTCCTTAGCCTTCAGGAAGGGATGTTACAGAAAAGTTGGCAAAAGTATGCCATTACTCAAGTTTGGAAAGTCTTTTTAATATTTAGCAAAACCCAAGATAGAGCTCTCCACAATTTTACCCTTTCTCCCATCTTCTCCATTTATTTTTGGGGGAGAAAGCGGGAGAGATTTCTCAAGTCCCTAACACCCCTTATACCCGTCGGCTTGTAAGAAAGAACAGAAAAAACTGCTCCCCAAGTTTCCAAACCTATACCCATTCGATAAACTTCTCATTCTCCCCGTTTTCGTTCTCATTCCAATATTAAGTTCAAATACTTTATAGTGTTTCATCTTCTCAAGAGGAGAATAGTAAGATAAGAACACCTAAAACCTTTCCCCTTTGTGTATTTTGGATTTAGCTTTGGTTTAACCAAGTGGGAGTTTTGTTATTGTTTCGATTTTGACTTCCAGCCAAGGATTTCCTCTTCTCCATTTTGTATTCTGAGAAGAGATTCACCAAAAGTATAAACCTTAACTTTGATTTCCTTTGGTTGGATTGTTGTTTTGACGCAAAACCAAGCCATTGTAGTTAAAAACTTGTATTACCTCTTTTAATGCCATTATGGGATCTATTTAGCTGATGTCTTATATGCTATGTATTTTTCAGATTTTTATATAGCCGTGTATGTTGAAGATGGTTATAAGAGTGTTCTATTTTTAAGTATTTAGAATGGTTGTGCTTTTTGCAAAAAAAAACCTGTGTGCTTTCTGTAAATTCTAGAAATGGCTTATATGTTGAAGTGGATTATTATAGTATTCTGTTTTGGGAGTATTTCAAAATAGGTGGGCTTTTTTAAAAAGGGAACTTCGTTGTAGTGTTACATTGTTTTTATATTGATACTTTTAGATGTATTAAATTTTGTTAAGTTGGAAATCTTTAGTAGCAAATTCCGGTTTTCTTTATGGTTTAACCTTGCTGTTTTATGTTATCTCTAACCAAAGGGATATGTTTTTAAAAAGTTTTTTCTTTAATACTAGTGTCACTATATTTATAGAAATGGATTGGTATTTAGAGGAGGTGATTAAAGATGCAGGAGGTACTATAGTATGTAAGCTGTCCAACAAGCCTAAAGCTACATATCTACCCTATTTTAGATACCTAAAAGCAACCCTTTATCTTTCCCTTTCCCAATTTATTTCCACCCAACCCAAAATTCAATTTTTTGCAAGTTAACCTCTTACTAATAAGCATCACAACTAGCCATTTAAGGGGCATGGTCTCCTAAAATCATCTAGCCCAACCGAGATGCCAAAACTATCCCAAGCATCTTTGTTACAAATTTTCCAGATTTGAACTTTTGTTTCCCTTGATCCCAAAGTAAGCTTATATCAGATAAACCTTGCTCAACCCATAATTCTCATTCACCCTTCATGTAAAACACCTAATGGCTCTTATTGGACAGCTAGCATGCATTAGTATAATTGTGTTATCCTTGGAAGGTTGAGATGAGAAGTTAGTTATTTTAGGTTAATGCTAAGCATAGAGGGACTGTGACGACTCGATAATTTCTTCTTATATTATTTAATTAATTAATTACTTTGATTGAGTGGTTAATTGTGTAATTAGGGTAAGTATACATTATTAGATGAGGAAAAGGGCATGGGCTTGAGATTTGGGCCTTGGAACCTAGAATGAGCTATTGGGCCTAGAAAGGAATGGCAAGCCCACAAGTCCAAGAGGATGACCCATGACCCACCAAACACTACCCATGGGACACTTGTCATTCATAGGAAAAATTTTAGTGAGTCAACTACAACTGGTAGGTAGATATGTGAGATTTCTATTAGCTGAGAGTTGACTAGTGGGTGAGAGATGAGGTTGAGTGTAGAATCTTGTAATAGGATTCTTCCCATCATTGGGAATATTTTTGGAAAGTACTAAGGTATGGTCTAACTTACCCTAACTAGTACATGGCTTGTTTAGGGGATGACACATGTGCATTGGAATGGAAAGTGGAAGGAAATGAGTGGGAGAGCATTCGGCTAAGGAGAATTGCCGAAACCCTTAGGGGTTTTTCCCACCCCATTCTCTTCAACCTAGGTCAATGGTCATCATAAGATCTTGTAAGGGAAAGATGACAAGTTGATTGACACAAGAGGAGAGGTGTCATGAGGAAAAATAAAAAGAAAATGGAAGAAAGGAACCAAGAGGATCCGGGTGGATGCAGCGTGCACCACTTGGAGATTTACTAAGAATTGCTTGCAAATCTAGTGAAAGGGATGCCTTGGATTTGTGTAGGGAACAAAGTACATGAAGTGATATGTGTAAGAGGTATGGTGGTGTAAGAGGAAGGTATGGATGTTGCTTGAATTAGAAGCAAAACTAGGATGGAGGAAGTGAGCAATTCGAGTGACACTTGGAGTTGGGCATGGCCGAATCTTGCTAGCTCAATTCCCCAAAGGTATGGTTATGGTATCTTGTAGAATGACTTAGGAATGGATGATTGAGTGTGTCATAGGATGAAGTGACAAGAGAAAGGGCTTGAGAGGGGAGGAGGCTTCGGTGAAGCTAGAAAAGCCAAGGGAGAATCTGGTTTCCTCATTCCCCCATTTTCCCATCATTGTTTTCTTTTCCCATGCAACTACCGATACGTAGTCTTGTATCCTTCACATCAAAGTATGGTGAGTTGTCCTTGACTCCTAGAAAGGAGTGTATGGCCGAAACTCTTGAGGAAAAGCTATCCCTCATTCAGCTAGCTCACAAACACACACACTAGTCTTTTCCCACCTCTCGGCCAAGCACCTCTCTCCCTCAACCTTCTCTTGTTATACTTTCTTCTAACTTCTAAACCTCACTATATCCTAAGTAGAAAAAAGTTAGAACAACCATTTTGAGGAAGGATTGCTCTTGAAGAGATAAGTACATTATTATCCTATCTTTAGCAATCTTTGTATACCTTTGAGTGAATTTGGTTGCTTTTCTTGTTTCCCTTGTATGTATGTGGTAGAATGAATTTTTTTAGAGGAGAAACGTACCATGTTTAATTTAGTAAGAATCCATGTTTAAGTTATGTAAATTTTCTAAGTTGAGGAGTTGAAACGATATGTGGTTAGTTAGTTGTTCAACTTGAAGTGGAATGAAGGAAAGTGCATGCATGATTGAAGGTTTTCTAGCATGAAATTTGTTAATGCTTTAGTGTTATTTATTTAGTGGTAAAAATTCCATGTCTAAGAGTGAATATTTAGCTAAGTCTAAAGGTTATCTCATGTGGAGATTTTGAATATATGTTATTAAAGGTGAAATATGGCATGATCAATAAGTTGAGTTAAGATGATCATATATTTGTTAAATTTTGATTTGGAGAATGAAAAATTGAGTATTGCATGCTTGTATTTTCGGGTTGGAGAACTTCTTTGGCGGAAAGCATTGGTTTAATTATTATGTTATGTAATGGTGATATGTCTAAAATTTTGGAGATATTAGATGCATATGAATAAAGTTGCTATATTGTCATGGTTGAAGGTTTTCACTAAAATCATTGAGTAATTTAATTTAGAAGAACAAGTGAACAAAATAACACCATGGGAGACCTAGGATTTTTGGCCAAGCTTTGTTTTAAGGTTAGGACAACACTTTTAAAGGATTGGAATGGAACTAGAGTACTTGGAGAAAAATTAGAAAACAAAAAGCTAATAGAGTGTAAGGGAGGATCTCGGCCCAACCCTAGTGGGAAGGGGCCAAGTACCCCTAAGTGTATTGGAGGCTCATTCTAGAAATTTGGGAAGAAAATGAATAGGTTTATGAGGTGCAAAAAGTTTAAAAAAGCTTGACGTAGGGTAAGCGTCATGTTCGTCACCTATTGCATATGTTTTGTGACATGAGTCTCATATCTCATGCATATAGCACGAAAATCATGTTTTCAACATGTTTTCAAAAGAAAAAGAATTAATAAAGTTTTATAAGAACCCCAAAAGCTGGGACGGGGTAGTGTCCCAGTGGAACTCCCTGTTCACTCAGGAGTGATTAAAGTCGAGTGAAAGCCCCTGGGTCGACGAAGATTTGTTGGCAGACCATGTATGGCTCCAAAGGGATGTCTGGAGCGTGGTCGCACCTAAAGTTAATAGGTGCCTACAGACAGTCTTGGCCTCGGCCTTATCGATAGAAAAGTTTGTACTCATTCGGGGAGTGATCAATCGCCGAGTAACGAAAAGCGCGAAACGTAGCTACTTAGGTTTGATACGGTCGCCGGGTGCTATGGTAACTAGCAGGAACACACGGTGCGTAGAGAAGCCGTGAGGTGTCTAACAAAGGTCATAATAAAAGACGGGCTTTCGGGCCATATATGATATAATAAATGGCGCCTAAGATAAGAAAATGAAAAGTGTTTGCAAAAGAAGAATTTTGAAAAAAAATTTCATGGTTTTGGTTTTTCGAGATTATGGACAATGTATAAAAAGAAGATGAAAAAAAAGAGAAATTTTAAGACACGAGCATAAGCATGTGCATATCACGACATCATGAGTCCCATCATGCATTAAGTATGATTTGATTGTTTGCTATTCACTTAACTGTATGCTTAAATTGTTTTGCTATGATATAAATGTTCTTACTGAGATTTCTCCCGAAATCTCACCCATTTGTTCATTTTCCTACTATCGCCTTTTTGGAATGATAGAAGTAGTGGCAGGTGATGACAACCCAAATGAATACGACCCCACCGACGATGCCTCGGACCCCCACGGGCCCGACTGAGTCCACTGCCTTTGAGCTAGTGACTCTAGATTACTTGAGGCGCTAGGCGGCAGAGTCACTACCTCTAGCTACGTATATATGTGGTGTAAGCCCTATTGGGTGTTTTATAGTTTTTGGAGTGGATAATTCCCTCCATGTGGGTCGCATTTACGAGTCATCCTCCGGGATGAGTTGTGAGGTGAGACTAGCCTTGGAGTTGGACCATCTCCGTTACGGTCCAAGCTTCGAGAAGGTTAAGAAGGAGCCGATGGATTAGTGATTGATGGTTTGGGGATCCTCCATACAGCTCTTGTTTTTATTGCATGTATTTTTGGTCTTCCGTTGTTTTGGAAGAATGAACTTTTGTAAAGGATCCTCATGTTTATATTAATGGTATTGTAATATTTTGGGATGCTATTGTTTTTTTATTAGCCATGTGATAAACGCTTAAAAACCTTTATCCGCTGCGTAAATAATAAATATATATATATATATATATTTCAGTAAACGATAAGACGAGGGGTGAACTTTCTTGTGATGCTCATCCCCGACGTCTCAGTTTGCGTACGATTCGAAACGCAAGTTGGGGCGTCGACAGGGACGTTAGGTATTAGTTATCTTATTGTGACTTTCTCTAGTAAAGAGAGAGCTTATAGGATATGGAAATGAGTACTAATATACTTATATCTTTTTATTGGAATAGGACTTATTGCGAAGTCAGAAATATCGATTTGGAGCATAGAGGTAAGTAGCTATGACCATGCTCCTTACCCAAGTTTCCCTTTATGAAAATGTTTCTCTTTATTCAAAAGCTTCTTAAGAAAAAAAGAGTAAATGTATATGTTATGTATAAGCCTTATTGGTAGCCCATGTTAAGCACCCTACTAATTAGAATTGTGTGTATATGTATGATCTAATGCATGCACGTTCAAGTTCTTAATCATGAGATTTATCATGCATTCTTTTTTAAGAAATTATTGATGTTTCCTCATATGTAGTATGTCATGAAATACATCTTTACGAAAGAAAGCGCATGTGCATCGGACTAAGAAAAGATTATGAAAATACTTTGAATGGAGATAAAGTAAGAAGAAGTAAAGTAAGAAAAGAAAGAAAGAGAAATGAAAGCTTTTTTAATGAAAATCTAACGGCCAAGAAGAATGAATGATTATGGTACCAAAGAAAATGGGTAGATTGCAATGCTGGGCAAGCAGTACTGGTGGTGCACCCAATGCTACCTCTTGATTGATGGATTCTCAATTTGCGATCATGGGAAGAATTAGGTCCAAAGGAATACTGCAAACCCTAACACACGTGGCGTAACAGTGTGTACTAGCCAAAAAGAAGTGTAACTGAATGTAATATTTATTGTTCAAATATTTTATGTATGTATGTTTTCCAAAGGAAAAGAATAGATGCTTATGTTATATAGCGACATGGTATACTGTATTCTACTTATGTTATATTAACACAAAATTATTAGACTCACTTTTGTGTTAATATTTTAAACATTCAGAAAATGATGAAAACGAAACTGTGGAGCAAGGCAATACTCATGAGGGAGTGGCAGATGCCTAGTATTATCCATTTGATTGGGTCTCTTTTATAATGATGAGTTATTGTGTTGTGTTGTCATGATGGGATCACAAAACTTGACCTTGTTATTTTAGGGATGATGTATTTTATTTATAGGTATATGTTTTACCTGTACAATATCCTTACGCCTTATTTTGTAACTTTGGGGATTATGTCCCATCTTAATCAAAATTAGGCCTATTCATTTGGGCCGTATTTGGCCCGGCCGCGACCCTGGATTTTCTTGGCACTACTATTAACTCCTACCTTCACCTAAAAGGTTCAAGAAAATTACTCATTCTTTGAACCCGAATTTCTAGATCCGAAACTCAGATAAACATGCCTAATCAAAATCATCTTATTTTGGTAATGGACTTATGATGAACTTTGGAAAGTCCTCTTTTTATATATATTTGGAATTGTGTATCAGGTTTCTCTTATTTATTGTGGGGTATATGTGACAGCTTGATTTTTTTAGGACTTTATTCATATTTGGAAAGGTCATCCATTATTTTATTCATTTCTTGGAGGTGTTTGGAGTCAAACCTAGGCCCTTACTTATATGAGGTATATAGGAATTTGGCCCAAAAGTAGAAACAAGGCCCAAAGGCCCATGAGGAGAATGGTGGCCGGCCAAGCTTGGGATGTAGGTGCCTAGGGTTTCTTTTGAAACCTTTTGGACACTTGACAAAGCAAGGCATCTAGATTGCTTTTTACTTTTCCAAGGAACATTTTTGCATGGGAAGTTGAAAAGTAGGACTTTGAAAAAGGGAATGGTTGGTATGTGGTAGGTAGAGTGTAAAGTGGGGAAAGATCTATTGGGAGTGACATGCTTTGACAAGTGACAAGTAAGAGAAGAGTGATTTTACAAAAAAGCCCTTCTAGGGTTTTGTTTTAGGAAGAGAGTAGAAGGTTGAAGTGAGAATTTCATCTATGAGATAGAATTAGATTGGATAGGGAATGGGAGGAGCCAAAACATGCATGTCTTTTTTTGGCTTCTCCATGCAATATCCCATCACTTGGGAGGATGGAAGCTTCTCATGTCTCATGTGTCAGTCATGCTCAAGTAAGGTTGAGTTTCCTAGGCTCTAGAAAAACTCATGGCCGGCTCTTGAGTTCCCATTCTCCCTACACATTTGTCTTCTCTCCCTCCAAGGGTTTCGACCAAGCCTTTTCTCTCTAGCCTCTCCACTCTCTTCACACTTTCTCACCACCCAAACACCATTTTTCCCTAGCAAACTTTTGTGTTTTCTTCAAAGTTTTTGTAGAATCATCTACTTGGGAAGGTGAGCAATCTTTTGAACATCTTTTTAATTCTTCATGCAAAAATCCTAAAACAAAAATCCTAAACTTTGAGGTTTTTAAATGAAGAAAAGATTGAGTGGTGAGTCAAGAGTGGTTTTTGAGAAAAATAAAAGTGAAAATTAGGATTTGTTCTTTCAAAGTTTCGGTCCTAAGGTTTTCTACAAGAAAATAGCTTTTTTCTTGAAAGCCAAACAGTTTTTTTTTTTTTAGCAAAGGAGCATTAGGTTTTTCTTGAGTAAAAATTTCCTAGATTTAATCTTGGTTTCCTTGTGATGTTTCAAATTTCCTTGCTAATTCTTAGAATTTTTGTAAGTGCACTCTTAACCTAATCTTGACATTATTTGTATATATTGAGAAAATTTGTTGTTGGGTTGATCTACATTACGTTTTCGCTTGTCTTGTTAAGGTTATATCATAGAGTTTAACCTAAGAGATATTCTTGGAAGTTTTGGAATACTTGATGAATGAACATGAGGATTATAACATAGTGATTTTCGGCTAAGGTTAAATCAAGGCCATACATGTTTTAGATGATGGAAATCTATTCTTGAGAACTCATATATTTCGGCCACAATGAGTTTTTGTAAGGAAAAATTTAGGTGTTTATCCCTTTGTTGATGTTTTGATCTTGACCTAATTTCTTGAGTGGCTTAAGAGCTTAAAATCTATTGAATTCCTTGGTGTATAATTTTGGGTATAGCATGAAATAAGTTTAGATATTGTTTGGTGAAAGTTGATAAATGAATTAATAAGTCCAATGAGCACCTAAGGTTCAGCCAAGACCTCTTATGGTTTGTTTTTTTAGTTTAATTATTTCTCTGAGGGAATGCATAATTGGATAGAAGAAAAGAAAAGGAAAACTAGGATTTTGAATCCCTCGAGTGTCTCGGCCTTAGCCCTTTTGGGTTAGGGTTGAGTTGGTTGTCTTTCTTTTGATTGAATAAATATGATTTTCTTGAAATATAGTTACGTTTGCATGATGTAGCGTGTAGCGTGACCAAGATATGATTGGGAAGTTTATGTTTCATACATTTCATGAACTACATGCTGTGCATAAGAAGTTAAAAGTTGCATGTATGTCCATTCAAGTCATGAGTTTCATGTACTTTGGGTTAACATATTTTTTTCAAAAAGAAATAAGTTAAGAACTTTTTATAAGAACCGCAAAGACTAGAGTGGGGTATTGTCCTAGTGGAACTTCCTGTTTACTCAGAAATGAATAAAGTCAAGTGAAGCTCTTGGGTCGACAAAGAACAATCGACAAGTCTCGAATGGTTTCAATTAAAGGATTTGAGAGTGAGGTCACACCTAAAGCTAGTGGATGCCAAAGATGGTGAACGTGAAATATGCGAATTGCCATTAAGAATATGATTATGATATAGTCACTTCGACTAAATTAGTCGTAGTGTGATGCGGTAACTAACGGGGAACACACGGTGTATAGGACAACTGTGAAGTATTCAACGTGTTAAATGAAAAGTTATGACAAGAAAGATTATTAGAGTAAGAATGACCTGAATAAGAATAATAGCACATAATACTATGAATACTAAGAAAATATATGAAAAGCTCATGGATAGTATGAATACGTGTCATAGAAAATCAAAGAAACATGAAAGTGTTTTTATGAAAACGCATGTGCATAAATCATATCATAAGTTTTATATTACCGATACATGCATTTGGTTATGTTTGCTTGTATATGCTTTTAATGCATATATTATGTTAACTGTATACTTACTGAGATTTTTCGAAATCTCACTCCTTCAATTTTCAACTATAATTTTTTTTCGGGATGATAGAAGTGGTTGCAGGTATTGATGAATCACAGGAGTTAGATTCCCCGGGAGACCCTCAAGGTCCTTGAGGACCCGACGGAGTACCTCCGTTTTTGATGAGATGACCCACTTATGGTATGACCAGCTGTGAGATGAGATGAGGAGGAGCACACCTATGTCGTCATAGGACCGACGACCCTTGAGGTGTTCCTTAGTTTTGAGCCCAGACGGATCCCTATCCCTCAAAGGCATCTATGTGTCATTGATGGAGATAAGTCTTCATTAGGGTCAGAGTCTTAGTATGGGCTAATTTGGTTTTGGACCCGATTATAAAGAAGTGAAGGAGGAACCCTTTTAGGAAAGGGCAGTAGGGCCATCTTCTTTCTAATATCAGATAATGGTTATGTTTTGTAAGTTTGAGGAAATTGTGTACCTCCCATGTTTTTGGGACCTTGGTCTTTTGATGACTTGATACATTATGGTATTATGTTTATAAAGTTTTTGGATTTTTATTTTTATCTTTACTATGTGATGACTGGCAAAAATTTTAAATTTATTGCCTATCCTTTTGTTTGGCCCTTTCCGCTGCGATGTTTATTGCATACGGCTAGTAAGTTAGGAACTTAGGTGCATGCATTTTACTTTCTGACATGAGCGAGTGATATGTAGCCTTGTGTTACATATCCCCGGTGTTTCAGTTTACATTCGGTCCTAAGTGTAGGCTGGGGGCATCGACAGTTTATATATACATATACACACATATGTTATGTATGTTTAGAAAAATAAAAAAGAACAGTAGGTCAAAAGGTAGCAATTCCTCCTCTCCTAGGGTGGGCTTGTTACACCTTATCATCCATATTCAATTCCCCTAAATTAAAGCACCCAAGATCTACATGAAGTTGCTCTTCCATAATTTTCTCCATAACTTTATCATTTTGTAGTTTTATAAACGTAGGCTGATTATCCAAAAGCAATGCTTTCCTGATTTCTCTGTGATATCCTTAGACTTTGAATGCACGATATTCCAATCTCTAAAAGTTATTCCTTAAGAATTTGTAGCAACTCTGTCCATCGGAATGTTTCCATTCCTGATGGCCTCTACTTCTCCTTTGACTGAACTTTTCGACCTCCAGAGGATCCTCCATAACTACCAATACAGAGAAAATGGCCATATGGGAGGGAACTCATTCACTAAACACTTTTGAAAACTACTGTACTGATGACAATCACGATGACCATGTCCAATCTTCTCATATAGATAGCAAAAATTAGGGAATTGCTCATATGTAAACTTAACCCACATGGGATAAGAAGTTCTCATATCAATCTTCTTTCCACATAATAGAGGCTTTTGTGGTATAAGACAAACCCTGACATGCTCGAATTTACCCCATACAATCTCTCATTTTTCAAAATCTACTTCATCGACTCTCTCGATAGCATTACCAATGCATATATGCATGAAATAATTAGGGAATTGGTCAGGCTTGTTTTAAGTGAATAATAGCCCATCAACGATCTTGTGACATATATGAGTTCTACGAAAACCATTTTGTGGATACACTGCATTTGATCTTCAACACCCCCCTCTTTTTCCCATTTCGATTCTCCCTTCTGATTTTGCATCCAGAACCCCCCTCCATCTCGACTCCTCCTCCCCATCCTCATTTCGAATCCTCCCCCTTCTAGTTTTGTCTTTTCTCCTTTAACACTCTCTCGTTGTCATCACACGCCCTTCTTGGGCCATGTGGAGCCACCATAGTCACCGTCGTGCCATGTGGAGTCGTTGTAGGGTCTTTACCAGGCCTTCTAGGTAGGAGTTTGAGATCAAAGAAAAAGGATCCACATGGGACACTCCTATTTCTAGAAGCTCAAGTTTTCGAAACTTGATTTTGGAGATGCGCCATTTTGCATTTTGGTCGTTGGGTTTGTGGTTCTAAGCGATTTTATCGGTGGGAAAGTAGTAAGCCATAGGGTGAAGGAGTACACCCAGATTCTTCTTTTCCTTCTCCTTTTTTGTCTTCTCACCCTCCAAATACTAAAACATAGCATCTATTCTGCCTCCAGAAAATATTTTTAGCCTACATGAAAAGAAAGAATTAAAGTTTAAGAGAGAGAGAGCTTTTTTTTTTTTGGGGGTTAATCTTTGAGTTGTTCTAATTTGATCCTTGATTATCACCGTTGATAGAAGTAACGCTGTAGAGATGAGGGTGGCTGGGAGGGAGATCATGAACCCAAAAATATAGTACTTGTTAGTTTGATTTGATGCACCTATTTGAGTCCATAAACGTCACTAACCAGCACCAGATTCTTATTAGAAGTCCATGGTCCCTTTTGCTTCACTCTTTCTTTGTCCTTGATATCTTCAAACTTGACAATAAACAACGAAGAATCTAGATAACTAATTGTTAAAGACTTCAGATGTCTACAAATTTTCTTCATAGTCTGCTTGAAAATTTCCTTCTTGTAGTGCTTGGCCGTTAGTAACTTGAAAATCATATACTCACCACTACTCACAAGTACATCGTCTAACTTTAAAATTTTGATTGTTCCACCTTAAGTACCTCTTCTTCTTGTTTCGTTATAGAGAGTCGTTGGCAAACCTTTTTCAAATTAGCCTCCATAACTCGAAGAATCTTAAGCACATTGGCTACAGAAACTAGTTGCATGCAAAAAGTTTGACAAGAATCCTATACTGGACTGGAGAGGAGCCTTTACGAATGGTAAAATCCTTAACAAGACGTAAGCAGATTAAAGTATAATTTCAAATTTAATAAAATCTAATCTCTTAAAATGAGATATATATATATATAACTATAAAAGAAAAAATTGATAATTTTAGAAAAATTCTATTCATCATCCTTATACTATATATCACATATTATTTTCTGATTTTGTTTTTTATCTTACTAAATGCGTAGCATATAGATGATGATTGGAAGAATAATTAATTTAAAAAATTTAAAATAAGTGTGATATATGATGATTAAAGATGATAGATAGGAAATCTTATACCGTATATTTGCAAACAATATTTACCAAAATGAAATTATACACTAACGTGTAAGTAGTTATTACACAACGTTCGAATCCTAGGTTCTAACGTGACACAAATAAATGATAGTGCCACGTGTATTTTTTACATTAAATTAGAGTCAGTCTCATTTATTTTTTGAAAATTTTTTTAATTTATTTTTTCTTATCTTATTTAATTTTTATAATTTTTTAAATTTTTTTTATACAAAATAATATTAGAAAGATACATTTTATTAATATTTTATTTCAAGACAATATTATATACAACCCAAAAGTTTGGACTCCTTTACAATTTATATAATAAATAAATAAATAAAATTCTTATTTTGAAATAAAATTGATTAAAATACTCTTATTTACAAATAAAATATTTAAAATATTCATTTTATTTACTTATAAAATGAGAGTATTTTAATAAAAATTACAATACAATTCATCAAATATAAATTACAAAAAATTAATTTTTTATTTTAATTTGAATTTTTTATCTCATCTACGAAAACAAACCCAACATAATTTGAAAGAAATCAAGAAAACCGTGCACTAGGGGTGTGCATCCGAATCCGGATCTAGATATCTGGCCATAACCGAATCCGGATTCAAATATCAAAATCGTGTGGTTATCCGCCCGGATGGATAACCAGATTTAGTCGGATACCCGAATTTAAATTTAGATAATCGGGTTTATGTTTTCTCCATCTTAAAATCTGGATATCCAGATTTTACTACTTTTTTTTTAATGTTTGATAGCACTTTAAAAAAAATGTTTAATTGGCCAATTTGTTTTAATAAATAAATTTAAACACCTGAAAATATTTTTATAAAAAAATAAATAATAATACATGACTAATTAAATTAATACATCACCATGCAAATCATAAATTTATAGAGAATAAAATAAATAATAATACATCACAATTAATTAAACTAATAATCATTAAAAAGTTTTTCAATATTTGTGGGATTTTGACCAATAAAAAAATTGCATGCTGAAATGCCTGCAACAAAAGGTCATTCCCAAATTAGAGAAACTCCAATGTTATATGTTTAAATGCTGATAGTAAAATAAAGATGCTACTCACATAAAGGACCTCAAAGAAAACAGGATCACTTTGCGTAGCTAGGATAGCCATCATTGAGGAAGAGGTTGAACATATTTTCACTCTCACAAAACAAGAATTTGATACAAATTAAATACTATACAGCAGCCAAGAGGGATACGAATAAAATAAAAAGTGGGTTTGTAATTACTTTTTTATATAATATTCTGAAGTAAGGTACGTATTAGCTAAGTTTGTCTAGTATTTAAGGCAATTAAGGCAATTAACCAATAACTCATATTCTTCAGCACTACGCTTCTCTTTAACCTGTAAAAATAAATTATAGCAAATATCCACAACCAATTTCTTCATTACCATTTTAAAAAAGAAAAAAGAAAATAGTACAAGACTTCGAGAGCAAAATAATTTACTCTAGTTCTTATGTTTTCAGTGAATAGAGACTTCATTACCATAAGTATTACAATCTTGCAGAAAGCCAAAAACAGAAATTGCAAGTAAATGATGAGCACAACACGATGAAACCATCAGGAACTCAAACCATGATTGCAATGCCACCAAAAGATAATAAAGGCTATGTAACATGAAATCAATGTATCAGGACCAAAAATATGAGAAAAGAAGTTAGGAAATGTATGTCAACAATTTCCTACTTCAAACAGAATCAGCAATGTTTTTCTCCAAATTTTTTTTACATATCATACAATAAATGAAAATTTCCTTTCATGTAACTCTTCACAGACCTTGCCAAACCTAGAAGAAACGAAAGAGAAGAAAGAAAATGATGATTAAAGTATCCTTCCCATAATCATATTTACTCCATGCAAAAATCAAACACAAACTCAAATCTATCCAAGCTAAAATTAAATTCAAACTCAGAAAAAAGGAATCCAGCTAAACTGAGAGAAAGAATAACATATCTTAGATTTTGGACTTGCAATGGCGACTCATAATCACAGACAACTAGAATTTCTGTCGAAAGAGTTTTACCAGATCGAGAGATGCTTCAAATTGAGAGAGTTTTGCCAAATTGAAAGATGCTCTAAGTTATCGTTGGATTGAAAGATGCTTCAAATTGTCACGGGAAGAGAGTTATTAATTGAAAAGAGGCGCACTAAGATTGTCGAATGTTCGAGAGAGAGAGAGAGAGAAGTCGAGCATAGTAAAAATTGTCAGGGTATTCATTTTAATATTGACCTGGTTACAAATAATTGGATTTAAATTTAGATTCGTAATTAGATCCAAGTAGATATATTCATATGAGCATCCGCCTAGATATAACAATTTTCTAAATTTAAAATCGGATTTGAAAAAAAAATGGAATCGAACACCCGTGAACTGTTTTTTCATCCTCCCTCTGGCAAGCCGAACAAAAAGCGGGGGCTCTGCGATGTCATGTTCCTACTTGCGCGCTCCCGCTCCTAAAAAGGCTTTCAATTTCTTAGAACACAGACTTACACGTGTCTCTCTCTGGAGCTTCTGTGTGTATTTTTCTTTTCTGTTCCTCCCTCACGAATGTACACGTAAACAGAAAACGATACCTTTCCCACCACCTATTCTCTCTCTGTTCTCCAACTCCATACTATCCCATGGCGGGGTCCTCACCGCACAACCATCACCCCCGTCAGAGCTCTTCCGGTGGCTCCTCGGACATCTCCGTAGATCTCGAACCTCAACCTGCCGCAGTCGACGGCAATGTGGTTGTGTCGTATTCTGGCGAGGGTACGGTTGACACCGAGAGTACGCCAATGCCACTCTCTTCTCTGTTCTCTTTTTCTCATTCACCTCTCTTTCTCTGTTTCCGATGTCATTTTCTAGTGTCTGTTGCTTTGTTCGTTCATTAGATACAGATTCTCATAAATTGTGGGAAGGGTGGGTTTGTAACGATGGGAGGGCCAACGTATTAACATTTTGATTTATGGATGTGCGTTTAGGGATTTTTGGCAGTAATTCATCAACACAGAGTTTGCCTGCGCAAGGCGTGATGGTTAGAAGATCAGATGCAAGTTCAAGTTCCAGTGAAATTAGTAAGTCCAAACGGAATCACAAGCTAGGAAGATTCGCAGCTAAGTTTTCCGACGAGAAAACTCCTTTCAAGAAGAAGGTTTGGGGTTATAAGAATAATATTAGCTCCTGATTTTGACCATTTCGAACCATGCACATTTTGTTTATCTTAGTTAGGAATTTGTAATCAAACCAAAGATCTGGACTTCGTTTTTTGTGGATGGGTTTACTTAACCCATCTCTATACTGCTTCCTGAAAACACAATGCTCATAAAAGTCAATATTTCCTGTTGTCTAATCGCAAATCACACCCTGTTTGGTCGATGTTGACATTCTTTTGAGTCTGGAGCAGCTAATATGACCCAACAATTTATATGGCCTAAAAAGGAGTATAGAGGCTATTAATATTTATTCTACATACACTTTGGATTCCCTTGGCCAGAGTATTTGAATTCAGATGAAGTCATTAAAGTCTGCCAAGTTTGTTTGTTTATGATAAAACCTGTAGAAAAAGCTTTTGTACCATCTAAAATACTTTTTAAGTGGAAAAATCCATGATCCAAATATCATGTTAGAATTTAGTTGATTGTGCATGATTATCTACGCATACATACATGTATGTATGCATGTCTGTTTCTATGTGCTGAAGTTTTCTCAACTTGTGTTTTATAAGTTCATGGCTTTCTGCATTAAGGTCATGTATAGGAACAGAGATTTCTTCAAAACCCAAACAATTTTAGACCAAAACGAATTTCGCGAAACTCAAAAAAACATTTTCACAAAATTTTTCTTCCCAAAAGTTTTTCCAACTGGCCACATCATTTATTCAAACCCCAATAAAAATATCTTTAAAAAGCTTTCTCAATCCAAACATATTTTAAGTGGATGCCATCACTTCACAAAAGTCCCCATAAAACCCATCTTTAAAAATTTCCTTAAAAACATATGAAGTTTTCAAAAGCATCTTACATCCAAACATAATCCTGGATCGTGTTTTGATATTGACAACACTTGAAAATTCTGCAGCTTAAATGGCTAAAACAAGTGGCCTTGGTTAAGAAGGATGGGACTGTACAGTTTGAAGTTCCAGGAGATATTACATCCCAAAGCTTTGATTTTCATACTCGAGTAGTTCATGCTGCTGTTGCTGATACAGAACCCGGTGAAGAATTTAAAAATATACCTCCACTGCAAATTGTGATGCTTATTGTTGGAACACAAGGAGATGTACAACCATTTGTTGCCATTGGAAAATGTTTGCAGGTTATTTTCATTTTCTGCTTTTGTTAGGCCTTAAAACAAATCCCTTTAATAGGATTCATTGGGAAAAGAAGTAAAAAAGCTATCCTCTGCCACTATTCAACTGGCTCTTAGGGCAAATGGTGTCTTACTGTGCTGTGCATGCATCCACACATGTGACATTAATTAAGTTTGGATGATGATAGGTTTACCATCCTCCTACCACCCTTTTACTAGTTTATAGTGCATTTAAAATTTTTGTTTTTTTATTATTTTCTTTGTAAGTATTTTTTAACATCCTTAATCATTAAGAAAAAATTAAAAATATATACAACTTCACTGAGTCACTTCCATAATTATTAAGTAAAGCAAAAATTAAAAACAGTTAAAAAGATAAAAGGAGTAGTAAATGGGTAGTATGAAGTAGTAAGACTATCATTATCCATTAAGTTTTTTGCCAAGTACTTTGCGCATGTTGTGGCTGATTGTTGGGATCACAATCTTGAAGTGCGTTTCACACATGTAGGAAGAGCATGAACAATAGAAATGGAATCTTTTATTACTTTTGGCTTGGGGAGGAATATGGATTTAAAATGTTGCTGCCATTTTAGTTGAAATTGTAACTCTTCCCAGTGGCGCCGAAGAGCTGGTGTGGCTTTTTAGGGATACTGTTTAGATTTTGACATGTTTAGGACCCTCTTACCCTGCTCATTACCCCGTGTTTGGTTCATTTTTTTTTCTTTTTTTCGCCTTGAATTAACCAAGGTGCATTTGGGTGAAACTCATTGCCGAAGGCCTGTGTACCATTGGGATTAGTTGGGACACTATTCCAGACACCTGGTGCAAAAAAAAAAAAAACGAAACTTTTTTTTTCTTTTTCTCCATGCCTTAATGCTTCTCGTCACTTTTTTGTTATGGATATTTTTCTTCTTGTGATTACTATGTTACAGATGCATGCAGTCGTTCTTGGATCTTGAACATACCACTTCACCCTCTACCTTATTCTTACAGAGAAAGGAGGTGTCATTTGAGATAGATCTTATCAGATTTTTACACTTGGATAAACCACAGCCATAGGGGATCTATTTAATTAAGTAATCATGTCATAATGCATTCAGATCAATTTAATTTTGTCAGTGAACAAGTCACTTAAACAGTAAAATCTAAGGATCAAGTCTAACCTTATTTTTCAATTTCAGTGCCATATGGATATGTTTACTCTTTATTCTTTCTGCCATTCTTTTATCTTTCTCTTCCTCATTCTGTACTCTCCTTTTGTCTTATACTATGCAAGTTGCTTCTTGCTTGTTTCAAACCATAAAGCTGCGTCTAGGTTGATTGTTTTGTATTCCAGACTTTCTAGATTTTGTTATAATAATTGGGTAATTTGTTACTGGCTTCGTAATCTGCATAATGTATTCATGACTATCCAATAAATGTATTGCTTGCTTGTAGAACATCTGTATGCCTAACATGTCTCTTCCAAAAAAGGTTGGGCATTTGGAATATATGGTCTATTCACATGTTTATGAATATTTCCTTGTATAGTTGCGCAATACGGTTTCTTAATTGTAATCATTTGTAGTGGAGAATAGGTTGCATGTGTGAAGTAAATGAAAACTTAATGTTTTATTTCAAATCAGAATCAAACTTATGAAAACTTTGCTTGTAGGGGTATGGCCATAGGGTTAGACTTGCAACTCATGCTAATTTCAAAGATTTTGTCTTGACTGCTGGGCTGGAGTTCTTTCCTTTAGGTGGAGATCCAAAAGTTCTTGCTGGTTGTAAGTGTTAAAATGCTACTTTCTTGTAAATCTACTGTTTTTGACACAATCTCCTCTTATTGATCCGTCATATATTAATGGTTTGGTTAATAATTATAAGCATTGATGTTATAGTACTCTTATCTCGTTGCTTTTCATTCCTAGTGGAGAAACTGTAGATATTTTAGCTGATAAACATAATGGAAAACCTGGTTTCTTTTTGTCTACCTTTTTCTACTTTTTTTGTCCTGCTTTCTTTCCTCAGAGGTGAAAAGGTTTGAATCCACCAAAGAGAGAAGATACCATTTGAGGACTAAAATTATGTTTCCCTGTGGAAGATATCAACATTTGCAAAATTAAATTTGGTATTAACTTTTCAATGTAGAAATACAAATTTTATTAGTATTCCCAGTTTTTTGAAATGCTTTTTTCTTTTATAAAATATGAATATATTATAAGAATACATGAAGTTATCAGCTGTATTAGTCTTCTATAATGCATGGCTTATGGATGCTTGTATTGCTATTAATCATTATAACAAATTTCTAGGTCAAATTGCCCATGGTCTGTGGCCAATGTCTGGCTTTATAATGTTTCCGTGAGGTGGGAGGTATTGGGTTGGTGACTATGTCAATCATATCACACTACTATCCAACCTTCATCCCCTTTTATAAATATGGAACTTTCCATCAACCTTGGATTGTCACTCAATTTTCTAAAAATAAATTCAAAGGTTGATGGGCAATGCTTACCTTATATGATAGTTGGATATAATGCGAGATGTTGTACTGTGTACAATTTTCGTTTCTTCAATAATTCTGTGTAATCTAAGCTTCTCGATCCTTATATTAAATTGATGAATAAAAAGACCATTTTCATGAAAGGTCAATGCCTAATTTTATTTTACAAATGCTGATAACGTCAGCCCCAATTAATTAAATTAAAAAATGAAGTAATTTTGTTTTTGGCCTATCTATTTCTTATAAAATTATTTTTTATAAGGAAACAATTTGATTAATTTAGTCTTTTAATTTTTTTTGTTTGATTTTCGGTTTGATTTTATTTAATTTTTGGAATCTGCTAGTAACTAGATTTGTTGCACATGAAGACACCTCCCTTTCTTTGGCTTGCATTAGTATTGATAATTTTTTTGATAATTAATAACCTTTATTGATTGAATGTGATTAGGCAAAACCCATCTACACAGGGGTATACAAAAGAGACACCTAATTTCACACTAGCAAGCTAAAAAGAACTAAAAAGCTCATGAACATTCCCTCCCTTTAGTACAATAGTGGAAAACCATTTAACCAAAGAAAATATAAAAAAGTTTCAGATTTCCTCACGGTTCTCTCTTTGTTGTTAAAGCATCTCTCGTTTCTTTTCATCCATAGACACCATAATAAATAGAGGGATCATTCTCCACGTCAAAGCCAGGATGGTACCTATTCCAACATACAAGGAGGTCCACAACACCTGGGCATAATTTAATACAAACCAGCCCTCCTAAGTAGTCTATTCCATAGCTCTGTTGCCACTTCATAATGCAGAAAAATATGATCGATTGTCTCCCCATTTTTCTTACATAAGTAGCACCATTCCACGACACCTTTTTTTCTTAAGTTGTCAGCCGATAAAATGTTACCTAGAGCTGCTATCTAGGCCAAAAAAAACGACTTTAGGTGGTGCTAGAGCTCTCCATATGGCCTTCCAATGGAACACAACCGGTTGGTCGTCTTGTAACACCTTGTAGAATGACTTGATAGAATTCTATCCCTCCCATTTCCTCATAACTGCCTAGAGTAAATGAAGTTGTAAAAAATCTGCTATCTCATCCACTTTCCAATCTTGAATATTTTTGGAAAAATCCAGATTCCAACACAGTGCCATTTGTGCAACATAACACATCAGAAACAACATGTTGATTTTCCATTCGGCTGAAAACTCTTGGAAATGCAGCTGATAAGGCTCTTTCTTCGCACCATTTATCTAGCCAAAAATTGATTCTTGTACCCTCACCAACCTCAAAAGTGATGTGTGTTGCAAACACCTTCCACCCCTTCTGAATAAACTTTCAAAGGCTCACTCCATATGTCTCCCGACCCTCCTTAGAGCTCCAACATCCCCAATCATAGCTGTACTTCCCCACCACAACCATTCTCCACAATGAATTCTCTTCCAAGTGAAATCTCCATAAGTACTTCCTTAAAAGTGTTTTATTAAAAATTATTAAATTATGCACTCTCAAACCACCCACCTCTGGGCTACACACTTTTGGCTATCCCATTAAATGAAATTGTGTTCCTCCCACATGCCTCCCCAAAAGAACATTCTAAAAAGTTTTTCAATTCAATTAGCCACCCTTATCAGTAAAGGAAAAAGAGAGATATAGTAGGTAGGGAGGTTGGAGAGGGTACTTTTTATGAAAGTTAATCTCCCACCTTTTGAGAGGTAAAGCCGCTTCCACTCTGATAATCTTTTTTCCTTCATCTCTACTATCCAATCCCAAATAGATGTTGCTTTAAAAAAAGCTCTCAAAGGGAGTCCAAGGTACCTCGTAGGTAAGGCAACCACCTTACACTCCAACAAATCGGCTAAATGGTTGATATTCTCCACCTCCCAAACTAGAACTAATTTCAACTTTTTCAAGTTTACCTTGAGACCTGAAATAGCATCAAAACACAAAAGTACAACCCTTAAAGCGTCGAGTTGACCGCTCTTCGGATCATAGAAAATTAAGGTATCATCTGCATACAATAAGTGGGAGATGGATAATCCGTTGCTATTATTTTTCACGGCAGAACCAACAAGAAAGCCTCCCCGAACAACAACATCCACCATTTGACTCAACTCATCCATTACAAAGACAAATAGAAATGCAGATAACAGATCCCCTTGTCTCAAACTTCTCGAATTCGGAAAAAAATTACAAGGTTTGCGATTCACTAACACGGAGGAGTGAGCGGTCGAAACACAATGATTAATCCAACCACACCATGTTGCTCCAAATCCACTTCTCTTTAACATACAAAGCAAAAAGTCCCAACTCATGTAGTCATAAGCTTTCTCCATATCTAACTTGCATAGTACTCCTGGAATACCATCTCTCAACGGGCTATCTAAGCACTCATTTGCTATCAAAACTAAATCCAAAATTTGGTGGCTTTGAACAAAGGCATTTTGTGGTTTGGAGATTATTTTATCTATCACCAATTTCATACAACTTGCAAGTACCTTTGAAATTATTTTATACATCCCTCCTACCAAATTTATTGGATAGAAATCCTTCAACTCCTTTACTCTTGCAATCTTAGGAATTAGAGTGATAAAGGTGGTATTAAGGGATCTTTCAAATTTTTGACTAAGGTGAAACTCATGAAAAACCTGCATCACATCATCTTTCACCACATCTCAACTCTCTTGAAAGAAAGCCATAGTAAATCCGTCGGGGTCCAGAGTTTTGTTTTTACCCATTTTACACACCACTTGATGCATTTCATCTTCCTCAAACAGTCTTTTCAACCAATTTGCAACACTATTATCCAATTGGTCAAAAGCCAATCCATACAATTTCGGCCGCCATCCCACCGTCTCTTTGAGAAGCTCTTCATAATAGCTCACTATATAATCGTGAATCTTTTCTTGGGCATGATACACCGTGTTACTCGATTGGAGAACCTTAATAACATTGTTCCGCCTATGTGAGTTAGCCATTTTGTGGAAGAACTTGGTACATTTATCTTCCTCTTTCAACCATGTCAATTTAGATTTTTGTCTAAAAAATATTTCTTCCACTAGCAAGACTTGCTCTAACTTTGCCACCACTTCCACATTTCTCAAAGTGACGCTTCATTCCCCACCCTCAACTTCAAGAGAATTTAGCTCTTAAGACTCCATCCATGTGCCTAAACACCTCACTATTACACATCTTTAGATCTAGCTTTAGAGTTTTAAAATTATTAGCTGCAATGAAGCTAAAAGAGCTGTGGAATGAATAGGAAGTCCACCAATTCCTCACTCTTTCCTCAAAATCAGCCGCTTGAAACCACATGTTCTCAAATTTAAAATCTTTTACCCCCAAGAATACCTCCGCAATCTAACAAAATGGGAAAATAATCTGAGCAAACTCGAGGCAATCTCTTAATGCATAAATCTGGAAACTTTGTCTCGACAATGAGATTAGAAATTTGTCTAGCCTTGAAACCCCTCTACTATTAGACCACGTAAAGGGCCCCCCTACCAAAGGAAGATCTATCAAGTTAAGGTAAAAATTCAGCTCCGAGAAGTCCTCCATCGCCCTTGTCAAGGAAGAGACCCATTCCCTCTCACTAGGGAAGCGTACAACATTATAGTCCCCACACACGACCCAGGGGATTTCCTGTAAAGTGTATACACCCGCCAATTCCTCCCACAATGAACTTCTTTCTCTATCAGCATTAGGCCTATACAGTCCCGCAAGAGTTCACTCCCATCCATCCTCAATTTTCTTGAAATATGTGGCTATGGAAAAGTGCTTAGTGCACACCTCTACTGCTTCAGAATTAGTATCGATAATTATAACAAGTTTCTAGGTCAAAAGGCCAATTTTCTTTGGGCCAAGACACTTCCACCTCAAAAGATTGGTCTGATGTTGAGGTCAAGAAAAAGATGGGGGGGGGGGGTGGTGTTTGTGTATTTGAGGTTTAATCTCTAGGGTGGGTCCGAAGGGCTTACCTTGTTGGGGCTCCCCGTAGAAAGAAGGATTATTAATGAGAGAATATTTTAAATTGTGTCAAGTAATTTGTTGACTACTGCCTTAATGTAACAGCATTACATTGGTGATATTCACAGAAGTAACATGGCAAGCATTATAGAAGAGGAAGTGAAGGGTTATTATAGCTTCTTTGGGCAAGATCCTCACTACTGATAATTTGAGGAAGTGAAGGAATTGTAGATTGGTGTTGTATGTGTAGGGGTGAAGGCGAGTCGGTAGATTGCCTTTTGTTACACTGCAAGATAGCTTGAGCATTATGGGATGAGGTACTTGGAAGAGTAGAGTTGTGCTCAGTAATGCCAGGGACTGTGGTGGCAGCATTGGCCAGCTGGCCCAATATTGGAGGCATGCATTAGATTGCAGCAATCTAGAAAATGATCCCTTTGTTTATCATGTGGTGTCTTTGGTTAGAGCATAGTGTGCGGACCTTTTAATACTGTTGAGGAATAAATCACACATTGCCTGTAGATAAAGTCTTGGGCATGCTTATTTATAAACAATGTGCAAATCTCTCATTGGACCGGTTTTATGAGATGAGTTAGACTTATAAATTTCTACATAGTATCTGAGCTTGCCACAAGACGAATGTGGGCCCATATTACTTATCCCATGATAAGGATCAGAAAAATTATTGACCTGCACGTGAGGGAGATTGTTGAGGAATAAATCTCACCTTGCCTGTAGACAAGGTCTTGGACATGCTTATTTATAAGTAATGTGTAAACTTTTCTCATTGGACCAGTTTTATGAGATGAGTTAGGCCCATAAATTTCTACAAAGATAAAGAGAGATCGATAGAGGAACTAATAGTTTTATTTTATGGCACTCTATGTACTTGGGCCATTGTTGTTGATTTCAATGGTATGATCTTTCATGATTTCCTTGTCTCCTTTGTGCCCGCTTAACTAGGGCTGCCTATTGTATATACTGGGTTAGGCCTATTCTTTTAGTAATAAAGCCTTGTTTACCTATTAAAACAAGTAACATGGCAAGCATTGATTAGTAATAGCCCGTGACACCTGGATCCTTCATTTCACCCCATGTACTTGTTTTATGATATGGTGAATGGATAATGGCCATTGAACACTCGTAAGTGGTGGAAATGTTTTGAGAAGTTATCAAATCCTAAACTTGTACATGTAAGAGCACTAGCAATGGATCTATCAAAATTTTCTTTTAAAAAATACAAGTTTGCACACATATAAAAAATATTTCGTCATATTTGATCAAAAATGAGGAGAAGAAAGTGGGGAGAAGGGAATAAAATTATTTGTTTAGCTTTTGAATAGTGATCCATCAAAAGTGTACGACGAAATTTTTTTGATGTGTGCAAAATTGTACTTTTTGATGAATTCATTACTAGTGCTCTAACTGCACTTGGTTCATGTACATAAATAGAGGTCTGCAAAAACAGTAATTGGCCTACCTAAGTAAAGTTAGTAAAGAAAGTACATAGAGAACGATAACAGAAAGGAACACAATTATAGTTGCATGCATTTTCAATCTTCATAGTATTAAAAATCTGACTAGTCAAACTCTTAGAAACTATATGGGCCCTGGATGAATTCAACAAGTGCTGTCAAATAAAGTGCTTCTTTGACTTGAGTGACTATCCAATTCTGTCATGACCATCTTAATTCTTGGATCTATCATCCTAAAACATAAATTCACGAGGCACTAAATTAATTGTAGCTCATTATTAACACTTTTAATCACTTTTACCATATCCTTTAATTTCATTAACTAGTGAATGAAATATATCATTGTACTTCAGCTGCTTAGCATTAATTATTGTATATTTTAACTCTCCAACCTTAATGCTTATAGTTTTGGGAAAAAAAAAATAATGGGCTTCTGGTTTTTCCCTTGAAAATTTTAAAAAACTCCTAGGCCATTGGTGTATAAATGGTCAATTATGGATTTCAATTTAGTGCTTGCCAGGGGTAAAAAAAGGAATCAGATCAGATATTGAATCATGAGATGAGCTTTGCCAATGAGCTCTAGTGCAAATGGCACTGAGGCCCTTGCAAGAAAAGTGGTTGAGGATGGAGTCATAGGTTAAAGATTTCCTGAGTGCATGTATAACTCATGAATCATAGATTTCATAATGTCCCCTTCTTCCTCCCTTTCCTTTTGAGTTTCTTGTTTACTTTAAATAAATCTATGTCATTTTTACAGATATGGTTAAGAATAAAGGTTTCTTACCATCAGACCCTTCAGAAATATCTATCCAGCGAAATCAAATCAAGGAAATTGTGTTCTCTTTACTTCCTGCATGCACGGAATCTGATCCTGATTCCAAAATTCAGTTTAAAGCAGATGCAATAATTGCAAATCCCCCAGCATATGGTTAGGTTCCATCACTAATTCTTTTATCCCATTTCTGAATATTAGAGTTCCCTTATCACACAATTCCATTAATCGTTTTTTCTCTGATTCTGTTTTCTTTCTATCAAATTTATTAATATATTTTGAGTGTATTGATATTGCAATATTTGTTTGCTTGAAAGTTCAATATGCTATCTCTTTATATGAAGTATTTCCTCAACAACTCTAACATGGATTTCTCACTTTAATCAAGGGGCTATTTTTTTCTGTTTCTATGTTGCTTGTCATTGGATTTTTTATCTTTCATTTTGTGGCAGCGTGCTGAATCCTAAACATAAAAATGATTTCTTAAGAGCAGCAAAGATCTGTTGACAATGAGGGAAACTTTAAAGACGTACGATAGTGGAAGAACCTAAGGCATTATTTGATTACTACTCTTTACCACTTGTTGCAGTCCACTTTGTATTCCCAATTATAGCACTCAGAAGCATTTTGACCTCTTCCTGCTCTCATCAGGTGTATTCATAGTATACTTCCTGTGTACTGTGATTATGCCTATGCATTTACTTGGTTATCTAATAAAATTTGTTTTATCAAAAAATTGAGAAAATCTCGTTTAGAGATTCATTAAGACACCAGCGGTCTGGGCTAAGCCCACTACTACTCAGAGAAGTCTGAGGAAAACTAAGACCCAACTGCTTAGTGAAATAGGGAGGAAAGCAAAGACAAAAATCTAGACGCAAGCACAAAATATAATAGGACCTCACTATAGCTCAGCACTTTCTGGAACTCAAAGCCATTCTGCAGTATGTTTTTCTTCTCATGTTTTAGATCAGTCTACATTTGTGAGCTTGTATGCGTGCTTAAGGCCATGTTTTTCCTTCCTTGTTTAGGTTGTTGCCAAAGAGAGTTTATTTTCTATACGTTGATTTGAGTCATTTAATTAACTGTTGACATGCTCAAATACTTTTTCAGGACATACTCATGTTGCGGAGGCTCTAAACATACCACTTCATGTATTTTTCACAATGCCATGGACGTAAGTCTTGATTTTTTTTTTTTTTTTTTTTTTGCTCCAGACAAACATTTTAATCTATCTACAATTTATTTATTTTGATATTAAATATTTCTCAGTGAAACATGATGGGACAAGCTATATGGTTGCCAATAACTGTTATTCTCTTTCATTCTTTCATGTATATATATATAGATATATATTAACTGTATGTAACAACTTTACTGGGAATATTCGCATGAGTACATGACATTGGACTCCTTTTTTTCTTTTCAGGCCTACTAGTGAATTCCCCCACCCTCTATCTCGAGTGAGACAACAAATTTTATATAGAGTGAGTTTCTGTTAATCATCATTCATTTTTATTTTTCTTAAAGGAATTATCTTGCTAATATAGTTATATATAAGGTGGGTTTCTTTTTGCAGCTTTCATATCAAATTGTTGATACTATGGTTTGGCTTGGAATAAGGGATATCATTAACGAGTTTAGGAAAAAAAAGTTAGGTATAAGGCCTGTCACGTATCTAAGTGGATCCTATAGCTCCCCTTCTGATGTCCCCTATGGATATATATGGAGTCCGCAACTTGTTCCAAAACCAAAAGGTGAATTTTCACGTTGCCATTAGACTTCTATTTGACTCTGTTAGTATTGGTACTTCATTTTTGCAAAAATTTCATAAATTAATAAATAATGAATAAAAAGGAAGTAAGAATGCCACAGTTCAACAGCAGTATAACTGTTATCTTTTAACTTGCAATTTTAATGTAAAATATCTAATGTTACTTTTTGGTATTCGAAAATGACTAATTGGCTGAATTTAAATTGTTTGTATATTTGTTGGAATATATGAAATTGTTGCTAATATTTTTAGATTGAATGGATGGATTGTAAATAGTGCCATATCTCATCAAAATTTGATTCCATTAATGCTTAGTAACTTCTTTGGTACTCATTACTGCACTTCTTTATATACTCCAATCAACAATTTTGGCAGCATAATTCAACACCTTATCATGCCATTTTTAAAAATTAATGAATATGATGGTTATCTGTGTAAATGTTTTGGGTAACATTGCTTGATTTATCTTGCATCCTCCACTGGATTAAAGATAGCATGGGCTGTTGACAATTTGAATGCCTTTCACGGTCGGTAAACTTAGGCCCATTTGGGACTTGCACTGAATTGAGACTAATTTTAAACTGAGTTTAATATCTAAACACACAACTCTCAAATCACTAAATTCATCTCAATTGGGTGTTAGGCCATTCCAGAAGATAGCAAGCGGGCTGAGACTGAAGCTCGCAATGCCTCATTTTGGAATGCATGGGATCAAAACCTCTTTACACTTGAGATCCACAACTTTTTTCAACTTAACACTTCTTTACACGCAGGACTCAAAACATTTTTTAATTTTCCATGAATACATCTGAACTGATCTTAGCATCCAATCACATCTAAAGTCAATTTAGGTGGATCCTATAAAACTTACTCCACCATCTCAACTCACTATCATTCATAAAGAACTCAACTCATCTCATCTCAACTTAACTCAATATCCAAACAAGTACTCACTACCATTAATACAACCTTTTATGGTTGCATTTTTTTAAAATGAATGTGGCTTGGGTTTGTTGACATTTCTATGCCCTTGTGTACCTTTAAAACTACTAGGTTGAATTATAAAAAATGAAGTTTATTTGCTCTTGCACTATTTTGGTTTGTATTTACTCTATGGACTTGAACATGGAGAGCCCCTAAAGTCTAGACATGAGGGCACGGGCGTTCTGATAAGTTTACTATTCTCTTGGTTATCAAGGTGAGTTTGCTTTGTATTTTTGTATAAATGAGTGTCAGTCTCGAAATGTGTATTGGCACAGGTCAACATGAGTATCTAAACTAAAATCGTTGTAGTTTTACCCCTTCCCCTTTCCACGTTGGTTTGTTCTTGATGACAAATTTGGTCTAGCTACTTTTCCTAGTATTTTCCTTCAATTATATAGAAAATCTATACATTACATTAGTCAAATATTTTTAGCTCCTTAAATCAAGCTTTCGGTGCCTTAATTGCATCCCTATAAATGTCGTCATTATCTACTTAGTTTAGTCAACTATTTACACCTAATATACAGCTATTTTTTAATTATCTGATAACATCCCCCTTCAATTGATGTTTGTGGATCAAGAAGCATCAATTTGTCAACCAAGAATTGATGCCGATGTTGGGAAAGCGTTTTAGTGAATATGTTTGTAGTTTGATGCTCAATGGAAATGTGAGGAAGAGTAATAATATGTTTGTCGAAAGCTTCTCATATGGAATGACAGTCAACTTCAATATGTTTCGTACATTCATGAAAAATAGGATTAGCAGCGATCTGAATAGCACTTGTATTGTCTGCATGAAGAGGAGTGGAATGAAGTTGAGAAAAATCAAGTTCGCCCAATAATCCACGAAGCCACGTGATTTCTGAACAAGCGGAAGACATAGCAAGATATTCAGACTCAGTGGAAGACTTGGAAACTCTGTCTTGTTTTTTACTCTTCCAAGAAATGAGTGTATTTCCTATAAACATGCACCATCTAGTAATAGAACGACGTGTATCGGCACAACCTGCCCAGTCAGCATCACTATATCCAACCAACTGTAAGGAAGTTTCCTTAGGAAAGAACAATCCGCATGTAGAAGTGCCTTTGAGATATCGGATAATGCGGCGGACAGCAGTTAGATGAAGATGTCAAGAGATTTGCATAAATTGAATGACTTGCTGCATTGTAAAAGAAATGTCAAGTCGAGTA
Source organism: Platycarya strobilacea (assembly GCA_036898215.1). Lineage (NCBI taxonomy): Eukaryota > Viridiplantae > Streptophyta > Magnoliopsida > Fagales > Juglandaceae > Platycarya > Platycarya strobilacea. The sequence goes on along the minus strand of CM072555.1, from coordinate 20,003,764 downwards.
ATTGTCAAGTAGTTTAAACTTCCAACTAGTTGCTGATATAAGGATGGATCTGAAAGAAGTTCTCCTTTCTCCTGACAAAGTTTGAGATTTACCTCCAAAAGAGTAAGAATAGAGTTACTCGATTAGAGACCAGCCAATGAGATCACTTCCTGTGTATATTTGTACTGATGTAACAATATACCAGATGGAGTAAATTGAATCTCAAGACCAAGAACATACTGCAAAGGACCAAGATCTTTCATATGAAAAGATGCCTTGAGATGCAGTTGTAATTACTGAATTAATTCAATATCAGAGCCAGTAATCACAATGTCATCAACATATACTAAAAGCAACACAATTCCTGTAAAAGTTTTGCGAAGGATAAGAGAGCAATCAAATTGATTCCGAGTAAATTGAAAGGTAAGTAAAGTAGAACAAAATTTATCAAACTATGCACATGGAGCTTGTTTTAATCCATACAAGGACCGGTGTAGCCGACAAACCTTTGAGGAAGGTGTAGTAAATATGTCGGGAGGTGGAGACATAGATTTTTTCCTTGAGATCTCCATGTAATAAAGCATTCTTTATATCCATTTGCCTGAGAGACCACTTTTGTGAGGCAGCAAGTGCCAAGATAGTCCTTACAGTAGTCATCTTGGCAACAGGGGCAAATGTTTCTTCATAATTAATGCCATAATCTTGACGATTTCCAAGAACCACAAGTCGGGCTTATATCTATCGAGTGAGACATCAGATCGAAACTTAACTGAGTACACCCATTTACAGCCAATTGGTTTCATATTAGATGGACAAGTTATAATATCCCAAGTGTGATTGTCTTGAAGAGCCTGAATCTCTTCTTTCATCGCCTGCTACCAACAGGCTTGAGAAACTGCCTAAGCATAAGAGTGAGGAATAGGAATAGTATCGAGAGTTGCAATAAACAAGGTATGAGAAAAAACATACCTATCAGGTATCTGTCTATCTTGAGTGGAGCGCCGAAGTAGAGGAGCCACAGGATCATACGGCGGATTAGTGTCTGGAAAGAGTGTTGGAGAAGTTGGAGGACGTCGATGATACACCAGTCCTGATTTAAACCGCTCAATAGAAGAAGACAGCGCATCAAAAGCTGGAATATGAGCAATTGGAGGTTCAGAAATAACCTAAGACTGAAAGAAATATTGATTTTCAAAGAAAATTACATTTCAAGAGATCCGGATTTTGTTTGCATAAGCATCATAACAAATAAATCTTTTCTGAGTAGGACTATAACCCATAAATGCACATGTAACAGACTAAGCGACAAGTTTGTGACGATCAATAGAAAGGAGATGAACAAAACAAACACATCCAAAAGTATGAAGAGAATGATACTCAGGAAGTATGCCAAATAATCGTAAATAAGGAGAATCATAATTTAGAGTAACAGTAGGCAAACAATTGGTCAAATATACAGAAGTAGATGCAGCTTCTACCCAAAAACGAGAAAGCGTGGAGGAATCAATTAAAATAGTACAAGTAACATCTAAGAGGTGACAATTCTTATCTTATGTTCAACGACTTCATTTTGTTGAGGGGTATACGGGCAAAAATGTTTGGGAATAATTCTCTTTTGTTGGGGATAAAGCTGAAAGGATTGAGACATGTACTGCCCCACTGAGTCGGAGCGTAAGATTTTGATACAAGTATTGAACTGTGTCTTAACAAGTGCACCAAATTTTTAAAAGACATAAAACACATCAGTTTTAGAGCGAAAAAAATATATCCAGATAAATTGACTATAATCATCGATAAATGTCACAAAATAAAGATATTGATTATGAGAAATAACAAGACTCACACCCTAAACATCAGTATGTATAAGCTCAAAACGGGTAGTTGCATGACTACCATATATAGGGAAAGATAAAATTTTACTTTTATCAAGACGACAAGTAATACAATCAAAAGAGGCATTAGAAGAGGAAAACAAATCTTTATTACCCAGTAAACCATTTTTTAAAAGATGAGTTAAGACAGTAGAATTAGTATGACCTAATTTCTTATGCCATATCTCACTATTATTGGTTGTAGCCGTACAAGTAAGAGAAATAACATTAGGAAAGGAAAACTGTAAAGGATACAGACGTCCCACTTTAAGCCCCTTCGCGATCACTATCCCTGACACCTGATCCTGTACAAGAAAACCAACTCGAGAAAAGTGAACATCACAGTTATTATCAACCAATTGTCTAACAGAGATCAAATTAGTAGATAATTCAGGTGAGATAAAGACATTGCAGAAGGGATCCAAATTACCAACAACAGTGATGGGAAGAGTACTACCATTAGCAATTTCAATATTTTGCGTGCCCTCATACTTACGAACATCATGAAAACTCTTCGCAATAGCAGTCATATGATTAAAGGCACCCGAATCAACAATCCAAGAAGAAGTTGAGCTATTACTTGTACCTTGTAAGCCTAAAGCAGTAAAAGCAGATACAATCATCTGTTGAACCATTGCTGGTGTGAGAACAGAAGAATCAGAATTCACAGTGGGAGGTGCAGAAGAAGATGACTGAACATCAGCTTGGAATGCTTGGAATTTTGGCGATTTTGAGGCCGCATCCGACAATCTTTGATAAAGTGACCTTCTTTTTTACAGTAATTATATATTTTCTTGACACAATTTCGAGCAATGTGGCTAAATTCTTTGTAGTTGTAACACTGCAACTTATTTCATCCTCTCCCTTGCGCAACATAAGCAACATTAACAATTTTAGAAGAGATCCTATCAGAAGTCATACCTATTTTAGTAGATAATCGTTATTCCTCCCGCAATAATTCTCCCAAGCAAATATCCAAAGAAGGAATTGGATTACGGTTCAATAAACCGGCTTGAACAGGTTGAAACTCAGACCGAAACTTCATCAAAAATTGATCGCGTTGACTCTCAGTGTGAACCATTTGAAGAGTCGCAAGTGCTGTCTAGGGTACTTTGGTATAAATAATGGAAGAATATTCACTCCAAAGATTAATAAAAGCGGAATAAAATCCAATTGAAACTTTCGAGCGCTGTTATCTTGATAATAAATACGGTGCAAGTAGTCCCACATAACTTTAGCCATAGTACAGCAGCGAAGATTTGTGACAAGATGTGGTTCAAGTGTTTCCAACAACCAAGAAACCACCTTGGCATCGTTGACTTACTATTGGGCAAGTTCATTTTTATTAGCAGGAATTTTATAATAACTATTAATATAATCTGCTAATTCTTTTCCTTTTAAGAATATTTTAAATTGAAATTCTCATGTAGGAAAATTCTTTCCATTAAATTAAATAATAGAATTTTCAATAGACATGGCTAAACCCACTAATTTTTATTTTTTTATTTTTATATTTATTTTTATATTTTTAAATACTGACAGCTAAAAAAATATTAATTATGATGATCCGATATCAGAAAGTAGCACCACTGACAAATATCAAAAAATAACTTCACCCACTCTAACCTCTTCTGCGAGACCAACTTTGAATCTCCTGCGAGAGCTCTGGTGATGCTGAGACAGGTGCAGCAACAAAGAGGATGAAGAAGTCGAAGAATTACCAGGAGGCAACATTGAGGTTGCCGACTAACAAAAACCACAGAAAACTCCGATGATTACAGACGAGGGATCCACCGACCACAGAGAGCTCCGATGACCACAGAGGTTGCCTACTAATCCAAACAACTAAGCATCACCACAGAAAACTCCAATAATCACATATGAGAGTTCTGACAACCACAAAGAGCTCCGACGACCCGAAACTCATCCAAACAGAGATTCACGTCGGGTTCACCACAAAAATAGTCGAACACCTCCAGAGATGAGGTCAACTCCCCCAGAACAGAAAACCCATAAAGGGTTATCACCAAATCAACAGATACACCAGTTGCAAGTTGGAGCTTGCCGAAGTAGAGAAGAAAAGAAAATTCTTCCCGTTGTACACACAAAGACCTCCAGAGATTCAGACTAAGGCTACGACAATCAGAGAGGCTCTGATACCATGACAAATTTGGTCTGAATGCTTTTCCTTGTATTTCCCTTCAATTATATTGAAAATCTATACATTACATTAGTCAAATATTTCCAGCTCCTTAAATTAAGCTTTCGGTGCCGTAATTGCATCCCTATAAATGCCGTAATTATCTACTTAGTTTAGTCAACTATTTACACCTAATCTTTAATTATCTGATAACACTTGAAACATTAATGCACGTGCGTAAAAAGCTGCCGACGGTTTTTTTTTCTTCATGGCTTGAAAGGAATAGGGGATGTTTCAAAGACAAAGAACTTTCATTGGGAGAACTTAGGGATTTTTCAGTACTTTGAGTTCGTGGGTAAAGCTTTTGTAATGGAAGATAATTTTCAAAATCTGTTTTAGTTTTCCTTTCATTTTTGGGAAGTAGGTATTTCTTTTGTATATGTTCTATGTACTTAGGCTTATGCCTATTTTTTGGGAATAAAATTTTTTATTACTTATAAAAAGAAAAAGAAAAAATAATTTTTTCTCTTGATTAGAATAACATCAAGATCAAATCCATGAATCAGAATGCTCCACTTCATCTTTCATTCTTCTTCACTATTCTTTAACTGTAATACCCCCTTCCAAGTGCTAGGAATGCTATTAACATAACCCATTACAAATTAGCCAGGTACAAAAGGTTTTGTAAGCATTTAAAAACAATTCACAATCTTTGTTAATAAAAAGGCCAGTAGAACTTAATGAAAACCATAGTCTTGTGATATTCATACAAGTTTCATAACCAATAGATAAAACTTGCCACATTAAGGCCATGTTTGGATAGTGAGATGAGATGAGATAGTTTTAGATAAAAGTTGAATAGAATATTGTTAGAATAATATTTCTTAATATTATTATTGTTTTGCGATTTGAAAAAATTAAATTGTTTATTATATTTTATATGAGAATTTGAAAAAATTACAATGATGAAATGAGATGAGATGAAATTGTTTATTTATCCAAACGAGGGGCCTATTACAAAACTGCCTGTTCAGTCTCAATCTCCATAAGCTTCTCCTGAGCTGCGAACTCATCATCGTATATTTCTTCACATGGATAGTCAACATAAAAACAAGTGTGTGTGAATATGCACTAAACAATACATCACAAAGTAAACATAATCATAACCTAATGAAGCTTGCATTTAACCATCATGCATATCATAAAATTCTTTCCTACATCACATTAGATGAAACCATTAACATCCACAGAATTTTGCCCTTGTGTGCAAGGGTTTGGAATCAATCGTAAAATCAATAAGATGATGGATATCACTAGTGCGCATCTAATGTGACATTCATGCATTGCTATCCATTCATTTATTGTACTGACCTGAGCATGGGCAGCCTTTATCTGATCCAATAGCATTGACCTGAGCACTAGATTGCTTAATCAGCTGGCACATCTTGTACTGTCACAATCTTGAATCACTCTATGTCCAACAAAATGTCTTTAAGGACTTTACATGGTAGCAAGAAATACTCAGGGCGTCTACAACCACATGCAAAGTGATAATTAATGTTGGAGTCAGTCTTTCAACAATTCCAGCCATGTACACTACCCTCATTTTTAAACTCCTGATTGGAGAAATATTTGAGGTTCTTATGAAGAAATATTTTATTAACTAATTTTTTAAAGAAAATTCCCTCTTCTCTCCACTACACACTTCGTAAGTATGGACCGACACATCATGTGCTCTCCTATTGGTATAGCCATAGATACATGCATTTGAGGGGTTCAGTGGGTTTTTCCCCCAAAACATGCATATTTGCCAAGGTTGGAGTAGCACAAGGGTCATATAGTATTGATGCATGGCGAGATAATAGGGAAGGCTTCTGGAAGGAATACAAATTATAGTATTTTAGCAATTGTCACATTGTCAGTCATCATTTTCTGGTTGTAAAACCTCACCAATGTGCTATTACTCCAACCACGGTGGCATGGTTGTGGTTGTGGTTGTGGATTCAAGGATAATCACGTGTGCATTCACAACTTAAGAGTTTTTTATTTTTAATTGAAAATTTTAGAGTCATGAGTTCAGCAAGGTTAATGTGATAAATATTATTTTTGTGCCGTTCTTATTGCATATGGTCTATCATATTAGTTACATGCATGCTCACATTCATGTAGTCTACCTGGTTACACATATACCATTCTCAAATGACATTTTATTGGGAGGAAGGTTACTCCTTTATGTATTAATACTCTCTTTCTCAATATAAGGCTTTTCTTCTTTATGAGATGATATGAGCTGGAACTCATGTCTTTTGCCGTGAATCCTCCCATAATATCTTTCTCAAAATTATTGAGTTCACTGTTAAAAAGTTTTTGGTGCATGGCATCAATTTTGGTTCTTTTCGTTAGCTTCATCACTAGTAGATTCGCTTGTGGTGCTGCTTCTTTAAGGATGTCAAGCAATAAAATCCTTTTACTTGGCAGATTGGGGACCTAACATTGATGTAGTTGGATTTTGTTTTCTGGACCTTGCATCAAATTATCAACCTGCAGACTCATTAGTAAAATGGCTTGAAGCTGGTAAAGAGCCTATCTATATTGGGTTTGGTAGCCTTGTGAGTTTCTTTCTCCCATTTTTTGCTTTTGATATTGTGTGCATGTGTGTGCCTCTATATTGGTGAAAAATAACATCCAAGAAAATATTTGGCAATCTTTTTATTTTATTGCTCCCTTTTTAAATAACTAGATATCTATAATATTGATGAATGTTTATGTCATACGATATTCCCAAGAGATTATACTTCATCTCACATTGTTGTTTAGATCAATAATGGAAGATATATGTGGTAAAAGGTAAACAACATCCAGAATAATTACCAAAGTTAGAGAGCTTATCTTTTCTTTCCCTAAGCCTTCCTGCTTCTACTTAAGGGGGCTTTTAGATGTGAGCATTTTGTTATCTACTTGATAAGATACTGTGTAGCACTAGTTGGGAGGATGAATACTTTATTGTCATATTTGTAGTTAGGATCAAAAGAAAATAGCCCGAACATATTGACCAGAATTATATGCCAACCTCAGCTCTTTAACGCAATCTATTCTTAGCTGCTAATGAGATGACAGTGGATGACATCACTAATAGAAATATAAATAAATTGACCTTGCATGGATTTTTCCTGGCATTAAGGGTATCAAATAATAGCTAGTGTATGGGTTGGTTCAGAAAATAAATGAATTATTAATTGTAGAATATTATTCTCATTTTTCTGTTTTCGTTTTCTTCTTTATAGAATGTAATTAGGTGTTTTCTTTTGTATAATTCTTGTATGCATGGGCTGTGCCTATTTCATTCGATGAATAAATTTCTTTCTTATAAAAAAAAAATATATTCTTATTGGGCTTAAACCTTTTTTTTTTTAAATTAACAATTTGATTCATCATAATGTAATAAGCAAAGCTCATGTATACATGAAGTATACAAAAGAAACACCTAGTTACATTCTAATACTAAAAAAGCGACAATGAAAACTCATTGACTGCCCCTCCATTGAGTACAATAGCAGAAAACCAACTAAGTAAAGTACTTAGGACAGGTCTGGAAGAATCAGTAACCTCCTCTACTTCCCAATCCTGGATAGGTCTGGAAAAGTTAACATCCCAAAGCACCACTCCATTAGAGTAGCTCATCAATTCTAAAACTGAAGCTTGCTGATTAGTAACCAATTTGAAAACAACCCGATAGGCCCTAATCGAAGGAAAACACCAAAAGAAGGTTTCAAACAAATTTTTTTCTATTTGCCCAAGGAAAAAGACCCACCAAAGAAAAGAGATTGATATGGGGATATCTTTTTAGCTCCAAAATGTTTCAGTTATGCTCTTACATATTATTTGGGTAGGCAAAGGAAGGTGCACAATCTAATGAGGCTACTATGAGCATTTACTCATGGGCAGGGCAAGCTCTTCTATTCTAATTCAGTTATTCATGAGAGCCCTTGACTTCTGCGGGAGGCAGCTTTGCGGAATTTTCCACAATGGATGAAAGCATACTGGAGCAGTGTTTTGTGGTGGTGGAAGAACTTGGGTCGTTGACTTCTTTTTCCGGAGAAGAAGCAATGTTAGTATTTGGTAGAATAAGCATTGACTAACTGTGTGCCGGTATCCATGCTAATACAAAGGATTAAACCGTTACCCGTAATGAATGGGCAGAAAGTGCCAGATGGCTTTTTAAGTCAGTCATCAAGTCTCATTCTAGCAGTGTAAATTTTGTAACACATACAGCATCAAAAGGTAGACTGTTTGTCATGATAGAGCATTAGCTTTTAGTACTAATATATCTTAGTTGTAGTACTTTTGGAAAAAAGAATAATATTATTAAATACCTGGAATGAAGAAACAACATAGCTATAAAATCACTAGCAGCTTGAGGATGCATAGCTGGATGTGTGCAAGACTCTAGATGATAAGATAAGTAGTGAAGTTAATTCTGAGTAGGTTCTACCAATTGAAGACGAAATGAGGCAGGGTGCTTTGAGATTGTTTTGAAATGTATAACAAACAAAATCATGTGTGAGAGTGATTATGTTACTTTGAAAGCATTACAAAGAAAGAAGTAGCTGAAAATGAGGTGGATAATAGTTTAGGGGAAGAAATAATATTAGAGAGGTGAATTTGGACCATGGTCCTAATAGGGCGAACTCTTCTTCTTTGTTACTGTTGAGGGATAATACCCAATGAGGGTTTACGTAGAATGTACTCCATAGTGTATGTGTGTGTGTATTGCAATAGTGAGAGGGTATGACGTTTTTTTTTTTTTTTTTTTTTTGTCTACCCTTCATTTTCTCTCAACCCTTACCTTGACATGGTATCAAAGAGGCTTTGACTTCTTTGACTCTTTTATTCAGTTCATTTTCTAAAGGGGCTTGGTGGTTGTCAGAATTGGGTTGGTGTGCTGACAATATTGATTACGTGATTTCTCGGTTGGTTGGGGTTCAATTGTGTGCCGGCTCTTTTGTGGTGACTGGTGGTATGTTAGCTCCGGGTGACTTTGGGAGAGGACGTGGTGTGAAGGTATATAATTAAGGAACACATGGGCTGTAAAGAAATATAGTAGTAGGTGTGTACATATATGGTAGCAGGAATGTGGAGTTGGGTTGGGCTCTTTAGTCTGATGCAGTAAGAGTCTTGTACAGTAATAGTTAGTTAGTTACAGCATGAGCCATGTGCAGAAGTTGTAAAAAAGAGGTCCATGTAAATACAGAGGACTCATTGGGTGATTTTTCTTCAATGAAGGGATTGGAGGTTATGGCTTCGTCCAAAGCCAGTCCATTTTTGTTCTTAATTTTTTTATTCTTCTTTCTTATTCTTTTTTTTTTTCCTGCCAAGAGTCCTACCAAGTTGGTATCAAAGAAGTTGCAATCCAAAGGGCAACTGTGAAGAATCAAAGATGGCGGAGGATACTCGAATCAATCAACTATTGGAGTCACTTGCTACGACCAATAGGCGATTGGGATAGCAAAAGCAAGTACATGATGAATGCTCAAGTACCTTGAAGAATATAATGGTTCAGTTTAGGCAGATTAATGAGAATTTCCAGTCTTATACCAATGGTAATTATAATGGCCAAATCGAAGAGTAGAGGATGATAAAGCAGAAACTTCAGCAGTTGGTTAGATTGTAGCAAGTTTTGTCAGAAAAGTTAGGCTTGAGTTTCCAAGTTTTGATAGAACTAATCCAGATGGTTGGATTTACAAAGCCAACCTACATTTCTCATAACACCATAGGGGTTATAAGCAGAAGCTTTTTTTGACTTCTTATCACATGTTAGTAGATGCCTTGGTATGGTTCCAAGAAGTTGAAGATTCTAGCTGTTTTTTCATAATTGGGATGCATTTACCCAAGTCTTGTGAGTGATATTTGGGAGTGCTCTCTATGAAGATCCAATAGAGGCTCTAATGATCTTGAAGCAGACCACGACCGCGGCACTTTTCATTGCACAGTTTGAATTAATTTCTCATCGGCTCAAGGGCTTATTTGAAAGTTATATGTTGAGTTGTTTTCTGAGTGGCCGAATGGATGATATTGGACTGCCGTTTGAATGTTGAGTTCCAGCAATTTATTATCAACCTTGGATTAGCAAGCTTACAAGAAGAGTTGTTGAATACAAATAAGAAAATTCCTGTAGTTAATCAGAAAGGTGGGAATCATCCTGGGACTTATTCTAATAATCCTAGATATGGTAGCAACTCCTCAATGGATTTCCAGAAACCCAGTATTCCAATACAGAACCTCAAATGGAGGAAAAGCACAAAAAAGGGCCATGCTTCAATTGTGATGAAATATGTAGTAAGGGTCATGTTTGTAAAAACCCAAAATCTACTTGATGGAGGGTGTACATATTGATGAAGGGAGGATGAGGCATGATTGGAGGATTCCAAGGCTGTAGTGGGTGATGGAGAAACTGAATTGGTGTAGGGAATTCCTAGATTTCATTGCATGCAATTATTGGGTGTCCTAACCCCATAACTATGAGGTTCTTGGGCCAAATTGGGTCTTATTGGGTGGTGATTTAGTAGATATTGGTAGCACTAGTAATTTCTTGGATTCTTCAATTGTGTCCAAATGTGAACTTCTTGTTTCTTCTAATGATCAACTTAAGGTCAAAATAGCTAATTGGGAACCGAATGTGAGTAATGGAAAATGTGGACTAGTGGAAGTGGAAGTGAAAGTGCAAGGGCTACAATTTTCTAAGGAATTCTAAGTCATAACTTTGGAAGTTTGTGATGTAGTACTTGAGGTTCAATGGTTGTAGCACCTAGGTCCCATTGTATGGGATTTTCTTAAGCTGCCTATGGAGTTTTCTTCTGGTGATAGAACTCATGTTCGGTTTACTGTTTCTATTTGCATTTTGGTTAATGATGGTTGTTTAGACAAACTTCCTAAGATGGAAAGAAGAGGGGTAGTTTTGCAGTTGACAGCCAACAATAAGGAAGTTACTTCAGTTGACCTATTGAATGGAAGTAGTGATTGTTTAGCTACACCCCCACACAATCATCAGACCAGCAAATTGCTAAAGGAGTTTGAAGTAGTATTTCAAGAACCAAAACAGTTACCACCTCTCAGCAGAAAGCTAGACCGCCATATTAATTTGAAGGAAGTAGCCATAGCAGTTTGTGTACGTCCTTATCAATATCCTTTCTATGAAAGATTTGAGATAAAAAAAGATAGTCATGGGACTTTTGGGGTTGGGGGTTATTCATGCTAGTCAAAGGACATTTTCTTCTCCTGTTCTATTGGCTAGGAAGGCGGATGAGAATTGGAGGATGCGTATTGATTATAGAGCCCATAATCAAGAGACATTTAAGGAAAAATCTCCAATACCATAGTTTGATGAGCTGATTGATGAGTTATATGGTGTTATGACTTTCTCTAAGCTTGATCTACTATCCGGTTATCACCAAATAACGGTCAGGCTAGAGATATACACAAGACCGCTTTTAAGACCCATGAGGGTCACTATAATTTTTTCCTGATGCCCTCTAGGCCCACTAATGCTACTTCAACTATTAGGGCTTGATGAGTGATGTATTTAGACCCTACTTAATGAGATTTGTTATTGTCCTCTTGATCACATTGGTTTACAGCAAATTTGTTGAAAATCATTTGATGTCTTTGAGAACAGTACTGGTCATATTGCAGCACTGCCAGCTTTATGCAAAGATATCAAAATGTGTGAGGTTGAATAATTTTTGGTTATGTCATTTCAGAGAATGGTGTTAAGGCTAATCCAACCAAGATTGAATCCATGTTAAGTTGGCCTATTCCCACACTTTCAAGTCTTTGAGAAGTTTTATTAGGTTAACTAGATGTTACAGGAAATTTATTAAAGGATACGGCCTTATTGCAGCAAAACTTACTGTCTTGTAAAAAAGAGCTTGTTTAAGTGGAACCAAACTGAAACTGATTGAATATAAAAGCTCAAGTCAGTGATTACTTCACCACCAGTGTTGGGCTCTTCCCAATTTTGAGAAGACTTTCATTGTGGAGTGCGCTGCTTCTGAGGAAGGGTAGGGACTATTTTGATGCAGGAAAACAAACCTATTGCCTATCTCAACCGAGCATTGAAACAAGGAGCTTTGTGTCTTTCTACTTACAAAAAAGAGTTGTTGGCTTTAGTACAGGTAGTGAGGAAGTGGTAGCCTTACTTGTAGGGATACCTTTTTAGGTGAAGATGAATCACAAGAGCCTTAAGTTTTTGCTGAAGCAAAGGGTAAGTGCACCTTTTCTGTAAAAATGGATTATAAAGTTACTTGGGTATGACTTCACTGTAGAATATCGGAAGGGCAATGAGAACCATGTAATTGATACACTTTCTTGAAGACAGAAATTTCAGCCTTAGTGTAGTAGACTTGAGTATGACGAAGAAGGGTTCTCATCTCTCATTTCTTATACCTCTCCAAAGTGGCTTGTTGAAACCAAACCTTCCTAACAACTGTTAAGGAGATAATTAGGTGTAAACTGTGTAAATATTTGACTAAACTAAAGTAAACAATTGAGACACCGAAATTAAGTAGTTGTAGGCACCGAAAGTATCAGTTGAGGTGGCAGAAATACTTGACTATGTGATGTATAGATTTTTTATATAATTAAAAAAAATACAAGGAAAGGTAATTCAGACCAATTGACATGGTATCAGAGCTGTTACTCTGTTTTCCGTCTCTGTGGTCTTAATCTTGGTGTGCGATTTCCATCGTTATTTGTGAGAACTTGTGTGCTGTCGGCGGGAGAAATTTTCTTCTCTATTTTTCGCACATTTTCTAGTTCCTAGAGGAGAATCAGAGCTCTTTGTGTCGAGTCCTCCTCTCAGTTTGCATTTCGTTGGCTGTTGGAGCTCTATCGGCGTTGGGAGTCTTGCTTTTGGTTGTGGGTCTCTTATTCTGGTGTGTTTGTGGTCGTTAAAACCCTCTGTGGTGGATCTTAGCTTTTCTGTGGTGGTTTCGAGCTGGTCGGCGATCTCTGTGACGGGAACGACATCTCTGGCGATCTCTGTTAAGCTTGGCGTAAGCAGCAAGATTTGTCTTCCGTCTAAATTGTCACTTGGGCGTGTGCGGCAGGATTGGCGTGACTTCAACGTGCTGGGCAACGTGATTTCAGCGGCAGGATTGTTCTGTCTGATTGGCACTTGGGCCCTATTCTTGTGGGCTTACTCCTTGTGGGCTTAAGTAATTTTTTTTTTGGCAGCCTGAATATTTATTCGAAAACTAACAAGATTCTTTGGCGTGGCCTACTAATCCTATTTGGTTGGATTTTTATTATTTTCTTTGTGATTTTCATCATGTCTGTGGAAAATACCATTGTTCGCTTTACTAGAAAGAATTTTTCTATGTGGGAATTTTAATTTAAAATGTTCTTGAAAGGAAAAGCATTATCAAACCATATTGATAATTCTGTTCGAGTTCCTAGTGATGAAAAAGAACGTGCACAATGGGAGATCAAGGATGCTCAAGTGATCTCCTGGCTATTGGGAACACTAGAACCTCATCTTGTCACTAATCTTCGATGTTTTACTACAGCTCAGGCTATGTGGGATTACCTGCATCGTATTTATCATCAAGATCACAACGCTCAAAAATTTCAATTGGAGTTGGAAATTAGCAATTTCAATCAAGGTAATTTGACTATTGAGCAATTTTATTTTGAGTTTATTAACCTTTGGAGCGAGTATTCTGCTATTATTCATGCTAAGGTTCCCACCACGGCACTCGCGGCTCTTCAAGCGGTTCATGATGAGAGTCAACACGATCAGTTTTTGATGAAGCTTCGACTGAATTTGAGCCTGTACGCACTGATTTATAAAACCGTAATCCAGTTCCTTCTTTGGATATTTGTTTGAGAGATTTATTGCATGAAGAATAATGGTTATCCACTCAGATGGGCATGATTTCTGAAAAGTTATTTCTGAGCCTTCAAATGTAGCCTATGCAGCATAAGGGAGAGGGAAGAATAAGTTGCAATGTTACAGTTGCAAGGAGTTTGGTCACATCGCTTGCAATTGTCTTAAGAAAGTTTGCAACTACTGCAAGAAAGAGGGACACATCATCAAAGACTGTCGGATGCGGCCTCAGAATCGCCAATCCCAAACTTTTCAGGCTGCTGTTCAGCCATCGTCTTCTTCTGCGCCCCCCACTGTAAGCTCTAATTCATCTGTTCTCACACCTGCCATAGTTCAACAGATAATTGCGTCCGCTTTTATGGATTTAAGCCTACAAGGTATAGGTACTACCTCCACTTCTTCTTGGATTGTTGATTCAGATGCTTCTAATCATATGACTGGTAATATGATTGGTCTCCATAATGTTCGTAAATATGGAGGCACGCAAAATATTCAGATTGTTGATAGCAGTACTCTTCCTATTACTGTTGTTGGTCATTTATGTTCTTCATTCCGAAATGTTTTTGCTCTCCTGGATTATCTACCAATTTGATTTTTGTTGGACAATTGGTGGATCATAACTGTGACGTTCATTTTTCTTGTAGTGGTTGTTTTATGCGAGATCAGGTATCGGGGACGGTGATCGCGAAGGAGCCTAAAGTGGAACGTTTATTTCCTTTATAGTTTTCCATTCCTAATATTATTTCTCTTGCATGTACGGCGCCAATAATAATGAAGTCTGGCATAAGAAATTGGGTCACCCCAATTCTGTTGTCTTGACTCATCTTATGAAACATGTTATTTACATATTATTTGTAGGCTATAATTAAAGGAATTCTGGGCTATTTAATAAGAAGGAAACTCTCCATTGAGAGGTATTCAAACTAATTTGACATGGTACTGAAGCCCTGAATTTAAAATTTTTGGGGTATTGTTTTCTTATTATTGGTGTTTTCTGTTGCTGTCGGCAGTTTCTGTTCTTGGGCCGACGCTTTCTGGTGTTGCGGACAATTTCTGTTCTTGGTGGTCAACACTTTCTAGTGATCTTAGGCTATTGGAAACTCTTGGTTTTGAGTAGTTTCTATTATGTGGTAGTCATGTCAAGCAAAAATTCAATAATTTGATTTAATGGCAAAAGTTATGCAAGCTAGGAATTTCAATTTAGGATGTTTTTGAAAGGGGAGGAACTAAGGGGTCATATGGATGGATCTTCTACAACTCCTATTGATCTCAAAGAGTTTAGTTCGTGGTCTAGCAAGGATGCCAAGATTGTTTCCTAGCTATTAAGTTCTATTGAACCAAATATGGTCAACAATTCTTTATTCGTTTACTACTGCTAAGGAGATGTGGGATTATTTCAGGAGAGTCTATTATCAAGATAATACTACTCGAAAGTTTCGAGTTAGAAATTGCAAACAATAGACAAGTTAATCTTTCTATTGAACAATTCACTCCACATATTTCTTAAATCTGTGGAGTGAATATTTTGGTATAGTTTATTCCAAAGTTTCTAAGGAAGCCGTACAAGCACTGCAAGTTGTCCATGTTGAGGGTCAAAGAGACCAATTTCTAATGAAGCTAAGACCATAACTTGAGACTATGTGAGCTGGTTTGATAAATTGTAATCCTCTTCCTTCCTTGGATGTGTGCATAGGGGATTATTACGAGAAGATCAACGTCTTGCCACTCAACTTGGCTAAACTCAAGAAATTGTGACTACTGAGATGGTTAATGTGGCATATGCTGCTCAAGGGAACGGAAGATCAAGACATAGATATAGTGATACAGTTGCAATGAATTTGGGTATATTACAAAGCATTGCAGTAGGAAATTCTGCAATTATTTCAAGGAGGACGGACATATCATTAAAGACTATTGCGTCTGACCTCATAATCGACAGGGTCAAGTGTTTCACACTGATGTCCAGTCCAATTTAGTTGTTTGTCCCTGCTCCAGGGCAACAACTTACAACCAGTTCTTTATATACTCTTACACCCGAGATGGTCCAACAAATAATGTCTCCGCTTTCTCCGCTTTTGCCCTTCAAAGTAAGGGAAATCTACTCACCTCTCCTTGGTTGGTTGACTCTGCAGCTACCAATCATGACTGGAAATGCAAGTGCTTTACATGATATTCATAAGTATAAGGGTGACTGGCACATTCAAATAGTCAATGTTAGTACCCTTCCTATCACTGTCTTATTAGATTTTTCTAAAGGATCTAAATTTTGGAAAATGGTTCTAAAATGTATTCCTCTGGTTATAGATAACTCTAAATGGCGTGTGAGGGACGGAAATATCTTGTTTTGGAGGGATAGGTGGTTGGATAGTGGCCCTTTGGTTGATTCCAACTCTATTGTGGAGTCACCTTTGCTAAAAGTGGCTGATGTTAAGAGTGGCTAATAGCTGGGATATTGAGGCCTTGGTAAGGCTAGTTGGGTTGGAAAAAAAAATGTGAAATTTTAGTTCTTTGGCTAGTCATAAAGCAGGAAATGATATTCTTGTGTGACTTAATAATAAGGATGGTTGTTTTTCTGCAAAATCAGTTTGGCAATAATGTCTTACGGTGGCTGGTTCAAAGATTCCCTGGGCTAAGTATGTAACGCCCCAGTCCCGCATGGATTGGAGAGTTAATTCCTATCACAGAACCCACATTTCAACATAATAATTAAAGAATCAAAATTCTGAAATATAATATAAAACTTGATCTTAAAACTCACTTCTTCAATATCATCAATTCCAAAAATGCTAAGTCACCAGAATACAATGATATTTTCTTACTAAACATTATCAATATTCATCTAAATTCTCTATACTTAATCAACCATTTTCAAGCTATCTCACCCAATACTTCATAATCCATTCCTTGGCTGAAATATTCAAACTTATCTGATCTGAAAAATATTTATAGATAAGGGGTGAGTTTAACCATAACTCAGTAAGCAGAGGACATATACAAGAGTGCAAACATGAGCATTTTCAAAAGAAACTTCATATGCATGAACCAGAAATCCTTTTATTTTTATATACAAATTTTTAAAATATTATCAATAAAATAGAACGACATTTCAATCATTTTACATGTAGAAAATCACTATTCATTATCAAAAACACTTTGGCGTAAGTAACTGTACAATCTCATCTTATCCTCATATCATAACATGTATCATGTTTAACCCCCGTGGTAGGGTTGTGCTATCCCCGGTGGCCAAATCAGGCAGTATCATATTGTGAGATTTTCCCTTATTCGTTCTCGGAGCCCTGAGTGTGCACACAGAAAAAAAATACATACAGGACCACTTTGGGAAATAAAGTGGTTGCACTCCTATCATATTATATCATAGTAGTACCAACAATATCACGTGAATCTATATCATCATATCAGAACCATATTCCAAAACAGATTAAACAGATAAGAATGCCAGAGGTCTTCATATCCATATCATATCATGTCATGTTATATCAAATCATGTACCAAACTTGTTCATATCATTTTTAAATAACCAACAACTCTAAACATTTCACATCACATAAATAAAACATCATTTTTCATACTTGCTCTTTTATACATTTCATAAACATATCAATATTGCTCATGTTTACACTATACATGATACAGATATTTTTCTCTTTTTTATATAGATTTCATGAGTAATGCAAATAATTGACCGATGTTATTTTTCCCAAGTTCTTATTTATAACAAAAACATGCAAAATTTTCAGAAAGTCATCCTCGGTTTGAGAGTTGGTGTAAAACCCAGTATAATAACCACCTGGACTTATTAGCTTTTTCAGAAATTTTCCACACAGTGCTGAACAAATAATAATTGACACCTATAAAATAATTATATAATTCGTAAATTTTCAAATAATCATAAACTTTGAAAATAGAACCTAAGAGATAAAATCTAATATCTTCTCTTAACCTCTAAAATTCTTAAAAAAATCCTCAAAACCCCAGAGTATCAACTCTCTCCAAAAAAAAAATGTTTTGAATTTATCAAAACCCTCGAAAACCTTAAAATACCTTAAAATATCATAAATCCTCTAATTCCTCAATTTTCACTTAATGATCAAATAACCCAAGTTTTCCAACCGACACCAAACCTCTTCAGAAATCAGAAATCAAAACACTTAAATACTGAAAAAGTGTTAAAATGAAAACTATTACAGGATATAAAGTAAATTTAGAGCTGAAGCCCAAAAACAAGTTTAGAAAATGAACCCAACATTTCATAAAAACTCCCTCAACATGAAAAGCACTTCGACAAAGCAACAGAAAATACTCTTATTATGGAAACTAAGAAACGTGTGGGGTGATACAGTTGGAGCTTACCAAAGAGGGAGGAAGACCTCGACAGAGACTTGGGTGGAGATGGGAGGCTAAGCTACTTAGAGAGAGAGAGGCAGATGAGAGAGATCCATGAGACACGAAGGAACGGAGAGGAACCAGTGACTCACCGATTGGTACGGTTGGGAGTAGTGGTGGCTCGCTCACTACGGTGGTCCCGTCGAGGGCAATGGCCGTGGTGCGATATGGATAGATGCAGGAGCAAGGCTGCTCTGTTTCGGGTTGCCAAAAATAGGGGATTTCTATGTGATGGCAAGTGGCTTGTTGGCCGAGTGTGGTGTATTAAAGTGGCTGTCGAGGTTCTCGGATTGGCCTTATGTGGTGATGAGGACAATCTACTGGTGGAGGCAACGACGGGGCTGGCTAAAAAAATGCAGTCTTAGTTTAAACACAAAAAAAGGCCACGTAGTGGAGGGCAACATCAATGGAGGTTTGTGGCTTGAGGATTCTTGATGAAAAATATGTAACCGTGTACATATGTATAAAAAAAAGGTGATTGAGAGGCCAAAAGGAAACCCTAGAGAGATGAGGGATGGAGAGACGTATGCATGGGTTTGAGGGCTATGCTAAAACTTGCGGAAGTGAAGAACAAGGCACCCGTGCAAAGGTCTCCAAGTGTGACCTATGAAGTTAATGTGTAAACCTATATAGGTGTCGCCGTGAACCCTAGTGGAAAATGTGCATGCGGAGGATACGGACAGTGAAGGAAATCATAGTTTGAAAGGTAACTTCATATCTATAACATTAACTGCACCGAAAATAGAGGAAGAAATTACTAGATGGCAGGTGTGCATGGCGTGGGTTTAAGAGTTCTATTTATAAATAGAAAAACAGAAAAAAATTAAAATAATAAAATAATATAAATAAATAAATAAATTTGGGTATTTAAGAATTTTTAATAGAAAAGAAACTCTAGAATCCGTTAAAAAAATACATAAATAAATAAACTTAGCTCGAAATCTAAATATTCGAAAATCTCAAATGGACTATAGATGCATTTAGAACTGTTAGAAAGCATGTAATTAATGTAACCTTTGAGGGTAGTGTAACCTCTGAGGGTATAAATGTCTATTGTATGTGGTGTATATATACATAGTGATAGGTCAATGAATAAGTAGTAGAAAACACTTTTAGGTTAGCTGTTATTACATGGTATCAGAGAAACCTGTCTGTGGTGAGTGCTGTGTGGGCGAGTTCACTGTTGTGAGCTCGTCGGTGTGTTTTCCAGTGGAGTATCCGGTTGCTGTGGTCGAATCTAACATCTCTGTCGTCTTCTTCAGCACGTTATGAGCTCTTCGGTGTGTTTTCCAGCACCCCAGTGTTCGCCGTTGTCTTCCGCACGTTCCGATGGTTTCTCGTCGTGATCGACGCTACGTAGGTCACTGAAGTGTTGTTGCCGGCCAGTTTCCGGTGTCGTATCCGGTAGTGGGAACCACGGTTGAAGTCACCACAGTTTCTGTGGTCGTCGGAAGGTTCTCGTCGCCATCAGCCGCCGGGAAAACATCTATGTCGCCGGCAACAGGTGAAGTGCCAGAGTGTTTGGTTGCAGGTATAGGCTATCCTATTCTCAAGTGTGAATATTCCAAACCTGGAATAAGAACTTATTTCTATCTGGAATACGGTTTGTTTGGTAATGGGGATAATCAAGTCTTATTCACGGTTAGGATAAACTCATCCGGGTTTGACAATTAAAATTCCGGTACGATCCTAACCTGATACCGATACCAATACAGGGCCGATACCGGCAGATACAAAGCCGATACCAGCCGAAACATACCGGTTCAGCCAATCAGTGTCTACTTTGACCGAATCAGTTCGATACAGAGCCAAAATTTGGCTATTCAGGTGGATTTTTGGGGTATTTGAGCTGGATTTCAAGTTTTCAGATCATATTTTCTTGTTTTTCATACATATCACGAATTTTGTGTGAAACTTTACTTCTAAAGTGGAATTTTGATATTTATTTGCATCTATGGCAACTAAGTTTGAGTCATTATCAGTTGGTTCAAACTTCAATATGCCTATGACTTCTACAAAGTTGAATGGAAAGAACTATATGCTATGGTCAAAATCTGTTACTATATATTTGAAAGGCAAGGGACTTTCTAATCATCTGGTTGGTCCAAAACCTAATCCAAATGATTCTAAATTTCTCAATGGGAGTAAGAAGATGCTCAAATCTTGTCTTTGATGTTGACTAGTATTGAGCCTAATATTTGCTCTAGTGTTATCCATTTCGACACTGTCCAAAAAGTGTGGAACCATCTCAAACATATGTATTCCGGCGTTGGGAATACAACTCGTATTTATGAACTATGTAAGCAGTTTTTTGGGTTGGAACAAGGTACTTTGGGCTTGGAAGAGTACTATTCTCAAGTGATGAGCATATGTGAAGAACTCAAGATATATCAACCTATTACTTCTGATGTTTCATGTATGTTGAAATAACGTGAAGAGTTTAATGTTGTTCGGTTCCTTGTTGGTTTAAAACCCGAATATGAGTCGGTTCGTTCTCAAATTTTGGCGGGTCCACAACTAACTTCATTTCCTGGGGTGTTCTCCCGACTTCAACATGCCACATTATCGGGGCATGAATCTCAGTTGTCTTCTGATTAGATTAGTGAGAGGTCCACTTTGGTTGCCTCTTATATTGCTTCTAGTGGGCGTGGAAGCCGAGGTGGTAGAAGTGTACGTGGAGGACGTTATACCAGAAGTAATCGCACAAGAGGTTGAGAGCCTCGTAAGTGCACCCATTGTGGTCGTGCTAACCATTCAGTAGACTATTGTTGGGATTTACATGGTAGACCATCTGGGTTAGCTAATCAGGCTATGTGCCAAGATGCTACATCACAACCGACGACCTCCAATCCTGATATGATGAGTGTATCAAAAGATGAGTATGAGCAGTTTTTGAAGGGCACACGGGCTTCATCTTCCACGGCTACTCTTACCCACTCAGGTATAGCATCTGCATGCCTAGTCTCATCCGCTCAAGGTCCATGGATCATTGATTCAAGAGCTAATGAACATTTGACCGGTTTATCTTTTGCCTTATCCAAGTTAAATACTGACACATCTCTAAAAAGTGTTACTCTTACTAATGGGTCTCTTGCTCTAGTTACAGGCATTGGATCCACTAAGCTCACTGACTCTATATCCTTATCATCCGTTTTATATGCTTCTAGTTTTCCTTTTGGTTTGTTGTCTATTAATCAGATTACTCAAAATCTTTAATGTTCAATGACTTTTTATCCTTTTTCATGTGTTTTTCAAGATCTCAAGACGAGGACGAAGATTGGTACGGGGCATGAAGCTGGTGGCCTCTATTATCTTGATGTCCAACAGTCACCCACTCGAGCTTTTACACCTCCTGTCTCATCTGCTTATAAATGGCATTGTCGCCTTGGTCACCCCCCTCTTTCTCTTTTAATGTATCAAGTTAAGAACTTGGGAAGTGTGTCATTTTTCTTGTGAAGCATGTCAACTTAGTAAACATCATCATGTGTCTTTTGTACCTTGGGTTTATAAACGAGCGTCGAGTTCTTTTGAATTGGTTCACTCTGATATATGGGGACCAATCAACATTGAATCAAATAAGTTTCAATATTTTGTTACATTTATTGATGATTACTCTCGTGTCACCTAGTTGTATTTGATGAAAGTAAGATCTGAACTTCTTTCCATATTCCAAGCGTTCTAAAAAGAAATTAAAACTCAATTCAACAATAAGATTCAAGTTTTGCGTTCTGATAATGCTAAAGAGTATCTATCTATCTAGTGCCTTCACTACTTACTTAAGTAGCAAAGGAGTTGTTCATCAAACTTTGTGTCTTATACACCTCAACAGAATGGGGTGACTGAATGCAAAAATCGTCACTTGGTAGATGTAACCCGAGCTCTATTACTGCACATGCATGTTCCTAAACGATTTTGGAGTGATGGTGTTCTTACTGCTTGTTACCTTATTAACTGTATGCCTTCATCAGTTCTTGATGGTTTATCTCCTTTCTCCACCTTATTTCCTTCATTACCACCGTTTATCCTTCCTTCAAAAATCTTTGGGTGTGTGTGCTATGTTCATAACCTTGACCCAGGTTGTGATAAGCTTGATCCTCGTTCTACCAAGTGTTTTTTTGTTGGTTATTCTTGGACTCAAAAAGGATATCGTTGTTATAGTCCTATTCTTAGACACTACTTTATTAGTGCTGACGTTACCTTCTTCGAGTCCATACCTTATTTCTCTGACACAATCTCGAGTGTTGAGTGTGATCCTCTACCATTACCAACTCTTATACTTTCTCCTCCTGTCGTTGGTCCTCCACCTCCACCCCCACCTCCACCCCCTCCCTTACAGATTTACTCACGTCGCTCAAGTTGCCGGCTCCCATGCCC
Organism: Platycarya strobilacea; assembly: GCA_036898215.1. Lineage (NCBI taxonomy): Eukaryota > Viridiplantae > Streptophyta > Magnoliopsida > Fagales > Juglandaceae > Platycarya > Platycarya strobilacea. The sequence goes on along the minus strand of CM072555.1, from coordinate 19,981,110 downwards.
CCACCAGCTATGTCTCCATCTTCAGATCCCGGGTTGCCCAGTACATCAGACTCTTTACCTATTGCCCTCCGCAAAGGTACTCGTTCTTGTGTTACTCAGCATCCAATTAGCCAATTTGTTTCCTATCATGCCTTATCTCCTTCATTCTCATGTTTTACATCTCAACTTTCAAAACTTTCTATTCCTAAGACAGTTCAGGATGCTTTATCTGATCCGAGATGGAAGACAGCTATGGAAAATGAAATGAATGCCCTTCATCATAATGGAACATGGGATCTTGTTCCACTACCACCAAGTAAACAACCCGTTGGCCATAAATGGGTATATACAATCAAATTCCATCCTGATGGGTCTGTGGAGCGTCTGAAAGCACATTTGGTTGCAAAAGGCTGCACGCAAACATATGGCATTGATTACGAGGAGACATTCTCCCCTGTTGCCAAAATCTCTTTTGTTTGAGTATTGATCTCTCTTGTTGCTAATTTAGACTGGCCTTTATTTCAGCTGTATGTTAAAAATGAATTTCTCCATGGTGACTTGCATAAGGAGGTTTATATGGAGCAACCACCTGGATTTGTTGCTCAGAAGGAGTATCGAGGTACTGTATGTAAGTTAAAGAAGGCAATGTATGGTTTGAAACAATCTCCCCGAGCATGGTTTGGGAGGTTCTCTGATGCTGTATTGGCATTTGGTCTTCATAGATACCAAACAGATCATTTTGTATTTTACTTACATAGTGATGCAGGTCACATTTTACTGGTTGTATATGTGGATGACATTGTGATTACTGGGAGTGACTCTGCCGGGATTACGCGACTAAAACAGTTTCTACATTTTCAGTTTCAAACAAAAGACTTGGGCAAGCTTAGATATTTCCTTGGAATTGAAGTTGGTAGATCTAAAAAGGGTATCAATCTGTCTCAGAGAAAATATGTTCTTGACCTTCTAGAAGAAACTGGCATGTTGGGTGCACGACCTATTGACACCCCTATGGATCCGAATCGTGCATTCTTGAAAGAGGAAGTGGAATTGTTTGGAGATCCAGATAGGTATCGAAGACTTGTCGGAAAATTAAATTATCTCACTGTCACTAGACCAGACATCTCTTATGCAATGAGTGTACTAAGTCAGTTTTTACAAATGCCACAAGTCATACATTGGGATACTGTAATTCATATTCTTCGTTATCTTAAGCGAGCTCTTGACCTTGGATTGTTGTATCGACCAAATGGGCATCTCAGAGTAGAAGCCTTTTCAGATACTGATTGGGCAGGATTTCCTTCAGATAGAAGATCTACTACTGGATATTGTACTTTTGTGGGAGGTAATTTGGTTACATAGAAGAATAAGAAACAAGCAGTAGTAGCTCGATCAAGTGCAGAAGCCAACACACTACTAGTGAACTGACATGGTTGCAACATTTCCTCCAAGAGATTGGGTTCCCAGCTTCTACTCCTCTTAAACTATTTTGTGATAATCAAACTGCAGTGCATATTGTCTCTAATCCTATATTTCATGAGAGGACTAAACACAGCATTCGCGATATTGATAGTTCTAATCCTATATTGATTGTCACTTCATTCGTGATAAGATACTAAGTGGTGACATTTCTACACCTTTTATAAAATCTACTGACTAACTCGCAGATATGTTCACTAAGTCTTTGTGTTTTAATCGTTTAAAACTTATTTGTTACAAGTTAGGCTTATATGATATATATGCCTGAACTTGAGGGAGAGTGTTAGAAAGCATGTAATTAGTGTAACCTCTGAGGGTAGTGTAACCTCTGAGGGTATAAATGTCTATTGTATGTGGTGTATATATACATAGTGATAGGTTAATGAATAAGTAGTAGAAAATACTTTTAGGTTATCTGTTGTTACAAGAACCAATAATCTTAGAAGGAAGTATGGTGCTGGAGCGGGGTGTTACATTAGTGGGTTTGGCATGAAGTTTTACCAAAAAAAAATATCTTTTTTTTTTTTTTATGGAAGGCTTTTCATGGGGGGTTGAGTGTGGATGATAGACTGAGAAAATTCTAATTATTTCTAAATGTGATTGCTGTTTGGGAGGGAATTATGAAGATTTGAGCCATGTTCTAGCTACAGGAGAGGTTGCTTCAATTATTTGGAAGAGATTCTCTTTCATATTGGGTGTTCCTTATGACCCGAATAGAACTTGGAGTGAGTTGATGTTGACATGGTTTCATCAGGCAACTAGATCTTCTCAGATTGGTAATATTCTGGGGTTGCTTCCTTGTATTATCTCTTGAAAATTGTGGCATCGGAGGTGTAAAGCTAGAATGGAAAGTCAGATAATATCAATGGAAGAATTAGTGAGGTCTATCTGTTTTTGGTTGCTGAAAGTGTAAGACAATTTTAAAAAGTTGACTAAACTGCCATTTGCAGATAGGCTTCAACTAAAAGAATTAGCTATCTCACAATGTAACAAGAGGTGTTCTATTGTCTCACTAGATCTCTTACACATGCAACACCAGTCAAGGATAACTACCTGTTGTTTCCACAGATTATCAATAAAACAAAGTGTGTTTACCAATCAATAAACAACTTTTCAATATTAGAACATTCTAACAAAGCTTTCCATTAAAAGCTCTTCATTGAAAAGCGCTACAACTTACCACAATCCCAAATCAACACTATTAAGGCCTTTCTACATGGTGACTTACTCTAGGAAGTTTACATAGAGCAACCGCCTATGTTTGTTGCTCAAGGGAAGTATAAAGGTACTTTGTGCTAGTTAAAGAAGGCATTACATGGTTTAAAGCAATCTTCAAGAGCATGGTTGGGAAGTTTTTTGATGTTGTATTAGAGTTGAGTCTTCTTAGATGTCAAACCAGCCATTCATTATTCACCTACATACTAATGTCCGTGGGGATTTCATTCAAGATAAGATATGCAGTGGTTATATCTCTACACCTTTTGTGAAGTTTGTAGAACAACTTGCACGTGTATATATCTTTATGTCATGGTTGAAACTTATATGTTTCAAGCTGTGTTTACATGACATATATGCCAGCTTGAGTGGGAGTTTTGGAGGGCATCATTCCTGATGAGGATATAAATGTAAAATGCAATCCATAGCGTCTATATATATTTTGCAATAGTTACCCAAAGTGCACTTGCAAAAAACTCCTTGCCAAGGACTTGTGCACCCTTAAGATTAGTCAGGACACTATTTCTGGACACCCGGTACCAATAAAAAAATATATATTGCAATAGTGAGAGGGTATGACGTGTTTTTTGGTCTACCCTTCATTTTCTCTCAACCGTGATCTTGACAATAATTTATCCGATTAAGGCCTAGTTGAATAGGCTATAGATTGCAAAGAGTTGTATAGGGTAACTATTACAATTAGTTAGATACTCTACAATGCTGGTAACAAATATGTTTTTTTTTTTTTTTTTGACAATTACAAATATGCTGTTCCAATTGGAAAGTCAGGTTTTGGTAAGTTTTCATGCTTGATAGAGAGACAATGTATATGATATAGCCAATGTTTATTATGTTATCTGGATTATGCATGTATTAATTATGGCATGGAAATTCAGCAGAAGCATCCTTAATGCCAGTGATGAAAAGGTGAATTTTCATTAATGGTAATATGTCCCTTTCATTTTATAATCTGATATTGATGTTTCAACAGCCTATTCAAAACCCGGAGGAAATGACGGGGATTATAATTGAAGCTCTGGAAATTACCCAACAAAGAGGCATCATTAGCAAAGGATGGGGTGGTCTTGGTAATTGTAAGTCTTTTTGTTCCTGTACTTTTTTCATTGCATAGAGTTTATCCAATCAAAGTTACTACTATCATTTAGTTTGGAGACTTACAAATTGGGGGAGCATCATTATATGTAATTTACTTTCTTTTTCAGTGGCAATACCGAAAAGTTTTGTGTACTTAATAGACAATTGCCCACACGATTGGCTCTTCCCAAGATGTATCGCGGTGGTAAACTCTCCATATTTTCTTTGTTTTGATTTGTTTTGATTTTTTTATATAATAAGAGTTGAGTGATTTGGAAATTCTTAGAATGCTAGCCTACTGTTAGGTTGTACAGTTGAAAGAAATCTAGTGAGGTATGCCCCCTGCTAGCCTACTTTCTGTTCTTCTTAGAATGATTATCCTATATATGTGAAATGGAAGAGCACATAAAATAAAAGAAAAAGATAGCTGCTCTTTACTCATACTTTCTTCTCTATAACATGGTATCAAAGCTTTGGATTTGATCGTTCCATTGCTTTGCTACCTCAAATTCTTGAATCTCCATTTTTATTTTCAACCTACCTTTTATTCTCATCAGTGTGGTCACTGGCTCAGCTCGTGTTGGTTGTTAAATAGCAGGATTAGTGTGTTTGGGCTTAATGCTCGTGACAGGAAGTGCATAGAGGTAATTGGGTGTGCTTGTCTTCACACCATCCATGTTGTGAGTGTTCTAGAGGTGGACACCAGATTTGATGCATGATTGCTGCGTTTTGTCTGATTCCCCGACATGAATACTGTGGAAAAAATGAATCAACTCTATTGATCTGATTGTAGCCTTTACACAGACTATATATACAATTACATAGCTGATTTACAGAGCTTGTTACAGGGAAATAAAATAGGAAACTTTCATTCCTAAAACAGATTTCTATATCAGTGGGATTCCTTAATGGTTATCCCCTAATAAAAAGTCAAATATACAAATATATAGGTTTCCTAATGCACCAAAGATTGAGGGAATCAATTATCTATTTTCCAACACTCCCTCTCAAGCAGGTGAATGAATATACATCCTTCATTCCCAGCTTGAATATAAGTCCTTGGAATCCTACACTGCTAAGTCCTTTTGTGAGTACATCTGCGAGTTGGCCATTAGTTGACACATATGGGGTACAGATTAATCCACTATCCAACTTCTCTTTTATGAAGTGTCTATCCACTTCAATGTGCTTTGTTCTATCATGTTGAACAGGATTGTGAGCAATGTTGATGGCTGACTACTTGTCACAAAATAATTTCACAAGTCCTACCATCTGGTTCTAAGGTCTTCCAGAATTCTCTTGAGCCATAGTAATTCACACACTTCCTAAGCCATCGCCCTAAATTCTGCCTCTACACTTGATCTAGCTATCACATTTTGCTTCTTACTCCTCCAGGTCACAAGATTGCCTCCAAGGGAAGTGCAATAACTTGTAGTAGACCTCCTATAAACTGGTGAGCATGCATAATCTGCATCGGTGTATGCTTCGAGAATCAATCCGGCGTTTCTTCCAAATAGAAATTCCCTTGCCAGGATTGGCCTTTAGGTAATGTAGTACACTGTACACTGCCTGTAGGTGAACTTCTCTCGGGTTGTGCATAAATTGGCTGACCACCCTCACGGCATATACAATGTCTACTCATGTGTGAGCATAATATAAGTTTTCCTACCAGTTTCTAGTACATTTCCTTGTCTACAGCTAGATCTTCATTTGCCTTTCCAAGTTTGTGGTTTAGCTCAATCTGTGTGTAGACGGGTCTACATGTCAATTTTGGTCTGAATTCATTTTCCTTGTATTTCCTTTCAATTATATAGAAAATCTATACATCACATAGTCAAGTATTTCTGCCACCTCAACTGATACTTTTGATGCCTACAACTACTTAATTTCGGTGCCTCAATTGTTTACTTAGTTTAGTCAAATATTTACACACAATTTACACCTAATTATCTCTTAAACATCCCCCTTCAAATTGATACTGGTAGATCAATAAGCATCAATTTGTCAACCAAGAACTGATGTCGATGTCGAGAAAGCGTTTTAGTGAATATGTCTGCAGTTTGATGCTCAGTGGAAATGTGAGGAAAAGTGATGATATGTTTGTCAAAGGCTTCTCGTATGGAATAACATTCGACTTCAATATATTTCGTACGTTGATGATATGTTTTGTTCATTGACCACCTGTGACAATCAACAGGTGATTAATGAACAAAACAAACACACCCAAAAGTATGAAGGGATTGATACTCAAGGGATATGCCAAATAAACGAAAATAGGGATAATCATAATTTAAAGTGGCAGCAGGCAAATGATTGATCAAATAAACAGCAGTAGATAAAGCTTCTGTCCAGAACTTAGATGGTACAGATGAATCAATCAATAAAGTACGAACAACATCTAAGAGATAACGATTCTTACGCTCAGCGACTCTATTTTGTTGAGGGGTATAAGAACAAGAATGCTGGGAGATGATCCCCTTTTTCTGAAGATACATCTGAAAAGAATGAGACATGTATTCCCCCCTAAGTCGAAGCGTAAGATTTTGATACAGGTACTGAACTGTATTTCAACAAGTGCAACAAGATTTTGAAAGACGGAAAACACATTAGTTTTAGAACGAAGAAAATATATCCAAGTAAATCAACTAAAATCATCAATACACGTCACAAAATAACGATACTGACCATGAGAAACAACAGGACTTACACCCCAAATATCAGTATGCACAATTTCAAAGCAATTAGAAGCACGATTACCATGCGTAGGAAAAATGTAAAGTTTTACTTTTAGCAAGACGACAAGTAGCACAATCAAAAGAAACAAAATAAAAAAGTAAACAAATCTTTACTGCCCAAAAAATCATGTTTCATAAGATGAGTCAAGACAACAGAATTGGGGTGACCCAATTTCTTATGCCAGATTTCATTATTATTGGCAGTAGCTGTACATGCATGAGAAATAATATTAGGAATGGAAAACTATAAAGGAAATAAACGTCCCACTTTAGGCCCCTTCGCGATCACCGTCCCCGACACCTGATCCTGCACAAGACAACCACCACAAGAAAAATGAACGTCACAATTATGATCCACCAATTGTCCAACAAAAATCAAATTGGTAGATAATCCAAGAGAAAAAAACATTTCCGAATGAAGAACCCAAATGACCAACAGCAGTAATAGGAAGAGTACTGCCATCAACAATCTGAATATTTTGCGTGCCCCCATACTTACGAACATCATGGAGACCAATCATACTACTAGTCATATGATTAGAAGCACCCGAATCAACAATCCAAGAAGAAGTGGAGGTAGTACCCATACCTTGCAGGCCTAAAGCCATAAAAGCGGACACAATCATCTGTTGGACCATGGCAGGTGTGAGAACAGATGAATCAGCGCTTACAGTGGGGGGCGCAGAAGAAGACGATGGCTGAACAGCAGCCTGAAAAGTTTGGGATTGGCGATTCTGAGGCTGCACCCGATAGTCTTGGATGATGTGTCCCTCTTTCTTGCAGTAGTAGCAAACTTTCTTAAGACAATTGCGAGTGATCTGACCGAACTCCTTGCAACTATAACATTGCAACTTGTTCTTCCCTCTCCTTGTGCTGCATAGCTACATTCAAAGGCTCAAAAACGACTTTTTCAGAAGTCATACCCATCTGAGTGGATAATCGTTGTTCTTCACGCAATAAATCTCCCAAACAAATATCCAAAGAAGGAACTGGATTACGGTTTAATGAACCGGCTCGAACAGGTTCAAATTCAGACCGAAACTTCATCAAAAATTGATCGCGTTGACTCTCAATGTGAACCATTTGAAGAGCCACAAGTGCTACCGAGGATACTTTGGTATAAATAATGGAAGAATATTTGTTCCAACGATTAATAAAAGCGGAATAAAACTGTTTAATAGTCAAGTTACCTTGACTGAAATTACTGATTTCCAACTCCAATTGGAACTTCCGAGCGCTGTTATCTTGATGATAAATACGGTGCAAGTAGTCCCACATAGCTTGCGCCGTAGTAAAGCAGCGAAAATTTGTGATAAGATGTGGTTCAAGTGTTCCCAATAAACCAAGAAACTATTTTAGCATCGTTGACTTCCCATTAGGCAGGTTCTTTTTTATCAATGGGAATTTTATCAGAATTATCAATATGATTTGCTAATTGTTTCCCTTTTAAGAACATTTTAAATTGAAATTCCCACATAGGAAAATTCTTTCCATTAAATTGAATAATAGAGTTTTCAATAGACATGAAAAAAATTATAAAGAAAATAGTAAGAAATCCAACCAAGTAAGATGAAGCAGATAAGTTTGCTCATGATAGATATAAGTTTCAATCAAAAGATATTTAAGGATTGAGCCTTATATCCCAGCTTCCACACCAAAGCCCAACGTAGGAAGATCCCAGCAGCCACACCAAAGCCCACACGAAGAGCCCAATTACAAGAAATTTGACTACTGCTTGTTGCTATCTACAGTGTCGAAAACATGCAAGGCTCAACAGGAGAAGTCGACGCCACAGAGATCGCCGATAACACTCGGAGAAGAGCCGTCTCTTCCTTTAATTTCGAGTCTCCTGAGATCAACAACACGAGTTGAGGTTTCTAACACAAAACCCACCAACAGAACACAGAAGCCGCCGGCAATATCTAACGCAAAACACATGTCGGAAGTTGCACAGAGTCCATCGACTAACCCAAACAACTGAGCTCCACCACAGAGATCGCCGATGACCACAGACAAGAGACCTCCGATGACCACAGAGCGCCCCGACGAACTGGAACACACCCAAACAGAAATTCACGTTGGGTTCACCACAGAAATAGTCGATCAATCTGAAAACCCAATCTCAAGAAGTTCAAACCCACAAGATTTGACACACAGAAGGCAGCGACACGAGTGATTCAGACTTAAGCCAACAGAAATCAGAGAAGTTCTGATACCATGTCAATTTTGGTCTGAATTCCTTTTCCTTGTATTTCCTTTCAATTATATAGAAAATCTATACATCACATAGTCAAGTATTTCAGCCAACTCAACTGATATTTTCGATGCCTACAACTACTTAATTTCGGTGCCTCAATTGTTTACTTAGTTTAGTCAAATATTTACATACAATTTATACCTAATTATCTCTTTAACACTACATGCCAACTTTCCTGTCTCCCTTAGAAGATCAATTACATATTTCTGTTGTGAAATAAAGATGCTTTCTTTGGAATGAACTACTTCAATTCTCAGAAAATACTTTAGTCTCTAAAGTTCTTTGATCTCAAATTCTTTGACAAGACACATTCTCTAGGCTTCCTTCTCCTTCTCGTCATTTCTTGTCACAATTATATCATCAACATATATCAAAAGAGACGTGACAACCCCTGCATCTGAGTGCCTAACAAAGAGTGTATGATCTTCTTGACTCCGTCTATATCCAGTGGCAAGCATTACTTTGGTGAACCTTACAAACCAAGCCCTTGGTGATTGTTTAAAATCCTAAAGTGCTTTCTTCAATTTGCAAACTTTATTACTTTTCAGATTTCCCTTGAAGCCCAGAGGAACATTCATGTATATTCTTCCTCCCAACGTTTTTTACATGAAATTGCTCCAAATACTAGTCAAAGTTAGCAGCTAGTGATAGATGCACTCTTACCGTACTCATCTAAGCCACTGGAGAAAATTTTTCCTAATAGTCAACACCATAGGTTTGCATGTATCCTTTTGCCACTAGTCTGACCTTATATCTCTCAAAGGAACCATCTGACCTGTACTTCACTGTAAACACCCACTTGCATCCCACAGCTTTCTTCCCAGGTGGTAAATCTGCAATTTCCCATGTCTGATTTTTTCTTTGTTGCCTGCAACTCTTCATTCATAGCATTTCTCCAATTCTCATTAGACAATGCCTCGGGTAAAGTATTAGGAATAGGAATGGTATTTATGCTGACTAGAAAACTCCTATGTGATGGTGAGAATTTTCTAAATGACACAAACTTTGATAAAGGTACAATGGGTTTTAAGTGCATACTCTTGTGCCTTTGCTAATAGCAATAGGAAGATCATGATCATGAGTTGATGGAGGAGAAATATCGGGACTTACCTCATTCTCAAAATCTGGAGTTAAAGTTTGAATTTGCTTAGGATTAGGGTCTGGATCTCTTCGTCTTGTGTAAACCTGCATAAATCTTCTAGAGTCACGAAATTCATCATTTTCTGTCACAGTTTGAGATGGTTCAGCAGGTATGGAAGTAGATTGGACAGATTCAGGGGCTGAGTTTGAGGTTTGAGGAATTGAAACATTCGATGGTAAGTCAAGTAAAAACAAGTTTTTGTCCTTATCTTCAATGAATGACAAGGGCTCCCCCTGAAGATAAGGCCGAGTAAAGTATGATTGTTGCTCCTCAAAGGTGACATCAATAGAAACAAAGAACTTCCTAGGAGGTGGATGATAACACTTGTACCCCTTTTTGGTTGATGAATACCCCACAGAAATACACTTGACTGCTTTTGGATCCAGTTTTCCTCTTTGATAGCCAATGAATATGAACAAAGGCCATGCAACCAAAAATTCATGGAATGAGATGATTTGTTATTTTTAGATTGGGATAAAACTAAGAGAGTGTCTCTATTGGTGTTTTAAACCCTAGCACCCTTGATAGCAGTCGGTTGATGATATATGTAGCTATAAGTACAGCCTCCCCCCAATGAGTTTTTGTAACATTTTGATGGAAAAGGAAAGGAAGGCTTGGGTTGTGGCTAGCAGATGACATTCTTCCTCTCAGCAATGCCGTTTTGCTGTGGGGTATTAATGCAAGAGGATTCATGGATAATACCTTCTTTTTGGAGGTAAGGAGATAAGATACAATTGAAATAATCCAGTGCATTATCCGATCAATTTTTTTTTTTATTTTAACACCAAACTGGTATTGAACCATGTTATGAAAATTTGGGAGCACACTGCTTACATCAGATTTGGTTTTGAGGAGAAAGATCCAAGAGACTCTAGTTCAGTCATCAATAAATGAGATAAACCATCATGAACCTAATACATTTGGAACTGTGGAGGGTCCCCATATGAATCAAAGCAAATGGAATAGAACTTCTCTCATTGCTTATTGGAAAAGGTACACGTTTATGTTTTGCAAACTTACATACATCAAAGGAAAAAGGTTCAGAAATAATGAAGCAAACATAGTTTTTAAAACTCTAAATGATGGGTTCCCTAGTCTAAAATGATGAAGCCAAATGGTATCTCTATTGGATGATGATAACAATGATAAAATATAATTTATTCCTGACAATATGATATGCCTGATTCCTCAAGATGGTAGAGCCTGTCCTTCTCCCTAGCAAGTTTAATCCTCTTCCCTGAATCCCGGTCCTGAAATACACAGTAAGAGGGATAGAAAACCACATTGCAGTTAACATCAGTTAGTTTTTGGATGGATACTAGGTTGGTGGATAATTTGGGGAGATGAAGAACATTTTCTAGGGTAAGAGATGGATTGACATGGATATCCCCCATTCCAGCTACTTTAGTAAGAGAACCATCGGCAATGGCTATTTTCCAATTGCTTGGGCATGGGGTATAAGTGTTAAATGGAGTGAAAAGTGAGTCATATGATCTGTGGCTCCCGAGTCAATAACCCATAGATGCCTACTAGGTTCATCTAAGACATTAAATCCTTGAGAAATAGAGAACTCACCTGAGAGTGCAAGAGAAGATGCACCAGTAGGCTTCTCCAATGATCCCAAAAGCCCCTCAAATCTCTTGATCTCTTCCTTATTGAGCTCAACCAGATTTTGGGAATTTTCTTGATGTTGCTGATTTGTAGGTTGAGTGGTGGTGAAGTAGGCCTCATTTGGATTCCTCTGCGGTCCTGCTCGGTAACCCCAGCTTCCAACAGTTTTGTTTAGTATGCCATGGTTTATTGCAATAAGTGCACCTAAGGGCATCTTTGTTATCTCATCCCGAGTTTCTCAATGGATCTCTCTTCACGTTCTCTTGTTGGTTGCTGCTCTGTTTTAGTCACCATGGCTTAACCTTCCAGAACTTGGGGTTCCAGCATAACTCCCCTGTGACTTTCCTCAGCATGAATCAAAGAGATAGTCTTATTGAGAGATGGTACCTCTTCTTTGCTGAGAATTTGGACCTAGACTGGATCAAATTCTACGTTGAGTCCTGCAAGGAACTCAAAGACATGATCCTTTTCAATAAAACATTTTAAGATGGCAGCATCTGATGCACATTTAGTGTCTGTGCACCAGTAATGATCAAGTTCCTGCCACAGATTTTTTAGCAAGTTGACATATTCGGTTACAGTTTTACTGCCTTGTCTAGTTGCACTGGCCTTTGAGTCCTCTGTCAAACTGCATCACGGTCCTGCGAGTACGTCTGTTGAACTGCATCCCAGATCTCTTTAGTTGTGGATAAAAACACACGAGTGTCACTAATCTCTGGGTTCAATGAATTCCATAACCATGACATAATCTTGGAATCTGCTTCAGCCCACGCATCATACCATGGATCTCTTTCCTTTGGTCCAGTCCCTAGGAGATGGCTAAGCTTTCCCTTTCCCTTCAAATAGGTTCGAATAAATTGGGACCACTTCAAGTAGTTCTTTCCGTTCAGCCTATATGCTGCCTGAAAGTTTTGCAGGTTGCCGGATGACTGATATGAAAGGGCGTCCTCAGATTTTGCCATAGTATTGGATACTTTGATTTCAGACATTAATTCATGGCAATGAAGGCCAAGAATCAGAGAAAAGAGCCTAAAGCTCTGATACTATGTGGGAAAATGAATCGATTGTTTGATCTGATTGTGGCCTTTACACAGACATAGCTGATTTACAGAGCTAATTACATGGAAATAAAATAGGAAACTTTCATTCCTAAAACATATTTCTATATCAGTGTGATTCCTTAATGTTTATCCCCTAATCCTAGGAAAGCCAAAGATACAAATATATAGGTTTCCTAATATACCAAAGATTGAGGGAATCAATTATCTATCTCCCAACAAATACATCTAGGGAGTTTATTGTGGTTGATCGGCATTGTCTGTGGTGATTTTAAATGGCTCACAGCAGTTCATGGTGCTTGCTGGTGATCATTGCATATCAGTTTGTTCACAGCAGCAGTAGAATGACTGAATATTGTAAATTTCTTATTTTTTGGTGGCTTTCATGAGTGTTGTATGGTGGTCATCACAGTTTTTGAGCACCGCTGATCAAGTTTCTTGCTCAAACCAACACTGAAGAACCATACTCCCTGTGGTTTTTGGCTTTTCATTATTACAGATAAAGGATAGTCTTTAAATCCAGTTTTGGTATTGGGCTTTAGTTTGCATCATAGGACTTCTAAGTTCAATTTGATTTTGGTCTGGGTTTCAGTGGATTGTTTTAGCCTCTCAAGTTGGAGTTTGGCCGGCAGTTGTGTTGGACATTGGCTATTATACATTTGGTTTGAATCATCCGACCAAATGTCATCCACCCAAGATTCAACTTTTATTCAAATCTATATTTTTCCCAGTTTATTCAGATCTATATCCCACCCAGTTCAACTTAGGTCAGACCAGGTCAACCATACCTGCTAGACTTGAGGCTACATTCACTCTGGATCTTGCTTGTTGATTGATACTATTGCTTCTAGACTTGAGCTTGTCTCCTCCATACCTACTTCTCTCACATCACATCTACTGAGTTAACCATCACAAAAAGAAGAAAAATAACATTTATCAACTTGAATGGAAATAACCATATTTATTGGGCACAATTAGTAGACACATTCTTTCGGGGAAAATGATTATTTGATCACCCCTTTTCTGACAAGCGAAAATGTTTCTCAGCTAGTACCGAGTCCTTGGATGACATGAATAGTTCAACTTACTATAAGGAGTAAAACTCCCATGCTTGGGTTGCTCGTTTATGCATTCTGCTTATTTATGCACATACAAGAGAATCAAAACGTAATTGATAGTGCTCTACATGGTAAAATCAACAAATGTGGGGGAAAATAATCTGTCAGTCAAATTAAGCACAAGAGTGCCAATTTTCAAGTCAAGCCCATGATCTGTCTTTCAACATTCCCCCCGCAATCCGGGGCATAGATGTCTCACATACCAGGTTGTCTAAGATTTTTTGTAAGTTACAACATTGTACTCCCTGTTGTCAACAGGTTTGAAAGCTGCACTCCAGTGTTCACGTAAGGGTACACTATGCCTTCACACAGTTTTCCTCAATGAAGTGCTTGTCTATCTTAATATGTTTTATTCAATCATCTTGGACTGGATGTTGTGCAGTACCACTAGCAACCTCATTGCCACAAAACAGACTGATGGGATTTTTAGAGGAATAATTATATTAGATGTACCACGGGGGTATAAATGTAAAGTGGAGCTAAGTATATATAATGCAATGGTAAGAGGATATGACAATATTTTGAACTACCCACCATTCTCCCCATTTTCCATTCTCTTTTCTCTCTAAACCCCAACTTCTACAAGATCCTTGTTGGCATATCCTAGTTCTTTCAATAAATCTTCCACCCTAATGTTTCGCATATTCCACGGCAATGGCTCTACTCAATATCTGCATCATATCTAGAAACCACTGACAGCTTGTTATGCTAGGTAACTAGATTACCCTCACACAAATTCAGGTAGTTATGAATTATGAAGACCGTTAAGCTACAGAAGGTAAATGCACAAACTGACTCATTTCCAAATCTGCTTGCTAATAAGCGTAAAATGTGAATGGAATTCATCTTTGCAATTGGTGCGGATGTTTCCTCATAATCAATCCTATGAGTTTGGGTCATCCTTTTGCAAGCACTTTGCAATTGTATCTTTCCACAAATCCACTGGCATGAACACACATTTGCATCGCACCACTTTTCTCCTAACAGGTAATTCAACTAAATGTCCAGTATTATTTTGTAGAGTCTTGCTCAATAAATAGAGTTTTAGATTTGTGAGATCATGATAAAGTCCCCTTATTGAAGGCTTTATCATCCCTTTTACAGCAGAATGATATCAGAATATTTCCTGAAATTTGAGGAGCAAAAACAATTGAGTACACGACCTCATACCTCTATGTTAGGAGTATAATTACCTGAGTCAGATGGTTGGCTAGAAGCTTTTTGAGTGGTGGCCTTACTTCCATGCATATGGAGTAAACCCTCAACAGTTTCACTACTGACATATCAGACTCATTAGCAATAGGTGATAATTTTTTAATACCATTTTTTAATATAATTTTTTGTTTTGAAGTTTGTAAAAGTTATATTGATTTTTGTGTTTTGAGTAACGATCAGCTAATGAGTCTGATCACCTTTTCCTGAGGTTGGGCAATTCTTTTAGGGTGAAAATAATCCTAAATCAATGAATAAGGAAGCAAAAGCCGCATGCACTTGAACGTAATGGAAATATTTGTTATGTGCCTTTATCATAAACGAGCATGGTAGCATCCTTGTCTGGCCGACCTGAAGAGCACTAACGGGAGATCTGGTACCATATTAACCATCAGTCATAAACACCACCCAAAGACTCGTTAATCAACTAGGGATTCTTGTACCTTTAAAGGCTATATAATTGCAAAAGAATGTCTTGGTTCTATCACCTTTTATAAATGAATATTCAGGTACATCATGGGGGTGCCGGAACAACTGCTGCTGGCCTTAAAGCGGCGGTAACTAATTCTCCTATCCTTTAGACTTCTATTGTCAGAACTCTCAGTTGTTTTATTAGTCCTATTTATCTGCTATTTAGTGCCCAACAACAATTATCCCATTCTTTGGAGATCAACCATTCTGGGGAGAGCGAGTGCGTGCCAGAGGAGTAGGTCCTGCACCCATCCCAGTTGATGAACTCACATGTGACAAGTTGGTTGATGCCATACGCTTCATGCTCGATCCTAAGGTAGCCGTGAACTCCCAATCAAATGTACTTTGTAGTTTAAGTTACCAATCACCATTATAAAAATATCCGAAATAGAAATAAGTTTCTTTGATTAGTGGTTAGCTTAGAAAATCTCCACTAGATTTTCTAGAGAAATATGCACAGAAGCTTTAGTTTATGGTGTTTGTTCAGCATTGTGATGACTGAAATCTTCCAGCATGTTCTACAAAACATACATGTCAATCTGCAAGTCTAGAAGATATTGTTTGTGTTTGAAATGAATAAGGTAAGAATCATAATAAAAAGTGTTCAGAATTTAAACCTATTGAGAGGGGGATTGAAATTATGCGAATAAGGGTCAATGTATGTTTGGTTCAGAAGTATTCTAGCTTATTGCCCATGTCTTTGGTGTAGCAAGGCCCAGATATATTAATGGACAATCATGACAAATTTCATCTGGACTTTCTGCAGGTCAAAGAGCGATCTGTTGAGATCGCCAAGGCCATGGAAAATGAAGATGGGGTGACAGGAGCAGTGAAAGCCTTTCACAAGCATTTTCCCCAAAAAGATTTCAAGGATGAACCTGAGTCATTGAATGATCACTCAAGAAGATTTTCTATGCGGCAATGTTTTGGCTGCTCCTGACTTTTTAGGTTCATATTTCCTCTTTCTTGTTCCCTCATCATGTTGAGTCATTTAATTCCCTCATACTACTTTTAGCACCGAGATTCGCTTAGCGGGATAGAAAAGTAGCTTAGCAGTTTCGCTGGCATTTTCTAATGGAGAAGACAAGGGATGTTGCTGGCTTTTTTTAGGTACCCCTTATATTAGATGATGCTATGGATCAGATAATTTCATTAGCAATTTCCTTTATTTTGATTCGGCATCTTTTTTAGACTATAGCATAGCAAGTCGTCTTGGACCCATAGTTTTATTTTCTTTTTATGCAATTAGTTTTGGTAGTTCGGGCCCATTTAGGGGTCATCCTACTTATGTACAAACCGAGGGCTCTAAGAATGATCGTCCAGAAGCTTAGTAGAACATATTTTCCAGTTTCTCTCTCCTTCTCTTGGAGGCAAGATCAACCTCAAATCTGACCAATTTTCTTGCACTTTCTTATATTTTCTATTCACTAAAACACCAACCATCAGATGTGACATGCTATAATTACCTTGAATTCATCCCTGATAGGTGATGTAGATCTTCTCTCCCTTGTAACGAATGATACTTAAAAGGCGAACTCGAACCAATTCATTGATTTTGTTTATTTATCATTGTGCTCTTTCGGCGGGTCGTTTTAGTGCTCGACAAAAGACCATCAGTATTTTTGGTAAGAAGGCTACAACTTTGAGTTGAGTTATAAATATTAGTATTTTATAGATTTCATTGAAATGGGTTCAATCTTTTTATGTTGAAATGATTTTTAACTTTTTAGAAAATGTATGAACTATGTTGAGATTAGTTTTAACTTTTTTATAAAAAATTTAAAAAATAATAGATTTCATTAATAATTGGTATGAGATCACTGAAATGAGTTTAGTAAACTAAATCCAACCTATTCCTTTTCTTTACATTTGTTATTTGCAATATTGGAATTAGTGCCTTAAAATATTCATATATTGATGATTTGTTCTGAAAATAACAGGTTATATCGTATATAATTTATTTATATTATTAAGATTAATATATAAAAGATATGAATCGCAAGTCTTTTTAACCTTTTTTTTTTCGCCGCGAGTCTTTATAACTTATGAATTATAAACCCGTACTTGATAATAAACTTGAATATTTATACGAAGATTTATATATTCTCTTAGGGTGTGCAGCCGTAGATTCTTGAAAAATGAAATAACATGTTATTATGCATTTCTCCAACAAGGATGGTATTGTTCTTGTGAGAAATTTTACATGGAAGCTTTACACTACACATATCTACTTAACTAATATGTGATTTATCATTGTTGTCATTTTATCTTAATGCTTAAATATTTAGATTTTTAAATAGAATAATAAAAATGATAAATCACATGTTAATTAGACGAATATATATAGTGCAAAACTTCTTATAAGATTTATCTTGTCCTTGTAGGTACATAAACCCACAATGTGGCTTGGTGAGGTTAAACAATGACTAACCATAGATCTCTGCGTAGAACTATGTATTCTTTTAAATTTCTTCTATTTTTTGTTTGCATTTTTGTGTAACTTGTTTGCTTCTGTATAACTTTCTAATCAATTGATTTGGGTTTATTTCTCTCCGAAAATCTGTCCACCAGTTAGGTGAAATTTACACAGTGAAATTTACATCTTAGTATTCGAGATAATTAGAAATGTGGTTGCATTGGGTGTTGCATTTCCCATTTTTTTGTCGATAAACTTTAAAAAGAGTAAAATAGACATTTACAATGGAAGTATATTCAGTTCACAATAAATTTATTCATCTCTGCTAATAACGTTATGTATATACAAATAAATTTATCTTCAAGATATAATTAAACCAAAAACTAGTCTATTTATCTAATTATGTTATGCACAATCGATATAGATCTAAAAAGTAGAAATATATTCGCAATCGAGATTAATATTCAACCAAGAAAGTAAAAATATATTCTTTCAAAAATAAATAGATTTTAATAAATTTTGAAAAAGTAAAAAATTTGGGAGAAAATTTTCAAAAATATGGATATCTAAAATGACTGAACAATGGATTTATTTAGAGATGATTTGAGGATGTGAATGAAAAGTTGTTTTTCATTTTATGTAATCTTATTTGCACAGGTGTATATATTAAATCTGTTATCAAAAGAGGCAAACGGGATTGAGTCCAACAATCATGCTGCCTCCTCCTCAAGAAGACCATACTTATTCAATCTAAAGTTTTAAATTTTATATCTTACTAATTGGTATGGTTGAAATATTGCGGATCGGTGTAGTGGCTGATACATTTGAAAGTATTGATTCGTACGATTGAAATCCCAGTTATTTCAGCATGTTTCAACTAGTAGCGGCTAGTATTTTGAAATTCTGATTTCTAATTTTGGCTGAATTGACCGATTCCGAGCTTTTCATTTTAAGCCGTGTTGCGTAGGTTTTTCGCTTTCCAATTTTATGTAATCTTATTCGAACAGGTGTATATATTAAATCTGTTATCAAAAGAGGCAAACGTTAGATTGAGTCCAACAATCATGCTGCCTCCTCCCCAAGGAGACCATACTTATTCAATCCAAAGTTTTAAATTTTATATCTTACTAATTGGTATGGTTGAAATATTGCGGATCGGTGTAGTGACTGATACATTTGAAAGTATTGATTCGTACGATTGAAATCCCAGTTATTTCGGCATGTTCGACTGGTAGCGGCTAGTATTCTGAAATTCTGATTTCCAATTTTGGCTGAAATGACCGATTTCGAGCTTTTCATTTTAAGCCGTGTTGCGTAGGTTTTTCGCTTTCCAATTTATATAGATCGAGTTCTAACATTTTTATTATTCTATTTGTAACCCGCTCTCCTTTTTTACAGATACGACCGTACGAGATCTATAAAAAAAATTTCCCCAAAAATTGCATCATACCTTGAAAATAACCTTCATGATGCGGGAAGTAGCTAAGAGCCTAGGTTTAGGAGTAGGACCCCTTTTTATGAATTTAGGTCCAATCTAGAGTCCTTTCCAAGCTTACATTTTGTCTTTAACAAAAAGTTATTTTTTTTATAAATAATCTTCTACAAAAATATATCTATATTTCCTTATTTTCTTATTAATTAATATTTTAAATATTGCTCTTTATTATCTTATTGATGAAGATGAGTAATTTCATTTTAATAGGTAAATTGCAAACTTAAGAATATCATTTAATATTACAAATATATGTACTATTAAAATTTAAAATTTGTATTGAAAAATATTATTATTTTAGAATATTGTTTATGTATATGTATATATAATTTATTCATATATAAATTATTTCGAAACGATACCCAAAACAGTATCAGTACTGAAATATTTCGTTTCAGTATCTTGACCAAAATAACATCTGATAGGATATTCTAAACTTTAGTTTGATCCCTTATGGTGCAACATTTTGACATTTTTATACCTTTGTTTGTGCCAACAACTATGTCTTTTCAATAAAAGTTAATAGCTAATTGGGTGACTCAAACCCACTCCTTGGAATAGTTGATGTAGGTCTCTTTACCTTGGCCTTTCACCCAATAGGAAATCAATCTAGTCGGCCCATTCCCCCAGAAAATTGAGGAGTGAAGTTCAGGGTGGTAGTAGTGGATTACTTTACCAAATGGGTTGAGGTTGAAGCGGTGGCAACTGTCACGACAAACAAGATCACACGGTTCCCATAGAAGGTTGTGGTCAGCAAGTTTGGCATTACTCGCACTATCATATCAGACAATGGAAGGCAATTCAACTCTGTAACTGGTGTCGGGATCTGAATTTTCAATTTTGATACTCATCACTAGGTCATCCCAAGCTAACGGATCGGTGGAGGCCACCAATAAGACATCTATGGGAATACTCAAGAAGCGACTTGATGACAGAAAGTTTGCATGGGCAGAATAACTTTTCGGCATCTTGCAAGCATAGGTCACTATAAGAATCCCAACGGGCGAGACTTTGTTGACTCTCACCTACAGTCATGAAGCAATGCCATCTGTTGAAATTGAATCCCTAGATATAGAGTCTATCACTTTGAGCAGGGCTCCAACGACAGGCGACTTAGCTTGATTTGCTCTAAGAGGTCAGGCTGGAAGCAAAGATAGGGACTACCGCCAATAAAGGGAGGGTAGAATGATGTTTCGACAAGAAAGTACACTCGAGGTCCCGAGGACATTCAAAGTGGGTGATCTTGTACTCAAAGATACGGGAACAACGACATGCGACGAGGGAGAGTTAGGCCCTCGATGGGAGGGGCCCTATGTAGTCACCGCTGTCAATAGTTCGGGCTCATACAAACTTTGAGATTCATAAGGGAATGACCTTCCACACCTATGTAACATGGAGCACCTACGAGAATTTTATTGCTAGATTAAGCCTAATTAATTCTTGTAAATTTGTGTTCCCATGTACGACTTCAAAAATTAATGAGAAGGGTGTCCTGTTTGAATGATGCTTTTCAAGAATAAAATGCACCTCACCTCTTTTGGCTCATCACCTCATCAAAACGGCATATGACAAGGAAATCTCTACCACTTACCTCCCCACAAAATAAAAGGGACAAGTCATGCTAAAGGCTGGTCAATCCCTCTACGAAGGAGTGCGAGTCAGCCATCGGCCACCCAAAATATCTACATTCCTCGTGAGCATCAACAGGTGGAAGCGAATCTAGTTATAGACCGCTCAAACAACTTACCTCTTCATGGATCAAGGCAACGGATGAGCCAAAAGTCACCTTTTCCTCCTAAGTTGGGGAGCAGAACCAGCCTCTGGCGGCATGAATATTTAAACCGACCTCCGCTGCAATGAAGTGTTAGAGAGCAGTTCCAGTCTCAAATTGCTCGAAGAACCTACCTCCCTACGATGATGATAACTAAACAAGAAGCTCAACCTCCTTACATCGGAAGAGCTGGACTAGCCCTCCTAGCAGCCCAAATGCTTACCCCAACCCTCATCGTAGCGAATGAGTAGGACTAGCCACATCGCTGTATAAATTACCTCTCTTGCAGGGTACTATAGAGAAATGTGTGCCAAAAGGTTTCCTTATATCTCTGCCAGAGGAGTGCGAATAGTCCTTAGCTACTCAAAAGTAAAGAATTACATTTCTCGTAAGTGTCAATAGGCGAGAACGGGTCCAGCAACAGACTGCCCGAACAACCTACCTCACCGTGGATTAAGGGAATGGACAAACCAAAAGTTGTCTTGTCTTCCCACGGTGGAGAGTGGAACCAACCCCCAACAGCCCAAATAACTTATCATGGCCTCAGCTACAATGAAATGTGGGCTCAGTACCACCTTAACCCAAATCTACCATTTTCTATAGTGTCAATAAGTAGGAGCGGATATAGTTTCAAATTGTCTGAACAACCTATCCCCTCATAGAGTAAAAAGACGGGTAAGTCAAAGGCTGTATTTTCCTTCCACAGTAGAAAGCAGGACTAGCCGTCATGATGGCTTTAAAACTTGCCTCAACCCCCCTCACAATGAAGAAAGGACCATCCACACTATTGTCTGAATTACCTCTTCGGGGAACCTATAGGTTGTTTGGCTTGAGACATCCCACCCCTCCCTTATAGAGTGCGGGTAGTCCTCAACTACTCAAATACAAAAAATTACATTTCTCATAAGCGTCAATAGGTGGGACACATCCAAGAGTAGATTACTTGAATAACCTACCTTCTCGCAGATTAAGAGGGCGAACAAGCCAAAGGCTGTCTTTTCTTCTTGTGGTGGAGAGCAAGACTAGCCTCTCAGCGGCCAAAATAACTTACCCCAACCTCTGCTACAACGAATAGTAGGTACAACGCCAACATGTCCCAAATTTACCCTTACTTGTGATGTCAACGGATGGAAGTAGGTCCAATCTCAAACTATCCAAATAACCTAACTCCCCAACAAAACAAGAGGATGGGCGAGCCAAAGATCGCTTGGTTCTCCCATGGACGATAGTGAGACTAGCCCCCAAGGGTAGTGAATGAGTGACCAACCACAACTATATCCAAATTACCTCCCTAGAGAGCTAAAGGGGCAGGTTGGCATGCAGCATCCTGAACCCTCCCCTACAGAGTGCAAGTCGAGTCCTTTGATTGCCCGAATGCAACACCAAGGAATGAAAGTATGTTAACTAAGTGGCAATGAGCGACAAGGACACCATACTGAGGATCAAAACGGACCAGGTTTGTAAAATCCCTTACTCTCAACGTTAATGTAAAGAAATTGAGCCAACTCACTTGTAGCTCAATTCAATGCCACACAAAGCTGCCACAATACCAAAAAAAGTAGCTTCAGGCAAATGCAGCCACACAACGAGGTTACAATAGGCATGCTAGGTGTCGACTGGGTAGAAGGGAAAGTGAGAGAGCCCAGTCTTTCCCTTGTCCACACATTAAGTCCCTATGACCAACCCCACAAGCCGGCCAAAAAAATAGAGAAGAGAGAGCCAAAGATTTACGACACAGAGCACAAGGAAAAGTATGTATTGATAAAAACATAATCTTACAAAGAACTACAAGTTACAACATAAAGTCACAATTTTACAAGGAACGACAAGTTACAACATAAAGTCAGAAGCTTATAAGGAATGCAAGTTACAACATAAAGCTACAAACTTATAAGGAATGACAAGTTATGATAAAGCCTCATGCTTACAATGGGAAAATCAAATCTTGATCAAATCATATCCCACTAAAAGCTACAAATAAAGATCAGAGAATGCATTTTTGTATGGACATCTCATCAAAGATGAAGGATATGAATAAAGAAAATGAATTTATGTGCAAACGAGGCTAGGCCAGAAGCAAAACAAAAACCGCCATGAAGACAAGATGAAAAAGAAAAAGGTGAACACTAGGATAGAGCAAGACCCGCTGGCAGAACAAGTCAATCATAGTCAAAGAGAGCGAGCCGTTAGCGCGAAGTGTTACCTCTAGTAGAGTTATCTCTAAGGATGCTTTGGATTAGATCTTTCCCGATCTCAACACTTTCTCCTAGGGCCGCTGGGTTCAAGGGGAAGGTCCCGCATACTAAGAGCCTTCAGATTGCATGGGGGCTTCCAGCGGATATGAGTCTTCATCCTCTCCAACCTCTCGTTATAACTAAACTGCCAAGCATCATCGCGGACATATGAGAGCTCCTCCTGTAAGTTTCGGATGGTGGCCTCGCTATCCTCTGTCGCATGCCTGTATTCATCCCGGGACTTCTTCTTCTCCATCAGGGACTTGGAGACCTCCTCATACGTCCTCATCAACCATTTGTTTATCCGGGAATTAGAATCTCCCTGCTTGCACAATTCAGTATTTTTAGCCCACAACCATTCAAGCTTGGGCTAACAGTCATCAAAGGACTCTTATAGGTTGTTCCTCACCTCGGAGTTCAACCATACCTCAAGGTGGAGGACTACCCCAATAAGGAGCTTCTCGAGCTTGTTGTCTACTGGCACATGTAATTAGCATCGCCCTTGGGAGCCACCAATTAGTGGCCTCCATGTTGGCACCAATAACTGGGGAACTAGCCTTAAACTTCTTTATGGCAGCAGTAGTGGTTGTCAGAGCCTCGACAACCTTCATAGGGGTCATCACCAACTCTACATCTAGAATCTCTACCAAGACTACATCAAACCTAGCAACAATCCTTGCCCCACCATCATTGGCCGAGGAAAATTCGACTTTGAACAAACAAAGGATAGGGGACTCTAGGATGGAGACTCGCTCAAGGCCTTCCCCACCCTCGGCTAGATGCACCTCAAGCATGGATGACGGGATTAGCTCAGGGGGTAGTGTTGAGGGGCGTAGGTAAAGCTCGAGACCTCTCAGCAGCCAAAGAGTCACGACTTCAGTACCCACTTATGGAGTCGTAGGAAAGTACTATTCACTTATAGAGATGACGACATGGGTTGTACATTCAGGACAATCCCTTGAGCAAGCAGCACGTCATGGTGAAAGTTCGTAAGCACCATTGTTTTCTCTCGGGGCGATGGAACCAACTGAATCGAGAGCACCTCTACCGAGGGATATCTAGGGGATGAGGAAAGTCATTAGAATCTGCCCGGGGAGGGGATAGAGACAGCGACTTTTTTACCTCCACCTCCACTGGATATCTAAAAAGACATTTGCGAACTTCAGGAACGGTATTCCTTAATGGGAAAGCAATATCGAAATGCAAATTGGCTGGAGGGACCAAATACTGACGGAGACGATCTCCCTCTGTGTGGACGTTGTTCCAGTATCTCTTTATACAGGCATGTACAATATCAATCCTCAGTGTTTCCTTAGGGGTAAGGGTAGGGCAAAGGTCCTTGTGATCACCCATGGACCCCTAGATGGCATGGATCAAGAAGGCACACCGAATGTTTGGACCATTGGGAAATTTCCACCCTTGCCCAACATGAAGAAGAATGGCGATTCCACCCTTTCGGCCCTGTTGTATTTGGGGCCTTAGTTGG
Organism: Platycarya strobilacea; assembly: GCA_036898215.1. Lineage (NCBI taxonomy): Eukaryota > Viridiplantae > Streptophyta > Magnoliopsida > Fagales > Juglandaceae > Platycarya > Platycarya strobilacea. The sequence continues at coordinate 19,956,340 of CM072555.1, read as the reverse complement.
GCCAAAGTTTGAATCGCCTTGAAAGCTCTAGGTGTTGCCACTTTTTCACAAGACACTATGCATAAAAAGAAATTCATTTGGAATAAGATTGAGGAAATCGGCCTTAGCCTCCTTTATTGCTCGGGGCTGGATGATGTGACATGACACTAGAATCTTCCAGGCATTTAGGTGGAGTTGGCATTCGGGTGGAGTTGCATTGAAGCCAATTAAAGATGATCCAACACTTCATGCACTAGATGGAAAAAGGGAAGTCAAACACCACTTGGAACATGGTGGGGTACATTGCCACCTTGGAGGCAAAACCCTCCAAATTAACAACCTCCTCGTCAAGAGGGGGCACCACCAACTCTATTGAGTAAGGGACCCAATGACTCTAACTCGTAAGAAGTCACCATTGACTCCTAAGAGAAGCTGGCAAACACCATTAGTTTGGCGCTGCCCTGAGAAAAAACAGTGAGCAGCATTGGAAGACCTGATCAGCCTAGAGGAATAGGAAAAGAAGAATGGTGAATGTGGAAAATAGTATCAAGTAAGGCATTCGAGAGGTAGAAAGAAGTACATGATTTCCAAAAGAGAAAAAGTGGGCTAAGTGAATCGTTGCTGAGAGATGGAATGCTTTTTATATAGGTGAATGCAAAAGTTTAGGCCCCTAGGGTGAATGAGGTTCACGCATTCCAGAATCCCACAAATTTCTGTAGTTTCAGCTAAGGTTGTAATCAATTGAATTTGAGTCAAGCTTTTGGGTTATCGAGTCAAGCTAAACTCAAATAACTCAAGTTCGAGTTTGAGCTCGTGTTGAAAACTTGCCAAACCAAGCGGAGTTCAAGTTGATTAAAGACGAGTTCAAGCCGAGTCGAGTTATTTATCAATTTTATTTTTTATCTCCAGCTTTTTTTTTTCAATTTAAGTTTTATGATTTATTGTTGTGAACTTGGCATTTTAGTTCCTACTTGTTTAATTTTTTTCATTTACTTTCTTGCCTATTTAAGCTTTCATTTAAATTCCTTGTTTGTTTAATTTGATGTCATTTACTTTTCTTACTCCTTTAAATTTTGATTAATTAGTTTAGCAAATTTAATTTATTGTTTTACATTTCAATATATTATATTTCCTCAAAACACTTAAATCCATAAAAAAAAAAAAACATGAATCTGGTTCATGACCAGTGCCCATTTTATTTTCTTTTAGTTGCACTCTTACGTTCACTGCATATATCACCATTTCTCTTTGTAAATTTCTTCATTTCTCATACGAGTTTGATTTTAAAAAACTTTTCCCCAAGGAAATGATCTAGAAATTTATTTCTAATTATTATGCAACACCCTCCTGAACTTGGGATAGCCTTTATACTGTTATTTTTTTAGTGCGTCAAGTTTGTAGCCGTTGTTGGGGAAACTTGATTAAATTAAAATTAAACTCATTTTTTTCCATTTTAATTTTATTTTTTTGAGTTTATGTTTTTGTGATGTGCATTGATACACAAGTGACTAACACACACCATTTCTAATATTTTACAACAATTGAGTATCTTGGTGGAGTAATTAAGCTTATATTTTTTGTAAAGATTTATTTTCAAGCTTGAGCATAAGGCATGATTTTTTATACATCATATTTTTTTGATATGTGGCTTGAAACACTGGGATGTTATAGTCATTGAGATGAGAATTAGTAAGATTTATGTAGAATGAAGGGCAAATTGGGAAAGAATATTTTGCACATACTTACAATTGTAGTGGTTCTCATTAATGTTCATTGATTTAACATAGAAGAAGTAAATTATAGGACTACCGAGCCTATTTCTTAAAAAAAAAAAGATGATGAAAGTGGCTCATGAAGATTTCTTAAATAAAGGGTTAGAAACAGTTACCCAAAACTTTAAGGGTTGAGTGTTCAACTTTTAAACAAAGTTGGCGTGAAAACTGCTAATCTATTGGGCTTTGAAAATTTTAAGATAAATCCTAACTATTAATGAGGAACACACAGTTGTTTAGCTACACATACATCTTAATTCTGAGATATTTGTCTTAGTTTTATGTTAAATATTTTTTAAATAGTCTTGGTAGATATAGCTCCCGGAGTTGAATAGTAATGTGTCACATTTTATGAGAATTCAAATCTGTAGTTGATTGCTTTTGTTTGAATTTTGATCTTTATGCAATATTCATCTCAATTAATTTTCACTATTTTGCTCAGCGATTCGCAAAATGCTAGTTGGGGGTGTGATTGAGTTGAATTGTTGCATATTTAATATATTTAGAACCAATGTATTTTTCGATTATTACATGAAATTTATTGGTTTTAAATAGGAAAAATAATTATAAGGTGTAAATTCAAGTTGTGCTTAAAATTGATTAATAACATAGTTTATGCTTAATTTTATAATTTGAGATTTAATTGAGTAATATTTCTTCACATACACAACACATTTTTTTTATATTTCATTTTTCATTTTTATATTTTTTATGTCTTCTTTATTTACATCATATTCAAAACAAAGAAAAACAAAAAGAGAAAAAAAACTCAAAAAAAAAAGATAAATATATTAGATTTAGTTTTTATTTGCAAAAAGAAAAGAAAAAAAAATACTTTTTGCCCTTGCTTGTATGAGGTCAATGGAATCTTTTTAGGATGCTACTATGTATAGGCGGTTTCGTGCAACAACCGCATACTGAGCACTAAGGTGGACTATTTTATCAGATGCAATTTAAAAAAATGAAAAAGAATAGAGAGAAGAAAATATGATCAAAGACAAAAAGAACCCTGGCTTCAATGATTTATCTCCCCTCTACACCCGAATCCACTATTACCAAAAAAAAAATGTAAAGGAGCAGTGACCCACCAACTGTCGTGTCGACGCCCCAGTCCACGCTTGGGATCGGACGCAAACCGACACGTCAGGGATAAACATCACAAGGAAGTTCACTTCTAGTTCTTACTTAAGTTTGAGTATGCATTTAAAACCAAACGCAGTAAATAGAAAATTTTCGCAGCGGAAAAGGTCAAGCCATTCTATAATTAGGTAAGAATTTAAAATTTTGCCTTATATCACATGGTATAACAAATTTAAGATCCCAAAGTAAACTTCATATTACTAAATATCATCAAGAGTATCAGTCTCCATAAAATATATACTCTCCAAAAACATTGGAAACTTCTAAAATCTGGATAAAACGTAAGTAAACGATATCATCCAAGTGTTGTTCCCATGACCACGTCCAAAGGTGGGGAGATCACCAGACCATCAGTGGTCTGGAAGGTTTCTCCGAGTCTCAAAGTCGTCGACGTCATCTTTTCCTGCAACAACTTCTATCGCCCCAACAAGAAATGATAGTGAAAATACAAAGGGATGAGATTTCGAGAAATCTCAGTAAGTACACAACTATCTCAACAAAATCATTTTGAGCATACATATAAGCGAATAACAAACAAAACATGTGTCATGCATATGCGACTAATGACTTAGCAAATGCATATACTCATGAAGTATTTCATAAAACTTCTTGACTTTCTTTCAATCTTGAGACGTATACTTGATTTTCATAAAAAAGAATTCATCATAAACGTAATTCTTTTGACTCATGATTTAAAATCCTTTCCATAAAAATTTTTCGTTTCTTTCATCATTTCTTATCTTAGAAGCCACTTATAATATTCATATCATTTTTTGACATCGACGGCAGTTACATATTGCCTTCACAATCGTTACGTCAGTCATACGGAAGTTACGTATCACCTTCTCCGCCATGCCATGAAAGTTCTTATCAGTGACACGGGAGTTACGTATCACCTTCCCCGTCACTATCTATTTGGACACCTCACGGTTCTTCTATGTACCGCGTGTTCCTTACTAGTTTCCATAACACCCAACGACCATATCAAACCTAAGTGGTTACGTTTCACGCCCTTCGCGCTCTTCTTCACTCGATGATTGATCACTCACCGAGTGACTACAAACTTTTTCATAGTTCGGTAAGGCAAAAGCCAACACCGCTTTTTGGGCACCCACAACCTTTAGGTGCGACCACGCTCCTGACATCTTTTGGAACCATACATGATTCGCCGACTGTTCTTCGTCGACTCAAGGACTTTCACTCGACTTTAATCACTCCTAAGTGAACAAGGAATTCCACTGAGGCACTACCCCGTTCTAGCCTTTGATATTCTTATAAAATTTTAATTTTTTTCTTTTCCTTAGAAAACATGTCTGACTCAAGAACATGATTTTCATGCTTCATACATGTGACATGCAACCCTTAGTGACTAACATGCGAACCATGAGACTAGTTCAACCACACGTATACTTTATCATGCTTATTGACAAATCAACCACTATATGAATACATCTATACTTCATATAAAAGCACACAAATGGGCTCAAAATACAAAGAGGGGCACTCGGCCTTCACCACTAGGGTTTGACCGGCACTCTCCATGGCAAGTTCGTAGGATTTTCTTCTTCTATCCTCCTCCATACACTCATAAAGTCTTAACAAAATTAACTAAACATTTCTAGCACCACTAAGAAGGGTTGACTGAACCCTATAGTCCTTAGGATTAGCATTTTAATCACTTTTCTTTCCACCAAAATAGCATACTTAATCATACATGTTAAACTGAAATATCATGCAATTGAATCCTCATAGCTCTCATGCTTCTAAACCTTCCAAGTATTCAAGGCTTAATCATCATATAAAAGAATAGTTGATCATTGAAAAACTCAACCTTAAAACCTTCAATTCCGAAACTCATATATGCACCCATTCAAATCCTTTTCAAACTCCAAACATCATTTTTAACATACATGCATTTTTTCACCATTTTTTATAATAATCATGCTCTCTTTTTCCTTTATAACAAAGTAACTAGATCCACCAATAAAAATATAAATCTCAAGCTTAGAATCATATACCTTGCTAAGCATGAATTTACCACTAAACATACAAGTCATTTCTTCAAGCATTCATCCTAGTATCACCAATCATCCAACAAATATCATCTTAGTCGTGCATGTATTTTCTTATCATTATATACCATATCAATATGCTTCATTTTCCTTTGCATCAATTAACTAAATCCATCAACATAAAGCCTACAATAACATATGGACTAAGCATATAATTTTAACTAAATAAACAAAACATTTCTTTCAAGAAAACCTAGACTAGCATCTTCAAGCACTCAACAAACTTAATCTTAGTCATGCATGCATTTCTACCATTATTATATATATTATATCATCATGTTTCATTTTTTTTGCAACAACTTAGCTAAATTCACCAACATATTCAAATTTCAAGCCTAAAGAATCATATGGATCAAGCATGTATTTTTAACTATAATAACAAAAACTTTCCTTTAGGAAAACTTAGTCTAGCATTTGCATACATTCATCAACCAATACAAACACATTCACCCAATATATATACAAGGAAATGTTAAAATCAAGATAAGAATGCACTTACAAGACTCCCAAGTAGAAAATATTAGCTCTGAAAATATATGTAAAAATATTTCATTAAAATAGTTCATAAACATGTAGTTAAAGAGAAAATCTTAAGGATATAAACTTTGGTGTGTGCATGTGATATAACCTAGATTTCTCTTCTTGAAATAGCTTAGGTTTTTGCATTACCTCCTCAAGTAGACTTCCATTAAAGAAAACTTACTTCAAGCTCCACTAATTTAGGATATTTTAGTGTTTAGAAGGTGGAAGAAAGAGTGGAAGGGAAAGTTGCCGAGAGGTGGAGGAGTGTGTGTGTGTGTGTGTGTGTGTGTGTGTGAACAAGTGAACCAAATAAAAGGAGAAAGAGCAAGGCATAAGGCCATTTGGCCAAGTGAGCTTCTAGGCTCTTAGGCCACTCATTCTCTACTTTTTAGAGTTGACATTTGATGGATTCGAAAGACACTTGAGTGACTTCCATCACTAGATCACAGCATGCCTAAATCTAGATCACTTTTAGGTTGAAAACTATTTCCTTTCTTCTCCTTATGGCCGCATCTCTCAAGGGTTCTAAGCCCTCCCTCACTTCACATCACTCACTCACAAACACACCTATCACCTCACATGTCATTCCACTAGATTGTAAGATCTCATTTTGGAGAATGAGACTTGCAACTTTCGGCCAAGCTCCCTCCTAGTCAACCAAACCTCATCCTCCTCTCTTATGTGTTTTCTTCTTTCCAAGCAACCATCAATCAACTTATCGCATCACCACTCCTTCTTACACTCTTACACACACATGCCTTACACACTCTTACACAATCTCATGTGTCCAACCTAGATTTAGCAAAACTCTAGGAAGACCAAAAATAAGGTCCACGGCAATGCTTGCCCAAATCTCCTTTGTTTTCTTTTCATCTTTTTTTTCTCTCTCCAATGATACCACATCCTTCCATCACTTTTCAATCTCATTGTCAACTCTCACTTACAAGATTTATCAATGGTCACAAGATTTATCAATGGTCATTCATTTAGATTTGAAAGAAATTGCATGGAAAAACACCCCAAGGGGTTCAACATTGGCCTCTACCAAATCCTCTTCCTTTTCTCCCACTTCTATTTTCATCAAATCTTACAAGTGTCACTTACCTAAATATGACATGCTCCTAGGGAGACTCAATTGGAAGATCCCTTCTTCCTTCACACTCCTACCATATCCATAAGGATCTTCACACTCCTACCAGTTCAACACACTCCCACTTATCTACCATATCCCTAAGAATCTTCTTATACAAAATCCACTTTTTGTCATATCAAAAGAGGGGCTTGCATAGGGAGACTCAAAATGAAGCAAGTTGGCTTCCCTTGGCTCTATTTCATACGTAGACCCCATTTTTCTCAAACCAACATTTCTCTTCCCAATAACACTTGTCATTTGTCACACATTTTCCAAGTGATCTCCCTTACACACAAATTTTTCACTCTTACAAGATCTAGCATAAGTCAAGTCATTTAGGGAAACTCAATTGAAAGAGTTGGCTTATTCCGCTTCTTGCATCCCACGTTGCCCGTGTGTCCAAAAGATGATAATATCTCATCTTGGATACCACACCTCATCCTCCAAGATACAACTAGTCAACTCTCCAATCACTAGTCTTTTATCTCTTACCTACTAATCCTTAAGGACTTACTAGAGTTCTTTTAAGTGTGACATGTGTCTCCATGCATGGGCTTGGTTGACTCATAGATCATTCTCATGAGTTTATGGGCTTTGATACACTAACTTGGGCCAATATTCTAAGTCATGCTTCCATGACTCAATTTTAAGCCCAATTTCAAGTGATTAAATAAATAAAATACCTCTATCATCCTTATAATAATTAATTAATTAAAATAAAATAAGGCACAAAATTCCAGGTCGTCACATATCGCCTATCTCTTCACCCCTTTTGAACAGAAATTCAAAAGCTCTGGAACAAAAAAGTAAGAACAAAAGTGGTCACTTAGAAACCTAGATCTTTTCGTAGAAAACATTTTAGAGATTTAAGGGTTGAGAATGACTTAGGAACGTCAAATCTAAATATTTAAATTATATTTTTAAAAATAAAGAAAAAGAAAAATATAAACGATTGAGAAAAAAATATACCCAAACTTTGTCCATCAAATTATTTCCTCCAAATCAAAATTCAAGAAATTATACCCCAATGTTGGTGATCCTGTTCATCTCCCCCAAATCAAACTAAATACTTAACTTCCATGTCCCACATACTTAGTCCTCTCTCTCTCTCTCTCTCTCTCTCTCTCTCTCTCTCTCTCTCACACACCACACACACACTCACACATTATTGAACTGAATGCTTCAAAGATCAAAATCAAAAAACTAAATAGAAGGAGAAGTAGCAGGAACTTATCCATTATCCATCTGTCTCGATTGCTTATATTATTTACTACCGAGAAAAACTTTGAAAATACCATCATTCTCGCAAATGTAGTATGTGCATTTCTTGAACTTTCTCTTTTTTTTTTTCTTGGTAAAGAGCTAGTAGCCACTCTTCTCATTACCCCATTCCAAGTTTATTAAAGAAACATTAACTTATGGTAAAGGAATTCCATGGTAACAACTAAACGTTTGGAGGCTTACAAGATATTAAAAGACAAAGGCCCCAAACCAAATGCCAAAAGAGCCAAAACCACTTATTAAAACAAATCAACCAATAACCAATCTAAGAATGTTGAAAGTAAGGTAAATGAAGCTTATCAGTACGTAACAAACTCTTAAGCAATTTCAATATGTGTAAACAGGATCTTCAAGCACGCGTCAAACCTTGTGCGCTTAATTTAAACAAATAATCAGTCTGCATATTTCCCTCCCAAAGGACATGCTAAATAGAGAAAAACCCACTGCTAAACAAACTAATCATGTCCTCCTAAAAATCTTCCAAATACCAAATATCACATCTATGATGGACAACCCAATTAACACAAAGCATTGAATCAGTTTTTATATCAACAAAATGAAGGCCTAGAGAGCGGCAATATTTCAAATCGGTTAACAAAGCTCTTAATTCAGCAACATTGTCAGTGCCCTCACCAAGGAAGCAAGAAAATGCCATCATTAAATTCTCTTGATCATTGCGAGTGACTCCACCAGCTCCAATTCTCCCCAGATTCCACTGGTAAGAACCATAAATATTCAGCTTATATCTACCATGACTTGGTTTATCCCAGTAAACAAGAGTAGCCCGCTGCATTGGAAGAGGAGAAAATACTAATCCAAGCTCTTTCAACCTTTCTTCATCGGCGTGAGTAATCTTGGAAATTTTTTTAAGATTGTCCCGAATTCTTAGCAACCACAAACAAATGAATCTCTAAACGTCTTCAACCGAATTCTTCTTACCCTCCATTATAGCTTTACACATTCGATGCCATAATTTCCACAAAATAAAATAAGGCAACAACCCCAAAATATTGCCTATTTGAGAAGACCTGCTAGTCCTTCAAAACCAAAGCATAATTAAATCCCTCCATCTTCTATTAGGATTAAAAAAGACTCCCAAGATAGGAGAAGATTTCTTCCAAATAATAGAGGCAAAGTCACTATTAGCAAGAACATGAGATAAATTCTCAAAATTACCTTGCTCACAACAATCACATTTAGAGGTAATAGGAATATCAATTCTCCTCAACCTATTATCCACACTTAGGCCATTATGAAGCGCTTTCCACCAAAAAAAAAAAAAAATAGAGAGCTTCTTACGCAAAGCTTCATGCCATATCCAATTTGCCCAAGGAAGTTTTGGGCTAATCACTCTAATGCATCTCCATCCCGAATTAATGGAAAAACAACCATCATTATTATCAGTCCAAACAAGAACATTAGTACCAGTTTTATTAGCTGCTAAAGTGTTACAAATTTCTTTAGTTTTATCAAGCCCAACAAGCCTCTCTAAAACCTTAATTTCCCAGCCATTTAATAATTTAACTTCAGCCACCTTTAGGCTTGACAACTCCACTATAGGAAGAGAATCCGTAATAGGACCACTGTCCAGCCATCTATCTTTCCAAAAAGAAATATTGTCATCTTGTACTCTCCATTTAGAATTTTCTAACACCAAAGGAATACTCTTCACATTCATCCTCCAAAATCTAAATACCCTTCTTGGATCTAAAAGAGAAACATGAGTATCTCCTACATATTTAGCCCAGAAAAACTTTGCCCAAATGTCACTACCATTCAACAACTTCCAAGCATATTTCATATGTAAGGAAATATGAATTTCATCAAAATTTCTAATAGCAAGGCCCCCCTCTTCACATGGTTATACACATGGTTCCCCAAGCAACCCATTTCTTCTTAGGCTTCCCATCAACATCACCCCAGAAAAAGAACTAAACAACTTATTGATGTTTTTCAGCACCATTTGAGGTAATTTAAGAATCGACATTAAGTGAATAGGCAAATGACAGAACATGCTTTAATAGGACAACTTTACCTCCTATCGATAAGCATATTTGCTTCCATCCTCAAAGCTTTTTCTTCATCTTATTTAGGAGAGATTCCAACAACAGATTAGTAAGTTTTCCTGAGACAAAAGGAGCCCCCAGATAAGTAAAGGAAACTTCCCTTTAGAGAACCCCGTGATACTTAGCAGCTCATTTTTCCTTGCTAAAGTGAAATTTTTATCAAAATCAACAGTTGTCTTCTCTTTACTAATATGATGGCCTGACCATTCCTCATAGGTGGAAATGACATTCATTAAAGCTCTTGTCGACCTCTTCCTTCCATTAGCAAAAATAACTACGTCATTTGCATAAAGAAGGTGAGGAACTAAAGAGCACCTCTAGGATGTGAGAAACATTTAATATTCTCATTCATAAACTTCTTTTTTAGAAGTCTAGAAACCTCCTCCAAGATAATAAAAAGATAGGGCAAGAACAGGTCTCCCTAACAAAGACATCTTTTCCCTTGAAAGAAATCGCGAGATGTACCATTCATCATAATTGAAAGTCAAGGCAAAGAGATACAATTATTAATCAAACCACAAACAACAGGAGAAAACCCAAGAGCAACCATCACATGTAAAAGAAAGTTCCACTCCACCCTTTTGTAAGCTTTTGCCATATCAAGCTTGAAGATCACATTACCCCCCGTAGCTTTTTTGTTAATGAAATTAACCATCTCTTGTGTCCAACTAATATTATCAAATATGCTTCTCCCTGAAATAAAAAGCACTTCGTTCTGAGGAGAACAAAGCCGGCGGTAGAGAGTTAAACCTTGCCACTAAGACTTTCGTGCAAATTTTATAAAACACCAAACAGAGACTAATATGCCTAAACTTATCAAATCCTGTTGGTTGATCCATTTTAGAAATAAGCACAATAAAAGAAGCTAAATAAAAATGGGGAAAGGCACTACCCTGAAAGAATTCTCTAACTGCCTCCACACGATCCATTTGAACCACATTCTAACAAATACGGTAGAAACCCGAACCAAAACCATCTAGCCCTGGACTTCTCTCAATAGGGATACTAAAAACAGCTTGCTTAATCTCTTCTTCTGTGGTCTCAGAACAAATACAATTATTATCCATATCAGATATGATAGGAGATAACAACTCACTCAAATCAGGGAGAATAATATTAGAAGACTGTCCCAGAAATTCAGAGAAGAACCTGACTGCACCCTCATGAACCTCTTGGGGAGTTTTCAAATACGATCCATTGGCTAGTTTCATCTCCATCACTCTAGTTTACTTCCTTTTATTGAGTAAAGCATGGAAATAACATGAATTTTTATCACCATAATTCCATCAATGAGCCTTCATGCAATGGGCAAATCAGATTTCCTTTCTTTGTAGACAAGTATTAAGTTCAGCTCTGGAAGCTAGGCATCTTCTAAATGCTAATCCTGTAAATTAGTTTCCAATTCTTCAATCTTTTTTTTTCAATTGTTGAATATGATTACCAGTCCAGCCAAAAACCGTTTTGTTCCAATTTTGCAACTCCTTTTTAAGCCTCTTTAATTTCCATTGAAGCTTCAAAAGACCAAAACCCCCAACCTCTTGTTGCCACGAATTACGAACACAACTAAGAAAATCAGAGTGATCCACCCACATTTGTTGGAAGCGAAATGGAGCCGGACCATACGACTCATTCTTAATCAGCAAGATAACCATAGGGGCATGGTCAAACGAAGTACGGGGTAAATATCTTGTAACCGAATCAAGGGAATCAACAAGTAACCTCTGATCCAATGAAGTGTGATCCAACTTAGCCCAACTCCGAGCTCTACCTGACTGCCCATTACACCAAGCAAAAGCCTTGCCTAGGCATTTCATTTCAAGTAATCAACAAGACTGAATCCAGCTATTAAACTCCTGCACTGCCATTGCAGGTCGAGGCCTGCCTCCCCTAAACTCAGAATCATAAAAAATTATATTAAAATCCCCTGAAATGAACCACGGAATATCAAAGTTGTTATCTATTACCACATCTGACCACAACCTCCTTCTCTAAATATATTGACATTTCACATAGACAAAGGACACCTTGCAAGATCTCCTACTATCAAAAATCAAAGCATAAATGTGTTGGTTGCCAAAACTGAAATCAATAACAACAATCACATTAGACCAGAAAAACCACAGCTTACTATTGCAACACTCATTAGACACAAACATTATCAAATCCAAGAAACATTTTAAAACCATCCAAATGTGGCTCCCTTAAAAAAGGTTCATCAAGCACCAAAATTTTAGATTTATGCAACAACACCAGTTTCCTCAAGCGACTTCGCGAGTATCTTACGACCCTCACATTCCAATATAATATTGGACTAATCATAAATCCAATTTAGAGGAATGAGTAATCACCCGCTTACTATTACGAACCTACAAAACCACTTCTTTACCTTTCTTCTTTTTTGACTCTTCCACTTCAAGATCTGAGACAATCTTCTTCCCCATGTTATCATCAACAATTATATTTTCAGGGTTCTAAAAACATCCTTGAATAGGATCATCTTTTGAAACCCCAACCATCTCAAACACCTCAACCACTTCAACTACATGATTTTGAAGCTCTTCAGACTGGTAATTTTCAATACAAATGATGGGATCCTCAGACTGTATATTCCCTATCTGACCTTCTTCAAAATTAGGAACATGATTTGTGACATCCCCTTCCCTAAAAACCATCACTTCTATTGAGTTTACTACCGGAGTATCCACTGGGATATTAACCTCTGTATTGCCAACAACCATTTTAGTTTTAGAATTATCTAGGACCTTCGGCTTCATTAAAGGAAGAGAAACAACCTCTACAACTTCAGGATTGCTCTGTTCCATTGCCATTATAGCACCCTCATCCTGACTTCCCTCCCCCTTATCCAGCACTGGTTCAACTGTGGAATTTGGCTTCTTAACTTCCTGATACTCCCATCTAGCAACCTTCTTTTCCTTTCCTTTGATATCTTGCATCTTACAATGAGTACAAAACACAAGAAAGGTTTCATAAATCACCTCTTGCAACCTACTCCTTGGAGCAAAAGGAACCCTAATCCAATAGGAACTCAGTGGGTGTTTTGCAACATCTAACTTTACACAAACTCTCACCCCATTAGATCTAGTGGCACGTCTAGTAGCATTATCACTCCGGATATATGTACCAATAGGAGCAATGACAAAAATCAATATAGACGGATTGTAAAAATTCGTAGCCCAACCTGGAAGGAAGACCCAAATAGGTACAATCGACAGCTCCTCTTCCTCAAAAAAATCAAGGGTCCAATGAAACGGCTGATAATTCACCCCATTGAGATCACAAACTTCACTGGAGAAAGCTTTGTTGAAATCATCCTCTAACGTTAGCCGAAAAAAAAGGTTCCTTTGCAATCTCATCACCGAAACCACTACGACACCAGTTAGACCCCATCGATTCTTTATGAAAATCCTGATTGCATCTAAAGAGGGCATTTGCTTCAAAAACCTCAAGACCAGAACCTAAATGGTTCAGAAAATTTTTTAATTTTCTCTTTGGAGAAAAGGATACAAATTTCCCCATCCATGATCTTTGGAGCCCTAGTAGGAATATGGATGTCAGGAATAGTTTATGGAGCTGTCGAACAGAGATCGGCTTATGAAGGTTGGCCACCAGTTTGGGATCTCCGTTCACCCCCTTGACAACCATGAAAAAACGAAGAAACCCAAACCCTACGCAACAATATCCCCCAAGAAACCCTCTACTCGGGAAAAAAAATGCTACATAAGTTATAGACATGAAGTCTGACTAATTAGGGTGAGAAGAAGAATTCCCATCGGACTAATTAGATGGAATTGGTAGGGTAATTATAAGGAAATTTTTTCCTCATGCAAAGCCCTTAAACAATCCACCAAAACGTAGTAGGCATCGCCCATTACTCGACCCAGGGTCTGATCATAACCACTAAGTAACCCGTATGCAGGAAAAATAAGTATTGATGACTGATGGGACATAAAGGCTTGACACTACTCGACAACAACCCACTCATGAGGACTCATTCAAGGCAGTACAGGATGCAAGAAGAACCTTTTGATCTTCTGATAAGAAGACATCGACTGACGATTAAAGAAGCATGCAGAATGAAACAAATGGGGAGTCACTTCACATTTATGGCACTAACACCCGGATTACATGCCACATTAATGATGCTATGGTAGAGACCACTCCGCATTAAAAGACTTTGATAAATAAATAATGGAAAAGACAAGAAACCCACGGGAATAGGCACAATCTGTCCCCAATATTCTAGATATAAATAGCAACCCCTTAGTTACGAGGAAGCTCTCTAAACTCTCTTTATTCACAAGCTTCCAAATGAATTACTAACTTAAAGGTACGTGAATTAAATTATTCATAGAATATTACACTTGGACTCTAAATACTTGAGGATTTAGTGACCAAGTACTTGGGGACTCTATGCTTTATTATGGTACTTTGTTGGGTAGATCGTAGGATCAAGTTTGTCTTACAAGTTACAAGTTATACCAAATCATTGGAGTAAAGTTTCAGAAAATATTTATTCTCTATATCTAATGAGTTTAGCATAAACAATCATTGCTGAAGTTTTATCCATATGTAATTAATTAACAATTATATATATGATATATATATATATATATATTATGCTCTTGGGTATTGCTGTTATAGGCTCTTGAAGTCTTGAAGTCTTGATTCCTTGAATCCATTCATGTGGTTGTAGGGTTGCTTTATTCCATTCAATATTTAGAACATCAGATTTGTTTTAGACATACTTACTATTTTTTGCTTACTTTAAGTGTTAATAATGAATGATTATGTAGAGTATAAAAATGTCTAGTTGTCAATCAACTAGTGGTATGTCTTCAACAGTTGCTTCTATAAGATCAGAAGATCCAGCATGGGCTCATGCACGTGCAGTGGCAAGGGCAAGAAATAATACTGAATGTTTGTATTGTAATAAAATAATTAGAGGTGACGAGATCACTCAGTTGAAGTATCATCTAGCTGGAATTCCAGATAATATAGAAGCATGTAAAAAGGTTTCTAAAGATGTAAAATGGCAAATGAAGGAATTGCTAAATGAAATAAAAAACAAAAAAACAAAAAGAAGAAAAGAAAATTATCTTAGAGATTGGCGGCTATGTAGATTTAACATCTGATAATATTGATGATAATATTGAGAGACAATCTTAGCTTTTAAAAGGTGGGGAAGTCAAGAGAATCTAGAACTGGAAGTGGAAAGTTAGTGGGGGGATTGAGTAGATTTTTTGCGCTAAGAACAACTCTTGGAGCCCACTTTCAATTAAGAGTTCTATGTGTTCAAAAGAGGTGATTGTAAGAGTAAAGATGGTTATAGCACTCTAGTGGTATGATACTAATCTACCTTTCAATACAACTCAATTCAAGTTTTATCAACCAAAGAAAAGAAAAGAAAAGAACACAAAAAAGCAACAAATTATTACTTCCTTGCAGAATCCAAGCATAGAAAAATGACAAAAATAATGATAGAAAAAGGAAGTGGATTTGGTTTACTTTGAGAGCTCTACGTTCTTGAAAATCCTTCAACATAGCTTCTTTGGTATGTTTGTTGTAACTTTTTTTTTTGTATATATAGGATGTTTGTTGTAACTTAAAACTTAAGAATTTATGTTAGCTATAATTTAAACTTAAGATTTGCATTGAGAAGTATTGAGTTTATGACTTATTTTGTTGTTATTTTATAATACAGTTAATGCTTGTATAAATATATAATTTATTCAATGTAAACTATTCTAAAACAGTATGCGAAATGATATTGATACACGAAATGATATCGATATTGAATCGGTATTGGTAGCAAAATATTATTTCAGTACCTTAATCAATACGACTTTCAATACGGTATCCAAAACTTTATTTTCACCTATTGAGTCGACCCGTGCCGATCATTCACTTAGGAAGAAGCTTGCTGCTGCAGTTAGGAGAAACCCTTAGCCGCTCGATTCAACATGAGAGTAAGACTGTACACCATCAAGTTACGATGTAATTAAAGCATCGGGAAAAAAGAAAAAGAAAGAAAGAAGAGGTTTTGGCAAGGTGATGAAGATGCAAGGAGAGCTATTTGCAATGCTACTAGGTGAGCTAAGCATGCCAAGGCTAGGAGGAGTGCACTGAGTTGCATGCATGATTTTGGTGGTGAGGAGATGGGTGCCTAAAGCAAGTGCAACAAGAAGAATCAAAGTGTGGACCAAATTTCTTGATTTTAGAGATTATATGACAAGATCACAAATCCCTTAATTTAAAAAAGGAGATGCCGACCACATGTCCTATAATTTAGAGATTTATCTATTATCTTTTGTTTAAATTATTTCCTAATTTGTTTATTTTAATTTTGGTATTTGATAAGATTGTTTCCTTTAATTTAAGAGTTTGAGTTACGTTAAGTAATAAATGGAGTAATTGGAGAAAGAATGTCGAAACCCTAGTGAAACACTGCTATTTATATTCGACCTATGCTTTATAATTTTTCATGATGCTTATTTCAATTAATTGAGATTTTTCTTTCATATATTTTTGAGAGTTAAGTGTTAGTTTGAACTAGTCTTGATTTTCAGCTATCATATATTTGAATTTTTGTGTTATCTTAAAATAATCCTAAATTCCAACCCGCCAATTTTTTAACGAGCACGTGTGAGGTTTTCATAATGGGGTCGTGTCACCGCCCGGCACCCACGAGGAGAAGCCTGGAACGGCTACCACGCATTTTGAACTGAAATTGCTAAAATGGCCCCCGATTCTCTACGACACAGCTAGAATTGACTGGCCAGCATCACCACACCACACCACCACCCAGAGAACTTGTGGTCGCCATTAACGGTCTGAGTTGCCCTCAGCGTCAGCTTCTGCCTCTCACCCACTCACTCTCACTCTCACAACCACACTCACTCTGTGTCTCCCTCCATGATCACCTGCAAATTTCCAGGCTCCAATCTTAGAGCTCCCGCTCTCCAAATTACGTCGAAAACAAGCCCCGGGTTTCCGAGTCTTTTTGAATTTCAACTTCACCCTTCCCAGCGCTGCAGAAAGTGGGTAGCCATCTCTTCGTCGTTTGGCAGATCCCAATGGACCCACTCCCGAAAGAACCTTCTGCGTAATAGCAATACCCATACCGAGGGTGTAGAAAATGAGAAAGAACAGAGAAAAGTACATTGTGAGGTGGAAGTGATATCTTGGAGGGAACGGAGAATCAAGGCCCACATTTCTGTTAATGCCGACATTGAATCGGTCTGGAATGCTCTTACCGATTACGAGCACCTCGCTGATTTCATTCCCAATCTTGTTTGCAGGTGACAAATAATAAAACAAATGCTTTTTATAAGTCATCATAATCTGCTTTGTGGGGTTTCTTGAATACTTCCGGCTGGCAAATTTTTTATCTACTCTGTGCTTCGGGCTGGTATCTTATGCCAGTTCAGTACGTTTCCACATAGATAGATGAATTTTCTCAGTTTGTCGTATGTTGCTGTTTAGTGAATGACTGTAGTAAATATAATATAGCCTTTGGTCAATTAGTTTGCGGGATAGAATGAGGCAACCTGCTTACTGGCTTCCGCCAGATATATGTGACTAATATCTGGTGTCTTCATGTGAAATTTATTTGTTTGTTGTTGTTTTTTTTTATAAGTAAATTTGTTTGTTTGTTTGTTGTTAGTGTTATAACTTATGATTATTACTTTATCTGACGGGATTTCACTTTGTTTGATTTGTTAGCGGGAGAATACCTTGCCCACATCCCGGCCGGATATGGTTGGAGCAAAGAGGCTTGCAAAGGGCACTATATTGGCACATTGAAGCACGTGTTGTCTTGGATCTTCAAGAATTCCCCAATGTAAAGAATCTTAAGCCAAATTCTATGTGCTTACAACTGGGACTAATTCCTGAATAGGAAACCGAAACAACCTTCTTTTCTTCTTGCATACTTCTATAACTGTTATTTTATCCTTACTGTTTGATCACAGTTCTCATCTATATGTTTCCTGCATACATAGTCGCCCTAAGAAAGTTTCAATGGTTCAGGCTAATGACCGTGAACTCCACTTTTCCATGGTTGATGGAGACTTCAAGAAGTTTGAAGGCAAATGGTCATTAAAATCTGGACTGAGGTACAAATCACATAACTTTGGATGGAAAAACCAAGATGTTTACAAAAGAATCTAGAATTTACATGTTTTGATGCTGAAGATGCTTAAATTTAAATATCAGTCAACTTATCCAAGGATTATGCCCTTCTTCTGAGGTCAAAATTAACTTCTTGGTTTCACCCTAAGCCAATGGCGCCCCTTCACCAAAGCTCAGTAAATTATCAGGATGGTTGTATGGTTGAGCTAGATGTTGCCTTTTTCAAGGATGGTTGAAAAGCCTAAAGTGAAGTTAAGAACAAGTACACTGAAAATCACAAAATAGTCGGTGCATCATGGTATGAGTCAGAAATACTAGTTCTTTATTTTTATAAAGCATTTTTATCTTCTGAACTCTCATTGTGCATTCTTTTGTCTCAACGCATACAAAAAAATTGGTGGGTCTTTGGGCAAAGCCAAACTTATACAGGCTGAAATTTAGAAAGGCTGTGAGCCAAGCCTACTTTGAACTTGAATAGGTTCTCTCCCTTAGGTACTTGGAAGACCTGAACCAATTTGTCTTAACCTTGACAGCTAGATTCCTATCAATATTTATTACTTAGCAGAGGATATCAAATCCATTATCAGAGTGTTTTATTATGAAAAAATACCCAATGTGTGTCAAAAATCTGTTGTGAAGCTATTTAATCTTAAAAATCCACAGTTGATATGTTGAATAAAATCCAATAGCATATTATTTTGGTTGAAGTCAAGGCGATTCATTATTGTTGTTCAATTATTACTCTCATTTTCTATAGCCATCTCTTTTCCATCCACTCATCAATTCACTAATTTTGCAAATACATGTGCAATTACTGCCATTGAAATCATGTTTTTACTTTTCTAACTTCTCCTTTTCATGTATATTGCAGTTCATCATCAACAACTTTATCTTACGAAGTTAATGTGATACCGAGATTCAGTTTTCCAGCTATTTTCTTGGAGCGAATCATCAGATCAGATCTGCCTGTAAATCTTCAAGCATTGGCTTGTAGAGCTGAAAGGAATGTTGAAGGGATGAAGAATGTCACACTCAGTGGCAATGCCTCTGCACAAACATCTATATGTGTTGTTAGTTCACTCCACAAGAACTTGGATGATACATTGTGTGAAATGGATAAATTGTCACTTGGAGAGTTTAAAGAGAGATTTGCTGGCTCTAATGTTGGTCCCTTGCCTCCAACTTCTAGTGAACTGAACAATAACTGGGGTGTTTTTGGAAAAGTTTGCAGACTTGATAGACCTTGCTTGGTGGATGAAGTTCATCTTCGTAGATTTGACGGTCTATTGGTAAATGATTGACTCTAGACTATCTTTGCCTGGCCTTCCTTTGCCAGGAGTGCATAGCTATTTTAGAAGTATCTGATACTATGATTTTGGTCTGAAGGAAAATGGAGGCGTTCATCGTTGTGTTGTTGCTAGCATCACCGTAAAAGCTCCTGTTCATGAAGTATGGAGCATTTTAACTGCTTATGAAAGTCTTCCCGAGTAAGTGACTCATGCTTTTGGTTTGTGGACCTTCTCTAAATGCAGACATTCCATTACCGGAAGTCTGTAAGATACTGTTGCTTCCTTGTGTAAATCCTTTATCGATTCTTTCAGTCTCAATCTCTGGATGGCGTTTACCAAATACGAATGGAAAAACTGTTAGGATGCGTTCTACTTGCCATAACTATGTATAATCTGGGGTCATACTCAAACTAGATAAGAACATAATAAACCCAAATTTCGTTTGACGCAGAGCCAAATTAAGAGCTCCTACTGGTATGCACATTTGACAAAGGCACATCCCTGAATCTTTAACACCAAGACAAGGTTAAATGGGGAAGCAAGGGATGCCACATGCTCAAGAAGGCACAAGACATCCTGACCTGTGGCATGCTGAATATTTTCACCATTGGAGGGTGTGTTAATGACTTCTGCATGCCACTCTTAGGAGTCATGTCAAACATTTTCCATCACATTGAGCACCAAAAGATGAGTTGAAAAAAAAAATTGGTTATGCCTGCCTGTAGTAGATTTATTGGCATGCTCGAGAGGTTGCTTTAAAAACCACGAGAGTGGACTCATATGGGATGCCATTCATGGAGAGCATTTGAAGGGAACCTTGTTCTTTAATCTAAGGTCTAAAAGCATTTAAATTAATTTTTTCTTAATCTGAAATAGTTGTCCATGAAATATGTTAAACATATTGTCGAGATATTCATTGCTGCATAGTTGTCTTTGAGAGGAGGAGAAGGGTGGTGCCACAAGCTGCTGTTAGAGATGGGTTTTAGATAAAATGATTTCTTTTTAGTTTCTCCTTATTTAAATTATTATTTGCAGAATAGTTCCCAATTTAGCAATCAGCAAGATATTGTCACGAGAAAACAACAAGGTCCGCATTCTTCAGGTACAAGCAGGACACTAATTAATTGCAATATGAGACAAGTGCCTCTTGTGAAAAGTGTTTATTTACTTGCACATATACGTAGTTAACTACTATTCATTTTGTTTGTGAACATATGTAAATTTATTGATTGTACCTGGGGACATGTTGATGTGTCTGGTTTTCGGTAAGCTAGTTGCAAAAAAACCCAGAAATAGATCTTTTTAATAGGTATTTATAAATCTAGGCATTTATAAATCTTATTTATTATAATGATAGGAATAGCTCAAGTGCACGGGGTATATGCTGGAGAAACACCTAATTAGAATTAGATACTAATACAAAGAAGTCTGTAACGGTCCCTTCAATGACTGAGTTCGAGATCATCACTCACCAAGAACACACACACACACACACACAGAGAGAGAGAGAGAGAGAGAGAGAGAGAGAGGATTGAATTGTGTTAATCCTTCTGTAATGCTTCCCTCCTTTTCACTCGCTTTTTATTCCTTCTTTCCATTCTTACAGGACAGCATTTTATATCAGCATTTAATAATATGAAAACGAAAATGTTCTATTTACATCACTTTACATTCACAAGCCTCGTCAAAATGACAACGTTCTATTTATACAACACGACATCGCATCTCTACATCTTTTAAAAAAATTAACTACCATCTTCTTCCTTCTTCCATTTTTGCATTTAACCCTTCTTCCTGCCTTGGCTTCTAACCCAGCTTCTCCACCACAGATTGGCACAGAACCTTCCTTCTAAACAGCTTCCTTCCGATACATAACAATAACCCTCCCTTCAAAGTACCCTGCCCACAAGGTGAGGGAACTTCTGCCGAAGCTGCCAATAAGGTTCTCAAGTAGCTTTCTCAATATCAGTCCCTTGCCATTGCACTAATACTTTGAGCAGGGCTCTGTTATTGACTTTCCTGCTGTGACACTGTAAATTGTTTGAGGCTCAGGATTGATCTGCCGTGGACATGTATTGGTGGTAGTGTAGAGAGTGGAGATACATGTTGTCCCACCTTCTTTTTCAAACATGAAACATGGAACACAGGATGAAATTGTGACTGAGATGGAAGATCAAGCTTGTAAGCCACCTGTCCAATTTTGTCTATTACCTGGAATGGACCAAGAAGTCCAGGTGATAACTTAAAATTTCTTCTCTGTGCCAATGAGCTCTGCTGCTAAGGCTGAAGCCTTAGATAAGCCCAATCTCCCATTGCAAATACTCTTCAGTATGATGTTTGTCAAACAGTAGTTTCATTCTTTCCTGTGCAACTATCAAATTGTTTGTCAGGGTAGTTAAGATCTGCTCCCGGGTCTTCAATAGCTCTTCAACAGCTTGATTAGGTGATATATATGCTTGTAATCTGGTGGGTGTAATCTTGACCACCATTCAGCCAAGGGTAACCATTCAAACCACAACCTTGCTTTGTCACCTGAAAAACACCTCAGAAAGTGTTCCAAACACGTAATCACGGCTTCAGTTTGACCATGACTTTGAGGATGGTAAGCTGAAGAGTAAGACAAATTCACACTTTGTAGCCTGAAGAAATCCCTCCAAAAAGAGCTGGTGAAAGTTGAATCTCTATCTGACACAATACTCCTAGGCATACCATGCAAACTATAAATATTGTTCAGAAATAAAGAAGCTACCTTAGCTGTGAAATGATGCTTTAGGGCCAAGGAGTGAGCATACTTAGCTTATCAATCACCACCTTGACTACAGAATAGCCTTTTGGCAAAGGTAGCCCCTCCACAAAGTCCATTGAAATAGCTGTCCACACTTGTTGAGGAATTGGTAAGGGTTGTAGTAACCTAGCTGGATGTACATTTTCAACTTTATTTCTCTGGCAAATCTCACATTCCTTGTTAAATCTTTTGACTTCAGCTTTCAATCTAGGCCAGTAAAAATCTGATCTAGCTCTATGCAAGGACTTGTGGAAACCTGAGTGACCTGAAATAGTGTAGATCTTCCCTTTTTTAAATAGAACTCCATGTCTGAGAGAAAAAGTCGAACTGGCTGAAGGATCTTCTTGCAATACAACCACCTGATGTTGATCTACCTGATCATCTTTGTAAGAATTCTTAGTCTCTTCCAACAAAGTAGGATTTGGCACAGTACTAGCAGAGACTGCAGAATCTTCATTCCTTTCTCTTCTGGACAAGGCATCTGCCACCTTGTTCTCTACCCCTTTTTTACTCAATACAAAACTTATATCCCAGCAACTTTGACCGCCATTTCTGTTGAGCTGGCATGCCAACTTTATGCTCCAACAAGTATTTTAAGCTGTGATGGTCAGTTCTAACTATGAAATAACCTCCAAGCAAGTAATACCTCCACTTCTTTATTGCTATCACCAAAGTCAGAAACTCACGTAACGAAATTAACTGCCATCTTCTTCCTTCTTCCTTCTTCCATTTCTGCATTTAACTCTTCTTCCTACTGTGGCTTCTAACCCAGCTTTTCCACCAAGTAACTTTCCTTCTGAACGGCTTCCTTCCGATACGTAACAAAGTCATGGAGGCTTAATCCATTAACATCCATGGCAATCATCCAAAAAACCCAGAAATAGATAACATAGTCCACGCATACCTTGGGGGTTGCCAGTCCCATATCCAACATGTCATCCACAACAAAGATGAAAAAAACTCTCTGTAAGAGAGAACCTAAGCCAATTAAGCTCTCACAACCCAAGAATACAGGATGTCTCAAACAAATAAACAGACACATGCACAACAAAACAAAGGCCTACTTGCTTAAGAAAAGCCTGCTGCCCCTGCTAGCTCTCATACCACCATGTAGTGGGCTACCCAATATGATACCCACATGGCTCAATCCTTCCACATCTCAATGGAGAAATTGTATAGTTTCATCCTCAAAGGCACACTCCTAGTTGTAGTCCCAATTGACATTTTTTTAAGAACAGTCACCTTGCCAAACAAGTCATGATGACCGGCATCAAGGGTTTTTGTGACAGCTTTCTCATCTAAAGCATCAAAAATATATAAATGCCGCTTTCCATAATAATCACATTCTTAAGAGCATGCTTCAACTATCCAATAGCCCACTTCACAGGGTGAGAACATATTGTCCCATGAAGCAAATATCCTACTAGAGAGTATCCCAACCTCCTATTCATTATAATATATTCACGAAAAAAAAGAGAGGAAGATATAATTGAAGTACCCGAGGACTATATATCAGATACATCATACAACTGGTGAGAGAGAGGAGAGCAAGAAAATATTGTGGAATCAGCTAGAAAGACATAGGTTGCGGTTAGCTACCATCCAATGGAAAGTGCTTGGGAGAAAAGATTCTTCATGTCTTTGGTGGTCCTCAAGGTTCAGAATTTTGGTCATTTCTTTCCCTCCACGTGCACCACATCAAACAAAGAAATCTTGGTAATTTTACTTATCAAAAAAATTTTGATAATTTCTTTCCATGGGGTCTCACTGCGGTAACTACCAAACTGTCCCTTTACTAACAGATCTAACACCTCTCTGGGTATCACCCAACTCAACCCTGAAAGTCTGATTATGGTTTGCCATAATATGGTAGCTACCTCACAATGGAGTGAAAACATGATCTCCAGATTCTCCTTTCCCCTTGTACATACAACACTACTTTGCCACCATAATGTGAATCTTCCTTAGGTTGTTTAAAGTAAGGATGTTCCTGAGTGCCACTGTTTAAACAATGAAAGATGCTTTGAAAGGAGCTTGTCCTCCAAATACTCTTATGCGGAAAAACCATTTCTCATGGGAGTGCATTATAGATTATTTTGCATAGAAAAAAGCTAGTGCATTATAAAATGACTTTTAACTTCAAACATTCTCTCATTGATATGTTTTGGCACATCTTGTCTTCTCTTCCTTATCTTATGCTATGAGAATAACCAAGCATAGGAGCTAAAGAAATCTACCTCCCAAGCATGTGTTGCTCAAACAAACTCCAGTTCTCTCTTCAAAAAGCTATTTGAAAGTCGTAAGTTGTCTACCATTAGTGCATCCTTATCCTTGCCATATTGAACAGGTTGAAGAAGGTAGCCAATGATGCATCATCTCAGAACTTTATCTTGGTTCACAACCAATAAATACTAGGTTTTCTACAAGCCCCATGCATTTGTAAGAGTCACAACAATCGTTGGTTATTGGAACAACACCATCAACAAAAACACCTAATAGCATATAAATGTGACAATAACACCTGATCCCCTTTAGGGATAGGACACATATTTTCCTCAACTGTAGATGGGTAATTAAAATATGAAAAGAAAACAAGTCAAATACTCCATAAATTACAAAAATAAAGTTATAAATGTTTTTCAAAAAGGAATCCTCATTTTTTGGATTCCTTTTGGGTTACTCTAATTGGATATGGAACTCAACCCTTGATACTCTTTAATCCTTATTGTCAAAATTTTGCTGAAGTACCTCTTTGAGGTGTTTCGTTCTCGTTAAATAAACAATAGTTCCAGAAAATTATAAAGAGTCCTATCTAAATATGTACAAGTTTAATTTTAAACAAGATAGATTAGAATCCTTATCTATTTGAATTTCCAGTTTCCCAGTAAATTAGGAGTCTTAAAGCAAAACCCTAGTTTTCTTTTGATACCCTCCCTTAAATTGATGCTAATGAGTCTACTAGCAGTATTTGCTAACTAAATATTGATGCCGTTGTCAGGTTAATACTTTGGTGACGATATCAACTACTTGGTGTTTAGTAGGCACATGAGGGAGAATGATAGTTTTAAAATCATAGGCATTTCGAATATAGTGACAATCAGCCTTAATGTGCTTCGTACGTTCATGAAAAATTGGGTTAGCTATAATTTGAATGGCACTTGTATTATCACCATGAAGAGACATTGGATATAATTGTGCAAACCCAAGTTCTAAAGGAATACCACGCAACCACATGATTTCTGAACATACAACAGATATTGTCCGATATTTAGCCTATGTAGATGACTTAGAGCACTAGCAATAGTCTTGCTAAAATTTCCTTTTAAAAAGTACAATTTTACATATTTTCCAAAAAAAATTGGTCATATTTGATTAATAGTGGAGAGAAAAAAGTGAAGAGAAGGGAATAAATGTATTTTTTTCTTACTTGTGAATAGTAATTCTTCAAAACTCTCTAAAAATTGGAAAGTGTGCGAAATTCTACTTTTTAAAGAGAAATTTTAGCAAGACCATTGCTAGTGTTCTTAGATACACAATCTTACTTCTTACACTGCCAAGAGATAAGAGAATCTCCAAGAAAGACACATTATCCAGTAGTAGAATGTTGAGAGTCTAGACAACCAGCCAAATTTGCATCACTGTAGGTAATTAAGTGAAGAGAAGATTCCTTAGGAAAAAACAGTCCACGATTAGGGTCCCAAGTAGATAGCGATTAATCCGATGAACATTTACAAAATGGAAATGTAGAGGAAAATCTATGAACTTACTAATAGTGTGGACATCATAGGAAATATCAGTGTGCGTGATGATGAGATAAATCAAGTTGCCAACCAATTTACGGTATAAGGTAGGATCTGGGAGAAGTTCGTATTCATTTTTTCTGTACTTAATATTCAACTCCTGAGAAGTATCAACTGGAGTAGTATCTTCCAATTTTCCTACAATTGGAGTAGTATTCATTTTTTCTGTACTTAACATTGAAACCCAGCACCCGAGCCCACTACTTTCTCTTTACCCTTCAAGCTCTGGGCCTTCTCATTCGGCCCACCCCTTGGGCCCAAGCAGCTACTGTAGTTCAAATCTTCATCCCAGCCCACCCCTTGAATGCCTTCAACGCATCGTTTCATGTGGGAAATATTACTTTGCAAGTCATCGACTTGCTTTTTCATGTCAGCCATCGCCTGCAGAAGAGTTTCATTCTCTGGGCAAGCAAGATGTCTGCCAGCAGTAGCCTGCACCGCCTGGTCACATCCCACAAAAGTTGGTTGTTGCAGTGCTTCCTTGTACGACGGAAATGGCTGAAGTTTTTGAATTTCCATTGCCGCTAGTGATGCCGACACTAGAGGCCGAGCTCTTCCACCAATCTCCTTCAGAATCTTCACCAGTTGCCAACATCCCCTACCATTTCTATCTTCTGGAATGAAAATGGTTTGCACTAGAGTTTGTTTAAGACCATATAAAGAATAGTTAGGCATGTGACCAAAAAGTAATTGGAGTCTCATGTAGATATCTTCTTTTAGAATAGTTAGGTGCGTGACCACCTCGAGGAGTTTGTTTAAGACTATATAAAAACTTTTACAATTTACGTATAGTCGTAGGGGAGGAAATAAGCATATCAGATACGAGTCTCACGTAGATATCTTCTTTTAGATCTCCATGCAAGAAAGTAGTATTGACATCCATCCGATGTAATTGCCAAGATTTAGAAACAACAAAGGCAAATAGCAAGCGAACAATAGTCATCTTGACAACCGGAGCAAAGATCTCAGCATGATCTATGCCATACTCTTGGTGATTTCTTAAAGCAGCCAATCTAGCTTTCTATCGTTCCAATGAGCTATCGGAACTAAGTTTGATGAAGTATACTCACTTATTACCAATTAGCTTGATTAAAGGAGAATATTGTACCACATCCAAAGTTTGATTATTTGCAAATGCATCAAGTTTTGTTTGCATCGTTTACTTCCAGCACTCATGTCCTATGGTCTGTTTATAAGAAGAAGAGATAACAATGGAAGATAATGTAGCAGTCATAGAAGTGGGGGAAGAAAAACCATACCGATCTAGTAGGTGGGAAATACAAGTAGATTTCCTAAGAACGGGAGCAATAGGAGCCATGGTGGATGTTGGATTAGATGCTGAAAGAGGAGAATCTTGAGAAGCCATAGAAGACTCAGCCAAAGGGTGCTATGACATCGAGTGTAGAAAAAACCAGGTTTAAACCAAGCCACTAAAGCAGAAGAGGTATCAGAGTTTGGAGGACTTGAGCTCATCATGAAGAATTGAAAAACAAGGTGAGAAAAGATCAATGTGAGAGAAAAAATTTCTGATTCTCAAAAAACAAAACACTCCTAGAAATTCGAATCTTCGAGCACTAGGATCGTACCAAAGAAATTCTTTTTGAGTTGAACTATATCCAAGGAAAACACACATAATAGATTGAGCAATCAATTTATATCTTTCATGTAGTGGAAGATGAACAAAACACACGCAACCAAAGATATCTAAATAAGAATAGTTAGGTGTGTGACCAAAAAGTAAGAAATAGGGAGAAACATTATATAAAACTGGTGTGGGCAATCTATTAATTAAATGGACAGCAGTAGCTAATGCTTCACTCAAAAAACGAGATGGAACTAATGAGTCAATAAGCAGAGCCCGAACCATATCAAGTAAATGTCGATTATTACGCTTAGCTATCCCATTTTGTTGTGATGTAGATGCGCAAGAACGTTGAGAAAGAATACATTTTTTCTTGAATAAGATTCTGAAATTCATGATATGTGTATTCACCCTCAGAATCATATCGTAAAACCTTGATAGAGGAAGCAAATTGTGTTTTAATGAGTACGAGAAAGACATTGAAAACATAAAATACTTCATTTTTAATGCGAAGAAAATAGATCCAAATAAATCTACTATAATAACCGTCAATAAAAGTAACAAAATAATTGTAATGAGCATGTGATATAACAGAGGTATACCCCAAACATCTCTATAAATTATGTCAAACACCCAAGAGGCATGAGAACCATTTTGTGGAAACAATAACACTTTGCTTTTAACAAATTTGCAAGATGTACGATCAAAAGAACTCATTTCTATTGAAACCGAATTTTATTGTCAATTGCACCAGATTTAAACAAAGTTTAGAGTAGTTTAGGATTGAGATGACCTAAATAGCGATGTCAATCCTTAGTACTTACTTTGACAGAATTACAAGAAATAAAAGAACTAGACTCAAGGAAAGCTAAACTAGGACTGAGTAAAAATAGCTGACCCTCCTTAAGACCCCTTAAGACCATCCTCCTAGACACTCGATCTTGTACAACACAATCGAAGATGAAGACTAGACATTAACAATTATTTTCAACAAATTGTTCAATAGCAAGTAAACGAGATGAGAGGTTAGGAGAAACCAAAACATTTTGAATAATAGAGGACATATTATCCACGGCAGAAATTGGTAGTAAACTAACATTTTTCGTGTGTATTTTGAGAGGACCATCATGGGACACTGAAGATTATATAACAACGTGGAATTATTAATCATATGATTTGAGAAACTAGAATATATTAGCCAAGAATTAAGAGATGATTTTGATTTACTTGAGATGCCTAAAGCGGAAAATGCGGAAATAATCATTTGTTATAACATATTAGGAGTAAGAATAGTAGGACTAGAACCGGCAGGTATTGAAGCATGAGTGGCAGCAACAGAAGTTGTAGAAGAGGATGCACCCAAGACTTTAACCGAGATGGAATAGGCACGCTCTTGCTTTCGAGGAAGCTGGATTGGGCAATTCTGGATAATATATGTCCAGATTTTTAGCAATAGTTACAAAATTTCTTTGGATAGTGGGTGACAATGTAACCAAAGCCCTTACAACTATAGCATTGTGTAGTGCTATAATCTCGGCCCTTGGATTTTCCCTGTGCTGTAAAGGCCACTCAAGCAAGAGATGCAAGCTACTATTCCATTGTACTTCAAGTAAGTAACCTTTGCTCCTCCAGAAGCAAATCCCCAAACAATCATCAAGAGAAGGGACTAGATCTCTATTCATTAATTGATAACAAACATATTCAAAATCTAGACGTAGTTTTATAAGGAATTGATCGCTTCTACTAGTCTCATGCACACTTTGCACATGAGGGAGACCAGCGGTAGGGACAGAGAAATACACTATGTTAGTGTATTCAGCCCATAGATTTGAAAAACCAGAATAGAATTCTTCCACTGATAAATCACCTTGAAAAAAATTAGTCATGTCAAACTTGAGCTGAAACCTACGATTAGAATTATTCTGCGTTTAGATTCTCTTCAAATACTCCCACATAGCCTTGGAGGTTTTGTATGGTTGTAAATTGAGAATGATGTGAGGCTCAATAGAGCCTAGGATCCAAGACATGATCTTGGCATTCTTACTCCCATGTAGACAGCTCCTTAGCACTTTCAGGGGTGGGAATAGTCCCATCAACATAACTCCAGAGTTCTTTACCATTGATGCAAAGCTAAAAATGAAATGCTCAACTAGAAGAATTTTTACACGTAAATTTGACACACGGGTGTGGAGTCCATCGCAATTAAATAAAACTGAGACACAACAACAAAATGGAACCACGCAGCAATTGAGCACCGAAAAACAGCAAAAGTATCCGCAACCCAATCAAAAAAATGTTAACCTGAGAGGCCCAAATTGCAATCAGCACCTTACGGACCAAACAAAAGAAGCCCAAACAAGAAATGGCAACCAGCACCTTACAGCCCAAACAAAGGGCAAAATGGCACCAGAGAAGAAATTGAACACCACACAATCACAAGAGGCTGAAAGTAGATAGAAATGGCCAAAATATCCCTTGGGGATTGTAATGAGGCCTCAAAGAACACTGAGAAGCCGAGTGCTAGAAGAAGGCAACCCAATTGCTAAGAACAGGAGGAACCAGCACAGAGGATGCTGACAAACTAAGAGCACCCAACAAAAGGCGCTAAACTACCCCACAGACCAACCAGACAGTGTTGATAGTCACATGAGAGGCCAAAAACAACCTCTGACAGTGCCAAGAAGGAAAACCCAGACCAAGCTAGCTGCGATAATCACGAAGGCACAAGAACACCTAGATGCAGAACACAATTCTGAGAAGGTGAGAAATTGACATTGGATTCACCAAAAAAACAACCCAGAGGGCTCAGAAACTGAGAAATCCAAAAAACCCGAGAAATAAAATTCGAAGGAAGTAGAGTAATTCGGAACTTGCTCTTGATACCATGGAAAAATTTGGCCGAAGTACCTCTTTGAGGTGTTTCCTTCTCATTAAATAAACAATAGTTCCAGGAAATTACAAAGAGTCCTATCTAAATATGTACAAGTTTAATTTTAAATACAAGATAGATTAAAATCCTAATCTATTTGAATTTCCAGTTTCCCAGTAAATTATGAGTCTTAAAGAAAACCCTAGTTTTCCTTTGATACTTATAACACTTTTTAGGGCCATAAAAGAGCTCAATTTTTTTTAACAAAAATCAAAAACAAAAAGAATCCCAGGTGAGATAAGTGAATCACCAATATGAGAAGACAAACATTCATGCCATTAGAGACCTTGGCTGCCAAGAAAACTTCTGCAATTGGATATGTGAAATCAACAAGAAGGCATTAACCTTCAAGCCAGATTGTGCTTGAAGCTTTGGGCCAAGGAAGAAGAGGACAAAAACAAAAGAAAACAAAGAATAGAGGAATGAAAGAAGAAGAAAATTAAGCAAAATGAACCCTCGGATTGATGCTTTGATACTATATTACGATTACAGTTTACCATAAGAGTTACTGTTCCTATTACTTTTCAACTAAACATCATGCACATGCACATACTTATAGGGTGTACTTTATTATTACAATGCTGTCTCATACCTTTCTATTATTGGTTGTTCAGGAAGGATGTAAGGGCTTACTTTATATGGTACTACATGCACGTGTTGTCCTAGACCTGTGCGAACATCTTGAAAGTGAAATTAGTTTCGAACAAGTTGAAGGGGACTTTGACTCATTCCAAGGTAAATGGCTTTTTGAGCAATTAGGAAATCATCACACATTGTTGAAGTACACTGTGGAGTCAAAAATGCGCAAGGATACCTTTCTTTCTGAAGCTATCATGGAGGAGGTTTGTATCTCTCACCCTTTTGAGAGTAAACTCTCTTTTGGTTTTGTCAAATGACTTTCTTAATAAACAAAGCTGTATTTATGTGTAAATGCCAATTTTGACTGAAAAGTTGAAAGGATTTAATTCTGAGTGAATTCGTGAAGTCTTGAATCAGTTTCTCTTACTGAAGAGATGTGAACCGTATGTTAGGTCAATCTAGTCCGCCAATGGTCAACCTATGTGTTTGTTTGAAAATCAGTATGTTTAAATTTGGTCTATTACATTTCCCCAAGTGCTTTGAAAATTTATTAATATATAACCATTGCGATTTTCTAGGTTATATATGAAGATCTTCCATCAAACTTGTGTGCAATTCGAGACTATGTTGAAAGAAGGGAAATGACTCACTTGCCTGAAGCCTGTGACCAAACTAGATATTCAGAGGACCAAACTGCTTCCCCTAGCATTGATATGGTTCATGATTTTAGTGGTATAATGACCGAGCAGGTCTCTGATTTGATTGTTCAAAGTTCATGTATACAGAGGCCTAGAGTCCCGGGCCTGCAAAGAGACATTGAAGTTCTTAAAGCCGAGCTCCTCAAATTTATTTCAGAACATGGGCAGGAAGGATTTATGCCCATGAGAAAGCAACTTCGTTTGCATGGAAGAGTAGATATTGAGAAGGCAATCACACGTATGGGCGGATTTAGAAGAATCGCCTCATTAATGAATCTAACTCTTGCATACAAACACCGCAAACCAAAGGGATACTGGGATAAGCTTGAAAATTTGCAGGAAGAGGTAAATCTGAAAGTTAAACTTCGCCTACTGATAGGTCACATAGGTCTCCATCTTCTTGCTATTAGTCTTGTCTTCATCCATGTTGAGACTAAGACCTAAGCGTAGTGAATGTTTGTTAGCTGACGGAGCTTAATGATCGACCCAACTGGAACTGACCATCATTATTTAGTTTCAACGGTCAGCATGTTCGTTTTGGATCCATGAGATAGAAATAGTGGTGGGGTTTGACCAAACGTAACCCAACAGACCCCATAATTTAAAACCCTAATTTCTTACTTTCCTTCTCAAATACTCACCCATCAACTGACTTTCCTCTCTCTCTCACAACTGCTAAGCTGTTTCTCATCCATCCTAGGTAGCTCAGATGCGCCTGTTAGTTTGGCAGACAAGAATGCCTCACTAGATTCTCAATTAACAAGGACATAATGTAATGTGTCTACGTTGCAATTAGTCAAAGAGCATCTTTTGTGGCTCAGCTAATGACTCAATTCAAATTTGGAGTTCTTTAGTCACCATAAACTGTGCAGTCTAGTGCCAGACTTAGTATTATTTGTCGGTTTGGCTATTGGAAACCGCTGAATTCCTAGCTCAGCACTAGCAATCAAATTAAGTATTTGTATTTTTGACCTGAACTAACCATTAATGTGAAAAAGAAGTGTGATTCTATTGTTCTAATTGGTAGTTACCAATCTGAGAAAAGTATGTCAGGTACCTGGCTTCATTGAGCTCCTTCTCTTACTTTTTCTTTCTGATTGCAGATAAATCGATTCCAACGCAGCTGGGGTATGGACCCATCGTTTATGCCCAGTAGAAAAACATTTGAGCGTGCAGGTAGGTGAAAATAATCCCCAATGTTTTTGAAGGCAACAGGCAGTACAGTCTACGTAAATTATCTTTTATAACTTGAATGGACTACATAGACATCCTCTGGAACATTAGAGGGATGAAATAAAATAAAAAAAATAGAGAATTAAAAATAGTAATTTTTTGTCTTTCATCAGTTAAGCACAAGAATCCTCACTTCCTACCTTAGTTGCATGCCCTACACCACATCATGACTGCCTAAACCAATTTCCAGTTTTCTGATTAAAGACCAGCCTCAGTTTTTACAGTTGTTCAGACTCCATAATATGCATATAGGACTGGCAATGGCGCAATGTGTAACACACCTCTACTGTTTGATAATATTGCTCACTATCTTACTCACTTTGAGAGGAGAAATCCTCCAGAAAAGGGACGAGAGAAGAGACATAACAAAAGGAAAATATTGTTATCTTTCCCATACACGTTCCCCTACTAGTATTCCGTCTGACAAAAACTACCCTTAATACTGCCAGCACCACTGCATGCATTTCACTGTGTTTGTTACAAAGATAAAATCTAAAACGAAATGGGCTAATTGGACTGAGGCCCGACTCAACAATAATTGGGCTAAATGGATTGAGTCCCGACTCCACATTACATTAGATAATCCATAGGACAATGGACTAATTGGGCCGAGACAAGCCCATCCGGAGCTGAGCCCATGACCATTAAGCTACTAAGTTGACTTCGAGTTACACTTCCCTTCACTTTTGTATTCACTTCCAGAGGCTTCCTCCCTTTCATCCCTCTATCATGCTTACCCAAATCCTAAGGCCCTAGTTGGCGTGTTACATTCCCCCCCCCCCAAACATCAAAACACCTTGTTCGCAAGGTGTGGGAAGTTGTGTTTCAGTTATGAGTACCATTCCCATGTCGCCTCTTTAGAGCTAAGACTCTACCAACGAACTAAAAGTTCAATCTTGGCTCATTCACCTACCTTAACCATTCTTCTACCAAGAATCTCTTCAGGTTCCAATCACATGATGTCGTACTCGTCCACTGTGGGAGACTTGAGATCACTGAATTTGGAGCCCAACATTTTCT
The DNA here is from genome assembly GCA_036898215.1 of Platycarya strobilacea. Lineage (NCBI taxonomy): Eukaryota > Viridiplantae > Streptophyta > Magnoliopsida > Fagales > Juglandaceae > Platycarya > Platycarya strobilacea. The sequence continues at coordinate 19,922,310 of CM072555.1, read as the reverse complement.
TCAACTGTGAGGCGTGCACCGTGGCGTGGATGCGAGCAGTAGGTGGTAGATCCAAGGTGTAGGCGTCACTTCCAACCCTTGCCAAGATCTGAAATGGCGCATAGTATCTGGGTGCCAGTTTTAACTCTCGTCGCTGGCTCACAGAGGCCATTCCTACTCGCCCTTATCAAAATCCGGTTCCTTCCTCTTGGTGTCTGCATACTTTTCAGGTGTTAGGCCCTTTGCAAATTGTGATGTAGCAGATCTGAATTCTGGTCTCTTGTTTTGAGTGTTTGGTCAACTTCTTTCATTTTAGTGGTGCCCGGGATGTAGTCCAATGACCTTGGGGGTGGGTACCTGTAGAGTTCCTCGAACGGGTCATCCTTGTAAAGGCGTGGTGGGTGATGTTATGTTTGTAGATCTGCTAAAGCCACCCACTTTGACCAGTTTGTGGGCCGGTCACTTGAAAACACCTCAAGTACCCTTCTAGTGTTTAATTAACCACCTCTGTTTGACCATCCGATTGAGGGGGTAGGATGAAATCAAGTTTAAATGTACCCCTTGTAGAGAGAATAGCTCCTGCCAGAACTAGCTGGTGAATGTTCTATCACGATCTGATACTATTGTTGTGGTAAGCCATGGAGTTTGAGGATGTTTTTCAGAAAGAGTTCAACAATACTTTTGGCCGTTTGGGGATGTTTTAAGGCGGTAAAGCAGCTGTATTAAGTGAATCTTTCTTTCACTACCCATAGGCAGTTGAAACTTTTAGAGTGGGGGAGACCCTCAATAAAATCTGAAGAAATATGGACCCATGGTTTAGAGGGTATAGGTAAGGGTTGGAGAAGACCAATAGGGTGAGTATTTTCCACTTTTATTCATTGACACACCTCACACTCCCTCTTGACATTCCTCTTTTAACCCAGGCCAATAAAAATCTCTTCTAGCCCTCTGTATTGACTTGTCATAAACTGAGTGTCTACTCCAAGGGCTCCTGTGGATCAACTCTAGCAGCTTCCTCTAGAACTCCCTACTGTGTGGAATGTAAAGTTTGTGTTTGTACGATAACTGCCCTTCCTTCATTGTATAATCTTGGTTAAGTTTTTTACCCTGAAACTGTTGCACTAAGCCTTGATTGTGGTCATCTTGAGTATAAATAGCCTTTAGTTCTTCCGCCCGCCTGATGGAAGGAAAAGTCCGTAGCATCAGTGTCCCTCCATTTCTGTCTCCTTTCTTGAGAGGGCATCAGCAGCCCTATTCTCAGACCACTTTTTATATTCAACTAAGTACTCGTATCCTAACATTTTGGTAACCCATCTTTGTTGCATGGGAGTACCTACCTTCTGATACAAATAGATATTTCGAACTCTATTGGTCAGTCCTCACCACAAAGGCTCTACCCAGCAAGTATCACTTTTACACTCCTAAAACCAGTGCAAACAACTCCTCGTAGGTTGACAACAATAAGGCCCTTCCCTTCAATGCCTGACTATGGAAGGCTATTGGTCTCCCCATTTTGCATTAAAACAGCCCCAATGGCAGTACCAGATGTGTCACACTATGGTGAAAGGTTGAGTGAAATCTGGAAGGGCTAACAACACAGCCTCTTTGAACTTGTGAAAGGCCTGCTTGGATTCTTCACTCCATTGGAACTAGTCTCTTTTTAACAGCGGAGTCAAGGGACCTGCAATCCCTCCATAACCCTTGATAAACCTCCATTGGTATCCAGTCAGCCTAAGAAAGCCTTGCAAGGCCTTGATAGATTTGGGTTGGGGCTAGTTTTCCATAGCCTTCAGCTTCTCAAGACCTGCCCTGACACCCTGTCCAGAAATTAGATGGCCTAAGTAGGAGATCTCTCTACACCCAAAATGACACTTCCAACTGTTTAACATAGAGCTTGGTCCTTCTGAAAATCTCCTGAGTAATTTTAAGTGTTGCATATGTTCATCCTTTGTTTTGCTATTGACCAAAATCTCATAAAAAACACTGATATAAATTTGCGTAAATATAAATGAAATACCTCATTCATGAGGCTTTGAAATGTAGATGGGGCGTAATGACCTTCATGTGTCCTGAATGATGTCTTAGACACATTAGATGGCTTTACTCTGATCTGGTGGTACCCAGATCAAAGATCCAGTTTAGAAAAAATCATGGCACCATGCAATTCATCCATAAGTTTCTCTACCACAAGTATTGGAAATTTGTCCTTCACAATGATCCCATTTAAGCCCATGGAGTCAACACAAGTCCTCCAAGATCCATCTGCCTTTCTCACTAGTAGGATAGGTGAAGAATATGGACTTTAACTGGGTTAGATAACCCTTGATTTCAACAATTCTTTGACTACACCTTCAATTTCATCCTTTTGTGGTAGTAAGGATAGAGATAGGGTTGAATAGACACTGGTTTAGCTCCTGGTATCAGATTAATTGCTTGATCATGGGACCTAGGTGGGGGAAGTCCTTTAGGCTCCTAAAAAATATCCATGAACTAAGAGAGTAGTGTTTGGATTTCCTTAAGAACCTCTACCTTTTGAGCATGACCTCCAACTGTTTCAGCTTCCATCACTTGCAGTAATATTAGTCGAGTCTCCAATTTATTCATGGTGTTTAAGCATCCCTCCTCAATGAGTCGGGATAGAGCCAGGCCTTGAAACTTCACAGCCTCATTTCCAAGGTTAAACTGCATACACAAAATCTTAAAATTCCAGGAAATTGTTCCCAATTCCCTTGCGGCTAGATACCAAGTATCATGTCACAATCTGCTAGTACAAGTACATGGACATCCACTGTACTTTACACCCCTTGGATTTTTAGTGTCACGCCCATACATTTTCCTCCACTGTGGACTAGTTCCCTATTAGCCACCTTTCCACCTTCACTTTAACTTTTTACAATCCACAGTTAACTTTCCCCTTTCCACTACCACAGGATCTAAGAAATTATGGGTGGACCCAATGACTACTAGAATAGTCAAGGCTGCAACTTCTTAACCGCGGCAGTTTCTACTCCTGCTAATAGTTTAATCTGCCTTTGATCCTCATTGTTTTTGGGTTTTGGGAACCAGTTAGTGCATGCAAGGATATTTCTGGGTTTTCATTTTGATTGGGTAGTACTTCTCCAATAAACTCCTCTTCCCCTTCGTCAGTTAATACCTCCATGCCCTCTCTCTCAACCCGAAATTGCAACACATCTCAACTGTTTGATAATATTTTTCACCATCTTACTCACTTCAAGGGGAGTAATCCTCCAGAAAAGGGATGAGAGAAGAGAGATGACAAAAGGAAAATATTGTTTTGATTGTGATTCCGGATACCTTTCCCATTACAAGTTCCCCTACTTATATTCTGTCTGACAATAACTATGTACCCTTAATTCTGCGCCAGCGGCCCAGGACCACTACATGCTTTCCACTATATTTTTACAAACATAAAGGCTAAAGCTAAATGGGCTAAATGGACTGAGGCCCGACTCAACAATAACTGGGCTAAATGGACTGGGGCCCGACTCCACATACATCAAATAATCCATGGGAAAATGGACCAAATGGACCAAGACAATCCCATCCCAAACTGAGCCCACGACCAGTTACACTTCCCTTCACTTCTGCAACCACTTCCTGAGGCTTCCTCCCTTTCATCCCGCTGCCAACCCAAAGGCCCCAATTGGCGCGTTACACAATGGTTGGGATACATGTTTTCTTTGTCCTTGTTGCGTATCAGTGTACTTAGTTTCGTTATGTGAAGTCAATGTTTTGAATTGTTAGTCCAATTTTAATTAAATATTTGTGAAAATTTTACAGGTCGTTATGATATTGCTCGTGCATTGGAAAAATGGGGGGGACTTCATGAAGTTTCACGTCTTCTCTCACTCAAGGTGAGGCACCCCAATAGGCAGGGGAATCCCATCAAAGATAAGAAAATTGACCATGTAGCATCGACTGATGTAGAGAATGAAAATAAGACTCCATCTAAACCTCATATTTCTCAAGATACACAGAAGTGGCTGACGAAGCTAAAACAGCTTGACATCAATTGGGTTGAATGAGAACGTAATTATTCATATATCTATTCTTTTTCAGAGATGTTATGTACAGCCTTATTTACATTGCCTTTGCTTTGATAATTGGATGTAACAACTAACAAGTCTCCTAGCCCGGTACTTGATGATGGGTAAGTCTGTCGACATCCCTCCATTCGTTGTTACTAGTGGTAGAATTTTACAAGGATAGGTTCCAAGATTCCAAGCTCTACAGATTTGTTTATGCAGCACAGGTGATAACGTTTATTCATCCACAACCTGGAAAAAATTACCCTCTTAAAATAATAATAATAATAAGTTTCAACCAAAAAATTGACTGAAGAAGAACAACTAATTACAATTTACATATAATCATACTATGAGCTAAATATCTTAAATATAATCTGCAACTTATTATATTCCTTAGCCAGGTATTCTTTTTAAAAAATGATGAGTATAAATTTCACTTAGTGAAATGAGCTACAATATGCTCTCCTATTCAAGGAGAATTGGGTATTTAGAACTCGCTGTCTTTCAATAAACTCTTGCTTAGAAATATCTATGAAGATGCTAAAATGAATGGGGGGGGCTTGTGGCGTTATCAAATTGAAGCATGCTGTATAAAATTGCAGTCTTTATAGAGTGGGACTAATCTATGGAATCACATAAGAAGAGGTTGGATATAAATATATATTTATGTATCTCCAACAAATACGCATTATGAAGATTTTGGCATTATGGTGAGGATATTCAAGGAAACTTATCCACAAGTTCATGAACTTGTCAATCACGCCTACCCAGTTTGACATATCTTATGTAAATTTTTTACATACGACATCTTTCTTTTAAAGTTCTTTTTTACGGACGGATTCTCAAATGCATAAATATCCGTTCTTTGTCACTCTATTGGAAGAGGCTGCATTAGTTTAACAATGGAGTCATCGGGGAGGACTACTAATCCTCGTTCAAAACAGATAACGGAAATGATAGATGCACATGCCTTTTGGGTATACTGTGCACACGCCGTCCCATGTGGATAGTTTAATAAAACGCTGCGTTACCGTTTTGGCTCTCTTACACTCGATTTCAAATGGGTTATATGAAATTCATCAAAAATAAAAGCATCTCCCAAGTCGATTTTTGGGAGGCTGAGTGGATGTTTAGAGTTGAATATTTTAAGGTTTATAGTTTAAAATTTAATGTAATAAATTTTATTATTAAAAAATTATTTACTATATCTAAAATATTTTTAGAGTTAGTTATAGTAATTATTTTAAAAATATATATAATAATTTGGAAAAGTTTTTTTTATAAAAGTTTCAATTTTATAATTATTGAAAAAATTAATTTTTAATTTTTTTAACTTATTAAAATATTTTTAATAAAGTTTATTTAAATATATCATTTTTTTAAAAATATTTTTAATTGTTTAAAAATTATTTTTAAAAATATTTTTAAAATCTCGAGACGAAATTCCAAAGAGTAACCGAGTCAGAGAGTGTTGAGAGAGAGGGACAACGTGATGAAAGAGAGAGATGGCTGCAAACTGAAAACAAGAGAGGGGAAGAAGAATTCGGCGACAAAGGCTTACCGGGATGGCTTGGGTTCTTCAGGGTTGGGCTCCAGTGTCATATATTGCGGCTGATGGTGGGGTCGTGGCCCAACTGTCGCAAGGCATGGCTCTCGTTTGGGCGAAAATGCTCTGTTTCAATGTCTTCAAAATAGAGCAGTTCCATTTTTTAGCTTTCCAAAGGGGTTGGTGGTGGTGGCCTGCAATGGTCTCTTCCTTAGGTAGCTGTGGTGAGGAGACGACAGCAACGGAGTGGACTCGTTGGTGGCTTCGTTTCTGTAGTGGCTGAGTTAGTGATAAGAGAGTGGTGGCGCACGAGGAGAGGCTATGGTATCGGTTTCTCTCGTGCGGTGTAACCTCAGCATATTTATTTCCGTCCGGGGTGTGATGCGAGATAGGGTGGCGCTGCTGTTTATGGAAGGGGACAAGGTGATAGCGAGGGGCTTTATGTGAGACTCTCCATGCTTTCCGCTTGGATGCTTATGTTTGTGACAGTTAACTTGGCCAAGGTCTTCGAGTGGTTGTCGTACGTATGAGGTAAGGAAGAAATCGTGAAGAAGACCATAGCAGATGTGCGTGAAGCTTGGCCTTGGGGGGAGGCTGGCGGAGCAAGGAGCGGTAGTTTTCTTTAAAAATGAAAGGGAAACAGACTGATTCTTCCCTAGTATTTGGCGGTTTTGGAATGCAACGGATTTCGTCGAATCTGTTCACTCTCATGGAGAAGAGATTGACTACAGTGGCTGGGTCATTGCTTCAATCACATTTTTTTCTTTCTGTAAGAGTAGATTCGGGCACAAATGGAAGAAGAGCCAGACGAGATGGGAAGATGAATATTGAAGCTATGGTTTTCTTCTCTTCGATAGTATTTTCTTCTCTCTTTTTCGGTTAGGTTTCAAAGGGTTTGGACCGACTAAAACGAGAGCACAGAAATGATTTGGACGAGCGACGAATTCTAGTTTTCTCTCAAATGTATTTGCGTACATTTTTATTTTTATTTTAATGTCTACTGACGTTTAAAGTCAGCAGTGTCCAGAGACGTGTGTACGTAGCAGAATTGGGGAACAGGGCAGCTCAATAAATTAGGGTGTTTTAGATTAAAAAAAAAAAAAATTTGATTGAAACTTTTTTATAAAATAAAATAAATTTTTATTTTTATTAAATTTTTATGTAAAAATAATGTATATCATTTCTTAAGTAAAATTATTAATTAAAATTTATATTACTTTTTCAACTAATAACAGATTTAATTTTTAATAAAAAAATTTAATTTAGAGAAGATTTTATTAAATTTATTTTTATAAGACAAGCTCTTGAGTTATAGGTTGTTTGGAAACACAATTGTTTTATGTATTCTCAGGTATTTTTAAATTTGACTTTTACTTTCACTAAAAATCTAATAAAATATATTAATTCAAATTATATCATTACTTTTCATAAATATTCTAAGGAATACATATCAAACTTGTTGAACCCAAGGTTTCAAGTTTCATGTAAATCTACAAATGGATTTTGATGATAACAAATGAATCCAAAGAATAAAGGAGTCTTAAGCTCAAGTTGTCCACACAATATAATCAAGCACATCAAGGAAGCAAGCATGAGCAAGAAGGGAACAAGTTCACATTAAAATCATAAAGTAATGTTGTAAATCTCTTAAAAATTCAAAATTAGGATTAAGGCTCAAAATTAATATTTTATCATAAAGCATTAAAATACATTTTCCACATATGCATGAATATTTTGAAAATTAAATTTGAAAATTTTGAAAGATGATTGATTGTCATCTTTCACATATGCATGACATGATTAAATGTTTAAATTTTGAAAATATTAAGATGATTGATTGTCATCTTTCACATGTGCATGTTTTATTTGAATATTTTCAAAAGTGGTGGATGCTTTTCTTGACTTATGCGAAAGATAGATGTCTTTATTTGAAAATTTTGAAAAGAAAAGTATGCTCCTTTTGTCATATGCAAAAAATAAAATATTATGTTTGAAATTTTTGAAAAGTAAAGTGTGCTCCTTTTGTCACATGCAAAAAGTAAAAATATTAGATTTGAAAATTTTGAAAAGTGAATGATGATGTTTTTGAAATGAGAATCTTTTCAAATTTGAAATTGAAAACTCATTTGCCTATAAATAGCTCACTTGAGTTTTGCAAAATTCATAACAAGAGCTTACACATCTATTGCTAAGTTTTGCATCATTTCTTCAAAGCTCTTATTCTATTTTCTAAAGTTTTGAGCCTTAATTTTTGTTCTTGTTGAGAGAGATATAGGTTGCGCTGTATTATTTCTATCTCACTCATTGAGAAGTGTACTTTGATAGTCTACCTACTATCAACTCTTGTATTTGTAAAAGGGTGTGTATAACCCTTGTGTGTGTAGAAGGTGTTCTACACGGGAAATAATTAAATCACAAAGTGTGAGGTGATTAGAAGTGTAGAAGGTGTTCTACATGGGGAATAGTTAAATCACCAAATGTAAGGTGATTGGAAGTGTAGAGGATGTTCTACACGGATTCTTTGGAGCGGTGCTGCTCAAAGGTGTAATAGGTTTCTATCTCCACCTAAAGGAGATTGAATAGTGGATTTGGGGATTCTCAAGAGGTAACTTGAGGCGAGGACGTAGGCGGTGGGGCCGAACCTCGTTAACATACTGAGTTTGCTTCTCTCTTACCCTTACTTTTTATATTTATTATTGTTTCATATTTTGTTTATATTTTATATTATATATTTGATTTATAATTGTTATTTTTTTAAATACAACTCAATTCACCCCCCTCTTGTGTTAGATCTGGGCAACAAAACTAATAATGATATATATAATATCTTTTTTTATTTTTTTTATTGAATTAATTAATTTTTTTAATTAGATTTTTTCTTTATTTTAAAAAAAAAATTACTTTAGATTTTTTGTGAGAGGTTTTTTCCTTTATGAAAGGCAATTGCTTAAATTCCCTAAGGGTGGAAGCGGCTCGGGCCGGAAGTACTGAACCGTAAAGGAAGACAAAAAAGGAAAAAAAAAAAAAAATATTCCTTGTCTCGCGCGCTTGACTCAATATCAGCCTTGCCACAAAAGAGCCACAACTACAAGAAGCTAGCTGACAAGGACCGAACTTAACGTTCCCTGTCTATCCAAGCGTTGGTTTTTTATTCAAAATTAAGTGCATGAATACGTACATGAAGTTTTGCACATATACTTGACCCAAATCGAGGCGATGCATCCAAGTGGTGCCAACGATTAAGACAAGGTATATATAGAATAAAACTTTCAATTTTTTAGCATACCCGAAAGATAAATATCAATGTATATGTGATTCATTTAATGTTGTTTTGTCTTAATTATAGATTGAATAGGCCAAGATTATTATATGGCAGCATGAGTTGCAAAAAAATTCTAACAACATTTTTTTTTCACCTTAATTCAATTCAAATTATCTCAACTAAACTCGACAATTATTGTAAAGAAGCGTGAGTTGCAAAAATCACCCTTTGTCTTGTAGCATTATGGAACTTACTTAAAAAGAGATAAGCCAAAATGACAGAAAGATATGGAGTCTTTTCAATTAAAGAGATCGAGGTTCATGAAAATTCACTCCGGCCCTCTACTAACAAGAAGACAGCATATATAGTTTTGGAAGAAAACAACTGATGGGTTGACGTTTTGGGCACCGTAGTGAGACCCCAGGCAGGAGTTAAGGTGAAATGCTGGAAAAACAAAAAAAAGTGGAGAGGTCTCATTAGATGACCCAGTGCATGGAGGTCATGTACGTTAAATGAGATGGAGGAGAGGAGGCTTCAATTTGAGCATAGACTGAATTAAAACATCTAGAAGTCTATAGATCAAGAATTGATCCTTCTTCAAAAATAGAGGATGGATATGAATCTGACAGAATGAAAACATGAACATGAGCAAATTACTAGCTACCATACAGAGAGAATATATGAACGTCAAGTGGAAATTCTTGGGCGGCTAGGCATCCGGCATAAATAAATTAGACAACTCTTGGCGGGGGGCTTATAGGTTGTTCCCTTTTTATATATATGTAGTCTGTTTGCCACTCACCATTGCCGATACAAGGCATGATCGTGGAGACTAGAACGTTAAGCTGATCAGTTTGTATGTAATACATAGTACTAGCTTACAAGTACTTTACGTTGTTGGATACAAACTTTTTATATGTAATAGGTGACTTTATTTTTTATTTTTTGGTTATTCCGAATGAGAATTGAGCTTTATTTCCTTGTATACATGTCAGGTTAAATGGACAGATAAAATTGAGATTTTCTTTTTCTTGTATGCCAAGTTTAGGTTATTCCAAAGGCCAAAAATATTGAGCTTTAATGGTTGCAAACAAAGGCATCGTTAGATAAAATTGAATTCTAAATAGATAAAATTGACAATTAAATGAAAATAACATGTAGATAGATGGTTAGAAATATATGATATTACATTTATAAGAAAGAGGGCTGTTATCTGTGCGTAACAAAAAAGTAGGGTTATTTACGGACTGACATGTCACATCACTGATATAAAAGTTAATTAAAATACAAAACTAAAAAATAAAAGAAAGAGAGTGTGTGACAAAACCTAAAATAGCCTTTACAAATTTCCTTCGTATCCTCTTCGTCTTGCTGCCCTCTAATGACTCGAAACTTTCCACCAAATCCAAGCATGAAGAAGGTCAGTAGGCCAAAAGCACTCAAATTCTTTTGTTTTTTTTTTTTTCAAAAAGCAATAACTTTTTCTGTTAAGCTCTTCTAGTTCTCCATTAATGCCCACACCAACTCTGCCTTCTCTCCTCTTTTTCTTTTGTGAGATTCTTAGTATTTGAGAGGATTTTATGGCTATTCTTTTCCTTTTATTCTTTAAACAATTCAGTAACTTGTTTCTTAAATCTCCAATTGTTGATGAAATCTCTGAGTTTCTTAGATTCCTGAAACAATGTAAGAGAAATCCTTAGAAAGAAGCCAAAACCGATATAAATCCAACAAAAAAAAAAAACATAATATAGGACACCCTGAAATTCCTTTCCAAATTCTTATTGAACTAAATGAATATAAATGTGTGGAATTAACTTGAAATTAGAAAATAAAAAGGTTCTATTGAACTCAGGAAAAAAAAAAGTATTATAATTGCTATTTTGTTCTGTATGTTATCTTTAAATCAATTGGTCGGTTGTTTTCTTCAACTAGCTAGCTTTGCATATGGATTTCACGAGCTGCACCATATGATGTTGCCGATATTTCTTAGAGAGAAAGAGAGAGAATGTAGTGCACATGATCGTCCCAGACAAGGAGAGGGAGTAAAATGAGAGAGACGAAGAAGGCTTTTTTGGTGAGAATATGCAGAAGTGGGTAAAGGCAAAGTTAGATTTTTTTTAAAATTAAATTTACATTTACGTCCTTTGCCATATCAGTTCGTGAGAAAAAAAAATTATTGAGTGAATCCACACTCAGTACACTCACACTCACATAGTACTGTTCACGTGAACAGTGTTCTATGAGTGTGAGTGTACTGAATGTGGATTCACTTTAGCATCGCTCCGTGAAAAAGTCTACATATTTTGTTAGTACATCTAGCATTCCTCTAAAAAAAAAATGGCTAATGAATAAAAGTTTAATAATTAACAAATATGATGGTTAGATTTTAAAATTTGACCGTTGGATACATAAAAAAATATATATTAAAAATATAATATTGTAATACTTTAACCAAACTTAAATTATCTAATGCAGAATGCATAAGAATTAAGATCCTATTTATTTTTAAATATGAGATAAGACAAAAGTTAAAAAAATAATAATAAAATATTATTATAATCTATTTTTTTTATATTAATTTTATTTTAGATTTGAAAAAGTAATTTTAAAATTTGAAAAATTTTAATTTTTTATTATATTTTATATAAAAATTTTAAAAAATATAATAATAAATTTTAAAAAATTTTAAGATTGTTGATTTTATTTCTTAAAACAAACCAAAACTAAATTTTGTAAGAGTAGGCCGTGCAGGGTTAGGTATAGGACGTACTTTTGGCATATGTATGCGCTCTTATTGAAATAGTCTTTAGGTCTCGTTTATATTTAAAATTTATCTCAACTCATTTTTATTTTATTATTATACTTTTATAATTTTTTTATATAAAATATAAATTCCTAGATACCTTTTTTAAATTTCAATACATATTTTTCAAATTTCAATACACATTTTTTAAATTCTAAAATAATAATAATATTAAAAAATAAACTAAACTCATCTCATCTCTAAATCCAAACGGAACTCCCTTTCTAAAAAAAAAAAAAGAAAAATTAGAGATCTGATTATCGTGAAGGATTTCTAGGGGATTGGGTCTCCCTTTCAAAGAAACAAAAATGGCATCACTAAAATATATCTAGAACTAGAAATAAAATGTTAAAAAAGTTTCATGTGTTGCCGCAAACAACTCATAATTTTACTTGACCAAATTTTATCCACAGAAAGATTCGTAATCTTTTGGAATATTTATGACGATTTTGATGCATCCAATATGTAAATATAATTTGGGATAGAGTGATGTTGCTGTGTTACTTGAGTAGTACCATTCACATGTATTGCTAGTTGATTTTTAGTTTTTTAGTTTTTCTCATTTTTTAGACTTAGAATATAAGAAAGAAAATGCAAATATACTAATAATTATTTTTTTAACCATTAAGTATAAAACAAAATTTAAAAAAATATAAGAGGTCAAAATAAAGTATCAAAATTAAGTGATGATACTAACAATTTTCTTTTGGGATTACAAAATTTCATTTTATTCAAAAAGGATCACATAAATTCACAGTAATTCTTTTTGCATCATTCATTATCAGGATTTCACGGTTTAGTTTGAATTTAAAGATAAAATGAGATAATTTTATATAAAAAATAAAAAGTTGAATAAAATATTATTAGAATATTATCTTTTAATATTATTATTATTTTAAAATTTGAAAAAAAATGAATTGTTTAATATATTTTATATAAAAAATTTAAAAAAATTATAATAATAAAATAAGATAAAATGTTTTCTAAATCTAAAGAAAGGCTAAATCCACGCGAATCTAGATTTTTTACAACTCCGTCTAAAATAGATGGTGTCTGTCTAGGATTGTAAATGAGCCGAGTTCCAACGAGTTAGAGTTGTACAAACTCGGCCAGTTTACTATGCGAGTCGAGTTTGGGCTTGAGTCTTTTAATTAATGGACCCATAGTAGTGTTCAAGCTCGGCTCGTTTAGATATACAGGAAGATTGAGTTCAAGTACAAGCTCGGGCCTATTTGCTAGTCGAGCCCAAACTCGACTCGAACTCGAACTCACCCCGTTTGTATTAAGGGTCAACTAACCTGTTTCTTGCATATTAAAAAGCCCTTGCCATGTATATTATAGGTTCAAATCCAAAGACTTTTACAAAGATAAAGATTTATAAGCACTCATTAATGTAACACTAATAGTCTAACAAACCATATATTATGATTATAAATTTCATCATTGGGCCAACTGTCAAGCATGTTCAAGAAATTACAAGTTTACCAAAAATTACAACAACCACATATTAAATCATTACAAATTTACAACTCAACAAATTAAATTATTATAATTTACAATAATAATTAAATTAATAACACTAATAGTAACACATGTTTTAAACACAAATTATAATAGGTTTGCCCAATTGTCTAGCCATTGCTTTCATTACCCCTACCACTGCCAGCTTGCCTCTGGCCCACTACATATACTAATGAGACTAAAAATGTTAGGACTAATTTTAATCCCTTGTTCAAGTAATGTTAAGTGCTAATTTTAGTAGTACAATCAAGAGATTTTGAGTGAAATTACAAAATTTAATTTGCCTTAAAAGAAAAGATGCAGTAAACTAATAACTAATAAAAGGCAAGAAACAAATACAATTATACACATGCACAACAAGATTAATAACACTAACAGTAATACGATTTCTCTAAAATCAACAAACAGTAAGAAAATATAATCCTTAATTTATAAATAGATGCCAACACCAAACAACTATATAAGTTTATAACAGCAAGAAAATATAGTCCCTAACAGATGGTAACTGACAAGTATATAAATAAAATAAAATTACATAATTTATAAATAGATACCAAATCCCAAGTTCCCAACAATTAATTTAGATGTCAAACAACTAGAAAATAATACTGTAAACACAAAAACAGATACCAAACCCTATATTATTATTCAACCTCAACAAAAGCACTAATATCAGATATCAAGTATATAACAATTAATAACATATCCCAACTAAATATATAGTAGCCATCTAAATTATAATTTGGCAAGTATATAACAAAATAAATCCCATAATTTATAAACAGATTCCAACTCCCAACAATTAATTTAGATGTCAAACTTCAAGTAAATAATATTGTTACCACATAACAATTTGGCTGACATGAGTTCCTAGGTAGTATAGTATTAGTAACCTGCACACACAGTCACACTCATATACACTTCAAAAAATTAAAGTTATTTTTAATCTCTTGCATTATTACTCAAGACTTTCAACTTAGTAATCTAGTTAAGGGATATTTTCAAAGCAAAATTTAATTTGCCATTAAAAAATATGTAAGGAAAGATGGTGAGGAGTTACCACATACCTAAAGGCTGAATTCAGTCTATCATTACTCAAATTAGATTCAATAATTTAGTCAGATATAATAAAGAAATTGTCCAAATATTACAAATGAAATAGGTCCAAATTAAATATAACAATCCATATGAATTAAACAAACATGGATGTTAGTTGACAGTTGTATAAATAATGTAGTAATACTAAATTATACCGATTAAAATTAAAGTAGGAAAGCAAGGACACAAAAAAATGTTAAAATCATAAACCTTTTGACTCAAATAGAACGTATACTTATATAATCTTACCTTAGTGGCTCAATGTGCCTATGGAAGGCAATGTCTTAGTGGTTCAATATGCCTCCAGAAAGCAAGGCTACTAACATTAAATAGTTAGAGTCAAATAATTTTGACTTTTAACATTCTCAGCATACTCTTGCTTTGATAGCTCGATATGTCTCCAAAAACAAGACTCGTCAACAAAATAACAACCAAAACAAGTTCTCTAAAATACTAAACTATCCAAATATCATCAGATATGCTATTTACAAACTACCAAATTGTCATAATAAGAAACAAGTTACCAAATGTCCAAACTGTATAGAACTAGTTAACAAGATACCAAAATGCCCAAAATAGGAAAAAGAAATGAATTGTCCAAAAGAAAAAAGGAAGGAAATTAGTAATCTATCTAGATTAAAAAGTAAATTACCAACAGAAAGTTATCAGAAATTAAAAGGAAAGAAGTAACTAAAATTTGTTCAAACATAGTCAGTTACGCGAAATATATAAACTTTAAGTATAGCAGGTTTCCTCTTTATGAGCTCAAAGACAAAGGCATCTTCTTTTTTCAAATTGTTTGCCCTCACAAATTTACTCCATTCCTTTGCTTTTTTCATTAACGAACAAGTTTTACTATTGTAACAATAAATAGCATGCGTTTGTTTTCTATTATCAGAAGTCTGAAATTTTACACTTTGGTTCTGTAATAAATATTTTGCAGCAAATTCAACAGGCACATACTACACAACAAAGAAGATCAAACAGCTCATCAGCATATTTTTGGAAAGTAATTGAATTTGAACAATAACTTACATTACATTATGTTTAGACTTACCATATAACTTTTTTGAATATTATGGGACCGTAAGAAACGCACGAATGAAAGATTTGTAGGCTTCAGTGTGTTGGCTACTTGGATTGCTCTCTCTTCTATTAATAATCTTGATTCTTTCTTGCACAGATGTTTCAGAAATTGATGGACTATCATGCCTTGATTTTTCTTCATTGTCCAATACATTAATAGTAATGCCCATTTCATTAGTAATATTGTTTGCTAGATGCTGGATCTCAGTAGCAATCTTGTCAAATACAAGAACATGGAAAGTGAAATTTCGTTCATATCTGAAGATTAAAAAGTAGACATTATATATGGCATGATGCTATGCAAAATCATGCCAACTTTCATGAAACCATATCTTCCTCTCAGCTTTCTCCAATCCCACTAGCCAACTACTACCATTAGGAGGAGTGAGTGTAGCAGCAATCCCAAGTTCAAGGCCAAACAGTCTCACAAATGTTTCAAGGATACTTTGCAAATTTCAAATGACTCTACCGTTGGGAGGAGTGAGTGTAACAGCAGTCCCAACTTATCAGTTGTTTTTACAAAAACTCTTAATTGAAATAAGATTGACTCCAAATTTCCAATCATATAAATTTGTATAAGCTCATAAACTTGATTGTTATTATTATTATTTTTTACTACATACTACTAATTAAGAACATATAAATATTTGAAAACATTAAGAGAAATCCTCCTAATATTATAAAGGAAGTTCAAAACTCATATTGAATATACTAAATTATCAATATACAAATTATATACGAGGTGCATATAATACTAAATGTTGCATGC
The DNA here is from genome assembly GCA_036898215.1 of Platycarya strobilacea. Lineage (NCBI taxonomy): Eukaryota > Viridiplantae > Streptophyta > Magnoliopsida > Fagales > Juglandaceae > Platycarya > Platycarya strobilacea. The sequence goes on along the minus strand of CM072555.1, from coordinate 19,906,197 downwards.
ATATCACAGAGAATTTACTAAACAATCCATTACTATATATATTAGTATTGCACGCTTATTATAGAGAAATAACCAGAAAATTAAAATACTAAATGTGAATTTAAATAAATTAAAAGTGAACAAAGGTAAGAAATTTAATCAAGGAATCCATTACTATATAAATTAATGCTTTATTTTTCAGTATTATCGTCGACATCCAAAGGTCGAAAATACTTAATAGATCGAAAACAGCTAAGGCGCATGCAGCATGCATGTTAGAATAGAACTAGTTTTAGGGTTTTTTGTTTAAACAAAATAGAACTAATTAAACAAAATAGAAGTTATAAAACTAATTAATCAAAAATGATTAATGGATATATACATTAATTATTAGTTTTTTTGTTGGCCAGAGTAGAAGGGAGTATTATCTTGAAGAAGTGTGCCGGTGATCATCATCATATTTCTTGTTGAGGAACAATACTGCTGGTCTACTCTGGTAAGTCCTTAGCAAATTAGAAGTTGACATGAATGCAAAGTTCAAAAAATCCTAAAAATTAGATTTAAGGAGTCAAATGCAGCTAAGGTTTTTGGGAAGGTGAAGGAGGTTGGCGCATGGAAAGAGGAAGAAAGACGAAAGAGAAGAGAATGAATGAAATGTGGCTAGGGCTTTTAAAATCCTCCTTCTAAGATAAACCCACGGATTCACACTAAACACATACAAATTTACACGCACTAGATTGAGGCTAGGAAGTGGAAAGTAAAAAGTAAAAAACCTAAAAACTGTAGAAAGGAACTCGAAGTCGAGAATGCGCGAGGACAATGACGAAGAATTAGAGGACTTGATTTCAAAGATGGGAACTAGGGAATGGGATTCGATGGCTTGGCAAAATATCTAAGGTTTCCTAGATTTATATCACTTGGATGAATGGCCAAGATTAGGAATGAAACAGATCCAACGGCTTCTATTTATGACATTAGCTTTTTGAATGAATGGATGAGATTAAATTACATAGATCGAACGGCTAAAAATAAGGTATGTGGTGTCACGATGTGGTTAATCAAAGGCTAAGATTATTTGGGGAATGATCACATGGTTACAAGTTGAATCTGCATATGATTCAACGGTTGTGAGGATCCAACAACTACAAATTAGGGCTGCCGCTTTATTACTCAACGATTGAGATTAATTTTTTGAGGATCCAACGGCTACAAATTAATACACTTATAACATACTATTTTTTTTAAATGATTATAACATACAATTTTTAAATTTATTCTATGTTATATATATATTATACTATATTATTAATTATATTACATACTAATACTATCAATATTATATATTTATAAACTTATAATACTATTAACTATATATATTTAAGTTATTTATATTTTCAATACTATTGAATTATATAAATTATATTAATAAGTTAAGACTATATTACTCTACTTAGTGCTTAATTAGTTAATACTAATAAACTATTAAATTATAATATTATATTATTCTATAATAATTTTAATACACCAACATATTACATATGTATGTAATATAGATTACCTTACTAATAGTCTAATAGTTATAATTTATACCTAGTTACCCTATATGGCTATATGGTATGTTTCGAGATTTTTAATATAAGTTAAGCATATTAAGACTAATATTTTTACTAATACTAATATTTATAATAATAATTTATAAACTTATATGTTGTAATACTAATACACACTAAGTCCTATTTTTTATTTTTTATTTTTAATACTTATATACTATAATACTACTATTAGTATTACTATATGCTAGTACTATATACTATAGTTAATTGCTATAGATTAATTTAACTATAATAGTACTATATTATATATACTAATAAATATAGCACTATATACTAATATAAATAAAACTATATAGTACTATATATTAATAGTTATTAATACTAATATATTAGTATTAGTATTACTATTACTAATGTATTAGTATTAGTATTACTATATATATATATATATATATATATTTGAAACGGAAGCAAACTTCCGTACTTTCAATTGCCATACTTTCAATTGAAAGATAACAAGGAAGGGAGATTACACAAGTGGTTAACAACCACTTCTATCTCTCCTTTAGCTATCAAGTATGCTGCCTTTGCTAGACAATGGGCATCATTATTCCCACTTCTCTCACTACAAGAAATAGTAGTTTTTGTTACAAAGGATAGTGGTCACAAAAAGATGGAATTAGGTGGTAAAAGGATTTTTTCCCACAAATTGTTTTTGTGGGAGCTTCGTGGCATATAATGAGTGGCGAATACTATTTTTCTCACAATTTGTTTTTTGGTGGGAAAAGATAACTTTTTCCCAAGAATTCGATTTATGATAAAAACTAATTTGGTTTCTGACAAAAATTATTTGTATCTAAGCCCTTATGGTCCTTTAAACTTATTTACCCACTAATCTTTTTGGTCAGAAATCAATAATTTTCACGATAATATTCATGAAAAACATGGTGGCAGAATGTCTTTTGCGATGTATTGTGTTGTGCCAAAAACATGTTTATAATAAATTTCGTTGGTGCCAATTATATTACAAAATGCATTATAGTCTTCAAAAACAACTTTTTCCCACCATCTTGTATGGTTGCCAATGTTCATTTCTAATAAAAGTCAGCCGTGGGAAACTATTTGGTGGCAAATAAATATTAGCTATTGAGTATATAGTGGTAAAACATATTTGCCATGAGTTATATTCATGGCAAATGCTAAGATATTTTAGAAAAATAAAATAAAAATGAGACAAACCTAAAATAGTCATAACAAATTTTTTAATATAGGCTAAAAATAAATATATCCCAACATTAGAGATTGAAATTAACACTTACAATAATTTTTAAAAAATATATTAGGAAGATTTATATTTGTTTTTACAAACTTCCAATTTCTTGTCATCATCAAGTCCAACCCCATCTTCAGAGGCATTGTCATCATCAATTCCAAATAGATAACAATAGAGCCATTTTGACCAGTTTCCCATCTGCAAGTACAAAAAAAGGAGAGAAAAAAACTTTAATCAAGAATTCATTCACAATAATAGGACTTGAGACTATCATTTACTTTCATACATTTAGGGTAGTCCAATGAAAAAACAAGAAACTTCAAACAAATTCAAATGAGTAGTTATAACTCAACACACTGTAGATTAAACTAATTCTCAAATGATGCTAAAAAAGAGCAAACTGTAAAAAAAATGTCTCAGGAGCAAGACCCAAACAGAAATGTATAAGCTGAGATTGAGCATTATTGCTTGCTATCCTTAAGCTAAAATTGTGATCATGAAGACATCTCATTCCACATGCACATGACCCAAACAAAAAATTCTACAAGATATACATTTTCAATGACGCATATTCCCAAATAAACATCCAAAATTATCCTTGCAATTTATTCAATATCCAACATTTTAAGTTGGTTTCACAAATTGAGGATAAATTCAATCAATTCCCAAAACTTGTATGAAAAAATGCCAATGGGACTAGAATAGAGTAAATACCTTACAAATCCTTCCCACTAGCGGCAGCAGTAAATAAAGAAATATATATATTTCTCTATCTTGGGAAATAACTGCAATGTAATTAAATAGGATAAAAAATAGGAGCCAATAGATTATCACTGATAAAAAGTCCTAACTCACAAAAACGAACCAACCACTATTTGATATATATATTTATTTATTTATATAACAACCAAGATACCCACATCATAATAATAACCAGATTTTTTAGACAACCCCACCCATACAATGTAGAGTTTAAAGTAGTGTTTTCTAATATATATTTTCCCTACATTTACCCTGTTTTTTGGCAAAAAGATTTTTAATACAAACATGTATAAAGGCATTGCATGATCTTCTATATTCATTAATGATATAAACCAAACAACAATGAAATACTAGTTATAGTAGTGGCATCATGATTTTGTGGGTTTATGATCTACTAGGTGCGTGCACAAATTATCAATTAAAAAAATGCATATCATTTTGGATTGGGTATGATTAAAAAATGTATCATCATTTTTTGAGGTTTTAGATACTTTCTACTTTTTGCTTGGGGCTTTTTTTTTAAATAATAACGGATTAGAGTTTTCTGTATCCTATGTATGCCGGTCCTAGACCTTTCCTTTGATTACTTCGAAATGTAAGGGAACAAGGAAGTATAAAAAACCAGGAATTTTCACCAAAGTGATAAACCTACAAGTGTCACAAACCTAATATATCCATAAAAGATAACAATAGAAATTAAATAGATTTATTTTGTTGAGATTTTTAAGGCAAACAATAGTTTTAACAAATACCTGTTGTCTTGCAATCCATTTAATAATACTTTAGCAAGTAGCTTCCCAGCTTTGTCCAATCTACATGCGATAGTTCTTGTCTTTAATTTTCCTTTTGAGAACTGAAATTATTGTGTAATTTCACAATATTAATAAAATAGTACAACTATGTTATTGGATGGATAAGTTGTTCAAAAGTTTGAATTTTGACATGTATATAAATTAAATAGTGCATAGAATTCCCTTTTATTGACCTAAAATTCATAAAAGCTAATGAGTGACATATGCATGATTTCTTTTCATAAGCATAAAGAGTATACATACAATAAATAGATATGGGTAGAAATACCTAAGACATCACAATGCATATAGACTGTAATAAAAATGTAGTAATACCTGAAATACCATTTAACTAGAATGCTTTAACACTACCAAAACAAAACTCTTATGTTGAAGAAACCTTGGTATTAATACCTGAAACAAGATGTAGTAAAATTAAGACAAAAAACAATCAATACATTAGAAGTCATAACCAGTTGCCAGAACAAATAAAGTCAAAATCTAAAATCAGTGAAAATGATGCAATAATTCATAGATATTACAAGTTAGTGAAGCCTCCAATCTTTGGTGATAAGGTACCACATAAGCTATGGCTTGGCAATCCCTTGTTTAAAAAATAATATTGATGTTGAACCTTGACTGAATTGAGTTCAAACTGAAATGAGCTAATTAAAGACATTGTTTAAACTACTATAATATTACTATAAAATAATCTTTTACAAGATTGTACAATATTAGTTCTTCCACCAAAGCAGAAAAATAGATTGAATCCCAAAGCAATAAATAGGAAACTATTATGAAATAAAAAATATATGTAATAAAGAAAAAAATGAAAAAGAAAAAGAACATAAAGGAAAATGTTGTAAGTATAATATCCTCACTATGATAAAATATCCATGTTTTTCCACTTTCATTTTCCTAAAACATGTAGCCATCAATTTTAATAAATGGGCTAGAGGATGAAATATAAGAACAAAAATATACATTAACTCTATAAAAAGCTTACCAGGCAAGCATCAAATCCTCACATCAGTATGATCTACTTCCATATCATGTCAAAGAGTTTCAATAACATCAATTTTCAAATTTTAAAAAGATATGACACTACAAAAAAAATGACTTTTTGTGTCACCTAAAACCTGTAAGCATAACACACTTGATAGCATAAATATGTATACATGGCACTAGATTAAAAACTAACAAAAAATCTCATTTACATATAATCGATGCACAAGTGATTTTCTCAATTTTCTCCTCGAAGCTATACTTCTACAAAGGTGATTATCCAACTTCGACCATGATGTGGTGTTATTTCCTAGAAAGTTTTCATTCCAACTAACTTTCATCTACATTAATAAACAAGCACACTAAAGAAATTTTCATTCCTGAAATATGCTAGCCCATAAATGCCAGAACAGAGTATCATCAAATGGAAATCAATTTATTCATCAACAAATAAATGGGGAAGAACACCAGCATAGGTAAAGCAACAAATAACTTCAACAAAAAATTAGAAAATCAAATTTGTTGCTAGATTAAAGTAACAAATAAATTAGGAAGAACACCAACATAGGTAAAACAACAAATGAATTAGGAAATTAATTTGTTGATAGGGTCAAGCAACAAATAAATTAGGAAGAACACCAACATAGGTGAAGCAACAAATAAATTCAAAAAATAAATTAACCCAAGGAAGCAGTGTTGGGAATAACATTTTGGTAGTACACAAATACCAATACTACTAATTGGTAATATGCATGTATCGTTCTATAATATCTCATCCTATAGTCCTGCTTATGCATATAACCTAGCAACAATACACAACAATTTTACTCTACCTTTATATGTATCTTAAAATTGCACAGAACAACTAAACTATGAAAAACATTTCCACAAGAAAATTACAAAAGAATACACTCAGATACAGAGAAGAATAACCACCAATGTAGAGATTAGATAGAGGTGATTTGTAGACATACCGTGGAGAGGACTAGGTTTTTGTAGAAGAAATCGTGCTGGAGGCTGGGGGAATCGGTGTGGAACAACCACAGCCCGTGGTGGAAAGTGTATGCACTGGGGGCGACGAGAGGGAGGGCTCGAATGGGCACCATGAGGGAGAGAGGATGGAATCGCACGAGGTGAGGTGAGGTGCTAGCCGTCAGGGTTGGGGTCGGTTTTTGGGGGGGGGGGCAGCAGGGGGTTTGTGCCATTGGAGAGAAGGGAGCTGGGGGTTTAAGCCGTTATTGGTTGAAAGGGACAGTGGGTTTGAGCCGTTGGGGGAAGGGGGTTTGAGCCGTCGGGGGAAATGGGCAGGGGATTTGAGCCGTCCGGGCAAAAACGGGGAGGCGTTGGGGGGTAAGGGGGGATTTTTGAATCAAACAGATGGAAGGGGAAGAAGAATTGGACATCATATATATATATATATACACATATATATACATTTTTTTGCGGCGAGTAGAATTCGCGGCAATTGCCCAATATTTTTGCAGCAAATACATATAACCCACGCTAGCTTGGGAAATTTGAAATATTTTTTTGTTGTCCTTATCATCCGTGCTGAAAAGTCACTTGAACTAGTGGCAATAAATATGTTACAACTAAAAAATTTTGAGACGGTCATATCTTTTTTCCATAAAATAATTTAGTCATAACAAGTATTTAAATTGTAAGAAAAAAACTTTTGTCATAAAATATTATCCACCACAACCATTTTATGGAAAAGTACCAGTATTTATTCTTTCCAATAAATTTAGTGACTAAAAGTGACTTTTTCACATGATAATATTTGGTGGCAAAAGAACTCATGGCAAAAGCCACTAAATGTTGTAGTGTCTATACAAAAGATGGCTATCAATTTATAGAAGAAAGAAAAAGTCTAGTGTCAATAAGAATTAAACCAATATAGTCATTCCTATCAATGTTTCTCTTAAGCTCTTGCACTAGCTGCTTGTTGTCTCCTTCCATTATCACCGAATATAAATTCATTTCTCTTGCTAGTGTCGCTGCCTCCTTAGCTCCCATCGCTTATGCTAACAAGGGATCCATAAATGTAGTCTTGGCCAAAATAGATCCATCAGAGTTTTGCACAATGATGTCAATCCCTATTTTGCTCTAATCTTTACATAAAGCAGCATCCCAATTAATCTTTATCATGCCTGGGGTTGGAGGAGACCAGATAGAGTTCAGGTTTTGCCTTTGATGCATCCTTTGATTTTCTACTGTCTATGCTTGTTTGAATTCTTCTAAATCCTGAGTGGCTGAGAGTATAACATATTTTGGGTGCATGAAGACATCTTCAAAGACTGCTTTATTTCTTCTAGTCCAAAGACCTCATGCAATGATGGAGAATAACTCAACTAAATCTTTGTTGCAAGTTTTAGAGATGATTGAAAACAAATCCATAAAATTACCTCCCATCTCAACTCTCTTTTGCAATCTTGTTGGACTTTGACACCATACATCTTTAGCAGCCCCGCATTGCCATAATACATGAATGATTGATTCTTCTTTCCTCCTACATATGGGGCACAAATGAGAGTCAATGATTATTCTTTTAACTAAATTAATCTTGGTTGGAAGGGCTTCATGACATGCCTTTTAGATAAATACTTTAGTAGCATTAGGAATATTCATCTTCCATATTTTATCTCATTCTGGTCTGGATGTATTAGACATAGAAGTTTGCCCTTTTTTATTATCAATAATTTCCTTGTTTCTATGGTAAGTACTTTTAACCATGAAGCTGCCATTTTTTGTTCCCAAACAAATCATTTTATCTTTGACTGCCTGGGAACTTAGAGGAATTTTATGAATAATGGAACTATCCTCCTCCTAAAAAACCTAAGCCAGAAGATCTCTTTTCCACTGCCTAGTATCCCAGTCAATAAGCTCATGAACCTGAGCCTTCTCTCCTAGTAGGTCGACACTTGAATTTACTCTGTTGCTATTTGGCTTGGGAAGCCATCTACTTTTCCCCACACTAATCTTTATCAATGAGATTTCTAGCTACACAAAGGTTTCTCCATATCGTGGAAGGTCTGCCGCCTATTTTTGCATTTAAAAAGTCAATTTGAGGGAAATGCTTCAGCTTTAAAACTTGGGCAACCATAGAATCTAGATTTTGAATGATTCTCCAAACCTGTTTGATCAATAGGTACAGATTAAAGCTTTCAAAATCTCTAAACTCAAGACCTCCCATCTGTTTAGATTTTCCCATTTGTTTCCAAGCCACCCAAGGTGTTCTTCTATATTTACTCATATAGCTCCACCAAAAATTACTTATTAATCTATTCATGTCTTTCACCAAAGATTTGGGCAATTTAAAAACCTCCCATAGTGTAAATGGGAATGGCTTGCACCATAGCCTTAGGGATAATATCTTTCCCTACATGAGTTAAAAACTTTGTTTTCCAATTGCTAATCTTTGCCTGGATTTTGTCAAGAATGCCTTTAAAAGCCTTATATCTAGACCTTCCAACAAAGGCTAGGAGTCCTAGGTAGTTCTCATAGGAAGAGTTAGCTCTAGAACTAGCTATGCTCAGTATATAATTTCTGGTCTTCCTTTTAGTGTTTGCACTAAAAAAAATTGAAGTCTTGGCCTTATTAATCTGCTGTCCAGAAGCTCTTTCATATAGATTGAGAATTTAATTGACATTAGCCCATTCTCTAGCATTAGCTCTACAGAAAAGCAGGCTATCATCTGCAAAAAATAGGTGGCTCACACTGATACTGCCTCTGCTAATACGATACCCGTGAATCAATTGAGTACTATCAGCTTGTTTGATCAAAGAGGCTAAGAGCTGGGGCCTTAACCACAAACAAGAAAAAATAAGGAGATAAAGGATCTCCCTCTCTAATTCCCTTAGAAGGGATCATAAAATTCTGAAGATATCCATTAATGAGAAGAGAATAAGAGGTGGAAGTAACACATTGCATAATCAGATTTACACAAGATAGATTAAAACCCAGTTTGATCAACACATTCCTTAGAAATTCTCACTCTACTCTATCATAAGTTTTATTCATGTCTAACTTAATGGTTATATGCCCTTATTTCCCTCTCCCCTTGGCATTCATGGAATGTAAAGCTTCAAATGCTATAATATTGTTATCTTGTATCCTTCTCTTCAGAATAAAAGCATATTGTGAAGGGGAAAATGATTTGAGGGAGGAAAGACTTAATTCTGTTAGCAATAGCTTTGGATGCAATTTTATAAAGCACATTGCATAAGGAAAACAACCTGTAATTCGATATTATTCTAAGCCGCTTAATCTTGGGAATAAGAACAATGTAAATCTCATTCAAAGTGATCAAGTCACCCCCTCCCCTATTTAAGACCTCAGCCATAGCCCTAGTAATTTCCCTTCCAACTACATCCCAATGAGATTGATAGAAAATGGGTGAAAATCCATTCGGACTAGGGGCCCCCATGAGATTCATCTGGAATAAGGCTTCTATTATTTCCTCATCAGAATAAGGCCTATTTAAACTCCTATTCATCTCCTCAGTAACTTTTGGATGCACATAAGCAAGACACTCATCTGTATTAGTAGGATGCTGAGATGAAATAAGAGTTTGATAGAAAGCATTAAATATCTCTACAATTTCCTGCCTGCTTCTAGCTTCAGCCCCATCATCCTTAATAATTTTTTTATCTCATTTATCTTCCTTCTCTGATTGGCATAACTGTGGAATAATTTAGAATTTCTATCCCCGTGCTTTAACTACTCTTGTTTGGCTCTCTGCTGCCATTTAACATTGTCTTTAACAAGAGACTTATTTATCTCCCATCTAAGTTCCTTGATCTCCTCTGTCCAGGTCCTTGGATTGAGTTTTTGCAGTTTTGTTAATCTCTAAATATTTCTCTTATTCTGATTAGCATCTCTTTTAAGAGCATTTTTGCTCCACATTTCAAGTGCTTGTTTGCAGTTTTTGAGTTTAGTGTTACTATATTACTAGTATTTAATATTAGAGACCTGGCGGATAGATATCTGGAATGGGGCCAAAAGATTGCCACCATTGGATGAACCAAAGAGGGATCTTTGGAACGAATTTTTTATCAAAATTAAAGAACCAAGAATGAGACATACTTGGTGTCTGATAGAAAGGAAAATGGAGCCAGGCGTCGATATAATCATGATAATTATATCTAATCTGGGTATCTGGAATACTTTTAAGAGTATTCGGATTCTGTCCCCATTGATCAGGTGTTAAAATTCTGACAATAAAACAAGAATGGGAAAAGATCTTTGAAGGATCCACTTTATCATAAAGTGGTTTCAAGTAGATCGATCCCGTATGGGAGAGAATAGAAAGAAAAAATTTCAAATCTTTTTCTGGATTACGAGGAACCCAATGCCATCCTGGCGAAAAATAATGAAAAGCAATTTGGAAAGGATCTGTTTCTACAATATTCTCAATGTAGAACAGACTTTGAAAATGTGATTTTTGAAAACTTTCTGCTCTGTTAGGGGCAGGAAATCTAGACCTTGTTCTACCCAAAGGGTTGGACAAGGGATCATGTGGCATGGTTACGGCCATAGCAAACGAACTTGGGGTTACAGGCCTGGGCATAATTCCCAGAACTGTGTATCTATTTGCAACTTCCAGTGGGGAAGTTGGCATCAACAGAGAGGCAGGAGGTGCTGGGAGAAGTGGAGGTTTCTGGGAGCTCTCAGTCTTCTCTGGTTTCTTTTTCTTACTCATTTTTTCTCTGCAGAAATTCACGGGTAAGAAAATCAGGGATGGAGTTATCTGATCCTTTTATATACTCAATATCAAAATCAAAAATGCTTAAAATAGCTTGCCATCGTGCAAAAATTTGTTTAGATGCAATGTTTTCAACATCTTTTTCTAAAACATACTTAGCACTTTTGCAATCAATTCTTAAAAGAAATTTTTGATTTAATAAATCAGATTGGAATTTAGAAATGCATAGTACTATAGATAAAATTTCTTTTTTAATAGTACTATAATTTGATTGTGCATGATTCCAGGTTCCGGAATGGAAGCAAACGATTTGTTCGGAAGAACCTGGTGAAACACATTGTTTCAGAATGCCGCCATAACCAATGTCAGAGGCATCTGTTTCAACAATTTTAAAATATTCAGAATTAGGGATTCCAAGACATGGGAGAGTTTTGACATATGTCTTAATTTCCCTAACAAGATTTGTATGGATCTCAGTCCATGGGGAAGGGTTGGTACGAAGTCTCTGGAAGAGGGGACGACACCGTTTTCTCAGATCTTTATAGAAATCAGCGATATAATTCAGCGAACCAAGAAATCTCTGGAGCTGAGTTTTATCTATAATGATATCAGGAAATTTTTCAGCAAAATCGATTGACCTTTGGATTGGTCTGATCTTACTGGCACAAATATCAAAACCAAGGAATCTAATCTTGGTTTGAAAAAGTTTAATTTTCTTCGCAGAAACCACTAGTCCATTTCTTTTGGCGATATCAAGGAATGCCAACAAATGTTTCCAGTGATCATTAATGGATTTAGAGAAAATTAAAATATCATCGATATAAACAATAGTGAAATGAGAAAAACTATTGAAAATATCATTCATAATGTTTTGAAACTCAGAAGGGGCATTTTTTAGACCGAATGGCATCACGTTCCATTCGTAATGACCAAAAGGAGTACAAAATGCAGTCTTATAACGGTCCGACTCCCTAATTTGGATTTGCCAAAATCCAGACTTAAGGTCAAACTTACTAAAGACTACGGCCTGACTCAATCTCTGAATTAAGTCATTTTTGTTAGGGATGGGATATCTTATCCATTCTAACACTTTGTTCAGGGGTTTGTAATTTATGACAAGGCGGGGTGAACCTCGTTCTAACTCAGAATTTTTCTGGACATAGAAAGCAGCACACGACCAGGGTGACTTACTATGCCTGATTAATCCTTTCTGAAGAAGATCAGAAATTTCATTTTTACAGAATTCTAAAGTTTCAGCATTCATTTGAATGGGCCGAGCTTTAGTGGGAATATTTTTCTCTGAAAAGTCTTTAATATAAGGCAGAGAAACCTCATGTTTTTTCCGATTCCAAAAGGCATTGGGGAGATCGGAACAAATTTCAAAAACGAGTTTTTTATGAAAATCCTCAATCTTTGAATGCATTAATGGCTCAGTCAAATGCTCAGAAATTTTTCTAATTCTTACTTCTTGTTGAAGAGAGAGTAGATGGTGTTCCTTAGCAACGATCAAAGAAATTTTCTCTCTTGAAGTATCAGCTTCAAGTTTGGAAAGAAAATTAAATTTGACTTTCTGTCCGAAGGGGTCAGTGGTGATCCCATATTTTTCAGTCAAGAAAGGGCAAATAGAATTGATAAAAGGCATCCCTAAAATGACGTCCCAAGTCATGTTTTTGACTAGGACGGATGGGATACGAAAACACACATTGTCTTGACAGACATGGGCGTCATTTAGCTCATAGTTGATTTTCATCTTTGAACCATTAGCCGCTGATAGTCTTTCAGTAGATTTTTCAAAATACTTGGTTGGAACCAGGCCTTCACAGATACAATTAAGATCCGATCCAGAATCAATCAAAGCAATCGCAGATAACTCAAATTCTCTACAGACAACAATTTTGACTTTTGCATACCATTTAGTAGGCATGGATTGTCTTATCAAGCAAATAGCCTTAGGACTGTCTGAGGGCTCATCATGGTCAGAAACATTTGTTTCTTCATTATCGGAAGGATCTTGATCAAGAGCATGTTTAATTTTTAGAGTAATAAAATGTTGTTTTAAACTTGAATTTTCAAGTTTAAGATTATTAACCTCAGATTTGAGTTCAACAATCTCTTGCTTGATAATTCCGATTTCATGCTGTAAATCAGAGGTAGAAACATTCTTCGGTTTCTTATCGAATCTTTTTAATGTTTCTTGAAAACTGACTTTCTCTTGAGAAGATGACGACTCTCTACGAGCCATAGTCTTCCTGAGCTGGGCGAGATACTTTTCTTTTAGCTCAGTATTCTCAAGCTGAGAAATTAAATCAAGAAGAAGGTTCTGCTGTTCCTCCTCTTTAGTTAAAACATTAATTGTTTTAACTCTAGAAGTTTTACAACAAGAACTACTGCAATTGCAGCCAAGCTTAACCATTGGTTGAGCTGATGAATCCGATTCTGAATGAGAGTTACTATCACTAGAACTGTATTCATCACGTTCTGAGGATGAAGAACCAGAATTGTCATCAAGTAATTGAAACAAATCCTGTTGCTCATCTTCACCAATATTTAAAGCATTAAGCTTATTCTTCAATTTGGTGGGTTTTTGAGGGTTTGGACAATTATTTGCATAATGTCCCCTCTTTCCACATTTAAAACATCTTTGATTTTTATCAAAGTTTTTCTTTGGAAAAGATTTTTTATGAGGAAATCTTTTATGATCAGAAGGTTTTCTAAAGAAATCAGCACGGGTTTTTCTTTTCTTTTGAAAATAATCGCCGTGAGGTTTTTGGGAAAACCTTTTCAAATGTTTTTTCTTTCTCTCTTTGGATGGAGCAATAGGAGGAAGGCCAAATTGTTGACAGAAATTTCCCATTTCATATTTGGCTCTCTTTCTATCTTTCATCTGCTGAGAGATGAGCTTTTGATCATTGCACATACTAATACCGAGTTTTTTAATTACGCTAGTAATATCACCATAGGTGTAACTATCGTAATCTATTGTACCGGTACTATCAAGTAGTGCCTCCTTAACCTTAATGGCAAACAAGCGAGGGAGACCATCAATGAATCTTTCTTTCCAGTAAGGCTTATCAGAATCATCACGCATTAAAACTCGAGAAATAAACACGGTTTCATACCAATTGTAATCTGACATGTTAGGACATCTCAGATTATTCAGATAATCAGAAAAACGATTAGTCACATTTGAAGGCGTGCCAATAAAATGTTTTATAATCGTATAAATCAAAGTATTAACACCATCAGAGACACCTTGTCCTATGGTGTTATAAAAAACAGGGGTACCATCATCATTTTGCTTGACAGCAAATTGAATCCTTTGTTTGGCTTCATCAGTAAGGTGTTTATCCCACCATGATCGAAGCATACCCGTAAAACCAGAAACTAACATTAAAACAATATCAGGTTGTAAGATGTTTTTCTGAACATAGGCATCGGCGATCATGGACATCTTTTGTAGAGTATTTAGGACTTCTTGTTCAGAGAGTCCATCAATATTCCATTCATATATCCTGTCCGCACTAGCCGAAAACTGATCTCTAAACATTCGTTCTTCGATCGCTAAATCAGGTGGAGTTGGCTTTGAAAACCAGTTCTTCGTAAAACCTGAAGGTTTCATAGAAGTGAGTCTGGCTATCTCAGCTGGCTCCGATGAAAACTGTTTTAAAACAGAATTGATGACAGAATCATCCTCAGAGGATTCATCTGTAGAAAGAGCAGAAATATAATCTGGATTAAAATCCTTTCTACTCCTGTCAAGGACACTTGTAGAAGGTTTTGACCTTTGTTTTTCTAGTTTTATTTCTGCAAGCATTTGATCAATTCTATCCAGAGTACTGACAAAATCTATTTTCTGTCTGTTCTCGGGTAGAATAATCAAAGGTTTTTCAATCAACTTAATTTTAGGTTTTGGAGGACTAGCAGTACGTCTTCCAGACTCAGATTTAAAAACAGGTTTTTCAATATTCTCCTCAATACGGTCTAATTGTTGACCTATAATGTGGAGAGCAGAGTTTGAAAAATTGTTTTGCTCAATAATCTTCTTTGTTTCAGAAGATAAAGGAAAATTTGAATCTTTAACAGTTGGGATTTTGAAAGGAGAAACTTCAACTTCGGCTCCATGTACTGAGATCAAAGTGGTCTAAAGTGGAGGATGGCTTTCCGTTACAACTGTTTTATCTTCTTTAACAAATGCAGTTTTTAAAACATTTAAAAACTTGTCTTTGAAATTACAATTTTTAAAATCATAATGATTTTCAAGAAAATCAAAGAAAAGAATATGCCTTTGCTGGGCACTCATCAATTCTTTCCATTTTCGTCTTACCCTTTGTTTTTGGGCTTGACTAAAATCGCGAGCATAAGCTATACGCTTAGGCCAGTTTTTTATGCTTTTAAATTCATCAACCAGTGAAATCATATCAATCTCAAAGGGTTTGCACATCATCATTAATTGTGGGTGCAAAACATTTGTGTTCATAACCAAATCTGAAGCTGTAGGGGACTCAGAAGAGTCTTCTTCAGTTTCTTCCTTTTTAGCTTTTCCCTTGGATGACGGAAAATCATCTTTGGTTGTGTAAAAAGCTGAAGTTACTTGAGACTCCGAAGAGACTCCCTTCAACTTGGACTCAGAAGAATTTCCCTTGGGAATTTCTTGAATAATAATTGGACGTTTAGGTTCTGCCATTTTGACAGAATCTTCTAAGAATGTTTCGAGATTTTTATCTCTACTGATTCTCGGGTCCGAAGAAGTAGAAGATAGGGGACCAGTGAAAGAGTATCGTCTTTCTTTGGTCGTGGAGGGTTGGTCAAAAGAAATCTTTACAGTACCATCAAGATATTGTCGAATTAAGTCAACATCTTTATTATGAGGCATGACCTGTCTCGGGGGTAACTCTTGAGGAAGAACCCACTCATCTGGAAAAGAAACATCCTTCCAGTTAATCATTTTGGGAGTTCTGATATCAGCGCTGGAAGATGAGCTCTGTATCAGAAGGGTTTGGTCTCTAGACGAATGTAGTTTAGCCTTAGGATTAAGGCTAGTCTTCATTAGTTTATAATAAATGCGATAAATTAATGCCAGAGGCTTACTGCCATCGGTCATGTCAATCCTTGAAGTCAAAATATTCAAGGTTAAAACATCAAGAATATTTTTATCATTTAAATCAATAGTTAAATCAGGGTAACAATCAAAATGAACAGGACCTTCTGCAAGGGATGTTTGCACAATCCCAAGCTGACTGTCATCAAAATTCCTGAATCTTGCATCGCGCAAGCACAGGAGCACAGAGGCATTGATACCTTTCCTAATTAAAGGTTTGATGGCAACCTGGACAGAAGCAATGTGAATAAAAGAAAAATCTTTTTTCTTCATGTCTGTTATAACATCACGTTGAAACAGACGGCATTTTTCCTGGGTTTTTGAAATAGCAAAGGTTCTTTCTACTGTTTTCACATTGAATTCAGTAAGATGAACCTTTTCTCTCCAGGTTTTATCATAAAGAGAGTCAATACCAATCTTTGGCAAACGCCATCGATTGATTTCAATCATGGGATCTTTATCAAAATTGATTTCTAAAATTTCATCTTCTTCATTAATAATATCAGGCGGTTTACTTGACCTGGAACTAACTGAAGAACTGGATCTAAACATCCTGATCTTCTTGGCAATTTCCTAAGAACTCAGGTACTTTCTAAGTCTAGGTCTTTGAATTTACCCTGGTGCACGGGGTAACACATACCCTAAGGGAACACATCCCTCACAGACTTATTGTCCTTACCAGGTACCTATCGTGCCCATCAATACCTAACGCCTTCCTTCGGCTAACGGTAACACAGGGACTTACCTACGGCAAAAGGTAGAAGACTGCTGGAAGTGGGGGTGCAACAGAACAAAATAAAAGAACTAGATAGAAAGAGACAGAGCGTCTCCGACCATTGTCAAAAAGAAAAGGAGGAAGAGATAGAATTCAACAGTTAAAACCAGAACCAGAAAGTGGCTCTGATACCATCAACAAGCGGAAGTAGAAATAAATATGCTAAAATATGCAACAGTTAAGAGGCGGCTCAGCCGACCAATGCATGCAAAATAAAAGACGAAAATTCAAATTCATCAACAAGCGGAAGTAGAAATAAATATGCTAAAATATGCAACAGTTAAGAGGCGGCTCAGCCGACCAATGCATGCAAAATAAAAGACGAAAATTCAAATGAATGGGGAAACAGCGTTCCGACAGGGGCACTGTGAGGGAAGTCCGATCGCTGTACCAGGGAACGGCCCTGATTCCGTTCAATAGGCGGCAAAGCCGACCATATGTATGCAATGCATAAACATAGATAATGAAGATAGATTCAAAATAAAAATATTCTTCATTATAATCACAAGATTCACAGAATTACAAGGTTATGGCTTGTAGAGAGGATTCCTTACAAGTTTTCTTATCGTAAGAAAGGGGTGGAATGAGCTCTGCCTTGAACTAAAACTGAACTCTCCTTATATAGATGGAGAGGCATTACAAAGGGAACCCAGAGTTGATCACGGGAGACAAAAGGAAAAGTGGCCGAAAGTAGCCGAAAGCAAGCAGTAACCACATCACGTGATTACTTTTAAAAAGTAAAGCTGACTGCGCCGAAAGCTGAGCTGTCAGGCAATGATGTTGTCTGCACCGAAAGATGTTTTGTCTTCTAGTGCTGACTGGCTCAAAGGGTGTCGGCAGTGGGGACATCTTGTCTTCATCTGCTGACCGATCTTGATTTTAGTGGACTGGCAATTATGGCTCTCCGAGATCAGGCGAAGAGTATTCTTTGTCGTGTCCAAAGTATTTGTACAGGTCATCAGAGTCATGTTCTGATTGTTCTGATTCACTGCTGGCTTCTTCATCAATGGACTGTTTCAGTAGCATCATGCTATTGTGTTGTCCTTCGATCTGTTTCTTGAGTATCTCAAGCATCTCTTTGTTCTGCTTCTTCTTGGAGTCTTTTTTTGAAGAGGCTGAACTTTCTGTGTCTGAATCTTTCTTCTTTGGAGAAGAAGAAGGCTTCTTTTCTGATGAAGTCTTTTTCTTCTGTTTGGAAGATGAACTTGGAGTATCCTTAGGTTCAAGGAGCGGAAAAGGAAACTCGATCTGATTTTTTGGCTTAGGTGATGGAAACTCCTCCCGGTCTTTTAGATTTGGTGCCGAGACAGGAAAATCTTTTAAAGCTTTAGTCAAGAAATTATCAGGGATCTGGGTTTTATCCCAGTATTTAACATAAAACCTGCGGACAAGAATGTCTGCAGTTTTCTTATAGGTCCAATTAAGGATCCATGGTAATTTGTAATGAGCACAAAAATGGATTAAAAATGGGAATTTAGAATGGGGGGGATCCATTTTTGGGGGAATCCATTTAGTATTAATATTTTAATATTAAATACTAGTAATAGTATATTACTAAATTTAATAGTAATACTAATACTAGTATAATAGTAATACTAGTATTAGTATATTACTAGTACCAAGCTATATAAGTTACTAAGTATATAAGTATATGTTAATGTTATGCTAATACACCATCATATATGATATATTAGTAAATAGTAATAGACTAATAGACTAATAGTATTAGACTATTATGTTATATGGTGCAAATTTGTAAATATATAATGTTAATTATGTTATATATTTTTTGAAATTTGGACTCGTGATGTATTCATCAATCATCACAACTTATAGTTCTATAATTCTATTACATTAGAAGATAATATTATAATCTATAAATTTATATATAGTATGTTATAAATTATGACTATATATAATTTTGTCTATACATTGACTTATAAATTTAGATTATTAGTCTATATACATCATTATATATATTATAATATATATATATATGTAAAAATATATACAAATCGAGTTGACGCATTTGTACAAGTCAATCGAGTTTTATTCGAGCTTATTCACGAACATTAATTGAGCCGAATTGAATCGAGTCGATTGAGTTTTATATGGATTTGTTCACGAACATTAATCGAGTTGGTCAAGTTTTATACGAGTTGTATCATTTAATTATCGAGTCTAATTTTGAATTTACAATCGGCCCATTTAATATACGATTCATGCTGATCTCAAGTTTTATCGAGTCAAATTCAAGCTGACTGTCGAGTTATTTGTTTGTTTTATAGCCCTATATCTATCTATACAAACTTTAAATCTAAATGAGTCAATCAAGTAATTTTTTAGTTTGATACACAAAAGCCAAGAAATGTCTCTAATTTTTTCTTCTTTTTGATATCATCACATTATTCATGGGTAAAATGGGTTGGAAAATAGCGTGATAATATCATTATTCTACACTATAACATAATTATTTAGACTTAAATACCAAAAACAGATAATCATCCGATCTTGTTTATTAGTACTATTATTCTACACGAACTGATGCTAGTGATATTGGTGGAAACTGACTATAAGGATTGGATCAAAAGAGATCCAAATGAAGAAAGAAAATATGTACATCATAAAGTCGTCCTTAAGTTGTAAGGATTAAGACAAGTTTCGCATGTCAAACGGAAATCACTTCCAAGGATCTAGACACCGACACTGCTGACGAGCTCATCCCTTGCTTTGCGTTCTGGCCGGGTTCAACGAAAAAGTTACCAAAAAAAAAAAAAACCCACGTTATTTGGAGAAACAAAACAATGTTAAAAATAATTTGTACGGTCGATCGAAGAACCAAACCTTATAAGAAACGGTGTTCTTCCAGATCCTGTCCATCTCATCGAAAAGAACGCCAATGTTGGGACGACCGATGCTTGTGCTGGAAACGCAGAGGACCGCTATTTGCAAGATTGATTGGAAGTCCTCCTTGTTGAAATTTCCTTTTAGCGTTGGATCTTCAAAATCTGAGACTGGACGGTTTCCCATATTTACGTCCTTTGCCTGCATAATCAAATAGGTTGGTTTTAAACTTTGAATAATAATAAAAAAAAGGGATCCAGAAGTAGTGCTGTATGTACCTTTCTTGTGAGTTGGTCTCTGGCATCAAGATCTAATTCGACTGCTTTCTGTCCAGAAAGAAGTTGGAGAGCAACAATGCCAAAACTATAAATGTCACTGGCACAGGTAAGCTTAGCATTGCTCATGTATTCTGGATCCATATAGCCTATTGTTCCTCTCACATCGGTGAACACCTTTGTCTCATCGATACCCAACATTTTGGCTAAACCAAAATCGGATAGCTTGGGTTCCATTTTCTCAGTCAAAAGGACATTTGTAAGCTAATAAATTAAGAACCCAACAAGCAACATTAATTTTCAAATTTCTATATTATAGATTAACTGAATATATGTATATATATATATAGATATATTTTCGCTTCACCAAGAGAAGCGCAGCCCATAGTATGGGCCCCATACTGTATATTTATTACCTTGATATCTCTGTGAACAATGCAGCCATCTACATAACGGTGGAGACACCTCAGTGCAAGGGCACAATCTCTTAAAATCTTTACTCTTATTTCCCATGTCAACACATTGTCTTTTCCTGAAAACCAAACAAAGACAACGTTGTAATTATTGTTCTTGCTTCACCTCTAGCTAGAGTACTTAGGGAATAATTAATTAATATACTTATTTATATTTGTAAAAGAAATGAGATAAATTGAGATTAAAAAAATTAAAATTAAAATTAAAAAAATATTATTAGAGTATATTTTAATATTATTTTTGTTTTAAGATTTAAAATAATTAAATTTTTTATTTTATTTTATATAAAAATTATAAAAAAATTATAATAATTAAATGAAGTGAGATAAAAAAAAAACTTGAAAGTGAAAAGCCACGTACGCAACAGATGTTGAGCCAGATTGCCCGCTGGACAAAATTCATAGACAAGATATTGCTCGCCATCTTCGACGCAGAAACCGACGAGGGAAACAAGGTTTTGATGCCGAATCCTGGAAAGACCTTCGACTTCCCTTCTAAAAGAATCGAAGTCGTTGCTTTTATTTATGTGCTTGATGGCGACAGCTTGTCCACTTGGCAGAATTCCTTTGTAAACATTGCCAGCGCTTCCCCGGCAGAGGAACACTTTTCCACGATCACCAAAATCCATGGCGTACACAATCTCAGCCTTGGAGAATCTATAGAGGCCAGACCACGCCATGATTACTTGTGATTTTGCTGGTTTCAGAGGCTTCTTCTTCGTCACATTTTTTATCACCACAATAATCAGCACTAGTATGCCGATCGCTGTTAGGATTGCCAATAGTGCTTTTGCCCCATTATCTGATCATCTAAATGATTTCTGTGAGTTTTAACATATATAATTTCATATATAATTCACTTATTATATATATATATATACATATCATGAATAATACGTAATTAAAGTGGCATGGTAGTTCTACTTACGGGGGATTTTGAAGAAATCATCATGCTTATCTGCTTCTGTGAACAAAAAATAAAAAATAAAATATATTACCAGATTCAAATAATAGAAATCTTATAATATTATTGAATGACCCATCAATTAGCTATATTAACTTAATTAGTTATGATGGCATAAGTGTTATCAATTTATGTATTAGAGGATATATGTGTAATTTCTGCCTTTTGAGATCAGTCTGTATCTAACGGTCAAGAAGTGACCATGTGTTTAATTGTTGCTCATCCGGATGACTGTAATATTTACTATCCTACGTGTAATAATCCTAGATGATCTAAGGCTGCCTCAGTGATGACCTATAAATAGAAAGCGATAACACTGTAGACGGTAGATGAAAAAGAATGCGAGAGCTGAGGCGATTTGAGCTGTGACTGAGAGGCGATCTAGGGTTTGCAAGAAAAGCTTGTGAATCTCCGTGAGTGAGAGCGAGAGCTGAGGTCTCAGTGAGAGACCTGAATCTTGTAACCTGTTCTTGGTGCATCTTTGAAGAGAATAAAATGATCTCTGGCCAGTTCTCCCTGTGGATGTAGATCCGAAAGGATTGAACCACGTTAAATCTGTCTTCTTGGTAATCTTGTTCTATTTTTCTTGCTGTTTTATTTTGTGGATCTATTATCTGGTTTTTTCATTCAATCTTGGCTGAGTGTAGTATTTAGTGTTAATCTCTAACCCTAAGTACAACAAGTGGTATCAGAGCCCTGGTTAAGATGGGTTCTGCTAAGTTTGAGGTGGAAAAATTCATGGGTAAAAACGATTTTGGTCTTTGGAGGATCAAAATGAGGGCTCTGTTAGTGCAGCATGGTCTCCAAGATGCACTTCTTGGAGACAAGAAGCTGCCTAAGGGGTCCTCAGAGGAGAAATTGATCTCATCCTCCACTGAGAAGTGTAGACCCGAGATATTACAAAAGGCACACAGTGCCATGATTCTTTCTTTAGGTGACAAAGTGTTACAGGAGGTTGCTAGTGAAGAGTCAGCTGCAGGGATTTGGTTGAAATTAGAAAACCTCTATATGACCAAGTCCCTGGCCAATCGTCTTCATAAGAAGACTAAGCTGTATACCTTCAAGATGACCCCGGGTGCTTCCATTGAAGATCATCTGGATGAGTTTAATAAGATCATCCTAGATCTTGCTAACATAGACATCAATATAGATGAAGAAGATCAGGCCATACTGTTACTGAGTTCTCTTGATAGTACATATGCTAACCTGAAAGAAACAATCATGTATGGCAGAGAGAGTCTGTCTCTAGATGAGGTGCAATCAATATTACATGCAAGGGAACTTCAGAACAATCCTGATCCTAAACCACAAACTGGTGATGGGTTAGTGGTTAGGGGAAGACCTGAGAAACCTAGTCATAAAGGAAAGAAAAATAGGAGTAGATCCAAATCAAAGGGAAAGCAACTGAAGTGTTTCCTCTGTCACAAAGAGGGACACTTCAAAAAAGATTGCCCTGAAAAGAATTCAAGAGAGGGGGCTAAGACTAAAACTGAAGGGAATGCATCTGTTGCATTGGATGGCTATGAGAGTGCTGAGGTGCTCTGTATCTCAGAGACTGAATCTGAAAATGAATGGATTTTAGATTCAGGTTGTTCTTTCCATATGTGTCCTAGCAAGTCTTGGTTTGAAACTTTCTCAAATATTGATGGTGGTTATGTCATGCTTGGAAATAATAAGTCTTGTAAAATTCTTGGAATTGGTTCAATTAGATTAAAATTGCATGATGGTATGGAAAGAATACTAAAAGATGTAAGATACACACCTGAACTCAAGAGGAACTTAATTTCTCTGGGAATGCTTGATAAATCTGGTTGTTCCTTCAAGTCTGAGTCTGGTATCCTGAAGGTAACTAGAGGGTCCTTAATAGTGATGAAAGGGGAAATAAAGAATGGCCTTTATACTCTTGTAGGCCAAACTATTATAGGACATGCCTCTGCTGTCCAGAAGCCCTGGGACAATGATACTGTGCTCTGGCACAAGAGGTTAGGTCATGTTAGCTATAGGGGCCTGAAGGAACTCCAGAAACAGGGGTTACTTGGTGGCAAAGACCTAGGTGACCTTCCCTTTTGTGAAGACTGTATATTAGGCAAGTCCACAAGAGTTAGTTTCAGACCCAGTACACAATTAACCATGAGAAGCTTGGATTATATCCATTCTGACTTGTGGGGACCTGCTAGGGTTAGCTCCCATGGTGGGGGGAATTACTTCCTATCCATTATTGATGACCATTCTAGGAAGGTGTGGGTTTATATCCTCAAACAGAAAAGTGATACCTTTAATAAATTTAAGGAGTGGAAAACCTTGGTTGAAAATCAAGTGGGGAGAAAAGTTAAGAAGCTTAGGACTGATAATGGGCTTGAGTACTTATCAAATGAATTTAATAACTACTGCCAAAAGGAGGGAATTGCAAGGCATAGGACAGTAAGGGAGACACCCCAACAAAATGGCTTAGCCGAGAGAATGAATAGAACAATTCTTGAGAGGGTTAGGTGCATGCTGTCTAATACCAAATTACCAAAAACTTTTTGGGCAGAGGCAGTTACTACTGCTGTGTATTTGATAAACAGAAGTCCATCCACTGCCCTAAACTTCAAAACCCCTCAGGAGTTATGGACTGGTAAGCCCTCTGATTATAGTAATCTGATGGTATTTGGATGTGTTGCCTATGCACATACCAAAACTGACAAACTGGAACCAAGGGCAGTGAAGTGCATCTTTGTTGGATATCCAGAAGGTATAAAAGGTTACAAACTTTGGATAGAGGAACCTGGAAAACAAAAATGCATAATAAGTAGAGATGTGACCTTCAATGAGTCACAGATGGCCAGGTCTCAACTGACTACTGCTGAGACACAACCTACTACTGTCAATGA
Organism: Platycarya strobilacea; assembly: GCA_036898215.1. Classification (NCBI taxonomy): domain Eukaryota; kingdom Viridiplantae; phylum Streptophyta; class Magnoliopsida; order Fagales; family Juglandaceae; genus Platycarya; species Platycarya strobilacea. The sequence goes on along the minus strand of CM072555.1, from coordinate 19,881,828 downwards.
CAGGATTCAGTTCGAGGTGGAGTCTTTGGACTCCTTGCCTGATGGAAGAACAGTACAACCAGCTGACAACTCTAAAGCCAACTTAGACAGTGAACAAGAAACAAATCTTGATTCTTATAACCTTGTAAGGGATAGGTCTAGAAGGATTATAAAGGCACCTCATAGATTTGGACAGGCTGACTTAACTGCATATGCCCTAGCTGTTGCACAAGACATGGAAGACCTGGAACCAAGGTCTTACAAAGAAGCCATGCATAGCAAGGAAGCAAGTAATTGGCTTCTTGCTATGCAAGAAGAAATGGAATCTCTTTATAAGAATAAGACTTGGGAAATGGTGTTAAAACCTGAGAAGGTTAAAGTCATAGGGTCTAAATGGATATTCAAGAAAAAGGAGGGCATAACTGGGGTAGAAAAACCTAGGTATAAGGCTAGGTTAGTGGCTAAGGGTTTTACACAGAGGGAGGGCATAGATTTCAATGAAATCTTTTCTCCTGTGGTAAAACACAGTTCTATCATATTATTGTTATCCTATACTGCTTTTCATGATTTGTTTTTGGAACAATTGGATGTTAAAACTGCTTTTCTGCATGGTGAATTAGAAGAAACCTTGTACATGCAACCACTTGAAGGTTTTGTGGATGAATCCAATAAGAACTATGTGTGTTTGTTAAAAAAATCTTTGTATGGATTAAAACAATCCCCAAGACAATGGTATAAAAGATTTGATACACATATGGTTGAAAATGGTTTCAAAAGATGCAATTATGATAGCTGTGTATACTTTAAAAGTTCTGATAATGTCACTGTGTATCTACTTTTATATGTTGATGATATGCTCATTGCTTGTAAAAACAAAGATAAAATTGAGCATGTAAAGGAAATGCTAAGATCTGTTTTTGACATGAAAGATCTTGGATCTGCTAAGAAAATTTTAGGTATGGAGATAATTAGAGATAGGAAAAACAGACTACTCTACTTATCCCAAAAGACATACTTATTAAAGGTACTTAAAAGATTCAATATGGAATCTGCTAAGGCAGTAAGTACCCCTATAGCACAGCACTTTAGACTTTCTGTTAGTCAGTCACCTAAAACTGATGAAGAAAGGAAATTCATGACAAAAATACCATATGCAAGTATGGTAGGCAGTATCATGTATGTCATGGTCTGCTCTAGGCCAGATCTTACTTTTGCTGTCAGCCTAGTCAGTAGGTTCATGGGAGACCCTGGAAAAATTCACTGGCAAGCCTTGAAATGGGTATTCCAATACTTAACAAGTTCCTACAGCCTAGGGTTATGTTTTGGTAATAATGTGGTGAGTGGTCAAGAAGTCTGTGGTTTTGTAGACTCTGATTTTGCTGGTAACTTAGATACCCGAAAGTCACTGACTGGCTATGTATTCATTGCTTTTGGTGGGGCTGTGAGTTGGAAATCCAACTTACAGTCAGTTGTAGCCTTGTCTACAACAGAGGCTGAATACATAGCCATGACAGAGGCTATTAAAGAAGCTTTATGGCTGAAAGGTATAACTAATGAACTAGGTTTATATGAGGGTGATATCACAGTTTACTGTGATAATCAGAGTGCTTTACATCTTACTAAAAATCAAGTTTTTCATGAAAGATCTAAACACATTGATATAAGACTCCATTTTGTAAGAGATGTGATTGCAGGTGGAGATGTTAAAGTGAAGAAGGTGCCCACAGAAGACAATCCAGCAGACTTGATGACTAAACCCTTACCAAGATCCAAGTTCAAACACTGTTTGAACTTGCTGAAGGTGGAAGAAGGATAACATGGGGACTAAAGGTGGGAACTGGCCAGAGATGGGGACCCTTGGAGCCAAAATTGGTGACAAGGTGGAGATTGATGGCATAAGTGTCGTCAATTTATGTATTAGAGGATATATGTGTAATTTCTGCCTTTTGAGATCAGTCTGTATCTAACGGTCAAGAAGTGACCATGTGTTTAATTGTTGCTCATCCGGATGACTGTAATATTTACTATCCTGGCTACGTGTAATAATCCTAGATGATCTAGGGCTGCCTCAGTGATGACCTATAAATAGAAAGCGATAACACTGTAGACGGTAGATGAAAAAGAATGCGAGAGCTGAGGCGATTTGAGCTGTGACTGAGAGGCGATCTAGGGTTTGCAAGAAAAGCTTGTGAATCTCCGTGAGTGAGAGCGAGAGCTGAGGTCTCAGTGAGAGACCTGAATCTTGTAACCTGTTCTTGGTGCATCTTTGAAGAGAATAAAATGATCTCTGGCCAGTTCCCCCTGTGGATGTAGATCCGAAAGGATCGAACCACGTTAAATCTGTCTTCTTGGTAATCTTGTTTTATTTTTCTTGCTGTTTTATTTTGTGGATCTATTATCTGGTTTTTTCATTTAATCTTGGCTGAGTGTAGTATTTAGTGTTAATCTCTAACCCTAAGTACAACAAGTTATTTATATGTGTGTGTATACAGCAACTAAGCTTAGGCATCATGAACAAAATATAAGAGTACTTATGGGTAAAATTTAAAACCCCTCTGTCGGCTTATCCTTCACCCAGTTATTGATCTCCTAATCTCCTTATACGTTATATTGAATTGAGAACGTACAATTCTAGATCCATTTATGGAAAAAAGATCCCTCAAGTTCTTGCTTGGACTCTAGTCTTTTAAAAAAGCAGGTTTCCATCAAATCTTCGTAAGCAAGGAGGTTGCCCTGTGTTCTACGCGCGTACAGGGCCATGGATTGAGACCAGATTTCTAGGCGATTCCGACAGCACAGAGTTCTGGGGAAATTGTTCCAGTTGTCTATTTTTTTATGGATGCCACGGCATGGAAGGCAGTCATAATTAGGGACTGGGGAGAGTAGATCAGTGGACTTAAACAGACTGCAGTAATGATCAGCTGCATGCATGCCCAGAAATGTGAAACCATACTCATTAATACAAGCATGCAATCTCTATAGTATAGATTGTATATATTTATATATACATATATATAAATTCTGCTCATCGTCATCCTTATACCACACGCAACTCATAATTTTTTTTTTATTTTTTTCTAGCACCAAATGTATGATTTATGAATAAAAAGTAGAAGAAATCAACTAGAAATAATAAAAATAATAAATAAAAATAAGTATGCTATGTGATGTATAGGGATGTGAGTAGCAAATATGTATATATATGTGTGTATATATATATATATGCATGTGAGTGCGATTGAAGAAACCACATATTTAGTACGGATTTGCAAACAGATATATATATATATAGAGAGAGAGAGAGAGAGAGAGAGAGAGAGAGAGTAAATGCACCTATAGATGGATAAGGTGAAGGTACAATTGCAAGTGTGTTGATGAAAATGGAAGCGACAGAGAAGAAAGTGAGCTTTAACGCCGAATGGATCGACTTCATAGTGCCCAAACCAAGCCTAGCTGGCTAATCACTTAACGGTAGGAGGAAAGGAAAAGTAGTGAATTATTTTGTAACGTAGGAGAAGGGCCACGAGAAACCAAAATTTTTCTTGTGGAAGAGAGGAACGGTGTAGTTATAGATGATCTTTTCTTCGAATATGACGACCAAAATGCCGGATATACTTTGCTTCCTAGCTGTCTCCATGCTTTCAGCCAGCCCTAAGCCCTTGATGTTACCGTACGCGGGGATATTATATATGTTATTAGATTATTAATTCGGCTTTTGATGATCAATTAATGAACGTGGCCTCCTCATCTCTTTATTGCCAAATAAATTAACATTGAATCTGAAAAAGGTAAAAAAAACATTGTACACAAAAAGTAAGGGCGTTCTTTCGGATTCGATATTTGAAAATTTAGGTTTTGAATTCGAAATTTTCTCAAACTTTTTAAATAAAAATATCAAAATTATTAAAAAATAAATAAAATTTCAAAATCAGGCCAAATACAACCCGAACTAGATAAACAGCCCTAACAACAAGTTTCCTTCCATATGTGCTTTCATTTATATCCTAACTAGTTTATTTAAACTAGCTTTATATGAAATGTCTTCGAGACTGAGAAAATTTTCAAGTGGCTAATGATCACATACATTTAAATACTTTGAGACTTTGAGATTGGTTTGCCCATTTTTACTATGGGTTGAGGGTTTATTGGAGAACACAGAGTCACATATACATATTGTAAAGGATGTATTTCACACTATCGCAACTGATCACACGGTTGTTGTGGAAAGTAAAAAAGCAGCATTGGATGTCCTAGAGACACTTTGATGCCTAAGTCAGTAAAATATGTTGAAGTGAACGTATATTAAAAAGAGATAGATGGTGCATTACCTTATGAAGGTTATTTATACGGAATGATGATTTGAAGATAACCATTGTGGATTATCATTTCAAATTCATATATTTTGTGATTAGATAACTCCTATCTTTCAAGAGTTATCTTGCTTGGGATAACTCCAATTTGAAAGAGTTATTCTGATCTAGGTGACAATTGAAATTTTCAAAATTCTTCTCCATCCTTTCAAATTCCTATTATTCAATTGCTAGAGATGTGGGCTTTAAAGTTTTGGCCATAAGGCCCAAGATACTGAGTCCCCTTTTGGGTTAACTTATTCGCTACGAGCTTGGCTACTAGTGGGCATAAATATCCCTTCCAGGTTATCCCATTAATTTTCTTTGTGTCTTCACATGGGAAATTAAGCATATATATATATTTTAATCTCTCGCATCCGTTACTTACCTCGCTTAGTTTAGGGGTGCAACGGTTAATTATCTTATCTTTATCCCGCTAGCGTTTATTCATAACAAGCACTGCTATGCCTTTTCCAATTTTACAAAATGGCTGACGTCTGCAATAACAGTTCCCGCCCATTAAATTATTTTTCAATGGATTATGCAACCATCGTCATAAGTGTCTATTCACATTTCCAAGACAAATTCATAATTGCGTCTCTTGATTTCTTTTTAATAGGCAAGAAATTCTCTTTTTGTTTCTATCCCTTCTTTCTTTCTATGATTTGTGCCCTCTTTCATTACCTTTGATCTCTTTCTCAGACTTTTCCTTTTGATTTTCTTGTTGTGATGGCTGGTTATGGTTTCTCAAGATCCTCCCCCAAATTCAAGGGCAAATCTTTGTCATCCTGGATATCCCCTACCTTCAAAGGGTTTTCATGGTGCCCTGTCCTTGATATCATTGATCTAGTCAACATTAGGGAATGCTATCACACTCCCAATAGCATTGACATGACCATCCTTGAAGCAGAATGCATTGGCCGAAAGGGCAACTTTGGAAAATTGACCCTAACCATTTACACCCTATCTCACGAGCTTCATCTTCCCTTTATCCGTCTAGCGAGTGATGTCCTGGACTTTCTCAAGATTGCTCCTGCCCAACTCCATAGTAAAGCGTGGTGTGTACTTTTGTGCGCTTGCGTGATTTTTTGCAAGGTATTGGAGCCTCTTGGGGAAGATTACTCTTATCTGACAGCAAAAGAGTTTCTTGCCTTCTATGGCGTGACAACTTTGCCAACAAAATCTGTAGCTTTCGTGTTAGAGGGCTACATTTAGCTACTTTTGAAGGGCGTTATTCTAATGTCAAGCAATAGACTACCAAAATTTTCTCCATTTCAAGTGACAGCTGGGAGTTTCCCACTGACGAGATGGTTTCCAAAGATTACTCTGTGAGGACTAATTGGGGGGAAATCCCTGAAGACCAGAGTCTAGAATTGGATTTAACTAATAACCAGTGCTCTCACATTGAGCTAGTCCATGAGTGGGCCAAGCAAAATGATAAGACTGATTTGTGGTCAGACAGGCTTCTGTCCGCCAATAGTATTGACAGATTCCTAAACATGCCGAGTCGCGGCCATGTCCAGGGGCGTAGTCTTAAGGTCGTGCCCCTTCTTGTTAAAAGGAGCGCTCGCCAAATTAGGGGGCCTAAGCAAAAACGCCCCCATAGTAAGGGTATTAAAATTTTTATTGAGTCTAGCTGTACTACTGAGGTGAAGCAAAGAGCCGATGGGGATATTGTTGGCTTTGGAAGGGCCACATCAGTTGATGTTAGCTCTAAAGGGGCTGTGCTAATTGCATCTTCCAGCGGGGTTCCTCTTCCTGCGAACCCAAACTTTGGCGACTTGGGTTCATTCCTGAAGCAAGTTGTCGCAAACTTGTCAGTGTTGTACGACCTTGAATCGCCTTTAGTGGGTAATGATTTGGGGACTCCTTCCTTTAAATTTCCCACAATTCCTTCTTCCATGCCAACGCCTCGCAGGAACTTTAGTGAGATATTTTCTGCTTTTACCTTGAGACTTTCAAGGGGGAATTCCCTAAGGTGACTTCTACTGCTGTTGGAGAGGTGTTGGAAGGTTATGGCACTTTGCATCGCAGTGAGACTCCGCCCACCACTATGTCAAAGGGTGAAACTCCTTCAAGTGATCATGATAGGGTATCGATTCCATCCTCCTGTCCCCCATTGTTCAGTGGTGGTGGTGGCACAATTCCTCATGGTGAGAATGAAGACACAGCTCCTCGTGAGGGTGACGGGGACCCATTCCTCATAAAGGGTCAAAAGTACAACTCCTCTTGAAGGTGGCCAACAACACTCTTCATGAGGGGGAAAAAGGCATAGCTTTGCAAGCAAAGATGAAAGTTCCTACGAGTAAGGAGACTAGCGTTGGCGGTCAAGTTTCTGCAGGTTCTACTCACGCAATAGTCAAGTTGGTAGCGCATTTGTTGAGGAGGAGGCACAGGTGCAAGCAGCTACTCCTATCTTAAGCCTAGGGTGCCTAGTATTAGTGGGAACCTATTCAGGATGGGATGCGAACGAAGTAAAGGACGGGGATCCCCAATATTCAAAATGAGTTCGCCAAGTGCTTGGAGGCAATGTTGTCTCTTGTAAGACTCTCGTCTTTCCATCTTTGGTTTTGCTTTTGTTTATTCAATGTGCATTTTGTTTAGCTACTTATGATCATGTTGTAATGGGTGTAGCTATTGTTTATTCAATGTGCATTTTGTTTAGCTGCTTATGATCATGCTGTAACGGGTGTACAAAATGTTGACGCCCTAGCAAAATGGTTAGTCAGCAACAGGGCTAACTTGGAAGTAGAGGTGCGCAAGCGGCGGATATCTTTTTATGTAACCAGAAAAAATAGACCGCCTCGCTAGGGAGAATATCGAGTTGCAGTGATATTTGGACAAAGCTGATGGCAACGTCCACACCTTGGAGGAAGATGGTATCTCCCTCTAGGAAGAAGTGTACAGTCTGCGAGGAAAGCTTCTTCACATTCAAAGTCATTACGCCTACGACCGTTTTGCCTTGTAGGAGGAGAAAATGGCTAGGGCTTCTTCCAAGACAGAGCAACTATAGTCTAAGGGTGAGTTGGAGGCGACACGACAATCCCTGGTCGATGTTGAAATGAAGTGTAAAGAGGCTACGGCTACTCTAACGGCTTCAAAAGAAAAATGTGCCAAGCTGGTCAGGAGTTTTCCTAGAAGAAGAAGATGTGGCATGAAGAGCACCGAAACAAAGATACGCAGATATTCATGCTCTAGCGGTACTTGAAAATGGCAGAAGATAAGTACGAGACATATTGTAAGGAACGCACTGACATAGACAAGAAGCAAGACAAGACGTAAGAGAGATACGGGAAGCTGATCCAAATGCATAGGAAGATGAAAAATGATAAGGCCATCCTGGAGTCATCCCTGGCCGCTGCTAACAATGAAGTTGATTGCTTGAAGAGCCAAGTGTTCACTGCCCAAGTTATCCCAAATCGAGCTTCTGGGTACGGATATGGGTCTAGAGTTGCTCGGCTCCAAGCACACTTGTTAGCTAATCCCCGTACCAATTCGAGGAGCTTAGACATCAAGGATTTGGGGCCAAATGCAGCTGCTATCTAGTACCTGGATACTTTGGGGGATGCCTTTCCTCGCTCGCCGCCCGCAAAATGACATCGTTGTTTCAATTACTGTAACATCAGTTGGCTCTTGTTTTGATCCTTTCATTTTTGCTCTTCTTTTGAATAATGGGTGGCTTACATTTTTTTGAGCGTTTTGCTTTCTTGCTCTTCTTCGAACTTTGTTGGATGAAAGAGTAGCTCGTACTTTTTTGAGCTTTTTACTTCACATTTATGCTTGAATTTGGTTGAAGCATGTTGACGCCCACTTTTTACTTATATTTCATTTTTGTGCCATAATAAGAGTTGTGGGGTCTTCCAGCCTTCACTCAATTTTTAGTTTTAGACATTACTTTACAAGAGTTTGTCTCGCCAACAGTTAAGTATGGGAGAGATCGTGGAGCCTTCTGGCCTGGCCTTCATGCCCCTTTCATTTTGTGCACCGTTTTTTACAAAAACTTAACTTGCTAGCAACTATGAAGAAGGTCGTGGGGCCTTCTAGCTTTCACACCTTTTCATATTGGTTGTCATTTAATGTAAGAACATGTCTTGCTAGCGACTAAGTATGGAGAAGGTCATGGGGCCTTCTAACCTCTACGCCTTTTTCATTTTTTGGCATCATTTTTTTCAGGAGCTTGTCTTACTAGTGACTAAGTATGGGGAAGGTTGTGGGGCCTTCTAGCCTTCACACCTTTTTTGTTTTGCGCACTATTTTTTTTAAGAGCTTTTCTTGCTAGCGACTAAGTATGGGGAAGGTCGTTGGGCTTTCTAGCCTCCACACCTTTTTCATTTTTGGGTGCCATTTTTTGGCAAGAGCTTGTCTTGCTAGTTAAAAAATATGGAGAAGGCCGTAAGGCCTTCTGGCCTCCACATCTTTTGCATTTTGAATGCCATTTTTTTTTTTTACAAAAGCTTGTCTTCCTAGCGACTAAGTATGGGAAGGTCGTAGGGATTTCTGACCTCCATGCCTTTTTCATTTTGGGTACTTTTTTTTTTTTTGCAAGAGTTTGTCTTGCTAGCAACTAAGTGTGGAGAAGGTCGTAGGCCTTTTAGCCTCCACTCTTTTTCATTTTTGGGTGCCATTTTTTTGCAAGAGATCTTTTTACTAGCGACTATGTGTGGGAAGATCGTGGACTCATGAGGACTTCTAACTTCCAAGCCTTTTTCATTTTTGGGCGTCATTTCTTGGCAAGAGCTTATCTTGCTAGCAATTTGTTAGGGAAAGGGTTGTGGGGCTTTCCGGCTCCCATGCATTTTTTCATTTTGTGTTGCTTTTTTGCAAGAGATTGTCTTGCAGGCGGCTTATCATGGAGAGGACAATGGGGCCTCCTTGCCACCATACCTTTTTTTCGTTTTGCATCTCTTTTCGCGATAGCTAATCTTGTAGACAGCTTATTATAGACATAGATTGATAAATGATTTGTACACTTCTTCCAAATAGAGTACGGGAATGGAAAAATATCGATAATGAAAAGATTTGTTTCAAAATGCTTCCATAATCCAAAAGGAATTAATAATGTCTTTGAAATAAAAGAATACATAAAACAACTACTTCTTATGAGTAAAACTTTTTCAAATGCTCGTCGTTTCACGAGTGTTGCAGCTTCTTTCCTTCACTTAACTTGAGCCTATGTGATCATTAGTTATTACTAGTGACTACCACATAAGGTCATTCCCATCGTGGGTCAAGTCTTCCTTCATCATAAGTGGTGACGCTCATTTACTTCAAGACCAGATCACCAACTTTGAATGATCAGGGTTTTACCCACTTGCTGAAGTATGGCTCAACTCTTTTTTTGTTAAAGACGTTTTGGGCTTCTTATGCCTCTCTTGTTTCTTTCAGCAAGTCCAATTGCTCATAGAGAGCCTTGTCATTATCTGTTTAGTTGAAATCGCTCATTCAGTAAATAGGCAAGCTAACCACCATGGGGGTGACTGCATTGCTCCCGAAGGCTAAAGTGAAAGGTGTTGCCCTTGTGGGGGTTTTCACCAAGGTTCTATAGGCCCACTAGGAAGTTCTTCTTCTCATTCACCCTTTTGACTGCCTAGTTTCTTTTTTAGGATACCGAGAATGGGCTTATTTGTTTATTCGACTTGCCTATTTGCTTGAGGATGTTTGGGAGAAGAATACTTTACCTTGATCCCAAGATCTGGAAACCATTCCATGTAATATTTCGGGTTGAATTGTCTGTCATTGTCTAATATTATAGTTTTGGGAATCCTAAACTTACGCATCACATTTTTCCATAAAAAAAACCTAGTAATGGCTTTGGTCGTTATGATGGTAAGGGCTTCTGCCTCTGTCCATTTAGTAAAATAATCTACTGCTATTATTAAGTGTTTTACACCTCCCATCCTAGGTAGAAACGGGCCAACTAAATCGATCTCTCACTGAGCAAAAGACCACGGCACTATGATGGAGGTTAATTCCTCTGGGTGACAGTATGAGACTGAGGCGTAGGCTTGACATTATGCGCACCTTCTAGCGAACTGCTTGGTGTACCTAAAGGAATTTGGCTAGTAATAACCCATTCTCAATGACTTGCCTACCAAAGCTTTTTTGCACGAGTGGTTGCTGCAGACGCCTTCATGTATTTCTAAAAGAATATACTACACCTCCTCAGGTGATATGCACCTCAACAAGTACCGGATGCCTTTGACTTTTGTGAATCGCACTGCTTTCTTTTGGATTTCTCTTGCCGCTTCCTTTCCTTCTGGCATATTTCCCTTTTCTAGATAATCGACTATTTCTTTAGCCCACTCTGGTAACCCAGGACTCATATGTTTTACTGTGATCCCGATAGCTAGTACTTCCATTACTCCTCTACACCTCCTATGGCAGCTCCTCGTTATCTCTTGTTGATGTCGCCTTGGCTAACCTATCCATTATTAGGTTGTCCGCCCTTGGTTCTTGTTGTATGGAAAAGAACACAAATTGGTCGTGAAGTGCAAGGATTTGCTCTAGATACTTCTTCAGTTTCTTGCCTTTGATTACACAAGTTCCCGTCACTTGATTCACCACTTTTTATGAGTCAGATTTGATTCCAACTTGACTGCGCCCAGAGCCTTAGCAATTGAAAATCCTGCTATCAAAGTTTCATATTTCACTTCGTTACTAGTGGTTTTGAAGGCAAGCGTTGCCATTTATATTGTTGGCCTTCTTCTTTGATAATATGGATCATGATGCCGCCCCCAGCTCGATAAGTGGATCAATCCACGAAGACCGTCCATGGTTGGCCCATGATTGAGGCTATTTCTTCTGGGAATTCTGTGAATTCGACTATAAAATCTACAAGTGCCTACCATTTGATCGCAATCCAGGACATCTATTTGATCTCAAACTTGCTAAGTTCGGCGAAAGGGCTAATTGATTTAGCTTGTGGGATTTTAGTTTCAACATGATCCTTGGACTCCATTCTAAATGAACCATTATCCTCCACACCACATACTACATATTTGTTTTTCTTTTATCAAATGTTTGGTATATGGATATCGAGTAGAAGAATTCAATTAGTTTAAGAAGAATAAATTATAATTTTTTTTTTAAATATATAAACTAGAAAAAAGATATGATATGTTGTGTGGATAATGAGTAGCAAAACTCTAACTTAATATCATATGGCTAATTAGGGATAAAAGAAAATGGGTAAATCGATAAACTAATCAGGTTGAATCCTTTTCTCAAAATCAGTCGTAATCAGTTCCATTTTTCTCAAAATCAGTCATAATTAGTCTGATTTCGATTTTCTTTTTCTTAATACCAGACAAAACCCGTTCATATATAAATATATATTTTAATTTTTTATATATTTTATATTATATATAACATATTGTTGAACTCAAGGTTTCAAGTTTCGTGTAAATCTACACATAGATTTTGATGATAACAAATGAATTCAAAGAATAAAGGAGTCTCAAGTTCAAGTTGTCCATACAATAGAATCAAGCACATCAAGGAAGCAAGTATGAGCAAGAATGGAACAATTTCACATTAAAATCATAGAATAATATTGTAAATCTCTTAAAAATTCGAAATTAGGATTAAGGCTCAAAATTACTATTTTATCATAAAGCATTAAAATACATTTTCCACATATGCATGAATATTTTGAAAATTAAATTTGAAAATTTTGAAAGATGATTAATTGTCATCTTTCACATGTGCATGACATGATTAAAGGTTTGAACTTTGAAAATATTAAGATGATTGATTGTCATCTTTCACATGTGCATGTTTTATTTGAATATTTTCAAAAGTGGTGGATGCTTTTCTTGACTTATGCAAAAGGTAAATGTCTTTATTTGAAAATTTTGAAAAGTAAAGTGTGCTCCTTTTGTCATATGCAAAAAGTAAAAGATTATGTTTGAAATTTTTGAAAAGTAAAGTGTGCTCCTTTTGTCACATGCAAAAAGTAAAAATATTAGATTTGAAATTTTTGAAAAGTGAATGATGATGTTTTTGACATGGGAATCTTTTCAAATTTGAAATTGAAAACTCATTTGCCTATAAATAGCTCACTTGAGTTTTGTAAAATTCACAACAAGAGCTTACACATCTATTGCTAAGTTTTGTATCATTTCTTCAAAACTCTCATTCTCTCTTTTCTAAAGTTTTGAGCCTTAATTCTTGTTCTTGTTGAGAGAGATATAGGTTGCGCTGTATTGTTTCTATCTCACTCATTGAGAAGTGTAATTTGATAGTCTACCTACTATCAACTCTTGTATTTGTAAAAGAGTGTGTATAACCCTTGTGTGTGTAGAAGGTGTTCTACACGGGAAATAATTAAATCACCAAGTGTGAGGTGATTGGAAGTGTAGAAGGTGTTCTACACGGGGAATAGTTAAATCACCAAGTGTAAGGTGATTGGAAGTGTAGATGGTGTTCTACACGGATTCTTTGGAGCGGTGCTGCTCAAAGGTGTAATAGGTTTCTATCTCCACCTAAAAGAGATTGAATAGTGGATTTGGGATCCTCAAGAGGTAGCTTGAAGCGAGAACGTAGGCAGTGGGGCCGAACCTCGTTAACATACTGAGTTTGCTTCTCTCTTATTCTTACTATTTATATTTATTGTTGTTTCATATTTTGTTTATATTTTATATTATATATTTGATTTATAATTGTTATTTTTTTAAATACAACTCAATTCACCCCCCCTTTTGTGTTAGTCATCTGGGCAACAATTGGTATCAGAGCTAGAGCTCTATTATAAGATTAACTATCTTTTGAGTTAAGATCTTATGGCTAACATTGCAGCTTCATTTGGTGAAGGTCAATCTAGCAGTCGGCCTCCACTCTTTTGTGGAGACAATTACTCATTCTGGAAAGTTAGAATGAGAATATTCCTTCAGGCTCAAGGTCGAGAAATCTGGAAATGCATTGTAAATGGACCTTATATTCTAACAAAAGTAGTTGATGGAGTAAAGGTCAAAAAGGAAGAAGAAGAGTTTAATCATGAAGACGATAAACTTTATACTTTGAATTTAACTGCTATGAATTTATTATATAATGCTCTCAATGGTAATGAATTTAATAGAGTAATGACTTGTGCTACAGCAAAGGAAATTTGGGATAACTTGGAAGTTACTTATGAAGGAACTTCTCAAGTCAAGAAATCAAAAATTTATATTCTTACTCATGAATATGAAATGTTTAAGATGAATGATGATGAATCTATTTCTAGTATGTACACTCGTTTTACTAACATCATAAACAGCTTGACAGCTCTTGACAAAGTTTATTCCAAAGTGGAGATAGTAAGAAAAATTCTCAACTCTCTACCAAAACGTTATGAATCAAAAGTGACAGCGATTCTTGAAGCTAGAGACCTTAAGAAGCTCGAAGTGAATGAACTCATCGGGTCACTTATCACCCATGAGTACACATTGAAAAGAGGAGAAGAAGAAGGAAAGTCAAAGAAGAGCTTGGCACTTAAAGCTGTTCCACATGAAAGTGAAAGTGATGAAGATGAGGAAAATGACGACAAAGATGAAGAAGTTGCGATGATAACAAGAAGAATTCAAAGGTTCTTAAAGAAAAATAAAACTCCTCCAAGAAAATCTTTCAAAAAGTTTTCCAAGAAAGATTCAGGTAAAAATGACACTTTAATTTGTTATAAATGCAATAAACCTGGTCATATCAAGTCAGATTGTCCTATGCTAAAGAAAGATCGAAACAAAGGCAAAAAAGCAATGAAAGCTATATGGGATGATGATTCAAGTAGCTCAGATAGTGAAGCAAGCAATGGAGAATCAGCAAATCTTTGTCTTATAGCTAAAGATGACATTGAGGTAACAAATCTTGATAATATTGAAGATCCTTCATATGAAGAATTGCAAAATGTTTTAGAAGAGGTATATGAGGAATTTGAAAAATTGGGTATCAAGTATACTGTTTTGAAAAAGAAAAATTCTTCTTTAACAAACGAAATTGATATTTTAAGAAAAGAAAATATTGTTTTGAAAGATGAAAATTTTGAGTTGAAGAAAAAGAAAACTGATTTAGAAAATATTATTGAAAAATTTACGAATGGAAAAAGAAATTTTGAAAAATTTCTTGGTAGTCAAAGATGTGTTTTTGATAAGGCAGGCTTGGGATATATGCCAAAACAAAAATACAAACCTTATAAAAACTTCTTTGATAATCCTTCCAAATCAAAGTCCAATATTCAAAATTCTTTTCATAAAAATAATTTTGTTAAAAAATGATACTATTATAATCACTCAAGTTCTTCATATATGTCACATGCTATTTACAATTTTTGTAATAGAAATGGTCATAATTATTTTGCTTGTCCTATTAGAAGAAAACATACAATGACTATTAGGGCCATATGGGTACCTAAAAATCTTGTATCTTCTAATACTAATAAATAAAGGACCCAAAGAACTTGGGTACCAAGAAAAATCATTTTAATTATTTTTATAGGTGTGCATGACGTCTTCCACGAACAAAAATAAATGGTTTTTAGATAGTGGATGTTCAAGACACATGACGAGAGACAAGACTAAGTTCTTTGATATTAGATCTAAAGAAGAAAGACACGTGACATTTGGAGACAACTTGAAAGGGAAGATCGTGGGAATAGGTAAAATTGGTAATGAGACTTCTCTTATAATTGAAGATGTTCTACTTATTGAAGGTTTAAAACATAATCTTTTAAGCATAAGTCAATTATGTGATAAAGGATTTACAGTTACTTTCAAAATGGATAAGTGCATTATATTGAATGATTATGATTGTAATATTTGTTTTATTGCTTTTAGAAGTAACAATATTTATACAATTGATTTTGAAGAAATTACCTCACAAGATGCGATTTGTTTTTCAGCTCAAAATGAAACTAATTGGTTATGGCATAGAAGACTAGGTCATGCCAATATGGAACTTATTTCCATAGTTTCAAAAAATGATCTTATGAGAGGTTTACCAAAGACAAATTTTCTTAAAGACAAAATTTGTGATGCATGCCAATTTGGTAAACAAACAAAAACTTCTTTTAAAATCAAGAAACATATTTCCACTATTAGACCACTGCAACTGATACACATGGATCTTTTTGGACCAAATAGAGTTGCGAGTTTAGGAGGAAAATATTATGCATTTGTTATTGTTGATGACTTCTCTAGATATACTTGGGTCATCTTTCTTACTCATAAAAATGAGGCACATAATGCTTTTACCAAGTTATGCAAGAGAATTCAAAATGAAAAGGGTTATACTATTTCAAGTATCTGAAGTGATAGGGAAAAAGTGTTTGTTAATAAAAATATTGGAACATTTTGTGATGAAAATGGTTTTGTGCATAATTTTTCTGCTCCTCGAACTCCTCAACAAAATGGGGTAGTAGAAAGGAAAAATAGATCTCTTCAAGAGATGGCAAGAACAATGCTCAATGAGAACAACTTGCCTAGTTATTTTTGGGCTGAAGCGGTAAGTACTGCATGTTATGCTATAAATAGAGTTATGCTAAGGTCTAAATTAGATAAAACCCCCTATGAGCTTTGGAATGAGAAAAAGCCTAGCATTTGTTACTTTCATGTATTTGGATGCAAATGTTTTATTTTAAATGACAGGGATAATTTAGGCAAGTTTGATGCAAAATCTGATGAAGGTATCTTTCTCGGGTATTCTACTAATAGTAAAGTTTATAGAGTATTCAACAAAAAGACTTTGACTGTACAAGAATTTATGCATGTAGTATTTGATGAATCTAATTCTCTACTCTCCAAGAAATCTATTGATGAAGAAACAGGAGGTATAAATAATATGGAAAGTCTCAATCTCAACAAAGAGAACACAATAGACAAAGTCCAACATGGAGATATCAGGAAAGATCATCAAAATTTAATACAAGATGCAACCAAACAGTGGAAATTTGTGAAAGATCATCCAGTGGAACAAATTCTGGGGGAACCTTCACGAAGTGTAAGCACTCGATCATCTCTTAGAAATATTTGCAATCATACTGCTTTTCTATCTCAGATTGAACCTAAAAATATTGATGAAGCACTTCTTGATGAATCTTGGATTCTAGCTATGCAAGAAGAGCTTAATCAATTTGAAAGAAATGATGTTTGGACACTTGTTCCTAGACCCAAAAATCATACTATTATTGGAACAAAATGGGTTTTTAGAAACAAGAAAGATGAGTCCGGAGTCATTACTAGAAATAAGGCTCGACTTGTAGCCCAAGGTTTCAATCAAGAAGAAGGAATCGATTATGATGAGACATATGCACCAGTCGCAAGATTAGAAGCTATTCGAATGCTACTTGCATATGTTTGTTATAAAGATTTCAAACTTTTTCAAATGGATGTTAAAAGTGCTTTCTTAAACGGTTTTATAAATGAAGAGGTATATGTTGAGCAACCTCCAGGTTTTGAAAATCATATTTCTCCAAATCATGTTTTTAAACTCACAAAAGCACTATATGGACTCAAACAAGCTCCTAGAGCGTGGTACGAGAGACTTAGTGGTTTCTTGATTGAAAAAGGCTTTTTAAGAGGAAAAATTGATACAACTCTTTTCATTAAATACGAAAATGATGATATTCTTTTGATTCAGATTTATGTTGATGATATAATATTCGGTGCTACTAATGAAAATATGTGCCAAGTTTTTACTAAGACTATGCAGGAAGAATTTGAAATGAGCATGATGGGAGAGCTTACATTCTTTCTCGGATTGCAAATTAAGAAAGCAAAAAGTGGAACATTCATCAATCAATCGAAATATATTAAGGAATTGCTGAAGAAGTTTGGGATGGAAGGTGCTAAAGAAACTGGAACACCAATGAGCCCATCCACTAAACTTGATAAAGATGAAACCGGTAAACCAATTGACTCGAAGGTATATCGAGGTATGATTGGTAGCTTATTATATTTGACAGCCAGTAGACCAGATATTATGTTTAGTGTGTGCTTATGTGCACGCTTTCAATCATCTCCAAAAGAATCACATTTAATTGCAGTTAAGCGCATTCTAAGATATCTTAGTGGTACAATTAACTTAGGGTTATGGTACCTTAAGCACACATCTTTCGATCTAATCAGCTACACATATGCAGATTATGCTGGCTGTAAAATAGATCGAAAAAGCACTAGTGGAGCATGTCACTTCTTAGGTCGTGCACTAGTTTCCTGGTTTAGTAAAAAACAAAATTCTGTTGCACTATCTACTGCTGAGGCAGAATATGTTGCTGTGGGTAGTTGTTGTGCTCAAATTCTTTACATGAAGCAACAACTTGAGGATTTTAAACTTATGTACAATCGCATTCCAATCAAATGTGATAATACAACTACTATAAATCTTTTAAAGAATCCAATACAACATTCTCGGACCAAACATATTGAAATTAGATATCATTTTCTTAAAAATCATGTGCAGAAGGGCGATATTGTATTAGAATTCACTAGTACACATGATCAATTGGCAGACATTTTCACAAAACCCCTACCAGAAGATAAACTATGCATGATTAGAAGAGAAATAGGAATGATACATGCCATGGATATCTGCTAGATACTTTTATTTCATTATCTTAAATGACCTACAGAAACTTGAGACGTTTAGCCTCATCATTCAAATGCATTTGCTCCTCATAAATCATCATGCCATCCTTGTCTAAAGGATTAGGCAATCGAAATGAAGAGGTAAGCAATGATTTCAAATCCTTATTCTGTTACTTTAACTCTACTATTTTTTTGTTTGACTCATAAACAAGTCGTTGAAGTACAGAAATAGTATCGTTAAGCTTCTCAATTTCGCGAGTTTTGGACTGCAACCGAGCAGAAAACGCGACGATAAATGATGAGTATCGAGTTCCGAGACTTACAAGCTCGTAAATGGCATCATGATCTGATTTATTAGCTAAATCAGTCTCTTGTTGCTTCATGGCACCCACGACAGATGCAGAAATAGATTGAGACTGA
Organism: Platycarya strobilacea; assembly: GCA_036898215.1. NCBI lineage: Eukaryota > Viridiplantae > Streptophyta > Magnoliopsida > Fagales > Juglandaceae > Platycarya > Platycarya strobilacea. The sequence goes on along the minus strand of CM072555.1, from coordinate 19,863,527 downwards.
GGTGAAGGATACCTCAAATCTTGATCAAGCGAAGTACTGAAGGGAAATCTAGGAGCCATTGAAAAATTGTAGAATGAGAATACAAGCAAATTGCAAAGATGAGAAGAAAGCTTGATGCGAAATAGATAAAACTAAGGATTGCTCTTATAGAAACAAAAATAAGAACAAGACAAGCTTACAAATCATGATAATATCTCACTTTTCAGCAATATCAAGCGGATCAAATCTCTGCACCGAATTACCAGAGCTACGCCTCCAGCCTTTGCAGGTTTTGTCGGGCACGGATGGTTTCAATTATTCAGCTCTTTACAAAATCTCCTTCCGCACCGAATTACCGAAACTAGGCCTCCAGCCTTTGCAGGTTTTGTCGAACACGTGTGGCTACGCACCGAATTCTCTACAGTCTCTACTAACGCAGCGTTTTATTTATCTATTGGTTATTGCAGGAATATATCTTATTGATCTAATTATGATTCATTTTTAATGATGCCAAAAGGGGGAGAAGTTTTAGACTAGAACATTAACATTGTTTAAATTGCTAAACTTGTTATATATGATTGGAATTATATTTATATTTTTGCTTGAAAAACTAACGCACATTCTCAGGGGGAGCTTAAGTATTAATACAGGTTTCAGGTTCTATCAAGTATTTGTCATCATCAAAAAGGGGGAGATTGTTGAACTCAAGGTTTCAAGTTTCGTGTAAATCTACACATGAATTTTGATAATAACAAATGAATTCAAAGAATAAAGGAGTCTCAAACTCAAGTTGTCCACACAATAGAATCAAGCACATCAAGGAAGCAAGTATGAGCAAAAAGGGAACAAGTTCACATTAAAATCATAAAATAATATTATAAATCTCTTAAAAATTCGAAATTAGATTTAAGGCTCAAAATTAATATTTTATCATAAAGCATTCAAATACATTTTCCACATATGTATGAATATTTTGAAAATTAAATTTGAAAATTTTGAAAGATGATTGATTGTCATCTTTCACATGTGCATGACATGATTAAAGGTTTGAATTTTGAAAATATTAAAATGATTGATTGTCATCTTTCACATGTGCATATTTTATTTGAATATTTTCAAAAGTGGTGGATGCTTTTCTTGACTTATGCAAAAGGTAGATGTCTTTATTTGAAAATTTTGAAAAGTAAAGTGTGCTCATTTTGTCATATGCAAAAAGTAAAAAATTATGTTTGAAATTTTTGAAAAGTAAAGTGTGCTCCTTTTGTCACATGCAAAAAGTAAAATATTAGATTTGAAATTTTTGAAAAGTGAATGATGATGTTTTTGACATGAGAATCTTTTCAAATTTGAAATTGAAAACTCATTTGCCTATAAATAGCTCACTTGAGTTTTGCAAAATTCACAATAAGAGCTTACACATCTATTGCTAAGTTTTGCATCATTTTTTCAAAGCTCTCATTCTCTCTTTTCTAAAGTTTTGAGCCTTAATTCTTGTTCTTGTTGAGAGAGATATAGGTTGCGCTGTATTGTTTCTATCTCACTCATTGAGGAGTGTACTTTGATAGTCTACCTACTATCAACTCTTGTATTTGTAAAAGGGTGTGTATAACTCTTGTGTGTGTAGAAGGTGTTCTACACGAGGAATAATTAAATCACCAAGTGTGAGGTAATTGGAAGTGTAGAAGGTGTTCTACACGGGGAATAGTTAAATCACCAAGTGTAAGGTGATTGGAAGTGTAGAGGGTGTTCTACACGAATTCTTTGGAGCGGTGCTGCTCAAAGGTGTATTAGGTTTCTATCTCCACCTAAAGGAGATTGAATAGTGGATTTGGGGATCCTCAAGAGGTAGCTTGAGGCGAGGACGTAGGTAATGGGGCCGAACCTCGTTAACATACTGAGTTTGCTTCTCTCTTACTCTTACTATTTATATTTATTGTTGTTTCATATTTTGTTTATATTTTATATTATATATTTGATTTATAATTATTATTTTTTTAAATACAACTCAATTCACCCCCTTCTTATGTTAGTCATCTGGGCAACACATATATAGTTGTATATAAAATAATTTTATATCATATGATAATTATTAATTAATATAAATTAAATTTTCAAATATTATATATTATCATTATTATACAGTGTATTAATAGTTATACTAGTATTATATCATTATATATTATAATATAATAATATATTGTTATATATTATTATTTATTATAATATATCTAATTATATTATATACTACATAATACATCGAAAAAATTAGAATTACTAAAATAGGAAGTAATTATTTAGATATGTAATCAATATGGTATCAATTATTCATATCTTAAAATTATATACTGATTCGATTATAAAATATGTTAAAAATTAGATCTCACCCTTACAGCCCTACGGTCTTAAGAGAAGAAAAACACAACAGCTTGTCAGCTACAGCAGTGAATGGGAAATGAGCATAAGTATTTTTATTGGGTTGATTAAAATTTAAGTAAAAGTATAAATTTGTACACATTAAAAAAAAATGGTTATATTTAATAAAAATAAGAATAAAAAAATAATAGAAAAAAAAAATTAAGTGAATAATAACCTTTTAAATTTGAACACTTTTAAAAGAATTGGCCAAATTTTTGAAAATAAAAAATATTTTTATTTCTTTCTCTCATTTTTTTGTTCTCTTTATTTTTAATTAAATATAATAAAAAAATTGATATATGAGTAAATTTATGCCCTTTGGCCTTAAATTTTAGCCAAAGAATACTCTTATAGTAGGAATTGATGCAAATGAACAGTCATGCCTAGATACATGTAGGCTGTTAGTATGAGACGGACGGCGCGAACTGAGCTAATAGAGTTTAAGGGATGCTTCCATTTCCCAGTCCACACGATGTTTATCCGAACTATTTGGCTTCCAAACCGCCACAAATGCACGCACCATTCAGTATTCACCAACGCCCGACCTTTTTTTTTTTTTTCTATTTTTGTCCCAACCTGTCCCCCGTCTCCATGTTCTGATTCTCTGCTATCTGAAAAGCAGTAACTGCAATGAAAAGTGCCATTAATCCACTAGCTCGCTGCTTTCCTTTCGGCTCCGCCTCCTGGTATGCTCAACTTAAACTCACGCAGGCATTCTTGCTCCTCCCTCTCCCTATTCATTCTTGAAAACGCTGTACGCCGAAATGTGGCTAGCTTTGTTTTTTCTCTAATGAGTGTTATTATTAGTGATTGTCTCTGGCATTTGTTTTTTTTTTTTTTACCTTTGGCAATTTCTTCTTCTTCTTCTTCTTCTTCTTCTCAATGTCTGATCAAGATTTTGGAGATGTGGGTGGGTTTCACCCGAGACATTAATTTTGTGTTGCTTTTTACATTTCAATTGTAATTGTCATCGATGTGGGGGCACAAAGCTTAATCACATATAGGACTGTTGGAATTGAGATGCGAGCGGAATTGAGATGTGAGGGACTATAACGAGTCCGGTGTTTGGAGTTACGAAGGTGGGGTCGGTGCTTAGTTTACTTCGTAAGGAAAGGCATTGATAGCTTACGATATCAAATTTCGAAGCTAATGCTAAATCGGCGAAAAGCCTGGGTTTGTTGTTCAAATTGTTGTTTCTCAAGATTGTCGAGATTTTCGCATATTTTCTCGTCTTTGTCAATAACTCAAACACATTCCTCGGCCAAAATGTAAAAAATCTTTGCGTGTTCGGAATGCCGTTTTGGGTTGCTAATGCTGAAATTTAAAAGAAAGATTGCGTCAGATATATTTGAGACGTACCCCCTGATCTATGTAAAATTTACTCAGGTCAAATTTGGAAGTCAAGACACAGAAGTATGACACTGGTGCACAATCTTTCTATTTGTCCCATGTTGAAAGTATTGGTAATTCATGTCTCGGATCAGGACTTACTAGTCATGCAGGGCTTCACCGGAGAAGAGTTATAAATCCACGTGGTATGGCTCGGGGGAAAATGTGTTCCACAAGCACGAAGTCCAAATTCTTCGGATCTCATAGAAACTTCTGTTATCTTGGGACAAGGTATTCAACACTGCTCTCCAGCACGACAGAAAAGATCTCATCATCTGGTACTAGTACAAATAAACGTGAGGTAGTTTCCCAAGGCATGTGCTCTGTTAATGTAGAGTTTACTTGATCATTGCTAAATTTCATTCTTTTCGTTTTTTTTTTTTTTCCATTTCATCCCCTCTCTCTCCCATTTCCTTTCCTTCTTCCCCTTCTACAAGGCAAAAACAATATATGACTTCCTGGTTGAGAAGGTACTAATTGCTCTCAAAGAACGGTCGCAGTTACACATCATGACTGTTACCGGTTTACTGGCATGCGCTTTTATGGTCGTTCCATCAGCTGATGCTGTGGATGCCCTCAAAACTTGCGCCTGCTTGCTTAAGGAATGCAGGTACTGCATCCTAATTGGTTAATGAACTTCTGGTGTGCAAATCTGAAGCTAGTCTATGTTGTCTAATACCGTATAAATGTCCATTATAACATTATAGCTAACAAGACTTCAATCACATGGAAATGTGATACCTAGCTTACTTTCAGCACTCAAAAGCTTTATAAGGAAGTTTATCTCTATAAATTGGACATGTTTTGGGGTTGGGATGTTGGTTTCCACTGAAAGAAGGTCCCTAGGGATCCATCCCTACAATATATGCGTCATAGATTAAGCAATAGAAATTGGTTTTGTAATTCCTGAAAATGTCTAAATAGGTGATATATCTATATATATAGACTGCATATGGTCTCTGAACAAGCAAATCTAGAGACCGAATAAGCCTGGAGGAGAAGCCAAATCGTTAGTCTGATATACAGCTAAATCCAAAATACTCCTACTGCCAGATGCTAGAACCCACACAATACAGTCCAAGTAATTAAGTTTTTTTTTCATCATGCATAGGCTGGGTTAACTTTGTATATCTGACAGGGTATTCTTCTTCCAGATCCTTGAGAATATTCTGTTTCAAATTTATTCAATTATTATCATATGAATTTGGTTAGTACTCATAAAAGAAAAAGAGTAAATACCTGAATTGGCAGTGCCTATTTTTAAAAAATACATGAACCACCCCCTATTTCCAACAGTTACTCAAACATTCCATATGTTTCAATATTTGTACACTTCAGTTCAGTCTATTTAATTGCTTAAATGCTTTTATAGAGGATTATATACTATTAGTATATGTAGGAAAAAGCTATATTCATAGGGAATAAAACTAAATTTATATTACTTTGTGGATGTCATATGTAAGGTTTTTAGATATTAAGATGAAAATTGGATATTGTGGATGTAAGGTTGTTGTTTGCTAAATATCTTCATTTCATGCAGCTTTAAGAAAATCCTGAGAAAGGAAATTGGTTTTATTTATACAGTATTCAGACAGAATACTTATTTCCAAATCTGTGGATTCTGCATATATCCTATAGCAAACATTATTTTGTTGAACGTTCATTGTCTTTTTGGTTCCTTGTGGGTTGTGTATCATTGATTTTGTTTAACTGAATTGGTGAGTGCTCAATTTGTGTACTGCATCTAATTCTTGGATTAGTTTTGTTCATTTTTCAACAACATGGCCACTAGAAGCTGTTAAATATTATTATTTTTTATGATGAATGCAGTCCCTTCACACATATCAGATAAATCATCAGATTTGTACCTATGGGATGGCTCTTAGAAATGGTTTATATCCAATAATTGAACCTTAGACTTGTGGGGAGCATACCCCCAAGACCAAGACGTTTACCACTTGAGTCGACCCCTAGGGTTTAGAAGCTGTTACATGATGTTAATAATTTAGTTTTAAATTCTGTCAATTGTTGCATTATTTATAATTAAAGGCTTTTAAAAAGGAAGGGGAAATTGAATAATTTACTTTAACTAAGCACACTCGGTTAGTTACTGCAACAGGCTGGCTGATTTGGATGAACAGGAATAAAACTCATTAAGCACTAATGCTTCCATAATTAGATATAGTAATATACTGGAAGGGTTTGAAATACAGTTCGTTTTGGTGTTATATGAATCATGTAAAACTCTTTTCTGAGTCAAATCTCTTAGGCTCATATCTTCTACCTTCAATGCATGTCATATTTAAATTATTTTTCTGAAAATGAAGCATAATATTAATAATTTGTTCAAAATGATAAGTGCAAGACCTTCAACTGATTTCTACTTATAGAATCATTTTTTTATACAAGTAAACTTATAGAATTATCTAAGAAAGTCTAAAATTTAATTTCATAAAGTGCAAAGAAGGTCCGTAATTTAATTTCACATCTAAAATTTAGATGTGTCAAAAATAAGTTTGGTGAGAATATGTGTTGTATCCAACATATATTTTAGTTCAATCTATTACTGACAGAGAAACAAAAGCTATTAATATTACTGTGAAAATAATGGTAAAACCTACAATACCTTTAGCTTCGGTATTTTAGCATTCCTAACTTTGCAGCGTCATAACTCCCTAAGTAGTATCTTCTTCCCCATGTGCATATTGTTTTTTAGTTTTCCTTCCCATAACAAGCATTTTCCTTTTATTCTTTCTTCTTTTTTTCACCCACTAAAACTATTAAGTAAAAGATTGTAAAGACATATCACGTGTTTTGGAAATAATTAAGAGGAGTTGAACTTCTTCACTTCTCTTTCTTTAATACATTTTTTTAACAGGTTTCTGGGCAACATGCATTGTGAAGGCTGTTACTTTAATTTAATTTTTTTTCCCCTAGTTCTTGAATCACATCTATCTGTTTTTATTGATTATTTTCTTTGAAATATTTAAAATCTATTACCTCCTTTTTAGATATGACATAATGCATGATCTTAAATGTTTTGCCGATGAAAACAGTTGGTTATCGTAATTTCCAGTGCTTGGACAGGAAAAAAAAAAATACTGTATATAGTTGTCACATTGTGAGTTTGGTTGCATAATAGCTCGGATAAGGGAAAAATCACTTCATGATTTATTTACATAATTTGTTTTCATGAAATTGTGTGGGCATAATCTGCCATTCATGATCTGTTCATGGCTTTCTTAGACAACTTTCACCACTGGTACTAAACTCTTTTTTTTTTTTCTTGTAAATTTTGGTATCTCTGGCATCTTATTGATTCTGGGAATGAAGGATAAGAATTTTCTGAAGTATGAAACTATGAAAATGTTCCATCTTCTTAACTTGACATGGTTATGTTCTACAATTAATTTATAGTGGCTTTGTTTTGTAAATAACAACAAATTAGATTTCACCGAATGCTGTCCAGCCCCTCCCCCTTCCCCGCTTTATTTCTTTCTTTATTAGCAAATGTGGCATTCTATGTCCAAAAGTTTAGTTTGTCCCTTTACCCTGTATTTGATCACTGATGCTTTTGTCCGGATCAGGGTAGAACTAGCCAAGTGCATTGGAAACCCATTATGTGCCGCCAATATTGCTTGTCTTCAAACTTGCAACAATCGACCTGATGAGACTGAATGTCAGGTAAATTCCTATCTTTATCTTATGTTCATGGGCTTACCAGTTTAGAGTAAGGTAAAGCTTGTTTTATTACTTCATTCTCTTCTTGCACTGCAGATCAAATGTGGGGACTTGCTTGAAAACAGTGTTGTTGATGAATTCAATGAATGTGCAGTATCACGAAAGAAATGTGTACCTACAAAGTCTGATATAGGGGAGTTTCCAGTCCCTGATCCTGCTGTTCTAGTTAAGAGTTTTAACATTTCAGATTTCAGTGGGAAGTGGTTCATAACCAGTGGCTTAAATCCTACCTTCGATACTTTTAATTGCCAACAGCATGTATTCCATATTGAGTCCAACCGACTTGTTGGCAATTTGTCATGGAGAATACAAACCCCAGATGGCGGTTTTTTCACAAGATCCGCTGTACAAAGATTTGTCCAAGATCCCAACCAGCCTGGGATACTTTACAACCATGACAATGAGTATCTTCACTATCAAGATGACTGGTAATTTCTCAGTTTTAGGGAGCCACATTCATGCTGCTCTTCATTTATTTATTTAGGCATGCTGGCTTACACGTTTTCTGTTTGTTTGTTACCAAACCTTTTACCTTCAGTAGAGCAATTTTACTTGCATACTAAATACATCTTGTATTGACTGTTCTGAAATAATTTACAGGGAAAATTAGGTGTTTGCTTGCATGGGTGAATTGTTAATGGGAAACGTTCTCACAACAATCTAGCTGGATTTTGTATTCAATGCTATAGGATATCGAGACTAGATAATATAAAAAAAGAAGTGTGATTCTCTGCTGAAACTTGATATTATGGCAATCATATCTCATACAATAAAAATGTCTTCCTTTAACACATATATCTTTGAATATTCTTAAGGTTTTGCTTAATTCAATCTTTTCATAATATTAATTTTATAAACTATGATAAATGTTTGGATACACAAGACTGTGTTACCTTACCAATGGTACTGAGTAACTTTTGTAAAAGTTTGTAAGGTAAGGGAAATTTGGTTAATTTGAAATAGGCTATTTTATATTGTAGTTGCACTGATCTGAAATCTAAAGGTTTTCTTAATTAATAAATAGAAAAGTCACAGTCAATTTGGGAGCTTAGTATGTTGTTGAAGCCTCTTAGTGGATGCAGCTCCATGTTTTGTCCCAGAACTGTGTTAGATAACTCTCCCATTTAACTTCATAGTGGAAAATCCAGGATCTAGTATTGTTTTACTTTGAAATATGCTGTGTTAAAGGAGAAGGGTTTCTAGAGAAAGTGAGAGGTGGTGGTATGGTGCAGATTAAAATTTCACACAGTTCAAATTTTTGCACAAAAGCTTCAGGTCCTAGGGTCAGACCTCTCTCAGTATGGACTGTGAGTACTTAGAATATCTCAGTATATCTGCGAATATTAGTAAAATAGTTTATATAGTTTATAAATAGTAGTGAAAATGATTTGAGTTAAGATGCATATTGGGTTTTGGGAAAGGAGAGAGATATTAGTTTTAAGGGCTTTTCTTCCATAGAAAGGACTTTCCACTTTTTGTAATATTAAGACGGAAAAAAGAAGAAGATCAAAATGTGTTTCCAAAGCAGCTATACTCTACTTTTTTGGCAGCTTACCTCCATTTTATGAATAACAGGCGCCTCAGCTCAGAAGTCCTCCCAAAATAACCAAAAGGCCATGCAACCCCCAAAGGAAGTGTTTTCTCTATGTTGTCACATCTTGTACACATGCATTCAGTTCACAAGTACTTCCTATTTCCTAAATTACCAAACAGCCATGTAGTCCCCCAAAGGAAAATTGTTATCCATGTTGTCACATCTTGCGTCATATACTATCATGCAGCCAAAGCACTCTCATATTTCCTCAGTACATTAGGGGAAAAAACAGTCACATCATCTCTGAATCAAAGCCCCCTCCCCTTACTAGATCATTATATGAAGGAATTCTGATTTCCATCCCACTATGCCTTCTGCATTCAACCAAGGCACGAAACACAAGTAATTTCCAAGGTGCCATACACAGAGCACCATTTCATTTTAGATATCCAACAAACCAAAGAAAATATTTAGTCACAAGATCTTACCCTGAGGCCAACTTAGACACTGTTGAGGACAGTTTTTCTTCCTTACATCCAGTTGAATAAAACTACTCTCCCTCGCTATAAAAAAGGACGTTAACAGAAAGAAAAAATCTGGTACACCTTGTTCCTGCTTGACTTAGAAGTAAAGCTTGTGGATCCTGTAAAAGGCTGGCATTGTCAAGGAGAAAGTAACATTACTGAAGAAAAAGTGAAAACCAAATCTATACCCATTGTGAACCCAAAAGAATAAAACAAAACCAAAACTCAAACCTTTCAACAAACATGCCACGTATAAAAAATACAAGTTCTACTTATATATATATATATATAAGTGCATAAAAGTGCTAGTTCCCTCCTTGACCTGTTCTCAGTGCATTGCTTGATGGTTAGAGTCAAGGTTTTCACTGTAGAAGAAGCCCCTATTTTTGGCCCCACATGTCAGTCTTTCCAAAGAGCTAAGCATATACCACTCAAGTTGTTCCTTAATGACTTGTGCCCCACCATCTGCTTCTCATGATGCTGAGTTGACAAGGTACTCTCTTCTCCTGTAAAATGAATCATCCTCCGCACATTTCACCCTTTAGATAGACTCTGTAGGTTGAACCATGAATCAGTTGTAGTTGGCCAGATAATGACATCAATGGATTCTAATTAAATGGTGTTGACTTCTGCTAATAATATCCCCATCGAAATTTCCTAAATATATCAGGATTCACAGATAATGGCATCTGAGATTGCTTCAATTTCTTAAGGGAAAGTACCATAACTATTTTGGTATAATTCCAGGAGGTTCACCCTGACATCATTCAGGCGTCTTTTGCCAGATTGGTTAACTGCCAATGAGCTCTCTCTTTTCTTCTGTAATTGCCTTACCCCCACCAGCCTTCTTCTCTCAATTGCTATGTGCTTCCATAGATTGTAACCCAGGACTTTTAAAAGCCTTGCTTCATGTTGGACTGAGTATGAAGTTTGGATTAAATTCCTCTTTAATATCTGTTCCCATTGCATTTTATGATAAAAGCATATTAAATAAAGACTTTTCCTTTTATTGTGCAACAATGATTCTTGTCGTTTGATTTTTTTTTTCTTTGTTTTTTATGTTATTTTTATATGTATTTTTGCTTGCATTGATTCATTTTTTAATTTTAGGGATTGAGCAACTTTATGGAAAAGAAACATTGAAAAAGAGTAGTTCCGTATATGTTTGCAATAAAACATGTGTTCGGTGACAATTTAGACCTTTGAGGCTCCTTGGATTGTTGGCAATTGAAAAATGGACAATTACATTCTGATTGTTCGTGTCTATAGGCTAATTTATTTTTAAAACTTGATCTTGGCCAAAACTTATCTGTTTTGTGGAACAGTAGAAAGCCTATGAGAGGTAAAAACTACTTTTAATACATCTCACTGCAAATATCTTGTCTTTGTGGAAAATGACAGTGATTTGCACCAGGTCACACTTGTCTACATCTGTTGTTGTTGGTAATGTCTGGCATAGTTGATGAGATGCACTACTTAGATGTTACATATTTATTAGTCACGAACCGTCTGGCCGCTAACCTGGTTTCCCATGCTGCCAGTCAGTTCTAGGAAGCTCTTAACTTTGGAGAAATTGAATCTTGGTTAGTTGCTTTGACTGGTATAAAACGTGAAACTCTGTTCATATTCTTTCACTATTGGCAAAACCAATGCCTTAAAGAGACCCAAATGCTGGTAAACTTGGAATTTCCTTTTCAAGACAACCACTTGTCTGATCAAAACCATTCTTCAGTAGATTTTCTCATGATGATGAGCATAGATATGGCTTCCTTGTGCCTCTCTATGTAATATATATCAGACTTCATACATAAGCACAGTGATATAGTTAATTATGGTGCTATTTGACTATTGAACCATAAGTTGAACAGTTTCATTCAGACAGGTTCCTGGTATTATGACCTGTGATGACCTTTGACCAAGCATTGATATTTCATTATTCATGTCACATGATTGGTGAACCAAGTAGATATTACATAAACAGAGAACTCGACCAACTTGGTCTCTCTCCCTATCCAACAGTTCTCTTGCAGATATAGACAGTTAAATGAAAACAATATATTTTTAAATGATTTATGTATATAGTTAAATTATGCTTATCTGTTGTTATATATTTGAGCTTGGTACTTGTAGAATTACCTCATAATGATTTCTAATTTATTATCGTTTCCCTTCATCTGTAAACCTTACGGTTTTTTTTTTTCTCATATATAGTTTCTAAGGCCTTTACGCTCACTTTTCTCTATTTTTTACACTATAAACAAGCATACGTAAATGTCTTGTACAGGTATATTCTATCATCCAAAATAGAGAATAAACAAGATGACTACATATTTGTGTACTACAGAGGTAAAAATGATGCGTGGGATGGCTATGGTGGTGCTGTTGTTTACACAAGAAACAGGGTTTTGCCTGAAAGCATTGTTCCTGAGCTAGAAAGAGCAGCTAAAAGCGTAGGGCGTGACTTTAACAAGTTCATAAGGACAGATAACACTTGCGGTCCAGAGCCGACAATTGTAGAGAGGCTCGAGAAGACAGTAGAGGAAGGGGAGAAGACCATTTTAAAGGAAGTTGAAGAGTTAGAAGGGGAGGTTGAGAAGGTTGGAAAGACTGAAATGACATTGTTTGAGAGGTTGAAAGAAGGACTTAAAGTGCTTCAGGAAGACGAGGAGAGTTTCTTAAGAGAGCTAAGCAAAGAAGAGATGGATTTATTGAGCGAGCTGAAGATGGAGACCAAAGAGGTAGAAAAGCTCTTTGGAAAAGCACTGCCACTTAGGAAGCTAAGATAGATTTCACTTTGAGATAGATTTGCTCTTTGGTTGCACCACATATATATACTGCCATTTTTTATTCTTTGGACAAGGTAACCCGACTTTGTATCCATACTTGGCTTGTTAGAAAATGATATGAAAGGTTCAATTTACGTTGTACGGCGGATCCTTAACAGGTTACAGGGCAATCACCTCCTAGGAATGAGTGGAAATCTTTGTGGACTGTACTGCTCAAAGCAAAAGAATCATTTCAGAGTTTTTTTGTGATCATACTTTGATACTCACAAAATCTGGAGGGCTTTTTCAAAAACTTTCCTAAAGTTTTTTCAACTCCAATCCAGTCATTAAAAAGAAAAAAATAAAAATAAATAAAATTTCCACCAACTCCAATACAGACACATTCCGAGATATTTTTTCCGAACTTCTTATTGTACTCGCACATGTTTACAAAAACTATTCTAAAATAAGTTTTCCTGGAGTTCGGTCCGACCGAAACTCATCTGTTTGCAGCCCCCACCATTTCTGGCGGCGGTGGGCGATACCGTCTAGCCCATCGGAACCAAACGGGTCCGAAACGGGTTTAAAACCATCGGAAGCACACCAGAGGTCGTGATAGGGACTTCGGTCGTGTCCCCACTCAACTAAGCAGGTCTTCCTCGCTTTGTTGCTCCTTAATGATCGAGTAAGACTCATTTTGCTTGTGATGGTTTGCGTACACCAACAATGGATGAAAGGGTGATATGAGGTTGAGGTGGTTAAGAGAAATTGATTGAATTCATCTTGGCTAAAGTATGGTAGAGTGGTGTACGACAATGGGATTGGATGGCTAAGTGTATGGAGTAATAAGGTGGTATTATGACTATGGTAGTCTTGGTTATGGTACTAGAAAGGGAAATGTGGTGGGTTGAGTGGTAGATTAGGGTAGAAAAGGTTTAGGAGAATGTCCTTTGGATAGGCCTATGTATTGGGGTCTCTTTGGTAAGGAATATGGGTCATATAATGTAGTAGGGTTAGGGTTTTAGTGGAGGCTAAAGAGAATTTCGAGATTGAGATTAGGTTAGAGTTTGGAAGTCAATTGGCTAGGTTTGGGAAGATGAGTTTCGGCCAAGGTGGTTAAAGTTAGGTAGGATAGAATTTTGAGATGTTTTGGATAATTCTTAAAATGTAGGAATTAGGATTTTAGCAAGATAAGTGGGCAGCAATGAGGTAGGGTTGTTGGCCAAGTATTGCTTCTATTTTGGGATAAGATTTGATTGATTCAATCGATTGGATAATTTATTAATCATTTGAGAGAATTAAGAATTAATTTGGTGATGTGGCAAGTGGAGAATTTCGGCAATAGTTAGGGATGGAATGGCCAATTGTAATATTTATAGAAAGTGGAAAATTTTGATTTTGAATTGATTTGAGTTTGGGATAGAGTTAAGTGGCCGATTGGTGAAGGCTTGTTGGGGCTGAGATTTGGGTTGTTTTTTTATTAGGGAAAATTTGATTTAATTGGATAAATTTAGGAGAAGATAAGGGAATGATAACCGGTTATTGTTGTTGGAGGTTTGGTTGGAATTTTGATTTAAATTTTGAAATGATTTGAAATGGGGGAATGTATGTGGCCAGATATAGGGATTATTATAGTGGTCGGCTATGGAATGGATTTGGTCGGTAGAATAGGTTTTGAATTTGAATTGACTTGGTTGAGAGAAATATAGGAAGTTATGATGGATAAGGTGACAAGTGAAGGGTTCAGTTATAGCTAATGGATGATGGCCGAATATGAGAAAAAATAGGGATTATTGGTTTGATTTGAATTTGAATCAATTTGAATTCAAACTCACTTTGGGTGGCCGGTCACGCAAGGTCTAGGAGGGCACATAATTGGCTTAATTTGGATGAGGGATGAGGTAGATTTAAGTGAGAAAATATAGGAGTAGATGGGGTTAGGTGGCCGGCTAGGTTAAAGCACAAAAGTGGCAAGTGTTTAAGTTAGAGTTTGATGGCCTTTGGCTGTGTGTTATGGGTAGGGTTTTAGGGATTTTGCCATGGCTGCTATGGGGCAAAGGGAACACCAAAATGATCAATTGAACAATCAAATGATGGTTGAACAAAAGACCATAGAAGAACAAACCAACTCTCTTCACGGCACCAAAGGATTCGGCAATGCCTTCCTTTAACACTTCTCTCTTCTTCCTCTTTCAATCACTCAACACTCAACTTTTGAGCAACCCGAATCTCCCAATGGAGGAGAATTCCGAATTTGTCTAGAGAACACACACAAGTTCTCAAATCCACAAGTGTAGATTTGGCCTCACAAACACCAAACTCACACAACAATCAAGCAAAGACTCAAGAACACAAAAACATGAAAATCACTCAGTAAAACTCACACAACACCAAAACACTTTTTATGAATAACCTCAAGATTTTTATAAATAAAATGAAAACAAATAAGAGGATAGATGTGGATCACCGATTCACGAATTGCACGATGATCATCTTCTAAAGGGATTCACGAATTGCACCCTAGGAAAACTCAAGTGCTAAGCACCGAAAATCCAAATCACACTAGTGTGGCCGGCCTAACTCTTTTCCAAGAGCAAAAGTCTAATTCTCAAATTGTCTAAAGATGTAAAATAAAAACCTAGAGGTCCTATTTATAGAGTCTAACAAATTGGAAACCTCCAAAAAGTCCCTAGCAAAATAAGATAATTACTAAAATAACCAAATGTATAAATAAATAAAATAAATACATAAATAAACAAAGGTGGTGCTAGTGATGATGGGGCCATGACATGTTGTGGCCTAGGCATGGCCTGTGGCATGGCATGGCCCACGGATGGTTGTCTGCATGGCGCCTGACTGCGTGACATCTGATAGTGTATATGGCATGATGACATGCCTAAACTTGATGATGTGTCCCGAATGATGCCGTGTTGTGGTAGTGTGGCCTAGTCAGGTGGCTTGGGCGGTGGTCTTGCATGGCCCAGGCTGAGTGCCGTGTTAATGGCATACATGGCTCAAGCTGGCGGTCTGTGCGCATGGGCTGCGCGTGGCCAGTAGCCTCTATGGTTGCTTGCTGCATGTCAAAGCCTGAGCCAAGACATGCATGCAAGCTAACCAAGTAACTGTCCTGACCCTCCACTAGCAGTGTCAAGGCATGATCTAGGGCGGTTCTTAATGGGGTACTATCAGGTCGCCGGGGCTTGCCGTCGCAGGGGTGGGGCCGCCGGCTCCCTCCGGTCCAGATGGGCTGGGCGGTGTCGCCCACCGCCGCCGTTTGCGTCGAGGGCTAGGTGAGGTCGATTTTACCATAAAAATTCATCTTCATTTTATTTTTAATTGTATTTTTTTATTATGTTTTCTTTATTTTATTATTTTATTATATTTTTTTATTGTATTTTATTATATTTTTGTAAGAAATTACAAGGGATTGTAAAGGCGCTGGGGTGTAGTCCGACCGCATCCCAACGTCAATATCTTTCTTTTTCAAGAATTGACCAAATTTTCTCAATTTTTTCTTGACAAATATATCCGGTTGGAAATCAAATAAACATATGGCCCAGCCCATTAGGAGATAAAGGCCCATGACCAATAAAAAAGAATAAACGACAAAACCTGCCAAAAATTGAAGCCTAAACTTAAAGCTCATACAAAATAGTGAAAATGACATAAGAAAATGGACTGTTTCTAAAGAGGTCGGATAAAGTAGGGGAGACCAAATTCATAGAAAATAGAAAAAGCAGGGGATACAACTTCACGGAAAAAGAAGTAGATAAAAGGACGAAACTTTAACAGGTTTGGGAGTTCTCCATGATTCTCAACTTCTACAATGCAAATGCAGGCAACTGCTTCAGTTTTCCCAAAAACCTACATATTCTCTATTGTATTGAGAGTAAAATGAGGTTGTTAGATTATAAAATTACAAAATATAGTGAATTTTGTTTTCAAAAAACTCGTGGACGTAGGCCTTAATATTGAATCTCATAACTCATTGCGTCTCTCCTTATATTTCCTGCACTTTATTTACTGTTTCTAGCATAGATAAGCATCCAACTATCAGACCACGCAATTCAAAAAAAAAAAAAACTATTGGACCAGGTCCAAGTACTACCATTGGCCATTCGATTGCGCTGTTGGTATTGGGCCTTGTCGAAAAATTGCATCAACATGCACTTTAATTTTATTTTTCTTTTGTATCCTCCATCTTAATCAAGCATCAAAAAGAAAAGGAAAAATTGTTTTTATTTTACATTTTAATTAAAATCCAGAGATTCGTTCGCCGCCCTCCATTGCTCCGCTCAGCCCAATATATATATATATATATATATATATATATATATACTAAAAAAATAGTCAACATTCATTCAACTATAAAAGAATGAAGTCTACAATATGACCTATATACTGAAAAACTCAGTTTACACATCAACTAAAGTCTTATGAATGCATAAACTTCTACATCTCTCGAATAAGATCCGAGAGACTGAACACCACCTCCACTAGAAGTATGACAAAGATTCTCCTCTAAAAGAATAGAATACTAAAACTCTATGGGTTAGGCCCAAGAGGCTACATCTCAAATTTAAACTTTTCCTATATAAACAATATTTACAACACAAACACAACAACAACAAACAAACACCAAAACAACTAAAGCAGCTGGCTGTGGAGGCGCGTGGACTACACGCACCTCGCTAGGAGCAAAACCGGGACGTCTAAGTAACTCGGCGACAACGAACCCACGAACAGCCGCCTATGGCGTAGGAGATCTCACCAAAATGCAAAGCACCACCCAAACTCCCCCAAACCCCTCCCCGCGCGTGTTGAACACGTGCCGCTTCGTTTGACAAAACCTCCGAGCGCAACCAAAATCAGCTGACAACGAGAACGAAGATGAGGTGCGTGGTGGTCTAAGATCACTAAAGCTACATCAAAACTCAATCGCCGATTCAAAAACCATAACCCCAAAAAGCATCATCAAAATATGATCTACTAGTGGCCGGGAAAAGCACAGATAAATAAGAAGAAAAGGCCCTGAGGAGAGGGACGGAGCCAAAGCTCCGCCCTCCCCCCCCCCAGGCAGCGAATGGTAATGAGGGGTTTTTCTTCTCTAAGGGGGTCGCTAGAGAGACGAGGAAAGAAGCCCCCAATATATATAACTATATATAAATATTACACATATAAAGCCGTTATGAAAATGATTTTTTTTTTATTTAAAATTGTATTTAAAGTAAATGACGTGGTTTTAGGATTAGGTTTAACTATTTCTCTCTCCTCCTCTTCTTCCTCCACTTTTTCTTATACTCCTTCTTGAAGCACCCGTGGCCATGCCATCATGATTCTTTGTAGACTCAAATCTATTTTTCTAGTTTAGGATTTTTTTTTTTTTTTTGTGATTTGTTGTGAGTTTGTATTTGCTATGAATTTTCAGTTTTGTAAGTTTTTTTGTGTGTGTGTGTTTTAGGTTGTCTAAGTCATTAGTGGGCGGTGGACAAAAGGGTAGGTAGACCAGTGGGTGGCCAAATTCCAATGGTTGCCTCCCCCCAATGCATGGGCGAGCTACGAAAAGTTGTGCCTACTTAGATACATAGAAAAAGACATTATATTCAATCAAATTATATTCAA
Organism: Platycarya strobilacea; assembly: GCA_036898215.1. Taxonomy (NCBI): domain Eukaryota; kingdom Viridiplantae; phylum Streptophyta; class Magnoliopsida; order Fagales; family Juglandaceae; genus Platycarya; species Platycarya strobilacea. The sequence goes on along the minus strand of CM072555.1, from coordinate 19,845,558 downwards.
AATACTTTGGTTGGTTATTTAATCTTTTAAAACAAAATATAGCAAACTCAACAATCTGATCACATTCCTATATAGACACCCATTATATAGAAGGGTTAGATGGCTTGATGGGAATCAATTAGCTTCTATTCACGGGTAGGCTATAGGGTTGTACATTTGGAATTCTGTTGCTCCCACTGAAAGAACTGGATTAAGAATTCATTTTCATTTCTGGTGTCTCCTTGTAAGGCCAACCATTGTGAGTTCCTAGAAAGGGCCTCTTGGGGTAACTTCCCCGACTATCGTGACTTTAAAGTTAGTCTCACCAATGGGGAGAGATAGGACGTCTAGATCTTGTTTACTCATGGGTTAAGAAAAATCTAACTCTATAAATTCTAATGTGATCCTTACTCAAGAAAACATTGACCATTTCTTGGTGACACCAAATAGGTCACTAGTTGTTGGCCTTTAAATGCCTAGTTCAACGAGTCCAAGACCTTCTCTTGGGTCTAAGATGTATGCTCTTGCTTAGTCAAAGTCCGAAGGAAAATGCCTTGTATTGTTGGTGTCAGAGTCTTAGGTGGGTCACACGCCAATCATTACCCTACTAGCCCAAAAAGGGCACAGAGCGTCCTAACGATTGACTGCCCCTTTATCTAGCAAACTTTAGAAAAGTCATTGTTCCCCTCCACTGTTGCATCTCAATAGCCTTGCAGATGTGATTAACTAAGGAGTCCAGGACTTGGACTTGTTAAACTTTTCAATCTTTTACACGATTCTAGATGTCTTATCGAGCTCCTTTACCAAGGCGTTGTACAAAAGATTCGAGTCATTATCCTACTCTTCACAAAGAGTGAATCTGTTGAAATGTTGGAGGCTAGCAAGGGAAAATTTTCGTCCCTTATTATCGAGATCGTGTCGAGGATATTGAAGTTGTTGCTAGCTCGCTTGCACCTACATAACGAGTCTTTATCTCGAACGGGAAACTCCCAAGACTATTGAGTAAGAGGCAACATTTCCCATGGCTAAGTTTTGACCCATCACTACTAGTGGCGAGGAGGTACCAAGTGTTTCTGCAGTTGCTAGCCTATGCTACTCCTTGACGGTTGTTAGGAGCAACTATACTTCTGCTAAACTTCCAAGCTGGGGGACATCTCCTACTACATCCCCTTCGACTTGACCTAGAGAATTGATGAACTATCCTTCAACCAGTGCATTTCCTTAGGGTCCTGATCATCACTTGGAGATGTTTGGTTCCTTCTTAATTCAACCTTCTTTGTTGAGAAGGATATTCTTCCTTTGTTTGCCTAGATTGTTCGAAAAATTGAACATCTTCATTCTCCAATGTGCAACCTCACTATTGATTTTTGTTATTCTTTCTTCGTGTTTTAGTGACTCGTCCATTTTTTTTTTGTCATAGGGTTTATACTCCTTGGCCTAATGAATTGCTCATCATGGATCCAGTTTGGAGGAGCAATTCTAGTCCACTGATCCTTCATGGAGGGAGCCCGACAAGCCATTTTTTAGGCATAGAAAAGAATGAACAATGGACATCTGAGTAGTCTTGATTCTCTCTCATGGATCCACGAGACATAGATTGCCATGTTGAAAGCTGAGGTATTTGGACTCTAACAAACCTTCGCTTTCAAGGATTCCTCTCTTGAAAGGGTGCAAAGTCATTTGGACCAAGCTTTAGAACATGAGCGAGAGGTCAGTCGTACCTCGACAAAGATATGCTGGAGGCAGAGCGTTGCCGTAGTGACGCGCTGGAGGCTAAATTAGAAGAGGCATTGAGCTCTTCATCAAAGGTAAAAAAGAGTATTGCTTGCCTATACAAAGAGCTTCAAAGGCTAATGATTCTCACATGTGCCTTTATTTGGACCGTGATGTCATCCAAGGGCAGTTGGCTCATATAGAGGACCAAGCATTGATCTACTTAAGAGAAGTTTTACAAGGCCGACAGGCATTACTTTAAGCTCCATGGCATACTTGAGACTCTGTGGGGGCTAACTTGTAAAGTCTCGACAGTGTGTTAATGAGTTGGATGTTAAACTTTGCTTCTTGGAAGGTTATTTGCCTTTCTTCTCAGCTATCTGTGACCTTTCTAGTTTGTGACCAAGCATAGGAGGGTAGATACTACCACGCACTCAGGATGTTAAAGAAGTTCTTGTTAGCTCTTTTAACAATATTGGAGGACTTTTGAACTACAGACTCACATCCCTAACCTGGCAGTTGTAACCTTCTTAGACTGACTCTCTTGGGGCTAAATGAAGGTGAACACCTTCTTAAACCAGTCTTCTCCCCTTCCTCTAGATATTGGCTCAGCCAATGTTCTAAATTCTACTTAGGTGATCATTTTGGTTCAAATACGAAAATGATATATTTCGATATTTGTGCATTTCGGAATACCATCTTGGGATTAGCTATATATGTATATAAGTAGATAATTAATAGTAAATGTCAGTGTTATCATATATTTATTTGTGTTATATCTATATATATACACAGGAATTAATGATTTCTCAAATGGATATACATTCAAAACATTAAAAAGAAAGATAGAGATATTGGTGTTAAAGATAATATTAGAAAAATCATAAACTTGAGTTGAAGTACCAAAAAAAAAAAACACATAAAGAGCTAAGAAATTATTAAAATAATGTGATTTAGAAATAACAGAGAGAATAAGGGAACATATTTAAATTATATTAATCCCTTTTAGAGTTTAAAATTATATGAATGCCATCAAAATTTAAAATTTACAAAAAAAGTTGTCTAAATTAAAGAAACTTACAAAATTGCCATTAAAACAATTCAAGACAGGATGTAGTATGGAATTAGCCAAATGGATAGAGATTTGGAACGAAATAGAATGAAGATGTATAGTGTACTAAATATTATATAGAAATAGAACAAAATTCAAAACTATGGGCTTGCCGCCCTAGCCTGGGCTGGTGTAATGGAATTGTGATTTTGTTTTGGATTTATATTGATAACTTTGTAACTCGTAAAAGAGTTTCAATTTTATGTAGTTATCTTGTGAAACACTTTCCAACATTATCTATATATTCCTTTGGTGTTTGATATACAGTGCTTTGGGCCTTTAGTTCCTTGCATTGCCAACTTTGATTTTGTTCTTTCTTCCTTATAGTTTTCACCCCGCCAATTGATTTAGTTGTTGTTCTGGTGAAGGCTAATCCCAATTGAATATGTGTACTTTAAACCTTAACATGCCACTAATTGGTTTCTTTCTAGATAGGCATGTTAAAGGAGAGAGATTGTTTTAGTTGTTGCAAGTATTAAATCTAATCGCATATACATTATTAATAATCGATTGTTTGCCAAATGGATGCATTAACTAGGTAGGAGATTTTTTCAAATGCCACTATGAAAACCAACCATGTGATAGGAACCTCGGTCAAGTTCCTAAACATTAGAGTCCTCTAACTCGCCTCTTCTTGTGATGACCGAATGAAGCTTGTCTTCTTGCTTGGCCTTGGCTCAATTATGGAAATGGAGGGTTCCTAGGTTGATGAAGGTATTATGCATAGTGGTGAAATTGATGATGATGAAGAATTAAAACGATCTAAGTGATGAGCTTTTGTGTTTAATACAATGTGGCACGGCTTGATAATGACCCTTGGTGTTAGGGCCTCTTGGATGATGATTAAGACTTGTATGGTGAAGTGGGGTTAGGATTTGGATGGTAGCTAATTAGAATCTCAAAATTGAAGAAGTGTATTAGGGTTAGAGTGTTTTGGCTAGATTTTGGAAGATAGAAGAGGATAATGCTAAGATGTAGGATAGGGTTGGTAGGGTTTCAGTTATGGCAAGAGAAGAATGAATTTTTAGGATTTGAAATGGTCTATGATTTTTTTAATATTTCGGAATTTTTAGGTTTGATCCTAAATGATAATATGGATGAGAATTGTTGTGATTTGAAGTTTGAATAAGGATAAGGGATGAAATTCGAATTTTTAGGGATTGCAAGTTGGATTAGGGTTTTGGTTAGGTCAAAAGGTGTTCCTACAATGTAGGAATTGCAAAAGAAAGCCAAGATTAGGATTCCCAAAATATAGAACTTGCATATAGAGGCTAGGATTAGAATTCCTACACTATAGGAAATACTTGTGGAGGCTAGGGTTAAGGTCCTAAAATGTAGGAAATGTTTATAAAGACTAGGGTTTATGGTTAAGGCAATTGTGCATATGGAGTGATGGAGATGATAGCTAAAATGGTGGATTGTATATGGCAATGGTGAATTTCGACTATAGAAATTGGTTGAATATATAGAAAATAGATTTTGGCTAGGATGGCCAACGGATCAGAACTAGTTAAAACCCCCATAGAACAACATCTTAAGCTCTCATGAGATGTTGGTCTTGATGTTGAAGATCCTATTGCTTATAGAAGATTAGTAGGAAGATTACTTTACCTCACCATAACAAGGCCCGATATCACCTTTGATCTACATGTCCTAAGTCAATTTATGGATCATCCCAAGCAACCTCACTTGCATGCTGCTCACCAAGTTTCATAATACATCAAAGACTCTTCTAGCCAAGGTTTATTCTCCTTGCTACTACAAACCTTCAATTAACTACCTTTACAGACTCAGACTGGGCTGGATGCCAAGATACAAGAAGATTAGTCACAAGTTTCTGTATTTTTCTTGATTCATCATTAATTTCATGGAAATTGAAAAAGCAATCGAAAATTTCAAGATCCTCAACTGAATTTGAGTATCGGGTTATGGCAAATACAGTCTCTAAAATTCTTTGGTTGTTGTCTTTATTGAAAGGTTTACATGTTATACATTCCAAAGTTGTCTTATATTGCAATAATAAAGCTGCAATCACCATCGTCACTAATTCTGTATTTCACAAGCAAACAAAGCACATAGAAATCGACTGTCATTTCGTTCGAGACAAGATTCAAGAAGGAATTATCAAGCTATTACATATTTCTTTTCATCAACAATTGGCTCATTGTTTTGCCAAGCCTCTCGGGTTTCCCCTGCTTTCATTTTTAATATCCAAACTGGGTATTATCGACATAAATACTCCAGATCAATAAGGGTATTAGAGAGATAGAAAAATATAATTTTTTTTCTTTTTGTGTATCAGCTTAAGTATTAAGCAGCATTATATTTAAATTTCATTTTTCCCGCCATATCAGCTTAAGTATAAAAGCTAACTTTGTACAATGTAAATACACTTCAGTTAATACAATTTCGAATACTCTGTATTCATCACATAGTTCCAATTTGAACAGGACAATCCTATATGTGGGCTTCATCGAAAGCCAATAGTATTGTGACATGTTAGGAAAAGACTTATTATAACACCCGGGGCCCAAGCCCGCTACCTAGGGCCAAGCCCAGGCCCATACCCATACCCGATTCAGCCAACCCAAAGCACTCGAAAGCGACGCCGTTTCACCCCCTATAATTTGTTTTCCGTCCCTTTTCTTTCTCTCCTTTTCTTTTTTTTTTTCCTTTCTTTTCTTCCCTTCCCCTACCCCGACGGTTTCTCCTCCCCTGTTTTTGCACAGCTCCCCGTTTCTCTCGCACCAAACCATGTTTTCGGTGGTTATTTGTTTCAGATGAAAATCTTTCTCTCTCTCTCTCTCTCTCTCTCTCTCTCTCTCTCTCTCTCTCCCTCTCTCTCTCCATACGGCATTTTACCCCTTGCTTATATCTCCTTCCTTCCGTGAACCCCCCCCTCTGGTTTCAGTTTCGACGCAAGAATCACGGTAAGATTTTATAATTTCTTCCTACGTTTTCTTCTATCCATGGGTTTCGGTTTTGGTACATTTAATCACCGAAAATTTGTGTATTTCTGGTAAGTGAAGTCGAGCATAGAGAAGCAAGAAATTCGGTTCTTTAGTGCCCTGTTTTCGTTCGGTTTGTCGCCTATTTTCGTACAGTTGTAGTTTTCTTTATGTAAGACTCATGGAGTCAGAATAAAGGGTCCTCTTGTATGTTTTTTTTTTTTTGAAGATTCGATAAATTTACTGGGTAGATTTCTGAAGGGTATCCTTGGGAATATAATCGGGTTACACGGCCATTTTTGTTCTTGCTGTCTTGTACCATTCTAATTGGAATGGAGATGGTTTGGGTGGTTCATGACAGGTGAAGTGGATGGGTTGTTGCTGAATTTTGTGGGTTTGAGAAAATTTTGAATTTTGTTGAAACGTATGCACCTTGGTTGAATACTACTTTTAATGCTGAAATACTAAATCGGTATTGAAGGGTATTTCCGATGGTTGTCCAGATTTTTGTTGAGTACTTTTTACTGTATTGTGATGTTATAGCTACGAATTTAGAATGTTTCTGAGTTAATACATGGTAGATACAGTTGATGTGTAGTTGCTGGAAATTGTTTATGTAATTCTAGACATTCTGAATGATAAACGCTTGTTTAAGGAGATTTAGGCAATCTGTTTGTTAGCGATTTTAATTTGGAGGCGTTGTTCATGCTATTAAATAATTTTGGGTGGCTGAATGCTTGGACTTTGTTTGCTAAAAATTATGATTTTAGGCAAGCGGCATAGTTTAACTTATAATTTTCAGATTAAAGCCTTTTGGAGTAGTCATTAACATCGAGAAATATTTTTATGAATAGGTGATGAAACTCTTAGAGGTCGGACTCAAAGTTTTGATAACTCGCTGTATGAGTTAGGTAAGCGGGATTCGTATATTCGGTTTTATACCAAAAGAGGACTGAGGTTGACTTTTGAAAATTTGTGTTTTTGTTAATTATGAAATTAAAACTTGAGAAAGAAAAATATTTCTGTCATGCATTGTGTAGACATGAGTCTGCTTTTTGTCATGTTATTTCTGAAATGTGAAAAAGAGCGTTTTTGTCTATTTGAGAAAAATTATGCTTTGATTACGTTGACTATGTTTTATTTATATAAGTTTTACTCTGAAAATAGTTTGGAACTATGTGTCATTAATAATTCTGAAAACCTTTGGCATAGTATTCTGGTTGGTATTTGATTCTATCTCTGCTCTGCCCTGCTCTGCTCTGTCTCTGTTCTGTTTGGATTGGTACCAATTTCCTATTTCTGAGTGCACCCACTTTGGAAATAAAATGGTTTATTGTGGGCTTTCCTGTATATATACTCGGAGCTCCGAGAACAAAGAAGAGAAAGTTTCACCTCTGTCTCTACTTGGTTTGGCCACCAGAGTTTGCACAACCCTACCACGGGGGTTAAATATGGTCTTTACTTTGTGAGATGCTCCGTTTGATATAGTAATGATGCTCAAATTTGTTATGCCGAAATACTTTATGATTTAATTGTTTTGAAAATCATTTGTCCCTTTATGCATAAAAAATGTTTTGTTCTGTACTTTATTACCTAGTAAATACTCATGTTTATACGCTTGTATAAGTTCTTCGCTTAATGAGTTGTGGAAAAACTCACCCCTTATTTCATATACTTTTCAGATATTTTGGATGGGGAAACATTTAATATATATTCTAAATGGGGAAACATTTTGGATGGGGAAACACTTAAAGCCACTCAATAGATGGGGAAACATTTAATATATATTCTAAATGTTTTGTGTCTAGTTCATTGGATTTTAAAATATTATTTATTTATTATTGTTAAGATTATTGAAAGAATGTGAACTCTCATTTATGATTATTCATATTCTTTTAATTATGACTTTGTGGACATTTTTTTATATGGATTGGAATGTGGAAAAAATATTTTTATTTGAACATTGTCGGAGACATATTATTTGTAGTCAAGGACAGATGGTATAAAACAGGTTGGACTCCTCGACCCCTACGAGTACGGGGTATTACACTTATGAGCATTATCTATTGCACTACACAGAAAAATCAGGAGAACCTAGACCTCCCGCGTAGCCCAGACCAGACCACTGGTGACTCCTCTTCGTGTAGATAAGACCGACGAGCTCCAAACCTCCGGCGCAACCCCCTACTTCCCTGACCAGATGGCAGATCTTCATGCAGATCTAGACCGTGAGCTCCATACTCTAGCGCAACCCACTACTGCCCACAAGCACAACTATTGAGTCCTCTTCGTGTTGATCAAGACCTCCGGTGCAACCCACTGTTGTAGTTTATCCATATGTTAATCTTCACATTTTAATATTTATTTTAGTTAGATGGAAGTGTTTCGAGGGAATTGAAGTAGTCAATGAAATGGAATGAATGCATCTTCATTTCTCGACACCTATCTATCTATTACATTACATAGCATTTTGATTTGAGTCAAATTTATTTATTATGGGTAATGCATATCACCACTGGAATTGAAGGAGAGAGAGACCACAAGAAAGACCCACCAAAAGGGGGATTATGGTGGCACGAGACTAGAATTCAGTAGCCTGAGACTAGTTATCGATGGCTAATGTTGGTGGCCTGAGGCATTTCTAAGCTTTCAGTCGAAGGTGAAACAAAGAGCCCTAGAGAAAAAGGGGGAGAGGGGAGAGAGAGGCAAGCAAGGGGAAGAAAAGTGGAAATGGATGGTATCTTCCTATGAGACGCAGTGCTTGGTTCACACTTTGTGGTTACATGTCATCTGTCTATTGATGTTTGCTATTTAAGAAAAAATGGATTGCCCTGCATGAAGACTAACTCTTCTTCACAGCACCAGTTTATCAAGTTAAGTGATTACATATAGACTTTATGCTCTCCAAGTTTTTAAACACATACCGTCATTGGTTGCCGGCCAGTTTATATAAAAAAAATTATCAAGGAGTATACAAACAATTTTTAAATAAAATAGGATATATACGTCATTTATAAATATATATATATTTTTATATTACTATATATAAAAACCAAATTTTAAAGCTAACTTGGCCTCCAATCCATAAAATTCACTTATCCCTTCACACCTATTTGCACGACACCAAGAAGATAGAATGCCGCTTCACATTCAAAATAGCGGTTCGATTTAAAAGAACAAAAATGTTATTTGTACATGACTCATGACTCGTGTACCTTTTGCATACACGACATATATAAATGTTATTTTTATGGATCATTTAATTTAACGATTTGTGGTTTTGATTTTTGTTATTCATGGTTTTGATTTTTGTTTCCCTCTCATCATATTTTTATCTTTTTTTGTATTATATTTTTTTTAATATTTCGACTGACATGGCACCGATAATGAAAAACTCAGAAAAGTCACTACCATTGAAACTGGATAATGGCACCGATTGTTAAAAAAAAAAGGCTTCAAAGAACAAATGAAACACCCCGAAAAGTTGCTACCATTTAAACTAGATAATGGCACAGATTGGAAAAAAAAACGCTCAAACCATATATATCTTTAAAAAAAATTTCTCCGCGTTTCACTTTCTTCTCCTCATTCTTTCTCCACTGATACTTTGGCTCTCTCCAGTGGATACAACCTGTCGATCCCATGCTTTGACTGCCAAATTCTGTACTTTCAAAAGGAAAAAAAATGAAGCATTTTGAATGTATAATGCACCCCTATGAAATCGAGTTGGTCTCAAGTTTTTTGGATGTAACTAACAACGATTTCAGGCTTTGGGAATTTGATGCGAGGCTAGAGAAAGAAAATATTGCGATGGCTATGAGTTTTCCAGATTTCTTGTGCTTTTCAATCGAAATCTTTAGCACTTGAAGCTAATCCCTTATAATAGGGATCTCCCTTTTACTTGGGGACCAAACTAGGTTTTAGAGCATTTTGGTCTCCACATCTGCTTCCCCAAATGAGGGAGGATTTGATACTGTGAACAATGGTCTCCCATATTTAGGAGACCACTACTCCCCCCTAAAATAATGTTCACCCCTTTGTTTATTGTATTTTATTGAGAATAGTATTATAATATGAAATAAAGTAATAGAAAAGGTGATAAAGAAATAATATAATAATATAATATTAAGAGATGAGGAAAAATATAGGGAATAGGATGTGGGAGATTTTTTGAAAATAAGTAAAATTAAAAAAAAGAAATTACAGGGAGTAGAGTTTTTGGTTAAAATTTAGGAAAAAATTTGGAGGATGGGATGTAAATGCTCTTAAGAGGCCTTTTAATTGGGGTATTTACAATTCAGCCCTTAGTCATTCTTGGTTAAGTTCTGGGTATGTAGGAGTACTTTGTCAATGGGTTTCATAATAATTGATTAATATATAAATACATAAAAAAAATGGACAAAAAATTGTACATCTATATAAACATTGATCGGTTTAAAGATGGATAAAATTATTGTAATAGTGACTATATAATGCATGTATAAATATAAATCTATAAAATTTAATATATACAACAATTCACACATTACGCAAGTTATAAGCTCGCATATAAAGAGAACAAAAGCAATTAGTTAAATAAAACATCGATTATTCCAGCTTATTGTATACACTTTCGTTTAAACCAATTATTGTCATCTGAACATGAAAAGGTTTTTAAGGATTTCGAATTTTAAACTAAAAATCATCTCAAACCAAAGAAGAAAAGTGCTGATTACGCTCAAAGAATAACGCGGTCGTTTGCAGTATAGTTTTAGGGTGTCGATTCCACAGGGAGATGGATTGATAAATTGAAGAATAATAACGAAATTAACAAAAAGATTTAGATGAGTGCAAAAAGTAAATTTTAAAGTGTGACGTAAATTAAAACTAAATAAATAATTTGAAAAGTATAAAAATGAGACAAAAAGTAGAGCGTAGGGAATTCCTTGTGTATTTGTGGTATTCAAATTTATTCTTAATTTATTGATAACTCAATTAAGAATTCTATGTCCAAATTCTTAATCGGAATATATAATATTAATAACCAAAATTTAAATCAAATGTAATTTTTTGAAAAATCATTATTCGCGCTTAACTCTCATAAATTGTTAACGACATTGAGAAAATTCAACGACGACAATATACCCAAGAGGCAATATTGCAGCAAAAAATTAAATCAATATAGACAATCAATTGTTCCAAACATAATTATAGAACTAATTCACTCAATAGAAAAAGTATGACTGAATCAATAAACGAAATAAATTCTATAATTATTTGAAGACGAAAAACATCACAAATAAATTGAGAATAATAGAACAAAGAGTTTTAATATTTAAAGACCAAATACATGAATAAAAAATAAATTACAAACACTATCACACACACACAAGTTCATCCCTAGCCCTCCTTGAAAATTTAGTTATAAATATTGAAAATATGAAACGAAAATTCTCCAAATGATAATATGGAAGAGCCAACCATTATTTTCTTCTCTCCTCTTTGGTTTTTCTTTTCTTTTCTCAAGCTCTCAAAACAATGGCTCTTCCAAGGCATCTAAGCATACTAAACATGGTCTTAGAACACACACCCCTCCCTTCTATTTATAAGCATCCTTCATGCAAGTTGTCATGACAAAATCATCACAATTTCAACTTTTTTTTCCATGTGCCATTCTTGAATCCAAGTAATTTGTGAATTGTCATTTTGATCATTTGTTTTCCTACTATGCATGAGCTGGATTTTGCTTGTAGGTTGAGTATTTCAATTTGGCTTCTCTATCCATTAGTTGTCTTGTATGACTTAATATCTTGTGATTAAATAATTTGTCTTGAAGAAACTTGAGTGCACTTCATCTTGCATATGAGTTGATCATTGAATTTCCAAGTTGGTGTAGGAGTGCTTGATAGAAAATATTATGATGACATTTGGATTTGATACAAATGGCTAAAGAATATTCAGGAACGTCAAGTGCAGGTGCGTCCACTTGATGGTCGATTTTGTCTTGGATCAAGCGGTTCTATATCATGTTGCGGTTCTATAGATATTTCTCTTAAAAAATAAAACATAAAAGTTATAGATATTTCTCTTGCGGTTCTATATCATCTTGAATCAGCTCAATCGGAGATTGGATGAGAAAGTTATGCCCATATTACGAAAAGACGTCAGAACTGTCTAAAATTCTGCAATTATCTTCATTTGTTCCTAATGCCTCTATTTGTGTCCTAAATCAAAATATAAGAATAATGAGTATATTTAGGCATCAAGTAAGAATAAAATATTAAATATTAAGAGAGAAAAATATGGCATTTTATATTCTCATCAATATATTAAATCATGCTTATATCTATCTCAAGATAAATGACCATTAATTTTAATAACATGAGTTATCTCCATTATTTTCTCATTTCTTTTAGCATTTAAATAGAGTATTTAGAGTGTATTTTTATGCACTCATCACACCCTCTAACTTACTCATTGCTAGTCCCTAGTAATTTTCATGCAAAATGATGATAAAGACTAAAGAAAATCACACATAGGAGTCATCAAGACACATTTTTCAAATTTGCATATCAAAACAATCTTAGGAATTCAATAACCCTTTCACAAGTAATTTTTATATAGCAATCTACAGAGTGTATATGTGTTCCAAACTATTTTTATCAAATCAGAGGTTCCAACACATCCAACAGTAGGAATATCTTAAGCAAAAAGTTCAACTCCATAACTCACAGGTATATATGTTTTTGTGCTAGGATTCTCTCTATGAAGTTGACAAAGGTGTACATTTACTCTCATGGAAATTCAGACAATTACATATAAGTAACAAATAAACATTGATCTTATGATAACAATACTAACAAATGAGATTTCCACTATTCTTTCCACAAGTATACTTAGGATCGAAAAAATCAACACAAAGTATTGTAATGTGGCTTAGGTTTGGGATTCATAAGAAGAACAGGGGGAAGAGATTTCAAAAACTTTCAAGTATACACAAAAGGGAATCTGTTAAATTTTTCGGCAGACTATACTTTCTTTTTGATGTACTTTTCAATTTTTTAGATTTTTGACTAAGTATACTTTTCCATCTTCTTTTGCCACTGGTGTCTTCGCAATTTGATGAACTCTTTCATAAATAATTTGATGGACACGTCTAGCACCATGCTATTTTTGTCATGGTTTTCTTTTTTCTTTTTTTTTTTGAAATGATAATTTCACACCTAGTACACACTTGGAAGTAAAATGGTAGGAAAAATTAGTGTATAAGCTATACTCCAATGTGGAGAGGTATAAATGATGTAGATATGAAAAGAAAATGTCATATGTGTATATTGGCTCAAAATTGGCTGTTAGGGATCTATGATAAAAAGGGTCAACTTGAAAGGCTCAAAGTTTAATCCTAAGTTGACTTTCGCCATATCCCAAATATATCCATCATCTTACCACAAATTATGTAATGATATTCTCAAAAGAAGTATTAAATCCAACAGATCAATGGATACTTATCGCAATTTCTGTATATGTAAACTCTCAATTCTCACTAAAATTCACATGAATACTTAAGCAAAATCATTCTTTAGTTACATGTGTCAAATCACCATATTACCACAAAGTTTGGAGAAGTACATAAATAGTTCTGTGGATGCTTTAGCAAAATGATTTAAGATGGGTTTTTTGAATTCACCAAGATGGTTATTGATTACGCCCGAAGAATAACGCGGTCGTTGGTAGTATAGCTTTGGGGTGTCGATTCCACAGGGAGATGGATTGAGAAATTGAAGAACAGTAACGAAATTAACAAAAAGATTTAGATGAGTGCAAAAAGTAAAGCATCGAGAATCCTTTGTATATAATTGGTATTTTAATTATTTTCGATTCATTAATAACTCAATTGAAAATTTTATGTCCAAATTTTCAACCGGAAAATAAAACATTAATAACCAGATTTAAATCAAATGTAATCTTTCGAAAAATCATTCGTCACAATATAAGAACAGGAATTGTTATCGATATTAAAGAAATTCAACGTCGACAATATACTCGTAGAGTAATATTGCAGCAGAGAATTAAATTAAAATAGATAACCAATTGAACCAAACATAATCAAAGGATTATTGCATTTAATAGAAAAAGTATGACTGAATCTATAAATGAAATAAATTCTAAGATTATTTGGTGACGAAAACATTTATAATAAATTTCGAATGACTAAACAAAAGAGTTTAATATTTGAAGAACACATATATGAATAAAAAACAATTACAAATACCATCATATATACAAATTCATCCCTAACTCTACTAGAAAATTAGTTACACATATTGAAAATATGCAACAAAAATTCTTCAAGGGATAATATGGAAGAGCCAACCATTATTTTCTTCTCTCTTCTTTGGTTTTTCTTTTCTTTTCTCAAGCTCTCAAAAACAATATATCTTCCAAGGCATCCAAGCACACTAAGCATGGTCTTAGAACACACACCCCTCCCTTCTATTTATAAGCATCCTTCATGCAAGTTGTCATGACAAAATCATCACAATTTCAACTTATTTTGCCATGTGCCATTCTTGAATCCAAGTGATTTGTGAGTTGTCATTTTGATCATTTGTTTTCCCACTATGCATGAGCTGGATTTTGCTTGTAGGTTGAGTGTTTCAATTTTGCTTCTCTATCTATTAGTTGTCTTGTATGACTTAATATCTTGTAGTCAAATAATTTGTCTTGAAGAAACTTGAGTGCACTTCATCTTGTATCTGAATTGATCATTGAATTTCCAAGTTGGTGTAGGAGTGCTTGCTGGAAAATATTATGATGACATTTGGATTTGATGCAAGTGGCTGAAAAATATCCAGGAACGTCAAGTGCAGGTGCGTCTACTTGATGGTCGATTTTATCTTAGATTGAGTGGCTATCTCTTCAAATATAAAACATAAAAGTTATATATATTGCTCTTGCGGTTCTAGATCATCTTGAATCAGCTCAATCGGAGATTGGATGAGAGAGTTATGCCCATATTACGAAAAGATGTCAGAACTATCTAAAATTCCGCAATTATCTTCATTTGCTCCTAATGCCTCTATTTGTATCCTAAATCAAAATATAAGAATAATGAGTATATTTAGGCATCAAATAAGAATAAAGTATTAAACATTAAGAGAGGAAAATATGGCATTTTATATTCTCATCAATATATTAAATCATGCTTATATCTATCTCAAGATAAATGACCATTAATTTTAATAATATGAATTATATCCATTATTTTCTCAATTCTTTTAGTATTTAAATAGAGTATTTAGAGTGCATTTTTGTGCAGTCATCACACCCCCCAACTTACTCATTGCTAGTCCCTAGCAATTTTCATGCAAAATGATGAGAAAAACCAAAGAAAATCACACATAGGGGCCATCAAGACACATTTTTCAAATTTTCATATCAAAACAATCTTAGAAATTCAATAACCCTTTCACAAGTAATTCAAATATAGCAATCCACAGAGTGTGTATGTGTTCCAAACTATTTTTATCAAATCAGAGGTTTCGACACATGCAACATTAGAATATCTTAAGTAAAAAGGTTCAACTCCATAACTCACGGGTATAGAAGTGTTTCATGTATGGATTCTCTCTATGGAGTTGACAAAAATGTACATTTACTCTCATGGAAATTTAGCCAATTATATATAAGTAACAAGTAAACATTGATCTTATGATAGGAATACTAACAAATGAGATTTCCACCATTCTTTCCACAAGCATACTTAGGATCGGAAAAATCAACACAAAGTGTTGTAATGTGGTTTAGGGTTGGGGTTCATAAGAAGAAAATGTGAAGAGATTTCAAAAACTTCCAAGTATACACAAAAGGGAATCTGTTAAATTTTTCAGTAGATTATACTTTCCTTTTGATGTACTTTTCAATTTTTTAGATTTTTGACTAAGTACACTTTTCCATCTTCTTTTGCCACTGGTGTCTTCGCAATTTGATGAACTCTTTCATGAATAATTTGATGGACACATCTAGCACCATGCCATTTTTGTCATGGTTTTCTTTTTTTCTTTTTTTCTTTTATCTTTTTTTTTAAATGATAATTTCACACCTAGTACACACTTGGAAATAAAATGGTAGGAAAATATAGTATATAAGCTATACTCCAATGTGGAGAGGTATGGATGATGTAGATATGAAAAGAAAAGGCCATATGTGTATATTGGCTCAAAATTGGCTGTTAGGGATCTATGATGAAAAGGCTCAGCTTGAAAGGCTCAAACGTTAATCTTAAGTTGACTTTCATCATATCCCAAGTATATCCACCATCTTACCATAAACCATGTAATGAAATTCTCAAAAGAAGTGTCAAATTCAACAGATCAATGGATACTTATCACAATTTCTGTATTTGTAAGCTCTCAATTCTCACAAAATTCATATGAATACTTGAGCAAAATAATTCTTTAGTTACATGTGTCAAATCACCATATTACCACAAAGTTTAGAGAAGTGCATAAATGGTTCTGTGGATGCTTTAGCAAAATGATTTAAGATGTGTTTGTTGAATTTACCAAGATGGTTATGAATGAGCATGAGTATCATGAGTGAATAGATGCCTGTGTGAAAAAAATTTGACAATTTTTTATATATTGATTGAAATATGTCACAGAGTTTAAATAACAGATTTGTATTCCCACCCCCCAACTTAAATGAAACATTGTCCTCAATGTTTAAGAATCAGAATTGAATAACTAAACAGGGTAGAATACACCTGATGTGGGATGTGGGTGGCTTGCTTGGCATCAAAGATGGTATTTGTCAAAATAAAATTAACCTATAACAAAATAAAGTAAACAATAAATAAAAATAAAATGAATGAAAATAAAATAAAAGAAAAACATACCTGGAGATGGTCAAGATTGATATACTGGGTCCATAAGTGGAATGTCTTCCACTTCTGGAATTTGTCTATCAATTAAGATTTTGAGGCGTTGACCATTTACTCTGAAAATACATCCATCTTTTGGATTTTCTATTTCTACCGCCCCATTTGTGAAAACATTTTTTACTATAAAAGGGCCGGTCCATCTAGATCGAAGTTTTCCTAGATGCTTATGGAGTCTTGAATCATATAAAAATACTCGATCATTAGGCTTAAATGTTCTTCTCAAAATATTTTTATCATGAAATATTTTCATTTTAGTCTTATAGATCTTAGAGTTTTCATAAGCATCATTTCTCAATTCTTCTAATTCCGTCAATTGGAATTTTCTAAATTTTCCTGCTTTTTCCAAGTCAAAATTGAAATGTTTAATGGCCCAATATGCTCAATGATCGAGCTCCACGGGCAAATGACAAGGTTTTCCAAAAACAAGTCTATAAGGTGACATGCCTAAGGGAGTTTTGAAAGCTGTACGGTAAGCCCAAAGTGCATCGATTAGTCTCAAAGACCAATCTTTCCGATCCGGGTTGACCGTTTTTTCTAAAATTTGTTTAATTTCCCTATTCGCAAGTTCAACCTGTCCACTTGTCTGAGGGTGATATGCAGTAGAAAGCTTATGTATCACCCCATATCTTTTCATTAAAGTTTCAAAAGAACGGTTGCAAAAATGCGTACCTCGGTCACTAATGATAGCACGTGGGGTACCAAATCGAGATAATACATTTTCTTTTAGAAACTTAATTACCGTCCTGTTATCATTGGTACTGCAAGGTGCTGCCTCTAACCATTTTGACACATAATCTACTGCCACAATAATATATAAATATCCAAAAGAAGGAGGAAATGGTCCCATAAAATCAATGCCCCAACTGTCAAAAATTTCAATTACCAAAATTGGGTTTAAGGGCATCATATTACGACGGGTCATAGCTCCTAACTTTTGACATCTTTCGCATGAGTGACAATAGATATTTGTATCTTTAAATAAGGTGGGCCAATAAAATCCACACTACAGGATTTTTGCAGCAGTTTTCTTCATTGAAAAGTGGCCACCACAAGCTTGGAAATGACAAAATTCCAAAACGCTTGCAATCTCTTCATCAGGGATGCAACGCCTTAAAATTTGATCAGGGCAGTATTTGAAAAGGTAATGGTCATCCCAGTAGAATTTTCGTACCTCAATCATGAATTTCCTTTTGTCTTGGGTGCTAAAATCCTTTGGTATTTCACCTGCAGCTAAATAGTTCACAATATGAGCAAACCATGATAAAGAAGTAATAGAAAGTAAATGCTCATCGGGAAAATCATCTTTGATTGGTATGTGGTCAGAAGTGTCCTCGAATGTGAGTATAGAAAGATGGTCTGCCACTACGTTCTCCACTCCTTTCTTGTCTTTGATGGTGATGTCAAATTCCTGCAAAAGCAAAATCCATCGTATTAATTGTGCCTTAGCATCCTTCTTTGTAAAAAGATACTTAAGGGCTGCATGATCTGTAAAGATAATGATAGGAGAACCAATCAAATAAGCGCGGAATTTATCCAAAGCAAATACTACAGCTAACAACTCTTTTTCAGTGGTGGAGTAATTCATTTGTGCATTATTTAGAGTTCGACTAGCATAGTAAATGACAAAAGGTTTCCCTTCTCTTCGTTGTCCAAGAACAGCACCTACAGCAAAATCACTAGCATCACACATAATTTCAAAAGGTAAATTCCAATCAGGTGGTTGCATTATGGGTGCTGAAGTAAGCTTGCCAGTTAATGTTTTGAAAGCCTTTTGACAGGCTTGTGTCCATTCAAATGGGGCATCCTTAGCTAGGAGGTTACATAGTGGTCTAGATATGGCAGAAAAATTCTGTATGAATCTCCTATAAAAACCCGCATGACCAATAAATTATCTTATATCCTTGATTGTTCTAGGTGTAGGCAATTTAGAGATTAATTCAACTTTTGATTGATCAACCTCCATTCCTTTGGAAGAAATAATATGCCCTAAAACAATACCTGAAGGTACCATAAAGTGACATTTTTCCCAATTTAAAACCAATTCTTTTTCTTCACAACGAGTCAGTACTCTTTCTAAACTCATTAAACATGCATCAAAAGAAGATCCAAAAACAGTCAAGTCATCCATAAAAACTTCCATGCACTTTTCAACCATATCACTAAAAATACTCATCATGCAACGTTGAAAAGTAGCTGGAGCATTACACAGTCCAAATGGCATTCTGCGGAAAGCATAAGTACCGAAAGGACAAGTAAAAGTAGTTTTATCCTGATCTTCTAATGCAATTTCAATTTGATAATAACCAGAATAACCATCCAGAAAGCAATAAAAAGGATGACCAACCACCCGCTCAAGAATTTGATCAATAAAAGGAAGCGGAAAATGGTCTTTTCGTGTGGTGGCATTTAATTTTCTGTAATCAATGCACATCCGCCAACCAGTCACCAGTTTTGTAGGGACTAACTCTCCAAGGTCATTTTTTATCACAGTTACTCCTGACTTTTTAGGAACAACCTGCGTAGGACTTACCCATTTACTATCAGCAATAGGATATATCATTCCTGCATCTAATAGTTTCAATACTTCATTTTTCACAACTTCTTTCATTGTGGGATTAAGTCTACGCTGGGGGTCTCTTCGAGGATTAGTTCCTTCCTCTATATTTATTTTATGAGTACAGATTAGGGGACTAATGCCTTTTATATCAGCAATACTCCATCCTAGGGTTGATTTATATTTGCATAAAATCTGAATTAATTTCTCACCTTGGGACTCAGATAATTCAGATGAAATAATAACAGGAAAAGTATCACCTGGACCAAGGAAAACATGCTTTAAACCCTTAGGTAGGGATTTTAATTCAACTTTAGGGGCTTCCCTACTTGAAGGAATCTGTCTTTCTCTTTTTTCAGGCAACTTCTCAAACTTTAGTTGCCATGCCTGTGTGCTATAATCATGAGTTCTGTCAAAAATAGCACAAATGTCAAATACATCAGACGAATCACATATAGGATTAAATTCAGAATTAACAATAAAGTATTCAAGGGGATCTGAGTCATGAGTTGTAAGAACATCCCTTTCTATAAGTGAGTCAATCATGTATGTCTGATGACACTCGACATCCTCTTCTGGCTGTTTTGCAATATGAAAAATATTTACCTCAAGAGTCATATTGCCAAAAGAGAGTTTCATCAATCCATTTCTGCAATTGATAAGAGCATTAGAAGTAGCAAGAAAATGTCTATCTAAAATTAATGGAATTTTAGAGGTGGTTTCTACAGCAGAACTAGTATCTAGAATTAAGAAATCAACAGGATAGTAAAATGTGTCAACTTGAATTAAAACATCCTCTACCACACCCCATGGTGTTCTGACTGAACGATCAGCTAATTGCAATACCACAGAAGTTGGTTTGATTTCTCCCAATCCTAATTGCAAATAAATAGAATATGGCATCAAATTTACACTAGCCCCTAAATCTAGCAAGGCCTGTCCAAGCTCATGATTGTCAATGTTGCATGTGATAGTTGGACATCCAGGATCCTTGTACTTAGGGGGAATCCGCTGTTCAATTAGAGCACTAACTTGCTCTGTCAATAATGCAGTCTTCTTCACATAATGCTTCCTCTTAACTGTACACAAATTTTTGAGAATTTTTGCGTAAGTAGGAACTTGTTTAATTACATGCAAAAGAGGAAGATTAATTTTTACCTGTCTAAGATTTTCCAAAATATCATTGTTATGATCTAGAGTTTGTTTGTTTGACTTTAATGCTCAAGGAAAAGGTACCTTACCAGGATTTTTTGTTACCGCAGGTTCCTCAGGTTTTGTTACCTCAAGTTCTTTGGGAAGCTCAGGACTGCTGCTATCTTGATCTTTCTCTACATCATTTTTTTTGTCTATTATTGGATCACGTAAAGACTTAACACTTCGTGTCACAATGGCGTTTACGTCCTTCAGATCTCCTTGTGCCATATGTTGACCATGAGGTACAGATTGAGTTTGGGAAGGAAACTTATCTTTCTCATTCATAGTCAATGAACTCATTATTTTAGACACCTGGCTTTTGATTTCCTTATTTTCTTCGACAACCTGCATAATCAAAGATTCAAATTTTTGATTAGTCTTACCCTGTATTTCAATAAAAGTATGCAAAGTATCTTCTAAAGAATTTCTAGAAGATTGGGGTGCATGGTATGGTGCAGAATATGATCTAGAGAGTTGTGCAGGCTGCTGGTTTTCAGACTTCCAGCTAAAGTTGGGATGATTACGCCATCCTGGGTTGTAGGTTTCAGAGTAAGGTGTGAAGGGCTTTTTATACATACCTAGAGCATTACTTTGTTCCTCATACATACCATTCATGTTAGTATGTGTAGGACACTCTTGGGAATGATGATCTATCCCACCACAGATAACACATGGCCCAAAAGATTCTGCATGATTAGCCGTGTGTGTTGGTTTTGAGTTTTTAGTTTTCAATAACTCTAATTCTCTGGTGAGCATTTCAACCTTAGCCTTAAGGTTATCCTCCTCCCTTAGATGGTAAATACCACCACTCAAGTTTCCTGTAGGTCGTGACCTGTTTGTGCTATCAGTAGCACTAGGTCCAGTCCAAGTATGAGCTTTTTCAGCAAGCTCATTGAGGTACTCTATGGCCTCATCGGGATTTTTCTATAAAAATTCTCCATTGCACATCATTTCCACGAATTGACGTTCCCTAGGCGTAAGGCCTTCATAGAAATAACTCACTAAGCGCCAATTCTCATATCCATGGTGGCGACACATACTCAGTAATTCTTTAAATCTTTCCCAAGACTGGTACAAAGTCTCACTATCCTTTTGTACAAAGGTAGGGATTTGTCTTTTTAAAGCATTAGTCTTATGTTGGGGAATGTATTTATTGAAAAACACTTGAGTCATCTCACTCCATGTTCCAATAGACCGTGGTCTTAGTGAGTACAACCAACTCTTAGCTTTATCTTTCAAAGAAAAAGGAAAAAACTTTAGACTTACCGTTTCGTCAGTGGTATTTTGACTGTAAAATGTTGCAACTACTTCCTCAAATTCCATAATATGAACATAAGGATTTTCATTTTCTAGACCATGGAAAGTTGGAAGTAATTGTATCATTCCCGTTTTAAAATCTACATGACGAACATTAGGTGAGAACATAATACAGGATGGTGTGGCTGTTTGTGCGGGATAAAGATAATCTTGGAGGGTTCTAACAGGTTGGTCCACGTGTTCACTCATCGCGTCAGAATTGGAAGAATTATCAAACAAGCGATTAGAAAAATTAGATTCTGAATCTGATTCTAGCACGGGTTTACTAGCAAACCATCCAAAAGCGTCTCTGTACCTGCACATGCAAAGTAAAGAAAAGCGTAATACTAAAAAAAAATAATTACGAAAAGAAAAGTAAAATAAAATAAATATGCAGAAAGCTAAAAAGAAAATGAACGAAGCTACCGCTCCCTTTTTTTTTTTTTTACAAACTACTAAAAAAACTACAAATTCTTTTACCGTTTCCCCGGCAACGGCGCCAAAATTTGATTATGCCCAAAGAATAACGCGGTCGTTGGTAGTATAGCTTTGGGGTGTCGATTCCACAGGGAGATGGATTGAGAAATTGAAGAACAGTAACGAAATTAACAAAAAGATTTAGATGAGTGCGAAAAGTAAAGCATCGGGAATCCTTTGTATATAATTGGTATTTTAATTATTTTCGATTCATTAATAACTCAATTGAAAATTCTATGTCCAAATTTTCAATCGGAAAATAAAACATTAATAACCAGATTTAAATCAAATGTAATCTTTCGAAAAATCATTCGTCACAATATAAGAACAGGAATTGTTATCGATATTAAAGAAATTCAACGTCGACAATATACTCGTAGAGTAATATTGCAGCAGAGAATTAAATTAAAATAGATAACCAATTGAACCAAACATAATCAAAGGATTATTGCATTTAATAGAAAAAGTATGACTGAATCTATAAATGAAATAAATTCTAAGATTATTTGGTGACGAAACATTTATAATAAATTTCGAATGACTAAACAAAAGAGTTTAATATTTGAAGAACACATATATGAATCAAAAACAATTACAAATACCATCATATATACAAATTCATCCCTAACTCTACTAGAAAATTAGTTACACATATTGAAAATATGCAACAAAAATTTTTCAAGGGATAATATGGAGGAGCCAACCATTATTTTCTTCTCTCTTCTTTGGTTTTTCTTTTCTTTTCTCAAGCTCTCAAAAACAATGTATCTTCCAAGGCATCCAAGCACACTAAGCATGGTCTTAGAACACACACCCCTCCCTTCTATTTATAAGCATCCTTCATGCAAGTTGTCATGACAAAATCATCACAATTTCAACTTGTTTTGCCATGTTCCATTCTTGAATCCAAGTGATTTGTGAGTTGTCATTTTGATCATTTGTTTTCCCACTATGCATGAGCTGGATTTTGCTTGTAGGTTGAGTGTTTCAATTTTGCTTCTCTATCTATTAGTTGTCTTGTATGACTTAATATCTTGTGGTCAAATAATTTGTCTTGAAGAAACTTGAGTGCACTTCATCTTGTATCTGAATTGATCATTGAATTTTCAAGTTGGTGTAGGAGTGCTTGCTGGAAAATATTATGATGACATTTGGATTTGATGCAAGTGGCTGAAAAATATCCAGGAACGTCAAGTGCAGGTGCGTCCTCTTGATGGTCAATTTTGTCTTAGATTGAGTGGATATCTCTTCAAACATAAAATATAAAAGTTATAGATATTTCTCTTGCAGTTCTTGATCATCTTGAATCAGCTCAATCTGAGATTGGATGAGAGAGTTATGCCCATATTACGAAAAGATGTCAGAACTGTCTAAAATTCCGTAATTATCTTCATTTGCTCCTAATGCCTCTATTTGTGTCCTAAATCAAAATATAAGAATAATGAGTATATTTAGGCATCAAATAAGAATAAAGTATTAAATATTAAGAGAGGAAAATATGGCATTTTATATTCTCATCAATATATTAAATCATGCTTATATCTATCTCAAGATAAATGACCATTAATTTTAATAACATGAATTATATCCATTATTTTCTCATTTCTTTTAGTATTTAAATAGAGTATTTAGAGTGCATTTTTGTGCACTCATCAGTTATAAATGAGCATGAGTATCATGTGTGAAAAGATACTTGTGTGATGTAAATTTATAAAGAATTTGGCAATTGTTTATATTTTAATTGAAATATGCCACAGAGTTTAAATGACAGATTTGTATTCTCACCCCCCAACTTAAATAAAACATTGTTCTCAATGTTTAAGAATCAGAATTGAATAACTAAATAGGGTAGAATACACCTGATGTGGGATATGGGTGGCTTGCTTAGCATCAAAGATGGTATTTGTCAAAATAAAATTAACCTATAACAAAATATAGTAAACAATATATAAAAAGAAAATGAACGAAAAGAAAATGAAAGAAAAACATACGTGGAGATAGTCAAGATTGATATACTGGGTCCATAAGTGGAATGTCTTCCACTTCCGAAATTTGTCTATCAATTAAGATTTTGAGGCGCTAACCATTTACTTTGAAGATACATCCATCTTTTGGATTTTCTATTTCTACCGCCCCATTTGTGAAAACGTTTTTTACTATAAAATGGCCAGTCCATCTTGATTGAAGTTTTCCTGGATGCTTATGGAGTCTTGAATCATATAAAAATACTCGATCATTAGGCTTAAATGTTTTTCTCAAAATATTTTTATCATGAAATGCTTTCATTTTAGCCTTATAGATATTGGAGTTTTCATAAGCATCATTTCTTAATTCTTCTAATTCCGTCAATTGGAATTTTCTAACTATTCCTGCTTTTTCCAAGTCAAAAATGGCCCAATATGCTCGATGCTCGAGCTCCACAGGCAAGTGTCAAGGTTTTTCAAAAACAAGTCTATAAGGTGACATGCCTAAGGGAGTTTTGAAAACTGTACGGTAAGCCCAAAGCGCATCGATTAGTCTCAAAGACCAATCTTTCCGATTCGGGTTGACTGTTTTTTCTAAAATTTGTTTAATTTCTCTATTCACAAGTTCAACCTGTCCACTTGTCTGAGGATGGTATGCAGTAGAAAGCTTATGTATCACCCCATATCTTTTTATTAAAGCTTCAAAAGAGCGGTTGTAAAAATGCGTACATCGGTCACTAATGATAACACGTAGGGTACCAAATCGAGATAATATATTTTCTTTGAGAAATTTAATTACCGTCCTGTTATCATTGGTCCTGTAAGGTGCTGCCTCTACCCATTTTGACACATAATCTACTGCCACAATAATATATAAATATCCAAAAGAAGGAGGAAATGGTCCCATAAAATCAATGCCCCAACAGTCAAAAATTTCAATTATCAAAATTGGGTTTAAGGGCATCATATTACAACGGGTCATAACTCCTAACTTTTGACATATTTCGCATGAGCGACAATAGATATTTGTATCTTTAAACAAGGTGGGCCAATAAAATCCACACTACAGGATTTTTGCAGCGGTTTTCTTCATTGAAAAGTTGCCACCACAAGTTTGGGAATGACAAAATTTCAAAACGCTTACAATCTCTTCATCAGGGATGGAATGCCTTAAAATTTGATCAAGGCAGTATTTGAAAAGGTAAGGATCATCCCAGTAGAATTTTTCGTACCTCAATCATGAATTTCCTTTTGTCTTGGATGCTAAAATCTTTTGGTATTTCACCTACAGGTAAATAGTTCACAATATGAGCAAATCATGGTAGAAAAGTAATAGAAAGTAAATGTTCATCAAGAAAATCATCTTTGATTGGTATGTGGTCAAAAGTGTCCTCGAATGTGAGTCTAGAGAGATGGTCCGCCACTACGTTCTCCACTCCTTTCTTGTCCTTGATGGTGATGTCAAATTCCTGTAAAAGCAAAATCCATCGTATTAATCGTTTCTTAGCATCCTTCTTTGTAAGAAGGTACTTGAGGGCCGCATGATTTGTAAAGATAATGATGGGAGAACCAATCAAATAAGTGCGAAATTATCCAAAGGAAATACTACAGCTAACAACTCTTTTTCAGTGGTGGAGTAATTCATTTGGGCACTATTTAGAGTTCGACTAGCATAGTAAATGACAAAAGGTTTCTCTTCTCTTCGTTATCCAAGAACAGCACCTACAGCAAAATCACTAGCATCACACATAATTTTAAAAGGTAAATTCCAATCAGGTGGTTGCATTATTGGTGCTGAAGTAAACTTGCCAATTAATGTTTTGAAAGCCTCTTGACAGGCTTGTATCCATTCAAATGGGGCATCCTTAACTAGGAGGTTACATAGTGGTCTAGATATGGCAGAAAATTTTGTATGAATCTCCTATAAAAACCTGCATGACCAAAAAATGATCTTATATCCTTGACTGTCCCAGGTGTAAGCAATTTAGAGATCAATTCAACTTTTGATTGATCAACCTCCAATCCTTTGGAAGAAATAATATTCCCTAAAATAATACCTGAAGGTACCATAAAGTGACATTTTTTCCAATTTAAAACTAATTATTTTTATTCACAACGAGTCAGTACTCTTTCTAAACTCATTAAACATGCATCAAAAGAAGATTCAAAAACAGTCAAGTCATCCATAAAAACTTCCATGCACTTTTCAACCATATCACTAAAAATACTCATCATGCAACGTTGAAAAGTAACTAAAGCATTACACAGTCCAAATGGCATTCTACAAAAAGCATAAGTACCGAAAGGACAAGTAAAAGTAATTTTATCCTGGTCTTTTAATGCAATTTCAATTTGATAATAACTAGAATAACTATCCAAAAAGAAATTAAAAGGATGACCGCTCGAGAATTTGATCAATAAAAGGAAGCGAAAAATGGTCTTTTCGTGTGGCGGCATTTTATTTTCTGTAATAAATGCACATCCGCCAACCAGTCACCAGTTTTGTAGGGACTAACACTCCGAGGTCATTTTTTATCACAGTTACCCCTGACTTTTTAGGAACAACCTGCGTAGGACTTACCCATTTACTATCAGCAATAAGATATATCATTCCTGCATCTAATAGTTTCAATACTTCATTTTCACAACTTCTTTCATTGTGGGATTGAGTCTACGCTGGGGGTCTCTTCGAGGATTAGTTCCTTCCTCTAAATTTATTTTATGAGTATAGATCAGGGGACTAATGCCTTTAATATCAGCAATACTCCATCCTAGAGCTGATTTATACTTGCATAAAATCCGAATTAATTTCTCACATTGAGACTCGGGTAATTCAAATAAAATAATAACAGGAAAAGTATCACATGGACCAAGGAAAACATGATTTAAACCCTTAGGTAGGGATTTTAATTCAACTTTAGGGGCTTCCCTACTTGAAGGAATTTGTATTTCTCTTTTTCCAAGCAAATTCTCAAACTTTGGTTGCCATGCCTGTATGCTATAATCATGAGTTCTGTCAAAAATAGCACAAATGTCAACTACATCAGATGAATCACTTATATGATTAAATTCAGAACTAACAATAAAGTATTCAAGGGGATCTGAGTCATGAGTTGTAAGAACTTCCATTTATATAAGTGAGTCAATCATGTATGTCTGATGACACTCGACATCCTCTTCTGACTGTTTTGCACTATGAAAAATATTTACCTCAAGAGTCATATTGCCAAAAGAGAGTTTCATCAATCAATTTCTGCAATTGATAAGTGCATTAGAAGTAGAAAGAAAAGGTCTACCTAAAATTAATGGAATTTTAGAGGTGATTTCTACAACAGAACTAGTGTCTAGAATTAAGAAATCAACAAGATAATAAAATTTGTCAACTTGAATTAAAACATGCTCTACCACACCCCGTGGTGCTCTGACTGAACGATCAGCCAATTGCAATACCACAGAAGTTGGTTTGATTTCTCTCAATCCTAATTGCAAATAAATAGAATATGGTATCAAATTCACACTAGTCCCTAAATCTAGCAAGGCCTGTCCAAGCTCATGATTGCCAATGTTGCATGTGATAGTTGGACATCCAGGATCCTTGTACTTAGGGGGAATTCACTGTTCAATTAGAGCACTAACTTGCTCTGTCAAGAATGTTGTCTTCTTCACATGATGCTTCCTCTTAACTATACACAAATCTTTGAAAATTTTTGCGTAAATAGGAACTTGTTTAATTACATGCAAAAGAGAAAGATTAATTTTTACCTATCTAAAATTTTCCAAAATATCATTGCTATGATCTAGAATTTGTTTGCTTGACTTTAATGCTTGGGGAAAAGGTACCTTACCAGGATTTTTTGTTACCTCAAGTTCCTCGGGTTTTGTTACCTCGAGTTCTTTGGGAAGTTTAGGACTGCTGCTATCTTGATCTTTCTCTACATTCTTTGTTTTGTCTATTATTGGATCACGTAGAGACTTACCACTTCGTGTCACAATGGCGTTTACGTCCTTCAGGTCCTTGTGCCATATGTTGACTATGAGGTACAGACTGAGTTTGAGAAGGAAACTTACCTTTCTCATTCATAGTCAAAGAACTCATTATTTTAGACACCTGGCTCTTTATTTCCTTATTTTCTTCGACAACCTGCGTAATCAAATATTCAAATTTCTGATTAGTCTTACCCTGTATTTCAATAAAAGTATGCAAAGTATCTTCTAAAGAATTTCTAGAATATTGAAGTGCATGGTATGGTGTAGAATATGATCTAGAGGGTTGTGTAGGCTGCTGGTTTTCAGACTTCTAGCTAAAGTTGGGATGATTACGCCATCCTGAGTTATAGGTTTCAGAGTAAGGTGTGAAGAGCTTTTTGTACATACCCAGAGCACTACTTTGTTCCTTATACATACCATTCATGTTAGTATGTGTAGGACACTCTTGGGCATGATGATCTATCCCACCACAGACAACACATGGCCCAAAAGATTCTGCATGATTAGCCATGTGTGTTGGTTTTGAGTTTTTGGTTTTCAATAACTCTAATTCTCTGGTGAGCATTTCAACCATAGCCTTAAGATTATCCTCCTCTCTTAGATGGTAAATACCACCACTCAGGTTTGCTGTAGGTCGTGACTTGTTTGTGCTATCAATAGCACTTGGTCCAGTCCAAGTATGAGCTTTGTCAGCAAGCTCATTGAGGTACTCTATGGGCTCATCGGGATTTTTCTGTAAAAATTCTTCATTGCACATCATTTCCACGAATTGACGTTCCCTAGGCGTAAGCCCTTCATAGAAATAACTCACTAAGCGCCAATTCTCATATCCATGGTGGGGACACATACTCAGTAATTCTTTAAATCTTTCCTAAGACTGGTACAAAGTCTCATTATCCTTTTGTGCAAAAATAGAGATTTGTCTTTTTAAAGCATTGGTCTTATATTGGGGAAAGTATTTATTGAAAAACACTTGAGTCATCTCACTCCATGTTCCAATAGACCGTGGTCTTAGTGAGTACAATCAGCTCTTAGCTTTATCTTTCAAAAAAAAAAAGGAAAGAACTTTAGCCTTACTGTGTCGTTAGTGGTACTTTAACTGTGGAATGTTGTAACTACTTTCTCAAATTCCCTAATATGAACATAGGGGTTTTCACTTTTTAGACCATGGAAAGTCGGAAGTAATTGTATCATTCCTGTTTTGAAATGTACATGACAAACATTAGGTGAGAACATAATACAGGATGGTGTGGCTGTTCGTGCGGGATGAAGATACTCTTGGAGGATTCTAATAGGTTGGTCCGCGTGTTCACTCATCGCGTCAGAATTGGATGAATTATCAAACAAGCGATTAGAAAAATTAGATTCTGAATCTGATTCTAGCACGGGTCTACTAGCAAACTGTCCAAAAGCGTCTCTGTACCTACGCATGCAAAGTAAAGAAACGTGTAATACTGAAAAAAAATTAATTATGAAAAGAAAAGTAAAATAAAATAAAGATGCAGAAAGCTAAAAAAAAAAATGAACGAAGTTACCGATCTTTTTTTTTTTTTTTACAAACTACTAAAAAAAACTACAAATTCTTCTACTGTCTCCCCTGCAACGGCGCCAAAATTTGATTACGCCTAAAGAATAACGCGGTCGTTTGCAGTATAGCTTTGGAATGTCGATTCCACGGGGAGATGAATTGAAGAATTGAAGAATAGTAACGAAATTAACAAAAAGATTTAGACAAGTGCGAAAAGTAAATTTTAGAGTGTAACGTAAATTAAAACTAAATGAGTAATTTGAAAAGTATAAAAATGAGACGAAAAGTAGAGCGTAGGAAATTTCTTGTGTATTTGTGGTATTCAAATTTATTCTTAATTCATTGATAACTCAATTAAAAATTTATGTCCAAATTCTTAATCGGAATATATAATATTAATAACCAAAATTTAAATCAAATGTAACTCTTTGAAAAATCATTTTTCGCGCTTAACTCTCATAAATTGTTATCGACATTGAGAAAATTCAACGACGACAATATACCCAAGAGACGATATTGCAGTAGAAAATTAAATCAATATAGACAATCAATTGCTCCAAACATAATTATAGAACTAATTCACTCAATAGAAAAAGCATGACTGAATCCATAAACGAAATATATTCTATAATTATTTAAAGACGAAAAATATCACAAATAAATTGAGAATAATAGAACAAAAGAATTGTAATATTTAAAGACTAAATACATGAATAAAAAATAAATTACAAACACTATCACACACACAAGTTCATCTCTAGCCCTCCTTGAGAATTTAGTTACACATTGAAAATATGCAACGAAAATTCTCCAAGAGATAATATGGAAGAGCCAACCATTATTTTCTTCTCTCTTCTTTAGTTTTTCTTTTCTTTTCTCAAGCTCTCAAAACAATGATTCTCCAAGGCATCCAAGCATACTAAGCATGGTTTTAGAACACACACCCCTCCCTTCTATTTATAAGCATCCTTCATTTAAGTTATCATGACAAAATCATCACAATTTCAACTTGTTTTGCCATGTGTCATTCTTGAATCCAAGTGATTTGTAAGTTGTCATTTTGATCATTTGTTTTCCCACTATGCATGATCTAGATTTTACTTGTGGGTGGAGTGTTTCAATTTGGCTTCTCTATCCATTAGTTGTTTTGTATGAATTAATATCTTGTGGTCAAATAATTTATCTTGAAGAAACTTAAGTGCACTTCATCTTGCATATGAGTTGATCATTGAATTTTCAAATTGGTGTAAAAGTGTTTGATGGAAAATATTATGATGACATTTGGATTTGATGCAAGTGGCTAAAGAATATTCATGAACGTCAAGTGCAGGTGCGTCCACTGGATGGTCGAGCGGCTATCTCTTAAAACATAGATATCTCTTGCAGTTCTATAACTTTTATGTTTTATGTTTTAAAAGTTATAGATATCTCTTGCGGTTCTATATCATCTTGAATCAGCTCAATCGAAAATTAGATGAGAGAGTTATGCCCATATTACGAAAAGATGTCAGAACTGTCTAAAATTCTGCAATTATCTTCATTTGCTCCTAATGCCTCTATTTGTGTCCTAAATCAAAATATAAGAATAATAAATATATTTAGGCATCAAATAAAAATAAAATACTAAATATTAAAAGAGAAAAATATGGCATTTAATATTCTCATCAATATATTAAATCATGCTTATATCTATCTCAAGATAAATTACCATTAATTTTAATAACATAAGTTATCTCTATTATTTTCTCATTTCTTTTAACATTTAAATATAGTATTTAGAGTAAATTTTTGTGCACTCATCAAGTGCTTAGTTGGCTTCATTCAACGCATGCATCTAACTCATCTAACTTATCTATTAGACCTTCAAGTTTGCAAATTTCCCTGTAGTACTAGGGTGCTTATCGTGATTAATAATGTATTTATAATATTAGTTAAAATTATATCTAACGTTATTATTCAAATAATATAATATTATAAAAGTGGATAATAACACATATACAAATAAAACAAAAATTCTATGTGCAATTATTTTGACATAATACTCTTTATATACTTCACTAATATGATAATTGGTTGTATCTCTTGTTTTAATATAAAGTAATTGTTTGACCAATCACATATATCAGTATTGGTGTGCACAAAAAATATACAAAAATAATTATATGTTACATAATTCCTTCATAATGCATTTAGACCAAACTTTGTAGAAATTTTCATGATTTGGGAGCAAAAGTTGTTAGAAATTGTATACGTATAGAGATTGAAAGAAAAGAACAGTGAGATGACTGTTAATCTGTCTCTTAAATATATATTGTATCTCACTCGTAGAGAGTTCTGCAAAAAAGAATTAAAAGTAATTATGTCTTCAGGATATAACACTATTTGTATAGTGTGCAGATTGGAACACTAACATTTTGGACAAAAAGATGTAATAGCAGCAGATATAACGTTTCAGTTAAAAAAAATGTGACAGTTATTGTTTGAAGAGTTATAAAAATAATTGTAATTGACAGTTAATCACAACTGTCAAAATAGTGATCAGACACATCATTTCGCTTAGTAAAATAATTTCGTCACTTGTGACGATGTGTATGTGCTAAGTGCTACTAAAGCGTCAATACGTCGAGCACCTCACTTGTGGCGATGTGTACATGCTAAGTGCGTCTAAAGCGTCAATGAGTCGTGCACGCATGCGTGCGATCAATGCTTCGCACTGAGAGTGTCTACTCTTTTATTTATTTTATGTATAGTAAAATGTATTCACTTATAAACCATAATATATTTCACTGTCTAATCAATGTAGGATTAAAAAAATATATTAGAAAAAATTTTCAAAAAAATAGATAATTTAAAATTTTGGATAGAGTTTTTGAAAATCAAATTTGAAATATAATTTAAAATAATCTAACAAAACTGACTCTTATGCCATGCTTTCATTTTTTAATTAGGCCATTATTATCGCTGTGGGAGCTATATGTATTAGTATACAAATGGCCTCTTCATGCGTTTAGACCAAACTTTGTAGAAATTTTCATGATTTGACCGTCCCTAGGTTTAGATCTTCGTTCCGAGAGATCATATACCTAATTCAAGGTTTGGATATAGATAATCATGTTCGGCTTTTTGATGGCCGCAAAGCTGGTTGCTTCTTCTTCTTATTATCACATGCATGACCTTTAAACTTCAGAGTACATGAATGTCATTAATTGGTATAGAGAAATTGGATCCAGACCTATAAGCTTTCAAATAATATATATATATTATATAAATTCGTATAATCTTCTGCATCTAATCAAATATAAATAAAGTCGTGTGTGAGGCAAAGAACTGCAGTACTGGACAAAGAAAAGCTCAAACCGCATGGGTAAACAGAAAAACAATTCACGTTGAAGTAGAAAAATAAAACAATTGGCCAGTTTGTGGTCCTTAAATTCTTACATGCACTTCAGACAACTGTAGATTAATATGTAAGACTCCTATGCATTAAAAACAAGTACTAAAATTTGCCAGTTGAAAGAGGATGGCCTGACTTCTAATATGTAACCAAAAAAAAAAAATTACATGATATTGTTGATCAAAATTATAGAAATACTTGATTTTCAAGAGGAAAGCGGAATCACTTAATAGATCAGTTCTTCAATCTAACTCGTCTGCTTTCATCTGCCGTCAAGGCACCAATATTGCACGCATCCATTTGCATGGAACACTCAAAATTCATGCTGCACAAGCCGGTACCAGGCATCTTGAAAAGAACCCCAGCATTTTTTTCTACGATTTAAAAGATAGATTGGAATTATCAGTTATGCCAAATTAAAATGATTCTTATTTAAAAAAGAGAAAGAAAAAGAAAAAAATCAGTTAATCAAAATGAAAGGATTTATACAAACAATTAGCTGTCTAGACTCAGACCAATACATGAATGTGCATACTAAAACTAGAATAATGATAGTCTTATTATTATTCTATAATTTTTTTCTTATTATTCTATAATTTTTTTATTATTATTTTATTTTTAAAAAAAACTATTAAGAAGGTAATTATTAATAAAATTGTAGATTAATTTTAATTTTTTTAATGATTAAAAATGTTTAAAAAAATATTTAAAAAATAATTAAAAAATAAAAATTCCTAATATATTAAGAAAATTAAACAAGTAATAATGCAGTAGTAAGCGTATATTATCCACAATCCATTAAAAAAAAGCGTATATATAATATCTAAAACTACTGGCAATATGAGACATAAATGATAGTTGAAAATTGGAACACACCTGCTTGGAAGTATGGAGGTCGGGAGGAATTTTGTAGAGATCCTCGTCAACAGGTTTAGGCCTGACATCTGCAGAGATTACCCTAAGAGGCCGTGGCGGCTGCCGACTAGGTTTCCTTGCCGGTTCCGTCACGTCACACACCTTCCCTACCTTTTTCTGCTCCTTAACGTGCGGGCAATATCGTCTTTCTTTCCCCCTTTTCTATACATGTCCAGAACCCCATATTTCCACGCCTCATCATTATTGAAACCAAAAAATGTGCATTCTTTGTGATGTTTGCAATGTCTTGTAAATTAGTTCAGAATGTTAACTAAGAATGTTTTGTGGCGAATAAAAAAAAAAAGAACAGTCTTTCTCGATTTTTAAATATTTATTGATGCGACGAGTATCAATAATGTAATGCAATTATGCATTTGCAGATCTCGTAGAAAAACTCAGAGCAAGACAAAAGCGATGCTTTTTCTTTTTACAATATTTTTTTTCAGCCACTTTGGAATGACAATAATGTCAAAGAAAAAAGTATGCCAATTTTTCCACTTCCTTGACTATGCAGAATGCAGTTTGAAATTTTCGAGATGAATTCGTGAAACGTGTACGATCAAACGAAATATGGAAAATGACACCGTTAACAGCACGACATTTTTGTTTTCTGTAAATATAATATGTATATCTAACACAGTTTGACTCCTACGACAAACAGTTCAAGTTTTGACGTAGAAGTCTGAACACGCGCTTCCCAACATGTTTTCCGTGGAATAACATGACTTCCTCATCTTCGAGCAAAAACAAAGTGTTTTACATTACAAAACAGATTTCTTTCTCCTCCTCTTAGCACCAAAATGCATATAATATCTTTAACCTAAGGAACACATCAAAGATGCAGACTAGTTTGTTGTAAATGTAAAAGAGGGAGTGAGAGTCTTTTTGTTTTTTCTTTTATATATGAAAAAAAATGAAAAAACAAAAAAATAAACTGTGATAAGAAAATGGACCTTGCGGGGTGGAGGAAGAACAGTAGTACGAGAAGGTTTCTTAAAATGGACGGCGTACAAGTCGCCACTCACGCAGGGATCAGTATCTCCGGCGGAAGAACTGTGTCGAATCAAACCGGCCTGCCTTGCACATTCGAAGTACTGAGTGATTGGCAAGTCGTTTGTGAAATCCCAGTCCCCGAACGCCGGAATTTGTCCGCTCCTCCTACGGTTCTCCTACAAAATCATCAGCAACATCTTCACATTCATAACCACACAGAGGATTTGACAGAAACAAACAAGGAAAAAGAAAAGTTGGGGACGAAGAGAAGAGCTACTTACATCCATTGGTTGTTTGTGGGACTAGAGAGGGCGAAGAGAAGAGTAGAAGGGAATAAAAGTGCAAGAAAGGAAATGTACGGAGATTGGTGCGGAATTCTATGATTTGGAGTTGAAAAGGAGGTATGAGGAGCAGAAAGGTTAAAAAAAACCTATGGGGATTCCTTATATATAAAGTATCAAACCCAGAGCCCAGAGAGATATAACTTCAGAAACTCAGAATCAGAAAAAGAGGAAAGGGTTATCTTTTCGTTGTTTCTATGGGAAATAAACAGTGACATAGTGTTTAGGTAAAGGAAGCACAACCACAGGTTTTGATTAGAGTCAACTTTTATTCAGTCAAAAGATGCAGCAAGAGCTTTTTTTTTTCAAAGAAAATGAAAAAATAAAAAAGATGGAGCTGTTGGCACTTGATAATAGATAATAGGGTATCAAATCGTGTCAACGGGTCGTGTTCGTGTCGTATCAAAACATGTATATTATACTATATAGGTCAACCTTAACTCGACTCGTTAAACTTATCGTGTCAAAATCTCAAATCCTAATACAACCCGTTAACATAACGTATCGTGTCGTGTCAACCCGTTATGATCTATTAGTAAATATTATGAAATAAATTAATACAATAAAATATGATACGTTTCAACCTGTTTATGTAAATATGTTGAATATGTTCAAAATTAATCCTTTTGACCTAATTAAACTTCGCATAATTTTATACAAATATTAAAATCACAATATTTATAAAAATTATAATACTAACTATAAGTATAAATTATAATATAAATAATAAAAATATTGAAATTAAGATTCTAACAATTTTATTTTTAAATGTAAGGGTATGTTTGTAATTTTAACTTTCTTAACGTGTTATAACGTGTTATAACGAGTCAAAACAGGTTGACCCGCTATCAACCCGTTAAACAATCGTGTCATAACGGGTCAACGAGTCGTGTGATATATTGTCACCCTTACTTGCTATTCCTAGTTAGGAGCAGTCCCACGGACTCTTCATATTAGCATTTTTTTTATAAAATATAATTTAAAATTATTAAATGCATGTCTCAATAGACTCTTCATAATAAAAAAAAATTATGAAAACATAAATAGTGGCACAAGTACTCTTCAATTTTAAATATTTTTTATTATTATTTTTATTTACTGTTGTTGGTCATCTTCAAGTTCATGAATGTCGTCTTCAAGTACTGACCTATCGTCAGCCACCAACAACTACATTGTCGGCATCAGCGATATCAGATGATGCCAACAACCAACTCCTGGCAATCACAACTCCAACAACAAAGCATTAATCTTCCACACACAGATCGAAGTTCGAACATGAGTTTCGGACTATTTGAAACTCGTTTGACCTACCGCCGACCACCATGAGTTACATTATCGGCATCGTCTCACGCCGACGACCAATCCCTAAAAATCTCATATCCGGTAACTGAGTCGTCGTCTTTCACGCGCCGTTCAACAACCTATTTCCAAATCAGACTTTTTTTAAATTTATAAAATAAATCTTATTAAAATAAAATATGAATCATTTAAAAGATATAAAAATAAATAAAAATGTTGATAAATAATAAAATGTAAAAATAAATAGATAGAATAAAAATAATATATTTTAAAAAAAAATTATCTATTTCATTGTGAGTGATATGATGATCGATCCACTTTCATTGTGAGATGGTAGCATGGGTTGGCTTCTCTTTTTCAATCTTTTCAACTCTTGCCGACTATTAAAAAAAAATGTCCATCTTTTGCTTCATGGTGGTTGATGATGCATCCAATCCAGCGCCATGCCCTATACAAAGTAAAGGAGACTTTTGCGCCGGTTCACGCGGCAGACAGGTTATGGACCCCCAAGTCCCATGTTCCCACATAGGCAGGGCTAGATTTGGGAAATAAATCTCTAGCCAGTAGTGGAGGCGTGCCTGCCTGACCGTTTGACGAAACGGATCGAAAAAGGCTTTTTCCTTTGATTGGTAAGAGCATTGACTTTAGATTAATTAAATTTTTTTTATAAATTTATATATATTAAAAAATTTTGATTATATTTGATTAATTGTAAAAAATAAAAAAATAAAAAAATAAAAAAATAAAAAAAATAAAAAAATAAAAAAATAAAAAATAAAGCTCGACCCATTCAAATGAATGCTGAGACTTTAGAATTTTGTAAAAATGAAATTTCTGATCTTCTTCAGAAAAGATTAATCAGGCATAGTAAGTCACCCTGGTCGTGTGCTGCTTTCTATGTCCAGAAAAATTCTGAGTTAGAACGAGATTCACCTCGCCTTGTCATAAATTACAAACCCCTGAACAAAGTGTTAGAATGGATAAGATATCCCATCCCTAACAAAAATGACTTAATTCAGAGGTTGAGTGAAGCCATAATCTTTAGTAAGTTTGACCTTAAGTCTGGATTTTGGCAAATCCAAATTAGGGAGTCGGACCGTTATAAGACTGCATTTTGTACTCCTTTGGGTCATTACGAGTGGAACGTGATGCCATTCGGTCTAAAAAATGCCCCTTCTGAGTTTCAAAACATTATGAACGATATTTTCAATAGTTTTTCTCATTTCACTATTGTTTATATCGATGATATTTTAATTTTCTCTAAATCCATTAATGATCACTGGAAACATTTGTTGGCATTCCTTGACATCGCCAAAAGAAATGGACTAGTGGTTTCTGCTAAGAAAATTAAACTTTTCCAAACCAAGATTAGATTCCTTGGTTTTGATATTTGTACCAGTAAGATCAGGCCAATTCAAAGGTCAATCGATTTTGCTGAAAAATTTCCTGATGTCATTATAGATAAAACTCAGCTCCAGAGATTTCTTGGTTCACTAAATTATATCGCTGATTTTTATAAAGATCTGAGAAAACGGTGCCGTCCTCTCTTCTAGAGACTTCGTACCAACCCTTCTCCGTGGACTGATATTCACACAAATCTTGTTAAGGAAATTAAGACATATGTCAAAACTCTTCCATGTCTTGGAATCCCTAATTCTGAATATTTTAAAATTGTTGAAACAGATGCCTCTGACATTGGTTATGGTGGCATTCTGAAGCAATGTATTTCACCAGGTTCTTCTGAACAAATTGTTCGTTTCCATTTCGGGACCTGGAATCATGCACAATTAAATTATAGTACTATTAAAAAAGAAATTTTATCTATAGTACTATGCATTTCTAAATTTCAATCTGATTTATTAAATCAAAAATCTCTTTTAAGAAATGATTGCAAAAGTGTTAAGTATGTTTTAGAAAAAGATGTTGAAAACATTGCATCTAAACAAATTTTTGCACGATGGCAAGCTATTTTAAGCATTTTTTATTTTGATATTGAGTATATAAAAGGATCGGATAACTCTATCCCTGATTTTCTTACCCGTGAATTTCTGCAAAGAAAAAAATGAGTAAGAAAAAGAAACCAGAGAAGACTGAGAGCTCCCAGAGGCCTCCACTTCTCCCAGCACCTCCTGCCTCTCTTTGATGCCAACTTTCCCACTGGAAATTGCAAATAGATACACAGTTCTGGGAACTATGCCCAGACCTGTAACCCCAAGTTCGTTTGCTATGGCAGTAACCATGCCACATGATCCCTTGTCCAACCCTTTGGGTAGAACAAGGCCTAGATTCCCTGCTCCTAACAGAGCAGAAAGTTTTCAAAAATCACATTTTCAAAGTCTGTTCTACATTGAGAATATTGAAGAAACAGATCATTTCCAAATCGCTTTTCATTATTTTTCGCCAGGATGGCACTGGGTTCCTCGTAATCCAAAAAAAGATTTGAAATTTTTTCTTTCTATTCTCTCCCATACGGGATCGATCTACTTGAAACCACTTTATGATAAAGTGGATCCTTCAAAGATCTTTTCCCATCCTCGTAATCTATCGTTGTACCAGGGAACGGCCCTGATTCCGCTCAATAGGCGGCAAAGCCGACCATATGTATGCAATGCATAAACATAAATAATGAAGATAGATTTAAAATAAAAATATTCTTCATTATAATCACAAGATTCACAAAATTACAAGATTATGTCTTGCAGAGAGGATTCCTTACAAGTTTTCTTATCGTAAGAAATGGGTGGAATGAACTCTGCCTCTAAACTAAAAACTGAACTCTCCTTATATAGATGGAGAGGTATTACAAAAGAAACCCGGAGTAGATCACAGGAGACGAACAAAAAGGAAAAGTAGCCGAAAGTAGCCGAAAGTAAACAGTAACCACACCACGTGATTACTTTTTGAAAAAGTAAAGCTGTCTGCGCCGAAAGCTGGGCAGTCAGGCAATGATGTTGTCCGCACCGAAAGATATTTTGTCTTCTAGTGCTGACTGGCTCAAAAGGTGTCGGCAGTGGGGACATCTTGTCTTTATCTGCTGACCGATCTTGACTTTTGTGGACTGGCAATTAAGGCTCTCCGAGATCAGGCGAAGAGTATTCTTTGTCGTGTCCAAAGTATTTGTACAGGTCATTAGAGTCATGTTCTGACTGTTCTGATTCACTGCTGGCTTCTTCATCAATGGACTGTTTCAATAGCATCATGCTATTGTGTTGTCCTTCAATCTGTTTCTTTAGTATCTCAAGCATCTCTTTGTTCTGCTTTTTCTTGGAGTCTTTTTTCGAAGAGGCTGAACTTTCTGTTCTGAATACTTCTTCTTTGGAGAAGAAGAAGGCTTCTTTTCTGGTGAAGTCTTTTTCTTCTGTTTGGAAGATGAACTTGGAGTATCCTTAGGTTCAAGAAGTGGAAAAGGAAACTCGATCTGATTTTTTGACTTTGGTGATGGAAACTCCTCTCGGTCTTTTAGATTTGGTGCCGAGACAGGAAAATCCTTTAAAGCTTTAGTCAAAAAATTATCAGGGATCTGGGTTTTATCCCAGTATTTAACATAAAATCTGCGGACAAGAATGTCTGCAGTTTTCTCATAGGTCCAATTAAGGATCCATGGTAATTTGTAATGAGCACAAAAATGGATTAAAAATGAGAATTTAGAATGAGGGGAATCCATTTTTGGGGTTACCGATTTAATATGATCAAGGACAGGCTGTAGGCCTGGCGGATAGATATCTGGAATGGGGCCAAAATATTGCCACCATTGGATGAACCAAAGAGGGATCTTTGGAACGAACTTTTTATCAAAATTAAAGAACCAAGAATGAGACATACTTGATGTCTGATAAAAAGGAAAATGGAGCCAGGCGTCGATATAATCATGATAATTATATTTAATCTGGGTATCCGGAATACTTTTAAGAGTATTCGGATTCTGTCCCCATTGATCAGGTGTTAGAATTCTGACAATAAAACAAGAATGGGAAAAGATCTTTGAAGGATCCACTTTATCATAAAGTGGTTTCAAGTAGATCGATCCCGTATGGGAGAGAATAGAAAGAAAAAATTTCAAATCTTTTTCTGGATTACGAGGAACCCAGTGCCATCCTGGCGAAAAATAATGAAAAGCGATTTGGAAAGGATCTGTTTCTTCAATATTCTCAATGTAGAACAGATTTTGAAAATGTGATTTTCGAAAACTTTCTGCTCTGTTAGGAGCAGGGAATCTAGGCCTTGTTCTACCCAAAGGGTTGGACAAGGGATCATGTGGCATAGTTACTGCCATAGCAAACGAACTTGGGGTTACAGGTCTGGGCATAGTTCCCAGAACTGTGTATCTATTTACAACTTTCAGTGGGGAAGTTGGCATCAAAAGAGAGGCAGGAGGTGCTGGGAGAAGTGGAGGCCTCTAGGAGCTCTCAGTCTTCTCTGGTTTCTTTTTCTTACTCATTCTTTTCTCTGCAGAAATTCACAGGTAAGAAAATCAGGGATGGAGTTATCCGATCCTTTTATATACTCAATATCAAAATCAAAAATGCTTAAAATAGCTTGCCATCGTGCAAAAATTTGTTTAGATGCAATGTTTTCAACATCTTTTTCTAAAACATACTTAGCACTTTTGCAATCAATTCTTAAAAGAAATTTTTGATTTAATAAATCAGATTGAAATTTAGAAATGCATAGTACTATAGATAAAATTTCTTTTTTAATAGTACTATAATTTAATTGTGCATGATTCCAGGTCCCGGAATGGAAACGAACAATTTGTTCGGAAGAACCTGGTGAAATACATTGTTTCAGAATGCCACCATAACCAATATCAGAGGCATCTGTTTCAACAATTTTAAAATATTCAGAATTAGGGATTCCAAGACATGGAAGAGTTTTGACATATGTCTTAATTTCTCTAACAAGATTTGTGTGAATATCAGTCCACGGAGAAGGGTTGGTACGAAGTCTCTGGAAGAGAGGACGACACCGTTTTCTCAGATCTTTATAAAAATCAGCGATATAATTTAGTGAACCAAGAAATCTCTGGAGCTGAGTTTTATCTATAATGACATCAGGAAATTTTTCAGCAAAATCGATTGACCTTTGAATTGGCCTGATCTTACTGGTACAAATATCAAAACCAAGGAATCTAATCTTGGTTTGGAAAAGTTTAATTTTCTTAGCAGAAACCACTAGTCCATTTCTTTTGGCGATGTCAAGGAATGCCAACAAATGTTTCCAGTGATCATTAATGGATTTAGAGAAAATTAAAATATCATCGATATAAACAATAGTGAAATGAGAAAAACTATTGAAAATATCGTTCATAATGTTTTGAAACTCAGAAGGGGCATTTTTTAGACCGAATGGCATCACGTTCCACTCGTAATGACCCAAAGGAGTACAAAATGCAGTCTTATAACGGTCCGACTCCCTAATTTGGATTTGCCAAAATCCAGACTTAAGGTCAAACTTACTAAAGACTACGGCTTCACTCAACCTTTGAATTAAGTCATTTTTGTTAGGGATGGGATATCTTATCCATTCTAACACTTTGTTCAGGGGTTTGTAATTTATGACAAGGCAAGGTGAACCTCGTTCTAACTCAGAATTTTTCTGGACATAGAAAAGCAGCACACGACTAGGGTGACTTACTATGCCTGATTGATCTTTTCTGAAGAAGATCAGAAATTTCATTTTTACAAAATTCTAAAGTCTCAACATTCATTTGAATGGGCCGAGCTTTAGTGGGAATATTTTTCTCTGAAAAATCTTTAATATAAGGCAGAGAAACCTCATGTTTTTTCCGATTCCAAAAGGCATTGGGGAGATCGGAACAAATTTCAAAAACGAGTTTTTTATGAAAATCCTCAATTTTTGAATGCATTAATGGCTCAGTCAGATGCTCAGAAAATTTTCTAATTCTTACTTCTTGTTGAAGAGAGAGTAGATGGTGTTCCTTAGCAACGATCACAGAAATTTTTCCTCTTGAAGTATCAGTTTCAAGTTTGGAAACAAAATTAAATTTGACTTTCTGTCCGAAGGGGTCAGTGATAATCCCATCTTTCTCAGTTAAGAAAGAGCAAATAGAATTGATAAAAGGCATCCCTAAAATGACATCCCAAGTCATGTTTTTGACTAGGACAGACGGGATATGAAAACAAACATTGTCTTGACAGACATGGGCATCATTTAACTCATAGTTGATTTTCATCTTTGAACCATTAGCCGCTGATAGTCTTTCAGTAGACTTTTCAAAATACTTGGTTGGAACCAGGCCTTCACGGATACAATTAAGATCCGATCCAGAATCAATCAAAGCAATCACAGAGAACTCAAATTCTTTACAAACAATATTTTTGACTTTCGCATACCATTTAATAAGCATGGATTGTCTTAACAAGCAAACAGCCTTAGGACTATCCGAGGATTCATCATGGTCAGAAACTTTTGTTTCTTCATTATCGGAAGGATCTTGATCAAGAGCATGCTCAATTTTAAGAGTAATAAAATGTTGTTTTAAACTTGAATTTTCAAGTTTAAGATTATTAACCTCAGATTTGAGTTCAATAATCTCTTGCTTGATAATTCCGATTTCATGCTGTAAATCAGAGGTAGAAACATTTTTCGGTTTCTTATCGAAACGTTTTAATGTTTCTTGAAAACTGACTTTCTCTTGAGAAGATGACGACTCTCTACGAGCCATAGTCTTCCTGAGCTGGGCGAGATACTTTTCTTTTAGCTCAGTATTCTCAAGCTGAGAAATTAAATCAAGAAGAAGGTTCTGTTGTTCCTCCTCTTTAGTTAAAACATTAATTGTTTTAACTCCAGAAGATTTACAACAAGAACTACTGCAATTGCAGCCAAGCTTAATCATTGTTTGAACTGATGAATCTGATTCTGAATGATAGTTACTATCACTAGAACTATATTTATCACGTTTTGAAGATGAAGAACCAGAATTGTTATCGAGTAATTGAAACAATTCATGTTGCTCATCTTCACCAATATTTAAAACATTAAGCTTATTCTTCAATTTGGTGGATTTTTGAGAGTTTGGACAATTATTTGCATAATGTCTCTTCTTTCCACATTTAAAACATCTCTGATTTATATCAGAGTTTTTCTTTGGAAAAGATTTTTTATGAGGAATTCTTTTATGATCAGAAGGTTTTCTAAAGAAATCAGCATGGGTTTTTCTTTTCTTTTGAAAATAATCACCGTGAGGTTTTTGGGAAAACCTTTTCAAACGTTTTTTCTTTCTCTATTTGGATGGAGCAATTGGAGGA
Source organism: Platycarya strobilacea (assembly GCA_036898215.1). Taxonomy (NCBI): domain Eukaryota; kingdom Viridiplantae; phylum Streptophyta; class Magnoliopsida; order Fagales; family Juglandaceae; genus Platycarya; species Platycarya strobilacea. Next base: position 19,801,676 of record CM072555.1, on the reverse strand, counting down.
AGGCCAAATTGTTGACAGAAATTTCTCATCTCATATTTGGCTCTCTTTCTATCTTTCATCTGCTGAGAGATGAGCTTTTGATCATTGCACATACTAATACCGAGTTTTTTAATTACGCTAGTAATATCACCATAGGTGTAACTATCGTAATCTACTCTACCGGTACTATCAAGTAGTGCCTCCTTAACCTTAATGGCAAACAAACGAGGGAGACCATCAATGAATCTTTCTTTCCAGTAAGGCTTATCAGAATCATCACGCATTAAAACTCGTGAAATAAACACAGTTTCATACCAATTATAATATGACATGTTAGGACATCTCAGATTATTCAAATAATCAGAAAAGCGATTAGTCACATTTGAAGGCGTACCAATAAAAAAATAAAAAATAAAAAAATAAAAAATAAAGATAAAAATAAAAATATTCTTATTTTAAAACAATAAATAATAAATTTAAATTTTTCTTCAAATTTTTCTCTCTATTATTCATAAAATATGATCAAAATTTTTGATATATATATAAATTTATACTTTTAAAAAAAAAAAAAGCTTTTAGCCAATCTAATGCTCAACAATCACGTTTTCCAATTTTGATCTCATATGTTTTTAAATCTCGATTCATTTCATTTCATTATTAAAAAATAAAATTATATAAGTAGTTTAAAATCTTCAAATATTAAAAATAAAAATAATATTAAAAAATTTATTTTATAATAATATTTTATTTAATTTTTATTTCAATTTATCTCATTTTATCTAAAAAAAACAAATGAAGAATGCATGTATTATGTATTAGAAGAAAAACAAATGACTATACCATTTTGAAAACACTCTCATTAAATTGTTTAAAATTAAAAGATAATTTTAGTCATTATAAAGAGAAATAGTTTTTGGCTATTTAATTCACATAAGTCTTTACATTAAAAATGGTTATTGTTTTATTATATAATAATAAAATAATTTAACAATAATTTAATTTTTACAATTCACATCAAATCTTGATATTAGATTACCTATTTATTCATTATATAACAATGAATAATTAATAATTAATAATTAAAAAATATTTAATTATTAATTAATTTTATTTTGTCAGATTTTACTATTCTACTTATTATATATTAATTAAATAATCATATTCCAACAAATATGGATTAAAAAATTAATTAGTAATTATATTCTATTTAAATTAAATTACTAGTTAATAATTTTCTTTGCACTGGAAATGGCAATGAAATCAAACAAAAGCAACAAAAATGAAAAAAATGATTATATTGTGAGAAAAAAAAAATAGAGAGAGTAGAAACTAATAAAATAGAGATTTGACATATGAACAATGACTGTGAAAGTTGAAATAAATTTTGAAAATACTAATTAAAGTTCAAAATCTTTGGACTATAGCAAATTTAATATAGCCTTATTTTAAAGTTTAATAGCTAAAAATATATTAGATTTGATTTTTAACAAATTTAATGAGAGTGCTAGAGTAAAGTAAGTTTCATGTGCTTTATGTTTAAATAACAAGAGAAATTTAAGATCCATATAAAAAATATATATATAACTTTTCATCTTGGATTCTCACCTTTCTTTAAAAAATATATATATATATCAGGCTCGCCCTACAACTATATATATAACATTATTTTAAATTTAATATATAAATTTGGAAATCTACAACCAAAGAAGAAAGTTTGTTTCAAGTTATCGTTCACATTCAAACGTGACTAAAAACTGGATTACCCACTGGATTAGATTGCTAGTAGCAAATAGACATATAGCCCCTGTTATAAAACTTAAAGAAAGAAACTACTATTGCAAAAGAGAAATAAGAAATTCTCTCTGAAACTCTTAAGAACTGAAACTTTCTTTCTCTCTCTGTATTTTCTTATGAATTTCATTACAACTGAAACCCCTATTTATAGGTTTTGAAATTACTATGCAAGTTACTATGCAAGTCACTATGCAAGTCACTATGCAGAATTTAAAATAATAGTGGTGGAGTCATTCACATAATTTAGTGGTGGGACAGGGGGCGGCTGATAAATTTCATTCGTTCATTATACTCCCCCTTGAATGACTGCCAATAAGAAATCTGTCTCGTTAAAACCTTGCCAAGTAAAAACCTAGTGGGAAGAAAAACCAATGGCGAAGGAAAAAGAGTACAGTCTTCTTATGTATCCACAAGTGCTTTAAGATTGCCTCATTAAAACCTTGCAGAGGAAAACCCAGTGGGACAAAACCTCAGCGAAGGAAAAAGAGTACAATCAGCACATTTACTCCCCCTGAAAAGTGCATGACAAAAGATCTTTGAGTCTTCGCATTCCAATCTTATGCACAATCTTCTTAAATGTGGAAGTTAGTAACGCCTTTGTGAATAAATCTGCCAGATTATCACTAGATCGTATCTGCTTGACATTAATTTCACCTTTCTCTTGAAGTTCATGAGTATAAAAGAATTTAGGTGAAATATGTTTGATTCTGTCACCTTTGATATATCCTCCTCTGATTTGAGTGATACAAGCAGTATTATCTTCATATAAGATTGTTGGGCTATTATTGATCATGGGAAGTCCACACTTTTCCTGGATATGTTGAATAACTGATCTTAACCAAATACACTCTCGACTTGCTTCATGAATAGCAATGATCTCTGAGTAATTTGAAGAAGTAGCAGATAGTGTCTGCTTAACAGATCTCCATGATATGGCAGTATCTCCATAAGTAAATAAATATCCAGTTTAAGATCTACCTCTGTGTGGGTCTGAAAGATAACCTGCATCTGCATACCAATCAATTCTGAACTTGAACCACATTGATAAAATAATCCCATATCAACCGTACCATGAAGGTAACGAAGGACATGTTTAATGAATTCCAATGCCTTCGAGTTGGTGCAGAACTATATCTTGCAAGCAGATTAACTGAGAATGCAATATCTGGTCGAGTGCAATTTGCATGATACATCAAAGCTCCAATTGCACTAAGATATGGTACTTCAGGACCAAGAATTTCTTCATCGTCATCACAAGGACGGAATGGATCTTTCTTCACATCAAGTGTTCGAACAATCATTGGAGTACTCAGGGGATGAGATTTGTCCATATAAAAATGCTTTAGGACTTTCTCAGTGTACATGGACTGATGAATAAAAATTCCATTTGACAAGTGCTCAAGCTGCAGGCCAAGACAAAATTTTGTTTTGCCAAGATCTTTTATTTCAAATTCATTCTTTAAATATATAGCGGTTTTTTAGATCTCTTCAGGAGTTCCCACAATATTTAAATCATCAACATAAACCGCAATAATGACAAATCCGGATTCTGATTTTTTAATAAAAACACATGGGCATATAGGATTATTCTCAAATCCTTCTTTCAATAGATATTCGCTTAAGCGATTATACCACATGCGTCCGGATTGCTTCAAAACCATATAAAGATCTTTGTAGTCTGATTGAGTACATATTTCTAGATGTACTTGTAGATGCTTCAGGCATCTTATATCCTTCAGGGATTTTCATATATATGTCATGGTCTAAGGATCCATATAAATATGCAGTGACTACATCCATCAACCGCATTTCTAATCCTTTTGTAACAACCAGACTAATCAAAAATCTAAATGTGATTGCATCCATAACGGGAGAGTATGTTTCTTCATAATCGATCCCGGGTTTCTGCAGGAAACCTTGTGCAACAAGCCGTGCTTTGTATCGCACAATTTCATTTTTCTCATTACGTTTTCGTACAAATACCCACTTATATCCAACAGGCATTACACCCTTTGGTGTTTGGACAATAGGTCCAAATACTTCTCGTTTTGCTAGCGAATTTAATTTAGCTTCAATAGCTGTTTTCCATTTTGGCCAATCATTTCTACGTCGACATTCTTCGACGCTTTTTGGCTCACTTTCTTCATTACTTCTGGTAATGTCAAGGGCCATTTTATATGAAAATATGTTGTCGACAACAGTTTTATTTCTATCCAGAATTTCTCCAGTTTTCATGAAATATATTGAGATCTCATTATTTTCAGGTACCTGTTCCTCTTCAGGGGAAAACATTTCATGACACACCTCTTCAGGAGGTCCCTTTTTAGGAGATTTATACTCTTCAGGAGTTTCCTCTTCAAGAGGTTCTGGAATAGAAGATTTAAGTTCTTTAGGAGCACCAATTATATTTGTAGCCTGTATTGTGGGTATGTGTTTTTCAGGAACACCAAATTCATTTTGTATTCTTTTCCTTCTGGAAATTTTGTCTTTTACACCAATAGGTCTTCCACGGTTCAGGCGTATTTTAGATTCATCTATTGCTGCTTTGACAATTTGTCCTTCAGGGACTTCAATCCTTGATGGAGTATTAACAGCAGGAATATAAGATTTTACTACACCTTTAGTGTCAGTAAATACATCCGGTAACTGATTTGTAACATTTTACAAATGAATAATCCTTTGAACTTCCCGTTTCCATTCATTTGTAGGAGGATCAAAATGAGACAGTGTCTTATTATCCCAAGTAATATCTTATCGTGCTTCAGGCACCGACTTTTCTTTACCCATTAACGAAAAATTTGATTCGTCAAAATGACAATCCTCAAAATGTGCTTTAAACATATCCCCTGTAAGGGGTTCAAGGTATCTAATAATGGATAGAGAATCAAAACCAACATATATCCCAAGTCTACGTTGAGGGCCCATTTTTGTACGTTGTGGAGGTGCAATTGGAACATATACAGCACATCCAAAAGTACGAAGATGAGAAATATTTGGTTGTTGACCAAATGCAAGCTGTAATGGAGAATATTTATGATATGCAGATGGTCTAATGCGAATTAGAGATGCTGCATGAAGTATAACATGTCCCCAAGCAGAAATAGGTAGTCTTGATTTCATAAGTAAAGGTCTAGCGATTAGTTGAAACCTTTTGATCAAAGACTCAGCTAAACCGTTTTGTGTGTGTGTATGGGCAACAGGATGTTCAACATCTATTCCTATTGACATGCAATAATCATCAAAAACTTGAGATGAAAATTCACCTGCATTATCCAATCGAATGGTCTTAATTGGATATTCAGGAAATTGTGCTCGTAGTTTAATTATCTGAGCAAGAAGTCTAGCAAATGCAACATTTCTAGTGGAAAGAAGACAAACATGTGACCATCGACTAGATGCATCAATTAGAACCATAAAATATCTAAATGGTCCACTTGATGGATGAATAGGCCCACATATATCTCCGTGAATCCTTTGTAAAAAGGATGGAGATTCAACAATGACTTTTGAGGGAGATGGTCTGATAATTAACTTACCTTGAGAACATGCAGAGCACAGAGATTCATTGGGTAGAAATATCTTTTGATTCTTTAAGGGATGCCCATGCGAATTTTCAATAATTCGTCTCATCATTATAGAACCCGGATATCCAAGGCGATCATGCCAAGTCATAAATACTTTAGGGTCAATGCACTTCTGGTGCATTACCACATATGATTCAATTGTTCTCATTTTTGTATAATACAATCCAGAACATAGAGTAGGCAGTTTTTCTAATACGAGCTTCTGGCCCGATATTGTTTTAGTAATAAGGAGATGCTCTTTACTGCCTTCATTAGTCGTTTCAATATGGTAATCATTACAACGTATATCTTTAAAACTCAATAAAGTTCTTCTGGATTGTGAAGAGAATAGAGTATCATCAATACAAAATTTGGTGCCATTAGGCAACACAATATAAGCTCTTCCGGAGCCCTCAATTAAATCCGATGAACCTGATATGGTATGGACATAGGCTTTACTTAGTGTTAGATTTTGAAAATATTTCTTTTCTTTGAGAATTGTGTAAGTTGTAGCACTGTCAGCTAGACATATATCTTTATCATTCAACTCAAAGATAAAAAGCTCATCAATGTGATCCATGATTCTACAAAATATACAAAAACTTTTATTACTGATAGAAAGAAAATACATTAATTGAGTGAAACACTTCCATCTCCAATTAAGTGTTCAATACTACCTTCAGGATGATTAAAGAAATCAGATACATCAAGATGAGTAACGTCTACATCTACTGAATCTAATAAATCATCTGATGGTTCTACTAAATTTATTTCATGCACTTTATTCTTTCCTTTAATAGAAGCTTGATATAAATCAGCTAAGTGTCTGGCCGTACAATAGGTACGTAACTACTGTTTAGTCATATTACATCTTATGACAAACATCTTCATCTTTTTATTAAGAATTATTCTGAAGGCCTTTACCCTTCTCTGAGTTGGATCACTTCTGGTGATACGATATATTTTTTTTTTATCATCTTTAGTGTTGTCACTTTTGGGACCAACACTTCTATAATTTTTCTACCACGTCTACGCCCTTAATTCCTTTGAAAGGATGCACCGTTCACTTCTAGGAATTGTGTAAATTTGATATTATTAATAGGACGTAACTGGTGTAACAAAAACTCATTATTTAGCTCAATCACTGGAAGACAAAACAAAAGTTCAGAATATTTATTGAACTTTCACTCTCGATATTGCTACTGCAGGAGCACATTCGAGGTATGAAAAATAATGTCTTCTTTTATATATCATCACCAGTGACATTTTCACTGTATAATTTTAATATTGAGCTGATTTTAAAGAGTGCAGAATATTCAATACCACTCTTAAAATCTTGCAACTTCAGGTGCAATAAATCATAATGATCTTTTAAGAGGATTACATCTTCTGGTGCTTATATCACTCTCTTAATTCATTTCATACAGTAAGATGATTTTTCATCATGAGATATACAGCACGGTCCTTCAGGGACACATGGTTTTCTTCTATGATTGTATCTTTTAAGTTCATCATCATATCCAAATAGATCTCATCAAGGATCTTGGATAAATAACATTTTTCAGAAATGTCAATAGTAATAAATCTCAATATTTGACATTATATTACAAAAATAAATCTGTGAATTTAAGAAATATATTCACATTATCATGAGAATAAAAATAAAATTTTATCAAGTAATATTTAACAATATTACCTTTAATATTTATCTCAAGGACTGTAAATAATATATTGAAAAACTTACTTGAAGTAGAAGACCACTAACTTCAGTATCGGTAGAATCTCGTGCTAATAACGTGTTATAAAACTTAAAGAAAGAAACTACTATTGCAAAAGAGAAATAAGAAATTCTCTCTGAAACTCTTAAAAACTGAAACTTGCTTTCTCTCTCTGTATTTTCTTATGAATTTCATTACAACTGAAGCTCCTATTTATAGGCTTTGAAATTACTATGCAAGTTACTATGCAAGTCAATATGCAAGTCATTATGCGGAATTTAAAATAATAGTGGTAGGGTCATTCACATAATTTAGTGGTGGGACAGGGGGCGGCTGATAAATTTCGTTCGTTCATTATAGCCCCAACTTTTTTCTATTTTTATTTATTTCATATTCAAGAAAATCCAAACTAATCTTAAGAGACGTAGGCTCCCTAGGTAAGGATTTCTAAATTAAGGAAAGTTTCTTCAACCTAGGTTCCACTTGGATAGTGAAATATTTTTTTAAAAAAATTATTATTCATTATTTTATCATTAGTTTTTATAATTATTCATAAAAATAAAAATAAAAATTAAATTGTTATGAATTATTAGGAGCGGTCCCCACCTTCCAATAATTTTATGAATGATCTCACTACCATTATTTTAAATCTTATATAGTAACTTGTATAATGATTTCAACGCCTATAAATATGAGTTTCAATCCATCTGAAATTTATAAGAAAAATTTATAAAACGAAGAAAGTTTCAGTTCTTAAGAGTTTTTTTTTATATTTCTCTTGTAATAGTAGTAGTTTCCTTTTTAGTTTTATAACACGTTATCAATACGCGATTTTACCGATACTGAAACTAGTAGCCTTCTACTTTAATTAAATTTTTCAATACATTATTTGCAGTCCTCGAAATAAATATTAAAAGTAATATTGCTAAATATTATTTGATAAAATTATACTTTTATTCTCATGATTATGTGAGTATATTTCTTAAATCCACAGATTTATTTTTGTGATTTATTTATATATAATTTTAAATATTAAGATTTATTACTATTGACATTTCTGGAAAAAGTTATTTATCCAGGATCCTTGATGAGATCTATTTAGATATGATGAAATTGGGAGATACAATCAAAAAAAAATTATGTGTCCCTACAGAACCGTGTTGTGTATCTCACGGTGAAAAATTTTCTTATTTTGTGAAATGATTTAAGGGAGAAATATGAGTACCAGAAGATGTAATCCTCCCAAAAGTTTATTATGACTTATTGCACTTAAAGCTGTAAGATTTTAAAAATTGTATTGAATATTCTGCACTTTTTAAAATTAGCTCGATATTAGAATTATGCAGTGAGAAAGTCACTGATGATGATATTTTTCAAACAAGACATTATTTTCATGTCTCGAATGTACTCTTGCAACAGCAATATCAAGAGCAAAAAATCAACAAATATTCTAAATTTTTATTTTGTTTTCTAGTAATTGAGCTAAATAATGAGTTTTGTTAATAAATTACTAGTTACGTCTTATTAATAATATTTGATTTACATTATTCTCAAAAGTGAACAGTGTATCATTTCAAATGAACCAATAGCATAGATGTGGTAGAAAAACTATAGAAGTGTTAGTTCCAAAAGCAACAACTCTAAAGATGATAATAATATACCATATCACCAAAAGTGATCCAACTCAAAAAAGAATAAAGACCATCAAAATAATTTTTCATAGAAAGATAAAAATGTTAAAATGTTAAGATGTTTGTCATAGATATGGTATGACTGAACATTGGTTACGTACTTGTTGTATGGTCAAACACTTGATTCACTTATACTAAGCTTTTATATATAAACTTATTAATATTTCATCATATTTTGAAATAATGAAATATCGGTGCCTGAAGCACGACAAGAAATTACTTGAGCTAATAAAATCCTATCTAAATTTGATCCTCTTACAAATGAATGTGAACTAAAAGTTCAGAAGATTATCTATTTGTAAAGTATTGCAAATCAATTATTGAATGTATTTATTAACACTATATGTGTTGTAAAATCATATATTATTGTTATTAATGCTTAAGCAAGAATTGAAATCCCTAAAGAATGAGTTGTTAAAAGAGTAAAAGATGAGTCTAAGATATGCCTGAAGTGTTGAAAACCTATTGGTGCAAAAGAGAAAAGAAATTGGTGCTCCTGAAGAGACTGTACGTTTTGTATAAAATATAATCTTCCTGAAGAGAAAACCTCTCAAAGAGATAACTCCTAAAGAGTATAACTTCTGAAAAGATAACTCTTGAAGAGTACAAACCTTTAGAAGAGGTAACTCCTAAAGAAAAAACTCATGAAGAGTACAAACCTCCTGAAAATGAACATTCTAAAGAGGTGTTTCATGAAATGTTTTCTCTTGAAGAGGAACAATAAGATCTCAATACATTTCATGAGTATTAGAGAAATTATGTATAGAAATAAAACTGTTGTCGACAACATATTTTTATATAAGATGACTCTTGACATTACCAGAAGTAATGAAGAAAGTGAGTCAAGAACTGTCAAAAAATGTCAACGTAGAAATAATTGGCCAAAATGGAAAGTAGCTATTGAAACTAAATTAAAATCACTAGCAAAGTGAGAGGTTTTTAGACCTGTTGTCCAAACAGCAAAGGGTGTAAATCCTATGAGATATAAGTGAGTATTTATATGAAAGCGTATTGAGAAATGAAATTGTACGGTACAATTTGTCGGACAAGATTTCCTGTAGAAACCCGAGAGTAGTTATGAGGAAACATATTTCCTTATTATGAATGCAATCACATTCATATTTTTAATCGGTTTGATTATTACAAAATAATTAGATATGCAGTTGATGAATGTAGTCATTACATATTTATAAGGATCATTAGATCATTACATATATAAAGATATACTATACTTAAAGCATCTAATTCAAGTACATTTAGGAGTATGTAATTTATAAAATTTCAAATATCTTTATATGGGTTAAAGAATGATTTGATAATAATCCTATATGTCCATGTGTTTTATCAGAATCCAGATTTGCCATTATTACAGTTTACGTTGATGATTTACCTTGTTAGAACTCCTGAAGAGATCACAAGAGTTGTTATAAATTTAAAAAATGCATTTGAAAAAGAAAGATCTTATTATTCAAATGCTAGATGAGTTACAAAAATTTAAGACTTCTAGCCTCATCTCTCCAATGTATTTACTTTTCATAAAGCGACATGTCATCCTTATCTAAAGGATTAGGCAGTCGAAATGAAGAGACGAGTAAGGATTTTAAATCCTTATTCTCTTACTTTAAGTTTGTAATTCTTTTGTCAGACTCTTAAACGAGTCGTTGAAGTACGAAAATCTTCTCGTTAACTCCTCAATCTTACGATTTTTGGATTGTAACCGGTTGAAAAATCCAACAATAAAGGAGGAGTATCGAGTGCCTAGAGTCACTAGCTCATAAACAGTTTCAAGATCTAACTTATTAGTCAGATCATTTGCTTGCTGCAACATAACACCCACAGAAGGTTTAGGTTCAACTTGTAACTGAGGTGAAAGATACCTCATATGTTGATCGTAAGAAATATTGAAAGGAAATTGATGAGCCATTAAAAATTAATAGAATAAGAATGCAAATACAGATGAATTATAGATATGATAAGAAAATTTGATGCGTACTAAATGAAGCTAAAGATGGTTCTTACAAAAATGGAAATAAGAACAAGACAAACCATTATCTCTTCAAATCTCACTTAGTCAAGATTATAAGATATACTAGATGCATAATTTCAAAAGCCAGCAAGATTAATTGTAGCTATCCCGATATTCTTGTAAACGCTGAATCTCTGCCGTTAGCTGCTATTGTTGACATTGTATTTGAATTATCTCTCGTTCCAACTCTTCTATTCATATTTTTAGGTTACGAGAATATTAGTCTATAAATTTCTTCAACTCCTTATTTTCTTGTTTTAAATTTTTATTTTTTCTATCTTTAGTTGCAAGCATTTGATGCAACTCAGATATTTAATTTTTAAGATAATCAACCTTACTCATTCTCGCCAGTAGCCTCTGAGATATGGTTGTAAGAGATGCGGCATATTGAGTACTGAGAGTTCTTGATACTGCACCAATTTTATGATCAGTTTTATTATAAAGATATATCTATACTCCTATCATGGTATTTACAATCTCAGGTGAAAATATAAGTGGTTGATGTATAAAAGGTTCATGGTTCAAATCTGAGACATTAACAAAAGAATTTTTATCAGACATAATATCGTTCTGGATGAACAACAACTCAATCTATTAAGAATGTGAGATCTTTTTTACTGGAGTAAACTAATGGTAAAATTGGTTATATTTAAACAGCAATCCGAAACTTTTAAATCTCTTCAAGATCTCGTTTGTCAACAATGTCAAGCAGATTTGATTTTCCGCCGAATCGATATATGGATGGTTTCCAATACCCTTTTCTGCCGTACATAAACAAATTTTCCCTAATAACGCCGAATGATGGGGAGAAAATTTTAGATGAGAATATTATCATGTTCTCTCTAATACATTTTTTAGATAAAAAAAATTATGTTTGAATTATTAACCCTGTTATATATGCTGAAATCATGTTTGCTTATTACTTGAAACACTAATGCATATTATCAGGGGGCGTTTAAGAATTACTGCAGGTCTCATATTTCTACTAAGTATTTCAACCAGACATTATCTTCCACATCTTCAAATCACTCAAAAATCATTGCAATTCATGAAATAAGTCGAGAGTGTATTTGGCTGAGATCAGTAATTCAATATATCCAAGAAAAGTGTGATCTTCCTGTCATCAATGACAGCCTAACAATTTTATATGAAGATAATATTGCTTATATCAGAGGAGGATACATTAAAAATACAATCAAGTGATAATCTGGCAGATTTATTCACAAAGGCATTACCAACTGCAACATTCAAGAAAATTCTGCAGAACATTGGAATGCGACAATTCAAAAATTTATCGTCATGCACTTTTCAGTAGGAGTAAATATCTTGAAGACTTGTACTGATTGTACTATTTTTCTTTCGCTGAGGTTTTGTCCTATTGGGTTTTCCTTTGCAAGGTTTTAATGAAGCAATCTTAAAACACTTGGAGATACATAAAAATACTGTACTATTTTTCCTTCGCCATTGATTTTTCTTCCCATTGGGTTTTTCCTTAGTAAGATTTTAACGAGCCAGATTTTTTATGAGTGGTCATTCAAGGGGGAGTGTTATGAATTATTAGGGACACCCCCCCCCCAAAAATAATTTTGTGAATGACCACACTACCATTATTTTAAGTCTTGCATAGTAACTTGCATAGTGATTTCAACGTCTATAAATATGAGTTTTAATCGTTCTGAAATTCATAAGAAAAATTTATAGAATGAAAAAAGTTTCAATTTTTAAGAGTTTCTTTTATATTTTCATTGCAATATTAGTAGTTTCATTTTTAATTTTATAATAGAAATCACCTTATTATACAAATATAATTTAAAAACATGAAATACGAAATTTCAGCAAAGAAATTCTAATTTATATCGCTCGATCCAAGATGGTTATGTCGCCTCTTGGAGTCTTGAGCCCTTAAAATCATACAAAAATGATAGAATAATAATATATATACAATTGTTTTTGAAGTGATCTATATTGTGAATAGAGGGCATCATGATATAAATAGAGGCTTCATTCACTTTTACAAAGAATTTTATCTTATCTCTTCTTATTAAATTATTATAATTTTCTCAAATTCTCGCAACTTTTTTAAATATCAAAATAAAAATAATATTAAAAAATATATTTTAATAATATTTTATTTAACTTTTAACTTTTATCTTAACTCATTACATTTCATCTGCAAAAACAAATGAGGTCTTAAACTTAATTCTAACTCCAGCTTTCTCTAGATAAGTAATTCTCTCCTCTTAATAGTCTTTCCAAAATACCATTCCCCGCAACTAACAAAATCATTTTCCAAATCACTACTTTATTCACATAATTCTCAGCCATAAACAACCCAACCCTCTCCATCCCTAAATTCGAACCATGAAACAAGCACAACCAGATATTGACTTCCTCATCTCCCAAACCAAAGCACTCTCTCATGGGAAGATATCATCCTTGAACCAACCATTGAAGCAGCTATAAACATCTCAAACCATGCCCTCATCAATAAACTAATCTCTCCGAAACTCCTAAACAAGTATAAATTTCACTCCATCATAAAAGCATTTGGGAGTTTCATCCTTGGTCTAAACATAGAGGATCTTGGCATCAAAATATTCTTATTCACGTTCCCCATCTCACAAGAAAAAGCTCGAATTTTTAACCAGAGTCTTGGAAATTCAAAGGATACAAGATGATCTTAAAGGAGTGGCATCCAGGTCAAAGCTTACAAGAAATTGACCTCATAAATTCAACTTTTTGGCCAAATCCATGGATGCCCTCTCAAATGATGACACTGAAGAATGCAGAAAAAATCATAAAAGTGATGGGTCACTTGTTAGAAGTCAATCATAATATTGCTTCTAATAACTGTATTAGAAAGTTCTTGAAGATTAGAGTTGAAATCATTATTACAAAGCCACTCATCGATGGCTTTTCACTTCCTCATCTCATTAGACCTCCAGCAAAAATCATATTCAAGTATGAAAGACTCTCTGAGTTTAGTTATAGATGCAGCTATTTAGGACACATTCATCAAGACTTCCAGCACTACTCCTAATAAGAAGCCAAGAGCCAACCTAAAAACAGGACCTATTGTAATGAACCTTGCAGCAAGAAAACAACCACTGGTCCAAGAAGTCATAGTGGAAAAGGAAAATCAATTCTTGAACAAATTGAAGACGAAGGTTATCAACAAAGCAAGTCAAAAAACAGTGAACGACATAGGTAGCAGACTCAAAACCCAACACCTGAAAAAAAAACTCGTTGGATCAGAACCATCTGTTTTCAATCAAATAATAGCCCAATTCCAAAGTCCCTCTGGCCCAATAGAAACACATCCGCACAACTACAAGATTTCACTATTGGAGAGCCTATCAGGGAAAACTTGCATAGCCTTCGGTTCTTTCCAACAAGACCCAAGCCCAACCTTTCCCCAAGCCCATTACACAAACTCGTATGTCACCCATGCAATTAAAACAAAAAGTCCAGAATAACCCAAAGAAACCACCACCCCAAAAACAACCCTCAATGGCACAACTATTATGAGAAAGAGGAAAAATTACTCTCTAGAGAACATAGCACTTTCTCAACCTGTGAAAAATTGTTTCCTTAGCTCAATGATTTTAGCGTAAGGCATTGAAGAAAAAAAATCTCAAACAACAGCAACCATGCAGAAATCATCAAGGGAATCCAAAAAGAAGGAATCCAAGAGGCGATATCGATCACATAACTAGCCAAGATGGAGAAGAAAAAAAAAGTTTGCAAAGCGCATCTCAAGAAGGAATCGCTTCTCTCAATACCAGAAATAATAAGCAAAACATCTGGATCACAAATCTCGATCCCAAATTATGTATCTCTTTTCCCTTAATCTAATGACCGATGTGGAAGGGTCTATACTGCCATTACCAAATCTTGAATTCACTCCCAAAATCATATCTAGGCTCCTATAGGAGATTTCAATTCAGTTTTCAATCTGAGAAAATAGAAGGTAGGCGAGTAGCCAATTTATCCACTCCAAAAGGTTTACATATTGTTTTGGAAAAAAATGGCCAAATTGACTTAGGATTCTCTGGTCCCAAATTTATTTGGTCCAACAATAAGCATGGTTCTATTAATATCAAAGAAATGTTAGATATGGGGGTGATTAATCTTCAATGGAACGCTCTCTTCTAGAAGCCTCCATCAAAAATATCCCTAGGATGTCATCTAATTATTCTCTAATTCTGTTGGAAACTACCATCCCTAATGACTCCCCTAGATCCTTTAAATTTGAAAATTTCTGGACTAGTGACCCATCAAATTTTAATGTAGTCAAAGAGGCTTGGAGCTCTTATTTCATTAGAATACCTGCTTACATCTTATCCAAAAAATTAAAATTCACAAAGAATTCGTTAAAAAAGTGGAATATTAACTGCTTTGAGCATATTCAGTCTCACAATAAAAGATTACATATTGCCCTCAACAATGTTCAATCTCAATTGCCTACCCATTCTTCTATCAGCTTAGAAGAGAACCTTAAAGAAAATTTAAATGAACAACTCAGAAGAGATGAATCCTTTTGGCGCCAAAAATTTCGGATCACCTGTTTTAACACTACTTATCTCAATATAAAATTCATGCATCCACTTCCATTAGGCACAGAAAGAATAGTATAGACTTTCTTAAAGTGGGAAAAGACAATGGTTATATAACCCCTCTGTTATCAAGACCAAATTTTGGGATTACTTCTAAAATATCTTCAAATTCACTAATCGTAAACCTCCTAGGGATCTAGATAGTCTATTCTATGGTAAAAAAAAAAAAAAAGACTCTGATAATGAATTTCTTTGTAAAATCCCTTTAGAGGAGGAAATTCTGATAACTGTAAGTCAAAACCCTCTTCAAAGGCCCTGGTCCTTATAGTTTTACTAGTTTCTTCTACAAAACTTACTGTGATGTTATCAAAATGACTTTGCTACCATTAATAGTTTCTGTAGTCATAGAAAACCGCTTAAGGAGCTAAATCACACCAATATTTGCTCTAGTTCCTAAGATAGAAGCTCCAAATGATGCACATCAATTTGTCCCAATTAGTTTTTCAAATGTTTATTATAATGGCATAGTAAAGATCTTTGCTAACAAATTCAAGACTATCCTCTTGAACATCATCTTCCTACATTAAATAGCTTTTATTCTCAGCAAATTAATATAAGAAAACGTTGTTCTGACACAAGAAATGTTTCACCATTTGAAAAAAAAAAAAAGTGGGGCAAGACTGGTCATTATTAAAATTGATAGGGAGAAGTATTTTGACTTCGTGGAATAATTATCTTCCATCACATGGGTTTCAATCAAACTTGGATAAATTAGATCAATGAATGTATCACAATTATGTCCTAGTTCATCATCATTAATGGATCTTTAACTGGATTTTTCAATCCCTTTCGTGGCATGAAACTAAGAAAATTCTCAGCCACATTTTTCCTCTTTATCCTTGGCAATGAGGTTCTATTAAATTAATTCTCAGAAAAAATAACATCAAAGGAATCAATATATCCAGAAGGGGACCCTCTCCTTCTCATCTAACATTTGCTAATGATTAGGGGTGTTCATCCGGGCTGGGTTGTACCCGGCTCGGTTTAAAATTTTATTTATTTATTAACATTTTTGAAATTTTTTTTTAAAATGTTTAAGAAATTTTCGAATCCGGGTTCCAGATTTGGGAATCCAGAATCCGGATGAACACCCCTACTAATGATCTTATTCTATTTGGAACTACTACTCCCCTAACTGCTCAAGCTTTTGCTCACTATATTGACACCTAAAGTCCTGGTGTGGTCAAAACATAACTCATAATAGATCTTCTATGCATTTCAGTAGTAATACACATCCCAATAGCAAAAATAAGATAAGAAATTTCTGAAATTTCAAAGAGTTTTAAGAGAGAGTTCTTAATACACATCCCAATAGCAAAAAAGTGAGATAAGAGAGATCTAGATTTTTTCTGGATTTTTTTTCTTGAAAAAAGAGTTCTAATCTTTCTTGCATATTTAATTTCCAAATTTTCTTTAACAGTTGTGTGATGCATGGAAAAAATATTACGAGAGTTGGCCTAATCAGAATAGGCTGATTTGACATAATAGTTACCAAAAGAGTGATGAATCCATTTAATCTTCTCTTCGATGGAGCAAAAGTGGAAGTTGGAGAAAAAAAGAGCCTGAGTAGGAGAGTGTTCCATCTTCTAACTCCTCTAGGGTAACTCCGAGACTTTTATGCTTGGTTCAGTGAAAAAAGTTATTCTAGTTAGGAAGTGGCCTTAATGCATGTAAACTAGGAATCCTTGGATCCATCTAGACTTTGATAATGGTCCGTTATTAATCTGATAACAGATGCTACATTTGATAAAATCTCTTTTGCTTTAGAAGACCTTTCAAAATCAAGAGTCTGTTGATTTTGCACTCACTTCTAAGAAACTAGAGTTCCTCGGATACTTCCTAGTAAAAAAATATCTCCATAAACTATTAGTGCCATCGAGAAATAACCAAGTAAATTTAGAAATGAGAGCTTTGTTGAATAGAGAGAGTTGCTTAAGGCCAAGACCTCCCATTGATTTTGGCATTCATATGGAATGCCAGGATATTGGAGTATATTTATGGATGCTTTGTTAATCAATATCCCACCAAAATCTACGAAAAGAAGAGTCCAATTGTTTTGTGATTGTACTTGGCATCAAGAGAGCGGACATCACATAAGATAGGATTGAGCTTGCAACTAATCTTATAAGAGTGATCCTACCTACTTGAGTTAGATTTTAGATTTCCATCATGGTTTGTGTCAAGAGTTTCACAAAGCTTTGCAGAACACTCCAAAGCATGGATCAACAAATTCCAAAATCAGGAGATTGAACAACAATTACCACCATAACGCTTCTACTTTTTATCATTTGATATAGCAGTCAGAAACCATGGAAGCACTATAACATTAGTCTGCCAACCCGATTGAGGAAGCCCACTTTTTGTGAAAATAGTTTCATTCACAACATTAAATCTTAATATTGGGGAAGCATCGACAACACTAATGGTTGTTCAAGAGGCAGTAAAAAAAAAAACTTGGAAAAAATCACCATTAAAGGTGATTCAAGTTGGAGTACAGCAATCTCACATCCTAAACTAGCAACAAACAAATTAGACAATACAATCCATAATCAGAATTATCCAATATCAACTTCGTAACTTTGATGAATTTCTGTTACAAAAATTCATCGACATCAGAATACATGTGCACGTAACATAATATAATGGGCAGCTTCAACGCAAGTTATGGAAACATCCCTCTTATTTGTAATCCGCAATGTTTGTTAGATGTCCATAGTGGCAAAGATTCCCCACTAGATAAGTTATTTTTTGACTTATTTTGAATAAAGCTAGCTTGCTTAAGAAAAAAGGATGAAATTCCAGATAAGTTTACAGAACTTTGACCCATTGGATGCCGAGAGAGAGGGAGAAAAAGTGGAGAGATGACGACCTTTGACATTTGATTACAAGCAGTGCAATAATTCTTTATGTGGGTCCATATGACAACCGATGGTCGAAATTTGACCTGTTCTCACCTATTTTCGAAATGGCATTGCTGTGTATGAATTCATATTAGGATGAATATGAGCTTCCCGAGTACTCACATATACATGTAGAATTTGAATCCCGAAACCAATATTCACCAAAAATTTTAGAGCCAACACATTTTAATCATAATTTGTTACCTTTTAGACTTGATGTCATCCTTTTATAATGATCTATATTTTCTCTGCTCTTCTCAATCATTCCAAAAGAGTCCATTTACTTATTTCGACAAACGGGTCTCCCCTGATATCATCCAGCTTTTTGCACTATCTATCAAATTGTTTCCAACTTTAATTTACTATTTTGAGATATAACCCCAATTTGGCAAGAATCATCTTCTCTTTCATTTCTTTTATTTCAATCTATTTTTAGAGATCCTCTTAACCTTAGCTATATTGATGTATGTAAGGCCCTCAACTTTAGCAATACATCTTACATTAATTTTATTGATGATTTTTCAAAATGTATTTGTCTCTCTTTCATGTCTTCTAAATCTTATACCTTCAACACCTTTGTTAAATCTAGTTCTTAAGTTGAACATTACTTTAATAGCAACTTAAATGTGTTTGATGCAATTGGGCAGCAAACCAGAATTCTCATTAACTTTCCCCTTCCTATACACATCACCAAAATGTAAACACCAAATTGTTTGGATTAGAGAAAAAAACAAGTCGAGTTCGAGCAAATAGTAGGTGATCAAACATTGTTCACTTAATTTATTTTCAAATATAAACCGAGCTCTAACTTTTCATCGAGTTGCCTTTCATTTTCACGAGCAACCTATTTAATATTTGAACAAGTTTGAACTTCTTCACAAGTTGATTCATTTAAATTTAATAAATTATTTATTATATCTTTTGTAACCTTATTTACAGATTTTGACAATCAAACATTAACTTTTTGCGAATATCTTACAAAGTTTATATATGCATATGTAAAAGACGTGTTTTGCACCCTATTGGCCACCTCATTCAACCTGTGGCAATGAAGATTGGTGGCCCGGAGTACCAGAAAGACTTCTGATACCTAAGTTAGTTTTGTCTTTTTAAAGAGAGTTCAGAATAAAACATGATCCTAGTTTATGCTTGAGTTAGACCTTTTATACTCCCTTTTCAAGGCGGGTTTCAGTTTTCACTGTGCCTAGGATGCCCCCAAGTTATAGGTGACACTTTATCAAATTTAATGTTGCAACCCCTGCTAGGGACAAGACAACAACTCATGCTAGGTCTTGTGCTTGAGGCAGCATGTTGTCACATTTAATGCGGCAGCCCCTGTTAGAGAAGAGGTCTCAACCAATACCAAGTCATTTAATGCAGCTTAGTTGGAGGAGTGCTCGTGTGAATGCTATCACATCTTTCTTGTGTTGGTATGAGCCTTTTTCTTGTCTTTCACTAGACCCTTAACATCTGGGTTTTTGGTCTTGGCAAAGTGGACTAGGCTCAACCCAAGGAGGGGCTAATATGTCCTTTCTTGCCCACTTGCCATGTGAGCCCCTTATTGTGTGCACCAGGGTTGATTAGGGCATGTTGATTGTTTGGAAGTCATATCTTTTGACTTGAACCAAAGGGCCATTGGTTGTTGTCTCAAGGTGAAAATATTTAGGCTCGGATAACAAAACGAGAGATCGACTCAATTGCACTAGATGGCAAAGAGAGATGAGATGCTAGGGAGAGGTGTTCCATCCATTGTTCACCAGTGCAAGCCCGGAGCTTCAACTTAGATAGTCAAGTGGGAGATAAACTCGACTCCATTGGGTGGCAAGAAATTATGAGATACTTAGAAAAGGTGTTGCCTCCTTCATTCGTCAATGTATGTGCAAAACTTCAATTTAGATACCTAGGCAAAAAATGAATTCAATTGTGCTAGGTGGGAAATGGGTATGAGGCACTTAAGAGAGGTTGAAAAAACGTTTTCCCATATTTTCTTATATTACGAAGTTGTCATTAGTGTATATTTATCCCATCAAATATGACGTAGTCAAAATGATACCATGGTTGTAATAACCCAAGCCCAAATATGAAGCCCAATCCATTCCATTGTAACAACCCTTTCCTCCTTTCTTTTGGCTACTTTCCCTTCCCCAATCCCAAAATTTTGTAACCAAATTTCCCCCCATCTGGTCTCTCTCTCACACATCTCTCTCTCTCTCTCACTCTCTCTCTCTCTCTCTCTCTCTCTCTCTCTCTCTCATTTGTCTACTTCTACTAGTCTCTCATCTCTCATCTAAACTTAATTTAGGGTAAATTAGTAAGTCTTTAATTATGGGTATTAACTAAAATTAATTCATGTTTATGTCATTGTTATATAGTTGAGTTTAGACCTTATTTACGTTAGAGATAATAAAGGAATAGAAGTCAGTATATGTGTTGTCCAGCAGCATGTTTACAATCTAGAAATTTGGGTTTATCAATTGTAAGGATAATATTTGTGTGTAAGTCTAAATTCATGTTGTTAAGGATTGTGTTGAATTTTAGAGTTAAATGAGATCATTTTTAGTGTAAAAGTTGACTTGTTGTAATGGTCTTGAAATAGGTTCCAAGTGACCATTAACAAAGCAATATTGTGTAATTACTAGCAATCAAAGTAATGATGACTTTTGCGAAAAGAACTGGTTAATTTTGTTGAAATCGTGTGCTTTAATATTATATTTAAAACTTGTGTAAACTTCAAACTTATGCACATCTTTATGCTACTTTGGCAATGCTCATGCAAATTGTGCAAATTGTATAATAGTTGGAATGTTTGAGAAATAATATGAAGCCTATTAAAATTTGGAAGTTAAATGTGAACATGCTAATTGTTCTTAGCCTATGATATGAATATATTTGTAACATGTTTGACACCCCTCATGGCGTGATGTCTCCCTGACATTGTATATATTCGTCACCAATTGATATTTGTCTTCATGGCATTACATCTTTGAGATTAGTGATTTTCCTATTATCATATAGCCTTAAATGCGATGTTTAACTGAGCATGTTATTTAAGATAAAATTGTGTCCTCACATTTTTATTGGGAACTTATTCACTCTCTTAAAGTCATGAATATTATCAACTCCCACACCCCCATTAACTTGGTACTTATTGAACACGTTACAGTGCACGACTTCATTTCACATATTTTCATAGTAAAAAATTCTTCTTTTGAGGTGATAACTTTGGATCTAGAGACTCTAGAGTGGGCTAATTCTAGTCGTCAAAAGTTTTGGAGCTTGATAGTTTTGATTTTTAAGAGTTTTCTTATGATCATATCTTAATTACTTTAACAATTTTTGTTGAATTATCTATATTGAAATTATTTAGAATTTAATATCTCTGGCCAAACTTGTAAATGAATTTTTGAAAATAATTATATTATAGCTATAAATAATTTGAAATGTGTGTATGTGATATATCTTTGTAAACAGGAGAAAGTTTTAATATATAGTTCAAACTTTGTCCATTTATAGTTTTGGATTTGAGGTGTTAAAATTTTAGCTTAACCATGATTGGGACTATTTGCAACTACCCATTCTTGGAAGATATTCAAGAATGATCAAGCGTGTATTTTCGTACCGATATAATTTTCATCGTACAATTGAGGATAAGAATATCCATGTCATTGGCTCATCCTATAATATATTGCCGAGAATCAAATTCTGCAATTAATGAATATTTATTTATATTGATGCCTGGCTACATCAATGATAGGGCCTAACAAAGAAATTTTTGTAAGAGCAGAGCTTCATTTCAACTGCGGCCCTACACCTGATAACAAGCAGAACTATCATTTTTTGTAAAATATATTCCTATAGTAATGTGTAAAAAGTAAAAACACCGAAGATAATAAGTAAAATGTGCACCTATAGTTTATTTTATCTTTTCCTTTGCTGACGTATGGCCCTATGGAAATGAATGGGCAAGTGTACACCCCTAATTGAGTTGGAGGGAAAGGGTAGCGAATGAGATCCTGAATTCTCTAAGAGATAAGTTCTCGTTGTTTATGATTACAAGGAACTAAACTATAACTTTGACTAGTCTTTTTAAAGTACAAACTCATATGTTGGCTTGGGTTATCCTTAGCCGTCAAACAATGACCTTAAACACCCCATCACCACTACAAAAAAAAAAAAAAGTAACAGACTATGTCACTGCATAGTAAGACGAGAGAGAATTTCAATGGCAATAATGTAGTTATAATTTCCCTACGAGTACTATGATGATGCAATTGATGCTAACTAAAGATACGATGATTTATGAGAAATCACATTTATATCCTACCATGCTTCTAATTTGATCGAAAAAGGGAGATAAAAGAGCACTAAGAAGATGTAAACGAGCTTAACAGCAAACAAACGAAACAGTAAAGGATACAAAGGAGGATACAAGTCTAGACAGAATTGGTGCTGATGACCTTTTTACTGCAAATTTACGAGAATAACCACGTCAAAAACTAATACCACACTGAAACCAAATAAAAAATCATGCTTGAATAGAAAGAAAGAACAGCTAGAGCTAGAGCTAGAGCTACTCACCTCACGAGGAAAAGCTACTCAGAATTATAATGGAACTCAGGAGAGTGGGTTCCTGCAGAGTATCCGCTGCGTTGGTCATGGAGTTTCCCCACAAAGATCTTTATACATGTCAGGAGATTCTGAAGGATTGTATCGATCCTCAAAAGGAATTTGCACCAGAAAATCAGAACTATGGTTTCCTAATGTATTCCCTCGACGTAAATGCTCGACTTCGGATTTCTGTGCATCCTTCCTTACACTCGAATCATTTACAGATTTTGCAACAGAAGATCTACTATTATGATATTTTGACATGCCAGAATAGCGCTGCTTATTCTTGTCATGCCAGGTGCTGGTCACCTTCAAGTCATATCGCTCTCGCCGATGACTATTTTGAACATGTGACTGGCCATGACTTCTGTATCTTTCTGGACTTCTTGAAGGATTTTCTCTATCACGTTTGTCCCAACTTAAACTTATCTGATCTGCATTTTGGGGGCTTTCATCAAGGCTTCCTCTCAGCACCATATAACCTTTGGCATCATTGAAACTCTTATATTTCTTACTACTATGATCAGACTGTGGCAGTGTCCTGTTGTTGTATTGACTACCTCTGGGCGATGCATAATCACTTTTTGCTGGGTTATCAACACTAGAGGTGATATCATGAGCAGAAGGTGATTCATATGGAAACATTTCTCCATCTTCAGCTTCCTTTGCAAAGCTCCCAATCCCTCCAGCTTTCTTGATTTCTACCATGTATTCCTCTATTATATCCCTTGTGACCTTTAAAATGTGTAGCAAAAACAACGCATTAATGAAATGGAGGGCAAGGGGGCTCTAGAAAAACAAAGACGGCTAGACAACAAAACTACGCTGATTGTACAGAACATAGATATGAAAAACGTCCAACAGAAGTACACGACCCTTTTAGGCAATGAACCATAAATGAAGTGAATTGTAGCAACCAATAATGATAGCTTTCCAACTCTTCTACCACTTTCTTCATTCTTTTTAATTTTTTTTATATTTTCTTTTTACTTAATGATTAAGAAAGTAATTATCAGTGAAATTGTAAATTTTTTGAACTTTTTTAATGATGAAGGATGTTTAAAAAATGTTTAAAAGAAAATAATAAAAAATAAATGCACTAGGAGTGGTACAAAAATGGTAAAAGAATGATAAGTGTATCATCACCCCCTTTCACAATATATTCTTCTACGCAAACAACAGGGGAACTCCATAATCATTTTGGGAAAAAAAATGCACAATGGGTCAAAACTCAAGTCACTACAGTGTAGTGCATAAGAAATCTAGAAGCAGGAGTAAATGTTTATAGCTTTTATGTATAACATAAAGCTACAGTACCATTTGTTTTTTATAAGTAGAAGATATTTTGTTAATTTTTTCTTTTTACAATTATATTTTATTAACATTGAAATAGACATAAAGCTATAGTAGTTTTAAAAAGAGAAGACAAGTAAGTTCCTCATTAGGGGAACAATTATGGGAAATTCAATGATATTGAACCTGAAGGATAAAATCACCAAATTAATTACATGTCATTCATCATCAAAACTTCAAGACCTTTTTTGTTATTATAAATAAAAGAGAAAATACAAAAAGCTTCAGGCAATGGGCAGGCAACCAACCTGTTATCCTAACAGCTGGGCAGGTTGGGCAGACAAGCCA
The DNA here is from genome assembly GCA_036898215.1 of Platycarya strobilacea. Lineage (NCBI taxonomy): Eukaryota > Viridiplantae > Streptophyta > Magnoliopsida > Fagales > Juglandaceae > Platycarya > Platycarya strobilacea. Next base: position 19,777,140 of record CM072555.1, on the reverse strand, counting down.
GGATGGCGGGTGGGTATCCACCTGCCCAGTTATACTAATATGACTGCCCCGCCCACCCAACTTGGGTAACGGGCAGGATGGGCAGAAGGGTGATTTTGATATGTATGGGTAATTTTGAGGCATGGATTGATATTAGTCAATAGTTAGGTTTTTTCAACCCCAAAAAGCGTTTGAGTAGAAGTTAAAAGTTGGAACCTATGAGACATAATTTTGACAGATTAGGATACCCTGAATTCCGGACCTGGGGTAGGGCCTGTAATGCACCAGATATACCTCAAGTTGGGTATCCATAATTTTTTCTTCAAGTTGGCTTTCCATTGATTAAAACAGTTCGAAATTCCATGCCAAGACATTAAAAAACTAGTCACAGATGTCACAGCAATTTCCAGTTTCAAGTCCAGTGAGTGTCATGGTGGGTTGGGACGTCTACATGGCATCAAATGAGATGAGACCTGCGGCAATTGAAAGCTAACAAACATATTTAAGAATCTCGGACCAATTATGGGTAAGCGATCCTTTAGGGTTTTGCACGAGAACATTTTACGACAGAAAATTATGGTTTATGAATTATAGCGTAATTACTTAAGGATGAATGGAAGCTCTCAGTAAAATGATTGTAGGCCTTGTGGAGGGTGGTTTTCTCTACAGCTTTTCGGTGGGGAATGGTAATTATGGCTCTATTGTTATTTTTCACTTCTTGTTTGTGAATGATACTCTCATTTTGTGGACCTAATACCGAGCATATCCAATCTTTGAGGACTTTACTTCTCTGTTCCAAAGCTGTTTAAGGTTTGAGTACTTCTCTGTTCCAAAGCTGTTTAAGGTTTGAGAGCAAACCTCTCATTTAACTCTCAAAGTCTGAAATATACCGGTGAGGACTCTTCCCAATATGGCGACTCTACCCTCTCTTGGGATGTAAGGTATCTTCTCTACCCCTGAAGTATCTTGGCTTACCCTTGGGTGCTTCCTTTAAATCAAAGCAGATTAGCATCTTGGAAGAGGTTGTATTTGTCTAAAGGTGGAAGGCTCACCTTGATTAAAAGCGCTATCCAACTTACCCACTTATTTGTGTCCTTGCTCCCATCACCTGTAAAGGTTGCAAACCGCCTTGAGAAGCTACAACACGACTTTTTGTGGAGTGGCTTGGGGTAAAAGTTCAAATTCCATCTGGTTAATTGGTTAATGATTTGTACTCCAATTTCTAGGGTGGACCGAGAATTCGTAACTTAATGAAGTTCAACCAAGCTCTATTGCGTAATGGTTGTGGCAGTATCAACATGAAAGGAGGGCCCTATGGAAGTCTGTTATAGATGTGTAGGTTGGGGAGGCATACGGTGGTTGGTGTTCGAATCAAAGTTTTGAATTCCGTTCCGGTGACCGTTTCGGTTAAGACACTAAAACAGAATATTTCGGTTCCGTTCTATTCCGGTATTCCGTTTCGGGATGAATATTATATAAATAAATTATATATAGAATAACTATATTCTAAAATAAACATATATACAAATATTAAAAACATATATACTAATAAACTTAATAATACTTCTCAATAGTCTATACAAGTTTTAAATACACATATTTATAAAATTTGATACAAATACAATATCATAAGCAAATTGTATAAATACACATTTATAAAATCTAAATACACAAATTTATAATATCTAATATAATATTATAAGAAAATTAAGGCATTATAATTATAAAAAAAAAATTAAGAAAATGACAAAAAAAATTGTAAGTTGAAGTTAAAATTACTACGCTCTTCTTGTTTTGTAAGAAATCAAGTTAAATTCAAAAATATATTTATTTTAGAATCATTTAAGATCCACCACATTGAAGTTAGAAGTTAAAAGGAATGCTCTCACATGGGCTGACCCAACAATGTAGAACCACTACGTTGGCCCACACGGATTAGTTTATGATTTCAAGATTAGTATTTTAAAGTTTCCTTATAAGGGCTCGGAGGTCAGAACCTTCCTTTTCATTTTTCGTAGCCGCTAAAGAAAGAATGAGGCAGGTAGCAAGCAAGACCGCAAGAGAGCCATGGCGAAAGTCGCGTTCTATCTTGATTCGCAATTGTAGTTCATTTTTAGCCATTTCGAAACTCATCTCTTCAGTTCTTAAAAGGTCTAATCTTTCATCACAATACATATGCCGGTCAAAATTCCGGAATCCGGCCGGAATGACCTGGAACGAGCCGGAACCCTATCGAGAACGAAATATCCTACTCCACCATTCCGGTCACTGTACCGGAACGGCAAATTCCGGCCATTCCGGCCGGAACGGGACGGTTTTTAAAACTTTGGTTCGAATGAGGTGCGTGGGCATGTAGAAATACATTAAGAAGGCTTGGGAGATCTTCCAAAGACATACATATATTATAGCAGGCGATGCTCTCATTTTAGATTTTGGTATGACAACTGTTGTGGTGAACGCAACCTCAAAGATACTTTCTTGCCATATTTGAGCTCACACGAGTGAAGGATACAGTGACAACGGACCTCTTGGTTTTTTTTGGTGGCTCCCCTCTCAATGGAATGTTGATTTCATTAGGGCAGCCAAAGCCTAGGAGTTGGAGATGAATACAAGATTTTGTACTCATGACTGAGGGTACCATGGATAGGATGATTCGAAGTCCACCCAAGAAAGTTAAATTCACTGCTAGATCATTCCACAAAGATTTAAAGAGCCAGATCATTCCACAAAGATTTAAAGAGCCCAAGCATTCACACATTTCCATGGAAGAGCATTTACAGACAAAAGCTCATTCAAAAGTTGTTTTTTTTTTTCTGGACACTAGCATTAAGCAAAATTCTCGCCACAGATAACTTAAGGAAACATCGGATAATGGTATTGGATTGGTGTTGCATGTGTAAGAAGATGGGAAATCAGTATATCATTTGTTTCTACATTGCGAGGTGCCGAGAAACATGTGGGATTACTTCTTCACAGGACTTGGTTTATCATGGGTCATGCCTTTTAGTTTGATGAATTTTCTAGCTAGCTAAAGAGATCTCAACTGTAATTCACAAGTTGCAACAATCTAGAAAATGGTCCATATCTGCATGTGTTGGTTTATATGGCAAGAACGAAATGACAGGAATTTCAAAAACCGTGATAAGACAACAGAGGATTTGGAAGCTTTTTCTCTTTTAAACATTGTTTGTGATAAGACATCGGAAGAGTCGGAGTAATATGCTAACAATTTATGAAAGAGGCAAATCGTAATCTTGAATTGGTGTTATATGATTAAGCAGTGCAAGGGAAAGAGTTTATCATTTTCTGCTTCATTGTGAGGTGGTTAGGGAGTTATGATTGTACCTTTTCGATTGTGTGGGTTATGCCGGGACTGGTGGAGTTGTTGGCTTTTTGGCAGAGGTTGTTGCAGAGCCCTAAAAATATAGAAGTTTGGAAGATTTGTTTCAGTTGTGCTTAATGCAGTGTATTCAATAGGAATGCAATGCCCATACGTTCGAAGACCATGAGAAGACCATGAGAAGACAGTGGACTGACAGTTAAAACCCTTTCTTGTCACTGTCTTCTCATGGTATAACACCCAGTTATCTATATCAAAGGAGCTCATACACAACACAAAAATTGGAAAATGTAATTGAAATGCTGACTTTTGTTTTATAAGAATGTAATTGAAAAACTAAAATTTTACACAACCATATCATATTTTTTATTTAACTCAGCTGAGCAAATTCTTATAGAGAACGGGATCCATTTTAACTAATGGAGAACCACCACATTACTCTTTTATGCCATAGATCTTATCTAACATCTACTCTTTTTTGTCTCCTGTTCAACACATCCTTTTCTAGTATTTCTGCCCATTTCTACCCATGTTACCTGTACCTCTATTCACATAATCCACAACTAATGATACAGAAAATAATAATGACATTTAAGCTACACAATCTAAGCTTTAACAATACCATTTCAAAATGCATCATAATAACACCTTTTTGATATCATTACTATGTAGATCTCATATATCACTGAAATTAGCACATGATAGAAAGTTATTGACAATAAGCACAATTAATAATTTAACTTGGTTTCCTTCCAAAAACTTCTTCACCGGACTGATGATGCCTTTGAAAGTTTGCAGTTGTGTAAAACAACAACCAAGCATAAAGTTGTTCTAACCTGTAGTGTTGTTCTCTTCCCCTTTTTTCCACGATATGACATTCTTCGGCGTTTGTAGTCCCTTTCTTCAGCCAATAACTCCTCTCTAGTTTTAGTCTTGTTTGGTTCCTGGCATAAACAGAAGATTTGAAGTTATGACACTATGAGTAAGTTATTTCACAGAGAGAGAGAGAGAGAGAGAGCATTCTCTTGTCAAAGCAGAAAACTTTTAGGCTGTTCTGATCTTTAAATAGACACGTGACCATGTGGTCACATGATGACTTGCATCATAAACATTGATGCAAGCATCCTCTTACCCACAATGGCAAAAAGTTGGCTGAATTAAAGAACATTATAAATGCAAACTAAGACATTTGAGACCTGGATAAAGGATCATGCAAATCAGAATACAATCTAGAAAACAAAAATCTATGTACTTTTAATTTGGGAAGCATGGAGCTTTACTCCTATAAACTCACATCATCAACTAACCAAATATACTACTATTAAATGACAATGCTGCAAGGACACATCTCTAATACTCTAGACTGAGTATAGGAATGTGGTGATTGGAATCTCACATTGCCTGAAAGGGAAACTAAAATAAAACTTTTTTTATAGGTAAGTTTATAATTGTTTTAAAGGGCTCCAATTGTGATATTGAGTAATCTTTTGAGGATCTATGCTCAAATGTGGTTCGCGCTAGGGTATTTTTGAGCTTGTGAGTGAATACAAAGAGAATGAAGTTATAACTTCCATTGTCTGTATGCCCTTTAATTCATGACTACCTAAATTATGTAGCTTACAAGGGATCTGACACTTCTTCAAAGCATAACAAAAGTGTCCTTGAAGCTTGAATTTGGCCACAATCTGCCTCACAAAAAAGAGGAGTACCATCTGCAAAAAAGGGTGAAATTATTATAGAACCATTGATGCCATTTCCCACCGAAAATCCTAATAAAAAACCTTCCCCAACAGCAGCTTTCACCATCCGACCAAATGCCTCCATAACAATAATCAAGAGAAGGAGACAACGAATCCACATGCCTCAATCCATGAGAACTATTAAAAAATCTAGCGGGGGTGCCATTAACTAGCATCGAGAAGCGAGCAGAGTAGTAACACAATTTCAAATCCATGAAATCCACTTATCGCCGAAACCACACATCCTAAGCAAATAAAAAAGAAATTCTCAATTCGCATGATCATATGCCTTTTCCATGTCAAGATTGCAAAGAATACCTGGAACTCCCTCCCTCAACCTAGTATCAAACACTCATTAGCAATGAAACCAAATCAAGAATTTGTCTCCTCCGAACAAACACATTTCAAGGCTTAAAGATAATTTATTCTATAACCAAGTTTAATCGATTAGCGAGAACCTTTCAAAATAATCTTGTATACTCCCCCCACTCACAGGACTTACAGGACAGAAATCCTTAACTTTCGTAGCCCCATGTTTTTTCGGTATGAGAGCAATGAACATCAAATTGAGGCATTTTTCAAACTTCTTAAAGGAGTGGAATTAAAGGAAAACCCATGTGACATCACATTTCATGATGTCCTAACAAGCTTGGAAAAATCCCATCAAAAAGCCATCGGGACCCAGTGCATTATCTTTAGAAATACCACCAATGCCTTTATGAATCTCATCTCTTTAAAGGATCTTTCCATCTAGCTCACACTCTGTGGATCAATAGACTCCAACATCAAACCATCAAGATTCTAATTAACCGGTTCTGTGAGGAAGTTCTCGTAATAATGCAAAATAGGGTTCTCAATCTCAGAGGGGGAAGAGCGCGCTTGATTACCTGAGCGAAATATCTCAATAGCATTACTATGCCAATGTGAATTAGCCACTTTATGGAAAAACTTCATACATTTATCACCTTCTTTGAACCAAAGGACCCTAGATTTTTGTCGCCACGAAGTATCCTCCCCATCAACAACACTCTCTCCAATTCAGTCACAACCGAGCTCTTCCTCAGCAATACCTCCTCCAAAGTATCTCCCATCACCTCCCTACCCTTTAAAACTTGCAACTCCTCCATAAGGGAATTCATCTGATTGTCAACATTTCCAAAACTTCCATGTTCTACTTCTTTAAATTTAGGGATGAAGAATTTTCGGTCCAAACCGGACTAGACCGAAAATGTGTTTGGTCGCTTTTGGTCCACCATTTGTGGGACCAAAGGGTCTCAGTCCAGTCTCGAGGTCTTTGATTTTTGAACCAGGCTGGACCGAAACCGTCTAAATTAGTATATGTATTTTTTAAAATATTTATTTTATATAGTAGTATATATTAACTATGTAATTATCATCTAATCTATTATTATTGACCATATAAAATGTTAAATATTATATGCTACCAATTAAAAATGTATCATAAATCATATGATAATATATGTAGATACAAAATATTATCATACATACTCTACTATTTACACTTAAATAAAGTAATTAGGTCATTTTTTTAAAATTACCTAGTTGTAAGCAAACATGAATAATCTATGTACAATGAAATTATTTGACATTCATTAACTATATATAAAATGTATACTAAAGTCTTAAGTAGTAAATAGTAACTATCAACATCATAAATATAATTATATTAGATATTTTTTTAATGAGTTGTCACATAATCAATATTAATAATCACTTAATATTAATTTAAATAATTTAAATAATCTTTTTATTAATTTATTTGCAAAAAAAGATGAAACAAAGATAATCTAGGTAATGTAAGAATGGCACCATTTAGAGTGAAATAGGATCTAAATGGCACCGTTCCTATGATTGATTAACTTGCTGAATTGTTGAGTTGCAAACTTGCAACTAAAGCCAAACGACGTCGTTTGAACACAACAGAGGTTCCCTCCCCCCCCCCAAAAAAAACAAAAAAAACCAAAACTTTTTATCTCCTTTCCCTCCCTCAGTCTCTCATTCTCCCAATTCCCAAATCCCATGAGGCCCCTCTATGTCTGTCATGCCCCACCCCCCGCAAAACCTTATTTTCCAGCACCTCCACCACAACTCCCATTCGGTCCACCGCAACCTGCCACGAATTTAGTTTGAGGTATGGAATGCTACTCTCTTGTTTTTCCTTGAAATAAAATCCAAAAAAGTCAAGTGATTTAGGAAACTCAAAAAATGACCAAATCCTCATTCAAGCGATCTAATCACAATTTTTTCCACTCGTTCCTTTCTTGATCTCAACTTTCCATCAATTTCTTACCACCCTAAAAATTTCATTGTAGGATTGGTCCCAAGTCCCAGCCCCTTGCATGATGCTACAATGTCAACACGAAGGTAAGGCATTACTCCACCCCAATGTAAATACTAAATCAAGTGGTAGTAAACCTAGTGGTGGTAAAACTAGGTCAATGGTTTGACATCGAGTGTGAAGAAGGAAGTCTCGATTTGGGATTAATGGCAATAAATATGAGAAAACATTTTGACAAATAATGGGGGTACATGAATAATATGAATATATTGTTGCATGTTGGGCTTATCCTTGATCCTCAGTACAAGATGCAATATCTTGAGTTTTCATTGGAATCAATGTATGTCCATGATCCAACAAAAGTGGTTGATTTGAGTTGAAAGGTGAAAAATGCATTAACCAACATGTATAAGGCATATGTTGAAATGAAGAAGTGAACAATTCTAATCAACAACAACAGCTCACAAGTCCCCCATGTGAAGATCTAAATCCTACAGTTAATATTTTTTTTTTTTTGATAAGTCCTACAGTTAATATATATATATATATTTCTACTGATCAAAAAAAAAATATATATATATAGATTTAAGGACAGAAAGGCACAGAGACTATTTAAGCAATGGTTACAATTGGAAAACTTTTCGAAAAGCAAGTCAAAAGTTAATAGATACCTAGCTGAAAGTTGTGAGAAAGATGCGAGTTGACATTCTAAGGGCTCGTCTAGGATATAAAATGAGATGAGAATTTTGTGAATAGTAGTAAAATATTTTGAGAATAATAGTGAGATAGTTTGAGTTGAGTATTTTTTAGATGAAAAATGTTGAATAAAAATATTATAAAGTTAAAACACTATTAGATATAGTTTCATAATATTTTTTATTTAAAAAAGCTGAATTGTTTTCTATTTTTTATTAGAAAGTTTGAAAAGTTGGAATGATAAGTTTGAAACAATTGTAATGATTATTTTGAAAATGTTTGTATTTGAATTATATTTGGAAAGACAACTGAATGAGATGAGAATTTTGGGATGAGATCTATTTCCAAACATGTGGAGGGCTTACTCAGTTAGATATCATGTACTTTCAAAAGTTGCACGTGATGTACATATAGTAACCTATGAATTTGCATTTAGCACAGTGGGTCGTGTACAATCCTTTTCGAAGTAGTTTATCTTCGATGATGGTTGGAGGTCTCATTTGTGCACAGAATTGCTTTCGTTCTTCTCTACTCTAATTAACCTTCCGGCTTTAATGGATGAAGTGGAAGATTTTGAAAAGCAACTAGATATGGATATGTAACAAATTTATTTCCTTTTATACCTTTTCATAACTCATTGATCTATATGTTATGTCAATTTTTATAATTTACTTTATTTTATCTTTTATGCATAGAACTTGTTGGGAGGTTGAAAATCCTATGGAGGCATCAAATAGATAATGAAGCAATGTTAGTATCACATAAAACTAGCTTATATCATTTCTTTTATGTTCAGCCTTTATGTTATGAAAGATTGTCATGCCAAATATGTTTCATGATGCAATAAATAAGTTATTTTATGAGATTGAATCTCTTTACCGGCTATTATGTTATGAACTTATGTAACTTTCCTGACCTACAGGAATGGGTGTTGCAACTTGGTATCAAAGCACAGGTCGAGAGATTCTATATACTTTTAGAGGAAAGAACTCTAGGACAGGATTGGATAGGATGTTCTTGCGAAGATGATCATCACTGATGAAATGCCTTTTACCATGGTTGACAAGGCAGCCTTCCACAAATTGGTGCACACCTTAGAGCCATGATTTTCCATACCTTCATGATATACGGTGATGTGTGGTTGTTTGAAAAGGCATGCCAAAGAGAAGGCAGTGATGAAGGAAATGTTTGTTGCCATGGGCTAGATAGTGTCATTTACGACTAATACGTGGACCTCCATACAGAATGTAGGCAAGATGTGTATCACAACCCACATTATTGACAATGAGTGGATGTTGCAAAAGCAAATTATCGACTTCAAAAAAATTGTTGATCACAAGGGTTCATCCATTGGCAAGGAGATGGATGGTTGTATAAATGATTTGAGTGGATCAGAAAAGTGTCATGTAGCACAGTTAACAATGCCAGTGTGAATGACATTTTCATTGATTGGTTCAAACGGGACAAAACGATTGAGGATATCATTCTTGAGCACCACTTTATCCATGTTCAATGTTATGCTCATATCATCAACCTCCTAGTTTCAGAAGGGTTAAAAGAGGTTGATGATTCCATTACTACAGTCCGGAACCTTGTGAGATATGTGAGGGCTTCCCCAAGCGCCTTCGCCAGTTTAAGGCAATGGCCGAATAATGAGATCCCATCTTCCAGTACGTTACAACTAAACCTTCCAACTCAATGGGACTTTACATACATCATGTTGGATTTAGCGCAGAAATACTAATCAATGTTTGCGCAGATGGAGGTCGAGGATAAGGACATAAGGTATGCTTTGCCGGAGTCAGTTGAGGGTTAGAAGGGGACTCGGTGCGTTGGACACAGTGATTAGGCCAATGTCAAGTATTTTCTTTAATTTTTTAAGTTATTTTATGCCATAACTATATGGATGTCTAGGACAAAATATCCTACTACAAACATGTTCTTCGATGAGCACTCGGGGCTTTTTTACCACATGCAATAGAGTTGTGCTAACAGTGTGAGTTTGTTGAATGCTATGATTACGAGGATAAATACAAATATAATATAACATTCTGGGGATGTTGAGAAGATAAATAGATTATTATTTTGTGGTTGCGATCCTTGACCCCCGATATAAGTTGGCATTCCAAAATGTTGGATTAGGGACGTCCTCTATGATGAGGACGCTAATCAGTTTATTAGAGAGATTAAATGTGATATTGATGATTTATATAATCATTACAACAGAAGTGGTCATTCTGCAGGTGTTTTCTTTCGTATACCCCCCGTGTACTTGGACTATGCCTATTTATATTCTCTTTAATAAATATATTTCTTATTTATCAAAAAAAAAGTGGACATTCTGCAACCGAAGGTGATAGCTAGTAGCTACTCACGCCCGACCGGCTCAACATCTTCCTTAGATGACACACATGCACACAGTTAAAATTTATTACAGCTACGATCATATCATCAAAATCGTGCATCAAAGAATATTATGTAGTATAAATGTAGGCTTGAGTGTTACTTTATGGAAGATGTTGAGGCACCTAGTGAAACATTTCATATATTAACTAGTGAAACATTTCAGGTATTAACTTAGTGGAAGGTGAATTCTAGCAGGTTTCCAGTCCTTTCCCAAATAAACAGGGATGACTAGCCATTCAAACCTCCTATGGTTGCCTCTAAGTCAACATTTAGTACTAGAGGTCGTGTCTTGGATGTTTATCGATATTCATTCTCTCCGACCACCAACGTTTTAAATGTTTTTACATAATTCTAATATTCTTTTTATTAATTTATAATTTATATGAATTTGTAGACCTAAATGTGAACTCTAAACTAAATGTGGATGACTGAGACGGACGAGGTAGAGGTGAGTTCATAATGTGTCCTATTTTATGTCATGTATCACTTGGCTGATGGTTTAGAAGTCTATAGTTAAATTACTAAAGAAAAGATAATGCATCTGATCAATAGAACTTCATGCAGGAAATCACTATCAAGTCGACGAGTCATCGACTCAAATGCATGGATTGGACTGATGCAGGGGACTATGGCTATTTGAATCAAATCTATAACATTATTTATATTTTGGTGTTGCACTTGTCAAAAAAATTATGAAGCCTTTTGCTTTTTTATATTATTTTTTCCTTTTCAACTAGAGTTCAGTAATTCCTTGTATCGTTTGCATGTTTTTTTTTTTATAAGTAAAAATGTAATATATATTAATAGGAGTAAACAAGTACGCCAGTTGTATACAACCCACCTCCAAAACCCTAACCCATAAAAATACCCAAAAAACCCAAGCCCAAAATACCCATAGAATACAACCCACCTCCAAAACCCTAACCCATAGTTCCCACAGACTAATAACCTCCCAAAACACCCTCAAAGATAACGTTTTCAAGATCTCCTCCCTTTAGTTTTCCCTCGACTTAAACTACCGTAATTGATTCCCCAAGACAGACATTGCAGTTCCCTACTATTTTTAAATCTTGATTTGGTATCCCGTGAGTGGCCCGCCTCAATAGCAGTGAGTAGTGCATTGAACTGTTCTTCACATCTTCCATGTGAGATTCCCACGGCATGATGAATCTCATTAACCTTTTGCAAAATCCAATCTGGTGAAAATACAACATTAGCTTCTCCAGACATAAATCCCAACGTCAGCTTCTCCTCGCAAGGCACCAATGACAAGACCTCCCCCAAAACTGCCATTTGCTCTGCGAACGTTGTACACACCACATTTGTCGCATTGTTCATCTCCATTTTCTGCCTGAAGATGTCTCTTGGAATTCTTGGGGATTACCTGAAACTCATCCCCAACCGAAATATCCTCTAAACCCAACTAGCCCCCAACCTTAAAAATGGATAACTCCTCAACCTCTGAACTCTCCCCATTCATGTCTACAAAAGGTTGTATTTCCCAGCACATCGGCACCTCAACCAGCCCTCCAAGGCTTATCAGTTCTGTCCACCCTCCTTTGGAAACGACGACAAATCCCAATCCACTCTTTGCAACAATAATCTCGTTTGCCGGTGCACGATCATCGATGGTCTCCTCCACCACTATCGGGGTGGTCTGTACCTCCCCCTGTCACCGCCGTCCCCGTTGTCACAGAGGTTGGGCTCTCAGCACCTCTTTCTCGCGAAAGACTTTCACCCTGGCCAGCTGCAGGTTCATGTTGGGAGGATTCAAACCCGAACTCGACACCCTTCGAATCTAAACTGAAAGCTTGCTAGGCTGTAGATTGGGATTGCCCAAGCCCCAATAGAAGGACCAACCTCAGCAGCTTTGCCCTTTTCCAACCCAGTAGGTTGGGCCGCTGACTAGGAATTAAAAAGTAAGAGTGGAGACTTCTTGAGCTTAGGCCTATCCAGTTTGCGCCAAAAGGGTCCCCTCTTACGCCCACTCTATATAGGCTTGTTGTGCCCAGGCCCAAAGCCCCTCTTACTCTCCCTCAACGGTAGCCTTCTTTCCCCTCCCCCGTCAACTCCACTTTCCTTTAACAGACCAACATAGTTCAGCACTTCTGTCATGTCCGTCTGCAGCGACCGTAATTGCCCCTGCAAGTCCAACAGCAACTTTCGCAAGTCCCACAATTCCTGATTTGCCGCTGGTACACTAACAAGTGGGAGGCTCGAAGCATCGTTTTGTGACTCAGGGATAATGCGACTTGAACCAGCGGTCCAAAGACCTTTGTTGCATAGTTCGCCGCCGTTGCCACCTCCCGGTATGAACGTCCGACCACCCCTTTCCCCTTATCCAACTGTGCATCAACAGGACCATCTCCCCCTACTTTCCCCTCCCGCATTGCCGCCTGAGTGCATAGCAGAAAGGTTCCCATGTTCTCCTTCAAAACCGCCTGCAACAACAGCTCCCTTATTTTCCTCCAACCCCATCCCCCCTCTCCTTCTGGAAAGCACGGAAGAGATCGCCTCCCACCCTGGTTATATTCAGACAGGGCTACAAAGCGACCTCGCCGATTCCAACACCATTGAGCTGTGAAGCTCAGGTAACCCTCCCTGTTAGCCGAATAAACCTCCGGCGTCTTCCATGCTCTCAGACTTTCATCCAAAACCTCCATGAGCCATTTGACCGACGAAGGGCCCAGAACAATCAATTGCTTGAATTTCCATCTCTTCTCGGTAACGCGAAGCATATACCCATCTTTAGCTATATTGAAAAACTTGGATTCTATAGCCACTTCCGACATTAAACCCATCGGAGCACCACGATTAGAGGTCACAATTCTCCGGCGACATAGAATGTCAAAGGAAGAAAACGCTTCAACAGAGATATCTTACTAAAAAGTTAGGTCGTCAGAGAGTTGACCACCACCGGACGACCCTCAGCGAAGTCGCCAAGGACCGTCGGCCTCGTCTGTGCCGGCGGTGAAACAGTCGCCAGTATGGGGTGGGTGAAGTCGAAGACACAAATTTGAAATTTTTCAGGTAGAGATTATGACTTCGTTTGCATGCATTAAATCACCTATTTTTGTATTGTACATGATTTAGTCATTGTATTTAAATTTTAGCTTTTAAGCATATTTTTTACAGTATTTTAGATTTTTTAATTGTTGTTTACATTATTTTGTCTTTTTAAATATTTTTAAACAGGGATGGGCCAAATTGAATTTTAGATTAGGCTTTGGATATTGGGCAATGGGCCCAAGCACAATCTGAGCATGCCAAGCCCACATGCACTCCGATTGGAGGAGTCGGAGATGATTTTTACCTCCGACCCGAGGCGGAGTCGGAGGTTGGAACTTGGAGGTGGGCATTCCGACTCCGTCGGAGTGGGAACCCAACCCCAGTCAACTCCTAGATGGATTTTAACAGTATGGTAATCTAAGTTAGGTGACATCCTAATATGGTTGTTATGATGGGTCAATTTAGGAAAGTTGGTCATTTTCTATCAAAATAGCTGCAAGTGGCCAAGGTTTATGAGTTTTAACATGACTACAAGTCTACAACTGTGTTGCGGCTGCTTCAGTTAAAACAGGGCTGTTCATATTTCTAATAGCAATTCCTTTGGAGTATAACCTACTGTACATATTCATACTTGTTTCCTATAAGTACTATCCATGTTCATACTTTATGAGACTGAACCCAAAGAAGGGGAAAAACAAACAAACAAAAAACCATTCTTAAAAAATGTGAAATGTTTTAACACTGTTTGGCAGGAGAAGGAACAGGATAAGGCATGGAAATATAGAGATGGGAATGAGTGCTCTTATTCCTTTGATGTGTATGGAGAAAGGCAAGGACATGTATTTCACTTGTTTGGTTCAACATGGGGAAGAGATTAGAAAAGCAGCCACCAAAAAATATTTTTATCCACTTATTATTTTTTTGATAAGTAAAAAAATAATGAGCCCCATGGAAAGATGTTCCCTCCGTCTTAAGGAAACATCCTCTTCCATCCACTACTCCTTTCCTTCCAATCCTTTTTTTTTTGTTTTTGGTAGGTGAATTTTTTTTTAAAAAAAAAAAAGAATAATCTTTTCATTGATAAGGGAAAAAAAAAGATTGAACAAAAGATTTCCAATGCCAAACCACTCTTTGCAAACCAAACAATATACAGTTAGCACATAAATTCCTGGTACTATGTAAAAATGCTATGATATTATTAACCTGATTAGAAAACCGTTGCTGATGAAGCCCATCATGCTCAACTATGGACCTGTAATTAGGACGTCTTATCCGCTCCTCATCAGCTCTCTGTGATACATAATCGTGCTCAGCAAATCTACAAGTAGAAAGATGCTCACTTCAGCATTTATTATTATAAAACTGACAACTGGTATATCTATCAAGACTGTAACTGTACCATAAAAGATCTTAAAACCATAAGTCAAACAGGAGGAACATATCAATATAATGAAACATTTTCCAACATTACATCGATGATCAAAAATCATGGCAGGACCACAATATATAGGTAAAAAAATGAACAGGTATAACAGATGGATAAACCTGGATACAATATATATCTGCTATCTCCATGTAATTAGATATAAAATGAACTAAAACAGGAGATTTGGAAGCCAATTTACGCAACCAAAACCACGTAAATTACATAACCTGATCAATGCCATCTATCACAGAGACTGTTACATGTTGGTTTGATCACATTTTAGGCACCATC
Organism: Platycarya strobilacea; assembly: GCA_036898215.1. Lineage (NCBI taxonomy): Eukaryota > Viridiplantae > Streptophyta > Magnoliopsida > Fagales > Juglandaceae > Platycarya > Platycarya strobilacea. The sequence continues at coordinate 19,761,955 of CM072555.1, read as the reverse complement.
TTAACGTATTGATCCAAGTTGATGCTAAGATGTAACATTTATTAGACATTCAAATTAATAACTAGGATACAGCCCATATCATTCTCAAATTCCAATCAATGTAAATAGGACTGTAAAAGAACCAAGCTCTTTGGAATAGCTTGAACTCAGCTTGAGCATGGTCCATGTGACAAATTAGTAGAACTTGAACAATAATTTTGGCTCAAACATTAAATGAGTCAAACTTGCATAAGCTCAATTAAACTCATAAACAAAACACAAAATCTGCTTGACTTACTTGTTTAAAGCTCATAAGAGGATTCACAATGGTTTAGCCATTTCGCATATAAGCAAAATGGTTAACATGTCAAAATACGCTCTCCAATGGGTTATGTAAAGTTAATGCAAGCCATATGAGCTACAATACTTCTCTACATTTGGGTCACAATATTCATAAATTTTAAAAATATATATTATTATTTCTTTCTTTTCCCTTTTTTTATATTTCTCACATTCACACCTCCACTTATAAAACATAATAAAAGCTATAATATTATGAGAATATTGTATGTTAATAAAGAAAAGGTTGCTCACGACAAAAACTTTATAAAAGATGAAATTGGTATTAGTTCACCAAGAAAACAAAATATTGGGAAAAATATTACAACGAGGTTGTGTTTTGACCTTGAAAAAATGGATTTAGTTTGTCACCTATGTCCTGAACATTTTGGAAAGAAATGGTCTGTATGAACTCCAAAATTAGTCTTCAAGCAGGTAATTGATTCAAGGTTCGAAGTAGGTTCACTGGTTTTTGTTTAATTCAATCGATCTATGTTTTCTTTTATTGTTGTTCATGTTAATTGCAATTTATGAGTAATGCTTAAACTGAGCTTCTTCTTCTTTTTTTCTTTTGTGTTTGTAAAATAAATCTCACTTGAGCTAGAGTTTGAACTTGGCTGATACTACTTGAACTAAGCTTGAACAACCTTTTGGAGCTCAACTCACACTCAATGAGCTAGAGCCTAGATATATTTTTCTCAAGTCCAGCTCGAACAGCCAATTATTGGCTCAGCTCAAGCTCAATACAACCCTAAGCATACACAATATTTTTTTTATAACTAAGAGTAAATTTATTGACAGGAATTAAATATGCATAGCCCTGCGTAAGAGTAAATTTATTGACAGGAATGAAATACACATAGCCCATGTACACAGGCATACACAATATTTTACCACCTAATACCAAAATATGGCAATTCTACAAAAAAAAAAAAAAATTAGGACTCAATGAAGCAGCAAGAAGGTAGTAAATACAAAAGGTGATATAAAAATGTTGGTAAAATTGTTAAATGAACCACAATACTTCTGCTGATTTAATCATGCATTCATCCTTTGTTGATGTATACATTTTCAAAATGTATGTCCACCACCCTACCTTCTTGTAGGAAGCAATGATGAGGCAGAAGGCAATATAGATATGTTAATGTCAAAAAGTTGTAAAATTGTCAAATAGCCCTTAGTACTTCTCTTGATTTAATCATGCAAGCATCCTTTATTGATGTATACATTTTTTAATATAACTACGCCAAATAGTTAACCCTAAGGTTTGGCTCAAGTCGTAAAGGGATTGGTCTTGGTGGAATGCTCATGGCATGCTCAATTATCTATTAACCTAGCCATGTTAGGCTCTTTAACGATTGTTGTAGTCTAAAATTCGAATCTTCTTGGGTGCCTAAAATCTCTAGGGGCCATTGGGTTGGACTTTCCTTTGAATTATCCGAGATACATTTGCGGAAAACTCCTTATTGAGGCCTATACACCTGGAGATTAGTCAAGACTTAATTCTTGGACACCCGGTGCCAGTAAGAAAAACAAATAAAATCCTACACCCATCCTACCGTAAGGGAAATGATAAGGGCCCGTTTGGGGGTTTTGTTTTGGAGCCCGCTCACTTTTTTTTTAATTGATGATTAAGAAAATATTATTTAATAATATTGTGAATTTTTTTCTTTTATTAAAAATGATTAAAAGTGTTTAAAAATGATGTAAAAAAAATACACTAAGTGGGAACAAAAAGTGGACCATTCATTGGGCTCCCTAGCATCTCCTCCTACCGTAAATTGTGCCAATAAAAAATTGCTAGAACATATAAAAAATCTTAAATTATTACACTTCATTCGGATTATCCCACTACATGGCCTGGTTTGATTACAAAGATGAAACTATCTCATCTCATCTCATATAATTATTACCATTTTCCCCAACTCTCATACAAAATATAATAAACAAATCAACTTTGTCAAATTCTAACGCAAAAATTATATTAAAAAATTATATTCTAACAATAATTTATTTAACTTTTATATCATCTCATCTTATCTATATAACTAAACGAGGCCTAAATTATCTCTCTTTGTTCTTGATGACACCCCTACCTTCAATTATCTCTCTTATTTTGAATTATCCCCCTACTTTTTATTAGCTTTCAATGAAGTTCTCGGATGCCAAAAAGGGGTAGTGATATTTTTTGTTCTTAAATCGAAATAAAGAACAATACAGGTATAAAAAGGAAAAGCAACATACTGTTGATACTTACGTAAGTGGTCGCGAAGGCCGTAAACCCTTGATCTTCTCTTCAAGCAAAGCCCGTTCATGCAGTGCAGATATTGCAGCCACGACCTGTGACTCGAAAATGACCTTTCCAGTAACGGTGCAGTTCAGTTTGTTGTTCGTGGTAATTTCAAGTAATTGGGCATCGCTAATACCGCAGTCATTACCAACCAAATTCTGAGAAGGAGAAACCTCTTCTCCGAGAGTGGCAGGCTCGATCACCTTTTGCTCAAAGGGGAACGCCAACAAGCCAAGTGCAGCAGCATCTAATATACATTGCTTAAGCATGTGAATAGCAAATAGCTTCGCATTCATTTCCCCATACAGAATAGAAAGCTGAGATGCGAACCACATCAATGCTTGAATCAAAACGGGACACTTGAAACTCATATTCCTCCCCTTATCCATCTGATCCTGATCCCGATCCCGATCCAAGCTTCGAGCTTCCTTCACAATTGCCTTGAGGCACAGCCTGAACAGTAAAAAGATATGGTCCCTCAGAGCGACATCAAGCACAACACCACCATGAAGCGGCGAATTGGCAATTACCCAATTCATCAATCCATACTCTCTAAGCATCCTCGTACCCCGAGAAAGCGCAAGAAGAACGCCATAGGTGTAAGCACAAGGATAATCACTCCAAGCCCCGGTTTCACTTCTAATTGCCACTAACTCCGACGGAGTAATCTCCAAAAAGCACTCCTTCCGATGGCCTTCAACCTCTTCTCCGCCACATTGAACAAGATCCGCGAACTCGACTGATAAAAAGGTCGGAATCGGGAACGTCCTTTTCGCAGAATCTAGACTCGACAAGCAAACAACACCCGGGCAGTCCCGGTAGAAAAATATTGAATGAATATTGGAGTCGAGAGGGGAATCGGATGAGTACTGGTGGAGAAGATTTTGGCGGGGGAGATTGGGATAATGGCAGCGGAGAGAGTGGAGAAAGAGGGAGTGTGGGGGCATGAGATGGTAGTGATTGAAAGGGCATGAGACGTGATTGGGGATTCGGTGTGGTTTCGGAGGGACGAGAATGGAGAGGGAGTGAAGAGTTTGGTGGGAGAGGTAGATGAGGCTTTTAAGGGAGGAGAGTGTGGTGTGGAGGTCAGCAGGCTTTGATGGAGGATTCTGAGGCTGAGAGTAACACAAGTCTCGGCTAGGGTTTTCAGAAATAGAAACGGAAGACGAGGAAGAATGGTCCATAGCTCACTTTCAGTTTAGAACAGAAGGACAAAAAGAGCGAGCGAGAGAGAGAGAGGGTACAAAGTGAGCAGGAGGAGCAAAGAGCGCGCGCGCGAGAGAGAGAGAGTACAAAGTGAACGGGAGGAGCTACCGTTTGTGAATGAACAAGTGTTCAGAGTTTTCCGGTCGTTTGGTTACAGAGAGATCTCTGATTTCATTTCAACTCAAAAATTTTATTATTATTTATAAATTATCTAAGTTCATTTATCTAACTCATTTTACTTCGTTATTCAAACAGACTCAAAACTTAATTAAAAAGATATATATCTTTCAAATTTCATATTATTTGATTTTATTTGATTTTATTCTCAAATATTATTTAAATACAAATACTTTTAAATCAATCATTACAACTTTTTCAAATTTACTATTATAATTTTTTCGAATTTTTTAAACAAAAAATAAAAATAATTTAACTTTTAAAATTTTTAAATTTTTAAATAAACATAATAATAATAAATATCTTTTAGTAATATCTTTTTAACTTTTTTTTATTTTCTTTTTCAAAATTTCATATAACATAGATGAGATTTAAATAGTGAATTGAAATTAAATAAATTGATATAAAAGTTGAATAGAATGTGGTTATAATGTTTAGATAATGGCTCGCAACAAGTTTGAGCCCCTCAACTCATGCGCTAAAAGTAAAAATAAAAACATCAAACAAGCATACAAGATTGAGCTCATGTCTCGCTATGTTTGAACTCTTCACTTCCGCCATATGCAGCGAGCTCATTTCTTATTACGCTTGAGTTTATGAGTATCAAAACGTATTAATAGATCGTGTTCATTTTGTGTCAAGGTATATACATTACATTTAAAGGATCAATACAAACACGACTCATTAAGAGTTTCGTGTCAAAACTTTCAATCTTAATACGACTCGTTAAAATGACAGGTTTATATGATACGACCCGTTAAGACCCTTTGACACTATATGACACAATACAACATGACATATTTCAACCCACAAACTCGTTAGTGACCTATTTGAGTTTAACATAATTTATTTTATACAAATAATCAAATTTAAATAATATCTATAAAATATAAAAATTAATTATAAATTACAATCATAAAATTAGAATCCAACAAGCAGTACACTGTAAAATATGATAAACACACAAATATGATCTACACATCATAAAATATCAAAATTACATCTCAAACATAATAAATAATAATGGATTAACTCGTTAATAATAGGAGTGTCAAAATGTGTCAACAGGTCATGTCGTGTCATGTCAAAACATGTATATTATGCCTAAAAAGTCAACACGAATACAACTTATTAAGAGTTTTATGTCAAAAACTTCAACTCTAACATGACCCATTAAAATAACGAGTTGACATGACCGGTTAAAAGTCGTTAAGATCCCTTGACACTATATGACACAATACAACTTAACTCATTTCAACTAGCAAATTCGTTAGTGATCTATTTGAATTTAACCTAATTAATTTTATACAAATATTAAAACTAAAATAATATTTATAAAATATTAAAAAAATTAATTACAAATTACAATTTTAAAATTACAATCCAATAAAGAGTGCACTATAAAATATGATAAACACATAAATATGATTCACACATTGTAAAATATTTAAATTACAATCCAAATATATTAAATAACAACAGGTTAACTCATTAATAATTTTTTAAGAAATACTTAAATGGGATAGGTAAGTATCTAAGAGTATAAAACTATTTATAAATTAGAATTTTTTGAAATTTAGGTTAAAGGTATAAAGGTAAATTCAAAATTTTTAACATGTCTTAACAGGTCTTAACGAGTTTGACCCATTATGACCCATTATCAAATCGTGTCTTAACGGGTTGGCACGACTTGACCTGAAACTCTTGAAGGCTAAATATTAACCTACTTTTATCGTGTCGTGTTCGTTTTGTGTTAACGTATTATGTCACATATTGCCACCCCTAATTAATGACTATTTAAAAAGGATTTAAATGGGGTAGGTAAGTGTCTAAGAGTATAAAATTAATTTTAAATTAGAAAATTTTGAAATTTAGGTTAAAGGTATAAAGGTAAATTCAAGTTAACTAGTCTTAAAGGGTCATAACGAGTTAATTCGTTAATGACCATTTAAGAAGTGGTGTCTTAATGAATTGACCCGTTTTGATTCGAAATTCATTGAAGTTAAATCCTGACCCATTTTTATCGTGTCATGTTTGTTTTGGGTTAACAGGTCGTGTTACATATTACCACCCTTGAGTTTCGCGCTCACCATACACAGTCAAGCCCATCTCGACAACACGTGAGCTCCCCACTTCTACGTAGGTAGTCGAGTTCATCTCCAACCACACTTGATCCCTGTGCTCCTACGTACATAATCGAGTTCATCTCCCACTATCCTTAAGCTCCATGCTCCCATCATATGCGATTAAGTCCATCTCCCACCATGTTTGAGTTTCGCGCTCCTGTCGTATGCGGTCAAATCCATCTCCTACCACGCTTAAGTTTGGCGCTCCCACCGTATACATTCGAGTCTATCTCCCACCACACTTGAACTCTGCACTCCTACCATATGCGGTTGAGTCCATCTCCCATCACGCTTGAGTTTCGCACCTTTTCCGTATGCAGTTGAGTCCATCTCTTGACCTCTGTGCTCCCATTGTATGCAGTTGAGTCTATCTCCCATCATGTATGAACTCCGCAGGATATTATGAATGCCAGCACATTATTACATTTTCATGATAAGTACTTTTGTTGCATATTTTATTCTAAAAATTCTCAAAATCCTCAATTGAGACAGGTGGCCTTTAAGAATCGCGGGATATTATGAAGAGGGAAAGTAAAGGAGGGTCCAACTACACTTATGACACTACAAGACACTATAGGACAATAAGAGACAAGGGGAAAGAGTAGTGCAATAGTAGAGTGGCAGAGAGTGGAAATAGGTGTCAGGAAAAGAAGAAAAGTGAAATGAAGGAAATGAAAGAAGAAATAAACTGACACACGCAAACAAGAAAAATAAAAAAAATGACTAACACACAAGAGGAAAATTACATCACAGCAAACCGAAAGATTATAAATAGCCTTCAAACCAAGATGACATGGGGGCTAGCTTCTTCTCTCGAGTTCTTCTCCTTCTCTAGCGAGTATTCAATTCTTCCAAAAGGTTTTTTTTCAAAGCATATGTTTTTTTTATACAGTAAAATACGAGAGATTGTAAAATATTTATTATAGTGGATTCTCTTCTGCAAAATGCCTATGAACGTAAGTATTATACTGAACAATGTAAATTGTGTGTACTTTTCTATTTACTTTATCTACTATGAATGTACACGGTGTTATCGTATAGCTGCACCAACACATCATCGGGAATTCCAAATAACACCGAATGATACCCGAATTACCTCAGTAGACTGAGATTGACTATTTCTATCCCTTCAACCTACTGAGTGATTTTTACCGCGTCAGCATTTTATGACGAAATAATCTAAATAGTTCCAAAATATCAACACTCTTCCTGTGATTCACTAGAATCAGGGGCGAAAATACATAGAGATAAGGGGCCAATGATTTTTTAAAAAATATATTATATATATGTTAGTTTTGAAAATATATATATTAGTTTTGAATATATATATATTTTATTTAATAGGATAATATTAATCTCTTTGTATTAATTTCTTCTCTAACAAATTATCTCGATCCCTCCTCTATAAAATTTTTTAACAATCTTCAATATCTTATCATGTTATTCGATCATTTTATTTATAGCAAACATATGAAATTTTTATTTTTAAATTAAATTAATTTTTTTTAAATTAGACTTATAAGTAATTAATATATGAGATTAAAATAATTTTATAGAGAGGGGATCGAGATAATTTGTCAGAGAAGAGATTAATACAAAGAAATTAATATTATCCTATTAAATAAAATATATATACATATATATTCAAAACTAATATATATATTTTTAAATTAAGGTTCGAGCTCGGCTCGTTTTTGCATATAAAAGGGCCGAGCTTAAATCGAGCTCAAACCTAATTTTGAGTTAAGCCCAAACTCGACTCGAGCTCAGTCAGGCTCGGTCCATTAAATGCAAGCTCAATTGCAATTTTGAATGTGTTTTGAAACATCTGTTCTCATATTTCAATTTACAACATTATATGTCCAAATTCCAAACAGACAATATAGGTACGTCGTGTAATTCTAAATTACAATTTAAAACATAATAAGTCCAAATTTTAATACATTATAGGTCCAAATCCATATTTCAGTATTAGACCTAATTAGATACTCAGATTTCAGTATTGAACTTAATTAAATACTTAGATTTCAGTATTGGACCTATATACAAATTACAACAAATTAAAACTTAACAAATTAAATTATTACAACTTACAAATAAGAAATTACAAATTTAAAACAAATTTACAACAGCTTGGTGAGCCAAAGTTGTTGCCCAGTTGGACTGTTGCCAACTTATCACTACCAGCCTGCAATTTAGAAATCATAGAAACTATTATAGGAGTACCACATAAACTATTATAGAAATGCAATTTAGTAACCACAAAAATCACAAAACCACAAAAATAAAATTTAAATAGTCCTTAGGCAGGACTTGTTACCACAAAAACCATTACAAGGTCTAAATTATATATAACTGACAGTATAAACTAAATAGCATCAAAACCCAATCAAAACAAAGTAGGAAAAACTATCCAGAATAATGCAGATGTAAATTGTGGCAAACAAGTTAAATCTATAAGTAATTATCGACTAGTAAAATTAAAAAAGGAATCAAATAACCAGCATTATATAAACTGCTGTACAAAAGGAGTCAAGTGGCTATGGTAGAAGAATGTGGGTTTCTGATAGAACATCCTTCTATTTATAAAAAAAAAATATATCAGTTATATAAATAATGCAATAAAACTAAGTTAAACAGATTAAAATGAAAGTAACAAATAAAATAAATGTAACACTTACATGAATAGTTGAGTATTTTTTAGTGTCATACTTGACTCTAACCCAATCTGCAACACACAACAATATCTGTGCTATTTTAATTGACAACGAAGCTCGATGATAATCAATTACTTTGCCTCCTGCACTGAAGGTTGATTCTGAGCTAACTGTGGTAATGGGTGTAGTCAATATATCACGAGCCATTCTTGACAGAGTCTGAAACTTCAAACTATTAGCTTTCCACCATTCCAAGGCATCGAAACTTGTAATTGAACTCTCTTCACAAATGTATATACTCTCCTCTAAGTAATTGTCTAATTCTGATTTGTAGTCTGCACCGTATCCACACTTCTAACAAATGATTTGAATAATGACTGACCACTCTGCATACTCTTTTCAACATGTGAGGAAGAACTGGATACGAGAGGCGAACGTTTTCTTGCTCATTTTGTGCTTCCAGAGTCGTGTTGAAATCTTAAATATATTCATCATATGGCTCATGCAACACTTTGGAAACATATGCAATATTATTAGTTGCGTCTATCTCATATTAAATTAAAAGAAAACAAAACTGGATCAAGACCAACTTGAATCTAAGGTCCAGTACCACAGCAATTGCCATCAGGAAATTACACTCCCCCCAGTATTTATCAAACTTGAAACTAATCTTCTTTATCATTGCTTTCATGTACTTATTTGGATATTTGATCTTCTTATTTAAGATCTCCTTCATTCTTCACACCTCTTAAAGGAACAAGTTTACAGTTGGGTAATCACTTCCTGATTACGTCCAAAGAATAACGTAGTAATTGTAGTTCAGATTTAGGATGTCGATTCTACAGAAAGATAAATTAAAAAAATAATAGAATAGCAAAAAACTAAAAAAAAAAAATATCAAATGATTAATGAAAGAATAAAAATTGATTTTAAATTAAAATTAAAATTAAACAAAATAATTAACGAAAAAATTAATCAAAGTTGACGAACAGTAAAGTTTCGAGAATTCCTTGCACATATCCGGTATTTTAATTATTTTTTATTCATTGATAACTCAATTGCAAATTCAATTACGTAATTCTCAATCGGAATATATAGAATTATAAACCAAAATTAAATCAAGTTTATCCTTTGAAAAACCATCCATCACTTTTAAATCACGCAACTTGTTATCCACATCGAGAAAATTCAACAACGACAATATACCCATAGAGCGATATTGCAGCAGATAATTAAATCAATATAAATAATCAATGGGTTCAAACACAATCACAGATCTAACCATTCAATAGAAAAAGGATGACTGAATCTATGAACGGAGTAAACTCTATAATTGTATAAAAAAGAAAACACCAAAAATATATTGAGAATGATTAAACAAAAGAATTTTAATAAATTAAAATCAAATATATGAATTAAAAATAAATTTAAAAAAATCATCTAGTGTGCAAGTTTATCCCTAACCCTACTTGAAAATTTAGTTACCCATAAATAAAATAGACAACAAAAATCTCTAAAAGAAAATCATCCAAATAGGGACCATGAAAAATAACTTTCTCTGCTCATGTTCGTGGCGCTGCTTGTCTCCAACTCTAGTTTTTATCCACCGCCCTTCTCTTTTATTTCATGTATATATATATACTAGTTAAGAATGCAACGTGCGATGTACGTTTGTCTAGTTAAAAAGAAAATCATAAAAAGAAATATGATATGTTACACAAAAAAAAAATTGTGTACTTGTACAATAGCATGATACATAAAAAAAAAAGATATTTATAATTATATGAAGATTTCGTATTAAACATGTCTCCATAGATGATGTGTAATGTTTTATTCAAGTAGATTGCATAAATTTGTAATGAAATATATGTTTGAACTGGTCTAGATTGCCTAAATTAACAAAGATTAGAGAGTTTTTTTTTTTAAAATTGATAACAAAGTTCACTAATAGTTCACGGATAGTTAACAAAATTTATATAATGAGGCTGTTCATATCTACCATCTATGATATAGTAATAAAGTATAAGGTCTAAATTAATATCATAAGAACGTGTTGTTACAAATTAGTTAAATAAGAAGGAACTTAATAGAAAATCTAGTAGAAAGGTGTATATGTTTATGATTTACATCATTTCCATGTCAATGACCTTCAAGGTGAAAAGAAGCACATGTAAATGTCCTTCAAGAAATCTAAACACTGCATAGAAGTGTACTTTCAAAGTAAAATAGAAGATATAATAAGTAATTATGAGAACAACATATAGAAAAAAAAGTATAAAATTATAGAATTGTAATTACTGCCAGGAACTATATTAAAGAAGATAGTTGAATTCTAATATTTTGAAGTAGCATGCATATGAAAAAGTATTTATTAACGAATGCATGTTATTAAATGTTTCTTCATGTCTATTTAATGAGATTAAAGTCTTTAGTCAGCTTTGTTAAGTAATATATATATATATATATATATATATATATAATTACAAGAACAAAAGGCATGATTGGAAATCTCCATTATCATGGTGAGTAAAATTCATATTTAAAATATTTTTCATTAGATATGGTATGTATAGATTAAGAAATTGTCTAGAATACTAAATTTTCAAAATTTTCAAAAATAGTAAATATGCAAAGTATGATGAAAGAATGAAAAATTTTGAAAAAAAAAACATCTTACTAATTTCCCTAGATTAGAAATAATTTTAACAAGAGAAATATATCTAAAATTAAAAGGAAAGAAGTCATAAGAATGTTGATCAGAAATAATGTTGATAAAAAAAATATGAGTGCTATTACATATTTTGAAAGACGTGCTAAATATTTTTTGAATACGTTATTTATCTTTTTTCATTTTTTCAGTTTTTTTACATTTATTTTTTATATATACTTACATATTTTTTTAGAAGTAATAACAAAAATTAACATCACTTTCAAAAATATTTATTTAATTATTATTTAAAAACATTTATAAAAAAAGTAATAATTATCATGAATTTAATGCCAAATATTAAATTTGAAAGTGTCTGTATATAATTGATCATCATGTGGTCCATGCACGATCACAACCATTCAATGGTGTTTTTTTTCTAGTACAATACGTATTGATCGGTCATGAATTTTCTATTTATTCCTATTTATTGTCTGAATAATGTATATAAATCAGTTATAATAATGATGTTTTCAATTAAACTTAATATTGTACATACACAGATATAATTAATATTTATATATATAAGTTATTATAAGAAAGTAAGTATTTATGATATTTTAATTATAATTAAAATAATTTTTTATAATAAAAATAATTTTTTTCTTCATAAATAATCTTTTAAATTGTAATTAATATATTATAGATACCTATTTTTTTGTAGTAAATAATTAAATTAAATCTTGAATCTTTGGTCTGTATGTAGCAATCTTTTTTAGGCTCTAATTAACACATCTTAATTTAACATGAAGAAATAAAACTCAAGCTAGCTTATATATATAAAGTGGCTATTTAATGGAAAATCTTGTTTTAATGAAAAATTTTATTTTTCTGTTAAAATTAACATTTTCTATTTTTTTTTGTTAAAATAAATATTATATTTAATGAGAAATATTATTTTAAATACAATCCATTAATTCCATTAATCACCAAAATAATATTCTTGATATTAAATTTAATTCTACCACTTCAATTTTCTATAATGATAAATTTTTCATTTAAAACTGTTTTTTATGTAAAATAGATATAGAATAATAATAATAGTATAGAATGACATAATAATATTATAAAATATATAACAATATATATATATATAAATAAATCATTCATAACAATATAACAATACAATTCTCACTTAGAGATGTTAATCTATATGTTAGAGAGCTTAATTTTATCATAAAAATTTATTCTTATTATATTATTAATAAGTTCATTCTTTAAAAATTATTTTATAATTTTAAAATGAATGTATTATTTATTTATTTATTGAGATGATAAATATACGGTATATACAATTAACTATAATTATATTAAATTGGTAATAATAGACATTAAATATAATTAATATATTATATATGTTTGATATTTAATTGAAATATATATGATCTAATAAATTTACATATTTAAGATTAAAATTTCATGTTATAAATTATAAAAAAAAACATTCTTTTATATAAATTATAAACTACATAATTTAAATTTTTTTAATTATATTATTTCTTAAAAATAATGACATAATTAAAAAAACTGTGAATGATTCAAGTTTATTTAGATCTAGAAAAATTCAAAAATAAAAAAATAAGTATTTTAATGTCCTCTCTTTTGAGACTGTGCAAAATGACACAAATATTAGATCATCGTCCTAGAATTATAAAAATATAATATTTTGAACGAATCTTTTATTAAAATTTCAATTTAAATTATCTCAAATAAATTTGATAAAACTATAGGTTATGTTTATTTATGAGACTATCTTATTATTTTTATTGATACTTTTTTTTATAATATATAAAAACGTGTAATTATTTATCATTCATTTAATTATGAATGATCTTCTAATTTTTGTTAGAAATTAAACTAGATAAACGTGTTTCGCACGTTACTTTTATCTAGTGTATATATATATATATCGATATATATAGTATAATATCGTTGCTACAATATGACCGTTAATTTATAATTAATTTAATGAATGTATGAGATAGTTTAAGAGATTAAATAATTTAAGATATATTTTAAAAAATAAATAAAATAATATTATTATAAAATAATATTTGTTTTAATATTATTATTATTTTATACTTTAAAAAGATTATATCAAAATTTATATTTTATATCAAAATTTTAAAAAGTATAATAATAAATTTGAAATAAATTCATCTTAATTTTCAATCCAAATGGTACAATAATCGTATTAGACTGGGCTTGAGCATAAATATCTTGAGAGACATGAAATACTGTAGGTCAAAAAAGTATGAGTGCTACTACATGTTTTGAAAGACAATTACCAAATATTTTCTGAATAAATTATTTAATTATTTTCATTTTTTCAGTTTTTTTTCATTTATTATCTATATATACTTACATATTTTTTAAAAGTAATAAAAAAATTAAAACATCATTTAAAAACATTTATTTAATTATTATTTTAGAAAAAAAAAATGTAGACTTGAAAAGTGAATTAAGATGCATGACACGAGCTTATTCCTTAAAGGATGAAAAGTTTCTTATTTAAATTGAAGGTGCGTGGTGGGCCTTGAATTCATCTGCTTGCCATTCATCAACTGAAGCTTATTTGGAATGGTGGTCAAGCAATCTTAGTTATCAATATATGCTGTTGAGATGCGGTCTTCACGCGTAATTGAGGACAGACATGCATGGTGGGAGCTTATTTATTAGTTTTTTGTATTTTTTTTTTTTTTTGTGGCTTTTGCATTTCTTTAGATATATATACTTATATATGCAACGTGCAATCCACGTTTTCGTAAGTCAAAAAATAAGTTTATTAGAAAAATTATTTTAATTGAAGAAAATTTTAATATTATAGGAAAATGAAAAATTTTATGTTTATCTATACATTGCAAATGGTTACAAATCATTTCTATGTTGCTGAATAAACAGTGACTTATAACTTCAATTTTAACATTTTTATGTAGTAAGAAAAGTGTTATCTAAGCACTAGGTTAAAAATGAACAATTGAATAAAGAAATTTCACATATAATAGTCAAAGAAGTTAGCTTCTCTTACATGAAGAGTCCTGGAGCAATTTTTACAGTCCAAATAGTATATCAAATATTACATCTTAGCATTTTCTCAATAATAATTAGGACATTTCCAAAAGTTAGTTCCAACTATACTTTAACATAATGATTGAACCCAAAAATAAAAGTTTTCGTGAGTCAAAAAATAAGTTTATTAGAAAAATTATTTTAATTGAAGAAAATTTTAATATTATAGGAAAATGAAAAATTTTATGTTTATCTATACATTGCAAATGGTTACAAATCATTTCTACGTTGCTGAATAAACAGTGACCTATAACTTCAATTTTAACATTTTTATGTAGTAAGAAAAGTGTCATCTAAGCACTAGGTTAAAAATGAACAATTAAATAAAGAAATTTCACATATAATAGTCAAAGAAGTTAGCTTCTTTTACATGAAGAGTCATGGAGCAATTTTTACAGTCCAAATAGTATATCAAATATTACATCTTAGCATTTTCTCAATAATAATTAGGACATTTCCAAAAGTTAGTTCCAACTATACTTTAACATAATGATTGAACCCAAAAATAAAAGTATGATGCATTTGAGTTTTAGATATTTAGAAAGTATGTTATATACTTAAGGCAATGTTCACATTGTAAAGTTATGCTATATCATCTGCAGTAACGATTGTTATGACATTAAAATTTTTGTTATGTGGATTTCTTGGCTAAATGTCTCTAGTAAGTTGCATTGTCCATCGTTTCTCACAACTTTTTGCTGCCATTTTTTACAAATAAGATAGATGTTCTTGCATAGATTGAAATTTATTTATTGGAATAAGTATTACTTGAATGAACTATCTAATAAGGAAAAAATAATTAAGAATATAGCAAATAATATCTATAAATTGTTGGAAATGAATGATAGTTTTGTTTTTATGACAGTTTTGTTTTTCATACAATTTGATTTGTTTGGTTTATTTTTTTTATTGTTAGATACATAATGACCTACTTAGTCCAAATCATAAAAATAATGGTATAGAGATTTGCTTTATATGGTTTTTTATAGCATGTGGTTTCGATTTTAGTCATCTAAGAATAGATAGTAGTTGTGAAGATCCAGTATATGAGTGAATGTTGTACTTTTTCCAACCCACATCCAATTAATTTTTTCTTTTGTTCAAAATTTTTTTTGAGTAACTTTAGTATTTTTTTTAACATAAAATTAACAAACTTGTAAAAAACATTTCGTTAACTATTAAGTCAAAGAAAAAGTAAAAATAAAACAAAGTAGAATTCAGTAAATTAATTTTGTGGGAATAGTATTTTTTTAGATGAGTATTGTCTGGTACAATGACAAAATTAATATGTTGCTATCTTTGAAAGTTTTTGGACAGTTGTTTGCATATATCCTGTCATATGTTTAATTGGCTGTGATACTCAATTCTTGATAATGATAATTTTATGTTGTTTAAGAAAAGGTTACAAATTACAAAGTTTGAGGAATATGTGTTTGGAAATGGTCATGTTTAGAATTCTAAAAAAAATGGTCCATTTTTACCAAAAATGAAAAAGAAAAAGTCACAACAAAAAAGTGATATTTGATTTTTTAGAAAATAGCAAGAAATTTATTATAATAACTTGTGGATGTGGACTTTGAATTGGTAGATATTTGTAGTTGAAAATGAATTATATGAAAACAGTTAAGTTTGGTGTATCTATATATATAGATATAAGCAAGTTGTAATAATATTGTTAAAAACTTTGTCCTGCATTTGTCCAAATAATATGACATGTGATATTAGCATGTTAGAATGATGTAAGATTTTAAATAAATATTTGTTGGTTAAAGTAAGTTTGTTTATAATGTAGCTTAAGTTAAAAGTGTCAGGTTTTTTTAAGCTTTTTTTTATTGTTAGAGCTAATAGATATTTATTTATTGATAAAAAAATGGTAGGAATGCAAAATTCTGAAGAAGTTACATTATTTGTTGTAATATGACAATTTTATTTTTGATGTTTTTTATTTTGGTTTTAGTATTTTCTTCATTCATTTTGAGAAGTGAATTTTTTCTATTGAATTGTAAGTATTGAATAGTTTTTGTAATTTTATTAAAATTGAATACTCATTTATGTTGTAGAAATGAAACTTTAGTATCCAATAGGTGAAAGTAAAAATAGAATGAATAACTTATATCTTCATTAAATAGCAATGTAAAGCAAAACATTAGTTAGATTGAGAAGTATTACCTTGTCATCATGTTCCATAAGATTTGTTGCTTCGCAACCTAAAGCAGTCTCTGCAATTGGTCTAAATAAAGTTGCTCGTAGTTGTCCTGTACTATCATCCACTTCAACATATGCGCGAGTACTTTAAATAAAAGATGAAGAGTATAAGTTATTATGAGTAAAATAAATGTATTATAATTGTAATTTATAATTTGGCAGTAATAAACATATCGAGACTGTGCAGTGTTTGTTTGCTTGCAATAAAGACAGTTGAACGTATACTCATATCGTGTTGCTTTGTGGCATCCAATGCAAAACATATAAAAGAAGCTTTGTTGCAAGTCCATGATAATGATTTTTCCTCTAATCCAAAATTGTGGTTTCTACATCATATTTAATGTGGCTTCAGAGTGATATTTTAATATTAAGAAATTGCAAGTATTATGTTGCAATATTTGTACATAAAGAATGACAAATTTTTTGAAGTGTATTAACTTTACCTTTAAAGGCAACAGTGATTTCAAAAGTGTAGGAACATCATAAATTTTAGTTATGGGCTGGATAACAGTAGTTAAGGCAGATATAGATTCATTTTACAAGCAGCTCTCAACGATGTCATCAAGTATTCGATAGTTCAATGTTGCCTTTCAAATGAAGAAAAAAGTTGGAATTAGAAGTAATTATTATAAATTAATAGACTGATTTTTTATGTTGTGAGAGATTATACTTAAGATAAATAATACATTTTAACTATAGAACTCAATCTAGAATTGCATAGCTATAATAGAAATAGCTTCAAAGCAGTAATGATTGTTAGGATTACCACTTTTGTAGTTCTGTTGCATTAGGAATAAGAGGATTTATTGTGAATATCATTGTTGGGCGAGATGAGAGAGACAGACCTAATTCATTGGAAAATCGATTAAAAAGTATTTGTAATATGTAACAAAAAAAATTAGATTTATTATATTAAAGAGATAATACCAGTGTAAAATCAAACTTTCAGATGTGTAGCTAAAATAACAGGTTTTGCTCAAATAATTTCATAAAACTTTTCACATTTTATATAGACAAATATATATATATATATATATATATATAGTTGTAGTTAAGACAAGTATAATGAAATTTAATCAATTTGAAAATTGACAATAAATGCAAATAAATAATAAACAAATTTACCTTTGATCAATAAGAAGTATTTCTTGGATCATAATTGGGCCTTGTGCTGTGTTCACTTATCGAGACAATTTAATGTGAATTGCGACAGCCATGAAGTCTAAATAGTAGAAGTGAAATATTTATTTCTTAACACTAATATCTTACATGATGTTGTTGCATGAAAATTTTTTACCTATCTCGACAATTGTGTCTTTATATACATCAAGTTCATTAAAATGCACAATGTTGTACTCTGGTGGTTATAATGCGTCTTCATGTATTAAAAGGCACAATATGGTTGCTTGCAATTGATTACCTTATAAAATATGAGATTGTTTTTGAGAAAGTATTTGTATGTAGATAAAGTTATACATGGATATTAAGAATCGTAGCAATTGATAGCTGGAACAAGAATAAATATAAAATGAAATGATGATCTCGTTCAAATAAATGTAATGCATGAAAAAATTTGCTATTTCTAAATATAAAATATGATATTTATAGTACCTTTGGATCAATCAAAATTAACTTTTGATAGTTAATTGGTGAATTTTATCCAGTTCGTTTGGATGCTTTTTCAGCCACAATCATCTTAATCTTCTAATTGCGCATATTTGGAGTGATATCTTTAATTGATGTATAAACCATACGTGGCATCTTGGAAGCTAGTCATATAGAAGTAGTGCAAACATATTAGAAAGCATAGTTTAGAACATTCTTCAGATTAATACAGGAATTTAAGCATAATATTATTAATGTAAATAACAGAAAATTGAAAATAATGAGTTGCATTTTCTATGATAACTAAGCAAATTACAAAGAGTTAAATGCTTACAATACAATAGTATTACCAGGCTAAATATTTCATGAATCTGCAAGCAGTAGAAATTCTTTCTAAACAATATTTTTTGTGTAACATTCTTAAACATTTTCCTTCCAGATTGGTCTTATCAGAATTTTTATTGATGCAATATTTTTTGCTCTTGAGAATACTACATATAGTTGGCCATGATAGAAAACTGGTTGAAGCAAATAAATTCCAACAAATTATAATGTTTGGCCTTAAGCTTTATTTATTGTCATTGCGAAGCATAATTTTATGGGAAATTGCGTTCGCTTGAATGGAAACCTGCCACTTTCTTCAGTTGTTGGCAAGAAAAGAATCTTTAGTATAAAAACTTATTTCCCATTAAGGTGCCCAACAACAATTTCTGTACTAATAATATTCTGTTCAAATTTTCAACAAATAAGACATGTTCTATTGCACAGCCCTTCTGAAAGATCAATGTTTCTAAGTAACATGATAGGACAATCTGTTTTAAACAGCAACTCATGAGATGAATGGCATTTGGAGTCAAAATATTTAAAAAGTCCTCCATAATTCTTTGTTCAGATTTCTTAGTTATTTCATTAAAACTATAATATCGTATCATTTCACCAGGAAATCTTTTAATAAGCATTTCATTCAGAGCTGTTCTTCGGCATTAAAATTGCTCGCTTTAGCATTTCTGACAAGTTTTCAAAATATTTAGCAAAATTTCTAAATGTAGCATCCATCAAATTGTTCAAAGAATCAACCTCATTTTCGTAACTAATAAGCATGGAATTTGAAATCCTGATATTTTCTTCAATTGTTATTGGTGTGGTTCCATTGCCAACTTGAAGAAAAGAATTGGAGAAATTTAGATCTAATCTTACTCGCATATTTTTTGTTAGTTCAATTTTAGTCAATGTAGGTCATAGATATGAAGAAGCTAAACTGGCATCAATTTCTTGTTATCTTGTGTCTTTTCGAATAACGGGCAAAACTTGATGAAAATTGGCTCCAAACACAATGACCTTGCCACCAAATGATAATTCTGAATCATTTAGATCTTGTAACATTTTAGACAGTGCTTTTATAGATTCTTTTTTAGACATTGGTGCCTCATCCCATATGGTTAGTCTAGTGAGACATATCAATCTTGTAAGCCCACTTTGTTTGCTAATATTGCATATACTATTCTTGTTAAAATCTAGTGGAAGTTTGAATCTTGAATGTGCTATTCGACCTCTTGGCAAAATAGATGCAACAACTCTAGATGATGCAGTTGCAAGTACAATCAATTGGTTTGATCTGACTGATGCAATGAATGCCTTATATAGAAATATATTTCCTGTGCCGCCTGGCCCATGAATAAAGAATGCAGCAGATTGATTTGTGAAAACTTTTTGTATGATAGAAGTATATGCATTTTGTTGTAGATGGTTAAGAGATGTTGAAGCAAAGAGGTCTTCCTCTGAAATTATCACTGTTGATTGATCATTAATTTCTCTAGATCCAGTTTCATCATTATGAAAAGAAACATTGCCATCTATCAAATTAAATATGTTGATATTCTTTCCTATTGACTCAAGAATGGAAGCAATGTCACGTAAAATTTGAATTCTAATTTTTGCTAAATTTCCATTATGTTCCCAAAAGTCCATTGACATATCTTTTTCAAAGTGATTCCAAATTTCTCTTGGATTTGTTAGGTTACAATAAATAAAGATTGTTGCAAATAACCGTCTCAAGCTGTATGACATTTGATAAAAAGATGCTTCTTGTAAATAATCTTCTAGATTACTATCTTTTTGTAATAGGCCATGCAATGTAGTTGCTTCACGAAATGTTGTTGCCATTACACCATTGACTGTTTTAAACTGATCAAATGATAAAGGACCTTTTATATAATTTAACAAGATCTTCAAGTAATATCTTTCCCCTTCAAATGGACTTGCTGTTACAATTCGGCCTATAACAGCTAGCTTCTTTTTAGGAGTTCACATCTTATATTGTTGACTCCAAACAAAATTTCTGGGAAAATCTTTATATAATAATGTTCTTACATGTTCATTTGTTCGGTTTGTTGTAAAAAAACTCTGTAAGCATTGACTTTGTTGAGTGATCAGAAGTTTGAACATTGGTCAAGTCTTGATAAGAACGAAAAGATACCAAATGTTGATTTTCAAGGTGTAGATACAAACTATATATAGATGGATACATTTCATTAAGAATAAAACCATATATTCTCTATATTGCCTCATGCGGAGAAATTTCGAGCTGCTTGGAACTACTGAATCTCATCTATTTTATGAGTGACATCTTTTGAAACCAAGTTAAATGCAATAGGATCATGGCCTTTATAGATGTACTTATAAAGGTATTTCACAGCTTTTATCGTGAAAAAAATCTCTATATTAATATGACAATCAAACTTTGCTAGAAGATATGAGTTATACGGATCGACCCAACAATTGTCCAATTTTTGGCCTCGAACTTTGGCAGTAACACCATTATTGCATCATCTGTATTGTGGGAAACAATCAGTTCTAACAGTAATAGTGGATACAAACTTATTTGGATAATGGTTTTTACAAAAACCATTTTTTTCATACAAATATTGGTTGGATTTAATATTTCACAAGGCTCATGCATCATATGCTTCACAACTGCTTTGTATAAATGCGGATTTGCATTTTCATCAGGAATTTCTGCACCTATAATTTGATCAATAGCTTCAGGAGTATAAATTTTTCAATCTCTTTGCAGTATAATTAAGAAATGAGTATGTGACAATCATCTTTTCTGATGTTCAATTACATAAGCGTAAGCTGAGATTTTTCCAAAGATTTGTCATTTGAGTAGATCATCATTCAAGTTCTCAAACTTTCCTCTAAAAATTTGGGCAATTAAATCGGGTCGATTTTGTGCTTCTTCTTGTGGTGCTAATTCTTCTAAGATTTCTTTCCAATTTGGGTTGCACATCATGGTTAGAAAAATGTCAGGTTTTTCAAAGTGCTAGACTAAAGCCATTGCTTTTAAATATCTTTTTTGCATATCTCTTGGGCCACCAGTAAAAGATGAGGGTAAAATGATGTGTTTGCCAACTTTTGAAGCGTCAGGTTGTCCAACTGAAATACAATCAACAATTCCTTGATATATTTTAGATCGAATTTGTTGTTGTTGAGTTCGAAAGTAGTCTAATATTGAGGTTTTAATTTTGACATACATATCAACAGCAAATTATTGAAACAAACGACCAGATAGTAATATGATAGATTTCTTATTGACTCTGATTTGCTATTTGTAACAGTAATATTCACGGCATGAAACAGATGGTTTTTTTCTTTTTTGGTTCAAGACTGTAAAAATGAGAGAGAAAATTAGGAAGTTGCAAATTTCAAAGTTAAAGGATGTATAAATAAAAAGAAATGACCTATTCTGACCTTGTTGTTCCAAGCTAAGTAGTTGATATGCTGATGGAAAATGTTCAGGGTTAATTGATGATATTGTTATAGTATTGAAATATGTCATTTCTTTCTGGACTCTTTGTATGCCTTGATGCTAACCAATATTCCCAAAAGAAAATAATAATAAATATTGCAAAGGATCGTAGTAGCCATAATAGTATTGAACTGTGTGACTCCCACCTGAATAGTTGGAAACGATGATATCTCGTAGTCTTAAAGGGTTAGAGTCATTATTATCAATCCAAATAGCTACAACTTGTGATGCTAAATGTGCATTAAAAACACGTTGATCTATATTGACATCAGATTTAATTTGGATTTTGTATTTATCTAGATTAGGCACATCACCAAGGCTTCTAAAGAAACGTGAATATGGATTAACTTCAAGAATAGCCATGAGTTCCTGAGTCATAAACTCGATTTTGTAGTTCATGGTCAGTGTCATAAAAATATAACTGTAGATAAGTAGGATGTTCATGAATAGGGAGTAGCTGATTGATGAAATGATAAACTTGTCTTTTAGCTCGAAAGGTATAGATTCATTTGTTCCTTTTGCATAAATCTCTATCAAATTTGACGCCAAATGATGTGAATGTAAATTTGTTATTATAAGTGCGCACATAGTTGTGAAAGTTGGTAGATTCAGCTGATTCCGAAGTAAATAGTTGATAAAGTTGATCTGGAACATGATCGACAACCAAATAAATAATGCCATCAGCATAACAGAAGCCTTTTGTTTCATGATGGAATCTTTTTGCTTCACAATATTGACAACTTTATCAACTTTATTTGTTTCCGAAGTAAATTTCTTAACAGGTAAGAAATTTGCTTTAAGCGGAATACTTTGAAGTATTTGCCTAAAGTAAACAGAACGTTGAAGTTTAATCTTTATGGTAAAAACCAAACGTACATGACATAAGGAGAGAAATTTTTAGTTGTTTCAATTGAGTACATTTATAGTATTATGAATGGAAGTGCAAGAAATAAATAAAAAATGACGGACAATTATGACCAAGTCGTAGGCTTCTTTTGTACCTTCAAAAGGTGTTGACATGATTGTTTGATAATTGACTTGGTCATGAACAGAATATGCAGTCTATAGAAGAAGATGACAACACATGAGAAGACAACATCATATCAACACATGAGAATTGATTGGAAATAAAGCGTAGAAAAAAATACGTACAGTACACCTGTTTATCCTGAATGTGTTGGGAATTGTATAAATCTTTTAGATTTCTAGTCCTTATTGTGGGTCGTAATGAGTTTGTAGAAGTAGTTGGTTGAGAAGAATCTTTCTTCATTGTGAGAACCTCCTATGAAATAATTAGACATAGAAATTTCAACATTAGGAAAAGATGATTTTTCTTCTGCATTAACCGTTGGAACTTGACTGTCAGAGTGAAATTGGATTGGATTTTGCACCAATTGAGAAATGCCAATATTTTGCATAGTTACAACTCTGCTTTTTGAACGACTTGGTTGGCTAGAAGCAGCAATATTGGATGGTGGAAAATTACTTTCATCTGGAACAATGTTATATCTAGATGCTCTATTCAAAGCATATATGTCTCTATTCCTTTTACGATGAACCTCTTTTTCTTGCTCTAATAGTGAATTATAGGAAGTCCTTTTTCTTTTTTGATCTTCAGCACCTTATAATTTTTATAACAAAAGTTTAATTTATCCAAATTTAAGAATATTGATGAAATTTTAGATTTAAAGGTATTTATGTTCTAATGAATCTTACCATTTATCATTTTATTATATTGAATAAAGGTATTTCTTCAAGAATTGAAGTTTGTTGAAGAAGGATCGAAGATGATTGGCTAAAAAAATAGAGTGGTAAGGGAAATATTCTCTCTATAAGAAATAGCAAATGTTATACATCTATTAATAAAATGTCTAATTAGACTAAATGTAATATTGGAGATCTTTTATAAGAAAATATTACAAATATAAGAGTAAACTTATAAGACTAAATGTCTAATTACACATGCCTATATAAAGTACACTTATATATCTAATTTTGATGATAGTAACGGGAAGCAGTTGTTATGAAAACACAACTCATCTATAATATAAAACATATTGCATTGTTTAAGAATAAACTTATTTGAATTTTCTAGTGAAATAAAAATATTTGTAGATGACATTATGACCTTTGTTCATTAATATGTTGCTAAGAAAGACAACTTGTACCTTTTTTCTATGAATTAGCATCACAATAGTGGCATGTATCTAATAATAGATAAATTGGAAAAAGGTTAAGGGAGAGCAATTTAAATAAAGAAAAAATCATACTAAATGATATAATATATTTTGAAACGATATTAGTTATATGAAATAGATAGAAATATTAGAAATATACAACAAAGAAAAAGCTAAATAAGATCTGTTACATAACAAGTAAATTGCTAATAAACATTACACTTATTAAGTTATTATCATTATTCTGGTTTGTTATTATTTTATTTTATTTCAAATCTTACTTAATTATTTCGTAATTGTTTTTAATTAGGAAAACATATTTGGTCCTCTTTGTTTTGTGATA
Organism: Platycarya strobilacea; assembly: GCA_036898215.1. Taxonomy (NCBI): domain Eukaryota; kingdom Viridiplantae; phylum Streptophyta; class Magnoliopsida; order Fagales; family Juglandaceae; genus Platycarya; species Platycarya strobilacea. The sequence continues at coordinate 19,737,267 of CM072555.1, read as the reverse complement.
ATAATATGTCATGACCTTTTCAAATAAGAAAGTGTAGCGTAAATTATTGGACGTACTTTTGGTATTGAATTTATGATTGAAATCATAATTTAATCATTATAGTAATTTTAGATATAATACTAATATTTGTTATTTGAAGGAAATAAAGAAATTGAATTTAAATTTGATTTATTAACAATTTTAGAGAGAATTTGTATGGCTAAAGTTGTTGGAAGAGAATGTTCTTGTATTATAAAACTGTTGAAATTTATTAGTATGTATGAAGCTGATGTGATACATATATTTTTAATAAATTGAAGAATTGTTATAAATATTAATTTTGCTGGTAATGATTAAAATAAGTTGGTGATTCTGTTGTGTGTTTGAAGAATTTTTGTTTGCTATTTAATGTGGAATTTAATTGATTTGATGCATTTTGAATTGTTTTTACATTAGTTTTACCATTGATTGGTTAATTATTAATTCTCTCATTTTCAACTGTTATTATTATTGGTTTCTTCATGATTTTTTGTTTGTTAGGTTATTGTGTAGTTATTGATTATTTGAATGTGCCTATTATTATTTGGTTTTATTAAATTGTCAATTAATGTAAGTAATTTATTTTTACATGAGAAAAGAAGTTGATTTCTGAAATTGATTTTATTAATATAGGAAAATGGTTTTAAAGAAAATTGATTTTATTTTATTTTAATGTGGTTTTAGAATAATGTTGTCATTTAAAGGTAAGTTCTGATTGATGTATTTTGAAATATGTAATATAGCAAATAAAAAGGGCAGGCATGTACCTAATAGTAAAAAAATTGGATATGATTAAGAGAGAAAAATTTAAAGCAAGAACAAATCATATTGTTCAATACATAAGAGAGAGCAGTTTAAAAATATACAGTAAACAATAAGTTAAATCAGAGAATATTACATAAAAAATGAATTGCTAATAAATATTGAACTTAATATGTTATTATCATTAATCTGGTTTGTTGTTATTTTATTTTATTTCAAATATTATTAAACTATTTAATAACTGTTTTTAATTGGGAAAACATATTTAGTGCTCTTTATTTTGGAATGATAATACATCATGGCTTCTTCCAATAAGAAAGTATAATTTAAATAGTTAGAGATGTTTTTAGTATTGAATTTATGATTGAAATTATAATTTAAATCATAATAGTAATTTAAATATAATAGTAGCTTCAATTATTTGAAGGAAATAAAAAATTGAGTTGTAAAATCTTTTTATTAACAATTTAAGAGGAAATATGTGTGGGTTGAAGTTGTTGGAAGAGAATGTCTTTGCAATAATAAACTATTGAAATTTGTTAGTATAATAGCCCAAATTTTTAGGATATAATATTTCATAGAAAAAGAATAGGAGACTTAGATGCATTCTAAGATAATTGTTGGATGGACTTTTGGGAATTTTAGCAATGTATCAACTAGAGAATTTCAATTTAGACCTAAAATGAGATAAATTTTCGAAATCTGAGGAAGAAATTCAAAGGGAAGTGAAAAAACAAAACATCAAATACTTGGTGTGCCAAAACGGATTCTCGGACTGGACCGTCGAAGTTTTGTGTAATAATCATAACTTTTTCATATGAGGTCCAAAAAAGGTAATTCTAATTCTTATAGAACCATAAGATAGAGATCTAAAACTTATATATTTTGGGTTTTTGAAAATAAGCAATTTATCAATGACTAAATCTAGTGTGAATTGGATGGACGGATATAGGAGTCAACTGGTAACCGACTTAGATGAGTTGTCTTAGGTTCAACCATGTGACAAAAATTAAGATCAGCTACCATATTTTCTGCAATCTTGACATATGTGGAAATATGTGGCAAGTTGATAAGCATTCATCTAGAAGCCTTGGTGGGTAAGAAAACAAAGGAAAACAAATAGAGAATTCGTATTGGATATTCTCGGATAAGTTTTGACATGTTTCAGTAAACTAATCATATCTCTCTCATATGATATCGGAATAAGGTGATTCAAAATCCTGTATATCCCTAAGAGGATTATCTTAAACTTTCATGTTTTGAGTTTGGGAAGAATCGAATTTTATCATTAACGTATTAGGGCTGGAACGTGGCTAATCCCTTGGAGAGGCCAAGTGGCCAGATGCATCCCTTAGAAGATTTCCTATGATGATGTTTTGTCTTCACCCCCATGTGTTGGACCTCTTTGAACTCTTGATCAAGATCATTTTATAGGTGTATTAATATCAATCATGGGATTAAAATATCAGCAAATCCCCATAGGATTAGGGGTGATCATGAAACCACAAGTATAGGACACCTCACCTATGCAGCCAAATGGAGTTGCTGAAATGCCCAAGCCCTCTTCCCTTGCACCCCACGCCTATTATGCCTATAAATAGATGCATGGGCTCCTCGCGTTTCCCCATGAGAGATACCAGTCGGCCATAGTGAGAAATACCTAAGAGAAATACACAAAAACCCACTCACATCACTTAAGTGTCAAAAGAGAGCTATGTAAGGGCCTTGGAGATAAGTGTGGTGCAAAACCAACTCAAAACTAATCATTTAGTTTTGGAAAAATTTGTAAGTGTATATATTAACTTAGTCTTGGCATAGAATAAGTGGCTTGGTGATTGGATTATATTTGATATTTATTTAAGCTTAATCCTTGTTTATGTGTTAAATTGAAGCCTATTGAGTTTTGAAGTGGTTTTTGCTATGATAAAATGTTAAGAAAATTATGAGATCTTAGAAAAATATTCTATGATGATATATTAAGAGTATTATGTGAAAATATGAGATCTTGATTTGGAAAAAATTGATAGATCAACCCTAGCAATTTTCGGACTTAAAAGGGGTTAAGTTGACATATTTAATATCGTATGGTACAATGGTCATAACTTATTAATGTGATATTGGAATTGAATGATTCAAGAGGCTATGGAAAGCTAAGACAGAGATCTATAACTTTTATGTTTTAAGTTTTACGATATAAGAAATAAATAAAAGACGAAATCTAGATTTAGTTGACAGAACGAGATTTAGGCAGAAATTTGACTCGACCCTTAATCAACGTTTGGCTCGAGCGAAATACCCTATTATGTTTGATTTTGAGTTTTTTATTAATTGAAAAGTTTATGATTCAAGTAAAGGAAAATAAGATATTGAATTTATAAAGTGATTGGTTATCCATGATTTTATGATAATTTGTTATTCAAGTATTATTTGTTCTATTATGACACTGTGAGATGATGATAAGGTTAAGGATATGAAAATGAAACAAGAAAAGATAAGGCATGGCCCTTCCATGGGTAATAATAGTGGCATGGCCCTTCCACAGGTAATAATAGTGGCATGGCCCTTCCACGGGTAATAACAGTGGCATGACCCAACTACGGTTAATAATAGTGAATTATAATAAAATGATATGAAAATGATATGGCTAAAAATGAAAAGTCAATGTATGATACAAGTTTATGTAAGTCCACATAAGAGATAAGTTTAATTCATACATGAATCACATGAATCATATCATAAACATATACTTTGATTCTTATATATGATTATTTCACGATGTCTATGCTTCTATTAAGTTAAATGTGTACTTATTGAGATTTCTCTAGAAATCTCATTCTTGTATGGTTTCTTTTCTTTTATAATATAATTTTAACTGTAGGGTTGGATGACGGTCATGGACTAGACCCTAGTTACTTGAGAGACCTGGAGAAACCCTAAGGGTTCTCTGGAGTACTCTCTCCATAAAAGTTTATGACCAGTTGGTAGTAATAAGGACCAGTGCGGGCATAAAGAAAGAGTTTCCCGAAGTGAAGAAGAAGAAGCCTAGGCTGCTTTAAGACAAAATTTTTGATAAATTTGTATTTCGACTAAGAAAACTAACTGGGTTATTCATGTAATGATACAATGATATTTTAAGAATGGATTATATGAATACTAAGGTTTTGTGTAACCATGTGATCTCTAGAATTTTTATTTTTACTCTTTCGCTGCGATTTGCCTCACATTTCAATAAGTACGGGGGTGAGTAACCAAGTGTTACTGACCCTGACACTTCAATTTGCTTTGAATTACGAACGTAAATTGGGGGCGTCACAGAATGGTATCAGAACAATACGACTTTGGGTAAATCCATATTGTCCTAGAAAAAAGATTACATGGTATTAGAATAGGTTTAAATTTTTATAAGGATGAAGTTGAAGTGATATGGGTGAATGATATGGATTCTAGGAATTTTGAATTACTAAGTGACTTATGATAGAGTTGGTATATTTTAGGAAGATAAGATGGCAATGGGTTAACCTCATTTGAGACGAATGGATGCCCTAACTCAAAGTCCTCCTAGGGTGACTTCCCCAAGGACTGATGAGCAAGGAATACAAACCCCACCATTAGAAGAGGGGCAGACTGGAAAAAATTTAAAGATTATGTTTTACCAATTTCGAGGATGAAATCTTTATTTTAGGGGGGGAGAATATAATAGCACAAATTTTTAGGATATAATATTTCCTTGAAATTTGTTGGAAATGATATTTCATAGAAAAAGAATAGGAGACTTAGATGCATTCTAAGGTAATTGTTGGATGGATTTTTGGGAATTTTAGCAATATATCAACTAGAGAAATTCAATTTAGACCTATAAAGAGATAAATTTTCAAAATTTGAGGAAGAAATTCAAAGGGAAGTGAAAGAACAAAACATCAAACACTTGGTGTGCCAAAACGGATTCTCGGACTAGACCATCAAAGTTTTGTGTAATAATCATAACTTTTTCATATGAGGTCCAAATAAGGTAATTCAAATTCTTATAGAACCATAAGAGATAGATCTAAAACTTATATGTTTTGGGTTTTTCAAGATAAGGAATTTATCAAAAACTAAATCTAGTGTGAATTGGACGGACAGAGATAGGAGTCAATTGGTAACCGACTTAGATGAGTTGTCTTAGATTCAACCATGTGACGAAAATTAAGATTAGCTACCATATTTTCTGAAGTCTTGACATATGTGGGAACATGTGGCAAGTTGATAAGAATTCATCTAGAAGTCTTGGTGGGTAAGAAAACAAAGGAAAACAAATGAAGAATTCGGATTGGATATTCTCGGGTAAGTTTTGACATGTTTCAGTAAACTAATCATATCTCTCTCATATGATATCGAAATAAGGTGATTCAAAATCCTGTATAACCCTAAGAGGATTATCTTAAACTTTCATGTTTTGAGTTTTGGAAGAATCGAATTTTATCATTGACGTATTAGGGCTGGAACGTGGCTAATCCCTTGGAGAGGCCAAGTGGCCAGATGCACCCCTTAGAAGATTTCCTATGATGGTGTTTTGTCTTCACTCCCATGTGTTGGAACTCTTTGAGCTCTTGATCAAGATCATTTTATAGGTGTATTAATCTCAACCATGAGATTAAAATATCAGCAAATCCCCATAGGATTAGGGGTGATCATGAAACCACAAGTAGAGAACACCTCACCTATGCAGCCAAATGGAGTTGCTGAAATGCCCAAGCCCTCTTCCCTTGCACCCCACGCCTATTATGCCTATAAATAGATGCATGGGCTCCTCTCGTTTCCTCATGAGAGATACCAGTCGTCCATAGTGAGAAATACCCAAGAGAAATACACAAAAACCCACTCACATCACTTAAGTGTCAAAAGAGAGCTAAGTAAGGGCCTTGGAGAGAAGTGTGGTGCAAAACCAACTCAAGACTAATCATTTAGTTTTGGAAAAATTTGTAAGTGCATATATTAACTTAGTCTTGGCATAGAGTAAGTGGTTTGGTGATTGGATTATGTTTGATATTTATTTGAGCTTAATCCTTATTTATGTGTTAAATTGAAGCCTATTAAGTTTTGAAGCTATTTTTGCTATGAAAAAATGCTAAGAAAATCATGAGATATTAGAAAAATATTCTATGATGATATATTAAGAGAATTATGTGAAAATATGAGATCTTGATTTGGAAAAAATTGATAGATCAACCCTAGCAACTTTCGGACTTAAAAGGGGTTAAGTTGATAGATTTAACATCTTATGATAAAATGATCATAACTTATTACTGTGATATTGAAATTGAATGATTCAAGAGGCTATGGAAAGCTAAGTAGAGATCTACAACTTTTATGTTTTAAATTTTACGTTATAAGAAATAAATAAAGGACAAAATCTGGATTTAGTTGATAGAACGAGATTTAGGCAGAAATTTGACTCGACCCTTTATCAACGTTTGGCTCGAGCGAAATACCCTATTATATTTGATTTTGAGTTTTTTATTAATTGAAAAGTTTATGATTCAAGTAAAGGAAAATAAGATGTTGAATTTATAAAGTGAATGGTTATCCATGATTTTATGATAATTTGTTATTCAAATATTATTTGTTCTATTATGACACTATGAGATGATGATAAGGTTAAGAATATGAGAAATGAAACAAGAAAAGATAAGGCATGGCCCTTCCATGGGTAATAACAGTGGCATGGCCCTTCCACGAGTAATAATAGTGGCATGGCCCTTCCACGGGTAATAATAGTGGCATGGCCCTTTCACGGGTAATAACAGTGGCATGGCCCAACCACGGGTAATAATAATGGATTATAATAAAAAGATATAAAAATGATATGGCTAAGAATAAAAAGTCAATGTATAATACAAGTTTATGTAAGTCCACATAAGAGATAAGTTTAATTCATACATGAGTCACATGAATCATATCATAAACATATACTTTGATTCTTATATGTGACTATTTCACGATGTCTGTGCTTTTATTAAGTTAAATGTGTACTTACTGAGATTTCTCTAGAAACCTCATTCTTGTATGGTTTTTTTTCTTTTGGAATATAATTTTAACTGCAGGGTTGGATGACGGTCATGGACTAGACCCTAGTTACTCGAGAGACCTGGAGAAACCCTGAGGATTCTCCGAAATACTCTCTCCATAAAAGTTTATGACCAGTTAGTAGTAATAAAGACCAGCACGGGCATGAAGAAAGAATTTCCCGAAGTGAAGAAGAAGAAGTCTAGGCTGCTTTAAGACAAAAGTTTTGATAAATTTGTATTTTGACTAAGAAAACTAACTGGGTTATGCATGTAATGATACAATGATATTTTAAGAATGGATGATATGAATACTAAGGTTTTGTGTAACCATGTGATCTCTAGAATTTTTATTTTTACTCTTTCGCTGCGATTTGCCTCACATTTCAATAAGTACGGGGGTGAGTAACCAAGTGTTACTGATCCTGACACTTCAATTTGCTTTGAATTACGAACGTAAATTGGGGGCGTCACAGAATGGCATCAGAACAATACGACTTTGGGTAAATCCATATTGTCCTAGAAAAAAGATTACATGGTATTAGAATAGGTTTAAATTTTTATAAGGATGAAGTTGAAGTGAATTTTAACTGCAATGTTTAAAATATATTTGGCATTCCTTACTCAATTTAATTTTTGTTGTTATTGTATAATGTGAATTTTACTTATTGCATTTTGATTTGTGAATAAACTTTTTTGCTGATTCATTGGTTAGTTAGTAATTGTGTTATTTTTAATTATTAATACTACTGGTTTCTTCATGACTTCTCGGTAGGTTTTTCATTAGTTACTTAGTTATTATTTTGTGATGAAAATGCTTACGTGATTCATTAGTTAGTTATTATTTTGGCAATTTTGAATTGTTATTACTAATTTTGGATTATGCCAATTTACTTGTGTTAATTTGGCTATTTTAATTTAAACGAATTATCTACTATGCATTTTATTTTTGCCTTTTTATGGTGAATGATTTTGTTACTTTAGGATGACAAATATTTTAATTTATTTTAGAATGTTATTGTATTTAAGGTGCTTTCATATAAACGATTTAATTGTATTTGATTTTGAATTTGAATTTATTTATTTATTGCAATTTATTCTACAATATATTTTTGTTGTTTTAATGTGAATGACTTTGTAATTTTATCATGAAAATAATATTTTAATTTATTTGAGAACATTATTGTATTTAACGTGCTTTAATATAATTTATTTTCTTGTATTTGATTCTATTTATAATATTTGTATTTCTTTTTGTTATAATAAATAATTTCACTTCAATATTATTTTCAAATTTATTTAACGTTGTATTTGACGTTGTTAATTATTTAAATTTTTTATGTTTTCTCATCATAGTTTAATTCTTAATATTATATGCTTTATTCTGAAATGCATTGATATTTTTAATATTTTTATTTCGTTTTCTTATAATAAATAGTTTCACTTAAAAAATATTTTCAGATTTATTTAATGTTATATTTTACCTTCTTAAATATTTAATTTTTTTTTGTCATCATATTTTAATTCTTAATATTATATGGTTTGATATAAATCATTTGACTGTATTTGAATTTATTTGTAATATTTTTATTTTGCTTTCTTATAATAAATAATTTCATTTGTAAATTATTTTGAAACGTATTTAGTGTTATATTTTATCTTGTTAAATATATAATTTTTATCATAATATTTGACTTTTTAATATTATATTGAGTGTTAATAAATTATTTATTTTATTTTATTAGAAAATAATAATTTATTTTAGCTTATTCAAGTTTATTATTTTATTTGAGCATATATTTAAAAATTTTCCATGAAGAAGGCCTGTTAATACAATTAAGACAACCCAATTCGAGAAGGTCGAAATGCCTATGAGGCTCAGCCCTCTGATAGAAGGAGACAGCCCAAATCGAGATATCCAAAACGCAGCGTTTTGGTGAAAACGCATGCCCCCATTTTGAAACGCAGCGTTTGAAAGGGCTTTATGTCAAAACACATCGTTTTGGTACAAAGCTCTTGTCCGACAGCCCCAAACGCAGCGTTTTGTAATGGTTCCTCCCCCCCCCCCCCAAAAAACCAAAAAACGTAGACTTCATCTTCAACCTCTAGATCTGATATTCAACCATTGAAGTTTAAAATTTTCTTCCTACCGCCTGCATCCTTCGCACCGCCTTGTCACTCCAGTCTTCGGCCACCCATCGTAGCCTATTTTCTTTCCGTCTTCGAGAAAGCCTCAAAAGCCATGTCTCAAACACTCTCACAGCAAATAATAATGGAACACAATCAATAATAACAAATAAATTAATCAAAGACGTAGAACTAATACTCAAATAGAGAAAACCTAGCAGGAAATAAAATAAATTAAAAAAGAAAAGAAAGAAACAAGTGCCACTTGTTGTTTGGCACCCAGAGAGCAAGAACACAAAACGAACAACAGCGAAAAAGTCGCTAAAACAGAGAGGAAAAATACATGAAGAAGAAGTAAATCCTAAAGAAAAAAAAAACTACGCATGGTAAAAGATTTACCCAGGGATTTAACTTTGGTCCAGAGAAGGAAAAATTTCAGTTTCCTTCGATATTTGTCTTCGAAGTCGGTTAACGTTTTCTTGAAGAAATGAGAAGCTTGAACCATCTAATCTATATCTCAATATTTTTCAATATTCTAAACTTTAACTATCTAATCAAAATTGCAAAAAATCTTTGCCCGACAAAAATAAGAGAAGGAAAATATATATATTTGAAATGAAGGAACGATCGAACCAGCAAAATAAACTAACGTAAATAATTAAACAATTAAGGGCTAATATTAGAACTGAAAAATGCTGATTTTATGATTATGACTGTTTATCTGTGTAGAGGCTTATATTATGGTAGTAGAATATACATATGATGTAGCCGTATCCTATTTGAATTAGTCGACTATGGGCTCCATAGCAAATTGAATTGGATGAGGCTACTTCAAATCACGGGCCCGTGAAGTAAAATTGGATTGTGGAGATGAGACTTGATGTCAACGTGCTGCCTATCAATGTGAAGGTATCACTTAAATTGCAACACGTGGGCCCATGTAAATGTGGAGATGCATTGCCGTGTAGTTCAATTAGGATCCTATTGCAGCCCATATACATACATAAAGTCCAAACCCAAATGAATAAATATAAATAAATATCCTCTTGCAACGTGGCCTTTTTCCAATTTTAACTATTAAGAAAAAAATAAATATAAATAAATGAATAAATATAAATAAAATAGAATAAAATAAATAAATAAGACAAATAATACTTAAAAATATTTCAATGTAAATAGAAATCTAATCTAATAAAATAAGTAAAATTCAATTACTTCTATTTTTATTTTTTACAATTTAATTAAATATTATGATATTTAGAGTGTACTTTTGTATACTCATCACACCCTCAACTTACTTGTTGTTAGTCCCTAACAATTTTCATGTAAAAAATTATGAAAGAGACCAAAGAAGATCTCACATAAAAGGTTACCAAATCCCATTTTTTAAATTCACATATCAAAACAACTTTAGGAATCCAATAACCCACTCACAATTAATTTACATATAGAAATCTACAGAGTGTGTGTGTATTACAAACCATATTCTTCTAATCACAAATCTCGACACATACAACATCAAGAACATCTCAAACAAAAAGTTCAACTCTATAACTCATTAGTGCAAAAATATTTTTTGTAGAGTTTTTTTTATGGAGTTGACAAGAGGTGTACACGCTCAATAGGGAATTAGGTAATTATATACGAACAACAAGTAAATATTGATCTTATGATAGGAACACTAACAAATGAAAATTTCTACCACTCATTCCATAAACTTACTTAAGATGAGAACGATCAACACAAAAAGGATTGTAACATGATTTGAGTGAGTGGTTATATAAAGAAAATGATAAAAGGGATTCAAAAACTTCCAAGCACACACCAAGAGAATTTTATTAAATATCTCCATTGACCACAATTTTCACCTGATGTACTCTTTCACTTTTCAGATCATCAAGTAATACTTTTCAATTTTCTCTTGCTTATCTTTTTTTTTCTTTTCTTTTCACTTTTTTTTTCAATCTCTTTATTGTCTTTTTTTTTAAGCTCACTTAATTGAACACTTTGTACTTGTACTCTTCTTTTTTTTCATTCTTTTTTTTTTAAAAGAAGAGATGCAAATTCCACACTTAATATAAACTTAAAAGCAATAAGGGTAAGAAAAATCAGTGTATAAGTTATTCTCTAATGTGGAGAGGTATGGATGATGTAAGCATATGAAAAGAAAATGACTATATGTATTTGTTGGCTTAAAATTGGCTACTAAGGGTCTATGATGAGAATGGTTAGTTTGAAATGCTCAAACGTTAATTCTAAGTTGACCTTTATATCCCAAGTATATCCACCATCTTACCATAAACTTTGTAATGATATTTTCAAAAGAAGTGCCCAATTCAACAGATCAATAAATGCTTATCACAATTTCTACATTTGTAGGTTCTCAATCCTCTCCCAAAATTCACATAAATACTTAAGTAAAAGAATTATTTAGCTACATGCGTCAAACTACCATCTTACTACAAAGTTTGGATAAGTGCATTAAAAATTTTGTGAATATCTCAGCAAAATGATTATACTGAGTTTGATGAATTCATTAAGATGACCATGAATGGACATGAGTACACATGTAAAAGGGTGCCTGTGTGATGCAATTTTTTTTTAGAAAAAATTGACACATGAAAATATGTCATAGAGTTCCAACAAACATCATTCTCACCCCCCAATTTAAATGAAACATTGTCTTAAATTTTTAAAAATCAAAACTGAATGGAGAATAACTAAAAAAGGTAGAATACACCTGATGTAGGATGTGAGTGGCTGGCTAAGCACCAAAGATGGCAAATTGAAATGATAAAAGGACATTAACCCGCAAAAAAAAAATAAAGAAAATAACAGCGAATAAAAAGAAAATGACCGAAAATAATAAAAAAATAGAAAATAAAATAAACGAAAATAAAAACAAATGATTGCATGGCGTGGTCAAGGTGGAATGTTTTTCATTTCTGGAATTTCCTCTCCTAGGTCAAAATTGAAATGCTTGTTAGTCCAATAAACTCGATGCTTGAGATCCACAAGTAGGTAACAAGCTTTTTAGTCAACTTTTGGTATTTCTTCACTTGAAGGAACCTGTTCTTCAATTTTCTTAAGTAACTCCTCAAATTTTGGTTGCCAAGCCTATGTGCCATGATCCTGAGTTGTATAAAAAATTGTACACATATTAGCCACATTAGATGAATCACTAATAGAATTAAACTCAGATTTAACAATGAAATACTCAAGAGGATCAGAATCAAGAGTTGTGAAAACTTCTCTATCTATGAGTGAATCAATCATATATGTCTGGTAGCACTCGTCACCCTCTTTTGGTTGTTTTACAATATTGAAAATGTTTATTTTGAGAGTCATGTTTCCAAAAGACAGTTTCATAAGCTCATTCCTGCAATTACTAAGTGTATTAGCAGTGGTAATGAAAGGCCTACCTAAAATCAAAAGAATTTTAGATGTGGTATCAACAACAAAACTAGTGTCCAGAATTAGTTAATCAACAGGATAATAAAATTTAGCAATTTGAATTAAAACATCATCTACCACATTCTGGGGTACTTTGACTGAACGGTCAGCCAATTGCAATACCATGGAAGTTGGTTTGATTTCTCCCAACCCTAACTGCAAATAAATCGAATAAGGCATTAAATTCACATTGGCTCCTAAATCTAGCAAAGTTTGCCCAAATTCTTGATTTTCAATGCTGCATGTGATGGTTGGGCACCCAAGATCCTTGTACTTGGGAAGGATCCGCTGCTTAATTAGAGCACTAACTTTTTCTGTCAGGAATGTCGTCTTTTTCACATAGTGCTTCCTCTTAATTGGATACAAATCATTAAGAATTTTTGCGTAAGTAGGAACTTGTTTAATTATATGCAAAAGAGGGAGATTGACTTTTACCTGTCTGAGATTCTCCAAGATTTCATTCTTAAGATCCATAGTTAGCTTGCTTGATTTCAAAATTTGAGGGAATGGTATCTTAACATGGCTCTTTGTCATGATTTATTGGATAACTTGGCAGCACTACTATCTTAATTCTTCTCCACATTCATTGATTTGTTTGTTGTTGGGTTGTGTGATGACTTATCACTATAAGTCACAATGGCGTTCACATCTTTCAAATTCTCTTGCGTCATGTGTTGACCATGGGGTGTGAACTGATTTTGAGACGGAAACTTACTTCGCTCAGTCGCACTCAAGGAGCTCATTAGTTTGGTCATTTGACTCTTTATCTCCTTATTTTCTTCCACAACCTACGTAATTAAATACTCAAACTTTTGATTAGTCTTGTCCTGTGCCATAATAAAAGCATGCAAAGTGCTTTCAAAAGGACTCCTAGAATATGAATGTGCATAATATGGTGCAGGGTATGATCTAGTGGGATCTGCAGGCTGTGCATGTGGCTGATTTTTAGACTTCCAGCTAAAATTAGGATGATTAAGCTACCCGAATTGTATATCTCAAAGAAAGGTATAAAAGACTACTTGTACATAGCTAAGGCATTACATTGTTTCTCATACAAACCTCTCATCTCAACAAATGTAGAACACTCTTGAACGAGATAATTTACTCCGCCACATACAAAATATGGTCCAGAAGACTCTGCACGATTAGCCAAGGGTGTTGGCTTTAAGTCCTTAGCTTTTAGTAACTCTAACTCCCTAGTAAGCGCATCAACCTTAGTCTTCAAGTTGTCTTCCTCCTTGAGATGATAAATTCCACCACCATTCTGGTTCCTTATAGGTCGTGACTTATTTGTGCTCTCAGGAGCATTAGGTTCAGTCCAAGTGTGAGCTTTTTCAGCAAGCTTATTGAGATACTCTATAGTCTCATCAGGATTTTTCTATAAGAACTTACCATTACACATCATCTCCACAAATTGGTGCTTTCTAGGAGTAAGTCCCTCATAGAAATAACTTACTAGACGTCAACTCTTATACCCATGGTGAGGGCACATACTCAACAACTCCTTAAATCTCTCCCAATACATATATAAAGCCTCACTGTCTTTTTTTACAAATGTGAAGATTTGTCTTTTTAAAGCATTGGTCTTACGTTGAGAAAAATATTTATTACAGAAAACCTGAGTCATCTCATTCCATGACCCAATATATCGTGGTCTCAGCGAGTATAACCAACTCTTAACTCTATCATTTAAAGAGAAATGAAAGAACTTAAGTTTTTCAATGTCATCAATTGCATTTTGACTATGAAGAGTTGCAACTACCTCCTCAAACTTCCTAATGTGTACATATAGATTTTCATTTTCCAAACCATGAAAAGTGGGGAGTAACTGTATCACCCATGTTTTAACATCAAGTTGACGCGCATTAGGTGGAAACATGATGTATGATGGTGTGGTTGTGTGTGTAGAGTGGAGATAATCCTAAAGAGTCCTAGTGAGTTGATTGTGTTCATTCATATTTTCAAAAGCAGAATGATTATTAAACAAATGAATAGAGAAATTAAACTCTGAATCTAACTCTAACACAGGCTTATAAGCAAATCGACTTAATGCATCCATATACCTATTATGCATACAAGATAACAATAAAAAGTAAAAATAAAAGAATAAAAAAAATGCAACACTAAAAAAAACACTATGAAAGAGAAAAAAATAATAATGCAGCAAGTAAAAATAGGGAACGAAGTTACCACATTTACAAACTGCTGAAAAAGAAACTACCTAACAATTCTTCTATCGTCTTCCAGGCAACGGCGCCAAAATTTGATTATGTTCAAAAAATAACGGAGTAATTGTAGTTCAGTTTTGGGGTGTCAATTTTATAGGGAGACAAATTAAAAAAATAATAGAATAGCAAAAAAAATGATTAATGAAAGAATAAAAATTGATTTTAAATGAAAATTAAAATTAAACAAAGTAATTAACGAAAAAATTAATCAAAGTTGATGAACAGTAGAGTTTCGGTAACTCCTTGCACATATCTGGTATTTTAATTATTCTTAATTCATTGATAACTCATTTGAAAATTCAATTCCATAATTCTTAATCGAAAAATATAGAATTATAAACCAAATTAAATCAAATATTTCCTTTTGAAAAATCATTCATCACTTTTAAATCACGTAAATTGTTATTCATATTGAGAAAACCCAACGACGAAAATATACCCAGAGAGTAATATTGCTGCAGAAAATTAAATCAATATAAATAATCAATAGTTTCAAACATAATTACAGATTTAACCATTCAATAGAAAAAGCATGACTAAATTTATAAACGGAGTAAAATATATGATAGTTTAGAAAAGAAAACATCAAAAATATATTGAAAATGATTAAACAAAAAAATTTTAATAAATTGAATCAAATACATGAATTAAAAATAAATTAAAAATACAATATAGTGTGTAAGTTCATTCCTAATGCTACTTGATAATTTAGTTACTCATAAATAGAATGGATAACAAAAATTTTGAAAAGAAAATCATCTAAAGGCGGCTATGAAAAATAACTTTTTCTGCTCTTGTACGCGGCGCTGCTCATCTCCAACTCTGGTTTTTATCCACCGCCCTTCTCTTTTATTACGTGTGTGTGTGTGTGTATATATATATATATTTATACTACATAGAAATAACGTGTAAAGCACGTTTATTTAATTTAATTTTTAATAAAAAATTTAATGATTATTTATAATTAAAAAATGATAAATAATTATACGTTTTCATATATTATAAAAAAAATTAATAAAAATAATAAGATAGTTTCATAAATAAACATAACATATAATTTTATCAAACTTGTTTGAGATAATTTTGATTAAAGTTTTAATAAAAGGTTAGTTCAAGATATGATATTTTTTAATTCCAAAATGATAATTTAAGATTTGTATTATTTTATACGGCCTCAAAACAAAAAACATTAAAATATCTATATTTTTTAGTTATGTGATTATTTTTAAGAAATAATATGAGTTTTTTGAAAAAATAAATTATATAGTTTATAATTTATATAAGAATGTTATATTATAATTTATAATTTATAGAAATTTATTTAATCATATATATTTTAATTAAATATCAAACATATAATATTAATTATATTTATTGCTTATTATTATCAATTTAATATAAATATAATAAATTGTATATACCGTATATTAACTATATATACCGTATTTATAGTTAATTTAATAAATAATGAATTCATTTTAAAATTATAAATTATTTAAAAAAAATTAAATTATTAATCATATAATAGGAATAAAATCTTTATGAATAAAATTAAACTCTCTAATGTATAAATTGTTATGAATGATTTATTTCTATATATATTGTTATATTTATATATTCTATACTATTATTGTGTCATTCTATATTATTATGATTATTATTATTCTATATTTATTTTACATAAAATAAAAATTAAAAAATATGTCCTAAGTAGGAATTCTAAAATAGAAATTTCTAATATTATTAATGGGTTTAACAAATTGTGTTTAAAGTATTAAGTGGTATTAAATAGATATTAAATGAGTTTTAAATAAAAAATTTACTATTGTAGAAAGTTGAAGAGATGAAATTAATTTTAATGTCAAGAATATTATTTCAACGAATAAATTTAATAAATTATGTTTAAAACGATAATTTTCATTAGATGTAGTATTAATTTTAACAGAAACTGAAAGAAAGTGCTGACTTTAATAGATTATAAAAAATTTCGTTAAAATAAGAATTTATATTAGATAACTATAAATAATTTCCTATTTGAATTAGTCGACTGTGGGCTCCATAGCAAATTGAATTGGATGAGGCTACTTCAAATCACGGGTCCATGAAGTAAAATTGGCTTGTGGAGATGAGACTTGAAGTCAACAGGTGGGCCCATGTAAATGTGGAGATGCATTGCCGTGTAGTTCAATTAGGATCCTATTGCAGCCCATATACATACATAAAGTCCAAACCCAAACAGAAGTGGTGGAATCTCCTCTTGCAACGTGGCCTTTTTCCAATTTTAACTATTAAGAAAAAAATAAATATAAATTAATTAATAAATATAAATAAAATAGAATAAAATAAAATAAAATAAATAAAGAAGACAAATAATACTTAAAAACATTTCAATGTAAATAGAAATCTAATCTAATAAAATAATGAAATCTAATTATTTCTATTCTTATTATTTACAATTTAATTAAATATTAAATTATTTAAAGTTTACTTTTGCACACTCATTACTTTCCAACATAATCTTGGTTATTTCATTGAAAATACTCAGTAGAGAACACATATTTTCAACCTGCACCCATTCGTCAATTATTGGAACCTATTCAAAATTGCTGTCTCTATTATTGTATCTCAGAAAGACGTCCTTGAATTTAATTGCAGTATCTAATATTAAATAAGTGATGTTCCATCTTATAACCACATTTAGGATTAATTTTTTTAGGGCAATTCTAACTGTTTTGAAATCTTACTAAACTGTTTTAGGTAACTTTTCGACGCTACCAGATACTTGATACAATCTTTCAGGCAATCAACAATCATTTTTATCTCTCCAAGGCCGTACTAAACTAGTAAATTTGTTATATGTGCTCAACAACACACATGAAACAATTTTTTTCTAACCGACAACATTTTCTTCAAGCTAAAACCATCATTTAGAATCATAATGGTAACATCATTAGCAGTCACGTTGTCAACAATTATTGAAAATATTTTATTTTCAATTCCCTACCCTTGAAAACATTTTCCTAATGCATCAGCCATAAGAAGATCAGAGTGTGGAGGAGGCACATTACAGAAGTTCAAAACATGCATTTGAATGTGCCAATCAGTATCTATAAAATGACATGTGACTATTATATATGACAGCTTTTGACAAGACTTCCACATGTCAGTAGTGATATGAACTTTGTTAACTAGTCTAAGTAAAGCCTTTAACTTTGCATTTTCAGAGTCATACGTTCGAATGCATTCCTTTTTTGCAGCAGTGCGAGACATCCTTTCCCAATATGGAGTATTCGCACTCATGAATTTATCAAAAACCACGTGCTCCGTCATAGCAAATGGATATTCATAACAAAATATCATGTGAGAGACAAGCTCTCGGACCCTACTCCGATTGTAGGCAAAGTTAGAGATGGTGAACCCACCATCCACCTATTTAGACTCAACCACTAAGACCTTTTATTTTTTCTTAGACCCCATGAATGGCAAATAAGTTTGTAAGTGCCTACATCATAGAACTAGATTGAGATGCCTTAAACACTTGTTTACATGACTTACATTGAGGCTGCTTCTTCCCATCTCATTCAAGTTCAACGAAGTCATTCCAAACATCGGATGTCCTCGACAACAGTTTGAACTTTCGTCGAACCCTCAGTAGATTGAGTATTAAGAGCTGCAGAAGTCACAGTGTCTTCACCGTCATCATCAGATATTGGCTCTAAATGACTAATACTGATAGAATTTTCATTCTCATATTCCTCCTCCACCGGTCTAACCTCCGGGAAGATCACCTCGATGCGATTGTCCATTTGGTAGGGTCCACTAAACTTAAACAATAGACCAGCATATTTAGATAAATTCCCGGGACCCCACCCCTGTTTTGATGTCTTAAAGTGCCTCTAGAAGCAAAGACATAAAAAAATGTTAAAGTCATAAACATTTGACTCCAACATTTATACAAAATACAACCTTGCTTTGGTGGCTCAAAGTGTCTCCGGAAGGCAATGCCTTGGTGGCTCAATGTGCCTCCAGTAGGCAAGACTGATATAATTGATCAGTTAGAGTCAAACAATTTTTACTCTAACATTTTCAGCGTACTCTTGCATCGGTGGCTCGATATGCCTCAAAAAATAAAACACATAAATAACATAAACACACAAACATGTTGAGGCAGCACAAACAAAAACAAAAAGCAAGTTTAAAGTAGCCATATGATACATTATAAACTGAAACAACATTAACATCAAAAGTCATAACAGAAACAACATAAACATACAAGCATGTTAAGGAAGCCCAAACAGAAAAAAAAAAAAAAAGCCTACAGAAGTCAGAAAAATAGATGGAGAAAAGAAATTAAACAGAGAACACATGTTATCAACGTTTGTTTTATGAAGGCATGATCTAATTAAATGAGGTAGCCAAATGCTAGCACCAATAGTTCATGACTCATGAATAGTTGGAGCAAAAACTATGAATTATAGATAAAAATCAACCAAAATAGTTTCAAAACAACATGCTTTTTGTCTTGAAGTAAGAACATAAACAGATGACAGGTTGGATAAGATTAATCAACCAAATCATATTGAAGAGGGCATGATTAAATAGTTAGAGCAAGAACTATGAATACATAGATAAAAATCAATCAAAATAGTTTCAAAAAAGCATGCTTTAAGTCTTGAAGAAAGAACATAAACATGTTGAATAAGATTAATCAACCAAATCATGTTAAAGAGGGCATGATTAAATAGTTGGAATAAGAACCATGAATACATAGATAAAAATCAACCAAAACAATTTTAAAAAAGTATGCTTTAAGTCTTGAAGTAAGAATATAAACAGAGGACATGTTGAATAAGATTAATTAACCAAATCATGTTAAAGAGGGTATGATTAAATAGTTGGAGCAAGAACCATGAATACATAAATAAAAATCAACCAAAACAATTTTAAAAAAGTATGCTTTAAGTCTTGAAGTAAGAATATAAACAGAGGACATGTTGAATAAGATTAATTAACCAAATCATGTTAAAGAGGGTATGATTAAATAGTTGGAGCAAGAACTATGAATACATAAATAAAAATCAACCAAAATAGTTTCAAAAAAGCATGCTTTAAGTTTTGAAGCAAGAACATAAATAGAGGACAGGTTGAATAAGATTAATCAACCAAATCATGTTAAAGAGTGCATGATTAGATAGTTGGAGCAAGAACCATGAATACATAGATAAAAATAAACCAAAACAATTTCAAGAAAAGCACATAAACACATAATAGAAAATAGTAATATAAACATAAAACACAATTTCATAAATACATAAGCACAGAACATAACAATTTATAAACACAGAACATAGCAAATTATAAACACATAATTACATAAACATGTTAAAGAAAAGTATGTTTACATATTTTCAGCAGATATAAAGCAAGAACCAAATCAAGCAACAATAAGTATAACTCACAGGCTCACAACGTTTTGAACTGCAAGTTTTGCTTCAACTTTCAAAAGCAAGACACGGTTTGCCTTGTAAGTTTTCCCCAAGTCTAAAGGTTTTTTCCTCAATTTTGCAATTTCTAGTATGACAGCTATAATTTATAAAACTCAAAATAGATAATATAGTGCACGTGCAATAAGGTTTACAAACATGAAAAAACATGATTAGATCTACAATACAAAGATATTATAGATTAAAGACATAAACAGAGACAGTTATAGAGATTGTCAAGATGTCACACCATTTTGGTGTACTAGGCTTATAAATACAATTAAAAAATTACAATCATGAAAAAACATGATTAGATCTACAATACAAGAGACCATAAATAGTTAGGAGAGAACCATAAATTAAAAAAATACTCCAATAATTAGAAACAGGAATAGGAACAGAAAAACCCTAGTAGGATAGTTGAAGGATTAAAGGAGTCAATGACCAAATCTCCAACCTTCCCAATGAAATTGACAGAAACATGAAAATAACATGCATAATCGACTGATGGACAAACCAAACATAGAACTAGAGAAGCATGAACCATGAAATCAGAGATATAGTTGGTTCGGAGTCATAAATGCTAGCATTTATGAACCCCTTTGTTAGGGTTGACTGACATCTTTGAGATTGAGATTGCAGTCAATAAAATCGGCCGAACTCGGTATCTGTGATTGCGAGGGTTTTGAGCAATCACAGATTCTCAATCTTACAAAATCCAGAGTCCTAGACACAGAACAAGCCCTTAAGAACCAAGAATCAAGCCTTGATTCAAGGATTTATTCCAAGCATTTCATGGATTAATCAAACAAGGTAAGTGACGAGGTTAGAGTTTCAAAAATGAATTCGCGAAGGGCCTGAGAGAAAGTAAAAAGTGAAGGGACTGTGAGAGACCGAGAATGCGAGTCATGAATGTATACGAGAGGGACAGATTTATGATATTTATATAAGTTGGATGAACGGCCAAGATTAATCTTGGGGTTTAGATATAATGACACAGATTTAGGATGAATAATATTAGTAATTTAGTAGTATATCAAATTTATTATATTTATTAATAAGCTATACTATTTTAGTAACTACTTAATAAGTTAATATTAATAAACTATTAATTTATAATACTATATTAATCTATATATTTATTAATACGCCAACTGCCAACATATGTTATATGTATATAATATAAATTATAATACAAATATTTATAAGTTATATGATAAGTTTTTGATATTTTTAATATAAGTTATGATACTAATAAAATACTTTTACTAGTATCAATACTTATACTAATGAGTTAAAAAATTATAAGTTATATACCAATATATAAACATATATTTTTATTATTTTATTTATTTTTAATACTAATATACTAGTAGTATATTACTCTTTTCTATTCATTATAAGTAACCGTCCATTCTAAGTCCTATTTTTATTTTTAATACTAATATACTAGTAGTATATTACTCTTTTCTATTCATTATAAGTCAACCGTCCATTCTAAGTCCTATCTACTTAAAATTTCTATCTACTTAGGACTCCTAAATCCTATCAAGTATGACTCATTTCTATTTTTAATTCTAAGTCCACCCTCATAAATCCGAAGTCCTAAGTTCTAAGTAGTATATATACTTAGGGTATCAATGCAAAAAATATATATAAAAATGTATATATACTTAAAGTTAGAATGAATAAAAAGGAGTCAAGACTCAGGACTAATAATAAAAATTATAATACTACTAAGTTTAGTATGTAGTAATATACAATATAGTGATATACTACTACTAGTATGAGCTTATTTATTAATAATAGCAGATATTAACACTAAACATGTATGAAGTATATTATTAATTTAATAATTTACTATATTTTATATAATCTTATGAATAAAATAATACTAGAGTTTAGTTATTGTTGATTAGCTATATACAAAGTAATAGGATTAATAATTAGTGATAAATTATTAATACTCTATAGTATTATAAATTTTAATTATAATATTTTAATTATATTATAAATTTATATTATATAGTCTATAGTATTAATATATGACTATTAAATTATAATACTATTAGTAGACCACTATCTTTTTTTCATATATTAGTATATTAAAATTGGTTAATGTTATATTAATAAAGTACAGACTTATGGTATACTATACACTACTATATATTAGTAAATAGTAATAATCTAATAGAAAAATGGTACTAGACTATTAAGTTACACCTTACATTGTTATATGGTGCAATTTGTAAATATATAATATTATAAATTTATTGGAATTTGTTTTCAGGTATTGATGTATTCATCAATCATCACAAAGTATTGAACTTCTATACTTCTAATACACTAGAGGATAATATTATAATTTTTCAAGGCTATATAATATGCTATAAATTATGTCTATTTTCATAATTATGTATATATATGGACTTATAAATTTGGGTTATATATTGTATTTTATATGTAAAATATATACGAATCGAGTTCACACATTTATATGAGTCGATCGAGTTTTAAACGAGTTTGTTCATGAACATTAATCGAATCGAGACGATCAAGCTCTATACGGATTTTTTCGCAAACATTATACGAGCCGTTCGAGTTTTATACAAATTGTATCATTTAATTAATGAGTCTAATTTAGTGTTTACGATTGGCCAATTTAATATACGATTCGAGTCGATCTTGAATTTTATCGAGCCGAATTTGAGTTGACTGTCAAGCTATCTATTTGTTTTACAGCCCTATTTTCAAATAACGTACCTTTAAGATTATTTTATGCATATATAAATGAATGTCTCATTACAGTAATAATCACGAGAACATATACAGGAATAGTGGCTTCGTCCACTAGTATTGTCGTTGTAGACTAATTTACAGGAAAAGTCAAAATTCTGAACAACTTTAATGACCATGCCATCTCAAAATGGAGCTGCTTACTTTCTTGCATTCATTTTCAATTTCTTGCTCTTATTTATTTTTCCCTCTATGTATACATCCCAATTATAAAAATTGTTTTGTGACTATATTTAACTCGATGAAAATAGGTTGTTAAGGTATTATTCTCTTGGGCATGCGAAACATGATAAAGTTTTGTTTTTCCTATAAATACGAACCAAGTTTGTAATATTGGATTTATAATGACAACAATATTTATGGTGGTGGTGGTAAAGAAGCCGGTGACCGTTGTGCCACTCTGTACTTTGCAGCAAGCGTACCTTACGTATGGATATTTTTAAAAAGATGGTGGGGACAGTGTAAAATCATCATGTATTTTTTTTTTCATTTGCTCCCTCATTTCCTTTTATTTTGATTTTCACCATCTAAGCAAATTCTTTATATTGTTCATCGTCTAAAACATGACCTTTAGTTCTTTCATGCTCTTCCACAAAATATTTGAAAATACTTCCATAATACGATTCCATTTTTTCATTTTTTGAAATTAGTTTTCATTTAGGTTATATAGTTTTATTATGTGTGTGAAAAAAGGAATTATATCACATTGTATATAAAATAATATCACAAATATGAAAGATGTAAAAATCTTATAAGTTTATTGATAGTTGAAGAAATATTAAAAACAATAAGAAAAACTTTTCTAAATGATAGAAAGAGAAAACACTTCTTCTTGCTTCAACAAAATGCAAAAAAAAAAAAAAAAATCATAATGTGTCATTTCCACCACTTCGCCTGTTCAGAAAATAAAACTAAGATCACAATAAAACTTCAAAGAAAGTTATAAAGAAAATATGATGTATCAATATATGGCATAGAAAAATGATATTTGCAATCGGGAGTATGCAAACGTCGTGTAATTATTTTGAAAAAAGTGAATAAATATAAGACCCACATGAAAAAAATTATTTTTTTTAACAGTAGGCCTTATTTTTCAAAGCGACTACACTACGTTTATGCACTCCACAACTATATATAATATTACTCTATGGCATAACCATTAATATTATTTCAATTAAGGAAAGTTGATATTACTATTTCTTTAGATTCTTTATTTATAATCCCATCAATCCTCCTCATCGTCGTTCTCTTCCTCTTCTTCATCTTCCTCTTCTTCTTCTTCGTTTTCATCATCTTCCTCTTCTTTATCTTTCTCTTGCTCTTCATCCTCTATTTGATTTTGTCTTAAAGCCTGGATATAAAGTCAAATTAGGGTCTAAAAAGTCCAAAACAAGGTTGATTGATATCAACTAAACATATGTAAGTGTTCATATGTGCATACATGAATGTATTTACTAAGTTTTGCAATTCAATTAATTTGTTTTGCATATTAATTGCTACTAGCATTCCTTTAGTTCAAGAGTTCAAGAGTGGGAGTGTCATTTTAGTCAAATTCGATATGATATGTGTTTTTGTCTAGTGTGCATTATCTCCTTATTATAATAGGGCTGATAACAAAGCCAATGGAGAGGAAGCTAAAGTAGACCTCGAGCTCTGGGATCAAAACCAAGTAATCTACACCTACATTATCAAACGTTTCCTTCATTTTTTTGCTTAGAAGTTGGTATTAAGTGTTGACTAATTTGCCTTGTAAGGATTGGCCCAAATCTTAAACCGAGCACACGTCCAAGTCATTATGGGCCCATGACTTAGATAAACATCATATGATTCCCAAGTTATGATTTTTGTTCCTCCAATCTCCACTTTTATGGGAGTTGTGTTCTGTATTAAAATTTCGTCCATCTCAGCCTGTAATAGATAATAATAAAAAAATACACATTTTTCATCTTATAAATCCACTTAAATAAGAAAATAACAAATTTGAAAATAAACATATTGCTTTCCTCCTCGTATCATCATTGAAGTAAGTGTCATTCTTTCTCTTATGGGTCATGTGATTGACCTGAATTATTACATATTTTATGCATTTAGAACCATTTTTTTATTTATTATTGTATGTCATTATTACTGATTTTAAATGAAAAATGGTTATAAGGTGTGAATCCATGTTGTAATTAAAATTAATTTATGGCATAATTTATGCTTAATTTTATAAGTTGTAATTTAATAATGTAATATTTATTCACATGCATAATACATTTTTTATATTCTATTTTTTCTGATTTCTTCTTTATATAGATCATGTTTAAAAAAAAGAAAATTAAAATTAAAAAGAAAAAGAAGAAGAAAAAATATATATATACATTTGGCACTTGCTTGTACGAAATGTCACGCTAATCTTTTTTAAGAGCATTCTCTTAATTGATTTCTCTCAAAAAGCAAGTAGAATTTTCTGTTGGAAGACTTTAAGAAGCGATAAAAGTCTGTTTTTTGTTATAAAATTAAATGGAAAAATTATATTTCAAGAGAAATATTTAAAGCATTATATTCAAGATTACAATCTCATATGTTTGAATAAAACCCCCTATATATGTTGAATATAGGTGGTGAGGAGCACATGTGTAGGCAGTCGGGTCATTCTCATAAAGTAAGTTGGTTTACAACACTCCCCCTTAAATAATCACCCATAAAGAATATGCATTGTTAAAATATTGCCAAACAAAAAATTCAGTCGAAAGAAAAATCAATGACGAAAGAAAAAAAGTACAGTATTCATGTGTATTACTAAATGCTTTAGGATTCCCTCATTAAAACCTTACAAATGAAACCCCAATAGGACAAAATCTTAACAAAAGAAAAATAGATCAGCATAAATTTTCAAGATTTTTACTCCCCCTAAAAAGTGCATGACAATATGTCTTTAAGTTTTCGTATTTCACTATTCTACACAATCTTATTGACTGTCACAGTTGGTAATGCTTTTGTAAATAAATCTGTCAAATTATCACTTGACCGTATGGTGAAATATGTTTAGTTCTATTCCATTTGATATATCCTCATTTAATCTGAGTGATAGAAGTATTATTATCTTCGTATAAAATTGTTGGGCTATTATAGATCACGGGAATACCACATTTTTCTTAAATATGTTGAATCACTAATTTAAGCCAAATACACTCTCGACTTGTTTCATGAATTGCAATGATCTCTGAGTGATTTGAAGAAGTGGCAGATGGTGTTTGCTTGACAAACTTTCATGATATAGCAGAATTTTCATGAGTAAACACGTATCCAGTTTAGGATCTACCTTTGTGTAGATATGAAAAAATAATCAACATCTATATATCCATCCAATTGTGGACTTGATCTACATTCATAAAATAATCTCAAATCACTCATACCTCGGAGTTAACAAAATACACGTTTAATACGATTCTAATGTCTTCGAATTGGTGCAGAACTGTATCTTACAATTAGATTAACTGAAAATGTAATATCAGGCCGGGTGCGATTATCAAATATATCAAGGCTCCAAATGCATTGATATATGGTACTTCAGGACTTTTTTTTATATACATTGACTAATGAATATGAATTTCATTTGGCAAATGCTCGAGTTACCGGCCGAGACAAAATTTTTTTTTATCAAGATCTTTTGTTTCAAATACATTTTCTAAATATATAGTATGTTGTTGTAATCTCTTCAGAAGTTCTAACAAAATTTAGATCATCAATATAAAGTGCAATAATGACAAATATAGATTTTGATTTTTTAATAAAAATACATGAACATATTGGATTATTTTCAAATCTTTCTTTCAATAAATATTCGCTAAGACGATTATACCACATGCATTCGAACTACTTTAACCCATATAAACATCTCTGAAATTTGATAGAGTATATATATTTCTGGATTTACTTATATTAGATGCTTCATGCATTCTATATTCTTTAAAAAAATTTATATACATGTCATGATCTAATGATCTATATAAATATGGATTGACCACATTCATCAACTGCATATCCAATCCTTTTGTACCTACCAAACTAATAAAAAATTTGAATGTGATTGCATTGATAATGTGAGAATATATTTCTTTATAAGTAATCTCGAGTTTTTACAGGAAACCTTCTGTGATAAATCGTACTTTGTATCGCACAATTTTATCTTTCTCATTACACTTTCGCACAAATATCCACTTATATCCAATAAGCATTATACCCTTTGGTGTTTGGACAATAAGTCTAAAAACCTCTTGCTTTATTAGCAAGTTTAATTATGTTTCAATAGATGCTTTCTATTTTAGCCAATCATTTCTAAATCGATATTTTTCGACAGTACTTGGCTCACTTTTTTCATTTGGTAATGTTAAGGGTCATCTTATATGAAAATATGTTGTCGACAATAGTCATATTTCTAAATAGAATTTCTCCAGTACTCATGAATTATAGAGATCTCATTATTTTCTAGTACATGTTCCTCTTTAAGGGAAGACATGTCATGAAATACATTTTTCAGGAGGTCACTTTTTAAGATATTTTGGAATAGAAAATTTGATTTTTTCAAGAACATCAATTACTCGTGGTTTGTGTTACTACAAAAAAAATCAGCATTGCCGGCATTTTATATGCACAACACTTGTCTAAAAAAATGCTGCTAATTACTTAGCATCGTTTTTCTTCTAGTGTAAGCGTCCACCGGTAGTGAGGGGTTGCTACTTTCACATTGCTGACATTTATATAGAATTTAGCAGTATTTCTTGCAACCCTGCCACATCTAAATTAACGACATTTAGCTAAATGCTGCCAATAATTTGTTGCCATCCCATTGCATAAAATAGTGGTGTTACAATAAACTCTACCTCTAATGCATTGTTGGTGCATCATATAAATTGGCAGCATTTATAAAAATGCCACCAATAGTACGTTGGCGACAGCACGTTTAAAAAATTAACGGCATTTACATAAAATTTGCCACTAATTAAAATAGTGATGCATTATATAAATTGGCAACATTTATTTAAATAATACTAATAGTACGTTAATGGCGGCACATTGAATACTATAACAACATTTATCTAGACGCTAGCAACGATTAAAATAGCAGCGTTACATAAAAGCAGCTACTAGTACATTGCCGACGCAATAAATTAAGGGCATTTATTTAAATGCCACTAGTAGTACATTGGTAGTGGCACTTTGAATATAGTAATGACATTTATCTAAACGTTGCCGATGTATAAAATAACGGCGTTACCATAAATGCCATTGTTAGTACGTTGTCGGTGCACAATATAAATTGGCGGCATCTATTTAAATGCCACTAATAATACATTGCAACATTGAATTTGTTAATGACGTTTATCTAAACACCACCACAAGTTTGATGCCACCACATTGCATAAATTAATAGCGTAATATAAACGCCACCGCTAGTTTGTTGTCGGCGCATTTATTATATTAACAATGTTAATATAAACGTCACTAGGAATACATTGCCGGCACACTCAATTAATTAATGGCATTTAAAATGCGCCAATAAAATGATATACCACAATTAAAAAAATTTAATATATAAATTAATAATAAATATGATATAATGGGTCATTATTCATATAATAAAAAAATTACAAATCACATCACATGAAAGTTCTTCATGCATAATTCTTCTTCTTCACCTTATATTTGTCAATGACTTTCTGACCATTTCTTTCATGTGTAGTTCGTCTCCTTCACTTTTATCTAATAGTTCTTTGGCATTGTTATGAAATCATTGAGCCTAAAAAATATCAGAAAAGTCATACTAACTTGAGAGAGAGTAATATCAAATAATAACAAAGATTGTAATGCATTGTAAAATAGATATCAAACTAAGTTCCCTTGTCCCCAAATTATTACTATCAAGAATGAACCTTTGGTCAAGATGATCTCTTTTAATAATAAAAAAAAATGCACCAAAAATAAATATATACTAAAGCCAGGCTGCATGAAAGGATTCAAAAAGAAATCTACTGCAAACAAGTCTCAAGTAAATAAATGGCCATTTAATTTATTAATATGACTAACTCAAATTTATTAAATATGACTAATGCAAATACCATATGCTAGTTCTTAGTTGGTAGGGTTAAATGGTCACTTCCCTCTATCGTGCAATACATTGTAATTCAACTATTTGATACAAACGAAATGCTCCCCAATAATAATCTTACCATCTCCATACAAACTTTCAGAATAAATTGCATCAGGTCCACAAGAATCATTCATACATCCTATGCTGCTTAATTAAGATTAAACAAGAGTCTCTAGCATCAAGGCAAATTTCATTATAACTACACCAAGTCAGTAAATGAGCAACTTATAGAAAATGAATCACGAAGCTTGTCTCGTGCTAAAACTTCGGCATTTTTCACCCCGTATCTGTTGAGGAAAGTCAATTTAAGCTTCAAAAATAAAAAATAAAAGTAGGCAATGAATCATATCCAGTGACACAGTAAAGATGCACTCGAATTGCATGACAAATAATATTGCAATTTTAGTTGTTTGGCCTTTGTTCTTGTGTAAGAACACAATTTTCCATAACACGGCAATCTCCTTTAACGAGAGTTCTTTGCTCAACCAATCACCAATGGATAGGAAGCATAACCGCTTTGCCACCTTTAATCAAATGTAATTTATTGTATGAAGTTGTGTAAAACCCATATAAGGAAGGGGCTACTCACATATAATTAAAAGATATACATCTAGTGTTCAGCTAGAAAATCATCCGACTTTGACTACTGACACAAAACCTCTCTTAAATTCTCCTTTCTTTTGGGGAAGGGGGCTAAAAAAATTGAATGAAGCATAGGACATCGTTTATTTGGCCATTCACAACAAATATCTTACCAAGATCCGTAGTTCTAACCATAGTTGTTAATATCGTAACTTCCTGGCCGGTACGGTCGAAATATGTTGTACCAGCCGGTTCTCTAGTACAGATATATGGGTCGTTTTGTTTCGGCTGAAATATTGGTTGTATCGGCCGGTACACGATATTTCGGCTAGAATATCAAACGGTACTAGCTATATCGGCGATTCAACCATTAAAATTGTTTTTTCACTTTTTACCATTTTTTTAATCTTAATTCAGACTAAACTAATTACATATATATTTATTTATATATATAATTTATTCTTATATTTACTATTATTTTAAAATATAATTGATTTATGTATATGTATAATTGATTTATGTATGGATTATCCCGAAATGGTACACGTAACGATACCGGTATCGAAATATTTCGTTTTGGTGCCTTGATCGGTACGCCCACCAGTACAATATTTAAAATATTGATTCCAACAGATGACTAGTTTGTATGTACTACTGCAGCAAATCTTCTAATCTCAAACGTTGTGAAAGTAACAGTCAAAAGAATAGAGGACCAATAAAAAACAAACAAAACTCAAAGGTTTTTGAATTCTTGAAGCTGTGTATACCAGAATTTGTCTCGACGCCTCCCCAAATTTTTATTCCAGCAAGAAATAGAAGGGCTGCAATTAGTGATGATGATCATCATCACCATGTCCATTCGGAGGTCCTCCAAGTCCAACCACTTCCGTAAAGCTGTGAAAGATATAGAAAGTTTGAAACTAAATTCAAACAAATCACAATTTGCTCAAGAAGACGAACATATATATAATAACGAAGCAAAGTTTTTGTCTTTTGAATAAGTTAAGCTTTTGTGAAGGGAGGCCTTCCTACTGAGGAATGGGCCTCGGTCCCATTCGTGATTAGCAAAGGCAAAGGAAAGAAGAACCCAAGCCCATGAGAAGTAACCGACGAGAAGTTTGACGAGAGGCGTAGGAGGCGAGAGACATAATGTGAGAGAGTGGTAAACAACAAGAGATGACCAGCGTGGAAGGTAAGAGGAGGCTTACAGGAAATCTGGCAAAGATGGCTAACATAGAAAACTAGGCCGCAATCCAGACAATCAGGAAATGCAGGCGCCCCTATTCCGCATTAAATGCAGAAACCTACCACGACCACGACGCATTAAATGCGATACTCAGCAATGGTACTTGAAATCCCCGACACGCCAATTATGGGTAAGCACTCCCTCACAACATTAAATCCAGGTCAAGAGCCCTGACATGCCCTTATGACAAAGGGATGGGCTGATATATCATGGAAGAAGAGATAGCACACTAGGACAGAATCCAAAGGGCTAGAAGATCTACTCAAAGTCAGCAAAAGAAACAATGAACTGATGGGACAATAAGACAACGGCCAGGGACACCCAGATGGATCAATTAGGGCTAGTCAAGCCCTATAAATAGCCAGGGATCCCACCATACAAAGGTTATGTGATCAATCTCATTTACTCTTACATCCTTATTACTTCTGTACACACAAACTAACTTAAGTACCAGAGCTGTCTCAGGGACTTGCAGCCCCCCACTTATCTACCCTCTACAGGAGCAGGGATCGTTTGGGTCTCACCTTGGAGCTTAGGCCGTAGAACACGACAACAACAGTGGTGCCGTCTGTGGGATCCTTATAAACATAACGTGTACTCCATATGTCGGCAACGACACAGTCCCAAGCGACCCGTATAGAAGAAAATGCAATGGAGGCCAAACTTGTAGCAATGGAAGAAACCATTAAAAAGTTGACAAAAGAAAACGCGAATTTGCGAGAGAGTAGTGAGAAACGCCCAGCCCACCACGAACCATTCGCCATTGAGCATGCAAGCTCTTAGTGGGAAGAAGAGGCTTCCGACTAGACAGAAGTAGAGAGACACAAGTTGCATCGAGAGCTCAAGGAATTGTGAAATAAATACAGGGAAATGACTAAGCTAATTGAGGCACCGTCCATAACCAACCAACTTCGCAACAGTTCTAGAACGCCATACAACGCTAACATGATGGCGGTGCCCCTTCCGCCAAAGTTCAAGGTACCCCAAATAGAGCTGTATGACGAAGGAAAAGATTCGTTCCAGCACTTGGAAGCATATAAGATGCACATGAGCCTACACGACTACCTGGGTGAAGTGGCGTGCAGAGCCTTCCCCTTCACTTTAAAAGGGGCAGCGAGGGGATGGTTCGGGACTATTCTCACAGGAATGATCAACAATTTCAATTGTTTGACCTATCTTTTCCTACCCCAATTCCTGGCGTGCAGAGCCTTCCCCTTCACCTTCTCACAGTCAAGCAGCATGACCAAAAAAGTCTGAAGAACTACCTCTCCCGATTCAATAGATAATGAATGACCACGGACGACTAGGACGAGAAAATCACCTTGGCCACCCTTTTGGCAGAATATGGCCTAAAAACCATTTCATGGCAGAGATCGCGCAGAAGACCCCAACAACCTTTGTGTAGGCTGACGGGTACATAAATGCAGAGGACATCCTCTAGGCCCTCACCGCACCTCGACATGAGGAAATGGAGCGAGCCAAAACGAGGGTCGCGAACCAACAAGAGGGCTCCTCAAAAGATACCAGGAGGCAAGGGGGACCCGAGCTTAAGGGACAAGGAGACTGCCCCAACCAGTGGCCCATGCAGTGCCTCCATACTAGCTTGGCAGTCGAGGGCAGGCGTGGCCCCGACCCCATCAGAGATTATGTGTGACAACCGCCCGTAAAGATGCACTGCGAATACCATCAGTTTGGAGGCAACGACATTAGAGACTACAATGCACTCAAAAGAATGAGGCGGGAAGACAATTGAGAGGGTGTCAGGTACGAGAACGGCCACTCACCACCTGATAGATGCGAGACGACCCCAAGTGAGCAACAACAGAGGCAGGATAATTGCCAAAATCAGCCCAGGGGAGGGCAACCTCTAGGCGAGATCAGAACAATCCTTGAGGGAATCCCGAAAGGAGGGGCGACCTTGTCGTCAAGTTGGGCGTACGCGCGAGCGATGCGCTATGGAGAGATATACACCTCTTGTTATGCCCACACAGAGGGCCAAGCCAGCAAAAACTCCCTAATCACCTTCGACGAGCAGGATGAAATAGAGGTGCTCCATCCTCACGACGGCACGCTGGTAGTGACCCTGCAAGTCGCCAACTTCACTACCGAAAGGATCTTGGTCAATAACGAGAGTTTCGTGGACATCCTTTACTAGGAAGCATTCACCAAAATCGAAATCAAAATCGAGCATAACCGATTACGGCCCGTCCCAACCCCCCTAAGGGCTTTGTCAGAGATGTAATCCAACTAGTTGGGATGATCACCATCCCGATGTTGGCCGAGACAGCCACGAAGATAGCCATGGTCATTACAGACTTCTTGGTGGTTAAGACCCTGTCATCATACAACGTGATCCTGGGATGCCCTATACTAAACCGACTGAAAGCGGTCACCTCAACGTTCTATTTAAAAATGAAGTTCCCAACCAATGAAGGAACGAGACAAAATTTAGGGCGAGCAAGTCCTCCCACAAGAGTGTTACGCCCGTGAGCTAATGCACGAATGTCGGATGATAGCTGTCATCATAATAGGCAAGAAGGCGACCAGTCTACCTACTCCCCCGCTTCTAATAGAATGGAACGATGAAATACGAGATGAGCAGTCCCTCAGGCAGGGTGAACCCAATGAGCCACTAGAGCTGATCGCCCTCGACCCGGCCAAACTAGAACAAAGAGTTCAAGTGGGCACAAAATTGGCCCAAATTTGAAAGCGGGCCTACAATAAATCCTGGCCGAGCATCAGGATGTCTTTGTCTGGACTCATGAGGACATGCCCGAGATAGACAATTCTGTGACCGAGCATAGACTGAGCATCGATCTCGGTACTCGGAGAGTCAAGTAGAAGAGGCAAAACTTCTACGTAGAAAAGGGTGTGGCTATAGCTGAGAAAGTCGATCGCCTCTTGGGAGCCAAGTTCATCAGGGAAGTCCACTACCTAGAGTGGCTCTCCAATGTATTACTTGTGAAAAAGGCAAATGGCAAGTGACGGATGTGCGTTGACTTCACAGACCTCAACAAGGCGTGCCCAAAGAACAGCTTTCCCTGCCTCGAATCAACCTAATTGTCAATTCAACAGCATGCCACCCTCAAGATACAACCATATAAGGATGATTCTAGTTGACGAGGAAAAGACGGCCTTCATTTTCGACAGAGGGCTCTACTGCTACAAGGTGATGCCCTTTGGGCTCAAGAATGTAGGCGCCACTTACTAGCGGTTAGTGAACTGCATGTTCAAAAAACAAATTGGACGTAACATAAAGGTTTACGTCGATGACTTTTTGGTCAAGAGCGGTTCGCCTGACCAACACCTTGACGACTTATGGGAGGCCTTCGCCGTCCTCCGCCAATACAAGATGAAACTCAACCCCGCCAAGTCTACTTTCGGCGTGAAGTCAGACAAGTTCTTGGGATTTATGGTCTTAGAAAGGGGGGTTAAGGCAAACCCATAAAAAAATAGAGGTCATTACCTGAATGGTCGCGTTAAGCAGCCACCACGAGGTATAGCAGCTGGCAGGCATTGTAACCCCATCGAATCATTTCATCGCCTGATCTACTGACTGGTGTTTGCCCTTCTTCAAAGTGCTAAGAAAAGCACATGAGTGGGATTCAATCTGTGATAAGGCGTTCGACGAGCTAAAAAGGTACTTGACACATCCCCCTTTACTCGGCCACACGAATTACGCAATCATGCTCACCTTCAAGATCACTAATAATGAATTAGAGTACGAGGCCTTACTGGCAGGGCTAACAATGGCGCGACTCGTAAGAGCAAAGGAGGTAGAGGCGCGTGCAGACTCCCATGTCTTGGTCAACCTAGTTCTAGGAGTCTTCACCATTAAAGGAGAGCAATTGAAGCAATACCTCCAGTTGGTGTGCGAGACCCACGACTACTTCCAATATTTTAGCATCCAGCAAATTTGAGGACATACAACCATCAAGCCGACCAGTTGGCAAGGGCCGCCTCAGGTCAAGAAGGTGTTACCCTCATAGAGCAAGCCGAGGTAAGGGTAGTTGACATGCCCTCAATAAGGGTGGAAGTATCAAATGTGGCGGCCCGCCCTCCCGAATGGGTGCAAGAAATTGTGGTGTATTTGCAAGAAGGAAAGCTTCCTGCCGACCCAGTCGAGGTGTGAAAGATCCGAAACAAGGTCGTAAGGTTTGCACTACTTGAGGGAGTGTTGTACAGAAAGGGCTTCTCTGAACCTCTCCTCAAGTGCCTATCCGTAGAGGACTCTCGATACGTGCTGACAAAAATACACGAAGGGGTCTGTGAAAGCCATTTAGGAAGGCAAGCCCTAACTGCGAAGGTGACCAGGGCAGGTTATTACTAGCCAAGCACGCTCAAAGATGCAGAGGAATTTTTCAAGAAATGTTCGCAATGCCAGGAGCATGCCCCCGCGCCCCACTGACCACTAGAATAGCTAACCTCCCTCACAGCACCTTGGCCCTTCGCCCATGGGGATTAGACCTTATAGGCCCCTTTCTCGCCACTCGGGATAGGACCAAATTCGTTATGGTCGTAGTCGACTACTTCATCAAGTGGGTCAAAGCAAAAACCTTGGCAAACATCTCTTCTCACACAACCACCAAGTTCTTATGGAAATCGATCGTTTGTTGATTTGAAATTTCCCAGAATTTCGTATCAGACAACGGAAAGTAGTTTGACTGCTCCCATTATTGAGAATGGTGCGTTGAGCTGAAAATCAATGTGAAGTGTTTCTCGCCAGGCCACCCCTAAGTCAGTGGACAAGCGAACAAACAAAACTATCATGTTTATACTCAAAAAGAGTCTAGGCTCATACAAAGGAGGGTGGGCAGACGAGCTCCCGGACGTCTTATAGGCGTATACAATGATGGACCGAACTCCAACAAGAGAAACGTCATTGGCCCTTGCCTACGAGAGCAAGGCGGTGACACCCGTAGAGATAGGGGCGCCCACCTTCCGAATCTAACACTTCAACCCAACCACCAAAGATGACAGGTTAGCAGAGCAACTCGACCTCCTTGACCAAAAAAGGACAGATGTAGCAATACAAAGAGCATATCACAAGCAGAAGGCTAAACAATACTTCAACTGGCGAGTCAGGCCACGAATGTTCAAACCGAGCGATTTAGTCTTAACAATGACGAGAGTAACGACACAAAAGGAACTAAAGTTGGGGCCACGATGGGAAGGCCTTTACGCCGTAACCTCCAGCAACTGGTCTGGGTCATATTGACTCAAAGACAGTCATGGTAAGGAACTTCCCTGCCTGTGGAATGCAGAACAACTGAAGAAGTACTATGTGTAATAGAGTGACTTCACATGTAAACCTTGTGTCATATTAATGAAATCGGAATGAAGAAATTCTTAATTCTCCAACCTGCGCTATAAGTTAAAAAAGACACGCGAATTACGGGGTTGAGTCATGGGCCCCCTCGTCTATTCCTAAACCCACGCATCATAGTTCTCTCAGAGGTCGAGTCTTAAGGCTAGGACCCCAGTCCAAGCACACTCGTAAACTCTCTTCACCTCTCCATCAGCAAAGGCATGCGAATCGCGGGGTTGCATCATGAGCCATCGCCCACTCCAAAACTCACGCATCATAGTTCGCCCAGTGGTCGAGGCTCGAGGCTAGGGCCCCAGCCCAAGCACACTCGTAAACCCTCTTTGCCTCTCCATCAATAAAGGCATGCGAATTGTGGGGTTGAGTCATGGACCCTCGCCCACTCCTAAACCATTATATCATAGTTTGCCCAGAAGTCGAAACTTGAGGTTAGGGCGCCAACCCGAGTACACTCATAAACCTTATTCACCTCTCTATTAGCAAAGGCGTGCGAATCAAGGGGTTGAGTTATGGGCCATCGCCCACTCCTAAACCCACGCATCATAGATCGACCAGAGGTCGAGGCTCGAGGCAAAGGCCCTAGTTCGAGAAACTCGTAAAGCCTTTTCGCCTCTCCATCAGCAAAGACATACGAATTGTGGGGTTGAGTTATGGGCCCTCTCCCACTCCTAAACCCACATATCATAGTTCGCCCAAAGGTCGAGGATCGAGACTTAAGGCTAGGATCCTAGCCCGAGCACACTCGTAAACTCTCTTCGCCTCTTCATCAACAAAAGTATGTGAATCGCAGGGTTGAGTCATGAGCTCTTACCCACTCCTAAACCCATAAATCATAGTTCTTCCAGAGGTCGATGCTCGAGACTAGGGCCCCAGTCCGAGCACACTCGTAAACCCTCTTCGCTTCTCCATCAGCAAAGGCATGCGAATCGTGGGATTGAGTCATTGGCCTTGGCCCACTCCTAAACCCATGCATCATAGTTCGCCTAGAGGTCGAGACTCCTAGACACACTCGTAAACCTTCTTCGCCTTTCCCTCAACAGTCTTTCAAATCTTGGAGTTAAGTCTCGGGCTCTCGCCTATTCCTAAAATCATGCAACCAGACCAAGGCTACGAACAAAGGCGAGTAGGGAAACCTAGACCCTTGTCAAAATCCCTATCGAAGTACTTCCGATAGAGATTTGCAGGATACCAAGGGCACAATAGGGGAGCAAGAAGGGTGAGACAATATAGACAGCAAAAAAATAGGGAGCAAAGTATTAAGAACAAAGTATTTCATTAATACTGAATGTACATTACAAATAAAAAAAATTACAAAGGAAAGACAAAAAAGAAAAAAGATGATCATCATTCAGGAGGCGAGGCTCGCAAGGATCACGGCTTGTGAAATAAGGATGGCCTGGAGTCCTGATTAGCTTGGCGAAAGACCGAGTGACACCGTCGGGGGCAAGGTTGTGAGGATCCATGCCTTGCAGGTCAAAGAAGGGATTGCGCAACACCTCTTTCTTAAACCTTCTAT
This sequence comes from Platycarya strobilacea, assembly GCA_036898215.1. Classification (NCBI taxonomy): domain Eukaryota; kingdom Viridiplantae; phylum Streptophyta; class Magnoliopsida; order Fagales; family Juglandaceae; genus Platycarya; species Platycarya strobilacea. The sequence goes on along the minus strand of CM072555.1, from coordinate 19,699,550 downwards.
GGACTTCCGCGTAGCCATAATCCCAGGCAGAGATGATGATGATATGGGATTTGGGCTACTTGGGGTCTAAAGGCCTCTAGCTCGTCAACGGCTCGCCAAGGGCTGCTCGAGCCTCATTCAACTCACCTACAAGGTCTTCATGATTTTGATCTGACGCGTCCAGACTGGTCCTGAAGGTCTTGATCTCAGCCTCCCTAACATCCTGAGCAGAGGCAGTAAGGTCATCCTTGAGACTAGTCACCATTGCCTCTGCAAGCCCCCGATAGCAATCGGCCTCGCTAAAGGCGGCTCCCAAGGAACGCGCCTCCGCCTGCAAAGCCGAGACCTTACGCCGCAGCATGATATTGTTCCTTACCAGGTCCGTATTGCTTGCCTCCAGGGCGACCTTCTCCCCCTCAAGGGTCACCTCTTCAGCCTCTAGGATAGCATTCCTTTTCAATAACTCACCTCTCTTACCCGCCAAAGTCTCGATGACCTCATCCAATTGTTGATGCTTCCCTTGGAGATCCTCATGCATCGCCTTGAAACCCTTCAGCAAGTAGTGGCCAAGGCGACATAGAGAACCGAGCTCCTGGTTATACTCAATGAGCTCAACTATCTCAGCATCAATTGCCTTGGCGATCTGTCCGGGGACCTGAGCATGATAAAGAGAGCTTAAAAAAAGGTACGTATAGAGAAGGAAAAGGAGAAGTAGAGACAAACCAAAGGAAATTGAAGAGCTTACTTGGGCGAAGAGAGGCTGAAGCAAACGAGTCGCATTCTTAATCTCCTCAGCCCGAGACCACTCATACTAGAGGGAGGCTGCCCCTCCGTAAAAACCTCCCAGAAAAGTGGGGTCCTACGCCGAGACCAGAAGGGTGAAAATGGTCGAGGAGAAGTAGGGGAGTGAGGAGGCGAGAGAGTTTGGGGTGGCGACTGAAGGGGAGTGCGGGGAGGACTCTGGTAAGGAGTGTTGCAGGTAGGACTCTCATGTGGGAAAATATGAAGTAGGTTCTCAAGTGGGGTAGTCTGAGGCAGGCTTTCATACGGAGGCGTGCGAGGATGGCTCTCTCGAGGAGTGTGAGGAGGATTCTCACGAAAGGCTCCCAAACCAAACTCCATCTCACAGGTCGCCTGAAATTGAGAAGAATCATCTTCAATGACCACAATGTCTGTATTTGGAGTCACAACATGCGCTCGTTGAACGTGGTGACCTGAAGGCTCTCCTTCATTAGTTAAACAACAATAACCCCCGATCTCGCCATTCGGAAGGACCCCGCCCTAATTCCTTGCCTCAACTTCACCCCCGGCTTGTCCTTTTGTGCCCTCCCCGCTAGTCAGGCCTCCAACCCCCACTTCAGCGTTGGAATGCACCTCTCCCACGATCTCGATGACCTCACCCCCTGTCCTGGCCTGGTCCCCGGCCGTTTCTCCACTTAGCCCTTCGCGGCAAAGTTTTGAATACGGTACTAGTGAGCGTACCGATCAAGGCATTGGAACCAAATATTTCAGTACTGGTACTGTTCCGTGTACCATTTCGAAATAATCTATAAATAAAAAAATTATTTATATAAATACATATATAAATTATATTTCAAAATAATAATCAATATATAAATAAATTATACATATAAATACATATATGTAAATAGTCTAGTATAAATTAAGGTAAAAAAATAATAAGAAATGAAAAAAAAATGCAAAATCTAGTACGGCTAGTATAGGCCGGTACCGGCCGGTATGGCCGAAACTGGTCGAAACAGCCGAAATTTGCAGTGAAACGAAACATCAAGTTTTTTGTACTGGTCAACTAGCCGGTACGGCATATTTCGACTATACCAACTGGTACGATACGAAATTTGAAACTATGTTTCACGGTGCTCCAATTCCACGCCCCTTGTCACCCTCAAGTGGGCGCCATCGCCAGCGTACTATGGCTTGGGTCTGTCCTCAGAACCAAAGCAAGCCACCGAGGCATGGGCGGAGATGGAATCCTTTGACTCCTCCAGGAGTTTCCGGATGGCGGCATCGCGGTCTTGCTAGAATTGAGTAAAGCTCCGTGCAATTGGAGTGTAGTACGAAGTACTCACAATAAAGGGCGGGGGACAAGCGAAAGCATTGACTAAGGCAAGCTCCACAACATCAACCTCGCCCTCACTAGCCGCCACTGACTCAGGATGGGCTTTAGGCCTTACAAGGGGAGGCAGGTGTGACAGAATCCTTACAAGGACCGCCTCAACCTCATCATTCTACTCCATCCTCCCACTCCCAAGTGTGTTTGGCTCGGGCGAGCTCGACGCGGGTGAATGGGAATTCACTCCCACTTTCCAGCATGCTTTGGCATTAGACTCTGCCATTAATCTCCTTGTTTTCTCAAGGATCGCCGCTTCAACATCGTCTTCGGCCTTCTAAGTCTAGGAAGGCGAGGGTCGGACTGAAGCCTAGTGATAAGGGAGTTGGACATTGGCAGAGACCCCAGCTGCAAGTGATGCTTCTCAATCACGGCGGGCCTTGGACCGCCTCTTGGTAGGTTCACAACGAGAGGTAGCTCGCTTGCAAGAGCAAGGCTGCGAGTTTCGCACTTTGTCACTAGGACCCCCAGGACATTTTTGAACTTTGCCCAACCTCTCCTCGGCTCGACCAAGAATAACAAGATATTCCTCTCAGTCAACAGTGTGTCCGAGTTTAGATGTGAAGTGTTTATTCAGGCTCAGGCGAGAACAACGGCGCGCCAAGCGCTCTCCCAAGCGTTGAGTTGAATGTTGAATAAAGAAGCGGGCAGGAGCTCCCCCCAATTAACTAGAACTCCGCCTGGAATTCGTCATTGGCGAACTCCCAGCCTTCCCCCGAAACATAGAAGAGCTTCTTCTCGTAGTTCTTGGCATGCAAGTAATGAGGTTCTAAAGGACACAACTTTTCCTGGCCATCGTTTGCTTGGAAACCAGCTTGATTCCCCCCGCACCGGAGGAGGTGGTAAAAAGAGAAAAACTCTCTAATTGTCAAGTCTAAATAGACATTGGGGAGGAGTTGTGCTAGCGTGAAGTCTAGGTAATGGAGAACCTCCCACACTGGGTAGATAAAGGGGAGGTGAAGCCCATTGTCAATCATGTGCTTGAATAGCCAAACACAATAGACCTCCCTCTCCGCGTCGCAAAAAGGCCCTGAACAGGCTCCATGATAATATAGGGAGGAATATGATGCTTGTTTCGAAACCCCTGGACGTCACTTGCTGACACCTCCCATGTATGACCAAGGAAACAAATAGGAGTTGAGGCTACCATTGTTAATGGAAGAAGAAGAAAAGGGAATAAGGAAGAAGAAAAAGGTCTCGGGATGATGGAGTAAGGAAGGAGGAAACAAGGTCTCGAAGGAGAAATGCAGAGTGACGGGCAAAGTGGTGAAAGTGACTTTTGAAGGAACCCACCCCCTATTTATACTCGATGGGGAGTTAATGCCCTCTAGAAACGAAGCGACGTTGTGTGCAGTAACTGTTGGGAAAGCAGGACAGCAAACGTGTGGGAAAAATGGGCCAATAGGGACTAAGGAGTAGGTGAGAACCCCGGAAAATGTGATGATTAGCTTAGGGCATCCTAATCACTAGGGCTATAAAAAGATCAAACCGAACCGGTTGGACTGGACTGAATGAAATTCGGTTTGGTCCAGTTCAATTTATATATAGACCGAATAATTCCAGTCCGGTCCCAGTCCAGGGGATTTCTCCCTCTAGAGTGGACCGAACCCCTACCATATTTATATATATATATATATGTATGTATATAAATAATAGTATATAAATTATAATATTAATATTAATATAGATTAATATAATAACATATTAATATATAATATATATTAACATATTAATATATAATATATACTCTTATAATATTAACATATTATAATTTATAGTAGTTAACTAGTTGTAATATAAAAATATAAATTATAGTATACCTATATAGAATATTAGTAATAACTTATAAGTAATAAGTGTATTATTATTATTTAATATATTATTACTAATTTATCACTATTTACTAACATATAAATATATAATATACTAATGTAATAGTGTTACTAGTAATATTTTTTTCCTATTTTTTTATTTAGATTAATTTTCTTTTGTCATTTTTTTAAGAGTAAGTTTTTTTAATATTTTTTAGCTTAAATCTGTGATAAATATGTAAATCTAGCTGAAAATAATTAAATTTAGGTAAAAAAAAAATATTTGATCATTGTAAAATTTTAGATTAAATTTAGTCTATTAAATCATATAAGGTACCCCTGGACTGGACTAGACCGGACCGTCGAACCTTCATTGGACCGAATCGGAGCTGACCAATATGTACCAAATAGGAGTTCGGTTTGGTCTAGGGTGAGAGAATTCTTAGACCAAATGAAACTGGTCCACAAATTTCTCAGATCGGACTGGACCATTTACACGTCTTACTAGTCATGCACTAATTAGAACTAAGGAACATGAAGCACCTGACCGGTAATTCGAAGAGACCGCACAATAATGACCAACTGACAATCCCAAATCTATATTGTCGGTGTTTGTTTATTGGCATAAATTCGAAGAGACCCCAAATCTACTAATTTATCGACATAAAATTGATCAATTGTCGGCATTTGTTTAAATAATATAAATGTAAAAAAACTCAATTCTTTATTGGCGTAAATTCGATTAATTCTCGACATTTTGTGAAATGTCATTAAATCTATATTTTATTACTGGCGTAATATTCTAAATGCGAAAAAACGTAGTTAGATTTACCGGCGTAAAAATATTCAATTAGTGGCGTTTGTTTAAACCCCGTCAAAGCATATATTATTATTAGCGTAACAATATAAACGCTAAAAAACTAATAATTTATCGGTGCAAAATTGAAAAATTGTCAATGTTTTTTTAAACACCGCCAAAACTAAATATCATTATTGGCATGAAAATATAAATGCCAAAAGTCTCAATAATTTATCGACGTAAAAATTAAGCATCGACAATTATATAATTTTACCAGTGTATAAACAAATGTCGAGAATAAGAGCACCGCCAATTCTATGTTTTTCTGTAGTGTTAATTATGGGTGTAGGCTCTTCATGAACACCAAATCCATTTTATATTTTTCTGTTTCGATGAATTTTATCTTTTTCACTAATAGGTCATTCACGCTTTAAACGTATCTTAAACTTATCTATTGCTGTTTTGACAATTTATCCTTCAAAAACTACAGTTCTTGTTTGAGTATTAATAACATAAATATGTAATTTTACTACACTTTTAGTATCACTAAATATATCTGATAATTGATTTTCAACACTTTGCAAATAGATAATTCTCTAAACTTCTAGTTTACATTTATTTATATAAGATCAAATTAAAACTGTGCTTTATTTTTTTTAATAATATCCTGTTGTGTTTCAGGTACCGACTTTTCATTACCTAATAGTGGAATAATGGATTCGTTAAATGAAAATTCTCAAAATATGCTTTAATCATATCTTTTTGTAAGCGGCTCAAGATATCTAATAATTGATGGATAATCAAAATTAACATATACCTCAAGTCTATGTTGATGACCCATCTTTATATTTGTGGAGGTACAATTGGAATATACACAACACATTCAAAAGTATTAAAAATGAGAAATATTTGGTTGTTAACCAAATGCAAGGTTTAATGGAGAATATTTGTAATAAGTTGATAGTTTAATCCGAATCAATGATGCCCCATGAAGTATATGTGTCCCTAGGTAGAAACATGTAGTTTTGATTTATAAGTAAAAATTTAACGATTGATTGAAGTTTTTTTTTATCAATGATTTAACTAAACCGTTTTGAGTATGTGTATGAGTAACAAGATGTTTAACATCTATTCCTATTAATATGCACTAATGATCCAAAACTTGATATTTAAATTCACTTACATTATCTAATCGAATAACTTTAACTGGATAGTCAGGGAATTGTACTCGTAATTTAATTATTTGGGCAAAAAGTCTAGAAAATATAACATTTTTAGTGGAAAGTAGACAAACATGTGATCATCGACTTGATGCATCAATTAAAATCATAAAGTCTAAATGGTCCACTTGATGAATAAATAGATCCGCGTATATTTCCATGAATCTTTTGTAAAAATAATAGGGATTCAACAATAACATTTGAAGGAGATGGTTTAATAATTAATTTATCTTGAGAACAAGCAAAGCACATATATTCGTTGGGCAAAATAATCTTCTCATTATTTAGGGATGCTCATACGAATTATCAATAATTCATCTCATCATTATTGATCCTAGATATCTAAGGTGATCATGCCATATTATAAATACTTTATGGTCAATGGACTTCTGGTGCATTACTACATATAATTCAATTATTCTCATTTTTGTATAATACAATCAAGAATAGAGAGCATGTAGCTTTTTTAATACGAGCTTCTGAGTCGAAATCATTTTAGTAATGAGGAGATGCTCTTTACTACCTTCGTTGGTGATTTCAATATGATAATCATTATGACGTATATATTTGAAACTTAATAAAGTTCTTCTAGATTATGAAGAAAGCAGAGTATCATCAATACAAAATTTGATATAATTAGGCAATACAATCTAAGCTCTTCTAGAACCCTCAATTATACTCAATAAACTTGATATGATATGAACATAAGTTTTGATTAATGTTATATTTTGAAAAGATTTCTTATCTTTATGAATTGTATGAATTGTAGCACTATAAGTCAGATATACATTTTCATTATTTAACTCATAGATAAAAAGTTTATCTGTAAGACTTCCATTACTTCCAAATATATTTTGCTTCCACAAAATATATAAAACTTCCATTACTTCAAAAAATATCTCCAAATATTAAAAATTTTACTATAATATATTGAAACTTGACATAAGTCAATTATGTGCTCGGCCTTATGATAGGTACGTAACCAATGTCCAATTATACCACATCTATAATATACATATTCATCTTTTTTTGAAAAATTACTATGAGGGTCTTTACCCTTCTCTGAGGTGTACTATTTTTAGTGATACGGTGTATTTATATTATTATCTCATTTAGTGTTGTCGCTTCTGGGACTTCCACTTCTATATTTCTTTCTACCACATTAATGCCCTGATTTCTTTGAAAAGATGCATCATTCGCGTATGAGAAATTTATAAATCCTGTACCACTCACTTCAAGGAATGATGTGAAACTAGTAGGACATAACTGATAGTTTCTTAACAAAATCTCATTATTTTGCCCAACCACTAGATGACAAGATATAAGTTTATAATATTTTTTCAACTTTCACTATCAATACTATTACTGAGAGAGCACATTCGAGATATGCAAAGTAGTATATGTTTTCTCTAACATATCATCTTCAGTAACTTTTCCATTGCATAATTTTAATATTGAACTGATTTTAAAGAGTGTAGAGTTATATTCACTAGCACTCTTGAAATCTTGAAATTTCAATTGCAACCAGTCATGACAAGTTTTTGGAAGAATTACCGTTTTCTAATACTCATACATTTCCCTTAAATCATTGCATAAAGTAAGAAAATATTTCATCATGAAATACTTAGTTTTTAAATTTTCATGAAAATAGTAACGAAGGAAAATCATTACCTTAGTATGGTCCTGCAAAGACACATGATTTCCTTCTTTAATTGTATTTCACAAGTTTATCTCATCCAGATGAATCTCATCAAGGATCCAGGATAAATAATTTTTTTTAGAAATGGTCAAGAGTAACAAATTCTAATTTTATAAAATTTGATATTTTCTACATATATAGATCATATAAATAAATGTGTATTTAAGAAACATATTCACAAAATTATAAAAATAAATGTAAAGTTTTATTAATTAATAATAAGTAATATAACATTTCATATTCATCTTAAAGTAGAAGACTACTACCTTCAGATCAACAAAATTTCATACTGATAACATATTATAAAATTAAAAAGAAAAATAATATTTCAAGTGAAATATTTAAGGCATTATATTCAAGTACACGATATTACAATTTTGTATGTTTGAATAAAACCCCCCATACATATATATACTGAATATAGGCGGTGAGGAGCACATGTATAGGCGGTGGAGTCATTCACATAAAGTCGATCCACAACACTTTTTAGTTTTGCTTTTTAGCCTTGGTTAACATATATGATCGTTTCATTTTCGACAAAAAGTAAGAAAAACTTTTTATTTTTGTCTGTGTCCTTTCGAAAGACATACAACAACTTGGATTTTCACTCACGCATGAAAAAGTCATTTTAGTTAGGTTCTAGGGACTACGAAAGAAAGCAACAGGCTAGCAAAGTTTAGGTTTTCTGTCAGAGAGAGTTTTGTTTTGGTCCTCTAGATTTTACTTCAAACACGCAAGCAACAAATGTTCCTCTCGGGTTTACTAGACAACACAGCAGTATGAAGAGCATATTTCTTTTCTTTTATATGTAGATGCACACAACAGGACTTTTTTGGGGGTTTGAAAGGTACAAAACTTCACATAACATGCAACGGAGCAGATAAAACACGTTGCATAGTTTTTAATTTCAAGAGGAGAGATACATAGGCGATAGAAAGGAAGAGTAACAGCAACTTGTAGAGCTCCGATAGAGCTCAAATTGCAGCTACTTCAACCTCTACTTGCCTTTCTACCTCCATTTATCTGGTTTTCTTTAGCTTTATGGTTAGAGTAAGAATAGAAGTAGTGTAATTTAATTTTTCATTTAATTTTTTTTATAGCTTTTGGAGTGAACTCAGGTGTGGAGAGATAGCATGGCAGAATAGTTATAGAGCCCTTGGTGCAACTGTTTCTGCCCAGCTTTCCTCCTTCACTTGTAGCCTCAATCTCTAGTTTCTCTTTATTATATTTTAGCTTGAACTTTATGATGTATTATTGCGAGCTTTGGCATTTTAATTCCTACTTGTTTAATTTAATGTCATTTACTTTTCTTGCCCCTTTAAGTCATTTTAATTCGTTGCTTGTTTAATTTTATGTCATTTACTTTTTTTGCATCTTGAAATTTTAGTCAATTAATTTCAGCAAATTTAATTTATTGTTTGTATCTGAGTCTTCTATTTTTCATCATTATACTCAAATCTAAAAACATGAGTCTGGTCCTCAACTCATGTTCTTTTTATTTACACTACACTATTCCATGCATTCCATATATCATCATTTTTATTTTCTTTTTGTAAATATATCAACTTTTTATAAGAGTTTGATTTTAAAACAACTTTCTTCAAGGGGATGATTTAGGAATTTATTCCTAATTATTATGGGACACCCTCCTGTACTTAACAATGCCCTTTTTTTATTTTTGTTGAGTGTCGCTTATGAGTTAACACAAATATTGAAAACAAAGAACTAAGAAATAAATAATAGTTAAACAAATACTGCATCATGGTCATATCTTGTAGAACTTCTTGATCCCCCACTATAAACAACCACTTGCTTCTTATACCACTCTTTATTTTTATTATATTTTGCTATAAATTATAAAGATCGTGAAAATTATGATTATAATAATTAGCTGGTTGACTTTCTAAATCTCTAATAAAAATGGGCACATTGTTACTATATATTCTATATCGAACTAAAGGCTGGCTAAGTTCGCTAGTTACGATAAGTCCATCATATCGAGATTTGCCATTGTCACAACCTGTGTTACAAATGTATCTTTTTCATGAAATTATTTCTTCTTCAATTCGTGCCTATAGTCTTTCCATTTCTTCTCTAGGTCCTTTAGTAAACATTTTTTTATGCATGCAATTTGTCATTGGGAACTTTAAACTCACACTACAGTCAAAATAAAATTACAAAATATGTGTCTCGCTTACTAACAAAAGTTTCAAAATATAACTATTTAATTAATAATAATGATTTAATATAAGTTCTATACTATCATAAAATTTCACACTTCTTCCTTTATAGTTTTATGTTCTGACCTCTAGTCCTTATAAATGATTGAAATCACCCTTTTAGTTCTCACAATAAAGCCACCGAACCTTGTCATATTTGAGTCTTGCCTTTTGATGGGTTGACCAAGATTGTTAAACTCCATATCAATTTTCTTTCTTTTTGGTAGATGTCAAATGTCATTAATCGAGTAGAATGACCTCTTTACTCTACTTCCATTACAATCTACATAAATAGATTTAGTAATAATAACAAAACATCTCCAATGTTAGTCCACAAGTCAATAATTTCTGCTTGCAATTATGGTGCCATTGGTATAGATGTGCATGGCTTGATATCTCTCTATGTGTGTGGATGGTTGGCTACTATTTGTATCGATGTAAAACATTGAGACTCTTTTTGTGCGGATAATGTGGCTAGGAAAGACGATTACAAAAAGGGGTGGCCCATCAATAGAGGGTAATAAATAGGTCGCCCTATCAAAGGATGGCTATGATTGTGTCTTACTATGAACAACTGATATTGAAGTAGATTGCCATTGCAAGTATGATTTGATAGACTTTTGCCTTCTTTTTTGGACCCATTGTATCTATACAAAACAAGTCATCTTATTTACAAAACAATAAAAATAATAATATTATGAGCATAATATGAGAGAGAATTAAGTTTATAAGAGATATCATGTAAGTTAAAAATATAAACAAAAAATAACTCATATAAAAGTCTAAATATATATTTCTTATTAATCACTATTAAGAATTATGATCGTCATTTTATCTATATCATTTCACGGCCACACAACATCGTTAATAGTAAGTTCAATAACTTCATTGTTGTAAATGATATAATATTCGTTGACTAAATATCAATTCTTATCGTCGTCAATCACTTCCTCTTCACCAATGTCATACATGTCTATTAGTTTTATCTTAACGACAACAACTCAATTTGAACATCTTTCATCTATCACATAATATACTTGAGATATTTGGGAAGGTAAAATGAACGAATCATCGGTAATCCGATTACCAATGTGCACTAGATAAAAAAAAAAACTTACAAAACTAAAGCAAAACTCATCCTCCTTAAATCCTTTACCCATATTAATGTCTGCCCAATCACATTTGAATAACACATATTGAGACCCGTCATGATACATAACATTAATTATGCATGTTAAGTGATCACACCAAACATGGTCATCTTCAGTACATATACTAACACCATAATTTGGAGTTTTATTTCTATTTTTGTAATTCTTAGTGTGATATTTTGTATTATTGATGACAATTCGTTTAAATTCTTTGGCAACTAGCGTGAGACTTTTGAAATGAATTACGATTTTATAGCCCAATTCACTTATTCCAGTATCATCCATTTTTATTACCTGAAAAATGAAATCATTAGCATTGATTAAAATAATGAAAACAACATAAACATAATAAATTATGTGATATAATACTAAATGAGATATAAATAATATGTAGTTTTGAAACTAATTACAAAATTAGTCTTGGTGCCTCTTTTGTTGTTCGTCATTTGATAAATTATTCTTATCAATTATATTCCTTAATATTTCCAAGTATAGCCTATGTATGTACATGAAATCATAAATGTATATTATGATTACATAAATATGAAACATAATTTAATTCATACTTATTAATAATACAACTCACATGCAAAAGGTAGGAATGTCAAGATGTAAACTCAAGGAATGTCAAGAACTTTTCCTTCAGAATCAATAGGGTTTTTAGATAGTCTATTGAAAACCATTTGTGCAAATTCTAAATAACAAGAACAGAACGTCAATAATTCCTCCAACAGATATCCTTCAATAATGGAATCTTCTGGCGTTAGAGGCTCATCCGGGTTCTGGATTCTAAAATCCGGAACCCGAATTTAAAATTTTCTTTAATATTTTTGAAAAAAAATTAAAATATTAAGAAATATATTAAAATTTCAAACCGGACCGGGTACAACCCGGCCTGGATGAATAGGCCTATCTAGCGCTGATTTATTACGCACATGAAAATTAAGTTGATGTAGGTACCTACCATAAAAAGCAGATAATGACCAAGATTTTTTTTTAAAATATGTTTTTACTTTAAAAGATATATGTGTTTCTTATTCAATAACTATAGCATATCTTTCAATGTGATACATCTATCGATAATAAATGAGTCCTCCAAGTTTGTATTCTACAACTAAATGTATGATCAAGTGCACCATAATTGTGAAAAATGATGGCGAAAAATCATTTCTAATCGGCACAATACGTAGGGTACTCTAAATTCTAATCAGCTCAAATCTTCAAGTCATATCATTTTCAAACAAATTCACTTGAAGAATCTAGATAGCTTGATTTTAAGGGTTGTATAACCTTTTTAATGGAACTGGCAGGAGTTGTTATATCGGTATATGACTATTCATATTCATGCTCACTATAGTATGTTGTTGAAGTTTGACACAACGTGAAACAATTGAGTCATAACATCGGGTACTTTTACATTCTTTATAATGTTTAACATGTTTTCTCTCTTTGTTAATCATGGTGAAAATAGTTAAAGGCAAAATATGTCTTGTTTGCAGTTTTGATAACTGGATGAAGTTATGGTCTCGAACTTATCTATTATAAGTCAAGGCGTGCCAATATGCCATCTTTTGATTTTGTATTAATATTTAATAGTGTGTCAAAAATATTATCCACCCCATTTTCTTCAATGTGCTTTCCATTAAGATTATTATGCAATAAATTATTTTTCCAGTAGCAAACTAAAGAATACAATATTTCTTCTATGAGTATTTATTAACATTAGTAGACTCTACAACTAAAGTTTTTTTACGATTTCTTCTATCATTACATCCTTCATCCTCTGAAGTGTTCAAAGTTTCATCAACTGTTGGCATACTAGGTGGAGAATCAGTTTCACATGTACCATCAAATGTTTTTACCATCATTCTTCATTTATGATTTTTCGGCAAGAATCTTCTATGCCCCATATAGGAAAACTATTTTTCATGTTTCAACCATCATTACCCATACAACAAGGACATGTTAAACGATCTTTCGTACTCCATCCAGACAAATCACCATATGTAGAAAAATTATTTATCGTCCACATTAAAGCCGTGTGCATTGTTAATGTATATGTGGAGCAAAGATTATAGGTTGGTGCTCCAACCTCTTATAGTTTCTTTAATAATAATATTAGAGGTTTTATGTATATATCTATATTCATTGAAGGTGATGATGAGTTTGGTATAATGAAAGATAGTATGAAATCTGATTGTTTCATGCATATTCAAGGAAGTAATGAGGTACCAATATAATTGGTCAGGTTCTACAGAAAATGTTCATATTATCAAAAGGATTACAACTATCTATAGATAAACCAAACCTAACATTACGGGGGTCAGAAACAAACTCATAATGTTATAAATTAAACGTCTTCCAAGTTAAATCATCTGTTGAATGTCTTAGTATCCCATCATTTGTGCTGCCTATAACAAGCCATTTAATTTGTAAAGAAGTTTTCGATGACATAAAAAACTTTTGTAATCTTGGAAAACCAACATACTACGTTTGCTGGACTTCTTTTACCTCTTTTAGATATTTCATTCATAGACTTTTTTTGCTTCCACTTTGACACTACATACCATACATGTTTTCAAATTCTTATTATCCTTCCAAAATAATATACAACCATTTGAACAAATTAAGATCCCCTCGTATCCAAGTTCTAAACTATTAATGTAGTTATTTGCCACACATGTATTTTTAGGCAATAATACTCATTGTCAGGGCAACTCATTCACATATTCAAGCAGCACTATAAAAATGTTATTACTCCACCCATCCAAACAATTCATATTCCAATATGTAAGATAACACTAAATTTAGTATATTTTATTGACCCTTCATATAGTGGCTCATCAACATTTTTCAACATATTATAAAATTTATTAACTTTTTGCTATAATTATGTCGATTTTCATATTACACTCTAACTTCTCCAGCTTTCACACATATTTTAAGCTCACCTTCAACTATTTCATAATCAAACATAGGAAAAATATCATGTAATTTAGTTGTCATCCCACCAGAGCCTTCATGTGTTTGAATTATTGTGTTGGGCATTAGTAACATGGTAAGATGCCTCCCATTTTCTCTCCTAATGAGCATACCAAATTATGTAATCTTGAGAAATTTCATAGTTGATTAAATGATTATATACTATGTTGAGCAAGTTGACAACAAACAAACGAATTTGTGGGATAATTATCACTTGCAAATTTAAAAAACTCTTTGATACCATCAACATATTCTTTTATATGTCGAGAATTTTTTATCCAAATTTTATCCATCGCTTAATTATATTTAAAAAAATGAAAATAGAACTGAATGAGAATGCTAGATCATCAATAACTTATAAGAAAATAATATTAAATTTTGAAAAGTAAAGCAAAATAAAGGATAAATTTTAAGTGTCAAGATTTATGAACTCAAATTAAAATTTTAACATAAATTCATTTCATGCAAGTTTTGCAAAAATAAAAATATAAACTAACATTTTTCTAAATAAATAATATACGAGTTATACCAGATAAATCCAACTGAAGTGTTTTTTTAAATTCGTACATAGAATAATTATATCATAGAATATATGATTTAAAAAGTCTACCTTTCAAATGGCTCATTTGCTGTCGTTTTTCCATCAAATCAAGATGACACTTAGTAATTTATTTTTACTTTTTAAGTATTTGGATTAGTCAGAAAGTATTCAATAATTTTCTTTCTAATATATTTCCAGTAAATGAAAATTATACCTAAGAAATAAAACTCAAATAAAGTATTAATATATGTTATTTGCAAGTCGTTAAAGCATTATATGTTACTTTTTGTAAGTCTCTTTGCAAAAAAAAACAAAAACCTGGAGTTAGCAGCATAAAGTTCTTTGAAAATGATGTACTATAACTCCATGAAATTGTGCTTATTTTGCAATCTCTGTTTACTTCACGAAAAAATGATATGGCTGGAAAGAAACTACATACTTTGGGTTACCTTTGTGGGCATTGAAGTTTGAGCGAAAAACTAGACACAATACAACATATGAAGTGGGTGATTGGAGATCATGATTTTGTCCTAAAAGCAACAGTATTCATGTTGAGTTGATGCTTAAGAGCTGATTAAAAAAATCCTAAAAGGTTTTAAATGAATGTCAATCGATCAAATTCTTTAACAATATGTACTATTGATAATGAAAACTTTCATGTGTTCATAAAGCAACAAAATAATAGTCATCATAATATAAAATTTAAACCATTTAAATTTTATACTAATTTATAGTTATAAAGACTTATCTTTCTTGTGTAGTCTCAGTACTATAGATGATCAATGAATTCTAAACACACATGATATATTAAAAGTATTTTATGATTTTTTTAGATCTCTCCCTCTCTATATTTGTTGTTCAACATATATTTTGTAATTAACAATTCGTATGTGCTTATGGCAAAAGAAAGAAAAGCTACAAATATAGTAATTAATAAATAATCTGACGCATTAGTGGTTATAAAAAAAAATTCCAACGACTAACAAAAAAAACTATTTAAACATAAAAACTAAAAACGTCTTTCAAACACCAAAAAAATAAAAACCCACACCATGACATCATACAAATTAACAATACTTAACCATGGTTGGTAGATTTTATAACAAAATTCTAGACCATTTGCAGCTATATAAATTGCTGCAGATATTAACTTTTTTACGTCTAAAAATAAAATTGTTGTATATGAGCTTTGAGACTCTACGATATTTCATCAACAATTTTTTTCAACAACATGCTTCGATTAGGCTTACAAAAGTTTTACCACAACCACACAAATTCCAAGTTAAAGTTTTGAAAAAATTGTCTCATTTGTTTTTATAGATAAAATGAGATAAAAATTAAATAAAATTTTATTATAATATATTTTTTTAATTTTATTTTAAGATTTAAAAAAATTATTTTAGAATTAAAAAAAATAAATTATTTATTTTATTATGCATAAAATTGTTTGTTAAAACAAACTAGACTAAAACCTTGTTTATTTTTTTAAAATATTTCATTTCAAAAGTATGGAGAGATGAAATCTAGACTTAGGCCTGTTTTATTTTTAGAGATGAGATGAGATGAGATGAGATAAAATTTAAAAAAAGAATAATATATTGTTATAATATATCTTTTTAATATTAATTTTTTTATATTTGAAATATATATTTTGAAATTTAAACAAATTAAAATTTTATTATATTTTATATAAAAATATAAAAAAATATAATAATAAATTTGAGATATATTTTAAAATTTAATTTCATCTTAATAAACAAACGAGATGTTAATACAGTGACCTTAGAATAACTTAAAAATTGAGAGCCCAACAAACATCTTTTGCTTTTAGCTTCTTTTTTTTTTTTTTTTTTTATATATAGCAAGCAAGTGGCACATCGTGGTTCTACAGGAGTTTGCATTTAAAGAGAACTTGTAAAAATTTGTAACTGGAGAGGAATTTGTAGCACGATTAAAGCTGCTCATCTGCCTCATTTTCACACCACACGAAATAGGTGACTAGACTTTTTTTTTTTTTCATTTTTTAAACTAGTGGCTGGGTTTCGTTTCCCGTCCGTTCTCTCTCTACCAACCTTGTCCTTCATTGCCACCAACTGGGATCTCCTTCGAGAAAGCTTCGACCAACCGACGGAGTCCAGCCACGATCAACTCACTAAGTTTTCTCTCTCTCTCTTTTTTTTTTCAAATATCCGAAATTTTTTTTTTCCTGTTTTTTCTTATGCGTTGAAGTTCTTTAAAACATTCATTGAAGACAAATGATGGTTATAAGCCTCCGGAATAGGGCTTGTTGTTAGATACGGTATGGGTTTTTTTTTTTCAAATACCAAAATAGTGAAACAATTATAAGAGAAGATTTGGAAGAGTAGAAAAGTGTGATTGCATGAGAAAAGTAAGAAAATTAATTGATCATAGTTTTTTTTGTTAAATATAAATAAATAATTTTAAAATATAAATAAATATTCATGCTAATATTTTTGGTCAGTGAAAAACTAATATATCTAATGTTTTTATAAACGTTAAAAGTACAGCTAGAATTCTCGCATTTTTTATAAAAGCTGGCACAATTATGTTTTATTGCCAACATAACAAAATAAATGTAAAAAGGCTTCTAATTTATTAGCGTATAATTAATAAATTTTTAAAATTTTTATAAATGCCAACACAATTATATATTATTATTGGCATAATAATATAGACATATTATTTTTTTTTATCGGTGTAAAATTAAGCATCGGTAATAATTTATATTTATCGACATATACATAAATTTATAAACACTGACAAACTATAGTATTTTGGTAGTGATATCTTGGATCGTTGGTGAGAACAAGTATAAATTTATAGCTATGCTTTCAATATTAAAATATAATGTTGGAAGTATACGATGCTTGATTTCTAATGATTTTTTGCCAAGTAGGACGTGGTAAAGTATGGATAATGAGAATTGGCTAGCGGGAACTTTGCCGATGGAAGTAAACCTCGATGCGGAGCTCATCTTCTCCGATGGGGTACAAGTGATAGTAGTGAGAATTTACACGAGATAAGGTTGAGATCATGAGCTTTTTTAGGAATGTCCATCACCGACCGAGATTGAATCTTAAATTGCCACAACATAATATTGTCGTTAGGGGGCATCAATATATTTGAAAGTTTTGAATGAAGATTCAATGAATTATTAGGAGTTATCCTGAATAGAGGTTGAGGTTTTCCATGCATTATGCTTCTTGTTATGATTTTTTGAGGGATTCTACAAGAGGGACAACCATTGAAGACAAGTAGACATATTTAGTTATGTAGTGGTGTTTGGAAAAGAACAACACATTGTGAATAAGGGGTTTTAACATTCAACATAAACTATTAATCGACAATAAGGGGGAAGTCACATAGGCCCTGTGAGCGCTTGAAACATATCTTATTGGCCTAACACGCACGACTAGGATGCATCGAACACTTGTAGGCAACTAGCAAAATTATCCTTAGTTTGCGGGAAGTACTTCATTGTACAAAACAAAATATTGATATTTATTATGCAGTAGTTTCAATTAAATTATTTATTTGAATTTACGCATTCATAACAGATGGATTATTTGTTTGCAGCGATGCATTTATGCAATTGATGAGACCATGATTGACGTCGCTATACTTTTGAGATATGTGAGTCATTTTACAACCGGCATGGACAAGTTGTCAAAAATGTCTTGTGTGTACATGACTTAGATTTGAAGTTCACATTTCTCTATACTATGTGGGAGGGAACAACGCATGATACTCGCATATTTATCGATGCATTAAGTCAAGCCTGAAACTAATTTCCATGGCATGAGGACAATAAACGTCTAATATTATTTAATTGTTTGTCTTCATATGTATTTTGTGATATTTTTTGTAATGGTTGGTAATTAATTGATCTATTGGTTGACATGGGTTAACAAATTATTATTATTATCTAGTTTATTCGGTGTTTCCATGTATACAACATCTAAGTATGATTTGAATGTATAAAAGACACCTAACTTGTATGGTCATCATTGATGAGCTACCTTTTTAATTTGTGGAAAAGAAATAGCTTCAAGTATATTCTAAATACTTAAAACCTAAGACTAGCCTTCCTTTTTGCCACACAATAGCAAATGATATAAAAAATATTTGATGTCAGAAAAAAGCTGTTGAGGGGCTAATTGGCGAGTCAGATAGTTTGTCTCACCACTGATGCTTGGACATCCATCTGAGATTTTAATTATGTATTTGACCATGCATTTTGTTGATTGTGATTGGACTTACATTAAACTTTTTTAAAATTTTGTCAAATTTTCAATCACATAGGTGAGACGGTTGGGAAGGTCTTGGAAACTCAATAAAGTAGTGGGGGTTGACACGAATTCTGATAACTATAGTTGATAATGCCTTGTCTGTAAGACTTATCTTAGAAAGGCAAATGAGACAATTTTTGGTAGTAAGTATTTGCATATAAGATGTACTACACATATTCTGAATCTAATTATCACTAATGGTTTGAAAGATTTTGATGACTCAATTGTCTGAGTCAGAATTGTTATGAGATTTGTAAAATCTTCTTCTGCTAAATTAGATAAATTCAAGATTTTGTGAGATCTACTGGCATAACATTAAAGAAGGATATTTGTACAGATATTCTTGTAAGATGGAACACAACCTTCTTGATGTTAAAAATGACGTAAGAATATAAGTAGCTTTTGTATTAATGGGTGATGAAGACATTCCATATATTAAATATTTTGACGAGCACAAAAGATTGGAGAAGCCTATTAATGATGATTGGGAGGTTGCTGATATTTTTATAAATTTTCTTGAGACTTTTTTATGATGTCACAACGAGGGTATCTATTCGTTGTACCTACATCCCCTAATTTTGTTAGCAAATATATAAGTAAACGAATAATTATATAACATGTGTGCGAGTAACCATATCATGATGTTGGGGATGACATTGGTGGAGTGAAATATGACAAGTATTTGAAAGATTTCAATAAGTTTAATATTTTATTATATGTGGTTGTTTTTCTTGACCCAGGTTTAAGATTGATGGCATGAGGATATGGATTGAAAATTGTGCAAAAGAATGCATGGGTGAAACTTATTGTGAGAAGGGTTTTGCTAGATTGTTTTATAAGTTTATCGTCTTCATGGAGTAATATTTCAGCACCTACACCTATCCCCATGTCTTTCAGAAGCTAGAATTGGACAAAAGCATAGATTGGACATAGGTGAGAGGTTTTGAGCACAACTCCATAGTTCGTCATTCGACAAAGGCTCGGTTGGATGTAGACAAATACTTGGTAGCAGATCTTCAACTATTTGCATGAGATTGTGATATTTTAGCTTGGTGGAATAGCATTGCATGAAGTATCATGTCCTTTGAGAGAACTTAAAGAGTATTTTGGCCTCCTTATTAGTGATGTAGCCTCATATTCGGTCTTTAACAATGACAGAATTAGGAATTTGTTTCAGGGGCCAAGCAAAATTAACACAAAATATATAAAATATTTTTTATTCTATTTCTATATATATATATATTGCAGTATAGAACAATCTAATATTAAAATTTATAATAAAAATAAAATACGTTTAATACAACTTATATATAAACAAAATATATAATATATTAAGAACATGTCATAATAAAAAAAAATATTACAAATACGTTAGAAATCGTCCAAATTCTTTTTTATTTTTATTTTCATCTATAATTAAAACATGTCATCATGTTATTATATTATATTATTTTATATGAGATTAAATTATATTAAATTTTGTAGAGGGGACTAAGATAATTTTTAGAGATGGGGCCAGCACAAGATAAAATTAATATTTATCCTACCAAATTATAAAAAAACTAACCTTTATTATTTTTTTCTTTTAAAAAATATATTTTTTAATTTTTTCTAAAAGAGGTGGGGCCAGCGGGTAGGGGGCCATGGCCTCCTTGCCCCAACGTGGCTTCGCCACTGGTCTTTAGCATCTAAAGATGCATGCTGAATCTATTATGGAGTTCATTATCTACTACTACTGTGGAGTCATTAATTTGCACACAAAATTAGATAATGCATATCTCAATTCGTGTTTATGATGTTTTTGACTTTGAAGAGGTCAACAAGGAGTAGGGTGGTGATTAGTCTAGATCTAGCAATCATGAGTTTCATTTTATTATTTTAATTTATTTATATTCATTTAATCGATATTAACTTTGGATTTAATTGTTATAGTGATACATGAGACAACATCTATGACTAACTCTACTTCAGTATGCCTTCATATACATTAGACCCATTTATCATTGGTTTGCACAATTTATCCCTTATTTGTTAATTTCTTATATTTATATAATTTTTGATATCTAATTACTTTGTTTGTACTTTTTTTAGTTTTTATAATGTCAATATCATATGTTGAATCCTAATCCTAAGGACCCAATGATCAATTCTCATCTTGATCACAATGACACAATATCATCTTGATTAGTACTTTTAATGTTTGTAATTTAGGGGTGGGCTCTGACTCCGATGGAGTCGGAGTTCAGAGTTTTCGACTCCGACTCCGACTCCGAATCGGACTCGGATTCCGACTCCGATCGGAGTTCTGTCGGAGTTCCGATCGGAATTCGAAACTCCGATTTTCGAACCGACTTCGATCCGAGTAAATGGGCAAATTTTTTGGGTTCGTTAAAGTAATTTTTTATAATAAAATTTAAATGTTTTTTAATTTTATTCCTTTCCTAATTAAATGGCCAAATCATTTCTCTTCTTAGTTTATTCATTTTCTAATTAAATTAGATTAGTGTTTTTTAATTTTATTTTGTCTGTAATTATTATTTCTTAATTAGTAAAGTATTATATTTTATTGTCTATTTGAAGATCAAGAATGTATGACTAAAGACGCTTTTAAAATAATTAAAGAAATTACATATTTTATCTTGAGATGGAATTAGTCTAGCGAGATGTTACAGAATCAGAGACTTGTTAATTTATTTTCTTAAAGAGATTCCAATTTTAAAGAAATAGATTCTGTGTTTGTAATTTTTTCATCTTCTTATCATCGACATGGGGTTGAACTAGGAAGTAGGCACCATTTGGTTTTGATTAATGATATGTTTATTTCTTATTTCTTATTATTTTATCACTTATAGTGTAATTTTTTTTATTATTTTTAAAGTATTTTTTTAAACATCTTTAATCATTAAAAAAAATTTAAAAATATAATTTCACTAATAGCCAATTTCTTAATTATTAAATTCAAAAAATTCAAAAAAAAAATTAAAAAAATGATAAAAAAAAAATGATAAATAAAATGTAACCCTATCATTATTTTTTAACTTTATTACTAACCGCTTGAATAACATTCACTCAAAAGTTAAATATATCAAAATAATAAAATTAAAAATAAATAATAGCATTTGTCTTACTTATAAGAATGAGAATAATATTGGTTAATTTTCATTTTAATTATATTTGATACGGCAAATTTGAAATGGTTAACTGATCATTGATTTAATAGTATGCATATAAAATTATGTAAAACGTATCAAATCAATAATAACATCATTTAAAGCGAAGAACAATGTATTATGAATAATGGCATCGTTTAAAGATTATCTCAGGTGTCAAACTTACACTTGGACATAAAATGCAATGTTCTCTAAATTTTATTTTATATTATATTTTCTAAGTTAAGAAAATAAGATTAAAATATGGTATGTTCATTTTAGTTTATTTAATTAAATTTTTTTAAAAAATGTAAAATTCTCAATGCTTAACAAGACGTGGAGTATTTCCTAAAAAGAAATTAAAATATTCTACAATTTTCTTTATTTTTTAATAATTTTAACACTTCCACTTTAAAAATTCAAAAAAAAAATACTTATTTTTTAAATTTAAATTTTTGGCCCATTTCTGATTCTACTTGATTAAAAGGAGCCAATTTTAACTTGTATTTTATCAGTTTTACATATAAATAATAAATTAGATGATTATTGTTAAATAATCTACCATTTAATAGTTGATATTTGATAAACAAATAATACAAATTAATAAATTATATTATTATAATTTACAATACTAGGACTAATACAAAAAATAGCACAAACTGAATAATCCAAATAATAGTACAAACTACAAAACCACTCAATGTAAAGTAGAGAAAAAAATATATGCAACCGCTCCATCGTAATGTATTTAATCGAATCATCAGTCATCGGCAAGTATGTCAGGATTGATATGTAGATCTGTGAAATTATAGACAATATAAGTTAAATAGATTTATAAAATCAGTGTATATAGTTATTGAAATAATTATATACACTTTGTTACTTTAATCATAAAAAAACAAGTAAATTAATTAATTTAATTTTACCTGACTCAAGTCTATAGCTAATAGCATCGATGCTAATGCTCTCTAGTCCAGAAGGAATATCACTAATCCAATTCTGCGTGCAAATGAGGGCCTCCATAGTTGACGGTGCCAATGAACTCCGATAAACATCCAACACTCGACCTCCGGTGCTAAATGTCGACTCAGATGCAATTGTAGTGATAGGAACGGCTAGTACATCTCAAGCAATACGGGAGAGGATTAGATACTTGGAAGAATTAGCCCTCCACCATATCAAGATTTGAAATTCATCTGTAGGCTCCTCGACCTCTGCCAATAAATACCGATCAACCTCATTCGTACACTGTAATGGATTTCTCGTCGACCTTGCGTGAATGACGTCATAACGTTGAAGTCTCGGGGTCGACTGACACTGTCTGCACTGGCCTGACGGGTACGGGCATCTGAAGGAGGTCCTGATCTCGAGCTCAAATGTGAGCTACCTGCAGTTGCTGAGGATGAAGGCTGGCTATTAATGCTGTAGTGGCTGTATAAGTCGTTTAGATCAACTTTAAGTGCTGCGATAAATGCAATTGCCTTCACTGTCCCAAGAACTTCATTTGCCCACCATTCTATCACTGCCAACTTCAATCGGGGGTCGAGGATCGATGCTATGAACAACAATCGATTTATTTTCTCAACTTACCCCTAATATTTATCATATTTCGACTGCATCTGTAATGCCATACCAGATAACAGTCCGCTCGGGTCAGCACAACCTTCTTTCAAGTGGTGGTGTACCATTGAAATCTCGATGAACCACATGTTTGCCGTCGCATATGTGGATCCAAATACCCACTTAGTAATATCATAGAAAATCTGTAAAAAATTGACAAACTCCGATATAGTTTGCCAATCCGTACTGTCTGGCGGACCAAGCCCCGTTCCATTAGGCTCCAGCAGGGTATACCTCAGGCCCCCATCCTCAATCTCCAACCGCTCAAATGCCTTCTGGTACTTTAAAGCCACATCTAACATCAGATATGTGGAGTTCCATCGAGTGGGAACATCCAAACACAACATTTTTGAAAACTTAACCTCAACCTGTTCTGCTATTGCCTTGAACTTCCGCAGCCTTTGGGGAGAAGCCGTCACATACCGTACAATATTACGGACTTTCTTGATGGATTCGTCCACATTTTCCATCCCTTTAATTGTTTCATCATTGAAAAATGATACCATTTTCAAAATTATTAATCATAAAAATATTAAAATATAAAATACAAAATCAAAACCAAAGAGGCTCACCAACAATAAGGTTGAGTATGTGAGCAGTGCATCGAATGTGAATATACTGATGATTTTTAATCACATCGTATCTTGCCCTCATATTCCGTGAAAACCACTTGATGACAGTCTCATTAGCACTGGCATTATCAACTGTAATGCATAGTATCTTTTGGATGCCCCAATCCACCAAACAATCATCCATCTCTGCCCCTATTGATGCACCCTTATGGTCAAATATTTCTTTAAATCCAATAATTCTTTTTTTAATATTTCACTCAATGTCAATGTAGTGTGCTGTGATATACATGTACGACGTATTCTATATAGACGTCCATGTGTCAGTCGTAAATGACACTCTCTGGCCAGTGGTGATGAACATCTTCTTCATCTCTGCCTTCTCCCTCATATGCCTCTTCATGCAATCACGCATTGCTGTATAACGGGATGACAGTGGAAATCTTGGCTCAAGCAGCTTCACAAACTTGCGGAACCCTTTCTTCTCAACAATGTTAAATGGCATCTCATCCTCTATAATCATCTCTGCAAGTGTCTCACGGTACACCTTCTCACTGTATTGAGGGACCACCAGATTTCTCATCTGGTTTCCTATCCCATCAGTTGCTGTAGAAGTCTCGTAACTAAGATTAGTTTGAGACCCACTTGCGACTGTATATAATAATTTATGGCCCAATATTAGCTTTAAACTTTAAAGTTAAATGAATAAATCAATTAGCATACATAATACATATGGCCCTATAAGATTAATAAAACACTAACCTCTTGACGCCAGCCCCTTCGCTATTTGGTATCGCTGGCAACCATTGAGATGTGATGATAGACAAGCGGTGCCTTGTCTTTTTGAATGACACCCAACTTGAGCGCCACAATGGTTGCATTCAGCCCGTGGCTTCTC
The DNA here is from genome assembly GCA_036898215.1 of Platycarya strobilacea. NCBI lineage: Eukaryota > Viridiplantae > Streptophyta > Magnoliopsida > Fagales > Juglandaceae > Platycarya > Platycarya strobilacea. Next base: position 19,674,472 of record CM072555.1, on the reverse strand, counting down.
AGGATCCCCACCATCAACTTTCATGAAATGTTCCCATGTCCACGATCGTTTTTTATTTAATCGTGAACGGGGTGGCCTCATAGATGCAGGGTGTACTGGTATATCAGGATCTTGAACCGGATCGTCCCCAAGACCCATATCCTCCTCCTTCATAAACTGATCGAAATCTCTCGCTTCTAATTCTATATTGACTGAAAGTGGAAATCCACTACTAGCACACGAGGTCTGTGCTCGAGTGGAGCTAGGTAATCGACTCCGAGTCCGACTTGGTATTGTTGCTTGGGATGCCGACGGAGTTCTGGCATCCGGAGTCTCATATGGAGTCGGAGTTTCACTGACACTATGTGAGCGTGAGGGATTCATCTGTTAAGTAGACCTGAAATACAAATATTACAATATAAAAAATGTTATATATGTTTGACTTATATATAGGTTTATATATATGCGATTAAAACATCACCCAACTCACGCTGCTAACTATATATGTTTGATTAAAGAACTGTAATTTCATTTTATTATACCGAAACTATATCTCAAAAACTATATCTCAAGGAGTTGTCTTAGCTAGTATGGATACAAAAACTATATCTCATTCTCAGCTTATTAATCTCATCTGGAAGGGCTTTAATACCCACCTATGGGTCTGCGAGGTACTGATTTAGGCCTTAAGTCACATGAGGCCCGAAGAGCCTTCTGACCTAAGGCCCACATCTCTTGCACTACAATACTAATGCTATTACAAGAATCTTGTTGGGAATGCAGAAAGCTGCCATGAATTAATTAGTCCCTACCAACCACCATAAAGCAATAATACTAATTATAGCTCTAGTATTATTGTGTTAATATGTTTACATCTTTTATCGTCCACGAACAAGATTTACCACATATAGGCCCTGTCACTCAGATTCTATCAGAAGGTGCCACTTTCCCGTTAAACCATCGACAACATTTGAAATTCCGAACTGTAAGATGAGATTGATATATATATATATATATATATATATGTGTTCTGAATTAGTTGCTTGCATAACAGACATATGATAATCATAATCAAAGGAAAATGAACTGTCCCGGATGCTATTTATTCGGTATAAATATCACCCAACTAGTCGAATACAGCTGATTAAAGAATACAATTAATGCTGTTAATTTATATATTTAGGAAACGTGTATAATTAGGAAATTATACACGTTACCTGTGGTGTATATGTGTCTTTATCATTTTGTTAGGAATGTGTATAATTAGGAATGTTAGCCGAGCTAAAAAAATCCAACTCCATTTACATGTACCAGCAAACAGCCAAGCTGCCAAGTGCCAAAGTTCAAACACAACCATCGGCATCAACAACAACCACAGCCAAGTTCTAATTATATAACTCAATTTAAGCCTTTGATAAATCATCCAGGAATTAAAACACAATTATATGATCTACAAATTAGACCAAACTGATGCAGACCGAACTGATGCAAGACGTACATGGCATATCGAACGGCGAACTCAAACAACTACAAATTAGAGATTTGAAAAAATAAAGAAATTAAACCCTATAATTTCGTTACAAGTAACAAATTGATACATTTAAAAATAATTAATACAATCCTCAATTAAAATTAAAAATAAAATCCTATTTTGAAACCCTAAATAATACCAAAAATTCGAATCGTCGAATACGGACTTCGAGTCTTGGAGGCTCTCCTCGGCAGTGGCGGTCCGGTGCAATGAAACTCAGACGGTGGCGTCGCGGCTGGGGAATCGGTTGCTCGAGAGAGAAGAATCGAAGATGAATCAGGTTGCTGGAGTTTGGACTCTGGACTCGATGCGGAAGAAAGAATAAAGAAGAAAGAAAATGAGAGAAAGATAAGAGGAGATTCCGGAGGGGGGAGGGGAGAATAAATCAGTTTCAAAACGACGTCGTTCCTTCTAATAAGGAACGACGTTGTTTAACATTTTTAAATATATCCCAGATGCAAAACGTCATTTTGCATCTGGAATTTTTTTAAAAATGTCGGAGTTCGGAGCATTTCTTCTGCTCGACTCCGATTCCGAACTCTGAACTCGGAGTCGGAAGTATTCCCACTCCGATTTCGACTCCAATCGGAGCGGAAGCCATTTGAAATTCGGAAATCGAAATTTTTGCCCACCCCTATTGTAATTTTATAGTTTTAATATATGTTTTTAATTTTAATTTTTGTTTTATATTTATAATTCTAATTTATTTTCTTTTAAATTATTAATGTTTCAGATTTAACGATCTCGATTATTATATTCTCATAGCAATCAGCACAGCTCAGTAACTTTTCTATCACCGGCCACTTCAAATTATGTTGAAATGTTGTTCTTTTGTTAATTTACGTAATTAGTTAACTGCAATGTTATTACAATGATACAATTTGTAATATTTTTAGATGGATTTGTAATAGTTTTTCTTAATTTGTATAATTTTAGTTTAGTTATGATTATTAGTTAACTGTTGCAACTTATTAGTACCTAAATAATAATTTATATTATTGTAAGTTATTTTTTGTTATTTTATATTTTAAAAGTTAAATCTTGGGCTCAAAAATAGATTATGGACTAGTTTTGGTAGTTACATGTGTTTTTTAGACAATTTTAGACCCAAAGTCAATAATTTATTTATGCAGAGGAAGAAGGGCAAATGGATGAGATGTCCGTCCCACAACCCAGTATCCCACTCCCCGTTTGTGTGGACTCGCTCTAAGGTTTAGAATTCGCGACCCATGTAAGAGTGAGGGGTGGAGAAAGGGCTATCTTATTGGATAGAATGTGAATAATACACATATTTAAATTATTTCATTATTATTCATAAATTATCTAATTATTTTTAAAAATTTTACCTCATTAGTTAAGAGTATCTTGTAAATGAACCATAAAAACATAGGTTATTGTCTAGCTTTTTGTTCTCTTTAAAATAGTTGTTGAATTGTTTGAGTCAAAATCCAAAAATTTTGGGTTGTATTTGTTTTCGATGAGATAGAATAAATTAAAATAAGTTGAGATTAAAAAATAATATTAAAAAAATATTTGTTAATTTTATTAAAAAAATTATAGTAAATAAATAAGATAAGTTAAACGATATTATAAAAATAAACGAGGCCCTAAAGCCCAGGCCGATAGCTTGCCTAGGGAGACAAAAAGAAAAGAAAAGAGAGAAAGATGCTAACGCACCGTTTTGATCCATAGGGTTTAATGGTTTATTTCATCTCTATCTCCTTCCCAGCCAGCCCCCGATACGCCCGTCTCCGTCTCTGACAGTGTTTACCTCTCTTCTATTCTCACTCTTGTCTGCACTACGCAAACCACCGGCCGGTAAGTCTCTCGTTCGATTGTCTCTCTCTCGTCCATCCTTCTCTATCTGTGTCCGTCTTCGTCTCTGATTCTCTCTCATCTTTCACATCTCTCCGCTGCTGCCGATCCACGCACAGGTTGCACGCCGCCACCGTGCTCCACCGCACCTGTAAGCCTTCCTCTCTCACTCTCTATTGCGCTCTCTCTCTATCTATGTACGTCTTACTCGGTTCCCTCCCTTTTCCCGTGATTAGGCGCTTTTTCCAACACCTTTCGTCAACCTCCTCCGCCGTCGAACGCCACTGCCGTATTTATCTGTTTTTTTATTCCGCCGGCGTCACGCCTCTATCGCACTCCACGGCGCCTACACCACAAGCTATGCTGCCGCTGTTGACCAGGCCAGTAAGTTCCTCCCTCGGTCTCTCTCTCCTCTGTCTCTCTGTATTGGCTTCAAGGTTTTGTGTATTGGCTCGTAATGTATTTTGATATTTGGCAAAAATCTAAGCATGTTGAATTGACACTGTTGTTGGGAGGGATTTCAGATGTTTGAGTACTTACGTTGCTTTTGGATAGTGAGGTGATCTTAGATACTCTCTGTATAATAGTGAAAAAATAATTATATAATATTGAATAGTAGTGAAAAATAAGTAAAAAATAATAATAAAATAATGAATAGTATGGGAGTATTCCTAAACTAGCCCTTATTGGCAGTTGTGGATTTGTACACTTGGACCATTGTGGAATTGAAGTTTTGTTTGAGCAAGCAATGGGGATTTAGTAGTTGTTCTATAGGGTACAAACGGTATGTGGTTAGTTTTCTTGGAGGTGATGTTGAGTCAATTATGGGTAGGGAGGGTAAGTTATGATTGGATAATTCATAAATGTCATTGGTTTGCTGAAGCTGAAATGGGAAGTTCTTGCTTTTTGTAATGTTTCAACGGGGGGCTCCAATTGTATTATATTTTGGAGTATATGCCAGTGGCTTGACCTTCCGTTGGGGCATTTTAAGCCATGTATAGCTTCTTTACCTAAAAAGTCACACATACCTTAGTTCAATATAGGAAAGTTGTGTAGTCAATGACCTCCATACAACAGCTTGCCGCAGGCAAGAGCCATTGAACAAACACATCCAATGTTTTGTAATGGGTCATTCTCTTTCATAGCAACAAATCCCCCCTTCCCTGATTTTATTTGTCCATCGGTTAGATTTGTACAGTAATGTGGTTGATTCTTCAAGAGTTCATACTCTTTTTTCATCTTTTCTATTCTTCCAGCAGTTGGCTTTGTGCACTACCGTGCTTGGTTCTTCATTATTGCTTGGGTTTTGATATTTGTTTGGTTCTATAATATTTGTTTTTTTTGGTCTTTTTTTCTGGTTTATGCTTTATTTTCCTCTTTTTTATTCACCCATTGGTTGGATCAGTGCACTGCCCAGGAGTTATTTTGGTTAATTTAGCTTGAACAACAAGTTGGCCATATTTAAAATCTAAAATTTGAAAAAAGCAGAAAAAAACCTAGTTGATTTGTTTTATAATTACCGTGCAATTTTATGTGCCTATTGTTGCAACTAGCTTGGGTAAGTTGGGTTAATTTGTTTTTTATTTTGGAGGAATGGTGAGGGAGAAGATCAAGATCAAGATCAAGGAGATTGACTCATACTCACAGTGACGAGACTTGGCTGCTCCTAAAACCCTAACCAGCCAGCCACCTTAAGCTCCATAACCTCACCTGGACCCTTAATCTGGGTCTACCTGCTTCATGATGGCTGCGAATTCGTTCGATTCGCTTGTTTCCATTGTTGGGTCGGTTTCCTCCCCGTCCACTAAGACCCGGGTCTGGATCTTCCGTGACGAAATCCCCAGGATTCTAGACAACTCAGGTCAGTCACCCAATTATTCTTTGGATTATATTTCTGGTTTTCAAATGCAATTTTGGTTTTTGTTTCATTTTCGCTTCTGTATTGCTTGGCTGGTAGTCACATTTTCATTTTGAAGTGACTTTTTTTGTTATTGCAGAAAGTTTATAGTGTCCCAAATCAGTTCTAACTTTTATTCCTTTTCATTCTCATTCCAAGCATCATGACTCATAAACACATGAATAATGCATGTATATATACATTTCTGCACGTGAATATGCCATTGACCTATGCCATCCTCGTCTATTGTGTGTTGTTCTCTGCAATGTTATAAACTTATAATGTCTCATTGCTGACTGTTGACAATAGGTTTGTTGGCTACTTTGAGTGGGCAATATCACGCAACTTGGGATTTGCCCTTGTTTAGGGAAAGATTTACAACTTTTAGGCTTCATAATCGACTAATCACGTGATGATTTTGCATGTCCATTTAAAAATTTTCATATCCGTATTCATTTCACATGTATATATAATTTTCTTGAAAATAGATGATCAAACTTCGGTATACGGTTCATGGCTCTTATGATGCAAACATATGATCAAACTTTGGTAAATGAATATGCTTAGCGTTACAAAGTAAGCAGACATGTGTAGCTTTGTCATGTGCCTATGACATGGTTATACAAACTTGGTGAAATGTAGGTTGTGTCTATGAAACAATGCGTTTATAGATAAAATAATGTCCATTTCAAATTTGAAATGGAATTAGTGTGTTTATGAGGAGGTATTATTGTGATAACTAAGATGATTTTATTAATGGTCAATGGCCTATGGGCTAATTGGCATCCACTTTGGTCCTTAGGGACCACGAGACTCTTAAGATGGAGGGCTCAAATCCTTCCTACTGGGGTTTTTATGTCTTGTATACTTGGCCATGTCTATCTTTATCATCCATGAAAATTCTTGGTTATTGAGAAAAAAAAATTCTTTGTACATTGGGGTGGGGGTTGGGGGGAGAGGATCTAATGTCCCTAAAACTTTGCGTAGCAAAAAAAGGATGAGTTTATTAATGATTAATAGAAAGAGAGAGATAATCTAAGTACATGGGGGTCTACGACAAGTACACCTAGATTGCTAAGGAAAATATAGCAAGAAAATCCCAAAAATTGAAGTTGTAGTGACATAGGTCAATTGTCCTTTAGTGGAATATTGTATTGGAGAAGAAAAGTTGGAAGTCTGTGCATCTTTGAAACTAGTCATTCTTTTCCCTCCATAAACAATATAGTTAGTATATTGGGATCAACTTCCACAATGTGTCTCCGTGCTGGCTCTTAAACTATTCCTTGTGGCATGCTGAAAGATGTACCACTGTTTTAGGCATCACTCAACTTAAACAAATTAAAGACTAGTTATGTCTTTATTTTTTTTATTTTTTTTTCGGGATAGGTAAATAAGTATTATTAATCAAAGAATGGGTATGAATGCCAATTACAGAAAGATGTGCCCCATATAGGAGGCACATTATTAAAAGAAAATCATGTAGGTTTATGCCATTAAAATTTACAGCAATAGTCCAAGTACAGAGAGTTCTAAAAAAGAAAACTTTTAGCTCCTCCAACGATCTCTCTTTGTCCTTAAATGTTCGCTCCTTGTGCTACTGCCACAGACACTAGATGATGTAGATAGGAATCATTTTCCAAATTGCTCTGATTTGTTGCAGGCCACAAAGAGAAGTCCAGCTCGCCAAAGTTACCAGCACGATTTCTGGCATCACCCATGCTAGGTCTAGTTTGTTGAATACCTTATTCCAGAGTAACTTGGCTGTGTCATAATGTAGAAGCAAATGTTCACTAATTCACCCCATCTCTACACATGCAACACCAATCGGAAATGATTATCTCCTTTTTCTCAAGTTATCTGTAATGAGTATCTTGCTAAAGGAAGCCGTCCACACAAAAAATAAAGTTTTGGTGGGTGCCTTGTGTCTCCACAGCCATTTCCAAGGAAAATGTGTATTAAGTTCTTGTGTGAGGATTTTGTAAAAGGATTGGACAGTAAAAACCCCTCTCCAGGTGTACCACAAACCATCTTCATGTTGGGTGTTCGGACGAATGGAATATATTAGGCTATTAAAATATGCTAAACTGCTTATCTCTCAATCTTGAGCTGCTCGGATGAACATTATATTCCAATGAACTTGACCGCCCGAAAATCCCATAACCTCCTACACAGTGGCGTCTTTAACACTTGAAATCTGAAAGAGAGACAGGAATAAGACCCCGTTTGGATTCAAAACTCATCTCAATTCATCTCAATCTCATTATTACACTTTTTCAATTTTTTATACAAAACTCAAATTCCTATACATCTTTTTCAAATCTCAATACATATTTTTCAAATCTCAATACACAATTTTCAAATCCCAAAATAATAGTAATATTAAAAAATAAACTAAACTAAACTCATCTTAACTCATCTCATCTTCCAATTCAAACGGGGCCTAAATCTTGTAGAGGTCTGTTGTCGCACCAAACATCCTTCCCGAATCTGACCCTGGATCTTGTGCCCACCTGAATCCTAGTGTGACAATGAAATGCCCCCATCCTCTTCTAATGTGTTGCCATAACCCCACACCATAAGGTCTACTCACCTCTCTAATACACCATCTGCTCCCTAGACCTCCATATTTAATATCAATCACGATTTTCCAGATGGCTTCCGGTTCCTTGTTGTATCATCAAAGCCATTTGCCAAATAGTAGGGGAGATAATGGGTCTCCTTGGTGCAACCTGCGAGAACTTGAGAAGAAACCCTCTGGGCAGCCATTAATCAGTATGGAGAACCTTGCCATGGAGATGCACCAACTAATCCAAGTTCTCCACCTCTCCCTAAAACCATATTTGCCAAGTGAAGAACAGGAGGAAATCCCAATTTACGTGATTATAAGTCTTCTCCATGTCTAACTTGCACATAATTTCTTTGTTTCCAACCTTCAAACGACTATCTAGATATTCATTGACAATGAGAACCGTATCAAGAATCTGCCGGCTTTTAACAAAGGCATTTTGAGGCTTTGTGACAATTTTTCCTAACACCTCACTTAGGCAATCGCAAGTACTTTTGAGATAATCTTATACACACCATTTACTAAGCAATAGGCCTAAAATTTGAGATCTCTATTGCCCCCACTTTTTTGGGTATTAAAGTAAGGAAAGTTAAATTGAGGCTCTTCTCAAATTTACCAGCCTTGAATAATTCATGAAACACCTTCATAAGATCATCCTTAATCACATCCCAACACTCTTGGAAAAAACCCATAGAAAAACAATCTAGTCCAGGCGCCTTATTTTTAACCATTTTCCTTACTACATTATTCACCTCTTCTTCCTCGAAAACCCTTTCCAAATGAGCAACATCACTAGGCCTAATGGTTTTAAAAGCAAGGCCATCAAGGGTCGGCCTCCACCCCACCCGCTTAGTAAGAAGCTTCTCAAAGAAATCAACGACATGGTTTTGAATTACCACTTCTTCTCTACACTCAAGCCTATCAATTTTCAGCACTTAACAAAAGTGCTCTTGACTTTTGTCACCATGATGTTTTTTCTAGTAGTATCATCCTCTCAAAATCTTCTACCAGCTGGGTCTTCTGCTCTTGCTCCTCCTCAGTGAGAGGCCTCCCCTCTTGGAGCCTTTCAATCTCCTAAATTTCCATCTTCTTGATATTTTTATTCTCCCCTATATTTCCAAACGACTAAATGTTTCACAGCTTAAATTCTCTTTTTATTACTTTAAGTTTGTTCGCAAAAATGAAGCTAGGGGTCCCATTGAACCGGTAAGAGGTCCACCACTGTCTAACCCGATCCATGAAGCCTTCAGATTTCAACCAAGTATTCTTGAACTTAAAGTATCTACGACCACTGTGACCACAGTCGAGCAAGATAGGCCAGTGATCTGAAGATAGGCATTCTAATCGCTTTTGCCATTTATCTAGAAAATGGTTTTCCAACTTTGGAAAAATTAAAAAAGATCCAAACGGACCTCTTACTTGTAACGGAGGTGGCGGCTATATGGCGTATGATCCCTATTTGTATGTATTGGTGCTTATGGAGAGAGAGAAATGCAAGAAATTTCGAAGATTGTGAGAGACCTATGGAGGAGCTCATTATTTTCTTTTATAAGACCTTGCTTTCTTGTGCGGGTTCTATTACTTGTAACGAACTTAGTATCCATGATCTACTTTCTTCTTTGTAACACTTGCTAAGTTTTTACAAGTATACCTTCGGTATACTTGGGCTTACCCTTTTTCTATTAATGAAATCATTTTGATTACCTATCAAAAAAAAAAAAAAAGTCCAAATGAGACCAAGTTTGGTTATTCGACCAAGTGGCAGGGCCTGGCAGGGCCTCTTGCGACTGGTAAATCCACCAGATTTAGATAAAAAATACACTTTGAGAACTCCAAATTGGCAAGGCTCACTCATTTGCTTCCAAAGCTTTCGCTAAGAAATCTGACAACATTGAAATTACCCCCAATACACCAGGGGAGGTCCCACCAACTATGCACCCCTGCTAATTTTTTCCGCAATAGTGTTTTGTCGACATCAACATTTGGTCTATAAACATCTGCAAAAACTCGCAAAAAATTATCACATACATTTAAAAGTACATGCTAACATATATCTTCCGATATAGTCTTCCATTTTTTCCACCCACCACCCTCCTATCCCACATCATCACAACTCCTCTTGAAGCCCCTGTTGAGGCCATGAATACCTAATCCACCTGAGTTTCACTCCATAAACTACACACGATTTTCCTATCTACCGACTTCAATTTTGTCTCTTGTGGACACACAATGTCTGCTTTCCACTCACGAAACAAATGTCGAACATTCCATGAACATTCCATGACACAATCTTCGATTTCATCAGGAAACAACACGCCTCTTCCCTTGAACCCTTTCCTTACTGTGGCTACCTTCGGGGTTCAACGACCAAGTTAGACGTTTAAGCTCCCTCTCTTGCTTTGATTCCTCTTTCCTTGTTTTCTTGTGTCCCTCAACAATGGCAGTTACCAAAGCCACAAATTGCTCTTCATACCCATCACACTTAATCCCCACCACATGTTGTAACTCCTTTGCCTTATGAATTACCAAGGTTTGTGCTGGAAAAAATATATTCAATGGAGTGGGATTCCCTTGAAACTCCTCACCCATCGAAATCTCTTCCAATCCTATTTGTTCACCCACCTTAGGGATAAATAATTCATCCTCCACAGACTGCATAAGGTCATCTGAATCAAACGAGTCCCACCCCGAGGCACTGTCCACTTCTTCCAAAACGAGATTGTTTGAAACCCTCGCCGTCCCTCATCGGAGGTATGGTGATCTTCGCTGGGTGCAAGAAACCCTCGCCGTTCCTTATTGAAGGTATCTGAGCACCTTCCATCGGAGAAGAGAGTGTGGAATTGCATAAATGCTTTTGAGCACATTGTGCCATTAGAGGCCCATTGGAAGTCTCATTGGAGTTCCCTGTCCCCACCATTGACACTGTCTGTGCACCCCCTGCCAGCACACTGTCTAGCACAAATCTGAGTTGAAACAACTCGCCGCAAGACGAGGGGCACTCGTCATTGCGTGTGAGTGTCCTAGGCTGGGTCAAACCTAACTCGAAAGGCCCTTAGGTACCCATGACTTGGGCCCTGGGCTTTGATGACCCAGCACCGGACCCGTGACTAGCCATTGCGGTTGGAGCAATAACAACCCCTTGAGATTGGGCCCGGGGCCGAGAAGGCCTAGCCCCATCCCCATCCCCATCCCCATCCCCATCCCTTATTCCTAGTAGACTTCAATTACTGCTTCGTGGGTTGCGAGTTAGGGCGGGCTTCAAGCCCACCCACTTTAGGCCAACTTACACCCCCTTTCCCCACAACTATAGATTTCTTTTGGGCCCCGACTTGGGCCTTTCTGATCCCATCGTTGACTGGCCCTTTGTTTGTCCCTCCCCCATTTTCTCCCATTTCCTTTAACAATGAGACTACCCCTACACATTCGGCCATGTCTCTTTGCAGGTATTATACTTGTCTTTACAACTCCAACAATAACCTGTGGCATTCCCACATCTCTTGACTCGCTGCTAAAGTTGAGTGGCTCGATGCGTACGGCTACTTCTGCCTCTCTTCCCGTTGTTTGTTGCTGTCGCGATTTTCCTCTCCTGTTTTAGCCTTGAATCAGCCAAGGCGTCCCCATAAGATTTAGAAGAAAGCCTTGAAGTCCCCCTGTTTCGACCCTGAGAACTTTCCTTTGGGGGGGTTCTCCTTGTTTCGGTCCACCATCTCCTCCCTAAGTTTCTTCCATCCCTAACCTCTTTTTCCCTCAGGTATTTAGAGGACATTTTTTCGCTCCCTGGTTGTACTCGACAATCTCCAGGAATCTTCCTCTGTTATTCGAACGTCGCTGAGCAATGAAGCTTAGATAGCCTTCCCTTGTCGCCGAGTAAGCCCCTCTTCCTTCCCCCTCTCAAGCATTCCCCCAGCACTTTCGCAGACCAGTTCACTGTCAATGATCCCAGAAGCATGAAGTGCTTTGCCTTCCATCCCTTTTCAGTCACACAACCTCCTATCCTTTGACTAGATAAATAACTTCGATTCAATTGCTATTTCAGTATGGCAACCCATTGAAACCACCACGCACGCTTAATATGTTAATGTAATAGCATCAACACTAGGAAAAACAAAATCGAAATCACCGAGAAAGAGTTCGGGAGAGAAAATGTTCGCATGTGTACAAAGAGAAAACATTAGGAGAGAGAGTTCTTATCTTTTTCTTCGCTGCTAGCTATGTCACGGTGTTGTTTTATTTGTAAAAGAAAACCAAATCACAATGTAGTAAAAGATGATACAACCTAGCATAGGAGGAGAGCAAGGAGCCAACCTGTAACACCGCTTCCTCTAAGATAGAGTAGGTCTAAGTCTTGGTTTGCAAAAGCTAAACCTACTGGCCATATTTAATCTCATTGTTGCTCAGATGACTAATCCAAGATGTTGGGGGGTGAATTGGGTTGTTTACAAAAATTAACAACTACAATTCAACTACACAGTGTACTTCAAAATTAATAATTCAACTACACAATGTAAAATGTGAATAAAATACTAAGCAACAATAAATAAAAATAGTAAAGGTAAGAGATATGTAAACTAAGTATTTTAACAAACTTTAGCCATATTGTATACGTCCTCGCTTTAAGCTACATCTTGAGAATTTGCAAATTTACTATTCAACCTTCTTCAATTGGAGATAAAAATTAATTACACCTTTGAGTAATACCGTTTTAAAGAATTCGTGTAACACACCTTATACATTTAAAATTGCCTTACAAGTGGTGATTTAACTATTCTCTGTGTAGAAGTTCTACTACACGTACAGGGATTATACACATCCTTTTATTGATAAAAAAAGTTGATAGTGGGTGGTTAATTAGAAAACACTTCTCAATGACCGAAATAAAAACAATACTACTCAATGCTTAGAGAAGAGACGTTGAAAGCTTTTGATGAATGAATGGTGCAAAGCTTGTAGTTGATGTGTAGTGTACTTGTTTTTGAGGATTTCAAGTGAGCCACTTATAGACACATGAGACTTTTCAAAATTCAAAATATTCAAATGTTAAAAAGAGCACTACTTACTTTTTAAAATTTTCAAATAGAAATTTCTCATTTTTACAAATGTCAAAGACACTTTCATTCACTTTTTAAAATTTTCAAGCAAAAGCTTCTATTTTTCACATATGTGAAAAGGAGCATTAATCACTTTTCAAAAATTTCAAACAAAATCATTTACATTTTACATATGTCAAAAGGAGAATAAATCACTTTTTAAAATTTTCAAACAAAGTTATTTATCTTTTGCATATGTCAAAACGAACATCAATCATTTCTCAAACTTTTCAAACAAAATCATGTACATTTTATTATGTCAAAAAGAGTATCAATCAATTTTCAAATTTTTTAAAATTCAAACTTTCAATCATATTATACACGTGGATACACTATAGACAATTTTTTCCCCCCAGTTCTCTCTTTTCTTTTCAAAACCCAAATCAGAGAGATTGATGTCACCCTCCCCTAACTGGCGAGTGGCCTTTCACCGCCGGCACAGACAAGGTTAGCGGTCCCCAGCGACTTCTCCGAGGGTCTTCTGGCGGTGATCAGCTCTCCGGCGACCGGTCATTTTAGCAAAATATCTTGGGGATCTGGAGCGTTTTCTTCCGTCGATGCCAAATTTGTGCTGCCATCTCATACACTGACACAGACAAGACCGGCGGCCTTAGCAAGGGTCTTCCAACGCCGACCGGTGTTCATATGTGATCCTTTACTGGTTCCCGCGTGGTTCTCGACTCCAGGTGAGTTGTGTTTTCTAATCTTGGTACTCCGATGGTTGTAACGGTGGAAGTGGCTATAGAATCTAAGTTCTTCATGTTTGTTAAGGACGGCTATTTGCTCCGTATCATCGAGAGGAGAGGGAAATTCGAACAGGCTGTTGTTCTGGGCCCTTCATCGGTCCTGTGGCTTGTGGGGGTCTTGGAGGAATGTCTGAGAGTAGGGAAGCAGCCGGAGGTTTATTCGGCTAACAGGGAGGGCTATCTGAGTTTTATCGCTCAGGGTTGTTGGAATCGACGGGGTCGCTTCCTAGTCTTGTCCGAATACAACTAGGGAGGGAGGCGATCTTTTCTGTGCTTCCCAGAAGGAGAAGGGGGATGGGGTTGGAGGAAAATAAGGGAATTGCTGCTGGGAGCTGCCTTGAATAACAGAGGAAGTTTCCCAGTTTGAGCTTAGATAGAACTGCCGGAGGGGAAATCAGGGGTTGTCGATACGCAGGTATGCGTAGGAAAAGGGGTGGCCAGATGTTCATATTGGGAGGTTGTCTTGGCGGATGGGTTAAGCCGCGGCACCTCTCAGTCACAACACGAAGCATCGAGCCTCTCATTTGTCAGAGAAGCAACGACAAAGCAAGATTCATGGGACATGCGTAAAGTGCTTGAAGACTTGTAAGGAAAATTACAGATGCTACAGAGGGACATGATAGAATTGTTGGGTTTTGTGGGCCTATTTAAGGAAGGCAAGGCTGACGTAATAGGTGAAAGAAAGTTACTGTTGAGGGGAAATAAGAGGGGCTGTAGGCCTAGGCCCAAAAAAGAGACTAGGGGCCTAAAGCCCATTCAAGTTGGGCGTAAGCAAGGCTTGGTCTGGAAGAGAGTGAACAGGTCGAAGCCCTGTAAGCCTCCACAGCCCATGCCGACAGCTGCTGAGACGGAAAATGGATTTGTTTTTGGGCTTGGGTCTTCCCAGCACGTGGCCCTAAAGGAGGCCAGTTTGAAGACTGGCTTAGGGCCTGGGCTTGGGTCCTCCCAACCCGAATCAGTAGCTAGCCAGGGAGATTGTGTACAGAATGACAGCAGTGCAAGGCATGCCGATGTTTGTCCGCCAGTGAAGAAAGGGCAGATTTGTTGGGATATCCAACCTTTTTCTGATAAGGTTTCTAATGAGGTACTTATCAAAAAAAAAAGAAGTTTCAAATGAGGTAGTGTCGGCAGATATGTTGCTGACGGGGGATGAGGAGGTCAAGGTAGGCTAGATAGGTTCCCTAGGCGAGAAGGTAGAGCTACCCAAGGAACTTTTGGCAAAACCCGCTCAGAAGTTTGGGTAGGAAAGAAACAATATAGTTGGATCATCATCGGACTGGATTTTGCCAAAGGTTAACGAGATCCAGCATATCGTGAGAATTTCACATGGAGGATGTGAAGACCAATTTAACGCACTACTCACTGAGATTGTGGCGAGTCATTCGTGTGAGTCCAAATCAAAGTTTAAGCAAGGTAGGGAGTTGGAGCGTCTTTCCTGGGGAATCAACTACGAAACTTTTGGAAGTAGCTCAAGTCGAGGGAAGGCTAAAGGGAGGGCTTTATGAAATTTGGGTCGAGGTTAGGTTGAGGTTCGGTTTTTAGTCTAGGGGAATTTTGGGCGGGGGTTAGGAGTTGTGGTTGGGGGGTGTGGTTCATTGTTATTTGGGCTTGATGTAGTGTGGGTAATTTTTTCACGGGGTTGGTTGGGAGGTGTGGTTCATTCTTACTTGGGCTTTATGTAGTGGGGGTAGTTTTCACGGGTTTTTTGGGGATATGATTTCTTGTATACTTCTAGTGTACTTGGTTATTCCTTTTGATATTAATAATATTATTACTAATAAAAAAAAATCTTTCAAAAGCTCTTATTTTAAACTTTCAATTTTTTAAATGTTATGCACATGTGAAAAATGAAAATTGGTGCTTTATGATAGAAGATTATTTTTTGAGCCTTAATCCTATTTCAAATTTTGGAAGAGATGTACAAAATTACTTTTAAGAGTTTTATTTGTAAGCTTGTTCCATTTCTTCCTCATGCTTGATACGCTGATATGCTTTGCTTCATGATGTGTATAATTTGAGGATGAGGCTCGTTTATGCTCGAACTTGTTTGTTATCATCAAATTTAATATCTATTTTATATAATTATATGATGTTTGAAACCTTGGGTTCAATACTCATTATTAAATATTGGAAAAATAATCTATTGCATTGTAAATATTATGGTAAGTAGATCGTTTTTGTTTAACCCTTTTTTTAGTAATGCATTGTGGAGGCAGATTGTGGATGTCAAATATGGAAGGATGTGGGGGAGTGGGTGTACTAATGAAGTAAAAGTGGTATTTGGGGTGGGCTTGTGAAAGTCCATTCGGTTGGGATTGGGGACTTTGTTAAAAACTTTAATTTCAAAGTGGGGAGAGGGACATATATCTATTTTCTTCCATGATGTTTTGGGGCGCGGATTTGGCTCTTAAATCTGTATATCCTAATATCTTTACGATTGCTAGAAACAAAGGGGCTACAGTGGCTAACTTTTATTTTTTTTCTAATAATCTGTTGCATTGGAATGTCGATTTTAATAATCTTTGCGAGTGGTGGACTTTTTGGCTAGCTGGCAAGGTTTAGTGGGATGTGGAGTCAGTGCAATAATGTGGAGGATGATCTCTTGTGTTTGTTTTGGTGTTTATGTTTAGAGAGAAATGGAAGGTGTTTCAATGATTTGGGGGAATTCAGGGATTTTTTTCTTTAGCACTTTAAGATTTTGGGTGAAGAACCTTGTAAGGGATGAGAATATTTGTAAAATTTTCTCTTAGTTTTGTTTTTTTATAGCTTGTATTTGGGTATATCACTTGTATACATCCTGTGTACTTGGCTATGCCTATTTACTTGGAATAAAATCTCTTATTACCTATAGAAAAAGCTTATCAGCTCGTAGTCCATTCAACTTCATAGAATACACTAGGCTGAAAAAAGCCTCAAAGTTGTTACTTTCTAGTCTTGGGCCACTCTACTAAAGGTGATTTTCCTTTGTCCAATTGAACCATGAGGTCTATCACTGAAACTTCTTGATCACATGCCACTTGGAAAACGGATGGAAAAGAGTCCTTTAGAGCCTCCTCTCCATGCCATATGTTGCTCCAAAATTTTATCTGAGTACCCACACCCACACAAATTGGATGCCATAGTTTCTTAGACCGCTCTTGATCGTTAAAACTTCTTTCATTCCTTACCTTTCAAATACAACACTATTAACTTATTTATGCAATCTGAAAGTTGCCTTGAATGCCTCTTCAAGAAGCTAGGAGGGTGATTACCTTTCTCGACATCACCCAAGCTAATCCCATTTGAGTAAAGACTTCATTCCACAATTTCTTGGCAATCTAGCATTGAAGTAGTAGGTGGTCAACATACTCTGCTCTTTTTGCTCATATAGCTCATATAACACCAATGTATGACTATGACTTGATGTTGTTTCTTTAAGTTGTCTAGAGTGTGGAAGCTATGCTCTCCACATTAGTCAAATATGAATTCAAACTTGATACAGCTTCAAAGCATGAAGGAGAGCCATGGAAGCTCGAATTTGATCATGGCTAGCATCACAAAAGATTATGGTATCATCGGCCAAGAATAGATGAGATATGAACTCGCCCTATACGAGACTTGAAATCATTAGCTAAAAGCTTCCATCACAAAAATAAATAGTAGCGGAGACAGAGGGTCACAGTGTCTGAAGCCTTGTGAGCACTTTTAAAGAACCTTTTGGTGTGCCATCCACCAATATAGAGGAAGAAGCCATAGAAATACGATGATGGATCCATGTATGCATTTCATGTAAAGGCCACATCTTTCGAGCTTATAAAGTAAGAATCTCCAATTGACATGATAATAGACTTTTATCATATCCAGCTTGCACAAAAGCCCTAGCTCCCGACTTGAATCTATTATCCAAGCATTTGTTGGCAATAAGTAATAATATTAGCTTCTCCATCACCTTGTTCAATCTAATGGGACCATAATCTTGTATATTCCGCTCACCAAGCTAATGGGACCATAATCTTTTGCCTCTACAATGCTAGGTCTTTTTGGAATGAGCACAACCTTCCATTTTCACCATGAAAGATCCCCACTATGTCTTCTTTGAGCACTTTCCAACATGTTTAGAAAAACACAATAGAGAAACTATATGAACCCATGGAGCTTTGTTACCTGCCCTGTTTTTGATGTTTATTGATTTCAGTCTCTTCAAATGGCCTTTTGGGCTGTTCTACTTGTGAATCATGAGTGTCAAAAGTAAGCCCATCTAATCTTTGCTCTCAAGAGCACATTCTTAGAATAGTTAACAATGTGATCTGTGATTTTAGGTTGGTTGGAGGTAGCCACCCCATCAATGATCGTCTCTATGACATTGTTTCTCGTATGATAGTTAGCCACCCAGTGGAAGAACTTGGTGCATCCATCCCTTCCTTTAACCATAGTACTCGCGATTTTTGTCTTCATGATTTCTTTTGATAGACCCTTTCATCTCTTGGGTTTTACGAGCCCCCTCCGCTTGTTCCCTTTTCTTGTCCACTCTCTTCAATCCCTTCGTAGTCCATCTTGTGTACTTGATCATTTTGAGCATCCCATCCTTAAAACATTATTCAGCCTAATAATGTCCGGAAAAATGGTAAACATAGGAAATGAGTAGTAGAGAAGATGAGAGAAATTGTATGGGATTTATTAGACATACAAGGAGATCCACACCTATAGCAATTTTAACTGAAATGTTTATTACTTATAAAAAGAATTTTGATCAATAAAAGTTTGTTTACCGCTAAAAAAATGATTATTACTTTTTATTTTTTTGACAAGTAACATTAATTTGTTAAACCACGTATTAGGCAAGGCCCAAGTAAAAAGTGTATAGGAGATGAACCTAACTTATAAAAAGAAAAATAAGAAATGGTGAATACACTTGGGAATGTGCTTTTAAGAGTTTAGTCTCCACATCATACATTGTCCCATAACTTGATCCTGGCTCCATTCCTGAGTTCTAATGTGTTGGGAAAACTCCCCCATTCTCTTTGTATGTTTTTCCAACCCCCATCTTGGAGCTTTTGTTCACCTAATTGGCACTCAATTATCCCAAGTTGCTGCAATACTTTATCTTTATCGCCTCCCTCCAAAGGCTTCCTATTTCTTTAGCATAACGCCAAAGTGCTTCCCTTAGTCATGCTTTGCTGAGTGCAACCATTCTTCTAATACTTAGGCTGCCTATGGAAGTTGGAAACCAAGCTCTCTTTGGGCGAATTCATAAAGTTGATTTTTCTCTTCCCCAATAATATATCCTTTTGTAACATCTGAAGGCGCTTCACAACTTTGATTGGGAGGGGCAATAAGTTGATAGATTAGAGATAGTGCTCTTGGTCAAGGTTACTATATTCTCCTATCATCCAACCTCCCAATTGATTTTCCAACCTCCAAAATACCATCCCAAATTGCCTTTGCCTAAGTACTTGATCGATAAAGATGACACCAGACAATCTGGGATATGCGGGGAACTATTAACTTCATCTACATTGCCAACTAGTAGCTACTATGACTTGGCCATGTTAATCTTTGAATCTGAAGGAACTTCTAAACAAAAGAAAGTGTAACATACATTGCTTACGTATTATGGATTTGCCATGCAAAATCCAATGTGTTGCTTGCGAAAAGTGGATGTAATGCAAGAAGTTGGTAATTCTATATTCTGTGATACCCCATATGATAAGGATAAGGGATAGGTAGTAAAAGGGAACCACATTGTTTGGGAGAGAAAAATTCTTGCTCTTTATAAGGTTCCGATTGTATCATTGACTAGTTTTTTTAGAATTTAGGCCATGTGGTTTCGACCTTCTTTTGAAGAGTTACAAATAGTATCAGAGTCTATTTCAATCAGAAATGTGAGACTTGAGTTGTGCCACATACAATGGACAGGCTAAATGAGAACGTTGAGAATTTAAGGGAAGGAGATTGTGATATCCTATATGATAAGGATAAGGTTAGGTAGCGAATGAGATCCCGCATGGTTTGAGAAGGAGAAGTCCTTGCTTTTTATAAGGTTTCAATAAAGCTGTAATTGTATTATTGACTAGTTTTTTTAGAGTATAGACAATGTGGTTTTTGCCTTCAATTAGAGCTTTACATGTTCCCACTAACAATCTTGAGAGATTGTCATTGTCTTCCAGTGTTGAAATAATCTTGCTAAGGGCAACTATTGACAACAACAATAGGGTAGATAAAAGGGGGCCCTTGTCACAACCTGTGAGATGCAAAGAAACCCAAGGGGTAGCCATTCACCAAGATTGAGTTGGTCACCATGGCAATACATAGATTTAACCACCTGCACTACTTTTGCCCTAAACCACATCTCCTTG
The DNA here is from genome assembly GCA_036898215.1 of Platycarya strobilacea. NCBI lineage: Eukaryota > Viridiplantae > Streptophyta > Magnoliopsida > Fagales > Juglandaceae > Platycarya > Platycarya strobilacea. The sequence continues at coordinate 19,654,516 of CM072555.1, read as the reverse complement.
TCATATGTAGCTAGGAGTCCCTATTAATGTGGTGATTTTTCCCAGAGCATTTGTAGAATGATCTTAATGGTGATTTTGTCGTAGCTAGAATTAAAGAAAGTTCAGTTCATCTTTTGTTAACTTCGACCATTTTGTGAATATTCACGCCCCTTTTGTTAACTTCAACCATTTTGTGAATATTTGTGCCCTTAAACACTACTAGGCAGCCTGCAAGTTAAAGCAGTGGTGTGACTAGATTGAGGTTTTTTAGATGCATGTAAATATATTTACACAGTTACATATATAGACTTATGTATGTATGCATTTAAAATATATCTTTCATTGTTCTTTTGCAGAGATGTGTGCAGAGCTTGCATCACTTCTGGTAGATATATTGTTTAGAACATTGTCAATCTATGATGATCATGGATCAAGCAAAGCTGTTGATGATGTGATTGAAAAAGCTCTTGGTGACTTATTGTTCATGAAGAATTTTGCAGCAGTACTTGTCCAGGTAATGGACAGGCAGCTAAAGCTCCAATCCCATGTGGGTTGCTATAGACTTCTCAGGTGGTCATGCCTCCTCTTAAGCAAGAGTCAGTTCGTGACAGTTTCAAAGAATGCATTATGTAGGGTAGCTGCAGCGCAAGCATCTTTACTTCATATTGTTGTGCAAAGATCTTTCCGTGTGCGAAGGGCTTGCAAGCAAACATTTTTGCATCTATTTTCTCAGGTTTAGGCCATTTAACTTTTACTGATGATTGAGAAGGTTGTCCCGCTGTTACCTTTAAGTTTTGATTTTTAAGCATTTTTAATGCGGCCATTTTTTTTCAGTCTCCTGACATTTTTAAAGCATATTTTGAGGAATTTAAGGATGGGCGGATTCCATACAAAGATAGTCCTGAATTAATATGGTTATTACTAGAGTTCTCAAGCATGTCACCTTCTTTGTTTGAGGAGTGCAAGGTCAGTTAAGTTTATTTTTCGTTATGTGTCATGTATTTGACGGAAATGCTGGTATACTGTTTCTTCTGCCTGAATTTTGACATGATTTCTTCTTGTTTTCTGTAGCCAATATTTCGTGATATGTATGTTAAGGCAGTGCTAAATGCTAAAGAAAAACCGACAAAGGTTCTCAGTGAGGCTTTTTGTTTACTTTTTAAACATATGTCCCATGAAGATTTTCAAAGTGTCGTGGTTCCATCCTCTGTAAAAATGCTGAAGCGCAATCCTGAGATTGTGTTGGAGTCTGTTTCAATTCTTTTGGAGTCAGTCAACCTTGATTTGAGTAGGTATGCCACCGAAATTCTTTCTGTGGTTTTACCACAAGCTCGGCATGCAGATGAAGGGAGAAGGGTTGCGGCATTAGCAATAGTCAGGTGCTTGAGCCGAAAGTCTAGTAATCCAGACATTTTTGAAGCAATGTTCAATGCTGTCAAAGCTGTAATTGGAGGTCTGATTGTATTATTTACATTTTCTGTCAAATCATTTCTTTTGTGATTTTAAGTAATTATAATGGTTGCTGTAAGAGGATGTATTTAGGAAGGTCAATAACTGAATGTGCATTTTACTTCAAATGTTCACGCTTCAAATTTAAACAGGCTCAGAAGGCAGACTTGCGTATCCTTACCAGAGAATTGGCATGGTCAATGCACTTCAGGAATTGTCTAATACTCCTGAGGGGAAATACTTGAACAGCTTATCAAGTTCCATTTGCGTCTTCCTTTTGTCCTATTACAAGGATGATGGTAATTATTTTTGTTTTGTTTTTTTTTTTTAAATGTACTGATGTTTATCTTTATTTTGTTTTATTTTATCTACCGGTGGGCATCATAAGCTTTTCATGTATGTTTTCTTGCTTTCAATTGTCACTTTGCTGATCCCTTTTCTAAGGAAGATGAGTAAATTCCACAGATAGCGGATGTAAACGAACTTTGGATTTTTTATTCACATGGCTGATTCTTTATATAATGTTCTAATGTCTAGGAAATGAAGAGGTGAAGCTTGCAATTTTGTTGGCTGTAGCTTCTTGGGCAGCACGATCTGCTGATGCTGTTCAGGCAGATGTAGTTTCCTTTTTTGCTTCTGGGCTCAAGGAGAAGGAAGCTCTGAGGAGGGGACATCTTCGTTGTCTTCGAGTCATATGCAGAAATGATGCTAATGTTTTACAAGTAAGTTGTCTTACTAATTTATCCTAACATGTCTTGTTCATTGATTCTAGTCGAGGCTGTTGCATTCATCATTTTGATGCTTTTAAATTCAACATTTCAGGTATCATCTTTATTGGGTCTTCTGGTCCAACTTGTTAAAACTGGTTTTAGTAAGGCTGTACAGCGTTTGGATGGTGTATATGCTTTGCTCTTAGCGGGGAAAATTGCAGCTGTTGATATCAGAGCAGGTTTATAATGTTTATTACTATTATCCTTGTTGCTACAAGTTGAGCCATGAACTTATACATGCAACCCCCTCTGCATTTCTATCATGATTTTCATTTGTAAATAATTAATTTGATTAACTTCTTCTCCTTTTCTCAGAGGAGACCATCGCAAAGGAAAAGATCTGGTCTTTGATATCTCAAAATGAACCCTCACTTGTACCAGTTTCTTTGGTAGCTACTTGCAGATCTTTGATTTTATTGATATCTGATCTAGGTTTTTCTTGGTTATTTTAATACTTAGATGTGCTACACAGGCCTCAAAGCTCTCCACTGAGGATTGCGTGACATGTATTGATCTTCTTGAAGTTTTGCTGGTGGGCCATTTTGACAGGTTTGAATTCATTTATGTTGCAAAACCTCTCCGTTATTATTGTCTGTGTAGTGTCTTAGAAAACTTTAAAATGGGTTATCTCAATGGTTATATGCTGTTCATGCTGCAGAGTGGTGGCCACCTTTGCAGTCAGATCACTATTACAGGTAAATTGGTGTGTGGTACTACATGGATAACTTTCTTGACTAGGAAGATTACTTATTGATTAATGAATGGTGCAGTTGATAATCTTTTTGATATGTCATCCAAATTGGGACGTACGGAGAATCGCTAGCAACACTACGAGAAAGATAATTACTGCTGCACCACAATTATCTGATGATCTTCTACTTGAATTTTCAATATTTCTTTCTCTAGTTGGGGAGAGACTTTGTAGCTCAAAGACAAGGTACATTTATATTCAATGACTCTTTTAAGTTTAAGTTTGCTTAGTTTCGTCATTCTGAACTTTTATTTTCCTTTTCTCCATTGAGTTAAAGTGCACACATTTAAATGCATATGCACAATTTTATTTCAGGTGTGATTTTTGTTTTGATGATTCTTTTAACACCTTGTATTGCTATTATGATGTATACATGACATGTATGTATGCATATATATATATATATTTGGTAGGGACATGCATATATTATACATGTATACCCGCATCAATTACATATTTATGTTGAAGTTGTGGAAAAGCAATATGCTCAAGCATAGCTTGCAATCAAATTCTGATGTATGCTGATGGTTTAAAACAATACAAAGTTGTGCATTAATTATTTGTTAATACTGGTCTGTGATGTTGTGAAGGCATCTAACTTTTTATGTGTGTAGTGACATGGAGAATTCGTTCGACCCTCAAGTTCCATTCCTTCCATCAGTGGAGGTCTTGGTGAAGGCTTTAGTTCTAATATCATCAACAGCCCTAGCTGCTGCCCCAAGTTCATCCATGAGAATTATGTTCTGCTCACATCATCCATGTGTGGTTGGCACTGCAAAGCGAGATACAGTTTGGAGGGTAAATGTTTTCTTTATTAATTAACATAGACCTTGTATTCTGTGTAATTTCTGTTTAGTGGGCTTTTTTCTTTGCTTGAGTATATCTATTACTATATATATAAAAACGAAATAATACGATTCTGACGTGGCATCCTACCCATAAAAGTAGGCTATTGTTGGCACTAATTAGAATAAAAAATGGAATCTTGAAGTTCTATATTTATGGAGTGGTAATCCTTTTAAAAGTAATGTTTCATTATGAATTGTTGTAACTTATAAGTTTCATTTATTTTTTTACATATGAAGATATAAACTGATTCAGACTCTATCCAAAGGCACTATTTCAACCTTCATATTGTTTCGTCAAAATAAATTGTCTTATAGACCGTTTCAAATTTCTCCACTATAGATTCCTGTCTCTTCTCTAGATCTCTCTCTCTCTCTCTCAAACACAACAATCCGTGCATTGTGTGGGTTAGAAGCTCGTTTTTTATTTTTTTTTATTTTTATTTATTTATTTTTTTATAGCAGTAAATTCAAAAGATAATTTTACATACAACCATATTTGGAGAATGAAATAATGAGTTCTGGAAACAATGCTAAAATGCACATGACTTCGAATTAACAAAACAGACAGGCTGGCCACCGTGAAAATTCCGGGAAATGACAGGTTTGATATGTGATATGTCTCATCTAGTGTAAGAGGCACAAAAGTGCCTTTTATTTGTCTAGTGGTAAATTCTTGTGAATTTTGAGGTTCTTTAAAGATCACTGCCACATAGCTCAAGGAAAACCTCCAAACTCATGGCAAACCTCTAAAAAGCTTTGTTGATATGTTCATATCTACTTCTTGAGTAGCAATTACTATTTTCATATATTTTTGCTTTTTTTGCAGATGACATATACATATGGCATGCTTTCACATTTGATTGTAGATAGTTGCGTGTCTGAACATACTCAATGTCAACCAGTATGATATGCTCCTCAATGTTAACTGACCCATTTCATTTTGTTTCAGAGACTTTTTAAATGTTTTCAAGCGCTTGGTTTCGACATCATTGGCATTCTTTCCGCTGACGTGGGAAATTTGTGTAAGGTATAATTTAGATGCTTGATGAAAATATTTTCCTATTTTGACATTTTTGTCGTTTTCCATTGGACTACATAATAGACGTTCCTCTGGAATCCTTGATATGAATTTCTACTTGTGACTTCTTTACCCGGAAATGAAGTATTTAGCGTGATCAGATCATTCAACTTGGGCGTTGTCTGATTGGTTTTCTAGGATAGATGGCTTCTTTGATTTTCACCACCAAGTGAAGAATGGAGCAGAAATACACTGTTCTCCTCGGGCAGTTTCTAATGGTTAAAAACAGAAAAAATGTGACAATGGTACTGGAGCCTAGAATGTCACTTGTGATTCTTACTTGGTGCATTCTGTAAAGGGGCACTGCGAAAGTGCACAATGTTTTGGAATATCTAGGCATTGGTCCGGGGATGAAGTTGTTGAAAAAAGTTTTGGTGCTCAAATATTGAACTTGGATATAACTGTAACACCCCCTTTTCTGCAGGGTTAGGAATGCTACTAAAGCATAAACCATACGCTAGGTAAGAGACCCAGTATAATAAAACCATGGTTAAGGTCCTGACACATTGGGGATTAATCCTCGTTTCATTGAATAATTAGTCGGGATGTTGTTCCTGGACGCCCAGTGCCAATGAAAAAAATCCTCGTTTTGTTGAATAATAAAAAGCACGACGCGATAATTTTTTATACCTGAAAGTAAAATGATCACAAATACCTGAAAGGAAAAAACCATGGTTAGGTCCTGACATATGGGGGATTAATCCTGATGTCTTCCTGCAAGAAGAGATTTTGAACAGTTGTGGATAGATTTCCTTAGGGGTCTAATCATACCACACATCATGCTAGAAGATAATTTTGAATTTGTCCCCCACCTTATATTCAATGGACCTAGAAAATACTCCCCATCCTTGATGAATGTTTTTCCTCACCCCTACTTTGAAAGTTCCGTTGACCATATTAGAGTACCATCCACCTCACATGCTCCCATACTTAACTCTACCAATAATTGCCATAGAGATCTGCTTTTCCTTGCATGCTGCCATAATTATCTATCCATTAATGCCCAAATAAACGCAATAAAGTTTTTGAGCCCCAAACCACCAGAAGATATCAAAGCACATACATCATTGAACATTTGTCTAGGTGATGATAATTAGGCTCACACTCCAAACTACCTATAGGAAGTCTTTCTGAATCTTCCCAATGCACTTCTCCACAGCAACTGGGATTGGAAATAGGGACAAAACTATGTGGGTATGCTAGTGAGTGCTTTTGATTGAGCTGAACTATACCTTCTTTTGACGAGTTTATACATTTCCATTCAGCTGATCACCTTGTTTTTGTTTTAACGCCATCCCACTATGTCTGTGTTGTAAGAACCCCCAGTGAAGACCTAAATTCTTTATGGGTAAAGATACCATTCTACATCCAAGGATATTTGCCAATGCCCAATGTCTTCCATACCACCAACCAGGGTTAGCTTCAAATCATAGAAACAAGCAACAAATATTGTAAATGCTTTGGGTCATCCGTGGAAAGGAGATGAGCAATTCATCTTTGTGCCTTTGGCCCATTGAGAAACAGGATAAGAATCCCTTGCCACTGTTGCATTTAATATTTTGCTTAGGACTTTGAGAATCCCTTGACACAGATTCAATGAGATATTGAAAAAACTCGGGGTTTTACTTTTAATAAAGATTGCGAATCTCAAAGTGGAAATACAATATACCATACACTCACACTACTTATCCCCTAAATCACATCTTCTCAACAAGTACCACAGAGACCCCAATTAAAGTTATTGTAAGCCTTCTTTAAGGGCATGAACGTACCTGATTTCCTTGTATCTTTAGACACATGCATAGGTGTTGTTGTTCTTGTATACGTCCTGTGTACCGGGCTTCACATTTTTTTTAATAATATTCTTATTTACTGGTTAAAAGAACAACAAAACATGCCGAATCTAATTGTAGACCCATTCTTTTCCTGCCCCAAATCCCAATTCCCCAAAACCAAATTGGCATCTGAGAAGGCAATTGGTGTCAGTCAATCTCATTTCATTGCTCAATTATTGTTTGTCCATCTCTTTCATGGGATTGAACAAAAAATCTTCTCAATGAGAAGACAGCAAAGTTCCACAAGGCTACTAGTGCTAATAGAAGCAAGTTCATGCAAAGCCATGGCAAGATTTCTGTTTAATTTGCATGATTATTGCAAGAAGAATCATAGCAGCTCTGACTCCAACAATTGATACCACCTCCTTGAACTTCCATCTAAACAGAGAGAGAGAGAGTTTGCTTACTGTTGTGGTGTTGGTGGTGGACGGAGGCTGAAATGGGGTATTGGAGGTAATAGGGGACTTGGGGGATAGAATTATTGATTTGTCAATAGACATGTCCAGAATGTTGTTGTATATTGATTTTGTGATTGACCTGAATTTCTTACATGTAATCTGTGGAAGGGAATTTAGGAACTGTTCTACTATCAGATGCTCTGGGTGCTTCTTCATTTGTCTGAGTCTGAGTTTATGGTTTTTTGTTGTTTAAGAGTAAATAAATGTTATTTCGTAAGAGTAAATAAATGTTATTTCATATGATCGCCATGGTTTCTTCAATGAATTTAATCTTTCTTTATGGTGATGTTCTTGTTAAGACAGAACTCTTGCTGTTGTATTTTTCAGGGACTACTGGGACCAATGGGGTTGATGAGTGATAATCCCCTTGAATGCCAAGCGGCGATATCTTCGCTATCCACGTTGATGTCTATAACACCTAGAGATACCTATATAGAGTTTGAAAAGGTTTTGCTACTTAAATCAACTATAATTTAAGATTTGTTGGGCAAGTGGCTCCAATGATGCAATATTGTTGCGGTAGTCAGCTGACATCTGATTAGAACTTATTTTTTATGCCAGCATCTGCAAAATCTTCCAGAGCGTTATTCACATGATATGCTTTCGGAGAATGACATTTTGGTAAAATTCTTCGGCTTAAAATACAATATTAGTACTGGATTTGTGCCAATGTTACAAAACTGCCTTTAAATACAAGCAAATTTCACTACAGTTTTCTACTTTAGTGTACTTTACTTTCACAAATATCAGAAAAACAAATCTAAGTTAAAAAAAAAAAAAAAAAATCTTTCCACACAGTTTTTCAAATGCATTGCACCACTTTCACTAACACAAGCACAAGCCACACCTAAAATGTTTTTTCTCAAGTTCTCAAAATCTTTATAATGCTGTGCTCCATTAGTTTCCTAATTAATGAATTCAGCAATTCCTCTTGGTATCATTTTAAACTTTCTTTGGGTCTTTTCGTGTGAGCTTGTTGTGTACTTTTCCTCTCTCTCTCTCTCTCTCTCTTAATTTTTATTGATTTGTATTTGATCTTTTTTTCGTATGTTATTTGTGTATGGGTTCCCTAGTACGTCTGCTTCAACTTTTCCAATTTGTTTCAGGTTTTTCATACTCCTGAAGGCATGCTTTCCAGTGAGCAAGGTGTTTATGTTGCAGAGTCCATTGCCACCAAGAACACTAAACAAGCAAAGGGTCGTTTCCGGACATATGAAGACCAAAATGACATGGTGCATCTAGATGGTCATGTTTGGTGCTTTTTCCTTTTTCCTTTTTCTCCTCATCAGTATTAGTTATATGTATGTCTTACCAGGATCACATCAGAGATGCTGCTGTGGGGAAAAAGGATGTTGGAAAGTCAGCAAAGAAAGTTGGCACGTTACTGTGGAATCCTGTTTTCTATTTTTCCTTAATTTGTCTTCCTCAGCCTTGGTTAGTAATCATTATAGGTTTTTTAACTTTTTTTTGTTTCTTCTGATCCATCTAGATAAGGTAAAGACGGGAAAAGAGGAGGCACGCGAGTTGTTGCTTAGAGAGGAAGCCTCTATTCGTGAGAAGATTCGAGAAATACAGAAAACATTATCTTTGTTGCTGAGAGCTCTGGGGGAGATGGCCATTTCTAATCCTGTATTTGCTCACAGTCAATTACCTTCCCTGGTTTGTATCCGAAGGCCTGCCTTTTGTCATCTATATTTTGTCGACAAATTAATAACCTAATTTCAATTTCTGTCGTGTTATAAATGCACCATGAGAATCATGGTTTATGTATAATAAATGGCGCTGTGAACTATGAAAATTAAATTGAAGCCCCTGCTCTCAGCTCCAGTCATAGAGGGGATGGATATGTCTTTGGCTTCATGTACTAACATTCAAAAGGAAGAGAGTTTTCTATTTTAACTCCCAAAAATTATTCTAGAATGCTTGTGGAGGAACCTTGAAGTCAAACCTTGAAGTCAGCCTTATTTCTTTTTGCCCGGAATCTTAACTTTTTTATTCAACAAGCATTAGATCACATTGATATTTTTGTAGATATTATGTTATCTGCCATATAATGAAAGGATACTGCCCAAAGTTGAAAAGAGTAGAAAAATATAACTATGGCTACAGGTCAGCTTAGGCTGCTTTTGTATCTGTGAAATCTTGCAAAACCGAGAAGAAACTATGAGCCGAGCTCATATGGAACATAATTTCTCCTTTCACCGGCTGATACTTTGTGTTGAGATCTGAGTGGAAAATTGGAAATTGGATTCTTATGGTGACTTTTCTTTGCATATTGGTGTTAACTTACAATCTGCCTGAGGCTTGACAAGGGTGGATGATTGGTTCTGATGATCTCACCTCTCTGTATATTATGTCCTTGAACTATATGTAAATACGCTGGTTACATCCATTATGATTTGCTCTGGTTATGCCATATTATTATTTTGGGTTAAAATTGATTATCACTATAGTTCACCTGGGCATATGCTATTCTGTGATTCAAAACTAGATATACACCAGTATACACCAGCTGATTGATTAGTGTTTTTACTATTTCCTTATTTTTTGTGCCATGTCCTCTGAAATCTCTCAGAAGATTTAGGTCTTTTGTTATATATCATCTTTCAGTTATAAGCTTTATTTTCCATGTTACATCAGGTTGGTTTTGTCAATCCTTTACTACGGTCACCGGTGGTTAGTGAGGTGGCCTATGAAACCATGGTGAAACTCACGACATGTTCTGCTCCACCTCTCTGTAATTGGGCCCTCGACATTGCTACTGCACTACGCTTAATTGTGACTGAAGAAGATAATGTTTTGTTGGATCTGATTCCATCAGTTGGTGATGATGTAGCTAATGAAAGGCTGTCACTGGGGCTCTTTGAACGAATAGTAAATGGCTTATCAGCATCTTGTAAATCTGGACCTCTTCCTGTAGATTCCTTTACTTTGGTTTTCCCTGTAAGCTTTTCTTCTTGTCATGTATGATTAATACGGTTCAATAATGCTTCTATTTTACTAATGCTTAAATAATTTTTAGATAATTGAGCGAATTCTGTTAGTCTCCAAGAAGACAGGACTCCATGAAGATGTGCTGCGGATTCTTTATTTACACATGGATCCCCTATTACCCCTTCCAAGACTTCGAATGATATCGGTTATGTTCCAAATTTTTTCATTTTTCTATGTGCACCAAAACATGAACACACATAATATACCTTTCAATTTCTTTGGTTATTTGTTTCTGGTGTTACTTATTTCTTGCCGTCTTTGTTGATTTCTGATTTTGCAGGTTCTCTATCATGTTCTAGGTGTCATTCCAGCTTATCAGGCATCCATTGGTCCTGCCTTAAATGAGTTGAGTCTTGGCCTTAAACCCGATGAAGTGGCACCTGTACGGACCATTAAAACTCTTTCTTACATTTTTCCTGTAATGCATTTGGATATACTGATGCTTATGCTATCTCTCCACGTGTTTTTGCAGGCTTTATATGGAGTTTATGCAAAAGATGTTCACGTAAGAATGGCCTGCTTAAATGCCGTTAAGTGCATTCCTGCTGTTGCTAGTCGTGCTCTTCCTGAGAATGTTGATGTTGCAACCAGCATTTGGATTGCTTTACATGATCCAGAGAAGGTTTGGGCGTCTAATTGTTTTTTCCGCAACAGTTTTTTGATAAGTTAAAGTATTATATATATATCACAATTGGAGTAATTAAGTACACTAGATGCATACGAGAAAATCCCTAGCCCAAACTAGAGAGCTCCTACTGCCCCGAAAAGCCCGTGAAAAACTACCTAATATACATCAAACCCGAGTTGGAATAAAACCCACCTCCTTAACCCTAACCCGTTGTTTCCTGTAGACCAATACTCCACCTGAAACACCCTTTATGAGAATGATGCTCTATGGAATAAAGCAACATCTATGCCCTTGACTTGAGCTACTGCCCTTGGCGTCGTAGTTGATAGTACAAAAACGACACTTCAACTCCCTTATTTTATTAAAACTTGATTTGGTATCGTGCGAATAACTCGCCTCAATCGCAGTGAGTAGTGCTTTAAATTGCTTTTCACATCTTCTATGTGAGGGTCCCACAATATGTTGAATGTTATTAACTTTTTGCAAAACCCAATCCGAAGATGATATAACGATATTGTTTAATGGAGGAAGGGATGCCAAGGGAACAACATCTTCTTCTTACATGGTTCCTGACGTAGTTCCCAATGACACTGACGACAAACCCTTACTCAAATCCTGTGCCTCCTCAACAACTCCATTGGTACTCCCTTTTTCTTGAACAGACTTTTTTTTTTAATGTCTGGGAACTTCTCTTAGGCAAGGCCCTTCAGACCTACACGAAACTGGTTAAATCGTTGACTTTTTCATACAATGCATTAAGAGATAAGGAGAATTAAAAACAGTGCCTAGTTTGCCGTTCGGAAATAACGTCCTGACTAATCGTGGGGTACACAGGCTCTCGATAAGGAGTTTCCCGCAAGTACACTTAGGGTAATTCAAGGGGAAAATAGTCCAATGGCCCTAGAGATTGTTTTCACCCATAGAGATTTGAATCTTAGACTTGGGAGGAGCATACCCCTAAGCCCCTTAACGACTTAATGGCAGCCCTCACCATATGACTCAATGCCTCCTTTATGATAACGAAAAGGAAAGGGGATAACGGGTCCCTTGTTCAAAACCTCTTGAAGTATGAAAAAAACCACATAATCTTCCATTGACTAAAACTGAAAACTAAGCGGTTGAAACACATTGTTTAATCCATGCACACTACCTATCCCCGAAACCACATTTTCTAAGCATGTAGAGAACAAAGTCCCAACACACATGATCATAGGCCTTTTCCATGTCGAGCTTGCAAAGAACGGGATGCCTTCTCTTAACTGGCTATCCAAACACTCATTTGCTATCAAAACTGAATTTAGGATTTGCCGGCCCCTTACGAAAGCATTTTGAGGTTTGGAAATGAGTTTGTTCATCACTAAACTCATATGATTGGCTAACACCTTGGATATGATTTTATAGATCCCACCTACCAAACTAATAGGCTGGAAGTCCTTCAAGTCATAGGCACCAACTATTTCCAAAGTAAGAGCAATGAAGGTGGGATTTAGAGACTTCTCAAACTCTTGACTGGAATGAAATGCATGAAAAATTTGCATCACTTCCTTCTTTACTATATCCCAACACTCTTGAAAGAAAGCCATAGAAAACCATCTGGGCCCGGGACTTTATCTTTTATTCTTCTCACCACAAGATGCACCTCCTCTTCATCAAACGATCTCTCCAGCCAACTTGCTATATCCGAATCCAAGTGGTCAACCATTAAACCATCAAGTTTGGGACGCCATTCTACTTTTTTAGCAAGGAGATCCTCATAATACTGCACTATATTGTCTTGGATATCTTCGAGAGAATGTAACACATGTGAGTGGAATGGAGGACTTCAATAGCGTTTTTGTGCCTATGTGAATTAGCCATCTTGTGAAAGAACTTAGTGCATTTATCTTCTGACTTCAACCAAAGCGCTCTTAGTTTTTGCCTCCAAGAAATTTCTTCCATCAACAAAACTTTCTCAATTTCAGTTACCACTACATTTTTCCTTACCAAAGAATCCTCATTAATTTCCCCTTCCTCCAAAGCATGTAACTCATCCCAAAGAATATTTTCTGCACTTCCGTATGTTTGAATACTTCTTTATTCCACTTCTTTAAATTGGACTTAAGGGCTTTAAGTTTACCGGCCACTATAAAGCTAGGGTTACCATTAAAAGAATAATCATCCCACCAAGCCTTTACCTTGACTACAAATTCTTCAACTTCGAGCCACATATTCTTAAATTTTAAGGAACGTCTGCCCCCAAGAAGACTACCACAATCAAGCAAAATTGGAAAATGATCAGAACAACCACGTGGCAACCTTTTCTGACATAGGTCCGGAAAGTGCGTCTCCCAAAGAGAAGAGATTAGAAATCTGGATCCCCACGGCTATTGGACCAAGTGTAGGCCCCCTACCAACAGTAGATCCATAAGGTTCAGGTCAATTATAAACTCTGAAAAGGTTTCCATTGCACTTGTCGGCGTAGAATGGGGGATGAATTCAAGTACCATCTAGTCAAGTGGGAGACAGTTTGCCGTCCTATCCCTAGTGGTGGGTTGGGTTTTCGAAACTTAAAGATGTTCAACCGTGCAATACTTGACAAGTGGCTGTAGAGGTATCGACAGAAACCAGAGGCCTTGTGGGAGACAATGATTGAACACAAGATGTTCAACCCATAAGAGGGATACCTTCAGTGCACGAACTGCCTTTTCTGGGGCACCTAATCTTCCGTATTTGTATTTAATTAGTACAAGGATTGCTCTCTTCCTTCGGGAATGAGGTAGTTAGACACGCCCTTTGGGGGATCTTTTGGGTCTTTTAAAAGGACTCAATCAAAGGGCACTGGAATAATCTTCTCAAATAGTATCCTGTTTTTAATGCTTCGCTTTCAAGAGGATTCGCGGCATGTCAAGTAGTTCTTCGCTTTGCATCGAATTAAACCACATGCTCCACCGCTTGTGCGGGCCCCCGTCAATTCCTTTTAGTCGCGGGTGGCCAAGAGGGCCCACTTGGAGACTTGGGATCTCAGCAGGAAATGCGAAGGAGGTGAGGTTATTCCCGTCCTTGCTTTTCTGTTAGTGGAATAAGGCCTTTCCCTCTCTGTGTGGGAGAGTGTGAAATAGTTCGAGACAAAGGAATAGAAAAGAGTTTCTCTTGGGGGGGGGGGTTGTTGGAGCACTAATGAAGTTAGGGGGGCTGGTGGGGTGGGATTATGGAAAAACATAAGAAGTGGGTAGGATGTCTTCCAGTAGTATGAGGATCCATCTGGGAGTCGGGACTAGAATAAGACTTTGGAAGGATACCTGGTGTGGTGGTAGAGCACTTAGGGAATTGTTCCCTACACTTTATCAGATTGCGAGTGATTAGAATCTCACTGTGGTTGAAGTAGTGGGGTTAGTAGGGGGTGGATTCATTGGAATATTACTTTTAAAAGAGTGGCACAGGGTTGGGAGTTGGATAGTATTGTGGATTTTTACAATCTCATTTATACTCACGGACTGAAATTCCAGAATGACAATGGCCTGTGGTGGACTTTGGTGGGGAGAGGAATCTTCACCGTCTGATCCTTTTATAAGGTTCTTACACAATCTTCTGAAACTTAGTTCCCCTGGAGAAAATTTTGGCGCCATCAGGTGCCTCCGAAAGCGGCTTTCTTTGTGTGGACAGCTGCGTTAGACAAGATTCTCACAACGGATAACTTGAGGAAAAGGAGGATCATCATAGCAGACTGGTGTTGCATGTGCTGCAGTGGGGGTGAATCGGTAAATCACCTACTCTTACATTGCGAAATAGCTAGAGCTCTTTGGAACGATGTTTTTAGAAGATTGCATCTAGCTTGGGACACGCCAGAAACCATGGTTGCAGTAATGGTGCGTTGGACATCTCTTCGAGATACAAGACAGATCAAAACTGTTTGGACGATGATTCTCCTCATGTGGTGCCTGTGGCAGGAGCATAATTAAAGGACTTTCGGAGACAAGGAAAGATCAAGAGAGCAACTTATTGTTTTCTTTTATAGAACTTTATGTAACTGGTCCATTGTCGTGGATTTTAATGGCATGGACTTTCATTATTTTCTTGTTTCTAACATGTTGTCTTGATAAGCGTTAAGTACTTTGTAATTGACTTTTGCTCATTCATTTTATTAATACCCTTTTACTTCTATAATAAAAAGAAGCTCCATTTCTCGTTAGGGAATCAAACAATGTTAAAATATCCACAAAAGACCAAAGGTAAATCCCATAAGGAGTAAAGACCCACCAATTCCTCCCACAAAAGCTTCTATCTCTATCTACTTTTGGTCCATACATACTCGCTAAAGCCCACAACCACCCATCCTCAATATTCTTAAAAGTCTCAGCCATTGAGAACAATCCAATACAATCCTTGATCATCTCCACCACTCTTTTATCCCACATCACCAACAGACCTCTCAAAGCTTCCGATGAAACTAAATAAGACCACCCCTCAAAGGAACATCCCCACAGGCTACGAATTATGTGTCTATCAATACTACACAACTTAGTCTCTTGAAGGCAAATAATGTTGACCTTCCAGGTACGTAAAAAGGATCTAATGTGGAGACGTTTATTCCAAGAAAGGATTTTAGGCTTCATTAAGAGACGTTTCAACTCTCTATCCCGTTTCATGGCTGATTTCTGGGTTGTAGAACTCCCTGCCTCCATTGCAACTATAAGGGCCTTGCACTGGTCTTCAACACACGATATGCCCATACACTTTTGCAGTTCCTTTAGTTTTTTTTAACACCAATCGGAAGTTAAACTATACACTGACTTTGGAGAGACAGTAAGTAGTGGGATAGGGCTTTCCAAAGCATCATTATCATCCTCTGTACTGCTGGCGACAGATTGACCCGTTGACTGAATCATGAACTTTTTTTTTTTTTTTTTTGGGATAAGTAGTAAGAGACATTTTATTTCAAGTAAATAGGCATAGTCCTAGTACACAAGGAGTGTACAATTGAGAGACACCTATTGACAAGCGAAACCTGAAAAATCAAAACAAAACCAAACAGTCATTCCCATCCTGTACATAGGAAGAATCATAAACTCAACCTCCTTTAACACCTCTGATGATGACCCAAGATCCCCATCAAGCTCCCCTCTCATTTCCACCAACCACAACCCTTATCCAACTTGCCTTCCTCCAAGGACACTTCTTTTTCAACCTCCAGTGCCTTAAGACCCCTTTGTCACTTCTGGCACCAAGGTCATTAACTGAGACACTCCTAAAGATTTGCAGATGATTGGTGCTGCGGTCTATGCAAACCCCATCTCCCCAAGCGAGAGAATGGTCTCAAAAACCAGATCCGCCGCCATCTCCACTGCTACCTTCTTCCCAGGGGACAAAACCTTTGCGTTGACATTGAGGAAGCACCGGCGACCTTCGTCGTACCTTTTTGTGCAGATCCCGATGACTTGTGAGTAGGTATGCCGTTGAGATTACGCTGATAAGATATGCCATGCACTGTTCATGGCATCGTCAACGGCATGGCTTCCAATGATGGGTCGATGGCTTGCAGCGAGATTGCCTGAGGCCTCGTCGATGACGATGGCCTAGGCCCACTTGCCAATGGGCCAGCTACAACTTCCGTCTTATCTCTACAGACAAGGTTACGTTCTCTTGACTTCGTGATACGCATGGGTTGAGGCCCATCACCTAGGCCCAGATGAGTGAGGCCTTCCCCCTTCCTTCCCGACGAAGCCTTCCCTTTCCCCTTCAAATGGGTGAGGTCCAACACCTTATGGGCACTCTGGGCTGGCAGCCTGGCCCTGGCCCTGGCCCAGACCACTAAGGACCCCTGCTTGATTAAACCCACAGCCCACTTCTTCCTGCCCCAAAACACACCGTTTCAACGACTTAACATTATCAGTCAGCTCTCCTAGCTGAATTTCCAGAGTTGACAGGGCAGCAAAAATTGCCTCATTTGAACTAGCAGCTCCTCTGTCTGTCTATTCACGTCATTCACAACTTCACATCTCGAGGCCCCTCTTTCCAACCAAGTAGTGCTTCCCTATACGACGATGGATGCGCCCCATGCGCTGGCTTAGTTATCGCAGACCTCTCCATTGTACCAGGGCCACCACTCCTCCAACTTCTTATAGCACAACCAAGAAGTTCCTCAAACCCACTCCATTTCTAGCTTTTTGGACGAAGATGAAGTTTTGCTGCCCCCTTCCTCCATACTCAGCCAGCATTATGTAAGCACCTCTGGAGTTTGAGTGCCATTGCGCAATGTATCCCTTGTCCCCATCCCTGTGAGCAGAGTAGAGCCCCTTTCCCGTTGCCTTCACACACCTGTAAAACCATCGAGCTGTCTCCACCCCCACTCTCATATTCTTTACCACTTACCATCCTTTTTTCACTTAAGAGCACATATCGGCCATCTCTTCTCACCTCAAATAGCTTAGACTCAATCACTACACGTCTCATGGAGAGAATTTTCCAGTGACTAGAACCTCCGTCAAACACACATTGTCACCATCGGGAATGAAAAAGAAGTAGGAGAGAGAAGACCAAATATTTGTTTTTTTTTTTTTATCTTTTTCGTCATGGAGAGAAGACCAATTTCAGTTTGTTTTCTTGATCTTTTTCTTGTTTCAGTTAATTGCAGAAGCGGCAGAAGATTTGTGGGATCGCTATGGGTATGATTTTGGGACAGACTATTCAGGAATTTTCAAAGCACTTTCGCATTGCAATTATAATGTCCGCTTGGCTGCTGCGGAGGCATTATCTGCTGCTTTGGATGAACACCCAGATTGTATACAGGTATAGTTGGATATGAAACTGGTATCCTGTCTTAGCAATGTAGTTTTCTTATGTTTTGGTAATATTTTCAGGAAACACTATCATCTTTATTTTCTTTGTATATCCGTGATGCTGGTTTTGGAGATGAACATATTGATGCTGGTTGGTTGTGTCGACAAGGAATAGCATTGGCATTACATTCTTCTGCTGACGTTCTTAGGACCAAAGACCTTCCTGTTGTTATGACATTTCTCATATCAAGAGCACTAGTAAGATCTTCACTGTTCTTTGAGCACGAAACTTTTCTCATTCTTCTCAATGCATCTGATCTTAATTGATATGTTTTTGGAGTTATTATTATTATTATTAGACTTATAAAAAATTATGATTATTGTTTGTTTTGTATTTCTCCAAATCTTTGCTTTGTCTGGTTTTTGGTCATCCCTTTTTTCTTTCTTTTTAGTTAACTTTTCTATTGATAAGTATTTTGTGTCGTCTTTAAAGCTTGGAATTTACTAGACAGATCCTTTTGGTTCTGCAGGCTGATCCTAATGCAGATGTTAGGGGAAGAATGATTAATGCTGGTATCTTGATTATTGACAAGCATGGGAGAGAGAATGTGTCATTGTTGTTTCCAATTTTTGAGAACTACTTAAACAAAACGGTTAGTGTTCTTTTGGATTAGCAATGCTTGTTTTAATTACTTTTAATTATTTTTGTTTATAGTTTTTGTTGTCTGGTGCGATGTGATCGTAAATACTTTTATCCACACAGTGATCATATCTCCGCATTTGTTATCAAATTATTAATCCCTTCTAATTTGCATGGCATGAATTACAGCTGTCACATATTAATATAATTCAGAACCTTTTGTGACCTCTAGTATGATTAATTTGCTTTCTCATAGGCAACAGATGAAGAAACATATGATTTAGTTCGCGAGGGTGTGGTTATTTTCACTGGAGCTCTGGCCAAACATTTGGAAAAGGTGTGAAGCTTACCATTTTGGGGGAATTGACTGTTGTATTTTAGTTACAAAGTTAGTTTAGTAAACTGCATTTGAAATACCTATAAATAACATTGTAGAAAAAATGTCTTTGAACAGGATGATCCCAAAGTTCATACTGTTGTTGAGAAGCTGTTGGATGTGCTAAACACACCATCAGAAGCTGTTCAACGGGCAGTCTCGACGTGCCTATCTCCACTAATGCAATCAAAGCATGTATGTCAAAGTAGTGATTATAGATATTAATTAAAAATTTTAACTTTTCCTTCTTAATACTTATGAAAGCTAGATGTCCCTACAGAGATGGTATCCCATTGATTGTTGATTCTCCTAAATAGGAAAATTTGTTTTCATGTTACATTTATGAGCCACCACGTGGCATGATTAGACCTGCAAAAATAGAAAAACATTGCATGACTGGCTGTTGCTGTCCGTACTTAATTGATAGGTTTAGCTGGTCTTTAGGTGAAGCAATAATCTGTAACATGGTTATTAATTCCCAACAAGAAGGGCTCTGAAAAATAAGAGAAGAGAAGTAGGAAAAAAAATCTGTGCCATGGCTTTTAGTACCAGTTCGCATTTTTAATATGTGATGGTATTCAAATAAGATGGAAAAACTCCAAATAAGGTCGCACTATCACTTTTCAGCACTTATTTGTTTAACCTCAAATGCTGCTAGAATTATTGTTTTTATGATTGATTTTCAGAAGGTTAAAATAGTCTAATATGAGGTTTTAAATCTTCAACTTGGACCTGAGCCATTTTTTTCTTTTTCCTAATGTTTTTTTCATGCATTAGGATGATGCACCTGCTCTAATATCCAGGCTGTTGGATAAATTGATGAAGAGTGACAAGTATGGTGAACGCCGCGGAGCGGCTTTTGGACTGGCCGGTGTCGTTAAGGGGTTTGGAATTTCTTGCTTGAAGAAGTATGGTATCGTGGCTATACTAAGGGATGGTCTTGCTGACAGGTTAGTGATTCGGTAGTTTTGTAGGTGGCTGATTGTACTATTTCAGATAATTTAGATAGCGTTGTTTACATTTGCAAATATGACTGCTGGATACAAGGAGTTGATGTTGTTATCTCTTTAGCTGTTGTTACTGCAAGTGTAATTTTTTCTTCTTTATTTGAGATAGTGGAAAATGTTGTTGTTATTTTGTTTCTATAAGTAAATCTCATTAATAGCATAGAGGGCAAATATTGTACTCAAGAAGTATACAAGACATCATACCGTACTGATTAGTAGATGGAAAAGAAAAAAAAAACTCCTAAATCGAGAAACTAAGTTGAGAATTGTTGTCAGCAGCTGTCCAACTATTGTGATGATAATACTTATATAAAAAAGAAACTATTGAGATGATAATGGATTTTAACTCTTTAACATTGTCCTCTAGCCATCTTCAAAGGTTCTAGCTTTGCACTTTTGCCAATGTTAATTAGTTTAGATATATTTTAATTTTGGAGTTAAGATTCTTGTAATTGATATGTTTCTGGGCATTTGTATTATACTAGGACCATTAGATCCTAAATTGCTTTTTAGTGTGTATTTTGGGTAGTTTGCTTAATGTAGAGAAAGAATGGTGATCTGAAATTTTGGCTGGATTTATGCTCTTGAGATCTGTGGAACACACGATCCTTCTCTAAGGTATGGTGCTTAAGCAAACTAGGTATGCTGAATAGATTATTATCTGATAATTTTTTTTTGATCGGTAAGGACCGGGGTGATTTGCACGGTCCTTCTTATTTTTTTTGTTACGAATGAGATAGGGTTTTTTTTTTTTTTGATGTTGCGGAACCTCTCCAAGGCAGAGTTTTTGGACCCACCCTTGTAAAGTAAACCTTGGTCCCGTGCACCGCACTCTGGGAAGTTTCCCTACACGGAACTGGTTAAATATATCAAAAAAAAAAAAAAGGCAAAATCCTAAGTATGTGAGACTTATACAAGAGCAATGCCTATGCATGCTTAATTTAGAGATACAAGGAGTTCATGAAATGATAAGCCATGAAAATCAATTACAATCGACCAATGGAGTAAAGTATTGAAAAAGACTTCTAGCCAATCCCACCCAAGCAAAAACTTCATTCCAAAATGTCCTGGCAATCTCACAATGAAGTAGTAGATGGTCAACGAACTCTTCATTCTTTTTACACATACAACACCAATCCAAGACTATGATTCGACATATACTTAGATTGTCTAGAGTGACTTCCCCGAGGAAGCTGTCCATACAAAAAACTTTGCCTTTAGGGGTGCCTTTGTTTTCCAATACTCTTCCATGAGAATGAATTTGCATCATGTATTGTCATGGCTTTGTAGAAGGAGGGTAATGAGAACTTCCATATCTTAGAAGGGCATTAATAGATCTTATCTTCATCTCCCGCCAACAACCAGGTGGAGTAAACTAGGTTATAAAGCTCCAAAAAAGCCTCAATTTCTCAATCTTGTGCATCTCTAAGATATGTGACATTCCTTTGTGGAGTGCCATTAGAGAGTATGAAGAGGTTCGCAATCGAGGCTTCTTTTATGCTTGCTAAGCCATAAAAGTTAGAAAAGTTTCCTTGAGTGCCATATTACCACACCATTCATCGTGACAAAATTTGAAAAAGAGTGCTGCCTGAGTATGTTAGGCTAAATTTAGAAAAAGTGCTACCAAATGAGAATGCAACTTGTATTGTGCCAAATGTAAAACAACAAATTTCTTGGATGTTTAGGTTTGCAACTTCTTTTATGCTTGTTATACCACTGAGGTGCAGCCCAGTTTAGGTTGCTTTGAATAAGTCAATAAGTTGGGAGAGTCGGGGCTTTTATGCAAACTAGACATGGAGAAAGCCTATAATTGAGTCAATGGAGATTCTTGATTCATATGCTCAAGAGGTGGTTTCAGTGTGAAATGGTGTTCAAGGATTAAACTTTGAATCTCTGCTGCATGTTTCTCTATCTTTGTGAATGGCACACCAATGGGCTTTTTTAAATGCTCCCGGGGTTTGATGCAAGGTGATCCTTTTTCTTCCATTACTATTTTTCCTTTTAACGATAGTTTTTAGCAAGATGATTTCAGGTGTCCTGGAGGGTGGATTCCATCTGGATTCTCAGTGAGGGAGATTAACCTATCCCATTTGTTGGCAATACCCTTATCTTTCTTGGGCCAACCATGATCATGTCTAAAATTTGAGGGCTTTGCTTCTTTGCTTTGAAGCTGTTTTTGGATTGAAGGTGAACCTAGCTAGGTCAGAAGTAGTTCAGGTGGGAATGCTCGTAACATGGAGAGAATCTTTCATCCTGCGATGCAAGATATCTTCCTTACCAAAGAAATATCTTGGCCTCCCATTGGATGCTTCTTTCAAATTTAAATCTATTTGGGTTGATGTGTTGAAGATGATGCGGTGGCAACTGATTAGTTGGAAGGTTTTTTTTTTCGGGGGTGGGGGGGAGCATAGCCGATTATTTTAATTTGCATTTGGTAAAATGGATTGTGGTGTGCTACTTGATTTCAACAGATGGATTTGGAATTTGGAGTTTGCATATTTTTAATAGAGCTTTCTTGGGTAATTGGTTATTGAGATACTAACAAGAAAGGAGCGTTGTGGAGCACTGTCATAAAATCATCTCAAAGGTGCTTGCCTGTTGTATGTGTTGTGTGATGGACAAAATAATTTCAAAATCTCAAAATGCCTTTGTGCGGGGCCGACAAATTTTGGATTCAGTCTTGATAGCCAATGAGTGTTTGGATGGTAGGTTGAGGGATGGTATTCTTGGAGTACTTTGCAAGTTTGATATGGAAAAGGCTTATGACCATGTGAGTTGGGATTTTTTGCTTTATAGGTTGAAGAGATGCGGATTTGGAGATAGGTGGTGTGGTTGGGTTAATTATTGTATTTCAACGGCTCGATTTTCCGTGTTAGTCAATGGCAAACCGTGTGGCTTTTTCTTGAGCTTAAGGGGTTTGAGATAAGGGGACCCACTTTGTCCTTTTCTATTTGTCATAGTAATGGAGGTGCTGAGCCATATGATGGATACTACAACCCTGGAGATTTTTTCTCAGGTTTTGCAATGGGTAATGGGTTATCCATCACCCATTTACTCTATGCGGATGACACTTTAATTTTTTGTGATGCAGATAGCAACCACATTCAAGCATTAAGGGTCATACTTATATGTTTTGAGGTGGTTTTGGGCCTAAGGTCAACTTAGCAAAGTTGGAATTGGTCCCGGTAGGAGAAGTGGAGAATGTCAACCATTAGCCGGATTGTTGGATTGTACAGTGACTACCTTTCCTATGAAGTATCTTGAACTCCCTTTGGGAGCTACTTTTAAAGCAAGATCCATATGGGATAGGGTTGTAGAGAAAGTTGAAAAAAGATTGTCAAAATGGAGGCGGCTTTATCTATCAAAGGGTGGTAGATTAACCCTCATCCAAGGCACTCTCTCTAACCTCCCTACATACTACCTCTCTTTGTTCCCTCTCCTGGCGGGGGTAGCAAGTTGGATTGAAAAACTATTTAGAGACTTCTTGTAGGGGGGCTTGAGGGTGGAGCATAAATTTCATCTAGTGGGTTGGTCCAAAGTGTGCATGCCAAAGGAGTTGGATGGCTTGGTGGTGCAGAACTTGACTACTTTCAACAAAGCTCTTTAAGGAAAGTGGTTGTGGAGATTTCAGTTGGAAGAAGAGTCGTGAAGGGGAAATATGGTTGTGGTCCCCCGCCAGGGGGGGGGAGGGGGGGTTGAGCTAAGGAGGGTAAGGGGTTTATGGAGTGAGTTTTTGGAAGTATATTAGGAAGGGGTGGAATGTGTTTTCAACACACATTAGGTTTGAGGTTGGTGAGGGTGCAAGAATCAGATTTTGGTTTGATAAATGGTGTGAAGAAAGCGCTCTTTTTGTTGCATTTCCAAGAGTTTTCAGTTTGTATCGGATGTGCTGTGTAGAGCCAATGGCAGAGTGTATTGGAATCTGACTTTTTCTAGAAACCTGCAGGATTGGGAAGTTGAGGAGATTGCTGATATTTACAGTTTCCTTTATTCTAGGCAGTTTGGGGGAAATGGGAGGAATAGAATGCTGCGGAACCACTCTGGAAACAAAAAATTCAATTTCAAGTCTTTCTACAAGGTGTTGCAAACTGGCCAGCCAGGTGGGTTTTCTTGGAAGGGTATATGGAAAGCTCTAGCGCTTCCAAAAGTTGTCTTTTTTGTTTGGACAGTGGTGTGGTGCTACTTGTGCAATAAAAGTGGGGAATCGATGACTATCTCTTTATGTGTTGCGAAGTAACGAGGATGTTATGGGATGGTATCATTAGTAGGGCTGGACTGAATTGGGTCATGCCCAAAAGTGTGGCGGATCTCCTAGCATGCTGAAATCGACATCATCAGTGCAATCAATTGGCTGTGTCGTGGAAGATGATCCCTTCGTGTGTACTGTGGTGTCTTTGGATGGAAATAAATGAGAGATGTTTCAATAGCAAGGAGAGGTCCATTGGGGAAATTTGGGACTTTTTTGTATTAACTTTGGTACAATGGTTCTCGGCCCTTGTACTAAAGGGAGGGATTGTCCATTATTTTTTGACTAATTTTCAGCTTGCTAGAGTGTAACTAAGTCTCTTTTGTATACCACTTGTGTACATGGGCTCTGCTTAGTTGCATTCAATCAATAAAGATTATTACTTATCAAAACAAAAAAAAAAAAGAATTTAAATTGCATTTGGTAAAATGGATTTTGGTGTGCTACCTGATTTTATAAGGTGGATTCAGAATCTGGATTTTGTAGATTTTTTACAAAGCTTTCTTGGGTAAATGGTTATTGAAAGGGTGGCTTTGTGGGGGACTGTCATAAAAGCAAAGTATGGTGAGGTTTGGGGAGGGTGTGGTTCAAATACATTGGAAGCATGTAAGAAGAGAATGAGATACAGTTTTTAAACATACCCACTTTGGGTTGGGGTTATGGGTGCATAATTAAATTCTGGCATGAGATATGGTGTGTGACAAGGCACTCAGGGAAGCTTATCTAGAAATATTTGGTATAGTGTGGATGCCTGAAGCTTAGATGCGGATCTTTTAGACGTTTTAGAGATGGTCAAGATTGGGAAGTGGATGCCTTTCGAAGTTACAACGTGTGTACTCTACTAGAATGAAGGGGAGGGGGGGTGAAGATAAAATTTCTTGGTGCTCCTCCAAGATAGGGAAGTTCACCATCCGTTTATTCTACAAGTCCCTAAGCAAGAATAACACGAGTTAATTCCTTAGAAGGGCACTTGGAAGGTAGAGGCTCGTGCAAATCAATTCTTTTTGTAGGGACTGCTTCCTTGGGGAACATCTTGACATTGGACAACATAAGGAAAAACCAAATCATTCTTATGGATTGGTATTACATGTGCAAAAGAACTGGGGAGTCTTTTGACTAGGGTTGTTATGGAGGCACTCAGCAAGATTTTCAACCTGAGGTTGTGGGGTATGTAGGAGGGCAGATCCATTGGGATATTAGTTTCAATAGGGCAGCTCAGGATTGGGAGATGAGTAGTTTTGTGGAGTTTTATAGCTTTATCTACGCTCTCAACCTGAATATCCAGCTAGAAGATGGTTTGTGGTGGACACTTGCAAAGAAAGGGGTATTTATTGTGCACACATTCTACAAGGTTCTCACACAAGAACCCGTTACTAAGTTTTCGTGGAAAAAGCTTTGGCGACTTAAGGCACCTCTCAAAGCAGTTTTTTTTTTTGTTTGGACACTTTCACTCGGTAAGATCCTCACCACTGATAACTTGAGAAAAAAGAGGGTCATCATAGTAGACTGGTGTTGTATGTGTCGATGGGAGGGAGAGTCAGTAAATCATCTACTTCTACATTGTGAGATTGCCAGAGAACTTTGGAATGGAGTGTTTAGTAGATTGAACCTAGCATGGGTTAGGCCAGAGACCTTGGCAGCAATTATGGCATGTTGGACTTTGATCCAAGGTAGGTGACAAGTTAAGGCGATTTGGAAGATGATCCCTATTTGTATTATGTGGTACTTGTGGCAGGAGCCGAATGAGCGGACATTCAAAGACAATGAGAGATCGATATAGGAGTTTAAAGTTTTATTTTTTTCAAACTTTTTGTACTTGGACCATTGTTGTGGACTTTAATAGCATGGTCCTTCATGATTTCCTTATTTCTAATGTGCCTTCTTAATAGATCACATGAACTTTGTAATTGGAATTTATGCACATTCTTTCACCAATAACACTTGTTTACTTAAAAAAAAAAAGTCTATTGACTATTCACTACTTTATTGTGAAATTGCTATGACCTTATGGAATGACTTCTTTGCTAGAGTGGGACTAGCTTGTAGGATGCCAAGAAAGGTGATTGATCTCCTAGCATCTTCTAGAGGCCTTTTGGGGTAATTTACGTATCTCAGCAATTTGAAAGATGGTCTTGTTATGCCTATGGTAGTGTCTTTGGGGGGGAGGGCACTGGAATGAAGTTTTGAGGATTTTGAGCGGTCAATGGATGAGCTTAGAACTTTCTTTTGAAATTTTTACTCCATTGGTTGATTGTAATTCATTTTAGGGGATTGAACTTCCATGAATTTCTTGTATCACTAGATTATCATGCATAGGTCACATGCTCTTGTATATGTCCTGTGTACTTAGTTTCGTGCCTACTCTTATTTTCAATACAATTTTGTTTATAGATAAAAAAGATCAATAAGTCAGACCAAGCTGGTCTATGTTGTGTCCTAGAAGGCCATCCTATATTAAGAACAACTAATTTGTTTCATTAGTTAAAACTTAAAAGGTGTTCTGAGTGGCACTTGCGTTGATTATGAAATTATGTCTATTGATGTATAGCGGATTGGATTTCTCTTGAGATTCAATTGTATAGTGGGCCCGTATTTTGT
This sequence comes from Platycarya strobilacea, assembly GCA_036898215.1. Lineage (NCBI taxonomy): Eukaryota > Viridiplantae > Streptophyta > Magnoliopsida > Fagales > Juglandaceae > Platycarya > Platycarya strobilacea. Next base: position 19,628,104 of record CM072555.1, on the reverse strand, counting down.
AATTCCAACTATGGAGCCTTTAATATTGATCATGATCTTTTGGCCACATCCTAGGAGACTGCATCTTAGTTTATTTTCTCAAGTCTTTGGTTCTTGAAGGCAAGTAATTTACTTGTTATCGATCTGGCATTTTAACTGCAGGAATTCTGCTAAATGTCGTGAAGGAGCTCTATTGGGATTCGAGTGCCTCTGTGAAACACTTGGTAGATTATATGAACCGTAAGTAGGCAGTTCTTCTTGGTCAAAAGATTGAGTTCTTCACCATTCCAATTGTTGACTGATATCATTTCCCCCTTTATGGTCTCAACTGATATCTGTCTAGGTATGTGATTCAAATGTTGCCGTTGCTTTTGGTTTCTTTCTCTGATCAAGTTATAGCAGTTCGTGAGGCTGCTGAGTGCGCTGCCCGTGCAATGATGTCTCAACTTAGTGCTCACGGGGTGAAGCTTGTCCTTCCGTCTCTTTTAAAGGTTCTTATTTCACTATCCAATACTATCTATAACTGTATTAGGTAACTGTTAAAATGTAGTTCGTTGTCAAATTAAAAATTTGCCCATATGGTTTTTGAGTATATTATATTAGTAAATACGCAACAAATCATTCCCAACATTACATTGTTATTATACTCTCTATTCCTGCTATAATGCTTGAAATTTCAAAACTAAAAGATACTTTTTGTGTCACATGTTGTGATCGTCCACTTATTATTAGGAAATGTAAATTCCATTTGGATTTACATTATCTTGAAAGTTGGTTAGTTGTTTGCAATAGTGTATTATAGCATAAAGGTAAAATGTATTGGATTTTTACTCTACCTCGAGAATGAGTTAGTTCATTCAAATAAATTGCCTTCAATTTTCGTGTTTGTATGACCAAGGGCTAATTTGGATAAAAAAATAGCTTGGTTATACGATCTCATAAACCTAAATGTTGCAGATATATTTTTGATATGTAAAAATGCAGCAAAATATATAAATGGATCTTTTCTAATTTTTTATATAAGCATGCATTTAACAACATATCTAGTCATATTTCTAATGTAGCCTTGCAGTCAAGCTAGATTTGCCACAATAACTTGTGAATATGCTGTCTGCAACCAGAAGATGTTTTGACTGATTGTCCAAGAAAGGACAAGCCTGTGGAAACTCCTTAAAAAATTCTTCTTTACATGTGCAGCACCAGAGAGATCAAAGTCAACTTATAACCATTGTATAGAAACCCGTAGAATTTACTATTTTTCTCTTAAAGTAGCACTACGTCGGAGGAGAAATGGTTGGCTGCCCACCTATAGTAGTCCTTGCGTAGAGCTAGGTCAAGCACTTGTGAGGCAAATTCACTATTGTCAAATTTTCCTACTATTTGGTGAAATGGTCTTAAAATGTGATGTCTAGTCCTCTTGGGAGGTTGGAGGGTTTGTAATTTTGATGTGGTTTAATTGTGTTTTTTCTGAGGAAATGGTATGTTGTTATGCATATGAGAAAGTGTTTGGAGAATGGAGGTGGATGCTAAATATGGGAGTTCTTGGGGTTAGTTGAGTTATAATATGGTTAATGGGTTATAATGTTGTATGGTGTTGACCTTCGGTAAATTAGAATAAAAAATTGTAGGGGATTCATTTGCCTGCTAGGGATTTGTGGCGGGATGGTTTGGAAGTATAGTTTTCGCATTGTATGTGTGTGGTGTGTGTATACAAAAGGCTGAGAACTATAGTAATGGGGTTCGTCTTTAATCTAGAACTCTTAGAATGTATTTAGGCATATTATTTTGTATACCATGAGGTACAAAGGCTGAGAACCTTAGTAATAGGGTGTGCAGAAAAATAACTCTTAGAATGTATTTAGGTAGGGGGTGTGTGTGCAGAAAAATAACTCCATGAGGTACAAAGGCTGAGAACCATAGTAATAGGGTGTGCAGAAAATTAACTCTTAGAATGTATTTAGGTATATTCTTTTGTATACCAGGTATATTTTTTTGTATAACTCTTAGAATGTAGTTAGGTATATTCTTTTCCAAAACTGCACCTCTCAAGCAAGCAAAATAGAAATTCCCATTTGACGTGGGCATAAGCCTTCTCCATAGCCAACTTAAATAAAATACCTAGCATTTCCTGCTTTAATTTGGCTACCTAAACATTCATTGGCAATTGGCATCGAGTCAGGAATTTGTTTCCTTTTTACCTATAAAAAAAAAGAATTTTTTTCCCTTTAACAAAAGCATTCTAGGGTTCGAAATATTCTTCTCCATGACTGTGGTCATACAATTGTAAGAGCTTTGGATATGATTTTGTATACCCCATTAACAAGGCCAATAGGGAGAAAATCATTCACATCCAAAGCCTCGGCCTTCTTTAGGATAAGTCAAATGACGGTTGTATTCAAGATTTTTCGAACTTTTCATATGAAAAAACGTAACGTCCCAATTAAATGTCCTATCTACATGTCCCATATTCCAAAAAGACTAGTCAACGTTACAAGTGGAGTCCCATTGTAATGTTAGAAAGAGCAAAAACTTCTCATTCTCAAGTATTGTGGAATCTCATAACCACCTATCTTATCCTTTTATCATATAGGGTATCGCAATTTTCCCTGTTAAAATTTGACGTCCTCGTCGAGCCCATCCGTCATAAGTGACATGGCTCAAGTTTATTTTTTTTGTTAAGAGTAGGCTATGCCATTTATAATGTTCCAATAGAAAACTTTAACCACATGAGCTATACTCCAAGAGGATTACTTAATAGTACAATTGGAGTTTTATTAGAACATTAGAGAGCAATAATTTCTTGTCAGAAAACTAGGTTTTGTGAATAATGGCTGAAGTGAAGGCCTTGAGATTTCTGTATCATATAATATAATCTGTACAAAGAATTCTATACAAGGAAATAAATAAGTACATGCTAATTCTATCCTTATACAATCTGTTAAATATTATGTTAATTATACAAGGATGGAAATATGGAAAGAAATATGGATAGCTTTGCTGTCCATTGACAACCTTCTTTAAATTGATGCGGGTTGATCAACGAGCATCAATTTGCTACATAGGAAGCAATTTCGATGGCGAGGGAGAGCCGTAGTGAAGATGTCAGCAATTTGTAGTTAAGTGAAAATATGTGGAAGTGTAATAACACGAGCTTCAAAGGCTTCACGTATAGAATGATAGTTGACTTCAATATGCTTTGTGCGCTCATGATAGACAAGATTGATCGTGATTTGAATAGCACTTGTATTATCAGCATATAAAGGAGTAGGATTAGTCTCAGAGAAGTCTAACTTTGCAAGTAAACCTCGAAGCCAAATAATCTCGAACCAAGTAAGAGACATTGCACGATACTCAGATTCTATGGATGACTTTGAAACTCTATCTTGTTTCTTACTTTTCCAAGAGATCAATGCATCACTTAAGAACACACACCAACCAAAGATGCAGTGACATGTATCAACACAACCAGCCCAATCAGCGTTGCTGTAGGCAGCGAGGGTGGGATAATTGCTTGTAGGAAAGAATTATCCACGGGCAGAAGTGCCTTAAATATACTGTATGATCTGACGGACAGTAGCCAAATGAAGATGACAAGGAGTCTGAAGAAACTGGCTGACTTGCCGTATAACAAAAGAAATATCTGGTCTAGTAATGGTGACATAGACAAGGCTACCCATCAACTTTGGGTATAAATTGGGATTAGCAAGTAAGTCACCTTTCTCTTTGTGAAATTTGACATTTAACTCCATAAGAGTATCAACAGAAGTGACTTCTTGTACGCCAGCAGTAGCCACCAAGTTACTAGCATACTTATGTTGATTGAGTGAAATACTAGATGGACTACGATGCACATTAAGACCCAAAAAATAAGTAAGAGACGCAAGATCTTTCATATGAAAGGATTCTGAGAGATGAGTCTTACGGTATCCAAGCAAAGCAGAATTGGAACTAGTAATCAGAATATCATTAATATAAACCAAAAGAACAACAATATCCATGTCTGATTTTTGAAGAAACAAGGAAGTGTCATACTTGCTCTACTTGAATGAAAATTGTAATAAAGCGGTTCGAAATTTATCAAACTAGGCCCTTGGAGTTTGCTTGAAAGCATAAAGGGAGCAACGAAGTTTACACACCTGTGCAGCCGGATAGAAAAATAATCTTGGGGGTGGCTTCATATAAATATACTTTTTAAGATCCTCATGAAGAAAAATATTCTTGACATCCATTTGATGTAGTGACCAATCCTTAAAAGCATCAAGAGCTAGAATAGTATGAACAATAGTCATCTTAGCCACTTGAGCAAATGTTTGTTCCTAATTGATACCATATTCTGGATTATTCCCAACTGCAACAAGTTGAGGTTTATAACAGTCCAAACTGCCATCAGATCGAACCTTGACTGAGTAGACCCATTTGCAACCCAGAGGAGTAATTTTGGGAGGACAAGACTCAATGTCCAGGTGTGATTGCCTTTAGAGCGGCAATTTCTTCCTGCATAGCTTGTCGCCAATATTCATTCTTGGCAGCTTGTGAGTAGGATGTGAGAATATCAAAATTGGACAATGTAGGAGTAAGAGCTGAAATAGAAGTACTAGAATTGGAAGAAAGAAACTCATACCTATTTGGGGTTATAGACACTCGGGGAAAGCAGCGTACCAATAGCACTGAAGGTGCTTCAACTGACTGAATCTAGAGGGTGGTAGGATTAGATATTGGATAACCCACCAGAAGAGACTATAGTTGAGAATGTCTCGTATACACCATGCTTGGTTTAAAACGAGAGTTGAAGGGAGGAGGATTAGAGAAATGCGGCTCAAAGGAGGGGAGGACCATAGTAGTAGAGGAGGATATAGATGATATAGGAAAAAATGTTAATTTTTAAAGAAAATAAAATTCATAGAAATGCGTGTATGATGTAATGTAGAATCATAGCAAACAAATCCCTTTTGACACACATTATATCGTAAAAATGCGCATCTAATAGATTGAGCAGATAATTTATGTCACTCATGAGGAGATAAATGAACAAAACATAGACAACCAAAGGTTTGGAGGTTATTATAACTAGGTTGCTTACCAAACAAGCAGAAATAGGGAGACTCCATTTGTAGGATTTGAAAAAGTAAACGATTTATCGAGTAGTAGTTTTCAGAGCCTTGACCCAAAACTTGGATGGAATAGAGGATTTTCTAACAAGAGAGTACGTACAACATCCAGAATGTGACGATTTTTGCGTTTAGCCATTCCATTTTGTTGTGGTGTAGCCGGACACGAACGTTGATGAATGATACCTTTGAAGCCAACAATTCTTGAAACTCATTAGACAAATATTCATCACTGGAATCTGTGCATAATGTTCTGATAGATGTAGAAATTGATTGTCAAAATACGCGAAAAACTCAGTGAAAGTACGAAAATCGCTGATTTAGAGTGAAGAAAATAGGCCCAAGTGAATCTGCTATGATCATCAATGAAAGTCATAATATTTAAAATTTTCTTGTGAACTAACAGGGGAAGGTCTCCAAACATTACTATGGATAAGATCAAAGTAGTGAGAGGCTCTACTAGCATGTAAAGGGTGTGCAGTGATTCGCTACACCATTTCGGGTGTGTAGTAGTTTCAGGTGTGCACTAATGCTGAAATGAGCATTTGCTTCACCATTTCGGGGGTGCAGTAATTCAGGAGCAGAGGAATCACCTAGAGAAGAGCCATTTGCTGTAGAAGCCGCTGCTGGAGGGTCATGAACAGAAGTCTGAAATATTTGGGCCTGATGATTCTAAAGGCGAATACGACATTATTTGATAGTATGACTCTTTTTCTTGCACTAAGAGCATTATTTATTGGGACAATTAGCAGCAATATGCCCATATGCCTTACAGCTTAAACACTGCAATTTTTTATAATCTTTGGGTGGTCCTTGGCCTTGGACAACATAAGCCACAATTGCTGACCCTGAATTGTAATGAGAGTGCTCTAGATTAGCTTGAGTACTAAGATGTTCTTCGTGAAGTAATTCACCGAAACAAATATCAAGAGAAGGAACCAGAGATCGATTCAGCAAAGAGGAGCGAACAGATTGAAATTTAGGGCGTAGTTTCAAAAGAAAATGATCACGCCGACTATTCTCATGAAGACGTTGAATAGTTGAAAGAGCAGCAACAGGAACATCCGCTATAACAAGATCAGTATACTCGTTCCAAAGAGTCAGTAATCCCGACTAATAATCTTGGATGGAAAGACTGCTATGCTGGAATGTGGCAATCACATGCTCTAACTGAAAGCGACGAGCATTATCATCTTAATGATAAACCTTTTTCAAGTAATTCCATATGGATTGAGCGGAGTGATGTGGCTGCAAGTTGGTGACAAGATTTGGTTCCATTGAATCAAGAAGCCAAGACATGATTCGTGCATCAAGCACAACCCATGAAGGAGAACACCCGGAATCTTTAGATTTGTTAGAAGTGGATGTTTGTGCGACATCCGTGCCATCAATGTGAACCTAATTGCCGAAACACGTAGAACTGCCAAAACTCCAAGCCCAAGTGTCGGGTTGACTAAGAAACTGCACAGACTTCACCGAAATGAAGAAGCCCACTGTTCTGAGAGGCACACGACCATAGAAATACTGAAAGGACCAAGATAAGGCTGCGTCGACAGGCACCTAGGCCTCAAAAACTGCCGAAAACAGCAACACAACCAAAACTTCTGGAGAATATTTGTGGGTGCAACACAGAAACTACCGAAGCACCCTCGAAACCTAGAAAAGAAAAAAAATTCGAAAGAGAAAGTTGAACTCAACAGATGGCTCTGATATCATGTCAGAAAAACAAGGTTTTGTGAATTATGGCCAAAGTGAAGGCCTTGAGATTTCTGTATCATAAATAAGTATATGCTAATTTTATCCCTATACAATCTATCAAATATTATGTTAATTATACAAGGAAGGAAATATGGAAAGAAATATGGTCAGCTTTTCTGTCCATTGACACTTCTCCCTCCCAATTAATATGGGATCTTATAGACTACCTACCTTATCCTTTTATCATACGGGATATTACAAAAATCTTCATGATATCCTTACCAACATCCCAACAAGTTCAAAAGATGCCATTGAGAAATCATTCTGATCTGAGGTCTTATTTAAGCCATCCCTTTTATCACTTGTTGAACCTCTTCCTCTTTAAATGGTCTTTCCAACTGACCAGCACTCAGAACATCAATAGACTCAAAGGCTAAACCATGAAGTTTAGGCCTCCAAGTAAATTGCTCTTTTAAATGACTTCGTAAAAGTGGGCAATGTGATCCTTGATCTCAGAGTGCTCCAAACAAATATGACCATCAATGTGAAGCATCTCAATGGCGTCGTTCCGCTGTTGTGAGTTGGCCACTTGATGCAAGAACTTTGTGCACTTATCCCTTTCTTTCAACCACTAGATTTTTGCCTCCATGAAATCTCTTCTATCATTGCACCCTCTCAAGCTCCAATGCAATATGACGTTTTCTCAATGTCACTTTGTTTGAAAATGCAGCTCTCTCCTCCCTTCCCTCCTAGCCTTGCAACTCCTCATGAAGACATTTCTTCTAACAATCAAAATTTTTGAATGCTTGGCCATTCCACATCTTTTGGTCATTCTTTAGAACTTTTTACTTTTCTTGCCAATATAAAATTGGGAGTGCCATGAATTTGATAAGAAGATCACCACTGTATTAGCTTGTCCACAAAACAATCAATTTTTAGCCACATATTTTTGAATTTGAAATATCTTTTACCCTTGCGAATATCTCCCTGCAATCCAACAAAATAAGAGGGTGGTTCGGACAAATTTGAGGCAGCCTCATCTGGCAGATATCCGTTAAATGAGCCTCCCTTGAAGGGGAAATGAGGAGCTTGACATTGAAATCCCCTCCTATGCCCCAAGGCACCTCCCCACCAGCAACAAAAACGAACAATCTCATCCCACAATAGCCTTATGGTACTATCTTAATTCGGACCATAGATACTTGCAAAAGCCCACACAAATCCATCTTATTAAAAGCTTCCATCAACCAAATCCAACTTATTTTCCTGCAAGCATACAATATCAACCTTTGAAAGGCAAAGAAAATTCTTGATACGTAGGCACTTATTAAGATCATTCAAACCCCGAGCTTTCTAAATAATCTTGCGCTTCATAAAGACAAGGGAGTCTGTTTATCTCTCTTTCACCTTTTGTGGCTGATTTAGAGGAGAGAGAATGTCTCTACTCGATAGCAATGAGTAAGGCTTGAATTCAAAGCTGTCGCAAGAAAGCCCCACATAGTCTTGAATCTCTTTTACTTTTTTAAGCACCCATTTCGATGAAAATCCTGCCGAGTTATGACATGGACCAATGAGCATAAGGGCACAAGATCAACTCCAACCTCTTCCCTCCCTTGGATAGAGGTTCCTACGCAATCCTTTACCCTAGGAACTAATTGCATCTCCTCAAACATCTGATCCTTTCCCCAAGACCCCTGTGCATTCTCAATTGAAAAAACTAGGAGAAAAATCATGAGATACCAGCTCCACAACACCTTTCTCAGTTTGGCCTGCCAACTGTTATGTTCAGGGTGTTGATCCACATGGAGTTGAAGAAATACTACAAGATGTAAGATTAAGGGCAAAAATTAAATGAAATAGGGCAAGAATCTGAAATTTCTACCTAAAGTACATAATTAAAGTGAGACTTATGCACAAATAAAAAGGCAAGTAAAGCTTTAGGCTTTCATCAACTGGATCCAATACTCTGAATTTTTCAATCCAAAATATATCCATAATTAAGAATTATAACACAAAATTTCTAATCGGAAGATATGACATTATATTTTATCTATTTTTTCAAATTTAATTCTAAAATTTATTCTCGCTTTACTAATCATAGTTTTCATGTACAAAAAGAAATATCAGATCTAAAGACGGCCCTATGTTTACAAACAATAGCGTTGCAGAAGATTAGATCAATGGCATGAAAAACTTGTTAAGTCACAATCATGTATTCATAATCCTATAGTTCAACAAAATCAAATAGCAAGATTTAATATAATTGTCTCAAACTTATAATATATAAAAAAAAAATAGAGCTGAATTCTAAAATCTTAAACAATACTATGAATTGAAATAAATCAAACTATTTTCACCAATCAATTTCTACCCTAGACTTTACTCAAGATATAGTTCACCATGGAAGAACTAAAAAATAAGAGTAATTTTCCTTTATAGTCTTCAGAACTGAACCATCTATCCTCGCCTTCTCCTTAATTTCGTGCTAATGATATGCTTATATAGGGTAGGAAAGAAACCCTAATGTCTTCATGATTTCCACACAAAAAAATTGCCTAAATTTTAGGACTCAGCATGGAAGCCACATACGCGCTTCAGGAGTATGAATTTAGAAGCCTGTATTAGAGACAAATTATTTACCTGGTATCTTTTTTATTTATTTATTTATTTATTTTATTATTAATTTGGTCTTCTTGTGTACATCCAATATGCCTTCCGCATTATAAATAAAATTTTTGATCGCTCATTAGAAGTAAAGTGTCATGCCCTGCAATGTGGCGGATTTGTCGGTTTGTTGGAAAGGGAGGCTTGCTTGTCCTTAGAGTGAAGTGTTGTTGAGGATGATTTCCGGTTGTTTATTGTTGTGCATCATGAGAGAAGATTCGAGGGGAGTTTAGGGATTAAGGAAAAGACCTTGGTGAGTCTTCGAGACTGTTTTCTGTAAACACACTGGGTAGTTGCTTATTTTAGTGACACTATAAATGGATAGTTGTGTTATAAAACTAAAAAGAAAAATACTACTATTGCAAGAGAAATGTAAAAGAAACTCTCTGAAACTTTCTTCTTTCTCTATATTTTTTTATGAATTTCATTACAACTGAAGCCCATATTTATAGGTGTTGAAGCTACTATGCAAGTCACTATGCAGATTTTAAAATAATAGTGGTGGGGTCATTCACATAATTTAGTGGTGGGACAGGGGGCGGCGCCGTTTCGTTCGTTCATTTACAATTCATAACACTCTCCCTTGAATGACCACCCATAAAGAATCTGCCTCGTTAAGACCTTGCCAAGGAAAAACCCAGTGGGAAAAAAAACGAATGGCGAAGGAAAAAGAGTACAGTCTCTTTATGTATCCACAAGTGCTTTAAGATTGCCTCATTAAAACCTTGCAAAGGAAAACCCAATGGGATAAAACCTTAGCGAAGGAAAAATAGTACAATCAGCACAAGTCTTCAGGACTTTTACTCCCCCTGGAAAGTGCATGACAATAGTTTTTGAGTCTTCACATTTTAATATTCTGCACAATTTTCTTGAATGTCGCAGTTGGTGATGTCTTCGTGAATAAATCTGTCAGGTTATCACTTGATCGTATATTTGATATATCCTCCTTTGATTTGAGTGATACAAGTAGCATTATTTTCGTATAAAATTGTTGAGTCATTGATCTCAGCCAAATATACTCTTGACTTGTTTCATGAATTGCAATAAACTCTGAGTGATTTGAAGATGAAAAATAATATCTGGTTGACAAATTTAATAGAAATCTGATACCTGCAGTAATACTTAAACTCCCCCTGATAATATGCGTTAGTGTTTCAAGTAATAAGCAAATATGATTTCAGTATATATAACAAGTTAAGAATTCAAACACGATCTCCAACTAAATAATGCATTAGAGAGAGTATGATAATATTTTCATCTAAAATTTTCTCCCCCTCATTCGGCGTTATTAGGAAGAACTTGTTTATATTCGGCGGAAATAACATTGGAAACCATCTATGTATGATAAAAGCTGTAAAAGTTTTGAGATTTAATATTATCGGTTCGGCGGAAAATCAAATTCGCTTGACATTGTGGACAAACGAGATCTTGAAGAGATTTGAAGGTTTCGGGTTGTTGTTTAAATATAACCAATTTTACCATTGGTTTACTCCAGCAAAAAGATTTCACATTCCTCATAGATTTAGTTGTTGTTCATCCAGAACGATATTATGTCTGATAGAAATTCTAATGTTCCAGATTTAAACCATGAACCTTTTATACCTCAACCACTTATATTTTCTCCTGAGGCTGTAAACACCATGATAGGAGCAGAAATATATCTATCTAGTAAATCTGATCCTGAAATTGTTGCAGCATCAAGAATCCTCAGTGCTCAATATGCTGCTTCTCTTACAACCATGTCACAGAGGCTATTGGAGAGAACGAGTGAGGTTGATCATCTTAAAAATCAAATATCTGAGTTGCATCAAACGCTTGCAATTAAAGATAGAAAAAATAAAGATTTAAAACAAGAAAACAAAGAGCTGAAGAAACTTGTAGACTGGTATTCTCGTGACCTGAAAACACGAGTAGAAGAGCTGGAACGAGAAAGAACTCAGATACAAAGTCAACAACAGCAGCTGACGGCAGAGGCTCAGCGTTTACAAGAAAATAGGGATAGCTGTAATTAATCTCGCTGGCTTTTAAAATTATGCATCCAGCATATCTTGTAAAGTGAGATTTGAAGAGATGATGGTTTGTCTTGTTCTTATTTCCATTTCTATAAGAACCGTCTTTAGCTTCATTTAGTACGCATCAAATCTTCTTCTCATATCTATAATTCATCTGTATTTGTATTCTTATTCTACAAATTTCTAATGGCTCATCAATTTCCTTTTATTATTTCTCACAATCAACATATGAGGTATCCTTCACCTCAATTACAAGTTGATCCTGCATCTTCCGCAGGTGCAATGTTGCAGCAAGCAAATGATCTGGCTAATAAGTCAGATCATGAAGCTGTTTATGAGTTGGTGACTCTCGGCACCCGATACTCCTCCTCTATTGTTGGATTTTTCAACCGATTACAATCTAAAAATCGTGAGATTGAGGAGCTTAACGAGAAGGTTTCTGTACTTCAACGACTCGTTCAAGAGTCTGACAAAAAAATTGCAGACTTAAAGCAGGAGAATAAGGATTTAAAATCCTTACTTGCCTCTTCATTTCGACTGCCTAATCCTTTAGATAAGGATGGTATGTTGCTTTATGAAGAACAAATGCATTTGAGAGATGAGGCTAGAAGTCTCAAATTCTTATAACTCATCTATGAATTGAATAATAAGATATTTCCTTTTCAAATGCATTCCTTGAATTTATAGCAACCCTTGTAATCTTTTCAAGAGTTCTAACAAGGTAAATCATCAACGTAAACTGCAATAATGACGAATCCGGATTCTGATAAAACACATGAACATATAGGATTATTCTTAAATCCTTCTTTCAATAGATACTCGTTGATTCAATTATACAACATGTGTCCGGATTGCTTTAACCCATGTAAAGATCTTTGAAGCTTTATAAAGTACATACTCCTAAATATACTTGGATTAGATGCTTCAAGTATCGTAATAATCTAATGATGCTTATAAATATGCAGTGACCACATTCATTAACTGCATATCTAATCCTTTTGTAATAATCAAATCAATTAAAAATATGAATGTGATTGCATTCATACCAAGGAAATATGTTTCCTCATAATTGCTCAGGTTTCTACTGGAAACCTTGTGCGACAAATTATACGGCATAAATTCATTTCGCATTACGCTTTCGTATAAATACTCACTTATATATGACAAATATTACACCTTTTGGTATTTGGACAACAGGTCCAAATGCATCTCGCTTTACTAGCGAGTTTAATTCAGTTTTAATAACTACTTTCCATTTTGGCTAATCATTTCTACGTCGACATTCTTCGACGATTTTTGGTTCACTTTTTTTTCATTACTTCTGGTAATATCAAGTGTTATCATATATATTGTCGACAACAGTTTTATTTCTATCCATAAATTTTTCAGTACTCATGAAATGTATTGAGATCTCATAATTCCTCTTCAGGGGAAAACATTTCATGAAACACCTCTACCGGAGGTTCCTCTTCAGGAGGTTTATACTCTTCAGAGTTTTCTATTCAGGAGTTATACTCTTCAGGAGTTTTCTCTTCAGGAGTTACACTCTTCAGGAGTTACCTTTTCAGGAGGATTATATTTTATACAGAAAATACGGTGTCTTCATGAGCACCGATTTTTATTTTTCTTGTGCACCAATAGGTCTTCAACGCTTCAGGTGTATCTTAGACTCATTTATTGCTGTTTTAACAACTCGTCCTTCAGGGACTTCAATTCTTGCTTAAGTATTAACAGCAGTAATATATGATTTTACAACACCTTTAGTGTCAGTAAATACATCATGTAATTGATTTGCAACACTTTGCAGATAAATAATCCTCTGAACTTCTGGTTCACATTTATTTGTAAGAGGATCAAATTTAAACAGGACTTTATTATCCCAAGTAATTTCTTGTCGTGCTTCAGGCACCGATATTTCATTATTTCAAAACATGATGAAATATTAATAAACTTATATATAAAAACTTAGTATAAATAAATCAAGTGCTTGGCCGTACAACAGGTACGTGACTACTGTTTGGTCATATTACATCTATGACAAATATCTTCATCTTTTTATGAAAAATTATTCGAGGGCCTTTACCCTTCTCTGAGTTTGATCACTTCTGGTGATACGATATATTTTTATCATCTTTAGTGTTGTCGCTTTTGGGACCAACACTTTTATAATTTTTCTACCACGTCTACGCCCTTAGTTCCTGTTCACTTCTGGGAATTGTGTAAATTCGATATCATTAATAGGACGTAACTGGTGTAACAAAAACTCATTATTTAGCTCAATCACTGGAAGACAAAACAAAAGTTCAGAATATTTGTTGAACTTTCACTCTCGATATTGCTACTGCAGGAGCACATTCGAGGTATGAAAAATAATGTCTTCTTTTATATATCATCATCAGTGATATTTTTACTGTATAATTTTAATATTGAGCTGATTTTAAAGAGTGCAGAATATTCAATACCACTCTTAAAATCTTGCAACTTCAGGTGCAATAAATCATAATGATCTTTTGAGACGATTACATCTTCTGGTGTTTATATCACTCTCTTAATTTATTTCACACAGTAAAATGATTTTTCATCATGAGATACACAGCACGGTCGTTCAGGGACACATGGTTTTCTTCTATGATTGTATCTTTCAAGTTCATCATTATATCCAAATAGATCTAATCAAAGATCTTGGATAAATAACATTTTTCGGAAATGTCAATAGTAATAAATCTCAATATTTGACATTATATTACAAAAATAAATCTGTGAATTTAAGAAATATATTCACATTATCATGAGGATAAAAATAAAATTTTATCAAGTAATATTTAGAAATATTACCTTTAATATTTATCTCAAGGACTGGAAATAATATATTGAAAAACTTACTTGAAGTATAAGACCATTAGCTTCAATATCGGTAGAACCTCGTGCTGATAACGTGTTATAAAACTAAAAAGAAAACTACTACTATTGCAAGAGAAATGTAAAAGAAACTCTCTGAAACTTTCTTCCTTCTCTATATTTTCTTATGAATTTCATTACAACTGAAGCCCATATTTATAGGTGTTGAAGTTACTATGTAAGTCACTATGCAAGTCACTATGCAGATTTTAAAATAATAGTGGTGTGGTCATTCACATAATTTAGTGGTGGGACAAAGGGCGGCGCCGTTTCGTTCGTTCATTTACAATTCATAACAAGTTGCTTATTTTACTGGTTTTTTTTCTTTATAGTTTTTAGGATTTTATTACTGTTTCTTGGTTTTTTAAATGGGTGTTTCTCATTTGTACCTGGGCGTCACCTCTTTTGATCATTAAAAAATTGGAACTTATAAAATCCAACTAATTATAAATCTTAACACCTTTGATTTGTAATTACACTCTTGGATTAGCAAATTACAATTAGAGCATCCAGAATTACTAAAACTATAATTGTGGCCCATCCATAGATATGCATAAAAAGTTAATCTAAATGAGGTTCACTGTCATTTAATTTTTCTACATTCTAGTTATTTACTTCATGATCACGAAAGATTAATCAAAATGAAATTATGGTCATTTATTTTACTAAATACCAGGTGTTGACCATGATAATTGATCACGTCAGCTTGCTTAGGGGCGCATTTATATCTTCATAGGGGACACAGACGGTCTTACTATAATTATTGGTCTCGCCCCTATTTTGGGAGAGCCCAGCACATCCTGTCTTCACTTCCCTGTCCCAATTGAATAGAGTAAAACCGAGCATAGAATGAAGCAAAGAGCTTAATCTCTCAATACTGCCTGCTGTGATAAATTTTACTTACTGATTAAAGCCATTTGAAATCTGCCAGTTGTTTGCCCTCGAAGGATATTTGATCCATAAGGTATCAAATCCAGAAAAAAATACCCTCCTAAGAAGAAGATCTCCACACCACATATTGTGCCATAACTTTACCATGGGTCATTTTCCACCTCATATAGGTTGAATTCTGTACAAAGTAATTCTAATGCCCTTTGACAAATGAAATCTCTTCCACTCACCCCATTTTCATTTCATCCTGGCCTTTAGACGTCATTATTTTTTAAATGTAACCCTTGCTACCAAAGTTATATTAGGTTTATTTAGTAATTTTTTGCTTTTAAGTTGTAATTTTATTATGTAAATATCTTCTCAGGGTCTTGAGGATAAAGCTTGGAGAACAAAGCAAAGCAGTGTACAACTACTTGGTGCTATGGCTTACTGTGCTCCTCAACAACTATCCCAGTGCCTCCCTAAGATTGTGCCCAAACTGACAGAGGTCTGTCTACAATTGTAGTATCGACTATTAATTTATTCTCTCTGAAATAAACATAGGTCGTCTTGACCATTATTATTGCTTTTAACTGTAGGTTTTGACAGATACCCATCCCAAAGTCCAGTCAGCAGGGCAAATGGCCCTTCAACAGGTTATTGTTTGTTATGGGTTATTAATGCTGTTACGTTTTGTATGTAATTTGTGTTGTGAATTACTAATGCTGTTAATTTTTATATGCTTTTACTAATATTGTTCGTGCAAATCTTAGGTTGGGAGTGTAATAAAGAATCCAGAAATAGCTTCCCTTGTTCCTACTCTTTTAATGGGTCTTACTGACCCCAATGACCATACAAAATACTCGCTAGATATCCTACTCCAAGTAAGCTCTTCAACCTTAAATTTGTGATGAATCACTTAAGGTTCATCTATCTTGTTCTTGCTCTAAGGTAAGATCGACTCTTTGCAGACGACATTTGTTAATTCAATTGATGCCCCTTCCCTTGCCCTTTTGGTACCTATAGTGCATAGAGGGCTAAGGGAGAGAAGTGCTGATACTAAAAAGAGAGCTGCGCAAATTGTTGGAAATATGTGCTCCTTGGTTACAGATCCAAAGGATATGACTCCTTACATAGGGTTGCTTCTTCCTGAAGTGAAAAAGGTACCTTCTTTTCTAGACTTTTGTACATTTTGATCTTTTTAGGGAAGCCTATCCTCATTTATGGTTTCAATGCAACAGGTTTTGGTGGATCCTATTCCAGAAGTTAGGTCAGTTGCAGCGAGGGCCCTTGGATCCCTTATAAGAGGGATGGGAGAAGAAAATTTCCCAGATCTTGTTCCATGGTTGTTTGATACACTTAAATCTGATAATAGCAATGTTGAGCGCTCCGGAGCTGCTCAAGGGTTGAGTGAGGTAAGAATTGTTATCCAAATTTACTTCACTTTGATTTCTTTTAATTTGATTATTGTAGCTTATTTCCTTTCCATCTAATTGGGTTTTCCACATACTTTTGCACGGCCTTATGATTGGGGATGTATAAGAATACTTTTCACGTGCTGATAAATGTTTGAATATGCCTATCTCCACTCTCCCTGTGCTAAAAAAAAGAGGTGAAAGAATTGCAGTTTTTTTTTTTGAAGTAAATGTAATTTATTCAATGTCAAAAGTGGTGACATCTCTATACACAGTGACTGTTCAAATATACACCTAAACATTAGAAGAAAAAGACGAAAATCTGATATTGGGGATGGTATCACAATTATGAACAACTGCCCAAAGAAGGGGTTTTAATGAACAGGAAAATTTAATATTGGGGACGGTATCACAATTATGAACGACTGCCCAAAGAAGGGGTTTTAATGAACATGACTTTGAGCTTGTCCATTGATTATTATAGTCTCCGGAGCTGATCGTTTTGTGCCCTCCATCGGCACCATGTTAGGCTAGAAGGAAACAATTCCTACAAAACTTCACAGTGATGCTGATATTTGCCACACTTAGAAGCATTACCTAATCCACTCCAAGTAGATTGAAAGTGTGTTCCACAAAGTAGTTGTGATTTCATGATGGAGCAAAAGATTGTCCACTATTTCTCCAGTCTTCAGCACATACAACACTGATTAACGACCTATACATACTTTTTCCTTAATGGTTATGCTTTTTACAAGTATGGTGTGAACGCACTATTTATTCTGGGACCTATAATTTCTTTTGCATAGTAAAGATCAAAATACCAATACCTTTTCTTTATCTAAGCTGATAAGACAGACACCGCACTTCCACATCAACAATGTGTTTGTTTTGTCAATAAACGGGAGTGCAAATATATTTATTCTTTCCTTCAATTATCCAAAGTGAGAATCATACTTAAAAACAGTTATCCACGCAAGGAAGCCACCCACTTGTGGAGCCATAGTTCAACAACTACTTTTCCAATGAACAAAATTTTACCATGTGTATATTTGGCATTATATATGGACAGGTATAAGAACTTGTGAGAAAGATTACACACTAAGCTTCTTTTTCTTAGAAGGGTTCCAAAAAATTTTTTTTGCAGCTTCACATCAAAATCCAGTAGAGTGTTTGAAATTGAGAATTTCGGTCTAGACAACCTCCCGAATATGTGCTGCTCTAAAGATGCAAAAATTCTGTTGGGGGTCCCTTAAAGAAGTCCAATAGGTTAGCCTTTGAAGCTTCCTGCACTCGTGCAATATTGAATGCCTCTGGGGGATCTTTGTTATGGCCCTATCTTCATGCCATATAAATTATGCCAGAACCTGATCCTAAAGCCATCTGTCACGTCAAATCTAGTATGGCTATAAGAAACCCTTTCATATTCTGATATTTTTCCACAATCTCTCTCACATGCAGCCCGTTTAACTCCTTATAACAACACTCATCTCAGGCATTACCAAAGTTCGAGCCCACTACATCTTTCCACATGACCTCCCTTTAATGTTGGTAATGCCAAAGCCACTTCCCTAAAAGGGCCTTATTGAACAAAAGCAAGTTTTGAACTCCTGCCATTTTCAGTAAAATCCCGTTTCCCTATAAAAAGAAAGTATTGAACTCCTAAACCTCCCTAAGAAACTGGAGAGCCACCTTTGCCCATTTTACTTTGTTAAAGTTGAACTCTTCAACCAATTTGCTTCATAAAATGTCTTACTGTAACTTCTTTATTTGGTTGGTCACGTTAGTGGGAAGGGGGAACAAATAAAAGAAATATGCAAGCATTAGGAAATAATGCTCTTGATGGATGCGATCATACTTCTTGCAGACAAGCACATTCTCTTCCATCCAGCATACTGGTTCTCAATCTTCTTGCTAAGCTTGTCCTTGAAAGTGGCACTCAAGGGGAGAGGACAAGATATTTCATACCTTCCCCCCCCCCCCCCCAACACCACCCAAAACCAATATATTAACCAGTTAGAAACATTACCTATGTGAACAATCTCTGACTTGGCCAAATTCCTTTTCAATCCAAAAACAACATCAACGCATTAAAAAGGTCCTCAAGCAGCATAGGTGGCTTGAGTTAGTCCAGTAAAATATTAAGGTATGATTTGTAAACAGTAGGTGAGAAATGTTTAGTAGACCAAGATCACTAGCCTTGACAAAAATGTCAGAGAAAAAAAAACCCTCAATCAATGGTTGCTGATAACATTTCGCTTGGTGAATCCCTAACAACAACGACTAGATCCAAACATGTATCTAATTTGCTTGGAAAATGGATTGCCCTGCCGATGTTCACCATTTTTCTCCAAAGCCACATTGTCCTAGCAAGATATTGAAGAAATTCGAACTAAAATGATTGTTGGTGTTTTCATTATTTAATTTGCAAAGTACTCTTGGCTCACCTGAATTGAGCCTATTATCTAAACATTCTTAGACAGTAGGCATTGAGCCTAAAATGTTAATAGCTCTAACAAACGCATTCTGTGGCTTTGAAATAATCTTCTTAACAACTCTATTAACTGATTTGAAAGAACTTAGCAATTATCTTGTATGACCCATTGACAAGGCTAATTGGACGAAACCCCTTGATATCAAGTATCCCTGTTTTTTGGGTACTAGGTGCTATGAAGATTACATTCAAACTTATTTTGAACATGCCTTTAGCATGAATACAATAAAATCATTCATAATACACTCCTTCAATAGCTTCCAGCAATCCTGAAAAATGCCAAACAAACAGTAGGCATTGAGCCTAAAATGTTAATAGCTTTAGCAAATGCATTCTGTGGCTTTGAAATAATCTTCTTAACAACTCTATTGACTGATTTGAAAGAACTTAGCAATTATCTTGTATGACCCATTGACAAGGCTAATTGGACGAAACCCCTTGATATCAAGTATCCCTGTTTTTTGAGTACTAGGTGCTATGAAGATTACATTCAAACTTCTTTTGAACATGCCTTTAGCATGAATACATTAAAATCATTCATAATACACTCCTTTAATAGCTTCCAGCAATCCTGAAAAATGCCAAACAAAACCCATCCAGGCCCAGGGTGTTATCTCCGTTCATAGCTTTCAAGACTTCAAGTACCTCTGATTCCTCCAAAGAATGCTTTGGCGTACTTGCTTCCATTCCTTCAATGAAATAAAAAAAAGAGATCATCCGACTTCAGCCTGCAACATAACTGCTTGCTATATAACTTGTAAAACTACACAATGTGTTGTTGAATGTCTGCTTGATCAGAAGAAATCTTGCTACCAACAGTTAAGGAATCTGAGTAATCATTCCTTCTATTAGGGCTAAGTTGGGAAACATGTCTATGTGAAATATGAGCAAGATCAGAATTGCATGTTTGTAGATAAATCAAGATATCATTTACATATCACATTCTTGTTTAGATGTACAAAGTTTTTGTATATCGCAGTGGTCTGTTGGAATATGGTTCTGCCCATTTCCATCCAATACATAACTGCATGGTACCATACAGCTACATTGGTACGGCACTTTTTTCTTCTGCTCTGTTTTTTTTTTTTAAACTATAGAAATGATATGGCGGGGTGAGTGTAGCTCCACATGCACACATATTTGTAAAGGCACTCGCACCTTCTGTCATGTTGTCATATTTTTGGTTATATTGTGAAAATATTCAATAATCATACTGTAGCTCTGGCATTCTAATGAATAGCTCTGGGTTTTTTATTTTTTATTTACTTATAAAAAAAACTCCCAGTGAACAACATATTATCAAAACTATAAATCATCTAATACTTACCTTTTCCATCGATGCGTTTGAATGCCAGGTTTTTCTGGTTGCCATTCTTTTTTTTTTCTTGGAATAAAAAGAGGACATTATTTGATATCTAGGGTTAGAAGTGCAAAGTCGAAAAGGAATTTTTCTCTTCTCTTTATCTATCAAAAAATTTTGATGGGATGAAACACAGAGACTTGAAAGCCTTAGTTGTGAATTAAAAGAGAAGGGACGTGTAAAAAACCTGACTTAAGTAGAATTCATCCACTGCATTCATTATGTTATTATGTCTCTTATCTATATTGAAAATGGTCGTATCCTTATGTTCAAGGTATATTTTTATGCTCGTCAATTGTATCAAGAAAGTACTGAATATGTATAATGCGGGTGAGAAGTGTGAAATATCTCTTAAGAATTACTGGTATCTGCTAATTATTGAATAGAAAAGGTGCTCCCTTTTGGAAGTGCCACACAATTTGCTTTTTTCTTGTGCTATAATTATTTAGTAATAAAATTTTTACGTTTCACTCTCTAGGTCTTAGCTGCACTCGGGACAACGTACTTCGAGCATGTCCTCCCTGATATTATTCGAAATTGTTCTCATCAGAGAGCATCTGTACGTGATGGATATTTAACACTTTTCAAGGTAAACGCATTTGTATGATTCCTTATCATTACTGTCAGCATTTGTTTCCTTGGCTCTCTGTAATGGATGCCTTATGGAAATTTATTACAGTATTTGCCAAGGTCATTGGGCATCCAATTCCAGAACTATTTGCAACAGGTTCTGCCTGCTATATTAGATGGTAAGTGTGATGTCATTTTGGAATTTCTTCTTGTACTATCTTGTGAGGTTTATTGGTTCTATTCCTGAACACCATATCTGTTATACTTTTAAAGGTCTTGCCGATGAGAATGAATCTGTACGTGATGCAGCACTAGGTGCTGGGCATGTCCTGGTTGAGCATTATGCGACCACGTAAGGATTTTTATGCAGCACCTGTTTTCCTCCCTGCCTCCCTTTCTCGTTGGGTTTTCATAATTAAGAATATATTCTAGACATTTTGCACATTGTTGTTTAAAATGTGAGAAAATTTACTAAATGAGCAGGAAGGGACTTAACAATGAACGCTCTAGGATATTTTATTTTTAAAATTGATATGGAATGGTATTGAAACCTTGAAAGACTAGGGGATGTTTTTTAATTTGTATGTCAAAGCTTTTTGTGAACTTTTTAGTCACCGGGGATTAAGTTGGGGTGTCCTCTATGTAAGTCTGCTGTAACTTGGGAAATCTGCTATGTTCTGAATGTTACAATGATGATTTATTTTCATTTTACAAATTTGTCTTCATATTCTTGTATTTTTTTTTCATTCCCAGGTCCTTACCTCTACTCCTGCCAGCTGTTGAAGATGGTATTTTCCATGATAATTGGCGTATTCGACAGAGCTCTGTGGAACTGTTAGGGGATCTCTTGTTTAAAGTATATGCTCCTCAGCTACTTCCATTGCTATTTTATGGAAAAACTGTATTGCACCCAACAGTTGATTGAGCTCATTGAAATCTATACAAATTTAGCTCCTGAATTGTTTAAAGTATATGTTGGGGCATCTCTTGTTTAAAGTAAAATTTATTAATGGAAATCTACAGAGGTTGTATATGAGAGAAAAAGACCTAGTTAAGAAGAAATATATGCAAGAAAATCATGAACATTGAGCCCATTGAAATTTATAGCCATTTTCCAAAGAAACGACATATTGAAGTAAAGGATTCTAAGATCCTCTAGTGAACGTTCCTTAGCTTTAAAACTCAGACATTTGTGGGAGAGCACATAGACTCCTTTAGTCATTAAGGAGACCAATAGGCTCTTACAACCTCACAATGAAAATGCAAGGGATGCACGATTTGCCACTAGTCATGCACATACAACACCAGGAAGGAATTAAAATAGTCTGCCGTTTCTGTAGGTTATTCATGCTCAGGATCTTCCTCAATGAGGTTGTCCATACAAAGAAGGGTGCCTGTAAAGGGCCCCTATTCTTCGAATGTTCTTCTAGGGAAGGAATTGTTCTTTTCTAGGCCCTATTCCTGCCACAGAATTTTATTTTCTAGGGAGTCCACAACATCTCATCTACCTCATGAATTTTTATTTCGATGGAGTACAATAGGTTAAAGGATTTTGAAAATATGTTGGCTTCCCAATCTTGGGCAGCCCTAATATAGCTCACTTTCCATTGACGGGATAGATAAGCTCTGCCATTGAAGCGTCCTGTCTAAACCTCATCCTATAAACAATTAAAAAATGTGTCCTTGAGAATTATATTCACCAAATGTCACGTCAAAATCACACGTCCTCCAAGCAACATATGTGGTGTGTTGAGAAAACATCCCCTATTTAATAGAAGAGCTCTTTCCATCAATAAAAGAATTTCTTTCTGGTTCCTGAGTTGCTACGTCTGACAATTTATATTTCTTCCAGGTTGCTGGAACTTCTGGAAAAGCATTGCTTGAGGGGGGCAGTGATGATGAAGGTGCTAGCACTGAAGCACAAGGGCGTGCTATCATTGAGGTTCTAGGAAGGGATAAGCGCAATGAAGTTCTTGCTGCATTATATATGGTTAGGAGTGATGTCAGCATATCTGTGCGTCAGGTAAGAAACTGGCATAATTATTACCTTATGGGACTTATATAAGCTGTTTTCATTTCTGTAACATAGAACTTATCAAAAAGATTTCACATATAATATGTATTTAAATATGGCTTTGTTTTCAGGCTGCCTTACATGTGTGGAAAACCATAGTAGCAAATACTCCAAAGACTCTCAAAGAAATTCTTACAGTTTTAATGAATACTCTAATAACTTCTCTTGCATCATCGTCCTCTGAAAGGCGTCAGGTCTGCAGTTGAATATTGGCGATCTATTTTCCTTGAGCTACTACCTGCTACTTTCCTATTTATAAACTATTGTGCTCTTGTAGGTTGCTGGACGATCACTGGGTGAGCTTGTTAGGAAGCTTGGTGAGAGAGTACTTCCTTTGATAATCCCAATTTTATCCCGGGGGCTGAAGGACTCTAATACTAGCAGAAGACAAGTGAGAATTTTCCCTATCTCTTGCTGGGTTTTCTTTCTAATCATTGTTCTTTTTGGCATTGTAGCTGTATTTCTCAAATATATGTTTCTTATTATTAACCCCTAGGGGTTGGTTCAAGTGCTAAAGGCCTTGGGGTTAGGGGTATGCTCTCCCTAGGTCTAAGGTTCAAACCCCTTGGGTGTAAACAATCTTTAGGGGCCATCGGACTTGGGGATTTGCACCTTGAATCACCCGAGGTGCACTTGCAGGAATCACCTTGCCAAGGCTTGCGTACCCCCGGGATTAGTTGGGACGCTGTTCCAAACACCCAGTGCCCATAAAAAAAATAAAAATTATTATGAATGCTAATGGCTGATGGAACATTTGCTTTTGGTTTCAAGAACATTTTTTAGTACCTTGTCAGCGTGCTTATTAGATTTTTGCTTCTGAAAACCAAAACAATTAAAAATCATTTAGTTGCACAACTGAAAATATAGTTTTTTTCCTCCCAATGTATTGCCATTTTTCCAGCGAACCACAGTTTCATAACCAATAGAAGCTTTATGCTTCCACACAAAAGGATTTGTCTGCCCCCGGCACCTCGTTGGGCAGGGGGCCACTTGAGAAGTGGCTGGCATCCACTACTTTCACCTCTCCCTCCCCCAGTGAATTACCCTGTCCTCCTGCACAGGAATGACTTAGACAATGGCTTCTGGACGGGTGGTGTGGATCCATCCCTCCCTTCAAGCATGTCTCCCCTCGAGTGGTAGTGGTACAAATGTGGTGGAAAATTTCGACCGTGGATGCACTTCGTAACAAGGGCATAATTATAATGGGCTTGTATTGTACGTTTAAGCAAGTAGCAAGTTAGTAGATCACGTGTTTTCTCTCTTTGGAGTTAAAAGAATGACGTCAGTGACTGTTTTCTATTTGTTTGTGTGCTGACTAGGAAAGTTTTGTTGCCATGGTAGTAAACTTGTGGAGGCTATTCCCTCATACCTTGGAATTGGACCCATTGTAAAAGATTAAAAATTGCAATATTTTGTCAATCTTTGTGTTTTATAAACAGTACGGAGTCTACTTGCTTTTCTCTCTCTGCTGTATGGTAACATTTTTCGCCAGATTCTTATTTTCTTTTTTAAGTATCTTTCTTTTCATGACAAGGAAATGCAACTTTTTTTTGTGGCACTTTCTGTCCTCATTATATTGCAAAACTTTGAAACAAGTTAATACTTCATATTAAAAATGAAAAAACTTCGGTAAATGTTTTCTTGATCCTTTGAATTCTTATATATATGGTGGCAGGGTGTATGCATTGGTCTAAGTGAAGTGATGGCAAGTGCTGCTAAGAGTCAGCTATTAAGTTTCATGGATGATCTGATCCTTACAATTCAGACTGCTCTTTGTGACAAGTATGTGTCATCTTTTTGTGATTTGCTAAATGATTGAGTTAAGTATATAGTTGTATGTAAAATTATAGTCATTTATATCTTTTGAAAGCATGCCCGAGGTTCGTGAGTCAGCCGGCTTAGCGTTCAGCACTCTTTACAAGGTGCATCTATTTTCTGCTATCATTTCAAAATACATTTTCACAGTAGTAATTTGCAAGTTAATAATCAAATTCTTGATGTAGAGTGCTGGAATGCAAGCAATTGATGAAATAGTTCCGACTCTTCTGCATGCCCTGGAAGATGAACAAACTTCTGATACTGCCCTTGATGGACTTAAGCAAATCTTGAGGTGAATTATCCATCCTGCCTAATATGATCGGTTGCTGCTTTTATCTCAATTTCTTAATTTTCTATTTCAAATGCTAAAAGATAGCATTGGGTTATTAGTGTCAGGACTACTGCTGTTTTGCCTCATATTTTGCCCAAGCTGGTTCATCTTCCTCTTTCGTAAGTGTCTCCTCCAATTTAGTAAATGTACCTGTGCCATTTCTTTTGTCACTTCTTTCCCTAAAACTTGTTTATACATCTTTAGTGCCTTTAATGCACATGCTCTCGGAGCTTTGGCGGAGGTTGCTGGACCTGGTCTCAACTTTCACCTTGGTACTCTTCTTCCTGCTCTACTGTCTGCAATGGGTGGTGATGAAAAGGTATAGTGGTTGAATTAATAGATTACATTTCTGTGGTAGTTTCTTCTCCTAACCTTGAATGAAAATTAACATTTCTGCTTTCCTTTTTCTTTCTCTCTTTCATGTCATCTTCCTTGCTGTTTATATGATTTATTCTCTTTGATAGGTAAAATATATGATTTATAATATGTTTAAATTGTAGGATGTTCAAACTTTGGCAAAGGAGGCAGCAGAAACAGTAGTCTTGGTAATTGATGATGAAGGTGTTGAGTCTCTGATATCAGAGCTCCTTAAAGGTGTTGCTGATAGTCAGGTAGTTTATATTCAAGCTCTCTGTTCTTTTGTTGCTTTCTTGATCTCTCTCACTTTATTTTCATTACCTTTGATGGTTTCAGGCTTCAATCAGAAGAAGTTCTTGTTATCTGATAGGATATTTCTTCAAAAACAGCGAATTATATTTGGTTGATGAAGCTCCTAACATGATATCTACCCTGATTATAATGCTTAGTGATTCAGATTCAGCTACTGTTTTGGTATATTTTACGTGTTGTTAACCTTTCATTGTTGATCTCCATATTGTAGATTGTTCCTTATATTCTGTTCAACAGGTTTCTTGGGAGGCTTTGTCAAAGGTTGTCAATTCAGTTCCAAAGGAGGTGCTTCCTTCATATGTAAAACTAGTGCGTGATGCTGTATCTACGTCACGAGATAAGGAGCGTAGGAAAAAGAAGGTGAGAAGTATGAGAAGTACTTTAGATGATTGCATACGATTGGTGCTTTTGTTCAGTAAGAGTCAATCCTTGCGTAGTTTATTAGATATGCTTTTGTGGACAGTCAGTTAATCTGAATGTGTAATAAAATGTTTCATGAACTGCAGGGAGGACAAATTCTCATACCTGGACTCTGTCTCCCAAAAGCTCTTCAGCCATTACTTCCAATCTTTCTCCAAGTAAACTTGCTCTTCCATTTCAAAAGCACTGATTTCATACGACTTACCAGTCATTATAGCTTTTTTTTTTTCCCTTCTTGCGGGGATATGAAGCTTGGTAAGTTAATCATCTCATTCTTGTTCCTCACCCGGGACCTATAATATTATATGCCTTTAACCAGGATTTATAAACCATTTCCTCGTGCCTCAATAACAAAGGAACAAAAGCAAATGAGATTAGTATGCCTGGATTTTATTTTTTTTTTACAAGTCTTTACTGATCAAATGAAACTAGGCAATGGCTATGTATACAAGGAGTATAGAAAATGAGACACCTAATTACATTCTAGAAAGCTGTGAAGTGGACAGAAACTCATGTACATTCTCCCCTCCTCTTCCTATTAGTATAATAGCAGAAAACCACTGTAAAAGAGAGAACAAATAAATTCCTGATTTCCCCCACTGCACCCTCCCTATTGTTAAAACACCTATCATTCCTTTCTGTCCATATACTCCATATTAAGCACAAGGGTATCATCTGCCACGCCACTGCCATTTGAGAACTATAATGATTCTTATTCCAGCATGCAAGTAAACCCACCACACACTTATGCATAACCCAACTCAGCCCAACTCTACTGAGAATTCCATCCCATAGCTCACTAGCCACATCACAATGTAGAAGCAAATGATCAACCGATTCTCTATTTCTCTTACTCATGTATCACCACTCCATTACCACCATACCCCGCTTCCTTAGATTATGCACTGTCAATATCTTCCCAAGTGCTGGTGTCCATGTAAAAAAGGCGACTTTAGATGGCGCACAAACCTTCCAAATGCTCCTCCACGGGAAGGAGTTGGGCTGCAACTGTCAAGATCTTTTAGAATGATTTCACTGTAAACTTCTTGCTCCCCATAGGTTTCCACAGAACACAATCGATCACTCCCACTGCCTTCAATCCTCACTGAATACAAATAGCTGAAAAAATTCTGCAAGCTCATCGAGTTCCCAATCCTGCGCTTTTCTAGTAAAATTAGCATTCCAAAGTACAGTCCCATTGGAATGACACAGTACTTCTGAGACTGCCACCTGCTGGTTTCCAGCCAAGCTGAAAGCTACCGGAAAACAGTGCAGAGTGGACCCTCACCACACGATGCCTGAATTTATCACTGCAGATATTTGAAATCTTGCTTCCGTATGTTGTTTTGCATTTGCCCAATCATCCTGTTAACATATGAAGGGTTTTTGCAATTCCTGTTTTGCATTTCTTTGCCTAATCATCCTGTTAACATATGAAGGAATTTTCAGCTATAATTTTTCTTCAATTCAGTTTTCTAAGTCTTTCTAATTCAATTTTCTTTTGCTTCATGCTCCATTGAATGATTAGATATAAGTTGTTTCCTCCGAATTGATGTCTGCAACTAAAAGTTTTGAATCTTTGCACTCAAGTATATTCAAGCTGGAGTAACAGTGGTCAGCACTTCCTATCGTGCTTGATTGGTTTACAATGCCTGTATTCAGTTTCTCCTGCCAAATTTGTACTTGTTCATCATCTAACTGGTTGTACTGAAAGACGGAGAGTTAAAACCAATCCTGATTGTTTTGGGAACACAACTGTTCTCAGACTACTTCTCTCCTATTCACAAATAGTTCACTACTATTTACAAACTATTCACTATCGAAGGAAACTTGGATCTTCTTTACTATGATGTGGCAAACTCTTAATAGGATATGTTTTTTAAGTTTATCTTATATTTAAATTAAACTTGTACATATTTAGATAAGATAAGTTTTGTAACCCTAGAATTTTTGTTTATTTAATGAGAAGGAAACGCCTCAATTGAGGTACTTCAGCCTGGTTTTGACATTCACTACTATCACAAACTATTTCACTACTATTCACAAATGATCTGAGATACTCTTAACATCCAAACGGAGCCTCAATCTTGGAGAACATAACATAGGTGACTGTGTAACCCGGAAATTGCTGTCATATTCAGTTTACTTATGTTCATGAGTGGTTGGCATAATAAGTATTAAAGAATTTTCCTTATATGCAAACGGTACAAAGGAAATTTTCTAAACCCATGCGGTGAAGGGTTGGGTTTTCAATTATTATTATTTATGTTGATTAGAACCTTGTACTTACTACTACGTATTTTTCTTGCCTTCAGTTCTTCCTTAATGTTTCCACCTCTTCTGAATGTTTAGCTTGCTTCCAATCTTGTATTGGACATTGCCTTCAGTTTTCGTTTTTTCGTTAAAGTAATTTGATGGAGAGTTTGAAGGGTGATAGTTTTGTCAATAATCTACCATAGGCAGTTCCTCAATGTTAAGGACTGACCAAACACTGTTGTAGCCTGTTATATTATTTTTGGCGGCATTACCTTTGAATTTGGCAACAAATTTCAGCCTCTGATATTACATTGCACTTTT
Source organism: Platycarya strobilacea (assembly GCA_036898215.1). NCBI lineage: Eukaryota > Viridiplantae > Streptophyta > Magnoliopsida > Fagales > Juglandaceae > Platycarya > Platycarya strobilacea. Next base: position 19,599,150 of record CM072555.1, on the reverse strand, counting down.
AGGGTCTAATAAGTGGGTCTGCTGAATTAAGAGAGCAGGCAGCTTTGGGTCTTGGGGAACTAATTGAAGTGACTAGTGAACAAGCACTCAAGGAGTTTGTCATCCCAATAACAGGGTATGTACCATGGAATCCTGATACTTTGGGTGTGTCTTTGGAATTAATCAATAATATTGGGGCATTAACCCCAGTGGTTGAATGTGCTTGTTATATATTCAAGTTAGGTACTCTTGCGTTTGACCATATATAAATTCCCAATACTAGCTCCTCTGTAGGGAAAAAAGGTTCTCATGGTTTTGCTGAGAGATGTTATGGGATGCTAACTGTGGTTATTGCATGCTTGTAACTACAGGCCTCTTATCCGGATCATAGGTGATCGGTTCCCCTGGCAGGTGAAGAGTGCCATTTTGTCTACTTTAAGCATAATGATAAGAAAGGGTGGGATAGCTTTGAAACCTTTTCTCCCTCAGCTTCAAACTACATTTGTTAAGTGTTTACAAGACAGTACAAGGTTAGCTTTGATTTACTGAACTAGTATTCCTTCTGGTTTTTTGTTGGTCAACAAATTCATTGACGTTTTTGTTGAGAAATTCATGGGAAAATGTCAGCACTTGCAAGCATTATTTCCTAACTCTCATGCTTTATGTTTTGCTTGCTTCTTACATTGTATTGAGTGCAGGACTGTTCGTTCGAGTGCTGCCCATGCGCTTGGAAAGCTCAGTGCGCTCAGTACCAGGGTTGATCCTTTAGTTGGGGATCTCCTGTCTAGTTTGCAGGTGAGAAATGTCATTCTTTAATCGTGCTGGATATTTAATCCAAAGCTGCAGTGTGTGACGTTGCTGTATTTTGACTTTTAGCCTTCGGATGGAGGTGTTCGAGGGGCCATTTTGGCTGCTTTAAAAGGTGTCCTGAAGCATGCTGGAAAGAATGTGAACGCTTCTGTTAGAAGTCGTGTATTCATTTTTCTAAAGGATTGGATTCATCATGATGATGAACAAGTTCGAATATCTGTTGCAAGCATACTGGGTATCATATCACAGGTACCAAGTGGATGATACAAGAATCTCTCCTGTTGTATCTAAGTTTTAGTTAATGCTTCACACTTAAAATGAGCAATGAATATGAAGATCGGGTTCTTTAATTGGTTGTATTTTTTAAGAGTTTTTTTTTTTTTTTTTTGTAAATTCAATTCTGCTACCACCACCACCACTGCGTGCAGTGTTTGGTTCCTGTACCCCACATGATGGTTCCTTTTTTAAATATTGTATTTCCATATTGCAGTCTTTATATTAGGTTGTGTTCTATGTACCTGTAACCTGACTTTCCTTTAATGATATCACAGTACATGGAAGATGCTGAGATGACTGACCTGCTTCAGGAAATTTCAAGTTTGGTTTCATCACCAAGTTGGTCTGCAAGGCATGGTTCGATACTCACAATTTCATCCTTGCTTAGACACAACCCCAACACTATCCGTTTGTCTCCATTGTTCCAGCTTATAGTAGACAACGTTAAGGAAACTTTGAAAGATGAGAAGGTACATGGTTCTTAATGTAATGCATTTTGTGATTTTACATTTGCCAATTGTTAACAGTCTCTCTCATGCAGTTCCTACTTCGAGAGGCTTCGACAAAGGCATTAGGAAGGCTTCTACTTCATCGAATTGAAAGTGACTCAGCTAACACAAACGCACATCTAGATATTCTTTCATCCCTAGTGTCAGCTTTGCATGATGACTCCAGTGAAGTAAGAAGAAGGGCATTATCTGCTCTAAAAGCAGTTGCAAAAGTATGTGGTTGAACTTAACTCTTGCATTGATATTATGAACAGTATTGGGTGGATCTCATCCAAAAAGTTCTGGGCACTTTATATGTGGTCAACTTTGTTGCAGACAAATCCATCGGCAATTATGGCCCATCTTACTGTTATCGGACCCTCTCTTGCTGATTGTTTGAAAGATGGAAGCACTCCAGTGAGACTTGCTGCAGAGAGATGTGCGCTGCACATCTTCCAATTAACAAAGGGTATTTTCTTATGCTCTTGTTTTATTTCACTTTTCTACTTGTTATTGAATGAATGACCTGAAGATAAATTAAATGAGTTCTTCACTGTTTTCTCTCTCAATGTGGCTAATTGGTTAAACAAAGAAAGTGCTATTTATATTGTTTTCTTGTTTATGTTCTCCAGGTACTGAAAATGTCCAAGCTGCGCAGAAATTTATCACAGGTTTGGATGCTAGACGGCTATCAAAGTATCCTGAACAGAGGTATATCCAGTCGAATACCCTACGCCAACTCTATGATGTGAATGAATATTAATGTTTTGCTCTGTATGGTGGTTATATTACTTATTAGGAATTGTGTGATCTTTAATGTCTATAGATATTCTACACAGACACGTCTTGGGTACCTGCAAGATAAAACATGTAGCTAGTTTTGAGTCTCACCCTTTTCTATGTACATCTTGATGGTACTACTGTTTAAGTAACTTGCTCCTGATGGTAATTTCCAATTTGATGCAAAGCTTGGCTATTGTGTTCATTGAACCATCATTCAAGTTGTCCTTTCTCGTTTAACTTTTTGGCATATTCTGTCATTGCCAGTATTTATTCAGTTTGTGAATTTTTTTTTTGATTGATAAACAAAATTTAAATTTTGATAAGTAATAATCTTTTCTTTTTATATATATAGGAAAGTAATAATCTTTATTGAATAGAATGAAACTAGGCAATGCCAAAGTGCATAGGAAGTATACGAAGTGAGACACCTAATTACATTTTAGTAAGCTGGAAAGAAGATAAAAACTCATGAACATTCCCACCCTTCAATACAATAGCAGAAAACCACTGTAAAAGAGAATACAAATAAATTCTAGATTTCCCCCATTGCACGCTTCTTGTTGTTGAAGTGCCTATCATTCCTTTCCGACCATAGACACCACATTAAGCACAAAACCGCTACACTGCTGCCAGTTGAGTGCTATTGTGAGACCTGTTCCAGCATGCTAGTAGCTCCACCACACTCTTAGGCATTACCCAACTCAGCCCGGCTCTACTAAGGATACCGGCCCATAACTCCCCAACCACCACACAATGTAAAAACAAATAATATATCGATTCTCCACTCCTTTTACATATGTAGCACCACTCCGTGAAAACCATACCACGCTTCCTTAGATTATCAATCGTCAAGATCTTCCCAAGTGCAGCTGTCCAAATTAAAAAGTGACTTTAGCTATGGCCTTTCAAATGCTCTTCCACGGAAAGCATGTGGGCTGTTGGACTGTCAAAACCTTGTAAAAAAACAATTAACTTTTTCTCCCCTTGTGAGTCCACAACATTCGGTCACCCCCATTGCCTCCTAACTTTTCTGAATACAAAAAACTATATAAATTTGCCAGCTCTACAAGTTCCCAATCTTGAGCCTTTCTATTAAAAGGGACATTCCAAGTTACCTTTCCATTTGCATGACATAGCACATCTGAAATTGCAGCTTGCTGATTTCCAGCCAAGTTAAATATAACGGGAAAGACGGTGCAAAGAGGGCTCTCCCACTCCTTACATTGAACCAAAAGCAGTTTTGTGCTCCATCACCCACCTCAAACTTAAGATGTTTTTAAAGTCCCCCCCCCCTCTCTTGTAAATTTTCGTAGGCTTACTCCCTAAGACCCCCTATCCTCCTTAGAATACCATCCCCCCACGCACTACGATATTTGTGATCAATAACCTCTCTCCACAACAAGTACCTTGTTCTTAGCATTGTTTGACATTCCCTTCCATTTCCTACCTCCACAACCACTTTCCTAATAGTGCATTGTTAAAAACAAAAAAATTTCGCAGCCCTAACTCACAATCCACAATCATAAGAATAGGCACAAGTCCAAGTATATGGGACATATACAAAAGCATTGCCTAAGTGTGCTAGTTCAGTGATACAAGAAATTCATGAAAACTCATTCCACTAGAATCAATTACAACCGACCAATGATGTAATGTATTGAAAAACAATTTCCTAAGCTAAGCAGTTTGTGAATTACCAGAAGTTGAATGAGATTATTTGATCGTGATATGTGTCCCTTCTTAAGGTTAGTGCCCCATACTTTCTCTTAAAATTCTCTCCGTTCGCTTTCTCACTAATGATGATTTCTAGTGCCTAATTACAAGATTATCATGGGTTTCTTGAACTAGATTCATATAGAATCTAAAGTTTTTGAACTGTCGGAGGAAGGTAGTCTATGGATTCGCATAACAGAGAACAATTGGAAAGTTACGAGAGCATTGGTCATGGAGATGTTCACGGTGAACTAGTTCATTAGAATCCTTGATGAATGCTCGACTGGCAATAAAAATGAGTTCTTTGCAACCTCACGGGATGGAAATAGAGGTTACATTGCTCAGAGATGTTCGAAAGCCCAAGGTTGATATATGGCATTAGTGGAATATGGCAATGGTGGCAGATAGAATTTTGTTTTCATATTGAAGAAATGGAGGGGAATGAGTTTGTAAAATGATATCTTTGCTAGAGAGGGCCTCCTATGGGTGATTCTAAGAAGGATTGTTGAATTATTGGCCAGTTGGCAAGGCTTCCGTGGTGATTCTCAAATTGCAGTTATGTGGAAGATGATTTCATTCGGTCTATATGGTGGTGCATATGGGCGGAGAGGAATGGTCATAGGATCGAGCATCGTGAATGGACAATGGACAAGTTTAGAACTTTTTTTCTTCAAACTTGATTCCATTGATTGACTTGTAATAGTCTTTAACAGCATGAAAGTACATGATTTCCTTTATCTTTAGACACGCATGGACAATGGGGCTACCAGAGTTGAGACCGCCAATGGAGTTAGAAGTCGAGCCTGTTTGTTTCTTTCATATGAGGGGCTCGAGGGCAATGGAAGAGGGCTAGAAGGAGCTAGTGACCACCCAACAGCCATAGTCTTGTGGAATGTTAGGCGGTTGAATGAGTTAGAGAAGCGTACCAAAGTACATAATCAGCTTTGTGGTTGGAAAGTGTATGTTGTATGTTTGCAAGAGATGGAACTAGAGTTTTCTCCCGTAACATCATATGGAGTTTGTGGAATTGTCGTCGTCTGAGGTGGTTGTATTTGCCATCCAAGGTGGACTCAAGAGGCATCTTGGTAATGTGGTGGATAGATAGGTTGTGGAAAAGACAAATGAGTATGTGGAGGAATATATGGTGGCTACTACTTTCAAGATTGTGGAAAATAGTTATCAATGGTCCTTTGTTGGTGTTTACTGGTCCTGATTTTGATATCGCAACAAGATGCTTGTGGGATGACTTGAAGAAGTGGAATGAGCAGTTATTGGGGAATGTGGAACACAGGAAAAATCCCCTTTGATGAATTACAGGGTTTGGAGAATGTGGAGGAGGAGAGGGCTTTCAGAAGAAGGAAAGGCTCACAAAAAGCATGTCAACTTGGATATTGAAAGGATGGTTTTAATGGAAGAGATTTCCTACAAACAAAAATTGACGGCTGTATGGTTGAAAGAACAGGATAAATGTACCAAGTTCTTCCATCACGTGGCTAATTCGCATAAAAATGCACAATGTCATTGAGTCCTTATTGGTGATGGGAGGATTACATTGAATCCATTTGAGATCGAGGATCATCTTACCAACTACTATGCACAACTACTTTTAGAACAATTTTCTTGGAGACCATGTTTGGATAGCCTTGTTTTCGAGTCGAACAACCCGAAAGAAGCAAGTTGGCTAAAGAGGCCATTTGAGGAGGTGAAGATTTGCAGGGTGCTGAGAAGTATGGCAGGTGACAAACCTTTGGGTTTGGATACTAGATAGGGTCATTGTGGCATTCCTTAAGGCATGTTGGGAGGTAGTTAAAGATTACATTATGAGCTTCTTTCACGAGTTTCGAGGTTACTTTGAAAAAAGCCTAAATGATACTTTTGTTGCTCTTATCCCCGAGAAGCTAAGGGTGGTGGAGAGTAAGGACTTTCGGTCTATTAGCTTGGTGAGCGAAATGTACAAGATCTTTTCGAAGGTATTGGCTAATAGATTGAGTGCAGTATTGGAGAAGATCATAACCAAACCCCAAGATGCATTCATACGAGGTTGGCAAATTCTTGACTCAGTTCTCATTGCTAGGGGAGAGCTGGACCGGCCAAACTGACCGGACCGGTCATTTTGTATATCCATCGTACATGTCTGTATTTTGGTGAACGGTAACCCAATGGGTTTCTTTGGAAGTTCAAGGGGTTTGAGGCATGGTGATTTCCTATCTCCGTTACTCTTTGTTTTCATAATGGAAGCTTCAAGTAAAATGATCTTAGGTCTTGTGAATGGATTTCAATCTGGCTTTGTCATAGGGGATGCAAGGATCAGTACACTTGAGATGACTCACCTCTTATTTGCAGATGATACTTGTCTTATGTGGTGCTAGTCGTAATCGCATTCAAGCTTTGAAGGCTCTTTTTCTTTGCTTTGAAGTGGTGTCAGGTTTAAAAGTAAACCTTGCAAAATTAGACTTAGTTCCAGTTGGAAATGTTCCAACCGTTTTCAGCTTGGCCAATATTCTGGGGTGCAAAGTCTCCACCTTGCCAATGAAATATTTCGGTCTTCCTTTGGGTGCCTCCTTTAAACCGCAATCTAGTAGGGATGGGGTGTTGGGAAAAATGGAGCATAAATTAGCGTGTTGGAAGAGGATTTATTTGTCTAAAGTTGGTAGAGTTACGTTGATAAAAAGTACTCTATTCAACTTGCCTACGTACATCTTCTCCTTATTTCCAATACCATGCAAGGTGGCTAACTGGTTAGAGAAATTGCAAAGAGATTTCCCATGGGGGGAATAGACAAAAATTGCAAATTTGTTCAATTGGGCTATGGTTTGTACCCCTATATGCAAAGGCGGGCTGGGAATTCAGAACTTCTTGGTTTTTAACAAGGCTTTATTGGATAAATGGATGTAGAGATACCACGAAGCGGGGAACTTTATGAAGGGTGATCATAGACTTAAAATATGGATTGTGGGGAGGATGGTGCTTGATTGAGGTGAGCAGATCACATGGGGTGGGGCTTTGGAAACACATATGAAGAGGCTGGACCAATCTCCGTCGATTCGCATTTTGTAGTTGGGGATGGTTCTAGAATTAAATTCTAAAACGACCTATGTGTGGAGATCGAATCCTCAAAGAAGCCTACCCAACACTACATGGCATCACATGAAGACAGGAGGCTTTAGTAGCAAAGCTCATGGATTTCCCTAGTGGCTCTTCTGAATGGAATATTATTTTCCTTAGAGCTACCCAAGATTGAGAAATTGACACATCTACAGATTTCTTCATTCTTGTGCATAATTGTAGAGTGACTGGAGGTAGGGGTGTAAAAAAAAAAGGGTAAACCGGCTCGAACTGGTCCAAACAGACCGGTTAGACCGGATTTGAACCGGTCCGGTCCGGAACCGGTTTTTAGAAACACAAAAGCAGTAAGATCTTGTTAGGTTCCAGTTCCTTTCATTTTGAAACCGAATTGGACCGGTCCTAGTAATTATGTGTTAATTTTTAAAAAAATATTATATATAATATGTTTTTATATTTTTTTATATATAATACATAATAACATAATTATATATAAATAATACTATAATATTTATAAAATAAAAGTTTAATTTTAAACTTGAAATTAAAACAATTTTTATATAACAGTTTTTTTATATAACATTTTTATTTTATAACAGTTTTTTATTGCAGTTTTTTTTTTTTTTTTATATAACAATTTTTTGTTAGTCTAACAGATTTTTGTAATAAAAAAAAAGATTTTAAACCAGATTAAAAAAAAAGGACAAATTGATTTTTTAAAATTTACAATTTATTAGAACTAGAATCGGTAAAACCGGTATCACCGGTTTTAGAGGATAATTAAGGCGTAATCGGTTTTGCAAAAATTCAAAACCAGTGGTACTGGTTCAGTTCTATATTTTGGTCAAAACCGGACCGAACCAGACCAGTTATACCCCTAACTAGAGGAGTGGATAATAGTATGCGGTCACCATCCAAGAAGGAAGTTTTACTGTACAGTTGTACTACAAGTCTCTTTTGACACTCTACAAGAGCATTCCCATGGAAGAACATATGGGGAAGACCAAGGCACCCCTAAAAGCTTCTATATGGACAGCTTCGATAGGGACTATTACCTTAGAACACTAGCATTGGACTTTTTAAAATTTTCCTCCAAAATTTGATGGAAAATATAAGTTTGATAGAAAGATAACATCTAAAAAAAATCCTACATTGGAAAAAGCTTTCGTCATATTTGATGAAAAATGAGGGAAAGAAAGTGTGGAGACTAAAATATAAGTACTTTTTGTTTGGTTTTTGAATAGTAATCCTTCATCTTAGATAAGTCTCTTAGATAATTGAAGAAAATGTTGCTGCATTGTATTTGATTGGTATCATGTGTAAGAAAAGTGGGGAGTATGTGGATTCCCTATCACTGTGAAGTAGCCATGAGCTTATGGAATGATATCTTTGCTGGAGAGGGACTCCTTTGGGTAATGCCAAGGGTTGACTTTATAGCTAGCTGGCAAGGCATCCGAGGTAATACTCATATTGCAGCTATGTGGAAGGTGATACCAATCTGTTTATGGTGGTCCATGTGGATGAAGAGGAATGGTTGAAATTTTGAGGATCGTGTGTGTCGATGGATTAGATTAGAACTTTTTTCTTCAATCTTATTCCATTGGTTGATTGTAATAGACTTTAATGGCATGACCATGCATAATTTTCTTGTATCTTTAGACAATCAGTCATAGGTCTTGTATATGTCTATGTCCCATATGCATGGGTTTGCCTATTTTGAATAGAGTTCTTATTTGCTGATAAAAAAGGTTAGTGGTCTGTATGGTATTACCCTGTATGTAGTAGATATGTTAGTCTTTCCATTCAACGACTTATATAATCTTATAATATATTAGTTAAATGTAAGAGTGCCATTTTATATACTGTTATTTATTGCCAATGTGTATCTACTTTAGGGAACACGATGAAACATAGATGTGCAAGTAGATGTCTGCATGCTAACATTGTGCCCATGCTTCTGTATCATTTTTCTTTTTGCCTTTATATATGTGGTTTGAACTTGTTGGGAGCGTTAGCTGATTCTTGGGATTGTAAATGCAGTGATGACAGTGAAGACAGTGAGGATGACGGGGCAAGTGGCTGATAATCAACTCTTCTTTAGCTGTCTATATTTTATTTCCAAGAATGGAGGTATACAGAGGTTGGCTGACTGGGAAGTCGGTTGCCAAATTTTCATACGGCACATGATTAAAATACACTCAAATGCACACATAGTCGATTGTTACCCAATTTTTGCTGACCTGGGTGTTATGATGTCAACTACGTAATAATTAGATTTTGACGAGCATCGGATGTACAAAAGGAGGGCACTTCTCTTTTGGCTTTGATGATCATTGATAGTATCAAGTTTGTCATCCTATCCGTTTGTATTTATACCGGATTCTTTGGTGATCCTGTCTATTTTAGTATAGAGATAGAGATGACAAATTGTGGCATGGTACCCAGATTTTGCTGACCAGGGTGTCATGATGTCGTTATTTATCCGATTTGACGAGCACCATATCACTGGAGGGACTTCCAATATTGTTTGGCTTTGGTAATCATTGATTGTATTGAGTTGGTATTTCGAAGTTTTTGCCTTGTAACTATATCAACCTCTTTTAGTAGAAGAGTGGTAAGGTTACCGTTATTATTTCTTTTGTTGTTCTCCATTTGGTTTTTATTGAAGTTTGGTGCAAATGATTATCTAAGTTATCTTTGGTGCGAAGGAGTAAGAGAACAAACGGATAGTGAAGCTGTATTGCTCCTCCTTTCCAGCTCTGTTTATCTTTTCCTTTTGCATCTTTCGTGGCTCCGGTTTAATTGGAACTACCCCCATTGCACTCCATATAGTGTAAAAGGTAAGTATTTCGTCTCTCTGGGTTTACAATATTCGAGCATTATATCCTTGGGTTTGGAGACTCACATTTTAGTCCCTCTTGCTATCTCGTTGGTTAAACGACATGATTTGCAACAATTAATAGTCAACATGTGCGTTTTATTTCCCTTTTTGTTATTCCATACTTGGTATACAACCCATAAAGAATATTTTTCTGAAATTGTAGGCTTGATCTCTTGAAATTAGATTAAGCAATCAGTTGACTAAAACTTAGATTAAGCAACGGTACATCTCAGTCATAAAAGGCATGCCTAAACCGAACACTCTACAACAAGTATAAACCGGGTACATCCAACGAATGCCACCAATTCCTTATCTTTTTTGAATGAAATTTCGTGCACTAAATCCGAGCCCCACCACCTGAAAAGATTTAGAAACTTGAACCACGAAAATAGGGCAAGGGACGATACATTCTTACACAATCACATGAAGTACAAGTCACTAGAGTCAAACCGAACATCTATTCCTTATACATTCCAAATAAACAAGGGCAGCACATCTTTAAGGAATTTGCTTTGTCTCCAAACAAAAAGAACAAGGAATCCCGAGTAATCAAGTTTCCCTTTGACCCCCACAAGATTTTATTTGGCCTGAAGTTGGAAGAAAACATAAAGGAAGCCAAAAGACTATCCCTATCTCAGCCGATTGACACCCTTGCATCAAATTTGAATTTTTTTTTGTCTTCCATTTGTCACCAAAGCTCTACCTTCTCAAATTAGACTATACATGATATCTCAAACAACAAAGAAGTGCCACCTCATGTCAAAGACCCATCCGGACATGGCAAACCCTTGCACCCCAATCCAAGCATCAATAAGTGCAATTAGAAACCCCTAGAGTAAGACCTTCAGTTTGAGTCAAGTATTGAAAGGAAGATTCTAAAAATGCACAGCTCTAATTGAGGACATTAAAGGGGAGAACCAGATCTGCAATGAGGTCTTAGGCTGCATCCCTAACACACATACAAAGAAGAAACTGTAGCTCTAGCTCCTAGACGAATCACTATGATGAGCATTCTTCCAAACCACTTTCTATTGCCATGCAATCTTCTTGATTCTCAAGCAACGATGAAGAAACCATGGCATTTAGCCATAACTTGACACCTAAACCTTTGTTTGACTCCAAAGAGTTAAAAGGAAAATTGAAGAAAGACTTGAAGAAGCCAAATGGCTCTTCTTGGCTGACGACAACACCACCTCGTTTACATCTCTTCCACCCTCAAGACGTGTCCCTCACTCTCATTTCTTTCTTGTAGACATAAGGAATTATTTATGTACCAACTAGGGCCTTAGAACCAAACAAGCTAAGGGAAACTAGTGGTTTTAGGCTAAGGTTTTGAAGAAGAGAAAGGAGTGATCCTGATCAAACTAAGTTCACGAGAACTTATTCAATTTCGGGAAATTCTTGTGCCCCACGCCCCCCAAAAAATCATAAATGATTTTATCGAAGCGTGGACAAAAGATTCCATAGCTGCACATAATAAAACAAGGAAAGAATATTGTGACAACCCAGCCGAGTTCACCATGGTAAGACTAGAAAAAGTTGCCGGGTAACCTATGTTTTGAGTGGTTTCTTAAATGATCTTCTTCTTCTAATGAATGGCACCCTTCATACCTCACCTCACCTCACACTTAAAGCAAGAGGATTTGAGTGATATAGAGAAGAGGTTCCAAAAATAGGGAGAAAGAGAGCTATAGACGCGTACTTTGAGGGAAAGCTCAAAGTGGTAAGTAGTCGATCTTAATGTTTGATGGAATGATGAATGAGCATGTTAAGCATGAATTTGTGATCCTATGAAAATTGCTAAGAGAAAATAAAGGGTATGCATGCTTGGAAGTTTTGATGTTAGCAACGTAAATTTGTGATGTAGTTGCTAAGTGATCATGACATGAGGTTATAAACATGAAAGCAAATGTTGGCTATGATATGCCATGCTAGGAAATGAATTAATATATTGGGTTGATCATCAATCATGCTTCGGGTTACTAGTTATTTATGATGCTTTGATTGAATTGCTTATGAATGTATGAGTCACAAGAATTTGGTCAATGACTCCATGATAATATGATGATAGCATCATAAAAAAAAAAAAAGGTTGACATAATTACTTGTTATCGATTTCTTTGGTATTTAGCATGAGTATATGCCACGACTTGGACATGAAATATCTTGATTCAAGACACTAGAAAGTCGTACAGAAGATGAAACATAGTAGTAACAGAATCACTTGATAGGTGATTCCTACTCTTGGATAATATTTTTATGACTTTGTGCAAACGCCATGTTCATGTCGTAAATATCATTTTGATCATGAAATGTCTTGAATGCCTTATGAGCATTTGGTCCCTATATGACGTGTCAGCTATTATGAAATTTTGCATAAACAAGTACTCTTTGGCATGATGCACGAAAATATGACATTTTACATGAAGTATGAAACTTGTTACAAAAAGAAGCACATGTCATCAAACATGTTTTGTCATGAGCATAGCATGGAAAACATTTTTGTCACAACCCAATGCTAGGATGATAAAATATTTTAGTGGAACTCTTTTGCCCACTCTAGAGTGATTAAAAATGGATTGGTAATCCTAGAGTTGACAAAAAGCAATCAATGAATTTCGACTGGATCCTCTTTAAGGATTCCATAGCGTTGTTGTATAAAAATATGACACCTAACGCTAATAGGTGCCCATGTCATAGAAAGTATCATCAATGCATTGAGTTTATATGTGCAGCTCTAATAACATTGTCCCCAAAGTTGGGCTACGGTAACCAATAGGTACTCACGATGCAGAATGGAGAGTCGTGAAAAAGAAAAGAACAAGTATGAAATGTTCTTTGTAAGAGAATTTGTATCTGAATTCTTGGAACAGATGTTGCGGAATCTGGATGGACAAGCAAATAGTTTCTTGCATCTCATGCATTCACTACATGTTTATTGTTAAATTAGTGTGAAGTTATTATTAGGCTTTTAATTTGGACCCATTAGGTTTACATTTTGGGTTTAGGATTGGACCTTGGGCCCATAAATCTTATTTGAATTTCAATTAAAGTAAATGCATTGTTACCTTATAAAGTTTTATTAGTTTTCAATTAACATTTGTTTATGTAATAATAAAAAAGACAAAAGGTTAATTTGTGCGCCGCTCTGTTTAAATATTAAGAATATCTAACATAATTTGAGTTTATTTATAAATAATAGTAAATGAAGATATTTGGGTAGATCTTATGAGTCCAAATAAGATTTATGGGTACAAAACAAATTCATTCGTACAAAACAATTTTAGATTATCTAAGATCACCTTAGCACCCAAACGGCTCCTAAGATACCATGTCAAGCGATTTAATTGGTTGTGACAGTTTGCAAGGGGATATATTCCATATAATTGCAATTTATTTATTTTTTATCGACACCGAGTGTCTAGAACAGTATCCTGATTAATTCTGGAAGTGTACAGGCTCTCAACAAGGAGTTTTTCGCAAGTACACCTCGAGTAATTTAAGAAAAAAATTCTCTAGTCCGATAGTCCTTAGAGAGTATTTGCACTAAGGGGATTTAAACCTTAGACATAAGGGGAGCATACTCCTAAGTCCAATGCCTTTACTATTTGAGTCAATTCCTAAAGGTTAGCCGTAATTTGATGTATAAAAAAAATTGTATTCAAGGTGGTCAATACTTCTATAGATGGGGCAGGATAGCAACATGAGCATATGAGTTGGGGAGAGGGTTGCTACAGAATGAGAAGTGAGGAGAGAGAGAAGGAAGTGTTTTAGGGTAGTGAAGGAGAGAAGGCATGAAAAGCAAAGTGTTAGCAAATGGAGAGAGAGAGAGAGAGAGAGAGAGAGAGAGAGAGAGTGGCATGCGTTCTTTGACCTCCACGCCTTTTTTGATGTGCGGGTCATGGAATTCTTTGACTTCCATGTCTTTTTAATGGATTGTGGGGTTTTTTGATGTCCACTCCCTTATTGATTCATGGGTTGCGGGGTTCAATGACCTCCACAACCTATCTTGGTTTTGAATACTCAAATTCTTTTATTGTTGTGGATCTTATCAAAGAGTATATATTGAAAGCTAACAAAGAATTGTCCTTAAATGCATAAAGAAATAAATTCAATCCTTAAGGGTAGAACCTTATCAAGTGATTGGCATTCTACAAGTGTTGTAGTTCTCTTTCTTCACTATCTTTGAGCTAGTATAACCTTAGGCGGTTGCTAGAAACTACTATGTAGGATCCTTCCCATCGTGGACTGAGTTTTCCTTCCTCCTAAGTCGTAACGCCTGTCTCTCTTAGGACCAAGTTGCTAACTTTGAATGATTTGGGTTTAACCTGATTGTTGAGGTACTACTTGATTTTCCTTTTTTTGAGTATGTTTTAGATTTTAGCTTCCTCTCTTACTTTTTCAAGTAGGTCAAGTTGCTCATTAAGAGTTTGGTTGTTCTGCGCCCAGTCAAAGTGGCTAGTTCGATATGTGGGCTAGCCAACCTCCATAGGGGCGACTGCCTCACTACCAAAGGCCAAGGTGAAGGGAATTACACTTTTTGGGGTCTTTATCGAGTTCATATACACCCATAAGATTACTAGGAGTTCCTCTTCTCACTCGCCCTTATGGTTGCCCAATTTCTTCTTTAAGATTCTGAGTAAGACTTTAGTGTCAATTTTGCTTGCCCATTCGCCTGAGAATGGCCTAGGCGATGAATATCACTTTTATTTCCATCTGTGGGTATCTGACCTCGACTCCCTTTAGGATGTGGTTGGTATGGTATACTGGCACCTGACTTCTTCTTCTTCTTCCTTTACCAAAATGGCTGAGTCGGCTTGGAGGGACACAACCAGGTAAACATACAAGATGTCTCCCTGACTAGGCTACTTAAATAAGTGCGGGTTGGCTAAGTATTGCTTTAGCTCCTGGAGTGCTTGGTTGCATTCTTCATTCCACTGGTGTACCTTCCTTAATACTTGGAAAAGTGGAGACATTTATCTATGGACCTTGATATGAATCTGTTTAAGGTGGTCACCTTTCCTACTAAACGTTAGGCGTCGTTGATGGTTTCTGGCGGCACCATGTTTAAGATTGCGTCAATCTTTTTCGTGTTGGCCTTAATTCCCCTCTCTGAGAATATAAATGGCAGGAATTTGCCAGAGTTAAATCTAAAAGTATACTTGGCTGGATTAAGTTTCATCTTTAATTTGGGCAATGTTGCGAAAGATTCCCTAAGATCCTGCAAGTGTTGAGCCACTTCTTTACTTTTTACCAGAAGGTTGCCGATATACACTTCCATGGTCATCCTACTCCATCCATTTCTAGGGGTTAGAAATCTCTTTCGGTCAGATAGCAACTATGGAGAGAAAAGTGAATACCTCACACGGGTTGAAAAATTGTTGAAGTCCAGGGGTTGTTTGGGGAGTTAGATGAGATTCGAATTTTTGACTAATAATAAGGTAATTTATGAATAATAATGATATAATTTGAGTTAATTATTTTTTAGATTTTTTTTAAAAAAAGAGAAAAAAAAAAGAGAGAGAAAAAAAGTTAAACAAAAAATGTTATAAAGTTAGATTATTGTAAGAATATAACTTTATAATATTATTTTTATTTGGAGATTTGAAAAAATTGATTTTATTGATTGATTTTTTTTAAATTTTAAAAAACTAAAATAATTAGTTCGAAAAAATTGTAATGATTATTTTAAAATTAGTTATATTTGAATTATGTTTGAGAATGAGATATGATGTGATGAGATGATAAAATATAAAAATTTTGAATAAAATCTATTTCCAAACCTAAATAAAAATTGAAAATTTTGTTTTAGAATAAGGCATAGTCGGAGAAACCATCTCATGTCAATTATTTTTTTCTCCTAATTTCTTTATCAAACATCATACAAACATAAATATTTTTTGAGTAAATATATGGGGCCCCAGCATCGGGGTCCCTTTGCGCCTCCATGGAAGTTTTTAAATAGAAAACAAAATTAAAAAAAAAACACATATATTTGATTTCCATATATTTTTTTTATTGATTTTGTGAAAAGAAAAATGAAATACAAAAAAGTGCAAAAAAATTTTACACTATAAAGGCACAAAGGGGCCCCAACATAGGGAACCCATAGAATCACCATACTTTTTAATTTCAAATCTTTAACTTTGTTATCTAATAATGACCTACTAATTATAATTTTTTCAAATTTTTAAATAAAACATAAAATATAATTCAATATTATCAGATTTTAAAATAAAATATATTATAATAATATTTTAACTTTATAATATTTTTATTCATTTTTTTATTTCTCAAAATCTTGTATAATATCTTAACTAAGTTATTTTTACTACTTTACAAACTCTTTTATTACTCACTATGAACAAATATTTCTGCTATGAGTGCTAACTCTTTAATCGTATAAGATGGTTGAAAAGCTTGCGGTATGCCCCGAATGAAAATTCCCTACAGCAGAAATGTTCGCCTAAACAATGTAGATTGGAAACGATAGTTCTTACTCTTCTACAATTTTTTTATTATTTATTATTTATTTTATTTATTTTAATTTTTTTATTTAATAATTAAAAAAGTGACTATTAATAAAATTATATATTTTTATACTTGTTTTTAATAATTAAAGATGTTAAAAAAAACTTAAAAATAATAAAAATAAAAATAAATAAAAATATTATAATTAATAAAGAAATAGTAAAAAAATTATAAGGATATCATTATCCATGCAGATTTTGTCTCGTCGTTTTGTTGGGTATCTAACAATGTAGCGTGCAAGAGATTCCGTCCCATGATTTAGCGGTGTTAGAGAATGAAGATGTCCACGTTCTGGTGCTCTTTATCATCACAATCCTGTCCTGACCTCTATCACTCTCCCAGTACTCACTCCTCTACTCTCATAGCAATTCTTTCATCTCTGCCCCTGATAGTCTGTTACTCACTAACATAGCCACCTGCCTCTGGATTTATCGTGTTGGGCAGTCCGTCTCCATGGCTGCCAATTTTCCTCTCTTTAGAGCTGCACCCTCCTCTACCAAGCCTGTTCGTATCCGCAAGTTCAATTCCACTACCCGTTTCCCCCCTTTATATGCCAAAAGACATCCAGGTTGCTCAGCTTCCCTTCAACGATTTCTCCGCCCAAGTTTCCTTTGTATATATGATCCCAATAATAGATTTTTTCGCTTGTGGGTGTATGTGTGTGTTTTGCAGTTTTGCGTGGATTATCTACCATCGCTTGCGCTTCTTCCAGTGGGAAGGAGCCTGAATCTGTGGACGATGGTGTCAAAAGCGTTGAACGGCTGCTTGAACAAAAACGGCGCGCAGAGCTCTCTGCTCGGATTGCCTCGGGGGACTTCACTGTGGAGCAATCTGGGTATGCTTTTAAGAACCTTGAATTGTACCACAATAGTTTTGATTTACGTACCGTAGTCACCCTTGTGATATGTATTTACTTAATGCGGCGAAAATTCTTCTGGATATGTTCAAATTCACATGAAACAGCGAACCCTGTATTGTTTATTTCACTTATGAGTTATGTGTATGATTATTTTCTTCTGGTAAGTAAAATGAAAATATGTAATGATCATAATACCAATAGGTTAAGTAAAGAAGCGATTATCTTCTTCTTCTTCTTCTTCTGTGTGCATGTTCTTCAAGAAGAGATCTTGGGATTAGTGTCTTGAAAAATGTATGGATGTTATCCTTCTTGGGATTGGTATCATGTATTTGTCTTTTTTTTTGCAAGGTTTCCATCAGTGGTGAAGGAAAGTTTGTTGAAGTTGGGGGTTCCGAGTGCGGTGCTAGAATTTTTATTTGGTTGGGTTGATAACCATGGAGATTGTCCAAAGATCCCTGAGGCAAAAGGAGCAATTAGTGCCATTAGGAAGGAGGCCTTTTTCATCCCCTTGTATGAACTTTATCTCAGATATGGTGGAATTTTTAGGTTGAACTTTGGACCAAAGGTTGGTTTGTTATTATTTGTATTTATATTTCATCTGGAATTGACTTGACCATTTAGGGCATGACCATTATGGATTTTTGATCAACCCCTTCATGTTGGTTGTAGTCATTTCTAATAGTTTCCGATCCTTCCATCTCAAAACATATATTGAAGGACAACTCAAAGGCTTATTCAAAGGTAAACCAAGTGCCCTTTTTCCTTATTTTTATTCTTAGCCATCCTCTTCTTTCTCAGGAGCTTTTTAACACTGATGTCAGGGTATTTTGGCTGAAATTCTAGAATTTGTCATGGGAAAGGGGCTCATCCCTGCTGATGGGGAGATATGGCGTGTTAGGAGGCGTGCTCTAGTGCCATCGTTGCATCAGAAGGTGACTAAAGTGATTATTGATTTCATTTTATGTTATTTGCATACCAAACTTTTCTTGTGATTAAATTGTTTCCATCAAATAATTTTTTTAAGCAATCATACAATTCATGTGAGTGAAATTATTTATATTGTCCTAAAGTATGCAAATCCTGTGTACTCCATTTAAAAGAAAGTAGGATTTCCATTTAAAAAAAAGTAGGAAAAATCTGGGATCCATGTGAAAAAACTAACTTTTTCATGGTGGATTTTTTTTCAAAGGGAGTGCGTGGGACTGGCATATCTAGTGCATACCCTAGAACTATATCTAGCATTACTCTTCATGTAAAGTTAAAAGTTCTGAATGGACAAAAAATGAGGCATGATATTGCACACTCTATTTGTAAATAGATTAGTGCACTCCATATGAATGGGTGGAGGCATTTTACCTTTAAAAGGAAAAAGGGTCATATGTCTATTATAATGGGAATTATTCCAATTATGTGAAGTGTAACACGTTGTCCCTTATAAGGATAGGGATGCTGCTGGCGCTTTTAAGAATAACTTTGCACCTTGTGCTAAGAAAATAACTTCTTAATAAATAAAAGTAGAAATCTAAAAACTCCATCGTGGTCTAGACCTCTCTATCTCCTCAAATTGACCCAATTCCTATCTTGCAACTTCATCGTCATATTGATCATTATCTAGGGTAGTTAACAAATTAGAACAAAAATGAGTTGAATATTCAATAAGTAACATATCATACAGTAAACATATTTAAACATAGGATTTCTCAAGAAACGTGCATGCTAATAGACATGTTACATGTTTGTGACTCATCAAACATATCTTTCAATCTTCTTATTGGCCGGTATCCATTGTTGACCCTCATGAGTTAGGATTTAGCAATTTTTGTGATTTCTATTCTGCTCGAGGACTTGAGTTAGGAATCCCATACATGAGGATGACATCACTAGGTGCACTACCAATGTGCCTATCATGGCATTGCGATTTGCCCTTTATCTTATAGTACCTATGGGTGAGCATCGACCCAATTAGAGTCAGAATCCCCTAAACCCAACTCCGACTCCGACTTGTGTAGGCTTCGATCTGAATCTGACTCATCGGAGCGGAGTTAGATTTGGGCCTTTGTTTGAGTTGTTTAAGCTTCATACCTAGCATTTTTAAACAATACTTTTCCGTGGACTTTTTATAGTTGTTAGTATTGATTATTAATAAATACAAATTCACTACTATTTAATTTTATGTTATTATACTATAGTATTGCAATTTACGTGTTATTAAGTTCCTATACTAGACTTATTTCTTTTTTATTTTATTTTATTTTTTATTATATACGTGTAAGAAGATATTTTATTGATATAGAAATAGACATAGCCTGAGTAAACATGGAGTACATGTGATTACACCTAGTTAGGAACTAGAAACGGTTACAAAGAAAACCATGAAAGGGAAATCATGGAAAGGGAGAGCTTGCTTTGCAGTGCAACATGAGGTAGAACCAAAGAGAATGTGGATTGAGAGAGATCTGATGAGGAGAATGGATGGAAGGGGTCTGATACTCTGAGCATGAGTAGTTTCTATAGAAGGGAAGGAGTCCTGATGAGAGCAATAGGAATTTGGGAGCGAGTAGTCTGCCTTGTCCTATTCAAACTATGAGGGAGAGTTTTGATTGAAGTCCAATTTGTCTCAGGAGCTTTTTGCCTAGGAGGTTGGTGTTTGGGTGGTGCTTAGCTTCCTAGATGAGTTGGGTGTTCTTTCCTTCTGGGCATAAGAATCTGGTGTGGCACATTTCTAATTGGGCTATGCCCTCAACTAAAGGGGCTTTAAAGTTCTAATAGGTCGAGCCCAATAATTCGAAAAGAAGGCCATCTTAAATGGCCAATGAGCTTGTAGTACATTTATGGGCTGGCCCATTTACCCAATAGAAGGGTCCTTGCACAAATTCTTGGACCTATTAACTATTGAATATGGGCCAACTTATTCTCTAAATATCAAACGGGCTTGCAGGACATCTCATGGGCTAATGGGCATGCATATCCATCACCTATTCACTAATATAGGACCATGGGTTCAATAACGTATCCAATCCAAGTGTAGGCTCGCCTATTCATGAATTTATCCTATTGGTGGGTCTCTAATCCCAATAAATCATCAATAAACATTTTCACAGATTCAAACCTAGACACCCAATAACTAAACCTCAAGCAATGGACATAGGCTCAAAGGCCCAATTTCAAATCTAATCCATATTTCCTTTCTAACAATAGAAACCCTAATTATGAGGCAAGTCCTAATATTTTTTAAAGTAAAAACCTTAGAAGTATGGGGTGTTACAGAAAGAGAAGAAGATATTTATTTCAGGAAAGGAATGCAGTTTAAAGAAAATAAAAAAGCAGCTTTATCACTGGATGGAAAAAGAAAAGTAAAGAAAAATGTCATTTACACCGAGGTGTAGAAGTTAGAAGTAAGGTGCCTTTGTAATACCTCTATGGTTGAGGCTATTTCTAACAGTAATAATGTGTATATAAGATAATATTTTAGTTCATTGGAAGGTGAGCCCTATTCACGCAATAAGAAACATTGAACATTGTTATCATTCACCTGTTTTTCTGTTTGACCTTTTTTGTTTTTTTGGTTGTTATTTTGCGTTTTCTGTAGTATGTGGCTGCTATGATTAACCTCTTCGGACAAGCTACAGATAGGCTTTGCAAGAAGCTAGATGTTGCTGCATCTGATGGGGAAGATGTTGAGATGGAGTCACTTTTCTCACGTTTGACTTTGGACATTATTGGCAAGGCAGTATTTAATTATGATTTTGATTCATTAACTAATGATACTGGGATAGTTGAGGTATTTTCTTGTCCTCCACTCTTTTGCCTTTGGTGTTACCTTCAGTTTGTTGGAGTACATTTCTGCCTTAGTTTTTCTGCTTCATTTCATTTTTCATTAATGTTGCTTTTATACAAATGCTTCATGTATGTATGTGCACGCCCAGGCCGTTTACACTGTACTGAGAGAAGCAGAAGATCGGAGTGTTGCTCCAATTCCATTGTGGGAGATTCCAATATGGAAAGACATTTCACCCCGGCAAAAAAAGGTTTCTGCAGCACTCAAATTGATTAATGACATTCTTGACGATCTAATAGCAATATGTAAGGTAAGTCCTCAACTGTTGGAGAAGCATTCCTTGCTGTACAAACTTATTTTGGTATATAATAGTTCAATTCATATGGATGTGCAGTGTTACATTTTTTTTTTTTGATAAGTAAGAGATAAGTTTCATTGATGATAGTGAAAAAGGTAATGCAGTGTTACATATTTGATCATACAAAGGTAATGCTGTGGTGCTTACCTTTTAACTGGTGCCAATATTTTCTTCCCAATTTTTATATACTTGGCAAATATTGGCATTGTACTTGAGACTATTTTATTTATTTATTAATTTTTAGAAATAGAGACTTTTATTTAATATACATTTGAGATATATCAATGGAGGTTCCTCATCCTTGAATGTATGCTCAAGGCAAATATTCTTGACAACCGTAGTGTGCCTATGTAACACAACGATCCTGGAGGTCTGGCGAATTAGCTCTTGTTACCTAAAATCATATCCTATAACACAATTGTATATACTCCAGTGACTCCATAAAAAATATGAACTTATTTGTTCACCACAAATATTCATGTTCCTCCACATGGACACCAAAGAAATACCTTAATAAATAAACTAAAATCTCCACAAAGACTAGAAATATCCATGACTCAAACTACCAAAATAACAAAAAAATAATAAATCTACTAACTAGGACTGTATAATTATCAACAAATTAGTAAACAGAGAACATATACTAGTATGTAAACATGAACAGAGTTCAGAATGCAGAATTTAGTAAATAGAGAATATATACTAGTATGTAAACATGAACAAAGTTTAGAATGCAGAACAAAATATTTTCATTTTCAAAATGCAGAATCAAAACATGTTATCAAAAATATCAAAGCAAAAGTTCAAAAATATTCTTATTTAAAATCCATTTAGCACAACATAATTAAAACATCACATCAGAACATAATTCCATGTAACCCCCATGCTAGGGTTATGCTAATCCCGATGGTCAACCGAGTAGAAACAGAATGTGAAATCTTTCTCTTATTATTCTCGGAGTCCTAAGTGTGCATATAGGAAAGATCAAGCAGAAAACCACTTTACTTCCAAAGTGGGTGTACTAGAAATAGAAAAGTTAATACCAACCCAAACATTAGCCATAGTTTTACACCTGTGGTAAGGTAAGAATAGAACAGAAACAGAATGTCATGCCAGATGTTTTCAGAGATCACATCATATCATATCGTAGTATAATATATTTAGAACACAATAGAATCAGATTATCGTCATATAATTGTGCACAAATTTTCATATTCGCTCTTTTTCATAGCTTTAGAAACATAATGATAAAATAAACTCATGTCTACACTAGTCATAACATAAAATATTTCTCTTAAATGGAATCTCATGCGAATGCAAATAACATGACTGAAGTTGTTTTCAAGTTTTCTTTTCATAACAAAACATGCACATTTTTCATAAAATCATACTCGGTCCATTCATTTTATGCAAAATCTAGTTAGAACCCTGCTTATTTTTTTTTTTTTTATCTTCTCCGAATTTCCTTACAACAATGCCAAGGGAATATCAATCATCACCTTTAAAATAATCATGTAACCTACGTAACTTTTGATTGAACCCATACTTCACAATTAAAATTTGAGATAAAAATTTTATTTATTTTTCATTAGTGTTTAACAATCCTCGAAACCCTAAAAGATCTACTCTCCCCAAAATATTTTGATTTCTACATAATTTCTCCAAACAAATACACGATTAACTCCTATGATCATATAACTCTGTAAATTAGTCTTATAATATTGTCCATGCAAACAGGTGATTTTTCACCCCAAAATATACATGGTGAACTCATGGAGCATAACACAAAAAACCTATCTACAAGTCATGGCCCATTTCTATATGCACGACCCTATACCAAAAATACATACTAGCTAGTGCGTGAGAGAGAGAGAGAGAGAGCTTGGAAAAAGTGGGCAGGGATCGAGAGAGTTGGGGGAGTATTTCCTTGGCGCACGGAGAAGTAGCTGCAGTAGTTGGGCAATGTGGGGGTGGCACCCAGAGAGGTTGAACGTGAGAGGATCCCGATGGTTGAGTGGGGTGTTGGTTTGTGGGTGTTCAGATTGGGATGAAGTATCTGTTTTTGGTGAGGGAAAAGTGGCTTTTGTTCATGGGTTGGGGCCATGTGCGGTGATTTCCATTTGGTGTTGGTGAGTTTGGTTGGGCATGATGGAGCTTCGGTGCCAGGTGATTCTTGCTACAAGGTTTTGGCAACAGGTTGGCGGCTTGGGAGGAACAGTCGTGCATGGTGGGGTCCCTTAGAGAAGTTGTTGTCCGGCGTCTATGTTGTTGATGGCGATGCATGAGGCTAGTGTGGGCTCTTTAGTGGTGTAAGGTAGAGCAGCCAAGGTTTTGATTATCGTGCCGTATTGGCCGGTATTTACTGTGCTAGATCAAGAACCGGCGTGGGGGAGATAGGTATTTCATACTGGGTCGAAGCACTCATTGGGTTGGCCATTGCTAAAGTATAATTTTAGCCAATGTAACCTAGATTTTGACTTTTAACTATTTTATTCACATAAGTCTCCACATTGGAATAGTTATTTTTTCAAAATATAATAATAAAATAATATAACTAATATTTGATTTTGGCTATTCACATCAAATCTCCACATTGGATTATCTATTTATGAAAATATATGATAATAAGTAATTACTAATTAAAAAAATATTTAATTATTTGTAATTATTAAATTAATTAATTTCATCATATTTGATGATTCTATTAATTTTATTATATTTGACTATTCTATGTATTATATATTAATTAATAATCATATTTTAATTAAATTATAAGTTAAAAAAATTGAAATAGGAAAGGAAAGAGAAAATAAGGTAAGCAAAATAGTGGAGAAAAATGAATAAAACAAGAATTTGGCCTTTTTACCAAACCGGCCATCTTTGGCAAATGTTTTAGATTTACTGTTCATTTAAGCCAAATTATTTGGTATTTGAATAATCCAATGTAGACCTAAAATAAGCTTTATTATCCAAATTCTCATTGGATTTAGTTTTTAGCCAATCCAATGAGAATGCTCTCAAATAACAGCCATTTCGGTATGTTTCGGTCAGTACCAACCGGTTTTCAATGTACCAGCCAAAAGTTTGTATTATTGTGTTTTCAGTGTTTTTTGGTAATTTTCACTCCAATTATCACATCTGAAGACTATTTTCTTAACTTTTTTTCAATTTCCTTTTCTTGAGTACTAAAAATCAAATTTACTCCCTTTTCCGTGATGAAGATGAGTGATTATTTTTTTTAATAGTTGAATTGAGAACTTAAAAGTATTATTGGGTTTATAAATATATGTTTTAACTTTTTAAGACTTGCTTTCACGTTATTTTGAAATATAATTTATACATATATAATTTATTTATTTGCACATAGTCTATCCCGAAACAGTATCGGTACCGAAATATTTTGTTCTAGTGTCTTAACCGAAACGGTCGCTGAAATGGTATTCAAAACTTTGGAGACAGCGGTGCAAGTGAACTTGAGTTTGGACGTGGGCGATGACTGGATAGAGGGTTTGTGATTTTTCAGCATGCTTAACTCTCATTGATGGTGGTTTGCCGGTTGGGTTGTTTCCATGATGAAGATGTGGGCTTTGGTTGCTTCCTGAACCTGGATTGACCAGGTGCTGCGGTGTGGTCTTCATGGGGCTAGGGAGCAACCTTGGTTGTGTTGGACGTGAGACAGCTTACAGTGCAGTTTGTGGAAGATGGACATGGTTGCTCTGTTATGGGGAGCAAAAACATTGGCTTGCTCTTTGTTGGATTACGGCGTCGCAGCGTGGGCTACTAGTGTTAGTATATTATAGCGTCCAGTGACACAAGGTTGCGTCTTGGGCTGGGCTTCTTCGTGGTAGTGTCGGGGGGGTGTTGCTCGGCTATTCCACGGTGGTCCCGTGTTGGATGCTGGGTGTGAGAAGAAAAAAGGTGTCGCCTGAGAGGGGTAGGTGACCATGACAAGCTGCTGGTCTAGACTGGAGGAGCTTGGCAGCGGCATGAAACTTGGCGGCGCAGGAGGGTTGAAGACCCCTAGATTTGATGTGGAAAAATTCTACTTGCTTGAGGGTGTTTGTGAATGTGTAACATGTATTAATATATAGTGTTGATGTGGGCCCTAGTGGTAGGGAGACGTGCATGGCGTGTAGTCTAAACTCAGTTCTCACAGACTTGGGTTTTGGGAGTACGTTGTTTGGGCCTTTTTGTGAGTCATGGGACTCGACTCAATTTCTAAAAATAATCCAACTTGTCCCATAAACTTTTCGGGCAAATTCCCACTTGGTTCATTAAAGTATTTTAACCTAATTATCAAGTCCAATAAAATCCATACTCTACCAAAATAAATTTTGGGCCCGTTGTCTATTCCAAAATTACTTGTCAAATCTCAACTGAGTTTCCCATACCTCTGAACCTAAAAAGATTTTTATAGAACTCAAGTTTGACTCGTGCTTGGTGTTGGGCTTGGGTGTTACAGCCTAATATAGCTACCTTGATGTATTTAAATATAAAGTTGTAAAGGTCAAAAAGGCCGATATATATGTATATAATATATATATATATATAAACGTCGCCTTCTAAAAGAACTGAGTTGACAGATTCTGTCCATTCTAATGCTTAAAATTTAACCATAAAAGAGTTATTAGATTTGTATATAAAATTATTTGAATCCTAGCCAACTTTGAACCGTATGACAGCTTTATTAAGAAGATACATTTTACTTTCTCAGATATGTCTTCATTGCTGATAAAATCCTAATTGAATACAGTAACTTATTTATTTTGTGACACCTATAATTATTTTTTGATAAGTAATTGATTTTATTGAAAGAAACTAGGCAAAGTCCAAGTACACAGGGAGTATACAAAGTGAGAAGCCTAGTTACATTCTAACTACATTCTAGCAAGCTGGAAAGAAGATAAAAACTCGTACATTCCCACCCTTCATTACAATTGCTGAAAACCATTGTAAAAGGGAAAATACAAAAAAATTCCAGAATTCCCCTATGGTGCGCTCCTTGTTGTTGAAGCACCTATCGTTTCTTTTTGACCATAGGCACCACATTAGGCACAAAGGTATCATCCGCCACACCGTTGTCAGATGAGCGCTAGAGTTAGGCTTATTCCAACATGCAAGTAAATCCACTACACTCTTAGGCATTACCCAACTCAGCCTGACTCTACTAAGGATGCCCACCCACATCTCCACAGCCACCTCACAATCTAGAAGCAAGTGATCTATCGATTCCCCACTCCTTTTGCACATAAAGCACCACTCCATAAATGCCATACCTCACTTTCTTAGATTATCTATCGTTAAAATCTTTTCAAGTGCGGCTGTCCAAACAAAAAAGGCGACTTTAGGGGGCACTAAGACTTTTCATTTGCTCTTCCACGGGAAAAAAGTGGGTTGTTGTACAGTTAAGGCCTTGTAAAAAGATTTAACCGAGAACTTCTTTCTTCCCATATTGATCCACAATATACGATCGCCCCCATTGCCTCCAAACTTTGTTGACTACAAATAGCTGTAAAAAGCTGCTAGCTCATCCATTTGCCAATCCTGGAAATTTCTATTAAAAGTAACATTCTAAGTTACCGTCCCATTTACACGACAAAGCACTTCTGAGATTGCCACTTGCTGATTTCCAGCTAAATTAAAAATAGCGGGAAAGATGGTGCAAAGAGGCTGTCCCCACTCCACACATCTGACCAGAAACGGATACGTGCCCCATCCCCCACTTCAAATTTTAGAAATTTTGCAAAAGTGCTCCACCCTTTTCTTATGAATTTCCAAAAGCTCACTCCATATGACCCCCTCCCCCCCCCCCCCCCCCCACACCCAACAAACAACTCACTACTGTACTTGATATCAATAACCTCCCTCCACAACAAGCTCCCTTCTAGATGGTACCTCCACAACCACTTGCCTAATAATGCCTTATTGAAAACACACAAATTTCGCACCCCAACCCACCATACACAATTGGACAGCTCACCTTTTGCCAACTCACAAGGTGGAATTTGAATTCCTCTCCCATACCCCCCCCCCCCCCCCCAAAACACACACACAACAAGAAAGCTCTAAACAAAGTTTCAATCCGGTTTGCTACACTCACTGGTAAGGGAGAAAGAGAGAGATATGGAATGATGAAGTATTTAACACACGGAAGTGCAGAAAAATATCCTTTGGAATGAGTTGCATGTATTGAGGGAAGGGGAAGTTAATGAGGACTCATCACTAAGGAAGAAGGTGGTGGTGACTGAAATTGAGAAAGTGTTGTTGATGGAAGAAATTTCTTGGAAGCAAAAATGGAGGGCACTTTGGTTGAAGGAGGGGGTAAGAGTACTAAGTTCTTTTACAAGGTGGCGAATTCACATAGGCGTAACAACACTATTTAAGTACTCCACTCTGGCTCTAATGTGTTACAAACTATTGAAGAAATACAAGATCATATTGTGAACTATTATGAGGAGATCCTTGCTGAAAAAGTAGAATGGCGACCCAAACTTGATGGTTTATTTTTGACCAATTGGATTCGGATGTAGATGATTGGTTGGAGAGGCCGTTTAATGAAGAGGAGGTGCATCTAGTGGTGAGGGGTATGTGCAAGGATAAAACTCTGGGTTCGGACAGTTTCTCTATGACATTCTTTCAAGAGTGTTGGGATGTCGTGAAGGAGGAAGTGATGCAGATTTTTCATGATTTTCATTCTAGCCACAAGTTTGAGAAGTCACTTAATGCTACTTTCATAACTCTTATTCCAAAGATAGTTGGTGCTAATGATTTGAAAGATTTCAGGTCTATTAGTTTGGTGGGTGGGATCTACAAGATCCTTTCAAAGGTACTAACTAATCGTATGAGTGTAGTGATGGATAGACTTACCTCCAAACCTCAAAATGCTTTCGTTCGGGGCTAGCAAATCGTGGATTCAGTTTTAAAAACAAATGAGTGTTTAGATAGTCGGTTAAGAGAAGGTATCCCGGGGGTACTTTGCAAGTTGGACATGGAAAGAACTTATGATCATGTGAGTTGTGACTTTCTTTTTTATATGCTTAAAAGATGTGACTTCAGGGATAGGTGGTGTGAATGGGTTAAATATTGTGTTTCAACCGCTCGGTTCTCGGTTTTTGTAAACGGAAGATCATGTGGGTTTTTTCAATCTTTAAGGGGTTTGCGACAAGAGAATCCTTTATCCCCTTCCCTTTTTGTTATTGTTATGGAGGCATTAAGTCACATGGTGGATGCGGCTGTTAAAGGGGGATTCCTTGCTGGTTTTTCAGCGGGCAGCAATGGTATTGGCAGGTCTATCTCACATTTGTTATTTGCGGATGATACTCTTTTTTTTTTTTTATATTGTGATGCTGATAGTGGACAGATTCAAGCTCCAAGGGCAGTTCTGTTGTGTTTTGAAGCTGTTTCGGGTCTCAAGGTGAACTTGGGAAAGTCCGAGTTGGTTCTAGTGGGGGATATGAGAAACATAGCCTCTTTAGCAGAATTATTGGGGTGTAAAATTGCCTCTCTACTTATGAAATATCTTGGACTCCCTTTGGGGGTGTCATTCAAAGTCAAGAGTATTTGGGAGGGAGTGGTAGAAAAGATCGAGAAAAGATTATCGGGTTGGAAGCGGTTATATTTATCAAAGGGGGGAGATTAACACTCATCAAAAGCACCCTTTCCAATCTTCCCATCCGATATGTGACACCTATTATATGTGACACCTATTCCTCACTAACCACCATTTGTGACACCTATTATGATACAACTCAATTATAGATTAGAGTTTCATGATATCATCTTTTAGTGTTGGAAAACACGATGTACTATACAAGGGGAGAAAATATTTCCCAATCACGATTTTGGAGTTTCTTTGTGCTGGAACTTGTATGAGATTCTCGCTTTGATAAAATAGGCATCTGCCTAGTTCTGTTCATATGATAAAGTAGGGTCTTCTTTTGGATATGGTTGGGGAGGAGGAGGGGGAGTGGTTAGTGATTCCTCTACGGAATTGAGGTTTCTGGCAATGTCAAAGATAAGAAAGAAGCTTGTGACAGCAAAGTAGGTGATGTTTGCTTGGTGAAAAGTCATTCCTTAAAATTTGGTAAATTACCAATTGTTGAACAATATACTTCAGTCGTAGTTGCAGAAATGCATTTTTTTCTTGCCTTTGAAGAAAATATGAATAGTTCAGAAAAAAATAAAAAATATAAACAAGTTACTAGAGTTAATGTGCAACTTGATAATTTTTTTTTGGCTTAGTCTAAAAATTGGATTTGTTTTGTCAATTTGGTAAAAATTTCCATTCATGATTAAAGTGAACAAAATTCTATGCTGGCAAGTCTGCGGTTCATCAAAATAATTGCCGCTTTGTACATGTACTGGGCTGCTAAGTTTGCCAGTTCTTGTTTTGTATTCTTATTTTATTTGTTTCCATCTGCAGAGGATGGTAGATGAAGAAGAGCTACAGTTTCACGAGGAATACATGAATGAACAAGATCCTAGTATTCTCCACTTTCTTTTGGCATCGGGAGATGATGTATGATCCAAAAGATTTTTAAATCTTTTTATTTCAGCTGAAAGGATTGAAGCTTTCCTAATTTTCTGTTAGGTTTCAAGCAAGCAACTCCGTGATGACTTGATGACAATGCTTATAGCTGGGCATGAAACATCTGCTGCAGTATTAACGTGGACCTTTTATCTTCTCTCCAGGGTAAAGTGTGTTAAGGTTTTGTAACTTACATCAGCTTTGGTACATGAAAATTCTTGGAGTGGTAGAACATGACCGAATATTGAAAACAACATATACTTTCTTAAATTTTCATGTACAGTTTCAATGGCTGAATGGAAAGAATAGTTGGTTAAACAAAAAGTCAAGGAAAATGTCTAATAACCTTTTAGTTGAGTCTATCTATGTTTGAATGTTCATTGTTTTGTGCAGATAGTCGCCATTGCAATTAATGTATTAAGAACCTACAATGTATCTTTCAAGCCACGTGAATGCATATATTTTTCTTCCTGGTTTGTAAGCATGGCCACGTATGCTCACACAACTGCCCTAATTTTGTTCTCACAACCAAATCAAATGGATTGACTAGTAATCCGAGTAAGACATATGATAGCTATATATATTAGTTTGTGTTTGTGCGTGGGTGGGTGCGTGGGCAGGTGTTAATTTGCATAAATTGCTACTTTGTAGAGGTCATCATTACTTTTTGATTTGGCAGGAACCCAGAGTGATGTCCAAGCTGCAAGAGGAGGTATCTTAAAATGTTTTATTCATCTAGTTTTGTATCATAAGCAAGAAGAGTGACATATACTTGAGTTTATAAGATATTATGAAATCATACTGTGTTGTTTAGGTTGATTCTGTTTTGGGAGATCGGTTTCCAAGAATTGAAGACATGAAGAAACTCAAGTATGCAACTCGAGTAATCAACGAAGTGAGAAGATGAATGCTTTTTTATTTGGATCTAAAATATTTACTTTCATGCATTGACATTTTGTTTTTCATATTTCTTCCTTTCTTTGTAGTCCTTGAGGCTTTACCCACAACCGCCTGTATTAATTCGTCGGTCACTTGAGGATGATATCCTTGGGAAGTACCCCATAAAAAGGTCATATCCTATTAATTCCATTTCCAATACTAAATCTGCCAGTTATTATACATTCCCATCCAAACCTCAAACAAGAAATCATTCTTTTGAAGTTTTTACACTCCCCCATTCTTTTGAAGATTTTTATTTCCTATTGGTAGTTGGTAGATATGGATAACTGAGATTCTTCCTTCTGCTCTATTATTGGATGCTGCATAATTCTCGCTAGTATTTATGTGTTTTTGCACGTGATAAATGTCATTTGCCCACTTCCTGATGGCTTAGGCTTTATAGTTTGATTATTAATACGGTATCAGGGCCTACTTAAATTGATTCCAATCTTGGAAACCACATTCCATTTGTTTTGTGCGTCGTCTTGTGCTGTTGAGTTTTTCTATTTGATGTTATCACCATTGTTCTCTATTCAATTATCTGTCTTGGAAACATTTATCTGTTTTCGTTAATTATTTACAGGGGTGAGGATATCTTTATTTCTGTTTGGAACCTGCATCGCAGTCCAAAGCTTTGGGATGAGGCGGATACGTTTAAACCTGAAAGATGGCCTTTAGATGGACCCAATCCGAATGAAACAAACCAAAACTTCAGGTATATTTAAAACCTTTCTTCTTTTTTTTTTTAACAAATGTAATTTTGTTCATTTTCTGTGTCTAGTTGAAGCTGCTCACTTCGTTGTGTTGTAATCCTCCCGTTTGTGTTGCAATGTATTACCTTCCATCGTGTTATCCATTCTATTATTTTCCATTAGTAATAATTTGTCACCAATAATCTATTATCCATCATTATACAATTCATGCAAGCATCCAATCATTCAATTGCTTCCCTTTTCTTTCGTTTTCGTTTTCGTTTTCTTTCTTTCATTTAGTCAAATCATTACTACATGTACACATTATGGCATAGTTGAAGCCTACATACAATCCCTTTTAGATACACTTGCTTTGATATTACGGGAATACATAAAGAGAGCTATCAATAAAAGGCTTTATATTATAGTCATTAAACACAAGGTTTGAGAAAAAAGTAAACATTTCTGTTGAAGAATTAAAGACATGTTCGTTAATTTAGAAAATAAGTATTTCAAAGGGCGCGATTATATTTGCTTATGGAATTTAGAATATAGGTCTTTCAAAGGGTGTAAACGTATTTACTTACCTTGTAGCTTCGAGCAGCAATTAACAGTCAGTAATCACCTATTCCAATGCATATATATTAGTACGTCAATTTCTAACCAGGTGCGTACTATGAACTATGGACTGAAATTTCATTTAATAGGCCACACAAAATATTATTGGCAAACTTGAACAATTTGGAGAGAGAGAGAGGGAAAGAGAGAGAATGGTATTGAGAGAGATATAGGGCACAAAGATTTGATGGCATGATGGTTTATCAACTTGGATAGCGTCCAAATATGGAGAGTGGTTGGGCAACGGGTTGTGAGCAACACGAGTGCCTGGGTGAGGATGGGCTTCAGCTATGAATCTTTAGATATTCAATTACCATCCTTGAGCTGGAGAATTCTGATGGCTTAGTGGTCATAAGATCAGATTGGGTCCTGCAACAGGTGGAGTTTTCATCACTTTGTGGAGGTTTCATGCTGCTTTGAAGAGGAGCTTATGGCTTTTGTGTTCTCAGCAATTGAGGCTGATTGTTATCTGAAGTCTGTGGCCCTTACCTGTTGAGGCACAATCTTCTTTAAGGTTTGCCAAAATTTTCAACATAGGACGATACAGATAGAAAGATGTGAACATTTTTTGCTTCTTGTTATATGTTGGATTTAAACTGACACTTCCATGGACTGAAGCAATGAATGTGAACATGGTGGCATATGTGGCTAATGCACGTGCAGCCCATTACCTTCCAGAAATTTCAGGCTCACAAATTTTAAGGACGCAAAGAAACATGCCTTGTGCGCTGAAGCAAAGATATGAGCTTGGACTGAGAAGGCCCTTAACAACAAGAACTGCTTGTCTATAGTTAGTCAAGGCCCTACTGTTGTTCATTATTCAAAAGCTGCTTAGTCATGTCCTTGTAATGGTAAAGTTGTTGGAAATTCCAACCACAATGAGATGACTTAATAATTGTTGACCGAGCAGAGAAAGGTGACAAAAGTTCTAGCATCGGGCCTCTTAGCTGTAGTGGCAGTGATTATGGCTTCTGTTATTACTGTGAGAGTGGCCTTCCATATTTTTATTTAATTTTTGAAAGGAAGAGTTAACTTGGCTGAAGGTGAGAAGGTATAAGATGAGACGAAATAATCAATCACTTGATAATTATGGTGATGAAAATGTGGAAACTGATGTGCTACCAGCTTGTGGAGAGAGTTTGAATGTTAGAAGAACTTTAAAGCGAATTTGAGTGATACTGAAAATTGGTTGTAACGATTCAAAGAATGCATAAGCCACATCTGGGCTCATACTACAGAACTAGTCAAGGTTACATTTGGAGCCCCTTAGAATTCGTGATAAAGGGTTTGAACTTTCCCTTCGAAGCAATGTGTATTCCATTCACCGCCTTCCTGTTCACACTCACATCATCTGGGTATTACATAGTATTGTAGAAATTCTTTCTTAGGAAGTAAACATGTGCTGAAAAGATCTGCATTTGATGTTAAATTGGGTGAGCTGCAAAATTACTGTCTCCAATTTAAACCAACTTAAAACTGAAACAAGGGAAATAGTAAAACACTTTGACATAATACGTACCAACTCTCTCATGCCAACAGTAGAAAATCTGAATCAGTAAAATCATCGAAGTACCTGTGAATGTGGAAATTCAGATTACTGTTAATTTAAAAGGGCTTTAGCCTGGTGTAGTTCGACTCTGTCAAGTGAAAGCGCTTTGTTGCCCCTCATGAGTTTTTTCTATATCATGTTGATATGGTTGTGGCAAATGCACTATGATGCAGAGTTATGAGGTCATTTATCATATCTCTTCCTTTTAGACTAAGGCGGTGTTTTATAGCATTCTCAGTTATAATTGCATTTGAAGTAAAAATGTTTTACAGGATGACCTTGGTGTTGATTCTTGTTTTGAATTGATCTCTAGTCCAAGTATGGGTTTGGACCTTTTCTGTGTTGCAATATCCATGCTTCCACGACAACATTTGGTTGGGCCACTGTTATTTGAAGTCATGCTTGCAATCAAATTTGGTTAGAGAAAATATTAGTGTCCAGGATACCACTATATCTTGGCAGGCATTACTAGTCTACCTTTGACCTTCTTTGGGTTGGGGAATGGTAGATGTTCTCTTTATTAAAAAAAAAAAAGAAAAAAGAAGCAAACTCTTTCTTCCATTGAAAAGTCAATTGCCATATTATTTATAAAAGGATGATGGTGTCTTCTTCCAGCTACTTGCCCTTTGGTGGTGGACCACGGAAATGTCTGGGTGACATGTTTGCTTCGTTTGAGGTACGTTGATTAAAATTGCCTTAACATCAAAGCTTGTAGGATGATCACCTCTTACTACAAAAAATGATGTCAATGTATAGGGATATCTTAATATCTCTGTCATTATAGAAATCAGTTATAGACTCTACCGTTCTGTGCAAAATTCTACCTTATATTTTTGCAGACTGTTGTAGCACTTGCAATGCTTGTCCGCCGATTTAACTTTCAAATGGCACTTGGAGCCCCTCCTGTAAGTCAACTGCTGGTTATTTTGCATGTTTTCTCAACCATGATTTCTATTACTCCTTGCCTTGACATATCCTCAGAGTTGAATGGACTGAGATCTGATACTCAGCTTAGACATATGTTAGAACTAATATTCCAGGAGCCAAAACGTTATCCATATTCCATGGTAAAGCTATTAAAGCTCAATGGCATAGACAGAAATTTTCATCCGTAATTGGGTCAACTTTTACCACCACACCAAGATGGGGCTGATTGGTCTTCCATCCGGCAAAGCTCAGTATTTATAATATAGGTAGACTCGTATGAGTTTTAGTCAAGTTGCTGAAGTCAGTGGATGTGCAGGTTGAGATGACAACAGGAGCAACAATCCACACAACAGCAGGTTTGAAGATGACAGTCACGAGGAGAGTAAAACCTCCCATAGTACCCACATTGGAGATGTCCACATTGAAAATGGATGCACCAATCAGCCTTTCCAAAGGGGACAACACTTCGTTGGATCAGAAAAGTGAGGTTTCCTCAGCTCATTCCTGATTGCTGTAGCCGTGCTATTTGCTGCTTGTATGGGATGGATCCTGCTATCTTGAAAGTGTAGTGCAGGGAGAGGGAAAAAAAAAAAAAAACTAAGTGGAATTTTTTTGTTTTCCTATTATTTATAATAGGCCTCCCCTTGTATGTAAGACATAAGAGACATCAAAATTTATCGATGATTAGTAAGATTAAGGGCTTATGTTATTGAAGGAAACGCGCCCATGGCAATGTTATTTGTTTTTTGGTTGCAAGAGAAGAAACAAGAAATAAGAGAAAGACACAAGAACTGAATTCAAGAATCACACGGAAGGATTTTATTTCTAGGAAAAATCCCACCTCCAAGAATTACGACTTTTATAACTTTCCCAAATAATTAAGTCTACTGTCTATTAAACGCCCCGTCTTATTAATATTGAGCGAAAACGTTTTATCACTTCTTCGTTTCTTCCTTTCTCCATCACAAGCTCTAGACCCTTTTGCTGTCCTCAGTTCCTTCCACGTGCAGTTAAGTATACTCCTAACATTCTCCCCTTCTTCAAAAGCCTTGACCACAAGGCTTGACCAGCAACAAAGGAGTAGGAAAAGAGGATAAAGCTAAAGTGACCACTGAAATATAATATTTGACAACTTATGATTTTCTTTTCCTCCGTCAAAGGGCCAACAAGTTGTATTTCTAAGAACAAAAATGAAAAAACAAACAAAATCACAGCATAAGTCATTGTTCCAGTATGAACGATGCTTTTCCAGCTATAGATCTAGCTAACATCATTTTGCTGTGCTAGGTGGGCCAACAAGAAAAACACCTTTTGGGAGCCTGCCACCTAAACGAGTAAAGCGCTTGGGTCTCTGAGATAGTGAACAATTTCTTCAAAGCTCTGCCTTTGCCTTATCAACCCCTTTTACATCGTTGAATTTTGTGTTGGATTCCATGTTTGATTGCACTTATTCATGTAGGCCAAGCCCTTTACTAGTACGCCTATCCTCAAGAGTACTCCTGCACCATATATCAAGAGAAAATTAAGTGCGATAGTGCGAATTGTACATCACAACTGCTCATCGATTGCCCTTTTCAGTTGCTACGATATGAATATCATCTTTTAACTTTTCCCACATTCCTCATAACTGACATACCACCAGTACGTTATTCTTCGAGATCCTGAGCCATTGCTAGCACATTCACAATTAAATCCCTTCTGTACACTTGAAAATGCAAAAAATACATCCTAGCAGATGTCACCTTACCCAATCTTCTCAAATGCCAAGCCTAACCAACATTTGCATCTTGTTCAAAATAGAGTAACATGAAATTTCTGTGTAGATGAGGTAACTGTTACTACAATCCCAGCCTCAGCTTGTTAGTCATTGATTGTTGCACCAAAGAAGTGGCCACATTGTTTGTCTACTTTTGCAGTAATTGATGTTCCAATTGGGAGGGGCTGACTGTAATTAGGGTTGTACAGAAATCAATAGAACTAGTTGTTGTTGATGTGAACCGAACCTCGGAGTTTTTGACTAGTTGAAACCGGTGGATTTGCATTTGATAGCATCTCAAACCCTAACCAAACCTTATTTAAATTCTAAAATAAAGCCCATTTGATTAAGGACCATTAGTGCCACGAATTTTGACAACTTTGACAAAGTTTCTTAAAGAAGTTTCCATCCACTTAAGATTTGTCACCCACTGCTCATGACAACCTTCAAATAGTCTTGGTGGGAAATAAAAAAGGCCACCACCTACGAGGAACCTTAAGCCAGCCCATACCTTGGGTAGTTTGCCCCTATTTTGGCCAAGATTTCTCTCACTCAAGCCCTTACTTCACCTTCCAGTTTGTGTAAGAAGAGTGCAGACCATTTCCTTTCTCATTTCATCTCTTTTCCCTCACGTTTTCAAGAGAGAAACTTAAAAGCTCTCTCAGACAATCTTTTGAGCATTTTTTACTTGTAGTTTATGAAATCCTTATAAGTATTTTCTTATGATGATTCCTTTATGAAAGTTGTCCTTATAAGAGCCTAGTTTTCGTGGGTTTTTTTTCTTTTTTTGCTTTCATTGTCATTTGATCAATTAAAAGTTATTTTAACCATGGAGAATGCATTATGGGTGATAAATTGGATGGTATATTGTATTTTAGAGTTTTTGACCAAACTAATGGCAGGTCTTGGTTTGAACTTTTTATGGAATATAGCTAACATGTTTATATGATGTTACGGATTTGTTGCATGATAAAGGTTTTTGGTAAAAAAAAAATTCAGATCTAGAAACTTCGAAACTGAAGAAAAAAAAAGACTCATTTTTAAGAAAGTTTGAATCTTTTGTGGTTTAATTTTACTTCAATGATTTTGATATTTTTATTTGATGATTCTAGACCTTTGGTCT
Source organism: Platycarya strobilacea (assembly GCA_036898215.1). Lineage (NCBI taxonomy): Eukaryota > Viridiplantae > Streptophyta > Magnoliopsida > Fagales > Juglandaceae > Platycarya > Platycarya strobilacea. The sequence continues at coordinate 19,561,500 of CM072555.1, read as the reverse complement.
AAATTTATGATGTTGGTATCAAGATTTTAGGAGTTGATTTGGAAATATATGATTTTTATGCATGAGGATACTCAATTAAGTAAAAACAAAAATGAGGTTTTCAACTAGATCCATGTTTTGGTTTGATTTTGACCATATAATTTTGAGTCTAATGTTTGGATCTACTTTACGACATATTTTTTAAACCATGTTGTTAGTTTGTGATTTTTGTCCCGGTATGTCTCAGATTAATAGGGTTGATCAAAACCAAAGTTGAAAAATTGGATTTTGATGAAGTGTTGGAGCCGAGTGCTTCAAGTTATATTTTTGTAATTTCTGGTATTTTTTATGATTCAAAGCATAATAATTCTTAGAAGTGTATCATTGCAGGTTTGAAGAGATTTTTGAATTTGGAGTTCTTGGAGATATTTTAAAAAATAATCAAAAACTTGAAATTCAAGAGTTTTTATTTTAGTTAAAAAGTTAGGATCTTTTTACTAAAATGTTTTGTGTTTATGTGAAATGAATTTTTATTGGTTGTGTTAAGCATATTTCTAAGTATAGAATTTGAGGATATATGTTGCAATATTTTAATTTAAGTATGAGTGTTGAAATTGGATAAAGAGCAATGCTAGGGACAAATACTAGGGACAAACGCTAATTGATATGACATGATAAATAAAATGCACTGCTTTCATTTTCTTTAATTTTGAATTAATTTCTTCATTCTTCAACTCATAGATATTGTGCAGTATACAACAAATACCAAACACCACAGGTTATTAGTTGGCGTTTGTTTACCATTTGTCTTTGACATTTGTCCATAGCATTTTTGTTGAATAAAAATGCAACAAAAATCGAAGAGATATGGCCTAAGGATGTTTCAGCCTTGGTGTATTTTTATGATTGCAAATTGTTTTAAAATTTTCTAACTAGATATTTGTTTAGAATAAAATTTACATGAGGAATGATAATCGTAAAATCCTTAACTTAGGGGTAAATTTGTCACCTTTTCACATGTAGAGGATAAAATGATAATTTTACACTAAGTTAGGACATTTACAATGGTCTTGTTAAAATTTTCCTTTAAAAAGTACAAACTTGCACACTTTTCAAAAATATTTCGTCATATTTGATTATTTGTGGGAAGAAGAAAGTGGGAAAAAGGGAATAAAAGGAGAATATTCTATTTTTTTTCCACTTATGAATAGTAACCCTCCAAATTTAGAGAGTTTTGAAAGATTACTATTCACTAGTGGAAAAACAAAATACTTTTATTCTCTTCTCTCCACTATTAATCAAATATGACCAAATTATTTTAGAAAGTATGGAAATTTGTACTTTTTGAAAGAAAATTTTAGCAAGACTATTACTAATGCTTTAGACTTTTTTATATTACTAAGTTAGTGATGAAGTTCTAACATTTTATAATTCCTACTTTTAGTTTCTCATCTTTTGTGATTTTCTTCGTAAACGTGACGATCATTGTAAGTTAGATTCTAACTTACTATCAAATTACTGCATATATGTGTTGGTAAGAGAACTATTGGTTATGTACTTATGTTAATATATATGTCATGTCATACCATGTTACTACATATTTATCTGCTACACATATTATATTATGTAACAAAATATTTATTTATTGCACATATTATGTTGTCCTGATGACTAACACAAAAAGTGAGTGAATTGAGTTATACTAAAAAATCAATAATTATAAAACAAGTATAAAATATAAAATATAAACAAAATACAAAACAACGGGAAATATAAAGAGTAAGGGTAAGAGATAATCAAACTCGATATATTAACAAGGTTCAGTTTCATTGCCTATGTCCTTATCTCAAGATACCACTTGATGATTCTCAAATTCATTATTCAACCTCTTTCAGGTGGAGATAAAAATCTATTACACATTTGAGTAATATCGCTATAAAAAATCCGTGTAGAACACTTTCTATACTTACAATCACCTCACACATGGTGATTCAACTATTTTCTATATAAAATACTTTCTACACATACAAGACTTATACGTACCATTTTCCTGATATAAGAGCTGATAGTGGATAAATTATTAGAATATACTCCTCAATTAGTGAAATAAGAACAATACAATGGAAACTATATATCTCTCAAAATGGATAAGAATTAACTCTCAATACTTGGAGAATGGAGATTAAAAGTTTTAAATAAATTTTGCAAAACTAGAAATTGAAGTTTAAGCTCTCTTATTATTATTTTGAAGGTCTCAATTGAGCTATATATAGACATCTGAGACCTCACTTTCAAATTTTAAAAAGATTCACATGTAAAAAATAAGCACTACTCACTTTTCAAAATTTTCAAATTAAAGTTTATCCTTTTTGCAATTGTCAAAGATAATCTCATCCATTTTTCAAAATATTCAAATTTAATTTTTAACTTTTCGCATATGACAAAATGAGTATGATTTATTTTTCAAACAAATCATCTTTCTTTTGCATATGTCAAAAGAGCGTCAATCACTTTTCAAGATTTTCAAATTAAATCATTTTTTTTGCATATATAAAATATGTATTAATCACTTTTCAAAATTTTCATGCACACTCAAAGATGACAATCAATTATCTTTCAAATTTTTAAATTTCAAATTCTTAATGATGTCATGCACATGTGAGAAATATAATTTTCAAAATTAAAACTTTTAATGATGTCATGCATATGTGAAAATTACAATTCTCAAAACTAAAATTTTTAATGATGTTATACATATGTAAAAAAAATGAAATTTAATATTTTATGAGAAAAAATTGATTTTGAGTCTTAATCTAATTTCAAATTTTATCAAGAGATGTACAAAATTATTATAGAAACTTTATCTTGTAGACTTGTCCATTTTCTTGCTCATGTTTAATTCATTAATGTACTTGACTCCATTGTATAGACAACTTAAGCTTAAGGTTTGAATTTATTTGTTATCATCAAAATATTATACTAATACAAAATATTATACTAATACAAAATTATTCTAGAAGCTTTATCTTGTAGACTTTTCCATTATACAAAATTTGAAACTTTGGGTTCAACATATTATACTAATACAAAATAGTTATACGTTACACGTTGAGCCATGTCACATAATGCTATCGGTGCCATGTTATGTCACATAATATTATCTATTACATATTATGTCATGTTACGTAATATTATCTTTTATATGTTGTCATGTTACATATTGTATATATGTTATTTAATATTGTCTGTTACATATATGCTAGGTTACGAATGTCATCATCTATCATTTCATTTTATTTCACTTCACGTTATGTCTCTAGTACGGAATATGCCTATAAAACATTATTTTCTCAATCAATCATATCTAGGATACTCGTGACATAAACACTATAACTGTTCAATCATCTCCATTTATAATTCATGCGAGGTACTTCCGATGTAACCATTTTGATTGTTATAAGATCTTTACTCAAATGCTCTTGACGTAATCATTCTGGCTGTCAAAATATTACTAGGTACTCCTGACGTAATCAATCTGATTATTATGGTATCTCATTTAAAATCTTCGTAGCATAATTATTTTGATTGTCTGAGTATCTTTAATAAAATATGTTATATAAAATCATTCTGATTGTTTATTATTCTTGACTAAATAAATAGCAAAATCATTTTGATTGTTAGAAATCATTTCAGTTCATGTTTTAGTACATGTTAAGTTCATATTCAATTTCAATTCAAGTCTAGCTCATCTACTCAAGTTTAGTTTATGGAACAAGATCCCAAATTCATGTATTTCACATTCAAGCTCATGTTATTCAATTTCAAGTACACGTTTAGTTCATGTTCAAGTTAGTTCACATTCAAGTTCACATTATGTCGATTTTAGTTTTAGTCTAGTCTATACTTAAGTTCAAGTTATGGTAGTTCATACGATGTTAAATGCCAAATCACGTCAAGCTTATTTGTGATCATGAATGCATTCATACTTTTGTTGTCATGCGTGAATCTTTGATATATATGTTAAGTTATCTTTTAACTTACTGAGATTTGTAGTTAAATCTCATTATAATAATTCTAACTATCATTTTTTTCAAATTGTAGACCATTTGACAAGATCAAGAGGCAAACTAGAGGTTGACCGACTTGAGACAGTTGATTAGACAACAACGGCACAACACGAATTTCATAGTCTCAATGTTGTGAGTTATAGTTAATATTAAGACATGCTTAACTAAGTTGCACAAGCTAGTCAATGGATTAGCCTAGTAGTTGTTTTAGTTCTTGCTTGTACTTAAGCAGCTCGATCTCTAGTACTCTTATGATTACATACATTTTTTTACTCATGTTGTAATTAAGAACGTATATCACTTTAACATTTATCAATTATGTTTAATTATTTGTGATAATTTAAGTTTGACGTATAATATTGCTTAAGAAAAAAATCATCTGCTGCGAATATTCCATATTCTATATTTATGCTAAGTGCATTGCATCTTTGATTATCAAGAATATGGGTAGGTAACCTTATGTTCTATGTCCCGACACTCAGATATCCATCCAATAATAAAAGAAATCTGGGGGCATCACAGCAAGTCTATGACGACATACATAAGAAACTAAAAGCCTTTACAAGGCAAGTCTATTACAAGATACGTCAAAAAGTAAAAGCCTTTACAAGACAAATCTATTACAAAGTATGTCCATGGAAGAAAACAAATATGTACTACATATCACAAATAAAGAGGAGCCACTCTTAGAGGAGGTTGAGGCAGCTGGTTCAATAATGTATTAGACATCATATTAGCTCCTAAAGGGTCCAAGAAGGCTAAGGTTGCCTGTTAAGGAGGATAGTATACATCTTTAAGAACCTCAAATCTTCCCCAGGGTGAGCGAGTAAAGACTTTAACATCCTAAGTTCGAGGTTGCATCAAATCCCCCATGCTCGATCACAAAACTAGAAGGCCGTAGAAAGTTGAAGGGGAAGGCAAACAATCTTATCCTAGGAAGACCAAAGTTTAACATCTAGCTCGTTAACAAATTGTTAGGACTTTGCCAATTTCTCCCATTGAGTCTCGGCTATACCTTGGAGCTTAATGTAATGCCCGTCAACCTTGCTAAGCTCCTTTATAGTAGCCTGGTGGTTGGCCTCGGCTTAGACCAACTCCCATCAGATGACATCGATGTCTCTTTCTCTTTAGCCTTTTTTTTCTCTCTTTCTACATATGCGTATCACCACTCATTCACTTCAAAAGCAGACTTCAACACCTCCTCCAATTCAACATCCAATCTGTAATTATGACAACCCTCCACCTCTAACATCTTCCAAAAGCACTAAGGCTCGGCTAGCTCTCACTCACGCTATAGGGCAAGATCAAGGTCATTCTACATCCCTCCAGACAAGACTTCTCTGAGGTCAAGATACATTGAAGTACAAATATCTCAACCTTCAGCATAACAATCTCTACCTCCTTAAGTGTGAACGGGCACCCAATCGGAAGTGCACAATCTCCCATTGCTTCTTGCTTAATATAGGACTTGTTGGGCTTCAACCGTGAATGAAGGAGAAGATTGGTCCGCAAAACCAACATAAGGAAATGTTCTCAAAATGCAACCATTATATTGACTAAGGTGTAGGAAAAAACTAGCATCCAGGAAACTTTTCTTAAAGTGCAAAAGGAAAGGAAAAAATAAACACATGAGGATGAGGAAAACTCTGTGGAAGAAACGGGAAACTCTTAAAATCTCTTTCAAAATGGTAAACTCTTTAAATAGACAAATAACAAAAATATAGCACTGATTCTTAAAATCACAAATTCATTTTCACCACAACATTTCCTACCAATCATTCTAACCAACGTCATCTACAAAATCATCACTAAAAGCTTGGCTAATCATCTTAAGACCATTTTGCCCCACTTACTTGTCTCATCTAAATGGCTTTTTTCTAGTTTACAACATCAAAGAAAATACTCTAATTGCCCATGAGTTGTTTCATCATCTAAAAACAATCGGGGAGAAAATATCAAATGGAGATTAAGCTAGATATAGAAAAAGATCTTCAACTATATAGAATGGAATTTCTTATTTTAGTGATGAAGGTGTTAGAATATAACAAAGGGTGGATAAATCTAATTAAAGAATACATTACCACAACTTCTTTCTTAATCTTTATAAATGGCTCTCCTAAATGATTTCTCAAAGCACAAAGATACTTAGACAAGGTGATCCCATATCACATTTCCTTTTTAAATTATGCACGGAGGTGTTATCCAAATTAATAGCCATATCAAAAGCACAAGGCAGTTTTGAAGAGATTTGATTAAGCTGAAATATTCCTCCAATATCTTATATTTTATTTGCAAATTATTTAATCATTTTTGCAAAAGCCAGTGAAAGAAATGCTCAAACAATCACTGACAGTTGATAGAAATATTATGATTGGTCAAGCTAAGGAATCAACCACAATAAGTCATCAATTTACATCACAAGAAATACCATTCATGCCACCAGAGTTGAAATCTTTCTGAAATTGCCATACATCAATCAACATCTAGAATGAAGTACTTAGGGCTTCCAACCTCATTTGGTCGATAAAAGAAAAGCATAGTTGCAAAGAACTACTGGAGAAAATTAATAAGAAACCTGACGATTGGAAATCAAATTATTATCACAAGCAAGAATAACCATGCTAATCAGAATAGCGATAAGCACAATTCCTTCATACCAAATATCAATGCACTTACTACCAAAATCAATTTGCAAATCTTTGAATGGAAGTTTCAAAAAGTTTTGGTGGGGCTTGGCTAAAGAGCAAAAACATATTTTAACAATGAAATATTGGAAATCTATTTGCCAACCAAAAAATGTAGGTGACTTTATTTGAGATCAATGAAAAATATGAATTTAGCTTTATTAGTTAAAATAGAATGGAAAATGTGTTGAGAAAATCCAAGTTTGTGGCATTCTCTTTTAACAACAGAATTCCTCAATACATCAAAATCGACTAATTCATGATTATGGAAAGGAATCTTGAAAGTAAGAGAGTTATGTCAAAAGGTACATGCTATCAAATATTTAATGGGCTATCTGTGAATATGTGGTCAGAACCTTGGATTTTGACAATGGAAAAATCTACACCAAAGCATCAAAGCAATGAATCCCAACTAGGTCTTTGATCTAATTATTCCTAAGTTATTCTTTGGACTGTTGAATCCTACAAGAGGAGTTTATCGAAGGTTAATCATAAAATGACACATCACCTGAATACATAGTTTTAGACTAAACCTGATTACACCATAAAACTGATATCCCCAAATACCTAGACATCAATTTCATCCATTTCCTCAAACGGTATCTCCCCTTTACAAAAGAACCAGCCGCACACAATGGAGGAGCAACCCAATGGAGAACCCAGACTGATGAACTTAGACCGACGAACCCACAATCGTACCCACAGTTCACAACAATTCAGATCGAGGGAACCATCGCACCATACCTATTCTCCCTTTTTCGATTTTGCAAATTCTAATGGTATAAAAATAAAATCTGGTCTTTTACTTACCAGTATGGTCACTGCATTCAAAGTTACTTGATCTCCAAATTTATTCTAATACCCAACTAAAAGTATGTCGCAATTAGCTCGACGCACAGATGATTAAGGAAAGCATAGCCATAGACCAAAAGGAAAAAAAAAAGTTAGAAAACTTGAGGAAGAAGCACTTGAGGGAGACATGATGATTAGCTAGTGGAACTTAGGGATGGAGCCATCCTTAACCTTGATTTCACAAGAGAGGGAGAGGGAGAGGGAGAGAGAGAAGAGAAGAAAGGGTGGGTTTCATTTGTAGTAGGTTTCTTTCAACATTTCGGCCTCTATAATTTTTCCTTCCTCTACAATCCACCTCATCATTGAGAAGACATGTATCCTACATGGTATGCTCCCATTGGTTTCTATTATTTAAAGAACAACGGATAGACCTATTGTGGTTATGAGGATCAATTTAAGGCCCCTTTTGTGGCTTTAGAAGATAGCCATTTAAAGTCAGTATCTAAGAAAGAAAGAGAACTTAAAAGGCTAACATGCTCTATCAATTATGATATGAAGGAAGGTAGTGGCAGAAGGAGGAGATCGAAAGGGAGGAATCTCTTTGTTTACATGAAGTCTAAGATCCTATTTAGGAATGTGCGTGGGTTTAATGATCACAATAAATGTCTTTGTATCAAATCTTTATTGCAAATGTGCAAGGGTGATGTGATATGTCTCCAAGAATTAAAGTTACGTTTTATTGATAGAAGACTTGTGAGGAGCCTATGGGGGTGCTCATATGTTGGATGGTCATACTTAGCTTTTTCGGGAACATCAGGTGAAGTGTTACTTTTGTGGGATAAAAGAGTTGTTGAAGCAACTGAGGAATGCATAGGAAAACTCTCAGTAACTGTGCTCTTCAAAAACGTCACTAACGGATGGGAATGGGCATTTGTTTGTACTTATGGTCCAAATGTAAATAGGAAAAAGAGACGGTTGTAGGAGAAGTTAGTAGGCTTATACTTCTTATGGGATATGCCGTGGTGCATGGGAGGTGATTTCAACATTACACTGTTCCCTAGCACTTCCTTCTGGAAATTACCTCCCAAGTATATGAAGTATCTTGTTGAAATATAAGGAAAGCCCCAAGGTCGGTTTGCAGGGACAAAGGATATTAAAACATTTGTAAAATTGTGATGTTGACTATGAAAGTGAGAAAAGGAAATAATAGAAAAATCTTGTTGAAACTTTTAAGGCTATATAAAAAAAAAAGTGTAATACCAATAAGAGAAAAGAAATGATTTTATGCACTCTAATTATAAAAGTAAGTTATATGCAAATCTACATTTGAGCCTAATTTGAAATGATGAAGCACCAAGTTCATTCCCAGAAATCTAACATGAGAATAATCTGGAAGACAAGATAAAAAGGTTTGAAGTTTAGTAAAAAAAAATGGAAACAATAAACAATTTAATTCTCAAAGTAAATTTGTATCTAAGAGGCAAAATATTAACAAAACTAAGTTACAGGTGTCACCCTTTATGGATAAAGAAATAAAACCAAAGGAATATCAATCTAAACAAACCACGATCCAATCCAAGCTATTCCCAAGCTTAGTTACAGCACTACTCACTCAAAATAAATGTTGGACTCCTCCATAAAACATTAACAAGAAAAAAAACCATTAAAATACCCAAATTGATAAACCATAAAAAATGTAAAAGCATATGAAAACAGAGCCAAAAAACAAGAAGAAAAACTAGGAAAATGTCTAACCCCTTCACCCAAAATCTCATTTCTCTTTTATATCCAGATTCTTCTCTCTCCTTGCTACGGATTGCATCCCTTCGCGTAACCATTTCTCTCCTTTCCATCCTTTACATTGTTGGTCTTCCAGAAGGTTTCCTTGGACTCTCAAGTGTATTGAGTTGCAAATCACGAGCTTCTCTTCAAGTAAAAGTCACAAGTTGTAGCTATCGAAAAGTCACAGTAGGTCACATACAAAGACTTCAATCTTGCAAGGCTTTAGTTGCATCATGGGCTTCACATGGGCTTGAGCTTTAAGTCTTGGGCAACTCAATGCGTTGAAGTCTGACTTGTCACCCAAAAAGTTCACAATGTCAGCATTCCATGGTAAAACATTAATAGACAAAAGGCGATCATCAGGGAAAGAGTCAGATATAGAAGAAGAGGATTCAATTTCTATTTGGAGTCAGGTGATCAGCAACCACATTCTCTACACCCTTTTTGTCCTTAATAATGATGTCAAACTCTTGAAGTAGAATGACCCATCAGATGAAGCGTGGTTTAGTATCTTTCATTATCAAAAGATATTTCAAAGCTGCATGGTCAGTAAAAATTACCACATGAGAGCCAATTAAGTAAGTCTTAAATTTGTCCAAAGCAAATACAACAGCAAGTAACTCTTTTTTCAGTGGTGAAGTAATTCTTTTGGGCTCCATTTAAAGTTTTATTTGCATAATATATGACAAAAGGACAATTATCCTAACGTTGTCCAAGTACAGCTCCTATGGCAAAATTACTAGCGTAACACATAATTTCAAAAGGGAGGAACCAATCAGGTGGTTGCATGATAGGGGCTGTGGTAAGCAAGTTTTTAAGTTGGTTAAAAGCATTTTGATATTCAAAAGTCCATAAACAACATCATGCATGAGTAAAAGACACAAAGGTTTATCAATGCAACTAAAACCTTGGATAAACCTCCTGTAAAAATTAGCATGACCTAAGAATGACCTAACATCATTCACTGTTTTAGGTGTAAGAAGTTTAGAAATCAGGTTTATCTTAAACCTATCAACCTCAATTTCCCTAACTGAAATGATATGCCTAAGGACTATCCCTTTTTGAACCATGAAATGACATTTCCCCTAGTTGAGGAGCATATTTTTTTCTTCACACCTAGCCAAAACGGATTGCAAGTTAGTTAAATAGTCATCAAATGAATTACCAAAAACAGGAAAAAATAATCCATAAACACTTCCAAATTTTTTTCAATCATATCATTGAAAATACTTAACATGCATCGCTGAGAGGTGGTTGGTGCATTACATAAATCTAAGGGCATTGGTCTAAAAGCAAAAGTTTCAAAAGGACAAGTAAAAGTGATTTTTCCTTGGTCCTTTAAGGCAATTTCAATCTGATAGTAGCCCAAAAGGCCATCTAGAAAGCAATAGAAAGCATGTCCAACCACTCTTTCCAAAATCTAATTAAGAAAGGGTAAGGGAAAATCATCTTTTCTAATGGCTGGATTTAGTTTCCTATAATCGATACACATATGTCAACCAATGGTCTTTCTCATAGAAATCAATTCATCATAATCATTTTTCATAACTGTCAAACCATATTTTTTGAAAACTACTTGAGTTGGACTCACCCACTTGTTATCCTATATAGGGTAAATGATACTAACATCAAGCAATTTCAAATTTTCATTTTTAATAACTCCTTTCATGGTAGGGTTCAATTTCCTTTATATTCCCTTATAAGTTTTTTCTATTTTCTTTTAGATAAATTCTATTGAGTACAAATAAGGGTGCTTATACCTTTAATATCTGCTATAGTCTAGCTAATAGCTCCCTTATGTTGCCTCAACACTTCAACTAACATCTCCTCTTGTATTTCAGTGAGTAAGGAATAAACTACCACTAGAAAAGTGACGTTGGGACCCAGAAAATATATTTAAGGTCTGTTGGAGGTGGTTTCAGGTCCACTTTTGAGATTTCATCTGAAGAAGGCCACAATATTGTTGCTAGGGCCGAAAGTTGCTCGAATTCTTTCCTTTAGAATGTCCCCATTGGGCTCTCTATGAAAGAAACATCAAACTTGTCAGCATTGTTATCAAAAAATTCACTAACAACTCCAAATTAGTTTCTAAATTAACACAATGTTTTTCTAAATAGGTTTCTTCATCAAGAATAGCCTCCAACAAATTTACTTCTTGAACCTCTTCCAAGTCATGTGGCTGCTTGCATGTATTAAAAATATTCAGTACAACTGTCATGTTTTCAAAAGTCAATTTCAGAATACCACTTCTATAATTACTTAAAGCATTGGATGTTGCAAGAAAAAATCTCCCAAAAATTACTGGAGGTTGAAATGAGGATGAACTTGTCAAGTGAACATCAAGTACCACAAAATCCATGGGATAAAAAGACTTATCCACTTGAACTAAGACATCTTCCACAATACCTCTAGGCATCTTAATGGACCTATCAGCCACTTGTAAGATAATTGAAGTGAGTTTCAATTCTCCTAAACCTAATTGCTCGTATATGGTATAAGGCAACAAATTGACACTTGAACCAAAATCCATAAGTGCTTGACCAATTTCTGAGCTACCTATTACACAAGCAATTATAGGAGACCTCGGATCTTTATATTTTGGGCTATTGCTTTGTATAGTGGCATTGAGTTGTTCAGTTACAAAGACCATTTTTTTACTTCTAGTTTCCTTTTAACAGTGCATAAGTCCTTTAAGAACTTAGCATACACAGAAATTTGTTGAATGACACCCAAAAAAAAAATGTTGATCCTAACTTGCCTAAAGATTTCTACAATATTAAAATGATTTTTATCTTTATGTAAAGGAACAAATCTTTGAGGAAAATTGGCTGAAACAAGATAGGAATTTACCTCTTTATCAGCCACATTTTCTCCACCAGTAATATAAGTTAAGTTAAAAATCTTACCAACCTTATCTACCTTGTCTAGCCCTTGAGCATGGATGTCCAGCACTCATCCACTCCTTAAAGTTGTGATGGCCTTTACCGATTTGATGTTGGAACACTTGGTTGCATCTTGCACTTGTTGAGGTTAAACTTGAGGGTTCGGTTATGGTTGTGCAGGAAATTTTTCTTTCTCTTGAATGCTCAATGTGGTAGTCAACCTTGTGAGTGTGCTCCTCATGTCATTTATAGCTTGATGATTTTGATTATTAATTGTTGCTTGCCCTTGTATGAACTGCCGCAGCGTATTAGCCATTTGTTGGACAGTTTCTTCAAGTCCCATTTTTAACTGGAGTAGGTTGGCTTGTACATTGAGGTGCTCCCTGAAATATAGGTCCTTGAGGTGCATTTTGGTTACTCTTCCAACTGAAGTTTGGATGGCTCCTCCAACTTAGATTGTAAGTATTAGAATAAGGCCCATCAAATGGTTTAGAATTCAAATTTACAGTACTTGTTTGATCAAACTGCACCTCTTTAACTGTGGGGATAGTGGGGCATTCATTAGTGAAATGTCCCAATTCTTCATAAATTCTACATTCTTCAGACACTTTAGAAATAACTTGCACCTCATTAACTTTTTTTCATTTCAATGGCATCCATTTTTCACGACAGCAATGCTAATCTAACATGCATATCATCATCTTCTTTCAAATTAAATTTTTTACCATTAGACTTAGCCTTAGATCTGTCATAAGCATTAGCAGTGTCCCAAGATTGGGCATTTTCAGCCAAATAATCAAAATATTCAAATGAGTCTTCACGTTCCTTATTAAAAATTATCCCGTTACACATGGTTTCAACAAATTGGCGCATTTTAGGTGTCAAACTCTCATAAAAACCTAATCACACGCCAATGTTCATAACCATGGTGTGGGCATGAATTAGATAAATCTTTGAAATTCCCACCATTGATAAAAAGTTCTAGAATCTTTTAAAAAAAATCATATTATATCTTTTCAAAGCATTTGTGCTATGTATTGGGAAATTTTTTTATAAATTCTGTTTGCATCTCCTACCATATGCCTATGGATCGAGATCTAAGTGAGTTCAACCATGTTGTAACTTTATCCTATAAGGAAAATGGAAAAAAGCTTAAGCCTAATGACCACTTTTGTGCAAGTTCGATCTAAAATGCAGAACATACTTTATCAAATTCCTTGATATGTAAATAAGGATTTTCAGCCTCTATACCATGAAAATGTGGAAGTAGAGGTATATGCCAGGTTTGAAATTGAAATTGTTGGAATTTAATGGTTGAATGATGCATGAAGGTGCACTAGTTCGAATGGGGTGCAAGTATTCCCTAAGAGTCCTATTAGGATTCACAATCTCTCTCTCGGCATGCTCATTATCATCCATGTTGTTCTGAATTTCAAATGTTAACTTAAGAGATATAGATGTTGAATCAGAATGGATGCTGCTAGGATTTCTAATTAGACGATCGGAATTATTTCAAGCCCAACCAGACATATACAATAGTAAAAACAAATTGTAAAATAACGAGAACAGTCTGAAAAAAGATAGATATCACCAAAATTGTGAAGAGGTTCATAGCATCATAACCCTAAATTCTCTCAAACAAAATTGTTTCAATGAACACAATTGTCCCCTGAAACAGCAACAAAAACTTGGTTCTTTCTAGAAATCACCTCCCAAGTGTAAGAGGTGTCTTGTTGAAATATAAGAAAAACCCCAAAGTCGATTTCACAGGAACAAAGGATATTAAAAATTTGTAAAATTGTGATGTTGACTATAAAAGTGAGAAAAGGAAATGCTAGAAAAATTTATTTGGACTTTTTAAGGCTATAGATAAAAAAAAATTAAATTAAAAAAAAAAAGTAGAATACCAACAAGAGAAAATAAAGGATTTTATGCACTATAATTATAGAAGTAAGCTAAGTGCAAATCTACATTTGAGCCTAACTTGAAATGATGAAGCACCAAGTTCATTCCCACAAATTTAGCATGCGAATAATCTGGAAGACAAGATAAAAAGGTTTGAAGTTTAGTAAAATAAAATGGAAACAACAAACAATTAAATTCACAAAGTAAATTTGTATCTAAGAGTCAAAATATTAAAAAAACTAAGTTACGGGTATCACCTTTCATGGATTGTGTTGTATTTAAATTTTCATTCATTTTCTCTTCAAATACTAACTCTATCAAGACATTAGCATTCAGAAAACTTCAACAAGTAAATCTCAATCTTCAGTTAAAACCAAAAATACTTACTTAACTGCAAAGCAATTTCAGAATACTAACAACGGATTCCTATTGAAGACCCAAGACCCAAGCATCGATTGTGCCTTTTCGTCAACAATAAATCAAGGATTCAAATAATGAGTCCTTGTTTTTTCTAATGCAGATTACTTCGTAACTTCACAGGATAAAGAAATTAAACCAAAGGAATATCAAGCTAAATAAACCACAATCCAATCCGAGCTATACCCAAGCTTAGTTACAACAACACTAATGCATGATAAACGTTGGAGTCCTCCGAAAAACATTATGTTGAATTCAAGATTTCAAGTTTCGTGTAAATCTACACATGGATTTTGATGATAACAAATAAATTCAAAGAATAAAAGAGTCTCAAACTCAAGTTGTCTACACAATAGAATCAAGCACATCAAGGAAGCAAGCATGAGCAAGAAGGGAACAAGTTCACATTAAAATCATAGAGTAATTTTGTAAATCTCTTAAAAAATTCGAAATTAGGATTAAGACTCAAAATTAATATTTTATCATAAAGTATTAAAATACATTTTCCACATGTGCATGAATATTTTGAAAATTAAATTTGAAAATTTTGAAAGATGATTGATTGTCATTTTTCACATGTGCATGACATGATTAAAGATTTGAATTTTGAAAATATTAAGATGATTGATTGTCATCTTTCACATGTGCATGACATGATTAAAGGTTTGAACTTTGAAAATATTAAGATGATTGATTGTCATCTTTCACATGTGCATGTTTTATTTGAATATTTTCAAAAATGATAGATGCTTTTCTTGACTTATGCAAAAGGTAGATGTCTTTGTTTGAAAATTTTAAAAAGTAAAGTGTGCTCCTTTTGTCATATGCAAAAAGTAAAATATTAGATTTTAAATTTTGGAAAAGTAAAGTGTGCTCCTTTTGTCACATGCAAAAAGTAAAAAAATTAGGTTTGAAATTTTTAAAAAGTGAATGATGATGTCTTTGACATGTGAATCTTTTTAAATTTAAATATGAAGTCTCATATGCCTATAAATAGATCATTTGAGAGCTTCACATTCACAACACCAAGAGCATACAACATTCATTCAAAGTTTTCATTCTCTTTTCTCTAAGTATTGAGCCTTAACCCTTGTTTATTTTGAGAGATATAGTTTATGTTGTATTGTTTTTATTTCATTCATTGAGGAGTGTTTTCTGATAGCCTACCCACTATCAATTATTGTATCAGTAAAAGGGTGTGTATAACTTTTGTGTGTGTAAAAGGTGTTCTACACAGGGAATAGTTAAATCACCAAGTGTGAGGTGATTGGAAGTGTAGAAGGTGTTCTACATTGGGAATAGTTAAATCACCAAGTGTGAGGTGATTGGAAGTGTAAAGGGTGTTCTACACGGATTCTTTAGAGCGGTGTTGTTCAAAGGTGTAATAGGTTTCTATCTCCACTTAAAGGAGATTGAATAGTGAATTTGAGGATCCTCAAGAGGTAGCTTGAGGCAAAGACGTAGGCAGTGGGGCCGAACCTCGTTAACATATTGAGTTTGCTTATCTCTTACCTTTACTCTTTATATTTATTACTGTTTCATATTTTGTTTATATTTTATATTGTATACTTGATTTATAATTGTTAATTTTTTTAATACAACTCAATTCACCCCCCCTCTCATGTTAGTCATCTGGGCAACACATTAACATGAAGATCAACCAGGAAAATACTCAAATTGATAAACCTTAGAAAATGCGAAAGCGTATGAAAATAGAGCCAAAAACCAAGGAAAAAAACTAGGAAAATGTCTAACCCCTTCACCCAGAATCCCCTTTCTCTTTTATACTCAGATTCTTCTCTCTCCTTGCTACGGATTGCATCCCTTTGCTTAATCGTTTCTCTCATTTTTATCATTTGCATTGTCAGTCTTCCAGAATGTTTCCTTGGATTCTCATGTGTATTGGGTTGCAAATCACGAGCTTCTCTTCACATAAAAGTCACGAGTTGCAACTATGGGAAAGTCACAGTAGGTCACGTACATGGGCTTCAATCCTGCAAGGCTTTAGTTGCATCATGGGCTTCACATGGGCTTGAGCTTTGGTAAGTCGCAAGACCAGTTGCAAGTCACATGAGATCTCATCTTTCTGCACGAGCTTCACAAAATCACGTCTCTTGGTTTCCAATAATTCCTTCACAACAAGTTGACTTGAGCTTCTTAATTTCTTCATTCTTCACGTGGGCTTCAGCCTGGGCTTGGAGTAATGGACTTCAACAATTAAGTCACAGGCTACTTTGTTTTATTCACAGCAGGTTTTTAGGAATTAAGTCACTAAGTTGGTTATGTTTGGGTTTCAATTTCTTCTCGGAGTGCCTTCTCTAGCAACATAAGTGGCCTTCAGTGTAATGGTCTTGGGTTCTAGACTTGAATCCTACAATAAACCAAGATGAAAAAAAATGTGAGTTTAATTAAATGTTAGCCCGCCCAATAACATAAACCATCTATATTTAGTTAAGGGTAAAATGTCATTTCACTTGCCAAGAATAGTCAATTCACATTGTCAATTTAATACCCTTTATTCAACACATAAAATTCACTTAACTCACTATATTAAAAGTATTAAAAACAACATAAAAGTCCATGAATCACCTAGTGAGTGTTCTGGGCACTATCAAAACTCGGGGCCATGGAGGACTTTTCAAAACTCATTTTGAGCTAAACCTCATGGATCTTCCATTAGTTGGGAGCGAGTTCACTTGGTCAAATGGCCGGGTTTGGTCAAAATTGGACCATTTCCTTATTTCTCCTTTATGGGAAGCCCATTTCCCAAAGGTTAGTCAGAAATTTCTTGTACGAGTTTGTTCAGATCATTATCCTATTCTTCTAGATTGTGGGCACATCCATAGGGGTCGCCATTACTACAAGTTTGGAAATATGTGGCTCACAGCGGATGATTTTGTAGAGTTGGTGCGTTTTTGGTGGTCATCTTATCAGATTTATGGCATGCCTAGTTTATTTCTTTCAAATAAATTGAAGGTCATGAAACAAGATCTAAAGAAATGGAACTCGGAAGTTTTTTGTCATCTTGACAATCAAAAGTCTACCTTCTTAGGAGACCTGCAAAAGTTAGAGGCAAAGGAATTGTTGGGAGACGTCTCTGAGGAGGAGATCTTGAGAAAGGGCAGTCGTGGCAAATCTGGAAAGGGTTTTGTTGGCAAAAGAGACCTCTTAGTGACAAAAGTCTAGGACTCTATGGCTAAAAGAGAGGGATAAGTGTACAAAGTTCTTTTACAAAGTGGCCAACTCTCATAGACACAACAACAATATAGAGACGCTCCACTCAGGTAATCAGGTGCTTTCTTCCATTCATGATTTGCAAAGTCATATTGTGTAGTATTATGAGACTCTCCTCACTGAATCAGTTTCTTAGAGGTCGAAACTCGATGCTTTGCCTTTTGAGACAATAGATTCTTAGAGTGCAAGTGTTCTAGAAAGACCTTTTGTTGAAGATAAGATTTACAAGATCATTGTTGGTAGGGCTAAGGATAAAGTGCCGGGTCCAGATGGTTCTTCAATGGGATTATTCCAAACTTGCTAGAACATTGTGAAAGATGATGTGATGTAGGTCGTTCAAGAGTTGCACTCCTTTCAAAAGTTTGAAAAATCTCTTAATGCAACGTTCATTGCTCTCATTCCCAAAAAATAGGGGGCGTCATTTATTAAGGATTTTTGCCCTATTAGCCTGATTAGTGGTGTTTATAAGATCATTTCGAAGATTCTCGCCAATTGATTAAGTCCTATGTTGGGACAAATTATACCGAAACCTCTGAATACTTTTATTCGTGAGAGACAAATTCTTGATTCGGTGCTTATTGCAAATGAGTTCTTGGATCATAGCTTGCGGAAGGGAAGGCCCGGTATTCTTTGCAAGTTTGACATGGAGAAGGCCTATGACCATGTAAGTTGGAATTTTCTATTATACTTGCTTGGGAGGCGTGGTTTTGGCGTTAGGTGGATTTCCTGGATGCGGCATTGCATCTCCACCATTTGGTTCTCAATTCTAGTGAGCAGCACTCCAACAAGTTTTTTTTATACAACTCGAGGTTTGCAGCAAGGAGACCCCTTATCTCCTCTCATATTTGTTATAGTTATGGAGGCACTTAGTCGTATGGTGAAGACCGCTGTTGATGGAGGATTCTTATCTGGTTTCCTTATAGGTAATGACGCTAGTAGTCCTATTATCATCTCACATATTTTATTTGTAGATGATACGCTACTATTTTGTGAAGCGGATACTGACCAATCCAGTCACTACAAGTATTGTTATTATGTTTTGAAGCAGTCTCGAGACTTAAGGTGAATCTTGAAAAGTCCAAGATGGTTTCGGTGGGTGCAGTCCCAAACATCCTCAGTCTAGCAAGTTTATTGGATTGTAAGGTGCCTTATTTGCCTATGAAATACTTGGACCTTCCACGGGAAGCAACTTTAAAGCTAGAGCCATATGGGATGAGGTGGTGGAGAAGGTGGAGAAGAGGTTGGCGGGTTAGAAACAAGTATATCTCTCAAAAGGGGGCCATCTCACCCTTATCAAAAGCACTTTTACTAACCTTCCAACTTATTTTTTTTTATCTTTGTTTCCTATGCCTACAGGGGTGGTAAACAGGATTGGGAAACTTTTTAAGGCATTCTTATGTAGAGGGTTGGGTGAGGAGAAGAAATTTCATTTGGTTAGATGGAAGACCATTTATGCTCCAATTATGTATGGGGGGTTGGGAGTGTGTAATTTGAAAACTTTTAATAAAGTTCTATTGGGAAAATGGCTATGGCGATATCATTCGAAGGGGGGGGGGGGCATCATAGAAGGATATTATTGATGCTAGGCATGGAATTGATTGGGGGGTGGGTGTCTAAAGAAGTGAGAAGGGATATGGGATAGGTTTATGGAAGTGTATAAGGAAGGGGTGGCCACGTTTTGAAAATCATATTCGATTTATGGCCGATGAGGGCAATCGAATCAATTTTTGAAAGGATATGTGATGTGAAGATCGTGCATTGGAGAGGGCTTTTTCAGCCCTCTATCATATTGCTACCAATAGGGATTTATTGGTGGATATGCAATTTTTTTCTTTTGGTACTCATTAGTGGAATATTCTCTTTATTAGAAACTTCCACGATTGGAAATTTTCTATTGTATTTGACTTTCTCAGCTTACACTATTTCATGGGGACCACCTCAACACGACATAACAATTTGAAGTGGAGGTCCAACAGTCACAAGAAACGTACAATTAAGGTGTATTATAAAATACTGTCAGCTTAAGTTTATTTCCCATTCTCTTGGAAGAGCATTTGACAATCTCGAATGCCCTCCAAAGTAGCATTCTTTGTATGGAACATCACCATTAAAAAGATTCTGACTACAGACAATTTGAGAAAAATGGGTTGCATAGTGATGGATTGGTGTTACTTGTACAAAAAGGATGACAAATCTGTGGATCATCTTTTATTATATTGTGAAGTTCAAGAGTGCTGTGAAATGGGATTTTTGAAATGGCTGATATTGCTTGGGTCATGCCTTTAAGGGCGGTAAATTTGCTAGGTTGTTGGAGGAATATGCAAAGCTGCCCTCAAGTGGCAACAGTGTGGAAGATGATTTCGCTGTCTCATATGATGCATTTGGTCGAAAAGAAATGTTCATTACTTTGAAGATAAGGAACGCACAATGGTGGAACTAAAGAATTACTTTCTCCACACTTTATTGCTTTAGTTCTCAGCTATTTTATTAAATGAGGACAATGTTCATGATTTCTTGTCTTAAATTAACCACTCATAAAATGTATTAGGCATTTTTTTGTATTCTCCCTCTATATATGAGTTATGCCTATTTTATTTCTATCAATAAAATCTCTCTCTTAAAAAAAAATAGGAATGCAAAGGAATGGTTGAAAATTTCCTACCAAGCATATCTATAGGCATGAAAAGAAAAATTAAAATCTCAAATAATACTAAATTAACAACCCCTGCCTCAGAACCAATTGAGTATCTCCTTTGATGCTGTAGTGAGAGATTCTTTTTCAACATCTTCAGCAATAAGCTGCAACTTAGAAGGTAAAATACTAGAAATATAGACATCAAAAGTTCAATCCAACAATCTAGTCATTGCATAAACCTCTACAGCCCTACTCGCAACAAAGATGGCAAAACCCCTGCAAAAAAATTCTTTCATTTTGGAAGGTGGCGCTCAGTTAGCTACGCAGATGTATTCTGTATATTGGTACTGGCAAGGACTCCCTTTTATATTGTTGTAATGTTTTTATATCAATACTAAACATGTATTAAAAAATAAATGAAGGCAATTATCGGTAAGAGGCATTTCTCATCATATTTGTGGTCTTGGTAAGATAAATCACAATAAAGGTATGGAATAAATGGCTTCTGCTTCCCTACACCAGTATTAATTCAGTTCCCCCACCTTATCTCGATCTTTGTAAGTGCTTGAATTGGTTATGGTTCAGTTTTTAAAATAAAAAATTATTATTATTATTTTTTTGTTTCCTTTTAATTTAATGTGTATTGTTTTAAAAGGCTAGTTATTTTTTTTTATTATTATTTTTATAAAACTCTGGCTTTGCTTAGTTTTTTTAGATTTTTATTTTGTAAAGGTAGGACTCGTATTACAAAAATGCAACGCTTTGGCTTCTAATTGGTTAACGCGGCATCTCTGCATGACAATTCTCATATTAGACAATTAACAAAAGATGAATGGAGGGATAAAAGTAAGCGGACGGAAAATGATTTATACAATTTTAAGAGTGACAATTCTCGTTCACTCTCTTTGAAACTATATATAAAAATTAAAAAGAACAAGAAAAATATCTAAAACCCACATGAAAGAAATTTACATTTACTTTTTCAATAATAGACCTCGTTTCTTTCCAAATAGTGTAGGCGAGACTTTCGCATTCTAATACCGTTCGTAGCATTACTCTGTGAGACAGTTTAAATGAATTCAGAAAGTTTTGAGAATCCAGAAATTAATAATCATATTTACAATTAACCCAACAGTCAAGATAATTGATTTGGGTTGATACACGAAAAAATTGTCGCTACCATTAGTTTATGCTCGCTAACTCAAACCATCTTAAATGAGCCTCTTTGCGAATCAGGGATGTAGAAAACCATCTAAGAGGAGCATCAACTAAAAACATGCCTTTACCGGCTTCTCGCGAGATCCTGGAAGGACTTGATCCAAACCCATCACCGAGTAAAATTGAGTTCCAATTTGTTTATAGGGTAAATGCAGTGTCGAACCGCCAGCACCCACCCAGGAGGATGCCTGTGTGGGGTGTTGAGGGAAGTTAAGATGCCCAACACATGAATATTGAACATTGACTTAAATATAGGTATCACGATCAAGAAAAACACATGCAACACTAGGCCCCAAATTTAAATGATTGTTCATCAGCTCCAATGCTGTTTAGAAAACTAATCAATTCCATCAGCTTTAAGCAATTTTTAAAGTTTATACAAACATCAGCTTTCATATTTGTTACATCTGAACTCTATCCCCTAAAGCCAATACTGGTACGATTCTTAGCTGCTTTGCAACCCATCATATTTTATTTTATAACCCCAAAAAATGAATAAAATAACAAGTAAAATTAATAAGAAAAATAATAGAGAAATGATAGATGCAGTCATGGAGTTACAACTAGCGTGCAGTCGCTTTGAAAAAAATTGAATATATATGAGACTCATGTGAGAAAAGTTAATTTTTTTTTAAAGCAACTACACGCTGTTTGTAACTCGACGATTGTATATAACATTACTCAAAATAATATTTGCAATCATAAAATGTGCAAGCACCACAATCTCTTCGAAAAAAGTAAGTAAATTAAAACTCATATGAAAAGAAAAAAAAAACTAAAATTTTAATAGTGAACTCCACGCTTTTTCAAAACGATTGTGTGGACTTGCATACCCCGTGACTATGTAGCACTACTCAATTGACAAATAGGCACAATCATCTTGAAACTTGGCATCTACCAGAACAGTTGAAAGTTAATCTGGAAGAGTTTATCACTTAAATAGAACATTTTCCAGCTAACATACCATACATACTTGCAAGAAACCGTCATAGATGCATCTAAGATACCTGGACTCAGGAATATGTACCCAAGAAGCCACTCTTAATTATACAGTCCCAGGTAAGGAAGTACCACCAGTCTTGCTCAGCTGTGGACCCATTGCTGCCAAGTATGCACTTAACAACCAACCATACATAATAATTATGAAATGCCTACTTGAAGAAGTTACCATATGCACAACTTCAAATTTCTCAATGAGTGCACAACTTAAAATCTTTCCAAGAGTTTATTAATGTAATTATGCAAGGAACATATAAATAATGTGAAAACAACGGAAACAATAATATGATATACCTACCTTAGACCTTCCTTTTCAACCTGTATATGCTAAAGATGCTAACGTCTACAACATCACCTTTCCACCACATGGGTTAAACCCTTTCATAAAGTATTCAGTTGAGAAAGGAAGAAGTTGAGAAAACTATTCTTTCTAGATAGAAGCCTCAATGCATGAAGACTGGAATGTGTACTTTTGAGGAAGTGGAAATTAAAATGTAAATTCTTTTGTTAAATCCACCAAAAACTAAGTACTCAAAATAGTGGAGAAATTAAAATGAATCATGCCTCAACAATAATATCGCTGAATATCCTGGTAACTTCTTAACAACTTCAGATTAAGAAAGATTTAAAAGGAGCACCACCCACTGCTAGAAAATGAAGCAAAGAGAAACCAAAGCATTGTCTTGGAAGGAAATATTCATATATTAGATTTTTCAAAGATTTAAAAACCAACTACTCAGTGTTAGCCAAAAAATAAATAAAAAAATAAAAAACAAACCAAAGCTTTGTCAAGTGGAGATTCAAACATTCCTGATCTCATTTTGCATCAAGTGCCAAATGATGCACCTCAGATAATTTTCTGACTTGTGATACAATAATAACATCCCATGACTCTTTCCATTAGCACAGACCCTTTGACTATCGCCTAAAGATGATGATATACTAATAGCAACGAACTTCTCGCTTCTCCAACAGTAATCAACCATAAAACTGTTGATAACAATGAATATACTCACAACCTCTAAAACCATACACAGGCTACCACACTTCAGAAAATCCATACTACCAAATCCAAATTAGTTCACTATTCAATTTGAAATATACCGTCAGCAATTTACTTTTGATTACAAACCAAAAATGCACATTCAATATTTTGTTGTCACTCCCAAATCACAATGGAACATAAAAATAGCACAATTCTTTTCCTGTCAAACTTCAATTTACAACAAACCATCGATATGTGTTTGTACATTATTACTTGCCAGCTTTAATACTGTGAACCCTAATAACTGTCACCGCAAAAGACAGATTTATCTTGCTCAGGAAAAAGAAAACATCAACCAGTCTTAACCACACCAAAGTATACCGCCTAAGGATAAATACCATCTAGATCTCCGACAGACAAGATGTGATTTTGAACTTGATCAAGCACTATATGTCACAGTTGAGCTGATCTGTCACTACTCACTCACTTTTTCGTACAGAGGTGTAGAAGTAAATACGTTCAATGTCTTGATTACAATGGCAAGAGTGCTGTGAAAGCAACCGATGCCTCTCCAGAGAAATACAGCAAGAAACACTAAGCTATACAAATGTTACATCAAGATCCTGCACAATCCATAATACCTCCAAAAATATAGCCAGTCTCAGAATTTTATCAAACTATTATGGCTACTGTCGTGTGCAACTTTGAAACCTCTTAACTCGCCAGAAAAGCATTCAAGGTATTCTCCAAAGAGCCCCCATCTGATTTTAAAATTGTAACCTCCTGAACTCCCTCCAAATCTCCATATGATAAAGGGTAAAACCTAATTCAGAAACACTTGACTAGAGTAAGTAATCCAATCTGTTTCCTTTAAGCATCAACACATAGTATCATCAACATAGAAGGAAAGAAATTCTTGCCCTTTAGCACTACAGCTCATATCAGCAATCCCCAAGATTTTCACACCTAAGGCTAAAGAGGCAAGTCCATTGAATCTTCCTAAACTAATAACAACAATATTCAAGATATTCTACCAAAAAGTTCAGAGAAAACCAAAGAGTAAAGATAGGTGATGGTTGGGATGAAAAGTAGCACGTAGACATGCAGGAATTAAATAAAGCCACTTCCAACTTTCCGATGTAGTCAGGACTGTGATTAGATGGCATCGTTTGCTTTTTAACAGCGAGTCACTTGTTCATCACTTATGAAGTGTATGCCTCATTTCCAAGCCCACCTAAACACAATTATGAACCCTTGAAATATTAATGAAGGAGAATTTTTATTTTATTTTTTATAAGTAAATATTAATGGAGGAGAAATTCACAACCACAAATTAGAATTTGGAAAACTAGAGCATGTATTTACCACCTGTCCAGGAATCTAATAGTAATAGCCACCGCCATATGGGTGGTCACTCCCATGGAAAGATGAATAGGAACTTCCACCATACTGCAGCAGGAAATTGTAGTCAGATAACATGAATATGTCGATATAACAAATGAAGCAAGATAAGCTGATAGGGATTCCTCACATCAGGGCCATAATAATCGTGGGAGTAAATACTGCTGCCAGCTCCATAATTATCTGAAACGTAAAGCCATTTTAATAATCAATCTGATATAGTAAGCATGCCGAGAAAAATAAAATCAGTACTGAACATAAGATTCATACCATGAAAAGCTGATGGATCAGTGTAATCCAAACGTGAGCGAAACCTTCTAGGCTCCATGTAATGAGGATCATGGTCCTAATACCAAAAGGCATTATTGCAGTCAGAAATATTATGACTCACTAAAGATCATGAAAAAAAATAAAGCAATTTATACTTTAAAGAATGAAACCAAAAAGACAGAAAAAACTCACTGTCATATAAAATGGCCGCTTCGTTCCACGTCCATTCTCATCATAGAGATAAGGGCCATCAAAGTGCCCTCCAATGGCATGTCGGTCAAAGGGTCCTTCTGGAGAATATGGTTGCCTCCTATAAGGAAAATGCATCCCATGGCCCCTATTAGGGGCACCATGCCAGGGTCGATCAAGATTAGGTCTTGATGGGACAGCACCTGCAGCTCCCACTCCAGATGTGTAATTACCACCTCTATATGAATCCCTTCTTCCTCCTGAGTTTGTAGGAATGATATTTTTTTTTTTTGTGATAAGGGAGTTTGTAGAATAATGTATTAAACTGACAGAACAGATATTTATAAGATGTCTGTCCCTCTTCCACTACAAACAAAAACCAGAGAGAGAGAGTAAAAACCAAACAGAGAATTTGACAGATAACCTTGTCCAGTAAAGTGTCTCCCATGAAAATCAGTGTGCGGATGACCAAAATCATACTCATTTGGAAAACCCATTCTACCAGTTTGCCCACGTCCACCTTGATAGAAACCCCTGTTCCATTGGAAATTTGAACGGGAGAAGGGCTGACCTCGCCGCCCAAACCCCCTTCCTGCATGCGACAGAAGTCAAATGAAAAACAAACTTCTACACAATGGTAAAAAGATCAAACTATTGAAACTCAATATAAACAAAAAATCACCAAAGTTTGAAGTCCCTAAACCATTGCTGTGGCCAATTCTAAATCCACCAGAGAGTCCACCCTTCACCGCCTGTGTTTTAGGCAAAGGATTTGAGAGCCTTGCTTTCACTTTCACCTTCAATTTCAAATAACAACATATAATGCAGTTTATTAATACCACATAAAAAGAGGATATTAAAACTAAATATGGTCAGAACTTAATCACTTATTCTATCTATGCACCATAACTGGTAAAAATCAGAGAATGGGAGATAAGTGTGGAGAAATGTTATTTTTCCCACTGAAGCTGTACTCCTTATAATAATATGAACATAAGAAATTGATTACAAAACCAACTCCCTCAAGATAATTTTAAGATAAACTCACGCCAACCTAATAGATAAGATAAATCTATCTGAGATAATATAATCTTGAGCACGCCCAGTGCACCGACATAAGCATAGATTTGCATATCAAAGTGAGAAAATCTTGCAGTGAACATAAATGGATCAAAAAAGTTGGGCAAAGAATCATTTGTATATGTGAGGCATGCATAGAAAAATTAATGTTAAACAGTGCACCCCCCCCCCCCCCCCCCCCAAACCACAAAAAAAAAAACTACCCTCTATACCTTGTCTATTTCTTTTTTATAAGTTAAATTTTATTCACATAATGTAATAGGCGAAGTCCATGTACACAGGATCTATACCTTCTCCATTTTAAAATCACATAGTCAATCTCTATATGGAACCAATGGCAGTACTGGCAAAGGAAGATCCAAGGGAAAGGCAATTTCTCCCTGTGAAGCCTAGAATTGTTTCGTGGAACATATGGGGTCTTAACGATCCCAATAAGCATACGAGGGTGAAGAATCTTTTACGTGAATGGAAGTTGGATATTATTTGTTTGCAAGAAACTAAGATGGAATTCATGGATCGTAGGTTCATCACTAGCATTTGGGGCTGTCCATTTGTGAGATGTGTGCATCTTGCCTTTGAGGGAGCATCTGGGGGCATCCTAATTATGTGGGACTCGAGGGTGGTTGAGTCTATTGAGAAGTGTGCTGGAAAGTACACCATAGTGTGTTCTTTAAAAAAAGTGGAGGATAGTTTTTGTTGGGCTTTCACTGATGTGTATGAGCTGAATGTGGACACACATAGGAAGGTATTATGGGAGGAGCTAGCGGGTTTGGGCAGCTGGTAGAATCTACCGTGGTGCATTGGCGGCGATTTTAATATCACTAGGTTTCCTAGTGAAAGATCAAGAGAAGTGTGGCACAACTAGATCTGGTGCACTTACCACTTGGTGGAGTTCACACTTAGTCCAATAATCAGGCATGATCTCTTCTCAACAGATTTTTGGTGTCTCCTTCATGGGAGGTACATTACTCTAGAGTTTGCTCAGACCATTTCTCCATTGTATTGGATTGTGGAGGCATCCACAAGGGTAAAAGATACTTAAGTATGAAAAAATATTGCTGATAGTTGAAGGTTTTGTGGAGAATAATCTACGAAAGAGGGGACTCATAGTGACGGATTGATACTATTTGTGCAAAAATCATGGTGAATCAGTGGACCATCTATTGTTACACTGCAAGGTTACAAGAGCGTTGTGACGAGTGGATGTTGCGTGGGTTATGCCAGCTAAGATAGTTGATCTGATTGCATGCTGGAAGGGCATCCACGGCTGTCCACAGGTGGTAGCAGCATGGAAGATGACCCCTTTGTGCATTATGTTGTGTGTTTGGTCAGAAAGAAATACACGGTGCTTCGAAGACAAAGCAAACAATGGTGGAGTTACAAAATTTCTTTTTGAATACTTTAATCCTTTGGTTCTCAGCCATTGTACCTAATAGCAATAATGTGAGTGATTTCCTTTCCTTAATCTAGAGCTTGTTAGAATGTATTTAGGCATCTCGTTTGTATACCACCTCGTATACTTAGGCGTTGCCTATTTATATTCATATCATTGAAATTACTTCTTACTTATAAAAAAAAAAAAGTTTTTTATTTAATTATTTGTTGTTTTTTTTTTTTTTTGGGGGGGGGGGGGGGGGTGAAGCCCTCATGAAGTTAGAAGGACACATGGTGTAGGATTGTGGAAAAATATAAGATTTGGATAGGGAAGATTCTCTCAATTTTTCAGATTCGCAATTGGAAGACACAATAGTGTTTACTTTTGGCATGGTGTGTGGTTTAGAGAAAGGGCTCTAAAGCAGGTGTATCCTCTGCTCTACCAAACTTCTTGCGACAAGAGGCTACAGTAGATTATTTATTTGTACTATCTAATGGAGCTGTCCATCGGAATGTGAGGTTTTCGAGAGCTGCACAAGATTGGGAGTGGAGTATGTTTGCTAATTTCTTTGATTGTTATAAGCAATGTCAATTAGCAATGAGATGGGAGATAGGCTGTTATGGAATCCGAGTGGAAGCAAAAAATTCTCGGTGCGTTCCTTCTATAAAGCTCTCTTGGGATTTTCTAATAAACATAACCATCCTTGGAAGGCTATCTGGAAGTGCAAGGTACATCCCAAGATTCCATTCTTCGTTTGGCATGCATCTCTTGGGTGGATTCTCACTCAGATAATCTGAGAAAAACGTGGTCTCATTATTTCAGATTGGTTTTATGTGCAAGAGTTATAGGGAATCAGTAGACCATCTTTTGTTACATTGTCAGGTGGTCCGGTGTTTATGGAATGAGATCCTTAATAGGTCGGGTGGTATGGGTTATAGTGGTGGCCCAGAGTTTATGGATGAGATCCTTAATAGGATGGGTGGTATGGATTATGCCTGGAAGAGTTAGGGATATTATGTGCTGCTGGACAGATATTGGGGGTAATGCCCACATCGCTGCTATGTGGAGAATGATCCCTCGTTGCATTATTTGGTGCTTGTGGAAAGGAAAAGAGATGCTTTGAAGACATGGAGCACTCTTTAGAGGAGCTGAAGCGATATTTTACAATGCTTTACTCTCCTGGGCGTCGGCCATTATTTGTAATATGAACAACCTTCATGATTTTTTTTTGATAGGTAATAAGAAATTTTATTCCAAATGCTTCATGATTTGCTTGTGGATCTCACTAATGCTTAGGTGTAATCAGGAATGTTCAGTGGACATTACCAGTGTACTTGAGCAATGTCTCTTACATCAATAAAACTTTGACTTTTACTTATAAAAAAATGGTTCTAATGTACCCGGTCATTTGAGTATACAAATAATTCATCGAAAGAGTTAAATAAAAAATAAATGTTTCAAAGATTGATTTAAAAAAGTAAATTAAACTGAAAGAAATACCTTCCCATCACCCAGTTGTGTACTGTTTATGCCAGCAACACAAGCTAAAGCAGCTTCATGGGCTGAAAAATCAACGAATCCGAAATCTTTTCTCTTTGCTGTTGACATATTCCGAGCGAGGACAATTTGTACAATATCTCCATAACCTTTAAGCTTCTCCCTAACATGATCTTCATCCCAGTACGGTGGAAGCCCATCAAGAAATACTGACTTCACTTGGGCCATGATTGCCGGGTCAGGCTCACGTAAGGGATCAGCAAAAGCTACTTTGGCAGTTCTCTCAGGGTGGCCAAAAATAACATCAGGCTTTTGAAGCCTCTTGTAAGCAAGCATGGCATCTACATGACAAGAAAACTCAAGGAATGCAAAACCCCGGCTCAACCCCTCATGTTGAACATCCGAGACAAGAGTGATGTTTTCAACACCATCCACACCATATTCCTTCAACTTCTGTTTGATCTGTCATCCCATTTAGCATCAGGAATTAGAACAACAATTAAGTAAATATACAACAACTGATTCTTAGATACATACAGCTTCCTTTGTCCATGTGTTGCAGATATTACCCAGAAACAATGTGTCACTATCCTCACTTGGTGCAGTTCCACATCGCTTTCCACGTATCTGTGCACAATGAGGAATTAAATGAAAAGTGTAATTATGCAAAACAAAAACTATGAATAGTTACAAAACAAACTAGGAATAGTTCCATACAACGGGGTTCTTCATTTCTGACAAAGCCCGCTTAGCATGCTCCTTATTAGCAAACTTCACAAATGCATACCCTTTGTTCTTATTGGTAGATGGATCCTTATGCAACCTAACTTCAACTACCTCTCCCATCCTTTCAAACACCTTTCTCAAATCTTCCTCCTCCGCATCCCGATCCAATCCACCAACAAATATCTCATGCTCTTTATTATGCCGACGTTCCTTCGCAGCAGCTGTTAGTTCCCTACGTTCTTCTTGCAATGCCTCAGTATCTTCAGCAGCCTCGTCTGGATCATCCTCAGCAAGCTCTTCCTCCCCATGTTCACCAAGGTCCAGTCTATCACCATAATCCTCCACTCCCTCATCACTGCCATAGTCCTTTGCAGGTTGGGTATCTTCTCCTCGAAACTCTTCTATGGAATTCCCTTCCACGTTAACAGAAACAACACTGGTTTCCTCCTTGTTGCCTAAATCTCCTGTCTCCTCTTTCTCTTTCAAAACTACTTCACACTCCTTTGCACCATCAGTCCCCTCATTCTCAAGTGATTTTTCAACCCTTACAACAACAGACTCCTCTTGCTTTGAAGAACCTCCAACATTCACAACATGAGCCACCCACACATCCTTTGCTCTTTCTTCCTTCTTTGCAGATTCGTCAATCTTTTCGCTTGCATGTTCTTCCACTTCCGCTGTGATTTCTTCATTCCTTGCAGATTCTTGAGCCATCTCAACAGCAGATTCATCCAATTCCATAGCACTTTTTTCGTTTCTCACAGATTCACCAGCATTTTCAGCAACAGACTTTCCCAATTCCATCATAGTTTCTTCGCTCTTCTTAGGCTCTCCAACATTTTCAACAATGGGTTCATCCTTATCCACACCCTCTACATTTTCCTCCTGAGATTGTTCATGTTTTGCCTTCCCAGAGTCCCCAGATTTAGGTGTCTGCACCATTACAGGTTTCTTGGAAACGGGCGTTTTAGTTCTCACAGTCATCCTCTTCACTGAAGACTTTTTTGCCACAACTTTCACTCCTGGTGTGACCTGAGGCTGAGCAGCATAAGCTGCTGCTTTGGGCTCCTCGGCGGCTAATTAAAAAATAATAATAATAAGGTGAGATATGTAGCCCATCAATTAAATATTACCATTTCAACAGAAATGTAAAACTTCAACAAATAAGTCTATGCAAACATATATACGTTCGTATTAAGCCTTCCTAAGCCATAAGATTCATCATATACACAAATTCCAATAGTTTACTTTTGTTCATTTCTTGTAAACATCCTCACCAATCAATTTTGCGTTTTCTGCCAAAAAACCCAATTAGAAATTTTGATTCAGCAATTTTATTTCAGATGCGACGGACTGGAAACACTGCCGAATTTCACTTTTTCCCTGCTCCTAGATATCCAAATAAGTACTCAACCAATCAACTACTTGAAAAAAAAAGTTTAACGTTACCCGATGGCCCATCTAGTTTCGAATCCGGAGCACTTGATGCGGGTGTGGTCTCGTTCTTCTTCACTTGCTTCGCTTTGGTGGCCACCCCAAGCTTCGTTTCAGCAGGCTTTGGAGCAGCCGATTCCAAGGCCGGCTCAGGAGGCGTTTTGGCGGAGGATTTTCTCGATGGCGGCGTCTTCTTGGTGGTAGCTGATTTAGGCGTATCTGAATTACGAGTCCTCATGCTGACACGACGATTGGCCTGCAAGCAAATCGTAAGTCAAGCAAGGTAAAATTCTCTCCTTTCGTAATAAATAGGCTGAGCACCAACTTTTTGGAGTCAGTATGGGCATCCTCCAACTCCGACTCCAACTTGTTAGAGCGGAGACGGAGTTGGGCTTTTTTATTGGATTTTTTTTCTTAACCCATTTGAGAAAATAAACAAACAGAAATTGATAACAACTAGCTGTATAAATATTCAGTTTTACTTCATTTTGGTGGGTCACTCTTGCAACAATGCAGGATAAGATTGCTTTTGGTGCATGCAGCTTGTTACATGAATTTCTCATACCAGCTAGCCCTATGCATGCTTTCTAATCATATATGTGCATGGTTCTTTAATTACCATCATCAGCCAGTGTCAAAAATTCAAATTTGAACCATAAAAGAGTGGCATTCCTCCATATCCAATCATGACAAAGAACATTAAAACTAGATAAATATCATGAAAACCAATTCAGAACTTGAGCAACTTGTGGGTCACAGAACACAATGAATTAGATAGTCCCTAACAAGAAATTTTCAAACTATGATACACATTAAAAATACATAACCAAAATTACAAACTAAAATCATTCATACAAATTAAAAATGTATAACCAAAATTACAAAACTAAATCGTTCACTCACTATGAGTTAAAAACACATAACCAAATCTAGCATCCATGCTATTGTCTCATTTCAACAGTAAACAAAACCAAACAAAGCCAACAACACTCATCTAGCATCCATCATCTGCCATCATTGAACCCATCCATGATACCATCATCTATCCTCCCAAATTATCCAACCAACTCATCATCCACAACAAGTTCTAATTCCAACAACAAAGTTTAAAACAGCAACAAAAACCAAACGAATAAGTTTTTCCATTCCAATTTCCAACAAAAGAACCAATACAAATTACAATGAGTGCCATTTCCAAGATGTGCCTGAAGAAAATAGAACAAAATGAGTGAGGAAATAAGATACCACATTAATTTTGTAAAAATAAAGAAAACAAAACTGAACTAACCAATTACAAAAATTGAACTAACAAAAAAGTTTTGACAACAACACAGCCCCAAAAGCACAATACAGAGAGCATGCCAAGTACTTGCTAACCAATCAACAAAAAGTTATCAGAGTCATCGTGTTTTTGCTATCTATCAACACATGATGGAAATTGAAAAGTAACACTACTTCGATTAGGATTCTGGTCATGACCATTCAGTGAATTTTACATGCTGACAGCTTTCAGACTCACAAGTACTCAACAAAATATACAAAACAATATACTCTAAGCAAATCATGACAGATTCACAGAATCACAAGTACTCAAGCACTCCAAAAATCCAAACAATCCAAGCAATCACAGATCAGAACACAGAATCACAGATTCACAACATTTCAAAAAACTCCCCGTGAATCGTGATGGCACTTCACAGAATTTTTTACCCTTCACTAGAAACATAAATCGAGACCCTGTAAAATACTAAAACTTCATGAGAAAATAAAAATAAAAAGAAGAGAGAGATGGAGAGACAGAGATAGAATCATAGATGACGAAGACTCGAAGGGAGAGGCCGTGCGCGGGTGGGGGTTACCAGAGGCGTACCAAAGGTCCAGAAGACTCGAAGAGAGACAGAGAGAGAGAGACCGTGCGGGGTGGGGGTTTTAGAGAGAGGCCGTGTGGGGGAGAAGTCCAAGTACTGTCGTGTCACAGGCGACGGTGAGATGCTGAGGGAAGCAGAGTTTACGGGCCGTTCTGGATGTTGGCTTGCGAAGAGGAAAGTGAAAGTGAAAGTGAAACAGAAAGGGGATTTCGACTAGTGTTGGGAAAAGGAAGTTCATTTCGTGACCGTTGGATCAAAGTGTTGGAAGGTTTCTGAAGCTTGCTACGTGGAAGAGGCAGTATCTTGCATATGTTTAGCACAAGAGCATGTCTGGTGTGTTTAAACCTAAACAATTGTCGATTGCTACTACGCATATCTTGCTAAACAATTGTCGATTGCTACTACGCACATCATCAAGTGTAAACCTTCCATCCAAACTGGTGTGTTTAAAATTTTACACCTAATCAATGCTAACGTGCCACGTAGGCATTTCACAAAATCTACACTTGAATTCGCGAGTGTCATATCCCGATGTACTACGTGGCACTCACAAAATCCACACTTGAACTCGCGAGCGCCATATCCCCATGTGCTTCTGCTTCAATCTCATCTCCCTTCCCTATCATCCCTTCACCATGGCATTTTTTGGGAGCATTGTGCGAAGCGCAACAAAAAAAAATTATCATTTATCCGATCAAGGCTAACAAAAATTTTCACAATTTCGTAGTAAAAGGAACTCTCTAGAAAGTTTATACTTTTGCATGGGTTGAAATTTCTAGAGAAGGCACTGTAGACATCAGAGTTCTTGTCTTTTGAGTTGTTGTAAAATCTAGGACCCATGAGAGATTTTTAAAAAAAATCAAATTTTCTAAAGATAATAGTCAGGATGATATGTAAAGCTTGAAAAAATGTTTTAGATATATTTATACTGTGATTTTGAAAAAAATAGTGGATCGATGGAAAGTATGAAAACAAAAACCTAAAAGATACCTTTAGTTTAGTTTTTATTAATCCAAAAATGGGGATCAAATATTTTAAAGAAATATTTTTTTTAGATTGTTTTGGTGTAAGAGATGCTTAGATTAAGGTCTCGCTTGGATTCGGAATATTATTATTTTAATATTTTTTAGTTTGGTTTATTTTTTAATATTATTATTATTTTGAAATTTGAAAAATGTGTGTTGGGGTTTGAAAAATGTGTGTTGGAATTTAAAAAAGATGTATTGAGATTTGAAAAAAGTGTATAAGAATTTGTGTTTTATATAAAAAATTATAAAAATATAATGATAAAATGGAAGTATCTCAATCACTTCTCAATCCAAACAGGGCCTAAAAATAGAATTTTTGGGAACAGAGACCAAAACTTATTTAGACCAGCTTTTCTCAGAAGCCTTAATTGGAGAAGTTTGATGGTACTTGCTATGGCGAATGGAGTCATCATCTTTCCTCAACCCAAATGCCAAAACACGAGAACAATTTCGTGAATACCAAATCCAAGGCCTTGAGGATATACGGAGACTTGAAGAAGGTTAAACAGCCATTATCACCGGGTGGACGCCTCGCTTCCTTTCTTAACTCTCTTTTCATTGCAGGAAATGCAAAGAAGGCAAAGATGTCGTTGTCCTTAGTTGGAGGCCGCCGGAACGATGAAGCCAGTTTGGAGAGAAACTCCAAGCACTCAACCACCATAACATCAACGTATTCTTCGACGTCTTCGTTTTCGTGGTCATGTCTGAGCAAAACGCCTTCTTCAAGGGGGAAATTCAACAATAGTACCAGCGCCGGAGTGAAAAGGTTGGTGAAGTTTGGCCGATCAGCGTGATCGTCGTTAATATTGGCTGGGGGAGAGAGATGGGATTGAAGGAGAAACAGATGCGGATCGAGTGCACACGGGCTCAATGGTAGGTTTTGTGGAATGCCTACGTGGCACGTTAACATTGGCTAGGTGTAAAATCAAAATTTACACCTCTTCGGATGGAAGCATCACTCTTTACCATTTTACCAGCCTTTATGTTTGTAATGTCGGTTATATCCTTTTAATAATTTGCGCCAATATTTTGAATCTCATATGGGTAGGCATCAATATTTTGAATACTGTATTGATAGACATACTAGTCAAGATACTAAAACAAAATATTTTAGTACTGGTACTCTTTCATGTATAAAAAAATAAAAAATAAAAATCTATATAAAAAACCATTTAAAAAAAAAGATTTGTAGTCGAAATCAAATGCCACTGGCCAAAATTTGATATTTCAGCTGGTACCGACTGAAACAGGCCGAAACGGTTGAAATGGCCGAAATTTGAAACGAAATGGTACCGCGTATTTTCGATACTAGCTACCTCCGACTAGGCAACTGGTACGACATATGTCTGACATACTAGCCAGTACGGTACGAATTTTAAAACCATAATAAGCATACTAATCAAGTCCTGAGGTATTGAAATTAAATATTGTGATATCGATATCGATATCGTTTCTTGTATTGTTTTGAAATAATATATATATTAATAAATTATATATATAAACTATATTTCAAAGTAATAATTAATATATGAATAAATTATCTATATAAATATATATATATATATATATGTAAATGGTTTACTTTGAATTAGAGTAAAAAAAAACAAGAAGTAGAAAAAAATAACAAAACAAAACAAAAAAGATAAAAAGCCAAAATCTGAAACGTCCGAAATATCAATTGATACAGCCAAAATATAAGTCGGTACAAAATTGCTATGTGATCTATACTAGACAATTGACCGGTATGACATATTTTGGTCATATTAATCATACAATACAAAATTAAAAATTAAGGTTAGTGAATCCCATTCGTTGGGACCACTTTCAATTATGGCCTCTATCGTACGTATAGGAAGGTGGATAAAATATTCAAAGTTATGTAAAAAGTATTACATAGTTATGCTTCTATTTTTCTCCTTCATCCTCTCGTTTAATCTCGATGCACTCATCTTCTAAAAGTACTCTCATTAGATTAACCATTATTATAGTACAAATTTAGTCAATATGATTTAAATTTCAACTTTTGGCCATTCTATTCACATAAATCTATATTGGAATGACTATTTTCTCATATTATAATAATAAAATAATATAACTAACTTTTAATTTTAGTTATTCACATCAGATCTCTATATTCAATTGTCCATTTATGAAGATATATAATAATGAATAATGAATAATTATTATTTTTTTAATTATTTACAATTATGAAATAAATTAATTTTATTATATTTGACTATTCTATCTATTATATGTTAATTAATAATCATATTTTAATTAAATTATGAGTTTAAAAAAATACTTACTAATCATATTATATTTAAATTAAATTAGTAATTGATATTTAAAAAATAATAAAGAGATAAGGTGAAGAGAGTAAAGTAGGAAAAAAAAGAAAAAAATAAATAAAGTAAAGATTTGGTCAATCTTAAGAATGGTTATATTTGACATTATTTTTTATTTTATTATTCACTTTGGCCAAAACATTTAATTTTTGGCCAATTCAATATGAGATAAAAATAAGATTGATTGTTCAAAATCTCATTGGATTTGATTTTTAGCCAATCTAATAAAAGTGCTCAAAGTGAGAAATCATCCTCAATTCTCAAACCTTAAAATGGCTCCGTTTTACAATTTAAAAATGACAACGTTTTACTTGGATATGCTTGTTGGGCAATGTTTTGGCTCTTTTGGACTGGACTATTGTTTTTTTCCCCCCTTCTAAACTCTAATTTAAATCCCAAAAGCCTAATATAAGTCTTAAATCAATTTTAATCTATGTTTTAATTTTAAGTTTTTTACTTATGATTTTGATAAGAGCAATGCTACTTATTATCTCATTTTTCATCATCATATGATATTATATTAAATGATTGGAGATTATTTATTATATTTTACTTATTAACCTATCATTTAATGTCACATCATGAGATGATGAGAGGGTGATGAGAAAGAAGATGATGAATAGATTTATTCTTTTAGTAATTCTTTTATCACTTAATTTTTATTGTTATTGTTCATTTATAAGTTATTCCTATAGTATTTGATAGGCTATTACTAAAGTTTACACATTATTATATTAGTTTTTAACTTAATGTAATTTGTACTAGTTATTATATATTAGAATACATGATATATTATTATTATGCATCAGTATCATATTGCTATTATAGACTTGTAATACAGTATTTAGTTACATATTGTTCTACTAAAGTATTACATATATATGTATATAATTATATTAGTTTCATACTTAATTATTATGTAATACTAAAGCATTACATATAGATGATGAGAGAGACACGTGCCACCCTGGACGTATGGCGAACACTCGAGTTTGAGGAAACCAGTGGTCTTGTTCCTAGAAATGCCGTGCGTAGCGGCGATGGAGTTTCCTTGGTGGTGGCAGCATGTGGATAACATGCGCTCACTTTGGACAACATGCATGGCTCACGCGCCACTCCATTTAACAAGATCTTCTCTCATCCACAGGATTGCACCTTGGGAGTCTTGTTGTAGGGTGCATGGTGGTCGCTAGACTCTGAAGATCAATAGATCAGAACTTCGCTCAACTATGAACGAAAAACAAAACAAAAACTAGAAAAAGTGGAAAAAACTAGATAGAAGAGGGAAGGGGGAGGTTGGAGCTTTAGGTTCATGTAGGCAGTTGTCTAGTGCTAGAGTGAAAAGGGAGAGAGCAAACTGTATAAGGCCAAAGGACTAGTATTCATGTTTATACATGAGTTATTATATATTATCATTGCATGTTATTATATATTGGACTATTGGTTATTATACATTGTAATATTGCTATTATATGTTATTATACTTTAGATATTATATGATAGTGTTATATGTTATTTACTTTAGTTAGTATTTCATGTTATTATACATTAGTATGTACATGTTATTATATTTTATTTATTATACATTAATATTACATGTTATATAAAGTTATATATTAATGTTTATCCATTTGTATTATATGTTAATATATTTTAATAACTTAGTTTATTAGTATTTCATGTTATTATATTTATACATTAGTAATTCAGTGTTACATGGTGGTTATATTGTAATACTATGATGTTTACATATACTAAATTATCATTAGTTAATTTAGTCAATTTTTATTATGATATAAATATATTATAATAATGAGCTCATGCTAGTATAGTATTGATTTTAACAAACTATATAACATATAAATATATGAAATTTATATGATTAATATATAGAAAAACACACATATATATTTATAAAATATATATAATATCGATGTTAGAGTCGGAGGAGGAGGCAGAGTTGAAATCAGAGAGCAAAGTTAGAGTCAATGTGTCGGACTCGGATAGGAGCGGAGTCGGTTCACCTCCATCTCTGACTTCTCAAGGGAAAAAAATTCTGACTCTAACAGAGCTGAAGCGGAGTTAGAGCAGAGTTGGGATCAGAGTCAAATTTTTGAATTTTTATTCAACCCAGATAATAAAATGGCCATTTGTGGAGGTTTCGATCCAAAAACTCATAAAGAGCCACACACACAGTGGTAAGTGAAAACAACTACACTTCCATTTTTACAAGGATGACTGTATTTGAATATTTTCTAAAAGCAATGCCACGCATTATATATATTTTCATCATTCTCTTATCATGCCATGGAGTAGCATTAGATGATTGGAGATTATTTATAATATTTTACTTGTAAGTTTATCATTTAATACCACATCATATAATGATAAAAGATAAATTTATTCATTTTTTAATATCCAAACATATTTTAAATTGGTGTTCCGCTACCAAGCAGTCATACCGAGTTTAGACTAGAAGCAGCCCACAAATTAATCATTGACACACAAGCAAATTTCACCATAATGGCAATAGACTAGCGCACATAAGATTACTTTGATTTTCATCCATTCTTCCGTCTTCACACACATCCCAACGAAAATTACTAGATAGTGAAACCCTTCTACTTTAATCTCCAATACAACGCACCGCACCACATTATCCTATTTT
The DNA here is from genome assembly GCA_036898215.1 of Platycarya strobilacea. Taxonomy (NCBI): domain Eukaryota; kingdom Viridiplantae; phylum Streptophyta; class Magnoliopsida; order Fagales; family Juglandaceae; genus Platycarya; species Platycarya strobilacea. The sequence continues at coordinate 19,522,040 of CM072555.1, read as the reverse complement.
CTTCTTCCCTTTTCCACTGAAAGCCCAATCCCAGAAATTCTATCTCATTCTCCTCCACCCTCTCATCCAATTGCGTCGCATTTCCTCTTCGTCTATTCTATACCTTGTGTTTTGCAAATTCCCTCTTGAGGACTATGGCACCAGAATAAACAATACCAAATTTCCCTTCTCCAAGTTTTTGTCCTATCACAAAATCTGAAATGTTCAAGTTCCTCTTTCCACTCAAACATTCCAAATTCAGTTGTAGAGGAGCCAGAAGGTATGTATCAATTACCACTAAGAGTTTAGTCTATTTAGATTGAGGATTTAATCAAAGCATTTCGAAGGAGGATTTGTAAGAATTTGGGAGAACATCTTATAATAAAAGAATCGTTAGAATACTTACCTCCAGTCATTGTTGATCAAGTATGCAAACAATCGATTGCTTCTTGATTGTGAATCCTCACAAATTGAAATATGGAGATAGTCTTTCAGTCTATCTTTCTTTACGTTGATGAATGTGACTGATGGAGAATCACATACCCTTTTATAGATAGACTAAGACCCATTTCCACTAAGTGTTATTTCTTTCCATCAAGGAATATAACTTTTGGCTTTTAAATGAGTAGTATCTCTATTTTTAATTACCCAGAGTTTTAATATATATATAAAACTATTAATATATATATATAATATTTTAAAAGGCGTGACATGTAAGCCACCCTTAAGTCTCTTATAATGAGATGTGTTCTTTCATTCTCCCACTTGACTTACGTGGGTAACCAAAACCGAATATGGCCACATATAAACCTACTCAAACTACAACTTTTAGAAGAAATATATAATACATGAATCATGGCGGTTATGTTATTATATCAACATTTCCTTCCATGTATTACACTATGTTAATGTCTCTAAATAATTTTTCATATGTGGTACATCTCTTTATAAATGACTTCCTATAAGTCTTTCTGGGTCTACACTTTATAGAATGAGAGTAAATACTTTACATGTACAAATAAAAATATTATTATTGACAACAAGTATTATATACAATAAACAAATCAATCATAAAATGAGCTCATCAACCTCATGCTCTTTACATGTTTCAAAAACACATTTATTGAGAGCTTTTTTGTCATGGGGTCTGCAATTATAAATGACGTATTTGTATGCTCTATTGAGACTTGTTGATCTTTAACTCTCTTTCTGACAGCAAGATACTTTATGTCAATATGTTTACTTTTACTCCCACTCTTGTTATTCTTAGAAAAAAAAACTGCTATCATATTATCACAGTAAACTCTTAAAAATTTAGATATTGAATCCATAACTTGAAGCCCTGTGATAAAACTCCTCAACCATTTGGCCTGTAAAGTTGCTTCAAAGCATGCTATAAATTCTGCCTCCATAATAGATGATGCAATGATTGTCTGTTTGATGCTCTTCCATGATATGATACCTCCAGTCGACATGAAGACATAACTTGAAGTAGACTTTCTGGAGTTTTGACAACCAGCAAAATCCGAGTCTGAATATCTAACCACTTCTAGGCAATTAACATGCTTATAAGTAAGCATATGATTCTTGGTTCCTTGTAAATATCTCATAACCTTTTTAGCAGCCTTCCAATATTCTATTTCATAATTGTTTTGGTATCTTCCCAACATTTCCATAGCATATGCAATATTAGATCTTATACAAATATGTGCATGTATTAAACTACCAACAACAGATGCATATGGAATGTTTTTTTACTTCTTTTTTTTTCAAAGCATTTTTCAGATATTGATTTAAACTGAATTTATCACCCTTTTAATATGGGTACTGCATTAGGTATACATTCATTCATTCTGAATTTTTTCAATAGCTTTTCAATATAGGTTTTTATGAGAAAGTCCAAAAATCCTTTTAGACCTATCTCGATGAATCTCTATGCCTAAAACATAAGATGATTCACCTAGATCCTTCATTTCAAAGCTTTGGAATAAAAAACTTTTTGGTGTCATGTAATAAATCCAAATCATTAGTTGCAAGTAAAATATCATCAACATATAGGACTAAAAGAATAAACTTACTCCCACTAAATTTTTAGTATAAGAAGTTATCCACAATGTTCTCTATAAAACTAAATGAGGTAATAATATCATAAAACTTCAAATACCATTGACAGGATGTTTATTTTAGTCCATAAATTGATTTTTTTTAACTGGCAAACTAAATGATCACCTTTATTAGAATGAAATCCTTCAAGTTGATTCATGTATACCTATTCTTCAAGAGTCTCTCATTCAAAAATATTTTTTTCACATCTATTTGATGTAGCTCTAAATCAAATTGAGCCATTAATGTCATGATCACTCTAAAGGAATTCTTCTTCGAAACTGGAGAGAAAGTATTGTGGTAGTCAATACCTTCTCTTTATATAAATCCTTTAGCTACAAGTCTGGCTTTATATCTATCAATGTTACCTTTTGAGCATCTCTCGATTTTATAAACTTATTTATAGACAATGACTTTAACTCCTTTGGGCAGCTCAACAATTTCCCAAACTTAATTTTTGGCCATAGATTTCATTTCTTCTATCATAGCATCATGCTAAAATTTTGAATGTTCTCCACTCATGGCATGTGAAAATGAGATGGGATCATCTTTAGGTCCCACATCAAAGTCGGACTTTAATAAGTATACATAGTAATCATCAGAAATATCAGGCTTCCTTGTTCTAGAGGATCTTCTTAATTCTACAGTTTCTTCTTAATTCTATAGTTTCATCCATATTATGTGAATGTTGGACTGTAGAGTTAAAGTTAGTATGTTCCTCATGAGATGGTAGTGGTTCTTGAATTGATTGAGTTTCAAGGTTATCAGATTGATTTCCTTGAATGTCAATCATTTCATTTTCATACACGATGTAATATTTGGATTCTATGTTTCCTCCAATTCTATCTTTTGAGGAACATTACTCCCACTTATTTCAAAATCTTCAATAAATTTTGCATTTCTGACTTCCACAATTCTAGGTGTATGTGAGGGGTAATAAAATCTGTAACCTTTAAAATTTTCTACATAGCCAATGAAATAACCACTGACTGTCCTTGAATACAATTTCTTTAGTTGTGGATTATAGACCCTAACTTCAACTTGACAACCCCATATGCACATATGCCTTAAACTAAATTTCATCATTTCCATAACTCAAATGGTGTTTTGGAAACAACCTTGGATAGAACTCTATTTAAGATATATACTGCAGTCTTTAAGGCCTCACTCCACAAATTACAAATATAAAAAAAGATTACAATTACTTAATATACTTCTTACCATATCCATAAGGGTACGGTGTTTCGCCTTTCAGCAACACTATTTTAGTAAGGTGAACTTGAGATTGTATACTAAACAATAATTCCTTATTCTTTAAGAAAATTTGCAAATGGACCCAGACGTTGCTCTGACTCTATATATCTACCATAATATTCTCTACCCATGTCAGTTATTACGGTCTTTATTTTCTTTTCTAATTGTCTCTATACTTCCCTTTTATATATTCTAAAAGCATCTATTGCTTCAGATTTATCAAATAGGAGGTAAAGATAAATAAATCGTGAATAGTCATCAATAAATGAGATGAAATATCTCTGACCATTCATACATGGGGTATTTAATGGTCCACAGATGTTAGTGTGTATGATCCCAAGAATTCCCTCACTCATCTTGGTACCTTTACTAGTTTTGTTGGTTTGCTTATTCTTTATGCAATCCACACAAGTACCAAAATCTGAAAAGTCTAAAGTCTTTAAGACTCCATCATTAATTAATCTTTTAATTCTCTGTATGAAGATATGTCTCAATCTCCTATGCTATAATATAGAGGAGGACTCATCAATAATATTACGCTTAATACCAACATCATCGTGCAGAGTTAATAGACTATTTTCAAAAACATAATCTAAATTTAATTTGTACAAACCATTAATCAAGGTCTTAGAACTTACAAATGTGGAGTTTTTAAAAATATAAACATTTAAATATAGATATCAAGTTTTTAGAAAAAGAAGGTACATAAAATATGTTTTCAAGATCCAAAACATAACCATTATTTAAAACAAGTCTAAAAGTTCCTACAACCTCGACGTGCGAACGCATCCCATTTTCTGAGTAGATGCCTCGTTCACCTTCCATCGATTTCCTTAGGCTAAAAAACCACTACATAATGTTGACAACATGATTTGAGGTACCCAAATTAATCCACCATGTATTATTATGAGAGTCAACAAAATTGGACTATATAGCACATAAGAGAATTGAGATTACCTTTTTTCTCATGCCATGCTTTATACTTTATGCAATCTTTCTTTTTGTGTCATTTCTTCTTGCAGAAGAAGTATGTATCATTGTCTTTATAGCGTTTGAATATCGCTTTCCCATCCTTCTTCCACTTATTGACACTTTTGTCTTTCTTCCATTGTCCCTTCTTTTGAGTAACAAAATGAGCACTCTCAATATTTTCATGTTTTAATCTCTCTTTTTCTTGTATATACATGGTTAAAAGTTCATTTATGGATCACTTTTCCTTATGTATGTTGTATGAAATTTTAAATGGTTCATATTCTATAGGAAGAGAGTTGAGTATGAAATGGATGAGGAATGACTTTGAGATCTCAATCTCTAAAAACTTAAGTTGGGATGTAATATCCCTCATTTCCATTATGTGCTCACGCATATTTCTAGATTTGCCATACTTCATAATTGATAATTTGTTCATTAGTGTGCTAGCCAATACTTTATCAAAACTAACAAATTGTTTTTCAATAGCCTTTATGTAGTCCTTTACTTTGTCACATTCTGGGATTGAACCTCTAATGCTCTTACTCACATGTGACTTAATGAGCATTAGACTTAATCGGTTAGATCGTTCCTACCTTTCATAAGTAGTTTTATCTACCAATGAACTTGATTCAGTGGGTATAGGTGGTTCATCCACATGAAGTGCCAAGTCTAAATCCATACACCTTAATATCAAAAGAACATTTTCTTTCTAGTTCGAAAAATTATCCCCATTCAAAATTGGAATATGAGAAGATTCACTATTTAAAATAGAAGGTATAATAACTGCAATAGTATAACCAAGAACATATATCAATACTTTGAATCAAACAATAACTATAGTTTGAATTAACCAATGTCTAATTCAAAAAGTAAATCTAAATCTCCCTGTGGGTAAAGATTGCAACATGCATGAGACTTGCTTATATGTATTTGTTGAACTCAAGGATTCAAGTTTCATATAAATCTACACATGGATTTTGATGATAACAAATGAATTCAAAAAATAAAGGAGTTTCAAGCTCAAGTTGTCCACACAATAGAATCAAGCACATCAAGGAAGCAAGGATGAGCAAGAAGGGAATAAGTTCACATTAAAATCATAAAATAATTTTGTAAATCTCTTAAAAATTCAAAATTAGGATTAAGGCTCAAAATTAATATTTTATCATAAAGCATTAAAATATATTTTCCACATGTGCATGAATATTTTGAAAATTAAATTTGAAAATTTTGAAAAATGATTGATTGTCATCTTTCACATGTGCATGACATGATTAAATGTTTGAATTTTGAAAATTTTGAAAGATGACTGATTATCATCTTTCACATGTGCATGACATGATTAAAGGTTTGAACTTTGAAAATATTAAGATGATTGATTGTCATCTTTCACATGTGCATGTTTTATTTGAATATTTTTAAAAGTGGTGGATGATTTTCTTGACTTATGCAAAAGGTAGATGTCTTTATTTGAAAATTTTGAAAAGTAAAGTGTACTCCTTTTGTCATATGCAAAAAGTAAAAGATTATGTTTGAAATTTTTGAAAAGTCAAGTGTGCTCCTTTTGTCACATGCAAAAAGTAAAAATATTAGATTTAAAATTTTTGAAAAGTGAATGATGATGTTTTTGACATGGGAATCTTTTCAAACTTGAAATTGAAAACTCATTTGCCTATAAATAGCTCACTTGAGTTTTGCAAAATTCATAACAAGAGCTTACACATCTATTGCTAAGTTTTGCATCATTTCTTCAAAGCTCTCATTCTCTCTTTCCTAAAATTTTGAGCCTTAATTCTTGTTCTTGTTAAGAGAGATATAGGTTACGCTGTATTGTTTCTATCTCACTCATTGAGGAGTGTACTTTGATAGTCTACCTACTATCAATTCTTGTATCAGTAAAAGGGTGTGTATAACCCTTGTGTGTGTAGAAGGTGTTCTACACGGGGAATAGTTAAATCACCAAGTGTAAGGTGATTGGAAGTGTAGAAGGTGTTCTACATGTGGAATAGTTAAATCACCAAGTGTGAGGTGATTGGAAGTGTAGAGGGTGTTCTACACGGATTCTTTGGAGCGGTGCTGCTCAAAGGTGTAATAGGTTTCTATCTCCACCTAAAGGAGATTGAATAGTGGATTTGGGGATCCTCAAGAGGTAGCTTGAGGCAAGGACGTAGGCAGTGGGGTCGAACCTCGTTAACATACTGAGTTTGCTTCTCTCTTACCCTTACTCTTTATATTTATTATTGTTTCATATTTTATTTATATTTTATATTATATATTTGATTTATAATTGTTATTTTTTTAAATACAACTCAATTCACCCCTCCTCTTATGTTAATCATCTGGGCAACAGTATTTCTCTATAATAAGACTAGTGATATATGAATATCTAAGAAAAATAAATTTCACACATGTGGGTATAAGAAATCTCTTTTCTCTAATATCTTTTTACTATCTTATTCCAATTAAATCATCATCTTTAATAATAATTACTTCCCTATAAGGCCAAATAACTATTATAATGATTTAATTGCAATTTAAAATGTCATTATAAAGTCATACAATCAAATATATTAAAAAAATTATTATGTCTTAAGATTATGTGGCTATTTTCAATACACAATAATATTTATTCTAATATGGTATCATAAATAAATAAATAAAATCATGACAACATGACAATATATTCATCTATAATGATATTATATCATCAGATACTCAACCATTAAACAAATCATATATATATTTTAATCAAGCTGAGACTTTAATATATATAAATCAAACCAACACTTATAGGATTATTATATATATATATATATGAAAAAATCTTGGCAGCAGCTTCTGCCGCCCCTCACATTAACTGTAGTTTTACTATTCATGTGAACAGTAAACTATGGTTCATGTGGGGGGCGGTAGCAGCAGGCGAACTGCTGCCCAGCACCCCTCTATATATTTAACCATCAGTGCTATTGACATTAATGCTTACTTGCATTGATACTTAACAAATCAATCAATGCAATGACCAAATTTCAAACCATCAACGCAGTGGTTATACGATAAGTGATGAAATCGTTTTAAAAAAGAACGGAAGATTTCTTCGTTAGAGAAAACCGCTTCATACTTTGAGTTTGAGAGAAAATAATTGTTTATGATTTCGAAGATCCAAAATTTCGGAGATCAAAAATTGAACAAATTCAATTTTTTTCTTTTAGAAAACAAAGGGACGAAAAGCCACTTACCTTTCCGCATCCAAAAACATTATTTTCACCGGTTTCAAATAAGAAGATGTAGTGGTTTTTGAAATTTTGAAATGCAATATCTGAACATAAGAATTCTTTTCAAATTTCGACGTACAACATGCCAAACTCAAGACTTATCCAAATGGCACCATTGCCGTTGGAAAGCATTCAGTAAAACTCGAAATCATCCCTAATCTTCAACCACTCTAAAAATGTCAGACGCAATCAAATGCATTTTCAAACGTGATGTATGAACAATGAAGAGATATGAATCAGAAGACTCATGTTCTATCCGATTTTCGAAAACTTTTCTTTCACTCAACTGCTTTATTAATAAAAATAAGGCACCGATTCATGCCTAAAAATGAAAAAAAATCGACACTAATCGCCTTACTATTCAGATATGCATTTCACTAACCAACAATGCACACAACAATCGAAATCAATACTAAATAACATGGCATAAGAGATGGCTCTAATACCACTATTATTAGAATTTAGAAGAACATTTTATAATAAAAGAATCATTAGAATACTTACATCTAGCCATTGTTGATCAAGTATGCAAACAATTGATTACTTCTTGATTGTGAATTCTCACAAATTGAAATATGGAGAGTATAGGAGAGAGACTTTCAGTCTATCTTTCTTTACGTTGATGGATATGACTAATAGAGAATCACATGCCCTTGTTATAGATAGACCAAGATCCTTTTTTATTAAGTGTTGTTTCCTTCTATAAAGAAATATAACTTTTGGCTTTTAAATGAATAGTATCTCTATTTTTAATTACCCAGAATTTTAATATATATATATATATATAAAACTATTAAAATAAATAAATATATATAATATATTTTAAAATGTGTGATACGTAAGCCACTCTTAAGGTCCCGTTTGGATTCAAAGATGAAATGAGTTGAAATAAGTTTAGTTTATTTTTAATATAATTATTATTTTGAAATTTGAAAAACCTGTATTGAGATTTGAAAAATGTGTATTAGAATTTGAAAAATGTGTATAAGAATTTTATTTTATATAAAAAAAAATTAAAAAAATATAATGATAAAATAGAGATAAGTTGAAGTGAGTCTTGAATCCAAACGGGGACTTTGCAACTTTGGGTTCTGAGGGGAGGGGGAGTAGTGAATGCTTGATGATTGACTGTAGTGTGGTGTAGGGAAAGTATAATGTATTGTGTACGTGGCAGTTAATTATTGGTGGGTTGTTTATATGCGATTCTTAGCTGGATCGCTTCACAGTTAAATCTCTTTAAATTGAAAATCTATTCATCTCTACACGCTATACATCATATTTTTTTTTCTTTTATTAAATATGTAATATGAATTATAAATAGAAGAATTCAATTAGTTTTAAAAGAATAAAATAAAAAACAAACTATAGAATATTTAAAAAAATAAAAAAATGTGGATGTAGAATGTGATGTATGAGGATAATGAGTAGTAAAGCTCTTTAAAATTATGTAAGTAGAGGTATAAAGATACAGTTTGATTTGGTTTAGAAAAATTTAGGAACTGAATTGGTATATATTAGTTTTAAAAATTCAAGAATTGATACAGATTGATTTATTACCGGAACCACTTTTTTTTATCTTTTCAATTTATGTTTGGTTCGATCCAGTTTACTATTTACATGTGTGGCACTATATAAGTTTAGTATTATAAATTTTTTAACACTAAACCTATGGGTTAGATTTTTTTTAAAAAATGGAATACTTCTTCACATTGATAACAATATCAGTTATATTTATTATGCAATACTGCACTCAATACATGAATAGAACATTCCTCCATCCAAACATATTCTCCCTCAAGAGAAAGTGCATGCCTAGCCAATAAATGAGCTACAATCTTCGTTTCTCTATGACTGAAACTAATCTACCATCCTCACAATTTGACATGAGGTGTTGATATCATGAATCACTTCAACAGCTCTTGAGTTTTGAGTAGTCTAAATTAATTATAGAGCTAGCAGTGACCAACTCTTTACAATCTCCTTCAAAGATCACAGTAGAGAAACCCAACACAATGCACAAAAACATTGATCTCCTCAAAGTTGTAGCTTCCACAATAAATGGTTTGAGAGATGCTTCCACTTTAGCGCAAAGAATACATGTACTTCCCCACTGTCATCTCTAACAATGCCTAGACCAGGTTTGTTCATTGTTAAGTCCACAGCTCCATCCCAATTCACCTTTAGTTGATTAAACCCAGGCCTCCTCTATCGAGCTAGTTCTCTGTGAGTAGTAGGAACAAGTAAGAACTAAGTCTTTGTTTGAACCTCGTGTATGACCTGGTCTAGTTTATCAAATTTGCCTTCAAAGATAGCAGCATTCTTCTAAGCCAAAGACCTATGGAATAATAGCTACACATTCAATCACCTTTGTTTACAACTTGCAGATCAGTTGCTTCCATAAGTCCCAAAAATTATTTGATTGTGAAGGCCACTTTCTTAATGAACTTTGATTCTCCCCCCACACATCAAAAGCACCTGGGCAAGTCCACAATGCATGTATGGTTGTCTCTCGATCTCTGTGATAGATAGGTCACAAAGGATCCTTAACTACCTTCCTAAGAAACATATTGGATTTAGTAGGTAGTGATTCATGGCATGCTCTTCAAATGAAATGCAGCACATTACCATGGATCTTGTGTTGCACACAAACAATACTGTCCAAAATCACATAAGACGATATTTAAGTGATTCAGCAATTTACCTACATCCACTGGTATCAAATTTACTATATTTATAGAGATTTACAAAATACTCAATAAATTCTCACGTATACTCTCAAATTTGCACACATCTCTACTCCTACTAGAGCTCTCCTTTTATAGGAGAGGTTTTACAAAATGCAGCAGCCAAAATGGTAGGTGAAGAGTAGGTACAGCCAACGTTTGATTTTTTGTATTCAAACTTGGATGGTGCACCCATTGTTGAAGTTTCTAGGTGGGTGGCTGGTTGGTGCAGCCATTTGGACGGTGCAACCTTTTCTATTCCCACTTGGGTATTCACACTAAGGTGGTCTAATCAACAATTACCCCCTCCACCGAAGTGTGCCATATTAGGCTGCTTACAAATTGATTTATTTTTCAAATGAATGCACCTCCTTTTTTGACGTGAGAGACTTCTGCTAATAAATGCGCCATAAGATGCCAAATGCACCCAACAGTGCCAATGCACCCGAAGGTGCTCAGCAACTTACAATATTGATAAATTCCAAGCAGTGTTGGAATTTGATCCCTGTGACGACTTTCGTCAACATATCTGCTGGATTATCTTCAGTGCCAATGTTCTGAAGTAATATGTCATCTTCTTCTAATATTTCACGTACAAAGTAAAATCGGACATCGATATGTTTTGTTTGAGAGTGATACACTTGATTTTTGGCCAAATGAATTGCACTTTGACCATCACAGTAAACGGTCACCTCTTACTGTTTAAAGCCCAAATATGTTACTAGTCCCTATAATCAAATAACTTTTTTTACAGCTTCTGTTACAGCCATATACACAGCCTCTGTGGATGATAGTGCAATCGTAGACTGCAAATTCGATTGACAACTAACTAGTGCTCCAGACATAGTGAACACATATTCAGTTGTCGATCGCCGTTTGTCAAGATCACCAGTATAGTCTGAGTCAACGTATCTAGTTACTAGACTATCTTCACTATTCTGGAACCTCAACCAATATCTACGGTCCCTAGAATATACCGTAGAATCCATTTAACCGCATGCTAGTGTTTCTTTCCATGATTATGCATATAACAACTAACCAAACTGACGGCCTGGGAGATATTAGGTCGTGTACACACCATGGCATATATTAGGCTACCAACAACACTTGCATATGGGATACTCTTCATGTAGTCTCACTCTTCATCATTTTTAGGAGACTGCAATGCACTGAGCTTAAACTATGGGGTCATTGGAGTATTCACCGACTTCGATTTTGAGTCTATGTTGAAGCGTTGCAATACTCTCTTCAAATATTACTTCTGAGTAAGCTGAATTGTACATTTCACCCTATCTCTGCTAATCTCCATCTCCAATATTCTCCGTACTTCTTCTAGATCTTTCATTTCAAACTCATGACTCAACTGAGTTTTCAAACGATTTATCTCCACCTTACTTTTACATGCAATCAATATATCATCTACATATAAAAGCAAATAAATGAAAGATCCATCTGCAAGTTTTTAGAAATACACACAATGATCGTATTGGCAACAAGTGTAGCCCTTGGCTACCAAATTAGCTTTCTATCGAGTTCTATTTTTAACAGCTTGATCATCTTTCTAATTAAAAATCCACTTACAGCCAATTGACTTCTTTCCTTGTGGAAGTGACACAAGTTCCCAAGTCTGGTTCTTATAAAGAGACTGCATCTCCTCCTTCATTGCCTTTATTCATTCATCATTTTCACTGGATTGTATGGCTTCTCTGTAAGTGGTGGGGATCTCACCCCCTTCAACTGGTAGTGCATATGTCATGTAGTCTGCATAACGTGTCGGTACACGTTTCTCTCGTCTCGGCTTGTTGGTTGCTATTGATTTAATTTGACTTGGAGGTGTTGTGACTGGACTATCAACCTCCTCTTGTTTGTCCTCTCTTGAATCATTTGAAGTAGTAAACACCACCTTCTACGAATCACCGAGTGTTTCGCCATCATAGCTGCCTTCACTAGAATCTTTATGCTTATGTGACTTAAGCATCTCAGATTCGTTGAATGTAACATCTTTATTGATGATTACCTTCTTAGAATCTATACACTAGAGTCTATACCCTTTTACACTAGAACTAAAGTCCAAAAATTTTGATTTCTTGACTCTAGGATCAAGCTTACTTTCTTTAGCATGATAGTAAGCAAGATATCCAAAAACGTGTAAAGAGTCATAATCAGTAGCATGTATACCTTTCCATATTTTAATGAGTGTCTTCTCGCCATTGGAAGCTGTTGGTAATCTGTTGACGAGGTGGCCTACATATGTCAAAACTTTAGCCCAAAATTTTTTATTGAACCCAGTATTCAGTAACATATATTGTACTTTCTCTAGCAAAGTACGATTCATCCATTTTACCACACTATTTTGCTGTGGTGTTTCTCTAGCAAAGTGTTTGACTATTCCCTCTCTCCGACATACTTCTATGAAAGGGTTTAGAGTATACTCCCCTCCATTATCTAATTTGAGCCGCTTAATTTTTCTGTCAGTCTGAGTCTCAATCATCTTATTCCACATAAGGAAGATGTTCAGCAATTCATCTTTATTTTTCATCGTATACACCTACACACGACGAGAATAATCATCTACAAAAGTTATAAACCAATACTTACCTCCCAAAGATGAAAATTTGATAGGTTCCTAAATATCAGAGTGTACATAGTCAAGTATCCCTTGTGTATTGTATACAACGGTTCGGAACTTGATCCACGTCTACTTCCTCAATACACAGTGCTCACAGAAAGACAATTTACCAGTCTTTGCACCTTTGAGTAAGCCTTAATTTACGAGTGTTTGCAAAACTTTTTCTCCAGCGTGTCCCATACGCATATGCCAAAGTCTGGTAGTGTCTGCATCAGTCTCATCTAGATTCTCACAACCTATAGCAACTCTTCCATCAACAGTACTTCCTTGCAAGAAGTACAGGTTTCCTCGCCTCAAACCCTTCATAACCACCTAAACTCCCATTACCACTTTGAGAGTTCCATCTTCAATTTGGGACAATCCTTTTTCCAGTGTCCTTTGTTATGACAATAGGAACACTCATCTTTGGCGAGTTTTCTGCCAACTGATAAACCACGTAATGTGGCTCGAGTTTTCGATTGAAAACATTTATTCTTTCCTGAATACCTTGACTGTGGTCTCCCTCTTGTTGTTAATGCTTCACTTGATATATTTATTTGTACCTGCTTATCTTTTCTTCGATACTTATTACTAATCAAAGAATTAGATACATCGTCAAAACTAATTTTTTCCTTCCCATACAATAGTGTGGTAATTAAATGATCATATGTATCGGGCAAGGAATTTAACAACAGTAAAGCTTTATCTTCATCTTGGATTTCAACATCCAAATTTAAAAAATCAGCAAGAATATGATTGTAACTATTCAAATGTTCGGACATACTAATATATTCACGAAATTGAAATCTGAATAGTTTTTTCTTCAAATGCAGACGGCTCTCAATGCTATTTTTTATGAACTTATCTTCCAATTTTTTCGAAAGTTTCTTTACATTTGTCTCTTTCATGATAAAATACTTCTGATCTTTAGTAAGACATAAACAGATTGTACTACAAGCTTGGGTATTAAGCTTCCTCCAATCCTTTTTCGTCGTTTCGTTGGGTTTTTCTTCTAACGCCATATTCAACTCTTGTTGAAACAAATGTCCATCACTTCACGTTGCCACATACCAAAGTTGTAAGTTCCATCGAACTTTTCAATTTCAGACTTGACATTTGAAATTGTGGACCTTCACCTTGAACTGCTGGGATTTCCAGAGTTCCTATCTCCTCCAACACCTTCCATTTTAATTTAGAAAATGTTAGAAGATAAATTTCAAAATTATAACCGTATGGATGAGTCTAGAATGATCCAAATAGTTAGAAAGCACTATTTGATCGTCGAAATTGGACTCCAAATGGCTTAGATCAAGCCCAAAATCAGATCTGGAATTCGGACGGTCCAGATCTGTCTGGCGTGTGTGATACACGTGCTGAGGGTGTCTGAGGCGCGTGGGGAGCGTGGCTTACACACGCGGAGCAGTGAGTGTGGCACATGAGGCGCGTTAGGTGCATGGATTTCACCCGTAGGGATATTGCAGGGCGCATGGAGGCGCGTGGGGCGTGTGGTTCCACGCGTTTTCAACTTCGACCGGAGTGTGGTGGTGTGTGTGAGGGCATGCCGGCGCGTGGCACGTATAAGTCAATCGTATTCAACCTCTAGCTGCGAGTGGAGCTCGTGGGTACACGCTCCGTCTTTCTACCGGCGTGTACGGGCTCCTTTGACGTCCGTTTTCAATTTTGTTTGCGCCTATGGATTCGTCTCAAAGCAAGGAACAACCTAGAGTTTTCAAAAATTAATTTTGACCAACTTGATTTCTGGATAGTACGACCAAAAACTCTGATACCAATTGTTACATGCAAACAATACCGTCCAAAATCACACAAGACAATATTTAAGTGGTTCAATAATTTGCCTACATCCACTAGTGTCAAATTTACTATATTTTCTGAGATTTACAAAACACAAGAAATTATCATGTACACTTTCAAATTTGCACACATCTCTACTCCTACCAGAGCTTTCCTTTTATATGAGAGGTTTTACAAAATGCACTAGCCAAAATGGTAGATGAAGAGTAGGTATAGCCAACGTTTGATTTTCTGTATTCAAACTTGGATGGTGCAACCATTGTTGAAGCTTCTAGGTGGGTGGCTGGTTGGTGTAGCCATTTGAACGGTGCAGCCTTCTCCATTCCCACTTGGATATTCACACTAAGGTAGTTTAATCAACATCTTGAGCCTTCATAACTGTTTCCAAATCTGCTCATCAGCATTCATCATTGATGTTTCACCCTTAAGATGGTAACTTCTCTACATTTCCAAGTAATAGGCAGATTTAACAGTAAATTTTTCATCATTTGTGGCCCTCCAAACCATCAAATCCTCAGATCCACACTGACCAACAGGTATGCTACACATAATCTAAGCTTCTTGCTCATTAACATTCTAATGTATAAGACTTCGATTCCATAAATTAGTATCCTCATCCACTAACTTATTCACAATGGCTTATTCCTCAAATATGGAAATAGGTGATTGAATCATATTTGAGACATTTGAAGGAATCCATCGATCCTTCCATATTTTAATCCGAGAATCAGAGCCTACTCTCCATATTACACCTTCCCTTAATAACTCTAAAGTGGAAACCTGACTTCTCCAAATATATGATGGTCGAGGACCAACCTGAGCATCCATAACACCGTCATTCCTAAAATATTTCTGCTTCATAATTTTTGCAACAAAAGAAGATGGTTCTTTTATTAATCTCCACATCTGTTTTACCAATAAAGCATTGTTGGAAGCTTCAAAATCTTTAAACACCAATCCTCCCCTTCCTTTTGTATCCCAAAGTCTTGACCATTTCCTTCATTGAATCTTCTTGTCTTGTTGCTTATGGCTCCACAAAAATCTAGACATAATAGAGGCCATCTCCTTGCATAGTTTCCTTGGCAATTTGAAGACCCTCATCAAGTAGGTTGGTACAACTTGCACAACTACTTTTAACAAAACCTCCTTGTCTGCTTGTGATAGGAAAATGGTCTTCCTCACTTTAGCCCAAATCATGTTCTTAATGCCTCTAAATGAATTATACTTAAACTTGCCTAAAAATGAAGGCAAAAACTTAAAAAAAAATTCCCCAACCCGAGCCCTCAACAGGAATATCAATGTTTTTAACCAACCCAATATTATCCCCAATCTTTTGGCCTATTCCATCATTCATACAAGCCAATGGCAGATTGTACAAATGAAGCCAAAAGACCTCAGATAAAAATTGCATCTTACTTGGTGGTGTTAAACCATCAAATGGTTTAAGCACAAACAAACTAGTACTGAAGAGCCAAAGCCTCCATGCATAACCTTCTCCATATCGGCATGTTGTTCAAAAGAAAGAACAAAGAGATTGCCACTTATCTCTATTAAAGAAAAAGAGCTTCTTAACTTCCAAATTTTTGCCATCGTTGTGCGCAAAACATCTTTGCTGATGACACGTTCCAAACAAGTTTGCCAACTAGACTACATGCTCCTTTTTTGGTTTCTTCTAGTTGAAGTGTTTCATCACCGTGAATTGCGCTATCCTCTACCTCAATTAACTGTACTTCTTTTCACTTGGAGTGATGATAGATGTACAACCTATTTTACAATAATTTTACAATTTATTAGTGTAATAGTATTTTCTATTTTTTATAATTTTCTTTTAATTAATTTTTTTAAACATTTTTAATCATTAAGAAAAAATAAAAATATATATAATTTTATTAATATTCACATTCTTAATCACTAAATAAAATTAAAAATTAAACAAAAAAAATTGTATATTAATAGTAATGGTATCATTTCTGTTTCACTTGTATTCTATGTTATACATCACTACACTCACAATTCGTCCACTAACGAACAAGAGAAAGATCTCACACTTACAAAAGTAAGTCGGGAGAAAAGTTTCACCTCAGAACTCCAGAGAGGACAAGAGAAAAGTCAATTGTTAGAATTTAGTATTTATTATTAATAATTACTAATTCATTCATATCTATTTATATTTTAATATAATATAAGTAGTGTCTAACTTATTAATGAGATTAATAGACTTAAAAATAAATTGAAATTGCATGTTATTAATTAAAAAATTTAGCATATAATATATATAATATAATATAAAAAAGTATATATATATTATTTAAGAAATTATATATATATACCGATTTGGTTCTAAAATATGAAAATGTGTACCAAACCGATTTAGAACTGACTTTGGTTCCAAAGAAATGGTATCACACCGGTTAGATCTAGTTTATTTAAACTGATTTTCTAATTTTTGTTTTACACCTTTATATGTAAGTATAAATCTCTAACCATACAACATATTTTATGCTAGGCAATGGGAGTCTTAAGAGTCCTTAACCAGATTTTAGAATTTAAATTGAGAAATAGATACATAAAGTAAGCTCATATTATTTAGTAAGCATTTAATATTATCCAAAAAATTCTCATGAATAGCTATAAACATTGCGCAATTCACTTTATGTATCTATTTTACTTACACTATAAACCTTAGAGTTCTTAAATCCAAATTATAATGAATGAAAAACTCTTACCATAAATAATTATTAACGCACAAAGCTCCTCTGATCGGTGACATGAGTTATTAGCTTGATCTTTAGTTGGTTGGTTGGTGTCTTTCTCTCATGGTACAGTGAGGAGAAGTTGGTTCTTTCATAATCTTTTGGATGGAATAGTTTGCCAAAGGCAATTTTTATCGGACTGTCATTGATGTTATTCATCTATTCTTAAATGTTTTATTAACCCATTTCTCCTCACAATCAAAACAAAATCCCTTCTTCCACTTATCATCTATGGACACTGATGAGACTTTCTTTGGGTACCACCCTAGAGCTTTCCCGTCCATATGATAAGAAGCAATCAATAACTATTGTAGTGGGGTTGTTTGGTGAAACTCATAATATTGTGATGCCTTGAATATCCAACCTAATGGGTTCTCCACATTAAAATGAGAAAAATCTAACTTAATACCTCTTTGAAACCCCTCTCTATTCTGATGTTGCTCATTTTCATGTGTGACTTGCAGGTCTCGGCATTCATTGGTGTTCTAACTGGCTACCACAGTGTGCACCATATCCATCAACTAGTCCATCATGGCGTTAGAAACATGCCGATTCTCACGCACCTCGCACAAGCCTTCATCTAGAATGTGAATATACCTTTGAAGGCCTTCAAATTATTGTTTGGAACGTGTAGAGTTAGCCATGAGGATCGTAGGCTCACAAGTACCACTTGTAATGACCCTTATAAAATAGATTGTAGAAGATTGAACACACAAGCTCACAAATTGTTGGAATAACTTGTCATAAGATTGATAAAAGGTTATTTTGAGGAAACCCTAACCTCCATAGAAGATTCAGAAACTCTTAGATAATTCTAGACATCATCTTCTTTGTAAAATTCTCTAACAGACTCAATAGTGATGCACAAGTCCACTAAGAAGCAAATATTAAAACGCACCGCTCCATTCTATTTAACACTAAAGTGACAAAGCATATAAACATAAAACAACAAGCACGACTGGAGCAATAAATCCCTTTATTCCCGTAGCATTTTCTTGAAGCGTCCATCTAACTGAGATGCACATATTAGCCTTGGCTCATAACACATCATTTCCATAAGTCCTTTCATGACGTCGTATTGAGATCGAACTAAGAACCCTTTATTTCACTTCACTTTACAGCAATTCACTTAATTAGCAACCCCTTCTTCGATTTTGAGTTAGGGTTCCAACAAAGTCGAGGTTGTGAAAGTGGGCCATACCCTTCGGTGGTGGATGTGAGACTTGAAGACTGATCCAACACCCTTACGCCAAGCTCAGATGATGTAGCCCATGGTGGGTGGGATTGGAGAAAGCTGAGCTTTGGTATCGCGGCATGGGAAGGGGGAGGGGATTGGAAAAGAAGAGTAGGGTTTGGGCCTTGGGGTCGAATATATAGGTGGGTTTGTGAGCTAGACGATGTTGTTGCAAGGAGAGTTGATTTATAGGGTCTCAAAGTGTTGAGTGTTAGAGCATACTCAATTGATTATGTATAATACAAAAAGAGAAATACTTTAGCCTTAAAAAATTTTCACAAAATAAATCTTACAAAATGATGTGGTTTTATGTGGTTCGTCAGATTATAAAATTAATTTTATTGTAAAGTAAATTTAACATATCATATGACATCACATCAGTTTGTGTAATTGATTTTATAAAAAAAATTTGTGATTATAACAATGCTCATACAAAAAATATAAATTTTTTGATTTTTTTTTTTATAAAATGAGTTCCATCTGATTAACTATATGTAATTGATTTTATAAAATCAGTTTGTGTAATTGATTTTATAAACATACAACTTGCTATAGTAATTAACTATATGTACCTAGTTACCATTCATATTTCAAATAATTTTTTTAATTATTCATACTTCATTTACTCCCTCATTTTCATTTACTTTTACATTTCAATATAGGTTCTTTTTATTGTCCATCATTTAAAACACCTTTATTTTATTTAATTTTTTTAAAATATCTTGAAAATACTATTTATCTCTCATATTTTGATTTTTATTTTGTGTGAATAAGACTTCATTGTATATAATAATATGTTACAAATATAAAAAAGACATGGATATTACAAATTTATTGGTAGAAAAGAAATGTTCAAAAGGAATAAAAGATATTATTTAAATCATTTGAAAAAAAAAAATAGATGATCTTCTGTATGATAAATTGTAAAAGTCAATATATAAATTAATAGAAAAAGTGAATTTAGTGATGTATTTTAAAGAATAAAATAAAGAAACCACCATGAATGCTCTTTGACGCTATATAACTATGGATAATGCTAGTTAAATCCCTTAAAATTATCACTTAAAAGTTTTCGTTCGAGTATTTTAATTTTTTATTTAATAATTAAGAAATTGACTATTAATAAAAAATAGTTTTATTTATTATCCTTACACACCACACACTATACATATTTTATTTTTATAAAAAAATATGTTATACATGAATGATAAGTATAATAATTTTAGAGTACTGCTGTATTCAGCCATTAAAGTGGGACTGTATTGCAATTCAAAATTACCTTATGATTCCACCTTTAATAAGTAAAATAACTAAATTATCCTCAATCCTCTTCAGCTTAAATAAATGGCAACAATATCAGAATTGAAAATCCTATTTTGCGCCTCTGCCAAGCCACGCCATTCTCTCCATTCTCGCACCTTGTTCTCTGCATTCTCACGCTGCAGTCTCCCCACCATACTCGTGTGTATGTCGTCTTTGTTCTCTTGTGTTTGTTTTCTATTTTGATTTTTGCATTGCTACGGTTTCCTCTATTTGGAGTTTCAGAGCCAACAGATTTGATAAAATAATTTTGTGCTACTGATTCCACCTTGTCCGTAATTGATTGTACGCAATACCACTAACAGATTGTAGGGACAAAATACGTATTTGATAAAATAATTTCCTCTGTTTGCCGAGTCTGTTTTGTGCAAATAAAGGTCCCTTGGTGGCTTCGAGAGGCATAAGTGGGTGGTGGTAATTTCTTTTTGCACTAAGTGGGTGGTCGTAGTTTAAAGAGTTCAGAGAAGAAGATAAAACAAAGACACAAGAACTATTTGATAAAATGCCTTTAAGAAGACAGAGTATAGTATTCTAACATTGAGTATTCTCGCATGTCCTTTCATTATATTCCAATCCATAATTATACACGTAAAAGAAGGTAAATGATCTGATCATAATTTGACCAGACGGTGTACAATCATTCAGTTAGTTACAAGAGAATCTTCTAGAGATAGGACAAATGGCAGCACTCTCATTTCTGTTTTGGAATTCCCTTTTGCAGATGTGTTGGAATTTGTTAGGCTCTCTGAATGTTCGTGACTGACTTCCTTTGGTGTGATGGCTGCATGAGATTGCGGTGCCTCAATATAGTTCAATGCAAGGTCCCTTGGTGGCTTCGGGTAGTCAATCATTGATTTAGGAACCTATTGATATAGATCAACTTCAACAAAAAAAACATGCATTGATTTTTGTTTTGTTTTTTAATGTAAGATTGTTTATTTAGCAAGTCTATCTCCATATAGGAGACAGACATGGCTTCAGCTCAGATTGATGATTTGCAAGTCTATTATGGAAGGTGACTTCTTCCATATTTTTTTCTTTTATAGATAAAAAATAATAATAATCTTATTAATAGGTAATGTTGAAAGTAGGCACTTGGGATATAGCTTTGGTTTCTCATTTTTTATTCTTGAAATTTTCTATCTCAATCAAATAAGTGGTCCTAAGCTTGTTTTGTCTATATTTTGAAACCATTTGCAGGTGAAATTCGAATACCATGGCTCTCTCAATAATTGTTGAAAGACAGTGTAGACTGCTGCAGAAGACATTGAAGACTATTGCATTTTGACTATTTCTTGAGATTTGAAGATGTTGTAAATTGTACATGTTGACTATGTTCATAAGTTCAGTTGTATATCTTTATTTTGTATTCTTGTAAATTAGGTGTACTATTATGACGTTGGATGTTTTAACCATTTTATGGGTATGGAGATATATAAATTTTGGTGGACATGAGATTCATAGCAATCCATTTCATCACTTTCTATTTGCTATCATTGATATTACTATTGAACACATAGCAATGCAAACTGTCTGAAAGCATAACAACACTTACAATATATTATTGGATATCACATACTCGAGTTTGATACACAACTGTTGGATTTGAATATTACATAGTTTGATACACAACTGTTGAATTTCATACACAACATCACAACCTATTACAACTTACTCAACATTACACAGTTTTATATACAGTTACATAGTTCTCTTTCACAGACAATTTTTTCTTCATTTTCTCCTTCAATATTTCTTCTTCAATATTTTCCATCATTTTGCTATTGCATGCCTTTTGTAGATTGAAGTGATCTCTTCATCTGAAAATTGAGAAGCCAAGTGGATAACTGCAACATAACAGAAAACTTCAATATTTTCTCCTTCAATATTTTCCATTGTTTTGCTGTTGCATGCCTTCTGTAGGTTGCAGTGATCTCTCCATCTGAAAATTGAGAAGCCAAGTGGATATCTGCAACATAACAGAAAACTTCAATATTTTCTCCTTCAATATTTTCCATCTTTTTGCTGTTGCTTGCCTTCTGTAGATTGCAGTGATCTTTCCCATCTTTTTGCTGTTGCATGCCTTCTGTAGATTGCAGTGATCTCTCCATCTGAAAATTGAGAAGCCAAGTGGTCTTGGTCGCCTAGAGTATCACTTTCTTCTTCTTCTTCTTTTCCTTCAACATAACTGAAACATAACTGAGAAGCCATTGAGAAGCCAAGTGGATATCTGCAACATAACTGAAAACTACAAACGAAGGTTCTTGGTTGTTTTCCATCTTTTTGCTGTTGCATGCCTTCTGTAGATTGCAGTGATCTCTCCATCTGAAAATTGAGAAGCCAAGTGGATATCTGCAACATAACTAAAAACTACAGACCAAGGTTCTTGGTCGCCTAGAGTATGACTTTCTTCTTCTCCATCTTTTTGCAGTTGCATGCCTTTTGTAGATTGCAGTGATCTCTCCATCTGAAAATTGAGAAGCCAAGTGGATATCTGCAACATAACTGAAAACTACAGACCGAGGTTCTTCGTCGCCTAGAGTATGACTTGCTCAGGTCTTCCGTGTCTTTATTCACAACAAAAATGCGGCAAAGTGATTTGCCAAAACTGATGCACATTCGATTGTGAGAGCTTGGTATTCATGCAATCCTCCTTGTCCAGTTTTCATTCCTGCAAATCCACTCAAGAAAATGAAATGTTGTTGCAGGAAATGAAAGAAGATATTACTAATTCATAGATGAGAACTCACACACACGTTTAGCCCATGCCCCATTTTTTGTTTCTCATAAAGCTGAATTGTAGAAAATGCTTTGCTTAATATATTTATTAACATTGTCAGAACTAATTGATTGCACAACTTTGGCAGAGAAGTAAAAGGCACGAACCACGTTATAAAAGAATGCAAATTTAAATGATTAATAGTTTTGCAAAAATTATTCTCGGTTAAGTTAAAAAACTTAACTTATTCTCGGTTAAGTTAAAAAACTTACTAGAATGCAAATTTAAATGATTAATAGTATGCAAAAATGAACCATGTACTACAATGCAGGCAGACCATTGGCTGATGCCAAAGCTTTTAGTTTATCTTGTACTGCATCATGCATGGTCTTCCATTTAGAGAAGGCAGTGAAGCCTAGGGACGACAAGCAGGAGAGATGAAAGGCTGCAAACACTTGGACTTGAATCAGGAAACAAAAATCTAACCTAGTTGCAACTTTAAGGAGGAAATATTGGTTCTGATATCAAACTGGACATCAAAATTAACTGAGTTCATTCCAATAAGATTTGATTACGAGATTCATATACACCTTTTATCTATCCCTCCACCAGTGTAGATATTACTCCCAAAATTTGGTGCATATGGTCCCGATTGAATGCAGAGTCATGGTTGTAATGAAGGAACAATCCAAATTGTATGGAATATGGTATTACCATTGAAATCCATTGAAGTTCTTAGTTGGAATTACCATATGAAAGCCATTCATAAATTTTTTACAAATAGGTAGAGTGCACACAATCAAAACCAGAAAACTTAAATAAAATACCTAAAACTCTTAACCAAATTTACAAACTGATAAATTCGTATTTTCAGAACAAAACAAGAATTAACATATGAATTTCTAGAACCCTACAAGTAACTTTCCAAGAATCAAACACAAGGAAACCACAAAAAAAATGAAAAATAAGAAGGGGAGGAAGGGATTTACTCTTCTATGAGGAAGGGGACGGTGATGACGATGTGGAGTGGTGGCGGCGGCGGCAGCGGTGACGACGATGTAGATGTCTATGGAGCGAGGGGAGGGCGATCTGCGAACGGTCGAGTTCTCTAGTTCTGCCGCTCTTCGTTTGCTGTTCCTGCAGGGGAACCAAAATGCGAGATGGGGACCTTCGAGTTTTTTGTTTGGGTCTCTTCACTAAATGAAACGCAGATGAAACATTGCGTTTCATTTAGGACTGTATTGCAATTGACCCCTGTAAACTGCAATAAGTATTATTCATAACGTTATTAGTTTAATAATAGAGAAATTAAATTAAAATAAAAAATCATTTAAAATTATTTTAGAATACGTTAAGTATGTGTGTGAGATGATAAGTAGCATTTATCTTAATAAATTTTATATTTATATATATATATATATTTTAATTTTAAAGGTAACAAAAATATTAAAATAGTAGGAAAAAAAGTTTTGAAATGCACTAGTTGTACGCCCTGGGGCAGCTACTAGCACTCATAATTTATTGCGTAGGGCTACATGTGGGACTTGGGAGTACAATTAGGCCTAGTTTGAATAACAAGAGTCTCACATCTTACCTCATTTTATCACATGCAAACTTTTCAATTTCAAATTTTCAACATTTTTCTCTAATCATTACTTAGAGCCGGTTTGTGATTGAGTTTGAAAGTATAAAAACTACTTTTAATTGCTCAAAAACTCTTTTAGAGAAAAAATAATATATTTGATAATTTTATAAAAAAATATTTTAATTACTTAAAAAAAAAGTTAAAAATCTACTTTTTTTTTTTAAGTACCAAATTAAAACTTTTATAAAATATTTCTTACAAACAACTATTTTTTTAAAAAATATTGTAATTAACTTTAAAAATACTTTAGATGCATATTTATTAAAAGCTCTATTTCCTATCTCAATCCTACAAAGATGCACTTAAATCTTAATCATTGTAACTTTTGCAAATTTCCCAATAAAAATATAAAAAATAATTCAATTTTTTTTTTCAAATTTTAAACTAAAAATTATATTAAAAAATTATATTCTAAAAATATTTTAAATTTATCATATTTTATTCAATTTTTTCTCTCTTATTTTTCAAAATACCATAAAATATCTCAACTCAAACAATTATATTATAATTCATAAATTATTTCATTATTATTCACAGATCATCTCATGTCATTTTACTATCTAAACTAGACCTTATTTTACACTTCACATCATCCATATGGCATAATTTGATTTGTAAAGTTCAAATTTTAAAATTTATCTTCCAAACTAAATTTTGTCATGTAGATGGTGTATCATTTTTAAATAGAAGTTTTTTTACTATTAACTAGCCAATTTATCCTTCTTCATATAGTTGCTTATATGAAGTCCCTGGATGCTATTATGATGTGTCCTTTGTCAATATCATTTTATCTTCAATATAAAAAGCCCCCCGTTATGGTATTTTTGAACAAGATTTTGGTCATGCTATTTGACTTATATCAAACCCCTCTCGTGTTGTACACGTGCACCCTATTGCACTACCTCTGCCATCGGTGTTGACTTGTTTGTTATCGATCATTTCCTTCACCACTCTCGGTAAGTAACCAACTATTTTGATTTCTCTTTTTTAGTAATCTCATCGCAACTCTCATATGTGGGTGGTACATGGATTACTTAACACATCTTAGTACTAGGCTAGGTATAGTCGAGTACTGGTCCAAGTATAGTCATGTTAATGTCGTGTTTTGCAAGCATGGGCAACTCCACGTCACAAGGGCTCTGTCTACAACCTGCTTATAGTAAGGGTGAGAGGGGCTTGGGGGAGCTGTGGTACCTATGATGCCTAAGTGAGGATGAGTGAATGAGAATGCTTGAATAATAAGAGTGCGATAGAGAAAAGAGATCAAATAGGGTCCCCCCGCTAGGGCGTAGAGGGTATTTATACTCCTGTTCAAGAAAATCTTCTGATAGTAGGGGATTTTGGGGGTGTTGTCCGTACTCCTGGCCGCACCCCTATCTATCTATTGTCAAATGGCAGTTGCCATGCTATGTTGTTCCACGTTGCCCTTCATTAAATGCAGCGTGGTCTCCATTTAATGCAGAGTTATCAAGTGCTTGAGCCGCCCTGAGTGTCCCAGTACTGCGCCATTGTTGATTCACATGCATTGTGTGCCTCTCACACTTTCCACAATAGGCTTTCTGTTTGGGCTCAGCTGGTAGTTTGGGCCCATGGCCTTACGACAGTTAGGCCTTGTCTTAAACTTGGCTTCTTTCTAAGGTCTGGTCAATGCCTTGGGTTGACTTGGTCTGGCCCAGTGGGTTCAAAAGTTTCCCCCACATAGTACACCACAAATTTCTAGCATATTGGGATGGTGGGGATTGAACTTTTGAGTCATCCCCTGTCTGACGTCCCTTGCTCAGGTTCCTTTGCTCACGTTTAAGGCTAGGCGTGCTAGCCAAGCGCGACCCGGGACATTTGAATCTCCCCACCCCCCCCCCCCCCCCCCCCCGCGCCCCCCGCCCCCCACCCCTATAGTATCTCTTGAATTCCTAGTATATGGGTGTGTTTAGAATTCAAACTGTAGGCCTCCAATCTTGCTTGATGCCTCTCGCTCAATTTTTGGGCTGGCTCGACCTGGGGCATTTGAAGTCCTCCTACAATCGTTTCCCTCTGAGTTAATGACCTTCCACGTGTTGGGACTTGAGTGGATGCATAGAGCCCACGCACACACTATCTGACTCCTCATGTTTGCTCTGGTTGGAGTCCCTGAGAGATTAGGGCCTGTTACTCGTGCCTACCAAATGACTTTGACATTTCGCATGCCTCCTACCCATGTATAGTTGCTACTATTGGACCATGTCGAGAACTTACCTAGTAGGTCACGTCACGCCCGTCATGTCCCCCACATCATCATCATTGTATAGACGATTCTTCATCTCTTCAACTTTTACCCTCGTCACCTCGTGCCTACTTGATTTTTGTGACTGCTATTACTCCTTTCTTTATATAAGCTTGGTCCTTCTCTTCCACTACTCTTGTTTCTTCATCTCAAACCCCTGCTTTGCTTCTTCCTTGCACCCAATTCTTTCTTTTTCCTTGAACCCATGCCCTTATTCTTTCTCGAGCCCATACCTTTTTGCTCCTCTGACTCACCTTTCTATGCCATGTCACTATCAATCAAAGACACCTTTGTTGGGAGACTCTGGGACTAGGGGTGACAAAGAATGAGCTTTGTGTCATCCGGAAAATCTTTAAATCCCTATGGAAATCATTCTAGAGTCTCCTGAGGGTGCTCGCGTGATGGACGAGAGTGGCTTGGCTCTACAGATTTGATTTTACTTAGTGATGTTCATCAACAACTTGTTGTTGCCGTTTTTCCATCCGGCGAGAGAGATTCTAGATTATTTAGGTCTAGCTCCCGCGTAGATTAACCTTAATGGCTGGAGGTTGATGATGTCTAGCTGCATTGCCTGCCATAAGGTGTTGGACGATTCAAACGAGTTCTCTGACATGACAGCCCTAAAGGTCTTGTCCGTCTACCGCACCAATTGCCATGAGGGAGCATGTGCAACTTCTAGTGTTGGGCACCCTGCAAGCAGTTTGCTCTTCTAAAAACTTCATTCTTCCGTTAAGGATTGGTAGAAATATTTTTCTTCATCACTAGACCAAGTTGGGAGTTTCCTGTGGTGGAAGAGGGGCTTAAAGAGTTCCCTGTTCGAACTTGCTGGTAGAACATGATGGACTATTCTAAGAAAAACTAACAATGGGCAACACATTGGGCCAAAAAGAGAAAGAGAGTAACCTTGCAACAAGAAACCTAAGTTAGTTACAACACATACAGAGAAGATCAAACATACTAATATTAATGGTGCCCATCAAAGAAAGAAATTGATCAAGTTCCTAGGAATTTAGGCAATTACAGGGCCAAAAGATCAGTTAGTATGCGAGGTAGACATATAATATGGAATCGAGGAAGAATAAAACTCTTCCGGGAAATGACCATGATCCTAAGTGGCTACACCATGTGGAGGAAGGCAGTCCGTTCGGCAGGGGCCACTGATGAAGCCCCTAGAGGGGTTACATTTAAGGATGTTCCTAGGGTGCTAAGGAAATCATGTATTCGTTCCTTGGAAGGTCAACAAAAGCATCATTGACAGTAGCAACCATCGGGGAATTGCCTAGGCTAGCAACAACAATAGCCACATGAATTTCCTCACCAAAAGTAGCAATATGCAAGGATTCATCTAGAAGGGATATTGCTGCTTCCTCGGTAACCTTGGAAGGTTCCTAGATTGAAACAAAGGCCTTTGCTACGTATGTAAGTGAGTTAGCAGTGACTCAACATCCTCTGCCACAATCTTGGAACAATGGGAGTAGGTTTCTTCCCTAGCAACCTCTAGCACTTCAGCAAGTTTGCTCATAGTTGAAGAAGATGACAATGACTCAAACATCTCGTATATTGCTTTAGGAAAGGAACCTAAGAATACATAAGGAATCATGTTGAAAAATGCAAAATCCAATGAAGAATTCAAATAATGAGCTCCTTGGTTATTCACATATGCTAGGCAATCAGGATGTAGCAATGAGGGTGAATATTGGGTTTATTGGCAATTCCCAGATGATGGGGAATTAGTGGCTAAAAATACTTCATACCCCCTTCTCGACAAGAGGGTTGCGTGGGACACATGACCCACCATCAACTTTTTCACTCTCGATACAAGGGCTTATTCATTTGGTGTCCAATAGAGTAGGATCATACCTCTTGTGCCCACGTGAGATTCTCGAGCCAACAAAACTAGGAGTCTAATGGCCTACATTATGTGACTGATATCACTAAGAAAGAGTTGATATTCTCTTGAATGAAGATTACATCAGAACCAACATAGTTTGAATTTCCCCTAATCTATGAGCAAATAAGGTCCAATGCTCTATCTCTCCCATAGAAAAAAAAAACTCCTTAGAAGAGAAACTCCCAAAGCCTTATAGAGATCTTATAAAGTAGGGACTATGATTTATTAGAATTTTTAAAAAGTATTGGTTAGTACAAATAATATGAACTTTCCTAGACTTCCTTGAAAAAAGAACATTATTTAGATGAGTGGTACTGTAAAAAGTAATTAAAAAGAAATAGAGATTTTATGGTTCCCCAATAGTCAAAATAATATAAAAAAAAAATCTAGCAATCACATCAATATATTAAAAACATAAAAACAAAATAAACAAACAATCAAAATGGCTTCCATAAATATGTAAACATGTACTATGCATAACTCATTAAACTTGTTTTCCCTTTTTTAATGGCCAGCACACCTTAACAAACCACACCCCCCCCCCCCCGGGGGCAAAAAAACACGTGTAGGGTGTGCACCAATTCTGTTGCTTGTGACCACAAAAGAAACTACCTAATTTATGATAACATACTATCATGAATCACACTTAGATTTGTGGTTTGTACGTCTACTCCTAACTACATTAGTATCATGCATCACTTATGACAATTCTTAAATATTCTTTTATAATTATTTTTTTCTTATTATGATGCATATAAAATATATAATAACACCAGCTCATCTTAATCTTTTATGAAAACATGTCATGAGGCATGTAAAACACATAATAGCATAACATCCAAAAATTGCTTTCATCATAACTTGATATGTAAAAAAGAGCTTCCAATAAAGGTTCACACATATATAAAACTTTAAAAACATTATTTACCATATACATAAGGGTATGATCAAACTATTTACCTCTTTGCTTCTAGCAATAACAAATTAATCCATAATCAATTGATGAAATGATAGAAAAAAGGGTTGGGCTTGATAGGGTGGGGCTTGTCTTTAAATCTTCTAGAATTATAGCAACTTCCCTAGGGAAATCAAGTAAGGACCTTAAGAAAACAAGGATAGTTAGTATTTGCATTAGTTATCTATGGTTAGGGATTGGTTTTATTGAAGTCTATACTCACTGTTGAGTGTGGCTTGAAAACTGTTGAATAAGCGCCTCAACCTGAGACTTCGTTCGACACTAGCTTAACATTCAGCTCGAGCGAGCCTAGGTCTGAGAGCCTTACTCGACACTTACTCAACATTCAGCTCGAGCGAGTTCAGGTTCGAGAGGTTGGCCTGTCCCTCGTTCGACTTCTAGCTCGAGTGGGATTTGCACAAAGAGGTTCACTCAACTTTTGCTTGACTTCCAGCTCGAGCGAGATGTAAACTCTAATTGTTGCTCGAGTGAGTTTTAATTTCGTTCGAGTGAGCTACCATTTTCTAGGGTTGTGCGTCGTTTATTATATAAGCATACCTTATATTGATGTAAAGTGAGAAAAGACACTTTTGAGAGCAACCAAACACTTGTGAGAGAGGGGATCCTCTTGTAAACAGTTTTGAGAGTTCATTGGGTGTAATTGGATTTGGGATTGTGAGGACTTGTGATTGATCTCTTGTACTCAATCTTCGTTGATAATAAATTCATTTCGACCGACCCCAACAGTAGACGTAAGCTCACATTAAGCCGAACTACATAAATATGTGTGTGATTGTTGATTTTATCATTTTTTGTTTCTATTGCAATACTTCAAATTTACCATTCGTTTTAAGGCTTATTCCTAACAAACTGGTACTAGAGCGCCAAATTCTGTGCTAGATCATAAGGGATGACCTCTATGGCAAAATTTGAAGTAGAGAAATTCAACGATCAGAACAATTTTAGTTTGTGACACATCGAAATGATGGCGATGCTGCGACATTAAGGGTTGGCTAAGATGTTGGAGAGTAAGCCAGATTCTCCCACACCCAAGAAGGATGAAGAAGAAGAGGCACATAATGCTATCCTTTTGTCACTATCTGATGGAATTTTGAGGGAGGTTGCCGATGTGGAGAAAGTTAAGGATCTATGGACAAAACTCGAGAGCCTGTGTATGAAGAAATTGCTCACCA
Source organism: Platycarya strobilacea (assembly GCA_036898215.1). Lineage (NCBI taxonomy): Eukaryota > Viridiplantae > Streptophyta > Magnoliopsida > Fagales > Juglandaceae > Platycarya > Platycarya strobilacea. Next base: position 19,491,347 of record CM072555.1, on the reverse strand, counting down.
ACCATTTATATCTAAAACAACGGTTATACATGCTCAAAATGAAAGAAGATACTCCTATATCTGAATACTTAGATAAATTTAATAAGATTATTATGAATTTGATGAATATTGATATTAAAATTGATGAGGAGAATCAAGTTTTAATTGTTTTGTATCCGTTGCCTATGTGGTATGATAGTTTTGTCAATACCATGCTTTATGGTAGAGACACAATTTCTTTAGTCGATGTTAAATTTGTTTTGAACTCAAAGGAATTGAGAGTTAAATTGAATGGAAAGGGTACTGAAAATCAAGTTTGTTAAGGGTTCCTCTAGTAGAGGTAGATCCGGTGAGAAGAGTTCTAAGAAGAATAAGGGAGAATTTCAGGAAAGTTCATAGTCCAATAGTAGTAATAAGAAGAATGTTAAGTATCATTCTTGTCACAAATTTGGCTATTACAAAAATGAGTATTCTAAATTGAAAAATAAGGAGGGCTCTAGTTCCTCCAATGTCGTTAGTGTTGCCAATGAAAAGAATAACAGCTCAGATATTGTCTTAGCAATCAGCGACTCTAATAGTCACTTCACTGACAAGTGGGTCATGAATTTAGTTTGTACGTTTCATATGTGTCCCAAGAGGGACTGATATGCTACTTATGAGCCAGTCAACGATAGTTCTATTTTGATGGGAAATCATATGGCCTGTAAAATTGCTAGGGTTGGTTAAGTGAGAATTAAAATATTTGATAGGATTATTAAGACATTGTCTAATGTCCAACTCATCCCAGATTTGAAAAAGAATCTAATTTCTTTGAGAACTCTTAATACTTTGGGTTTTTGGTACATCGGGAAATGTGGAGACATTAAAATCAATAAAAGCTCCATGGTTGTGATGAAAGGAGATAAGACGGATGGTTTTTATTTCCTTCAGAGCAGTACAATGACATGTGTAGCCACTTTGTCTGTTTTAGATAATCCAGACTCAGATATTACCCGCTTATGGTACATGCATTTGGGCCATATGAGTGAGAATATGATGTCTATTTTGAGTAAGCACTATTTGTTATGTGATTAGAAGATAAGAAAACTTAAATTATGTGAACACTGTGTGTTTGGAAAGCAATGCAGAGTTTAGTTCACTACTAGGGTTCACAGTACCAAAAACACTGTAGACTATATTTATTCTAATATTGGGGTCCTTCTTCTGTTCTCTCAAAAGATGGAGCTCAGTATTTACTTATTTTTATTAATGATTACTCATGTAAAGTTTAGGTGTATTTTTTGAAGCAGAAAAATGAAATTTTTGTCAACTCTAAATAGTTGAAGGTTTTGAATGAGAATCAGACAAACAAGAAGGTAAAACAACTTCGAACTGACCCTGGCATGGAATTTTGCATAGGTGAATTTGATGAATACTGCAAAGATGAAGGCATTATCAGGCACCGCATAGTTAGACATACTCTATAGCAAAATGAAGTAGCTGAGCAGATGAATTGGACTTTTCTAGAGAAAGTTCGCAGTATGCTCTCTAATATTGACTTGGCTAAGAATTTTTGAGCTGAAGCAATCAACACAGCTTGCTATCTGGTTAACTACTCACCAGCCATTACAATTGGCTTGAAGACTCCAAATGAGATATGATCTGATACTCCTGCTAATTATTCTGATTTGAAAATATTTGATTACCCTGCTTATTTCAATGTTAATGAAGAAAAATCAGAACCAAGGGCAGAAATGGCATATTCATTGGATATGACAATGAGGTGAAGGAATTCAGAATATGGTGTATTGATCCCAAGTACCTAAGTTTATAATTAGTATAGATGTAGTATTTGATGAACAATCTATACTTAATTTGAGAAAGGAGTTTACTGTGTGTAAAGGAAATGAGCAGAATAATAGTAAGAAGGTGGAGCTTAAGCTTAACGCTTCATAGAGGGTGCCAGTTGGCACCCAAGATCATACTATTACTAATGAGCATGATTCTGATTCTGATGACAGTGCGCAGGATGAGCAGATCTACAACATAGCAGCTGGTAGATAAAGGAGTCATGTCTGGCCACCTCTTAGATACGCTTATGCAGATATGGTGATGTATGCTTTTACTATGGCAATGGACATTGATGGTCAGAAACCTTTTAGTTATTCAAAAGCTGTCAAGAGCAAGGAATTTGCATAGCGGTGCATTGCAATGAATAAGAAGATTGAGCCTCTTCACAAGAACCAAATATGGAATTTGGTTAAGTTATCGAGTAAGACAAAAACTATCAGTTGCAAATGGGGTTTTAAAAGGAAGGAAGGAATTCAGGATGTTACAAATGCAAGGTACAATGCACGCTTTGTTGCTAAAGGCTACAGTCAGAGATAAGGCATTGACTTCAATGAAGTATTCTCTCAAGTTGTTAAACGCAGTTTGATCCGATTGTTACTTGCTATAGTAGCATTGTATGATCTAGAGTTACAACAACTTGATGTTAAAACGGCTTTCCTATGTAGAGACCTCGATGAGACCATTTACATGCATCAACCAACGAGATTCATTGTTGAGGGTAAGAAAGAACATGTTTCCAAATTGTCGAAGTCATTGTATGGTTTGAAGCAATCTTAGAGGCAATGGTATAAACGCTTTAACGTTTTTAAGATTGATCATGGCTATGTGAGAAGTAGTTATGATAGTTGCGTTTATCACATGTAGTTATCTAATGAACCTTTCATTTATCTGTTACTTTATGTTGATAATATACTAATTGTTACAAAAGGCATATCTGATGTTGATTTTTTGAAAGGGAGACATTTTAGAACGGTCAGGCTTGTAATAGGAGAAAAGCAACCATCCAATCAAATATCGACACGTAAGGTAAAAATGCAATAAATCACTTTTGCTTCACCACACAGAATCAAAGTTTTATCTTCCCCTCTTTTTGTCTTTGTCAATTACAGAGAATGTCGATGTGAAGCTCACTCGGCTTGCACACCAGGTCTTCCTCAAGGTTCAGCTTACTGGCAAGGTTCAATTCTCCGGCAACAATCTCAAGAACATCGTTGAAGGACCTGATTTACATAGAATGTACCTATCTTTTTCCATAGTTCGGTGATTTTGGGGCTCAAATGCCGTAGAACTTTCTAGGATCTCATTTTCTTTACAGTGATGAGCGTTTTTTACTTTGATTGTGATCTTGGAAAATTCTTGCCATCTTATCTTCTTGCCTTCCATTTGCTAGGACCTTTTTAAAGCTCTAAAATTTCTATCCATTTTTGTTTTATCAATCAATCCTTTGATTCTGTTTTAATGGGCCTTAAAAAATATTCTGATTTGTGATCTTTTTTTCGAAGGATTTTCTTTCCATGTGGCACTAGTCTTCGGTACAATCTGATTCATGGAAGCATTAGGCATTTTTCCTTTCGTCTCCCAGACCCATTCCAAAATAAATCTTGCAAAAAATTATAGAGAAATAAATAAATGTGCGAAGTACCTTTGCATGTGACTCCTTTATCAGCACCAAAGAAAAATAAATATTTCACAAAATGAAAATATGAAATTAGATTAGTTGATAAACTTGCTTTGGAAGCTCAGATTTCAATTGGTTGATATTTTTCTAAAACGTTGGGATCTAGATCTTCATTTGGGTTGGGAACTTCGAAAGGAGTGGAAGACAGAAATGAGGGAGGGGGAGGGCTGGAGATGTTGATTTGATGTAGGTGAATGTAGACTAAATAAAATAAAAAGCTTACGTGGCACCTAATTATTGGGCGGCTGTTTATTAAAGATAAACAGTCGGACCGTTTACCAGCTTTTCTCTTTTTGAAAAACCAGCTCAGTAATGAGTTTAAAATGAAAGATTTAGGTGCTGCAAAAAAGATTTTGGGGATGGAGATCCACAGAAATATGAAAGCTGAAAATTTATTTTTGTCTTAGAGAAAGCACCTTGCGAAAGTCCTTAAGAGATTTGGAATGATTACTTCCAAACCAGTAAGCATACTACTTGCTTCGCACTTCAAACTTTCAGTTTTCCTAACTTCCAAGACAGATGAAGATAAATAGTTTATGGCAAGTGTTCCATATTTTAGTGCAGTTGAAAAGAAACATTACAATCCACTATTGGTTTATCAAGTATTGAGGCAAAGTACATAGCAGCAATTGAAGCTGTTAAGAAGGTTATTTGGTTGAAAGGCTTGACCAGTGTCTTGGGACTACAGCAAGATGAAATTTCAGTATTTTGTGACAATCAGAGTGCAATACATTTGACCAAAAATCAAATGTATCATGAGAGAACGAAACATATTGATGTCAGGTATCATTTTCTTAGAGAGATTATTATAGAAGGTGTTCTTGAGATTTTGAAGATTGCCACTACTAAGAATCTAGAAGACATGTTGACAAAGTCAATTGCAGTTTACAAGGTCAAACTTTTTTTGGACTTGATTGGTGTTCGAGAATCTTAATTCCCTTAGGCTATATGAAGGGGGTTGGTCTTCGGTGAGAATGATTTCTTGTGAGGCTTGATAAAATTCAAGCCAAAGTGGAGATTTGTTGAGTGTGGTTTGAATACTATTGAATAAACGCCTCAACCTGAGACCTTGATCGACACTTACTCGACATTCAACTCGAGCAAGTCTAGGTTCGAGAGATTCGCTCGTCCCTCGCTCGACTCTCGCTTGACTTCCAGCTTGAGTGGGATTTGCGCAGAGAGGTTCGTTCAACTCTCGCTCGGCTTCCAGCTTAAACGAGACGTAAACCTTAATTGTCGTTCGAGCAAGTTGTTGTTTTCTAGGATTGCGTGCCATACACTGTATAAGCATAGCTTATATTGATGTAAAGTGAGGAGAGACATTTTTTAGAGTAGCCAAACACTTGTGAGAGAGGGGATCCTCTTGTAAACAGTCTTGAGAGTTCATTGAGTGTAATTGGAATTTGAGATTGTGAGGATTTATGATTGATTTCTTGTACTCCATCTTTGTTGATAGTGAATTTATTCTGACCAATCCTAATAGTGGACGTATGGTCACATTGAGCCGAACCACATAAATTTGTATGTTCTGTGTGTGATTGTTAATTTTATCATTTTTGTTTCAGCAACGAAACTTCGAATTTACCCTTCGTTTTAAGGTTACGTTTGGATGTCAAGAATATTTGAGAGTGTTTGTGAATAGTAGTAAAAAGTAGGTAGAAAGTAATAATAAAATATTGAATAGTAATGAAAAAGTAATAAATAGTAATAAAAATATGTAAAAAGTAATAATAAAGTAGTAAATAGTAGTAGAAAATTTGATAGTGTTTGAGAAGATTTTGTTTCCAAACATGCCAGGCTTATTCCTAAAATTCATTGCTGCCTATTCTTTTCTAGTTTTCAGGCCATACAATCATTTTCGGGAGACATGCAAACCTAATAATAGTACTATATGAATTTTAAGAATATTTTTTCAAGAATCAGCTAGGAGTTATAGAGTAAATATGTTTCTACCCATTGGGTCTATTTAGATCATTAATGAGGTTGATTTCTACTTCTCCAGATCTAGAACTACTTAATTCCCATCTCAAAAGAGTAATAGGAGGGTGTTAAAGACTCTTATTGGTGCAAGAATTATTCTATAATAATCTTAGTGTGGATAGCCTTCATCTAGAGGGTTTCTTGACACCTAATCTAGTTCCAACTTATTCATAAAGGGCTTTAGCTATTGGGCCGAACGAATAGAATCTAGGTACATACTTTCATATATAATCTTATCTTCTATACTAAATCCTCATATATGTATGGGTTAATGGGCTCAATAAAAAAAATCTTCCTTCTAGCATTAACAAAATTGGGCTTATGGTCCAAACTTACAAAATCTTTATACAAGTCTGTGAAATTTGGCCCTAGGTGTTACATTGGATTGATATTGGTTAAATTCATTAGATTATTTTTAGTTTGCAAGATTAAATTGAATGGAAGTATTAACGATCGATTTGATTAAAAGTTTTATTGATTAATTGATTTGGTTGGTTTTTAATTAAGAGTTTTGCTACATCAATAAAGAAATTACACAAAATAATTTTACAAATTGATGTAGTTCCATCTGAACTGTTAGATTTACTTTACAATAAAAGTAACTTTATAATTTTACGAACCACATCAAACCATTTCAATTTGTGAAATTGATTTTGTATAATTCGTTTGTGGCTAGAGTATGTCCTTTTAATTAAACCTTCAACTCCCGCTGGCCATAATAATAATAAACTTGCTTCCCCATAATAATTTCGTAAGTAATTTGGTAGAATAATATACCAACACTAATAACAGTTCTATACACCACCAAGATGGTAGCCAATTGGTATTTCATGACTTTGAGGTCAGGAGTTCAAAAGGATATAAGTTGAAACCACTTATGGTAGTAAAGCCTCACTTTTGGGCCATGAGATGAGATTTGGATTAACTAGATACTTTGGAAGGATTGTGGTGACGAGCTTACCCTTGGGACAATAGGTGTGGCTCAAACCGGATATTCTATAGTGGGAAGGGACTTATATGATCACACCTAGAGAGGGTTGTTATGTTGGTAACCCCCACCTCTCATTTTTGTGTAGAAAAAAATATTTCTACACATGTATAGTGCAGTTTATTTTTTCTCGACAAATAAAGACTTCATTTTGTAGATAAAGTGCTCAAAGCAATACATAGAACAAAATATTGCCTAAGCACTCAAACCAATAGTAGGTGGGTCTTTCCCACTATGAAAATCTAGTAAAAAATTTGGAATTTAAATGAGCGAGATATTTCTGGACACTTGGTTGGAATGTGCCTATTACCTAAGGGAATGTATGCTTCGATTCTAAGATTGATGTATATTCGTAGCTCTCCATTCTTCAAGGCTTCTGACTAAAAATTTGGTGTCTCTAGCAATCCCTTCTACTTCCCAATTGTTGGCCTTGTGAGGATTGTTGATGGGTCTAAGTGCATTTTAAAGAGTCTCCTTCAAGTATAATTTTGTTAATGTTTCTTGCATATGCTTTTTGGACTCCTATGAAGGCAGCCATTACTTCACCTATGTTAGGATCAATGCTCCAATTGAATTTTGTTGAACCCAAGATTTCAAGTTTCATGTAAATCTACAAATGGATTTTGATGATAACAAATGAATCCAAAGAATAAAGGAGTCTCAAACTCAAATTGTTCACACAATATAATCAAGCACATCAAGGAAGCAAGCATGAGCAAGAAGGGAACAAATTCACATTAAAGTCATAGATTAATGTTGTAAATCTCTTGATAAAATTAGAAATTGGATTAAGGCTCCAAATTACTCTTTTTTTCTCATAAAACATCAAATTATTTTTTCCACATATGCAAGACATTTTTAAATGTCTTAGTTTTGAAAATTATGTTTTTCACATGTGCATAACATCATCAAACAAAATAATTTCGAAAATTATATATATATATATATATTTATAAAAAAAAAACTTGAATTTATAAGATGATTGATTATCATATTTGACATGTGCATATTTTGTTTGAAAGTCTTGAAGGGAGGTGGTGTGTTTTTTTGACAAATGTAAAAGGTAGATGATTTTGTTTGAGAATCTTAAAAGGTGGTTGTGTGTTTTTTTGACAAATGTAAAAGATAGATGATTTGTTTGAAAATCTTAAAAGGTGGTTGTGTGTTTTTTTGACATATGCAAAAAGAAGATGTTTTTGTTTGAAAAATAAATCATGCTCATTTTGTCATATATGAAAAGCAAAAGATTAGGTTTGAATTCTTTGAAAAATGAATGGAGTTGTCTTTGACAAATACAAAAAGGAAATGCTTTTATTTGAATTTTTTGAAAAGTGAATAGTGTTCTTATTTGACATATGAATCTTTTCAAATTTGAAATTGAAAACTCATTTGCCTATAAATAGCTTACTTGAGTTTTGCAAAAATCACAACAAAAGCTTACACATCTATTGCTAAGTTTTGCATCATTTCTTCAAAACTCTCATTCTCTATTTTCTAAAGTTTTGAGCCTTAATTCTTGTTCTTGTTGAGAGAGATATAGGTTGCGCTGTATTGTTTCTATCTCACTCATTGAGGAGTGTATTTTGATAGTTTACCTACTATCAACTCTTGTATTTGTAAAAGGGTGTGTATAACCCTTGTGTGTGTAGAAAGTGTTCTACACGGGGAATAGTTAAATTACCAAGTGTGAGGTGATTGGAAGTGTAGAAGGTGTTCTACACGGGGAATAGTTAAATCACCAAGTGTGAGGTCATTGGAAGTGTAGAGGATGTTCTACACGGATTCTTTGGAGCGGTGCTACTCAAAGGTGTAATAGGTTTCTATCTCCACCTAAAGGAGATTGAATAGTGGATTTGGGGATCCTCAAGGGGTAGCTTGAGGCGAGAACGTAGGCAGTGGGGCCGAACCTCGTTAACATATTGAGTTTGCTTCTCTCTTATCTTTACTCTTTATATTTATTACTGTTTCATATTTTATTTATATTTTATATTATATATTTGATTTATAATTGTTATTTTTATAAATACAATTCAATTCACCCCCCCTCTTGTGTTAGTCATCTGGGCAACAAATTTTGTAACCACGAATTGTACTACGTTTTAACTCGATTTGCACACTACTAAAGAGGTACTCCCCTCTTTTTTTATGGCCACATAAAAGGTAATGGAAAATATGCCATCTGAATTAGGAGGACTCCATTGTGGACTTGATTCTGTTGACTGTTTTTCTCAAGCCATGCAAAGCTCTTTGTAAAGATCTAGAGTTTTCTATATAAAAGGTCAATCATAAGGTTAGTAAGGTTATGAATAACCTGATTTCTAGTGAGCCATAGGTTGTCTATTGCCATAATTGAGAGAAGTTGGAAATTGTGAGTTTTAGAATCTGGAATCCTTAGGCTATTCGAAGGATTCAGAATAATCTTGATCTAGTTCTTGATGCTAGATTGTTCGAAGCAAGTAATGTCAAAAGGCTAGGGAGAATACCTCCACAATATCCTAGAATAATGAAAATTTAAGAATATATGATCCAAGTTTTCATTCTCCATTTGACAAAGGGGATAGAGAAGTTGTTCTTCATTTAAGGAAATGCAGTGGCTTAGAGAGAGTTTGGTGGGAAGGATGTCATTAAAAACTTTTTAGAGAAAAAGTTTCAAATACTCGTACATTTTTAGAGACCACAATTTTTTCCAAGCAGAAGTATCAGTTGGTTTGTGTTTGTGCTCAAGGCAGTTGCTGCATAAGTTGACTTGACAAAGTGCTTACCAGAAGAGTGATATTTCCACCTAGCCGTAGGGATATGCCTCAACTCTGACAGAGTCAGAGTTCAGAGTTTTGACCTCTTCCCTCCACCGCGAAGAAACTGGTTTTAATTTTGGTTTTTTTTTCTAATCCAATTTTAATTTTGGGTTATTGGACGGATATATAAGTCTGTTGGTGTGGACAGGATAGTGAAGAAGTTCAAGTTATCAAAATGGTGGTAGAGTAGTTGTAATGCACTAGATTGTTTCTCATTATTCTTTGTTATCAGACAAGACCTGAGTTTCTCTCTACAATTGGATTAACAACTCTTCATAAACCTTCAATGAATTCTGACCCTCTTATTTATTTCCCACTTGAATCAAGTTAAAACAAAGACCTTTACCAAGTAAAGAAGACATAAAGTAACTGTGGAATGTGACAACACATTAACGTTGCCAACAATTAAGAAAAATGGCATTGAGACTACATATTATCATTTCTCCAATAGGCGTTGACACTACTTTGCAAGGTTCGTGACTCCATCCAAAACACCGATTTGAAATAGAGGAAGAGAAATAGCCAATGAAACTTCTCAAATCTGAGAGAGGAAATTGAGAGAAAAGAAGAGCTTTGTCCATCGTGTGGGTTTGGTTGGAATACAAAGAACAGCAGGTTGTTGGTATGAAGAATTAGGTGTAGACATGCACACTGTAGTTACACTAAATTGATGACATGTCCAAATATTATTGGAAGGTTGGTTATTGGGGGAGACCAGTCTGCGTAGTCTTCAAGTTTCCTCTAGAGACAAAGATGGCAAATGGAGGAGACTAGTAGTAACAATTGGATCCTTAAATAGTTCTTCAGTCGAAGAACATCCCTATGCTATTGTATATTGAAAAGTTGAATGAATGTCTCTCCTGTTCTCCAGTGAAAAGCTAAGTGTGGCGCCTAGCAAAAAATTGAATAAATATATATGTTGCTTGTTGTGCTTTGAAGTGAAAACCCATTTTTTCAAAAGAGAAGTGAAAACCTTAGCCTTGGTGAAAATCTTCTAAACACCATGGGTGGTGTAGGCCAAATAACACCCTCCAATAGCATTTAGACATGCAGGCAACCTAGGGAGCATATTGTGAGCATGTGACATACCAGTAAATATATCCGATAATTAATTTGTAATATTTTATAAATGGATAATCTTCCGAACTTATAGTTTACATTCATTTGTAGGAGGATCAAATTGAAACATGACTTTATATGCTCAAGTAATTTCCTGCCGTACTTCAGGCATGACTTTTCATTATCCAATGGTGAAAAAGTGGATTTGTCAAAATGACAATTCTCAAAATAAACTTTGAATATGTTTTTCGTAAGAGATTCAAGATATCTAATAATAGATGGAAAATTCAAACTAATATATATCGCAAGTTTACATTAAGAACTTATCTTTATATGTTATGGAGGTGCAATTGGAATATAAATAGTATTTCTAAAAGTACAAAAATAAGAAATATTTGATTGTTGACCAAATACAAATTGTAATGAAGAGTATTTGTAATATGCTAATGGTCTAATCTGAATCAATAATGCTATATGAAGTATAGTATATCCCCTAAAAAAAATGGGCGGTTTTGATTTCATAAGTAAATGGCTAGCGATTAGCTGAAATCTTTTGATCAATGATTCAACCAAACCGTTTTGAGAGTGTGTATGAGCAACAAGATGTTCAACATCTATTCCTATTGACATGCAATAGTTATCAAAAGTTTGAAATGTAAATTCACCTGAATTATCTAATCAAATAGTTTAAATTGGATAATCAAGAAATTGTACTCGTAATTTAATTATTTGGTAAGAAGTCTAGCAAATATAACATTTCTAGTGAAAAACAAACAAAAATGTAACTATCGACTTGATCCATCAATTAAAATCATAAAGCATTTAAGTGGTTCACTTGATGGATAAATAAGAATACATATATCCCCATGAATTATTTGTAAAAATGATGGAGATTCAACAAAAACCCATTGAGGAAGATGGTTTGATAATCAATTTACCTTGAAAACAAGTAGAGCATGGATATTCATTAGGTAAAATAATCTTTTGACTCTTTAAGGATACCCATATGAATTATCAATGATTCGTCTCATTATTAATCCTTATTGTCCAAGACAATTATGCCAAGTTATAAATATTTTGGGGTCAATTCATGATTACGCCCAAAGAATAACGCGGTCGTTTGTAGTATAGCTTTGCGGTGTCGATTCCACAGGGAGATGGATTGAGAAATTGAAGAACAGTAATGAAATTAACAAAAAGATTAAATGAGTGTGATAAGTAAATTTTAGAGTGTGATGTAAATTAAAACTAAATGAGTAATTTGAAAAATATAAAAATGAGACGAAAAGTAGAGCGTAGGGAATTCCTTGTGTATTTGTGGTATTCAAATTTATTCTTAATTCATTGATAACTCAATTAAGAATTCCATGTCCAAATTCTTAATCGGAAGATATAACATTAATAACCAAAATTTAAATCACATGTAACTCTTTGAAAAATCATTCTTTGCGCTTAACTCTCATAAATTGTTATCGATATTGAGAAAATCCAACGATGACAATATACCCAAGAGGCGATATTGCAGCAGAGAATTAAATCAATATAAATAATCAATTGCTCCAAACATAATTATAGAACTAATTCACTCAATAGAAAAAGCATGACTGAATCCATAAACGAAATAGATTCTATAATTATTTGAAGACAAAAAAACATCACAAATAAATTGAGAATAATAGAACAAAAGAGTTTTAATATTTAAAGATCAAATACATGAATCAAAAATAAATTACAAATACCATCACACACACAAGTTCATCCCTAGCCCTCATTGAGAATTTAGTTACACATATTAAAAATATGCAACAAAAATTCTCCAAGGGATAATATGGAAGAGCCAACCATTATTTTCTTCTCTCTTCTTTGGTTTTTCTTTTCTTTTCTCAAGCTCTCAAAATAATGGCTCTTCCAAAGCATCCTCCCACACTAAGCATCCTTCATGTAAGTTGTCATGACAAAATCATCACAATTTCAACTTGTTTTGCCATGTGCCATTCTTGAATCCAAGTGATTTGTGAGTTGTCATTTTGATCATTTGTTTTCTCACTATGCATGAGCTGGATTTTGCTTGTAGGTTGAGTGTTTCAATTTTGCTTCTCTATCTATTAGTTGTCTTGTATGACTTAATATCTTGTAGTCAAATAATTTATCTTGAAGAAACTTGAGTGCACTTCATCTTGTATCTGAATTGATCATTGAATTTCCAAGTTGGTGTAGGAGTGCTTGATGGAAAATATTATGATGACATTTGGATTTGATGCAAGTGGCTGAAAAATATCCAGGAACGTCAAGTGCAGGTGCGTCCACTTGATGGTCGATTTTGTCTTAGATTGAGTGGATATCTCTTCAAACATAAAACATAAAAGTTATAGATATTTCTCTTGCGGTTCTAGATCATCTTGAATGAGCTCAATCTGAGATTGGATGAGAGAGTTATGCCCATATTACGAAAAGATATCAGAACTATCTAAAATTCCGCAATTATCTTCATTTGCTCCTAATGCTTCTATTTGTGTCCTAAATCAAAATATAAGAATAATGAGTATATTTAGGCATCAAATAAGAATAAAGTATTAAACATTAAGAGAGGAAAATATGGCATTTTATATTCTCATCAATATATTAAATCATGCTTATATCTATCTCAAGATAAATGACCATTAATTTTAATAACATGAGTTATATCCATTATTTTCTCATTTCTTTTAGTATTTAAATAGAGTATTTAGAGTGCATTTTTGTGCACTCATCACACCCCCCAACTTACTCATTGCTAGTCCCTAGCAATTTTCATGCAAAATGATGAGAAAGACCAAAGAAAATCACACATAGGGGCCATCAAGACACATTTTTTAAATTTACATATCAAAACAATCTTAGAAATTCAATAACCCTTTCACAAGTAATTCAAATATAGCAATCCACAGAGTGTGTATGTGTTCCAAACTATTTTTATCAAATCCGAGGTTTCGACACATGCAACATTAGAATATCTTAAGCAAAAAGGTTCAACTCCATAACTCACGGGTATAGAAGTGTTTCATGTATGGGTTCTCTCTATGGAGTTGACAAAGGTGTACATTTACTCTCATGAAAATTTAGCCAATTATATATAAGTAACAAGTAAACATTGATCTTATGATAGGAATACTAACAAATGAGATTTCCACCATTCTTTCCACAAGCATACTTAGGATCGAAAAAATCAACACAAAGGGTTGTAATGTGGTTTAGGGTTGGGGTTCATAAGAAGAAAAGGTGAAGAGATTTCAAAAACTTCCAAGTATACACAAAAGGGAATCTGTTAAATTTTTCAGTAGACTATACTTTCCTTTTGATGTACTTTTCAATTTTTTAGATTTTTGACTAAATACACTTTTCCATCTTCTTTTGCCACTGGTGTCTTCGCAATTTGATGAACTCTTTCATGAATAATTTGATGGACACATCTAGCACCATGCCATTTTTGTCATGGTTTTTTTTTTTCAAATGATAATTTCACACCTAGTACACACTTGGAAGTAAAATGGTAGGAAAATATAGTGTATAAGCTATACTCCAATGTGGAGAGGTATGGATGATGTAGATATGAAAAGAAAATGCCATATGTGTATATTGGCTCAAAATTGGCTGCTAGGGATCTATGATGAAAAGGCTCAGCTTGAAAGGCTCAAACGTTAATCCTAAGTTGACTTTCGTCATATCCCAAGTATATCCACCATCTTACCACAAACCATGTAATGATATTCTCAAAAGAAGTGTCAAATTCAACAGATCAATGGATACTTATCACAATTTCTGTATTTGTAAGCTCTCAATTCTCACAAAATTCACATGAATACTTGAGCAAAATAATTCTTTAGTTACATGTGTCAAATCACCATATTACCACAAAGTTTGGAGAAGTGCATAAATGGCTCTGTGGATGTTTTAGCAAAATGATTTAAAATGAGTTTGTTGAATTCACCAAGATGGTTGTGAATGAGAATGAGTATCATGTGTGAAAAGATGCCTGTGTGAAAAAATTTGACAATTTTTTATATATTGATTGAAATATGCCACAGAGTTTAAATAACAGATTTGTATTTCTACCCCCCAACTTAAATGAAACATTGTCCTCAATGTTTAATAATCAAAATTGGATGGGAAGTAACTAAAAATGGTAGGATACACCTGATGTGTGATGTAGATAGCTCGTTAAGCGTCAAAAGTAGTGATCTGAAATGACAAAATGATACTATCCTGCAAACAAAAATAAAGAAAACAGTAGTAAATAAAAACAAAACAAAACAAATAAGATGATAATAATAATAATAATGATGATGATGATAATAATTATAATAATAATAATAATTATTGTTGCATGTTGTGGTCAAAGTTGGTAGACCAAGTTTACAACCGGACTATCTTCCACTTCTTGAACTATTCCTCCTGGATCAAAAACGAAACGCTTATATGCCCAATAAACTCGGTGCTCGAACTTCACAGGTAGGTGGTAAGGTTTAAGATTAACTTTGGTTACTTGCCCACTTAAAGGAATATGTTTTTCATTTTTCTCAAGAAACTCCTCAAACTTCGGTTGCCAAGCCCGTGTGCTATAATCTTGAGTATTGTTAAAAATTGCACAAATATTAGCTACATCAGATGAATCACTGATAGGATTATACTCAAAATCAACAATAAAATTCTCAAGGGGATTAGAATCATGAGTTGTGAAAACTTTCCTGTCTATGAGTGAGTCAATCATATATATCTGCTGGCACTCGTGATTCTTCACAGTTTCTTGTGCCATATGTTGACCATGAGGTACAGACTGAGCTTGAGAAGGGAGCTTACTTTGCTCATTTACACTCAAGAAACTCGTTATTTTAGATATCTGGCTCTTTATCTCCTTTTGTTCTTCAACAACCTGCATAATTAAAGACTCAAATTTTTGGTTAGTCTTACCCTGTACTTCAATAAATGCATGCAAAGTGTCTTCTAAAGAATTTCTAGAAAATTGAGGTGCATGGTATGGTGCAGAATATGATCTAGAAGGTTGTGCAGGCTGTGCAGGCTGTTGGTTTTCAGACTTCCAGCTGAAGTTGGGGTGATTACGCCATCCTCTCATGTTAGCATGTGTAGGACAGTCTTGGGCATGATGATCTACCCCACCACAGACAACACATGGCCCAAAAGAGTCTGCATGATTAGTCATGTGTGTTGGCTTTGAGTTTTTCATTTTCAATAACTCTAATTCTCTAGTGAGCATTTCAACCTTAACCTTAAGGTTATCCTCTTCCCTTAGATGGTAAATACCACCACTCGGGTTTCCTGTAGGTCGTGACCTGTTTGTGCTATCAATAGCACTAGGTCCAGTCCAAGTATGAGCTTTTTCAGCAAGTTCATTGAGGTACTCTATGGCCTCATCAGGATTTTTCTGTAAAAATTCTCCATTGCACATCATTTCCACGAATTGACGTTCCCTAGGCGTAAGCCCTTCATAAAAATAACTCACTAAGCGCCAATTCTCATATCCATGGTGGGGACACATACTCAGCAATTCTTTAAATCTTTCCCAAGACTGGTACAAAGTCTCACTATCCTTTTGTGCAAAGGTAGAGATTTGTCTTTTTAAATCATTGGTCTTATGTTGGGGAAAGTATTTATTGAAAAACACTTGAGTCATCTCACTCCATGTTCCAATAGACCGTGGTCTTAGTGAGTACAACCAACTCTTAACTTTATCTTTCAAAGAAAAATGAAAGAACTTTAGCCTTACCGTGTCGTCAGTGGTATTTTGACTGTGGAATGTTGCAACTAGTTCCTCAAATTCCCTAATATGAACATAGAGTTTTCATTTTCTAGACCATGAAAAATCGGAAGTAATTGTATCATTCCTATTTTGAAATCTACGTGACGAACATTAGGTGAGAATCTCACATAATACAGGATGGTGTGGCTGTTCGTGCGGGATGAAGATAATCTTGGAGGGTTCTAACAGGTTGGTCCACGTGTTCACTCATCGCGTCAGAATTGGAAGAATTATCAAACAAGCGATTAGAAAAATTAGATTCTGAAACTGATTCTAGCACGGGTCTACTAGCAAACCGTCCAAAAGCGTCTCTGTACCTGCACATGCAAAGTAAAGAAAAGCATAATACTGAAAAAAAAATTACGAAAAGAAAAGTAAAATAAAATAAAATGCAGAAAGCTAAAAAGAAAATGAACGAAATTACGCTCTTTTTTTTTCAAACTACTAAAAAAAAACTACAAATTCTTCTACCGTCTCCCCGGCAACGGCGCCAAAATTTGATTACGCCCAAAGAATAACGCGGTCGTTTGTAGTATAGCTTTGGGGTGTCGATTCCACAGGGAGATAGATTGAGAAATTGAAGAACAGTAATGAAATTAACAAAAAGATTAAATGAGTGTAATAAGTAAATTTTAGAGTGTGATAGGTAAATTTTAGAGTGTGATGTAAATTAAAACTAAATGAGTAATTTGAAAAATATAAAAATGAGACGAAAAGTAGAGCGTAGGGAATTCCTTGTGTATTTGTGGTATTCAAATTTATTCTTAATTCATTGATAACTCAATTAAGAATTCTATGTCCAAATTCTTAATCGGAAGATATAACATTAATAATCAAAATTTAAATCACATGTAACTCTTTGAAAAATCATTCTTCGCGCTTAACTCTCATAAATTGTTATCGATATTGAGAAAATCCAACGACGACAATATACCCAAGAAGCGATATTGCAGAAAAGAATTAAATCAATATAAATAATCAATTGCTCCAAACATAATTATAGAACTAATTCACTCAATAGAAAAAGCATGACTGAATCCATAAACGAAATAGATTCTATAATTATTTGAAGACGAAAAAATATCACAAATAAATTGAGAATAATAGAACAAAAGAGTTTTAATATTTAAAGACCAAATACATGAATCAAAAATAAATTACAAATACCATCACACACACAAGTTCATCCCTAGCCCTCCTTGAGAATTTAGTTACACATATTGAAAATATGCAACAAAAATTCTCCAAGGGATAATATGGAAGAGCCAACCATTATTTTCTTCTCTCTTCTTTGGTTTTTCTTTTCTTTTCTCAAGCTCTCAAAATAATGGCTCTTCCAAAGCATCCTCCCACACTAAGCATTCTTAGAACACACACCCCTTCCTTCTATTTATAAGCATCCTTCATGCAAGTTGTCATGACAAAATCATCACAATTTCAACTTGTTTTGCCATGTGCCATTCTTGAATCCAAGTAATTTGCGAGTTGTCATTTTGATCATTTGTTTTCTCACTATGCATGAGCTGGATTTTGCTTGTAGGTTGAGTGTTTCAATTTTGCTTCTCTATCTATTAGTTGTCTTGTATGACTTAATATCTTGTGGTCAAATAATTTATCTTGAAGAAACTTGAGTGCACTTCATCTTGTATCTGAATTGATCATTGAATTTCCAAGTTGGTGTAGGAGTGCTTGCTGGAAAATATTATGATGACATTTGGATTTGATGCAAGTGGCTGAAAAATATCCAGGAACGTCAAGTGCAAGTGCGTCCACTTGATGGTCGATTTTGTCTTAGATTGAGTGGATATCTCTTCAAACATAAAATATAAAAGTTATAGATATTTCTCTTGCGGTTCTAGATCATCTTGAATGAACTCAATCGGAGATTGGATGAGAGAGTTATGCCCATATTACGAAAAGATATTAGAACTGTCTAAAATTTCGCAATTATCTTCATTTGCTCCTATTGCCTCTATTTGTGTCCTAAATCAAAATATAAGAATAATGAGTATATTTAGGCATCAAATAAGAATAAAGTATTAAACATTAAGAGAGGAAAATATGGCATTTTATATTCTTATCAATATATTAAATCATGCTTATATCTATCTCAAGATAAATGACCATTAATTTTAATAACATGAGTTATATCCATTATTTTCTCATTTCTTTTAGCATTTAAATAGAGTATTTAGAGTGCATTTTTGTGCACTCATCAATTCACTTCTAGTGCATTACCACACTTGATTCAATTGTTCTCATTTTTGTATACTGCAATCCAGAAAAGAGTAGACAGTTTTTCTAATACAAGCTTCTGGTCCAAAATTATTTTAGTAATGAGGAGATGCTCTTTACTGCATTCGTTTGTAGTTTCAATATGATAATCATTATGACATATATATTTAAACCTCAATAAATTCATTCTAAACTGTGAAGATAATAGAATATCATCAATACAAAATTTGGTGTTATTAGGCAATACAATATAAGCTATTCCAAAGCCCCCAATTAGATTCGATGAATCTAATATGGTATAGACAAAGGTTTTGCCTAGTATTAGATTTTGAAAATATTTTTTATCCTTAAGAATTGTGTAAGTTGTAATACTGTTAACCAGCCATATATTTCTATCATTCATTTTACAAATAAAAACTTCATCAGTATGATCCAAGATTTTACAAAATATATAAAAATTTTGTTACTTCAAAAAAATCACAAATATTAAAAAGTTTTACTATAATATGTAGAAATTTGATATAAGTCACTCAAGTGCTTGGCTGTATGACAAGTACGTGACCAATGTCCAGTTCTACCATATCTATAACATTCATTTTCATATTTTTTTGAAAATTATTCTAAGGGCCTTTACCCCTTCCTAAGTTAGATCATTTTTAGTGATATGATGTATTTATATTATTATCTTTTTTAGTGTTGTCGATTCTGAGATCCACACTTTTATAATTTTTCTTACCACGTTCACATCCTTGGTTCCTTTGAAAGAATGCACCATTCGCTTTTGAGATTATATAAATTTAATACCATTCACTTCAAGGAATGATATAGAATTAGTAAGACGTAAATGATATTTTTTAACATAAGCTTATTTATTTTGCTAAGCTATTAGAAGATAAAATATAAATTCAAAGTATATTTTAAACTTTTTCTCTCCATACTGTTTCTGTAAGAGCACATTCGAGATATGAAAAGTAGTATATATATTCTTTAACATATCATTATCAATAACTTTTTCACCGCATAATTTCAATACTGAACTTATTTTAAAGAGTGTAGAATTATACTCACTAACACTCTTAAAATCTTATAATTTCAGGTACAATTAGTTATAACGAATTTTTGGGAGGAGTACAGTCTTTTGATGCTCATATCTCTTCTTTAAATCATTCCACAAAATAAGAATATCTTTTACTATGAGATACTAAGTACGATTCTGCAGGGATGCGTGATTTTCTTTTTTGATTGTATCTTTCAAGTTCATCATATCTAAATGGATTTCACAAGGATCTATGATAAATAAAAATATTTTTTTTTTACTAATGTCAAAAATAAAAAATTTTAATTTTTTAAGATTTGATATTATATATATATATATATATATATAAATTACAAAAATAAATAGTAATTAATTGATAAAATACCACTTACTCAACCCAAATGGAGTTATAATCCAGAAAACTTCTTGACTGATAGGTTAGTTGAGGCCTTATATTTTCCTCAATGCATACGTCTCTTCTTTTGGTGGATTCCAGTGAGAGTTGCAGTCAACTGGTTACAAGAATCAAACCCCGAACTACTAACCTATCAGCCTATCACAACCCATGACAATGTACGTCTCCCTTGCTCTTCCTGTGAACCCCTGCTCTTTGAACAAGAAACATATTGCCGCGATTTTATTTTTAACAGTCACAAAATTGCCGCAATAAGTCACAAAAGAACATTTTTCACCGCACATAGAAAATGAGTGTACTTTTATAAAATGAGTGTTACTTTTATAATATGATATTTTATAATAATATCCCCCATTTAAAGCACATATTGTATAAAATATTATGAAGCTAGAATACCGTGTGATTATCCTTTCTCAAATAAAAAATTATAACTGGTTACACATTTAGCTAGTCCATTGACTTTATTTTCAATGATAATTAGTTGTCACTTGTCATAGCCATAGGTATCATGTGAGCAATAACTGCAAAGCCTGCCACCAGAAAGGGAAAAAAGAATTGGGAGAGAGAGAGAGCCTGAAAATGATAGGCCAGGCTGTAACTGTTTTCGT
Source organism: Platycarya strobilacea (assembly GCA_036898215.1). Lineage (NCBI taxonomy): Eukaryota > Viridiplantae > Streptophyta > Magnoliopsida > Fagales > Juglandaceae > Platycarya > Platycarya strobilacea. The sequence goes on along the minus strand of CM072555.1, from coordinate 19,470,950 downwards.
GAAGATCAAAAGTTCATGCTCATGATGTGGATTTAAGAGCCTGAAAATATAAGTGTCCACCTATATTTTCAGTACTTAAAGAAGATGTGATCACTAGAAATAGGAAACGAAAAGGAGATGTAGAAGCAGAATTTTAGTAGCAGTTCAATACTCTATCACCTATAACTGTGGTGCATAATTTGCTGGCCGAACTTTCTGGTTTGGCTACGTCAATCAGCAGCCTATAGTACTACTGATCATCATGATGTGTTCATTAATTCTAATGCCATATTATATGTCTTATGGCAACTATATCTCTGAATTAAATTAAAATAAAACAATACATGAGAATTAAAACAGTACTTCTCAGAACGCATAGATATATAGTAGAAAAACAAAGTCTTCAGTACGTACAATGCTATTAATAATGAATTGAATACTGCATCGTATTGATCAGCCAGCTTGTAGCTGTAGGTCGTGCCGTAAACTTAGCTCAAGCATCATTTCTTTTCATTATCACCTGCTAATTGTACTGAGCATTTATTCTATTGGAGTATTGGTAATGATATCCTTATATTTTTTTAGTAAGTTTCATTTTTTATAAAATAAAAATATTTTTGTAAAATGATATTAATTTATAAGATAGTTTATAAAAATATCATTTCTTTCGCTACAAAAAAAAATATATTTTGATATTTTAATTGTAACTAAAATGATTGTTTTTATCATAAATATTTTTTTGTGACATTTTTTTTTATTTTTTACGACAAAATCTAATATCGTAAAAAATCAAATTTTTTTGTAGTGTGTTAAAATGTTGTTGTGTAAAGTGTTATGAAAAATAATATGTATTTATTTTTTATTATTTAAATCTAGATTAAGAATATAAGAATATGATTTTCTTGCATAATTAAAAAAATAAAATTATCAACTAATGTAATAATATAAATTAATTAAAAACAAATTTAAATTTAAAAAATAAATTTATTTTTAATTAATTTACGTGATTATGTTCGTTTATTAAATTGTTTTTTTTTAATTATGCAAAAAGCTGATCTGGCATGAGATTTTTAAATCTAAATTCAGTGAACAAAAGAGAAAACAATGATTGGATACAAAAACAGTAGTAGAAGAGATTTAAGGATATCATTTTCTGTAATTTACTCTATACCCATCTTACAAAAAAATATAAAAATACAATCTTCCAGCTTAATTATTTTACCCTTTAATTGATTCAGTACCAGCTAGAATCAGTGGTCTTTGAAGTCTAGCATTTACTCAGATCACATGGCATCTGAAACAAATGTCGTTGTATATTATCCTCGAGCGGCCTAATTTCTTGATTCATTGTAATAAAAAAAAAGGATAATACTATATGCACAGTTGGTGTTCACTGTTTTTTTTTAAAATAGAATAAAAGTACTTTTATTTTTTAAAAATGAATAATAAATTTAAAATTTTTTTAAAATTTAAAAAAGATTTTAAATTTACCATTTGTTTTTGAAAAGTAAAATTATTTTTATTTTTATTTTTGTATTTTTTTCATATTATTAATTTAATATAATTAAATTTTTTTAATATATATATATAATTAAAATTTTTAAATTAAATTTTTAACTAATCTAATCTAATGCGAATACTGTATCATTGCCCGTCGGAAAATAAGAGAGATGTAGCCGCACTCTTGTAATAATTAGTGGGCCTTTTCAGGAAGGAAACCTAGAAGTAGTTGACGTACCTGCAGGCTTTCACCTTTTACAGGAAGGAAACCTAGAAGTAGTTGACGTACGTACAGGCTTTTTAGGTAATTCCTGACAGGCAGAGGAATGGGAGTAGTTCTGTTTCTACGGTTTTGGAGGCCTTGTCTCCATTCTACACGATAAATGATAAGAGTATTAATATTGAATTTATCAATTTTTTTAAAAAAATATATAAATTTATATATAATTTGAAGGAAATTCTAAATTTATTATTTATTTTTAAAAATAAAAAATATATTTATTTTCTTTCTCTACCTTTTTCTACCCACTATTAATTATATATGATAAAAAATTTTTAATATGTGTATAAATTTATATTTTTAAAAAAAAAAAATTCTAATGGATTTAATATTAATGTTCTAAGTACTATCCTGGACTCCAATTCCAAAATATTATAATTATTTTTTAAATTTTTATATAAAATATAATAAATAATTTAACTTTTTAAAATTTTAAAATACTAATAATATTTTTTCAATCATCTTAATTCAACTTACTATCCAAAACAACTTAAATTATTTTAGCCTCCTTTAGAATTATAAAATCTTTCATTTTATCTCATAATTATTATCTTTTAAATTTTTTTATATAAAATATAAAATTTAATTTAATTTTAAAATTTTAAAATAATAATAATATTAAAAAATAATATTTTATTCAATTTTTATTTACTTATTTTTATTAAAAATTATCTTATTATATATTATCTTATCTTTGAATCTAAACCAAGTTTATAAGAAAAAAATCCAACCGCCTCTCTAAGATTCTAATTAGAGTTCCACTTTTGGTCATCAAATTCTGTCTCATTCGAAACTGTAAATTTAATTATTTCCATTACAGACTAGGATATCATTTGTACGGTTGTATATATGTGCTTGATATTTCCTCGACCACGCATGGGATTGTATCCCAAGTGAGGATGTAAATTAAGAAAATAATATTTTAAAGTAATAATCTCTAATAGTATTAGTATTAACTTCATCAATTTTTTTTTTTAAAATTTGATAAAAAGTATAAATTTAAAACAAAACTAACACCTTCACATCCAATATAACCTTATATTGGATTTATTAAATAATAATATAATATACAATTTATAAAACTAATAAACATATTTATAATTTATTCATCTAATATAAGAATATTTTAAATAAAATTATTAAATTTATATTTGCATTGATCACTTTTAATGAGTCTAATGCTAATGCTCTAAAGAGGTTATTTTAGACTGATTAACATAGTTTTATCTCTCATTAGTCAAACCATTTAAACAACTGACACAATTTAAGACTTTGTTTGTTTTTATAATTTTTTTAAAATCATTTTAATGATTTTTTTAAATTTTTTTATATAAAATAAATAAATAATTTTTTAAATTTTAAAATAAAAATAATATGAAAAAATATATTTTAATAATATTTGATGTTAGTCCGTTTATTCAAAACCCTCCTAACCATTTTCATAGTTCAGACCATTTTTGTTTCTCTATTTTGATTTTGTGCTTTGTAATTTATTATCTTCACATTCTACATATTATATTTATTTTTTATTTTAATTTTTTAAAAATATTTTTAAATCATATTTTTTCTAAATTAATTGAATTCTTCTACTTATTATTAATTCACTATATATTTAACAAAAAAATATAAAAAAAATATATAATGTATAGTATAAGAATAATAGTAAAATTTTTCTTTTATTTTATATCAAGCTACAGATCCACTTTGTAATAAATTGTAATAAGTTGTATTTATACTCAAGTGTGCTTTCAGATTTCAAGGTCATTTAAATAAAAATAAGTTATAAAATAAACACAGTATACTTGTGTTTATCATCTAGTTTGCAAATTATTTGTAAAAAGTTATAATGTAACGCATGTAAAGGTCGGCATCATGAAGATCTAGTACTCTATTCATAATTAATGGAAAAAAAAAGGATCAGATAATTATTAAGAATGAGAGAAACACGTGAATTCTAGCTCGTCGATAAACTATATATGACAAAATTAGGGAAGCTTTTGTACTTAACTAACTGATGATCTGCGTACAAGCTAGCTATTTTATTATATATATCGTCACACAAAACTCATGGCCAGAGCAAATTAAAACATGAAAAGTGATGATCACCACTTAATTAGTTCGACGATTTCCATTGATGAATGAAATTCTGATTAGTCATGATTTCTATTAAAAAAAAATAAAAATAAAAAAGGGGAACAGATTACATATATAATAATATTGGGATTCCATGATCAGCTTGGTCTTGGTACATTGATCTTACCACGCATGGCGCACCATTAATTATATCTCACAAGTCACATGCATGTTGAAGACCGATCCAGTTGTAAACTTATAAATTAGATAGATCAGGCACCCCGTGGGATGATTGAATAATGTTTAAAGAGGATATTTTGCAGTAGTTGTGTCGATTGTTTTGTGTTATTGTGAGGGAGTAATTAATTTGGTGTCACTAGATCTTAAATGTCATACGCACGTACAGCTGAAGATACATTTTTGTCACATTTAAATGTCGTACGGTCTGAACTTTCGTATGAATTTTGTTATGTAAAAGCGAGTTTATAGACGAATTTGCGTATCAATACCCATATCTTCATATCCAAAATTCAAATTTGCTTTATTTTTATTAAAATCTGACTTTCTAACTAATTATATTGGATGGATGTACATATTGATATACAAAATCGTTCGTTTACAACTAGATTTTTTCCTTTTATATTATTAATTTATTATAGCTGATCTGCATGCTAATTGACTCCAATGGACATCACCAAGGAATTCTACAATAATAATTTGAACCTAAAGCTATAGATCCTAAGGCTAAAGCATACCAATATTGTATGGCATTTGGTTAATGTAAACACTGGTACAAATAAAGTGGCACCTAACAACCACTCTTGCTACTGCTATCCCTTCATTATCAGTTTCTTATGCGCGCAGTACTTCATGTGTTAGAAGCCAAACAAGCTATAAAAGGTCATGGTCCCCAGCCATTCTCAAACCACAACACAAAGATTCTTACTAATCTAACATGACAATGGAAACCTCCTCATCGACCTCCTTCAGTGCTTCTGGCATGATTTTGGGTCTTGCAATTGCAATAATAATAGGCATTGTTCAGCCGGCAGATGCCAGGGCTTTCTTCGTCTTCGGGGATTCACTAGTGGATAGTGGCAACAACAACTACTTGGCAACAACAGCCCGTGCTGACTCACCTCCTTATGGCATCGACTATCCGACTCACCGCCCCACCGGTCGCTTCTCCAATGGCCTTAACATCCCCGACATCATCAGTTAATTATTGTGTTTCAGCAAATTTCTACAAATTTGTGCCTTCATATAGATTATAACAAGTGAGTTACTTGCATTTTCAGGTCAGAGAATCGGCTCTGAATCCACATTGCCATACTTGAGTCCTCAGCTCACGGGACAAAAGCTGCTTGTTGGCGCCAACTTTGCTTCGGCAGGCATTGGAATCCTCAATGACACTGGAATTCAGTTTGTAAGTGAATAGCATATATGAAGGCAACTGTAATTTCTCAATGCCCCTATTTCGGTTGGCTGAATTCTCCCTTACAAATTATCGAGAAAGCAGTAGCTAGCATATATCCAAAAGCTAATTAAGTTTGTATTTTGGCAGCTAAACATAATAAGAATGTATAGACAACTGGAATACTTCCAAGAATATCAGAGACGAGTAAGTGCACTGATTGGAAGTGAAGGAACCAAGAGACTTGTGAACCAAGCCCTCATCCTCATCACTGTCGGAGGCAATGATTTTGTAAACAACTACTACTTGGTACCATATTCTGCGAGGTCTCGCCAGTATTCACTGCCAAATTATGTCAAGTATCTCATCTCAGAGTACCGAAAACTTTTACAGGTATATAAAATTTCCTTTCCTTAAATCAAGTCAAACGACAGGTTCTTGCTTTCTTAAATATTAATAATGTTTCTGCTCGATCATGTCATGGCAGACGCTATACAAGCTGGGAGGTCGAAGGGTTCTTGTAACAGGAACCGGACCACTGGGTTGCGTCCCAGCAGAGTTGGCCACGCGAGCCACAAATGGTGGATGCTCAGCTGAACTCCAAAGAGCAGCTTCCTTGTACAACCCGCAACTTGTCCAAATGTTAAAAGATCTCAATTCCAAAATTGGCAAGGATGTCTTCATTGCTGCCAATACACAGCGCATGCACAACGATTTCGTTAACAACCCTCAAGCATTTGGTATGGTTATTTACCCGTTTATTTTCCTATTAAAAAAATCATATAAAAAATATTTAATATCTTAAAACATTTTTTAAAAATAAAAAAAATTCACAACATTATTTAAAAACATTTAGTTATTTATAAAGTAAAAAAAAACTAAAAAAAAAAAAAAGAAATCGGGGGGATTCCAATCGGGGATGAATAGCATTTTTCATATAATATTATGAGTGGTTTTAGAAAATTAGAACCACTCCTATAGGAGCCCAGTCGCAAAATTTATTTTTTATTTATGTTGGTTTTTTTTTTCATATAATTTTTTAAACAGTTTTAGTATTTTTTTTAAAAAATTACAATATTTTAAAAAAATACTTATTTAATGATTAAGTAAAAAAAAACAAACAAGATTTTTTTTTTAATAAGGTAAGACTTTTGTTTGTGATTTTTGCTTCTGGTTTTAGCATTTCACTAATATTATATAATAGAATCTCTCAGTTTTTATGTTTAGACATCTTGTCCAAAAAATATGTACACTACCAGAACAGACGCTATTTTGTCCTATATTAAATACTATTACATCCATAAAAAAAAATAACGAAGAGAAGTCACACTCAAGACATTTTCTCAAACATGAACAATAAATGTTATTGTCATATGAGAGAATGAGTATGCTGAGTATAACTTCACCAAAAAAAAAATTATACAAAATAGTTTAACAAAGTGACATGATTTTATTTGAACTATTAGATTTATTTTAAAATAAAAATAATTTTATAATCTAATAAATTATATCAATCTATAAAATTACTTTTATATAATTTTTTTTATAATTAAAATATTTTCCATATATAGAAGAGACGTTAACGTTGTGTTTTGGGCAGGATTTACAACATCAAAGATAGCTTGTTGTGGGCAAGGACCTTACAATGGCATTGGGCTATGCACTCAAGCCTCCAACTTGTGCCCCAACCGAAACCAGTATGCTTTTTGGGATCCATTCCATCCATCGGAAAAGGCAAATAGGCTTATTGTCGAGCAGATCATGTCCGGATCTCCTGATTACATGAGCCCAATGAACCTCAGCGCTATCATGGCCTTGGACAATTGGACTCCATGACCGTAAAATCCTTATTTTTTTCCTTTTCTTTTCTGGGAAATAACAATATCAGTAATTAATTACGTATGTATTCGCGCTTGTATCGGTGACTGTCGTTTACAAGGGTATTACTATTTATGCAAATGTTTTATATCATTTATCAAAGTGTAACCAACATCTTTTGTGATTTGATAAGTTACAAATTTAGCTAATTCGTTCCAATAAAATAACTACAAATTACATCGTAATTAGTATTGGATTATCTTTTCTTTTTTGATAATTGAAAAAAAAAATGTGTAAAACAACTATATATACTCCATCTTCTTTTGCCAAACGTTATTCTATCCAACAACAATATATACGCCATTTTCCATCCAAAAATCCTTTTTGGCCAAACTAAATACAAACGAATTACTTTATCCAAACCAAGATGGCAGATGGACAGATTTAAAATAAATAAATCAACCACAAGAAAGTGGACATAATAATGGACAGCTTCATCCACAAAATATTTCCACATCAAGAGTTACAAAATACATCTACATCAATATCCACAAAATACATCCACAAAATAAGTATGGATAACAAAATACATCCACAGAATAATCACATAGTGACTGCCTAGTCATATGTATTTCCAGCATATGTGACTAAGCAGCTACCTTTTAGAGCATACTACATTAATGTGGATCTACATTATCCAAAAAAAAATTGTGAAGCCTAAGTTACTTTCATCTAAAAAGTGTGGATGGAGATGTAAATGTCGATGTAGATCTATTCTTCATTTCTTCATAAACTTCCTTTTGAAGTGTTTGAAAATAGTCGTGTTGCATTGCTTTCATACCAATAAGATCTAATTTCATGATCTTTATATCAAACTCCTTTTCTATAGCAAGTTTGTTCTTCTGAAGTGCAATTAGAAGCATTGGATCGTTCTCAGCCTTAGTGGCCGCCTCTATTCTCTCCACCATGCACATAGTTCTATCCTCGGTCATGTGACTTAAAATTTTATTAAACTCAGTATCGTCACCTTCTCTAGATTTCTTCTTTCTCTCCCTCTCTTTCTCACTCTTCTTGCCTAGCGGTCTCTCATCATGATCTTAACGTTGTCATTAGGAGCGTCATTTGTTAGCAGAGTTGAGGCATTAATGGTTGGACGTCTCCCAGGTGGTTTCCTCGTGTTCATCGTCGACATATGTTGTTGCCATTTTGATTGGTGTCTTAATGAACACCAGCAATGTTTCATGGTGTACTTCGCATTCTCATTTTCTTTATATAATATTTTTGCCTTCTCAAACTTAAATGAGCCAAATTATAGTATTTAGAAAAGAAAAAAAGATGTGTAGCACTAAAAGAACATAAAGGAGAAACTAAATTATTACATTGTCCAGCTCTGTAGCATCACTAGGATGTAGTGACTCTATTTGGACAATAACAACATAAAATTTATTTGTGCATTTTTTGATGCATTGCCATCAACAAGTCAATGAGCCATCAGAATGAAATTGGTAATGTTTTTTTTATATTGATCATAATATTAACATATTATCTCCCACATTTGACTGGATTTTTGGTCAGTCCCGTGTATAACATCAATGCTAATGTTTAGCCAAGCCGAAATGAAGAATGTTTCCTCCTCTATAATGAAAGACCAACCTCGAATAGTTTTTCTTAGAGAGTGTCATTCTTTCACTTGAGTGTGCATGTGAATCTTGGACCGAAACATTATCATCTATGCTATTGAATGTGGTGTTGCCTTCCCTATGTCCACCACATTGTAAAAGAGTGATGAAGAAAGGGTTCTCATCAAATGTTACGGCCATCCTTCATCGTATTATAATTATAACGAATAAAATGAGAAAAGGATGTGCAATGAACAACAAAATGTCCATAAAGTGAATAGTACTTCACAAACTAAAAATGAACATTGAATAGTATGGATGTGAGAATAGATTATAGGATTATGTCAATTCAATAGGTGAATATTGAACAGGTTATATATTAAATCCAAAGCTAGTTATTGCTATGATTTAACCTTTATGCTATTTTCAAAACCTACCAAAGTAGTAGGTGCGTGTGTAACTTACAACTGTAAATTTACAAAAGAAAAGTAAAAGACAAACATAAAGTAAACTTGTAGAATTTATTGAACTGCAAAAATTATAAATATTTTATGAAGCTCATAAACATAAAGATGGGAAGAAAACCAGTAAAGGGGAGAATAAGAGAGAAGAAGTCTTCGAAAAGTCAGATTATAGTATTTTATCAAGGCTAACTTTAATGCTCCTACTTGTCTTAACTATTGGTAGTGTAAAAGTTTCATACACCAACATATTACTACTCTCACTTAAGTATCTATGTCATCAATAGATAAAGTATGAGATGGACATATAGTTCTTATATGCACAGTATAAGGGAAGAAACAAACATCTTTCTCGAGACTGAGAGAAGGAAGTAATCATTAAAAGTCCTGGAGGATACTTGGTTCTTTTGGCCTTTATGACCGCCGACTTGTGTCATATGCTTAAATGGCTTACTCATGATCTATTTGCTTTGATTTATTGTTAATTCATATAAATAAAAATGGTTTTATTTACAAGTTGAATACAATCTGAGGAGGTTTTTTAGGAATAGAGATGAGTTATGGATGATTGGTTCGTCGTGTATATATTTGATGTTAGCATGTGTGAATGTAAATGTCTGAATCAGTCGTATATTGAAAATTTACTATTCAAACATACTATGCAAAGTTATGTTCCTCTTAGAAGTCAATGGTTTTGGAGTAACATTTGCTGGGGGTTTTATGGAACCAAACCTAATTCATCTCTTACATTTACAATTAAGATGAGATTGCAGGAAAAAAAAAATCTATTCTAGAATATTTATTCATTGAGTCAAATTAATATGGTTGGACCAGTTTTATAGGTTATGGGATTCACCTCTTCACCAATTATGTACTAAAAAAACTTCTGCCAGCATGGGTTGATGTACTTACTGTTTGGAGATAGTTTTATAGGTTTTGGGATTCACCTCTTCACCAATTCAAAATTAAAGTTCTTTGTACCTGATTATCCATTTTTTTTATCTATGGCTAAGATGTCAGAACATGGGCCTATGGATGTGTAAAGTAATATCTTGAAAGGAGATGCCATTTCAGCTTGTATTCAAATTTCAATTGTACCTTGTTTTATATTGACATATGTATGTGTGTGCTCTATATTGAGTGCTTTTTATAGACATCCTAAAATGGAGGTAGACTATATCCTAAGCCTCATAGTGCAAAATGGTCATTGTATAGGAGAGCAAAACCCATTCGATTAGTGTAGTTTTTTTGTTTTTTGTTGTAATATATATATATATATATATATATGTATGGAATCAGTGATTTTTGAAGTAAGAATATGTATCATATATATATATATATGGAATCGGTGATTTTTGAAGTAAGAATATGTATCACCTATTGAGCGTGTCAATAGCAAATCTATTATTTTGCAGCTTAGTAATCTTGTCCTCGCTTCCTATTCTCAATCCTCAGTAGAAACATTCACTTCATTTGAAAAATATTCAGGAAATAAATTGTGAGTTATCAATAACTCAATAAATAGATAACATAAACTAATATATAAATATATATGGAACCAGTGATTTTTGAAGTAAGAATATGTATCACCTATTGAGTGTGTCAATAGCAAATTTATTATTTTGCAGCTCAGTAATCTTGCCCCGCTTCCTATTCTCGATCCTCAGTTGAAACATTCACTTCATTTGAAAAATATTCTAGAGATAAATGGTGAGTTATCAATAACTCAATAAGTAGAGAACATAAACTATTATATAAATATGAATTTTTTCATCGATTCAGAATGCAGAATAAAATATTTTAGTCTCAAAATGTAGATCCAAAAATATGTTATCAGAATATCAAAGTGACAGTTCCAAATGTTCATATTCAAATTTGTCCTTTGGCATAACCTAGCCCATAAATAAAGAAGCAAGCTTTATGGCTACAGTTGGGAACTCCCGTTGGGATTCTTGATAGTGTATTTCATTTATGTATTTTATTTTTTACATGTGTTTTTTAAACATTTTTAAATAATATCTTTTAAAATTCATAATATTATTAAAAAAGATATTTTTAATCATTAAATAAAAAAACATCTCTACAGGAGCCCTCGATGGGAAGACTAGCATTTTTCAAAACACTCATAATATTAAAAAATAATATTCTAACAATATTTTATTTAACTCATCTCATCTTGACATCCAAACGCACCCTTAATTAGTCAAAACCAAACATATTTGAACTTCGAAGGCTCTAAACTTATTCTCTCCCATTGTGAAACCCTAGCGTTGTCCGTCATTGTTGTTCATTGAGTTCTCTATCAGCATCCTCTGTCACGTTCTCACCTATTTTGCGTTTATGACAGATTCACTTTGAACTTCGAATCTTCTTCTCTCCCAATGCGAAACCCTAGCATTGTCCGTCTCTGTTATATGTCATTGTTGTCTATCGAGTTCTCCATCGGCTTCCTCCGTCGTGTTCTCCCTTATTTTGTACATCCTAGATTACTCTTTTAGTCTCTTATTTTCTCTATTTTCATCAACTTTTTGCTCCTTTTCCTGAATATATAAAAACTTCATGGAATCGATACTGGAAGTGGGTGTGAATCATGGGGATTTGGTTTGAGTATTTGTTTTCTACTTGTTTTTGGATTTTCTTTGGTTAGTCTTCAGCCACCGTTTTCTCTGTTTCAGGAATGGCTAAAAGAAGAAAATAAAATCATCTCTTCATTGCTAAAAGAGGTTAAAAAAATGGAATGAATATACTTTTTTTACTAAAAATTCATTGGGAGTGAAGTTTCTATGTAGAATAACATATAGATGAGGGAAAAAACTACACAATCTGGTCTTGGCTAGATTTGAAACTTGTAAACCTCAGTGTTGTTATCAACAATTCATTTAAGTTTTGTCGATTATTGGGTTTTCATTTACATGTTTTTTCAAGAATTTTTGTATCATAGATAATAATGTGATAAGATCATAGCTATATATACTCCTCAAAAGTTTATACAAATTGGCTTGGTGTCGGTTTTGTAATGATGTTCCATCTCTTTTCATTTTGTTTTTGTTCTTTTTGAAAATTCCTTGTAATGATGATAAATCATCTTTTAGGATAAAATAGTCTATTTCCAAAAGTTTTAGAATTCTCTGTTTTCCTTTCTCATAAAACAAAACCAAGCAGCAGAAAAAATAATAATAAAGATACTCTTCAAGAAGTACTGCATGATAAAACCAAAATTAGGAATTAGGAATAAAAGTAAACTTGATAAAACTTGTTGAGTTTCTTTCTATGCTTATAAAACCAAAATTTTGCTCCATGACATGGCTTTTCTGTGGCAAATAGTTGAGATTTGTATTACAAAACAAAAAATTTTATGTAGTATGTCGATTTTATAATGTTTGCATTTCTTCTTTGGTTTTCAATTTATATATCGATTGCTTTGAAAGTGACACTCCTTTGGAAAATCGATCACAAATGGCTTCAAATTTTAAATTGTTTAGAGACACAAACAAAAGTCTCCCTATTCATAAAAAGAAGGCAAGTAAGGACTCCTCAACAGCTTGGGACAATTTCACTAGAGTAGATGGATGCCCGTCAAATGACCCAAAGCGAAGTGTAATTATTATGATACGGTTTACTGTTTTCATCCCAAAAAATATGGGACATCAAATATGCTGCATCATATTAGTACTTGTAAGCAACATCCTCATAGACTTGCGAGTCGTGAGAGGGCTCTTGAGGGAGTTGGAGATAGTGATGTTAGTAACTCGAAAAATGGGCATAAGTTTGAGTCAGAAAATGTACTAATGACAATTGCTGAAATGATAATTTGTGATAAGTTTCTTTTTATATGTGTTTTGCTACACAGTTTATTGACTTTTAATGGAAACTACACAAAATTATTATAAACTTTTGTATGGTCCCTAATTACAAAGGACAAATGATTGGAATGTGTGTAGATGCATGTCTACAAGATTGGGGTATTGAAAAGATTTTTACGGTTACAATTGACAATACTTCCTCCAATGATGTTGCCATCAATTGTTAAACCAAATATAATTCTTTGAAAAACCATTCATCACTTTTAAATCATACAAATTGTTATCCACATTGAGAAAATCCAACGATAACTATATACTTAGGGAGTAATATTGTAATAGAGAATTAAATAAATATAGACAATCTATTGATCCAAACATAATCAAAGAATTAATTCATTCAATAGAAAAAGCATAACTGAATTTATAAATAGAGTAAATTCTAAAATCATTCGAAGAAGAAAATATCAATAATAGATTGTGAACGATAAAACAAAGAGTCTTAATAAATTAAAAATCAAATACATGAATTAAAAATAATTTAAAAATATCATCTAATATGCATGTTCATCCTTAATTCTACTTGAAAAATTAGTTACCCATACACATGATGGACAACAAACATCTTAAAAAAAAAAGCTGTCCATTAATTTTCATTCTTCCTCCTTATGTGCGTCCGCGATGCTCTCCAAACATATATATAATATATTATATATATGTGTGTGTGTGTGTTGCTTATATGTTGCTTTGGCACCCCAGTGTAGGTTAATTTCGTATCCCACCACAATTCAAAGTCTAAAATCATGCGGTTTGTTGAATTCGTGTGGCCCTAGTGAGTGAGTGACCTTCTTTGTGGGCCCTTGTCTAATTGAAATCCTCTTAAGTAATGATCCGTGTGTGATTGTGAGCCATATCCTTAATGAAATGCCTTGAGACCCATGTAGTTTGAAGTCAATCACTCTATGCATGTCAACGTGCAGCACTCAAATAATTAGTAGGGCCCATGTCTCTTGCTTAATTGAAGTGGTGCTTGTGTCTTCAAGTAACACATACACACACACACACACACACACACACACACACACATATATATATATATATATATGCATATCTTTATGTGCTTCCATTAAAATGCCGTGCCACTTCAAAATCCTTCCATCCAAATTAATTGTCGTGCATCTCTCACCAGCCAATATTACAAAAATTGAGATTGAAAATATTATAAAAATATATTCAAATATATCTCAATATAAATTAAAATTAAAATTAAAATTCAATAATATAAAATATATGTTATTATTTCTATTCACAATCTAGTAATTTAATATAATATTAGGATAGTTAAAATACACTTTCGTACACACATCAAGTATTTTCCTACGTAAATCTTGCTTTACAAGGTTAGTTGGAAGCCAGTTAGTGCATGAACTTTTCTTCCTTACCTTTGTGTGTATCTTTCATTAGTGCAAAAAGAGGCCCACGCCATACGTGTCTTTCATGTGAAGCCCAAGTTAATTGCTTAAGCCCATGACTTGATTAAGAAGCCCATGTGTGAGACACTACTGTGCAGGAATTAAAAGACCCGAGAAGGAAATAATGACTTACGGAAGATGTAAATCCGACAACCTCAAGTGCAACCCAGGACCCAACATGATAAGGATGCCATATTTTGTGCAGAAATTACTGAAGACTCACGCCGTGACCTGCTGAGGAATTAAGCCAACTTAAGCGATGCTGAAACATGCCCATGACTCTCATCTCAAGCCCATTACTCAACTGCAGCCCGCGTCCACATTTGAAGGCCACGTCCGGGACTCTGCTATGATGAGTAAACCGAAGTATAATTTAAGCCCAATACCGGACTTGCCAATAGAGGCATAACCCGAGTTTAATTCGACCTGTGAGACTCAAAAGAAACATTCTGAAAGCAACCCAGGGACCACACGAATAGAGGAAAGGAGGAGAGAAGGCATCGGTTAATCTTTTCGATCTTTCAATTAACAATGCCTTGACTGGAATGTTAGTTGAGAAATTTATCTAAGAACTGAAACAAAGAGTCACATACCCAACCCATTGTTAATTTGCCTCTTAGATGGTAACTTCAATTTCACCCTTTCGGATTCAATTTAAGTTTAGTTTTGCATAGAATTAATTTTTGGAAGTAAATTTCAGAAATATTTTCTTTCCATTTGACATTACTCAATTTTTATACAACTATAAAAAGCACCAAAATATTTCTCACATTGCATATTATTTTATTTTTATTTTTCATAGTCAATACATACTTTTTACAATAAAATTTTATAAATGCTTTGATAACCTTTTTACCGGTGAAATCAACTTTGGGACTTCCACTATATTCTAACAAGACACCTTCTACGTTTGGAAAGTAATTTCCGGAAGGAACCAACGATCAGAACCTAATTAGGCAAGAACAGGAAAGGACGGTCAGAAGTGCCAAAGCTCCTTTTTTTGCCTCGAAGGTGCTCTCTAGCAGAGGACAGAGGGAGGATATGGAGGTTTAGTGGGGAGCTTTTCTTCCCGAAAAGCAAACTTCCTTCCCACTTGAATAATGGTCCATGAGCCGACTACTTAGCACCTAATTTCTCAGTACAGCATTGTGTATCAAGAACTTCAATTGTCCATAATAAAAAAGCTTGTAGTCAATTGATTTTTGAGACCTTACTGTTTCAAAAGACTATTACAGTGAATCGCAAAAAAAGCTTATGCTTTTTTTTTTTAGAGGATAAAAGCTTATGCTTATTCGCATATACAATTAATCAGAATCAAATAAATTACAAGTAAAAAAATGTTTTCGTTGTGCCATAAAAAAAAATAAAAATAAAAAAACAAACTTGTGATCAATAATCTCCCCTCCTACTGCTGACGAGATCACTAACAAAATTGTCCTCGTCATTTTCACACTGTTCCAAGTATTCGTTGTACGCAGGATTATAAGCAGCAGCCAAGCGCAGATACTTTGCAGCTTCAGTTTTCCGACCTTCGTTATATAATGAACTGGAAAGCCAAGTACTTATATATTACACATATTCAATGAGCAAGCAATAAACTAATGCAATTAACTGCTCCAATCCATACCTTGCAAGCAATACCAAACCATCAAAATAATGAGCTTTACACGTTGGTTCCTCGGGCTCTTTCA
Organism: Platycarya strobilacea; assembly: GCA_036898215.1. Taxonomy (NCBI): domain Eukaryota; kingdom Viridiplantae; phylum Streptophyta; class Magnoliopsida; order Fagales; family Juglandaceae; genus Platycarya; species Platycarya strobilacea. The sequence goes on along the minus strand of CM072555.1, from coordinate 19,454,843 downwards.
TACTTGCAACTCTCTCCAGGTGTACGATTCCTTCTGCTTTCTTCCCCTGTCAAATTATAGAAGAAAGTAAAAATAGGGTTTAAAAAAAAAACACATTAAAGCATTATATCCTTCAGCCTGCTGAATCAACTACAAAATATGGGAATTTTAACAGATCATTGAACCTAAACACAAAAACTAGAAGATGAAAAAATATAATTTCTTTTGTATGGCATTTGTATCTTTTTGTATGCCAATTTTCCTTAGTGTCATATGTACCTGCCGTATACAAGAAACACCAGCCCACTGAGATGATAGGATTAAAAGATCAACACCCTCCACACTTGTTGGATCACCAGCAAGGATGAGCTGACAAGGAATAAGACAACAGGTCCGATTATGGGATGAAAAAGGTAACTTCCCAGAAGCACAAGAGACATCTATTATAACAATTTTTTTTCAGTTGATCATTTTTTTATATTCATCAAACCTACCAAAAGGAGGTAAAGTTACCCAACATTGGCAGTGCTTGGACAGGTGAGAACATGAATGAAGAAAAACCAACCATCAATTTGAGAACTAATGTGAGTGGCTCAACTTGAGAGAGAATGAATATCCTCACCTTCAAATCTTACCCCCATGGCAAACTATCCTGTACACTAAAAGAAAGAAGGAAGCTATTCATGAGCTCCAAGGAAGAATCCAAAAATTGTCTTCGTCTGGAATGCTAATGCTTTTTCACAGGCTGTTGCACAATTTTGATCCATTTGGTTGCAAATGCTGTCTCCCTACATCAAGTTTTTATCTATCATTCCAAAACCTCAAAACAAAAGAAGTATCTTGTGGGAATCAACGATAAGCAAATATTCCAATCCATCCTTCAGGTTTGGTAATCCATTTGCACACCAAGATCATCGGGCAGACTAGGGTTAAGGAAAACACATGAAACTAATATAGCCCAGCCAAATAGGATTGGAGAGTAAAACCAAACCATAATTACATTTGGGTCCATCATCTGAGGAATAAATATCTTAAAATTACTTCCAACTGATAAAATCAAAGTCTTTCAACTCATGGATACAGAAAGATTGGAGATCTTACATTGTGATGAATACAAGATAGCAAAGGTTTCTCAATTAAACCAACGCATGTTAATTCTGCAAGCACCATGAGTTCCAATTCTCATGATGAACTAGATTAGAAAACTTTGGAAGCAGTTCACTTAGCAAGCACTATCAAGTTCCAATCCCCCTTAAAATGAGACTGGAAAAGAAAAAACTGTAAACTGTCCATTCAAGGACAGATTAAAATTGCCTCTGGAAAATTGCATGAAATGCTCTGCTGCCAACCCCAAACCTATAACCAGTAAATAATCATCGATTTGCATGGGAAGATGCCATTCCCACTCTGCAATAAAGGATAAAAAATTCTAGATCCCCTTCATATGTGTCCATGAAGTGCTCTACTCTCTCCCGGTAAGTGAATGGGTCAAACCCTTTATGGATCCTGCCCGGAGATTGAGCCTATACCAGATAAAAGTGCACCAATCAGCCTTTGCAGTAGTCAATATGATTTAGATGGCCCACATTTGGGCGATTCACAACCAGTCCCTTCTTAACATATTGCATGTGATTCGGCAATCTCTAAAAGTGCAGAGTACACTTCTTGGCTTGTGCTTGGGGATCTCATTTCCCTTGAATTTGATACCTCCTCCCCAGGCACAATTACTTTCAATTTCATTGTTGTAGTTTGTGATTGTTTCCTGAAGGATGGAAGCCAAATTAAACTCCTCTCGAGAAATCTTTCCTAATTCCACCACAAAAACAAACAACACTTGCCCAAAACTAGAAGCACATACACCGGTTTCCAAGTAGAGAAAGAATCAAAAGAACTGCTATTTCCTAAGATTAAAATCCAGAGTGACTCACTTGTGGACATCACAGCCATGCTCCACCCACAATCCATGGGTTAATAGCAAATAGGGCCAATCATACAAGGCATCCACCATCCTCTGCAAACTTTTGAATTCTGGCAATCATAAAAAATTCATTGATCCTCAAATCAACGTGCACATGCTACTGCACAATGGGCCACCTCCACACTTCTTGTAGAAAGAAGTCACCACATCAAGATCCCCACAACTATTCTTGAAATTCATAATGACAATGATCCATTTTTTATACCTTTACACATTAAGGTATCTTACCAAGAAAATATAAAAGAATTAAGTTAAACCTTGGAAATGGCACCCTCTAAGTATCCAGTAGCCTCTACAAGCTGTCCATTTTGCAATAGAGTCTGCCCCATAACAATCATAGCTCTCGTGTATTCAGGATCCTTGTCAAGTGCCATCCTGTAACCAAAAGTTGTTAATACAACTCAACAGCCAAAGACAAAGCTGTCACATAGCATTGAAATATAAAAAGTTGAATGGACAAAGCAGAAAGGCAACGAGGAGCGAATTACCGTAGCAAAGGAATCGCGCTTTCTTTTTGACCTTTTGCTAAGAGCTTAACCGAGAGCTGTCAAAAATAGGAGCCACGAACATTGAAAAGACATGTAGCATCTTTAGCGTTAATATAATAAGAGGCAAGAATCATGCTTTTAGCCACTCACAGCAAGAAGTTCTTTAGGGGATAAGCTCTGTACAGAAACTTTGCCCTGCGTTATTGGAGAATCTATGGGTGTTATTCCAGGATCAACATTTGGAGCATCCTTGTTTGGTAACCCCAATTTTGCACGTACAGCCGGATGCCTGAGAGATAAATGCTGCAAAATTGAGAGTTTGTCAGATGACTTTGAAAACTGATTTAGAGCGTCCCCATTGGAATCATCTTTTGTTATCATCGAAAGTGTACTTTTTGCACACATACCAAAAACAATTATGCCATATTTGATCAAATATGACCAAAAGAAAGTGTGGGGAATAGCAAAAGTTAAGCAAAAAGCACCTTTTTGCTATTCCCCACACTTTCTTTTGGTCATATTTGATCAAATATAGCATAATAAAAAGTACACTTTTGATGATAAAAAAAGATAATTCTAATGGGAATACTCTTACTAAAGCTTTTTTTTTTTTTTTATTGGCACTAAGTGTCCAGAAACAGCATCCCGACAATCCCGGGGGTGTACAAGCCCTCGATAAGGAATTTCTTACAAGTGCATCTTGGTTAATTCAAGAGAAAAATCTCCCAGTTCGATAGCCCCTAGAAATTGTTTTGCACACATTTGAACCTTAAACTAGAGGGGAGCATACCCCCAAGCCCAAGGCTTTTACCACTTGAACCAACTCCTAGGGGCTTACTAAAGCTTGTTTAAAGAATACTAATGAGTTTCAAAACTTTCCGAGCACCTAGTATGGAATGATAAAAATCTCAGAATACACACCCCCAAATACTTTCAAGTACTTTATTTTGTTGATAAGTCAGTCAAACTTTATGATAATAAAAAAGGGTGCTACCCAAGTACACATTAACATACTTGAAAGCTAGAAATAGGAAAACCGTATTGAGCAACCATCCAATGATAGAAGGATCTGAAGAAGTGATCCTTGATTAATTCTACCATCATCTCACAATCTCCAAAAGTCCCATCATATTTCCCTCCATTTTAGTGGGGGGTGGCAGTGTTTCGAAAACAATATCTGTTTTTTGATGGATGATAGCTCCAAAATCAGATTTTGACAGGACGTGTGATGTGGAGAGTGTTCTATGGAAAGAGTCTTTCCAACTCTCTATAGCATTGCAGTTAATAGGGAGGCCTCGATGGTGGACTTGTTTGATATGGCTCAAGGCTTACCCTAGCGGAATATCCTATTCACCAAAAATAACTTGACTGGGAATTATCTACTGTTTCAGATTTTTTCAGCCTATTATACTCTATGGGAAGCATAACCACACAAGAAGACAAGATACAGTAGAGATCTGTAGGTAGTAAGAAATTCACTGTTAAGGCCTATTATAAAATTTTGACTTCCCAAGGTAATGCTTTTCTATGGAAGAGCAAATGGAGGACTTGTGCCCCTCCCAAAGTCGCTTTCTTTGTGTGGACTGTAGCTCTCAGGAATATCCTAACCACAGATGACTTATGCAAGAAGGGAATAACAGTGATGGATTGGTGCTTTTTATGCAAAAAGCATGGTGAATCAGTAGACCATCTATTACTACATTGCGAGGTGGCAACAGTGCCGTGGAATGGGATATTCAGTAGAGTGGATGTTGCGTGAGTTATGCCACCTAAGGTTGTAGATTTGCTAGCGTGTTGGAGGGGTATTCAGGGATGTCCACAAGTACTAGCAGCATGAAAGATGATCTCATTGTACCTAATGTGGTGTATTTGGTCAGAAAGGAATGCGCAATGCTTTGAAGATAAAGAGCAAACAATGGCAGAGTTTCAGAATTATTTCCTGCATACTTTACTCCTTTGGTTTTCAGCCATTGTCCCTAATGGAAGCACTATGCATGATTTCTTATCTTTGATGTAGAGCTTTAAGAATGTAGGCATTTTCGTTTGTATACTCCCCATGTACTTGGGCTATGCTTACTTATATTCATATCAATAAAATTTCTTATTACTTATCAAAAAATATTTCCCTCCATTTTCCCCAACATACATTAAATAAGAAAAGATAATTTCCCATATAGTTCCCCTTTAAGGGCAAGCAAGCATATCCACTCCTTGTTGGAATCCTATTCCCCTTTTTCTCTCTGCAGCAAGAAGCTCCCCTGCAGAAAACCTCAAGCTACTAATGCCAGCAGAGAAATCCGGCAGAAGGGAGATGCTCCGGTTTCTCCCTGCTCCCCCTTCATCCATTCCCAAATCTAAATCTAGCCATCTCTTACTCCCTCCTTTTCCATTTCATCTTTTCTCTATTTTTCTTCCACCATTTTCATTTTCTTGGAGCCTAGATCTACATACATCCCTCTACCTACCAAAATAGCATGCCACTTATACCAGTAACCATACAGCGCCGAGTCATCATGCATCATGCACCACTACCAATCCACGAGATGTAGCGCTCCGTCAACCAGGTTTCTGCTCCCAGCGAAGATCTAGAATATATTCCAATGGTTTAGCTGTCTTTTCTCCGATTCTCCTCCATTTCCACCACCTTTTATCTGGAAGCTAAAACCTCCAATCTTTTTGCCTTCCAACAGTCTCCAACAACCATGCACGGCCTCTCTATTCTCTCTCTCTCTCTCTCAAGCAGACTGAAACCCTTGCTCTGAAAATTTTCTCCATTTTCTCACATTTTCCCTCAAGTCTTACACATTATCCAAGCCTCCAAACATCAATACATTTCACCAAACTCTAGTTATAAGTCATAGGAGCTTCGATACCTCAAGAACAAGTAAGTTCTCTAACTTGGAAGTTTTGTTAATGTGATGTTAAGATACTTAATCCTTCAAAAACAATAAGCATGAGTTATAGATAATTTCAAAAATCGGATGAAAAGGGGCCAATGTAGTCTTGGGTATATTTTTTTTTGGTAAATGTTAGATGTTTTTAGATTATGCATTCATGTTAGAACAAAGGTGCATGTTAGAGACAAATATCATCTTTAAGCATCGTTTTGTGCCATAAAGTTTGATTTCCATAAAACGAAAACTATTAGTGAAAGAATGTCATAAAAGTTTTGGATTTGGATAAACCAAAACCAAATTTCAATTCCATAGATGAGTGATCTAAGAAATATTGAGAAGTTTTGTCCTATAAGCTTGGTTAGTAGTGTCTACAAGATTATTTCAAAGGTGCTTGCTAACCGGTTAAGTCCTGTTCTGGAACAAATTATCTCCAAGTTTCAGAATGCTTTTATTTGTAGAAAACAAATACTTGATTCAGTTCTCATTGCAAATGAATGTATAAGAAATATAATTATGGAAAAATGAACCATTTTATGATTGAGTGTCTTGACCATGCTTAATTCCTTTAAAAAGTAAAGTCTTTTTTACCATTCAAAGCCATTTACAACTGTCGTTAACTCTAAAAAGGAAAAATAAAGATAAAACCCAATAAATTGAAGAAAAGTTACAAAAATGGAGGTTCAGCCACGTCATAGTAAGTTAGCATTTTTGAATTTTATGCTGAATTGAAGTGAAATCTTTGAGAAATAGGAACTCAAAAGTTTTGGCCATGAATATAGATTTATAGGCTTAGAACTACATGAGTAAAATTGAATAAGAAGGGCCTTGGTCTTGGCGGCATGCTCCCCAAGCATAAAGTTCAACTTCTTGGATGCAAAAAATTTCTAGGGGTCATCAAGGACTGGGGGTTTCCTCCTGAATTACCCAAGATGCATTTACAAGAAACTCATTGGCAAGGGCCTATGCACCCTTAGGATTAGTCAGGATTTTGTTCTCAAACATCCGGTGCCAATCAAAAAAACAAATTGAATGAAAGTAAAGCAGTCTGAAACATATTAATTAGGGTTGGGGTAAAAAGGTTTTAAACAATGGTTAAGAGAAATTATTAAACGTACATACACATGTCTTGGCCATCAAGCGTTACGAGAGTTTTTTTTTTTTTAATTGGCACTGGTTAAGTGTACAAAAATAGGAGTTAAGGTGTTAAGGAAAAAATTACCAAGTAATAAGTCCAAACTATACAAACTTGGGGTTACCATTCGGCTGCTAGGGGATTTGAGCACTGTAAGAATATCTTTAAATAAAAACAGGCATAAAAATGAAAAAAAAAAAAAAAGAGGAAGAAAGAGGAGTATAAGAAAGGTAAAAATTTGGGTCAAAGTAAAATTTTATGAAGTTTAGGGTCAAAACAGGAAATAAGAAAGAAACACAAACAGATTCTGTAAATAATGAATCATTAGGGATTTAACTGTCAAAAGCTTAAGTTTATACTAATGCACAACCGAAAACTACGTGAAACAAGAGGATAACTCAACAGACCACAAGAAAACTAATAAAATCATGATGTCATAGCCGATTTTATAAAGCTGTTTTCTTGACAAGATGATTTTCTTCATGGAACCTATTTTATGAAGTGTTACATATATTTTTTAAAATATCATTGTCATGATTGGATCAATGTCACGGAATGAGTCATTATCCGATGACTTGAAAGAATCCCAGTGGAACTCCTCTGCCCATGTTGGGCATAGCAAACCTAGGGTCAGGTAGGGAAGAACTCTAGCAGAACTCCTCTGCCCACCTATAGAGTGAGTAAAGTTGGAGAGAAAAAATCCTAGACAGACTCCTTTGGCCACTTCTGGAATGAGTAAAGCTGGACAAGACAAATCTATGGTTGGGAAGGAAGAATCCCAGTAGAATTCCTGCAGCCACCTCTAGAGTGAGTAAGTTGGATGTGGCAAACCTACAGCCAAAAAGGGAAGAATCCTGGCAAAAAGATAGATGAAGAAAACGGGTTCCTGGAAAACAAAGGACAATGTGAATGTCGATGATTATCTATTTTATTCTGTTTTTTATTGTTTATCTTTATTTCTGTAAATGTACTTCCCTTTATATCTGCTTTGGCATATGAGCCACCACCCTGCTTCATGAAAACCTGGGAAGTACAATAAAATCTATGCAATTACTCTCTTTTTTTTCCTTGAATATGCTTACGAGATTATATCCCACCTGCAGTTTCGCCCACCCTGATCAGAGACAATTTTTGCAGAGGAAGTAGACACCCTGGAAGAAGGAAGGTGCAGACCACTATCCAACTGAATGACAAGAGTACTACTACCCCTAAGGTTGAGGTTTATCAGTTTCAATTTCCTTTTAAGTTAAGAACAAGTTATTTATCTTCAGTTATTAACTAAGTGGGCTGATGTGGCCCAACATTTGACATTGCAATATTTCAACTTGTGGTTTGCCAAATTTTGTCTACAGGTTGCAATTTATTTAATCGGTACATCATTACTTATCAATCACAAATCTGCTGCGATCAAACTGAACCTTGAAACATGCTAGGTTGATAATGAAACTTGATAAGAGGCCCAAATTCGTATATCTGACGCATCAATTACCATATCTCTCTACCCAGTAGCTGGAGGCGTCCCAATTAAGCATAAAGGAACCATCCTCCATACTTGAAATTAAATCAAGCTTTCACTTGGTGTAGTTATATGATCCTTACATAGAGGACTGGCCAAAAAAGAGTTGGTCAAGGAAGAATCCATTAGCCAACCACAAATTGGAGAAGAATTCAATGAATTGCAAAAAAATTTTCTCTGCTCCACAGGAAATTTAATAAAAATAAAAAATAGGGCAATATATTATGTTCCAAATTTTACCAAATTTATGCATACCAAATTTATTACAACTGATTCTTGAGCATTCATAAATACTGTCAAGAATATTGGCACATAAAAAAATAAAGAATTCTTGAATGCAAAGCAACAAACTCTTAGTTAATAATGGAAAGGTGGCAGTCACTCACCTGAATGAGACTTAATGAAATATTGGTAACCCAATAGACTAGACTCCCCTGCAGAAAGTAGGTAGAGATATTAATTATTATCTGCTTCAAGAAAGATGGGAAGGGAGATGAGAACTGGAATTTATTGTCAAATAAAGGAATTGCAGCAAGAAAGTAGGTAACAGGGAATGTTTTAATCAATTGAGCATAGGTGACCTGAACAGAACTGGGTTTAGTTCTAAGCATAATACACAAAAGGTCAACTGAAAACATTTGTTGGAACATTTCTATGGACGAATTATGATGTGATAAAGACTGCACTGTTTCCAGATAGCAATGATACAAATTTCCATGCATAACACAATCATAAAGATGTTTAGATGTTACACCATCGAAAAGATGTTTAGATGTTACACCTTAACCATCAAAAAGATGTTTAGATGTTACACCATCGTAAACATGTTTAGTAACATCATATGCCTGTCACATTTGCGAGATAAATGCCAGAGAGCATTTGAATGCTCCAAGATGGCAGCAAGACAGTTTTAAGCGATTATAATTTAATTACCAGTGCAAAGGCTCATACCTTTTAAATCAGGTCAACCAACAAATTTTGGCAGGATTAACTTTAAAGGACAAGAGTACTGCATAAGGATGTCAACGCATTGGTTTTAAGTTGGTCTGGATTTAGATTAAAGGTTGACATTCACCCTACCAGCTCCACCTTTGATACCATTTCACTGGAACCAAAAGCATATAAAATGTCATACCAGCTCACGTATTAGGCATTGAATTTAACGATATTAAAAGGTCCAAAAAGGCCAAGGTGAAACAATCTTGTTTCAGTTAATACTGCCAGTCTCATGTAATGTGCCCCAACAGAAAGTGGAAGAATTTCATCTTTCTTCATCCTATATAAGTACCCAACTTTTCAAGACAATGCCTATTTATTTCAAGATGGTGTCATTATTGACTAGCAATCCAGATACCATTAGATATAAGAAAATTTAATAACGTGGTCAAACAAACTAATATATGTTCCTTATTGTTAGACTAGGAAGCCTGGATACAGCATATACTGATTTCCAAAGATGCAGCATGCATACAGTGAGATGTGTAATGTTATCAAATGAATACAACTCGGTAATGGAACACATACATTTCCAATGTAAAAGTTGAATTTTCTTAAGGAAAAAGAAGGCACTAATTGTTAAATACTCTTGATCTAGAGCTTTAAAAGACTAGAAACATAAAATTATAAATCCTATGAACATCAAATATGGATCATGGACTGTCTCTTCTTCTCCTATAGGTATTTTATGCCTTTTGATGCTACCTATTTGTAGTTTATTATTGAAATATAATCCAACTATTTTTTTTATCATTTAATGTAAGCATCCCTCATTGTATCTTAGATTTTAAGCATTGACATATTCTCCTATCCTTGTGATTAACCATATCCCATATCCATATCTGTGCTTCATAATTGTTTATCAGACGTGTTGGTATTCTTTAGCTTTCAAATCCAGGCCTTGAACAGGGTAGACTCTCAATCACCTAACTCTGAACTTACAGATGCACTCAATATAAATAGAGCCCATGACCTTGACGTCCACCTAATTCTTATAATGGAAGAAAGTGCCACTTATTAATTTTATGCAAAAATCTAATGAAACTATGAGATTAGAACTTGATGAAATGGGATGGCATTTAAATGTCATTATGACCTCAACAAAACTTTCCCTTACATGTTATTACCTACACTTGAGATTTTACACCAAGTTTGGTGTAAATACTATCGAAAGAATCAAATAAGAGAACAAGAGAAAGGAGACATAATTGGAAAGTTATATTTTCTTCTTGTCTCAATATACAGAAAACTTCAGGCATAAAGAGAACAACATGACCCTAAGTTTAGTTCTTACAAATTTTGCCAAATATCACCTATTTTACAGAAATAAAATTGACAGGACTAAATATATAAAAAAGTTTATTCTCCTGTCCTTATTTTCTTTTTTGTTCTCATATGCTAGTCAAACAAGGGAAAAGAAAAAAAATCAAACTTTTATCTACTTTTCTTTTCTCTAATGGTCAACCAACACACTGTTAATATAAAAGATGGTGGTGGGAACTACATTTATGGAATTTGCCAATCTTCCCTAGCCATTGCATTCATGATTTTTCTGAAAAACCCTATTAATTGCCTTGTCATTGATTCATCATTGTAACCACAGAAAGTGATAGGTACTTTTAAGGAAAGGCAATAAATCCTGTAGATGTTGGACACAATTTGATTACGGCCAATATTTTATCTACTTGCATTTTATTTAGTAAACTGACAGCAGAATAGAGATCTCCACATTCTGACACAGAAAACTTACAAAAGAAAGCTATACTTTATGGCTAACCAATGTTTCCTAATGATTAAATAAAATTTAACTTAAAACATAAATTTGTGTCATATTGAGAAGAAAGTTTGCTGCAACTCAAATCTCACCTAATTACTCGGGAATTTCTTTGAATGCCTAGACAATACACATTTTATCTAAAGCAGTACAATTAACCTTAGTTTGAAAAAATAATATAACTTTTACCTGAGGGATACAGTAACCAATAAGAAATAAAGGCAGAGAAAAAAAATCCAAGCAGAATTTGTAGTACTGCAATAAAAAGGAGAAGCCCAATCAGTTATGGCACTTCAAAAATATATACATAAAAAAAGTGACATGATGATAAATGTATATATAACCTGTTAAAAGAAATAAACAAACAATGTGCATGAAGTTTGTAGTATCTATTCACTTCAGAAAAACCAATATACAAAACATTATAAAATAACAACGCGACCAGAGTTTGTCCACAAATTGTATCCACTCACTTTTAAAAAGCCATCTCCTTTTCCAACTGAAGATGTCCCAAAAGAAACCTGGTAATGATTGAAAAAGTAATTGTTCATTAATACTACAATATTGACTTATCCAAAAAAATCTGCAAGAATACCATCCGACTCAAGTTGTTCCAATCAGATTTGTCAGATCTGCAAACTGTGAGGTCATAGTGCTTTACGGTGTTCTCAAAGGTTCAAGCAAAATATTAAAGCAGATGTGACAAGAAATTTGGAACATTTTGAGAGGTTGACAAGAGTATCAAACACACCTATCTAAGGATCACTCTTGTACAGTGTAAGCAATTTATGTCATTGACAAATTTATAAATTTGTTACATAGTACTTGTATTCGATTTAGCATCAGTGGCAGTTGTAATGATGTTATAACCAGGACTATGAATAGGAGTACAACCGCTTACCTACCAAGAAAAAATAGGAGTACAACCGCTTAGCAACTACTTGTGCATACAGTGATTGGAACCTGGATGATCTTAGATGGGAAATCTATGACTAAGGTAAATTGTAACAGCCAGCCTCACATTGGGAAAAATAATAACTGGTATAGACTGGATAACTTAAAAAGGTGTCATGAGCGCTAAGTCTCACATTGGCTACTTACTAGGTGAAATTAGGTTTTCTAAGGGATTCTAGGGAAGCTTCAAATCGACCAGTCTTTGTGGAGTTATAGTCCAGATGCGGCCTGCCCTTGTGCCAGGCCATTCATATGGTATTAATCCTGTGATGCTTGGGCACTGCATGGCATTACCAACCAAGAATTTAAGAGGGAAAGTGTGAAACACCTAAATCCCGTATTGAGAAAAAAAAATTGGCATATAGAGTGGGTAAGTTATGAAGGTGTTCATGGAAGATAAAATCTTACATTTACTACCTACCATGTGAAATTAGGCTTTATAAGTGATTCTGGGGAAATTCAGTGTTATTAAAAGCATGCTTAAGTGCAAAGCGCCAAGGCTGAAGCTCTTCGTGTAATTATAAAATTAAACATCATTTCAAGAGCCAAAATGATCTAACAAATATTCTCATGTACTAAGTTGATATTGAAGGTCATTTATGTGCCATGGCACCACATTTTCATTTGTGTTATCTATGCTTTGACCTCGATATAATATTCCAAGTTGGCTTTCTAGATAGATTGGTGTTTGATTGCTTATGCTAGCATAAAAGCCATACCTACAATTCTTGAGCTTTGTCATGGCCCTCTTGGTACATTGTGATTTAACCATGTACTTCAATTTGATTATGGCTATCAAATATTTCTTTTGATGTGTGGCTATCAAGTATCATGAATGTGTAGCGTATATCAAGTAAAACAGAAGATAACTATATCAACTGTAATGTTTATGTAAAGCTTGGCCAATTTATTATATAAATTCTACTTATACAAAAAATTTATTCATCATTATCTTTCTATAAAAGTTAATTTAATTATTTAAGACATAATAAAGTTGATACGTGGCAATCTATGAGGTTCCTGTGTGTTTTCGATTAACATTGATGTAGGATAAAATTAACAAAGGGTCATTTTTATAATTAACTCATCACGGGGTTATTATCATCTTGCCTTTTAACCCTCCTTGCCTCTGATAGATACACACAGGTTTTAGAACTGAACCAGAAGCTATTTTGTAGAGCCATATAATTGTGGTTGATAATAAGCCACTGATTGAGCTTCCTGTGAAGTGTAAAGGAGCACCTGACGAAGATTCCACTTGGGTTCCTATAGATCAGTTGAGGAGCCAATACCCTGACCTTGTGGGCAAGGTCTTTTGATGGGGAAGGGAATGTTATGAGCTGTGGGCCAGTGGAGGTCAGTGGAGTGAACCAGGGTGCAGCAGAGGTGCATTGCTTGATCGAAGGAAGGAGTAGCAGAGGTATAAGGAAGAAGCAGGCGCCAGGCACATGACTACTTAAAGTGGAGAATTAATCAGTAATCTTTCCAATTGTAACGATAATAACGGTAGCTTTATGGGAGATGAATAAAAAAACATAGATCGAGAGTTGTATCAATTCGTTGAAGTAAATACATGATCATACTTGGAGGTGCTGATTTATCAAAAATAAGAAACTTTGTTCATCATTCTTTCTCTTTAGCATTGTTCATAACAGTAGAAATCAGCCCCACTTATGACTACTAAATGAATCCAAAGAATAGGAACATATTTACCCTATAACTCCTATCCATTAGGATTCTTAGAAAGCCCCTTTGTCAAAACGAACTGAGTTAAAATTCGTACAGCTTTATCATTAGGTTTTTCTGGTCTCATAAAAAAGGACTATGGCTTGAAAACTAGAAAAACAGAGGCTGCCGCTAGTCTAAAAAGTTCTATAGCAATCCCATATGAGTTCTTCAAAATACCATTCCATAACCCTAGATAACTGCTGCAAATACCAAGGAAGACGTCAGCGTTGTTTTCTTGGGGATCGTTGCTTGATCTTTTTAAAGCAAACCCTAGGAAAGTTGCTGCAATTTCAAGAGATTGAAAAAACCCAGTCTCACCTTATCAAGTCCAAGCCTTTTATAGCAACATCAATTTGGTGATTATTTACACTTTGTTATTGATAAAAGCAAAGAGGTAAATAGCATGATTATACCTTTGCTTATATTATAAACAATGTTTTTTAAGTACTATGTGTGTATGGCCCTTTATTGAAAGCCCTTTTATGTCCCAAATTACAATATGATGAAATTGAGTTTCCATGTCATCTTATTTATGTGTTTTACATGCATGATGATATGCATTCATTTATGATTATGATGACCTATGTTATTACTTATTTTACATGCATCATGGTAAGAACGATAGCAGACAAGTTATGCAAGAAGCTATAACAATGGCCAAAAGAGATGCATGATACCAATACAGTTATGGGTGGATCTGCAAGGGTCCACCATAGTATATGATGATATGTTAAGCCATTCCTATCGTGCCACAGGTAATGGAGCTGGTGCAGAACCCTGTACACGGGCATTCCCGTGTTGTAGCCATCAAAGAAAGGGAAAGACAAATTTGATGAGTTATGCATAGTACCTGTTACATGTTTATGTTAGTATGAGTATTAGCCATGCACATTTTTCAAGACCCTATATTTATTATGTTTGCTGTATGATGTACTACTTATAAAGTATTCGACAGATGCTGGTTGTTTGCTTGCTTGTTTGTTGTATTATTAAAATGTCTAGGTAAAGAAAATAGTGTTGATCAGCAGTGGTCATGCGTATTTCATGCTTCAAGGGATTTTCAGACTTAGTTATTAAGTTAGTTATTAAGGGCTCTTACACAAAAAGAACAGCTTTAAAATTTCTTGCATGCGGATTTTTATTTAGGTATTTTACGAGACAGTTTTTACGTATATTTTCCGGTTTGTTCTTTTCAACAAGTGAGATATTTTTTATTAAGTTGGGTCTCTTTACCAGGGACATTTATGAAAGCACATAACACTCCTAACTTGCAGGAAGGGGTTGTTATAGTTCAAAACTACTCCGTGGTCCTATCAAGAGAAGACAAAGAACTCCAGTTTCAAGTTCACACTCATCCCCATAAGCCCAGTTAAATTCCATTTGTCTAGTTTCATAGAATTGAGTGTTTGTTATCATAACTTTTCCTTCCTTCAAAGAAACCTCGATCAAGTTATGATCATCAATGCAAAGAGACGAGAGAGTCATATACCTGAATATTGATATAGTGCAAGCCAGCAATTAACAGAGGAAAGATGGGGCCTGAAACACCGTGGGGGAATTCAGTCAAGTTCTGAAACCATAAAGCACCACCCTGTAATGGATGTAAGATAATTTTAATGTGCATGTTAGATTGGAAAAAAATTCAACAGTAGTACAAAATTGCAAGATATTGTGAAACAATCTCTATAACATATCAAGACAAGTTTGGTCCAAGGAATGGGCATTCCAATTCCTAAAGGAATGATTTAATGGAATTGAAGTGATTCCAAATATCCAGAGTTCATGATTTTATTACAAAAATGCCATTATTCTTATTTTTGACTTTGAATTAAAAATTAAAAAGAAGAAAGTTTAAAATTAAAAAATAAATAGATGTTGGCCGACCACCCACAAAATTTAAAATAATAATAATAATAATTTTTTAAAAAAATTTTATATCAATGCCCCTGGAATTCCAATTCCTCTCATATTTTGTAGGAATTGCTATTCATGTTGGAGAACGGCCATTCCTCATGTTGGAGAACGGTTATTCCCATATTGCTGCTCCAGAAAAGATAACCAAACAAAAGAAAAGTCATTCCATGGAAATAGCTATTTCTCTCCAGCCCTCTATTCTGCCAACCAAACACACCCTAATTTCCAGAATACGAAGATGGCAAAGATAGCATTATTTCTACCAAGAAATGAAAGTTACCATACTTTCTAGAAGTGTAAATTGTAATTATAAGGATAAATTCTGTATAGAGTTCTAGCATTAGTTATTTAAACTTTAATTTAACTTTATATAAGACCCCTTTTATCATCATAGGAATAAGTGATGCTTCCACATCATTGAAAGAAGCACACCATGCCCCAGAACATTTAACTATGAAATGTAAAAATTGAAGAAAGTTAGCAGCTTATCTGCCTTTCATAAAAGAGTTCATAATTCATTCATGAAAATGAGGAATTGCATATTTATGTCTGCTATCAGACTACTATTATGAAAAACAACTTTATATCTCTATATCCTACTTAAGTGCCTTACACAATCAAAACCAGGATGATGATCCAGTGACATTCTCCGAATAGTGGTCATCCACAAGAGAAAGCATGGTGTCTGCAGAAGATTTGAAAGAAAGACAACATAAATTGTTAGAAACTGTCTGCAACTACATATTCCATCTGTAAGTTTTCAAACCTATACAAAAACTCTTTTAATTTCTGGTCTTCTCTTTCATTCAAGTAGATCTACCCACTTCTGTAGCCCTTAAATAAGTGATGATGTAAGTAGTTAATCAACAAAATATCGATGATAAAATCAAATCTCAGGCAAACCCACCAGCATTCCTACAAGCTGCCATCATTGAGTAGATTTTCATTTGTATTTTATTTCATTTTTTCAAACCAAAAGAAGGGCAGGAGAGCAGTGGTTGGGGTACTCTCTTAGTGGTTGATGAAGTTTATAGATGCCAATAAAATTACTTCACATGACATTAACTCCAGCACATTTGTACACATAACTGATCACTCAGATAGCTCATATACAAGCACACAATTCCAATACAGAAAATTAGCAACAGTAATGGTAATGCAATGAACTTGACTTGGGATATCAGAACATTGAATTTTTTCAATACAAATTGGGTTCTTGAAGTCAACAAATTGTTGGGAAGGAAAGATATGGAAGTCTTTCAGCTTTGATGTTTAGTATCAGTTCCAACCAGTATGTTCAACTCCTTGATCTAGTTGAGATCCCTTGTGCTCAAACAGCCACAATATACAAATTTTTATCATAGAAGTCTAGTGTCTACTCAAACATGATCCTGCCAGTTCTATGGTCCAATAACTAGCTACACGTAAAGAGCAAATCTCCCCTTGTGTTAACCATCTCACTAATGGTGTGCATTGGAGCCAAATTCAATCCAAAGTCTCTCTCTAGTAAGAACAAAAAGGGACTTTACAATAAAGGCTAGCTGGTATCCACATGGTTATGTATGTTATCCCTTAGCTCAACCCAACCAAGACTCTATCTAAAATCCAATGACAAGCTAAAAAGTACAATTCATGTGGGCCTTTTTGGTGTCTTCAATATATTCAGATTTAGTAAAAAACCCACACCTGGGTTAGCTAATCCAATTGTGGACTTGAGGGGTAAAAAACAAAAGAGTGCTTGTTCTAGTCTCAATATAGGGACTAACTTCGAAGGACTCACCTTGATAGATAATCTTGACCTTTGGCGCAATGGTTTCCAACCTACAACTGTGCAACACCCAGGCCCAACACAAAACTCGTGCTCGAATATTTTTTGTTGTTTAAGGAGGAAAAGCTCACTTGGGTTTTAACGAGTAAATTGTTTCAGCTACGAACCCAATTTATTTACGAGAATCTGGCCCATGTTTTGTTTTTAAATTGTTTGTTATCATTTTCAAATGGATTAGGGTTACAACTCTGGACTCTCTTTCTCTTTAAATTCTTACACCCACGTCTTTTATAATAATATATATTTTCAATCCCTTGCATCGTAGGTCGATCTTATTCTTCTTCAAAATCCTTGCCATTTTCATTTGGTTGCTATCCGTAGGATTATACACTATGTCAAGGCATTTATGCCCGTAGCTTATTCTTTCCTGCATGCAATTCTCCTCACCTTACTGCTAATAGTGATGCTGATTTGACTGATTGTGCTGATATACGTCGCTCCATCACTGGTTGGTAAGTGTTCTTAGGTAATGCATTGATTTATTCGAAGAGTAAGAAGCAAGACAGAGTTTCTAAGTCATCTACAGAATCTGAGTACCAGGCAATGTCTCTTGCTTGTTCTGAAATTATTTGGTTTCGAGATTTGCTTGCTGAGTTAGACTTTTCTAAGACCAACCCTACAACTCTACACGCCGATAATATAAGTGTTAATCATATTACGGCTAATCATGTCCATCATGAGCACACAAAGCATATTGAAGTCAACTGTCACTCTATCCATGAAGCTTTTGAAGCTCATTTTATCACTCTTCTAAATATTTCTATTGAATTACAAATTACTGATATTTTCATCAAAGCTCTCACTTGCCATCGTCATTGCTTCCTAAGAAGCAAATTAATGCTTGTTGATCAAGCCGCATCAATTTGAAGGGGGCTGTTAGTGGACAACTTTGCTCCTTGATTATTCTCATTTCCTTCTATCTACTTACCTTATTTTATCTGGTACAGTTAGCATACAAGTTTGACACGGTGTAGTTTCCTTGTATAGGCCTAGAATCATACGAGAATTTCTTTCTATGTATAGCATCCTTGTAAAATCTATATGAATAACACAGAATACACAAGGCCAATAGATTCGGCTATTCACAAAATACCTACTTATTGACACATTGGACACTATATAAATGAGAAAAGATTCCCTAAATTCTTTTCTTGATAAGGAAAAGTTTTATTCATCATAATATAATAGGCAAAACTGTATACGTCCTCACTGCTTTTCTCTCCTCTCTCTCTCTATACTTTTCAAATTTCAAATTACAGTCATCGACGTCACCCACCCCAAACTGGAGAGTGACCCTTCACCGCCAGCACAGATGTCGTCGACGGTCCCTGTCGACTTCGCCGAGGGTCATCCAGCGGTGGTTAACTCTCCGGCGACCTGTTTTGTTTAGCAAGTTTCCTCTGGGTTCTGTTGCATTTTCTTCCTCCGACATCAAATTTGTGTCGCCGTCACCTACACCGATCCATACAAGACCAATAGCCTTAGCAAAGGTTTTCCAACACTAGTACCCCTCCGACGAACGGCTTTTTTGAGCAAAGTCTCATTTTTTTCCTTGTCAGTCATCCTCTGAACGGTTTTCTTAGCAAACACCGATACTTAGCAATGAGCATTTCTTTTGTTAGCTACCCATAGAGCTACCAATGACTTCTTAGCAGTGAGCATTCTGCGCCTAGTGATTTTCGTTTTTTCTGTTAAGGGTCAATCATGGGTGTTATTAAACATATACTGATTGAGACTAAGGTTTTTATCTTGGCAACTGAGGGTGGAAACTATCACATCTCAGAGAGGGGCCGAAAAGTTTTTAAGGAGCTTTTGCTTAGTCATGCTAATGGGTGTTGGGTGGCCAATGCAGTCAACGATTGTGCTCTATCAGGGGGTAGAACAGAGTTCTACAAAACGTTTAGGGATGGATCAAAAGCCCTTTTTGCTCATAGGAAGGCCAACACTTATGGTCGGTTTGTTAGGGATGGAAGAGTTTCTCTATGGAGTTAAAGCAAGTTCTATCTGCTAAGAAATCACAAGTGTCTATACCATTTCTGGGCAGAGAAGCTGAGAAGGGGAAGGAGAATGGGAAGCAGCTCAAGTCATACGCAGAGGTTGCGGTGGGCGGCATAGGGAGTAGGGAGGTTGTACATGATGGTCAGCGCCAACCTTCCGTTGATGAAAATAATGAAATTTTTATAAAGGGAAACTCGAAAGGGATACTTTCAGAGGGCGATAGCATGCAAAAGGGTGAGGGGTGCAACAAGTTTTCTGAGAAGAATTGTGCAGAAGAAAGCGAGTTGCAGAGGTCTTTGGTTTTACTTCAAAAAGAGGTGACGGGTGTGAAGAATAAACTAAAAACATTCAGAAATGATGTTAAGAAGTAGATCAATGAATTATTAAAAGGCCTGGGTTTGGGTCACAGCTCACAAATTATGTCCATAACCAACCAGAAGGGCTCTGTTTCAAAGATTGAAAAAGGAAAAGTTAAGGACTTGGGTCGTGGAATCCCAAAACTGAAATGGAAACTGAAGCCGTCGTCGGCAAACATTAAAAAGGTGCACGGGGGATGCTTCTGTGCTTTGGGGGCCACAGTCCCAATCGCCAGCTTCCCCTGGGCTAGCACTAGTCGTCGAGATGGCTTCCTCCAAGAGATCCAAGACAAGTTCAGGGCAAAACTTGAAGATGAACAACACGACAGATGTGGTGTGTGCAGAGTCATCAGAGCAAGTGGCAGATTTGGGGGAGGGCTTGTCGTTGATGCCTTGCGATGAGGAGTTATCATCGGGATCTATGTCGGGAGAAATTGTTGCCCCTTTGGTATCTCTTCCTCCACTTAGCAATACAACTGGATCATCACCTGATTGGCTTCTACAAAAGGTTAATGAGATTCAGCATGTCGTGGGAATCTCACATGGAGGATGTGAAAATCAGTTTAACGCACTACTTATTGCAATTAAGGAGGGCCACTTACGTGATACCAAATCAAGATTTAAGAATAGTAGGGAGCTGCAACGTCTTTCTTGGGGAATCAACTACGATAGTTGAAGTCGATGAAAGACTAAAAGGAGGAGACTCTAAAGATGTTCCCTATGTGGGTGTTTTGGGTGGTTATCAGTCTGTGGGTATTTTGGGTGGTTATCAGTCTGTGGGTTAGGGTTGAGGAGGTGTGTTATATTCCATGGATATTTTCGGCTTATGGTATTTTGGGTAATTTTCTTAAACTTGTTGGGTTTTTCATAGGATAGGTGTTTTCGAGCATTCATGCGCTAGGTGTTTTCTTATAGTGTTTTCTTGTATACAACCAGCGTACTTGTTTACTCCTTTTGATATATATAACATTTTTATTTATCAAAAAATATATATAATAGGCAAAGCTTGTATACACTGGAAGTATACAAAAATAAACACCTAGTTACATTCTAATACTAAAAAAGCAATGACAAAAACTCCTTGACAACCCATCCATTGAGTACGATAACAAAAAACCAACTAAGCAAAGAACTTATAAAAAAATTCCAAAGTTCATCTACATTGCATTCCCTATTAAAACATTGTTCATTCCTTTCCAACCAAACGCATCATAATACAAAAATGAATCATCTTCCATGCGGCTGCCACTTGGGAGCAAGCATGAAGATTAGTCCTGCTTGCTAGTAAATCAACAACTACTTTTGGCAGAACCCAGATCAGTCCAGCTGTTCTAAACACACCACCCCACAACACTTTAGCCACATCACAATTCTAGCTTGTGTCAATAGATCTATCTAACAATAGAGCCATTAGTTGTATTGGGTTCTTGCTTGAAGCGCCTTTTTCCTATGCCAAAATCCTCAACTAGATACAGACTAAAGTGTTATCTAGCACCTTGCCTAGCGTAAGCACCTAGTTAAGCATCAAGCTTGCCATTGACTGCATACCCCAGGATTGAGAGATGCGCGATATTGCTGCTTTCTACGGCATGTTATACGCGTTGAAAGTGGGCGTAGGCAGGGAGGACAAATTGCTTTGGACTCATTCAAGTAAGAAGACTTTCTCCATTCGCTCCTACTACAAGGTCATGACGAGTCCCCCACCAAATGCCTTCCCTTGAAAGAGCATTTTGAGGAGCAATGCACCCTTCAGAGTTGCTTTCTTCGGCTGGTTGGCATCTCATGGGAAAATTTTGACTATCGACAAGCTAAGAAATCGCAGCCTCATCCTCTTAGATTGGTGCTTCATATGCAAACGCAACAGCGAATCAGTAGATCACCTACTCTTACACTGTGAAGTTGTCAAGGCACTATGGGACGACATCTTTACTATATTTGGTATTGCACGGGTTATGCCTAGGAGAGTGATAGACCTTTTGTCGTGTTGGAGATGGATTCAGGGTCACCGTCATATTGCCACTATTTGGAGGATGGTTCCCCTATGCCTTATGTGGTGCACATGGATTGAAAGAAATGGTCAATATTTTGAAAACAAAGAACTGTCTCCCGATGGTTTTAGGGCATTCTTCTATCATACTTTACTCCTTTGGTCTTCTTCTATTGTCTTAAATGGATTGTCCATTAATGACTTTCGTGCTACTCTCCGTAGCACGTAGCTTTTAACTAGGCTCTTTCTTTTATACTTCATGTGTACTTGGTTTTGCCCTTTTACATGGATCAATAAACTTCTTACTTATCAAAAAAATATATATATGATCTACCAGTAGGATGTGTTGTCAAATTGTGCTTTACACCCTCCAATCTCAAATTACCATGTCAAATTGTGCCCTTTTTCCCAACATTCTTAATCCTAAACCTTACAATCTAAACCCCAACCTCTAAGATCTAACCCTAAACCCTAAATATTTTTAAGACAACCACCACTCCAGCCCCCACACAAGATGGCTGCACCCCAAAAATCGGGTGGCCGACCACCCATCAGCTCCTCTTAAGGGTGGGGACCACCCCTGTGTCTGTATTAACATAACTTTTTTTGGTATAATTTTATAGATTTTTGATACCATGTGGGTGAATCTATATTTGTAATGGCCTGATCTAATATTTCCAAAATCAGAATATGAATAATTTTATTGGGCCATCAATTGGACGAAAGCCATTTAAAATTTACGGACCAAGTGGGTCTTATTTAATTGGTAATAAGCCCAAGAATTATTTTAAAAGTTCGGCTCATTTTATTGGATATGTTCTACTTATTTTTAGACTCAAGACCAAACCTATTAGAATTTATATATGGACCGAATAATTCTGGTCCGGTCCCGATTCAGGGGATTTCTCCCCCTGGACAGGATCGGACCGAACCCCCACCATATATATATATATATATTATATATGTATATATAAATAATAGTATATAAATCATAATATTAATATTAATATAGATTAATATAATAACATATTAATATATAATATATAATATATATTAACATATGAATATTAATATACTCTTACATTATAATTTATAGTAGTTGACTAATTATAATATAAAAATATAAATTATAGTATATCTATATAGAGTATTAATAATAGCTTATTAGTAATAAATGTATTATTATTATTTAATATATTATTACTAATTTATCATTATTTACTAATATATAAATACATAATATACTAATGTAATAGTATTATTAGTAATATTTTTTTCTTTTTTTTATTTAGATTATTTTTCTTTTTGCCATTTTTTTAAAAGTTTGTTTTTTTAATATTTTTTGACTTAAATCTGTGATAAATATGTAAATTGGGTTTAAAATAATTAAATTTAGGTCACAAAAAATATTTGATCATTGTAGCATTTTAGATTAAATTTAGCCCATTAAATCATATAGGGTAATCCTGGACCGGACTAGCCTGCCCCTGAACCGAATTGGACCAGACCAGTATGGACCGAATAGGAGTTTTGTCCAGTCGAGAGTGAGAGAAATCTTAAACCGAATGAAACCGGTCTACAAATTTTCTGAATCGGACCGGACCATTTACAAGCTCAAGAGATTATTTGGATCATTTAAAGCGGCCCAACCCAATTGTGAAGCCCATACATTGCCTAGGAAAACCCTAGGACACATGAGCAATGACCCAACCCATGTGAATGTGTAAAAACCAAGACACAAGGCCCAAGAAAAGGCGCAAGCCTGTTTACCAACACCTCAGACTTGACTGGTTATATACATAGCAAACCCATATGGTATAACCATACAATATGTGACAGGCTACTCCTTAGGGTTTGTCCCACATCATCCATCCCCCCCACCCCCCCCCCCCCCCCCCAAAAAAAAACCCCACCCAAAACTCCTCTTCTTCCATCACTCAACTTCTCTGTATACCAGCACACAATAACCCCCGTGAACAGCCAAGATTAAAGCCAACAGCAAACATCATGAGATCAGAGCAACACGTACATATGATCTGAACAAGGCACCTTCTTGTGCACCACCCAGCTCTCCGATCCTTTTCGTCGTTCCCACTAGTAGTGTCGTAAACCTCATTAGGCCAAGCCGAGAGCAACCTAGGATATACCACCCAACAATCGTTACGGTCCTCCCCTCTTTTACATTCACTAAAACAAAGCAAGCCCTTTAGACCCCAAAACCACCGTTAGACAACCAAGCACTCCACAACACCGCAAGTCCACAAGGCCAGATCACCATGAAAGCCACACATCCAACAGAGGACCCAACATGCCCAACACCTTCCCATGACCACTTCCCCCCCACCCCACCCCACCCCCACAAAAAAAAAAGAGCTGCATTAGAGACATACCTTGCAATAGTTGAGGCCATGATGCCACCACCACCAACAACAGAAGATGTCGAAGAGCAAGTCTCATCCCTCAAACACCATCGTGCCCCCATCATGGCCAACCACCCAAACGCTGCTCTAGCATCGGCACACCACAAGGCCAATAGTCTCCCTTTCTCTCTCTATGCCTCTTCCCTTCCTCGCCATCACTCCTCGTCGCAAAATACAAGCACAACCCACGTCACACGACTGCCCGCATAAGACCACTCCTTTCCTCTCCAATGGTTGAAACACATCTAGAATTAAGCCCCTCAGAAAATAAATTACACAAATGTCCATTTATAGTGAGTAGTCCAAAGCATGTATTATCATATTCTTGTAATAAAACTAAGAGAAATTAGATATTTGGAGGTGGAAATTACTTTAGAGTTTAAGTGGATATCAATTACTTGGGAAGTTACAATGTTTTTTTCTTCAATTAGTAATCAAAAATTTTTATTCATAATAGTGCAAAACTCAAGTACATAAGAGAGTATACATAACAAGTACCTAACTAGAGTTTACCATTGAAAGTAGAAAGTCATGGAGATTTAGTCTGTTACAGGCAATGGCCACCCATGAAAACAATGTTTCAAAGAAAAAAACTTTTAGCTCCTCCATTGTTCTCTTGTGGTTTTTGAAGTTTCTATCATTTTACTCCCACCAAATACACCGACACATACATATGGGACCATTTTCCAAATTACTACAACTTGGAATTTCCTTGGAGACCTATCCAGCATGCTAGACAATTCACCAATCTACAGGGCATGATCGATGATAATCCAAGTCCTATAAAAGAATGAGCAATATGGTCTTGGCCAATTGGCAATGTAGAAATAGATGGTCAACTGATTCACCATCTTTCTTACACAAGCAACACCAGTCCAACACCATTAACCGACATCTCCTTAGGTTATCTGCGGTGAGAATTTTGCTCAATGCTGCTGTCCAAACAAAAAAAATGCTCTTGAAGGAGCTTTCATCTGCTAGATGCTCTTCCCTGGGAATGTGGGCATGCCTAGGCTTGTTAAAACTTTGTGAAATGATCTGACCGTGAATTTACCTTTCTTGGAAGGGCTCTAAAACATCTTGTCCATAGTATCCTTAGTCATATGTATGTAATATAGTGCCACATAGAGCACTGTGATAACCTCTAACTCCTAGCCTTGGGCTGCCCAAGTGAGATCCACATTCCATTAAGAGGAGCCACTAGAAAAAAGTATATAATATCTTAGGGTTAAGAGAGTTCTACGATTTTTAGGAAACGTAGGTCATCTAAGCATTTCAAGTTTTAATTACAAGGTATGTGTTTAATTAGATGTTCAATTAGAAATTGATGTAAATAAGGCAAAAGAGCTTCAATATATCGGGGGATTAGTTGTGATGGGTATGATGAATAGTTTGTGGCCTTGCTAACAGCAATTGAAACGGGTCATCAACAAAAGAGGAAAGGGGAAGCTAAGAAAATTAGGGAGCTTAATTGTCTAACATGGTCAATGAATTCAGATGGTAGCCCTAGTCGGGACTGGAATGTTCGCAGACTCAATGAAACCAAAGGGAAGGGGCAAGCAGTTTATCAATGAAGCCGAAGTTAGTGTCTTAAAATGTTTGCAGACTCAACGAAACTAATAAGCGTCTTAGGATTAGGCATTTGCTTCGTAAGTGGAAAGCGGATATAATTTGTCTTCAGGAGACAAAGTTAAAAATGGTAAATAGGAGTGTAGTGCGTAGTTTATGGAGCGGCGATCATGTGGACTAGGTTTACATGGCTTCGATAAGAGCCTCAAGTGGTATTTTGATGATGTGGGACAAAAAGGTGGTAGAGAAAGTAGAGGAATATATTGGGAGGTATATGGTAGCATGTTTTTTTAAAAGTAAATCTGATAATTTTATGTGAACTTTTGCAGGTGTCTATGGGCCAAATGTCGTGTTGAAAGAAGATTATTGTGGGAAGAGCTGGCAAAGGTGCATAATTGGTGGGGCCTCCCATGGTGTATAGGAGGGATTTCAATGTAGTTAGATTCCCCAATGATAGCTTCGGAAACAAGAGAGTGAGGCCCGCAAGCTTGGCATTTTCAGAGTGCATTTCTTACTTGAATTTGGTGAATCTACCTCTTGCAAGGGGGCCAGCCACTTGGTCGAATAATCATACTTGGTCTCGTCTAGACCACTTTTTAATATCTCCGAAATGTGAAGTCATTTCCCGAATGTTTAGCAAAAGCATTTGGGATGTTTATCATCTGATCATTGGCCTATTCTGCTAGATTGTGATGGCCTTCATAGTTGTTGTCGGTACTTTAAGTTCGAGAATATGTGGTCGAGATTTGAGAGTTTTGTGGATCGGGTTAAACAGTGGTAGACTTTCTACCAATTTGATGGTACCCCTAGTTTCGTCTTTGGGAATAAATTGAGAGCGCTGAAAATTGATTTGAAACTATGGAATATTGAGTATTTTGGAAATGTTGGGGATAATATGAGGCTAAAGTGGTTGGAATCCAAGAGTTTGAGAAATGAATACTTCTTAAAAAAGTGTCATAGCACCAAGGATGCCCACTCACTAAGGATGAACAAGTGCTAAAAACTCAATTGGCTGAAGATCTTAGAGGTTAATACTTCTTGAAAAAGTGTCATGGCGCCAAAAGTCTAGAGCATTATAGTTGAGGGAAGGAGACCGAAGTACAAAGTTCTTCCATCGAGTGGCTAACTCTCATAGAAGGAACAACGACATTGAGGTGCTGAAAATTGATGGAGAAGAGTGCAGGGATGAAAGGCTAATTCAAAATCATATAGTGGATATTTTTGAAAACCTTCTCACTGAGAGGGTGGGGTGGAGACCTACTCTCGATGGTCTTGCTTTTGATACTATCGAGTCAGGTGATGTAGCTTGGTTGGAAAGGACCTTCAAGGAGGCTGAGGAGTCCAACGCAGTAAATAAAATGGCTAAAGATAAGACTCCTAGCAAGGACGGTTTTTCTATAGGCTTCTTTCAAAATTGTTGGGATGTGATTAAGGAAGATTTAATGAAGGTGTTTTATGAGTTGCATTCGGCTGGAAAGTTTGAGAAGAGTTTAAACACAACTTTCCTCGCCTTAATACCTAAAAGAGTTGGGGCCATCAAGATCTCGGAGTTTCGGCCTATTAGTCTAGTCAATGGTGTGTACAAGATTATATCAAAAGTGCTTGCGAATCGATTGAGTGAGGCTATAGGAAAGATTGTTACCAAGCCTTAAAACGCATTTTTCAAAGGTAGGCAGATCCTAAATGCGGTTCTCATTGCTAATGAATGTCTTGATAGTAGACTAAAGCGGGCGACACAGGAATTATGTGCTAGTTAGATAAAAAGAAAGCATATGATCATGTTAATTGGAATTTCCTTTTGTATTTACTTGTTAGATGTGGTTTTGGGTAAAGGTGGAGGACATGGATCAGTTGGTGCATTTCTACGACAAGGTTCTCCATTTTATTAATGGTTGCCTATAGGACTTTTTTTTTTCGAGTTCTCATGGCTTGAGATAAGGCGACCTGTTATCTTCTTTATTTGTCATTGTCATGGAAGCGCTAAGCAGAATGACTTCGGCTTTGGTCAACAATGGTGCGGTAGGTGGCTTCCCCATTGGAACACCGGATAGAGGTATTATTAGTATTTCTCATTTATTGTTTACAAATGATACACTTGTGATGTGTGAGGCCGATCCAAACTAGGTGCGGGCAATGAAGGCATTGTTGCTCTGTTTTTGAAGCCGTATCTGGGCTGAAAATAAATTATGACAAATCTGAGATGGTGCCGATTGGGAGTGTTCATAATATGCAAGAGTTGGCTGGATTATTGGGTTGCAAGTCTGTTGTTTTACCTATTAAGTATCTAGGGTTGCCATTGGGGATTTCTTCGAGGACGAGTTCGATCTGGGATTCAATGATCGAAAAGATGAAAAGGAAAACTGGCTAGGTGGAAGAAAATGTACTTGTTGAAAGGAGGATGACTAACTTTGATCAAGAGTACTCTTTCAAATTTACCTACATGCTTCTCTCCTTATTTCCAATACCGACAAGGGTGGCAAACCGAATTGAGAAGCTGCAACGTGATTTTTGTGGGGCTGCTTGGGAGAAGAGCTCAAGTTCCATCTAGTTAGGTGGAAGAAGGTATGTCGCCCTATCTCTGATGGGGGTTTGGGCATTCGACGGCTGAGGCTGTTTAATCAGGCACTTCGTAGTAAATGGCTATGGAGATTCAATAAGAAACCAGAAACTTTGTGGAAAATTGTGATTGAAAATAAATATGGTGATTGTGAGGGTGGATGGTGTACTAGAGAAGTGAGAGGTTCGCATGGAGTGGAGTTATGAAAACATATTAGAAGAGGGTAGGGGGCATTCTATTGTCACACAAGGTTGCAAGTGTGTACAGGATCTAGGATCAAATTTTGAAAGGATGTTTGGTATGGTACCAGGACCCTACAAGATTTGCTTTCGTCATTTTTCTAGATTGCAAGTGCACAAGATGCGACAATGGAGGAGGCTATGGGGAGCTTGGGTGTAGGGTACATTGGAACATCAATTTCAAACCGAACAGTACAAGATTGGGAGTTAGAGTAGTTTTGCAGAGTTTTATAGCCTCATATATTCAATTAGTCCGAACAAACAACATGAAGACTGGCTGTGGTGGGTACCTACAGTAAGGGGTTTTTACGATTCACTCTTTTTACAAAGTTCCCAGTCAAGTATCCAATACACAGTTTCCTTAGCGCCGTCTTTAGCGAAACAAAGCACCACCCAAAGCTTTGTTCTTTATGTGGATAGCTTCCTTAAGCAAGATCCTCACTACTGATAATTTGAGGAAAATGAGGGTAGTCATTGCTAACTGGTGTTGTATGTGTAGACAAGAGGTGTGAATCGATGAATCATCTGCTACTACATTGTAACACAGCCAAGATTCTATGGAATGAGGTTTTCAGAAGACTAGATATAGCTTGAGTTATGCCAAAATCTGTGGTGGATACCCTGGCATGTTGGATTACTATCCTTGGTTTGCAACCGATCAAGGCAATATGGAAGATGATTCCTATCTGTATCATGTGGTGTTTATGATAGAAGCACAATAAATAGACATTTGAAGACAAGGAAAGATCAATGGAGGAACTTAAAGTTTTCTTTTTATAAACTTATGTACTTGGGCCATTGCCAGTAAACTTAAATGGCATGGACCTACATGATTTTCTTACTTATAGTGTCCCTATTTAAAAAGGACATATGCACTTTGTAATTGGCTTTTTGCCCATTCTTTGATACTTGTTTACTTGTAAAAAAAAATTACATTGCCTATTTTATAGGTAATCAATTTCGCTCCAAGATTAGCACTAAAAGATAAGTAGCATTATCATATCCTTCCACACATGTACATGTAAACGACATGGCATTTTATAAAGATTATTATGTATGTATGTCATTTATTGGAAGCCTTTTTTTACATACCCAATTATGATATGATGATGAAAGTGAGTTTCAATGTCATGTTGAGATATGTTTTCATTTATGATTATAAATTGTTAGATGTTTTAATTAGAAATTGATGTAAATTACATGCCTATTTTATAAGTAATCAACTTCTCCAAAAATATTGTATTAACACTAAGAGATAAATAGCCATGATCATATCCTTCCACGTATATACTGTAAACGACATGTCATTTTATAAAAATTATTATATATATCTCATTTATTGGAAGCCCCTTTTTACATACCAAGTTATGAGATAATGATGAAAGTGAGTTTCAATGTTATGTTGAGATATGTTTTTTTTCATTTATGATTATGAATTATTACAACAATAGTTCTTCAAACCTATTAGCCCTCACAAACTAGAAACACACAAACTCAAAACAAGGATTTGTAATTATGAGAAAAGTGACTTTTTTTGTTCGTACTGATCAAGGTTTTCAAGTCTCATCTCTCACATTTGTAGCAACGTACAGGAATGGAGATTAGGAAGCCTCTACATTTGAAATTTTGATTGAGATCATTCGACTCATTTTTGTATGTTTTATTGTTTTAAACCACCCCAAGTGAGGACCTTTATAGTGATGGAGCTACAGGACGAGACTTGGCCCAGGAAGGCATGGTATTGGCTTAGATCATATACAAAGTCTTGAGTTATGATCTTTATAATACAAAAATTTCAGGAAATTATAATAAGTGCTTCTGATCCTCTTTTAAATTTTAATGAGATATGTTTTATTCTAAATTTAGAATCTTTTATACCTGGTTCTTCCTTAAGAAAAAAGAATTTTTAATGTGTCAGCTTTTAATTCATGGGTGTAACCATCTAAACAAATAATATAGACTACATCCTATTTGAAGATAAATTCTTGTAAAAACCAACAATATTGCAACATAGAAGATGTGTGGCATGTGGTGTGAAAAAAATGGCATTTCAAAGTGTACAATATTATTCCTACAATTAAGATAGAAGTATCACCTGGATGCAGGAGTATGCAAGGAACCACAAAAATGAAGGGCATCCACTAGCTCTTCTTTCCTTAAGAAAGAGTGAAAATTGATCAATATAACTCCTTCCTGAGAGAGGTGGTGGCAACGGAGGAGGCACTATGAGAATTTCAAGAGTCAAAAAAAAAATATTTGTAAGTAAAATGATATAAAGCACTGAAAAGATAGGAATTCCATCATAAAACCACCATAGAAATGATAAATAACAAACCCTCATCATGATCTTGCCAATTTTTTTGGCCAAGTAATCATGTCTTAATGAGTTCATGCCTGAGTATTTAGTTAGTGTGGATAATTGTGCAACAGGCCAAACAATGTCGCAAGAGATGGCATGAGTTGAAGCACAATCACCATAAGGGGAAAAAAATTAAAAATTGCAAGTCGGAAAAAATAAGCAAAAATCCAACCAATAAAAATACGCAATAGGCAAGTCAAGATAATTAAAATTAAGGTCATTCATGGAGGTATCTAATTTCCTTGGTAACTACTACTTGGAAATTCAAAATAATGTCATGAAGGTATCATTTTAAGCTATAACCAAATTTTCTGACAGAACAAAGTATAGAAGCTGACATTATTAGATTGCAAACAAACTTGACAAACTTTGTGAGAAATTGAAGATTTTATTAAAAACAAAGAAAGCGGAGCACAACAGCTGAGTGAGTATATAAGAGGAATACCTAACTAGAAATAAAAAAAGGGACAAGAAAATCACAAAAACTCAGCCCACTAAAACCTATAGAAACTACCCAAAAGAACAGCTGAAAAAGAAAGTTTTAAGTTCCCCCATCGTCTGCTCACAATCCTCAAAATTTCTATAATTCATTTTCTCCAGTTATACCAAACTAGACTAGTAGGGACCATCGCTCATGCTGCTACAATTTTGGGCTGTCATATGGCCTTCCCCAATTGACAAAGAGATCTATTATCCTTCAGCATAACCCATGCAAACATAAATTGATCTTTAACAACCCATCCCAATTTTATTAGGAATAGCATAAGAATAATTTCATTGGGCTCACTACATGAAATTTTATAGTATCTTTTCAATTTATTGGATAACTGAGCTCCACAATTTACTAAGGAATGGAAGAAGGATTTAATTTAGCCCATGGACCCAATAAAGTTTTTAAAGCCCGTTGAAGTTTAGTAGATGATTTAGGCTCCTTTGAGTTTTATAAGGCCAGGCCCAATTTCCTAAGGTTGGATGATATTGGGGGGGGGGGGGGGGGGGGGGGGGGTGGAGGTTGGTGTACAAAAGAGGCAAGGGGCACTTATGGTGTGTCTTTGGAAATTTATAATTTATTAGGCAGGTTTGGGAGATTTTCACTGATCATATAAATTTTGTCGTTGGTGAGGGTTCAAGGATCTTGGTGATCAGGCTCTTTCTAGTATGTTTTCGGTTATTTTTCATTTAGCAGCCAATCAAAAGCTACTTGCTGATTTGTTAAACCGTTCCAAGGAACATTGCAGTTGGATTTTGTTTAACTAGAGTTGTATAGGATTGGGAAACTGATGAGGTCTCTAATCATTTCAGCTTATTACACTCACTGGGGGTTGGTGGTAATGAGAGGGATAGAATGGTATGCAGTAAAAAGTACAGTCTTGCTATAAGGCATCGATTGCTCAACTTTGTTCTCCTTTTCCTTGGAAGAGTATTTAGAATTCACATGTGCCTCCCAAAGTTGCTTTTTTCATATGAACAGCATCACTCGGGAATAACCTAACAATCAATAACTTGAGAAAGAGCATTCTTGTTGTTATGGAGAGGTGTTTCATGTGTAAGAAACACGGAAAATCTGTGGATTGTTTACTTCTACACCCGAAGTGGCAAAGGCATTGTGGGATGGTGTTTAGTAGAGTTGTATTGGCTTAGGTGATGCCTATGAAAGTAGTGGATTTTGGATTGGCTTAGGTGATGCCTGTGAAAATAGGGGATTTACTTGCATGATGGATTGGATTGCAAAGTTCTCCTCAAGTGTTTTTTTTTTTTATGAGTAAATTCTCCTCAAGTGTTGTTGTGTCGACGATGGTTCCTTTGTGTCTCATGTGGTGTATTTGGTGGGAAAGGAATGAGAGATATTTTAATAATAACGAACGCACTATGAAGGAAATCTGGAAATTCTTTGTGTTATCTTTATTTTAATGGTTTTCAGCTATAGTGCTAAATGGAGATTCAACTCATGATTTTCTGTTTTCGTTTTCTTCTTTATAGAATGTAATTAAGTGTTTTCTTTTGAATACTTCTTGTATACATGGGTTGTGCCTATTTCATTCAATGAATAAAACTCTTTCTTACTTATCAAAAAAAAAGTTACATAAGGAGCATACACATGCATAAAATTCTTTCTTAATTATAAAAATAAAAAAAGTAACATAAGGAGCATACACACATGCACTTGACTAAAGAAAGTAAAGAGAACAAGAAAATTCTAGAAGCTAGGGCTAGAGAAAAATAAATGTACAACCATCCAATATCATTTCTTTTGGAGGTGTTGACCCGTAACGAGGAAGAGATGAATAAGTGACATATGGAATATGGCAACGACAACAGCATGTCGTAGAAGGAGATAACAGGTAGAGGGGCAGAAGCCTTTGGTTTTTTCATGCTGTCAAAGAGTGGAACAATAGTTTTTGTATTGTCAAAGAGTTGAACAATGAAAATAGATGGCAAGCGCCTAGTCGAATGGATTGGGTTATGTAGGAATAAGGTTCAAGTCTACCGGTCTGTTAGGATGTCTCAGCTGCACACATCATTACACTTCCACTTGACACCTATCGGGAACAGCTTATCTTGCTGTGACCTTCTCTTGAATTCTCCAAACTTTTATCGTCTTTATGAATGGAAAGTAGGGGATAGGATGGAGTCTAGGCCTGGAGCGGGCTTTAGGCTCAATCCCCCTTTTAGGTTGTGTATCAACCCCCAATTCTAGCCTTAGGAGAGGTGGATGCCTGTCAATAGTCTGAATGCCATTTCTGTAGGATTTCCTTTTACTTATATAAAATAATTGTACATAATTGTTGCCATAATTAGTAGCACCTAACATGCTATCTTTGAAATCTGTACACCTACTTCTACCTAATTTACACCTAAAAATTGATTGTTTCAACATTTGCGTCTAGCTTAACATTTCAACATTTGTGTCTAGCTAACATCCCCCCTCAAATTGATGCGAGTTGATCAATGAGCATCAATTTGTTTTTTAAAAAATAATGTCAATGACAAGTAAGAGCCTTGGTGAAAATATCAGCAATTTGTAATTCAGTAAAAACATGTGGAAGAGTGATAACATAACTTCAAAGGCCTCACAGATAGAGTGACAATCAACTTCGATATGTTTAATGCGTTCATGATAGACAGGGTTGGCCGTGATCTGAATAGCACTTGTATTATCAGCATGTAAAGGTGTAGGATCATTCTGAGAGAAATTTAATTCAGCAAGTAATCCTTGAAGCCAAATGATCTCAGAACAAGTAAGGGACATTGCACTGTACTCAGATTCCGTAGAAGATTTAGAAACTCTGTCTTGATTCTTACTTTTCCAGGAGATCAACGCATCACCTAAGAACACGCACCAGCTAGTGATGGAGCGACGTGTATCAACACAATCAGCCCAATCAGCATCGCTATAAGCAGTAAGGCTAGGAGAATTTCCTGCAGGAAAGAATAAGCCACGAGAAGAAGTTTTCCAAACATATCGTATAATTCTACGAACAGCGACCAAATGAAGATGGCGAGGAGGCTGAAGAAACTGGCTGACTTGTTGTATGGCAAAAGAAATATCAAGTCTAGTAATAGTGAGATAGACCAGACTTCTCACCTATTTCCTATATAAACTGGGATTAGGAAGTAAGTCACCCTCCTCTTTGCGAAGTTTGACATTTAATTCCATGGGAGTATCAACAGAGGTAGCTTCCTGTAAGCCAACTGTAGCCACCAAGTCACACGTATACTTATGTTGATTAAGTGAAATGCCTGAGGAACTTCGATGCACCTCAAGACCAACAAAATATGTTAGAGACCCAAGATCTTTCATATGAAATGACTCGGAGAGATGAGTCTTAAGTTGACCAAGTAAAGTATAATCAGAACCTGTGATCACAATATCATCAACATAAACCAAAAGAACAACAAGACCCATGTTGGTTTGCCGAAAAAATAATGAAGTGTCATGTTTGCTCTGTTTGAAGGAAAATGTAATAAAGTGGTTCGAAATTTCTCAAACCAAACTCTTGGAGCTTGTTTGAGACCATAAAGAAAGTGACGAAGCTTACACACTTGTGAAGTCGGAGAGGAAAACAACCCCAGTGGTGGTTTCATATAAATACACTCTTTTAGATCCCCAAGAAAAAAAGCATTCTTAACATCCATCTGATGAAATGGCCAATCTTGAGAAGCAGCAAGAGCTAGAATAGTACGAACGGTAGTCATCTTAGCCACAAGGACAAATGTTTCTTCATAATTGACACCATATTCTTGATTATTCCCAAGTGCCACAAGTCGAGCTTTGTAACAATCCAAACTTCCATCAGAGCGGACTTTGATGGAATAAACCCATTTGCAACCTAGAGGAACAATAGTGGGAGGACATGACTCAATGTCCCAGGTGTGATTAGCCTCTAGAGCAGCAATTTCTTCCTGCATAGTTTGTTAACCAACAATCATACTTGGCAGCATGTGAGTAGCATGTGGGAATAATAAAGTTGGACAGTGCAGCAATAAGAGCTGAAATAGAATTGTCAGAGTTGGAGGAGGGAAATCCATACCTATCATGAGGTACAGGCGTTCGAGAAGAACGACGTACTAAAGATACTGGCGATGCTCTAACTGACTAAATCTGGAGTGTGGTAGGATCAAATATCGGGTGAACCACCGGAAGGGACTGTAAGCGAGGACGTCGTGTATACACAATACATGGTTTAGAATGTGAACTGACAGATGAAGATTTGGAGACTTCTGCTCAAAAAAAGGAAAAACCACAGTAGAAGAGGATGGCATAGAAGACACAGGAAAGAAATGTTGATTTTCAAAGAAAATAACATTCCTAAAAATACGTGTACGATGTAGTGCTGGATCATAACAAACAAATCCCTTCTGACACACATTATATCCCAAGAAAGCATACCGAACAGATTGAGCAGATAATTTATGTCGCTCATGAAGAGGTAAGTGAACAAAACATACACAACCAAAGGTTTTAAGGTTATCATAATAAGGTTGCTTCGCAAATAAGCGAAAATAGGGAGACTCCATATGTAGGACTTGAGAAGGTAAATGATTAATCAAGTAAGTAACAGTTTTTAGAGCCTCTACCCAAAACATAGATGGAACAGAAAATTCTAACAATAGAGTACGTACCATATCTAGGAGATGACGATTTTTCCATTCGACTATTCTATTTTGTTGAAGAGTAGAGGGACATGAACGTTGATGAATAATTCCATTAGAATTCAAGAATGTTTAAAATTCAGTAGATAAATATTCACCACCGAAATCTGTGCGTAATGTTTTAATAGAAGTAGAAAATTGATTATCAACATACGCTAAAAACTCAGTAAAAGTACAAAAGACCTCAGATTTAGAACGAAAGAAATAGACCCAAGTAAATTTGCTATGAGCATCAATAAAAGTCACATAGTATCTAAATTTTTCATGTGAACTAACTGGGGAAGGTCCCTAAACATCACTATGTATAAGATCAAAGCAATGAGATGCTCTACTAGCATGCAAAGGAAAGGGAAGAGTTTTGCTTTTACCAAGTTTACAAGAAGCACACTCAAGAGATAAGGAATAAAGATTTTTATTATTAGATAAACCAAAATTTAAGACATGAGATAAGACTTGAGTATTGGGATGGCCTAAACAACGATGCCACATCAAAGTAAGATCTGAAGTTTTATTACAAGCAAAAGACTTAATAGGAGAAACTAGAGAAAATTTTGGAACAGGTAAAAATAATAGAAACAAGCGCCCCACTTTAGGTCCCTTCGCGATCAGCTCCCCCGTGACTTGATCCTACACAACACAACCATTACTAGAAAAATTAACAGCACAATTTTTATCAACTAGTTGGCCAACAGAAATAAGATTTGTGGAAAGTTAAGGAGCAATAAACACATCGGTGAACTTAGAAGAGGCATTTCCGACAGCGGTTATTGGCAAAAAACTGTCATTGGCAGTCTGAATAGCAAAATGACCAGCGTAGGGCCGAATATAACAAAAAGTGGTGGAATTATTAGTCATGTGATTAGAGGCCCCTGAGTCCACATACTAGAGTTTAGTAGAATTGTTACCTAGGAACCCCATTGCTGATAATGCTGAAACGAGCATCTGCTGCACCATTTCGGGTGTGCAGTAATTTGTTATAGAAGCAAAGGTGGTACCTAGATAAGAGCCATGTCCTGCAGACGCTACTGCTGGAGAGTTATGAACAGAAGTTTGAAATGCTTGAACTTGGCGATTCTGAGGACGAATACAACATTTTTTGATAATATGACCCTTTTTCTTGCAATAGGAGAAGTATTTCTTGGGACAATTTATAGCAATATGTCCATATGCTTTGCAGCAATAGCATTTCAAGTTTTTAGAATCCTTGGGCGGTTCTCGGCCTTGGGCAACATAAGCCATAGTTGCTAACCTTGAACTATCATGAGAGTGCTCTAAAATAACTTGAGTATTAAAACGTTGTTCCTCACGAAGTAATTCTCTAAAACAAATATCTAGAGAAGGAACTGAAGATCGATTCAGCAGAGAGGAACGAATAGATTCAAATTCAGAACGTAATTTCATAAGAAACTGATCACGCCGACTAGTCTCATGAAGATGTTGAATAGTGGAAAGTGTGTTAATAGGAACATCTATCGTAATCAGTTCAGAATATTCGTTCCAAAGTGTTAGAAATGCTGAGTAGTAGTCTTGGATCGAAAGACTACCATGTTGAAATGTGGCAATTGCATGCTCTAACTGAAAGCGACGAGCACTATTCTCTTGATGATAAACCGTCTTTAAATAATTCCACATAGATTGAGCAGAGCGATGAGGTCGTAAGTTTGTAACAATATGTGGTTCCATTAAACTAAGAAGCCAAGACATGATCCGTGCATCCAGCACAGCCCATGAAGGAGAAGATCCGAGATCCTTAGATTTGTCAGAAGTAGATGATGGCGTGATATCCGTGCCATCAATATGACCCCAAAGGTCTTTTCCTTTTAGAAATAGTTCAAATTGAAAAAGCCCACGTAGAGTAATTGTTTCCTGTAAACTTGGAACATACAGGTGTGGAATCCATTGCAATAAAACTCAAGATAAAACAGTATATATATTTTTTTAATATATATATATATTTTTAAATAAATGTAAAGACAAATTAAATGAACTAAAAATTAGTTAAAATAGAATAAAGAAGTGTTGGAAGAGATCACTTGCCGAGAGAGCGTGTTCGATCGACGTCGAGATTGCCGAGAGGCACTTGCAGAAGTTGCTGATAACACCGGATGGAACCGATCAACGTCGGCGTCTGCAGAAGAGCGTGTTCGATCGACGTCGAGATTGCCGAGAGGCACTTGCAAAAGTTTCCGATAACACCGAATGGAACCGATCAACTTCGGCGTCTACAGAAATTGCCGATAACGCCGAATGGAACCACGCCGAATGCAGAAGTTGCCGATATCGTGTGCGATCGACAGCAACGCCGAATGGAACCACATTGATTGCGTGTTCGATTCACGTCGGCGTCTACAGAAGGTGCCAATGATGCCAACCCACTATTCCGAGAGCCACACGACAAAAGCAACACCGAATGGAGCCAGATAAGGCTGTGTCGGCAGCCTTCAAACTGAAGAACCACGAACTCAAGTGATGGAAATTGAGAACCACCTTACCGAGAAACTGCACAGACCTCACCAAAATGAGGAGTCCTTTCTTCCGAGACCAATACAATCAAAGAAATGTCGAGAAGAAGGAGATAAGACTGCGTCGGCAGAGAACCTCAAATCACAGGTATAAAAAAAATAATCTAAGAATTGCGATTATCGCACCGAATGATTCAGAAATCAAAGAGTCTCTGATACCATGTCAAATGGTCTGAATGCCATTTCTATAGGATTTCCTTTTACTTATATAGAATAATTGTACATAATT
Source organism: Platycarya strobilacea (assembly GCA_036898215.1). Taxonomy (NCBI): domain Eukaryota; kingdom Viridiplantae; phylum Streptophyta; class Magnoliopsida; order Fagales; family Juglandaceae; genus Platycarya; species Platycarya strobilacea. The sequence goes on along the minus strand of CM072555.1, from coordinate 19,416,269 downwards.
GTTGCCATAATTAGTGGCGCCTAACATGCTATCTTTGAAATCTGTACACCTACTTCCACCTAATTTACACCTAAAAATTGATTGTTTCAACATTTGCATCTAGCTTAACATTTTAACATTTGTGTCTAGCTAACAATGCCAATTGTGATGCCGATGGATGATGGCGATGGCGATGCCGAGCCAACTGACTTAGAAGCCTTTACTTATGGTGTACCAACAGCAGCTAAGCTATAAAGCTAGCTCTTATAGCTCGCAGGTTGCTACACTTGCTCTTTCACCAGCTACAATTCCAGTCCAGTGCCTACACCTGCAGATCTAGTTTCTCACGTTGGGTTGCTTTCTAGAGATTTTTATATCTGCTTACTTGCTTGTTTCATGGGGCACATACACCTAAACCCTTTGTAAGAAGACCTACTTGGCCTGGAAAGCAGCAAGTAAGGCATTGTGAGATCGTTCATGCCCATGAGTCACTTCACTTCCTAATTGTTAATTCATATATTTACGTAAGTAACCATTGAACCCTCTAGCAACATCTATTAGAAGCTAAACTAATGGAATGTTCGTACCAAAAACTTACTCGCATTACTGCAATCAACTCCAATGTTACTGCACTTAGAGAAAGAGACGGTAATGGTTGTCTAAATATGCTTGAGGATTCATGAGGGCCAATGAGGCCCAAGTGAGACAGCAATGAGTTGAACCATTGAAAGAAAAAAAAAACCGACCACTCATACCCTTCAGGGAGGTGAAGCAGAGAGCAAGGTTGCCCTTGTAAAGGGAGGGTATAGTAGAGTGTAGTAAAGAAAAGGCTTTGAGTTCCTGTCTTTGAAGGTCCAGTCATTTCTCTCTTGCCATATACACTTCATTAGATAAAGTTCTCTAATTTCAAGAAATCTTCACATACCAAAATCAGACCTCTTTTCAGCCTCAAAAGCTGGTATTGTATGAGGCAAAAGGCCCGATCCATAATCACAAGTCTCATGCATAAAAACTAGGGGACAGCAACAAATTGAGCTCCAACCACAACAAATAACTATCCCATTGTAGAACAAACTAGGGGAAATATCCAGACAATTGAAGCGGCTTCATGCAAATCAAGCTGAACAATAATAAGAAGCATAAAAATGACTATAAACAACCTCATTTTGCAAAGGTTGAGCAGGTGGTAAGCACCAACGTAATGAAAACAGGAAAGCAGAATACATGGTATACTAAGACTGAGAACTCACACTTCGGGAATAACTCTGCAATTTTTTTCAACTTTTTAAGTTGAAAAATCAGTACTGGGAGCAGTGCAACTCTGAGAGCCAATGTGCAGGAAGCAATTACTATCCACCTGGAATTTTATCAAAAAACCAGTACAAGATTATTAAGCATTAGGATTAATCCCTCATCGTCAAAATTGTTGATTCATATTAACTTCTGTGAAAGTTTTCAACAAACTAACCTTTCTTTTTTCTTTTCTTTTTTTTGGCTGATTTGCGTAAATTTCAAAAACAGCAGTTACTTTGGTAGTAGAACTTGTTTGTCGTAAGTAAAACTTAATAGACAAAGATATTGTAATCAGAGAACAAAGTGAATCGTTTTAAAAAGGAAAACAAGAAAGGAAATTCAACTTAAGAGTTTTCATTTGGTTTCTCATATTTTCGCAGACACCAAACTGAGGGGGACGAAATGAATGTTTACCAAGGGAATCCAGTGAAATCGTGGTAGCCATTGAGCATCGACATCACCCAATGAACCGGAAGAATGGAATCGTCGACAGTAACATTAAGGTCTGCCTCCGTTACTTTACCAAGTCCTGCATTTATAAGCTCCAATTCGGTCGCTGCCTCAGCACCCGGGTCACCGCTGAGTCGCCCGAGCTCGGAGTCATCTGGTAAATGAGAGGAGAAAGGTCGGGAGTGGAAGAGGTGGAAAGAAGCGAGTCGGTTCAGGGGCGGAAGGAAACGATGATTGCGAGGGTGACAAGTGTGGGGAGCTGGGGAGCCGGGGACAGGGATAGGGCTAGTAAGGAGGTTAGAGAGACGCGCACTCGAGAGAATGGTAACAAGGGAAGGGGCGGGAGAGCGACGGAGGCGGTGGAAGAGCTTTGAAGAAGCCATGAATTACAGAATGCGGGCGTTTCAATTTGCTTTGAAGGTCGTCAAAAGAATGGTCGCATAAAAAATTTCCATTTTTCTTTTGAAAAAAAAAAAAGTCTAAATTAGTAGTCGTTCGAACATCAAATGAATTGATAAATTTAATTTATTTTTTAATATTATTATTATTTTAAAATTTTAAAAATATATATAAAAATTTATGTTTTATATTAAAAATTATAAAAATATAATGATAAAATGAAAAAGAATTAAGATAAATTACAAATATAAATAAGGCCTTTAGACCTGTAACATTGGATTGACTAAATTTCTTTTAAAAAAATTATAAATTTCTATATATCTTGAAAAAGAATTATTATATTTAATTAAAAATAAAGAAAATAAAGTAAATAAAAATACTTTTATTTTTAAAAATAAATAATAAATTCAAGATTTTTTTAAAAAATATTGTTTTTTATTTTTTTATTTTTTTATTATTTTTGATCAAATATAATAAAAAAAATTTGATATGTGTATAAATTTATATTTTTAAAAAAAAAATTAGACAATCAAATACTATTATTTTAATACTTTATTTCTATTTTAGATTTATTTTAAAATGGCTTGTCAGATTTTTAGGCCCTAGTTTAACAAGTGAGTCGAAATTTTATTTTCTAAGCAAGTCGAAATATGATTCTATTTACATAGAAAAGTTCTTTCATAAATTTTGTAAATAATAGTAAAACTATAATAAAAATATATTAATAGAATAATGAATAATAGTGATTATTATAAAAATGCTATTGAAGAATATGAGAATATTCTGAAAATATTATACTACTCAAATTAAATAAGTTGAAATAATTTATAAATAGTAATGTGATTTTGAGTTAAGATAAAATAAATTAAAAATTATTTTAGTTAAAAATTTTATAAAAAAATCTTGAAAATGAGAGAAAATTTTAAATAAAAAATTAAAGTTAAAATATTGTTATAATATAATTTTTAATATAATTCTATTTTCAGATTTGAAAAAATTAAATTATTTTTTGTATGTTATTTAAATGTTTGAAAATTTTGTGATAAATAGGTAATGATTTGATAAAAAAAATTAAAATAAAGATTGTTTTTATTTTTTATATTTGAATATTGAAATAAGATGAAGTGAGATAAAAACATTTCTCTATCTAAAGTACCATACTTTTGATTATGTTCCATCTTATGCAAAACTTTCAAAATTGGTGAGATGTGTTTTTATTTTAATTTTTTTATAAAAAAATACAAATTATTTTCTTAAATAAATTAAATAATTTTTATATTTTCTATATGTGCATTGGGAATGATACTAAATTTAATATTTAATATAATGAATAATTTATATTTTTAAATAATCTTGCTAAGATCTTGTTAAATTAAAACACAAAAATTTATAATGGGCCCTCATTTTAAATTATGGTGTTAAATATAAATTCAAGAAATTTTATTTATGATTTTAAATAAAGCCACATTTTATTAAATATTTTTAAAATATTTTTTTATATATTTTATATTTTATTATGTTATATTATAATTATAAATGATTAATTTAAAAAGTAATTTGTATAGAGTCACCCGTCGTTCATCTTACGAATGCTACTTGTGAATCACTAGGCTTTGGTTAATCTGCTTGATTCTGAGATTGAACGAGAGGAAGGCTGGGGGTACCAGCTCTTCCGAGGTTTGTTTGGGATTGTATTAAGAGTCTTTAAAAAAAAAGTAAAAATAAAATAAAAAGGTGATGTTGGGGTCGGTCTGCTCCCAATATAAAGACTAAATATAAAGACTAGCTCTCATAAAAATATAAAAATATATAATTTAAAAAGTATAATAAAAAAATATAATAAAAAATAAAATGAAAAAAACACAATAAAAAATTTAATAAAAAAATAAAATGAAGATAATTTTTTGTGATGGATATAGAGGATTTTGGTCTCAGTCCAATCCGCATCGCCGCCGACCATCATGAACAACACTCCCATACCATCGAGCGGATCCATTTCGGATTCAAGGCTACCGGGAGAAGGTGGGAGACTGCCAGGAGTTGTCGTTGCAGGAGAGAGGTCTCCAGAGGAAAGTAGTACCGATGGCATAAGTGATGTCACTGCTGATGGTCGACGGCGACAAAGACTATTTTTCTTAAGAGGGACTGTCTATCCTAAAAAAAATCTTAAATAACTTCAAAATCTTTTAATGAAATAATTAGATTATTTTGACATTACATATTAAAGCAGTTTTTAATTTTAAATAAGTTAAAAAGTATATGTAATGCATTTTCTCAAACATACTTTTTTTTAAAATGTGGATTGTGTAATTTTGTCTTAAACAGTAAATTATTTTTTAATCATAGAATTTATTATTTAAATATAAACTATATTATTCACCTCAATTCTAAACCTACACCAAAATATTCGTAGGACCGTGGGCTATGGAATCTTGGTTGATTACCAGGAATTCACTTTGTGTAAGAACATGTGGACAAAACTTTTGATCGAGCAACAATGAATTAAGCCTGGATGGTGAAAGTATGGTCAATAAAAGGTGAATGTCCTACCTAACTCTGTTTCCGATCATAATGCCATATTAATTTCAATCCGTGCACGTCAAATGGAACAAAAATATAGAAGATTACAAAGATGTGAAACAAGATGAAATTTCGACAGATAAATTTAAGGGTTTAATTCAAAGGCTAAACTGGGAGAGTGAAAAGAATCATCAAACATATTTGGCCTCGTTTTGATATAAGACTAGTTTTATTTTATATCATCATTATAATTTTCTTAAATTTGTATACAAAATATAATAAAAAGTTTAACTTTTTTTAAAATAATATTCTAATAATATTTTACTCAACTTTTGACTTTCATTTAAAATTATTTCATTTCATCTCACTATTTAAACGAGTCATAAATCTCATATCATCATCTATAGAGATAGCAGTCTAGCATGCATATATCTGAATTAATTCCAACTCTCAACCCTTCAATCTGTTTCTAAATGTCCATGGAGATTACTAAAAACCCAATTATCTTATCTCCTCTTAGACTGACTTCGTCGTGAGCATGCCTTAAATTGTGGTTATGAGTGAATTTATCAAACCCACTTAGCTTGGGTCGGCTTGATTGGCTTTATGCTTAGGCTTTTGTGCTATTTTCATTGCGTCTTGTCTATCCTCACGTCTTCTTCTGCTCATTTAGTTCTTGAGGGGGGAGGGGTATACATAAAAATTAAATTAATCGAATACTCAATAAGCTTTATTTCATATTATTACTAACATAAGTTTTCATTCATGCAGACATCACTTATACATACATTACATAAATATATATTAATTTGAAGTGAAATGATAAAAATAATCCACACTCAAGAGCACACACTCACATGAACAGTACTATATTATTGTTCATGTGAGTATGTGCTCTTGAGTATGACTTCACTCTAACATTTCTCTAATTTGAAACATTACGAAATATGGTTTTTCTTAAAAATAGTTTTCTTTTTATAAAACATTTCCATTATCTCCTGTCATCGTTTCTTATAGAGTTAGAGCACCCATTCATTCTCTTATCACTTTCTTTTGTCTGGTACACATTGTTACACCCCCTGTGTGAGGGTTAGCGTTCTTCCTTTGGACTTGGATTTTGCCTGTGACCACATGTTGAGAACCCCTTTCAGTCAGGAGGCAGCACAGAATGAACTACTAATACTACGTACCTGGTATTGCAATCAACCCATTCATTAGTACGATCATTAATTCGTTCATCTTGGCTATTACATAATTTCATACATTAAGACATTTATTCATTCAGTCATTTCTTTCATTTTTTCATTTATTGATCCATTCATTCATAAACGTCATTTAGAAGCATAAGCTTAAATATCATCAGTCGAGACATCATCTAAAATATCAGTTTATGTCATCCTTAAAGCATTAGTTCATTAGGACATTCAAAAACACTTTCTTCGCATTATTAAAGCATCACTTAAAACATAAGGCATAAGTCTTACATTTTATTTTATGAGAATACATCCAATACTTACTACGAATAGTCATCCATTCACAAAGCATACACTTAAGACTTGGGTTGCATCAAAAGAGATTACCAAGGAAGGCTTTTACATACATATACCTTTAAACATTATACATATCATATTTTCATAAAATATCATTCATTTCATAAGCACTATAAAGAGAAACATATTCTTTTTGTTTTATTCATATCATTTAGAAAACTTTAGAAGCGAATGAACATAATACTTACCTAAACTCTATGCTATTCTCATATCATGCAGTCTATTCACATGTTTGTCAGATGACAACCTACATACATACACATAATCTTAGCATCATTTCCTTTCTAACGCAAAAGCAACTAAACTAGAAACAGAACTACACTTCACTTGGAGATACACTATCCTTCCATCTTAGGCTTCTGTGTTTCTCTTATTATGCTTCCTTTTTTTGGAACCCATGTGAGGTCACCTTCTCCAAAACTCAGTGTTCTATTTCGAGTACGTATCCATTAAAATGAACCCTCACGATTCACCTTAGTGTTAAAACACTAGTACCTTCATCTTGCCATTTCTATCAACCTCATCCCGATGTATAACATGAACCAACCAAGTTATTCATACCAATCCTAGTCACTACTCATGCACACCTCCTTCCGTCATGCATCTTAACCCACACTCCATTCTCATTTCCATTCAAGCATAGCACACAACTGAAAGTCAACTATGAGGCTTAAATATCGTGTACTTATGCTTAAGACAAATTACGCATTACATATAGTAAATCCACCCGACACGTGTCTAACCAAATAACACATGTACTTTACCTCCTTTTATCATCTAAAATCAACATATAATATGTTAATTACTTGCTTGTGTGAATAAGTTTCGTAGTCCGATAATAACCTTCTCTTAATTTGGTTAGCAGGATTTTTCTTACTTCTCATCCCGTTAAATAGTTCATCCCAACACTTATACGACATGATTCCATTCAAACTACACCTTCCATCACATCACATAACTAGAGATTACTCTCAAGCTACATCGTTATCCATTACTTCACCTGGCATCTCATCACATCAGTTCTACACTTACTCCTCACTCATCACGAGTACGTTACTTATGTCATTTCAGGATATCCTATCATGTTCCCATTACGTCACTCTTACACCACTTCGTTACTTCATGCATACTCCTAGCCATCACACTACTACACAATGAAATCTGTCACTTTGATCACATGTCACATCGACTCTACTTTGGAATACTGTTTGGTAGTTCTTGACACTTTATGTCATGCTCCATGCTTCTCAACTTTGCAACCATCCAACCTTTTATGACACGCCATATGGTGCATCATAACTTCACCAAGTAGAGTTCACTCCACGTGTACTCTCTTCAATTCACACTACGTCATACATCACCACTACAGTACATACTTCACAACCACCATTAACAACATGGTCCACAACCCACCAACTACACATAAGACTGATGAAAAGGGAAAGAGACTTATATCATCCATCAATATTAACTCGTAATGTCGCATCATTGTTCGACACGGCCTAGTGGCGTCGAAAGACATTGATTTGGGTGGTAGCCGCTCTATCATGGTAACTGTCTTGACTTTGGAACGAGACTGCTTTAGAGGACTCGATCTAAGATTTCTTGGCTAAAGACAGGTTTACATGATTGTGGAGGGTGGCTGACATGGTAGGGAGTTGGTGGATGGTAGTGGAAGGGTCGTACATGATGGATAAAGCCGTGTACAATGATAGCTAGCCACGTACATTGACTGTCCATGGTGGTTGGGGGCTGTTTTGGCGTGCAAGTTGGTGGACTTGGAAGGGATGGCCATAAGAAGGCTCATGGTGGCCTCATGGTGGCGATGAAGGGCATAGCATGACAAATTTAAGTCGTGTATAGTGAATCCGAAAGGGGAGAAGCTGCATGAGGGGGAAAAAAGCTGGAAGAGCTACTAGCTGGCTATGGAAGAGCTGAGGGAGGTGCAGTGGAGCTACTTGTGGCATTGAGGAGGTGGTACGATGGCACTGCAACGAATCTAAGTCAGTCGTGAGGGAGAGAATCGTGTGAGAGAGGAGCATGCATGAGGGGTAGATCGGAGCTATGAGTAGTTAGGTTAGGTAGAGAGAAGGATACCTAGCGTGGGAAAGGTGGTGCGGTGGCGTTGATGGCCACAACATGGTGAAAGGAGGAGCTAAAGAGAAACTTATGTGGAAGGGGGCTCCATGTGGCTGGGGTTCTGTGGGTAGGTGGTCGTCAGTGAAGGGGAAGCTATTAGGAGGTGGTCGGTGGCATTGCAATGACAATAATGAGTTAGGCTGGGTTGAGGTGGAGATTGACTAGAAAGGGAGGTGGGTTCACGCGTGAGTTGAAAGGGGGGAGAGGGGAGAGAGAGAAAGAGAGAGGGAAAGAGAAAGGGAAAATTGGGAAAAAAAAACTAAGGTTTTGAGATTTTAATCCCAACCCTTCAACTTAGGATCTTCAAATTGATTTGATGGTAAGCACTAAAATACTGATTTAAACTAAGTAAATTGATAGGAATGTTAACATAGAATATTATATCATAATTGTAACTCAACTTTAATTATAAAAATACTATTCTTTCATCATTAAATAAATGAAGAAGTTTTGCTAAATACTTTTACGAAAATAAAATCATCTAATTAAATAGAATTTTCAACATGCTTTAAATAACATAATATTTTTGATAAAATAATAATATTTTTAGAGCTTTCAAAAGTATAAAAATGCTTACTTTAAAATTCGGCATGATTCAATAATACTAAAAATATCCCATTTAAAATATTTCTCGGATATTTAAAACTTCGTAGACTTTAAAAACACTGGGCTTGCTATAAAAATCACTTGCTTAGTTTAAAACACACCTTCAAGATTTAACACACAAAACAAGACTCGTGATTAGTCGATATAAAAATAAGCGGGTTATTACACACTGGTCTTTTTACCATCAAAGTCTATGGAAGAAAATTTTTTCATCATTACTTAAAATCAAGGAGATGGTTGAACAAAATCAACAATGTTACAACATTATCTATCAGAAATTAAAAGATTTTGAGAAGGGCTTCAATGAAAATCTATCCTATTTGGAGAAGGAAATTTGTGCGATAAAGAACGAACAACAACAATTACAAAATTTGGGAAAGCTCCAAATGCATGAGTCAATGATGGTACCGGCAATAATGTCCACGCCAAACACTTAGGCCCTGTTCACTTTGACAAACACTTTCATTTCATCGCATATCATCATTACTATTTTTTCAAATTTTCATACAAAATAAAATTAACAATTCAAATTTTCAAATTTCAAAATATTTTTTTAAAATTTCATAACAAAACTAATATTAAAAAGATATATTAGAATAATATTTTATTTAATTTTTAACTTTTATCTTATCTTATTTATGAAAACAAACTATATCTTAATTAAGGAAAATGAAAGCCAAATACCATGAAATCAGCTCTACCACCCTTATTCCCCAACATCCACCCAAACTAACTCCACCTTCGTAAACCCTCAGTTAAATTTGTAACTTACTTCAAAACTTTCATAATTTTTCTTTCGTTACGATCTCCATTCATGCTTAGGAGCCCAACGTGCCTCGCATGGCATCCTCCCTAGCCAAAAGGTGTCCCTCACTCTATATTTTTTTGTTTGTTGGAGAATATTAGGTCTGTTTGGCCATGGGGCATAAGGAATACTTTCCAGGATGAACCTCTATCATTGGCTCTTGAACCCTCAACCGAATCTTTACTTGGAGCCCATATCCCCACTAAACATACCACCTCATATTACCACAAGAAACTCAAATCCAAACTCGTTGTCGACACTTACTCCCAAAAAATCTTGACCCTTTATTCTTTTTCTTCACAAATGGCATTGAGTTTTGCTCCAATCTCGTCAAGATTATCGCCATATGCCTCTTCATTTTCCTCATTTCCCTTGTAAACATTATACATCAGAGGTTTTTGCTACTTTTAGTAGAGCTTCAATCCCTAAGTAGAGGCGACAAACAAGATTGGTATTTGGATTAAACTGCACATCGATCTTAAAATATGGTGGAATCTGCAGTGAAGGAGGGATTTCACTACCACCATGTTGAGCCAAGTTACCTAATGTTGGTTTACTATATTCCTGATACTAGTAGTATTATTCCTCCAAATGCTTCACATGGTATAGGTATTGGTGTTATTGTCTTGAATGATAGAAGGGTATTGCTTCTAGTTTAGGAAAAGAGTTTAATATTCAAAAATACAAGAGTGTGGAATTACCTAGTGGAGTTGTTGAGGAGGGTGAGATCTTTTGATGGCACTTACTAGAGAAGTAAAAGAAGAAATAGGGATGGACACAAGATTTCAAGAGATATAGTTGCACAACGTGTTCTTTTATAAAGTTGTCGCTACTTATAACTGCAGTGTTCTTAGCCATCAACTAAAGCAAATTGTAATATATCGTAACAAGGTTGTATTAAGGTATTTGTTTTCATGCTTTTTGTCCCACAATTTATTTGTTTTGCTTGTGTTATGTGATTTTGGTGTTTGGGTATAGGAGAGCCTTTAGGTGTTTAGAGTGATGTTGGTATGATGTATGAGGTTTTCCTTAGGAAACCAATAATCAAGCAAATATTGGAGATGGGAGGTTATAGCTCTAGTTACTTGAATGATTTTTTTTCTCAGATCAGACATGGAGGAAAGGTGTAACGCCCCTAACCTCTGTTTGGTAAGTAACAGAGACTTAAAGCATTGAGTCATGCACTACAAGGTCACATACCCCCATACGTATGCAAATGCATCCTAAAATAGAACTGATAATATGCAATAATCGCAACAAAAAAGTTAGGGTGAAGATAACTTAAACTAGAATAACTACTCCTCCCAAAATATATATCACCAAAAGCTGTCAGATCCACAAAATCATCAAGTAACATCATCTTGGTACAAAATATAGTCTCCAAAATAAACTAAACTAATGCCTCATGTGCTCAATGGCATAAAGAGTTTGCTCTAGAAATAACATGATCTGCCTAGCCTCCTATCTACGTCTAGTTATTGCTCAACTATCTTGATCCATTGGTTCAATAATTCTTACATCTAAAAGATCTATCAATTTGAAAAATGATAGGGCCCACAAAAGAGTGAGATTCATTTGAAACCTTAATAAGTTAGATAACCAACATGCACAAAAAATAACTAAGCATGATAAACATGCATGCAGAATAGATTTGGATGCACATTTTCTTATAGAGAACATAACTTCATTTTCACCGTAAAAACATAACTTTCCTTATGAAAAACATCACGTGAATTTTGCATTAAACATAAAGTGTGTGACTTACTACAAAATGAGCTGCATAAAAGCTATCACAAGTATAAGATTATGTTGTGTAATAATTAGGAATAAAATTTCTAGAACTTCTTCTCAGTAAAAGTCGCTTAATTTAAACTCGTGTAATATGATAAAAATATTTGCAAAAAGGAAATAAAGATGGTGATATGTGCAATGCATAAAAGAATGCAATAGAAATGAAAAAAGCACTCGTCATGACTCAGAAACCAGATTCATGTTTTTGATTTTTTTGGTGTAGGAGTGAAAAGTGAAAAATTAAGATGCAAGATAATAAATTAATAACTAAACTAGACTCGCTAAATTAATTAATAAAGAAAAAATTCACTAAACTAATTTAAAAACATATTAAACATGAAACATGAAATTAAAAAACACCAAATTACATAGCAAAATAACTAAAGCATTAATTAACTAATGATCCAAATAAAAAATTAATTTAAAATATTAAAGTTTAGCATGCTGAAAATAAAATATCAAAATTAAATAATGTTATGCTAGAAATCTCAAAAAAAAAAATACAATGTAAAATGTAAGTTGAATCTAAATAAAAATTATAGACTGGAAAGAGCATGCCAAATGAATGGAGATGAAAATGAAGAAGGCTAGACAATGGCTGCAATTAGACTCATTGAAGAGTTCTTCAACTGTTGTGTGTGTTATTTTTTTCTTCCAAAACTCAAATGAATTAATATGTCCATACTCCTTTTGTGCATTGAATGAACATGAAACCCGAATGAATATAAAAATTATTATGTAGTGTAAAATTAAGTATAGCACATAAAATCAAACTTACTAAGGCCTCTCATGTTGTGCAATGTAGTGCCCATGAAATGAAGGCAAACAATTGAATTGTGAGTTGTTTAGATCTCAAAATGCAGCTGTTTTATGAGGTTAAAAGTAAAGTTACAGCTCGTCTCAAGCAAGAGTGAATTGCCAAATGAATAAATATGGGATATGTAAATTCTAAAGTGCGGTGACTTCTGCTAATGAATTGAAAAACCGAATGAATATATTCTTTTCTTTAGTGAAGTGTGGTGCTTCTTAGGGTCTTCAAGTGTTAGCTTAACTTGGGATAGGCTTCATCTAAAGTTGGACTGGGCTTTGGCCCATGTATTACACAAGATCCATCTTTCAAAAAGCAAGTCAAACAAAAATATGTTATGTTATGTTATCTTACCAATGCATTGAGAATGAGTTTACAAGTAACATAGTTTAACATAAGCTATACTACAACCATTGACAGATACTCATAATATAAATGGGAAACAGTGTAGTTACCACATTGAGTCAGCTAACTTATTGCATATTTTATATATCTAAAATCAATATATTTCAATTGTTGCATGACATTATAATTGATTTTAGATTAAAAGAAAAAGGTAAGAGGTATAAATCCAAGTTGTGATTTAAATTGATTGATAGCATAGTTTATGTTTAATTTTATAACTTGAGATTTACTTTAGCAATATTTCTTCCCTTGCACGATACATTTTTTTTATATTTGATTTTTCATTTTTAAGTTATTTGGTTTTTATGTGGTGACCTAAAAACAAAATGTACTAAGTACGTGTTGACATTAAAGATATATTAAGGAATCAATTGACCGTCCGTGTGGCCTTCACTTTTTTCCCTTTAGTTTCTCCTCTCACTCGAAATTTACCTTTTCATGCGTTCGGTCTCCTCAAAATTTCAGATCCAAGTTCACACACCTATTATTTGCTTTTATTCTTTGTAGTAGACGGCTTCTAATGCATGCCTTAGGCTCTTTAAATTTCAAAGGCTTGGATTCGGGCCTTAAGCCCATGTGACCAATACACATTAAGGGCATTGGGCCTTAAGCCTTTTGGTCCATCCTATTATTTGGATCTGTTTAATTGTGTTTAAATTGTATAAGCCCAAAACAATTTATTACAAAATACTAAAGTTATAAGGTACATTTAAAGTATATTTTAATACTTTATTAAATCATTTATTATGATTTTATGGAAGTGGAAGGTTATGACACGCTTATTTTAGAAAATTAATGACATTTATCATCTCGTATAGGTTACGAGCTACGACGTGAATTTGAAAGCAGTACTAAGAGAAAAGCAGCACTAAGAGAAAATCAGCATGATCATACTTTTCACATATGTACGATAAACATATTTTATAAAAATATTACGTATGTATGGCCATTATTTGGATACTTTTTTTTATGTACCTAGTCATGATACAAAAATTATGAAAATTCATACATGATTTATGAGAAGGATTATGCATTAAAATTATTTATAAAATGTCATAATTTTATGCATTAAAATTTATTTATGAAAAGCCATGATTTTATGTGAGAATGTATAAAACTAGTTATAAAAGGTCATGAATTCATGTGAGGAAGCATGCATCACGACATATTATAAAAGTATGTAATTTCTTCTGAAATCTATATTATGATAAGTATGCAAGTATGATAAGATATGTAAGCGGCTTATGTATGGGCATATTGCATTGTTAGGTCGTACATGCTGGTAGTGTACCTAGTATGTCTTCCTTATGTATGGATTCCATAACCCGTGGCCACGGGCGGAATCAGAATCTTTTAGATTTTTTAACTCTAACTCACGGAAGTCAACAGTGGGTAATTGCTTATGTATGTACGATATGATAAGATATGATACGATATGATAAACAAGTTCACATTTTTATGAAAAGTTCATGTTCTCAACATTTATGAAAAAGTTATGTTCAGCATTTTTTTGAAAGATTATGTTCATGTTAGTATATATGTTTTGAGAGAACTGATGAGTATTATTTTTACCATATGATATGTTACTTATTGAGTATTCAACTCATTTTATTTCATTCACTAACATTAAGTACCATAAACATATAACTTCGCTCTGATATTCTTTAAAAAGAACCTATTCGAAACTCGTTTACTATTTTTCGTTAATTCAGAGGTTACCACTCCATATTTAATCATTCTAGAGTGAATAAATGAATTCCACTAGAATACTTTCCAACCTAACATATAGGGTAGTGATAAAACAATTTTCATGCAAATGATGAAATGCAATGAGTGGCACAAAAATGGACCAAAAATGATATGATAGTTCATACAAAAATGACAGCTATAAAAATGAAATTTATCAATAAATCATAAATAATCAATCATGGTATACATTAAAGGCCAACTTATAGATTTTTGAAGTTATAAGTGATGTACTAACTGTAAAATAAACTGTTCTGAATTAGAATCTAATTTAAGGAAAATGAACATTGAAAATGGTTTTATTTTTACAATATTCATGTTCGTTTCAATGTTGGATAGCTTCATTACATCTCTAATATTGGCTCGTTCATCTCTCAAAATCGAGAGCTACATGCAGATTATTTTTGCAATCTCAAAAACATCTCATTATCTTTTCTACACATCAATAGCAAGACACCATTCCTTGCATGATCATGGTCTGTGGAACGGTGTTTAAAAGAGTTAAATGTGAATTGGAGAAGGGTTTGAGCATTTATGAGGCTAAGAAGCGATCTGAGATGTTTGGTTTAGATAAGCAAGTCAAAGACAATGGCACAACAATTGTCAGTGGAAGTTGTCTTTGTATGGTTGTTAGTATGAGAAAGAACACTAAGACCGGGAATATACAGAATCAAATACATGATACTTATTAGGAAGGGAGTGACAACCCTTTGAATAATAAGCTGTATGAATTTGGGAGCAAGTATAAGAAAGCAATTGGACTAGTTCGGCCTATGTGTTTGGAAATATGATTGTTAATTATTTGACACAACTATGATGATTGTAACTTTTATGTTTTGCCTAAAGGATATGCTATGCTTTTGGTTAGAGATTTGAATGCATATGTGTTATGTCATAAAGATATATGATTCAGTCTTATACATTGAAGTTGCTTGTTGAGTATTTGATGATAATATGATGTTTTAATGACTTGCACGTTTTGGCCTACACTTGTTTTCACATGATAATAATGTAAACTTGTAAGATCATATGAGTTATATATTTAGCTTTGAGAAGAAATAGAACTAGGAGATATGATGTGGAGATTTTATTAAAGAAGAGCATGTTAGTAGACTTTATGGTTTTCATTATACCTTGAAAAGTGACTTCGCATGTTTGTTTGAATAAATACTTAAGTAAATACATTACGTTATGAGATAAAAATGATGAAAATGATCACTTTAGATTACCTAAATGATTCGGCCAAGACCTTTTAGAGTTTTATAGAATTGGATTTTTATACTTCTAAGCGTGAAATGGTTATGTTTATATGAAATGAGATATGTTTGTATGTTCTAATATTTCAAACAATATTTTGAGATGCATGCTATGAATGAGATTATGTGCAGAGGCGGACCTACTTGGGGGCTTGGGGGGGCTACAGCCCCCCCAAAGATTCTTCAAAAAATATATATATATATATTATATAAGTTTATATATTTACATATATATAATATTAAATTATTTCTCAAATTATAAAAAAAAAATTAAAATTAATCAATTTTATATATTTACAATATTAATACACATATAATTTTATTCTAACTTTTAACTTTATTGAAATTCAAATTTCAACTCACCTAATCTCATAATTATTTTAACAATCTAATTCTAAAAAAAATATGATTATAAATTTATATGATTGTCAAAATTGATTAATTATACTTATATATTCACTCTAACTTAATTGTATGATTATGAGATATAGTTTATTAAAAATCTAACATCGATATATCAGTAGTTATTAGAAATTTTTTATAATTATTCTTGATCTATAATTTTTTTAAATCAAAAAATAATATGAGCAAGTAAAAAAATTGATTTTTTTTAAAAGAATGTAGATAATTCGAAGAGTAATACATTTAGAGAGTTCGATAACGAAAAAATGTGATATTTCTATCGAATCCTTTTAAAATTTATATATAGTACACATTTTATCGTTCGCCCCCCCAAATACAAAATCCTGGTTCTGCCCCTGATTATGTGATTTGGCTTCTGTAACTTGCATGGATGAGTCAATGTTTGCATATGAGTCCATGTCATACGTCACACTCATTTGAGTTTATGTTTTGAAAAGAAATAGTCAAAAAATTTTATAACGACCCCAAATCCTAGGACAGAAAAAAGGCTTAACAGAGTTCCATGTCCACTCAGGAGCACTTAAAGTCAATTAGAACCTCTAGATTGACAAAATACAATCGACGGATCTCAATAGTTCCTATGGAAGGATATTGTAGCGGAATTGTGCCTAAAGTTAATAGGTGCATTTCACAATGAAAGAGAAATTTGTGAATTGCCGTTTAAGAGTTTATAAGATGTAAGACGTAGTCACCTCAATTAAGTAGGACGTAGGTTGATGAGTAACTAGTTGGGAACATACGGTACTTAGGGGAGTTGTGAGGTATCCAAATATGTTAATGATATGACATGATGTGAACAAGAAATTTGAGCCTCATGATATGAATTGTTATGGTACGAAATAATACGATATGACATGGCATGATACAATATGTTTTGATATGAATCTTGACATGAAATTATGAGACTTGGTCTCCATGTCATATGTTTGATGTGATATGAGTTTGTATGATATGTGATGATATGAATAAAAATCTAAACTCAAATGATATAAACATGTGTTAAGAGCTAAAAGAAAAAATGTGATCGTTACAAGAAAGTCCATGATGCATAACGTGAAGTTTTAAGTTCTATGTACATGTCCATATATTTGTTTGCGTTTACCTTTATTTGCCTATAATATCTGTAGTATATTGTCTATTTACTTATTGAAATTTCTTGAAATCTCATTGTGGTAATTTCTACCATCATTTCTCTCCCGTAATGGTAGAAATTGTTGCAAACTTAAATGGGGAAGCGCGAGAGATCGACTCTTAAGAAGGTTCAAGAGGCCCTCATGAGCCTTGCGGTTCCCTCAGAGTCATATGCTTTAGACAAGCTATAGGTAATCGACCAATTCTTAGTTGAGATGATGAAATTTTTTGAAAAGTTAAGAAGGATTCTGAGCCAAGGAAAGGCCAAAAGGACTTATCCAGTAGGACCATTAGTACTACCTTTTGTGGAGTTATCACTTAGTTTATTTTGATAGCTTGTTATATTTTAGGATATGGTCCCTGCTTGTTTTGGAATACTAGATGCTAGATCTTTTAATGTGCATTTGCTATATAAGCTTTTTAGGATATTTGTATTATTGTGGTACCATGTGATATTATATTATATCAACATTTGCCTTAGTCATTAGAAAATAATTTTTTTCACTACAAATTTTATTACATACTGCTAGTAAGTTAGGAGCATTGCATCCTATTTGTCATGTATGTGGAGTTTGTAACATTGTGTTACGTGTCCACGTGTACTCAATAACCATAAAATTTTAAGCGAAAGTTGGAGTGCCGACATTAGCAAGTTATTATAACCTGTCCGTAATTCTACTGATGCATAGTTGTGCTCCTCCAATTGTTTCAAGATTCCTTCTTGCTCCCTCAAATATTCTTCTTGTTGTGCCTTCAAGACTGTTGCTGCTCGAGTATTCTATGCCATGAGAGGATTAGTCTCTTTGATACCAATTATTAAGGTTCTGAGATTCCCTCAACTCAACAACTAGAATTAAGAAATAATAAAAGATAAAGAAACATGAAAACAACTCAAGAATTAACAAAAAAACATAAGAATCAAAACCAAGAAACTGCTTCTCATTTATTGAAAAAGATCTTCGAGTAATTTCCAAACTCCAAAGATTCCACATCAATATTTAGAATGAGAATGACATTTCTTTACTTCAGTATTTTATAATTATGGCTACTAACAATGTAATACATTGTTTTATTATAAAACCATATTCACTACACACTCATATTACTAAGTTCACTATTTACTATGTTCTTACGTAAAAGCATTGTTCCAATAGTTATAATGTATGTTGCGCAAATCCATTAGTCTTACTCTCCTCTTCCTCCACTTATATAAATACACATAAGAAACTTGAGGAAATAACAACTATAGGAGATTACACTCGATTAAAACCCATCTAAACAAAAATCTTCTTCCCTCCATCTCTTTCTATTTGCAAGTGCAACTCACATATGACATATCTTGTTTTATATTCAACCCAATCTCTTTCTCTCTCTCCCTACTTCACAAGTCCCATGGGACTCTTTTCGGTAACAAAAGTCTAAAAAAACAAAAGATTAGCCAAAAAGGTAGAAATTACGGGTTGGAGGAAAACCCAAAGAAGAACTGAGCTTAACCCAACATTCAACCAAAATATTAAAAAGAAAATACAGTCAAATTGTGAAGTGTTCAAATCATAAGAGAGCTAACCTTGGGGAAAGTGCGTATCAAAGAAGTAAAGAGATAAACACTAGTGACCATGAAAGGAAGAAGTTATATCTCTGTCATAGAGTTTTCGAGGATAGAAACTGTGAATTTGTGAAGTGGGTTCGAAAACACTAATTCGCACAAAATATACAACCCAACACAACAAAAATCATTGATTTGCAGTAAAAAAAAGTTTGTCATTGCAAAAAACAAAAAGAAAAACAATTCAGCAATAAAAAAAAAGAAATACAAGAGTTTTTGAAAACAAAGCATGCGCAAGCATATATACTCTGCTATTAATAATGGTGCCGATCATCAATCCCCCTAGAAATCAACATATATATAGATAGATAGATACATTACAAAAAATATTTAAGATTGAATAAGATTAGTGAGTAGGAGAGAAGATAGAAAGGGAAAATGGAAGAAGAGAGATGAGAGGCCATTGGAGAGAGAAAAGAAATGAAAAATGGTAAAGGAGAAAGAAGACGGGTTTCTATTGGGGTGTAGGCAAATGTATGGTAATGGTGATAAAATGCTTATGTAGCAGACTTTTATTGGAGGACTGGTTTTCTTCCTAAAACAGATGAGTTGGCCTCTAGATTTTCTCTTAATTGAAATGCATCGTTTTTCCATTTTTGTTAATTCTATAACTTTTCATTCCTTCTTGCTAACTTCGACTTGCAAACGCTTTATGCCCACTCACTCAAACTCTCTCTCAATCAGCCCATCATTCTAGAAGCCATTGAAGTCCAATCTTAACTCCATTGTCCACCTTTAGTTTCAAGTTCCCTTCACTTAAGGATCAATTTCTTATAACTCTCATGTCATCCCTTTACATCCCTAGAGCTTAACCACTTTTAGTGCACAAAGAACTCTGATTGATTGCTCTCTATCATTGGAAGAAGTACCCACCAACTCCACCTCAGTCCAACTCTTCCTGTCTTGGTACCTCTTTTTCCTGCCTTTCACCAAAGCATTGTAATTGGTTACTAACAAGTTTTGAGTCCCAAGGTGTTAAAATGCAAGTTTTCAGCTCATGGGTGTTTGGTTGGTGTGATTATAATAAGAGTTAATTTTGTTATGGCTTAACATAAATATTAGAAGTTCGAAAGGGACACATATTTCTTTATGGTCTAGTTTCTTCATGCCTAAATATGTTGGGAATAAGCATATTTATGATATTGCTCTTAAAGGCACAAACTCTTGGAAGATGATTTTCAAAATTATCCTGTTGGTGATGGAGAAATTGAGATGGAAAATTAAAGATGGTAAGGTTTCCTTTTGGAAAGGTAACTAGTCTAGATATGGGTCTTCGGTTTCTAATCATCAAATCACTGAGTTATTACATCTTTTATTGGAAGATTACAAATCTGAGAATGGGTGGAATTTAAACTAATTTTTTTGGCCTATGGGGCACAATAAAACTGTTGAATTGACTAATGAATTGGTGCTATAAAATTTGGATTTGATGTCTTAATTTGGTTTTCTAACCCGAATGGTAAGTTCTCTACTAAGATTGCTTGAGAATATATTAGCACCCATATTCCATAATTCCCTTGGACGAAATGGATATAGCATTCGAGTATCCCAAAAAAAAATTCTATCACCCTATGGAAGGCCATGCATCAATGCCTTTTAATGGATGACCGTGTTCTTAGAGTGGGCATCCCTCTAGTTTCAAAATGTGATTGTTGTTTGAATGAAGTTTATGAGGACTTTAATCATGTGTTGGCTCAAAGGGTGTTTGTGGAACAAGTATGGAACTTATGTACATTGCATCTTGGATTGCCAAAAATGCATGGAAGGAGCAGGTGTTATGTTGGCATAGGCATGTTCAGAATTCCTCCCATAAAGGTCAGTTAATTACATGGAGGTTGTGGTGGAAAGATGTAAGGCAAAGACGAAAAACCTAATGGAATTAGTCACTTCAGTTTGGATTTTAATTAAACATTGGCTCAGCTGGGTGGCCCTCAAACCCAAGGATGCAAAAGTCCTATCTCGGAGTGATGAGTCGCTGTTAAGCAGCATGAATATCCCAGTAAAACATGTTGTGAACCGAGTGTAAAGGCAAGTCATGCGAATATCCCAGTAGAAAGTGTCGTGAAGCTCAATGTCGATGGTTGTTCCTTGGGGAATCCGGGGGTATCGGGAGTTGGGAGTGTAGTGAGAAACTCAAATAGGGAGGTGTTTTGTTGTTTTGTTATGGCTTTGGGGTTGTGTACTAATAATGCTGTAGAAGTGATGTGTTTGGTATATGGTTTTCGGCATATAGATATGTTGGGTTACCGAAATGTTGAAATAGAGTTGGATTCTCTTCTTGAGATTACTTGGCTACGAAAGAAGAAATGCAGTTTGTGGTATTTGGAGGACTTTTGGGAAGAGCTTTTTGAAAGGTTAGATGGGCTAAATTTCTCAATTTATCCCTTTTACAGAGAAACAATATTGTGGCGGATGGTCTGATAAAATTGGGCGCAAATGGTTCTAATGGATTGTAGTTTTCTTCTTCGAAAATTCCAACTTTAATAAGAGGTCTAATAAGGTTTAATAAAAGTTACCTACCTTATCTTTGAAATATTTAATTGTGATTGTAAGGTTTATTGTTTATAGTTTATTGGTTAGTGGACTGGATTATTGTAAAGACTTATATTATTTTATTGGTAATTGTTTTGCACCTAGATTTGGCCTTTTTGCTTATTTGTAAACCCTTAGGTATTTGATTTGTTTTACAATTTTCCTATGTCATAAGTAAGGATTTATTAATAAAGTGCCAGAAGTACTACCGTCCTTTTGTAAAAAATAAAAAATAAATTACAAGTTCAAAAGGAGCCAACAGATTGATGATTTTTAAGTGTTAAGAGTTCTGAATTATGGACTAATGATGAATCTAAGAACACTCAACCTGAACTTGGGATTTAAGGAAAGTCGAGGCATTGAGATATGCAACATTATTCATGACAATTAATGAATAAAATTGATATGATCGTACCTGAAATATAATATAAAACTTGTACTAGATACATTGCATCCCAATTTAAACTTTTCATAACCATTATAAAGTACTCATGTTACAAAAGATATGTCATGAAAGCATTGCCAACCATTTACAAATATACACGTCCCAAAATGGTAAATAATTATAATACCAACCTTCTAAGAAACTCTTAGCCCATAAACTCTCGATTGTTCATCTCCTTCTCTTTAGCCTGGTCTTATTCTATTTGTTCCATAATAAAATCCATGATTTCAAGGATCGGGAGTGTAACGAGACTATCACAATGAGATTATAACAATATCAGTATACATTAGTTCTAATATTAAACTCATGATAATCATGCAATGACATATATTAATAAATATGTACATGGATATGAATGCCAATGGACATATTAAAAAAAGACTTATTTCACTTTCTTTAAAATCTCTAAAATTCTGACATAATATTTTTATCTTTCTAACACCAGAGCCTCTCATCGTAAATGTGTGCACATCTAGTTTCATCACATATTCACATAACATTATCCCAAGAATGCATTTAGCATCTCTATTGTTAAAAGAAATAAACAAAGTATGGGCAATGTAAAAGGAAAGAGACAGAGAGAAGTGTTTGAGAGAAAATGTGTTCACATCATTTGCTATGTTTTGAGCCAACGACTTTTATACAAGAATACAAATCTGAAAAGAGAAAAGACAAGTAATGTTCATTATTACTAACTATACATAATTTACACTCTTGTTTATAGACATTGCTCCCTTATTAGTTCTGCCAAGGGCATGCCATGGAAGTGACAACAGTAGTGCTCTGCTCTTATCTACCCATTTCCTGGGTTTTTTGTGAGATGTAAGATTGATTGGCTATCACAATATAAAAATACAGGCTAGGTGTGATGTATGTTTAGGCCTTTTAGTAAAGAGATGAGCCAAATGATCTTACAGTTAGTGTATGCTAAGGCTCGATACTCTGCTTCTGCTGAAAACCTTGACACAATAGCTTGCCTTTTAGATTTCCAACTAATCAAAGAATCACTAATAAAGATGCAAAAACCAGTCACTGATCATTTGGTTTCTGGACATGCTGTCCAGTCTAAATCGTTAAAGGCTTTTATGTGTAGAGAGGATTGAGATGAGAGGAAAATTCCTAGCCCTACAAAACCTTTTAAATACCTTAGAATTTCGTAACCTACATATATGTGTGCTTGTGTTGTTCTATCCATGAATTGACTGAGAATGCTTATAGTGTATGAAATGACAGGTCTGGTTATTGAGAGGTAAATTAATCTTCCAATCAACTTTCTATAGCTTGTGTGGTCAATTAAAAAACCTGTGAATGAATGTGAGAGTTTATGGTTAACTTCCATTGGAGAATTGGCTACTTTATAGCCGAGGAGACCAGCATTCTCAAAGCTTTCAAATGAAGATTTCCTTTGGAATAAATGTATGTTAGTTGCCAATCTAGCCACTTTCAAGCCTAAGAAATATTTCGGGATGCCTAAATCTTTCATTTTGATTTAAGAGTGCAAATAAGTTTTGATAGTGTCAATATCTCCCATACGAGAACTTCTTATGATTATGTCATCCACATAAACCAAGAGGGCTATAAAACCATTCTTATCTTTTTTTGTGAACAAAGAATAATCAAAGGATTGTTGGAAACCAATTAAAGTAAGAATGGAAGAGAATTTCAAGTATCACTGCCTAGAAGTCTATAATCTTAATTGTGTGACTCCCCCTTGCCATAGAAACCAGAAGGTAATTCGTGTAGATTTCTTCATCTAAATCTCCATGAAGAAAAGCATTATGCACATCTAATTGGTGAAGATGCCAACTTTAAATGGCTGCCAATGTTAAAAAAACTCTCACTGTTGTGAGCTTTGCCACGTGACTGAACGTCTCTTGGAAATCAAAACCAACCTTTTGTGTAAATCACTTTGCCACCAATCTAGTCTTATGCTTTTCAACTATCCCATCAGACTTTAATTTCACCTTATATACATATTTGCAGCCAATTGGTTTCTTTCTTAGAGGAAGAGTTGTGACTGTCTAGGTTTTGCTTCCTTTCAAAGCTTTTAATTCAATCCTCATTGCATCTTGCCAATGTTGATATTTGATAGCTTCATGGTAGGTTTTATGTAAAAGGGAAAGGAAAAAGGGCATATGATTTATGAGAGGGGGATAGTTTGTCATAAATGAGGTATTGCTAAATAGGATGTGCAGTGGGGGTAACAAAGATATGTGAATTTGCAAAGGGATGTGAATTTACAGCTGGGTGATAGTGATAATCTTGTAAATAAGTTGGGTTTTGCTTGATCCTATCTGATCTTCTGAGCAGAATGATAGAAGTTAGAGTATTAGTGATGGTTGTGGTGAGTCAAGAGATTGAAGGAAATTTTTAGAGGAAGGAATGGGAGTGAATGAAGAATTGTGGTTTTGTTTGTGTGATGGATGCTGATTGAAAAAATCATGGGAAGTAGAGATATCAAGATTGGATTGAAGTGTGTTAAAATGATGGTAAGGGAAAGAAAAAGGTTCTGCTTTTGGTAATACAGTGGGTAGAACTAGATCAATTGGTGGGTTAGAATTGGTATATGAGTTGGAGGTTTGAAAAGTAAAGCTAGACTCATAGAAAACAACTTCTCTTGATATAAAACAAGATTGACTTTCGAAATCATATAAATTATACCCTTGATCCCAACAGGATATCTTAAAAAAATGCACTTATTTGCTCGAGGACTTAGCTTTGTTCTGCTGTGTTTAAGGGTGGAAGCAATGCAAAAACATCCAAATACCCACAAGTGAGCATAGATTTGTTGTTCCAGACAGGGGTATAAATTATATTGATTATGTGAGTAGCAGTTAGAACTGCATCTTCCTAGAATTTGAGAAAAGGAGTAAGTAGCTTGAAAAATGAGGGCTCAAGCAATAGAAATGAGATGTTGATGCTTTCGCTCAACAACTCCATTTTGTTGTGGGGTGAACACATGACTTTTGATGTAGGATACTATTAGAATTATATAACTCAGGCATATTGAATTCAGGTCTATTATCAGACCTCACTTGTTTAATTTTTGCACTAACTTGAGTTTTAATCATGTAAATAAAAGTTTGTAACAAGGACCTAACTTCAAATTTAAGTTTCATAAGATAAACCCAAGTGATTCGACTGTGGTCATTCACAATGGTTAAAAAATAGTTGTGGCCTTGAATTGATGTAGTGGAGTAGGGCCTCCAAATATCATAATGTATAAGATCAAAAGGAAGTGAGGTAGAGGATGTTCTCAAATAGAAATGTTTTTTTTTTTTTTTTGCTAAATGGAAAATAGTGCATTGCATGTTTTCATTAGACTTTACATAAGGAACATGTGACTGAATTACATTCGTTCTTTAGTGTGATACATGTTCTAACCTAGTGTTCCAAAGGTCAAAATTTTATTGCATATTGACATTGAAGACACGATTTGGAGTAGGTTGATTGATTATGAAATTGAAAGGAGGTAACCTGTTGACAACAATGACATAGAAAGCTATGGATGAGAAAATAGAGACTATTGTATATTCTAGCAAGATAATCGTCATCTATGAAGAGAGGGCCTATATAAGACAAAATCTATTCAAAAAAACAAGGGAAAGAGATGAGTTGTGAGTGATCTTACTAACAAAAATAAGGTTGAAGGTGAAAGATGACACACATAGAACATTAGTTAGTCTTAGAGAATCTAAAAGCTTTATTATCCCAACATGAGTGACTCTAACTTGGGTCCTATTAGGCAACTGAACGTAAGCTCCAGTTGCACGAGTCATGGAGGTAAGAAAAGATGTAGAGCAAATCATGTAGTCTGTAGCTCCAATGTCAAGAATCCAAGGTGTAGAATAAGGATTGTTAAGTTTAAGAGAAGTGAGATGTTGATGATAATTAGCAGAAAAAATGGAAGAATTTGGTGCATTAGAAACAGTTGAGAGACAATATTGTATACCTGCCATATTAGAGCAGTAAGATGTACTAGTTGTGGTATCTATTTGAGTTGCAATGGAAGGTTCAGCTTGATTTGTTGATGGAGGAGCATTGGACTGTTTGAGGTTAAGTTGAGATGTCTTGGCATTGACAAGAGCAATAAGTTATTGAAGTTGAGCTTCAGTCAGAGGTAACTTTGGATGATTCACAAACCCTTTATCTTGGACTTGTAATGTAACTTGATTAGCTTAATATGTAAATGAGGGCATTCCCAGTTTTGATTTTGTGAACTTGAAGTTGGAAAGAAACCCAATCAGTCGATAGCATTTCTCCTTAGTATGGCCAGTCTTACCAAATCGGTAGTATGAGATTTTAGACCTCTCATTCTTCCTTGCATGATTATGAAAGGTAGCCAAGATTGAGGATTCAGAAATGGGTAGTGCAAGAGTTCTAGTCTCTCTTTGTCTTTCTTCCTACAAAATTATAAAGAAAATCCTATCCAAAGAGGGCATATGGCTCATAAGTATAATTTGACCTCTGATGCTATCATATGTGTCATTTAGTCCCATTAAAAACTTGAAAATGCAATCAATTTGTTGAGTCTCACAAATGGATTGTAAGGCCTTATACGTGCAAAGTCCACAAGAGCAATGGGGGAAAAGATTTATAGTTATGAAGTTCTTCCCAAATAGTAGTGAGTTGAGTGAAATAGTCACATATAATGAGTGTTCCTTGTGCAATCAAATCAAGTTGGTGTTGAAGTTGATATATTCTAACATTGTCTGGTTAAGCAAATCTGATTTTGAACTTTTCCCATTATCTCCTTAGCTAAGTCATTGTATAGAATATTGAATGCAATCTCTTTGGCTATAGAATTAAAGATTTAGGATAGTATGAGATTGTTACATGTCAACTAAGGTATGTAAAGAGCATTAGTGAGTTCTGATTTTTCAATGCTTCCATCTTAAAAACCCAACTTGTTTTTAATAGAAATAACTAAAGTGAATGATCGATTCCATGAGAGATAATTAGGACCTACTAAATGTAATGTGACTATCATAGTGTTAGTATTGTCATTGTGATAAAAAAAGAAAAGACTATTGGCATCCTCAAAAGGAGAGGAAGGTGTGCAAGATGGGTTTGATTTAGCCATTGAGTGATAGAGCTAGCAATGAAGAAAAGTAGGTGAAGGAGAGGTGATAGGTGAGATATGACTGAATAAAAGAAAGGAAGAAAATTATATATGAGTATGAGTTTCAGAGCTGGTTGTGATACTATGTTAAAGAAATAAACAAAGTATGGGCAACATAAAAGGAAAGAGACAAAGAGAACCAATTGAAGAATTGTTTGAGAGAAAATGTGTTGAGCCAAAGTCTTTTATACAATAATACAAAACTAAAGAAGAGAAAAGATAGAATGTTCACTATTACTAACTGTACATAATTTACACTCTTGTTTACAAACATTATTCCCTCATTAGTTCTGCCAAGGGTATGTCATGAACGTGACAACAGTAGTGCTTTGCTCTTATCTACCCATTTTCTTGTTCCCTGATTGCATTACTTGTGTGTTGACTGCTACAGAATTATCTTGTGCACCATGAGCAAACTTGACATGTCTCCATTTAGTTTTGATCTTTGTGATCTATTTCTATCCCCAACTAGCAGGAAGGCTCCTTATGTCTCGAGGCCATCACATATGTTTATCGCGGCATTGATTGTTTATCATCAACCTATGAGACACCACTCAATTCTTAAATATTTTAGAGTGGACAGAGAAGCTCTACTAGTATTATCCCCCATTGTAGCATTAATTTAAGGTCATGACATTTCATATATAATTTCATGCTGCTTTATGCAATGTACAATTTATGATAAAAAAAAAGAAGATATTTTTGCCAAAGGCAAATGCATTACAATAAGAATAGTTCATGTCTATGTTTAACAATTACGAAATAGCCATTCCCAAAATCTTAAAAAGTCGGATTCGAATGTCTTACAAGTTTTTTTTTTAACATAGATTTGTCATCTCGGTATTTCTTGACTGTTATCCGCAAGTTAGAATTATATAGAAAGTTGTTCTAAAGTCAAAAACCTTTGCTAAACACTGCCTAAATAATTCAATCCAAGCCATAAAATTCTATTTATGGTCTCCATATCTCGCTGGTCCAGTACAACTCCTTCATATTGCACAAAAACATCATTGAACCTCAAGCTGTTCAAGCCTAACCTTAAGTTCAAGGTAAACTCGTGCTTTGCTACCATAACGAGCACTTCATTAAAGTTAATGTTCTAACATATTTTCCAAAAGATGATTTTAAGGTATTTTGACTTAAAAGCACAATTCTTTAGGAAATCCAAAAAGGGAAACTACTAAACACACCAAGTAAAAGTTTATTCACACAAGTAAATACTCGAGATTCACACAAAATTCACATTTCACCCACTATTAAAAACCGATGTTACCATGTTTTACAGCTTCAAAATCAGTGACTAAAATAATCAAATCATCATCCAAACTCAAATACTAAATATGTCACCACATAAAACAGTCCAGTTTACATTACTACTCGGTAAAGCTTCAAAACAAAGGCTTCAAATTATTATCAAAACTTGATAGATTCAAGTTATGTACATTTCACAACACGTAAACACGTCCTACCCAAAGTTCAACTCTAGATCGATCGTCACCTTCAAACAGGAAAGCTTAAAATAGAGTATTACTTCATTACTCACCTAGCGTTTGTTAATCTTACTTACAACCTTTAGTATCTAAGGGTTAGGGGAACATCTGAGCAATTGCCTTTATCAGATGTTGAAATTTATCAGGTTTCCAAGTAGTTTGAGAGAGGTGTCAAGTGTGAAGAAATTATGGCATGTCAAGCCGCTAAAAAGTCCACTTTTTGTGTTCAGAAGAACAATACATAACAACAACATGTATAAAATATCATCCCAGGTTTCATTCTTCAAGGAAATTGACATATTATAACAACCAAAGTTCAAATAGTGGCTAAAATATTCCAATACCGAGAAAAGAAAATCAAAAGTAAAGAAAAGAGTTGTCGAGCTTATTGTGCAAGATCATCAAGTGCATGGGCTTAAACGGAAGTCTAACCGAGCCTTTCTCTGTTTTTAACTCTAGTTTGGCTTGACTAAGGAAGAAGATAAGGTGGGCGAGACTTAGAAGTTGCTTGGGTGGAGTTCTAAGTGTAGTTGGCAACCAAATAAAAGGAAGAAAGTGAAACTTATCAAACTATAGGCTTTAGCGACGATGACAAGTGTGTAATGCATTGTCAATAAGTTTTAATGTGTCAAATTTCTAAATGTGAAGTGTCGTGTTTTGTCGTGAAAGTGGTAACACATGCAATGTTCTAATCACTTGAAGAGCTTTACCATGCATGCATGCTAAAAGGTTTGTTTGGAACGTTTAACTCCCTGAGTTACCAACACATTGCCCACCAAGTTATCCTCGCCTAACATATTGCCGCTCAACATGTTGCTCGCTCAGCATGTCGCTCGCCTCTTGCCCACCTATCTTCCTTCATCACCTAATATATATATTGCTCGCTCCCTATCTTTGCCTACCATGTACATTCCACATCCGGGACAGTATTGTCCAAGGTCATAATAGCAAGAGCATTTGAGAGATTGTTGGCTTGATATGAGTGGTTGAATCGATTCCAACGGTGAAGTGCATCATGGCCATGTTAGCCACAGATTTGGCAAAAACAGAGATTGATTACGATCCTTGGAAATATCTGATATGAGGATTGGTCAGAAGAGGGTGAGGTTTGTGGTGGTCTATTTGATTGATAAAAGCCTTTGCCTTTAGAGGTAAAGTGATCCCACTGAGATCAACCAATTGTTTGAGTGATAAAATTATTATTTTTTATTATTATTTTGTATTTTTTAATTTTATTTAGTAATTAAAAATGTGAATATTAATAAAATTATTATTTGTTATTATTTTTTCTTAATCCAATGCTGAACACTTTTTATGGTTAGTCGATAGCTAAACTACTTAAGAGGACTATGGTTTTGATTGGTTTTGGCGAAAGAATGCCACAAGATTGTTGGTATCTTGAACATGTAATGTGATACCGGTTTCATAACTCTGGAGTAGATGAATGATTTCACCATACGTGGGCATTGGAGGCTTGAACATAGAGGTGCTAAATGATTCATACTTAACACCAAGGCTAGTGAGTATGGAGAACTTTGGTCTTGTCATAAATGGGCCTACCAATAGCAACAAGGCTATCACACACGCCTTTGAACTACCTAAGATACCAACAAGGCTATCATGGCAATAAAAAGTATTGTAATTATCACTAAGCCACCACTCCAATATTTGCTCTCCATACTATACATTACTTGGAAGCAATCTTAATTCCTAAAAACAAGAACTAGTTTTTGAATCACTCGTTCCTCTCTACATATTTAATAAAGGCCAATGGCTTCAACTATGAGTGAATTTCATTCATATGGCTATAAGATATACTAAAAGATGTAAACTCATTCACAAAATATGCATCTTTTCTATTACAATGTGACGACAATGCATTTTGAAAAGAAACCTATTTTTCACATAAAGATAACAATTGGAATCCTTGTATTTAGTATTTTGATTGAGGCCCTTAGAAGGGAATGATTTGGTATCTCATGAGCAAAATGAGCATTTAGGACATCCATGCTTCACTCGAGGGATCTATATATAGAGAATATTTTCCCATGTCTACCTATTTAGACCCCATTTGGTTGTTTAAGTGCACTGAGATTAATTCAGTTTAGTATAATTTTAACCTGAATGTAACATCCAAACACCAAACTTTTGAATCA
Source organism: Platycarya strobilacea (assembly GCA_036898215.1). Lineage (NCBI taxonomy): Eukaryota > Viridiplantae > Streptophyta > Magnoliopsida > Fagales > Juglandaceae > Platycarya > Platycarya strobilacea. The sequence continues at coordinate 19,385,617 of CM072555.1, read as the reverse complement.
CTAAACTTATCTCAACTCAAAATCTTTTTATACGTGAAATCTACAATTTTTTTAAAATCAAAACTTCTTTACACGCAAGATCACAACATTTTTTAAATTTTCATAAATATATATCTAAACACATTTAACATCCACACACATTTAAACTCATTTTAAGTAAATTTCACAAAACTTACCTTACAATCTCAACTCACTACTATTCATAAAAAAACTCAATTCATCTCAACTTAGCTCAACATTCAAAACACAACCTAAAGTCCTTCACATGTTATACTCGCACATTTATCTTAATTCTTCATTATGTAAATAGATTGTAATATTTGTAAATCATTGAAACAGAGTGAAGAAATAAAGATAAAAGAAACAAAGGAGCTCCTGTCCTATAGATCCAAACCATGCTTTATTTCTTATCAATGGAAGCTCAGTAAATATTAAGCAATGAAGAGTATTGATAAATGTAAATCCCAAGGACTTCTCCAAGCGCCCCCACTTTATGTGTCTCCAAAAGAGGCTCAGTAAATGTGCTCCTTATGGTGATTATTTAAAGGGTACTCTCATGAAATAAAAATATACACAGTTCATGTATGTAAGACTTCAATTGATATTGTACAATAAAAGCAAATATAACAAGATTAGGTAACAGATTGTTCTCCAATCATGCTAACATTGTCAAAGTGAGGCCAGGGTTTTTGATCTGGAGGACATGGAAGAGAGGAAGTTGACAAGAGAGGACATGGAACTTAAGGCCACATTCAGAACTTCATGTGAGCAACCTGGCTTCGCTATGTTCTGTACCTAAAACATAACATGCAACACAAAGCTTGTGTTTCAAGTCACTAAAAATAACAAAAGCATTATGCTAAAAAAATATTATTTACTGATTTTAGCTTTCAACAGAGCATGAAAAGATAGGATACTGATGTTTTACTGGGATCTATTCCAAGACTTGGGCCATAAGAGATTCAAACCATACCTCAACACTTTCTAGCAGGAAAACTCCATTCAATAGCATAAGGGGTAGTTTAAGACTTCTAGAAACTACACAAAACTAATATTTTTAGTTTGATTCATTACAGACCAAAAAAAAAAAAATCCATTTGATTCATTACAAAGCATGTGCTATGTCCCAAGATGAGACAACAAACAAAACCTTGAGATGGGATTTCAAAGGAACAAGATCAAACACACACTAAAATCAACTGATTTGGCATTCATGAGTCCTACATAAAAGCAGCGGTTTAACTTACCATGAGCAGATTGTTGATGTCTAAAAATACTCTTCTAAACATGAAAGGATAACAAAGTTTGGGTTACCCTAACTAGTTCACAAAAACAACTTACTATCTTCACAATAAATTTGTACAAATAAGCCCTTAATTTTGGTTTCTCCAGATGGGAGTGGCCTCCACTCCTAGAAAACCAAGAAGTTTCCTCTTGTTTTAAATCCAATGTAAGACGTGTGATGTATCCAATATATATATATATATATATATATATATTTTTTCCCTACAGATCGGGGATAGCCACGTCTATTACAACTGCCAGGCTAATATCCCTGAGGTTAACATCCCCTGCACATTTCTATCTCATCCACACCCACTCAAGAATAATATGTTTCTTAATCCAATTTTTCAAAAACCCAAGCCTCACAACTTGTCACTTCTTTTGCTTTCGATGAAAGACCAAAATATGTAACAAAACTATAACCTCAATCAGCTGGGAATCATTCCCTTTGGGTAGTATGAGATATGAAGTTCCTGTGCTTGATTCTCCATCGATAGGATAAGGAGTAATGGCCACTAGGAAATGATATTCTTCGTGATGGAAATGAAAGGAGGTGCAAAAGTAGCAAAAGGAAAGCTCATGGAAGACTTAGCAATAAAGTTTTTCCATCAGTTGGTGGGTGCAGTCAATTTTTGTCATGGTCATGAGTATCACACCAAGACTTTAAGGGCGATTATGATGACCTGTAGCTGAGCCCCCGAAATGAGAGAGAGCTTCAGAGGGGTAGAGCTTGGAGAAACCATCCAGAATGGTCGTTGAGCAGGTGCCAATGAGAGATATGTAGGGAGGGGTTAATCAGTTTATGCTGTTTGCATCAAGGGGTTGACCTGCCAGTGAGAATAGTTGTGAAATCATTTGTCTTTAGAATAAATCATGAATACATACCTTCCATCTGTCTTAAAATGGGAGGAAACTGCAGCATTGTCAATGGGAGAAAACTGCGGCATTGTCAATGGGAGGAGAGCTGTGCTCACTCTTTGAATAACTAAAAATGAAGATAATGGTAATTTTATTGTCAATTTACCATAAGGTGGACATCAAACTATTCTAATGATGATTATGGTGACTCACGGTCAGCTAGTAAGCAAAGAGTTTCCTGTTTTAAGTTTCACCGAAGGGCTTATTGCTAAGGAACTACATTTTCCCCAACCTGGTAAAGAACTATTACTTAGCATATACTTGAGAAGTGGACTTTTCATGCTTAAAAGGAAAAAAAATAGAGGCTAGGGCTGATTTACTTAACTTTATGGTTGACTAAAGAAACAATTTCAGCACAATAACTGAAATGTAATTAGCTAAAAAGGGCAAGCTTAACATTTGATGAATTTCCAATTATTCAAGAAGTTCTTGAACCATGTTGGTGATTTTTGTGGTGCATTCATGCTTCATATTGAACATGTAGATTCATAACACATGAAAACTCGTACAATCTTCAATTTTACACTTCTCTAGGTTTACATGGAGTTTCAGATTAGTGAAATTCTAGCAAAACTTTGTTTTCTACTGGTTGGTTTAGATCCTAAAAACCTTGTTTGCTTGTGTCATTTTTTTTCTGTAAAGACATATACCATTCATAAACTTTTTAGTTATCATCCTTTCAATATATTCTGCGTGAGATCGAAAACTATTTGTCAATTACTTACCAATCAGTCCACATCAGGAAATGACGAAAGGATTCTGCTAAAAAGGCATATATATCAATTTTCTTTTGCAAAACCTATCAATGAAAAAATTTCTTTTAAAAAGGTCCAAAAAAGACAATAACAAAATCAACTAGTCAAGGAGGCATAACTTTTTTTTTTTAATGGATAAGAAATTTTATCAAGACAAGTAGCAAGGCAAAGCCAAGTACATAGGAAGAATGCAAAACTGAACCTAGTTACAAGTCATGAACTAGAAAAAGAAACAAGGAAATCATGGACACTAGTTCCATTGAACACAATAGCTTAAGCCCATTGAAATAAGGTATTAAAGTAAAAACGTCTAAGAATATCCATCGAGCATCCCTTATCTTCTAAGGAGGTATATCTGAAGCTGAGGATGATGAACTAGAGGCAAACTTAGAGCTGGGGATGATGAAAAGAAGTAGAGCAATGTGGATTGAAGTTGTAGGTGGTCGCCTAGTGCGAAGGAGTAGGAAGGGGGCCTTAAGGGAATTGATGCGAACCATGCAAAACAAAGAGTAAACATAAGAGGTGGTTTTGGTGGGGGTGGAGTTGGCGATGAGATGGAAAAATGGTGGTAGAGATAGAGGGCTGTGATTAGAGAAAATGACTTCCTATTTGTTAAAGCATAAGCCATGTTTAGCCCAGGAAGGGGGAAGGGTTAAGGGAATTGGTGCTAACCATGCAAAGCTAAGAGTGACATGTGAGGTGGTATTGGTGGAGGTAGAGTTGGAGTTGGAGTTGGCGACGGGATGGAACAATGGTGGTAGAGACATAGGGCTGTGATTAAAGAAAATAATTTCCAATTTGTTAAATCATAAGTCATGTTTAGATCGAACAAATATAGAACAATGTGGAAAACAACTTTAACGAAAACGAATTCAACCTAGTAGGAAAACAATCATCAACTATGAACATAAATTAACAAAAAAAGAAATTGAAAAATGCAAGACTATAGATTATAGGCAATAAGCAACTTATAAACCAGAAAGGAGAGGATTGAAATAAAAGGATGAGGAACTAATGACTATAAAATTGAGATTTACCATGTCAAGGTAACCCTGCAACTCCTTTACTTTCTCCATATAGTCATGGTCGTTTGTGAACAAATCCATAGTCTTCTCTTTAGGATCTGCTTCATCCAATTGAGAGAATGATGAATTTTGATAGAGATCATCCATCAAAACACCTTTCAGGATTAGCTCCATTTTTTGGTATGAAACTGAAACAAATAAGAAGACACTGTGAACACTAAAGTAGTGGTTTTGAGTCTTGACTATAAGCTCCATTCATTTTTAAATGTTTTCAAAATTGCCACTTTAGTTTATACCATTTTTCTGGATAAGTCCGAGCGTAAGCCTCTATGCTACACACGCAAAAAAAGAGGTGGGAAGATATGTATAATACCATTGTTTAAATATACATGATGCAACAGCATAGGTAACTCGGTTATAACTTTTATTTGTTAATTTTCCTTAAGTCTCAAGAAAATATCAATTGAATTAGGCCTCCTAGAAAGAGCTTTTAATCTTATATTGTTTCATTGTTAGGCGTTTCTCTTGTATACTTGGACAATTTCCTTTGCGTGTATTGATACAATCTTTGATCACTTATCAAAAGAAAAGTCATCTTCCATTAAGATTGACCTATTCTCATTTGATTAATTTCACAAAAATATAACAATCAGGCATATAGACAACATTTTGGAGCCTATTATTATAGCTTGTACAACATTATAGGCAAGAGTAGCAAGACTATAAAGTGTCCCATAACAGCAATCAGCATGTCGAAATAGTAGACGAGAAAAACAGAACAAATACCCAGCAGCCAAAATTCTCCTCCTTGAGGAAATCCATTCTTTAGCAACCAAATTTCATATATCTTGACAGACCCAAAACATCTTAAAAGCCAGAAAGAACACTTGCTTTAAGCTTCTCCTTCACCCAACTGAGTTTCATTGCAAATGACCAAATTATCTAGCAGCAAACCAACTCTGGTAATGCTGCACCACAGCCTTCAATTTCATAGTAAGCAATGAACTTCTGATAGCATTGCTTTCTCTAGGTATCCACTGTCCCATATTCAAATGTTTTACATAGAGCGAGTTGATCTATAACATTTTTCTTCTCCCAGTCTTAATGGCTACTGACACTCCAAATCTCTCTCTTTCAGAACCACTTTTTTTTAGCTCCCTCCATCCTGGAATAAACACAAGTATGGCTCAGCAACAAAACCAATCAACAAATGGCTAAAACAAAAGCTAGCCTTTTTTTTTTTTTTTACTTATCAAAAAAAGAAGGCTAGACAGGAGGGACTGCCCTCCCTCGAAAACAGCCTTCTATGGCGGATTACCAGAGTTTGTGGCTAGGGAGAAAGCAAGTGAGTTCTCGGGCTGGCTTAAAAGATTTTCTTCCTTTTCCCTTGAAGAAGTTAATTCATAGATTGTTTTATTCTGGGAAGTCTACCAAAATAAAGAATATGCTTGAGCTGTGAAATCAAAGTATGAACAGGAAACAAAAGCCATTGTTTGATAGACTGCTTCAATTCTAATGATCTTTCACCCAATTTGTGTGTTCTCTTTACATGTAACAAGAAGAGAGAGATAGGCATTCATAATCAAGCAGATAGATATGATGGCCTCTGGTAATATCTCTCAACAATGCGAGGAGACTTCCTGAGCTTTTTTAGTTTATTTCCTGCATGTTTTTCTTGTTATTTTCCTTACTTTTATAGTGTTTTCTCTATAGTCCTTGGAGTTACTGATCTTCTGCTTGCCGGACATCTCCAACCACCACGCGCTAGACAGATGAAGTCTACAACCGCCGATCTATGGGAGGGGAGGAAGAACGAGACCAAATGTGCGGTGCGTTGCTTTCATGCGCCTGAGGGGGTGTGCGTGACCACCACGTGCTGCAACACTTGGAGAGCCTCGTTGCCGACACGCAGCACTTTTGAAATCAGCAGCTTTTAATCTTCTATTCTGTCCTTTTGGGTTTCCTTCCAGTGCAGTGCGTGCTCCTCACGTGCCGCCACAATAGGTTGTCGCCCTTTTCCAGTGTATCGGTTCTCTTATCTTCCTGCTTTCAATAATCAACGATCAAGAGGATGTGGATGTGGATGTGGATGTGGATGTGGATGCGATAGCCTCCTTCGGCTGGAACAAATCAACAAAATGCAGCGCACCTTTCTCAACTGCGACTTTTAGTCATAATTTATAGTTTGTTTATTAGACAATGTCAAGACCGCTTTTGAGCGGCTAAGAAAATTTGTTGGATTGCATGTGGAGACTGGTCTGGGAACTGAAAATCGTGTGTCAGGAATCTAGATCGACCCTGACTCAACACTTAGCTCGAGTGAGATCTCGCTTGACACTGGCTCAACCATGGATAAAGTAAAATTCAGACAAAGATCTTGCTTGACACTCGCTCAACATTCCACTCAAGCGAGATTCACAGGAATTCGGACTTAGGGTTTTCATCGCCATTTTAGCTATAAATACGTTGTATTTGACTGGTTAAACACGGTTTTTCAGTATATTCTGTGAGAGAACAATTGCCTATTAAGTGCATATTATGTGAGAGAGCAAAAAGCCCTAGAGAGTGAGTTGAGATTGAGTGATTGTAATCTGCTCTGGTTAATAAGATTTCTGCAACTCTATGGACGTAGACAATTTGCCAAACCATGTAAATCTTGTGTCGTGGAATTGATTGTGTTTGTTTTCACTTTTCTTTGCCATTGTTGGTATGTGTGTTTCGCCCACCATAAAGCACAACAACTAGTATTAAGATCCAAGGTTAGATCTGAAAGACAATGATGGCTGTAGATCAAGTGAAAGTACGTGGGATCGAGAAGTTTGACGGCACTAATTTTGGGTATTGGAAGATGCAGATCGAGGATTATCTCTACGGGAAGAGGCTCCACCTTCCATTGTTGGGAAAAAAGCCGGAGAACATGGCTGATGCTAAGTAGACCCTGTTAAATCTACAGGTTCTGGGGATTGTTTAGCTGAGTTTGTCTAGAATAATGACATACAATGTTAGTAACGAGAAGACCACTGAGGATCTCATGAAGACTTTGTCAGGTATGTATGAAAAGCCTTCGGCGAATAATAAAGTGCACTTCATGAAGAATTTGTTCAATTTGAAGATGTTGGAAGGCATGTTTGTGGCCCAACACCTGAATGAATTCAACACGATCACAAATCAATTGTCGTTTGTGGAGATTAAATCTGATGATAAAATCAAAGCGTTGTTTTTTTTGCATCTCTACCAAATAGTTGGGAGGCCATGAGGATAGCTGTGAGTAGTTCAACCGGCAAGATGAAACTGAAATACGACGACGTACGTGCCATGATACTTGCTTAAGAGGTACGTAGAAGAGACTCCGATGAGTTTTTAAGTTTGGGATCAGCCCTGAATATTGATAGTCGGGGCAGAGGATATGATAGGTTAGGTCTAAGAGCAAAGGGAAGAGTAAAACAAGATCTGGACAGCAGATCACGTGCTGAAGTTATGGCAAGCCGAGCCACATCAAGAAAAATTGCAGGAATCAATAAAGTGTTATAGATGATGATACGAATGTAGTGGTAGAAGAAATTCATGATGCCCTACTTCTTGTAATGCACAGTCCGATTGATGATTGGGTGTTAGATTTAGGAGTATCGCTCCATAACACTTCACATCAAGAGATCATGCAGAATTATGTTTCTAGTGATTTTGGAAAGATGTATGCGGCTGATGAAGAGGCACTAGATGTAGTGGGAGTGGGTGATGTGCGCATCACACTTCCAAATAAGGGCGTGTGGGCTTTACAACAAGGTAGACACATTCCAAATCTAAAGAAAAACTTGATTTTTGTGAGATAGCTTGATGATAGCAGTTGTGCAGTAGCGTTCTTTAGAGGAGTTTAGAATATCACTAAAGGTGCACTCGTTTTAGCGTATGGTAAGAGATCTAACTCTTTGTATTTGACATCAAAGTCCAGTGATGTGCTGAGAAATACAAGAGTGCAAAAAGGCAAGTTTGATCGCGCAAAACCTATGAGGAAGCCAAAGGGAGTCAGTTTTGTCATTCCTCATGTAAGCCTAGAGAAGATGGTTGAGATTGCCAAGAACGGTTCGAGATCGGATATTCTTAGTACAGTGGGAGTTGTGAATCGACCAATGGATGTGCTGACTAAGGGCGATGTGCGTGAGAGATTGAAGTCGGGTTTGACTTCAATTTGTTTTCTGGCTTGTAGACAGGAGTTGTGAGTTGCAAAGATGATAGGGCTTGATTGGAAACTAGGGATGGCATGTGGAGACCTAGTCTCCAAGTGAGAGATTGTTGGATTGCATATAGAGACTGGTCTGGAAGCTGAAAATCGCGTGTTAGGAATCTAGTTCGACCTTGGCTCAACACTTGACTCAAGCGAGATCTCGCTTGACACTGGCTCAACCCTAAACCCTGGATCGAGCGAGATTCAGACATAGATCTCACTCGACACTCACTCGACATCCTGCTCAAGCGAGATTTGCAAGAATTTCAGAATTAAGGTTTCCAGTATCGTCTTTGCTATAAATATGTTGTATTTAACTGGTTAAACACGGTTTATCAATATATTCTATGAGAGAATAATTACATATTGAGTGCATATTATGTAAGAGAGCAAAAAATCCTAGAGAGTGAGTTGAGATAGAGTGATTGTAATCTGCTCTGATTAATAATATTTCCTACAACTTTGTAGACTTAGCCACGTAAATTTTGTGTCGTGTGATTGATTGTGTTTGCTTTCACTTTTATTTGCCATTGTTGATGTGCGTATTTTGCCCACAACAAAACACAACAAAATTAGACTAGAGTCAGTTTATTAGCGAGATAGCCCGCTTTTTATTTTCTTTTCACATTTTTTTTTGCTTATTTTAGGATGATTGTTGGCGACTCCCACCCTACTGAATATTGTGTCGTTGTATCTAATAATTTATCTATAAATGCTAACTTTGAGAGGGGAAAAAAAAAATTTCTTCAAGGGAATAACAAATTCAGATATCCAAAAAGGCAGCATTTCGAGCACAAAACCCTACTATTGTAACATCATCAACTACACCTTTCAATCTAATAAGCATTCACAGTAGACTTGACAAATCCATTGTTCGGCTTTATTTTAGCTAGTTACCTTAAAAAACAGTCTACAGCAGACTAGCTAAATAAAAAGTAAAAACTAATATTCGAGGGCAAGAAGTAAGACAAAATTCAGTTATTTGGATTATAGAGAAGCATTCCGTCGATCGCTCGGCGAGCGTTGTCGGACACCAGTAAACAAACATGTAAAGCTTTGTAGAAATAAATAAGATCTAGAAGTTTCAGAAAACCACGTACATAAATAAGGTTTTTTTTTTTTTTTAAGAAAGTTTCTAATCGTTTCTGGTTGTACCTTTTTGGCTTCGCCAGTATATTTTGAGGAACAATCTGGGAACTTAGGGGCAGGGGACGGTTCTGGTCCCTGGACTTTGCTGCGGTCGAATCATCTGTTCTCTATAGAACACTCAGGGTGAACCGGGACAGTCGGCTTTTAATGGAAACAATTCTTCTCCCTTCACTCGAGGTACACAAGCGGTGGGGAGTCGGCTGATTATGATAATGCCAAGTAAGCTGATATTAATTAAAAAAAAAAAAAAAACCTTCTCATATGTTACCGTGTTCCCGAAGTTGAAAAAAAAAGATAGAAGAAAATCACGTCTGTGTTGCTGTGCTTCTTAGCTGCCGTCCATTAACCCCAAACCTCAGCATTTGTTTTAGAATAATGTTAGGAGTATCTAATACTCATAATACATATTTATATTAAATATGTATTATGATATTTTAATAATACATATTTTCTCTTTATTTTAACTTTTAAAATCTGATTTATAATATTAAAGAGTGAGTTGAGTTTTATTTTAATGTATTTTTAATTTTTTATTATATTTTTTAATTTTTTATATAAAATATAAATCTCAATACATATTTTTTAAATTTTAATTTTAATTTTTTTAATATTTAAATAATAATAATATAAAAAAATAAATTAAATTTATCTCAATTCATCTCATCTTTCAATTCATACGAGACCTTAATTTTATAAATTGAATGAAATAAGATGAGATAAAAATTAAGAAAAAAAATAAAATATTATTATAAAATATTTTTTAATATTAATTTTATTTTAAATTTTAAAAAAAGTGTTTTAAAATTTTAAAAAAATTAAATTTTTTATTTTATTTTATATTTAAATTTTAAAAAAATATAATAATAAATTTTATATGAGATAAAATTAAATTAAATTAAATTAAAAAAAGCTAGACCTAAAACCAAAAAACATCTCTTTTTTAAGAAAAATGAGGGGGAGAAGCCACACTCAGTGCACTCCCCCTCACATGAACAGTGTCATCACTGTTCATGACACTGTTCATGTGAGGGGGAGTGCCCTGAGTGTGGCTACTCCCCAGTATTGCTCCTTTTTTAAAGCCAAGAGACCAACGCACGATTTGGATGGATGCAACAGCAAGTTGTATATTTTTATTTTATTTTTTGTTCTTTTTCTTAAATCTAAAGTTGCTCCCATTATGATCTACTCAAAAGAGAAGCCAAATTTCAAAATCTAGTTATGGGATTCAGATTGTTCTACACATACAAGCTTAAATTGGATGGATGCAAAAAGTAACATGCAATTCTTATATATATATATTTCTCTTTTTCTTAAATCTAAAATTGCTCCCTTCATGATTGTTCAAAAGAGAAGCAAATTTTCAAAATCTTGTAACTTTTGCTTGTGGATTGTCATGTTAACGTATTATGATGAATGGAGGGAGGGAGTAAAGTACTCATCAAGGACCCAAGTATAAACCTTCACTTATGAATCCAGCTAGTAAAGGAAGACGTAAGGCCTAAGCAAGTTTATTCTCAAAACCATCCAAAGATGCAGAAAGAGATACAGATTATCACTCAAACTCTTTGTTCCCTGTTTGACTCTTTGGCCGCACGATGGAGGGATGAGTCGTAAGGCTGAAATCATAGTTTTAAATTTTATACTATATAGGTCGATACGAACTAAATATGACGTACTAGCTAGTTGTTTGGTACAAAATACATAACTGCTTTGTATCGGTCGATATTTCGATCGTACTGACCTATATTTTGGCTCGTGTTTTGGCCATATTGGATTTCAATATTTTACTCTTTTTTTTTCATTTCTTGTTAATTTTTTACCCTAACTCATACTAGACTATTTACATATATATTAATATATATAATTTACTCATAAATTGACTATTATTTTAAAATATAATTTATATATGTATTTATATATATAATTTATTTATGTATAAACTATTTCAAAATGGTATACGAAATAGTATTGATATTGAAATATTTCGTTCCAGTATCTTAACCAGTACATCTACCAGTACAATATTCAAAACATTAGCTGAAGACTTTGAAGGCGATAAGGCACCTGATGCAACACTGTAGTGGGGCTAGATTTAGGGTCTTGAGAAAAAGAACAAAAACTCTAGGGACAGCGGTGTCCTTGTCGCGACATCGGGTCCTACGTGGCAGTATCTCTAAGGTCTCGTTTGGATATTAAACTCAACTTAGTTTATCTTACTTTAGAGTGTTTGGCATCCAAACACAAGATGAACTACTTTCAGCCAAACTCAAGTGAACTTTGCCCCACATAGGCTGTCAACCCTTTCTGTAGCACCAATTAACGCCCGCCAATAGAATCAATGCAGGTTGTCCCCTTTCTCTCTCTCTCTCTCTCTCTCTCTCTCTCTCTCTCTCTATTTGCATGTATGTCATAAGTGGGGGCTGACCCCAATTTTTTTTATTAATTCCTTGTACTGAAAATTGCGTAGGGATTAAAATATATAAAATAATAGTGGGTTCCACAATATTTACACAACTTCCTATAAACATATATAAACTCATCCTAACATTCAAACATATTTTAAATTCATTGAAGTGGATCCTACAAAACCCACTCAACCATCTCAACTCACTACTATTCATAAAGAATTTAGATCAACTCAGTTCAGCTCGACATCCAAACGTAACCTAAACGACGTCGTCTCCTACTTTAGCTTTCGTTGTTCGACATATTAGCCTTTGTCTTTGAAACTTTGAACCATTCCAAATTTTCGTCAGTCACTTCATCGTCTTCATCTCCGACCCACTGAATCACCCTTCATATGGTTTCTCCCCAAGTCATTCCTCTTATTTGTTCTATTTCTACTCCTCAGAGCATGCTTCTCCATTAATGCATATGATACAATCTCGAAAGGTCACTCCCTTTCAGTGATAAATACTAACAACATCTCATCTAAAAATGGCAAATTTGAACTCGGGTTCTTCCAATGAGGTACTCCTCCAAAATTCTATCTGGGGTTATGATCTCGATTTCAATGCTTAATGGGTCAGAGGATTGTTTGGATAGCAAATAGAGAAGACCATTTGTCCGACCCTTCTACTTCAAGACTCAAGTTTTCAAAAGATGACAATCTTGTTCTTCTTGAAGCTTCCCCCAAGAAATTATTTTGGTCCACAAGTTTGTAGAATCTTCCCTCAAACAAGAGAAAGCTCTAACACAAAGGTAAATTCTAACATTACATACAAATCCTTATAAAGTTCCAATTTTTTACATTTTTGTTTATGGGTGAGTGGATCGTTAGCAACAACAAAATGCTCCACCAAAATCTAAGACAAGAAAGCTTGGACATTTACTTGTTCTTAGGGCTTCTTAACTTATTGTCTCTTCAATTGGTGAATATATTCTTCATGCTCTTGAAATCATCTGAACTAAGTTTTCAAGAAAAATCCCACAAGTCTCTCCAGCATATTCCAAAGCTTTTTTAATTAATTTTACTGGAGCAAATGCTTGGTTCTCTATCAAAATGAGAAAACTTGCATCATTCTGTGCAGAACAGGAGAGATGGAAGTTTCAAGCTTTTATACATGATTTAGTATTGGTGATGGAACAGATAATGATAAGAAAAGAGGAAAGAAGGAGAAGACACACGACAAAGCTGCCACACGATGAAAACCTTGCTTTTTAATTTTCCACATTCATTTCTTTTTTAATAATTCGGCTCACGACAGGAACGCATGTCGGTTGCCTGTAGAATTAATATAAAAATAAAAGAGAGAGAGGGAGAATAAAGAGATAAAATGGACCACTTTGTTAGACGATTGCATACCAATTCCCCCAACCACCAGTATATAGATTTTTCCACATCTTAAGGAAGAATTTGTCTCCTGAATAGAATCTTTTTAGATTTTTGTCTTATAACTGGATAATATAGAATGAATAGAAAAAAAAAACAAACAAACTAGAGAATATATAACAAATTGGAGAATATATAATAAGTCTATCTGAAAGGAGTTTAACTCATTTCATTTTATCTCATCTCATTATTATAATTTTTTTAAAATTCTAAAAAAAAAAAAATAAACAATTCAATTTTTTCAAATTTTAAAATAATAATAATATTAAAAATTATATTTTAATAATATTTTATTCAACTTTAATCTCAACTCACTATTTAAACCATACTTAAATTTTCTCATCAGTTGTTTACAACACATATTTGATGTGGCAAATCAGATTCATCAACTAAGTATAAAAATACAAAAACTCATTTCAGATTTTGCCTTAAGTAAAGAAAAATTGATAAAAAAAATAAATGAATATCAAACCAATCTAAAACTAAAGAGAGGAGAGAGAGAGATAGAGCGCTTGAGGACAGAGAGAGCTCAATTAGAGAGAGGGCACTCAATGAGAGAAAGAGCTTGATGAGAGAGAGGATTCGATGAGAGAGAGCTTGAGGAGAGAGAGGAGGTTCGATGAGAGAGAGATTGAAGAGAGAGAAAGTTTGATGAGAGATGAAGGGTGTTTGATAAGAGAGAGCTTGAGGAGAGACACAATGAGAAAGGTTGAAGAAAGAGAGATAGCTTAATGAAAAAGAGAGGGTCCAATGAGAGAGAGAGCTTGAGGGGAAAGAGAGAAGTCAAAGATAGAGAGGTCGAAGAGAGAGAGAGAGAGTGAGACAGAGAGGGCTTGATGAAAGTGGGGTTCGATGAGAGAGCTCTAGAAAATGGTGTATTCATTACACACAAAAAAAACAGGGAGGAAATCTTATGGTAAAGTTTGATACGGCAAAGGCGTATGATAGTATGCACTGGGATTTCTTTTGCAAGTTCTCTCAGGATTTGGGTTTGTTAATAATTTTTATTGGCTCATTGCTGAGTGTATTAAATTGCCTTAGGTTTTCTGTTATGTTGAATGAGACGTACAAAGGTTTTTTTCAACCAATTCGAAGTTTGCGGCAATGAGAGCCACTCTTACCATACTTTTTTTTTATTATTGTTATGGAAGAGATTTTGATCCATCTTATACATCAAAAATTTGAGGAAAGACATATTAGGAAGCTTTATCATCTGATGGGTGCTCCATTGGTTCCACATCTTTTTTTTTATGCGGATTACCTTTTGGTATTTGCAAATGGGGATGTTCGATCTTTTCGAATGTTAATGAAGACTTTGGCAATTTATGAAAATTGGCCGGGTCAGAAAATTAACAAGCAAAAATCATCTTTTTATTTCTATAAACATATTACACTCTTGAGGCGGAAAGAACTAAAGATTTTAATTTCGTACCGTATCTGTCGATACAGTCGAAACATGCTGTACTGGCCGGTTCTCCGGTACATATTTTAGGGTTATAACATTTTAGCTAAAATATCGGCCGTACCGGTCAATATTTCGGCTGGTACTAGCCGTATCGGATTTTCGATTTCGGCACTTCAAAATTTTTTTTTCATTTTTTTGCTATTTTTTATTTCAATTCATACTAGACTAATTAGATTTATATATTTATATATAATTATTCATATATTGACTATTATTTTAAAATATAATTTATATATGTATTTATATATAATTTTTTTTACGTAGACTATTTCGAAACGGTATTAGTATTGAAATATTTCATTTTAGTATTTTGACCGGTACACTTACCGGCATGATATTCAAAACTTTGGAGGGAACTGTTAAGATGTTTGGGATTTATAGAAGGCTATTTTCCAATGGTATTCTTGGGTGTTCTGTTAACCATTTGTTGTCTTACAGCTCGAGCTTTGATACCACTTGTTAAAAAAGTTCCAAGGAATGTTGTAGGTTGGAAGGGCAAGTTATTATCTTAAGGAGGTTGATTGATTCTGTTGAAGCATGTGTTGTCTTTTATGGCAACTCACTTACTAGCTATTCTAAATGTTCCTGCAATAACTTTAAAAAAAATCAATTTCATTCTTTCTACTTCTGGGGAGAAATCAATGGGAAAGTGAAGAAGAAGTGGTACTCTTGGAATAGGATGTGCAAATCGACATTGGAGGGTGGTTTGGGACTTCTGGATTTTGCAGAAGTTCAACGTTTTTTGCATATGAAGTTCATATTATTTACATAATCTTTTATTTTTTTATTTTATTTTTTTAGAGAAGAGTCAAGACCACATGTCTAATAATAGCCCATATTCTAATTTTATTAGTACTAACTATCGCCTGTGGTGGAGGAATTCCATGGTAACAACAAGACCCAAGGGATTCACATATAAAATAAAATAAAAATAGATCCCCCCCAACATCAAAGAAAACAATAAAACAAAGTAAAACAACATAACAACTAAACAAGTCTAGAGAAAAGTCAAAGAACAGAGGCATAACAAGCCGATCCAAAAGAACCAAAACATGATAACAAAAAACAAAAAAACAAAATAGATGAAATGAAATGTATAACGGGAAACTATCACTACTTGCTGCACGAAAGATGAGAATTTCTAGAGCCAATGAATGAAAATTTTTGAAGCCAAAATTAACAATTCCAAAGTTGTGGCAAGCCACTATGATCTGAATGCAATAAACCTTTGAGCAAGTGAGGAACAATACTTTGCACATTCCAGTCACAATTGCATTCATTACTCCCCAATCTAGCAAGAAAATCAACTGACTTATTACCTTCCCTGTAGACGTTGAACACAAAAATTCATGCCCCCCAAAAGGCATTGAATATCATCCCAATAATCCTCCAAATACCAAAGGCTACATCTTCCATTATGCAACCAAGTAACGACCAACAAAGAGTCCATTTCAATAACAATATTATTAAGGCCCAAAGCCTTGCATTTTTGAAGACCAATCCATAACACCATTAATTCTGCTTGATTATTGGTGCCCCTACCAATTGTAGTTGAAAAGGCAAACATCAAATTTTCATGCTCATCCCTTACCAAAATGCCAGCTCCCCGACCACCAAGATTCTGTATGTAACTTTCATCAACATTTAATTTAAACCAACCTTTCTTTGGTTTCCTCCATCTAACAACCAAAATCTTTTTTTTTTCCTCTCTTTCACAGAAAGCTTCAAAATATTCAAAATGGTAATATCACGAGGAGCTAAACTAGATGTGGACTAGATTTTATTACCCACCCAATGAACCCAGAATTTAACTGAATTCCACAGCTCTTGAACCCTTTCTTTTCGACCTTACATACGAGAATTACATCTCCATCTCCATAAAATCCAAGTAATGATAATAGGAAATAAGTCAATAATATTGCCAACTAATGAAGACTTGGAAGCCCTTCGAAACCAAGCCTCCGCCATAGCATTCCAAGACCGAGAAGGAACAAAAGAATGCCAAGCATACTCGAACAATATTTCCATAAAGCTCTCGCAATTTTACCCCCATAGAGAATATGGTTGAGATCTTCATAAGCACCTTTTTGGAAACATTCACACTTAGAAACAAGAGGAATTCCCACATGCCGAACTCTGTCATCAACACTCAGACTATGATGCATGGCTTTCTGCACAAGAACCAAAAATTTGTTTGGAAGTGCATTATGCCAGACCCAATTAGACCATTGACATTTTGGAGCAGTAACATGGACAAAAGACCAAGCACTCTTAGTAGCAAAAGAGCCATCCAAAATTTCAAGCCAGGCCAACCAATCTGACCCATCTCGAACACCTCCAATATTAGAAATAATCTCATCCACCTTCTCTTGACCCACCAACTAAACTAGCTTATCAACGTCCCAACTATTATCCACCATACAATGCTTCACCAACAGATTAGGATCTCCCACAAAATCATGTTGCTCACAAAGAATTCTCGAATTCAGCCATTTATCTCACCAAAAGGACATGGAATCTATTTTGACTAACCATTTGGAATGTTGTAGCACTGTAGGGAATTTCCTTACTATCATCCTTCAAAACCGAGTTCTTATATTATTAGTGGCTATTAACGGGTGTTGCTTATGCAAGTATTTAGAACAAAAATAATTATTCCATACAAAATCTGTGCACAATAAATTCCAAGCAAACTTGAGGTGAAAAGAATTTTGAACTTTTGCAAGATTTTACAAACCGAATCCTCTTTCATCCACAGGCTTACAAATATTATCCCATTTGACCAATTTTCTTTTAGGACTCTCATTAGTTAAGCCCCAAAAGAAAGTGCTAAATAATTTGTGAATTTGATGAATAACCACCTTCGAAACCCACAAAACCTATAACAAATGCACACGCATATTTGACAAAACATGCTTCAATAAGATGAGGTGAGCCCCAGAAGAGAGGAAATTTATTTTCCATCCTTCAATATGTTTTCTAATCTTCTGAATAATATCCTAGAAATACATTACCTTCATTCTCCCCTTAACAATTGGCACACCCATATATTTAATAGGAAAACTTCATTTAGAAAACCAAGTAATTTTTAATATCTTGCACCGCCTAGCAGAAGGAATTTTTTCTGTAAAGAAAAT
This sequence comes from Platycarya strobilacea, assembly GCA_036898215.1. NCBI lineage: Eukaryota > Viridiplantae > Streptophyta > Magnoliopsida > Fagales > Juglandaceae > Platycarya > Platycarya strobilacea. The sequence goes on along the minus strand of CM072555.1, from coordinate 19,367,830 downwards.
CGAGGATTTAGCTTTATTAATTTTTTGCCCCAACCAGTCACCATAAGTGCCAAGAGTGTTTATGATTTCTTTCACTGACTTCTTCCCTCCATTAGCAAAAATGATAAAGAGTGTGAGAGTTAGAAGGATACATTCTCGGATGCATAAAACAATCAATCTTGCCCGTTGCAAATTTTTCCTTCAACAAACAAGAAAAAAACTTGTTCTACCAAGATAAATAAATAAGGTGAAAGGGAATCTCCCTGTTGAAGATCTCTACCAGCCTTAAAAAATCCTTTGGCAGTACTATTCATCACTACAAAGTACTATGGCGTGGTAACACATTAGGATATGAGATTACAAACATTCGGCGAGAACCCAAATGTCCTCAATACATGGATCAAAAAATGCCAATCAATAGTATCATATGTTTTTGCCATATCAATTTTAAGCATGATATTTCCACCTCAAATTGACTTTATTTAAATCATGGACAAGTTCCTGAGTAAGACTAATATTCTCAAAGATACTACATCCCGGCAAGAAAGCTCATTGTTCCTTGGAAATAATACAATTGAGGATCAATGTAAGTCTCGCCATCAGAATTTTAGAGCATATTTTATATACAATTGAGCAAAGACTAATAGGTCTAAAATTGCTAGACGACGTTGGATTTTGACGATTAGAAACAAGCACAATGAATGAAGAGGAGTACAACTTGTACAAAGACAAACCACTGAAAAAATCATGCATTGCTTCCGTTAGATCCATCTATACTAAGGACCAACAATGCTAAAAAAAATTGGAACCAAATCCATCCGGCCCAGAACTATTGTCCATAAGAATAGAGAAAAGAGCACATTTTACCTCTTCGACTATAGGAATGCCACATAAGGCTAGAATTTCCGCATCATTCAACTCCAAAGAGATTAACTCAAATAAGTCAAGCAAAGGATTACCTGGTTGCTTTTGAAGAAAATCCTCAAAATAAGGAACAAGTTGCTTCATGAATAGCTTCCGGCGAGGATAGCAATCGACTATCATGTAGGCTCATCTCCTGAATTATCCTTTGTTTTCAAGATTGAAGAGCTTTAAAAAAGGAAGGTGAAACCTCACAATGAGCCATCCAATTATTTTTTACTTCTTGAGCAAGCTGTACTTCCTCCCTTTTTAGCCAAGTATTGAATTCAATCTTAGAAGCTGCCAATAAATCATCTTCAATAGCTTCAGAACAACCCTTCTACAATCTAGCTTTGCCTTCCTCTACTCTTGGTTTTAAGTGTTTAATATGCCTCACAGTCCACCCAAAGACCTCATTGTTCCAAGTTTACAGCACCCTTTTAAGATGTTTCAATTTCTCAGCTAGATTCCATAGGCCATAACCACTTATAGCTTCCTACCAAGAACTAGATACACATCTCCAAAAATTCTCATGCATAGTCCACATTTATTGAAATTTAAAAAAAGTCAGACCATACCTCTTAGTAATTGTCGAGAAGCCCAAGAGCAAAAGGGGTGATCTTAAGACCTTTTAGGAAGATAATTCAGCATCACATAAGGAAAACTTTCCAAAAAATGCATATTACATAAAGCTCTATCAAGTATTGCCCAGCTACGAACCAAACCACTTTGACCATTACACCAAGAAAATTTATTCCCTGAAAAAGGAATCTCGACTAATCCTCCATCATCAATAAACATATAGAAATCTTCCATTGCCCAAGGTAATCTAGGATTTCCACCTCATCAATTACTATCATCACGCAGAACATTAAAATCACCAATCATAACACGAGGAAAATTAAGATGATTAAAATCTAGAAGCTCCGATCACAAAGACCATTGATCCAAATAAAGGCATTTTGCATATATCAAAGAAACCAGAATAGAGGAATTTACCAACAAAGAAATTTGTTGATTAGAAATACCCAAAATATCAACATGAATATCGGCATCCCAAAACACCCATAATTTACCAGAATGCGCAGCATTTGACATGCAATAAGCAAACTGTAAAATTCTTTTCCAATGATCCATTTGATTATCTTCACGAAATGGTTATGTCATAGCTAAAATTTTAGGTGTATGAAATATTAGTAACAATCGAAACCCTTTTTTCGAGATCCGAGGCCTCGAACATTCCAATACATCAAATTACTGATCATAAATTCTGCTTGGAAGGCCTACTCAGAGCCTTAGTAGAGCTATGTAAAATACGTTTGCTTGGTTCATTCCGATCACCAACTCAGAATCTGAAGAACCATCACGTTCTTTCCCAATTTAAGGCAGACCGCCCTCATCATCAGACCTCGACACCATGACTACAATAGAATTAACTTATTCCGAAAGATTTATTTCCTCATCTCACAAACTTGCATCTGCGTAATCATCACTCCCAACCTTATCAATAGGCATTGACACTCCTTTCCGACTGGATTCAAATCCTCAAATCTCTGGCACTGTGTCACAAATTTCTTTGGCGTGTTGTGTTTCACTAGTTTCCCCCTCATCAAAGCCAGCAATAAGGGCAAATTAATCAAAGGATCCTTGAGAACAATTGGCCCTAAAATGATCAATTAAATAACATCGCTCTTAACCTGTTTGTCATTGATAACAATATTTTCTTTCATAGCAACATCATCTAATTTTTCTTCAATCACAGCCTTTGGAATATTCTCTTTAGTACTGGCATTCATAGGATTATTAACATCCTCATGAACGGTATCAACCACAGGGACTAATGGCTTCTTCAAAATCCATGCACATTCTTTCTCCTTCTTCTTAGAATCATTATCCTTCACTTTACAAGTCACACGATTATGCTATTGCACCCGATAATTATCACAAAATGCAGGCAGGGTCTTATATTCAACTTCTTGGAAAATACTTCCTTGATTTTTTGAAAAAATGATCCACACATGAGAGATCGGTGGCTGGACAACGTTCATCAACACACAAACTTGTGCTCCATTTGTGTGAGTTACACAACAAGTAGCATTATCACGACGTAGATACATACCAATAGGGCCCGTAATATTACAAAGAAACGAATCTTGATAAAAGTTAGGTGGAAGTCCGGGAAGATTCAACCAAACCAGAGCCAAGTCTGGTTCAACATCCTCACAAAAATCAAAAGACCATTGAAAGACATGATATGGCTCGCCTTCAACATCACAACTCTCTCTCCTCAAAGCCTTCAGAAAATCCTTTTCATTGGAGAATTGAATAAACATAAGTCGTGGCTTCCTTATGGCCGAAACCATGAGCTGAGCAGCTAATCCCCCATCGACCATCAATAAAACACCTTATTCGATTAAAAGAATGACATTGGCAAAGAAATTTCAGAACAAGGCAAACCGAAAAGGTTGTGTTGAAAGTTCTAACTCCTATTTGATAAACTTTTTGAAAATCTTTCCATCCACAATCTTAGGATGTCTGAACAGCACCACAACCTCAGGGATAGCCTAAGGTGTTTGACAAACAAGATCACCAAACATTTTGGGGCAAGCAATAGGTGTCGGAGAGTCTGAGAGAACCCTGATGATAGCCATAGCAGGATGGAAACCCTAAATCTAGCAAGGCATGCAATGGATGGTCTCAAAAAGGAAAGAGGCACAAGTGCCCTGTTACCTTATATTTTTTAATTGCATTAATGTTTAGGATAATTTGTTTTTATTTGTAATGTGTGTTAAACATCTGATTTACATATTCATTTATTAAAAACTCATGTTCATTTTTTTATATATGTAACTATGAGTATGCATGTTTTCAAGAGAACCAATAATTATTATGTTTATTATATGATGTGTTGCGTATTGAGTATTTGACTCATTTTTTTTTATGTTTCTATGTTTTTTTTTGAAAAATTATCCTAGGTGATGATGATTATTAATATGCACTGTAGAATAAAACTTGACTCAAGGAGGCGACACAGAGGCCTAGACAATTTATGATAGGTGTAGTTTCACAAAATTTATTAAATAAAATATTTTCATAGACACATGAGTTTTTAATGCTTCCATTGACTTTATTTAGATTTTAAGAATTAATAAAATTTGTTTTATTCATTATGGAAACATTCGCATGTGGTGCATTATTTGTAGAGTAAAATTTTAGTAGCACACTAGCTCCCCAAAATATTTTAAAATGCTATATTCGGGAGTTGGGTGTTACAACCACGTCATCCAATAATTGCCTACTGCATAACTACATATTTATTATTCTATATGTCATTATTATTATGCTTTGTTGGTACTATAATAATGAGTTTTTGAATCGAAGGATTAAAGGGTGTGATTTTTGTGGGGGTGTGCATAATTTGATCCTAAGTTGAGATGGGACATTATTTCAGTAGAGTTCTTTTGGTTATTGTTAGGGTAATCACGAGCTCGAATGAGACAGTAATGCTCTTGTACTGACTTTATGGCAGTGGAGGCTAGAAGAAGTCTCGTAACGTATGCACTGGACGCAAAGTTGGGCATTGCTTGTTATGAAATTACATGCACATTATTACTTGTTGTGTGATGAAATGAGTCAAAGTGTGTGAATGGTGCTTATGAGAGACCATGGTGCATGCGTAATTAAAATGACTGTATAGATTTTATGTGGATTATGACCCTAATTCGAGATGGAGATTGATCTTGGGGAGCTCATCTCGTTATTCGAGAGCATACAAAACTGAGTGACGCTCCTTGGACTATCACTAGGCAACAATAGGCTCGACCGAGACTATAATGCTCTCGGTATGACTCTGTGGCCCCTCTGTTGGATAGAGTTAGAGTATATCTGGTCACGTAAACTCTGAGTATTGAGCTAGATATCACTCGTTGCAAAGTTACACGCAAAATCGTTAATCGTGATATAACGAAGGGAGCTAAAGTGCACAGATAGTCTGGAGGGGAGATCATAGTGCATACTGTAATAAAACAAATGCGTTCAAAATGAAGATGTGATTTTGGCATGAGTGGTTTCTCTGTAGAAGTCTTGGGTAATGACAAAAAGAATGTTTGTAAAATTCCTTTCTCATGTTGGTTGTGTTTGTATATTTTTTGCCGTTCGTATTTTGAATGTCAATTATTTAATTTTACTTGCTAAGATTGTGAAAATCTTTTTGTGATTTTCCCATCTATGGTTCCATTCCCCCAAGACCATGGATTTTATTGAACAAGATGGATATAAGTGTGGAGGACCGACCCCCCTAATAGGTGACGACTGGAGAATTTTTCCCTTCGAAGTTTGTTTGGACTTATGTTATTTTTGGGCCGGATGATTGGTATATTAATTATATGGAGGATTTTCTTGTTAGGTTGTAATTTAATTTCCTAATACTTTTGTTTTTTGGATTGCCTTTTTATTTCTATTGTGTTTATAATTGTACACATTTATTGCATGCATACACACACTTGCACAATGCATTGGAGGTGTGTGATCCGACTGGCTAGCACCCCTGCTTTGCAACTCCTACTAGTTCATGCCTATTTTTTGTTAAATTTTTACAATATTTGTGATATTCCGTATTTAGTGTGTATTTTTATTGAAAGATTATTTAAATTATTATAATTAATGGTTCTTTTGTTTTAAATTAAAACATGTTTTTTTGTTTAATGTTTTTTTTAAAGTTGTGGAATTTAAATAATGTGCTATTTTGATATTAATTAATGTTTTATAATTAAATTTCACTTGTTTTAATTTATTTTATTATTGGATTTTAAATATTTTATTTTATTGATATTGAATTGTAGCATTTTCAGTTGGTTTTTATTTAATTTATTGTGCTCTTTTTCTAATTGGATTTTTTTTTTGTTCCCTTTTTTTCTTTTCCTTTTCTTATTTCCTTTTTAACTTCCCCCACCCCCCTCCGCCCCTGCCGCTCGGTCTCTCTTCTCCCCCTCCCTTCTGTGCGCCTCAACACCCCAGCCCTGTTGTGCGCCTCAACACCCCAACCCTGCTATGCGCCACCGTCTCGCGACACCGTCCAGCCTACAACCTTCCCCGCATGCCGGCGAGTCTTCCCTACCATCGATGTGCCTCACGGCGGCCTCACCTCCCTCACACGACCTCCTACCCAGAAATGGATTTCATGGTCTTCTCTCCTTTTTTCGGCGCCACCACTAGTCACCTTGGCGTCCAACCACCTCCACCAGGTTCTCCACCCACCGGTGAACCTCCAGCCAGCTTTGGCGACTTACAACCCCACCTTTTCACCTCAAACTCGAAATGGGTCTTCAAACAAGTCTCCTTTCGCCGTGCCGCTGTTCGGCCATCGTGGGTCTCACTTTCACCACCAAAACGTTCCCCTACCTCAGCCGACCACCCCCTTAGCTCAGTTTTTCAATCCATAGCCCCACCTCCCATGTATGAGCCGAAATTCGAAAATGGGTTTTCACCCATTTTGAGCTAGATCCGTCACCTTCTGGTAGTTGCACTGACTCACCACTACCTCCATGAGATTTTCCATTATCCAATGAGTATTCTCTTAAATTTTAGTGTCAAACCGAGTATTCTAACCCAATGTACGAAGTGACCCGCTATAAGTGCTGTGGATCGGTGCTTGTTTGAAGATCTATGTTTGTAGTGCTGTAAGTATTTTCCCAAATAAAATTTGAGATTTAAATATATTTTACAATAACAAATATTAGATAATTGTTGGTTGTTGGGTAATTCTGTGTATTGTCGTATGCATTGCATAGTGTACACATATTCATGTTTATAAAGGAAAAATGGATTTTCGCATAATTGCATGCATATTCATGTGTTGGAAATGAAAACCAGATTTTCATGATTTTCGGGTGCGTGTGTATCATGACCCCAAGCCGGGATGAGGTATTATTCCGGTGGAACTTCTCTAGTCACTTAGGAGTGGAATATATTGAGTGATGTCCCTTGGATTGTCGCCTGGCGATAATGGGATCGGACGAGATCGTAACGCTCTCGTGCCAACTCCGTAGCCCCTCTGCTGGTAGGGGCTAAGGGATGCTTAGTCAGGGTAGGTGCTGGGTGCGGTTAGATAGGTATCGTCCGCTCCAAAGTCACATGTGTGGTCGTTACTTACGATGTGGCGAAGAGAGCCAGGGTGTGCAGATGGTCCCTAAGGGAGGCCATGGTGCATACGGTTAATAAAATGGATTTGTGAATCAATGGATTTGTATGAGTGATACTGTATGGATTGTGGTAGAGTCCCGCCTGCAATTCTCGCCTACAGTGTCGATTGGTTTTGTGGGTTGTTTTCTTGGAATATGGTGAGTTTTGATTAATCGATTTATATGTATCATTTTCTGGGAAAATGATAGTTGTTTTATTGGATTTACGTGTATAATTTTTTGGGAAAATTATGGATGTTTTTATTGGAGTTTTATTTGAGCCAAATGAGATTTTAGCATGAGTGGAACTATTTATTTGAGAAATATGGTTTGAGTCTCATGCATATGGTATCACATTCATGTGTTTTGTTGTGGTATGAATATATTTTTATCTTGTAGTTTTTTTTTATTTTACTAACTTGTAATGCCAATTTTGACATTGTAGATTTTAGATGCAGAGGTCGAGAAGGTTGAGCCCAAGGAGATGGTTCCGCCGTTAAAGTAATTGTGTTATAATTTGTTATCTTGAGAAATGTTTTTCCCTTTTGATAAATATGTATTTTTATGATCTGACTTTCGGATGACTGTATTAAATCTGCTGTTGGAGAATTTGAGTAAAATTGATTTGTATTATTAAAAAAATTATGGTACTTAGTTATCGACTTAATTTATCCGTTGCGACTTTTATTTTATACTTATCACTTGTACACACACTTTTAGCACTCGACATTGGGGTGCGTGACTCGTATTGTCATCATCTCGACACCTCGATTCTCGTATTTTCTTGAGCCAGAGGAATGGGGGCGTCACAGGTGGTATCAGAGCAGTTCGACTCTGAATAAATCCGTACATTATCTAGGAACTGTACCAAAATTTTTTTTTGTTTTAAATTGGTTTGTTTGTTTAAATGTTTGGTTATTTTATTTTATTATTTTAATTGTTCCCTAATTTATTCCTACCAAGTTATATTTTAAGGTTTTAAACATTTATTTCATGGTGTTGTGTTTTGTAGCTTAATGTGCTTTTTGTTTATTATTTTTGGATTTATCTTGGTTTTAATTATTATATTTTATTTTAGGATTATGCAAAGGTTGTGTTTTATCTAGTTTCATTGGGCATCTTATTGTATTTACCTTGGTTGAAATTTCATTTCATGAATTCCTTATAAGATGACCTTGATTTGATTTGTTTATTTGCTTGTTTAATTATCTTTACTACATTGCTTTTCTATTGTATGTTTTTGAATATTTAGATTTTTTTGAGGAAAGGATTTAAAGGATATTATTACTTTCGTAAACCTTTCTAGAGATGCGCTTTGAGATGAGTTTATAATTCTATTTGTCATTTCACTTTCTTACTTATTTCTTTTAATTTAGTTTCTTTGTCCTTTTAATGATAAGTTTTCGTTGGCATGGTCTTCGCTAAGAGTGTGTTTGCTTTTAATGAGTTGTTGAAATTTGTTTGTTTATTTACTATGATTCTTTCTTTTAAAAGTTTCTAAATTCTTGAGATTTCTATACTAAACCTTTTAGAGTTGACTTTGAGGAAAATTTCAAGATTCTATTCACCATATCACTTCCTCTCTCTCTCTCTCTCTCCCCTTTTTAATTCAACTTCCTTGTTCTTTTTAGTGAAAGCTTTTGGTGATTTTGTTTTTAATAAGTGAGGTGGGCTCTTTTTGTTAAATTGCTGGTATTTATTTAGTTGTTTATTAAAGTTTTCCCCTTTATGTTTTAACATGATATTTATGTGAGTTACTTGAGTTTCATTTAGTGGTTGGGTATATTTTAATATCGTTTCGAGATGGATTTGTTTTGGTAATTTATTGGTATTTATTTATTTAATTCTTTATATTTCTTTGTTGGGTTTTTATATGCTATCTATCATGTATTGCTTGGGTCTCACATAGTATTTGGGGTATTTAAGTTGTGATATCATTGGGAGGAGATTGTTAGAATGATGCTCTACGTGAACTCTTATAAGTATTGGATCCTTATCTTTGGGTATGTTGTTGCTGTTTTATCACTTGTATTGCTTGTGGTGGTAGTTGATCATTTATTTGGTTGGTAGGGGTCTTAGTCTTGTTTGTGGATATTTGATGATCAATGTGTGGAAATTGTGAGTGTATGTCTTTGTTTTGTATTTAACTTGGGAGAAGTTGTTTTATTAAGTGATGGATTCAAGCCTTTTAAAGTATGTTCCTTATCCTTAGCTAAGTTGGATATATTTTGGGATGATATGGTTGATTGGTAATGGTTGTCTGTTAGCGATCATGGTTGTATTTTACGGAATATTGATTTTGATTAAGGCAATGAGAGCTAATTCAGGAATGGGGGTGGACTCTATGTTTTGAGGGGTAGAGTACCTTCTACCAAAATGTGGTATAGGATTTCTTATTAATAGGTATTGAGCTAGCTTGTACTCAATGGTGATAATTTATAAGGACTTAATTTTATGCATATAGCGAGTTATCAGAGTGCACACAAAAGCATGATGTCTTGCGATATAGTTGGAGGTTCAAGTCTTGTTCTGGTTTTGAGGAATTAGAGGTGATTTGAAATTTGGGATGATACTTGTAAAAGGAGATTTAGCTTTTGATTGGGTAAATTATGCATATTGATGGTTAAGTTAAGAAGTTAAATTTGGGAGTTTTTTTTTTAGGGTGGCACGATTTGTTATATGGAGTTATTGAACATTAGAATTTTGAGAGATTGCACTAAAGTCCTTGTACATATGGAGATTTCGGACTACATTGTTACCTTAGGAGTCCTAGAGATGGAATGTTATTTGGAGACTATACTATTATGATGGAATGACATTCATTTGTGTTGAAGAAAAACATTTGATTGTGTAAATTGTTTGAAGTAAATGTTGAATGGTGTGGTATATGAGTTATTGGAGTTTCTATTATTGAAGCCGAGCAAATTTCGAGAACGAAATTTATTTTAAGGGTTGGAGAATGTGATATTCCGTATTTATGTGTATTTTTATTGAATGATTATTTAAATTATTATAATTAATGGTTCTTTTGTTTTAAATTAAAAGTGTTTTTCATTGTTTTGTTTAATGTTTTTTTTTAAGTTGTAGAATTTAAATGATGTGCTATTTTGATATTAATTAATGTTTTATAGTTAAATTGCACTTGCTTTAATTTTTTTATTGTTGGGTTTTAAAATTTTTATTTTATTGATATTGAATTGTAGTATTTTTAGTTGGCTTTTATTTAATTTATTGTGTTCTTTTTCTAGTTGGATTTCTTTTTTTTTTTTTTTGTTCCCTCTTTTTCTTTTCTTTTTGTTCTTTCCTTTTTCTTTCTTTTCCCTACCCCCCCCCCCACCTCACTTGGTCTCTCTTCTGCCCCCCTTCCGCGTGCATCAACACCTTAGCCCCATCGTGCACCACCGTCCGGCAACACTGCCCAACCCACAACCTCCCCCGCATGCCGGCGAGTCCTCCCTACCGTCGATATGCCTCACGGTGGCCACACCTCCCTTACACGGCCTCCTACTCAGAAATGGATTTCATGGCCTTCTCTCATTTTTTCAGCCCCACCACTAGCCACCTTGGCCTCCAACCACCTCCATTAGGTTCCCCACCCACCGGTGAACCTCCAACCCCACCTTTTCACCTCAAACCTGAAATGGGTCTTCAAACGGGTCTCCCTTAGCCACGTCGCCGTCTGGCCACCGTGTGTCTCTCCCCCACCTCAGCCGACTACCCCCATAACTCAGTTTTCCCATCCATGGCCCCACCTCCCGTGTATGAGCCCAAATTTGAAAATGGATTTTCACCCCTTTTAAGCTAGATCTGCCACCTTCTGGTGGTTGCACCACCTCACCACTACTTTCATGAGATTCCCCATTATCCAATGAGTATTCTCCTAGATTTTGGTGTCAAATGAGTATCCTAGCCTAACATACGAAGTGACCCACTATGAGCGTTGTGGATCGGTGCTTGTTCGAAGATCTATGTTTTTTGCTCTGTAAGTATTTTTCCAAATAAGTTTTGAGATTTAAATATATTTTGCAATTAAAAATATTGGATAATTATTGGTTATTGGATATTTCTGAGTATTGTCGTATGCATTGCATAGTGTACGCATGTTCATGTTTGTAAAGGAAAGCTGGGTTTTCGCATAATTGCATGCATGTTCATTTGTTGGAAATGGAAACTGGGTTTTCATGTGTTAATGGTTTTTGGGTGCGTGTGTATCACGACCCCAAGTCGGGATACGACATTATTTCGGTGGAGCTTTTCTAGTCACTCAGGAGCGGAATATACTGAGTGATGTCCCTTTGGTTGTTGCCGAGCGACAACGGGATTGAACGTGATGGTAACGCTCTCGTGCCGACTCCGTGGCCCCTCTACTAGTAGGGGCTAGAGGATGTCTGGTCATGGTACGTGTTGGGTGCGGTTAGATAGACATCGCCCGTTCCAAAATCACATGCGTGGTCGTTACCTACGGTGTGACGAAGAGAGTCAGGGTGTGCAGATAGTTCCTAGGGGAGTCTATGGTGTATACAGTTAATAAAATGGATTTGTAAATCAATGGATTTGTATTGAGTGACACTGTAGGGATGGTGGTAAGCAGGGATGGTGGTAGAGTCCCGCCTGCGATTCTCGCCTACAGTGTCGGTTGGTTTTGTGGGCTGTTTTCTGGGAAAATTGTGAGTTTTGATTAATGGATTTATGTGTACCATTTTCTGGAAAAATAATAGTTGTTTTATTGGATTTACGTGTATCATTTTATGGGAAAATGATGGATGTTTTTATTGGAGTTTTATTTGAGCCGAATGAGATTTTGGCATGAGTGAAACTATTTATTTGAGAAATATGGTTTTTGAGTCTCATGCTTATGGTATCACATTCATGTGTTTTGTTGTGGCATGAATATATTTATATCTTATGATTTGTTTAGATTTTACTTACCTGCGATGCCATTTTTGGCGTCATAGATTTTGGATGCAGAGGTCGAGAAGGCTGAGCCTGAGAAGACAGCTCCGCCGTTAAAATAATTGTGTTATAATTTGTTATTTTGGGAAATATTTTCCCTTTTTGATAAATATGTATTTTTATGATCTGACTTTCGGATAATTGTATTAAATTTCCTATTGGAGAATTTGAGTAAAACTGATTTGTATTATCAACAAAATTCTGGTACTTAGTTATCGACTTAATTAATCTACTACGACTTTTATTTTATACTTACCACGGGTACACATACTTTTAGCACTCGACGTTGGGGTGCATGACTCGTATTGTCATCATCCCGATGCCTCGATTTCCATGTTTCTGTAAGTGGGAGTTGGGGGCGTCACAATATTAGTTGTAATGGCTTCAGCCCCTTTCTTTACTTTGTAAGGGCAAGCCCTTATCTCAATAATGTTGTTTTCATTATTGCCGTAGGTAACAATAACCTTAGTTCGTACAACTTGGTTATAATAGATAACATATATGTTCATGTGAAGTGGAAATTTTCACCTATGTTGAATATAATATTTGAAGTTGTTTTCCAAATTCTTCTCTTTTTTGGAGGCCTCTTACCGTCGAAACTGAGACCATAATTCCTTTTCACCACCAAAGTTTAACAAATTGGTACCAAGAGTCAAGCTATCCTTGGCAATTGATTGACAATCTTCACCATGGAGGAAGGTATCAGGTTAAACCAATTGCAAGATGGTCTAAACAGGTTCAAGAAGGCCACAAAATCTCAATTGAAGACTTTGAAAGCAGAGATGTTAGCAAGAAAAAGGCAGTCATATTCGGTAGTGCAACAGTTGGCAACTCTAACACTTGAATTACAGAAGAAGAACAAGGGATCTTACTGTGACGCCCCCAACTTACGTCCGGGATTTAACGTAAATTAAGGTGTCTGGATGAGCAACACTTGACTACTCACCCTCGTACTTAACAAGACTAAAAAGTATAAATCACTTAATTCGCAGCGGATCAGGTTTTAGATATAAAACTTTCTAAAGATCACACGGAAATATATATACAACATTCATTAAACTTAAACATTGTACTTTATACATATACACAACCCAACTGTAGCAAAATATTTTACATTCATCCCAAACAAAACTTTCCTTCACCTCACTCTTTCTCCCTCTTAACCTCGGGATGTTCTCTCCCATAACGAAACCTATCCATACTAATACTAAAGTCTCGCTGGAGCTGTTGTCCCTGTGGAGTCACACAAACTCCACACATGGACAAGGAGCCGTCTGCTCCTAAGGTTAAGCAGCATCCCGTACGTCGCCTCTCCTCAACAAAAGTGGATGCATCGAGACTCCCAGATCCGGTGGGTCGACTACTGGTAGGAGGTCCGAAGGAAACAAAAGAAATATCCAAAAAGGGACTATAATCGGAAAGTCCCTCAGGACTCCCCGAAGTCTCTTGCCTCATCGGGGCTGTCCCCCTACTGGTCATCGAATCCTGTATAAAATAATATGCACAAAATATATGGAGCCACAAAAGAGTGAGATTTCGAATGAAATCTCAGTAAGTACATAAACAGCTTAAAGGAAACAGGGAAAACGACCACAAAGTTAAACCACAACTGACAAGGGAAATTACCCTAACATACCCCTCACAAGGCCACTGTCTAACTGACACTTTTCTCAACTCACCCATTGTCTTATATTAAATTATATTGTTTTCCTTCTTAAAAATTCTTATTCATTCATATTACTGATGGGCGTTACGTATCGCCGTCCCCATCACATATACTCATCAATCATCCGGGCGTTATGTATCGCCGTCCCCGTTATGATGAGTCTGGTGTCAATCATCCGGGCGTTACGTCTCGCCGTCCCCGTTATGACACGAAATATATACACATAGTACTGCGGGCGTTACGTCTCGCCGTCCCCGCAAGGATCAATCACACGGGCGTTACGTCTCGCCGTCCCCGTGGAGATCACAATTTCATATCACGACAGGCGTTACGTATCGCCGTCCCTGTCGGCACGTCAGTCATACGGGCGTTACGTATCGCCGTCCCCGTCATGACGTGACTAACTTAATCTCGACAGGCGTTACGTATCGCCGTCCCTGCCGGCACGTCAGTCATACGGGCGTTACGTATTGCCGTCCCCGTCATGACGTGACTAACTCATCTTTTAGATATTATTTTCTTTCTTTATAATCTTCTCTTATCCACATGAGTCATCTCACTCATAACCCTTCCCATTTGAAACACCACTTCCTTTCTAAGGAAACCCTAAGTCTAGGCAAAACAGGGTATCTCGCTCGAGCGGCCTGTCGAGCGAGTATCGAGCGAAGTCTCGGGTTGAGACTCGCTCGAGTGGGGTATCGAGCGACAGTCAAGCGAGGGTTCAGATTTTGCCTTCGCTCGATCACCTGTCGAGCGAGAGTCGAGCGAACTCACGGCTCTAAGGGTTTTTCCACTCAAAACATGCCAATCTTTCTCATACACTCTATTTATCTTCTTACAAGCTTAAATCCAAGTTTCTACAATTTTATTAAACACATAAACTAGACAAATAAAATCAACCCTACTCATGTATCCATTTTCCACTTAAACATGTTCTCAAGTGTTCACTACTATGAAATACAACTCAATCATGCCAATAAAACCAGTTCCATGCTTAATTTAAGCTAGAATATGGACTTACAATTTCTTCCAAGCTTAAGAGAATTGATCCAACCCACTTTCTCCAAGTTTGCTCCCACACACACTCACTTCACTCACAAGTGATCACTTTGAGGGTTTGGGGAGGGTTTTCTGATTTGGCTTCACAAGGCAAGTGCTCTCTCCTTCTAAAGGAGCTTAGGAAGCTCTCAAGGTCCTATATATATAGTGGTGGTCGACCAACATGAGGGAGAGAAAAGGAAATGCACCTAAGGTGCACTAGTTGCCAGATTTGCATGTGATGAGGTGTCCATCTAAGTGAATCTAATGATGAGGATTAAGCCTCCCAAATCCTAGGCTTTGCAGCTAAATTAGTCATCCAAGGGCTCACATTTGAGATGGTTTGGCTGCCCATTTTGATCCATGGCTGAGAAGTAAGCTAAAGGGATAAGAGGTGAGGTGGCATTTCACCTAACCATGCATTCATCTCTCATCTCCAGCTCTCCCCTTGTGTCACACGCCCATCTCCAGATTTTCCTACCCATTTGGTTCCTTCCCAACTCCCTTAGGTCTCCCCTCAACAAGTTCTAGAAGGCCCTTACATAGTTTAGTTAAGGTAGAGCCAAATTTGATCCACTTAGTCACCAATCAACCAGATTTTGGCTCCCCTTGAGTTCCCATCACTTTAACTATTCAATTGACTTCCAAATCAACTTTCCATCCATTCCTAACTATCCCTACACATGTCCTAATCCCAGAGAATCCTAAAACCAATTACCAAATTAGTTACATGCCCCAATCTAGTTCAATTATCCAACTCGGGTTCCAGTTAAGCCCATTCCAGAACTGCCTATTTGATTCCCAATTAAGCTATTGATTCCTCCCGAATCTCAGGAAACTTCAAACATAAAAGTTTTAGATCTATCTCTTAGGGTTCTATACCAATTGGAATCACCTCATTTAGACATCATATGGCTGACTTATGATCATTTTCCTAAAACTCGACAGATTGATCCGAAAGTGCATAATTCTCAATACTAAGTAAAATCTCACATTTCCTCAACTAAATCTCCCACTCTAATTTCCTAATAAATAAATGCATTAAATAAATCTCCTTAAAATAATTTCTATAAAATAATTTACTTTAGAAAATTTTGGGCTATTACACTTACCATGAAGCAAAATCTTCTAAAAGCCATCACAAATTTGAAGGTTTCAGGGAGGTTCAGGGAGAAGCACTACCCAGGTAGTAACAATAGACTTTCCCTCATTTTGTGGAGATGATTCGTTGTGATGACTTTACAAGGCCAACCAATTTTTTCAATCTTACAATATCATGCCTCAATATAAACTCATAATTTAGTGATACAATGCTTGGAAAGCTAGCAGTAGTTTCCAAAGTATTTGGAAACAACGATTAGTGGATATTGGTACTGTCACTGCACAAAATTGGCTTCCTTCCATATGGAAGGGAGGGCCATGATTTGGTTCGAAGACTTGGAAGAGTTGGGTACCATAGTGGACTGGGACACTTTTGTGAAAGTTTTTTTTAATTAGATTTAGGCCTAACTCTTATAATGACCTAATGAAGGTATTAACTAGGTTAATCCAGACTAGATCAGTGAAAGAATACAAAGTTAAATATGAAACCATTTCTAATAGACTAAGAAGACTCTCATACCCACACAAGTTATTTTGTTTTTTAAATGGACTGAGAGATGATATCGGGCTATCATTGCGTATGTTTAATCCTCCATATTTATTAACAACCTTCAATGTGACTAAGCTTTAAGAAGAACATGTGAAGCTAAGTAGAAAGAATTTTAAAGGTAATAACTCAAGGTATGTTGACCCTGGGCTTATTAAGGGAGTTGGTAATGTAGCGAGTGAGCCAGCTAAGTTCAACAATAGGACCATAGTCCCAGCACACAAAAAAAAAAAAAATTCTACTTAGATGAAAGAAAGAAGAGAGAAGGGGATTTGCTACTATTGTGACTTGAAATGGAACCCGAGGCATAAATGTAGAAATCCTAAACAATTTCTAATTGAGGAGATTAAGGATGGAGATGAAGATGAAGTGATAGGGGTTACTCCACATCCCGTGGGGGATTAGGGGGTGAATTGGTGGAATTTCCTGAAGTAGTTGAAGGGCCAGAGATTTATTTGCATACATTGGTGGGGTCTTTGAACCCAAAGGCAATGAGAGTGAAAGGTTGGGTAGCAAGGCAGTGGTTGGTGGTCTTGATAGACTTAGGAAGCACCTACACTTTTTTTGGATTCTAGCATGGCTAAAAAAGCCAAGATTCCTATCTATGTGGAGGAAATGGTCAAGGTTAAGGTTGGTAATGAGGATCAACTCCTTAGTGAAGGAAAAGGTGTAGGGGTGACAGTGCACATACATGAATTTGATTTCCCTATAGATTTATACATCCTATAGCTAGTTGGGTGTGATATGGTAGTAGGGGTATAGTGGTGGCAAACCTTGGGTACCATCTCATAGAACTTTAAACAGTTAATTATGCAGTTTATGTTTAAAGAAAAGAACATTAGCTTGTTTATGTTGGCAGCTGGATAGCTTGTGGAAGAAGGGTCTTGCCATGAATAGATGGGAGAGAAATGGGGTTATATTCAATTGATTGAAAAAGAAGATAATGAAAAATGAGAAAAATTACCTAAATTCCTCAAAGGGATTTTGGAACAATTTGGGAACATCTTTTAGGAACCAAAAGGGCTTCCTCCTCATAGGTCTTAGGACCATGCCATTACTCTACTACCTGGAGTAAAACCAATATTGGTGAGGCCACAATAATATCCATCCTTAAAAGGATGAGATAGAAAGAATTGTGCAATAATTATTAAGCTTAAGGATTATTTAGCCATTTTAAAGCCCTTATTCCTCTCCAATTTTATTGGTGAGGAAAGCTGATGGGTCTTGGAGAATGTGCATGAATTTTAGGGCTTTAAATCAAGTAATTGTGAATGGTATGTTCCCCATTCCTGTTGTGGGGGTATTGTTGAATGAACTAAGTGGTTCTAGGTTGTTCTCTAAGCTGGACTGAGATCTTGTTAGCACCAGTCAAGTGAGGCCAAAGGATATGCAAAAAACTATTTTTTGCACACATGAGGGCCATTACGAGTTTCTAATCATGCCTTTTGGACTGACCAATGCACCTTTAACATTTTAGAGTTTAATGAATAAGGTTTTTACGCCTTATTTGAGGAAGCTCGTCTTAATTTTCTTTGACGACATACTCATATACAACAAGAATAGTAAGGAGCATGAGGAACATTTAAACCTGACTTTAGGGCTTTTGAGAAAGCACAACTTTTTGCTAAGTGGTCTAAATGTAAATTTGGGTGTAGGAAGATAGGGTATTCATGCCACAGAAAACTCTTAAGTGTAAGCAATTTTGCGCACCCATATACACACCAATGTTAAAGTGTGAAGCTAGATTTTAATAAAATATTTATATTTAATAAAATGAAAGATATAAAGGCAGCTAATAGATATGTATTGGTGCGCGTATGGGTGTGCACAGTTACTTGTATGTAGCATTACTCTTTAGGCTACTTGATATCTGGCCAAGGAGTAAAGGTATATCCAGAAAAATCGAGAGCCATGGAGGAATCACCTAGGCCAAAAAATATTAAGGCCTTAAGGGGGGTTTTTAGGCCTCACATGGTATTATAGGTGCTTCATTAAAAACTATGGGCTTAAGGGCTCAGCTCTCACTACATTACTAATGAAAAATAGTTTCCTATGGAGTGAAGTAGCAGAAACAGCTTTCACAGATCTTACGAAGGCCCTATCCCAGCCTCCAATACTTGCTCTACTAGATTTTTTTAAAACCCTTTGTAATATAATGTGATGCATGTGGAAAAGGAGTGGAGGTAGTTTTGATACAACAGGGCAAGCCCATTGCATTTCTCAGTCAGGCCTTGAAGGATAGGGCATTTTTACTCTCAACGTATGAGAAGGAATTATATGCCCTAGTGGTCGCTATTTAAAAGTGAAAACCACACCTCCCTAGGAGGACCTTTGTGGTAAAGACTAATAATCACAACCTCAAATATCTTCTGGACCAGAAGATAGGCACACCCATGCAGTCAATGTGGCTTAATAAGCTTCTAGGTTATGACTTTGTGGCAGAATAGAAAAAGGGACCTGATAAGAATGTAAACTGTCATATTTTTATCCCTTAATATTTAATATTTTATACTTATTTGATGTTTAAATATGCTCATTATTCTTATATTTTTATTTATGATGCAAATTAAGGCGTTAAATGCAAAACGAAGCTAATTGAGTGATTTTGGACATAACTTTATAATCTGGACATAACTATCTCATATGAGCTCCAATTGAAATGATTCAGAATGATATGTAACCTCAAGAAAGAGATATACAACTCTTATGTTTTGAGTTTGGAGAGATACTGACCGCACCAAAGTCGAAATTGAGATCAAAGTCGATGCATCTGCACTATTGATATTCCATTTCAAAATGCTAAATGAAAAGAGATGTGAAAATGTGAAGCCATTTCAAAGTTTAAATTTAAATTAAAAAAGAAGCCTATCAAGGAAGGATAATTAAAATTCAAATTTAAATTCACATACATGGAAAGACATGAAGGATAATTCAAAATTTAAATAAAGTCTATCTTATCGAAATCTCATCTAAAGAACTAGTGAGGGGAGGAGACATATATATCTAGTTTTGAAGGAGAGCACGCCATAACCATTTTTCTTCCTCTTTTCCACCTTCTTCTTGAGTTTTCATTATGGTTCTGCATGGCTAAACTTTCATACTCTATCTAAGGAAACAAAAACCTCGGAATTGATAAAACTGTAAGATCTAATTTGTGTTTTTATTGTTCAATTTATGTTGTGAGTATCAGATGTTCTTTGTGCTTATTTTCATTATTATTTTATTTAATTACTAGGAGGCCTACTAGTTTATTATGTGTTGTAATCTACTACTAGGTCAGATATCAAATTCATAATTGTTTGATCCCTCTAATTTGTAAATCAATTAAGATTTAATGATTTGTTGCGTCAGAAATTATTAGATCTTAAGAAAAATGCTCGACTAAATTAAATACGACTGCTTGTTCTTGTATTGTTTAGTTTCATCGATCTCTCTAATTATTAAGGCTGCTCCTAGATTAAATTCTTAACGCTTGTCTAGAGTTTCTTAGTAGTTAGGATTAATCCAATCGCTTGTTTTCTAATTAATTACGACTAAGGAGAGATAAAGAAATAGTTCCAACGGTGAATATTCAAAACGTTAATTGGTATATACTTGCATCGATGACCAGTTATAAAATTTTGATGGTAGATGTTGACTTAAACCAATGTTTGTTCTTTTGATTGACTTCGATATTTTGAATTGAATTGTTCCTTAATTATTTTTATTTTTCTTGAAAATATTTTGTTATATTCAAAACCCTCCATCCTTGTTCAAGTAGTATAAACCTAGACACTCTCTGTGGGAACAATCATTACTTGCACTACTACATATATATTTTTTTAGGAGTATAGATTTTATTTTTGGTTGCCTATGACAATACACTAGGGCTAAAAAATAGAGTGGTTAATACTCTGTCTAGACAAGGTGAAGATGAGGTTTCTCTAGCACTAGTTTTAGTGTCATCTCTGGAATCTGACCCATAATTACAGGATATGAAACTGACCCATAATTACAGGGGTTGATCCAAAAATGTAGCTTAAGAGAATTAAACCTTCACTAGACATTGAGGGAAGGACTGCTATATTATAAGAACAGACTGAATGCGGCTTGGGATCAAGCATTCAAAAGCAAACTTTTACAATTCATGCATGGGGGAATATGGGGTGGTCATTGAGGGTTTGACAAAACAATCCAAAGGGTCAGATAGAATTCTATTAGCCAAGGTTAAAGGTAGATGTCAGAGACTTGGCAAGAAGGTGTGATATGTGTATGGCAGAAAACTAAAACTATGGGTGATGGGTCCACTGGCCATTCCAACTAGACCCTGGGCCCATATATTGATGGACTTTATAGAGGATCTACCTAAAACTGATGGGTTTAGTACCCTATAGGTGGTAGTTGACAGAATAACAAAGTACAATCACTTTGTGCCTTTAGGCCATCCCTACTTAGCCAAAATGGTGGCCCAACTTTTTATCAAGTTTGTTTTCAAGCTCTATGGCATGCCCCAATCCATATTCTTGGACAGGGATAGTACCTTCACTAGCAACTTCTAGAGGGAATTCTTTGAGTTACAAGAATGTGTTGGCATTTAGGAGCGCATATCACCCCCAAATTGACGGCCAATTAGAGGTCGTGAACAAAACCCTAGAGACCTACCTAAGAAGCTTCGTATGGCATAGGCCAAAAGTCTAGGTCAAATGGGTCTCTCTTGCCAAGTGGTGGTACAATGCCAGTCCACACTCCTTGACAAAGATGACCCATTCGAAGGGTTGTACAGCTACCTACCTCTTAAGCTGC
Source organism: Platycarya strobilacea (assembly GCA_036898215.1). Classification (NCBI taxonomy): domain Eukaryota; kingdom Viridiplantae; phylum Streptophyta; class Magnoliopsida; order Fagales; family Juglandaceae; genus Platycarya; species Platycarya strobilacea. The sequence continues at coordinate 19,346,685 of CM072555.1, read as the reverse complement.
TATCCTATACACCAGGCACCACACTGATGAAAGAGGTGGAATCTACCCTAAGGGCTAGAGGATTCATACCTCAAATACTTCGTCACAACTTACACATAGCACATTGTCGAGGTAAGTGATTGGGTTTACCTCAGAATACAATCATGTCAGTAGTCTTCAATGGCTCAACATTAGGACTGAAAACTGGCGCCACACTTTTACAGTCCTTTCAAGATCGTGAGCATGGGGGAAGTAGCTTATCTGTAGGATTTGCCCCTCATGGCACAAATCCACCCAGTAATTCATGTATTGAAACTAAAGAAATGGTTGGGAAGAGGAATTGAGGCAATAAAGAAGCTACTACCAATGGGAAACCTAGGGATCCTATGGCCAGAACTAGATGGGGTTTTGGAGAGAATAATGAGGCCTTTGAACAATAGGATGGTGATTGAGCTTTTAGTACAATGGCAAGGACAAAAAAGAAAAGACACGACCTGGGAGAACTATTACAAGCTTAAGGCATCCTTCCCGCTACCTTGTGGGCAATGTGCTTTAAAAGAAAAGGGTATTGTAATAATTGTGGCTAAGATACGATAAAGATGACCAAGGAATTGACAGCGTAAAGAGGCTAGAGCTTAATGGGTGGCTACGGTTTGATGTGTACTGAACGGAAGTAAATGAGATTGAAGATAGAACTTTCGGGAGTTAAGTAGAATAAGCTCTTGCATGGGTTGGGCCTATGATGGCCCAAGAAGGACTTGAGGCCTTGGGTATTTTTTTATGTTAAATTTAGAGCACTCTCATTGGATTGACTAAAAGTTATCCTTCAAAAAATGTACTTTTGTACAAATACTAAAATAAGTATCACAATTGATCAAATATTGCAATAAAATTTGTGGAAAAATGTTAAAAAAATAATTTTTGTGAACATTTTCTCACAAATTTTATTATCATATTTGATCAATTGTAATACTTATTTTTTGATATTTGTACAAAAATATACTTTTTAAAAAATGACTTTTAATTAATCCAATAAAAATGCTCTTAAAATATTAGTTGTAAGGATTTCAACTCCTTTCTTTATTAGGACTTAGGCCCATTAGTTCAGTACTGTTGTTTCATTATCACAATAGGCAACAGTAGCCTTACTTCATGTAGGTTACAACATATAGCATATATGTTAATGTAAAGTGAGATATTTCCCTTATGCTGAATATCATATTTGAAGTTCCTTTCTCAATTCTTCTCTTCTCTGCAGGCCTCTCACCCTCAAATAATTCCTCTTCACCACCACCGTGTGTAGCATGCCAATATCACCCTTCCAGCGACTTCATCTGAATAAGAACCTGGATCTTTTTGCATTATCTTCGTGTTGATGATGTATTTTGGACAAATGATATTGGTGCTCTGTTTTGGACAATTTTGGTGAAGTCAATGTCTTTGATCGACCTTTTAGCCTTTAGGAAACATACTCTGAATCAAGGAGCGTCAATACTAGACATAGGTACTTCGCCCAAGCAGCAAAAACAAAATAACATCACGACAAAAACGCATGCAAGCATTGGTTCGTAGCATGGACTGCATATAAGTTTGGGACCGAAACGTCCTCCGTTATCTAAAATGATAACTAATGATTAACGTATTAATCACGCTCTAAGCATCTTCAAAGAGCTAAAGATACTACAAGCGGATCCCCCATCTACTTTACTCCAACTATGGACATGAGAAACTGGAGACTCTCATAAACTTTTCCAAGACCAGAGGGGTCCCTGAACGAGGCAGAGGCAGGTAGCTCCACTCCAGTGAAGATATAGAGAGCTTTTAGTTCCTCTATGCACGTTTGTTGGGGCGTGGCTTTATAACCTACTATGGTTCGGATGGCATCAATCTTTTCCCAGATCTCCTCCTCATTGTACAATACCTGTAGCAGCCGACACAAGTAACCAGCATTAACTACCTTGAAGTAGAGCTTTATGGCTAAATAACTCTGAACGGATTGACAGAAACAATCTTCTGGCAAAAGAAATCCGTACTTGCAAGGGTGTCCATCCACATACATAGGAACATCAATCAAGAGATATTGAGACTATTTTCCTATCTCATTTTATTTTATTATTATAAATTTTTAATAAAATATAATAAATAATTTAATTTTTTTAAATATCAAAATAAAAATAATATTTTAATAATATTTTATTCAAATTTTAATTTTTAATTTATCTCATATTAACTGAACTCACTATACGACACAAACCATAACTACCAGTACCATACAAGCATTTATGATTGCTTTTCTCATGAAACTGAAAGAAATAGTGAAGACCCAACGGAAATTTATGGTGCGTTCACCTATCAAAAAAATAATTTATGGTCCGTTTGCAACATATCCATGAGCTCAGCTCCAAAAGTATCCAAAAAAGGTAACAAAAGGTTTCAATCATCATTGTTCCTCCATCTTGGTTGTTTTATATTGCCGACCACATAAAAATGCAGAAACACTCGGGACCATGTTAAGACTGGTTTTGTCAGGATAACATAATTCATGAAATTCAGCAGTTACAATTCAGAAGGCCATGTTTGGATAGCACCTTTTTTTTCCCTCAAAATTTCAATGTCATTCAACTTCGAACCAAACATCTTTTAATCTCAAAAAAATTTACCATTTTAACTTCTCATCTAGATCATTTTCATAGGTTCCAATGAATAGTAGCAAACACAAAAATAAAACCAGCTTTTACAAAAATAGAAACAAAAACTTCCCTCAAAAATTATATTTAAAGAGCTTTGCAACTCTACCTATACATTTTAACAAATCCCAATATAAATATTTTTATTCGAATTTTCCTATCTAGCTTCAGAAAACACAATAAAAACTACATCTCATAATCTTGAAAAAACTTCACAAACATTCTCAAAATTTTTCAAAAATAACTTATCAAACTTCCTCAAAATTTAACCGAACACCCTCATAATTTCATCTCCTGTAAAAATCCAAGCTCTACTCATGCCATCCTCCAGCTTCAACATTTTATAGAAGTATCAGATATTTTAATGAAGCAATTTTTTTTTTTTTTTGGATTGTTTAAAGCAGCACAGCATACCAGATGGATCCTAGGAAAGTAAATTACCATGCTTATAATGTGGCACAATGGGCAGCTAGCAAAGGCCGTGGTTTTTTCATGGGAGGGAAATTATCTAGAAATGTTGTAATATGTTAATAGGTCTTCGAACCTCCTTGAATATTTGAGCCTTTTGTATCTCCCGCTTCCATCATTAATACTGTCATGTTTATTCTGTTGGGGAATCTAGACCTCTCTCTAATTTACCTCCTAAGATCTATTGCAAGAATATAAAAAAAATAGAGATATAATAACACCACAAAAATTTATATGAAGAACTCTGAAAAATATGAGAAAAACTACCAAGCCTAGATAAAAAAATACACTATATGAAAAATAGTTACAATCACACAATTTTTTCCCAATTCCTAAGATACCCACAAAGTTTTTCCACTAGCAAAACTTTCACTTTTATCTCCCTCCCAAGTTTTACATGCAAAGGCCAATAGATGAATTTTACTAGAGTTCAAAATTACTAGCTAAACTTTGACTATTGCACTTAGCCAAGAAGGCTGAGTCTTCTTTTATAGGCCTTACGCCTCCCTCCTTCTTCAATGTTTACCAATGTGGGATAAAACACAAAGGAACAAAAATCCAAACAAATTCAAGTAAAAAATGTTTGGATAAAAGGAAAAATAAATATAAGTCATAATTCTGTATCTTGCATGTTTCAGAATGAAAACATCCCAGATTTGGGAAGATTTTGGGTTTTAACCAAACATGGCTTAGTTTCATCATCTATCCTACCATTAGAGAGTTTTGTTATGGTATATATCTTTTCTGAAGTGTTTTTTGACATTTAAGGAATTCTCTTGCAACAGAGATAGGCAGCATCTCTAAGGTTGTGTTTGGATAGCTAGTATTCAATATTTTATCATTATTTTTCACATATTTTTTACTACCTTTTACTACTATTCAATATTTTATCATTAATTATTCATCATTTTTTTTTTACTACTGTTTGATCATTCGAAATCACTTCATCACCAAAAGGTACCCTAAACCTAGAGGGAAGGGGTTGTTAAAAGACCTGTTATAGAGTACCTATGAAAGTTACAAAATACTTCCATTATGGTATATTCAGCAATTATATCTTGAAGCTTAAGTTTGAGTATTGCATTTTGATTGGTGAAGCTTCATAAGAATGTGTTTTTTCCAGGCAAGATTAATTGAAATCAGCTGACTTAACAACCCTATTGGCTATCCCTAAACACAATGGACAATTCATATGATCCAAAGTGCATCTCTAGAGTAGACTTTTTTCCTTTTTTCAATAAGTATGCATCTCTAGCATAGATTCATTCAAATTCACACAAATCGGTGTCCCAAATAAAAGGCAAATTCCCTCCCAAACAATAAAGGCTCTGTGCTATGTCTGGCTCCTTAAACTACTGGCATCAGTATTACATGGTGGAGCCAAGGTGATTTCCAATTAACTTTTTTCTAAACATATATAATCTTAAACAAAAAGAAAAATAGACCTGCTTCTTGAATAAATGATGTTCAATAGATGGCGATTTAAACTGTTGAGACATAGATATCAAGCTTTAGAATCATATGCATAATACAAACAATATTATTGAACACCACAAAAGCAAGGAACACCACAAAAGCAATGAACAAATTGAAGAAGAATCTATATCTTTTATTAGTCAGTCCAACAGAATTATTGTTATTTTTTTTAATTTACATTATATGGGATGTTACATTATACATACACAAACACATAGACAATATTGATTTGTTTATTTCGTATGTATTCAATACCACACAACACCGGGAACAGACAATATAAGTTGATAGAAGGGGACTGGTCACTTTCCCTTTCAAGTTTTAAGACATACTTATAAATGTCTCGGGGACTCCTATTCAAATTAAAAAAAAAAGGATAGAAGGGGACTGGTCACTTTTTTTTTCTTTTTTTGAGAAAATGATCACATTTCATTTCATTAAATGAAATTTAAGTTGAGACCAATAAAGTGGGATAACCAGTATTATGAGCATAATTAATCACTGATATGTAATATTTCCGCACACAACAATAGCGGATTTTGACTTAACTTCTAATCTCTCAAGCGACAAACCAACACTGAATGTGATATGCCTGAGAGAGTATATGGGTAATCAAACCTCCACCCTCTAAAAGAGGAAAAAAAGATCACCACCTTCATTTTTCAAAAGAGAAGGAGGAGAGTCCACCTTCATCCTCCAAAGAAGGAAGGGGAATCAAACAAGGAAAATCCTATTCCTATTATTGTTACAAACAAACCAACAAAACAGAAAATAAAACTACAACATAAACAAAACCGAAGCCTAGAAATGCAGAAGATGACTCAGTAAAAGTGGACATAGCAGCAGGCGGCGAGTGGCGCCTGACAGACACGCACGCCACTTGGGTTGTCCGGCCGGGCAATCCATGTACAACCAAGATCCCTGATCTAGCGCCACCGTGTTAGGCAAACATAGGCCTCACCATGTGTGTCATGAGGATAGCAACGCAAGATTGGTGGCCCGCGCATGCAAGAAAACTGCCGTCTCTTCCAAGTGGGATTTTGGCAGACATGAGGATCACCGGCTCCAGAACCTCCCTGTGGGGCATGTGATAGTTGCTGGCCACGGGAAAATCCATGGTACTCCACCGGTGTTGGGTGCCAAAAACAAAAAGGGGAAACCAAAAAACCTCCCGCAGCCTGGAGAAGACAGCCGGAGAAGGGGGGAAGGAAATAGAATAAGGGACACCCCCCCCCCCCAAAAAAAAAACACCCACCAAAGGCTAGGCAGCTAGGGTTTTACTAAGGGCGTTGGGAGCATTAAGACGTACTTAAAGCCTTAAATGCATCACAGGATGCCAATTGCCATGTGTGAACGGGGACTGGTCCCTTTACGTTTCAAGTTTTAAGACGTACCTTACAAATGTCTCGGGTTTCTTTTATGGGTAAAATGCGTATCAGGATTTTAATTAGACATTGTACGATTCCGTTCATCCTCGTTGCTCAACCGACAACCCAATTGAGAAGATTACTGGACGAATATAAATTAAGCCTAACCTCACTTGCAGGAACGATAATGTCTTTCTCAGAGGGAAGGCTAGACGCATGAACTGTAGCTGAAACAAACCGCTCCGCAGATTCTGCAGCTTCTCTGCCCATATTAGTAGATGATTCTGCAGATGACATCAGTTATAACTTGTAATTTTCCGTTAAGGGAATTGAGATATAACCTAGGAAAAAGTAGAATTTCTTCTTTCAAGATATTTACCTTTGGGAAGGACTACAGTTTTGACATCAAACAAATCGAGTCCACTTCTATCAGCAATCTCTCTTTCATCTGTATTTAAGGAAATTACAATATCCAGGTCCCTGTTTAAAGGGAAATCCAGATATTTATTCTTATCACCTCCCTCTTCTGCACCACCTTCCCTTTCCTCTACATGACGTCTATAAGCTTTCTCTGCATCACCACCTGTACCCTCATCCCTGAGTTTTTCAATCAGTACCCTTGTCTCTCTCAATAATTTCTCTTCTTCAATGCCACTCACTTTTCCGGGACAACCAAATTCTTCTAAAGCTACAGTTATTCCTTTAAGCGGTGTCTCCACTTTTCCAACTTTGTTGCCGCTTCCCTCATCTCCCTCGATTACAACCACAAGTCCATGCCCCTCTTGCAGTAGCTGTTCATCCGTCTTTCCTTCAATCTCAGGTTCTTCCTTCTCTTCTTTCAGTCCATGTTTTACTTCAATTCTCTCTGCAAAAGGTTTTTTCTCCTCCTCATATTCAAACTCCTCAACATCTTCCTCATACCCATTTTCTTCTACAGTATCAACATCTTCTACAAATTCTTTCCAGTCCTTATTTGCACGTCCTTGCCCATAATCAGCCCCTGCTGTGGCTTTCCCTTCAGTAGTATCCTCAAATTCCTTCTCAACTATATCAACTTCTCCTCCAAACCCGACAACTCCCTCTTCCTTTTCTTCATCCCTACATAATTCTTCATCATTAGAGACCAGTCCAAAATCCAGCAGAAATGGAGGGGCTGCTGTCCCTGGGAACAACTTTCGCATAAGTTTCTCAGAGCAAGCATAGCTTGCCAAGATCAGCCCAGAAGGGAGTGAAACAGCTAACCCAATCGCCGAAATAGCCAATAGTGGAGGAAGAACCAATGGCGTGGACGAAACTACAATACCCGCGATCAAAATCTTCTTTCCTAGTAGCAGTCCCTTGTTCAACATCCAACTGACCTTGCAACCAATAGCTTCAGATGAGTATTCTTCAATCTTCCACTCCTCACTTGGGTCTTCCATCCTATAGCATTCTAATCATATGCATATAATCATGATAATGTTTTGTAGTTAAGCAGCTGGGAAAATGAAAATGGAGGCACAATAAACATGTGATTAACAAACAAACCGTTGGAACATTCTTTTTTACTGAAAAAACAGAGAGAAATACACGAGAAGACACAAAGGAAATTATTACTAGGGTTAGAAAACTATCTCGATGTTACTCAACTTTTCAACACCAGAGCGAAAACAAACAAATGCCTCTTCAATGGAGACTCTAATCGTCTTTGTGGAAATTCATAGAATAAATTAAAGGAAAGGAGAGAAAAGAAAAGTTGGAAGCATTTAATTTTCGAGAGCAGTCGCTTAGATTAAAAGAGGAGTATGCAATTGCCACGACCTTTTGTCTTTCCCAGCACTTGTTCCTACTCTACTCGTATTGATCTCACGGCCAATGTTTCGGCGAGAGAGAAATGTACCTAGAATTTCAATACCGGTTCTAAAACCTTCATTTTACTTGAATATAGACATAAAGCATGAAAGCACGAGCCGCCAAAAAAGTCTCTGTGACACGCGTTGGACAGAGCACTGACAATTGCAGGCGGGGGTAGAAGGCACTAGGCAGAGGTTCTATCCTTCCATTTATACACACAACTGCATGCAAATGAGATAATGATGGGGAACGCATTTCAACGTGGCAGAAGATCCCATCAACATCTGCATCCTAGGCTTGTGAGCGTTTGATTCCACTGGTGACGTGTGGATAATTATTTTCAGAGGTTTGCTGTTCGGTAAGGAGTAGCCTCGAAGGACCGCGTACGGTCGTCTTTTCCCATTTTTTCTTTTTGGATAAAGACATCCTTTTATTACCCTTTTTAAGTTTGTAAGGGAAATTTGGGTCCATGATGTTAAGCCCACGATCTATTTTGAACGAATACTGCTATATTCATTTAAAAAAATTATATTTTAAATTAATATAATTTAATCTAATTTATTAAATTTATTTTATAATAAAAATAATTTTATAATATGACCACTATATCAATTTATAAAATTATTTTATTATATTCATTTTATGATTAGAATATTTTTTATTTTAAATAAAGAAACTTCAAATTAATGATGCATGACGAGATGCTTACGAGAGGATGATACTTATGCTGCTATATTTGTTTAAAAAAAAATTATAATTTTTTTAAATTAATATAATTTTATCTAATTTATTTTATAATAAAAATAATTTTATAATCTAACAACCACGTTAATTTATAAATATAAATTATTTTATCATATTAATTTTATGATTAGAGTATTTTCTAAAGTAAAGAAACTTAAAGTTAATGATGTACGACAGGATGCTTACGAGAGGATGATTCCTCTGGATCAATGTGATTTTTGGGAAAAGATAACACATATAGATTAGGAAGATTATCCCCTCCTCCTTTAAGCGATTATTATAGAAATATACACGAAAATTGTTAATTATCAACATCCTCAACACCTCTTAGCCACTCTATAAATAATCCATGGAGGAAACAAATTATCACTTCACTTTATCATGTATGTTGCCCAAATGATTAACACAAAAAAGGGGTGAATTGGATTATATTATAAAAATTAACACTTATAAATCAAATACACAATATAAAATATAAATAGAATATAAAACAGCAAGAAATGTAAAGAGTAGGATAAGAAGAAGCAAACTCGGTATTTTTACGAGATTCAATCCCACTGCCTACGTCCTCGCCTCAAGTTACCCCTTGAATATCCCAAATCTACTATTTAATCTCCTTTAGGTAGAGATAAAAACCTATTACACATTTGAGTAGCACCGCTCCAAAGAATCCGTGTAGAACACTTTCTACATTTTCAATCACCTCACACTTAGTGATTTAACTATTTTCCGTGTAAAACACCTTCTACACACACAAGAGTTATACGCACTCTCTTACAAATACAAGAGTTGATAATGGGTAAACTATCAAAGTACACTGCTCAATGAGTGAAATAGAAACAATACAACCAAGGGCGGACTTATTTGGGAGGTTGGCCCCCCCAAAATTCTTAAAAAATATATATATAATATATAAGTATATATATTTATATATAAAATATTAAATTATCCCCCAAATTATAAATAAAAAATAAAAAATTACCCCCCAAATTTATATTAAAATTATTCTCTCAAATATCAATACACATATAATTTTATTCTAACTTTTAATTTTATTAAAATTCAAATTTCAACTTACTTAGTCTCATAATTACTTTAACAGTCTAATTTTAAAAAAAATATGGTTATAAATTATATCTCTCTCAAAAGAATAAGAATTAAGGTTCAAAACTTTAAAAAAGAGAGAATGAGAGTTTTGAAATAATGATGTAAAATTTAGCAATAGATGTGTAAGCTCTTGTTGTTGTGATTTTTGTAAAACACAAGTAAGCTATTTATAGGCAAATGAGTCCCACTCAATCATCTTTCAAATTCAAAATTCAAATTTTGATAAAATCATTGCATATGTCATTCAATTTTCAAAATTCAAATTTTTGAATGAAATCATTGCATATGTCATGCACATGTAAAATATAATTTTTGAAAATAAAACTTTTAATGAGATCATTGCATATGTCATGCACATGTAAAATTTAATTTTCCAAATTAAATCATTTTTTATGTCATGCATATATCACGCTTATGTCATGTATAAAAAAAATACAATTTAATGCTTTATGAGAAAAGATTAATTTTTGAACCTTAATCTAATTTTGAATTTTATCAAGAGATGTACAAAAATAATCTATGAATTTTATTTGTAGATTTGTTCTTTTATGCTTGATGTGCGCTTTGCTCCATTGCGTAGATAATTTAAACTTGAGACTTGAATTTATTTGTTATCATCAAAATCTACACGTAGATACGAAACTTGAAATTTGGATTCAACAATATCCCAATTTTTGATTATGACAAATACTTAGTAGAATTTTGAGACTTGCAGTAATGCTTAAGTTCCCCCTGAAAATATGCGTTAGTATTTCAAGAAAACTATAAACATAATTCCAACATATATAATAGAGCTAAAAATCTAAATATTTACATCTAAAAATTCTCGCCCTTTTGGCATCATTAAAAAGGAACCGCAATTAGTTTCAGTAAGATTTTTTTTGCAATAAGCGATAACCAAATAAAACGATGCATTAGTAGAAGTTGTAGAGAGTTGAATAATTGGAACCACCTGTGCTCAACAAAAATTGCAAAGGCTAGAGTCGAACTTTATTGTCTCGGTGCGTAAGAAGATTTAAATCCGTTTGATATTATTGACGAATTAGATGTTGCAGAGATTTAAAGTTGAATAAGTGAAGTTATCCGTATCCGACAAAGGCAGCAAAGGTTGGTGGTTTAATTCTGGCAATTCGGTGTGGAGCCACTCGTGTCTGACAAAACTTGCAAAGGTTGGAGGCCTAACTCTAGCAGTCGGTGCGGAAGCATATTCAAATTCGCATGATGTTGTTGAAAAATTAAATATTATTGAGATTTGAAAGTTACTATTTAAAAGACCATTTTCACCTGTCGGATACTCAAATAAACTTTCACACCACTCATTGATCCAGTTTCTGTTTATTCAAAACGATAGAATGGCGGAGAAAATTTTGTCTAATAATATTCCGGATTTGAATCAGGAACCGTCTCAACCAGTCATTTTATCTCATGAGGTTGTCAACACCATGATAGAAGCAGAGATGCATTTTTCTGGTAGGACTGATTCTGAGTTGTTGTAGCATCAAGAACTCTCAGTACTCAATATGCTGTCTCTGTTACAACCATGTCTCGAATATTACTAGCGAGGGCAAATGAGGTTGATCGACTTAACAATCAAATATCTATTCTGCATCAAAAGCTTGCAAATAAAGGCAGAAAGAATAAGAGGTTAAAGCAACAAAATAAAGATTTGACAGAATTAGCTCGTGTTCTGAAATTTCGAATAGAGGAATCGGAACAAGTGAGAATTCAAGCACAGAGTCAACATTAGTAGATAATGGCAGCGTTTCACGAGAGAAAGAGAGACAATCTGTAATAAATCTCGCTGGCTTAGTTCGGTAACTTTTGACAATATGCATCCGGCATATCTTGTAAACTTGACCAAGTAAGATTTGAAGAGATGATAGTTTGTCTTGTACTTATTTCCATCTTTATAAAAGCAATCCTTAGTTTTATCTAATTCGCATTAAATCTTCTTCTCATTTTTGTAGTTCATCTTCATTCTCACTTCACAAAATTTCAATGGCTCATTAATTTTTTTTCAGTGCTTCTCGTGATCAATCTATTTCTGTATCTGTCGTAAGTGTCATGAAGCAGCAAAATACTGATTTGGCTAATAAATCAGATCATGATGCCATTTACGAGCTTGTGAGTCTTGGAACTCGATACTCATATTCCATTGTCGCTTTTTTCGCTCGGTTGCAGTTCAAAACCCGCGAGATAGAGAAGTTTAATGAGAAGATCGATGTTGTTCAACGACTTGTTCAAGAGTTTAATAAAAAAATAGTAGATTTAAAACAACAGAATAAGGATTTAAAATCCCTGCTTGCGTCTGCATTTCGATTGCCTAATCCTTTAGACAATGATGGCATGAAGATTTATGAGTAGCAAATGCATTTGAATGATGAGGCTAAACGTCTCAAGTTTTTATAGGTCATTTGAGATAATGGAATAAAAGTATCTAGCAGATATTCATGGTATACATCATTCCTATTTCTCTTCTAATCATGCATAGTCTATCTTCTGGTAGGGGTTTTGTGAAAATGTCTGCCAATTGATCATGTGTACTAGTGAATTCTAATACAATATCGCCCTTTTGCACATGATCTTTAAGAAAATGATATCTAATTTCAATATGTTTGGTCCGAGAATATTATATTGGATTCTTTGAAAGATTTATAGTACTTGTATTATCACATTTGATTGGAATGTGATTGTACATAAGTTTAAAATCCTCAAGTTGTTATTTCATGTAAAGAACTTGAGCACAACAACTGCCTGCAGCAACATATTCTGCCTCAGCGGTAGATAATGCAACAGAATTTTACTTTTTACTAAACCATGAAACAAGTGCATGACCTAAAAAATGACATGTTCCACTAGTATTTTTGCGATCAACTTTGCAACCAGTATAATCTGCATCTGAATAACTAATAAGATTGAACGAAATGTGTTTAGGATACCATAACCCTAGGTCAATGGTACCGGCAAGATATTTAAAAATGCGCTTGACTGCAATCAAATGAGATTGATTTAGAGATGATTGAAAACGTGCACATAAACATAAACTGAACATAATATCAGGTTTACTAGTTGTCAAATATAATAAACTACCAATCATACCTCGATATATCTTTGAGTCAACTGCCTTACCGTTTTCATCTTTATCAAGTTTAGTAGTTGGACTCATTAGTGTTTCAATTACCTTCGCATCTTCCATCTCAAACTTTTTGAGTAACTCTTTGATATATTTTGATTGATTGATGAATGTTCTACTTTTTGCTTGCTTGATTTGCAATCTAAGAAAAAAATTAAGTTCTCTCATCATGCTCATTTCAAATTCTTCCTGCATGCTCTTAGCAAAATTTTGGCACATATTTTCATTAGTAGCACCAAATATTATATTATCAACATAAATTTGAATGAGAAGAATATCATCATGTTCATATTTGATAAAAAGAGTTGTATCGATCTTTACTCTTGAAAAACCTTTTTCAATCAAGAAACCACTAAACCTCTCATACCAAGTTCTAGATGATTGTTTGAGTCCATATAATGCTTTTACGAGCTTAAAAATATGATTAAGAGAAATATGATTTTCAAAACCTGGAAGTTGCTCAACATATACCTCTTCATTTATAAAACCATTTAAGAAAGCACTTTTAACTTCCATTTGAAAAAGTTTGAAATCTTTATAACATGCATATGCAAATAACATTCGAATAGCTTCTAATCTTGCAACAGGTGCATACGTTTTATCATAATCGATTACTTCCACTTGATTAAAACCTTGGGCTACAAGTCGAGTCTTGTTTCTAGTGATGATTCCAGACTCATCTTTCTTATTTTTAAAAACCCATTTTGTTCTAATAACAGCATGATTTTTGGGTCTAGGAACAAGTGTTCATATATTATTTCTTTCAAATTGATTTAGCTCTTCTTGCATAGTTAGAATCCATGATTCATCAATAAGTGTTTCATCAATAGATTTTTAAGTTCAATTTGAGATAAAAAAAAAAGCAGTGTGATTACAAATATTTCTAAGAGATGATCGAGTACTTAAACCTCGTGAAAGTTCTCCTAAAATTTGTTCCACTGGATGATCTTTTACATGTTTCCATTGTTTGGTTGCATTTTGTACTAAATTTTGATGATCTTTCCTGATGTCTCCATGTTGGACTTCTTCCATCGTATTCTCTTTGTCGAGATTGAGACTATTTGTGCTATTGTACCTTCTGATTCTTCATCAATAGATTTCTTGGAGAGTAGAGGGTTAGATTCATCAAATACTACATGCATAGATTCTTGTACAGTCAAAGTCTTTTTATTGAATACTCTATAAGCTTTACTATTTTTTGAATACCCAAAAAAGATACCTTCATCAGATTTTGCATCAAATTTTCGTAAATTATCTCTGTCATTGAGTATAAAACATTTGCATCCAAATACATGAAAGTAACCAATGTTGGGTTTTTTCTCATTCCAAAACTCATAAAGGGTTTTATCTAATTTAGACCTTAACATAACTCTATTTATAACATAACATGCAGTGTTTACCATTTCGGCCTAAAAATAATTAGGTAAACTATTTTCATTAAGCATTGTTCGTGCCATTTCTTGAAGAGATCTATTCTTCCTCTCTACTACCCCATTTTGTTGAGGAGTTTGAGGAGTAGAGAAATTATATAGAAAACTATTTTCATCACAAAAAGACTCAATATCTTTATTGACAAACTCTTTCCCCCTACCACTTCAGATGTTTGAAATAGTATAGTCCTTTTCATTTTGAATTCTCTTGCATAACTTAGTAAATACATTATGTACCTCATCTTTATGAGCGAGAAAGATGACCCAAATATATCTAGAGAAATCATCAACAATAACAAATGCATAATATTTTCTTCCCAGACTGGCAACTCTGTTTGGTCCAAAAAGATCCATGTATATTAGTTGCAAATGTCTAGTAGTGGAAATATGTTTCTTAATTTTGAAAGAAGTTTTTGTTTGTTTACCAAACTGGCATGCATCACAGATTTTATCTTTAAAAAAGTTTGCCTTTGGCAAACCGCTCACAAGATCATTTTTTGAAAGTTTGGAAATAAGTTCCATGTTTACATGACCTAACCTTCTATGCCATAACCAACTATTTTCATGTTGAGCTGATAAACAAATAGTATCTTGTGAGATAATTTCTTCAAATTCAATTGTATAAACGTTCTTGTTTCTAAGAGTAATAAAACAAACATTACAATCATAATTATTCAAAATAATGCACTTATCTTTTTTTAAAGTAACTGTAAATCTTTTATCACATAATTGACTTATACTTAAAAGATTATGTTTTAGACCTTCAACAAGTAAAACATCTTCAATTATGAGAGAAGACTTATTACCAACTTTACCCACGATCTTCCATTTTGAATTGTCTCCAAATATTACATGTCCTTCTTCTTTAGGAGTGAGATCAATGAACTTAGTTTTATCTCCTCTCATGTGTCTTGAGTATCCGCTATCTAAAATTCATCTTGTTTTACTTACGGAAGACTTCATGCATACCTACAAAAATAATTAAAATGATTTTTCTTGGTACCTATGTTCTTTGGGTCCTTTATTTATTAGTACTAGAAGAAATAAGATTCTTTGGTACCCATATGGCCCTAATAGTCATTGCATGTTTTTTTCTAATATGACAAATATGATAGTTATGACTATTTCTATTGCAAAAATTACAAATAACATATAACATACTTGAAGAACTTGAGTGATTATAATAATGTCTTTCTTTGACAAATCTTTTTTTAAGAAAAGAATTTTGAAAATCTGATTTTGATTTAATAGGTTTATCAAAGAAATTTTTATAGGGTTTGAGTTTTTCTTTTGGCATATATCCCAAGTCTACCTTATCAAAAACACATCTTTAATTACCAAGAAATTTTTCAAATTTCTTTTTCCATTTGTGAAATTTTCAATAATCTTTTCTAAATTAGCTACTTTCTTTTTCAGTTCATCATTGTCATCTTTTGAAACTATATTTTCTTTTCTTAAAACATCAATTTCATTTATTAAAGAAGAATTTTTCTTTTTCAAAACGATATACTTAATACCCAATTTTTTAAATTCCTTATATATCTTTTTCAAAACATTTTGCAATTTTTTATAAGAGGGATTTTCAAGATTTGTTACCTCAAGATCATCTTTAGTTATAAGACAAAAATTTGCAGATTCTTCATTACTTGCGTTGCTGCCTGAGCTACTTGAATCATTATCTCATATAGCTTTCATTGCTTTCTTGCCTTTGTATCGATCTTTCTTTAGCAGGGGACAATCTGATTTGATATGTCCAGACTTTTTACATTTATAACAAATTAATAAATCATTTTTACCTGTATTTTTGTTAGAAGAGTTTTTGAAAGGTTTCCTTGGAGGAGCTTTATTTTTCAAGAATCTCTTAGATCTTCTAGTGATCATTACAATCTCTTCGTCATCGCTTTTTTCATCTTCATTGCTTTCACTTTCATGAGGAACTACTTTGAGTGCCAAGCTCTTCTTTTGTTTTCTTTCTTCTTCTCCTCTTTTCAATGTGTACTCATGGGTAATAAGTGACCCGATGAGTTCATTTACTTCGAGTTTTTTAAGATCTCTACTTCAAGAATTGCCGTTACTTTTGATTCCCAACGTTTTGGTAAGGAGTTGAGAATTTTCTTTACTATCTCCAAGCTGGAATAAACTTTATCAAGAGATGTCAAACTATTTATAATATTAGTAAAATGAATATACATAAAAGAGATAGATTCATCATCATTCATTTTGAACATTTCAAATTCATGCGTAAGAACATAAATTTTTGATTCTTTGACTTGCGAAGTTCCTTCATAGGTTACTTCCAAGTTGTCCCAAATTTTATTTGCTGTCCTGCAAGTCATTATTCTATTAAATTCATTATCATTGAGAGCATTATATAGAAAATTCATAGCCATTACATTCACAGTATAAAGTCTATCGTCTTCGCGATCAAACTCTTCCTCTTCCTTTTTGACCTTTACTCCATCAACAGTTTTTGTTGGAATATAAAACTCATTTACAATATATTTCCAGATTTCACAACCTTGAGACTGAAGGAATATTCTCATTTTAGCTTTTCAAAAAGTATAATTGTCTCCACAAAATAGCGGAGGCAGACTACTGGATTGACCTTCAGCGAATGTAGCTGCAATGTTGGCTATATAATCTTAACTCAATAGATAATTAATCTTATAATAGAACCCTTACTCTGATACCAATTATTGCCCAGATGACTAACACAAGAGAAGAGGTGAATTGGGTTATATTATAAAAATTAACACTTATAGATTAAATACAAAATATAAAATATAAATAGAATATAAAGCAGCAAGAAATGTAAAGAGTAGGGTAAGAAAAAGCAAACTCGGTATTTTTACGAGATTCAATCCCATTGCCTACGTCCTCGCCTCAAGCTACCTATTGAGAATCCCAAATCCACTATTTAATTTCCTTTAGGTGGAGATAAAAACCTATTACACCTTTGAGCAGCACTGCTCCAAAGAATCCGTATAGAATACCCTCTACACTTCCAATCACCTCACACTTGGTGATTTAACTATTCTCTGTATAAAACACCTTCTACACACACAAAGGTTATACGTACTCTCTTACAAATATAAGAGTTGATAATGGGTAGACTATCAAAGTACACTCCTCAATGAGTGAGATAGAAACAATATAGCGCAACCTATATCTTTCTCAAAAGAACAAGAATTAAGACTCAAAATTTTAAAAAAGAGAGAATGAGAGTTTTGAAAGAATGATGCAAAATTTAGCAATAGATGTGTAAGTTCTTGTTGTTGTTATTTTTGCAAAACACAAGTAAGCTATTTATAGGCAAATGAGTCCCACTCAATTATCTTTCAAATTCAAAATTCAAATTTTGATGAAGTCATTGCATATGGCATTCAATTTTCAAAATTCAAAATTTTGAATGAGGTCATTGCATATGTCATGCACATGTAAAATAAAACTTTTATTGAGATCATTGCATATGTCATGCACATGTAAAATTTAATTTTCCAAATTAAAGCATTTTTGATGTCATGTATATATCATGCTTATGTCATGTATAAAAAAATACAATTTAATGTTTTATGAGAAAATATTAATTTTTGAGTTTTAATCTAATTTCGAATTTTATCAAGAGATGTACAAAAATAATCTATGAGTTTTATTTGTAGACTTGTTCTTTTATGTTTGATGTGCGCTTCACTCCATTGCGTAGATAATTTGAGCTTGAGACTTGAATTTATTTGTTATCATCAAAATCTACACGTAGATACGAAACTTGAAATCTTGGATTCAACAAAGTACTTACATTGAGACAACTTCTCTAAGTTAGCATTGAAGTTTCCTCTGGATGCTCAATGTTGCCCATTCATTTGTTGTAAATCATTTGAGTAGTTGGTGGTGTGAAACCCATCATTTACAGGTGGTTTCTTTATAGACTTTAACGTAATTTTCACATGTCAACTACTACGCAATCTCAAGCAAAGATAATCAAGAGATGAATACGGCGGAAGTAAAAGCAAGGTTGGGAGAAGCTGATGAAAAGTTGAAAAAAACAATGACGGTTCTCGAGCAATTATAGAAAGAGAATGAGCAATTAAAGTGATTGTAACACCCCCTTCTCGTAGGTTAGGAGATGTCACTTAACTTTTTCTAAAACATTTTTCCCGAAGAAAAAAAAAATCCTTAGTTTAATAATAGAAAATAATTAATATTTATTCCAAAAGCGAAGTCATACTAAAATGTCTCTTTGCGACCTTAACTGGACATAATTGAAAGTAGCTTGTGTCGTAAGACACTTATTTGCTAGAAAACATAAACTTAACTGAAGGATAAGATCAACTTGTTTCATAAAGACACTTATTTATAATAAATCTTAAGGATTTTAAATAGCTGCTCAGATTACTCCTGGCCTGTCTGCTCGTACTGTTTGTCTTCATCACTTGGGTGGTTTTAAAAACAGAAAAATAACTAAAATGAGTCGATGACTCAGTAAATAAATCCACCACAACGTAAGATAATTTTATAAGAAGTTTTCATAAAACTTATGCTCAATTTTTAAATATGATTGTACATGTTAATGTTGATGCCATGCATGACTGACTTGACTGACTAACTGACTTAAATGACTGGTCCGAATTTACTAATAGGTTTGACTGATTTAAACTGACTAACTGAATTGATTTAATTGATTTGATTTGTCTGTACAGGTTTAGCTGAACTGATCTAACTGAGGTGATTGGCCAACACACTTAACCCTGTGTGCAAGGTTGTGCATCGGTCCCACGTCCCGCTGCAGCAAGGGGAGCCGCTGATAGTACTCTAACGTACTATGGTGGACCACGCTTATGTCCGTGGCTTGCACATCCACCCTGATCTGATATGCATTGGTACCATACATCTGAATGGCCATCTGAATTAACTGATTTACTAAACTGAAACTAACTGAACTGTTTTAACTGACTGATTTAACCGGATGACTGTTTAATTGATTTCTGATCTGATTTAGTCTTATACTTAAATTTAACTCACTTATGTGACATATGTGGCATGATATGCATAATACATACTATTTCATAAATAACTATAATTTGTTGAGTCTGAACATGATGCTGATGACATAATCATATGCTATGCTGAATGACATGCTTGCATGATGTGAGAGGTATTTAAAAAGGGCTATCAAAGAAGTGGATTTACTAATAATATAAACTAATGCAAGAATCCTAGTTTTGTGATCAAATTCACTTACCTGGATGCACTGCTTCCTGAAACTCACTTTCTAGCTCGTTACCTATACGGATTACGAATCATTACTAACTTCTAAAAAAACATGTCGTATTATTTAATTAAATTAAAAATAAAACATATCGACTAATAACAAATATCATGAAACTAAAAAATATTTTATTTGGAACATCACACCATAAAAATCGAAAGGTTTTTCCAAAACAATATTTTAATAACCAACATTTGTTATTTAATTATAGTTGGGGTAAATATTTACTTCGTATAGTAACTATATAATATAAGGTTCATTATAGACTACTTCTTAAAATCTTAATTTACACATCATATATAAGGAGAAAAATTTAATAATTATTAACTTATTTAAATGTTACTTATAAAATCTCTGATCAAAGCTGATAATCTAATATCCTAATATTATATTTAAGGTAAATAAATAATATTATTAAAATATAATTAATTAGACAAATCGAGTAACAGAAAAATGTATATTAAAAATAAAATCTTAGTTTTCTAAAATAACTAGTCAAGCCCATCATAAACATAATTAAACAAATTAGGCCCAAATACTTAGATGGCCCGCACGGTTTAAAGCCCGTGATCCAGCCCTTTGTGAATTTGTTAGCCTATATTTGTGATGAAGTCCATCGGCTACAAACATAAAGCAGCACACTTAAACATAGGCTGGGGCTTGCGGAGACAAAGGGGACCGAGAGGAAAGGAAACAGAGAGGGGGAGGGGTTTCGTGCGATGCTTACCGGGGGGAAGAGGAGGTGCGATGGTTCGGGGTGGCGGAGCTGTCTTTGCGGTGGGGCTGCGCTTGGAAGAAGGGTGCAGCTGAAGGATTTTAAAATGAATTCTAGTGAGAAGAGCTGGAACCCGAAACAGAGAGGAAGCATGAGATCGGCGCCGGAAACTTACCAGAAAATAGTGGGCTGGTAACAGCCACCTGGTCGGTGGCTTCTGAGGTGGCTGGGAGGTGCTCCGATGCCTCGAGGAGTGGTCAGCGGTGCTGGTGACTCAAGGTTCTGGGTTGCCGAAAACAGAGTATGCCTCTTTGGTGTTTTTAAATTTGGAATTTAATGATAATTTATAGATGAAATGTGATAGGTTATGTGAAGATTTTTAGGATTTGAATTTTGATTGGATTGGTTTGAAATTAAATTTTGATTCTACTGATTATTGCGATAAGCTAAAACGGTGAAAGTGAGTTTGGTGTTTTTCGTTTAATAGGAATTAAACTAAGTCCGAAGTGTATATATATATATATAAATGTATATATATATATATATTTTTTTTTCCCGATCTGTAAGGATACTAAGTGCTGGGGGTTCAGACTTCAAATGGGTTTTACCAGGATTATGATCTTCCGGTGGTTGAGTAAAATTCGGGAATAGGTGTTAATACGGGCTGACAGATTGAGAGGGATAACGTTTGCATTTTAAAAAAATACTTAGCAACTGATAGATTGATAATAATATTAAAAAATGTAAGGATCATATTAATATTAACAATAAAATAAAATAGCGGATAAAACAATTAGGTAAAAAGGAGGAATAAATTCTAAATTTAAGGTCATGATGTTACAAACTACCCCCCTTAAAGGAAATCTCGTCCTCGAGATTTGACGTACCTTGATTGAATAAGTATGGGTATTCCTTTCTCATGTCTTCCTCGAGCTCCCAAGTGGCCTCTCGTTCACTGTGGTGACTCCAAAGTATTTTAACCATTTGAACAGTTCTGCTTCTTAGCACCTGGGCCTTTTGCGCTATGATTCTAACTAGAACTTCTTCGTAGCTAAGGTCATTTTGAATCTTCAGTGGTTCGTACTTCAAAACCTGCGTAGGGTCCGGAGCATATTTCCGCAACATGGACACGTGGAACACATTGTGCACTGCTGATAATTGAGGTGGGAGTGCGAGTCTGTAAGCTGCAATACCTATTCTTTCCAAGATCTCGAAGGGACCTATGTACCTCGGGCTTAGCTTTCCCTTTTTACCAAATCGCATTATTCCTTTCATCGGGGCAACCTGCAAGAGTACTTCGTCTTCAACCTTAAATTCTAATTCTTGACGTCGATGGTTTGCATACTTCTTTTGTCGCTCTTGAGCTACGGCGAGCCTTTTCTTAATAACTGATATTTTCTCACTCATGTCTTGTATAATATCTTGTCCCAAAATCTTCCGTTCTCCTACTTCATCTCAGTAGAGGGGTGACCTACATCTTCGTCCGTAGAGGACTTCATATGGTGCTGCTTGAATGCTTTCCTGATAACTGTTATTATAAGCGAACTCGATCAGGGGTAAGTACTTAATCCAGCTACCGTTAAACTCCATGACACACGCTCTGAGCATGTCTTCAAGGATCTGAATTGTTCTCTCTGATTGACCATCTGTCTGAGGATGAAACGCAGTGCTGTAAGTGAGTTGAGTTCCCAACTCCTTCTGTACTTTTCTCCAAAACGCTGATGTAAACCGGGTATCGCGGTCCGAGATAATTTTTGATGGTACTCCATGCAGTCTAACAATTTCCTTGACGTACAACTCTGCCAATCTATCTACCGAATATGTGATCTGGATAGGGATAAAATGAGCTGATTTTGAGACTCGATCGACAATCACCCATGCTGCGTTCTGGCCTCCTAGTGCCTTCGGAAATCCTGAAACAAAGTCCATTCCAATCTCATCCCAAGTCCACACTGGTATAGGAAGTGGCTGAAGTGTTCCTGAGGGTCTCTGATGCTCTGCTTTGACTTGCTGACATGTTAGACATCGCGCCACATAAGTAATTATCTCCCGCTTCATCCCACTCCACCAGAAGTGCTGCTTTAAATCTCGATACATCTTGGTACTTCCCGGATGTACTGTGTATAATGGCCGATGGGCCTCTTTTAAAATTAGATCTTTTATCCCTCTATTGTTGGGTACGCATAGCCTTCCCCTAAATCTTAGGGTGCCATCATCTGATATCAGGTAATCCGAGGCTATAGAATGGTGAAGAACTTGAAAAAAAAAAAGGCTATAGAATGAATACGTAGCCAAGTGGACAAATATAAAGAGATGGCAAGAAGGATGGGAGGATCCTTTTCCGCAGAACAATTACTTAACCTAACCTACCTTCTTTATAGCGAGGAAGTGATGGTGGTACCCCTTCTACTGAAATTCAAGGTTCTTCAAATTGACTTGCATGACGGGTTGCATGACCATGTGGATCACCTGAAAATCTTCAAAGAGCACACGACTCTCCATGACTTTCCTAGTGAGGTTGCTTATTGTGCTTTCCTATTAATGTTGAAGGGGATAGCACGAGAATGATTTGAGACTTTGCGTCGTAGATCTATTAGCAGTTTTGAGAAACTGGCCAAACAATTCCTAACACAGTTTATGATAAGTAGAAGGGGCTTCAAACCAGCCACATTTCTACTAACCATTAAACAAAGAAAATGAGAGAGCTTGAAGACATAATTGACCTGCTTCAACAATGAGAGGTTGACTATGGATGATCAAGATGAAAAATTACCTTAGTCATCCTCTTAGGGAGCATATGACCTCGGAGCCCATCTATAGCTGAGTTGTCCAAGAAGACCCTCTCCACACTAAGGGAGTTCATGGATAATGCAAACGACTTCATGAATTTTAAAGAAACATTACAGGCTCTCCTAGAGCCAAGGAAATAGGAGGTAAAGTCAGAGACCAAGAACCAAAACAGTACTAAAGACAAAAAGGCTATGTAGGTAATCAAGATAAGACATGAAAAGTACTCCAATCAACAAGAACAAGGACTTCATTTCATTCATAATAATTTGAATGTACAAGAAAACAATCAAGCGGTAAGGAAGGAAGAACGCCCACTAGTGAGGGGCAATATTATTACAAGTACCACCAGTCAGACACTCACTGGACAAAATATTGTTTAGCATTGAAAAAGATGGTTGCTAGCCTAGCATGAAGGGGGGAGCTCGATCCATGCATTATTTGGGCTATCATGTGAGCCATAGGACACCTTTGGATGGTTGGGGGAAACTTTCTCTAGAAGTTTTGCATTGGTGGTTCTTTTTTATGGACCTTAATGACTCTCACTTTAGGGTTTAAAGAAGATTTGGTTAGAGTTTTGGTTTCTATCAAGCTAAATCTAGTATTCATAGTCCAATGAAATTACCAAGATATAAAAGGATAAATGAGAGTAAAATATCATGTACTTGAATAGTTAATAGCATGTACCAATGATTTAATCAAGTGATTAATCACTTTAGCTAAAATCGGCCAATTTTAGAATTTGGGCTTCTACCATGATTTTGAGTTTCCAACTAAGTTCCAAAGTTTTTGGATTTCATTAGGGTTGAAACCTATTTTTGTTAGCCACAGTTGGATAGAATAGTATTTTACTTAAGTCGCATGATCATAATACTTGTTTATCTTTCCATTCTTTCACATTTTCATCTCATGGTCTTTTGTAATGCCATATGTCTGACACCATTAACCAAACGGCTAAGATTTTATCAACTGTCCACTAAAAACTCCATAAGACTAATTTGAACAATTCACATAGTGACTTGACAATCAACTAAACTGTGTGTCTGATGGCACTTCCTTGGTATTACTATTCTCTTTGTGAAGGATGAAAATAAACAATATAGTGTAATGAAACGAACGAAGCAAATTAGTGCGACGGCTGCCGCCCTCTATCCCACCACTAAAATTATGTGAATGACCCCACCACTATTATTTTAAATTCTGCATAGTGACTTGTATAGTAACTTGCATAGTAATTTCAAAACCTATATATAAGGGTTTCAGTTGTAATGAAATTTATAAGAAAATATATAGAGAGAAAGAAAATTTCAGTTCTTAAGAGTTTCAGAGAGAGCTTCTTATATATTTTTCTGTTTTGCAATAGTAGTTTCTGTTTTTAGTTTTATAACACGTTATCAGCACGACGGTTCTACCAATTCTAAAACTAGTGGCCTTATTCCTCTGTAAGTTTTTCAATATATTATTTGAAATCTTTAATATATTTTATTGATGATTATCTGTGTGAATTTATAAATATATTTTCTGAAATACACATATTTATTTCATTATTTATATGTGTAGAAAATGACAAATCTTACAAAATTGAAATTTGTTACTCTTGACATATTTGAAAAAAATTATTTATCCTAGATACTTGATGCTGAAATTCATTTTGATGCAATGAACCTGGGAGAAACTATTAAAGAAGGAAATTAAGCATCTCTGCAGGACCGTGCTAAAGTAATGATTTTCCTTCGCTACCATCTTCATGAAGAATTGAAAACTGAATATCTTACAGTAAAAGATCCCTATATTTTGTGGAACAGTTTAAGTGAGAGGTATAAACACCAGAAGACTGTCATCCTCCCAAAAGCTCGTTTTCAATGGTTGCACCTGAGGTTGCAAGATTATAAAAGTGTTAGTGAGTATAATTTCGCACTTTTTAAAATAAGCTTAGTATTAAAATTATGCGGTGAGAAAATCATCGATGATGATATGTTAGAGAAGACTTATACTACATTTCATGCCTCGAATATGCTTCTGCAGCAGCAGTATCGAGAAAGAAAGTTCAAGAAATATTTTGAACTTATATCATGTCTTCTAGTAGCTGAGCAGAACAATGAGCTCTTATTAGAAAACTACCAGTCACGCCCTACTGGCTCAATATCATTTCCTGAATAAATGGTAATAGGTTTGCATCATTCCCAGAAGTGAATGGTGTATCCTTTAGAAGAAATTGGGGGTGTGGACGTGGTAGGAGAAATTATAGAAATGTTGGTCTCAGAAGTGACAACATTAAAAGGGATAGTAATATAACGTATCACCAGAAGTAGTATAATTCAGAAAGGGGTAAAAATCCCCAGAATAATTCTTCAAAGAAAAATGAAGAGGTGTGCCATAGATGTGGAATGACTGGACATTGGTCACGTACCTATCGTACGGCCAGGCACTTAGCTGATTTATATCAAACTTCTATTAAAGGAAAGAATAAAGTGCATGAAACAAATTTAGTAGAACTATCAGATGATTTATTAGATTCAGTAGATGTAGACGTTACTCATCTTGATGTCTCTGATTTCTTTAATCATTCTGAAGGTAGTATTGAACACTTAATTGAAACTGGAAGTGTTCCATTCAATTAATGCATTTTCTTTTTATCTGTAATAAAAGTTTTGTATATTTTGTAAAATCATGGATCACATTGATGAGCTTTTTATCTCTGAGTTGAATGATAAAGATATATGTCTGGCTAACAGTGCTACAACTCACACAATTCTCAAAGAAAAGAAATATTTTCAAAATCTAACACTAAGTAAAGCCTATGTCCATACCATATCAGGTTCATCAGATTTAATTGAGGGCTTCGGAAGAGCTTATATTGTGTTGCCTAATGGCACCAAATTTTATATTGATGATACTCTATTATCTTTACAATCTAGAAGAAATTTATTGAGTTTCAAATATGCACGTTGTAATGATTACCATATTGAAACGACCAATGAAAGCAGTAAAGAGCATCTTCTTATTACTAAAACAATATCGGGCCAGAAGCTTGTATTAGAAAAACTGCCTGCTCTATGTTCTGGATTGTATTATACAAAGATGAAAACAATTGAATCATATGTGGTAATGCACCAGAAGTGCATTGACCCTAAAATATTTATGACTTGGCATGATCGCCTTGGAAATCTGGGTTCTATAATGATGAGATGAATTATTGAAAATTCACATGGGCATCCCTTAAAGAATCAAAAGATATTTCTACCCAATGAATCTATGTGCTCTGCATGTTCTCATGGTAAGTTGATTATCAGACCATCTCCCTCAAAAGTCATTGTTGAATCTCCATCCTTTTTACAAAGGATTTATGGAGATATATGTGGGCCTATTCATCCATCAAGTGGACCATTTAGATATTTTATGATTTTAATTGATGCATCTAGTCGACGGTCACATGTTTGTCTGCTTTCCACTAGAAATGTTGCATTTTCTAGACTTCTTGCTCAGATAATTAAACTACGAGCATAATTTCCTGAGTATCCAATTAAGACCATTTGATTGGATAATACAAGTGAATTTTCATCTCAAGTTTTTGATGATTATTGCATGTCAATAGGAATAGATGTTGAACATCCTGTTGCCCATACACACACACCAAACGGTTTAACTGAGTCTTTGATCAAAAGGTTTAAACTAATCGCTAGACCTTTACTTATGAAATCAAGACTACCTATTTCTACTTGGAGACATGCTATACTTCATGCAGCATCTTTAATTCACATTAGACCATCTGCATATCATAAATATTCTCCATTACAGCTTGCATTTGGTTAACAACTAAATATTTCTCATCTTCGTACTTTTGGATGTGCTGTATATGTTTCAATTGCACCTCCACAACGTACAAAAATTAGCCCTCAACGTGGACATGGGATATATATTAGTTTTGATTCTCCATCTATTATTAGATACCTTGAACCCCTTACAGGGGATATGTTTAAAGCACGTTTTGAGAATTGTCATTTTGACGAATCCAATTTTTCGTTAATGGGTAAAGAAAAGTCGGTGCCTGAAACACGACAAGATATTACTTGGGATAATAAGACTCTGTCTCATTTTGATCCTCCTACAAATGAATGTAAACAGGAAGTTTAGAGGATTATTCATTTCTAAAATGTTGCAAATCAATTACCGAATGTATTTACTGACACTAAAGGTGTAGTAAAATCTTATATTCCTGCTGTTAATGCTCCAGCAAGGATTGAAGTCCCTGAAGGACAAATTGTCAAAACAGCAATAGGTGAATCTAAAACACGCCTGAAGCGTGGAAGACATATTGGTGCAAAAGATAAAATTCCTAGAAGGAAAAGAATACAAAATGAATTTGGTGTTCCTGAAGAACACGTACCCACAATACAGGCTACAAATATAATTGGTGCTCCTAAAGAGATCAAATCTTCTATTCCAGAACCTCCTGAAGAGGAAACTCTTGAAAAGTATAAATCTCCTGAAAAGGAACCTCCTGAACATGTGTGTCATGAAATGTTTTCCCCTGAAGAGGAACAGGTACCTGAAAATAATGAGATCTCAATACATTTCATGAAAACTAGAAAAATTCTGGATATAAATAAAACTGTTGTCGACAACATATTTTCATATAAAATGGCCATTGACATTACCAGAAATAATGAAGAAAGTGATCCAAAAAGCGTCGAAGAATATTGACGTAGAAATGATTGGCCAAAATGGAAAGTAACTATTGAAATTTAATTAAATTCGCTAGAAAAACGAGAAGTATTTGGACCTGTTGTCCAAACACCAAAGGGTGTAATGCCTGTTGGATATAAGTGAGTATTTGTACGAAAACGTAATGAGAAAAATGAAATTGTGCGGTACAAAACACGGCTAGTTGCACAAGGTTTCCTGCAGAAACTCGGAATTGATTATGAAGAAACATACTCTCCCGTTATGGATGCAATCACATTTAGATTTTTTATTAGTCTGGTTGTTATAAAAGGATTAGAAATGCGGTTGATGGATGTGGTCACTGCATATTTATATGGATCCTTAGACCATGACATATATATGAAAATTCCTTAAGGATATAAGATGCGTGAAACGTCTACAAGTACATATAGAAATATGTACTCAATCAGACTACAAAGATCTTTATATGGGTTGAAGCAATCTGGGCGCATGTAGTATAATCGCTTAAGCGAATATCTATTGAAAGAAGGATTTGAGAATAATCCTATATACCCATGTGTTTTTATTAAGAAATCAGAATTCGGATTTGTCATTATTGCGATTTATATTGATGATTTAAATATTGTGGGATGAAGAGATCTCAAAAACCGCTATATATTTAAAGAATGAATTTGAAATGAAAGATCTTGACAAAACAAAACTTTGTCTCGGCCTGCAGCTCGAGCATTTGCCAAATGGAATTTTTATTCATCAGTCCATGTATACTGAGAAAGTCCTAAAACATTTTTATATGGATAAATTTCATCCCCTGAGTACTCCAATGATTGTTCGAACACTTGATGTGAAGAATGATCAATTCCGGCCTTGTGATGACGATGAAGAAATTATTGGTCCTGAAGTACCATATCTCATTGCAATTGGAGTTTTGATGTATCTTGCAAATTGCACTCGACCAGATATTACATTCTCAGTTAATCTGCTTGCAAGATATAGTTTTGCACCAACTCGAAGGCATTAGAATGACATTAAACATGTCTTTCGTTACCTTCATGGTATGGTTGATATGGGATTATTTTATCAACGTGGATCAAGTCCACAATTGATTGGGTATGCAGATGTAGGTTATCTTTCAGACCCACACAAAGGTAGATCTCAAACTGGATATTTATTTACTTATGGAGATACTGTTATATCATAGAGATCTGTTAAGCAGACACTATCTGCTACTTCTTCAAATCACTCAGATATCATTGTTATTCATGAAGTAAGTCGAGAGTGTATTTGACCGAGATCAGTTATTCAACATATCCATGAAAAGTGTGGACTTCCCATGATCAATAATAGCCCAACAATTTTATATGAAGATAATACTACTTGTATCACTCAAATCAGAGGAGGATATATTAAAGGTGACAGAACCAAATATATTTTACCTAAATTCTTTTATACTCATGAATTTCAAGAGAAAGGTGAAATTGATGTCAAGCAGATACGATCTAGTGATAATCTGGTAGATTTATTCACAAAGGTGTTACCAACTTCCACATTCAAGAAGATTGTGCATAACATTAGAATGCGAAAACTCAAAGATCTTTTGTCATGCATTTTTCAGAGGGAGTAAATGTGCTGATTGTACTCTTTTTCCTTCGCTGAGGTTTTGTCTCACTGGGTTTTCCTCTGCAAGGTTTTAATGAGGCAATTTTAAAGCACTTGTGGATACATAAGAAGACTGTACTCTTTTTCTTTCATCATTGGTTTTTCTTCCCACTGAGTTTTTCCTTGGCAAGGTTTTAACGAGGCAGATTTTTTATGGATGGTCATTTAATGGGGAGTGTAATGAAACGAATGAAACAAATTAGTGCAACGGCTGCTGCCCCCTATCTCACAACTAAAATTATGTGAATGACCCCACCACTATTATTTTAAATTCTGCATAGTGACTTACATAGCAACTTGCATAATAATTTCAAAACCTATAAATAGGAGTTTCAGTTGTAATGAAATTTACAAGAAAATACAGAGAGAGAAAGAAAGTTTCAGTTTTTAAGAGTTTCAGAGAAAGTTTCTTATATATATTTATGTTATGTAATAGTAGTTTCTGTCTTTAGTTTTATAACATATAGCATATTATCTAAATAGTCACACGAAAGTAATGGTGTAACTCGTTTCGTAAAATTTGACTTTTAAGAGTCCAAAACAACTGAAAAGACATTTTGAGCACTTTTATTCGGAAAAATAAAAAAATTACTATTACACCATAAAATCTTAAATATTTATTTGAGAACAATTAAATAATTAATTTCTCAATCTCATATTTCTAAATACCTCAAGTAATAAAAACGATGCTCATGTTGCCATTATAAGTAGGAAACCGACTATACTGCGAGATTAAAATTTAAGCAGTTCACAATTCATGAAATCTTTCTAGAATCCACGACGTTCCTAAGATGTAAAGAAATTTATCTACCAAGTTTATGAGGAACTCTTAGAATGATTTATGGCATTTATCGAACTTTGAACTAATATATTTGGTACGCTATGTCGTACTTTTAGTGGTCCATCAATGTAGGAATGAGTCATTGGACCCATCACTTCTCTATAAACAGATTTCATTCTCTTTAAAATTAGGCATGATCTCAAAGCAAGCAATATTATTAAGAATATTACGTATTCATATGCACATCAATATTAAGATAGAAAGATAGATTTAAATAAAATACTTATATTTAAAATGAAAGATATAAAGATAGACAATAAGAATATATGGATGCGCATATGGGTGCGCAATATTATTTGTATGTAGTATTGCTCTATTATTACTTATGCTTGTAAAACTTATTTCCAAGATGACTATCTCCTTTTATATAGATTATATCATAGAAAAGGGTCATAGAACGTAAATATGCAAACAACTCGTTGGATAAACACTACCAAATTTTCCTCCGTACCAAAAAACCCAAGCATCTCCCTCCCTCTTTGGGCGGCCACTGAGGGAAAGGGGAGGTGTTGAAACTTCTGCTCCTTCTTCCTTCTTTAATTTTAGTTTGTTTGAAACCTGTTCAATTTACTTTTTACTTATTTTTTTATTATAGTTTTTCGTCTATAACAAGTAGAGGTACCAAACTCTTACCTTCCAGCCCTCAAAGACCGCTACACATCCCATTGTAGGTCTTCCCAATCGTCGATTTCTCATAGACAAAAGTATGAAGTCAAATAGAGTGGCACGTGAACCCCACGAGCGGCTCAAACCACACATGAGTTCCATGCGCCTCCACACTAAGGTGTGTCTGCTGTTGTCATGTGCAACATTTTCAGGGTCAGTAATCTTGGAACCTTTGAACTCCACCATCCTCCACTCTTTTAGTATTGCATGTGACTCCATGCCACCACTATCTCAGGCGGTTATTAGTCGATGATTCGAAGTATTTCCACTTTGTTACTTTCTTATATTTTTTTTTTGTACCTAACTAAGGATCTCAAGAAAAGGGTAGTAAAAGACTCTAGCAACCAATTCAGACAAGCAAAATATAGCACACATCACTTTACTGCAACTAAAATTACAATTCATTTTCGATTTATATCAAATCTGCTTTAAATAACTTTCCTTTGTGAAAAATGAGTAGATGTCAAGTCATTAGTTCCAACTCTTTTTTTTTCTTATGTTGTATATGTTAGTTTGAAATGATTGTTGAGGTCTTTCATCTTATTGACTATTACATCATGTAATTATTAAATATATCTACAATATACTTGCTTAGAAAAATATATATATTATAAAAGTATAGATGAAAATTTCGCTTAGAGGGTGGAAAGTTGGAAACAATAAGAGAAAGTAGTTGAGACCCAAGAGACTTCAACAAATGGGAAGTGATACACAAAACATATTTCATAATATTTATACAAAATAAATTATAAAGTAAGAATATTTTTGTAATATGCCTTGTAAAATTAATATTATTTTATAAAAAAAATTTATACTTTACAATACATATTATGTAATATATTGTGTAAGTTGTTGTGATTATCATTTCTCTAAACGGATATATGTATTTGGAGCTGCAAGGGTGGCTGCGTCTGGTTTGTATTTTCTGGCTTAACTGGCGCGATAACTACTACCTTACCCATCCCAGAACCACCAAATATAAGTGTCTGGCGCTGGGTCAGAACCCCCCAAAATGGCTTATCTTCGTCTTCCCACCCAACCTTTCTCCAGTCCCCCTTCCTTTTCTACCCCATTCTTCCCCCAATATCCTCTGCATATCCCTTGTCTGACCTCTCTGAAACCGTCCAACACCAAAAAACCCCTGCTCTACAAATCCCCCACAGTCCCGCTTGCTCTCACGGAGTCTTCAGACTCCCCCAAGTCCCTAGAACCCAACAACCCTCAATATCTTCTCAAACAACTCGCCGTAAGCCACCACCTTCATAACCCACTTTCAGTTTCAATTTGGCGCCATATATATGTATATTTGTTTATTGAGTTGGTTCTCAATTATTGTTTTTTTGGGTTTGTACAGGATAGTTTTGATCTGCCCCAAGACTATTTTGCTCAGCTTCCGCAGGATCTTCGTCTAGACGTAGGCATTGCTTTTTTTAACTTTTATTTATTCAAATTTGTTGTTTGATCTTATTCTATTGGGATTGAATATTGTTTTGTTTAATTATTGTCTCTTTGGGAACGGCCAAGCTGAATGATGCTGCTTTCGATCTTTCGAGTGGGCCTGTAATCGATGAGGTTGGTTATTCTTATGCTTCTTAAAATGTTATAAAAGCGACTTCATGTGACTCACTATAGTGTCCTAGGATTTGGGTGGTATGACGTTCATGGTGCAAAATGATTCCTGAACGATGATAGGTCGTATTATGGCACTGCATTATCCTTCATGGGTATAGTTATGTATAGCTGAGATTTTTCTAGCATGAATCATGTTTGTACACGTGAATATAAGAGGATCCAAATTTCAATCTGTAGTCAATCTTGTGCACTGCAACCTCTATTGAATCCCATGCATTGAACATTTTTAAATATCTATTCACAAAGGATATATGCAGTCAAACACAATATTTGCATTCTTAAACTGGTTGGTTAGTGATGTTCAAGCATTGGTGGTGCCATTAGTTGTTTTGTGGGTTGTCACTTTCTGTTATTGGTGGGCTAGTGCACATAATCTTTATCAGTCTTAACCATCCAGTTACATCACGTTCATAAACTATGGATTAACAAGTGTCAAGAAGCTGGATTTAAATTATATAACGCTTACACATGCTGTTGGATTTCTTGCTTATTCCAATAAAATGTTAATATCATTACTGCTCATTCATCTTTTCCTGGTTTGCTACCCATGGCGATACTTGAGCTGGGAAAACTTCTTGAAGTATCATGATTTTCCCCTGATTTCCTAATTAACATTGTGAGAAGAAACAGTGGACATTAATAGGGTTGGCGTAGTATTATCCATTTTGGTATTGTTTATAATTTGGTATACCTCTTGTATATCTTCTGTGTACTTAGGCTAGGCCTTTTGTGGTTTTAATAAAAGTATATATAAAAAATTAAATGAAAACAGTTTCGCTCTGCCTACACTTGTCATTCAAATTACTTATGAAAAGATACATTGTTTATTTATTCGTGGTTCATAAAATTCAATGCAATTCTTTCTAGTTAAAACCCTAGAAAAATATTAGATTTGCATTTTCTTTCAGTGTGGCCAAGAGTTGGGAGAGATATTGTTAAATCTTTGTCGAGCTTGGGAATCAGCTGACACATCAACCTCCTATAATTTAGCAAGAAAGCTCCCTGAGTTGGGGGTGTCTTTAACGGATAGTGCCAAATCAGGCAAGATAATATGTAAACTTCATTTTTTGATACATTCCTAACAATTGTTTGAAAGCTTAATTGGATTTTTTTGCTGTTTTAGCACTTGGCAAGCGGTTGGTACGTGCTGGGATGAGGTTCCAGTCCATGGGGCAGTATGGTCAAGGTGAACTACAGAAGGTATTCTAGCTTACTTGAAAGAGTTTTTGTTCTTACTATTATAGTGATAATGCTGGATTTCCCATTAGTTTAAGTCAGTATGACAATTACTAATTTAGTATAGACTTATAATAGTGGTCCTAAGTCTGAACTTTGAATCCACATTAGGGATACCATTTAAGTTAAGAAAAATGCTAGGGATCCCCATTTTAGGATCCCTACCAGTTCCTGAGTTTTCTTTTTTTAGTTTTTTTTTACATGATTTTTAAATAAGTGTTTTTAAATAATGTTGTGATTTTTTTTATTTTTTTAAAAAATGTTTTAAAATGTTAAAAAATCCATGTAAATAAAATATTGTAAAAAAAAAAAAAAAAAAAAAGGAAATTTGGGAACTAGTAGGGATCCCAAAATGGGGATCCCTAGCATTGCTCTTAAGTTAAACATACCACTTATTGTGACTATTTATTGAGGGGGAGACTAGGCTCCTATGTGAAAGGGAGTGTTAAAATTCTAAATCAAATGATTGAAGTCACTTTCTTATCTGCTCAACTTTTGGGCTAATTAGTGATGGAACAATAGTTATTCATTGAAAGTAGATGTGTTTTATAGTGCAAATCGGAGTGTGAGAATTATGGGAGTTCAAAGCATAATCCTCCACTGAGGCTTCTCCCCATCATAGTTAGTAGAGATCTTGAGTTTGAGTACAAAAACTATCTAGCAATGTATCAGACAAAGAAAAATTTCTAACCAATGGTTGTAGATGAGTTTACCTAGGATGTATTTACGTGCTCTTTTGTATACTTCCTATATATTCGGACTTTGCCTATTACATTCACATAAATAATACTTATCTCACAAAAAAAAAAAAAAGTTTACCTAGGGGAATTTATATAACCATTGTTTATTTTTGTTTCTTCCTAGAAGTCTAGAATAATGCTTTTGTTCTTTTGTTCAACATTCGCAACATTTTATTTCATCACCACAACCATGTGCTATTATTCTAATTTTATGCGAAATTTCTTCTTCAACCTCTAAACTTATACCACACTGAAGAGCTTATGTTAAGTCCTATAATGGGTGGGTGGATGTGAAAGATTTATATGGATGGTAAGTCGCCCATTTTTGGTATACTAAGTGAAATAGGGTTTTTTTTGGTGACACTATGACTATTCTTTTAGTTCATAGAGGTTATGTGTTTAACACTTCCATGGGTAGTGACAAATGATAGCAAAGCATACTTGTTACGCCTTGTGACACTAAATAGCTTGAGGAGAATGTTATTGTGGTACATTGGATATGGGTGGAATGTGGAGTTGTTGCACAGGTGTTAAATCCAATATTAGTTGTATACTAGCTGAATTGGGCCTTATTGGTGATTGCATTGACATCTTGATCCTTGGTCTAAAAACTTCAATTATATCCTGGTATACTTGCCAACCTAAATATTCTCAACCAATTTATTTTCCTCTCTCTTCCTCATTTGCTTCAAAAATGTAAATAAGTTCCGTTGTTGTTATCATTCCCGAAAATATTGTTTCTTATATTGTAAATTATAACTAGCAAGTTTGAGGCAATAGATGGGCATTCATACAATTCGGTCTCAAAATTTCTGCACATGGGTTTCCTGCAATCTTTCTTCTTTGCTCTTATCTCTTTCTCATAAATGTGATGTCAGTACTAGCTGTTATATATCTCTGAGTGGTTGTGTTTTTGGGTACTGTTCAACCATCATAGATTGCAAAAGTGATGATTACAATTGGAAGGCTTCTGTCTGCAAGTACAGCATCTACAGAAGTTGAGGAGCAACCAGATGAAACCAGGATGCTGAAGGTAGATTATAACTCTGTAGTCGTCAAAATCTCAGTAAATGCTTCCTATGAAATTTTGAATAAATAATGTTCTTGCCAAGTGCAGTTTGGGGAACTTCAGTTGGAACTAACTTCAGATAAAGCCAACATTGGTGCTGTAATTGGCTTTGCCTTTGGGTAATTAATTATATCATTGTAACCGTGAGTTCTCTTTTCTACTTTTATTCTTATGTAGGCCTACCAGATAGATATTCTTTAATGATCTGGAAAATTTTAAATGCAGGATCCTTTCTTGGGAACTAAGTCAGGGCGTTCAGAATATTCCAGAGAGTTCATTGCAGTATGCAAATGATAATGCTTTGTTGTTGGCAAAGGTGATTGAAAACAATGTATTTTTACTGTTATCTGAACTTTCCTCTTATTATCCAGAATTTTACATAACATCTAAGAGTTTTTTATGCAGTCTCTTAGGGGAGCTCTACTTGCAATCTGCTACACCTCAACAATTTTGTCCATTTTTACTAGCGTAGGACTTGTCTTACTTGGAAGACAACTCAAATCAAAGAAAGAGTGAGCTTCTTGGTTTTGCCCCAGCTATTCAGTAAATGATTTTACATTTACTTTAAATGCTCCATGTGCTATTCGAGATTTTACATTTGTATATTCAAAACTGAATGGGAGAGACAGAAATATTGAGGTGTCACACCCGGAGCCCTTTGAGCCCTTTAAGTTGGGGTAAAGTTCAATTTCGGCCCACAGGCCAGCCAGTAATTTCTATGTTTTGTTTTGTTTTTTTTCTTTAATTTTTAGCGAAGGGTCAGGACTATATATCTAATAGTAGACTTTATTCTAAATTTATAATAAATCTTCACTTTTGGAAGAGGAATATTGTAATGATATCATTATATTTGGAGGGTTACAAAACAACCCGAAACCAAATGGTCCAAAAACACCATTATTCTCTTAAAACAAGACCTTATTCAGGAAAGAAACTCAAAAGAATACAATAAATTAAATCAAAAGACAATCCAGACTCGAGAAAACAAAATAAGATGTCCAGGCAAAGACCATCGGAGTAAAAAGATAAAACCAAAATCTTCAAATAACCAAACCTGAAGCACACCCAACCAAACCAAAGCTTTCCACAATTATGATCTCAGATAATGTCTATTTTATCCATTTTGAGAATTTCTTTACCCTTTCACGAAATATCATTAGAATTAATGCACGTATCAGACTGATAATTCAAAACCAAACAAGCAAGGTAATCAGCTCCTGCATTTTCTTCTCTATAAACATGACTTATCTTGACTTGCAAGTTGGAGAGGTTCTCTTGGATTTTGGCCCAATAGTCTTCAAAATACCAAATGCCACATCTACATTTTCCAACCAATTAACAAGTAAAGAATCAAGCTAATCTCAATTCTATGCAAATCTAACTCCTTACAGTGCTGCAACCCAAAATAAAGAGCTAGCAATTCCGCTTTATTAATTGAACCATGTGACAACTCCTTAGTGAAAGCCAACCTCAAACATTCCCCATCATTCTGAATAAGACCACCCACCCCCATACAATTTGGATTTTCCAAAGAACTCCTATCAATATTTAATTTAAACCATCTCCTATTCGGTTTATTCAACTTCACCAAACAAATCATGCTTTTTTAATAAAGCTTTTACTGGAATAGACAACGCAATAAGGATACGATCATCCCCCTCCTTAATTTTTTATTAGCCCTCAAACGTAAATTCACCCATGCAATGCTTACCTTAGGCACACTCCACAAGACTGAACATTGAATAGAAACTATTATCCCTTCCATATGAGCTTTACACCGCCACACCCAAAGGGACCAACTTAAAATAATAGGAACCAAACCAAGCAATGTACCTTTTTGAGAAGAAAGAGAGGCACGTCTAAACCAAAATTCCATATTAGTCTTCTAGAGATGGGCTAAGTCCTAAGGCATCCCCAAAATCAGAGAGACCCTACGCCAAACTTCTGCTGCTATTGCACATGTAGCAAGAACATGATCTTGATATTCCATACATCCGTATGTATAACATTCACATTCAAACACCACAAAAATGCCCACGTCTTTAATATACATATCCACACTTAGGCAAAAATTTAATGTCTTCCACAAAGTGATTAAATATCTTTTTTGGAAGCGCTGAATTCCAAATCCAAGATGCCCAATCAGATTTCGGAACCCTAACACAAAGCCGATTTTAAAGAAAAATTATCATTCAAATTTGGCTTCCAAATCATAATATCTGTGCCTTCTTTATGCTCCCCTAAACAATCCAAAGTTTCTTCAAGTTTAGAATCCCCCACCAACCTTCTTAGAAAATCCGCATCCCAAACATTCTAAATTTTATACTCCCTTACAGTGAGAGAAGGAATTTCTGAGATCTCACATGAATTCATAATGGTGCCTGATTTCAACCAAGGATCCCCCCAGAAAGAAACTCGACCATCCTTTAACTACCACAATAAATTGCTCATCACCTTGGGTAACACGACTATAACTTTTTTCTAGAATAAGAAGCCTTTTCGAGGGTCAATCAAAGAAATATGCATATCCTTGACATATTTTGCTGTGAAAAAATTAACCCATATTGAGTTTTAAGTTAATAAATTCCAAGTAAACTTCATAATGAGCGACTCCGTATCCCCATGCCCCCTTCAAGAATTGGTTTGCACACTTTTTCCCAAAAAACCCACTTTTTTCTTGGCTTGCCATTTGAGGATCCCCGAAAAAATTACTCATAATCTGATTAAGACTAGCCACCATAGCCTTTGGGGCATACAAAATAGCAAATAGATAAACCGGGATACTAGCCACATCGTGTCTTAATAAAAGAATGCGAGCACCCGATGACAAAAATTTATTTTGCCATCCTTCTTTGAAGTAATAACTCATCAAAATGTGATACTTTCAGCCTTCCTAATACCAACGGCGCATCTAAAAATTTCACCGAAAAGGATCCTTCCAAGAAAGATGTAATTGTCAAAGCACTCCTTTTTTGAGCATTAGAAAAATATTTTGGGAAAAAATGGAAGACTTTTATTTATTCACCACCTGAGCAGAACAATCTTCATATTGAGCAAAAACATTCCTGATAGTATGAAGCGAGGACTTCCCACCATTAGTAAACACCACAATGTCATCTGCATATAGTAAATGGGATATAAGAGGTTGGTTATGCCTAAAAAATAATGCGATCATTTATAGTATAACTTTGGGGTGTCGATTCCACAGGGAGATGGATTGAAAAATGAAAGATAGTGACAAAATTGACTAAAAGATTTAGAAGAGTGCAAAAAGTGACTTTTTGAAGTGTGACGTAAATTAAAACGTGAGTAATTTAAAAAGTATAAAAATGAGATGAAAAGTAGAGCGTATGGAATTCTTTGCGTATTTCTGATATTCAAATTTATTCTTAATTCATTGATAACTCAATTGAAAATTCTATGTCCAGATTCTAAATCGGAATATATAACATTAAAAACTAGATTTAAATCAAATGTAATCTTTTGAAAAATCATTTGTCGTGATTCAAGAATAAAAATTATTATCACTATTGAGAAAATCCAATGTCGACAATATACTCAGAGAGCGATATTGCAGCAGAGAATTGAATCGATATAGACAATCAATTGCTCTAAACATAATTATAGAACTAATCCTTTCGATGGAAAAAGCATGACTGAATCCATAAATGAAATAGATATTATAATTATTTGAAGACAAAAAAAAAATCACAAATAAATTGAGAATAATAGAAGAAAATAGTTTTAATATTTTAAGACCAAATAAATAAATCAAAAATAAATTACAAATACCATCACACACAAATTCATCCCTAACTTTTATTTAGTTGTTCATCCACATGTGAATAACCAAATTGTTCAAGAGAGAAATAAAATAACAATACTGATATGCTCTTCCCTTTTCTCAAGGGTTGAGAAGGCTCTCCCCCCATCCAAGCATGTTATGAATACACACCCCACTCATCTATTTATAGAATTTCTATTGCAAGTTGTCAAGCCAAAATCAGAACAAATCCAAGTTGTATTGCCGTGTATCTCTTTGGGTTCCAGTTTCATATAGTTTGAAATGATGATTGGTCCAACATTTTTGTGTGAGAAGTGCAACTCTTTGTAGTCAATTATTTCAGTTATGCAAGTAGATGTTGGGTGTTGGTTTTCTTCTTCATGGATGTGTGGCCAATTAATTGAGTTTCCTCTTGAATTTCTTTTGTTGCTTATCAATATCTCAAGGTGCCATGTGTCAAGTTTTGCAAGTTGTTGCAAGCTTTGTGAATTACGGCTGCTTTCCTCTTTAAGTCAATGTTTTGAACTTGAAGCTTGAGAGGAAGTGAGTTGGTGCAATGGGAGTGCTCAATGTCCATGACTTGTATGAACCAGTTTGTGTAGCTTGGACTTCAATTTTGTGCTTCACTTGGCATGCTATGTTTGGAGTACTTTGAGGTGTAGCTGTCCACATGTGGCTTGGTGCAATTGGTTCATCATATGTATGGCCTGAAATGCTTTGAGAGAAGTCGGTGCAAAGTTGATTTAAATGGATGTTGCATGCTTGAATTGAGTTGGTGCTAAGTAGCCGTATGATCTAAACCAAGTGGATCCTTGTTTTCCATTCGCTTCACTTCATATGTCTGTTATGAAATAAAACCCAAATTGTGAAAGCCAAATAATAGAAGTGGGGTCCATGAATTGAGAAGAAAATTAGCTGAATTGAGGAGTGCATTAATAAATTGAAGTATGTTATAAAATTAAAATAAAAACTATTATTGCAAGAGAAAATATTTAGAATTTTTATTTTTTAAGAACTGAATTTTTTTTCTTTCTTCATTTCTCTCACTTTTTATCTCTTTTATTTTCTTTCTTCATTCTACTTCTAATACTTGTGTATACAAACGTTCTCAAGCTCTCTATTTATAGAGAGCTTGAGGTGTATTCAAATAATGCAGAGGAGAAATTTGGGGGGGGGGGGGAATGGAGGCTAGCGTGAAGTACATGAGAGGTGAGAGAGAGTGATGTGGGGGGTCATTCAATGTCCCCCCCCCCCCCCCAATAATTGATTTCATAATACTCCCTCTTAAATAACCACCCATAAAGAATCTATTTCATTAAAACCTTGCCAAAAAAAAATCCAGTGGGAAGAAAAATTAATGGCGAAGGAAAAAGAGTATAATCAGGATAAGTCTTCAGGACATTTACTCCCCCTGAAAAGTGCATGACGATAGATCTTTAAGTCTTCGCATTCCAATATTCTGCACAATTTTCTTGAATGTCATAGTTGATAATGCCTTTGTGAATAAATCTATCAGATTATCACTTGATCATATCTTTGATATATCCTACTCTAATATAAGCAGTATTATCTTCATATAAAATTGTTAAACTGTCATTGATAACGGGAAGACCATACTTTTCTTGAATATGTAGAATCACTCATCTCAATCAAATATACTCTAACCTTGTTTCATGAATTACAATGATCTCTGAGTGATTTGAAAATGTGGAAGATAATGTCTGGTTGACAGACTTAATAGAAATCTGAGACCTGCAGTAATACTTAAACTCCCCTTGATAATATGCGTTAGTATTTCAAGTAATAAGTAAATATGATTTCAGCATATATATCATGGTTAAGAATTCAAATATAATTTTCATTTAAATAATATATTAGAGAAAACATGGTTATATTCTCATCTAAAATTTTCTCCCCCTCATTCAGTATTATTAGAGAGAATTTGTTTATGTATGGTGGAAAGAGCATTGAAAACCATCCATGTATGATAAAAACTGTAAAAGCTTGAGATTTAATTTTATCAGTTCGACAAAAAATCAAATCCGCTTGACATTATTGACAAACAAAATCTTGAAGAGATTTAAAGTCTTCAGGTTGTTATTTAAATATAACTATTTTATCATTGGTTTACTCCAACAAAAAAAAATCTCACATTCTTCATAGATCCAATTGTTGTTCATTCAGAACAATATTATGTCTGATAGAAATTCTTTTGTTAATGTCCCAGATTTAAAGCATGAACCTTTTATACCTCAACTACTCATCTTTTCTCATGAGACTGTAAACAACATGATAGGAGCATATATATATAATATATATATATATATATATCTTTATAGTAAAACTAATCTAAAAATTGTTGCAGCATCAAAAATCCTCAGTGCTCAATATGCTATCTCTCTTACAACCATGTCTTAGAGGTTACTGGTGAAAATGAGCGAGGTTGATCATCTTAAAAATCAAATATCTGAGTTACATCAAACGCTTGCAAATAAAGATAGAAAAAATAAAAATTTAAGACAATAAAACAAGAAGTTGAAGAAATTTGTAAATTTGTATTCTCGTGATCTGAAAACATGAATAGAAGAGCTGGAACGAGATAGAACTCAAATACAAAGTCAACAACAACAGCTAATGACAAAGATTCAGCGTTTACAAGAAAATAGGGATAGCTGCAATTAATCTTGCTGGCTTTTAAAATTATGCATCCAACATATCTTATTTCCATCTCTATAAGAACCATCTTTAGTTTCATTTAGTTCGCATCAAATTTTCTTTTCATATCTATAATTCATCTGCATTTGTATTCTTATTCTACAAATTTTCAATGGCTCATTAGTTTCCTTTCAATATTTCTCACGATCACTATATGAGGTATCTTTCACCTCATTTACAAGTTGTTTCTGCATCTTCTGTAGGTGTCATGTTGCAGCAAGCGAATAATTTGGCTAATAAGTCAGATCGTGAAGCCGTTTATGAGTTGGTGATTCTCGATACTCGATACTCCTCCTCAATTGTTAGATTTTCCAACTGGTTACAATCCAAAAATTGTGAGATTGAGGAGTTTAACGAGAAGGTTTCCGTACTTCAACGACTCGTTCAAGAGTCTGACAGAAAAATAACATACTTAAAACAAGAGAATAATGATGTAAAATCCTTACTTACCTTTTTATTTCGACTGCCTAATCCTTTAGAGAAGGATGTCATGTTGTTTTATGAAGAGCAAATGCATTTAAGAGATGAGGCTAAAAGTCTCAAATTTCTGTAACTCATCTAGCATTTGAATAATAAGATCTTTCTTTTTCAAATGCATTATTTGAATATATAACAGTCCTTGTGATCTCTTCAGGAGTTCTAATAAGGTAAATTATCAACGTAAATTGTAATAATGGCAAATTCGGGTTCTGATAAAAATATATAGGCATATAAGATTATTCTCAAATCCTTCTTTCAATAGATACTCGCTGATTCAATTATACTACATGCGTCCGGATTGCTTTAATTCATATAAAGATTTTTGAAACTTTATAAAAGACATACTCCTAAATGTACTTGAATTAGATGCTTAAAATAGTGTTTATCTTTATGTATGTCATGATCTAATGATCTTTATAAATATACTGTGACCATATCCATTAACCACATATTTAATCCTTTGTAATACTCAAACCGATTAAAAATCTAAATGTGATTGCATTCATAACAAGAAAATATGTTTCCTCATAACTAATCTCGGGTTTCTATTGAAAACCTTGTGCGACAAATCGTGTTTTGTATCGCACATTTCATTTCTCTCATTACGCTATCGTATAAATACCCACTTATATCTAACAAGTATTACACCTTCTGGTGTCTGGATAACAGGTCCAAATACATCTCGCTTAACAAGCGAGTTTAAATCAGTTTCAATAGCTGTTTTTCATTTTGGCTAATCATTTCTACGTCAACATTCTTCAACGGTTCGTGACTCACTTTTTCATTACTTCTGATAATATCAAGGGTCATCTTATATGAAAATATGTTGTCGATAACAGTTTTATTTTTATCCATAATTTTTCAGTACTCATGAAATGTATTGAGATCTCATTATTTTCATATACCTATTCCTTTTCAGGAGAAAATATTTCATGTAACACCTCTTCAGGAGGTACTCTTCAAGAATTTTCTCTTCAAAAGTTACCTCTTCTGGAGGTTTGTACTTTTCAGGAGTTACCTTTTTAGGAGTTATACTCTTCAGGAGTTATATTTTCAGGAGTTATACTCTTCAGGAATTACCTCTTTAGGAGGTTTGTACTCTTCAGGAATTTTCTATTTAGGAGGTTTGTATTTTATATAGAAAATTTGGATATATCTTATTTTGTAGGTACGGTCACTTCAAGAGCGCCGATTTATTTTCCTTTTTCCTTTTTTTTTTTTTGCACTAATAGGTCTTTAACACTTCAGGTGTGTTTTAGACTCATCTATTACTGTTTTAACAACTTGTCCTTCAAGGATTTCAATTCTTGATTAAGCATTAACAACAGTTTTTATGACACCTTTAGTGTCAGTAAATACATCTAGTAATTGATTTGCAACACTTTACAAATAGGTAATCCTCTAAACTTCTGGTTCACATTTATTCGTAAGAGGATCAAATTTAGACAGGGCTTTATTATCCCAAACAATTTCTTATCGTGCTTCAGGCACTGATTTTTTATTATTTCAAAATATGATAAACTATTAAAAAGTTTTACTATAATATGTAAAAGCTTAGTATAAGTAAATCAAGTATTTGGCTGTACAACAGGTACGTGACCAATATTAAGTCATACCACATCTATGACAAATATCTTCATCTTTTTATAAATAATTATTCTGAAGGTCTTTACCCTTCTCTGAGTTGGATCACTTCTGACGATACGGTATATTTGTATTATTATCCCCTTTAGTGTTGTCACTTTAGGATTCACACTTCTATAATTCTTTCTAATACTTTTAAAATCTTACAAATTCAGATGCAATAAGTCTTAATGAGCTTTTGGGAAGATTACATCTTCTGGTGTTCAAATCTCTCTCTTAAATTATTTTACACAGTAAGAGGATTTTTTACCATGAGATACACAGTACGGTTCTGCAGGGACACATGATTTTCTTCTTTGATTGTATATCCCAAGTTTATCATATCCAAATGGATCTCATCAAGGATCCTGAATAAATAATTTTTTTCTAAAAATGTCAATAGTAATAAATCTCAGTTTTATAAGATTTCACATTTTCTATATATATGAATCACAAAAATAAATATGTA
The DNA here is from genome assembly GCA_036898215.1 of Platycarya strobilacea. Classification (NCBI taxonomy): domain Eukaryota; kingdom Viridiplantae; phylum Streptophyta; class Magnoliopsida; order Fagales; family Juglandaceae; genus Platycarya; species Platycarya strobilacea. The sequence goes on along the minus strand of CM072555.1, from coordinate 19,302,096 downwards.
CATCTAAGAAATATATTCACATATTTATGAGAATAAAAGCAAAATTTTATCAAGAATATTCAACAATATTATATTTAATATTCATCTCGAAGATTACAAATAATATATTAAAAAACTTACTTGAAATAGAAGACCACTAGTTTCAGTATCGGTAGAATTTCGTACTGATAATGTGTTATAAAATTAATATAAAAACTATTATTACAAGAAAAAATATTTAAAACTTTTATTTCTCAATTACTGAATTTTCTTTCTTTCTTTCTTTCTTTCTTTCTTTCTTTCTTTCTTCCTTTCTCTCACATTTTCTCTCTTTTCTTCGTTCTGCTTTTGATACTTGTGTATACAAATGTTCTCAAGCTCTCTATTTATAAAGAGCTTGAGGTGTATTCAAATAATGCAGAGGAGAAATTGGGGGAGGTAGGCTAGCGTGAAGTATGAGAGAGGTGAGAGATAGTGATGTGGGGGGTCATTCAATGTCCCCCCATAATTGATTTCGCAATAAAGTCCAAGTTGTAGCTTAACATGTGCTTAGCTGTTGAGAAAAGTGGCGGGTCCCTTGATCATTTTGATGGATTATATGCAAATTTGGGATCTTGCATCTTGCCAAATTAATCATTAAATGAGGTGAGGTCATAACTACTTAGATGGGAGACAAGACTAAATGTCATGGGGCCCTCCATGACTTAAGACCATGTAAGTGGGAGTCATGATTAATTTGCATGTTGATCTTAATTCTTGAACGTGTGGCTTTACTTCAGGTATAAAACAAAATGAATTACCACATAGGTGTAAGCATGCATGAGCCCATGATAATAAAATCTCAACATGTCTTGTAATTTGTAAGTCATTTCTTATTTGCCAAAATTGAGATATAAAATATTATAAAATCATGTTCAAATCTATCTCAATGTGAATAGAAATTAAACTTAATAATACGAGTAATATTCCATTTTTTTATTCATATTTTAGCATTTTAATTTAGCAATAGAATATTTTGAGTGCACTTTTATGCACTCATCAGAGTGCACCCTTATATGACTGGTATGAATATGATAAGGCTCGTCATGAGGGGGACGATGATACGTGACGTCCGCATGACTGATGAGAACAAGAATCCAGCAGAGAGGACAATACATAACGTCCATCGAGATTTAGAAATAAGAATAAGAATTAAGAAAGAATATGGATAAGATAAGAATTTTAAGAAATGTCATTGCATTGCACGAAAGGTTTTGTACCCATGTTCGTATAAGTTTCTCATAAAAATGTATAAGTCTATGTGAAAAGAGTACATAAGTCATGTATAAGGCATGCATAAGACATTCATGAGTCATGTGTTATCTCATATTATTGATATGTACCGTTACTATATTTGTTACATTATTAGTGTACTTATCGAGATTTCTTGAAAATCTTTCTTTTAATTTTATCTATCATTCCTTATGGAATGATAGACTTTGTTGCAGGAATAAGAGACTCAGCATGAGATCCAGATGTCGCCAGAGGTTCTGAGGTATCCTGAGAGTCCTGCAAAATACTCTCCTTCTGTGGATTAATCTCTCACGTATGTGACCTAACGAGATAATAAAATTTATAAGGAAGTCGGAAACGACCCTAAGAATGGTAAAATGGGAAGTTGGATATGATATATATTATGTATGTGTTTTGAGACAATTGGGATGATGTAAATATTTGATACTCTTCAATGAAATGAGTAGTAAATTATGGGTTATAGTTATACTATGTCATGTAATCACTTTATGCAAAAAGTTAGATCTCTTTGCATCTATTAGAATTTACCTCATTCCACTGTGATTTGCACTGCATTTAATTAGTAAGTTTAGGTACATGCATTCTACTCCTTACGTTTACGAAGGGTAGGTAGCTTTGTGGTACTTATCTTAATGCTTCGATTTACGTTAAATCCTAGGCGTAAAATCAGGGTGTCATAAGATACACCATACACATCAATAACCTCCCTCGACAATGCCTTCAAAAAGCAGTCTCATTAGATAGACATATAAACACATTCCAAGGCTTTCTTATTGCAGAAACCACCGGCTATGAACTCAAACCCCAACGATTTCGAATGAACACTCGGATAGCATCAAGGGATGGACATTGCCTTAAAAACTTAAATACCATCAATACCTGAAAATAACAACCAATTTTTCCACTTCTTCCTTGAGAAGAGAACACAAATATCACCATTAATAACTTTCGCAGGACGAAAAGGAACATAAATTTTTGATAATGGTTGCGGCAATCGGGCCACTAAATTAGCAAACGAACGCTGTAGAGTAGTCGTTGGTAATGACCCAGGGGGAGCCCCAGTGGTAGCCATGCGTCACACATGATATCAAACCCTAGCAGAGCATGATTAAGAGGAAAAGTCCATTTTCGAAAATGTGTAACCCTTAAGCATTATTTTTATCTTATTCTTTTGAAATTATTTGAAATAATGGTGAAGTGTTGGTTGAGTTGTAAGATTAGGGTTGCAATCTCACATTTTCTACACGGTGCCAACCTTCTTATGGTAAATTAGGAACGTTCCTTCCTTAAATGACGAAAATCAGAGCCACCCAGAAATTTATAAGGAAACAAGCTATCACTGATAGGAAATATCCCATTAAGTGGCTAACAAGATTTTTGGGTTTAATTAGGAAAGAGTTTATAGGAAAAAAACCATCAAGAAAATTAAGTATGATGCCATCAATAGAGATAATGGTTTCGTCACCACCTTGGTTGGTAATTAATGAATTGCCGGAATGCTAGGACACTATCTGAGACTTGGAGGGTTGAGTTAGGGTTGGTTTGTAGAGTGAGATAAGATGATATTTTTGTGAATAGTAGTGAGATAATTTAAGTTGAGTTATTGAGTATTTTTTAAGTTTTGGAAATGAGAGAGTAAAAGTTGAATAAAAAATATTATAATATTATAAGAATATAGTTCTATAATCTTATTTTTAACATTAAAAAACCTTTCTCTCTTTTTTCTCCTTGTACACTTTTTCTCCTTTATGTAAGTTGGTTTACGATCTTGTTTGTGGGCGTATGACTATGTAATCCGTTAGCATATGGGAAGAAAGATAGGTGTTTCAAAAGTGGGTGAAAGGTTGTAAAAAACCTCTGTTTGGGACAAGCTGCAACATGATAGTTTACTAAGGCATTAGGAAATTGTTCGAAGGTGGGAAGAAGAGAGATCTACTTAGCTCACCAGGAGGAGACAAGGTTTACATGGCACAAAAGTGTACTAACTCCTAAGGTACAAATAAGGGAGGTTGCTGGAATTGCGTTTTTATCTTGAAAGATAGAGATGGCGTGGGATGGAGGAAACTGGGAGAGGTTTTGAGGGAGGTTGGCAGAGAAGGCTGCATGGTTGGGTCAGCATGACCTACGATGACAACAGTGCCATTTTAAACCTCTGCACGTTTGTACATGGAGGCTCCACAGTCGATGAGGTTTCTGGACTGTGCTTGTTTTAGGAGGAGATACAAACTATTGTTGGGTCTCTTGTGTAGGCTATGAAGAACAATCTAGAGCCTTTTGTTGTAGCAATTGAAGATTGTCGTTTGAAATTAGCCACAAACGAGATTGGGGATTCAAAAGATTTACTTGTTCTATTAACTATGATGCAAAGGAAAGGAGTGGCAGAAGGGAAAAATCGAAATGTAGGGGCACTCTTTGTTTCTATGAAGCCTGAGATCCTCTCTTGGAATGTGGGGTAGCTTAATAATCGTAATAAATGCCTTCGTATTAAATAATTATTGTGGATGTGGAAGTTTGACGTGGTGTGTTTTTAGGAAACAAAGATGTAAGTAATTAATAGGGCAATTGTTCGTAAGTTATGGGGGTGTTCTTATATGGGCTAGTCTTACTTGGCCTCTTTGAGAGCCTCGGATAGTATGTTATTAATATGGGACAAAAGAGCAGTCAAAGCGATAAAGGAATGTATTGGAGACTATTTGGTAGCTACTTATTTAAAAAATGTGGTAGATAGGCGAGAATGAGCATTTGTAGGCACTTATGGGCTAAATGTGGATAGAGATAGGATAAGGCTTTGGACAGAGCTAGCGGGCTTATATTTCTTCTGGGAAGTGTCGTGGTGCATGGTTAAGGATTTTAACATCACTCATGTTCCTAGCGAGCGGTTGGAAAATTATCATAATTCTATGGCCATAAAAGAGTTCTCTGAGTTTATTTTTGACCTTGAATTCATGGATCTCCTCATTGTCGATGGTGAGTTCACTTGGTCAAATGGTCGGGATTGGCAAGATTGGCCAGATTCCTCATTTTTACATGTAAGCTAAAGGCTTTGAAGAAAGACCCTAAAGAAGTGGAACTTGGAATTTTTTTGCCATATCGACAACCAGAAGACTACTCTTTTGGAGGAACTGCAGGAGTTAGAGGGAAGAAACTTAATGGGAGACACCTCAGAGGGGTAGTATTAAGGAAGAGTACAATTGTGGCTAATCTTTAGAAGGTATGATTGTTGGATGAGACTTCATGAAGACAAAAATTCAAGACCTTGTCACTGAAAAATGTGATAAATGTACAAAATCCTTTCATAAAGTGGCTAATTCATATCGGTATAGTAATGCTATTGAGATACTTCAATCATGTAATCAGGTGTTCTTATCTCCTTCCAAACAAGAAAACCATCTTGTGCACTATTATGAGAATCTCCTCACAAAATCAGCTTGCTAGAAGCCTAAGCTTGATGATTTGCTATTTGAGGCTTAGACCATTTGATGAAGATGAGATTTATAAAGTTATTTCTGGTATGGCCAATGACAAAGCACCGGGCTCAGATGGCTTTATGATGGATTTCTTTCGAACAGGTTGGGACATTGTGAAAGGTGATATTATCTAGGTTTTTAGTGAATTTCATTCTTTTAAAAGGTTTGAAAAATGCCTTAATGTGACGCTCTTATTCTAAATATATATGGGGCTACAACTATTGAGGCGTATCATCCTATTTGCCTGGTTAGTAGTGTGTATAAGATTATCTCAAAGGTAATTGCTAATTGACCTAGCCCTATGTTGGAACAAATTATGTCCAAGTCTTAGAATATATATTCATGAGAGACAAATTCTTGACGCCGTTCTTATTGAAAATGAGTATTTGGATCATAGAATGTGGGAAGGAGTCCCAAGTATCCTTTGCAAGCTCGACATGGAAAGATCATGTGAATTGGAAATTCCTATTCTACTTGTTTGGGAGGTGTGGTTTTGGTGATAGATAGATCTCTTAGGTTTGACATTGTGTTTCCATTGGTCGGTTCTCGGTTCTAGTTATGGTACACCAATTTTTTTTTTACAATTCTCACGGATTGCAGCTAAGATATCCCTTATCTCCTCTTCTGTTTGTTATAGTTATGGAGGAGCTTGGTCGGATGGTGAAGGTCGACGTAGGGGAGGTTTCTTATCTAGATTTTAGGTGGATAATGGCACTAGTGGCTCCATTATTATCCATCTTTTATTTGCATATGATACTCTACTATTTTGTAAGCCAGATAATAGCTAGTTCCAAACTCTAAGAGCATTGTTATTATGCTTTGAAGTAGTATCGGGGTTACAGGTGAAGCTTTGGAAGTCCAAGCTAGTTGCGGTGAGTGCGATGCCGAATATCATCCATTTAGCGAGCCTTTAGGATTGTAAGTTGTCTTTGTAGCCCATGAAATATTTTAGCCTTCCCATTGAAGGCTAGAGCTATTTGGGATGGGGTAGTGGAGATGTAATCACCTGCCCCTTCTTCTCTTTAATGTTAAGCAAATTTTAAGGATTTTAATTTATTATAAGGAGAGGAGGATGTAACAACCCGCTCCTTTTCTCTCGAACAGTTATGAGTCTCGATTACATGTCGTATCCCAATGGCGTGTTTTAAAAGTTCACAGTTGATTTTAAAGTATGCTCAGTATTTTAATGCCCTCGAATATTTTAAATGTCGTATAAATATTTTATAAGGGTATTTCCAGTGTTATTGGACCAAACCCTATTTTAATGAGAGACAATTATAATATTTTGAATAATTCCAAAATATTATAAATGCAGAAAATCATTTTATTGAAATGATCTTAGTTATTTACAATTTTATGGGATATAAATTGTGTTGAAAACTCTAATTTAATTAGATGATTTTATTCCCTTAAATATAATTAAAAAAAACCTCATCATTTAATGAAAGATGAATGAATATTATTTTATAACCAAAAGTTAAGTTAAAATAATATTTTTCTTAATTCTAATTAGTATTTAAGTTAAGTTAGTGTGTTCGCATTTTCAAATTAGTATTTAAAACTCATTAATAGTTCGTTTTGAAGACTCTAATATGTAGGCTCCATAAATACCCCAAAAAGGGAAACCCTAGGCCCCATTCTCTTCTCCTCTTTTCTCTCACTTCCCTCTACCCTTAGCTGACTCGCAGTCGTGCGACACCTCCCTAGCGACATCTTCTTCTCCAAGCTATCCCTTGTCACCAGCCACCCACCTCACTACCAGCCACCACCACCTTCTAGCAACATCCGACAACCCTTGCCCCCCGTTAGCAACCCTTACAACAGCCCTTCTCCTTCCGCACAGCCCCTACCTAAAATGGGTTTCCCTTATGCAGGTTCACCCTTCAGTTGGTGTAGCTCCACCGTCGTAGCCACCCATGCCACTGCTCCTCCACTGACAACCTCCTTCTTCACTGATGACCTTCTAACTAGCATTGACAGCCCCATGAAACCCTAGTTTTTCTTCTCGCAGCACCCAATCCGAATGGGTCTAGTGCGTGGGTTTAGGCCCTCAATGCCACCGTGCGCCATCTTACCACCTCATTGCCACCACCAATAACTTCTCTCAGCCTCCTTTCACCTCCCTCTTCCCTCACGCAGCTCCTAGCTCCTCCACTCTCCCCCATGCACAGACCCATCTCCCACGGGTTTCTCTATCCATTTAGCTTAGATCCATAACTGTACAACTACTGTACTAGCTTCCTAGCACCACTACATGCCTCCATTGACCTCCCTCAAGCCCTCTCTCCATGGTCAGCCATGCCATCCCCAAGCACCACCTCACCAATCCCAGACTGGAAACCCACCATTTAGCCTTATAACCCCCTTGTCGCCATACACCGCCTTCAGCCACCACGAGATCACCACATGCTACCCAAGAGCACCCCTAGCCCATCCCATTGCCTAAACAACTGTCATATAGCCCAAACTGCCATTATACGTGGTTGACCACCATCATACACGGTGTTAGCCTCTAGTGACGGCCCTTCTACCACCACCCACTAACTTCCCATTATGTTGTCCACCTTCGCATAGCCCAAATAAACCCATCAAAATCCTAGATTTGGTTCCCGAAATAGCCTCATTGTGAGGTCACAGTAGTGACCCTGGCGAAGCGGTACCGCTCAAGCTAGTAGCTTTTGATGCTACTAACCTTATCTAGAAGCGAGCAAGAGACGAGTTTACCCCAGTGATGGTATAACTCTCCTCCCTTGTTATTTGTAATGTTAGTTGATTAGTTGATTGGTTGGTTGTACTACTGGTTTGTGGAGTTCGTTGCATAGTTTTGTAGTTGGTTGGTTGGTTATGTTGTAGTGCTTATGGAGTTGTGTCGGGGAGATGTGTTATGTAGTAATGTTGTGGAATGTGTTGTGAAGTGTGATTATGTACTGAAGTGTTAGGCATAGTTTTGTAGTGCACTGTGAAGTGTTGTGGATTGTGCTATGAAGTGTGGTTGTGGCATGTGCTGTAGTGGTGATGCGGCATGGTGTGATTTGTAGGAAGCACATGTGGAGTATACTTATTGTGCTAGAGTGATGTACCATGCGATGTGTATCGTAGTGGTGATGTAGCATAGCGTGTGTGAAGGGAGTATACATGGAGTGTACTCCATTGGATAAAGTGACACACTGTGTGGCATATATTGTATGGTGATGTGACGTAATGTGTTGTGAAAGGAGTACACGTAGAGTAGACTCCATAGAGTAAAGCGATGCACCATGTGGCGTGTGTCATAGTAGTGTGTGGCATAGTGGGATTAGACAGAGTGCATGTGGAGTGTACTTTGCATGGTATAATGTGGATTAGAAAGAGTACCCAAAGAGTGTACTTTGTATGGCGTAGTGTGGATGGAAAGAAGTACACATGAAGTGTAGTCACAATGCATTGTAAGGCGCATCACGAGGTTGGATGATTGCACAGTTGAGGAGCATAGAACATGGTTAAGTGTCAAGAACTGTAGAATAGTGTCCCGAAATAGTTTTGTTGTGATCGCATGGATAAGTGATAAGAGTCACTGTATAACAATGTTATGGCTGTTGTACATGTGAAGTGAAAAATTGTGGAACATTATTCTGAAATAGTTGTGATGTGACCTTGTGGTTAAGCTGACAAGTGTCACCATATAGTTGTTTTATGGTTGTTATACGTGCGAAGTATCAGGAATTATGAAATAGGATCCAGAAGTAGTTGTGATGTGACCTTAAGGTAAAGATAATAGGTGTCTCCATATAAAAGTGTTATGGTTTTACATGTAGAATGTCGGGAATTGTGGAACAATATCCTGGAATAGTTGTAATGTGATCAATAATCCAAATGGCAAATGTTACAGTGTAACCGTGTTATGTCTTGGAATACAAGTGAAGTGATGAAATAGTGTAAGAGTGACGTAGCAAAAACGTGACAGGTTGTCATGTTGTGGAAAGAGTACGTGAGAAACCATACTCGTGATGAGTAAGGAGCTAGTGTAGAAGTAACGTGGTGTAATACTATGTGAAGTGGTAGATAATGGTGTAACTCATTTGTCCTATCTCTAAGCTAACAATAAGTGGAAAAAGACTTAGTTAAGTTGAGTCGCAATAAGAGGAGAAATTTAATAAATGTAAATGCACCATTTGCAAAGGTTAAGTGAAGGTCTCAGCATCCATAAAAGAACGGTCCTCTCAAAACAAATAACTAAGGTTTAAGCATCCAAGGGACGGAGAGGAAGCTTCCTTTAGTGGATCAGGACTCTGATTTGGATGCATTGAGTTGAGTTATTTTAGCCCAATTTTTGAGTTGAGAATCCATAGAGTGTCTGAAGAATCGAAAGAGATGCTGGTATAAAATGGGGTCCAGAGACATGTAAGAATAATAATAAAGAACACATTTTGAGTGGTAGTTATACTAATTTTATGTATTAGGCACAAAACTAGCTTAATTGAAATTTCATTGCTTTCTTTAGTTGAGAAGGACATTATCATGTCAAGTGTTGGAATGAACTTGTGATGGGTCGGAAAGTAGGTTTAGTCCTACTAGCCCTTGAGAAAAGGTTGCTATCGATCTATCATGCTTATTTACACAACTAGGTAATCAATGTATTATATGTTGATCTTAGGTAATAAGGATGTGAGGTACATGAGTATTTAGTAAGACACATGCACCAGATGGATTTACCATATGTAATGAATAATCTATCCGAAGTATGGTTATATGATGTTAAAGTCTCAAAGTTGGCTGAAAGTCATGGGTTATGCATAGATGTGGATGAGGATGAAGATGAAGCGTAGGCTTGGATACAATAGTGTCGTGTGTATAGGTAAGGATTAAGATGTGTGACTTGGTTAGTCTAAGTCATGCATCAGGATAAGGTTAATAGAAAGAGTAAGATATAGGTCCTAGTTTCTTAACCCTCATGTGAATCATGAGGTTTACTTTAGTAGATAAGCACTCAAGGTCGACGTTGAGTTTGGAAGTGGTATTGTCTGTAAGTAGATGCCCGAAGGTGAAGCATAGTAAGGGCCACCCAAGAGCCCAGCGATAGATGGAGAATGTTTCAAATGAAGAGTAGACTTTTTCTAGTTTAGTAGTTACTTATGTACTAAATAGAGAATGATGCTAAGGTTATGTGTATGCATGGAGGTTAATTGTCATCTAACACGCACGCAAATGGACTGCATGGTATGTGAAAAACATAAAGACCAAGTAAGTATTGTGTTCACAAGCTTCTAGAGTTTTCTAAAAGTATGAAAGAAAATAAAAATGAAAATGTGTCTTGTTATGATGCTTCATGAAAATGAGCCACACTTTACGAAAACATGCTAAGTCCAAGTCTTAAAGTATATGTACATACGAACCTTTGTTGGTAGTGCATTTTTATGCAATCCCAAGTATGTAATTATATGCATGTGATGGATGTCTATACATAGTAACTATTGGATGTAGCCTTTTAAAAAAGTAAAATAAAAATTTAAGATTTCTATCTCATGCTTTACGTGTTGATTTTAAATGATACTATGAAAGTGTTTTAAAGATGTCCCTAGGAACTGATGCTTTATGAATGCCATTAATTAAGGTTTATGTGATGCCCCGACAATCATGTTTAAGTTTATATTTTCTAAAAGACATTTTTCATGAATAAACTGACAAATAAAAGAAAGGATTGAATGAATGTATGCTATGCTATATGAAAATATGTAATGGCCATGATGATGAATGAACCAAAGAATGAAATACATGAGGGTACCAATAAATGGGCATATTGCAATACTGGGACATAGTGCTGGTAGAACACCTAGTACTGTCCCCAAACAGATAGATTCCCAACCTGCGATCACAAACGGAATCAAAATCCAAAGGTAAATCCACTAACCCAAGCACACAGGACGTAATAGTGTGTACCAGTCTATGGAACGTGATAAGAAAATGCAAAAATCTTTAGATTTTTGAAGAAATGAAGGCAGTGCACTAGGTGGGAGAAAATGTTTTACGAAAATAAAACCATCCCTTTTAGAAAACCCCCACCTAGTGACGTTTTAAAAAATGAAAGCACGTATTGTATTATATGTATATACATTAATATGAGTGATGAATGCATAATTGAAAACCTATGTTGTTATATTTTAACGGTATGAAATAATGCTTTCTAACTATTCGACTTATTTTAGATTTTATGTATGTCCCTTCCCCCACAGGAACTAAATGAGTAGAACGCGACAAGACGAAAACAACCCAAATGAGAGAGCACGGAAGTCTAGGCATGAAAGTGAAAATGTATGTGACGCATTTTTATTTAATAAGTCAAATTTTTTTTAGCTGTAAACCTCTTTTATTACAAAAGCATGTTTTATTTTAGAAAGTAGAGTCTTGCACCTTGGGTATGAATGAAAGTTTTTTAAAACAAATGAAATTCGTCATCCTTTTTTAGAAAGGCAGGTCATGTAAGTAGCAATTCCACCATTCTCAGGGTGGGGTTGTTACTAGAGAATATATAAAAGGTTGAACGTGGGTGTACCTATTGAAAGGGGTTAGATTCACTCTTATTAAGAACACCTTAACTAGTCTCTCCATGTATTATTCATCTTTATTTCCTATAGGGGTGGTGACTAGGATCAAGAAACTCTTTCGTGCGTTTTTATGGGGGGCTTGGGTGAGGCAAAGAAATTCCACCTGGTTAAATAAAATACTATTTATTTCCTAATCTCGAATGAAAGGTTGGGAGTGTGCAACTTGAGAACTTTTAATAAAACTTTATTGGAAAAATGACTATGGAGATATCACTTGGAAGGAGAGTTATTGTGAAAGGAAATTATTGATGCTAGACACAGTAGTGCTTGGGTGGTTGGTGCTCCAACGAAGTGAAGAAGAGATATGGTGTGGGTAAACATATCCGTTTTGTGGTCAGAGAGAATACTAGAGTCAGTTTTTTGCGAGATGTGTGGCGTGGAGATCGTGCTTTGGATAGGAAATTTCCAGCTCTATATGGTATTGCATCTAATATGGAGGCTTCAGTGGTAGATCTGCAGATATCTTGTCCTAGCTCTCAACAATGGAATATCTTTTTTAACAAGAATTTCATGATTGGGGATTATCCACCATTTTAGATTTCTTGTTTCAGTTTTTTATATTCCTTCGAAAGCCCTATGGCACAGAGGGTTAGATTGCAGTGGATGTCCCATGATAAAAAAAAAATGTATAGTCAAGGTGTATTACAAAATCTTGATAACACAACCTCATGTTCATTTTCCTTAGAAAAATATTTGGAGGTCTCGATTTCCTTTTAAAGTAACATTCTTTGTATGAACTATTGATCTTGAAAAGATTTTGATCATGGACAATTTTAGGAGGAGGGGGTGTGTAATGATGGATTGGTACTACATGTGTAAAAAGAATAAAGAATCATTGGATTACCTCTTACTACCTTTTGAGGTGAAAAGAGTGTTGTGTCATGAGATCTTTCAAAAAGTGGATGTCCCTTGAGTAATGCTAGCAATAGGTGTGAATTTGTTGGGTTGTTGGAAGAAGAAACAAGGCTATCCTCAGATGACGACAATGTGAAGGATGATTTTGTTGTGCCTCATGATGTACTTGGTCAGAAAGGAATGATCATTGCTTTGAAGACAAGGAGCTTACAATGGTAGAGCTTATAAATTTTTTGTTGACACTTTACTACTTTGATTTTCAATTATTGTACATAATGGGAACAATGTTCATGACTTTGTCTTTCTTTTTTTCCGCATATTGAATGTAATTAAATGTTCTTTTGTATATAGGCTATGCCTATTTTCATTTATATTAATAAAATCTATCTTTTATTTATAAAAAAACAAATATTATTTTTGTTCAAGGATTTGAAAAGGTTAAAATTATTTTTATTATCTATTTAAAATTTGAAAGATTTGTAATTCTTAGTAGGAGTGTAAGAAATTCAGTTCGGACCGGCCATTTTGGACTGACTGGACTGAATGGGGTATGGTTCGGTCCGGTTAAAAAAAGGACCAAATAATATTTGATCCAATCCAAGTCCATGAAATTTCTTCCCCTAGACTAGACTGAATCGAACCAAATATCTTAATAAAAAAAAATTATATATATCCTTTAATGTATAACAATAATATATGGTATATAAGTACTAATTTATAATTTTAATATATTAACATATTGTAAGAGTTATAGTATAAATTTATAATATTATTAGTATAGTTAACTTAATATGTTAGTATTAAATCACTACAACTTATTAACTACATAGAGTATTAGTAATAAATAATAAGAGTATTACTATTATTTAATATACTATTACCAATTTATTATTAACGTATAATACTAGTAGTATTAGTTATAGTATTAGTACTAAGTCAATAGACTATAACTAATAACTATTACTATTTAGATCAATGTATTATTGATATAAGTTATACTTTTTAATGTATAACTATTACTAATTACTAACGTCTATATTGATACTCTCTAATACCTTTTAGTCTAAATTTGTGATAAAAATGTGAAATAGGCCGAAATAATTGAAATTTGGTCAATATGTAGATTTGATCATTGCATAATTTTGGGTTGAATTTGGCCCATTGTCATGTCTGGACTAAACTTGGACTGGATTGGACCAAATGGGACCGAACTGATCTAGACTAGTGCTAAATTTGACCTAGTCTTGGTTGGGAAAAATTCCAGACTGAATAGAATTGGTCCATCACCTTCCTGGACCAGATCGTTTACACCCCTAATTATTAGTTTAAATAAGTTGTAATGATTAGTTTGAAAATTTTACATTTGAATTATGTTTGAAAATAAAATGAAATAAAATGAGATTAGATTAAAGTTTTGTATCTCAACTAAGACTCCAAACCTACCCTAAACATAAGTCAAGTTTAGCTTAATAATGACCTAAGGTGAAGATTTGTAGTAAGGTGTTTTTTATGTTTAAAAAATAAAACAGTTTGTTAGTTTATTTCAATTTAAGTTTTTATATTTAGTTTTTATTTGAAAATTATTTTTATCGTTTTGCAAAGCATACTTGTTAAAACTTCATACCACCTTCTTAATATTACCGAAAATCACTTCTTAATTGGTAGCCCACTTAATTTTCATTTGAAAATTACGGATTTAGAAAGAATTTTATCAAATTTGGTTTTAGAAAACTTCATATTCTTAAAAGCAATTATAATCGTTATTGGCAATTAACTTCTATAAACAACCAAGCATTGAAAAATAAAGTTGGGCTCCTACCTTTTCAAAGGGTTAAAAAAAATCTCCTATGAACGTTCAAAAAATATATTTTATTATTTATAATTTTTATATTGTAATCATGATAAAAAAGAGTGTATCTTGTCCAAGGAGAGTGCTTGAAATAATTACTATGCAGAATATATCAAGAATAGAAATGAGAAGATATGAAAAGAGAAAATTCGGTCACCATCAAGTAAACTTAAGGATAAAAATAGAATTTGAATCCGAATCTGAACAAGAAATTTCAATATCAACACGCGCACGCGCACATACACACACACACATATATATATATTAGAAACATAAAAATAAAAAGATGCTAATTAGGGAGCATCTTGGTATAAAGAAAAAAGAAAACTGATGTTGCTGAATAGGCTTTTGGCAATTAGGGAGCATTACTAACATTTGTATAAATCAATTACTTAATATGAAAATAAAGAGCTTGAGTGTGAGCCAAGAGATTCTAAAAAAAAACATAAAACGAGAAAAAGTTCAATAAAAGTTGAGTTTTGAAAGAGAGAAAGAGAAACTATATGTTAAATCAATTAGAGAAATAACCAATTACATGCTATTTATTTACTCTTTTACGATCTTTCGTCGAATTAATCAATTTTTTTTTCCAATTGGAGCCATGATATTTTCTTTTATAAGATTCTACGTTAAGAGTTCTTTTGGGTGGCCTTCATCAATTAAGAGTCCTAGCCAACTGCCTAAATTACCTACGGGAATAGCATGTCCTGAAATAAGCTGAGATACCCTTAGAAATAATGACTCCGCAACCAATGCCAAAACTTGGTGTCCAGAATATTTTGTCTATTGTGAATTTATATTAGGAAATGCATCTGTCAATAACACAATACCTACCAACACAATACTAAAGGCATTTCCTACACCACAAAGGAAATTTAGTGAGTTATAATGTTTGTGGATTTTGAATTATGAGAATATTTTTGAAATTAAGTTATCTTTAGTTATTAAAAATGTTTGAAAATATTAAAAAAATTTGTTTGAAAATGAGAGAAAATTTTAAATAAATATTTTTTAAAATAAAGTATTCCACTATTGCTTTGAAATTGGTGAAAGTGGATAGATAAAATTAAAACGTTGTTTGGTTATAATTTTTTAAGATTATTTTTTATTTGAATTTTGTAAAAGTTGTATTAATTTTTATATTTGGATAATGATTAAATGAAAAGTTGAACTTTTTTAAAATATATATATATATATGTATTTGAGTAATGTTTTGGAATGAAGTTACGAGAAAAGTTGAAAAATCTATAAAAACTATTGGTTACCAAACAAGGCAAGTTGAAAAATGAAAAAGAAGACATGGAGGTGTTGGAAAACCTATGGGAGAATCTAAGATTAGCAGAGGAGGAGAGCTCGTTGAAGGAGTTCGGGGGATGGACGGAAGGATGCATGAGAGATGGAGAAGAGTTTGGTCGGAAGATATGGCTTGATCTGCAAATAGGGAAGGAAATCCTAGAGGCCATGATGGCTAAGGTGTGGATAGTGAGCAAACCATTGAAGTCCTAGGAGATCAAGAACAATCTCTTCATCATCTCATTCTCAACCCATGTAGACAGGGCACGAGTAATGGAGGTCCATGGTTATTTGATAACCATTTATTCACACTCAAGCTATTTGATGGTTTGGCTCTATCAAAATCTCTAGCCTTTGAGATGGAAGTATTCTATGTACAAATGCAATTTGCCCTTGGGGTGTATGAGTGAGGATTGTGGAAAGAAGACTTGGAGCTTATTAGGAAGGGTTCTAGAGGTGGATGAACTTGGCGATGGAATTGGATGTGGCAGATCCTTGAAGTTGAGAATCGAGTTCCCATTTAAGCAACCAATAACAAGGGGTCGAGTGATTCAATGGAAGGTAATAAGGTTTTGGTGAAATTTCAATATGAAAAACTGCCTCAATTATATTTTCACTATATTTACTTGATTCATGGAGAGTCTAGATGTAGCAAAGGAGGTGAGAGGAAGGGAGAGGGGCCCTAATTTACACAATGGTTGCGTGCTGAGAAGAATATAACAGATGGAGGAATGCTCCCTTTCAAGAGAGTACAACTGGGAAGCAAATGTATAATAGTGATGGGTAAAGGGGAAAGGGTAGTAGGGAGAATGAGGAATGGGGAGAGATGGAGGAGGAAAGAGAAACACTAAGCTCAAGTGGAAGAGGCGTGTGGGGAGAATGATGAAGAGATAAGAAATGATAAGAAAATGGAGGAAGAAGGGGAGGGGGTTTTAAAAGCCTAGGTTGCCACTAGGAGATTATCAAAAATAGAGGGAGAAATCGTGACTTAGTAGTGGCTCAGAGTGAAGGGGATGAATGGGAGAATGAGGTTGTGAGGGTGGTAAAAGAAGGATTGGGGAAGATAAAAAAAAATGAACAGGTAAAGAGGAAGAGACGAGGGTTTATGAAGAAATGGAAGTGTAGTGCTAAGAAAGAGTTCAGATCCTAGGATGAGGAGGAGGAAGGGAAGATGAGAACAAATATATGAGAAAGTTGAAGTCTAAAAAAGGGGGGACTGGCAATGGTTGTGAGGTAGCCTTGCCAGCAACTATGAAAACCTTAGTTTTAATTATTAGGAGTTAGGAAACTCTCGCACAATTCAAGCCCTCTATTTATTAATAAGGGAAAAGCATCCAGACATACTTTTCTTAATGAAAACTAAATTGAGAGTTGGTAGGTATTGTGTTATTAAGGAGGTTGTGTTTTAAGGGTTGTGTTGGGGTGGATTTGAGGCATCAAAATGGGGCTCTATTACTATTGTGGAAGAGGTAGGACATATAAATGAGCATCCAAATCTGAGAAACAGAGGAGGGTCATGGGTGGATTGATGAAGGTGATGGGGGGCAAAAATTGTTGATGATATGGTTTTATGGGCATCCAAATTTGAGAAAGAGAAGAGGGTCATGGGAACTGCTGTTAACTTCTGATCCTGGTAGGCATAAGGTTTGGTGTGTGATGAGAGATTTCAACGAGATTGTGTTTCAAAGTGAGAAATAAGATGGGAGAAGTAGAAGTGAGGATCAAATGGATGAATTTATAAGGGTTTTGAAAGAAGGTTGCTTGACTGATTTGGGATGGATGGATAATAAATCTACATGGTGCAATGGGCATGAGGATGATATTTTTATAAAAAAAAATGCTAGATTGTGCAATGGCAAATTATAATTGGAAGAATATGTACATTGAAGTTAAAGTCGAGATTAGGGTTGTAGTGTGCTTTGATCATTGTCCATCATTGATGAATTGTTGGAAGGAAATGAGTAGAGTGGGGGTTAGAAGGGGTAGTCCATTGAAGTATCATGTTAGGTAGGACTTGGGGAAAGGTTTTAAAGAGGTGATAAAAGAGGTATGAGAAAGGGAGATAAGGCAAGTGAGGCCTCGAGAGAAAGTGCAATCTTGTTGACAGGGCATTGGCTTGGAGTCATTGGAGTAAAATGGTAATAAGGGAGATGGAATAGATTTTGAAAAAAAAATTAGATCAACTAAAAAAATGCATGAAGCAAAAAGGATTGTCCATATAGAGTTAATTAGAGAGAAGAGTAGGGAAATTGAAGAATTGCTAGAGCAAGAGAATTTGAGATGGAAGGTCAGAGTTAAGAAGCATTGGCTTTAGCATGGTGATAGAAATGCCAAGTATTTTCATGCTTGTGCAATCTAGAGGAGGAGAAAGAATGCGATTGGTCAAATTCAAAATATTGAAAGGAGATGAGTGAAGGGAAATGAGAAGTTGGAGGAGGCTTTCATATATTATTTATATGGGATTTATACCTGCTTACTCCCACCACTTGAGCAGGTTGATAAGTGTGTCAATGAGGTAGAATTGAAAATAGATGATGAGATGAGGAGGACAATGGAGAAACCTTTCTGAAATTTCCAATTTACCCTTGTATTTTGGATTTATGCTTCACAAGAACAATCAATGACTTAATTAGTAACCAATAAAGAATTGCATAAAATAAGGACAGAACATAACACCAATATTAGTTACGAAGGAAAACCCAATGAAGAATTCTTCAATAATAAAACCTTAGGGGTAACCAAACCCATGAAATCAATTTTATTAGATTAAGATTAATTACATGCAATGTTCTAAGATTACAAACCATTTGCAATTAGACTCTTTTACTTGCCCAGACAAACAACTCATTTGTTTTCTACCACAGTAGCAGTTAAAACCTCAAACGATTTTTAATTTATTGACTTTCCTACATGAATCTATAGTGGCTGAACTCAAAAACTTCAACTCACACCTTAAGTATGTATGCACTCAGGTAGAGAGAATGGAATAATTGAACATTCTTCACAAGAATTCTCTCACACACGAACACATGAAGCTCTCTCAAATTTTCGAACTCTCAATAATGCTAATCAAAAGGGTTGATCAAAACCTTTAGTTGAACCTTCTTTAAATAGGCAACTCAATAGTTATCCATTTATGCAAATGGTTACATTCAATTGTAATTCCGTTATGCTGTTAACAAATTGTCGATGTCCAACATTGAAGGTCTTCATTAGATAACTTAATAACTTCTTGATATTTTGAATTTCAATTTGCTCGATATCTTCTTTTTAAAACTTCTATCTAGAATAGTTGATATCTCCTATCTTTTCAAACCTTGAATCTTGATCATGGTATTTTGAATATTTGATCCATTGTCTTTGAATCTAAATATTCAAGACAAATATAAATATAAAGACCAATTACATTCATCAAGTAATTCAAATAAATCTTAGAGATCTAAATAATTTACATTCATCCAATAATTCAAACAAATCCTAGTCATCTAATTCTAGCCAACAAAGTTTTGCATATACAATCTCTCATTTCGATAGATCGGTGACAAAACATATTTTGGATAAATGTGATGAATACCTGAAAGAATAAACAAACCAGCAACACAGATCTTATGCAGAAATAATATACTTCTATCAACATATTAGTGTGCCCTGTAATATTTACAAATAGATATAGAAAGTCTTCAACACACACAAATCTTAAAGACAAATCAGTCTTAAAAGTAATAAAATCAAATCAACACAATCATTGTCTTTGAAACAAAACAAACTGAAATGAAATTTAAACAAGTAAAAAATTTTCGCTGCAATAGCATTGATGGTGGCTTCCTCAGCATTGCTCCCCTGGATCTGTAACCTTTTTCCTTTAGTTCCCCTTCAAATGTGTTGCTGGTTTATACCTCATCACCTACTGGACATCTAGTGACAATTGCACAAACTTGTCATTAATATGCACTCTATCATTTCGAATGGTTGTGAGTTGTTGCTCTATCCTTGCTTGTCTAGTCTCCCACTTTTCAGCAAAATTATCAAGTTTTTGAGATAGGAATTAGTTGTATAGCTAATTAAATTATCATTTGTATAGCAAAACTATCAAATTATTTGGTCACAATTAATTTTGGGATAGCAAACTTAGGTGTAGAAGAGGTAGAACCAGTTGTATTGGGTCTTTTCTTATTTACTACAGCTTCGGATTTTAGGATCGTGAGGGCTGAGGTTTTCTCATACAACTTTAGAGTTGGCTCACTTGCTCTTAAAGGAACCTTAGCTAGCATAGCTAATTTGGTGATCAGGCCACCAAAGGGAAGACCCATTTTTTTTTCTTCCAATTTTTCACAATAAATGACATCTATTATGTGTCTTGGAAGATCAATGGGTATCCTTGTAGCTAATGCAAACATAAAGTGAGCTCTATCTAAGGATATATCATTATGCCTACTGATTGGCCACATGTTGGTAAGGACGATTTTGGCCAACAATCTATTTGGAGTGAGCATAACATTTAAGGACATCCTATGAACTCTAGGAGACCACTTTGGTCCTTGAGGACCAACAAAAAGTTTCTTCATAGCAAATTTGGAAAGGGTCCCCACTCTTTTATATAGATATCCAAGACTTTCCACTTCAGGAAGTCGTATAGGTTCCTTGTTAAGGTAGGAGAGATAAATTTTAACTCCTCTTACAATAAAAGAAATACTGTAATTATCAAGATTGAAGTAATCCATATTAGAATAAAGCTTACGCACAACTTCCACACAAGGTATAGGTGGAGTATCAGTAAGCTTTTCTCACTTTCTCTTAGCAAAGATATGACCAATAAAGTCAAAAGTTGGATCCTTAAAATCATTGAGCTTTACCTTCCTTTCTCCTAATACTGGTTTTGAGGAGAAAATACTTCTACAGGCTACTTCAGCTTTTGGTGAGATAAACTTTCCAAACGCACTAGATTTGGATCCTAATTTCGAATCCCCTACAAGGGCTGTAGGTGGTACATAGGTTTGTTCAATAGCATCCTCAGTTTGTTATGTCTCAACCTGATGTTCTTCATCACTTGAAGAACTATTATGAGGGGTGAACTTAGAGACCTTTTTCCTCTATACTTTTTCTTTGAATCTCATCTACAAATAGACTCATGTTAGCACATCATATAGTCAATTTCTCTTAGCACAACATAAAGGTTTCCAAACAGTGCTAACACTGCTGTCAATGATATTATTTAACACTTTAAATTTCTATAGCACTTGATTACGTCCAAAGAATAACGGTAGTTGCAGCACAGCTTTAAAGTATCGATTCCAAAACATAACAAAAAAAACTAAAAAAAATATTAAATGATTTATGGGAGAGCAAAAATTAATTTTTAAATACAAAGTAAAATGAAACACAACAACTAATGGAAAAAATATTCAAATTTGACGAACAGTATAGCATTTGGAATCCTTCACACATATTCGGTATTTTATATATTCTTAATTTATTGATAACTCAATTGAAAATTCAATTCCAAACTTCTTAATCGGAAGATATAGCATTAATAACCAAAATTAAATTAAATGTAACTCCTTGAAAAATCATTCACCACTTTTTAATTATGCAAATTGTTACCCTTATTGAAAAAATTCAACAACAACAATATACTCAGGGAGCAATAATACAGCAGAGTAATAAATCAATATAGATAATTAATTGATCTAAACATAAGAAAAAAACTAATTCATTCAATATAAAAAGTGTGACTGAATCCATAAATGAAATAAATTCTGTAATTATTCAAAGGAGAAAATATCAACAATAAATTAAGAATGATAAAATAAATTTTTTTTAATAAATTAAGATCAAATACATAAATAAAAAATAAATTAAAATTACCATTACATATGTAAGTTCATCCTTAACCTTATTTGAGAATTTAATCACTCATACACATGATGAATAACAAAATTTTCTCAAGAAAAATTATGAACAACCGGCAGCATCAATTATTCTCACCGTACGTCTGTAGCCTATCCCCAAAACGGCGTTGCTCCAAAATCCCAATATATATGTGTGATGCCATCGTGCCGTTTGGTAACAAAGCCATGCGAAATTAATGTGCTGGTGGGCCCAAGATGAGTGCCGTGTGGCTTGTGGACTTGTGGGTCGGTGAGTGAAAGTGGCTAGTGGGCCCTCATGTCAAGTTGCCGTATCCAATTTTGCTCTGCATTAACCGTACGGGCCCAAGTTTGAGAGTGTCCATGCGGCCTCCTTCCATTCAAAATGTTCAGATGCTGCCTCTTTTATCTTCAAGTGCAGTTTAAGTCCAAATCTCCATGAAGTGCGCCCACTGCCCAGTAATGTGAGGTTGCGGCCTGCAGGTGAGATCTGTGCCCAAGTGAATTCGGCGCCGCTCCTGCAGTGAAAAATAGAATAAAAATGTGCTTATACATATCTAAATTAAATTCAATAATATATATTATATCCTATTAGTCTTATTTATATTTTAACATTTTAATCTAATAATAAAATATTTAAAGTATACTTTTGCATACTCATCAACCCTTTGTTAAGAAATATTTAGAGTATACTTTGTTAAGAAATATTTCTTAACAAAGTACCTTTGAGTTATTTTTCTTTCATCATTGTAAAATAAGAGTTTAAAAGTAGTCACAAATCACAATGCCTCTTATAGATATAATATTTCCATGACACTTCTATAATTTAGTGCTCTAAAACATGTCATACTCATGCTTTACTCAGATATGAACAGTGATATTATATGGACATGCATGTTCGTATGGATATTACCATCTGAGCAAGAAAATAAAATTGAGGCAAAAACTCAGACCTTTGAAGCGATGGAGATATAAACTTAGAAATAACTTGTTTTTAAAGAAAAGATTAAGATGAGACGAGATAAGTTGAGATTAAAATGAAAAGTGAAATAAAATATTATTATAAAATATTTTTTTAATATAATTTTTGTATTGAAATTTGAAAAAGTTAAATTAGTTATATTATTTTGTATTGGAATTTGAAAAATATGTAATGATTAGATGAAATAAGATGAGATGTGTTTTGCAAACAAATCACGCCTTAGTCATTTAAGAAAGATTGAGACATTTAGTGTGAAGTTCTTTAACTCCGAATGGCAAGATATTCAACTTATGGAGATTTTTCTTAGATGCAGGCAATATTTAAACCATTCAAAAGCATACTTATATTCTTTGAGAAACTCTCAACAACTTCACATAGTCTTAACAGGAAATCCCATCCTTTAATTCTACAGCAAGAGAAACTTGAGAAGCCATCTAGAACACTTACCTACCTTGATAGTTGATGTAAGGATTAGCACAAGATTTTGAATCTCTTTGATCTTCAGCCTTTAAGATAATCGGAGTAGGATTTGGGAGAGCTAGGGTTTGAAAAATTGGAGAGATAAACAGATTGAGAGATGTGATGTGTGAGTGAGAAGATTTTGCTATAAGGGCTTTTGATCGATCTATTTTCCTACCGAATAACATAAGTCACTTAAGTCCAGGGCATGCTATGCATGAGGTCGGGACCTCACCACACGTCTATTGGAACTTGGGCAATTCTCGAGTCCCATTAGGACTTCGCAATCCTTTTTTATTTATATAAATTCTAAAATAAATATGAATAAAAATAAATAAAGGGAGATAAAAATAAATTTTGTAACCTACTTTTCTCGCAAAAAAATTACCACATATGCGGTATTTGGGTCTTTTGTGTAGAACAATTCGAACCTTCATGTCACATGCACCATCCACTTATAGAGGAGATGCATTTCTCATATGCATTATCATGGTGACTTATACCTTATTAGATGACCAACCAAAAGTATTGCAAGTCACTAAATAAGGAAAAAAATATGTTTTTTTTTTTTACTTCTCCCCCTTCCTTTTTTATATTTTTGTTGATACTCCAAAATGGGCCATCTTGCCTTAAAAGTAAAATTTTATGATAGGACCTATATACCCAAAAAAATATCTCCTTCCAAATACAAGGTTTGGTGTAGTTGTTGAGTCTATTTATGGATTGTTCATCTTTTTTTCCACAATGATTTTGAGCAATGATTTTTTTTTAAGGACTTGAGTGTGGAGGTCCATGTGAAGTGTTCGTCTTTTTCCACTATGAATTTGAACACTTGAATTTTTCTATAAGGATCAACATTTATGTAGGGCAAGATGAGAACTTTTGATATTTGGTGCTAGGTTCAACTAGTTTTAGTCAATTCAAGATATTGACTCCCCCTTTCTATGAGCATTCTCTTTTAGTCTCAATTATTCCAACAATAAGAAGGTAAGATTAGATTCTTCATAGTACTTAGAAAAATACCTTTAATTGTTCTTCCATAAGGTTAGTACTTCCAAGATTGATAACATACCAGACAAAGTTGTCTCGATCCAAACAAAGCGGATTTAGAAAATGCTAAAAAATTTGGCGTACTCATAAAACTTGCACTTTATCCAATGATAGGATCATTAAATCTAAGGAAACAAGTAGGCAACATAAGATAGTTAAAAACCAAAACTTATTTTTATTTACAAAACCCCTTTATTATTATTATTTTTTTAAAATACTAAGGTATATCACACACACCAATGGTTTTTCTCAAAAACTCAAACTTTATCCCATCTAGAGGTTTTATAAATAAACTGGCCAATTGATGTTCGATAACCACACGTTCTTATAACACCACTTTCGTCTCATCCAAGTCTCTAATGAAATGATGTAATATCTATATGCTTTTTCCTTGAACATTAAACAGGATATTTTGGGATATTAATAACACAGTTATCACAATAGATTTCCATAGTATCTTGAGAAATTCTATAATCCTTAAGCATTTTTTTTTATCCAAAGAAGTTGTATACAACAAGTTCTTGCAGCTATATACTTGACTTCAGCAATAAACAAAAAGATTGAATTATATGTTTTATTCATCCATGTAACCAAGTTTCCACTTATATATATATAAGCATCTTTCAGAAGTACTTTTTCTATCATTGACATTACCAGCCCAATCAACATCCGAATATACAACAAGACTCAAGTTTGAATATTTAGAATACCAAATCCCATAATCTACTATGGCACTTAAGTATTTTAAAATTCTTTTTACTGTTGTGATATATGATTCTTTATGATTAGCTTGAAACCTAGCACATGTACCAACACTAAAACTAATCATGGGTCTACTGGCTGTAATATAAACAAACTCTCTATCATGCTTCTATATAGTGTAAAATCAACATTCTTGTGAAATCTGAGTTGATACTTAATCGACGTGCTCATAGGAGTATGAGTATGACAATTTCCTTCTATGCCAAATTTCTTAACAAGATCTCTTGCATACTTAAATAGTGAAATAAAAATTCCCTCTTTGGTTTGCTTAATTTTATACCCAAAAAGATTTTTAATTGATCGATCATACCCATTTCAAATTTAGATTTCATTTCTTTAGCAAATTCATGAGAAAGTGCATCAAAAGTTGCTTTGAACATAATGTCTTCAACATAAATTTGAGTAATAAGAAATTGTTTACCAATTTTTCTTAATAAGAGAGTTCTATTAGCTTGTCCTCTAGTAAAATCATTTTCAAGTAAGTAGGTTGTTAGCCTTTTATACCAAGCTTGGGGTGCTTGCTTTAATCCATAGAATGCCTTTTTTAACTTGAATACATGATCTGAATAAAAATGATTAGTGAACATTCATTTGATACAACTTAAAATTTAAGGGACAGGCTAAAGCAAATAATGTGCGAATAGATTCCAAACGGGCATCAGAAGCAAAGGTTTTATCAAAGTCAGTCCCTTCTACTTGTATGTATCCTTGTGCAACAAGTCTAATATTGTTTCTAACTATGGTGCCATGCTCATTAGACTTATTCTTAAAGATCCACTTAGTTCCAATAATATTGTAATTTTCTGGTCAAAAAACCAACTCCCAAACTTTATTCTTAGTAAATTGATGAAGTTCCTCATGTGCGACATTTATCCAATTTTCATCATTTAAAACTTCTTCAATCTTCTTGGATTCTACCTGTGACAATAAAAAACAAAGGAAATTGATTTAGTACTATCTTTAAGTCTCATTCCTTCATCTATCTCACCAATAATATTTTTCTTTAGATGATTATGATTGATTCTTGTGGAAGGTTTTTTCTCCCATGAATGATCAGAATTTTGAGAAATCTCTTCTACTCTATATGTCTCCTTTTGTTATGCTGAATTTTCTTTACCAATCTCGATGATGTTTTCAAGTTCCTTCTTTGTCGTCTCTTCAGATTCCTCACTACAACTACGATGATTGATTCCATAACCATTTGAGTAAGTAGGTTCTAAACTCTATAAGCTTTGCTATTTGATGAATATCCAAGAAGTATCCCTTCATCACTCTTGCTATCAAATTTATGTAGATTTATCGATCCTACAAGATATATCATCTACTTCCAAAGACTCTAAAGTACTTGACCGTGAGCTTTTTATCATTCCATAATTCTTAGGATGTTAGTTTTGTTCTAGGTCTAAGCACCACTCGGTTCAGAATGTGACAAAGCGAGTTGTCAGCTTCTCCCCAAAAGTATAACACTGACTTTTTACTACTTAACATGATTCAAATTATTTCTTGAATTACTTTATTCTTCATTTCTACTATTCCATTTTCTTAGGAGTAAATGGGGCAGAAAACTCTTGATATATGCACCAAATGATTATTATCAAAAAATTGACTAATACTAAGCAAGTTTACCTTAAGACCATTAACAAATAGAATGTTATGAAAAATAGGTAGTCTAGGAATTTCTACACTTCATTTTGCTTTAATAGTTGCTTTGTTTACATCACCAAAGGTCATGATTCCTCCACTTGTGGACTCAAACTTCTTTAATAATCTTTTGTCGCCTGACATATGTTTGAAACAAGTACCATTCAAGTACCACAAACAATTTGTATAGTCTTAAGTATTGTATGAGCTACTAGACATACGAATTTTTCCATAATCACCACTTGGTTTTAAATTTTGTTTTATCTACATTTTTAGATGCATGTTTTCTTTTATTAGGAAGATAAAACTCGATTAATTCACCATATTTATGACTTATAATTATTATTTAATTGTTCAAGTTGTCCACTTTGCTTTCTAGACTATTGCTTGTCAATTTATTTTTTCTTCCTTTTTCTTGCCATTTTCTTAGATTATAGAAATTTGGTTTTATTATGAACAATCATTCCACACAAATGACAAGTAGGAATAAACTTACTTTTGGGTTTACCTTGGTGGAACTTCTTTGTTATTGCTTTGTTTTGTACATGGCTTTCTTTAGGGCTCTCACATCTTGACTTGATTTTACAAAAGTAATACCTTTTGAAGAAGTGACAGCAAATGCTTTGTGATTGGACCTTGGGAAGTTATGTACCCCAAAATCGTATGGTCAAAGTTAACTCTTTGGAATTTCAACATCTCATCGAGCTTTTGAGTTGCTGATTTCTCTTTGGATTCTTGATTCACTTCAGCTTCTTCTCAAGTATTCCTTGTTGAGAGAGCATTCTTGACACGTTAAGTTTAGATATTTTTAGTGCCTCAGTCAAATTGCATTTCCCATTTTCCATAGCTTTGATTTGTTATACAGCTTTTGGTTTAATTTATTCAATTTGACCACTTCTTCACTTAGATCACCATAGGCTATAACAACTTTCGAATCATTATCATCATCACTTTGAGTTTTGGTTAGATCAATATTAGAACATTCAATCACAACAGCAGAGAAAGCAATGAATGCAATTTCATCATCAGATGATGCACTAGATTTTTCATAATCGGAATCATCACTAAGAGTGACAGTTACTATTTTTGTAACATCGCGACCCTAAAATTTGGGATTTATTTATTTCATTATTTATCTTTTTATTCATTTAATTATTTTTGTATTTATTTTTGTATTTAATTATTTATTTTAGTATTTATCGGATTATTTTACAATTCTCAATATTAGTATTTTATCTTTATTACTAGTAGTAATCCTTTAAATATGTATTAAGATAGGAGTTTCGAGTTTTAAATAAATCTGTAGCCGATCGGACTTTTGCTAGTCCTACTGTAATCCATTTCACCAAATTCATGCATTATCCCTTTCAAAATTTCAGTTTTTACATCTCTATTCCAAAACCAACTCAACCACCTATTGATCAGATTTTAAAACACAAATCTCTTAATTCAAATTTCAGCAGCACTTGCGTGCCCTTATTAACTAGAAACAATAGTAAATCTTGTAATTATTCCCCTTTCAATTTAGTCTCCGATAGCCTTCCATCTTCAGCTTTCGCGGTATACAAGCAAAATTCAAAATTCAAAACAAATCCAACCAAAATTCAAACTTTGAGATCCAAACATCTTCACATAATCTAATCCTCTTCTCTATAAATTTCCCACAAAATTACTAGCATAAAACACAACAAAATATCAAAGAAAATACATTATTTTCAGTAATCAGATTGCCCTGTTTCAGCCACCGCCAATCACCGACCAGCCTCCGGCCATCACAGAAAATGTCGGCCAGCCTTGTCTTGAGAAGCCCACTCGTTTTCTGGTAAGCCTCCGGCGAAACCTCCCCATCTCCCTCTATTTTAATGTGAGAATGCATAAAACTAGTTATGAAAGGTCATGAATTCATGTGAGGAAGCATGCATCACAACATATTATGAAAGTATGTAATTTCTTCTGAAATCTATGTTATAATAAGTATGTAAGTATGATAACATATGTAAGCGGCCTATGTATGGGCATATTGCATTGTCAGGTCGTACATGCTGGTAGTGTACCCAGTATGTCTTCCTTATGTATGGATTCCATAACTCGTAGCCACGGGCGGAATCAGAATCTTTTAGATTTGCTAACTCTAACTTACGGAAGTCAACAGTGGGTAACGGCTTATGTATGTATGATATGATAAAATATGATAAAATATGAAAAACAAGTTCACATTTTTATGAAAAGTTCACGTTCTCAACATTTATGAAAAAGTTACGTTTAGCATTTTTTTGAAAAGATTATGTTCATGTTAGTAAATATGTATATATGAGTATGCATGTTTTGAAAGAACCGATAAATATTATTTTTACCATATGATATGTTACTTATTGAGTATTCAACTCATTTTATTTTTATTTCTTTGTTTCTATGTTTCCTTTTAA
Source organism: Platycarya strobilacea (assembly GCA_036898215.1). Classification (NCBI taxonomy): domain Eukaryota; kingdom Viridiplantae; phylum Streptophyta; class Magnoliopsida; order Fagales; family Juglandaceae; genus Platycarya; species Platycarya strobilacea. The sequence goes on along the minus strand of CM072555.1, from coordinate 19,273,592 downwards.
AAATCATCACATGCGATGATACACAGCTGGCAAAATTTGACCTAGAGAGGCGATGTAGGGACCTAGATAGGGGTATAAGTTTAAACCGGAAAAACGGAAAACTGGTCCGGACCGTTATGAACAGAACCAGAATTTCCAGTTTTGTGCCGGTCCGGTCCGGTTCGGATTCCAAAAATTAAAGAACCGGTTCAAATCGATTCGGTTTTGGTTCCGGACATTTTAGCATGGGATCAAATCGAACCAAAATAGTTCTATTTATTTTTTTTAAAGAATTATTATTATATATAATAATATAAGTTATAATTAGATATAAAATAATCTTGTATTAATTTATACAATGAAAATGTAATCTTAATTGAAATTGATAAATCATACCAATATTTTTTTTATCATTTAAAATCAGTTTTAAAATTGAAAAAATAATCCGGAATAATAAATAGACTTTTATACTTGTGATTTAGTCTTTTTAAATTTGGATATTGGACTTATAGTTTGTTGGTTTTTGGAATAGTTATTATTTAAATTTTTGGAATTTAGACTTTAATTTTTGGGACTCTTGGAATTGTAAAAGCAGTTTTTTTTAAACTAAATTTTTATTGCAGTTTTTTTGTAGAACAATTTTTATTTAATAGCAGTTTTTTAATACAGATTTTTTTATATAACAGATTTTTTTACTAAAACAGATTTTTATACTAGATTACAATTTTTTTTATCAAAACATATATTTTAAACCAGTTTTTTTAAACAGATTTGTTTTTATAAAATATATTTTATTAAAATCGAAAAACCGGACCAGAATCAGACCGAAACCGATAAAACCGGTACTACTGGTTTAGGAGAATAAGCGGAGCATAATCGGTTTTAAAAATTACAAAAGCGGTGGTACCGGTTCGATTCTTAATTTTATAAAAAATCAGACCGAACCAGACCGGTTACACCCCTAGGCCTAGACAGTGTATTGGTTTTATTTTATGGTCTTCAGTGAATAAAATATTTTTGTAAACACATGAGATTTCAACACATTTTTTTTATACTTCTGTTGACTCTCTTTAATTTTTTATAAAGACCGTTTCATTAATTATAAAAAGTTCGTATTTTGTGCGTTTTGTAAAAAACGTTTTAGTACCACACTGGCTCCCTAAAATATTTTAAAAATACTTTATTTGGGAGCAAAGTGTTACAGTTTTTCTTTTATTTCTTTTAAAATTAGAACACTCAATCCTTATGTGATCATTCCCTGATCATTCATAATATTTAACTTGATCTTTATGCTCAAATTTATCTTTATTCCATTTTTCAAAATCATTTTTCTTAGCAATATATCTTTTTACCTTTCTTTTGCTTTCCATTTGTTCTCTTATAAAACATGAGTTTTCTAAATTTCCTAGCCGCAAGTGTTGTGTCATCATTTTTCATATTTTCTTTATCAGAAAAATACTCATGATCTTTATTTAGAGATTTGAGTGCAATATACTTACTTTTTTTCAATTGAGGAAGTAAGAATTCATATGTTTATAGAGAGTCTACTAGTGATTGAACTGTGATTGTGTCCAAATCTTTGCTTTCTTCTATAGTAGTTATCTTTGGTCGAGATCTCTCAAGTAAGGATCTTAGGATCTTCCTTACAACTCTTGAATCCTCTACTTTTTCACCTAGATTGAATTTGAAATTCATAATATCATTAATTTTTCATAGAAATAATTAAAGTTTTCATCTTCTAGCATTGTAATTTTCTCAAACTTTGAAGTTAACATTTATAATTTTGAATTTTTCACCATTTTAGTTCGTTTAGGTGTGATTTTCAAAATATCTTAAACGTCCTTGGCTATCTCAAACAATTTTTTTTTATAATTCTTCAGGGGAAACTACTACAAAGATAGCATTAATCCCTTACTATTCCAATTACAATTGTTAGATTTATCTTGTGTCCATGTACCAATAGGTGCCTCGAGCTTAGTCCATCTTTACTCAATTACATACCAAACTCTCTCATTTAATGACTTGAGAAAAGCTATCGTCCGAACCTTCTAGTATGCTTAATTCTCCCAATTAAATTGTGGAGGGGATGATAGTGATGACATTGTCAATAGGAGAATGGATCACACTAAAAAAGAGTGAATCACGCACTAATACCAATTGAAATTCTCAATTTATCCCTTTATTTTGGATTTATGCTTCAAACAATCAATTACTTGATTAGTAACCAATAAAGAATGCATAAAATAAGAAAAGAACGTAACACCAATATTGGTTATAATAAAGAACTCTTCAATAGTAAAACTTTTCAGAGCAACCAAACTCAAGAAAATCAATTTTATTTTATTAAGAATAATTACAAGTAATGTTCTTAGATTACAAAAATTTTATCACTAGACTCTCTTACTTGCTTAGACAAATGATCTGTTTGTCTTTTGCCGCAGTAGTATCCAGAATTTCTAATGATCTTCAATCTATTGACTTTCTTACTAGAAGTTCAAGTGACTAAACTCAAATACTTCTACTCCCACTTGGAGTATGTATGCACTCAAGTAGAGAGAATGAAATAATAGAAAAAATTTTCACAAGAATTTTCTCACTCATGAACACTTGAAACTCTCTCAAATTAGCAAACTCTCAAGAATCCTGGTCAAAATGGTTGATCAAAACCTTTAGTCGAACCTTCTTTGAATAGGCAACTTAGTAGTTATTCGTTTCTGCTGACGATTACATTCAGTTGTAACTCTGTTATACTACTAACAAACTACTGACGTCCAACACTGAAGCGTTTTATCAGATAACTAAATAACTTCCTAATAGTTCAACTTTCAATATGCTCAATATCTTATTTTTGAATCTTCTATCAATACATTTGGTATCTCCTATCTTTTCATACCTTTAATATCGATCATAGTCTTTTCAAGCTTCGATCCCTTATCTTTGAATTTCTATATTCAAGATAAAGATATAGATAAAGATAAAAAATTGCATTCATCAAGTAATTCGAATAAATCCTAAAGATCTAAATAAATTACATTTATCCAATATTTGAATAAATCATAATCATCTATTCATAGCCAAGAAACTTTTGCATTTACAATTTCTTATTAGAGGAAGTAGAGAGAGCCTTAAAGTATATGTCAGCTCTAAAATCCCTAGGACCAGATGGTTTGGGGTGAGTTTTTATAAAAATCATCAGTAGTTGGTAGGAAAGGAGACTTGTGATGCAGTTTTGGAGTTTTTGAAGGGAGGTTTGTGTAATGATATGAATCATACCTTGGTGGCTTTAATGCCAAAGGTTAAGACACCCATACTAGTAAATGGCCAACCTGGAAAATTCATAAAGCCAACTAGAGGTCTTAGGCAAGGGGGCCCTTTGTGGCCTTACATTTTTCTTGATTTGCGCTAAGGATTTGAGTCTTTTAAATAAAGTTGAGCAAGAAGGGAGGATTAGAGGGGTCTCAGTAGCTAGAGAGTACAAAGATCAATCACTTAATATTTGCAGACAATTGTCTGGTATTCTATAGAACCAAGGTCGAATAGTTGAAAAGAGTTGAAACTCTTCGGAGCATTTATGAGAAGGCATATGAATAGACTCTAAACAAATAGAAAATATCCATTATGTTTAGCTTAAACACAAAGGAGCCTGTGAAAAAGTTAATTGTAAAGAAGGTAAGGGCAACTTCTTGTGACAATTATGAAAAGTATCTTGGGCTTCCAGCAGTGGTGGGAAGGACTAAAAATAATACTTTTCAAGGTATCAAAGAAAGAGTGTGGCAAAAGACAAGGAAATCATGATCAAAGCAGTAGTACAAGCCACTCCTACATACTCTATTAGTGTGTTTAGGATGCCTAAGAAGCTGTATATGGAGTTGGAGGCTATAATGGCTAGATTCTAGTGCAAAAAAGGTAAAAATTAAGCAGACACTCACTAGTGGAGTTGGGATAAGCTAGGAGAGTCAAAAGCAGTGGGAGGCCTTGGGTTCAAAGAGATGGAAAATATTAATAAAGACATACTTGCTAAACGAGAATGCAGCTCATGCAAAGGTTAATGTCCATAATATTTAATGAAAAGTAGGTGTAATGCCATCTTACATAGGGAGAAGCCATTAGTTAGTGAAGGAAGTGGTGAAGAGTGGAGTGAGGTGGAGAGTTGGGAATGGTGAAGACATAAGAATATGGAGCTACAAATGGTTGCCTATGCTAACCTCCTTTTCTTTTCAATCTCTAGTAAAAGTGTTGAGACCTAATGCTAGAGTTTGTGAATTGATTGATGAAGAGAGAAATGAGGGAAAAACTAATCTAATCAAGCAAGTCTTTAGTATGGCAGAGGCAGAAACCATATGTACTATTGCTTTCAGTTGAATGGGTAGAGTTCATAAGTAAGTTTGGAGATTGTCAAAGGATGGAAAGTACTTAGTGAGGAGTGCTCACCATGCTAAAAAATAGAAAAGCAAAGAAAAAGAGGGGAAACTTCAAAACTAGATGGCGGAAAGAAAAGATCGATGAAGTTATAGCATTTGAAATTGCCAAGGGTGGAAGTATTTGATATGTAAAGTATTGAATACCATCCTACCAACCAGATTGAATTTGAGCAAGAAAAAGGTGTTTAAGGATCCAAAGTGTCCAATTTGCTTTCAAGGGGAGGAAACAATAGCTCATGCCCTGTGGAATTGTCCAACTTTGTCTTATGTGTAGGTAGAAATGGAGATTTTAGTGCAGAAATAGAGCTCATATAGGGGGGTGTTTTGAAGATTTATGGTTGGAGATGATTAGAGAATCATCTAAAGCTGATCTAGAAAAAGTGTTGGCAATCATGTACTCAATATGGAGCAGAAGAAATACCTAAGTGTTTGAAATTAAATTCTCTAGTCCTGACAAAGTTATGAAAAGGTCTTTAGTCAATATTTCTAACTTTCAAGAAGTATGCAATGAATATCGCAAATTTACAAAGCTTTGGATTGGATCTCTTTGTAATGAATATCGTAGATTTACAAAACTTTCGAACTCAAACATCACTATTCTCAATAGCTTGGGATTAAAGCTGATCACACCTAGAACAAAGTATTATAAGTTAGTCCAATGGAGGAAGCCCCCGATTAGATAGTTTAAATTGAATACAGATAGTAGTTGCGTGGGAAAACCCGAGTCAGTGTGGACTGGGTGGTACTATTCATAATGATAATGGGGAATTGTTTAAAACTTTTGCATATCATTCTGGTGAAGGTACTAATAATAAGCAGGAACTACTTGTGCTTCTACAAGGTATTAAGTTATGTAAAACCCTTAAGATCTCGCATGTATTTATAGAAATCGACTCTATGGTGATTATTGATTCATGGAATCGTCGTCGTTGTGGAGTCTAGTATTTAGAAGATTTCTGGGAAGAAATCGTTGAGTTATTGGGTTCCTTCAATTTTTTCATCCAACACATCCTATAGGGAAGGTAATCAGGTGGCTGATTGGTTAGCTAAAAAAGGTGCTTCAGGATCGAATTTAATTTTTAATAATATGGTTGAATTACCTCATATGCCCCGCAGATTAATTTGTATGGATAATAATGGGTTTCCGTCAATAAGTTTATCGTAATTTATTTTTTATTCTTGGTATCTGGTTTTAGGCATGCTTAGTTTCCTTTATTTTTTAGACATGTTTAGTTTATTATTTTTTGGCTTAATTTGTGTGTTTTTCTATTTATTTTGGCTACTTGGGTTTGGTTTTTTAGGATTTTGCATTTTGTAACCCCCAAGGGTTGTTTTTTGTTACCACAACATTATTTCATCACAAATGAGGGCTCATTAATAAAATCGGGGTAGGGGCTACTAGTGAACATGTGACCCTGACTCTTCTATAAAAAAAAAAAGATGGAAGGAGAGACATTCAATTTCAAAACCTTTCAAGAGAGTCCAAACTAGATTATAGTTTTGCAGTGGTTCTTTGGTAACATATTTCAAATGGAAAGTTAGGAAGAGGGATGGAGATTGAGCAGATTACAACAAAAATGAAGGAGGTACAAAGGGCCTTATGTAAGAGTAATATGGGGGAGTTGAAGACTTTGCAAGAAAATGTGGGTTTGTTACTGGAGCAAGAGAATGTGAAATAGAAGCAATGAACAAAAAGAAAGTAGTACAATAGGGGAGACAAGAATACTAGATTCTTCATTGAGTACTAGAATACTAGCTTTTTGGGGTCATTTCTCTGAGATTTATACCAATGCAAAGCCATCTTGGAAGAAATTAATGAGTGTGAAAAGGCTATGGAGCCTAGGGTATCAGCTTCTATGACTGCTTTTCTTGCAAAAGAGTTTACAAAAGAGGAAGTTGAAGAGGCTCTGAGAATGATGGGAGCTTTGAAGGCCCCAAGAGTTGATAGTTTTGGAGCATGTGTCATTCATTCATTTTGGCATGTCATAGGAGATGAGGTGGTTTATAAATGGTGGCACTTTGCATGACTTTATCAACCAGACTTTTATAGCATTGATTCCTAAAGTGAATGACCCAAAAAGTGTGAATGAATTTAAGCCTATAAGTCCTTGCACTATCTTATACAAGATTAATGTGAAGACACTTGCTAATAGCTTAAAATGGTACTGTATGAGGTTATATCAAGATGTCAGAGTGCATTTATTCTTGGGAGATTGATCTCAAATAATATTGTAGCAACTTATGAGTTGCATACCATGAAGTGCAGGTAGAGGGTAGAGTGGGGTGCATGGCAATGAAGTTGGATTTTTTAAAACCTAATGATAGGGTGGAATGGGGGTACCTGGAGGTAGTTTTGAGGAACTTGGATTTTGGGGGATAGATGCACTAGTTTGATCATGCAATGTATTTCATCAGTGTCATATGTAGTTACTGTTATGGAAAGCCAGGTGATAATATTATCCCCATATGGGGATTAAGATAAGGAGACCCACCATCTCTTTATTTTTTTCCTCTTATGTGCATAATGATTAAGTTCCTTACTTGAGCAAGTATAACAAAGAGATGAGTTGCAAGGTGTTTCAATGGTTAAAGGGGGGTGAAACTGCATCTATTATTTGCAGGTGACTGCATAATATTTGGAAAAGCTACTTGGAAAGAATGAAAGAGAATAAGTGGGATATTGGAGACTTATGAGAAGGCATTTGGTCAAAGTTTGGCATAACACAATTCTATTTAGTCCAGCAATTGGTGCAAATGTGAGGGAAGGTATTGTGAAGGACTGTGGGGCTCGAGTACAAAATAACTGTGAAAAGTATCTAGGTCTACTAATTATGGTTGGTAGGTTTAGATACCAATCTTTTGCAGTATTAAAGATCAAGTATAGAAGAAGCTAAGTAACTGGAAGAATCAGTTTTTTTCTCTCATAGGAAAGGAGGTGCTCTTAAAGATAGTTATTCAAGCCATTTCCACTTATTACATGAATGTTTTAGACTGTCAAAGAAGTTATGTCATTAACTAGCATCTCAAATGGCGAAGTTTTGGTGGGTTTTTAAAAGGAAAGATAACAGAATCCAGTAAAAAAGTTGGTCTAAGATGGGGTTGTCGAAACCTAATGATGGCATGGGATTAAGAGATTTAGAAGCTTTTAATCAAGCCGATCTTCCCGCAAAGCAATGTTGGAGGGTGATGATGAACCCTTATTCTACGGCTACAGTGATTTTTAAGAAGAAATATTTTAGATGATGAACCCTAGACGTTAGACTCCCTAGATCTGTTGAAAGCAAGGTTGGTGTGGAAAGTAAGGGATGTCAAGAGTTTCAAGATTTTGGAGGGGTGGGTACTAAAGGCTTTAACTTTTAAAATTCAATCTCCTGTGAATATTTTGCAAGCTAAGGCAAAGGCAGAGGAACTACTTGATGATGGGAATAGAGAGTCGAATGTGAAGAAGAAGTTGATGTAGTGTATAAGTTTCCTGTTAGCTTTTCTAGTTTTCCTGATAAATAGATTTGGGCCTTTACAAAAAATGGCATGTATAGTGTGAGAAGTACTTATTATGTAAAATCAAACAGAAAAAGAAGAGAGGGAAATCTTCTGGTAGAACAGATGAGGAATGGAAGAAACTGAATATTCTTGGTGTTGAATATTCTTGGTGTTGTAAAGGTCTTTGTTTGGAAGGATGTTACTAATTGTCTTCCAATGTAGAAAAATTTGATGGAAAGGAAAGCTATAGAAAAGCTTTATGTCCAGAGTGCAAGAGATGTCTGGGCATGTGGAGTTATAGTGAGGCAAGTGATGTCCAGGCATGTGGAACGAGTTCAATGCAGAAGTGGTCAAGTAGAGAGAAAGATATTTAACTCTAGATAGAATGGTCTTCAAGGTTGCCTCAAGATCATTTGGAGGTGATGGCTGTGGTGCTGAGAAGAGTATACTAGACTAGAAATGGCTTGGTGTTTGAAAACAGGTTCGAAGGACTAATGAGGTGTTTAACCATGCTGTTAATTGCTTGATTGAGTTTCAACAGGCACAAACTAAGCAAGGAAGGGGGGGTTAGGTGAGTGGTGTCCAATGTAGTAGGGTGAATCATTGGAAGCCACTTGTGGGAGAGGTTGTAAAGGTCAATTGGAATGCGACTTTAAAGATTAATGAAAATAGAAGAGGGATTGAGGTGGTAATTAGAGATAGTTGTGTTGAAGTCTTGGTCTCTTTGTGAAACCGAACATTTCTCATCCTGTGTTGGCTGAAGTCTATGCATTATGGAAAGTCATAAAGTTATGTGATAAACTGAGTTTTAATGAGGTGCAACTAGAGAGTGATGCTTTATCTATGATTAAAGTAGTTAATAAAAATGTGAGTTGGGAATGACATGGCCAAACGATAAGAAAATATGAAGAATGTCTTGAAGAATAGAAGGTATTGGAAAGTTCTATTGTAAACAGAATTTGTAATCGTGTTACACTAGTCTTGCTAAAGTGGCTTTATTTGTAGATCAGTTGATACATGAATACAATATACAGGTTTTGATTCAAAAAAACAAGTCATGTTTGAGTTAATCCAATTCGAAATGATTATTAAATTGATTATAAAAATTATATTGTATTATTTATTTATATATAGGTGGTCTTATTAATGTTAAAACACGAGTCACAAACTATAATTACAATCTTTAAAAGCAATTCGAAGCATTTTTTCACAAAGTCAAGAAGTTATAAATAATTATCGTTCTTCTTGCTGGCTTGGCTGCCGGATTAGCTTATTTTAAAAGCAATTCGAGTCAAGAAGTTGAAATTGACTTATTTTTTCTTCACAAAGAAACTGAAATAATTTTCCTTCTTTCTGCTGGGCCCTGGCTGCGGGATTAGCTTATTAATTTCGCACCTTATTTGAAGCTGCATATAAAGCGTCCTCTTTCTCTTTTTCTCTCGCGTGCCTTTCATTGTCTGGATAGGGCTTAAAAAAAAATTTGTTTAAGTCACACTATACAAATTTCGACGGTTTTTATTTTATTTTTTTATTTAGATATAATTTGTTTTCATAAATATTCTTTATCTCATTTCATCTTGTCATTATTATTTTCTCAATTTTTTATATAAATATACAATTCAATTTTTTCAAATTTCAAAATAAAATTAATATTAAAAAAATATTTTATAAAATATTTGATTTAATTTTTAAATTTTATCTGATCTTACTAATTTTATTTATGAAAATAAATCTGACTTAGTGATGAAGGGTGTGTTTTTTTAATGGTATTGTAATTTATTTTTATAAAAAAATAATTTAGAACCGTTAAAAAATACATAAAAAAAAACTAAAAAAAAAAAATTATTTTTATCTTGACAGGATCCAGTCGTTTGGGGCTGTAGAGCCACCCTAGAGCTCAACCCACGCAGGTACCCTAAAATTTTGTTACATGGTAGATGCCAAGCCAACTGATTTCATCAAAGCTCTTTACGTTGTTTTCTGAACATATGAGTCTGTTGAATGATGAAAGGCGGAGAAAGAGATGAGAGAAGAATAAAAAGATGGTGATTTGGGTCTTCAGTGAATGCTCCCGCCATTTCAAATTCTCACTAACCAATCAGGATATTGGGTTTTTCCTTTCATTTTTTCTCTTTTCTTTTGTCGTTTTCCTTTCCTCCGATCTTTCTAGTATCGAGTCGAAATCACTGACAATGACTTGTAAATTGAAGGCATCTGCTTTTACAGCTATCTGGCAGGATAAGAATCCAAAGAATAATAATATCATTATTTAGGTAAGAGTAATGCTATCATTATTACATATCTTAAACATTTTGTATTTTAATTAATTATTTTTATATTTTATATTTTAAATTTAAGTATTTTGTTAAATTTATTTTTTTACTTTAATATTAATGTACATATAAATACCTAATATTATTTATTTTTAAAATTTTTCTTTATGTAAAACTGTTGTGCCATACTTCTCTATGAACAAAGTAATGATTTGTTAATAGATAAGTTTTTAAATGAATATATTTTTCTATAATTAAAAATTTTTACAACTATAACTCTCATTTCATTCGTATTCTACTGAAAAAATTGCACCACTTTATTTATTTATTTATTTAGAGAGATTTTAGAAGTTGAAAATCATGTCAATCAAGCCATAAACTTTTGACATTTAAACTATTCTTTCATACTTTTAGTTCGATATAATTATCTTCTATTTAAAACAAAATTAAAAGAATAATTGCGTAAAACTTGTAAGTTTATAATTTTTGAAATATTAATGCGAAATTATTCACTATTTATGTACTCTACTCATATAATTAATTAATATATTATTCCATTGTAAAAATAAATTATGAAAAAATATTTAGAATATCCAATACTCGTAACACCTAATATTCTAATACATACTTATATAAATAATATTTATAAATACTGTTCATATAAATATATATTATGAATATTAGGTATTGTCTGGCATTACTCATAAATTATATAACCAATTATATTAATATAAAATCTTTAAACGCATTGATTTGGGGACCTGGTACCCATCCAACAAGATAAGAAGCCAACTGCAAATTTTCTTTGAAGAAAACAAAAGCTACTTGTCCATCCACGAAAGATAGATGGAAGATTCACAGAAAATGGAACGTGACGTTGTAATAAATATAATTGGGCGATGAATGCCATAAACCATTCATCTGGTTCCTCTTGTGATTCCGTCTATACAACTCTATAAACCTTTCCCTTGCATAAGTGTCCAACAGTGGCGAAGTCTACGTGGATGCAAACCGACGCTCATGCTTCTGACATTCCAACTGTGGTTCAGTTTGGGTTATTTGAAATCTCAAAACTATTTTGAAGGTTCCACCTAAACCCTGTTTTTTTACAGGTTTCTTTTGAGTCATAAACCTTTTTGAAGTTTGAGAAAATAAGCTGTTTGTTTTGATTGTTGAAGTGGTAGCCTTTTTTGGGAGTTCTTGGGAGTCACTCGTCCGAAACAAGAAACGAAGAACAAATTCTTGGGTTCTTTTTCTTTTTTAAAATTAGGGCGGGCTAAGATTCTTGAAATGCTTTAACTGGTAACTGGTAAGTATTTTGCCTTTGCATGTGTTTATTATGTCTGCTTTACATCATAAAGAACGAAAAACTGTTTTTCCTCTGTGGACGTTGAGATTCTGTTTCATTTTTGTCAACAATTCCGAGGGTTTGCCAATAATTTGTTTATATGTATCATTAGATTTCCTTTTCTGTCGAATATTTTCAAACTTTATTACTGTTATGCAGCGTATAAGGACCGCCAATCATTTCAATCGAGAAGTTTTTCTGAAACCGAGTTGAAGGCACTGAAGAAGAGTTTACACTGGTGTGGTCATAATCCCCTCACTATCTTTCTCTGATTGGTTTTTATGTTGATCGTGAACTGACTTCTTGAATTCCTTCCTTGAGCCTAGTTCATGACCAAATGACATGATAGTGATCAGGTCTAGTCGAACCCTTACTCTTTGGACCATAAAAACTCCGTGTAAGATAATGATCAGACAAATTGCGGGTCAAAATGGTTGAAAATAAGCCATAGATATTTTATAAAAATGGATACTTCGTTAAAAAACTAGCAATAAACAGTACAGATTTAAATGAGGAATCTACAATTACATGTTTTTCATAACCCTTCTGAGGTGAGCATGTAAGACCCAAGACCTTATCATAGGGGTATGAACTCATCGAGATGACCTGGAGATCTACCATGGTGAAGCACTGTGCAAGGATAATTCTCAAAGGCTCCTTGGAAGAAGCGCTCTGCCCAAAGTGGTTCTTCCTCTGGACAGCTTACGGTGGTGGGCTACAACCACATCACGGGCTTTGTTTGGGTGAAGCAAAAATGCAAGTAAGAGCACCACTTCCGCTCGATCGGGCACTCTACTGGCCATTTTAGACTCCTTTGTTCTATGGTGACCATCTCGAATCCACCGTTTGTACCTTAACGTGGATAACCACTGCAACCCATTGAACTCAATCATGAAAATGAGAGCTTTCTTCGGAAGCAAGGCAAGGAAGGGAAGTGGGGAGGCTGGATACAGGGGAGGAGAGCTTGGTTTTCGTTGGATTTTTGGGGAAAGAAGAGTGGCTTTTGGAGGTAGAAATGAGAGGTGATGAGAATTTGGGTTTGATTTTGATAACAGAAGGTGTGAATGTAGATAGGGTGAGAACCCAACTCAAGATATGGTTAGAGGCTGACGGATTCTTGGTTTTTGATGGCTTAGGTTTAGAAAACTCATACTAACCTTTAAGAGAGAAAGGGAGAGCCATACTGGGTTGTAGTTGGGAATCCAATCTAGAGAATTCCACTTTGATAGAGGTTGGGGTTTGGCCATCAATTATTCCTTTGTATACTTTTGCAAAAAATAAAAATCACCACCCTTGGTAGGCAGTAGAGACTCAGGAGAAATACTGATGATTAGGGCTTTTCTTTTGATAGTAGCGTATAGATGTTGCTAGGAATGACCAAGAAAGAGGAATTCATTTCTGAGATGAGATAAAGGAATCGAAAATGGGAGAGGGCATTTTGGGAGTTCGAAATTAGTTTTGGATTTGGATTTCTAAGTTCAAATGAATTAGGACCTTCGTTTTCGTTAGGAGTTGTTGAGTTATGGCTTGATATACGCCTCCCCTACACTCTCGGTCAAGCGAAGTCACTTCTCGTTCGAGCGAGAGTCCAACCCTAAAATTCGCTCGATTTTTGCTCGACTTACAGCTCGAGCGAAATTCAACTCGAGACTTCGCTCGACGTCCCGCTCGAGCGAGATTTAGACAGAGACTACGCTCGACCCTCGCTCGATGTTCAGCTCGAGCAAGATTGACCTAGCAGTGTATAAATATCGCGATCTCTTTTTTGCGTTCGAACCCTGACGAACTCCCGAGCCCTCTGTTTCTCCACCCGCAAACAGAGCACGCCCTGTTGATCATTTCTTCTTCATTTATTGAGTGGTTAAGTGTAAACACGTGAGAATTGAGTGTATACACGTGAGATGAGTGATCTCTACTGTAAGAATCTCTTAATTCTCTCTTTGCAATTTCCATTTAATCATAGTGAAGTTTTGAGACCAAACCCCAGTGGATGTAAGCACAGTTGAGCTGAACCACTTAAATCTGTGTGTTCTGTATTGTTTTTACTGTTTTACTTCTCTTAGTTACTACCGCTGCATTTGATTTCATATCTGTGTTGTCTATTTTATCGGTTTATATCTAACAAACTGGTATCAGAACTATCTAGCTCTATGAAGGACAAAAGAGATGGCCATAGCCAGATTTGAAATAGAAAAGTTTGATGGACAAAACAGTTTCAGTTTGTGGCGCTTGAAGATGAAAACTTTGTTGCGCCAGCAGGGATTATTCAAAGTTCTTGAGGAAATGTCTGCTGATTCTCCTGTACCGTCTAAAGACGATGAAGAGAAGGTACATAACACTATTTTATTGTCTTTATTTGATGGAGTGTTAAGAGAAGTTGTTGAGGAAGAGACTGCTGAGAGTCTTTGGAACAAGTTTGAGAGCTTGTACATTAAGAAATCACTTACTAACCGGTTGTATTTGAAACAACGGTTATATACTCTCAAGATGAATGATGGTTCGTCTGTTACTAAACACTTAGATGAGTTTAACAAAATTGTTATGGATCTTAGAAATATTGACATCAAGCTTGATGATGAAGATCAAGCTTTAATAGTATTTTGTTCATTACCTGCATCATTTGAGAATTTTGTAAATTCTATGCTATATGGCTGAGATACCATCTCTTTAGTTGATGTGAAGTTAGCTTTGAATCCGAAGGAGTTAAGGAATATGTATATTAATAAGAGTGGTGAAACTCAAGCTAGTGGGTTTATTGTCAAAGATTCCTCCAACAGAGGAAGATCTAGTAATAAGGGTTCAGAGAAGAGCAGAGGTAAGTCACGGGAGAAATCCAAGTTCAACAAGAAAAACGTCGAGTGTTATTACTGCTAGAAGTTTGGACATTACAAGAGTGAGTGTACTAAGCTGAAAAAGAAGGAGGTTGTAAAGGTCAATTGGAATGCGACTTTAAAGATTAATGAAAATAGAAGAGGGATTAAGGTGGTAATTAGAGATAGTTGTATTGAAGTCTTGGTCTCTTTGTGAAACTGAACATTTCTCATCCTGTGTTGGCTGAAGTCTATGCATTATGGAAAGTCATAAAGCTATGTGATAAACTGAGTTTTAATGAGGTGCAACTAGAGAGTGATGCTTTATCTATTATTAAAGTAGTTAATAAAGATGTGAGTTGCGAATGACATGGCCAAATGATAAGAAAATATGAAGGATGTCTTGAAGAATAGAAGGTATTGGAAAGTTCTATTGTAAACAGAATTTGTAATCGTGTTACACTAGTCTTGCTAAAGTGGCTTTATTTGTAGATCAGTTGATACATGAATACAATATACAGGTTTTGATTCAAAAAACAAGTCATGTTTAAGTTAATCCAATTCGAAATGATTATTAAACTGATTATAAAAATTATATTGTATTATTTATTTATATATAGGTGGTCTTATTAATGTTAAAACACGAGTCACAAACTATAATTACAATCTTTAAAAGCAATTCGAAGCATTTTTTCACAAAGTCAAGAAGTTGAAAATAATTGTCGTTCTTCTTGCTGGCCTGGCTGCGGGATTAGCTTATTTTAAAAGCAATTCGAGTCAAGAAGTTGAAAATTGACTTATTTTTTCTTCACAAAGAAACTGAAATAATTTTCCTTCTTTCTGCTGGGCCCTGGCTGCGGGATTAGCTTATTAATTTCCACCTTATTTCAAGCTGCATATAAAGCGTCCTCTTTCTCTTTTTCTCTCGCGTGCCTTTCATTGTCTGGACAGGGGTTAAAAAAAAATTTGTTTAAGTCACACTATACACATTTCGACAGTTTTTATTTTATTTTTTTTATTTAGATATAATTTGTTTTCATAAATATTCTTATCTTATCTCATTTCATCTTATCATTATTATTTTCTCAATTTTTTATATAAATATACAATTCAATTTTTTCAAATTTCAAAACAAAATTAATATTAAAAAAATATTTTATAAAATATTTGATTCAACTTTTAAATTTTATCTGATCTTACTAATTTTATTTATGAAAATAAATCAGACTTAGTGATAAATGGTGTGTTTTTTTAATGGTATTGTAATTTATTTTTATAAAAAAATAATTTAGAACCGTTAAAAAAAACAAACAAAAAAAAAAAAACTAAAAAAAAATTTATTTTTATCTTGACAGGATCCAGTCGTTTGGGGCTGTAGAGCCACCCTAGAGCTCAACCCAAGCAGGTACCCTAAAATTTTGTTACATGGTAGATGCCAAGCCAACTGATTTCATCAAAGCTCTTTATGTTGTTTTCTGAACATATGAGTCTGTTGAATGATGAAAGGCGGAAAAAGAGATGAGAGAAAAATAAAAAGATGGTGATTTGGGTCCTCAGTGAATGCTCCCGCCATTTCAAATTCTCACTAACCAATCAGGATATTGGGTTTTTCCTTTCATTTTTTCTCCTCTCTTTTGTTGTTTTCCTTTCCTCCGATCTTTCTAGTATCGAGTCGAAATCACTGACAATGACTTGTAAATTGAAGGCATCTGCTTTTACAGCTATCTGGCAGGATAAGAATCCAAAGAATAATAATATCATTATTTAGGTAAGAGTAATGCTATCATTATTACATATTTTAACATTTTGCATTTTAATTGATTATTTTTATATTTTATATTTTAAATTTAAGTATTTTATTAAATTTATTTTTTACTTTAATATTAATGTACATATAAATACCTAATATTATTTATTTTTAAAATTTTTCTTTATGTAAAACTGTTGTGCTATACTTCTCTATGAACAAAGTAATGATTTGTTAATAGATAAGTTTTTAAATAAATATATTTTTCTATAATTAAAAAGTTTTACAACTATAACTCTCATTTCATTCGTATTCTACTGAAAAAATTGCACCACTTTATTTATTTAGAGAGATTTTAGAAGTTGAAAATCATGTTAACCAAGCCATAAACTTTTGACATTTAAACTACTCTTTTATAATTTTAGTTCGTTATAATTATCTTCTATTTAAGACAAAATTAAAAGAATAATTGCGTAAAACTTGTAAGTTTATAAATTTTGAAATATCAATGCGAAATTATTCACTATTTATGTACTCTACTCATATAATTAATTAATATATTATTCTATTGTAAAAATAAATTATAAAAAAATATTTAGAACGTCCAATATTCGTAACACCCAACACTCTAGCAGATACTTACATAAATAGTACTTCAAAACAAAATATTGTTCGTGTAAATATATACGATGAATAGTACTTCAAAACAAAATATTGTTCGTGTAAATAAATATATACGATGAATATTAGATATTCTTTACCATTACTCAGAAATTATATAATCAATTATATTAATATAAAATCTTTAAACGCATTGATTAGGGGGACCTGGTACCCATCCAACAAGATAAGAAGCCAACTGCAAATTTTCTTTGAAGGAAACAGAAGCTACTTGTCCATCCACGAAAGATAGATGGAAGATTCACAGAAAATGGAACGTGACGTTGTAATAGATATAATTGGGCGATGAATACCATAAACCATTCATCTGCTTCCTCTTGTGATTCCGTCTATACTACTCTATAAACCTTTCCCTTGCATAAGTGTCCAACAGTGGCGAAGTCTACGTGGATGCAAACCGACGCTCATGCTTCTGACATTCCAACTGTGGTTCAGTTTGGGTTATTTGAAATCTCAAAACTATTTTGAAGGTTCCACCTAAACCCTGTTTTTTTACAGGTTTCTTTTGAGTCATAAACCTTTTTGAAGTTTGAGAAAATAAGCTGTTTGTTTTGATTGTTGAAGTGGTAGCCTTTTTTGGGAGTTCTTGGGAGTTACTCGTCGGAAACAAGAAACGAAGAACAAATTCTTGGGTTGTTTTTCTTTTTTAAAATTAGGGCGGGCTAAGATTCTTGAAATGCTTTAACTGGTAAGTATTTTGCCTTTGCATGTGTTTATTATGTCTGCTTTACATCATAAAGAACGAAAAACTGTTTTTCCTCTGTGGACGTTGAGATTCTGTTTCATTTTTGTCAACAATTCCGAGGGTTTGCCAATAATTTGTTTATATGTATCATTAGATTTCCTTTTCTGTCGAATATTTTCAAACTTTATTACTGTTATGCAGAGTATAAGGACCGCCAATCATTTCAATCGAGAAGTTTTTCTGAAACCGAGTTGAAGGCACTGAAGAAGAGTTTACACTGGTGTGGTCATAATCCCCTCACTATCTTTCTCTGATTGGTTTTTATGTTGATCGTGAACTGACTTCTTGAATTCCTTCCTTGAGCCTAGTTCAAGACCAAATGACATGATAGTGATCAGGTCTAGTCGAACCCTTACTCTTTGGACCATAAAAACTCCGTGTAAGATAATGATCAGACAAATTGCGGGTCAAAATGGTTGAAAATAAGCCATAGATATTTTATAAAAATGGATACTTCGTTAAAAAACTAGCAATAAACAGTACAGATTTAAATAAGGAATCTACAATTACATGTTTTTCATAACCCTTCTGAGTTGAGCATGTAAGACCCAAGACCTTATCATAGGGGTATGAACTCATTAAGATGACCTGGAGATCTACCATGGTGAAGCACTGTGCAAGGATAATTCTCAAAGGCTCCTTGGAAGAAGCGCTCTGCCCAAAGTGGTTCTTCCTCTGGACAGCTTACGGTGGTGGGCTACAACCACATCATGGGCTTTGTTTGGTTGAAGCAAAAATGCAAGCAAGAGCACCACTTCCGCTCGATCGGGCGCTCTAGTGGCCATTTTAGACTCCTCTGTTCTATGGTGACCATCTCGAATCCACCGTTTGTACCTTAACGTGGATAACCACTGCAACCCATTGAACTCAATCATGAAAATGAGAGCTTTCTTCGGAAGCAAGGCAAGGAAGAGAAGTGGGGAGGCTGGATACAGGGGAGGAGAGCTTGGTTTTTGTTGGATTTTTGGGGAAAGAAGGGTGGCTTTTGGAGGTAGAAATGAGAGGTGATGAGAATTTGGGTTTGATTTTGATAACAGAAGGTGTGAATGTAGATAGGGTGAGAACCCAACTTAAGATATGGTTAGAGGCTGACGGATTCTTGGTTTTTGATGGCTTAGGTTTAGAAAACTCATACTAACCTTTAAGAGAGAAAGGGAGAGCCATACTGGGTTGTAGTTGGGAATCCATTCTAGAGAATTCCACTCTGATAGAGGTTGGGGTTTGGCCATCAATTATTCCTTTGTATACTTTTGCAAAAAATAAAAATCACCACCCTTGGTAGGTGGCAGAGACTCAGGAGAAATACTGATGATTAGGGCTTTTCTTTTGATAGTAGCGTATAGATGCTGCTAGGAATGACCAAGAAAGAGGAATTCATTTCTGAGATGAGATAAAGGAATTGAAAATGGGAGAGGGCATTTCGGGAGTTCGAAAATTAGTTTTGGATTTGGATTTCTAAGTTCAAATGAAGGAGGACCTTCGTTTTCTTTAGGAGTTGTTGAGTTATGGCTTGATACACGCCTCCCCTACACTCTCGGTCAAGCGAAGTCACTTCTCGCTCGAGCGAGAGTCCAACTCTAAAGTTCGCTCGATTTTTGCTCGACTTCCAGCTCGAGCGAAATTCAACTCGAGACTTCGCTCGACGTCCCGCTCTAGCGAAATTCAGGTAGAGACTACGCTCGACCCTCGCTCGATGTTCAGCTCGAGCGAGATTGACCTAGCAATGTATAAATATCGCGATCTCTTTTCTGCGTTCGTCCCTAACAAACTCCCGAGCCCTCTGTTTCTCCACTCGAGAACAGAGCACCCCCTGTTGATCATTTCTTCTTCATTTCTTGAGTGGTTAAGTATAAACACGTGAGAATTGAGTGTACACGTGAGATGAGTGATCTCTACTGTAAGAATCTCTTAATTCTCTCTTTGCAATTTCCATTTAATCATAGTGAAGTTTTGAGACCAAACCCCAGTGGATGTAAGTTCAGTTGAGCTGAACCACTTAAATCTGTGTGTTCTGTATTGTTTTTATTGTTTTACTTCTCTTAGTTGCTACCACTGTATTTGATTTCATATCTGTGTTGTCTGTTTTATCGGTTTATACCCAACAAACTGGTATCAGAACTATCTAGCTCTATTAAGGACAAAAGGGATGGCCACAACCAAATTTGAAGTAGAAAAGTTTGATGGACAGAACAGTTTCAGTTTGTGGCGCTTGAAGATGAAAACTTTGTTGCGCCAGCAGGGATTATTCAAAGTTCTTGAGGAAATGTCTGCTGATTCTCCTGTACCGTCTAAAGACGATGAAGAGAAGGTACATAACACTATTTTATTATCTTTATTTGATGGAGTGTTAAGAGAAGTTGCTGAGGAAGAGACTGCTGAGAGTCTTTGGAACAAGCTTGAGAGCTTATACATTAAGAAATCACTTATTAACCGATTGTATTTGAAATAACGGTTATATACTCTCAAGATGAATGAGGGTTCATCTGTTACTAAACACTTAGATGAGTTTAACAAAATTGTTATGAATCTTAGAAATATTGACATCAAGCTTGATGATAAAGATAAAGCTTTAATAGTATTTTGTTCATTACCTGCATCATTTGAGAATTTTGTAAATTCTATGCTATATGGCTGAGATACCAGTTCTTTAGCTGATGTGAAGTTAGCTTTGAATCCGAAAGAGTTAAGGAACAGGTATAGTAATAAGAGTGGTGAAACTCAAGCTAGTGGGTTGATTGTCAAAGATTCCTCCAACAGAGGAAGATCCAGTAATAAGGATTCAGAGAAGGGCAGAGGTAAGTCACGGGAGAAATCCAAGTCCAACAAGAAAAACATCGAGTGTTATTACTGCTAGAAGTTTGGACATTACAAGAGTGAGTGTACTAAGCTGAAAAAGAAGGAGGAATCCACAAGTTCCTCCAATGCAGACAATGTTGCTGATGAATCTGATAGCTCAGACGTGGTCCTTGCAATCAGTAATTCAAGCAGTCGGTTTAATGACGAGTGGGTCATGGACTCAGCTTGCACTTTTCACATGTGTCTCAAAAGGGACTGGTTCATGACTTATGAACCAATCAATAATGGTTCTGTTTTATTGGGTAACGACACAGTTTGCAAGATTGCAGGAATGGGTTCAGTGAAGATCAAGATGTTTGATAGAATATTTAGGGCATTGACCAATGTCCTGCACATTCCAGATCTAAAAAAGAATCTTATCTCCATGGAGACCCTTGATTCTTTGGGGTTGAAGTACACGGGATAAGTTGGAGTATTGAAAGTCAGCAAAGACTATAATTATTATGAAGGGAGATAAAAAAGATGGTCTCTATTTCCTTTAGGACAGTACTATTAGCGATGAAATTGCAATTTCAGTATCTGATGAGGCAGAGTCAGATAACACTCGTCTATGGCACATGAGATTGGGTCATATGAGTGAGAAGGGAATGTCTATCTTCTGTAAGTAAGGGTTGTTAGGGAATCAGAATTTAGGCAAATTTGACTTGTGCGAGTACTGCTTGTTTGACAAATAGAGCAGGGTCTAGTTTGTAACAGGGGTCCACAGTACTAAAGGTACAGTGGACTACATTCATTCCGACCTTTGGAGTCCATCCTCAGTTCCATCAAAAGGTGGAGCAAACTACTTGCTTACTTTGATTGATGATTACTCATGGAAGGTGTGGGTTTATTTTCTGAAGCAGAAAAGTGATGTCTTCAAGAATTTCAAGCAGTGGAAAGTTCTGATAGAGAACCAGACCGGCAAGAAGGTCAAACGACTTCGCATTGACAATGGAATGGAATTTTGTAGCAGTGACTTTGATGAGTTCTACATGAATGAAGGGATTGTCAGGCACCGTACAGTTAGGCAAACTCCACAACAAAATGGGGTAGCTGAACGGATGAATCGAACCCTCCTAGAACGAGCACGCAGTATGCTCTCCAATGCCGGGCTGACTAAAGACTTTTGGACGAAAGCAGTTAACATAGCCTGCTTTCTGGTGAACCGCTCTTCAGCCACAGCTATTGGTTTGAAGACACCTAATTAGGTATGGTCTGATGCACTTTGTGATTATTCAAATTTGAAAATTTTTGGTTGTCCTACTTACTTTCATGTCAATAATGGTAAGCTAGAACTTAGGGTAAAGAAATGCATATTTATGGGATATGCTACTCGGGTCAAGGGATATAGGTTGTGGTGTACTGATCTCAAATGACCTAAATTTGTGATTAGCAGAGATGTTACTTTTGATAAAAATCTATACTTAATTCGAGAAAGGAGATTTCTGTGTCTACAGGGAAGAAGGTGGAGCTACAACAGGCTCTACAGAGGATACCACCTGATTCTCAGGATCATGCTATGGCTGATGAGTATGATTCCGAGTTCGAGACTGAAGCACCGGTTGAGGAGCAGTATAGTATAGCTACTGGTAGACAGAGGAGGCAGATTAGACCACTTTAGAGATATGTTCAAGCAGACATGGTTATATATGTACTCGCTACAATATAAGAAATTTTTGGGCAGGGGCCCTCCAGTTACTTAGAGGCTGTAAGAAGTACTAAGTCTGTTCAGTGGTGCTCAGCAATGACTGAAGAGATTGAATTTCTTCACAAGAACCAAATCTGGGGTTTGGTTAAGTTACCAGCGAAAACTAAGGTTGTGGGCTGCAAATGGGTCTTCAAGAGAAAAGAGAGAATTCAATCTGAGACAGATGCAAGATACAAAGCATGCCTAGTTGCTAAATGCTACAGTTAGAGAGAGGGGATCAACTTCAATGAAGTGTTCTCTCCAATTGTAAAACACAGTTCAATCAGAATTTTACTAGCCATCACGGTTTTATTTGATCTGGAGTTTCAGCAGCTTGATGTGAAGACAACGTTTCTACATAGCGAGCTTGAAGAGACTATCTATATGCATCAGCCAGAGGGGTTCATTGTTGTAGGCAAAGAGGACCGAATATGCAGACTGAAGAAGTCTTTGTATGGTTTGAAGCAATCATCTAGGCAATGGTATAAACGTTTTGATTTGTGTATGATTAATCATGATTATTTGAGAAGTAGCTATGACTGTTGTGTGTATCATAAACAATTGCCTAATAAGTTTTTCATTCACTTATTGTTTTATATTGATGACATGCTTATAGTTGTTAAGAACATGGTTGATGTTGATTTGATGAAAACTCAACTTAGAAATGAGTTTGAGATGAAAGACTTAGGTGTTGCTAGGAAGATTTTGGGAATGGAAATTCATAGGGATAGGAAAGTTGGGAAGTTGTACTTGTCCCAGAGAAAGTACCTTGAGAAGGTTCTTAATAGGTTTGGAATGTCTTAACTCCAAACCTATAAGCACGCTGTTGGCGATGCATTTTAAACTTTTAGCTTTCCTATCTCCTCATACTGATGAAAATGAACAGTCCATGACAAGAGTTCTTTACTCTAGTGTAGTTGGCAGCATTATGTATGTCATAGTTTGTACCCGTCCAGACATTTCACAGGCAGTGAGCGTGGTTAATAGGTACATGGCTAAGCCTGGTAGAAAATCTCACATGTTGACTTGTTATTTGATAGAGATGTTAATCTCAGTTATGAGGTAATTGGGTATAAACCGATAAAACAGACAACACAGATATGAAATCAAATGTAGCGGTAGCAACTAAGAGAAGTAAAATAGTAAAGACAATATAGAACATACAGATTTAAGTGATTCAGTTCAACTGAGCTTACATTCACTGGGATTTGGTCTCAAAACTTCACTATGATCAAATGGAAATTATAGAGAGAGAATCAAGAGATTCTTATAGTAGAGATCACTCATCTCATGTATATACACTCAATCCTCACGTGTATACACTCAATCCTCACGTGTTTACACTCAATCCTCACGTGTTTACACTCAACCACTCAAGTAATGGAGAAGAAATGATCAACAAAGGGTGCTTTGTTCACGGGTGGAGAAATAGAGGGCTCAAGAGTTCGTCAGGGATGAACAAAAAAAAGAGATCGCGATATTTATATTTATGCGATCTCGAATATGTTCGCTAGGTCAATCTCGCTCGAGCTGAACATCGAGCGAGGATCAAGCGTAGTCTCTGCCTGAATCTCGCTCGAGCGGACGTCGAGCGAAGTTTCGGGTTGAACTTCGCTCGAACTGGAAGTCTAGAGAAAATCGAGCGAACTCTCGGGTTCGACTCTTGCTCGAGCGGGAAGTGACTTCACTCGAGCGAGAGTGCAGGGGAGGCGTGTATCAAACCATAACTCAACAAATCTCTACCTTGATTTGAATACCCACAAACCTCACTGAAACCCAAATCAACAAAAGAAACCAACCTCATCAAAAAATCCCCTAAGGGATTTGGAAATATCGAACTCCAATCAAGTCCAAACAAAGTTTGAACTTGTGTACTGCAACTCGCTTTGTCATTATGTCTGCTGGATTCTCTGAAATAGCATTTTTTTGAATACTCACTGTACCATCTGCAACTACTTTTTTGAGAAAATGATTTGATTTTTGGTCAAATGTATAGCACACTGATTATCACAAAACATTGTCATCCCTTGCTGTTGAAGACTCAGGTCTCTGATCAATCCCTTCATTCAAATGGCCTCCTTGACAGCCTCAGCTGTTGCCATATATTATACCTCCGTAGTTGATAAAGCAACAGTTGATTGAAGTGTTGCTTTCCAACTAATTGTAGAACCACACAATATGAAAATATAGTCTGTCAATGATTTTCTCTTGTCTAAATCCCAAGCATAGTCAGAATCAACAAACCCAACAGGAGTAACTTCCTTGGACACTGCCACTATCTCCTCCCCTTCCATTGCCTCATCTTCGTCTTCCTGGTCTTTCAATAACACGGGAGCTTCCTGCATCCTCTTGCAATTTTGCTACATTCCATTGATTATTTTTGTCATATGTTTTTTGTCATATGCAGCAAATTGTCCAAATTTGCTTGCTGTTTGTTAAAGTTCATACTGTCCATTGACTTATTGTTGGCTCTAGATACCACTTATTAGAATCCTGCTTGTGAATAAATCTGTAAATGGTGTATGCTGCTGAGATGCAAGGATGATGCAAGGGACAACACAAAAAATGGATGGAAATGATTCATACTTCGGAGTGAGTTCGAGGCCACTCCTTCCTCCAAAGGGAAATCACAGACAATTATCAGAAAATGTTCCAGAATAATCCCAACAAGACTACAACAAGACTACCTTCCCCCTACATTAATGGGAAGCGATGCCCTTAAACGACAACCTTCAAAATAAGGTCCATAGGCCAATTCTTACTTCATTGACTACGCCCATGGGCCACTTAACAACTACTTAGCAACTCAATAAAATAAAAGATAACAACAAAGTTGGCGGCCTAACAAGCCTGGCCCAACTTAATGGGGTTCATAACAGATTGCCTCCAAACTTTACTCTGTTCAATAACTTTGCAATGTTGGGCAGTGAGTGTGCTGCGCCATTTGCATCTCTTCCATTACGTCCGACTTCTATACAAAACTTTTACAAAGATCTATGACTTCAGCTAGCAAGGCTTCTTGATGAGACATGTTCGTATTTGGGTGCATTCAGCCGATCAACTATAGTTTTTATAGTCACTTACATTAATTATCTTTGGGGTACCCAAATGAAAGGTAGACTGCAGCCCTCATGGAACTTCTAGTGCCTCTATACTTTCCACTTCTTGTTCGCCATATTAAGCTTTGTAAATTGCCATTAATACTTGACCTGGTTCATCTAAGAGAATAGCATGAGTACCAGATTTATTTTGTTCTTCAAAGATAGTTCCATCCACAAACTGAGCGACAAAATGGTTGAAAATAAGCCATACATAATCCTGTTTTGTTGGCACTAAATATTTTTGTTAGAATCTAATGAAAACTGCTTTTGATTGCACATCACAGTGGAAATTATAAGTTTATCAGAAATTTTGAATTATCCAATAATGGTTGGAGAAAGAAAGTCTGTAGGCATTAGTGGGTTTGAAGTTATTCATTTCAATAATACTTATAGAAGAAAAAGTTATTCATTTCAATTGATTCTTTTTAAGTTTAGATGCATTTTTCTCTGGAATATTGTGTATGAATTGTTTCTTATTAGTTTATTGTTCAGTTGTAGAAAAAATGATTACTCCAACAGTGGATCTCCGGTCTGACACAGTCACCAAACCAACTGAAGTGATGCGGGCTGCTATGGCGGCTGCTGTGGTTGATGATGATGTTTTGCACCATGACCCAACTGCTTTACGCTTGGAAACAGAGATGGCAAGGATCACCGGGAAGGAGGCAGCCCTATTTGTTCCCTCAGGTACAATGGGCAATCTAATTAGTGTGCTTGTGCATTGTGACGCTAGGGGAAGTGAAGTCATTCTTGGAGACAATTCCCATATCCACATTTATGAGAATGGTGGCATTTCAACAATTGGAGGTGTGCATCCAAAAACTGTAAAGAACAACCGAGATGGAACAATGGATATTAATTTAATTGAAGCTGCTATTCGAGATCCAAGAGGGGTGCTTGTGTACCCTACTACAAGGCTTATCTGCTTGGAAAACACACATGCAAAGTAAGGAATATTTTACTTAGCAAAGAGTTATGTCTGGCTTGTGGT
The DNA here is from genome assembly GCA_036898215.1 of Platycarya strobilacea. Classification (NCBI taxonomy): domain Eukaryota; kingdom Viridiplantae; phylum Streptophyta; class Magnoliopsida; order Fagales; family Juglandaceae; genus Platycarya; species Platycarya strobilacea. The sequence continues at coordinate 19,247,494 of CM072555.1, read as the reverse complement.
AGATATGATACCCTAACCACTTTTTATAATCATCATTCTAAATGAATATATTGGGAGATTCTGCATTGTTGATGTGAAAGCTGTTTTTTAAGTGAAATTAAGAAATCAGTTACCAGTGCTTCACTTTTGAAACCAGAATTTTTAATTTAATAAATTCAACACCTGTACCTCTACACATTATACTTAAGAAATGAAAATACATAAATAAATAAATAACGTCGAAAAAAACACTGTTTCAGATGTTCACATATAATTAAAAATATAATAATAATAAATATAAAAGATTGGAGGCATCCCGTGTCATCCCATGGGATGGCCTCCTGGAGGGTGGTGGAGAGACCCTGGGAGGGGAGGAGATTCCCTCTGCCTCCACTTGCATGGTGTTGGTATGGGGTGGGTGGGAGGGGTCATGCCTCCACTGCACAGGGGGAGGATTGGGGATCCCCCAACCTGCTCACCACGTAGGGAAAGGAGCATGGGAGACCACCCTGCCTATCAACCATGCCAGTGGAGGCACCATAAGGTAGGAGAGATCCCCTTCTCTGCCCTCAGTCCCTTCCTTTTATTCACTTTTACTTTATCTAGTTTTTCACTTTTTTTGTAAAACACATACATATTGCTGACATGTTAGATGAAGTATCTGTCAGCGTCGGCATTTTAATTTGCTGGGAAACATCTAGGGGTATGGATTTAACTTGCCAGTAGAGGTTCCATGTGGTGGGAGGGATCCTCTCCACCACCCTTGGTGCTGTTTTTTTTTTTTTTTCCTTCTTCTTTTTCAATGTAAAAAATACAATACATGTTGCCGGCATGTTCAACATGACTGTCAGCTTTGGCATTTTATTTGTTGGAACATGCCTGCAGGTATTGTCTTAGCATGTTTAAAAGCACAGGTGTTAAACAATTAGAAGCTCGGGTCTCTAAGTAAATTGTGAAAAAGCATTGGTACCTGGCTTCTTGGTTCTCCTCCTTTTGATGTTATGCCTGCCTCTACATGCATGCTATATGAAAATATGCTTTTTCATGACACTAATTATTGGGGACCTGAGTGCCAATGCCGTTGTAATGTACAAATTTTATTGGGTTGACAGGCATGGTAAACTGCCCTGCAGATGCAGGGCTTGCGATTTCTCTGTTAACGGTTAATTCTATTACTATTGTTATCATCTTTTATATGGTTGTATTGTCCAATGAAACTAGTTCTTGTTTCCAGGCTGCTTCAAATTTCATCTGAACTAATGATATTTTCTTGCCCAAGGGCAATCTTCCCTCAATTAAAGTCAATCGTACCCAACTTTAATTGCTAATTTGTAAGACAAGCTTCCTGACATCACAGGATAAAATGCTACTCATGCTTCCATATAGCTTTAAGGTTGATTGAATATGTAGGGCAAGGATATGAAATTTAGCATAGCTTTTACAGAAGCTCATTATCAAGCATTTCTAATTTTTTTGCATCATTTTTTTGCATTATTTACTTATCAATTTTTTTCCCCCCATTCTTCAGTCTTTAGGATGACATAATGATTTTGTTATGCTCGTCCCTCACTTCTACATGTACAAAGGTTTGATTGAACTAAGTTAGTTTTAACTTTAATTTTTCAATGTCCAGACAAATATAGCTTGTGCTCTCAGTTCTGGGACTTGGACTGCTAAATGTACTACCATTCTAGTTCTCAAGTCAACAATACCCTCTCCAATTCAATCACCACCAAACATCTCTCTTTCGAGGTGTCTCCCGTCAATACCTACCCCTCCAGCTCCTGTAGCTTCTCCATTAAGGTAGTATTCTGGTTGTCAATACTGCCAAAAATTCCAAGTTCCACTTCTTTAAATTTTTCTTCAAAACCTTAAGCTTATTTGTAAGAATGAAACTGGGGTACCCGTGAGCTGATAAGAAGACCACCAAGGACAAATGTTCTCAACAAAACTATCTGCTTCTAACCACATATTTTCACATTTGAAATACTGGTGTCCCCATGAATATCACCACAATCCAACAAAATCGGAAATGATCCAAATAAACACGGGGCAGCTGCTTCTAACACAACTCTAGAGAGCGGGCTTCCCATGAAGGAGAGACGAGTAACCTATCCACTCTCGACCATCCCCAACTATTGGACCATGTGAACTCACCCCCCAACAAGGGGGAGATCCATGAGATCCAAATCAAACATGAACTTAGAGAACTACTTCATGGCCATAGAAGTGCGATAATTCCCCAACGCTAAGGAAAGTGAGTGATGTTAAAGTTCTCACCCATACACCATGACACGTCCCATAAATTATATAAACCCGTCAATTCCTCCGAAAGCCTTTTCTCTTTTTCCAAATTAGGCCCATAGATGCCTACATAAGTGTACTCTCACTCATCTACTACATCTTTTAATAGACTAGCAACCGAGAAAATCTCAACATGCTCCCTTACGGCCTCTATTACGGCCTTTACTACCCTTTTATCTCACATTAAGAGAACACCACAGGACTCTCCTAGCAAAGCCAAATAGGACCAGCCCACATATGAACACCCCCACAAGCTACGAGTAAGTCTTTTATCAACGATCACAATTTTGTTTCTTAAAAACACACCACATCAACATTCCACATTCCAATAAAGATTTTAGATTTTATCTATAATTAGTAAGCCCCCGCACTTTCCAAGAGAGGATCTTAGATTTCATGGGTAATGGTGACCCTCTTCCCTTTCATTCTATCCCTTCCGCCACTCTTCTCCTTCACTTCATAATTAATAGAACATTTAAGCCTTTTGAGTTTCCTCTCTCTTTGTGGCGGATTTTGATCGACCATCTTCGATTGTAACAAGAAGGGCCCTAAACTGCTCTTCAAAACCTATACAAGACACCTTAATGCATGCTTGTATCTACTATCTCCTCAACCTTCGTAAACACTCACTCCGAAATGTACCTCTCTGAGTTGGGACTAGAGGGAGCATGCATATTGGTTCAGTATCCCCCCCATCGAGGTACTCCTACTCACAAATAACCAGCTGCATATCCACACTTTTTGGCCCCTTCCCAGAAAAGTCCTATTTTCTCATGTCGTTACCCGCTTCTCTAGATTTCGATAAAGTTTTCGGTGCCAGGACACCATTATTTGGGGCATTGGCCTCCAACTCTGCTCTCTGTGACTGCCTATAAAGGGCTAACAAGTTGATTCATCTCACCATCTATTATAACTTCTCCTCGGTAGTCTAGGCAACGAGGTTGTCGTCAGAGATCCATTGACAGCCATTGTCAACTTGGGTTTGTGCTAATACCAAGGCATTGAGGGCTACAATGTTGATAGAAAAGCTCAAAATTGCGCCTCCAAGCTCTGATAGTACTTCTGTGACCTTGAGCAAGGTTGCCCAAGGCTTCGCTAATAGCGGTGGCTCGAACCCACTTGCCGATGGGCCACCTATGTGTTGTATCCTTTTCCTCTAGACTAGGCCATTTGTTGTTTGGATGTGGCCTTGCTGTTTGCTGAAGCCCATCACCTGGGCCCTATAACTTTGCTTTTTCTTTAGATAGACAAGACGTGGGCCTTCCCTCTAGGCCCACAAGACTGACTCATACACAATATTGTCCCACTCTTCATTTGATTTGAAATCAGGTTGCAGCCCAAGCGCAAGCCCAAGCCCACCTCATCTTTACCCTCAACGCAACGTATCAATTTTGTCACTTTATTAGACATTTCATCCTACCAACTCTTCATTTCGAGCAGTTCCTTCAAAATCCTTCCTCTTTTTTCCTAGCAACACTTCTGCCAACCCCCTTGTGTCTCTGAGCCCTTACCAAAATTGTTGTTCCGCTTGGCCTTTGTAGGTATGTCATATCTATCATTGCACATCTCAATGTATCTCCAAGACTTCCCTGTACAACCAAGATGACGAGGTGGCTACCGCCATCGTTGGTGGTAAAAATCTCACCTGACCACCGTCTCTGCCAGCATCCTTCAACACTGCTGCAAGCTTCCACCACACTATTCCATCCCCATCCCCAAGTATGAAAATGAAACCCCGATGACCTCCCCCACCATACTCCACTAGAGCCATGTAAAGGCCATGGTAGTTGGAGCATCATTGTGCGATGAAGTCTTTGTCCCCTTCCTGATAGGCCGAGTAAACGTGTAAACCCTTTAATCCCACTCTTTAAACATTCCTTCAGAGCTCTTGAAAACCATTGGGTAGTGTCCAGTCCCAACCTCAATTCTTTCACAACTTTCCAACCTTTCTCAGTAATAAGCACATTGCACCCATCCTTCTCATTTCAAGCAACTTTGATTCAATAGCTACACATTTCATGGGAGGCATTTTCCTTCCAATACTCCAGAAACAAGCCTTCGAATGTTCTCAACCACCATCGGCGATGGTAGTTTATGAACAGGAAGTAATGTGTACGAGAGAAAAAGTTTATTGTGAACGGAACTTTTCTGCTCAGTTCCTAAATACGCACAGTATGGAATTTACTGAGAAATTTAACCCGTAGCTCTACTTTAATCAAATTGTATTATAAGTATTACACTATCTTGAATCTATGAACTGTATTGCTGAGGAATATGAACTTTTCTTCTACATGGTGTTTCTTATTTTCCATAGCAATTTATTGAACCATCAATATGTTTTTCTTTTTACTTTTTAACTGTAATGACTGTATTCTGTGACATTACGCCTTATGAGTGGCATCTTTACTAAATGTAGCGTTGGCGGTAGATGTCTGTCTGTAGAATATGTAGACGAAGTTGGAGAGCTAGCCAAAAAACATGGTTTGAAGCTTCATATTGATGGGGCCCGCATTTTTAACGCATCGGTTGTAAGTAAAAGTTTTTGCTTTTGTCATTGCGTATTATTGTGTGGTATGTGTGACATCCATGTGGAGGTAAGTAAGTACGTCCTTGGAGTGTTGATTTTGTCCATATGATGTGCTAGAAAGCCCTATGGAATAATTTTGCAGTGCAAAATGGCCAAGTACCTTAGAGCAAACTTTTTTCTAGCTTTACCATTTTCCCACATATGTTGAACCTCATCTTCAAACAGGTTAGCACACTTAAATGCTGGAAAACTTTCTCACATTCATGAATACAACTGCTACAATATGCTGTATGATATCTCTTGAAGCAAACTGTGGCATAGCATCATGAAAGGGGCCATCATAGAAAATAGTGTGCTAACCTGCTCGAGGAGGAGAATATGAATTATAGCGCAATGTTTAAAACTAGCTATAGTGCACTGGCTAATTCCACTCTTATGAGTGGGACCATCATAGAAAATTGTCATTTTGTGTAATAGTTGATATTTGGAAAAAGTGATCTTAATGTTCCTATAATTGCTACCATGCGGTGACAGCTGCTTATTTTATTCATCCACCTGTTCTAGGATATGGATAATTTACCGTGGAGTGCCTGTTATGATGCTTCAGAGGCATATATCGTCCATATTTTCTACATTCTTCACTTCTAAGTAAATGCATTTATCTGCTGTGTGAATTTGAGCTGAACATTGCCTTTCATTGTGAATGATGATATTGGATCAATCTCTGTTTCTGATGCCAATTGTCTTTCTTCAACAAATTGTGAAGTACATACTATATGAATTTCTAATCCAGAAACATTGCTCTGCCAGGCACTTGGCATTCCTGTTCATAGGCTGGTGCAAGCTGCTGACTCCGTTTCGGTATGATTGCCTTGTGTGGACATTCTTAGATCTTTTTATTCTGCAAGTTTTCTGTACCATCACTTGTTGATATTACTTGCAACTTAATTCTGAAGTTCATTATTTATGAGACCACATATTGCCAATGCTTTTGTCTGATTTGAATTTGTGAACCAGGTATGTCTGTCGAAGGGTCTGGGTGCTCCAGTTGGATCTGTTATTGTTGGCTCCAGAAGCTTTATTGACAAGGTACCAACGAAAATTATATGGTTAGAAGTATCAGCAGCTCCTTACATCTTTTAGAAAACTTAGCATCAAACTCTTATGTTTCCACCTGTTAGGCCAAAATACTTCGGAAAACCTTAGGTGGTGGGATGAGACAGGTTGGGATCCTTTGCGCTGCTGCATTGGTAGCTGTACAAGAAAATGTTGTAAAGCTTGAAGGTGATCACAAGAAAGCTAAGATTTTAGCAGGTTGGTACTTAGTATTCTAGTGTACTTGTTTTCTATTGTATTATCATTGCTGGGAAGAATAGTTATTTACCTGCATCTTCATTTCTATTTTCTCTTTCAAAAATTCCAGAAGGACTGAGTCAAATCAAAGGAATAAAAGTCGATGTTGCTTCAGTGGAGACCAATATCGTAAGTGTCTTAGACCTTGTCCTCTTTTACAGAACTTTTTATTATATCATCTTATCTCATTTAATCATTACAATATTTTCAAATTCCTATATAAAATAAAATAAACAATTCATCGTTTTCAATTCCAAAAACAAAAATAACATTTAAAAAAATATATATTTTAACAATATTTTGTTCAATTTTTAACTTTTATTTTAATTCATCTCATTTTATCTCATCTCATCTGTAAAAACAAATGAGGCCTTAGTTATTTGAATTTTGGTTGTTTTTCTATGTAATCAGAACTCTGGGATTCTAGTTTACATATTTTTGAATTGGGAAGTTTCTGAACCAAGTATTAATTGGTTAAGAAACTTGTTTAACGAATCTAGTTTTTATTATCAAGTAGCTTTGTGTACGCTTGCTCACTAACAAATTTATTGAAAGTGGGACACATGCAAATCTGCTTCATGCAAAGGTTTGAGCACAACTTTGCACAAGATTTGTTTTGACCGGATTATAAGGAACCACTATAACACTTATGGAGGATTAATTGTTTCTCCTCGTGATCTCTCACATTTTCTCTCTCGCTCTCTTTTTTTTGTTTTTTTTTTTTGGGGGGGGGGGGGGGGTGGGAGGGTTCTGTACGGATACAGAATGATTTAAGTCAAACTTAGGTTGAATTCATTTGTTCATTTGTATATTACATACTGGTGCTTTTCTTGATGTCATTCATATAAGCTGAACATGTACTAATACATACTTTTGCTTTGGTACATCATCAGATATATTTTGATATAGAAGAGAGCTCAAAGTTAACAGCAGAAAAAATGTGCAAATACTTAGAAGAACATGGTATACTCGTGATGCAAGAGGGCCCATTAAGGTCTGGTTTTCCTCACAAAAAGCAGCTTAAATCCATGAACTCTTTCATAGTTTGTCTTCTCATTATTTTTTTCAAGTCCAACTCATGGATTTAGTTTTTACAAATATAAGCTTAAAAGAAGTAAGCATGTGTGTTCATATCAAGTGATATTTTTATGATTATTGGTTGTGCGTCCAAGCAGAAAGAGGTGTGCAGGGGCTCCGTCGCCGCGGGGAGGGGGGGGGGGGGGTTGGTCTAGGATCTACGCAATAAACCAGACAACTTGCATAAATGCTAAAGACGTAGGGGGGCCTCACTTCGTGGGTTTTACCTACAAATTTCTTAACGGATGCTAAAATTTTCAATGGCCAGCCAATGTTTTGTATCCTTAAATTTAATACTCAAATTATGTCTCCAATGTTTCTGCTAGATGCAGAATTTGGTACCATGACTGATTGAAATAATATTGAAAATTTCATCCAACTACATATTTAGTTTAGTTTTAGTGGAAGTTTAATTTTTATTGCATTGCAGATTGAGTTTTCAGATTTGAAGTGTGGAACATGTGGACAAATTGAAGTAGGATTTATTTATTTATTTATATATTTTGGGGAACCTGAACTTTCAATGCACGTTTATAAAGTTAGACGGTAGTTGTTTTTGTTAGACGGTATGAATATTTGTGGAAGTTGAGTGCTGTAGACGGGAAAATGATGAAGTTGGTGTTTTTGATGTTTCAGGATCAGGATGGTCCTCCACTACCAAATTTCTGAAAGTGATGTGCAATACACTTTGTCATGCTTTCAGGTGATCAATAACATCTCTATCTCCACCTCCCCTCACTATATGTTCCTAAAATTTGTAATTTTAAAATTGTATTTGAATTTTGCAGCATGCTCTATCTGCAGTACAAGATCAAAATGGCATCTAGTTGGAGAAATTGCCATCACTCTCTTTCTTCTTAAGAAGTCCATTGGGTTTTCTATAACTTATTCCACATAAAGGTAATGTTGTATGTAGAAAACAAATGGTTTTCTGGTGTTTGGTTGTCACCTGAAATTAAACAATACAACTTGTATAAAATTCAGGTTGACTCATAAGTTCATATAAACTCAAGTAGTTTCATATTTATTATTCTTATTTAAATAAAGTAGCTCGTGAAAATGAGATATGAAAATTTATTTTGAGATTCAAATAAAGTTTAATTATTATTATTTTTTTATTTGAAAATTTGATAAAGTTATAATGATTAGTTTGAAAGTGTTTGTGTTTAAACATTGTTTGATGAAGAAATGAAATAAGATGAAACATGTTTCCAAATATCACTAGGCTACGTTTGAAAAATAAAATAAGAAAAAAATATATTATCCAATTTTTAAATTCTAATATTATTATCCAATTTTTTCTTTCTTATTTTTTAAAATATATAAAACATTTTAAAATTTAAATTATTTTATTCATAAATTATTTTATTACTATTTATAAATTTTTCGTATAGTTGGATTGTGCATCTACGTGATCATGACCGTTCCTCAAGATATGAATGCGGGCATCTATAGTCGCATACAGGCGGGCGAGGACGTGCATATTTTTGCCCATTGTATCTCTGTCCAAGGCACATTCTAACCAGTTTTGGATGCATAAACGCATATTTTGTGTTTTTTGCGCAACTGTTACGTGTAAATTTGTAATGCTCCCCAATCTCTTATTTGTGATTTATTAAATTGTCAAGACTTCGAGATGTGCACTATTGTTAATGGTGCTACCCATACCATACAAAGCGGGATAACCCCTTTTCTACACTTCACCCTGCATGAGGCGGTTTAACTCCCACATCCGATGATACGGGGGCGGGATACCCCCACTAGGCGGGGTGCGAGGCGGATTCCTAATCTATTCCGCTTCATGTACACTTAAAAAATTGAGTATATTTTACTAAATTTAAAAAGTATTCCTACATCTTAAAGTGATCAAAAATACTTTTTTAAACCCAAATGTAAATTTAAATTTTGTAAACATAACCAATTAAAAATTATGTAGCTTTTAAATTTGCTAATGCATATTTTGTATAAATTATAATGTAGTATTTTAAAAAAAAAAACTACATAGTTTTTAAACTTGTTAGTGCATACTTTGTAAATAAGTTTAACAAATTATAATATATATTTATACACAATTTGCAAAATATAAATACATATTTATATATGTTATAAATGATATATATAAATATATAAACGGGTGTGGGTGTGGGTGTGGGTGTGGGAGAAATGTGTAGTGGGGCTAGATGTTGGGCAGGGGGGCCATGTCTCAACTATGGAGGCTTAAAAGCTAGGTAAGATTCAAAGAACTTGGTGATCATTCTTTCCTGATCGAGTTCCAACGACTCATGGACAAAGAAAATGTGTTGAGTGGCTGTCCATGGTTCTTTGACAGAAGTCTCCTTACCTTGTTAGAGGCTGATGCCTCAGTCTCTATCAATGCATTACAGTTTAGGTATGAACCCTTTTGGCTTGAACTACACAACATGCCTCTTGCTACCATGATAGAATACCTTGGTGAGGGATTTGCATCCTCTATTGGCCCTATTATCTAAGTTGAGGCGGAGGCAGATGAGAGAGCATGGGGGAGATGCAAGCAAGTGCGAATAGTAATAGATCTTTACAAACCCCTTTTGAGAGGGAAATGGCTAAATTCTGAAGGGCAAGAGTATTGGATCTCTTTCAAATATGAGAGATTCTAAAATTTCTGCTTTCAATGTGGGATCCTCTGGCACAAGGGAAAAAACTGCACAAGAATCAGAGTAGAACAATAAAGTGGTGACCAGCCACCACAACAATTTGGCCCTTGGCTCCGAGCACAGCCTACGAACACCAATTTATTTGACTATCGTCATTACGGTAGAACTACAGACCAACACCATAACCAAAGGGCACAACCAGAGTCAGAGTAGGAAGGTGACGGAGGCCATGGAAGCTCCAAGAAAGAGTTACATCGATAGAAGCTTTCAAATGAGGAATATGGGGTGTCCGGTGTAGGAAAGCTAGAAAAGAGTACTCAAGGACCAGCAGAGGAAAAGGTCATTGTCCAATAATGAGAAAAGGACAACCTATGTCCCCATAATCTACAGCTCGAGAGCCAAACCCATGCAATACAACAGACCCTGAGGGAGCCCTTACTCCCGAAAACAATACATGAGGGTCATCTCACTGAGATAATGGCAACTAGAATGGAACTAGACCTTGACACCGAAAACTTAGCCCAGTTTGATGAACAAGAAACCTTGGTCCCCCCAACTGGACAACAAAAAGGCAACACAAGGGTTAATGTGACAATCCAAGTGAAGACAACTTGCCTCCCATTCAAACCTCTTGACAACTCAGCTCCAACAAGCAGCCTATCTGGCAAAGAGAATGGCATCCACGATGCTGTTTGTTCCCTAAAAAGCTCCATAGGAAAATGGAAGAGGAAAGCTCGAGGCTAGGCCCCTCTACCAGTTCATACATCAAGGGATGCAATATCAGACCTCTCAAATTACAACCAGCGAAGGGGTAGCAAGACAGCAAGCCAAAGAGATAACTTAGAGGAGGACCTTGAACCAAAGAAAACCAAGTCCTATAAAGGCATGGATGATGATCAATTTTCGCAGAGGTTGGTCACCAACCTTGCCATAACCAATGAGCATCCTAGTTTGGAACTGCCAAAGACTTGGGAACCTCAAACAGTTCGAATCCTTAGGCAACTAACTAAGGAATAGCTTACATACCTAGTTTTCTTAGTGGAAACTAAAAGCACGAAAAACAGATTGGAGGAAGTTAGAAGAAGTATTTGAATGGACAATTGCTTAACAGTGGACAGTGTAGGACTCAGTGGTGGTCTTGCACTACTACGGAGGGAGGAATGGAAAGCGAGTATTCTTTACTACTCTAGGTGGCACATCAGTGCATTGATCTAGGAAAGAAGTGGTACACAGTGGCAATTCTCGAGATTCTATGGGCATCAAACATGGCAAATAGGTGAAGTAGTTGGCATCTCTTTCAAGTGTTATAACCACCCTCCTCCATGCGATGGTTATGTACAGGAGATTTTAATGAAATCCTGCACCAAAAGGAAAAAATGAGGGATGCCAGTTGGCCTTATAAGTAGATTGAGGCATTTAGAAAGGCTATGGAAAAATGTCGATTGCATGACGTCCCATTCTAAGGTCAACACCTTACATGGTCTAATAACATAAGTGGGAAACATTTAACCAAACAAAGAATCGACCACAATGGCAAACAAAGCATGGTCTGATTGTTTTACAACAAGTTCTTGTAATGTGTTAGCAGCAATCAAATCAGACCACTTTTCTCGACACATCAACAACAAGGTGTTGGTGCTTCAGGTATGAAGCAACCTGGGACTCTAAGGAGGGATGCAAGCAAATAATAGCTGATACATGGTAGAAGGGTACTACAAAAGCCACAACTAGTTTCTTGAGACACCAACTCAAGTTATGCCAAAGGAACATGTTGCAATGAAAGCAACAAAACTAAAGAAACGAGAGAAAACACCTTACTATGAACCTAACCAAGATTAGCCAACTCCAAGACTCAGGAACAAGCGACCACATCGACCAAATGAACTAATTGCAAGCAGAAGTAGAAACCTCATTGGCTGTCAGAGATCTAAAATGGGAGCCAGAGAGCAAAAAATCTATTGTATTCCAAATGATCCCATTAGGCTCACCTGGTCTAATTGGGTTCCTAGCAATTTTCTACCAAAAATAGTGGTAGGTGGTTGCTGATAAACTTTGCAATATTGCTATAAGGGTCCTCAATCAGGAAGCACCACTTCAGGAGGTTAATGATACACTCATATCACTCATTCCCAAAGTAAAGAACCCTAAGAAAGTGATGGAATTCAGACCCATAAGCCTCTATAACATGCTATACAAAGTGGTATCCAAGACCCTTACCAATAGGCTTAAAGGTATTCTCACAAATTTGATCTCCCTCAACCAGAGTACATTTGTACCTAGAAGATTAATTTTTAATTATACTCTAGTAGCATATGAATTTCTCTATACAATGAACACTAGAATGAAGGGTAAGAAAGGTTTTATGGCATTTAAATTGAATATGAGCAAATCACCACAACGCTCCAATAAATTTACAAGCACAAGTAAGTTAATTTATGACCTTGCTCATATATAAATGTCATGTATTGTATGATTGTACGTTATGCACAATGTTTCAAATTCAATGGTAATTATTTCTTACATTTTCTAGATTACCTATGCATTTGATGTCATGAGCATGTTGCATGCATACGTAATAAGAATTGCATCATCTTTCCAAAAAGATGATGAGGGTTGAATCAGGACCCCTAGTTGGGAAGGGAGAATATTCCAATAGAACTTCTCTAGCCATTCTAGAGCGCCTAAAAATTTAGCGGTATCCTTTGAGTTGATGCTGTGGTTGGGCTATCACCAACATTGGACGAAAATGTAACAGTCTCGAGTTGGAGGACATACCTCTTGGCTAGTGTTTTTAAGATGAAGGCCAGTATGCAAACCTTTTTTTGAAAACAAACTAATCTCATTCATATGTGATAAAGATTACAACTAACATTCTAAACCGCCAATAAAGGACTAAAATACATAAAAGTTACAACATTTCATTTGTAACTGTGGTCGTAATACATGAGAGGATCTCTTTGATGTCTATCTTCTATGTAGAATAGAGTAGCCTTTGCTAGTAGATGTGTTGGCCAGGTTTGCATCTCTATAGATGTGGGAGGCTAACTAGTTGGTACTGGAGTTTAGGACCTGTCGAGCATTGCTGATGAGGCAATCATTGAAGCTTAAATCCTTTTTGTTACTCTTAGGGTTTCAACCACCTGCTTGGACTCACCTTCCAGATAGATCTTGTAAAGGTTTTGCATGAAAATTTCATCTATCACATTTTGGTTTTAGTGACAGATGAAACTGTCACAAAAATGACCAAAACGTCACAAAAAACTTTTGGTAATAGTTTGAAATCGTCACCACAACCGTCACAACCATCTATTCAACCATTACAAAAAATATTTTTAGTGACGGTTGGAGGTTATCCATTTGATGTAACGTTCAAACATCCAGATTTGTTATGACAGTCCAAATGTGTCATAGAAAGTAACATTCGAATGTCTAACCAGATGTTCGAACATAAACTAGCCCAATTGACATTCAAAGTTGATGTTCATTAGGCCAAGGTTAGAACATATCAAATTGACATTCGAACATGTGTATGTCAGAACGTTAACTGCAATATACGTTCGAATGTTAGTTTGAACATTAATGGATTAATGTTCCAACGTAACATATATAACGTTCAGACGATACGTTTAGATGCTACAGAGAAGCGTTCGAATCCAAGTGGTACATTCGAATTCAAGTTCGAACGTTAATTGATTCATTCGAACCTTTTGATCGTTTGAGGGAGCATACGTTCAAATGTTATCCCAGACGTTTGAACGTTTTCTTGCAATTTTTTCTATTTACATTCAAACATTTCATATTTACATGCGAACATGCAGGTCATAAATTCATAATTTCATAAAATTAAAAATCATACAAATTGTATCATTACATCATCATATGTCTTATAACATTTCAAAATCAAATATTAAATGTTACAAACAATAATAAAATTGATCTAATAGTATATTTTCTTCTTTTCTCATTCATTGTAATTCTACTGCAATGACATATCACACTCCATCCAGACTACCATCTCCCTCTGCATTTGTTCTTAGACTACACTTCACATCTTTCCTCCTGATCTCTCTACTGTTCCTGCATATGCGTCTTTAGATTGGAGTGTCACTCCAAGAAAGATTCCAACTCTTGTCATCTTGACCTCATATTACTAATTTTCTCATCGTGTTGCCTCCAAATCTTTGGTAAGATTATTAATCTATGAAGTTAAAGAGCTTATGGAGGATGAACTAGCGAAATGCTTGAAAGAAAGTCCCAAACCTCTTACCATGCTAGATATGGTCTTGAACACTTGCATGGATATGTCTACGTCACTAGGAGAGGACTCTTCAAAAGCTTACTGCACCTCCAATATTTTGTCTTGCAATTAGAAAGAAAACACAATAAGCAACTCATTAAAATAATACAAATAAAAAATTATTCACATTTTTCATAATTTTATTTAATAAAATTAACATCGTTTACATAATTATCTACGGTGGCAGGATCCATCTACTCACTACACTCATTAGTGTGAGCAGCAGTATATACATAAACTATTTTGTAGAACTTAAACTCCATAAAATTAATTAAGAATGTTAATTGTAATTTAGAATGAATATAAATCTAAATAATTAAATAATCTAGAATACCTAATAATCTGGACTTGTGAAAAGACCACAACACTTTGTCCAATCATCTAGCTTCATCTTCTGGAAATGGGACTGCGCAGCCTCTTCCAACGTCTCAAATTTCTTAAAGTGGTCATGACACCACCCCTTGTGACATCGGAAACGAGGTCGAACTCATTCTAAAAAGTAAATTAAGTTAGAGATATGATACCAAAATTTAGGTAGAAAATATCTATTCACAAAGTAAACTCACCAACACACAGCTCCAAACGTGCTCCTTAATCTTATTAGAAAAATCTCGCTATGATCATACATAAAATGGAACATAAACTCGGACTAGTGTACCAATATAGGAGGAAAACACTGCTACACCATCATCCATTCCCTTAGTGGAATTGTCAGGAATGGTGATCTTGATTCTTTCTTGCCTTCTATTTTTCTCTATAGAGACGCCATGAGTATAACTACGACCTTGTCAATAGAACAATGCATCAACTAACATATACAATAATATAACATTAGTTATATTATAGTATTAGGAGTATTAAAATATAATTAATTATCAATGACATCTCATTACTAGTAGGTGTCGACTGGTTGTCAGTCTTTTGAGTGTCAACAACTTCTTCAAGATCACATTCCTCAGGTGGAAGTCCTGAACAGGTTCAAGACTTAGCAGACGAGGCACATTTTTTTGTTGTCTTTTTGTCAGCATCCATGCAATAAGATAAAGAAAATTAATTAGAATAAATTGTGAATAATATAAGTAAGTTTATAGTCACCTATATGATATTATACTTTTATTCTTCATTTTCGGATGTATTTTCCATGCTTGTTTCAGAATTTCCATCATTAACATCATCTTGCACATCTTCTGCTTCTTCTTCTACTTCCTCGGACTGTTCTTCTTCCTCTTCCCTTACTTCAATCGAATGATCGCTTAATTCGGCTGGATCGAGATGGATGGGTAGGAATTTATCTCTACATAAGGGGGGTATCTCAAGTGCACCAAAATCAACAAACAAATCAATACCCTCTCCATCTTCCTGGTATGCCTCTACAATTAGTGTCATCTTCATCTCCATTGTTCTTGTGTTTTGCACTTGTTCCTGCTTTATATATATTCTTAAGAACAAATTTTTGTACAACCTGTTAAGTTATCTCTCAACTTTCTTCACTAATGTCTTTCATTAGATCTAGGGGGGAGATCGGTCCAATCCGGTCGGTCTTAGAGGACTTTGATGGATCGGACCGAACTTTAAATGGGACTAGACCAGACCGGTTCTTTTCAGTCTGGTCTGGCCCGGAATTATTTATTTTTTGCAAAACATTATTTAACATGTAAAACTAAATCATTTACTACTATTTATTTCAATTTTACAAAAAAATAATCATAGTTGTAAAATTAAATAATTCTCTACAAGTTAAAAAAACATAACCTAAATCATTAACATGTTATACAATTAAATAGTATATGTTACATAATTAATTATATACAACTATAATTATATAAATAATATATATAATTAAAAAAATATAACATAATGTTATTCGGTTCGGTCCAGTCCGGTCTGGTCCAAGCCTAAAAATGCCTGGACCAGGACTGGACCGGACCGGACCGGACCTATTTCGGTCCAGGTTTTTTGGACTAGGACCGGACCAAAGCACACTTGGTTTGGTCCTGGTCTAATCCAAAATGACCGGTCTGGTCGGTCTTTCTGGTCTGGACTAGAAAATGCTCCCCCCTAATTGGATCAACTAAATAATAGATTTGCGTAACTTGACAAGCCAATACAAATGAATCATTTTTTATACCATTTAAATGCAATATTGACACTCGTAAAGTAATTATCCCTATGTATCGAAACCCAACCACCGTCTAGATCCCACCAATCACATTTGAAAACATATCCAATAATATCACGTCTGACATTGTAATAGTCAAATTCATTTGTCTCATGATTCCTCTCGATCAACATACCACAATTTTACGTCTTTCTATTTCGTTCATGGTCCAAGGATTTATAATTTTGAATAGTGCATGTAGTGTACCGCACTGCTCTGTTTGAGCGATCATGGGACAATGCATACTATTCAGGAAAAACTGAATGGGGATCATGAGCAAGTTGTTCCAATACCTAACAGTATAAAATAATATATCAATACTAAAAGGTTACCAAGAATATTTTAAAGTTTCAAAATCCAACATATATGTAATTTGAGTTCATACACGTTGTTTAAACCATCCAAGAAATTATTTCTCGTGTCTTGCCTCTACATTCTCGCTATATTACTATAATATATGCTATATAATCCACTATATTATATATTATATTAGTTACATATTAGTTAATAGGTATTTGTATATAATTATATTAGATTTTTACAAAATATTCACAAAATTACAACATAAACATTTCACCTTCATTAACAAATTCATAAAGTAAAATATAAATATTCACAATATATTCACAAAACCACAACATAAATATTTCACTTTCATTAATATATCACACTCAACTCACAATATCAATATACCCATTAGGAACAAATAACCACAAATAAAAATTAACAATCCACTCACATTATCTCTAACAAAATTACAACAATATATATAAAAATAGAAATAAAGTATAGAAATATACCTAACACACTTAATAAAATTCCTTTACAAGTGTCACAATCTTTCAACTTCACCACAACAATCAATCCTTCAAGAAAATCATAACATGAGCTATTTAGAGTATTATATAAAAATAATTATTGAGACAAATCAAGAAATATGAAAAAATAAAAAAAACTGTAAGCACAAAAAAAAAAGAATAAACCTTACCTTTATGCTCTCAAGAACACAAACTCTCTCACCTTATCCCTCCCTCTCTCTAACTCTCTCACTCTCACTCTCTCACAAGCTCTATCTCTCTCACTCTCTCTCATCTAAGTTGCACGGGAGGAAGCACAAATGTGAGTCTCGACTTACTCTCGTGCATCTTTTATTTAATCTATCTGAATTACATTTATGTTCGACTGTTTAGGTTGTACGTTCGAATGTCTTTTAAGATTTCGAGAAAACATTTTTAACCATCCGAATGTAACTGTAGCCATTTGATCGTATATCCAGTAACGTGTGAACTATAAAGCTTTATGTTCGAAAAATATAAATAATTAAAAAACATTGCATTTTCTGACATTTTCCAATAAAAAAGTGTAAGAAAATTCCCTTTTTTCGATATGTTCGAACATTACTTTTTGACATTCAAACGTTAAAAGAAGTGCAAGAAAAATTCCTCTCTCTTTTTTTTTTTTCCGTACATTCGAACATTCCTTTTTGACATTCAAACATTAAAAGAAGTGCAAGAAAAATTCCTCTCTTTTTTTTTTTCATTCGAACATTCCTTTTTGACATTCGGACAATTTCGACTTCTCAATTTCTTTATAGTTATATAATATAATATATCAATATAATATATTTATAATATATTATATAGTATAACTATATATATTATTTAATATATTAAAACTTTAAATATTATAATATATATTAAATATAAATTATTATATTGTATAACTATAGTATAACTGTATAACTATAGTATATGTATGGTTAACACTATAGTGAGCATTATAGTACTAAACTATAATTAACACTATAGTTAACTATATATATATAATTAATACTATATATATTATTTAGTTACCTATATATATATTATATAATTGTTAACATTATATATATTATAGCACTAAACTATAGTTAACATTATGGTTAACTATATCATATATTCCTATGTTACCATATACTATACTAATATATATAATACTATATTATAGTAATACTATACTATACGATATAAACTATATAGTATAATATTAATATTACAATATATACTATTAAACTATATTATAATATTAATACAATAATATGTTATATTTTTAATATTATAATAAACTATATTGTATTAAACTACAAAGTACTAACTTTAGTTGGAGCTTACCTGCTCCTGCCTTCTCTCTTCCCACCTGAAGAGACCAAAGTCTCTTAAAATAATTAAACCCAATTTGCTATTGAAAACGATAGGCTATTGCCATATCTTCCAACTGATTTTCCAAATCATAGCTTGTGTTGTCATATTGAAAGAAGTTTTATGCATCAGTTTATATATATATATATATACACACACAAATGTACATGATCACTATATTGGATGGTATATGATGGAAAGCATTAAATTATATTATATATTCCTAAGTTACTATATACTATACTAATATATATAATATTATATTATAGTAATACTATATTATACTATATATAATAATATCATAATAAACTATATAGTGCAATATCAATATTATAATATATAGTATTAAACTATATTATAATATAAATACTATAATATATATTATATTAATATTGAATAATATATTCATGCAATTCAAATTAACGTTCGAATACATGATGTATACATTCAAATGTATCGTCTAAATATTCAAACGTGGGCAACAATTTCAAATTAACGTCCAAACGTTTGCAAAGATTATGATAAACGTTTGAACTTTAGTTTAAATATGTTCGATTGTTAACTATATATTGCATTATATTAATACACACAATTCAAATTAACGTTTGAATGTATGTTGTATACATTTCGAATGTATCGTCTAAACATTTGGACGTGTGCAACAATTTCATATTAATGTCTGAACGTTTGCAAAGATTAAGATGAACGTTCGAAAGTTCGTTTAAAAACTTTCAAACATTAACTGCATATATACAGTGGTCTCGACAGTAATAACTCATTTCTCTCATTTTTTCTTAAACACACATTTTCTTCTCTTTGCCACTCACATCGTCGCTGCCGTCATTAACGCCATCACAACCGTTAGGCAACCTTATTTCATCTATTTATGTATTTTTTTTAAAAAAATTTAAAGAGAAAATGTTAAAATCTGAAATCCATGGTAGCTAAATTTTCTTATTGATTTTCCAACTACCACAGGTCTCCATTAGCCAAATGGCCACCGAAAAAATATTTTTTAAAGTGTATACTTCATTTCTACGATGGTTTTTTGCCCCAAAACCCCTAGTAATGGAGTTTTAGGAATGGCTGAGATTCTCGTGTCATAACGTTTTTGTTGGACCAAAAGTTTCAACTCTCGTATTTACGTATAAATTTTGATGATAATAAATAAATTCAATACTAAATCTCAAGTTGTCTACGCATAAAGGGAGCTAAGCACATCAAAAAATTAAGCATAAGCAAGAAGAAGAATAGGTCTACAAATGAAACTCATGGAGTAATTTGTACATCTCTTGATAAAATTTGAAATTGGATTAAGTCTTAAAATTAATCTTCTCTTACAAAGCATCAAATTTCTTTTTTACATGTGGATGACATATATATGACATCATTAAAAACTTTAATTTCAAAAATTATATTTTTGCATGTGTATGACATCATTAAAAGTTTTATTTTTGGAAATTATATTTTAGATGTGCATGATATATGCAATAACATCATTAAAAGATTTAAATTCGAAAATTATATTTTATATGTGCTTGACATATGTAATGACATCATCAAAAATTTAAATTTTGAATTTGGAAGATGATTGAGTGTCATCTTTTGACATGTGCATGTGTTGTTTGAATATTTTAAAATATGACTGATGTTGTCTTGAAAAGTGATGCTTTTATTTGATTTTTTTTTAGATATGAATGATATCTTCACATTTGCTAAAATTTGAAATTGAAGACTCATTTACTTATAAATAGTTCACTTGAATTTTATAAAATCACAACAACTAGAGCCTACATATCAATTGCAAAATTTTGCATCATTCTTTCGAAACTCTCATTTCTCTTCTCTAAATTTTATGTCTTAATTCTTATTCATTTTGATAGAGATATGGGTTGCGCTGTATTATTTTTATTTCACTCATTGAGTAATGTATTCTGATAATCTACTCACTATCAGCTCTTGTATAAGTAAGAGGATGTGTATAACCCTTGTGTATATATAGAAGGTATTCTACATAGGGAATAGTTGAATAACTAAGTGTGAGGTGATTGCTAGTGTAGAGGGTATTCTACACGGATTCTTTGTAGCGGTATTGCTCAAAGGCGTAATAGGTTTCTATTTCCACCTAAATGAGATTGAATAGTAAATTTGGGATCCTTAATGGGTAACTTGAGGTGAGGATATAGACAATGGGGCTGAATCTTGTTAAAATACTGAGTTTGCTTCTTCTTGCCATTACTTTTTATATTTCCTGCTATTTCATATTTTGTTTATATTTTATATTGTGTATTTGGTTTATAAGTGTTAATTTTTTAATATAATCCAATTCACTTCCCTCTTGTATTAGTCATCTGAGTAACAATTGATATCAGAGTAAGGGTTCTGTTATAAGATTAATTATATGTTGAATTAAGATCATATGATTAAAATTGCAACTACATTTACTGAAGGACAATCCAGTAGTCGGCCTCCTCTATTTTGTGAAAATAATTATACTTTCTAGAAAATTAAAATGAGAATATTTTTTCAATCTCAATGTCAAAAAAATCTGAAAATGAATTGTAAATGGGTCTTATATTCCAACAAAAATTGTTGATGAAGTAAAGGTTAATAAGAAAAAATAAGAGTTTGATCGTGAAAATGATATACTTTATACAGTAAATATAATGACTATGAATTTTTTGTATAATACTCTCAATGGTAATGAATTTAGCATAATAATGACTTGCAGAATAATAAAAGAAATTTGGAACAACTTGGAAATAACTTATGAAAGAATTTCACAAGTTAAAGAATTAAAAATTTATATTCTTACGCATGAACATGAAATGTTTAAACTGAATGATGATGAATTTATTTCTTTTATGTATACTCGTTTCACTAATATTATAAATAGTTTAACAGCTATTGGTAAAATTTATTCTAACTTCGAGATAACAAAAAAAATTCTCAACTGTCTGTCAAAATGTTGGAAATTAAAAGTGACGGCGATTTTTGAAACTAAGAATCTTAAAAAACTCAAAGTAAATGAACTCAATGGGTCACTTATTACTCATAAGTATACATTGAGAAAAGGAGAAGAAGAAGAAAAGCAAAAGAAGAGCTTGTCATTCAAATTTATTCCTCATGAAAATGAAAGCGATGAAGATGAGGAAAGCAATAACAAAGATGAAGAAATTACAATGATCACAAGAAAATTTAAGAGATTCTTAAAAAATAAAACCCCTCCTAGGAAATCTTTTAAAAAGTCTTCCAACAAAAATACAGGTAAAAATTATTCATTAATTTATTATAAATATAAAAAGTCTAGACATATCAAAACAGGTTGTTCCCTGCTAAATAAAGATCGATACAAATACAAGAAAGTAATGAAAACTACATAGAATAATTATTCAAGTAGCTCAGACAGCAACGCAAGCAATAAAAAATCTGCAAATCTTTGTCTTATGGTAAAGATGATCTTGAGGTAACAAATTTTGAAAATATTGAAAATTTTTCTTATGAAAAATTGCATAATGTTTTGGAAGAAGTATATGAGGAACTTGAAAAATTGGGTATCAAGTATACCGTTTTGAAAAAGAAAAAATCTTCTTTAACAAATTAAATTGATATTTTAAGAAAAGAAAATATATTTTCAAAAGATGAAAATGATGAGAGTTGAAAAAGAAAGTAGCTGATTTAAAAAAAATTGTTGAAAACTTTACAAATAGAAAAAGAAACTTTAAAAAATTTATTGGTAGTCAAATATGTGTTTTTGATAATGTAAGTTTGTGATACATGCCAAAAAAAAAAACTCAGACCCTATAAAATTTTCTTTAATAAACCGAGTCAATCAAATCAAGTTTCAAATTTTTTTTCATAAAAATAAATTTTTTAAATAAAAATATTATTACAATCACTCAAATTTTTCAAATATGTCAAATGTTATTTGTACTTTTTGCAATAGAAATAGTCACAACTATCATACATGTCCTATTAGAAGAAAACATACAATGACTATTAGGATGATATGGGTACCAAAGAATATTATTTCTTCTAATACTAATAAATGAATTACCCAAAGAATTTAGGTACGAAGAAAAATTATTTTAATTGTTGTAGGTATGCATGAAATCCTTCATAAGTACAAGTAAATGGTTTTAGATAGCAGATATTTAAGACACATGACAGGAGACAAAACTAAATTCATTGATCTCATTTCTAAAGAAGAAGAACACGTGACATTTGGAGACAATTAAAAAGGAAAGATTACAGGAATAGGTAACGTTGGTAAGGAGTTTTCTCTCATAATTGAATATGTTCTACTTATTGATGATTTAAAATATAATCTTTTGAGTATAAGTCAATTATGTGATAAATGATTTATAGTTATTTTCAAAAGGATAAATTCATTATTTTGAATAATCATGATTGCAATGCTTATTTTCTTACTATTAGAAACAATAAAGTTTATATAATCAAATTTGAAGAAATTACCTCACAAGATGCTACTTATTTATCAGATTAATAAGAAAATAGTTGGTTATGGCATAAAATATTAGGTCATGCAAATATGGAACTTATTTCTAAACATTCAAAAAATGATCTTATGAAAAGTTTGCCAAAAGTAAAATCTTTAAGGACAAAATCTGTGATGCATGCCAGTTTGATAAACAAACAAAAACTTCTTTCAAAATCAAGAAACATATTTCCACTACTAGACCATTGCAACTAATACATAATGACTTTTTTGGACCAAACAGAGTTTCGAATATAGGAAGAAAATATTATACATTTGCTATTATTGATGATTTTTCTAAATATACTTGGGTCATCTTTCTTACTCATAAAAATGAGGTATATAATGTTTTTACCAAGTTATACAAGAGAATTTAAAATGAAAATGGTTATACTATTTCAAACATTTGAAGAGATAGGAAGAAAGTGTTTGTCAATAAAAATATTAAATCTTTTTGCGATGAAAATGATTTTCTGCATAATTTCTCTGCTCTTCGAGCTTTTCAACAAAATAGAGTAGTAGAAAGAAAGAATAGATCTTTTCAAGAAATGGCAAGAACAATACTTAATGAGAATAATTTACCTAATTATTTTTTGGCCGAAGTAGTAAGTATTGCATGTTATGTTATAAATAGAGTTATATTAATATATAAATTAGATAAGACCCTTTATGAGTTTTGGAATGAGAAAAAGTCCAACATTAGTTACTTTCATGTATTTGGATGCAAATATTTTATTTTTAATGACAGAGATAATTTAGAAAACTTTGATGCAAAATCTGATGAATGTATCTTTTTTAGGTATTCTACAAATAGTAAAACTTATACAGTATTCAATAAAAAGATTTTGACTCTACAAGAATCTATGCATATAGTATTTAATGAATCTAACCCTCCACTCTCTAAGAAATCTATTGATGAAGAAATAAAATGTACAAATAACACAAATAGTCTCAATCTCAATAATGAGAATACAATAGAAGAAGTCCAACATGGAGACATCAGAAAAGATCATCAAGATTTAATACAAGATGCAACCAAACAATGAAAACATATGAAAGATTATCCAGTGGAACAAATTCTATGAGAACTTTCACGAGGTGTAAATACTCAATCATCTCTTAGAAATATTTGCAATCACACTGATTTTCTATCTCAAATTGAATCCAAAAATATTAATGAAATAGTTATTGATGAATCATGAATTCTAACTATGCAATAAGAGCTAAATCATTTTGAAAGAAATAATGTATGGATACTTGTTTTTAGACTAAAAAATCATATTGTTATTGGGACAAAATAGGTCTTTAGAAATAAGAAGGATGAGTCTGAAATCATCACTAGAAACAAGGCTCTACTTGTAGTCTAAAGTTTCAACCAAGAAGAATGAATCGATTATGATGAGACATATGCACCAATCGCAAGATTAGAAATTATTCGAATGTTACTTGCATATGTATATTACAAAATTTATAAACTTTTTCAAATGGATGTTAAAAGTGCTTTCTTAAATGGTTCTATAAAGGAAGAGGTATATATTGAGCAACCTCTAGATTTTGAAAATCATATTTCTCCTAATCATATTTTTAAGTTCACAAAAGTAATATATGGATTCAAACAAGCTCTTAGAGCTTGGTATAAGAGGTTTAGTGGGTTTTTTTTATTGACAAAAAGTTTTTAAAATGAAAGATCGATACAACTCTTTTCATTAAATATGAACAGGATGATATTCTTATAATTCAAATTTATATGGATGATATAATATTTGGCGCTACTAATGAAAATATGTTTCAAGATTTTGCTAAGAGTATGCACGAAAAATTTCAAATGAGCATGATGGGAGGGGGAACTTAATTTATTTCTTGGATTGCAAATCAAGCAAGCAAAAAATGGAATATTCATTAATCATTCAAAATATATCAAAAGTTTATTTAAAAAGTTTGAGATGGAAGGTGCGGAGGTAATTGGAATACCAATGAGTCCAACCACCAAATTTGATAAAGATGAAAGCGGTAAGTCAATTGACTTAAAGATATATCCAAATATGATTGGTAGTTTATTATATTTGACAGCTAGTAGACCTGATATTATTCAGTGTATATTTATGTGTACGTTTTCAATCATCTCCAAAGCAATCTCATTTAATTGCAATCAAGCATATTATTAGATATCTTGTCGATACCATTGACTTAGGGTTATGGTATCCTAAGTATACTTCTTTCGATCTTATCAGATATTTAGATGCAGATTATACTAGTTGAAAATTTAATCGAAAAAGTACTAGTAGAACATGTCATTTTTTAGGTCATGCATTTGTTTCATGATTTAATAAAAAGTAAAATTTTGTTATACTGCTGAGACAGAATATGTTGCTACAAGTATTTATTGTGCTCAAGTTTTTTACATGAAGCAACAGCTTGAAGATTTTAAACTTATTTACAATCATATTTTTATTAAATGTAATAATACTAGTACTATAATTTTTCAAAAAACCCAATACAACATTCTAGAACTAAACATATTGAAATTAGATATCATCTTCTTAGAAATTATGTGCAGAAGGGTAATATTGTACTAGAACTCACAAGCACACACGATCAATTGGCAGATATTTTCACAAAACTCCTACCAGAAGATAGACTATACATGATTAGAAGATAAATAGGAATAATGCATGTCATAAATATTTTTTAAATTTTTTTATTCCATTATCTCAAATGACTTACAAAAAATTGAGACTTCTAGCCTCATTATTCAAATGCATATGTTCTTCATAGATCAACATGACATCCTTGTCTAAAAAATTAGGCAATCGAAATAAAGATATAAGCAAGAATTTTAAATTCTTATTATGTTGTTTTAACTCTATTATTTTCTGTTTGACTCATAAACAAGTCGTTGAAATATAGAGACCGTTTCACTAAATTTCTCAATTTTGCAAGTTTTGGACTGCAATCAAGCAAAAAAAGCGACAATGAATTATGACTATCGAGTTCCGAGACTCACAAGCTCATAAATGGCGTCATGATTTGATTTATTAGCCAAATCAGTCTCTTGTTGTTTCATGACACCTACAACATATGCAAAAATAGTTTGAGACTGAGGTGAAAAATACCTCATATCTTGATCACGACAAGTACTAAAAGGAAATTGATGAGCCATTGAAAACTTGTAAAATGAGAAGGAAATTTTATGTGAATTAGATAAAACTAATGTTGTTTTTATAGAGATAAAAATAAGTACAAGACAAAGTATCATCTCTTCAAGTTTTATTTAGTCAAACTTACAAGATATTTTAGTAGCATATTGTCAAAAGTTACTTAACTAAACCATCGAGATTAATTATAATTGTCCCTATTTTTCTCGTAAATACTGAAATGCTATCATTATCTGCTGATGTTGACTCTGTGTTTGAGCTCTCACTCGTTCTAACTTCTCTATTCGTAATTTCAGAACACGAGTTAATTCCGTCAAATCCTTATTTTCTTGCTTTAATATCTTATTTTTTCTATTTTATTTGCAAGTTTTTGATGTAGTACAAATTTTTTATTGTTAAGTCGATCAACCTCATTTGCCCTCGTCAATAATTTTCGAGACATGGTCGTAACAGTGACAGCATATTGAGAACTGAGAGTTCTTGATCCTACAACCACCTCGGTATCATTACTACCAAAAAAATGCATCTCTGCTTCTATCATAGTATTGACAGCCTCAGAAGACAAAATGACTAGTTGAGACGGTTCTTGGTTCAAATCCGGAAGATTACCAGAAGAAATTTTCTCAACCATTCTATCAACAGAAACTAGATCAATAAGAAATGTAAGATTTTTCTTTGAGTATCCGATGGGTGAAAATGGTCATTTAAACAGCAATTCAAAACTTTCAAATGTCGGTAATATTTCATTTTTTAACAACATCAAGCGGATTTCAAATCTCTGCACCAAGACAATAGAGTTAGGCCTCAGTCTTTACAGCTTTTGTCAGACACGAGTGGCTCCAATTATTCAACTCTCTACAGTTTCTACTAACGCACCGTCTTACTGAAACCAATTACGGTTCCTTTTTAATGATGCCAAAAATGAGAAAAATCTTATACTAGTATTATACTATCCTGTTATATATGTTAGAATCAGATTTATATTTTACTTGAAAAATTAACGCATATTTTCATGGGGAGTTTAAGTATTATTATAAGTCGCAGGTTTCTACTAAATATTTGTCATCATCAAAAAGAGGGAGATTGTTGAACCCAAAGTTTCAAATCTCGTATTTACGTATAGATTTTGATGATAACAAATAAATTCAAGACTCAAGTTCAAGTTGTCTACGCATAAAAGGAGCTAAGCACATCAAGAAATCAAGCATGAGCAAGAAGAATATCAAGTTTACAAATGAAACTCATAGAGTAATTTTGTACATCTCTTGATAAAATTTGAAATTGAATTAAGACTCAAAATTAATCTTCTCTTACAAAGCATCAAATTTATTTTTTACATGTGTATGACATATACATGACATCATTAAAAGTTTTAATTTCAAAAATTATATTTTTATATGTGCATGATATATGCATGACATCATTAAAAATTTTAATTTTAAAAATTATATTTTACATGTGCTTAACATATGCAATGACATATCAAAAATTTGAATTTTGAATTTGAAAGATGATTAAATGTCATCTTTTGACATGTGCATATGCTATTTGAATATTATAAAATATGAATGATGTTGTCTTGGAAAGAAATTCTTTTATTTGATTTTTTTTTTAAATATGAATGATATCTTCACATTTCTTAAGATTTGAAACTGAAAACTCATTTGCCTATAAATAACTCACTTGCGTTTTGCAAAATCACAACAACTAGAGCCTACACATCAATTGCAAAGTTTTACATCATTCTTTCAAAACCCTCATTCTCTCTTATCTAAATTTTGTATCTTAATCCTTATTCATTTTGAGAGAGATATATGTTGTGCTATATTGTTCTTATTTCACTCATTGAAAAATGTATTTTGATAATCAATCAACTATCAACTCTTAAATCAGTAGGAGTGTGTGTATAATTCTTGTGTGTATAGAATGTATTCTACACAATGAATAGTTGAATCACCAAGTGTGAGGTGATTGCAAGTGTAGAGTGTGTTCTATACGGATTGTTTGTAGCGGTGTTGTTCAAAGGTGTAATATGTTTCTCTCTCCACCTAAAGAAGATTGAATAGTGAATTTGAGATCTTCAATGGGTAACTTGAGGTGAGAACGTAAGCAGTGGGGCTGAATTTCGTTAAAATATTGAATTTACTTCTAAGGGTCCACATAGTTATGCCTGAGTGGGACGTTGGGGGCCCGTATAGTTACGCCCCAGCGGGAGGTTATGATTAATGAGTTTGACGAATTCTTTTAGGAACAATGGACCCTGAGATTAGTCTCCACCTCCAAGAGCTGGGTACCCATATGTGCATTGAGGGGTTCTATTTATCCCTTAATAGTTTGGGAGTTTTACACGTCCATGTCTACGATATCTCCTAATGTGCAGTCTCACACCCTCTCGGTCTGTGGTGTGCAATTTGAGTTCCCAACGGACATCATCGTC
The DNA here is from genome assembly GCA_036898215.1 of Platycarya strobilacea. Taxonomy (NCBI): domain Eukaryota; kingdom Viridiplantae; phylum Streptophyta; class Magnoliopsida; order Fagales; family Juglandaceae; genus Platycarya; species Platycarya strobilacea. The sequence goes on along the minus strand of CM072555.1, from coordinate 19,218,899 downwards.
GAGCTACTCTAGATCTGGTGTTGCCTATCGGAGGCAGTAGCTGCTAAGCCTAAGGGGGATACAACAACTGGGCTGGCTCCACCTACAACTGAGGGGAATGTAAGCACGATTGTTTCATCTATTGGCCCAGTTCACTCTACGGCGAGTCATGATATCGACTTATCAGAGTTTATGGATACTATTCTCGAGGCCGGTGGTCATGAGCGAAATAAGGATTTCTACATTCTCACTGGTAGAAACCACTCAAGATGGTGAACAGCTTCCAGCAGAATCACCTGCTAGCTTTATTTTCGATGTTGCACCTTATTGCAACAAATATAGATCTGGTGGCACATAAGACAACATTCAGTCAGGCTCGCACGCAAGTTCTGATCAGCTTGGCACGTGGAGAGCCAATCGACTTGACAATGGTCATATTTGAGAGGATCTGTTACGAGGCATACACTATATCAACAGATAACCTTCTCTACGGAGTCATCATCACATAACTATTACTAGATTGTGGAGTGGCAAACTAGGCAGGAGAGATAGTGCAACACCAGATTAGCCTCATCGACATGACCATTCATCGCTAGATCCTCGAACAGGGGAATGGGCATTAGCCTACTCCTATACCAAATATTGTTCTTCCGACCTAGTATGGGGCTGATCTTGATCCTCTATTGAGAGCAGCGATCAGCAGCAAATGCGTGGCGCAGTTGGTGGGGATGTGCTATCTATTGGGGTAGCCTCGATGATGAGAAAGTTGCAACCGCATATCGACTGACAGATTGTGCATATGAATGAGACTGTACGTCAACTTTTCAGTAATGTCGTTGTCTTGCGTGTTAAGGTCAATACATTGATTAAGGAGTTTCGAGCATTAAAAGATAGATTGTAGTGATGAATTTTACTTTTAATTTATGTCTTTATGTATATTATTTTAATTTATGTGCTAAACAATATTATGTAATATATATTATTTTTCAGTTTCTATTCTCAATTTCCTTTAATATTAGCTTATCTAAATTTAATTTTAGATTATTGCACTTCAAATCTTTGTTAAATTAATTTTTTTTTAATTGAATCTTTTGTAGTCTTTTTTAATTTTTAATGGGGTCTTGCTAGAGTAAAATTTGCTTTTAATTCTTTTCTATTTTCTATTTATATTTTTATCATTTTAAAATATTTTTAAAAATATAAATATATTAATACAATAATAATCAAATCCTTCATTATTAAGTAAAGGAAAAAATTTTAAATATATTAAAATACAAAATGTGTCAAAGTAGCACTATAGTAATTTTTTTTAATTTAATTGCAACGTTTGGACTTTAGTTGCTAACGTTTCGAATGTTGATGCCCAAAAAAATTTCACGTTCGCATGTCATGAACCACATCATTCGAACGTCATATTAACGTTTGAACATAAAATCATTCATGTCCAAACATAGAAAAATCCCGCATATGTCTTTAGTGACATATTCCACAAACCACAAAGAAAATGGGCTTTGATGAAATTTTAGAGACTATTACAAATTCTAAACTGTCCTTAAAACCTATATGTGTTGTAGTTATATGAGAAAGGGGTGGAGTTTTCCAAAAATCAATGTTTTGAATATCATACAGGTGAGCGTACCGATTAAGGTACTGGAACGAAATATTTCGATATTAGTACTGTTTCGTGTATCGTTTTCAAATAGTCTATATAAGAATAAATTATATATATACACATAAGCTACAAAAAAAAATATATCTTTTATATATATAAAAAGGAAAAAAATACAAATCTATATAAAAAAAACCATTTCAAAAAACAAATTGGTTGCCAAAATTAGGTATTTTAGCTAGTACAGACCGAAACAACTAAAATTTTAAGCGAAACGAAACAAGGGGTTTCTTGTATAGGCCAGGTAGTCGGTACAGCACATTTTCGACATACTGGCCGATACGGTATAATATTTGAAACATTGCCGAAAACACTCCGAATGACGAGTTGATGCTGAGTTTGTAGTGGTTACGCACACACATCAATAGTTGTTTATTGTTCATATCATAACTATGGTGATGTGGCATAGACTTGATAGTGTGGTGGCGGCCATCGATAGGCCCAAGTGGATGCTACATGTTAAGCATCTGGATGATACATTATAAACATCTAAAAAGGTGGATTCTGGTCATTTCTTCCTATGCTACTCTGAGGTTGCTCTATGGCACTCTAGGATTCACCACACAGGTACCACATGGCATCCCCCCCCCCCCCCCCCTCAACAAAATAAAAAAAAAACCTTAAAAGTGGAGGTTTTAAATGTAATATATCCATTGTTCCTTTCACGTCTTAAACAACTTCAACTTTTTTTTTTGCATAGAGTTGAGGTCACATATTCAAAAGTGACCTCTCCACAATTTTATTAATAGCCTTCATTTATGGCGAAGGAATACTATGGTATCAAGTAGGACACATGGGATTCACATTAAGACAAAAACACCATCTCAAACATCAAAACCAATAAATTCAATAAAAAACCAATACAATAATCCATAAATAACAATCTAAACATGCCTATAATAGAATCCAAAATAAACCCAAGATAACAAACCTATTGACGAATAGATTGAAGTCCCAACATATCAACATGAAAATACCTTTTAGAATCCATGGAAAACTTTGATTACCTTTATAGATCGCATTCTTACCCATTTCCCCTTCTTTAGCTAGAAAAGCAATCACACTATTACCTTCACGATATTGATGTACCACCACAACATTCACCCCCTCAAGCTCCATACATAACTCCTCCCAAAACACAAAGTGCACCTCCCTTTTCGAATCCAATCTACTACAATTCGCGAATCACTCTCAATAATAACATTAACATAATGAAGATGTTTGCACAAACGAATGCCCTCCAAAGTTGCCTTCAACTCCGGCCCATTGTTGGTACCAATACTATAGTGAGATGAAAATGCCCCTTTAACCATGTTGTTACTATCTCAAATAATTTCACCGCCTCCCGTATTTCCTGGATTACCATAACAACTCCCATCACAATTAAGTTTCATCCAACCTGCTAGATATTTAGACCATTTAACAACTTTTTCTGGTCTTGCACAGGTACTTGGGCGATCCAAATGGATTTCCTCCATAATTTTAATGTCATGTATGGATAAACTCCAGATTTAACCAATATTTGCAGCCAGCAATTTAATCCAAAACCGAATTGTTCTCCATACATGCTTGGCATTTTCTTACACACCTTCCATTCTAGCTCTATATATTATTTTCTAAAGACACCAAGCAACCAAACAAAGAATTAAACCAACTAACGTATTTTTGATGGATGAATTTTTAGCATAGTAAAACCAAGTTGTGACTTTGGTTTTCCAAGGCAAACAACGCATGCAAGGAACCCCCATAGCTGCACTAGCACGAAGCCATACATCTATTGCCACTTCACCTGAAGAAAAAATGTGATCAATGGTTTATGGGCATCTCTGAAAACAGTAGTCACACGTTGAGGCAAGCGAAATTCCTTTTCTCTGCACTCTCTCATCCATGTCCAGGTAATTAAACCACATTTTCTATAGGCAAATTGATATTTGTTTAGGCAACACACTATGTCAAAGCCATTCATGCCACGGTAATGCCTAACCTCAATTCCTCACCACCTCCCAAGCTATAGTTGTTGAGAATTTACCATTAAAAGAAAGCTTCCAAATAAAGACATCCGAACCTCTTCTACCAATCGACGCATTGTGGAAAATCTCCTCAATATTATCAACACCTACAAGTTCCCTTGGTAAATCTACATTCCAGGAATTATTTAGCCAACGGTTTTTAATGCACAATTTGGTATTTGAAATGCCTTCAACTCTCACTGATAGTAGTCCTGACGCAGGCACCTATCTAATTAGAAAGAAGCATTGCCATTCTGCACCAACACATTCACATTATTCATAACTTTCGCCAAAGTTGACATAATTGATCTCCAAAATAGAGTCGGTTGATCTCTCATTATGAAGTAAAATAATTAGTCATTTTTTAAGTATTTAGCACAAAAAAAATCAGTCCACAAATTATTAACAAACAATAGCTGATAAGCAAATTTCATATGAAACAATTTTTTCACTTCTTTGAGGTCTCTCACTCCCAATCCCCCTTCCTTTGTATGCTTACACGTTTTCCCACAAATGCCATTGAAACTTCCTTTTACCATACACCTCCCCCCAAAGAAAATTTGCTAAAAGAGAATTTATGCGTGATAGCACATTCATCACCAATAACAAATGTATCGGCATGCTTGACAAAACAAGTTTAACTAAAATCAATCTTCTTCCTAGCGAGAGCAACTTGAATTTCCAACCTGTAATTTTCTTTCTAACTTTTTCAACAAGTGGCTCAATAGTCTAGGCTGTCAATCTTCTTGAAACCAAAGGCACATCCAAATAAGTCACAAGAAATTTGTCTTCCTTAAAACCCGTAAGTCTCAACAATCCACACTTTTGGGTTGAAGAAATCTGTTTAGATGGACATATTGTTGATTTATCTTTGTTTATTTTTTGGCCGACCATTTTTCGTATGTCCCAAGAGTATGAACAAGATTTTTAATAGACCTATTCTCCCCATTAGCAAAAATAAGAATATCATCAGCATATAATAAATGGAATATCAATGGAGCACTAATCGGATGATTAAATTTTCCAATCTGTCTTGCCTCAAAAGTTTTTCTAAACAATCTCGTCAACACTTCCTTCATTATAATGAATAAATAAGGAGCAAGGGAATCCCCTTGACGCAATCCCATGAGGATTGAAAAAAATCTTTAATTGTTCCATTCAACATAACAGAAAATCATGGAGACTTCACACATTTTTCAATTGATCGGCTAAAAAATTATTAGAAAGACCAAAGGCCCAAAAAATCTCTAAAAGGAACTTCCAATTCACTCTGTCATATGCCTTGTCATATCAATTTTCACCATTACATTGCCACCAACCATTTTCTTATGAAAAGAATGTACCATTTCCCATGCATGTGTAATATTTTCAAAACTGTTTTGCTCAAGAATAAATGCACCTTGTTTATGAGAGACCAACTTATCCATAATACGCATCAATCTAGTGACAATAATCTTCAAAAAAATCTTATAAGCCACATAACACAAACTGATAAGTTGAAATTTATCAAAGCTTGAAGGATCAGGCACTTTCAAAATTAGAACAATAAATGAGGAAGAACAAAACCTGGATAACAGAGCACCCCTGAAAAAATCTCTTGCCACCTCAATGACTCATCCTTAATAATATTCTAGCATGACATATTAAACTCAGATCCGAAGCCATCTGGTCTTGGGCTACCATCTTCTAGAATTGAAAACATTGCTTGTTTCACTTCTACTTTTGATGGCTCTGCGCATAAAAACAATTTCTTATAATTTGAAATAGCGTCGAAAGATCATAAGGCTCAACACCCGACGTCTCCATTAGAAAATTTCGAAAATAAACCATAGCTTCCTTGTGTTACAGCTTCAGCATTGTGCAAGACCATTTTATCTGTAAGACCCATCTTATTAATTTGGCCCTTTTTGCATCTCTGGTTGATGATCGAATGCAAAAAAATTAGTGCTTTGAAGACAACATCAACTTGAATATCTCAAAAGTTTACTAATACAATATTACAATATGTTCTTATAATTATGGTTATTTTTTAAAAATTTATTGTTACAGCATATCTACTATATATGCAATATATACATATAACTGTTATAATTATATATAAAAAAAATTACGAAGGTATATTGGCATTACAATATATACAAGCAAATTTATGAGTCCGGTTTTATATGAATAAGTTTATAAGTCGAGTTTTATACGAGTTTGTTCATAAACAACAATTAAATGCAATTTTATACGGTTATATGGTCTAATAATCAATTATAATTTAATATTTATAAATGGACTCATTTGATAAACGAATTGAGCAGAGACTGAATTTAATGGAATCAAACTTAAACTACCTGTTGAGTAGCTTGTTGAGATTACTCCCCTACTTTCCATGTGCCAATTAAATTCTTGATAGCATAACTAGTTAGATCTAGGGCGGACTATGGAACTTCTTTACATTAACAATTTTGGAGATTTTATAGGCCCAATTTCATGTTTGTTTTTTGAATCCATTTGTACCAGGGAAAAATTATTATCTAATCTTTTAATTATAGTCTTTTTAAATACTAGTTATTGTAGTTTAAAATGTTTCAAATCAATCCCAATTAGCTAGATTTTAAAACTAGTTGCTTCTTCAGAACTTTATAGTTCATTGACAGATCACATAACTAAATTACAAAATAATTAATTTACAAATTATTGAAAAAAGTACCTAGACTTTTGTAGCTTTACCTTGGGCTAAGTCTCGTCTTGTAGTTTCACTTTTACTTTAAACCTAAAAAGTGCATACATTAAAATAAAATAAACCGAATACTTAGTAATTAAATATCGCTTTTTCCAGTAGACAAAAGAACATAGGATTTTTAGTCAGACACTTTCAATAGCCTTCACATCCTATCATATTTTTTTATGAATAAAATATATATTTCTTTATAAAAGACTCAATTCTATAACATTCATTTACATTTACTAATCTTCCTTTCACTTCGCCAGTGCACAAATTTGTTTTAACATTACTGTCTACTCATTCATTAGCTGCCCTAATCTCATAACATAGATAATACAGTATAAGAGACAAGTAAGCGATGTTGTTATATTAAATTTTGCCTAACAACGGTTGAGGTTGATTTTGAGAAAAACTGCATACTTCATTATGAAAACAATCTTGGTTAATTTTCTTCACTAGTCTCTATATTTGAACAATAAAATGGTATAGTTTATCATAGCCAGTATAGACATGAGCAAGTTTTTATATCTTGTTTCTCTATTGCATAAAATGCAAATATGAAATCTAGAATTGTGATCCAATGCTACGATATGATATTTTATGTTCAATATATTATTTCTATTACTGTACTGTAGCCAAAAATTCTAAGACATAGGATTATGTTCTGCTATGGTTTTTGGCCTACCATGGGATATAATAGTATTATCTAATTTTTGGCCTTGCCAAATAATATAATAGTGGTATTTGATTTTTGCCCTACCAGGAGATATAATAATGGCCTTTGATTAATGGTCTTACAAACGAATACAATGGTGGTCTCTGATTTCTAGTGTGAGGATTGTGATGCTTTAGGTCCCTGTTTCGAATTTGATGCAACTTGAAGCGTTGGGATGTGAATCTGTAATTTTGTTTTGATATTTTTTAACAGGCCGTTTAGTGATAAATGTGAGGGCGTAATTGTAATAAAAAATAAAGTGACGGATGCCCTTCAAATGGCACCCGCCTATCACTTCTCTTTCGGAGACTTAAGAATTGTATTATGTATGATTCTTTTAGTTGGATTCTAATTCCTCTCTACTCAAACTGAATTCCTCCCATGTGAGCTCTTATTACACAAAGACGATAAATTTAGTAAGTTCATCATAGTTATCCCTCACACATTGACAGTGTGATGATCAGAAATCCTATAAACATTTAATGCTTGGCAGAGTAACATATCGCATTAAATGCTGATTGATATAAATATCCGAAAATACCTACTGATTGCTTGAAAGTAATCATATTAATGAAGATATTATTAAGAAGAAACAAAACCAATGAATGATCTCAGAAAACCCGGGATGTAGGGGGAAATGATCTGCTCTCCAGTATTCTTGGATAATTACACGTGTACCTAATCAACAATACTTCAGTCCATATAAAGGAAAGAATAGATCACTTAAAGGAGGTATGAACATCTATCTAAAACTCTCTCTGATTATTGTCTTTAATATATCCACATTCATCTCTAACAAGAGTTTCGGAGAGTTCTAAGGGTCGAGGAGCCCAACCCTCCATCTTTTTTGTTGCAGAATAGGACTGGAAATCGTAATTCAACTTAGGAGTGCAGAACACACATCAACATTGGCGCCGTCTGTGGGATTCCTTTTTGGTGTTCTCTGCAAACCGGTCATATTGTGATTATTAAGTAATAACTGCAACTCAAAGTACATCTCAATGGAAGAACGACTAGCCGCCTTGGAAGCAACGATAAGGGAGCTCATTAGAGAGAATGAGAAGTTGCAAAAGAATAATGAAGAATTGTCGGCTCGTGAAGAACCTTCCGTTAGTAAATGCGCGGAGTCTCACCGAGTCAATGAGCCTAGCCATGAAGAAGTAGATGAGGAGAGACGTAAGATGCAGCTAGAACTCAAAGAATTGGAGGACAAGTATGTAGACATAACCCGGCGGATAGAAGCCCCTTCCATTACTGGATAATTACGCAACCACCTTGGCACTCCCTACAGTGCAAGTGTCATGGCAATACTGCTGCCTCCTAAATTTCGAGCACCTTAAATGGAGCTATATGATGGGGGTGCTGACCCTTATGAGCATATAGAGAAGTTTAGGATTCACATGAGTCTGCATGGCTATCCTAATGAAGTAGCATGCCGAGCGTTCCCTCTCACCCTGAAAGGAGTAGCTCATACCTAGTTTGGAATGGTTCCTACTAGCACAATGGTCAGCTTTGACTGTCTGGCTCGTCTCTTTATAACCCAGTTCTTAGGAAGTCGGAAGAGGAAAAAACCAGCCAGGTATCTCCTCACGGTTAAACAGGACGGTCAGGAAAGCCTCAAAAACTATCTTTCCCGATTCAACAAGGAACTGATGACGGTAAGGGATCAGGATGAGAAGATCACTTTGGCTGCCCTCCTAAGCGGAATATGGCCTGGAAGTCTTTTCTTAATAGAGATTGCTAGACTAACTCCTGCCACATTGGTATAATTCAAGGACAAGGCAGACGGATATATAAACGCTGAAGACACCTTGCAAGCACTTAAAGGACCAAGGCGGGAAGAAATAGAACGTACCAATCAAACTGAAGCCAACCTGACCACAAGAAGAAATAGTACAACCGACCCGAAGAGAAGAAACATACAAGGGGGCCCGTCGTCTCATGGAATCCCACAGTACAGACCACGTCCTCACAACAATTTGGCGATAGACAGAGAACCTAGGGAAAGGCAGTATCACCAGCAGAACCAGTACCTACCGGGAAGCATGTACTGTGAATATCACAAATCAACTGGGCACAATACCAGGGACTATAGAACCTTGAAGAGAAGAAATGAAGATGAAAGAGAAGAGTCGCAGAGAAATGAGGGATATCCTAATAGTAAACGTAGTCCGAGCCTCCGGAGAGAGAGAAATGCCAAAGATTCATCCCAAAGAAGGGAACCATTAGGCGAAATACGAACTATCACTGGAGGAGTACCGAAAGGAGGGGAAACTTCAGTTTCAAGGAAAGCATATGCTTGAGAAGCGTGATATGCTGAGGTGTTCGCCATGTCAAAATTTACTCAAGACAAACGGCCTTCTGAAGATGTCCCAATTATCTTTGATAAACATGATGAAGGAGTGATGCAGCCTCACGACGACGCTTTGGTGGTCACTATATTAGTCGCCAATTTCATTGCTCGGCTGACATCCTCTATTGGGATGCCTTTGACAAAATGAGGATCGGACGGGACAGACTAAGGCAAGCCCCAACATCCCTTGGGGGATTTGCCGGCGAGATTATACAACTCGAATGAGTCTTAACTCTGCCTATTATGGCCGGGAAGGCACCCAAAACTTCAATGATTATGGTTGATTTTTTGGTAGTCAAAGCCCCTTCTTCGTATAATATCATACTGGGGCGTCTTGCCTTGAATCGCCTGAAAGCTGTGACTTTAATGTACCATCTGAAAGTGAAGTTTTCAACTCAAAATGGTATAGGGGAAGTCAAAGGCGAGCAATCTGTGGCTCGTGAATGTTACTCTCGTGAGCTAAAGCCTCTAATCCAAATGATGATCGGTGTCGCCAAAGAAGGTCCGAGACACAGCGAAAGGGCAGCCGAATTGCCACCTCCACCACCTTTGACAAGATGGGACGAAGAGTTTCGAGATGAACAAACCATCAAGCAAGCTGAACCCGGAGAGCCATTCGAGCTGATCACCTTTGACCAAGCGGAGCCCGAGCAGAAGGTTCGGATAGGTTCCAATTTGGAGCTTACCCTGAAGCAAGAACTCAAACAACTCCTAGTTGATCATCAAGACATATTCGCCTGGACCTATCAAGATATGCCAGGTATAGATAATAGTGTTATTGAGCATCATTTATGTGTCAATCAGGAAGCTCGGAAGGTTAAACAAAAAAGATGTAGCTTTTGTGCTGAGAAATACACTGTTATAGCCGAGGATGTAGACTGCCTACTAGCAACGAGGTTAATCAGAGAAGCCCAGTATCCAAAATGGTTGTCTAATGTAGTGCTGGTAAAGAAAGCTAGCGGTAAATGGAGGATGTGTGTGCACTTCACCAATCTAAATAAGGCATGTCCGAAGGATAGCTTCCCACTCCCTCGTATCAATCTGATCGTAGACTCAACAACCGGTCATCCGTTGCTCAGCTTCATGGATGCATACTCGGGGTATAATCAGATCAGGATGAACCCAGATGATGAGGATAAAATAGCTTTCATTATCGACCGGGAGTTATATTACTACAAGGTAATGCCCTTAAGGTTGAAAAATGCAGGAGCTACATATCAACGTCTAGTCAATCGGATGTTTAAACAGTAGATTGGGAGGAATGTAGAAGTATATGTTGATGATCTGCTAGTCAAGAGTAAAACGCTCGGGCAACATGTGGAGGACTTGTGGGAAGCTTTTGAAATCTTACGTCAATACAAGATGAACCTTAATCCAAGTGGGAAGTTCTTAGGTTACATGGTTTCTGAGAGGGGAATCGAAGCTAACCCTGAGAAGGTGAAATCCATATCTTGCATGGTAGCACCTCGGAACCACCACGAGGTGCAGCAATTGGCGGGCCAAGTTGCTGCCTTAAATCGCTTCATAGCTCGATCCACTGACAAATGCTTACCTTTCTTTCAAGTATTGAGGAAAGCACAGGAATGGAACCCTTCTTGTGACAAAGTCCTGGATGAGCTAAAAGAATATTTAACCCACCCGCCATTGCTCAACCAAACTGAGCCCGATGAAACATTGACTATATACCTAGCCATCTTGCCCAATGCTACCTCTGCTGTTTTAGTAAGAGACACAGCGACCGTGCAGAAACCAGTATATTATATCAGTCGAGCATTTAAGGGGGTAGACGCCAGATACCCTAAACTGGAAATGATGGCTCTCGCCTTAGTGGTAGCTACTAGACGACTCAGACTGTACTTTCAAGCTCACATCGTACAAGTACTTACCAACCAGCCCTTGAAAGCTATTTTAGAACGACCAGAGGCCTCGGGAAGATTAACAAAGTAGGCCATAGAATTTAGCGAATTCGACATCCAATATGCTCCTAAAAAGACAATCAAAGGGCAAGTATTTGCTGATTTTGTTGTCGAGCTCATTGGCTTCCCAGAAGATATTGTTCAAACACCCCCCAGCAAGCCTTGGATGGTAAATGTGGACGGATCGGCATGTTAAGTGGGAGGAGGAGCAGGTATCCATGTCATCTCTGACGATAGTAGAGAATACAAGTATGCCGTTAAGATCACTTTCAAGGTTACCAACAATGAGGCAGAATATGAAGCATTCTTAATCGGCTTGAATGTTGTTCGCCTTTTAGGGGCTAAAGAAGTGATAGTACATGCCAATTCGCAAGTGGTGGTTCATCAGGTGACTGGTACCTTCGCTGCTAAGGGAGAACGACTCAAGAAATATTTTTAGTTGGTTTGTGAAGCAAGAGATTATTTTCAGTACTCTTCCATTCAGCAAATCCCGAGAGTCGATAATTGTCAAGCCGACCGCCTAGCTAGAATTGCTTTAAGACAAATGGATGTCCCTCTTCCTGAAAATACTAAAGTAAGACAAGCGGATATCCCTTTTATTGGGAAAGAAATGTTCCAAGTAGAGACAGGCCAGCCCGGATGGACTAAGGAAATAATAGAATTTTTGCAGGAGGGTAAGCTACCCAATGACGCAAATGAAGCCAAAATGATCAAGAACCGGGCTGCCAGATTTGCTATCTTGGAGGGGATATTGTACAGAAGGGGATTCTCAGAACCATTACTCAAATGTTTATCTATTGAGGAGTCTCAGTATGTATTAGCGGAAATCCATGAAGGTATTTGCGGAAGTCACTCTAGAGGAAGAATTTTGGCTAACAAAGTAGTTGAGCGGGGTATTACTGGCCGAACCTCTTCATGGATTCAAAAGAATTCACCCAAAAATGTCCGCAATGCCAAATATATGCCAATATCTTGCACCTCCCACCTACAGATTTGACATCTATAGTGGCAGCCTGGCCTTTCACTCAGTGGGGGTTAAATCTTATAGGCCCCCTCCCCGTAGGAAGATGAGGAGTTAAGTTCATTATAGTAGCAGTTGACTATTTCATAAAGTGGGTAGAGGCAGAAGCATTATCTACTATAACCTCCCAAGCCATTACTAAGTTCTTCTGGAAATTTATTGTGTGCCAGTTTGGCATGCCCCAGTATTTCATATCCGACAATGGAAGTCAATTCGACTCTTCACACTATCGGCAGTGGTGCGCCGAGTTGAAAATTGAAGTACATTACTCTTCGCCTGGACATCCGCAATCAAATGGTCAAGTAGAGGCAACTAACAAGACTATTCTATCTATCTTTAAAAAGAAGCTGGTAAGCTATAAAGGAACATGGGCAGACGAACTCCTTGGAGTATTATGGTCTTACCGTACTACTATTCGAACCCCTACAGGAGAGACTCCTTTCGCCCTTACATATAGCAACGAAGCTATCATTCCGGCAGAGATAGGGGTCCCTACTTCCAAAGAAAAAAAATTTCATCCAGAAAATAATGAAATAAAGTTGCTACAATAATTGGACCTTGTAGAAGAAAGGTGAGTAGAGGCAGCTGTAAGAGTAAAACATCATAAACGTATGGCTAAAAAGTGGTTCAACAGGCGAGTCAACCTAAGATCTTTTAAACCTGGGGACCTAGTGTTGAAGCGCACAGGAATAACCACAACTGAAGAACGCAAGTTAAGACCTAAGTGGGAGGGACCCTACATTGTTATCAGGAGTACCTGACCAGAGTCATACAAACTTACAAACAGTGAAGGCAACACTCTTTCTCACCCATGGAATACGGAACATTTGAAAAAGTATTATGTATAGTTTGATTTTGTCTTACTGGAATTATATATAATACAATGATTGTGAATTACTATTTTATTGCAAACATGTTCACTCATTATACAGGCGCCTCATGGGCCGCGGGGTTGCCTGGACTCTAAGTCTCGCCTCTCGGTTCTCTCGCAAAAGGGAAGAAAGTTGTTCCTTCGCCTTCGCCATCATTCAGACCGCAGGGTCGCCTGAGCTCTAAGTCTCGCCCCTCGGTTCCCTTGCCAAAGGGAAGGAAGCTGTTCCTTCACCTTCACCATCCTTCGGACCGCGGGGTCGCCTGGACTTCAAGTCTCGCCTCTCGATTCCCTCGCCAAAGGAAAGAAACCTGTTCTTTCGCCTTCGCCATCCTTTGGACCGCGGGGTCGCCTGGGCTTCAAGCCTCGCCCCTCGGTTCCCTCGCCAAAGGGAAGGAACTTGTTCTTTCACCTTCGCCATCATTCAGACCGCAGGGTCGCCTAGGCTCTAAGCTTCGACCCTCAGTTATCTCGCCAAAGAGAAGGAACCTGTTCTTTTGCCTTCGCCATCATTCAGACTACGGGATTGCCTGGGCTCTAAGCCTCGACCCTCGGTTCCCTCGCCAAAGGGAAGGAACTTGTTCCTTCGCCTTCTCCATCCTTCAGACCGCGGGGTCGCCTGGGCTCTAAGTCTCGCCCCTCAAATCTCTCACCAAAGGGAAGGAACCTGTTCCTTCGCCTTCGCCATCCTTCGAACCGCGGGGTCGCTTGGGCTCTAAGTCTCGCCCCTCAAATCTCTCACCAAAGGGAAGGAACCTGTTCCTTCGCCTTCGCTATCCTTCGGACCGCGGGGTCGCCTGGGCTTCAAGCCTCGACCCTCGGTTCCCTCGCCAAAGGGAAGGAACCTGTTCCTTCGCCTTCGCCATCCTTCGAACTGCGGGGTCGCTTGGGCTCTAAGTCTCGCCCCTCGAATCTCTCGCCAAAGGGAAGGAACCTGTTCCTTCGCCTTCACCATCCTTCGGACCGCGGGGTCACCTGGGCTTCAAGCCTCGCCCCTTGGTTCTCTCGCCAAAGGGAAGGAACTTGTTCCTTCACCTTCGCCATCATTCAGACCGTGGGGTCGCCTGGTCTTTAAGCCTCGACTCCAGTTCCCTTGCCAAAGGGAAGGAACATGTTCCTTCACCTTCGCCATCCTTTGGACCACGGGGTCGCCTGAGCTCTAAGTCTCGCCCCTCGGATCTCTCGCCAAAGGGAAGGGACTTGTTCCTTCGCCTTCGCCATCATTCAGACTATGGGGTTGCCTGAGCTCTAAGCTTCGACTCTCGATTCCCTCGCTAAAGGGAAGGAACCTGTTCTTTCGCCTTTTCCATCCTTCAGACCGCGGGGTCGCCTGGGCTCTAAGTCTCGCTCCTCAAATCTCTCGCCAAAGGGAAGGAACCTGTTCCTTCGCCTTCGCCATCTTTCGGACCGTGGGGTTGCCTGGGCTTCAAGCCTCGACCCTCGGTTCCCTCGCCAAAGGGAAGGAACATGTTCCTTCACCTTCGCCATCCTTCGAACTGCGGGGTTGCTTGGGCTCTAAGTCTCGCCCCTCGAATCTCTTGCCAAAGGGAAGGAACCTGTTCCTTCGCCTTCGCTATCCTTTGGACTGTCGCCCCTCGGTTCCCTCGCCAAAAGGAAGGAACTTGTTCCTTTGCCTTCGCCATCATTCAGACCGTGGGGTCGCTTGGGCTTTATGTCTCGACTCCGGTTCCCTTGCCAAAGGGAAGGAACATGTTCCTTCGCCTTCGCCATCTTTCGGACCGCGGGGTCGTCTGGGCTCTAAGTCTCACCCCTCGGATCTCTCGCCAAAGGGAAGCGACCTGTTCCTTCTCCTTCGCCATCCTTTGGACCGCGGGGTCACCTGAGCGCTAAATCTCGCTCCTCGGTTTCCTCGCCAAAGGCAAGGAACCTGTTCCTTCGCCTTCACCATCATTTAGACCGCAGGGTTGTTTGAGCTCCAAGCCTCACCCCTCGGTTCCCTCGCCGAATGGTTACTGATTGGCAAAAGAAGAGAACCCATGAGGCAGAAGTAAAGGAAAGGGTGACTTTATCACTCCTCGCCAAATCATCTGAATGAGCACATCTCAATAACGAGGCAAGGTAATGCAACCCACGAGTCGCCCACACATCATCACACACTGATTAACAAGGTACATACTCGCTTAAACCTTATTTGCTTAATCTTCCTGGCGACTGGATAATGGTGAGAACTTGTGTATTATTATAAATCTTCATCACTGGCTCGTTTACATGCACTAATAAAGATTTAAGGGGTAGTACAGTCTCTAACATACAATCATACTCGGTTGTTTAATAATTTAAATAACAATGTTCAAATCAATTACAAAAATATAGAAATCTGGGATGCGCTACATCAGCATGTATAAATACATCAATCTTTATTAAGATATAGTGAGTTGAGCCAACCACAAATACAATGGAGATAAACATACCGTGAAAAGAATGATGTATTAGCTAATACTCTTTACAGCAAAAAATTTTATACAAGTCTATACAGTATAATCGACTATCAGGGAGGCAATCGTATGCAGTATTCTGGTGTGCCAATCTTGGCGACCTCTACCTTTGCTATAGGGTTGGGAGCGAGATGCCGGTGATCCATGCCGGCTACATCAAAAGAGGGGTTCCAAACAATTTCTTGCCTCAGCCGCCTCAAACCCTCCACATAACTTTGACTCCAGGCAGTTATGCAGAGGGAATGATGCTGAGTTGCTTGACGCCTGAGAAGCTCAAGCTCCATGTTTGCCTCTCCTAATTCTCGAGAAAGAGTATCGTGCTCAAGCTCAGTTGTATCGACCTTGGCTCGGAGGGTCTCTAACTCTTCTTCTTGAGTGGCGCATGAGTGCTCTAGGATAGTCAAGTTAGACTTGAGGCTACTCATTTCTTAAGTGGGGAGGGAAAGTTCGTTCTCCTTAATGGCAAGTGTCTACCCAATAGACTCTTGACCTTGTAGGAGGTCATCCCTGCTCGCCTCTAAGAATCGGTTCCTCTCTTTTAAGGTCGCCACCCCTTCTAACATGGATTCATGGATCTCTAAATAGTGATCACGCTCCTCTTCTAGCTCCACAACGTTGGCTTTAAGGAGGTCTCTATCCTCTGTAAGCCGGCCGACTATATTGCCAAGTTCTCAGTACTTTGCCTCTGCCTCTGCCTTTAGAAGTTGTTCCCGAGTCCTCTTTGTACTCCCTTTTAGTAACCTCGTCACTTCAAAGCCGACTGACCCAATAATCTGGTCAGAAGCCTAGATAATAACAAGCAGTTAGGAAGACGAAAGAAATTCAAACTAAAATAGAATATTGAATGATTACCTGAGCCAACAGTGACTGGAGTAGATCGACTACCATTCCTGCCTGCTCAGGACATTCAGAGATGGAGGTAGTGGGTGATGAAGGATGAAGGGAGTGTTGTTCCACCCGGTTGGGAGAAGATCCCCTCATTGATCTGGCACCATCATCGTCAGACCGAAAAGGCTCCCGCCCTATATTCTCGTTAATATCGGCAGGCGACCTTAATCCCAAACGATGGTCTGTCTCCTCGTGTTCAACTGTTACCACCTCTCGCCCACCAGAACCCCGAATGGAGGGGTCTTCCTTCTCGGGAGGATGTTCCCCGCCTGTTTCAGAGCGACCCTCTCTAGACGAAGAAGGGTGCGTTGATTGGGAAACATCCCCCCTGAACAGGAGCCTGTGCAGACGACAACACAGACACCTGGAAATACGGAGTTCCTGCAACGTAAGCAGGAGGATTCGACAGAGCATTCAAGAAGGCCAGCTCGACCTTGTCTATATCCTGCCCTAAGGTCGAAGACAGAGGCCTGTCACTCTAGTGAGGTTGGCGGTCTGAAGGCAAACACACCGCCAGCGGCTCTGGAGTTCCAGCCCTCAGCCCTTCCTATGAAGGGGATCTTATGTGCTGGCTGCTCCCTTCACTAGCAGGCACCATTGGTGCTGGGGGAGATTGAGGCCGTGCCGGAGAGGATTGAGCTCGACCTTCATGTGATGGGCGAGTAATCTTCGTATCATGGCAAGCCTTAATTCGCCTTTCTTGAGCAAAAGTAAGAGCTGGAGGCTCAGAAGTCTACACAGCAATTCGCTCGCCACCCTCACGGCGAGGTTTGGTACGCTTTTCTTTGAGTGGAGGGGCTGTGCGTTTACGAGCTGCAATAGGGCGATCAGGCGTATCAGCAGCCAGTATGCTGGAGAAATCCTGAAATTCAGCATAACCTCGTCGTGGCTCAACGAGGTAGGTGTTGATGTTTTGGTCGATCAGAATCAGATCAAATTCCAACCGGTGAAAGTGACGCTGCGCTCAACGTATCACTATCTCCACCCGAGCACGCTCCCTTTTATTTAAATCGATGTCTAGAAGGAAGGCTGGAGGCAGCTCGCCCCAATTGACCTGAATTCCCTTTCCCCTCTGGTCTCGTCCTAGGGAAATTGCCATTTGTCCCCCTTCACATAGAAAATATTTTTCTGGTAGTCTTTTACATTAGAGTATCTACTCTTGAGAGTGCACAATTTAGTCTCACTATCGCGAGATTGAAAACCAACCAAGCTTAAGGTTGGTTTTCTAATCAAACGGTAGAGAAAGAGGAACTCTCGAGCCGTTAGGTCAGGATACACCTCTCCTGCCTCTAATAGCGCCGAACGGAATACTATGCATGAAGCAAATAGTATTCGCCAAACGTTCAGTAATAGTTGAGCTGGGGCCAAGCCTAGATAATGGAGGACTTCACGCACTGGTCGAATGAAAGGTAGACGCAGCCCGTTCCTAAACATGGCTTCATACAGAAGCACATGCTGAGCCCGCCCTTCTGCGTCACAAGGACGCACTCGAATGATTCCAAAACTAGCCGAAGCTGGAATATAACCCAGATCATGAAGATGTTGAATGGCGGAAGGAGGGTAGGACGGTACCCATTGATGCCCAACATAGATAGAACCAGCCCCCATTGAAGCTTGATAAAAATGCGAACAAAGGTTAAGTTGAAGAAGAGATGGTAAAAAGAGAAGAGGCAAATTTCCAAGCGGCAAGACGGTAGTAAAAAGTGAACCATTACGGAAAATAGGTATTTATATTACACATGGTAACCATCATAGGGAAGGTAAATGGTATAATTAGCACAATCTTCGGGAAGTGAAACGACACAACTGATAAATGTAGAACGACTATGAAACGGCTACTCAGCACGTGGATGGCATGTCTCAATTAATGAAGAAGTAACTGACAATTTTATTTGAGAAATTACAAAGCCAAACGAGTAATGATGGAAATGATCCATAAATACAGCGCACGTCATTTCGTGTCATTATGGCTAGAAAACTGCCTCATTTTCCCACGCTTAATAAGCGGAAGCCAAATCATCACTATATGAAAGCCAGCAAGTGCTTACATGACTATTATGCCCCCATTCTGCCCATTCAAATTTGATTTTGCACGGGATAAAATTTCACGAATTTAGACAATAAGAATACAATGAATCCCAATCGAATTATATTCGATTAATATTCGCGGGGTACTATGAGAGGGTAATTGTAATAAAGAATAAAGTGACGGATGCCCTTCGAATGGCGCCTGCCTATCACTCCTCTTTCGGAGACTTAAGAATTGTATTATGTATGATTCTTTTAGTTGGATTCTACTTCCTCCCTACTCAATCTGAATTCCTCCCATATAAGCTCTTACTATACAAAGACGATAAATTTAGTAAGTTCGTCATAGTTATCCCTAACACATTAACAATATGATGATCAGAAATCCTATAAACATTTAATGCTTGGTAGAGTAACATATCGCATTAAATGCTAATTGATATAAATATCTGAAAATACCTACTGATTACTTAAAAGTAATCATATTAATGAAGATATTATTAAGAAGAAACAAAACCAATAAATAATCTCAGAAAACTCGGGATGTAGGGGGAATGATCTGCTCTCAAATATTCCTGGATAATTACACGTGTACCTGATCAATACTTCAGCCCATATAAAGGAAAGAATGGATCACTTAAAGGAAGTATAAACATCTATCTAAAACTCTCTCTGATTATTGTCTTTATTCTATCCACATTCATCTCTATCAAGAGTTTCGAAGAGTGCTAAGGGTCAAAAAATCCAACCCTCCATCTTTTCTGTTGCAGATTAGGATTGGAAATCGCAATTCAACTCAGAAGTGCAAAACACACATCAACAATAAAGAGCTATGGAAAGCATCTCATGAAATATCATCAGAAAGCATCTCGACAAGGTTTTCACCAACTATGAAGCAAGAAAAATAATAAAAGGCATAATTTGATTATTGATTTCCATTGTTTAAACACTTTTTCATTATTTAACTCCAATCTCTCTTCAAATCCTGCCTCTAAATACACTACTTTATCTAATCAAGTCTACATATGTTAATTTTAAATGAATTCAATGTAATTTTTTTTAAATTTATATTGCTCGAAACGAAGATTATAGTTTATTTTTTAAACTATACCTATCCATGGGAATTTTTGGAATTTGGAAAATTGTTGTGGATCGGGTTAATTCATGTTGTTTCGGAACTATTCTAATTAAGCTTATTTTTGTTTTTTTTTTCCCTTTTTACAAAGAAACCTTTTTAATTAACGTTTGAATTGTATAGAGGATAGTTCATTATGTTTTGAGAAATGTTTTCACTATAGATATATTTTATAAAAGTAAATTTATATATGCATTCACTATTTTATATATATTTAATATACATTTTTTGAATAGTTGTGGTAGTAATTAAGTATAATCAACTACTTAGATTTATAAGATTTAGTATAAATAACAATCCGTACATTGCGTGGGTTATAAACTCGTAAGTAGTAAAGACGAATTTTATCTAAAATCCATTGTACTAAATTGTATCTAGATAGCGTTTAACCATAATTATCTGTTCCTCATACCTCGCTGAGAGCTACTCAACCTCATCTAATCTTTTGGACATGGATTCTCTCGATCTTGATAAATTGTCTACCATTCTAGTTGGAATAGTATTTAGGACAATCAATTGAAACTTGTTTACAAATCTTAGCAAGTAAGTTGTCAAGCTACCAACAGTATACATAGGCATGCATCACAGTAAAATGACATGGATGCATCGCAACATGAATATGAATATGCATGACATGACTTGGCAAATAACATGACATGTACTTAACTTGAAAAATAACGTGACTGCACATGGACATAACGTAGCTTTACTAAACTGAACTTAATATGACTTGACACAAACGTGACATAAACATCAGACCTTATTCAACATATACATGATTGCCATATCCTGATAATCAGAATAATTTTGCCAATTGTTTTCATCAAACATATTTGAACAGTCAGAATTATTCCGTTCAACATATTATGTCAGAAATACTCAGATAATTAGAATGAGTATGCAATGAGTACTTTGATGGAGATACTATAACAACTAGAATAATCACGCAAGTAGTACCTTGTAATAGTTTTAATGAAATTTTTTTAACAATCAAAATGATAACGTCGTGAGTATTTTAAAACAAAGTAATCTAACAATTAGGATAATTATGCCTAAAGCACCTTCCAAAAGTGTTAAATGGAGATAATCTAACAATTAGAATGATTATACCGTGAGCATCCTATGCATGATAGACTTTAGAAATATTTCATGTTGGACTTGTGTGATTCATGACATGTATCCATGGCATACAAGAGCTAAACATCTATAAACATAATGGAAATTCATAGCATGTAGCAAAAAAACATGTAATAGACATAATAATGTGGCATTTGTAGCATGTAGCAAAGAAACATGAACTAAAAGTAAAAACATGGCATGGCATATTGTAACAATTTATAACAATCAAAAGTGACAAAAATGTAATTGTGGTAGTCCTATTGCATACACTAAAAGTAAATTAAAGGCTAACTTACTAATAACCATATGCTTCATAATATAATAATCAAGACATGTGACATACATTCATGCTTGATATACATAAAAACATGGCATGGCATAATGCATAATTGATAGTGTCAGAACGTAGAATTGAAGCCAACTCGAAAAAGGGTGGAAGTCATCTCAACATGGCCCCACCTCAAAATTAAATGAAATGTAAAAACTAGCTAGGCAAGTAGCTGCTCGAAACCATATGCTTTAAGGTTCTGTAGAAGGCACAAGCATGGGATGATAAGTGCGACTAGGCATTTAAGGCCCTTAAGAAGTATCTTACGGGGCCCCCATTGCTCAATCAACCTAGATGTAGAGAAATTTTGATCTTATACATGTCGGTCTCCCCAAAAGCAGATTCCTCGACTTTAGCACATGACAAGGGCAGAGTTCAAAGACTGTTGTACTACACTGGCCAGGCTTACCTCGTAGTCGAAGCCAAGTATCATCGCATAGAGCAACTCACATTCACCTTAGTAGCAACCACTTGCAAAGTATGTCCGTACTTCCAAGCTTATCCCATAAGAGTCCATAAGGAGACCCTCTAAAAAGGGTCTTGCAAAGACCAAATGCCTCAGCCTGACTTATGAACTGGGTTATCAAGCTAAACGAGTTTGACATTGAGTATACGTCATGAAAGACCATTAAGGGGCAAGTGGTGATAGATTTTGTGGTCGAGTTTACCAGCTTTCTAGAAGAGAGTGGATATATACCTCTCTTGAAGTTTTGGCAAGTCTTCATGGACAACTAGTCTTATCGAGTTGGATGGGCTATTGGTGCCCTAACTCTCGCTTGGAATTTAATAATTATTGAGCACACTGTGAACATGTAATACAAGATTACATACCCCTCATACATAACAAATAAGATACAATGCATCTAACTTACTAGCAGTATGCAATAAAAATCACAACGAGAAAATTATTTTCTATCAACCAAGGCAATGGTGATATAAGTTAATAGTGCATAGTATCATAAATAGTAAAATTATCCCAAAAAGCTTATATTAGCAATTGCACTTCATATCATGTAATATCATTAACATATTCATATACATCATGGCTCCACTAAGCACCAGGTGTTCCTTGCTAGTTATTGCATTAACCTCTGATCCACTTGATCGAAGTAAATACATATTAACATCTCATAAACACATATACGGCAAGTTGCATGTTTCGCCGTTACTATAAAACGCACACTTTAACTTTAGCCATAACCCTACTCCGGTATACTTTTATAGGAACCATTCAAGTTCTGTTGACTATACTTTGTCGATCCAGGGATTTCATTCCACTTTAAACATTCCTAAGTAGATAGGGAGTTACATTAGAGCATTTTCTTATCCTAGCATTTGAGATTGTTATAAAATACTTGACTCTTTCTTTTTCAAAACATGAATCCAAATGCATATGATATGTGATATGGACTCATGCTCAAAATATTAACATGTTCATGCAACATATAGAAGCCAAATGGCAAAGTCTAATTCATAGAATGCATCACATAACATAGCTTTAAAATATCAAAACATACAAACATGCTTTATTTCACATAAACATAATCATTTTATGCTTAGATGTGTAAAAATAGAATATATAAAGCCCTAAAAAGACTTGGCCAAAACATATGGGTCATCCAAAGTGATAATTTTCATCATTCTATCTTACATACTCACAAATCCACTAGATTTATGTTTAAACAAACATGCAAAGCTATCATACAAGGCAAAATTGAAACCACTAATGTTATCAACATGCTCTTCTTTAATCAAACATATCTCATAGTTCATCCTCCCTTCAAAACTGAAGATACGTGACATAAAATCACACGAGTTCACATCATCTCTATGTAAATTTATGTATGGGTCGTAACATATAAATCTCGAAATATCATGTTCTCATCAAATAACCAACAAATAATGCTTCCATACTCATAGGCCAAACCACATGTTTCATGGCATAACTCATATATATTCAAATATTCAATTAAGAACATAGCATGTTTATGGGTTGAAACATAGATATATATATATATATATATATATTCATATATATATATATTTATAAAGATTGTAGTATTATTCAAACAAATAAAAAATCAAAATTTACAAAATATATACAAGTAATATCAAAGATAGGTTAAGAGTTACTTACAAAAGTCCAAGAATATTTTAGCAAGTGAAATCTAAAAATAGTCAAAATAACTCATCAAAGTCCACACATATAATCCTAAATCCAAAACCACTAATGAGGGTGAGTGTTTGATCATTTTAAAAATTATTTCATCACTCAAAAACCCTAAGGCCAAAACGTATAAAGGCTCAAACCCTAGTTTTATTTTCTTGTTAACGCTGAATCTCTCCCCCTCTCTAAACTTGTTTTCCACATTCAAAATATTAAGAATACTTAGGGTTTCACTTCTAAGAAGAGAAAATTCTAGTTTCAAGAGTGAGAACGGGTGTTATTGTTAGACAAATCTTAGATTTGAAAGCACTAAGGGTGATTTCCACTCTAGGCTATGCATAGTGTAACAAAACGAGTAAGAAGGTTGCTTACCTCCATATGGTGATCTTCCACTCAAAAAATGATGTTGTACTCTTGAAGATATGAGAAAATGGTTAGTGAAAGTGAAGACTAGAGAGAGAATAACAGTGTCATGGGGAAGGATTAAAAGCTTGAGTGTTTCAGCTACTTTCCCCCTTCAAAATCGAAACCCCTTATTTTCATCTTTCCAATTTCGACATTCACTTTATGTATAGGTTTGATGCACCAAAGGGTTTGCAAATATTTTCCTCTAAAATCATAATCTTCTCATAATATTTTTCTTCTACATGGATGGCATGTGACTTGCATGGAGTATGTGTGCCAAAAATGACATGTGAGGTGATCTCTTCATACTGCCGGCCATACCTTCCCATCTTACAAAAAACCTAGAAACACCTCTTCCTAAGTATTACACATTTTAAGAAAACCAAAAGGCAACCTGCATCTTTGCTTGACACGTGTCCAAATGACCTAAAAATTCAAAAGTAGCACCCAAGCTTAAATTTGAAACCCTCTTGGGACTTTTGGGTCTCTTCCACTTTTCCTCACATCCCATCTCAATATGATGTTGACAAGTGTCCTTTTGTCCATTTTATTTAGAAATGACCAAAAGCTCCTTCTCTTATGCCATGTGGCACCGTCTTAGTCTTACAGCGTCTAACTTGAGCTTCTAAGGTAAAAGTCCACATGGTCTTAATTTCTTGGCCCTAGTTCCTTTCATTCCTTAACAGACTAGCAAGTCTTGCACAAAAGGGGCCAAAACCAAATACACATATAGAAATAACTAATGGGCTATTCTATACTTAGCCAAAAATTGAACAATAGAAATATTATTCATTCTAAACATGAATAAGGCTCTTTATGTAAAACCCGAGATGTCACAAATGCAGTGGGGGTGCATATTGTTATGTCCAACGGTGAGAAATACAATTATGCCATTAAGTTAACATTTAAGACCACGAACAACGAGACAGAGTATGAAACATTATTTCTTGACTAGGTGATAACCTAGTCTTTGGTGCCGCGATAGTTAAAGTGCGAGCGAACTCACTGATGGTCATCAACCAAGTGTGGGGGGAATTCACTGTGAAGAGCGAACAATTGAAAAAGTACTTGGCACTAGTAGAAGCCAAGCAATCTCACTTTAAGTACTTTCAGATCTAGCAGGTTCCGAGGGTAAAAAATCAAAAGGTAGACAACCTAGCATATGCGGCATATGGGCAAGAAGACTCCTTCCTGCTAGAGCAAACGGTGATCTGAACCATCGAAGTACCCGCCGTTAAGATTAAGGTGGTAGAAATACAATTAAGGGCCTCAAAGTAGACAAGGGACATATCAAATACTTGGATGCCAATGAAATACCCGATGATAGAAAAGAGCTAGAAAGATCAAGAATTGAGCAGCACGCTACACACTAATCGAAAGAATCGTGTATCGAAAAGGATATTCGATACCTCTCTTGAGGTGCATCTCGCATGAAGAAGCACAATATGTATTGACAAAACTACACGAAAGGATCTACAATGACCACTCAGAAGAAATGTATTAGTAGGTAAAGTGATAAAGGCGGGGTACTACTGGCCCTGCTCCTTGTGAGATGCCAAGGAGTATGCCCAAAAATGCTGAAAGTGTCAAGAATACTTCAAGGTGCCCCAATGTGCACCAAAAAGGCTAGCGTCGATTACCTTACCATGGCCCCACTGCCCACCAAAAAGGCTAACGTCGATTACCTTATTATGGCCCTTCGCCTAAAGGAGAATCAATCTGGTAGACCCCCTTCCCCCGAGCAACGGAGGGATAAAATGTGTGATAGTGATGGTAAACTATTTCACCAAATGGGTCGAGGCCGAGGAACTAGCAAGAATCATGGCGAGCAACATCACGTGTTTCCTATGGAGGGCATTGGTCTGTAGGTTCGATATTACATACATTATCATATCGGAGAGCGGGAGACAATTCGATTTCAACTATTACCGCATCTAATGCCAAGAGTTGGAGATTGTGTTTCAATACTCTTCTATCGGTTATCCCGAGTCCAATGTACAAGTCGATGCGACCAATAAAACGTTAATGGAAGCTCACAAAAAGAGACATAACGACATAAAGGGAGCTTGGGCGTAAGAACTCCACAAAGTTCTATGGGCATAAGGGGTCACGGTAAGGATCCTAATAGTGAAAACCCTCATTCACCCTCACTACAACCACAAGACAGTACCACCGATAGAAATAGAGATCCCCACCTACGAAGTAGAGCACTTCAATCAAGTCCCCAACAACAAGCGATTAAAAGAGCAACTTGACTTGTTAGAAGATATGTGGCTAGAAATGGAAATAAGAACCATCGTCAACAAGACAAGTGTGGAGCAATGCTTTAAAAAAGGACTGCACCCAAGGATGTTCAAAGTCGGGGACATCATACTCAAATAAACAGCAACAACAACCTGAGGCGAGGAAAAGTCCAACTCTCGGTGGGAAGGCCCTTAGATGACCGTCTGGACTACTATATGCTTTGAGACTCCCGAGAAAACAAGCTGCCGCACCCTTATGATGCCAAGCACTTAAGAAAACTTTATTGCTAGAATAAATTAATTCCTATAAATCTATATTCTCATGCTGGCATTTTGAATTCTAATGGCAAAGATGTCGCTTTTCAAGAACATAATGTATTTTGCCTATCTCGACTTAACACTCCATCAAAATAGTCTACACCAGCGTATTATCCATCAACAAAATCTCGATCAACTAATTACCTCCCCATGAGACACTAATGGCATTAGTTACACCAAGGGCTAATTTATCCCTCATGAGGTAGAGTGTGGGTCAGACTTCAGCTTTCCAAAACTTACATTCCTCGTTAGCATCAATAGATGGGTCAAATTACAAACTATCGCAACAACCTACCTTCCTGCAAGACCAAAAGGACAAGTTGTGCCAAAGGCCACCTTGTTCATCCCACAACAGAGATTCCCAGCCCCTCAACTTTCCAAAAACTTACCCCAATTTCTGTTGCGACAAAGAGTGGGTTCAGCACCAATCTGACCAAACATTTACCTTTTCTGCCAAAACGACTACCTCCACGTGAGGAATAAAAGGTAAAAATGAGACTTAACCTCCTCGCCTAAGAGAGAGGTTTAGCCTCTCAGCTACCCAAAAACTTATCTAGACCCCCATTGCAGCGAAGAGCATACCAACCATCCAGCTATTTGAAATTACCTCCCTCGCAAGATACCGAAGGCATAGGTATGGCGAAGGCTACTTTATCCCTTTTACGGTGGAGTACGAATCAGGCCTCAACTACCCGACACATTTACCTTCCTATTAAGTATCAATAGGCGGGAGTGGGTCCAGTCATAAACTGCCGCAACAACCTTCCTTCCTATGAGACCAAAATGCGAGTTGTACCAAAGGTCACCTTCTTCCTTCCGCAATGAAGAGTAGGTCCAACAACTTGGTAGCCTAAAAACTTACCCCAACCTCTACAGCTATGAAGTGTGGGGCTCACCACTAGTCTAACCCAACACTTACCTTCTATGCAATGTCAATAGGTTGGAGTAGGTTCAGTCACAAATTATCCAAACAACATACCTCCCAATAAGGAATAACAAGTGAGCAAGAGGCTCAACCTCCTTACCCGGGAGAGCGGGTTCAGCCTTTCAACTACCCAAAAACTTATCTCGACTCCTATCATGGCGAAGAATGAACTAGCCATCTGGTTGTCTAAACTTACCTCCTGAGAGAACTAAAGTGGTGGGTTTGGCTTTGGACATCCCAACCCATCCCCAACATAGTGCTAGCTAGTTCTCATTTGTCCAACATTTACCTTCCTTGTGAATGTTAACCGGCAGGTGTGGATCCACTCACAAACTGTTGACACTCCTAGCCTACGCCTGGAATTTAACATGAACTTGAAGCGTCGAATACATGTAACACAAGGCTACATACCCCTCGTTCATGATAATATAAAATGCATGCACCTAACTTACTAGCAGTATGTAATAAATATCACAACGAAAAAGTTATTTCTAACCAAATAACAAAATAATGTCAACTATCACATGATAATCACTTGTGCAATTATCCCAAAAGCTTCATAAAGCAATTGCACCTCAAAATAGTTGTGTCAATAGTCAAACTTCCAAAAACACTAGGAACCATAAATCCTCAAACACTTAAACATAAGGTAACATTGTCTTCTATCAAAAGAGACTTAAACCCATAAAAGGGCTATCACTTTAAGCTAGGGTTCCTACAGGGCTGGTCTTGCTTAGCCCATCCTTCATCCAGGATACTCCTAAACTCCTCAAAAAGTTTCATAATTTGAACCAAAAACTCATCCACCTCCACCAGCCTATTATGCGCAGAACACACCAAGGAGCCCTTAAGGCTTTTCTCGGTCTCCTAAGTCTTCTTAAGAGGTGACCTCTTGCATTTTTCTATCTAATTCTGCAATCACTTCTACCATCACAATAAATAAATGGTAGTTTAAACTACCAAAATAAGATTTTAAAAATTTTAGGAAGTACACAAATAGCATAGCACATGTATCATAGGCATATAAATACAAACACAAACAAATACATAAATCATGAATAATGAGACTTATAACTCAATTTATACATCATGCACTCTCATGGAAAAGACTTTCATACTTCTTTGACTTTATTTTAACATGTATGCATAACATTCATATATTTCATAACTTTCATGTGATTCTTATCTTTTCATAATATTCATATTATTCGTATTATTCATATCATTTATATTATTCATAGGCTTATAACCCTTCTTGTCATGACTCTCATATAACACGTATGAATACTTCACGGCTCCCCTATGCACCGTATGTTTCTCGCTAGTTACCACATCACTCTACGACTCCTTCAATCGAGGTGACTACGTTATGTTCATATTCTTATACGACAATTCGCTTATTTTGCCTTCACCATCCTTAGCATCCATTAGCTTTAAGTGCGACCTCGCTCCAGAAATCCTTCCATATAAACGATTTGAAATCCATCGAATGTTCTTCGTCGACCCAGGGGTTTCACTCAACTTTAAACACTTTTGTGTGAACAGGGAGTTCTACTAGAGTATTTTTCATCCTAACCTTTGGATTTCTTATAAAATACTTGACTATTTTCTTTTGAAATCATTAACCCAAAGACATGAAAATATGTGACATGAACTTATATGCAAACCCTTGACTTATTTATGCAAGCATGTAATCATGAATATGTGAAGTATATAACTTCCAATCATAGCTTGAAAATATTAGAACATATAAACACGTTTCAATTCATGGAAACATAGTCAATCAATCCTTAAGAAAACATTAAGTAGCTCGGCTATGCCCTCAATAGAGTCAAGTCGAACCTCTCATGCCTTAACACATTTCCTTGCATTTCTTCACACCAACTCATACATCCAATTAGTATTCATCAAAACATATCCCTAGGCTACAATAGCAGCCTAAGCCAAAATCTTAACGTAAACCATAACATTGTTTCCTTCATCAATCATCATAATTTATTCTCAAATCATTTAAACATGCATATACCGAATCATACTCTAGGGCAAACAATGAATTAAATACACAAATCACCCAAGGAATTCAGTAAAATGATCATACCTTCATTTATGAACCAAAAGCATAAATTTTACCTCAAAACTTAGCCATGGTCAAACCTATAAGTCCCAATAAATCCTTACTTTTCATCCAAAAACCATTATTCTTTCCACCCAATCATATAGGCCGAATTTTCCATAAATCATACCACTAAATAGTTCATCCAATAACCAACATTAATCCATCCAAATGTCCTTAGGTTAAACATTAGAATATCCTTGAGAATATAAAGCAAACAAACAAGTAAACAAATAGATAAACAAAAGGCAAACAAGCTCACGCATCATATACAAATGATACCAAAACTAGATTAAGAGTATACTTACAAAAGTATCCAAGAACTATAAGCAAAAAATTTGAAAACAAATTAAGCAGAAAAATCAAGATTGAAACTCAAGAAAATCTATATTCGAAACTTTAAAAAAAAAATGTGTTTGTTTTCTAAGAAAAACACTACTTTCCTTCAAAAAGACTCTAGGCCCGAATCTCTTCCAAGAGCTAAACCCTCATTTTTTTTTATAAAAAAAAAAAGAACATAATTTGATCTATAAAAACTAGATTTTTTTTTATTTCAAAACTCAAGAAAATCTAGGGTTCCATTGTAGTGATAACTAGAACCCTAGTTTTTATGTGAAAACGTGTGTATATATCTTTAGGGTCGAAACTCTGAAGGGAAGAAATCCTTTCAAAAGCGTGCATGGTTTTTCAAAAACGAGATCATATGGTGATTACCTCTTGTGGAAGATGTTTCTAAAATATTCGCTTCGAAAAACTAGCAAAAAGATCATGAATAAAAGTGTTTGGCTAGTGAGAAAATGGAGAGCACAAAGAAAAAGCTTACTCCAATGCATGTGGGACATGTGGCGAAATCTTCCCATTCTTTTCAAAATGATGTGATTTGCATAGGAATTCCAAAAGACAAATTTCAACTTCTTTCTCTCTCCAAATCGGAATCTCATCTCCTCAATTTCCATTTTAGCCCTCAAATCAAATTTAGAACAAAATCTAAGAAGGACTCTTTGGGTATCTTACAAAATCCTAGCATCTATGCTTGCCACTTGACATGAAATTGGCAAAAGTGGCTTGTCATTTCCTAGGTGACCTTTCCATTTTCTCACTCTAATCTCTCTTACACCCCTAGCATGCCCTCAATCCTCACAAGATCTAACTTTTGGTCTTCCCTACGTAAGAAGCTTTCTTGACAGGGCAAAAGACCTTATGTCTTACTTTGCCACTTGTCCACGGGAATCTCAAGGGTCCTTAGGCGCCTACACCATTGCATAGTAGGCTAACTTTTTCTTAGGCCTTTGGGCCTTGTTCCAATCTCTTGGGCCAATCCACTATACTTTAAACAAGATAAAAGGATTCAAATCCAACAATACTTAGGGTCTTCTTTAAAAGGGTCTTCTCTCTTCTCATCTCTTTTTTTTTCCCCCTAAATACCTCAAATTAAATCAAAGAATTATTCATCCAATCCTATCATGGATAATACTGAAAGGGCGAGTTATGCCAAAGGCCACCTCATCCTTCCCATGATAAAGAGCAAGTCCAACCCTTTGACTGCCCAAAAACTTATCCCGCCGTCCACCATGATGAAGAGCTCAGCACTAACCTGACCCTACACTTGTCTTCCCAATGAGGTCAATGACCGGTAGCAAGTCAAGTCACAAATTGCTCAAACAACTTGCCTCCCCGCAGGACCATGGGAATGAGTTGTCACCAAAGGCTGTCTTGTCCCCTCATAATAGAGAGTGGGTCCAGCCTCTTGGTTGTCCAAAACTCTACCTTGACCCACATCATGGTGAAAAGAATATTGGCTTTCTAGTTGTCTGAAAGAGTTTCCTTAGCGGATTAAGGGAACAGATTTGGCTTGAAGCATCTCGAATCCCCTTGACGGAGTGAGGGCAAGTCTTTCGACCGGTCGAAATTGCACCAAGGATGCAAGCACCATATGTCTAGCACATCACATCACAGGCCAGGCAGCCCAGGTTTCCAAAGTTTAGCACCCATGAGCCTGAAATTAAAATTGAACTAACTTTTCTAATTTCCAGCTAAATATAAAAGTAAGCGACGCATTACAAATTGGGGAAGGCCATAGGGAAGGTATAGTCTAAGGCTTCCCGACCTTCCCTCCAAAGGGATCCACCTTGGTTACCCCACAATGTGGCTTCACTCCTAAAGAGGCCCTCAGCCTCCCCCAAGCCAATGGCAATGGGTATATACCAACAAATCATAACAACAATTTCTCTCTCTTTTCAACAAAATTGAAGACAATGATGCAAGCAAGGGATTATCGGATGGCAAGGTTTTCATAGGTAGACTTGGCACAGGCAAGGTGGGGTGAAAGCATCGAAGATTGTAACTTTCGCCATCAGATTGCAAGTCCCTTGACACTTCACATCGAACCCCTTAGGCCAACCATGGAAAAAAGAAAAGAAAAAAACTCTAAAAGCAAAAACTTGTGGGAGACAACAAAATGCAAGAAGATGAAAGTCAAATTTTGTTGAAAGTTAAATGTATACAAAGCACAAAAAGATGCTGAGAGTAGCGACCTTACAAGAAGAAGACCTAGTATACATAGCTTACAAAGAAGAAAACCACCACAACCATAAATAAGGTTTATTGATACAAGATCATGCATCGTTTGAAAATGTTGGAATGCAATACCATCGACTAAAGAACTGTGCCTGAACAGATCATTTCCTAGTGAGAGCGGTAGGAAAGAGCTCTATCATTACGACATGCCAAAATGCCCGATGGTACTTCTAAGAAAACCAACAAGGAATAAAAATGAGCGCACTCTATTTGGAGAAGCCCGAGGTGGAGACAAGTGATGGGGATGAAGTAGAACTACAACAAAAAATAACCACCAATAATAACATTAAATTTAATGTCAAGTTAGCTGAAAATGATAATCAATCAACAAGGTCTGAAAAACAACAATAGAGAGTAGAAAGATCATCGATAAAGTCGAACGACAATAGTTGAGAATAGCACACAGTCAACTAGTGGGGTTGCCTTCACAGGACTATCCACAAGGTCACTTAGGATTAGCTCCCTCTTGAGCGCTCTAAGTCTCAGGGCCATTGAGTCTGGGGGCGCTCTCACATACTTAGAGTCCTTAAGTTGATCCAAGGGTTCAAAAAAATATGGATCTTCATCCTCTCCAGGCCTTCCTAGTAACAAAGTGTCAGGTTTCATCGCGGACAACACAAAAGTGCGATACGTTCTCTTGCCAGCCTCAGATGGTAGCCTCGCGAGCCGCCATTATGTGCCTGATTTCAACCTACTCGGCCTCCAAGTCTCTCACCCGCTTCTTATGGGTCGCGACGGTCTTTCTCTTGTGTTGTTGAGACTTGGAGGTACTCCCGAATTTCTCCGACAACCATCTGTAAAACTAGGCATCGAAGTCATGCAGCATGAGCAACTTCAAGTTGTCAATTTGCAGCTGCTCAAACTCTTGTTGGTGGTGATAGAGAGATTCTTACAGGTTATCCCTGGCCTCAAAGGCCAACACCGCCTCATGGCGGTAAAGGCTAGATTCTTCCTGAAACTCCACCAAATCATACTCAAGTTGGGCTCTACGTCAGCAGACCCAAAGTATCCTTTATTGCATTTGCTGCCAGCAAAATTGTGCTTTGAAAATGACCACATCGACCTCCACTTTTCTCTCGCTCTTTCCTCGCACAAAGCAAGGCATTCAAGTAATGGAACATAACACCATTTTCTCACTTGACAACTCTTCTCACCCATCTGAGATGAATACTACTGGCTAGACCATAAGAATCTAAAGTCATTGTCAAAAGAAAAATGTGAAAACAAAAGCATTCATAGAAGTCGCAAATAAATGACTAACCGTAGAGAAGAACTCCTTGAGCCTGCTGTCCATCTCACGAATGCGGTCAACAAGGCCCATGGAAGCTGCCAGTTGAGAGTCCGATGGGATCTCATCGACAGTCGGCACATCCTCACTGAGGATAAAGGACTCATTTAGTTCCCTAATACAGGGTTCACGAGCTCCCATCGGTGTCTGGACTTCGCTACCTATGCTAGCCCTAGTCTCGACTCCAAGCTCCAAAGATAGGACATGGATGGTGTTAGTGAAGGCTAGCAAAACCCAAACACCACCGGAGACTGCTAGAGGTTTGATGACCTTCACTAACACCGTTGTAGTCTCTAGCTCTGGTACATCCGCAAGAACTCTATTAGCCCAAGTAACGATCCTTGCTACCTTGCCCCTGACCGAGACAACAGCTTCGGGAGAGTAGAGTATGAAAGACTCTATGATGGAAGCTTTCTCAAGGAATTCCTCCTCCCCAGTAGGGCCTGAGGGTAAAGGAGCCTGCTCGAGGTTGTTGCCAGGGGTGAAGACGCAACCCAGGGCCTCCTAGGCTCCTCCCCAAATAAAAATCTCATGGTCCTTGCATTCCTGACAGGGTTGTGGAGCTGCCTCCAAAATAATCCCAGGGGCTAACTAGGCAAGGTGGACACTCGAAAGATTGGCCAAAGCTCGCTGTAAATACATGATGTGAGGAAAAGGGGCAGTCACCATCACTTCCTTTGGTGGCGATGGGCCTGGCCGAATAATGAGCATTTCCATAGAAGGACACCTTGGAGGAATGAAAAAATCATCTAAATCAACTTGGAGAGGGGACTTGTTCCAGAGTTTCTTCCCATCCCCTCCACTAGCGGGCTACAGGGACACCCGTTGACCTGAGAGTGACCACCCACATCAGAATGGACAAGTCATCAAAACATAAGTTGGTCAGAGTGACCAAATATCGGCAAAGGTTGTCCTCACCCAACAAAGCCTTCAAAATTTATGTCTTCCAAACGGGCTTTAGGCCAGACACAAACAACTTCGATCTTCACTGCCTCAGTGGGGTTTGGAGTAAGGCAAAGCCTCCTATCATTGCCCACAACCCCTATATAGCGCAATTGGGAAAATCATGCCAAATGGCCCGACTGATGGAAAACTCACATCCCACTGAGGTAGTGAACCACTCGTACCAATGCTACAGCTCCACCCAAACCAATGCTACTACTCCACCTGAACCAATGCTTGGATCGACCTAAATTTGTAGATGTTTTCACCTTGCCTTAGGAGACTATGAATGAGGAGGAACTGACATGCCATGAGGTTTAGATAATCGACTCCGCCTCCTCCAAAACTTGACACGTCCCAAGCTTCACAATCTGAGGGATCCTGTAAGCTTCCTTTAGTGATTCCAGGTTGCCAGAAATCAACACCGATCGTCATGAGAAACTAGTATACCTTTGTTGTATAGAGTCATCCTGGTCCCTAGGAACATGAACGGAGTCGCAAGACCTAGCAGGTTTGGAAGGACATGAGGATCTATTAGGATCCATTTGATGCAAGATGTGGAAGAGTGGAAGCATAAACGGCTCAGCATACGGAGAGAAGCTATGGAAGGGGATAAAGGAATGCAATGAGTTTTGAAGAAAAGAGAATGGGCAAAATAAGCCCCAACAATGTGGGGGACAAGGCATTAAATAGACACATGCGAAGGTTGGCATCCCGTGGTGACAAGGGCATTCTCGCCCCACAACATTGACAAAAATGCACGATTCCCATGGTACATATCGAATGACGTAATGTGGGTAAAAGTCTTACACGTCAATGATGAAAGAATTGAAAGGACGCAATTGAGTATGAAGTCGAACTATCAATAAACGTGATCATCAATGCTAGAGGTGAACTGTTCTCAGATGCCGCAAAATGAAGAAAAAACCATCTGAGTATGTCTACTTAAATATTGAAGACTTGGAACATGGAAGCTGGGAGGTCGACCTCAAGAAAAGAAAAATGACCCGATCATGAAGAAATGACGGGCCAAGAACAAAGGCAAAGGAAAGAATTCTCATTGGACTAGTTCGATAGGAATTGATAGAGTTTCTATAAAGAGATTTTTGCCTCCCCTATAAGCCTATGAGGAATCCATGATAGGCAGGTGGGTCGTGAGACTCCTCAACCAAGCCTAATCGAGCCCTTGAAACTTCACCCAAATGGGGTTGGTGGGCACCCAAATGAGGTTGATGGGCCTCTATGAAATACTAGGCCTAGGGATAAAACAGTTCGTAAAGTAATCCATACGAAAGGTGAACAGGCAACAGGGATTAATAGGACACGCCACCTAAGACCTCCCCACAATGCCCCACTCACGAAAACTTGTGATACTAGGTGGACGAAAATATAAGGGATCTCTCCTAACCTCTTGACAGTAGACAAAAGAAAGGATAAAATAAGAAATTGGCAGGATGAAGTAGAACATGAAGTCACGTTGCAGTAATTACGTTGTCCTTAGAAGCGACTTCACATTAAAGAGTTCTAACAAAGTGAACAGCTGAAATGACATGATTCCACTAGGACAGACACAATTTGTCTCAATTTGGGTCATAATATATAGCAATCACCAAGTTAAATATGAAGAAACTCTCTTTGAACTCTCTTACTTAATATACCAACTTTCAAAACAAGATACTGACTTAAGGATTAAAAACTCTCTAGCCTCATCGAGTCTCTCATTCTCCTTACCTTCTTCATGTTTGCAGAACCAAATTTAGAAGACCCGAGTTGCAGGTAGAACTTAATCCAAAGGGGTACAGAACTCAACGTTACCAAGATGAAATATTTTTTGTATTCAAATCTAACTAAAAAGTTTTCCCAGTGGTGTAATTTACTCTCAATACTGTTCTTAATTTGGCACGAATTTTCTTAATTTAAAGAAAGCAAACTTGATTAATCGGAATGTTGCTAACTAAAATAGTACTTCTATATAATATATAGTTAAGATCATTAGGAAACTCTTCGAGGGCAAGACTTGGACATTTCAATTTGCCAATCATAAATGTAAAGCTTTTGTTAAGCTACGATGACATCTGAGTAATTAAGATGAAAGTTCGAGGGATGCTACAAAGTTTTAGATTAAGTAAGGTTCCTTCAGATGTTTCTACCGAAAATTTTTGCACCTTCTCGATGTTGAAATTTTAGTATATGTAATTATTTTTACATATTTATTAATTTAGGCCGCGCTTGGATTCAAAAATGAAATGAGTTAAAATGAGTTTAATTTATTTTTTAATATTATTATTATTTTGGGATTTAAAAAATGTATGTTGAAATTTGAAAAAGGTGTATTGGAATTTAAAAAAGGTGTATAGGAATTTATGTTTCTTTTAAAAAATTATAAAAATGTAATGATGAAATAAGAGTGAGTTGAGATGAACTCAATCTACTTCTGAATCCAAACGGGGCCTTAATTTACTGTATAACGACATAAAATGTCTAGCAGTACCCACAATAGCGTAAACAACTTGAAGAAATACTATTTATAATTATACAAAATTTTAAGTATATATAATTTAATATAAACCAATTTTTAAAAAATATTATATAAATATAAAAATACATATGAAAATGAATAAGTCAATACCAATACTTTTATCAAAGAAAATTGTGCGAGAAAATCAGACGGACGGTGGGGGATAATGTTTTTGCACGCGCTATAAAAGGGGGTGACTACAACAGTATTTCGGTCTACCTTTGGTCACCATCATCTTTCTATTCACTGCCAAACTTGTCCTATTATAGCAAACAGTGTTATGCTATCTACAGTTACACTGCTTATTTCAGCACCAAGCTTTTCCAGAGGCTAAAGCCTCTTGACTCTCTCTCTCTCTCTCTGTGCGGCAGTATTGAACTCACAGTTTCCTGGAAAGAAAATCAGATGATTTGCTCCCATTCACGAACGCCTTTCTCACCCAATAACTGCGTCTGCAATCCTCCGAGATTTTTTGCGGACTCTTGCTTAAACAAAAGAGCACCAAAGGAAAGAACGGATCAAGAGATTCCCCCCCCCCCCCCTCTTCTCTCTCTCTCTCTCTCTCTCTCTCTCTCTCTCTCTCTTCCATTTCACCATTATCTTCCTTATCAAAAAGCCATCGCCCCAACTCCCACTTTTTTTTTTCCCCTACTAACTGAGCCATGCAAAATCTGCTGACATTTACTTGTTTTGGATCATAATTTTTTACTTGTTTTGGATCATAATTTTCTGTTTCCCAACCTATAAACAGAAGAGAGTCAATCTCAGCTGTGAAGAGAGCGTACTTTCTCTCTCTCTTTCTCTGTGCGTCTGTTTTCTGAAGTTAGAAATGAAAACCTAAAAGGCTAAAAGTAGTAGAAGAAAAGCATCAGGAAGTCTGAACCCTCCGAGATCCAGGACACACACATGCCAAAAACCCTTTCTTTGCCATGGATTTAGTTTCATACCCAAATAAACCCACCTACGACATACCTATTGTGAACGCCACCGCCATCATTCCCACCAGTACTCCATCCGCAGCAACATCCTCACCATCTTCTTCTACTACTACCCCAAGCCGATATGAGAATCAGAAGCGGCGAGACTGGAACACCTTTTGCCAATACCTAAGTAACCACAAGCCTCCACTCTCACTCTCCATGTGCAGTGGTGCACATGTTCTAGAGTTCCTCCACTACCTCGACCAATTTGGGAAGACCAAGGTCCACAACCAGAGTTGCCCCTTCTTTGGACTCCAAAACCCTCCTGCTCCTTGCCCTTGCCCTCTTCGCCAAGCCTGGGGCAGCCTCGACGCACTCATCGGCCGCCTCCGAGCCGCTTATGAAGAGCATGGTGGAACGTCAGAAGCAAACCCCTTCGGTGCTAGGGCTGTCAGGCTGTATTTGCGTGAAGTTCGTGATTTTCAGTCCAAATCGAGAGGGGTTAGCTATGACAAGAAGAGAAAAAGGCCCAAGCCAAAGATGATTCCTCCTCCGAACGCAAACTAGTGGAGAAATCAACCTAGCTAAAGATCAGCCAAATGGGTATATCTCTCCTATTTTATTTTATTTTTCCTCTTTTTAAATATTAAAGGAGATGGTTCATGTTTCTTTTGTTTGTGGTGGATTTATTGCAAGTTGGATCAGGTCATGATTTTCTCAACATATTTCCGGACTCATGGGTTTACTCTTGAAATCGCTCTAAGAGAGTGCAAGTATAAGTACTGAGTAATGAATTAGTGGGAGAAGTGATGTTTATGCTTGGAAAGTTGTTCTAATATATAGCGGATTTATCATGTAAATATGTTTATGCTTGGGAAATCTAGTTGTTGAAGGGAAATATGATGACACTGTGCATGATAATGAGGGAAGATCTCTTCGATTTAACTAATGAGCAATTGATCATCTAGGGGATCATTTTAAATCTATACAGTTGCACTATCATATACATGAGGTGTCAAAATTATGGGTCATGGTAGCATTTTTCATATATATATATTTAGGGATGAAGTTTATATTGCTATAGCAGACAATGTGATGTCGATCCTTTCCAGCTGACTGCTATTAGCAGACAATATGAAAGAGAACGTAACAAAAAAGGAAAAGTTTCTAATGAAGTACAGTATTTGGGAAGTGGAAAACTC
Source organism: Platycarya strobilacea (assembly GCA_036898215.1). Classification (NCBI taxonomy): domain Eukaryota; kingdom Viridiplantae; phylum Streptophyta; class Magnoliopsida; order Fagales; family Juglandaceae; genus Platycarya; species Platycarya strobilacea. The sequence continues at coordinate 19,180,081 of CM072555.1, read as the reverse complement.
ACGAGCCTATAAACAGTGATCTGGCCGTTGGGCTGTAGGTTAATTAATAAAGTCCTATTAGATCTTTATATACTTTGGCAAGAAGACAAATGCCTATGGTTATCATTTCTTATATAGATGCCAGCTAAGAATTAACACACATGCATGTTCTAAAAGGATTATTAAATAGAATTTGAGGCCTGTGAAGATTGGAATGTTGAGAATTCGAGAGCCTATTCATTGTCATCCCCACCTTAAACATGATTAAAGGTGGGAGTAGTTTTCAATGGAAAGCTGATGTTGGACTATCCTTTGATTGGATTCTCTCATTTCGTGTCGCGTTTGAAGGATACACTATTATATAACCATTTTAAAATCTTGATGAGGGGAAGCATTCAGATCGAGCTGATTTTAAAGGAATGGGTACTTTAGACTTAAGCTGTGGATACTTACCAGGAAAAAAAAAAAAAAAAAGAGTTAAAAGGGTAATAGCAAGGGGTAGTTTTATTTTTATATATTTGTCTTAATACTCTTTCTCATGTGTGAGACAGACAAATGATCTTGCCAGTAGTGAACCTTATTTATCTTTTATAAAGACTTTATAGCCTGCTAAAATTAAGGGATTTAAAATCAGTAGTAATCTCTCTGTCAGCACCTAGATTGTGCTTGACCAAAAGTATTCAGCTGGTGATGAGAGAACATTGCCTGATTTTGATGGTGAATTGATATGAGTTAAGTTGAGATGGCTTGTAAATAGAAATAAGATATTTGAGTCTAGCTGACTTAAAAATGGTGTGAGTTAAAATATTTGATAGATAGGAGAGAAAAAATTAAATAAAAATATTATAAAGTAAAAATATTGTTATAATTTTATTTTTTATTTTTATTTTTGTTTTTGTATTAGGATTGGAAAAAATGAATAATTTGTTGTATTTTGTTTGAAAGTTAAGAAAGTTGTAATAATTAAATAATATTTAAATAAAAAAGTTGAAATTTTATAATTAAAAAATATTTATGTTTGGGGTATTTAAATATTGAGATGAGATGAAAGCATATCTATCTAACCAGACATATAAATTAATGGTAGGGAGAGAACTTTGGTTTCCTCAGTTGTTGTTCTGTTATAAAATGAACGTTCTGGTCATATCTAGTTTCTTCTCCTTTTTACCTCTTTTTTGGCATGAGGCCGCTATTGCTAAAAGAGATTTAAAAATAAAATACAATTGACACATTTCTTAGATGAGGATGAGTAATTTGCAAGTCTGCAGATTGGAACATTCCTTGAAGTTTTTTATTCACAACAGAGGATAATCATAAGCCAACACGTTTTCTACTCTCCTTTCATGTGGAACATACAATAATATATATCTTTCATGCGCATTCCTCATGTAGTTTTCTTAAGTGCTTCATTTTAATGTCTCTAGGCAGTGGTCTGGTTCATTAAGTTTGGGTTTAAACCTGAGCCTTTTGCTTACTGGAATTGGACGTTTACTTACTGTGAAAATAAGTTCTCTAGCACTGCAAGCTGATTGTTCAAATATTGACGGGTGTTCAGTTCTGTATTTGTATGTAGTAGTAGTATCTGCAACCTCTGTAATCTCCGAAATTAAAGTGTTTTTGAGTGGGTTGTATTTTCTCTTTCACTTCCCTTCCTCGTAGATATGCCTAAAGAGAGACACTTCGATCATTTTCTTAGATGAGATAAGTTGAGATGTAGTTGAAAGTTAAATAAAATATTATTAACATATATTTTTTAATATAATTTTTAGTTTGGAATTTGAAAATTTGAAATGTTTATTTATTGTGTGAAATTTTGAAAAAATTGTAATGATGATTAGTGAGATAATTTAAGAAGATTTGTGATAGTGAACCAGGGTTCTTATTTTCCTAAAGTATCTGGGGTATGTTTGGATTCTTAAGTATCAAGTATTTTATGAATGGTAATCAAAATGGTTTTGAGTACAAATGTTTCCTAAAATAAGGATTGTATTGGAATTTGTAAAAAGAATATATCAAACTTAAAAATTGTTTAAATATAATTTTTAATATAGTGTTTTTTCGAAATTTGTATAATTTGTCTTGATTTTTAAGTTGGAGTAATAATTAGGTAGTGATTAGTATAAAAACTTTAAAATTTGAAATAAATAAGTATTGTGTATTAGTGTGATGAATGGAAATAAAGTAATGATAAATTTTGAGAATTGAACCCAAAGATCGATCCCTTAACGTGGGTTGATGACACCCATCGTAAGGCCCTCTATCTTGAATGGATCGGTGAGTTGTTCTTTTTCACTCAAAATCATAACTCAAGTATATATTAATATGCTTTAAGGTTTTCAATGTTACATACAACTCATTATTTCAAATCAACATGATTAATTTAAATATCACAAAATTTTAAAATTAATATTAACTTTTCAAAATATCAAATCGATAGAGTAAAACAAAACTATAAAATAAAATCATCAATAAACAAAGTCATCTTTGTACTTGATTTACCATTCTCATGTAATCTTATACATGATTTTTACTCTTAATCCTAAGTTGAATTATCAAGATTGTCTAAAAAATATAGCAGAGATAAATGGATAAATCAATTTACTAAGTAGAAAATATATATTAGTATATAAATATAAGCCTTTTTAGAGAATTCAAAATGCAAAATGCAAAATATTTTAGTTTCAATATACGAATCTCAAAACGTATTATTAGAAAATTTGATCGACATTTGAAGTTTTTCATTAAAAAATAATCTGTTCATATTCAAAGGCCTTTTAGCATAACATGACTGAATATTTTCATTTTATCATATCATATTATATTATCATATCATATATTATATTAAACTTTTGTAATAGGGTTGTGCTATTCTCAATAGCGAAATAACATAATATGAAACTTTTCTTATTTATTTTTAGAATCTTGAATATGCACTTAGGAAAGAATACGTAGAAAAATCATTTTATTTTCAAAGTGGACACACTCATATAGGAGATGTTGGCACTAACCATATAATAGAATTAGAATCATTATATCAAAACCATAATCAAAACAGAACCAAAAAGTCATACCAAAGATTTTTCAAATGCATATCATCTCAAATCAAGTGCTAAACATATTTATATTCTTTTTACATAATTGAAAACAGTTTCGAAAATATTTTCATATAACATATACAACATTCTCAAATTTTATTTTCACTCTTTTGCATATTGCAAAAAATATGTCAAAATATTGCTTGTCTATACCAGTCATGTAAAAAAAGTTCTTTGATACAGATCTGATGCATAATGCAGAACACATAATTGATGTTGTTTTTCACATTTATTTTCAAAACATATCAGGTACATTTTAATAAATCAGTCTCAATTTATTTATTTTTTATATAAAGTCTAGTATAAAAATCCCGCTTACTTGAAATTCTAAATTTTTCTAAATTTTCTCACAACAGTGCTAAGGAATTATCAATCATCACCTAAAAAACAATCACATAACTTCCACACATTTTTAGTTGCATATTTAAGTCTAAAACATTAGAATTACATATTTTTTCTAAAAAAAAATATAGAATTCTCATAAACCAAAAATATTACCGCATTCCAATTTAATCGATATTCACTTATTTCTCGAGCTTATACTTTAAATTCTAAATCATTTCCGTAAAACAATCTAGGCTAACATATTTACTTAATTAAAATTAATCCCATGTAAAATATATCTCCATCTTAATGCCCACCTGACATATCCTAACTCGTAAATCAAACCCACAATAAGATAAGACTCAATATATTAGTCCAGCCCAACATAAACAGTCCAAACAGACTTAATCAATTCAACTACATGCTCACGGGCAATTTCCCGACCTAAATTTAAAACACATGTTGCATCTATTTTTAGTGATCTAATATTATAAATATAGTTTCGATGATCGTTTTAATTGAAGCACTGTAATAAAATATTTTGATATTATTATTATCTTATATATCATTTTAAACTAAAAAATATATATATATATATATATATAAATAGATGAATAATCTAGATTGAATAAGTATAAGTATATATATATATTTTTTTTGTTAGAAACAGGCTTATCATTAAACCAAAGAATTGAAGTTTACAAGTGTGACCTATAATGACTGAGAAAACTCAGTTTACAAGTTAATTAATTTCAATTGGGGCACAACTTCTAGGCCTCTTAGACATATAGTCTAAGAGACTAAACACTGCCTCCCAATGAGATATTTACTAAATTTTCTCCTCCACAAAAAAGAGAAACTAAAACTCTACAGACTAAGAGTCCAAGAGAGTATTTCTCATTATAAAGTTTTTTTCTAAACAAACAGAATACAACAATAATCAACTAAATAAACAATAAAAACAATAACAACAACCCAAAATCAAATCGATTGTGGTGCGCGTGGACCACACGCACCATACTAGGAGTGATCAACCTCAAGCTGGAGGAACGCGATAATCTTGGATCTATGAAAAGCTGCACACGGCAGAGCAAACCCCTCCAAATTATGAGTTGTATCGAACGATAAATCCAATGCATTCGGAGCACACACCACTTCATTCAACAAAAATTTCGATCGACTACTCAATCAATGGACAGCGAGAACGACGGTGGGACACGTGCTTGACTTAGACTATTAGAGCTACTCCAACCTACAACAATCCGATTCAAAACACTAATAACCAAAAACCACCAACTAACAACAGGGTGGCCAAAAAAAGAAGAAAAAATAAAAAGAGCAGGAGCAGAGGAAAAATGGAGATGGAACTTCGCCTTCCTTCGAGCTAAGATCGACGACGGGCAAGGATTTTTCGCAAAGGAGAGAGCTCACTGTGAGAGAAAGATAAAACAGGCTAACCAAATATAAGTATATATATAAATATATAAGTATTGGCCGAGATCTGAATTACGAATAAATTATAAAATATAAAATCATAAATAGTCTAGGACTCTAGACTCTAGTCTAGTGCGAGAACTTTTACAATATAAGTATGAAATTATAAATCTAGTTGTAAATATAAATACTTTGAAACTGTTTAAAAAAAGAACTGAAATTGTACGAGTATGAAATTGTTCCCCTTGGGTACGAAATTGCTCATGAAATTGTCCATGTAGTTTTACAAAAATTTATAAGAATGCTAGAAACAAAGCAGATCGCTGATTCGTTATAGCTTTATACGTACCAGACGAATTTCAATTTTGGCCAAAATTTGAAATATCAGCCAATACAGTATAAATTGTCTGAAATTTGAGTCGATACGTAGCCTAAAACTTGCTCGTAGTTTCGGTATGACATATTTCAGTTGTAGGAAACAAATTTCAAACATTTTAGAATTTAGTGAACAGCATGACACATATAGTCGCACTTTTTGAAGTAACACTTAACTATTGGTACACATTTTTTTTTTTTTAAGAAAGGACGCCATCCACTTTATTAATAACGAACGTTACAAATAAACCTGAAACATTCATTATAAACTAACTAAAAAACAATCTATAATTCCTAATGGCACACTTCTCCAGAACATGAGAGAACCCTACTCTATCCCTATCCAAGATTGAATTACAATTACCAAATCAACAAAAACAAACAAATCGCTAACCCCACATTCGTACAAAGACAGATTATAGGACATACTATATGGATTAAAAGTCATAAAGACAACGTGTTTTTTGTCTTTTTATTTAACAAAAGGATACTGTAAAACAGAAATAAACCACGTAGGAGAATCGAATCACATGGGAATGAATCCGGTTCTCAACCTTGAATGAAACTTAAAAGCGAGATAAATAGGGGAACTGCGACTATGATTGACGCATGGGTAACACACGCTACCCCTGGAGGCTGGTGGATGGAAGGAGCAAAGCAACCGGAGACCCTGGTCCTGGTGGATACATCCGTGGCGGCTGAAGGCCACCCTAAAAGGAGGCGCGTGGGGAGACAAACTCCCACCTTTGGATCGCACGTTCTCTTCACGCATGCCTTCAATCGGCGAAAAGCCACCCCCGACTGAAAGATCAATGCCATGAGAGGTTAGCGGAGTGGTTCGTTGGGGCTGGATGCCGGAGGATTGTGGGATAGCACGAGCCCCACTTGGTGCACATGGGCCATTCTTGGTGAACACGATTCTTCGTTCGCCGATGGTCCCCAAGGGTTCCAAAATCGCGGTTAGTCACCCTGCAACGCGAAACCAAAGAAAGCAAAAGAAAAACTGAAGCGGGGAGCGGGGGAAGGTGGGGAGCGGGAGAAGGAAAACGAAGCAAAAAAGAAAAAAAAAAAGAGAATGGAAAGAGAAGGATGGGAGGGCGGGAGGAAGGAAGGTAGGGGAAGGAAGAGGGGGGAGGAAAGGGAGCTGAGACTCCCACCCCCTCCTACGGCACTAGGGCTTGGAGAAGGAACTTAGGTTTTGGTCGAGAAAGAATCGGCGTTAAGGTTTTTTTGACTATTGGTATACGTATATACTATGGAAAACACAAAAAAACCAAGAAAATAACAGACAATGAGAGAGCACTGTGCGACAGAGGTTGAGTTTATGTGGGCTTCCAAGCTCGGTTAAGATCAATGGTGGCCAACTGGGTTGAGGTCAATGGAGGTCAAGCTCAAGAGGGAGAGAGAAACCCCGTGATGGCTGGAATCCAATAATAGAAGACCATGGTGAAACAAAAACACACCGCTCGGATAGGATACAACGGAATAGATCTGGGCTCAATGGAAGGAGGACCTATCGGCAGGCTCTATGACTACTGAGAATTCTGACGCCCTTTAGTGTTTCTTGGTTGTTTCCAGACGATTTCTAGCTTGTGGAAGTGGCTGAAGTGTCTGTGTGGAAGGGCTATGCATGGCTACGGGTGCCCCGTTTCAGGTGTATGAAAACAGAGGTTGGGTGGCAACGATGAGGATTCTTTTGTTAGTTTTCGACTGGTTGTGTTGCCAGCTATGGAAGAGCACGCAGTGGTTGGTTTCAATCATGTGGGTGGACGTCTATGTACGATGATTGGTAACAAGAATAGGGGTTTACAGTAGTTCTACGTTCTGGTGATCGCGGACGGCTAGGCGGGTGAAAGGCTGGCGGTTGTGCGTGAATGAAGTGGCAACAGTGACATCCTTTTGGTCAAGGATCATGGGATTTAGGGGCGAGGGGGTGGTTACGTGAGATGGAGGCTGGTGGTTTGAAGAGAGTAGAAGAGAGGGTGGAAATAAAATTGAGCGAGCGACCCAGAGGAAGAGATATAGAAGAGGGATGGAGGAAGAGAGAGATGTGTAATAGAGTAGGGTGAGCAGGGCCGACTTAAAATATTTTGAGAAGTTAAGATGAGACTTTTTACTTGAGCACTATCCTCTTATTTTTTTATTTTTTGCTGCGTGGTTTCATTATCTCCATATCTTTTTGAGAAAAATTGGTGAGCACCTTTCCAACAAGACTAGCCTTCCAATAAAAATTAACCACCTCATCATTCTATGTGAGTAAATGTGTGGTTGCCTACACCAAAAGGCACCATTTGAAGACAGTTTCCAATGGGGAAGGGAAGCGGTCTTCCATTGTTGAGAGTGAAGCCCTTGTCCTCGTTGTCACTGAGATCCGAACAGCTACCATCCCACTCCATCCCCTTGAACCCATAAATGAAATTACTCCAAGACAAGCTCCAAACAGGTTCACTTGGTTTACCCAAACTGAACTCAAGACTCTCTCATACGAACTCTCAGTTCGTTGGGTGTGTATCATGGGGAACGGAGCAGAGAGAAAATGAAAGGTGGGCAGGGTTTGGTTGGGCGAATTTGGCATCTGGTTTTTCTTCACTCACTTTTCTAGTTTCATGCTTAGTTTTAATGAGCTAAATTGAAGACTAAGATGTGCTTGTAATCTTGGCATGCATGTAATTTGCGCATGGTGATGTGCATGCTTCTAGTTGTATAGCATGGTGATGGTGTGGCAATTAAGGCAAAATGTATAGCATACCAACGGGTAATGATATGGGACCCAGCGTCGGGCTCGCTTATTATATTGAAAAGAACAATGAAAAAGAAATGAAAGCACATCAAAACCATATTTGAAATCCAGAGAGAGAAAGGAGCGAAAAGTCGAAAACCCTTTTGGAGGAAAACACGCGACCACGAAAACCCATATCAAAAGCCGTCGCCGGCAAAACCCATTCCGTCACAGGCTGCCGTCTGGCGTCGTCTGAGCCCAACCGCCCACCCCAGCTGGTAACTTCACTCTCCTTTTTGCATTATGGGATGTGACTTTTGAATTTGGTGCGTTCTTCTCTCTGTTGTTTGATTCTTAGTGGGTTTGTTTGGTGTGGTTTTTTTTTTTCTGTTTGATTCTTAGTGGGTTTGTTTAAATGTGGTTTCTTCAAGTGGTATTATGGAAGTATCTGTTTTGATTGCAAGGAATGAAATATGTTCTATATCTTTTGTGGGTTTGGTGTGTCCAAAATTCCAAATTCCTCCTCTATCATGTTGTGTTTAATATAATTTCATTGTTATGTGTAAATTATTTAGATAATGTTTGCTTACAGCGTAGGAATTAGTCTATGGCTGCCTTAACATGTGGCTCTGAAATCATTTCTGGGTTAAAAGGAAAAGGCCTTCAAACCAATGTTTTGATTATTGTACTCGTGATGAGTGTACCAGTCAAGTCACTGAAACGAAATATTTTGATATCGATATTATTTTGTGTACCGTTTTGAAATAATTTATATATAAATAATTAAATATAACTACATCTATAAATTATATTTCAAAATAATATTTAATATATGAATAAATTATATATATATAAATATATATGTAGTTAATTTAGTCTGAATTGAGATTAAAAAATAGCAAAAAATGAAAAAAAAAAGTGAGAGGCCGAAATTCAGTTGGTACAGGCTGGTACGTCTGAAAAATCGTCTGAAATGAAACACATCTTTTTTTATACCGGACGATGATCGGTATGGCATATTTTGGCCAGTACCAATACGAAAATAAAAATCTTGCTTCAAACATTGTTTTATTTTTTTTCTTTTTCAATGTTTTACATGTGGCGACGTTTGACTTTAACTATGGTGCTCTAAATAACGTATTTTTGAGTTCATAGGTCACTTAGATGCAAGGTCTTAATGCTATTTTGTTGGTGACCTTATTTCATCATCTAGGTCCTTTGGCAACCTTTGCCATAACTTGAATTGCATGCAGCAGATTAACCATGTGTTAGTGGCATTGCCATGCCATCTGATATGCTAGTTCTTGATGATGGTGAAAATTTCCAATGCCGAATGGAAACAAATTTTTCGAAAGTAAAATATCATTAAATGGAGAAATAGAAACAGATATAGGGGGCAATGAACTTTTTCTTGCATGGAGGTTAGAAGGTTTTAGAAATAGCAGAAAAAGTTCATTGCCCCCTATATCTATGGCAGCGAAAGAACGTTTTGATGGATGGAAATCACAATTGGCACCAGCATCAAAGCCCGAAATTAGGGATTTTGGCTTGGAATCAGCGAAAGAGAGGGGGGGTTGTTCTCGAATGGGTCTGTAAATAGAAAGAACTTAAATGTGAAAAATGTTTAATTATGGTAGCAACTCAGACAAAACAATGGATGAGATAGTGTTTCGTGGGAAACACTTTTTGCCACGGTAAAACTCGCCGCAAATACTAATGATTACCATTGACACTCACTCGACACATGATATTTTGCGGCAAACCATAACATTACTTGTCACGAGTGTTGTTTGTGTCAACATCGGCTATTAACCACGACTGCTAGTCGTGGGATTGGTTTTTGGACTCGAAAACCTCATATTCTTGTAGTGATGAAATGCTTGATCATTGGATAAAGGCCTACTTCTTCACAGGTGTGTGGCCACAAAGTATTAGGATATTATGAGCTAGACTTAGCATTATCCTCAACTTTGCCATCTTCATTGTTTCAAAGCTTTGATTTGATGTAGTTGATTACATTCTCTTTTCTAAGTCTCACAGTTTTCTTTTTTATCCTACTACACAGAAGATGAAATTATTCAAATTTTTTGGAAATCAATAAAGGATAAGGTAATTTTAGTTTTAACTCAATCATTAATGTGTAATTTGTTCAATATTTATAGTCAAAGTTTTGATGGCATCACTTGTGATGAAGTTTGAATATTGACAAAAAGTTTACAAGTTCTATTCTTTAGATAATATCATGGATGGTCATGAAAATAGTGAAATGACATTAATATTTGGATTTTGTTATTTATAGATACAAATTGGGTTGGATCAATCACAATCGGTGGACTTTGAGTTCGATTAGGGCTATAATTGAGCCGAGTCAAACTGAGTTTTGGCTTTCCGAGCTTGACTCGATTCAAAATATTTAAACTCGAGCCCAAACTCGAGATTTTTATTTATTATTTGCTCGATCTCGACTAGATAAGCTAAACTTTTAATTCGAGCTCGAGCTCAAATTTTGATTTTTAATTTTTGAATAAAACTTAAAAAATAATAATAATAATCTAATAAAAATTAGTACTTAATATCTAACTAGTTTAAATTTATTCATCATAACAATATATTATATGCTTAGATATATTATTAATAAATACACATAATATGATAGAATATATATGTATTTCATACATAGTTCCCACATATTAATATATAAAATATTCAATTTTATAGATTAGTTATTGTATAAATTATAAAATATAGTTATGAATTATATTCATTATATAGACATAAGTAGTTAGATTATATGTTACATATTTAATTATAAAAGTGTTGTTCTTATATTATTAGCAATACACATATATATAATATATATATGTGTGTGTGTGTGTATAATTATAATATATGTGTGTATATATATATTAATATATGAATGAACTATAATTGAGTCAAGCTAACGAGTCGATTCGAGCATAAACAAGCGAGTCTTAACAAGTTTTAATCTAGTCGAGTTTTATCGGATAGGTATCATTTATTAATTGAGTGGGTATCTGTTTTCATGAGCGAATTTTTTTTTTTACGAGTCGAGTTCGATTCGAGTTTAACCAAACGAGTACCGAGCAGGCTATCGAATAGCCTAGTTCATTTAAAACCCTAGGCTGGATGGAACACAACTGCAAGATTGATACCCATTTAATGTATTTTTTGTATTCCAAGGACATATAGTGATTGATAATGTATTTTTTGTGAGATGAGTGTAGTTCAATGAGTTTTTGTGTATGGCTCGTGGATTTATTGTTTATTGGTCATGAACATAGTTTGAACACTCTTTTATGATGAATGTTGAGTTAAATTTTTATTTTTGTTCAGGAATCAATTTACTATTTTGGAGTATTAGCATTGGTCTCACAAAAAAAATCATCAAACTTATACTTTTTACACACTTTCCAAAAAAATATGATCAATTTGAAGGAACTTTTGATAAGTCTACTTACTTTTAAAGATAAAAAGTACTTTTTCACTTTTTTTCACAATTCTTCTCCTCATTTTTTATCAAATATGAAGATATATTTTTGGAAAGTGTGTAAAAAGCACAAATTTGATGATTTATTATGGTGAGACTAATGCCAATACTCCTAAGACCCTATTTAGACTCGAAGACGAGATGAGTTGAGATGAGTTTAGTTTATTTTTTAATATTATTATTATTTTGGAATTTGAAAAATGTATATTGAGATTTAAAAAATGTATATTGGAATTTGAAAAATGTATATAGAAATTTGTGTTTTGTATAAAAAAAAAATTATAAAAATAAAATGATAAAATAGAAGTGAGTTGAACCACTTCTGAATCCAAATTGGAACTTAATCTCTAGTGTGGGGTATGATAAATTTTACTTGTGCGCATGTGATTGATTGATTGTACTAAAGTAGAATAGGCCATTTCATATATTGTGGAGGCCATTTAATTTCAACTATTTTTTTTATTTTTGTGATGATTTTATCCTGTCCGCGCAGCTGTTCTAGTGCATGTTCTAGTTGCTTATAAGTAGAAAAATATGATCCTATTATTGCTAAGCAAAAAAAAAAATGATCCTCTTATTGCTATTTTTATGAGCCATTTAATATGATTCTCTTATTGCTAAGCAAAAATTATATTTTGAGATGCGGCAGGCATCTCTTAATTGAAAGATGTATAAAACCAGGTCCTTTCCTAGAAGCTCATGGGAACTAACATTTGATATTTCAAGCCAAGCATATCATAGTGTGAAAATAAAAGCTCCTAAATAAATAGGAAAATTATAAATAAGATCTTTTTCCATAATAGACTATATATAATAACATTCAAGCTTAACATCAATCCACAATTTCAAAAAAAACCATTACATTAATCAATTCACAATTTCAAACTATCATAAAAATTACATGAAAATTACACCACAGTTTCATAACATCTTTCACTACACTTTCTTGGCACACACATGGTGTATGGATCCAAAGTTTCCCCCTCCCTTCCCAGGCAGACGTTCAATAATTTTAACGTCTTTTGAGAGAAATGATACAAACCAATCGACATCAAAGATCTCTGAAAAGTTACTGCACAATAAAGTAAGAGATTTGTTATCTTGCAATGTAATAACAGAATGCAAATAGATCCAATTTGAATGGATAGAAGTAATTGCAACTTTCAAGTTTCAAAGTGACATTACAGAGCAATACCAACCTGGAATCTTTCCAGGACTTTTGGTCCAAATTTGGAATAACAAGAGTAGCATTTAATATACAGTTAGCGACCACAGCATCTGTAATCTATTAAAGGTAGGTTTGTTAAGCTTGGAATGAGCAGTAATAACATCATTTAAATACTTGTAATCAAGAAGTGGCACAGCAACAAAACATTAGTTAGATGGATGTAGTCACCACACATCATGCCTACAGGATCCCAATACTACAAGCAATATAACTGCAGGGAACAATTAAGAGACTGACTAAGCAACCCAACTTTTATGTGACTAACTCTGCACCTGGATTATGTAAAAAAAAAACGATACCAACTGATAAAGTAAAACAGTATGTCTGTATCTTTCTAACTGAGATGAGCCTAAAAGAAATGTCAGAAAGGATCAAACAAACTTCGGTTGATTCCCTGCATCTTCAAATTACCACTAGTATCTTGAAAGAAAACTGTTAGGTACTTCAAGCCAGCAGAAGCTTTTTTGCCCCAGCAAACATTCATTCCAACGTATAAAAATCTTTCAACCTTCACAAAAGTTCTGCCCCAGCAAACATCCATTCCAACATCTAAAAAAATGTGCAAGAAGATTTTGTTACAAGTTACAACTACTGTATAGAGGCACAAGTCCAGAAAATTGCACTAGTTCTTCGTTGATTCAAGCCCCCGCTGGTTGTTATTGTCAGGTATTGATTGGGATGCGTAATAGCTTCAACCTTTGGAGTAAAATAAGACAGTCCTAAATCAAAATAACCACAGTAGAAAACTAGCGTTCAGCAAAAGCCAATCCGAAAACCAAAGTCGGAAATCTTAGAAACAATACTAAGTAGTTAAATAGTAGGTGGTGACCAGAACCAATAAAATAACTTCCAGAAACAAGAAAAACCTGGAGCTCTAAAGATCACGAGCCGATTTCCCCCTGCCACTCTAGTGCTCAATGTTCAAAAATACAGTGAGCAGAAACAAGAAATCTCATTAAATATAAAAGATTGAAATTAGTCTCTCAACATCAAAAAACCAACCGGAACACGAAATGACAAAATCCCAACTGCAACATTGTTGCGAATCTTGAGCTACACGCGATGCCCCTTGAAATAAATGGAAACATCCAAACTAGGGTCCCTCAGGTTGACGGCGACGGCTAACGGCAAGACTCAGGCGAGCGGCAACACAGTTGGGCTCATACGACGACAGGGAAGGTTTTCTTCCCTCTTGTTTCGCCCCTTCGCAGCTTGGGAATGGATTTCTAATCTGTTCATGTCCTTTCGACTTTTCCCTCCTTCCGCTGTCTTTTTCAAATTTGGTTATGATGTGATTTTCAATTTTTTTTTTTTTAATAAACTAAGCCGGTTAACGTCAGCTGGGGCGCAACGGGCCAATTAGGGATGTCAAATCGTATTAATGGATCGTATTCGTGTCGTATCAAGACATGTATATTATACTATATAGGTCAACTTTAACCTGATTCGTTAAACTTATCGTGTTAAAATCTCAAACTCTAACTCGATCCGTTGACATAACGTGTCGTATCGTGTCAACCTGTTAGTAAATATTAAGAAATATATTAATACGACATAATATGATTTGTTTCAACCTGTTTATATAAATGAGTTGAATATGTCAAAAATTAACCTGTTTGACTTAATTAAATTTAATATAATTTTATATAAATATTAAAATCATAATATCTATAAAACTAATAACACTAATTATAAGTCTAAATTACAATCTAAATAATAAAATATCAAAATTAAAATTCTAACAAATTTACATTTAAGTATAAGAATATAATTGTAATTTTAACTTTCTTAACGTGTCATAACGGGTTAAAACAAGTTGATCCATTATCAACCCGTTAAGCAATCGTATCATAATGGGTCAACCCGTTTTGACCCGAAATTCGTTAAGACTAAACCTTAACCTGCTATTATCGTGTCGTATTCGTGTTGGGTTAACGGGTCGTGTAAGAAATTGCCACTCTTAAGGCCAATGCCGAGACTCCAGACTCGCGTATCAACTGTTTGTTAAAAAGAAAAAATGATAAGACACAAATATAAATTTGTAAGTGACATATAATATTTTTTTTTAAAAAAGTTAAATATATATAAAACTTATTTTAAAAAAATTAACTTTTTTTTGGTAAGTTCAGAATCGACAAATCCTTTCTCTGATTAGTATTGTTTTGATTTATTGATTATCATTGATCAATAACTTTCGAGTATTAGATAAAACAAAATTAATACAGGGCCTGTATATTATTTGAACATCTACAGCGTACCACAAATATATATATATATATATATATATATATATTCAAGTAATATTTCTCCAAAATCTGAATTCGGAGTAACTGTTCTGCTTCATCTTCACACAATTCTTTAGCTATAAATACCCTCCTCCTTCAGAGCCGTTTGGCAGTTGGCACAAACAATTCTTCTGGTAACAGGAACAAAGATATAAGACAAATTTCGTTTGTTTTCAGAAATAAAATAAGATAAAAATAAAAAATAAAAAAATATATATTATTATAAGATATTTTTTTAATACTAATTTTATATGAAAATTTTAAAAAATAATTTAAGAATTTTAAAAAATTAAATTTTTTATTATATTTTATATAAAAATTTAAAAAATATAATAATATATTTTAAATTTTTGATCTCGTTTATAAAACAAAGAAAGTTACTTTTTTCAGAAGTGCTGTTAATTGCCGGCATTCTCGATCGGTATTTAGGTGGGAATACAATGGCCAGGATTGTGGTGGTTTTCGACTTTGACAAGACGATCATCGACTGTGACAGCGTAACTGGGTGATCGACGAGCTAGGCGCCACCGACATGTTCATCGAGCTCCTCCCTACCATGCCACAGAACTCTCTCATGGTACGTTAATCTTGATTTATTCATGAGAACTAATTCTGGGGATTTTCTTTTTATGTTTTTCTTTTCAAAAGGAAGAAAAATTAACATTCTTACTTTTTGGGAAAAAAAAATTACAGGATAGGATGATGAAGGAGCTCCATGATGAAGGAAGAACCATCGAGTACGTTGAGGAAGTTCTCAAACGGACACCGATACGTTAATTAGAAAATACGAGCATCAAATTCCAGCAATCAGATGTAACAGGCGACCAACAGCAACGTAAGCAAAATAAATCAGCTACATCATTTTGGAAATCTCTATTTTGCTTAAGTGTCAAAATTTGATTGGAGCGTTGTTTTTTGCCCAAGTGCAATAAGATAGTCAGCGGCATTACTCTATATTTTTTTCTTGATTTATTTTATTATATTTTAGTTCTTTTTATTGTATTTTTTATCATCTATAATCTATAGATGTTTTACCTAAACTTTTTTCTATATTTTTTTTTATTACTGTAACAAGTTAATTTAAAGATTCTTTTTAAGATTCAATCAATTTTCTATCCTTCTCTTCTTTTTTAAGTTTTTCACATCTAGATGTATATTTTCTATTAAACATATTTCATAGTAAAAAAACAATACCTATTATATAAATTTTACTATGCTTATGAATATTTTAGAATAAAATAAATATTAGAGAGGCGTTGGAGCCGATCAGGTTGTTTCCAACGTCAAAAGGCTATTTTTTGATGATAAATATACTAAAATAAAATAAAATATAATAAAAAATATGATAAAAAACAATAAGAAATATAATGAAAAAATAAAATAAGAAAAAATCATAAAAAATATGATAAAAAAATAAAAACATAATAAAAATATAATAAAAAATAAAATAAAGATGAATTTTAAAGACATTCGACTTTGGACTGTAGCCCATCGTTACCGAAGGTGACGGACTGCTTTTAACGAGGGATTCAGTCAGACCGACCCCAAGAAGTCTCTAAATATTAATATAAAATAATTGAACCTAATTTAATAAATGAGCTTCACTTTAATATAAAATTGTTTATCTGTATAATAAAATTGTTAATTTGTATAATAAAATAAAGTATATTAATAGTAATAATTGAAATAAAAAAAATTAATATTGAAGAAACTGAAAAAAATAAAACAGAATTTGAAAAAAAATAAAATTAAGGCATCGCATGATTTGTGATTCAGCCCCGTTTGAATTCGGATATAAAATGAATTGAGATGAGTTTATTTTATTTTTTAATATTATTATTATTTTGAAATTTGAAAATGTATATTGAAATTTAAAAAAAGTATATTGGGATTTGAAAAATATGTATTAGAATTTAAAAAAATATATATAAAAAATTATAAAAATATAAGAATAAAATAAAAATAAATTGAATAATTCATTTCCTGAATCGAAACGAGAACTCAATTGCATGTAAACCGGCGTCCTTTCAATTTGAGTGTAGAATTTGAAGAAGGCAAGAAGAAAGAAAATATTATGTAGTGTAGTCGTACTATCACAAACGAGTAGACTGTAGTCTGTACAGTATGTACGTGGCTGTTTTACAGTCATCTGTCCATCAACACATGTATGTATACAGTATATAAGTTAAAACAAAAGTTTAAATTTTCAGAAACTTTACCTTCTTCCGTCTTCGATGCGGATACAGTAGCAATATAATGCGAAAAAGGATAAATATACAATAAATTTTATAATAATTTATATAATACATGATAAAATTAAAAATATTTTTATAAACTGTTATTAAAATTAATAACAGATTACAAAAATATTCTCACTTTTATATTTGTATTATATAAATTATTGTATAAAGTATTATGTATATATCATATCTCTTTATAGAGAAGAGATACTTCCAATAAAGCCTCAAGTGATACAGCGACGGGAGAGACTTCCAGAGCCAAATTCAAGCTAGCAAGATAGAAATAAGATAGACTAAAGTCGAGATTAGAAATTAGAGTGGAAAGAGAAGAAATAAACTTTGTAAATTTCAAATATGAAAAGAGAGTTTTTATGTTCTGAAATTTGTTTGATAGATGAATTACCGCGTTCTTTTAATTTATTGTGAATTTTGGTTTTTTCAAGTGAAATTGTAGAGTTTATCTAAAATCTATTAAACACAAATTATAATGATCACCCTTCATCGTTTTGTGATTATTCTTTATTTGAAAAACTTTTTAAATATAAAGGCAAAAATAATTATTAGTTTAATTTCCTATTAAAAAACCTGCATTTTACTTAGATGCGCCATGAATGTTCCCCCTTAATCATTGATAAAAGTACGTAATATTTCCAAATTGTACTACTTAGGGGTGCACTCACTCAACAAATTATTTGTTTGCAGTTAAAAATAAAATAAACAATATTTTAGCTAAGAAATCAACGAATTAAATCACGATAATTTGATGTAATGCGCCTTTAGATGATAAACAAGAGTGATATTGAATCACGATAATTTGATGTAATGCGCCTTTAGAAATCAACGAATAATTGGTTGCGAGTGGATTTTATACATAAAGTTCAATCTCCTGTAAAGGTTTCATCTCCCGATGCCTGGGTGAGTGAACTGTTGGGACCCACTAGTTTATGGAGGGATGAGCTTATTGATGATATATTTTGGTCTAATAAAGCGAAAATTATAAAAGGAATTACAACCAATACTTAAAGAACAGATGATAGATAAATTTAGGGTTCTTCAATGAATGGTTGGTTTTTTGTTAGATCAATATATTATCTTCAGTGCAAGTTAAAAGTATATATAAGGGAAGGTTCTGGTACAGGACCTATGACAGATTGTTAGAAGAGATTATGGTCTCTAACGGTACCTAATGTAGTCAAATTGTTTATGTGGAGAGCCATGTGTGATGTGCTGCCTACAAGGGATAATCTGTGTAAGAAAAATATTATAATTTATGCTATTTGCCCGATCTATAAGCAAGAGGATGAATCCATCACACGTCTTATGGTCTTGTATTAGTGCAAGTGATGTATGGGCCGAGACAAGGAGCCCACTTCACAAAGAATCAGGTGGGGTAAGAGATTTCAAATTATTGTGGGAGCTTTTAATTCAAAAGTTTTCTAATATGGTGCTAGAGATGGTGGCATATGTTTTTGGGAAATTTCGGTTGAGAAGGAATAAAGTTGTGTTCGAAAACTCATTTGACAGTCCACAGAAGATTTGGCAGGCGACAAGGTTTGAATTGGAGTGTTTCCATCAATTCCAAAATTGCAACATATCAGTAATAATTCAGAGATATGGTCCAAACCTATGCCCAACTGGTATAAGCTTAATTGGGATGCCTCATATGATGTTAGCAAATTGATTATGGGGGGAGACATTGTTATCAAAGATAGCTGTGGAGAGCTTATTGCAGCAACAGGTTGGTCTAAATTGCATGTTCGATGTCTACTTCAAGCAGAGATTCTGGTGTTGAAAAGAGCCACTGAGTTAATTGTTGAGTTTAGGTTGCAGAGGACTAATTTAGAAGGAGATGCATTGGGTTTAATCAATTATGTGAAATGCAAAGAGATGAACAACTCATGGTATGTTCAGCTAATTGAAGATTTGTAATGCTTTTTCTATGATGAACAATTGTGGTAGATTCATTTTATCAACAGAAAAGGTAATCAAGCTGCTCATAATTTGGCTAAATTAGCTATTAATTTTGGTGAAGAGTTGATTTGGATAGAAGAGGGACCAAGCAAGTTGATGCTTTGTATAGATTGTGTGAAATTGTAACATCTCTTTGTTGATTAATGAAAAGAAGTAGAATGTTTGTTGTTTCAAAAAAAAAATATATATCACTAATATTAAATATTCTTAATAATTTCTTTTCCTTTCTAAGTAGAGGTTTTCTCAGCCTATCCTAGTACAAGTCATGCATGCTATCAATATGGCAAAAAATTTGGAAACTCTATACAAGAACATGTTGTTGTCTAGAAAAGAGAATGGTAAGTTACAAGTGGAGCTTATATTCATAGAATCAACAATCACACGTGGGAAAAGATGTTTCTTGCAGTCCTTATTAATAGAGCTATAATCGAGAGGTCTTCAAAAATACAAAGGCCTTCATAAATACATTGAGGTAAATATGGCAGTCCACCATATTGATAGCATGTATGATTTAGCCTTTGAGTCTTCCCTACTTTCAACCGATTCACTATCTTTTAGTTGACGATTGTTTTTTCTTAAAAATTGGCCTACCTTTACTGCGAACAACAATAGGACCTTTTAATTTATCAGACCTTCTTGTCACCTCTAATGACTCAATACAATGGGTATCACACATTGGCCGACAAAGTTTTGAATATCGTATCAAAAGTCGTATCAATCAAGGCACTGGAACAAAATATTTCGATACGAATATCGTGTCATGTACCATTTTGAAATAGTCTATATATGAATAACTTATATACTGCTATAGATACACAAGAATTCCACAAAAAAATCTCACATATTAACATGGCATAATGCCACATCATTATTTTTTTTTCTGTCCAAAATAAAGAGTTCCTAACATTTGTAGAGTTCCTAATATCTTCACCAAAAATTCTTCAGACTTCATAGGCATGCCCAACGTCCTACAAGTAGTCTCTAGCAAGAGAAAAATAGACCCCTGCAAATATTCTCTGGTTTCCTCTTCCATTCTCTGGTTTCTCATTTCTTTATTCTCACTTTTTTTTTTCTGTTTGTAGCTATTGGATAGAATATTAAAAATTTGTGTAAATAAAATTTTAAAATTCTTCACTTGCAGAAAGGATAGAATTCTCATGTTCTTCCTTTGTACAAATAATTTTTTACAACTATATTCTTCACCTTAGAATTGTCAAACTATATGGGCTACAATTAAATAAAAGCTATCTCAGGATCAGAGAATATGGCAATGAATAAATTTGACTAAACTTTCTCCTTGACAGAAATGGAAAAGGTAATTTTTCTATTGAACTGTAACTCAAGCTACAATGTGCACCCTCAAACAATAAAAATGACCATTCACCTTCAAACTATTAAAAGATTGCAATGTGCAAAGATCTAATCATCGACAATATACAAACTACAATCATTGTTGACGGGTTGTGGGCAACGACAACAGCGACAATCTAGTTATGGGCAATAGAGAGGAGAGCAGTGATAGTGGGCTGAAAGAGGGATAGTAGGGGAAGAGGGAGAGCGAGGGAAAGAGGAGAAAAAACGTAAAATTTTCGTGGCGGGTGGAACGGAGAGAGAGCAGAGATGGGGATTCAATAAAAAAGGGACACCTCATTATGTAGGATTTGTTTGTAGGTTTTGTTTATGGTTCTAGTGTTTTTCATATATATATATATACTGCACGCATAAACTATAAAAAGATAAAATTACTATTCATTTTGTGGTTCATACAAACAAAATATACCTTAATAATCTATCGAAATTCAGTATTTCGGTCAGTACCAGCCGAAATGGTTGAAAAAATAGGACGAAACAAAATATACCATTTTGTGTATTAGCTAGGTAGCTGGTACAGCACATTTTCGATATAAAGGTCGATACGGTATGAAATCAACATTGTTGACTAGACCACAACCCGCTTCAACTTCAACTTACTTAATTGGATCATCAACTTCGCACAACCTTCACCTAAGGTGCCTGCAATAAAAGAAATCTCATAAAAAAGCCTTGTTCAATTTGTTCACTCGTTGGGCATTTAGACTATAACTCAGGTCATCACAGCTATTTCAGACAAGTGTGTAATCTCATTTCAAGTCTTTCATCCACCTATCAAGTATGTATTGTCCAGGCACCTCTTCCTTTATCATGGAGTGTCAACACACGAATGATATATCTACACAACATGCCTTTAAGAATAAACAACTGGCATGTGCAACTTGTTTCGCACTCTTCCTTGTTAAACTTAACAACATATTTTGTACATTTTCAAAACTCATCCATAACTTGGACCTGATCAGCCACATAATATGTAAAAATCCCTCCTTCACTTCAAACCATTGATGCACAATAATAAATCAAACCTCTTAACTTTTTTTGAACTTCTTTAAGTTTTGCATTTGTATAAACTGCTTAGAACTATCTCTTAATACTATAAAAAGAAATTCACAGAATTTGTGTGTGGAATGAACTAAAGTCAACTGTAAGTTCATTATCATTCTTGCGTCTAAGTGCATTATCATATTGATCTACAAACTGCTTTAAAGTTGTTTTTAAATTTACGTACTTATCAAAGAACGCATCCATACTCTTGCTTCTTTGAGTAGATAACATTCCTACTCAAAATGCAATTCTAACGTATACTGGCACCCACTAATGACGCTCAGAATATAACTACTCAAGCTATGAATTATCATACAGATAAAAAATGTCAAGAAGTTTCAGCCAACACTTGTCAAATTTATTATGACTCAATGTGTCATAAACACACCTGTATAAACAATGCAAAAATCAGTGATCGAATAACCCATTCAAGAAAATAACAAAACATTCAAGAAATAATCAAGAACAAAGCAAATGCTTGTGCAGCTAACTTTTGATCAACGTATTGATTGTACACTCCAAATTTTTCGAGAACTTTTTTCATTATATTCCACAAGAAAAATTGGTGTCGAGATTTTGCAAATACCTTTACAATTGCATTTTGCATAGTTTTATCTTTGTCTGTTATTATGGCTTATAGTGCATAGTCATTCATGCACTTAAGCAATTATTCAAATAACGAAACAAACGTGTCTGTATCCTTCCTATAAATCAAGCCAAATCCAAACAGAATCGATTGACAATGATGATTAGCTCCCACAAAAGGAGCAAATGTCATATTGCATGCATTAATCAAATACGTCATGTCGAAAGTTGTTACATCACCAAATGATTCATATACAGCTCTACTATGGGCATCTACCCAAAATACACTCTCCAATCTGGTTTCATCATCAATGTCCATAACATAATAGAAACCATCATTTTGTGACCGCACACGAGTAAAATAGTTTTGTGGTGTATCAACAGCTCCTAACCCAAGTCAAAGTAGTCTCACCTCACATATGTAATTACATGCATCTTTCTCTCCAAATGTGAGATTCTCATATTCTCCTGCCTCAACAACGCTTGCTCAATTGAATATCAACCGTATCATTGTATTCTAGTCTTCTCTTGCTTTACTCATCTAACCTCTTATGACATCTAATATATGTTGCTTTTTTAAGATCGAGAGCATGCCTGTGCTTAAGGACAATATGGGTCAAACAAAACTCTCACTAGAAATGTAATATGGCATTGATTTTTGCCTTGCACGTGTTATGTTCGATCGGCCTTGGTTTAAAAATATTTGATGTTGTGCTTACTAATGTGTCTTGACAGACACAAATAAGGGTAAAATACCTTATTTTCCTATCATCACTGATTTTTGAATTTCACTTTGTCACTCTGAACCCAACGTGCTTTGCATACCTTGTCTAGTATACTCTTACTTTCTCAACTGATAAAAATGACATTTTCACCTTTGGCTCTTCAACAACATCCTTATTTCCAGCATTTTGTTCCATCTCTAAATAAACATAATTAACAAATAAAAATAATAACCCAGTATAGAACAAAAAATCAATGAAGCATATAAAAAAAGTCGATGCTACATCAAATATGGCATACATATAGCAAAAATACACACATCACAAATCTAATGCATTTTTATATATATAATCAATGAATTTTATAGAAGGCAAACTTGAAATTGTGAATTTATCATTTGTATTAATTTTAAATTAACTTTAATTATGGGTCAAAACTTCTCGTTCATTGTGCAATGTTAAGAAAAATTATTATTTAACTTTGTTTGGTCTCACTTTAAGTTAAATACACATACTTGGTCTTTGAGAAAAATATGCTTGTAAGTTAACAAATATGATTATAAGCATAATTTATCGTATTATTTAATTAGCACATGTATTAATTTTTTTTATTTCACTTGTTTTAACTTTAATTATGAGTCAAAACATCTGGTGCATTGTGGGAAGTTAAAGAAATACTACTTAATTATGTTTGGTTTCAATTATAAGTTAAATACAGATACTTGGTTTATGAGAAAATTATATATTAAAATATATGATTATAAGTTAACTAATATGCATTTAAGCATCATTATCATATTATTTAATTAGGATATGTATTAAAGTTAACTCATTTGGATTCACTTGTGTTTACATAAAAAAGTTTTTAACTTACAAGTGAACCAGATGTGTTTTTTTTTTACCCATACTTAATTTAAGATTTGTATTGATTTTGGTTTAACTTTAATTATGTTTGTATTTTCTTAAACAACATTCACTTGTACTAGTGGCAAATATACATATGGTTCATTATGCAAACATATTCAACCGATTATACAATCAAAAATGAGAATTATAATAAATAAAAAATTAAATTTACTTGTGAATGTTAAACTTATTACACAACGAAAAAATCATTACATTAAATTTCCTTGTTAAGGAATCAAACTCAATCTACAAAGTGACAAATACACAAGAAAGCTCATTGTAAACTGGTTACACAAGTAAAAGTGAGAATTTTATTACACGAGCAACTCATTTATTCATACCACAAGAAACTTGATGCAGAGGCACGACCAAGGTGAGACAATTATCCTCATTGTAGGTGGTGCATTGTGGAGGTTGGCTCAAGAGTTAGGCTTATTGTTTAGGCTCAATGTCAGTTGTGCTCGAGGAGTGGGCTCGAGAGTTGGGCTTGTTGTTTGGGCTCTAAGAGTTGGCTCGACTTCATTTGCCTTTAAGTGGTGGACTTGACGGTGGCAATCCATAAACACATACGGGAAACGGATGTCATCGAAGTTATAAGGAACGAATGTGAGAGAGAGAGAGAGAGAGAGAGAGATAAAAGAGAGAGATTATTAGAAATGGTTGGGTGTTTTGGCGCCATTTGAAATTTCTTTTCTTTTCATGCTTTTGATGGGACAATAGCTAAAAGCCTAGGAGCATAAGCTATTAGAAAATTAAGTCAAAAACTTCAGAAGAAAAGCCCATTAGGCAGAGAAGTTGCCAGCAATAGAAAAAGAAAAAGCAATAACCACGTCGGATACTTAGTAAACTGATAGTAGTTAGTGGTAAGGGTATCATAACCTAGAAGAAAAAGTCTGAGAAAAAAAGCAAGAGAACAGGAATATCTAGGATACCGATGGAAAAAAGAAATAGAGAATAAAACGTGGAGAACACGATGAACTGCGAGGAGTAGTTTTTTCAATCTTTATTTTCTTTCATTCCTCTTAGAAAAATATGTTGAATTCGTTGATATTGAATTTAATTTTTAGCATGAACTAAATTCTCTTTACTCTAGGAAAGTGATGTAATCTAGTTTCAAATTTGCTTGCTTTCATATGCTAATTTGAAGTAATTCTTTTCTATATTTGTCTAATTTATTTTGAGTTTATTGCTTTGAATTAATGACTACTGATTAGATGATTTTGATCTTGTAATTTGCTATTAAAATAGGGAATTATAGGATAGAACTTTGATATTTCCGCATAGGTAAATATAGAGATCAAAAGACTTATATAAACCTATGTAATCTTAAAATTGTTGGTCTTAATACTTTCTTACTTTGTTAATTTGCATACTCTTGTATAAAATAATGAAAAATAATATTTTTAATTGACTATCGAAAGAGGCTTATGGATGAGTTTGAGATTTTGCTAGCAAGAGAGAATTAAATTCAATTAGTTAGAAGATAAAAGTATAGTGAAGGATAAGGTGAAACCGATTTCCTAGAAATCCTTTTTCTCATTGATTAGATTATAAAACTACAACTTTCTTTCTTTTGGATATTTTCTTTGAATTGATTTTATTTCAAATTGCAATTACAAAAAAATCTTAGTAACTTTTTAAAATAAAGTCAAGATTAGTATAATTTCGATATTTGTCAAAAATAAGTAACCAATTGCTGAGTATAATACTCTTATCAATACTTTACTATAGAACTATGCTACTATGCACTTTCAATTTTGCACCAATCAGAGAGCATATTGTCCTTGATGCAATAGAGATTAAGGGGCTAGCTATCCTTTGAGGGCTTCAACATAATGTAGATTTGGATATTCATCATCTTTTGATTGAGAGAAAAAAAAATAGTTCTTTTGGCATAAATGTTATTTCCATCCTTATTTTTCGTTATGATTATTGTATATTGCTAGCTGTATTTTTAATATGCATTGCATATTAATTATCATATACGAGACTATGTAACCTTGTGTTACATGTCCCGATACTTTAAGTTACTATTACATCCTGGACAGAGGTTAGGGACGTCACATATGTGCTTGTGTTGGTGCTTGCTAGATATGACATGGTGTTAAGGGTTTATTGGTTGAAGGATTTGAATCCAGTTTTTTGAGATTCTATGAATATATCCACGGAGTTTCATTATGTAGCAAAATATTCTGTCTCAAGGGACTCAATCTCTGTACCCCAATGGAGGAAGGGAATTTGAACAGCAACAAGTTAGAAAAGAGAGAGATTTGTTGCTTCAGCTACTAAAAAATGAAAATAATTAGTGGCCTGAAAAACTGCCCAACCCATTTTGAACCTACAATAATTAGTACAATGACGTCTTTGGAAAACCTAAAGGCCTGGCCCATATAGAACTCATGACCATGTAACTACTATGCAACCTAACACTCACACCAATTTTTATAAGGACTTATAGGTATCCATATTTTCAAAAAGATGCAATAGAGAAATTTGTGAGGACGTTGTTGGGTACTAGAGTAATTAAACTAAGTCAAAGCTCTTATTGATCTCTAATATTGTTAGTAAGAAAGGCTAATGGATCATGGACTATATGTGTGGACTATAGGACTTTAAATAAAGTGACTATAAATGATAAATACTTCATTCTTGTTGTGAAGGAATTATTAGATGAACTAAAATGGGCAGAGTGGTTTTTTAATCTAGATTTGTGTTCTAGCTACCATCAGATTAGAATAAATGCTGAAATAATCCTACAACTGCTTTTAGGACTCATAAAGGTACTATCAATTCTGATTATACCATTTAGGCTAACCAATAACCCATTCACCTTCCAAAGTCTCATGAATTAGATTTTTAAACCTCACCAAAGAAAATTCATTATAGTATTTTTTATGACATATTGTTCTATACTTTGAGGATCATTTGGATATTCTAGAAATTTTAAAATAGCACTGGCTGTTGGCCAAACTTTCTAAATGTAGATTTACCAGCAAGGAAGTGGCCTACTTAGGGCACTTAAATTTTGTAAAAGAGGTAAGACTACAAAGGAATGACCCCTCCCTAATTCTCTTAAATTCCTAAGAGGGTTTCTTAGCTTAACTGGAAACTATAGAAGGTTTATCAAAGGGTCTAAGGGCACAACTGAGCCTCTCACCAATTTGTTGAAAAAGAATCAAATTATATGAGTTAGCCAATGAAGCATTCTATGAGTTGAAAAGAGCAGTCATAAGACCACCAAGCCTAGCCTTACTAGATTTTTTCCTACCATTCACAATAGAACATAATTCCTCAAGAACAGCCATAAGGGCTATGTTAATGCAAAAAATAAATGCCAATTGTATATTTCAATTAAGGGCTCAAGAGTAGGATCCTAACTTGGTCTACCTAAGAGAATAAGCTTTATGCTCTCGTAGGAACAATACAAAAGCGAAGACTTATCTTGTAGGCAGTCTTTTATAATGAGAGCATACTACCAAAGATTAAGATACTTATTAGAGCAACAAGTAGGGACCCCATTATAACAAAAATGGGTCTCCAAACTCTTGGTGTATGACTTAGTGGTGAAATTTAAAAAGAGGTAAGAGAACAAGATTGATGATGCCTTTTTTGGGAAGTAGAGGCTAGTCTTTCAACACTATCCCTTTCCATCACTGAATGATAAGAAAAAATAAAAGTAGAATATATTAATGATCCTTATATCTTGTGTTTGGTTATTCAACAACAAGAGGGCACTTGGCCTCAGAAATCTTTTAATAAAGGGAGCTTGATTCTTTATAAATAGAGAATAGTTGTATCTAATTATGAAGATTTGAGGGTGAAATTATTATAGAAATTGCATAAAAGCCCTTTGGCAGGGGCATTCTGGTTATGACAAAATACTACATCGAGTAAATAAGAAATTGTTTTGGCCAAGGTTAAAGGCTAACACCAAGAGATTCATCAGTGAGTGTGAACATAGATTAGATGAAGTCAAGTGGTCTCTTACAACTCCTCTCTATCCCTTCTCCCTTCACCTTTCGCCCTTCACTTCCATGGACTCGTATCACCATGGATTTTGTGAAAGGACTACCATTGTCTCAAGAGTACAATAGTTTGTGAGTAGTAGTATACCAACTTACAAAATATGCCTAATTCATACTCCATACCCACACTTTTTCAGCTAGAACTGTGGCCTAACTGTTCATGAATCACATTCTAGAATTGTATGGGATGTCCCATTTTATTGTTTTAGATCAAGGAACATTCACTAGCCTCTTTTGGCAAGGGCTTTTTACATCGCAGAAAACTCAATTGGATCTTTGTAACCTATAATTCCAGTCACCAATTGGAAATGATTGAATATACCTGGACTAATTTAGAAAGTGATTCTTATTTTTCGACCCACGAGAAGACCAAAGAGAAAAAGAAAAAAAAGACAGAGAGCGTAAAATCATCTACTTTTCAAGTAACTTACGAGCTATATTTCTTTTAGTAACTTTGCTAGATCAGTATTTGACATTTCTAAACTCAAATAGTTATCATCTTAATATTTATCACAACTAGCATATTAAATTTGAAGTTTAAAATAATATATATGTACATTCTTTATATTATATTTGAGAACAACGATTAAGATTTAAGATAACAAAAATGATAAGAGTTACTGCTTATTTACAACTTTAATATAATCGGTGTTTAAAAATTAATTTTTCTATCCTTTTGAACTGTGGAATGTCAAATCATATGTTTGAGTTAAAGTCAAAAAATTATTATATTAATATTAACTGTCTTAAAATTGTGTATGAGTTGTAACAGTATTTACTCTTAAGATAATGACAACATTACTTTGAAACATGGCTTTTGTTTATCAATCTTTCTGACGTGCTCTTGTGAAACCAATGTAGAAAATATTGAAAAATATAATCATTTAATAACAATTTGACATTCTAAACAAATACTAAATGCTATGTCTCACTTCACATTCTAAACATGTTCTTCTATATATATATATATATTTTATATATTTGTCTACCCATTATCTTTTTCTTCTTTCTTCTTTTTTTACTTGGTAGTAAAACATCCATTTTTTGGGGGCTCTAGCTAGAATAGTGAAAAGGCCCAAAATTAAAGGTCATTTTGTGTTGTATTGGGCCTTAGCCTAGCTCCATTAATGGGCCTGATGTCTTCGGGCTTCCTCGCCTCTCCATTCTTTTTGTTTCGCCGTATGTGTCACGGCCGATCTCATTCAAGACCCCAAAAGGCAAGTCAAGTCAAAGAAGACCTACTAGTTGCCCATTGGAAACAGCTATCCACGCGGCAAATAACGATTGGCTTGAACAACATAAAGCGTGTTCTCATTGGCCAGTTTTTGACAAGAACACGTTGCAAAGCGTAGGTTCCGTCTTTTGGGGTCCAGCCCAGTTCTCTGAGAGGAACTCCAAAAAGCCGGAGTGCCGAACCACACACAGAGATCCGATTCTTCCCTCGATCTCCAGAGTTCCCTATGGCGCATCGAAGGACAAAGCTCTTGTTCCTCCTTTGCGCTCTATGCTACGCTATCGCTGCCATTGCAGGGTTGGACGTCATCTCTCTCTCTCTCTCTTTCTCTCTCTCAAATGTTAGTGTGATGAATTGTGTTGTTGCGATGCTTAAATTTTCTTTGGTTTTCCGGCCAGGAAGAGCTACTATGATACACTGCAAGTGCCGCGTGGTGCCTCGGACGACCAGATCAAGAGGGCGTATAGAAAGCTCGCGTTGAAGTACCATCCCGACAAGAACCAGGGAAATGAGGAGGCTAATAAGCGATTCGCCGAAATTAACAACGGTATGTACTAAAACAAAGCTTTATTTATATTTTTAATCAATCCTAGTTGTTTTCTTTGATTACTTAAGTAGTAGGTGCCGATAATTAGTCCCTTCGGTTTCACTATGATTATTATTTGTTGATAGCATACGAAGTGTTGTCGGATAACGAGAAGAGGAATATATACGATAAGTATGGGGAAGAGGGGCTGAAACAACATGCAGCTAGTGGGGGAGGCAGAGGTGGCGGAATGGGAATGAACATCCAAGATATTTTTAGTCAGTGAGTCTTTCTTTTTAAGTAATTTTTCTTTTTGAGATTTTGAATGCTCGGTAATAAAGTTGAATTTTTTTCGAAGTGGAAGTTTGAATTACTGGGATTGAATTACTGTTCAAGTTGTGAAAAGGATCGGTGTTCGTCTTTTTGGTTTTTTTTTTTTTGGTGTAGTGTATAAAGCATAAAACTAATTTATTGGTATTTCAATGGTTATCATTGGCTGGCATTTGATAAAATTTAAGATGAAAGGATGGCCCGCAAAGTTTGATCTGCTATAGCATTACATGATCTATTAGGTTCATCAGGGTGAGTTCACGATATCTGTTATTTTACGTGACTATTGTTGTCATTAACTTCACTTGGAAAGCTATTATTGTAGGTGAAAGAAAGTTTATTGTGGTGGCGCGATTATCTATAGGAGTATAGTGATATGGCAGATTGATTTCCTTTGTCATTGTAGTGGCATTCGATATATCTTGTGTAGTCTTGTGTAGCATGTGTCAACCATGTGTCTCTTTATAACTGACGTGAGATCATCTTCTAGGTTTTTTGGTGGGGGCCAAGCGGAGGATGACGAAGAAAAAGTTGTTAAAGGTGATGATGTGATCATTGACTTGGATGCAAGTTTGGAAGATTTATATATGGGAGGATCATTGAAGGTAATCTTGTGTTCGATATGTAATTTAGAGCATGTATGTCCTCAAGGAAGTGCATAATAGTCCTGAGAATTACTTTATATATGGGAGGAGAAATTTTTTGTGACATTGGCTATATAGCCAGAAATGGCGGAAAGGTCTAACTAAGGAAGTGCATACCAGTTCTGAGAATTACTTTATATTACTTTATGGGAATCATCAAATTACTTACCAGTATTCATGAGCTCCCCATATAAGAATTTAAAAATGTAAATCACTGAACTGCATTTACCCCAAGAATCAAGTACTACATATTTTTATGTGCTGTTGTTTGGTTTTTGTCCTTCTTTAGGGCATTTTTGGACACTTATGAGTATTTCAAAATTTTATGAATAGTAGTGAAATGGTTTGAGTGAAGATGGTTTGTTGAATTTTGGGAAATGAGATAGAAAAGGTTGAATTAAAATATTATAGTTAAAATATTGTTTAAATTTAATTTTTAATATTATTTTTTGAAGTTTGCCAAAGGTGTATTGATTTTGGTGTTTTGTTTTGAAGTTTATAAAAGTTTTATATTAATTTTTGTGTTTGCATAATATGAAAAGTTCCTAAGAATTTGATTAGGTAATTGATTATATGAAAAAATTAAAAATTCGATTTGAAAAGTGTTTTGTGTTTGAATGATGTTTGGGAATGAAATTATGAGAAGTTTTGAGAATTCTTGTAGTGGCCTAACTTGCCCCTTAATCTCATTTCACGTCTTCTAGTGGTGGGGGGTTTTGGTGGTGTTTTGGGTGGGTTGGAGAGGTAATCAAGTTTTCAGAAATGAGATGAGATGAGATGAGATGAGATAAAAGTGAAAAAAAGAATAAAATATTGGTGTGATATATTTTTTCAATATTAGTTTTGTTTTGGGATTTGAAAAAGTGGTTTTAGAATTTGAAAAAGTTGAATTTTTTATTATATTTTATATGGAGATTTGAAAAAGTGTAATGATGAGTTTGAGGTTTTGGTTTTGTCCCCCAAAACGAACATGCCCTTAATTTCATTTTTTGATCTGGGCCAGTAGTTCTCCTTGTGTCCTGACTTAATTTGTAGAGATGGTTAAAACAAACAATTATATACAAGTGATTAAGCGGGACTTTCTTCTTTTAAATGATCCTTTACATATGATTTATCAGGTTTGGCGGGAGAAAAACATTTTAAAGCCAGCCCCAGGCAAGAGACGCTGTAACTGTAGAAATGAGGTATATCACAAGCAAATTGGCCCAGGGATGTTCCAACAGATGACTGAGCAGGTATACGATGGCTCTAACAATTCTTCAAAGAAAGTCTTTTGAAGTGTTTGCCATTGTTTTCCCTTATATCTAGTTTGCAGACAGCATTAGTGATTTTTTTTTATTTGGCTACGGTTGATGCCTTTGTTTAGCTTCAAATTATGTTCTTGTACACTGCAGTGGCATAATCACTTGTGATTCTTTTGTCTCCAACTCTTGGTTGACCATTATCCCTTGGATGCTCTTTCCTTCATTATTACTTTTTTTGTTTTGCATTGTCAGGTCTGTGAACAGTGCCCAAATGTCAAATATGTACGTGAGGGATATTTTGTCACCGTTGATGTTGAGAAAGGGATGCAGGATGGTCAAGTATGCTTTTAGATTTTTCAATTTTAAGCTTTGTTATGGCTTATTTAGTTCAGATCAATAACTTTACAATCTTTAGTTTGTACTTCTCTTGCATATCATCGGCAATGATATTCATGTTAATTATATGCCAAAAAAGAAAGAAAGAACAAAAAGAACAACATGATTGATCTCTGCCCCCCTCCCCCTTCTCACTTTTTCTCTTCCAAAATCATGGTTGTGTTAAAACTAATCTGGAAGCAGAGAACAACTGTATAAGCTTACTCTTAATTAATAATTTAAAATTGTTGTGAATATGATATTCGTTGATTGCAGAATAACAATTTACATGCTTTTCTCAGGAGGTTGTTTTCTATGAAGATGGTGAGCCTGTAATAGATGGAGAAGCGGGAGATTTAAGGGTTAGCTCTTTTTAACAATGGTTTATAGATTGGTATTATGCATCTACTGTCAACTGACATTATGTACTAATTTTTGGGCAGTTTCGCATCCGCACAGCACCCCATGATCGCTTTAGAAGAGAAGGCAATGACTTGCACACAACTGTCACCATAACACTGGTAACACTGAATTTAATTTCTGTGCATATCAATAGCTGGCTTTGCATTGGATTTTCTTAGTGTAAATTAAGTTAACATCTTCAGTTTAATGTGTTAAGACCATCTACATCTATCATTGTATTGCATGGCATACCTGAGACCTCGCAAACAACAACGCTCCTTCCCCATATGGAGTTCGGAACCCAAAGGCAATCGTTGAGTGAACTGTATCTTCTTTGTGTTAGTTGACCTAAGCCGCACCATTACTGCTGGGGTGGGGCTCGGCCTCCGAACCGTACTTGAGACGAGTTTCTGCCTCATACAGCTCGGGCCGAAGACCGGGGGAAGTTTAGGAAAGATGGGGAGACCCAGCAGCTGCCGGTCGGGGCGGGGATAAGCTTGCTTCTTCACAAGCCCCCAAAAAAAACCGATCCTATAGCGCTAGCGCTTCGCGTTCTTTCTATTCCATCCCATTTCATTTCGGGACCCTTCTTACTTTCTTTGTTCTCTCTATATTAAGAATTCAAATGACGATCCTAACTCTTGTTTATTGTCTCCACAAAGAAGGGAAGATGCTTGTTAGGTTTACTGAGCCTAAAGAAACCTGATTTGGGTTTTTGATAAATTTCTGCCTGAGTATAATAGTTGTTGCTGGTCTGAGCAAACATCAGACTTGGGCATTCACATTTTTCAGTTTCTTTTTCTCACTTTTCTTGTCTTAAAAGTGCCAAGTCCTTTGTATACTTCCTCTCTTTTATATACTTCCTGTGTATACGGGTTTTGCCTAGTTGCATTTAATCAATAAAGATTATTACTTATCAAAAAAGAAAAAAAGTGCCAAGTCCTTATAAATCATGTGGGGCTGATTTTCTTTATTTTTTTCCAGCTTCAAGCTCTAGTTGGTTTTGAGAAGAGCATCAAACATCTTGATGACCATTTGGTTGACATCAGTACAAAGGTAAGGAAGTTCATATCATCAAACTCCATTTTATATAACTAAGATCAGTAGCTTAGTGGGTGGAAGAAAATCCTATTAGCAACTTGCCTGACATGACTGCTTTAACTGCTCAGGGAATTACTAAGCCCAAGGAAGTGAGGAAGTTAAAAGGGGAGGGGATGCCGTTGCATTTTAGCACAAAGAAAGGCGATCTTTACATAACATTTGAGGTTTTATTCCCAACATCTCTAAAAGAGGACCAGAAGAAGAAGATCAAAGAAGTTCTTGGTTAGAATATAGGTGAAATGTTTTTGTTTGGGTTCAAAGATGTACCCAATGTAACATGATGATGATATTATAGAAAATTCGGCGGACCCTGAGGTTTTTCCTTTTTCTGTTAACACTTATTGTTCTAGTATATTTCTAAGATGTTTTAGCTGTAATCATTGAAGCCATTTGGCATACAAGTTTTCCCTCGTTAGCGGCATGGTTTCTCATTGTTTTAAGGGGAACTATAATAGGAAATGAAAAGGTACTAAATTTACCGATGGGGCGAGCATTCATTTCATAGCATTCTGCATATGTAGGTGCTGACTTTGAACATAATTTTGATAAGAAAAACTTATGTTTCAAAATTTTATCAAAGATCAAGCAGGTCCATATCATACGTACTGTGGTCACAAAAGCCCACCAAGGAGTAGGCTAGTTTAATTCTCACAGAACCAATAGAGTTGGACGTGTGAGCATTGGATTGGACATCGCCTTGGCCCTTGGATTTGGAAAAGTTCAAGGCCTTGATTTGGGTGGGCGTCAGATAGCTCGGAGAGTCTGGAAGGACTACCTACTGGCTACTACACAAAGGTTTTTTTTTTTTTAAATATTAATTATGTCTTTTGTTTGTGTGTTTTTATTACATTTTCTCAATAACCAAACAGAAACTATTGATGAAGTTTACATTACTTTAGCTTGGATCGGTTGTCTTGATTTTATTTGCAGCATCGTGCTTGTAAAGATAAATTAAAAAACAAGTAACAATATTGTTAAATCATTAATATTTTATTATTAATTTAACTTATAAATAGATAATTCAATGTGAGAATAAGTTTTAAGTGAAATAGTCAAATGCAAAAATTATGTGATATTATGTATATTATGACTTTAGATTTGCCTAATCTGCAATTCTAAAGAAGTTGCTCTAAAAATACTAGCCTTTTCTGTTTAAAAGATGTTGCGAAAGTCGAGACTAGAGTTCATAATATAGTTGAGTTTCAAGGGCAAAAGCTGGGGTAAGCCTGCATGCACAATTGCACCTAAATATTGTTCGGAGTGTTCTTCAGTTGTTTTTACTCAACAAAATCAGCACTCGGGTATCTCAAAACGCATCAAAAGCAGTTCCAGGAACGGCATAAGAAATGTCTGATTATTTTCATAATCAACATCTCTGTCTCATGTCTCAACAGCTAGTGCGTGGGATGCGAGGAAGCGCACGCTGTGCAGTCTATTATGACTTGCGTTCGTCAAGCAATGGCCTGCATAGGTGCCGCCGACCGCGCTATACGCCGCATAGGTCTAGTGCTCGTAGACTCGTAGTGGAGGATGATGGATTTGATTTTTTTGGAGGAAGATGATGGTTTACTTGCGATTGAGAACAATATTGGAACGAATTTGTTTGAATGGAGGATTCATATATGGTAAGCCAAAAATCCTTATTTTGGGGAGAGGTTAAATTATAATTGGTCTTAGTCCATTATTCCTACCATATCAGAAGCTTTCCTTTCTTATAATCTACATTTTGAAAGAAATACTAGCCGTTGGGCTCACAAATTTTATTACAAATACTCTCTCCCTAACATTCTGGACAATAATAGATCACCAAAATCTCCATTAGATCATCCAAAGTAGCAAAAATATTGAAGAAAATCTTTATATTGTTTGTTAGATTATTTGAAGGAATTGAAGCATGATATCTGGTCGTTGTGCAGCTTGCAAATACTTGAGAAGAAGATGCCCTTCACATTGCATTTTCTCTCCCTATTTTCCTCCAAATGATCCTCAAAGATTCGCTTGTGTTCACAGAATCTATGGTGCTAGTAATGTTGGAAAGATGCTGCAGGTAATATATATATATATATTTATATATTTATATCTCAAATGAATCTCTATTCTCTCTTTTCCTGTATTTGTTACTATTTTTTCTGCTCAATATTGCTCTTTACTCGAATCAGAAATTGCCACCACATCTCCGAGCTCAAACGGCGGATACTTTATATACGGAAGCAAAATGCCGTATTCAAGACCCTGTTTATGGATGTGTTGGTATCATCTCTCACTTACATCAACAAATACACATTGCAGAAACCCAGCTAGCTAAAACCCAAGCTGAAATTGCAGTTCTCAATTCTATTATTGCGAGTGAAGCCCAGGTTCAGGAAATTGAAGCCGATTCCAACTTCTTCAACAATTTATGGCCCTCCTTCCACTCAGGCTTTTAGGCTTAATTAAGCGAATTTGTTTCAAAAGCTAAATAAATGGTTTGGTTTTCTTAAACCGACTTGTACTGTTGTACATCTTCCAAATTACTATTGTTACTGCTTCACTCAAATAAAGACTTCCCTTTTGCCTTTATTTATTTATTTATTTTTTAACTCTTGTTTTTTTTTTATGGAAGATTAATATTTTGTAAGCCATCTTTTATTGGTTATTATACGCCAAAAAATTACTGTGGTCTACTCTTACCATAAAATCTTACCAGACCAGAAAGTATGAACAGATGCAAATAGAACTAAATGGAAAATGTTATTGGTCCCTATTTGAGATTTCGATAGGCATTTTTTTTTTTTGGTTTTATTTACTTCATAATTATAAGTATTTTTAAATAATATTGTGATTTTTTTTAATATTTTAAAATGTTAAAAAAAAAGCCTATCTGGATCCCAAATAAGGACCAGTAGGTAGCATCACCCAAAACAAATACACATCAATCAGAGAATTCCATGTCAATAACATTGGATTCATTATACAACTTTTTAAAAAAATGCAGCAAGTAAAAACAGGAAAAGGCATGCACCCTTTTTGTTCAATGAGGTGCTGATAACAAGGGCAGAACATTTCAGTAATCAAAACATGGGCAAATGAGATGAATGTATCGCATGTAGAGCCTAATATAAAAGAGTCCATGGATTTCCTTCTAGTAGTTTTAGTTAGCTGTGGATCCAATAATCCATGAGCCTAATAGAGATTGGTGGAATGTGATAATAAAGGTCAACTTATATTTGAGTTTAATCAAAACCCTTCTTAGAAACAGTGCGAGTCAATTCAACATACTAGGTAGAAGGAAAAGATGAAATTACTCAGAGAGCAATATGAGAAAGATCTTCCTGAGTTCTATGCAAAGTAACTGGACCGGGAAAATGTAGCGAATAACAAGGAAAATGAATGAGAATTAAAACTCAAGGAAACCAAGAGAGCCAAGTGGAGAAGAAATAAAGGACTCCATTAAAGCTTAGTTTAGTGAAAGAAGTTGAACTACCTGCAACAAAACCAAAGGAAATGAAGGATAACATAAGCACAGTATGGAAAAATAAAGAGTACTAAGCAAGGTTGATGCCAAGATATGAAGTGGAAATTAAAATTATCAACTAGATGATTTGTCAAAGGAAACAGTATCATTACTAGAACAAAGCAACCAGAGAAAAAGAGACAGGCCTTTATAAAGGAAATTTGGAGAAAATCATAGTTACAATTGCTACTAGACGTGATTTATACCAATCAACATGATCTTTAGAGTCTCACTTGATTTTGAAGACTCATTTAAAATTAATTGGTTTTAATATCGTTAGGCAATTCGACAAGGTCCCAAATGTCATTGTCCTTCATAGACTTTAGCTCATTAGCATTGTACCTATCCACTTTTAGGATTAGCACTTTATTTGGCTTTATTGTAAGAGATTGGATCATCTTCCAATCCTATATCAAACTCATGCTCTTGGAGATAAACAATATAATTATCTAAAATTTTTGATTTCTTCTTCTATTTGATCTCCTTAATGGCACTTCTTGTTGAAGCTACTCAAGTTTTATTCTGGATTAGTTAAAGGCAACTCGAAAATTATTTAATGATTCGCATTTGCACTTGCATCCTTGATATTTTTCAGAGGTGTTTCAATATGTTTCTTTTCAAATAAAATATTTCTGGGTTGTGAAATCCCACTATCCTAAATATCCTTAATTAACTTGACATTGGTTATCTCAATTATGATATTACTTGAAGGGCAATAAAACTTTAAACCCCTCGATCTCTCAGAATATCTTATAAAGGAGTAGCTAACTATTCTTGAGTCCAGCTTCTTTTCATTTGGCTTATAGGGCCTAACTTAAGCTTAACAGCCCCAAACATGTAAATGTCTAATATTAGGCATCTTTCCAATCCATAACTTGTAAAGGGTTTTAGCTACTACTTTACTAGGTATTCAATTTTGAATGTACATTGCGGTCTTTAAGGCTCTTCCTATAATGATTCTAGTAAAGAAGTATGAGATATCATATTTATAACCGTGTCTTTTAGTGTCCAATCTCGTCTCTCAATTACACCATTTTGATGTGTAAAGTCCCTCTCATGGTGTGTTGAGGAACAATGCCGTATTCTTCTAATTACCTTGCAAAAGGCCCAGGACATTATTCACCTAATTTGTCATATTTCCCATAATATTCATCACCACTGTCAAATCAAACGGCCTTAATTTTCTTATTAAGCTAATTTTCAACTTCAGCTCTATAAGCCTTGAAAACATAGAGTACTTGTAATTTTTCATGTATTAAAAATAGATATCCATAACAACAATAATCGTATATAAAAGTGATAAATTACTGGTTGACCATTCCAAGATGCCTTAAGAAATAGACCACAAATGTCAATATGTATAACTTCCAAGATGTCGGAACTTCTGTCGACACCTATTTTGCTTACATTTATTTGCTTTCCTTTTATATATTCAACTATTTACATGCAAAGTTTCGATTGTTTTTAAGTGAGAGGCATTCAAGTCCAATCAATAAAGATAATCAATCAAAGAGTCAGTACCAACAATATTTGAATCTCAAAAAAGACTAAATTTCTCATTTCTAAGTGAACAACAAAAACCAAATTTGTTCAAACAAGAAACATATATTATATTCTATCTGAATGACGGCACATAGAAAGTCTCATCCAAATTCAATTAAAAATCAGATTCCAATTTTAATCCATAGACTCCAATTACCTCAACACTAACTTTATTTCCATCCCCCAAGTAAATAAAGTCTTCTATATCACTTGGTTTTCGGCACTTTGGGTAACACTGTATAGTAACACTTATTTGAATAGTTGCTCATGAATCTAACCACCAAGTTTTAGGTGGTACAATAGCCAAATTTATTTATGCACAAATAAAAATAGAAAATACCTTTCTTTGCAATCGGTTGTTTATATCAAAAATAATTCTTCTTTAAATGAATATCATTCTTGCAAAAGTAATAGGCAGAAATTTTATCCTGTTGTTTTTGCATAATTTGCTGTGAAGTTCTAGCATCTACAATTACCTTAACTTTATCATTATTCTTTTTTTTTTCTTGGTGTATTGATTTCCATGAGGGAAAATTGTTATATGAACACTTTCTATTCTTTCTTATTTCAATCTCTCTTCTTCTTGCACACAATGAGCAATGATTTCATTAAGAGTCCATTTCTCCCTTTAAGTAGTATAATCAATTTTGAAATGACCAAATTGTGCAAGGAAAAGAAATTAGAATGTAATGCATAAGAATTCCATAAGAAAACTCTAACTTTATTGTTCTCAATTTAGTAACAAGAATGGACAGTTTCATAATATACTCTCTTTTGTTCCCTTTGTCATTATATTGCTTCGAGACAAATTTGCTAAAAAGCATGCTTGTCCTATCTTTTTCAATGCATCAAATCAGTTTGCTATTTGGCTCAAGTACCTTTTGGCATTTTCCTCTTCAAGCATTGCATCTCGAATAGAATAAAAAATACAATGTTTTATTGTCATAAGACTCATGCGATCAAAGCGCTTCCATTTTTAATAAACTGCATTAGGAGGCTTATTAATCCGAAGCGCATAGTCTAAATCCATACACCCAAGAACAATAATAACTTGCTCTTTCTATTTTGTAAAATTTGATATAGTAAGAACTGAAATGTTATTCAATTTGGTAGATATTGAAGGTGCATTCACTATTAATATAAAAAACAAAAGAAACTCACAATAAATAACATCCCATTGATCTTAAAATGTAAATAAACAAACCATAATTTTTGTCATGCAAAACTTTAATCCAATTGAACAACAAAATCAATTAGATAATATACCAAAATTAAATCCAAAAAATTATGGTTTTATAAAAGTGTGTATGAGAGACCTAGTTCATCATTGCAATCAAGTCTTTGGACAATAATTGCAACATGCAAGTGGTCCTCTCCCAAAAAGGTTGGTTATCATGAATAATACAAAATTAGCCTACCCAAACAATAGCCTTCTTTGGGGCCAATAATTTAATGCATAGGCTAATCCGAAAATTTTTATACCACCTCACCAAACAATAGCATTCCTTTGGGCTGACTATTGAATGTATAGGCTTATCTTAAAAAGAAAAATATGCAACTCGCCAATAATTATCTTATATCATCTATGATCTGACCAAATAACAACTTTCATTTGGGCTGATGCAACTTATTAAACTTTTATATGAATAAGAAGACGACTTTTTTGACAATGATCACTTAGATGATATATCACTTTAATTTCCCCAAGTCACATATATAAATTGCCATTAAATATCTAAAAAAGAAATTAATAAAATAATATTATTATTATAATTTGTCAAATCCAGCTCAGGATCCAGATTTGGGTCAAACTATCAAAATGGGTCATGGGTGTGTGTCAAAGTGAAATGGGATTCATCCCATACATATGGCAAAATCCCATACATATGGGCTTTGCCCATTCAGCCTACATAATAGTAATGCCTACTGACAAGGGTCCAAAACATGGGCAAGACTAACACACTAAACCCAACCCTTCTTTAAACCCAATTTACCTTATACTCATAACAGGAATGGACCCAGAAATTGGTTCAAGTTAAACCAAACCCAAGACTTGAATTAAAATAAACTAATTAATCTAATTAAAAACAAAACCCTACTCGAATTTCTTATTCTTATGACCCAAGTCACTGTAGCAATAAAGGAACTCCAACGTCATCACTATTCCAGGCACTATTCTGGCCACCAGTTTGGTGAACTAGATTTTTTTTATTCTAGTAGATCTAGATGAGCGGATGCCGAGAAGGATATTTCTAGAGTCCCCATGTCTCCAATAATCCTTTTTAGTAGGAAAAAAATGAGAATACAAAACATAAAATAAACACTTTTGACCACTAAAAGTGACGGTTTTTGACAGTTTTAGTGGGCTACACACCGATGATGGCCACAAAAATCATAAAAAATAAAAAATCTTGCCATCTAAGAACTCCAAATCGAAAGTGTATGAACTAAAGCGATAAAAAATTACAAAATATGAAAAAAAAAAAAAACGTATTTCACAAATATAACCTTAATTCTGTACAGATTTGACAAGTTGCTCTGATATTACTTATTAAATTTTAGATAAAATCTGAAAATACCAAAATTTCTTGTTGATCTTTATAAAAATATAATAAAGAGTGCATACTTGTAGTTATTGGATTAAAGAGTGGAGCAGTATGATCTTTTATGTCTAATATGCATTTTTAATAAAACTCACAATGATAGAATATAAAAAATAAAATAGTGAATCTCAAGTGAGAACTGTCCTTATATAACACTAAGAATTTCAATTTTACCTATTATAAAATAATAGAATTATATAAATCTTTAATAGGTCTCTATACATAAATTAGTAAGTCTATATCACTTTATGCTCATGATTTAATTAAAATTATAGATTTCAAGAGATGTGTGGCCCAATTACGTTACTTGATTGATCATATTTATTAGACCTTATAAAAAGTATCTAACCTTTATATTAAGCAATCATACAATGTGAAATTTCTAATATAGGTCCATTAATTTAAATAATACTAACAAAGAAGGAAGACCCCGACTCCACCCGGCATGAGATAATTGGCTCCATGTAGCCATCTATATTATATTTTGCCACATTTACTATCATTTTACTTTGATACAAACCATTCTCTAGTCTCGATAACATTCTTTATAATACATCCAAAAATAATTTTAGAAGTACGAGCAAAAGCCGTATATAGATTTTTCATCATTCTTATTTCTCGATAGAACTTTAGAGTGTAAGATAGAAAAGTAGTAATACATTTACTACCAATTTACAATTATTTTACAATTTATATCTGCATTTGAATTTTTTTTTTATTTTCTATTATTTTCTTTTAAGCATTTTTTTAACAATCTTAATCATTAAAAAAATAATTATTAATATTCACATCCTTAATCATTAAATAAAATTAAAAATTTTAAAAAAAATACACAAGAAATTGTAAATAAATTATAAAATGGTAGTAATTCTATTATTTCTCAAAATAGAAACATACATAAAATGAATTCCATAATATTTATAGTACTCGATAAACTTTATGTGTCTATTTTTCTCAATATTTATAGTTCAGAAAAAAAAAAAATACAAAGAAAGCCCAACCATTACAATCTTGTACAAGACTCTAACTTCTAGGTATATTAATATTGTAATTATAACTTTGGAATGTGGAAAATCAAGGTGTGCTCATGGTCCATCCTACTCCCAACCACCTTAGACACTCAAAATTTATGTTTGAGAGCTTTTATGGCTTAACTTCCCTACGGTCCTAGGACTCCTACCTACCTAAAAATAGATGGACAACTCATTTCAGCCATTACACAGTTTCAGTGGGTTCCCTACGGCTTTGGAACAGAGTTTTGGAGTATCCAACTTAAATTCTCTCAACCATAAACTGCAATCTTTTAGGTCCTAAATGAAGGTTCGGTTTAGATTTTAAATTTACCTTAATTTATTTTTATTTATTTTTATTTTATTATTAAATTTTTATTTTATTTTTTATATAAAACACAAATTTTTATACATATTTTTTTAATTTAATATATATTTTTCAAATTTTAATAAATTTTTTATATTTTAATATAATACTAATATTAAAAAATAAATTAAACGCATCCTCAATTCAAATTCAAACAGGATTGAAGTCTATCCTTGAAAGCGGATGACTGCTTTGCAATTAAAGTAAAGCCGACTAAAAAACAATGCATTAGTGAAAATAAGATTTTAGAATTTAGACCACAAAATAAATGTTGCCGACGTTGTTTTTGCGGCTCTTTAATAATCTAAATCGACTCCCAAAAGAGTCCCTCTTACCAACATCATTGTCCTCTTTTTGCCTGTTGATGTAAGTTATCGAATGCTTCTCTTGTTTTTTTATGTCCACTTAAAATTATCTTTCTTGAATAACTTAATAATCAGTCCATAATTCTTCACGAATCGTCGGTAGTAACTAATTAAGCCAAAGTAATCTCTCAAGATCAAAACACTCTTGGACAACAGCTAATCAACTATGACCTCAATTTTCTTTTGATCAACCTTTATCTCATCTCCCACGATAAAATGATCAAGATATTCAAGTTCCTTTTTCTAACATTTGTGCTTTTCCAAAATCTTTATCACAATCTTCAAATACATTTTGTGTCCTTCAAGAGATTTAGAATAAATAAAATATCATTAAAGAATATCAACATAAGCTTTTCTCAAAAGTGGCTTAAAGAGAAATTAGAACTACACTTCATGAACCAAAACCAACCATCGAAACAGGTATTATTTGAATATCTTGTATCACATGAGTAATATTAGAATCAATCTCCGAATAGACTACTGTTGCCCAGATGATTAACACAAGAGGGGGAGTGAATTGAGTTGTATTTAAAAAATAACAATTATAAATCAAATATATAATATAAAATATAAATAAAATATGAAACAATAATAAATATAAAGAGGAAGGGTAAGAGAGAAGCAAACTCAGTATGTTAACGAGGTTCGGCCCCACTGCCTACGTCCTCGCCTCAAGCTACCTCTTGAGGATCCCCAAATCCACTATTCAATCTCCTTTAGGTGGAGATAGAAACCTATTACACCTTTGAGCAGCACCGCTCCAAAGAATCCGTGTAGAACACCCTCTACACTTCCAATCACCTCACACTTGGTGATTTAACTATTCCACGTGTAGAACATCTTCTACACTTCCAATCACCTTACACTTGGTGATTTAACTCTTCCCCGTGTAGAACACCTTCTACACACACAAGGGTTATACACACCCTTTTACTGATACAAGAATTGATAGTAGGTAGACTATCAAAGTACACTCCTCAATGAGTGAGATAGAAACAATACAGCGCAACCTATATCTCTCTCAACAAGAACAAGAATTAAGGCTCAAAACTTTAGAAAAGAGAGAATGAGAGCTTTGAAGAAATGATGCAAAACTTAGCAATAGATGTGTAAATTCTTGTTGTGAATTTTGCAAAACTCAAGTGAGCTATTTATAGGCAAATGATTTTTCAATTTCAAATTTGAAAAGATTCCCATATCAAAAACATCATCATTTACTTTTCAAAAATTTCAAATCTAACATTTTTACTTTTTGCATGTGACAAAAGGAGCACACTTTACTTTTCAAAAATTTCAAACATAATCTTTTACTTTTTGAATATGACAAAAGGAGCATACTTTACTTTTCAAAATTTTCAAATAAAGACATCTACCTTTTGCATAAGTCAAGAAAATCATCCACCACTTTTGAAAATATTCAAATAAAACATGCACATATGAAAGATGACAATCAATCATCTTAATATTTTCAAAGTTTAAACCTTTAATCATGTCATGCACATGTGAAAGATGACAATCAAGCATCTTAATATTTTCAAAATTCAAACATTTAATCATGTCATGCACATGTGAAAAATGACAATCAATCATCTTTCAAAATTTTCA
Source organism: Platycarya strobilacea (assembly GCA_036898215.1). NCBI lineage: Eukaryota > Viridiplantae > Streptophyta > Magnoliopsida > Fagales > Juglandaceae > Platycarya > Platycarya strobilacea. The sequence continues at coordinate 19,135,429 of CM072555.1, read as the reverse complement.
AAATTCAAACATTTAATCATGTCATGCACATGTGAAAGATGACAATCAATCATCTTTCAAAATTTTCAAATTTAATTTTCAAAATATTCATGCACATGTGGAAAATATATTTTAATGTTTTATAATAAAATATTAATTTTGAGCCTTAATCCTAATTTTGAATTTTTAAGAGATTTACAACATTACTGTATGATTTTAATGTGAACTTATTCCCTTCTTGCTCATGCTTGCTTCCTTGATGTGCTTGATTATATTGTGTGGACAACTTGAGCTTGAGACTCCTTTATTCTTTGGATTCATTTGTTATCATCAAAATCCATTTGTAGATTTACATGAAACTTGAAACCTTGGGTTCAACAATCTCCCCCTTTTTGATGATGACAAATGCTTGATAGAACCTGAATCATGTATTAATACTTAAGCTCCCCCTGAGAATGTGCGTTAGTTTTTCAAGCAAAAATATAAACATAATTCCAAGCATATATAACAAGTTTAGCGATTTAAACAATGTTAATGTTCTAGTCTAAAACTTCTCCCCCTTTTGGCATCATTAAAAAGGAATCATAATTAGATTAATAAGATATATTCCTGCAATAACCAATAGATAAATAAAACGCTGCGTTAGTAGAGACTGTAGAGAATTCGGTGTGTAGCCACACGTGTTCGATAAAACCTGCAAAGGCTGGAGGCCTAGTTTCGGTAATTCGGTGCGGAAGGAGATTTTGTAAAGAGCTGAATAATTGAAACCATCCGTGCCTGACAAAACCTGCAAAGGTTGAAGCCGAATTTTATCATCTCGTTGCGGAAGAAGATTTAAATCCGCTTGATATTATTGACGAATTAGATGTTCCAGAGATTTGAAGTTGAATAATTAAAATTATTCATGTCCGACAAAGACAACAAAAGCTGTAGGCCTAGCTCTGGCAATGCGGTGCGGAGCCATGCATGTCCGACAAAACCTGTAAATGTTGGAAGTCTAACTCTGGCAATTCGGTGTAGAGCCACGCGTATCTGACAAAACCTGTAAAGGTTGGAGGCCTAACTCTAGCAGTCGGTGCGAAAGCAGATTTAAATCCGCGTGATATTGTTGAAAAATTAAATATTATCGAGATTTGAAAGTTGTTGTTTAAAAGACCGTTTTCACCTGTCGGATACTCAAATAAAATTTCACTCCATTCATTGATCCAGTTTCTGTTTATTCAAAACGATAGAATGGCGGAAAAAATTTCGTCTGATAATCTTCCGGATTTGAATCAGGAACCGTCTCAACCAGTCATTTTATCTCATGAGGTTGTCAACACCATGATAGAAGCAGAAATGCATTTTTCAAATAGAACTGATTCTGAGGTTGTTGCAGCATCAAGAACTCTCAGTGCTCAATATGCTGCCTCTGTTACGATCATGTCTCGGAGATTACTAGCGAGGGCAAATGAGGTTGATCGACTTAACAATCAAATATCTGTTCTGCATCAAAAGCTTGCAAATAAAGGCAGAAAGAATAAGAGGTTAAAGCAAGAAAATAAAGATTTGACGGAATTCGCTCGTGTTTTGAAACTTCAAATAGAGGAATCGGAACGAGTAAGAGTTCAAGCACAGAGTCAACATCAACAGATAATGGCAGCGTTTCACGAGAGAAACAGGGACAAATATAATTAATCTCGCTAGCTTAGTTCGGTAACTTTTGACAATATGCATCTGGCATATCTTGTAAGCTTGACTAAGTAAGATTTGAAGAGATGACAGCTTGTCTTCTACTTATTTCCATCTTTATAAAAGCAATCCTTAGCTTTATCTAATCCACATCAAATCTTCTTTTCATTGTTGTAGTTCATCTTCATTCTCACTTTACAAAATCTTAATGGCTCATCAATTCTCCTTCAGTGCTTCTCGTGATCAATCTATTTCTGCATCTGTTGTAAGTGCCATGAAGCAGCAAAACACTGATTTGGCTAATAAATCAGATCATGATACTATTTATGAGCTTGTGGGTCTCGGGACTCGATACTCATCTTCCATTGTTGCTTTTTCCGCTCGGTTGCAGTCAAAAACCCGCGAGATAGAGAAGCTTAATGAGAAGATCGATATTCTTCAACAACTTGTTCAAGAGTCTAACAAAAAAATAGTAGACTTAAAACAACAGAATAAAGATTTAAAATCCTTACTTGCCTCTGCATTTCGATTGCCTAATCCTTTAGACAAGGATGGCATGATGATTTATGAGGAACAAATACATTTGAATGATGAGGCTAAACGTCTCAAGTTTCTGTAGGTCATTTGAGATAATGGAATAAAAATAAATATCTAGCAGATATCCATGGCATGCATCATTCCTATTTCTCTTCTAATCATGCATAGTCTATCTTCTGGTAGGGGTTTTGTGAAAATGTCTGCCAATTGATCATGTGTACTAGTGAATTCTAATACAATATCGCCCTTTTGCACATGATCTCTAAGAAAATGATATCTAATTTCAATATGTTTGGTCCGAGAATGTTGTATTGGATTTTTTGAAAGATTTATAGCACTTGTATTATCACATTTGATTGGAATGTGATTGTACATAAGTTTAAAATCCTCAAGTTGTTGCTTCATGTAAAGAACTTGAGCACAACAACTACCCGCAGCAACATATTCTGCCTCAGCAGTAGATAGTGCAACAGAATTTTGTTTTTTACTAAACCAAGAAACTAGTGCACGACCTAAGAAGTGACATGCTCCACTAGTGCTTTTTCGATCTATTTTACAGCCAGCATAATCTGCATCTGTGTAGCTGATTAGATCAAAATATGTGCGCTTAGGGTACCATAACCCTAAGTTAATTGTACCACTAAGATATCTAAGAATGCGCTTAACTGCAATTAAATGTGATTCTTTTGGAGATGATTGAAAGCGTGCACATAAGCACACACTAAACATAATATCTGGTCTACTGACTGTCAAATATAATAAGCTACCAATCATACCTCGATATACCTTCGAGTCAACTAGTTTACCGGTTTCATCTTTATCAAGTTTAGTGGATGGACTCATTGGTGTTCCAGTTTCCTTAGCACCTTCCATCTCAAAATTTTTCAGCAATTCCTTAATATATTTCGATTGATTGATGAATGTCCCACTTTTTGCTTGCTTAATTTGCAATCCGAGAAAGAATGTAAGCTCTCCCATCATACTCATTTCAAATTCTTCCTGCATAGTCTTAGCAAAAACTTGGCACATATTTTCATTAGTAGCACCGAATATTATATCATCAACATAAATCTGAATCAAAAGAATATCATCATTTTCGTATTTAATGAAAAGAGTTGTATCAATTTTTCCTCTTGAAAAGCCTTTTTTAATCAAGAAACCACTAAGTCTCTCGTACCACGCTCTAGGAGCTTGTTTGAGTCCATATAGTGCTTTTGTGAGTTTGAAAACATGATTTGGAGAAATATGATTTTCAAAACCTGGAGGTTGCTCAACATATACCTCTTCATTTATAAAACAGAAAGCACTTTTAACATCCATTTGAAAAAGTTTGAAATCTTTATAACAAGCATATGCAAGTAGCATTCGAATAGCTTCTAATCTTGCGACTGGTGCATATGTCTCATCATAATCGATTCCTTCTTCTTGATTGAAACCTTGGGCTACAAGTCGAGCCTTATTTCTAGTAATGACTCCGGACTCATCTTTCTTGTTTCTAAAAACCCATTTTGTTCTAATAATAGTATGATTTTTTGGTCTAGGAACAAGTGTCCAAACATCATTTCTTTCAAATTGATTAAGCTCTTCTTGCATAGCTAGAATCCAAGATTCATCAAGAAGTGCTTCATCAATATTTTTAGGTTCAATCTGAGATAGAAAAGCAGTATGATTACAAATATTTCTAAGAGATGATCGAGTGCTTACACCTCATGAAGGTTCCCCCAGAATTTGTTCCACTGGATGATCTTTCACAAATTTCCACTGTTTGGTTGCATCTTGTATTAAATTGTGATGATCTTTCCTGATATCTCCATGTTGGACTTCCTCTATTGTGTTCTCTTTGTTGAGATTGAGACTTTCCGTATTATTTATACCTCCTGTTTCTTCATCAATAGATTTCTTGGAGAGTAGAGAATTAGATTCATCAAATACTACATGCATAGATTCTTGTACAGTCAAAGTTTTTTTATTGAATACTCTATAAGCTTTACTATTAGTAGAATACCCGAGAAAGATACTTTCATCAGATTTTGCATCAAACTTGCCTAAATTATCTCTGTCATTTAAAATAAAACATTTGCATCCAAATACATGAAAGTAACAAATGTTGGGCTTTTTCTCATTCCAAAGCTCATAGGGGGTTTTATCTAATTTAGACCTTAGCATAACTCTATTTATAACATAACATGCAGTACTTACCGCTTCAGCCCAAAAATAATTAGGCAAGTTGTTCTCATTGAGCATTGTTCTTGCCATCTCTTGAAGAGATCTATTTTTCCTTTCTACTACCCCATTTTGTTGAGGAGTTCGAGGAGCAGAAAAATTATGCACAAAACCATTTTCATCACAAAATGTTTCAATATTTTTATTAACAAACTCTTTTCCCCTATCACTTCGGATACTTGAAATAGTATAACCCTTTTCATTTTGAATTCTCTTGCATAACTTGGTAAAAGCATTATGTGCCTCATCTTTATGAGTAAGAAAGATGACCCAAGTATATCTAGAGAAGTCATCAACAACAACAAATGCATAATATTTTCCTCCTAAACTTGCAACTCTATTTGGTCCAAAAAGATCCATGTGTATCAGTTGCAGTGGTCTAGTAGTGGAAATATGTTTCTTGATTTTAAAAGAAGTTTTTGTTTGTTTACCAAATTGGCATGCATCACAAATTTTGTCTTTAAGAAAATTTACCTTTGGTAAACCTCTCACAAGATCATTTTTTGAAAGTTTGGAAATAAGTTCCATATTGGCATGACCTAGTCTTCTATGCCATAACCAATTAGTTTCATTTTGAGTTGAAAAACAAATCGCATCTTGTGAGGTAATTTCTTCAAAATCAATTGTATAAACATTGTTACTTCTAAAAGCAATAAAACAAATATTACAATCATAATCATTCAATATAATGCACTTATCCATTTTGAAAGTAACTGTAAATCTTTTATCACATAATTGACTTATGCTTAAAAGATTATGTTTTAAACCTTCAACAAGTAGAACATCTTCAATTATAAGAGAAGACTCATTACCAATTTTACCTATTCCCACGATCTTCCCTTTCGAGTTGTCTCCAAATGTCACGTGTCCTTCTTCTTTAGATCTAAGATCAAAAAACTTAGTCTTGTCTCCCGTCATGTGTCTTGAACATCCACTATCTAAAAACCATTTATTTTTGTTCGTGGAAGACATCATGCACACCTCAATGTCATCTTTAGCCATAAGACAAAGATTTGCTGATTCTCCATTGCTTGCTTCACTATCTGAGCTACTTGAATCATCATCCCACGTAGCTTTCATTGCCTTTTTACCTTTGTTTCGATCTTTCTTTAACAGAGGACAATCTGGCTTGATATGACCAGGTTTATTGCATTTATAACAAATTAAAGTGTCATTTTACCTGAATTTTTCTTGAAAAACTTATTAAAGGATTTCCTTGGAGGAGTTTTATTTTTCTTTAAGAACCTCTGAATTCTTCTTGTTATCATCGCAACTTCTTCATCTTTGTCGTCATTTTCCTCATCTTCATCACTTTCACTTTCATGTGGAACAGCTTTAAGTGCCAAGCTCTTCTTTGACTTTCCTTCTTCTTCTCCTCTTTTCAATGTGTACTCATGGGTGATAAGTGACCCGATGAGTTCATTCACTTCGAGCTTCTTGAGGTCTCTAGCTTCAAAAATCGCTGTCACTTTTGATTCCCAACGTTTTGGTAGAGAGTTGAGAATTTTTCTTACTATCTCCACTTTGGAATAAACTTTACTAAGAACTGTCAAGCTATTTATGATGTTAGTAAAACGAGTGTACATACTAGAAATAGATTCATCATCATTCATCTTAAACATTTCATATTCATGAGTAAGAATATAAATTTTTGATTCCTTGACTTGAGAAGTTCCTTCATAAGTAACTTCCAAGTTATCCCAAATTTCTTTTGCTGTAGCACAAGTCATTATTCTATTAAATTCATTACCATTGACAGCATTATATAATAAATTCATAGCAGTTAAATTCAAAGTATAAAGTCTATCGTCTTCACGATTAAACTCTTCTTCTTCCTTTTTGACCTTTACTCCATCAACTACTTTTGTTGGAATATAAGGTCCATTTACAATACATTTCCAGATTTCTCGACCTTGAGCCTGAAGGAATATTCTCATTCTAACTTTCCAGAATGAGTAATTGTCTCCACAAAAGAGTGGAGGCCGACTGCTAGATTGACCTTCACCAAATGAAACTGCAATGTTAGCCATAAGATCTTAACTCAAAAGATAGTTAATCTTATAATAGAGCTCTAGCTCTGATACCACTTGTTGCCCAGATGACTAACACAAGAGGGGGGGTGAATTGAGTTGTATTTAAAAAATAACAATTATAAATCAAATATATAATATAAAATATAAATAAAATATGAAACAATAATAAATATAAAGAGGAAGGGTAAGAGAGAAGCAAACTCAGTATGTTAACGAGGTTCGGCCCCACTGCCTACGTCCTCGCCTCAAGCTACCTCTTGAGGATCCCCAAATCCACTATTCAATCTCCTTTAGGTGGAGATAGAAACCTATTACACCTTTGAGCAGCACCGCTCCAAAGAATCCGTATAGAACACCCTCTACACTTCCAATCACCTCACACTTGGTGATTTAACTATTCCACGTGTAGAACACCTTCTATACTTCCAATCACCTTACACTTGGTGATTTAACTCTTCCCCGTGTAGAACACCTTCTACACACACAAGGGTTATACACACCCTTTTACTGATACAAGAATTGATAGTAGGTAGACTATCAAAGTACACTCCTCAATGAGTGAGATAGAAACAATACAGCGCAACCTATATCTCTCTCAACAAGAACAAGAATTAAGGCTCAAAACTTTAGAAAAGAGAGAATGAGAGCTTTGAAGAAATGATGCAAAACTTAGCAATAGATGTGTAAGCTCTTATTGTGAATTTTGCAAAACTCAAGTGAGCTATTTATAGGCAAATGATTTTTCAATTTCAAATTTGAAAAGATTCTCATATCAAAAACATCATCATTTACTTTTCAAAAATTTCAAATCTAATATTTTTACTTTTTGCATGTGACAAAAGGAGCACACTTTACTTTTCAAAAATTTCAAACATAATCTTTTACTTTTTGCATATGACAAAAGGAGCACACTTTACTTTTCAAAATTTTCAAATAAAGACATCTACCTTTTGCATAAGTCAAGAAAAGTATCCACCACTTTTGAAAATATTCAAATAAAACATGCACATATGAAAGATGACAATCAATCATCTTAATATTTTCAAAGTTTAAACCTTTAATCATGTCATGCACATGTGAAAGATGACAATCAAGCATTTTAATATTTTCAAAATTCAAACATTTAATCATGTCATGCACATGTGAAAAATGACAATCAATCATCTTTCAAAATTTTCAAAATTCAAACATTTAATCATGTCATGCACATATGAAAGATGACAATCAATCATCTTTCAAAATTTTCAAATTTAATTTTCAAAATATTCATGCACATGTGGAAAATATATTTTAATGTTTTATAATAAAATATTAATTTTGAGCCTTAATCCTAATTTTGAATTTTTAAGAGATTTACAACATTACTCTATGATTTTAATGTGAACTTGTTCCCTTCTTGCTCATGCTTGCTTCCTTGATGTGCTTGATTATATTGTGTGGACAACTTGAGCTCGAGACTCCTTTATTCTTTGGATTCATTTGTTATCATCAAAATCCATTTGTAGATTTACATGAAACTTGAAACCTTGGGTTCAACAACTACTCTTAAGTTCTTTATAAAAAATAAATGCTGTTAATAAAAAATAATTTTTTTATATTTTCTAAAAATAGGATCCATTTTTTTTTTATATATATATAAAGACTTGCCTCGACTAATTTTCTATTTAAGAATTATACAAATCATTTTTCATACCACATACTATCAACATGACACAATTTAATTTATAAACTCTAAATTTTAAATTTTTTAAACTCGAAATTAAATATTTTCTTGAAATCAAATTATATTACATGAATAGTATGTAGTATAAAGACATTTAAATATAATTATTTTTTTAAATATTTTCCTGCTTATATTTGTGTGCCTCAACAAATTTATTATAATACTTATTTTATTATCAAGTCGGTATATAGAGTACATTATCCAAATTATTTAAATGATAGATCAAATTTTAAAATTAATCTTCTAAATTAAATTGTGTCATGTAAATAACATGTGGTGTTGATACTTTAACTCTTATTATAAATATATAAAAAAATATCAATATCTTTTATTTATAAAAAAAAAGTCTATTTATCATTTATTTTTTTATAAAATTAGATAATAAATTTATAAATAAAATATAATATATAATTTTTAATATATAATATATAATTATATCATCCTGAAACGAGGAGAAAATGATGAGGAGCATATAGGTCTCGTCTGGATTTAGAAGTAAGTTGATCTAATTTCAACTCACTTTTATTTCATTATTATATTTTTATAATTTTTTTTTTATATAAAATACAAATTTATATACACCGTTTCAAATCTCAATACTCATTTTTTTAATTTTAATATATTTTTTTAAATTTTAAAATAATAATAATATTAAAAAATAAATTTAATTTATTTTAATTTATTTCATTTTAATTTAAATGGAGACTATAATGAAATCCATCTTAAATTTGTAAAAAAAAAAAAAAAATTGGAAAAAATATGTTGATTTGAATAACACGTGTTGATACAATGCAACGTGTAGAGATACAACTGTTAAGTGCTTTAGGGACACGTCACTGGTGAGTTGTTGTTATTCGGTTCATCTGTATCCACCGACGTGGCGAAGATCAGACAGATAGATATCCCATACCGGCAAGAAACTTTGGCGAACCAAACCTACGCCACGCGCTTTTTCCCACGAAACGCCACCCATCGTCCCCGACAGAACTAAAGTCTAAAAATGATCTACTCTTTCTCTCTCTCTCTCTCTCTCTCTCTCTCTCTCTCTCTCTCTCTTTTTAAAAGAAAAATGTTATTTCATCAGAATTTAGATGAAATAGATTTATCTCAAATGGTTTTTTTTTTTATTAATTTTTTAATTAAATTATTAAAAAATATTATTTAATAATAATATGATTTTTTTTAAATTATTTAAAATTATTTAAAATTATCAAAAAATTAATTGAAAATAAATCAAAAAATAATAATAAAAAATTACCCTTTCGAAAAAAATTCAGAGATGTAGGCTGTAGCACACCGCTTTTTAAAATCATCCCGACTTTCCCGGAAGGAGCTGTAATTTAAAACGGAATATTAATTAAAAAAAAACGAAAAAACGAAAAATTGTTTTAGAATCTTGAGTCGGGAAAGATCGTTAAAAAGGAAAACGAAGGTTGGTTACCTGTTTAAATGCTCTGCAAAGAAGAACAAGAAAGAGAAAGACCCGTGTTCAAAGGGTGTGGGGGCACGTTTACATTTTCTGGGCTAGAAATAAATACATGAATTTGAAAAATCAAAGAATTAAGGAACGTTAGGCGTTGAGAAGAAGTTCTGATTCGATGATGGATAGTTTGTATTTGAAGACGGGGATTCATGGGGGGCTGGGCTCCTCCATCTCCGTCTGCAGTGGTGGTGCTGGGGGTCTTGAAGCCCGTTCGACGCCGTCCCAAGTGAGCGCTGTGGGGAGGGAGAAGAAGACGGCGCCGTTTTCCAGGTTCTCCTTCAAGGTTCCCTTGAGATCTCTCTGGCCGCTGAATCAAGGTGGCGGCAGCAGTAGGTACAATGGGTTGGCCGTAGAAGACGCTGTTCTTGCCGAGAATACTAGCAGTGTAATGAATAGAGACGAAGGAAAGGTTGGTGTGGAGGTGGCAGAGAAGGTGGATGAGGATGTGGGGCAGAGCGAGAACTGGGTGTTGAAGATTTTGCACGTGAGGTCGCTGTGGAAGGAAAGGAGTGCTGACCTTTCGGAGGTAGAGAAGGTGGAACGGGGCGATGTGGCAATTAATCAGAGAATTGATTCTGATGGGGAAGATGACGAGGAAGGGTGTGATGCTTGTCAAGTTGGTGATGATGAAGATGAAAAGGAACGGGTCGAGTTTGATAGAGATTCGTTTTCGAGGTTGCTAAGGAGGGTGTCCCTGGCCGAGGCCAGGTTGTATGCTCAGATGTCGTATTTGGGGAACCTGGCATATGGCATTCCCAATATTAAGGTACTCCCGCTTTCTGTCCAATCTTTGTATTTTCCTTGATTTCGTATATTCAGAGTTCTCCCAATTTTATTGTTGGTTGATTTTATGGATGTTTTGTTGAAATGGAGGGAGATTTGGAGGTTTATGTTTTGATTGTGGGGTTGGGGGTTTATGAGACCCCAGATCAAGTTCCCCATTGTAAAGAGAGTTTTTATTTTTCTTTATGTTGAGTTTTTCGTGGGGCAATCATCTCATCTGGATGAGTTTCTGTTTCTGGTCCGGTGGTTGAATCACATTGCTTGAAAATAAAGTTTCCAGTTTTTTCTTCAATTATGCTAATTTCAGGTAAAAAAATTTATATCTGTTTTGATTGGAAGCTTTATATCAAGATCACATTTTATGTAAAAGTTTGATCATTTCCAGGAGATTTCATTGGATATGAAAACGTTGAATTAGAACATTGAAACTGATACCTAATGCTGTGTTTATTGACAATGGAATTATTTTATTGAATTTGGAATCAGTTGGATTTAGAGGTTCCCCTTCTGTAGAAAAACCGAAAGTGAGAATATGACTCGGCGATCCGTTTTCCATGTTGCTTAACACAGGATCGATCCTTTTCACACCCCTAACATTTTGTGAAATGAATGTCGATATCTGTACAAGTGTGATGAAAATTATGGGGTACTAGGTGGGGTTTTTGCAGGTATATATGTTTCAATAGATATTCTCATCGTCTATTTTCAAGAAGCTTTTGTTGTAGGGTTCCAATCTAATCGTAGTCTGTTGTATTTGTGAAGCCTGTGAATTTTACTTGGGCTAAAGGAACTCAATATCTTAATGTTATGTTTTCATAGATATTTCATGCTGACTTTGGTTTGGTGCACTTTGCATTCCTTGCACATTTGAATTAAATCATTTTAGAAAAATATTGTGAAAGCTCTGCCATGGTTTGTGTTGAAAAATTATCTCATAAATCCAGTACCATGATTTTTGATAATCCAGCCAGGGAATCTTCTGAAAAAACATGGTCTGCGTTTTGTAACTTCATCGATAGAGAAGAAGGAATTGGCTGCAAAAGCTGAGCAAAATCAATTGCCAGCTGAAACTCTGGAAGCAGAGAAGGATGTGAAGGACAAGGTGGAAGGCAAGGAGAACAAGAAAGAAGGGTATCGGATAAGTGCATCTGCAGCATACCATATTGCTGCCTCTGCAGCTTCCTATCTGCATTCTCATACCACGAGTATGCTTCCCTTCAAATCCTCAATACCCAAAGCTGGTGAACATCCACCTGAAGGAAGTGGTGGAAGTGATGATGGTTCTAATATGATGCACTCAGAGGTCGCTTCTTTTATGGCAACCAGGGACTCCGTGACAGCTGTGGTTGCTGCAAAGGAGGAAGTGAAGCAAGCTGTTGCGGATGATCTGAACTCAACACGTTCTTCACCTTGTGAGTGGTTCATATGTGATGACGATCAGAGTGGAACAAGATTCTTTGTCATTCAGGTAGGGTGAATCTATTCACTAATATTATCTGCTTTCCACTAAGCTATGTTCTTGGCACAGGTAACAGAGGACTGCATGTGCTTTCTACAAAATTTGTTCACACTTCATGAGGAAGGAGCAATATAATGTGTTGTAGCTATGATCTATCTTTTCTAGCAAGTAGATCAATGAAGCATGTATTGCTTCATTTCTGACCGACAGGTCAATAATATAAGATGGTTCTCGAAATACAACTAATTTTGCTAGTTTTGGGATCTTTTGTATTTTCAGTTGTACTGAAAGTTTTCCTGTGCAGGGGTCAGAATCACTAGCATCTTGGCAAGCAAATTTACTTTTTGAGCCCATTCAATTTGAGGTAAATTCTCTTTAACTGTGTTCTTGGAATTTTCCAGATTTATTTTACGATTTTGAAATGTTTTTGTTGTAACTGTTTATGATGAATGAGGAAAAAAGTCATTCGTCTACTCACTTTAAGTGAAGTTTATATCTGTACTGCTATTGTTATATAGAAATGAGACGGACGTATATTTCTTAAAACTGAGGAATGTGATACATCTCTGTACAGGGACTGGCTGTGCTCGTGCACAGAGGCATTTATGAGGCTGCAAAAGGGATGTACCAACAGATGTTGCCCGAGGTCCATGCACACCTAAACTCTCGTGGAAAGAAAGCAACTTTTCGTTTCACTGGGCACTCTCTTGGGGGAAGCTTGGCACTAGTTGTAAATCTCATGTTGCTGATACGGCATGAAGTGCCGATGTCTTCCTTACTTCCTGTAATTACATTTGGTGCACCATCTATCATGTGTGGAGGTGAACGCCTGCTTCGCAAGCTTGGATTGCCACGGAGCCATGTCCAATCGATCACAATGCACAGAGACATTGTACCTCGGGCCTTCTCTTGCAACTATCCTAATCACGTTGCAGAGATTCTCAAGGCTGTCAATGGGAATTTCCGCAATCATCCTTGTCTCAATAATCAGGTAATTTTCACACTTCTGAAAATGTAAGCTAATGAAACAAATAAGTTGCCAAATCATCTAAGTTTATCTGACTGTACTCCTGTTTATTTCTATACTACAGAAACTACTTTATGCTCCAATAGGTGAGCTTCTTATACTACAGCCGGATGAGAAATTCTCCCCCAGCCATAATCTCCTTCCTTCAGGAAGCGGTCTGTATGTTCTAAGCTGCCCATTGTCTGATACCAATGATGCTGAGAAGCAGCTTCGGGCTGCACAAATGGTGTTTTTGAACTCGCCGCACCCGCTTGAGATCCTAAGTGATCGCTCTGCATATGGTTCTGAAGGAACCATTCAAAGAGATCACGACATGAATTCTTACATGAGAACTGTCAGGGGCGTGATTCGCCAAGAGCTTAACCACATCAGGAAGGCAAGGAGAGAGCAACGCCGCAAAGTTTGGTGGCCCCTTGTTGCGCCTCGTGGCCTCAATGCCGACACTGGCATCGTTGTGGGGAGGCCCATGATATCAATCAACATGGGCCAAGACCAGTTCCACTTCTCCGGCATCTTACAAACAGGAAGAGAATCCTTGAAAAGGTTCAGTAGGCTCGTGGCATCACAGCACATGCATTTGTTTGTGGTGCTCTTATTTCCAGCTCGATTGTTACTCTTAGGGGCATACAACATGATCAGTATTCGTTGACCAGCCTATCATGCTTGGCACATGATTTACCACCTTTTTGCTTGGGTAGAGCTGATGATTGCCGAGGGCACATGGTTGGCAGGATGGTTAGATGATTCTTTATTCATTAGTTCTGAAAATTAAAAGCAGTTCATGTTGGAAAAAGAAAAAGAAAAAACATGTTGTCTTCTTTCTTCTTTTAGATTGGAAAATTTCATCAATGGGTATGTAAAGGACACTTAAATATTAATGTCTACATGAAATGAATTTAGAGAATCAATGCAGTGATTCTTTTCTGTTAAGGCATTTAGTCCTTGATCTTTTTAGGCACGGTAACAATTACCATGTACTGGTTGCTTTATCCTGTGTATTCTCGACGCCAGGAGGTATTAGAATTATTGGCTAGCTAATTTTAAAAAAAAAAGAAAAACATAGAGATTGAGAGTGAGAAATATGCAAAATAGAAAGATCAAAATTTTGATTGGACAAGCCGAACTTAAATAGCCCGTCTCAAAATTGGAGTCAGAATCATGATCACACTATAACAAATAAGACTTTTTGCTGCGTTTTGTTTAACTAAGAGTTAAATTCTATCGTAAATAGTAGTATTTGCTGTGTTTTCTCGCTGTAAATAGTAGCATTGCTGCGAGAAATTAGGCATTTGCCGTGAGAAATTAGGCATATTATCACGTTCAAATAGTCACGATTAACCCGCGATCTTAAAAACGTGGTAAATGATTTTTTGTCGCGATTTTGAAGATTTTGTGGCGATTTTGAGATTTTTTGCGACGATTTTAAAGTTTTTTGCGACGACTTATGAAACGCCGTAAAAAGTCTTATATGTTGTAGTGTCATCCATTCGACCCTTTAGAGTTTACATCTCTAAAGGTTGGGTTAATTATACTATCTGCCCATGCAAATCTATAATCATCAAATTTTGTACTTTACATGACAAAAATAACATAAATAGATTATATTTGAAAAAAAAAATTAAAATTACCTCATGAGTTGAAGGAAAATATTTAAGCTTTATTTTTCTCATATTTGCACAATAGATTCACCTTCTTAAAATAGTTCAATACAAACAACATAGAATTTTAACTGAAATACTTCAATATTAATTTGGATTTGTATCAATCATCTGATATCAAAGTGACCAATACGTTTATGGAAAGGAAAGGAAAGGAAAGGGTCGTAGTCTTCTTCGGGTTCCATAAAAAATGGAGAAGAGTTGAAAGCGAGATATTGCGTGTATGTTACAGACACGATATTCAGCTCATTGGTGTGGTGTTATGCGTGCGGTGAATATCTACTTAGCCATCAATAAATGTCTCAGTCAGTCCAATAAATAATTCAGACATGCCTTATATATTACCAAATACGAGTGAATTTCACTCTTATATATTACCCAAAACTAAGAAAATTTGGCTAGAAACTGAATTCCCACTTGGGGATCCATGATAATTAAGCACGTGTCAGATTCACTTTCCAAACTGCATAGAGACAACAAAGCCACCGGCAAGGACAAGCGGCCTTTAGTTCTGGTCTTTTTGAGGGTGCACATGAAGCTGAGTTGCCGACAAAATAGGTGTCCAAAATGTCTGAGCGCTGAATGCCTATCCATCCAACAAGGCAGACGTCGCTCAGCCGTCCCAGTCTGTAGATTGACGGCTTTACTGGGTTAAGCTTCAATTATCTTAACTTGATCTCTATGTCTGAAGACGTTGCATATAACAGTACAATGCACAGCCTACGCGCACTCCTACAGCGTTTACGTTTAGATCAGTTGTATCATTTTCACGTCCACGTTGCTTGTTTCGGATTTCCATCCCAGTGATCATATTGCGAAATATTTGGTCGGGTGTGAATTTTGCCATGCACCTTCCACGTTCTCCTTGCCATTTTAGTCTGACTTGAATATAAATTAGAATAAAAGAAAAACTCAGAAAAAAAGTTGGCTAGGGTGGACCATTAACTACAAGTTAGACTGGGCCAAAATGTTCATGAATATGACAGTAGGCCGTTTTGTTTGGAGAAGTCGGAGGTGGACCAGTTAATCCAACTGGCCAAAATTATGAGCATGAAATTGCAGTTTGTTTGGTGCTAATTATAGGAACGAGCATGTGGTTAGGTGGGTCGATGAAAAAGGGAAGGTTGGGGTTGTTTAATTTGATTAAGATCGTCTTATACGAAATATAATAAATAATTTAATTTTTTAAATTTGAAATTAAAAATAATACTAAAAAATCATATTTTTATAATATTTTTATCTAATTTTTTATTTTTATTTATCTCAACTCATATCAATTTACTATCCAAACAGACCAAAGTCCATCGACGATAAGCAGATCAGGGTCGAGCCCATTGAAACCATTGCCTAAGGCTCCACTATATGCCTAAAGCCTCAAAAAAATAAAAATGTTCAGATATTTTTCTTTTTAATTCTTTTGAAAAAGAAATAAAAAATCATCTCATTAAATAAAATTTAAGTAATTATATATATTTTTTTAATGTGTGCAAGGTCCCATAATATTAAATGTAATATTTAATAAAATGAATTTTTTAAATTTTTAAATAATTTTTTTAAAAACATATTAAATTGAAGTATAAAATTTATATTAAGACTTCATTTTATATAAATTATTGTAGTAAATATAAATTCAAAAAAATTTTATTTAAAGATTTAAATAGAGATTTTATATATAATAATTTATATTTTATTATACATTCATTATATATAATTATAAAAAATTTACTTAAATTTTATCTTAAACTCCAATATATATCGAGCTGCCCTTAAGTAGATCCATGTTGGCAGCATTCGTTTAGGATTGAGGAGTTTCCAGACTCAAAAAAGAATTGTTTCATAGTTCATAGAGTCATCTCGTGAGTCATGCTTTTTCATCTTTTACGATATTGAATTATGAAAAATGATATACATAATATTTTTTACAATATGTTTTACAATTATATTTAAAGATGAGGAATATTGTTATTATAAAATACCTTATAATTTAAAATAATATTATTTTATAAAATTTATTGTGAAAAGAGTATTGTATAGATATCATTCTTGAATTCTTGGATAAATATCTTTCACGACTTTACACTCCGCAAAGTTATAAGCCCAGTCCAAATATTTTTTTTCTTTTGGTTAAGCAAGTAATTTCATTAAATTAGGAATATGATATATGAGGAGGGGATGAAGTTTTTCGACAATAGCCTCACAAAAGAGGTAAAAATAAATAAATTTATTTGAGATCAATTTCTTATTCTCTACTCGAGTCCTACCAAAGGACTCCATCTTATAAAAAATGAATTAAAGGTGTTCACTAAAAAGCAAACAAATGAATCATTACAGGAAGCAGTGAGGATGACAGGTATACTGTCGCTCGTTATCAGGAGCAAATTAATAGAAAAATTCACGATCTCTCTTACAAAATCATAGATTAGGAAAAAATAGTAAAAATGATAAATAGCAGTCAGATCCGAATCGCCACCAAAGGACCCCCAACAACAGTGGCAACGCATGTTCCTGAGACATCAATGGGTCGGGCAGATCCAAAAAATTTAACACTTCCAAAATCGATAAAGTCGTGCGTGGCATAACAAACTCCTCCAGAGGCGGTTGCGCGTGGCCAACCCGCATACGTGAGCCGCACGTCTGGTCAACGCACTGAGCAAAATGACGGTCTCCCTCTGCGAGTGTGTCGAATGGCAGTTGAAGAGACTGATGATGTCACGCGTGGTGGTCGAAGATAGCCGGAAGGCAGAAGATTGGAGGTGGCCGGTACTATGGTGAAAAACAGAGAAAATGATCGAAAAAGTAGATGAAAAACAGAGAAAAAGAGAAGAAAAGTAAACGAGACGGAAGGGAAAGAATTGGTTGGAGCCAAACCCACCTCCACCCATGGAAGAGGAAGAAATTGGGAGGTTAGCCACCGGAAGTCATTGGGTTTAGAGAGAAAATATTAAGAGAGAGAAAATGAGATAGAAAGTTAGTCTAGTCCAAATATTTCATTAGATGACAGTCATAAAATAGTAGACTGTGGAGTATTTTCAATAGTTTTTTCATCTTATTTTTTAAAATACATTATCAAAACTTATTTTTTTCTATTTTACATATTGATTTTTATAATATATCATATATCAGTTTATTTACTTTTTCTTTAAATCATTTAAATATTATATTTTTAAATATTTTTTATTCATTTCAAATAAAATAAAAAGTAAAATTTAGATAAAGAAATGAATAACAGATAATAAGTAGAGAGAGAATTAGAGAAATAGATTAAATATTTATACAAGTATGAATGGTATTCTATAGATGTAGAGGTAGGATTATAGTAATATGTATATTATTTATAAAATACATAACTACATTGAACTATTTTTCATGAATCATGCATTTCATTCAAGTTATAATTTATATGTTAAAGGGGGTGGGACGAGTTCTTTTTCCGAAGACAACAAAAAAATCTTCTCTTCAAATTTTATAAAACTATGGGTTTTAGATAACCTATTGAGAATGTTCTAAGGCACAAGGTTAACACGTTACCAATTAATGATTTTCTTTTTTTCTTCTTTTTCTCGTGCCGTTTTACATGATCAAGAAAAACTTTATTATTAAATTTATGTATAGAGCATATCTAATAAAATATTTTACATGACATAATTTGATAATCTAAAAGTAAATTTTAAGATTTAAATCTTATAAATCAAATTTAATTTTACTATTTAAATAATATGGATTATGTGCTCCTTAAGATTAGAATAATTCTTTTCAGAAGATGAATATAAACAAAAAAAAAAAACAACCTACTTAATACCTTCAAAGTTCTTGTATGTAGTGTTCAAAATTTCACTTTGTATCCTTAAATAATCGATCAAATTACTAAAAAATAAAAATAATAAGTTAGAACGTATATTGAGTTATTAAATTGAAATATGTATCTACTTTTAGGCCTCTTTTTATTATACATATGAAATAAGATAATATGAAAATTAAAAATTGAATAAAATATTATTAAAATATTATTTTTTTTTTAAAATTTTGCAGAATTCATTAATTTATTATATTTTATGAAGATGTTAAAAAATGATAATAATTATTTTAAAAAAAACTTGAAAACAAATAACGCCTTACTATAATCGCCGGGTGAGTTAAAATAGCATCCAGATAGAGCCCTCCTAAGCCTCCAAATCGGGCTGTCCGGTTTTGAATATATTGGGTTTTCTAGATTTGCCATTTGGGTTACGTGTTGTTCATGGCAAGTCCGAATAATTCACTTTGGTCGCAAATAAGCCCAGCAACAATAATTAATTACTACGCCGAAGTTTTTAGAATCGTACCTTATCAATTAGTACGATTAAAATATATCGTATCAAAATAATAATTGTCATAAATAAAGTCTGGACAGAACCTAGGGGCAGACGAGCATGAAAACAGGCACGCCGCCCCCAGTGGCGGTGGGCAATACCGCCCCTACCATCGGGACCGGCGGAACGGGTCCGAAACGGGTTGAAAGTTGCCGGGAGTACACCGGAACTCGCCGTCGTAGGGGTGAGCTCGCCTGAGTCCGCCGGTCTCGATGGCGTGAGCGGTGTCGCCCACCGCCACCGGCGGCGGCTCCGTTTGCTCCATGGCCGAATCCCTTATAAATTCATCTTTATTTTATTTTTTTATTGTATTTTTTATTATGTTTTTATTGTGTTTTTTATTATGTTTTGTTCATTTTATTTTTTTAATATATTTTTATTTTTTATTTTTTTATTTAATTACATTTTTTATTTTATTTTCATGTGTTTTTCATCATCAAGCAGCCCAACATTAGTTGGGCTGCTTTGGACGCTGGAGACAGCCGGACCGGTCCCCAGCGTCACCCTAAATCTGCATGTTGTACCGGGTCAAATATCCACCAGTCAATATCAGCCGATTTTTGATGTTTCAACCAGTATATGAATTTCGGCCAATATGTAAAACTAGTAACCTGATATCGGTGAATGGCAGTTTTGTAAATAAATTTGTTGACAAAGGCTTTCCGCAAAGGTGAAATCAAAATAGGGACTTTTGGATTTTTAAATTTTCAAAATCTAAATTAGGGCGGTAAAAAGATCGAATCGGACCGGCGGACCGGTTGTCCCAGACCGGGACCGGACCGGACCGGTTGGAGTCTGGTCCGGTCCGGTCTAAAAAATATATGGATCGGAAAATTTCGGTCCGGTCCCGGTCCAGGGAGTTCATCCCCCTGGACCGGACCGGGCTAGACCGAATCCCTAGAGTTTTTTTTTTAATTTTTTTTAAATATATGTATATATAAATAATAATATATAAATTTTAATATTAATATTAATATATATTAATATATACTATATACTCTTATAATATTAAAATATAAATAATAAGTGTATTATTATTATTTAATATATTATTACTAATTTATCATTATTTACTAACATATAAATATATAATATACTAATGTAAATTGTAATAGTGTTATTACTTATTAGTTATAGTTTATTAACATATACTAATGTAATAGTATTATTAGACTATTAGATTATTAGTTATAGTTAACTAACATACTTAATATTTAATATTAACTAACATATTAATATATAATATATACTCTTATATATTAACATATAAATAATAAGTGTATTATTATTATTTAATATATTATTACTAATTTATCACTATTTACTAATATATAAATATATAATATACTAATGTAAATTGTAATAATGTTATTACTTATTAGTTATAGTTTATTAACATATACTAATGTGAAAGTGTTATTAGATTATTAGACTATTAGTTATAATTTACTAACATACTTAATATATAATATATACTAACATATTAATATATAATATATACTTTTATAAAATTAGCATATTATAATTTATAGTAGTTAAATTTGGGCCAAAAAAATATTTGATCATTGTAGAATTTTATATTAAATTTAGCCCATTAAATCATATGGGGCATCCCTGGACCGGACCGGACCGCCCCTGGACCGAATTGGACCGGACCGGTATGGACCGAACTCCTGTTCGGTCCGGTCCAGGGTGAGAGAATTCTTGGACCGAATGAAATCGGTCCACAAATTTCCTAGACCGGACCGGACCATTTACACCCCTAATCTAAACTACTCATACATTTTTTCTCCTTTTTTTCTCTCTCTCTCTCTCTCCTTATCATTTCTATTAAGATTTTTTTTTAGATTTATTGGGCTGACCCCTCATTAAAAGTAATTTGCCACCTCCGATGGTGGTAGGCGACACCACCCACCTCATCGAGACCGGCGGACTTCGACAAGTTTACCCATTTGATAGCAAGCTCTGACGAGCTCCAATGTGCCCCACGAAAACTTAAACCCGAAATGGGTCTAGAGGCAGCGGGCTTCGGCCCAAGGCCGAATCCCCTAAAATCAATCTCTATATTATTTTTTTATTGTGTTTTTTAATTATGTCTTATTTTTTTATTGTATTTTTTATTGTGTTTTTTATTATATTTTCTTCATTTTATTTTTTTATTATATTTTTTATTATTTTTTATTATATTATATTTTTTATTGTGTTTTATTTTATTTTATTGTATTTATCATTAAAAAGCAACTCAAATGCCGTTGGACTGCTTTTGACGCTAGGGATAGCCCGACCGGCCCCCAAACGTATTTTTTTTTTTTAGCACCATATCTATTAGGTTGACAAAAGGGATGATTTACTCTCTCTTTTTCAAAAATTACATTCACATTTTAGAATCTATATAGGTCATTAAGTTTAATAATTAAAATATTATATGGATCATTAAAAATACGCTTGAATGGTAGTTGTAACTTGCTATTTAATTGAAATTATTCTATTGATATGAACTATCAAGCAGTTATAATTTGGTAGTTGATTGAATTGATTCTATTAAAATTATTGATAACTTGTATTGAAAAGTATTATTAAGTATTTTCTTATATTGTTGTTATTTTAGAATATAACTTATCTTTATATAATAGTTTACAATATATATATATAGACTATTCCAAAATGATATCCAAAAAAATATTAAAACAAAAATATTTCCTAACAATATTTGGACCAAAACAATATTCAAAACAGTGCCATTATCACTAGAAGAATATCGAAACTTTATAACCCAGAACCATTACGAATTTATGATTATGTTAAACCACTCACCAAAGCATTTCCACAAGGTCAACAAAATACGAACAAGAAAATTTTCAACACTATTAATAATTGATTTATTAAGAGAGAGTAGATCGTGATATTACAAACACTTTTTGGACCTCCCTTTTCCCGAACGCTACGGTTCATCATCTTCCCATTCACTCATCTGATCATGCTCTTATTTTGTTGGATACTTTGGGAACTAGAGACCACTACAAACCTTTTACCCTTCTTGTCAACTTGTCATACAAAATGCCTAGACTCAACCTCGATTTGGCACTCCTGCTTTCATCATTACTCAAAAACTCAAAGAGGTTAGGAAAGATTTAAAGTATTGGAATAAGACTTGTTTTGGTCATATTCAGACTAAAATCCAAGAGTTGACTCTCTCACTTGCATCTCCTCAGTCCCAATCCTTTCCACATGCCGATAAAGAAGTAGAGCTCTCTCTCAAAGCTAACCTTCATGAAATGCTTAAAAGGGAAGATATTCTTGGGAAACAAAAGTCTAGGATGCAGTGGCTTACCACCACTAATTTAAATACTAGATTTTTTCACCTAAGCACCACGATTCGACAAAGGAGAAAATCGATAGAATGCCTTCGTACTAACCCTCATGAATGGACTACCAATCGAGAGGATATTGATCGAGTGGTACTTGATCATTTCTCTCACATCTACACCACCACCAATCTAATTCTCTCTTATGAGATTGCGGATCTCTTCCCATCTGTAGTCACGGTGCATAATAACAATTTCCTGTGCAGTATTCCCTCAGAGGATCAAATTCGGAGAACCCTTAATAGTACCCCTTCTTCCAAAGCTCTTGGGCCAAATGGTTTCACTGGTATGTTTTACAAACATTAGTGGAACATTGTCAAGGAAGAGGTGGTTAGCACTATTCAGAGTTTTTTCAATCATGGTAAACTCCTCAAAGAGCTAAACCATACTAATATCACCTTTATTCCTAAAATACAGAATCCTCAAACCATTCATCAGGTTCGTCCAATTAGTCTGTCAAATGTTTATTACAAACTCATTTATAAAATTATGGTCAATCGCCTCAAAGCTGTCTTGGGCAAGATTTTTTCTCCTCACTAAACGACTTTTGTTTCTGGTAGATAAATCCAAGAGAACTCCATCATTACCTATGAAACTTTCCATCATCTCAAAAGGAAGAAAGAGAATAGCGATGAAAATTAAGATTGATATGGAAAAAATCTTTGACTACATGAAATGGAACTTTCTCTTTAAAATTCTCACTAGTCTCGACTTTTCCACTCAATGGATCAGTTGGATTCAAGAGTGCATTATCACTCCCTTGTACTCCGTCATAGTCAAGAAACCAAAAGGATATATTCAACCATCTCGTGGACTTCAACAAAGTGATCCTCTGTCATCTTTCCCTTTATCCTTGGATCTGAATGTTTATCTAGACTTATTGCCCATAATGAAGCTCAAGGCAATCTTAGAGGTCTTAGCATTAGTAGAGGGTCCTAAACTTATGCATCTCTTATCTGGGAATGACCTCATCCTATTTGGCCCTGCAAATCATCATTCTATTGCTGCTTTTTCCACCTGTCTTAAGAAATACTATGATTGGTCTGGGCAAAAGATTCACCCTGGAAAATCTATCATCCAATTTAGTCATAATACCCCTCCATCTGAAAAAAATGAGACTACGACCTGATAGGGTACAAAATTGCTACCTCTCAACTTAAATATCTAGACCTTCCTCTCCTTTTTAGCCATTCCAAAAAGATCATTTTTTAGCATTTGCTAACCAAAGTCTCTAATAAAGTGGCTTCTTGGAAGGCCAAAATGCTTTCACAAGCTGGGACAACTACTCTAATCAAATCTGTTGTCAATGCTCTTCTCTCATACACCATGACTTCTCTCTGGATCCCCAAGAGTATTGCCAAAAAGATGGATCAGGTACTCATGCGATTCTAGTGGGGGTTTCACTCAAATCAACCGCATCATTTCACTCCCAAATCCTGGACTTCAATTTGTCAACCCAAGCATGTAGGTGGTCTTGGTATCAAACTTACCTGCACTTTCAACAAAGCTTTGCTCAGTAAGCTCACATGGAGTATGTCCCGAGATAGCCAAGATCTATGGCAATTAGTGAAGCCAAGATCTGTGGCAATTAGTGCTATGTTCCAAATATCTCCGGAATTTCTCTCTTTGGGAAGTTCCTTCTCGCCCCTTAGATTCATGGCTTTGCAAAAGTATACTAAACCAGAGGGAACTTGTTAGGCAAGGCACGTGCTTCCAATTCAACAATGGTACTACTTGCAAAGTCTAGTCTGACCCTTGGATTCCAAATAATCCTGCTAGTTTCTCAAGAACAATGCGATTCTTTGAATCCCTAATTTACAAGTGGTTGAACTAACTGTGGAGAATCCTAGGAGATGGAATGTCTTACTCCTGCAAACTCTCTTCAATGAATCCACAGTTGAAGAAATCCAAAAAATTTTGTTGGCCACCACTAACTTTCACTCTGTTCTAACTTTCACTCTATTCCAAACAAACTTATTTGGAAAAGTTGCTCATCTAGTCACTTTTTAGTGAAAGTAGCTTACGTTGAAGCCCTAATTAGGGATATTTCTGTTATGAATCTTGCGGATGCCTCTATTTGGAGAAAGCTTTGGAATCTAAGAATTCAGGATAGGCTCAAAATGTTCTTTTGGAAAATCCTTAATCACATTTTGCCTACCCGATCTCTCCTTAGGCATTTTATTGAGCTTAGTAAGCTTCATTGCCCCTTATGTCTTTCAAATGAATATTCCGCTACTCATTTGTTCTTAGATTGCCCCTTCTCTTGGATCCTCTGGAGACCATCTCCTTGGCCCTTGAATATTCACACTTTTGTGGCTCAAGGCATTGGGAAATGGATTGAGTGTATTGTCTCCCCCGGGACCCTCTCTATCAAAGTTATTAATTTCATTCCGTTCCAGTCGGAATGGCCATAATATACCGTTCCAGTACAATGGCCGGAATGCTAGAGGCTTGAATTTCATTCCGGCTAGAATTCCAGTCATTCCGGCCCATTCCGAATGATACCAGCCAGATTCCGATCATTCCAGGTCATTCCAGATAAACACATTTTTCTTCTTTTGTTTTTTTTTTTAAATTTTAATATTTCTAGGCTGCAACATTATTTTAATATTTCATTCTTCATTTATTTTTCTGATTCTTTGAAACTTTTATCATTTATTTAGTTGTTTAGTGTTATCAACTTCAAACACCTATGTTAACTGAATTATTTTACTTTTTAATAATTATTTTTAATAAATTTGAATTCTTAAATTTATCAAGTTTATTAGGTATGTATGTGTTTAATTAGATTTGTATTGGTTTAATTTAGAATATAATTATTATATATATAATTTATTCATATAATGTCTATGCCGAAACGATATCTAAAACGGTACCAGTACCAATACTGAAATTTTTCGTTCCAATGCCTCAATCAAAATGGTCACCGGAACGGAATTCATAACTTTACTCTCTATACCAGTTAGGGAGCATCACCCTTTTCAGCTCTATGCTATAATAGCAGCGGATAGCCTCTGGTTCATCCGTTATCAGATTGTTCATAACAAGATGTCTCCCTATATTGATGTTTTCCTTTAAAATGTTCAAAAATCTTTTTTCTAAACACATAGCAGCTTAGGGCCAAGTGAGAAGCATCAGAATCTCTCTACTGTAGCTATCCCCATGGGTCATCACTACTTAACTTTTGATATGACGTTGGTTGGCTCCTCTAAAAGTGGTGAAATAATTTATGTCTGCACTAAAGAAATATCAACCACAAACACAAACTGCCCCGCTTGGATTCGGAGATAGAGATGAGTTGAGATGAGTTTGGTTTATTTTTTAATATTATTATTATTTTGAGATTTGAAAAATGTGTGTTGGAATTTGAAAAAGGTGTATTGGGATTTGAAAAAGGTGTATAGAAATTTGTGTTTTATATAAAAAATTATAAAAATATAATGATGAAATGGAAGTGAGTTGAGATGAGCTCAACCCACTTCCCAATCCAAGCAACCCAAGGTGATGCTTTTGGCCCTTTTGGATGGCATCAAAGAAACCCTTTCAAGATACATCAAGGATATTGTTTTAGCTGGTAATTCACAAATCACTATTGATGCAACCCATGATCCGGATAAAGTAATGGATTAGACCATACAACCTATTGTCAAAGACATTCACTTCATGTTGCGGTCTTTTGATAGCTGGCAACTTTGAAAAATACATCAAAATTATAATCAATGTAGACATTCAATTGTGTAATGGACAGTTTATATCAAAGTATATAGCTGCCTGCCTTTGATTGTTGTACTGCCGCGTTTGCTAAGGTTCCATAATGGCAAAGAATCAAAGATTCTCCAAGGACATGAAGAGCTATGGTTTATGCTTGTTTTTCTTTTCTGCTTAATGTTTTACTTTTGGCTTCTTGTATCTTTTGGATATTGCTTTTGGCTTTTAATGAATTACTAATCTTTAGAGAAAAAAATAATAATAAACAATTGATTTATTTCTCCTTCCCACCCTTAACTACGAAGTCAGGAGACTCGGATGAGGTAAGCTGACACCTTCGGTTGCTGATTCCTAATTCTAATCAACATTCAACACAAGTTATTCAAAACCACCGCAGCATGTTCTTATGTCTCTAGACTGTTTCAAAACGCAGCCAAATCAACATACTGTTTCGACCTTGAAAACATCCATACTCAAATGTTCTTTGTCAAACTAAAACTATAGAATTCAGAAAGTGTGACGTAAGTCTATTTTGAACACAGCCTCAGCCACAAAATTTCCATAGAATAGCTAAGCCATTTTATTCCACGCAATGCCTAGTTAGTTTTTTTAAATCATCTCATCTCATTTTATCTCATTTTATTTCAAACTCATCATTACATATTTTCAAATTCTCATACAAAATAAAATATATAGTACAACTTTTTCAAATTCCAAAACAATTTTTTCAAATTTCAAAACAAAATTAATATTAAAAAAAATAGAGTAAATATATATATCCCCGACATTTGGACCCCGCCACGAGCCCATGAGGGTTTTAAAATAGAAAAAAATTAAAAAATTAAAAAAATTACATATATTTTATCTCCACACATTATTTTATTGTTTTTGTTAAAAAAAATGAAATGAAAAAAAATATAAAAAATATTTACACTACGTGTCTGCGGCGGAGATCCCCTCCCAAAAATCCCTAGCACTACTCAAAAAAATATTATAATAATATTTTATTCTTTTTTTCACTTTTTTTTTTCACTTTATCTCATCTAGCCTACCAAAACAAATAATTATATTCTGAGAATTTTTTTCTGACTCACAGGTAGTACCCAATGCAAGAGAGGGCAAGGGATGGACGTGGTCATATTTGAAGACAACTCCCCAGCTCTCCAACATTTCAATACCATCTAGTTCAACTGTAAAATAAATATCTTTGTTAACGACCGATGCCCCCGGCCATTTGGAACCCATATTGGAATATATTTTTTTTCTGCTGAAAACAGAACAAGTATCTATACTTATAAAAAAAAAAAAAACAGTTCAAGTATCTAAGGAAACTGATTTCTGGGCTTATAGAGATTATAAGAGGACAAAACCTGGAAAAATGAAGAGTTGAATGAAACAAGAAATCGGGTTTGGCAAAGAGTCCATATACAATTTGCTGGGGGCTTGAAAGACATCAGGCTGAGGACTGAGGATAACAAAAAGGCATGCAAGGTAGTTCGCTATATAGCCCTCGATAAAGCACAACGAAAAAAGGGCTTGTATGAGCGTCACTGAAAGATTTCAAGCAATTGATTAAGAACTTAGTTCAGTACAATGTGTCAATGTTGGTTAAGAATGTGTAATTTAAGTATAATCTTGCAAATTTGCATCTTAAAGAACTTTGTCTGGCATTAGCGAACAAGGAAAGTGACATTCTTTGCTTAAAAGGGGTGGCAATATATTTAAAGAGGAAAACAATTTTTATTAGCATAAAAAACATTATTATCATCCACAGAAGATGAAAGGATTCCTACTCTTGAGGAAAACAATTTTTATTAGCATAAAAAACATTATTATATTCCACAGACAAGGAAAGGATTCCTACTCTTGCCATATCGTATAATTACCCCTTTCTAATTTATTTCAGTATTGTTCCATCGTACATTTGAGAGGAAGAATCCGAGGTAATTATAGAAGAAAAGAAAGCAAAACTCCTCCCTCAATGGAATGGACGTAATCTATGGCAAGACAACACCTTCCCCAATAAAGGGAAACCAGTTTCAAATTACAGATTGATTTTACCTGCCACGTACCACGAGTGCATGGCAAGGCTGCCAAAGGACATAATATTAGCAAGGGATGATAACCCATGAATCATCCCAAATTTCTTGTTCATGGCCTTAAGCTTGGGATTCACCTTTGCAACCTCCACGTTCTTTGACCACCCAATTTCTTCCCCAATGCTGGATTCTCTCTCCACCTTATGCCTTTGCTTCATCATCTACAACAAATAGAACAACATGGCACTAAAAATTCCAAAACAATACGATGAATGCGATTATTCACCGTTTGTGAGTTTAAAAAACTGAAGTAAAGCCTAATCCAATAATTTGGCTAAAGCTGGATTCATGTTAATTTTGAATAAACTTGTTTCAAAAGCTAGTTTAGAACACACATGAAACATATAACGTAGCCAAACTCTCCCTCATAATTTGTAGTTCATCATGAATAGATAGATAGGGCAATTTTTTCTTCAAGTGAAATATTCAAGAAAAAAACGAGGCTTGTAAATCACGCAACTGGTTGTATCTTTCTGTACATCTTTGAATTAAGAGATGCCTTTAAACCCCTTCAGCCACAAATATAAGCACACATTCAACAGAGGACTTGAGAATGCTAAGGGGACCAAATAGAGGATAGTTAACTACATTTTCAAATTAGACAATCGGTTCAGAAAAATCATAACCACATATTGGTTAGGTGAAGGTGTTTGTGGAAAGGCTTCCTTGTAGCATTTCTCAACTCAAAATATCACAAATTCAAATTGCATAATTGGCCATATGAACTTGTAACATACAAAACTTTACCTCAATGGTCATGGGAGTAAAGACAACCAAATTAGCAAGATTGAACGCAAATGCAGACAGCAAGAAGCCAAATTGGTACTTCTCAGCAGTAGATGATGACTTCCATGGATGCAGATACCCAAACGACCCCACCGATATTGCACAACAGGTACCGACCAGGGTGAAATATGCAGGAAACATCTTGCTTTGCAGATTTCCAAACTGATGCCTCGGTAGATTCCTAAATTTAGAAGGTTTTAGAAAAAATAGTTTATGGAATGCTGCTCATACAGAATTTTAATAAGGAATAATATGGATTCTATATACTATATTATAAGAGACCTTTCATTTGGAACAAAAGACGCATCCCTATACCATTTTCTATGTACTTGTAAGACTTATTCATTTCTATGACATTCTTCATAGTTCATACACAGTACAAAAATTTAATAAATTCATATATCCCTTCCAAGTAATTAAACCACTTTGACGTTGGGTTGTTGAGATGATAGGCCAATAAGTGAAAAGAAATCAAAATTTTCGAATCTTAAACTTCAAAACTTGGCCTATGATAAACATTAAACAATGATACTGCCAAATCGAGCATGGCAAAAATATCAGGCTTTCTTAAGTTTGATGTGCATAACTAAACACTCTAAATTTTCATTTATTTCATTTTTAATTCTGTCTTAGAGTAAACATAGCTAAAATACTCCACTTAATTTTCTGGCTTCGGAACTTTAAATTATCATGGAACTGGTGAAACCTTTTTCTCTTCCAAGACGAAAATCATGAAACCAATGGATGAAATTTAAATAAATAAATAAACGAATATTCGAATTTCGCCAAATTTAATTTTACAACTTTTCGAATGAGAACGCCAGAACACACAGAAGAGTGATATTTTACCCTTTTTTCTGATAAATCAAACACGGTGTAGTGACGTACTACGCAATAGAGAGAAAGAATGTTACTTGAACATGATGATACCGCTAATGAAGGTAACCCAGAGAGCGGAGCCAAAGGCCGTGGAGAAGCCGAGGAGATGAGCCAACTTGAAGTAGATAGCAAGCGTCGACGAATTCTGACCGTCCGATTTCGATCCGAAGGTCTCCGGCGAGAATATCACCCCGATTGCTAGAAAAGCCACGGCCGCTAGAAATCGTGTTAACCATCCCATCTCTCAGCCTCTGTTTTTCTCTCTCTCTCTCTCGCAGACTCTCTCTTTCTCTGGGGAAATGAAGTTGAAGCCTAAAGGAAGGGGAGCCCTGGGTAGGTACCACTTAAACAGAGAGAAGCGAAAATCTATCCCGATAGTATTTTTTAATAATATTATAATTTTTTTATAAAATAAATAAATAAAAATAATCTTGGAGTCATTCTCGTGTGCTATAGCAGTGGTCAGAGCATTCATATTGATCTCATTTTTTTTATTATTAAAAATATATTTTTTGTACATATATCATTAACAAATTGCCATAATTGATCAGCCATTATGCAATTATGACTCAAAAAAATATAAGAAATTTGATGATTTATTATTTAAAAATTAATCAAAAAATAAGTAAAAAATATTTTTATACTATTTCTTATATTTTTTGCGTTATAATTGATTAATTGTGATAATTTATTTTTAATATGTGTGTAAAAAGTATATTTTTAATGATAAAAAAAATGAGTTGAAAAAAAATATATATATAGTCAAACTGTAGAAGGAATAGTAGGTTTGGGTAGGTACTACCGTACTAGGTTGTATTCCAAAACCGGATGCTGCACCTACAATGTTATTTGACCGGCCGCTGCCACGGAACGTCGGAATCTGGCGAATGGACAACTGCCAGATCAATGGTTATTTATCCATTAGGTGGTGCGATAACGCCCACTAATCTTTACCGCTGAGTGTACCGCTGCAGCCAAATTTAATTTTTATTTTTTTTATTTTTCTATCATCATAAAATATTTTTAAAAAAATTCAATACAGTAATAATCACTTTATTAATCATTAAATAAATAAAATAAAATACATGAGAGGTAAGAATGTCAAATTGTATCAACGAATCGTGTTCATGTCGTGTCAAGACATATATATTATACTATATAGGTCAATCTTAACTCGATCTGTTAAGTTTATCGTGTTAAAATCTCAAATTCTAATACGATCCGTTAACATAACGTGTTGTGTCATGTCAACCCGTTATGACTCATTAGTTAATTTTATGAAATAAATTAATATGACAAAATATGATACGTTTCAATCTGTTTATGTAAATATGTTGAATATGCCCAAAATTAACTCGTTTGAATTAATTAAACTTAGTATAATTTTATACAAATGTTAAAATCACAATATTTATAATAATTATAATACTAACTACAAGTATGAATTATAATCTAAATAAGAAAAATATCAAAATTAAGATTCTAACAATTTTACTTTTAAATGTAAATATATATTTGTAATTTTAACTTTTTTAACGTGTCGTAACGTGTCATAGCGGGTTAAAATAAGTTGACCCACTATCAATCCGTTAAGCAATCGTGTCGTAACGGGTCAACCCGTTTTGACCCGAAACTCATTAAAACTAAACATTAACCTGCTATTATCGTGTCGTATTCGTGTTGGGTTAACGAGTCGTGTAACATATTGTCACCCCTACGGTCAAAGTTGATAGGCAAACGAGCATTTTTCTATCCATTATTATTCCAAGCTCTTGTTTGGATTCAAACCTGTTTTATCTCATCTTAATCTCATTATTATAAATTTTTAAAATTTTCATATAAAATATAATAAATAATATAATTTTTTCAAATATTGAAACAATAATAATATCAAAAAATAATATTCTAACAATTTTTTATTCAATTTTTTATTTTTCATCTAAACTCATATCATCTTATCTCATTTCTGAATTCAAACAAGGCCTAAAAATTATTACGATTTCACTTTAGAATGATTCAGTACTCCTGGGCCTTTAACAGCCTCTAACAAAAATCTTTCCATATAAAATTCTACGTTGAACGTAATAATATGATCTTATTTGAAAACCCAACGAAAGTGAAGAATTGAAGCTTTAGGAAAGTTTGGATGTCAAAACATCCTCAGATACTTTCAATAGTTCTCGTACGGTTGGAAAACCTCTACACCCAAACACAATTTGAGACATTTTGAGAAGCTCTCTCTGAAAAACTTACCTCCCTCACATGCATATATTGTTGTGGTAAAAGAACACAATTTTATTTCGATTTTGTTTCCCTCTCCCTCTCTCTAGTCAACCTCCCCCCTCCCATTCCATTTCTCATTCTCTCTTTCTCCATCAATGCAAACTCTCAATATCTTAGATCAAATCCCCTTACAATGTCATAATAAGCCCTCTGTACTTCTCCCACTTGAACCCCTCTGTCTATCTCCCTTTCTATCGGCATTCAACATCTCAAATTGAATCCCCCCATAGTGCCATATTGAGCCCCCCTTACCTCTTCCACTTGAACCCATCTGTCTATCTCCCTTTCTATCGACAGTGAAGCCTCGACTATGCTCCCATTGTCACCTTTGGAAATGATAGGCTCAGTATAGAGATTCCTCCACTGATTTGAGTTTTCGTGGCGTCCAATCTGCAGTCAAATTCCTCTCTCTGTCGAGAGTGGAACCTAAAGGTCGAGTGTTTTAGAGCTCCCACTATCAACGTCTGTAAGATTCATTCACAATTAACCCCTGATCCCGGCTTTTCCCCCAATTTCTGTATAAATCAAGTATGGCCAAATGCTCTTCTCGCAACTTGGCCTAGGGTTATCCATCGATCACAATGACACCGTGATACAGCCCTCAGCAATTTCATCACCATGGGCCCGAGAACATGCTTGTTCAAGGAAACCTCAACATTCAAGTACTTTCATTTATCTTATATACTATTAATTTTGTAGCAATCTCTGGAGAATGATTTGTGACAAAATATTATGTTTGAATGAAGTGGCCTCCTTTGTGATTTTGTCTATTAGGATTTATATGTTTGTTTGTTTGTAGGGCTGTAAAACAAACAGGCCATTCGACAATCAACTCGAATTCGACTCAATGAAACTTGAGATCGGCTCAAATCGTATATTAAATGGGTTGATCGTAAACACAGAATTAGACTCGTTAATTAAACGATACAACTTATATAAAACTCGACCGACTCGTTTAATGTTCGCGAACAAACCCATATAGAGCTCGATAGACTTGATTCGATTAATGTTCGTGAACAAGCTTCTTTAAAACTCGATCGACTCGTATAAATGTGTGAACTCGACTCGTATATATTTTTGCATAAAAAATACAATATATAATCCAAATTTATAAGTCCATATATAGACATAATTATGTAAATAGACATAATTTATAACAGACTATATATAAATTGATAAATTATAATATTATCTTTTAATGTATTAGAAGTATAGAAATTTTATAGTTTGTGATTATTGATGAATACATCAATACAAGGAAACAAATTCCAATAAATATATAATGTATAGAAGTTCTACACTTTGTGATAATTGATGAATACATCAATACATGGAAATAAATTCTAATAAATATATAATATTATATATTTACAAATTGCACCATATAAGTTTATAACAATGTAAGTTATAACATTAATAGTCTAATGCCATTGGTCTATTAGGTGCTTACCATTTACTAATATATGGTGGTGTATAGTATATCATAAGTCTGTACTATGTTAGCATAATATTAACATATTTTAATATACTAATATATGAAACAAAGATGGTAGTCTACTAATAGTATTATAATTTAAATAATTATATATTAATACTATAGACTATAGAATATAGATTTATAATATAATTATAATATTATAATTAAATTTATATAATTAAAATTTATAATACTATAGACTATTAATATATTATCACTAATTATTAATATTATTACTTTATATATAATTAATCATAATAACTAAACTCTAGTATTATTTTATTCGTAAGATTATATAAACTATAATAAATTATTAAATTAGTAATATATATCATACATGTTTAGTGTTAATATATACAATTATTAATAAATAAGCCCATACTAGTAGTAGTATATCACTATATTGTATGCTACTACAATACTAAACTTAGTAGTATTGTAATTTATACAATTAGTCCTGAGTCCTGACTCTTTTCTACATTACTCCTTTCTATTCAGTCTAACTCTTATATACTACTTAAGACTTATACTTAGAAGGGCTGAGAGTGGACTTAGAATTAAAAATAGAAAGGAGTCATACTTAGATAGGAGTCTGGACTCCTATGAGGGCCTGAGGCTAGAACTTCTAAGTAGATAGGATTTAGAATGGACGGTGGACTCATAATAAATAGAAAAGAGTAATATACTACTAGTATATTAGTATTAAAAATAAAAATATATTTAAAATATATGATTATGTATTGGTATGTAACGTATAATTTTATAACTTATAAGTATTAATACCAATAAAAGTATTTTATTAGTATCATAACTTATATTAAAAATATCAAAAACTTATCATAAAACTTATAAGTATTAGTATTATAATCTATATTATATACATATAACATATGTTGGCAGATGGTGTATTAATAAATATATAGATTAATATAGTATTATAAATTAATAGTTTATTAATATTAACTTATTAAGTAGTTAATAAAATAGTATAGTTTACTAATAAATTTAATAAATTTAATATACTACTAAATTACTAATATTATTTACCGTTTCCCAAATTCCTACTAATGTACATAAATTTAATATATTACTAATATTACTAATTTACATTACATAATATATAACTAATAACATTAAGTTATTAACAGTATACTAATTTTATAAATGTATAATTAAATTTCTATAACTATATATTAACATAGTTTATACTTTATACTTTATATATATATAATTTAATAGAATTGAAAACCTAATTTCAAAAACATACCTAATATTAACATAGTTTAATAGTACTCATATATACTATAATATTACTATATTATATAACTAATTTCGAAAACTATTAATATAGTATTATAAATTAAAAGTCTCGGGCCGTTAGAACTGTTTGGGCTAATCTCACCTGTTGATTTATAATGTGGAGTTCTAAATCTGTACCATTGGATCTAAACCCTAGAATTAGTCTTGGCCGTTCATCCAACTTATATAAATACCACACTATTCTCAAACCCTAATCTCAACTCTCATATACACTCACCGTCCCTCACAGTCCCTTCACTTTTCACTTTTTCTCAGGCCCGCAATTTCCCTTTCGAGACCCTAGCCTCGTCGCTTACTTTGGTTGATTAATCCATGAAATGCTTCGATGAAGCCTTGAATCAAAGCTTAATTCTTGATTCTTGAGGGCTTATTTAGTCACTTCTGTGTCTGGGACTCTGGGAGTGTCTGAGACTGCGATTGCTCAAAACCCTTGCAGTCGCAGATCAACGCTTCGACCGGTTTTGTTGACTACAATCTCAATCTCAGAGATGGCTTCAAGATTGACAGGGGGTCATTAAATGCTAGCATTTATGACTCCCATATAACTATATTTCGGATTTCATGGTTCATGCTTCTCTAGTTCTATGTTTGTCCAACAGTCGATTAGGCAGGTTATTTTCATGTTTTTGACGATTTCGTTGGAAAGTTTGGAGATCTGGTCATTGAATCCTGTAATACTTCAACTATTCTATAAGATTTTCCTGTTCTTATTCATGATTGTAATTTTTGTAATTGTATTTGTAAACCCTAGTACGTCGAAATGGTGTGACATCTTGACTGTCTCTGTAACTCTATTTCTATTTATGTCTTCAATCTATGATACTTATGTATTGTAGATGAGTAAATATAATCATGTTTTCTCATGTTTGTAATTGTATTTGTAAACTCTAGTTCGTCAAAATTGTGTGACATCTTGACTGTCTCTTAGAAAAGTCTCTGTTTATGATTTCAATCTATGATATCTATCTTGATCTTGCCTTTGTTTGCACATTGCACTTGCACTATACTATCTGTTTCAAGTTTTATAAATAATAATTGTCATACTGAAAATTGCAAAATTGAGGGAAAACCCTTTGAAGAAAAAACTTACAAGGCAAACCGTTCTTGCTTTTGAAAGTTGAAGCAAAACTTGCAATCCACAATGCAATGAGTTATACTTAATTTTGCTTGATTTGGTTTTTGCTTTATGTCTGCTGAAAATATGTAAACATGATTTTGTTTAACATGTTTATATAATTATATGTTTATAATTGTTTTGTTCCGTGTCTATAAATCATTATGTTCTGTGCTTATGTATTTATGAAATTGTGTTTTGTGTTTATATGGCTATTTTCTATTATGTGTCTATGTCTTTTCTTGAAACTGTTTTGGTTGATTTTAAATTATTATTCATGATTCTTGCTTCAACTATTTAATAATGTCCTCTTTAACATGTTTTGCTTGATTAATCTTATCCAATCTGTCTTCTATTTATGTTCTTGCTTCAAGTATGAAATGTACTAGTGTTTAATATGTCTTAGTTGATAAATTTTATACAATTTGTTTTTTGTTTATGTTGTTGAGGTGTCTTGCTTCTGGAGGCACATCGGGCCACTAAGGTAAGATTATATACTAAAAGTCTAAAATTGTTTGAGTCAAATTAGTTTGACTTGAACATCTGTTTCAGTTGATTTTAATCAACTATTTCAGCCTTGTCTTTTGGAGGCACATTGAGCCACCAAGGAAAGGCTATATAACAAAATTATTGGAGTCATATTATTTTGACTTTAACATCTTTTAGTATCATTGCCTTCTAGAGGCACCTTAAGCCACCAAGACAAAGTTGTTTTGATTTTTGGTCAATGTCTATATGCTTATTGTATGTTTCTGGTTTTGTGTTTACAAAATATTAGACCTTAAAAAATAGGCGATCCAATGAATGAAGTTGATATGGTAAAGGAGTATGAAAATGAAAACTCGATTGGGATTAGCTTAGTAGAGCCATATCTGATAATGATAGAGACACTGCAACTACTCAGGCCCCTAATATTGTGTCTACTAAAGGACCTTCTACAGAAGTTCAAACAGTAGCCTATGAATAAGGGTGTAAGAAAACCGAATCGGACCGGTGGACCGGTTGGACCGGACCGGGACTGGACCGGATCGGAAGGAGATCGGTCTGTTCCAAATTTTATATGGATCGGAAAGTTCTGGATCGGTCCCAGTACAGGGGATTTCTCCCATTGGACCGGACCGGACCAAATATACATTTAAAAAAATATATATATATGTATATATATAATATAAATAATAGTTTATAAATTATAGTATTAATATTAATATAGATTAAGAGTGGTAGAATAACATATTAATATAATATATATAATAATATATTCTTATAATATTAACATATTATAATTTATAATAGTTGACTAGTTGTAATATATAAATATAAATTATAGTATGTCTATATAGAGTATTAGTAATAATTTATAATTAATAAGTGTATTATTATTATTTAATATATTATTATTAATTTATTACTATTTACTAACATATATATTTATAATATACTAATGTAATAGTATTATTAGTTATAGTTTACCAACCTATAATATATCATATATCACTAAAATATTATTAACTAATTATTAATTACTCTTCTTAATTCTTATGTTATGATTACATGTAGCAAT
Source organism: Platycarya strobilacea (assembly GCA_036898215.1). NCBI lineage: Eukaryota > Viridiplantae > Streptophyta > Magnoliopsida > Fagales > Juglandaceae > Platycarya > Platycarya strobilacea. Next base: position 19,097,912 of record CM072555.1, on the reverse strand, counting down.
TATAAATATTAATATTATTTTTAACTATATATTTTTTACTTTTGAGGAATGTCATTTATAAATTTATAATCAAGATTCAAGGTGAGAGAGTACTTCATTGATTGTATATTCTCAAACGCTTTATCTAGACGTTCTTTAATAACTTATGAGAATTAAATTGACTATTCAACTTATGGGGCCACAGGGTATAAATAATATAGAACATTAATTACAAGTTTATAACTTATAGTATAAGACTATAAATATTAACTTATTAAGTCTATAAATTATAAGTTATAACTATATGTTTTATTTAATATTTAGATGAGATTAGAAATTAACAAAAATGATTATTTCTTATGGAAGTAGTACTAGTATATCTATTTATATATTTATATATATATATATATATAAGCGGAAACATGAGGTCTGATTTGGCAGCCAAACCGTATTATTCGGTTCAAATTTGACACGTAAAACCGGGTTAAAACATCTCCAGATCATTAACTACATGAATATTTTGATGTGTTGGCATGAATAATACGGTTATTTTGTGTTGGTATTATCATATTAACCGTTTTAAACTACATGTCATTCATAGCATAAAAATCGAAAGTGAAAAACTGAATTCGAAAATGAAAGGGTGTTGAGGAATGAACCGAACGGTTTACACCGTTTGCAGATAAAAGCCAAAGGGTACAACTGCAGTCTCGCTGCTTTTGTAGATACCGCTTAAAAGGGTAATACCGCTTGCAGATATCGTTTGATGATGCATGCTATAGTGAATATCCACCACTTCAGGTTTTGTTTATAAACGTTGAGACTTTAAAACCTACGGCAAATGCAACCGTGTCATATACAGTGTCTTTAATATGAAGCGTATATAATTATATATATGCAGCAGTGGAAAAAAGCTCTGTAAAACTAAAAGAAAATAGGGCACAATCAGTGCAAAAGGAACCAAGAGTTCTTGATCAACCGTTCGGTGAGACCCTCTCTCAACTCTCTCAATTCTTTCATCGTTTAAGCTTTCTAGCCTAACTGGTATTTATAAGCATGCTTGATATTTGGCAGATCGTTTGCCACTTCTATTTAATGCTACATTTTTTACCTAGATTTTTAGGTCTTCGAAGCGAAGTCGGACTCTTGAGTTTTCACAGTTTGTCAAGAGTTATTTTTTCAAAGCCTAACCCGTTGACCTTTTGGGAAATACGTGTCAACTAGAAACATAAATGTGGTTCAAGTTGAACCAGGGATTAGTTTTTGGTGTCGAAATGTATGCGTTTACTTATAACTGATTCAAACTTCACTTTAATGGCAGAAAAATTGAGATTCAGTAAATATTGCTTTTCCAGAGTTGGATCCCTACTCACTCTTTGATTTTCAAATCTTATTTCTGGTGCATTTTGATAATGAGCGGTCGACAGTATGAGGCGCGCGTGTTTGTGTGTGTTTTGGCATTGTTAGACAGGACCATGCACATAGACTTTCATTGGTTTGGCCGTTTGGCGGTGGCTCTGCAACTTAAATGTGGCAACCAACTCTCAATGTTTTCAAATGGAATGTTTTTTGTTTGTGAAGTCGGCAACAGTTTCTTTAGCCAAATTTGCGTTATTCGGAGCACAATCATGTCATGATACCCGAAGAGTCGAACGGGTATGCATATTGGAATCCCTGAAATACATATGTAAGTCTATTACTCTATACATACTTTAAATACAATATAACATGTCTTGCAATTGTTGTTATATATATATATATATTTATGAAAGCAACTGTGTTACTATAAGAGTATATACAATATTTCCACCAATATAATAATATTTGGTATATTCATTACGGAGTTCTATTATAAAATATTTATTATTTGAGAGTATCCATTACACACATAAATTAATTTAAATTAATTGATCAATTTATCTTTAAGCAAATTGGCCTGATAATTAAGGAGAAATTGATCAATTTTTTATTAGTTACAAGCCTTTAAAACTTACATGATTGTTAAGTTATAATTATATTAAGTATACAAAGCGTTTAGTATTATATTGAAATACTGGTATTAAAAAAAATGCTATATTGAAATACACCATATAATAATATTTTACTGTACATGATGGTCCCGTCTTCTAATGCTAATATACTAATATGCTTACATACTACATTACAAAGGGACACCAATAAAAATAAACCTGCCATCAAATATAATATTATATATGTACTTTGAACAGATTTAAAACTGTTGTTATAAGGTTTATTTTCTTTCTTTATTATCCAAATTTTGTTAAAGACTCATTTGTTTTGTATCCAATAGAGAGGATTCTATTGCTTACTTAATTCATTGTTAATTGAAGATGAATTTGAGATGTTATATATAATTGGTTCATAGTATGGATGAAGTATAATTGAATGATTGTATGAATAGACAGATTAAAGATAAATTAGAGCATTGTTTAGGCAATAAACTATTTCATTCTTTTTTTTTCTTTTTGAAATTTGGAGTTTTTAAATCGTATTTTTGATGAAGATTGCAAGACTATATATCCAGGTCTATATGGCTTGCCTCAAAGAAATAGTCGTTGCAGCAACTTACGGTTTTAATGGTTTATTTTCTTATCTCATTTGGCTGCGAAATCTTCTATATAATTATATGCATTTTGATTTTGCTGTAAGCACTGTCTTTGCTTATGACCAAATAAATAGTAGCAAAACTCATATAATGCGAGGCTCCCCATTGTGTACTAATTTTTCAATACTGATTTATTGGTAAAGTAAATTCACTTTATATAGATATACAATTTAGTACTTAAATTTATAGAGATATAGAAATTGTAGACGTTCAGTTGAAATGAACCATATGTATAAATGATGGCCATAAAATGTTTTTTTTAAATAATTATGATGGTAATTATGTAACAGTTAAATTATATAGTTACTTCTCATGAGCCCGCAAGTTCCCCAAATAAAAATGTAAATCATTCAACTTCCAAGAGACTCAAGAGAAGGGCATTGGATGATAAGACTTATATGGAGGATGAATTTGAGCAACATTTACAGTCAGAAAATTCTTTGGAAAGCAAGTCAGAAATTGATAGATATCTAGCTGACAAATGTGAGGGTCGAAATGATAATTTCGTCCTTCTAATTTGGTGGAAAACCAATTCAGTTAGATATCGCATACTTTGAAAGATTGCACGCGACGTACTTGCAATACCAGTATCTATTGTGGCCTCTGAATCTACATTTAGCACAGCGGATCGTGTACTTGACCCTTTTCGAAGTAATTTAAGTCTAAAATGGTTGAGGTTCTCATATGCACAAAATTGGCTTCGATCTTCTTCTACTCTAATAAATCTTAGGATTTTAATGGATGGCGTGGAAGATTTTGAGAACCAGCTAGAAGGTACAGGTAAGTAAATTTATTTCACTTGTTATCTTTTGTGGTTTATTTTGTTTTATCTTCTAATTTATTTCACTTGTTATCTTTTAAATTTTTATGTCTAGAAATTGTTGGGGAGTGTGGTGATTCTACACCCAATGCAAAGTAATAATTGAAGGGTAAGTCAATGTGATTTCTAAATATTTTACATGATTTCTTTCGAAACGAGTATATATATATATATATTATATAGTTTTGATCAAAGGGTTTTATTACATTATTGTAGTTTAATTGTCAAATACTTTTCACAGAATGTTTGATTGTCGATTGGGACTTGGAAGCATAAAAAATGGGAGGGTCATCTAGATGCAAATTGCAATGCTAAGAAAGGTTTTAATTTGAATGATTTTGGAATGCCATTTTATTTTTGGATTATTTTAATTTCTTTTTTATTTTATTTGGACTCTTGAGGAAATTTGAAATCTATTGTGTAGACTCTTAAGGAGTCAAGACTTTTAAAAACTAATTATTATTTTTTTGTTTATTTGGACTCTTTACTTTTAAGGACTCTTAAATCTTAAGAGTTAATTTATTTTTTATTTTATTTGAGTTTTTAATGATTGATTTTTTTTTCTTATTTTTTTATTTAGATTATTTTTCTTTTTCCATTTTTTTAAGAGTAAGTTTTTTTTTAAGTTTTTAAAGTTAAATATGTGATAAATACATAAATTGGGCTGAAAATAAGAGTTAATTTCTTTTTTTATTTTATTTGGGTTTTTAATGATTTTTTTTTTCTTATTTTTTTTTATTTAGATTATTTTTCTTTTGCCATTTTTTTCAGAATAAGTTTTTTTTTTAAGTTTTTTTAAGTTAAATCTGTGATAAATATATAAATTGGGTTGAAAATAATTAAATTTTGACAAAAAAAAATTGATTATTATAGAATTTTAGATTAAACTTAGGAGAAATAATCATATGGGGTACCCCTGGATCGGACCTGACTGCCCCTGGACCGAATTAGACCAGACTGGGATGGACCAAATAGGAGTTCGGTCTAATCCAGGGTGAAAAAGTTTTTCGACTGAATGGAACCAAACCATTTACACCCCTACCTATAAAAGAAAAAACAAATAGGACTTCTAATGTATGGAATGATTTTGTCGAGGTTGATAGAGATGGGGTTAAACAGCCTCAATATAAGTGGTGTAAAATATTATTTAAAGCTTCTCAATCAAGCTCTATAACTACACTACGTAGGCACTTACTAACCTATTTTCCATACATAGGGTCTAAGAAAAAATAAAAAGTCTTAGCAGTTGAGTCTAAGGAGGCAAGTGGTGGCGTCACTATCTCAAACTTTACCTATGATCCTTGTAGGATTCGAGAGCTTGCCTTTTATATGATTCTCTACCATGAATATCCATTTTCTTTAATTGAGCATGTGGTATTTAATAAATTCATGAGTACACACACTCCATATTAGGAAAAAATGTCTCGGGCTGCTGCAAAGAAAGAATGCACGAGAACTTACGAGAATGAAAAAACAAAGTTAAGGTCTTTGATTAAACCCTTGAATAAAGTTCATATCACAACTGACATGTGGACTTCTTGTCAAAAACTTTCATATATAGGAGTGACATGTCATTTTATAGATACTAATTGGCATCTTCAGAGGCATGTGTTGAATTTTTGTAATGTGTCACCTCCACATTCTGGCCTTCTTATTGCTGATGTTTTAGAAAAGTATTTCCAAAATTGGGGGATTGAGAATAAAATTAGTAGCATTACTATTAAAAATGCTAGTTCTAATAATATTGTCATTCGGATCTTGGAAGATGATTTTGGGTTGAAGAAAACATTGTCTATAGGTGAGAAACTGTTTCACGTACGTTGTTGTGCACATATAAAAAATTTACTTTTACAATATGGACTTGGGGAGATTAGAGATATTGTTGATTGTATTAGAGATAGTATAAAATATTTGGTAGCATCAAAGGGTAGGCTAAAACAATCTAGTGAAATTGCAAAACAATTGCAATTGCCCTCAAAGAAATTGATTTTAGATGTGCCTACAAGATGGAACAACATTTATTTAATGTTGGATGTTGCGTCTCAGTTCAAAGAAGTTTTTCCTAGATATGGTGATAGAGATAGACGTTTTGAATAGGTTCCAACTGTTGAAGAGTGGGGGAAAGTTGAAAATGTTTGTTAACTACTAGTTATTTTCAATGAAGTCACCAATGTTGTATTTGGAAGTGATTACCTAACAACAAACTTATTTCTTTCTGAAGTTTGAAGAATGAAAGACTCCTTAGGTAAAACATGTAGAGATGAGAATGAGTACATAAAATCAATAGTAAGGAAAATGAGTGCTAAGTGTGACAAATATTAGGGGGAGTGTAATCTATTGATGTCAATTGCTATGATTTTAGACCCTCGATTCAAAATAGTCCTGATCCAATTTTGTTTTCCTTTAATTTATCACAAGCAAGACGTTTCTAAGAATATTGATCATGTCTCTCAAGTGTTGCATGAGTTATATGATGAGTATGTTAATAAACACAATTCAACTCTTGAGGCACAAAGAGAGCACGATAATGCTCGAATGAATGTATCTGGTTCTTCCTCAAGTGTTGGGACTAGGAGAAGCATGCAAAATGACTAGTTATTATTTAAGTTTTTTGTTAGAAGTATTGATACCGTGCAACCTAGTAAATTAGAACTAGATAATTATATAGAGAAGAGTATCTATATCTGTGAAGAGGGTTTAGATGCAAGTTTCGACGCCTTGGACTGGTGGAAAACAAATAGTCTCAAGTTTCAAACTTTGTCTAAATTGGCCCGAGATGTATTGGCTATACTGATTATCACTGTTAGCTCAGAATCAACATTCAGCGCAAGAGACAAAGTCATAGATCCTCATCGAACTTCAGTATCATTTGAAACTGTCCAGATGTTGTTATGTGAGTCTGATTGGGGTTAGAGCTTCTATTTATTTTATTTTAACTGCCATTGCTATTTTACTATTTTATACTTACTATTATTAATTTATTTATAAAAATACTAACTACAGCTTTTTTTTTAATAGATAGAGGTACTATTAGAAACTCAGATTCTCTTACCATAGCCATAGGCCCATACAGACTCAGATTCTATTTTTTTATGAATTTAAAAGTACTTGAGTAATTTTGCAAGGGAATAAAAATTATATTAATGTTTTTACTGTATTAGTGTGTGCAAGTTGTCATGACGATTTTGTTTAAGTTTGGGAACTTGTTGACTTATGTCATGATGAACTCAGATTTCGTATAAGTTTGGTAATAGGGTTTTTCTAAAAAACAATCCAACCGATCAGAACCGTCGAAAATCGATTATCGATGTGGAATCAGTCGATGCCGACGAAGAACCAGTCGGACGGCAATTCAAAAAATGTTTCAATTGTGTTCGTCGGCGTCAGTAGCAGTTCAACCATGGGGTCGAACTGCTGAACCGACCGATATTATTTCTTTTATTTTTTTATATATTAATATAGAAACGACATCATTTCAATTAGAAGGAAATGACGTCATTTCTTACATAATACACAAACGATGCTTTCTTCCCCCCACGAAGTTGTTTCTCATAAAAGGAAACGGTACCATTTCTTACACTCATGAGGTAAAACCCTACAACCCCCCCCCTTTCTTCATTTCCTTCACTTCCCCCCCCCCCCCCCCCCGACGCGGGCGTTGTCTCTTACTTTCTAGGGTTTGTTTTCTCTACCCTCCCCTCCACCGGCGATCTACCAAGTTCCACCTTCTAAAGCCCTGTCCGGAGTCATACTCTCTTCCCCAGGTATTATATTTCATCCATTTCATTTATTTTTTGTGAATCCACCTTACCAAATGTGAATCGCCGAATACCGAGCATAAATCGGTTAGTGGGTAATGTTTAGGGTTTGTTTAATTTGGGTATTGATTGGGACTTGGGTAATGTTTAATCGAGTTTAGGTATTGATTGGGTAATGTTTAATTTGGGTATTGATTCGGTTTAGGGTTTATTTGAGTTTGGATATTGATTGGATAATTTTATTGTTTAATTTAATTTTGGGTTTGTTTACGGGTTTGTTTAATTTGGGTATTGATTCGGTAAATGTTTAAGTTTGCTTACTGGTTGGGTTCGTTGGGAGTCTGGGACACAGCAAACGGTCACCATACCAATGAGATTTTAATTTGGGTATTGTTTAATTTGACTTGGGTATTGTTTAATTTGATTGGGTTTTGTTTAATGATTTAATCTGATTTGCGTATTGGTTGTTTAATGACTATTGATCTTGACAATATTTTCTATACTCAGATCAGTAGATGGATTCGTCGTCAACTCCAATTGATCTTGACAATGATGAGAGGATGCCTAATTTGGAAGAGACCCAAACCCACACACCTAATCCCCCTAGTGTCCCTAAAAGTAATATTTGTCTACTTCATAGGAAATGAAAGGGGAAAGAGCCCTCTTATGTTTGGAATCATTTTGAGAAAATGGAGGGTTGTTTCCCGGATGAGTCTAGGGTTAGGTGTATTTATTGTAACAAGACTTACCTTTGCCACTCAAAGAGGAATGGGACCTCAACTATGAAGTTACATCTTGAAACATGTCCAAAAAATCCTCATAGAGAGGGACCTCTAGATAAATACCAACAAACATTGGCAAGTGAGCAACAACTCAAGAGGGGATTGGAGAGAGTGAAAGTGGTGTGGTGAGGAATATGGTAACCTACAAATATAGTGAAGAGATAGTGAGATTGGCCATTGCAAAGATGGTAATTCTTGATGAATTGCCACTTAGAATTGTTGAAGGGCACAATTTTAGGAAGGTGTGTTGGTCGCTTGAACCAAGATTTAAAGTGTCATGTAGGGTCACAGTTGCAAGAGACTGTATGAAGTTGTTTGCATCTAAAAAGACAAAACTTAAGAATTTGTTTTGTAACACCCCCTTCCCGTAGGTTAGGAGATGTCACTTAACTTTTTCTAAAACATTTAATCCGGAAAAAGAAATTCTTAGTTTTAATAATAGAAAATAAATAACATTTATTCCAAAAGTGAAATTATAATACAAATGTCTTTTGCAACATTAACTGGACATAACTGAAAGTAGCTTATGTCGTAAGGCACTTATTTGCTAGAAAACATAAACTTAACTGAAATAATTAAAATTAAACTTGTTTCATAAAAACACTTATTTTTTAATAAAATTTAAAGATTTTAAATAGCTACTCAAAATTACTCCTGGCCTGTCTGCTCGCACTGGTCATCTTCATCACCTGGGTGGTTTTAAAAACAGGAAATAAATTGAAATGAGTCGATGACTCAGTAAATAAATCCATCACAACGTAAGATAATATTATAAGAAGTTTTCATAAAACTTACGCTGAATTCTGAAATATGATTGTACGTGTTAATGTTGATGTCATGCATGACTGACTTGACTGACTAACTGACTTAAGTGACTGGTCTGAATTAACTAATAGGTTTGACTGATCTAAACTGACTAACTGAATTGATTTAAATGATCTAATTTGACTGTACCGATTTAGCTGAACTGATCTAACTGAGTTGATGGGCCAACACACTTCAACCTGTGTGCAAGGTTGTGCATCGGCCCCACGTCCCATTACAGTAAGGGGAACCGCTGATAGTACTCTAGCGTACTATAGTAGACCACGCTTAGAACCGTGGCTTGCACGTCCACCCTAATCTAATATGCATTGGTACTATGCATCTGATGGCCATCTAAATAACTAATTTACTAAATTGAAACTAACGGAACTGTTTTAACTGACTAATTTAACTAGAAGATTGCTTAAATGATTTCTGATCTAAATTAGTATTATTTCTGAACTTAACTCAACTTATGTGACTTATGTGACATAATACATACTATCATAAATAACTATAATTTGCTGAGTCTAAACATGATGCTGATGACATGATCGTATGTTGTGCTGAATGACATACTTGCATGACGTGAGAGGTATTTGAAAATGGCTATCAAAGAAATAGCTTTACTAATAATATAAATTAATGTGAGGATCCTAATTTTGTGATCAAATTTACTTACCTCGTAGTGCGGCTTTCTAAATTCTCTTTTATAATCCGTTACCTATACGAAATATGAATCGTTATTAATATTTTTAGACTAACTTGTCGTACTATTCTACTAAATTAAATGCATGTTATGAAGAATAATAAATATTATGTTCGTACAAAAGACATTAAATACTAATATCACAAAAATAATAAAATACAAATAATTCACTTAGCAAAAATCATAGTGTAGAAATACTCAATGAATTATTTTGTTTAATAGAATTTTGTAACTTCTAATATAATAATTTATTTAAAATACTAATAATATATTTTGAAATTTCCAATCATAATCTAGAAAAATACTTGGACTATAATATTAAAACAAGTCGTGAAAGCACCGCTTCTTAAAATAGGTTTGCTTTCTAATAATTAATATAATTATTTAATCTTACAAGAATATACAAATATTAATATCAATTATATTCTTAACATTTTTCCTTATATCCGATTATGCCTATAATATAATAACTTTATCAAATCTGACACAATGACCACAAAATCTATTTTAATTAAACTTAATCATAATTAAAATTTAATCCAATGAACTACTAATATAATCAAACCGTAATTTGAAACTAATAACGTATTACAATTTAGTAAGAAAATATTTGGTTTAAATTAAATAAATAATAATATCACTCAACATAGTAGACTTGCAAGTGTTTAAACATAAAATATTAAACACTTACTATGTTCTAGTGAAATCTATTTATGACATAGTTTAAAAAATATCAATTATATAAAGCCCAAGGAGATAGAGGTGCGGTTTACGCAGGCCACACCACTGACAGACTGATTTCAGAAAGACAGCAGGGTCTAGAGACATTTAAATAATTATAGAAATATTTGATGCCATTTGGGGAAGGCTGAAATCAAAGCAATTAAATGAGAGAACATAAATACGGAAACCAAAAGAATTGGAACACCAAGCAGTTTGCGTGGGGTGCTCACCGAGAAGAGGGGAGGTACGACAGCGGCTCAAGGTTGCTGGAAGTCATGACAGTGATGAATGGGAGCACGGCGAAAATTGCTCTATTTTCGTAAGTGAGAACAGGGGATGTTTATAGTGCTAGTTTGTGGCCAAGCAGTGATATCGGTTGGCGGCTAGTTTTATGCAGTGGGCTTCTCGGCAAGGAGGTGATGCAGGGGCTGAACGTTGGGTTTGTTGGCATGCGTGGAGGTTTCATGGTGGGGCAATACGGGACTACAGATACGTGGACATCGATACAAAATTTAAATTATATATGTCTAACTTGTCATTTCATTGATAAAGATTGAAAATTACAAAAGAAAATCATTAATTTTTGTTTAATCCTTAATCATTGAGGAGACACAATTGGGAGATATATTGAACAGTGCCTATTTGATTGGGGCATTGATAAATTATTTACTATGACTATTGACAATGCTCTTGATGTGCAAACTTAATAGAAATCAATTTACTTGATGTTAAATGTGGCTGAGAGATTTGAGAAGGCCTTTAGGCAGATGGAGAGTGAGGATTATCACTTTCTCTCTTACTTTAGTGATGACTAAAATGGGCCTTCTAGAGTTGATGAGTGGGAGATAGTGAGAGTTTTTGTGAAATTTTTGAAAATGTTTTATGATGCTACTTGTCAATTTTCTGGGTCTCTTCATGTCACAACAAATACAAGTTTTGTAGAGATTTGTATGCTCCAAAAAGAGTTGGTTAGGCTGAGTAAGGCTCCTAGAGAGTCTTTAAGGACTATGGCCGTTGATTGCCGTTGTGCTTGATCCTCGAAGTAAATTAGGGCTTCTCACTATGAACTTGAGGAAAATACATAATCAGACTCGTGCTGAGACTTTGGTGTCTAGTGTGAAACAATTATTATCAGACTTATATGACGAAAAGGGCCCAAACCGATGGGCAAACTGACCACGACGCCGATGCAGACGTCGACACTATAAGGTCAGTGGCGGTCGACATATCAGCCAATAAATTGGTTGGTTGGGTGTCGGTCAGTGACAGTTTTGCCACTGATGCCAACAATGTACAGCCCTATTTGGTAACTTCTAGTCATTGTGTATTTTGTTGGTAATTAAGCTAATTTTGTTTAACAAAAATTAGTGAACTTTTATATGCCTATTGGTACTGCAACCTGCTACTTTATATGACTTATTGTGTCATGTTGATTTTGTTTTGGTAGCTGCATGAGAACTTATTAGGGTCTGCTTTTTGTAAACTGACTGCTAGTTGACAGATTCAATACTTCTTGTGTGGCTTGTGTCATGCTGTTTTGGTAACTTTCTTCAACCTGTTTGAAATATGATTTTGTTGTCAACTTATCCGGTTGTTTTGGTAACTCTTTTGATGGCAGCCTATCAGCTTGTGGTATAACAGTATGCTAGTTCTAACTTCTAATGTTAGCTTCAACTTGTTTTGGTAACCTGTTTGAAATATGTTTGAGATATGCCATTTATTTTTCTTGGAAATTAAGTTTTGCATTCCTGTTAGACATCCCTTAACATTATACTAAGTTAACAATACTTAAGTAAAGGATTAAAAATCTGTTAACAATTTTTTTAGTGTATTAGTGTATTCAGGTAGTAGGGTAACAATATACCTGGTTCTCGGCTGCATTCATGAAGATTGAGGACTTCACTAATTTAACTTTTAGAGCCTTTTTTTGTTTTGAAGTTTAATGTACTAAGTTTCATTTCTTATTGTTGTAAAGTATTTTTTATTCACTAGTTCTATTAGGAAGTAAATGTCATTTAATGTAGTAATGCAAAGGGTATCTCTAGAAGGCTTCATGATGTAAATTTAAATTTAAGTTGCTATTATTCTCCATAAAAAAAACTAGTGAATTGAAGTTGCTAACAACAGCAGCAACTATAGAGCAAAATGAGCCGAGCTTGCACACCCCAAGCTCGCTCGAGCTCGGCTCGTTTACAACCCTATTTGTTTGTGCTTTTGTCTATTTGAATTTATATGTTTGTTTTTGTGTCACTTCTTTTGATAAACACTGTGTTCACCTGAGCTCTGTAATGAAGTTAAAAAAAAAAAAAAAAAGCCAGGACACTTATGATTGAATAACAAAAAGGACATTTGGTTGCCAAGGTTCATTACACTTCACACCAATTACAAAAGTTCAGTTTTTTTGGGCAAAGCTTTGATATTTATTATTTTGGGTGTTTGTTTATTTATCTTTTGGAAGAGTGCATTGTAAAAAGAGGAAGTCAAGAATCCACCATACTTGCATGTTCCTCTTTTGGTCCAATATCTTCTGCATGATTTGCATAAGTATCTTGGCTGAGTGAGGATGTAATTGTTGTAGTAATAGAACTTGGTGTTTATGGAATCACATCTTGGACACTTTAGAGCTTGCTCTGGTTGTGGCCTTAGTTTCCTCTTATCAGGCTATGCTTTTAAGCATATCATCATGTTTTCCAACATATGAGCAGGCATTTCTTGAATTTTAAGCATACCATCATGTTTTTTGGGCAAAGTTTTGATCTTTATTATTTTGGATGTTTGTTTATTTATCTTTTAGAAGAGTGCATCGTAAAAAAAGGGAGTCAAGAACGCACCATACTTGCATGTTCCTCCTTTGCTTCAATATCTTCTGCATGATTTGCATAAGTATCTTGGCTGAGTGAGGATGTAGTTGTTGTAGTAACAGAACTTGGTGTTTGTGGAATCACATCTTGGACATTTTAGAACTTGCTTTAGTTGTGGCCTTGGTTTCCTCTGATGGCTGTGCTTTTAAGTATACCATCATGTTTTCCAACATATGGGCAGGCATTTCCTGAGTTTTAAGCATACCATCATGTTTTTAGGGCAAATCTTTGATCTTTATTATTTTGGGTATTTGTTTATTTATCTTTTGGAAGAGTGTATTGTAAAAAGAGGGAGTTAAGAACGCACCATACTTGCATGTTCCTCCTTTGGTCCAATATCTTCTGCATGATTTGCATAAGTATCGAGGCTGAGTGAGGATGTAGTTGTTGTAGTAACAGAACTTGGTGTTTGTGGAATCACATCTTGGACATTTTAAAGCTTGCTCTAGTTGTAGCCCTGGTTTCCTCTGATCAGGCTATGCTTTTAAGCATACCATCATGTTTTCCAGCATATGGGCAGGCATTTCCTAAATTTTAAGCATATTATCATGTTTTTTGGGCAAAGTTTTGATCTTTATTATTTTAGGTGTTTGTTTATTTATCTTTTAGAAGAGTGCATCGTAAAAATAGGGAGTCAAGAACGCACCATACTTGCATGTTCCTCCTTTGCTTCAATATCTTCTGCATGATTTGCATAAGTATCTTGGCTGAGTGAAGCTGTAGTTGTTGTAGTAACAGAACTTGATGATTGTGGAATCACATCTTGGACATTTTAGAGCTTGCTCTAGTTGTGGCCTTGGTTTCCTTTGATCAAGCTTTCCTTTTAACCATACCATCATGTTTTCCAGCATATGGGCAGGCATTTCTTGAATTTTAAGCATACCATCACGCTTTTTGGACAAAGTTTTGACCTTTATTATTTTGGGTGTTTGTTTATTTATCTTTTTGAAGAGTGTATTGTAAAAAGAGGGAGTCAAGAACGCACCATACTTGCATGTTCCTCCTTTGGTTGTTGTAGTAACAGGACTTGGAATCACATCTTGGACATTTTAGAGCTTGCTCTGGTTGTGGCCTTGGTTTCCTCTTATCAGGTTGTGCTTTTAAGAATACCATCATGTTTTCCAGCATATGGGCAGGCATTTCTTGAATTTTACCAAAAAATTATAAGATAAAATTAAGAAGCATCTCTAACAAGAGTCATTAACTTCATGAAGCTTATAAAAAGTGTAGGGTTGTTTCTTTTTAGGTCGTACACATAAAAAAAAAAGAATATATGGTGGGTACTGACACATTGGGACATAGAATATGATGATACAATAATTAGTGTATATTTAGGTCATCAAAGATAGTTTTTGGTTTGCTTTACTTTCTACATATTTTCTCTCTAGATCTGCATGTGGGAAATAGATTATAAATCTAATTTACAATCCTAATATTTACTGCACTACTGCAGATATCAATCTTAGTGAATAATATAATTTTCTCTACGACTATAGTTTCCAGGAAAAAAGTCTGCTTGAATTTCCATTTTACTGCCTAGAAAAAGAAGCAAATTAAAATTGGGTCAAGGAAGTAGAGTCTAATCAAAAGGTTCAAGTTTCATTGAGAATCTATTTACCCAAAACAACCCAAATTTCCAGCCTTTTGGATAAAAAAGAAATTAAAGATCAAAAGCAAAGCCAAAATTATTTGTTGTTCAAATTAGGGGTGTAAATGGTCCGGTCCGGTCCGGTCCGGTCCGGGAAATTTGTGGACCGATTTCATTCGGTCCAAGAATTCTCTCACCCTGGACCGGACCGAACAGGAGTTCGGTCCATACCGGTCCGGTCCAATTCGGTCCAGGGGCGGTCCGGTCCGGTCCAGGGGTGCCCCATATAATTTAATGGGCTAAATTTAATATATAATTCTACAATAATCAAATATTTTTTTGGTCCAAATTTAATTACTATAAATTATAATATGTTAATATTATAAAAGTATATATATTATATATTAATATGTTAGTATATATTATATATTAAGTATGTTAGTAAATTATAACTAATAGTCTAATAGTCTAATAACACTTTCACATTAGTATATGTTAATAAACTATAACTAATAAGTAATAACATTATTACAATTTACATTAGTATATTATATATTTATATGTTAGTAAATAGTGATAAATTATTAATAATATATTAAATAATAATAATACACTTATTATTTATAAATTAATATATAAGAGTATATATTATCTATTAATATATTAGTTAATATTAAATATTAAGTATATTAGTAAATTATAACTAAAAATCTAATAGTCTAATAATATTATTACATTAGTATATGTTAATAAACTATAACTAATAAGTAATAACATTATTACAATTTACATTAGTATATTATATATTTATATGTTAGTAAATAGTAATAAATTAGTAATAATATATTAAATAATAATAATACACTTATTATTTATATGTTAATATTAGAAGAGTATATATTATATATTAATATATATTAATATTAATATTAAAATTTATATATTATTATTTTTATATACATATATTTTTTTTAAAAAAAATTAAAAAAAAAAAAAAGGATTCGGTCCGGTCCGGTCCGGTCCAGGGGGATGAACTCCCTGGACCGGGACCGGACCGGAATTTTCCGGTCCATATATTTTTTGGACCGGACCGGACCGAACTCCAACCGGTCCGGTCCGGTCCCGGTCCGGGACAACCGGTCCGGTTCGGTCTTTTTACACCCCTAGTTCAAATTAGATGTGATCAAATTAATAGTCTATTTATTTGAAACTCAGAGGCAAACCATTGAAAAGCCATATAATTAAGCTAGCTAAAACACAAGTTGTATCCGTTTCAAATAGAAAGAACAAAAAATAAGGATTGAATCAATGACATTTATCTTCTCCAATTACCTTTTAGTGACACCAAAGCAGTTATTACAAGTCCATTATAACTAAAGTTATAGGTTCTAAATATGAGGGAATAAATGAAGCATTTCAGTCAATTATATATTAATATTCACCTCCATTCACTTCTTAATAAATTATTTACGACTTCCTTTCCCTTTTTGATGATTTGTTGTATGTTATCTATATCACAACACTATTGCCTCAGGTCTTCAAAATATACAGCTTGGTAGGTATTGTTTGCATTTGTGTATTTTTAATTATTTAACGTTATATCTATTACACACTTTGGAAAAATATCATTGCTTATTCTCGTTTAATGTTATCCATCGTAATGCTTCCTAGTTTTTTCCAAATATGTGACTTTATTGAACATGCAATAATTGTCTATTCTAAAACACTCTAGAATAGGTATACTACTAAGTTACTAACCATTAGGCAAGTTAGAGAATTGTTGGATTATGGTTCTTATGTGTGCATTGAGTAGCATTTCATGGGCGATCCAAAGATGAGGGCTGAACTGTGGACCGAGGGCATGGAGAAGATGTTGGTCCAAATACTCTACCAAGAGACAATTGACAAACTATTGGTTAGTTCTAAAATAACCAACCAAGACAATGTTAGGCTCGCACATAAAATGACCGAATGTGCAAATAGGCCCATAGACTTGAGGGAAAATTATACGATTAAGAGCAAGACTCCACTTGTTCAATGATTTGTTATCACAGACAAGCATGGGCTAGAATGAACATACAAAGATTGTGATCATGATAGAGGAGTAGTGGGCGCGGGCTATAGCAGTAATTAATTGCCTAACTTACAATTTTTCATAATTCCTTACGTTGTATTTGACAAGCTTGGTATTCTCCACTGTGTGATTATTGTACTAACATTCTGGTTTCCTACTATTAGGTGTGGAAATAATGGAGGAAATTCAAGAACAGTAGTTGTCCTGACTCCAAGCTCCTCTATACCATTTTTGGCCAGACTATGGTGATAGGAGTCATGCACTATGTCTCAACGAAAGAACCCTTAATGCAGGCAGATGAGGCCCGCCTTGAGGAGGAGGCTAGGGCACGGGGTCTTGTGCTTGGAGGCGACGGCGAAGCGTCGATGGAGCAAGATGACACATCCAACAGTGCAAAACCAGGTGGGAGAGGGGGAAGAGTGTCAGGGAATGGACGTTGCTGACGAAGGGCACCTATTCGGTGCACCATTTTTCCATAACTAAGTAGAGCTTTGGAAGTTATGTCCTCCAGTGCCGTTGCTAGGACCCAGTTGGAGGAAAAAGTGTTCGAGGAATCTAGCAAAAAGCGTAGCAAAGTTGATAGGTCCAGTGGGTCAGACGCACATTTCTCGAAGATGAAACAATGTCTAAAATTGTTGGAGTAGATGTCCCTGCCTCTTACTAAAGAACAATTTAACAAAAGAATGCTATACATGCTAATGGATAAGGTGCAGGATATGTTCTTGATGATGGCTTCGGAGCACAGATATGACTGGATATGTGGGTTTCCCTCAGCAATGCGTACAATGAAGACTCAATCGTCATTATTCTTTTAGTTTGCTTTCATTTTTAATGTTTGTGTGACTGATATTTATTTTATTGACATTTTCCTAATGGCTAAGACAGTGGATAGTTTAGGCTTGCACTTTATGGTATTTGTGACTCATGGTTATGACTTTTACATTTGTTAACGTATCACTTGTGACTTGCATCATTGAAAATGTCTAATTGAGTTTGTTTCTAATTTATCCATTTTATTATTGATTGGTTTTTGGGTTAATTTTTGAAGCATATGACATTTTCCATGGAGAGTATTATCAGTATCTGTTGGGTTGTTTTTGAAACTGTGTAATGGATGGAGAAAGTGACTTAAACGATGAGTGCATCAGTTTGCCCTGTGAGAACAACGTGTTTGATGAAGAGCCCCAGCTAGAAAACAACAATTACTATGACAATGAATCGAGTTCCCCAATTAGTATCCAACATGGGAGGAATACCATGAATGGTAGATGAATGCTCCATCAAATTTAGAACAATTGACCCTGCTTATGGCCGCCGTAGTAGAGGAATCGGAACTACCAGTAGTTGAGCAAAGGTCACAGCATAATATCGACACCCGAGGTTGAGATTATATGCATGGAATTCTCAATGGTCATCTAGAAAATTGTGTAATCATGTTCCGAATGGAAGTACATGTGTTTCAAGCATTATAGAATACATTACGTGCAGATGGTCTTCTGGAATCGATAAGAGAGGTTTCCGTAGAGGAAGCCATTGGAATGTTTGCGTTCATTGTTGGACATTGCGCAACTCAATGGATCACATCCGACCAGTTTCGACATTTGGTCGAAACCATTAATCGACTTGTGGACAACATCATGCATGCATTATGTCATCTTGCGCCACAAGTGATTGCAGTGACACAAGGTGATGGGGTGTCGCCTTATATACTCGACAATCCCCAACATTATCCATGATTTGAGATAAAAATTCATTTACCATTTTTTAACACAATACACATTGCAATTTGATTTTTTTAAACCAACATGTGTATGGTCTAATTTTATAATTCACTAGTTGCATTCATTTTTTAAATGCTCTCAGCGATGTTACGGTGTAATGATGGGACATTTATAGACGCAATCATACCCGCAGAGCTAGCTAATGCATATCGGTCACGTCATCACCAAATTAGCCATAACATACTCGCATCGTGCGATTTCAATATGATGCTCACATTTGTGTACTTTGGGTTGGGGGGAAATGCCCATGAAGCTCGGATTTTTATGGATGCATTGCATCGTACAGGGGATGATTTTCCATGGCCTCCGCCAGGTAAGACTTTTTTTGTTTAATTAAAATATAGATGGGTGTTAAAACAGATAGTACTGTATAATTCAAACATTTTTAATGTATTTTTTAAAATTTATTTCTCCAGGTGGATATTGCTTAGTAGATTTTGCCTTTCTATGCATTGAGGGATCTTTGCCACCGTATCTAACAGTGTGTTATCACAGGTCAGAACATCATGCAAATATGTCGTTCCAGGGATACCAAGACTATTTAAATTATTGACATTCTTACCAACAAAATGTCATTGAGGGGACGTTTGGTATGCTGAAGAAATTGTTTAAGATTTTGCGATCGATGAATGGGTACATGTTGACAAGGCAACAATATTATTATTGCATGGTGTGGCATGCATAATTTTATTTGTAGCACCACTCCGAATGAAATTTTTTTTACGCAAGTTTACCAATCCAAATCGTTATCTAGGGCGAAGAGTTACAGATAACCCGGACCATGGTAATCACATTCCTGAAATGTCATCTACTTTTGCACAAGCCATGGTTGCCACCAGAGACTCAATTGCACTAAACATGTGGACCCATAAGAGTAGTAACTGATTGAGTGCATATTTTTTAATGGATCAAGACGACCATAATTTTTTGCCAGATGCACATGTCACTTTGTAAGTAGGATTGTTGGCTACTGTGGGGGTGTAAAGTTCCACTTTCTTGTTTATTGATGCTTGCTTCGTTATGAGTTGTCATCATCAAATTAGCTTTAATGTGCAATGTATTTGATGGTTACTTTTATTGTCATCTTTACTATTTTGCAATCTTTAGTTTGAGTCAAGGTAGTGGACTTTGGTGTGGTTAAATACATAGTGATGTATAATTTTTTTTCCAGGGACAACCATTAATCCGTATTTAGCTTTTATGCGTGAAGTTCTTATTCCAACTATGTATATGCATACTTTGCAACATTGTTTTCCGAAAGGGCAAAATCATTGATATATATTTTTTTCCTGCATAGGAAATCCATTACTAATATCTTCAAAAGACATGCAAGTAGTAGACATGGCTGAAAAATTACATGAGTCTACAGGACATATTTTCATGGAAGCAACCTGATGAGGGGTGACTAATGTCTAATTCAATTACACATAGCAACTAATTTCTAGCACTAAATTGAAATCATTTATAGACTACAAAGTAAAATGCTACAACAAATACAAGAGCCAAATAAACTCGTCGATGTAGGGTGCGTGCTCTTGCCTCTTAACGTACAAAATGAACAAAATCCGCATCTCTATTGGAGAGTTGCAACTCGAGATTTGCAACTCTCTGATGGAGATGAATCTCTCGCTTTTCGATATCAGCCAATGTGTTCTTGAGCTCCTTAATATCGTTTAATAATTCGTTGTCAGTTCCGTGGAGATTGGGTATTGTGTATTAATCATCATCCACCCACTTGAAATACTTGCAATATGGTAATCCCTACTGTAGAAAACATGTTGTGGACAAATTTACATGGACATAATATCAAAACAAAACCTAATTTTAGTTTGATACATGATTACGCCCAAAGGATAATTCCACAAGAAGACAAGTTAAAAGTATAGCAAAGAAACTAAAAAAATATATTAAATGATTAATGAGAAAACAAAAAATTGATTTTAAATGCAAATTAAAATGAAACAAAGTGATTAACGTAAAAAGTATTCAAATTGACGAACAGTAAAGTGTCGAGAATCCATTGCACATATCCGGTATTTTAATTATTCTTAATTTATTGATAACTCAATTGAGAATTCAATTTCAAAAATCTTAATCAGAATATATAGAACTATAAACAAAAATTTAATCAAATGTAACCCTTTGAAAAATCATTCATCACTTATAAATTACGCAAATTATTATCCACATTGATAAAATTCAACGACAATAATATACCCAGTGAGCAATATTACAGCAGAGAATTAAATCAATATAGATAATCAGTTAGTCTAAATATAATTAGAGATCTAAACCATTCAATAGAAAAATCATGGCCGAATTTATAAATAGAGTAAATTCTATTAATATTTGAAAAAGAAAGCACCAACAATATATTGAAGATGATAAAACAAAGAGTTTTAATAAATTAAAAATCAAATACATGAATTAAAAATAAATTAAATATATCATCTAATGTGCAAATTCATCCCTAACCTTACTTGAGAATTTAGTTATCCATACACATGAGGAATAACAAAATTCTCTCAAGTAAAATCATGAACAACCGGAGGCACCAATTATTTTCTCCCAAAACTAATATATATGCATGACTGGCCTCAAGTATGTAAAGTGTCGTGCTCTTATTGGACTAAAACTCATATGTGGCCATTCCAATTAACATCGTGTGCGTGGGCTCTTTTATGTTGTGTAACTAGGGATATTCAAACAGGCCGGATATTTTTCTGCTTCGGTCTGAGATCTGAATTACCGGATTCCAGATCTGGATTA
Organism: Platycarya strobilacea; assembly: GCA_036898215.1. Taxonomy (NCBI): domain Eukaryota; kingdom Viridiplantae; phylum Streptophyta; class Magnoliopsida; order Fagales; family Juglandaceae; genus Platycarya; species Platycarya strobilacea. The sequence continues at coordinate 19,076,638 of CM072555.1, read as the reverse complement.
AATTAAAATTAAAATCCAAAATTTAAACATCCGGATCATATGGGTAGGATATGGGTTTAAAATCTGGATAACGGAATTAAACCCGGTACCCGGATTCTAAAACCTAAAACACTTGCAGTTCGCTCAATCGCTCCCCAGACCCCTCTCTCTCTCTCTCTCTCTAGGAAATAGAAACCCTAGCCTCCTCACTGATCTCCATGAGTTGTCGTCGTCGCCGATCTACAAGAGCTATCGCCATCACCGATTTCTCATACTCTCTCTGTCTCCCCCCGATAATCGATGCCCTCCTGATAATAAATTTTGTATGTTATTAATCTAATGCCTTTCAATTGGTGAGACGTTTTATAAATTTTCAAAATCTATAGTTGTTTTGGTTACATTGTTTTAAGTATTTTTGCTGTCTTGCTTTGATGGCCTTTAGGAGGCATCTTAGTGGGGATAAAAATGGTTCTGAACCGTCTAAGCGTAGACAAGCATTTCAAATGCGGTGGGTTGGATGATTTAGTTATGATTTGGTTGCTGCTGTCAGTGTTTGATGCTTTGTTTTAATGATTTATGTGTTTTTGAAATGGGGCTTTTGTGTTCTTTTTTTGTAGGGCTTTTCGACGTGTGGTTTCAGACCTTGAAATTCAACAATTTTGGGAACCTTTTTTTCAAAGAGTGGTAATTAAGCTGATTCTCAATCCACCTATTTCTGTCTTCCATCTCTACCCTTTGGTATCTGAACTAAATTTCAAGACTTCACTTTTATCTCCTAATTCTATGTCCTAATGATTAAACAATATTCTTAGTTGTTATTTATTTTAACTTATCATTTATTTGTTATTTATGAATTCTTTCCCTATATTTTCTATCTCCTAATTCGATGTACTAATGATTAAATAAGAGGTTGACCTTTATTTATTTTTTGTTTTGTTTTTTTCTTTTCTTCTTAATATTCTAATGGTGTGTGAATTCTCCATTTGTTGATATGTATTTGATCACAACTGCTACAAGACATTCTTTTTTACTAAGGTTTGATTTGTTGTCCAGTAAATTATTGATCTTAAATTATTATAGAGTATCTTAACCATTAAAAAGTTTACTGGTTTTTTCATTTTCTTTGATATACATGATATAAATTTTGTAAATAAATTGTTGTTCTTTGATTCTTGTTGTGTAGTCTTTCAATTTTATGATAAAATGGAGTGCAGCAGGTAACTATTTTCCACTTCCGGTTCCTTTGTGTATATGATTTAGCTAGCTTTTTCATGAATTGGGTTAAGTTACAATGAGTAAAACCCCAAATAATTTTCTATTTTTGTTTTTCTTTTGATGAATTGCAGATGGATAGCAAATCAAAATGGGACTATTTTCATGATGATAGCAAATCAAAGTTCTTTTGTGATGATGTAGTAAATTAGTTGATCTTGTTTGATGTTGTATATTGGAGTTTAATTAAAGCAATGTATATGTTTTGTAATGTTCTAAGCAAATTAGTTCAAACAATGTAATATGTAGTGGATTTTTTTCTTACATGTATTTAGTTAAAAAGTTAATTAGTTTTTCATTTTGATATATGGACGATGATAAAAATGAAGGATTTTATATAATAACAAAATTTTGCTTTTTAACATTATATTGTAAAAAAGTAGGTAATGAGATATAGGATTTTTTATATACACTTTTTCCTCAAAAAATCAACAACAGATGGCTTATACAAAAAAAAAAAGGTGGAAATCTGGAAATCGAATTTCTAGTTTTTAAAAAAATCAGATCAATCCAGATTTCAACCCAGGTAAATCCGGGTTGGAGTCCAAACCGGTTTTGACCTTTTGGTTTCGGGTCGGGTTGACCCTGATTTCTGGTTTGGAACCCGCTTGAACACCCCTAAGTGCAACACTTGCTAGTCCCATGTGAAGCTTGAGTTAAGAATCAATTACTTGAGTTGTGGGCCCATGAGTGAATTAATGTCGTTGTTCCTCTAATCTCCAAAGGGTCATGTGTTCTATATAGTGGGATTAAATCAAGTAAATGCATGGCCCAAGTGCAAGTCAACTCAAACTATTATGGCAGGTGGATTTGAGGCCTAAAGTGGAAAGAAGCCTAAACTACTGCTCCTCCTCTTTTATTTTATTTTATTTTATTTTTTATTTTATTCTCATTCTTCTTTCTTTGTATAAGTCTGAATTGCTGATCATCTCTCACCTGTCAATATTATAATTTTTGAGATTTAAAATATTATAATTGATGCTTAAACATATCTCAATGTAAATGTAAATGGAAATTAAATTAAATAATATAAATTATATCTCACTATTTCTATTCACATTTTAGCATTTTAATCCAATATTAGACTATTTAAAGTGTACTTTCACACACTCATCAATATACAACATTAATAATTGAACGAAATTAAAAATTTGTTTACCTCAGTATTATACTTTGAACAACCTAAGAAAAGTCGTCCTCAATTTTTTGGAGTGTTTGCATATCTCATTTGGGCAGGAACCTCGTAGAAGTATGGTTGTTGGCCCATAGTTTGTTTAGCAAACGAGGAAGAAGACGTAGTCGTGGATGATGGCTTGTTGTTAAATTCATGGAAGCAACCTATAATGGAACAATATATCAATTATGAGAGATGGTCGTTGTAAAAAATATTTCCAATCATTTTTTCCACATTGGTTAATAATTTGGCAAAAATATAAGCCACAATAGTTCTTATAAACAAATGAAATTAATGTAAATACTAAATATATCATTTCACACAAGAGCCTCTCAATTTATAAACATTTTGCTATTCCATACAATTACAGTTATAGTATAACTCCAACAAAGAACTAGTATTTAACAATGGTCCAATCAAGACACGATTAATATGCAGGACCGATCAAGATCTATGAGTGAAACTCCAACAGACAATAATCCTTGTGATGTAGGTTATAGATCAAGTCAGGAGATGAAGTAAAACAAAAAATTACAATTCATTCAAAAAAACAAAATTGAAACTTAAGAAATGTGCAAGAGTACTAGGTTAGCCTAAATAGACCCTTCACTAGATTGAACAAATGGTTGAGAATGTCAAAATTGAAGCACAGGAAATAAAGCACCTAGTTAATTAGTGAACAGTTAACACAAAACAATTCCTTTGTGTGACTAGCTAAACTTTCTCATAGAAATTATTTTTAACATGGATAAATGAATATACTATGACTGTAATTATGTGCTAATAAACCAATATTACTTTCACCCCGATTGGGAAAACCATAAGTTACAGGAACTCACATACCGATTCAGAGAAATTGTGGTGAAGATGCAATGATGATGAATTAAAACATCAATTCGAAAAATTAGAAAGGGGTTATTAAGGAAAGAAATTGGAGTAACAAAATTCAAACATACCCGAGATCAGTGATTTTAAAGATGTGAAGAATAAAGAAAAGAGATGGATGACACGAAGAATGAGGGCTATCAGGAAAACTTAAGAAAGAGATGCAAAATATGGACGAAGTGAACCTGATTTTTTCTAGGGTTCCTGGTTCTTCCCGCTCTACAAGTTTTTGTGCTCCACGCAGCAAGTAAGTGGCTTCGGTGGGAATTCTAGATTTCAGGAGCTAACGGTTGTGTCGATGCATCAAAGTTTTCTCTCAACATATTTTACACAACTCAAAAAACTCTCAATGGGACTCACAAACTTTTTTCACTCTCTACTCAAACTATTCACAAGTATTCTCAAAATTTTTTAAAACTTTTCGATATCCAAACACAACCTTATTCTTCTCGACGTGTGACGCCCCCAACTTACGTCCGGGATTTAACGTAAATTAAGGTGTCTGGATGAGCAACACTTGGCTACTCACCCTCGTACTTAACAATACTAAAAAGCATAAATCATCTAATTCGCAGCGGATCAGGTTATAGATATGAAATTTTCTAAAGATCACACGGAAATATATATATACAACATTCATTAAAGCTTAAACATTGTACTTTATACATATACACAACCCAGCTGTAGCAAAATATATTACATACATCCCAAAAGAACTTTCCTTCACCTCACTCTTTCTCCCTCTTAACCTCAGGGTGTTCTCTCCCATAGCGAAACCTATCCATACTAATATTAAAGTCTCGCCGGAGCTGTTGTCCCTGTGGAGTCACACAAACTCCACATATGGACAAGGAGCCGTCTGCTCCTAAGGTTAAGCAGCATCCCGTGCGTCGCCTCTCCTCATCAAAAGTGGATGCATCAAGACTCCCAGATCCGGTGGGTCGACTACTGGTAGGAGGTCCGAAGGAAACAAAAGAAATATCCAAAAAGGGACTATAATCGGAAAGTCCCTCAGGACTCCCCGAAGTCTCCCGTATCATCGGGGCTGTCCCCCTGCTGGTCATCGAATCCTGTATGAAATAATACGCACAAAATATATGGAGCCACAAAAGAGTGATATTTCGAATGAAATCTCAGTAAGTACATAAACAGCTTAAAGGAAACAGGGAAAACAACCACAAAGTTAAAACCACAACTGACAAGAGAAATTACTCTAACATACCCCTCACAAGACCACTGCCTAACTGACACTTTTTTTCTTAACTCACCCATGATCTTTTATTAGCTTACCCCGTTTTCCCTTAAGATTTTTATATTCTTTCATATCACGACAGGCGTTACGTATCGCCGTCCCTGTCGGCACGTCAGTCATACGGGCGTTACGTATCGCCGTCCTCATCATGACGTGACTAACTTATCAATCATATACTCATCAATCATCCGGGCGTTACGTATCGCCGTCCCCGTTATGATGAGTCTAGTGTCAATCATCCGGGCGTTACGTATCGCCGTCCCCGTTATGACACGAAATATATACACATAGTACTGCGGGCGTTACGTCTCGCCGTCCCCGCAAGGATCAATCACACGGGCGTTACGTCTCGCCGTCCCTGTGGAGATCACAATTTCATATCACGACAGGCGTTACGTATCGCCGTCCCTGCCGGCACGTCAGTCATACGGGCGTTACGTATCGCCGTCCCCGTCATGACGTGACTAACTTAATCTCGACAGGCGTTACGTATCGCCGTCCCTGCCGGCACGTCAGTCATACGGGCGTTACGTATCGCCGTCCCCGTCATGACGTGACTAACTCATCTTTTATATATTATTTTCTTTCTTTATTTTCTTCTCTTATACACATGAGTCATCTCACTCATAACCCTTCCCATTTGAAACACCACTTCCATTCCAAGAAAACCCTAAACCTAAGCAAAACAGGGCATCTCGCTCGAGCGGCGTGTCGAGCAAGTATCGAGCGAAGTCTCAGGTTGGGACTCGCTCGAGTGGGGTATCGAGCGACAGTCAAGCGAGGGTTCAGATTTTGCCTTCGCTCGACCACCTGTCGAGCGAGAGTCGAGCGAACTCACGGCTCTAAGGGTTTTTCCACTCAAAACATGCCAATCTTTTTCATACACTCCATTTATCTTCTTACAAGCTTAAATCCAAGTTTCTACAATTTTATTAAACACATAAACAAGACAAATACAATCAACCCTACTCATATGTCCATTTCCACTCAAACATGTTCTCAAGTGTTCACTACTATGAAACATAACTCAATCATGCTAATAAACCAGTTCCATGCTTAATTTAAGCTAGAATGTGGACTTACAATTTCTTCCAAGCTCTAGGGAATTGATCCAACCAACTTCCTCCAAGTTATCTCCCACACACACTCACTTCACTCACAAGTGATCACTTTGAGGGTTTGGGGGGGGATTTCTGCTTTGGCTTCACAAGGCAAGTGCTCTCTCCTTCTAAAGGAGCTTAGGAAGCTCTCAAGCCTCTATTTATAGGGTGGTGGTCGACCAACATGAGGGAGGGAAAAGGAATTGCACCCAAGGTGCCCTAGTTGGCAGATTTGCATGTGATGAGGTGTCCATCTATGCAAAATCTAATGATGAGGATTAAGCCTCCCAAATCCTAGGCTTTGCAGCTGGATTAGTCATCCAAGGGCTCACAATTGAGGTGGTTTGGCTGCCCATTTTGATCCATGGCTGAGAAGCAAGCTAAAGGGATAAGAGGTGAGGTGGCAATTCACCTAACCATGCATGCATCTCTCATCTCCAGCTCTCCCCCTTGTGTCACACGCCCCTTCCAGATTTTCCAATCCATTTGGTTCCTTCCCAACTCCCTTAGGTCTTCCCTCAACAAGTTCTAGAAGGTCACTTCATAGTTTAGTTAAGGTAGAGCCAAATTTGATCCAATTAGTCACCAATCAACCAGATTTTGGCTCCCTTGAGTTTCCATCACCCCAACTATTCAATTGACTTCCAAATCAACTTTCCATTCATTCCTAACTATCCCTACACATGTCCTAATCCCAGAGAATCCTAAAACCAGTTGCCTATTTGCTTACATGCCCCAATCTAGTTCAATTACCCAACTCGGGTTCCATTTAAGCCCATTCTAAAGCTGCATACTTGATTCCCGAATAACCTATTGATTCCCTCCGAATCTCAGGGAACTTTAAACATAAAAGTTTTAGATCTATCTCTTAGGGTTCTATAAAAATTGGAATCACCTCATTTGGACATCATATGGCTGACTTATGATCATTTTCCTAAAACTCGACAGATTAATCCGAAAGTGCATAATTCTAATACTAAGTGAAATCTCACATTCCTCAACTAAATCTCCCATTCTAATTTCCTAATAAATAAATACATCAAATAAATCTCCTTAAAATAATATCCATAAAATAATTTATCTTAGAAAAATTTTGGGCTATTACATCCTCCCCCCCTTAAAAAGAATTTCGTCCCCGAAATCGCTAAGATAAAATAAATAAGGGTTAAGGAGTCTATACCTCGGTTGCTAGCAGTAGATTCTTCTGAAGAGGTAGGTACTTTTTCCTCATTAATTAGTGAATCCTGAGAGTGATAAAATATCATGTCTATATCGGGATCATAGTACATATTCACACTAATCTCTTGCAAGATACGAAATCTCTCTTCCTCGGTCTCTTCTATTATAGGTCCCTCTTCACACTGACGTTTACGCTCCTCAGATCCATCAGATGACTCTATTATAACAGCTTTTCCTTTGTCCTCTCTTCTCAAAAATCTTTTTTCTGCTTTTAACCATTTTTTAGCGGGTTGTCTTTCCTCACCTGGTAACGCTTTTCTACTTATAGGGTTACCTTTCTCGTCTATGTCCATAATGTGGGTTCTGTGCTTCTCACTTTTATTTAACCAGCTCAATCTCTCAGCTTTCCACTGTTTCAGTTTTTCTCTACGAAATCTCTCTCTAACTCTTTCAGATCTTTTCTTTAACTGATCTACTGGGGTAACTGACATACGTGCGGTTCTTTTTGGAGCCATAATCCTGTATAAGGTTAAATATTAATGAATATAAATATAAAAGGAAACACAAATATCATACAAATGCAAGACAGTTAATTCAATTTATAAGGTATATTATTACAACTATGTTTCAAACAAATGGGGATAATTAACTCTCATTACATTCTCACGTTCCCAAGTGGCTTCTTGAAAAACAGGATTATTCCAAAGTACTTTTACTAACACTATGGTACGATTCCGAAGGGTCTGTTCTTTCTGATCTTCAATTCGTACAGGCCATTCTTCGTAAGTTAAATTGGAACGTAAATTATTAGGGCGCGGATCCATTACTGCCACTGGTTGATCATTCAAACACCTTTTCAGAGAAGATACATAGAAGACGTTATGAACTCCTTGCAAATCATCAGGTAGGGCTAAACGGTAAGCCACTGGACCTACTTTTTCCAGAATTTCATAAGGTCCAATATAACGAGGACTCAACTTCCCTTTCTTACCAAATCGCATGACTCCTTTTAGTGGCGAAATCTTCAAATATACCCAGTCTCCCACCATAAAATCTAAAGCCCTTCTACGATTATCTGCATAACTCTTCTGTCTACTTTGTGCTGTCTTTATCTGATTTCTAATCTTCGTGATCTGCTCTTTGACTTCTTGTAAATACTCGGGTCCCAAAACACTACTTTCACCCACTTCATCCCAATAAATAGGAGACCTACATTTCCTCCCATAAAGTGCTTCATATGGTGCCATCTGTATAGTAGCTTGAAAACTGTTATTATATGCAAATTCAATTAACGGTAACAGACTTCCCCAATCTTTGTCAAAATCTAACACACAAGCTCGCAACATATCCTCCAAAGTCTGAATGGTTCTTTCTGTTTCCCCGTCCGTTTGAGGATGGTATGCGCTGCTGAAATTTAAATTGGTACCCATCATCTTCTGTAGACTTTGCCAAAATCGAGACGTGAATCTAGGATCTCTGTCTGATACTATAGTCTTGGGTATCCCATGTAAACGAACTATTTCCTTCACATAAATTCTTGCTAACTTTTCCATGGAATCCGTGTTGGAGATAGGTAAAAAGTGAGCACTCTTCGTCAGTCGATCCACTATCACCCAAACCGAATTCTTTCCCGTAGATGTTCTTGGAAATCCTACCACAAAATCCATAGATAGATCCTCCCATTTCCATTCAGGGATTGGTAAAGGTTGCAACTGACCGGCTGGTCTTTGGTGTTCAGCTTTTACTAATTGACACACTGGACACCTGGCGACAAAGGTCGCAATATCCTTCTTCATTCCTTCCCACCAAAACTTTTCTTTTAAATCTTGATACATCTTAGTACTTCCAGGATGAGCAGTATATGGTGTACTATGAGCTTATTTCATCAACCTTTCTTTCAATTCTGGGGCATCCGGAATGATCTTCCTTCTCCCAAAGTATAACATTCCATCTCCTGAAATCATAAAGTGTGGAGACCCTTTCCCTTCCAGTACTTGCTGTTTTATCTTCTCCAGCTTAGCATCCTCTTGTTGTTTTTCCTTAATTTCTTTGTCCGCTAAAGGAACAATTTCTTGAATTTCCATTAGCTTGAGGTCCTGTGATAATCTGTTCACTAGAATTTCTCGCATCACTGCCAACACTGAAAATTCTTCTGTTTGAACTTTCCTACTCAAGGCATCGGCTACCACATTCGCCTTTCCAGGGTGGTATTTGATTTCGCATTGAAAATCACTTATAGTCTCTATCCACCTTCTCTGTCTCATATTCAAGGTTTTCTGGCTAAAAAGATACTTGAGACTCTTATGGTCCGTAAATATTTCACACCTTTCTCCATATAAGTAATGCCGCCAAATCTTTAGAGCAAACACTACAGCTGCTAACTCTAAATCATGCGTGGGATAATTCTGTTCATGATCCTTAAGTTGTCGGGATGCATAAGAAACTACTCTTCTTTCTTGCATTAACACACACCCCAATCCCATTTTTGAGGCATCACTATATATCACATAAGGTTTATGAGGTTCTGGCAAGGCTAAAATTGGTGCTGTAGTCAATCTCTCCTTTAGCTCTTGAAAAATCTTTTCACATTGTTCACTCCAAATGTACTTAGCATTCTTTCTAGTCAATGCTGTCAGAGGTGCTGACAGTTTGGAAAATCCCTCCACAAATCTTCTATAGTATCCAGCTAATCCCAAGAAACTTCGTATTTCATGTGCATTGGTTGGTTGCTGCCATTCCATCACTGCTTCTACCTTGGCCGGATCCACTGAGACTCCTTCACTTGAAATAACATGACCCAAAAATTTAACTTCTTGTAGCCAAAATTCACACTTGCTAAGTTTGGCGTACAGTTGATGTAAAAAGCAGGTCCGATTACGCTTACGCCTATTCCTAATCCTAAATGGAATGTAATGACGTAGGGATCCATATGTAAACATAATATCTATTTAGATACGCTCGAATAACCCCTTCTCATAATTAGAATGTATATAACCTAACCCTATTCCGGTCTGTCCCGGTATGGAATTAAGGTGTCCCAATAAATAGGAGACCTACATTTCCTCCCATAAAGTGCTTCATATGGTGCCATCTGTATAGTAGCTTGAAAACTGTTATTATATGCAAATTCAATTAACGGTAACAGACTTCCCCAATCTTTGTCAAAATCTAACACACAAGCTCGCAACATATCCTCCAAAGTCTGAATGGTTCTTTCTGTTTCCCCGTCCGTTTGAGGATGGTATGCGCTGCTGAAATTTAAATTGGTACCCATCATCTTCTGTAGACTTTGCCAAAATCGAGACGTGAATCTAGGATCTCTGTCTGATACTATAGTCTTGGGTATCCCATGTAAACGAACTATTTCCTTCACATAAATTCTTGCTAACTTTTCCATGGAATCCGTGTTGGAGATAGGTAAAAAGTGAGCACTCTTCGTCAGTCGATCCACTATCACCCAAACCGAATTCTTTCCCGTAGATGTTCTTGGAAATCCTACCACAAAATCCATAGATAGATCCTCCCATTTCCATTCAGGGATTGGTAAAGGTTGCAACTGACCGGCTGGTCTTTGGTGTTCAGCTTTTACTAATTGACACACTGGACACCTGGCGACAAAGGTCGCAATATCCTTCTTCATTCCTTCCCACCAAAACTTTTCTTTTAAATCTTGATACATCTTAGTACTTCCAGGATGAGCAGTATATGGTGTACTATGAGCTTCTTTCATCAACCTTTCTTTCAATTCTGGGGCATCCGGAATGATCTTCCTTCTCCCAAAGTATAACATTCCATCTCCTGAAATCATAAAGTGTGGAGACCCTTTCCCTTCCAGTACTTGCTGTTTTATCTTCTCCAGCTTAGCATCCTCTTGTTGTTTTTCCTTAATTTCTTTGTCCGCTAAAGGAACAATTTCTTGAATTTCCATTAGCTTGAGGTCCTGTGATAATCTGTTCACTAGAATTTCTCGCATCACTGCCAACACTAAAAATTCTTCTGTTTGAACTTTCCTACTCAAGGCATCGGCTACCACATTCGCCTTTCCAGGGTGGTATTTGATTTCGCATTGAAAATCACTTATAGTCTCTATCCACCTTCTCTGTCTCATATTCAAGGTTTTCTGGCTAAAAAGATACTTGAGACTCTTATGGTCCGTAAATATTTCACACCTTTCTCCATATAAGTAATGCCGCCAAATCTTTAGAGCAAACACTACAACTGCTAACTCTAAATCATGCGTGGGATAATTCTGTTCATGATCCTTAAGTTGTCGGGATGCATAAGCAACTACTCTTCCTTCTTGCATTAACACACACCCCAATCCCATTTTTGAGGCATCACTATATATCACATAAGGTTTATGAGGTTCTGGCAAGGCTAAAATTGGTGCTGTAGTCAATCTCTCCTTTAGCTCTTGAAAACTCTTTTCACATTGTTCACTCCAAATGTACTTAGCATTCTTTCTAGTCAATGCTGTCAGAGGTGCTGACAGTTTGGAAAATCCCTCCACAAATCTTCTATAGTATCCAGCTAATCCCAAGAAACTTCGTATTTCATGTGCATTGGTTGGTTGCTGCCATTCCATCACTGCTTCTACCTTGGCCGGATCCACTGAGACTCATTCACTTGAAATAACATGACCCAAAAATTTAACTTCTTGTAGCCAAAATTCACACTTGCTAAGTTTGGCGTACAGTTGATCTTCGTCAGTCTGAGAGTATATCAGAATATCATCAATAAAAACCACCACAAACTTGTCCAAATATGGTCTGAATATCCGGTTCATCAAGTCCATGAATACTGCTGGTGCATTTGTCACTCCGAATGGCATAACCAAAAATTCGAAGTGCCCATATCGGGTTCGGAAAGCCGTCTTAGGTACATCTTGCTCCCTGATTTTCAACTGATGATAGCCAGACCGAAGGTCTATTTTTGAAAACACAGTTGCTCCTCTTAATTGATCCAACAGGTCATCTATCCATGGCAACGGGTATTTATTCTTAATGGTAACTTTATTCAATTCCCGGTAGTCTATGCACATCCGCATCGTCCCATCTTTCTTCTTCACAAACAACACTGGCGCTCCCCATAGGGATGAACTAGGCCTGATGAATCCTTTTCTCAAAAGTTCTTCAATTTGAGCTTTTAATTCTTCTAATTCCACCGGTGCCATCCTATACGGAGCCCTATGAACTGGAGTTGTGGCCGGTTCCAATTCAATAACAAATTCTGCTTCTCGATCAGGAGGTAGTCCCGGTAGATCATTGGAAAAGACTTGAGGAAAGTCTTCCACCACGGGAATTCCTTGAATACCTTCAACAACTTCTGAGGAGTTTAACATGATTACCCAGTAACCCTTAGTTTCTTTGTTAATACTTTTCATTATTCGCTTGGCAGTTACTATGGAGGAAACTGCCTTCAACATTTCCCCCTTGTAACAAAATTTCCCTTCCTTGGGTAAGTTAAAAACTATTTCCTTTCTGCGACAGTCCAGTTTAGCATAATACTTGGCCAACCAATCCATACCCAAAATTAAATCAAACTCCATCAAATGGAATAGTATCAAATCAGCGACTAGCTGTGAACCTCCAATCTCCAAGGGGCAATTTCTCAGCATCCGGTGGCGTCCTGTTACCTTCCCATTGGGCATGACTACTATAACTTTTTGAGTCAACAGTTCAGTTTCTACATCACACCTTTGGACACAATTATAGGAAATAAAGGATCTTGTTGCTCCCGAATCAAACAAGGTATAAACCACGCATTGCTTCAGCTTAAGCTTACCTAAAGAAAATTTTATTCTACTATCATTATTATTACCACTCCCAAAGAATCCATTCATTAACTAAAAGAGGAGACTTGGAAATTTACCAGTAATGACGTTAGCATCTATTGTCTCGTCTGCCTCCATATCCACTTCTCCAGGCGTGATAGCATACACTTTAGCTTTCGCAGGAGCTTTGGCTTTTCCTCCGGGTAGAGCTATTCCTTGAGAGGTATACTGAGGGCAGTCTCTGATCAGATGTCCTGGCCGACCGCATTTATAACAAATTCTATGGTCCACTCGACAATCTCCCTGATGTCGACGTCCACATTTTGCACATTGCGGAAATAAAATCGGCACGTTTGGATTAATTGCTACTCCTTTTCCTCTATCCGTGGATCTAAAATTTGGTTTCCTCCTAGCATCATTTCCTCCAGAAGATTGAAATCTTCTTTTTCCATAGACTTGAGTTTGCGCCATAACACTCTTCTGTTCAGCTTCCGCTATGGCCGCTACATTCACTAGTTCTTGAAAATTCTCAATTTGCAAACATGCCACCTGCATACGAATTCGTGGCTGCAGTCCTTCTTGAAACTTCTGGGCTCTCATCTTTTCAGTAGCTACCAGATGCGGAGCAAATCTCGCCAATTCCATAAATCGCACCGAGTACTGTTCCACCGACATACTGCCTTGTATTAACATAGTAAACTCCAAAGCTTTCTGCCGCTTCATCGATTCCGGGAAGAATCGATCGTCGAACTCTTTCTTAAACCTTTCCCATGTAGGCACTACATTTTCTCCCAGTTCTAACTTTAGCAGCTTTCGCTTTGTGTCCCACCACAATCCTGCTTCTCCTTGTAACAGATGTCCTGCATACTGCACTTTCTGAACTTCGGTGCAACTACTAATTTCGAAAGTGCATTCCAAGTCCACAATCCATTTATCTGCCTTTAATGCTCCTTCCGTTCCCATAAAGGGCGGGTATCGATACGCTAGAAACTTCTCATACGGACACCCTTGAACTTCTCTTCTATTTTCATTCTGCTGAGAATAACGGCTCTGTTCTATTTGGTTTTTCACCACTTCCGCCATTTGCCGAATAGCTTCAGCTATTGCCTAGCCTCCTTCCAATGGGGAATTTTGCGCCACTGATCCCCCTTCCAAGGGTGGGTTCCGTGTCCTCTGGTCTTCTCCCAATAATGGGTTCGGCGTCGTCTGCCCTTCCCCCAACGGTGGGTTCGATGGTGTCTGTCCTTCTCTCAACGGTGAGCTTGGTGCCATTTGCTCTTCAGTACGTGGAGGGGTAACCAGAGAAGGATTCTGGTTCACCATGTCTACTCGTTTCAAGGGAGGACGACCTCTTGGCATATTGTTTTCCTGAAATACACCCAACTTTACTATAAGCTAAACTTATTTTAGAAACTTCCAAATTTCTAAAATCCAACCATTCATCCATATTACTCCAAACTCCATTCTGATAAAGATTCAAGCCTATACTAGTACCATGTGATCCATTTTTCCTAGGACACGTAGGTTTTACCCAGAGACGTAATCGCTCTGATACCAATATGTGACGCCCCCAACTTACGTCCGGGATTTAACGTAAATTAAGGTGTCTGGATGAGCAACACTTGGCTACTCACCCTCGTACTTAACAATACTAAAAAGCATAAATCATCTAATTCGCAGCGGATCAGGTTATAGATATGAAATTTTCTAAAGATCACACGGAAATATATATATACAACATTCATTAAAGCTTAAACATTGTACTTTATACATATACACAACCCAGCTGTAGCAAAATATATTACATACATCCCAAAAGAACTTTCCTTCACCTCACTCTTTCTCCCTCTTAACCTCAGGGTGTTCTCTCCCATAGCGAAACCTATCCATACTAATATTAAAGTCTCGCCGGAGCTGTTGTCCCTGTGGAGTCACACAAACTCCACATATGGACAAGGAGCCGCCTGCTCCTAAGGTTAAGCAGCATCCCGTGCGTCGCCTCTCCTCATCAAAAGTGGATGCATCAAGACTCCCAGATCCGGTGGGTCGACTACTGGTAGGAGGTCCGAAGGAAACAAAAGAAATATCCAAAAAGGGACTATAATCGGAAAGTCCCTCAGGACTCCCCGAAGTCTCCCGTATCATCGGGGCTGTCCCCCTGCTGGTCATCGAATCCTGTATGAAATAATACGCACAAAATATATGGAGCCACAAAAGAGTGATATTTCGAATGAAATCTCAGTAAGTACATAAACAGCTTAAAGGAAACAGGGAAAACAACCACAAAGTTAAAACCACAACTGACAAGAGAAATTACTCTAACATACCCCTCACAAGACCACTGCCTAACTGACACTTTTTTTCTTAACTCACCCATGATCTTTTATTAGCTTACCCCGTTTTCCCTTAAGATTTTTATATTCTTTCATATCACGACAGGCGTTACGTATCGCCGTCCCTGTCGGCACGTCAGTCATACGGGCGTTACGTATCGCCGTCCCCGTCATGACGTGACTAACTTATCAATCATATACTCATCAATCATCCAGGCGTTACGTATTGCCGTCCCCGTTATGATGAGTCTAGTGTCAATCATCCGGGCGTTACGTATCGCCGTCCCCGTTATGACACGAAATATATACACATAGTACTGCGGGCGTTACGTCTCGCCGTCCCCGCAAGGATCAATCACACGGGCGTTACGTCTCGCCGTCCCCGTGGAGATCACAATTTCATATCACGACAGGCGTTACGTATCGCCGTCCCTGCCGGCACGTCAGTCATATGGGCGTTAGGTATCGCCGTCCCCGTCATGACGTGACTAACTTAATCTCGACAGGCGTTACGTATCGCCGTCCCTGCCGGCACGTCAGTCATACGGGCGTTACGTATCGCCGTCCCCGTCATGACGTGACTAACTCATCTTTTATATATTATTTTCTTTCTTTATTTTCTTCTCTTATACACATGAGTCATCTCACTCATAACCCTTCCCATTTGAAACACCACTTCCATTCCAAGAAAACCCTAAACCTAAGCAAAACAGGGCATCTCGCTCGAGCGGCCTGTCGAGCGAGTATCGAGCGAAGTCTCAGGTTGGGACTCGCTCGAGTGGGGTATCGAGCGACAGTCAAGCGAGGGTTCAGATTTTGCCTTCGCTCGACCACCTGTCGAGCGAGAGTCGAGCGAACTCACGGCTCTAAGGGTTTTTCCACTCAAAACATGCCAATCTTTTTCATACACTCCATTTATCTTCTTACAAGCTTAAATCCAAGTTTCTACAATTTTATTAAACACATAAACAAGACAAATACAATCAACCCTACTCATATGTCCATTTCCACTCAAACATGTTCTCAAGTGTTCACTACTATGAAACATAACTCAATCATGCTAATAAACCAGTTCCATGCTTAATTTAAGCTAGAATGTGGACTTACAATTTCTTTCAAGCTCTAGGGAATTGATCCAACCAACTTCCTCCAAGTTATCTCCCACACACACTCACTTCACTCACAAGTGATCACTTTGAGGGTTTGGGGAGGGATTTCTGGTTTGGCTTCACAAGGCAAGTGCTCTCTCCTTCTAAAGGAGCTTAGGAAGCTCTCAAGCCTCTATTTATAGGGTGGTGGTCGACCAACATGAGGGAGGGAAAAGGAATTGCACCCAAGGTGCCCTAGTTGGCAGATTTGCATGTGATGAGGTGTCCATCTATGCAAAATCTAATGATGAGGATTAAGCCTCCCAAATCCTAGGCTTTGCAGCTGGATTAGTCATCCAAGGGCTCACAATTGAGGTGGTTTGGCTGCCCATTTTGATCCATGGCTGAGAAGCAAGCTAAAGGGATAAGAGGTGAGGTGGCAATTCACCTAACCATGCATGCATCTCTCATCTCCAGCTCTCCCCCTTGTGTCACACGCCCCTTCCAGATTTTCCAATCCATTTGGTTCCTTCCCAACTCCCTTAGGTCTTCCCTCAACAAGTTCTAGAAGGTCACTTCATAGTTTAGTTAAGGTAGAGCCAAATTTGATCCAATTAGTCACCAATCAACCAGATTTTGGCTCCCTTGAGTTTCCATCACCCCAACTATTCAATTGACTTCCAAATCAACTTTCCATTCATTCCTAACTATCCCTACACATGTCATAATCCCAGAGAATCCTAAAACCAGTTGCCTATTTGCTTACATGCCCCAATCTAGTTCAATTACCCAACTCGGGTTCCATTTAAGCCCATTCTAAAGCTGCATACTTGATTCCCGAATAACCTATTGATTCCCTCCGAATCTCAGGGAACTGTAAACATAAAAGTTTTATATCTATCTCTTAGGGTTCTATACCAATTGGAATCACCTCATTTGGACATCATATGGCTGACTTATGATCATTTTCCTAAAACTCGACAGATTAATCCGAAAGTGCATAATTCTAATACTAAGTGAAATCTCACATTCCTCAACTAAATCTCCCATTCTAATTTCCTAATAAATAAATACATCAAATAAATCTCCTTAAAATAATATCCATAAAATAATTTATCTTAGAAAAATTTTGGGCTATTACACGACGTCTCTTTAGAACTTATGTAGATTATTGTGAACTTTGAGAAGAACCTAGACCATCCGACAATACCACGCCCTTTGCCACCACAACTGGACAATGTTGTCACCCACTAAGTTCTGTCACCACAAGAGACCACAACAACCACCACTTACAGTTGTCCATCATAACCTTCGCTACCACAACATTCAAGTTTGAGTTGACCATTGTCATTGGAGTAATGCTACAGACACCATTTTCTTAGTCTCGTTTGGAGTCCCTCTTGATGTGGTAAAGTCACTTTAGCATTTCAATTGTTTTTTTTTATTTCATTTGCTCCTCTGTACCCTAGTCCCCGCTCGTGACTTTCCCTCTATGCAATGAAATATATTTCGTGTACCATTGTCTACCAAACCAATGTCCCTGTCCTAAACCCCAACCATCTACCATCGCCTTCATTAGACCCATCTTCAACTGGCGTTGGGATCTCCTCCGTCCAACCTCAAATCTGAGAAACAAAACCACTTGCTACCCATTTTTTGCACTTATGTTACATTCCCATCTCTATCAAGTTCATTCGTTCCCAACCCCATCAAACTCAGCCAACAAATGAAACTTGGATCATTTGTATATAAGCCAAAAAAAAAACTATTACAACTCCAAGTTCATGGTTTACAAAATTAATTCAACTTTTAAAATGCAAATTTAACATTGCAAAAATTAGCTCTAGCCAGGTGGAAAAATGATTGCGTTTAAAAAAAATTCTTGAATCAATGCTCTTCTTGCTGCCAAAATGACATGAAAAGGGAAATGAATTCTTTTGAAGGTTTTTTATATTGATTGTTTGAATATAAATCATCACGCAAAACCTCTATTCAATGCCATCGACTACCTTTGAAGAAGTTGAGACCATTTGCTGAGACTCTTTTTCAAAGTCCCTCCCAAAAAGTGAAGAAGCCCATGTTAAAGTCAGACCGTTCAAAGGATTCATTCCCAATAGACCACTAAATCTTTTGTCGTTCGAGTGCCCGCTTCAATATTTTGGTACTCGTTTTTTCAACAAGACAATTTTTGGGAATCCATGGAAATCTAACTTGAAAGAGTATTTTCCGGTTGAAGATCAAATAAAGCAAAGAAAAATGTAGAGTGCATACTAGGTTCAAAGCTATGAAACCTGACTATTAAAGTCCACCACGAACTCGACGACGGAGATGGAAAAAGAGATGAATTTAAAAAAAACAAATACACACATGGAAAAACCACATCAAATGGAACGCATGAACGGGACACCATAACGGTGTCCCTAGCATTTTCCTTATCATCGATAGAGATCGTTGTCATCTCTCCACCACTTAATGGTTTGAGTTTTGTAGTAATTTTTGCACTTATTTATGATTTTTTCACTTATATGAGTCAGTTATTTAGGAAGAAACTTGATTTTTTTTTGCTTATTTATATTGTATACATTTTAATGGCACTAGTATAAATTTGAAGAATCTTGGAAAAAATGACAAAATATGGAATGTATTTCTTGAAAAAAAAAAGAATTTGCTAGTTAGTAGTTGGCAAATAGTTTTTTGGAGCACCATCTGCACATGGGGTTGATTGATCAACACATGCTTTGTCCTCAAGTATGTTTGTATAAATCTAATTTTTTTAATGACAGATTATGGAAAGGATTTTCTTGGCAAATCAGATTTCTTTTGACAAATTAGAAACTTGTTAGTTGGTATGGAAAATAATTTTTTTGACCATCATCTGCACATGGGGTCAATTGATTCACATATATCTTTTACCAATTAGTATGTGCTATGTCTACCGAATTTCAAGATCTGTCCACATTTTTTTTTGGCTAAAATGACTGCATGAATTTTAGATTGTGTGTTTAGCTTTAGTTTTTTTTCTAAATCAGTCGAATCAATTTGTTGAAGGATCTTATTTTATATTTCTTGACTGATTCTGAAATGTGATTATTTTGTACTGAATAATCACATTTTGAGTTTTGATTGTGATGAAACTAAGATAATGATGAGTCACACATGCCTACAAGGTGAAGATGTAGGGTTTTGTGCTGAAATTGTAGAAGAACACTGTGATGTGAATATGAAAGATGGATTGAATGTGGAAGATGAAATCAGTATGGATGATGGAGAATGTGATTTCCTCTTCAAGTAGTGATCCTTTGGAGCCATTTGTTGGTATGATATTTGATGAAGCAGAAGATGCCTAGATATTTTACAAAGAGTATGCAAGAAGAAAACATTTTGTCATTCGAAACACCATACTCAATTGTCAAAATATAAGAGAAGATTAATTATAGTAGACCGTGTTTGCTCAAGGAAATGATCTCGGCTGGAAAGTGGCAAAAAAAGAACAAACAATTCTTGAAAATGTTAAGACAAAAATTAGATGTAAAGTAATAATGAAAAAAAAAGATAGTGAAAATGGATAATATGCAAGTTTGTACCTGAACATAACTATGTCCTACTTACATTGATAAATACTAGTTTGCTCCATGAACATAAGAGAGTCACACGTGTTAGAAAAACTTATTACGATTTTAAATGTGTCCAGTCTGCTGATAATGAAAATAATATATATGTTGAGTAAAGTATATAGTGGTGACTTTAACATTGATTATATTGGCAAGGATGTGGATAATTATTTAAGAAATATAAGGAAAAAATTATTTGAAGATTGAGATGTACAAAAATCATATGCCTATTGGCTACTTTTATTTGATAATGCAAAGAATCTGGATTTGTGTACTCCATGTAAGTTGATGAGAATGAGTATATGAAAAGTTATTTTTTGGCATATACAAGATCAAGGGCTGCATATCAATATTTTTGAGATGTCACATTTAATGCTACATTTGTCGACACCCCTAGTCTACGTTTGGAATGTAACGTAAACTGAAGCGTCGAAACATGTAACTCTAGGCTACATACCTCTTCATTTATGTCGAAAATATTATGCATGCATGTAACTTACTAGCAGTATGCAATATATGTCATAATGGAATAGGTCAATTTCATAGAATAGGTAAAGAAATCTAAAACTTTACGAATTATCACATGGTAAACTATAGTAAAATCCCACAACTTCATAAAGTATAATAACATAATGTACTAGGTTTACAAGACCAAGTTCTCAACAAAACATATCATTGTCCGATATTCAAAAGAAAATATACAACTACCCATTTTTCTCTACAGGGTTTCCTTCTTAACTTTCTCATAGTTTTTGTTGAAATGGAAACAACCATACTTAGACTATAGCCTTGTTGGAGAGTTATCTTTGCTGGTGTCACATAGACGCTATCGAGGGATAATGAGTTATCCGGGCTCAAAACCATACAGCACCCTACTGGTCGTCGATCCTTGACGACTCAATGCGTCCTGCCTCAAAATCTCCAACAGATAATCATACAAGAGATGAGTCATCTCATCAAAAAAAGAGTATTTTGTAGGGCCCTCAAGGCTTCTCAGAATTTCATGGGATGTCTGAGTTTTGTATTGTGCCACTTATTCCTGCAATCACTTATATCATTCCAAAAAAGAATGATAGTTAAAATTAAATTAGTGAAATTTCGAGAAATCTCAGTAAGTTCACAGATAACATAATAAGAGCATCATCAGCATATACAGATAAATACGACAAATGCATGGTATCATAATCATGAGACTTGTGACATGACTTATGCACTATGCATTTTCATAAAAGACTTTCACGTTTCTTTGACTTTCGCTAACACGTATTCAAAACTTTTCATGAACTTTTCATATCTTTTCTTAATATTCTTAACATTACGTGTCAGTTAGGCTCATAGTCTTTCTTACTATGAATTTTCATATAATATATTAAATACCTCATGACTCCCCTATGCACCATATATTCCCCTTTGGTTACTGTATCACGCTACAACTATTTTGGTCAAGATGAATACGTCATAATCATATTCTTAACGGTAGATCGAATCGTCTTCATCGTCCTTAGCACCAACCAGCTTTAGGTGTGACCTTGCTCCGGAATCCTTTGTAATAGGAGTTATTCGAGGTCTGTCGACTGAATTTCGTCAACCTAGGGGTTTCACTCGACTTTATACACTTCTGAGTAAACAGGAAGTTCCATTAGGACAATAATCCGCCCTAGACTTTTGGATTCTTATAAAAATTATTATCTTGTTTCTTTTGAAAAAAAAAAACATGATGACTCAAAACATGGAACTTATGACATGAATGGACATTCTTGCAAACTTGTACTTTTTTATGCATGGCACATGATTCATGAGACATATGACATATGAAGCATGCATTTCCGAACCATGACTTGTACATGCTATAACATGCAAACATAATCTTTTTTAAAACAAGTCATGCACATCCCAATAAAGAGAAAATCACAACAACTCAACCCTAACTTTAAAAGGTTAAAATTGAAACTTGTAATGGGGTCAAACCCAAATTTTTCTTCTCTTTTCTCTTAGCCAACTCATGCATTTTCTTAAGATATTCCAAAATTTAATACTCAAGCCATAATAAATCAATAGCAAAAATACTAATATTGCTTACGGAGTCATTTTCTTTCACAACTTGTCATCATATGATCTTTTCTTTAAACCAAACACATGTCCAAAACTATGCATCAAGGAAATCAAAAAGTATACTTCCATAAATCACCCAAAAACTTAGGTCATAATCATATCATCAACTATGAGTCAAAAGCTTAAAGTTTTCCAAACAAATTCACTATGGTTGAAACCTATGAGCTCCCAAAATAAACTTTTTGTCATCCAAACATATCATGCCATTATTCAAGCCCTTAGTCGAAAATTACTAAACTATATTCCTCGAGTTTTTTCATCAAATTTTCACTATATTCATTCAAATATTTATTAGATCAAATCCTAATGTATCAACTTAACAAATCATAGAGAGAATGTAACAAAATCATCAAACAAGAAAGCTAAACAATAGAGTATGTAACACCCCATTCCCATAGGCTAAAGAGTGTCACGAAATTTTCTAAAATTTTTCAATCCAACTAGAGAATCTCATTTTTTATAACAAAACTGAATAACATTTATTTTACAAAATTGAAGTTTCTAATAAAATAAATCTTTCCAAAACATTAACTAAAATATATGAATTTAAAATTGTATCTAAAACATATATTTATAGAAATGTTGAAGAGTCAAATAAACTGCTCAATCTACTCCTGGCCTGCCTGCTTGCACTAGTCATCTCTTGCACCTGGGTGGTTTTTAAAAACAAGAAATAAACTAAAATGAGTCGATAACTTAGTAAGAAAATCCACCACAACGTAAAATAATACTATAGAATATTTTCTTTTTTTTATAAAACTTATGCTGAATTCTGAAATATGATTGTACATATTAATGCTGATGCCATGCATGACTGACTTGACTGACTAACCGACTTAAGTGACTGGTCTGAATTAACTGATAGGTTTGACTGATCTAAACCGACTAACTGAATTGATTTAAATAATCTGATTTAATTGTACTGGTTTAGCTGAACTAATCTAACTGAGTTGATTGGCCAACAAACTTAACCTTATGTGCAAGGTTGTGTACCGGCTCCATGTCCCACTACAGCAAGGGAAGCCATTGATAGTACTCTAGCGTACTATGATGGACCACGCTTAGGTCCGTGACTTGCACATCTACCCTGATCTGATATACATTGGTACCATGCAACTGAAATGACCATCTGAAATAACTGACTTACTGAACTGAAACTAGCTGAACTGTTTTAACTGACTGATTTAACTGGATGATTGTTTAATTGATTATTGATCTGATTTAGTCTTATACTTAAACTTAACTCAACTTATGTGACTTATGTGACGTGATATGCATAATACATATTATTTCATAAATAACTATAATTCGCTGAGTCTAAACATGATGCTGATGACATGATCATATGCTGTGCTGAATGACATGCTTGCATGATGTGAGAGGTATTTGAAAAGAGCTATCAAAGAACTGGTTTTACTAATAATATAAAATAATTTGGGGATCCTAGTTTTGTGATCAAATTTACTTACCTCAAAGCGCTGCTTCCTAAATTCTCATTCATAACTTTTTACCTATATGAAAAAATAAAACAGTCACTAATCTATCTCGAGAGCGTGTTTTAATAATCCACTTGATTAAACTCATACTGTAAGCTTAATCAATTAAATATTTTGTTTAATAGGAAAATTAATAAAGTCTAATATCATAAAATACTTATAAAATATTTGTAACTTTAAATATAATTTCATAAAATACTTGAACTATATTATAAGTTATGAAAATCTAAATTCTTAAAATAGATTTACTTTCTTAATACTTAACAAAATCATCTGATCTTACAATAAATCTAATAAATACTAACACCATTTAAAATATTCTTAACATATTTCCTTATTTTAAATCAAAATCTATAATAGTAACATTAAGATCGACTTCATACAATAGACTTAAAGTATATAAAAATATTAAACACTTATTATTTATTATTAAAATCTATTAGAAAAAATTTATTATTAAATAATATAGTTAAATCCTTTAATTATTTATAAAAGAAAACTCTTAGGCTAACATATCTTTTTCAAGAAACTAAGCCCGATTTCAAAAATAAATCCCAAACCAAATTAAAATAATACAAATGTTTGTGTAATAAAATAAGTCAACCTCCTAAACAAGCCCATCGTAAAACATCATTCAATATAACATACTAGAATTGCTAAGCTAAAATAATACTTGGTTTAAACCCACATGCTAGTGCTCTCGAAAGGGAAAAGAGAAGGAGGAGGAGAGGGTGGCGGCAGTGGGCTTACCAAGAAAAATGGTTCACCAGGGCTGGCTGGTCGGCACTTTCTTGCGCCGTCGATGGTTCTTCGACGTCTAGTGGTGGCTGGGTTGTGGCTCAGTGAAGTGGGGCTAAACGTGCTCTGTTTTGAGGGGTTGAAAACAGAGACTACGTTGATATCACTTGGGCTAGTTTGTTGGCATGATGAGTGGCGCCAAATATGATTGTCGTGAGGGAACTTGGTGCGTGTGGTGTTTCCCAATAGCTGCATGGTTGTCTAAGCAGTGGAGTTGCTGGGTGGTTCCATCTTCGAGTCGCGGCGTTCTCGGTTGCTGTAGTGTGCCATGGTTCACATTGGGGTGATATACTCTGTTTTCGAATAGAAAAACAGGGGTATCTTGGCTATAAGTTCTGGGCTTGGCTTTATGTCTCCCTCGCGTGAACTGTCGTGTGTGGGGGTTGATTGATGTAGTGACGTGGTGCTATGGCTAGTGGCGAACATGAGGTGAACGAAAGTTGATTGAACGGAGCTGCTAGTTGGTCTTGTGCAGTGGCTTTGAGGAGGTCGTGAGGTTGCACTTCGTGGCCGGTTTCGGTTTGTGCAGCATGAGAGGAAGTGGTTGCTCGTGTGGTGGTTCATGGCTACATTGTGAGTGGTTTACAAGTTGAAGAGGGGTGGTAGCTGAAGGTTTTCTTCATGCATACAGAGCTGGTAAACGTCACTATTTATAGATGATTTGAAACTTAAAGGAACCCTAGAGGATAAACCGTAGAGGAAGGAACGGGTATGGAAGGTGAAATTTGAGTTTGAATTAGAATTAGAATTAAAGTTTGAAATTAAAGTTTGAACTACCTGCTTGTACATCCGAAACTGAAAACAGAAAGAAAAAAGAATAACTAATTTGAGAGAGTTTCTCATTGGTGAGGATGTGAAATTACTGGCGGATTTGAAATGAGATTGGGTTTTAAATTCTCGATCAACAAAGTAGGAAGAGTTGGTTTCGAGATAGAGACGTGATTCAACTGGGATAGAGAGGAATAAATGTATCAAAACAAATAAGGAAAATAATTATATAATTTATTAATCTGATCTGCTACAAATTTTAAAACTAAAAAGTCACCTCAATACATATTCAAAAGAATACTAATAATAAAGATAATACAAATACTAATAATTAGAATAATAATAATAATGATAATGATAATAATAAACATGATGATGATGATAAAATACTAACAAATATATTATTTATAATGAAGTTCACATTTAAAAAAAAGAACTATTTATTATTCTTATTAAATCCTGTCAAAGTGATAATACTAAAATAATATAATTGAAATTCTACAGTATTATAAAAAACAAAGGATCTATATCAATACCCTAATATTTGAGTCGGGATGTTACAGAGTAAGACAATCAACAACAAGTTTACTCTATATAAACAAAAAAAAATGTTAAAATTAGGTTAAGAGAGACTTATAAACTTTTCAAGAAATTTAGCAGAGAAAATCTTATAAGTAAGAAATATCCCAGAAAAATCTTAGAGAGACACACACACAAGTATGCCAAGAAGGAATGTTTGGAGGGTGCAGAAGTGGAAAGAAAATGAAGGGAGTAGTGTGCTATGCCTTTGGTTGAAACACTTGTAGAAAGAAATGACAAAAGTGTGATAAAAAAAAAGACCATAGCCGGCCATGTGTCACTTAGAGCTTAGAGTACTCAATCCTACTTTGAGGTAAATAGACACAAGATAAGTTGTTATCCTTCCTTGTGATGTGATATACATAGAGAAGATAAGACCAAAAAAAAAAAAAAGATTCGGCTCCCCCTTCTCAAATTCTATCCCATCCGATTCTTACAAGAAAAAATCACATATTTGGCTTGCATATCTCCTCTTGCCACTTGTGAAACATTTTTCAAGAGATGTGATCATTATGATCTTTATATGGAGAAACCAAAAAGGCAAGCATAGGTCGGCTTCCCCCTCTCGCTCCCCCCCCCCCCCCCCAAAAAAAAACTTCATCCAAATATGATACTCTTAAGAAAGAATATTCCTTATTTGCACAACTTAACTTCTTATACCATGGCTCCTTGAAAATCCAAAAGATGTATGTCTTTTTATGCCAAGTGTCCCAAAAATCTCACAAACACTAGGTGCCCCCAAGCTCTATCCAACCCAATACTCTTTCTTAAGGAAAAAAAGATTTCTTTACTTGCATGTCTAAACTTTTCATGCAAAGGCTCTTAGAAATTCAAAAAGATATATGACTTAGTGTTCCATGTGTCTCAAAATATTTCACAAAGCCTTAGGCGACTCCAAACTTTCTTATGACTTCATTTGGGCCTTATCTCTAATTTGGGCCTAACTCACATATATCTTATACAAGAAAATGCCTATAGAAGTAAATAATGAATGTGTCTCCAAACACTTCCAAAGAATGACTAAATAAAAGATATTAATTCCAAGCATGAACAAGATTTAATAAGAGAAAAATCTAGGTTGTCACAATATTCCTGATGAATATTTATAACATACTCTTCGTGCCATCTTCTGGAGTTAACTATCATCACAAAACCTTAATGTTCGGTTGTGCTTTAATAGTTAATGAAACAGTTGAATCATATATATGATTATTAAGAATATCGTAAAAGGCAACGTTTGGGTGTGCCTTTCAAATATAATTATTGATGATGACAAGTCTTTATCGAAGGCCATTGTAGAGGTATTCCCAAATACGACTTATAGATTGTGCTTGTGGCAGATTTATAAAAACTTCTCAAATATGTGTCCCATATATATAACAAATTTAAGGACTTTCAAACAGATTTTCTTTTTGTATTCATAAGAAACTTACAAATGATGAGTTCAAATGGAAATAGAGTACAATATTAGTAAACTATGGGCTAGAAAATAATATTTGGCTGCAAAATCATTAAATCCAACAAGAGAAGTGAGTTCTAACTTACTTGCATTTAACATTTTGTGTCGGTATGTCACCAATTTAAAGAACTGAAAGAATAAATAAGTTTTTCAAGAATTATGTTGGTTCAAGTATTATAATTAGTGACTTAGTTTATTAATATGAGAAAATCTTAGATGCACGTTATTTTAATGCAAACAATAAATCATAAAATACAATCGAAATACAGTTGTTACAACCGCAAACTTGATAATTACAATAACTCATAAAATTGAAATCCAGACATAAAAATAATTATATAAACAACTAAGTGCACAATACAAGATGATAAAATAAGCATTAAAACAAAACAAAAAACAAGATGCATACCTTATTAAAATAAAACTAAACAAACCTATATACAAACCCGTTATTCATGTTGCAATGTCACATAAAAAATAACATACCAAAATTCAAAATTGCATAAAGAAATAACATCTAGAATTTATAATCACATAAAGAAATAAAACTAGAATTCAGAATCACAGAAAGAAATACATCTTAAATTCATAATTACATAAAGAAATAACATTTGGAATTCAGAATTAATAAGAACAAAATACTTGCTTGCAATTACATTCACAATTCAAAATACATGGATACAATGACATAAAAGGCTTCTAAAGCATCAATCCACTCCTCAAAAGCTTCAGAAGCTTTGAGTTTATTTCTATCAAAGTTCTTTATCTTCCTTTTGTTGGCACCCATAGAGGATCATGTAATGTTTATAAAAAAAAAATTGATACAACTTGATTCTTTAACATATAGAAATAATTTTTTGGCTCCCCTCCACCTAAATAATTTATTTTCTAAATATCTAAATGATCTTCAATCAAAAGTAGCTCTTTGTAGACTTTGTCTAAAGTAAGAGAGATGTGGTTGAGTTTTTCTAGTGATTGTAATCTAAGTTCTGCAATGTCATGAAATTATATTATTAACTTGTTTTTTTTTTGTCGTAGAATCATCCTATGGCATTTCATGCCCTTGAGGACATGGTAGGTTAAGAATAGCTCTACTCATAGCATTGATTGTTTATCTTTCTAGAACACAATTCTATGACAACTTATTTAATTGTGATATGTACATATGATAACTCTACTCATAACATGTACATATGATATGTACATGTTGCTTTCTCTTCTTTACTTTCCAAGTTCACATGATAGATAGGAGTTTCTTTACCATGAGGTACCACTCCATATGTTTTGCTTTCACTTTTAAAAAAAAAATGATTGATATCGTTGACTAGTGAAAAACTTATATTAGAAGATCAAGAAAGACTTTCTTGTTTAGATTATGTCCATCTCTTTTTTGAATTCTGGTTTGTTATTTTTATGTGATATTGCAACATGAATAACAAGTTTGTATATATGTTTGTTTATTTTTATTTTAATAAGGTATGCATCTTGTTTTCTGTTTTGTTTTAATGCTTATTTTATCATCTTGTATTGTGCGCTTAGTTGTTCATATAATTGTTTTTATGATTTATTGTAATTATCAAGTATGCGGTTGTAACAACTGTATTTCTCCATTATAAATGAGGGTTATCAATAAAATTAGGGTACCGTCTTCTTCTTAAAACATATAGATATTTTTTGATGAGATCTTAATTTAGTGTACTTATTTTAAATTGTGTCCAAAACATGTCCAAAAATTGTCTAAAATATTTTCAAAATTGTCAAAAACATTTCAAAAATTTGTCTGTGATATTTTCAAAATATATCTATCACATGTTCATGCATATTTATGACATGTTCATTACATTTCAAAACTTGTCCATAACATATCCATTAAAATTATTAAATACAACTCATTACATCACATGTTCAATACATTCAGCTATCCAAAAATTGTCCTAAAAATTACAATAGGCTACATGAGTCGTAGCACTAGTCAACATACATTAATATTTTTTAGCTATATAAAAAATTTCAGCATAAATTATAATAAAAAAAATGACAAAAACAACACTACTCCAACGTCTCATTCCTTCGTGGAACTAATTCCAATGTCATCTTGTCGCATATATTTTATTTACTTTCAAGATCAATCTAATAAAAAATCTACATCGTTTATTGATCTTATAGTTTGGACGGTTGTAAAACCTTCTGCCAAAATTATTAGCCTTTCCAAAAATTCATCGTTTTGATGAAATGTCATAATATTAAAGTAGTATCTCCAAATTAATTTTATCTTTCCTTCTTCCAATCCACGAACTTGAACCGAAATGAGAATATAAACTTTTCATTTGTTGGAAAATATATATAATATTAGATACAAAATACATTATCTGAGTGTAGAACATATTCAGCCTAAACAAGTTGTTACAACATCACCTTAATGACTCAATTTTAGGCTTAGTTAGTGTTCTAGTGATTCATATGGTAGAAATAGTGATTCAAAAAGAAAGGCACCATAGTACACAAATTGCACCACTGCATAGAAGTCCTTAATGCCGATATAATTTGATATCTTACAAATATTATTAATTATTTTTTTAGGCTATAGAAGATATTAACTAATTAAAGAACTGTGAGCTATGCTTGAACTATTTCCAACACCCCAGGAATGAAACCAACAACTATCACCTGAATTTTGTGAGGACTTTGACAATGACATGCATAGTATCTATAAGTTTGTTAAGATAATCCTATCTTCAGTTTTAATAAAGTAGCATTTAAGCTCATATTAAATTGAGGAAAAACCTAGAATCCAAAAATAGGCTACGAAAGCCAGAAAAAAGACTCAGCAAGTCATCTTCCTTGTTTTCAAAAAGAGAAATGATAGATGCAGTCGTGGATTTGCAAGCGGCGTACAGTTGTTTTAAAAAAATAGTGGGGTCCACTGATAAAAAAGTTAACTTTTTAACAGTGGACCTTACTTTTTCTAAAGCGACTGCATACCGTTTGCAAGTCCACAACTGTATGTAACATTATTCTTTCAGAAATGAGTATATATTATACTTGTAACAACTACAATATCTCAAGGCATAGGGTTCCCAAGCTGAAAAATGAGAACAGCTATCAACTTTAAGTTTTGTGCATATACAAAATGTTTATTATTTTAAAATAACTCAATTGGTAGTGGGAGAAATTAGAAAAAAATCACAAATATTTTTTTTCAAAAAATTATTTTTGTTTGCATACTAAAAAGACAGTAATTTTAGTTCAATGGATGGAATGAACATAAAATTGAAATCTAAATTCCCTTATCCCTTTGAAATACCCAAATTTATCTTAACCAATAGGCAAATTCATCAATCTAGAATTGCAAGATACCTCCATCAATAACCAACAATAAATAACTTAAATTGAAGGAGAATCTCAAAAAAAATAAGTGTAGTATTGTGGTCAATGTAGTGTGAAACCTCGACAATGTACTTTTATATGTTTTTGTTTAAATGGATTAATAGTGCCACAAGAAAAAAAAAACTCCTAACTCTTTTATACCTTTAATGAACCAATAGTGGTAGTTTCTGGAACATCAATAAAAAGTTTTGGCACCATAAATGACTTAATGCTAAACTTCACTGCATAGAGAAATATAAGCATATAAAAAACTCTTGGATGTAAGAAGATTTAAAATGAAAAAAGTGAATGTACATTGCACTCTAGAATTGCAAGATACCTCCATCAATAACCAACAATAAACAACTCAAGTATAATAAAAGCGTACTTCCATGAGAGGAAAGAGGAAATGAATGCATCTCAATAATTCCTTATTGAGGTGCATGAATAGTCAAGCACAGACAGTAATTACTCTTTATAGGTTTATAATAACTAGAACTTGGTGTTATAATGTCTCTATTGACTAACATCTCCATGAACAAGTAGTAAGCATCACGATATCCTTGAAAATTAATTTAAATTCATTTTTTGGGAGAATAGATTGAACCAGAAATTACAAGTTAGGTATGCCAAGGGAGAACCTTTCATAACCGCACCACCATAAGTGTCTGAGGGTCCGACAGTAATATGTAACCAAATGAATGTGTAATTGTAGCCAATAGAGGGTCAACTTCTCACCTTCCATAGGATAATCTTTCAAATATGTCAAAGGAGAAGCTGCCACATATCACTTTGCCAATCAATGAGATCTCAGATCTCTTCAACTATAACATGGAAAACACTCTCAACCATTTTGTAGCATCGACTATAACATAAACAACAACATAATAATCGCCTGGCAACATCGACTACAACATGTAAAAAGGCATACTAGAGATTTCAGACCTCGTTGGTTGAGGGCTAACGACAACAACCCCATCATTGGAGTATCACGATTTTGGATCTTATGATTGGTTTAGGAGAGATGGTGATGGAAGAGGTAAAGGAGGATCACGAATCCGGTCTCACCCTCAGGGTTGAGGAATCTGGTTTAGAGAGAGAGAAATAGAGTGAGGGTCACGGCTTGGGTCAAGGGAAGTTGTTGACATTTCTAGTTCTAGGAGCGGGAGAGGATCAATGGAAGTGGGGGCAGAGAGGGGGGGACTTTTTTTTATCCGTGCGTTATCATATGTTGTGTGATCATATGAGATTTGAAATGGGAGACATGTGGCAAACACCCATTGGAGGGAAGTTATTTAAGATAGAACGGAGTGATGGTTGAGAATATCTTCTCCTTTTATTATAAAGTAAATTTAACGTATCATGTGAAATTATATCGATTTATGAGTTTAATTTTATGAAATATCTTTATTGCATCATGCTAGCTACAATTGATTTGGGAATAAAATATTTCGAGTTTTGCTCCACATAAGTGTTTTACCACACCACATATTGTGAGATCCATTATGACTTTAATAAAAGCTAAACTACCAATGATTTTTTAGCATAATTTTCCATAATCAATAATGTGTTGGGTGTAAAGATAAGGCTTATAAATGGATTTTCTCAAATATTTTTAAAAATATTTAGAAACAATATTTGTAAATTCTACAAAATTTTCATCCCTCAATATATATTTTGTTAGGTCTCATTTGGCTTCACAAATGATCTAAACCAATCTCATCTCAACATCAAAACACCGTTTAAATACAAACACTTTTTAATTTTTTTTATGTAATTATTATCCAATCATTATAAATTTATCAAATCTCAAAACAAAGGACAAGAAAATAATATTATTTTTTCAAATTCTGAAATAAAAGTTACATTCTAATAATATTTTAATTTTAGAATATTTTATTCAAAATTTTCTCCTTCATTTATCAAAATTTCAGAAACATCTTAATTCAAGCTATTTTACTACTATTCATAAATTTCTCATCTCATCTAATGTAACACACAGGCCTAGCACCAAGCCCAAGCTAATCACAGGTTTTATAAAAAAAATAAAAATCTAAGTTAATATGTATGAAAGATCTATTTAACATTTAACGAGAAATTTTGAATAGGCTACAAGCCCAAAAACTTATTTTGAAGGAATCAAAATTTTTTTTTAGCATATATTATTTTTTATGGACCAATATTTAGAAACTTCAATTGAGATTTATTGGATAATTTTGGGTAAGGACTTGGGCTATAATGTTAGGTTGGCTAGAAAAAAAATTTCTAACATTAGAGTTCAAAGAATTTTGAAGCTGTTAAAATTTAGGGTTTGTTTAGATAGAGTGAGATGATATGATTTTAGTTGAAAGTTAAAAGTTAAATAGAATATTATTAAAAGTATATTTTTTAATATTATTATTGTTTGAAAAAAATTTTAAATTTGAATTGTTTATTATATTTTGTATAGGAATTGAGAAAGTTGTAATGATAAAATGAGATAAGATGAAATTATTTTTGTATTCAAATGGAGCCTTAGTGTATTATTTTTGGTATAGTATTAATAGATTAATATATTAGAAAGCGTAAAAAACCAAAACTTCTATGGAAGGTGCTTAAGCCAAAGGCCGAAATGTGATGCAACTCCTATACAAATTATGCACACGGATTTCCTTTTGACTAGGTTTTTTTAGCTACGTATAAATATACATACAAATGCATGTTTTCACGCACAGGCCCCCTTAAGTTTTCCTACCTAGCATGTGATCACAATAAGATCTTCATCTTCCGACTCTAACCTCTAAGGTTATTCCAATCTTGAGTTATTTTTTTTTTATATCTTATTGTGGAATTTCTATCTCAGCGCTCAGTGGTTGCCCAACCCTTTCACATTGCCAAACAATATCACACCTAAAACATTAAACGACTTAATTGTCACCCACATCCAATACAAGTCCAGGAAAACCACTCAAAGTGATCGTTCCCATGCATCATAGCCACTCAGTTTCTTCAACTATAAGCCATCATGCACCTAGAAGCACCATTTTGATCCCTTTCCATAATCAGCAGCCACCTAAACACACGACAATAAGCCATCGCTCTGCTGCCCTCCACATTTAAGCAGCAACTAGATAGGCCATCTCAACGACAACCATGAGCCACTGCATGCACCACTCCACGCACATAGCCAACCTTTTCGTACCCATGGCCACATCCCATGGAACATGCATGAACCACTCTAACCTCATCACTGCCAACGTTCTCCTCAACCACTCGTGGTGCCATCGTGAACCCATAAGTGGAGCCGCTACAGGTCATCATGCAAAAGCCTCTATTTTTACAACATAAAAACAGACCAACCTCACAACTAACTGCCTCCTTGTCTCAGCTGAGAGCCATTGTGGTCCTACCAAGCTTAGCCTCTCCAAGCCACCCCCACAACTCGGTCGTGCTACTCTCCATGCTACCATCACCTTGATTACTCACTCCACCACACGTAAGTCTCTCTCTCTCTCCCCAGAACACATCGTACTTGCCACCATTAATCTCAACTTAGCCACCCACGTTTCCTACCTTCACCTGTGTAGTAAGCCCTCAAAATCTCTTGGCCATGCCACTCTTTTATCTAGAAAACTTCTAAACTACTAAATTAGAGATGGGTCGTGGGCTACAAGCCCATGAGTTAAAGTGGCCATCACCAAAGTGGCTTAATACTTTTAAGAGGGGTTGGCTTTCACATGGGCTCATTCTTATTCCATTCTAAGTTTGGACGTTTTGTTTTATTTGAGCTTGACTTTTAAAATTGGACATGTATTTTAAGTTGGCTAAATCTCAGTTTATATTAGCCCAACAATTGTTTAACATAAAATATTTAAGGATTTAAATTATATTATCTAGTATTAAACTTTTATACTAAGATTTTAGTAGTAAATATTTTTCTGTTTATTGTTTTAGTTGAATAAATTAAGTGGATATTGATGAATTTGAAATGTGATGGTATTTTACCATGATGAGGATTTTATATTTTAAGGATTTAAAATAAGCTATTTAAGTATTTCAAGTTCAATCACAAGTGTGTGTTCAATTGAAAATTTACTCAAGTTGCATGATTATTCTATAGGTAACGATTGATATTCCCTTAACACTGTTGTGAGGAAATGCAAAAAAAAAAAAGGTTTAGATAAGCGAGGTTTCTATATATGCTAAACTTTGCATAATGGACTGAGTTTTATTTTATAAAAATATGCATGTTATATTTTGAAATGAAATGTGAAAACAACCTTGGTCAAGTGTTATGTAATACTCATGAAACTTTGTATAAAAATGAAATATTTTCTATAATGCAGATGTAGACATGAGCTTATTTAAGTATTCTGTTTCTGAAATGTGACAAAGAGTGAATATAAAATCTGAAAAGTTTTGCGTGATCAAGGGAAGATATTTTGAATATATTTTTGAATACGTGAAATGAATTGATTTTATTTAGTACTTTTTTTTATATGATGTGGCATTTGAAAACTTTCAACATGACTTTCTAATTCATATTTGTATTTGATTCTATTTTGTTTATGATCTGTTCCATTAACGCACTGCCACGGATATAATAGTAGTATACGGTCCTACTACGAATATAATAGTGATATACAACCTCTCCATGAGTATAATAGTGATTTATAATCTTACCATAAGAGTTAAACATAGTCTCTCTTTTGATTTGATGCTTTGATATGATATAAAGTTAATGTTTCAGATTATGATATGCCAATGGTTTTTTAATAAGAATGTTTCTAAAAGTTTCACTTTGATATTTTTTATAATATATTTTGATTATGCATTCTAAAAATAAATGTTCTGATTTTTATATTTTATAAGTAAATATGTTGTTCTGTATTTATAACTTTATAAATGTTTATCTTTACATACTAGTATATATTATTTGTTTATTGAGTTGTTGATAACTTAAACCTTATCTCCATAATATTCTGCAAATAATTTAAATATTTGAGTTGAGGATTAAGTTTATGGAATATAAGTAAGATGATTTAAGCATAGAAGGTTTCTATGAGTATTGCAGGATTTTATTAAGTAATTTTGTCGTTTTCTAATAACTTAGAGTTTTGAGAGATTGATTATATTGAGATAGTCGGTTTGAAACAATAATTTTTACATGTTATTGAGAATTTGAAGTTTATAAATATATTGTTGGAATGTGATTTTTAAGTTAAGTGACAGGAACTCTCCTGCCCCATTCAAGATTTGGACAATGAACCTAATCTCATCATTGTAATGAATCCATAATCATTTATCCCACTTTTTTAATGAAAAAAATAAAATAACTTTCTTAAAATTAAGCCTGTTTATCTAAATCGGGTATTACCCAGCCCGATCTAAATGAATAGGTCTAAATTTTAAATGAATATGTCTAAGTTTTCAAGAAAATTTTAGAATTCAAAATTCAAATTCCTAAAATTGGAATCCTAAGGAACACCCATACTTGAAATTGAATACAACAAGCATATAAAAACTGTTCACTCACAAAACCTAATATGAAATTTTTATTAAGGATTATAATCATTATAAAAAATTTCACTAACCAAATATGCTCCGTTCTAAAGCGATAATAAAAATATTAAAATGCTTGGTCTATGTAGAGATATTATAAAAATAAATTTATATATTAATTTGATTTGATATATTAAATCTATTTTATAATTTGACGATGTTATTCTACCGTCGAATACGTACTTATTGGTGTGCTCCTAATTATATATAATTTTTGGTTCTTTTCATTTCAAATGTTTAGAAAAAAATACAGAAATCACTATTAGTCAATTTATTATCAATTAAGAAAAACAATTAAAATACATCAAACGAGAAAACTATGGAACGACCTAGCATTTTCCTTTGTAAATATCCTCAGTTTCAAAAATTAGTCCGACTTGAATTGGAGGGGCCGAGTATGTAACCGGGTCTGTACACGCGTCCCAAATCCGGTTCTCCTTCCTAGGCTGCGTGGCGCAATGTAGAGCGACCATATTTGGGTCGTCCCGCCAGGACACACCAAAATCCAAAAAAATTAAAAAAAATCAACGGACCAAAAAATCAAATTCCCTCCAACACTATTTTGCACTATCGCTCTCTTCCTCTGCAAGTTATATGACACATTGACAAACACACAATCTTTCTTTTTGTTCGCTCTTCTCATTTCACTTCAATCTCCCATTTCTAGTCCCCACCATTTACTTCCACGCCCTCTTCTATTATCGGGAATTCGATTCACCGATGGAAACCAATTCTTCATCCAGTGTTTTTCTCGGTGTCCGTTTCGTTCTCTTCGGATTCAATCCAGCCACCGAAAACAAGGTCTCTCTCTCTCTCTCTGTGAATTTTATGACTTTGGATAGTTGATTATGTTGATCTGATTGCTAATTGATTGGACTTGAAACTGTAAATATTGTAGGTTAGATGCAAGCTTGTTTATGGCGGTGGAGTCGATGCTGGTCAGTATAGCCCAAGCTGTACTCATGTAATCGTGGATAAGCTTGTTTACGTAAGCCCCAATTTATGTTTTCCCTTATATTCCCTTTTATTATTATTAGTATTTGTTTATTTCAAATTTATTTTTAACAGATCCCTTAAAAAAGATAAAATAAATTGAAACACTTTGGAACATCCCAACTGGTAATGGGAGAAAAACAGTCCTCCAATACACAAAGACAAGTAAGAAAGTGGGGAAAATACACAATGCACCAACCCACACATGACTAAAACCCACAAATGCCAAAAGCATGTAACCTGATTGGCGTAACCCCTAGCCTCCAAAATGAAGGTCTGGAGTTCTAAACCCCGTGTTCGGAACTGAGCTGGACCTGCTGCTGTTACCTTTTATTTGGTTGTGTTGAGGTTGTTAGTGGCCCATGGCCTTTTGCTTTGCTCTTAGTGTTGAATCAGGGTACTATATGTAGTAGAAGGATTGGTTATGGAGGGGACCTGAAATCTGGAATTATTTCTTGTAACCTTGGAACTTGTTTGGGAGGAAGGAGACTCTTGAAGATCTCTTACGTGACTCAAACATTATCCAACTCATATTTTCCATTTATTGCATTCATCATCTCATCATAGACTTCATTCATCCATTGATTCTTGCATTTCACTTGTTCATCTACGGAACCCTTACAAGTGGTATCTAGATCAACCGATCATGGAGGACGAGGCACTTTTCGAGCAACAACAAGAACTCATACAACAACGTTTAGATTCTTATGAAAGGAGTATTCAAAAAATTCATCATAGCTTGAATGAATTAATAGATCTATTGCTTATTTGGTTGGCACAGGAGAATAATCTTCCTAATAGAATTGCTATGAATGAAAAGTTGAGGAAACAAAAATCAACGGAATTTTTGAGATGTAAAGCACAGGGTTTTGTAGAAATTAAGGCAGGATAGAAAGGGGCTACAGATCCGATAGGAGGGAAGGAAGAGTTGGTAGTTATATATGGGAATTCAATTTTTGATGGAGCAATCTCAGAACCTTCAAAGGAAACTTCTAAGGGTATCGATTCATATCATATTGGAGAACCTTTAGAAGAACTAACCATCCTACATCGCAGACCTTCATTGCAAATTCCTCTATCGTCGACCTACATTGTAGAAGACTCCGATGGTTTACCGGCACCTACCGTGAAATATTGATGGTCGAAACCTAACCCTTCTCCCAGCGGCGTTCTCTCATCTTCACCAGCCGCATGTCTTCAACCAAACCCTCACAATGGCACAACTGAGCGTGGTAGAGCAACTGGTGGTCGTAGATCCACAGCTCCAGAACCTTCTTGAGCGACATCTCAATACAATTCGTGGCTCAGCCCAACGGTGTAACTCACCATATGGCTACTCATGACTAGAGGGGTTGGATTCTAGAGGCACTGATTGGTACTTGGGGGATGCATTCAATGACACGATTTTGTATACAGTAGGAATGGAAGAAGGGTGATGGAGTAAAGTGAAGCACAGAGCTCAATCTAGGGCGAGAGCCATTGCTTTTTCTACAAAAATGAGGGAGATTTGTGAGTTGAATATTGTTTGGCTAGGTTTTCATGGTGAGAATAGAAAGTCAACACCACCCTTGAGGTCATAGTCCCATTTGGGGTGTTGGAAGTAAGTGTTGGGATTCTGTTGGTGAAGAAGGAGGTTTGTGTAGAAGAGGGGATATGGATTCAACTGAGGGTTTCGGAGGGTGGTAAAGACTTGGATGGTTGTTAGAAGATTTGGTGAAAGGGCTGATTTCTCTACCATACGAGAGAGAGGGTGAGAGGTTTTACTTGATGAAGCATTTAGCAAGGCCATTCTTGCTGGTGCCACAGTCAGCCACTGTGTTTAGACTTTTCTCTATATTTGTAACTATAGCTGGTTCTTCATCTTTCTGCATCGCACCAATTTCCCACTCCAGATGGCTTAGATTTTCATGGAGATTGTTCTGGTATTCCCTTAATTTTTGCAATATAGCTTCACAATGTTGCTGATTTTGAGCAATGATGCAAGAATTTTTTCTTCCATAGGTTTTGATGGCAAAGAGATTGGTGTCTCTTTGATACCACTTGTAATAGATCCCTTAAAAAGATAAAATAAAATAGCTTGCTCTCTTTGAGAGGAGCTTCTCCAGAGAAAATGGGAGAGAATTTGAGAGAAAATAGATAAGTTCTTGAACATTCCAGGCTGCCTTGCACTATTCAGCTTTTGAGTATATATACTCCCATGAAAATCCTACAAATCCTACATAGAGCTAAGTAGAGGCCATGGGTCTTTTAAGTTCTCACTGCAAAAAGAAACATAAATGGGAATAAAGCAACTAGGCTTACTAACACAAACATTGCCCATATGGAGAAATACAATAAAACTCAATAAAAAAAAAACATTGAACATCCTAGCCCAACCCATAAAAGCTCCTGAGCAGAAATCTCTGAATCTTTATTTTCCCAAACCAAAGCTCTTAATGGCCTTGGCTCATTCCAGTAGATGTGCTGAAAGTGTGACATTATTTTCCCTCTTTCTTAAGTTTATATTTTGTTGCTGGGGTTGTGTTTATGTATGCTTACGGTTACCATGCATGTTGTGCAGGACGATCCTGTATGTATTGCTGCTCGAAACGATGCCAAGACTCTCGTCACAGCCTTATGGGTTGATCATAGTTTTGACGTTGGAATGCCTGTTGATGCGACTTCAGTGTGTTTCTTATCCGGTTTTCTTCGTATATTGATTGATAAAGGACTTATTTTATTTATGTTAACATAGGCATGGCAGATAATTGAATGTATTTTGATTACAATGAGATTTCAGTGTAAACCACTTAAAGTATCTGTATTAACTAGAGGTTCCTACAAGTTGTTTTATTTTGTTTATTGGGTTTGGAAAATACTTTCCCTGTTTCTCTTAATTTGCTTCTTCTTCTTGTTCCTTTTTTTTGTACATGCATGTTCAGATCAATGTAACACGATGGTGATTAGATATCAGCAACAAGTGCATGCTGCCTAAATTTTTCTGATTTTTTTTGGGACTCAATGAGTAACTTATATGTTTCTCCTAAATTGTGTGGACCTGTGACTTCTGAAATTGTTAGCCACCTAGTTTGTAATCTGTGTTTTCTTTTGGCAATTTGTGTTTTAGTTCTTGTAACACTGTTTACATATCATTGGAAATTCATGTTTGCTTTTTAACAGATTATGTACAGGCCACTCAAAGATACGAATGGAATACAAGGTGCAAAAAGTTTAGTAATATGCCTAACTGGTTATCAGCGTCAAGATCGAGAGGACATTATGGTATGCATTTTGCAGACTTTTGCTATTCAGCACTTAGTAGGGATCCTATTGTAACTTACTTGGGAGAGCACTTCAATGAAAGGACATATTATAATATGACATGTTTTCTTCTCAGGTAATGGTTGGCTTGATGGGTGCTGAATTCTCTAAGCCGTTGGTGGCAAACAAAGTTACTCATCTGATTTGCTACAAATTTGAGGGTGTGTTTTCAATGACCTCATTGACGAAGTGTATTAAAATGAAGTATGATTACTGGTCTTATACATATGCTGCTTTAATTTGCTGTAATCTACTCCCCTGGGTTCTGCAATCAATTTTCTTTCTGCATGTTTTATTTGGGTAGCATTTATAATGCATTTCTATTGAGGAGTTATTTATTGCTTCCTGAGAGGAAGGCACTCATCTTTTGATTTTTCAGAACAAAGTCATCATCCTCTAATTTGTGGATATTTTAGTCTATCTCAGTCATTGATTGTGGTTTCTTTCTGGCCACAATCGGTTAATGTGTATTGAAAGCTCATTATGAACCATATAACCCGAGATGAGAGAGATATCTTAGGATTACTATTGGTAAAATAGTAATAAATTTGCTGGTATTTATTTTTTTATGCAGGGGAGAAGTACGAACTTGCCAAAAGAATAAATACAATAAGGCTTGTAAATCATCGATGGTTGGAAGATTGGTATGTTGACATTCTACTTGTAATTTCATGTTTTGAAATTCTGAGGTATATACTGATGAAATCTACAATTGTCTCAGAACCTTCATAAAAAATGAGACTCTGGATTTTTGTACAGCTGAAAAGATTTTCTTTTATCTATTCCCCTTTATTATTTTGCAGCTTAAGGGATTGGGAGCTTCTTCCTGAAGAAAACTATGACAAAAGGTGAGGCATTTGAATCGAAGTTTGTGTTTTATTTTTGTGACGGGCACTTAAGAATTTATTACATCAATGCTGCATTGGAAAGAAGGGGACTAGAGGAGGTGGTTTGGCCTTTTTTGCTTTGTTTTTTGTTCTTTTATAGCACGGTGAGAAGCTAGTTACGTCCTATGCCTATATGCACAAATAAACATAGTTGTTTCTTATTCTACATTTTTAATTCCTATGTGCTTTTAACAAGAAATTGGGTATACTTGGTTTCAAAAAAAATTCACAATAAATTTTACCAAAAATTTTAATAATATTTTAGGAAAAATTGTTTATGTCAATTGTAATACTTCTTGAATGCATAAACAAATTTCCTCTCTCAAAAACACTTTCTAACTAATTATTTACCTGAGTTTCATTGAAAAAATTTCAAAAACCAAAAGAAAAAAGAAAAGAAACTTTCACAAACCTCCCCCAAAAAAGGCTCCCAATATTTTATCTAAACATATTTTCAAATGAGGGATGCTACTCATCATCCCACACCACACTTTATATATTTATTTTATTTTATTTTAAATTTAAATTTTATTTGATTCTTGTTAAACTAATTAAGTTGTTCTACTTATAATTCATACATCACATATTTGGTAAGAAAAATTGAAGAAATGAAATAAAATAAAATAAAATAGGTATGGTGTGTGGGGATGATAAGTAGAATTATTCTTTTCAAATCTACCTACTCACTTTCACGAATTTTAAACAAAACTTATATCCTAAAAGTTTTATTCAAACAACTTTTCACTCAACCTCCTCACTTCTACAAAGTTTAAGAAAGTACATCTCAATTTTTTTCCCCATGAATTCTAAAAAATTAGAGAAACCTTCACCTTCCAGACGTGCCCTTGTTCTTTTGGTATCCATACTGGCCCTTGAATCTTAACCTTGGGACCAACAGTTAATGCATTTGCCCACAAATCTACAAGTTAGATTGAAATTGGGAAATAGAGAGTTTATGATGATTGAATTATGGGCAATGCTACATACAATTCATTTTTATGGACTTCCTTACAGTCCAAGCAATAAACAGTCTTTTGAATTATATCTGACCATTAAGAGTCTTTTAATTAAGTGAAGAAGCATAGATATGTGATATCATTATTTGTTTCAAAAGCTTAAACTGATGAGGCAAATTAGATTCTACTAAATTTTTAACTTAATACTATCACTTACGTGTGAGCTAGACTCTTTCTTAATGAGTGGGTCAAACACTTGGAATATTTAATTAAATGGGATAGAGTGTAGAGTCAGGATTCTAACTAAGAATCTTTGTTATGATACTATGTGAAATACCCACTTGTTCCAAAAGTTGAAATGGATGAAAAGTGGTAAATTTTATTACTTAATTTATATCTTAAGAAGATTTAGGCATCTTTTTTGGTTCATGCAATAGATGGAACATGTGCTAAGTTTGTTGAGTTTTCACTGTAGAATAACACTGCTACTAATATTTTAATTTCTCTTAATTATTAT
This sequence comes from Platycarya strobilacea, assembly GCA_036898215.1. Classification (NCBI taxonomy): domain Eukaryota; kingdom Viridiplantae; phylum Streptophyta; class Magnoliopsida; order Fagales; family Juglandaceae; genus Platycarya; species Platycarya strobilacea. The sequence goes on along the minus strand of CM072555.1, from coordinate 19,034,220 downwards.
TTATGGATTTGGGGATGGACTGTTGAGTTTTTGTGTTGTTTGTGTTTGCACCATCACACCATGCCAATTTATCTTCTGAACTACCATTCTTTTCTTAAAAGTGGCTATGAGTTGGAGATGATGGAAGCCGAAGCTAAGGATTCTGAAGAAGAGGCTGATGACACAACCCCGATGCACTTTGGGGGGGGAAACATAAATAAGAGCCCTCATAATTCAAAGATTGGGTTACCGACAACCAGTAAATTGTCCAAAACAGTAGGCGAAGTTTCACCTTCAAATGGTCCTTTAAACAAGTTAATAATTCCTGGAGAAGAAAAGTCATCTGTTCAGGCCTCAAGCTTTGGTAATGCTGATGTTTCTAAAGCACTTGGCCATCATCAAACTACTAGTTCTGGTGAGCTACCTTACCCGCTCGAACAAAATCCATATCCTACAAGAGTAGGAAATAGCTTGAATTCTACCTCTGGAAATGATGCCCAAAGGCCTGTTGATTCTGATGCTACAGTTAGTCCTTTAAGTTACTCAATGAAAATGTCTAGGAGATCCCCACTTCCTGCAGACTCTCAAAAAATATCAAGCAAATTCAGCAACTGTTCTAAAACACCTTTGGGTAAAGTCCATGATGATTTTGACAACTCTCCTTTCAAAGTTGAACAAGCGAAGGACATATTTGGCTCTGGTTGCCTTCAAACTTATCAGGAGGGAACTGAGTTAGTACACAGAGAAGACTCGAGTGGTTTGTTGCCTCAAAAGAGAGTGGCAAATGCTTCTTATGCTAGCCTTAAGTCACCAAAGTTGAGTATTGATGCAGCACCCTGCTTGGATTCTGTGTCAGGTGATAAAACCCTGGGGGTGGAACCTATAACTTTGATTGATGGCCATGGTGGTCTTCCTGTGGATGAGACTACTAATCTGAATGCTGCACAGCAATCAGATGGTAACAAATCAGCAACTAAACTTTTAACATGTAGCAAAAAGTCATTAACAGGTGGTGTGTCTTCCTCTAAAACTTTGAGTGGAAAGGCTGGGCAGGATAACAAAGCTGCTGAGAAGACACCTCAATCATCTTTTCAGAGATTAAATAATTCTGCCTTATCAACTAAGCCTGACATTTTACATTTAGGTATTGGGAGATCTGCACAAGAAGTTGGAGAAAAAGGGGAGCAAGAAAATCGGCAGCAGGATGTGGAGTCATCTCCCAGTAACAATAAGTTGGAGACTGAGAAATCTGGTGGGCCTGACAATTTGAGCTTGCCCGAAGGAGGAAATAATAACTTGATCACAAAACCTGTTAGGAAGAAAATGGTGGCCAGGAAGACTTTGGTTTCAAGACCCAAGTCAACTACTGTTAATATCCAAAAGGGCCCTTTATACCTAAATAAAACCATCTCCCAAAATGGTGCTGTAATTAATTCATTTGAAATAAAAGAGGCAGCGGATCATGAGAAGTCTTCTGGTTCTTTGAAACTTGAGATATCTCCTCCAACTGTTAATCTTGAAACACCAAAGGAGATGCAGACAACAAATGAGATAGCTGGTGACAATATGGAGAATAAAAATGAGTCAATGGATGCTGAAACTGAGGCTTCAGAAAACAAACTTGAAGATGAATTGGAAAAACCACTTGATGAAGAGAAGTCTGGAGTGGTTATATTGACAGACACAACAGATACAATCATGGGAGAGAATTGGGAAAGGGTGCAGCATATTGCAAACACAAGAATGCATGGTAATGCAGCTTCAGAGGAAGACACCAATGAAACTAGAACAGAAAAGACTCTTTGTGACGAGAATTCTAAGCTTGTTGACGCAAGCTTACGTGGGGATGGTGTCAAAGGGAAGATGAATAAAGGACGAAAACTCCCCACAGGTGGAGCCAAGATGAAGATGGATATATTGAAATCTAAGAAAGGTGTGGATCGTGAAGAAAGTGGGGCTGAGAACGAGGGGACAGGGATGGAAAAGAATAAGAGAGTGTTGTTTCCTTCTGGTAAAACTAATAGATGCCCTCGTGCAACAAATAAGTCAGAGAACAGTAGTGAAGTTGAGAAGGAGAACAGGCCAGTTAAAAACTTAAGTCAGATCAAAGAATATGATAGGAAATTATCTATTAGTTCTGACATAATGCCAAGGAAGATCAATCAAAAGGCAGGGAAGGTTAATCCAAATTCTCCAATGTCGTCAGCGGGAGGGTATCCAATCTGTGAGAAAATAGAACCTGCGTGGTTCATATTTAGCGCACATCGACTTCAAAGAAAGGAGTTTCAACAAGTTATTAGGCGTTTGAAAGGAAGACTTTGTCGAGATTCTCATCAATGGTCATACCAGGCCACACACTTTATAACCACAGATCCAATTCGAAGGACAGAGAAGTTCTTTGCTGCTGCTGCATCTGGGAGGTATGTTACCTCCAAGCATACTTCAAAAACTTGGATGATGGTGTCAAATTGTTTGTCATTTCCAACCAGAGTTCTATTTGCCAAGGAAAAAGGGAAACATTTTTACAGTAGGTCTCACTTTCTAATTGATCCTGCAAACACACCTTTTAAAACTTGACTCATTCTTGTCAGAAGTTTGGAATATATGTTGTACACGACTAATCATGTGTAGGAACTGTTCAATATAAAATGCAGGTGGATTCTCAAGACTGATTATCTAAGTGCCTGCAGTCAGGCAAGAAGATTCTTGGCAGAGGAGCCATATGAATGGCACAACAATGGCTTGAGTGAAGATGGTGCAATAAATTTGGAGGCTCCAAGGAAGTGGCGACTCTTGAGGAAGAGAACTGGCCACGGTGCATTTTATGGAATGCGCATCATCATTTATGGAGAATGCATTGCACCACCTTTGGTATGCTTGTCAAATCTCATTTTACATTTTCCCCATGCAAATTCTGCCATAGATTATACCAAACGTTAGATCTTTTACAAACTGCCTTATGACGAACAGTAACGATAGGTTTCCTCTGGGTTGCATGTCCTAAGTTCTTGTTGATTTTGATACGGCTTTCTTCTTTGTCATTGAATAGGATACCCTGAAGCGTGTTGTGAAAGCTGGTGATGGAACTATATTGGCAACTTCCCCTCCTTATACCCGCTTCCTTAACTCCGGAGTTGATTTTGCCATTATCAGCCCCGGCATGCCACGTGTTGATTTGTGGGTCCAGGAGTTCTTAAAGAATGAGATACCTTGTGTTCTAGCTGATTATTTGGTCGAGTATGTTTGCAAACCTGGATATTCTCTTGAGAAGCATGTGCTATACAATACTAATGTTTGGGCAGAGAGGTCATTTGCTCACCTACAGGATAGAGCAGAAGAAATTGTCGAGGACCTGAAACCACCAGATGATAATAGTAATGACATAGCCTGCCAAGTTTGTGGGTCTTGCGATAGAGCGGACGTGATGCTTATTTGCGGTGATGAAAGTGGTTCTGTTGGTTGTGGGATTGGTACCCACACTGACTGCTGTGATCCTCCACTTGAAGATGTTCCTGAGGACGATTGGTTTTGTCAAAAGTGTGGTGAAAGCAGGCATAGCACAAACTCAGGCCAGAAAAAGAAAAAGGGAACCTCACTATTGGAAAGCAAATGAATTTTGCTCTCGTTTGCAACCCTTTTAGTTTTAGAAAGCTCTCAAATAATTTTTGTACCTTTAGTTATAGCAAGAGCAGTATAACTCATTATATAGTCGTCCAAAATGTTTAAAATGTACTTTGTACAAATTAGTTACTAAAATTGTATCATGGCGACTTAGAAAATGTTTGGCCAATCTGGACTAGGCAGCTGTATGCAAGTGTTCTTCGAAAATTAATTTGTGGGGTATGCCAAGGTAATGGCGTTTTTATATTGGTATCAAGTTTCTCAAAGAAACTCTCAAGCTTCGATTCTGGATGTAGCTGAAGTGGGCATTATCCTTGATTTTCTGATGGTCTACTATCTTACAGGAATTAACATGACGTGCAAATTCAACATATGCACTCTTCCATTCCTGATTTGTTCTTAGAACATTTCTGATTGGAATGCCTGAATACATTGACAAAAGAATTTGGAGTAGAAGATGGCCCCACACATGCTTGTATGATCTTAACTAGAGGTGTAAGAACATTAGTGAACTGGACCGGACCAAACCGGTAGAATTGGTTTGGTTTTGAGTAGGTATTCGTTCTAAAAAAGTTAAGAATTGGACTGGATTGGACTGGACTAGTTCAATATAATATATCTTTTTTAAATTAATTTTTTTAATATGATACATAATATAAAATATTTTTTTAATTATATATTACATGTTATACATTAGTATATAATAGATATTAGTTATAATTTATATTTTATGGCCTAATATTAATAGTATAATACTATATTACTATTAGTAATATATTTTAGGTCTATATATAAATTATTATACTAAATAATTACACAAGAAATAATGATATAGTAATACTAATAAAAAAAATTGAGCTAATACTAATAATATCAGTTATAATTATCAATGATATAATTATAAAAAATTACACTTATTATAACAAATACTAATATATAATTATTTTAATCATTATAAATAATACTAATATATATATTAATAGTCTAATAAACTAATATAGATTAATTTAGAATTGGAAAACCGGACCGAATTGGACCGGAACCGACTACTGGTTTTGGAGGATAACCGGTGCGTAATTAGTTTTAAAAAATAGAAAATCGATAGTACCGATTCGGTTATAGATTTTATTCAAAACCGGACTGATTACTCCTAATTTTAACCAAAAGCGAGTTCAAAGATGTTTGCTTATGTTCTAAGTTGTGTAAATGAGAGAAATAAGATAAATGATATTTCCAGTTGTGGAGTGGGTCCGATTTTTTTTTTTGTTGAGTTGAGATAAAAATTGAAAGTTTAATTAAATACTATTAGAATATTTTTTTAAAATATTATTCTTGTTTTGGGATTTATAAAAATTGATTTATTTTTTTAAAAATATATTTTGTATGGAAATTTAGAAGAGTTGTAATGATTGTATAAGATAAAATGAGTTGAATTGTGTCGTACAATCCTTTCAAAAAAAAAAAAAACTGAATAAATACGTTTCTCAAAAAAAAAAAAAAATAGTGAATTTCACTTTTTTATAACTATTATGTAGTACTTGCATATTTTTTACAACTGCATGTAGCTTAATAGAGAGATAATTGTGGCCTTTTCGTACTCCTTTCACCTGCTAAAAGCCTATCCTCTTAGCGGCAACATCATTGTGTATTACATGCGAATCTTCTCAATAATCAAATCAAAACAGGAGCTAAGGAAATTCAAGTTACATTCATGCTTATACTATAAAGAGACTAATAAATATTATAATTAGATATCCTTAGAATTTATTGTAAACAGCAAGAAGAACTTCTTACTAAACAAAACTGGTTCTCATTCATCATCTTGTTATGTTTCAATCAAGGGTATCGCACGGTCACAATAACTCAAGAAAACCACAAAGCTACAAGAGCAAAATCAACACGAATGAAAAAAAGAACATGGCCTTTTTATTATTGAGAGAAATTTTTAAAAGAGAGAAAGAGATGCTGAGAGATCGATGACCCATGTGTTGATTAGGGATCTGCTCTATTTATATTGTATAAAAAATGATTGATTTTAAGAAAAAAAGATAAGAAGATAATAAAATAAGAATGAATCTCTTTTTTGCACTCTTTTTCTCTGAAATTCTTAACTACTCATTTTTCTTTTATAGATAAGAAACATTTTCTTTTTGTAAAGTAGAAGATTCTTTTATGTGCTGAAAAGTTTGTGATAACAATGCATCAATCATACTAGTATAGTCGTTCATAAATTTTCTGACGTCATCTTCTTACTTCATCATCCACATTAATATTCAAGCAGATTATTGATGTTATGCGATTCTTCATCTGTACAATCTAGTGGAATCCTAGGGTCTTGATCGTTTGTACATTGGTCTTGCATTTCTAAATCTTCTGAAATGATCCATATATTTTCTGGAATATTCCAAATTAACCCTTGTGGTTCAATCATATTAAATTTTTTGTACTTGATTGATTTTTTTTTTTTTTTTGTGGTAGACATATAATCAATCTGTATGGAAGTATCAAAAATCTTTTTCCCATCTATAAACCATTTTATTGGGTCTGACAATATTTTTATTTACGTTGCTTTGGTTAAAAGATTATAAAGAATTCTGGCATCAGATTTTTCAAAGCTAGAGATTCCAGTTATTCATGATAGAGATGCATTATTCCATCTGAAATTGGCTCAACAGGATTATAGAGTTGTTCAAATTAAAATTTGTGTGTTTTCTTTTAAAACCAAGTTTGATATGGTTGAGTTTTTGTTTTCTTTATTCTCAAACTAATGGAGCCATCAATCCGAAAAGTATAAAATTTATAACATTTCAAGTTCGGAAGACAATGAAATAGTGTATTTTTAATCATGGTTGGAAAATATCTTCATTTATCAGCTGAATGTCCTTGAACACAACTTGGTTAGTTAAATCCAATCAATTTCTTCTTCACAAGATTCCTTTTGATTAAGGAAACAAGTATGTTTTGAAACCCTAGAGTAATAATTAATATAGATAGAACCCTTTTTTAGAATTTAGGTAATTCAATCGGTATGATTTTCAATCAAAAGACGAATTTGATGAATTTTTTTTTGTAAGAAGTTTTTGGCTTTTTTAGAAAGATACTCTTTAGATCTTATTATGTTTGGGACTCAAGTCTAGGAGCTTTATTAAGTCCGCAAGCATAAGAAGATTTTGAACCGTTTGATCATGAAATTCTTCATTCCAACCTAGTTGTAAGACGAGATCAGAATAAAGACTTCTTATTTTATCTAGTTGATTTGCTTGATCTTTTATCTTTCATGCAATGATTGCCATGTGTTGGCAGGAATTAGTTCTCTGGTTAAGAACTAAGCTTTTTCAAATGTCTTTCATCTCTTTATAAATATTTCTGGGTAGTCTAGGATCATAAAAATCTTTGACTTCTTATTTAGGAGCATTTTGCAGTTGAAAGTATAAATGGAGAGTTTGTTCAGCTTCTTCCATGTTAGATATGTTTTATATAAAGCATCATGAAATTTCTTTATTTGAGAATGACATTGATGCCAAGTGGTGAAGATCCCTGGCTGGAACCCATGAAATACAGCATAAACATGAGTAGGTTTTTCTTTACAATTATAACCCATTTACCTTGATTAGGTATCTGGTTCGAACTCATAAGCTACTTGTATAGTGGGATCCCTGTTCATGAAATTAGCAAAAAAGGTAGTATTTCTTATGGCATGTTGTATATCAAAAGAATATTGGGGAATAAAGTTGTACGATTAAAAATAGATTGTGACGAAAGAATATTAAAATGATACAACTTTATTATCCATTCATAAAATAAATATTTCAGGAGCTAAAAAAATATGGAATGCTTTTATTGCTAATTTAATAGCTAAGAGTTCTTTTTCAAAAATAATATAATATAATTTATTTCATTTTGTTTGAATTTGCCAGAATTATATCAACAAATTAAATCTTATTTTTGAAGAATTTTTAGATTAGAATCTTTGATAGTTCTGATTTCAAGTTCTTTTCTTTTATTAATACCAAATTTTTTTCCATTTGTTTGATAGGGTTGTTTTTAAAACACATCCCCAACATTGATCAGAAGCATCGGTTTCAAGATTTAGTTTATCTCCTAATTTAGGAAAACAAACTATAGGAATTGTTTAAATTTCATTTTTAATTGAACAAACAATTTCCACATCTTTATCTGTCAAGAGAATTTTGTATTCTTCTTAAGCATTTTAACAGGGGTATCTCTTTTTGAGATAATTCATTGGTAAAATTTCTTCCATAGTTTAGAATTCCTAAAAGCTGTTGGAGCTGATTCTTATCCTGCAAAATCTCAAGAAATTCATTAACTTTGGAAATAATATAATTTTGTAATCTTAAACCTGTTGGGCTTAAAATTAAACCTAAAAATTCGATAGTGGTTTGTTCCACTTCGATTTCTTTTGGTGAGAGCATAATTCTATTTTTCTTGAAATTTCTCACAAATAATTATGAGATTTTTGTGTGTTCTTCTTTGATTTTGGAAAACACTAGAATGTCATCTATGTGAACTACACAAAAACTTCTCAAAGGTTTAAATATACTATCCATCCATCTTTAGAAGATTTGAGGAGCATAATTTAAGCTAAAGGGCATCACTCTCCATTGGTAATGACGTTTTGGAGTGCTAAAAGCTATCACTTTTTTTTTACTCTTCCATAAGCATGATTTGCCAGTATCCGAACTTGCATTCAAACTTACTACATAATTTTGCATCTTTGACCTGGTTGATTAAGACGTCTTTGCAGAGAATTAAACAAATAGCCATCAAATTCAAGATATTCATTTAATCTCTTGTCACTAATAACCATTTTTGCTTTTTCCTTCTTTTCTTTTATGTTAAAATTTCTTACCATAAAAATAGGACTTGAACGTGCACTCATGGTTTCTTAGATAAGTTGTTCTTTTAACAACTCATCCAACTGATTATCAAATTCTTTTATTTCTTCTCTTGTGTAGACCATGAGCTTAACTTGAATGATCACATTTGGATCAGTAAGTTTTAATTCACAAAATCTAGGTCTTCTGGACCATAGTTTTTAAGGATGATCATAAAAGTTTTCTTCTAAGACTCTATACACCCAATGGTTTTCATCAAGTATACAGACGTAATTTAATTTATCGCCTTGCCTAAGTGGCTTAAAAAATGAATTACATTGATATTTATGGACTTTCAAAATTGGAATTTTGACTAACTCCTTGTTTAGGGTTAGTTCAACTTGACTACGGTCTATATGCATAGGATAATATTGAGACAAAAAATTATTTCTTACAAGGGAGTCATCATGCATATTTGAAAAACATAAAATTTTTAGAATGATAAATTTCTTAACATTCAACTTCATTGAGACTTTTTTACCTTTCAAATCTATTTTTGTTTCTTGACCATCTATTCCTCTGACTAAAATAGGGTGTTTCATTGATACTCATTTTTCAGATAGAATGACATTTGGTCTTCATGTGCTCATTGTAGCTCTAGTATCTATTAGAACATTCAAGCTATAAGGTTTATAACCAAACAAGTTAAAATGTCATTGAACACATAGATTTCTTTTTTTCCTGAGTGGGAGAAAAAATTATTTCTTCTATTCCTATGTTAAAATGATAAACCTAAATTGTTTGCACATATTCTTCTTTTTTGTTTAGAAAAATGATGGTTTTGGGTAACCTAAAATTCTTCTCGGATTCTTTTTTAAATTCAGTTCTTGATAAAATCGAGACTTTTATGGTTTTGAAATCAAGTGTTTCTTGTTTAGTACCACTGGTTGACTTCTTTTCTTTTTGAGAATTGTTGGTGCTGGTTTGTCCAGATTCAGATAAAAATGGTTTTCTAGATATACTCAAGCTTCTCCTAGCTATAAAATCTAGATTAGGATGCAAAATAGACTTGAGAGTGAATTTTCTGTTTTTTATGTAGAGATTTTCTCTCAAAACCTTAATCTTTATTATTACATTTTTTGATTCTTGATTCTCCCCCATTTCAACGATATCAGTAAGTAATCATAGTCTGGATACTTTTAAGTCTTTACAATTCAAAAGTCTTAGTGTGATCTCTTGATCTAAAGCTCTTGATTCAAAAGTTTCTACATGGTGTTTGTTTAACGGTCTTGAAGATTTTTAGGTTATTTTTGTCATATCATAGATGGTTTGCCAATGAATAGACATGTTGTGGGAACTAACTTTCATTTTAATTCCCTTAGTTTTTGTTCTAGGGTGAACAGTATCCATTAAATGTGGGCAATTCATGTATATACAATTAATTGGCTTAATGTTGAACCAAACTTCTTTATACACTAGATTAGATTTTATTCCTTCTATAAGTGATTTACATGGATAATTGAATCTATTATCTAGTAAAACATCAAGGATAGATGTGTCTATTCCTTGTCTAAATAAAGATCTAATCCTGATTTGAATTAATCTTATGTAAATATATCTAATTTTAGAATATTTCTTTTTTCATCTCACTTTTTGGGTATCAAAAAATAGAATATCGATGTTCTTTTAGCAGAGAGCTTAGCAGTTTAGTTACTGCTAGATTGCTCAAAAATTTTACCAAAAAAGATCTTAAATCTACAGATTTTATAAATCTCTTTAATACCTATCTACTGTTTATTATGAATTTCTTCCAACTATTCTTTAGTGAAAGAAAATTCTTAACTTATTACATTTCCTAGTTTAAGATTTTCTCTTTCTTCTTCAAGAGGGTCAACATAAGAACTAGATGGCGGATTGGGTTAACCAGTCATCACGAATATGTATTTTTCATTAGAAGAACTTTCATCTTCACTAAATATTTCATATATGATTTCCTCTTGGTCAGAGATTTCTTCTCCAAACAAGATTTCAAGTTTTTATTCTTCAAGAACTTTGATTATCTTTTTAGCTTATTTTCCTTTTTTAAGACATTGAGGGGCTATATGTCTTTCGTTGCAAATATAGCATTTGCAACTTTTTTATTTTGTTATTCGAAGAAGATGGTTTTTTCTTACGAACATATAATTTCTTTTTAAAAAATGTGCTTTTCTTTTTTCATGGACACTATTTAAATTTCTTTCATCTAGTAGTCCTTCTAGTGGTGATAAGTGAACAACCAATTTTTCAAGATCTTGCAAAATTTTATTGTAACATTGTTGTCCTTATTTATATTGACAAATTTAGTTCTTTACCTATTTTTTAGCATTTGTAGCTAAACATTGTTCAATAATTAATCTTAGGAAAAAATTGATTCTAAATTCTAAGTTATCCGTATTGCCTATTTTTGTGAGATATTCTGGATAGCTTTTGCAGTTGAGTTTATCGAAAGGACTAGGCAACTTATTATAGAACTTTTCTAACTAGTATATATCTCCTGGTGGGTTTACTAGAAAATAATATTTTTAAAAAGTTTGGACATATTCTTCAAACTGACAAATATTATAAAATTCTAGTTTGTTTAGAACATAATTTGCACATTCTTGCAAGATTGTTTCTCCTATATAGCTAGTAAGATTTTTTTTTTAATAATATTGTCGAATTGTCTTAAAATTTCATCAAAATTTTTAAAGTTGTTTAATAAAGCCATTTTTTCATCTTTCCCTTTTGTGGTCTTTTCTTATTTTTGTCACCATTGCAAAGTATCTCCTTAAAGGGCACGTGCTTAATCTAGGCATGTCCCATGTTGAGCAACATTGTTTTTTGTTCAAATCATGCATCCTTAGGTAGGATGATGATGGGTTTGAGGGAAATTCGTGTTTGACTCCTTGTTTGACTCCATTAGATTTACCTACATGAACTGATTCATTCGAATCCCAAATTCCCAAATAATTTTGGGCCTAGTGGTTCCTCTATTTTTCTTTTCCTTGAAGATTCCTCATGTGTTTCCTCATATGTTTCCTCATATGTTTCAATAGGTTCTTCAGGGACTTCTTCTTCTGATGATTCAAAGGGAGTGTTTTTTCTATATCGAAATTGAAATTCAACATGATGTTTTCATACTTTGGATTAAGTCTTTTATTTGTAATTTAGTCTCTGATGTGAGATCTAAATTTGTAATGTTACTAAATTTTTATCTAGACTCATTAACCTTGTCAAGAGTTAACTCAATGGATTCAAATATACTTTTCACATAGTTTTGATTTGTTATATGAGTTTTTTTCATATCTTTTAAAGAAAGAAGTACAAGCATCTCTTAAGGTTATTTATACAAGCCCTAATACTACTAAGGTTTTCAAATTCTCTATATATATAATATATAACTAAATCTTTTAATTCTTTTCTTGTATAGGTAGCAATATAGTCTAATTTACTATTGTTTTCTTCCATTTTGAATTATCCTTACCACTTAAAGGCCTCTTGCATGTTTTCGGTGTCTAAAATCTAGAACTCTTTGATAGTCCCTAAAATAATTGCTTCACAAAGCGACATGGGATGTAGAAAAAATATGAGTTTTAGAGTAAAACAAGCTAATGGGTTTTAGAATAACCAGAGATGAAAAAAAAACTGAATTAATACTTATATTGGAAAAAAAAAAGTATCCTACAGAAACGTTAGGTAACTCTGATATTATTAGAGTTTACAGAGAGCAAGAGCGGAGCAACATCAACACGAATGGAAAAAAGAACACAAACTTTTTGTTATTGAGAGAAATTTTTACAAGGGAGAAAAAGATGCCGAGGTGATTTAAGAGCAGCGTCAAGATTGCCTCAAATAAGGTCCCTTTCAAACCGCTGAATGAATCACACTCTTTCTTTCTAAAGCCCATCCTTTTAAAAACTTCCCCAACTTTTGTAAAAAGTTGGGCCTGTGAATGAGAATCATTCAAATGAAAGAAGGATGGACTCAGATCTCAACAAACGCAATTTTGAAACCTGAAACCCAACCACTCTGATCGATGCGCACTAATTCTTTGTATTTTTCCCTTAGTGTTTCACGTAAAAACAAATCAATTGTCGGATTTTTCTTGCACCATTAGTGACTATGACACCATTAGAACCCTATTCTCATCGTGGGAGAGAGAGATTCACATGCTGTCACTGACATCATATCATATCTGGCCACGACTTCACCTCTTTCCAATGTTCCCAACATTCAAACATCACGTGTTATTTCCCCCAACACCCCCCCCCCCCCCCCCAATTTCTCCTTACTTATCCAAATCTAAACCCACCACCCCCCCGAATTACTACTCTGTCCTAGCATTTTCTGCCTTGGATATTATATGCTCTTAAGTTCTTAACCTATTTAACACATGGGCATTACAGTCATTCAAGGCTGGATTCATCGCAAGTGTGAACTCTAATCTCCCATTTTGTAGTTTAGAATTTGAAAAAGTGGGTTCAGACTTTCAGAGAGATGCTCCAAAGCCTCTCTGACCACAGAATAAAGTAAAGACAAAAACAAAATGAGGTGCCCTCGTGAGCCACACCTTTCCTTCTGCCCCAAGAAAATAAAATATGCTTTCAAAAGTGGAAAATAAATAGTGTTATGATCCACTGAATTAACCTAATAAAAACAGTAACTCATGGAAAGCAGTATTTTGTCAGAATTCCAATTCAAAATTACCATAAATTATTGCAGACTATAATTCAACACTTTTTTTTTTAAGCTGAAGGATGGAAACGTGCGAGGCATGTTTTCCATTTCTCACAGCCAATGGTTTTCATTTCACCACTCTAAATCTAGCCAACCTTCTTTTTTTTTTTTTAAATAAGTTTTTATTTGTTTTCAAGTCTTGTAGTATATATACTCAGCAGCCGACGAGCCGTGCATGTATGGTCACGCGAGCTGAAAAATACAATAATTCAAGGCAGCAAGTCTTGCTTTAGTTAGAAAAATGGATCCCAAGCGTTCAGATAATTGAGCAGAAGTCATATGTTCGACAAAATATTGTAGTCATGAAAAGTGAGCTGTTAGACTCATACAAAGGAAGCTAGCATGGGTTGTCGTACAGAGAACATGGAATGTATCTATATATTGCATTTCATTTTCATACATCTCTGGCCCAAATAATTATATATATATATATATCTATATACATGTTCTGATCAATAAATCATTAATTTACATGAACAAGTTAAGGAGGTTCGCTGCTGCTTATCGACAACTGAATAACAACTCACACATTTATATAAAGGCCGCCATCTCGGTTTGCAAAACAAAACCTCACAGTTCTTATATTTTTCTGATCATGAATGAATGATTTTGGTCATTAAATTTTTACTCAAAAGGAGTATGGGGAGGGGAGAAAAATAAGAAGCAAACATAATGATTGAGTGGCGTGGAAGCATGATCATGGAAATCACTTGCCAAAAAAGAAAAGTAAATTTTTTATTTTTTATTTTATTTTATTTTTTATTTAGGGTTTAAGATAGCTACTATTGAGTGAATTGTACGATTAGAGGGTCTTTTTTTAGAATAGTAAATAAATATTTAAAGGAGGAGGTAGTTGGGCATTGCAATCAAAATGTCTTTGAGCTAGACGACTTCAAAGAAAATTATTACAATTAAACTTGAATAGCATTGGCCATTGTGATGTCTCCAAGTTCGCATTATGTTTACTTGTCTATTATTTTAGGAGAGAGAACCCCAGCCATCTATTATTATTATTATTATTAGAGAGAGAATGGTGATGTCACATTGACCTTGTATGGCTAAATTTATCCCAATTAATCAATTATAATAAAAATAAAATGGAAAATGATTTATAAAATAAAGCCAAAGAATATCAACGTAAATGCATGGACTCATAAAAGGATGCAGTACTTGAAAAAGACAAGTGGTCCGAGATATGATGTAGCTTTCTAAACCAAAGCAAACCAGCCATTACACCTATAAATGGTCCTAAAAACAGTCAACACTTTCTTCAACAAAACCAATCCATCAAGCAAAGTGACAACCTGTATCAGCTACACATTGACGCGACCTTTTTCTGTAGGTCTGAGAACACAGGTTGTCGAGCGTTGCTATGCTTACAAACGGCGGGTTCCGATTGCGATCCCGCCTAATTGAAAAAAAATTTCTTTTTTTCTTTTTGGTTTTTTTTATATATATATTTTATCACTTTTAAACATTTTTAAAAAATTAAAAAAAATTACAATATTAATAAAATATATGTTTTTAATCATTATACAAAAACAAAAAATTATACTTACATTCTGATATTCCCGTTTGTAAGACCAACATTTCACCTCTTTTAAACGTCTTGATAAAAATTATTTTCTGGGTTTTTGGATTACTGGTTTTATTCCACATCTGCTCCAAAAACAATACAATAAGGGTGGCAAATATTGTTGCAGGAAAGAATCCGAAACCCAAAGCATTTAAGATGTAAAAGTAAATCTGGATTTGACATTTCCTTTCCAAAACCACATATACGTATTCTTGTATTGAGTGTAGGATTAGACCTTTCACTGGTCTGTAAACCAATCGGACCAGTAAACTTTTGAAGTAAAAAAAGAAAAGAAAAAGAACTGACAAAGCCTTTTTCTGTGACTTCGGGTGACCTCACATTGTCCTTTTGAGGATCAGTGCAAATTACAATCGTGCCAAATCTCCATAGCCAGCCCCAGGTGCACTCAAAGCCATAAAACCAAGATCAGGGGCGTACTCCCACAACCGGGGACCATCCATGGGAGTTCTTTCCTTCCAAACTGAGAAACTCCAGCCAATCATACAAGAGCAAAGTAGCAAAACTTTTGGGGGTCGGAGTAGAAAACAAAATAAAATACAGTGGAATGTCACCAATTGCCAGTTTCATGGATAAACATAATCTATCCACATGAAAAATTAAATGCATCGGAAGAAAAAACGGCCAAAGGACACAACTTTGACGTTGTAAAAATTAAATAGCCTTGTCTTTCCATTGCCAAACAGGCAACCAACCATCGAATCATTGATAAATATTTATACAGCCTACGAAATTACTGAAACAAAGGGAAGGAGGAGCAGAATTTAATTTAAATTCAAACTGAAATAATTAAAAGCCCTGGAAATTACTAGCATGAACAAAAAGTAGAAGCTTGGGTACTGAAATTCTGTACATGTGGTAGAGTAGTGGTAGTTGTAGTAGTGGATAAGAAAATTTATGAAAAGCAAAAGGGTGACAAAATTTTCCGGCAGTTCTAAAAATTATATATCTTTTTGTACAAATAGAGAAAAATGAACCAGAGATTCCCCTGCCGGTAACATCTCATAGAACTTGAATTTTCTAAGCCCCACCCACCAATCAAAATCCAATCAGCAGCTCAATGCCTCATACTTAACGGGGATTTGACGGTTAAACCCAGCTTGTGAAAGCAGACTCCCAACCACCGCAAGGTCCCGGCAAAACACCCCTTGATAAACAGACGTATTCGACGAGGATGTCGATGAGGAACTGCTTTCCGATTCCAGTTTGGATGCTTGGGTTTGCTGCAATGGTATTGCCGTTGTTGCTTGTGCCGCTTGCAGTGCAGCAGCAGCAACAGCAGCTTTCTTTCGCTGCTTCTCGGCCGCTTCCTCGTCCATAATCGTAGCCATTACGCTCGAGTAACCTTTTTGGAGCAGTCTGTAGAGCAACAAAGCAGACATCCTCGCTCGGTCTTTAAGCGAGTCAAGATCGCGATCATCGGCAAGCTCACACTTATCAATAAAGTTGATGGCTTTATCCGGCTTATGCTTCAAACACAGCAACAAATGCGCTCTCTCTAACTCCGACCTCGAACACCCACGTCTCAACCCAATCAAAGCGTAGTAATCCACGTCCCCATTCTCCCCAGATGCAACCCTCTGTTTCAGGAGTTGAATCTTGGTCGTGAGCGCACAGAGTTTGCCAGGAATCTCCCTGTATCTTACGTTGTGTCGCTTCCAAACTGGCCCAGGGAGTTTCCTATCACGAAGAATGGAGTTGTACAAAAGCTTCAGATGCTCTAGATCGTGCAGACAGTCGGGCAAGCACCGAATCGATTCCAAAAGAGACGCTCTTGTATCGAGAGCCTGAATGCAAGTCGGATCCAGTGCCAAAGTCCTGTTGCAATCGGCAATGGACTCGGCTATTCGACCGGCTGATCGATAGGCTGAGGCCCGGTGCATGTAACACTCGGCCAAGAAGCCTTGCGGGGCGCCACGTCGGCCATCGACAATCTTGCTGAAGTGTCGGATGGCCTCGGAGTGTAGGCCTGCGTCGAGGGCGGCGAGCGCAGCGGTCTTGCGGCGGAGGAGCAGCTTTATGTGGCTGATAAGTTGGTTTACGCTCTCTAAATCGGTGGGGTCACGGGGTGGAGTGGTGGGAGGGGTTGTGGTGGTGGAGATTGTCACGATTGAGGAGACGGAGAAGCTGTCATCAGACCAGCATATACTCTCGCGGCGGAATGCGGCGGTGGCGAGGCGCTTCCCAGTCTGAAGGAGAGCCATCGCGTCCTCCATTAGCCCCAGATGGCAACAAGCTTGCCCCAGAACCAAGTACCTGCATCGATTGCATTAAAAAAAATTAAAATTTCTAATTGTAGTAAAATAGTTAGTTTTCTTTATGCAGTGATCAATAAATTCGAGAAATTTAAAGCGAGATGAAGTCTCAATTTCGTAATGGGCTGGCCATGCATTTTACTCAAACCAAGAGGACATGCCTCGATATTTAACAAAGTCATCAAAAGAAGAACCAAAATGCAGCAATTCAATTCAAGCCAATAGAACAGAAAACTAAATATTTCGTTTTACCTCCATTGTCCATCTTTGTCGCAGTTTTTGTATAGCCCTGCCATGACTTTCTTCTTCAAGTCCGAAACAGAGAAGCACTTGAAACTAGGATCCCGACCCAGCGTGTCAGATGATGAGTTACCGGACCCAAGAAGCTTGACTCGCTCCCTCGAGAATTGCTGGGACGAGTTCTCCGATGAGAGAGAGCCAGAGTCATCGTTTGCCATTTTGAGGCTTGGAATGTAGTCTTGGAGCATATCGGTCACGTCCTTGAACCGCCGCAGATGTAGCAGAGCCTTTGCTTTGAGCTCAATGGCTTTCTCAAGCCGCGGCGAGAGGGCCAGAGCCGCGTCGAGAAGGCTCAGTGCTGAGGCAATTTCACTCTGTTCTTGGGTTGCTACGAGATTGCGAGCATCCTTAATGTACTTATCCACCATCTGCATATATATATATATATATATATAGAAGAACAGCTTCAAGTGTTGAAGTCGTGCATAAAAATAAATCAAATGAAAATATTTACAAGTAAAGTTCTCAACTTTGAAAATGAATGAAGAACAGAAGGTTTACCTTTCTGTTGGTAAGCCACCAGTGCTTCTTTTCACTACCATTCGGGCGAGGAGAAGTAGCAACCATTGTTATTCTTAGAGATATAAGGAATGAATCCCTCCCTCTCCAGCTCCTTCTCTCTCTCTCTCTCAAAGGAAATACATTTTGCTCTGATCTGACGAAGGAGGAGAGCTTATAAGGGAAGACACAGAGAAGGAAAAAAGAAAGTGGGCTCTGAGGGAGAGAGAGAGAGAGAGAGCGAGAGAGAGAGAGAAAGAGAAGAATATGGTATTTAAAATACGATTGTAGAAGAATTTTCTAGTGAAAATAAGGGAAAGTTGTGGAGAGAAACAAAGGCTAAAAGAAAAGGAAATTGCCAGCTTTGACCCTCAAACAAAGCTTTGATCCTTCACCTTCATAGCTGGCAGTGTGGCACGACACCATAGATTCTCTCTCTCTCCCCCTTAACCTATGACCTATGTTATTGCCTATAGGATAACATTACATTACGTTACCTCGGCTAGCTACTACTTCCCATTTCCCAACTATAAATGTGTGTGTGAAGAAATAAAAACACTCAGGTTCTGATATGGAGTAACGATATCACTTATTTTACTTTTTGATCATGTAATTTTATTAAACCAATTTAAAATTATATTTATTCAAAATCAAATTATATTCAAAACCTCAAAAAATAAAATATTAAAACTCTAAATCATATTTATTTTTATGTTTATGTTTTTAATTTTCTTAATAAAATACATGATACTAGATTATAAAAGAAAAGAACATTGCTCCAACGGATGTAGTACGAGACTGATCCCATAAGTGTAAAATGAAGTGTTATTTTATTTATTTGATTATTTAATATATTCTTAAATATTTTTTACACAATTACTAATATTATTTAAAAAGTATATCATAAATTTTTAAGTCAAGAAATTATGAGAATTCAATACGATAAGACGTTTGTCAGTAAGAGGAAAAAAAAATACAAGCCTTTCTTAAATGAAAAATTTTAAGCATGGATCCGTTCCATTCTCTTGAAAAATTAGGCGTCGGTATTTTCGTTAGCGATAGACCGATACTGTCTATTCTATCGTGAATCATCGACATTCAACGACCTCATTTCTGTAATTTCTGTAATGATAATTTCTGACAATCTCTAATATATTCCACACAATTTTAGGTTTGTTTCGGATTCGTCCACGATGGAGTAAACAGTATAACCTATTGTCAGTTTAAATTGAGATCGAATATTTATTTAAATTATATTATATTATTTTTATTATATTTTTTATTACATTTTTATTTTATTATATTTTTTATTGTATTTTTTAAATTTTAAATTTTAATATATATTTTAAAATTTTTTATTATATTTTATTGGTAGACTGTTTTTAATAGAAATCGGATGGATGGATTCCTAGCATCTCCCTTCTTAAATATTTGATAAGGTAAAGCCGGTGAGTGCGTGATTATGACCGGGTATAGGCGGTGACTCTTCACGGGTCCTCAGGATTCAACTACCGGAGAGAAGAGATAAGACGCCAGCAGGCTGAAGATTGGCCGCAAAGAAAAGCAAGGAAATAAAGGATCTGTGCGAAGGAAAAAAATAAAAAAGAAAAAAACTCAAAGGCAATAGTCTATTTAGAGCATTCACATTAGTCAGTTAGCTCTATTAAAAATTAATATAAATATAAATATAATATATTTATTTAGAATATTTTTATATTAAATTATCAAAAAAATTATAAAAAATTTTAAATTACAATAACTTTATTTTATTATTTAAATATGAATGTATACTATTCACCTATTAAAATAATTTTTTTTATTATTATCTTTAAATATATCTATTAAATAAATAAATTATAAATATGTTTGTTAGTTTTATAAATTATATATTATATTATTATGTTAATAAATTTAATAATGAATTTAATATAAAATTATAAATATAAGAATATTAATTTTTTATCAAATTTATACTTCTTTAAATTAAAAAAAAAAAAACATTTGATTGAATCAATATCTATGCTCTTAGTTCGTACCGGTAAGCAGATTTGCAATTACTTCTGCTTTGCCCTTTGCAGCCTGCAGGCAGCCCTCGGGTTCTTAACATTACTCTCTCATTAATGCATGCATCATCATTGAATATTAGAGCATCAGAGATTTACTTTCAAATCTTCACTACTGTTGCTAAAGATATTGAAATATCAATTCTACGTATTCACTGTTTCAGACTTTACTCAGTAAATGGTCTTAATTTTTTTGGGTTCATAAAACTTTATAAAAATATTTGCCGTAATAATGTCAAATCACATTTATTTATTAAATAAATTAAATAATTTTTAATATTTATATATAAATATCATATTTCATAGTTTCATTCATGAATAAACCAAGGAGAATAGCGGCCTCTTGACCTTTTGGACATATGAATTATTGTTCTTGACTTTGGTAAGTCAGCAAGTGTAAGTGGAAGTAATTAATTGGTTTTGTTAATCCTAGCTGTTAGATTTGAAACATGTGGTCAATTGTTTGTATGGTTAGTTAATTTTCTGTGTTTAATTATGTCACTCGACATCATTAGTTATGAATATGGTTGAAGAAATATTAGGCAGCTGTAATGGAATAATGGCATATGCTTACAATCTTTACAAGTCAACTGGTTATCACGATAACTCTTAATAAGAAGATTGGTGAAAGGGTAGCTAAACTGATAAATGCTTCTTCAATCAAGGAGCCGCACCATGCACCCTTTTTATTTATGTTTTTGGACAACTTTATGGTGAAATTAAATCAAATATATAAGAAGATTAAGGCCCCGCTTGGATTCAGAGATGAGATGAGTTGAGATGAGTTTAGATGAGTTTAGTTTATTTTTTAATATTATTATTATTTTGAGATTTGAAAAAAGTATATTGGAAATTGAAAAAGGTGTATTGGGAATTGAAAAAGGTGTATAGGAATTTGTGTTTTATATAAAAAATTATAAAAATATAATAATAAAATGAAGATGAGTTGAGATGAGTTGAGATGAGCTGAGCTCTGAATCCAAGCGGGGCCTAAATGGTGGCCAAAATCTGCGGTACCTCTGCTGCACGAAGCGGCCTTATAACTTATAAGTTTACTTATATCCCAATTCCCAACTCCCAAGGAAGTGGCTAGCTGCACCGGGGAGAGTTTATTTGAACAAACTTTCCACTTAAAAATTCTTATATATCTCATCTTATTATTATTATTTTTAAAATATTACTTAAATATAAATATTTTCAAATTAATCGTTATAACTTTCTTGATTTTTAAATAATAAATAATAAAAATTACATTAAATAATTATATTCTAGTAATATTTTATTGTTATTTGTAAAATTTTCATCCCATCTTATTCTCCAAACTTAAGAAGTGGTTTGAATAGATAATGAATTGAGATGAAATGAATTAAGATGAAAGTTAAATAAAATTTTATTAAAATATGATTTTAAAATTTTAAAATTATATTATTTATTATATTTTGTATGCAAATTTTAAAAAAATTATAAAGATTAAATAAGCTGATAGATGTGATGTTTTTTTTATCCAAACAGATTAGGTTTGGAAACAAAAGTTTCTCAAATATTTTTTATTACCATTCACTCTTTTATTATTACTTTTGATCACCTGTTTTTATTATTATTTATTATTATTTATTATTATTTATTATTTTTTACATATTTTTTATTATTATTCATAATTACTCTCAAATATTCTGAATATCCAAACGCAACCTTAACCTAATAAACATGGCACAAGGAGGATATGTGTGTCAATAAAGGAGTGGTTTAAGGAGGGATTAGTAAAATCGTGAAAGCATATTTAAGGGAGGGGAAAAGAGAGAAAGTGACTCTTCACTGGTAAGCCACAAGAATCATGCATTGCCTTTTCCTTTTGGGGTTTTGCTTTGCTTTTTATTTTCACCCACAATTGATTTAATGAATGCACATGAATATGGATAGCTGAAGGATGATGGCCAGATGGGTTTGTCTTAAAGGCTCTCTAACTTCCCTTTCCCTCTGTCCCCACAAAACCCTACCTTTTCTCTTTATAAAAAGGGACACTTCCTTCCCGCAATCTGGTGCATAAGGTATAGCCCGAACTATCTTGCCATGTCACCCTGTGTAACCCTTAGGTCCGGTTTAAATTCTTAAATGAAATGAGATATTTATTTAATTTAAAAATAAAAATAAAAAACTATAAAATTATTATTTTTTGATATTATTATTATTTTTAGATTTTAAAAAATTATATTATTTATTATATTTTATATAAAAATTTAAAAAATTTCTAATAATAAAATAAGAAGAGTTAATTAAATATCTATTACCATGGTGTACGTTATTTTTGGACGTTGGGGGTACTCCCACATTACAAGGACGACTCCAATTTCCAGATCAGCAACATTTTTTTTAGTACAATGACGCCCTTTTGCACTGAAAACATTATTACATATATAGTCTGTGATATATCATGAGTGTACGTACCATTATATAGGGGTCGATCATTCGAGTGCTGTTGCATATGATGACAAATCAAGCAATCACAATTCGAAATTTAATACAAGAATTTTCATTAACTTCGTACTCGGCATGATTTTCTCCATATAATTGTTATAATTAGCGCGTTAATCCTAAACAATTATATGCATGCAACAAGTACTCGACGACAATTATATGCTAATAGTAATCCATGATCATTTTGTTTGAAATTACATGTAATAGGTATAGATCGAATTCATTCCAAAATATATAGTTGCTCATACCTTTTCCTTGCCTACTCAAATTTGTGAGGGTTTTCTTTTCTTTTTTTTCTATCACATAATTAATGCTAATTAAATTGACATTATAAGAAAATAAGCATTTTACGGCATCAAATTTTATCACAAAAAATAAGAAAGAGTATCGCAAAAAGTTATTTACAACAAAAATAATCATTTTTATTGCATCATATTGTTATTTCTATCAAATTTTCTTGTAGTATGACCGTTATCATGAGCCGGCACAGAACAAGAAGAAACCACAACAGGCTTTTGTACCCACTGAGGGCTTGGACAAGACGAATGCTTTGGTTCCACGTATTTTTATAATCACCAAAACAAAGATCATAAAACAATATGCATGGATTTTTTTCTCTCTCTCTCTCTCTTTTTTATTCAGTGAGAAAAAGTACTATATAATATGTTTGAGAACAAACAAAACCACGTTAACCATGTTTTCCTTTTTTCTTCCATAACCTGCACTGAGTACCTAAAGTTTGAATAGTCCCATTATTGAAGAATGAATGTGATCATTGACTATCTCTTCCCTACAAGCTTAGAGCTTGTGTCTCTGTTTATTCTTGTTCCCATAGGTTTGGGACCATTGTGGGAGGCATGCATGGTCCCATATATGCATGCATGGACAAGCCAGGCCGGTCTACCTGGGTTGGCTTCTACCCGAAATATATGGCTAGCTGCAACTCCATCCGGTACAGCTAAGGAATCCACGTCCATCCAGGTTGTAAAAACTGTGGCCCTTATTTTGAAGAAGACGACCCATTTTCTAGGTAGAGATCATCAATAACATGGACCAATTATAGCATGTCCTTCATGGTCCACTTGTTTTATTTTAATTGTACGTACCCTAGCTAGCTAGCTACCTATCTTTGTGATCGATTAATAACCTCCATACATTTCATGTGTACTATTTCTTAGTGTCTCATTTGAATGGGGATGAATCTCTCCTTTTTGTGCCCTCCATCAAACATGACCCCTTACCTTTAAGACCTTGGGCACTCTCTTATTATAACATCATTAGTATTGGATTAGCCAATTTTCTTTTTAAAAAAAGTATATGTTTGTACCCATATCAAAAAATTTTTAGTTATATTTAATCAAATATGAGGTAAAAGTAGAAAAATAGAATAAATACACAAATTATTTTTAAAAGTAAATAGTAAAATTAGAAAATTCTTCAAATTTAAAAAGTTACTATTCAATTTTGAGAATAAAATGTATTTTTATTCCTTCTTCCCACTTTCTTCTCTTTATATTTGATTAAATATGATCAAAATTTTTTTAATATGTATGAAAACTTGTACTTTTTTTTATAAAAAAAATTTGGTTAATCTAATATCATGCCAGTGCTCTAAGCACTAATCTTTTACGATCACGTTTTTTGTTTGTAAAAACTTAGTTATAAGCAGATTTGTGCACCAATAAGCGCATGACTAATATTGTGGTAGAAAAATAGACTTTAATAAAACATACAAATTTAGAAAAAAAAAACAAAACAAAAACAAAAGAAGCTGGCTGCGAATAAATATGTAGTGGTGCACAAATTAGCCCACGAATAAGCTTGTAGGTAGAACTCTTTCTGAGTTTTTAACGGGTGGAGGAGATAACATTGGAGGTCATGTACGTGCCTATTTTATCAGGTAGCTATGATCTTCTGATGTTTCATTCATTCATGCATGATAATGGATCCAACAGGAAGAACGTCATTGTTATATAAATAAAGAAAACTTACAAGATATATATATATATATATATATATTTAGATTTATATATTTATATATAATCGTTAGCCTTTTCATATATGCAGGTCATGTGGGGGAAAAGCTGGCACGTGCTGTGTCTCAAGATCAGCTAATTCCTTCTATATGAACGATTAATTTGAAATGACTAGTTTTACAAGGAAAAAATGTTCTGTGATCTTAACCGTTATCTGACATTATAAATTCTTAAAAACATAAATTGTTATTTTTTAGTTAAGTACATGTTAACGTTAGCTAGGGAGTGATCATGCATGATATATAATTCAAATGCAGCTTGTAGCTGTATATACGATCTTTAATTTTTATTTTTTTAACATTGTTTGGATAATAATTGGTGATTTTCTTCCACATTAATCTAATGTTATTGGATCATCTACAGTTCAGTTCCCATTGTTGTCATTCCTTGATATTATTGCCACCTGTTAGTTTGCATGCACAAGGCAGACAATACATTGATGCAACTGAACTAACAGCTAGCTAGCTAGTCGGGTTTTTTTTTCCCGTTTATTTTAATTTCGCAGCTCATATTTTAGGTGTGAATTATTCCAGTTGACTTCAAATAATGCGAATAAAAAAGAAACCCATTTAACTAATTAGCTAATAATTACATGAAGAGGGAAGAAAAAGGAATTACATAAAAACAGGCCAAATTATGTAGGATAGAAATCTAGGCCAATTTATTGAGTTTTTTTTCTTTTTCTCAGGCATCTACTATTTATTTGCCGGTTCGTATTACATGATAATATAGCAAAAATAAGAAGTTATTGTTCTTTATAAAAATAATATTAGAAACAAATGTAAAAAATAAATAGTAGACAAATATCAACTGATATGACATAATAAAACAAACACATCATTTTTATTTCTTTTAGTTTCGGATCAATTTTTTAATTCTTCAATTGACAGATATTGTGTAGTACATAACAGACACTAAACACTACAAATTATCAATTGACGCTTGTTCATCGTTTATCTCTGATATTTATCCCTAACATTTTTGTCTTTATAATAATTGTAGTAGGACTTCAATTGTATCATTACTAATATTTTTGGAGTACAAACTCAAATGTAACATGACTTGCCCATTTATAAATACGATAGTTGATACAAAATTAAAGGAAATTGAAGTGTTTATTTTGAAGTTTTTATTTTCCCTGTTCAATCTAATTAAGTATTGTACGATGATTTTCATCTTCTCACTAATTAAGTACTGTATAAGAAAATTATTTATTTGTTACTATTTATTAGTTGTAAATAGTCTATTTTAGTCTTTAATAGTCTGTTTTAATGGTAAATAATCATTTTGATCGTAAATATTTAATTACTATTACCTATTTTTCTTGTAGTACCTTAATGCTTCTTCAAAGATATAACACTCGACAGAATCTTATCTATATATTTATATGAAATATGAATTTCATGATGAGCTGCTCAGCCAATCACATGACCAAATTATATTGAAGATGGCCGGTAATAAATTTGGGGCAGTTATTAGGTATACCATTAATAATCCTGATCTGCCTGCATGTCTTAATTATAATTTCAAAGTTCTTTATGATGAAGTACTATAGAATATAGAATATCATTGGATACCCACCAAGTGGCCAGGGTGGCTGCTTATGCATGCATATATATATATATATATATATAAAAGCCTACCTAGCTAAAACAATATATATCCTTATTTAAAGGTTGGGAAATCAGCATCAAAATGGGTATGTACCTCCCCTTTCCAATCTTATATAATTAGTTTTCTAAAATTTTATTTTAAATTAATACACTAATTAATAATTATTATTATATTTTTGGTCTATCGGGAAACGCTCCCATTCTCCAGGACATGTTTGTACCCAAGGGGGCAGTATGCGACGTGAGGCCCTAAAGATTCTCTCTTATAAAGTCACACACATATGTAGATAAGGCCATTTTTATACGCAACATATGATAAATTTTATATATAAGGTCGATCGATCTCTTTTTGACGGCATAAGAATATTGCCAAGCTAGCTTGATATTCATGCATGCGGTTTAACCAATGATATGTTGCTTAATTAAACTCATATTCCAATTCTACATGGATAATGATAGGCTTATATTTTATTATCATTATTTTATCATTCATAATATATTATTTTTTAATATTTTTTTAAAAATATTTTTTTAACATCCTTAATCATATATATATAAAACGAATATCCATAATAGATTATTTGAGACGAAAATGACTATTTACGAAAAAAATAAATTTAATTTAATACGAAATAATCATTTTATAAAAAATAATTAGTCATGAAAAAACAGTTTTTTGTAGTAAAATTTAAAAAATATATATATATAAATTTATTAATAGACACTTTCTTAATTATTAAATAAAATTATATATATATATAAACCTATCTTTATTCATTCAATATATGTCATTCTTTTACCCGAAGCTCTGCAAAATGCTGATCGAGGGAAACTCTGAGGAGCGCACGTGTCTAGTGGATCGAATTTCACGTGGGGATCATGACCCATCATGTGCAACGATGTGCAGCTTTTGTGTTAGTGCTGTGCATGCATGCCTTGAAGCTTGCTTATTAGCTGAAAATGGCCAACAAGGCCACCTTAATTGGGGCTGTTTATTATGCTTCTTTAATTTGCTGAAAAGCTGCTGATAATAATGCAATGTTGCAATGAAAATTTTGTATTTTCTTTTTTGAATCTTCTGTTTTCGACCCAACACCCCCGCAAAAAAAAAAAAAAAAAAAAAAAGTGATGGGATTTAAAATAGCTAGGGCTTCCACGTGGCAATAAAAGACATAGAATAAATCAAAAGCCGGCCTCAAACATTAGACTGCTGCCTTGATGATCGATCTGCCTCTCCCAACAGCATGCATGATGAGTTATGATGATGAATACAAGCACATGAAAAAAAAAAAAAGGAAAAGCTTTGAGAATCAGAAAAGAATAAGAATAGGAATTTGTTGGGTGGAGCTAATTAATTAGATCATTATTATTTCTTTTTTTTTAATTTATGAACAGAATATTACTATTTTGTTTTTTTCTTTTTTGTTTCTTAAGTCGAATATTAGTACCAATTAATTGGTTCGATCGGAAAGCTTAATGGTAAGGAATAATTTACCTAACCTAATTATGAGTTGACTAGCTAATTGGTTCAAAAAGCTAAGGTTCGTTCTAATTTGTAATTAAAACATCTTTTATAAGATACCCGACATTTACAAATCATGTTTTACCTGTCGAATATTCCCGGCTTTCTTCATTACAAGACATGACCTTTAACGTCTATTAATTAGTTAAATATAGAACATTAACAAAAATAAAAATAAACAGCGAAGAGCATCGACCAGTCGGGCCTGTACTAATTAATGCTGTAATCTTCTCCTGATCACTACCTCAGTTAGCTAGCAATGTTAACTCTTAAGATCAAATTAAAATTGGCCGGGCAAGTCGATCGTGTACGTTCATTATGCCCGCGGTTGCTGATCGCGAGATATTCAGCATTCTATTCTCAATTTGATTTAGAAAAATCTAATTACAAATAATATTACGTACTCATACATTGAGATAAAAATAAATAAATTTTAATAAAATATTTATATTTAAAATGAAAAATACGAAATCAATATACGAGTGTGCATGTGAATGCATAATTGGTACTTATATATAACATTAATAGAATGAAATTAACATGGATATAAATGCAGCTAATCAATGATGAATATCGGCCGATTAAGTCAACTAAGATTTTAGAGCCATATAGAATTCTATGCATGCAAACTGTACTGTCTCTTTGTGTGGATCTATTTGGATGTACTCATACGCTCTGATCATAGGTTTTTTTTTTTCTAAGTACACTCTGATCATAGTTGACGATCGTGACAACATGACCAAGAATTAGTTTGCTTGGACGGTGTACCAGTTGAAATGACTTTAGAAGAAATGATTTTTTAATTTTATTATTATTTTAAAATTTGAAAAAATTAAATTTAAATTTGAAAGAAGTTAAATTATTTATTATATTTTGTATAAGAATTTAAAAAAATATAATAATAAAATAAAATGGGTTAAAATTACTTCTCAATACAAACAGTACCTTAATAATTTATAATAAAAATTCAAAAGTTTTTTATTTCCAATTTTTTACATCGCTAGTTGATTGGCATCCAAAATAGAACTATCCTCTATTAAAGTTAAAAGTATTACTGTTGGAAAGGCAAAATATTAAATAATAATAAAAAAATAATAAAAATAGATGAAAAATAATAATAAAATATTACGAAATATTACAAAAAAAAAAAAAAAAATTTATCCTTCCAAACCTACCCAAAGCAGGCGCGCGCACGCTCTTGCAATGATTGGGGGAACAAGGTATAGAAAGTAGTACTGGTTATGGAAGCCTTTAAGCAAAGCCATTCTCACCGGAGGGTTGAGAATTTTTACTTTTTATTTTGGAAATTTTCTCGAGCCCACCGGCCGGCCCTGTGTACTGAAACAGCCTTTGCTAAAGTTTTATCTTTAAGTTCGTTCCAAACAGATGAGAGAGAAATTCTTTGCTCTACGCCCTGTACTGTATTCCCTTCTTTTACGGAAAAGAAAAAAGAAATAAAAATTGATGAAGACTTTTTCTAGGTTGATCGAGATCATGATCAAATTATTTAAAGGTAATAAAAATAATAATAATTAAACTTAAAGAAGAAGATAACTTCAAACAGAAGACAAGATCAAATTTTATTAGTACTTAGTGACAACGTGCAAGGATTACAGCCACTTGACGCACGTGGCATCTACCCCAATATGCATGAATGTCATGCATCATGAATGTCCGCATTAACGCTAGAAGAGGTTTGAAAATGAGTTTGGATTGAGATGAGAAGAAATGGGAATTGAAAATTAAATAAAATATGATTTGAATATAATTTTAATTTTGAGATTTTAATTTTTTTAATTATTTATTATATTTTATTTAAATTTTTAAAAAAATTATAATAATTAAATAAAATTAGTTGAGATCCGTCATTATCCAAATAAATTATAAGATCCAAGCCAAGACGCTAATGCTTTCGTTAATGCGGATTCAAGATTCTCTTTTCTAATAAAATATTAGGTGCTTGAAGTATAGTAATTTGTAAGTTATAAAGTAGTGTATATACACTGCGTTCAGGTTAGGATCCAACGAATACGTCAGGCCTTGTTTTTTTTTTTTTTTCAATTAGTTTATCTCAACTTATTAAACTTTTTTCAAATTCTCGTATAAGATAAAATAAAAATAATTTAATTTTTTTATAATTGAAAAATAAAAATAATATTAAAAAATATATTCTAATAATATTTTATTCAATTTTTAACTTTTATCTTAAATCATTTCATCTAAAAAAAACAAATGAATTATTCTTCATTTTTTATAAGATTTCCACATATATATTAGTTAATGATAAGATCGTGTGGATTTAATTAACTGTGTTATATTATTAACACTGTCCAGATTCTCATTCTAAGTCATGGAATACCATGTATATCGTTAAGGTTCAAATTCAAGATCTCCATTCTATATCATGTGAAATTATTATTTATGATATAAAAAGTTTAAGTAGATGAGAAGAAATATATTGAATTATTTATACTATATTTATGATAATTTCACCATTTCCAAGGTATAATATTTTGAAAGAGATTTTTCAAAAAACCTACTTATAATGACTACACATGAAAGAATAAAATGGAGTGTACCAAGGCAACAGCTTCATGACCCAAGCCATAGGTAAGCAAAGTGAACAAACTTGTGGATGTTTAATAAGATCATCCTGATGATAGGAGTTCTGAAACTTCATGATCCTTGGGGTTTGTTTTTCACAGAGTTCATATCAATTCACTACAGAGTTTAATTTCTTTTGAAAGCATCATATTGATTATTTTTAACTCTTTTTTCGTAGTGATTTTTCTTGTTCTCACATATTCCCTAATCAGTGCCATACTTCTGCTCTAAAATTTTCCTGTCTTGGCCTTGGCATGCATGCCAGCTAGCTTCAGTCATCAGTATGATGCACATGGCACCAATATAATTATAATCTGCAGGCTTTGCCAATAATATATATGCTATGGCCCTTTCCTATTCTAGTCATAGTTTCCCCTTTTGGTAATTATCTAAAACCATCTTTTAATGTTTTTCCATGAAGAAAATTGCATATATACTGGAGTCTGGACCTTATACTCCATAGATTACTTCCTACAGCTTTCCCGCCTAATTTAATGATGATGATGAAATAGTCACGAATGGGGCAAAATTATGGGCAAGACCTTGAAAAGGGGTCCAAATTAGATGCATAATCAACCTTTCTTGCAGTTTGAATAATAAACTTAAAATTGAAGCATTATTGTAAATGGGTTGTGTTTTGGGGACCATATATATATATATATATATATATATAACCATTAAGGGATTGAGAATGAAAGTTGGTAAGTACGGAGATAGGCGGGTAAGATAAGAAAGTTTCTGTGGCTAATTTGCAGCCCATATGCAGTGGATAAGCCGAACTGGTCCCTTGATCAGTAGGCCCTATAATGCGTTTGGCAGAAGGGCCAATGTTATCATTGGCACCTTTTGACAAAAAGGCATGTATCATCCAGTCTTCATGTGTCTCTGCATGGTAAGGTTAATTCCATGCCTCTCAAAGAACGTGGGATTCCTAGAAAACATAAAAAAAATTGAGATCCAGAGGGACCCATCGGCCACAATTAATGAAAATTAGAAACGACTAAATACGATTTCAAAAACAATTTTAGCATGAGGAAATATGGCTAATTATTGTTTCATTCCATTGAAGTTATTTAGTCTATAAGCTGTAGATGTAAGGTATCGGTTTTAAGAGGTCTGGGTGTTATCTGTTTACACGAATATCTATGTTCATCCACAAAGACACTAGAAAAATATATCTTAATAAAATAAATTACATTCTCCATAGAAACTCAAAAATATTCATAACTCAACATGCTAAACTAACTGAAAATAATAACAAATCTACTAAATATGACTCTCTAATTAATAAACATTTGTATCCTTTCGCACTTTCTCCTTTACGATTATTATTCTCCAGCTAAACCTTCAAAATTTTCTGAAAAAACTATTGTGAAGACTAGGGGTGATTTATCATAATCATATAATTATGCAAAATTTTTCATATTCACTCTAATTTTTACACAATTTATAAATATAATGCAAAAAATTAACTCATATCTCCATCAGTAATCATAAAAAAACTTTCTTCTTATACACAATTTTATTAATAATGCAGAGTAAATAATTGAGATTGTTTCAAATTTATTTTCATAACAAATCATGCATATTTTCTAAAAATCAACTTCAATTAATTTCAATTATGCAAAATCTAGTATAAAAATCCTACTTACCTAATATTTTTAATTTTTCAATTTTTTTTTTCACAATAGTGTCAAACAAATATTAATAATCACATGACTTTCACAAATTTTCCATTGGGCACATGTTTTGATACTTAAACGTGAAATACTAAAATAACCATTCTCCCCAAAAAATATAACAATCTTGTAATTCTAAAATATCATAATTTCAAACTCAATGATGTTCACTTAATTTCTTCGACTAAGACAATAAATTCTAAATTATTTACTATTGGCCAGAATCTAATTATAAAAATTTAATACCAACTAATATAATATAAATCCTTAAATTATAAATATTTTTTGTAAAGCAACTTTTTGGACTAATTTAAAGTGAGTTAGGGCCCACTTAAAATAACACAATAATTTTCTACCATAAGACTTAGTGCATGTTTGAAGTTACGGTAGAAAATATTACTTTTAACTCAAGATTTATAGTTTAAAACTTAATATAATAAATTCTATTACTAAAAAATCATTTACTGTTTGGGATCCATATATCTAAAATATTTTTGGAGTTAATTATGTTAATTTTTTAAAAATATCTAATTATCTACATGAACTTTTTCATAAAACTTCTAATTTTATGCTTATAAAAAAAATTGTTTTTTAATTTTTTTTGATCCATTAAAGTTCTTTTAATAAAATTATTCAAATATTTCATATTTTTTAAAATTACTTTTAAAAGTACTATTAAAATTTCAAAACACAACTTCAAACATACTTTTAAGCCTATTATAAAATCAAACCTAATTACAATATAAATTCAAAACCCTCGTGCTTTGGCTTATAATTCGGGGGATAACATTGTAATATGAAAAAATCCGGCTCGTGCAAGTCCTACTCATATAAAAAATATTTTTACAGTAAAAATACTATTGTGTATATGAGTGGAGCTCGTGGGCTTGCACCAGCACTGCTCTTGTAATATAATAATCTAAATCTTCTCTTCTATCTGTGTAAGGAACTTTACGTAAAATGCAAAATCCGCCTTTTAGTTTGCAGGAAAATATACAATAGAGAGACCGAGGTCTGTGCAATGGAGACTGACCGTGAGAGCAGCTGCGAAGTGGCGGCGAGGTGGCTGAGGCAGCAGTAGTGCATTGTGGAAGTGAGAGAGAAAGTGATGAGAGGAAGAGAAATAACGGATAGAGTGTGAGAACACGAGAGAAGGAGCTAAGGCTTATGGCACAATGGTGAACAGTTGGGGCAGTGGGTGGTAGCTTTCATCATTAGCAGCATTTGCCTTTATTTTGAGGAGCACAAATAGGGGTTCGTGCGATTCAGGTGTGGAGGAAACAAGGTTGTTAGCGTGGACGGGGTTGCTCTGCTTCTCTTGATTAAAACAGGGTCTTGCGTGTCCTGGGTGCAGGAACGCCGTTTGTGTGGAGGACGTGCGGCGGTGGCTTGGTTCACAACGAGTACCCTATCGGTCGCACTGGACTGTTAGTGGTGAAGGCTCACAATTTTTTCATCGTCGCTTCGGGGCTGAGATACTGGGTGGCAGTGGGGGAGTTTGCTCTTGTTAGATGGATGCAAACTGGGTTGCGATGGTGCTGCAGTTTGGTGGTCTCAGCCAGGCAACCAAAGGTTGGCAGTTGGGCACCAAGAAAGTGGCAGAAGTGGCTGATCCCTCTCGGAGCGCGGACTGGAGGGTTGTTGGTGTTATTTCATGCAGTGTGATCACTAAATGCGTATCTCTTGAAATTGCACGCTCTCCCTGCTGATGGTTTCGATGGGACGTGATTGTGGTTAAGAATCTAAAAATACAACCTTTTAACTAATTTAAATGGTTATATATCTCTAGTGAAATATCAAAGAACATAATCTTTTGATTAAATCAAAGTATTGTATTGCTTACTAATAATTATGTCACTTAGAAATAGCTATTGAGAGGATTAACCTGATAGAGATGAGTATGATAACAGGACTGAAAGTCTCATTATAGTCCAATCCTTCCAATTGACTATAGCTCTTTGCTACGAGCCGTGTCTTTCGACGTTCAATAGACCCATCTGACAGATATTTAGTCTTGAAAATCCAATGACAGCCAACAATGTTCTGATTTGATGCTGGTGGAACCAACGTCCATGTATTGGTAGCCATGAGTGCATCAAATTCTAACTATATTGCCTTCCTCCATTCGGGAAATTTTGTTGCTTGAGAGACAGAGGTCGGTTCTTCCAGCACAACAGTGGAAGTAACATGGGCTCGAGGTAGTGGCCATGAAATGGTGCCGGCAGTTCTTGTTTTTGGGCGATTGCTGTTGGTTTTGGAACGGGTTTGCATATGGTGACCAGATGGGATGCAGTTTGTAGAGGATGAAGGTGGAACGGAGGTATCGGGAGGGTTAGAAGAAGACAATGCCCTAAAAGATGTGGAGGATGAGTCAGGTGGGGAGCATGGGCTTTCTAAGGTAGTGGGCTCAAACGAGGATGAGTCGAGTGGGGAGCATGAGCTTTCTAAGTTGGTGGGCGAGCTCTTCCATTCCAGCTTTGGATTTATGAGATTTCTAAGTCTTTGCTGTCAAATTTGCCAAATATTATCATTATTTTGTTATTTAAATATTGGATTTTAAGTCCCTAAGTGTTCTTCGAAGCTGAAAATTGCAAAAATTAGGGTTGTTCTTCGAGGTGAGACAAAGAGGTAGAGAGAGTCAGAGATAGGGAGCGGGTGAAATGAGTCTGTCATTGCCTAAGATGCAGCGCTTCGACAGCAAGATGTGGGTTCTACGTGGCGTTATCTAATTAGTGTCTGTTGTTTGGGGATAATTAAGCGTTTGAATATTTTCTCATGATATAAATAAAATATCAAGTTTTGATTATTTGAACATGTCATTTAAGATTATTTATGACATTTAAGATTATGCCACATAAGTAAAAATAAAATAATCTAAATGTGTAAAGTGGATTAACTCTTCAAATAGACTCAGATAATTTGATATGTATGAACTATGTAGTGAACTATGTATCAAAAGAAAAATGAATAGTAAATATTTTTCAAAGAATTACAAATCTACAATTTTATTTCAGATTAGATATTCTGATATTTGTGGATTTTTTTAAATAAAAACTCATAGAGGAAAAGAGTATTTTGTTACTTTCATTGATGACGATTCAAGATACGTGCATATCTACTTAAATATAAATTTGATGTAATTGTGAAATTTAAATTATACAAAATAGAAGTACAAACCCACTTGATTAGGCCCATTAAAAGTTTGAATAGTGATAGAATAAGTGAGTTTGAAATTTTAGATGATTTCTGCAAATAGAATGGTATAAGACATATTTATACTAGGGGTGCTCCCTGCTCTATCGAGAGTGGAGCCCTTACCTCTACCCCCGCATAGGCGACGGTATGTTTCTCACCTCTGCACCCTACCACTGCCTATACAGGGGCGTCATACCCCATCCCACAACTCAGGGGATGGGGCGGGCTTGGAGGTCCAATTGCCAGCTCCCAACCCTTGTACCTACAAGGCCTTGGCCCCTTTCTCTTTTCTTGGTCATTTTCGGTTCAGATCAATTTTTTAGACCATTTTTGGCCTAGAAACACCATCAGATTTGAATTAAATAGAAAATTATACATTTAAATATATTAGTCTATTAAATACTAAATAATAACAATCACTAAAGTCTAAGGCACTCTAACTAAACTATTATAAATTTACAATAATACAAATTAAGACTTAGGACAACTAATAAACTTTCACATAAATACAGAGTTATCAATGATTCAATACATCTGAAAAGAATAAATCCTACAAATTGTACTATTAACTATTAATATTATAATTTACAACCTACTGTGAGAACGAAGATGATAAAACCTACAATAATAAATAAGTTAAAAATAAAATAAAATATAATTATAAATATAAAGTTATATTTAAATAATTTTCATGGTGATGTTTGTACTAAAAAACAACTAAATTACAAGAAAATATAGCACATGCATTAAATTATAGGATTTTGAATTCAATCTTAAACCCTAAAAAATTTCAAACATATCCACATGCACAATTAAATCCTCCATCGCACACAATCCCATCCTCCAATTGCCATCCATATTCAAGAACTAATAAAGAAAAATCAAGGCAAACAATTGGTGGACTTAAGACTTATATTCAGCGGTTCTGGAGTGGAGAGAGGATACAACAGCGGAGGAGTTTCTACCAATGATGGTGACTTGACCAAGTTTTCGGTGAGATGATTGAGGGCTACGACAACGGCAAGAAGAGGGGAATTACCGAATCAGGACTGAAGAGAAAATTGGGGATTTGGGAAAAATGTGTCGTCGGGGGCTCCTGGGGGGTGGGCGCTGGGTTATTAATCCATAATCAAAACGGGTTAATAATCCAAAATGAAGCCGAAGTCTGGGTGGGTTATTAAAAACTTACTCAAGCACTGCTGTGTATGTTTATATATATTATTATATATAACTTATTAATATATTAATTAAATTATTAAATATAATAAATGTGGGGCCGGACAAGGTATTTGCAGGGTGGGAGTTCACCCACTGTTTTAAATACCATACTGGCCAGTTGGTCAGTATATATATACTACTTGTTTCGTATCGGTTCTTGTACCGGTTGGAATTTTGGCCATACTGGCTATGCCTGTACTAGTCGTACCATATTTCAGCTTATTTCTTCCTTTTTTTTTAATTTCTTACTATTTTTTTACCATAATTCAGTCTAGACTATTTATATAGATTATATTTTTCTCTATAATTTATTTATATATTGACTATTATTTTGAAATATAATTTAAATATGTATTTATATATAAAAAAATTTTATGTATAGACTATTTCAAAACGGTCCATGAAACAATACTAGTACTGAAATATTTCATTTCAGTGCCTTAACTAGTACACCCACCAATACAATATTCAAAACATTGGGTTCACCCCATCCCTACCCTCAGTCCCGCCTTCCTCCCACAAAGAGGATGGGGCAGCGGGGTTGGGTACCTGTTGCCCACCTCTAATTTATACCATGTCATATAAACCACAACCAAATGTCATTGCAAAAAGGAGAAATAGAACTTTATTGGATATGGTGAGATCGCATGTACTAATCTACCAACATATTTTTTGGGTAAAGCATTATCGACTACTACATATATATTAAATAGAGTTAGAACCAAAGCAAAACGTTTAATACCTTATGAATTATGGATAGAACATAAACCAGATTTAAGCAACCTCAAAGTGTGGGGTTGTAAGACACAAATGCTCATATCAAGGCCACTAAGAGATAAATAAAAAAGTAAAACTTGAAAATGCAGATTCGCCGGATATGTAAAATGGAAGTGACTACAAATTTTATCATTCTGGAAAAGAACTGATTACAAGTAGAGATGTCGTTTTCTTGAAAAATATAAGTCTTATTACTTCAGTTGATTAGAAATATTTATTAAATGATTTAGAAAATCAACAAAAATCTCCACAGAGTCTTACTATATAAATTTAAATATTATTCAAATAAAAAATAATAAAAACAAAAGAAAGCCATATGAAAATCAATTTTTAGGTATTGATATGGGAGCCAATGAGAGTAAAAGATCCAGACGACCATCTATATTATTTCAACATTATTATGCTCCAAATACCAGTTTGAAAAATTTAGAAAATGATTCTGAAAATTTTGTTGAGGCAATTAATAGTATTGATTCAGATAAATGGCTTCAGTCTATGAAAGATGACATTGAATCAATAAAGAAAAATAATATTAGGGAGTTAACTAATCTTCCAAAAGATACAAAAGTTATTGATTGTAAATGGGTTCTTAGAAGAAAATTTAAAAACGATGGTAGTCTAAAAAATAAAAAGTAAGGTTAGTGGTCAAGAGATATACTCAACAACCAAATGAAGACTTTGTCAATACATATTCACATATGGCGAAATTTATATCCCTAAGAATCATCATATCCATTATTGCCTGGATGAATTTGGAATTATATCAGTTAGATGTAAAAATGATTATACTTAATGGTAAATTAGAAGATAATATTTTTATAATTCAATCATAAGGATTCTAAATTGAAGAATATGAAGAAAACGTGTACATTTTGAAGAAGTCACTCTATGAATTTAAGCAATCTTCAAATTAGTGGTATTTGAAATTTCACCAAACCATTTTAAAAATGAGATATGAGATGAGTCCAATAGATCATTGTATGTACATATGAAAAAATGATAATAAATTGACATTATTATTATTATTATATGTTGATGATATTTTACTAGGAGGTAATTCTCTAGATATGATAATAAAACAAAAGATTTCTTAAAATGTAAATTTGAAATGAAAGATATGGGTGAAGTGCTTATGTTCTTAGCATAAGAATTTCTCGAGATAGAAATTCAAATTTATTATATTTAAATCAGGAAAAATATCCAAAATGAGTACTTAAAAGATTTGGTACAAAAAGTTATAAATTCTTAAGCACACCTATTTATAAATGTCATACTTTAAATAAAAGTATGCGTCCAAAAGATGAGGATGAAATAAGCGAAATGTTTACAATTCCTCAGGCTAAAGTTGTGAGAAGCCTCATGTATGCAATGATAAGTACTAGACTAAATATTTATTATACAGTGGGATTAGAAAGCAAATATTAATCTAATCAGAAATGAACATTGGCAAATAGTGAAACGTATTTTAATATATTAACAAAGTTCCAAAATTTTAAATTTAAGTTTTAAAAATAATGATCTAGAGCGAATTAACTATTGTGATTCTAATTTTGGAAGTAATGCATATGATATAAAATCTACAGCCTGGTATATATTTCTATTTGGTTGAATATCAGTTTTTTGATTAAGTAAGAAAGAAGGTAATACTGCTAAGTCTATTATGAAAATAGAATATATTACTTGTGGTACTGTAGTGAATAATGCGATATGAATAAAGTGCTTTGTAGAAAGCTTATGATAATTAGTCTGTCATTTTATTGATAAAAAATAGAATACAAAGTTCCAAAGGAAAACATATTGATGTGCATTATACTATATTTTAGAGATGAGTGGTCAATGTTAATTCTTTTTTCTCAATCGAGATGGGAAAACATATTGATGACGAAATGACTGCCTCTTGAGGAATTTAGAGGACGCATGACTAGAATAGGATTAAGAGAAATCTAGACAATCTCATGATTAACATCCATAACTCAAGAAATTCTGGGGGCACTTAGAGAATTGGAGTTATGGTGATACCCAAATAGGATTTTGGTCATTTATAAAGTCACTAATAAGGTAATTAAGAAAACCTTTAGGACTGGCCTTAGGGTAAGTACTTAATAAAATTTCAGTGCAGATTGATTACTAAATAATTGGTTGATTATGTGTAAAGTCGCTAATAAGGTGATTAAGGAAAGGCTCAAAATAGCCTCTAGAGAAAGTACTTAACAAAAATTCAACTCAGATTGATACATGTGTTATCTATTCGGCTGAAGTCGCCAACTGTGACAAGTAGTTTGATTAAAGATCAAGTAATAGAGAATTGATGTCATTCATTAAATATTTTAGGAAAATGAAGTCACCATTTCTATGTGGTCAGTGAGAACACATGTGATAGAGGTGCAATTAGATAAGGTAATGACCAAAAAGTGTCCACATAAACACTTGTCATGCTTTGATGCTGATCTGCAAAAGTATGTAAATGAGAGTTAAGTAGTGGATAGATGTTAGGAATCCGAAGTAAGTTGGGCTAGGCTTAATGAGCCCTTACTATGGGTTGTTATTTTTGGATTTTAATTGAGTTGTTAAAGTAGTGTAGTGGCCTATGGGCCTAGTTAAGGTTAGTTAAAAGTGGCCCATGGCCTAGTATATGTAGAGGAAATGGAGTCCTTGTTTAGCTATCTGGAAAATCATTGTGAAACGATATATATTTTCTTTGGGAGGAATAGGGGACTTGAATACCCTAAAGCGTGTTTCATTTTGTTCATCACCTGCAAGTGAATATGAGAGAAGTGTTCCTTAAATGGTTGATTAATGATCCAACTATTCCAAATCAAGGTGTGTTTATTAAGAAATATTCAAGTCTTAGAGCAGCGGAAAAGGCAAAGATGAATCGAGAAACTCCCGTAAGCAAATATTTCAACTTGAGAAAATAGAAAGAATGGGAAACAGCTACTGATTCTACAGATGATCCCAAAAATTAGCCTCTATCAAACTTGATGAAAAGGGCAAAAAATCCTTGGTAGAATCTCTAGCTACGCCAATGCTCTATAGGGGTAATGTTGGGGTTTCTCCATTTTCGATCATTATGATTGAAGTAGAGGAAACAAAGGAACCTAATATTTTGGAGCTGTTTCGTGAAAATGCACAGGATGTCAACGAAACCCCCAACAGAAATACAGTGAAGTTGGAAGAGGTTGGGGAAATCGCAGTGAACCGTATTGATTCTACCAAGGTTTTTGCTGCAATGAGCAAGGATATTAAAGATCCCATTGTTGATTCCAACAATTTAAAAGAGTACGACAAT
The DNA here is from genome assembly GCA_036898215.1 of Platycarya strobilacea. NCBI lineage: Eukaryota > Viridiplantae > Streptophyta > Magnoliopsida > Fagales > Juglandaceae > Platycarya > Platycarya strobilacea. The sequence goes on along the minus strand of CM072555.1, from coordinate 18,993,912 downwards.
TTTGGTGGCAATATCATGCTCAAAGATGATGTGTTCTCGTACTACAATGGGCCAGGTCTAATTTGACATCCTCCATGGAAATACGTCCAACATCTACGCAGCTTCTTGACTCTTCTGGTGGAGACCTTAAGTTTAAGAGCCTTAAGTGATCAAGGGCAATGCACAGTCATCTTCGATTGGTGCCGCGAAATACTGAACAACCAATATACAAATGAAGGTCATCTTGACCTCTTTTTCATGATTTTTTACAATTGAGCCTGGTCCCAATTTAAATTCCAGTTTAGTTGTGATACCTCATATGAAAATGAATGGTATGTGGTGTATAGGATCCCACATTGCTTGGGAAGAAGAAGTTTTTGCTCTTTATAAGGTTTCAATGAGGCTCCAATTGTATCATTGACTAGTCATTTTGGATTATAGACCATGTAGTTTGGGCCTTTCATTGGGACATTACAGATGGTATCAGAACCCAAGATTTAAGATTCTGCAGATTTTATGCATTAAGATTTTAAGAATTTGAGATTTTAGATTCAATTAGTGCATTCTATTGGCATGAGATGGATATGATTTTAGGTTTAGGTTTTTGAAATTTTCATAAGTTTGAAAGAAAGTTCAGTTTGAGATTCTGCATACTATATGAAGAGTTTGATATGATTTGAGGTTTTAAAATTTTAGAGGTCCAAGATATGATTTTTAATAAGATGTAACACTATCACATTTACATACTCGTAGAAGGTGGATTATAAAATTTGAGATTTGAGATTCTACAGACTTCATAAATTGGAGTTTTGAAAATTTGAGAACTAGATTTGATTCGCTTATTTTGTAGGCAATAAGAAATGACTTGGATATAAGTTTGATCGAAAGTTGGATTTGAGATTTTGCAGATTTTATGGATTGAGATTGTGGAAATTCAAAGATTTGATTTAATTGGCTCTTCTAAAAACTCTAGGACATGACTTTGATATTATTTAAGGTTAGATGCTGAAGTAGACATATGTTTGAACAAAAGCCAATTTTTCGGTTCTACAAACTATATATATTCGAAGTTTTGGACATCTGTGAGTTTAAAAAGTGACTTAGGATTTGAGATTTGAAAATCTGAGCACTAAGAGAGGACTATTGCGACTTCAAGTTTGAGGTTCTACATATTTTATGGTTTGAGCTCTTGGAATTTCGGTGTTTAGAGATGCTACATGTTTGTAAAAGTGATTTGATGAGATTTAAGGTCATAAAATTTTTGTGGGCTCTAGGATATGATTTTTTTTAAATGATTTTGCAAGGCTTTGGCACTTGCAGAATGTGTTTGGTGGATGTGAGGTTGTAGATCTTTTGCAATTGTTAAGGAAGCGATTTATGATAATTGAGTAATTATGTATTTGAGACTACAAGTTGATTAGAGTGCTCAGCGGAAGTGTGGTTTAGCATTTTGATCATTTGAAAGTTTTTGTTGCTACTTGTTTGAGGTTAATAGATTATGCGGAGAATTCAAAATCATTATTAGGTTCAACCTTATAATCAAAGTTAGATTCAGTGTGGAATGCTTGTGGCTGATAAATTTATTTTTTTGGTTTCTCTTATGGTGCTAGCAAATTTTGAGAACAAATTTTTTTTAAAAGGGGGAGAATGTCACACTCGGTTCCAATGCCACTTTTCTTTTTAAAATATTTTCTTTAATTAATTTTTTTAAGTAAAATACCCGTTTTCTATATTCAATTTTTTTTAAATGACCACAGTGAAAAATTGATGTTTTAGTAAATTGTCTTTTTTTTTTTCATTTGATTTGATGGTTATTAAAAAAAATATATTTTTATGGGTAGAGAAATTTTTTTAGACAAATTGATTTTATTATTATTATTATTTTATTTATTCATGTGTGTGTGTGTGTGTATATATATATGTATATATCTTACCCCAATTCTTCTCTCCCCATTTGAGTTTTAACTCCTCACGATTTTGCAGTCTCTTCCGAATTCTCATAAAATTCATTCCCTCAATAGATTCAAAAATTTAGACGCTCCCTCTCTTTCTCCCCAGGGTTTCAAATACCTATTTAGGCACTGTGTACGTTACCAATCACTTGGCATCTCTTCTCCTGATTTTGCTCTTGTTGGAGTTTTTGACTTCTCACGACTTCTGCGGTTTTCCGTTTTAGATTCTCTCTTAAAACCTCCCTCTCAACAAACATATATGTGTATTGGTAATTTAGATACACTTATTAAAACTACCTCGGCCTCGGATTTCATACCCCAGTCGTCTCTACCCATGGCAAAGCCACTATCATCGCCGCTGCAAAGTCTCACCACCACTGAAAATAACCACCCGGCCCAAACCTCCATGCTGAACCACATCTTGGACCTTCACCCTACGCCACTACGTTGCCATTGTGAGACGCCTATGCAGACCATTAACCCCCTTATTGCACCACCCTGAAAAGGCGTCGTTCCTCCAAATGAAAACAAATAACATTTACTTCCTTATCATTTAAGCCATATCCCAACCCCACTCGCTGCTCCTCCCACAGAGCACCATCGACGACCAGCCATCGAAAAATACAACAAGTAGTACTCTGTTCTTGACACCCGAAAATAGAGCATCCCATACTATTGCCCTCCACGCACACTTCACCTCAACCACATACCTCACGCTGGAACAAGCGAAAAACACTCAGACACAGTCGAATGTGCCACCCTTGTCTGCTGTATCCCTTCTGGTAAGCCACTTCGAGTCTCCCCAACGACTTCACGACCTTTCCGTTTTATCATCATACGGATTCTCTATCAATTATCTCTCTTTGTATTTCACAGTACTTCATGATTGAGATAGTCGCCTGCCACCAAGCACGGTCGCGACTCCTTCATCTCACGGTGAGCACGATCCCTTTGCCACATAGTCTTGAACTAGAAGCTAAACTTTCGAATCCCAACTTTCCGTTTTTTGTGTTTTTGCCATGCACCTTATATTGGTTTTTACTAAAACACCCTAAATTTAAGTTGGTTTTTATATTAATTACGATTTGGTTTTGCTCAAAAGTCCTTATCCTTTTTACATATAACCTATAAAGAAAATAAAGTTTTGAACTATATTATTATAGCAACAATATATTGTTTTAAAATATAAATTTCTTAATCAATAATAAGGATAAAACCTTATTTTTGAACCTCTCTAAAAAGAAAGCGACTAAGTCTTTTCTTTCCAACTTTAATAGATTTTTGTTAAAGTTATACTAAATTATATTTGTTGGAGTTGAATGTTTTTGGGTTGTTCTCGAACTCTAAATAATGTTGGGTTTGGGTTACAAATCATTTTTGAGTCGGGTATTTTTACTACAACAAAATTTTTTCTTTATTCAAGTGGATTGGTTCCACTTTCTCTAAGAGAACAGGTGTTTGAGTTGAGATTGAATTAAATAAATTAGTTGGGCATGAAGAATTTGGGAATTGGTGGTATTTTTGGAATTATGAGAATTTTAGGTTTTGAAGATTTAAAATAGGATGATTTGAGCAGTTTAGGCGTTGATGTTGAAATACGTGATTGATCGGAAATTTATGGAATGACATGATCTTTTTATAGGTGGTGTATATTTTGGTTCGGTATTATTGAGAAATTTCTGAAAAGCTAAGAAGTTCAGGTAAGCAGAGTTCCTATGCTTGGCTTTGTACCAAATATAGATTGGGGTTGACTTTCTAGAAATTTATGCATGTTTTGTTATGAAATGAGAACTTGAGAAAAACAACCTCAGTCATTTCTTTGCATTACTCATGAAGTTGTATGAAAGAAAGAAAAATGTTTCTATCATGCATTATGCAGACATGAGTTTAGTTTTTGTCATGTTGTTTCTTAAGTATGAAAAAGAGCGATATTGATTATTTGAAATAATTGTGCATTGATTTATAAAGATGCTCTGAACTCTGTTTTATATGGTGAGAATGTTTTTGAAAATGTTTTGGAACTTTGTAATATTTTGATGTGGCTCTGAAAACCTTTGGCATGGTCTACTGGTTTGTATTTGACTCTGTCTCTACTCTGCTCTACTCTGTCTCTGCTCTGTTTGGGTTGGTACCAATTTCTCTATCTCTGAGTGCACCCATTTTGAAAACAAAGTGGTTTATTGTGGACTTTCCTGTGTATATACTCGGGGCTCCGAGAAAGATTAAAGGAATGTTTCACCTCTGTCTCTGCCTAGTTTAACCACCAGGATTAGCACAACCCTACCACGGGGGTTAAACATGGTCTCTACTTTGTAAGATGCTCTGTTTTAACATGATGATGATACTCAATTTTATTATGCCAAAGTACTCTGTAATTTATATGATTTAAAATTTGTCGCTCTGTTACGTTTAAAAATATATTTTGTTCTGTATATTAAAACTAAAGAATGTTTTGCTCTGCATATTGTTTTTTGGAAAATACTCATATTTGCACTCTGGTATATGTTCCTTGCTTACTGAGTTGTGGTTAAACTCACTCCTTATATCTGAATATTTTTCAGATGAGTTTGAATATTTCAGGCAAGGATCGGATTATGAAGCATTGGGTGAAATGACTTAAGAACGATGGATTAAGTAAAGATAATTTATATGAATATTGATAAGGTTTAGTAAGGAAATATCATTGTATTCTGATGACTTTGCATTGTTGGTATTGATGACATTGAGGAAATGGGTTTTAAGACCAAGTTCTATATGATATCTGAAAATTTAGAGTATTTAATTATGGTATTGAATATGAGTATATGCGATAGGAAGTAACTTTCGGACCCCTATGGGACTGGGTAGTCACAGATGGTATCAGAGCCTATCCCAACCAGAAATATGGGACTTAAGCTGTGCCACCTATAATGGACAGGCCTGATGAGAACATTGAACATTTAAGTGGGGTAGATTGTGATACCCCATATAAAAATAAATGGTAGGTGGTGTATGGGATCCCACATTGTTTGGGAAGGAGAAGTTCTTGTTCTTTATAAGGTTCTAATAAGACTCCAATTGTAACATTGACTAGTCCTTTTGGAGTATAGGCCATGTGGTTTGAGCTTTTCATTGGGGCATTACATTAGTGACTTATGCCCAAATCTTTTCCTTGCCAAGAACAAATCTGAGGCATAAAAGTAGAAGTCATATCGCCACACAAGATCGGGCATGTATAGGGTGTTGAAGGTATCAGTCATCTTCTTTCTCTCTAAACTCACATTCGACATGGATTGGGTTATTCTTTTGGATGTGTGGCCGTGAAAGGGTCCCCACAAATTTTAAGAGAATTGTATGGTGGAATTGAGGTTGCCGTTGAGCTTTAGATGAAAAAAGCAATAACAGTGCCTAAGATATTTGTGAAAGTGCCAATTAGGAGTGTTATGGACTTGATCTTTAGGTGTTTGAGCATATTTGAGCATGCCTAGTTGGTGTTTGAAGAAATGCACGAATGGTAACTTTCATTTGGGTTGCAAGTTTTAGTAGAAGGGGACCCTACTCCTCTACTATTTGATGTTTTGCTCCTGAAAGGTGTTTTTGCACCTTTTGATAGAAGAAGGGTTTTGGTGCCTTTAACTCATGATTCTCAGAGTATGGATTGTCAAGAGCTTACTTATAGGACTATATCTATGTCATGCTTGAGTGAGTTCAAGGTATTGGAGAAGTTGGACCTCAGCTTCAACCATCTCAACTCTTTTAATTTTTGTATTGATGTCTTCGAAACAGGAGGTGCAAAACATTTTGATAGTGTGGCCTTATTTAGAAAGAAGGGGAAGGTTGTGATTGTTGGAGGAGTACACAATGGTATCAAGCTAAGTGTAGCCATGATAATCAACAATGCATTAGCCAACCATAGAATAAAGTTTTCTTCTCTCAAGCTTACTTTACCTACCATGTTGGTCTAAAAAGATAAAGCTGTTAACTCTTGGGTTGCTAACTATGAGGCCAATATTACGGAAGTCTTGCGAAATGGTGCCAGACTTCTCTCCGGTGATAGTAACTTCAGTGGGAGTAATAAAATCAATATTGATGACTATAAAAATTGTGATAATGTCAGAAGAGGATCTTCGAATTATGTGTGATTTTAATCCCTTGTTCTATTATGTGCTACAAGTTTTGATGGTTTGAGGGGTTTGGCATTTCTAGGATTGCAGCTGACATATAAAATGGGTAATTCATTAGAGTGAGGATTGTTGCCCAGATACTTTTGTAATAATTTTCTTGGTTTTGCTTAATGCAATAACTCAACAAATTTCCCGAGGCCAAAGTCAAAAGATAGCTATTTTCTATGGGGGAGTCTTGTTTCAAATACTCCTACTTCTTTGAGTGAACTTCCAATAGTTGGATCTCCTTTCTATAAATGACAAGATGTAAATTTGAATGATGAACTAGGTGTACTAAATTTTCCCAATTCCCTTCCATTGGTGAATCCAAGGCCTCATAAGAGTGTTAAAAACATGCTACTTTTGGGGTCTGCCCGTTTCCACTTGGAGGACTATGGCATCCTTAAACCTTGGCATCCCATAAGCAGATATTGAGTCTTTTGCTAGTGAGGCAAGCTTCATTATTCAAGGTGAAGCTTTAAATCATCAAATCAATATGGACTTTGATTGTTCAAGGGATCAGATTAGGGATGTCTCACCTAAAATTGGTGTGAGCAAGCGTGTAAGAAGGTCACATTTAGATAGCTGGCATCGCAGTGCAATATTTTGTTATACTACATGGAGTGCAAGGATACATTGCCATTCTCTCTGCCATCTAGTTATAACTTTATAGTTGAAATTAGTGTTTTGAATACTGTACTTGTGGGCGTACCGGTCAAAGTATTGGAATGGAATATTTTAAAATAGGTACCATTTCAAAATAGTCTATATAAAAATCAATTATATATATACACACATAAACTATAAAAACACAAAATTACTAATCTTTTTATGATTTATACAAACAAAATATACATTTTATATATAAAAAAAAAAAGAAAAAAAAATATAAATATATATAGAAAATCACTTAAAAAAAATCTGTATGTCGAAATCTGAAATTCGGTATTGGTTGAAATCCAATATTGGTCAGTACCGACCGAAATAGGACGAAACAGTCAAAATTTTCAGCGAAATGAAACAAGAAGTTTTTGGTATCGGTCAGCCGGCCTGTACGACATATTTCGGTTGTACCAGCTCATACAGTACGAAATTTGAAATGATGGTTGAAACCTAAGGAAGTTATTAGATGTTGTAATGACGAACGTAGAATCTTTAACATATACTTTGTATCCATGACATGATTACTCGAGCCTTCATGCATGTACTTAAGGCAAGTTGCTTTTATTGACGATGTTGAGGAACCGTACAAGATGGTTGTGTTGATATTGATGCTGAAGCAAGCGTTTTGATCTTTACAAGTTGACTAGTGAAATAAACATTAATGACAAAGTCCTTTAAAGGGGTGAGATTGTTAGGAATCCAAAGTAAGTTGGGTTGGGCTTAAATGGGCCCTTATGGTGGATTGTTATTTTTGAATTTTAATTGAGTTGTCAAAGCAGTGTAGTTGCCCATGAGCCTAGTTAAGGTTAGTTAGTAGTGGCCTATGGCCTAGTATATGCAGAGGAAAGGGGGTCCTTGTTTGGCTAACTAGAAAATCATTGTGAAACAGTTTGTATTTTGTTCATCACCTGCAATTGTTATGCACCATCGTCTCTCTTGGTTATTAATTCTCCTTTTAATTTCTATATTACTATTCTTGTCACTAAGGTTCCTTACAACAAATCATATTTATATCAAGGTAATTACTCAACTGGATTATCATCATTTTGTGTGATCAATTGAAATATATTATTTTAAGGGGTGTAATCACCAAATGGGCCCTTATGGTGGATCTTATGGTGGATCGTTATTCATGGTGATGGTTCTCATGAGGCATGATAGTGTTTAAGGATGAAGAGAAAATCCAAAAGGTTGTATCTCTTATAAAGTATGAAAGGACACAACCCTTTGATTTGTTGTGTCACTTACTTAGAATTATGTCATTTGGTAACCATTGAGATATTAATTGTTGTGACCCTTCTTAATGAATGCATGATTGGCTATAAATAGAGACTACTAATACACAAATTATTCATTCACTTTCTTCCTTTTACCATTAACAACTTGTAAGATAAATACTGTCATGAGATTATCACTATTAGAGTTCTTCTTATCCTTATTGGTACGTGCAGGGGATGTGCTGTGACATCTTTAGATGGCAACGTGGTGATCAGAGTTTACAGTGGCTCAGCAATAATGTGCCGCAACCCTATCTTGGAAAAAAAATTTAAAAAACTAGCTTATTTGTGAATATATATAATGTACATATACATATATATATATATAGAGAGAGAGAGAGAGAGAGAGAGAGAGAGAGAGAGAGGTGGGACGTGGGACGTGGGACGTGCATGGCGTGGAAAGTCTGAACTTGTTCTCACGGTCTTGAGTTTTGGGCGTAGTGGTTTGGACCTTTTCGTGAGTTATAGGCCTCGACTCAACCTTTAAAAAAATAATACACTTGTTACATAAATCTTTCGGGCGTATTCTCACTCGGTCCATTGAAAAAAAAAAAAAAACTATCCGGTCCAAGAAAATCCATACTTTGCCAAAACAAAATTTTGGACCTGTAGACTACCAAAATTATTCGTTAACTTTCATATGGACTTGTCATACATGTTAACCCAAAAGAAGAATTATATAGTACTCGTACTTGGCTTGGACTAGGTGCTGGGTTGGGTGTTACAGTAGAAATCACGTAGCATGCTTTGGGTCTTGGCTCAGTTTGGCCTGTTATCTCCAACTCAAGTCTGCGCGAAGTCCACTCTAGTCACCCAAGGAAAAGCCTTCAAGAGATGATCTGTCGATCCAAGTTCACACTAAAAGTTGGATTCTGATTAACAATGATCGATTCTTTTGAATGGTAATTGTGGTTGTGACTAATTGATGCAATGTATTCTATTGGCAATGGAATGGGAAAAATATCAATCGATTGGAATAAACATGATATGAATTTGACCCAACCATGGGAAATCAAGACACCTTGAATGATATGAATGTGAAGCAAACTGGAAGGAATTTATAGAATCATTTTACATCTGTTTTATAGAATGTTCAAAATCTCACACGAATACAACTCCATAACCACACATGTAGAATTCCTTTGTCAATCAATTCCTCAACTCAATTATGATTTATTCACTTAAGTTCAAATTAGATGTTAAAAAAAAGGAAGAAAAAAGAAAAGAAAAGAGAAAGACCTGGCAACAATCTTTCAGCTTGCGCTTTTGTTTGTGACTTTCACGTAGTAATAGTATGCTCATGGTATCCATTATTACATGATTATCAATGCAAAATGGGAATGCGGGCAAACCCGGCTTTCCACCAAGAAATCTATGATTTGATCACTCCAAGTGTTGCTGCTTGAAGGGATATAGAATGTTTGGTATCCCCAATATGAAGACTATGTTCACCCATTGGAATTCTTCGAATTCCAGATCTATCCACCACACTAAGAAACTTGCACACATGGATGTCAAATCGGACTCGCCGCTGAGCCTTTGCCGGGACATGAACTTTTTCAAAAGCTACCAGTTGTTTGTGTGGAGCCCACTGCCCAGCAGGTGGTTTGGAAAATACAAGCAATGTGTGAGAACCATCCTTGGACCCTACATTTTTCACATCTAGATCAACCCCGAGAGAGACCCTACCACACTTGGCATGTGTCACCCTGATTGCCTTGCCTGAGGTGCTAGTGTTGCCACGAGTGGCATGGCGGCCGGCAAGAGGGATAGCCACCACGGTTGGAGCGCTAGCTACAGTGTGCACAAATTTTGTGTAGCTCAAACCGTGCCCAAATGGGTATACAACTGGACCTTTGTAAAATCTGTAGGTTCTTCCGGGATAGCCTCTTGATCGGCTTGACCTCATATCCATGGATGTCATGGGCAAATTTGAAAGATAGTTTTGTGGGTACCATGTCATAGGCAACTTGCCCTCTGAAAGGTACCGAAAAGGGTTATTCATATGTGGGAAATTTTTTTATCAGATAAAGAAATTACATAAAAATAAATTTACAAACTGACGTGATTTGATATAATATATTAAATTGTAAAGTAATTTTTATTATAAAATAGATCTAATATAAAATAGATCTAATAAATTTTATAAAATTATACCAATTTATGGATTTATTTTTATATAATCTTTTTATATATATATATATAGTAGTTCTTTGATTCTTATAAGTACTGTCGAGAAAAAAGAAAGCAAACCTGGATTGGATGTTCCGAACAAGACATCAGCAATGGCCGCTCCACCAGCCTGGCCAGGGTAACCAGCCCATAAGATGCCGCCAATGCGTGGATCATTCTGAGCAAAAGACACATCAATAGGCCCACCTGACATCAAGACCAATATGGTTGGACCCCTAGAAGCTGCAGCTACCTTGGACACAAGATCTTGTTGGCGCCCTGGTAAAAGGAGCCCAGTCCTGTCCCTGAATTCTGCCTCGATAGTTTGGTCAAGTCCTACCACTAAAACTGTTGCATCGGCGTTACGGGCAGCATCGACAGCCGCACTAAAGAGCTTGTCATCAGTACAGGCGACGTTACTGCAACCCTGTTGGTGAATCGTTCTTGCATAGCTCCCAATTCCTTGCATGGGAGTGATGTATCGACACGCAACACCTAGCGTTCAAAGCATAAAAATAGGCACATTTCATCAAGCAAATGGTTTTCTTTTTAATAGGTCTTAAGAGGGAGGGAATAAAGTTTTACCAGCATAGTTGCCAATCATGGTATCTGTGACATTAGAATTAGGCCCGATGATAGCAATAGTACGGTGCCGGCGTGGAGACAGAGGTAGCGAAGGTCCTCGGTTCTTCAGAAGAACGATGCCTTGCCTGGCGGCTTCAAGCGCGAGCTCTTGGTGAGCCGGAGTGCACACATCTTTGGGGCCAAGGTTCCCAAATGGCTGCTTGGAAGGTTCCCCATCAAACATGCCCAACCTCATTTGGACATTCAGTGTGTTTGCCAAAGCGCCGTTCACATCAATCTCCTTCAATAGGCCTCTTTTCAGTGCCGCCTCTGTGTGCAAAGCCAGAAAAGGCCCGCAGTCCAAATCCAAACCTGAACATGATAACCAAATTCAAGTGTAATTTTTAAGAATGTCTCCATTTCATGCTATACATTTATTATACTAAAATACAAGATTTTTTTTTATTTATAATTATTATCATTTGGCATTATGTCGAAAAGAATATCCAATATTTTAACTTAAATCGTACATTTTATTCGAAATTGGAAAGTAGTCTGATAAAATTTCATTAATGCCATAGTTGTTGAATACTTTTATGACTCTGAAAAAGAAAACTAGGAAGCAATTGTAAAACAAGCAACTTAGCAATGAAGGTTCTCCATTCATCCAAGTTGCCATGTGACATTTTATGGATGTGCATGTGAATCATGAGGATCCTATATATGGATCCTACATTATTTAAAAATAAATAAATATTTATGACATTTTAATCATAATCTGAAAGACTCTTTGTGATGATAATAGTTTATTTTTATTATAAATAATTCTCCTAGTTACAATTAAAAAATTGCAAATATCTATTTTTTTTTATATTACGTGATGAATAACAAATTAGTTTTAAACATTTATGGATTAATTCCTTGCAATAGTGTGTTTTGTAAAAAAAAGACCTTGAAGCACTTTGACTACTAATTTAAGAAGCATCCTGTTATAAAATTTGTAGTGGAGACTGGAGAAACATAGATATAGGACGAAGATGATGGTGCTTTAATCCAACCTGCTTTGATCGCATCAGCAGCCGCTTCTTCGGGTGTTGAAGTGTAATGTTGTGTATCATAATAAACCCCGACCGAATCACAATCCGAGACAATGTACCTACGGGGTCCACCCAATTAAACAAGATATTAGATAACATCAAACCCGTTAATATATATTATTATTAAGTTAATAATATTGACGATGCAGAAGGAAAGCAAGCATACCCATCAAGACGCCAAACGCCGCGAACTGTTTTGCGTAGGAGATTGGGGTCAGCGCAGGTGGGGACACCATTGACCTGATTGTAGGAGCACATCACACTGGCCACCCTACCTTCTTTCACGCACATTTTGAATGGCACGTCGAATGTATCCTCAATGTCCTGTTTGCTTACCTGCGTCCAATCGTACGTGACCCCCCGCCATCAGATATGTCACTCATCCAATTCAGCTGTTCATAATTATTTTTGTTTATTTTATTTTATTTATATAATAAATAATTTCATTTATTTTTTTTTAATTTTTAAATAACAATAATATTAAAAATAATATTTTATTTAATTTTTAACTCTTATCTTAAACCATTTCAATCTTTATCCAACCGTCCAAACAAGTGTAAGAGAAAACACAGAAGCACGAGTTGTTGAAGAATGAGGCATGTTTCAATGAATCTTGTCGGATTTGGCTTGTTTCATGGATGTTAAGGATAGGATCGAAGAATCTAATGACACAGAGGATGTCTTCTTCACGTTACATTTTAAGTGAAATTCAAGTGATTCTCATGATGCTTTAAATTTCAACGTGTGGGCCACCAACACGGACTGACCCAAGTTTCCTAACTCAACAAAAAAAACGTCTAAATTCATAAAGACGATCATATCTGCAGACGTCTACCAAATCATCTTACCCACACGCATTCAAATATTCCTATATACTATAATCAGCTGATTACTTGTTTAAAAAATTTAGGAGACGATTGATAGTATATGATACATATGAAATATAAGCAATATATTTTTTTTTTACATTTGATTACATATAAAAATATAATTATATGTCATAAAATTACATATAAAAAATACATATTTATAAATCATTTTATAAAATAATTTTTTTAAAATTTTCATAATTTGTTAAAAATCATTACGAGATCTCGTTTTTATCATAGTAGGTTGCAACAACAAAATTTTAATTAGAATTAAAATAATTGTGAAACTAGGTTATGAGTTAAATATTTGGGTATTAATGACGTTAAAAATTACAATAAAATGAGATGAATATTTGGATTTGAGAGATAATTTTGATAAAAATTTTGAGATGGACAATTTTTATTTTTATTTTTAATATGAGGACAATTTTAATTATATATATAATTATATAGTAAATAGATTTTTTGAAAGTTTTAACCACTAGAGTAATTTTACTCTTGTGATTTAAGTTTGTTTAGATTTAGAGATAGGTTTAAACAAGTTAATTTTTTAATATTATTATTATTTTAAAAATTAAAAAAGTTGCATTAATATTTTTATTAAAAATTATATTTTAAATAAAAATATTAAAAAAATATAATAATAAATTTGTTATGAATTTAACTCACTCACAAATACAGTTATTTTACCTTAGCATTAAAGTGAAAGCGATCGACCCCATTCCAATTATCGAGGTCATAAGCCGTGAAGTGCTTGCAACAAGCCGCAACCTTCAACCGTTGGCGGTCGTTCCCCTGCAGGCCGCGGACGTAGCTAGCCGCGTACCTTCCGGCCACAACGGGGTCCTCGCCGGGGGTCTCCTGCCCACGTCCCCACCTGGGGTCTCTGAAAATGTTGACGTTTGGGCTCCAGTACGTGAGTCCAGCCGCACCCCCATTGTACATTGCTCGGGCTTCGTCTGACACAACCTGCACCACCACCGACACACGTTAGATCTAGTTTTCGTAGCTTTTGCGACGGCTGTAACACCTCGATCAACTTGCCCGCGAAGCCCACACTTGGGCAATAATGGCGGGGGCAAGTTGACGAGAGAATTCAAGCAATTATGGGTGTGGTTGAAACCCTGCAGCTGCCAGCTACTTCTTGATTAAAACGCAAAAATGATAAAAAGTGAACGTACGTACACAGCCTTCTGAGTCCTACTGTACTATTACTTCTCCCTTCTTTCATCTCGTGAAGGATGTAGTCTGAACATCGATCTCCAGAAAAGATCAAAATTTTTATTTTTTCTATTTTTTTCGATTTTTTTTTCATCCATTTTTTTAATATTTTAAAAAAATAAAAAAATTCACATTATTATTATTAAAAAATATTTTCTTAATCATTAAAAAAATTATATTCAAAAGGTTTTTCTCGTGAAATAGTGTTTCTCAATTAGAATTAGTGGCCAATTAGCTAAAGCAAAAGCTTGGATTATTAAAGATAAAAACATTAATAATAATTGGAATAATTCTATCACTATGATGATAAAAATGAAGCAAATAATTAGTTATATGATGATCTCAAAGTCTGATCAATTACTACCAATAATTTTTTGTGTAGCCCATTATTATCGTTTTCAAAAGAAAGTTGTTTATCTTCGCGATAGATGAGTGTATTTTTTGTGTGTATTTTCTATAGAAAAACATTCCGTGACTTATTCTTTTCTATGTCTGTGACTCTGTCAGCCTTTTGGAATTTTTTATCAACAATATCGATTTGCCCAAGATACACATGTGCCCACGTCTGTTCCCCCATGATTCCAATACCTACTAGGCATAATGCAATTTATCTATAAGAAATAATAGATATAATCGTGAATAATTCTACGATTATATATATTATATATAATATTAATTGATTGATATGCTCCAAAAATAATATGAAATAGAGAATATCTATATAAGAAAAAATGCACTTGAAATTTATTAGAAATGAATTCATCATAAATTCCAACTTAAAACATAAAAATTAAAATTAAAAAAATTAAAAATTAAAAAAAAAAACTTACAGAGGAAACATTAACCCCACCAACTTATATTTAAGTAATTTGCATAATAAAGAATTGTTATCTAATAATCTATACTTAAAATTTTACTTCGATAATTATACATGATGGTATGTCACTTAGAAAAAATAAGAAAAACTTTAGAATTCAAAATTTAAATTTCAAATTTAAAATATAAGACACTTAAAAAATATTAGTACCAATATAATATTATCATAAAACGCTTTCAACGAACTGCCCATTATCAAATAAAAACCACCCACTTCCCATAAACTATACATCATCCAATAAAAAAACCGCATGCCCACAACACAGACTAGTTAACTCCCACTACACACTCACGTGGTGTATAGTCTTTGATCAGAACATGCAAACATTTTGATGTTTCTTCTTTCTTTCTTTCTTTCTTTCTTTAGAAAAATTCCTTAGTTGTCGAAATTTGACCAATTTTCTATTCCAAGCAACACTGCGTGCACACAAAAGTACAAGAACAAGTTCTGCTCTTTGGTTATTCTTAATAATTGAGGACTCATAAGCAATATTACCTTCGCATAATGATATTCAGATATAATTGATCATAAATAATCTTCACTCTTCAACCAAAAACACAAAAAGAACTAAAATAATAAATTTTACTTTTTTTGAAAAAGCAATTGTACGAAACTTGCCCAATAATAGATAATAATGCGAAAAAAGAAAGAAGTCTCACCCGTCCGATCGCCTCCCAGAGAGATGCATTGAAAGAAGCAGCAGTGGTTATAACTTGAGGGAAGCTAGTAGCCCCAGGGAAGGCCCCACCAAACTTAGTTCCGGGACCCACATTTGAGACCCCATGAAGAGCCTCCGACCACCACTCATACCCTTTGATTCCCAGCCGCGGCACGGCGGCGGCATTGTTTACGAGCAGCCGAATCTTCTCCTGCAGTGTCAATCTTCCAATGAGGTCTTTTACTCT
Source organism: Platycarya strobilacea (assembly GCA_036898215.1). Lineage (NCBI taxonomy): Eukaryota > Viridiplantae > Streptophyta > Magnoliopsida > Fagales > Juglandaceae > Platycarya > Platycarya strobilacea. Next base: position 18,978,194 of record CM072555.1, on the reverse strand, counting down.
GTCTGCTAATGCCAATGAATCCCTGCAAAACGGCAACCTTCTCGTCGTTCCATCTTTTGGGTCACAAGCGAAGGGCTCGCGCGCCTCGCTACCCACCAGCAGGAGGAGGAGGAAGATAACATATGGCGATAAGGATATGGTGGCGGAAGCCATTTTTTGGGAAGAGAAGTAAAGTGAACAACTTTGTGTGAAGGTGTAGGCTTAACGTTGTGAAAGCTTAATATATATATATATATAGGAGTAGGGATGATGTAAGAAGATAACAGCTTTCATGATTGAATCTCCATTATGAATATATACGTAAATGTGTATATATATATTTCTTTAATTCTATAAAGAAAAAGCGCATTGGATGGTGGAATGTAAAAGTTTGGCGTCAACTGTATTTGATATGGGAAAATTTACCTGCCATTTTTAAGTTGCAAGTATTCTAATAAAACTTCTCTTTAGTATAAAACAAAACAAAAGAAGAAAAGAGAGAGGATAGTCAAAAAGTACACTCACGGGGTGGTGATTGCCAGGTTTACAGGTGGCACATGTTGATAGGTTAAAGTTTGGGCATTTGAGAGTTCTATTTCCAAGAGATTGCAGTTCCAATAATTAATCAGGTGGAGTTAGATCATGGTCATCTGATTGACTTCCATGCATGAGTTCTAAAATTTCTATATACACTTTTGCATTAAAAACTCTTCAATTTTTATTATTTATTTATTTACAATTAAAAGAAATATTGAGAGATTTGATTGCATAAAAAATCTCATCGTAAAACTAATAAAAACCAACAAATTGCCCCCTTTTTTTTTTGGCGTCAAGACAACAACATCGTATAAATATCATGAAAAAACATAATAATTTATTAATATTTGAAAATAAGACGAGTTTATTACTTTTTTATATTTTTATATAAAATACAAATTTCAATACAAAATTTTCAAACTTAATATATATATATTTTTAATTCTCAAGTCAATTTTTTTGAATATTAAAATAATAATAATATTAAAAAATAAACTCAACTCAACTTATTTCAATTCATTTTATCTTGTCTCTAAATTCAAACAAGCCTAAATATAAATCTTATCCAAAAAAAAAAACTAGTTTTAATAATAAATTTTATTTTTTTAAAAATAATTATACGAAATTTATATAGTTTATCAGTATATATAACTTTGTTGAAATTAGAATAACTTTGCTTGAAAGATCAGTTGAGAGCAGATGGCTGGTCGGAAAACCGATCTTTAAAATTAATCCAAGCCATGACATGATTGCATTACCGAAAGGATAGAAAAGCATTACCTCTCAAAATCAACAGATCGCAGCAGCAGCTTTAATTTGATCCAAGTTAAAAGCAAGGTACCCATTTTGGTTCGTGGGCAGGATATTGATGTCTTTATGGGCGACAATATTTCAGGCAATTACTTATTAAATTCCCTAAAATAAAAGGGTCTCCAACGGTGGAAACCATGCGTAGAATTTACTCCTACAAAACTATACTATAGCATTACAAGAAAAGTAATCATAAGCGGTTGGATCAAGATCCCAATATTCGTACGTTGAAAAATTATCATAAATACATCGATTAAGGTAACATTATTAGACTTAAACCTATTCCTAACGTTAGGTTAATTACTACTATGATCATCAAAATTCTACGTTTCACTTGTTAGAGTACTTTGATAAATATTTATACTATTGGTAAAGGCTTATAATTGGCATAATCTTACGGTTCTAAAATAGAGGTTCGGAGTTCGAAATTCTCCTCTTTCAAATATATTAAAAAAATATATATGCCATTATTTTTTTTGAAAGGATTATATATGCTATTAGTGTCTACATAAAATGTGTCGTTTTTATATTCGGTACATACTCTAATGCTGCGCAATGGAGCAAGAGAAGAGATGCGAGCGGCGAGCCACTTGTTTTGATAGGTTTCCTTGGGAATGTGCCCATAACTTGCAGTAGAAAGTTTGTCTCTTTAATGCACTTTCCACTTTCAGATTTTTGGATCGACATTATTACGGCCAATAGGGTTTTGCCATGTATTGATGATAAATATTAATAATTTTTGTTGGTAGTTGATGTGAGAATCAACATTTTTTTACTTTTTGGGTAATAATTTATAATTTATAATTTCTATGATTCATGCGTGTTGCTTTGGCAAGTCTATAATACAACAAAATAGGTTCGGCTACAACTCTATTTACATTTGTCTCTAAACCTTGACTGTCCATGTCAGACTCCGCTCTATCTCATGAGGTGTAAATGGATAGGCCTGTAGGCTGTACTGGTGGACGTGAGTATATCTTTATATATAAAAAATAGTTATTTAATAAAAATTCTTATTTTCACAATTTTTTTTATTAAAATTAATACTTTCTATTAATTTTTATTAAAATTAATATTATATCTAATGAAAATTACTATTTTAAACATAATTTATTAAATTTATTAACTGAAATAATATTTTTGACATTGAAATTAATTCTATCTTTTCAACTTTTTATAATAGTAAATTTTTTATTTAAAACTCATTTAACATCTATTTAATACTACTTAATATTTTAAATACAATTCATTAAATCCATAAATAATGTTAGAATTTTTTATTTTAAAATTCCTACTTATTTTTTAATTTTATTTTATGTAAAATAAATATAGAATAATAATAATATAAAATGACACAATAATAATATAGAATATATAAATATAACAATATATATAGAAATAAATCATTCATAATAATTTATACGTTAGATAATTTAATTTTATTTATGAAAATTTTATTCTTATTATATGATTAATAATTTAATTTTTTTTTAAAATAATTTATAATTTTAAAATGAATGCATTATTTATTAAATTAACTATATATACAGTATATATAATTAATATACGGTATATATAATTTATTATAATTATATTAAATTGGTAATAATAAGCAATAAATATAATTAATATTATATGTTTGATATTTAATTGAAATATATATGATTAAATAAATTCATATAAATTATAAATTATAAATTATAATATAACATTCTTATATAAATTATCAACTATATAATTTATTTTTTCAAAAAACTCATATTATTTCTTAAAAATACTCACATAACTAAAAAAATATATAGATATTTTAATATCTCCTATTTTGAGGCCGTATAAAATAATACAAATGTTAAATTATCATCTTGGAATTAAAAAAATATCATATCTTGAACTAACATTTTATTAAAATTTTAATCAAAATCATTTCAAACAAGTTTGATAAAACTATATGTTATATTTATTTATGAGACTATCTTATTGTTTTTATTAATTTTTTTTATAATATATGAAAACGTATAATTATTTATCATCTATTTAATTATGAATAATCATTAAATTTTTATTAAAAATTAAATTAAAGAAACGTATTTTGTACATTATTTTTATCTAGTTTACATACATACTATAAGTGTTCATCCGGGATCTGGATTCTCAAATCTGAAAATCAGATTTGAAATTTCCTTAAACATTTTTTAAAAAAATTCAAAAATGTTAAGAAATAAATAAATTTTAAATCGGGCCGGGTACAACTCGGCCCGAATGAACAGGCCTAATACATATGTGTATATATATATATATATATTAATTTTTGATAAGGTCATGATATATTGTCAAGCGACTATATACACTTAAAACATTTTTATTAAATATTTAACATTATTAAAAAATTCCCAACAATAATATGATTTTTATATATTGTCTTCCTCTTTTTCATTTATGTAATCAAATAGATTCAAAATAATAAAAAATCTAGACTCACCATAACAATACTTTTTAAAAATGAATGTTAAGTTCATACAAAGATTTAGGTATAGTTTGGATAGTAGATTGAGATGAGATGGATTAATATAAGAGTTGAAAATTAAATAAAATATTATTAAAATAATAATTTTTAATATTATAATTGTTTTAAAATTAAAAAATATTGAATTATTTATTATAAGTTATATGAAAATTTTAAAAAGTTATAAAAATGAGATAAAATAAAATTAGATGATAAGATAAGTTAAGAATTTTTTTTTTAATTTTGAGATATTTTTAATAAAAATAAAGAAAGCCAATAAGTATAGTTTAATGTGATTCATTATATTTATTTTATAGGAAAGAAAATTATAATATGATAAGTCATATCTAATGATTCTAATCACATCAATGCATGGTGTGGATTTACCTTTCCAAATTCTTATCCCCAAGAGATTTGGTTAATTGTATGTCATATAGAATTTTATACTTTCAATTGACGTGTCATTCAAAACAGATATAGATTGATATATCACTGTCAACTTAATGACATAATTGAGAAGTCTATTACAAGGGCGCGTTGCTACTCAAATTTAGATTTCTAGGGCACTTTATTTTTTTAATATTAAAAAAATACATGAATACATTAGAAGTAACTTTTTCAACATTTAAAAAAATAAATAATAAATAAAAATAGACGAAAGACAAAATACCTAAATTTTTTCATAATATGTATACAATCATATTGGAAATATAAGTTGAGAGAGAGGAGACTCAGGAGAGCAAAAGCGATAAGTGAGGGGCTATGGATTTGCGTGTGATCGTACCCTTATTGCCCATAAAAGGCCCCCGATCCTATAAAAGGCACCGTTATCTTAGTTGGAGTTATTCCATACGACTCCTCTTCTTCTTCTTCTTTTTTTTTTTCTTTTTCTTTTTTATGGGCTAAATTGATAGGTTCGAAGAGATAGGGTGTGCTTAGCATTAGTGTACATTACGTATTCCTTTCCATAAAGCTGCTTACGAAAATATAAATGCCCTATTTAAGTTTTTCTCCTAATGCTTGCTTGCCCGCTTTCTGTCGGCTCTTTATATTGATGTTGTTTTCACAGCTTATAGAGTATTTTTATTAATTTCATCAAAATAAATTATTAAAATTTAATAAATAAATATAAATTTATATACATATTAAAAAAATTCATTATATTTAATCAAAAATTAAAAAAAATGTAAAAAATAGTATAAAAATATTTTTTACTTGATTTTTGAATAATAAAGCATCAAATTTACAAATTTGTATTTTTCATTAAATTTTAATTATTTAATTTTATGGGACTAATAAAAATACTCTTAGACTACTCAATAATAGTCTAAATAATTCAAATCTTCAAAGACGAAAAAAAAGAAGTGAGGATCCAAGATTGCTCTAATAATAAAGCTAATTGAAGATGATGGTAAAAGAAATATAAGCAACACCAAAAGTTTAGAAGACATAACCTTGGTTCTGGAAAGTGTAATGCTTTTTATAAGATCGCCTGAGTTCTACTTGCTGACAAGTGATTATGAGGATGTCTTTTTTGTATCTTCGATCATCATCTAGTTGAAGGTGTCAGAGTGGGTAGGTTTGTTTTAGACAGTATCGTTAGAAGAGCCAGGGGTGGACATCTTATCTAAGCTACACTGATCCCGCACTTTCTTGTTGCCATGTAATCGAGATTTCCGACTTGCATTTAATGCGACATAATATCGCCTGCTTAACATTTAATGAGGCATGATATTTGCCTAATCCCTCATTAAATATTGTGTTAGACGCTATTTTTATTCCCTCAATTCTAACCTGATTTTTGCTGTGGGTACTTGACCCCTCTTAGGTCGGGCAACTATTGATTGGTTGACCCAGTCCCTACGATTGAAGCCTGAGACATGTCAATTCGAGCCTATGCTTTAGTCATCCAAATGGGCCTTTCCTCACACTTTTAGGTTACATTTTGGATCAAAAGTTTTCCGATATATGTTCAAGGAAACTTTTAGACATTAGTTTTTATGAGATTTTGTAAAGATGGCGATATCAATATATAGGAATTACGTAGAAAATCATCAAATACTCCAATTTTTTCTTTTAAACTCGATTCCCCCTTTATCTCTCTTTTCCTCTTGTCATGTTCATATAATTTATAATCTATTTTTTGGCTAAAAAAATGGCTCTATTGTCTTCCAACCCCCGTAACACTCAATTTCTTAACTGTCAACCCTTCGATTCCACCTATAAGTGTCACCAAAAGGTTAGGATGTAAGACTATTACATAATCTAACCAACAAGTGAGAATGACACACGTGACATATACATGAAACACACACCATAATGTAATCAACAATTTTCTATATATATATATATATATTAGAAAATCTTTCAATACCCCAATCTTCTCTTTTAAACTCGATTTCCCCCTCCTTTCCCTTCTCTCTCTTTCCCTTTTGCCATATTCATATACTTTTTAAACTAATTTTTGGCTAACAAAATGGCTTTATTATCTTCCAACTCACATAACACTCAATTTCCTAATCGTCGACCATTCGATTCCACCCATAAGTGTCCCCAAAAGGTTAGGGTGTGAGTCTCTTGCGCAATTTAGCCAACAAGTGAGAATGACACATGTAACGTGCCCATGGAACGCACACCATAATATAATCAACAGTTTCATATATATATATATATATATATTAGAAAATCATCCAATGTCTTTAGGGGTGTAACTAGTCAAGTTCAGTTCAGTTTTGGCCAAAATTAGAATTGAACCGGTACTACCGGTTTTGCAAAATGTAAAATCGATTACGCCTCAATTATCTTCCAAAACTGGTAGTACTGGTTTTACTGGTTTCGGTCTGATTTTTTGATTCTAATAAATTGTAAATTTTTACAAATAAATCTATACTATTTATTTTTTTAAAAATGGTTTAAAATTTAATTTTTTATTACAAAAATTTGTTAGACTAACAAAAAATTGTTATATAAAAAAAATTTGTAATATAAAAACTGTTATAAAAAAAATATTATATAAAAAAAACTTTTATATAAAAAACTACTTTAATTTCATGTTTAAAATTATACTTTTATTTTATAATTATTATAGTATTATTTATATATGATTATGTTATTATGTATTATATATAAAATATATATAATTTTAAAATATATTATATATAACTGGTCCGATTTGGACCGGTTTACCGATTTTTCGATTTTTTTTATACCCTAAATGTCTCTCAATCTTCTCTTTTAAACTCAATCCCCCCTCCCATTCTTTCTCTTTCCCTTTTGTCATGTTCATATAATTTTTAATATGTTATTTGGCTAAAAACAAATAGTTCTATGTCTTCCAACTCGCATAACACTCAATTTTCCAATCATCAACCCTTCGATTCCACCCATAAGTGTCACCAAAAAGTTAGGGTGTGAGGCTCTTGTGCAATCTAGCCAACAAGTGAGAATGACACATGTGACATGCACATCAAACGCACACCATAATGTAATCAACAGTTTCATATATATATATATATATATTAGAAAATCATCCAATGCTCTAATCTTCCCTTTTTCTCTTTTAAACTCGACCATTTCCCCTTTTGCTCATTCCCCTTCTCTCTCTTTCCCTTTTGTCATGTTCATATAATTTTTAATCAGTTTCTTGGCTAAAAAAAGGGCTCGATTGTCTTCCAACTCACATAACACTCAATTTTTCAAACATCGACCCTTCGATTCCACCCATAAGTGTCATCAAAAGGTTAGGGTGTGAGGCTCTTCATTTCATATTATATTTTTTTAATTTTTTATATAAAACATAAATTTCAATACATATTTTTCAAATTTTAATTCAAATTTTTTTAAATTTTAAATAATAATAATATTAAAAAATAAACTAAACACATCTCAAATTATCTCATCCTTCAATCCAAACAGGGCCTATATATCATTTATGGGATTGTGAAAACTAATACTTAAGGCGGCTTCCCTCTTAATCTCACCAATGTGAATATAAATTAGACTCAAAATAAGTGTTTTAATATTTCCATGTGTTGTGCGAACGTCTGTAAATTGTAATGGGCGATTGTTTAAAAACTTCGTCCCCTTACCATGCATCCTCCTTTTTTAAAATATTAGTGTTTGCTTGAAGGTACAAAAAAGAAAAAAAAAACACCTTTCTAACAATACTTGCACGTCCCTACATAGCAGTAGGAAACTAACCACTTCGTCGAATAAGGCCCTATTTAGATATGAAGTTGGTGATCAATCTCATCTCACCTCAACGTACGTTCAAACACTACTTAGCCGATGTTGAAGCTAAAATTAGATGGCACTTGCCAAGTACATATATCGGAGATTAAGAAGCATAAGATCAAGTACATGAGCATAAAACAAAGTAATGTCCTCTCCACGAACTTCTTTTCTTTTCTTTTTTCTTTCTCACTCTTGCATATAATGAAAGCGAACCCTTTCCTCTCGGCCAATTGACTTATGGAAATTGCTACATACAATTACATTAGTAAAGTACACAAAAAATAAGCAAAATGACTATACATAAAATTTTCACTGATTTGTTCCCACTTATTAGCCAAAATTTCAACTTTGATGTGTTTATTTTCAATTTATAAGTTTTGTTTATCTGATCAATACAAAGGAAGCTAGGTCACATTTTTGTTAACCCAACCAACTCGCTGCCCGTTTCTATATTGCTTCCATGCACTCGTCTGAGTTGCATGCCTAGAGATTTTCTCAGCGCCCATGTGCTCCAAAAGAGGGCTAGCTAGCTAGCTAGTTATCTCCTTCAATCACCTAAATTTATATTAAAAAAATAATAATCAAAGTACTCTTATCTCTATTCAGGCCCTGCTTGTATTGGGAAGTGGGTTGAGCTCATCTCAACTCACTTCCATTTCATCATTATATTTTTATAATTTTTTATACAAAATATAAATTTCTATACACCTTTTTCAAATCTCAATACACATTTTTCAAATTCCAACACACATTTTTCAAATCTCAAAATAATAATAATATTAAAAAATAAACTAAACTCATCTCAACTCATCTCATCTCTGAATCCAAGCGAGACCCAGTAATGATATATTTATTATTAATTTACTGTTTGTTTATCAATTTTAGTGTATTTATTTATTTATTATTTTTTAAATTATTTTTTAATATCTTTAATCATTAAAAGAAAATTTTAAAAATTTTTTATTAATAATCACTTTTTTAACTATTAAGTAAAAAGAATTAAAAAATTAAAAAAATAAATAAATAATAAGTGTATCATTATTCATCCGCCAAACTACCTCCTATTTTCTGATCGCTTATTTTATATATATATATAATTTTTGGATGCCAGCATCATTGTATTTATACTTTTGAAAAGGACAACAGCAGCCAATTCAAAGCTATATGCATTATTATTTGAATAATGATATGTTTACTATCCCTTTATTATTTTTTAAAAAAAACTTTAGTTAATTATTTAATGATTAAGATAGTTATTATTAATAAAATTTTATATTTTAAATTTTTTTCTTAGTGATTAAAAATATAAAAAAAATATATCTAAAAGAAAATAATAAAAAAAGAAATATATTAAAAATAGTAAATGAGTAATAAATAAATAATAAGTATATCATCACCTTTATTATTTCTAGTTATCTTAAATCACAATTGTAAAATCCGTAAATACGTATACATTTTGAAAAATTGAGATTTGTTATTAAAAAATAATTATTTTTTTTAATGTAAATTCTGTATTTTAAAGCAATTATGCTACTTATATTTTTCAAAGCGATTACGCTAACTTATATATTTCATGATTATAAATATTAATTTTCTATTATCCCTCATAATAAGAAGTAATTAGAATTTAATAAATCTTCGAATATTACGAAGAAAAAAAAAAGGAAAAAAGTTTTATTCGATCTAAAAGTAAGTTTTCTACCACCAGATATCTAATTCCTTTAGTTTAGCCAGAGTGCTTATCCATACCGTGCACCAAACTTTTCTACTTATTTCTTCTTGTCCCTTTTGCCTTCCTTTTGATCTCCGATGCCCCCAGCCGACCTTCTGAAGGTTAGAATCCCATTTTTTTGTCTTTTTTTTTTTTTCCAATATTGATTATCAGTGCTACTCGACAACCCAACATAATGGTAGCCAAGCTAGCTGTTGATATTCATATTGATATTCATGATGCTGTTCTTTCTTCAATTCTACTCTTTTTATTTTCGGTTCATGATATATATAAATATATATATATTAATCCATATTGCAGTACTGAACCTGTAAGCATTAAGCAAGGCTGTCCCATCTAATAAGATAATGACATTTCACTAGCCTTTATAACGGGGAAGGAGGATGTTAGCTCTAGAAATCCATGACATTGTTGGGAGGTAGTTGGGATGATAATAAGGTTTATGACTCTTACTAAACAGTACATTAATCATTAAAATTAAGCTGGAGATTGATCGATGCACCGGAAAACCATTAGAGCTACTGGCATCTCATCATCAAAGTCCGTGGGCCTTCTTCTTATCGCAACAGAATTAGTTGATTGGATAAGGATTGCATCAGAAAAAACAATAAAAAAAACCAAAAACAGGCCAGCCAAGTGGGGTCCATTCACGTTATTAATATTCAACTCTGGAATTATTTCGTATATATTCTTTTCACAGAGAGAGAGAGAGAGAGAGAGAGAGAGAGAGAGAGAGAGAGAGAGAGGGAAGGGTCAGAAACAACCAATTAGCATATTGATGCTGTGAAATGACAGATTCCAAGCTTTATTTAGAAGATGAGTAGACGACAGGATGGAATTCGGTTGGCATGAGTTGACGGATGATCAGGTAGTGGGATAAGCAAAGTTAAAGATTAAATTTTTGTTTTAACAGATAAGATAAGATAAAAAAAAAAAAAAAAAATTAAAAAAAAATATTATTATAATTTTTTTAATATTAATTTTATTTTGAGATATAAAAAATTTATTTTAAAAATTAAAAAATAAATTTTTTATTTTATTTTATATGAAAATTATAAAAAATATAAGGAAGAATTTGAAATAATATAAAATAAGATCAATTAGAATAATTTATAAAAATAAATTAGATAGACAAGTTTGGAATGTGAGATTGTATGGGAATTATATGAAAAATTATTAAATAACTTACGAATAATAATGAGATAAATTGAGTTAAATATTTTTAATTTTTATGAAATGAGAGATAAAAGGTTTTATAATATAGATTTATAATATTATTTTATTTGGAGATTTAAAGCTGAAATATTTCTTGTTTTTTATTTGAAAGTTTGAAAATGTAATATTGATTAGTTTGAAAAATTTTTAATGATTAATTTAAAAATTTTGTATTTAAATTATATATATTTAATATAAGTGTTGGAAAATTTGAACTTGGTTATCTTATTTAAACATCAGTTTTGATGCTATCTGATCTAAAAAAATTTGGCATATTCGAATTATATTTAAAAATAAAATAAAATAAAATGAATCAAGAATCTTGTATTTTATATGAGACTCCAAACATGATAAATGCTACCATTAAAGTAATCCCGAGTCCCTGCAACATATTTATATTTTTCTATCGATTCGGATTTCGGGGTGTAAGAAAATGCGATGCTCAAATTTGAATGTACGTATATATATATATTAACCAATAAGAAATGTATAGGTTTTTTTGTATTTTGCCAGGTGGGTCCCTTTTAGTTTGAAAATTAGATTTTTTTTTATCACTATTTAATTATTCAAAACCATTTTATGTTACATGCCAATAATTGGAGATAATCTTCAATTCAATCATTCTACAAAAATAAATTTTACGGGCAGCCATTCAAGATGTGTCACATATGCATTCTTTTAAAGTACTTTTAATGAAATAGCTAAATTTGTTTTGTATTTTTTTTCTAAATGTAATTAAAAGTGTCAAAAAGTCCATTATATTAGACACTTCAAAATAAAAGAATTTTGAATGCATGAACAATAATTCAATTACATGTAGTAAAACATTGTTCACCTTCAAAACATATATTATTATTTTTTTCATTATCTATTACAGTGGTTGTCTTCAAGTTCGTAGTGGTCGTCTTCAAGATTCGATCCAACGCCAGCCATCACTAGCCACACTGTCAACGTCATTAACATCCCCTCATACTGACGACCAACCCTTGACAATTCCATTTTCGACAACTCCTCTTTTGTCTCTCACGCACAACTCTAATGTCAAAAATGGGTTTCGGCAACAATGGATTTCGTTCGACTCATCGCTGACCACCACTAGCCACACCGCGCCCTTCACTAGCATTCCCTCACACTGGCGACCAATTCCCGACGATTCCAGCTCTGGCAAGTCCTCATTCATTTCCCACGTGTAGCTTCAATGATATGACAACAATGGTTTCATTGAGTTTGCAATTTTCAGTTTCAGACAATCTTTTAAAAAAAAATTGTGTAATAAATATAATTATAACAAAATCTAAATTTTTGAAAAGATATAGAGAAAAATTAAAAAAAATATATGAATGATAAAATGTAAAAGTAAATAAATAAAATAAAAAAAATTTAAAATTCTATTAAAAAGAAAAAATATCTACTCTATTATGAGTGTTTATAAGTCCATTCTAAAATTTGTGGCAGTCGAATATCTTCCGTGCAGAGAACCAAATTCGAACTCAGTCGAAATCAAGTGAGATGAAAATAATATGAGCTTCTCCGAACTAAAATTGTCTAGTAATTCTCTTCCTCTTCCCAAAGATTTTCTCTCAGATTTTCCCTTGAATATGAACATATTTTGTTGAAGTCTAAGATGTTCTTTCAGATTTTTCGTTGAACATGAACATATGTTGTTAAAGCATAACTTTTCTTAGCCATTGGATTAATTTCCTCTTTTTCCCTTAGATTTTTCCGTGAACAGGAGGAGACCACGAAGCATCTTCCCAGAACATGCTAAAAATACCAGAACATGGATATTCCATTTTAATGATGGTGACAAATGAATTTAAATTTTAACAATAATAATTAAGTAGTCTTTAACAATAATAATTAAGTAATGTTGGAAATCTGGATCTCCCAATTTTTTCCTACCAGAATTTACTTTTGACAGAATACTAAGAAAAATAGAGAAATAAATACAAAATAAGGATTTACGTGAAAAACTTCCAAAACAAGAGAAAAATCGTCAAATCTAGAGAAGAAAATCAACTATGTGAAAAATTATTACAATTACACAATTTTTTCACCTCGCCCCAACGACACTCACAAAAATTTTTCCACTAATAAAACTTTATCTTCACACCTCTTCCCATTTTATAAAAAAATGGATAACAGAAAAATTTAACTAAAGTAAAAAATTATTAGCTAAGCATTTGACTAGTACAACTAACCAAGGAGTCAAAACCTCTTTTTATAAGCCTAGGGGCCTTACTCTTCTTTTACTCCCAATCCATGTGGGACAAAAAGAAAGGAGCAAAATTTCAACAATTTCCACCTTGCGACTTTGACTAATCTCACAACCACACTCGACCGCAATGAAGATCTTCATAGCTTTCGTTATCATGCTTCACCATAAGAGCATCCTCACTCAAAATAAACCAATTCTAAGCATTTCATTTCGAACCATGTCGAAAATAACTTTGTTGAAAAATTATGGTGCAACTCCACGTTTGGCTTTCCTGGAAGTTCATCAGCCATCGAAATGAATTTCCACCACACACCTTGCATTAATGTCAAACCAATGCCCGTGTGTAAACTTGTATAACAACTAAAATTAACACATCTTCTATCATGACAACTTTGAGATTAGTGGCATGCCATAAAGATGTACAAGTCCCTTTTCAAAAGACAACGTCTTTTATAGAGAGAGAGACACAATGTTAGTTTCATACTAGTATATCCATTTACTGAAATAGAACCATTTGTCGAACCAGCTCCACCTCTTGTTGACAACTTTTCTTAACGTGCTCAAATAGTCCACACCTCAAGCAAATTGTTGACTTCATGGGTTGGTCTACCCTTGTGTAATTTTGATGGAATCAAAATATCCCTGACTTGTACTTGCCACAAGTCAAAATTGATTCTCCCATCAAATTTCTCTACCTCCATTCCTAACATTGCCTCGATGAATTTTACCACAGAAATGAATAGTACCTACTAAATAAGTTCCCAGTAAAGACTGAATTTCAAAATTCCCAAGAAAGATTGAAGGGTCACAACGGACACATTTAGAATTTCTAATCTTCTAGACAGAATCTCAGACCGTGCATATCCACATTACCACACCAAAACTCCACCCCACCAAAAGAACCTAGTGTCTTTGATATCACTTGTTAGGAACCTAGACCTCCCAAATTCTCCCTATCAGGATTTACTTTTGACAGAATATTAAGAAAAATATAGAAATAAACACAACACAAGAATTTACGTAGAAAACTCCCAAAACTAGAGAAAAACCATCAGACCTAGAAAAGAAAATCTACTATGTGAAAATTATTATAATCATACAATTTTTCTCCTCACCCCAACGACACCAACAAAAAACTTTCTACTATCACCTCTTCACATTTTATAAAAAATGGATAATAGAGAAATTTAATTAGAGTAAAAAATTATTAGCTAAGTATTTGACTGGTACACCTAACCAAGGAGTCCAAGCTTTCTTTTATAAGTCTTGGGACCTTGGTCTTCCTTTACTCCCAACACATGTGGGATAAAAAGAAAGAAGCAATTCCAACAACTAGTCTGAAACCTTCCCTGCCCATTTTTGATAGATATTTTGACCAAAAAAATGCTAAAAACACCAGAACATGGTTCCAGCTTGTCGAAGTTGAAACCAACAAGCTTCTTCATCTCCATGTCCGCTTTCATAGCTCTGGGCGTCGAGAGAGTCGGCCGAGTCTCCCACAAGCACAAAGCCAAGACGACGAAGAGGATGACGACTAGGACTGCTTACGCTCAGTATAAGGATTTAGAATGTGTATTTCATTCTTTATTAATGGAGTAGCTTATCTCGCCGATGTTAACTTCCCGGCCAAAGTAGCTCCTGTCCACCATCAGTAACAAGGCGATCAGGTTCATGCACTTGAAGATGTTCTCACTTGATTTCGGCTAGTTCGAATTTGGGTTCTCAGCAATGTTAGAAAAGATGTTCGGCTGCAGCAGGATTGACAGTAGATTTTAGGAGAATTGTACGTGGCATGTCTTGAATGGCTATCTGCAAAATTCATTTTTATAGAATGGCCGGACCGAAACTTCTCTCCAATAATTATAAACAAGTTCTTTATTTTCTATTTTATCCAGATTACTCAATATTTCTAGATCAATATATTTTGGGAAGGAAAAACTCTTATAACAATTCCCACTCGGGATTATATCTGTAAACCCTTTATTAAATGAGAAAATCTATTATTTTAATAAGGATATTATGATAATTTTAAAAATTTTAAAGATAAAATTACCATGACACCCTCTCTGTGGCCTTAGAGCTTGTTAATTTTGCTTCAATGTTTGTTTGTTTATTGGAGCACCCCACCTTGCAAAAACATTAAGGAAACAACTCCATTCAGTTCGACTGCTTTTCTCCCACTCGCTCGATCGGTGGTTTTATACAAACAAACATTTGGTCAATTTTCGAACCTAAAATTTTTAGCTTAGAATTGAAGATAGAGGGACGTATAAACGTGAAACTGAAGATAATGCTAGATTTCTTTTAAAGGGAATTAAAAATAGGACAACATGAAAGGTGTAAAATATTAATTAATTATTAAATGTTGTCCTTTGTTCATTAATCCTTAAATAATCACAAACAAGGAGAAACTAATTAATCTATATTCTCGAAAGGTTTTACTTATCATGATCCCCACGCCATGCATACATCAGAGATCATTTTTCAAATTTTAATTTTTTTTTCTTATTAAATATATAATGCATGGATGATAAGTAGAAGAAGCAATTAGTTGAGAAAGAATAAAACAAAAAAAAATTAAAATTAAAGAAATAAATATAGTATATAAGATAATGAGTAGCAAACTTCTGTATCATATTTACTAACGTTGTGTTTCGTGCGCTTTTAGGCCAAATTCTAGCATTTCGAATCTTTTAGATTTAGGTTTGCACAAACAAAGGAGAAAATTGGGAGAGGATGACGTTAAAAGTTAGGGAGTCTCAGATGCCTAAATTAGTAATGTGCTTTTGGGGCTTATAAATAATTGAGAAAGAGTCTAGAGCATGCAACTAAGGAGTTACTATTTATATCGAGAGTTTGGGGAGACGGATCATATCTTTCTCCATGGGGCCTATATCTTTTTCACTATTTATTTTTCAGGATCCTTTAATGCAGAGTAGTCTCTGTGACGGCATCATTAATGCAACGTGTAGTCTAGGTAATGATGCCTTAATGCAGCGTGATTTCTTGCCTTGCTTTATACAACATGCTTCCTTGGTTGTTCGTCATTGTCTTCTTGTTAGAAGAGCAAATGCTCTCATTGCCTTCCGTCCTGCCTAGTACAAATTCCCATGAGTTGGGCGTTGTACGGATGTGTTAGGTTCACTTGTCCCATCAACCATTGCTACTAACTCTGCTTTACAAATGAGTTGCTTCATAACAAGTTCGGGCCATAGGTTGGGAATTTTGGCGAGACCCATTACTCTTATTCGAGTTCCATGTGAGCTCATGAGGTGAGGGAGAAAATTATTTATAGTTATCTCGCCAATTCCTATCAGATTAGTTCGATGAGAAATCTTTTTTCTTTTCTTGGTTCACTGGTTCTTGTGATTGCAGTTAAGTGGCCTTCTCTTCTAGAGACGGGGGATTACGGGTTCCCATTGTTCCCACATGTCGTGTTCCTAGTCTTTAGCCACGTCCAAGTGGCCTTTTCGTCATAACACAGTTTCTAGCAATGATTCAAATTCAATCTTAAGGCCACATTTTTACAGTTTTGCTCTACATTTAATGGCATCCCTTTAGTCCCTTCATTATTAATTGCGTCAGAAAGTTACCTCTGCCCACATCGCATCGTTGGATATGCACCATGGGAATCGCAAGATTTTGGCAACTTCATGGAGCGCGTGCGCTCTTGCTGTTTCAAAATACCAACCGTTGGATTCGTCTTTATAAAGGTTCTCTCTTACACAGCAATATTGTACTCTAGCTTCTCTCTTCTTTTGGCTATCTTGTGTTCTCTCTTCTCTGTTTCCATTTCTTCATTGTCTGTCATTGATGGCCCCAAGAGTTCCTCACACTCTTCTAAACCAGTTAGGTCCTTTAATTCTACCCATGTGTCCAGCGATCAGGGTGGCGCCAAACTAGAGGTATACATTGATTTTTTCATGGCAATCAATGGTGACTCTTGGTAGTTAGAGTCGTTGAAGGAGACTTACAAGATTCCTCAGGTTGCATAGCTCGTGATGCCTACCCCTAATGAAGGTGTAGTAGCTTTCAAGGGCTTTGCCTCCAACGTGCTGGTGAACCCCGTCATGTTCTTTAGCGGCCTTCAGCCACCGTTTTTCTATACAATGCGTGAATTACAAACCACATATAGTTGGCTACTGCACAACTCCATCCAAATGTGTGAAGGATTTTGGTATAATGCGACGTTATTTGGCATTGAGTGATGAAGGAAGTGGGGGTCAAGTTTTCAGACCACACACCGTGCAAATTCCTCCTCACTCACAATCTCCTGTGGCAAGGCGGCGACACCTACACCTTTAAGTTAATCAATGCTTTGGCTCGACTGGAGTCGCGGTATAATAGAGTGAATGGGTGGGGTTGCCGCTTCTTCTCTTTGTCTGGCATGCCTTCCCAGTTTGCGCAATATGGGGGCTTGTGGGTGATGATAAGCGCATTCACCCAACCCCCATCCCTATAGAAACATTGAGTTTCAAAGTCGTTCGCATCTAGGTAAAGGTCAACCCAAGCAACGAATACACGTGAACACAATACGAGAATAACGAATTTGGATTTAGTCTTAACAGATTCAGGTTAAAATGATTAAAATACGATTGTTAACGAGTTGATAATAGGTCAACCCCTTATGACCTATTAAGAAAATTAAAGTTATAATTATACTCTTATACCTTAAGAGTAAAATTGTCAGAATTAATTTTGGTATTCTTATTGTTTGGACTGTGATTTTAGACTTGTAGTTAGTTTTATAATTTTTATAAATATTGTGATTATAACATTTATATAAAATTATGCTAAATTTAAACAGGTCAAACTGGCTAATTTTGGGTTTGTTCAACTCATTTACATAAACGAGTTAGATTGTGTCGTGTTTACTTATTTTGTAGTATTCACTAACGGACAAAACATGTTGGCATGACATGATTCGTAATGTTAATAGCGTATTAGGGTTTAAGATTTTGACACAATAAATTTAATGGGTTGGGATTGGGCTGATCCATATAGTATAATATACATGTTTTGACACGATACGAACACAATCCGTTAACATAATTTTGATGAAGTGATGAACCAAGATGAGCAAGGTGCATTACTTTTCTAAAAAGTGATGTTGAAACACAACAACTTTCTCATAGAATTCAAAACATGTACATGGCGATATAAATTTACAAGGGTTGGGCTTATCTTATCAATAAAATTTTCAAAGGTGTTCAGCATTCCATGAGTGGGACACTAGTTTCCTTGCAAGTCCCGGAGCCTATAGGAGTCCAAGTGAATGGTGGTGGTGACCACCTAGGAGTCCATGTTGTCATCCCTGCCTCTTTGAGTACAAGGTCCTCAACTTTGAAAGTCTTCGGACACACTCCCTCGTTGAAGCATCGCTCGACCATTCTTTTGTTGGCAGTTTTTCTTATTTTTTCCTCCAGCCTAACTTCTTCTAACAAATTAAGCTGCTCCTCTCACCATCAATCATTTGAACTTTGCTCAAGGTTCTATACCTATATGTGGGGATCCCAATCTCTATTGGCAGTATTGCCTCGTGATCGTAAGTGAGGGTGAAAAGAGTTTCCCTTGTTAGAGTCCTTATTGTGACCGAATATACCCACAAGACACCTAAAAGTTCTTCCATCCAAGTGTAGTTCTTGTCGTTAAGTCTATTTTTGGGCATCTTATCAAAGTCTTGTTAGTCATCTCCACATATATGTTAGACTAGAGATAACCCAGTGACGAGGATCAAAACTCAACACCTAGTTTTCAATACGAGTTTCGATAGTGATTGGAGTCAAACTGCTTTTCTTGGTTCGATATAATGGTGTACAGGATGTCCAACCTACAAGTCATTACCTTCTATAAGATCTTTGTAATGTTGTTCTACATGATGGTTACCAACGCCTCAACCTTGACCCATTTGGTGAAGTAGTCTATAGTTACTATAATGAATTTTACTCCTCCCTTACTGAAGGGGAGTGGACCGACAAGGTCAATCCCCATTGGGCGAAGGGACAAGGTGAGGTAATTGACTTCAACCCTTCTGATGGGCAGTGGGGTACCTTAGCATACTCTTGGCACTTCTGTGCGTACTCCTTGGCATCTCACAAGAATGATAGCTAGTAATATCCCGCTCTCATCACTTTTCTTTCTAGCCCTTTCCTCTTGAGTGACTGTCACATATCTTTTCATGTATCTCTACCAACATATATTTGACTTCTTCAAGCAAAATTGATGTCAAAAGAGATACCGAGTGGCCCTTTTAGTACAGAATTCTTTCAATCAAAGTGTAGTGTGCTGCTTGATTTCTAATCTTTTTGGCTCGTTGCCTGTCATTGGGCATCTTGTTGGCGTCTAAGTACTTGATGATGTCCCTCGCCTAATCCGGAACCCCCCTTAGTATCTCTCCCACCTCAATCTCTACGACGAGCACTTCGCCAATTCAAAATATGATCTGCTCTACTAAGGGAAGTCTTCTTGCCTAGATGTTGCGCACGCCAAGTTTTTTGCTTTATGGTTTTCTTACTTCAACACTTGCTGGATCTAAAAGTACTTGAAATGACATTGCTCAACTTTTACTATTGCTAAGTAATTTTTCAACTTTTTGCTCTTCATAAAAAATTCCCCACACCTGATTGACCACTGCCTGTGAATCGACTTGTAATTCAAGTTTTGTGGTACCTAGAGACCTATCTATCATCACTTTTGAAAGTAATATTCCACTTTGTTGTTCATGGTCTTGAATGCCAACTTTATGGTATAATTGTACTCCTCGCCCTAGGACATGACGATATGTACCTCCCTCCCCCTCTAACCTGACAAGAAGAGCTATCCACGAACACTTGCCAGGGTTTCACAGGAGGTGGTGCATGTTCACTTGCTTCTGGAAAGCCAATGAACTCGATCACGAAACCTGTCAGCACTTGCTCCTTAATGGTGTCTCATGGAGCATAGTCAATGTCAAATTCTCTTAGCTCCACTACCCAATTCATAAGCTGGCCCTAGTTGTCTAGTTTTTGCACGATCTTTTTTAGGACAGTCTTAATAAGGATCCTTATTGGATGAACTTGGAAGTTGTGAGTGATCAGGTCTAATCTTCAGCCTTGTAGTATGCCTGACTAGTGTAGTAGACTATCTTTGAGACTCCATCCTCATCACGCACTATGGCCTAGGAAGCTAGTTGTGGTGAGACTGACAAGTACATGATCAACATTTCTTCGTTTCTGGGTTGGTTAAGTAATGGGGAACTCGTAAGGTACTTTTGGAGGGCATTGAATACTTGGTTGCACTCGCTATACCTTGTCTGCACCTTTCGCAAAATTTTAAGGAAGGGCAGACACTTGTTGATGGACCTTGGTATGAATCTATTGAGCACCCCCACCTATCCGGTTAGTCTTTCTACTTCATTTATGGTTCGGGATGGGTCCATGTTGAGATTGGCTTCTATTTTTTCAAGATTAATCAATTCCACGTTTTGACACCATGAATCTCATAAACTTCTTGAATTTGACACCAAAGGCACACTTCATCAAGTTTAGTTTTTTCTAATACTATCTCAATATTATGAACGTCTCTCACAAATCTTCACTCTTGACCAGCAAGTCATCAACATAAACTTTCAAATTTCTCGCCACCTATTTTCCGAATGTTTGACCAGCCACTAGTATGTAGCTCTCACGTTCTTTATTCGGAAAGGCATTGTTGTGTAGCAATATAGCCCTCGGTCGGTGATGAACGATGTCTTCTCCTGTCCTTTGAGTTCATGCGAATTTGGTTATATTTGGAGCAGACACCCATAAAGTTAAGCACACAATGACCTATCATGGAGTCAACGATCAAGTCAATATGTGGAAGTGAAAAGCTGTTCTTTGAGTAGGTTTTATTGAAGTAAGTGAAGTTGACACACATTCTCCATTCACCATTTAAATTTTTGACCAGCACCACCTTAGACAAACATTTTGGATAATGGGCCTCTTGAATGAATTTGGTCGCCAACAGGAGATCAATTCCTCAACTATTGTAATGTTCTTCTCTGTGCCAAAACTGTGGCATTTCTGCCTTACTTCCTTGGCCTTGGGGTCCACCCTAAAGATGTGTTGAATGATTTTCGGGCATATTTTTATAACTTCATGTGAAGATATCCAGACACTTAGTGAGATGTTGCTGCCTGACACTCTGTATTTCAAGTGTTATCTCAGTTCTGACCTAGCAGTGGCTTCCCACACGGCTCGAATTTAGATGGACCAACTCCAAAGGTTTGTTTGGCTCCATCTTTTTAAGTGTCTGTTCATCTTAAATTTCATCATCGACGGGGGCTCATTCAGGTGGCAATGGTAAGATGTGATCTACCATGGGGTGCACCTACCCCTTGGTACTTAGAGGCACCCTTTATTGGGTTTGCTCTTGCCTTTCTTCTGTGGCGTCTTGCCATCCAATTCTGGGGGTTTCATCTCCTTATTGGTGAGCTTCCATGTTTGTCAACAATGTTATTCCTAGCTCTCGAGTTGTCTGAAATGGGTTGTCACTAGAATACAAAATACACGTAATATTTATAATGATCCCACAATTGACGCTATTGTTAACGTCATATTTCGTATGCCTTTGGGCCAAGTTCCTACAACTAATTGGGTCTTCTGGTCTTTGGTCTACATAAACGAAGGAGAAAGCTAGAAAAGGGTAGCCTTGGAAGTTAGAGAGCCTCTGGTGCCTAAGTTAGTAATATGCTTTAGAGATTTGTGAATAATTAAAAGAAAGTCTAGAGAACTTCCTCGTAACTGGAGGGTTGCTATTTATATCGGGAGCCTTGGGAGACAGTTCGTATCTATTCCTGTGGGGCCCACGTCTTTTCCATTGTTCATTTTTTAGAGTCCTTTAATGTGAAGTGGCCTCTATGATGACATCATTAATAGTATATATAGTCTGTGTAGTGGCGTTATTAATACGGCGTGGCTTCCTAACTTATTTTATATAGAGAACTTTTTTGTTTGCCAGCCGATACTTTTTTGTTAAAACATAATGGCTCTCCTTGCTTTCTGTCCTGCTTAATATAAATTTTCATGAGTGGAGCGTTGTATGGAGGCATTAGGTTCATTATCTCATTAGCCACTATTGTTAACTCTACTTTGCAGCTGAGTTGTTTCATGAGCAAATTCGCGTCTTGGCCCAAGAACTAAAGCAAGGCCCATTACTCCCATTCGAATTCCATGTGGACTTATATAGTGAGGGAGAAATCCCCTTACACTATCCATAACAATTAATTGATTGAGAACATAGTTTCATAGTTTTAAATTTCATATCGTGCCGGCCGATACGTACCATACTGGAGCAGTGATCGATACAAAAATTAGGTCTATTTTGTACTGGCCCAGATTTCAGTCGTACCGGCCTATACCGGCCGGTATTTCAGCCGTACCGGCCATGTGTACCAAATTTCAAAATTTTACTTTTTTTTTTCATTTCTTGCTATTTTTTTTAATCCTAATTTAAACTTTATTATTTACATAGATATTTATATATAATTTATTCATATATTGACTATTATTTTAAAATATAATTTATATATGTATTTATATATACATATATATAATTTTTTTTATGTATAAACTATTCCGAAACGGTACATGAAACGGTATTGATACCGAAATATTTCGTTCCAGTGCTTTAACCAGTACGTTCACTGATACGGTATTCAAAATATTGGGTAGCAGTCTTCTAACTAGACAGTCCTCCTCCAGGATCTCCCTAACCTTTACTATAAGTATTAACCTTTGAGCATAATCAAAACTAATTGGGATTAGGGTTGTAAAAAGATCGAACCGGACCGGATGGAATTTGGTCCGGTCCAGTCCAACTTTTTAATGGACCGAAAATTTTCGATCCAGTCTAAGGGGAGAACATTTCTCCCTCTGGACCAGACCGAATGCACACACACACACACATATATATTTATATATAAGTAATAGTATATAAATTTTAATATTAATATTAATATAGATTAAGATTAGTAGTATAACATACTAATATATAATATATACTCTTATAATATTATAATATTATAATTTATAATAGTTGTAGTATAAAAGTATAAATTATAGTATATCTATATAGAATATTAATAATAACTTATAAGTAATAAGTGTATTATTATTATTTAATATATTATTACTAATTCATCACTATTCACTAACATATAAATTTATAATATACTAATATAAATTATGTAATAGTGTTATTAGTTACAATTAACCAACCTATGATGTATCACTAAATCACCATTAACTAATTAATAATTACTCTTCTTATGATTACATATAGCAATTATAAATATTAATTATTAATGTTATTTTTAACTATATATGAAGTATGATCAATGATCATTAATATCATTGATTAATTGATATGACTTATGAGAATTAAATTAACTAATCAATCTATGAGCTATATATAATATAGAATATTAGTTATAACTTATGGTATAAGTATTAAGTCTATAGGTTATAAGTTATAACTATATATTTTATTTAATATTTAGATGAAATTAGAAATTGACATTTGGAAAAGATGATTAGTTTTTATTTAAGTAGTACTAGTATATATTTAATAATTTATAAACTTAGGCTAAAAAAATATATTTAATTATTGCAAGATTTCGGATTAAATTTTGTCCATTAAATTATATGGGGTACCCTTGGACTAAACCGGACCGCTCCTGGACCGAATTGGACTGGACTGGTATGGATCGAGTCCTATTAGGTTCAGTCCAGGGTGGGAAAATTTTTGGATCACATAGAACCGTTCTACATTTTTCCCGGACTGAACCATTTACACCCATAATTAGAATTATAATGCATATATGACTATAATTATTATTGTATATTTGTGTGTGGATGGGCGTACATTAATGCAACTTATTTTATAAAGGAAATATATATTAATAGCACTAAATAATTTTTTGTCAATTAATTTAGCTGCTTTGACTACCAACTCATTTAACATGCATTCTATAAATGATGATGAGTCAAAACAATTCAAATATAAAGATAAACACAAAGCCAAGAAGATCACTCTCGGTGATACGTGATCTGTAAATTTAAATATTAAAAGTGATGTGGATAAATGTAATTCAAACTAAGTGATAACCACTGAGTAGTTATCTTTATAACCAATAATGTTTATAAATAGAAAGTCTGCATGCCTCCATACAACCACAGGAGAGCAACATATTCATCTAAACCATTTGCCAATTCTGAAGCCACTCATCACATTACAAATGACTTCTAGAATCTCAACTTGAATGCAGAACCGTATCATGGTCCTGAACAAATTTAAATCGGCGATGGTACAAGTTTAAACATCACTCATGTTGGCTCATCTAAATTGCCTTTGTCTTACAATTCCTTCTTATTGAAAAATATTATGCATGTACCTTTAGTTGCAAATAACTTAATTTCAGTAAGTAAATTCACTACTAACAATGATGTTTTCATTGAATTTCATGAGCATCATTTTTGCATCAAGGACGATGCCACGAAAAGAACACTGCTGCGTGGGAAAGCTTAATCTGGTCTATATCCCTTCCCCTCCAACATGTCTACCTCTCTCAAGTCTCAAGCACTCTTTTCCACAAGCGCTCCACTCACCACTTGGCATGTTCGCTTTGGTCATCCATCCATCAAATTAGTTCGTAGTATTGTTTTCAAATTTTCATTACCATTGTCATCAAATAAAACCGATGGTGTTTGTGGTGTTTTCCAACATGACAAGAGCTATCAATTACTATTTTCCATGTCCGAGACTGTTTCCAAATAGATCTTGTTTTCAGTGATGTATGGGGACCATCTTCTTATTTATCTTCTAAAGGAAATAAATATTATGTTATATTTGTTGGTCATTTCAGTAAATATTCATGGTTATTTCCTATCTCAAATAAATATGATATTCTATCTTTTTTTCGCTCATTTTATCTACATGTCGAGCGTCTTTTTAACACAAAAATTAAAATGGTCCAAACCGAATGGGTGGTGAATTCATAAGCCTTCATAAATTTTTTAATACACTTGGAATTCACCATGGCATCACTTGCCCTCATACTCACCAAAAAAAGGGATCCGTTGAACAACGCCATCGTCAGGTTGTGGAAACTGGTCTTGCTCTTCTTTCCCATGCATCCGTACCATATAAATATTGGGACTCCGTGTTTCAAATGGCTTACTATCTTATAAATCGCTTACCCACTCCCATCCTATCCAACATATCCCCGTTGGAAAAATTATTTCAACGAACACCAAATTACTTTCTTTTACGTGTATTTGAATGCGAATGTTGGCCTTATCTTTGACCTTATAATCATCACAAAATGCATTTTCGGTCTCAACGTTGTGTCTTTCTTGGGTATAACTCGCATCACCGTGGGTATAAATGCCTTGAACCCATCTTTGGTCAAATTTTTCTCTTCCGGCATGTTATATTCAATGAGTCAAGATTCCCTTTCAGCAAAGCTATACCCGAGTCTCTCATTGTTCCAGAACATCCGATCCCTTTACGACCCACATTACAAGTGTCCAGTTCAACTCTTCATGGGTCACAACTAGTCGACTCACCCTCTCCACCCCCTCCCGAACATCACAATCCACCCTTACATGTGTCTAGTGAACTTTCACATATGCCTATATCACCCAGACTTTCATCATCAGAGTTAGCTTAGCCCGCTGCAGCATCCAATCCTCCACTGCACTCTCATCTGATGCAAAATAGACTCCAGAATAAAATTGTTAAAACCAAACAGTTTCATGATGGCTGTGTTAGCTATACTTTGCCGAGAGCATTAATGGCTACTGTCGATTTTTCTGTGGTTGAGCTAACCTCTTATACTCATGCTTCTAAACATGTTGAATGGCGGCATGCCATGAATACGGAATTCAATGCATTACTTAAAAATGGCACATGGTCACTTGTTAAACCCCACAAGAACATGAATGTGGTGGGATGTTGCTGGATCTACAAGATTAAAAGGAAACCAAACGGCACAATTGATCGATATAAGGCTCGTCTTGTAGCTAAAAGGTATCATCAACAAGAAGGACTGGATTTTCAAGAAACATTCAATCTTGTGGTTAAACCCACTACTATTCGATTGGTGCTATCTCATGCTGTGAGTCAACATTGGTGCATCAAACAACTCGACATCACCAATGCTTTCCTCCATGGATTTCTAAATGAGGAAGTATATATGCATCAACCTCTAGGTTTCATACATCCTCAATATCCAGATCATGTATGTTGGCTTCATAAGCACTCTATAGACTTAAACAGGCACCCAGGGCTTGGTATTCCCGCCTCAGTGATAAACTTCTATCTCTCAGCTTTACCAATGCAAAGTCAAATGCATCACTTTTTATTTACAAAAGTGCTCAACTAACGATCTATATTTTGGTCTAGCAACTACATCTTTCTTGGCCATAACATTGTGCCCTGGAGCTCAAAGAAACAAACCGTTGTGGTACAGTCTAGTATGGAAGCCGAGTATTGGGCAATTGCAAATACAACATCTGAGATCATTTGACTACAATCTCTTTGTCAAGAACTTGGTATTTCTCAATCATATGCTCCTATCCTTTGGTGTGATAATATTGGTGCCACCTACTTGACAGCAAATCCAGTCTTCCATGCATGAACTAAGCACATAGAGCTGGACTATCATTTTGCACGTGAACAAGTATCTAAAAGACTAAGAAGTCGTTGGATGTTCGCTTCATATCTGAAAAGGACCAAGTGGCAGATGTATTGACGAAGCCACTATCTTCCCCATAGTTCACTCTACTCAAAGACAAGTTTCACGTGGGCTGCCCCGCTTTGTTTAAGGGGAGCGTATAAGTGCCCGCTTTGTTTAAGGGAGGCATATAAGTGATATCGAGTCAGAACAATTCAAACATGAAGATAAACACAAAGCCAAGAAGATCACTTCCAGTGATACGTGATTTGTAAATTTAAATATTAAAAGCGATGTAGATAAATGTAATTCAAACTAAATGATAAGCACTGAGTAGTTATCCTTGTAACCAACTATGTTTATAAATAGAAAGCCTGCATGCCTCCATACGATCACGGGAGAGCAACATATTCATCTAAACCATTTGTTTCTAATTACTGTTTTACATTCGAATTTACCACACATGACAATGTACGAATGTACTCGTCAAATTCCATAAATTTGATCTTTTAAAATACCCAATGGATTCAGCAATTTCTTCTTAACCTTCTTCTCCACTATTGTACTCAAACCGGGCTTCCACCCCTTGCCTGATAATTGCCTACTCATACATTCCGGCCTCCCATCTAAAATCTCCGGCACAAAACTGATCTTCTCCATCCTCTGATCGTGGCAGCTAATTTCCTTCTTGTGCATCACACGAATCCCATGTTTGTTCCCTAAATCTGTATGACAGATCCGAGCAAACAAAGGAAGAAAGCTTGGCGAAGATAAAATAGAGGGCCTCGAACGCCAAAGTAGTGAATTTGCGGTCAAAAGAATCCGTCGAATTTCTTCACTAGACAATGCAGCAGGCCGCCTCCCTTGCTTAACAGGAAGCATTATGTAAATCTTTTTGGTCTCTAAAATATTGTCAGCTGGCAATGGAGTTGGCCTGATCTTTTGATTCACAGCCGAGTGCAACTCAACCACAACATGTTGCGAGTGCTCCAACATAAGCTCAGCCGCGGTTAATGGTTTATCAAATTCATGGACGGTCATGCCATCCGATAGAATAATTTTGCCAGTGGCATTTGATGGTCGATATGTGACATAGTTCCCCATGGAAAAGAGAGAGAGAGAGAGAGAGAGAGAGAGAGCGAGAGTTTTAAAGGGATCAGTGTTCGTACGTTAATTGTCAAGGTGTCGCAGATGATCAGATCATTAAAGCATCATGTGCATATGTTGCATTTTTTTTTTTTTAAATGGTGTTGGTTTAACTGCTCCAGTTTGTGTTGGCCATATTAATGGTGGACTCGATATTAATTAAACTTGGTACTTAGATGGGGTCGTTGGCTTTGAGGTGAGAGTACTGGTCCAAGATATTGACAATTTGACCTGCTCCTCATTGGCACTCACTATGCTTTTAATGATCTTGGGATCCTATATATATATATATGTGTGTGTGTGTGTGTACTCCTTTGTAGTTTGTAGCCTGTACATGATACTAAGAAAAAGAAGTCAAGGACCGGTTCAACTGTATAGTAGTCCACTACATTAATGTCTTTGTAAGGGTAACTGTACATTAAATTAATTAATTGAGCTTCCTTAAATCATACATGATGATGAATTAATAATTGTTCAGCTGTCCCAAGTCCTCTTATAAATTAATTAATTTCCCATGTAAATGTAATTAATTTTGAGTCCATATGTAAATGTTTTCTATTGAGAAGCCTTTTTTAAATTCTAATCTAAGAACTAATTAGATAAAAGAAAAGGAAAGAAAAGAATATATTAATAAAATAATATTAAGTAGCATTCGCCGTCCATCAATCAAATAATCTAATAATCTCAAAGAAAAGAATATATTAATCAAATATAAAAGTTTCCATTAAACCTTCGTTCTGGCATAGATACGGGTAACGATATATATTTGTAAAGAATATAAGTGTTGTACAATTATTTTGAAATAAAGTTAGATTTATTATTAAAAAAATTAGTTTTTTATGTGACCAATTCCGTATTTACTTAAATTTTATAAAATAATTCTACAATATTAACATATTTTACGATTTCAAATATATATATTTTTAAGTAATTAGCAAGCGGATTGTTTATATATATATATATTTACTAGTGAGAGACCACGTGCCAGGCACGTGGATTTTAATTAATTAATAAAAACTATTTTCTTATTTTTATTACATGCAATTTTTTTAAAACTTTATTTCTTTTATATTGATTAATGTAAAAAATATTTTCTTAACTATTCAACTTGTTTGTTAATAGATTATATTATATAAGATTATTATATTAATTAATATATTAAGTGATTTAATAAATAGGTAGACATATCTAAATTGTGAATAAAATATATTTTCTTATTTTATGGTAATTATATTAGATATTAATAAAACAATTTTTTTAGTAAAGGTACTATTATTAAAACAACATCAATATGTTAAAAAATAATAATAACAATATTAGCATTGTTATTACTCCTATAAAAAAAAATTACATTGTTATTACTATCAGATTTATTAGTAATATAAATGAAAGGGATGAAATTAATCACACCTGCCAAGCATTTATGACAAAGGGGACAAAAGGACCAATGATGGGACTGAAAGGTGAGTTGATGGACATTGGGAGTAGATGAGAAGAAAAGCAAGACGGCAAGGGAAATGAAGTTGACTGTGACACGCAAGATAAAGATCTGCCCCGATATTTCACTTGGCTATAAAAGGATTGGCCGGCTAGAACACAGGGGGCTCTCTTTTTCTTCTTCAACCTGGGGCTTCCCCAGACTACGCCAAAAGCACAAGGCGAATTCATCTAGATGTTCATTTATATTACCCTGTACAGTGAGCTATGAGAGACTGTAAAAATCCCCATTATAGTGGATTCTCATCCCCAAATACCCGTGGACGTAGGCATTCGCCGAACCACGTAAAACTATGTGTCCATCTCTCTTTATTTCATCTGTTATCGCCTATGCACAGTAACACCGGGATCTCGCCGGGAGCCCCAAATGACCTCAAACACAGCCCAACTCGCACCGGTGGGTTGGAAATAATCATTTCTCTCACACCGACCCATTGGCCGATTTTTATGGCCTTAACAGTGGCGCCGTCTGTGGGATCCTATCATCGGTAGTGAGAAAATAATAATTTTCTAACCCACTGGATAAGTGTATTCGACCGACCGACTCAACAAAAATTTTCTCCAGATGAGTCTCGGTCGGATTTTTCCCAGCTCGGTCGGATTTTTCCCAGCCAGCTCGGATTTCTCAGCCAGCTCGGATTTTTCAGTCTGCTCGGATTTTTCTCAGCTCGCTCAGCTCGGTCGGATTTTTCCCAGGTCGGTCGGATTTTTCTCAGCCAGCTCAGATTTTTCTCAGCTCGCTCAGCTCGGTCGGATTTTCCCAGCTCGGTCGGATTTTCCCAGCTCGGTCGGATTTTTCTCAGCCAGCTCGGATTTTTCTCAGCTCGCTCAGCTCGGTCGGATTTTCTCAGCCAGCTCGGATTTTTCTCTGCTCGAATTTTCCCAGCCTGCTCGGATTTTTCAGTCTGCTCGGATTTTTCTCAGCTCGCTCAGCTCGGTCGGATTTTCTCAGCTCGCTCGGATTTTCCCAGCTCGGTCGGATTTTCCCAGCCTGCTCGGATTTTTCAGTCTGCTCGGATTTTTCTCAGCTCGCTCAGCTCGGTCGGATTTTTCCCAGGTCGGTCGGATTTTTCTCAGCTCGCTCAGCTCGGTCGGATTTTTCCCAGGTCGGTCGGATTTTTCTCAGCTCGCTCAGCTTGGTCGGATTTTCCCAGCTCGGTCGGATTTTTCCCAGGTCGGTCGGATTTTTCTCACCTCGCCCAGCTCGGTTGGAGTTTTCCAAGGTCGGTCGGATTTTCCTCAGCTCGGTCGGATTTTTCTCAGCTCACTCAACTCGGTCGGATTTTCCTCAGCTAGCTCGATCGAATTTTTCCCAGGTCGGTCGGATTTTCCTCAGCTCCCAGCTCGGTCGGATTTCTCTCAGCTCGCCCAGCTTGGTCGGATTTTTCCAAGGTCGGTCGGATTTTTCCAAGGTCGGTCGGATTTTCCTCAGCTCGGTCGGATTTTTCTCTGCTCGGATTTTTCTCAACTCAGCCAACTCGGATTTCTCTCAGCCAGCTCGGATTTTTCTCAGCCATCGGATTTTTCCCAGCCTGGATTTCTCTCAGCTCGGACCAGATCCCCTCATCTCGGACTTTCCTTCCTCACATTACACTCCATCCGCTTTGAGCACAATTCAATGAACTCAAACATTTTCGTGGGAGCTCGAGGACATGTCTATCACAGACACCATCTCGGATTTCGACTCAAATTACCATCAGATAGGCTCACACGCCCCTCGCCTCATCCAGTCACATAACTTACACACAACGCACCCATTGTGCCACACGGAACACAACATTCGGGAGTCAATGCTTAGGATCTCACAGGTCCACGACTCCTCGCTCGAGAGTCAACGTTCAGAAATTCATGACCCGACCTTCGACACTCGAAAACTTTTTCCACAGACAAAAAACACATCAGATTGTCTCTCTTACAATACATGAATTTATCTTTGTACTAATGAATTTATTACCTGCAGCATGGGATGTCAGCATGCAATCACATCCCGCGGGGTCGGTCTATCCACCTACGCGAAGTAACAGTAACTTCCCGCCAGGCCTCACGCGATGTAGCTTCCCGCGGAGCCCTAGGCGATGCACTCCCGCCAGGCCTCACGCGATGTAGCTTCCCGCGGAGCCTAGGCGATGCACTCCCGCCAGGTCTCACACGACGACACCTCCCGCGGAGTCCTAGACAATGCACTCCCGCAGATCTCACTCGGTGACACCACCAGACGGGTCTTATACTACGACGGAATAGGCTTTGTGCCTCACCATAGCGAAATCTCATCGACAACTCGTGGAAGTTGTCAGATCAACCACATCCTGCTCAAAGGCTCGCGAGGTTGTATGGCCATCCGCAACCTACAAAAAATCCACCCACGCGAAGATTACTAAGGTCTCCCCTTAACCTAGCTCCACAGCTACATTTTACACAATCAGTATTTTCTCGGGATTCAGGATACGAAACTACAAAATTCCCATCAAAGTATCTTTGATAAGAATTTGCGGGGTACTGAAAGGGATGAAATTAATCACACCTGCCAAGCATTTATGACAAAGGGGACAAAAGGACCAATGATGGGACTGAAAGGTGAGTTGATGGACATTGGGAGTAGATGAGAAGAAAAGCAAGACGGCAAGGGAAATGAAGTTGACTGTGACACGCAAGATAAAGATCTGCCCCGATATTTCACTTGGCTATAAAAGGATTGGCCGGCTAGAACGCAGGGGGGCTCTCTTTTTCTTTTTCAACCTGGGGCTTCCCCAGACTACGCCAAAAGCACAAGGCGAATTCATCTAGATGTTCATTTATATTACCCTGTACAGTGAGCTATGAGAGACTGTAAAAATCTCCATTATAGTGGATTCTCATCCCCAAATACCCGTGGACGTAGGCATTCGCCGAACCACGTAAAACTATGTGTCCATCTCTCTTTATTTCATCTGTTATCGCCTATGCGCAGTAACGCCGGGATCTCGCCGGGAGCCCCAAATGACCTCAAACGCAGCCCAACTCGCACCGGTGGGTTGGAAATAATCATTTCTCTCACACCGACCCATTGGCCGATTTTTATGGCCTTAACAATAAAAATTAATATTTATTAATTATTCTGAGATGTTACTTTTTTTTATCAATAAATTATGTTAAATAACATTATTACATCAAATACATTAAGTGATCTTTGATAAATAATTCACTTTATAATTATATTAATAAACTTATTATTGCTAACAGTTAACTATTACATGTAAATAAATAACTAAATAAAGAACCAAAAATATTTAATTTAAGAGAGGTTCTACGTTTACATACGCGGGATCCCGACTTGGATCCCGCCTATGTAAATTTTTTTTCTCTCATTTATTTCTTTTAATCATTTTTAAACATTTAAAAATAATTTAAAAAATTATAATATTATATTAAAATATATTCTTAACCATTAAATTAAATATATATATATAAAATACAAAAATCATAGTCCGGATTTCCAGTCAGGAAATATTTCTCTTAATTTAAAAGAATGAACATGAAAGAAAGGCACAAGTGTCGTCTGAATGTAAAATGTCTGAATGCTCCATCAACACGTCTTTTAAACATGCAATGTAAAAACTAAAGCTTCAATGATAAAATACCTTTAAAAGTTATGGTAAAAGTAGAAATATGCGACTTAATTGAGGTCTATTAAGGCGAAACTTCTTTCAAACATGCAGTGAAAAGCAAAAAAAAAAAAAAAAAGGAATTTGAAGAGTTGCCTTATGCGAAGTGGGTTGACATATACGTGACCTTAGGTGGAAAGAAGTCTTGAAATAAGATTGGGGTAAAATTGAAAAAAAAATCTTGTTCAAGTGCCTGCTATGTAGAAGTAATGTGCACGTTTACTTAATTTTATATTATATTAATCTATATATTTTTTTATTTTTTTGATTAAGTAATTTTGATCTATATGTTATATCTTAGATCTTATAATGTTTCATGGCACAAATTTAAACTTTTTCATAAGCTGAAGATCCCAACAAATTTAATTAACCCAGAGTATAGTTTAATTGTAATGAATTAATCCATAAGTGGAGGGACGGCCGCCGCCCCCTGTCTCACCACTAAAATTATGTGAATGACCCTACCACTATTATTTTAAATTCTGTATAGTGACTTGTATAGTGACTTATATCGTAACTTGCATAGTAATTTCAAGACCTATAAATAGAGGCTTCAGTTGTAATAAAATTCATAAGAAAATATAGAAAGAGAAAAAAAAGTTTCAGCTCTTAAGAGTTTCGGAGAAAGTTTTTTATTTCTCTTTTGTAATAATAATTTCTTTATTTAATTTTATAACACGTTATCAGCACGATAATTTTACCAATTCTGAAGTTAGTGGTCTTATTCCTTTATAAGTTTTTCAATATATTATTTGAAATCTTTAATATATTTTATTGATGATTATCTGTGTGAATTTATAAATATATTTTCTGAGATACACATATTTATTTATTTATATGTATAGAAAATGGCAAATCTTACAAAATTGGAATTTGTTGCTCTTGACATATCTGGAAAAAATTATTTATTCTAGATACTTGATGCTGAAATTCATCTTGATGCAATAAACCTGGGAGAAACTATTAAAAAAGGAAATTAATCGTCCTTGCAGGACCATGCTAAAACAATGATTTTCCTTCGCCACCATCTTCATAAAGAATTGAAAACTGAATATCTTACAGTAAAAGATCCCTCTATTTTGTGGAACAGTTTAAGGGAGAAGTATGAACACCAGAAGACTGGCATCCTCCCAAGAGCTCGTTTTCAATGGTTACACCTGAGGTTGCAAGATTATAAAAGTGTTAGTGAACATAATTCCGCACTTTTTAAAATAAACTCAGTATAAAATTATACGGTGAGAAAATTACTGATGATGATATGCTAGAGAAGACTTATACTACATTTCATGCCTCGAATGTACTCCTGCAGCAGCAGTATCGAGAGATAAAGTTCAAGAAATATTCTAAACTTATATCATGTCTTCTAGTAGCTGAGCAGAACAATGAATTCTTATTAGAAAACCACTAGTCACGCCCTACTGGCTCAATATCATTCTCTAAAATGAATGGTAATAGGTTTGCATCATTCCCAAAAGTGAATGGTGCATCATTTAGAAGAAATCGGGGACGTAAACGTGGTAGGAGAAATTATAGAAATGCTGGTTCCAGAAGTGACAACATTAAAAGGGATAATAATACACTGTATCACCAGAAGTGGTACAATTAAGAAATGGGTAAAAATCCCCAGAATAATTCTTCAAAAAAAGTGAAGAGGTGTGTCATATATGTGGAATGACTGGACATTGGTCACGTACCTGTCGTACGGCCAGACACTTAGCTGATTTATATCAGACTTCTATTAAAGGAAAGAATAAAGTGTATGAAACAAATTTAGTAGAACCATCAGATGATTTATTAGATTCAGTAGATCTAGACGTTACTCATCTTGATGTCTCTGATTTTTTTAATCATCCTGAAGGTAGTATTGAACATTTAATTGGAGATGGAAGTGTTCCACTCAACTAATATATTTTCTTTCTATCTGTAATAAAAATTGTATATTCTGTAGAATCATGGATCACATTGATAAGCTTTTTATCTCTGAATTGAATGATAGAGATATATGTCTGGCTGACAATGCTATAACTCACACAATTTTCAAAGAAAAGAAATATTTTCAAAATCTAACACTAAGTAAAGCCTATGTCCATACCATATCAAGTTCATCAGATTTAATTGAGAGCTTTAGAAGAGCTTATATTGTGTTGCCTAATAGCACCAAATTTTGTATTGATAATACTCTATTCTCTTCACAATCCAGAAGAAATTTATTGAGTTTAAAAAATATACGTCGTAATGACTATCATATTGAAACGACCAATGAAGGCAGTAAAAAGTATCTTCTTATTACTAAAACAATATCGGGCCAGAAGCTCGTATTAGAAAAACTGTCTGCTCTATGTTCTGGATTGTACTACCAGAAGTGCATTGACCCGAAAGTATTTATGACTTGGCATGATCACCTTGGATATCCGAGATCTATAATAATGAGACGAATTATTAAAAATTTGCATAGGCATTCCTTAAAGAATCAAAAGATATTTCTACCCAATGAATCTCCGTGCTCTGTGTGTTCTCAAAGTAAGTTGATTATCAGATCATCTCCCTCAAAAGTCATTGTTGAATCTCTATTCTTTTTACAAAAAATTCCCGGAGATATATGTGGGCCTATTCATCCATCAAGTGGACCATTTAAATATTTTATGGTTTTGATTGATGCATCTAGTCGATGGTCACATGTTTGTCTGCTTTCCACTAGAAATGTTGCATTTGCTAGACTTCTTGCTCAGATAATTAAACTACGAGCACAATTTCCTGAGTATCCAATTAAGACCATTCGATTGGATAATGCATGGGAATTTTCATCTCAAATTTTTGATGATTATTGTATGTCAATAGAAATAGATGTTGAACATCATGTTGCCCATACACACACACAAAACGGTTTAGCTGAATCTTTGATCAAAAGGCTTCAACTAATCGCTAGACATTTACTTATGAAATCAAGACTACCTGTTTCTGCTTAGGGACATACTATACTTCATGCAGCATCTCTAATTCGCATTAAACCATCTGCATATCATACATATTCTACATTACAGCTTGCATTTGGTCAACAACCAAATATTTCTCATCTTCGTACTTTTGGATGTGCTGTATATGTTCCAATTGTACCTCCATAACATACAAAAATTGGCCCTCAATGTAGATTTGGGATATATGTTGGTTTTGATTCTCCATCTATTATTAGATACCTTGAACCCCTTATAGGGGATATATTTAAAGCACGTTTTGAGGATTGTCATTTTGACGAATCTAATTTTCTATTAATAGGTAAAGAAAAGTCAGTGCCTGAAGCACGACAAGATATTACTTGGGATAATAAGACCCTGTCTCATTTTGATTCTTCTACAAATGAATGTAAACGGGAAATTCAGAGGATTATTCATTTGCAAAATATTGCAAATCAATTACTGGATGTATTTATTGACACTAAAAGTGTAGTAAAATTTTATATTCCTGCTGTTAATGCTCCAGCAAGGATTGAAGTCCCTGAAGGACAAATTGTCAAAGCAGCAATATGTAAATTTAAAACACGCCTGAAGCGTGGAAGACCTATTGGTGCAAAAGACAAAATTCTCAGAAGGAAAAGAATACAAAATGAATTTGGTGTTCATGAAAAACACGTATCCACAATTCAGGCTACAAAAATAATTGATACTCCTAAAGAGTTCAAATCTTCTATTCTAGAACCTCTTGAAGAGAAAACTCATGAAAAGTATAAATCTTCTGAAAAGGGACCTCCTGAAAAGGTGTGTCATGAAATATTTTCCTCTGAAGAGGAACAGGTACCTGAAAATAATGAGATTTCAATATATTTCATGAAAACTGGAGAAATTCTGAATAGAAATAAAACTGTTGTCGACAACATATTTTCATATAATATGGCCCTTGATATTACCACAAGTAATGAAGAAAATGAGCCAAAAACCGTCGAAAAATGTCGATGTAGAAATGATTGGCCAAAATGAAAAGCAGCTATTGAAACTGAATTAAATTCGCTAGTAAAACGAGAAGTATTTGGACCTGTTGTCCAAATACCAAAGGGTGTAATACCTGTTGGATATAAGTGGGTATTTGTACGAAAACGTAATAAGAAAATAAAATTGTGCGGTACAAAGTACAGCTTGTCACACAAGGTTTCTTGCAAAAACCTGGGATTGATTATGAAGAAACATATTCTCCCGTTATGGATGCAATCACATTTAGATTTCTGATTAGTCTAGTTGTCACAAAAGGATTAGAAATGCGGTTGATAGATGTGGTCACTGCATATTTATATGGATTCTTAGACCATGACATATATATGAAAATCCCTGAAGGATATAAAATGCCTGAAGCATCTACAAGTACATTCAGAAATATGTACTCAATCAGACTACAAAGATCTTTATATGGATTGAAACAATCCGGGCGCATGTGGTATAATCGTTTAAGCGAATATCTATTGAAAGAATTATTTGAGAATAAACCTATATGCCCATGTGTTTTTATTAAGAAATCAGAATCCGGATTTGTCATTATTGCGCTTTATGTTGATGATTTAAATATTATGAGAACTCCTAAAGAGATCTAAAAAACCGCTATATATTTAAAGAATGAATTTGAAATGAAAGATTTTGGCAAAACAAAACTTTGTCTCGGTCTGCAGCTCGAGTACTTGCCAAATGGAATTTTTATTTATCAGTCCATGTATACTGAGAAAGTCCTAAAACATTTTTATATGGACAAATCTCATCCGCTGAGTACTCCAATGATTATTCGAACACTTGATGTGAAAAATGATCCATTCCTTCCTTGTGATGACGATGAAGAAATTCTTGGTCCTGAAGTACCATATCTCAGTACAATTGGAGTTTAGATGTATCTTACAAATTACACTCGACCACATATTACATTTTCAGTTAATTTGCTTGCAAGATATAGTTCTGTACCAACTCGAAGACATTGAAATGGCATTAAACATGTCCTTTGTTACCTTCATGGTACAGTTGATATGAGATTATTTTATCAACGTGGTCCAGAATTAATTAGGTATGCAGATGCAAGTTATCTTTCAGACCCATAAAGAGGTAGATCTCAAACTGGATATTTATTTACTTATGGAGATACTGTCATATCATAGAGATCTGTTAAACAGACACTATCTGTTACTTCTTCAAATCACTCAGAGACCAGTGCTATTCATGAAGCAAGTCGAGAGTGTATTTGGCTGAGATCAGTTATTCAACATATCCAGGAAAAGTGTGGACTTCCCATGATTAATAATAGCTCAACAATCTTATATGAAGATAATACTGCTTGTATCACTCAAATCAGAGGAGGATATATCAAAGGTGACATAACCAAACATATTTCACCTAAATTCTTTTATATTCATGAACTTTAAGAGAAATGTGAAATTGATGTCAAGCAGATACGATTTAGTGATAATCTGGCAGATTTATTCACAAAAGCGTTACCAACTTCCACATTTAAGAAGATTGTGCATAACATTGGAATGCGAAAACTCAAAAATATTTTGTCATGCACTTTTCAGGGGGAGTAAATGTGCTGATTGTACTCTTTTTCCTTTGCTGAAGTTTTATCCCACTGGGTTTTCCTCTACAAGGTTTTAATGAGGCAATCTTAAAGCACTTGTGGATACATAAGAAAACTGTACTCTATTTCCTTCGCCATTGGTTTTTCTTCCCATTGGGTTTTTCCTTGACAATGTTTTAACGAGACAGATTATTTATGGGTGGTCATTCAAATGGGAGTGTAATGAATTAATCCGTAAATGGAGGGACGGCCGCCGCCCCCTGTTCCACCACTAAAATTATGTGAATGATCTCACCACTATTATTTTAAATACTGCATAGTGACTTGCATAATGACTTGCATAATAACTTGCATAATAATTTCAAAGCTTATAAATAGAGGTTTCAGTTGTAATGAAATTCATAAGAAAATATAGAGAGAGAAAGAAAGTTTCAGTTCCTAAAAGTTTCAGATAGAGTTTTTTATTTTTCTTTTGCAATAGTAATTTCTTTTTTTAGTTTTATAACGTTAATATGATTTAAGTATACAAATTTATTGTATAGTTTAACCTATTTTAAAAAAATATATGGACTGGACTGAAGAGTAAATCTAGCCCAAACCATATTCACTACGCAGCCAATCCCATTTTTCTCGTTTTTGCAAACAGCCTAGCCTATATCTCTCATTTTCCAACCTTTTTATTCGTCATACGGCACCGTTTAAGGACAATTATGAACAAACCCTACTATTTTTTCTCTGTTCTAGTTCTTCCCCTCTGTCGACACCATCTAGGCTTCCAAACATTCCTCTTAGCCGCATCAACACCAACGAAATCTCCCCGTCTCTCACCACGAGGTTGCACCGATCAACAATAAATTCCTCCTGGTCACCTGTTGTGCAGTAAACCTCTCTCTCTCAATATTCTTACACTCGTCGCGGGAGTAGTAGTAGTTCTTGCGGCTCAGAGTCTCAGACGGGGATTTCTCCTCATCAAGTGGTAATCACCAATTGTCTCATTTCTGCTTGGGGGTTTATAAATTCTTGTTTGCAGAAATGGTTGATAGTGATGTTTGCTGCGGATTCGGATTCAGGGAGTTTTTCTAGGAGTGATTCGGATGTCGATAATGCATAGCCTTGAGGCATCTAATCGAAAGGGTTTTTCAGGAGTAGACTTAAGTGGAGAGCTGGATCATTTCCCCATTTGGAGATGTTGGGTTGTGCAGTAAAGGTATAACTTGTGCTATAATTAATTGCCTCCAGTAAATTCCCTTCTCAGTTTTGTGTTATGTCCTGAATTTTTGAAAATAATTTTGGTACAGGGGATGTTAAACTTGGAAATGTGTGATTTGTGCAAGTTTTTTAATTGTTTTAAGCATTTGGATGATTTGTAGAATAGGCATTTGGCTATAGAGTGACGTCAAAAGGAGCCCTTGAGTACAGTGAGAAAAAAGTAGATCAGATGGTAGGGAACTGTAAGTGAAAATAAATTAGGTATTGGTAGAAGAAACATTGTACACAGTACCTCCGCATTAATACATATGATTTTCTTGGAGGATTTTGTGGTTCAATTTATCCATATTGTTAGGTGTGATTCTCTTAAGCACCATCACAAGAGCCTTTCCAGGAGCCGTTTCCACTTTTGATAGTCAAGAGATTCCAATTTCAATTCTTGCAAGTTTTTAATTCCTTTAACTGTTATGTTCTTCTTTACTATTGAAGTATCTTGGATTCTAATGCTCTGTTATGCAGTTGGCAACGCAACCTTATGCAAACTTTCATGTTAATTTGGATTCTAACTCATTAAAACTTTCTTGCATCGCCCTATTTGTTCATTCTAGAATTCTAATTTTCTAAGCTTGGTTTTCTGTACTTTTGGGTTTTGTTGAAATCTGATTTTTTTTCCTTTACTTTTCATATTGATTTGGATAAGTACATTGATGGGTTCCAATTCTTATTGGCATTTTTTGTAAAGGTACTGCAAATTTGAGATGCCTTAAAACCCAAATGACCCAGATGACCTCATGGTGCAATGTGAGGAGTGCTAGGATTGGTAAGTTGGTGTAGGTTGTTATTTTACTATGTTTTTGTTTTACTCGTATGGACAATATCCCAAAATGATGCCACTTTCCTTCCTTTGTAGAGTTTTTGAATTTTTGTTCCCCTTCCTCTCTTAATTAGGTGTCTTATTCTTTGTACACTTATTGAGCAGTTGGGGTTTTTCTTTTTTTTGAGATGGAGCAGTTGGGTTGTGACCTTAGTGATTTAGCTTATCTAAGAAAACATAGATAAGTTACATTAAAATATAGATATAAAAAATAAGAAAATATTTATCTAAAGAGAATGCAGGCAACAAAAACCTACAGGAAATGCTAAAATATTGCCTCAGATAACCTAAATAATATATATTGATAAGTATGATAAAATATTGCCTTAGAAAACCTAAATAATGTAATAACATGAAAGGAATACCTTGTAGTGTATCAATAAGCTATTCCACAATGATTGCTTGCACTTTGCTTGGAACTTAGAAAAAATCTGAGAGAAGTGAATCCTTAGAAACAAGACTGACAGGAAATGAATATTTGAAGTTTATAAAATAATGATTGAACCATTAGATAAATGACAAAACAGAAGAACATACAAAATATGTTTTGTTATTTGAAAGTATGCTCTCAAATAACAAAACACAAGAATAACAAAATAGGAAATGAAGTAAACAAAACATTAACAAAACATAGAACAAAAAACCAGATTTGAAAAACTAACAAAACAGAAGAACATCCAAAAAAGAAAGAAAAAAAAGGAACAAAAATAGGAGAAGGTGCATGTGAACTATACAGGACAAGGAAAAAACCAGGTCAGAAAATAGGAAAAAAAATAACAAATAATAACACAACCAGGAATAAAAGAATATATCACAACCAGAATATATTTATGAAGAATATATATATATATATATGAACAGAATAAATAAATAAATAAATGTAAAGAAGAAGGAAAAATGAGGTACTTATGGTTGGGGATTTTAAAATTGTCAACTGATGGGAATGAGGATGTCCTTCTTCACCTTTTCAATTGAGTTTTATGTTGAGAATATGTGAATTGAATAGGAAGAGGCGCGGGTTATAGAAGTCTTATTTGAGAATATGTAAATAGGAAGAGGCATGAGGGTTAGAGATTCATGGTTGTTTGCTGTCATATTTATTGGCCTTTTTTTTTTTAAACGGTTTCTGATATTTAATATTTCACAGCCATCATTAATTATTTTAAAGCTATCAATGAGGCACTAACCGTACTTAATTTTACTGTATGCAGAGAAGTATTCAGGGCTTGACTTCCCAATACACGTGCTACGATGTGCATTGATGTTGAGGCATCTTCATCAGGCCTACTTCCAAGATATAACATTAATTCCCAATACAAAGGCTATAATAAACGGAAAACAAATGCCATAATAAATGTACGGGAAATGTCAAAAATTACTATTCATAATTGAAAAAACAACATTTTCTATTAAACCAATACTTTTATGGTAGATAGTCACCTTATATATATAAAAATATTGTCACTACAATAGTATCGACTTATATTTTTGACACTAAAAGTCTACATTTTCTTATCAATATTATTTGTCGTTTTAAATCAATCGACACAATGTGGTCACTATTAATGATTTTCAAAAAGTTTTTCGGGCTAAACTGTCAAATGTCACAAAAAAGTATTTTCGTTTAAATATATTTGATGCAAGTATTAACTCATATCGTAAAAACACCAGTCACTGATAGAAAAAATACATTTGCATCAAAAATATGTTGTCACTAAATATATACATATATAAGTCAAGAAAGGATTTAATTTCATGTTTATTTTATGGTTATAAAATGTATTGCATAATAAATTATTTTTTGTGTTGATTAAGACGGTCACGAGTCGATAGTCAATGTGACGCAATAGGTGTATTTTTGGGTAAATTATGATTGTGATTGAAATTTTTTTATCGCAAAAAGGGTGGTTATCAGTAACACTAATTATTTGACAAATGAAAATATCTCGCAAATAATAAAAATTCTAATAGATATAAGTTTATTGGAGCAATATTAATTACATTTGCGATTGTGTTGTATTGTCAGAACGTTTGAAAAATTGCTTTTGGTCCTGTGAAGTTTTATTATGATAAGGTTAATTATATTTGTGATCGTACTGTATTGTCAAAATATTTGAAAATATGCTTTCGGTCATGTTAAGTGAGTTCATTGTATCTGTAAAATTAGTGGTAGAAATCATTTTTTAGAGCCATATATTTTTGTCCAAAGGTTCAAATACTGTAGTTTCATATATAAGTTGGCTTAAAGTAGTGGTTTTTTCACATGTGTTTTATTGTTATTCCTCTTTGCGTTTGTTATTGTTGTTATGTTTAGTTTTTTTTTTTTTTTTTCATAGCCACTAACAATACCATACTAAATTCCAAACATATATATAAGATCAATGCATATATTGAGAAAAGGGATAAAGATAATACTAGAGATCATATACTAATTCATATGCACATCAGTTAAAGTCATGTCAAAACCATACATACCATGTCAACGCCTTCGTCCACGCTTGGGATCAGATGCAAATTGAGACGTTGAGGATAAATATCGCAGATACATTTACCCTTCGTTCATATGTTCTTATTGAGTTATGAGTTCACTTAAAAATACGGTTTAGAAAATTTTCTTTCCTTTCGTAGCGGTTAAGGTCGAGCCATATTATGTTTGGCAAAAATTAGAAATTTTCACCACGAGTCACATGAATTTTTTTTTTTTTTTAAAAACTATACAACCCAACATTAGTACTTAGTCTACCACACATGCATTGTTTCCAGTTCTTAATAAAAGCATTTCCCCAAAATAACGGGGACCAAAATAGATAACCAAAAGATAAGCATCTACTAGTGATAACCCCCGACGCCCGTCCTTAAGTCCGAGGTTCATCCTTCACCTCCTTCACTCTTGGACCATATAAAAACCGCCCTAGACCCATTCTTCCAACACGTAGAAGGCCGGGTCCCAACTCGGGTGAAGTATAAACGCGATTCAAAAATAAGGATCCGTCTATACCCATAGTTAGGCAATAGTGTACAGTGGCAGTTTCCTATATACTGGTGGCCCGCCGCCTCGACCACAACCTTGTGTCTCATATCGACTATAAACTAGGCGTATATCTCTGGGGTCATCACATCAAAAGGCGGGGTAGTCACCAGATCATTAGAGATCTGGGGACTCGTCGCTAGCGTCAGACTCGTCGTCAAATCCATCACCTGCAACCACTTCTTTCGTCTCAAACAAGAAACAATAGTAAGAAAGTAAAATGGGTTAAATTTCGAGAGAAATCTCAGTAAGTATACAAACATTTGAACTAAAAACATCTCAGGCATATAAGTAAATGAACCATAAACATCCGTATGCACATGCAGACAACACTTGACTCATGCACATGCTCATGTAAACCTTCTTTAAAATCCAGTTGTCATTTTG
Source organism: Platycarya strobilacea (assembly GCA_036898215.1). Lineage (NCBI taxonomy): Eukaryota > Viridiplantae > Streptophyta > Magnoliopsida > Fagales > Juglandaceae > Platycarya > Platycarya strobilacea. The sequence goes on along the minus strand of CM072555.1, from coordinate 18,933,948 downwards.
TTTATGTTCATATATTCACATTTTGGAAAATGCCATTTCCATCACAATTCATAAAAAGCAACCCTTCTTCTTCTGTTTGTATCTTTTATTTCTTTTATCTTAGGCGCCACTTTCCATATACTATTCTGTTTCTTCGTGGCTCGAAAGACCCTCTTGTCATGACTTTTCATATTTGGACACCTCACGGTTCCCCTACGTACCGTGTGTTCCCCGCTAATTACCCCAGCACCCGGCGACCGTATCTACCCAAGCCGCTATGTTACACGTTTTCGCTCTTCGTCGCTCGGTGACTGTTTGCCCACTGAGTGACTACAATCCATATTCTTTTACCGGTGAGGCCGATACCTACACCGCCCATAAACACCCACTAACTTTAGGTACGAACACACTCCGGAATCCCTAAGGGAGCCATACATGGTCTGTCGATAGTTTTTCGTCGATTCAGGGGTTTCACTCGACTTTACTCAATTTTGAGTGAACATGGAGTTTTATTGGGACACTACCCCGTCCCAGCTTTTGAGGTTCTTTTAAACTCATTTTCTTTTCTTTAGAAACATTTTGACTCAAGATAGAGTTTTCGTGATGTATGCATGGGTTATGAACTATAATGCAAATTTCACGCCTAATACCCAAGATGAACTCGAGTGCACATCCAAACACTTCCGCTCACTAACCAAAAACCTTGATTGCTAGTCCCTCCCCACATGCCTTCACCCATGATGGGCTTGCATGTAGGGTAGGGTATTCGGCCCCTCCCATTTAGGGTTTGGGCCAAAGCCTATCCCCCACTTTTTTTCCACTCATTATACTTCAACTACAATTTTTTTTTTATTCCTAATTAGATCCAATGATTTCTTCTTTCCTTTAGGTAGAAACCAGATTTTCCACCCTACTAATCAATTTCATATCTCTTTCTTCAATTTAATTTTTTATATTTAACTTCATATGTTAAATAATCATTGATTTAACCCTCTAAATTCCATAGCACCAAACCTATCAAATTCGAATCATCGTCTATTTAGACCTAATAAGAACACTCAAATGTTATATTTTTGATTTATCAACTCAAAAGAATATCCATAGATTTGATATCACAAAATAACACATTTCCTCAACATTATGATATTTCCTCCAAACACACATGCATCACGACCTTATTACATATTGTCTTTCTATATTCCATGCTTACTTATCCGAGTTAATCAAGTCCTTAATGTGACATGAAATTAAACCTAAAGAATATAATCTTTCAAGCAAATCACCACATGCTCAAGTTTTATCAACTTAAAAGAGAAAACCTTTCCAACATCACATCATACCTTAGTGATCATGCATATAATACTACACCTTTAATTATTCCCCTATTATGCTTTCCACTCTTCAATTTCTAATGTCTTGTTCACTTAATCATCCATTCCAAACTTTATCAAGTCTAAATACTATATTACTAAGTTTATTTACACAATCATTTCATGCCAAATAATCTCTATCAAATCAACATACCATGATATAGCAATACAAGTAGCAACCAAACAACCATGATCATCCATTTATATTCAAGAAATGTAAGAGTAAAATGAAGGCACACTTACAACTTTCTTTCAGTAGTTTTAGAAATCTGAAAATGTAAATAAAATATTATATTAGATTTGTTATAGTATTGAGATTAAAAGAAAAATATTTACTAAGTTTCAAATCCTAAGTGGTGTGTGTTCTCTTTGAGTGTTCTTAACTTTGGATTTGATCAAGGAATGTCTTACCTTCTTCTAAGAAATTTTCCTTCAAGAGTTGCTTGATCCTAGCTCTAATAGGCTTGATATTCTTTGGTTTTAGGGGTAAAAAGAAATGAAGCAAAGATGAGAGTGATGAGAGCTTGAAGGATGCTGAGAGGTGCAAGTATGGAGGGTGTGTGTATGTGCAAAATGGAATGGAGAGCAAGAGGCCATTCGGCCATGAGGTTTTCCCTAAGCCTTGTCACTCCATTCGCTATGCAATGGTGTGACTCTTGAGGTATTTAAAGGTGTAATTTGGACTTCCATCTCTAGGGCATGATTAGATCCTAATCTAGGCAACATTTGAGTGGGGTTTTCTTTTCCCTTTCTTCTTGGATGGCCGGCGCCCCCTTTGGATTTCTAAGCCCACTCATCACCTCACACCACTCCTCACACACTCCCACATCACCTCACATGTCACTCAATGGATCTCATGATCCAATTCTTGGAGGAAGAGCATGGAGGGGTTCGATTATGCCCTCCCATTGCATACCGAAACTTATCTTCCAAGGCATATCTCATTCCTTTCTCCTATCCTCCAATCAAGCAAGTCATCACTTGTCTCACTTCACCTTAAACTTGTACTTGTTCTCAAGTGAGATCTCCTAGAGCCTTGAGCTTGGATTTGCTAAAATCTCAAAAAATTTCCAAATGAAGCCCACGGCTTCTTCCTTAGCCATGTCCCCCATTTGGTTGTTTTTTTTTTTTTTTTTTCATCCACTTCCTCTTCCCAATGCCTTCACTTCTATCTATCAATTGTCCATCAACTTGTCACCCATCACACTTGACCCATTCACCTAAATCTTGAGAAGATCTCCTAGAACCCTCCACAAGGTGCACGGCAATCCCACAAAACCGCCCACCACTTTGCTTCTTTTCTTTCCTCTTCCTTCTTCTCCTTTCAAGAAACCACTAGTCAAAGTCTCAGCTACTAACAATTTCCAACTTTCTAACAACTAGTCTTGGAAGACTTCTTAAAATTCTCCTTGACATGTGTCCAAGAGCATGTGCTTGTTGACTTGTGAACTCAATCTATGAGCCCTTGGGGCTTTCCTAGTGTGCCCTTGGGCCTCTTAACCATTCCTAAGTTAATTTTCCTAAGTCCAAGCCTTCTCTTACCCATTTGATTTATCCATATTATTATTATTACCATATAATTCAATTTAATAATAAGGACTCAAAATCTTTGGTTGTTACATACCACATTGGTATATCAACTGTTCATAGGACAACCATGATGAGTCTAAACCTATACATATGAGGAGATAACCATTATAGAACTAGTAGTGACAACAGAGCAACTAGCAACAAGATGATACATATCATCCTAAAAACCATTATATTGTTCTAAAGACATCTATATTGGTAGCAACAAATAAGATGCGACATAGCATCCAAATATGTTATTAAGAAACCCTCCATGCACATCCAACAAAAAGCAATACCTTGAACACAATGACGAGACAACCTCATGCCTACTATCATTTGTAATGCTAGCGCACAATCCATGTAGCTGAATGTTAAACAATGGAACTCATGTATTTCTTAAGTCAAACATTCTGAAGGTTGCTTCTATCCCATGCTTGTTGTTTGGTAATTCCACAACAAATATCAATAATTTGTTACATTCATTCTAGACAATATGGTTTGTAGGTGTTCTTCAAATCTATAATTAAGTCCTAACATGAAGTAGTGAAAGAGAGACTTAGATTACCTATATTAAATAACAAATATCACCATTATCCCCCATACACATCATTTGCACTCTTAACTGCACACTCATCAACACCTAGTAAGTTCACTAATTGAAAATAAATAGATCATTTGCATCACCTTCAACTTTCCTATTGTTTCCATTTCATTAATAATTAAAACTAATTATATATGAGTATTGATTGTTTCACTAGCCACTTGGTTAACTTTGTTATTTAGATGCAAACTATTATGAAAAAACTATATGTCCATGCAAAACAGGCCATTTACACATACTATAATTAAATATGCATGAGCCAAAACCAAGAAATAACGGGAAAAAAATATCTAGACACAACAAACACAGTTGGATAAAGTTTACTTGTCCATCTACAAACAACAACACCCTTGGGATCCATTCAATTTGTGTTTACAATGGTTGATCCATCCACCTTCTCAAAATTCTTAGATCAATGCTCATAAGGCTCTGTATTGGTACCTACTCTCCACTCAACCCTTCCCTCCACTAATAGCTCCTTCAACAAACTCTTCTAGAAAGTGTTGTCTCCCACCTATTTCCAAAGCCACCATGGCATCTACGAAAGGTTGGCCATATAAAACAAAAAACTGCTAAGCACCATCATGAAAACTCAACACCCAAAGCCTCTAGATGAGACTCTCCTTATGTAAATTGATTATGTAACATATTTAATTGAAAGTTCATATACCTCTCAAACCTATCATGATTCTCCAATATAATATTCAGTTATTTTTTTAACTTATTAACTTTTATTATGTAAAGACAACCATCTCCTGTTGCCACCCCGTTATTAACAGCACATACACAAGAAAGTAACATCTGTCAATACCCTCTAAATATAGGTACTTTATAGTTAAAAGACGATAATCATTTCAACTGTGCACATAAAGTCATATTAGAATTATCCCTTATTTAATCATGACTCATAAAAAATTATATTTGTAATAAAGGTGTGAAATCCAGAACCCAGATTCAAAATTTTCTTAAACTTTTTAAAAAAAAAAATATTCAGAAGTATTAATAAATATATAAAATTTTAAACTGGATCGAGTACAAACTGGCTCAGATGAACAGGCCTAATTTGCAGTATTAAGATATTTGTGATTTCTATCATATTAAATCTTGTACATTTCTTTTTAAAAAAATAAGAAAACTTGGAACGTACATGAATTTTTTTTTAATAATAGACTCCATAGTTTATCAAATAAAGTATTTGAAACTTGCAGAATTATTATATCTAGTATTAATCTTTATTGATTTTATAAAGAATGGCATATTTTTGCTCGGAGAAAATATATAATAATTGCAAGCAAGAGCTAGGGAACTCTTTCTCTAGTTAACAACCACTTTCGCATTTTCAAATTTCAAGTTTCAAACCAAGAAAAATCAAGCTTCTTTCTCATAATATATTATTGGGGGTCAAAACAAGGCTATAATTTCACTGTCAAATAACTCAAGTCTGAAGAAGTCTCTATGTAAGTGGTGGCGGTGGATATCATGATCGACGGTATGCAATAACTCTGTTGATCTACCATATATTGATCAGCTCATAATTCTGTTCGTTTAATTTGTTCAGTAGCTTGGAAGCATCGCATGCTTCTGAGCATCTATTGTCTTCAACTCAACAACAATAGTGGAAGAAAATACTTCAAAAATTTAATATCTTACATATTCTGATTTTTCCAATCCAGTACATATAATTAAGGGAAATCAATAACAACCAAAGAGAGACAGTTTGTCTTCTCAAAAAGCCTCGTAAATGGGCTCCAAAGCAGGACTCCACCGCCTATGGTGGCGAGCAGGAAGGCCAGAAGCCTCACCTCCCAAAACCTCACCCTCACCTTCTCTCGACTCCATCGTCATAGCCGGCGAAACCTTGGAACCACTTGGCTTTAATTTTCTCGCTTTCTTCTTACAAGCTAAATCTATGATTACCATCTCTAACTCGGAAATCCTACAGTGAACCCTACCTGAGGGTACCAGAAAGTAAACCTTTCCCCCCAGTAGCCCGTCGTCGGCCCGGATTGCCGATATGCGCCGAGTTCGACGTAGTTCCTCCACCAGAGCAATGGCCTGGCCGGGGTGTTCCAACATGAGCTCCCCGGCCTTAACAGGGAGCTTGACTTGCTGGAGGTTACCGTCAACATCAAAGAGCTTGGCTTTTTCAGAGTTCGATAAACTAGGAAAGTATAAGCAAGAAGTATAGTTCCCCATTTTGGGTATTCACACACAGAGAGAGAGGAGAGAGAGGAGGAGGAGGTGCGACTTGCGAGGATTGTGGGTTATGGCTGATGGGAGCGATGAGAGCTGGGGGGGGGGGGGGGAGTGAAGGTTTTTGGTTTATATAGCTTTTGAAGTTGGAAGAAAAAGAGGGGTCAAAATGGAAGACTGTAGAGGGAGTCAAAAGTAGGAAAAGATCCAACTTTGTAATCTCTGTTTTATGACTCTTTTATAACTATCCTAATATTTATGTCTTTAACGAAGTTTCGTATCTTGCCAAGAGAATAACAAAAAAAAAAAAGACTGATATTTTGAAGATAGTGTCAAAAACGCGGATCATTTATGTCCAGTTGGTGTTGGGATTGGGCGTGGCCGTGACGCTCGGAGACATCTCACTGTAGTTTGAGGGGGTGGGGTGATGTGTGGTTGCCCTTAAAATTTCCTATGGTGAAAGGTTGTTTTGATTCTCTTGTTGGAGGTGGGAATGTACGTACAAGCACGACAGTAGACATACCGATTTGATGTCTGTGGGGGATGATCAAGGATTCCACAACTCCACTACATGCCACTTTACTAGAGACAGCAATAATATAATCAACGACGTTTTGTGGCTGTGCGCTTTTTAAGGGATGACATTAAGGTTTTTTTTAGGTCTAATTTGAATTTGTAGATAAAATAAGTTAAGATGAGTTTAATTTATTTTTTAATATTATTATTATTTTAAAATTTTAAAAATATATATTAAAATTTAAAAATGGTGTATTAAAATTTGAAAAAAGTATCTAAGAATTTATATTTTTGTATAAAAAATTATAAAAATATAATAATGAAATGGAAATGAGTTGAAATGAATTCAAACGGGACCTTAATTGTGGTCTAGACTTGAGAAGCTTTGGCATCATTACGGACAATATCAGCCTCTTACAACAACCAAAAAATGGAAAATATCTAAACATGTCACAGTTGGATTAAAATTAGTGTGATTCTTGGACATCAAAATATGGGGGGTATCAATTTATGACTGAGCATGTTGGCCGGTTCGTGTGGTGAAAGAAAGATTGACCCCGTAAATTACCCTAATTCTTTACCATTTGGTGTCAAGGGTCAAACCGAACTTGGGGATTGGGCCTTGTTGAGGTAGTTTGAGAAGCGCTACCTTGATTCACCTGCCCGGCCAACCTTTGGAGACCGCAGAGAATTCCCAGTATTTTCAATTTTAAGTCTCATTTGACCATTTCATTCACCTCAATTCCATGAAACTCAAAGGGGGAGATTCCTGCCACGCAAAATGATACTTGCCTCATTTGCAATTCACAAGGAAAATGAGCACGATTTTACATATTCGGGAGGCTAGACAGTCCAAAGTACTGGTCCTTTTGGCAAACAACTAAAATTTTAAAGACAAAAATAAAAAAAATAAAAAAATAAAAAAAATAAAAAATAAAAAACTAGAAATAAGAAACATGAAACGAATGCCAGCTATTCTATAAGGCGACTTAAACAATTACCTAAGACCCCCTAATAAAAAAGATTCCCCCCAAAAATAGTCTTAAGTAGATTTTTTTTTTAAATAATACATCCAATTAAAAATATTAGTTAGGTCAATAAGAGAACATCAAATGTATTAAATAGATATTATATATATTGTTATTAATTAAAAATACTAGTTAAAAAGATAGTACATAATTTTAAATAGTAACTTACTTAGGCAAATGATAGAAATTATTTTTAAATAAAAATCTAACGTAAAAATTAAATTAGAAATAAATTTATTTATTTTTATTATATATATAAAAAAAAAAATCTTAATCAAAATTTTATCCTTAAATCCCCTAATCTATTGAGCCCGCCTTATGGACGCTTTTGTATCCTCTTAACTGATTCCAGATACAACCAGAAACATCAAACAAATACAGTTTACTATTTAATGACTTATCACAAATACGTAGCAGATTAAAAAAAGTCAAAGAACAAATTACAGCGCCAATAAGATTTGCTACCACAACTAAACTTAAGAGCGGTGACATTAAAACCTCCTTCCACACATATCCAAACACAATACATCCAATTTAAAGCCAATTTGAGGTAAACAAACAGGGTAATTAATACAAGTTTTGGTACCTTGGGTGTGGTTTGGTGGGACTTCCAGGTACAGGGGACAGTAAATATCTGGCTGACCACTAGCCTATTTGATGTACTGAGAAAGCCACTTAAAACCATCACCATACCCCATTTTCCTAACGATGCTGCACATGAATACCTCCAATGGACGGACATTAGAGTCTGCTAGGTTTACCTTCCCTTTGCCAGTGGTAAAGTTGGTCAGGCCAAGATGGTATCGCAACTCAACTTCCGAGGCGGCATATGGTATATCGATCTTGTTTCCCAAAATGAGGAAAGGGACGTTAGCAAGAGCCTCGTCAGAAAGGAGTGCATCCAACTCCTTTTTTGATTCCGCAAATCTCTCCTTGTCATAGGCATCCACCAGGTACACCACAGCATCCACCTGTAAAATGAAAAACCAAATACTATAGAACCAGTACATGTTGCTAGTTAAAACATCATGTGAAGCCCAAATAAGGAACAGATATTTCAAACTATATTTCTGGGAAGCGAGAAGGCACAACCAAGATGTAAGACATTACAAAAGCACATCCAAGGTCGGACTTATCAACTCATGATCAAAAACACTGCCACATGTGGTGTAAGACTGTAAGTAGTTAAAAATGATGAAATTCAGAAAAGCACATGTGACCAGCACATGTTGGTAGTCAACACATCATGTCAAACCATAATAAGAAGCAGAAATTTTAAAATTAGAAGTCCCTTGCAAGTGGGAAGGCAAAACCTAGATGTAAAACATGACAACATCTCATGCATCAAGGTCTCATTCGTCAATTTATAAAATGCTGCCACAAACAGTCTAACCTGGTAGAAAGAATCATAAGGATTGAATTCCAAATTTGTTTAGCATTTTTTTTGTAACTTTAAATGGTATGTATTTCTATATACAAACTACAAGTGTTTAAGCATAGGTAGGTACGCAAACATTCAAATATTGATAGATGGTAAACATGGTAATCTATTTCGTACAACAGATTGCAATAAAAATTTAAAACAAGAACATGAGACAAGAAGAATCTTATTGTTAACTGCAAAACGACAGCGTGGTGATGGATAGCAATATATGACTACAGAAGGACGACAGGGGAATTAAATCTTAGTTTGTTTTTTCTTTCAATACAAAAAACAAAAGGAAATTCTATACAAAAGAAAAAAAAAAAGAGAGAGATAAAGCAATTACATTTTTAATGAGGTATTCAGGGCTTAATACCATTAATAAAGGTCTAAGTATCCATGCCAAATGAAAGGATAAGCACAACATCAAATTAGTAAACAATCAGACAATGTATTGATTGTTGCACTCGACAGCTAGCATAGGAGGATAAAGAAGAATGAGGACTTGATTGAGAGCACAAATATTGGAATCTAAATGAACCCTCCCCGAACAGGAATACGCGCACCCACAACTTATTACCATACCCCAAGTTAAGGAAAATGGGATTGTGAGGGCAAATTGATATTATCAAAACATGGAAAACCTAGCCAAATAATTACAAATTTTTCGCAACATTTGAAACTAACTCTATTAACTGTACAACTACGTGAAAGCAACCAATGAAGTTAACTTTAGAGCAAACATTGGGAATGGTTAACACAGTCCATAGCCACAACACTAGCTTGACTCTTTGCATTATTAAGCTTACTTTGGCATAGTAATCCTTCCAGACTCTGCGTGCGATCTGATGCCCTCCCAAATCAAATGCCTTGAACTTGATTTTTCCAATACTCAACTCCTCCGAGGTAGGATACTGTGTCGGCTGATGCTGTACCAGTCTCTGGAAATCAACAAAGAACGATCAACATTGCAACACAAATTAATAATAACCAAAACCAACTTTGTTCAATTGGGGAATTGAAAGCACAATTGGTCAAGCACAATTAGTCATCCACTAATTTGAAGCTTAAAAAATCATATGTTTGGCTTAACTAGATATTCCACTAAGTACTGAAATCAGATTAAGCTTTATGTTTATTTACACATACACATGTACTCCAAACTATATATGTTTGTATGTGTGCGTGATTAAGTTTCTGAATTTGCCCAGGCAATCCATCAGATCCTCGATTAAGGAAACGACGAATAAACAAAAGTCCAAAGTTAAAAGGGGCATAATCTTGGAGAAAATAAGAAGAGAAAGCGAACTTCGTCCTTCAACATATGGAGCAAGGTAGTCTTTCCGGCATTATCGAGACCTAGGAACAAGATCTTCGCCTCCTTCTGCCAGAGACCGAGCGAGGCCAGGACTCCGTAGAACCAGTCCAGCAAAAACATGCTGCTGCTGCTGCTGTCTCACTCTCTCTGTGTCTCTCAGTTTTCGGATTGTGATTTATCTGATCGGGTCGGAGTATGAGAGCGAGGGAGAGAACCGGAACGTCCAGCCGATTGAAAATCTCTACGAAACGCCCTGGAGGAGAGGATTGATTGATACAGAGTGTGAAGACAAAGCAGCGAATATGTTATCAAGTGAGTGTACAATTACCAGACCCTGGATCTGGCTGGTCGTGTGGAAGATGACGTCGTTTTGAGAGACACCATAACAATTAACAGCAACAGAAGGACTCGCCTTTGTGCTTTGTTTGATTTTACCGGCAATTGCTGGCTTTTTATTATGGAAAAATATGGGCAGAACCCGTGCGCGGCACATTAAAGTAAAAGAAAAAATAATAATAAATTATTATTATAATTGTGAGGATGTGTACCGAAGTGCTGCCTCTAGCACAACTCTTTTATTATTTTATACTGCCAAACTCATTTTTGTACACATTTCTTTATTATTATTATTTTTTTGTGATGAACCCAAGATTTTAAGTCTCATATCTATATATAAATTTTGATGATAACAAATAATTTTTAAAACTCAAAAATCAAGTTGTCTACACATGAAAGGAACTAAATACATCAAAAAATCAAACATGAATAAGAAAGAAATCAAATCTACAAATGAATCTTATAGATTATTTTTGTACATCTCTTGATAAAATTAGAAATTGGATTAAGTTTCTAAATTACTCTTTTTTTTCCTCATAAAACATCAAATTACTTTGTTCACATATGCAAGACATTTTTAAATGTCTTAATTTTGAAAATTATGTTTTTCACATGTGCATAAAATCATCAAACAAAATAATTTCAAAAATTATAATTTTTTTTTATAAAAACTTGAATTTATAAGATGATTGATTATCATATTTGACATGTGCATATCTTGTTTGAAAGTCTTGAAGGGAGATGGTGTGTTTTTTTGACAAATGCAAAAGGTAGATGATTTTGTTTGAAAATCTTAAAGGGTGGTTGTATATTTTTTTGATAAATACAAAAGATAGATGATTTTGTTTGAAAATCTTAAAGGGTGGTTTTGTGTTTTTTGACATATGCAAAAAGAAGATGATTTGAAAAATAAATCATGCTCATTTTGTCACGTATGAAAAGTAAAAGATTAGGTTTAATTTTTTTGAAAAATGAATGGAGTTGTCTTTGACAAATGCAAAAAGAAAATGTTTTTATTTGAATTTTTTGAAAAGTAAATAGTATTCTTATTTGACATGTGAATTTTTTCAAATTTAAAATTGAAGACTCATTTGCCTATAAATAGCTCACTTGAGTTTTGCAAAAATCACAACAAGAGTTTACACATCTATTGCTAAGTTTTGCATTATTCTTTTAAAACTCCCATTCTCTCTTTTCTAAAATTTTGAATTTTAATTCTTATTCTTTTTTAGAGAGATAGAGGTTGAGCTGTATTGTTTCTATCTCACTTATTGAGAAGTGTACTTTGATAGTCTACCCACTATCAACTATTGTATTTGTAAGAGGGTCCGTATAACCCTTGTGTGTGTAGAAGATATTTTACACAGGGAATAGTTGAATCACCAAGTGTGAGGTGATTGGAAGTAAGAATGTGCGTATAACCCTTATGTGTGTAGAAAGTGTTTTACACAGAGAATAGTTGAACCACCAAGTGTGAGGTGATTGGAAGTAAGAGGGTACGTATAACCCTTGTGTGTGTAGAAGGTATTCTACACAGGAAATAGTTGAATCACCAAGTGTGAGGTGATTGGAAGTGTAGATGGTGTTTTACATGGATTCTTTGGAGCGGTGCTGCTCAAATGTGTAATAGGTTTCTATCTTCACCTAAAGGAGATTGACTAGTGAATTTGGGATTCTCAAGGGGTGGCTTGAGGCGAGAACGTAGGCAGTAGGGCTGAATCTTGTAAAAATACTGAATTTGCTTTTTCTTACCCTACTCTTTATATTTCTTACTGTTTTATATTCTATTAATATTTTATATTGTGTATTTGATTTATAAGTATTAATTTTTATAATATAACCCGATTCACCCCCCCTCTTGTGTTAGTCATCTGGGTAACAATTAGTATCAGAGTAAGAACTCTATTATAAGATTAATTATCTATTGAGTTAAGATTATATGGCTAACATTGCAGCTACATTCGGTGAAGGTCAATCCAGTACTCGGCCTCCGCTATTTTGTGGAGACAATTATACTTTCTGGAAAGTTAAAATGAGAATATTCCTTCAGTCTCAAGGTCATAAAATCTGGAAATGTATTGTAAATGGGTCTTATATTCCAACAAAAACTGTTGATGGAATAAAAGTCAAAAAGGAAGAGGAAGAGTTTGATCGCGAAGATGATAGATTTATACTGTGAATGTAATGGTTATAAATTTTCTATATAATGCTCTCGATGGTAATGAATTTATCAGAATAATGACTTGTAGGATAGCAAAAGAAATTTGGGACAACTTGGAAATAACCTATGAAGGAACTTCGCAAGTCAAAAAATAAAAAATTTATATTCTTACGCATGAATATGAAATGTTCAAAATGAATGATGATAAATCTATCTCTTCTATGTATACTCATTTTACTAGTATTATAAATAGTTTGACATCTCTTAGTAAAGTTTATTCCAGCTTGAAAATAGTAAGGAAAATTCTCAACTACTTGCCAAAACATTAGGAATCAAAAATAACGGCGATTCTTGAAGTTAGAGATCTTAAAAATTCAAAATAAATGAACTCATCGGGTCACTTATTACCCATGAGTACACATTGAAAAGAGGAGAAGAATAAGGAAAGCAAAAGAAGAGCTTGGCACTCAAAGTCGTTCCTCATGAAAGTGAAAGCAATGAAGATAAAGAAAGCGATGACTAAGAGATTGCAAATCTTTATCTTTTGACTAAAAATGATCTTGAGGTAACAAATTTCCAAAATATTGAAAATCCTTCTTATGAACAATTGCAAAATATTTTAGAAGAAGTATATGAGGAACTTGAAAAATTGGGTATCAAGTATACCATTTTGAAAAAGAAAAATTCTTCTTTAACAAATAAAATTGATGTTTTAAGAAAAGATAATATAGTTTTAAAAGATGAAAATGATGAGCTGAAAAAGAAAGTAGCTGATTTAGAAAAGATTGTTGAAAACTTTACAAATGGAAAAAAAATTTTAAAAAACTTCTTGGTAGTCAAAGATGTGTTTTTGATAAGGTAGGCTTGGAATACATGCCAAAAGAAAAACTCAAACCCTACAAAAATTTCTTTGATAAATCGATTTAATCAAAATCAAATTTTCAAAATTTTTTTCATAAAAATAGATTTTTCAAAGAAAAATATTATTACAATCACCCAGGATTTTCAAATATGTCATATGTTATTTGTAATTTTTGCAATAAAAATGGTCATAATTATCATACTTATCCTATTAGAAGAAAACATACAATGACTATTAGGGCTATATGGATACCAAAAAATCTTGTTTTTTCTAATACTAATAAATAAAGGACCCAAAGAACTTGGGTATCAAGAATTTTTTTTAATTGCTTTTGTAGGTATGCATAAAGTATTTTACAGGTAAAAATAAATGGTTTTTAGACAACGGATGCTCAAGATACATGACAGAAGACAAAACTAAATTGATTGACTTTACTTCTAAAGAAAAAGGATACGTGATATTTGGAGACAATTCAAAAGAGAAGATCATGGAAATAGAAGGAAAGATCATCAAGATTTAGTACAAGATGCAACCAAATAGTGGAAACATGTGAAAAATCATCTAGCGAAATAAATTCTAGGAGAACCTTCACGAGGTGTAAGTACTCGATCATCTCTTAGAAATATTTGTAATCACACTTCTTTTCTATCTCAAATTGAACCCAAAATATTGATAAAACACTTATTGATAAATCATGGATTCTAATTGTGCAAGAAGAGTTAAATCAATTTGAAAGAAATAATGTATGGACACTTGTTCCTAGACCTAAAAATTATGCTGTTATTGGAACAAAATAGGTTTTTAGAAATAAGAAAGATGAGTTTAGAATCATTATTAGAAACAAGGCTCGACTTGTAGCCCAAGGTTTCAATCAAGAGGAAGGAATCAATTATGATGAAACGTATGCACCTGTCACAAGATTAGAAGTTATTCGAATGTTATTTGCATATATATGTTATAAAAATTTCAAACTTTTTCAAACGGATGTTAAACGTGTTTTCTTAAATGGTTTTATAAATGAAAAAATATATGTTGAGCAACCTCCAGATTTTGAAAATCATATTTCTCCTAATCATGTTTTTAAACTCACAAAAGCATTATATAGATTCAAACAAGCTCCTACAGTTTGGTATAAGAGGCTCATTAGTTTTTTTTTTTATTGAAAAAAGGTTTTTCAAGAGGAAAAATCGATACAACTCTTTTCATCAAATATGAATAGAATGATATTCTTCTAGATCAAATTTATGTAGATGATATAATATTTGGTACTACTAATGAAAATATGTGTCAAGATTTTGCTAAGAGCATACAGAAAAAATTTGAAATATACAGAAAAAATTTGAAATAAGCATGATGGGATAACTTAATTTCTTTCTTGGATTGCAAATCAAGCAAGTAAAAAGTGGAACATTCATTAATCAGTCAAAATATATCAAAGAGTTACTTAAAAAGTTTGAGATGGAAGGTGCGAAGGTAAGTGGAACACCAATGAGTCCAACCACCAAACTTGATAAAGATGAAAGCAGTAAGCTAGTTGACTCAAACGTATATCGAGTTATGATTGGTAGTTTATTATATTTGACATCTAATAGACCTGATATTATGTTCAGTGTATGTTTATGTGTATGTTTTCAATCGTCTCCAAAGCAATCTCATTTGATTGCAGTCAAGCGTATTTTTAGATATCTTGCCGGTACCATTGAACTAGGGTTATGGTATTCTAAGCACACTTCTTTCGATCTTATTAGTTATTCAGATGCGGATTATGCTGGTTGCAAAATTGATCGAAAAAGTATTAGTGGAACATGTCATTTTTTAGGTCATGCACTTGTTTCATGGTTTAGTAAAAAACAAAATTCTGTTGCATTATCTACTACTAAGGCAGAATATGTTGCTACAGGTAGTTGTTGTGCTCAAGTTCTTTACATGAAGTAATAACTTGAGGATTTTAAACTTACGTACAATCACATTCCAATCAAATGTGATAATACAAGTGCTATAAATCTTTCAAAGAATCCAATACAACATTCTCGAACCAAATATATTGAAATTAGATATCATTTTCTTATAAATCATGTGTAAAAGGGCGATATTGTATTAGAATTTACTAGTACACATGATCAATTGGCAGACATTTTTACAAAACCCCTACCAAAAGATAGACTATGCATGATTAGAAGAGAAATAAGAATGATGCATGCCATGAATATCTGCTAGATACTTTTATTTCATTATCTCAAATGACCTACAGAAACTTGAGACGTTTAGCCTCATCATTCAAATGCATTTGCTACTCATAAATCATCATGCCATCCTTGTCTAAAAGATTAGGCAATCGAAATGAAGAGGCAAGCAAGCATTTCAAATCCTTATTCTGTTGCTTTAACTCTACTGTTTTTTTTGTTTGACTCATAAACAAGTCGTTGAAGTACAGAAACAGTTTCGCTAAGCTTCTCAATTTCGTGAGTTTTGGACTGCAACTGAGCAGAAAATGCGACGATGGATGATGAGTATCGAGTTTCGAGACCCACAAGCTCGTAAATGGCGTCATGATCTGATTTATTAGCTAAATCAGTCTCTTGTTACTTCATGGCACCCACGACAGATGCAAAAATAGATTGAGATTAAGGTGAAGAATACCTCAAATCTTGATTAAGAGAAGTACTAAAGGGAAATCGACGAGCCATTAAAAATTTATAGAATGAGAATGCAAGCAAATTGCAAAGATGAGAATATTTGACGCGAAATAGATAAAGTTAAGAATTATTCTTATAGAAACGGAAATAAGAACAAGACAAACTTACAAATCTTGATAATATCTCATTTGTCAGTAATATCAAACGGATTTCAAATTTCTGCACCGAATTGCCAGAGCTAGACCTCCAACCTTTACAGGTTTTGTCGGACACGCATGGCTCCGCACCGAATTGCCAGAACTAGTCCTGCAGCTTTTGCTGACTTTGTCGGACATGGATGACTTTACTTATTCAATTTCAAATCTTTGCAACATTTAATTCGTCAATAACATCAAACGGATTTAAATTTTCTTCCGCACCGAGATGATAAAATTCGGCTCCAACCTTTGCAGGTTTTGTCGAGCACGGGTGGTTCCAACTTCTACTCTCTAACGCACTGTTTTATTTGGTTATTACTTATTATGGAAAAAAATCTTATTGAAACCAATTACAGTTCCTTTTTAATGATGCCAAAAGGGGGAGAAGTCTTATAAGTCTTATACTAGTATTATACTACCCTGTTATATATGCTATAATCATGTTTATATTTTTCTTGAAATACTAACGCATATTTTCAGGTGGAGCTTAAGTATTACTGCAGGTCGCAAATTTCTACTAAGTATTTGTCATCATCAAAAAGGGAGAGATTGTTGAACCCAAGGTTTTAAGTCTGGCATCTACGTATAAATTTTGATGATAACAAATAATTTTTAAAACTCAAATATCAAGTTGTCTACGCATGAAGGGAGTTAAATACATCAAAAAATCAAGCATGAGCAAAAAAAAAGATCAAGTCTACAAATGAATCTCATAGATCATTTTTGTACATCACTTGATAAAATTAGAAATTGGATTAAGGTTCTAAATTACTCTCTTTTTTTCTCATAAAACATCAAATTACTTTGTTCACATATGCAAGACATTTTTAAATGTCTTAATTTTGAAAATTATGTTTTTCACATGTGCATAACATCATCAAACAAAATAATTTCAAAAATTATATTTTTTTTTATAAAAACTTGAATTTATAAGATGATTGATTATCATATTTGACATGTGCATATCTTGTTTGAAAGTTTTGAAGGGAGGTAGTGTGTTTTTTTGACAAATGCAAAAGGTAGATGATTTTGTTTGAAAATCTTAAAGAGTGGTTGTGTGTTTTTTTGACAAATACAAAAGATAGATGATTTTGTTTGAAAATCTTAAAGGGTGGTTGTGTGTTTTTTTGACATATACAAAAAGAAGATGATTTGATTTGAAAAATAAATCATGCTCATTTTGTCATGTATGAAAAGCAAAAGATTTGATTTGATTTCTTTGAAAAATGAATGGAGTTGTCTTTGACAAATGCAAAAAGGATATGTTTTAATTTGAATTTTTTGAAAAGTGAATAGTACTCTTATTTGACATGTGAATCTTTTCAAATTTGAAATTGAAGACTCATTTGCCTATAAATAGCTCACTTGAATTTTACAAAAATCACAACAAGAGCTTACACATCTATTGCTAAGTTTTGCATCATTCTTTTAAAGCTCTTATTCTCTCTTTTCTAAAGTTTTGAACCTTAATTCTTATTCTTTTTTAGAGAGATATAGGTTGAGCTGTATTGTTTCTATCTTACTCATTGAGGAATGTACTTTGATAGTCTACCCACTATCAATTCTTGTATTTGTAAGAAGGTGCGTATAACTCTTGTGTGTGTAGAAAGTGTTTTATACAAGGAATAGTTGAATCACCAAGTGTGAAATGATTGGAAGTAAGAGGGTGCGTATAACCCTTGTATGTGTAGAAGGTGTTCTACACATAGAATAGTTGAATCACCAAGTATGAGGTGATTAGAAGTGTAAAGAGTGTTCTACACGGATTCTTTGGAGCGGTGCTGCCCAAAGGTGTAATAGGTTTCTATCTCTACCTAAAGGAGATTGACTAGTGAATTTGGGATTCTCAAGGGGTAGTTTGAGGCGAGAAAGTAGGCAGTAGGGCTGAATCTCGTAAAAATACTGAGTTTGTTTTTTCTTACCCTACTCTTTATATTTCTTACTGTTTTATATTCTGTTAATATTTTATATTGTGTATTTGATTTATAAGTATTAATTTTTATAATATAACTCAATTCACCCCCCCTCTCTTGTGTTAGTCATCTAGGCAACATTTTGGCACAAGATAAGATTATATATAAAACAAAAGGAAAGTTATACAAGGTCCAAATACAAATAAAATTATACCACAAAGAGGAAGGATCTTTGCTGCAATGGAAGTTCAACATTAAGGAAGTAATTTGGATTAGTGGAATATGTCCAAAAGCTTGCAATGTCATTGCCCACTATGCCAAGTTGTGCACGCATCGATTATGAGATCGATGTATCTTGTTCGCCTTCCAAACTTGGAATGAAAGAAGGTGATTCTGGATATCTTGAATGATGGGACAGATTTGCTAATCGTGGGTGATGGATTCCTTGGTTATTGCTTAAATTGTGAATTGTGAGTCCCCCTTCAAGGATGATCTCCCTGATATTCCGTTGCTTAGCTTCTTTAAAAGCCATTAAAGCTGCAACAGCTTCTCTAACATTCAGATTGACTAAATTAATGAGGTCAGTAACAACAAAGATGAGGTTGCCTAAGTCTTCCCAACAAATAACTGGAATAATGTTACCTTGTGTTCTCATTGCTACATCAAACTTGATAAGATGTTAACCTTTTGGATGACAATCGGCAATAGTAGCTTGAGGGTAGTTGATTGTTTGTTGAGCTTTGGAATGTTGTTGAAAGGTTTTGAGAGTTGATTCTACAAATTCCAAAGGGAAGGGAAGAGCTTGATTGTGCAACACTTTATTTCTCGTAAACCAGAGGCAATCCATTGCAAGAAAAGCAAAGAGTTGAGAGGAATGACTTTATTCCTTAGGAAGGTTAAGAAGTCTTCGAGGATTAATGATACACTTGACCTAGTTGAGAAAAGTTTGGTTGGAAAAGAGGGAGGTATCAATGGGCCAATTAGAGGATCTCCACAACACCCTAGAGTACAAGCAGTTGAGGAAGAGCTGAGGGAGGGTTTCTGTTTGAGCATGACACAGGGGACATCTTTTTTGGTCCTCATCCAATTGAATGACTTTGCTAATGGTAGATTTGGTGGGAAGAATGTCATGGCTTGATTTCCAAAGGAGTAACTTGAGTCGATCCTATAATTTCAACTTCCATAGTTTCTTCCAATTGAGGGAGTTGGGATTTGTAGAGTGGAGATTCTTGACCATAGCAGCATAAGCAGATTTGATAGAGAATGGACCAGAGAGTGATGAATTCATCTAGGCTTATCAAAAATCAAGTGAAATTTAAAGTTAGCCAATGGAATTTTCTGAATTTTCAAATAAGTGTCCTCAGAGAAAAAGGTATTCAAGAGGAGGACATTTTATGTTCTCGGCTCCTCCAATGTGAGCTCAGAGATAGTCATGGAAGGATCTTGGACCATGAAATTTGGGTTTGGATTAGGAATAAAATGAGGTAAGGTGGGGATCCAGGGGTCAAGCCAAACTTTGGTAGAGATACCATTATTAATTTGAAAGCAGATGCTAGATTTGATGATATCTCTGAGTTTGAGCAAACTTTTTCCAAAAGATGGTCCGTAGACTTCTAACTGGTTTCAAGGAAGGAGTTGGTACCAAGGTAGGCTTTGGTGATGGCACCCTTCCATAGGCTATTAGAACGATTAATGAGGGACCAAGCATATTTTGAAAGAAGAGCAGTTTTATAAGTGAACATACGCTTGAGACCTAGACCTGCCACAGATTTAGAGAGGCAAATAGAGTCCCAATAATTTGGTGTGAGCTTTTTGGTTTGATGATCATTGTAGCCCCACCAGAATCTATGGAAAAGAGAATCTATTTTGGAAGCTATGGATTTACGGGTGAGGGTATAGGACATGACGTAAGATGGAATGGAGCTAGCCACCACTCTAATAAGGACAGTTTTTATAGACTAGGAAAGAATCTTAGCCTTCCATCCTCAGAGTTTAGAATTGATAAGGGTGATGAGGTTCACCAGGAAAGTTTTCCTTTCATAACCATTGGAAAGAGGGAGCCCTAGGTATTGGAGTTTGGGGGTAGACTCTGTGATGAAAAAATGTTCTTGATAGTCGAGATAGTGGGATAAGTGGAATTTCGACTAAAGTGAAGAAAGAACTTTTTTGTGTTAATGCTTTGACCCAACCAGGAATTGTATATGTCTAAACAGTCCTTAAATTGGGTGGCAATTAAACTCGAGGCTTCCCCAAACAAGAATAGGTCATCAGCAAAAAGGAGATGAGAAATAGAAGGACCTCTTCTTGAAAGTTTGATACCCCTTATGCAATTTTGATGTTCTTTCTAAATGATGAGTCTAGAAAGAATTTCAGTACCAAGAATGAAGAAAAAAGAAGAAAGAATGTTACCTTATCTAAGCCCTCTTGAAGGGTGGAAATGGCCTTGGGAAGAACCATTAATAGTGATAGAATAAGACACTGTGGTGATGCACCCTTTAATCCAATCAATCTAGGTTTGTCTAAAACCTGCTTGAAGTAGGGCATTTAGTGAAGGACCACCCAATGAAGTCAAAAGTTTTGTCAATGTCAATTTTTATCACCATTTGACCCTTTCTACCAAACATTTTTCATTTTATGGAAGATTTCTTGAGCGAGAATGGTGTTATCTTGGATCAAACAGCCATGAGGGAAAGCAGATTGGAAAGGAGAAATAATATTTGGAAGAATGATTTTGAGCTTGTTATCCAGGATTTTGGCTATGATTTTATAGCAGACATTAAAGAGGCTAATTGGTCTAAATTGACTAACCTATGTGGGATTGTCTACTTTTGGGATTAGGACTAGATTAGTATGATTGAGTTCCTTAAGCATTTTTCCATGAATAAAGAAACTTTTGACAGCAGCCAAGACATCAGTTTTAATGACTTTCCAAAAGGTCTTATAAAAAAGTCCAGCGAAGTCATATGGACCAGGAGCTTGTTTGAAAGGGATTCTTTTCACAACAAGAATGACTTCATCATTGGAAGGAATAATGCATAACATGTCATTCTCAATATCAGTGATTTTCCTGGAGAAAGATGCTCAAGACCACTAGGGTGGGGTGGATTAGAGGAAGTGAAGATGGGTTGAAAGTCGTTTTGAATTTGGGAAAAAGTAACAGTTTGGTCTTGAGTCCATTGTCCCCTACCAATTTTGAGACTGTCTATGGCATTCCTTCTACGTTTGATGGTAGTTAAGGTATGAAAAAAATTAGTGTTAAGGTCAATAGTGGTAAGCCAGGAAACTCTTGATTTTTGTCTCTAAAGTGATTGTTCTCTAAGAAGCCGTTCATTGATTATTTTATTTGTTGTTGCAAGCTATAGTTGTCATTCATGTGAAACAAATTAATAGATCAAATATAATTTGACGAATATATAAATTGCTTGTTTGTTAAGTTTATAACATATATTCAGAGATTATTTGGTGATTTTTCACTAAAAATTGTAATAGTTTTTATATGTTGTCTTTCATGCTTCATAAACTTATACAATTATACTATGGGAAAAGCTTCAATCAGGATGGGTTTAAAACCCATTTTTATACCGGACCACTAAAATAACGACATGTAGACATGTCTAAAACAAGAGACGTAAATCCGAGAACAGCATACCTTCTCAACGTTCTTTCTTGTTTCTCTTCCTCTCTCCCTCTCCCTCCCCCATCCTCGATGCCAACGAACGCTGAGCTTGCGGTCCTGGATACCTCATTCTCATCTTCTTCATCAAAACAATATAGCCAACTAATCATTATCTATTTCTCTGAAACTCTAGAGTTTTTGCAGAAAATGGTGACCAATTCATGGATCTCAAGAGCCTGTATATGAATAGTTTGGTTCTTATTCTTGATTCCACTGTTGCATGAAAACTTGAAGGGACTTGGACACGGATTTTGCAGCCCCAATACAGTATAGTCCTATTCACGGGTTGGCCATTTCCTTTCATGTACTCAGAGAGGATTTCTGAATCAGATTTGTTTTTACAAAAGTGCCCACGTGGTAAAATTGATAAAATAAAGAACTCCACCAACGTTAAAAATGAAGTTGTAGTAGTTTGGAAACATATCTTTACACGTTTTCTTCAATCACTTGCATAACATTCGTCGTGGAACTGAGCTCGTTTGCACAAGTTTGGGGTTCGTCACACATCAGGTCGGGTGTTTGTTGCACTTTGGGCCACGTCAAGTGTTCGTCACCAGCAAGTATTCCCCATTGCAGGTTGTCGTTGGAGACTAAGGATGATGGTCGCAGTTGCTGTCCGAGATGAGTAAACCTAGAGAGAACCAAATCGCAGCAAGGGGGAATCAAGGGGGGTTCCTTCTCACAACATTATTCAATAGATGCAGGTGTAGGAAATCAAAAGATGGAATAGCTACGTCGCTTACAATTATTGGATGGTGCAACTCAAATTTACACCTATCCGGACCATAGGTCTACTCTTATACCATCCTTCTATTAACTCAAAACTACTAGAAATCAGGTTTTTTTAATACAATAATACCCATGTCTTCTGAGACGCGAATTCTATTATGGGAGATAACATATGACACCACTCACAAATTTAATATAAACACGATATAAAATTAGTGAATTTAGATTTAATATAAGTAGATTCAAATCAAAATGGATTGATCTGTTAAGACACGACTAATAAACGAGCCCACTTAACACGAAATCGATATGCAATAATCCGTTTGAATTTTATTTCGAAAATTATAATTTTAATAATATTTGGTTGTAATATTGATATTTCTTAATATGCTGGCATTTTTATAATTGAGATTATAATTATGAGTTTATGTTCATATTTGTTATTATTAAGTTTGTAATATTGATTTTATTATCAGTTAAAAATTTATAAAGTATTGATATTTTTTGCTAGTAGGTAGTCTTATTATTATTATTATTCTAATTATTTTAGATATTGTGGTTATTAGTAAATATATATTCAGCTTTTATGTGAAATTATGTTAATCAGGCCAAATAAATTATATGAGCTAGTTCAACCCATTTCATGAAACGAGTTTGAAAAATCAATTATAACGTTATGATCCCACACACACCTAGGGGTGAATAGGTATTTTCTAAAATATTTGACCATTTAAATCTGAGTTCTTATATATTCAAACCGTCTATAGTAAGCAACATCACACACTGGCTATGTGGCTTTCTTTTTAATTTTTTATTGCTACATGTGCTTAACTCAAAAGAAAGCAAATCCTAACTTTCCCCTTCAGAAGATTTTCTCCGTCCCTCCCCAATTTACTCTATACTCTCTCAACGCAAAAAATCTCAAGTGCATGATAAAGCAATGTCACTGTTGGCTAAGACAATGTCTAGCGGCCGTTGCAAGCCCCTCCTGACCACCAACAACCTACCCCAACCACCCTAGCTCGGATCTACTCCATACGCACGAACCCATCTCACACATGCAAGTTCTCACCCCTTTAGCCTACACCACCACTGAATACTACACCCTTCACAAATCTCTTGAAAATGTATTTCCAAAACAAAAATTAACACACACAAAAAAAATCGAAACTCTCAGCCACCTCTCTGCAACTTTCAATGAAATGAACCACTATTCACAATCAATCTCATATCTGTATTTTTTCATATTGTTACAACTTTTTCTCTACATTCTCATACTCTGGTAGTTGGATTCTCACTTTTGCAACCCTCAATCAACCTATAAACAGAATTATCATCCGCACACCACAAGCTCACGCTCAACTACACACAAAAGGCAAGAAAACAAACGATTATGTGATTGTAAAAGAAAAACTTGTCCTAAATGAAAATTGTTGTTTGTTCTTTCGTTGTGAGTGAGAATTTGATTTGAACGTGTGAACTTGCTTTCTATGAATGCTTAGATTGTTCTGATCTAGTTATGGAAGGCATTTAAAGCAACACTGTTGCTAACAATTAAAGCAATAGAGAGGAAGGTAGGAGAAAGCAACAGGGAGATGGAGGAGGTCACGGGAACAGGAGAAGAGAGTGGGGTTTTCTACTTTAGTCTGGCTCAATTTGAGGTTATTGCTTTCTTTCAGTTTTGAGCGATTTACGTATAAAACTGTGACATGGCATTTAAACTGGGTTCGCCATGTCACGATTTGTGGAGTTGGAGGGCGAGCCGGCCTAGGAATAGATTAATTCTTTAAATCTATATTCAACCAAGCAATCGATCAACTAGATCATAGTAAATTATAGTACATCAATTTTGGTAACGAAATGGAAACTCATTTTAAGATTTTCTTCAAAATCTAAAACCATTATGAGTGTAAGTCACCACCTGAATTATTAAAAGAAATTTAGTTCATTTCAATAAATTTAAAAATACTTACAAGACTTTTGAAGTAACTAAATCTGGTATGCAACATCATGAGTATCCCACTCGATCTATGTACCATGACAGCTTCAGGCCTTCGATCTTAATTTCTATAGTTTCACCACGAGTACTAACTCATATCGTGCACTCAGGCAGCTCCGAGAATCCTTTCAGCCAAAGAATATATTCACACCAATGGACTTAAAAATACTCAAATATGAACACAATATGATGGAGGTATATTTATCAAGAGATAATCAATTTTCAACACTCAATGAATCTTCTTAGGGTTTTCCAACAAAAATACAATGAATATGAAAACTTTAGCCTCTCTCCATGATCTAGGCATGTGCATTATATTTTATATGTGATTAAGGATTGAGTTGACCACTTAGAGAGTCCAAATCCTAATGAAAAAATGAACCTAGAACTCTTACTCGACTAAAGTGTCAAGCTAAATTCACTGAAACGAATTTTTTATCCAGTTGATATTGTCGAGCTCTTTGGACCTCCTAAACATTGAAATTTACAGATCCTTGTGAAATATAAATTTATGGATAATTGAATTATATTCCCAACAACACAAATTTCATATGAATTAGATAAGGTAATTGAAAGTTATGAACGATTTACTCAAGATAGGTCAATCTCACTAGGTCTTGGAATTTGCAATATTTTGCGCTTCTTGTTCCAATTGCAACCTAAACTCTCAACATATTTACGATTCAATTGGACTAATTTTTATTACAAGAACATGACAACATATTATTTATACTAGCAGGGCTGAAATGAGTAATTTCATGTAGACCCTCTTATAATTAATTCTTAAACAGGTCAAAATAGGTAACCTGATAAATCCTGTTATTTAAATGAGTCGTATTAGGATTTAAAAGTTTGACATGTTTAGTTTAACAGGTTATGTTTAGATTGACCCATATAGTTAAAATTCTATGACTTGGCAGGACAAGAAAATGAATTGCAACCCCTAAAATTTCCTAGAAGACATGCATGTGCCCAACACACCATCGCCTTCATCCTAAAGCTTTCTTTCCATGTTCGTGTGCTCCCTTGTTCATTTGATATATGGAAGATCATAGAGTGTTAGTCATGAATTGTGTTATGGATCCTCAAGACCTATAGATAGTTGGTTGGACTGGCTTTTATCATTATGGTTGTATTATATATGTAGCTGATGATGACATATTTTTGTGGCTATTTGAATGTTTATCAGCCATCCTTCCTAATCGCTTCCACTTTGTAAATAATATATTTTCCCTCCTCTTACCAAAGAGGGACATTTTTCTATACGTGGAAGTTTACGACTTTGGGTTTTATTGGCATTAGATCATGGAGTCTATTGGTTCAATAAAGACTTTCTTGTGTGTATTTTAGTAGAAAAGTGAGAGAGGAGAAGTGGAAAGAATGATATAGAGAAGCCAGAATGATACTTTTTCATTGGGTAATGAAACTAAAGAGGGAGAAGAGAATGTATGTTTTCCTGCAACCAAGAATGTCAGAGGAAGGAACTGAGGGTACCAAACTCTAGGTTTGATTATGAAGAAGAGTATTATATTCTTGAGTCATAGCATCATGCCATTCAAGAATTTTGAGTCGCTTGAGGGGTCATCTAGAATCACAACATAGGTGGTGAGACATTGCCAATTTGAATATGGAATAGTATCATCCACAAAGATACAAGGACGAAAGGATTTAGTATGAGTATGAGTGACAATCGGAGAACATGATGGGCCAAGTATAGGTGGAGAAGAAAATGGGGTGGAGGAAGAGAGAGATGAAGGATTTTGCACAAGGAGAAATGGATTCAAGAGATCGAGAGGAAGAAGACAATATAGATGGGCTAGGGGCTGATGTGTTAGGGGATGGAGCTCGGTCTGCACCAAATATAGAAGGAACAATCAAAGGCCGTTGGGTCGTGTATGGAAGTGAAGGAGAACTTGTGGGTTGTGCTGTATTGAAAAAATACATCTTGTGAGATGTGACATCCTGAATTTTTTAAGGAATCTCGTTCATATTTCCTATAGATATTATCTTTACTTATGGATTTTTGGTTAAGTATTGAAAGGGTTCTTTAAAACCTTTTATTTTTGGAATTGGATATTGGAGTGTAAAGTTAGAGGGCCCACAATAAAAAATAGATGGAAAGGCCCTTGGAATTTGGCCCTTAAGGAATTTTGGCCTTGGAAGACCTAATTTGACCTTTTGGATAAAGAGGATGCGTCACTTGGCATTGGAAATGAGTTTTTTGGTCTTTTTGAAAAAATATTAAAGTGACATTTGTCCATTATGCATTTAATCCTCAGAAGAAAAAGTGGAAGAAGCAAAAAGAATATAGGGTTTTGGATTGGAAAGTGTTAGGCGCCACTTTTGTAATGCATAAACTCTTAAATGGACACATGTGAAGCTTAGAACAAGAAATGACTTTTTAGAGTTCAAAGAAGGGTTATACATGAAAAAGACAAAAGTTAGCTTTTTTTAATGATTTGCATTGGAATACCAAGAGACTTTCGAATTCCCTAAGCTACACGCCACTCAAGTTGATTTCCTGACATTATTCCAATTGTCATCCATGCATTGGTAGAGGAAAAGTTCTAGAAGGGATATGAAAGAGGCAATGCACGGAAATTTACCATTGTAGCCTTAGGGTTTTAGCCACTATATTGCTACATGTTATGTTTTAAGTTTTTAGAAGCATAAGAAAGTGGGAAAGTCACCTACGGAACATGCATTGGTGGAAGAAGCAGCAACTTGGGAAGAGAGAAGCGTAGTGGGCGGCTAGAAGTATGGCACATGCCTACGCTACATTTTTTTTAGCACAATTTCGAGTTTCAAGGAAGATGCCTATGGAAAATGGTGTCTAAGAAAGATAAAAGGGATATTTTCAAGGGATTTACATGGGGAAACCCAAGGGGCAAAGGGGAATTTCAAGTTTTGCTTTTACTCAAAACTTTTTCATAATTTGCCACATTTCATTCATGCCATGAGCTTTTAAAAGATGAAAGAATGAAATTTTTGCACAAAAAACTACTCTACCCTTAAGAATTCGACCACTACACTCACAAGCATACTCTACATGCCACTTGTCACTTAGATTACAAAATGGACCAATAATATATCAAGGTTCATTTTGGGAAGAGAAAAAGGCACTTGGGAAAATAAAAAGATGCATGGGAAGAGGAAGAGACCCATGAGGAAAGGGAAGGAGCATGGGGAACATGTACCCATAACACTTGTCAAGCATGCAAAAGTATCTAACGCTCAAGCCTAGGGTTAGGATTCATCAAATGACCTTTTTGAACTAAACAAACATTGAATCTAGACCATTTGAATGAGCATTCCTAAGGAGCCTCTTAGGATTTTGAAATTGACAAGTAAACATTGACACTTGTCACTCATGAAGAGAATCTTTTAGATTTTTCAAGGATATGCATGATGAAGAAGGAAGGGGATCTTTGACACATGGCACCCATGTAAGGATATGCTTAGATTTTCTAGAAAAGAATTTCAAGGACCCATGCCACTTGGCAAGATTATTCTTTTCAAGAATAATTTTTAGATTTATGTTTTCTATAGCTTATCTTAGTGCATCACATGTCCCATATTCATAAGCAAAAGCGCCACTTGTCTCACATGCACCAGTTATGCCACTTGTCTAACATGTAGAGCTGCCATACGCCACTTGTACAACATGTAATAGTCAAAAATCAAAGGTCATCCACTTGGAAACAAAGCTAGAGTAAGAAGAAATGGAGTTTGGGCTATTTTTAGTATAAAAACACCCATTTATCTTTTGATTTAAGGGTTTGAAAGAAAATCATTATCTCTTCTATTCTTTTCCCCTCTATTCAAGTACACAACCAAAGCTCTAGCTACACCACATTCAAATCAAGAACTTTAACACACTACAATGGGGAGAATCAAGAGCCATTGGCTAGAATAATGCAAAATCGAGCCTCCTCTTCAAGATTTTCAACTTTGTGAGTAATCTTTCTCTATATATTTTCTTGATAGATGTTAGAAGATCATGATAATGTTCGAGTGAAAGCTTGTTCTAAAAAGAAACAAGTCAATTTATGGTGTCTTTGATGTCTATTGGTTTCAGATGACAAAAAAAGGGCTTTTGGTGTTGATAAACGATTTTACGCTTGATCAAGAGATGGATTTTTATCATGTTCTTTGTGCATATAAATCTTTTTTAAGCTTTAAACAAAGTTGTTGGTTGGATGAAGTTCTTGTACAAAATTTGAGGTATTAGGATTTATAATGTCATCTAGAGTTAGTAATACATATCGTGGGTAGTATTTGATGATTAAATATGAATTTAAGGTCGACCTCCTAATAATCAGATATTTTTATGGATAATGTGATACTTGGGAACTTAGAATAGGCTTGGAAGTTATTTTTCATGGTTTTGGTCTACAAGGAATAGATTTAAGAACTTCACATGTTCAAACAATAAAAATGCATATTTTTGCTTTGCTGTTCTAAATCTCAGGTTTTAAGGTTTAATGACTAAACATATGATGGGTGGTGATATATCTTAGATTTGGTTGTATGTTGGATGAATCAAATGAATGAGCACACTTTGGAGTTTTCTCCTAGAGCTAGATCGAGCATTTGGCTTTAGATAAGCCGATTTCAAGTATGACCTTAGGCCAAGTGCAGTGAATAATTTTAGCTTTCTTCTAGTAAGGTATTTTGAGGTTGGAAATGGGTATAAAATGGGTACTAAACAAAGTTGTAAAATTTGGAGGTATTCAATATTTGATGGCAATATTGAAGGTTTAAAACTTATTGTTCAATGTTTTAGAGTCAAGAAGGGTTAAAATGAAACTCTTGTTAGACTTTATAAGTTTAGAGTTTTATAAGTTTATGTTTCTATTGAGGGTCTTTATAATGTTAGTACGCTTTTATTTTAATCCATGAAGATTATACTTTTTGTAAGTAAGGAAAAGTGTGTAAGTAGACCCCTAACCTACCTCAATTAATATTTGTATATGTTTGTGTAAATCATTTTCTTGTTCTCGTTGCTTTACTTGTTACTTCTTGTTTGATTGCTTGAGTATGCTATCATGATCATGAATATGATTACGAAGAAAATTGTATGCTTCAAATTTGTGATGAAAATACCATGAGGTACTCCTATAAGTTTCGGTTTTTACTTGAATAAGGTTAATGGTTTTTACAACATGATGTTTCGATTTGAATATGTGTTAAGAGTTTCAGACCATAGCCAAATGTGATGATTACATGCTTTGATTTACTATGTTTTGATTTCTAAGTAATAAGTTTGAAGCTTGGAGCTTGTTAAGTGATGATTATTTATGTTTTTGTACCTATATGTTTTGACCAAGGCCCCTTTTTCATAGTTCCATGTATGTGTTTTAATATATTAGGTGTTCCATGTTATCATTCTATGAATTGAATATGTTATGCTTGATTATTTCATGCACGACATTTCATGTATCACATGTCAAATGTAAGAAGGTATATGTCTTAAGTCTCATCTTACATGCATTTGGGGAAAAAAAAGATTTTTTAAAGAAAAGTCTCTGTAAATGTTTTATCACATTTCCAAAGACTAAGATGAAGAATTACCCTAGTGGAACTCCTTATTAAATCTAAAGTGTATAAAGTCAAGTGAAACCCCCTAAGTAGAGGCAGACCTACTTGGGGGCTTGGGGGGGCTACAGCCCCCCCAAAGATTCTTCAAATATATATATATATATATATATATATATATTATAAGTTTATATATTTACATATATATAATATTAAATTATTTCTCAAATTATAAAAAAAATTAAAAATTGCCCCCCTCAAATTTTTATTAAAATTATTCTCTCAAATGTTAATACACATATAATTTTATTCTAACTTTTAACTTTATTGAAATTCAAATTTCAACTCACCTAATCTCATAATTATTTTAACAGTCTAATTCTAAAAAAAATATGATTATAAATTTATATGATTGTCAAAATTGATTAATTATACTTATATATTCACTCTAACTTGATTGTATGATTATGAGATATAGTTTATTAAAAATCTAACATCGATATATCAGTAGTTATTAGAAATTTTTTATAGTTATTCTTGATCTATAATTTTTTTAAATCACAAAAAAATATGAGCAAGTAAAAAAATTGATTTTTTTTAAAAGAATGTAGATAATTCAAAGAGTAATACATTTAGAGAGTTCGATAACGAAAAAATGTGATATTTCTATCGAGTCCTTTTAAAATTTATATATAGTACATATTTTATCGATCGCCCCCCCAAATACAAAATCCTGGTTCCGCCCCTGCCCCTAAGTCGATAAAGTATAGTTGAAAGACATCGAATGAATTCTTTTTAAAGGATGTCGGAGCGGGGTCTCACCTAAAGCTAGTAGATGCCAAGAATGGTGAAGGCGAAATATGCAAATTGCCGTATATAAATATGTTTATGATGCAGTCACCTCTACTAAAAGAGTCATAAATTGATGCGGTAACTAGCGGGGAGCACACGGTGCATATGAGAGCCATGAGGTATCCATACATGTTATATAATGACATGACAATAAGACATTTAAGCCCTATGATGTAATAAAAATGATATGATCAAAAACCTGAGTTTAAATTTTATGAACAAGTGTTAAGATATCAAAAAGAAAAAAGAATGTCTTTCACAAGAAAGTACATGATGCATATGGTAAAGTTATAAGTCTTTATTGCAAGTCTTTGAAAAATGGTCAAGTGTAATGTCAAATTCTGGTCAAGTATATAAGTCAAGTTTTCTCAAAGTATTATGTCAAGTACATGTCCATACACACATTTCATGATTTACCATTTGTATGCTTATGTTAACTAGTATATGTTATGCGTTTATTTGCTGAGATTTTTCGAAATCTCATTATAGTAGTTTCCACTATCATTCTCCATCCAAAATGATAGGAGTTGTGACAAGACCGGAAGTAGCGTGTCAAGATGATAATCAAGGCTAAGGATATGCTTAAGTCGAAGAAAGAACGGACTTAATCATGACCCACTTGGAGATATGGAGATTAGATGATTGCCTTAATGATTTCTTATTAAAGCCTTTTTGGAGGAAATTTATTGTGTTAAAGTGTATCAAGGAGTTTGATACTCCAGTACTGAAAACTATTATTTAAAGTTATGAATGAAGTTGTGATATTATTTTTATTTTGGTACAATATTTTATGAAATGATCTTTTTCATTGTGATTTATTGCATACTGTTGGATTATAATATGTACATTGCATCTCGACTGTCGTGTACAAGAATATGTAGCATTGTGTTGCATGTCCCAATACTTTAGTCACTATCAAATCCCAAGCAGGGGCTAGGGGCGTCACCTAAGATGTAGAGACGATTAGTTTTTAGGTCCAATCATTTATTTGTGAGTGGAACTATAGCCTAGAAAAAGACGAGACAAAATGAAAATTTAATTTGTGTGAATTAAATGGTCTCAAATCAAGCCAACATTCACATTCATAAACTTTTAGAAATTTGTAATCAGGAACACGATTGTGAACAAAAAAAAGAGGTGATTTATTTTTAAGGACTAGAGATGAGAGAATTTTGATTCAATTAACTGTTGTTTCAAAGGCCTCGACCCAATATGTAAAAGGAAATGAGGCATGGGTCAAAAGAGCAAACCCAATTTCCATGATATGTCTATATTTTCGTTCAACTAGTCAATTTTGTTGGTGTGTATGAGGGCATGAAAATCTATGGGTGTTGTCGAGTTTTTGGGGATTGAGGGGTTTAAATTCATCACCATCATCAGGTTGAAGTATGATTAATTTTGTATTAAATAGTCGTTTAACAAATGGCAAGAAAGTGAAAAACATATTAATAACATCATATTTAAGTTTATGGAAAAATAACCAAGTCAGTCTAGTGAAATGATCAAAAAAGAAAATATAGTATTTAAAACCAACACGAGAAATAAAAGAAGTTGGTTTCCAAAGGTCGGCACAAACAAGTTCTAAGGGTCTAGAGTGAGAAAAGCTCTACTTGCACAAAAAGTTAGTTTATGGCTCTTAGCCAAGGAGCATTCCGAAAACTGAAAATTAAAAACATCTGGAGAAATAGACAAATAGTTTGCATGTAGAACTTAAGACACAAGAGTAATAGAAGAATGACCAAACCTGCGAAGCCACTAAGCAAGGGGCGTACATTTGCCAAGATAAACAAAGGGGGAAGAGGAGGAGGACAATGCAAAAGAAAAAACATAAAGGTTGTCACGTGTGTCTAGTGAGAAGGGGCTTTCCCATTTGCTTCTCCATCACAGAAAAGTGGGAAGAGTGACATTCAAAGAAACAAGATTTATCAATACAAATCGAAGCACAAAGACAAGAATTTTATTAATGGATGGCACATGAAGCAAATTATGAAGAATGAATGAAAATGAATCTGAAGAAAAAGAAGAGTCACCAAAGTGTTGAATAGAGAGACCAGAACCATTTCTCACTCAGATATTCTCACCACCAGTGTACTGTTTAGAGGAGAGGTTCAAGTTACTCAAATCATATATAATGTAATGGGTGGCAATTGAGTCAGGATACCAAGTAACATCTAAGAAGGAATTGGGAGCAGTGTAATTTGTAGAGAATGATCGTGGAGCCTCAAATTGGTAGGAATGACCAAAACAATGTTAGCATTGAAGAGCGGCATGGCTGATTTGTTACAGACTTGACATGACATATAGGGCAATGAGCAACATATGTTTTTCAATTATTACTTGGAGATGATGAATGGTAGAGTCCACCACAACCATTGTTGCGATCGTAATAGAATCATCCTCTACCATGAGCTTGACAACCACCGTGATTGAAGCCATGACCACACTAGTCAAGGCTTCTATTACTACTAAAATTCGGTGAAAGGTCAATAGTGTTCGTTGTGGTGTGAGATATAAGGTCACTTTCATGAATAAGAGCAATTGATACAATTCATTAGAGGAGAAGGGCTCAATTATTGTGGTGACAGAAGTGATAAAAGATTCATAAACAAGTCCTAGTTCAGTAAGTAAATAAGTGACAAATTCTTTATTAGGAAAAGGGTTATCAGTGGCAGCCAAGATGTCGACAAGAAAGCATACCTTCCCCAAATATTCAGAAATGGATTGATCAACTCATGAGGGATTAGTCAGCTGGAAGCGTACTTGAAACGCCTTTACTTGAGAGTGAGAAGCAAACATAAATGTGAGAGCGCTATAGCTCTTGAGCTGTGTTTGCAGAAAGGGCATGACCAATGATGGATTCAGAGGGTAAGGAAAACAGAGTACTCAAGACTAGTTGGTTAGTGCACTTCCAAGAGAGAAATTTTGGATTTGTTTTGGGTGTAGCATCAAAGATATCAGGCAAAAATTCAGAAAGACATGGGAAAGTCCCATCAACATAAGAGTAAAAATCTTGCCCTCTAAGGTAGGCTTTAATTTGAAGCTTCCATAATAGATAGTTTTTGGCTATTAATTTGATGGTAACAATATGAGACAGAGAAGAGACAATGAAAGAGTTTGGAGGGGCAGGAGATGATGCTGGTGTAGCCATGAATCAGAGTGATTATTAGTCGCTCAGCTTTGATACCATGTTAAAAGGAAGATAATTTTAATAGTATTTCATCTTGCATTCCATTACATGGGATTACAAAAGGAATCAAAGAATAGAATCTAGTTTGTTATACATTATTGAATGGAAATAACCAAATAACATAATTTCTACATTTTATCTTTTAGAATGTGCTTTGGTTGTGGTGATGGCTTGCATTTTCTTCTTGTTGTTGTGATGTAAGGTGCTTAACAAAGTCCTCTATCCTAATAGCCCAGGTTAATCTGTATCCAGATGCACACCATAATCATGTTAATTGCCAATATTAAATATCCACAGAAGTTCGAAAACTGGTACACTTCAATTTACAAAATCCAACCTAGATTTTCCTGATAGTAGAGGGTCCATGGACCCCTCTAGCTTGTTTCCTGAATTTTATTTTATAGTTTATTTTTTCTTTTAAGTTGGACTTGTAGTGTAGCTGATAATGGGATTGAGCTTGAGAGCAATCTTCATTTCAACTGTTTCATCTTATTAGTTTGGGCCTGTAAGCAACCTTGCTTACAATTCATGCTATATGTACTGAGCCAGCGCTATAGGAATAAATAATCTAGAATGTTAAACGAAACTTCTCCATCTTTAACTCATTTCCCTCGTCATTTTCTTCGAAGAGCTCTAATCGAAGAGAGCAAATCAATGTTTCACTCTTTTAATTTGTTAGGTGTGTTATATAGGAACCAACTGATCTCTGGCAATATCACTAATTTCAGAGGTGGAACTTTTTGCATTTAAAGTTGGATAAATCATTTCTCTTCTTCTTATTCAAATGTGTTGTGATTAGCAACATTTTTCCATTATCATTACTTTTTCAGAACACTAGTTCTGAAAGTCCAAGTTTTAGTTTTAAAAATTTTTAAAAATTAAAAATAAAAATAAAAAAGTCCAGAAGACTACTGGCAGGCCATCAGCTTCCCAATTCTGTCGAAATGCTAATTTTCAAACTCGAGTTTTGTCGTTTTCAATTAGTCATTTTAAGTTGGTTTTGTGTTTAATTATATGTCGCTCTCCAATGTTAGTCTTTTGTTCTCTCTATCTTTTCAATTATCATCAGCTTAAAAAAAAATAAAAGAGCATTCAACTATGGTTGTAGAAAGGGACGATCCTTAACATATTTCTTCTTCTTAGAATCTTTTCTTTCTGTTTTTCTTTTCGTACCAGATTTAGACATGTATACAGTACGTAATCCTTACTCCTACTCCACAATTTCTAAAATCGTGAACGCAAGTCTCAGTGGCGAATGCTGTTTTACAATTTCAAAGAAATGAGATGGACGAAGAATCTCATTTATCATCTGGATGCTTCACGATCACCACGGGACACTTGGCATGCTTGGCGCAGTAATCGCTCACACTCCCAAGCAGGGCCCTGCAAATATCGAACAAAAGAAAAGATCAGTCATTTTTGGGTAAAATTCTGATTTATTTTTATGTATGAAATATGATAAAAAATTTTAAAAATATATTATTATAATATATTTTTTAATATTAATTTTATTTTAAGATTTAAAAAAAATTATTTTGTGATTTAAAAAAATAAAATTATTTATTTTATTTTATATAAAAATTTAAAAAAATATAATAATAATTTTGAAATAAAATAACAATCCACTTTACATCTCATTCAATCGAAGACAACAATAATAATACTTGGATTTTTACTGTAGATACCTCTTAAAGAAACCATATCCATGGCTTCCCATTACTAAGGTGTCAGCCTCGAGTTTCTTCACAGTACTGCATATCACATCCT
This sequence comes from Platycarya strobilacea, assembly GCA_036898215.1. Classification (NCBI taxonomy): domain Eukaryota; kingdom Viridiplantae; phylum Streptophyta; class Magnoliopsida; order Fagales; family Juglandaceae; genus Platycarya; species Platycarya strobilacea. The sequence continues at coordinate 18,898,095 of CM072555.1, read as the reverse complement.
TGGCTTCCCCACTTCCAGTTATTCTCTCAACCTTCGTCTGCACCAACCCCCAATAATCATTGGAATTATTAGAACATAAATTACACGATTTAACACTATGGTGTTGGAGTAATTCTACTTAACGATCAGACAGTGGGTAATCGTCCCTTAATCACTTCGAAAAAAACTTGAATTTATCATCAAAAAATTAAAATTTTTTTATATGAATCTTATATTTTACTCTTTTCTTCAAAGGATTACACAACACTTTCACAATTTACCTGCGTCAACTATCATTTCTCACTTAATTCTAAAGCCAAAACATTATCAAAAAGAAAAAAGAGGCTTACGTTGTCGGTGCCGAAGTTCCTAATGACAGCTTCAGCTCTTGCCATCACTGAATTCACCAAATCACTGCCGTACTTTTCCATGGCTGAAACCGCGTCACTGGCAAACATATATCCTGTGACATCAAGCAAATCCTCCAAACCTTAAGAAAGGAACTAAAAATCAATCAGTAAAAGAAATTTTGGATATGAGGAGGAATTGAAATTAACCTGCAGCATCTAGGGCGTAGACAGCAGGTGGTGGTTTGACATAGAGAAGTACGAGAGTGCTCCTGTTATTATGGGGAACGAGGTTTTCGAGACACCATGATAACGCGTACATGCTCTCCTCGCTCTCGTCCACTGCCACCACAATTTTCTGCTCTTCTTTCCTCATCTTTGCCCCTAATTCCGCTCCTGAGATCTAAACAAAAATTTTTGTTTTAGTCTGATATATGGTTCTTCAGAAAGATCGATCTGAGCCTTGAAATGTTGATAAGAAAGGGAAAAGGGTCAATATATATATAGGCGGAAGTTGCCTGTGGGTTTCGGGGCTTCCCGTTTTGAGTTTCTGTGGGATTTCAGATTGATTTAAAATTGGATTGAAAATATGAGAAAAGATAAACGAACAAGTATTTGACAGATATTAGACTGTTAGCCAATAAAATAATTTTTTTTTAAGATTTTGATTTTGATTCTGATTCTGATTCTTGATCAGTGTATTAACACATCCTTTAGATGTGACTTATTTTAATTTTAAAAAATAATAATTGTAGTCATAAATATATAACTGCCATATAATTATTTAAAAATAAATAAAAAAATATATAAAATTTATATTAAAAAAATTAATTTTTGATTTCTAATACATGCAGAAAATTTCGTATAAAATTGTGAAATAAATTTAAAATTTCACATACAAAAATTTAAAAAAAAAAAAAAGTAAAACGATAAAAACTCCTGAACTGTTAAGTCTGGGTAGACGTAGCCCTATTCAAGAAGGGCGATGTGGAAAATCACGCAACTCGCCAACAATAGGCACCAGGCATTCAGAAGCAGTTAGGCCAACTCCAAGCCTAGATAATGCAGGACTTTCCGTACAAAGCAAATGAATGGGAGGCAAAATTCGTTGTTCACCATATGTTTGTACAGCAGGACATGTTTTGTTTTTCTCTCGATGTCGTAAGGAAAATCTCAAACGGGCTCCAACACGACGGAGGGAGAAATTTGATACTAGATGAGAATCTTCTGGATGGCTGCCACTGGGAATGTCGTCATTCAAGTATGCCCAACAAAGCGAGTGAAGGTTGAGGCCGCCATTGATAACCGAAACAATGAAGTTGTAGAAAGAAGAAAAGAAGCCTGAAAGTTAGGTAAAAAGAGACACAGAGTAACGAGTAAGATGAAGAAACAGAATCGGGGAGTCCACATCTTTATTTATACTCAGGAGGGAAGTTAATGGCTACAGGAAACGAAGTGACATGACAACCCACGTCGTATCCAGTAACTGTCGGGATGATGGGTGACAGGCACGTGTTCAAGATGGACCAATGGAGGCCATGGAGCGTGGGCAAGTTTCCGGAAAAATAATTGTTGAATCAATGATTTCAAGTTTCGTATCTACGTGTAGATTTTGATAATAACAAAAAAATTCAAATTTTAAGTTCAAATTATCTACGCAATGAAGCGAAGCGTACATTAAGCATAAAAGAACAAGTCTACAAATGAAACTAATAGATTATTTTTGTACATCTCTTGATAAAATTTGAAATTGAATTAAGGTTCAAAAATTACTCATAAAGTATTAAATTGTATTTTTTTATGCATGACATAAGCATGATATATGCATGACATCATTAAAAGTTTTAATTTGAAAAATTATATGTTGCATGTGCATGACATATGCAATAATCTCATTAAAAACTTTATTTTCAAAAATCATATATTATATGTGCATGACATATGCAATGATTTCATTCAAAAATTTTGAATTTTGAAAATTGAATGACATATACAATGACTTCATCAAAATTTGAATTATGAATTTGGAAAATGATTGAGTGTAATCCATTTGCCTATAAATAGCTCACTTAAGTTTTACAAAATCACAACAATAAGAGCTTACACATCTATTACTAAGTTTTGCATCATTCTTTCAAAACTCACATTCTCTCTTTTCTAAAATTTTGAGTCTTAATTCTTGTTCTTTTTTAGAGAGATATAGGTTGCGCTATATTATTTCTATCTCACTCATTGAGGAGTGTACTTTGATAGTCTACCCACTATAAACTCTTGTATCAGTAAGAGGGTGTGTATAACTCTTGTATGTGTAGAAGATATTCTACACAGAAAATAGTTGAATCACCAAGTGTGAGGTGATTAAAAGTGTAGAGGGTGTTCTACACGGATTTTTTAGAGCGGTACTGCTCAAAGGTGTAATAGATTTCTATCTCCACCTAAAGGAGATTGAATAGTGAATTTAGGATCATCAAGGGGTAACTTGAGGCGAACACGTAAGCAGTGGGGCTGAATCTCGTAAAAATACCGAGTTTGCTTCTTCTTACCCTACTATTTACATTTCTTGCTGCTTTATACTCTATTTATATTTTATATTATGTATTTGATTTATAAGTATTAATTTTTATAATATAATCAAATTCATCCCCCCTCTTGTGTTAGTCATCTAGGCAACAATAATGATGGCTTAGAGTATAAGGACCACACACTAATCAGATTCGGGAACATGAAGCGTTCGCTCAATAATGGCTAACTGACAGATCGCCCATCGAGAAACTCAAACGGTCACTTCGAAAGTACAAGAGACATGCATGCGCAGAATGCGCAATAATGGACAACCATCAACTCAACCTTCGGGAAGAATAAGCATCCCGTCAAGAAGTCTAAAGGTCATGAGCGGGCGCGCCACCTACCCACCCGAGGTAAGCCCATCTCAGATCAGGCATGTCTAGTATCCGAATCTGGACCAAAAGGTAACTGAATTGCTCGTCCGAGAGATGAGTGGGGCATCAGAATAATTCTCACTTCCATATTCTCGATAGGAATTTGCGGCGTATTGTGAGGGGGGTCCCGTCCGGGTGACTGGGTCTTGGACCATACCTTAGGAGGAGGACCCGAAGGGACAGATGGGCCCGAGGATATGGGAGGAAAGCTCAAGATTATGGAAGGCGAACGGGGACCAGGCGAGAGGCGATAAGTGCCGCGGGTCAAATCACGGTCAAAACAAAATCAAAGAAGCAGTCATCCTCATCCCACATTTAATACCGAAACCTGCTACAACCACGATGCATTTAATGCTAAACTCTGCAAGAGTACTTGGAGCATCTAACATGCCGATCCCAGGTAAAAGACCCCATCACCCTATTAAATACAGGTTAGGAGTACAGGCGTGCCTTTGCGATGAAATGAAAAGTTGGCGTGGCACAGGATAAGGTATAGCACTCCGGGATAGAATCTCAAGGGCAAGGAAATCTACTCGAATTCGACAAAAAATAATGATGGCCTGACAGACGAGAAGAACGACTATCATACTGCCCGGACTGTTGAATTTAGGGTTTGTCAAGCCCTATAAATAGCCAAAGATTTTCCTGTGCGTAGGTTAAGTGATACATCTCTACTACTCTTACACTTCTTACACTTCATATTCATTTACCTCATTTATTAATTTTGACATCGGAGTGATCTCAAGGCACCACCGCCCACTCATCATCCCCCTTCATCAACACGGGTTGTTGGACATAGCCGAACAGTCAAGACGGTAGAATACGACATCAATAATGAGACTACTTTATTCTCATTATTCATTGCTTACTATTCACAAACAGGTCAACTGTTTACAAAATATTCATTATTATATTTCTACTATTATTTAGAGCTCAAGTTAACATCTAAACATGGCTTAAAATAAAACGACATGGCTATATAAAACTTATTTAACTTTTAGATGTAACATATAATTTGAATAACTAAATAAAACTCTCATCCTCAGCTTAAATTTATAAAATAAATTATGAATTTTTATGATATTATAGTAGAAGCGGTCAGTTTCAATTTTGAATTTGAACTTTAAAAGAAATATTAATTACCCCAAAAGTCATACTCAGTCCTTTTCTGATAGATCTATCTGATCTGTGGTCAACATCTTGCTGAGCAAAGCTCAGCCACAGGTAGACCAATTATCTAACCAACCAAAATCTACCAATGGTGTTGCATTCATATGCTCATCCAATAATTCACTAGCTGGCGCATTTGTATTAATAATCACATCCAATGATTCACCACCAGGTGCATGCTTGTCACTTTCTCTTTCTCCATAAGATATTTAGGATGGATTGAATTATTTGCATACTTCTTATGAATCTCGCTTTCATTCTTGGAAAAAGTGCAACTTGCTTCAACAGATCCCAAATTTAGAGGCTGCCGGTTTGGATCACGGGGGCATGTCAATGTTTTTCATTTGCTCTTCGTTTGAAAATATCTCAGATGATCTGTAAATAATAATTAAAATAAAAAATAATTTATGTTATAAACGATCGTTGGCGGCCGCCCTCCTATCCCATTACTAAATTATGTGAATGACCTCACCACTATTATTTTAAATCTGTATAGTAACTTGCATAGTGACTTGCATAGTAACTTGTATAATAATTTCAACACCTATAAATATGGGGTTCAGTTGTAATGAAATTCATAAGAAAATATAGAGAGAGAAAGAAAATTTCAGTTCTTAAGAGTTTCTTTTCTCTTGCAATAGTAGTAGTTTTCTTTTTAATTTTATAACACGTTATCAGCACGAGGTTCTACCGATACTGAAGCTAATGGTCTTCTACTTCAAGTAAGTTTTTCAATATATTATTTGCAGTCCTTGAGATAAATATTAAAGGTAATATTTCTGAATATTACTTGATAAAATTTTATTTTTATTCTCATGATAATGTGAATATATTTCTTAAATTCACAGATTTATTTTTGTAATATAATGTCAAATATTGAGATTTATTACTATTGACATTTCTGAAAAATGTTATTTATCCAGGATCCTTGATGAGATCTATTTGGATATGATGATGAACTTGAAAGATACAATCATAGAAGAAAACCATGTGTCCCTAAAGGACCGTGCTGTGTATCTCATGATGAAAAATCATCTTACTGTGTGAAATAAATTAAAAGAGTGATATAAACACCAGAAGATGTAATCCTCTCAAAAGATCATTATGATTTATTACACCTGAAATTGCAAGATTTTAAGAGTGGTATTGAATATTCTGCACTCTTTAAAATCAGCTCAATATTAAAATTATACAGTGAAAATGTCACTGATGATGATATATAAAAGAAGACATTATTTTTCATATCTCGAATGTGCTCCTGCAGTAGTAATATCGAAAGTGAAAGTTCAACAAATATTTTGAATTTTTGTTTTGTCTTCCAGTGATTGAGCTAAATAATGAGTTTTTGTTACACCAGTTACGTCCTATTAATGATATCGAATTTACACAATTCCCAGAAGTGAATGGAAACTAAGGGCGTAGACGTGGTAGAAAAATCATAGAAGTGTTGGTCCCAAAAGCGACAACACTAAAGATGATAAAAATATATCGTATCACCAGAAGTGATCAAACTCAGAGAAGGGTAAAGGCCCTCAGAATAATTCTTCATAAAAAGATGAAGATGTTTGTCATAGATGTAATATGACTAAACAGTAGTCACGTACCTGTTGTACGGCCAAGTACTTGATTTACTTATACTAAGTTTTTATATATAAGCTTATTAATATTTCATCATGTTTTGAAATAATGAAATATCGGTGTCTGAAGCACGACAAGAAATTACTTGGGATAATAAAGTCTTGTTTAAATTTGATCCTCTTACAAATAAATGTGAACCAGAAGTTCAGAGGATTATTTATCTGCAAAATGTTGCAAATCAATTACATGATGTATTTACTGACACTAAAGGTGTTGTAAAATCATATATTACTGCTGTTAATGCTTAAGCAGGAATTGAAGTCCCTGAAGGACGAGTTGTTAAAACAGAAATAAATGAGTCTAAGATACACCTGAAGCGTTGAAGGCCTATTGGTGCACAAGAAAAATAAAAATCGGTGCTCATGAAGAGACCGTATTTTCTGTATAAAATATAATCCTCCTTAAGAGTGTAACTCCTAAAGAGTGTAACTCCTGAAGAGATTAACTCCTGAAGAGAAAACTCCTGAAGAGTATAAACCTCCTGAAGAGGAACCTCCTGTAGAGGTGTTTCATGAAATGTTTTCCCCTGAAGAGAAATAATGAGATCTCAATACATTTCATGAGTACTGGAAAATTTATGGATAGAAATAAAACTGTTGTCGACAATATATATGATAACACTTGATATTACCAGAAGTAATGAAAAAGAGTGAGCCAAAAAAGCGTCGAAGAATGTCGACGTAGAAATGATTGGCCAAAATGGAAAACAGCTATTGAAGCTGAATTAAATTCGCTAGCAAAACGAGAAGTATTTGGACCTGTTGTCCAAACACCAAAGGGTGTAATGCCTGTTGGATATAAGTGGGTATTTGTACGAAAACGTAATGAGAAAAATGAAATTGTGCGATACAAAGCACGGCTTGTCGCACAAGGTTTCCTGCAGAAACCCGGGATTGATTATGAAGAAACATACTCTCCCGTTATGGATGCAATCACATGTAGATTTTTTATTAATCTGATTGTTACAAAAGGATTAGAAATGCGGTTGATGGATGTGGTCACTGCATATTTATATGGATCCTTAGACCATGACATATATATAAAAATCCCTGAAAGATATAAGATGCCTGAAGCATCTACAAGTACATCTAGAAATATGTACTCAATCAGACTACAAAGATCTTTATATGGGTTGAAGTAATCCGGACGCATGTGGTATAATCGCTTAAGCGAATATCTATTGAAAGAAGGATTTGAGAATAATCTTATATGCCCATGTGTTTTTATTAAGAAATCAGAATTCGGATTTGTCATTATTGCGGTTTATGTTGATGATTTAAATATTGTGGGAACTCCTGAAGAGATCTCAAAAACCGCTATATATTTAAAGAATGAATTTGAAATGAAAGATCTTGACAAAACAAAACTTTGTCTCGGCCTGCAGCTTGAGCACTTGCCAAATGGAATTTTTATTCATCAGTCCATGTATACTGAGAAAGTCCTAAAGCATTTTTATATGGACAAATCTCATCCTCTGAGTACTCCAATGATTGTTCGAACACTTGATGTGAAGAAAGATCCATTCCGTCCTTGTGATGACGATGAAGAAATTCTTGGTCCTGAAGTACCATATCTCAGTGCAATTGGAGCTTTGATGTATCTTGCAAATTGCACTCGACCAGATATTACATTCTCAGTTAATCTGCTTGCAAGATATAGTTCTGCACCAATTCGAAGGCATTGAAATGGAATTAAACATGTCCTTCGTTACCTTCATGATACGGTTGATATGGGATTATTTTATCAAAGTGATTCAAGTCCAGAATTGATTGGATATGCAGATGCAGGTTATCTTTTAGACCCACATAGAGGTAGATCTCAAACTGGATATTTATTTATTTATGGAGATACTGCCATATCATGGAGATCTGTTAAGCAGACACTATCTGCTACTTCTTCAAATCACTCAGAAATCATTGCTATTCATGAAGCAAGTCGAGAGTGTATTTGGTTGAGATCAGTTATTCAACATATCCAGGAAAAGTGTGGACTTCCTATGATCGATAATAGCCCAACAATCTTATATGAAGATAATACTACTTGTATCACTCAAATCAGAGGAGGATATATCAAAAGTGACAGAACCAAACATATTTCACCGAAATTCTTTTATACTCATGAACTTCAAGAAAAAGGTGAAATTGATGTCAAGCAGATACGATCTAGTGATAATCTGGCAGATTTATTCACGAAGGCATCACCAACTGCGACATTCAAGAAAATTGTGTAGAATATTAAAATGTGAAGATTCAAAAATCTATCGTCATACACTTTTCAGGGGGAGTAAAAGTCCTGAAGACTTGTGTTGATTGTACTCTTTTTCTTTCGCTAAGCTTTTATCCCATTGGGTTTTCATTTGCAAGGTTTTAATGAGGCAATCTTAAAACACTTGTGGATACATAAGAAGACTGTACTCTTTTTCCTTCGCCATTGGTTTTTCTTTCCACTGGGTTTTTCCTTGGTAAGGTTTTAACGAGGCAGATTTTTTATGAGTGGTCATTTAAGGGGGGGTGTTATAAACGACCGTCGGCGGTCGCCCCCTGTCCCACCACTAAATTATGTGAATGACCTCACCACTATTTTTTTAAATCTGCATAGTGACTTGCATAGTGACTTGCATAGTAACTTGTATAGTAATTTCAACGCCTATAAATATGGGCTTCAGTTGTAATGAAATTCATAAGAAAATATAGAGAGAAAGAAAATTTCAGTTCTTAAGATTTTCTTTTTTCTTGCAATAGTAATAGTTTTCTTTTTAATTTTATAACAATTTATAAATAATACTAAAATAGTCTGAAACTATCTAAAGACAATTGTGCTTCCCGACAAAGCTCCGCATAAAGTCGAGGAAAAAATCTCCCACAAGTTGGACCATTTAAAGCGTATGAAATGTTTAGTCTGGAGACCCAGAAGAAGCAAACAGCTGAAATAGTGGGATGAACAGGTAGTAATCTAGTGCAACTTGGAAGGAGTGGTCATTGTCCATGCATGGAGCCCCCATTTACCTGATCTATAATCCGTTAATGAGTGGTTTTGAAACCACGCCACAGCTATATATATGCTCTCTTAAACTCACTTGCTTCAGAGGAAAGAAACAAGAGTTGAAGGAAAGGAAAGGAAAGTAAGGTCTTGGGATTTTGAGGAGATGTCTGCTTGTAAAAAAGCAATCACTTTTAAACGAAAAAAATATAACTTGGATGAATCCTTGGTAGGGTAAGATAATCGGAAAATACAAGTTTTATTATTATTATTATTATTGGAAAGAAATTATCGAACAGTAGTGTACACTCATCGGGCTGGGCCCACACTCTCGGAGCCTTTGAGAGAAACTAAATAATGCGGGGCTTTCTGAGTAGCCCTAATCCAAATGGGCTTTACCTTCAGCATAAGGCTCCATTTTTCTTTATTTATTTATTTTTTCTTCTTCGTTGTTGGTATAAAATCAAAATTCGTATGTCTGCACAAGGTTAGTATACCATTCATGAACTTTAAAGCAAAGCCCGCCTCCAACGACCTTCTCTTCCTGATCAGGTAGGTAGGTTAGTTAACTTGTACAATGGTGCACCCATTTAGAGAACATTTATATCTTTAATGACTTGTTATATTCATGTGTAAAGCACTTAGCAAAGTATTTACATAATATAATTTATTTTAAAAAATAAATATTAAAGTTTACATACTATAAATTAAATTTTACTCTTTAACAATGTGGATAGTATGATCTGTGTTGTCCAGATGACTAATACAAAATGAAGGTAAATTGGATTATATTAAAAAATTTATACTTATAAACCAAATATACAATATAAAATATAAACAGAATATGAAGCAGTAGGAAATATAAAGAGTAAGGATAAGAAGAAGTAAATTCAGTATTTTAACGAGATTCAACCCTACTGCCTATGTCCTCACCTCAAGCTACCCCTTGAGGATCCCAAATTTACTGTTCAATCTCTTTCAAATAGAAATAAAAATCTATTACATTTTTGAGCAACACCGCTACAAAGAATTCGTGTTGAATACCATCTACACTTGCAATCACATCACACTTGATGATTCAAATATTTCCTGTGTAGAATACATTCTATACACGCAAGGGTTATACGCACCCTCTTACAAATACAAGAGTTGATAGTGGGTAGATTATTAGAGTACACTCCTCAATAAGTGAAATAAGAACAATATAGCGCAACTTATATCTCTCTTAAAATGAACAAGAATTAAAGTACAAAACTTAGAGAAAAGAGAATGAAGGCTTTAAAAGAATGATTCAAAACTTAAAAATTGATGTATAAACTCTTGTTCTTATTTTTGCAAAACTCAAGTGAACTATTTATAGATAAATGAGTTTTCATATTCAAATTTAAAAATATTCACACGTCAAATAAGATCACTATTCATTTTCCAAAAGATTCAAATAAAAACATCTCCTTTTTATATTTGTCAAAGACAACTCCATTCATTTTTCAAATAAATCAAACCTAATCTTTTACTTTTCATACATGACAAAATGAGTATGATTTATTTTTCAAACTAAATAATTTTCTTTTTACATATGTCAAAAAAATACACAACCACCTTTTAAGATTTTCAAACAAAATCATCCATCTTTTGTATTTGTCAAAAAAACACACAATCATCCTTTCAAGATTTTCAAACAACACATGCATATGTTAAAAATGACAATCAATCGTCTTACAAATTTAAATCTTTATGCATATATAGAAAAATAATATTAATTTTCAAAATTAAATATTTTAATAAAGTTATGTAAATGTAAAAAATGTAATTTGATACTTTATGAGAAAATATTAATTTTGAGCCTTAACCCAATTTCAAATTTTAAGACATGTACAAAATTACTCTACGATCTTCTTTTTGCTTATGTTTGATTTCTTGATGTGCTTAACTCTTTTCATACATAAACAACTTGAACTTGAATTTTGAATTTATTTATTATCATTAAAATCTATACGTAGATACGAGATTTAAAATCTTAAAGTCTATAATTTACGCACCAGATTAAAAATAGAATAACTTATATTTAAGACAAATGCTATTTTACTGTCTCAATTACTGCTCATTTTATCTCCATTGACGTAGCATCATAATGTGGTGTAACGTGGCTTATTAAAAAATATTGCAAATACAAATATAAAAGGGGTAGATGGAACTTAAGAATTTCAATTTTCTTCTTTTGTGTATTCTAGCCCCAGTTTATTTTGAATATATTTTTTTAATAAGTCATCTGACACCACCATCAATAAGAGAAAGTAAGCGGTAAAGTCCTACTTCACATTCCACATTTAAAACACTTTCATTGGATTGACAATTATTTTAACTTTTTAGCAATTAGTTTAGTTTTACTATTCATTTCAAATACTTTTTGAACATTTTTCTACAAATTTTATTATCATATTTGATTAATTGTGACACTTATTTTTTGGTATTTGTGCAAAAATATACTTTTTAAATGATGGCTTTTAGCCAATCTAATGAAAGTGCTCTTACATATCACACTTAGAGCACTAGTTATAATTTTCTTTTCGTATACTTTTACACACTTTCCAAAAAAAATTCATCAAATTTGTTCAATAATAGAGAGAAAAAGGTAGAGAGAAAAATATTTTTTCGCTTGTAAATAGTAATCTTTCAAAACTCTTCAAATTGATAGAACTAACGATTTTTTTTAGGGTGGCCAATTATTTTTCTATCATACAAGAATTTTAAGTAAAATGAGTTTTTTTTTTGTAGGTAATTAAGAAGTTTTATTCATAAAAATAGGCATAATCCAAATATACAGGAAGTATGTAAAATGAAAAAAAAAATACGAAATTATAAAGTATATATAAAATTAAATCTTGATCATTTGCGAGGTAGCGTAGAAATAAAATTTTAAAAACACAACTTAATATTTGTTTCAAATTTTTGACAACAATATTTCTGAAAATATATTCATCCATTATTATTTTTGTAAATATGAAATATTTACCCATAAAAAATATGAAATATTTAGAAGTTATTTTCTCCGTAGAAACTATCATGTAATCTTTTAGAATGTCATTTTTCATTCTAATATCTAAGTTAATTATCAAATTTCCCATAAAATTTATCTATTTTGATGTCATATTAAGTATAAAATACTACAATTGAGACCTTAAATAAACTTCCTTGCTCAATGAAATTTAGAGGATATATCAACTCCACTATTTTTCATATACATCATCAATCTTAAATTATTTTCTGGTATTTTCTCTTTGGATTCTATATTAAAAAATTTAAAATTGTATAATAAAAAACTTTGGGATCGATATTAATAGTTTATTATTTCTCTTAATCTTAGTTTTAATTTAATTTTAGTGTAGCCACTTCCTTAAAAGTAGATACTCTGTAGAAATTATACAAAATCTAGGGGTTCTAGGAAAAAAAAATAGAGAGAGACATTTCTATATAAGAGTTTATAGAATTCTAAAAAGCATGTAGGAATAAGGAAATTATAAATATTTTTGGGGGGCCAATTTCTATATTTATGGAGTTATGAATAAGATTTAAGGGCTATTTTGAATTTGAAAAAATTTTAGGGGAGTCATGCCCCCCTCAAGCTATATGTAGATCTGCCATTTACCACATCTCATTTTTTTCATTTTTTAATTCAAAAGGGATGATGAGTAGCATCTTCTTAGAATATATAATTTCTAAGACCTAGGTTTCAGTACATGTAAATTAAGATCCAACCCAACCTCTATTGAAAAGGGTGTTTACTGTTTGGTGCCTACTGTATAGAGGGGTAGATAAATCCTAAAGAGCAATTCTATGCATCATCTCCCATATCACACAACAGACTTTTTCTTTTTCTTTTTTATTATTTTTAAATTATTTTGAGTTATTCTTTTTAAACTAATTGAATTCTTCTACCCATTATCTATATACCAAATATTTGATAAAAAAATAAATCTGTGAATTATGATACATAGAATTTTTCAATCCAGAATTCCCACATAGACTTTAATCTTTTTTATGCTGTAAAAACAAGTCAACAACTTATTAAAAAATTAGCAGATGATTAAATATGTATTTCTTTAATGATGTTATGAATTGTTTTGAAAAAATTATTTAAAGATATAAAAATATATATATATAATAAAATTGTAAATATAAATAATAATAAAAAGAATTTAGCCTTCTTGAGACCCATCCTCGAGCCACACTCTTAATGGGCAGCTACACTCTTGATGGGCACAGCATTACTCAAACTAATAATCCCAAAACTGTAAAAGAAAAAGGAAAAAAAAACTGAATTCCAAAAGTGGTAAGGCACATTTTCAAATTTTCATTTGGAATAATGCACTCTATATGCACAATAGAGATACATCTTTTCCATGCTATGACTGGGATGGTAAAATCACATTCGCTCCCTCAAAAGAGACTTGTTCCATAGTCTAACCCTAGTTCTATCAAGGATATAGTGATACAAGTCTTTTATTTTTTGATAATAAGATATATTGATACAAGTTGATAATAACACAAAATTGACAGTTAAATTTGTACTTTTTATCAAATTTTGATAAAATTAATGTTAGTGCTCTAAGTCACTTGGGAGTGAACCTTTCATCTTCAAGGAATTAAACACCTTTTATGGTGGCTGTAGATTACAACTCAATAAAGAGTTTGTTAGAGAGAGAGAGAGAGAGAGAGAGAGAGAGAGGGAGATTACAACACAAATAAGCAGAGTTAAGCCTATCATGTTTGAAAATTTTTTATGTTCCTTAAAGGCAAGGCCTACAACAACTTTTAGCAAGATTAATAGGCATATGAGTGATTCCAACTACCTAGCTACTTGAAATCTGCAAGGTATCAACCCTATAAAAATGCAAAATTCCTTGTCAAATTTGTGCCAACAATATCATTCACCTCAAAACCAACCCAAAGGGTAGGTTGCAAAAAGTGAATTGTTCCTAAAGATGACTCATATTTGCTCAGAAAACTCAACCTAATTGTGATGTATCTATCATGACCAATATAATTTCTTATTTTTTTTTGTTTTTTTGTTTTTGGTTTGGTAATCAATCTCAAACGATTAATTGGAAAGGGGTTAGCCGAGAAAAATTTTGAAAAAAAAAATGGAAAGGGGTTAGCTTGATGAAGATCAATGTTGCTTTTGGGGGGCAGCCATGTTATTATAGCTTAAGGGCTTCAATGTTCTTGAACAGCATTTGCAAGTGCAAGGGTAGTGTGAGTGGACGGCTAAGATGGGGCTTAATTTGTTGATGTAAACATCAATGTCCCCACATAACAACAACTTGCTTTAAAACGTTCAAACAAAGGATTCGAATCTAACCCCTTTGATGGTTGCCATTTGTGAACCTTAATGACAGCTTTCCAAACCAATTAGATAAATCCAAATTTTAGATAATGATAAGACCAAGAAGGATAAGCACAAATGTCAGGTCAGCAGCCCATCTTCTAAACTTATTTTTTGAAATTTTTTAAATAAATAAATAAATAAAATAAAATAACGTAGAAAAGGACTCATTCAAACACAACTACATGATCTTTCAAAAAAAAATACTACATAAAATTATAGAATTTGTAAATAATATATAATTATTTTTATAAAAATAAAATTAATTATTAAAAAATTAATTTTTTCATATAAATTCTACATTTATTTATTTTTTTAAAAATAATTATATAACATTTATATATTTTATAACTATAAATATTATTTCTCAAAAAAACAAAAAAACAAACAGCTACGTATTCTTTTCGGTCACCGCGTCGGCGACTCGGCTTGGCTTCTTTTATTCCAAAAGTGGGCCTCAGATATTTGAATTTAGGGCTGTTGAGATGATCGGAACCGTAGGACTGTTGATCGAAGGGTCCAGATTCAAACTCCGAAAGGAGAATTTTGAATTGGACGCGGAGGGACAGGACAGGAACGGTACAAACAAATTGTTTTCCTGAATGTGATAATATTCTGTGTTGCCGAGAAAAAATAAATAAAGTAATGATATTATGTTAATATTATAAGACAACATTGCCCCTCTATCTTTAATATATTATGCACAAGGACAGCTTTTTACGTTCACACAAATATTTTTCTAATTAAAAATAAATTGAAAGTAGTATATGAAAAAAAAAATCTAATCTTCGGATATTTTATGGAAATCAATTTTACAGAAAATCCCTTAAAATAGTAGTTATTTATTTTAACTTTAACTGGTTATGACTTTGTCACCTTAATCTTCTTTTCATTTTTTTGTAATCTTTATATTTTTTATTTTTTACATAATTTATTTTAGAGTAATGCCACATAAATACAAATCTTACGTATGATAATATTGCACGTACTTGGTGGTAGTTTCAGTTTTATCACTATTTTATTTTTTAAATTTAATTTTTTTTTTAATTTTGAGTTTTGAAATTCTCTTAATTTTTAGCAGTTAACACATCAACACGTATTGTTATCTGAGTAAAAAAAGATATATGTAATCATAAATCATGCTACCGTCATAGAATTATTTTTAAAAAAATGAAGAAAATATAAATTTTATATAAAAAAAAAAATTAATTTTTTAATAATAAATCTCACTATTTTTTAAAACTGTTACGTGACAGTTACACACTCATAATTATATATAAAATTACTCTATCAATTATTTCAATTATATCAATCAAATGTTTTAAATTAATCAAGACTCTTTAATATATAGTCACTCTTATATCATATCGCAATTTTTTCATTGAGTTTGTTTTATTAAATTAAGAGGCTCGCAATTTGACTATCAACTTTATTATGATCGACTAAATTTTTAATAATTTATTATTTAATAAGATATTAAAGAATAAATATGTTACTTTTGCAAAATGACGTTACACGTACCTAGAAAAACAATGAAGTGGGAGGGAGACTCGGAATCATCGAAGATTGTTTGACCCTATATATATATATATATTTTTTTTTTCTCAGCGTTTGACCCTTCATATAATTTGAGGCTTTATTTGACCAATTTGGCTTTGTTTGACCCAAACTTTAAAAAAAATTAATTTAGGATTTAAATATGTATAATATATTTTTTTATATAATTAACATTGTCTCCCCCAACTTATCAAAAAGGGAAAAAAATAATTATCCCCAAGTTTCTAAAATTTTTAAAATGATAATAAATAAATTTTATTTAAAAAAAAATCCTTATCAATAGGAGTGTAAAAAAATTCCGAAAAATCGACCCGAACCGATTTAAATCAGACCAGTTAGACCGGTTTTGAATTGATCCGGTTCGGGACCGGTTTTTAAAAATACAAAACCGGTAAGTATCGGTCCGGTTCCAGTTCCGATTCCGATCCTGAGCAATTTTGGACTAGACCGCACCAAATCGGACCAGTCATTCTACATATATATTTAAATATCTTTTTAAATATTATATATGATATGTTTTTATATTATATATAATTTTTATATTTAATAATAGAAATTATAATTATGTATAAATAATGTTATAATATTTATAAAATAAAATTTTAATTTTAAACATGAAAATTTAATTGATTATATATTTTAAACATATTTATAATAGTTTTATTTTTATTGTACTTTTTTTTAATATATAACAGTTTTTATTTTATAAACAGTTTTTTATTGTAGATTTTTTTATATAGTAGATTGTTTTTAGTAAAACAGACTTTTACAATAAACTACAATTTTCTTTAATAAAGCAAATTTTTAAACCAATTTTTTTTCAAAAAATATATTTTATTTTTAGAAAGTTGTCATTAATTAAAATCGAAAAATCAGACCGGAACCGAACTAGGAACAATAAAATCGATACTGAGGGACAATTAGAGCATAACCGGTTTTATATTGTTTTATATTTTTCAAAATCGATAATACCAGTTTAATTTTATATTTTGATTAAAATCGGACCGAACTGAACCACATACGCTCCTAATTATCAAACTTAATTTGAAAAGGAAATTATAAATTGATATTTTATTTTTTTGTAATAGTTTCTAATAAATTATAAAAATCTTTAAAAAAATAGATTTTATAAGATGATTTTTAGCTATGTATTTTTTTTTATATAATTTTATAATATAGAATTTTTTATATATATAATTACATAAAAATATATATATATATTATTGATACTCACATATCTTATTATTTTATCGATTACTCTCCAAATACTGTATCTTAATTCCGTCCCTTCTTGCCTTATTCTATACGGCAATGTGTCAATGACTCTCAAAAATTCTATTTTCTTGAAAACGCGTGTTTCCTCGACAAATCCAAGACTGCCAATTAATTATTTTAATATTAATAAATATAAATTAATAAATCCATCATAGATACACAATACCCATTTTGATTCGAAAAACGCAAGGGCAGTTTTGTAACTCAACTTAGCTTTCTTTAATTTAAAGAGGGAGACGCGTAGGGAGAGAAACTCAAAGAGAGTCGAGACAGAGAGAAACAGAGCCGAAGAGGAATTTTTGAAATAAGAAAGAGATCAGTTACATTCACAGACAGAAAGGTGGTGAAAAGAAAAGGAAAAGGAAAAATGGGAGAAGTTGTATTGTTTGTGGATGATTTGGAATCGAGTATTTCAATCTATTCGTACTGTAGAATTTGCCATGAAGAAGAATCAGAGAGCTGTAAGAGCTTGGAATCTCCTTGTGCTTGTTCAGGAACCGTTAAGGTAATTATAGATTACTGCTTGTCTTGTTGTTCTGTTTCTGCTTAATTTTCAATTTTTTTTTCATTTTCATTTTTTGATTTTCATTTTCAGTTTGCACACAGAGATTGCATACAGAGATGGTGCAACGAGAAGGGGAACACCACCTGCGAAATATGTCTCCAGGTTCGAATTTATCTTATTGAAAATGAATTGATTTTGGGTTCCCTTTTTTTCTTCCCCCTGGTGTCTGTTGGGTGGAAGCCTGAAGGTTTGTCTATTGTCTTATTTTTTCTCCTTTGGATTTTTTTTTCTTCGCATAAAAATGAATCGCTCGGCTGTATGTTCTTGTAATTCAAAGTAGCTGGGTCTTTTTTAAAGTTCTTGGTAAAACTAGTTTCCATCGTCCTTTTGTTGTGTTAAGATTCTGAGGTGTCTCAAATTTGTCTTTTGCTTTTCTTCATTTTTAAGTATCTTTCTCTCTTTTTATCTTCTTTATGTTATGGGGTCATGAAACGTTAAATTGGTTTCGACATGACACCTAACTGAAAAAATTATGGGCTGTAGCTTTTTGATTTTTAGCCACTTTTTTTATATGTTTTTGTTTTTTTCTTTTTGACGTGAGAATAGATATATCTTCCTGAAAGTGAAAAATCATTTCAGTTTAAAAAAAAAAAAAAAAACTTTGTCAATATACATGGTTTTACTGGAAGTGAAAAAAATTAATGGAGATGAGTTGTGTTATTAATGAGAATGAACTGTGAATTTGTGCAGCAATACGAACCAGGATACACTGCGCCTTCAAAGAAGGCTCAGATGATTGATGCAGCAGTTACCATCAGGTACTGTTTTGAGTTTTCCAACTTGTTATGAAAAGCAATCCAGAAAGAAATGGGTGCGTGACAGCGTGGCACAATCTTGCAGTTTGGCTAGGCTGAAAGCGTGTTAGAATCTTGACCCCTTGAGTACTCTCCTAAAAGACTAATGAAAGTCAGTCACCTTTATTTACGTAGTTTATAATTGAAGTAAGCCACAAAACATGCTTTGCAACTAACCATTCTGTTAACGTGGGGCTAGTTTTTTTTTTTTTTTTCATTCTCCTTTTTTCTGGACAAATATGATAACAAAAAAGAAAGAAATGGTCAGAGTGGGGCTTTCTCTGTATGTAGATGACATGAGTTGGATGCACTTTCCATGAAATTTGCACTCTTTCTACGTCCTGACTTTGTTGAGACTAATTACATTCTGTTAACAACTTAACATGGGAATGGTTGCAATTTTCGAAATCCGCACCCTTTGACTAATCCAATTTATCATTTTTCTGTTGTTTTCCTGTAGTAAGTAACACCATCAATTAGTTAATCCATGAATATAAACATTGTTAACAGAGATAGCATGCAAATTCCTAGAAGAGAGCAAGAGGCATCGAATCCAGGATTAGGGACAATGACCGAGTACTCGGAGTGCACGTCTGCTGCAGATAGAAGTGCTTCTTGCTGCCGATCCTTGGCCCTAACAGTAAGTTCGTTTTTTATTCAAAATCTCTGAGCTTCCCAAATGGTGACATATGTCCTTGTGGCCCAATGTTTATTGTATAGCTGTGATCATCTATATTGCTATGAAAACTCATGCTGAGCTGGACTCAAGAAAATGTGAAACTATTAACAAAATCGGGTACTTGGTTGACCATTTCCTTGCTATGCAGCAGCCCATATTGGTAGTTGTAGAGGTGCATTGACCAAAATACTTTAATAAAGTGCATTCAGACTGTCCAATGATCAAGCATTTGGGCGGTTGGGGCCACAATCCCACCTGGGCTTTGAAAATTTCTTCTGCAGTTATTGTGTTCATGATGTTCATTTACCGAGTTATTTATGTGACAATTTTGTTAATTGAATTTGCAGTTTATGGTCATCTTGCTTGTGAGACATTTCTTTGATTTGCTTAATGGTGGAACAGAAGATTACCCCTTCACGCTTCTTACGGTAAGTAGGCTTATTTTCTTTTAGCAGCTGCAACTGGGCTGGAACATCTATCTGAACTGAAATTCTACTACTGAGTCGTTTAAATTGATCATGTTTTTGCAATTGCAGGTACTTATTCTGAAGGTTAGTGGAATTATCCTGCCAATGTTGATATTGATGCGCACAGTCACAGCAATTCAAAATAGCATCAGAAGGCAGTATGAGGTTAGTTCCTATTCTTACTATCAAAAGTTAGTTCAATTAATTCATAAAGAATGTGATCTCAATTATGCGTATGAATGGGAACATTGAAATTAATCCCTATGACAAGGCGAGTTAAAAAAATTTAAATTGTCCTTGTAGTTTTTTGTTGTTATTATTTATTTATTCTTCTTTTGGAAGGGGGTGGTTCTTATTTTATTTTTCACTTTACCAAATTGAGACTAAGCTAGAGTACATTTTTCCGCTTAGCAGGGTTCTGATTATGACATCCCAAACCTGGGTGAAGACGATGAAGAAGATGAACAGCAGCACCATGCAGTCTAAAGCTAATCTCCTAATTTGTATAATCTCTACGCAGTTGAATTTGCATCAGAGCGTTATAGGCTAGCAGTGCTCACCATGTCATATCTTCCACTTTTTGGGGGTACGAGCAACAAAGAAAAAAGATAGATTCTTTCTTGAAAAATAATTCAATCAAAATTCTTTCCTTTGTACCATTAAGTTAGGTATATAACTGTCTTTTATTCACATTTCACACCACCCACCCACCCAAAGCTAAAGTGGAAAATAAAACCCTAAAAGACTGAGAGACCGCGACAGCTAAGTGGACCAGCCTCTTTTATTCACGTCAAAAACAAAAAACAAGAACGTTGCGTTGGGATGAACAATCAAAACTGATCGTCGCGTAAATGGGCAAGTTAAATCCGCTACATTGAGGCTGATGATAATAACGGCATTTTACAATTGAACGCCACTCCTTCCAATCCAATCCAGGCATAAACTAATCTAATTTATACACGAAAAAAAGGTCTGTGACTCCAATTTACAGATGAGATTCTGACAGCAATCGGGTTGGATTTGAAATGTAAATTTCTATAACGTAGGTCCTATTAAGCAGGACCTCAAATTTACTTGACGTGTTGAAATTTGAGAACCGTTGACCAACAAAATTGGCAAATGACTTGGGAGTAGGCGCGAGGAATCTTCAATCATCACTGGCCTGGATAAAGACTTTGATTTCACATCCATTATCTGCTGAACCATATATTTCGAGCAATTCAACTTTTCTGCATAAGTATCTGAACCATATATCGAAGTTCAGTTAGGCTGCTAAGACCAACGTTCTCAGGAGATTCGTGGCACCCCACATTTTCTGCAACGTCTACAAACTTCTGGACAAATTCTACCATTTCATCAACCCAACTTTGATTGGGTAGGTTATTTTCAAATTTCTTCTTGTTTTTACCATATGTTTCCTCGAATTCTCTAGACTTCGCAGCAGCCTTTTGAAGTACGGAATCGGGAAGTCCTGAAATAAATAATAATGGTAATTAAACCTTACTTTAGCTAAATGCAGTGTCGACTCTGGCCATATATAGTAATTAGTCGATAACAAGGAAAGGTAATCATAATCCTAAACCGACACCATCTAGGCACAGGCATTTGATTTGCCCGTTTTAGATTCAGACTCTAATGCACATAATCCATCCCTCTGCAGCATTCATGATAAACTATTTATAACGTGCTAGACCTGATCACATCTGCCCAAAAATGTCAGACTCACAAGTTACAAGTTCAACTATAACTTGCTAGGGGAAAAAAGAGTAAAAGCAAGCTCAGAGGCAAAGGTCAACATCCCCTACATTAAATCATTGCCAACACTCTAAATCGACTTGACCAAATAATTGCACATTGGCCACTATACTTCTGGTTCTTGAAGATATACCCTGAAGGATAAGGACGATAGCAATGAAAAGAATCTTACCAGCTAACCTTGCAACATTAACGCCATAGCTTTTAGGGCACGCACCAGGTGTCAACCTGTAAAGAAATGTAACTTCTTCCACATCTCCAACCCCATTTCCCACTCTACATGCCATGTGACAGAGGGAAACCTATACAAGCATGAACAGATCGCATGAAACATTCAAAGCTTTGTGGCTATTGGTAGAATGCCAATCAGTGCCTTATTAAGGTTTCTAAATTGTGGAGATTCAAACATAAATTCTCCAAGAAAAAAATGAGGAAAAAAGATAAAATCATATGAAATACCTTGGGATCTTTCTGATAGTTTACAGCTAATCGGTGATAGTGGGTAGAAAACAATCCTCGACACTGCACTTTGTGTACAAAATGTTGAAGAACTGATTCGCTGCAAGTGCAGAAAATCCAAAAGTAGAAATAAGGTCAAGCAGATGCAAAAATGAAAATATTACAACACTAATTTGCAGAAAATTGGTCCCTAATTTTGGATTCATTGCAACACAATGGTTAGATTTGTCCATGAGCAACACATACGCAATGGCCTGTCCATCTGCAGTTGATGTCCCACGTCCAAGTTCATCCAATGCCACTAACGAATTGCAAGTGGCTGAAGACTGCATTAACCGCCAAAAATATGTCAATGCATATTGTTCAACAGATGAGATGCTGAGAGAACTTGAAAGAAGGGTGGGGTTAAAAATTTGTTCAACATCAACATTTAGCATGGCTCCATGTAGAAGTTACAGAGGAGAAAAGTTGTGTCCAGACTACAATCAAGCCATCCATGTCCCCTATAGACAGCTCAACAACAATAGGTTTGCATTTTGGTTCCGGAGACTTAATAAATTGAGCTCAAAAGTGAGAATTACAAGGACAAATCAATGAATTATAACATACTGAAGAATGTTGTGTTTCTGTTCTGCTTGTAATCTACATATCACCCAATAAAATTATTCTGCAATGAAAATAATTTCATCTACCGAGAACTCTTACCAGCATTAATGCGGTTTCAGAAAGTTCAGTCAAAAAGGTACTTTGGCCTGCCATTATGTGATCTTTGGCACCCATCCGAACAAAGATCTGGTCCACAGGTGACAGCTCAAAGTTTTCTGCAGGAACATCAGCCCCTACCTGGGAAGAACAAAGGTTGAAAACTACTAAAAGATAATAAAAGTTACAAACTGCATAACAAAAACCAGAAAAACCTTACTTGTGCCAAAATTACAGCGAAGCACACTTGGCGAAGAAGAGTTGATTTTCCACCCATATTTGGACCAGTGAGAAGGATGAAGCTAGGTCGACCAGGACCACCAATTGTAATGTCATTGGGGACAAATGTTCCCTTGCCTAAAGAATCACTTCGAAGTACAGGATGTCCCAAATTTTTTGTAGATAAGCATGGCACTTCATCTGGATTCGATGAACCTATTATGGTCGGCCGGCATGTTGGCCCTTCATAAAAGTCGCTTGCAATCGCAAGACTGATCAAAACATCCAGCTCTGCAACATGTGCCAATTCCAGTCATTCCAAATAAATATATTTTTGTAGTATAAACTACATAGATTTTTTCATGCACCAAATGAATGATGTGCAAAACTTTGAGCTCCGAGTAATGAAAAATCATTTCCAACAAGGTAAGTTTGGGCTACCATAGAAGATGATATTAATACCACAATCTGGAGATCCACCATTTCACAAAAAAAAAAAAAAACACAAAATTTTTCCCCTTCTCATATCCATAATTGTGCAGGCATGTGTGTGCACATGAGAGAGGGGGGTGTATACCAGCAGTGGCAGAAGCCAATTGTCTCCACTTATTATGATGCTCACAGAATTGTCCAATTAACCTCTGCAAAATGCTTTTCAGCATGGATTCCTTTTCTGATTCTGCTTGCAAGAGCTCTCCCAACAACTTTTTGATATTTGGAGTCCAATACCTGAAGAAGCCCTGAAAATACAGCAAAGAATTAAGAAAGGCATTAAAGGATAAACAAAATAAAGAACTACTCAAGAAGTGAAATTTGGGAAATTAATAACGGAAAAAATTAAATCGTAACTGATCTAAAATGATAATAGTGATCCTACAACCACATCATCTTATTCAACATGATACTGCTCTAAGATGCTTCACAAGTAACCACAATAAATAAATGATAGGCACTACATCTTGTTAATTAGCCCAGATATCTCAAATTGTTCAAATATAGGATCAAATGTAGCAACGACTAAAGCTACATCATTTGCGAAGCCTTTCATTCTTACCTTTCTAGATGATCGTAACTCATAATCAGGAGGGACGCTCCCCCGCAAACTCTCTGGTACTTCTAAGAGGTATGCCTCTTTTCCAACTGTGACATATGTAATCTAACAGATCATTGGAAGACAGAAGTTGGTTATTTTTGTGAACACTAAACAAAGAACTAGACTACTGAAAATTCAAACACCCCAAACTGTTCACAGAAATTCATACTGATGCATCTCCAAGCAACTTTCGCTGTTCCTTGAGGTGTTTCGTTAAACTAGACTCAACCTCCTTGACTCTTTTACAGGCAGAGTCATACTCCATATCAACTCCTCCATGGGGAATTACACGTCCTGAATTATTAGCTTCCACCCAATCAAAGGCATCCTTGAAATGATTAATTACTGAATGAATGTCAGGGAGACCATTACCTGCAAATATATAAAAGATGAGATGCCAGACTCAATTATTTTCATAAGCAACGTATAAATACATATATATATATATGTATGTATATCAAAGCTAAACATACCGGGTGTTAACAGATGATGGAGGACTCTGGATTCAACATTTTCCAAAATTACACCCAATGAGGAACATGCTTGGGCCATTAACTCACAACCGCGTAGAGCTGAAATGAACTCTTGCAGCTGTTTCTTTGCTGCATCCTCATATAGAACCACTTTGTTGGCGTTCCTTCCTTGAGCTTCACTGTGTTGAGAACACCAATGGATACAAATCATGCGAATATTAACTATCCCTAATTATACAATATAATAAATCATGCACCTAGGCTGATTGGATCTACCTGCTGGCAAAAATACGTGCAAGCAACCGCTCCATGTCTGGGAGCCTGGACAATGCTTTTCGAAATTCAATTGCAAAAGCTAGATTAATTCCCTAAAAAGCAAAAGTATATATCAAAATCATTGTATGACACTGAACTTATAATGAACGCTACCAAACAATCCAGGTACTATTCTATTTAGGAAGTCCATAAAGTTCGAATTATAAATTTTGAAACAATATTTGCTATCATTCTAACAATGACCTTTGTAAGATCTAACCAACAATATAATTGTGCAAAGGCTTGAGGCATGTCATATCAAGTTATAAGCATATCGATGTAAAACTCACCCGTAAACCTGCAACAGCATCCTGGCGGTCCCGAATTAACTCTGGACGAAATAGAGGCCTTGCAAGCCATGATTTGAGCAACCTCTTCCCAAAAGCCGTCACACAGTGGTTCAATTGGGAGTAGAGTGTCCTTAAAAGAGACAGGAAAAACACATCAAACGAGGTCAAAGGGACAACAAACAAAAGTGTATGTGTGTGCATGTGTTTAGATGTATACAACCACACAGTAAGGGTACCCTGAAGCGTCTCCATTTCTGCTATTTTCAAAAATCTCAAGGTTGTCAAGTGCAGCAGCATCAAGAACCATGTACTGGTTTGAGACAAGATTACCAAAACCAGAGCAAGGAAGTAACTCAAATTTTGCAAAACGAAGTAATGTTTCATCCAGGAAAGCCTGCTTAAGATAGAAAAGAGTGCCCCCAAGAGCTGAGAGTGCACAGCTGCCATTCTCCCCTGACCTCACTAGGTCTGAAAGGACATCTGGTAGGCAACCCAGCCCATTTTCCTCCATGTGAGAATGGACACCATGAAAATTCGCTTCATTTAGAGATCCAGAAACTGATTGTTGCACAATGCGGCTGTAGATATTTTTAACTTCATGCAAAGTCTTCTGAGCATCCCAGAATTCCAAGATTGGATCTAACTCATTCACTAAAGGATTTCTTGTGTGTCTCAGTAGTACTCTTTCTGTTTCAGTGCTGAGCTGTTTTGCAGGTTTTACAATTTCCACAGGCCTTAACTCAGACAAGAGACAACACAAGGCACTGCACTCCTTATCATCCACGAACTGGCAAAGAGAGCAACATGCTCAGTTAAAAAAAATCACCAAAGAAATTATTAAACTGATAAGTTAATGAAAGATCCTATACACATACAGAAAAGTGCAAACCATTGTCCATTATGTGTGAGTACAATTATACTTGTAACTGTAACAGTTCACAACTGACATGAGTTTAAAAAAGGGTATGCAGTGGCCAGCCATCACAGGTAATAGTTTAACAGCTGAATAAACACATACACAACTGACAATAGTCCACGAGACCTTCCCACGCTATTAACAAAAGAAGAACAGATGCACAAAAGCAATCCTGTTTGAAAACTGGTCAATGCAACCCAGCATACACGAGTATGAGCAAATCAAAATAATGTGCCATGTTCATAGCGTACACAATCAAGAGAGGTTATGCCTGAGAACAGGAGAGTTACATTCGGTAGCAATTGAAGTCAAACATTCTACTAGACTCACCTGTCCAAGAACAACCCTGCTGGTAGCAACATCTACCACACAAACACCAAAAACCCGCTCCGCATTTTGGTTTGCCAGCATGTTTTCAACTACTGCCATTAGGAAAGAAGCATCAGGATTTGATGACAGCATCTCTCCCTCAGTTAGTGTTCCTTTTGTAACCACCGCACATACTTCACGTTTGACAACCTGCCAATAAAGGGAATAATGTCAAACCACTGAACTTTAATCTTTGCCTTTTTTTTCTTTCACAATATAGACACCAAACTAATAAAAGAATTGCCACTAACAATCAAATAAGAGTAGCGAGATGATGACTCCAACATCAATAATCATTCTTTGATCAAAATCCAATAACCAATATACCGGCAATAAAAAACCAGAATCACAGCCTGATTAAAGGCACAAATTACACTGAGACTTTTCTCCGATTTGATCGAGAATGAGGTCCATGTGTCAGTATAATAAAGTGATAATCTAATCTATTATCTATCTTTCAACTGGCTAGACTTGACTAGACAATTAGACCTTTAGGAATCAGACCTTGACTCATCGTATGTAACAAACTTACCTATCTATATAGTACAATTTTTTTTTACCTATCTATATATAACAAATGTATATGCATGTATATATTTTGTATACCTATGCAGTAACCAATTTAAGGAAAAGAATGACTACTAAAGAAGGTGGAAATGTATCATTGTCCTTGAGTCTTCAAGCAAACAGACCTTATCCTTGGAACCTTTTTCTTTGCGTCGAATCTCTAGCTGTTCAGGGGTTTCTGTCTGCTCAACAACAAGAACTCGATAACCCTGATTCATCAACACAGATTATATATTATATTCAGTTTGATAAAGAATGGGCTCATCAAAGAAATTGGGACATAATTAACTCAATAAAGAGAAAACCAATTGAAAATAACATAAAATGAGTGAACCAACCTTTCTAGCCAATTTCTCCACATTCATTGAGAAGTTCTTTTCTGGGAATCCACAATGCGGTTGTTCTCCCTAAAGTGCAAGTAGCGTCAATAAAAATCAGTAAAGATCGTGGATATATCAAATAGACATCAAAACCATATAGTAGGCATTAGAATGAAAAAGAATCTAAGCAAGCTTTTTATTTGTCCTGGCTATCAAAATGCAGTATTATCCAAGAGTAAAAATAAGGATCAACATCACAAGAAAACGGAATATTAGTGTTGGATGCACTCAAGCAGATCAATACCTTCATATATTGCAAGTCAAGCTCTTTCACCCCAACATGTGCATCCATTTCAAAAAGTTCATAAAACTTCCCCATCTGTTCCAACAAAATAAAATAAATTACAACTAGTCTGCAGTAATGGCAACGACAGCTTTTTAACAATATATAGCTATATTCATCTAATTTGACCTATATCACATACCTTGAAAAATAATACCTTGTCCATATGCTTTGACTTAAACTCCCACCATTGTCTCTACATGATTATATAGGAATATAGATTGAAAATTTACAAGATGAAAATGCATAAAAGACTACTAAACTGTTTGATGTCCGAAAGCAAGTACCTGGCCACCTGACAAACTTCTTAGAAAATCAGGAGGCAAGTAAAGAGTCCTCGGATCATAGTTTGCATCACCAGGACGCCTTCTTTTTGCATCCCTGCGTTCTCTGTATCAAGACTAAACAAGTTCAGTAAATATGAATGAGCAAGGCATCAACATTACTAGCCAAAGAGCCAAAATAATATATGAACAGAAATCTCTGCATTATACTGCCTAGTTCCTTTTCTCAATCAAAAGCACTTTGATCATACAATAATGCGATTTCAATCACATAATAATACATAAACAAGTAAATGCAGTCTTTTTATAGTCTTGATTGAAAGATAATTGGAAAATATTAACTACAAAGATATATAAGAACTTACTCCCCAAGGAAGAATAACTTTTCAGTCTCACGCATACCGAACCTTTCTGCAGCATCACCCATTAAGGCATTACCAAGGTTATTAGATGCCTTCCCACCTACAGAAAGTGCATGCTCGAGTTCAGTCTCAATGCCTAATAAGATGTAAAGTTCAAACATCTGCTCCAGTAACTGTAGGTTCCCACAATATAAATCAGAACCAGAATGGGCAATACAGAAAATAGAAATCCTTCTTTAGAGTAAAGAAAAATAGATAAAGGAAAACGTAGGGAGGCCCAGTATAAGGCTTTAATTCAATTAATACAATCCCATCTATTCCAATTTTACAAGTCATTGGTCAGGTAAACGGGTATTTCCAAAAAATAAATAAAGAGATCCACAGAAACTATCTAATGTGACAATTACGAATCATTCAAGACGCAAATATGAAATAAAACAGACCATTTGCAGCTCATGCTACAGATAAACATAACATTAACATTTCCAGCGTATTGATTTATCCTACATTGTTCTTGTCTCCGCACACAAACCAACAAGAACGCGCCCAAACTCGAAACCCCATTACTTACTCTCCGCATTACTGAGAGTCTCCGTCAAAGAAATCTTGAAACCTCCCTTACAAGTATCCTGGCCACCACGGCCATTCTTGCTCTTCTTAGTATACCCTAGCTTCTCGCCTTCTCCGACCTTCCGCTTCCTTGACCCGCTGCCATTCCCTTTAAGTTTTCCTTTAGACTTCGCTGGCCCTTCATTCTCTTCATCCTCCTCCCAATGCATATCCTCCCCACCATCCTCAACCACCTCTTCCTCCATATTTTTTCCCCAATCTTCATCGCTAGAATCATCATCACCACCGCCACTAATAGCATCAGTCTCCTCTACATTCTCCACCTCATTATCCTCGATCACCGCCTTCGTACTGCGCTGCCGCGACCGCTTATATCCCTTAACACCCTCGTCCTCCTTAACGATCTCTACCTCCTCGTCCTGAACCATCGCCTCCCTCGAATCCGAAGAACCCCGCCGCAACCGCTTGAATTTCTTCTTCACGCTCTCTTCGACCCACTCAATCTTCTCTTTCCCCAGATCTAACAATTCCTCCTCAGCGTCATCGTACTGAACCAAATGCTTATTAGCAACTCTGTCGAAGAGTTTCACGGAACCCTCGTACCAGGACTTATCCAACGGCCAAAAGACCTTGATCCTCCTCCCCACAGCATCCTCGCCGTAGGATTTATTAACGGGAGGAGTTAAGGGAGACGCGCCGATAACTAAGACGGGCTTCTTGAGCTTGGATTGGAGAGGGGAAGGGGTAGTAGGGCTAGGGCAAGGGCAAGGGCTTGGAGTAGAATCCGGATTGGAATTAGGGTTTTTAGGGAAAGAATTGGAAGCGAATTTTGGGTTTTGCTTGGAGTTGGAGAGAGTGGGAGAAGGTGAAGGGGAAGGAGACGCTTTGGAGAAGAAGGAAGTGATTTGACGCTGTGGGTTAACGAGGGGCGACCGGCCACTGCTCTGTCGGCGTGAGGGTGCCATTGCTGCTAATCACTCTCTTGTGTGTTTGTGATCGTGCGCGAATGAGAGTGCTCAAGAGAGAGCTTTCTGGGTATAGAATTGTGATTTGTGAGTGAGGGATGGCGGGAAATGCCCGTAGGGGTGAATACCCGGGAAACAGATTTTGTGGTCGGAATTGTTGTTTGGCGGGAATTTTGGCTGCATGTCGCAGTTCGCAACTTCGCACTTCACGCCTCGCATCCCTCCTGAAGCGTTTTTTTTTTTTTCTCCTGTTATTATTCAAAAAGTGCGCTGTCACTTTACATAGTCTTTTTCTTTCCGTTAATTAACTGCGTAACTTTTTTCGAACCTAATACACATATATATATATATGTCTCGCACATTAATCATATTAAAAAATAACTTTTGCTTTTATTTTAAGTTATTTTTTAAAATTATAATAAATTGCACTATAGTGAAGTGTTAATATTTCAAAAGAAATAAAAAATTCTGAAATAAAAAAGTGGATTGTTTATTTATTTTTATATAGAAAAGATTGTATTTCGTTCTAAAAATTGAAATTATAATTATGACCTGATAAAATAAGACAAATCTATATTATAAGCCAAATTAGCCAAATTAATTAACGCACGTCCGCATACAAATTTCTTCATGACAGACATTATTTAAACGTCTTATACCCTCTTAAGTGACGAATACTATTAAAGACTTCTATCTCGATTTGTTGGATAATATAAATGCTCTGTAAAACAAAGAATAAACTAAATCTCACATTCCACCATTCTCCAGAAGAGGAGAGGGGATCAATACCACCACCCTTCAAAAAAAAAGTGGGACAAATAAAGGAATAATCATTTTTATTTTATTCATACGTAATACAAACTACAACACAAAACAAAGACGTAAAAAACAGACAACAAAACATAGAACATGAAAACTAAACAAAACACAGATTAGGCTACAGCAACAGCACCAACAACGCCGACATCACAGATCCCAAAATCTCTGCCCATGGCCATAGTGAAAACTTATGTTTGGAGTGGGATGCACGCGTGCCTTTCTAACCTGTGTGTGTGTTTCACTCTTTACTTCTTATAGCGGATTGGCTAGATGATCAACTCCGGATGAAATCTCTAGTGGGGCATATGGTTGTCCTTCACTACTAGAGATTACCGAAACAACAATCATACTTAAAACACAATAAAATCAACACAGCAAAAAAACAAACCAGAAGGAGAAATTAAGGGAAAGTAAGAAGAGCCAAGACTCTCATTCCCTGTTACGGTCTTCCTCTTAGGCATGAGTAAATCATGCTATTATTGATATGTCTTATATTTATCTAATTTTGTACTATATTAATAAGCATTATTAATAACTTTTTATACTAAATATTATTAAAATAATAAATAATTAATGACTTCACGCAACGTTTAAAATCTCCTGAAATCGAATAAACGATATTTATTTTTCATGAGTTAAAGTCATCTTTTAATCTTGCATGAATAGAGATGTGCATATAAATGTTATGTAACACCCATTTTCGTAAAATAGAGATGTTACTAATATTAATAGCATAATATCGAATAAAAAAATTCAAAATTCTAAAATACTCCATTTATTGAAAATATATTGAACTAAACTTAACATAACTATCTTTCAAATATGAAACTGAAAACATGATGTAAAAACATGAATGATAGAGCTTGACTTGACTAAAAAAACTTGAGCTCTAGATTTTTAACTTTTTCCTAATTGAGCTTAGCTCAATAAGTCAAACTTTCAAATCAAACTCGAGCTCAAACTCAATCTTCAATACAAAAAGGAGCTCGAGCCAAGCTGACTCGACTCGAGTTGTGTATTTTTTAATTTTTATTTATATAAATAAAAAAATTAGAGAAATAAAATAAAATGCATATAAGATAATTTTTTTTTCAATGTATCCATTGCAATTTAAAGAATCAATAACCAAGCTAATGCCACTAATTTAGAAATATACACAAGGGCCTTCAAAGAAAACCACAAAAGAAAAACAGTTATTTACATGTAGAAAATAAAAAATGAGAAAACATTGGCATAAAAAACAATCATTTACATTTAAAATTATTGTTCTATAGTATTTCTATCAGAATTAATGGTTAAGAAAATTATTTCAATTGAACAAAATATGTGTAAAGAGACTTCAAAATCTAAACTAAATCAAACTTTGAAATCTCACTAAATTCTAAATACATAAACTAATAGAACTTGTCATATTTACTTATATTTTTTTTATCAAAATTATCTAACTATAGTAAATATGTCCAATGAGGTTTGACAAATAACACATTTCAATAGAAATCAATTTTGATAAACTGCAGTTCATACAATCATGTTTCAATCATGAAAGGACCCTACATACATGTTCAAAAAATATTTATAGTCTTTTTACTTCCTACATACACAAGCTTGAATTGTGCATAATTTTATAAAAATATTGCATTGCATAGCATCCATCCATAATCTTCAATTATGGCAATGCAATTTCTGCCAATTCCAACTCCTCTTACAAAATAAAAAACAATCACTTACCTTTTCTACTTTAGAAAATAAGTAAAGTGTTCATAAAAGTAATAGTCTGGTTTTTTTATAAAAGTGATACTTACTTTTAGTCATTTCTTAACTCCATGGCGTGCTCTAATCCAATATGCTCCAGCTCCACATAGTAGCATTTGAACCATTTCAATTGATAAAGATGCTCAATATGGATCAATAACTCTATCACAAGCACTAAATGTGAACTCTGAAGTAACTGTAATTATAAGAATTGTTAATATGTCACATGTCATCTTGAACAAGATTTTATATTTTAAATTATTGATTTTCCACCATTCTAAAGCATCAAATTTTGTATCAGTACCTTGCTCACATATGTAAACACTCTCTTCCAAATATACATTCAAATCTGACTTAATAGGCTAAAAAGTATCAACATTTCTAACAAAAGATTGGAACATTGGCCGTCCACTGGGCATAGTTTGTGCAAAAATATTGGGGGAGCTGCTCATAGAACCTACATTAATATTTTTCTGTGTAGTTTGGCCCATAGCTATTGAATTATGAACTTGGACATACTCATCATATAAATCATACAAGACTTTAAAAACAAGATCAATATTCTAAGAGGCATCAAACTCATGATAAATGAAAGGAAAAAAGAACTTTATTAACAATAGTTTGTATCTTGGATCCAATACCACAGCTATTCCTATTAACAAATTACATTCACTCCAATATTTTTCATATTTCTCATTCATCCTTTTTTGCCATTGCTTGAAGATATTCATTTCTATCAACACTTTTCATAGCCAATACTTCTTTCATTGTCTATATCTCAAGAATAAACAAATTAGAAGTCAGATAGACGCTTCCAGATACAATGTTGGTCATTTCATTGAAAACTTCGAGAATATCACAAATATTTTTAACTTACATCCAATCTTCAGTAGTAGCAACCTATTGAAAATTTTGATCCTTATCTAGAAATCTAGGGACACTTTCTTGAATTCCATAGCAAACACCAACATGAAGTAAATACTATTCCATTGAGTGGGAACATCCAATATAAACTTTTTAGAAGGTAATTACAATTGTTTTGTAATTTCACTAAATTGTCTCAATTTTCCCTCAAATGCTACCAAATATTTGATTCCTTGTCTAATACAATCAATAATATTTCCAATTTGGCTAAACTCGTCTTGCACCAAAAAATTTGTTACATGGGCACAATATCACGCAGGATACAATTTACCCCTACCATTAAGTACATTACAAAAGCTCAAGACTTGATTTTTAAAAAGTCAATCTGAATATACAAAGTGACAAATCACCACTATATATGAAACCTTTTGGCCAGAAGTCCACATATAAGTAATAATGTTAACTTTATCAACACCACTTAATAATGTTTTTAACTTTCTCTTCTCAAACTAATATGTGTTTATACAATCATTTTCAGCAATTGCATGAGATATTTTTTGCCAATGAGGTGTATTTGCCTTCATAAACTTATTGAATAGTACATGCTTCACTATATTAAAAGGGTACTTATGCTAAAAAATCATATGAGAAAAAAATTCACCGCATACCTTCTTATGATCATGGATAAAGTTTCCAATAGTGACGGCATCATCGTTCTCCTTAGATTCAATACTCATAATTTTTTGCTTCTTGTTAGATACAACACGTGCAAGACACGTATCTCTATGCCTATGCATAGTACTAGTAGAACTTGACCTTAATATGATGAGTAATGCCTTACACCACTTGCACTGTGACTTCTTCTCACCACTAGGTAACTCTATTATTTATAAGTCTTTCCAAAAAACTGAATTATTTTTCTTTGGTTTCTTTTCATATGCATGGTCAAGAGGATCCTTGGAAGTCTCACTAGTTGCACCTGCTGTAAAGCTAGTATCCTCAATATTTTTGGGGTCACCATCTTCGTAGATAGAGAGTGTATGGCTTTCAAGCAAATTAATATAAATTGACTCATTTTTGTTTTCTATATATTGACTTGGATATTCTATAGCAATGGAATTTGTTCTAAAACATAATAGCACAAACAAAATATTTACAAGTATAAAAAATCATTTTTTTTAAATCAAGAAGGCATAAAAGTTCATAAAATGCGCACATTATAGAAGTAATAACGAATATTGTATAACATTTAATCTTTTTTTTTTCATTTCCTTCAAAAGAATTAAGTGCATGGTTGTTTATATACTACCCATATGTATGTGTAAAGTACTCTAGAAAGTTATTCTCTTTCATACAATTTACAAAACTTAAAATAATTGGATCTAATGAGAGATTCATATTTTATAGAAGTTTTACCAAATAGTAAAAAAATGTATACAAAATTATTTATACAAAATAAAAAAAGAACTAAACATGACAACAACATAACTAATTATATACGTGCATCATGAATTATATTACTATTGTAAAAGGTAAACCAATCATCAACCAAATTTCTCGACAAATATATGTATTAAAGTTTCTTTGAAAATTCATAAAATATTTAAACATATACCTATAGTGGTGAGATAAAAGGGAATCTCTCTCTTGTGGTCTAAACTAGTGGAGCCAAGAGAATGAGACTCAAAGGTTAAAATGGAACCCGAGAGATAAATTACAAACAAAAATTTTTTTTTTTTTTTTGCAATAACTAAGCCTTTGGTACTCTAAAATTCAAAGGCTTGGTTCTAAATTACAAACAGAAAAGTATACCACTTGTCTAACTTTATATAAGTTCAATAAAATAAAGATTAAAAGAGAATTGAAAGTTTCGAAAGACAATCTAAAAGGTATACTTGATCCTCACAAAAGCAATCAATGTATGTAATATTTAACAAAAAAAAATTGAATTAAGTCTTTACCCGCGTGGCTTCAAAGCTGCATATGCTTAAAAGCATTAAAAGAAATCATATTCTTAAAAAACAAAACATTATACAATGTCAGAAAGACAAAACTTCTTGCATCCCTTTTCCCCTCAATCTCTCTCTGAATATCTCTCCATCTTCTCTCTAGGCCTTCCAAAACCCTAGCAGCTGAACCCTAGGGGGGAGGAGCTTCGGCTCCTCCCCTCTCTCCTCCTTCCTCATTCCCCTCTCCTCTCTTCCTTTTCTTCTAGTTTTCTTCTATTATTTTTGCAGGATTACCATCACTGGTTTTGGCTTGGTTGTTAATGGTATTTGGTAGATTTGTAGTCCTCCAGCGTTTAGGGTCCCCCACGCTCCCCACCGCAGACCTCCCAAGGTGTCAACCTCTCAATCGGGGGAGGAACATCGCCCAATGGAGAGGTGCGTGATCCACCCACATGCTCCGAAAACGGAATGTTAATTTTCATGCGCCACCTACTAAGGTTTTTTTTTGCTATCATGTGTGGCTCCTTTAGAACCAGGGCAATTGGCGCTTCAAATCTGACCATCTGCATCCTACAAAGGCGGTACACACGTCGTTATAGCCGTGGTGTTGATGTATTCTACAGTTTCTTCCAAAGTTAAAAATTGAATCTATATCTTTCTAAGATATATTTCGATTTTCTCATGTTTTTTTAGTTCTTTTTATACTTCGATTTAGTATAATAAAACAAAAAACAAAAAAACACTTGTCTCCAGAACCTTTGGTTTGTAAAGTGGGTCTTTTAGACTTTTATTCATGAGTGTGTTCCACCATTCTTTCATAGAACGGGTACGGGGTTTGTTTTAACTTTATTTTATGCAGAGTTGTGTTGTCTCTCAGACAATGGTCTAGAAAGATTTGCAATAAGAGCTAGACTGTGCCTGTCATTTTTGTAACCTAAGGAGCTATAAATGTTGCAGTAGACTTATAATGTATGTTTTAGATCTATTTGAAATATATGTTATTAATGAATGCAGTATGCTTTTATAAAAAACAAAAAAAAAAGATAAAACTTCTAAGGCAACACTTCAATTGCCTTTTATAACAATTAACCATAAATAAAAGTATATTATAAAAATATAATAAATAATATAACTTTTTTAAATATACTGCGAGTTAATATTAATAAAAATACTTATATAACTAAACTTGTTAAATATATCATATATAGAATTAATAATATATAACTAAGGGCTATAGACTATGTCATAAACATTTTATACAAGATACAATTATAACATATAACTAATTTTTAATTTATGTAAACATATCATTTATAGCTATTATATTAGCATCATGGTATGTGTCTCATATTATCTATTATATATGTTATATATAAAAATATATAGTAACATGTCCTATATGAAATTATTAAGTCATACCAATTAACTATTGTATAAATTATAATTTAATGACTTATGAAGTCTTAAGTGCTTAACTAAATAATGTGTATATATATAAAGTATATTCAATGTATATGCATATATAGGTGAACAAGTATAAGTAATTAGGTTACATATTATATATTTAAATATAAAATTTGATACACACACACACACACATAAACATATGTATGAATGAGCTTTAATCGAGCCGGCAAAGGAGTCGAGTCAAGCATAAATGAGCGAATTTTAATCAAATCGAGTCAAGTTTAATTAAATATATGTCATTTACAAATTGAGTGGGTATCTGCTTTCACAAGTGAGTTTTTTTTTTTTTTTTTGTATCAGTCGAGTTTGGTTCGAATTTAATTGAGTGAGTATCATGAGATCTTTTAAATAGCCTGGTTTATCTACAGCCTACCTAAGTGTGACTTTTTATTCAAATAACATAAACAAAATTAAATTCTTATATAAATAACACTTATTCCAATCTAAGTCTTTGCATTAGTTCTACTACTAACCCCCAGCTTTGTGTCCTCATAATCATTATCTGTGACAATCATAACATAAAAAAGGGGAAAAAAAAAAGAAAAGGAGAAACAAACAAATGAGTTAAAAACTCAGTAAATAGCATATCATACTGTAAACATATTTTAGTTTAGCATAGGCTTAATTTCTAAAAACTTTATAGATACCGTCACAAATTCACATAACATATCTATTATTCATTATTATTATGAGCGGAATCATACATAATTACGGCACATGTAACATGAATGCGTGAATGACTGAGTCCATGTATTTCCTAACAATCATGCATGACTTATTCATTTTTGTCTTTAACTTATCAATAGCTATCATTACATGCGTGAATCGGTCCAGTTGTCGTTAACCACATAAACTTGTCATGACATGAGATGAACCACATTTGAATTTGTGACACCCTATTTCTTATCATATCATGTAATAAAATACATTTGAGTCCTTATTACCACACTTGAGTCCATAACACCACATAAGATGTCATATCTTGAAGTGAAATAAATTTGAGTTCGTATTATCAATTAACATATGGTGAATCACGCTTGATTCTGTGACACCCTATCTCTTATCATATCATGTAGTTAAACATATTTGAGTCTATATTTCACTTAACGTATGGTGAACTACGTTTGAGTCAATGGTATTGCCTTAATGTGTGATAACATGTAGAACATGCTTGAGTCCATGTTTCACTTAACATACGATGAACCACACTTGAGGTTGTGGTACTGTCTTAACATGTCATAACATGTAGGGAACACGGTTGAGTTTATGTTTCATTTAACATATGGTGAACCACACTTGAGTTTGTGGTACCACTTATCATTATCTGTGGTAAACATGCTCGAGTCCGTGTCATCTTAAAATATCTTATATTTCTTAATGCATGAGAATTTATTGGATTTCATAGACTTTTCTAGCATGGCATACTTTTGTACATAGCATAGCATAACATGACATGACACAACATAATTTAAACATCTTATAAGCATTTCATAACATACATGGTCTAAGTATTACATGAACATTTACATGCATGGTATACGTGATTTGAATACTTCAGGACACTATATAGCATGCACGATTTAATCATTACGTGAACATTTCATGACATGCATGTAATTTTCATGACATCTCATCCATCAAACAAATAAGCCATATTGTCATAACATACATATGCTTTCTTACAAGCATATCATCATAATTCATAGAGGATTGTAAAAGGGGTCTAATCTTGACTTAGCTCGTAACGTAACGTAGGCAAACAATCACATTTTTCATGCACAATTATAATTTACAGTACACATAATTATGACCACACTACTTATTTCTTAGCGTTGCTTTCTAATTCTTACTTTGTAGTAAGTTACCTATACGAGATACTGAACATTGCTAAGTTTCTAGAGAACATGCTGCAATATTCTAATTACATAGCATCATATCATAAAAATAACAATAATTTTCAGTTATACTAAGATTATAGGTAGTATTATATTTATAGCCCACAACATATTCTTTGATTTTCTATTTAAAATATAACATAATAATTTATTAAAAATCTGACTAAATTGACACTTAGAATATTAACTAAAATAATAGGCTCAATATGCTTCAAAATCCTTAAAGTAAAACTTTGGCCTACTTAGATTTCAGCCCAACCCCAATTAAAGAAACCATCCCACTGAAAAATATTAAAACAGTTTCTATAAGCACAAACAGCCCAAACTTAAACATCAAGCCCACATGAGATCACCTACTCATATTATTGTGATAGTTTCTAAAATAATCGAGGCCACTCGTTTCAAGTATAAGTCCAATTAGAACTAAGTCCAACACACTTATATCTTAAAAAGCACTTAGTGTCATGTACCACTTAGTCTTCTTCCTCATGTCACAAAAAAAAACCCATTTTGACATAACACAGTAAAGCAAACACACAAATGCACAACTGAAATGGAAAAAATACTAACACAAAAAGGAAGATGAACCAAAAACATAATTCGATTCCTGGGAGAGATTTTTGAGCAATCTCCAAAGTTCCACAAGATTTCAACAATTTCATAATTAATCCAAGATATCGTCTAAATACATTAAGGTTCCTTTTTATACAAGAATTTTGCAACTAACAGAATTAACAAAACTAACAACTTTCTAATTTGAAGATGAATTAAAAGATATCGTTCTCGTCACTTGATCAGTTTTCTCGAGCTCTTTCAAACACCCCATTTCATTAAAGAACCGAATGCACTGCATCAAAACTTGTTTCCAATTGTTAAGCCATACACAGGACGCACCGTTTTGAAAAACAACTGGTAATTCTCTTATTCACAATTCCATCTTCACAGTTGCTATTCCTCGTTCACAGCCTTTTAGCAGAACACACATGACATTCTCCCCCCTTAAAGGACATGACCACAAGGCCTTCAAGTAGAACACACAATCACAACACATTTCCCACCAAATGGAGATAAAGTTGGCACAATTTCCACAGACTTTCCCAAGAAGAATCTTCGACTGAAGCACCCACCTAACTGACCAAGACTTCTGCAATAGCATGATTCCCTCTTTTCTGCAATCTTCTGTCCATAACTTACTGAGGCTCAAGCTATATTTGACCACTAGAATCAATAGGGGGTAGTGTAGGTAATGGCACAGCCGCACAATGTTCTGACCACCCTTCTTCTTAAGACATGAGACATGGAATACGGGGTGAATTCTTGAAGATCGAGGCAAGTTCAACTTCAACTTATGTGCAACTGAACGCAACCTTTGTTCAATCTGGAAAAGGCCATAGAAACCCAACCTTTGTTTTCTGCCTATAATATTGGAGTCTTAGGAAGAACCAATCATCAACCTAGAAAGACCTTTCACTTCTCTTCCTGTCAATAAAAAATTGCGTCTTTAGCTGTGCATTGCAGATGTTATCCTTCCAACAAGATCAACAATTATTTTCTTGTCTTGAGCTGCCTATCACTAGTATCATTCAAGAAAGAACCTGGCACATAGGCCAAAAATTTGGGAGGAGCATATCCATAAAGGGCCCCAAAATGTGTGATTTTAATGGTTGAGTGCACAGTTGTGTTTTAACACCATTCAGCTATTGGCAACCACGAATTCCACTCCTTTGATTTCTGACTACAATAGAATTATAAGTAACCTCCCAAGCACTTATTCAAGGCCTTTGTCTGCCCATCTGATTGTGGATGGTAGGATGAATTGAAGTCTAAAGAAACATCTTGTAGCTTAAATAATTATTTCCAAAAAAATTGTTGTTATTTGAGACTATTGATCGAGGTAGGCCATGCAATTTGAATATTTTAGCAAAAAATACTTGTGCAACCTTAACTGCTGTATAGGAGTAGGGGTATGACTAGTCCGGTTCAGTTCGATTTTAGACAGAATTAAGAACCGAATTGATATCACGATTTTGTATTTCTTAAAATTGATTACGCATCGATTATTCTCCAAAACGGATACTAATTTTGACGATTCCAGTCCGATTTTTTGATTTTAATAAAATATAAATTTATCAAAACCAAAACTATTTTTTTTTATCTAGTTTGAAAAATCTATTTTAGGAAAAAAATTATAATTAATTACAAAAACCTGTTTAGTAAAAAAATTATGTTATATAAAAAAAAACTGCTATAAAATAAAAATTGTCCTATAAAAAAACTCTTCTATAAAAAAAAAAATCTATTTTAATAAAAAAATATGTCATATAAAAAAAATCTGCATTAAAAAAACTACTATAAAATAAAAATTATTTTATAAAAAATCTACATTATTTTATATCTAATTATAATATATATTATTATATATCGCATAAAACATATTATATAATAATACTAAAAAAATAAAAGTAAATAGTCAGTTTAGTTCGGTCCAATTTTAAAATGGTTGAAACTGGAGCTAGACTGATTATATCTTATTCGTCAATTTATGAAACTAGTACCGGACCGGTCCAAAATTGGAATTTCCAGTCCGATTCATCTTAGTCCGGGCAACTCTCTAATTTTCCGGTTTAAATTTATACCTTTATATAGGGTGTAAAAGAGAGAAGAAGTGAGAAAACTTAGGTAATATGTGCACAACAGAAAAAATCACAAAAACTCCACTTGAAAGAGGCAAGCCTTAATAAAGTCTATGGAGATTTGGATATGGACAATGGCTGTAAGAGACTAGGATATTGCACATTTTCATTCTTACTAACTCGGTGGGTTTCACATTCTCTGACTAATCTTCTCAAATTTTTCTTTATATCATCCCACCAGAAATCCCTTCTAACTCTTTACAAGGTCTTGTAATAACCCACATGTCCAGCTTGTAGGTTATTGTGAACATACTCAAGAATTTTGGATTGAATGGATTATGTAAGAACCATCACCCTTTTACCTTTCCTCAATAGCAGTCCTTGTTGAATAGAAAAGTGTTTGGGTCCTTTTTCACCAACTATAACTTGGTGACTATCTCAAAAAATTTTGAATACAAAGTATAATTCCCTTTCAACTTATCAATTCACAAGGGAGTGGGAAATGACATCATTACCATCACTACCCGTTCTTCCGCATTTTCCTTTGAAAGAGCATCAACTACGAAGTTTTTTTCCCCTTGTTTATTATCCACAAAAAATCATGGCCAATCAACTTCGAGACCCACTTATGCTGTGATTCCGTATCAATTTCTTGTTCCACTAAGAACCTAAGTGTTTTTTAATCAGTCTTGATTTTGAAGGAATGACCCAAAAGAAAAGGTCTTCATCTCTGAACAACAGATACCAAAGCAAAAAGTTCTTTTTCATAAGTTGACAATAGGAGTATTTTTCCTTTCAAAGCTTTATTGTAAAAAGCTATGGGTTGAGAGTCTTGCATTAACATTGTCCCAAGACCCACACTAGAAACATCACATTTAATGGTAAATTCTTTGGTGAAATCTGGCAATCTTAACACAGGAAGGTTGCTAACAGCTACCTTCAACAAATCAAATGCAACAATAGCCTTCTCATTCCTAAAATAAAAATGAATTCTTTTTTAGTAATTCTATTAGAGCAACTGCTATAGAACCATAACTTTTAATAAACTTTTTATAATAGCTTGTTAATCCTAGAAACCCTCTTAAAAACTTCAAGGTCTTAGGAGTGGGCCATTGAACCATAGCTATTGTTTTGGGTGTTAAATGCACCTAGATTTACACTATTACATGACAATCTTCAACTACAAGAAGTGCTTTTTTGATTGTGGGAGGATATTGGGCCAATTCTTAACAAAGTGAAGATTGTGAGGATATCGCATCTCAAACCAAGATCACAAACGATCATCACAAATCACACACAAAAGAAGGAACTGCATAAATTATGGGATTTGATTTCTGTATTTGAATTTTGAATGTATACATTACATTTTAATTAGATACTCTAATTGTATTATATATAGAAACGTTTGTACTCATAA
Source organism: Platycarya strobilacea (assembly GCA_036898215.1). Taxonomy (NCBI): domain Eukaryota; kingdom Viridiplantae; phylum Streptophyta; class Magnoliopsida; order Fagales; family Juglandaceae; genus Platycarya; species Platycarya strobilacea. The sequence goes on along the minus strand of CM072555.1, from coordinate 18,855,525 downwards.
CAAAGTAATGAAATCAAATACCATTTTTTCATATCTTATCTTAACTTTCTTAACTTTCTGCACAAACCAATCTTCATTCTAGAACAAGCATGGGCCTGACGTGCAGGTTGAGCACCAGAAACTAGAGTTTGTTAGATTATTTTAAATTATATTTTAAATTTAATTTTCAAATATTATTTCAAATACTTTATCCAAATTTTAAATGATTCATTTTTTAAAATTTTCTCTAATGTATTTTTTCTTAATCTCACATTGGTTAGACAATAAAATATTTAATAATTAATAAGTGAATGCATTTCACTATACATAAAATAAATAAAAAAGTAGACACATTTTGGAAGTATCACCCAGTGCGAAATACTGATCTCACGCACGCACGCGCACAAGACACATAGACACATTGACGTTTTATACACACTTAGCACTTGACACGAACGCATCATCGCAAGTGACAAATTTTTTTTGTTAAGCAAAATAATGTGTCTGATCACAATTTTAACAGTTGTGATTAACTGTCAATTATAATTATTTTTGTAACTCTTCCGACAATAACTGTCATATTATTTTAAATCGAAACGTTATGTCTATTACTATTGCATTTGTTCGTTTAAAATGTTAATGTTCATAATTTATAATCTGTATATTATATAAATAATTTTGTATTCTAATGACAAAATTACTTTTGATTGGAAACAAAAAAAAAAATTCAATTATGTGGGAATTGTTTGATTATCTCTTTATTTTATTATACCAGTTAAGGGGTGCAACGTTTCCCCCGTTCTTATAAAAAAAAAAAATAGGTTTTTCAAATAAAAAATGATTTTTTACATTTATTTAGATAATATCCATTTTTCTATAAAAATTTGTTCGTGACTTTTTAAGGTAAGAATATTTTTGTAAATTAACTTTAGTATCACTTTATAAAAATATTTTTATTTTATAATATATATTGTATAATATATTATGTAAATTATTATAAGTTTATTATTTCCCTTATTAAAAATTTGTACAAATTATTTCTTTTATGTGAAAAGATTGTCTAATCATAGCTAGTGATCCAGCGGTAGGGAAAGAATAAAAAAGTTGTTTTTGCAATCATGGAAGGCTAAAGCTCACGCCTTATGTGGACCTCTCCTTTAAAGAAAATGCAAACATGCTTGCGAGTGCTGCTTCATTTCATGGATTGATCATATATTTATTTATTTATTTTATTAAGAAGTTGACTTTTATTTTATTGATGTATTTTTTTAAAATACTTAAAAATATTAAAAAATATAAAAATATAAAATTTATACTAATAGCACTCCAACGATCAAACACAATAGTACTACTCTTTTAGTAGTAAAATAATATTTATAATTGTAAAATATGTAAATATGGTATAAATATTTTTAAAATGTAAATAAATATATATTTTATATATAAAAAAAATTAAGTTTTTAATAATAAATTTTATTATTTTTTAAAATATTTGTGCAGCATTTCAAATGTATATAATATTGTTGTATAAAATAATTATGAAAAAGTTAATAAGTTGATCCATGGGCCATGGTCAGCGCCATCGCCAGCGCTATTACTTAGAAAACAAACTTTAAAGGAGTTTTATAAAAAAGAAATTGAACACCGGCCTTTTGATAGTGCGTCTCTTTCTCTCACCCGCTGCCGCTATCTCCATTACCAACCACCCCAACCAATCCTCCGCTCTCTCTCTCTCTCTTATATATGGCTGCTCGATGGCTCTGTGTCTAAGAAAACCCTCCAAAGCCTCGTCCTTGCTCAGTCACTGCCGATACTTTAAACCCCATTCCACCGTAATTCCCAATCTCAATGGCCACTTCACCACCCAGCTACGCGCTCTCGATCAGGGACGACGACAAGAATGCCGTCGCGGAGAGCAAGTGTGGCTTCCTAGTGGTAGCTCTATGCCCTTGTCTCGTATGCTTCATTCTCCTCCTCATTGTACTCTCTATCGTTCTCCTTGTCAAGTTCCATTTATTTTGCCACACTCCACTTCACTCTCTCATCTACAGGAAAAATTGTTAATTCCCAGCTGTAGGATTTTCAATCCTGGAATTGAATCATTTTCCATTATTATTTTACGAGGAATAATGCTGGATTGGAAGCGTAGGAGGTTTTGTAGTATCACCAAAGAAAATGTGCTAAAAACAAAATCTAGGGTCATCAATGTTAGACTTCCAGGAAAAGCGTTGGATTTTAGCTTTAGGGGGTTTGCTAGTGTGACAGGCAACGGTACAGATTCTGATGCCGATTATGAGAGTGGGGAGGGTGATTATGTTGATGATGATTGTACCAATGGCGATGGGGTTAAGTCATGTGCGGACCCAAATGAGGTTGATAGAGTATGCAAGGTGATCGACGAATTGTTTTCATTGGATAGAAATATGGAGGCGGTTCTAGATGAATGTGGGGTTGACTTGTCGCACAATTTGGTTGTAGGTGTGTTGGAACGGTTCAAGCATGCTCGAAAACCAGCCTTTCGGTTTTTCTGTTGGGCAGGGAAGCAGCCCGGGTTTACCCATGACTTGAGGACTTATAATGTGATGATGAAAATATTAGGGAAGACGAGGCAGTTCGAGACCATGGTGTCAATGCTTGAAGAGATGGGTGAGAAAGGCCTGCTGACAATGGAAACTTTTATGATTGCAATTAAAGCTTTTGCTGCTGCGAAGGAAAGGAGGAAAGCTGTTGGGATTTTTGATCTAATGAAGAAGTATAAATTTAAAGTGGGTGTTGATACGATTAATTGCTTGCTTGATATTCTTGGGAGGGCAAAGCTTGGTGAAGAAGCGCATGCACTTTTTGAGAGGTTAAAAGATAGATTTGTGCATAATTTGCAAACTTATACAGTGTTGCTTAATGGTTGGTGCCGAGTGAGGAATTTGCTGGAAGCAGGGAGAGTGTGGAATGAGATGGTTGAAAAGGGATATAAGCCTGATATAGTTGCACATAATATTATGCTTGAAGGGTTGTTGAAGTGTAAGCAGAGGTCTGACGCCATCAAGTTGTTTGAAGTCATGAGGGCCAAGGGTCCATCACCCAACGTTAGGAGCTATACAATTTTGATTCGGGATTTATGCAAGCAAACCAAGATGAAAGAAGCGGTTGAATATTTTGATGAGATGACTGGATCTGGATGCCAGCCTGATGCTGCGGTTTACACGTGTCTGATCACTGGCTTTGGGAACCGGAAGAATATGGACGCTGTATTTGGATTGCTGAAGGTGATGAAAGAAAAGGGTTGCCTTCCTGATGGGCGCACCTACAATGCCTTGATAAAATTGATGACAAGTCGACGAATGCCAGATGATGCGGTGAGGATATATAAGAACATGATTCAGGGGGGCATTGAACCATCAATCCACACTTATAACATGATAATGAAATCCTACTTCCAAACAAGAAACTATGAAATGGGTTGTGCAGTTTGGGATGAGATGATCCGGAAGGGGTGTTGCCCTGATGATAATTCCTATACTGTTTTCATTGGAGGGCTCATACGTCAAGGAAGATCTGGAGAGGCTTGCAAATATTTAGAGGAAATGATAGAGAAAGGAATGAAAGCACCTCAGCTTAATTATGACAAGTTTGGAGCTGATTTCTCTAGAGCTGGGAAACCAGGCATACTTGAGGAGTTGGCTCGGAAGATGGAGCTTTCTGGTAAGTTTGAAGTCTCCAATGTTATTGCAAGGTGGGCTGAGATGATGAAGAGAAGGGTCAAGAGAAAAGAACCTGATGAGCAGTACACCTGAGTTACTTGCAGTTGCCGAGGGAAATGATACTGTGATACTCTGCCCAAAATTCCCACCCATGTGCTTAGTTTTTTGTATAATTTTAGTTTGTTATTTAGCACAGGGCTTGCTTGAGCTGTGTAGTGTATTTGTTTAGTTATTACGTTTTTGTATTTTCAACTGTTTTTATTTACTTGGTTCACAGTTTGTAAATGACTTCTTTAATGTTGGGAATTACAATTTACAAGTCATGATTTCACCTTCCTATTTTTTTTTTTTTGGGGGGGGGTAAGCAAGTTATATTACTGCTGCATAACAAAGTGCCTCAAGCATACCGGATATGATACAGACCACATACAACTTCTTACTATGCCAATTAGGAGGGTCTTGGCCACTTAGAAAATCTAACAAAAGAGAATTAAAGGATTATTTCCAAAGCCGTGCGTAGAAGCTGCTTATTGTGTCAGATCATGCATACATCGATTTTTTTTTTTTCGTTGGATCCAGCTATCAAATTTCTCCACGTGGAACTTGATATCATTGATGATAGCTTGCATGGTCCAATCTGAAGAGGAATACAATGATGTTACTGCCTACACTACCTGTTTTAAATCACCCCTAATTGCAAGTTTATCCCATTTCAATTGCAAAGCTTCCTTTATCCCCAATCAATGCGCAGCAGTTTCACCTATATTGGGATTGGTACTTGGGAGAACATCTGTTTTGACAAATTTTATTACTTCAGACTGATTTTTCCCAATTGCTGCTATTATGCTTCTCTCCCTTCTTACCGCAACATCAAAGTTCACCTCAAGAAAGTCTTGTGGGATGGGATTTCACCATCCTATTTGCTACTACAAAGGAAAGACATGCTACTTTACTAGTTAGTAGTTGGAATAAAAAAAACCTTAAAAACAAGAAAGAAAGAAAAGATTCATGCTACTACAAAGGAGTGCTACATCAACGAAACGATTACTAATTTACTTAAAAGGAGCGGTGGTTTTTCCCACAGTTATGAATGAAGTAACAGTTGTGAGTTTTTCCCATGTATTTCATACCACATTATAAAGTGATTTTTATTTTTTGGACGAAATATTTTAAAACCCCTCAAAGTTTGAATTAATAGTTTGAAAAGACAGTAAGTTGAGTTGTTTATGTTTTCTCCCCAATTATTTAATGTAAAATAGCCAATTAGATTAAGAATCGAACTCTGGTGATACAAAAAGATACTGCATTAATGGGCAAATTATTGCCTAAATGTTTTTTGAGCAAGCTTCCGGCTCCTTATTGAAAATCTAAATGCTTATATTTGACATGGGCAATGCCTAGCCTACTAGAAGGACCTAGAGTGGTGCTCGGTGCTCCCGGCATTGTAACAAATTAACAATAGGTGCAATTGCATTTTTTTTTCTTTTTCAAATATTTTTTAAAATAAGATTATTTTTTTTAAAAATTTACTAAATAATCACTTTCTTAACAAGTGAAAAAAAACATCGGTCAATAAAGAAGCACCAATATTATTTTATATAAGAGTTGTATAAGTTAATTATGTAATTTTCATCTAAGGGGTCACTATCAACTATATCTACAATGAAATTATTGAATATTAGTTAATCATATATAAATATTGAAGAGATCACTTAATGTTAATTTTATTAATTCTTTATATTAATTTTTCTTTCAATTAAAAAAAAGGAGAAAAACAATATCCTAGGACCAAATCAAACCAATAGCTAAGGGTCCGATCTAACAAAAAAGATAAATCAAAATTCTCGATCCATAACCCTCCCTAGATCAGACCGATTACGCTCTTAATTTGCAGTGGAGGGAAGGAAGGGAAGCTTTGCCAAATATAAAACTCATAATTTAGCCTAAAATAAAAATATCTAAAATTTTTCTTGAAAATTGAAAGCTTGATTCATTTATTAAATCTATTGTCTCCGTTACTCTCATTAGTTATTTTTCTTTAGATTCATGCAGATATATATATATATATATTGAACGATATATATAAATTTAAAATAATACTATTTATCATCTATTTCACCATCATCTTCTCATCATTTAATAATAAATAATTGAAAATTATTTATCATATTTTATTTGGAAGTCTATTATTTAATGTCACCTCAAAGAATGTTGAGAAGTTGATGATAAAAAGATGAGTGATGAATTTTTCTAATTTTTAAAATTACTCTCTCTATATATATAGATAATAGCAATAGCAAAATATACGGTAGTAATAGTACTATATAAAACATCAATTATTAAGATATTGGGTAATGCTACAAACACCACTCATTGGTCCCCTTTTTGAGTCCTGCTTGATGTGGCAATGTCACGGTAGCATTTCAATTATTTTTTTTTATAATTTCTTTTGCTCCATTGCGCCCAGCTCGTGACTTTTGGAAAATTCATTGCAGCACCGAGGTAATACCCCGGCGCGACTAAACGTCTTACGTGGACGAGATATGGCGTTGTTTGGTTCCCAAATTTCAAAACAATACAAACTCGCCTCTCACCTTGCTTTCCCAGGTTTCCCTTCGTTTGAGTCCCTTCGTCCCAAAACAATTGAAGTAACATCCCAAAATAGAGCATATAATAAGGTTATAAATGTAACTATGGAAGAGCAATTTCATAATCTTCACAACGACACCTTGTGGAAAAGAACCTTGGTATAGAAACACCAAGTGGAAGCAAAGAAATAAAAATTGAAGAAAAACCAAAAGATGGAAGCAAAAACCAATCGACGAAACCAACACCGGAACGGCGATAGTGATCGAAGATGGCATGCTAAAACCATTAGGAGAATCACCCATGATCATGCCTTAACACAGACCTTGGAGGGCTAGGGCAGTCATGTGGCTAGTCTGCACACATGCCTTAGCTCAAGTCCTGATACGTAGCAGGCGACCATGGAGGCTACTAGCCACGCGCAGTCCATGCGCACAACCATGCATGCCCCACAGCACCCTTGCTTGCGTGCGCGTTTATGTGTGCATCTGCACCCTATCACCTGCACGCCCTAGCATCACTCAACGAGACTAGTGGCATATCCTCACAGGCATACCATCTAGTGCGCGGCACCAGCCCACGCCTTTCAGACCAAGCTAGTGGCATGCCCACAAGGCATACCATCCAGCGCGCAGCACCAGCCCGCGCCTTGTAGAGCAGGCCAATGGCATACACACCAAGCATGCCATCTAACATGCGGCACTAACCTGCACCTTGCAGCCTGCAACGCCAGACCACCAGCTTGGTCCATGCATGATCACCACCCTAGCACCCAACCTGGACCATACAAGACCACCGCCCAAGCCATTTGATTGGGCTACACTAAAGCAGCGTGGCCTGACTCTGTGCCTACCATGAGGACCATGCATAGCACCCCGTCATGACTATCATCAATTGGTCCTGCACAGCGCATACCACGCGTAACACCAGACACCACGCAGACAAACAACATGAAGACTAGCCCGGCCATGGACCATGTGACACACTAGCCCACCATGGGCCTAGCATGCCATAGCCACCACTCCATTGGGCACCACCTATGTTTTATTTGCTTTATTTATTTATTTAATTTGTACTTGGTTATTTTAGTAATTATCTTGTTTTAGTTAGGGACCTATTGAGGGTTCCAAGTTGTAAGACACTTTATATAGGACCTCTAGGTTTTCATTTCACATCTTTTTGGATAAGTTGAACATTTGAGTGCTCTTGAAAAAGAGTTAGGACGGCCACTCTCCTAGTGGTTTGGGCTATTCAGTGTTCAGGCACTTGGGTTTCGAATGGTGCAATTTGTAAAATCCTTTGAAGAGAAACTCACCATGCAATTCGTAAATCGGTGTGTTTCACATCTATCTTTATTCATATAATTATTTGAGGTATTATTCATTTTCGGGTTTCTTAGAGTTCTTGAGTTTGGGTGTTGATTCTTGTGTCGATTGATTATTGTTGAGTTGTGTTAGAGTGAGTAAGGCCAAATCCACACCACTTATAGATTTGAGAATTGTGTGAGTGTCCATTAGAGTGGGTGCCGAATTCCACACCACTTGTAAAATTCAAAATTATCAAAGTGTGTGGGTGAGTGTGTTGTGTTGCATTGTTGAAGTGTTGATGAGGTTTGCTTGAAATGTGATTGCCGAAATCCTTTTCTTATGCATCTCGAAATTGTGCATTGTGTTCTACAAGTTCTTTCTTTGTTCATCCACTTTCTTGGATGTTCATTGATTTTTTTAAAGTTTCTCAATTGCCAAATACAAGGTTCAGCCAGCTCTAGTCCAAAACCTCCCATAGTCAACCACTTCCCATATTAGCCTTCCACCCCACCTCACCCCCAATCCATAACCAGCCATCAATTCCCTTAATTTCTCCCACCAAATCACATTCTCAATTACCCAAAAATAGCCCATTTCGACTAGCATAAGACCCCCCCAACCAGCCACCTCATTTCCTTCCAACTCAAAATCTTTCCGAAAATCAAAACATAATCAACTTCTCTTATCTTAACATATTCGGTCAAGGCAACTTGCCAGAACCGAAAATTCCAATTACCACCTCATAAAATCTGATCTTTTTCTTCCTAATTGATTTATCAATCTACCCTTGATTGATTAAATCAAATCCCAGCCCCTCCAATCCAAGCTACCCACCTCATTAACCATTGCCCAAAACTGGCCATCACCATATCCATCTAAATTTCAACTTTCCTAAATTCAAGGGATCGTCTCATCAACCCTAACCCTAGCCCAAATGAATTCACCTACCCTTGGCCGAATTTCCCTCATGCCCTAGTACTCATTCAGCCACTCCAAACCCTAAAGTAAACACCTATCTCGCCCAAGCCTCCCAAACCCTTGTCGTGAACCCTAACTCCCCATAACCGAACCCTTAACCCAAACACATATCATCTTGCTTCACATAACTTAGCCTCACTTCACCTACACCATCACCCTTGTGATCACCACCAAGTATTGGAGTCCATCTCGATTATTGGGATGAGCAACAAAGTAAGGCGGAACCCTTAGGTGATTGGAGAGTTGACCGAGGTATCTATCACGGCAACCACACACGGTGACAGAACAGGGAGACCAAACGCAAATGGGTTTCATGAGCTTTCCCTCCCTCCCTTTCGTTTGTTCTGTCTGTATTTCCTTCCACAACAAGCTAACTGTGCATGCGTTTTCTTACGCACATTTCTCTCTCTTTTTAATAATAAAATTATGTGCCTGACGTGGCATAACCATGTCAGCTGCATGGTCACGGTGGGGATATATTTGCGCATTGGAATATATTTCGTGTACTATCATCTACTAAACCAGTGCCCTTTCCCTAAACCCCGATCGTGTCCCCTCACCTTCATCGGACTCATCTCTGACTGGTAGCATGAACTTCTCCGTCTGACCTCAAATCCGAAAAACAAAGCAACTTGTTACCCATTTTTTGTTAGGAACCCATTTTCTGCATTTTTTTACATTCTCATCTCTGTCGTTGAGTTCGTTAATTCCCATCTCCAACAAGTTCGATCATTCCCAACCCCATCAGATTCAGCCAGCGAATGAAACCTAGATCAGTTGTATAGAATCGAAAAAAATTGTTACGCTAACAACCTCAAGTTCATGGCTTACAAAATTAATTCAAATTTTAAAGATGCAGGTTTAACATAGCAAAAGTCATCTCTAGCTGTTGCCCAAATGACTAACACAAGAGGGGGGGTGAATTGAGTTGTATTAAAAAATTAACAATTATAAATCAAATATATAATATAAAATATAAACAAAATATGAAACAGTAATAAATATAAAGAGTAAAGGTAAGAGAGAAACAAACTCAGTATGTTAACGAGGTTCGGCTTCACTGCCTATGTCCTCGCCTCAAGCTACCCCTTGAGTATCCCCAAATCTACTATTCAATCTCTTTTAGGTGGAGATAGAAACCTATTACACCTTTGAGCAGCACCGCTCCAAAGAATCCGTGTAGAACACCCTCTACACTTCCAATCACCTCACACTTGGTGATTTAACTATTCCCCATGTAGAACACCTTCTACACTTCCAATCACCTCACACTTGGTGATTTAACTATTCTCCGTGTAGAACATCTTCTACACACCCAAGGGTTATACACACCCTCTTATAAATACAAGAGTTGATAGTAGGTAAACTATCAAAGTACACTCCTCAATGAGTGAGATAGAAACAATACAGCGGAACATATATCTCTCTCAACAAGAATAAGAATTAAGACTCAAAACTTTAGAAAAGAGAGAATGAGAGTTTTGAAAGAATGATGTAAAACTTAGCAATAGATGTGTAAGCTCTTGTTATATGTTTTGCAAAACTCAAGTGAGCTATTTATAGGCAAATGAGTTTTCAATTTCAAATTTGAAAAGATTCCCATGTCAAAAATATCATCATTCACTTTTCAAAAATTTCAAATCTAATTTTTTTACTTTTTGCATGTGACAAAAAGAGCACACTTTACTTTTCAAAAATTTCAAACATAATCTTTTACTTTTTGCATATGACAAAAGGAGCACACTTTACTTTTCAAAATTTTCAAATAAAGACATCTACCTTTTGCATAAGTCAAGAAAGCATCCACCACTTTTGAAAATATTCAAATAAAACATACACATGTGAAAGATGACAATCAATCATCTTAATATTTTCAAAGTTCAAATCTTTAATCATGTCATTCACATGTGAAAGATGACAATCAATCATTTTTCAAAATTTTCAAATTTAATTTTCAAAATATTCATACATATGTGGAAAATGTATTTTAATGTTTTATGATAAAATATTAATTTTGAGCCTTAATCCTAATTTTGAATTTTTAAGAGATTTACAACATTACTCTATGATTTTAATGTGAACTTGTTCCCTTCTTGCTCATGCTTGCTTCCTTGATGTGCTTGATTCTATTGTGTGGACAACTTGAGCTTGAGACTCCTTTATTTTTTGAATTCATTTGTTATCATCAAAATTCATGTGTAGATTTACACGCAACTTGAAATATTGGGTTCAACAATCTCCCCCTTTTTGATGATGACAAATACTTGATAGAACCTGAAACCTGTATTAATACTTAAGCTCCCCCTGAGAATGTGTGTTAGTTTTTCAAGCAAAAATATAAATATAATTCCAAGCATATATAACAAGTTTAGCAATTTAAACAATGTTAATATTCTATTCTAAAACTTCTCCCCCTTTTGGCATCATTAAAAAGGATCGACAACAAGTAAATAGACTGAAGAAAACGGTGCATTAATAGACACTATAGATAGTTGAAAAAAGGGAGCCGTCCGTGACCCGACAAGTGCTGCAAAGCCTCGAGGCCTAACTCTATGAATTTAGTGCGGCTGAAGATTTAAACAATCGCCTGATGTTGTTGACAAACGGGATTGAAGGCTCTGAGTTTCTATAAAAAAAATCATTTTCACTTATCGGATACCAAAAAAAAAATCGCTTCTTGACCTAAATTCTGTTTTTCCATAACGATAGAATGGCCGAACAATTCTCTTCCACTAATGTTCCAGACTTGAATCAGGAACCCTTGACGCATCAACCATCAATCTTCTCTCCTAAGGCCGTCAATGCCATGATAGGAGCAGAGAATCATTTTTCTAGTAAGAAAACTTTTGACAATGTGTGTCCAGCATATCTTATATTTCTTTTGACTAATAAGATTTGAATAGACAATAGTTTGTCTTGTTCTTTATGCTATCTCTATAAAATCAGTTTTAAAGTTCATCCGATTTACATCAAATCTTATTCTCGTCTCTATAACTCATCTGCATTCCTTCTATATTCTCGCTTTAAGTTTTCAATTCTTTTCTCAATTGCTCATTCTTCTAACATTTCTCTAGATGCATCCATGAGGTATTCTACATCTCAATCTCATGTCCTTTCTGCAGCTACCATTGGCGCCATGTTGCAGCAAGAGAATAATAGTTTGGCTAATAAGCCAGACTCCGATGCTATCTACGACTTGGTGAGTCTCGGGACTCGTTACTCATCCTCTATTTTTGCTTTTTCCCAGCGGCTACAAGTCAAAAATCATGAGGTTGAAAAGCTTAAAGAACAAATTGTTGTATTTCAATGAATTGTTCAAGAGTCTCACACAAGGGAAGGAATTCTTCGGCAGAAGAATAAAAAGTTGAAATCTCTATTGGATTCTTCATTCCGCTTGCCAGTTCCCATGGATAGGGATGACATGATATTGTATGAAGAGAATGAGCGTCTCAAACATGAGGCTAAGAATCTCAAGTTTATGTAAAAGTATTTAAAAAAAAATATCTCTCTATTTTTATGAATTCTGATCTATCTTTCAAGAGATATTTATAACATGCATCATACCTATTTCTCTTCTAATCATACATAATTTATCTTCTGGTAAAGGTTTTGTGAATATATCTGCTAACTGATCGTGTGTATTTGTGAACTCCAGTACTATATCGCCTTTCTGCACATGATCTCGGAAAAAATGATATCTTATTTCAATATGCTTAATTCTAGAATGTTGTATTGGTTTTTTTTGAAAGATTTATAGCACTTGTATTATCACATTTAATTGGAATGTGATTATACTTAAGTTTAAAATCTTCAAGTTGTTGCTTCATGTAAAGAACTTGAGCACAACAACTGCCTACAGCAACATACTCTGCCTCAGTAATAGATAATGCAACAGAATTTTCTTTTTACTAAATCATGAAACAAGTGCATGACCTAAGAAATGACATGTTCTACTAAAACTTTTTCGATCATCTTTGCAACTAGTATAATCGGTACCTGAATAGCTAATAAGATCGAAAGACGTGTGTTTAGGATACCATAACTCTAAATCAATGGTACTGGCAAAATATCTAAAAATCCGCTTGACTGCAATCAAATGAGATTGTTTTGGAAATGATTGAAAACGTGTACATAAACATACACTGAACATAATATCAAGTCTACTAGTTATCAAATATAATAAACTACTAATCATACCTCGATATACATTTGAGTCAATTGGCTTACCGCTTTCATCTTTATCAAATTTAGTGGTTGGATTCATTGATGTTCCAATTACCTTCGCACGTTCCATCTCAAATTTTGAGTAACTCTTTGATATATTTTGACTGATTAATAAATGTTCCACTTTTTGCTTGCTTGATTTGCAATCCGAGAAAGAAATTAAGTTCTCCCATCATGCTCATTTCAAATTCTTCCTGCATATTCTTAACAAAATCTTGACACATATTCATTAGTAGCACCAAATATTATATCATCTACATAAATTTGAATTAGAAAAATATCATTCTATTCATACTTGATGAAAAGAGTTATATCGATCTTTCCTCTTGAAAAACATTTTTCAATAAAAAAAAAAACTATTTAAGAAAACACTTTTAACATTAAAAATAAATTGAAATATTTATAACAAGCATATGTAAGTAGCATTCGAATAACTTCTAATCTTGCGAATGGTGCATATGTCTCATAATAATCGATTCATTTTTCTTGATTGAAACCTTGGGTCACAAGTCGAGTCTTATTTCTAGTAATGACTCTGGACTCATCTTTCTTATTTCTAAAAACCCATTTTGTTCCAATAATAGTATGATTTTTGGGTCTAAGAACAAGTGTCCAAACATCATTTCTTTCAAATTGATTAAGCTCTTCTTGCATAGATAGAATCCAAGATTTATCAAGAAATGCTTCATCAATATTTTTAGGTTCAATCTGAGATAGAAAAACAGTATGATTGCAAATATTTCTAAGAGATGATCGAGTGCTTACACCTCGTGAAGGTTCTCCCAGAATTTGTTCTATTGGATGATATTTAACATGTTTTCACTGTTTGGTTGCATCTTGTACTAAGTCTTGATGATCTTTCCTTCTATTTCCATGATCTTCCTTTTTGAATCGTCTCCAAATATCACGCATCTTTCTTCTTTAGAAATGAAGTCAATGAATTTAGTTTTGTCTCATGTCACGTATCTTGAGCATCCGTTGTCTAAAAACCATTTACTTTTACCTGTAGAAGACTTCATGCATACCTACAAAAACAATAAAAAAAAATTCTTGGTACCCAAATTCTTTGGGTCCTTTATTTATTAGTATTAAAAGAAACAAGATTCTTAGGTACCCATATGGCCCTAATAGTCATTGTATGTTTTCTTATAATTGGACAAGCAAGATAATATAACCATTTTTATTACAAAAATTACAAATAGCATGTGACATATATGAAGAACTTGAGTGATTATAGTAGTATCCTTTTTTAATAAAATTATTTTTATGAAAAGAATTTTGAATATTGGACTTTGATGTAGAAGGATTATCAAAGAAGTTTTTATAAGGTTTGTATTTTTGTTTTGGCATATATCCCAAGCCTGCCTTGTCAAAAACACATCTTTGACTACCAAGAAATTTTTCAAAATTTCTTTTTCTATTCGTAAAGTTTTCAATAATATTTTCTAAATCGGTTTTCTTTTTCTTCAACGCAAAATTTTCATCTTTCAAAACAATACTTTCTTTTCTTAAAATATCAATTTTGTTTGTTAAAGAAAAATTTTTATTTTTCAAAACAGTATACTTGATACCCAATTTTTCAATTCCTCATATACCTCTTCTAAAATATTTTGCAATTCTTCATATGAAAGATCTTCAATATTATCAAGATTTGTTACCTCAATGTCATTTTTAGCCATAAGACAAAGATTTGCTGATTCTCCATTGCTTGCTTCACTATCTGAGCTACTTGAATCCATCATCCCATGTAACTTTTATTGCTTTTTTACCTTTGTTTCGATCTTTCTTTAGCAGAGGACAATTTGACTTGATATGACCAGGTTTATTGCATTTATAACAAATTAAAGTGTCATTTTTACCTGAATCTTTCTTGGAAAACTTTTTGAAGGATTTCCTTGGAGGAGTTTTATTTTTCTTTAAAAACCTCTGAATTCTTCTTGTTATCATCGCAACTTCTTCATCTTTGTCGTCATTTTCCTCATCTTCATCACTTTCACTTTCATGTGAAACAGCTTTAAGTGCCAAGCTCTTCTTTGACTTTCTTTCTTCTTCTCCTCTTTTCAATGTTTACTTATGGGTGATAAGTGACCCGATGAGTTCATTCACTTCGAGTTTCTTGAGGTCTCTAGCTTCAAGAATCGCTGTCACTTTGATTCCCAACGTTTTGGTAGAGAGTTGAGAATTTTTCTTACTATCTCCACTTTGGAATAAATTTTGCCAAGAGCTGTCAAGCTGTTTATGATGTTAGTAAAACGAGTGTACATACTAGAAATAGATTCATCATCATTCATCTTAAACATTTCATATTCATGAGTAAGAATATAAATTTTTGATTCCTTGACTTGAGAAGTTCCTTCATAAGTAACTTCCAAGTTATTCCAAATTTCCTTTGCTGTAGCACAAATCATTACTCTATTAAATTCATTACCATTGAGAGCATTATATAATAAATTCATAGCAGTTAAATTCAAAGTATAAAGTCTATCGTCTTCACGATCAAACTCTTCTTCTTCCTTTTTTACCTTTACTCCATCAACTACTTTTGTTGGAATATAAGGTCCATTTACAATGCATTTCCAGATTTCTCGACCTTAAGTCTGAAGGAATATTCTCATTCTAACTTTCCAGAATGAGTAATTGTCTCCGCAAAAGAGTGGAGGCCGACTGCTAGATTGACCTTCACCAAATGAAACTGCAATGTTAGCCATAAGATCTTAACTCAAAAGATAGTTAATCTTATAACAAAACTCTAGCTCTGATACCAATTGTTGCCCAAATGACTTAACACAAGAGGGGGGGTGAATTGAGTTGTATTAAAAAAATTAACAATTATAAATCAAATATATAATATAAAATATAAACAAAATATGAAACAGTAATAAATATAAAGAGTAAAGGTAAGAGAGAAGCAAACTCAGTATGTTAACGAGATTCGGCCCCACTGCCTACATCCTTGCCTCAAGCTATCCCTTGAGAATTCCCAAATCCACTACTCAATCTCCTTTAGGTGGAGATAGAAACCTATTACACCTTTGAGTAGCACCGCTCCAAAGAATCCGTGTAGAACACCTTCTACACTTCCAATCACCTCACACTTGGTGATTTAACTATTTCCCGTGTAGAACACCTTCTACACACCCAAGGGTTATACACACCCTCTTACAAATATAAGAGTTGATAGTAGGTAGACTATCAAAGTACACTCCTCAATGAGTGAGATAGAAACAATACAGTGCAACATATATCTCTCTCAATAAGAATAAGAATTAAGGCTCAAAACTTTAGAAAAGAGAGAATGAGAGTTTTGAAGGAATGATGCAAAACTTAGCAATAGATGTGTAAGCTCTTGTTATATGTTTTGCAAAACTCAAGTGATCTATTTATAGGCAAATGAGTTTTCAATTTCAAATTTGAAAAGATTCCCATGTCAAAAACATCATCATTCACTTTTCAAAAATTTCAAATCTAATCTTTTTACTTTTTGCATGTGACAAAAAGAGCACACTTTACTTTTCAAAAATTTCAAATATAATCTTTTACTTTTTACATATGACAAAAGGAGCACACTTTACTTTTCAAAATTTTCAAATAAAGACATCTACCTTTTGCATAAGTCAAGAAAAGCATCCACCACTTTTGAAAATATTCAAATAAAACATGCACATGTGAAAGATGACAATCAATCATTTTAATATTTTCAAAGTTCAAACCTTTAATCATGCCATGCACATGTGAAAAATGACAATCAATTATATTTCAAAATTTTCAAATTTAATTTTCAAAATATTCATGCATATGTGGAAAATGTATTTTAATGTTTTATGATAAAATATTAATTTTGAGTCTTAATCCTAATTTTGAATTTTTAAGAGATTTACAACATTACTCTATGATTTTAATGTGAACTTGTTCCCTTCTTGCTCATGCTTGGTTCTTTGATGTGCTTGATTCTATTGTGTGGATAACTTGAGTTTGAGACTCCTTTATTCTTTGAATTCATTTGTTATCATCAAAATTCATGTGTAGATTTACACGAAACTTGAAACATTGGGTTCAACACTAGCTTAGTTGGAAAAATGCTTGTGTTTAAACAAATTCCCAAATTTAATGCTCCTTCTTGCTGCCAAAAGGACATGAAAATTGAATTGAATTGTTGTAAAGATTTTTCTTATTGATTGTTGGAATAGAAATCATCATGCAAAACCTTTGTTCAATGCCGTTGACCCTCTCTAAAAAAGTCAAGACCATTTGTTGAGACCCTCTTCAACCTCCCTCCCAAAAAGTGAAGCAGCCCATGTTAAAGTCAGACCGTTAAAAGGATCTCAGGTTGAAGATCAAATAAATAAAGAAAAATGTAAAGTGCATACTGGATTTAAAGTTATGAAACTCGATTGTTACAGTCTACCACAAACTCGAGGACTGAGATAGGAAAATAGGGGAATTAAAAAAAGAAAAGAAAAGATACACACATGGTAAAGCCACTTCAAACGGAACGCTTGAATGGGACACAATAACGGTGTCCCTAGTATTTTCCTTAAGATATTACACCGGCATCCCCAAAAATGAAATCTCGACTTGCCACTGCTTTCTTGAGATCCAAATACACATCATCCACCCCAGGATTGACATGTCGGTTATATTGTGTTGACATTCACATTACCATATCAATTTAGTATTGATACAAAACTACAAAATACATGTCAAATGACTCGGACCGGTTAATTACTTTGTAAATGGACGTAGTTTTGAACTATTCATTTGAATTATCTTATTCTAAAGAATCAATTTCATTAAAGATATGATTGAATAATCTCGACTTTAATTGAATTAATGCACTTTATATATATATTAATGTATAATCTTCTTTCTATATACTTTCTCAATGCAGTTAAGATACAACCATTAGCTTTTGGTGATCAATACTTGGTTGAAGTATCCATGAAGTAACTTCATTCATTTATAGGATTTCGACCTTTCTCCTTTTTCTTTCTTCTGGTAATCGTTTAGCTTTCAAGAATCAATGTATATACTTGTCTTGAGACTAACACATGTTATTTTCTTATATATTCATAATGTGTACTAAGGATTTATAAATCCTCATTAATCCTCAAAATATGCAGGCATTTGCAGTGCTCCTACTTCCCATTCCATCGATTCCATGTTGGTATGCTATGGTCAATCGTGTTGAGCACCAATTAGTGAAATACTAGAACTCAAACGGGTTTCATTCTATGCTCATGTCTGAATTTGAGAACAAAGCAATGTTTCTACGTCCAATAAATTCATTTGCAACTAATTTAGCAAGAGTTTTTGGTTCCTCTCTCAATGGAACTGCATTATCATTATCTGAGATTGAGACCAAGGTTTGTATCCACATACACACACACATATGCTTCTCGGGTGAATATTGGCCTCATTTATTTTTTTATATGAGATGAGATGAATTGAGATAAAAATTAAAAAATTAAAAAAAAATCTTATTATAATTTTTTTAATCTTATTTTAAGATTTAAAAATATTGAATTGTTTATTTTATTTTGTGTGAAAATTTAAAATTTTTGAAATGATTAGATAAGATGAGATTAGATGTAATGTGAAAACAAACGAGGCCTAAATTATTGGATTAATGATAGTAAGAAACAGCTAAGGATTTTATGTTTAATTTGCATGATGCAGGTGGCTCGTGTATTGTTTAAAAAGTTGTCTATAATTCCATACTTATCTCAAATTTCTTATTTTAAATTAGCTAGACGGACAATTTTTCTCATACTATACCGATGACAATCAAACTATTGCCATGTACACTAACTCCTCATTTTTCTCTACTCCAAATGTAAGATGTGGACATTGAGACACGAAAATTATATGAAAAAGCCCTTTGACTCCCCTCTTTGGACTACGGCACAAATGCAAGTTGGTTTCAAGAAGCTTTGAATAACAAATTACATGGACCTTCCTCATTGGAAACTAGATGGAACAATGCTCAAGACCTTATATTCCTTAACTTACCTAGACTTAATATAGGAGTTTTCTCTTTTGAATTTTTAGTTAAAACATTAACTACCATTTTTACTGGTGTAGATTATCATAGCGGGAGCTTGTATTTGGCTACTCAAGATGGGAAAATGCTAGTAAAAGGGCTCCCAAAAACTCATACGCTTTATGCTACTAATGTTTCCTACACCATGAAAGATGGTATGTCAAGAGCTTCTACACTACTCAATAAACATAATACACCTGTTATCGTTTGCCACTTGATATAGTGGAAGTGCAATCGGTACATTTTAATTAAGTCAATCCCACTATCTTGCATATAACCAACTTTTCTTTATTAGTATTTATCTATAATTAAATAAATCTTCCATATGTAGACCATTTATTTTTTGTTGCAGTCCTTTTTATTGCTGTGTACATGGGGTATATCACATGTTTTCTTTTCAATGGTAGAACATAAACTAATCTAGATTTTGCAACTACTAAATCCATATACTTCAAGCCTAGAGAACTCATGCTTGCTAAGTTGATGATCATGGACCTCACTTATGTGCATCTCTCTCTCTCTCTCTCTCTCTCTAGTATGTTTTAGGCTTACGAAAGCTATGAAATATTTCTATTTTTGAATAGGCCAAATGTGAAGACAGAGTTTCCCCACTTCTTTGACTATCCAAGAGAGAAAATTGTGCTCTTTTGTATTTGCTAGGCAAAGAACTAGTGTACATATATGGTGAAATGCTCTGATGATCAAATGTCATACCCATATATGCTAGATGAGAAGTATTTTAGCCACAAAGAGATTACAAAAAATAGATCTACAAACTGATGTGACTTGATGCAATACGTTAGATTGTAAAATTATTTTTATGATAAAATAGATCTAATGGATCACGTGAAGTCACGTTAGTTTGTAAATTTATTTTGGTATAATCTCTTTCTGCCTATAACATTTTTCATGTACAATCGATACATAGATTAGTTGGATCAAACAGTTCATACATAAATTATTTTTTACTTTTTCCAAGTATGTGATGACTATCCCGCAAAATGGATTAGTCAGCCTTGTGCACAAAAATAAGAAAGTGGCATTGTTGCTCCTTATGGTTGTGATAGCTACAATGATTGGTTCTTTCTTAGGTTTTGTGCTTAAAATCATTAGAGCTACAGATGAGAGATGCATTTGTGTGTTTCGCTCATTAAAAAAATGGAAGCAACTCAGCAAGCAAAGAGGAAGAATATGAACAAGAGTCTTACCTTTGCCAATGTCAGTCATGACGTTCGTGCTTCACTAGCTGGCCTTACTAGTTTGATGGTGATATGCTATGTTGAAGTTATCTCTGGTTTCAAATTGGCTACTAACTTAAGACAAATGGATAGTTGTGCAAATGACCTACTAGGTAAGTTTTATGACTAATAATCTTTTCATCATATCTTACCATGGAATTGTTGATGCAAGTATTTAGCATTCTCTTTTATAAATTATATATATATATGTGTGTGTGTGTGCATATACTTTTTTAGGTATGTTGAATTCTATTTTCAATACAAGCAAAATCGAAGTAGTCAAGGTGCTGATTGAAGAAGAGGAATTTGATTTGGCCCAACTTCTTGAGGATGTAGTTTGTATCATCCTGTTGGTATGAGAAAATGAGTGGATGTTGTGTTGGATCCTTATGATGGTTCAATCCTCAAATTTCTCCAAGTGAAAGGTGATAGGGGAAAACTTAAGCAGATATTTTGTAATCTACTAAGCAATACAATTATTTACTTCAAAGAGGCATGTAACTGTTCAAGCTTAGGTTAGGAAAAACAGAATACAATGATTGCTTCGAAAAGGAATTGCCTATTGTGCTTGTTTTACAATAACAGTCAAGCATGTAATGATTTTCAAGCTATGAATGTTGTCTTAAAATATCCAAATGTTATGGATTTTGTATTTGAGGTGGATGATACAAGTGAAGGTATTCCAAAAGAGAAGCAAGAATCAGTCTTTGAAAACTATGTTCAAGTCAAAGAAAACAACTATTGGACAAGGACACACTGGCTTAAGACTAAGCATTATTCAGTCTTTAGCACGTGAACCAACTTTGGCACAATTTGTCAAAATCTTTTGGAATGTAAGCTTGATTATATTCATATAAATATGAATAAAACCTTAGCTAAAGTGGCTTGATTAGTTTAATTTTTAGGGATAGTCTTTCTTCATTCTATCGCTTAAGTGATTCTATTATGGTTTTAAATTTTGTGCTAGGTATGTCTGATGCATGGATATATAGGGATTGTGGACAAGGAGATCGGAGAGAAGGAACTTGTTTTAGATTCAATGTTCTACTCACTATATGTGAAACCCTATCTTACAATAATATAGAAGCAGAACAGCTTGAAATAGGAGTTGGCACACATGTACTAGGGCTTAACAATTAAACCTCTAACTTTGAGATGACTATTAGAACTCCTACTCCTAGTCTTGGATTGTGTGCTAGTCCAAAGTTGACAATTCACTCCCCTAGCTCCAAGCATAAGGCATCCCATGTTGTTCCCTTGATTTGAGATAATGAGTATTGGAGGATGTCACATAAATTCATGGAGAACTTAGGTATAAAAGTATTACTTGTTAAGCAACATCAATACCTGTCTTCTACTCTCGCGGCGATCCCACATAAGCAAAATCATTCGCATCACAACTCTTTAGTAAAATCATATTTTTATTCGTCAAGTGAATACTTAAGCAAGTCTGCTACTGGTAACTCCATCACCATAGAAAATGATATGCCTTTGAGTAGCATGGGTGGGTCGGATTACATACTATCAGTCTTTAGAAGAACTACTCCTAATGTGCATCAAGTTTCATATTAGTTGTAATCGATGCCTGTGCTAGACCATTCCCGGAGCTATGTAAGAGTGTGATCGAGTTCAGAAGATGGTTGTTTGGTTGAAGAAACCAATGATGCGGATCATCAATTGTAAAGGTATTGTCAAGACCATGATGGAGCCAAATGATTTTATCTTATATAAACCATTTCATGCTCTTCGTTTGTATGAAGTTGTAAGACTTATACCTGAGTTTGGGGGTACACTTCTAGGAAATATAGGATAAATGAAGAGAGAGAGTTTGTCTCAAGATAATATTAATGGTGGCTATTAATGGTAGTTTGGACATTAAGCATACATATGCAAGGTGAAATTTTGCTGTTGTACAAATCTTTTTGCTTTATGTGTTAGATGCAGATGTTAAAGATATTGCTTGACATTATGCAGTCCTGTATAGTTTATCTGTTTGCCAAGTATTTCAAAGTGGATCAACCAGTAAAGAGTCTAAAAAACAAAAACTCCAATAATGTTGTTGCTATATAATTCAATCAGTAGAAATATTATACTTGAATAGAACCTGCTGATCAATGCTTGTATCTTACTTGGATACTTCAAACAAGGTTCAATTGAAGATTTGGGTCACCTCAAAATATAAAAGATAAATTAGGAAAGTTA
The DNA here is from genome assembly GCA_036898215.1 of Platycarya strobilacea. Taxonomy (NCBI): domain Eukaryota; kingdom Viridiplantae; phylum Streptophyta; class Magnoliopsida; order Fagales; family Juglandaceae; genus Platycarya; species Platycarya strobilacea. Next base: position 18,833,273 of record CM072555.1, on the reverse strand, counting down.
AATGCATTGAAGAATTAGCAAAAAAAATTTGAATAGGATTAGTTGTTGCAAAATGTGCAAGAACTTGAGTTGTAAATTAAAACCCATCTTAAAACTTAATGTTATGATAAAAAAAAATTTGCTTCTGTACCATAAATCAAGAGATGTGATCAAAATTTTCTAGCCTACTTGGCATTTGGGATGTGATCAAAATTTTCAAAAAACTTTACTCATGATCTTCAATTTTTATTTTTTATTTTAAATTAACACATTTTAACTGATTAAATGCATAGTTACTTAAAACATACTATTATGTGATAAAATCAAGAAAAAAATTTATTTCTAAAAAACTTTTAACAATTTTCTACTTAAACACACATCTGTTTAATTTCATTGTTTCAATGAAGTTCACATATTCGATCCAATGGAGATCCGATTACCAAAAGTTAAAAAATGAACCTAAGCCCAGCTATCAGATTTAAATACCAGATGCGATTTCCTGCATTTGGTCAAATCAATTATAGAATCACCAGGGTTCTTGAGTAAATGACAACGTATGCAATTGAAAATAATTTTTTACTTACAACAATCTAACACTAGGAAACTAGAAATGGCTGTTTTACTCTAAATCTGCCGACTCGTTCCACCACCAGCATTCCTTAGCTCTAGTCGCCTAGTGATACTCAATGTAAGTCTCCTCCTCTTTTGACTTAGCTTCCGAGAAAATAAGTCAATTTCACTATTTCTTTTCTTCTGTTACTTTTTTTCTTTTTTATCGGTAATAATTTTTTTTATGTCACGGGGGCTTGGAAGTAAGGCCTTGAAGAAGATGGTGGCTGTGGTAATTTGACTGTGAGATGTGATGGAGAGTAGGTGTTGTGTAGTAGCACTATGGGAAGAAATAATGAACTTAATGACTTCCGATGAGGAAAAGAATCAAGGTGCAACGATGTGTAGTTGTTTTTTTAATGAAATGGCACATGTTTCTTGTAGTTAAATGTTGTAAGTCATTTATTTGTATTGTAGAATAATAAGAGTTGCATTTTGCATTTTGCCTCCTGCATTTGGGGTTTAAGTGAAACAGAGTGTTTAAAGTGTTGCACGTTTTAGACTTGAATGGCTACATTTAAGCCTTCATGATTCTGCGAGCATAAAAGCAGAAGTCATGCCTGTAGAAACTATCTCGATCCATTTTTAGAAAGTTAGTTTGGGAGGTTGAGAACTCCTCAAAAGTTCTCCGTCAAGATCCATTTAGGGAATATCACATTTCATTCAATTTGTGTTTTCTTGCATTTGTTTGTCATTTATTATGATATGTGTGAAGATAATTCATTGTTCCTGTGTTTTGGAAATTATGTGGTGGTGTTCATCATTTGTTCGTCAGGAAACATTACAAGTGGTATAAGCAAGCAACAATCCTACAATGGCAAAAGGTACAAGAGCAGCATTAAAAGGACATCAAGAAAATGTGAAAAACAGTAGGATGTCCGAAAACAACTCGATAATTATCAACATACAATTAATGAAATCAAGGAAAGACTTGAGCCAGTATTTGATATGCTTCGTTCTTTGGTTGAGTAATTTCTTATTAATAATAATCGTGATCAATCCGGGGATCGTGATGGGTCTGGGGATTCAAGAAATGTTGCAAATCATGATGAGAGAGGTTTTATGCATAAAGAATTTCGTTTAGATTTTTTCCATTTTAAGGAGAATGAGCCTGCTGGTTAGGTCTTTAAGGCAAGTTGGTCTTTGACTATAATTCAACTCTCCCTCACCAAAAGTTGTTAATTGCTTCTTATAACATGTAAAGAGAAGCATTAGTATGGTACTAAGATGCTTTTGACATCAAACAATTCAATTATGATGATATTTTAGTTTCAGCCATCCAAGTAAGGTTTGGGCCATCATCCTATGATAATTCAATGTAAGCCTTAACTAGGTTGAAACAAACAACTTCTATAACCTTGTATAAGTCCCAATTTGAGGCTCTGTCGAATAGGTTAAAAGGGCTATCTAAGAATCATAAGTTGAGTTTGTTCTTAAGTGGATTAAAAGATGACATAAGATTACCTATTAAGATGCTAAATCCTGTGAATCTTGAGGTTACTTTTGGCCTTGCTAAGATTCAAGAGGAATAGGTTCTTTCCTCAAGAAAGTCATGTAGACAAAATTCAAATTTTGGTGAGCAGATAGCTATTGATAATGGGTCTAATCTAGGTCCAAGAACTAGATCTCCTGGCAAGAGGGTAACATCATTCTAGTTTAATGAAAAAAGAAAGAAAAAATTATGTTTTCACTATAATGAGAAATGACATCCTGGCTACGTGTGCAAAATCCCTAAAGTCTATGTTTTACAAGGTGATTATGAGGAAACTGAAGAAGATGATTTCGAGGAATCTGAAAAGGCAATAATACCAGATCAAGGAGGGGCTTTGCATGATCCTAAGGTTTTTGAGATCTCAATTAATGCTATGAATGGTTGTGAAAATAGTAATGTTATGAGACTTTTGGGAACTAATGGTTATTTTACTGTGTAAATACTTGTGAATTCAAGAAGCACTCATAACTTCCTGGATCTATTAGTAGTAGAAGCAGCAAATTTAAAAGTTTATAAGAACATAGGTCTACAAGTTAAAGTGGCAAATGGAGCTAAAGTATTCATTCGAGGCAGTTGTGTGGAGACTGTAAAGATTCAAGGCTCCAAGTTTCTGTTACCATTCCATGTTTTAACCTTATGGGCATGTGACATTGTGTTGGGTGTTCAGTAGCTCAAGAGATGGGGTCCTCCCCAATGGGATTTTACTAATATGACAATGCACTTTGGAGTTACTAAAAAAGAACTGACATTGTAGGGATTGTTGTCTGAAAAAGTGCAAGTTGAGATTGCAGTTAACATGTTGAAATAATCTTTTGTTAGAAGACAAGGATGACTGTTACAATTAGTTACAGTTAATGATAAGCAAGACAAGGCTAAGGTTCTGTCAAAAGTGGAAGAGATTTTGCAGTAATATAAAATTATTTTTGAGGAACTAACTGGGTTACCTCTTACTTGAGCTTGTGATCATCAGATTGTGTTGAAAAATGGCACTGCTCTAGTTTCTATGAGGCCATACAGATATACTCATTACCAAAAAATAGAGATTGAAAATATTGTACAAGAATTGTTGATTAATGGTGTGATCAGACCCAGCCAAAGCCCATTCTCATCTCCTGTTCTCCTAGTTAAAAAAGTTGATAGATCATGGAGAATGTGTATCGATTATAAGACTCTCAATCAGGAAACAATAAAAGATAAGTTCCCTATTCATGTGATTGATGAGATTCTTGATGAATTACATGAGGGAAATGTTTTTCTAAGACTGATTTAAGGTCATGCTATCATCAAATTCGAGTTAGAAAAGAGGACATTTCTAAAACAATATTTCAAACTCATGTTGGCCACTATGAATTCTTGGTAATGTCTTTTGGGCTTACCAATGCATCAACTACCTTTTAAGGTTTAATGAACCATGTATATAAACCTTTCCTTAGAAATTTCCTTTTTTTTTCATTTTTTTATGATATCTTGATATACAATCAAAATTTAACTGAGCACTTGTCACATTTAAAAACAGTTCTATCAATTTTATAGAAACATACATTGTTTGCTAAGAAATCCAAATGTCGGTTTGGTGTAGTTGAAGTGGTCATTTGAAGGAGTTAAAGCAGATCCCACAAATATTTCAGCAATGGTCGAATGGCTTATACCAAAAATAGTGAAGGCATTGAGGGTTTTTCTAGGCCTTACTGACTATTATAGAAAATTCATAAGGGATTATGGTTTCATAGCTGCCCCATTGATAGTGTTATTTAAAAAGAATTGTTTTAGGTGGTCATTTGAAGCTGAGAAAGCATTTAGAAGGTTAGAAGAAGCTGTGTCTAATCTAGGAGTGTCAAATCGTGTTCATATCGTGTCAAGACATGTATATTATACTACATAGGTCAATCCTAACCCAACCCATTAAACTTATTGTGTCAAAATCTCAAATCCTAACACAACCCGTTAACATAACATGTCGTATCATGTCAACCCGTTAAGACTCATTAGTGAATATTACAAAATAAATTAATACGATAAAATATTATACGTTTCAACCTATTTATATAAATGTGTTGAATATGCCCGAAATTAACCCGTTTGACTTAATTAAATTTAGCATAATTTTATACAAATGTTGAAATCATAATATCTATAAAAATTATAATACTAACTATAAGTATGAATTACAATCTAAACAATAAAAATATCAAAATTAAGATTTTAACAATTTTATTTTTAAATGTAAGGGTATACTTATAATTTGAACTTTTTTAACATGTCATAACAAGTTAAAACTGGTTGACCCGCTATCAACTCGTTAAGAGATCGTATCGTAACTGGTCACCCCGTTTTAACCCAAAACTTATTAAAACTAAACTCTAACCTACAATTATCGTGGCGTATACGTGTTGGGTTAACGGATGGTGTAATATATTGCCACCCTAAGTCTAATCCACATGTTTCGAAACTGCAAGATTTTTCAAAAAGATTCACAATTGAATGTGATGTCTCGGGATTAGGATTAAGGGCTGTGTTGATGTAAGAAAATCAACCTATAGCCTTCTTCAGTAAAGCTTTCAAAGGAAAAACATTATTGCTTTCTACTTATGAGAAGGAATTCCTAACAATTGTGTGTGTTGTTAAAAAGTGGAGACCATACTTGCTAAGTCAACCCTTTCAGATTAAAACTGGCCAGCAGATATTAAAACACTTGCTAGAACAAAAGCTAGTAACTAAGGCTCAACAAAAGTAGATCTCAGAACTCATGCGCTATGATTTCTAAATTGAGTATAAAAAAAGGAAAGGACAACAAAGTGGTTGATGCACTTTCTAGAAAAATGGAGGAAGACTCGACAACTTTAACTTTTATTTTCTTTCTCACACCTATTTGGTTAACTGAGTTGAAACAAAGCTATGCACTTTCTAATAAAATTTCAGCATTAGTTGATTCCTTGCAACATGATAAGCAAGCTTCTACATAATTCACATTGCAACAAGGTATTTCGTTCAAGAAAGGGAAACTTGTTCTTGTACATGATTCTCCATTTCAACAAAAGGTATTGCAGCTTATTCATCACAATCTAGAAGTAGGTCACCATGGTTACCACAAGACTTTGCAAAAGCCTAAGTTAGACTTTTATTGGCCTAATTTGAGGAAGGATATTAAAAAACTTGTCAAAGAGTGCCAAATTTGTCAATTGAATAAGAATGAAAACATACTACCAGCAGGATTACTCCAGCCCTTGCCTATTCCTCAAAGTCCTTACTTGATATTGTTATGAGTTTTATTGAGAGCTTTCCTTCTTCAGGTGGTATGTGAGTTATCCTCACTGTGGTGGATAGATTGACCAAATCTAGTCACTTTTTTTCCAATAGCTCATCCATATACAATATCTAAATGGCAGAGGTTTTTTTTTTTTTTTTTGGAGTGTTTAAGCTATGGGTTGCCTAAGACCATAGTTTCTGATAAAGATGTGGTATTCACCAGTTCTTTTGGAAAGAACTTTTTAGAATGCAAGGAACTACCTTAGCAATGAGTTTAGCTTACCATTCTCAATCTGATGGTCATGCTAAAGCATTGAACAAAGCTGTTGAAGCCTATTTGATGGACCACTTGATTGCCTATGGCTAAATGGTGTTATAACACCATTGTGCATACTTCTACTGGTTTTTCTCCTTTTCATGCTTTATATGGCATGCCTCCAGCAAGGTTGCTATCTTATGTACCTATCATTATTGCTAATGCAATGAGCACTTGAAAAATAGAGAGCAGATTTTGTGCTTGTTGAAAGAGAATTTAAAGAGGGCTCAAGATAGAATAAAATTTTTTGCAGACAGGAAGAGAATCGAGAGAGTTTTTTAGGTTGGAGATTGGATGTTTCTCAAACTACAACCATGTAGACAAAAATCAATTGCTATGAGGCACAATACAAATATTGCTCCCAGATATTATAGTCATTTCAAAGTCCTACAAAAAATTGGCATAGTAGCTTACAAGTTGAACCTGCCAGCTTCATCGAAAATTCATCATATTTTCCATGTATCATGTTTGAAGAAACAAATAGGTGACCAGATTTCCATTTTGCCTAATCTTCCTCCATTGGACAAAGAAGGTTGTGTGCAACTGAACCAGAGAAGATCCTTCACAAAAGGATGAAAAAAGTTGGAAATCATGCTGCTGCAAAAGGTTTTCATTAAGTGGGTTGGAGCTAAGATTGAAGATAGTACTTGGGAATTGCTCTACAAGCTCAAATCTTTGTATCCTCACTAAACAGGCACAATTCTATAATTGTCAAGGGTGCCTTGGGGGCAAGGCTTTGAAGAGGTGAAGATTGTTACGAGAGCTTGGGGCAAGGCCTTGAAGAGGATGGTGGCTGTGGTGATTCGATTGTGAGATGCAATGGAGAATTGGTGTTGTGCAGTAGCAACTTTGGAAAGAAATAACAAACTTAACGACTTCGAATGAGGAAAGGAATCGAGAGGCGACAACATGTAGTTGTTTTAATGAAACGGCATGTTTTGCTTGTAGTTAAATGTTGTAAGTCGTTTAGTTGTACTGTAGAATAATAAGAGTTGCATTTTGCGTTTCCTCTTGCATTTGAGGCTTAAGTGAAATAAAGCGTCTAAAGTGTTGCGTGCTTTAGATTTTAGTGGCTGTGTTTATCCCTTCATGGTTCTATGAGTATAAAAGCAGAAACCATGCCTATAGAAACCATCTTGATGCATTTTCAGAAAGTTAGTTTGGGAGGTTGAGGACTCCTCAAAAGTTCTCCTTCAAGATTCATTCAAGGAATCTTGCATTTCTATCAATTTGTGTTTTCTTACATTTGTTCATCATTTATTGTGATCTGAGTAAAATAATTCATTGTTCCTGTGTTCTAGAAATTATGTGGTGTTCTTGTTATCAAGAACCATTACATGTTATCTTAAGGTTAAAGTAAAGGCGGAATATTTGGGTGGTTCATTTTGATTTTTCTGATAAAATATAGTTCTCATTGATAATACTCATGCCTCTTTTAAAATTCCTCAAATTTAGGGTTTCTACATGCAAATGTATCAGCTATCAGACTCACTAGCACCAAGTTTCTCGGAACTGATGAAGAACTTGTGGTCCCTAATTTGAACTCATCAAGGAAAAGAATGTTCTTTCAAATATCAAATTGGGACACCTGTTTTGGGTCAATGTGTTGATATAGTTCATTTAAAATATATATATGTGTTAATATAGTTATTAATTCATCTTTAATTGTTTGTGGATATAAGCCCCTCTGAAAATGCATGTGCATATATGACAACTAAAGAGAAAAAAAAAATCCATTGCTGATTAAATTGCAGTATTTGAAGGTTTTCTTGGAGGCTGAATCTCGAGATCCTAGACCTCGGGTTAGAGCCATACTTCGCCTTGAATCAGAAACATATTCTGTCAATGCGAACATGGGTAAGCTTTCTGAGCAATTGATTTCAGTGAAAGAAGAAAGTATGGGCATATTGAAGGAATTCATCACCAAATATAATGTTCCTAATGATGTCCCCCAATGAACTTGTTGAAAGCTCTTCAGAAGATGATACAGAAACCTCTGAGAAGACCCATGTGAAGTCAAAGAAGACGAAATTAACGTAATTATTCCTTTCTCCTCCTTGCCCCTTGGTTTAAAATCACAAAAGACAAATGGGAAGCTCCTTCAATGTGTTAGAACCGTCTTGAACAATATCTTAAAATAGTTTGTACATTAATGTCATGCAAGATGAAGTACTTGTGTCCTTTTCCATTCGATGTCTCTAGTTCTGAAGACTTTGCTTGTATAACCTGAGCATATGAACAATATAAACGGGCTTTTGACAAATAACTTAAATTCTCTACAGATATCACTGGTTTAAACAAGGAGATCCGGATGTCCAAATCAGAAAACTAGAGTGACTTTCTAAATAAAAAATGAAAAAAAAAATGGAGAATGTTCTCATAGATTGTAATTAATTTTTGTTGCTCGTTTCATAAATGAACCACTTTTTTTGAAAATTAATTGCTTTAAATCAATTATTTTTCTAACCCCACAGAGTCCACGACACTGCAGCTCCATTTTCCTCTTCATAAAGACAGACATCAATCAAATTGACACATATGCAAGAAGAATAACCGAGGACAACAAACTCGCTTATTTCACCACCCCCAGGCATCTCCTTTCCTAAGTCCCAGATACAATGTTGTAACCCATCAATCCAATTTTGAATAACAAAATCCTGCCATCAGAAATAAGACTCGACTAGTAACTACAACCTCGACAATTTCCTTGTAAACGAATCTTGCAGGCGCTTCATCTTACCCAGTTCAGGTTGTGAGAAATAAGACATTGCATTTGACATCATGACCATTATGTCATGCTTCACAGCCTCCAAGCTCCGGTAGTACTCATTCTTTAACCTCGAACAAATCAGTTCGGGGTACAAAGGAACTGGAAACCTGAATCCACAAAACCAAGAATCACAAATTGTTTAATCCCAGCTTTTCTTGGAACAATGAGTTATATAAAAGATTTCTACCTCTACAACCCCTGCCTCCTAGACAACCAAGATGGGAAAAAATGATGATATGCTATTCATACAACGCTAATTAGTCCACAGGCTCTATGATAGCCTGTAAGTTGTTGAATGATGGATTATGTCAAGTCATTTATATGGCCTTCTAAGAGATAGTTAGGCATGAAGTCATATGGTATAGTCCATCCTCATGCATTCAGCATGCAATACGTTAGTTACTAAGGGATTCTCAGGTAAGCACATATTAGAAATAAAGAATAACGACAGCCCATGTCCAGCATTTTTCTACCTATTAGAGAAATCTGACTTCTGGGCAGCATGATTCAGTTTCGAAAGCCCATAATAATCCTGCAGGATGCACAAGTGAGCTCTGAGTAAGAGTGTTTCTAAGTGTTTCCAATAATCATAATGTAAGCTCCAACATGCCAAATTTCTACCAAATCAGAAGTTTGTGACAAAATCACCTTGTTTCCATCCACTGGGCGCTCCAATTTAGCAAAAAGAGACAGGAGCTTATCTCTGCTCTCATCATCAATATGGGGGTGCTCCCATAAAATGTCAGGATCATGCAGTTCCCAAGGACAGTGTAGATGGCTTTCTTTAGGATCACTTCTGTAACTAACAGCGTATCTTTCCCAAGGACTGTCAGGAAACTCTTGACATTTGGGCTGTGAAGAAACAATTCGACCTTCCCACCATTTACCACCTTCCCCATTTGGATTTCTCCACCAAACTAGGCATTTATCCCTATGTGTCCAATTTCTCCTAATAGCAGCATCATATCGCGTTTTCTCAACAACAAAATCAGGGAAATCAATCAGTTCAGGCAGAGTCAACTCGAATGCTTTACCAAACCCAATGGAGGAGGGATTTACAAATTCAAGTTTGATTTTACAGCAGCTATCCCCTGAGCCTGGTAATGTGGCGTAATCAAAACCTTTAACTTCGCAAACTTCCACAGCACTTAAGTTTCTATTGATTGATCTCCAAGGACCTATTTCTGACAAGAGACTTGATTCTATAAACTCTTCATGGCCCTGACAATCATAGAAAACAATATTACTGTGAACAGAATTACAGAAAGCTGAACTCAAAACTGAATTACAAAAGGACCAGGATCCATTGATTTAAAACAATAAGGCAGTACCTGTCTCAAATATACAACTTCATCACCTAGCTGAGGGATGTAACGGTAGCCCTCCTCATGCTCTGACAACATAAGCCACGACAATTTTCTTCCAAAATGATTTAATTTCCTCCTAGCAGAAGAACTTGGTTCATAATCATTATACCCACCACGCCGATTTCTTGTAGACCTTGATCCTTGAAGAAACTGATCGGACAATTCCATGGAGGATTTTTCAGCATTTAGAGATGTCCCCATCGATGCATGGCCACTTCGCAACTTGAAGCTATGTTTCACAACATTTGGCTCCCATGACGTTCCCTTTATCTTAATGGATCTTGTTCTATGTGTTGCATCATTAGAAGCTTCAGGGACAGCAGCTTCCACATCATGATGGTCATTAAAAGTTACAGTGTTTTCTTCCGAATCATTATCAGAACCTTCTAAATCAGTTTTCGCCTTATAGAATTTCTCATTTCCATAGGTAGCATCAGACATCCTCATGTCTGAATACAAATGTTGTGACCTCAAACTTGATGTGCCAGTATCTTCACCTCTAGCACTTGACTGGTCCTCCACAGTTGTAGTGAATTTCAGTTCGGAAGGACTTTTAGGGTCCGTTGCTATCCTTTTCTTTGTCCTAATTATTAACTTTGTTGGCTTAAGTGGAGCATTCTCTTTTAGTCTGTTCAAGTGATTAGCGTCCACGACTTCATATATTTTTAGTGACTTGTCTCTGCATTGATCAGATTTAGAAGAATCTTTGTATCCCATATCAGAGTTTCCATTGTATGGGGCTGCAGAAGCATCAGTGCCAAACTGCTCCTCATCCCTGCAATACAACATAACTCCATGAGAATCAATTAATCAATTAGCATAAAACTTTCCATATGCTATCAAATATGTGCTTTTCATATGTTATCAAGTTTCACATGCTGAGAGATGCATTTACTGAATCAGTTGCAAGTTTTGATGTTCAAAATGAAAACACGAATGATATGAATGGGTTATGTGAAACTTTTTTTTATTTTTTATTTTGTACAACCGATTCAGTATATGCATCTCTCAGCATGAGATTTCCTGATCTTGAACACGTGGATGTGCATCCATTGACCTCTTCCCACCTATGCTTACTCTCCTCATCACCTGCAGGTGCCTCCGAATGCTCCCTGGCCTTTCCACGTTGTGCTTTGTCCATGCAATCACTTCTGATCTGGCTTTGGGAAAGCTCCACATTAGTTATATCAGTGAAAGATGACATTGGATCTATGGAGATTTTGTTAGTTGTGTCTTCTTGAGTGGTTTCATGAGGTCTAGAGGATGGACAAACTGGAGCAGCCTGATTCTCACAATTGGATCTTGTGTCTTCTGGAGACACATGCTTCTTAGAATCACGAAGTGAAAACTTCAGGAGCAATCTCCGCTTGCTACCAACATTTGGATGAGGTTCAGAAAGTTCTGGTGGCTTGGGTACATCTGTAAACTCACCTACATATGAAAGTTCCTCTTTACCACATTGCCACTGCATATTCTGCAAGTTTGCATCAGTCCTGTTAATTTTGAGGTTTGAATCTTGCAGCAGCAACTCACTATCTGAGGAATCATTTTCTGAGTCATTTTCATCTTCTCCATCTGAAGATGTTCCAGTGATTCGAGAAAACATATTAAGCGCATTGAGTGCAGCAACACGCTGTGGTCTCATAGTCTTAGCTTTAGAAGACTTCCTCTTGGAAACTTTCTGACTACTTCTTGATTTCTTCATTCTGTTACTCCAAGATACAGTGCCATCACACTCGTTCAGATTCCTTTTCTTCACTCGCCTTCCAGAAGAAGTCATTGACTCGATCTGAAAAGCAATCATATCAGTCCACATAGGCAAAAGTACCTCCCCCTCCCCCTCCCCCCCCCCCCCCAAAAAAAACAGTTAAGGTGAAGACTTCACTTACTTCAGTTTTGTGTTTTTTCCTTCTTGATCTGCGAAGGCTATCTCTATGGCTGCATTCAACCTCACTGTCTTCTGCACTGGACTCGAGATCACTAGAAGAGCGGGCACTTATACTGGCCTGGTCACCTTCACTGAAATTTTCCTCAGCAACATTGTACTCTGAATCATTATCATCACTTATTATGACTTCATTTTCTGGTTCCCAATACATGGCATCTACAAACTCCGGTAGTGGCTCAATCATTCTTTCCAAATCAGCCAAGGGGAGCATCTGATCATCCTGACCTAGACCAAAATCCAGACCAACAGCATATTTTACGGATGAAGGCTGCCACTCAATGCCCAATGCACCAAGTCTACGTTTCTGATACATACTCTGATAGGGTTCCGGATATGGCATCATACCTGACATTTCACGTCAATCTTTGATATTAAAAGTAGTGTTTCTCAGAGATATACGATAAGCAAGATATAAAAACAGGAGCCATGAACATACTTGAATCACAAAGAGGATCTTGAATGTTCCTGCGATGTGGGAGAAGTTGTGACTCCTGCATTTGATGCAACATATTTCAGAATACTACACGCAAAAAGATAGGCACTGAAGATCTTTGACCAATAATAAGCCTAGAGATTCAAATCTAATGCTTCTGGAATTTAGTTAGTGTGTTTTAGATCTGGACAAAAAATTGACAAAAGAACAAAACGTTGCCTCAAACCATATAGGATTTTCCAACTATCACATAATGACCACTTCTGACCTTGCACACGATGAAGGTAAAGGTATGCATGGCATTTGACCAACTGAATTTCTTCTTATGGAAATAAAAATAAATTTACCAAACAAGAATCAAAAAGGGGTGAATATTACCTGATCAAGAACATGTCCCATGGCATCCCGAATGAGGGGACGATAGTCCCCTAGGAAGAACTGTAGTAGAAATTAGACAACATCGTCATAATACAATTGCATGCTACCAACTTAGGTTGCAAATGAGGGAATAATGGGGTTTATTTTGCATGTAAAATTTTGAGGTACCTGATCCAATTTGGCATCTTTTTGGGACTCGCCTTGACCTGTGTTTAGTAAATATATTTGGCCAACATCATCTGAAAGTACTATTGATGTCCCATCCCTTTGTTTAAAAAATGAATCATCACAAAAAATCTAGCAAGAATAAGCAGTGGAAAAGCAACATAGGATCTAAATAGCAAAGCATTTTAATATCAAATGCACATAACAAGAATCTTTGGGTAACTGAACTGAAAAATCAAGAACGGAATTACAGCTATGTACTGCTGGAAGGAAATCAAGCTACATAGCAGAAATAGCCTAAAAATATTATTCAGAAAGAAAACTACAGCCCGGATACATGAAGGAGAAATTCCATCAAGCATTTTTTAATAAGTAGAAATTCCATCAAGCATATGATTGAGAGTGAAGACAAATGGATTAAATATTTTAAATAGGCAAAAAATGTCAAATCAAACCAAAATAATAAAGCAAAAATTGAATACTAGAACATTCTAGAGGTTACTTACGGGGAAAACTTTCCATCGACCAACTTAAAACGTCCAATATCATATGTCCATATAGGTGTGCCCTCCCAAATCTGGAAACACGAAGAACCAAAGACCTCAATAAACAAAGCAATTTGAACACAACATATCATCGTAGAAAAATTAAAATCACAAACTTACATCCCAAACAATAGTGCGCCCATCATACCCAGCACTCATAGCTATCCGCGGATTGAAAGGATGAACATCCAAGACATAAGACTAGCAAGCAGCCAACAGTTAAACAGTGATCCATGAAAGCCAAAATAAGAATCACAAACTATTGGATGGCAGATGGACTTAAGATCAAGAAACCTGGACTCATGCATGCCAAACATCAACAGGGTTTAAAATTTTATAATTATTTAAAAACTCAGCTTGATCAAATGAAAATTTAAGACTCATTCTATTCAAAAGTCAATGTGGAGGACACACCATCTAACTGTGATGTGGCAAGACTTGATTTGGATATTCAAATTTTTAAATTTCACTCACATATCAATAATGTCATGTCAGCAGTATGCAAAGTACGTCCTTATCTTCTAAAAAATCAAGGGAAGCCATGCTAGAAGGCACAAACTTTGTGTGTCAAGTTAGATGAGAAAATGTGATAGCAGAATGCACATCCAAAGGTGAATGTTGCTTGAAATGTATCATTTTTTTTTATCAGGTGTACGTAACGAATTTAGGGAGGGGGAGCCTTGATAATGATGAGTTTCTACAAGCTTAGAAGAAAGAATAACTTCCCCTAGATTGGTTTGTTTAAATCAAATGTAATGTTGATGCAATTTATACCATGTTTAATAAAATCTACCCAAGGTAGGTTCACATTAGACAATACTCACAGATTCACTATGACCGGTTAAAGAATGTACTAAGCTACCATCAACAGCATTCCAGACACATATTCTGCAATCTGCACAAGCGCAAAAAATAAAATAAAATAAGGACGAGTCATAAGCCAAAATATAAATGATAAGATGCAAAATCAGATTCTGTAAGGCTGTAAAATAATTAAAAGCTCTGTAAATCCTTCATAAATATCCATAACAAGTGATTTGGCCCAGGTTAAAGCAAAATGACAAATATTGAGCTAAGATGCAAGAAACTAGGAATGCTAAAAATAAGAGAACCATATCCTATATTAATGTAACTTTTCTCCCATAACTAAGTAGTTAACTACTTTAAGTACTTTACCCATGATAGCTGCAAGCACAAACCGATTATCCAGACTCCATACAATCATATTAACACCACGGGGGGTTGGAAGAAATCTATGACGTGGACCTCCTCGGGGAGGCTGAGGAGGCAGTGGAGGAGGTGGAACTTTTAAATGATAGGCCCGTGTCCAACGTCCAACTTTTCCCTAAAATAATGGGAGAAAGAAGAAAACAGGATATCAATTGAACAGGTCGATTACATATTAAACTGCACAAAAAAGAAAGTGCAAAATAACCCGGGAAGAGGAAGTAGAACATGGTATCCACCAAACTTTGGAATATGTAAAAAAATCTCTTGGGAAAGAGCTCACATGGGATCTACGTGATCTTGGAACCCAAATAATTGCACTGCCGTCACGAGAACATGTGACGATGTTGTCATGACAAAACCTGAGAATATTACAAGTTGAGGAGGTGGGACATCCAACAACACAGGAATGGTAGGTGTTAAGTACATTTGAGGAGGTGTTAAGCTCATTGCAATGACTATTTTCAAATTATCAATCAAATGATTGAATTTTCCCTCTTCTCATCAACATAAATATGTACAACATTTAGAGATTTAAAAGGGAATAAAGGTCCTAAGTTCCAATCCAACGTCTGAACTCCACTATCTAACCCCCACTTTGGTTAAACATTTCTCAAATAGCAACCACTTGTTAAGGGAAGTGTTAGACTATTAATTGAAAAAAATCAACTTACCTCTTCCCATCAACTTTAACTTTTAAGATACTCGATGATTTAACATGCATTAATGGACGGCATCTAAATATTTAAAGGAAACTAGATCAAGGGATAATATCGTGTTACTTAAATTTTGAAACAAAAAGAAAATGAAGAAGAGCATATGGTCAGACCAGGAATTTTTGAACTTCGGAATATTCTCCTCCTTCAATGAGTCAGATATTGAAGTTTTTGAAGCCACAGCACAGCCACTGCATATGAAGTATCACATAAGATATGAAATATCTGAAAGTAAATTACTTCCTTTCCTATTCAGTCACTAACTTAACCTGAATTGCACATAATTGACATCATTCTCATGGCCAGATAACACATCCATCTCATGCATTGGTTGATCAGAGTCATCTGGGCCAGATTTAAAAGCATTCCAAACCTGCAAAGTAACTGTTGTTGATGAACATATCCAAAAGATCTATAATAATAGCAACCAATACAAGTAAGCTAAATTTAGGTAGATGAACTATAAGAACTTAATTTTGGGGTGTATGTTTGAATATACCCTCGCAAAAGTGTCAGAACTACCAGTAACAAAAACGGTCCCATTGGCATTGTAAGCACAACAAAGTATTTGATGGCTCTGCAGACCATTGCTTGAGGAGGGTCCATTACTTGATGGACCACTGCTCTTCCCTGCAGTAAACTTCACAGTCCTACTTAAGTTCACATCACCCAGATTCAAACTAGATAACAATGTAGAAGCAATCATCTAACCATTTAAGACATCTGAAGGCTTTGGTGTGTATATTCGAGGCTTGCACTGGGAATACCTGGCATCCCAGATTCGACAAGTTCCATCATCCGATGATCTACAATTTTATAACAGAAAAAAAAATGTAATATAAAAAGAAAAGAACTCCAGCAAATCATTACTAACACCAGAAAGCTCGCTAGAAGTTATAAAGTTCCTAGAATGACTAAACTACTTTACATGAATACATAAAAATGGTATTAAATCAGGTTTTTCAGATTAAACAATTATCACAGCAGATAAACTGCACAACTAGAAGGAAGCAACCAGGAGTAATGACTCAGAAAATGGGGCTCACGATAAAAGCTGGTAAATAGCACTTGGTCTGGGACTAAATACAATAGCAGTGACAGCGCCAGTATGCCCCCTTAAAACTGAAATCGGGACTCCATCTGGCAAACGCCACTGGGACAGAACAGAAAGAACTAATCATATGTCACAGAATTTGAAAGAATATTAAATGCAGGATAGGGTATACTTACAACTCGAATGACAAAGTCATTTGAAGCAGATGCCACCAAAGCATTATTTGAACTCACAGCCAAGTCAGTAATGTCACCCTTTAATTCAAGAGTAGAGAATAATATTAAGATATGAAATACAAAAAGAACAAGATGCATTATCAAAGTATTACTTTCACTCAAGATATGGACAATCCTAACTCACTTCATGTCCTCGACAACTGACCAAGGAAAATGCTGTTTCCATTGACCAAATCTTGACAAGTCGATCGTCAGAACCCGTGATAACATATCTTCCTAACCTATCAAATATAGCTACAAGAAAGAAGCAAATTTGTTAAAATGGTTTTATCAGCATTAAACTGTGTTCTAACTTTGGCACTATGACAGTATGAATGACAGATATGTGGATGATAGATATAAAAGAAAATGTCATGATGGATGATAGATATGTGGCAATATAATGTGTGTTAAGCAAATCAAACTCAGCAATATTTTCAAGAAACAATACTAGTTCAAGAAAACACTGCCAATTTCTTTTTTAAACACAGTTATTAATTTATGGAAAAGAAATGCTAAAATCATGAAAATGCTTGGAAATAGTCCACATCAGTGGCCCAGTTACTGTGTCCTTTTTCCAGACCATTTACTAAGACATATAATATAACATGATCTCTTAGAATGGGATGAAATAACCTTACCACAATAAACAGCACTACGATGTCCCCTTAGCTTCTTCTTATTTTGCATCTTTTGTACCATAGTCAATGGTTTAGCAACTGCATAACATGCAGAGCGAATGGATGGAGCGCGATGATGCTTGGTGAAACCTCCTCCGATTTCCCTTAAACTTAGCCCTCGAACCTGATCAGCCTGCATGTGAGGCCAACGTAGGTAAGCTTGTAAAGGCTTAACTTGCTTGTTTCCCATATTCCTCTCACCTGAAAAGGACAAGGAAAGATCAGAAACAAGAAAATCAATAAATAAGTATCATTTCACTAGAAAGTAATAATAACACTTTTTTTTTCATCAATAAAATAAAGATGTTACTAATGATGCAAAAGGGTGTTGTTAACCCAATACATCAAAAGTATACAAGAGTTCCACCTAACAGCCAAAAGAAAAAAAGAAGTAGAAATTCTTGAAAAGTGGAAATAGAAAGAGTTACACCATCTTAGGTAATTGGCCAATTATACAGGATAGTAGGAAGAAAGATTTGAGCTCTGATGCTGATTTTTCGCAATCCTCAAAAACATAAAAAATTTGATATCTTCTAGGCACTTTCTATACTAGGTAGGTGGCAGTTAATGGTACTTTCTATACTAAAAAAATACCATTACATAATATTCCCACAAACCATGTAGGTGGCAGCTAGGAGAGAAAGAGAGACAGCTAGCTATTTGCAACCAAAATATAATCTAAAGTTCTTGGTCAGGAACAAAGATATGGAATTTTAAAGAGTATTAGATTTCAATAAGGTAATGAAGATATGACTTAAAGCCATAAACACCTTAAATAAACATAAGCGTGTAAAAAATAAATAAACGCTAAACTTCTTTTCATGCATGTTCTAATAGCATTGTATTTAAGTTTATGATGATTGCATTAAACTGGAAAGCATCTTCAAAGAAGTAAAGGGTGAAGATGGCTTTGAAGATGCTATCTAACGAGTTAAATAACTTGCTGAGCTTTCAGAATCATCTTCTGGCTCTCTATTTGAGAACTACCGACAATATATCAGAAGTGTTTGGACAAGCTCTAGGAGTATGGAATGAATACTTGTTGAATGGTGTTTCATGTACAAAAAGAATGGTGAATCCATCGACCATCTCTTCATTGTGAGGTGGCAACAGCATTATGGAATAAGATTTCTGCCAAGGCTGGGTTTTTTGGGGGGATGCCTTTGCATGTGTTGGATCTTTTTGCAATCTGGCCAGGCATTGTGGGGAGAGATATTAACTCTGCTGCTATGAAGATGATCCCTTTGTACTTATTCTGGTGTTTATAGGCAGAAAGGACCGAAGATGTTTTGATAATTGTGAACATTCTATAGGGGATATTAGGGAGTTTTTTCTTAGCACTTTTAGATTTTGGGTGAAAAATCTTGCAAGGAATGTGATTGACTGTACTGTTTTGCTTTAGTTTTTCAGCTTTAGGTTGAAAGTAGGTGTTGCTCGTTTGTATACTTCCTGTGTACTTGGGCAATGCCTATTTACTTGGAATAAAATTTCTCTCATTACTTTACCAAAAAAAAAAAAAAAAACTCTAGGAGTAGTTGTGCTTTAATTTAAATCATCTTAGCAGAACGAAAACTTTGCTGCGCTTCGGATCTGATGGTGCTAGCCTCCAGATCTAATAGTTCACCATCCACGTCAGCATAAAAGAGCCTAAGAGAAACAAAACCATATACAGGAAAAAAAAAATCATTGCTAAAAGCCATTTTCTCCAAGATATAAAAAATTCTGCAGATAAAAAAGCATACAATCGAGAAGCGAAAAGGATCCAGATCCCAATAGTGTGGGAACATCAGCTGCATTGGGAGTACTTCCTCCAACCTTGAGATGAAAAGGGGCTACACTCACCATCAGTTGCTTCAGAAGCCTTACCAAGTGATCCTTCTCAATGTGGGGATACCTAGGGGTTATAGTAATAAAATTGACAAATCAATTCAATCATATATGAAAGTAACACAAAAAGATGCACAACGTGAAATTCAATAAAAAAACATAAATAAATTGGTGCAATTCAACAAAAACTTTGGTAGAACAGAGCCAGCAAGCCCTGTGATAGTCTGGGGGATTGCATCTGAGCATCAGGATTAAATCCACAGTCCAGAGGTTAGGTAGGTTACAACAACAGAAAAATCTGATCAGGAAAAAAAAAAAAAAAACTTACGGTCAAACTCAAAAAACACGAACCTCCCTTCAAGTTTCGCATTAACTAAATCCACTTCCTTGTATTATGAGATACATTTAATTACCCACTCAACACAGTTTAAATATTTGATATCCACTGTCCAGACTTTATTCAGTCAGTCAGGAGATGACTTTCAATTACCGAAACCAATGACTCCAAAATCCATGCTATAGGAAAAAATAATTACAAAGCAAGGACGTTTGATATTTCAAAAGCTATACAGGAAGTGATAGCAAATATGTAACAACAGTAACAATAAGGGCATAAAGTAAGATTTATGGGATAGAGAAATAAGGTAAAGAAGAAAAATAATCCAGTAAGTCAACGTTATCTGCATAACAAACAAAAGAGATTTCCCATCATATACTCATTATTCAATACGCTTCCGTTGAGTAATACTAGTTTCTAGGTGAGGGGTTTTCAAATTAGAATTTTTCAGGCTACTGACAATACAAATTATGATGACAAGCATCAGAACATGTAGAACTCAATAAAAGAAAGGGCACATGATATTATCTTGGAAAAAAAAAACAAAATATAAATAATGAACATAAGAACAAAGTTTCTTGCTCTTTTTACTACTTTTTACAAGCTAGAATTTAGAATTTGACTAGGTAGAACAATATAGCATGTATACCTCTCCACCAGATGATTATAGCTCAACGGGAAAGAGATGCCATCGTCATCGGCATCATCCTCATTATGTGCACCACTACTTGAAAACCGAGCATGATATCTTCTAGGCAGAAGCTGATGTTCCAAAAGCTCATTGCAGAATTGCCCAAAAGTCCTTTGGCATGGCCCAGACGACAGGAAATGTAAAATTAAAAAGTAAACTTCTCTAAGGTCTATATCAACCTCAGTCTCGATGTGACCTGTAGCTCCCTTTTTAGATTGATCCTTTCCATGAACCTTATTTGCAAATTTTAAAGGCGCCATAATATGAGAAGGTGCATCAGCAGAGGATACGCACTTCCAACTATCCATGTTAGGAATCCAACCTGACACATTGCAAAAATGCTAATTCAAGAATCAAAACTATAAATCACTTAGATGGATCCAAGGGTATAAGCATGCAAAACAAAGATAATTCAATTCCTTGTATATGCTTGAAAGCAAGGAGTTATGATCTACACAATAATGTGTACTTGGGCTTCGCCTAACTCTATGAATAAAAATTCTTTACTACCTATAAAAAAAAAAAAATGGTCCACCCAATAATGGCAAGGGAAGATCTGTTGTTAAGAAGGCCCAAGTTCAAGCATCTTGGCAATTTCTCCTTAAGTTTTTTCCCTTTATATGATATTATTAATGGCCTGAGTGGCATCAATGTCCATGATATGATGCCTGACTTTTTACTGAGTACGAATGAAATCGAATCCCATCACTTAGTGTAGTTCTAAATCTATACTTACCAAAAAATAATTAAAAAAATTAGATCTCAAAAGAGAGATAGAGAGAGAGAGAGAAAGCACCCCCCAGATTACAGAGTAAAAGCAAAAATAAAATATGCAACAAAAGGTGATAAAAGATAGTAGATTTTTAGATGATATTAGCGAATCGGAGTCAGCAAATGCATAAAGGAAATAATTACCATTAACAAGAAAACTAATCTTTTAAAGATTATGAAGGTAGTTGGACTTTCCTGTTTTGTCAACAAACTGAAGCTAGCAAGGAAAACATGAGGTGTTTATCTCCTGTTACTGTATTTCCATATTAAAGAGTATTGTTCCTCTTTATAAACGAGGTGGTTATATTGGTACAAATTACTAATCAAGGTAAACAAGACAGTATTCCCACCAGATATATGACAACTGCATATAAGCTTTTGGTGCTGTTCCATAATTTCATCATCAAATACATATAACTTGGGTCAGCGAATATAAAGAATATGAGAAAGTTATACAAATATCATATAGCTTTATTATTAAATGCATTTTTTTTTTTGATAAGTAAGAGATAAGTTTCATTAATAAGAGTGAAAAGGCCAGGCCCAAGTACACATGGAGTCTACAAAAGAGCACCTAAGTACTATTAAATGCATTTAATGTGCCGATTATCAAAATAGTTCATTACATGGCCAAAGGTCGTAAATGCTAGTTGAAATCCAACATGCCATAAAGAAAAAGCGGGAAGTATAAACATGAGCATCTGAATCATATTATTTGTCTCTATGGGGCCCTCTTAGTTAGGGCATGTAGTTTTGTTTTCATATATGTATACTGGGCGAGGCCTATTCTTTGAGCAATAAAGTTTTGTTACTCATAAAAAAAAAAAAAAAAAAGTGTTTAATAAAGATGGGCAAAACACTGGGCTGTTCAAAATTGGCTTGTTGGCTGAGATTGAGAATGCTCACAACCCAAAAATTGAGCTTAACTGGCCAATATGCAAGCCCGACACAAATAATCATTAAACTAGTCATTTGAACAAAAAAAATGAATAAAGAAAACTGATGGATATGAGACACTCATTTCATTGCTTTCCATCAAAACAGGTAATTAGGCATTACCTTTCTGTCGGAATTTGCAGAGTTTAGTAACATTTTATAATGCACAGATAAAAGATTGCAGGATGAACCTCAACCATTAGTAAAAGTATTCGTGCTGAACCCCATTTCTTGTCAAGCTTCAATGCATAAACTGAAGAATGGCTCGAACAACAAAGCTACATAGTTATCATGTTTTGGTCTGAATAGTTGGGCTTTAGCTCTAGACTGAGACACATGGCCAAAACTTTTTTTTTATTTTTTGATAAGTACTAAACTTTAATCAGAGAGGAGATTGGTCCCAGCGGGGCTCGAACCTGGGCCAAAACTAATAGTAACTACATAACCAATTTAGTGATGTAAGGGTTGGTGCATCTCGTGAGAGCGCAACAATCGAACATTTGAAGACTGAGTGGACACTGGAAGAGCTTCGATCTTTCTTTTTCCGTACTTTCTTATTATGGGCCATAGCTATAGATTTTAATGGTCTTCACTTTCATGATTTTCTTGTATCGTACTTACCATCTTCAACCTAGATAGGTCCTGTCTACCTCTTGTGTACTTGGGCTTTACCTATTCTATTAATAGAATCGTTTAATTATAAAAAAAAAAAAAGGGAGGGCTGCCATGGGTTATGCCAAAAAGGATTGTAGATCTCTTTGCAAATTGGAAAGGTTTATATGACTAGGAAAATGTGGTGTCATGACTTTTTCCTTGAAAGGCATCCTCTTTTGACGAATCAATTTAAAGCCTACGATTCCCCTAAGAATGGATCTCTCATTTGGGAAAAAAAGCTGTGAAAAAGGATTTCAAATCAGGCTTTCCTCACTTGAGTAGAAAGCTTTTCAAAAAGAAGGATATCCTAAACCAAGCACAAGCAATCAGTAGTCTCAAAGAGTAATAAAGTTGGATCAAGAAGGCCAAAAGCTAGGCAGTAAAGCTCATGTTGTCAACACCTCTTGTCCGTCAGTGAGTGATTTCTCGTATGTGTAAAGACGAGTAGACTGTCTCATCTCTTTCCTCAAAGTGGTGGATCGAACTTCGATCATGTCACGAGAGTGGATTCAGTTAGTTTCATCAGTCATTCTGCTAACCTAACAGCTATCACTTACTATCAATGAAAGTGGGAACAAATGCCAATAGGTTGGCATATTTGGCAGGAAAAGAATCAGAGAGATTTTGAGGATCAAGAACGGATGATGGAGTTTAAAACTTCCTTTATCAATACTTTGTTCCTTCGGGTAGCTTCTATAAATTTTAATGGTCGAGCTTGCATGATTTTCTTGTTTCTTTTTTATTTTTATTTTTAATTAGGAGTTCCTCTTGTATACTGTTTATGTACCTAGACTATGCCTTTCGCCTTTTTCTAAAAAAAATCTTTGATCACTTATCAAATAAATGGGATATAAGGTGCACCTCAGCAGTAAATCAAAAGAATTTGAGATTCAGCACTCTACTCACTGGTGCCCCTTGAGTAAGCAATCCATGAGACAACATATGGACCCCACATTTTTTTTTTGATAGG
Source organism: Platycarya strobilacea (assembly GCA_036898215.1). Classification (NCBI taxonomy): domain Eukaryota; kingdom Viridiplantae; phylum Streptophyta; class Magnoliopsida; order Fagales; family Juglandaceae; genus Platycarya; species Platycarya strobilacea. Next base: position 18,809,947 of record CM072555.1, on the reverse strand, counting down.
TAAACGATAATATTATATAAATAATAAGAGGCTTAGCCCAGGTACAAGAGATAAACCTATACAAGAGTGCTTGCATGGATGATAAGAAATATGACATCCCATATATAGATGGCGCATACCATGTATGATCAGGGTAGGCATTCTTATTAAATATCTCTGTCTGATTAATACCCAATTGCTCTTAAAGTTCTTGAATTTAGAAATTAATCCACCAAATTTTTTCAATTTAAAGTTTTAAAAGTTAAAGCAATCTTTTCTCATTTGTAAACAGCCTAAATTTTCATCTACTACCACTTTCAAAGGTAAGGATCACATTACCTTTTTCTTGGAATTTGCAGAGCTTAGTAAACTTTTATAATGCACGGACAAAATATTGCAGAATGAATCTCAACCATCAGTAAAAGTAATCATCCTGGCACCATATGTTGTCAAGCTTAAATACATAAACTGGAAAATGGCTCAAACAAGAAAGCTGCATGGTTTCCATGTTTTGGTCGGGATAGTTGGGTTTCAGCTCTAGACTAAGACATGGCCAATTTAGGGATGTAAGTGTTGGCATGGTCTTATGCCCAAACGGATTGTATCTCTCTTTGCAAATTGGAGAGGGTCATATGACATCCCACAAATTGCAGTAGTGTAGAAGACGGTCCCTATTTATATAGGGCGGTGTATTTTATGAAAAAGAATTAGAGAGATTTTGAGGATCGAGAGCGAATGATGTTGGAGTTTAAAACTACCTATTACAATACATTGTTCCGCCGCTCTATCCCCCCATGACTTTTCACCTTCCCATCACCGGCGCTTCTCGCTGGTGATTCTTTCGTTCTTTTGTTTTCCCCCAACCCTTTTCCCTTCTTTCTGACTCTTATCCCTCTCCTCCTTTCCTCCAACCTTTCCTTTCCCTCCAGTTTCCTCTCTTTTGCTTCATCTCCTTCTTGTTTTCTTCTCGTTTATGCTTTTGTGCTTTCTGGTTCTTGTGCCCTATGGAGCACAGTGTGTGGATTGAAGCTAAGCAGTTCACGATTAGCAAAAGGGGGGGAACTCTTTTCGTCTAGTCAAGAGGGGTAGGAAGTTCTCGGTGGCGTTGTTTATAAGCAAAGAGGTGATTGTTTGGTTGTCCAAAACTTTCAATTTAAGTCTTCAGAAAACAATCTACCTGTTCAATCCAAGAGAGATGGTAACAAAGTCTTCCTACTTCAACCTAGTCTTAACTCTCATGCTAGGTTTCTGAAACTCTTTGAGATAGGTTCGGGGAAAAGCTAGGGCGTTATTGTTATCCCGAAGGTAATAACGGCAATGGTTGGGTTAGTTTCGCAAGGACGATGAGAAGTCTTCTAGCTTCAAATTCCTATGTTTTTGTTTCTGAAAATAGGGGCAACCCATCCCATTCAAAATTGACTTTACAGTTGTATGAAGCCTCTTCATCCCGCAAGGCACCATTTTTATCTGCCCTCATGGCTCCTGTGAGCTCGAATCCAAATGGAAAAACGGTTTCGTCTTCTCAATTAACACAGTGCCTAGGAGAAGTCGAAGGGTCTCTTTGGCATATGACAGCAGAGTTACAGGGGTGGAAGACTAAGCTACATTCGTTGTTAAAGATGGTGGATCACAGGCTGGGCCTTATTTCGGGTCTAGGCCCCTTAGCTTTTCCTTCTACTGAAGCAGATTTCCATTACTCTCTTAATGAGAAGGATAGTGGGACTGTCATTGGCCCATCCCCACCTCCCATCTCAAGAAAAACTCATCGTTTCGAACCAAGCTTCAAAACTTAGAAGCCTTCATACCCAAAAAAGGTCTCCTGCAGACCCCCTATAGCGGAAGCCTAGAAAATTGATTCTCCTCCTCCGATCCCACCGACGGCAAAAGGCCATCCCCATGGCGGTATTCTAGTGATTAATAGTGACTCTGGTCTTCTATCGAACGCTACTTCCTCGTCGAAGAATATTTCCATGACTCAGCCCACTCTCATTTGTTCACCAATGATGACCCATCCTTCACAAAAAAAGTTGATGGGTGTGGGAGAGTCTCTTTGGACCAGTTCGACTGAGGTTTCTACTCAGGAAATTCTCCCACTTGTTCCTTCCTCCCCGAAAGACAAGTCTGGCGAATTTGTCCCCCTTCTGGATGCCTCAACTTCTACCTTATTCTTTGGAGATACTCTGGTTCCAAATTCTTTTTCTAAAGCATCGTTTGATGGTCCATTGGGTGTGGATACGTCTATTTCTATGGTTCCTTGTTCTCAGTTTTTACCTGAGCTCCAACTTGAACACCCTAGTGATGGTGTTTTTGTTTCTGATTTCGATGATTCAAGTGAGCTGCATGTTTCTGACATTGAGGGTAATCCTGATATTACTCCTCTATGTTCTTTAAATCTTGGTGCCGATTGGTCTTTTAATTCCTCTAATTGGGTTTTGAGAAAGGTGGATGAGATCAAAATATTGTGGGGCTATCTTTTGACAGGTATGAAAAGCAATTTAGAGTTTTACTCATTGTCATGGATGCTAATCAGCCTTTACTGGAAAAATATGCTTCCAAAAAAAAAGGGAACTAAAAAATTGAAATGCTCCATTAATTATGACAATAAGATCAGGAACTCCTCTTGTTTAAAATGTAAGGAGAGGGCTGAAGTTATTCTCCAATAAAGCCTAAGATCTTATCTTGGAATGTCCGGGGATTAAATGACTATAGAAAATGTCTGAGGGTCAAAAATGTGATTCATCAATGGAAAGTCGATGTTAATTGTTTCCAAGAAACTAAATTGAAGACCATTAACCACTCGGTGGTCAGTAGTCTTTGGAATTGTTGTTGGGCAGGCTGGTTTGATCTTCCTTCCATAGGTGCTTCAGGGAGGTATAATTAGTGCTTTGGAGGGGACTTTAATGTCACACGCTTTCTTAGTGTGAGAAGCGACGTTTTCTAGTCTACCAAATCAATGGCTGATTTTTCTGATCTTATTTCCGAACTACAATTGATTGATCTACCCATGGCGGGGGGGTGATTTTACTTGGTCAAATGGTGCAGCTTGGTCTCGAATCGATAGATTTCTGATTTCTCCATCTTGGGAGGCCTTATTTCCGGATTTGAAATTAAAGAGACAGCTGAAAATTCTTTCCAATCATCACGCTATTTTTCTGGACTGTGGTGGTATTCCAAGAGGAAAAGGCTATTTTAAATTCGAAAATATGTGGTTAAAAGATGAAAGCTTCACTGAAAGGATTAGAATGTGGTGGTGCTATTACAATCTTTCTAGCACTCCAAGCTTTGTCCTTGCGGGCAAACTCAAAGAGCTGAAAAAGGATTTGAAAATCTGAAATAAGGAGACTTTTGGTAATGTTACAAACAAGAAAAATTAACTTCTTGCTCAATTACAATCTCTTGAAGACAAGGAGACAGCAGGTGATCTTGCTTCTGAGGATTTTATTAAGAAAGAGATTGCAGCAGATTTTGATCATCTCTCTCTATTGGAGGAAATCTCTTTGAGGCAAAAATCCCGGATTCTCTGGTTGAAAGAAGGGGACAAATGCACAAAATTCTTTCACAATATGGCAAATTCTCATCGCAAAAACAACACCATTGATTCTCTTCATGATGGTGTTAATGTACTCTCTGATATTGGGAAAATTGAAGATCATATTGTGAATTTTTACAAGAAGCTCTTTTGTGAAGAATTTTCTTGGAGACCTAAGTTAGATGGTCTCATGTTTGAGCCCATTGACCATTCAAGTGCTATTTGGCTTGAGAGACCCTTTGAAGAGGAGGACGTCCTTGATGTGATCAGAGGTATGAATAAAGACAAGGCCCCAGGCCCCGATGGGTTTTCTATAATTTTCTTTCAAGCATGTTGGGATATTGTAAAAGATGATATTTTGAAAGTTTTTGTCGAATTTCACACCCACTTGAAATTTGAGAAATGTTTCAACACTACTTTTATCGCTCTCATTCCTAAAAAAGTGGGAGTTTCGGAATTGAGAGATTAGCGCCCAATTAGTTTGGTGAATGGGGTCTATAAAATTATAGCCAAGGTGTTGGCTAATCGTATCAGCTTGGTTATGGATAAGATTATTTCGAAACCCTAAAATGCCTTTGTTAAAGGTAAACAAATCTTTGATTCAGTCCTTCATGCTAATGAATGTTTAGATAGCAGGCTTAAGTCAAAGAAATCTGGAGTTTTAGTAAAATTGGACATGAAAAAAGCCTTCGATCATGTTAATTGGGATTTTTTGCCATACATCCTTGGGCGTTTTGACTTTAGGGAGAAATGGTGTTCTTGGATTAAATTATGCATCTCAATGGCAAGATTTTCAATTTTAGTCAATGGTAATCCGATTGGCTTCTTTAATAGCACTCGGACCTAAGACAAGTTGATCCATTATTCCATTTTCTTTTTGTCATGGTGATGGATGCTTTGAGCCATATGATTGATGCGGTTGTTCATGGAAATCTTTTGTCAAGCTTTGCGGTGGGAAATGAATCTTGGGGTAACATTTCTATCTTTTTTTTTTTTTTTTTTTTAATGTTGGGGAACCTCTCCAAGGCAGGGCCCTTTGGAACCACCCCTACAGAGTAAACCCCGGTCCCGTGCACCGCACCCTCGAAAGTTTCCCCACACGGAACTGGTTAATTTGCTAGCTTTTCACTAGGGGGTGTGGCCCCAAAGGATTTTTTGCACCCATGAGGTATTGAACCTTGGACCTTGAAGTGAACTTTAAGACCAAGGCCCTTACCACTTGAGCCAACCCCTTGGGGTTTAACATTTCTATCTCTCACTTGTTATTCGCTAATGATACTTTAATTTTTAGTGACAGCAATGAAGATCATCTCTGGGTGTTGAGAGCCCTTCTCTTATACTTCGAAGTCGTCTCTGGTCTGAGGATTAATTTTTCTAAATCTAAAATTGTTCCAGTGGGACATGTTGGGAACATTTCGGATCTTGCCAACATCTTGGGTTGCAAAATTGCCTCATTACCTATGAAATATCTTGGATTGCCTTTGGGAGCTTCTCATAAAGCAATTAGTATTTGGGATGGAGTTATTGAGAAGATTAGAAAGAGACTTGAAGGCTGGAAAAAAATCTATTTGTCTAAGGGCGGAAGAATTACCCTCATCAAGAGTACGTTGACCAATCTCCCAACTTATTACCTCTCCCTCTTCCCTTTGCCAGCTGGGATTGCTAAAAATATTGAAAATATTTTTAGGAATTTCCTTTGGGATGGTATTGGAGAGGAAAGAAAGTTTCATTTGATGAGTTGGAACCAGATTTGTCTCCCAGTCAAACAAGGAGGTCCAGGTGTGCGCAACTTAAGATTTTGCAATAAAGCTTTCCTTGGGAAATGGCTTTGGATATATAACATCGAGAGTAATGCCCTTTGGAAAAATCTAGTGGATGTTAAACATGAAAGGATGTGGGGGAAGTGGTGCACAAATGAAGTTAGAGGAGCCTTCAGAGTGGGTTTGTGGAAGTCTATCCGCAAGGAATGGAGTGATTTTGCATCACATATCGTCTTCAAGGTGGGAAATAGGAACAAGATTTCCTTTTGGCATGATATTTGGTGTGAGGATTCCCCCCTCAAAATTACTTTCCCTATTCTTTTCAGGACTGCAAAGCATAAGGAGACCTCTATTGCTGATTCTTATTCCCTTTCCAACGATTTGTTATGTTGGAATGTGGAATTTTCTAGAGATATACAAGATTGGGAAGAAATTGAAATTTCAGATTTTTTGGCAAGATTGTATGCAAAGAAGATTGATCACAGCAGGGAGGATATGTTGCTTTGGTCTCACTCTAACAATTCCAGATTTTCTGTGCGTTCCTACTACAAGGCCCTAATCAATCATGGGCTTGAAGACTAGCAGTGGCAAAGTATTTGGAAAGCTAAGGTTCTTAGTAGTCTCTTTTTTCTGCTGGCTGGTTTCCTTGGGGAAAATTCTTACCATTGATAACTTGAGGAAGAGAGGTGTCCAGGTGGTTGATTGGTATTTCATGTGCAAAAAGAATAGCGAATCCATCGATCATCTCTTTCACCATTGTGAAGTGGCAACTATGCTTTGGAATGTGATCTCTTCTAAGGCTGGTTTTTTCTGGGCTATTCCTATGCAAGTGTTGGATCTTTTGTCAACCTGGCCACTCATTGTGGGGATTGATATTAGTGCCGCTGTCATGAAGATGATTCCTTTGTGTTTATTTTGGTGCTTATGGGTCAAAAGGAATATGAGATGCTTTGATAATTGTGAACGTTCTTTGGGGAAAATTAGGGAACTTTTCTAAGCACTCTTAGTTTTTGGGTGAAAAATCTTGTAAGAAATGGAGATGATTGTACTGTTCTATTCTAACTTTTCAATTCCAGCTTGTAACTAGGTGTTCCTAATTGTATATACCATGTGTACTTGGGCAATGCCTTTTTATTTTGGAATAAAATTTCTCTTACTTATAAAAAAAAAAAAAACAATACATTGTTCCTTTGGGTAGCTTCTATAGATTTTAATGGGTCAAGCTTGCATGATTGTCTTGTTTCTGTTTTATTTTTAATTAGGTGTTCATCTTGTATACTTTCAATGTACTTGGACTATTGCCTTTCTCCTTTTTCTAATAAAATATTTAATTACTTATCAAAGAAATGCGATGTAAGGTGCCATGTTAGCAATCAATGAAAGGAATTTTATTAATGAGATTCAGTGCTCTACTCACTCGTGCCCGTTGAGTCGGCAATTAATGAGACAACATATGGAACCCCCATATATAGACATCGCATACCATGTTTGATCAGGGAAGGCATCTGTATTAAATATCTATGTCCAATTAAATACCCAATTATGCTTAAAGTTTAGGCTTTTAGAGATTAGTATACCAAGATTTTTTCAATATAAATCTATTTTTATCAGTAAAAAGATTTTACTATAAAGGCAAAGCCAAGTTTTCAACATAAATCTTTAAAGGATATAAAATATTTAAATAAGAACTTAAATGATCTATATTGAATTAAAAGATCAATATAAATCAAGTTAAGGCAATCTTTTCTCATTTGCTAACGGTCAAAAGTCTTCATTTATTACCACTTTCAAAGGTAAGGATCATAAGTCCTCTGGCATAACTATATTACTATAATCTAAGATTCCAAATTTCTAGATAGAAAAACTATAGATCAATTTACAAAATTGTTCACCACATAAACCAGAATTCTATAGCGATTCAGAAAACTACTTGCAACATTGTCAAATCCAACAACAGTGAAGGAACTGATTTTCCTAGCATCATTAAGCAAAGAAAACTATGGTTTTAGCTTAAATTATAAGAAATATCACAAATAGTGCACTCCCTTAAAGAGACAAACATGGAAATGAATCCAAGAAACTTATTTCATGCTCCCCAAAGTGTTACATGTGCATATAAATCAAGACACTGGCAGCCATGGCATCAATAATACAAAATAATAGAAAAAATAAATCCCGATTTCAACTGTAAATACAACTACGGCCAACAGAAAACAAACAGTGAATGCAAAAAACGAAAATTGAAGAACCTGTGGATTGCTTCAACGAAGTGAAGGACATGCACGGTTGGAGAAAACGGTAAGGTCGGCCGTGTCCATAAATGCAGTTCCTAAGACACAAACATAAAGCCCAATTAAATTTTTGTTTGGCAATACATATATTTTTTTGGGGGGGGGGGGGGGGGGGAGGGGCGCAAAAGGCATAAGATCTAAATCAAAGAGGAAGGCATGGAAAACAGCTGAGAAATCAGCTAATTCGTATGTATCCAAGCAAGACCTCGTTACGCTGAGTAGAGTTGGTTGTAGCTGTTGGAGATTTTGGAAGAGGTTGTCTGAAAGAGCTCGTGTTCTGTTCTCTCTCTCTCTCTCTCTCTCTGTTTTTTGGTTCTTTTTTCCGGGATTTTCTTGTAGGGACCAGGGTTAAATGGAAAACGAATATCGTTAAATAATTTAAAATTTTTCTTTTATATTTATTTTTTAAAAGCAACAACGTTGAACGCTGGTTTTCCTCAAGAAAGATACACCGCGTAAATAATCATTAATTCGGAACAACGCTGTACATTAAACTATTAAATAGCATTTTTTTTGTTAAATTTATTAAATGGCATGGTATTTGATTGGCCGCCTAAATAATACCATTTTGACATTTTATTTTGATATCTTATATATATATAATTTCTTTTGTACTTAATAGTTAATAATTAAAGACTATTATTGTATTAATATTTTTTAAAAATACTTTAAAATATTTTTAATTTTTTTTTTTTTAAAAAAAAAGCTAATTTAAACCTAGCGATAACTTGCAACGGCTGGATCAATCGGCAAACTGGCAAAGTTTGCCGGTCCAATGGAACATGACCAAAATACACCGGTGTTAAGTTCCCACGCTGTCGTTGAGGGTTAAAGTTTTTTGAAAGGGAGAGTTAGTTTAAACTCACTGTTACGACATTTTTTCCCCATATTTGATATTCTATATTAAATGAAAAAAACACTCTGAATGTGTCCCCACATTTAGTGGGGAATGGGGATTTAATTTTTTCTTGAACGAAACTTATAGATTGTAAAATTATACATTTTTTTTTTGTGGTTACATTGCGTATCAAGTGACAATATGAACTGTATGCATTTTTGGAAGATTTTGATCTTTTATTATTGGACTTTAAAATTATATGTTTTTCATCCATGAAAAATGATGGCATAAAAGCAGTATTTTCGGATTTTTTTTTAGCAAGGATTGAAAATGATGCGAAATAAATCTTATGTAATGGGAGATATAAACATAAAGGTCAAATTATTTGATATTAATTTGACATTATTTATTAGGGATAAATAGAATTGTGCCAACTATGATCATTATTTTAAATAATGTAGTTCCTCATTATACTACTTATCGCATTGGAACTATTTTAGTTGTTAGGGGGGCTGATTTCATGCAAACAGTTGGGCTATGTAAAAATTGATACTGAATGTGACTCAATGGTAATTGTAAATGGGATTTTGACCGAGGTGTGTATAGTTTGGTACCTCTAAAATTTTTGAGAGAAACCTTTGATACTTTTAGTGTAAGAAAATGAAGGATAAAAAGAAATACTAATGGTAACAATTCTGTGAGAGTATTTGTCCTACAAATTGGTGATGGCAAGAGGAAGAATGTAAATGGATGATTTGTATACTGGTGGCCTTTATTTATAGGCAATCATGCACCTATTCGAAAGAGTCACAATTATTGATATCTTAATAATTATTAAACGACACAATTCTTAATAAGTAATTAAAGTGTTGTGTTATTTAACACTTCACAAGAGATGCAACTTTTTTATTGAATCAAAAGATTGTGTCTTTGCATTCTTAATCAACATCATTCCTCATGGGAACCATCATCATGGAATGAATGTCATTTTAAGGAGTACACCGTTTGGTAATCACATTCGATGAAATAACATATCTCATTTGGTCACACAAAATAGTGATAATTCAGTTGAGTATTTACCTTGGTATCAATATAAGATATTCACTACTCAACTCTCATCTGCATACCTCTACAGATCGGCGTCAAAGTATAACAAGTCTCTACGTGCGCACGTTTTTGTCATTATCTTATCTGACCACACCCTCTATCACATGTGCTTTTACTGGCTACATAAAAAGTGTGACTTCATTTCATTAAAATACTTAGTGAATGGCATCAATTCTTCGTGACTTGATCTATAATCAATATCTTTGTCCCAATTGACGACTTCAGCCGAATACATAACACATGTATCGACTTGCACTGAGTTTTCGTTAAATACTTTCTCTTGAGATTTTTTTTAATTACCTTATGAGTGACTTTATATATGATCAAATTTCATTTGAGTATCACCATAACTCCAATTCTCTAGGTGTTTCTAGAATTTCCTGAGTTATGCATGCCAGCCATGAGATTGTCTAGATTTCTATCAACTCCATTTTAGTCGCATGTTTTCTGATTATCAGATCTGCTACCATTTCATTTGAGTAAACAAAACTAATATTGAGCTCTCATTTTTTCACTACATTTAAAATATAATGATAATGCATATCAATGTACTTTCCTTTGAAACTTTGTGTTTCACTTTTTATTAATGAGATAGGATGCTAATTATCACAAAACACATTGATTAGTTATGTGGATGTATTCAAATTTAACATTTCTATAAAGCGCTTTATCCACACCACATTATTCACTGTAATACTACAAGCAATATATTCTGCTTCGATAGTAACTTGAGCAACACAATCTTGTTTCTTACTTAATCAAGAAATTGTTGTTCCACCAAAGAGAAATATATATTCGATTGTAGATTTTCTATCATTTACATCTCTTCCAAAATCAGCATCATTATAGCCGATTAACTCTAGATCATTATTTTTAAAGCATAATTTTAAATTTTTGATATCTTGTAAATATCTTAAGATACTCTTTACTGCTTGCTAATGTTCTTTTCTTGGATTAGATTAATATCTACTTACCAATCCTAGAGCATGACAAATATCTGGTCTAGTACTTGTCATTGCATACATAAGGCTTCCCACAGTTTGAGTATAAGAAACATTAAGCATTTTGCTTATTTCATTCCCATCTTATGGACACATACTTTCATTTAAAGTATGTCATTTGCAAACAGGCATACTTAAGAATTTACAATTTTTCATACCAAATATTTTAAGCATTTTTTCTAGATATTTTTCTTGATCTAAATATAGAATTTATATCTCTATAAATTCTTATGCCAAGAATACAACAGTTTCACTCATGTCTTTCATTTCAAATTTAGATTTTAATAAATCTTTTATTTTTTTCATCATATCTAGACAATTAGCCACTAGTAAAATATCATCACCATATAATAATAATAATAATGTTAATTTATTACCATTTTTTTTATATGTACATACAATGATTGAGTGGACTTATTTCATATCCTATTTTTAAAATGGTTTGGTGAAACTTCAAATAGCACTGTTTTGAAAATTGCTTAAGTCCAAACAGTAACTTTTTCAACTTATAGACTTTCTCTTCATGTTCTTTAATTTGAAATCTTTATGGTTGAATTATAAAAATATCATCTTTTAATTCACTATTGAGAAAAGTCATCTTTACATCTAACTGATGTAATTCTAAATTCATCTAAATAAAAATGGACATGATAATCCTTACGAATGTGAATTTCATCACAGGCGAATATATATCCACAAAGTCTGCACCTCGTTGTTGAGTATGTCCATTGGCCACTAACATTGCTTTGTATCTTTCCAGTCTATCTTTAATTTTAATAATGGAAGTCTATCTTTGTATCTTTCCAGTCTATCTTTAATTTCCAGTCAAATTCTCTAGAGATTTGTTGATTTTTTAAATTGTTTAATAAATCTATCTAATCAATTAGAGTAATAAGATTTGTATTTTTGAAGAAAACAACATCTCTACTTTCAATTAATCATTTTTTAGAATGATAAAATCTGTAAACACTTCCATTTTTTACATATCCAATAAACCGACATTTCCAAGTTTTATTTTTTATTTTATCCCTTAGTGGTCTTGGGATAAGCACGTGTGTTTTACAACCCCACACTTTGAGTTTACTTAACTCTGATTTATATCTTATCCATAACTCGTAAGATGTAAGAGGTTTTATTTTAATTTCAACTCTGTTTAATAAATATGTAGAAATTGATAATGTTTCACCCCAAAAATGTGTTGGAAGATCAGCATATGTCATCATCGATCACATCATATTCAATAAAGTTCTATTTTTCCTTTTTGTAATGCCATTTGATTGAGGTTAATATGACATGGTATAAATGTGTCTTTTACCATTTTGTTTGCATAAATCATCCAAGTTTCAAACTCACCTCCTTTATTACTATTCAAACCTTTAATGGGCCTACCCAACCAACTTTTCATTTTATAATCTTTAAATTTCTCAATTACATTATATTTATGTTTAAGTAAGTAGATATGTTCATATCTTAAATAGTTATCAGTGAAAGTAACAAAGTAAAAAATGGAAGTGTTTAATAAAAATACAGTTTAAGGATTTTTACTTTAAAAGATCCATAAGCATCAGAATGTAGAACCTCAAGTAAATCTGTAGATTTCCAATTTTTTGAAAAAGATTTACTAATGTTTTCTTTGAAACATGGTTCACATATATCAGAATTGTCTGAGTTTATTTGTGGAATTAATCCACTTTTATACATTCTGATCATTTTATTTTTATTTATATGACCTAATTTTAAATGTCATAAATATGCATAATTATTAGACACATTCAAATAATAAAAAATGTTTACTTTATTAATATCAATATTCAGTACGTACATATCGTAATCTTTTATGCTTTTCATTGATAAATTATCCTTACTTATTACAATACTTCTATACTTAAACTTAACTGTGTAGCCTTTTTGATTTAATACATGCATTGATACTAAATTATTTCTAACACTAGATACATATAATACATCACTAAGTAAAATAAAGAAATCATTTATTTTAAATTTACATGTACTTTGTTTTGAGACATCACAATATGTATTGTTATCTATACACATTATGTGCTCTCATGTTTATTTTATCTTCAAGATGGACAAACAAATCTTTATTCTTACATATATGCCTTATTGCTGCTAGGTCAACCCACCATGAATCTTTCATTGGTTTTATGAGCATTACTTTGGAAACTGTAATCACAATTTATTTATTTTCTTGTGCTTTTTCCTTATTGGAGCATTGTGATTTATAATGCCCATCTTTCCACATTTAAAACAGTTTGTAGAAAATAGTTTATTTTATTTCTTTTTCAATCATTTCTTTTTCTTAAACTGTTTTGATTTCATCTTTTTGTGTAGAATGTTTATCTTGAGCCATCATTAAATTTGAATATTTACTTTCTCTATTCCTCATCTTCATCATTTCCTCTTCAAGTACTAAAAGTACTTGAAGCGATCTCATTATTATTTTATTTTCACTATATGTTGATAAAATGACAATGTGATCCCAAAATGAATGAAAACTATTTAATATGGTTGTAACTTGCATTTTATCAGTGAGAGGATGGCCAACATTTTAGTACTTGAAGCGATCTCATCGTTATTTCATTTTCATTATGTGTTGATAAAGTGACAATGTGATCCCAAAATGAATAAAGACTATTTAGTATGGTTGTAACTTACATTTTATTAGTGAGAGGATGGCCAGCATCATGTAATTCTTTTTCAATCAACTTCATTTGAAGTACATAATTGTCAATATCATTATTCTTATTCATACAAGTACAGTTAAACTTATTTAATAATAATTGTATATGAGTATCCGACCTTAAACTGTATTTTGCCTCAATTGCATCCATAATTTTTTTTGTAGTTTTATAATTTTCAAATAAATGAATAATATAATCGTTCATACAATGCAAAATTAAAACTTTTGCTCATGCATTGTGTTTTTTTCATTTATCTTCAATCCTAACACTGCTCTCACTTTTATTTGCACAATTTCCCCAATTTCTGATGGTTTAGGTGTTATTAATGTATATAAGATTTTTTTATAGGTTAGAAGAAAAGTTATATGCATTTTTCAGGTTTAAAAATCTCTTCCATTTAGTTTTATATCCCTGAGGAATTGATACTTTTCTTTAGTTGCATAAATAATAAACCTTAAAAAATTAACAATAATAATGTAAAAATAATACTAATAAATATGTATAATTTAAATACAATAATTCAAATGTGAAAAATAAAAACTATTACAAACTTAATAATATTATTCCTTGAATTTAATCCAATGAGGCAACCTTAAAATTCTAATATTTTTTTAAATAAGGAGAATTATAAAGTAACGTCCTCATCGAGAATTTTCATGACCCCTCTTTGATATTTCTCCTCTTTATATCACCCTCTCCCCTCAGAATATGGTTAACTCCTCATGACTCTCCTCGTGACCTTTCAACTTCGCATCCCTGCCGCTTCTTGCCGGAGATAAATTTCTTCTTTCATTCGTTTAGTACCAGAATTATTTTTTCTTTTTTCTTCTTTTTTCTCTTTATGCTTTCGTCTTGCCTCGATTTTCATCTATTCTCTCTTCTCGATTTTTCTTGCTTTTTCGTCTTGGTCCTTGTTTTCAATGGAGCATCACGTTTAGATCGAAGCAAAGTAGTTCGAAATTAGGAGAAATGGGAGCAATCTGTTTTGCGTTGTTGAGAGATGTGGAAAATTCACTAAAGTAGTGTATGTTAGTTGGGACGTGGTTGTTTGGCTAACAAAGGCTGTGGAAGAATATTTCAAGGTTTTGGGTAATAGACCTCCTTATCAAACAAATAGAGATGATAACAATGTTTTCTTGTTACAGCTAAGTCAAAACTCTCATGGCAAATTCTTGAAGCTCACAGAGATAGGTTCAAGCTTAGGCAAAGAAATTATTGTCATACTTGAAGGTGATAAAGGCAACGGTTGGATTTGTTTCGTTAGAATGTTAAGAAATCAAGTGGGTTCAAATTCATCTGTTTTTCATTATGAGAACAGAGCTGGATTCGTTCATAGTGCTAACAAGGAAATTAATTTTCCCTCCCACCAACCTCTGGTGGCTACTCTGATTGCTAAGGCTCTTCATACCTTACCAGAGAATTCACGTTGGTTGTCGAAGGGTACCATTGAATGGTCTTCTCAGAACCCTCAGCTTTTTGATAAAGTCGAAGGGCCGCTGTGGCATATTAAAGTCGAGTTGCAAGGTTGGAAGAATTGGCTGGACTCGTCGATACAATTTGTGGATCATGGGCTGGGCCTCATGTCCAAAGAAGCCCATACCATTGGTAAAGGAGCTAATCCCCAAATAGGCCCCCAAAAGGCCTACTTAAGAGGCCCATGCCTAATTTCATCCTTGATAAATCTCAACCCGATTCTAACAATCGGATCCAGCCTAACCCGAAGAAGGTTAGTTTCAAGCCTTCACCGTCGATGGCTCAGGTGATCATTCCCCCTTCACAAAAACTGTCAACGACAACTAGCGAGCCTTATGGGGGTACTCCGACGATTCCCAGAGGTTATTTTTCTTCGGAACCTGGTTCCCCTCCTCTTAAATCGAGTTCTCTCACTTATCATGTTTCGCAGAAATTGTTGATAGTAGATTCTCTCACACAAAAGCCGCCGATGGGAATTGGTGATTCTCTCGGTGGTTGTCCTATGGTGGTCCAACCCTTAGAGATAATGGGCGATCCCATTAAGGTCGATGACCCTTCAGATTCCGACGGTTCCAAGGATTCTTTGAGTTCCATTTCTATATCTTCTCATAAATCTGGGTTCCCAAATATAGCTAGTACAGAAGATCAAACTCTTTGTGAGGTTATGATGGGTGAAGTTGTGAAGGATTCAGATTCTGTAGTCCCTTGTTCCCAATTGATGTTGGGCGATATTGCAGTCTCGGAAGCTGATGTTGAACAAGACATTTGTCCTTTAAGTTCTTTCAATCTTGGTTTTGATTGGCCAAATAGTTCTATAGATTGGGTGTTAAGGAAAGCAAATGAGATTAGGGATGTTGTGGGGATTTCTTGTGAAAGTTTTGAGGAGCAAATGAGAGCTTTGTTTACCACCATAATACAGGCTAATCATTCTTTGTCTTCTACATCAAGAAAAAAATGGAGAGGGAATTGAAAATGCTTGAGTGTTCCATTAATTATGGTTCTATGAAAGGGAATCCCTTCCTTGGTAAAAAAGGTAAGGAAATGGTTGTAAGCGATACCCAATGAAGCCAAAGATCATTTCTTAAAATGTAAAGAGGCTTAATGACTTCAGAAAATGTCTACGAATAAAAAATTTGTTACGATAGTGGAAGGCGAATATCACTTGTCTCCAGGAAATAAAGTTAAAGGTTGTGAATCTTTCTATTGTTCATAACATTTGGAGTTGTAACTATGTTAATTAGGTTGAGCTAGTTTATTTTAGAGTTTCAGGTGGGATTATTGTGATGTGGGATAGGAGGGTGGTTGAGATTGTTGAACATTTTGTGAGGGAATATTTAGTGGCTTGTCACTTCAAGAACGTCGACGACAATGTTGAATGGGATTTTGTTGGTGTCTGTGGGCCTAACTCTGTTTCTATTAAAGGCCTTTTATGGGATGAAATTGCGCTACTTGTAGTTGGTGGGACGTTCTGTTGTTTTTGGAAGGGATTTTAATATCACTAGGTTTCCTTTTAAGAGATTTGGTTCCTCTTCTTCCTCTCTCTCCAAAGTTATGTCTGAATTTTCTGAGCTCATTTCTGATTTATATCTGATTTATTTGCCTATGGCTAGAGGTAATTTCATGTGGTCTAATAGGAAATCTTGGTCCCACATTGACAGATTTTTTATTTCGCCCTCATGGGAATCACTCTTTCCTGATGTGAGTTCATTAAGGTTGCAGCAAGTCGATTCAGACCATTTTCCCATTTTGTTGAATTGTGGAAATTTTCCTAGGGGTAAAAGCTACTTTAAGTTTGAAATATATGGCTAAAGAATGAAAGTTTTGTTGAGAAAGTGAGAAGTTGGTGGGATTCTTATCAATTTTCTGGTATGCCCAGTTTTATCTTGGCTGAAAAATTTAGAGAACTCAAAAAGGATTTAAAGAAATGGAACAAGGAGACTTTTGGCAATGTGCAAACTAAAAAGAATGCACTTTTGGATCAGCTGAATGCTTTGGAGGCTTTGGAGATGTTGAGTAATTTGTCTTTGGAGGATTTGAACAAGAAACAACTCATTTTGGCTGATATTAAAAATTTATCCCTCATGGAAGAAATCTCTTGCGACAAAAGTCTAGAATTCTTTGGCTGAAAGAAGGTTGTAGATGCACGAAATCCTTCCATAATATGGCTAACCCTTCCATAAGATGGCTAACTCTCATCGTCGGAATAAAGTTATTGAAGTCCTTCATGTAGGTGAGAACATGGTTTGCAATAAGAAAGAGATTGAAGACCATATTGTAAATTAATATGAGAAGCTTTTTCGAGAAGATTTTTTTTGGAGGCCTAAGCTTAATGATCTCTGTTTCGATTCTATTGATCACTTTTCAGCAAGTTGGTTAAAAAAATCATTTAAAGAAGATGAAGTTTTTGATGTGGTTAGGAGTATGTCTAAGGACAAGGCTCCTGGTCCAGACGACTTTTCCATGGCAATTTTTCAAATTTGTTGGGACATCGTGAAGCATGATATTATGAATGTCTTTACTGAATTTCACCATTTCATGAAGTTTGAAAAGAGTTTCAATACAATTTTCATTGCTCTTATACCCAAAAAATCTGGTGCTGTCGAAATAAGAGATTTTCGTCCAATTAGTTTGGTAAATGGGATGTATAAGATCATTTTTAAGGTGCTAGCCAATTACCTTAATGTGGTTATGAGCAAGATTATTTCCATATCTCAAAATGCTTTTGTTTGGAGTCGCCAAATTCTTGACTTTATCTTAATTGCTTATGAATGTTTAGACAGTAGAATAAAATCAGATCAATCTAGAATTTTAGTGAAATTAGACATGGAAAAGGCTTTTGACCATATTAATTGGGACTTTGTTTCTTTACTTACTTGAAAGAATGGGCTTTGGAGTGAAATGTCGCTCAGGATTCGACATTGTATTTCGACGGCCAGATTCTCCATTTTAGTGAATGGTTCTCCGATTTGTTTCTTTGACAGTTTACGTAGTTTAAGGCAATGAGACCCTTTATCCCCATTTCTCTTTATCATTGTCATGGATGCCTTAAGTCATATGATTGATGTGGCTAGTTCCGATGGCTTTATGTCAAGTTTCAAGGTTGGAGATGCTTCTCGTGATTGTATCACTATCTCACATTTGCTTTTTGTCGATGACACCATTATTTTTAGTGACTCTAATCATGATCATTTGAAAGCTTTAAGAGGTTTATTGCTGTGGTTTGAAATTATTTTTGGGCTAAGAATCAATTTCACTAAATCTAAAATTGTGCATGTGGGTCCCTCTAGAAACCCTCATGAATTGGCCAAAATTTTGGGTTGTAAAATCTCCTCTACCAATGAAATATCTTGGGCTTCCTCTGAGAGCTTCCCATAAAACTTTGTCTATTTGGGATTGAGTATTGATAAGATTGAAAAAAGACTTGTTGGGTGGAAAAAGTTATATCTTTCAAAAGGAGACAGAATCATTTTGATTAACAGCACTTTGACCAGCCTTCCTTCCTATTTCCTCGCTCTCTTCCCACTCCCTGCGGGGGTGGCTAAGAGAATTGAAAAAATTTACAAGAACTTTTTATGAGATGGTATTGGTAAGGAAATGAAATATCACTTGGCGAGTTGAAATAAAATTTGTGGTCATGTGTCTTACAAGGGCTTGGGTATCAGAAATCTAAAGACATTTCAATAAGGCATTTATGGGCAAGTGGCTTTGGAGGTATATTCATGAGAAAGATGCTTTATGGAAGAAGACTGTGGATACAATATATGGAAGAATGTGAGGGAATTGGTGTACTCCAAACGAAGCTAAAATGGCTTTTAGGATGAGCTTATGGAAATCCATTAGATTGGGTTGGAGGGATATTGTCAAGAATACCAAATATAAAGTGGGCAATGGGAACAACACTCTTTTTTGGCATGATGTATGGTGCGGGAATTCAGCTCTTAAACTCAGTTATCCCAACCTCTTTTGGTTAACTAAAAACAAAGGGACTGTTGTGGCTGATTCTTTTCAGATTCTTAATGATTTGCACCATTGGAATCTGGAGTTTAATAAGGAATTATAGGATTGGGAGCTTTGCGTAGCTTCTGATTTTTTTGCCCAGCTTTATGACATGAAGTTTGATCTTTGCAAGGAAGATAAGTTGTTGTGGGTTCATGATTCCAAATCCATTTTTTCAGCAAAATCACTTTACAAAGTGCTGACCTGTAAGGGTGATAATGTTTTTCCATAGAAATGTATTTGGAAACCACGAGTCTCTAGTAAAGTTGACTTTCTTTCCTAGTTGATTTGTCTTGAAAAGTCTTGACTATTCATAATCTGTGAAAGAGGGGGCTGATTATTATTGACTGGTGCTTTATATGCAAGAAAGTTGAAAATTTGTTAACCATCTTTTTATTCACTGTGAAGTGACTGGTGGACTTCTTGACAAACTGGAACAACTCTCTTGTTCGTGGAAATGATGCTGATTTTTGGAGAGTAGTCCCTTTGTGTTTGTATTTGTGTTTATCGTATGAAAGAAATGGAAGATGTTTGATGACTATGAACGTTCTTTGGAAAATTTAGGGTTTTTTCCTTAATACTCTCAAATTTTGGGTGCATAATCTTATAAGGAATGGAGTTTCTTGTAATGTCTTGTTTTAGCTTGTACGTTTAGCTTGTAACTAGGTCTTCACCCTCGTACACTTTCGGTGTACTTGGTTTTGCCTTTTGGCATTAATAAATTGTTATCTTTATAAAAAAAATGTTTCTCCTCTTTCAAAAAATTTTTGGCAATTATTTTGTCCAAAAAATATATAATAATGATTTGGTACGAAATTTGGAGCACAACGACTTTTGAACGGACCAAATTGGGCTTGAAATGACATCAAACAATCCAAAACACTATTTCTAGTATGAACCGGGTCAGAAAATCTGGCAAACCGATCCAACAGGGTCAAGCTGGTCCGAGGAGCCAACCAGTGGTCAACGGCTCGATCAGCAAAGTCAACAACTTGGTCAACGACTAGATATTTAGCTCGAATGTTGGCGCGACTTGGCTTGGGCGAAATGGTGTCGTTTGGTACTAGCTGTCGTGCCTCCCAAGTGTCAAAAACTGCAATATTGTTTGGCTTCAAGTGGCTAAACGACACATTGTTTAGTATAGGACCAATGTGACTCCTGGGTGAGATGACATAGTCGTTTAGCTTTACTGGGTTAAACGACACATTGTTTAGCGGTGACAGATTTGAGAATCCGCTAAACGACTTGTCATTTTCGGTCAACATTTTTTACTCCCGACTAAATGACACGTAGTTTTTGTCATCTAGAGGCGTTTTTTCTTCTTCCTCCTCAAGTTTTGCACTGTTTGAAAATGAAAAATCACTATCTTCACTTCTGTCCGGGGATATGGTCACTAGAGTTGAAGATTCCGACGTGCTTCCAAGATCTATGAAGTCTAGCAATGGTGAGGAACTTCGACAACTGCCTAAAACAGTGCTGGTGGGTGATGGAAAATGAGAAAAAATGATATTTCTTTGACTAAAAACATTCCAATAATTTTCTTCAAAATAATAGCAATTTATCAGATTTACAGATTTTGGTATACTCCAGTCCTCCCACTGTAACTTGATAAAGTTTCACTCTTGAATTTGCAAATCTTTGAAGATGATTATCATATGCAAGTGTGGTTGTCAAACCAATCGCTTGTCCATTAATTGTCTTCTCTATACATGAAAAAATTCTTTCTGACATGACCAGACTCTGATACCACCGTAAGAAAATTAAGGATAAGAAGTGATGAGTGTGTGAAAGTATATTCTAAATATCTTAATAGTGGATTAAAATATTAGAGTGTGAACAAAAATGATGAGATATGATTTCTTTTATTGAATTTTATTTTTATTTACATTGAGATGTTTTTAAGTACTGTCTATTTTTTTTATTCTTTTTATTTGATTTTAGTTCATTTGATTTGATTTTCATTTTTTTTCTTTGTTGGTGTAAAAGAATGAAAAATATCATATGGGCTCCATGGCAACTCATTTGAGCTTCAACAATTAATTGAGCCGCACCATATAATCCGTTTGGACTTTACATATATATATTTTTACATATATATATATAGGCTTTTGAAGTGAGGAACCTGCAATACAATTCAAGGATGGAAGCATTTGGTTTTTCAATTAAAAAAGCAACCCGTACGTGAAATTATTATGGACCTTGGCCCCACTTTGCTTATTCATTTGGTTTAATTATAAGAAGGCACTTCAATGGGCTCTTGACTTCACTTTGGACTTCAACTTTTCATGTCCCACAAACAGCACCGCATGTAGTGCCATATTGGGGGCACGACTCTTTCAACTTTGGAAGATAACATATATATATATATATAGGGTCATGCTAAGTACAATCTCTAATAATAAACTCCTTTACAGTCCAAATATAAAAATAGACAAAATTATCCCGATATTATTATAAACTTGACTATGACACTCTTATTCTCTAATCTAACTTTTCTCATAGATTCTAAAAACGAATTTCTTCCCTCTCTCGTCATCTCTCAAATCTGAGTTCTCCACCATCGTTGGCAATCCTCTCCTCCACTAGCATCCTCCTCCATCGACACTTACAATTATTTTTTCTAATAGCAAAAAAATGATTTTTTTTCCAAGAGGAACCATGTGGTTCGTTTGGACCGAACCCCCCCTTTGCAGCTCCTGCGTCCCCAGCGGCGGTGGGCAACACCGCCCAGCCCATCGGGATCGGAGGGAGCCGACGATCCCACTTCTGCGACGGCGAGTCCCGGCGAGCCCCAACGGCCTAATACCCGAAAGTGGGTCCATATAAGCGGTGTTGCACACTGCCACGGGCGGCGGAGGGGACTGGGCTGAGGCAACTCCCTTTAAAATTCAATTTTATTTTATTTTTGTATTGTGTTTTTTATTAGATTTTCTTCATTTTATTATTTTATTGTGTTTTTTATTGTGTTTTCTAAGTTTTATTTTTTTCTTATATTTTTTCTTATATTTTTTAATATTTTTTATTGTATTTTTATACAAATTATAGGGGTTTAAGAAGGTGTAAAGGGTGGGCTGCAAAGACGCTAGGGTGCAGCCCGACCGCACCCCAGCATCACCCTTTTTCCAAAACAATCAATATACAATGATTTTAACTCTTAGAAAATGGCTGATTTTCTAAAATAGTTTGTAGAGGAAGAAAGAAATCGAGTTGAGAGGAGAAGATAAGCCCTTATGGTAGTTGTTGATTTTGCCTGGTCTGGCTGAAAGTTATAATGGCTAAAACATATCAATCCTTAAAAAATCAAAATATTAGTAGAATTGAGAGGTTTACAAGTCATGGCTGATTTGCAGATTGTACTTCGCACATGCAAATCATAATTCCTATTTGACTCTCCCTTTTGAGGCTCATGGTTAATTAGATTATGGTAACTGAAAATGCACATAACTGGAAATGTGATCGATGACATCAACGTCAGACTCGTCCTTGAGGAAGCGATAGAGACATAACTGTGCATTTCTCCTTTGTCGTTTAATTTCTGAAGATGAAAGTTGAAACACCCCATTCCATTTACAAATGAAACGGGTGCGTTTTATTGTCGCCTGAGTGAACTGCAAAAAGAATTACTCATATATATATTGATGAATTAAGGAGAGCGCCGTTTGTGGGAGAAGAGAAGAACAGGGATGTATACGGACGTACAGAGAGGACGAGAGAGAGAAAATAATTCTCCATGGCTGACTACTGCATTTTTCTTCTGAAAATTTTGTTGTCCATCATATTTATGGGTAACTAAATTTTCAAGTAGAGTTATAGATGAACTTGTACATTTGATAGTATTTTCAATTTATTTTTAATTCATGTATTTGATTTTTATTTTATTAAAACTCTTTATTTTATCATTCTCAATATATTGTTGATGTTTTCTTCTCTGAATAATCATAAAGTTTATTCTGTTTATAGATTTAGTCATATTTTTTCTATTGAATAGATTATTTTTTTAATTATGTTTGGGTTAATTGATTGTCTATATTGATTCAATTTTCTACTGCAATATCGCTTCTTGAATATAGTATCGTCATTGGGTTTTCTCAATGTAGATAACAGTTTGCATGATTTAAAAGTAATAAATGATTTTTTAAAGAGATACATTTGATTTAATTTTGGTTTATAGTTCTATATCTTCCGATTAGGAGAGATTTAATGAGTTATTGAGTATGTGCCATCACCATGGGTATGAGAGTTGGCGTCTAGTGAGTTACTTATATGAGAGACTTACACATAAAGAACGTCAATTTGTAGAAATGATGTATAATGGTGAACTCTTACAGAAAAATCATAATGAGGCTATAGAGTATCTCAATGAGCTTGTTGAAAAGGCTCACACTTAGACTAGACCTAGTGCTACTAAGAGCACAAATAGGTTACGACCTACAGGGAACTAAAATAGTGGTGGAATTTACAATCTCAAGGAGGATGACAACTTGAAGGCTAAGATTAAGATACTTATTAGGGAGTTAGAGTTGTTAAAAACTAAGGACTTAAAATCAATACACTTATCTAATCATGCAGAGTCTTTTGGATCATATTTTGTGTGTGGCGGGGTAGATCACATTGCCTAAGAGGGTCACATATTTGTTGAGATGAAAGGGTTGTATAAGGAACAATATAATGCCTTAGGTATGTACAAGAAACATTTTACATCTTTTTCTAAGACCTACAATTCAAGATGGCGTAATCACCCCAATTTTAGCTCGAAGTTTGAAAACTAGCCACCTACACAGCCCACTAAATCATATCCTACACCATATCATGCGCCTTTATTTTCTAGGAATTCTTTAGAAGATATTTTGCATGCTTTTATTGAGGTACATGGCAAAACTAACCAAATGTTTGAATCTTTGATCACGCAAGTTGTTGAAGAAAACAATGAGATAAAGATCCAAGTATCCAAACTAATGAGCTCTTTGAGTGTGACTGAACGAGATAAATTTCCTTCTCAAACTCAGTCCACACCTCATGGTCAACACATGGCGCAAGAGAACTTTAATGATGTGAACGTCATTGTGACTCATAGTGGTAAGTCATTACACATCCTAACAATGGATAAATCAGAAGATGTGGAAAAGAATCAACATAATAGTGATGCCAAACTACCCAAGGAACCAGAGGTGACAAAGAGCCATGTTAAGGTACCATTCCTTCAAACTTTAAAACCAAGCAAGCTAACTTTGGATCCTAACATTAAAATCTTAGAGAATCCTAGGTAGGTAAAAGTCATCTTTCTTTTTTGTATGTAATTAAATAAGTTCCTACTTATATAAAAGTTCTCAAAATTTTGTGTACAGTTAAAAAAATGCACCACATGAAGAAGACAACGTTCCTAATATAGCAAGTTGGTGCTCTAGTTGAATAGCGGATTCCTCCCAAGTACAAAGATCCTAGTTATCCAACTATTGCATACAACATTGGAAATCATGAGTTTGGGCAAGTTTTGCTAGATTTAAAAGCAAGTATGACTTTAATACCTTATTCTATTTATTTGCAACTAGAATCGAGAGAAATCATACCAACTTCTATGGTATTGTAATTGACTGACCATTCAGTCAAAGCACCACGGGGTGTGGTAGAGGGTGTCTTGATTCAAATTAATAAATTTTATAATTCCGTTGATTTCCTAATTTTGGACACTACTTCTGCTATTGACTCTATCTCTAAAATTCTTTTAGTTTTAGGTAGACATTTCCTTACCACTGCTAATGCTCTGATTAATTACACGAATGGTTTGATGAAACTCTATTTTGGAAATATGACTCTTGAGATAAATATTTTCCATATTACAAAACAACCAAAAGAGGATGACGAGTGCCACCAGACATATATGATTGACTCACTCATAAACAGGAAAGTTTTCAAAACTCGTGATTCTGATCCTCTTGAGTATTTCATTGTTAATTCTGAGTTTAATCCTATTAGTGATTCATCTGATATGGCTGATATTTGTATAATTTTTTATACAACTCAGGATTATGGCACACAGGCTTGGCAACCAAAATTTAAGGAGTTGCCTAAAAAAATTGAAGAACATGTTCCTTTAAGTGAGTAAATACCAAGAGTTGACTTGAAACCTTGCCACCTATCTGTGGACCTCGAGCATCAAGCTTATTAGTCAACAAGTATTTCAATTTTGACTCAGAAGAGGCAGCTCTAGAAGTGGAAAATAATCCACCTGCAAACCCAATCTATCCACCTTGATCACACCATGCAGTCATTTTTTATTTTTATTTTATTTTTATTCTTTTATTATTTTTTGCTCCTTTTTTCTTTTTGGTTGATGTTGTTTTCCTATCTTTGCTTGCAGGTTAGTTTCATTTTGTCAATTCAATTTTCCATCTTTGTTGCCTAGTGAGTTACCCACGTCACACATCAGGTGTATTATACATTTTTCAGTACTCTCCATTCAGTTTTTATTTTTAAATATTGAGGATAATGTTTCATTTAAATTGGGGGGTGAGAATGCAAATTCAGTATTTAAAATGCTTATTGGAATTCTATGGCATATTTCCACATGCCAAATTTTTTAAAATTTGCGTAACATAGGCACCCTTTTCACATCTGTATTCATGCTTATTCATGGTCATCTTTATGAGTTCAACAAACTCATGGTGGTTTGACAGATGTAGTTAGAGAATTTTTAATACACTTATCCAAGTTTTGTGATAAGATGGTGGTTTGACACATGTAACTAGAGTATTCTTTTGCTTAAGTATTCATGTGAATTTTAAGAGAGGATTGAGAGCCTACAAACGCAATAAATTGTAATAAGTGTTCATTAATCTGTTGAATTGAGTACTTCTTTTGAGAATATCATTACATGGTTAGTGGTACGATGATGGACATACTTGGGACATGACGAATGTCAACTTAGGATTAATGTTTGAGTTTTTCAAGCTAACATCTTCCATCATAGACCCTTAATAACAAATTTTGAGCCAATAAACACATATAACTTTTTTTTCTTTTCATGTGCCCACATCATCCATATCTCTCCATATTGGAGTATAGCTTATACACTGATTTTTCCTACTTTTATTGCTTCGAAGTGTGTACTAGGTATAGAATTTGCATATTTTCTTTTGTAAAAAAAAATGAAAAAAAAATGAAGAGTACGAGTGCAAAGTGTTCAATTGAGTGAGCCTAAAAAAAATATTGAAAAAAAAAAGAGAAGTTGAAGAAGAAGGAAAAGTATATTTGATGATCTGAAAAGTTAAAGAATACAAGAGGTGAGAATTGTGGTCAATGAAGATACTTAATAAAAAAATTTTGATGTGTATTTGAAAGTTTTTGAATCATTTTTATCATTTTCTTCATATAGCCTCTAACCCAAACCACATTACAATGTTTTTGTATTGATCGTTTTGATTCTAAGTAAAATTATGGAATGAGTGGTAAAAATTTTCATTTGTTAGTGTCTCTATCATAAGATTAATGTTTACTTGTTGCTTGTACATAATTGCCTAATTCTCCATTAAGCATATATATCCCTTGTCAACTCCATAGAGATAATTCTCACACGAAACACTTTTACACCTGTGAGTTATAGAGTTGAACATTTTGCTTGATATGTTCTTAATATTGCATGTGTCAAGACTTGTGGTTAGATGGATATAGTTTGGAACACATGCACTCTGTAGATTGCTATAGGTGGATTGATTGCGATAGGATTACTGAATTCCTAAAATTGTTTTGATATATAAACTTGGAAAGTGTGACTTGGTGGCCTATTATGTGATTTTCTTTGATCTCTTTCGTTGTTCTAACATGAAAATTATTAGGAACTAGCAATGAATGAGTTGGAGGATGTGATGAGTATGCGAAAGTATACCCTAAATACCTTAATATTGTAGTAAAATGCTAGAGTGTGAATAAAAATAATGAGATATGATTTCTTTTATTAAATTTAATTTTTATTTATATTGAGATGTCTTTAAACACTATCTTTTTTTTTATTCTTTTTATTTTATTTTAGTTCATTCTATTTTATTTTCATTTTTTCTTTTTGTGGTGTAAAGGATTGAAACAAATCATATAGGCTCCATGGCAACTTATTTGAGCTTCAACAATTAATTGAGCTGCAGCATATAATCCGTTTGGACTTTACATTCATATATCTCTTTTTATATATAAAATGTCTATCCAACGGAATTTATTGGTTTAACGGTTGTTTGAATATTACGTTAAGTCCGTCCGTTAAGTCCTTCTTCCAATTCCATCTTAGTGCTGAACGCAATTAGTACATGTTCGTATACTGCGCATTTAAAATCCCATTTTCCGTTTCCCCACCCATACTTGCAATTAATTGTCTCTTTCCTCGCATCAGTTCTCCAAGATCGATCCTCGTGCGTGAAAGCTTGTTTTGGAAGATGAAGGGAGAGAAGAGTCAAGACGCTTCAATTTCTTAGGGCTTAGGGTTTTTGTTTTGCGCATTATGATCAGTGTTTCCCTCTCTTTCTCTCCCTTTGAAAAGCTTCGAATATTTTCTTTCGCTACGAGAAATGGAGATGGCTACGGGGGATTTGTCTTCTTTCCATGCTCTGCTTTCCATGGCTCGCGCTGCGATCACGGTGATTTTCTTTAGAATTTAGAAGCTTTTTAGTGGTTTATTTTTTCTCTTGTTGGACCTAAAATCCATGGAATAAGAAATCTAGGGTTTTGATTGATTTCATTCGATTCGAGAGTTTAATCTAAGGTTGACCTCTCATTTTTTAATATTTTCTTTAATACAAGATTTGGCCTCTTTTTTCATAAAGTTACCAAGATGCTCAAGATAAATTTGATGTTTGCCCTGTTTTTCTTTTCTTCTTAGTGAGAATCTAGATGCAAGAATTTAGATCTAAAATTAATTTGAAATTTTACTTTTTTTTGTTTATCTTGTGCAGATTTAGAACTCATAAATGGATTGCAACTCAGTTTACTCATGATTGCAGGAACTCTTTCCAACGATATTGATCTTATTTCAGTGAAGAATTGGTATCCTAATTAAGGAATCGGTTTAGTATTTTTTTATTTGTTATTTAATTTTTTTCATTATTTGGTCATGTATTTTGTTCTGTTTCTTGGTCTAGAATTGTATGGACGCTGATGTATTTGATTAAAATGAATGAGAAGTTATGTTTTGGTTTCATTGCAGCTGAGTGAGAAAGTGTTTTAGTTTATTTGAGCATAATAGATAAACAACTAACAAGCTTTCTGAAAATATGATCAAGTACATATCAGCATTATATTGCAAGCTAACATACCCACCTTTAACTCATATTAGCAGCGGGATTGATTGAAGAAGTTGTTAAATGCATGATTTTTTATTTAAGGATATAGGCTAATAATTGAAGCACCTATCAATTTAGGTTGTGTATAAATCTCTCATTGGATAGATGGACATATGTGTAGAAAATGATGGTGGAAAGGTAAATTGAGAATCATGTTCACAATCAATTATTTGGTTCAAATAATTTGTCCTCATTGAGTAAAAAAATTAGAGCTTTTTTGGATGAAAAGGTACAATTATTAGTTAAAGATAAAAAAATAGCTGTCATATTTTTATTTTGCATTGAATTGTGGGTGTTGAATTGGAATCAATTGTTGGGCTCTTGAATTGAAGAAACTCCAAAATATTTACAGAACTCTCTTTTAGTAGTTTGAGGAAAAATGCAAAAGCAAGAAATGCTAAGCTAGAACTAAATTTTCTTCAAAAATATTAAAAAGCATATCCAAATTGATTTTGCTCTGAATAGGATTTCTTATTCTTCCTATTATAAATCAGTTCATGGAACACAATGGGGGAATAGATTTCTTGGTTCTTTTGTAATTAATTCTTTGTGTACAATCTTTATATTTAAGTTCCACCTTTATTTGTGATATCATTAATGCAATCTGAGTTTGCAGAATTATTTATTACATAAATATTTGCATTTAATTCAAATATAAAAAGAGCATATATATATATATATTATTCATTTCACATCCTAAATTTTGATAAAAGAAACTAAATATAATCCAAATTACTTATAAAAAAAAATTCATGTACAAATTCTGTATTGTATTTTTTTTTAAATCAATCTATGTGTTTCGATGATATCCATGTTCTTTTTTTTGTTATGGCTTGATATATCGTGATTTATAGTTGTAGAGTTCAATATTCTGTAATTAAATAGATTAAGGCTTTTTTTTGTGACCTTAATTTGTATGCAGATTCATCTATTGCGTTGTTTTAGAACACTTTTTGATAAATCAAGGTAGTTCAAGCCAAAAATGAGTTACTTTCAAGCAAACCAAACTCAGGTGTACACATTCTTGGGCATGATCACATACCCATTAACAGCCAATGCAAGTTTTTTCAAGCAATACCACAAGCAGCCTCATAACAATTCTTTGGGCTCAGCAAAACTAACAATATTTTAATCTCTTGTTTTTTTCTCTCTCTTTTTTTTTTCATTAATGTAAGTTGCTCATATTGACATCTCTTTTACATTTTTTTTAATAATTTGTTCAGTTGTATAAATAGCATAAACAAAATGAAATTTGCTTGGCATTTGTAGCCATTCTACAACATGTTCTGTGATGTTTGCAGGATAATGTCATTGTGCCTCAATGTTATTACGAACTTTTGGAAGAGACTATTAGATTTGTAATTAAAATAATGTCATCTTTTATTTATCATTTATAAACAGATTTGTTCCAAAACAAGTACCCTTTCTTTTTTAGACATTAGCTTATCCATATTTTAACAGATTGGTGAATCTGGATAATGAACCATCCATGCAACCCATTTCAAAACTTGAGTTTGAGTTTGAAAGGAGGAAATTGACAAAAATGATGTAAAGGAGGTAATCTATATAAAGGTATGATAATAGAGATTGCAGGGGCCTCTGTACTACTATTTTTAAATATCTTGATTTGCATTATTCTCTTTACCTTTCTATCCATTATGGTGTAAATCTCAAACCATAGTCAAATGCTATAGGAGTACCTAGATAATGCAGATCAGAGTAGTTTACGGTGCATATCAAAGTAGTTTAAGGCCTTTATGGTCAATAAGTAGTTTACGAAGGTTAGAGTTTGATCCTATAGCATTTGGTTTCTAGACTTACCTTTAAAATTTGCACTTGCTTTTCTGACCGTGGAAAAACTGTTAGATGATTTTTAAAAATATTGGTAGCCTTAGCCTTTCAAAACTTTATGTTGCAAAATTTTTGGTATGTAAAAGAACTGTATTATTATTTCTTGTGACATGTGGTGGCTACTAAATTACAGGTGAATGGTTTTAACAACAATCATAACTTCCTGGCAATGCCATTTTGTATTAAGCAAAAGGATAATGTGGATGCTATCGTGCAAAAGGTAATACATTTTTTCTTTTTTCTTTTTAATATATTTTTTCTTATTGGTAATACATTTATCTAATTTCATTGATTTCAGTTTCTTCTTGAGAATGTGAAATTTTGATTGTGCATATGCTTTGTTGTATTCATTGTAATTTCCTAATGTCTTTTGCACATTATTAGGTGCTGTAAGTTCTCTCCGCTTCTCCTTCAGCATATTCTGCTAATCCAAAGTCCAAGCAGTCAAATCCTCCATCACTCACTGGATCTGCTATCTCTTTAGTTTCTATCCTGCAAGTATTATGGCACTCAACCTCATCTTCTTTTGCTCTTTGACTAAGTAATTTGTCTTGATTTGTTCCGTACTGCTTTTTATGGTTTTTTCATGGTTTATATATGATTTATATACAATACAAAGGCAGGTGTTTGTATGTGGCAAGAAGAAGGATAACATTTAGTATTTAGATTATTTAGCTCTACCAAGCTCTTTATCTTTGTTGTGTTATTCTAAAGTAGTTAGCATTCTCCATATCAACATTGCTCTATGTCGAGCCAAGTGTATCGATGTTGTAGAGATTCATACAAATTTCATATTCCATTATGATGACCTTGATTTTATTTTTAGATTATAATACGTGAGACTTGAAACAATACACGAGCCTCTTAGGTTAAGGGAGTATTGCAGAAGTTTAATAAAAAGGTTTTGTACTGTTGCCACCCTCAATCACTAAATTTGGGATAAATTATTAAAAAAAGGCATTAGGCAACCAATTTTTTTTTTAAATCAAATTATTTTCTTTATTCCATGCCTTAATTTTAATGATTTTTTAAGTTTTGGGGTCAAACTGACTTAGATCGTCATATAGTATGAAATGAGTTTGATTTCTTGCTAAAGTTTTTAAATTGCAAATCATATTGTCACTGTAGCAAAATACATGTTGACCTTATGCATGCTGTATTTGTAGGTTTTTTTTTTATTTATTCTCTTCTACAGGTGGTATGCAAAATGCTTTCTACATTCAGATGTGGTGTCCATTTATGATTACAGGTGGTGTCCTGCTTGTTCTATTGCAGCAAAGAGGTGCAAATACTATTTGAAAAGAATTTATATGTATTCAAGATTTATATTTTGTTTCGTGCTTATTTTATGATAAGTTTTCTATTTAGTGTTAAAAATTATTCTTTTTGCTATGAATTAAATTATTCATTAATCAATATTTTGTAAAAACATATTATTGAGAAGAAAGAAAAGGTCTATTCCATCCTTTTCACTTAGGCCAATTAGTTCTTAACAAAAAAATAAATAAAAACTAAGCAAACATGCAATGCACATTATTTTTATTTAGTATATATATATATATATGGGCTTTTAAAGTGGGGACCTGCAATACAATTTAAGGATGGAAGCATTTGGTTTTTCAATTAAAAAAGCAACCCGTACGTAAACTTATTTTGGACCTTGGCCCCACTTTGCTTATTCACTCGGTTTAATTATAAGAAGGCACTTCACTTGGGCTCTTGACTTCAGCTTGGACTTCAACTTTTCATGGCCCACAAACAACACCACATGTAGAGGCATATTGGGGCACGGCTCTTTCAACTTTGGAAGACCACACACACACACATAAACACACATATATATATTGATGAATTAAGGAGAGCGCCGTTTGTGGGAGAATGCTCTACTATTCGTAAATTTGAATATTTTTTTTATTAATTATTTAGTTTAATTTTAATTTATATTTAAAATTAATTTTTATTCTCTCATATATCATTTAATATTTTTTTAGTTAATTTATTCTTTTTACTATTCTTTTAATTTATCTCTCAATAGAAAATTGACACTCTAAAATTATACTACAACTGTCGAATTAATCTTTGAGAATAATAAAAAAGAAATAGTAATGGTGACAATCATGTAAGGGTGTTTGTCCTACAAGTTAGTGATGGTAAGAGAAAAAATTTTAATGAATAATTTGTGTAGTAATAACCTCTATTTATAATCAATCTTGTACTTATTTGGAAGAGTCACAATCATTGATATCTCAATGATTACTAAGTAATACAATTTTTAGTTAGAGACACAACATTTTCTCTTGCATCCTTAACCATTACCATTACCTCTACATCCTTAACCATTACCACTCCTCATAGGAATCATTTTCATGAAGTGATTATCATTCCCGTTTGTTGCTCACACTCCATAAAATAACATTTGGATGAGTTTGAGTATAATATTCATCATTGCTTTAGGGAAACTAATAAGGTTGCTGACTATTTGGCAAAATCTGGTGCCTTTGGGGTTAATAATGTAGTCAGACTTGGGTGGGGTGGGGTGGGGGGGAGGTATAGACTAGACAGAGTAGTATGGCATGGCATATATTCGGGGTTAAGTAATTGGTTTGAGTTGGCTGTTTTAATTGGCTTGTTTAGTCTTTAATTTTAGTATCTTTGTGTAGGTGGTTTCCGTTGGTTTTGTTGATTAGGTTGGATTATTGGACACTTGGGTTCGGGTTTTTCATTTTTATGTTGTAAGTCTCAAGTGTAAAATTTGTTATTACAATGTTTTTTTTTATAAGGGAGGGATTTATTAATAAATTTGAGATAGAGACAAAAAAAAAAATCCATAACGATGAAATGCTTAATTAGCTTTTATGTGATGGGACCAAAAGAAAATCCCATGTACAACCAAAAAATAAGAAGCTTTTTAAGGTAATATTAATGTCGATGAATCTAATCGAGAGCTGAAACAATAAACATGGATTTTGTCAAATTGTCTCTTTTTTTTTTGTCAAGGAAATGTTAGAAATAGAAAAATGCTCTAACTATAAATGAATTACACAATAATCTCACAAAATGATATGACTTATCAGATTATAAAATTATTTTTTTTGTAAAGTAAATCTGATAGATTACATATCAATTTATGAATTTATTTTTGTATAATACATTTGTGGTTGTAGCACTTTTAAAATAAAGACAACAAACAACCCTTGGGATGTTCAAATGAAAATTTGACCGATTCCTCGTGCCTTGTTTACCTTACCACCAAACAAACTAATGACTACTACATTCATTCTCAGATTTAAAGTCGGGTACTTATAACAACTTATAACTTAAATAAGCTAATTCTAGCCCTCTCTAACAATCACAAGTACCTCTGAAATTCTGTAAAATCAAATTACAGCACAATCCAGACATTAATTTTGAGCTTACTACCAACTTCACCTCAAGAACTTGTTAATCAAAGCTAGTCCTATACAAGCAATGGGAACACGTCAGGCATCGATAAATCGGATGTCAAAGGTGTGGGGATGTATCTGCCACACATTTAAGGCTGCGTATTCCTCCAAACATTCTTTCAGTTGGGCTTCACTGTATCCCTGTTCAGAAGCAAACATTTGCACATTCAGAGGCCCTATTGTCTTCGTTAGGACAAGCATTATTGTAATGCAGGAAAGCTATCAGGAAATATAACAATCTCAAGTTTGAATACCCATTATTTCAGATACTGTATCCTCTCGATTGAATGCAAAGCAAGACTATAAATCACACCGTATCTCTTAATTTAGACTATGAAACCTTCCTGAATTTCATAGGAGTCAGATTTATCTCTTTTTATTAATGTTTATCTATTTATTTATTTCTTTTTTACATGAAATGGCTGGTTCAGTCCGGTCACTCATTCCTGTAGTTTCACATCCAATTCACTTTCAAAACCGATACCCAATTGCAAACAGAATTTTGAGTTTTGAAGTCCTTGCAAATAGGACTCAACCCTAGAATTCCGAGAACAAACCTTCCGAGATATCCAGTTGAGTGCATGAGCATAGCTCACATCAATCCTGTTAGTCCTCGCAGCTTCATCTCGCAAGATTGAATAGATATCTGAGATAGCATCCAGTCCAGATTTTTGACGTTCATCTGAGTACAAAGAGAATTTCGACATCTGCATTAACCTAAGTGCTTCATCCACGTCACTCTGAGCCACAGTATCAGAAAAACGGAGTCTTGCTAGTGCCTGCAAACAAATGAAATCAATTCCGAGTGATGACCTAAATACAGATGAGCCCTTCCATCCAGCTGCCTACACCACACACCAGACTTTATTTTTTATTTTTTAATTCCTTTGAACTAAAGGAATTCTTCTACTCATCATCTCTACACCACACTTGCCAAGGAAAAAAAATAAAAAAGATAACAAATAAAAGTAGGTGTGTGGTGTAGGGATGAGTAGAATTTTTCAGTATAAATAACTCTTGCTTGCTTCACCCTATGCAGGCCATTCAACCCTTCCAACAACCAGGTAAAAGCTTGTTAAATCAATACAATCAAACTTACTACAATGATATCTATATAAAATGGATGTACTTCGCAGATATGTATTGCTCCACTCTGGGGATGAAACTTTAAGACAAGTTATCCAACTAACCAGGTAAAGCTTTGAACAAAGTACGCAAATTTCTACACTACATTTTCAAATTGAAGATTTGGCCCTAGTCCGTATCTAGAAAATGGAAGTTAAAAGCATAATATGCTGAGATCCAGACGTAATGAGAATGTTTGTTTCCTCCTGGACCTAATATCCTGCCAATCTAATTCTATTTTGATAGTAGTTGATATAAAGTGAATGGAGCCAGTACTCACAGCTGATATCCGGAGAATGCTGAGCAGAGTTCTGACAGTTGTATAGGAATGTGGAGTATTAGATTTGGCTTCTTCTTGCCGAATGCTGGAATAAGCACTAGCAACATACTCCTCCAGTTCCCTTGGGACACAAGGAGACACTCTTCTGGCTGCTGAAATATAAGCACTAGGGAAAAACACATATTAAGTAGTGCAATTATGTTGTGCGTATAAAACATAAATAGTGTAGATATTTGCAAAAGAACCAACCAAGGGCAGAAACTTGTACTCTGAATTAAACACGTGAAATCAGCTGACAAAGCCAAAAGAATTGTAAGAAAAAAATATGACAAGTCAGTCTCTCTCAATGGAGAACCTGAAGAACTTGGTAGCAGGCATTGTAGCAACAAACTTGGAAATACAAATATGTAGAATTATTGTCAACCCATGAGAGTCACTAACTTTGCTACGATCTAAAAAGAAAGCAGCTTAACAAAAACTAAAATACATGCAGCTTTATAAGAATCACATCCACACAATTGATAATGAGGGTGATGTGAAAACCAAAAAACATGGATATATCCCATAACTTTCTGCCAGCATAATTCCATAAGCAATAGAACTTTATAGGAGAAAACTCTCAATTTTGGCAATCACTCTACTAAACTACCAAAAACTTGAAATGTAACCGCTCCATAAAAAAATTAGCATAAACCTTGAAAAGAAAATTAAAAATCTTAAAAAAATGTAAAAATTTAAAAATTTAAAATTTAAATGCTGAAAATTTTAAAAAAAATTAAAAGAAACGTGAGTTTTTTAAAATTAATCTAAAAGTTCAAAAATAAAATCTAAAGTGAATTTTTAAAAATAATATAATATAATCTTACAAATACTTTTATTTTTAAGAATACTTTTCTAAAAAAATTATGTTTAAACAAGAATGTTTTTGAATTCAATAAGGGTATTCTGCCATTGTTTGAGAACTTCCAGTGGTAGAATTGTCTTAGAGATAATATGTTGATTTTCTTTTCTTTTTTGGTAGATTGAGGGGTTATTGTAAATTGAGTGGTGGTTTTGAAAATTTATATTATTTGAAAATTTATGTTGAATTTTTTTTTTTTTTTTGATAGATTGAGGGGGGTTGTGTATTTCCACAACTTTACATAATGCAAAAGCTACTTGATCAGGTAGATATCGTCGATAAAATAATTTTTATTACAAAAGAAGTCTTGATATATACCGAAGAACAGATGGATCAAGGGGGGTGAAACCAAGAGCAGGAGATTCTTTATTCTGGTGCACATAGACCACATGCCTAGCCAATTCAAGATCACTATCAAGATCTGCTCGATCAAGGATCAGCCATAGAAGGTCAAATCTTGATAGAAGGGCAGGAGGAAGATTAATGTTTTCAGCTGGAGTTCTTCGTAAGTCGTATCTTCCCCTACACAAAATTACGACCTTACTGTAAGTTTTTGCATAGAGGACTATTTGAATAATGAGACGTAGATAATTTTGTCTGCACAGGAAAATTCACTAGCGCAAGCAGGATGTGGTAAAATATGAGAAAGAGTAAAAACTGAACTTTGAAAAATAGAAAATTTGTACCAAGCTGGATTGGCTGCAGCCAGAACAGCAGTTCTTGCATTCAGGGACGTAGTGATTCCAGCCTTGGCAATGCTGACAGTTTGCTGCTCCATAACTTCGTGTATCGCGGTTCGATCTGATTCATCCATCTTGTCAAACTCATCGATGGCACATATACCCATGTCCGCTAGCACCTAAATATAGTCAATGCTTCTTTAATGAATCCAAGAAATCCTTGAAAAAAAAACTAGATAGAAGAATTTTTATTGTAATGAGGACTTAGAGCTTCAGTTGTTTTAATGTAGTGTCAACAGCAAAGGCAGCGTTTTTGGATAGAATAAATGTATCTTAGATGCACACATACAACACAAGTAAGCAGACATTATCATGTTATCCCATGCTAGAATAAGCGTCCTATGAGTGTCAACTGGCATGGAAGAAAAAATATAGTGTCTCACCAAAGCTCCTCCTTCCAGGACCATCTCATTTGTCACCGGATCTTTCTGAACAGCAGCAGTTAGACCAACTCCACTGCTTCCTTTGCCAGTAGTGTACACGCCCCTGGGTGCTACATTAATTATGTGCTTAAGAAGTTGACTCTTTGCAACCCCAGGATCACCCATCAAACATATATGTAGATCTCCTCTAATCTGCAGTAAAGAAAAATATCACGACTTTTGGTTGCATCAGCTTATCATATCTGCATAGCAGTTAGCATACTTAATTTGAATAACCAGAGTGGGAGAAGAATGGCTAGGACACAGAGGACTGTGGTGGGAGTGTGGGTGGGAACATGAGGGAACTAAGATAGTTTCAATCTTATCAATTGATGCAATACTTCTGAAATGACAAGGAGAATATAGCCTGCCAAACTTAGCTATTTTAATCAGCAAGCAACATGATTCATTTACCTTCATTCCATCTTTCAACTTCCGGTGAGGAGCACCCACAAGGAGAAGAAGTAGAGCTTTTTTTATATCTTCATGTCCAAAAATTTCAGGTGCCAATGATCGGGATAGCTTATTATAAATATCACCATCCTCAGCTAAGCGTGCAATTTGTTCTTCCTCATCTCCTCTAAGTTCATACCTACAGTACAATAAAACTAAGTCACAGGAGTCCTTCATGTCCTAACTATTGAAAAACTCATCTTATCAGGTAAAAAACAGCTTAAAGTTGGCAAAGAACTGCCATGAAAAATATATCTATAATTAAAGATAGAAAACAGAGAAATGAATATATTAATATACAAATACTCAGACACATAATTTTCGATGGAGATGGGAAAAGAAGGGTGAGCAAAGGGTATTTGAAAGAATGATTAAAGATTTTATCAAACCATTAATATTTTAGGTCTTTTTGGTAATTAAGACCTGAAAAGGAATAAAGAAAAAAACTGAGAACTACTAATGTCTTACTCTTCATATTTTTTCTTGAAATGTGTGACAGACATGGCCTCTAAGTATGTATCTGCAACTAAGCCAGCACGCATTGCTCTAAACCCAGTGTATGGAATGGGGAGAAAAATACCAGACAATTCGATGACATCACCTGGGGCTACCTGATTATGTTCAACAAGACAAAAATAAGGATCTAAAACATCAGTAGCAGACACACGAAAACTTAAAAGAATCATGAGATCAAGATCTGCAACAGAGCATTCTAAAAGGAAAAGAGAATAATCAGAGGACGCAAACTTGAAAACTGAAATTTGTCACCACTTTACGAGTCACTTATTTGCATGTCAGTGAATGCCACTACTAAACTTATGGTTTTGATTAAAACTTGTTTCAGCATCATGCCACTGCTAAAAA
The DNA here is from genome assembly GCA_036898215.1 of Platycarya strobilacea. Lineage (NCBI taxonomy): Eukaryota > Viridiplantae > Streptophyta > Magnoliopsida > Fagales > Juglandaceae > Platycarya > Platycarya strobilacea. The sequence goes on along the minus strand of CM072555.1, from coordinate 18,771,869 downwards.
CGTAAATTATAGATTAACCCACATGAATATCAGCTGTGGCAGTGAATGCCATTTTATTACTTAAGAAAACATTAATGTTCACCCGCTAAAGAGAGTACACAAAAATTGACCTAATGACAACCAACCTTTCTTGTGAGTTCTCCCCTCAAATGGACAGTCATTGTTCGTGGAATATGACCTTTTGGAACATGTTCAGCCAACTCTTGAATTTTGGCCTGCAATTGGACCATGTCACAAAGGTATTACCCAGAAAAGGGAAAATAAACATTACTGAATGAGAATACCAAAAAAAAATGAGCAACTGTGTTAGAATAAAAATATGAATACAGAATGGCTATTTGCTATGAACATTTTTTTTTTATAAGTTTTAAGGCGGTTAAAATACAAACATGGAGTGCAACACAAGGACTTCCCAAGAGCCATCCTAGTACTACTCTGGCCCAAGCATGCTTAACTATAGAGTTCTAATGAAATCTGATGCATTAGTGCTAGTATGATCACACCCTTTCCTATGAACATGATAACCTCCTTTTAGTGAATGATTCAGTATATAGCAAAAACCTCTTGAAACTTCAAAAACTTTGATGCCCTGAGCTGCAAAATAAGGTTCCCCTTTGTTTTGTTTGTTACACAACGCTTGGATGGACACTCAAATAGGGGCATGAAAACTCGTGCAGTCACTTCCTGTAAGGCACAAAAAAGAATAAACAAATCAACTAAAGCACTGTACAACAAGTGGATTTCCAAAACACACTGTAACATTGGAAAGAAATGAAAAGGAAAGTTGGAAACATTTAGGTTTGATATTGCTGATTAAAAATTTCAAATTGAACAATATAATATTGATAGAAGGGGAACGCATAGATGTGAGAGACCCTCAGTATGGCAGTGAATAAATGTCATGTAAGATAGCTGAACAATGTAGCAAAAGAGACAATTACCTGGTAAATTTCAAAACCGCAGTCTTCACATGTATACACGGCTACCTGCATTAATGGTTTCACATCTGAGCAACGCGTGACAATACCAGATATCCTCACAAGTTGGCCAATGTATGAAGCCTTGACCTCCCTGATGGTATATGGCCGTCCCTTTGATGAAGCTCTTATATAAACTTCACTGGAACACAAACAAAAAGTAACTAACAATATCTGCGGTATCTCACAGTAGAATAGTAGATACAAAAATGAACATCATAGTACCAATATTTACTAAATCAATGTGATTGGTACTGGAATAACAACTGTATAAAAATTAGAAAAAGATGTCCCAAAATCATATTGGAATTAGAATAGCCTCATAGGTGGACCTAACAAGACTTTAATATACTCCAACCATGAAAATTGTTTCTTCAAGAAATGTGTTGTAGTCATGTAATCCAAACAACGAATAGCTGAGATTTTTTAAAATTGGGATAGCTTTGGTATTATAGTCCGGAAACTGCATCCTTACTGAAGATTCATTGTTCGTATATTAGTCAAACTATAACAATTTCTCCATTTGCGTACTACAGCCAAGAAGTATCCATTTGTAAAAATAAAATAATAAAGGATAATCGCCTTGAACTTACAAGTAGCGTTTGATTTCTGGAGGCATTTTCTGAAGTGGATCGGAACCATCCATATTCTCCGGCCCTTCATCAGACCTTTGTGTCATCAATATGTCATGATCATCATCCGTAAAGGCCTCCGTGGGTTCTGGCATGAGCTCATCAATTGCCTCAGCAAAAATCCCAATATACCTTCGGGTATTCTCGGTAATGCGTCTGAGAAATTCTTCATCCAAGTCCTTGTACTGATAATAAAAATGGATGAAGGTTTCACATCTAAACGTATAAAATTCACCTATTTCACGACTAAAACAAAAGGGAGAGAAGTTTACATTAAACAAGTCCTCGAGATCAATCTGAACTGCTCGGATTTTGCGGTTCGCAACTTCTTGCTGAAATTGGGTAAAAATTAGGGCTAATCTTCGTGCAAAACAAACTACTTATCACTCTTCGGTGAAACTCCTGAGTTCTATTAGTTGCAAGCTCTATATGGTTGCTGAGGCAGCTCAGTTAAAAAATTGTCGTCATTTATAAAATACAATTCAATATGCCAATAATGTTTGAAGCTGTTGCACTCCATTTTCGAGATAAACACAAAATGCAAGACTAGATTTCAGCCTCGTTGTTCTGCTTCAATTTACCAGAAGCCAAACGAAGATCTAGGGTTTTGAAATCGTGTTTTCCTGTAAACGAGATAGAGACAGAGACAGAGACAGAGAGAGAGAGAGAGAGAGATCTTACAAGGATGTTCATGTACTTTGCTTCGCCAATTGCATCAGCAAAGTTAGAAAGGAACTCTTTCGCCAGAACTGTGAAATAAATTTAAATAATTAAGAAAAAAGAAAATCTGAGGAAAAGAGAGAATAATGAGAGGCGTTACCTTTGTCTGTGCTGAAATCGAGGCCCTTCGCCATGTTCATGGTTTACCTGGTGCGAGGTGAAAGAGTCAGAAAGAGAGAGAGAGAGAGAGAGAGAATTGGGGGTTTGGACTTTGGCGGCAAAAATGAAGAGGAATGCCTGGGGTAGAGAAGAATTTGGGCGGGAAAATGAGAGGTAAGATGGTCTATAGCATTTTTCTATTTTAATGTGGGCGTTAAGATGGCATGTACGGGTGATGTACTTTGATATAAACACAGAGCCAGTGACATGGGGTCTTTATTGAATCTTGGGGTATGAGGCACCCAAAAAGACCAACCAAAATGTGGCTGCTGGGATTCGAGCCCAGGTCTCCACGGCCACAACGTGGAATTCTTACCACTAAACTACAGCCACCTTATAGTAGTGAATTGAACTCTTTTTAAAACTACATCTTTATTTGAAGGGCAATAATTCAAAACACTTCCAAATACTCATTATTTTTTTCTTTAAAATATATTATCAAAATTTTACTTTTTTTTTTTTATCAATTCACTTTTACATTTATCATTCATTAAATAATCTATTTTTTCTTTATATCATCTAAATATTCTTATTTTATTCTTTTTAAATATTTTCTCAATTTCTCATATATTTTAATATTATAATAAGTCCATTCCTTCCATATCTTCAACACCCCAAAACACGATAAAATCTGAATAAATCCAAACAAATATATATTTATGTTTATCGGCCCTTCAATTTTTTATTTTTTTTTTGTTATTTTTTACTTCAATTCATATTAGGTTAATTACATTTATATATTTATATATATAATTATTCATATATTATTTATTATTTTAAAATATAATTTATGGAAAACACTAGAGTCACACACAATGACACGTCACTTTCATTTGCTATCCCCCTCTAAATTTTCTTCTTCATTTACTCTCGCCTCCCTCCCCCTCCCCCTCCCCCTCCCCAACTTTCTTATTCATCCCTCCCCTATGTGCTCTCTCTCTCTCTCCCTCTCCCTCTCGTCCCCGTCCCCCCTCCCCAACTATAGAGTATTTTTTTTCTTGTACACGTGACTTTTTCTCTAACAGTTAAGAGATGATTAGTTTCACACATTAATAATGAAGCTATGATTGGGGGCGTCGCAATCAAGGGGCAACTACAACCACACTTAAAGAAGACAAATTAAAGAAAAAATGAAATAAAAAAAAACAGTATAAAGAAATGAAATATAAAGTGAAATGTAGTGATAATGACTCACATACTTAAAAAGTGAAAATAATGAAAATGGAGCTAGAAATCAATCGCACACGAGAGAAAGTGAGAGAGAGAGAGAGTGCATTGATTGAGAAAGGAAACGTTACATAAAAAGATTTGACCTGCAAAAGATTGTTCATGTTCTAGGAAAAAAAAAATAATAATAATATAACATAAATACCATATCAGTTTATAAGATTTTTTTTTAGAATTATTTTGTAATTGTAATAACTTTTATAATTTATATATGTATTTATATATATAATTATTTCAATATCTTAATAATACGTTAAACCGGTAAGATATTCAAAACTTCGAATTTAATTACTCCATTAAAAGGGCTCTTGCAACCAGTTACCACCAGTCTACCACCCAAGGTCCATGGTGGCCTTTTTCTAATTTTATTTCTTTCTACTGCCTTCTCAAATACGCCTCCTCCCTTCCCCTGCCTCCCTCGGGCTCATGCTGTGACGGTTGAGCTTCATGAGACGTTCGATCTGCCTCGATGACGGCGAGGAGGTATAAACGAAGTCGGAATCCACGTCGACGACAATTTCCCTTCCTTCACCAGCTGCCTCGGCGACCTCTGATTCGACGGGGTCTGTGTCTCCAACGTCGCCGGATATCAACTCCATTTCTGGCCTCTCCTCCATTATGCATCCTCCAGTTCCCCAGCACCAAAAACCTAAAACTCTATGTCCCTCTGCAGCTCTGCTGCTTGCCCAATGTGGGGTTTATATCTAAAAAGCTTTAACCTTTCCAGCTTACAAGTTTATCTCCATTATTCCTACCCAAGGTTGAGAGCATTAGAATGTGACTTTGCCTTTCATCATCTCGTTTCCCACCCATGCTGTGACGGCAAAATGAGGAGGAGGCAGTTTGAGTACTCGTGGACGCCATTGGAGACTCACAAGCATAAACTTGAAGACAATACTACTTTTTCAGTTTAATTAAGAAAACGGGAAAGCGGGTTGCAGTAATATTGCCAGTATAATTAATTAAAAATCTCTAACGTTCAGTGGCTTAGTTCTAAGAGGGTCCGAGGGAGGCAAGGGAAGGAAGGAGGCGTGTTTGAGAAGTCTGATGCAGTTCTTTGATCAAGGCAATAGAAAGACAAATAAAATAATAAAACAAAAAGGCCACATGGACCTTGGCTAGTAGACCGGTGGCAACCGGTTGTAAGAGCATTAATATTAGATTGATTATTATTTTTTTTTAAATATAAATTTATATACTTATCAAAAAATTTTATCATATTTAATTAAGAAAAATAAAAAAAAGAAATAAAACTATTTTTACTCTTCAAAAATAAATAATAAATTCAAATTTTTCCTGAAATTAATTTTTTTAATATGTATACAAATTTATACTTTTTAAAATAAAAAATTAACCAACCCAATGCTAATACTCTAAAGGATATCATTACCCCTTCAATAAACCCAGTTCTTCATTGATATTAACAGGTTAATTTGTACAATTATTGATGCATGAAAACGTCGAGCTGCGAGCTTCCAAGGTAAGTTCCATCTGTTGCACCAAGTTGCGATTTATCTTAACACAGAAGCATTCTATTCTTTTTCCGGACTCGGATTCAGTTATTCATTTCTTGTTTTGATCATGATTGCTGAATTTTTACCCAGTAAATAAAGTCATATAGACTGATAAAACTCAATTTTCAAACAAACCAACGCAAACCGAATCATATGTTACAGCCTGATTCAGTGGATAGGAGGAAGAACAGAAAATAAAGCTGCCATATCCCGAAAATATAGCTATTGCTTTCAACTATACAAAAGTCAAGAGCATGAGAGATATCAAGTTATCCAAGGTGGAAAGATTCCCCCCGTTCTCTTCACATACTAAATTACAGCAAAAGGTACAAGCTAAGCTTACAATGTGCTTCACTGCTTCTCATGTCACATAATAGGAGAGATCAGAGACTAATCATTATTTGCTATAAAGGGTGGTGCATGTCCTCCCTCTGACTGACGAATACTTGCACTAAATTGCAGACTCAAACCACTCTTCTTGAAGACATTCTATATCAACCCCATTTGGAGAGCAACTATAGGCCTTGAACATGAACTCAACTGATCCCAGTCAAAGAAAGATGTGAGAATCATTCTTTTGTTTTTCAGTTGTATGATTGAGACATCAATGAAGAAGAATATATGAGGAAGGAACGCAGTCCAAGAAATGGAGAATTAAAGGTCATTACAATCATCGGCATCAGATGTTTATGGAGTGACTGGATTCTGATCCCTTGTTTTGGCCAACTTTGCCTGTATGAGTCTGTCCAAAATGGGGGGCTCCAAAGGAATTGGGTCAAGACAACGCTCTGAAGCATTAACAATCACCTGCCAGACAGAGCAACCCCAAGACTATGATTTATTGTCTTCATAAATTATCCTACATTAAGTTCTGAACTAACAAGTAAACATACAAAGATGGTTTACTTCATTTCTCTTGAAATTTATCACTTGAATGAATCTTATAAATAGAGAGTAAAGGGAAGGTCAAATATTCAGAAGCTAGAGTCAGACTTTTTTTTTTCTTTTACCTCGTCAAGAAGAAAGTCAATCACAGCTTGATCTTCAACAATTTCCTTCACAGGAGTCCGTAGGAACTGAATATCTAACTGAATCTGTTGGAATCCACTCCGATTGAAAGTCTGGAGGCGGACAAATTCTTGCAAACTTTTAAGACAAAGTTTTACAATTGTCGTCACCACTGACTCCTGCAGTTTACAAGCAGCTCAGTTCACGTTATTTATATGCCATCATAATTATTTTCTTCACCAGTCTGCGATGATTCAATACCTGTGTATATTCCACTTTTGTGAAAATTTCAATTTTTTGCTTAAACAACTTTGCTAGATGGGTTTCCAAAAGCTGGCTCCTGGCCCTTTGGGTACTGGACCGACTCAACTTTTCCTCTCGTAACGGATTGCTCCTTGATGAGTTAGTGCTTCCATTGCTGTCATTGCGACGATGCCTTCGCAGCCCTTCAGGCAAAATCTGCTTTACTTCACATCCGGTAGCTTCAAGCTAGTAAAGGAGTCAAAGTCAAAAGGTGTGGTTAATTCTACCATCAATTTGTATGCATAGATTCATGCAATACATAGCTTCTCCAATCTTAACATTCGACTGGAAAATAATTAACCACAGATACATTAAAAATGCAAAGTTAGATATGCTGACCTCTTGGAGAAATAAATCAACAAACATATGAACTTCTCTGGGCTCCTTATGCTGTGCAAATTGTAAAAATATCAGTGAAGACCAAAAAACCAAGCCATTCCAATGCTGGCCGTTTTCTATCAAATAAACAGAACATAGTCATAAAGTACACCCACCTTGACCCAATTTGGTGTCGTAAACCTCTTCTTCAGGAGAAGGGATATCCTCTGAGTTCTCATATTAATATACTGAAAAGAAAAAAAAAAATTGATTTCTCAATTGCCAACTTTTTGAACTATATATAACATATTCAAAACAGACCAAAGCCCAAGGCACAGATGCAAAAGATAAACAAGACTTGGGATGGGAAGTGACAACACAAGGGTAACATTCAGGTCGAACTCTTAATTAACCCAAATGACAGATACACATTTCCAATTACAAAGTGGATTTTGCATTCTATAAAGACGCAGATGGACATAATGCCAATTTGCCATCTGTTATCCAGGAACCATTATTGGTTTCTAAAGTGAGACAGCAATGAGATTATGAATGAAGATATGATGTCATCTACTAATCCAAAACCTACTTTTTTGTTCCCTTATCTAATACCATAAATGAAACAAGAAGCTAAACTACAGAAGTTTTAATTCATAAGTTTTAATTCATACAAGGTGCAGAAACTTCTCTCCAGCTGAACGAAATATTCGACAAATTTCTCCAGGAACAAATGCAGGCCCATGCTCATAGCCTCTAGCACCACCACCAGAAAAGGAAGCTGCAATTTCCTGAGAAGTAGATCATGAAACTTACAACATAAGCCCTGAGGACTAAGACAAATATAATTGCAGAAATCAGTGCTTCAAAAGCAAATGTTCTAAGTCAATCAAACGGCTCCTTGCCTCAGTGATTTTTGGGATTGCAGTTTGTTCAATGAAAACAGAAACTTGAGCCAGAACCAGGACAATGCCAGCAAAAGCCTTGTCAACTTGTGTCCCCTCCACAAAACCTTGATCTTGACTGACTGCATTATTTCCTCCTGAGAGCAAAAGGAAGTGATCATCAAGGGCCCCAAAGAAATCTTGAAATCCTTCTTGAACCAAGTCAATAATCAAGGGTTTCAGCTGAACTAGTAACTCCAAGTTGTCTTCTATAATTTGGCGGAAGTCCTGGGGGAAAAACAGAAGAGAACTCAAAACCCAAATTACTAAGTATGCAAACATAAAACAAGAAGAAGGTTTCACAACAATGATGTATAAAAGGTGAAAGTACCAAAAAAAAAAAACCAATGAAAACTAGGGATTTTTTCTCACAAACTTTCCAAACAGTAAAGTCATTGTCCCAAAAACATTGGATACAGTTCCCAAGGTTTTTTTTTTTGAAAGAAAGAGGGTGGAGAGGAAGATGGGGGAAGAGAGAGACCACTGCATGCATGTTGAGGTATTGGATGCACATTTATAATAATATCATTCACCAGCAGAATAGAACTACCTATGACACCTGCATGTACATGCAAGTGCATTTCTTCATCTAAAAAATATGCAAGTACATTTTTTAAAAGCATCTATATTACCAATAAGACATCCATGCTGCCTTGAATCACTGCTTTTTTGCTGGCCTCCAGGGCAGTCTGCAATGAATACTCCCCCACCCCCTCCTTTTGTTTAACATAAACTTTTGTAAGGGAATCTGCCATCTCAAACAGAGGTTAACTCAGAACTTTGAGCCTCTTGGAGTAGAAGATTGAAACAACATGAATCAATCTATGATTTTCAAGTTCTTTTCTGTTTGGATCTAGTTGAAACTATAAAAAGCATCAGAAATAACCTGAGATATCATGTAGAAGATGAGAAAATGTGCTGGCAACATACTGTTTGACAGCAACCCTTGCAGCCTGAAACCATAGAGAGACAATTAGTGTACTAAATACACCCATCAACATGAAACCATAGATAATATTCAAAATCAGGGAGCATGGAAGAAATGCACGTAAAATTAGCATCAGTAAATAGGCCACATGATTTTAAAAGAATACCTCCAATGAATAGTTAGGGAGAGCAGCCTCATGTAACACTTCATCCATCAAGAGCACATCTGTCCAAATTATTCCTGCGTGCAAATTGGCAAGCATCAAAACAAATCAAACTCGGTTTGCGTTATGAGTGTAAACTTTAACCTAATATTGAGTTATTTTCATCTAACCCACAATAAAACTGATAAGAAAGCTAGAGTCGACTTTATTCCATAATTAGATAATATTAATGTTTTGATGCATCATCCAACTATCATAGACCATGAAATGGAAGAAGGTAAAGAAACCCGCGTTCCTTTCTTTGGTTTGCGGGGATTTCCATGGACACGACAGTTCATTAGAAACCCATGGCCAACCAACACCAGAAACCTTAATCCATACCACCCTGGTTAAACATATCAATAGGTAACACTGAAAAGCTTGGAGCTCCATTACACCCCATGCCAAACATGAAAGGTAGCATCACCACCACCAAACTCCACAAACATCAACTTCGACGAAGCAGTCCTATAAAAGTTCCAAATGCTTGTTGTGGTCTGTCACACTTCAGTACGTCTTCCCTAATCCCTATTTCTGGACTCTGGACCCTCAAGTTCCCACCAAATGAATCTAGTGTTGGAGAAGCCAAGCCACATCCCTTATGCCAAACAAGGTTGTCACCCTCTTGATATGGGCAAACTTATCAATGAAGATGACTCCCTCTATGTCATCAAATCCCTACAGCATCCCTCCCTTATCTCAAATTTAATAATCGCCTTATACATCAAAGACATTGTCACCAAGCTGGCTGAAGTCAAAAATTAGTCAGCTCACTAAATTCATCACTGGCCCAATGACATTACTGGATGCATTCCCATCATGAAAATTCCATCCCATCTCTTTTGCAATGATCATACTTTTGATCCCCATTAGAACCCTCCACCCCTCCATCACTTCTCTTGTATTGCTAAAAGAAATACACTAAACCAAGCATCCAAAAAGGAATGCGTCACGCATAATCCGAGTTGGTAGGCCTTGCAAATTAGCCCAAACAGATAATAAGCTAGCATGAATAGAATTGAAGCTATTGATATTGCCACAAGGCCCTTCTATAGAGCTCTGTTGATATGTTTTGATGCACTTTTACCCAATGAGATTGACCATTGGATGAAAGTATTTGTGCAACCAGTTTGTTAAGAGGGATTACAAGTACTGGTTCAAATAACTATTAAAATATATAATGGCGTGGAAGTCCGCGCAACAAAGTTATGTAGGTATAAAGATAATGCAAAAGCATGATTGTTCATTGAACTTACGAAGAACATGCAGCAGCTCTGTAGAACAAATACGTTTCTTTACATATTCCTCAATTGCTTCAAAATGCCTAAAGAAACAAGACCCTGTCACATTCCTTGAGAAAAATTTGCATGCTTCTATGGAGTTTGATCCATCCAAAGAAATAATGAGCAGAGATCATAAACAGTTTGGAAATTAAGAAAAGCTACTCCCTTACTTGGTAACCACGCCTTGTGAAATTTTAATCAGTTGGCTTTCTGAATCAGGAAATATTATCCGATAAGCACGGATAGCTTCTGCAAACTCGCGAACAGAGGCCTATATTTAGAAAATCATAGAAATACTATTTCATTAGTGCAATAATTGTTTACAGGCAGCTAAGAAAGTGAGATTCACCCTCACTACAAGTAGAGAGTCATCATGGAGCACATAAAACAAAGAAAAAAAGTTTTTAAAAAAATCCCAAGATGCTCTAAAAGAACAAAGAATAAGGAATTTCTATTAAATGCCATAAATTGACTACTTCATGAGAGAAAAACTGTCACAAATTACCTCATGAGTAGCAGCAGGAGCTGATCCAGGATTGCTTTCTTCTTGAGAAAGATCCTTAGGATCTACTGAAGCATTACTTAATTCTTCAGTCTTAAGCTGAAGATCTGCAAGAGATTGTGCCAATTTGTCCAGTAGTCTAGCCTTTAAGCTTTCCACCTGCCAGGATATGAGAAATATGTTATCCTATGTACACTGAAATATCAGAAAATTTTCATAATATTCGCTTTTTCACTTGAACAGGTAAAGCTCCACATTTATACTGCAAAAAACTACAAAATGAAGGCAATATAGGGTTTTTACAACAGTAACAACATGTGAACAGTCCTCATCAGTTCACCATATATTTTTTTTTTAGAAGTGCCAGCTCACCATATAAGTCTCAGTAACATATCCAGAAATAGAACTATTCCATTATATATTCAACACTTCTCTTTTATTTAAAAGACAGATGAGCAGCTTGTAATCAGTGGTCAGTACAAACCGGAAAATCTAACTTTTTAAGAAGCACTGCAGCCTCTGCTCTTGCTTGTATAGATTCAGAATCCGAGAATAGCTTTCCCTGAGAAAAGCAAAACATAAAATGTCAACTTAGGAGACATGTTTCCAGATATAGTGATGACTATCAGGAATCTATGCGGCATGAAACTGTACTTTTCTTTACCCATCAGTGCCATCACCTTTTTATGTACAACCTATGGTTGCTAACAGGATGGAATGATTATGTTTAAGATCCTTGGGGATACAAGTATATCCATTGCAAACTATTCTAAGGCATTGTTTACACACTTACCATTGTTTATCATCCTACGGATTAACATATGGATGTCTGATTCAAATGCACATAAATACAGAAAGATCACTTATAATTACATGATATCATCCAAATACAGAGAGCATAAGCATAATAGAAAATACCTTTAACAACAATCCACTACCAAAAATAGCACAACAGACAATCATATGAAAACTTTTAAATTGAGTAGAAGCTGAACGGTAACTTATCCACTTACCAATAAGATAGTTCTTTTTTATTGATAAGTTTCACATGCTGAGTGGGTAGTGAACTGATGATGAGAAGAACATTAATCGATTCAGGTATTAACTATAAATCATCTATTTCTTGATAGGAAGTAAGTGTAAAGTTTATATATATTTATCTTTGATTTTTTTTTTTTTTTTTGATCAGTAATCAAGAAGTTTTATTCATAATAATAGGCATAGCCCAAGTACACGAGGAGTATAAATGAATATATTTATCTTTGATATTGAAAATCAAATCCAAGGGAATGTTTCAATTACACATGAAATAATGTCCCACTAGTCCCCTTTTATTTTGACTTGGGGCTTCACCCATGACAACCTGACTGGCATAAAATGAAAGGACAATATACCTCTAAGCTCTTTATAATTATAGCCATGGCTTCTTCAGATGCTAGTTTACAATCCTGGAATGATGAGTCTCCATATGCCTATTAGAGATGAAAAAGAGAAGAAAAAGGAACATTTCACTAGTGGAATTCGTAGAAAGATTGGTCCAAAAATCAAAACACCCTCATGAAGAAAATATAACCTTAAAAATTGGCATAGCACCAGTGTAGAACCTGACTGCATCAGCATAGGCGTCTGATTTGATACACTTTCCAAGCCTAGCAGGTAGATCATAAATGAACTGCCCTTCATCACAATTTACAAAGATGAAATCTGAGTAACTCATATGCGGAGAACTCCAAAACTTACATACAAGTATCTAAATGAATCACATAAACATGCTGTGAGCATGGAGGAGACAATTACCATTTATTACCACTTACCACAACAAATTTCAATACAAAGCCCCCACAAATGATTAATGAGCTGCAACTTACATTGCTGGAAATAAAATAGTAAATATTTAAACCCATCACCCCCGCCCCCCGGTTCTTCCAAAACAGCAACAATGCATGATATCCAATTATTACTATCAACTATGGCTTACTACACGTCATCACTGGAAAGCCTGTAAGTTCACCTATCAATTAGCTTGTAACAATGCTGGAACAAGGAATTTGTCAACTTAGTTATATATTATATGCATCCTTCTCATTTGTAAATACTTATTCTAGGAGCTTAAGTCTACTCCTATTGATGGAAGAAATTTTCGTCAATCAAAGGAAAAAAAAAATATCTATATATATAGATATATATAAAACCATGTCGATCCTGCCATAGAAGATTTAATTATCACTGCTGCAATAATACCTGAACTTTACGAAGAAGATTACGAGTGCGATGCAATTTCTCTACGTGTTCTCTCTTTTCAAAGAGTGAAGTGTTCACCCCATCACTTCTCGATTGCACAGACATTATCTGAATCCATAAAAAAAGTAAATGTGATTCCAAATCCATGCTTCTGTTCCAACTTTACCATAAAAGAAAATTCCCATTCAACAAAAATGCAAATACAGAAAACTTCTACATACCTTCTCAAGAAGCTGTTCCATATTTGACTCCATGCCTACAATATTACTATTCATCCTGTTCAAGATACGAAGTTACGCTACAGATTTCATATCAAGGGTATTCGAGATCCAAAAGAAATAGAGCAAGAGAACACCACCAAATTGGCATCAACATCTCGGAAACATTTTCCACAAACTGGGTGGCAGGGTTTGTAGCCACAATTCCTCAATCATGTAGAAATGGAAAGAATTACCTCTTAATTGTATCGGTAGCACTGATGAACTTGTTATAATTCTCATACACTAACATTTGTAGGTCAGTGTCAAGATTCTTTATCTCGGCCGCCATTTCTACATGCCTCTGCAGAAGCCTTTCTAAATTCGACTTTTGCACCTGCGAATTCAAGAGAAAACATATCAAGGGATCAAGACTTCCCATTATCAACTCAAACTAAATCTACAATAACATCACAAAATGCATCGCAATCGGACAGATTAACCTCCCTAATTCAACCGAATACCCATAATGTGAGACTAACAAAAAGTGCTACAATAACAAAACAACTCTATCTCATTACACCCAACAGATGGCACTTTTTAGCATCCATTCCTATGAGAACGGCGCACTCTTAGCTTCTGAACAAAAGCAGTAAATCACAACGGCAACGTTCAGATATACAACAGATCAGAGAAGGATAGGGCGTACCAGGAGATTCATGTACTGGTCGGGATCGAATGAGGAGGAATTTATGTCGTCCAGAGTGGTTCGTTTGGACGATGAGGACGTCGTATCGAGGGAGGATGAAGGATCGGGGGAGTAGAAGCTCGAGAGCAGATCTCTCATCCGCTTGGCCTTGTCGTCCAGGGGAACATCGTCGACCCCCATTTCCGCTTTCGATTTTCGGTTGCTCAGAGTTGGTTCTGCGAGACCCCGTATCGGAGATTTGGTTTGGACGGACTGGAGACGATGTCGTTTGGCGACTATCGAGTCCAGACCCCGGAGACGGGTTAGATTCGGCGAAGTTACATGGAGTTGGGAACTTGGGATTCTTGGGAATACAGTTAATAATACAGCACGTTTTAGGGTCGGTTGAATAATTAGATGAGATTCCTATCAAAATTAATAATAATAATAATAATAATTAAATGAGATAATACAATAATTCACGGTTCCAAATATTATTTTTTTACATAAAATTTAAAAAATTGAATAAATATTATTAAAATATTATTTTTTAATATTAAAATTATTTCAAAATTATTTCAAAATTACCATATTTTATATAACATTTTAATAAATTTATAATGATAAAATCAAATCAAATCGTTTTTATACTTAAATGAGACTTTAATTTTTAAAATTCTCGTTTTATCAATTTTCTAGTATTTTGATATAAAATTAAAAAAATAATATAATTTTTATAAAATTTTAAAATAAAATGTATATTAAAAATTTATATCTTAATAATATTTTATTTAATGTTATCATCTCTTTACTTTTTCAATACATAGTAAGCTTATTTATTAACTTTGACTATATTATTTAAATTTAAAAAATCACAAAAAACAAAAGTAAATTATATAAAATAAATTTATAAATTAATGTAGTATTATAGAATCTATTAGATTTAGTTTATAATAAAAATAATATTACAATTTAACGTATCACATTAAGAAAAACTTTATGTATAGTCATTTTTGTCTATTCCATTAATATGATTTGTTGTATTAATTTTTTAAAATATAAAGGTAAATTATAAGAGCAGAGTGCATAAAGAATATATAAAAATAATTATATGTAGAATCTGCCGCATCAAACCACATTAATTGATAAATTTAGTTTTATATTTTTTTTTTTTTTGAATTTTTTTGAATTTTGAAAAAAGAAAGAGCTAAAGTTGATTAAAAAGTATTATAAAATTCTATTTATATAATATGATTTTTGTTTGAAGATTTGAAAACATTCAAATTATTTTTTATTTGAAAGTTTTAAAAATTGTAATGATTAATTTGAAAAAATTATTAAATTAATTTAAAAAATTTATATTTAAATTATATTTGAAAATAAGATGAAATAAAATCAAATAAAAATTTTATATCCAAACCTGTCCAGAACCGAAGAGGTCCTCCAAAAACTTTTGACCCGAATAATTTTTCGAAAACATTGGGACTTTTCAATTTTATTTAATTATTTTTTATTTTAATCGAAAAATAATGATGTTGTTTAACCGATCTTACGCGTAAATAGTAATTACTTATAAAAATAGAACACATTGGGCTTTAATTGAGTAATAATTGGATATTTTAACTGTCCAAGTTCCAACAATTTTTTAAAGGAAAATTCTTTATAACTCTCAATCTCTTTCAAACATTACATTTATTTATTTATTTCTTTTTATTTCTTTTATTAAATATTAGTATATAAATAATAAATAAAAATTCTTAATTAATTTCAGAAAAATAAACTCAAAAAAATTTAAAAAAGATTTAAAAAATAATAATGTGTGAAAGAGGTTAAAGGTTGTGTATCATAGCCCTTTTTTAAATATTGTTAAAACATTCCGATTTTTCACAAGTTTCTCATTGTAAATTTTTTATATAAACTTATTATATACTCACAAACTCGTCTATTACTCCTACATAACTTGTATTCGATGCCCTTTCAACATAAAATAAAAACTTATATTCAGGGGCGGAACTAGAACTTTATGTTTGGGGGGCGATCAATAAAATATGTAATAAATATAAATTTTATAACGATGATCATCAATGATAAAAGTGTCATATTTTGTTATTATCGAGCTCTCTAAGTGTATATTAATCTTCAAATTGTTCACGTCTTTTTAAAAAAAATTCAATTATTTTTAAATATTTACTCATATTTTTCTATGATTTAAGAAAAATTTATAGATTAAGAATAAATTTGAGAACTTTCTAATAAATAATGATGTAACGCTGTTAAATTTTTAACAAACTATATCTCATAATCATACAAGTTAGACTAAAACTAAATAAGTGAGTATAATCAATCAATTTTACAATCATATAAATTTATAATCAATTTTTTCATTAGAATTAGACTATTAATTGAGTGACTGTGAAATTATGTGAGTTGAAATTTGAGTTTAAGTGAAATTAATAGTTAGAATATAAATGGATATATATTAAGATTTAGATGAATAATTTTAGTAAAAAATATTTGGGGGGGGCAATTTTTATTTATTTTTAATTTAAAAGAGAATTTTAATCATATATATATATATATAATTATTTATTTTTATATTGTAATTTATTTTTTAAAAAACTTTGGGGGGGCGGTAGCCCCCCCAATACCTAAGCTGGGTCCGCCTCTGCTTATATTCGATGCTATCAAAGCTTACATGCATCGACAATCTTAATGGTTAGAATAACTTTTCTTTCATTCCAACTTGTTGTGTGATTGTTTATGCATCAATAATTACGTTGTTTGTGGGATCTGATTAATTTTTTACATCAAAGGGGGGAGAATGATAATTTTTTGGCGTGCTAATTCATCTCAAACTAAGCAAATAAACATTTCTCTAGATAAGTATTTTTCGCTCCTCCATTCTTATTTTTTTAAGAGTATCGCTATATGCAGTCTATTTTTAGTGGACTATATTGCAGTCCAAGGAACATAATTACTATGTAGTCCCTTATTTTATTAGGAAAATTACTAGATTGTCCTCCATTCTCTTTCACAAGAAATACGATTTCTGAATCAGAATTGAAAATACCATTCACACCTCTGCCAAGCTACATTGATGCCTCCCTCCCACCATCGTCGACGACCATTCTTGTGTATGTCGTTATGCCCTTTTTATCCTCTTGTTAAGTGCATTGAGTATTGTTAGGAAAGAGATGGTTTGAGTTTATGTTAATCCATCTGGGTAAACGTTATCCATAGGTAAATTTCAGACTACACAGTACACACAAATCCATGATCTCTCTCATGCACTCTCGACTCCCTCTCCCTCTTGGGTTCTCTTTCTCGACTCAGACGGAAAATAATAGAAGGGAACCAAGTTTTTAGTGCTATTCAGTTATATCTAATTTTTTTCCTCTAATTAAAGGAGTTTTATTGACGTTGATTCTACAAATTTATATTTTTACAAGCATTTTTATTTTTTCCAGAGAAAATGCAACAGCATCTCTAGTATTTTCTCTAGTTAAGAGGTACAAATTAAGTTGCTTGTGGTGATTCTACAAATTCAATTTTATTGGAGCATTAGTAATCTAATGCACAGGAAAGCAAATCTATTGATTATAAAATGAAGACGATCGTTTCTTATATGAATGAAACGCAAGGCACCTTGCAAGTTCTTCATTTGGGTGAGAGGAGAGATTCGTTTTTTATATGAATGAAATGCAGTGTTTCATTTAGGACTAGATTGCAGTCCATGACCTTGGACTACATTAAGCATTATTCTTTTATTAATGACGAGTCATAAAAATGAGACAAGTAAACTCTTTCTCACCCATATAATTACCGATATTATGAACCTAAGTGCCTGAACATGGCATCACGCCTCAAATGACCAGATAACTCATATTTTCGACCAATGGATTCTTTTATTAATCATAAAAATCAGACAAGTAAACTCTTTCTTGCCTATATAATTATCGATACCATGAACCTAAGTTCTTGAACATGGCATCACGCCTCAAATGACTGGATAACTTATATTTTTGACCAGTGGAGTGTGTATTTTATGCACAGGACACATGTAGATAGCACATATAGTAGCAAGCAAGTTTGTCCACTTAAGTGTACAGTACCATGAAATAAAATGCACCTACATGCACAATTTCCAGGCACATGCACAAACAGGCAAGCCTGTTGCCCATGCATGTCCCAACTATGCATGGCATACACGGTGTGAGTGCTCACCACAATGCTAATAGGAGGTTTGCTGTGAGCTCGAAGTCCCTGCTGACAGCCACCATTTGGGCTCTGAAGGATTTCGTATTCAACCAGTTCATCCCCACCGCTACGGATCGAGCACGGTGTGTTTAACAGGTGCACGAGAGGCTCACGGCCTAGTCATGAGCTTGCTTGACTGAACTTTCATGCGGCCACCACGTGGCCCGCCAAGATTCTGTCAGCGTATGGCTTGTCCCTGCCATCGAGGATCGAGCATGACACGTGCACCCCCAGAGGCTTGCACACCATGTGCCGTAGGAGGCAACGAGTGCATAATGTCATGCACTCGACGTGCCCCTTCTCATGGCACCCGTGAGGTGGTGGGATCACCGCACTGCCAAGCCTGCTGGCAATATTTGTCGCCAAGATGACACTCCATGGACCGGGTTCCTCAGCCTTCTAATGGCAGGCACCCCAGCTTGATTTGAGATGTTGTTCGGCCATCCAATAGTGGGCAACCAGTCCCTCCTTCAGAAAGCGTGCTCGTCCACATAATGGTGGGCACCCACTCTTTATACCTTTAAACATTAATTCATAACATTCTTTCATAAATATCATTTCATTTCATAAAAGCATCATGAAGAGAAACCTTTCTTTTCATTTTACATCATTTGGAAAACTTGTAAGAGTATGAACATAATATTTACTTGGGCTCAATGCTATTCTCATTTCATGTAGTCCATTTATGTACATATCAAACGACAACCTACATGCATACATAATCCTAACATCATTTCATTCCTCAAGTACATAAATAACTAAACTTAGAAAATACATAAACTATTGTTCACTTGGACTTCCTTCACTTGGACACACTCTACCTTCTTATTTTATCCTCTATGCTTTCCTTTATTATGCTTATCAAAATTCTTCGAACTGTTAGCTAGGTACCTACTTGAGGTCATATTTTCAACACATGATATTCTACTTCAAGTGTTTATCTTTTAAAGCGTATTTTCATGATTCACTTTAAAATTAAAAACATACTAACACTTTCATCGTACTTTTCCTACCAAGCCATAAATCCCGATGCATAACTTAAATTAACTAAGTTGTGCATCTCAACTCTAGTCAATATACATCCCTTCCTTCATTCATGCACAGTAACCAACACTTCATCGTAATTCTAATTAAGCATACTAGACAACTTTAAGTCAATTCTGAGATTTAAACATCGTGTATCCATACTTAAGATAGATTATTTATTATATATGGTAAATATGTCCAGCACATGCGTCCAACCAACTTACACAAGTACCTTACCCTTTTTTATCACCTAAGGTCAACATATAATCCATTGAACATTAGTTTGTGTAAACAAGCTTTATCATACCAGCATTAACTTCCAACTCACCCAACCTTCATGACACTTCATACAACCCATTCAACTATATAACTTATTTCGACACTTTATAAGGCATATCGCTCATTCGCAACTACACATCCCTCATTAGGGGTGTAATCCATTTGATTTGATCTGATTTTGAGTAAAATTTAGGACCAAACCGGCGTTGTATTTTCAAAAACCGATTTCACACTAGTTACCCTCCTAAACTACTAGTTACCCTCTTAAACCGGTACTTTCGATTTTACTGATTTCGATCCATTCAATCTAATTTTTTTATTTTAATCTAATGAAAAATTGTCATAAAAACTAGGAAAATCTCACTTTGCCCCTCAAACTTTCACGCAATCCTCAATGTGCCTCCCTAACTAAATTTCAAAACTTATCAATCCTCATTTTCATCTACCATCAACGTTAAATGGAACGGAAAGTTGAGCACGTGCTGCTCATATACAATTTCTTCACCTGCAAAGACAAACACACTCCCAAGAGAAAATTTCACTTTGCCTACTCAAATTTTCACATGATTATCAATTTTCTCCCAATAGGAATGTCACCATACATATCAAAAAGTTCCATCAGATATAAGAATGTCACTATATATATATCATATCATATTATATTATAATATATATCATATTATTGAAAAAAACCTGAAATTTCCAGACTCAAGTTTTTAGTACGCCAGTTTTTTGTCAAATGGTGGGATAGATATCCTCATACCAATGACATTATTTCACATGTTTCAAGAGATTTTCATCTAGTAGTTCCTAATTTGAAAGACATTGAGGAATATCCTTTCCTTGTTTCAAAAAATGCTTTAATTATTTATCCAATCCCCTAGGAGGCAACTCCAAAGGAATCAAAAGATTCAACCTCATCTTCAAAATAGAAGAAGACTTCATCTTCCTCAGTGAAAAAGAAAGATTCCAGAGATTCAAATAGTTCATCATCTTCTAAATCCGAAAAAAAATACCCCTAGAAGGACTAAAGAAGAAAGATTTAATCCAACTGTTGAATAAATCTATCTAGGATGAAGCCAACAGTGATGATTTAGCTGAAGAATTAGAAGACTCGACATTAATACTCTGATCTTTACAGTAATGTTTTTGGACATTATTCACCTGTGTTGAACCCAATATTTCAAGTTTCGTGTAAATCTACAAATGGATTTTGATGATAACAAATGAATTCAAAGAATAAAGGAGTCTCAAGCTCAAAGTTGTCTACACAATAGAATCAAGCACATTAAGGAAGCAAGTATGAGCAAGAAGGGAACAAGTTCACATTAAAATCATAGCGTAATTTTGTAAATCTCTTAAAAAATTTGAAATTAGGATTAAGGCTCAAAATTAATATTTTATCATAAAGCATTAAAATACATTTTCCACATATGCATGAATATTTTGAAAATTAAATTTGAAAATTTTGAAAGATGATTGATTGTCATCTTTCACATGTGCATGACATGATTAAAGGTTTGAATTTTGAAAATATTAAGATGATTGATTGTCATCTTTTACATGTGCATGTTTTATTTGAATATTTTCAAAAGTGGTGGATGCTTTTCTTGACTTATGCAAAAGGTAGATGTCTTTATTTGAAAATTTTGAAAAGTAAAGTGTGCTCCTTTTGTCATATGCAAAAAGTAAAAGATTATGTTTGAAATTTTTGAAAAGTAAAGTGTGCTCCTTTTGTCACATGCAAAAAGTAAAAATATTATATTTGAAATTTTTGAAAAGTAAATGATGATGTTTTTGACATGGGAATCTTTTCAAATTTGAAATTGAAAACTCATTTGCCTATAAATAGCTCACTTGAATTTTGTAAAAATCACAACAAGAGCTTATACATCTATTGCTAAATTTTGCATCATTTCTTCAAAACTCTCATTCTCTCTTTTCTAAAATTTTGAGTCTTAATTATTGTTCTTGTTGAGAGGAATATAGGTTGCGCTGTATTGTTTTCTATCTCACTCATTGAGGAGTGTACTTTGATAGTCTACCTACTATCAACTCTTGTATTTGTAAAAGGGTGTGTATAACCCTTGTGTGTGTAGAAGGTGTTCTACACGGGGAATAGTTAAATCACCAAGTATGAGGTGATTGGAAGTGTAGAAGGTGTTCTACACGGAGAATAGTTAAATCACCCAAGTGTGGGGTGATTGGAAGTGTAGATGGTGTTCTACACGGATTCTTTGGAGCGGTGCTGCTCAAATGTGTAATAGGTTTCTATCTCCACCTAAAGGAGATTGAATAGTGGATTTGGGGATCCTGAAGGGGTAGCTTGAGGCGAGAACGTAGGCAGTGGGGCCAAACCTCGTTAACATACTGAGTTTGTTTCTCTCTTACCCTTACTCTTTATATTTATTATTGTTTCATATTTTGTTTATATTTTATATTATATATTTGATTTATAATTGTTATTTTTTTAAATACAACTCAATTCACCCCCCCTCTTGTGTTAGTCATTTGGGCAACAATTGGTATCAGAGCTAGAGCTCTATTATAAGATTAACTATCTTTTGAGTTAAGATCTTATGGCTAACATTGCAGCTTCATTTGGTGAAGGTCAATCTAGCAGTCGGCCTCCACTCTTTTGCGGAGACAATTACTCATTCTGGAAAGTTAGAATGAGAATATTCCTTCAGGCTCAAGGTCGAGAAATCTGGAAATGCATTGTAAATGGACCTTATATTCCAACAAAAGTAGTTGATGGAGTAAAGGTCAAAAAGGAAGAAGAAGAGTTTGATCGTGAAGACGATAGACTTTATACTTTGAATTTAACTGCTATGAATTTATTATATAATGCTCTCAATGGTAATAAATTTAATAGAGTAATGACTTGCACTACAGCAAAAGAAATTTGGGATAACTTGGAAGTTACTTATGAAGGAACTTTTCAAGTCAAGGAATCAAAAATTTATATTCTTACTCATGAATATGAAATGTTTAAGATGAATGATGATGAATCTATTTCTAGTATGCACACTCGTTTTACTAATATCATAAACAGCTTGACAGCTCTTGGCAAAATTTATTCCAAAGTGGAGATAGTAAGAAAAATTCTCAACTCTCTACCAAAACGTTGGGAGTCAAAAGTGACAGCGATTCTTGAAGTTAGAGACCTCAAAAAACTCGAAGTGAATGAACTCATCGGGCCACTTATCACCCATGAGTACACATTGAAAAGAGGAGAAGAATAAGGAAATTCAAAAAAGAGTTTGGCACTTAAAGCTGTTCCACATGAAAGTGAAAGTGATGAAGATGAGGAAAATGACGACAAAAATGAAGAAGTTGCGATGATAATAAGAAGAATTCAGAGGTTTTTAAAGAAAAATAAATCTCCTCCAAGGAAATCTTTCAAAAAGTTTTCCAAGAAGGATTCAGGTAAAAATGACACTTTAATCTGTTATAAATACAATAAACCTGGTCATATCAAGTCAGATTGTCCTCTGCTAAAGAAAGATCGAAACAAAGGCAAAAAAGCAATGAAAGCTACATGGGATGATGATTCAAGTAGCTCAGATAGTGAAACAAGTAATGGAGAATAAGCAAATCTTTGTCTTATGGCTAAAGATGATATTGAGGTAACAAATCTTGATAATATTGAAGATCCTTCATATGAAGAATTGCAAAATGTTTTAGAAGAGGTATATGAGGAATTTGAAAAATTGGGTATCAAGTATACTGCTTTGAAAAAGAAAAATTCTTCTTTAACAAACGAAATTGATATTTTTAGGAAAGAAAGTATTGTTTTGAAAGATAAAAATCTTGAGTTGAAGAAAAAGAATACTGATTTAGAAAATATTATTGAAAACTTTACGAATGAAAAAGAATTTTGAAAAACTTCTTGGTAGTCAAAGATGTGTTTTTGATAAGGCAGGCTTGGGATATAAGCCAAAACAAAAATACAAATCTTATAAAAACTTCTTTGATAATCCTTCTACATCAAAATCCAATATTCAAAATTCTTTTCATAAAAATAATTTTGTTAAAAAATGATACTATTATAATCACTCAAGTTCTTCATATATGTCACATGCTATTTGCAATTTTTGTAATAGAAATGGTCATAATTATTTTGCTTGTCCTATTAGAAGAAAACATACAATGACTATTAGGGCCACATGGGTACCTAAAAATCTTATTTCTTCTAATACTAATAAATAAAGGACCCAAAGAACTTGGGTACCAGGAATTGTTTTTAATTGCTTTTGTAGGTATGCATGAAGTATTTTACAGGTCAAAATAAATGATCTTTAGATAACGGATGCTCAAGATACGTGACAGAAGACAAAACTAAATTCATTGACTTCACTTCTAAAGAAAAAGGATGTGTGATATTTGGAGACAATTCAAAAGGGAAGATCATGGAAATAGAAGGAAAGATCATCAAGACTTAGTACAAGATGCAACTAAATAGTGGAAACATGTGAAAGATCATCCAGCGGAATAAATTCTAGGAGAACCTTCACGAGGTGTAAGCACTCGATCATCTCTTAGAAATATTTGCAATCATACTGTTTTTCTATCTCAGATTGAATCTAAAAATATTAATGAAGCACTTCTTGATGAATTTTAGATTCTAGCTATGCAAGAAGAGCTTAATCAATTTGAAAGAAATGATATTTGGACACTTATTCCTAGACCCAAAAATCATACTATTATTGGAACAAAATGGGTTTTTAGAAAGAAGAAAGATGAGTCCGGAGTCATTACTAGAAATAAGGCTCGACTTGTAGCCCAAGGTTTCAATTAAGAAGAAGGAATCGGTTATGATGAGACATATGCACCAGTCGCAAGATTATAAGCTATTCGAATGCTACTTGCATATGCTTGTTATAAAAATTTCAAATTTTTTCAAATGGATGTTAAAAGTGATTTCTTAAACGGTTTTATAAATGAAGAAGTATATGCTGAGCAACCTCCGGGTTTTGAAAATCATATTTCTCTAAATCATGTTTTCAAACTCACAAAAGCACTATATGGACTCAAATAAGCTCCTGGAGCGTGGTACGAGAGACTTAGTGGTTTCTTGATTGAAAAAGGCTTTTCAAGAGGAAAAATTGATACAACTCTTTTCATTAAATACGAAAATGATGATATTCTTTTGATTCAGATTTATGTTGATGATATAATATTCGGTGCTACTAATGAAAATATGTGCCAAGTTTTTGCTAAGACTATGCAGGAAGAATTTGAAATGAGCATGATGGGAGAGCTTACATTCTTTCTCGGATTGCAAATTAAGCAAGCAAAAAGTGGGACATTCATCAATCAATCGAAATATATTAAGGAATTGCTGAAGAAATTTGGGATGGAAGGTGCTAAGGAAACTGGAACACCAATGAGCCCATCCACTAAACTTGATAAAGATGAAACCGGTAAACCAGTTGACTCGAAGGTATATCGAGGTATGATTGGTAGCTTATTATATTTGACAGCCAGTAGACCAGATATTATGTTTAGTGTGTGCTTATGTGCACGCTTTTAATCATCTCCAAAAGAATCACATTTAATTGCAGTTAAGCGCATTCTTAGATATCTTAGTGGTACAATTAACTTAGGGTTATGGTACCCTAAGCACACATCTTTCGATCTAATCAGCTACACAGATGCAGATTATGCTGGCTATAAAATAGATCGAAAAAACACTAGTGGAGCATGTCACTTCTTAGGTCGTGCACTAGTTTCCTGGTTTAGTAAAAAAATAAAATTCTGTTGCACTATCTACTGCTGAGGCAGAATATGTTGCTGCGGGTAGTTGTTGTGCTCAAGTTCTTTACATGAAGCAACAACTTGAGGATTTTAAACTTATGTACAATCACATTCCAATCAAATGTGATAATACAAGTGCTATAAATCTTTCAAAGAATCCAATACAACATTCTCGGACCAAACATATTGAAATTAAATATCATTTTCTTAGAGATCATGTGCAAAAGGGCGATATTGTATTAGAATTCACTAGTACACATGATCAATTGGCAGACATTTTCACAAAACCCCTACCAGAAGATAGACTATGCATGATTAGAAGAGAAATAGGAATGATGCATGCCATGGATATCTGCTAGATACTTTTATTTCATTATCTTAAATGACCTACAGAAACTTGAGACGTTTAACCTCATCATTTAAATGCATTTGCTCCTCATAAATCATCATGCCATCCTTGTCTAAAGGATTAGGCAATCGAAATGAAGAGGTAAGCAAGGATTTCAAATCCTTATTCTGTTGCTTTAACTCTACTATTTTTTTGTTTGACTCATAAACAAGTCGTTGAAGTACAGATACAGTCTCGTTAAGCTTCTCAATTTCGCGAGTTTTGAACTGCAACCGAGTAGAAAACGCGACGATAGATGATGAGTATCGAGTTCCGAGACCCACAAGCTCGTAAATGGCGTCATGATCTGATTTATTTGCTAAATCAGTCTCTTATTGTTTCATGGCACCCATGACAGATGTAGAAATAGATTGAGACTGAAGTGAAGGATACCTCAAATCTTGATCAAGAGAAGCACTGAAGGGAATTCTACGAGCCATTGAAAAATTGTAGAATGAGAATGCAAGCAAATTGCAAAGATGAGAAGAAAGCTTGATGCGAAATAGATAAAGTTAAGGATTGCTCTTATAGAAACGGAAATAAGAACAAGACAAACTTACAAATCATGATAATATCTCATTTTTCAGCAACATCAAGAGGATCAAATCTCTGCACCGAATTGCCAGAGCTACGCCTCCAGCCTTTGCAGGTTTTTGTCGGGCACGGGTGGTTTCAATTATTCAGCTCTTTACAAAATCTCCTTCCGCACCGAATTACTAGAGCTAGGCCTCCAACCTTTACAGGTTTTGTCAGATACGCGTGGCTCCGCACCGAATTGCCAGAGTTAGACTTCCAACATTTGCAAGTTTTGTCGGACATGCATGGCTCCGCACCGCATTGCCAGAACTAGGCCTGCAGCTTTTGCTGTCTTTGTCGGATACGAATAATTTTAATTATTCAACTTCAAATCTCTGGAACATCTAATTCGTCAATAACATCAAATGGATTTAAATCTTCTTCCGCACCGAGATGATAAAATTCGGCTTCAACCTTTGCAGATTTTGTCGGACACGGGTGGTTTTAACTTCTACAGTCTCTACTAACGCAGCGTTTTATTTGTCTGTTAGTTATTGTAGGAATATATCTTATTGAGATAATTATGATTCCTTTTTAATGATGCCAAAATGGGGAGAAGTTTTAGACTAGAACATTAACATTGTTTAAATTGCTAAACTTGTTATATATGCTTGGAATTATGTTTATATTTTTACTTGAAAAACTAACGCACATTCTCAGGGGGAGCTTAAGTATTAATACAGGATTCAGGTTCTATCAAGTATTTGTCATCATCAAAAAGGGGGAGATTGTTGAACCCAAGATTTCAAATTTCGTGTAAATCTACAAATAGATTTTGATGATAACAAATGAATTCAAAGAATAAAGGAGTCTCAAGCTCAAAGTTGTCTACACAATAGAATCAAGCACATCAAGGAAGCAAGTATGAGCAAAAAGGGAACAAGTTCACATTAAAATCATAGCGTAATTTTGTAAATCTCTTAAAAAATTTGAAATTAGGATTAAGGCTCAAAATTAATATTTTATCATAAAGCATTAAAATACATTTTCCACATATGCATGAATATTTTGAAAATTAAATTTGAAAATTTTGAAAGATGATTGATTGTCATCTTTCACATGTGCATGACATGATTAAAGGTTTGAATTTTGAAAATATTAAGATGATTGATTGTCATCTTTTACATGTGCATGTTTTATTTGAATATTTTCAAAAGTGGTGGATGCTTTTCTTGACTTATGCAAAAGGTAGATGTCTTTATTTGAAAATTTTGAAAAGTAAAGTGTGCTCCTTTTGTCATATGCAAAAAGTAAAAGATTATGTTTGAAATTTTTGAAAAGTAAAGTGTGCTCCTTTTGTCACATGCAAAAAGTAAAAATATTATATTTGAAATTTTTGAAAAGTAAATGATGATGTTTTTGACATGGGAATCTTTTCAAATTTGAAATTGAAAACTCATTTGCCTATAAATAGCTCACTTGAATTTTGAAAAAATCACAACAAGAACTTATACATCTATTGCTAAATTTTGCATCATTTTTTCAAAGCTCTCATTCTCTCTTTTCTAAAGTTTTGAGCCTTAATTCTTGTTCTTGTTGATAGAAATATAGGTTGCGCTGTATTGTTTTCTATCTCACTCATTGAGGAGTGTACTTTGATAGTCTACCTACTATCAACTCTTGTATTTGTAAAAGGGTGTGTATAACCCTTGTGTGTGTAGAAGGTGTTCTATACGGGGAATAGTTAAATCACCAAGTGTGAGGTGATTGGAAGTATAGAAGGTGTTCTACACGGGGAATAGTTAAATCACCAAGTGTGGGGTGATTGGAAGTGTAGAGGGTGTTCTACACAGATTCTTTGGAGCGGTGCTGCTCAAAGGTGTAATAGGTTTCTATCTCCACCTAAAGGAGATTGAACAGTGGATTTGGGGATTCTCAAGGGGTAGTTTGAGGAGGGGACGTAGGCAGTGGGGCCGAACCTCGTTAACATACTGAGTTTGCTTCTCTCTTACCCTTACTCTTTATATTTATTATTGTTTCATATTTTGTTTATATTTTATATTATATATTTGATTTATAATTGTTATTTTTTTAAATACAACTCAATTCACCCCCCCTCTTGTGTTAGTCATCTGGGCAACAACCTGATTATCCTCCAAATTTGGGAGATGATTGATCCCGTCAGCATCACTAAAAGAAGCTGACAATTACTTCAAAATGCTTCAACTTTCGGCACACAAGGCCAAAAGAGCTTTCGGTGTAGAAAGACTACTTTTACTGTTCACTTGTAATTTAACTGTCGACACAAAAGGCCAAGAAAACTTTCAGTGCAAAATGGCAGCTGCTTTACTTTTACTGTTCCACTTGTGATTCACCCACTATGTTGCATGTGAAATTTTACTATGCTGCGTGTGATTTTTTTTGTAAAGGCAACTCCTTACTCTATAAAAGGAGACCTTGTTTCACTTGGAAGGTAGAGCTCATTCCACCCTCTTCTCTTTGAACTCTCCTACTTCCAAACTTGTAATCAATTCCTTTTATTTCGAATCCTGTAAGTTTTATGGAAAAACTCCTCCCACTTTATCACTTCTCTTACCTACGGCTTTCTCCCCACTAGAGATTGCTAACAGATTTACCACTCTAGGGATCATCCCTAGACCAATTCCTCCAAGTTCATTTACTTCAACTTTGGCCATGCCATATGATCTATATATAAATCCTTTGGCAACAACTAGGCCAAGGCCAACAAGTTTTTCTTACCTGCCTCCAAGGCAGAATATGTTAAAAAAGCATATTCCCAAAACCTATTTTACATTGAACCAACATATCGATGTATACAGATCCGTTTCAAATTATTTCAAACTACTTCCCTCATTATTTTTATTGGATTCATGATAATTCAACAAAAAACCTCCAGTTTTATCTTGGGATCCTCCTTCACACAGGATCCATTTCTATTGATGTTTTTATATTTTCAAAATTCATTGATGATCACTGGAAGCATTTGTCTACTTTTCTTTAGATCATAAGACAAAATAGTCTAGTAATTTTTGCTTAAAAGATTAAATTGTTTTAAACCAAGATTAAATTCCTAGGTTACGATATTTCTGAAAGCAAAATCAAGTCAATATAAATGGCTATTGAATTTGCTAATAAATTTCCTGAAGTCATCCTTGACAAAACCCAAATTCAAAGATTTTTTGGTTCACTCAACTATATTTTCGATTTCTACAAGGATATGAGAAAACATAACCCTTAATTTTGTCACCATATATATATATATAATATATATATGTATGTATGTATGTGTATATACATCTTAAAAAAGAAAAACCCTCTATTTCTAATTTAAAATTGAAAGGTATTTTTATGGATTCACAAATTACTTCTGCTTATCCCGTCCAAAGGTAAATCTATAAAGGAAGAAGCTGAGAATGAAGAAGACACTTCATCCTTATCTCCCACAGTTTCAGATATGGTTGCTCATCTTCACCACCATAATCAGCTTTTGATGTTAGAAAAAGCTTTTGACATTGATATGATCTCTTTGTTTAATGAGTTTAATTCGGCAAAAAATTGTGATAAGCGAAAGGCTTATCATACAAAATTTACATCTGCTGAAAAGCAAAGAGTTAGACGAAAATGGAAAGAGATGATGTATGCTTCTAATAAGCATATTCTCTTTTTTGACTTTCTTGAAAATTATTGTGTTTCAAAAAATCATTCTTTAAATGTTTTAAAAATCAGTTTTACAAAGAATGAAGCAGAGTTATCATAAAATCCAATCATCTCTCTTTTGAAACCATCCTTATCTCAATCAAAGGAGAAGAAGTAAAGGTTTCACCTTTCAAACTCCTAGAGATTGATCCAAAAAGCTCCTCTGTTTTTAATGAAACAAAAAATATTATTGAACAAAACAATTTTGTCAACTAGACCCTCCATACAATAGGTCAACAATTAGATCGTATCGAGGAAAAAGTTGAAAAACTTGTTTTATAAAATTCTACCTCTACTTCATCGAAAATTGAAAAATCTTTGATCATTTTACCAGGGAACAAACAAAAAATTGATTTAAAAAATGCCAGTATTTTGAATAAAATTGATCGAATACTTGCTCAAATAAAGTAAGAACAACCCTCCACTAGTGTTTTAGATAAAAGTGACCAAGAGGTTGATTTCAATGAAGTTGATGTTTTCATTTCAGATGATTCATTTGATGAAAATTTAGATATTGATTTGATTCAAAATAATTTTCAAGATATTTCTTTAGAAAAATCTGAAATTGTCAGACTTTCTTCCAAAGAGCCATCCGTTTAATTTTGATAGTCTTGTATATATTATATATATTATAATATACTATATATTATATTATCCTGAAAATTGTATATATTATATTATATATATGTTTATGCCAAAATTAAAGGTTGGCAATAACTAATGGTATTCCCTAACAGAATAAATAGACTATTACATGCTAAACAACCAAATTGTGGTCCGATCACTTTGCATATACTCTTTTTTATAGTCCTGAAATGTTAGTAATATTTTAGGTGCTATTTTAATGGATAATTGTAATGTGTTGTGCAGAATTGATATATATATACATATATATATTATTTGTAATACTAGAGATAATGATGATATATAAAATAAACCCCAGTGATAATATTTTCAAAATTAATGACGAATAAATATTTTCAAAATTGATAAATCCACAAAGAGATTTTACTAAATTAAAATCATAAATTTCTCCGACTTGATGTAATATATTAGATTGTAAAATTACACTTATGAAGATAAATCATGCATATCATATGAATCCATATATGTCACTTTGTGGATTTACTTCTGAAAAATTTCATTGTAGCTATAATAACTATATTTCTTTAATTTTGTGGGGTTTTAATAAGAGGAATAATAGCTCATGTTCCATGAATACGAATATAAGCAATTAATCAAAATTAAAAGTAAAATGAGAATAATAATTATTCATAAAGTAGAGGAATAAAACTCTATTTTTATTAATATTACATATTTAGTTATATATACATATATATTTATATATTTAGCGTGTTTTATATAGAGTTATTCAAATATATTTAAAAAATTAGAAAATTATATCATAGTATTTTACTGAGTTCAAAGATTTGTTTTTCTGTTAGTCTTTTATTCTAGCTTTGTAAATTCAGATTTATTATAAAAATTTAATTTAATATGACATGCGGGACAATTTGAGAACGTGAAGGTTTAAGAGTGCAGAGTGAAATTATTTTTTTTTGGTATTTTTGTCTTTATAGGTGAAGAAGTTGTGCGTGAGCGACACATGCTTAACTTTCCATTCCATTTAACGTTAAGGTAGACAAAAGGGGAGATTGATAAGTTTTAAAGTTAGAGCATTCACTATGACGAAGTTATTAGTTGGGGAGGAACATTAAGGATTGCGTAAAAGTTTGAGTAGGCAAAATAAAATTAACCCAAAAAATTTTGTTTATAAAAAAAAACAACTTTAGATTTTAATTTAGTAAAATTATATAATAGTATTACTATAAATACTAGTATGACTATTAATTGATAGTATTAGTATTACTTTTCCCTATAGTTAATAGTATCATATAGTGATATAGTACTAATGTAACTAATATTATAGTGATTTATATAATAACTTATATCTAGATTTAAAGTATATTATTAATAGTAATATAGTACTAGTATAAGGCCATAAAGTATAAATTGCAATTAATATACATTATATACTAATATATATTAGTATTACTAATGCACTTATCAAAAGAAATATAATGAGAATGTGTTAGACCATAAAATGTTATTAATATATAAATATATATTATTTCTAAAGTATATAATCAAATAAATATTCATATTTAAAATTAAAATTTTATGTTATAAATTTAATAACAGCATTTTCTATATAGTTATAATTTTTATTATTACCTATATTATATATAATATTTAAATATTAATTTAAAGTATATGATATATCGAATCAATCCAGTCTTAAAAAGCATAGGATGTATTTTCTAAGTGAAGAGTAGTTTACGTATTTTCTAAACTACTCTTCAATCGGTGGTCTTGCAATGGGGAATGAAGGGATGGTGATGGAGGTGTCATGGGTGGCTCGTGGCAGATGCAACATCAATGAGTAGCTTCAAAGAAAGGAAGAGAGATGGAGGGGCTATCGGAGTGAGAAACTGAGAGAGAAGAAAGAGATCTTAGAGGGCTAGGTATGAGGGGTATCACGACAGCTCGTGGTGGCTCGGAAGGTCACGACAGTGCTAGAGTGAGTTGAGGTCATGGATTACGAAACATAGTAAGAGAAAGAGGGAGGGCCTCGGGCTGCTGGGCTAAGCGTGGAGAACCAGGGGCTCCGACAGAATGGCTCGCGACCTTGGCGAGGCAGGTGGAGGCGACATCAATGGGTAACAATGACAATGGAAACCTGAGAGAGGCCAGCTTTGGAGGGAGGAAAAGAGAGAGGAAGATTGGCATGAGAGCTAGGCGAGGAGGAAGAGGTCGACATCGACGAGGCTTAGAGGTGGCATAAGGAGGCTAAAGGAAAAGAGGGATTTAGAGAGAGTGTGTCGGCGAGAGAGAGAGAGAGAGAGAGAGAGAGAGAGAGAGAGAGTTGAAAGGAAAATTAGGATTTTTGGGGTTAAATCTCAACCTTTCATTTTGGTCTCAAGTTTGATCTAACGATAGAGATTAAAAACATAAAATAAACTAACTAAAATAGGGAACTAAAGTTTTAAAATCCAACTTTAATCTTAAAAATATAATCTTTCATCACAAAATAAAATGATAAAGTTTACTAATTATTTTTAAAAGAGTAAAATCATCTAAATAAGTACAATTTTTAACATAAAATAAAATGATCAATATTACATAATATTCTTAAAGAAATAAAATTATTTAAATAAAATAATTTTATACAACTACATTATTTTCAAAACTCCCAAAATAAAATGACTTAAAGAAATAAAATCATTTAAATAAAATATTTTTCTACAATTACATTATTTTTAGAGCTCCCAAAAATATAAAGAGACTTAAAAGAAATAAAATCATTTAAATAAAATGATTTTCTACAACTACATTATTTTGGGGACTCTAAAAAATATAAAGATGTTTACTTTAAATTTTAGGCTTGGTTTAGTAAAACTAAAAATACAAATTTAAAATAATTTTGAACATTTAAAATATTTCAATGAGTTTAAAATACTTGGCTGATTTGACAATCATCCACTAAATTTAAAACAAAACTTTGAGATTTAAAAAGCAAAACGATACTTGTGACTAATCGAGAGAAAAAAAAGGAGTGGTTGGTCACAATCACCAATCCTTCTAAAGATTTCATCCGCCCATGCTCATCCTTGCATTGTCTTCATGCCTTTGTAAGTGTTCATTGCTTCGGTTGCTTCTTGTATAGCACCTTCACCCTCGCGTCTTGTCAATAGTTGATTGATAATACTCAAAATCAATTCCAAGTACTCAACCCAATCCATCATGTAGCACTTGTACCTTCCATACTACAATCCTTACTAACAACACCCGAAGCTACTATCTCATCCTCCATCTCGATTCTAACTTAACTCGTGGTCAGCCATGCGCTTTGTAATTATAGTAGTCTACCTATGTTTCTAAGCTATTCCTCGCATAAACATATAACTACTTCATACCTTCTAGTATTCCATCGTCCATTCCTCCTCTTCTAACTACTTCTATTTTCTATTACTTCATTCATTTCATACACTTAACATAACATCTCCTAGTAGGTGCCGTTTTGACTTGCGTGTATTAATTATGTCATATCATGAAATATTGTAACATTAAAATATAAAAACTTTTATGTACTTATTACAAGACGAGATATACCTTGAAAGACTTCATCCTATATTTTTCCTTCACTTTTAGTTTTCTTTTGTGAAAGTTTTATTTCTTTGAAAAAACATTCTCTCTTTTATTTTGAAAATTTTACAGAATGGTCAATATTGCATACTATTCTTAAAGAAACAAAATCATTTAAATAAATAATTTTATACAATTACATTATTTTTAGGGCTCCCAAAAATATAAAGAAGCTCACTTAAAATTTTAGGCTTGATTCAATAACACTAATCATTCAAAATACTTTTGAACACTTCAAATATTTCAAACAATTTAAAATACTCGGCTCGCTTTAAAATCATCTGCTAAATCTAAAGCACAACTTGGAGATTTAAAATGTAAACTAAGACTGGTGACCAATTGAGACAAAAAGGGAGCGGTTGTAAAAATCATCTCCCAAGTTTGCACGCCTCACATACTTTCTCAACAAGCTCACCCTAGTATGCTCAGGCATGAAGCCCCTCACCTCAAAAAGACCACAAGCTACAAAGCCCCTATCCTAAAAATGAAGCTAGTTAGTCGTGTTTAGCACAATGAAATTCACTAAGCAGTAATTAAACAAGAAGAAGAAGAAGCAAGAAGAGCAATAAGAAAGGAAATGGTGACCAACAATTCCAGTCAAGCAAAAACAACTACAACGACTAAGACTCTCTAGTTTGTCTTTCTTTGAATTTGTGTGAACTTATTTCTACGGACAAAATAGCTCCTTGTGGTGCTGGCCACATAGCCCCGCTTGGCCAATGCCCAAACGTCCCAATATAACTCTATCAGGACAAATTATTTGGCACTAACACGCACGCAAGCACATTGAACCTCAGTAATCGCCGAAACATGACAACCCATAGGCCTCATTGGCATATTTCCAACATTCGTTGTGCTCGGCAAAGCAATTCAGGTTTGCCACCTTAATATGCGATTAGGGTCATTTATGATGATCGATATGACCTTTTTTGCCACGGACAAGCATTTCCCTTTAGCAAAGTTGTGTCCCTTGACTATTTATGACACAACGATTGGACACAAGTTTCTTGACTTATCGATCCTTGTGCCGATCAAGCCAGGGTCCTTGACTCACCACAAAGCTCTAGTTAAGCTAAAGTCCTAGGGCTCGCCCACATGACCAATCAGACACAAGTTACTCGACTTACCAACATTCATGCCACCAAGTCGAATCACTTGACTTGTTGACTTTCGTGTTACAAGTCAAGTCCTTTGATTCGCCATAAATTTTAGGTCAGGCACTAGTTTCGGGCATGCCTAGACGACTAGTCAAACACAAATATGTTGACTTGCTGACTTTCATGCCACCAAGCAGAGTCCCCTTGACTCGCCTCTGGACAACAACTCCAGCACGTCATCTTCCCCAGCAAATACCAAATGTTACAATTTTGCCACAACAATAGCCTCAAACCTTTATTGCACGCTGGTAAGACAATTCAAGCATGCAAATTTCACACTTGTAATAAGAGATTATTTACACTAATCAATTTTGAGTTTTGGAGGATTGCCAAACATCTCCTACTTACCTTCCTTTCAAGGGTCAACAAATGGGTTTAGCCTTATGGCAGCCCGGTATACCTCACATTGAAGTATGGATTGGGCCTTTCAGTTGCCTAAGATTAATCCTGAAATGACATCTCCTCCAACAAACATCGTTTGTTTACACTTATGCCATAATTGCCTTTCCTAAGTTATCTATGGCGATGGGTCAACAAACAGGAAAATGTCTCTCAGGCGACCTATTGCCAGGCAAGTTGCTTGGCTACCCAGTCATCGCACTTTAGTCTTTATATGGTTGAGTACACCTTCTACCAAATCCGAGCTTCGTGCTCACGTCATAGGCGGTGAGTACTCCTCCTGCCACATTGGAGCTCAGCATCTTACACTGTCAGGCATATCTCCCCCACATCCAAGCTCCAACCTCCCACATTACGTAGTTGAGCACGTCTCTTGCCACATCTAAGATCTGTGCTCACATATTAAGCAGTCAGTCATGTCTCTAGCCATGTCCGACCTTCACAATCACACTTGATGTGGTTGAGAGCACCTCCCGCCTAATTTCACTCTCGAAGGTATTTACTTCTCAACACAAGCCGAATGGAGAACTGGGTACTCACTCCATAAACTTGTTTATCACGAATTATTGTATGTTGTCTTCGTAGTATATTTTATTTTGAAGATTTTCATAGCCTCCTTTCGGGGTGAATCGACCTTAAGAATCGTGGACAACTGAAACCAACAAAAAAAATCCAGGCACAATACTAGGCCCAACCCTAAAGGCCACCACTAGGAGACAAAAGAAGAAAGAGAAAGAGGGGACAAGGGAGTGGAGGTATTAAGAGGAAAGGACAAAAATAGAAGGAAAAAAAAGGGAAGAGAAAAAGAGGATAGGGAAGGAAGATGTTAAACAAGCAAATTGGATGTTCCTCGCCACTATAGAGGTAGATGCAAAAAGAGAGTCAAATAAAAAGAAAGCAACCAGACAACTTCGAGAGTTCAACTTCTTCTTCAACCTTTCGAATGGGATCTCCAGCGACGAGGACTTCCCCAGTATATTCAAAATCTCCATCATAAAGTGAAAAATGAGAGGATATGTGAGACTGTGAACAAATATATTATCATAGATTTCTCATACCCCAATACTTATGAACATAGACATTATATCGAACTATATAAATCTCTGTATCTTAATGTCTTACTTTCCATGCATTTGTTTTCTATACACTGCCATAAATGTATGCAACGACACCATATGTATACATTGGACCATTGTTGGGGGTATTGTACTATACTGATCGAGGCCTAAATCGTCACAGTGAACCAAGAATGATTATTTCTCACATTTCAACTACAATTTTTTATGCATGCATTAACACATTGGACTTTCGATCTCGAGTAATAATTAGGTACCATAGTTTTAATGAACCAAACCCAATTTGGTTTTTAAAATTTTATCAAAACTTCTTTATTTTCGACTTGTTTCTCATTGTAAATTTATTATATACTTCTAAACTTGTCTATTACTCCTATATAACTTATATTCGATGTTATCAAAGCTTATATTGGTTACGAGATCACATTATCTCCATATGAAGCGAATTTCAAGTTTAGTAAATTGATAAAAATAATGCTACATAAATTTGACGCCTAAGGAAGTTATGTATAAAGTGCCTGTGGATATATGTGTATTTAATTATTGACCATCCCTAATAAAAAAAAAAAGGATAAATACCATCATATTGCAAAGAGTAACGTTATAATCATAAAAAAAAATTATATAAATATAATTTCATAAATTGATAGATTTTATATAGTTTATAAAATTTACTTTATAATAAAAATAATTTTATAATTTGACAAATCATATTATGCTACATCAATTTATAAAAATCGTATTATTTTCCTATCGCAAATACATTGGCATTCTACTGGCAATTGCAAGTTAAATTACAAGAAATAAAGCAATGAAAACATAGGATTAAAACATTATTCTATCCTAAATTCAAGAATACAATTGGGCGATAGGTCGCCTTCTTCTCCATACCTAACTCATTGAAGAAAACATGCAAAATACAAACATAAATTATTCAACTCTTGACCAAGTAAACGAATATTCCACGATAAATTCGAATTTAAATAATAAGAAAAGGAATCAAATGAGCTGTCCAATTGCCATAAACGTGTCCCAGCTGGCGTCACCCCTGACGCCGCCAACCAACCTTGTGACCACCACCCAAAAATGAAAAAACCATACAATATTGCCTTTACCCACTCACAACTGCACACATTTTCCCCTATAAAACCGTCATCCTTTATCCTCAGAAACCTTCCTTCGCCTCACGTCTCGCCCATTCGCTTGATTTCTGCCTCCCCTACTCCTTTCTTCCCCAAATACCTTTTAAGCTTTAGAAGATTTGTTTTCCCAGCCCCCTGATTCGTCGATTCATCTTGCCATAGCTATCCTTGTTTTCCGACTGGGGTTCTGATCTGAGCCTAACCTCTGGGATTTGATACAAACCATTCGGGTTTAGGTTTCGATTACGTCGATGAAGTTAGATTTTATTTGACATATAACGTCCTCATGCGTCTCGTTCGTTTGATCCACTCGTTCTCGGTTGTGTTTCTCTACTGGTTCTACGTTTTCTCATGAATTAATTCCCGATCTGGATTAACAGTTCTATCAGATTGCCTGTCATTGATTTATAGGTAGCCTAACTCTTAGAACCCTAATTTCTGTTTGTTTCACAAATTTCTGATCCAACTTCGATCAATTAATAAGTAAGAGCGCCGTTTTGATAATTTCTCTTTTGAGGGGAAAATATATTGATGGCTTCGATTCAACGATCTGCGAGTTCCGGATCCGATGGTGGTGACCCGCGTTTTTCGGTCGACGAGAGGAAGAGGAAGAGGATGCTGTCGAACCGCGAATCGGCTAGGCGGTCGCGGATGAAGAAGCAGAAGCAGATGGAGGATCTGACGAACGAGACCAGCCGGTTGCAGATGGCGAATAGGCAGCTGGTGCAGAGCATCAACGCTAAGGAGCAAGCCTACGTGGCGATCGAGTCCGCGAACAATATCCTCCGGGCCCAAGCCATGGAGCTTACTGATCGCTTGCGGTCCTTGAACTCGGTGCTTCAGATTATAGAGGAAGTGAGCGGGTTCTCAGTGGATATTCCGGAGATACCAGATCCACTGATGAACCCGTGGCAGCTCCACTGTCAGATGCAGCCGATCGTAGCGTCCGCCGACATGTTTCTGAGTTGATAGAGAAATATCCGCAGGCTGGCCCTTTGGTGCGAGTCATTTTGTATTCTAGCTTGATATGTGTCGTTTGGATTGAAATAATGGAGTGGACCGTGTAGCACAAATCTTAAAACATGTTTGTGGGTGTTTGGTTTGGTCTCCTGTTTGGTATGTAAAAAGAGTTGTTATCGTTGTGTTTATGAAAAGTGATGTTTCTTTTTCAATGGTATGTGGTTGTGTACTTTGAACTTTCAATTCAATATCCTTGTCTAATCTGGCATTACAATTGGTATCATCATATTCAGACTACTCAAGCTTATTACACGAAAATTATTTCCTTAAGTTCAACTCAAACTCAACTTTTGGTCCTGATCCTATTAACAACTGATCCTGAAATTCCAGAATGAAAATTAAGGTTTATTGGCATAAAATTAGAAGAGGGTTTTAAATTTCAACCCAGATGACAAAAGGATAGACCCAGTTTCCACTTTCCACCTTGTCTTCCCTTGTTGGTTGGATCATCCGATAGAGAAAGTAATAAGGACAATGCTACGTTTATATTTATATTTTTTTCTATTTATTTTTCATTTTTTTTATCATGTTAAAACATTTTTAAAAAATATGAAAAAAATATTAACACGTTTATAATATTTTTTTAATTATTAAAAAAATATTAAAAAAAATTAAAATGTATGACATGTAAGTATCAAAATTAGTTGGCAAAATAGTATTTTCCATGTAATAATGATGCCAAATAGAAACCATGAACCTATCCTAGCCACTTCTGGATTCAGCTGTCCTACCATTTGTGAGAGAACAATCGGAAGGACAAGTACAACCTTATCTGTATTTTTGACTTGTGGGTAAGCACAACCTCAATACTTGCGTAAGCGACTTCTTCAATTGTAGCTGTGACGCATCCAGTCAATATACAACATCCCGATCTCCATATAATTTGAAATTATGGAAAAAGTGTCCCATCATCATATTTCATTATCGCTTTTCCAGAACCTACAGAAGAAATTCCACATGCCACCCGCCAAATGTGGGAGATGGGGTTTGGGTAAGGATGAGAAAAATATCTCTGTTTGGACCGAGGATTGGGTTTGAATTAATTTACGTTATTATTATAAATTTTTGAAACTTTTATATATAATATAATAAATAATTTAATTTTTTTAAATTTTAAGATTATCTTAATAATAATATTAAAATTTATTATCTTAATAATATTTTATTTAACGTTTAAAATTTATTTTACATTATTTTATTTTAATTTACTATTCAAATTAAGGGTGCTCCCGTATGAATAGATGTGAGGCACTCATTTTTCCGTCCCCCACCCTTCGCCTGGACGGGAGCAAAAAATTCCAACCGTTGTTCCCGCCCCTACACACGGGAGGTCGAATTGGGAGGCATCCGTCCGTCCCCCCGTCCTCCATCTCCATTTCAATCTAACCAACCTCTAATCTCCATAATTCAACTCAACAATAAAGCATAATCAAACTACAAAAATAAATAATAAAGAAAAAGAAAATGGGAGTGTGAGATATGCATGTTGGCGATAGTGCCGACAGCCACAATATGAGCGACGGAAGATGACAAATATTCCAGTGGAGTTGCGACGGTGAGAAGTACCACACGAAAATCCTAAGGGCCTAAAATTGCCTAAATCATCGTTGAGAGAGGAGGTGGGGGGGGGGGGGGGGCAGAGGGGAGGGACTTGGGGGCACGAAAAATGATCTATTGAGGGGGGTGTTATTTACCCTAGACCAAAACGTTTTACCCTAGGATAAGTTAAAAATTAAAACCCAGAAGCAAAACGAAGTTGTTTCCGCCTCTGGGTTTTTTTTAATATCATATAATATATAATTAATATAATATTATAAATATATTTTTAATAATATATTTATGCGAGGCGAGGGCACCCCCCATCCGCCCCTTGTCACTGTACTGCCCCTTTTTTCGGGGCACGACAGTTGGGTGGGAGGTGGATCCCCCGCCTCCCACCCCTGGTTCAAATTATATCAGAATATAATCTTATCTCTAGTATTTATTATTGAATTTTTTCTTTATTTTTAAATTTTTATTTAATAAAAAAAAGTTTTCAATATGTGTTGCTCAGATGACTAACATAAGATGGGAGGTGAATTTGATTATATTAAAAAATTAATATTTATAAACCAAATACACAATATAAAATATAAACAAAATACAAAGTAGCAGGAAATATAAAAAGTAAGGGTAGAAAGAAGCAAACTCAGTATTTTAAAAATGTTCAATCCCACTACTTACGTCTTCGCCTCAAACTACCTCTTGAGAATTTCCAAATTTACTATTCAATTTCTTTCAGGTGGAGATAATAACCTATTACACATTTGAGCAACACCGCTACAAAGAATTCATGTAGAACACCCTCTACATTTGTTATTACCTCACATTTGATGATTTAACTATTTTTTGTGTAGAATGTGTTCTATACATACAAGAGTTATATGCTCATTTTTACTGATACAATAGCTGATAGTGGGTAAATTATCATAATACATTCCTCAATGAGTGAAATAAGAATAATACAGCGCAACCTCTATCTCTCTCAAAATGAACGATGATTAAGACTCAATGCTTAGAAAAGAGAGAGTGAAGGCTTTGAATGAATGATGCAAAATTTAGCAATTGATATGTAAACTCTTGTTGTGATTTTGTAAAACACAAGTGAGCTATTTGTACGCAAATGTGTTTTCATTTTTAAATATAAAAAGATTCATATGTCAAATAAGAGTACTATTCACTTTTCAAGAAATTGAAATAAAAACATTTCCTTTTTACATTTATCAAAAACAACTTTATTTATTTTTTAAAATATTCAAACCTAATTTTTTATTTTTAGCATATGACAAAATGGACATGATTTATTTTTCAAACTAAATCATCTTCTTTATGCATATGTCAAAAGAAGCATAATCACCTTCAAGATTTTCAACAAAATCGTCTATCTTTTACATTTGTCAATAGTGCATCAATCAAAATTTCAAACAAAACATACATATGTCAAAAATGAAAATCAATCATCATATAAAATTTTCAAATATCAAAATTTTAATGATGTTATGCACATGTGAAAATAACAATTTTTAAAATTAAGACTTTTAATGATGTCATGCATATGTGAAAAATATAATTTTCGAAATTAAACTTTTTACTAATGTAATACACATGTTAAAAACATAAATTTCAAAACTAAGACTTTTTAATGATGTCATGCATATGTGAAAAATGTAATTTTCAAAATTAAATCTTTTAATGATGTCATGCACATGTGAAAAATGAAATTTGATAGTTTACGAGAAAATATTAATTTTGAGTCTTAATCAAATTTCGAATTTTATCAACAGATGTACAAAATTACTTTATGAGCTTCATTTGTAGACTTGTTCTTTTTTTTGTTCATACTTGATGTGCTTATTCTATTACGTAGACAAATTAAGTTTGAGACTTGAGTTCATTTGTTATCATCAAAATCTATATATAAATATGAAATTTGAAACCTTGGGTTCAACAATATGGTATTTTTTAATTTTTTAAAACATATTTAGAAGTATTAAAATTATATGTAAAAACAAAAAACAAAAAATGATGATATAACTTCGGTAGATCCCAAGAACTGAAAGCGGTGGCTGAGCCACTCTTAAGAATAAAAATAATTATTACTTTTTTATCATTCTATTTTTTATAAAATCTATTTGAAATTTTTATTTATTTTTAAAAATTTATTTAATATCCTTAAT
The DNA here is from genome assembly GCA_036898215.1 of Platycarya strobilacea. Taxonomy (NCBI): domain Eukaryota; kingdom Viridiplantae; phylum Streptophyta; class Magnoliopsida; order Fagales; family Juglandaceae; genus Platycarya; species Platycarya strobilacea. The sequence continues at coordinate 18,729,370 of CM072555.1, read as the reverse complement.
TATTAAGATGTGGTTTGAATAGTGACTGAAGATGAAATAATTTGAAGTTATCTCATAATCCAAATTGAGCAAAAAAAAATTAAAAAAATATAAATTCACTAATAATGATTTCTTTAATTATTAAATAAAAAACTAAAAAAATAATAAAAAATAGTAAGAATGAGTAAGTCTGTTATTATCTTTTAGTCAACAATTAGAATTTTGAGTTTTTGATTTATTGCTTGTCGACCTTCTCCAACTACCACGCGCTCCTCTATCTGACTCCCTAGTCATCGATCTGTCGAGCGGTGTAAGCTTTTTGTCAAGGAGTGCTACGCGTGTGTCTCACGTGTTATTTTCAGTGCACATGGACCTCATGCGCCGCTGTACTACAAAAAATCATTAGTTGTCACGTGCAACAGCTTTTGGGTCGGCGGCTTTCGATCATCATGATATGCGTGCTTGTCTTATGTTTAGTGTGGTGTGTGTCCTACATGCACCACCACCATCGGTAGTAGTTTTTTATCAGTGTATCGGATCTCCCTCTTATGTCCCAGTAGTTCTTTGCCGGTGGTTCTTCTTTCTTATATTCGCGCTTTCAATAACTAGAAATCAAGATGACGTGGATGTGATAGCTTCATTCGGTTGGAACAAATCAATCAAATGCAGCGCATTCTTCTTGATTGCATCTGTTAGTCGTAGGTTTATAGTCTGTTTATCAAATTATGTCAAAACTATTTTTGCGCGACTTCTTCTTATGAGAATTGGGCTGGAGTCAATTTATTAGCGATATAGGCCCGCTTTTTATTTTTATTTTTCATTTTAAAGTTGCTTTTGTTTGTTTTAGAATGACTGTTGGAGACTCTTAACCTATTAAATTTTGTGTAATTATAATTACATAATTTATCTATGAAATATTTTAACTTACTTGAGAGGGAAAAATAAAATCTTTTAGTCAACTGTAAACACAGCGTAAAACAGGGTGTTGGGCCTGTTGGCCGTTGGTGGGATTGGTGGGGTCGTAAAATGTCATGAATCTAGAACACGATTGCGTTGACTTTCTTGTGATGTGATTCAGCTATTCCACTCCAATCGGTTTTTGCTTTTAAGATATAGAAATAAGTTTATTCACTTTTATAAATATTTTTATTTTTATTTTTTATTATTTATTTAAATTTTTATATAAAATAAAATAAAATAAATAATTTTTAAATTTCAAAATATTTTTTTAAATCTCAAAATAAAATTAATATTAAAAATATTTTAATAATATTTTATTCATTTTATAATTTTTATTTTATCTTATCTCATTTTATTTATGAAAACAAATGAAATCTAAGGCCATTACTTTTGATTCTATATATTTTTTTAATTTTTTCTTTTAAATTTAATGATTAAAGATGTGTTTTTATTTTATTTTATTTTATTTTATAAGCAAGTAAATTCATTAAGAACTAGAAACATGATATATAAAGAGGAGGTGGACTTTTTCAACAATTGCCCCAAATCAAAAAATAACAGTGCAAAATAGGTGGAAAAAAGAAAAAAAAAGATGAATTTATTTGGAACAAAAAACTTGGTCCTTATCCTTGTCCTACAAGAGGAAGACGTCTTATAAAAAGATGGAAATAAAACGTTCGCGATAAAGCAAAAAATAGAACCACTGTTGGAGGTGGTAGAACCTCTGCTAAAAGCGATAAGGATGGTGAGTGTACTGTCATTTATTGTCTTGAGTTGGTTGTTGGAAAATCCACAATCCCTCAAGCAAGATCACGATTTAGAAAAAATAAAAAAATAGAAAAATAACTAGGGCTTGAGACAAATCGTTGGCAAATGACCCACATGTGCCAATTGGGGGCGGTGATGGGTCGGTCAAATTTGACAGATTTGAGTCCTCCAAAGTCGATGGAGTGGTGCGTGACGGCGAAAAACTCCCTAACCGTGGCTGCGTGTGGTCGACGCACACGGCATGAGCCGCGTGTGCGGCCAACGCGCTGGGCTAGGACACAGTCCCCTATGCTAATGTGAATATCGGCAACTGAGAAGGCTTTTGAGGATGTGCGTGTCCGTCAAAGGTGGCTAGAAAGCAAAATATTGGCTGAGGTTGGCACTCCAGTGGGAAAACTAGAGAGAAAAAAATAATTAAGAAATGAAAATCTAAACACATCGACAAGTAGGGGAGGTAGAGGTTGGAGCCGAAGCTTCAACCCTCCTCCCCTATGGAGAGAGAAAAAATTAATGATAAGATTGTCTAAAATTGCCTGATGTTGGGAGAGAAATAAGAAAAAAGTTGCTGATAAATGTGTTTTTAATTTAAGATATTAAGGGGGCAGAGATTACTTTCTATTTACTTATTATTATTATTTATTAACTCTCAAGTCTCCCATCGGTTTTTGCTTTAGATATTGAGAGTCAGGCATTACTTTTTAATTAATTATTATTATTATTATTTATTTTATTATTATTATTTACAAAATATTTGAGATCATCTAACTACTCAAATATAACTTGGGTTATCATTTGGATAGTAAGATTATATGAATTGAGATTAAAATTAAAAGTTAAATAAAATATTATTAGAATATTATTATTATTTTAATATGTAAAAAAGTTGAATTATTTATTATATTTTATATAAAAATTAAAAAAAATTATAATAATAAAAAAAATTGAGTATAATTTTTTTTAAAAAAATTATAATATTTTTACCATCTAAATGAGATCTAGATAACACATGATTCTACATTGACATGTAATAAGAACCGAAGATAGAAATATCAAACCCTTCAAGAAGGATAATATCGCAACAAGAGAAAGTATCTCATCTACAACGATTCGAATCTGATTGAAGAAATTAAAAAGGATTTTTTAATCGCTAAATAAGGACTTTATTGATGAGGAAAATAGGCATAACTCAAGTACTACTAAAATTTATTAGAATCTTCCCTAAAAAAAAATTATTAGAGTATGTTAGTAGGGGTGATAATATATTACACAACCCGTTAATTCAACATGAATACGATACGATAATAGCGAGTTAGGGTTTAGTTTTAATGGATTCAGGTCAAAATAAGTTATCCTATTAAGACATGATTGGTTAACGGATTGATAATGGTCAATCCGTTTTGATCTGTTATGATACGTTAAAAAAGTTAAAACTATAATTATATTCTTATTTTTAGGAATAAACCGATTAAACAAACAATACAGATATGAAATGAAATGTAACTAAGAGAAGTAAAACAGTAAAGAACATATAGAATTAAGTGGTTCAGCTCAACTGAGCTTACATCCACTGGGGGTTGATCTCAAACTTCACTATGATCAAATGGAGATTATAGAGAGAGAATCAAAAGATTCTTACAACAAAAATCACTCACCTTACGTGTATACACTCAATCCTCAAGTGTTTACACTCAACCACTTAAGAAATAGAGAAGAAATGAAGCTTGAGAGATGTTCTGTTCATTCGGGCGAAAACATGGGCACTGGGAGCTCGTTGGGGATGAAGCAGAAAAGAGATTGCGATATTTATATTTATGCGATCTCGCTCGAGCGAGAGTTAAACTCGCTCAAGCGAACACTGCTAGGTCAATCTCGCTCAAGCTGAATGTCGAGTGAGGGTCGAGCGTAGTCTCTGCCTGAATCTCGCTCGAGCTAGACTTCGAGCGAAGTCTTGGGTTGCACTTCACTTGAGCTGGACGTCGAGCGAAAGCCGAGCGAACTCACGGGTTGGACTGTCGCTCGAGCGGGATCAACTTCGCTCGAGCGAGAGTGTAGGGGAGGCGTGTATTGAAGTCATAACTCAACAAATCTCCACCTTGGTTTGAATACCTAAAAGCCTCATTGAAACCCAATATCAACAAAAGAAACCAACCCTATCAAAAGATCCCCTAAAATATTTGGAAACTTCGAACTCCAATCAAGTCCAAATAGAGTTTGAACTTGTGTACAAGAGCTGGTTTTGTCATCATGTCTACTGGATTCCCTAAAGTAGCAATCTTATGAATACTCACAGTACCCTTTGCGACTATTTCTCTGAGAAAATGATACCTAACATTGATGTGCTTCATCCTCTCATGATACATTTGATTTTTGGTCAAAAGTATAGCACTCTGGCTATTACAAAACACTGTCATTTCCTCTTGCTGAAGACTTAGGTCACTGATCAGCCCCTTCACCTAAATGGCTTCTTTGATAGCCTCAGTTGCTGCCATGTATTCTGCCTCCTTAGTTGATAAAACAACAGTTGATTGAAGTGTTACTTTCCAACTAATTGCAAAACCACACAATGTGAAAACATAGCCTGTCAATGATATTCTCTTGTCTAAATCCCCAGCATAGTTAGAATCAGCAAACCCAAAAACATTAGAACTGAGATTAACATCTCTATCAAATAATAAACCAACATGCGAGATTCCCCTCAAGTACCTCAGAATCCATTTCACTGCCTGCCAGTGAACTTTACCAGGTTTAGCCATGTACCTGCTAACCACGCTCACTACCTGTGAAATGTCTGGATAGGTATAAACCATGGCATACATAATGCTGCCAACAACACTAGAGTAAGGAACTCTTGCCATGGACTGTTCCTCCTCATCAGTCTGGAAAGATTGGAAAGCTGAAAGTCTAAAATGCATCGCTAACGGCGTGCTTACAGGTTTGGAGTTAGACATTCCAAACTTGTTAATAACCTTTTCAATGTACTTTCTTTGGGAGAAGTACAACTTCCCAGCTTTCCTATCCCTGTGAATTTCCATTCCTAAAATCTTTCTAACAACACCTAAGTCTTTCATCTCAAACTCATTTCTAAGTTGAGATTTCATCAAATCAACATCAACCATGCTTTTAGTAGCTATAAGCATGTCATCAACATAAAGCAATAAGTAAATGAAAGACTTATCAGGTTATTGTTTATGATACACACAACAATCATAACTACTTCTCAAATAGTCATGATCAATCATAAACAAGTAAAAACGCTTATATCATTGCCTAGGCGACTACTTCAACCCATACAAAGACTTCTTCAGTCTGCACACTCAGTCCTCTTTCCCTTCAACAATGAACCCCTTTGGCTGACGCACATAGATAGTCTCTTCAAGCTTGCCATGTAGAAACGTTGTCTTCACATCAAGCTGCTGAAACTCCAGATCATACAAAGCCGTGATGGCTAGTAAAATTCGGATTGAACTATGTTTTACAATTGAAGAGAATACTTCATTGAAGTCGATCCCCTCCCTTTGACTGAAACCTTTAGCAACTAGGCGTGCTTTGTATCTTGCATCTGTCTCAGACTGGATTCCCTCTTTTCTCTTGAAAATCCATTTGTAGGCAACAACCTTCGTCTTTGCTGGTAAATTAACCAAATCCCAGGTTTGGTTCTTGTGAAGAGATTCAATCTCTTCAGTTATTGCTGAGCACTACTGAGCAGACTCGGTACTCCTCACAGCCTCTGAGTAATTGGAAGGCTCCTGCCCAATAATTTCTTCTGTTGTAGTGAGTGTATACATAACCATGTCTGCTTGATCATATCTCTGAGGTGGTCCGATCTGCCTCCCCTGTCTACCAGTAGCTGTACTGTACTGCTCCTGAACCGGTGCTTCAGTCTCGGACTCAGAATCATGCTCATCAGCCATAGCATGATCCTGAGTTTGAGGTGGTGTCCTCTGTAAAGCCTGTTATAGCTCCACCTTCTTCCCTGTAGACACGGGAATCTCCTTTCTCGAATTAAGCATAGATTTTTCATCAAAAATAATATCTCTGCTAATCACGAACTTGGGTGACTTGGGATCAGTACACCACAACCTATATCTCTTTACCCCAATAGCATATCCCATAAATATGCATTTATTTGCCCTAGGTTCTAGCTTACCACATTAACATGAAAATAAGCAGGACAACCAAAAATTTTCAAATTCAAATAATTAGTAGGTGCATCAGACTATACCTGATTAGGTGTCTTTAAACCAATAGTTGTAGCTGGAGAGCGGTTCACCATAAAGTAGGCTGTGTTGACTGCTTCCGCCCAGAAGTACTTAGTCAGCCAGGCATTGGAGAGCATACTGTGTGCTCGTTTTAGGAGGGTACGGTTTATCCGTTCAGTTACCCCATTCTATTGTGGAGTGTGCCTACTTATACGGTGCCTAACAATCACTTCATTCTTGCAGAACTCATCAAAGTCACTACTACAAAATTCCATTCTATTGTTAGTTCGATGCCGTTTAACCTTCTTGCCGGTCTGGCTCTCTATCAGAACTTTCCACTGTTTGAAATTCTTGAATACATCACTTTTCTGCTACAGAAAATGAACATACACCTTTTGTGAGTAATCATCAATCAAAGTAAGCAAGTAATTTGCTCCACCCTTCGATGGAACTGAGGATGAACTCCAAAGGTCGGAATGAATGTAGTCCACTGTACCTTTAATGCTGTGGACCCTTGTTGCAAATTGGACTCTACTCTGTTTGCCAAACACGCAGTGCTCGCACAAGTTAAATTTGCCTAAATTCTAATTCCTTAACAACCCTTTCTTACAGAGGATATATATCCCCTTCTCACTCATATGACCCAATCTCATGTGCCATAGACGAGTGTTATCTGATTCCGCCTCATCAGATACTGAAATTGCAGCTTCACCGCTGACAGTACTGCCCTAGAGGAAATAGTGACTATCTTTCTGATCTCCTTTCATAATAATCATGGAGCCTTTACTGACTTTCAGTACTCCACCTTGTCTTGTGTACTTCAACCCTAAAGAATCAAGGGCTCTCATGGAGATAAGATTCTTTTTCAGATATGGAATGTACCCGACATTGGTCTATATCCTAACTATCCTATCAAACATCTTGATCTTCACTGAACTCATTCCCGCAATCTTGCAAGCTGTGTCGCTCACCAACAAAACATAACCACTGTTGACTGGTTCATAAGTCATGAACTAGTCCCTTTTGGAACACATGTGAAAAGTGCAAGCTGAGTCCATAACCCACCTGTCACTAAACCGACTGGTTGAATTACTAATTGCAAGGACCACATCTGAGCCATCAGATTTATCAACAACACTGACGGCATTAGAGGAACTCATAGATTCCTCATTCTTCTTCAGCTTAGTACACTCACTCTTGTAATGTCTAAACTTCTGACAGTAATAACACTTGACGTTTTTCTTGTTGGACTTGGATTTCTCTAGGGACTTGCCTCTGCCCTTGTCTGAACCCTTATTACTGGATCTTCCTCTGTTGGAGGAATCTTTGACAATCAGTCCACTAGTTTGAGTTTCACCACCCTTATCACTATACCTGTTATTTAACTCTTTCGAGTTCAAAGCTGACTTCACATCAGTTAAGGAGATGGTATCTCGACCATATAGCATAGAATTTACAAAATTTTTAAATGATGCAGGTAATGAACACAATACTATTAAAGCTTGATGTCAACATTTCTAAGATCCATAACAATTTTGTTAAACTTATCTAAGTGTTCAAACACTAACAAACCCTCATTCATCTTGAGAGTATATAACCATTGTTTCAAATACAACTGGTTAGTAAGTGATTTTTTAATGTACAAGCTCTCAAACTTGTTCTAGAGACTCTCAGCAGTCTCTTCCTCAGCAACCTCTCTTAATACTCCATTAGATAAATACAATAAAATATTGTTATGTATCTTCTCTTCATCGTCCTTAGACGGTATAGGAGAATCAGCAGACCTCTCCTCAAGAACTTTGAACAACACCTGCTGGCGCAACAAAACTCTCATCTTCAAGTGCCACAAACTGTAACTGTTCTGTCTATCAAACTTTTCTACTTCAAATCTGAATGTGGCCATCCCTTATATCCTTCATAGAGCTAGATAGCTCTGATACCAGTTTGTTGGGAATAAATCGATAAAACAAACAATACAGATATGAAATCAAATGCAGCGGTAGCAACTAAGAGAAGTAAAACAGTAAAGAACATACAAATTTAAGTGGTTCAACTCAACTGAGCTTACATCCACTGGGGGTTGGTCTCAAACTTCACTATGATCAAATGAAAATTACAGAGAGAGAGAATCAAAAGATTCTTACAACAAAAATCACTCACCTTATGTGTATACACTCAATTATCACGTGTTTACACTCAACCACTCAAGAAATGGAAAAGAAATGAAGCTTGAGAGATGCTCTATTCATTCGGGCGAAAACAGGGGCGTTGGGAGCTCGTTGGGGACAAAGCAAAAAAGAGATCGCGATATTTATATTTATGTGATCTTGCTCAAGAGAGAGTTAAACTCGTTCGAGCGAACACTGCTAGCTCAATCTCGCTCGAGCTGAATGTTGAGCGAAGGTTGAGCGTAGTCTTTGCCTGAATCTCGTTCGAGCGGGCCTCGAGCGAGGCTCGAGCAAACTTTCAGGTAGCACTTTGCTCGAGCTGGACGTCGAGCGAACTCACGGGGTGGACTCTCGCTTGAGCGAGATCAACTTCGCTTGAGCGAGAGTGTAGGGGAGGCGTGTATTCAAGCCATAACTCAACGCTTATATCTAAAAGTAAAATTGTTAGTATTATTCTAATTTTGATATTTTTATTGTTTAGATTGTAATTTTGGACTTGTAGTTAGTTTTATAATTTTATAGATATTATGATTTTGACATTTATATAAAGTTATGCTAACTTTAATCAGGTCAAACGAGTTAATTTTGGACTTATCCAATCCATTTACATAAATAGGTTGAAATTGGTTGTATTGTATCGTGTTAACTTACTTTGTAATATTCACTAATAGGTCAAAATGGGTTGACACATCCCATTATGTTAACGGGGTGTGTTAGGATTTGAGATTTTGACATGATAAATTTAACGAGTCGGGTTAGGGTTGACCCATATAGTATAATATATATATATATATATACACTCTAACACGATACAAACATGATCTATTAACACAATTTGATGCCCCTATCTGTTAGTGGAATAAAGTATGAGAAATGTTATTTCTCCATAATATTTGTATCTAAGATTTCTCTCGGTTATGCTAAAAAACAAATCTCCCGGTTTTATTAAAAAAAGTTTCTTAATTCTTTTTTACTTTGTGAGTAAAAAAGTATTTTTAATGATATTGTGATTTGAAAACAAAAATATTTATGAATATAAAAAAATGAATCAAAACAAATTAAAAAATTAAAAAAGAAGTTTTGTTCTTTTTGGGCGATCTTCGGGATGCATCTCTCAAGAGATGTAACACCACAATAAAAAAAACATTTTAAGATCGTAATAATGTATTATAGAAAACATTTTAAACTCGTAATCTCGAAAACGTCTCTAGTTCCTCTTTCTCCAAAAGCACTCTTTAGACAAATTGGAGCTATTTTCTAGATTGTTGCAAGTTGTGAATACAACCCCATTTCTTAGAATAGCCTAAACCAACCCCATTCTAACAAAGAAATCACAACATAGGATTTTGGACACTTCACAATAAGTAATAAAGATCAATATACTTGTAAAGGGGATTTTCCCTCGTAGTAGCCCGTATGGCAAGTCCATGAGAGATTTTTGGGAGAGTGATTCAGAGAGTCCAGTCAAGCCCAACGGGTCTCCTCTAAAAAGAGTTAGTAGGCAGTAGGCATGATATGGAGAACTTGTGCAGGCAGGTGGGTGCAAAATATGGAGAACCCTCGATCTCTTGACAGTAGGCATGATAGACTTGACAAAGAACTTCTGCATGGAAAAAGGAGTTTGGGAGCCATATTATATTAATGACACCACTCTCCCAATTGTACGCTACATTAATGATGTCGTCATAGGGGCCATGCCGCATTAAAGAATTTTGATTAGGTCTCGTTTGGTTGTCAAAGTCATCTTAGTATACTCTATTTTAAACTTATTTCATCATCCAAACACATAAATTAAACTTACTTTAAACAGAATTCAGTAAACTAAGGTATTGTAACACGTCACTATTCAGTGATTTTTTTAACGTACTGTAGCTATCAGTGATTTTTTTTTTCTTCTCGCTGACAGCATCATCAATGCTCTCTCTCTCTCTCTCTCTCTCTCTCTCTATTCCTCGCTATCAGCAACCATTAGCCGAAATTAAGTTTTTTTTATACTTTTTCTGCCACACATTTTTGAAAATGGGTCCCACAATTTTATATTTTTCTATAAATTTATTTAAACTCATATAACCATTTAAACATACTTTAAACTCATCTAAGTAGATCCCACAAAACTCACTTAACCATCTCAACTAACTACTATTAAAAAAGAATTCAACTCAACTCAGCACACTTCGACATCCAAATGCAACCTTAAGGTCCAGTTTGGTTGTCAAAGTCATATTAGTATAATCTACTTTAAACTCATTTTATCATCCAAACACACAAATTAAACTCACTTTAAACAGAATTCGGTAAACTAAGGTACTGTAACACGTCATTGTAGCACATCATTGTTCACGTTACTGTAGCAACTAGCACGTCATTGTTCATGTTAACGTACTGTAGTTGTAAGTGATTTTTTTTCCTCTCTCTCTGACAGCATCATCAGTGCGCTCTCTCTCTCTCGCTCTCTCTCTCTCTCTCTCTCTCTCTCTTCGTCGCTATTAGCAACCATTAGCTGAAATTAAGTTTTTTTTTTATACTTTTTCTGCCACACTTTTTTGAAAATGGGTCCCTCAATTTTAGATTTTTCTATAAATTTATCTAAACTCATATAACTATCCAAACATACTTTAAAATCATCTAAGTATATCTTACAAAACTCACTCAATCTCAACTAACTACTATTAAAAAAAGAACTCAGCTCAACTCAGCAATTAAAGTGACATGGACGATTTGATTGGTATGAGTTGTCTCCACCAAGAAATCTAATATAAAAGCCGACTCTCATGTAAAAAGAACTTTCTTTGATCCTTCTAAGCATGAAATATTAAGGAAAATATTGGCTTAAGCATAAGAAACTCCTTAGCCTCCTCCAAGACCCCCTTACTTTTTGTATTTTCTTAAGTATGTAGGTAAAGGACCAATACTCGAGTTACTGAAACTTGATTTAAAGGTGTACGAAATACGACGTTAACAATACTCTTTACTCTTTCTTCACATGCAACAATGGTAATGTCTCGTTATATTGTTTGAAGTAAGGGTCTTTCCTAATGAGGCCGATCATACAAAAGAACTTTTTAAGAACTTTAGGGTTTTTTTTTTATATATTTATAAAACTTTAAGATTATGTAAATAATAGTGAATTGGTTTGAATTAAGATGTTTTATTGAGATTTAGAAAATGAGAGAGAAAAAAGTTAATAAAAATATTTTTAAATTAAAATATAATTTTTCATATAACTTCTGTTTTAAAATTTTTAAAAAGTTGTATTATGTTTCGTGTTTTGTTTGGAAATTTAAGAAATTGTATTGAGTTTTTTGTTTCGATAATGATTAGATGAAAATGTTGAAAAATTTAAAATTGTTTTGTGTTTGAGTAGGAAACCTTGTTACCCAAAAAAAAAATATCCTTAGGGGATGTTGGGAATGACATAATATGATAAGTCTGTGAAATAGTAGTGAAATAATTTGTGATAGTGGTAAAATTGTTTGAATCAAACTGTTTTATTAGATTTTGGGAAATGAGAGGGTTGAATAAAAGTATAATAAAGTTGAAATATTGTTAGAATATAATTTCTTATTTTATTTTAAATTTTGAAAACAATACTATTATTTTTTTATGTTTTACTTGTGAAGTTATCATGATTAGGTAATTGTTAGATCAAAAAGTTAGATATTTGAAATTGAAATTAAAAAGTGTTTTATGTTTGAGTTATATTTTGCAAGAAAATTAAGAGATATTTTGAGGTAAAATGAGATGAGATGAAATGAAATAAAATTTGATTCTTTTCCAAATAACCCCTTAGAGCTTGGGAAACAAAGCTGCTCTTAAGATATTCTCGTTATATTTACTACTATTTACAATTATTTACAAGATATTTATTATTATCTAACCCATCTCATCCTAATTCACCTAATGGTGCAAGTTAAGTCCCCAACATTAGTCTTTCTAATTGAGACCAAATGTGGCAATCCAAAAATGGAAAGAACTTGATCCAAAGTAGGTTTTGACCATTGTTTTACATTTAACTCCAAAGGTACAAGTGTGGGATTAACTCTCCTATGGAATTCCTCACTAGACCTTAACCTAGTCTCATACACTAATTGACATATCTCGGTGACCATCACATTTCCAAACTCAAAAGCACCCCCTAGTTATTAATAAGCTTCTATAGGCAACCTAATGTTTCTAAGAGGAATGAGTCTTGGCATTTACTCCAAGGCTTAGCACCAGTGTCAAATATCCCTTGGCTATTCATTGAGGATTTCAACAGAATCACTAGCATTAGTGAAAAACTAGGTGCTGCTTACAGACCTTACAGACAGATCAAAAGTTTTAGGCAAGCTTTGGGAATTTGTGATCTTTATGATCTCGGCTATAATGGGGACCAGTTTACTTGGGCTAATAATTGAGAAAGGGATCATTTCACTAAAGAAAGGTTAGACTGTGCCCTAAGAAACACAGCCTAGTTTGACCTCTTTGAATATCACTCAGTAACTCATATGATAGCAGCCTCATCAGATCATAGGCCCATTTTACTCGAGTTCAATGTCTCAATGGAAACTAGGAAAGCACAAAGAATTTTTAGATATGAGGCTAGATGGATAAAAAAGGAGGGGTGTAGAAAATTGATACAACATATATGGATGGACCTTTTGAGACAATCTGGTGCTCTTGAAAATATTCTATTGGGTCTCACCAATTGCAAGACAGAACTCAAAGCTTGAAGCAGACACATGCACAAAAGTTAGGGGCAATTCTCAAGTCAAAAATTGAACTCCTAAACTCACAAAAGGAACAAAACAAAGGCCAGCTATACTATGAAATCAAAGTCTAGCAAAAAGATATAGATTCCATTCTAGATGATAAAAACTCCAGATGGAATCAGATAGCTAAACAAGTCTGGCTGGCTAAAAGGGACAGAAATACTTCATTTTTTCACAAATGTGTCAGGCAAAGAAAGAAATATAACACAATTTCCAAAATCCAAGATGAGGAAGGATCTAAACATAAAAATGTAAAGGAAATCAATGAGGTATTCCAAGATTTCTTCCAACCCCTCTTTATCTCCTTGAACCCAAATGGTATTAATGAGCGTCTAACCTTTTTGCCAAAAAAGATCAATGAGGAGATGAACCTCCAGCTGGATAGGGCCTTCACAACAATTGAAGTCAGTAAGCTACTTTTAGCATGAATCCTTTGGGGTCCCAGGCACAGATGGATTCCCAGCAATATTTTTCCAAGACCAATGGAATACAATAGGTTCTCAAGTGATTGCAGCAGTGCTGGCCATCCTCAATGAAGGACAATAGACTGATTCCTTTAATGAGACATACATTGCTCTGATCCCCAAGAAGAACTCCCCATCTGGTGTGATAGATTTCAAACTCATTAGTTTATGCACTGTCTTCTACAAGATAATGACAAAGACTTTGGCAAATAGGTTGAAACAAATCCTTCTTGAGATTATTTCCCCTACTCAAACATTTTTTGTCCCTAGGAGGTTAAAAATAAGCAACATAATTGTTGCCTTTGAAGCCTATAAATAGCATGAAAGCAAGACTTAAATGTAGATAGGGGTACATGGCCTTAAAGCTCGATATAAGCAAGACACAGTGGAAGTTGGTACGATTGTAAGAGACAATGAAGGTAATGTCCTAACTACTTTGAGAATGCGAAGAACCCTATTCCCTGACCCCTTGCTAGTAGAATCTTTTGTAGTGCTATAGGCTTCCAAATTTTGTAAGCTTGCGGGTTTCAACAACCTCATATTGGAAGGTGACTCCTAGATAGTAGTATCCAGTCTCAACTTCTCTGTTCCAAATGTAACTTACGTTGGCCAACTAGTCTCGGACACAAAGTTGATCCTAGATTCTTTTACATCTTGGTCAGCTAGGCACATTGTAAGAGCATGTAATCAAGTTGCTCATGCCTTAAGCACAGATGTGTTATCCAGCAGTGGTGGTACCACAACCTTTAATTCTATTCCCTCGTGTATTCACCAGCTCCTTTGAGCTTTATTAACATATGAGAATGTTTTCCTTTCCCTTAAAAAAAAATCTATCTCATCCCATCTTAATATTCATACATTACTCAAATATGAACAGTTTTTATTTTTAATTTTATAAATTTTTTGTCTAACTATTATTTAATTATTATAATTTTTCTAAATTTACAAATAAAAACACAAAAAATAAGTTAACATTTTTAATTCAATACAAGACTAAACCCGGTTAGCTAATGTGAGGAATTTGGTTTTGGTTATTCCAATCCCCACATTGAAATAACTATTTTTTCATTATAAAACAATAAAATAGTATGAGATGAACTTGACTTTAGTTATTCATATCAAATCTTTATATTATATTATCTTATTTATTCATTACACAATAATAAAATAATATTAATTATTTTTTAATTATTAATTAATTTTATTTTATCATATTTGACCATTTTACCCATTTGTTAATTAGCAATCATATTCTAATTAAATTATGGCATAATAGTAGTTGTAATGAGAAGAAGAAAGAGAAATAACAATAAAATATACATTTGACCTATTAACAATTATTTCCAAAACTAGAAGTTAATTTGACATTCACTGTAGCTAAAAGACTTTAACTAATATAATATGATGTTATTTTAGGGTCTACTAGTTAAATTTTCAATAGATTTAACTTTTATTCAATTCATCATACCTCAAAAAACAATAAGAGCACTCACATCCCCTATCTAATAATTTTTTTCCAATTTTAACCAAAAATCACATTCCCTATGACTTTTCTCTAAATTTTAACCATTTTCAAAAAATCTCTCACATCCCATTTCCTAAACTTTTTCTTATATATAGGGGTGTAAGAAAAAATCGGTGAACCGGTACACCGGACTAAATCGGTGGAATCGGTCGTGTTTTGGGTAGGTACCGGTTCAGAATCGATTTTCATAATTTTAAAACTGGTAGGTACTGGTTCAGTTCTAATTTTAAACTTTTTAGAACCGGATCGGGCCGGTTTAATATAATATATATTTTAAATTAATTATTTTTAATATGATACATAATATAAAATATTCTTTTAATTATATATAATATGTTATACATTAGTATATAATATAAATTAGTTACAGTTTATATTTTATGGCCTAATACTAATAGTATAATACTATATTACTATTAATAATATACTTTAAGTTTATATATAAATTATTATACTACATAATTATATATGAAATAATAATATAATAATACTAATACAATTTTTTTTGAGTTAATACTAATAATATTAGTTATAACTATCAATGATATAATTATAAAAAAATAAACTTATTATAACAAATACTAATATATAATTCTTTTAATCATTATAAATAATACTAATATATATTACTAGTCTAATAAACTAGCATAGACTAATTTAGAATCTAAAAATCGGACTGAACCGGAACTGATAAAATTGATGTTACCGATTTTGGAGGATAACCGGTACGTAATTGGTTTTAAAAAATAAAAAATCGATAGTACTGATTCGATTATAGATTTGATCTAAAATCGGACCAATGTGGACCGGTTACACCTCTACTCATATATTAAAATAACATTATTGTATTATTTTTTTATTGCTTTTTTCTCTCATCTCCATTTTCATTCTTAACAACTTACTCTTTGTCTTTTTCCTCGTTTAATTATTTCCAATCTCAGTTGGCTACATTTTTTGTTTGTAGTAAATCAACCTAAAAAGAATATATTTAAGAAGAAAAGGAATAGGTACCAAAAATATTAAAGGAATAAGTACAAAAAAATTCCAATTCCACTTAAATTTACAAAACATCTGTGCAATTAAGTTGTATAATTACAATCCAAGGGATGGTATATATCTCACAATTTCTCAAAATACAGTAGTACTATGATTAACCAACTAATAAAAATACAAAATAATAAACTTGTCTTCTCTATCGTTCACTTACGCCTCTCCATGCCAATTTCCAAATGATGTCTGCTACTTTGGACGTCCAACAAGGCTTGTACCCATAAATTACCATTCTTTAATTTGTTAATTGTCTTCTGTCCATATGGGAGTATTTCAGGGTCATACCAACAAAAGAATCCGCACGCCTGTTCAACCTTCATTGAATTTATAATTAATCATAAATGCTTAGGCAAAGAAATTTTGGGAAACAACTAGAACAATAGCGATAACTTACCTCATAATTTTGACAATCGAAAAATCGCCAGCCATCATTTTTGTCGGTGTGTGTTGTTTGTTGATATGTTTTAATGCCACAAAAACACACTGGGTATTCATTGTGACGCGTGTTTCCTGAGCGTGACATATTGGTTGTGCTACTACTTGACGCAGTCATTGGGTTGTTTTTGTTTTAAGTTTGTAAAAAATAAAGTAATAAAATACACACAAAATCTATGTAGACAAGCGATGGTATGAAGATTAATTGTAATGGGGCTCAAAGACGTTAATTTCCTAACACAAGACATGCATGAATGACTGCAAAATCGTGAAAATTGGTTGCCAATTACTAGCCATCCAAGCTTTACAGATTACCCCACCATATCGATGTCTCCCGATGCCTCAACACTCATTAATTGAGCCCACTTATCACAACTTACAACCTACAATTAACCTAGACGTCCATTCCCTAGAGAGACCCACTACGAAGTCAAACACTCAAAATCAACTAACTAATCGTAAACACACAAAATGCAATAGGACAGCTCAATTTAGCACCAACATGCATAAAAACAAAGTACGATTATAAAAAGTATTTAAACATGCAACCAGGAGTTGATAATAGTATAGTGAGATAAGGGATAAAAGTGTAGTGAGAGGAGGTATAGGAGTTAATAAATGGTGTAGTGAGAATAGCGTAGTGAGAGGAGGGAATATACGAAAAGTTATGTCTATGTTTTCATGTTTAAAATAAAGTTTATTCAAAAATTTTAAACACTAGGACATAGATATAAAATGCGATCCTATTAGCAACAAATGAATTTCAAAGATGATCAAAAACGATTTTCAAAGGTCCGTAAAAGGTTAACATGAACACTTGGAGAAGAAAAAGACAAAACTGGTTTGAACACAATTAGCATCGAGGCAACAAGATATCAAATGGTCAGAATTAGTAGGGTTAAACACTTGGACAATGTGATGAACAAAATCGTAGCATTAGCATCGAAATTAGTTTCAAAATTGGTAAAGAAAATGAATTAAAGTAATGTAGATTATCTGAAGCCACAAACTCGTAGAACATCTAAAGTTAAATTATGTAGAACTGGTTCCAACATGTATTCTGGGAAAAAGAGGAGAGAAAACAAAGTCTTCTAACACCATGTAGAACAACAAGAGCACATGTATGATTTAAGAAATGATATAAATTATTCCAAAAAATAAAAGAGAAAACAAAGCCTCAATCTACATGATTTAAGCAATAACACAACAAGAGCACAAACTGGTTCCAAGAAATATGATCATTCTATAACATCCACACCAATGGTGATTATCAAAATATAAATATTTTTGTTCTTATTCTATGAAAAAAACAAGCACAAACCAAGAATTGAAAGGGATATGGTATGGAATATAATTTGGGACAAACATAACAGGATGGCAATTGATAGCAACAAACCGCAACAATCATAAACCAAGAACTAAAAGGGACATGGTATCGAGAGAGGCAAATAAAATGGGAGCCCACAACAATCTGTTCCAATAGGATGGCAATCGGCATCAACAAACACAATAATCAACACAAGTATGATCATCCTATAACATTCATAGTAAAGTAAAATGAATGGCAGTGACCAAATCGAAATCAACAAGCCAAAATTCCTAGTTTCGAGAATGATAGGACAATATAGAGATTAAATCAACCAATGGATGCAAACCTTAACCCTAATTTTAGGGTCAAACATCAACCCATAGTCTTGATATCATAGACCCACGAAATTTACAACAACAATATTGCCCAGATGACTAACACAAGAGGGGGGGTGAATTGAGTTGTATTTAAAAAAAATAACAATTATAAATCAAATATATAATATAAAATATAAACAAAATATGAAACAACAATAAATATAAAGAGTAAGGGTAAGAGAGAAGCAAACACAGTATGTTAACGAGGTTTGACCCCACTGCCTACGTCCTCGCCTCAAGCTACCCTTTGAAGATCCTCAAATCCACTATTCAATCTCCTTTAGGTGGAGATAAAAACCTATTACACCTTTGAGTAGCACCGCTCCAAAGAATCCGTGTAGAACACCCTCTACACTTCAAATCACCTCACATTTGGTGATTTAACTATTTTCCGTGTAGAACACCTTCTACACTTCCAATCACCTTACACTTGGTGATTTAACTATTCCCCGTGTAGAACACCTTCTACACACATAAGGATTATACACATCCTCTTACAAATACAAGAGTTGATAGTGGGTAGACTATCAAAATACACTCCTCAATGAGTGAGATATAAATAATACAGCGCAAACTATATCTCTCAAAATGAACAAGGGTTAAGGCTCAATGCTTAGGGAAGAGAGAATGAAAGTTTTGAATGAATGTTGTATGCTCTTGGTGTTGTGAATGTGAAGCTCTTAAATGATCTATTTATAGGCATATGAGACTTCATATTCAAATTTAAAAAGATTCACATGTCAAAGACATCATCATTCACTTTTCAAAAATTTCAAACCTAATTTTTTTACTTTTTGCATGTGACAAAAGGAGCACACTTTACTTTTCAAAAATTTCAAATCTAATCTTTTACTTTTTGCATATGACAAAAGGAGCACACTTTACTTTTCAAAATTTTCAAACAAAAACATCTACCTTTTGCATAAGTCAAGAAAAGTATCCATCATTTTTGAAAATATTTAAATAAAACATGCACATGTGAAAGATGACAATCAATCATCTTAATATTTTCAAAATTCAAACCTTTAATCATGTCATGCACATGTGAAAGATGACAATCAATCATCTTAATATTTTCAAAGTTCAAATCTTTAATCATGTCATGCACATGTGAAAGATGACAATCAATCATCTTTCAAAATTTTTAAATTTAATTTTCAAAATATTCATGCACATGTAGAAAATATATTTTATTGCTTTATGATAAAATATTAATTTTGAGCCTTAATCCTAATTTCGAATTTTTAAGAGATTTACAATATTATTCTATGATTTTAATGTGAACTTGTTCACTTCTTGCTCATACTTGCTTCCTTGATGTGCTTGATTCTATTGTGTGGATAACTTGAGTTTGAGACTCCTTTATTCTTTGAATTCATTTGTTATCATCAAAATCCATGTGTAGATTTACACGAAACTTGAAACCTTGAGTTCAACAATCTCCCCGTTTTTGATGATGACAAATATTTGATAGAACCTGAAACCTGTATTAATACTTAAGCTCCCCCTGAGAATGTGCGTTAGTTTTTCAAGTAAAAATATAAATATAATTCCAATCATATATAACAAGTTTAGCAATTTAAACAATATTAATGTTCTAGTTTGAAACTTCTCCCCCTTTTGGCATCATTAAAAAGGAATCATAATTAGATCAATAAGATATATTCCTGCAATAACCAATAGATAAATAAACGCTGTGTTAGTAGAGACTGTAGAGAATTCGGTGCGTAACCACACATGTTCGACAAAACCTGCAAAGGCTGGAGACCTAGTTTCGGTAATTCGGTGCGGAAGGAGATTTTGTAAAGAGCTGAATAATTGAAACCACCCGTGCCCGACAAAACCTGCAAAGGCTGGAGGCGTAGCTCTGGCAATTCGGTGCAGAGATTTGATCCACTTGATGTTGCTGAAAAATGAGATATTATCATGATTTGTAAGCTTGTCTTGTTCTTATTTCCGTTTCTATAAGAGCAATCTTTAGTTTTATCTATTTCGCATCAAGCTTTCTTCTCATCTTTGCAATTTGCTTGCATTCTCATTTTACAATTTTTCAATGGCTCATAGATTTCCCTTCAGTACTTCTCTTGATCAAGATTTGAGGTATCCTTCACCTCAGTCTCAATCTATTTCTGCATCTGTCGTGGGTGCCATGAAGCAACAAGAGACTGATTTAGCTAATAAATCAGATCATGACGCCATTTACGAGCTTGTGGGTCTCGAAACTCGATACTCATCATCTATCGTCGCATTTTCTGCTCGGTTGCAGTCCAAAACTTGCGAAATTGAGAAGTTTAGCGAGACTGTTTCTGTACTTCAACGACTTATTTATGAGTCAAACAAAAAAATAGTAGAGTTAAAGCAACAGAATAAGGATTTGAAATCATTGCTTACCTCTTCATTTCGATTGCCTAATCCTTTAGACAAGGATGGCATGATGATTTATGAGGAGCAAATGCATTTGAATGATGAGGCTAAACGTCTCAAGTTTCTGTAGGTCATTTAAGATAATGAAATAAAAGTATCTAGTAAATATCCATGGCATGCATCATTCCTATTTCTCTTCTAATCATGCATAGTTTATCTTCTGGTAGGGGTTTTGTGAAAATGTCTGCCAATTGATCATGTGTACTAGTGAATTCTAATACAATATCGCCCTTCTGCACATGATCTCTAAGAAAATGATATCTAATTTCAATATGTTTGGTCCGAGAATGTTGTATTGGATTCTTTAAAAGATTTATAGCACTTGTATTATCACATTTGATTGGAATACGATTGTATATAAGTTTAAAATCCTCAAGTTGTTGCTTCATGTAAAGAACTTGAGCACAACAACTACCCGCAGCAACATATTCTGCCTCAGCAGTAGATAGTGCAACAAAATTTTATTTTTTACTAAACCAAGAAACTAGTGCACGACCTAAGAAGTGACATGCTCCACTAGTGCTTTTTCGATCTATTTTACAGCCAGCATAATCTACATCTGTATAGCTGATTAGATCGAAAGATGTGTGCTTAGGGTACCATAACCCTAAGTTAATTGTACCACTAAGATATCTAAGAATGCGTTTAACTGCAATTAAATGTGATTCTTTTGGAGATGATTGAAAGCGTGCACATAAGCACACACTAAACATAATATCTAGTCTACTGGCTGTCAAATATAATAGGTTACCAATCATACCTCGATATACCTTCGAGTCAACTGGTTTACCGGTTTCATCTTTATCAAGTTTAGTGGATGGGCTCATTGGTGTTCCAGTTTCCTTAGCACCTTCCATCCCAAACTTCTTCAGCAATTCCTTAATATATTTCGATTGATTGATGAATGTCCCACTTTTTGCTTGCTTAATTTGTAATCCGAGAAAGAATGTAAGCTCTCCCATCATGCTCATTTCAAATTCATCCTGCATAGTCTTAGCAAAAACTTGGCACATATTTTCATTAGTAGCACCGAATATTATATCATCAACATAAATCTGAATCAAAAGAATATCATCATTTTCGTATTTAATGAAAAGAGTTGTATCATTTTTTCCTCTTGAAAAGCCTTTTTCAATCAAGAAACCACTAAGTCTCTCGTACCACGCTCTAGGAGCTTGTTTGAGTCCATATAGTGCTTTTGTGAGTTTGAAAACATGATTTGGAGAAATATGATTTTCAAAACCTGGAGGTTGCTCAACATATACCTCTTCATTTATAAAACCGTTTAAGAAAACACTTTTAACATCCATTTGAAAAAGTTTGAAATCTTTATAACAAGTATATGCAAGTAGCATTTGAATAGTTTCTAATATTGCGACTGGTGCATATGTCTTATCATAATCGATTCCTTCTTCTTGATTGAAACCTTGAGCTACAAGTCGAGCCTTATTTCTAGTAATGACTCCGGACTCATCTTTCTTGTTTCTAAAAACCCATTTTGTTCCAATAATAGTATGATTTTTGGGTCTAGGAACAAGTGTCCAAACATCATTTCTTTCAAATTGATTAAGCTCTTCTTGCATAACTAGAATCCAAGATTCATCAAGAAGTGCTTCATCAATATTTTTAGGTTCAATCTGAGATAGAAAAGCAGTATGATTGCAAATATTTCTAAGAGATAATCGAGTGCTTACACCTCGTGAAGGTTCCCCCAGAATTTGTTCCACTGGATGATCTTTCACAAATTTCCACTGTTTGGTTGCATCTTGTATTAAATTTTGATGATCTTTCCTGATATCTCCATGTTGGACTTCTCTATTGTGTTCTCTTTGTTGAGATTGAGACTTTCCGTATTATTTATATCTCATTTTTCTTCATCAATAGATTTCTTGGAGAGTAGAGAATTAGATTCATCAAATACTATATGCATAGATTCTTGTACAGTCAAAGTCTTTTTATTGAATACTCTATAAGCTTTACTATTAGTAGAATACCCGAGAAAGATACCTTCATCAGATTTTGCATCAAACTTGCCTAAATTATCCCTGTCATTTAAAATAAAACATTTGCATCCAAATACATGAAAGTAACTAATGTTGGGCTTTTTCTCATTCCAAAACTCATAGGGGGTTTTATCTAATTTAGACCTTAGCATAACTCTATTTATAACATAACATGCAGTACTTACCGTTTCAGCCCAAAAATAACTAAGCAAGTTGTTCTTATTGAGTATTGTTCTTGCCATCTCTTGAAGAGATCTATTTTTCCTTTCTACTACCCCATTTTGTTGAGGAGTTCGAGGAGCAAAAAAATTATGCACAAAATCATTTTCATCACAAAATGTTTCAATATTTTTATTAACAAACTCTTTTCCCCTATCACTTCGGATACTTGAAATAGTATGACCATTTTCATTTTGAATTCTCTTGCATAACTTGGTAAAAGCATTATGTGCCTCATCTTTATGAATAAGAAAGATGACCCAAGTATATCTAGAGAAATCATCAACAATAACAAATGCATAATATTTTCCTCCTAAACTTGCAACTCTATTTGGTCCAAAAAGATCCATGTGTATCAGTTGCAGTGGTCTAGTAGTGGAAATATGTTTCTTGATTTTAAAAGAAGTTTTTGTTTGTTTACCAAATTGGCATGCATCACAAATTTTGTCTTTAAGAAAATTTGGCTTTGGTAAACCTCTGACAAGATCATTTTTTGAAAGTTTGGAAATAAGTTCTATATTGGCATGACCTAGTCTTCTATGCCATAACCAATTAGTTTCATTTTGAGCTGAAAAACAAATCGCATCTTGTGAAGTAATTTTTTCAAAATCAATTGTATAAATATTGTTACTTCTAAAAGCAATAAAACAAATATTACAATCATAATCATTCAATATAATGCACTTATCCAGTTTGAAAGTAACTGTAAATCCTTTATCACATAATTGACTTATGCTTAAAAGATTATATTTTAAACTTTCAACAAGTAGAATATCTTCAATTATAAGAGAAGACTCATTACCAATTTTACCTATTCCCACGATCTTCCCTTTCGAGTTGTCTCCAAATGTCACGTGTCCTTCTTCTTTAGATCTAAGATCAAAGAACTTAGTCTTGTCTCCCGTCATGTGTCTTGAACATCCACTATCTAAAAACCATTTATTTTTGTTCATGGAAGACTTCATGCACACCTATAAAAACAATTAAAATGATTTTTCTTGGTACCCAAGTTCTTTGGGTCCTTTATTTATTAGTATTAGAAGAAACAAGATTTTTAGGTACCCATATGGCCCTAATAGTCATTGTATGTTTTCTTATAATAGGACAAGCAAAATAATTATGACCATTTCTATTACAAAAATTGTAAATAGCATGTGACATATATGAAGAACTTGAGTGATTATAATAGTATCTTTTTTTAACAAAATTATTTTTATGAAAAGAATTTTGAATATTAGACTTTGATTTAGAAGGATTATCAAAGAAGTTTTTATAAGGTTTGTATTTTTATTTTGGCATATATCCCAAGCCTGACTTATCAAAAACACATCTTTGACTACCAAGAAATTTTTCAAAATTTCTTTTTCCATTCGTAAATTTTTCAATAATATTTTCTAAATCAGTTTTCTTTTTATTCAACTCAAAATTTTCATCTTTCAAAACAATACTTTCTTTTCTTAAAATATCAATTTCGTTTGTTAAAGAAGAATTTTTCTTTTTCAAAACAGTATACTTGATACCCAATTTTTCAAATTCCTCATATACCTCTTCTAAAATATTTTGCAATTTTTCATATGAAGGATCTTCAATATTATCAAGATTTGTTACCTCAATGTCATCTTTAGCCATAAGACAAAGATTTGCTGATTCTCCATTGCTTGCTTCACTATCTGAGTTACTTGAATCATCATCCCATGTAGTTTTCATTACTTTTTTGCCTTTGTTTCGATCTTTCTTTAGCAGAGGACAATCTGACTTGATATGACCAGATTTATTGCATTTATAACAAATTAAAGTGTCATTTTTATCTGAATCTTTCTTAGAAAACTTTTTGAAGGATTTCCTTGGAGGAGTTTTATTTTTCTTTCAGAACCTCTGAATTCTTCTTGTTATCATCGCAACTTCTTCATCTTTGTCGTCATTTTCCTCATCTTCATCACTTTCACTTTCATGTGGAACAGCTTTAAGTGCCAAGCTCTTCTTTGACTTTCCTTCTTCTTCTCATCTTTTCAATGTGTACTCATGGGTGATAAGTGACCCGATGAGTTCATTCACTTCGAGCTTCTTGAGGTCTCTAACTTCAAGAATCGCTATCACTTTTGATTCCCAACGTTTTGGTAGACAGTTGAGAATTTTTCTTACTATCTCCACTTTGGAATAAACTTTGCCAAGAGCTGTCGAGCTGTTTATGATGTTAGTAAAACGAGTGTACATACTAGAAATAGATTCATCATCATTCATTTTAAACATTTCATATTCATGAGTAAGAATATAAATTTTTGATTCCTTGACTTGAAAAGTTTCTTCATAAATAACTTCCAAGTTATCCCAAATTTCCTTTACTGTAGCACAAGTCATTACTCTATTAAATTCATTACCATTGAGAGCATTATATAATAAATTCATAGCAGTTAATTCAAAGTATAAAGTCTATCGTCTTCACGATTAAACTCTTCTTTTTCCTTTTTGACCTTTACTCCATCAACTACTTTTGTTGGAATATAAGGTCCATTTACAATGCATTTCCAGATTTCTCGACCTTGAGCCTAAAGGAATATTCTCATTCTAACTTTCCAGAATGAGTAATTGTCTCCGCAAAAGAGTGGAGGCCGACTGCTAGATTGACCTTCACCAAATGAAGCTGCAATGTTAGCCATAAGATCTTAACTCAAAAGATAGTTAATCTTATAATAGAGCTCTAGCTCTGATACCAATTGTTACTGACCATAGGCCGCACCTATGTCACCTAACAACTGTACCTACCAGACTAGCCGGCCACCGTCTCTACCGGTGCACCGTCACCCATGGTTGGAGAATCTTGCTTTGGTGACACAGTCACAAGCGAGAATTCCCATGAGTGATCTGCCTGTATGAACAGTACATGTCAATTAGCTCCGATACCAATTGTTGCCCAGATGACTAACACAAGAGGGGGGTGAATTGAGTTGTATTTAAAAAAAATAACAATTATAAATCAAATATATAATATAAAATATAAATAAAACATGAAACAACAATAAATATAAAGAGTAAGGGTAAGAGAGAAGCAAACACAGTATGTTAACGAGGTTCAGCCCCACTGCCTACATCTTCGCCTCAAGCTACCCCTTGAGAATCTCCAAATCCACTATTCAATCTCTTTTAGGTGGAGATAAAAACCTATTACACCTTTGAGCAGCACCGCTTCAAAGAATCCGTGTAGAACACCCTCTACACTTCAAATCACCTCACACTTGGTGATTTAACTATTCTCCGTGTAGAACACCTTCTACACTTCCAATCACCTTACATTTGGTGATTTAACTATTCCTCGTGTAGAACACCTTCTACACACACAAGGGTTATACGCACCCTCTTATAAATACAAGAGTTGATAGTGGGTAGACTATCAAAATACACTCCTCAATGAGTGAGATAGAAACAATACAGCGCAAACTATATCTCTCAAAATGAACAAGGGTTAAGGCTCAATGCTTAGAGAAGAGAGAATGAAAGCTTTGAATAAATGTTGTATGCTCTTGGTGTTGTGAATGTGAAGCTCTCAAATGATCTATTTATAGGCATATGAGACTTCATATTCAAATTTAAAAAGATTTATATATCAAAAACATCATCATTCACTTTTCAAAAATTTCAAACCTAATCTTTTTACTTTTTGCATGTGACAAAAGGAGCACACTTTACTTTTCAAAAATTTCAAATCTAATCTTTTACTTTTTGCATATGACAAAAGGAGCACACTTTACTTTTCAAAATTTTCAAACAAAAACATCTACCTTTTGCATAAGTCAAGAAAAATATCTATCACTTTTGAAAATATTTAAATAAAACATGCACATGTGAAAGATGACAATTAATCATCTTAATATTTTCAAAATTCAAACCTTTAATCATGTCATGCACATGTGAAAGATGACAATCAATCATCTTTCAAAATTTTCAAATTTAATTTTCAAAATATTCATGCACATGTGGAAAATATATTTTACTGCTTTATGATAAAATATTAATTTTGAGTCTTAATCCTAATTTCGAATTTTTAAGAGATTTACAATATTATTCTATAATTTTAATGTGAACTTGTTCCCTTCTTGCTCATACTTATTTCCTTGATGTGCTTGATTCTATTGTGTGGACAACTTGAGCTTGAGACTTCTTTATTATTTGAATTCATTTGTTATCATCAAAATCCATGTGTAGATTTACACGAAACTTGAAACATTGAGTTCAACAAACAATAGCTAAAATTTACAAAAATATTAACCCAATCTGCAAGGGAACAAGTCGAAATGGAAGAGACCCAGGAAATCCCATGAAATCGAGGAGATTGGTAACTCCAAAATCAACCCAATCAACAACAATATAAACCCTAGAACAAACCAAAATCAACTATTGTTAAAGGAATGGAAGGGTTTGGCGTAACCCTAGAGAGGGCTTGAAAATCGCAGACCATGAAAAATGGGGTTGCTTTGATCTTACCGGCACAAAATCAAGTGGAAGTGAGGAAGAAATTGCCGACGATGGAGCACATGAACGAAGATAAGAAGGAGATAGGCCGCATTGGAGAGGGCTCGAGAGAGTGAGAGATGGCGCGAGGGTTGCAAAGCCATTGAGATTAACCATGAACAGTCATCTCCCATATATGGGAGACGACTTTTCATTAGGTCATCCACCAAGTTAAAATGAGAGACTAGATGTGGGGGATAAAATGACTTAAAAACTATTTTAATTTCTAAATAATAATCCAAATAGTAGTATGAGAGGCCAAATGTGAGTGCTCTAACCTGAATAAGCCTCAATGGGCTTGCGTATGAATTTTGAAAATAAATTATATCAATCAATCTTAATCTGACTTATTATTTTGTTTCAATTTAAACCTTTCTTTTCTTCTAATTGAAGCTCTTATTACTTTATGTATTTACCAAAGAAAGTTGATGAATTTAATCGATTTATTGAAATACCTATGATCTGTTCTTAATTATATATTAAAAGGGAAAAAAAAGAACAATTTGCGTTAAAAGTTGAAAAGATAGATCGTGCGTAATTACAGTTCCGGTCAAATTATTGAGTCATTGAGATTCAAGATAATTAAATGTTTTTTTTTTTTTTTGTTATAATCAAGATAACTAAGGTTTCATTTCAGGTATGAATAATGATTTATGTAAGTTATAATTATGTAGGCATTACACAAATCTTATGTAAAAAATAGATCCTATAAGAAAAATAATTTTTTATGCATTTTATGTAGAATTTACCTTTTTTTTTTTTAAAGTATCTTCGAAACATGTTGACAAGATTGTGCTACGCGTCACTTCTTTTAAAGAAAGAGAAGAGAAGGGGAGAGCTTTCCTCCCCTAGAATCGCACCTTTCTTCTACTCAAACATTTTGGGTGGCTTGCACGCAACCGTTGTGGTCACTTGACTTTTAAGCCAATTGGCGCACTGGATATTTGAAAGGGAAATTATCAAAATTTATTTATTAGATAAATCATAAATTTACATCTATACTTTATACATGCAGGGATATTATATCAACCATTACTTCTTAAATTAATTAGCATCTATTTTATTTCGTGACTGTTTCGATATTCATTACAGTTAATATTTTTTTATCGGCAAACGCCGTAGCAATAACATTCTACTTAAATAAAGATTCGACCTCATCTGATATAGAAAAATAGGACTCAATCTTAGATAAATGTCTAAGAGACAATTTCTTTTATTAAATAAAAAAAAATAAGATAGATGTACAAAGAGATGGATTACAATTTGAGACAACGTATGAGACAACGTATGAGACAACGTATATGAGACAACGTATATAAATAAAATAGATTTCAAAATATGAGACAACGTATAAAGATAATACACTTATCTTTTTTCAACTACAAAAGTCAGATTCTAAAGATCTAATGGTGGTGATTTCGATAATCTGATGCATGTAGTAAGAAGAATTGCAAGAAGGAGTAGCACACGAGGACTATGTGTAGTTGTAAGTGGCATGTGAGGATTACGCGCAATGATTTTCATAAGATTGTTATTATATTTGGAACGATTCGTGGTCTCGAAATCTTCTTATGCCTTGAGAGTTTGCCTTTAGAAATTCCGTCGATATAAAAGATAATTGGCGCACTTGTTTAAATGGATATTTTATTCATATTTTAATTATTATTTGTAATATAAAATTAAAAATTAAAAATTAAAAAAGCAAATAATATTAAGGTCCTATTTGGATAGTAAAAATATCTCATTTCATCTTATCTTATTTCATTATTACAATTTTCTCAAATTCTCAAATCTCAAAATAATAATATTCTAACAATAATTTGTTCATTTTCAATTTTCATTTAAAATTATTTCATTTTATTTCACTATCCTAACTACATATAAATTACAAAAAAAGTTTTAACCATAACTAAATTCAATAAAAAGTAAAATTACAAGACGTTACTTCATAAGTTAAATTATATAAATGACATTTATTATTATGAATTTATTGGAGCACTCCTAATGTCTTATATATAATACAAAAAATGTAAATTATTTAAAAAATTATTCATAAAATGAGTTTCATCTGATTATGTAAAAGAACATATAAAATACAAATTGCTACAATAATCCTCTACATGTAGCGGGTTACTATTCATCCTTCAAAGATTTTTTTTAATTATTTATACTTCATTTACTCCTTCATTTTTATTTACTTTTACTTTTACATTTCAATACAAATTCTTTTTATTGTTCATTATTTAAAACACCTCTACTTTATTTTATTTTTAAAATATCTTGGAAATATTATTTATCTAATTTTTTCATATTTTAATTTTGTTTTTAATTTTATTGGAATATTATAAATTTATTGGTAGAAAAGAAAAGAAGAATGAGATGATGGGGTATGTTTTAAGGGAGATAAGTGTTCTATCTAGTGTTTTGAATATCGTATCGGTGGGTATACCAGATATGACACTGGAATAAAATATTTCGATACTGATATTTTTTCGTATACTGTTTCAGAATACTTTATATATAAATAAATTATATATATAAATATATAAATTATATTTTAGAATAATAGTCAATATATGAATAATTATATATATGTAATTAGTCTAGTATGAATTGAGGTAAAAAAATAGCAAAAAATTTAAAAAGAAGTGAATGACCGAATTCGATACGATCGGTACGAGGCCGGTATGACCGAAATACCATCCAGTACGAAATAGCCTTCTAAACTATACTAAAAGACTGCCCGGTACGACATATTACAGCCGATCGATATTAAAAATTATATTTCTATTTATAGAGAGATCACACAAAAAAGAACTTGTAAATTTACGTTATTGACGTGGAATATTAGATCTACTTCAAAATGAAAAGAGATTTACAATTTAATATTTTAGGGTACATCATGTTTGTTTATAAAATTACTTTAATAAAATTTATGTATAGAGAAAGCATGTCTCTTTTAGTAGTAACTAATGATGATAAAATTGGGGGATTTATATAGGGAGTTATTATTAGTGAAAAATAAAAATGGTTGTAATCTTTATGTGAAAGTTACTGTCTGTTATCTTCTTGAGGATTTGAAAACTGGTGTATAAGCTTTTAAGCAGTGGTTTTACACCAACTTTTAATTTGTAAACACGAAGTTTTCGCCTTAGCAGAGGTTTTCATCATGCATTTTGTCGCTACAATAGATCTCTAGTAAGGCGACATTTTCATTTCTAGCGGCGATACAAATACATGTTCATTTTGCCTTTGGAATTTTCATTCCCAACTTGCTCTTAAACCCATTAAAAAATAACCAAAGGATTGAATTAAGAAAATCTTGGGGGTAATTTGCAAGTAGCGATAGTACGACACAGCACCAAAAGAAGGATGAAGTACAAAGTTACGAACTGCACCGGTCAGTACTCTAAAAACCGATGATGCACCTTCACAAAATCTATCATCGTAGTCTCTCTCTTCTTGCTCTCTCCGTCTCTAATCGCTCCCCTCCCTTTTCCCCTTCCTCTCTCTCCCTCTCTCCTCCTGCATTCCTCGGTCTCCGTCCCTTTAGAAACGCCTTTTCTTCCCTCAAAACCGCCTCCACCATGGCCGCCTCTCGATTCACCAATCTCGTCCCCATCAACGCTTTGGCCGGTGAAGATAACGGTGGAGGAGCCTCCAACGGCGCCGTATCTTCTTCTTCCAATACTGCTCCGAATGGAAATGAAGGTAATTTGAAATAGAACTTAGAAAACGGGCTTTTGGTTACTTGCTTTCGTTTCACTTTTTTAAGCAGTGGAATTGTTTCCGGGATGATGAGAATTTGTTTAGTCAATTAAAGAATATTTTTTTTTGGTAAACACAAGAGCTTTTAACTTGAGAATCTTTCTTGCTATACTGATTGTGGAAGCGATTTTTGTTTTTTTAGTTTCTAATTCCTTGAGTTTGATGATTTAATTTGTAACTTTCTCCCGCTCGCAGTCCCGTTGAACTTTTATTTCTTGCATTCTCAACTAGTCTTGTTACTATATTGCAATGGAATCCAATTGATTGTTCTGTATCAACTATCAAGTTTGACTTTAACGTTGCGTTTGGATGAAGTGAGCTTAAGTTGAGTTGAATTCTTTTATAATAGTAGTTAGTTGAGATGATTGAGTGAGTTTAGTGGATCCACTTGAATGATTTTAAAGTGTGTTTGGATAGTTAGATGAATTTAGATAAATTTATGTAGGAAGATACGAAATTGTGGGACCACATAAAATTTGTCCCCTCAAGCCCGTGATCTGCAGGGAAGAAAAAAGAAAAAATTGCGTAATCTTCTTGTCGCCGAACTCTGAGAGAGAGAGAGAGAGAGAGGAAAAGAAAAAAAGCCCTGCAGGCTACAGTGACATGCTACAGTGTAATGTGATGTGCTGATTGTTATAGTGACGTGCTACAGTGACTTAGTTTACCGAACTCACTTTAAAGTATGTTTAATTTGTGTGTTTGGATGATGAAATGAGTTTAAAGTAGAGTATACCTTAATCACTTTGACAACCAAACTAGGCTAAACGAACTTTGCAAGGAATGCTCCTTGTTGTATGTGTAGATGATGATTGTATCTAAAGTGGCTGACTTGTATTTTGGATTCAAATTATGCAGAAGAGTCGACACTGGGAGTTGGATATTGTCTTCCTCCACCGGAGATCAAGGACATTGTGGATGCTCCTCCGCTTCCTGCATTGTCATTCTCGCCACATAGGGATAAGATACTGTTGCTTAAGCGGAGAGCTTTGCCTCCGTTGGCAGAACTAGCAAGACCGGAGGAAAAGTTGGCTGGTATTCGTATTGATGGAAGATATAATACTAGGAGTCGGATGTCATTCTATACGGGTATCGGAATTCATCAGTTAATGCCTGACGGTACCCTAGGGCCAGAGAAAGAGGTATATGGTTACCCTGATGGTGCGAAGATCAATTTTGTTACGTGGTCACTTGATGGTCAGCATTTGGCATTCAGCATCCGAGTTGATGAGGAAGAAAACACTAGTAGTAAGCTTACAGTATGGGTTGCTGATGTGGAGACTGGGAATGCTAGACCTTTGTTTCAGTCTCCCAATATCCATCTAAATGCGGTTTTTGACAATTTTGTTTGGGTGAACAATTCTACTCTGTTAGTTTCCACCATCCCCTTATCCCGTGGAGCCCCCCCACGTAAACCTTTGGTTCCCCCTGGCCCAAAGATACAATCCAATGAGCAGAAAAACATTATTCAAGTTAGGACTTTCCAGGATTTGCTTAAAGATGAATATGATGAGGATTTGTTTGACTACTATACAACTACACAACTTGTATTGGCTTCTGTGGATGGGACAGTGAAGGATCTTGGCCCACCAGCTGTGTATACATCAATGGATCCCTCCCCAGATGGGAAGTACCTTTTGATTAGTTCAATTCACAGACCATACTCTTTCATTGTACCGTGCGGAAGATTT
Organism: Platycarya strobilacea; assembly: GCA_036898215.1. NCBI lineage: Eukaryota > Viridiplantae > Streptophyta > Magnoliopsida > Fagales > Juglandaceae > Platycarya > Platycarya strobilacea. Next base: position 18,696,777 of record CM072555.1, on the reverse strand, counting down.
CCTAAGAAGGTTGATTTGTGGACAACTGATGGGAAGTTTGTTAGGGAACTCTGTGATTTGCCACTTGCTGAGGACATTCCCATTGCATCCAATAGTGTGCGAAAAGGGATGCGCTCTATCAATTGGAGAGCAGATAAGCCATCAACAGTCTACTGGTACATATCTGAAATTCTATTAGTGTGTCTGGGAAAAATAGCTGTACCATTTTGTGTTCCCACTTTATTTGGTAATTGCAGATTATGAAGTAAAATCAGCAGGATATCGTTTAGTGTTGTAAAAATAATGCAGAACAAGTTACAGGGATTTGTTCCACATCATTGTTAACATTCAGCTGCTTGTTTCACTTAAAAAGTGATTGGGTTTTTATTTTACTTCTAAAAAATGTTTGGATTCCAACTGACTGTTTTGAGTTTTTTTCTAGGGTAGAGACACAAGATGGAGGTGATGCAAAAGTGGAAGTTTCGCCACGTGATATAGTTTATACACAGCCTGCTGAGCCGCTAGATGGTGAACAGCCGGCGATCTTACACCAACTTGATCTTCGTTATGGGTATGAATATGAGCTACATAGTTGATGTTTTATCCACGGTTATCTTCTCACAAATATCTGAAGCTGAAGTTGCTGGAAGAATTCTGACATTATTTGACCTATGTTTTATTTATATGGCTATGGTGTTTATCAAGAACTTGTTTTAGAAGACTTGCCAACCTCAAGAAGGTACTAACATAGCATGGATATGTGATGATAGGTTTAGTACTTATTGGAGATGTATTATGGTCCACATCAGTTAACTCAACTAGTCCATAGTTATGTGTAAGTTTGCATGTGTTTGATAATGCCTTAACCAGTCATATAGGAAGTAATTTGATAACCTTACATCGGCCGCTCATTCATGTCAAATCGTGGACCTTTACACTTTCTGCCCAGGATAGTTGCTTGATGGTGTTTGTATGTAACTATACTATTGATGCGATGCCTTAGGCAATTATTTTATTCCTAGACTTCTGGATCTTATAATACCCACCAAATCCAATGTATGGTCAAATGCTAGGGATAGTTGCCTTTCATGTCCATAGTCAAAGTTTCTGTTGGGCATGATAAACACAAAATATGCAATCTTAAAGCTATCTGTCCCCTTTTTTTCAATGTACGTTACCTTTTTTATTACTACAGAGGCATTTCTTGGTGTGATGATTCGCTGGCTCTAGTTTATGAATCTTGGTACAAAACAAGGCGAGTAAGAACATGGGTGGTTTCTCCTGGATCTGAGGATTCTAGTCCGCGTATTCTATTTGATAGATCATCAGAAGATGTATACTCGGATCCTGGCTCTCCAATGCTGCGGAGAACTCCCAACGGAACTTATGTGATTGCAAAGGTAAGTAAGGAAAATGATGAAAGCACATATCTTTTACTGAACGGAAGTGGTGCTACACCTGAAGGGAACATTCCATTCCTTGATCTGTTTGACATGTAAGTTTCTTAATAGTGGCATTTTCCTTTCCAAATGTTCATTGTTGCTGCCATAGGGTTCTAAACCAAATACTAACAGAAATACAGGCAACAAAGAACGAATATGGCAGAGTGACAAAGAAAAGTATTATGAGACTGTTCTTGCTTTGATGTCTGATCAGAAAGAAGGGGATTTGCGTCTTGATCAGTTGAAAATACTGACTTCCAAAGAGTCAAAAACTGAAAACACCCAGTACTACATCCTGATCTGGCCAGATAAACAAGCATGTCAAATCACGAATTTCCCTCATCCCTACCCACAACTTGCATCATTGCAGAAAGAGATGATTAGGTATCAGAGAAAAGATGGGGTTCAACTTACTGCAACGTTATATTTGCCACCAGGTTATGATCCATCAAAAGATGGCCCTCTTCCATGCCTGATTTGGTCTTATCCTGGAGAATTTAAAAGCAAAGATGCTGCTGGACAAGTTCGTGGTTCTCCTAATGAATTTGCTGGCATAGGTCCTACATCACCCCTCCTTTGGCTGGCTAGAAGGCATGATTTATCCCCATTTTTTGCTTATACTCTCTTTGGGTGTCTTTGGCGTGTCATCATTATTCTCTTTCCCATTGCTTCCATTGAGTTTCTGGTTTGTTGTGAACATGATATACCAATTTCTGATTGCTCAAATACGTGCAGGTTTGCAATTCTATCAGGACCAACAATTCCTATTATTGGCGAGGGCAATGAGGAGGCAAATGACAGGTAAATTGATTGAATGTTTTCAAGAATATACAAATAATTTTAAAGACATGGGATTCCATCCTAATCATATGATAAGATAAAATGCCTTTATGCGCTCATTAGAATTTTCATATGATTGATGACAAGGAAATTCATCATATTTTTAACCAAGTAAAAGAAAATGCGTGAAGCACATTCCTTAACAACGGTGGCAAGTTTGTGAGAAGGAAGTCTTATAAAGCATGTTTGGGATTGAGGTGGGTAATATAGCTTCTAGCTTAAGGCTTATAGTAGTGCTTAAAGTAGTAAGCAATATTATTAAAAAGTTATTTACTGTTTGAAAACCATACGTCTAAAGCCTTTTAGACTTGTTACACCTGTTTGGAAACAAATAAAAAAAAAGCTTTTTGAGAAATGACATTAAAGGTCATTTGATTATTTAAAGATGGGAAACTGCTATCTATTCTTACAATTTTATTACATAATGATCGTGCTGATGTGTCAGCTACTGAAAATGATAAAAAGAGTTTATTGTAACTGGCTTTGATGCCTCTTAATTTATTAATAAGATCTTTTAATTATCAAAAAAAAAAAAATGATAAAAAGTTTAAAATTCAAGTTAAAGTAGAAAATGCTGATAAAATGGGATTGTCACTCAATATGATAAGGCAAGGGCAAAGCTGTAACTATTTGGAAGTCATATGGGTATTTTCACCTATTGATTTTTTGAAAGTGTAACTATATCCTGAAAAATGCAGAAAAGTATGCTTGAGGAAAAGTATTAATTCAGGAATGGACTTTTCAGCTTTTCCTCAAACATTTTTATTTTTAAAACATGTTAAAAAGTTCTTTAATATGAATCAATCAAACAACATAATTTTATCATTAAAATGCTTTTAAATCTACTTAAACACTTTTTCAAGACTTGTTTTTAAGTCTATTTAAGCAGTTTTTAAGACTCTTAACACAACTCCAAATAGATCCTAAGGCTTTGTTTGGTTACATAGATGAAATGAGATGCGATAAAAGTTGAAAGTTGAAGAAAATATTGTTAAGAATATAATTTTTTAATATAATTTTTGTTTTGAAATTTGAAAAAGTTGAATTATTTATTATATTGTGTGGGAGTTTGGCAAAGTTATAATGATTATATTGAGATCTCATCTCATCTACCAAAATAAACCAAACCAAACCAAACCAAACCAGGCAAGTGAGTATGAAAAAACTTTTGCTGCAGTGGGAAAGTGAAAACTGAAATCTTTCTTTCTCACCGTTCTAACTAAATAAAAAATTATGACCATTAAAGGCTTGATCTTTCTCACCAAGAGACGCACTCTAAACTTAGTATGAGAAAGCCCTTGTAGAGAGTGATTTGGAATGAGGTGAGAAGTTAGATTTTTCTGTTTCTAGCATCCACCTCACCCCATGTGCACCACCACCATTTCCCTCATCCTCTTTATGCCCAGTCCCACCATCATCTGTCCATTTCCATTGACACTTGAACCACGTGCCGTGTATGCTGCAGTCGGGATTATTTTTTCGTCTGTTCTTTAAGGAATGACTCTCGCATCTATCCTCATTAAACATGGGATCCCTTGGCCTTTTTGTCGGGAGTTGCCATTTGTTCTGCTCCCCAACTTGAGGGAGTGGAGATATTTAGCATGGTCCTTTCACGGTGTTTAAGCTAATGGATGTGACCAATTTGTTAAACTCTAATTCCCAGTTTTTGTCTTTTGTTGGAACAAATGTTATTGGGCATTTGTTCGGCTCCACCCCCATTTTGCGCCTTTATTATACTATGATGTTATCTTGCCTGGGAAAAAAAACTGACAACCTTTATTTACATCCCGAGTCTCATGAGCTTTCATAGAAAGCTTGGTCGTGTATGATTTTCTTTTCCAGCTATTTGAAGTTTCGATTAAAAAAAAAAAACCAGTGTTAACTTCTAGCTTTATGATCTCCATATGAAATATTTTGAGTAGGTATGTAGAGCAATTGGTTGCGAGTGCGGAGGCTGCAGTCCAGGAAGTTATCCAACGTGGAGTAAGCTGATTCTTTTTTTAATAAACATTTTGTTTTTGTAATTCGAGTGTGAACTTTTGATCCAAAGCATTCAAATGCTTCCCTTGTTAAGGTGGCTCATCCAAACAAAATCTCTCTTGGGGGACATTCCTATGGTGCATTCATGACTGCAAATCTCTTAGCACATGCCCCTCATCTTTTCTGTTGTGGAATTGCTCGCTCTGGTGCTTACAACAGAACACTTACTCCTTTTGGTTTTCAGGTAGGACACTGATGGCATATATTTTTAACTCAACTAACTAGGTGCTTGTGGTTGAACCGTTTCTTTGCCCCTAGTGTATATCTAAATTCTTGATGGTCTAGTGACTTCTTAGCTCTATCTGTGTAGAATGAAGACAGAACTCTTTGGGAGGCCAGGACCACTTATGTGGAGATGAGTCCTTTCATGTCAGCTAATAAGATTAAGAAGCCAATATTGCTCATCCATGGAGAAGAAGACAACAATCCTGGAACTTTAACGATGCAGGTAAAACAGGAAAAGAGAAATCTTTCTTTTCCTTTTTAATTTGTTGTCATTCATGTTTGGTTCAACATTTTTCTTGCAATTCTATTAAGAAATTAGAATTGAATCATCCACGCTTCCTTAATGGATTTTTAACTGATTAATATCTTAAATTTACTTTTTCTTAGTGCTGAGATTGAACCTATTCTGTGGCTAGCTCTTTTTTTGTTTACGTACTTTTTTGCTTGCCACTTCTTTTTTGTTCCCATTTTACATGCACTTTTAATTTTGTATTTGGTATTCCCTGCAGTCTGATCGTTTCTTCAATGCTCTGAAAGGTCATGGTGCCCTTTGTCGCCTAGTGATTCTTCCATTTGAGAGCCATGGATATGCCTCACGGGAGAGTATCATGCATGTCCTCTGGGAAACTGATAGATGGCTACAGAAATATTGTGTGTCAAATAATTCTGATGTAAATGCAGATGTTGATCTCACATCTAAAAATGATTCAAGCGAAGGAGCTACTGATTCCAAAAGTGAAGCAGCTGCTGCTAGTGGAGGCGGTGGTCCAGAGGCACCACATTTAGAATGTGAAGAACATCATCCAAGGTCATCATTATGGTAATTTCTTGAAATATATATGGAGTAAGAAGAATATATTTAGACAACAAAAGTAAGATAACAAAACTTGATAATTACCTTCCAAGGCCACGATTCTTCTCTGACGTCATTGTCAAGTTCATCTGTAAAAAGATCCCACCAAATATTATTTGCCAATTTATTCGATCTTGGCTACCCTTATCTCTCAAATATGTTGCGAGTTGTCAGTTGAGTTTTCAAGTCGTGTAAAATGTAGAGGAATGCCTCCACTTGTTTAACTCTGGATTTCAATAATTTGTAGCCAATTGCATGATAATAATTTGCCATAAGCCTCAAATGTGGTAGGATTGCAAATAGTTTTATTCTAGTCCAAATTTGTTTAACCATGGCTCTTACTTAATTCCTTGAACTATGAGGTGTAGATTAAATTGCCAATCATTGGCCACCGGGTGGTAAAGCTGGAGCATGAATATGTTATATGGTGTACAAATTGTTGTCGCGGCTTGGGAACAGTGCAGACGGACATCAATTTTATGTTTTTAAACTCTAGTCTTCAACTCACATTTGAAACACAAAATGTCATTTGATCCAAGCTTCAAGGCACCGAGAATGGTGAGTTGCTGGCAATAACCACTAACTTGCGGGATTATGGGATGTATTTTTTGTATTAGTTGCTCTGTTTAAGTGCATAAGAGCTCGTTATCTCGCTCGAAGGTGTAATTTGAAGGATTTTCTATTGGTTGTAACATTCATCTGTGAATTTATTGTACTAGCTAGAAATGGCAGAATGAGCAATAATTTCAGTGTATGTGTTCCTATAAGTTTGGACATATTACACGTTGGGTTGGGCATAGAAGTTTGGGTATGCCACCCAGCCAGCCAACTCCCAAGATAACGGGAGGAATTTGCACCCCTTGCTTTGGCAGTGAATTTCTAAACGACACTTTTATTCAACACTTTTCAATATTTTTTATTACTATTTATTATTTTTATTATTTTTTACATACTTTTATTACTATTCATTATTTTTTTACTATTATTTAATATTTTATTATTATTTTTTACATATTTGTCATTACTATTCACAAATATTTTAACACTTCTCAACAGCCCAATGCAAAAATTGACAAAAGATGGGCCGGGTACCGAGTGGGAATATATATCTCTATCCGCCTTTTTTTTTTTTTTTTTTGTTAAAAAAAAATTATGGGAAATGAAACTTTTTAAAGCTTAAACTATGAAACCAACCCTTTTGTCGTTAATTTTCGATCTCTTATTCTTCTCTCTGGGAAATATGGGCTGCTTGAACTCTGTTCGGCCGTTCCTCTGCCCGGCAGTGTGAGTGACTACTGAAGTTCTTCCTGTTGTTTGGAAGATGTTCATCTCATTTTCAAACATCCAAACGCTTCTTAATTTTAAAATTTTAACCTTTTCATCTAATAATTTACTAATCATTACAAATTTATTAAACTTCCAAACAAAATACAAAAAAACTAATTAAGCTTTTTCATAAAACGAATATAATATTAAAAAAATATATTAAAAAAATATTTTAATTTTAATTTTAATTTTTACTTTTCAAAAAAACCAATAAAACATACTAACTCAAACAATTTTCCTAATATTTACAGATTTTTCATTTAATCTTATTTCAGTCTCCAAGCATTCCTTTATTCTTTTTGACTGATTTTGGTATTTATTTTGATTGAATGTTTTCGTTATAGAGTAAATATAACGTATTACAAAGCAATGCTAACTCGTAAAGTTGCTTTTGTAAGATTCACATGGGACCACCCATTTCTCATTTTTTGACAGAAATATTTTGATGGATTAAACTGACAATTTTTATGCAACTAGTGGGGGGCATGAGCAAAATGCAAAAAGCGTGGGAGCAAGGCCGGAAACCATCCCACCCTGCCCGGTGCAAGGGCAGGGAGAGAGAAGCATACCTCTGGTTGTACAACTTGCCAGTCAAATTGGGAACACATTGCTCAGCAATCAATAAATTAACCTAGAACATAAGATAATACAAAGAACTGTGCATCCAAGTCTAAAAAATATCAAGCTTGTTTATCTCCACAGGTCTTTCTAATTCAAGTTGTGGAAGTGAGTTGTGTAGATGCAGCTTAACTTTAAAACAATTTGATTTTCCCCTTGAACAGTCATAAGAGAAACCACAAGCAAATACCATGAAATTTCACATGTTTATCTAAAGCAAACACTGAAGTCTGCAAATGAGTGCAACATATTATTCACTTAAAATCCAAAATAAGCTCATCTTAGAGTCAGGAGCCAGATGGAAGGGAACGCAAAATTAGGAACAAACAACTGGATGTACCCTTATAATCATGACAGAAACTAGGAAGATTTATTCTTCCTGTGCGATAACACTAATTTCACCCTTCTCCAACAAGTCATAGAATTGCCTCACTTTCTTCTGCTCATTCCAGTGATGCATTTTCCAGAGGCCACCTGCAGCCAAACCAAGTACAATCCCAATGCATATCTCCTTGACAACACTTGGTCCCTTCAAAGTGGCGTGAGCAACCCTAGAACCAGCCATTGCTTCTTTAATAGGAAGCTTGTAAAATCTGCAGGTAGAAAATGTCATTTTAATCTATTTCCCCCTTCTTAAGAGGCCGGAAAGCGCTAGTAACAAACCAATAAATTAAAACACATGCAACTAAACTATATCTCAGATTGATAATGGAATATTACAGAATGGTAATGGTCTCAATACAGTCCATTAAAGAATATGGGGAATCTTGTTATCACAAACTTCCAAAAGGTGTTAATCTCCATGCCCCATGTGCTGATAGAATCAATCTTATTTGCAACCAGAAACATACCAGGCATGGAATTGTACGGTCAAATACTCAGTAACCAAGAAGAGTATTTAACAAATAAACCCATAAATTTTTATTAAACCCATAAATTTTTGTTCATCAGAAGCGAAATTTCTGCATTTCACATCTGGGAAAACTTTGATTTTGACAAGTGATATCTAAGCAAACTTCCCGACTCCAGACAACTACTTTAGCACACTAACCTTTACTTCAAATAGACAATCATAACTGACAAAAGAAACTATTGGAAGTGGCGTGACGAAAAAGGAAGTGCTTCAAGTAATAAGCTGCCATTTTTACCTTTTTCATTTAAGTTCTGCATTAATATGATGTAAATGAACTCTTTCTGATTAATCAAACTAATTAACAAACAGGAAAGACAAGCACAAATACGCCAAAGGGTATTTCTGAATATTTTCTCGCCTAGAAAAAGGACAAATAAACCCAACTTCTGATGTGTTTTACTTGTGCAAAACATCCATAAATTGGCTCTCCTTAAATCTCTAACTCGAAAGATAGAATTTATTATTATTATTTCAGCTAAGCTTGTTTGGGTAAGCAAAATAAAAAAGCATTTTGTTTTTGCGAATTACAATATAAATACAGATCTATTGATGAGTCAAGCCATATTTATTATATATCATCACAGATCTCTATAGATGATATATACTTTATATCCATGTTTAACAAAATAACAAAAAGAAAACCCCAGATCTATCAAAATAAAAGCGTATAAAATGGATCCAAATCGCAGAGAACAAACCTTGGGGACACGAAGATGACGGCGAGTCGGCGACGAAGATGAGGGAGAGGGAGGCTAGGGTTTCTTCAGCTTGTGAGAGAGTGAGAGACACGAGAGAGAGAGACGAGATTGTGACTCGGGCGAGGAGGGTGCTTGTCGCCCGGGGCAATAGAAAAGAGTTTTTATATTTATTCCGGCCTGGGAAAAGCCGGTCCGGGTGACCAGCCCATTTTTAGGACTATATTTTTTTTTTATGATAATATTACATATATTTCAAAAAATTATATTTTTTTGTAGTCTAAAAAATAAATAAATTGTTATGAATTAACCAACCAAACGGCGCCGCCCCCTATCCCACCACTAAATTATGTGAATGACCCTACCACTATTATTTTAAAATCTGCATAGTAACTTGTATAGTAACTTGCATAGTAACTTCAACATAATAAAATATAGAGAGAGAAATAAAGTTTCAGTTCTTAAGAGTTTCTTTTCTCTTGCAATAGTGGTAGTTTTCTTTTTAGTTTTATAACACGTTATCAGCACGAGGTTCTACCGATACTGAAGCTAATGGTCTTCTACTTCAAGTAAGTTTTTCAATATATTATTTGTAGTCCTTGGGATAAATATTAAAGGTAATATTGCTAAATATTACTTGATAAAATTTTATTTTTATTCTCATGATAATGTGAATATATTTCTTAAATTCACAGATTTATTTTTGTAATATAATGTCAAATATTGAAATTTATTACTATTGACATTTTCTGAAAAATGTTATTTATCCAAGATCGTTGATGAGATCTATTTGGATATGATGATGAACTTAAAAGATACAATCATAGAAGAAAACCATGTGTCTCTGAAGGACCGCGCTGTGTATCTCATGATGAAAAATCATCTTACTGTGTGAAATAAATTAAGAAAGTGATATAAGTACCAGAAGATGTAATCCTCTCAAAAAATCATTATGATTTATTGCACCTGAAGTTGCAAGATTTTAAGAGTGGTATTGAATATTCTGCACTCTTTAAAATCAGCTCAATACTAAAATTATACAGTGAAAATGTCACTGATGATGATATATAAAAGAAGACATTATTTTTCATACCTCGAATGTGTTCCTGTAGTAGCAATATCGAGAGTGAAAGTTCAACAAATATTCTGAACTTTTGTTTTGTCTTCCAGTGATTGAGCTAAATAATGAGTTTTTGTTACACCAGTTACGTCCTATTAGTGATATCGAATTTACACAATTCTCAGAAGTGAATGGAAACTAAGGGCGTAGACGTGGTAGAAAAATTATAGAAGTGTTGGTCCCAAAAGCAACAACACTAAAAATGATAAAAATATATCGTATCACTAGAAGTGTTCAAACTCAGAGAAGGGTAAAGACCTTCAGAATAATTCTTCATAAAAAGATGAAGATGTTTGTCATAGATGTAATATGACTAAACAGTAATCACGTACCTGTTGTACGGCCAAGCACTTGATTTATTTATACTAAGTTTTTATATATAAGCTTATTAATATTTCATCATATTTTGAAATAATGAAATATCGGTGCCTGAAGCATGACAAGAAATTACTTGGGATAATAAAGCCCTGTTTAAATTTGATCCTCTTACAAATAAATGTGAACCAGAAGTTCAGAAGATTATTTATCTGCAAAGTGTTGCAAATCAATTATATGATGTATTTACTGACACTAAAGGTGTTGTAAAATCATATATTACTGTTGTTAATGCTTAAGCAAGAATTGAAGTCCCTGAAGGACGAGTTGTTAAAACAGCAATAAATGAGTCTAAGATACACCTGAAGCGTTGAAGACCTATTGGTGCACAAGAAAAATAAAAATCGGTGCTCATGAAGAGACCGTATTTTCTGTATAAAATATAATCCTCCTGAAGAGGAAACCTCCTGAAGAGGTAACTCCTGAAGAGGTAACTTCTGAAGAGTATAACTCCTGAAGAGGTAACTTCTGAAGAGTATAAACCTCCTGAAGAGGAACCTCCTATAGAGGTGTTTCATGAAATGTTTTCCCCTGAAGAGGAACAATGAGATCTCAATACATTTCATGAGTACTGGAAAATTTATGGATAGAAATAAAACTGTTGTCGACAACATATATGATAACACTTGATATTACCAGAAGTAATGAAGAAAGTGAGCCAAAAAATTGTCGAAAAATGTCGACGTAGAAATGATTGGCCAAAATGGAAAGCAGTTATTAAAACTGAATTAAACTCGCTAGTGAAGCGAGATGCATTTGGACCTGTTGTCCAAACACCAAAGGGTGTAATATTTGTCAGATATAAGTGAGTATTTATACGAAAGCGTAATGCGAAATGAAATTATGCGGTATAATTTGTCGCACAAGGTTTCCAGTAGAAACCCGAGCAATTATGAGGAAACATATTTCCTTGATATGAATGCAATCACATTCATATTTTTAATTGATTTGGTTATTACAAAAGGATTAGATATGCAGTTAATGAATGTGGTCACTGCATATTTATAAGCATCATTAGATTATTACGATACTTGAAGCATCTAATCTAAGTACATTTAGGAGTATGCACTTTATAAAGCTTCAAAGATCTTTATATGAGTTAAAGCAATCCGGACACATGTTGTATAATTGAATCAACGAGTATCTATTGAAAGAAGGATTTAAGAATAATCCTATATGTTCATGTGTTTTATCAGAATCCGGATTCGTCATTATTGCAGTTTACGTTGATGATTTACCTTGTTAGAACTCTTGAAAAGATTACAAGGGTTGCTATAAATTCAATGAATGCATTTGAAAAGGAAATATCTTATTATTCAATTCATAGATGAGTTATAAGAATTTGAGACTTCTAGCCTCATCTCTCAAATGCATTTGCTCTTCATAAAGCAACATACCATCCTTATCTAAAGAATTAGGCAGTCGAAATGAAGAGGCAAGTAAGGATTTTAAATCCTTATTCTCCTGCTTTAAGTCTGCAATTTTTTTGTCAGACTCTTGAACGAGTCGTTGAAGTACAGAAATCTTTTTGTTAAGCTCCTCAATCTCACGATTTTTGGATTGTAATCGGTTGGAAAATCCAACAATAGTGGAGGAGTATCGGGTGCCGAGAGTCACCAGCTCATAAACAGCTTCACGATCTGACTTATTAGCCAGATCATTTGCTTGCTGCAACATTGCACCTGCGGAAGATGCAGGATCAACTTGTAATTGAGGTGAAGGATACCTCATATGTTGATTGTGAGAAATAGTAAAATGAAATTGACGAGCCATTGGAAATTTGTAGAATAAGAATACAAATACAGATGAATTATAGATATGCGAAGAAGATTTGATGCGTACTAAATGAAACTAAAGACGGTTCTTATAGAAATGGAAATAAGAATAAGACAAACCATCATCTCTTCAAATCTCACTCTACAAGATATGTTGGATGCATAATTTCAAAAGCCAGCGAGATTAATTACAGCTATCCCTATTTTCTTGTAAACGCTGAACCTCTGCCGTTAGCTGCTGTTGTTGACTTTGTATCTGAGCTCTCTCTCGTTCCAACTCTTCTACTCGTGTTTTCAGGTCACGAGAATACCAGTCTACAAGTTTCTTCAGCTCCTTGTTATCTTGTTTTAAATCTTTATTTTTTCTATCTTTAGTTGCAAGCGTTTGATGCAACTCAGATATTTGATTTTTAAGATGATCAACCTCACTCGTTCTCGCCAATAGCCTCTGAGACATGGTTGTAAGAGAGGCAGCATATTGAGCACTGAGGGTTCTTGATGCTGCAACAATTTCAGGATCAGATTTACTAGATAGATATATCTCTACTCCTATCATGGTGTTTACAGCCTCAGGAGAAAATATAAGTGGTTGAGGTATAAAAGGTTCATGGTTTAAATCTGGGACATTAGAATTTCTATCAGACATAATATCGTTCTGGATGAACAACAACTGAATTTATGAGGAATGCGAAATATTTTTGCTGGAATAAACCAATGGTAAAATTGGTTATATTTAAACAACAACCCGAAACTTTCAAATCTCTTCAAGATCTCGTTTGTCCACAATGTCAAGCGGATTTGATTTTCCGCTGAACCGATAATATTAAATCTCAAAACTTTTACAACTTTTATCATACATAGATGGTTTCCAATGTTATTTCCGCCGTATATAAACAAGTTCTCCCTAATAACGCCGAATGAGGGGGATCAAATTTTAGATGAAAATATTATCATACTCTCTCTAATGCATTATTTAGTTAGAGATCGTGTTTGAATTCTTAACTTGTTATATCTACTGAAATCATATTTGCTTATTACTTGAAACACTAACGCATATTATCAAGGGGAGTTTAAGTATTATTGCAGGTATCAGATTTCTATTAAGTTTGTCAACCAGATATTATTTTTCATCTTCAAATCACTCAGAGATTATTGCAATTCATGAAACAAGTCGAGAGTATATTTGGCTGAGATCAATGACTCAACGTATCCAAGAAAAGTGTGGTATTTTGATAGCTCAACAATTTTATTCGAAGATAATGCTGCTTGTATCACTCAAATCAAAGGAGGATATATCAAATATACGATCAAGTGATAATCTGGCAGATTTATTCATGAAGATATCACCAACTGCGACATTCAAGAAAATTGTGCAGAATATTAAAATGTGAAGACTCAAAAACTATTGTCATGCACTTTCCAGGGGGAGTAAAAGTCCTGAAGACTTGTGCTGATTGTACTCTTTTTCCTTCGCTAAGGTTTTATCCCATTGAGTTTTCCTTGGCAAGATTTTAATGAGGCAATCTTAAAGCACTTGTGGATACATAAAGAGACTGTACTCTTTTTCCTTCGCCATTGGTTTTTCTTCCCACTGGGTTTTTCCTTGGCAAGGTTTTAACGAGGCAGATTCCTTATGGGTGGTCATTCAAGGGGGAGTGTTATGAATTAACGAACGAAACGGCGCCGCCCCTTGTTCCACCACTAAATTATGTGAATGATCCCACCACTATTATTTTAAAATCTGTATAGTGACTTGCATAGTGACTTGCATATTAACTTCAACGCCTATAAATATAGGCTTCAGTTGTAATGAAATTCATAAGAAAATATAGAGAGAGAAAGAAAGTTTCAATTCTTAAAAGTTTCTTTTCTCTTGCAATAGTGGTAGTTTTCTTTTTAGTTTTATAACATAAATAATTTTTTTATTTTTATTTTTTAGAATAAAATTGATTAAAATATTTTTATTTATAAATTACAAATTTTAAAAATTCATTTTATTTACTTATAAAATAAAAGCATTTTAATAACGATTGTAATTCAGTGTATCAAATATAAATGGTAAGAAAATTATTATTTTTTTAACATGTTTTTCAACAAAATCAAGCCAAGGAATGAAGACGCGAGGAGAAAACCAATGTTTCCAATTCACGGTAAACGGGTTCCCATTCTAGCATTCAAAGTTAATCACGGTTGGTTGGTGCAGGATTCACATCATTCCAACCATTTCCTTCCCATTTTTATTTTTATTTTTATTTTTAAAGGTTATCAAAGATTCCAAACTGCATCCAAATACTTCTCGAATTAAAAAAGAAAAGTTAAAAAGGGATCCACCCAATTATATAATATATAATAATAAAAAATAATAATTTGTTTATCAAATAAGATCTATTAATAAAAAAGTTAATTTTTTTCATATAAATCTTATATATTATATTCATCTTTTTAAAATATAATTATATATCGCTTATAAGTTTACTATTATAATCTATTATTTCTACTTGTTAAATAGGGGACTATGTCAGTGGCGGAGTAAAAAATTTGCATTGGACGATCAGATAAAATTAAAATAAAATAATTTTTATATTATTTATATATAATTTTTTATGCGGTATAAAAAAAAATTTGATAGTAAGATCTACAATAAAAATAAAATATATTTAATACAATTTATGTATTAAAAAAATATATAATATAATAAGAACATATTATCATAATAAAAATATATTAGAAATCATTCCACTTTTTTTTTTATTCTTATTTTTATCTATAATAAAAACATATCATCATGTTATTATATTATATTATTTTATATAAGATATATTTTATTTTTAAATTAAATTAATTTTGTAAAGACTAGAGGGAGATCAAAATAATTATTAAAGAGGGGACCAATATAAAATAAAATAAATATTATTTTATAAAATCATAAAAAAAATATGCATATTTTTTATTTATTTTATTTTATTTTTTTAGAATAAAGGTAGAACCCGTGGGAAGGGGGGCATGGCCACCAGAGGCCAAACCAGGTACAATCCCAATGCATATCTCCTTGACAACACTTGGTCCTTTCAAAGTGGCGTGAGCAACCCTAGAACCAGCCATTGCTTCTTTAATAGGAAGCTTGTAAAATCTGCAGGTAGAAAATGTCATTTTAATCTCTTTCCCCCTTCTTAAGAGGCCAGAAAGCGCTAGTAACAAACCAATAAATTAAAACACATGCAACTAAATTATATCTCAGATTGATAATGGAATATTACAGAATGGTAAGGGTCTCAATGCAGTCCATTAAAGAATATGGGGAATCTTGTTATCACAAACTTCCAAAAGGTGTTAATCTCCATGCCCCATGTGCTGATAGAATCAATCTTATTTGCAACCAGAAACATACCAGGCATGGAATTGTACGGTCAAATACTCAGTAACCAAGAAGAGTATTTAACAAATAAACCCATAAATTTTTATTAAACCCAGAAATTTTTGTTCATCAGAAGCGAAATTTCTGCATTTCACATCTGGGAAAACTTTGATTTTGACAAGTGATATCTAAGCAAACTTCCCAACTCCAGACAACTACTTTAGCACACTAACCTTTACAGCCATCATCATAGGTCTGTGAGATTATGTTCACTAAACAGTTAAATCCTTTGTGATCCTCTCAGCCCCAAGAAAAAATGTAGTTTGCTTTACATTTGGAATTCAGGTCAACGAAAAGAACCAACAAACAAAACAAGTGTCAAAAACCAAAGGCCCAATACAAAAAATCACATTGTTATCTAAATACACTATTCAGTTTGAGTACAAATAGGACCTGGTAAAACTAGTTTTTGAAATTATCTAATGTAAATTGAGCAACATCATGCCTGGAAAAAATGAACAAAATTACCCGTGATCTTTGTATAAAAAAAAAAAACTCAAATTTTCACAGGAAAAATATAAGTAAAAAATAATGAAATCTAAGGCAGTTTTTGATAAAAAAAAGTTTCGAAATTTTAACTCTTAAGAAAAAACAACCAAGCTATTTATTCTCCTTACTATTCGCAAAAATCATGACCGGTTCCAGATCCAAACATAAAAGTACGATTGTTAGAGGCTCAATTAGATGGGTTTTCTATCCAGCCATCAATGACTTATATCTGATACCCAGCACTTCGGTCTCAGTTATTATTAACGCTTTCTCACCAACCAAACAGATGATGAAAACAAAAAGAATCATTGAAAAAATGAACCAAGCAAGCTGTACGAGCAAACAGATATGTATACCAACAAAAAAAATTATAAAACAAAATTAATATCGTTACAAACACTTTACCAGAGGTGTAGACAAATAAATCTTTTGACTGAATAATCGATCAGAGTTCCGATCTACGGCAAAAAACAGAGAAATTGGGAAACCAGCGATGGCTGTGACCTTTTGGTGGTATTGGGTTGAATATCTATTTTGCTCTATTCTTGTCGAGAAATGGACGAGTGGAGTCCAGTCTCCTAAAGCCCGTATTTGTTTGTTGGAGTTATCGTATTCGGCACTTGGATTCGGGATTTCTATTTTTCATTTTTTCCTTCTTCATTTGTAGCTTCAAGATTTTCGGCCCAAAATGGATCCTGACATGATTCTTCAGCCCAAAATGCATCATGACAATTTGTTTATTGGAGTTGTCGTATTCAGCACTTGGATTCGGGATTTCTATTTTTCATTTCTTTCTTCTTCATTTGTAGCTTCAAGGTTTTCGGCCCAAAATGGATCATGACAAATAAAGACCTGAGAACACTTGATTCTTGGGCTCAATAAAACTCAGCCCACCATTAATAGACATATTTATCTAATGTAAATTGAGCAACATCATGCCTGGGAAAAATGAACAAAATTACCCGTGATCTTTGTATAAAAAGAAAAAAAACTCAACTTTTCACGGGAAAAAATAAGTAAAAAATAATGAAATCTAAGGCAGCTTTCGATAAAAAAAGTTTCAAGATTTTAACCCTTAAGAAAAAACAACAAAGCTGTTCATTCTCCTTACCATTCGCAAAAATCATGACCGATTCCAGATCCAAACATAAAAAGTACGATTGTTAGAGGCTCAGTTAGATGGGTTTTCTATCTAGCCATTAATGACTTATATCTGATACCCAGCACTTCGGTCTTAGTTATTTCTAACGCTTTCTCACCAACCAAACAGACGATAAAAACTAAAAGAATCATTGAAACCAAGCAGACTGTAAGAGCAAACAGATATGTATACCAACAAGAAAAATCATAAAACAAAATCAATATCGTTACAAACACTTCACCAGAGGTGTAGACAAAGAAATCTTTTGGTTGAATAATCGATCAAAGCTCCGATCTGCAACAAAAACCAGAGAAATTGGAAACCCAGCGATGGCTGTGACCTTTTGGTGGTATTGGGTTGAATCTCTGTTTTGCCCTATTCTTGTCGAGAAATGGACGAGTGGAATCCGGTCTCCTAAAGCCCGTGTTTGTTTGTTGGAGTTATCGTATTCAGCACTTGAATTCGGGATTTCTATTTTTCATTTTTTTCTTCTTCATTTGTAGCTTCAAGATTTTCGGCCCAAAATGGATCATGACATGAATTCTTTGGCCCAAAATGCATCATGACAATTTGTTTGTTGGAGTTATCGTATTCAGCACTTGGATTCGGGATTTCTATTTTTCATTTCTTTCTTCTTCATTTGTAGCTTCAAGGTTTTCAGCCCAAAATAGATCATAACAAATAAAGACCTGAGAACACTTAATTCTTGGGCTCAATAAAACTCAGCCCACCGTTAATGGACAAAAGGCATATTTTACTATGTAATCTTTATAAATGGATATATTTTTTTAATGTCCCTTATTCATAGATTTATTTATTTTTGTTGAAAATAACTTACTAATAGATTTGATAGAGGCTGACCTTCTTAAAAAGATTTACCTCTTTTTTTTTTTTTATTTGAACGGGAAAAGATATAATGTTTAGTTTCTTGCAATTGCCAATAGGAATAAATAATTTTTATCTATTTCGCTTTTAAAATGATAGTTTAATATATTTAGATTAAAATATGGGATATTTTGATCATTTAACATCATACTAATTAGTGATTGCAGTTATTATGTATCAGTAACGGCTCCGAAGAAATGCATCTGTTTTTTATGGTAAGTTCAAAGACCCTACCTGCTGTTATTGAGATGGCCATCACAGAGGTTGATTTGTTCCAACAAGTGCAGCAACATAACTCAACCTCAGTAATTGGAGGTAAGCAAGAGGGTACTCCTAACAGATGGCAACCACCAATTCATCCTTATTTTAAATGTAACTTTGATGCAGCATTTGATAAGATTCATGGCATTATAGGCACTAGTTTTGTGTCTTCGAAGGGGAGGGGAAGAGATGCCAAGTCGGTGGTGGATCATGCAGTTCATTCTAGGGCAGAAGAGTGTTCTTGGTTATGCCAATTAACTGCTGACATTAAGCATTTCTTATGTAATAATCCAACGTGGAAACTTGTTTTCAATCCCAGAATTTGTAATAATGCTGCGGCTCATGTTTGCAGTAAAGATGGGTTAGAGGGTTGAGTCGGAGAGGATTTGGTTTGCAGATGGTCTAACAGAGGTTCTTTATGCTGTGACATCTGATTGTATTCCTCTTGCTTAAGCATTAACATTGGTTTCATCAAAATAAATTATTAAAATAGGCTGAAAAATACAAATTTGTACATATAAAAAAACTTTCATCATATTTGATCAAAACAATGAGGAAGAGAAAGTGGGGAGAATAGCATAATAAACATACTTTTTGTTTGACTTTTGAATAGTAACTCATCAAATTTGATGAATTTTGATGAATTACTATTCAAAAGCCAAACAAAAAATCTTTTTATTAAATTCTCCTCACTTTTTTTTTTTCTCATTTTTGATCAAATATAACAAAATTTTTTTGATGTGTTCAAATTTATACTTTTCATCAAATTTTAATGATTTATTTTAATAAGACCAATACTATTAATCTGTTATGAATGAAGTATGTTTATTTCAAACCAAAAAAAAAAAAAAAAAAGAAATTAAAATATCTTTGGTTTTATATAAAATGAATACCATCCTTTTTATTTGAAATAATAAAAAATCTCTCTCTGTAGCATAATTACATGTACTTCTGTCTAATACTTTTAGCCTTATCCCGCTTTATTCTTTAAAGAACGGTCAACGGACATGCACTTCTCACTAACACTACGTAAGTCGAGAATTATTGTCATGCATTTCATAAAGAAAGAAGAAAAATTCTGTTTATCATCTCTATAACACACTCCACATAATTTTTTATTTTTATTTTTATTTTTTTCCTTACCAAATATGTAGTGTATGGATGATAAATAGAAAACTTCAATTAATTCAAAACAGAATAGAACAAAAATAAGTGTGATATATGATGTGTGAGATGATGAGTAGCAAAACTCAAAAAAGAAAGAAAGAAAGAAAGAAAGAAAGAAAAGCTCTCCCAAATACAAATTTTAAAACACTAGTTAACCAAACTTAGGAGGGGGAAGAATAGAAAATGCTATTTGGACCGATAAATTTGACCCATAAAAGCGAATTGTATTTTTTAATTTTTTTTTTACTTAATGAATAAGGAATTGATTATTAGTGTATTGATATTTTTTAAAAATATCTAAAAAATATTAAAATAAAAGAGGGAAAAAAATGCATTTAGACTAACTGTAGGTCTATTATCGGTAAGTCTTCGGTTCCACATAGTTTGAATCTCAACCAGTCCTCCTAAGGACCACATGGTTTGAACCAACGAACCCAAAATAATATAGTGTAGTTTGAACTTTGAACGCCACTTGTAAAAAAGATGGGTCATTTTTTTTTTTCCACATTTTACTAAAAAGATCTGTTATTTATTTATTCTTTCATGTAAACAAACCCAAAATCAATATCAAAACTATAAACAGATCAAAACAAATCCAAAATCAACAAAGAAATAAGAAACCAACAGAATAACTGAAGTACTTTCAATTAAACCATTGAAGTACTTCAAATAGACAATTATAAGTGACCAAAGAAACAATTGGAAGTGGCGTGATGAAACAGGAAGTGCTTCAAGTAATAAGCTGCCATTTTTACCTTTTTCATTTAAGTTCTGCATTAATATGATGTAAATGAACTCCTCCTGATTAATCAAACTAATTAACAAACAGGAAAGACAAGCACAAATACGCCAAAGGGTATTTCTGAATATTTTCTCGCCTAGAAAAAGGACAAATAAACCCAACTTCTGATGTGTTTTACTTGTGTAAAACATCCATAAATTGGCTCTCCTTAAATCCCCTAACTCGAAAGATAGAATTTTATTATTATTATTTCAGCTAAGCTTGTTTGGGTAAGCAAAATAAAAATGCATTTTGTTTTTGCAAATTACAATATAATCACAGATCTATTGATGAGTCAAGCCATATTTATTACAAATCATCACAGATCTCTAAAGATGATATACTTTATATCCATGTTTAACAAAATAACAAAAAAATAAACAGATCTATCAAAATAAAAGCGTATAAAATTGATCCAAATCGCAGAGAACAAACCTTGGAGCCACGAGGATGACGGCGACGAAGATGAGGGAGAGGGAGGTTAGGGTTTCTTCAGCTTGTGAGAGAGTGAGAGATACGAGAGAGAGAGAGAGAGAGAGAGAGAGAGAGATGAGATTGTGATTCCCGGGCGAGGGGGGTGCTTGACGCCCGGGTCAAAAGAAAAAAGGTCTTTTATATTAAACCCGGGATGTTAAAACCGCGTCCGGGCCGCATAGGTCCGATTTTGAAATGAGTACACAAGCACGGATTTATTCCGGCCTGGGAAAAGCCGGCCCGGGTGACCAGCCCATTTTCAGGACTATGTTTTTTTTAGGACAATATTACATATATTTCAAAAAGTTAGACTCTTTTGTAGTCTAAAAAATAAATAAATAGATTTTTTTTATTTTAAAATAAAATTTATTATAATATTCTTATTTATAAATTAAAAATTTTAAAAATTCATTTCATTTACTTATAAAATAAAAGCATTTTAATAACGAAATCAGTGGTTTTTTAACATGTTTTTACTTATAAAATAAAAGCATTTTACTTATAAAATAAAAGCATTTTACTTATAAAAATTGTAATTCAGTGTATCAGATATAAATGGTAAGAAAATTATTATTTTTTTAACATGTTTTTCAACAAAATCAAGCCAAGGAATGAAGACGCGAGGAGACAACCAATGTTTCCAATTCACGGTAAACGGGTTCCCATTCTAGCATTCAAAGTTAATCACGGTTGGTTGGTGCAGGATTCACATCATTCCAACCATTTCCTTCCCATTTTTATTTTTATTTTTATTTTTATTTTTAAAGGTTATCAAAGATTCCAAACTGCATCCAAATACTTCTCGAATTAAAAAAGAAAAGTTAAAAAAGGATCCACCCAATTATATAATATATAATAATAAAAAAATGATACTTTGTTTATAAAATAAGATCTATTAATAAAAAAGTTAATTTTTTTCATATAAATCTTATATATATTCATCTTTTTAAAAAATAATTATATATTGCTTATAAGTTTACTATTACAATCAATTATTTCTACTTGTTGAATAGGGGACTATATTAGTGGCGGAGTCAAAAATTTGCATTGGAGGATCAGATAAAATAAAAATAAAAAATAAAAAATATTTTTTATTTTATTTATATATAATTTTTTATGCGATATAAAAAAATTTGATAATAAGATCTATAATAAAAATAAAATATATTTAATACAATTTATGTATTAATAAAGTATATAATATGATAAGAACATGTTATCATAATAAAAATATATTAGAAATCATCTAACTTTTATTTTTATTTTTATTTTTATCTATAATAAAAATATATCATCATGTTATTATATTATTTTATTTTACGTGAGATGTATTTTATTTTTAAATTAGATTAATTTTGTAGAGATTAGAGAGAGATTATAATAATTTTTAAAGAAGAAATCAACATAAAATAAAATAAATATTATTTTATAAAATTATAAAAAAATACACATATTTTTCAATTTTTCAATTTTTTTTTTTTTTTAGAATGAGGGTGGAGCCCGTTACCAAAACCCGCTGATTGGCAACGCCCATATAATAATAGTTTGGAATTGGATTCATGAATTGCATTTATTTATTTTTCCGTCGTCTACAAATAAAGTATGCCTGAAAAAGTCCATGCAAGAAACTTGCAAACGGTCCTACTACTACACCTCACCCACCCTCATTCGCTCACAGAACCACAGTCAAAAGACTCAAAACCATACTTCTCTCTCTCTCTCTCTCTCTGTATCTGTGATGGCGTGTTGCTCCGCCAAATCCCTGCTCTTTCTCTTCCTCATCTCAGCCATACCTATCGCTTACCTCATCTCCCTCGAGATAGCCAGGCCCTCCACACACGTCTACCACTACCACAGCTCCGGCTGGTTCCGCGAGTGCGTCAAGTGGGACGATCTCAACCGTCGATTCCTCGTCTCTTTCCTTGAAGGTGGTGTGGGCCAGCTTTCAGTTCCCGAGGAGCTCGACCGGAAGTCACCCGAGACCCTGATCTTACAGGAGGTCCCGGTGGTCAAGGACGTTGACTTGTCCGGAAATGGGTCCTTCGGCCTCGTCGTTGACCGGCCGAGGAACCGGCTTTTAGTGGCGATCGCAGATGCCATCGGAAACCGGTACGGTGCGGTGGCGGCTTATGATTTGTCAACGTGGAACCGGTTGTTTCTGACGCAACTTAGTGGCCCAAGTAAGTTGAGAACTCAGTAAAGAATTATCATTTATTTGGTGCATTCGGGGTTTGCTGTTACCTTAGTTGTCTCACCAGAACTGGGCGAATGGTATTACCTCAGTTAGCTTTGATTAATCAAGAGAAAAAAAAAACTACTATTTTCTTTCTTTTGCTCATGATTAAACGAAAAATCAAATATGGTTATGTTCTCTTAAAAAGGATATAACTGTTAAAAAGATGTAAGTTGCTCAATAATGTAACCAGAAATGAATTTTAGGATCAGTAAAAGAATAGGATGGACATGCCCGTTAAGAATATAATATTCAGAACGCTTATTTCAAAAGTTTTAGGTGGATAATGTGGTCATTGAGATGTGAAATAAGGTGAGATGATTTTAGATGAAAATTAAAAGTTGAATAAATTATTTTTAGAATATTATTTTTATTATTTTTATTATTATTTTAAAATTTTAAAAAAATTAAATTATTTATTATATTTTGTATAAAAATTTGAATAAAATTGTAATAATAAGTTGAGATAAAATATTTTTATTGTTAAACTGGACAACTTTAAGTTGACTTTGACACACATTTAATGGTATGTGTTGGGTTATTATGATGGGAATATAAATTTAATTATTATATTATATTATATTGTTAACATGAATGCCATTTGCGTGACATGATAAAATAAGGTAAAATATTATATATATATATATATATATGCTGAATGTCAAGATGGGGGGATCTCATGAACTGATACACCCAAGAATCTTGTGGCAGCTATATATTATTGTATTTCTCGAGGTCAAACCATTAAATGTATACGCACTTGATAATTTGTTCATCTGATCATCACGATTTTCCAATCTTTTGAATATTGGAGTAGGTGACGAGAAATCTTTCGCGGAGGATGTAGCAGTGGATGCAGAAGGAAATGCATACGTTGCTGATGCAAAAGGTAATAAAATATGGAAAGTTGGGGTTGATGGAAAGCTCCTATCCATCATAAAAAGCCCACTCTTCTCTCCAAAAGAGTGGCACAGAAACTTGGTTGGACTCAACGGAATTGTATACCATCCCGACGGTTTCTTGATTGTGGTTCATACATTTAGTGGGAATCTGTATAAGGTTGATATAGCAAAGGGATCAGATGAGGAAGTGAAGTTGATAAAGGTAGTTGGAGGGTCTTTGATATTTGGAGATGGTTTGGAGTTACTCTCTCCAACAAAGCTTGTGGTTGCAAAGAACCCTTCTGGGAGATTAGTGGAGAGTTCTGATGGGTGGGAGACGGCTTCCGTGGTTGCGACATTGTCGGGGCCAACGCATCGGGTGGCAACAGCGGCAACTGTCAAGGATGGGAAGGTGTATCTCAGTTACTTGCTTGGCATGGGATATCCTGAGAAGAAGCATGTCATTGCCGAGGCTGTTTTTTCCGCTTCAAATTAAGTAACAGTGTTTTGCGTGAATTTCTTTTCCACTCTAGTAAAATGTTCTCTTTGAATTTTAGAGTTCGTATATTGATAACTACACACTTCTTACTACTCCTTTTACAATCTTGTGTAACATGGATCGATGACTGGTTGTATGAAATTTGAAATTCAAATCTTCAGAATTACTTAAAAAATAAAATAAAAAACGATTTAGAAGAGTTTAGTTGTTTTCACATATGAGATATGATGAGATAAATTAAAATTAAATAAAAATTTATTTTTTAATATTATTTTTGTTTTAAAATTTGAAAAAATAAATTATTTATTTTATTTTATATAAAAATTAAAAAATTATTGCAATAATGAGATAAATTATTTTGTGAAAGTAAACCAGACCCCGTTCACCACGTGCTCTAGTTCTTTGCTGTTGGTGGAACACAACCTGATCCTAGATTCTCTAGTTTATTGGAGTAAGTTATGTATTTGAAAAATTATTTCTGTGCAAAACAAAATTTTATTTCTTTTAACAGAATAGGGATAAGGGATCCCACAAAAATTCAGTATCAATTCAAAATAATAAAACGAAAAATAGAGCTAATAATAAGAGTTTTCCTTGAATGAATAATTAACAAATATGAAGAAACATTTGTTCAGCAAAATAGACTTTTTTTTTTAATAAGAAAAAAACCAAGAACGGTACATAAGTTCTTTTTGCAAATGGTCTTTACCCTTGATGAGTACGGTCTAGTTATATATATACATATATGTATGTAAGCATACATCTATAAAACATATAGATAATCCAAACACAGAAAAAGTCACAAAGAGGCATGTTACATCATATCAATATTCATATCTAGAAAAAAAGAAAGTATATATTTATATATATATATATATATATATAAAATTTCAAACACAAAACAGGTCATTAGGAGGCATGTTAAATCATATCATCATTTCATTATTGGCACACTGTCACATGGCTCATGCAGTGTCAACACCGTAAAAAATGTGGCAATAAATAAATAAATAAATAAAATGCTACAGATGTTCACATCATTATTATTCATCCTGCCATACCTATAACACCAATTATCACAAATTTCTCAAGAAAAGAACTCCATGGCCCTCTAGCATTGAATCCCTTCAGCCATCAATAG
The DNA here is from genome assembly GCA_036898215.1 of Platycarya strobilacea. Taxonomy (NCBI): domain Eukaryota; kingdom Viridiplantae; phylum Streptophyta; class Magnoliopsida; order Fagales; family Juglandaceae; genus Platycarya; species Platycarya strobilacea. Next base: position 18,671,209 of record CM072555.1, on the reverse strand, counting down.
CAGGAGAGGGAGAAGGCAACTCCTAGTTATTGGAAGCAAAAGTTGAACAAATAGAATAAGACGTTATTTTGAGCAGAAGTTAACAATAAATATAACTTTAGTAAAGAGATTAACAGGAAATCATAGAAAATAGTTTATGATAGACTCTATATAGTTCTTAAGATTAGCTGAGTCCGAGTGTCACTTGGCATTAGACAATACACACATAGCACTGTGCTTTGTAAGGAGCTGCAAATCACATGAAAAAGAAATTGGAAATAATTAAAATTTTTGAGGTAAACTACTGTAAACTGCAGTAACAAATTTATATGAAAAGGAATTATTTACATCATTAAAATAACAGTAATATATGCCTTGACAATGCTCTCTATATCTATTGCCTATTATAGTGAACCGCTAGAAGGATTTCTTAGCTTATTTTTCAACAACTATGTTTGACCTTATTAGTACTGTAGAATCTTATTGCTCGACCTTTATAATTTCTAGAAGCAAAATGGAGCACAAGACAGTTCTCTGCTTTTAAGAAGTGTCACTTATAGAAGAAGAACCTCTGGTGGTAGCCAGAGAAATGGACTAGTATGCACATCTTGAACAGGGCGCAATGGCTAATGAGATTGGTGTTTCTTCGCTCTGCCTTGGGAGACTGATGAATCATCCCTCTTGGAACCCTCTGGCTTTCGAGCCCATGCAGGTGCTTGATCTGGTCCATATCGATAATCATAGAAGAGCTCCTCGCTAGCTTCAATATGCTCTTTGGCAAATATGCCGACGCGATGATCTCCAGCAACCAGCATTACCTATACAAACCAGTGTATCAGCTCAACGAAAAACTAATTCAAGAGGGAAGTTACAGAAAGTCACATACCTTCGCATAGCAATTAGGGTTTGATGAGTGGTTTGCAAATTTCAGCTTGTCTCCTTTGCGGTAAGCATCAAGAACAAACTGTAAATAAATAACTAGCTGCTTTCAGATTTCAGACGACGTAAACTAAGCTGTTGAAGCTACAGTGCATTATTTTTAGCCATGCATGGCATGCTTGTATAAGAAGACAATAAGAGCATTGGCAATGGCCTAGCCATTGCCCACGTCCAAATTTTGGCTACAGCCAAAACCTTTGGCTGGGTTAATCTACAGTGGACTAGTCATCCTAAAGCCAAAATAATAATATAATATTATATATTTTAATGATATTTTACAAATTGTTATTTAATATTTTACAAACACACTATATATTAATTAATAATATAATTTTTACTTAAAATTATTGTTTCCCAACTATTTTCTTCCTCAACAAAATGGAACCGTGCAAACTTCAACCCAAAACATGTCATACAAACTGCATTCATTCTAGAAAAGTCCATTGAAATCGAGAAGAAAAGTTTAGTGAAAGGAATATGAGAAAAACGCTTAAGACTGATAAAATGGCAGTTGATAAGGTCTGGATTACATGCAACAATGAACACCAGAGGGGAATGGCATGCGTCAAAGTAGAAGATGGTTGATGCATCTTTTTATGAAAGCAGGAAAAAAAAAAAATACTGAAACATGGGGTTGGTCAGGACCACCGGTATGGTATTACATCAAATAGTGCAGTAGAACTTGTGGGGTTGAGTGGAAATTTATCAAAAACTCAAATAATACCAAGACATGGTGGCAATGGTGGCAGCAATTGCTATGGCATCAAAACATGGTTGTGGGCATCAAAATCATTATATATAAGGGAATCACCACCTAGCAGTGTCAGTGTGGTGACAACAAATTTGAGCTCGAGGCCCTCGCAGAGTGGTTATTGGCATTCTGGAGGGAATTTTACCAAACAGTTGGTGCGCTATACAGCTTTGGTTCCACAAAACCATTGACAGCCACGAGTTGATGTAATAACAAAAAAAAAAATACCATTTAGAATTCCACAAAACTAGAGATGGATGTAGTAGCCTCAGAAAAGTTCATTTTTACCAAGAAAATGCTGCAAATTAGATAACTCATGCCTTTCCCGATTAGTTGCAGCAAATATCACCGTCATACATTAATACCTCATGCCCAGAGGCAGAGGCAGAATCTGATTATGTGGTTTTTTTGTGCTTGGTTGTTGACAGGGAATTAGATGATGAGTTGCAAGGGGTCTAAATGATGAACTTGCTTTGATTAATACATGAAAGCACAAAGATAAATACTGAGTTTGTTAGATGGATAGGAACTTGAAATCGTTCATTGAAAATTAAGTGAAGTGATTTATATGAAATAAGAGGTTGAACTAAGTAACAAAATAAAAATGAAAACTTAATTTAGACGAGCCAAAAGCACTAAAAAATTAAAATGCTTCAAAATGGACCAAGAAAATCGGAGGAAGTGAACCCAAAAAAACAAAACACAACACAATCAGAACATCATTACAGAGAATACCAGACACCAAGACAACTTATCGCTGATAACCCAGTGAGTTCATATAAGAGCAGAACAAGAAAACACAAAGACCCCAAAGTTTTCTCAAGCCCCAAAGCTGTGCCTGAGACCCAGATCGAACAACCAACATAGTCAAAGTCGAAGCTTGGTTGAGAGAGCATGAGGGTGATAAATAAAGCACAGAAAACCCTAAAATAACAAAACGGAAGGAAGAGAAATGCAAGGGAAAGAGAGAGGGGCAGTTGGATGGAAATAATAAAATAAACATTTGGTGTTTCTATAGTGCCTCACCAAGTATGACCAGGAAGAGGAATTCACTGTAGCTCAAAGTTAAGGAAATATCCCTTTGGCTAGTCCAGTGTAGGGGTTTTAACTCAAAAAAATGTACAATTTCGAATTCACTGGCATTTGACTAGGCCATGCCAGTGTTCTAAGCAGGGCAAACAGAGATGAAGGAATTGGAGAATGAAACACAAAATGAAGCACTTCACTTTTCATTTGAAACTAATTGTTTGTTGAATAGAAGGGCATCCTCAGGCCAGAACTCCAATTACATGATCCAATACATGTGTTCTGCTGTAAATATCTTGTTAGGCGGCACTACAAGCTTTAAAGGAGTAAACACTTCCACACATTATCCCAACAAAACATTTTTTTCCCAATTTCACCAACTTCCTCTTCTTAAAACAGATACTTTTCCCTAAAGGCACTAAACACATTCACAATCTCAAAAGTAAGCTGATACAAAGAGTACCGATAGAATATTTAAAAAAAATAAATATCCATTTTATTTCCCTCAAGAATTCTTTCTCTATCACCATATTTTCCCTTCGTAGATCCCTACCTTCTATATTAATTGGAAAAAGAGCATAATGAATGTACATGTTGATCTAAAAGTCTGCACCAAAACTTTTCAGCTAAAGTGACGGTATGTTGAAAATAATATTCTGTGAGAACAAAAAGCCTCCAACCTGATGATCAAGTGCCCATTTAGTTTTGCATCAGAGAGCTTAAAAAGTGCTTTTAGCACCTTGAAGCACTTTCATAACAAAAAGTGAAAAATAGCGAGTGTAACCTTTAACTTACAATGAGGAGCCTGACAACTCAAATTTTTAAAAGACTAGTGGAGAAACTAAACAATGAAGGTCACTTGCCTGATCATTCAAGTCAAAAAGGAAAGATGAATTTGCCCGATCATAGATTTTCCCCCGCTTATCTGCTTCTCTATGGGATATCAGTTCACCAGTATACTCTCCAAGATAGTCATTTTTGTTCACAGGGTTCTGTAATCACACCAACCAACTCAGTCAGAAGACTTGGCCAGATATTTTAGGGGAAAACAAAGAAACAATTTTTCTACCTTCAAAAAGGCTCCCCATCCAGCAACATCAGACTTTGCCAAGAGAATCTAGTGTTCAGAAAGGAGAAGAAAAAGAGGTTATGATACAGTTTTGATCCTTGTGATGGGAACATTATCAATTTGGTTCTAAACACAAGGAATTGCTCACTCTCTGTTGTTGCCTTAGAAGCAACCTCATGTTTCCACATTGGGCATCTCCTCGCCTGGGTGGCTCACCTAATGAACCGTCTCCACAACTGCATTAAGCAAATGACTTCAAAACAACACTAAAGATAAATGAAATCACAAAGAATGAACAACCAAATAGAATTTCATTTCAGACTTACTGAATTCAAGATAATTCTTTAAATGTGGAGAGAAAATATGAAAACATCTTTAAAAGACAAAAAATTTCATGACGTTTAGTGGAGAACCGTCCTTATAGATAAATGAAAGACTAACGAATAAGATTATAAGATGGGATTTACCCAACACCAGTGTAGTTAGTATCCAACTCAAATATACGAAACTCCTTACCTAACCCAGCAATTTCGGCAAACATCTGGGTCACATTCACGTCCGGCAGCAAAGCATGGGCATTGCCTACTTCTGCATTGACTTTTTGCACAATGGCATCCCCTGAATCGGTTTTTGCAGCTCTTTGAGCACCTGAAACATGTTTCAAAGTTCTGTTTCATATTATGTATCAGTTCCATAAATGAAAAATGCTAGATGACCCCCATGATCTTGCCCCCTCAATCTTACCGCTCATGCATTTTATTTTATTTTTATTTTTTTTCTTAATGATTAAAGAAGTAATTATTAATGAAGTTATGCATTTTATTTTTCTTAATGATTAAGGATACTAAAAATATGTTTATAAGAAAATAAAAAAACCAAGAAATATTTTGAACTAGCAGTATGCTCAGCGATAAACATTGGGTGGCCTGCTAGCAGGATCCTTCATTAATATCCAACCAGCTAAACTTTTAGTCAGCAGAAAAAATGTGGTATCCCATACTAATTGATAAGGGTAGCTGGGGTATGAAATCCCATATTGTTTGGGAATGAGAAGTTCTTATTCTTTATAATAGTTTCAAATTTCCAATAAGGATCCAATTGTACCATCGATTAGTCATTTTGGAGTATAAGCCCAGATGTGACTTGACTCTTGAGTCTCCTTTGGGGAGTTACAAATAGTTTTAGAGTCAGTTCCAACAAAAAAATGTGGGACATGAGCACCTATGATGGACTAGCTTGACGAGGATGTTGGAAATTTAAAATGGAAGATTGTGATACCTTATATTTATTAATAAGGGTAGATGGTATATAAGATCAAATATTGCTTGGAAAGAAGAAATTTTTGCTCTTTATAATAGTTCAAATGAGGATCTAATTGTATCATTGCTTAGTCCTTTTGAAATATTGGCCCAAATGTGACTTGGGCCTCTTTTGGGGGATTACAAAAAAACAAAACCCAAGCAATTTATTTAGCTAAGTTTAATTGGAAATATAATGTGACTAGATATTTTTAAGAAGCACGGGAGCTCAAAAAAGTTTCTTTAGCATCTCCATCCGAGTCTTTTTAACACTAGAACGTATTCTGAATATTTTTTTTTCAAGTTCTATTCCTCTTAAATTTGTGTTTGGGTTTCAATGTCTAACTTTTTTGTTTTGCTTCTGCTAGGCCATTACCAGTCCAAGGCATATAAGTAATTCGTTCGGTCCAAGAGCTGCACTAAAATATGCTTTCTACAATTATTTAGAACCATCTGGTGATTTCAATCGGAAGTATATGAATTTATACACACATTGTGCACATTGGGTGCCAAATAACTTGCTGGGTTGGTCATACTTTACAATTCATTTGAAAGAATCACATATGGAAGTATAAGTTCGCTAGCAGGATAGCTGGCACCTTCTATGCATCACATATCTTATATTTAACCAGGAATATTTATGACCAGGATAAAACAACAAACATCTTCACCACTTGAACAGCTAATATTAAAAACCAATTGAACATACCCACAGTACTTCTCGCAGCAAGTTCCATCATGTAGACAAGGGCATTGCTTTCCACACATCGACTGGCATCCACAAGGGCTATATTGCTTGCAAGACTGGTTTTTCCCATCAGCGATTCTTTTCCAAATTGATGGGTGGCCGGCAGATTTCCAAGAATATTTAAACTTCCGTGTTTTGCCCCTTCTACGCAGCAGCCGTGACCTTGCTGGCATATCTTGGTCCTAAACAAAAATACAAAAAGTAAATCAAGGCCCATTCATTGCCACAGCACAATGCTGGTTAACAAGCAAGTGGGGGAATAAAATTCCAAAGTCAAAAGATGACTTGTGGCTATCAAGCCAGTTCGATTATCTTGACCCATACCACTGAAGCTCAAATGTAGTCACTACAGCAATCTTGATTTTTAAGTCAGTTGAAGCACATGGAGCTCCTTGAGATTTACCAAAATAATTTGTACAACCTTCCAACGAAGGAAGAATACTACGTAAGAGAAACATGATTAGTTTGACCAAATTGTTAATTCCCAAGGGTTGAACCTTGATAGATGCGTGCTTGGAGTTGTGCATAGTCAAGCCCCATTGTGCTTGAAGATTTCATAAGAAATCATCAACAAAACAAGCTTTATGTGAAGGGAAAAGAATATCCCCATTGCTCAGCTAGTACGACAGGTCATTACACAATCTTGTTTCAAATCTCACTGGAGCTACAACCACTTCACCTAATAACTAGATAAAAAATCAAAAGAAAAATGAAAATCAAGGGGAAAATACTTGGAATGCTTACAGTATATTCTATATCAGCTTTCCCCTTGTCTTCAGTAAACGAGCTTGGTGCAACAATGGCTTTGTTTGGCATTGAAGCTCCCCCGTCATGCATGTAAGTGGCTACCTCTATGCAAGTCTTCAAACCAGAAAGTAAGTTCCTGGCTATGAGGCAGCTGCAAATCATGAGTCCTACATTAAGTGCAACCGATAAACAAAGATACCTGTATCCCACCTTGAAAACAAGAAAAAAGATCCATAATTGCAAGAAAGTATAAATTAAATTGATTGAGTTGGGCATCTACCAGAAGAAAACAGAACCTAGTATGCACGTTCCCCAACAACCCCAACAAAAACAAGAAAAAAAGTTATCAGATGATTAGACTAGAATCTCTGGCTCTGGCAGGTTTAATATATATATATATATATATATTAAATTCAAGCCACTTTTTTGCCATTTGTAAGGCCATTCTCTCTCTCTCTCCTCAAATTTGTGTTCCATAGAGAAAATTAACAATTGACCAAGGGAAACTTTGGTCACCATATGCTGTTAGAAAAACACTGGCGTCCATTTATCTAGAAAATTATGGACACATATTTGAGCAAGTAAAATACATAAATAAACAAGTTATTCAAAGCAGAAGTAACAATGGAAGCCTAAGCTCACATTCATACAAAGAACTGGAAATATTACACATATAAGCATTCTTCCAAAACTAAATGGATGCGAACTCCAAGTTCCTCCCTCTGACACTGGAATTTTGTTAGTGACTCAGACAGTGGTCACTTATGAAAACATATTTTTTATTGGCACACAAATGTTTGTAAAAAGTATGCACAGCAGAAGGCTCCATACCTGTTTCTTCCAAACATCTCTATACCCTTTAAATACAGTTCTATCTCAATCGGTTTCCATTTAGAGCTACTTAACCCTTCAGCGCTGCGCCCTATAGAATTGGATGAGTAGTTCAGCTCAGACACTTCTCTAGTGTCTTTTATTTCATCTCTGACATTGTCCACAAATCTATCACAAGAAGCACTAACACAACTAACAAACTCGTTTAAAGTATGTTCAGCAGGTTCTGTTGGAGAGTATTTGGGGGTTGAAGTGTGATCCAGAGTAGGTTTCGCTTCAGTACTTACAATTCCTATATCCAAAGCTGATAGTTTCTTCTGTTTCTTACCGGAATCCTGGAAATCATCAGAAACAAAGATTGAATCAGGTCTTGTCACTTCTGTGAGCTCCAAGACCTTGCGCTTCCCCATCCTTTGGTCATCTACCATTGTGAGAGAAGTAACTGACATCACAGCAGCAACTTCTGAACTACAAATAACTTCAGAAGTAACAGATGTAATTTTACCAGAAATACATCCTTCATCTTGTATAATGTTTTCACTATCATGTGCACCTAGCTCTTCAGCATTACAGGACACAGGAGTACCAACCCTCTCTTCCAAAGTTGCACCTTCCATCCTCTGAAAATCATCAATAATTGAAACTTCTGGTAAGTCTTTGGCAACTCTTAACTGCAAGAATTTGTTAGACTTCACAAATTTCATGTGCAGGAGTGGCAGAATCCATCAAGTAAACATGAATGGAAAATGGTGACTATGAAAAAAAGGCCACTAAATTTAAAAAGAAAGTGACATGAAGCAGATTGTGTGGCTTGTTGTTTGTTGAGTTGAGTTGTGTAATCCTTCATCACAGGTTCAGAAAATGCAGACAGTTTCATGGTTTTTTTTCTGGGGTAGATAATTTGATTGTAAATTTACCTCTCATTGATCATAACCATTTTGCGAGGGATGAAGCTTTATTGGAAAGAGAAAAAAGTGTCATTAATACAAATGCAATTGGATTAAAATGTTTAGTACACAGAAAATTATGTCTCTCATAAACAAAACCCCGCCTTTCTGGTTACTAATGGCAAACTACCCCTCCAGTCAGATGCTAAGCATTCACAAGAAGGAACCAATTGTGAATGGGTGGCTGCCACATCAACACAGACACCACACACAAAAAAAACACACATGAACACCTGGACGATCCAGGTCCCACAAAAGGAATGGCAGCTAGTCAGGAAAGAAACAAGAGAACGGAAAATCATGTCATGGATTTTTCTGGTCCAAAGGTATCTTGTTTTTACCATGAAATAAAACCCAAAGCCCCTTATTTGATTTGAACCAATGACTTCCAAGAGGGGGGAAAATCCTTACCTGAAGATAACACCGAGCACTGCAAGGCATCCTGTCTTCTTCATGTTCAGAGCAGTATGACTGCTTTTCAGTCTGTCAAGAAAAGCCTCTGGTCAAATAAATGGATGAAACAAACATCAAACTTAGTCAAAACTATAAACAGTGCTGCCCCTTACAGGATAAATTAAAGCTTGAGAGCAGCCATGTAGCCGGCAGTCAAATAGCTGTTGGATAGATGCAGATAGATAAGAATTTAGATAAAAGCTTTTAATGAATTATATTGGGCACAGCCAATGATTATGTTTGCCAAATAATACAGATGAGAAATGTTCTAAGAACACATACCATACAACGACGACAGAAAAGGTTGTCGAAAGAATCTAAAGCAGCACTAAGGCTCTTGTCCAAATATAAACCCCTGTCAGGTCCAAATTTCCAGGAGTCTTTGGTGTTCAGGTCATATTTCTCACAATACTTCTCCTTAAGTGTGTCATACCGCTCCTGCAATTTAAAAAACAAAAGCATTCAGCAATTAAAAAAGTACTTAACAGAAATCAAGCCAGTCATGTTTCAAATAAAGAATCAAGAAACTTCTACATCCTCCTGAACATAATAGTCAATATCATCTGTTAATTAAGATTACCTGCATTTCCAAAGTGGTGCCTCCAATAAACTGGCTCAAAATGTTCACAACTTCCTCGCCTAGACCATGCTCCTGAAAAGCCAACCTGAAATTTCAAAAGAGAGAAGATTTAAAAAAAAAAGACATTCTTATAGTATAGAAGAACTCAATCCTCCTTAAGATTGTTGATAAATACACAAGCATAAAAAGTATATAAGACCAAAGGTTAAACATATTTCATGGTCATTTATGCTTGTCTGGACAACTTCTGAAGTCAAGCAACATCTAAGTTGCATGAAGTAGAAGTCCGCATAACTAGGAGTATCAATATGTAAGGATATTGACATCACGGCTTTTACCCTACCATTTTTTTTAATCTCAGTTCTCCCTTTGATATATTTGTGTGCCTAAAAACATTCTCTCTGCAGAAGGATTGTCGTTATCTGAACAATATAATGCAAAGGTCTTTCTCTGACAAGAGTTGTACCACCAAACACAGAATCGCTTTCTGTTTAAAAACACCATATCTACTTTGCAAGTATAGCATCTCATTAAACTTACCACAGAATACGATCTTCAGCCTCAGAAAACTCATGCTTCTCTTCCTCAGGTTCTGTAGTATCATCCTCACTGTCACTACAGACCAGTGCTTCGCTACCATGTTGCTCATAGTAGATACGCCTTCTCCCAACCACAGACTGGTCTTCAGCCATTCTCTGGTTTCTGTGCTGTGTAACAAGTTTGAGATAGGAGGGAAAGAAATAAAACCTTCCTTTGAAACAATGGAACAAGAAGATGTTATTTTGCATTCCCTATGACACGCTTGTAAAGAAAAAAAAAAGCTTCAAAGAAGGGCAGTGGAGTCTGGACGAGTTCACATCAATGAAATGTCCAATTTGGTAAACCCAAATGGAGAGGAGTAACTCCATACCTGTCCAAAAATATCCAAGTTGTATATGGTGGTAACTTTTCAACATGTGGAAGTTTGGTACTTGTTGACAATACCACTTCATGACCGTTAATATGGTCCTTATCTCCAAAACCTTGTGCAAGTCCATTAAACTTGCAGAAAGGACGTTCAGTTCTTGAAGAAAGCATTTTTCCAACCCCATTCTCCGTGAGTAAAACCTCTTTCCTTGATGTCGCCAATATAGCCTGAGTAACATGACTTTCTAGTTTCCTTCCATTCTTCACAATTTTTTCCTGTGCAAGATATATGTAGGAGTTAGATGCAATAGGATAGCAACATGTGCCAAAGCAGGCTCATCACTCTTGGTGGATAAGATGTTGCACAGAACCAAATCCAAAGACATACTTGTATTGATTATAGTCAAAACGAGAAAGAGCTAGTTCCATACAAAAATTCCCGGTCAGGGTTCAAATTCAACCAAGATGTTTGCTTGCTTTATAGTGACAATGGATAAAGGAAAATAATTCCCTTACAACTCTCCTACATCTATTTTACAACTCTACACAAATTGAGGGCAGTTTTGTACAATTGAGAATTATTTAATGAAGTGGTTTAATTGCACTGGTTGATTATAAAATGATTAGTAAAATAGTTGTAAACAAGGTGTAGGTGTATCACTACTAATGCCAATCCTATACATATGGAGAATCATATGGTGCTTTGCAGTATTCCAGAATCATATGGAGAATTTAAATTACCACAAAGCAAATAAATGTATGATTCACTCAACTTAATAAATAATAAAAAAAATTAGATAATAGGGTTCTCTGTGTGTGCGTTTGTGTGTGTGTAAAACTACAAATGAAAGAGTATCAATGGGATGCAATTTTTGAAGAAATTGAACTCGTGCAACTTTTAGTAGAAACTAGAAAGTGGACTACTCTATACTCCATAAAACCTACAAAGATAGTCATGCAAGTAAAACGTGAGCATTTTAATACTGAGAATTGCATCGGCCACAAATATAATAAAACTATTTTGATAAGTACATATATAATAAAATATGAGACCTTGTTTTTAATATGTCATGAAATATGAGACTTACTTTGACTGAAACAATTCTCTCTGCTTGAATTTGCTTCTTCAGCTGATTTATCTTATATGGTAAGGCTCCAAGAGAATCACTTGACTGTTCTCCGCTTGATTTCTGTCAATGTATACAACACATAAACTATACATATAATTTTTTTTCCAAACAAAAATTGTATGCACAATTATCAATGCCTTTATTAAGTCTTAAGTAATTCACTTTGGACTGGATGTTTGATGTGAAGTCCTAAGTAACTCATTAGTTTCACCTAATGCCCCCGTTTGCTGGAGGAAAAAAAAATTAATTTCTCGACAAACAATTGGAGGTGAACGGCTAGAGTATTGCGATAAAAGCACTACTCCTAAACAAACAAATTTCGAAATTTAAATTCACGAAAATCGGGTACTGGATATCAAATTACGATCTAAAATTCCTAATAATATGAGAAATAATAATTCCAGGAAAATCATGGGTATACACAAAACAAAAAACGCTGAAGGAAGTAGCTGATTCAATAATCGGGGGAAAGAGAGACTGACTCTGATTTTGATGGCAGAGTCGCTTGCTTTGGACACCATGGCTGCTCTGCTATGCAACTCCGAGGACGACGAGGGGAGAGACGAAATAATTATATAATAATTCTTTTGGAATCCATATTTATGAACGTCTATGAACGATACTGTAAAACTAATTGAAACGACGATCTCATTTTATGGATAAAAGAACTTTCGAACTTTCTAAATTTTGTTGAAGTTTTTAATTTATAAATAACAATATTTTAATTAATTTTATTTTAGAATTAAGAATTTTTTATTTATTGATTACTTGAATGGTAAAGAAATCTATTTTTATAAACCATATAACATTGCTTAGTAAACAAGAATATTTTCAATGAATTGGTTAAAAATTAAGGTCTGGTTTATATTTAAAATTCATCTCAATTCATTTTAATTTATTTTAATTTTATCATTATATTTTTTTATACAAAACATAAATTCTTATACACATTTTTCAAATCTTAATATATTTTTTTAAAAATTTTAATATACATTTTTTAATTTTTAAAATAATAATAATATTAAAAAATAAATTAAACTCATCTCAACTCATCTTATATCTGAATCCAAACGAAGTCAAATTTATCAAGAATTTAGCTATTAAATCTTAAAATAATATCATATTAAATTAGATATTTAGCCTTTTACTATAATGAATGGCAAATTAATTTCTAATTTTGGTAGTGACTGTTTATAGGTCAAATATATATTTTACTATTATTTTTCTTTCTTCTTCTCATCACAATTATTATTATACTATGTTACTATGCCATAATTTAATTAAAATATAATTATTAATTAATATATGGATAGAATAGTAAAATATGTTGAAATAAAATAAATTAATACTTAAAAAAATTAATTTTATTTTAAATTAATATTATTTTATTATTATATAATAAATGAATGAATAATCTAATATAAAAATTAAATGTGAATAGTTAAAGTTAAATTTATTTTATATTATTTTATTATTATATAATAAAATGATAACTATTCTAATAGAAGAATTAGAATAAGTAAATTCAAATTTTTCTTATATTAATTAAAATTATTCTTTAATTTTAGACAAACCATGAAAAGTGCTTCAAGTAATGTTGGCCATGAAAAGTGCTTTTAAGTAATGTTGGCCTTGAAATGGGGCAAGGTTCGGTGACGTGGCGTACACGATGCAAATGAGAGTACTTGAAGGTCTCTAATCAAAATACCACTTTATTTTTATATATAAATATTATTTAAACATTTAGATAGTAAGATGATCTCAAATATTTTATAAATAATAAAAATAAAATATTTAATAATAATAATAATAAATAAAAAATAAAAAAGTATTCTAAAAATACTTAATAATACTCTGTAGCCAAACCCATCCTAAAACTTTTAAGCAAATGACAATATACACAGACTAATTAGATCATGTTTTAGATTTGTCTTTTTCCACTAATGAAAATGTAACATCTTAAATCTAGTATTAGGGAGTTTACTAAAGAAAGAAATTCTTACTAATTATAAGTATTTCGCTGATTTAAATAATTTCAACATTGATGAGATCTGTAGGATTATGAAATAAATATGACTTGAGTTCTTATCGGATCATTAGTTGGTTATAAATGGCATCATATTTTAATCAAATCCCTTTACGTTAAGTTTGTTTGAGTGGATGTAATAGAAGAGAGACAAACTAATCTCTAAACTTGTTGACATTTTAGTCCAGTCCTTTTGCGTACTTAGTAGTTTGTGGGTTGTATGCAAATTCAGACTTTTTGGTAGTTTATGAGTGTGATGTGTTAGCCAAACATCTGAAAGCTACATTCACTTCACGGATAAAAAGCAACAATTGTACGTGCGACATCCCATGATTTGAGCTTACTTATGATTTATCTGATAGTAATAAGGAAAATGTTTTAGTTACAAAATAATTCTACAAAAATAAATTTATAAAATGATATAATTTAAGGTAGTATGTCAGATTAGAAAATTACTTTTATTATAAATTAAATCTAACGAATTTTATAAAACTATATTAATTTATGAATTTTTCTATATATAATATATTTGTGTCTTTATCAATTCTTAAATAATAATATATATGGAGCATTTTAATTATTTTCTATTCAGTCCTCTCCGCGAAGGGTGAGGATTTTTTGCTTTGTCCATGAGCAAAGCTTTACTTTAATAAAAGATCAACAGAAGACTTGACATTGCTCCATTTTAGAGGCCTCCATTTAGAGGTCTCCCATTCGTTTTGTTTCACAAGACGAACATAGGCAAACTGTCCAAGACATGACATTGCTCCATTTAGTGGTCTCCCCAGGAAAGAGAGTGTCAAGTCTAGCTCTGGGTTGCCCAAATAATTGCACATACATACATATTCAAGGCACTATATTATACCAATATGTTATGGTAGAAATGTTATAGTTAAAAGCCTATGGTCTGATTGACATAACCTTCAACCTCCAAAGTGGAGGTCTGCAGTTCGAAACCCCCTCCCCAAATGAATCATAAAAAAGAAAAAAAAAAAAATAGTCGGATAGGGTTTATACCGCGAATAAGATTTCCAAGACACATAGTGATGAAAACCTTTAAAGTTGTTGAGAATGTCAAGCCTGGCAATTCCATGTACACAAATGTTGCGCCTCTCTTTTAATTGAACTTCCAAACAGAAAGGGAATGAAGTGGGACTCCCTTCCACCCAACAAGTAGACTTTTCCCATTCTTATCCAATGTGCAATAATCTGTACAAGAGGAAGGGATGACTCACTTAACCCAATGTCCACCATTTTAAACCTTAAGAAGAACACCCTAGCTCCTCCAGACATGCATGGTGACATTCCGATTAGTCCTTCCTCGACCCTCTTCTGCTATAAGGTTTCTGATGTGTTCACCCAAAAGCGCTTCCATTTTCATTCTCTCCTCATCATACTGTTTCATGCAAGTCTCCAAGCTATCAAAGTATGCACAATAAAAGAACAAAGCTTCAATGAAGCGATTCACAAATGAGGGTGAATTATGGTTTGCTTCTACTGCAAAAACAACCATTATAGATGGATAGAGATTTCTGATAACACTCATGAAGTTTTCCACGCATTTAGGCCTTGAAATCATTGTTCTCAGTACTAATGGATCAAAAATGACCACTTCTTCTTCATCTTCAATTTCGAGTAGTTCTTCCTTGATATCTTTCATGTCTGATAACAAAACAGATTTAAATGTAAAGTGCAAGTTTAAGGACTCGGCAACAATGGCTAACCTCTTACCGGTCTTCTCTATACTCACATTGCAGATTGATCCAACTCCAATGGCAGCTATCTTAAGAAGCTCGATGGGAAAATCTCGTCTCTCTGCAAGAGCCTGCATCAAGAATGACCAATGCACTCCAGACCTGATTTCCATATCTATCAAATGGACCTTACGCTTCAATTCAACGTTTTCAATTATGGCTTGGATTCCTGTGAATAGCGCTATCTGAGGGAAAGGAAGTTGTTGATAAAATTTCAGCAAACTACCATTTCTACCCAAGTCTTCAATGATTACATTGTTTTGCTCAAATCCCTTTACTCTGACCTTTCCTGATTCATTTTGAATCCTCTCTCGAAGTGCTTCAGCAAACTGAAAAACAACTCTCTGCACTGGACTACCTCTTGAAGAAGAAACCCAATCACAACGTAAAAGCAATCTGCTTGCACGATCATATTGTTGGTAGCCAACCTTCTCAGCCACAGAGAGAAGATAGTGGGCAAGTTCCACATCTTTTTTTTCATCATCAGACAGATCTGAGATAGTAAAGCCGAAAGGATGTATGGGCATGTGGCAATTGTGATCATACATCTGATAAGATAATTGTCCATACCTTGCTCCAGCCACCCTTATGATTTCCTCAGTTGATAATTTGCGGCTAAGAGCACAAGTTTCAGCGCTTATCTCGCTTAACTTTTCAGAGTTTTCTACCTCATGCAATCTCGGGAACCCACTAATTCCATCATCTTCTAGAAAATCTAACGAAGATGGATGTAGAATTTGATTATCGTTTTCAAGCCGGCCTGTACTTTCTCGGATTGTTTTAGACGTTTGTGGGAAAACAACAGGGCTGAAGTGAAATTCATCAAATGTTTGATATCTTGACTTGGGTTGTTGGTGCTGAAGTCGATCTTTCAAGAAATGCATTCAATAGGAGTACTCCCGTCTCCCGATTCGAAATTAAACAAGTGGTCTTGTTTCGCATTCTCAAGAAAATCTTCAAGAGAACCAAAACTGCCTTGGATTCCATCAAAATCAACTGGGGTTGAAGAGAAGAAGAAGGTGCTATCCATAACAGAGAAGGAAAGCCAGAAAATAACCAGAAAGTCTTCCTTCAAGTGAGTCGGTATGGTTATGATCTAGAAAAAGAGAAAAAGACTTGGAAAACAAAACATAAAATTAACACAATGCCAACCATGATGTTGAGATCTCGATGTATATCCATCGCAGCCAACGGCCACTAAATGCCAAGGACTGGATTTTGATGAAGAAATAAGGTAGGTGAGAAAAGTCTGAGTGACGACGACACAATGCTATTGAATGAATGCATGGTCGTTGTCTTCATCGCCTAAAACAAGGGAAAACATCCTGCATACAGATGACTAATGCTGGAAATTAAATTAGTGCTATTATTTTTGTATGAAAAAAAGACAAAGTCCAGCCTGCGAGCAAGTTTAGACAGAGTCTATATGATCAGATATTGACGTTAACCAGAAAGGCTAATATTTATCTGGATAAATACTGTAATACAATGACATGTCTCGACTCTCGATCATGTCTACAGTTTTATTTTGTGTCAATATTATATTTATTTTTTCTTGGCCTGCACATATGTACAGTATCTATTTTATTCATAATTTATGTATGCACATGTATGTGTACACATATTCGTGTATGTCATGTCTACGGTTTATATTTTAACTATGAGTGGTTCTACAATTGTTCGATATTGGGGCTCTAGATTTTTTTTTTCTTTTATGTATTCTTTTATAACTTTTAAATATATATATAAATATATATATAATTATAAGCGACGTACAATTATTTTAATAAAAAAGAGGATTTATTATTAAAAAAGTTAATTTTTTTTTAATTGAGTTTGATATATATTTACTTTTTTTCAAATATGACTTACAAAGCTACATTTGTATATATCATTTCTTATATTTTTAATTTCACAATAATATTAAACAAAATAGCATTTCTCTTAATTGTTGCAGGAGTTCGATCTTGGCCTTAGGAACTAGGATGCCATATACTCGGTTGTTTCTGGTTTTGGATTGTCTGACTTCTAGGCAAGTCAAACCGCAGTAAATATTTTCAGAATTATTTTTAAGGTTTCAGTAAAATTGCTGCAGATAGCGGCGGAGATAAAATCTCATAGGCTCGAAGTGGTTTTCTAAACCAATTAGGGTTGGACTTAGGATGGTAAAAAGATTGGATTGGATTGGTGGGCCAAATTAGATTCGTTAGATCGAATCGGCATCGAATTGGATCGGTTAAAATTCGGTCCGGTCTGGTCTAAAATATATATGGACTGAATAATTTCGATTCCATCCTGGTCCAGGAGATTCCTCCCTCTAGACCGGATCGGACCGGACCAAATCTCGAACTTTTTTTTTAATATATGTATATATAAATAATAGTATATAAATTTTAATATTAATATTAATATAAATTAATATATTAACATATTAATATATAATATATATTAACATATTAATATATAATATATACTTTTATAATATTAACATAGTATAATTTATAATAGTTGACTAGTTGTAATATAAAAATATAAATTATAGTATATTTATATAGAGTATTAATAATAACTTATAAATAATAAGTGTATTATTATTATTTAATATATTATTATAATTTATCACTATTTACTAATATATAAATATATAATATACTAATATAATAGTGTTATTAGTTATAATTTACTAGCATACTTAATATATAATATATACTCCTATAATATTAACATATTTAATATATACTCTTATAATATATTAAGAGTAAGTTTTTTTAATATTTTTTTGTTTAAATATGTGATAAATACGTAAATTGGATTGAAAATAATTAAATTTGGGAAAAAAAAATATTTGATCATTACAGAATTTTAAATTAAATATAACTCATTATATTATATGGGGTACCCCTAGATCCGACTGAACCACCCCTGAACCGAATTGGATCGGATCGGTATAAATCTAATAGGAGTTCGATCTGGTCCAGGGTGAGAGAATTTTTGGACCGAATGGAACCGGCTCACAAATTTTCCAGACCGGACCATTTACACCTGGAGTTCTCCTCATAAGGAAAGAAAAAAAAAATAAAGAGAAGAAATGGGGGATAAAAATAGAGGAAGGACATGATGTTTTTTTGGTTTTTTGAGCAAAAAGGAGAGGTGAGAGTGATCATCATAACTATTTTTTTTATATGATTATAGGAATTTCTCCTCCTATAGAATATTCAGTTTGAGCCATAGTTATTATTCAAAAGGGTGAGCCCGTCACCACCCCACCAAAGTGTCAGCCAGTCCAAAGTCCATCTGATAGACTCTTAGTTGAGGCACTACTATCTTAAACAGTTTTGACTTATATTTTACGCGAATTTTTGATCTCGAGACTATGAAATATCAATTTGTACCAGCTGAGTTATCATCTTAATGGTAGGAAGGACATAATGTTAAAGCCAAATAAAAATTATGACATAATGTTAAAGCCAAATAAATTTTTTTATGTGCAATAACTTTAATGTAATTGATTGTATTATTATTTTTATATAAAATAAATATTTTAGTCAATTGCATGAATAGAGTGCACAAAAAATAAGTAAAATAATTATACATAACAATTTCATTAAAAAATAAAAGATTTGACATAAATGAGAGGAAGATTGACATAAAAGAATAAAAGGGCAGAAGATAAAATAAGAGAACCACTATTTCGACTTCCTCTTCAGTTTCTCAACTTCACAACTACAGTACCAACGACAAAAACCTTCAAAAAATAAATCTCTTAATCTCTATTGTAGAAAGAGGATGCGTGATTATAAGAGATTGTACAACAACTGTATTATTGTTAGATTCTCCTCCTCAAATGTTCATAAATATAGATGTTATATCGAATCACATAAATTTGTGTTTTTATCTCTTTTATTTTCTTGCATTTATTTTTTATTCATTATTATGCATGTACGGACAGCCACACTAAGCTATTGTTGAGGGGGTTCAAACCACTCAATTTGAGACCCAAATGGCGACGGTAGATCAGAAATGACTGTCTTCTTTTCCAACTCATTGTATTATTTTTAGGCCTTCAAATGATTATTGCATTCAATAATCACATAAGTAAGACATCATGATTTAAGTGATCCCTTTTTCTAGTGGCTAAGACAATCAGGAAGATATTTGCAAATAAAAAATGGAGTAAATCACTCAAATCCAAAAAATTTGCAGTACCCACAAATTCCACTTATATAAGTTTCCTAGCAAAGGAGAAAGATATTCGATTTCGATAAAATTCTTGCAGCAAATAGGGATGATAAGATTGCCAAGAACCAGTAGAAATAATTTAAGTGAGTTAGTGCTTTTGTTTTGATTTTCTAAAGAAAAACTTACATCTACTTGCCAAGTCAATCGAAAAGAACTCGGTTGCCAAAAAATCCATTATAAGAAAATAGCAACAAATCAAAGTAAAAGTCACGATACATGATTCAATCTCATTCATGCATGACCCATACAAACCCCGATCATTCAAAGTTACAAACCCATGAAAAAAATATATATTTTTTTTTACCAAAAATACAAACAATGCATAACATATAAACTCAAAATATACAAAAAAAAAAATCAGATCTCCAGATCCGAAGAGAAAAAACCAACAAGACCATGCAAAAAACTTACAACATACAAACTCAAAACACACAACGGAACAACATAACTGTAGATCCGAAGAGAAAAGGCAAACAACATCATGTAAAAATATTGTTTTTACAGAAAAATGCAAAAAACCCACAACATGCACACACAAAACATACAGATGAACAACACACAACGGCGCGATAACATAAAACAACCCAGATGAAAACACAGAACAACCCGAAACAAGTAAAAAAGCCCTACCCTACTAAGAACAAACCTAAAGAGATACCAAGATAAATAAAATACAGATAGAAGGGAGAAGACGAAGAGAAACGACCAAGAAAGAACTAGAAAAAGTGAAAGAAAGCAATTACTTGCTTTCGGAGAGAGAATATGCATAGAAGACGAAGGGGAGAAGATAAAAGAAAGAGAGAACAGATCGAAAGCAAATAAAAAGGCGGAAGAAAAAAGAAGCGGAAGGTTGGGTTTGGAGCCAGAATACTTGGGAATGTCAAAATATTTCATATTTATTTATTATTATTTATTATTTATTATAATTTTTATATATTAATTTTTATTAATATTTAATATTTTATTAATATTTAATATTTATTACTATTCATAATTTTTTTTCAACCTTTTTCAACATTTAAATTTAGAAAAATCCTAGGATTCGGTCCAATCGAACTCTCCATTTACAGCCTCCGTCGTTTCGTGCGACGGTGGGCAACATCGCTTAGTCTATCGGGATTGGAGGAATCGGCGATTCCACCCTTGCGATGGCGAATCTCGACAATCTCTGATGTATCCCTGACGACCTTAAACCCGTTTCTAATCCGATCTATTTTTATAATTTGGAACTCCATTAATGGAACGTGTCAGTCATCCTGCTAAAATGTTGAAACTCCGTTAAGGGGAGAAGGTTGGAGTTGGACTCGGGAGGCAGAAATGTTGAAGCCAGAGGTAATAAAGTGTTGATACACGTATTATTCTTTTACAACTAATTTATAACTTACTAATGTATTTGAGTTTTTTTTTTCTTTAAAGTATTTTTTTAACATTTTTAATTATTAAGAAAAAATATATATATATATACAAATTTACTTATATTCACATCCTTAATAATAATTCTATCATTTCTGGAGGTGATATTTCTTCCCAACTGCATTTTATTCAGTCAGGACTGATAATTAGTTGACTGCTTATACCCATGAACTACCTAATTTTTTATTATTATTATTATATTGTGTGTTTGATTATTATTATTAATTTTTTTTTTATGTATTTGTGATTACTCAATACGAAAATTCTGTAAACTATAATATCAATTCAACTCAATAGTTTAATAATGATTCTTTTACTCGAATAGATGTGTAGGAACGTGAAAATCCCAAACTGTAGGGGGAGGGGGTTGGGTCTAACCTAACCTCCAAAAAGGACTTTGATTCATCATTTTGTTTTTTAAAACAAATTTATTATTAAAATGACATAGTTTTGTTAATGAAATTATTTTTGGGTGTCACTTCAGGCCGGATGGGTGTAAAAGATGATTTTACACCAGCCGGTCATATGGTGCCACATAGGCACTCCACAAGTGAAAATCGTGAGCCAAACACGCACCGAATTCGACTGCTCTCTCCCTCCCGATTCAGACTTCCCTTTGCGCAGCAAGACCCAATTTCTCCCCCACACGCTTTCAGCCTCTCCCTCATCCTCTTTATCACTGAAGCCGATCTTAATTGTCCATACCACACTGCACAACCCAAATAAAGGTTTCATTTCATTGCGAGCTAAATGAACCCAGATAAAATCATCCAAAAATGACTTGGTTTTGCTAATGCCACCAACTGTTTGATGGTGAAAAGGAATGGTACCCTTTCGCCGTCGGGAAGCTGGACGTTGACGGCAGCGTAGTCGATGCTGTCTTTTTCCTCAAACTTGATGGTGCCGTTGGGGGATACTTAAAAGGGTCATTCGATTTCGTCGAGGGTGTAGGTCAAGCGGGCCATGAGTTTGTGTTTTGGAACTTGGGTGGAGAATTCTTGTTCACACCTTTCGGCTTTGATAGTGAAGGAAGTGGGTTCTAAGCAGAGCTTCTTGGCGCTGTACTTGCCAGGTTTGTGGCATTAGATCGGCTATCCTATTCTTCACGATTGAGTGGCACCTATTTTCTTTCCTTTTATTTTTTGTAATTTCTTCATCAACATAATGCCTCTTTGGTTGCTAAGGAAACAGGGGGAAATGAAAAGATAGAACTTCAAAATATATTATGACTTCAAAAGTTATTAAGCGAGCCAAATCTCATCAAGATATAGCCTTTTTTTTTGGGGACTTTTGTCGGTGTGGAGTGAAGACGGGAACTCGAGAGGGAGAGGAAGGAATCGGCTTGGGCTTTGAAATGATCTCTATTGAACGTAGATGGGAGAAGTAGAGGGCAGATAGAAGGAAAGCGTGAAGAGAAGGTTTGGGTGCATGCAGGTGTAGCTCACGTCTTCTTAAAATGCTTACGTGGCTTTATACTATTGGCTGGTGTGAACAGTTATTTCACACCCATCCTTTATTTTTTTGTTTATATAATTATATATTTTTGGATTAGGCAGAGGGGGTTAGGCTTGGGCCGAGAGTCAAGACTGTCCCCGCTCCAACCTTACTAAGTTGGTCTGACTTTTTAATCCTATATACTAAGAGTACTGATATTGAATTGATAATTTTTTTTAATAAATATAAATTGATCAACATATTAAAAAAAATTGATCCAACTAAATTAATAGTGTGAAGAAAAAAGTAAAAATATAAAATAAAAATACTCTTATTTTAAATAAGTAAACAATAAATTTAAAATTATCTTTAAATATATGTGCTAATTTATACTTATTAAATTTTTTTTTTTAATCAATTCAATATCAGGCTCTAATAAAACCTTTTTTTGTACTTGGTACTTTGTGGCTTGTCCCATGACGATGGACTCCTACGTTTAACAAGCCCATGGTTAACTTTTTTAGTAACACAATGTCGTTAATTATTTTAAATTTAATCACATAACTGATGTGGTGTAATATAAGAGAATAATGAAAATTATGAAAATAAAAATGAAAAATATTTAAAAATAAATAAATGAATACTATGCCTTTAAAATTTAGATAAAAATAACAATAATATTTTATCATTATAGAAAGTGAGAATACTAATTAAATGTGAGGTTTTTTTTTTTCCTTTTTTAATAACAAGCTTCAACTTCATTGAAATATAAAAAGAGTTACAACTTCATCTGTGTTCATTTTCAAAACCCCTGTTGTTGGAGACTGCCAATCCAGACGATTCAGTTGCTTGTTGAGGATGTTGGTCTTTTTGCTCATACGAAAATAGATTCCTTTGATGCCATAAAGACCTGGCAATAAGCAAAAGTTTTTCCAAGTCACCTTCCTATCGTTCTATTTTGACTTTCAAAACTAGGTCCATAAAATCAAGTGGTTCTTCATGAAGAAAATCGAAATTGAAGTTTGTCTTCCAGAAAGGCAGAATTGAAGGATAGAAGACAAGACCATGACTTGTATCCTCCATGAAATCACTTACCTGGAGGATATTCTCAATGAAGCCGAATAGACAAAAGCCAAAAAACTTTGGCTAAAATCTTGCCCAAACAAATGCTGATAGTCTCAACAAAGTTAAAATTCAAATTCCCACCAGCCCACAATGTGAGTTTGATCTAAAATCTAACCAATTAAAGGTGGAGGGTTAGGTACTACATTGGCCTGCCCGATACACTTGCCTGGGCTCAGCCTAGGGCGGGCATTCTGCTTGCATTAGGTGAGTGAATAAGTAACAACTAGCCCTCTTAAAAAAAAATGGAGACGGGTGTTGTGAGGTAGGTAGCGTGAGCGAAAACTTGGCTCTTGTCTAGGTTGGTTGGTTCGCGCGGGGGGGGGGGTGGTTTCGAGAGAGCCGGTTCTCCAAATATGCTCGAGACCCATCCCCTATGCAAACTGAAAGAACTTTAAACTCTACTTTTGTTTGCTTCGATTAGATGCCATGGTTTCTCTTTCCTTCTTTCTTTTGAGTCTTTCAAATGTTATTTCATGATAATAAATACTCTATCCTAATAACAACTTAGAATTATCTCATTTTATCGTATGTGATATCTTTGTCTCGTGGGTACTGTTGAGTAGGCCACTTATTTGAATTTTGGAGGTTAGCATGAGCTATTTTCTTTTTGTGCATGAGGGAGAAATTTTCTTTTGAGAGCTACTAGAGTCACATAAAAATCCCACAAAACATCCCACAAGTTGCGATGACATAATGCTAGACCATTTAAGTTATTAATTTTTATTTTATTTTATTTTATTTATTGATTTTTGTCCTCGCATTCTATTGAGCCTCAAGTCTCCTTCCCTGTCCCAACCCCTCATACTAGGGGAGGATATCAAGGCCTTGCACCTTGCTATGCTCCCCGTCTGTCCTACTCCTAACTCTCCCCATGTGGGGGGCAGGGCTAGATGGGAGGGCCCCCACTTCACATTTAGCCCTCCTAGCGGGGAACGAGGGTGGGTGGTAGGGAGGGCTTAATCCTACCCCAAATTTTTTCTGTCCCACCTCTGCTTATATATATATATCATATAAAAATATAAATATTTATGTATACACAAAAACATAAATATATATTTATACATATAAATATAAATATATATTTATATTTTACAAATTGTGTATATATATATATATAAATTAATATTTTGAATACTGTACCATTGAGCGTATTGGCCAAGGCACTGAATGAAAATTTTCGATATCGGTACCGTTTTATATACCGTTTCGTATACCGTTTTGAAATAGTTTATATAAAAATAAATTATATATATACACATACAGAAACTATAAAAAGATAAAATTAATCATTTTTTGATTTATACAAATAAAATATATTATATATATAAGGAAAAAAAAATACAAATCTATATAAAAAACTACTTAAAAAAAGAGTTGGCTGCCGAAATCTGAAATCCGATATTTCAATCAGTATTGGCCGAAATTTTGAACAAAATAAAACGTAATGTTTTCGATGCTGGCCAGGTAGCCAATATGGTACGATATTTAAAACTTTAATATAAATATAGATTATAATTTGTTAGATTTATTTATAAAGTATGCATTAACAAATTTAAAAACTATAACTTATATAAAATATGTATTAGCAAATTTAAAAAATTAAAAAATTAAAATTTTTTTAAATTATAATCATATTTAAAAAATTTAAATTTATAATTAGAATCTAAAAATATATTTTTGATTATTTTAAATATAAAAATAATTTTTAAATCTAATAAAATATAATCTATTTTTACAATAGACATGAGACAAGGTGGATTCAAAATCCATCTCGTACCCCACTAACGGGCGGGTTATCCCACTCATGGGGGTATGCAGGGTGAGATACGACACTACATGAATAGCACCCGTACCTCAAATCCTAGCCCACCTAGTTTTGCCAGTTCCTGTCAACGGTGTAGACACCAACGTTGTTGCCAACGCATTTCCACTGCCAGTTATTTTTTGGTACATACCTATCTCTTATTCTCTTTCATCTCCTCACCCAATTCCCCCACTCCTAATTCTCAGACCATATGATATATTTGCCTTTGAACTTATCACCAGGTCCTAAAAAGTCAATCTTTTTCTTTCTCATTTTTTTTTATTTGTTTTTTTTTTATTAAGAAGAAAGTAATTATTGGAGGGTGGGTGGATTTGTTTAGATCCAGAGATTCGTGGATTGTGTGGAATTCCTAGTTTCAAATTCATCCTCGTATTAGTTTAATAATTTTTTATTAATTTATTTTTATCACATTTTACAGTTCCTCCAATTAAATTTTAGTAATAATAATTATCATATTCTAATTGAAATAATATTAATATTTATCACATTTATCAAATATTAAATTAATATTCATGATTAATATTATTAATAATTATATTATAATTAAACTACTAATTAATATTCTAATTAATATGAACTAACTATTTTTTTTTATCACAGTTTTTATCTAATAATAATTAATCGAGCCAAAATTTCTAACTACAAACAATACCTCTTTAGTGAGAGAAGTGAAAAATGAATATCATAGTGTTTGGTTCACATATTTTGTGAGTTACTGTAGCTAAAGTCTAAATTTATATAGAAATGCCTAATTTGACGTGAGGTACTTTATGTATATTGTTAGCTAAATCTGGTTAAAGTTGAATTTAGCCAGTCAATGAAAATTCTCTAATTACACATACTTTTCCGGATAGCCAAATAGCGAATCAAAGAATCTAGAAAGCATAAACTATTAGGCCTTTCTAAATTACTGAGAAATGCAAATTAATATGGAACTGGGCAGCGGCAGTGGTGCAAGATGGTACATCGTCAATGGGGTTGAAGGTTTGGGAATCCAGGGAGATGTGATGGCGTAGGGAGATGTCAATGGGGCTGGGGAGAAAACACAATGATTTGTAAGAATCTCTTCGTAGAATTCCTTTGTATTTCCATAGATTTTCTTTTGTTTTTCAATGCAAAACTGGGAGGATGGTGACCAACCAAAATCAAAATAGCAGTATCAAGAGCATTTTCATTGGTTTAGATAAATGCATATTCAAATTTTAATTAATATATATTTTTTTTTTGTATTTGTTCAAGTAATTTAAATTCAAGATCCATATTGGATTAGTTATTTATTTATTATATAATAATAAAATATTATTAAATTAATAAATACTATTTTTAAAAAACATATTTCTCACATTTTAGAATAAAAAATACTTTTTTAATATTTGATTATGCAATTTTAGTCTTTCATTTATAGCTAATCTAGCTAATCATACAAAAAAGTCAAATAATTTTAAAGATGGCGAAACTAATGTGGTCTCTTATTGGCCCAAATCCTTCAAATCCTGACCATCTTCTCATTCCGCTAAGCCAACGAAGGTGCCCTAAGGTTGGGATATTGTCATGTCAAAGTCATGGACTCATGTCTACAAGCCAACCGAATAAATAAACTAACACCAGGTAAGT
This sequence comes from Platycarya strobilacea, assembly GCA_036898215.1. Classification (NCBI taxonomy): domain Eukaryota; kingdom Viridiplantae; phylum Streptophyta; class Magnoliopsida; order Fagales; family Juglandaceae; genus Platycarya; species Platycarya strobilacea. Next base: position 18,644,375 of record CM072555.1, on the reverse strand, counting down.
TGGTAACTATGAGAAAATTTAGAACATGTTTAGACATGGATAGACGTGATCAAAAGGAAGAAAACTCAAAATCCAGTTTCTACATTAGTTTTCAAGAACAGAAACACCTAGAGAGACATGCTCACGCTCATGATCTCTCTCTCTCAACAGAACCCCCAAATTGAAAGGGAATGAATTGGTGTTCCCTTCCACCCAACAACTAGACATTTTCCATTCTTATGTAATGTGCAGCAACTTCTGCAATCGAACTTTTGGAGAACCAAACTAGCTTGGTTGAAAGATGACTTATGTTGGAAAATAGCCAATGAAACAAACAATAAATATATGAAATAAACCGTAGCAGATACAACAATGAGATATAAAACAGTAAACAAAGAACACAGCGAATTAAGTAGTTCAGCTCAAAATGAGCTTACATCCACTGTGGAGTTGGTTTCAAAATTTCACTAGATCAAATGGAGGTTATAGAGAGAGAATCAGAAGATTCTTACAACAGAGAACACTCACCTCACGTGTAAACACTCAATCTTCACAAGTTTCACTCAAAATAGTGGAGAAATGGAGAAGAAATGATCTAGGGGAGAAACTCTGCTCGTTGGCGCCAAAAATAGAGGTCTGCTTCTCTTCGTCATCCGCTGCGCGAAATGCCTTCGCGATATTTATATTATGCAATCTCGCTCGAGCGAGACTTAAACTCGCTCGAGCGAGAACATCTAGGTTAGATTCGCTCAACTAGAAAATGGACACCTAGCAACACGTGACATTTCACTCGAGCGGGAGGTCGAGCGAGGGTCGAGCGAAGTCACTGCTTGATCCTTACTCAAGCTGGAAGTTGAGCGAGGGTCGAGCGAAGTCTCGGGTTGAGGCAAGTCTGGAGTCTCGAAGTCTCGCTCGAGCGAGGGTCGAGTGAGACAGGTCTGAGGCGTGTATTCATAAGCCATACTCAACAAATCTCCACCTTGGCTTGAATACCTAAAAGCCTCATAAAATCCAGATCAACCCAAGAATGTAAAATGTAGCAACTGATAAAACCAACCCCATCTTAGTTCCCTAAAGAACCTGGAAACCCCGAACCCCTATCAAATCCAAATAAAATTTGAACTTGTATACTGCAACTGGCTTGGTCATTATATCTGCTGGATTCTCTAAAGTAGCAATCTTCTGAATACTAATTGTACCATCTGCCACTACTCCTCTGATAAAATGATATCTAACGTCAATGTGCTTCGTCCTCTTATGATACATTTGATTTTTAGTCAAATGTATAGCATTCTGGCTGTCACAAAACACTGTCATCTCTATCTGCTGAAGACCTAGGTCACTGATTAGCCCCTTCACCCAAATGGCCTCCTTAACAGCCTCAGCTGCTGCCATGTATTCTGCCTCTGTAGTTGATAAAGCAATAGTTGATTGAAGTGTTGCTTTCCAACTAATAGCAGAACCACACAATGTGAAAATGTAGCCTATCAATGATCTTCTCTTGTCTAAATCCCCAGCATAGTCAGAATCAACAAAACCAACAACAACAGAATTGAGATCTACATCTCTATCAAATATCAAGCCCACATGCGAGATTCCCTTCAAGTACCTCAAAATCCATTTCACGGCCTGCCAGTGAGTTCTACCAAGTTTAGCCATATATTTGCTAATCACACTCACTGCCTGTGAAATATCTGGACGGGTACATACCATGGCATACATAATGCTACCTATAGCATTAGAGTAAGGAACATTTGTCATGGACTGTTCCTCCTCATCTGTCTGAGGAGATAGGGAAGCTGAAAGTTTAAAATGCGATGCCAGCGGCGTGCTGACAGTTTGGAGTTAGACATTCTAAACCTATCTAGAACCTTCTCTATATACTTTCTCTGAGACAAGTATAACTTCCCAGCTTTTCTATCCCTGTGGATTTCCATCCCCAGTATTTTCTTAGCATCACCTAAATCTTTCATCTTAAACTCATTTTTAAGTTGAGTTTTCAACAAACCAACATCAACCATGCTTTTAGCAGTTATAAGCATGTTATCAACATAAAGTAATAAGTGAATGAAAGACTTATCAGGTGATTGTTTATGATATACACAACAGTCATAATTACTTCTCAAATAATCATGATCATTCATAAACAAATCAAAGCGTTTATACCATTGCCTAGGTGACTGCTTCAACCCATACAAAGACTTATTCAGTTTGCATACACGGTCTTCTTTACCTTCAACTGTGAACCCTTCTGACTGATGCATATAGACAGTCTCTTCAAGCTCACCTTGTAAGAACGCTGTCTTCACATCAAGCTGCTGAAACTCTAGATCATACAAAGCCGTGATGGCTAGTAAAACTCGGATTGAACTGTACTTTACCACTGGAAAGAACACTTCAGTGAAGTCGATCCCCTCTCTTTGACTGTAGCCCTTAGCAACTAGACGAGTTTTGTATCTTGCATCAGACTGGATTCCCTCTTTTCTTTTGAAAACCCACTTACAGCCCACAACTCTGGTCTTTGCTGGTAATTTAAACAAATTCCAGGTTTGGTTCTTGTGAAGAGACTCAATCTCTTCGGTCATCGCTGAACACCACTGTGCAGACTTAGTATTCTTTATAGCCTCTGAGTAACTAGAAGGCTTCTGCCCCACAATTTCTTCCGTTGTAGCGAGTGCATAACTGATCATATCTGCATGAGCATATCTCTGAGGTAGTCTGATCTGCCTCCTCTGTCTACCAGCAGCTATACTGTATTACTCCTCAACTGGTGTCTCAGTCTCTGACTCAGAATTGTGCTCATTAGCTATAGCATGGTACTGAGTTACTGGTGATGTCTCAAGTGAAGCCTGCAACTCTACCTTCTTCCTTGTAGACATGGGAATCTGATTTGTCAGATTAAGCATGGATTTCTCATCAAATACTACATCCTTGCTTATCACAAACTTGGGTGACTTGGGATCAGTACACTACAATCTATATCCCTTCACCCTAGAAGCATATCCCATAAAAATACACTTCTTTGCCCTAGGTTCTAGCTTACCATCATTCACATGAAAATAAGCAGGACAACCAAATATCTTCAAGTTCAAATAATCAGTAGGTTCATCAGACCATACATGATTAGGTGTCTTTAACTCAATAACTGTGGCTGGAGAGCGGTTCACCAGAAAATAGGCTATATTGACTGCTTCCGCTCAAAAGTCCTTAGACAGGCCGGCATTGGAGAGCATACTGCGTGCTCGTTCTAAGATGGTCCGGTTCATACGTTCAGCCACTCCATTTTGCTATGGAGTGTACCTAACTGTACGGTGTCTGGCAATTCCTTCATTCTTACAGAACTCATCGAAGTCACTGCTGCAAGATTCCATCCCGTTGTCAGTCCGAAGCCGTTTCACCTTCTTACCGGTCTGATTCTCTATCAGAAATTTCCATTGCTTGAAGTTCTTGAAGACTTCACTTTTCTGTTTCAAAAAATAAACCCACACATTCTGTGAGTAATCATCAATGAATGTAAGCAAGTAATTAGCTCCACCTTTTGATGGAACTGAAGATGGATCCCAAAGGTCAGAATGAATGTAGTCCACTGTACCTTTTGTTCTGTGGACCCCAGTTGCAAACTGAATCCTACTTTGCTTGCCGAATACATAGTGCTCGCACAGGTCTAGCTTGCCCAAATTCTGATTCCCTAGCAACCCTTGCTTACTGAGGATAGACATCTCCTTCTCACTCATATGGCCCAATCTCATGTGCCATAGGCGAGTAATATCTGACTCTGACTGATCAGATATTGAAACTGCAGCTTTACCGCTGATAGTACTACCCTGGAGAAAATAGAGACCATCTTTCAGGTCTCCCTTCATAATAATCATGGAGCCTTTGCTGACCTTCAGAACTCCACCTTGTCCCGTATACTTCAAACCCAAAGAATCAAGGGCCCCCATGGATATGAGATTCTTTTTCAAGTCTGGAATGTACCGGACGTTAGTCAATGTCCTAACCATCCCATCAAACATTTTGATCTTCACAGAACCCATTCCTGCAATCTTGCAAGCTGTGTCGTTCCCCAACAAGACAGAAACACTATTGACTGATTCATAAGACATGAACCAGTCCTTTTTGGGACACATATGGAACGTGCAAGCTGAGTCCATCACCCACTTATCACTGAACCGACTGTTCGAATCACTAATTGCAAGAATTACATCAGAGCCATCAGATTCATCAGCAACATTGACGGCATTAGAGGAACTCGTAGATTCCTCCTTTTTCTTCAGCTTGGTACACTCACTCTTATAGTGTCCAAAATTTTGACAATAATAGCATTTTACATTCTTCTTATTGGACTTGGACTTTGATTTCCACCGAAACTTTCCTCTGCCCTTCTCTGAACCCTTCTGACTGGATCTTCCTCTGTCGGAGGTATTTTTGACAAACAAACCACTGGCTTGTGCTTCACCATCCTTATTGTTGAGATGTGGCTTGAATGAAGCACATCAGATTGCACTTGGAGTTTTCAACCCGTAACTTCGCTCGACCCTCGCTCGACAGTCGCTCGAACGAGACATCAAACGGAGAGTTTTGGATCTAGGCAGAGACTTCGCTCGACTCTTGCTCGACCTCCCGCTCGAGCGAGAATCAATCCTAGGGTTGCATCACTTCCAAGAACTAGGGTTAGCGCCGTCTGGAATAGTGTTCCGCTCGAGCGAGATACAGCCTATATAAGGATCTCGGCATTTGAAAGCACAAAGAGAGGAAGCAGAGAGCTGTGGAGTGAATGCGATTTTGCTCGAGCGAGAAGGTCTCGCTCGAGCGAGATTATGAATACAGGCGTCCGTCTCCCATTTTCTCCTTGTTTGATTTTGTAGATTAGAGAGAGTCTACTTGTAAAGAGTTTGAGAGCCTTGTGAGAGAGAGGGAGCTTTGTAATCTCCGAGAAGTGTACTCCATCTTTGTTATTATAGTGATTTAGACTGACCCAACAATGGATGTAGACTCAGTTTGAGCTGAACCACTTCATATCTGGTGTCCATTACTGTTCCCCGTCTTTAGTTTTATTTCTCTTGGTTGCATCCGCTGCGTGGCTCCGAGTTTACTATCCGTCGGTCGGCCGGATTCCCCAACAAACTGGTATCAGAGCGTTAAGGGATGGCCTCTATAAATTTTGGAGTAGAGAAATTTGACGGTCAGAATAGTTTCAGTTTATGGCACTTGAGGATGAAGGTTTTGTTGCGTCAGCATGGTTTGCTCAAGGTTGTAGAAGGAGTGACTGGTGAGTCTCCTGCATCGTCAAGGAATGAGGAAGAATTGGCTCACAGTACTATTCTACTATCACTATCAAATGAAGTTTTGAGGGAAGTTACAGAGGAGGAGACCGCGGTTGGTCTGTGGAACAAGCTAAAGAGCTTGTATTTGAAGAAATCTCTCACTAATCGGTTATTTTTGAAACAACGGTTCTATACTCTCAAAATGGAGGAAGGTACTTCTATTTTTGCACATCTAGATGAATTTAATAAGATTATTATGGATCTGAGGAACATAGACATTAAGATTGATGAGGAAGATCAAGCCTTAATTGTTTTGTGTTCAGTGTCTATTTCGTTTGATAATTTTGTAAACTCAATGTTGTATGGTAGAGATACAATCTCCTTAGTAGATGTCAAGTCTGCTTTGAATTTTAAGAAATTGAGAACAAAATTTGGGGGTTTAGGCATGAACAATCAAGCTGAGGGTTTGTTTGTGAAATGTTCCTCTAGTAATAGATCCGGGGAAGGATGTTTAGGGAAGAATAGAAGTAGTTCCAGTTCCAGTAGCTCCAGATCTAACAAGAGAAAAGTGAAGTGTTACCACTACCATAAGAAGGGTCATTACAGAAGTGAGTGTCTTCAATTGAAAAATGTAGAGGAAGAGGAAAGTTCCTTTAGTAGTGATGACAGCAAAGAAGATGACAGTTAGTCTCTACTTCCTTGAGGGCAGTGTGGTGAAAGGTGGAGTATCCTCACATGCTCTAGATTCAGATATTCATTTGCATGTATCACGTGCGGATCCGCCAGACAGAATGGTCATTTATGAGCCAACAGCTTTTGCTTGGTGTGATCAGAAGACAGTAATCTTGGTTTTTTTGTTTGCATTGTATTCTTAGGAAGCAGTGTAGAATCATGGTTCCTGCAGTATTTCTGATCAGGATACATCTTGTGTAAAGTCTTGTTTTGTATTAAACTCATATTTGTTTTATGATCATTGGAAGTTTGGTTTTGTCTATCTGTTTCTTTGTGATGTGTTTGGTGTTCAAACACTTTTGAGAAGACAATTGATCTACAGACAAGAAAGTAGAGCGTTACTCAGACCATACAGTTTTGTTTCACTCCACAGAGTAACTGAATGGAATGAGGTGAGTTTTGAGTGACAGAGTCTACAGTTTGCTTTTGGTTTGCCAGGTTTGTCTACAGATCGTCATTGAAGCGGACAACGCATCTTGCTATTTGGTGAATTTTCTTTTCTTTTGTTTCCACAGAAAGGAGAGAGAGTTATAGCAAGAAGGTGGAGTTGCAGAGAGCTTCATAAATAATTGGCATTGGTGCACAGTGAGAGCAGGTCTATAGCTGGTAGATAAAGGGGGCAGTTGGTCACCTTTTGTGTATGCTCATGCAGGCTTTTGTTGATTCTTACTTTGGCTGAAGAATATTTGGTTGTCTTCATTTGTATTCAGAAGCCGTTTGTTCAAGTAAGCAATTTGTATTGTGGTGCATTGCCGTTTGGGTGAAGATAGTGAATCTTCAGATGTTGTCTATGGTGTTGAAGACTTTTGTGTGGAAAGTGAGTTCTTCAAAGATAGACTTCGTATTTCGTGTTGGGTATTCCTTCTGTGGTTGAAGGATTTGTGGGTCCTTTGTCCATAATCACTTTGTGGGGCTTATTCAAGCCAAGGTGGATATTTGTTAAGATGTGGCTTGAATGAAGCACATTAGATTGCACTTGGAGTTTTCAACCCGTAACTTTGCTCGACCCTCGCTCGACAGTCGCTCGAGCGAGACATCAAACGGAGACTTTTGGATCCAGGCAAAGACTTCGCTAGACTCTCGCTCGAGCGAGAATCAATCCTAGGGTTGCATCGCTTCCAGGAACTAGGGTTAGCGCCGTTTGGAATAGTATTTCACTCGAGCGAGAATGTCTCGCTCGAGTGAGATACAGCCTATATAAGGATCTCGACATTTGAAAGTACAGAGAGAGGAAGCAGAGAGCTGTGGAGTGAAGGCGATTTCGCTCGAGCGAGAAGGTTTCGCTCGAGCGAGATTACGAACACAGGCGTCCGTCTCCCATTTTCTCCTTGTTTGATTTTGTAGATCAAAGAGAGTCTACTTCTAAAGGGTTTGAGAGCCTTGTGAGAGAGAGAGAGAGAGAGAGAGTTTTGTAACCTCCGAGAAGTGTACTCCATCTTTATTATTATAGTGATTTAGACTGACCCAACAGTGGATGTAGGCTCAGTTTGAGCTGAACCACTTCATATCTGGTGTCCATTACTGTTCTCCATCTTTAGTTTTATTTCTCTTGGTTGCATCCGCTGCGTGGCTCCTAGTTTATTGTCCATCGGTCGGTCGGATTCCCCAACAAACTGGTATCAAAGCGTTAAGGGATGACCTCAGTAAATTTTGGAGTAGAGAAATTTGACGGTCAGAATAGTTTCAGTTTATGGCGCTTGAGGATGAAGGCTTTGTTGCGTCAGCATGGTCTGTTCAAGGTTGTAGAAGGAGTGACTGGTAGTCTCCTGCATCGTCAAGGAATGAGGAAGAATTGGCTCACAGTACTATTCTACTATCACTATCAGATGAAGTTTTGAGGGAAGTTGCAGAGGAGGAGACCGCGGTTGGTCTGTGGAACAAGCTAGAGAGCTTGTGTTTGAAGAAATCTCTCACTAACCGGTTATTTTTGAAACAACGGTTATATACTCTCAAAATGGAGGAAGGTACTTCTATTTCTGCACATCTAGATGAATTTAATAAGATTATTATGGATCTGAGGAACATAGACATTAAGATTGATGAGGAAGATCAAGCCTTAATTGTTTTGTGTTCATTGCCTATTTCGTTTGATAATTTTGTAAACTCAATGTTGTATGGTAGAGATACAATCTCCTTAGTAGATGTCAAGTCTACTTTGAATTCTAAGGAATTGAGAATAAAATTTGGGGGTTTAGGCATGAACAATCAAGCCGAGGGTTTGTTTGTGAAATGTTCCTCTGGTGATAGATCCGAGGAAGGATGTTCAGGGAAGAATAGAAGTAGTTCCAGTTCCAGTAGCTCCAGATCTAACAAGAGAAAAGTGAAGTGTTACCACTGCCATAAGAAGGGTCATTACAGAAGTGAGTGTCCTCAATTGAAAAATGTAGAGGAAGAGGAAAGTTCCTCTAGTAGTGATGACAGCGAAGAAGATGACAGTTAGTCTCTACTTCCTTGAGGGCAGTGTGGTGAAAGGTGGAGTATCCTCACATGCTCCAGATTCAGTTATTGCATGTGTCACATGCGGATCCGCCAGACAGGATGGTCATTTATGAGCCAACAGCTTTTGCTTGGTGTGATCAGAAGACAGTAATCTTGGTTTTTTTGTTTGCATTGTATTCTTAGGAAGCAGTGTAGAATCATGGTTCCTGCAGTATTTCTGATCAGGATACATCTTGTGTAAAGTCTTGTTTTGTATTAAACTCATATTTGTTTTATGATCATTGGAAGCTTGATTTTGTCTATCTGTTTCTTTGTGATGTGTTTGGTGTTCAAACACTTTTGAGAAGACAATTGATCTACAGACAAGAAGGTAGAGCGTTACTCAGACCATACAGTTTTGTTTCACTCCACAGAGCAACTGAATGGAATGAGGTGGGTTTTGAGTGACAGAGTCTACAGTTTGCTTTTGGTTTGCCAGGCTTGTCTACAGATCGTCATTGAAGCGGACAACGCATCTTACTATTTGGTGAATTTTGTTTTCTTTTGTTTTCACAAAAAGGAGAGAGAGTTATAGCAAGAAGGTGGAGTTGCAGAGAGCTTCATAGTTGATTGGCATTGGTGCACAGTGAGAGCAGGTCTACAGCTGGTAGACAAAGGGGGCTGTTGGTCACCTTTTGTGTATGCTCATGCAGGTTTTAGTTGATTCTTACTTTGGTTGAAGAATATTTGGTTGTCTTCATTTGTATTCAGAAGCCGTTTGTTCAAGTAAGTAGTCTGTATTGTGGTGCATTGTCGTTTGGGTGAAGATAGTGAATCTTCAGATGTTGTCTATGGTGTTGAAGACTTTTGTGTGGAAAGTGAGTTCTTCAAAGATGGACTTCGTATTTAGTGTTGGGTATTCCTTCCGTGGTTGAAGGATTTGTGGGTCCTTTGTCCATAATCACTTTGTGGGGCTTATTCAAGCCAAGGTGGAGATTTGTTGAGAATCAATACTAAGGTTGCATCGCTTCCAGGAACTAGGGTTAGCGCCGTCTGGAATAGTGTTTCGCTCGAGCGAGAATGTCTCGCTCGAGCAAGATACAACCTATATAAGGATCTCGGCATTTGAAAGCACAGAGAGAGAGGAAGTAGAGAGCTGTGGAGTGAAGGCGATTTCGCTCGAGCGAGAAGGTCTCGCTCGAGCGAGATTACGAACACAGGCGTCCGTCTTCCATTTTCTCCTTATTTGATTTTGTAGATCAGAGAGAGTCTACTTGTAAAAGGTTTGAGAGCCTTGTGAGAGAGAGAGAGAGAGCTTTGTAACCTCCGAGAAGTGTATTCCATCTTTGTTATTATAGTGATTTAGACCGACCCAACAGTAGATGTAGGCTCAGTTTGAGCTGAACTACTTCATATCTGGTGTCTATTACTGTTCTCCGTCTTTAGTTTTATTTCTCTTGGTTGCATCCGTTGCGTGGCTCCGAGTTTACTGTCCGTCGGTCGGCCGGATTCCTCAACACTTATCATACTTACTTCCAAACTCCTTCGAGTTCAAAGCTGACTTCACATCTGCTAAGGAGATAGTATCTCTACCATACAGCATAGAATTTACAAAATTCTCAAATAAGGCAGGTAATGAACACAACATAATTAGAGCTTGATCTTCATCATCAAGCTTGATGTCAACATTTCTAAAATCCATAACAATCTTGTTAAACTCGTCTAGGTGTTTAGTAACTGACGAACCCTCAGTCATTTTGAGTGTATACAACCGTTGTTTTAAATACAATCGGTTTGTGAGAGACTTCTTAATATACAAGCTCTCAAGTTTGTTCCAAAGACCCTCAGCGGTCTTCTCTTCCGCCACCTCTCTCAACACTCCATCAGACAATGACAATAAAATAGTACTATGTACCTTTTTTTCATCGTCCTTAGACAGTACAGGAGAATCTGCCGTCCTTTCCTCTAGAACTTTGAATAATTCCTGCTGGCGTAACAATGCCCTCATCTTCAGGCGCCATAAGCTGAAACTGTTCTAACCGTCAAATTTCTCAACTTCAAATCTTGCTGTAGCCATTCCTTCAAATATTCACAGAGCTTGAAAAAACGTTCTGATACCAGTTTGTTGGAAAATAGCCAATGAAACAAACAACAAATATATGAAATAAATCACAGCGGATGCAACAATGAGAAATAAAATAGTAAACAAAGAAAGAACACAACGATTTAAGTGGTTCAGCTCAAAATGAGCTTACATCCACTATGGGGTTGGTTTCAAAGTTTCACTAGATCAAATGGAGGTTATAGAGAGAGAATCAGAAGATTCTTACAACAGAGAACACTCACCTCACATGTATACATTTAATCATCACAAGTTTCACTCAAAATAGTGGAGAAATGGAGAAGAAATGATCTAGGAGAGAAACTCTGCTCGTCGGCGCCAAAAACAGAGGTATGCTTCTCTTCGTCATTCGCTGCACGAAATGCCTTCGCGATAATTATATTATGCAATCTCGCTCGAGCGAGACTTAAACTTGCTCGAGCGAGAACATCTAGGTCAGATTCGCTTAACTAGAAGACGGACACCTAGCAACACGTGGCATCTCGCTCGAGCGGGAGGTCGAGCGAGGGTTGAGCGAAGTCATTGCCTGATCCTCGCTCGAGCTGGAAGTCGAGCGAGGGTCGAGCGAAATCTTGAGTTGAGGCAAGTCTAGAGTCTCGAAGTCTCGCACGAGCGAGGGTCGAGCGAGACAGGTCTGAAGCGTGTATTCACAAGCCATACTCAACAACTCACGTATCCCAATTTCCACCCTCCGAAACCTTTTGAAATATGCCCTCCAAACATCCAACGGAACACTTCGAATAATCCTTTCTTCACCCTCCTCTACCACAATGTTTCGAATTGCTTCACCGAAAATTGTTTCCAATCTGATTCGATCCTCATCATATTGTTTCATGCAAGTATCAAGAATTTCATAAGATGCGCTATGGTAGAATAATGCTTTGGTGAAGCGATTCACAAACAAGGGTGAATTAAGGTGTACTTCAGGTTCAATGACAACCATCATAGTTGGATTGAGATTTCTCATCACTCTCATCAAGTTTTCCAATGAATCAGGTGTTGGGATCATTGTTCGCAATACAAACGAAGCATAAATGATGATTGCTTCACCCTCTTCTGTTTCAAATTGTTTTTCCTTGGCATCTTTCATGTCTGATAAAATAACTGATTTGAACAAAAATGGCAAGTTCAAGGACTTGACAAAACTGGCTAACCTCAAACCTATCTCCTCAATGTCTGTTGATCCAACAGCAGTGATCTTGATAAGCTCGATGGGGGTAATCTCGTCTGTCTGCAAGAGCCTGCATCAAGATTGTCCAATGGACTCCATACCTGATTCCAAAATCTATCAAATGGACCTTCCGTTTTGATGCAATCGTTTCGACCATGGTTTGGATTCCTGTGAATATCAGTATTTGAGTGAAAGGAAGCTGTTTGTAGTTTATCAGGAATGTGGGGGTGTTAGTCAATCCCTGAATGATTTTTTCTTTTTCTTCAAACCCCTTCATCGTCACTCTTCCTGCTTCTTTCTCAATCCTCTCTCGAAGCGCTTCGGCAAAATGATAAACGCTCTCTGGGCCGGATTAGCTCTGGCAAAGGAAACCCATTCACAATGTAGAAGCAATCTGTCTGCATGCTCATATTGTTGGTATCCCACCTTTTCAGCCGCAGCAAGAAGAAAGTACGCGAGTTCCACATCTCTTTGATCATCCTCGGAGAGACCCGAAAGAGCAAAACCAAAAGGATGCATGGGCATGTAATTATAATCATCACACATCTGGGTAGAGAATTGTACATACCTTGCTCCAGCCACCTTCATGATTTCTTCGGTTGACAACTTGTCGCTTGTACCACTAGTCTCAGTCTCTACTTTGATCAACTTCTGCCCCTTCAACTTCTTGAACCCACTTCCATAATTGGTTAGGAGCTTTAGAGAAGAAGTTAAAGGAGATGAATATGGCATTTGCTTATTGTTTTCAGGATATTCTGAAACTCTGGCTGGGATATGGACAAGCCTGCACCTTTCTGGATTGGCTGAGTTGTTGGGGAAAGAGTGTTGAAATGAAATTCATCAATGTGTTGTTGGTGCTGTATAAGTAGTTTATCTTTCAAAAAGTAATCTACTCTCTTAGCCATTTCCCTTTGACAAAAATCATACTCGTTAGGATTAGCTTCTCCCATTTCCATATCAATCAAATGATCCTGTTTCTCTTTGAACGGGCCTTCCTCTTTTTCGAAGTCCCTGAGAGATTTTTGGATTCCATCCAAATATGGTGCGAAAGAGAAGAAAGTATCAGCCATACTAGATCAGAAGCAAGAAATTAAGATTAGCAAGTTTGCATTCACGTGAGACAGTCTCGTGGTGCTTTGGATATATCTTAATCTAGAAACGTTAAAGGTCTTAAATGCAAAGGAGGATGGCGCTGTATCGATTTACCCATCACAGCCAGCTAGCCGCCTTCGAATCATGCCAAGGATTATTTTGATTATAAATAAAGGGGAAATTAATATTTATTATCCGGCGGAACGATCGAAAAATAAACCTTTATAATGTTTTCATCGCCTAAATATAGCAACCGGCCTATTTTTTGACCCGTCTAGAAAGAACCCAAAAACTAAGAAGCAAAAACTGCACCGTCTGGTAAATTCTTTTTCCCTCTCTTTCCATTCGAACCTCCCATAACTGCACACTCTCTCTCTTGCGTTACAACTGTTCTCCACAGGTGTTCTCTTTACTTTCATCCACATTTGGTAACGACTGCTCTCTCTTCATCTCCTCTCTCTCTCTAGTCTCTCTCTCTCTCTGACTTTGGCTCTACACCATCTGGCAACAACATTCAAAGCTAACGTACAGCAGACGTGGAAAGCCCTTCTCAAGGAAAAGGAGGCTCCCACACCCAGTAGCTTACGGCATCACTCGGCCAGCCTGTGCGGGCATCCCTGTTTCTAGTCCCTCCCCACGGCCACCGTGGGTTGTCCACGCCAGTTGCTGGGCAGCAACCATGTCCAACCTTTTATCCACCCAGAAACAACCACCACCCTAGCAGCCCAATGTCCCACTGTGCGCCACCACCCAGTTTTTCTACAACCGAACCAGAGCAACTTCGCACCATGCATGCTGCGCGTCCCTTCGCTTACCACCATGCATCACCGAGCACCACCACCATGGAAACAACCCATGCAGGCCCTTCACGGTTCCAACAGCTAGTCAGCCATCCCCCCTCCCCCTTCCCCCCCCCGGCGCCCCAAAAAAAAAAAAAATGTTCCTCTGTTTTAACCATCCAAAAACAGAGCACGAACCGCCCGCGAACCACGAAGAAAAGAAAGAAACACCGAGAAGCTCTCCAGCAATTAATCCTTACACGTAAACCATGCAACTCGTTGCAGCATACGCGTTAACGATCGCTAACGGACAGTTTTGCGACACTTAGACTGGAGCCACCTCGTGCACTTCAGAAGAACGCTGCAGTAGAAGATCCCGACGTCGCATGGCTTACACCAACTCTCACGGAAACAACCATCACTGAGGATGGCGCCACCCAAATAAACCAAACATAGACCACCGTGCGTCTGGCACCGGTAGCATTTAAGCGCAGCACTGTGAATCACCGTAAGTCCTTCTCTCATGTTCTCTCTCTCTCTCTCTCTCTCGCTCTCAGTCACTCTCATTTTCTTGTCTTCCCGATTTGGACAGCCGCCGTGCTCACCACCGTCGAACTCTGCCCATGCTCACGGTTCCGACGCGCCTCTCACTTTCTCTTGGTGAGTATGCCTGTGTATTGCACAGTTTTGCTCCAAGGTTTCTTTCTTTTATTTATGCCTCACTTTTCTTCTTGTTTACGTACCCAAAGAGACCGTGCATGTTATTTTTCCAAAACGCTCGTATATAGGGCTGATTTGTTATGTTCAACTTGTTTTAAGTGGTTTTTGTTTGAAATATATAGATATTATTTATTTATTTAAATTAATTTTTTAAAAATATTTTACGACTAAATCCAGCAGTAAATAATAAGATTTTAACTTTATTCTAAATGTTTTAAAACCGATTTAAGTATATCCTAGTTTTTCACTGTTTATATATTTCAATTTGATATATTATTTTGTTAAGTGGTGAAATGTAAGTAGAATGACTCTTATAATTTAGAAACTTTAGAACTTTTTAAACGAGCTGCGGTCTTCTTATGAGCGTGATGTTTAAATTGTATTTGTTGTAATTTACAAAATCTAGGTTAATGATTTTTAATGAACTTTATTTTATTGCATTACGTGACTAATTAATGTGTTATTTTAATTTGGTTTGTATTTAATATTTTACAATTAGCCATGATCTTACGTACTCGGATAAAAATATTAGCCATAAACTTGATTTTCACAGAATATATTTTAAGCTTTAATTTAGTTACTTAGTATTAATTTTTATAATTTAATTTTGGAAGTAATTAATTTGTAAGTGTTTAATCTTTTATTTTAAACACATTAAGCCTATTATATGAAATAATTCTGGATAGTTTTAAATCATATATGATTATTATTAGTTTGCGATGATTTTTAATATAAGTATTATTAAGAAATCTATGATTTTCCTATTCTTTGTTGGGTTTGTACCAACTTTTGTCACTAAGGACACCTACGTGATTTTTTTTGTGATTTGACCAATAAAGATAGTACAATTTTATCACAAAAATTAAAAATGGTCACTGTTTTATGCGATATTGCTCTGTTTCGATGATGTTCAGTTTATGTTATGTAAAAGCATTTTTAAATATAAATAGTTTTGAAAGTACTCTTATTTTCTAGCCGCATGCTTTTTGAGATCTCATATAAAAATAAAATAAAAATAAAATGTTTGCTTCATTATACTAAATTTTTTGAAAATATTCATATTTATATACTAGTATATATTATTTACTTATTGATTTGTTGATAAATTATCTCTTATTTTCATAATATTTTCAGATATTATTTTAATGATTCAATTGATGATTAATACTAGAAAGCATGTATAAAATCATGTGATCATAGTGTAATAAGTACAAAGAAGATATTTTGGTTATTTGAAAGTTTTATTCAATAGTTCTGCTTTACATAATCGACTTAATATTTTTGAAGGTTGATATTTAATTTTGAGATTTTGTGATGTTTAGACTAATCGTATTGGAGTAATTGATTCGAAATAGTGAGTAATATATATCATTGAAAATTTTGGAATCTATGATCTTATGGTTAAGACATGATTTTAAGTGATAAAGATTAATTCTTCGACCCATCTGAAAATGGTGGCATTATATCTAAGACATGGGTTATGATTCAAACAAAAGATTAAGGACTCATTTGAAAATAAATCTTACCTCAAGATTTTCATTTTATTTTATTTCATTACGTCTCATTTCCTTCTCAAATATTAATTCAAATATAAAATTTTCATACGGGTTGTCATAATTTTTTTAATACTAATCATTATAATTTTTTTAAATTTTAAATAAAAATAAAAAATAATTCAATTTTTTTAAATACTAAATAAAAATTATATTCTATAATATTTTAATTTTATAATATTTTTATTTAATCTTTTACCCCTCATTTTTTAAAATCTAAAAAATATTCAATTCAAATTATCTCACTATTATTAAAAAATTATCTTATTATTATTTATAGATTCTCATCTCATCTACCCTCCAAACGAGCGATTGTATAGATAAGGAGGACATTTTTATGATATAGATTCAACCTATTGTTTCAAAGAATCTCTTGCGGGAGAGACTAGACAAAACATACCAAACGATTAAATTCCATTTTCGTCCTACAATTTTTATCGAGTAAACTAAATATAGGTTTGTAAATCTTGCACACTTATTTTTACAATAGTTCAATTTATCATTAAAAAAACTCATATAAATTTCATATTTATTTAAAAATAATTATGTGTATTTATATATTTTAAGACGGTACAAATAATTTGAAATAGACTTTATTTATTTCCTTAAATTTTGAATCGGTATTGCTCAGTGTGTGATCTAATTTTTGACTTTGAATTTTGCCACTTATCATCTCTACACATCACATATTAAATTTATTTTTAATTTTGTAATTTTATTCTTCCTAAATTAATTGAGTTATTCGACTCATCATTCATATGTCACATATTTAATAGAGAAACGCTTCTGGCCAGTGGTACCTGTAAGTAGAGATTGTCGGAGACGAATCGCAGTGTGCCACATAAGGAAATTAAGAAAAAAAATTCGTTGTGTCGCCATGGATCCCCATACCCATTTCTCTCTCCTTCCTCCTGAAGTTGTGAGCTCTCTCTCACCTTCCCTCATCTGGACTCTTTGAAAGGCTTCAGTGTTTTCTTGATGAGAGAAAACTTCCTAAAAGAATGTTTGAATGCCTCTGAAGCATTCCTTCTATCATTTTCAAGAAATGGCACTGTCATATCTTTTACTCGTTTAATTAGTTTTTATATTTTCATGAAGACTCACCTTCTCCCTCCATAATTCACAACTGAATTTTGATAGAAACACAAAAGTGCTTCGAAAGAGAGTTGCAGAGATGGAAGGTGATGTTGGAGGAGAAAGAGTGGAGATGAGGAGGAAAAGAGGGGTTGTCAAGATGTGCAAGAAACAGTGCAAAATGGATAAAGATGAGAAAGTGGGGAAAGTGGGTGGCTGAGAATAGAGAACCCAATAAACGCTCTAGCATGTAGCTTGGCTCCTAATCCAATCCTCAAATTTCATGCATTTTGTTTCTTCTCCACTCACTATACCCACTGAAGAAATACTGACAAACAAAAGAGGCAAATCATATGTAAAAATAAGGGATTATTTCTCAAAAGGCACTTGGAGACTATTAGCAATCTCAAAATTCATATGAGCTATAGTAGATGATTGTGGACCAATTATTGGCACTATCCAAAGTAATCAAAAAGCTGTCAAAGAAAGTCTTCTTGAACTTCAAATACAAATACGAGGGAAGAATGTTCCGCTTCGAATGCAAAAAATGGAAAAAATTGTAGAGTTGAAGAGAAGGGGGAAAATGGAATTTTGGAAGAAGACGAAGGGGGAAGGGGGAAAGTGGAAGGGGGAAAAGGGGACTCAGGTGAAGACGCAAAGTTGAACTCAGGAATTCAAAGATGGAGATGGAGGGAGAGGGGGATGGGGATGGCCTTACATTAAACGTGATGAGTTTCTTACGTGGTAATTTTTTATTGGCTTCCATTAAACACAATTTAAAGGCATCTCCTATTTAAAGATTTTCTCTATTTGATAAGAGGAAAAAATAAAAAAAAATATTATGTGTAATGTGTGGTATGAGATGATGAATAAATTTTTTCTTTAAGTTTATGCGATAACGGATTGATTATTATGTTAGCTCTATAAATGGGTGTCGTTTCTGTTGACTGGAGAACATCACTAACTCATTATAATATTATTTTTTTAATATTGTTATTGTTTTAGTATTAAAAAAATGAATTGTTTATTATATTTTATATAAAAAATTAAAAAAATTATAATAATTAATTGAGATGAAATAAAATAAATTAAAATGCTTTCTCAATCTAAATGGAACCTAAATAAGTAGTCTTGAGCCTTCACTCGATTTAACTTCTTTCATTGTATATAAAAGAATCAACCCATTTAACTGAGGGATTGGGCCGACTATCGAGGTCTTAGCGCCTTCGCGGTATGATCTAACATACACCATGACTGAAGAGAAACATTATTGTAAGATCCCAACTCTAAAGAGGATCTTACGGGAAGTGAAAGAGATGTGAGACAATACCTCCGAATACTTCATGGTTGTCCCTCTCAAGGTACTTCTCTCTTTTCCCTCTACTTTTAGAGTTCCAATTCGTAAAGTAAGAAAAAACTTTTTCATTCCCGATTTATTTGGGGTGTAAAATAAAAAATAAAATAAAATAGTTTTTATATAACTTAACAAAGATAAAGTAAAAGAAAAACAATCATATGGTTTTGTTTTTATATAAAAACCACAGCCCTCGTGAGGAGTGTATCATTCTTAAGTTTTTGGTGTTTAATCATATGTTGAACTATTTGAATTTGGAATCAATGGATTAGGGTATTTTCTGAATGCTGAGATTCTTGATTTAATCTAATGACACAGATTCATTAATGTATGCTGAGCGAGACACCTCAACTTGTTCCCCCACAGATGTCTACAGAGCACACAATCATTGAAGAGAATGAAGGCCCCCCTCCTCCTTCCCCCATCCCCTAAGGTTGATCATCAAAATGTTAATGTCATAGTTGAAGGAGTAGAAATTGTTGTTAACCCAGAATAAATGGTGTGATTTGGAAGAAAGGCCTGAGATCCATTGGAATGTGAGTGCTGGCCCTTATAGATTCATTGTAAGTGTAGGATTAATAATATCACACAAGGTAGACCATGTAGTGCAGTTGCAGAATGTTGAACCCAAGATTTCAAGTCTCGTATCTACGTATAGATTTTGATAATAACAAATAATATTTAAAACTTAAGCTCAAGTTGTCTACGCATGAAGAGAGCTAAATACATCAAAAAATCAAGCATGAGTAAGAAAGAAATCAAGTTTACAAATTATGCTCATAGAGTAATTTTGTATATTTTTTAAAATTTGAAATTGGATTAAGACTCAAAATTAATATTTTCTCATAAAGTATCAAGTTGCATTTTTTACATTTGCATAACTTTATTAAAATATTTAATTTTAAAAATTATTATTATTTTTCCACATATGCATAAAGATTTGAATTTGTAAGATGATTGATTATTATATTTAATATGTGCATGTGTTGTTTGAAAATCTTGAAGGGTGGTTATGTGTTTTTTTGACAAATGTAAAAAAATAGATGATTTTGTTTAAAAATCTTGAAGGGTGGTTGTATATTTTTTTGACAAAATGTAAAAGATAAATGATTTATTTAAAAATCTTGAAAGGTGGTTGTGTGTTTTTTTGACATATACATAAAGAAGATTATTTGGTTTGAAAAATAAATCATGCTCATTTTGTTATGTATGAAAAGTAAAAAATTATGTTTGATTTCTTTGAAAAATGAATGGAGTTGTCTTTGATAAATATAAAAATGAGATGTTTTTATTTGAATCTTTTGAAAAGTGAATAGTGATTTTATTTGACATGTGAATCTTTTTAAATATGAATATGAAAACTCATTTGCCTATAAATAACTCACTTGAGTTTTGCAAAAATCACAACAAGAGCTTACACATCAATTGCTAAGTTTTGCATCATTCTTTCAAAGCTCTCATTCTCTCTTATCTAAGTTTTGTGCCTTAATCCTTATTTATTGTGAAAGAGATATAGATTGCACTGTATTGTTTTTATCTCATTCATTAAGGAGTGTATTCTGATAACCTACCCACTATCAGCTTTTGTATTTATAAGAGGGTGTGTATAATTTTTGTGTGTGTAGAAGGTGTTTTACACAGAATATAGTTGAATCACCAAGTGTGAGGTGATTGTAAGTGTAGAATGTGTTCTATACGAATTATTTGTAGCGGTATTACTCAAAGGTGAAATATGTTTCTATCTCTACCTGAAAGAGATTGAATAGTAAATTTGGGATTCTCAAGAGGTAGGTTGAGGCGAGAACGTAGGCAGTGGGGCTGAATCTTGTTAAAATACTGAGTTTGCTTCTTTTTACCCTTATTTTTTATATTTCCTGCTGTTTTATATTCTGGTTATATTTTATATTGTATATTTGGTTTATAAATATTAATTTTTTAATATAACCCAATTCACCCTCTCTCTTGTGTTAGTCATCTGGACAACAATTGGTATCAGAGCAAGTACTCTATTATAAGATTAATTATCTATTGAATTAAGATTATATGGCTAACATTGCAGCTACATTCGCTGAAATTCAATCCAATAGTCGGCCTTCGCTATTTTGTGGAGACAATTATACTTTCTGGAAAGCTAAAATGAGAATATTTTTTCAATCTCAAGGTCGAAAAATTTGGAGATGTATTGTAAATAGACCTTATATTCCAATAAAAATTGTTGATGGAGTAAAGGTCAACAAGGAAGAATAAGAGTTTGATCGTGAAGATGATAGACTTTATATAGTGAATGTAATGGCTATGAATTTACTGTATAATGCTCTCAATGACAATGAATTTAATAGAATAATGACTTGCAGGACAGCAAAGTAAATTTGGGATAACTTGGAAGTAACTTATAAAAGAACTTCGCAAGTCAAAAAATCAAAAATTTATATTCTTATGCATGAATATGAAATGTTTAAAATAATTGATGATGAATCTATCTCCTCTATGTATACTCATTTTACTAACAATATAAATAGTTTGACAGCTTTTGAAAAAGTTTATTCTAATTTGGAGATAATAAGAAAAATTCTCAACTATCTACCAAAACGTTGGGAATCAAAAGTGACGGCAATTCTTGAAACTAAAGATCTCAACAAACTCGAAGTAAATGAACTCATCGGATCACTTATTACCCACGAGTACACATTAAAAAGAGGAGAAGAAGAAGAAGGAAAGCAAAAAAAAAGTTTGGCACTCAAAACTGTTCCCCATGAAAGTGAAAGTGATAAAGACGAGGAAAGCGATAACAAAGATGAAGAAATTGCAATGATCACAAAAAGATTTCAGAAATTCTTAAAGAAAAATAAAACTCCTCCAAGGAAATCTTTCAAAAAGTTTTCCAATAAAGATACAGGTAAAAATAATTTATTAATTTATTATAAATGTAAAAAGTCTGGACATATCAAAGCAGATTGTCCCTTGCAAAAGAAAGATCGATACAAAGGTAAGAAAGTAATAAAAACTACATGGAATGATGATTCAAGTAGCTCAGACAGCGACGCGAGTAATGAAGAATCTGTAAATCTTTGTCTCATAGCTAAAGATGATCTTGAGGTACGCATGAAGTTCTCCATAGGTAAAAGTAAATGGTTTTTAGACAGTGGATGCTCAAGACACATGACAAGAGACAAAACTAAATTCATTGACCTCACTTTTAAAGGAGAAGGACACGTGATATTTGGAGACAATTCAAAAAGGAATATCATGGGAATAGGTTAAGTTGGTAAGAAATCTTCTCTCATAATTGAAGATGTTCTACTTATTGATGGTCTAAAGTATAATCTTTTAAATATAAATCAATTACGTGATAAAGGATTTATAGTTACTTTCAAAAAGGATAAGTGCATTATTTTGAATAATCATGAGTGTAATGTTTGTTTTATTACTCTTACAAACAATAATATTTATACAATCGAATTTGAAAAAATTGCCTCACAAAATACTATTTGTTTATCAGCTCAACATAAAAATAGTTAGTTATGGCATAGAAGGTTAGGTCATGCAAATATAGAACTTATTTCCAAACTTTCAAAAAATGATCTTTTGAAAGGTTTGCCAAAAGTGAACTTTTTTAAAGACAAAATCTGTGATGCATGCCAGTTTGGTAAACAAATAAAAAAAATTTCAAAATCAAGAAATATATTTCCACAACTAGACCATTGCAACTAATACACAGGGACCTTTTTGGATCAAACAGAGTTGCGAGTCTAGGAAGAAAATATTATGCATTTGTTATTGTTGATGATTTCTCTACATATACTTGGGTCATCTTTCTCGCTCATAAATATGAGGTACATAATAACTTTTTCAAGTTATGCAAGAGAATTCAAAATGAAAATGACTATACCATTTCAAACATCCGAATTGACAGGGGGAAAGAGTTTGTCAATAAAGATATTGAATCTTTTTCTGATGAAAATGGTTTTCTGCATAATTTCTCTGCTTCTCGAACTCCTCAACAAAATGAGGTAGTAGAGAGGAAGAATAGATTTCTTCAAGAAATTGTAAGAATAATACTTAATGAAAATAGTTTACCTAGTTATTTTTGGGCCAAAGCAGTAAGTATTACATGTTATGTTATAAATAGAGTTATGTTAAGATCTAAATTAGATAAGATCCCTTATGAGCTTTGGAATGAGAAAAAGTTTAACATTGGTCACTTTTATGTATTTGAATGCAAATATTTTATATCCAATGACAAAGATAATTTAGGAAAGTTTGATGCAAAATCTGATCAAGGTATCTTTTTTGGGTATTAAACAAATAATAAAACTTATAGAATATTCAATAAAAAGATTTTGACTGTACAAGAATCTATGCATGTAGTATTTGATGAATCCAACCCTCTACTCTCCAAAAAATCTATTGATGAAGAATCAGAAGGTATAAATAACACAAATATTTTCAATCTCGACAAAGAGAATATAATGAAAGAAGTCCAACATGGAGACATCAGGAAAGATAATCAAGATTTAGTACAAGATGCAATCAAATAGTATAAACATGTGAAAGATCATCCAGTGGAACAAATTCTAAGAGATCCTTCACGAGGTGTAAGTACTCGATCATCTCTTAGAAATGTTTGTAATCACACTACTTTTCTATCTCAAATTGAACCCAAAAATATTGATGAAGTACTTATTGATGAATCATGGATTCTAACTATACAAAAAGAGCTAAATCAATTTAAAAGAAATAATGTGTAGACACTTGTTCCTAAACCCAAAAATCATGTTGTTATTGGAACAAAATGGGTTTTAGAAATAAGAAAGATGAGTCTGGAATTATCACTAGAAACAAGACTCCACTTGTAGCCCATGATTTCAATCAAGAGGATGGAATCGATTATGATGAAACGTATGCACCTGTCGCAAGAGTAGAAGCTATTCGAATGTTATTTGCATATGCATGTTATAAAAATTTTAAACTTTTTCAAATGGATGTTAAAAGTGTTTTCTTAAATGATTTTATAAATGAAGAGGTATATGTTAAGCAACTTTCAGGTTTTGAAAATCATATTTCTGCTAATCATGTTTTCAAGCTCATAAAAGTTTTATATGGACTCAAACAAATTCCTAGAGCTTGGTATGAAAGAGTTAGTGGTTTCTTGATTGAAAAATGTTTTTCAAGAGGAAAGATCAATACAACTCTTTTCATCAAATATGAACAGAATGATATTTTTCTAGTTCAAATTTATATTGATGATATAATATTTGGTACTACTAGTGAAAATATGTGCCAGGATTTTGTTAAGAACATATAGGAAGAATTTGAAATGAGCATGATGGGAGAACTTAATATCTTTCTTAGATTGCAAATTAAGCAAGCAAAAAGTGGAACATTCACTAATCAGTCAAAATATATCAAAGAGTTACTCAAAAAGTTTGAGATGGAATGTGCGAAGGTAATTGGAACACCAATGAGTCCAACCACCAAACTTGATAAAGATGAAAGCGGTATGCCAGTTGACTCAAAGGTATATCGAGGTATGATTGTTAGTTTATTATATTTGATAGCTAGTAGACCTGATATTATATTCAGTGTATGTTTATGTGCTCGTTTTCAATCATCTCCAAAGCAATCTTATTTTATTGCAGTCAAACGTATTTTTAGATATCTTGTCGGTACTATTGACCTAGGGTTATGGTATCCTAAACACATTTCTTTCGATCTTATTAGTTATTCAGATGCGGATTTTGCTGGTTGCAAAGTTGATAAAAAAAGTACTAGTGGAATATGTCATTTCTTAGGTCATACACTTGTTTCATGGTTTAGTAAAAAACAAAATTCTGTTGCATGATCTATTGCTGAGGCAGAGTATGTTGTTGCAGGTAGTTGTTGTACTTAAGTTCTTTATATAAAGGAAAAACTTGACGATTTTAAATTTATGTACAATCATATTCCTATTAAATGTGATAATACTAGTGCTATAAATCTTTTAAAGAATCCAATACAACATTCCAGGATCAAACATATTGAAATTATATATCATTTTCTTAAAGATCATGTGCAGAAAGGTGATATTGTACTAGAATTCACAAGCACATGTTGAACCCAAGGTTTCAAGTTTCGTGTAATTATAAATCTACACATAGATTTTGATGATAACAAATGAATTCAAAAAATAAAAGAGTCTCAAACTCAAGTTGTCCACACAATACAATCAAGCACATCAAGGAACCAAGTATGAGCAAGAAGGGAACAAATTCACATTAAAGTCATAGAATAATATTGTAAATCTCTTAAAAATTTGAAATTAGGATTAAGGCTCAAAATTAATATTTTATCATAAAGCATTAAAATACAATTTCCACATGTGCATGAATATTTTGAAAATTAAATTTATAATTTTTATAGATGGTTGATTGTCATCTTTCACATGTGCATAACATGATTAAAAGTTTGAACTTTGAAAATATTAAGATGATTGATTGTTATCTTTCATATGTGCATGATATGATTAAAGGTTTGAATTTTGAAAATATTAAGATGATTGATTGTCATCTTTCACATGTGCATGTTTTATTTGAATATTTTCAAAAGTGATGGATGATTTTCTTGACTTATGCAAAAGGTAGATGTCTTTGTTTGAAATTTTTGAAAAGTAAAGTGTGCTCCTTTTGTCATGCAAAAAGTAAAAGATTAGATTTGAAATTTTTGAAAAGTAAAGTGTGCTCCATTTGTCATATGCAAAAAGTAAAAAAATTAAGTTTGAAATTTTTGAAAAGTGAATGATGATGTCTTTGACATGTGAATCTTTTTAAATTTGAATATGAAGTCTCATATGCCTATAAATAGATCATTTGAGAGCTTCACATTTACAACACCAAGAGCATACAACATTCATTCAAAATTTTCATTCTCTCTTCTCTAAGCATTGAGCCTTAACCCTTATTCATTTTGAGAGATATATTTTGCGCTGTATTGTTCTTATTTCACTCATTGAGGAGTGTTTTCTGATAGCCTACTCACTATCAATTCTTATATCAGTAAAAGGGTGTGTATAACTCTTGTGCGTGTAGAAAGTGTTCTATACAGGGAATAGTTGAATCACCACGTGTAAGGTGATTGTAAGTGTAGACGGTGTTCTACACGGATCCTTTGTAGCGGTGTTGTTCAAAGGTGTAATAGGTTTCTATCTCCACCTGAAAGAGATTGACTAGTGAATTCAGGGATTCTCAAGGGGTAGCTTGAGGCGAGGAAGTAGGCAGTGGGGCTGAACCTCGTTAACATACTGAGTTTGCTTTTCTGTTACCCTTACTCTTTATATTTATTGTTGTTTTATATTTTGTTTATATTTTATATTATATATTTGAGTTATAACTGTTATTTTTTTAAATACAACTAAATTTACCCCCTCTCTTGTGTTAGTCATCTAGACAACAATTGGTATCAGAGCTAGAGTTCTGTTATAAAATTAACTATCTTTTGGGTTAAAATCTTATGACTAACATTGCAACTTCATTTGGTGAAGGTCAATCTAGTAGTCGGCCTCCACTCTTTTACGGAGACAATTAGTCATTCTGGAAAGTTAGAATGAGAATATTCCTTCAGGCTCAAAGTCGAGAAATCAAAAAATGTATTGTAAATGGACCTTATATTCTAACAAAAGTGGTTGATGGAGTAAAGGTCAAAAAGGAAGAAGAAGAGTTTGATCGTGAAGACGATAAATTTTATACTTTGAATTTAACTGCTATGAATTTATTATATAATTCTCTCAATGGTAATGAGTTTAATAGAGTAATGGCTTGCGCTATAATAAAGAAAATTTGGGATAACTTGGAAGTTACTTATGAAGTAACTTCTCTAGTCAAGGAATCAAAAATTTATATTCTTACTCATGAATATGAAATGTTTAAGATGAATGATGATGAATCTATTTCTAGTATGCACACTCGTTTTACTAACATCATAAACAGCTTGACAGCTCTTGGCAAAATTTATTCCAAAGTGGAGATAGTAAGAAAAATTCTCAACTCTCTACCAAAATGTTGGGAATCAAAAGTGACAGCGATTCTTGAAGCTAGAGACCTCAAGAAACTCGAAGTGAATGAACTCATCGAGTCACTTATCACCCATGAGTACACATTGAAAAGAGGAGAAGAAGAAGGAAAGCCAAAGAAGAGCTTGGCACTTAAAGCTGTTCCACATGAAAGTGAAAGTGATGAAAATGATGAAAATGACGACAAAGATGAAGAAGTTGCGATGATAACAAGAAAAATTCAGAGGTTCTTAAAGAAAAATAAAACTCCTCCAAGGAAATCCTTCAAAAAGTTTTCCAAGAAAGATTCAGGTAAAAATGACACTTTAATTTGTTATAAATATAATAAGCCTAGTCATATCAAGTCAGATTGTCCTCTGCTAAAAAAAGATCGAAACAAAGGCAAAAAAGTAATGAAAGCTACATAGGATGATAATTCAAGTAGCTCAGATAGTGAAGCAAGCAATGGAGAATCAGCAAATGTTTGTCTTATGGCTAAAGATGACATTGAGGTAACAAATCTTGATAATATTGAAAATTCTTCATATGAAGAATTGTAAAATGTTTTAGAAGATGTATATGAGGAATTTGAAAAATTGGGTATCAAGTATTCTGCTTTGAAAAAGAAAAATTCTTTTTTAACAAACGAAATTGATATTTTAAGAAAAGAAAGTATTGTTTTGAAAGATGAAAATCTTGAGTTGAAGAAAAAGAAAACTGATTTAGAAAATATTATTGAAAACTTTACGAATGGAAAAAGAAATTTTGAAAAATTTCTTGGTAGTCAAAGATGTGTTTTTGACAAGGCAAGTTTGGGATATATGCCAAAACAAAAATACAAATCTTATAAAAACTTCTTTGATAATCCTTTTACATCAAAGTCCAATATTCAAAAATTTTTTCATAAAAATAATTTTGTTAAAAAAGGATACTATTATAATCACTCAAGTTCTTCATATATGTTACATGCTATTTGTAATTTTTGTAATAGAAATTGTCATAATTATCATGCTTGTCCTATTAGAAGAAAACATACAATGATTATTAGGGCCATATGGGTACCTAAAAATCTTGTTTCTTCTAATACTAATAAATAAAGGACCCAAAAAACTTGGGTACCAAGAAAAATCATTTTAATTGTTTTTATAGGTATGCATGAAGTCTTCCACAAACAAAAATAAATGGTTTTTAGATAGTGGATGTTCAAGACACATTACGGGAGACAAGACTAAGTTCTTTGATCTTAGATCTAAAGAAGAAGGACACGTGACATTTGAAGACAACTCGAAAGGAAAAATCGTGGGAATAGGTAAAATTGGTAATGAGTCTTCTCTCATAATTGAAGATATTCTACTTGTTGAAGGTGTAAAACATAATCTTTTGAGCATAAGTCAATTATATGATAAAAGATTTACGGTTACTTTCAAAATGGATAAGTGCATTATTTTGAATGATTATAATTGTAATATTTGTTTTATTACTTTTAGAAGCAACAATGTTTATACAATCGATTTTGAAGAAATTACCTCAGAAGATGCTATTTGTTTTTCAGCTCAAAATGAAACTAATTGGTTATGACATAGAAGACTAGGTCATGCCAACATGGAACTTATTTCCAAACTTTCAAAAAATGATATTGTGAGAGGTTTACCAAAGGCAAATTTTCTTAAAGACAAAATTTGTGATGCATGCCAATTTGGTAAACAAACAAAATCTTCTTTTAAAACCAAGAAACATATTTCCACTACTAAACCACTGCAACTGATACATATGAATCTTTTTGGACCAAATAGAGTTGCAAGTTTAGGAGGAAAATATTATGCATTTGTTATTGTTGATGATTTCTCTAGATATACTTGGGTCATCTTTCTTACTCATAAAGATGAAGCACATAATGCCTTTATCAATTTATGCAAGAAAATTTAAAATGAAAAGGGTTATACTATTTCGAGTATCCGAAGTGATAGGGGAAAAGAGTTTGTTAATAAAAATATTGAAACATTTTGTGATGAAAATGGTTTTGTGCATAATTTTTCTGCTCATCGAACTCCTCAACAAAATGGGGTAGTAGAGAGGAAAAATAGATCTCTTCAAGAGATGGCAAGAACAATACTCAATGAGAACAACTTGCTTAGTTATTTTTGGGCTGAAGCGGTAAGTACTGCATATTATGTTATAAATAGAGTTATGCTAAGGTCCAAATTAGATAAAACCCCCTATGAACTTTGGAATGAAAAAAAGTCCAACATTGGTTACTTTCATGTATTTGGATGCAAATGTTTTATTTTAAATGACATGGATAATTTAGACAAGTTTGATGTAAAATCTGATGAATGTATCTTTCTCGGGTATTTTACTAATAGTAAAACTTATAGAGTATTCAATAAAAAAACTTTGACTGTACAAGAATCTATGCATGTAGTATTTGATGAATCTAATTCTCTACTCTCCAAGAAATTCATTGATGAAGAAACAGGAGGTATAAATAATACGGAAAGTCTCAATCTCAACAAAGATAGCACAATAGAGGAAATCTAACATGGAGACATCAGGAAAGATCATCAAAATTTAATACAAGATGCAACCAAACAGTGAAAATTTGTGAAAGAGCATCTAGTGGAACAAATTCTGGGAGAACTTTCACGAGGTGTAAGCCATCTCTTAGAAATATTTGCAGTCATACTGCTTTTTTTTATCTCAGATTGAACCTAAAAATATTGATGAAGCACTTCTTGATGAATCTTGGATTCTAACTATGCAAGAAGAGCTTAATCAATTTGAAAGAAATGATGTTTGGACACTTGTTCCTAGACCCAAAAATCATACTATTATTAGAACAAAATGGGTTTTTAGAAACAACAAAGATGAGTCCGGAGTCATTACTAAAAATAAGGCTCGACTTGTAGCCCAATATTTCAATTAAGAAGAAGGAATCGATTATGATGAGACATATGCACCAATCGCAAGATTAGAAGCTATTCAAATGCTACTTGCATATGCTTGTTATAAAGATTTCAAATTTTTTCAAATGGATGTTAAAAGTGCTTTCTTATACGGTTTTATAAATGAAGAGGTATAATATTTTCAAAATCTGGAGGTTGCTCAACAAAAGCACTATATGGACTCAAACAAGCTCTTAGAGCGTGGTACGAGAGACTTAGTGGTTTCTTGATTGAAAAAGGCTTTTCAAGAGGAAAAATTGATACAACTCTTTCCAATAAATACGAAAATGATGATATTCTTTTGATTCAGATTTATGTTGATGATATAATATTCGGTGCTACTAATGAAAATATGTGCCAAGTTTTTGCTAAAACTATGCAGGAAGAATTTGAAATGAGCATGATGGGAGAGCTTACATTCTTTCTCGGATTGCAAATTAAACAAGTAAAAAGTGGGACATTCATCAATCAATCAAAATATATTAAGGAATTGCTGAAAAATTTTGGGATGGAAGGTGTTAAGGAAGCTGGAACACCAATGAGCCCATCCACTAAACTTGATAAAGATGAATTCGGTAAACCAGTTGATTCAAAGGTATATCGAGGTATGATTGGTAGCTTATTATATTTGACAGCTAGTAGACCAGATATTATGTTTAGTGTGTGCTTATGTGCACGCTTTCAATCATCTCCAAAAGAATCACATTTAATTGCAGTTAAGCGCATTCTTAGATATCTTAGTGGTACAATTAACTTAGGATTATGGTACCCTAAGCACACATCTTTCGATCTAATCAGCTACACAGATGCAGATTATGCTGGCTGTAAAATAGATCGAAAAAGCACTAGTGGAGCATGTCACTTCTTAGGTCATGCACTAGTTTCCTAGTTTAGTAAAAAAATAAAATTCTGTTGCACTATCTACTGCTGAGGCAGAATATGTTGCTGCAGATAGTTGTTGTGCTCAAGTTCTTTACATGAAGCAACAATTTGAGGATTTTAAACTTAGGTACAATCACATTCCAATCAAATGTGATAATACAAGTGCTATAAATCTTTCAAATAATTCAATACAACATTCTCGGACCAAACATATTGAAATTAGATATCATTTTCTTAGAGATCATGTGCAGAAGGGCGATATTGTATTAGAATTCACTAATACACATGATCAATTGGCAGACATTTTCACAAAATCCCTACCAGAAGATAGACTATGCATGATTAGAAGAGAAATAGGAATGATGCATGTCATGAATATCTGCTAGATACTTTTATTTCATTATCTTAAATGACCTATAGAAACTTGAGACGTTTAGCCTCATCATTCAAATGCATTTGCTCCTCATAAATCATCATGTCATCCTTGTCTAAAGGATTAGGCAATCGAAATGAAAAGGTAAGCAAGGATTTCAAATCCTTATTCTGTTGCTTTAACTCTACTATTTTTTTGTTTGACTCATAAACAAGTCGTTGAAATACAGAAACAGTCTCGCTAAACTTCTCAATTTCGCGAGTTTTGGACTGCAATCGAGCAGAAAACGCGACGATAGATGATAAGTATCGAGTTCTGAGACCCACAAGCTCGTAAATGGCGTCATGATCTGATTTATTAGCTGAATCAGTCTCTTGTTGCTTCATGGCACCCACGACAGATGCAGAAATAGATTGAGACTGAGGTGAAGGATACCTCAAATCTTGATCAAGAGAAGTACTGAAGGGAAATCTACAAGCCATTGAAAATTTATAGAATGAGAATGCAAGCAAATTGCAAAGATGAGAAGAAAGCTTGATGCAAAATAGATAAAGTTAAGGATTGCTCTTATAGAAATGGAAATAAGAATAAGACAAGCTTACAAATCATGATAATATCTCATTTTTCAGCAACATCAAGCGGATCAAATCTCTGCACCGAATTGCCAGAGTTACGCCTCCAGCCTTTGCAGGTTTTGTCGGGCACGGGTGGTTTCAATTATTCAGCTCTTTACAAAATCTCCTTCTGCACCGAATTACAGGAACTAGGCCTCCAGACTTTGCAGGTTTTGTCGAACACGTATGGCTATGGACCGAATTCTCTACAGTCTTTACTAACGTAGCGTTTTATTTGTCTATTGGTTATTGTAGGAATATATTTTATTGAGCTAATTATGATTCATTTTTAATGATGCCAAAAGGGGGAGAAGTTTTAGACTAGAAAATTAACATTGTTTAAATTGCTAAACTTGTTATATATGCTTAGAATTATATTTATATTTTTGCTTGAAAAACTAACGCACATTCTCAAGAGGAGCTTAAGTATTAATACAGGTTTCAGGTTCTATCAAGCATTTGTCATCATCAAAAAGGGGGAGATTGTTGAACCCAAGGTTTCAAGTTTCGTATAATTATAAATCTATACATGGATTTTGATGATAACAAATGAATTTAAAGAATAAAGGAGTCTCAAGTTCAAATTATCCACACAATACAATCAAAAACATCAAGAAATCAAGTATGAGCAAGAAGGGAACAAATTCACATTAAAGTCATAGAGTAATATTGTAAATCTCTTAAAAATTTGAAATTAGAATTAAGACTCAAAATTAATATTTTATTATAAAGCATTAAAATACATTTTCCACATGTGCATGAATATTTTGAAAATTAAATTTGAAAAATTTGAAAGATGATTGATTGTCATCTTTCACATGTACATGACATGATTAAAGGTTTGAATTTTGAAAATATTAAGATGATTATTGTCATCTTTCACATGTGCATGATATGATTAAATGTTTGAACTTTGAAAATATTAAGATGATTGATTGTCATCTTTCACATGTGTATGTTTTATTTGAATATTTTCAAAAATGATGGATGTTTTTCTTGATTTATGCAAAAGGTAGATGTCTTTATTTGAAAATTTTGAAAAGTAAAGTGTGCTCCTTTTGTCATATGCAAAAAGTAAAAGATTAGATTTGAAATTTTTGAAAAGTAAAGTGTGCTCCTTTTGTCACATGCAAAAAGTAAAAAAATTAGATTTGAAATTTTTGAAAAGTGAATGATGATGTCTTTGACATGTGAATCTTTTTAAATTTGAATATGAAGTCTCATATGTCTACAAATAGATCATTTGAGAGCTTCATATTCACAACTCCAAGAGCATACAACATTCATTCAAAACTTTCATTCTCTATTCTCTAAGCATTGAGCCTTAACCCTTGTTCATTTTGAGATATATAGTTTGCGCTGTATTGTTCTTATTTCACTCATTGAGGAGTGTTTTCTGATAGCCTACCCACTATCAATTCTTGTATCAGTAAAATGGTGTGTATAACCCTTGTGCGTGTAGAAAGTGTTCTACACAGGGAATAGTTGAACCACCACGTGTAAGGTAATTGCAAGTGTAGAGGGTGTTCTACAAGGATCCTTTGTAGCGGTGTTGTTCAAATGTGTAATAGGTTTCTATCTCCACCTGAAAGAGATTGAATAGTGAATTCAGGGATCCTCAAGGAGTAGCTTGAAGCGAGGACGTAGGCAGTGGGGCCGAACCTCGTTAACATACTGAGTTTGCTTTTCTCTTACCCTTACTCTTTATATTTATTGCTATTTCATATTTTGTTTATATTTTATATTATATATTTGATTTATAACTGTTATTTTTTTAAATACAACTCAATTCACCCCTCATCTTGTGTTAGTCATCTGGGCAACAGCACACACGATCAATTGGCAGACATTTTGACAAAACCCCTACCAGAAGATATACTATGCATGATTAGAAGAGAAATAAGAATGATGCATGCCATAAATATCTGGTAGATACTCTTATTTCATTATCTCAAATGACCTACAAAAACTTAAAATGTTTAGTCTCATCATTCAAATGCATTTGTTTCTTATAAATCATCATGTCATCCTTATCTAAAGGATTAAACAATCGAAATGAAGAGACAATTAATAATTTTAAATCCTTATTCTATTGTTTTAACTTTACTATTTTTTTGTTTGACTCATAAACAAATTGTTGAAGTACAGAGACCGTTTTGTTAAACTTTTCAATTTCGCGAGTTTTGGACTGTAACCGAGCGAAAAAAGTAACAATAGATGATGAGTATCGAGTCCCGAGACCCACAAGCTCATAAATGGCATCATGATCTGGTTTATTAACTAAATCAGTCTCTTGCTGCTTCATGGCACATACGACAGATGCAGAAATAGATTGATCACGAGAAGCACTGAAGGAAAATTAATGAGCCATTAAAATTTTGTAGAGTGGGAATGAAGATGAACTACAGAGATGAGAAGAAAATTTGATGCGAATTAGATAAAATTAAAGATTGCTTTTATAAATATGAAAATAAATACAAGACAAACTGTCATCTCTTCAAATCTTATTTAGTCAAACTTACAAGATATGCCGGATGCTTATTATCAAAAGTTATCGAGCTAAACTAATGAGATTAATTATAATTGTCCATATTTCTCTCGTGAAACGCTGTCATTGTCTGCTGATGTTAACTTTGTGCTTGAACTCTCACTCATTCCGATTCCTCTATTCGAAATTTTATAACACGAGCTAATTCTATCAAATCTTTATTTTCTTGTTTTAACCTCTTATTCTTTCTACCTTTATTTGCAAACTTTTGATGCAGAACAGATATTTGATTGTTAAGTCGATCAACCTCATTTGCTCTCGTCAGTAATCTTCGAGACATGGTCGTAACAGAGGCAGCATATTGAGCACTGAGAGTTCTTGATGTTGCAACAAATTCAGAATCAATCCTTCCAGAAAAATGCATCACTGCTTCTATCATGGTATTGATAGTATCAGGAGATAAAATGACTGGTTGAGACGATTCTTGGTTCAAATCCAGAAGATTATCAGAAGAAATTTTCTCTGTCATTCTGTCATTTTAGATAAATAGACACTTGATCAATGAGCAATATGAGATTTTTCTTGTGAGTATTTGATGGGTAAAAAGGGTCTTTTAAAGAGCAACTCGAAAGCTTTCATATCTTTATAAAATCTCGTTTGTCAACAACATCAAGTAGATTTGAATATCTTTTCACAACGAATTGCCAGAGTTAGGCCTCCAGCCTTTGTAGTTTTTGTCGAACACGGGAGTTAGGCATCAACCTTTACAGTTTTTGTCGAACACGGGTGGCTCTAATTATTCAACACTCTACAGTTTCTAGTAAACGCACCGTTTTATTTGGTTATTGGTTATTACGGAAAGAAATCTTGCTGAAACTAATTACAATTCCTTTTTAATGATTCCAAAAGGAGGAGAAGTCTTATACTAGTATAATAATATCCTGTTATATATGTTAGAATCATATTTATATTTTTCTTGAAAAACTAACGCATATTTTCAATGGGAGCTTAAGTATTACTGCAGGTCGCAGATTTCTACTAAGGATTTGTCATCATCAAAAAGGAGGAGATTGTTGAACCCAAGGTTTCAAGTCTCGTATCTACGTATAGATTTTGATGATAACAAATAATATTTAAGACTCAAAATCAAGTTGTCTACACATGAAGGGAGCTAAATACATCAAAAAAGCAAGCATGAGTAAGATAGATATCAAGTTTACAAATGATACTTATAGAGTAATTTTGTACATCTCTTAAAATTTGAAATTGGATTAAGGTTCAAAATTAATATTTTCTCATAAAGTATCAAATTGCATTTTTTACATTTGCATAACTTTATTAAAATATTTAATTTAAAAAATTATTATTACTTTTCCACATATGCATAAAGATTTGAATTTGTAACATAATTGATTGTCATATTTAACATGTACATGTGTTATTTGAAAATCTTAAAAAGTGGTTGTGTGTTATTTTGACAAATGCAAAAAATAGATGATTTTGTTTGAAAATCTTGAAGGGTAGTTGTGTGTTTTTCTTGACAAATGTAAAAGATAGATGATTTGTTTAAAAATTTTTAAAGGTCGTTGTTTGTTTTTTTGACATATGCATAAAGAAGATGATTTGGTTTGAAAAATAAATCATGCTCATTTTGTCATGTATGAAAAGTAAAAAATTAGGATTGTTTTATATAAA
This sequence comes from Platycarya strobilacea, assembly GCA_036898215.1. NCBI lineage: Eukaryota > Viridiplantae > Streptophyta > Magnoliopsida > Fagales > Juglandaceae > Platycarya > Platycarya strobilacea. The sequence goes on along the minus strand of CM072555.1, from coordinate 18,609,097 downwards.
AAATGAATGGAGTTGTTTTTGACAAATATAAAAATGAGATGTTTTTATTTGAATCTTTTGAAAAGTGAATAGTAATCTTATTTGACATGTGGATCTTTTTAAATTTGAATATGAATACTCATTTGCCTATAAATAACTCACTTGAGTTTTACAAAAATCACAACAAGAGCTTACACATCAATTACTAAGTTTTGTATCATTCTTTCAAAACTCTCATTCTCTCTTATCTAAATTTTGTGCCTTAATCCTTGTTCATTGTGAGAGAGATATAGATTGTACTGTATTATTTTTATCTTATTCATTAAGGAGTGTATTCTGATAACCTACCCACTATCAGCTTTTGTATTTATAAGAGGGTACGTATAACCCTTGTATGTGTAGAATGTGTTTTACACAAAAAATAATTGAATCACCAAGTGTGAGATGATTGCAAGTATAGAGGGTGTTCTACACGAATTCAATATAGCAGTGTTGTTTAAAAGTGTAATAGATTTCTATCTCCACATGAAAGAGATTGAATAGTGAATTTGGGATCCTCAATGGATAACTTGAGGTGAGGACGTAGGCAGTAGGGCTGAATCTCGTTAAAATATTGAATTTGCTTCTTCATACCCTTAATTTTTATATTTCCTGCTGATTTATATTCTGGTTATATTTTATATTGTATATTTGGTTTATAAGTGTTAATTTTTTAATATAACCCAATTCACATCCCTCTTGTGTTAGTCGTCTGGGCAACACAGAACTTGTTCACTTGGGCTGCAATTAGACAGGCTAATGCCATTGTGGTTCTTTTAATGAAGATTTTTTTTAAGTGAGTCTAGACGAGGCTAGTGGCATGGATGAATTGTGATATGTATAAGATTAAATGTATTATAATCAGTTGAAATCAAATTCTTTATTTTTCTTATTTATTACAAATATATATTATATGCATGGGATGCTCTATCGCCTCAACTCCCTTTTTTCTCTTAAAATTGAGTTGTAAAAAGAGTATACTGACTCACTCAAAATTGAGTAACACGAAGACTATTCCAAATATAGGAGTAAGTTGTGTAATAATTAATAATATAATTCTTAGATCATTTATTTAAGGAAAGTTGCTTAAATTTAACTCATGCCAAATAGTGAAAATATTTACAAAAAGGCATTGATCATGGACCAAATTCATGTTTTTGGATTTTTGAGTGTTAGAGTGAAAAATAAAAATAAAAAATTAAATGCAAGATAAGATAAGAAATTAATAATTAGACTAGACTTGCTAAATTAATTAATCAATAAGAAACTCACTAAACTAATTTAATTAACAACACATCAAACATAAAATCTAAAATTAACTAAACACCTAATTATAAAGCAAACTAATTAAAAGTATTAATCAACTAATGATGAAAACAGAAAATTAATTTAAAATACCAAAGTTTAGCATGCTAAAAATAAAATCCCAAAATTAAATAGCTAGATTAATAATTTCAAAAAAATCCGATGTAAAGTACCATGAGATTTCCAGTGAGATTTTAGAGAACTTGGGTTTGAACAGCACAAAGTATTCAAACGGCTTTTCAATAAGAAAATTAAAGAGAACAAGTAAACTTTTAGTTGGAAGTTGTCATTGGGCCACATTCTCAACAACAAATCTAAGCCAGTTAACATGGTCAGAAGCTTTTCACATTCTTTGGTCAATATTTATCACTTTGGTGGCATAAATAGTCTCAGGAAGTATTGCTAACAATTAGTCCTTCTGTTCTTTTTCTTGCACATTATATATCCTATTCCATTTTTTGCTGAATAGGTAGCTACATATAAAAGTAAACTACAGTAAAAAAGAAACTATAGTTTATCAAAGAATAGGGAGAGGTTTTATCTGATGGTTATGCTACAATTGATTAGACTGCACGTACGTTTCATGTGATTTAGATGAAGGACAAACATATGTTGAAGAATGAAGAACAAAGAGAATAGAAGAGAAAACTTGTGTATATTCCTCATATGATGTCTATTGGATACAAGGCATACTGAAATATAAATACAACTGCAGCAAAGCAAAAGAAGTAATAAAACAAATATTTACAACCAATACCGCCACTTTATTATCTTATAAGGAAACAATAGTTTTACAGGACATTTCCACCAATGCAACAGGGGAGGGAAGACATTTCACCATCTGTACAGAGGGACCCTGCCATCGCTATGTGTTTTGTCCACTGGTCTGCTGCTTTGTATCTTGGTAAGAATGAATCTTTGTTAACTTATTTCCTTCAACATATTTCCTTTGAGACCCCCCATCAAGATGAGCATAGATATCAAGAACACCAATTTTGGATAATAAAAAATGAAAAGTGGAGGCTAGTAGTGCTTTGGTGAGAATGTTGGCCAGTTGAAATTTTGAAGATACGTGAACCATAGTTATGGCTCCAGCCAAGACCTTTTCTTGACTAAAATGGCAATCCAATTCAACATGCCTAGTTCTTTCATGAAAGATGAGATTCTTGGTTAAATGAATTGCCGATTGGCTATCACAATAAAGAAGAGTTGGTTTCTCTTGTACATTGAAGTCTTTTAACAAATAAGTGAGCCAAACAATTTTACAACTCTTGTGAGTCAATGCTCTATATTTCACTTCAGCCGACGATCTAGATATGGTAGGTTGTTTCTTGGACTTCCAACTTATCAACGAGTCTTCAAGAAATACACAAAAGCTAGTTACTGATCTTCGTGTATTTGAGGTGCAACTCTGATTTGTAGGAGTAGAAAATGTCTTGCCCAATAGAACCTTCAAGTATTTAAGCACTCTATGGTTTGTGTATAGACGTTCTTGGGTTGGTTTGTCCATAAACTGAGTCAAAACATTGACTGCATATGTAATATCAGGCTGAGTAATGGATAAATAGATAAGCCTTCCAATCAACCTCGATAGCTTGTAATGTCGTTTTAGTGGTCTGTGGAGGAGTGAGATAACTTGTAATTTTGCTCTATTGGAGTATTGATTGTCTTGCTTCCAAGTAACTTGGTATCCTCTAGAATTTCTAGAGTGTACTTCCTTTGACAAACATGAATGACTGTGGATGACCTTGTCATTTCCAGCCCAAGAAAGTATTTGAGAACCCTTAAGTCCCGAATTTTGAATTGAGTGTGCAATTGACCTTTAATGGAATCAATAATTGCCAAGTTACTACTTCCCAATATGACATCATCCATATACACAAGGAGAGCCACAAAATTAGATTTGTCATGTCTAGTAAACAATGAATAGTCGAATTTTGATTAATGAAATCCCATGGCAATGAGAGATGAGGTGAACTTTGAGTTTCATTGTCTAGAGGCTTGTTTTAATCCATAGAAGGACTCATGCAATTTGCACACAGGTTTCTTTTCTTTGGTTTGAGACTCCCCCTCCCCTTGAGATGAAATCAAAAGGAAAGTCCATGTATATCTCTTCATCAAGATCACCATGGAGGAATGCATTGTGGACATCAAGCTGGTACAAGTGCCAATTATGGACAATGGCAAGGGCTAGGAACAATCTTATTGTGGTGAGCTTGACAACCAGACTAAAGGTTTCTTGATAGTCAAATCCTTCTCTTTAAGTGTATCCTTTAGCAACTAAACGTGCCTTGTGTTTATCAATGCTTCCATCAGATTTCAACTTAATCTTAAACACATACCTACAACCAATACTCTTCTATCTAGGTGGTAAAGATGTGATAGTCCAAGTACCATTAACTTCAAGGGCTGAAAATTTAGATTTAATGGATTCTTTTCAATGATTTGACACAACCACTTCATCATAGGTTTTCAGCTCATGAATGAGAGAGAGGGATAAGACATATGTTATGAGAAGGCGATAAATGAGTGTATTAGAGCTAAGAGGCAAGAGGGTGGATGGTGGAAGAGTTATGTGCATGATTCTGTGATGAGATAGCAGCACAATGATAATCATGTAAGTAAAAGGGTGCATGCTTAACTCGATCAGATCTTCTAATAGGAACAACCTGTGTAGAAGGGTGAGGAAGATCACTGCCTGAATTTCGCTCGAGTGAGGGTTGAGCGAGATCACTGCCTAGATTCCGCTCGAGCGAGAGTTGAGTGAGATCACTGCTTGAATTGGTCTCAAAATCAGGAAAGGGAAGAGTGGAAAAATAGAAGGAAAGGTCTGGTAGGGCTGGTGGTAAGGTGAGACTAGGAGAGTTTTGGTCTAAACCGATATGGCATCAGATTGTTTGAAGAGAAATGTGGACTCTAGGAAAGTGACATCCCGAGAAATTAAAGTGAAGTGAGTATGCAAGTCATAAACCTTATAGCCTTTTACCCCAGCTGGATAACCAATGAATATGCAAGGCTTAGCTCTCGGATCAAGTTTGGTTTTTATATATATGAAGGTGAACACATAGCACAAGTAACCAAAGACTTTCAAATTTTCATAAGAAAGCATGGACCCAAACTAAAGCTCGTAGGGAGTTCTATTTTCCAGAACAGGAGTGGAGATCCTATTGATTAAGCAAGTGGCTATTAATACAACATCCCCCAAAATTTTAGTGGAAGATTGGCTTGGAAAAGTAAGGCTCTAGCTACATTGAATAAATGTTGGTGTTTTCTCTCCATAACCCTGTTTTGTTATGGGGGTATAAACACATGAAATCTAGCATATGGAACTCCATCCCATTGTCGGTTCTCACTTGTTTAATCTTCAAGTTAAATTGGGTTTCTACCATCTTAATAAAAGATTGAAGAATTTGTTTTACTTCTGATTTGAACTTCATTAAGTGAACCCAAGTGACTCTATTATGATCATCAACAATAGTGAGAAAGTATTAGTGTCCTTGCAAAGAGGGTTGAGAATATGGACCCCAAATATCACAATATATTAAGTCAAAAGTTGAGAGAGAACAAGTGGTGCTAGTGGGAAAGTGAGCTTTCTTTTGTTTAGCCAAATGACAAACGATACATTCATTTTGGTTTCCACATTTTATATTAGGAAAGGAGGATTGAATTAAATTCATCCTTTGGCTTGACAAATGCCCTAATCTAAAATATCATAAATCAAAATCTTGCTTTATTCCATGGCAGACCTGAGACTTAAAGTTAAAATTGGAAAGCTTGAATTCGAAAGAGCTGGGTTGAAGGTAATAAAGACCATGACTGTTTTTAGCAAGTCCAATCGTCATTGATGAGTGCGTAAATGTGTACTTTAAATATCCTAATATTTGATTAAATTGTAAAGAATGAAAATAAAAATAATTAAATTTCACTTATTTTATTGAATTTAATTTCTATTTACATTAAGATGTCTTTAAGCACTATCTATTTTATTTTATTCTTTTTAGTTTATTTTATTTTATTTTATTTATTTATTTATCTATTTTTTTTAGTTTGTGTTTGAAGGAGTGAAAAGAATTACATGAGCCATACCTCCACATTTTGAGCTGATGAGATGGGCCCACAATCCACTAAGACAACACATCGCCACCTACAAGACTCTTATGGGCCACACTTCATCAAAACCCGCCAACTTTAACGCAAGACACTTATTGGAGACCTAGGCGCAACATGACATAGTAACATATATATATATATATATATATATTTGGACTTCACCTAACGCTGGGAGAGTATGCGGACAGGAATGGAAGAATGGGAACGAAAAAGGCTACACATGTACAGAGACCAAAAAAATATATATTTCATGGCTGCCAACTACTATATGATTGTTCTTCTATGAATCTTGTTGTCCATTATGTGTATGGGTAACTAAATTTTCAAATAGGGTTAGGAATGAACATGTACAGTAGATTGTATTTTTAATTTATTTATTTGATTTTTAATTTATTAGAACTCTTTAATTTATCATTCTCAATTTATTGTTGATATTTTCTTCTCCAAATAATCTTATAATTTATTTTGTTTATGGATTCATTCATGATTTTTCTATTGAATGGATTAGTTTCTTGATTATGTTTGGATAAATCGATTATTTATATTAATTTAATTCTCTACTGTAATATCATTTCTTGTATGTATTGTCATCGTTGGATTTTTTCAATATAGATAACAATTTGCGTAATTTAAGAGTAATGAATGATTTTCAAAAGGTTACATATGATTTAATTTTGATTTATAATTCTATATTTTCTGATTGGAAATCTCGGAATTGAATTCTCAATTGAATTATTAATGAATTAAAAATAATTGAAATACCGGATATGTGCAAGAGATTCTCGACGCTCTATTATTTGTCAATTTTGATTATTTTTTTCGTTAATCACTTTGTTTAATTTTAATTTGCATTCAAAATCAATTTTTAATCTCTCATTAATCATTTAATATTTTTTTAATTTATTTATTATTTATACTATTCTTTTAATTTATCTCCTTATGGAATCGATACCCCAAATTTACATTACAACTACCGCATTATTTTTTGGACGTTATCAGTCATCCATGAAGAAACGACCTGTATAAAGCAGTGATCATGCAAGAAAACAATGCATAGAGGAGGGTTGTGAGTGAGCTTACTAATAGAAATCAAATTAGAAGTGAAGGAAAAAACACAGAGAACATTTATGAGTGTGAATTCTATTGAGAGCTGCACAGTTCCTCGTATGTGTGATAGTAACCTGAGTGCCATTGGGTAATTGAACATATGCTTGAGTGGCACAAGTGACAGTGGTGAATAATGAGGGTGAGCAAATCATATGATCTATGGCGCCAGTATCCATTATCCAGGGTACATAATGGGACAATGAGGTAGAACGACTATGAGTAGAACTTGAAAAAATAGAAGAGTCGGGGGGTGATATACCTGTCATGTTTGAGTGATGCTTGTGAGGAGGAATGGGCTGCTCAAGTGCAGGGGAAGCAGGGGACTGACCATGGTTGAGCTACGGTGTCTCACTATTGCAAGTGTCATAAGTCTTTGAACTTGGTCTTGAAGCAATGATAGTTGTGACGCTTCACCATTTTGTTGAAATTGAGAAATGACTTGGTTGGCTGAGTGGTTTGAAGTTGGACCATTTCTCCTGAGATACCTTGGTTTGGATCTTGTGAATTTGAAATTTGGGGGGAAGCCAACAAGCCTATAACATATTTCTTGAACATGGCCAACTTTCCCAATGTTGGCATGTAACCTCAGTTTTATCCTTTCTTCTAGCCTAATTTGTGCTCACGGCCAATGCCAAGGGTCCAGTCACGGGAAGCATTAAACTTTGTACCTCTCTCTGCCTTTCTTCTTGCAAGATCATAGAAAATTTCTTGTCCAAAGAGAGAATGAGACTCATAAGCAAAATCTACCCCTTGATGCTTTCATAAGAGTTATTCAATCCTATTAAAAATTTAAAAACATAGTCTGAGGTTTGTACCTCACCCATTGAATTGAGAGCTTTGCAGCTGCACCCGTAATAGCAACACGACGGTGGCCTGTAATTGCATAGCTCCTCCCAAATGACGTTGAGGTGAGTGAAATACTCACTCATAGATTGTGTCCCTTGAAAGATTGTTCCAAGCTGCTGTTGTAACTGGTATATTCTCACATTATGGGGTTGAGAAAAACGTGTCTTGACCTTCTCCCAAACCTCCTTTGCAGAGCTGATATAGAAGACATTTGAAGCTATGTCTTTCAAAATAGAGTTGAGAATCCATGTAAGGATCAAATTGTTACATCGTAGCCACGGGACGTAGAGAGGATCAAACAACTCTGGGCTTGCGATGTTTCCATCAAGAAACCCTAACTTGTTCTTAATTGAGATGGCTAAAGTGAAGGAGTGGCTCCATGAGATATAGTTTGAACCCGTGAGTGGGGGTGAGATGATAATAGTATGAGTGTTGTCACTATGATGAAGATAAAAGAGTTTTAGTTAGGTCTTATGTGGGTGAGATGAAAGTATGTTGTTGAGAGGGATCGTCATTCGCCATTGATGATGTTAAATGGAGTGAAGAAATGTGTGCACAAAAGGTGTCTGTGAAAAATCCTGAGAGAAGATAAAGGATTCTGAATAGGTAAAAAGCTTGAGTCAAACCACAAGGTGTTTGTGAGAGATATTTAAATGAAAAATGGAGAGATGAACAGAAGATCATTTTAACCTCTCTGATACCATGTTTAAGAATGAAGAACGAAGAGAGTGGAAGAGAAGACTTGTGTATATTTCTCATATGATGTCTATCGAATACATGGCATACTGAAATATAAATACAACTGCAACAAAGCAAAAGAAGTAATAAACAAATATTTACAACCAATACCAACACTTTATTATCTTATAAAGAAACGATGGTTTTGCAAGACGTTTCCACCAACGCAGCAGGGAAAGGAAGACATTTCACCATCTTTACAGAGAGACCCTGCCATCGCTATGTGTTTTGTCCACTAGTCTATTGCTTTGTATCTCGATCAAAAGGAATCTTTGTCAACTTATTTCTTTCAACACATTTCCTTTGAGAACATAGTGCCTCATAATCCATTCATTAATTATAATATTTATTTATAATCATGGAAAAATGATACTTACACACAAGAGAGGCATGCATGCACAACATTTAATAAAGCTGCCAATTTGGTGATCTGGTTTCACAATCCCTAGCTATTTGATCCAAGTTGGGCAGCCTCAAACTTCTAATTTGATGTTATCATTTATTATCTTTTAATTATTATCCTTTCACATTATCTTTTAAAAGAAACATAATACTTTTTATCTTATATATATATATATATTCGAAGCCACTCCTATAATTAATGTGAGAGGATAATATATATATATATATATCTATATATTATCCTCTCACATTATCCTACAACCGTGCTACTTACTCACCAAAATCGAGTCTAAAGACTCGCGATGGAGCCAATGTATGTGGAGGTCAAGAGACCTCACGACCCTCCCTCTAATTAGCCACCAAAATTGAATCCAGTCGTAGTAGAGACAATGGACCATTGTTTTAAATACCGTACTGTACAGGGCAATTAGGTGGTACAGAAATGCTATCTGTTTCATACCAATTGAAATATCGGCTTGTACCGATCAGTATTTCGGACGTACCGACCAATATTTCGATCGTAACGGATTTCAACCATTTACTTTTTTCTTTTTTGCTATTTTTTTACCTCAATTCAGACTAGATTAATTATGTATATATAATTTATTCATATATTAACTATTATTTAAAATATAATTTATATATGTATTATATTATATAATTTATTTATATATAGATTCTTTCAAAACGGTATACGAAATGGTACTTGTTGAACCCAAGGTTTCAAGTCTCGTATTTACGTATAAATTTTGATGATAACAAATAATATTGAAAACTCAAGCTCAAGTTGTCTATGCATGAAGGGAGCTAAACACATCAAGAAATCAAGCATGAGCAAGAAAGATATCAAGTCTACAAATGAAGCTCATAGATTATTTTTGTACATCTCTTGATAAAATTAGAAATTGGATTAAGGCTCCAAATTACTCTTTTTTTCTCATAAAACATCAAATTACTTTTTCCACATATGCAAGACATTTTTAAATGTCTTAGTTTTGAAAATTATGTTTTTCACATGTGCATAACACCATCAAACAAAATAATTTCGAAAATTATATTTTTATATAAAAACTTGATTTTATAAAATGATTGATTATCATATTTGACATGTGCATATTTTGTTTGAAAGTCTTGAAGGGAGGTGGTGTGTTTTTTTGACTAATGCAAAAGGTAGATGATTTTGTTTGAGAATCTTAAAGGGTGGTTGTGTGTTTTTTTGACAAATATAAAAGATAGATGATTTGTTTGAAAATCTTAAAGGGTTGTTGTGTGTTTTTTTGACATATGCAAAAAGAAGATGATTTGGTTTGAAAAATAAATCATGCTCATTTTGTCTGGTATGAAAAGCAAAAGATTAGATTTGATTTCTTTGAAAAATGAATGGAGTTGTCTTTGACAAATGCAAAAAGGAAATGTTTTTATTTGAATTTTTTGAAAAGTGAATAGTGCTCTTATTTGACATGGGAATCTTTTCAAATTTGAAATTGAAGACTCATTTACCTATAAATAGCTCACTTGAGTTTTGCAAAAATCACAACAAGAGCTTACACATCTATTGCTAAATTTTGCATCATTCTTTCAAAGCTCTCATTCTCTCTTTTCTAAAGTTTTGAGCCTTAATTCTTGTTCTTGTTGAGAGAGATATAGTTTGTGCTGTATTGTTCTTATTTCACTCATTGAGGAGTGTTTTCTGATAGCCTACCCACTATCAATTCTTGTATCAGTAAGAGAGTGTGTATAACCCTTGTGTGTGTAGAAGGTGTTCTACACGGGGAATAGTTAAATCACCAAGTGTGAGGTGATTGGAAGTAAGAGGGTGCGTATAACCCTTGTGTGTGTAGAAGGTGTTCTACACAGGGAATAGTTGAATCACTAAGTGTGAGGTGATTGGAAGTGTAGAGGGTGTTCTACACGGATTCTTTGGAGCCGTGCTGCTCAAAGGTGTAATAGGTTTCTATCTCCACCTAAAGGAGATTGAATAGTGGATTTGGGAATCCTCAAGGGGTAGCTTGAGGCGAGGACGTAGGCAGTGGGGCTGAACCTCGTAAAAATACTGAGTTTGCTTTCTCTTACCCTACTCTTTATATTTCCTACTGCTTTATATTTTGGTTATATTTTATATTGTATATTTAGTTTATAAGTATTAATTTTTTAATATAACCCAATTCACCCCCCCTCTCGTGTTAGTCATCTGGGCAACATTTGGTATCAGAGCTAGAGCTCTGTTATAAGATTAACTATCTTTTGAGTTAAGATCTTATGGCTAACATTGCAGCTTCATTTGGTGAAGGCCAATCTAGCAGTCGGCCTCCACTCTTTTGCGGAGACAATTACTCATTCTGGAAAGTTAGAATGAGAATATTCCTTCAGTCTCAAGGCCGAGAAATCTGGAAATGCATTGTAAATGGACCTTATATTCCAACAAAAGTGGTTGATGGAGTAAAGGTCAAAAAGGAAGAAGAAGAGTTTGATCGTGAAAACGATAGACTTTATACTTTGAATTTAACTGCTATGAATTTATTATATAATGCTCTTAATGGTAATGAGTTTAATAGAGTAATGACTTGCACTACATCAAAGGAAATTTGGGATAACTTGGAAGTTACTTATGAAGGAACTTCTCAAGTCAAGGAATCAAAAATTTATATTCTTACTCATGAATATAAAATGTTTAAGATGAATGATGATGAATCTATTTCTAGTATGCACACTCGTTTTACTAACATCATAAACAGCTTGACAGCTCTTGGCAAAATTTATTCCAAAGTGGAGATAGTAAGAAAAATTCTCAATTCTCTACCAAAACGTTGGGAGTCAAAAGTGACAGCGATTCTTGAAGCTAGAGACCTCAAGAAGCTCGAAGTGAATGAACTCATCGGGTCACTTATCACCCATGAGTACACATTGAAAAGAGGAGAAGAAGAAGGAAATTCAAAGAAGAGTTTGGCACTTAAAGCTATTCCACATGAAAGTGAAAGTGATGAAGATGAGGAAAATGACGACAAAGATGAAGAAGTTGCGATGATAACAAGAAGAATTCAGAGGTTCTTAAAGAAAAATAAAACTCCTCCAAGGAAATCCTTCAATAAGTTTTTCAAGAAAGATTCAGGTAAAAATGACACTTTAATTTGTTATAAATGCAATAAACCCGGTCATATCAAGCCAGATTGTCCTCTGCTAAAGAAAGATCGAAACAAAGGCAAAAAAGCAATGAAAGCTACGTGGAATGATGATTCAAGTAGCTCAGATAGTGAAGCAAGCAATGGAGAATCAGGAAATCTTTGTCTTATGGCTAAAGATGACATTGAGGTAACAAATTTTGATAATATTGAAGATCCTTCATATGAAGAATTGCAAAATGTTTTAGAAGAAGTATATGAGGAATTTGAAAAATTGGATATTAAGTATACTGTTTTGAAAAAGAAAAATTCTTCTTTAACAAACGAAATTGATATTTTAAGAAAAGAAAATATTGTTTTGAAAGATGAAAATTTTGAGTTGAAGAAAAAGAAAACTGATTTAGAAAATATTATTGAAAACTTTACGAATGGAAAAAGAAATTTTGAAAAACTTATTGGTAGTCAAAAATGTGTTTTTGATAAGGCAGACTTGGGATATATGCCAAAACAAAAATACAAACCTTATAAAAACTTCTTTGATAATCCTTCTACATCAAAGTCCAATATTCAAAATTCTTTTCATAAAAATAATTTTGTTAAAAAAAGATACTATTATAATCACTCAAGTTCTTCATATATGTCACATGCTATTTGTAATTTTTGTAATAGAAATGGTCATAATTATCTTACTTGTCCTATTAGAAGAAAACATACAATGACTATTAGGGCCATATGGGTACCTAAATATCTTGTTTCTTCTAATACTAATAAATAAAGGACCCAAAGAACTTGGGTACCGGGAATTGTTTTTAATTGCTTTTGTAGGTATGCATGAAGTATTCTACAGGTAAAAATAAATGATTTTTAGATAACGGATGCTCAAGATACATGACATGAGACAAAACTAAATTCATTGACTTCACTTCTAAAGAAGGAGGATGCATGATATTTGGAGACAATTCAAAAGGGAAGATCGTGGAAATAGAAAGAAAGATCATCAAGACTTAGTACAAGATGCAACCAAACAGTGAAAATATGTGAAAGATCATCCAGTAGAACAAATTCTAGGAGAACCTTCACGATATGTAAGTACTTGATCGTCTCTTAAAAATATTTATAATCACACTGTTTTTCTATCTCAAATTAAATCCAAAATATTGATGAATTACTTATTGATAAATCATGGATTCTAGTTATGCAATAAGAGTTAAATCAATTTGAAAGAAATAATGTATGGACATTTGTTCCTAGACCTAAAAATTATGTTGTTATTGGAACAAAATGGGTTTTTAGAAATAAGAAAGATGAGTCTAAAATCATCACTAGAAACAAGGCTCGACTTGTAGCCCAAGGTTTCAATCAAGAGGAAGAAATCGATTATGATGAGACTTATGCACCAGTCACAAGATTAGAAGTTCTTCGAATGCTACTTGCATATGCTTGTTATAAAGATTTCAAATTTTTTTCAAATGGTTGTTAAAAGTGTTTTCTTAAATAGTTTTTTTTTAAAAGGTTTTTCAAGAGGAAAGATCGATATAACTCTTTTAATCAAATATGAATAGAATGATATTCTTCTAGTTCAAATTTATGTAGATGATATAATATTTGGTGCTACTAATGAAAATATGTGTCAAGATTTTGCTAAGAATATGCAGAAAGAATTTGAAATGAGCATAATGGGAGAACTTAATTTCTTTCTCGGATTGCAAATCAAATAATTGGAACATCAATGAGTCCAACCACTAAACTTGATAAAGATGAAAGCGGTAAGCCAGTTGACTCAAAGGTATATCGAGGTATGATTGGTAGTTTATTATATTTGATAACTAGTAGACTTGATATTATGTTCAATGTATGTTTATGTGCACGTTTTCAATCATTTCCGAAACAATCTCATTTGATTGCAGTCAAGCGGATTTTTAGATATTTTGCCAGTACCATTGACTTAGAGTTATGGTATCCTAAACACACTTCTTTCGATCTTATTAGTTATTCAGGTACCGATTATACTAGTTGCAAAGATGATCGAAAAAGTTTTAGTAGAACATGTCATTTCTTAGGTCATGCACTAGTTTTCTGGTTTAGTAAAAAACAAAATTCTATTGCACTATCTACTGCTGAGGCAGAATATGTTGCTGCGGATAGTTGTTGTGCCCAAGTTTTTTACATGAAGCAACAACTTGAGGATTTTAAACGTATGTACAATCACATTCCAATCAAATGTGATAATACAAGTGCTATAAATCTTTCAAAGAATCCAATACAACAATCTCGGACCAAAGTGCAGAAGGGCGATATTGCATTAGAATTCACTAGTACACATGATCATTTGGCAGACATTTTTACAAAACCCCTACCAGAAGATAGACTACGCATGATTAGAAGAGAAATAGGAATTATGCATGCCATCAATATCTGCTAGATACTTTTATTCCATTAACTCAAATGACCTACAGAAACTTGAGACGTTTAGCCTCATCATTAAAATGCATTTGCTCCTCATAAATCATCATGCCATCCTTATCTAAAGGATTAGGCAATCGAAATGCAGAGGTAAGTAAGGATTTTAAATCCTTATTCTGTTGTTTTAAGTATACTATTTTTTTATTAGACTCTTAAACAAGTCGTTGAAGAATATCGATCTTCTCATTAAGCTTCTCTATCTCGCGGGTTTTGGACTGCAACCGAGCGGAAAAAGAAACTATGGAAGATGAGTATCGAGTCCCGAGACCCACAAGCTCGTAAATGGCGTCATGATCTGATTTATTAGCTATATCAGTCTCTTGTTGCTTCATGGCACCCACGACAGATGCAGAAATAGATTGAGACTGAGGTGAAGGATACCTCAAATCTTGATCAAGAGAATCACTGAAGGGAAATCTACGAGCCATTGAAAATTTGTAAAGTGAGAATGAAGATGAACTACAACAATGAGAAGAAGATTTGATGCGGATTAGATAAAACTAAGGATTGCTTTTATAAAGATGGAAATAAGTAAAAGACAAACTGACATCTCTTCAAATCTTACTTAATCAAGCTTACAAGATATTCCGGATGCATATTGTCAAAAGTTACCGAACTAAGCTAGCGAGATTAATTATAATTATCCCTGTTTCTCTCGTGAAACGCTGCCATTATCTGCTGATGTTGACTCTGTGCTTAAACTCTTACTCGTTCCGATTCCTCTATTTGAAGTTTCAGAATACGAGCCAATTCCGTCAAATCTTTATTTTCTTGCTTTAACCTCTTATTCTTTCTGCCTTTATTTGCAAGCTTTTGATGCAGAACAGATATTTGATTGTTAAGTCGATCAACCTCATTTGCCCTCGCTAGTAATCTCCGAGACATGGTCGTAACAGAGGCAACATATTGAGCACTGAGAGTTCTTGATGCTGCAACAACCTCAGAATCAGTTCTATTTGAAAAATGCATTTCTGCTTCTATCATGGTGTTGACAACCTCATGAGATAAAATGATTGGTTGAGACGGTTCCTGATTCAAATCCGGAAGATTATCAGAAGAAATTTTTTCCGTCATTCTATCGTTATGAAAAAACAGAACTTAGATCAAGAAGCGATTTTTTTTTTTGGAATCCGATAGGTGAAAATGATTTTTTTTTATAGAAACTCAGAGCCTTCAAACCCGTTTGTCAACAACATCAGGCGATTGATTTAAATCTGCTTTCGCACCGACTGCTAGAGCTAGGCCTCCAACCTTTACAGGTTTTGTCAGATACGCGTGGCTCTGCACCGAATTGCCAGAGTTAGACTTCCAACATTTGCAGGTTTTGTCGGACATGCATGGCTCCGCACCGCATTGCTAGAGCTAGGCCACCTTTGTAGGTTTTATCAGACACGCGTCGCTCCGCACCGAACTGTCAGAGTTAGACTTCCAACATTTGCAGGTTTTGTCGGACATGCATGGCTCTGTACCACATTGCCAGAGCTAGGCTTGCAGCTTTTGCTGTCTTTGTCGGACACGGATAATTTTAATTATTCAATTTCAAATCTCTGGAATATCTAATTCGTCAATAACATCAAGCGGATTTAAATCTTCTTCCGCACCGAGATGATAAAATTCGGCTTCAACCTTTGCAGGTTTTGTCGGGCACGGGTGGTTCCAACTTCTACTCTCTAACGTACCGTTTTATTTGATTATTGCTTATTACGAAAAAAAAAAAATCTTATTGAAACCAATTACGGTTCCTTTTTAATGATGCCAAAAGGGGGAGAAGTCTTATAATAGTATTATACTACCCTGTTATATATGCTAGAATCATGTTTATATTTTTCTTGAAATACTAACGCATATTTTCAGGGGGAGCTTAAGTATTACTGCAGGTCGCAGATTTCTACTAAGTATTTGTCATCATCAAAAAAGGGGAGATTGTTGAACCCAAGGTTTCAAGTCTCGTATTTACGTATAAATTTTGATGATAACAAATAATATTGAAAACTCAAGCTCAAGTTGTCTATGCATGAAGGGAGCTAAACACATCAAGAAATCAAGCATGAGCAAGAAAGATATCAAGTCTACAAATGAAGCTCATAGATTATTTTTGTACATCTCTTGATAAAATTAGAAATTGGATTAAGGCTCCAAATTACTCTTTTTTCTCATAAAACATCAAATTACTTTTTCCACATATGCAAGACATTTTTAAATGTCTTAGTTTTGAAAATTATGTTTTTCACATGTGCATAACACCATCAAACAAAATAATTTCGAAAATTATATTTTTTTATAAAAACTTGATTTTATAAGATGATTGATTATCATATTTGACATGTGCATATTTTGTTTGAAAGTCTTGAAGGGAGGTGGTGTGTTTTTTTGACTAATGCAAAAGGTAGATGATTTTGTTTGAGAATCTTAAAGGGTGGTTGTGTGTTTTTTTGACAAATATAAAAGATAGATGATTTGTTTGAAAATCTTAAAGGGTTGTTGTGTGTTTTTTTGACATATGCAAAAAGAAGATGATTTGGTTTGAAAAATAAATCATGCTCATTTTGTCTGGTATGAAAAGCAAAAGATTAGGTTTGATTTTTTTGAAAAATGAATGGAGTTGTCTTTGACAAATGCAAAAAGGAAATGTTTTTATTTGAATTTTTTGAAAAGTGAATAGTGCTCTTATTTGACATGGGAATCTTTTCAAATTTGAAATTGAAGACTCATTTACCTATAAATAGCTCACTTGAGTTTTACAAAAATCACAACAAGAGCTTACACATCTATTGCTAAATTTTGCATCATTCTTTCAAAGCTCTCATTCTCTCTTTTCTAAAGTTTTGAGCCTTAATTCTTGTTCTTGTTGAGAGAGATATAGTTTGTGCTGTATTGTTCTTATTTCACTCATTGAGGAGTGTTTTTTGATAGCCTACCCACTATCAATTCTTGTATCAGTAAGAGAGTGTGTATAACCCTTGTGTGTGTAGAAGGTGTTCTACACGGGGAATAGTTAAATCACCAAGTGTGAGGTGATTGGAAGTAAAAGGGTGCGTATAACCCTTGTGTGTGTAGAAGGTGTTCTACACAGGGAATAGTTGAATCACCAAGTGTGAGGTGATTGGAAGTGTAGAGGGTGTTCTACACGGATTCTTTGGAGCCGTGCTGCTCAAAGGTGTAATAGGTTTCTATCTCCACCTAAAGGAGATTGAATAGTGGATTTGGGAATCCTCAAGGGGTAGCTTGAGGCGAGGACGTAGGCAGTGGGGCTGAACCTCGTAAAAATACTGAGTTTGCTTTCTCTTACCCTACTCTTTATATTTCCTACTGCTTTATATTTTGGTTATATTTTATATTGTATATTTAGTTTATAAGTATTAATTTTTTAATATAACCCAATTCACCCCCCCTTTTGTGTTAGTCATCTGGGCAACAGTACTAATATTGAAATATTTCGTTCTAGTGTCTTGACCAGTACGTCTACCGGTACGATATTCAAATCCAAAAACTCGTGGTGGAGCCAATGGGTATGAAGGTCAAGAGAACCCATGATCCTTCCCCTTACTTTGTTACCAAAATCGATCTAAAGATTCACGTGGGAGTTAAAGTCGAATCCAAAAACTCTCAATAGATCCAATGGCAATGGAGGTCAAAAGACTGTAAGCCTACTTACTTAACCACCGAAATCGAGTTTATATACTCTCGATGGAGCTAATGAGCGGAGAGGTCAAGAAACCACTCGATCCCCTCTAGTTAACCATTAAAGTCAAGTCCAAACACTCACGGTGGGGTTAATGGGTGTAGAGATTAAGAGATCCCACAACCCTCCTGATGAGTGTGCGAAAGCACTCTAAAAATCTTAATATTGGATTAAATTGCAAAGAATGAAAATAGAAATAATTGGATTTCACTTATTTTATTGAATTAGATTTCTATTTACATTGAAATGTTTTTAAGCATTATTTTTCTTCTTTTATTTTTATTCTTTAATTTCTTTAATTTAATTTTATTTAATTTTATTTTATTTTATTTTTATTTCTTTGTTGATATTTGAAGGAGTGAAAAAATTACATGGGCTTGGACTTGCATGAACAACACGTACGTCAAATCCACTTCAAGCCATTCAATTGATCATGGGCCCATGCAAGTTTGACCGGACTTGGAAAGCTCATAGCACTTGAGTGGGCATTTACTTCAATAGACAAGCAGGCCCACTAGGTTAATGGAATAGAGTTGTAATTTAACTTTGAGACATGGACAACACTTATGGAGACATAGGTGCAGCATGACATAGGAACACACATATATATATTGGGAATTCATCTAGTGCCGTTTTGAAGATGCATGGATGCGTACGTACACGAATGAACATAGGAAATAATTGATGTCTGCCATTTCATTGGTTTTTCTTTTGAGAATTTTATTATCCATCATGTGCATGGATAACTAAATTCTCAAGTAGGGTTAGGGATGAACTTACACACTAGATGGTATTTTTAATTTATATATTTTATTTTAAATTATTAGAACTCTTTGTTTTATTATTCTCAATATGTTGTTGGTGTTTTCTTTTCTGAATAATTTTAGAGTTTATTCCATTTATAGATTCAGTCATACTTTTTCTATTGAGTGGATTGATTCTTTGATTATGTTTGGATCTATTGATTATTTATATTGATTTAATTCTCTGCTGCAATATCGCTCCCTGGGTATATTGTCGTCGTTGGATTTTCTAAATATGAATAACAATTTGTGTGATTTAAAAGTGATGAATGGTTTTCAAAGAGTTACATTTGATTTAATTTTTGATTTATAATTCTATATCTTCCGATTGAGAATTACATAATTGAATTCTCAATTGAGTTATTAATAAATTAAAAATAATTAAAATACCGGATATGTGCAAGGAATTCTCGACACTCTATTGTTTGTTAACTTTGATCACTTTTTTCGTTAATCAATTTTTTTAATTTTAAATTGCATTTAAAATCAGTTTTTATTCTCACGTTAATCATTTAATATTTTTTTCCTTAGTTTCTTTGTTTGATACTTCTTCTGCTTCTGAAAACATAAGTGAACACGAGAATCAACCCACTAGGACTCTTTAGGATTACCTCCACCCTACACGCACAGCCACACCATCATGCATCATATTTCCACCCAATACGCATCAACTTGATGTTAAAATGGGGGTAATACAGTTACTCCCCACTTTTCATGGGTTGGAAAATGAAAATCCATATGTACACATTAGGGAGTTTGATGAGGTAGTTGCGACTTTTCATAGTCAAAATGCTACTGATGACATTGTGAAACTTAAGTTCTTTCATTTTTATTTGAAGGATAGAGCTAAGAGTTGGTTATACTCGCTGAGACCATGATCTATATGGTCGTGGAATGAGATGACTCAAGTTTTTTTTTAATAAATACTTTCCCCAACATAAGCCCAACGCTTTAAAAAGATAGATCTCCACCTTTGCACAAAAGGACGGTGAGATTTTGTATATGTCTTGGGAGAGATTTAAGGAATTATTGAGTATATGCCCTCACCATAGGTATGAGAGTTGACGTCTAGTGAGTTGCTTCTATGAGGGACTTACATCTAGAGAGCGCCAATTTGTGGAGATGATGTGTAATGGTGAATTCTTATAGAAAAATCATGATGAGGCCATAGAGTACCTCAATGAGCTTGCTGAAAAGGCTCACACTTAGACTGGACCTAATGCTACTGAGAGCACAAATAGGTCACGAACTACAGGGAACCAAAATGGTGGTAGAATTTACCATCTCGGAGAGGAAGACAACTTGAAGGTTAAGGTTGGGGTGCTTACTAGGGAGTTAAAGTTGCTAAAGACCAAGGACTTGAAGCCAACACACTTGGCTAATCATGCAGAGTCTTCTTAACTATGTTTTATGTGTGGCAGGATAGATCACTTCGCCCAAGAGTGTCCCATATTTGCTGAGATGAAAGGGTTGTATCAGGAACAATGTAATGTCTTTGGTGTGTACCAAAATCCTTTTGCACCCTTCTCTAAGGCCTATAATCTAGGGTGGCATAATCACCCCAAATTTAACTGGAAGTCTGAAAACCAACCACTTGCACCACCTGCACAGCTTGCACAGCCCACTAGATCATATCATGCACCATATATGCACATTCATCTACTAGGAGTCCTTTAGAAAACACTTTGCATGTTTTTATTGAGGCACAGGGCAAAACTAACCAAAAGTTTGAATCTTTGATTACGCAGGTTGTGGAAGAAACTAAAGAGATAAAGAGTCAAGTGATCAAACTGATGAGCTTCTTAAATGTGACTGAGCGAGATAAGTTTCTTTCTTAAGCTCAGTCCGCATCCCATGATCAGCACATGGCGCAAGAGAACCTGAAAGAAGTGAACTCAATTGTGACCCGTAGTGGTAAGTCGTCACAGATCCCAACAATGGAGAAATCAGAGGATGTGGAAAAGGATCTTGATAGTAGTGGTGCCGAGCTACCCAAGGAACCAGAGGTTAAAAAGAGCCCTGTTAAGGTACCATTCCCTCAAGCTTTAAAATCAAAAAAGCTAACTTTGGATTCTAACAATGAAATTCTGGAAAACCTCAAGCAGGTAAAAATCAATCTTCCTCTTTTACATGTAATTAAACAAGTGCCTACTTATGCAAAAGTTCTCAAAGATTTATGTACAATTAAAAGGAAGCATCATGTGAAGAAGACAGCATTCCTGACAGAGCAAGTTAGTGCTCTAATTGAACAGAGGATTACTCCCAAGTACAAGGATCCTGGGTGTCCGACCATCGCATGCAGCATTGGAAATAAAGAATTTGGACAAGCGTTGCTAGATTTAGGAGCGAGTGTGAATTTAATGCCTTATTCTATTTATTTGCAGCTGGAGTTGGGGGAAATCAAACCAACTTCTGTAATGTTGTAATTGGCTGACCATTCAGTCAGAACACCACGAGGTGTGGTAGATGATGTTTTGATTTAAATTGATAAATATTATTATCTCGTTGATTTTCTAATCTTGGACACTATTTCTGATGTTGACTCTACCTCTAAAATTCTTTTAATTTTAGGTAGACATTTCCTTACCACTGCTAATGCTCTTATTAATTGTAGGAATGAGTTCATGAAGTTATCTTTTAGAAACATAACACTCGAGGTGAACATCTTCCATATTGCAAAACAATCAGAAGAGGATAAACACATATGATTGACTCACTCATAGACAGGAAAGTTTCACAACCCGTGGCTCTGATCCTCTTGAGTATTTTATTGTTAATTCTGAGTTTAATTCTATTAGTGATTCATCTGATGTGGCTAATATTTGTGCAATTTTTTATACAACTCAAGATCATGGCACACAGGCTTGGCAACCGAAATTTGAGGAGTTGTTTAAAAAAAGTGACTAACAAGTTCCTTCAAGTGAAGAAGCACCAAGAGTTGACTTGAAACGTTGCCACCTATCTATAGAACTCGAGCATCGAGCTTATTGGGCTAAAAAGCGTTTCAATTTTGACTTAGGAGAGGCAGCTCCAAAAGTGGAAGACATTCCACCTTGACCACACCATGCAATCATTTTTTTTTTATTTGCTTTCATTTATTTTGTTTTATTATTTTTGGTCATTTTCTTTTTGGTTGCTGTTGGTTTTATTTATTTTTGTTTGCAGGTTAGTGTTAGTATGTCATTTTAGTTTGTCATCTCTAATGCTTAGCAAGTCACTCCATGTCCTACATCAGGTATATTCTACCATTTTCAGCTACTCCCCATTCGATTTTAATTGTTAAAATATTGAGGACAATGTTTCATTAAAGTTGGGGGTGGGAATGCAAATTTAGCATTTAAAATACATGTTGAAACTCTGTGGCATATTCCTATGTGCCAATTTTTTTTTTTTTTAAATTACATTACACAGGCACCATTTCACATGTGTACTCATGTTCATTCATGGCCATCTTAGTGAATTCATCAAACCCATCTTGATCATTTTGTTGAGGCATTCACAGAACTTTTAATGCACATATCCAAGCTTTATGGTAAAATGGTGGTTTGACATATATAGTCAGAAAACTCTTTTGCTTAAATATTCTTATGAATTTTGGGAGAGGTTGAGAGCCTGCAAATGCAGAAAATTGTGATAAGCGTTATTGATCTGTTGAATTGGACATTTCTTTTGAGAATATCATTACATGGTTTATGGTAAGATGGTGGATATACTTGAGATATGACGAAAGTCAACTTAGAATTAACGTTTGAACATTTCAAGCTAACCCTTCTCATCATAGATTCTTAGTAGTCAATTTTGAACCAATAAATACATATGGTTTTTTTTTTCATATGCCCACATCATCCATACCTCTTAACACTGAAGTATAGCCTATATACTGATTTTTCTACCCTTATTGCTTCCAAGTGTGTACTAGGTGTGGAATCTGCATAAATTTTTTTTTGTTAAAAAAAACAGAGTGAGAATGAAAAAAAAGAAAAGGAAAAAAATGGATGAGTACAAGTGCAAAGTCTTCAATTGAGTGAGCTTCAAAGTTAAAAAAAAAGTTAAAAAAAAAAAGAAAAAAAAAAGAGAGAGAAGTCGAAGAAAAAGGAAAATTATTATTTGATGATCTGAAAAGTTGAAGAGTGCATCCGGTGAGAAGTGTAGTCTATTAAGATATTAAATAAGATTCACGTGGTATGTACTTGGAAGTTTTTGAATCCCTTTTATCATTTTCTTCATCTAGCCCCTCACCCGAGTTACGCTACAACATTTTTGTGTTGATCGTTCCGATCTTAAGTAAACCTGTGGAATGAGTGGTGAAATTCTCATTTGTTAGTTTTCTTATCATAAGATCAATATTTGCTTGTTACTTGTACATAATTGTCTAATTCCTCATGAGAGTGTATGTACACCCATTGTCAACTCCATAGAGTTCTACACGAAACACTGTTATACCCTTAAATTATGAAGTTGAACATTTTGTTTGAGATGTTCTTGATGTTGCATGTGTTACGGTTTGAGGTTAGATGGATATAGTTTGTAACACGCACACACTCTGTAGATTGCTATATGTGGATTGATTATAATTGAGTTATTAGGTTCCTAAAATTGGTGTGATATGTAACTCTAGAAAGTGTGACTTGGTAATCTCTGTATGTGATCTTCTTTGGTCTCTTTTATCATTTTTGTATGGAAATTACTAGGGACTAGCAATGAATAAGTTGGGGGTGTGATAGGTACGCGAAAATGCACTCTAAATATCCTAATATTGGATTAAATTGTAAAGAATGAAAATAGAAATAATTGAATTTCACATATTTTATTGGATTAGATTTCTATTTACATTGAGATGTTTTTAAGCATTATTTGTCTTCTTTTATTTTTATTCTTTAATTTCTTTATTTTATTTATTTATTATTTATTTTTATTTCTTTGTTGATATTTGAAGGAGTGAAAAAATTACATGGGCTTGGACTTACATGAATAACACGTACGTCAACTCCACTTCAAGCCATTCAATTGATCATAGGCCCATACAAATTTGACCGGATTTGGAAAGCACATAGCACTTGAGTGGGCATTTACTTCAATAGACAAGAGGGCCCACTAGGTTAATGGAATAGAGTTGTAATTTAACTTGGAGACATGGACGGCACTTATGGAGACGTAGACGCAGCATGACATAGGAACACACACACACACACACACATATATATATATATATTGGGACTTCATCTAGCGCCATTTTGAAGACATACGGACGCATACATACACGAACGAACAGAGGAAATAATTGATGTATGCCGTTTCATTGATTTTTTTTCTGAGAATTTTATTATCCATCATGTGCATGGATAACTAAATTCTCAAGTAGGGTTAGGGATGAACTTACACACTAGATGGTATTTTTAATTTATGTATTTGATTTTCAATTATTAGAACTCTTTGTTTTATTATTCTCAATATGTTGTTGGTGTTTTCTTTTCTGAATAATCTTAGAGTTTATTCTGTTTATAGATTCAGTCATACTTTTTCTATTGAATAGATTGATTCTTTGATTATGTTTGGATCCATTGATTATTTATATTAATTTATTTCTCTACTACAATATCGCTCTCTGGGTATATTGTCGTTGTTGAATTTTCTCAATGTGGATAACAATCTGTGTGATTTAAAAGTGATGAATGATTTTCAAAGAGTTACATTTGATTTAATTTTTAATTTATAATTCTATATCTTCCGATTAAGAATTACGGAATTGAATTCTGAATTGAGTTATCAGTAAATTAAAAATAATTAAAATACCGGATATGTGCAAGGATTCCCGACACTCTACTATTTGTTAACTTTGATTACTTTTTCCGTTAATCATTTTGTTTAATTTTAAATTGAATTTAAAATCAATTTTTACTCTCTCGTTAATCATTTAATATTTTTTTTCTTAGTTTCATTGTTATTCTACTATTCTTTTAAATTGTCTCATTGTGGAATCGATATCCCAAAGTTGAACTATAATTACCAGGTTATTCTTTGAGCGTAATTACTTATTTAATAATATAAGTCGAGTTCAAAAGCTCGTAGTGGGGCAAGTGAGAGTGGAGATCAAAAGACCTCACGACCCTCTTACTTAGCCCCAAAGTCGAGTTCATTCTTTCAGTGGGACCAATGAGTGAAGATCAAAAGACTCCACGACTTCCCTTACTTAGTCTCAAAGTCGAGTTCATATTCTCTGTAGAGCTAATAGGTGTAGAAATCAAAAGACCCCATGACCTCTTAGCCACCAAAGCTAATCCAATAACTCGTGATGGAGCCAGTAAATGTAAAAGTGGAAGGTGATTATAAGGATGTGGAAGGATTCTCTCAGAGAGTCAAAATTCAAGAGCTGTTACTCATCTTACGGTGCCAATTGCAAATCATATTTCTCTTAAAACAACAAATAATTAACTCATTGCCTATTTGCTTAGCAGAAAAGCAACATGTAACATTGAGGTATATATATATATATACTAATAATAATAATTATATAGTTTGGAGAAAAAAAATATGGGTGATTCCCATATCCTCAGTTGATTTTTAATACATGAAATTCTTCCTTGCTTTGATCTACCTATTTTTCTCTGACCAAAAATCCAAAACTTAAAAGTCCTAGCATTATTAAGGCTATTTTATTTTTGGAATTGAGATAAAATTTGAAAGTTAAATAAAATATTATTAAAATATATATTTTTAATATTATTTTTATTTTAAATTTAAAAAAAAATTAAATTTTTTATTTTATTTTGTATGAAAATTTTAAAAAAATTATAATAATTAAATAAAATGAATTGAACTGAAATAAACTTAAAGAACAAATCTAGCCTAAATGTCTATTTTAGCGTGCAACTAGTTATGCAGTTGGTAGTTAAGATTTTAATATTTTTAAATTATATTTAGATGTTAAAATGAATTAAGTTGATTTGAGTATTTCTTTTATAAATAATAATGAATTGAGATGATTGAGTGGATTTGTAGAATTTATTTAAATAAATTTAAAATATATTTAAATATTAAAATAAATTAAAATATATTTTTATGAAAAATTATAAAATTTATGAAACCAATTGACTGGCTCAGCTGGTACCGAGAGAGAGAGGAGGATGTTGCCCATGTGGGGTCGGCATTAGTGCGTTCACAGGGTAACATCTGAGTAATAAATGCGTTCACACTTTGAATTTTCTTGAACTCCATTTGATCCGGCCGTTTGAATGTTAAATTCAGTCCAAAATAAGATTTCTGCTTAGATTTTGAGATGAGATGAGGTGAATTATGAATAGTAATAAAATGAGTGATTGAGATGAATTAAAATTTAAAATGAGTGGTTAAAATAAATTGAAAGTATAAAATAAAATAAGATGAATTGAGATGACTTTTCAAAACAAATCGAGCCCAGGACGAACGTCTGTTTTCCACATTTTTCCAAATCGACCAATTTTCTGTGCAGGCTCTATGCCCTCTTCTTCAATACGTAACTCATGGGGTGTAATTGTAAGTAGCTCGATTCCCTTCCACGAGCTATTCAGAACTTCGGTGACGAAGCCATCACATCCTGAGTTTGTTATTTTCCTTTTCCTTTTCCTTTTCCTTTTCCTTTGAAGGTATTCCAAGCTAATATGTTAATTACGCACGTGTGAATTAGAAATAATTTAAATCCAAAAGGACCACAGATTCATCACGGTATGCCGAGCAAGTAGTCACTTAACCAGAAAAGAGGTTGGTCATCAAAATGTGATTTTGGAAGACAGGGATGAGGTCCATTGGAATGCTAAAACTGGCCCTTTTCAGTCTCAGTTTAGTGCATGGTTGATGGCTTGGATGAATGGTTGATATTGAATGTATGTTAACCCATTGACCATCCAGGTTTTCTATAGCTAATTCCCACAATTGTTAAACATATTTTTTTCATCCTCTATTATATATGTTGAACCATTTTTTCCAGCAGACAAGATGTCTCTTGTGGTAAGAGACGGCTCGAGCCACAGCGTTGTTCTAATGAATGTTGATGATGGGTGTGTTACAAATTAATGTTCAAACAAAGACTAGGATCCGCTAGCTATTCACTTTTGAGGTTGTTTATGGATTCCAATTTCTGAATTTTTCGAAGTGAATACAATTTAAATCATAAATTTGAATCAAACTAGAGTAGTAAAAAGAAGATATCAGAAGAAATTTGAATTATAAATTATACAATCGTCACATAATCATTTTAAAAAAAATGAATAAAACATGAAATTCACGTCAAAAATTTATTTTTAATAATGAAACTCATTCTTTTTTAAAATAATTACATAAGGTTTACACAATTTATGATTGTGTATATAGAATTATCTAAGAAAGAATTCTTCAAACTTTGTCTTCATGATCCCCATTAGAGTCAGCTGAATTCCCTGTCGCGATTCTACTTAACAAAAGCATGCCAATCCACATAAAACCCTTCACAACCCTGATTATCCCAATTGTCACAGTCAGGTAATAGAGCCACCATGCAACAAAGCCACCAACAAACACCATAGCCTCAACCTCATTCCTCAACTTCAGCCACCATATGATACCAAAGCTCGACGCCATGGCCACCCTTTCAGCCCACCTTTCCTCCCTCACAACACCGAAAATGGTATCATCAACCACCGGCCTCACCGCCACCCGAGACCAATGAAGCATCGTTTCATGCAAACCCAAAAAAAAAACTGCTTTGCTAAATAAGCTTCTCTCCATACCAATACTAGACCCATCAATTCCTCCTGCTATGGTTCCTTCAATGCCCAAACCAAGGAAGACTTGTAATGTACATACAAAGATCCATGCTGTATACAAATGGGGACGTTGAACAGGCCCTGCAGACTCGCTTGAAAAGATAACCTTTCCTGTCAAGACGTGGATCAGAGTGGCTATGCTTACAATGGAAACAAGAAGGTAGAGAACACTTGGGTTAATATATAGGACAAAAGATAAGAGAAGAGAAGAAATCTGTGATGAAGGATTAATAGAGTACTCGAGGCTTAGGAGATAGTAACGAGCACATGTTAATCTGGATAGGAGGAGAAATGAGAGAGGAAGCAAAAGGCTGAGGAGGGTGATTGTAAGGATGTGGAAGGGTTCTCTTAGACAGCCAGGATTCAAGAGCCGAACCATATTTCTCCTAAAACAACAAATAATTAACTCAAACTGCCTATTTGCTTAGCAGAAAATGAACATCTAACATTGAGGTCTATATATATAACTATATATATATATATATAACAACTATATAGTTTGCAGAAAAAGAATATGGGTGGCTCCCACGTCCTCAGTTGATGTTTAAGACATGGAATTCTTCCTTGCTTTGATCTACCTGTTTAAGTTCTCTGACCAAGAAACCATAACTTAAAAATCCTAGCATTATTAAATGTCTTACTTTAGAGTTAGAGTGCAACCATGTTGTGCGGTTGGTAACGAGGATATATACCAAAATTTTAAAATTCCTAGCATTATTAATTCATATTTTGATATTGAATTCTCATCATGATCAACTTAGACTTCGCACACGCGCGTGCGAGTTAAACATAATCAAATCCCACATTGAAAACATTTCAAAGGAGTTAGTTAATTTAACATGAGTCAACACATTTTGGTCCAAACCCAAAAATAATTAAGTACCACAATGAAAATTTTCGTAAGTTAGTTAATGTAACATCAGGCAATTAGGTCCGCACCCAAAATAATATATACCATATTGAATGAACGTTCTCATAAATTAGGTCCAAACCCATTGACTTAAACGTTTTAGATTTACTGCTGATCAATGTTTTGTATCGTGTGCCATGCACTTGGTGTTTATACTGCATCTCCCCAACAATGTGCCATTGCGCTGCCTCAGTGTTTTATCACTACTTTTGTGAAAACAAGTTAAAGCAAAAGTACTCTTAACTCATGATTTCCATTTATAGAAGTGGAAGAATCATCTTTGTTTTAAGTACATGTGTAAATTCGTAAAAAAAATATAGTATTCGGTGCCGGTACATGACTAAATATATCTAAAATGTTATTTCACATGAAGATAATAAGAGAAAGTTACAAAGTAATTAAATACAAGTAATTTTATAAATTGATATAATTTAATGCAATCTATCAGATTATAAAATTATTTTTATTGTAAAGCAAATTGAAAAAATCACATAAAATTATGTCAATAATTTCTAGATTACTTTAATGTTATTTATGCATGTGTGGTTATAGTACTCAAATTATATATATATATATATATATATATATATATAAAACAAGGAATCCTCAGTGGAATAATCTGACCAGTTGCTTTTATTCATAGCCAATTTCATATCCGAGGGAGTTGTTGTATAGAGTACTAATTGATTTCCATGAAGTTTGTGATATGTATCAATGTGAAGATGTCAGCTTGTTTTGTTAGGTGTGATAATTGGCATTGCAGCCTTTTTTTTTTTTTTTAAGGAAAATTGCAACCTTGGGTCGCAATCAGTGAACCCCATTTCGTTATACCTCTGTGGGTCGGGGACCGATCGTGTATTTGATAAACATTTTTTTTTTCTTAATAATTTTTTAATATTTTATCGTGCAAGTTGTAGAATAAGACCTGCCGAACATTCTTGAATTCTTTAATTTCGTCATTCATTTAATAATAATAATAATAATAATAATAAGAGTAGGAAAAAACTTGCAA
Organism: Platycarya strobilacea; assembly: GCA_036898215.1. NCBI lineage: Eukaryota > Viridiplantae > Streptophyta > Magnoliopsida > Fagales > Juglandaceae > Platycarya > Platycarya strobilacea. The sequence continues at coordinate 18,579,805 of CM072555.1, read as the reverse complement.
AATCAAAGAGTTTATATTACAAGAGTTGATTTTTTGTTTTTGTTTTTTTTTTAAATGTCAAATATTCCATACAAAAGAATAACTACAATAATCAAAGTTATGAAAATAATTGAGGATGTGAGTCATTCTTTTGCCGCTTTGCGAAACATTACACTTCAACTTTTATGTGTGGGCAAGAAAAGTCAATCCCTCATTGAAAATAAATATGGAAGGTCAAAGTAGTTGGCTGGGCCGTTGGCTGCTTCCATTCTAGCAAATAAGCCCATGGTGTCATAACTGACAAACAGCCCAAATGTTTGATAGCCCATTATATCTTTGGCAATACTCTCTCTCTCTCTCTCTCTCTCTCTCTCTCTCTCTCTCTCTCTCTCTGTGTGCCTGTCTGTGAGAGGGTTGCTTTCCTCACCGCCAAGTGCATCCAAGCTAACTTGAGGGCAATTGGATTTGGGTTCTGCTCCACGAATATTCTGTAAGAGATTCCAACCAACTGATCTCATCAGCACAGCAATAAAATAAATAAAAAAAGTAGACGAATGTGTCCCTTGGATATACTTACCCCACCAAACAGGTGCAAAGTATTACAGTTATATAAAAAAAAAAATTATAAATTAATATAATTTTATATAATACGTGAGTTCTATTTTATTTTATTTTATTTTATTTTATATAATAAATTATATAAAATCGAGTCAATTTATGTATTTATTTTTATAAAATCTCGTAGCAGGCATAATGCATGGTTATCTTACTGCAAAATCATCTGTATTTTGGAAGCTCCCACGCGTGTGTATGCGCTTGGTTTGGTTGGAACCGTTGAGGCAGTTCTGTCTTGCATCCTGGCCATTGGCCATGACTATAGCCACGTGACAACTGTAAAATGTGAATCGGAGTAGGGTAGGGACTAGGGACCCAATAACAGTGCCATGCATGCCAGACAAATTGATGGATATGAGATCATACTATAAAATAAATAAATAAATAAATATTTGTAATAAATTATTTATAATAAAAATAAAATTATTTTAATTATTTATAAAAAAAATAAATAATCATAAATAAATAATTTTTTTTATACAGCATATTGACAAAAGAGTAATACAACTTACAAGCAAGATTATGCACGCCTCCGCGCAAATTGTATATCTTTGCATACAAGTTGTATCAGACTAGCGGTGTACGGATGGTTTATTATATTTGTGGGAGCGTGATACAATGCCACCCCATATGGACTGCTGAGGCTTATCATCCCAATTTTTTTTTTTTGTCACTTTAAAATATTATTAAAAATATCAATATATTAATAATTATTTTCTTAATTATTAAGTAAACAAAATTAAAATATATAATATATTAAAAATAGATGTGAAATAGAATGAATATAATAGACTTATTCATATTTGTGAGGGGGTGGAAGGGTGATACGTGCATAGTGATTCCTATCCTTTATATTAAATGAAGGAACAGTGAGAAAGCAACTTGAGCTTGACATATCTTTCTCTCCTTTCTAATCAATTAATTATTAATACAGCTCTGATCTTCATCTCTTTCGCTGCTTTATTACTTCTGCAACTTGATCTGCTAACAACTCCCTCTCTGTCTCCTATGATTATTGGCGACGATGGAGAAGTGGAAGCAACATGCAGTCATGGATGGTAATTCTCTCAAACCAGAAACTGAGGCCGCGACATCCAAAAGAAGGTCAGTCGCAGTAACTTATGCCAAATTTTATTTGGCATTTTCTAATAATTGTTTTGTGTACTGTTGCAGAAAGGTTGTTCAGAAGAATGTTGTTACAGTGAAGATTGGAGCAAATGTTGGGAAACTAAAGAATGAAGGGCCGCCTTCTGATTTCTGGTCTTGGAGAAAATATGGGCAAAAACCTATTAAAGGATCTCCTTATCCAAGGTTTGCACCTTATATTACTAATTAATTTCTTTTTCTTTTAATTCAAGAAACTGCAGATCTCAAATAGAGAAGATTAAGCCCCCATTTGGATTCAGAAAGAAAGCGTTTCATTTCATCTCATCTTATTTCATCTCATTTGAATCCAAACCAAGCCTAATTAACATTCTTGGCTATGTTACTTTTTTTTCTTTCTTTCTTTAATTTTCTCCCCTAGCTAGCTTTCTCAATTAGTGATCTTCATCTACAATTCTCAAACTTAAAACTTTTATGCAGGGGGTATTATAGGTGCAGCACATCAAAAGGTTGCTCAGCCAAAAAACAAGTAGAGAGATGCAGAACAGATGCATCAATGCTCATCGTCACCTACACCTCTAGCCATAACCATCCAGGTCCTAATCTCTCTGATCACACCAACCTCATCCAACCACCAAAAGAAGCCCCAAAAGAGGATCAACAGCAAGAGGAAGAAAAAGATGGAGGTGAAAATCATTTCCAATACATAGAATCCTCCATAAGCAGTAATTGCCAGGCAGATATAATCGGTAACGTCCAAGGAGAGGGAGATCATCAGGACCCTTTCAGTACACTGCAGTACTTAGAAAGATCATCCCATGAAACAATGGATCTCCTCTTGGATGAAGAGCCCTTGTGTTATTCACACGGCCTCATGACTTTCTCCACGGCTATCTCAGAAGAAAATGATTTCTTTGATGAGCTTGAAGAACTACCCACATATTCATCATTCTTAAGTTTCATTAGAAGCAATTTCTCCGATCAAAGGATTCCTTCTGTCCCTTCTTCATGATCTGGAATATGTAGTTATGTGGATATATGATATATCCACTCAAAATAAATTACTATTTTCATCGTAAATAGTCCTCGTTACAATTTATTAATTACAAATATCTATTTTTCTGATAAGGATTCTCTCTTTTTCTCTCTGTCATGGTTTCACAAAAAGAGAAAGTTATCACTTTAGCTAGCACGAGCAAATGTGGATGATGAAATGATACAACTGCTCTACAATTTCATATTAAAAAAAATATATATATATTTTTATAAAACTGTAATTCGGAAATATTGTCCATACATCTGTTCGAAGTACACATAAAAAAAATATATATATATATATATTTTATTATTGTAATTGGGTTATTAGTATATCATTTTCCGTGAGACGAATTCACAGATGACACGAGGCTAGCAAGTCATCTCACTTCACAAAGCCATCACCGATGATCCCCAATTCCTATGCTATGAGTCAGGGGGATTGGTTAATCAACGCCATCATCCAACAAATACAAGCCCTACTCTCCCAAAGCCATGAATCATTGATTGGAACTCCAATCTCTCCAAATATGTGCATAGTTTTTATAGCGGGAAAAACTTCCCTCAAACAACAGGACTTACTACCATTTCCCTTTCCCATACTCTGCCACGTTTGATCTATCCGCATGAAAAAAAAGGCTACTTTTTTCCTAGTTTTTCTTGGAGTGGCTGATTTGTTAAAGAGATGTTTCATTAATACTCGTTGTAGTCGAAGATGTTTCTCGTCTGCCAATTCTTACTACTCGATTTGAGGAATTCGGATGATTGGGATACCAGAACCCTAATGTCAGTTTCTGTTTCTAGGTGTTTTGAGCATCGGCACAGAATTCTCAAAATAAAAAACGAAAAACTAACTATCTTCTCAATATATGAATGAGGAATGATATACATAATATATTTTATAATATTTTATATAATATATGTTATAAATAAAATTATTTTTATAAAATGATTCTTAGACACGTGCTTAGAACAATAGTAGAAAGAGAAGTATTCTATTGACTATTCTATCCTTAAAATATTAAAAATGTTATTTTTATATATTAGATTATTAAAAGAAAAATTATATTCATCATTCTCATACGTCACACACTACACACTTCTCTTTTATTTTATTTCTTTATTTTTCCTATAATAAATATGTAAAATATGGATGATTAATAGAACTAAATTAGTTTAATAAGAATAAATTAAACTAAAATAAAATAAAATAAAATATTAAAGAATTATTTTAAAATATGTAAAATGTGTAGTGTGAAATAATGAGTAGCATTCCCTAGTCCCCATCATCAAAACTAACATATATTACACTCTCAAACTGCTAAAAACTAATGCTTTGCATCCTGATGTTTATGGCTCATGAGATGGAAGAGAAATAGATGGCATTACACAATCTTGATCAATAGATGATTTAATACGGTCAAGTCTTGACCATCAAATCTTAATACAGGGAACAGTGTGCTCTTTTTTTATTTTTTATTTTTTATTTTTTTGTACTTTGAGGGTGTAATGAATCATCTCGTATGTGGGGAAAAAGAAACACTACAGCCCCCAAATTGTTAAAGATACCAACCATTGCAGGCTGAAATGGGCAAAGACTGGCGTTTAGGGAGACTGTCCCTTAGTTCATAGAGGCAGGTTGAATGGCTATGTTCCATACTCTTTTTTTTTTTTTTAATATCTGTGAGAGTGCAGGCCAACTTGTGCGCACCTCGACTAATCCCATAGAGCCTGAAGTTAACTGCCGAGTAAAACCTCCAATGGTCTTGAGGGGACTCAAACTGGTGACTATTGGAGAGCAAACCCAAGGCTAAGTTCGATACTTGGCAAAATAATGTGGGCATGATGGCCAGTTGCTAATGGAAAAATTATTGAGGGCACATTTCATATGCACTAGAAAGCTCAATTGAATACTTAAATTAACATGGAATGTCAAACCATGGCCAAAGATTATTCCTTCAAATCAAGAAATGAATCCGAAATATAATCATACACCACCAAAAAATTTTTCTGTCGAGATTGTAACCTGTAGAAAATGTGTTGTACTTGCATGAGAGAGAGAGAGAGAGAGAGAGAGAGAGAGAGGATAATGTTTGGCTTCTAAGTTACATGAGATGTATATGCACAGTGAAAAGATCCATTATAAAGAAGTAACAATAAATCACTATCAGAGATTAGATTCTTAAAAGGCAAACTGCATATCTAGAATTCGATCTACTTGTCAAAGTTTCAGTTCAGATGCAACCAACAGCAAAATTTCAGGTTCTTAATTCTGTGCCACACAGATAATCAAGCATTGCAAACTCTAAGAACTCAGACACACTAAGAAAATGTCTATTTCCCCCATTCGACTCATCAATATGCCATGTCATCCACTGTGCCGGTCAATCAAGAGGTCACACGCCAGCCTCTTCTTTAGTCTCTGCCGTTGTTGCCAGTGGCTGGAGAGCTTTGAGAGGATTCATGATGACACCATCTATAAGCCCATATTCCTTTGCTTCTTTTGCACTCATGAAAAAGTCGCGGTCGGTATCCTGATTAATCTGCTCCAGACTTTGACCGGTGTGGTAGGAGAGGTACCCATTAAGATTAGCTTTATGATGTAGCATTTCATTTGCCTGAGAACCGTGTCTCTTATTAGGGTTTTGTCTATGAAAATGCACAAGGACAGGTAAACATGATAACTAAATAAACAGTAACTTCAATTATAACAATAAGACAGTCCCAGGCATTAATTATGTGATACGGATTTTCATTCCTTCCAATTCTCTATCACAAACAGACAATCCTGCATAATTTGTTCTAAAACATCTAATTGAGTTGATAATTGAAATTTCAAGGAAAGAAGAAATCTCTATGCCCAGCAAATGGTGGATGAGGGTCAAACTATTGTTGGAAGTTTGATAGAATGCGTAAAGCCTCGACTACCTCAAATAATAGACATTATAACATGCTAACACTCTGAGACGTTAGGCATAAAGATGCTACTGTTGGTATTGTTGGGGGGAAGCACTAGACATACTGCATAGACAGAAAGTTCAGAAAACAAGCACACCTGAATATCTATGTCGGTTTGCCCACCTTGAGCTCCACCAAGAGGCTGATGGATCATTATCCTTGAGTTTGGCAAACTGTACCTTTTTCCTTCAGAAATGAGGGAGAAAAGGGTCTAATGTTTAGAAAATCCAATAAACATAACTTCAAAATACGCTAAAATACAAGTCAAAGGAATAATTTACCTTTAGTCCCAGCACTTAGCAAGAAAGCTCCCATACTGCACATGGAAAAACAAAAAAACATTGGTCACTAATGATAATCAATGTGGTTCGGCAGACAAGAAAAGTAAAATGTTTTCTTATAACAAGTGTATTTTTTCTTTTCCATCACTCAAATTCAAAAATTTTTTCATTTCAAATCTTCAACTTTTTCATCTAATCATTACAACTTTCCCAAACTTCCAAACCAAAAAAGAAAAATCAACTTTTTCAAGTCCTAAAACAAAAATATATTATAACAATATTTAATTTTATAATATTTTTATTCAACTTTTTCTCTCTCATTTCCCCAAATCCCATAAAACATCTTAACTCAAACCATTTCACTACTACAAACCATTTCACTATTATTCACAGATTGTTCAAATTATCCACCTCATCTCAACATCCAAACGAGGGCAAAATACATAAAGAGGAAAGGAGGGTGAGGATCAGGGTAGAAACATGAGGCCATTTTCGCATAAACTAAAGGGGATCTATAACAGGAAATAACCAACAGCAAGCAAAGCAAAAGACCTTCATCACCCTCTCCAATGTTCTTCAATCACAAAGTCTTGCAACATATGCAAATGTATTAGGAAGTACATATTTGGAGAATCTTCTTTTACATATCATAACAGAACCTCAATTCTTATTCCACAGCTATCAAGATTGGCAAATGACATTTCAAACACCAGCGATTCTCTTTATCGATAATTACAAGAACTAATGCTAGACAACTCAACCTAACCATCAAATTAGAAAAGAACTACCACTGAGATTGCATCAAGGAAATGTCATTTAAATGAATACATGTTTTCACATAGAGATGGGATCTTAACAAACACACTGCTGCATATCTCCAGTCTCCACAGGACCACAACAGAAATCTTATATCATACATGCTACTTCACCTATAATTGGAAAAGCTTCATAATTGGAAAATGTCAAGTATTACCTAGCCCAAACCAGCAACAATATTAAAAAAAGAACAAGAAAACTGAGAAAGAGAGAAACATGATGCTTAAGCTCAAATCAAATCAAGACAACTATATACATCTGCCTAGAAAGGAAAAGCACAGACTCTGTGTGTGTGTGTGTATTAATCAGAAAAAAGTTTCACACTCATAAAAGTGCCTTTATTCTATATAAGTTCATCTGTGGAAGTTCTATAGAAGTTATGCGTACACAAGAAATTTGAGTGAGAGAGAGAGAGAGAGTGATGCAGTGCTGAATCTTGTACCTAGCTGCTAGTCCAACACAAACAGTGGAAACATCAGGACGGATATGCCTCATTGTGTCGAATATGGCCATACCTAAGTCAATTTAAAGCAAGTCAAACAATAAGGCAATGCTAACCCACAAGCTTAATTGAACAAACCAACAGCACTTGAAATATGCACAATTTTTTAAGACATATTACCAGCGGTAACTGATCCTCCAGGAGAATTTACATACATGACAATATCCTGTTAATCACACCAGAAACTTCACTAACCCAAATAAACACTTGCACAACCATACTTGACTCATAGAAAATTGAGAGAGAGAGAGAGAGAGAGAGAGAGAGAGACAAAGAGATAACCTTGTTAGGATCAACAGCATCAAGATACAGAAGTTGAGCAACTATTATGTTTGCCATGTCATCATCAACAGCTCCGCCACAACGAATTATTCTCTAATAGATTAATCAAACAAAAATTTCAGAAGTTTATTTCATAAGGAAAAAGAATTCATTAGAAAGTTCTAAATGCGTAATCCAAGAGCACATGTTGTAAACAAGAGAGATACCTATCTAAAAAGAGGAAGTGAATATCAAAAGTTGATAGAGAATTTTCTCTTATTGGCACCGGGTGTCTAGAATAGCATCCCAACTAATCCCAGAGGTGCACAGGCTCTCGAAAGGAATTTATCGCAAGTGCACATCAATTAATTCAAGAAAAAAATCCCCCATTTCGATGGCCTCTAGAGATTGTTTGCACCTAAGGAGATTTGAACCTTAGAGCTAGGAAGCATACCCCTAAACCCAAGGCCTTTACCACTTGAGCCAACCCCTAGGAGTTTCAAAAGTTGATAAAGAATAACAAGCACTTAAATACACAACCCAAAGTAAACAACACAAAAGCCAAAACCTACTCCTTACATGCTGAAAAAGCTGGCTTATAACACTCTGGAACCGCTCCTGCACCATTGGGGGAGGCCCTTGGCCTTGCGCATATGCAGGGAAGTATGGAGATGATGGGACTTGCAAGTCATCCCTAAATATCAAGTTGGAGAGTTTCTATGAGTCAAAATAAAAAACGAAAGAACAACTTATTGGGGGAATTCCTAAAATAGATACAAATTTCAATCGTACATAAAACGACCTTATGGACCAAATCCCCAGCTGAGAACTCCTCTCTGGCTGCCAAGCCTCACCAGAATACACAGCTTTCACAGGAGAATTCTGTAGGCTCTTTCCATTACCAACTAACTTCCTTAATTTCCTGAAGACCATAGAAAACAAAATAATATTTTTAACCACTAAAGAAATGGACCAAAAGAAACAACAAACATAATCCTTTTGTCGCAAGCTTTGCTTTGGTCATAAAGGATAAGAAAACCAATCAATGAATATATTTTTGCTTTTTTGATTGGCACTAGGTGTCCGAAATAAAGTCCCGACTAATCCGGGGGGTACACAGACTCTCGACAAGGAGTTTTCTACAAGTGCACATTGGATAATTCAAGGGGAATTCTCCAATCCAATAGCCCCTAAAAATTGTTTGCATCCAAGAGAATTCGAACCTTAGACCTAGATGGAGCATACCATCAAGACCAAAGTCTTTACCACTTGAACCAGCCCCTAGGGGTTCAGTTAATATATTAAAGAGAAAAGAAGATCAAAAAAAAAAAAAAATTATCAGAAAGTCTCAACAACTTGAGCTTGATAAAAGCATAACCTCAACTGAGATAAAAACAATCATTTGGCCAATGGGAAGCAAAATTTTCATCTTCATAGAGACCACAAGAACAACGATACCAATCATCATCTCATTACTTCTTTTTTTTTTTTTTTCAGTTTTCCCGAGTTGTTGTCAGAAGCCAATCAGAAATAATAGCTAGCCAATTTTGGCCCTTTTACTGTAAAAAAAAAAAAAAAAAGAGAGAGAGAGAATTCTTATCCAATCCAATTAAATAGCTCTACCGCGTTGATACACTCAATTCAGCTGTCACCTCAACACTAAGTACAAGCAACTAATTCAAGATCCTATCTAGTTCTTCGTCTTTGAGTGAAAATATTCGCAAGAAGCAAACTGAACCTAAGGCAAATCCAAAACTTGAAGCTTACATAGTCAGAAAAAGATACAAAAATCAGATAAGAAACAGAAAAGGGAAAGAGCTCCCAATTTAATGCTGACTAATAATTTCCTCCAGGTTCACAGGTGTATTTAGAACTTCTAAGAAAGAGAATTTTTAGCAACAAACGGAAATAATTTCACGGAAAATAACAAAATTACCTTAAATTTCATTTAAAAGAAGGAACAAAAGAAAAGGAAAAAACTTACGGAAAACGAGGGTGCAGAAGGAGTACCTGGAACGAAAGGGGTCGGTGGGGAGAGAGAAGTTGAGAAGGTCGGAGCGAGAGGCGGAGGTAGCATTAGGGAAGAAGATTTGGGAGTTGAATCTGAGAGAGGAGGCGGAGGCTGTTGAAACGCATGCGTGGGCCATTTTCTCTTCCCTTAACTATTGGGTTATTACAAAATCCAAATGGAAGGGGGGAAGGGGATTTTGAGAGCTTTTCTGGCAAGTAGCAATCGATGCTTTTCTTTCAAAGAAGCGTGGGGCTAAAGGCAATGTCGTCTGGAGGCAAATCGTTAGCAAGTCTTATCCGCCTAAAATGACAAGGCGTTCGGCGGCGAAGTACACACGCTAGCCTATAACCCACCCCCACTTACTCACTCACTCACTTGTACGCATAGCAGTCGAGTTTGTAACTTGTAAAAGCAGGAGAGACTCCAAGCCTCTTGCGTAAACATCCTCAAATAGCAAATTATCTCCCTGCCCATTAATTTACTCTTTTGCCCTCTTTTTCGATATATATATTTATTATAAGGAAAATTATAATAATTATAAAAAAAAACAAATATTGTTATACTATCAAAACTCGAGCATCAGCTTTTATATATATAAGATTCTATTAATCATATAATAAAAAGAGAAATGATTTAGTCAATAGATATTATAAAAATAAATTTATAGATTCATGTATTTAATTTTTTTTTTATATAAATAAAATCGATCTTACGGTTACAATAAATTATATTTTCATTTTTATTTTTTTGTATATCAATCTTGAACCGTATACTTTTATTTCTAGAAAATCAATCAATATCCATTCATCATATTATAATTTCCTGCCCACCTAAATCATTGAATCGATCAACAATACATAGCCATTGTTTTGGCACCAACATTCATCTTATTTTTTATCATAGCAACCACGCCAAATCAAACTTTGATGTGTTACTTTTGAATCTTGCAATCAATCAATTAATATAATAATTGATAGTGAGTGAAAAATTCATAAAAAATAAAAAACTTCAGGTTATTTCTTCTTCACTCCTATGAATGAAAAAGTAATCAGGGATTTTCTTCTGAACCGTTTGATAATCACCAAGGATCTAACCTGAAGAAGACAAATCCAAATGACATAATGACAGATAAATCACTTCTAAAATTTGGTATTTCTGTTTTTGAAATAATACAGCTGCAAAATTACAGCACATTAAAAAAAAAACAAACAAACTGTTCTTTGAATTTCTCTCTACAATAAGCTCAAAAATATGATCTTCCACCGATCTCCGAGTACAAGATATACTGAAACATAATTGCACGAGTTCCCTACTGCATAGGCGGGGGGGTTAGAGCCAAGGTTTACTAATTTGCAACATTAGCAGGTAGTTTCAGGCAGCATCTTTTCCTGGATTGCCTTGTAGCACTGGAGACTGCAAAGAGGAAGCTTAGACTTGGAATCTCGATACTTGTATGGGTTAGTACAGGATGGTCCCGCACAGTTTTCGCGTGGTGGAGGATAACTGAAATTCCATACCAGATAATTTTCAGTCCATCCATAAAGAAACCTTGATCTAATTTGAAATGCTGAGTTGTAAGTGAAATTATGAATTTGCATGTGTAATGGAGGAGGATAATACCTGCAAGGTTTGGAGTTGAATATGCTTGGGAGACCAATATCTTCGGAGAAGATAACTACAGTTCCAGTAGGGCGCATTACCAATCTCACGGTGTTAGATGCAAGCGTCATAGCATTAGCAGCCCTTTCCTGTAGAAGTATAATTTAAACAAAGTTACAGAATAGCTTTGTTAGTCCCAAAACCAGAGATAAGAGTTCATCTACCATTTTCCAGTACCTGTGCCAATTCTTCGTTACGCTTCTTCAATTTATCTTCCCTCTTTTTCCGGCTAGAATCTTGACCAAGAATTTTCCTAATAGCCTCAGCCTAAAAAATACAATTCAAACTTAATTGTTTCGATTACCTTCTATATTGTATATAAATAAGGAAGAGAACACTCAGATACAGTGAAACAAAAGCCAACCTCGGATTCTCGAGCAGCCTTCTCAACCTGCATCCTACGTCTCTGAGCAGCCTCAGCTTTCTTTAGTTGCTGCTCTAGTTCTGTAAGTTTCTCCTTATGCTCTGGGATTAACAAAATAAAAACCACAATAAAGATGGAAATTTACAAAATAATAACCCTACTAGAGACTTCAAGAAGTTCAGGATGTGAGAAAGCAAGTCAGACAAATGCTCACTTCGCGGTGGGGCAGGTGGCAATCCATTTGGAAACTCAATCAAGCTTGTACCAGGTGCTGCATCTTTGCCTGACTGAAGGGCCCGTTGTCGTGTTGTGAGAGTCATTTCCCTCTTATTATCCCCTAAGGAATCAACATACTCCTTTATTTGCTTCTTTTTCTTACCTTCAACTTCACCATCTGACCCTGAATCCTCTTCAAAATCGGTTTCCTCAGATGCTCTATCCAATCTCAACCTATTACCATCTTTTCCTGACCTTGATGACCCACCATTTTGCACATTAGATACCCCAGAAAGTTTCCGATGCTTCTTGCCTGATTCTTCATCATCTTCTTTGGACCCTTTGTTAAACTTTGAAGTTTTAAGCTTCTCCAGGTACCGAATCTCATCATCATCATCATCATCACCACCAAATTCCCCATCAAGTACACGCCTCTTAGGGACTCGCTTGCTCTTACGAACTGGTTCTGATTCTTCTGCTTGCTTACCAGATGTGATCTTTCCAGACACCTTCCCCATCAAGGGCCCGTCCTTCCCAAGACTGAAACCACCTCTTGGGAAATCCTTCCATGGAATTCCTTGGAGGGGATAGTTATGATCTGAATTTCCCTGCAATAAAAACAAGTTTTAAGAAAATAATCATGCTGGATTCTATTGTTACTTGAGCATAAGAGTCATTAATATGTTGATACACAAATATGGTATAAAAGCTGTTTTCCATGCAAGGATTAAAATTATGAGTATTATATTAAATAAATCCGTAAGCAGCAAAATAATGTAGAACATAAATACAAAATTTTGAACCCTGTCATGGAATGCTTTAAAAACCAATTAGTACAGCATAGAAACTTCCTTTTTTATCTGAGTGCATCATGTAACCTCAATAAGATGGTTCAATATATGGAAAGAGAAACTATACCATAAATGAGACAAGGCTGCCAATATTTGTTAACTTAAGCTTGCAAGACGCAACAATCATACCTGAAGATTCTGCTTCTGCCGCACTCTTGAGGCATCTGAGGGTTGAAGACCATTTGTAGAATACCCACCCCCTACTGCACTAGACATGGAGTTGGCTTGAATTGTGCGTGTCACACCACCAACCCTAAGTTTAACCATTTTAACCTTATTCTCATTTGTAGATCCATCTGTTACTACTCCCGCCTTCCCAGAACTTTGATTTTCACAATTCCTTCCACCTAATGTATCCACACTTGACTCCGAATCAAACCCACCCTTCAACTTGCTAGTGTTTTTCCAGTTAGCAGGGGCGAGTACTCCTTCACTACTACGTCTGTTATTAAACCCACTTCGGCCAGGCTCATTATTGTAAAATGCATTGAATTCTCCATCTCTTTTATTATTTTTCTCATAGAAGTTTTCACTTTCAGCTCCGCCACCAGAAGGAACCCTGGACACACATTGATTGAGATTGAACTCTTTCCTCCTAGAATTAGTATCACCACTGCCATTCTCATCGCTAGAAAACTTGCTTGCATCGTCTGAAGGTGGTGTTGAAGACAAGGGTGAATTATCATGACCTTCAGCCAGTGGCTGTGACTCAGGCCGTGGTCGGCGAGAAGTTTGAGTCCTTTTCTTCCTTACAGGATTGCCAATACCATTGAACCGAGTACTTCCAAACTCTTCCATGGAAGGAAACGCTGTTATTGCACACTACTTGTGGCGCCACTACTTTAAAGAGGATTGATGGAAAATAAAAGTAATGACAATATCCAGCAACTTCGACAATGCTACAACATAGATATTAAAAGAAGTAATATCAGAATTTATATTTAACAGTTCCTAAAAAAGTCTCCACTGGATAAGAATGAGAAGGAAAGTGAAAGGATGTGAAGCATTCAAAACATTAGCTTCACAAGAATAATTACAAGGAAATCAGTAAGTCGTACAAGCCGGATCCCAAAATGAGCAAAGAAAAAGGCAAAGAAGAGTTTTGGAAAAAGGGTGGACGATCATAAAGCTCGGCAATGTGGACAAGAGAAAACCCAAAACTTCGGGGCAAGAAAAAAAACTTCCATATATAACAGATCCAACTGTTAAGAAATAAGGGGGGAAAACAGAACTTCAGCGAAATTTTGATAACACGAGTTGGAGTAGATACAACCATACCAAAGAACTACAGATTGAAAAGCACGAGAATGCAGTGAAATCAAACCACGTGAGATTGCGCTACACTGCCCCCAAAACAGGACAGAACAAATCCGGAAATAAAACAATTAACCCAAAAAAAAAACCCATAAGTCAAAATTAACCTATACTTTATTAACCCAGAAGAATTTTAAGAATTCCAGTTGATACATATACAGCCTAATGAACTCGAACAACCAAAATCGTCGAATCAAAAGCAAACCCAAATTATTAACATATACCAAACCCTTGAACAAAACCAAGAAAAGATTATAACCCGCCACACACGCATACACGCCCAAGCATTCATCAATCACCATAAACAAGCAGAAACCCATCAAACAACACCTATCCAGAACCATGAGAACGCACTAAATAAACCTTTTTTTTTTAAAGGCCACAGAGAAGAGCATCACAGGATCCAGAGAAATTGAGAGAGATGTATGCACTACCTTCTTCGTCCTCGGCCACAAAATCGAAAACCGCGACAGAGAAGAAAACCAACGAAAAGAACAAACCCAGAAGAGAAACAAAGCAGCAGCGCGAAGAGATGATACAAGCCAGGGAGACAGAGGGAGAGATACGAGAATTATTGTCAATATTATTCTGTGTGGTTGGGTGCGAGAAATTATGGCGGTGTTTGGTATCGGCGAGGAGAGAAAAGGAGGAGAGCGTTTTAGGGTAAGAGAAGTTTGGGTAAAGAATGATGATGGGAACAGGAGAGAGAGAAGAGGTAGAGGTTGAGGTAGAAGACTAATAAACTTCTTGTTCACCATTTTTTTGCTAATTCCACGCCCAAACCCAAAAACTCTCCCCTGTGTTTTTTTGTTTTTGGGTCGGTCACACACACGCCCCAACTCGGCGATCCCACTCAGTAACCCGTCTCTCTAACACTCTCTCTCTCTCTCTAATCTTTCCCTTTCTCTCTCTATTTCTCGCTTTGGCTTTCCTTCGCTTTTTATTTTCCCTCCTCTTTCTACACGCACGGTTGTGCATATGCTGCAAGTTTGTGCGCAGGTTAAGGAGGGTGAGCGCTCCCCAGCTTACTTTAGTTACTTTCCTCTGTTTAGTTCCACGTGGCAGTATTTTAATAGGTTGATAACTTGACACACTACTTTTTCATTTTCTCGTTCAGGTCGATTTTGCCAAGGTTTGACGAACCAAATTTTCTTAACAATTCTGAATATTTATTATTATTATTTATTATTTTCTTATTATTATTATTATTTTTTACTTATTTTTTATTACTATGCATAAATATTTTCAACATTTAAGGGCAACTTTATAATTAAGAAATTATATAAATGTTATGAATTTGAATTTTCTAGAATTTTAATTCAAAATAAACCCCATAGAATTTATAATTATTCGAATATTTTTTTAAAAAAAATAGTATTAAATAGTTAATAAATGTTATGAAACTTGCTTAATATATATATATATCTTCTATTTTAGATACTATGAGTTTGATTAAAAACTGTAAGAACTTCTATCCCTTTAGGTTTTATCATTTTCATCCATATTCACTAATATGTTACATCTCGAGTGATTTTACGCATATGTAAAATTGAGTTACAAAATATCTAAAATGTGGCATGTAACGAACATAGTTAGAATGATTTGAATGAAAAATAGTCGTGTTTCATTATAATTATATATAAAATCGAAGATGTTTTATCATTACATTTTGAATAATTATCAAATAACTTAGTAAGCACTCTCAATGGGGTTTTGTAAAACCCAACCTTTTTTGTGAAATTTGAAGAAAGTAGCTCAAAATATTCCCCTAGTGGATTTTGTATTTCTATCTTTATTATACATTTGCTACAGTAATCCTCTAGATGCAGCGGATACTATTCACAACTCAAACACTTTAAATTAATTTCTCTCTTTTTAAGTTTCTTTTTTGACTGAAAATATAGTCAAAAGGTTGAAGATATTATTGATAATTAGAAAAAATATATTTGAAAAGAATAGCAATATTAAAAAATAGATAAACTAATGGGTGACATATTGTAAAAATCAGTATATAAAATACAAGAAAAGGTTTTGGTAATATATTTTAAAAATAAGATAAAGAAGCCATTGAAAATGTTATTAAATATGATATTTTAACTACTATTTCTCATAGTGATTTACTGATTTATATAATCTAGGGAGGAATGCTAAATATAAAAAGATTTTACAAAATTAAATACATAAATTAATGTGACTTAACGTAGTATTAAAGATTATAAAATTACTTTTCTTATAAAATAAATTTAACGTATTATGTAAATTCACATCAACTTCTAATTTTACTTTTATAAATCTCTTTATAGATCTAACCCTACTCTAACCCAAATTGTTTGATTTTGCTCCAACCTTTGTAGGATTTGTGCCAAAATATAGTTTAACATATGATTAAATGTTAAGCCTAATTGACATAAATTCCAATTTCTAAAATGAAAGTTTGGAATTCGAAACCCCCCTCCCCAAATATATATATAAAAAAACAAAATATTTGATTAAATTTACATTTTTTCAAGAGAAAACAACAACTGAAAAATCATGTTTTTCCAACTTCAACCAGAAATCCTTCGTGAGGCATCCGTACAAATCAAACCAATGGCCCTCAATAGTGGATACCATCAATTCATGGTGAACCAGAACAAAATGAAAATTGATCGATCTGGTAATAATTAACGTTGGAGGTGGAGGGACAATGCACAGACAAATCTTTCTCAAAATACTTGGTATAAGCATGTCATTTCTTCTCTTAATTTAATAATAAAATCAAATGACATGAGACGGTTTTATGATTTTAGAAGCTATTCACTTCAAACTCAAAATTTATAACGATAGAAACGGGGAAAAAAAAAAAGACAAGATTAATAAAAATATAAAGCCAAGAGGATGAAGGAAGTTACCAGGCATACTTACAAAATTTATCCATTGGGAAAACCACAGCCTACGGGGAAAACGAACGGTGGTTCTCCACAATGGATGACAAAAGCATCTGTTCCCACCATCCCAACCAATCACACTTACAAGCATATGACATATATGATAAGCTTCATATTTCTTCCCCCCTCCAACTTTACAAGGAATGAAGACTTCCAGTTTACTTACATTAAAAAAAGTCCTCATCTTCCTTCATGAAGATCTTCAGAGAAAACTACTGCCCTTGAGATGTTGTCATTCTCAAAAGCACTGAAGCCAGAGTAAGGCCCGGAAGAGAACATTGAAGATGTCCCATCAGACTCGAATAATGCAGGTGACTGCCTTAGGTTTGGCCTGTTGTTGGAAGTCGTTAACGTGGAATCTTGATGTTCTGTGACCCGCTGCACCATTTTAAGTGACTGTACCACTTCACCCATTGTAGGCCGTTGGCTTGCCTCAGGAGCAACACAAGCTGCTGCAATTGTGCAAACGCGTATAAAATCTTCCTTTGGGTATTTTCCCCCAAGCCTCAAATCAGCCAGCTCTTCCAGCCTATCCTTGTCTCTCAGAATTGGTCTGGCCTGAAAGCAATACAACTACCAATCTATAACACATAACTACCAATCTGATCATCATAAAAGGCCAAAATGCAAAACCTATGGCACCACGAACAATGATTATTGGAAGACGAATGAGAAGAAAAAGGGATAGGTCTGAAAATAAGACTAACCCAACTGACAAGATTTTCCTGTCCAGATGGCTGTGACATATCCACTGGTTTCCTTCCTGTCAACAATTCAAGTAGTACAACCCCATAGCTGTAGACATCACTTTTAACAAGTAAATGTCCAGTCATAGCATACTCGGGAGCTACATACCTGTAAATTAATTTCATTCCATCTTCACATCGATTTTCATTTTCAGAAACAATAAAACTAATGACAGGAGAGAATGAGACCAACCCAAATGTGCCCATCACACGTGTGGAGAGGTAATTTGCTCCGCCTTCAGGAGCCTGTTTTGCAAGGCCAAAATCAGCGACTTTAGCATGAAAGTTGTTCTCAAGCAATATATTGGATGCCTTGAAATCCCTGTGGATAACACAGGGCTGTGAGTCCTCGTGCAGGTATGCAAGTCCTCTTGCAGCATCAAGTGCAATCTTCATTCTAGTATCCCAATCCAAAGGACAATTTATTCCCAGGGGACCTGAGGCAAATAGAGTTATTGTCAATTGTGTATGAGATCTACCTTACAGATGGGGAGACTTCTTTCTTTTTAAGTGTCTCCTCAAAGAAACTCCAGTAAAAAGAGAAACATCAAACTCAAGATTCTAGTAGAAAGTGACTCAAGAACAGATTACCATGGAGCCACGCCTCCAAGCTTCCATTTGGAATGAGCTCATAGCAAAGTAGGTTTTGGGAAGAGTCACGACTGCTGTAGTAACCCACAAGTTTCACAAGGTTACGGTGATGCAGCCTACTAAGCATCTCAACCTCTACCAGAAACTCTTTATCCCCTTGTTGCCCTCCACCAGTAAGCCTCTTAATTGCTACAGCTGTACCATCACTTAAAACACCCTTAAAAACTCTACCAAATCCGCCTTCTCCAACTACACTTGCAGATTCAAAGTTGTTTGTAGCTTCTTTAAGTTCTTCATATGACAGAAACCGAGTGCTGGTTGGGTGGGGAAGGGATCCTACTGCAGGAACTGCACGCACAGTCCTCGGCTTTTCTGTGGGAGCTGAAAAGAAAACCATTGATTGAAAAAGGAGTTAAACTAAAGGTTCCATGAAAAACAAGACCCATAACAGCCATGCAACATCTTTTTTTGATAGTTAAACAAGAAATTTTATTGACTGCAACAGGCATAGCCCATGTACACAGGGTCGTATACAAGAGAAACTCCCGAGCAGTAGTTAGCAATTGATGCAAGAAAGTCATGAAACTCAATCCATTGAGAACAGCCGGGCAATATCAGCCAAAAGTCTTTTTCTTCAGCAATATAGTTGTTTTAATGAGATGTCCAGTGTTGTTACATTCCATAAAGTCATCTATCCTAATCATATCTTAAACACAGCAAATTGAAATATGCTCCTAAAGCTACACTTCAAACACAAAAGGTATTAACATATTCACAATGTGGGGAATAACTTAACTGGAAGGCTACCTTTGGCAAACCAAGATATACTTCAACATTTTGTAGTTAGGTGTATTTAATGTATATTCACTCGTGTACTTGGATATTGCCTTTTTGGCCATTTATAGAAAATTCTAGAAGTCAATGCTAGAAAAACATAAGGAGCAACCATCCAATAATTTTTTTGATAGGTAAAAAAAGCAACCATCCAATAATACGGCGTACTAAAAAAGAAAGCTGACTTTCTATATTGTCCTTGCACTGTCTTTGAAGCACTGATTGTTTCTTTCTCAACATATGCACCACACTAAAAAAATCGAGATTATTCTTCAGAAGATCCTACTCTGATCACTCTCTCAAATCTTCCTTTCCACCAAACTTGTATTAAAGCCGAGCATAATGCAAAAAATAGGCCTTAAATCTCTCACCCAGCAAATATTTTTTCAATCCCAAAGAAAGTTTAAAAACAATTCAAATGTCCCCCAACTATAATTACAGACCTATATAAAATAAAGATAAATAGTAAGCGATTGTGGAAGTTTGTTATATTTTTAACAATACTGTACAGACGTAGCAGTTAACAATTATCAAGGACAAAATTATTTTCCATCATACCTACACAACCGCAAACTTTAAAGGCATTACCAAAAGCTGATACATAATGGTTTCCACCACTAGCAAGTTATTAGAGGGTTATCATAGAGATTATTAACAGGAGCAAAAAGGACAGTGAGAGGCATGAACTCAGAATTTGAGATGAATACCAGTTTCTACGAGAGATGCTTTGGCCTTCCCTCGGTGGAATGTGCAAAAACAAAGTATAAGCACAGATATTATGCCAATGAACAGCACGCAAGCACTGATACCAAGTATAACAATTAAATTTGAATGTCTGTCTCTGCTTGAACCACCGGGTGATGTGGCAGTTGGTGACTCATATGGTGGAGATTCATCAGGTGATGGAGTAACAGTAGGAGCTGTATATCAGATGCATGCCCATGTCAGTGTTCAGAGAGCAAAGTAAACTTCCATAGAACAATCATCAACATAATATTTGAGCCAAATAAGGTATTGTAATACACCATATTAAATATGGTAGGTGGTTAATGGGATCGCACATTGCCTAGGAGGGAAACGTCTTGCAGTTTATGACAACTCTAAGGGTCTCTAATTTGAGCAGCCTGTTGTAATTTTTGAAAAGGAAAGATTAACAAAATGCATATTATACATGATGTGTATGTGTGAATTATGTTGTATGAAAGAAGAAAAATTTGTTCTTTAAAAATCAGCAAGTATTTCGAGTTTGGTTTTGAAAGAAGTGGAACGATATGTCATAGTACATGTTTAGACTTGCAGTAAAAAATATTGCTTTTACCTTAAGACTTATAGCTTAAAACTTAATATAATAAGCTCTACTACTAAAAAGCCATTTGTTGTTTGGGATTCATATATCTAAAGTGTTTTTAGAGTTAGTTACGATAGTTTTTTTAAAATATATAGTTATCTGCAAGAACTTTTTTATAAAAGCTCCAATTTGGTGTTTTTTGGAAAAATTGATATCTTTCTTAACCGACTAAAGTACTTTTTATAAAGTTATCAAACATGTCATTTTTTCTTTAAAAGTACTTTTAACTCCTTAAAAGCATTTTTAAGCCTCGAAATGCAACTCCAAACAGGCTCATAATCTAGATAAAATCCCAGTTTTTAAGAAGTTCAACTCGTCAACCAGGCAGCAGCAATTTGTTATGAAAAAATGTTTTCTTTAATCTGGTTGTAGGATCAATATAGAACATTATTGCAGAGCCAAAATTCTTGAGTAACAGAAACCAGTAGCACTTATAAATCCAATAAACATCCTGCCTGATTACCTGGTGAAAGCGGAGGAGGCTGAAACCAGGTGAAATTGAGAAGCTTGTAATCACCAACTAATGTAGGGTCTAGATGAACCTTATGCATGGCAAGGGAAGAGTTTATTGCAGATGCCTCACTGGCAGAGAAACTGATTCCAGTAAGTGGAACTATATCCATTGAAATATTTAACCTTGATAAGCTGGGTATGTAAAAGTTGATCGGCTCAATCTGGGAAACATGCAAATGAAGTTGGGAAGCTAATTCACCAAGAAAAGGATTCCAGTTAGAGTTTTGAGAGACATTTAGAAGGAGAAGGTCTAGCTTTATCGGATACACGCAGTCACACCCTTGAGTCCCACGCTTCAATACCATGTCTTGTGCACAACAATCTGGCAAAATGAAATTTATCGTGCCCATTAATATAAATTAGGTAACTACACATTTAATAAAAGCAAAACAAGGAAACTACGTATGAGTCAATTACTTTTTTTTTATAAGTAACTTCATATTTAGAATAATCAATAAGAAGGAGGGAGTAAGAAAATTACAAAATACTCCAGATAAAACTTACCAGAGATAGAAGGAGATAGAGGTGGCTGAGCTAAACTGGACAGAGGTGCATCAGTATCATGCTCGGTTGGGGCAATATTCTTCAAACTAGCAATAGGTGGTGCTAATGCACTCCTCTTCATCAATGGTTTTAACAGACGTGAACTAGTAGAGTGGTGACTCAAAGTTACCAGCGGGCCATAAAAAGGAGAAAGCGCTGGTGATAGTGCAATTTTTGGTGCACCACGTGGAGAAAAATGCTTGCGTTGGGGTATATGGAACAGAAGAAGGTCAGCTGGTAGAGGCAGATCAGGAATAGCAGGTGCAGACCAAGGTCCTCTAGTTGGAGATACTGAAGGGGCTTCAAGATTATTGGATACATCAGCATCTGTGATGCATATCACATAAAATAACACAATCAACGGTTTGACCAAGAAACATCGAAGCTTTTCCAGTACTCCTGCAACGTTTGTTCGGTATAAACACTCAATCTACTGTAAAGAAGAAACCATTGCAGCTATCAAAATAACATGAGCTTTCTATTTGATACATGTCAACAATTCTAGAACCCAGAAGGTATGCAATACATCAATTTTATTTGATCCGGTGAAATAGTTTGCTCCCATAAATATAAAAATAACACACCACAGGATAATAAACAAAGTCCAACATTGTCTGCACTTTGTCCATTTGGTGCTGACAGAATGCAGTAACCCAAAACAACGCAAAACACCATACATATGATTTTTCACAATATGGCAAATCTAATTCAACTATTGGCTGAGAAACTATTTCAAACAACAACATGACAAGAGATGACTCGTTTAAATTTCTATCTTCTTATCTATTTCTAGCTTGCCTACATAGCTAAGCAGAAAGAATTGCACAACTAGAAATCAGTTTCAGTATAAATCATAACTCAGCAAGCCACAGCACCAACAACCATTGCTCAACGAATTCAAAATTCCTGTCAATATACCAAGCAAAGTGCTCTTGATTTCCAATGAAAATTAAATAAAATTGAACAAGTTTCAAGTGCCGATTTCCCCATTTTTCTCAGTGTTTGCTCCCTCAACAAGAATTCAACTAAGCCGACTCAGTGCCTCACCACCGACGATAGATGTTTGTACTTTCCTGTTGCGATTAGTATATAATGAACTCACATAACAAAGGCACTTTTTAGTATTGATTCTATTGAACACACGCTAAGAAAACATAATTTATAATCTTAAAAAAATGGAACCGAATCCTAGCATTTGGCTCGACTAAGAGTTAAAAGATTCCACAAGACTAACTACAGTGCGCAAGAGGCAAAAACTAAAATTCCCTTTCCGTTATTTTCTCGGTTTTGCCAAGCTATGCATACGATTCAATATGTAACATGTTCTTTACCTTTTTTCCGACTCTTCTTTATTTTTCCACATTTTATCAGCAACCAAACGGAGCACTAAGAAACGATCAAATGGAATTGAAATCAAACCATAAGCGAATGAAAATTACCGTTATCGATAAAAAGCACGACAACCGACATCCCGACGCCGTTGATTACCACTTAGCGCTTCGGATCTGTGACAGTGAGACTCGATGAAAGCAACGGCGTGATCACTCTACAAAACGAGCATAACACACACACCTGAACTCCAAACCAACACTAGGAGCTGAAACAACCTCTAGCCTCAAACGAAGGAGGATCCAACGGCAGATATATCGTGAAAATTCGAACTCGGGGCGGTGGACTCGGAGTCGAACATGCCATCACTGAGGGGAATTGGAGAGACTAATTTCGAAAGCTGGAGCCCGTCGAGAGAGAGAGAGAGGGGGAAGGGAAGGGAAGGGAGAGGGAGAGGGGGTTTCTAACTTTCGGTGACTGTTGGTGGAGATGTCGTTGGGTTCACTCCGTTTCTCAGTTTCTGTGCTCGAGAAGCCTTTTTCCGCCTTTTTTTAGGAATTCTTTTTTTTTTTTTTCCAGGAAATAGTTTTTTGTCTCGATGTGTGGGGAACTGCAGGGAAGCGCACGGGCTTTTATTGCGTCTAACGTGCGCCGTTAACGAAAAAAAAACAGTATAACGGTAAAAAAAAAAAACGTTCCTGTCAGTTTCTGCACGCAGGAGTGGAGATTCGGAGATAATGCGTGATGCTGGTACATGGCATGAGAATACTCACCGACCGAACGGTAAGAGCTTTTTTTTCTTTTTTTTTTTTTAAATATTTTTTTAAAGAAAATAATAATTATTCCGGTACTTTTTATCTCGTTTTCTATTTTGATTTGAATTTTTTTTTTTGACATAATTTTTAAGTAAGTATTTTTTATATTTTTTATATAATTTTTTTAACATCTTAAAATATTTTTTAAAAATATAAAAAGTTACAATATTATTTAGAAATACTTACTTAAAAAATCATATAAAAAAATTTAAAAAAAAAACAAATCGAGATGAAGAACGGGTTAAAACATTCCGGGATACATAGCACTGGCTATGTTTAAACATTTTAAAACATAAAAAATATATATATATATAAATTTATTAAAAAAATACTTCTCTAATTATTAAATATAAAAAAATTCAATCGGTACTTTTCTCGATATATTTTGTAAGTGAGAGTAGTGTTTTCTAATTCTAAGTAGACAAAATTCATACTAATTATTTATAAAAATAAATAAATCTCACTAATAAAAAATATTTTTAATTTTTTTTTTTTTAATGTGAAATCAAATTTTTTACAAGAGTTTTCATGGACTAAAGATAAGACTATGATTTGTTTACAACTCATCTTTAAACAATCAAAAAAATAATATCACTCGATTAAAATTAAATTTTAATATTAGAAATCTACTACTCATTTTATGTAGAGTTATAATTTACTTTTAAAATAGTTATAAAATTATCATTTTCCTTGCGTTAAAAATTATTTTTTCATTTTAATTATTTCCTTCAATTATCCATTAGTAGCAATTTAAATAACGGAGTATTAGCAGCAGGGATTATATTTCATATTCCATATTTTGGATGATATATACTAATAATAATTCTACTCACAAGTTATATATTACATATCTATTTTTATTTTTTATCTTTCATTTTTTATTTAATAAATATGTGGTATAGAAATGATAAATAGAAAAACTCAATTAAAATTAAAATAATAATAGTCGATTATGTAGGCAATTGAAGAGAATAATTTATATACTAGAAGATTGGAAGAGGTTAGATAGTAATAATAGTATTATTATTATTTTATTATTTATTTACAATTTTTTTATTTAATTTTATTTAATAATTAAGAAAGTAAATATTAATAAATTTGTATATTTTTTAATTTTTTTTAATGATTAAAAATATTAAAAAATATGTTTAAAAAATGATAAAAAAAATATCACTACTCTAAGTTTATAAATATATATATATATATATATATATATATATATATATGAAAGTCATGGCGGTGGTTGTACCAATTTGGATAATTGACTGTTTGTCAATAAATTCTGGCTAAGCTATGTCCCACACTGGTCAATTCTTGAGAATAGATAGGACCAACACTTTCAACACTTTTTTCTCTCTCTCCCTCTCCCTCTCTCTCTCTCTCTTTTTTTGGAAGTTTTTTCTTTGGTTTTGATTGAGGGGCGCTTAATAGGAATCTAGGTATCTAGGGAACAATTCGAGTTCTGCTAATATTGGTATATTCCTAAATGCTTTTGCTTTTTAAAATTCAAATAATATTCTTAGGTCGAATTATTTTAAGTGGTTTAAGTTTTAAAATGGGTAAGAGATGGACACATGAAATTTGCTCTATATATTATTATTTTTTAGATGATATCTAAACATTGTACATGTTGTGAACCGATTTCAAAAAGGTGGATGACCACTTACTCATTCACCGCCTATCAATTTTGGTAATTAAGCCAAATTCAACTTTGACACTTAAAAATTGATGCCGATCTTAATACTTTATATATATATATATATGTAATTTGATCATTTGTATGAAAATAAATTGTTACAAATGCTTTTGTAGTATTATTCTTTTAAATTTTATAATACATTATCAGCACAAAATATTGTCAATTTTAAAACTAGTAATCTTCTATTTTAAATAAAATTTTCAATATATTATTTATAGTTCTCAAGATAAATATGAAAAGTTATATTTATTATTATTACTTGATAAAATTTTATTTTTATTCTCATGATTTGTGAATATGCTTCTTAAATACACATATTTATTTTGTGATTCATAAATATATAAAATGTCAAATATTACAAAATCAGAATTCATTACTCTTGATATTTATAGAAAAAATTATTTATCTTGAATCCTTGATGCTGGGATCTATTTGAATATAATGAACCTGAGAGATACAATAAAAGAAAAAAATCACGCATTCACATAGGACCATGCTAAGGCAATGTGATTTTCTTTCGCCATCATTTTCATGAAAAATTAAAAATTAAGTATCTTATAGTGAAAAATCATCTTATTTTGTGGAATGATTTAAGGGAGGGATATGAATATCAGAAGACTATAAAAATTAACTCATTATTAAAATTATGCAGTATGAAAATCATTGATAATGATATGTTAAATAAGACATATACTATTTTTTATGCCTCAAATATACTCCTACAGCAGCAGTATCAAGAGTGAAAGTTTAAAAAATATACTAAATTTACATTTTGTCTTCTAATAGGTGAGTAAAATAATGAGCTTTTGTTAAAAAATCACCAGATACGCCTTACTTGTTCCACATCATTTTCTAAAATAAATGATACTGGATTTACACAATTTCCATAAACGAATGGTGTATCTTTTCAAAAAAACTAAGGGTGTGGATATAGTAAAAAGAACTATAGAAGTATGGGTCCCAAAAAAGATAATAAAAAAGGAAATAATTATAGAAATATATCGTATCACTAGAAGTGAGAATCCAGCTAAGAGTAAAGGCCCACAAAATAATTCTTCAAGAAAAATGAAAATGTATCACATAAATGTAGTATAATTAGACATTGGTCACGTACTTGTCGTACGGCCAGACACTTGGTTGATTTATATCAAATTTCTATAAAAGGAAAAACAAAAAAGTTTGAAACAAATTTTGCTGAACCATCAAACGATTTAATATCTATAGATGGATAATCTATTGTTCATATTGATATTTCTGATTTCTTTGAGAGCTCTAATGGTAGAATTGATAATTTGATTAGAGATCAAAGCGAATTGATAATTTGATTAGAGATCAAAGCGTTCCTTCTAATTAATATATTTTCTTTATTTTAGAGTAAAACATTATAATATTTTGTGATGTTTTGAAATAATGAAAGTTTTATATATCTTGTAAAATCATAGGTCCTACTGATGAACTTTTTATTTCTGAGATGAATAATAGAGATGTATGTCTTACTAACAGTGTTACAACTCATATAATTCTTAAAGATAAGAAATATTTTCAAAATCTAAAAATAAGTAAAACTAATATCCATACTATATCAAATTCATCAAATCTAATTTAAGGTTATGGAAGTACTTATATTGTGTTGTCTAATGGCACAAAAATTTATATTGATGATACTCTATTTTCTTTACAATCTAGAATAAGTTTATTGAGTTTGAAAAATATACGTTGTAATGATTATAATACTAAAACCACCAATAAAGACAGTAAAGAGTATCTTCTCATTACTAAACTAATTTCGGGTCTCAAACTCGTATTAAAAAAGTTGTATGCTCTCTTTCTGAATTGTATTATATAAAAATGAGGATAATTGAATCATATGTGGTAATGCATCAGAAATACATTGACTTAAAGTATTTATGACTTTGTATGATCGTTTTGAACATTCGAAATCAATAACAATGAGACGAATCATTGATAATTCATACGAGCATCCACTAAAGAATCAAAAGATTATTTTACCCAATGAATATCCATGCTCTATTTGTTTTCAAAGTAAATTGATTATCAAATCATTTCTCTCAAAGATTATTGTTGAATCCTCATTATTTTTACAAATGATTCAAGAGGATATATGTGGGTCTATTCAACCATCAAGTTGACATTTAGATACTTTACGGTTTTAATTGATGCATCAAGTCGATGGTCACATGTTTGTCTATTTTCTACAAGAAATGTAACATTTGCTAGACTTTTTGACCAAATAATTAAACTATGAACATAATTCTCTAGTCATTCGATTACAACCATTCGATTGGAAAATGCAAGTAAATTTACATCTCAAATTTTTGATAACTATTGCATGTCAATAAGAATAGATGTTAAACATTCTATTACCCATACACACACTTAAAACGATTTTAGCTGAATTATTGATAAAAAAAATTTCAGCTAATCGTTAGAAATTTACTTATGAAATCAAAAATACTTGTTTATGCATGGGTATATATTATACTTCATGCAACATCATTGATTGGGATTATACCATTAGCATATCACAAAAATTCTTCATTATAATTTGCATTTGGTTAACAACCAAATATCTCTCATTTTAATATTTTTGGATGTGTTGTGTATGTTTTAATTGTACATGCACAACATATAAAAATGAGTGTCTGAAAATTAGATCAATAATGTTATATCTCTATAAAATCAGTGTCTGAAGCACGACAAAAAATTATTTAAAAACAATAAAACATTGTCTCAATTTGATTCTCGAACAAATGAATGTAAACTAGAAGTTAAAAAATTATTCATTTACAAAGTGTTGTAAATTAATTATCGGATGTATTTATTTAAACTAAATGTGTGGTAGATTCACATATTTCTACTACTAATACTTCAACAAAGATTGCAGTCCTTGAAGGACAAGTTGCAAAAAAAAAAAACAATAAATGAGTCTAAAATATGCCGAAAACGTGGACGGCATATGTAACATCCCAACCCTGAATTCGGAATTTATTTATTCTCTTATATATTTATTTATTTATTCTCTTATATATTTATTTTCATATTCTCTTATATATTTACTTATATTTTCTCTTACTTAATTATTTAATTATTTATCTATTCTTTAAATTAATTATTGGATTATTTTACAATTTTAAATATTAGTATTTCACCTCCGATAGTGGTTTTCCAATATGTTTGAGATGGTAGACTCCTTTTAGAACTTGTAACCGATCTATCTACAAAATTCGTAGTGCTCTTCCAGATTTTTTAAATATTTCGTATCCCCACAAATCGGTAAACACCTCAAATCAAGTTCCTATTAAACGAAAACTGGACTCATCTATTCTCTGTTGTTTAGCTTTTTGGATACATACAGAATCAAAATTTCAACTTCAAACCAATCCAATCAAAATTCAAATTCTGAAAATTTAACTAAAAATCTTCACATAACCTATCACATTTCATCTATAAATTATCACTAAATTTCTAGTTTAAAAACACACCAAAAAATTGCAAAACCATACTCTGTTCTCAGCAAACCGACGCCCCAAACTTCCAGCCACCGCCAATCATCTTTAGGCCACCGAACAGCCTCTAGCCACCACAGAAAACACCGGCCGGCCTACCCCGAGGAGCCCCACTCTTTTTCGGTAAATTTCCAGCAAGAACACCCCTCCATCTCTCTGTTTCGTTTCCATCTAGACCCACCGAAATCCCTTAAATCTCCAGTTCATCCCGCCAGCCACCACATCTGACAACACCGTGAGCCTCGGTCAGCCACCCAAAATCGCCGCACTCATTCTCCTCTTGGTAAGCACTCACACGAACCCCTCCCTCATCTCTGTTTCATTCTCTCTCGTTTCGTTGTCTTCACAAGCCTTTGTTCTATGCTTTAATCCCGTTGCTTCATGCTACAGTTGATTGAATCTATCACAAACATGGGCTAATAATTCACTAGGGCCTGGACCTTGGGCCTTAAACTGTGCGGGCCATCCAACTATTTGGGCCTAATTTATTTAAATGTGTTTAAGATGGGCTTGACTAGTTATTTCAGAAAACTAAGATTTTATTTTTAATATACATTTTTCTGTTACTCAATTTGTCTAATTAATTATATTTTAATAATATTATTTATTTACCTTAAATATAATATTAGGAGATTAGATTATCAGCTTTGATCAGAGATTGTATAAGAATATTTAAATAAGTAAATAAATTTTAAATTTTCTCCTTATATATGATGTGTAAATTAAGATTTTAAGAAGTAGTCTATAATAAACCTTATATTATATGGTTACTATACGAAATAAATATTTATCCCAACTATAATTAAATAACAAATGTTGGTCATTAAAATATTGTTTTGGAAAAACCTTTTGATTGTTATGGTATGATGTTTAAAATAAAATACTTATTAGTTTCGTGATATATGTTATTAGTCGATATGTTTTATTTTAATAGAATAGTACGACATGTTTTTTTTTTAGTTAGTAATGGTTCGTAATCCATATAGGTAACGAGCTAAAAAGTGAGTTTCAGGAAGCAAC
Source organism: Platycarya strobilacea (assembly GCA_036898215.1). Lineage (NCBI taxonomy): Eukaryota > Viridiplantae > Streptophyta > Magnoliopsida > Fagales > Juglandaceae > Platycarya > Platycarya strobilacea. The sequence continues at coordinate 18,549,947 of CM072555.1, read as the reverse complement.
GTATCTAGGTAAGTAAATTTGATCACAAAATTAGGATCCTCACATTAGTTTATATTATTAGTAAAGCTATTTCTTTGATAGCCCCTTTCAAATACCTCTCACGTCATGCAAGTATGTCATTCAGCACAGCATACGATCATGTCATCAGCATCATGTTTAAACTTAGCGAATTATAGTTATTTATGATAGTATGTATTATGCATATCATGTCACATAAGTCACATAAGTTGAGTTAAGTTCAGGTATAATACTAATTCAGATCAGAAATCATTTAAGCAGTCTTCCAGTTAAATTAGTCAGTTAAAACAGTTCCGTTAGTTTAAATTCAGTAAATTAGTTATTTAGATGGCCATCAGATACATGATACCAATGCATATCATATTAGGGTGAATGTACAAGCCACAGACCTAAGCGTGGTCCACCATAGTATGCTAGAATACTATCAGCGGCTCTCCTTGCTGCAGCGGGACGTGGGGCCGATGCACAACCTTGCACAAAGAGTTAAGTGTGTTGGCCAATCAGTTCAGTTAAATCAGTTCAGCTAAACCAGTACAGTCAAATCAGATCATTTAAATATATTCAATTAGTTAGTTTAGATCAGTCAAACCTATTAGTTAATTAAGACTAGTCACTTAAGTCAGTTAGTCAGCCAAGTCAGTCATGCATGGCATCAGCATTAACATGTACAATCATATTTCAGAATCTAGTATAAGTTTTATGAAAACTTCTTATAATATTATCTTACAATGTGATGGATTTATTTACTGAGTCATCGACTCGTTTTAGTTTATTTCCTGTTTTTAAAACCACCCAGGTGATGAAGACGACCAGTGCGAGCAGACAGACCAGGAGTAATTTGAGCAGCTATTTAAAATCTTTAAGTTTTATAAAAAAATAAGTGTCTTTATGAAACAAGTTTAATTTTAATTATTTCAGTTCAGTTTATGTTTTCTAGCAAATAAGTGTCTTATAACACAAGCTACTTTCAATTATGTCTAGTAAGGTCGCAAAAGACATTTTTATTATGATTTCGCTTTTGGAATAAATGTTATTTATTTTCTATTATTAAAACTAAGAATTTATTTTTTCCGGGTAAAATGTTTTAGAAAAATTTAAGTGACATCTCTTAGCCTACGAGAAAGGGGTGTTGCAACATATTGGTGTAAAGGATAAAATTTTTTGAAATAAAAAAATACAAAATGAATTTAATATTCCTAAAAAACTCATATCCACAAACAAGCCACAAGAATAATTGATGCTCCAAAAAAGATCAAATATCTTATTCCAAGATCTGCTGAAAAAGAATCTCCTGAACATGTATTTCATGAAATATCTTCCTTGAAGAGAGACAGGTAATTGAAAATAATGAGATTTCAATACATTTTGAGTACGAGAGAAATTTCAGATATAAATAAAATTATTGTCGATAATATATTTTCATATAAGAAGGCTCTTGACATTATTAGAAATAATGAAACAAGTGAAACAAAAATCGTCGAAAAATTTTGACGTAGAAATGATTGGCCAAAATGAAAAACGTCTATTGAAACTGAATCAAACTCACTAGCAAAGTGAGAGGTCTTTGAACCTGTTGTCCAAACACCAAAGGGTATAATACTTGTTGGATATAAATGGATATTTATATAAAAGAGTAATGAAAAAAATAAAATTGTCCGGTATAAAGTACGCATTGTCACACAAGGTTTTCTGTAAAAACTCGAAATTGATTATGAGGAAACATATTCTCTCATTATGGATGCAATCACATTCAAATTTCTTATTAGTTTAATAATTACAAAAGGATTAAATATGCGGTTATGGATGTAATCACTACATATTTATATGGATCATTAGATTATGACACATATATTTGAAAATTTCTGAAAAATATAAAATGTCTGAAACATCTAATCCAAGTACATCTAGAAGTATGTACTCTATTAAATTTCAAATATTTTTATATGTGTTAAAGTAATTTAAATACATGTGGAATAATCGCCTCAGCTAATATCTATTGAAAAAATGATTTGAGAATAACCCAATATGCCTATATGTTTTTATTAAGAAATCAGAATCTAAATTTGCTATTATTACAGTTTATGTTGATGATCTAAATCTTGTTGGAACTCTTGAAAAGATAATAAGAACCACTACATATTTAAAAAATAAACTTGAAATAAAATATCTTGGCAAAATAGAATTTTGTCTCGGCCTGAAACTTGAGCATTTGTCAAATGAAATTCATATTCTTCAGTCAATGCATATAAAGAAAATCTTGAAGTATTTTTATATGGACAAATTTCATCACTTGAGTACTCCAATGATTTTTCGATTACTTGATGTACGGAAAGATCAATTTCATCCTTGTGAAAACGATGAAAAAATTATTGATCCTGAAGTGTCATATCTTAGTACAATTGGAGTCTTAACTTATCTTGCAAATTTTACTCAACCTAATATTGCATTTTTAATTAATTTATTTGCAAGATATAACTATACACAAACTCAAAGGCATTAGAATGATATTAAATATACCCTTCGTTACCTCTAAGGTACGGTTGATATGAAATTATTTTATCAATATGAATCAAGTCTAAAATTAGTTGGATATGCAGATGTAGGTTGTCTTTCAAATCCACACAGAGGTAGATATTAAATTGCATACGTGTTTATTTATGAAAATTCTACTATATCATAGTGGTTTTTCAAGTAAATACTATCTTCCATCTCTTCAAATCACTTAAAAATCATTGTCATTCATAAAACAAGTCGATGATGTATTTGTCTAAAATCAGTGGTCCAATATATTAAAAAAATGTGGTCTTCCAAGGATCAATGATAGCTCAACAATTTCATACGAATATAATGCTGCTTGTATTGCTCAAAACAGAGGGTATATAAAATGTGATAAAACTAAACATATATTTTTTTATACTCACGAATTTCAAAAAAAATATGAAATTGATGTCAAGTAGAGATACTCATGTGATAATCTAGTAGATTCATTCACTAAAGCATTATCAACCATGGCATTAAGAAGATCGTATAAAATATTGGAATGCGAAAATTTAAAAACTTATAGTCATACATTTTTCATAGAGAGTAAATGTCTTAAAGACCTATACTAATTGTACTTTTTTTCCTTTGTTAAGATTTTCTTTTTTTAATTACTTTTTTCTTTACAATATTTTAATGAAACAATCTTAAAGTACTTTACAATACATATGAATGTTGTACTATTTTTTCTTCGCTATTAATTTTTTTTTATTGAATTTTTTTTTTGTAATATTTTAATAATATATATTTTTTATGAGTGGTCATTCGGAAAGGAGTATTATGAACTGACTTCAAAAAGGTCAATGATTACCGACTCATTCACTGCCTATCAATTTTAACAATTAAGCCGAATTCAATTTTGACACTTTAGAATTGATGCCGACCTTAATATTCTATATGCACATGTACTTTGATCACTTGTACGACGGTTATGAATTTTTCAGTGCTTGAATAATATAAAATTTTAATTTTTTTTTTATAAATTCTTTTGTATTCTTTCTTTAATTTTATAATAGTACATTATAACGGATTCAAACTCACTTTATCTATATTTTAAATTTTGGTTTGAGGAGATGAGGTTTTGTTTCGGTATTTTAAAAGAAAAATGACTTTTTTTATTTTCTTTTATTTATCTAATATTTGTGCATAACGTCACCTTGTTGAGTTCGCGTCCCCTTAAAGATAGTAAAAAATTTATTATTTACTTTATTTGATGCTATGTACAAGTTTAAAGCTTAAATCCAAAAAGAAAAAAAAAATTGTGCATGCTTATTATTATTTATTAAAAAATATCTCCACATTTTACGCAATTATATTTCAAATGGAGTGATATTTTTATAACCAAAATATATTATAAAAATAATATTAATTTATAAAAATACCTTCATTTAAAACATAATTACGAAAAGTAATGTGTAAGTATTATCGCACTACAGTAATAATCTCTTTGGTCAACTCTTGACTTGTTTACACTAAATGCAACATTCTTAATTGGGATTCTTTAAAGTGGCTTAACATCTTTGGGTTTTAAGGATGAGATGATACATTAAATTAAATGTACATATCCTATGCGTGATTTATTTTCTTTATAAGTTTATAACATAAACATTATATATAAGATTGTACGCTACCTAGTACATATCGCAAATTTTAACTTTCTCCTTTTATGTATTTAAAATATATATATATATATATATATATATATATATATTGGTAAGAGGGCATAGGATATTGTTTTGATATTTTAATAGAAAAATAGCTTTTATTCTTTTTATTACAATTATTATTATTTGTCCCCTACTTGTGTGTAAGATCATTTCACAAAGGTTGCCTCCCATTTCTGTTGGGAGTTCTTGCTGAAATTTATTTTTCTTGTAAAAAATATACTCTTTCCGTTGGTAGCTCCCGTTGGATTTTCTTATTTAATAATTAAATAACTATTTTTAATAATATTGTAGGTTTTTTAAATATATATATTTAAAAGTGTTAAAAAAATGATAAATAATATATGCAATCGTGAAATTGCAAACGGCGTCCAATCGCTTTAGAAAAAGTGAGGTTTATTATTAAAAAAGTTAAAGCAACTACACGCCATTTGCAATTCTACGACTGTATATAATATTATCTTTTTTATTTTTTTACTTCGCAATTAAGAAAGTATTTTTTTTATTGATGTTGTGAATCTTTTACTTATTTAAAAAATATTTAAAAGTGTTAAAAATATGCAAGTAAAAAAAAAACATACAAAATATACTAGCGGGAGCTCTAGCAATGACTATAAAGCCACCCTTATAAAAGTCAACAGATTCTCTTTTTTTTTCTGAAGAAAGTCAACAGATTCTTACCACGTTTATGTTAAATATATCTTAAATAAAAGTTTTTGTTTAAAATCTTCTTTTCACTTAAAAATAAATAAATATTTGTAAACAATTATTTATAACACAATGACAATTTACGATAAAATAGACTCGTTTTAATTACAAATAACCACTTTACTAGAAGTAAATTTTCGTAAATAAACAGCTTTTATATAGTATTTATTATTTTATATTAAATATATATATAGTAGTACTAATTTTTTCAATCAACATTTGACTTGTTAGCACACATGGTTTGGTTTAATACATGTTGATTCAATTTCAGCTATATATCTTACTATCATCTTAATAAAAGCTAGACTCAAATTCTGCTAGATTGCTTTCTATCATCCTAATACTGAAAAAGAAAATAGCATTCAAACTTGGTTAAGGGAAAAGAGTAAATTATTTTTGCGTTTAAGCCATTTTAGAAAAAAAAAAAAAACAAGACCAATGTGTATTTCACTTTTTTTTAAAGAACTTGCACAATTGATGAACACCCTAAATTTGAAATTTATATCCGTCATTACTCTTTAGTTGAAGTAGATTATAAAAGAATGTCAATATATGATATGACCCATGAATTTAGGATGAACACTATATGAAATAAGCAGGTTTTTTCAATTTAATACAACTTATTAGTGAGTTAAAGTTATATGGGTGACTAAGTTTCTTATGAATTATTGGTTTAGATATTGATTATAAAATACTTTATCGTATAAATGTAGTTGTGTGAATTATTTATATAGTTATGGTAGGGGTTGAAATCAGTCATGTTTAGATAACCACTTAATTAAATATGTTGTGTCATTCATTAAATCGTGTTAGAATTTTAGAATCTTGACCTATTTATCCAAATGGATCGAGCTCAAATTGATTCATATACTCAAATATTCATAACGTAACAAGACAGGAGCACAATCCATGAATTGATGAACATGAATTGCCATCTTTTGACTATCATTAAATGCAATTTTTCTATCGCACGTTTATTTGTCAGACGCGACTAAAAAGAGGATCTAAAAACAACCCACCCGTTCAACACAACAACCTCTTTGTAAGAACTAGGAATTCATCAATCTCATTTGTGTAGTGATGTCTTCCATCGTACACTGAAATAACCTAAATAAATTGACAGCCTACTCTTATAGTAGAGCTCGAGCTATACAAATACATGTCCAAGCAAAAGTTTGGGTTCGAAGGCTTTGGCATCAACTACTAAACCACCTACAACTTCAACTTCAAGCGCTCTCTATTGGGTTGCATGTGAAAACTGGTCTGGGAGTTGGAAATCATGTGTTAGGAATCTAGCTCAACCTTAGCTCAAGCGAGACTCGCTTGACATTGGCTCGACCTTGGCTCGAGCGAGATTCAGACAGAGATTTCGCTCAACATCCTACTCGAGTTAGATTCGCAGGAATTTCGGAATTAGGATTTTCCAGTGCCCTTTTTGCTATAAATATATTGTTTTTGACTAGTTAAATAAGATTTTCATCATATTCTGAGAAAGAACAATTGTTTAGTGAGTACATATTGTTGTAATAGCAAAAAGACCATAAAGAGAGTGAGTTGAAATTGAGTGATTGTAATCTTTTTTGTTTAAGATTTCTGCAGCTCTGTAGACGTAGGTTTTGCCGAACCATATAATCATGTATCGCGTGACTGATTGTGTTTGCTTTCATTTTTATTTGCTATCGTTGGAATGTGTGTGTTTTGCCCACAACAAAGCACAACACTCTCAACCAACTTAGTGACACTATGTCCTTGCCTCCTCTTCCACAAAAACACACACACACCTCTATCGTTGGGGGGGGTGTGTGTTTTGTCTCCTCTTCCTCTAACTCCCACAAAAACTGCGAGGTTAGCAAAGGAGGATGCCAACCTTGACAATATCAGTGAGAAAGATAAATTAATGGATTTTTCCAAATTAAACATCCATTCAAATTGGAAACAAGTTATAACTTACTTTAGAAGAATTAGTCTTAAAAGGTACTCTACGTCATCGTAAATCACAAAAATAATTTCAAAATATTAAAAAAAAAAAGTAAGATCTTTCTTAACAAATCCAAATTACATGTCTTTACAAGCATGAACAATGTACCCACTAATCGAAAAAATAATCCTATTAGGATATGTCTCTAGTGAAATGGAAATTGATGCTTCAAACACACATTTATAGAAATTTTTTTGAAAATCAAAATAAAAGAAACAAAGGAATTAAGTTGACAAACATGGCCATAGAGCCATTATTTGTTGAGTTTTCATTGCCCATGATGCCATGCTGCCACTATCAACTGTGCTTGAACCATGGTCACTATATCATTCAGATCTCAGTTGCTTCATGTACTTTTCTTCTCTACAAGACCTCTTATTCATTTTCTTTTACAAGCCAAAGTAAAACTTTATTGATAGGAATATATAGGCAGGGGCAGACCCATGTGGTGGCCCCCAAAAATTTTTCAAAACTTTACCTATAATATAAATTTATATAATTTATATATATAATTAAAATTCTCTCTTAGATTTTTTTAAAAAAAATTACCCCCTCAATTTTTTATTAAAATTATTTCTTTAAATCTCAATATACATCCATTTATATTTTAATTTTTATCTTCATTTAAACTCAAATTTTAACTCACATAATCTCGCAGTTATTTTAACAATCTAATTCTAGCAAAAAAATTGATTATAAATTTATATGATTGTAAAATTAATTGATTATACTCACTTATTTAATTTTACTCTAACTTGTATGATTATGAGATATAATTTGTTAAAAAAGTAATAGCGTTACATCATTACTTATTAGAAAGTTCTCAAATTTATTCTTGATCTATAAATTTTTCTTAAATCATAAAAAAATATGAGCAAGTACGCAAGAACAATTGATTTTTTTTTAAAAAGACGTAGACAATTCGAAGACTAATATATGTTTAGAGAGCTCGGTAACAATAGAGCATAATACTTTTATTACTGATGACCATCCTTCTAAATTTACACGCACCGCACATTTTATCGATCGTCTCTCCAAGCATAAAATCCTAATTCCGCCCCTGTATATAGGCATATCCCAATTATCCAAGAAGTATACACCAAAAATGCCTAAGTTCTAGTAAGCACTAGGGAAGAATACAAACAAATCACGAAAACAGTACTCATTAGAAGTAATGACCGAAACCCAAGAAAATTACGTATTATAAAAGAGAATCTCTTCAGCCATCCAAATAACGCTCCATGTATTAAAAACACCTTTTTATTTCTCTCCATCCACAACCACCACATACTGCAACGGAGAATCAATTGTCACACAATGATGATGTAAGCATTTCCCCTAATACCTTGGTAGCACCTAAGAATATCAATAACTCTTCTAGGCATAATCCATACCACACCAATCTAGTTGGGAATGTTATTCCACAAGAATCGAACCAGCTTACAATGTAACAAAAAGATACATGATCAATTCATTATGATGAGAGCACATTTCCACAAGATACATCAATCGTAAACAAGAAGATAGTTTATGATGAGAAAAGTGCTACAACTATAAATAGATCTCATAACAATAAAGTTATAAATTGATATAATTTTATATGATACGTTAGATTTACTTATTAATAAAAATAAGTTTACAATCTAACATATCATATCAGATTATGAATTTACTTTTTGTAAATTTTTTTATGGTTAAAATATTTCTCTTATAAAGAATAATTGTAGACGAGAATTCAGTCTTAAATTAGGATCTAAAGTTGAGTGGTTTTAGAGCTACTCCTGTGGACTGGGATCCCGTCAAGACAAAATGGCTTTTATTTTAGTTTTTCTTTACATATTTTTTTAATAGTTTTAATATTTATTTTTAAAAAATTCACAACATCATTAAAAAAATACTCATTTACTCATTAAGCAAAAATAACAAATAAAAAAATAAAAATTTAATAGGGTGTGACTTTAGTATTTCTCTTTAAAATTTTAAATTATTATTATTATTCTTATTATTATCAATAATATTTTAAGTATGATCATTTACATATCTATTTAAACTAGTAATTATTTTGAATTGGGATTCTTTCACCCTTCATACCTCAATCTTCTCGGTATTTGTTTCCTTGTGGGAGTAGTTTCGCAAAGTATAGTCCACAAAGTATAGTCCACTTCAAACTCTAGCCTAAATCTCCTATATTAGGCATGTTCATTCAGATATGATAAATAGTCAGATTGTGTCCCACCCGATTTTGAGATTTTCTTTATTTTTTAATAATTTTGACATTTTCATTTAAGAGATTCAAGAAAATTCCAGATCTAGAATCTAAATTCTCAAATTCGAAACCCAAATACACAGACCGGGCCTAGATTAGGCATTAGCCACATTATCCCTCCCCCACACCAACATAAGCCACAACCAGAACCTTTGACTGGAAAAGTAAAAAACTTCCTTCCCTCCATAGCATCATTGTAGCCTTTCTCTTCATATCAGGCCATTTACCTCGTCAAAATCCGTCACAGAATATGCTAATGATAAGCCCTCCTCCTTCCTCTACTGTGTGCGTGACCATAAAACTCATCTGTTTCTCTTCATAAAAGATCCTTTGTGATGCTCAATCACTGTCCATTGCTGTAGAGGACGTCAAAGCACTACCAGACCTGCATAGACATCACCGACCAACCCAACCCTGTCGCACCTACTTCTTTCCGGTAAGCCTACCACTATCCGCCACCCTCCCCTTCCTCTATTCCTGTCAGTTTGACAACTTCTCTTTATCTCTCTCTCACATCCCACCACCATGCCAAAGGAGCCCAGTTGCATCATCAATCACTCCTAGCCATCGTGAACCTTGGCTAGCCACCCAAACACACCATCACCGCAGTGGTTCTTCTTCCTCTCTCAGTGAGCTTCACACATCCTCTCTCCCGTAAGATGCTTTCCTTTTATTTGTTTTATTGTACTCTTCCCAAAATGCCTTTTTTACTAGGCTGAGTTGTGTTAGGGTTGGGCTTGCTTTTAACTGAACTTATGTTTAAATCAAATGGATTTGATTTACTACACTACATAAATTGTTTAGTATTTTGAGTGAGATGACTTTATAAATTAATATATTATTTTAAAATGAGCTGGTGGTGTTTTACCAAAAAAAAAACTATTTTAATAAATTTAAGTGGTTTGTTTTCTTGAACTGGAGCTGGGCTGGAATTTAAATTTAGTCAAAATTTTACTTAAATATGAGCTCATATACTTAAATTATTATAGAAAGTATATAAGGGATTTAAAGTATTTTAAAGTATATTATTGAGCCTATTATTTTAGTTAACATTTCCAATTATCTATTTAACTAGATTTTTAATCAAATTATTAAGTTATATTTTAAATATGAAATCAAGGAATATGTTATGAGTTTTGAATAATATTATTATGTATTAAGGTTACGTTTGAATGTTAAGTTGAATTGAATTGAGTTTAGTTTTTTATAAATAGTAATGAGTTGAGATGGTAGATAAATTTTGTAGGGTCCACCTAAGATAAATTTAAATAAATTTAGATGTTAAGATGAGTTTAGACATTTATAAGAAGTTGAAAAAAATTATGGGTCCCACATGTAAAATAATGTTAAATTGAAAAAGGTTATGAGTTTCACTTGTAAAGAGATTTTGAGTTGAAATAAATTTATTAATTTAAGAATTTGGGTGTTTTTGAAAATTAGACTTAACTTAAAAGTAAACTGAATTGAGTTGAACTCAGTGCACTTTAACAACCAAACGGAGTTTGTAATTGAAAATGATTAAATTATATCTATAGTATGATTCTTAGAACGCTATGACACGTTCACTAGAAAATTAGTAATGTCTAGTACCTCATATAAGTAACACGTTATAAAGTGAGAATCAGAAATTAGCGCTAAGAGATAAGTAGTATAATCATAATTGTATGTGTGCTATAAATATTATAATTATGTACAAAAATGTGATGGTTACTTACATTACACTACAAGCCAAGTCAAGATTATACCCCTTTCACGATCTTCAATGAATTATGATGATATGCTTATAAGTGAGCCTATGTATGCTATGCTTATATAGATTGTTGTTTGATAGATGAGATGTCATGAAAATCATATGTATGCCATGCAATATTCACGTAATGATTAAATCATGCATGCTATGTAATGTAATGGTTAATTCATATTAAGCCATGCCATGTTATACTATGTCACGTAAAAGAATATGTTATTCTTGGAAAAGTCCATGAAATTCAATATGTTCTCGTGCATTAAGAAAGATAAGATGTTTTAAAGTGACACAAACTCAAGTGTGGTTCACCATATATTAAGTGAAACACAGACTCAAGCGTGTCCTACTCTATATTATGTTATGTTATGTTATATTATGCGGTGCTACGGACTCAAGTGTAATTCACCATTTTAAGTGAAACACAAACTTAAGCATGTTTCACTCCATATTATGATACGTTATGTAGTGTCATGGTCAAGCGTGGTTCACCATATGATAAGTGCCACCTGAATTCAAATGTGTTTCACTACATGATATAACACGTAAGCAGTGCCACAAGCTTAAGCATGGTTTACCATATGTTAAGGAAAGACAAGATGAGTAAGTCATGTATGATTGTTAGGAAATGCATGGAATTAATCACGCATTCATGTTATATGTATTCTCATGACTATGCATGATTCCGCTCATGTTGATGATGAATAATAAATATGTTATATGAATCTGTGATGATATATATAAGTTATATAAAAAATTTCAAAAATGAAGCCTACACTAAGATAAGTTATGTTTACGGCTATCTACTAAGTCTTCGACTCATTTTTGTTTGTTTTTCTATTTTTCTTCTATGTTTAATTATCATAGATGATGATTGTGAAGACATAGAGATGGAGGTCTAGGAGTATATCTAATGCAAAGATATAGAAAGGAATAAATTTTATTTACACAAGGATAAGTTTTGTTTGTTAGTTGAATAAAAAAGTCACATGTAGGACTAGTTTATATTTTTACCTTATGTTTTCAATTTCATATTTCAAAGAAAATTATGTTAGATTTAATTTGATATTTTTTCAATAGCTGAGGTAAAAAGAAGGATGTAGTTAGTGTTTTTAGTCTACATTTTCTCTCTGTACACTTTCTTCTCCCTTTCTTCACGCACTTACGTAATCTCTTATCCGACACTTCTTACCAGAGTTGACATCTTTTGTTTCACTTTTATTTTTGTTCTTGGGTTTGTTTGAGTCCTGGTTTTTAAGACGGGCTTCTTTAAACACTTATTAACAAAAACTAAGGTCTTCATGTTATCTTTAGAGGGGGAAATTCCTTTCATATTACTAAAAGAGGCAGGAAGGTTACAAAGGAGATGGTCTTCAGCTTATCCAACGCTTGCTGGTTGGCAAACATGGTGGATCAGTGCTATTCTTTAGTAGGAAAGATGGATTTTTTCAAGATTTTTCGGGTGGGTCTCTAGCTTTAGTAGCTCACCGGCATTCTAATACTTTTGGACATTTCTTAGAAGTTTTCAAATATGGGGGAAATGGGTGCAAAGGCATGCTTGTGTTCCCGGCAAGAGTGGATGGACAAGAATGGAAAAATCTATCTATGGAGATGAAGCGTGCTCTTTCTATCGTTGGCCCCTCTAAGTCGCCAATAGTGGTTTAAGGTGGTGGCAAGGAGATGGGGGCAAGTTAAGACATATGCAGAGGCTGTTGGTAGGGGTTGAGGAGGAGGCAGGGTGGTGGTGTATGGTGGTACAGGACAGACCTTGGCTTCTCAGAATGGAGAAAATGACAAGCAAAAAAGGGAAGAAAGGGAGTATCCTTTGGTAGGAAAGGTAGGTCAAACCTTACCTGTTCTAGGTAAAGGTAGTCTGATCGAAATCTGTGAAAGGGAAAGTGATAGTCATTATGTCCTTCTTGGGATGAAAAAGGACCTAGATTATGTGAAGAAGGATCTTTCATGTTTGAAGAAAATTGTCGAAGAGGAGTGGCAGAAGGCTTTAAGTACTTTGAACGATGAAATGACACTATTAAGACTAGAAATTAAAGCCTAGGCTTCATCTGATAAAGGCCTGGGTTTGCATTGGGTCAAGGCCTGCGTAGGAAGCAGCCTAAGTGTTAGCCCCCCAGGCCAGACAAAGGCAAAAGGAAGATTAGGTTGGGCCATAGCCCAATCCGCTTCCCTTTTCTAAGATGGAGGCTGAAGTCAGGGCCCTTTCACAAGAAGGGCTCAACTTCTGGGTTGGTGCAGGTAGATCGGCCCGATAAGCCTGGGCCCATGTCTCCAGCACACTGGTCAGGCGAGTCTCCTACTTCAACGCCAACAACTGCCGTCATCGATGGAAACTCCTGTAGAGACTCATTGGAAGTGCCGACGTCTATGGAGGGTATATTGAAGGAGACCTTGTCGACGGGAAGGTTTTTGCCCAATGGTGAGGTATAGACTGTCTTGCCGACAGTCTTTGAGTCGTATCCCACTGATATGACCCAATGGTTGTCAGCCCTTGCACTGAAGGTAGTTTTTCGTCAGTTTTTTGTTAACGATTCCTCGGTAGGGGCTCCAGGTGGTCGGGAACTTCATGAGAAGTCACGAATGCTCCCGTCGCTGACCTTTGGACAATGTTTTGACCCTTGTGATGTTAAGAACTCCATCAAGCTTTAGCACATACCTCTGATTGATGAACATGTGGCTAATAGTGGGGGTCGCTCGGGTTTTTCAAAGGAGAAGGAAGGTGAGAAGGCTCTAGTTGTTCTTGAGACTTCTAGGGGCAGGTTTCAATTGAGGATGAGGATCCAATTCCATTAAACTCTTTCCATCCCAAGGCATCGGATTAGGTTATTCAAAAAGTAGTAAACCTCAAGCATTATGTAGGGATTACTTACGAGGGCTTTGAAGATGAATCTTAACACTTCTTACTGCTATTGAAGCTGCAGGCATAAAATCCAAAGGCGCTTATTCCTCTAATCTTGACAAGGGAAGGGGGGGAAGAGAACTCAAGAGGTTGACTTGGGACATGAATGGTGATGGAAGGGAACGGAGTGCTAGTCGGGGGCATTTAAAGGGGCAGGATTTTGTGACGACCAAATATTTTTATTTCTTATTATTTTACTTAATTAATTAATTTAGTAATAAAATTTTTGATTTGAGGTGGTAAAAGAAAAGACTTGGGCTTAGAATTAAACTTTGGGAGAATGGGTTAGAGTATTGGGCCCAAGAGATGAGACAGGCGCAATAATCCCATGAAAGAGTCAACAAAGCCCATGCAAGAAGACACGTGTTACTTTAGGAGAATTTTTGTAAGTCTTCCAAGACTAGTAGGTGTGAGGAAGAAAAGAATAGTGGTTGAAGAGTTGACTAGTTGCTTTGTTGGAGGAAGGAGTGTGAAATCCCAAGATAGGTTCTTCTCATCATTGGCTACTAGGGGAGGTGTATAAGAGGGAGAGAGATCTTCCACTTTAGTTCCCTTAGGATCATACTAAATCTAGTTAAAGGACACATGTTGGATTGGTGACAAAAGATGAGAACATGGAAGTGAGGTGAGAGTGAGAGCATGTTCGGGTAATAGAAAAAGAAGAGGATGCCGAAACCCTTTGGAGTTTTTCCAAGAAACAAATCCAAGTGTGAGATTTTGAAGGGACATGTGAGATCATGGTGGATGATTAATTGAGTGAAGAAAACATCATTGGAAAGAGGTAGAGGGTGAGAAGAAGAGAAGCATGGCTCGGGTGAGGGGTTGTCGCCCACTCCAATTGGAAAATCTTGAGTTGTTTACCAAATCTAGGTGAATGGACAATTGGATTGTGTAAAGAATGATGGGACAAGCGTGTGTAAGAAGGCAAAGTTGATAGGTGGGTGATGGAACACATGAGCAGAAGGAGAAACTAAAGAGGGAGAGAATTGAGGTTTGGTTGGGAATGGGAGGGGGCCTAGCCGAATGTGCCATGCTCTTTTTCAAAGAATTGATCTTGTGATCTTGTGGAGTGACACATTGAATGATTAGGGAGTGTAAGAGGAGTGGTGTGAAAGGAATAGAAGGCTTGAAGCCCTTGGGGGGCACCTACCATAGAAAGGAGGATGGGAAGAGTTCTTCCACTCAAGTGTACCCTAGAATAGAAATGGTTGTACCCTAGTAAAGGAGGTCAATCCAAAGGTCTTTCAACCCATCAAATGTTACACCTAAGACTAGTGAAATGAGTGCCTAATACCCTATGGAGAAACTTGGCCGTGTGGCCTTAGGCATGCTCATTTCCCTTGTTTGCTTCATTTGGTCTCAAAGCACACACACAAACTCTCTACCTCTCGGCCTTAAGCTTTTCTCTCTACTACTACCATTGTCTTACTTTCTTCTACCTCCTAAATCTCAAATAACCTAAGTGTAGTGGAGTTAGAGCAAGCATCCTTGAGTGGAAGTGTTTTAAAGAGGTAAGTGAAATCTCTAATTAGTTCAAGCATAGAAACATAGAGAAGAACACACACACTACACCTATGTTCTCATTTCAAGAATCTTCTCTTCAAGTCTCCATGTTTATAGTGAATATAATGGACTATTTTATATATATTTTCATATTTAAGCTAAGCCTACTAGGATTTTTATTTTATCTTTAGCATTTCTAGTATATTTATAAGAGAATGTATTTGTATTGTTTGATCTCTTGCTTGCTTATGCTAGAATTGATTTCTTTAGTAAAATGTCATGCTTAGTTAGTATGAGTCCATGCTTAAATTCTATGATTCATTTAGGTTTAAAATTTTATTATAGTTGGTGATTTTAGCTTACTTGTAGCAAAGAAATCAACATGATATGGGTTGTGTAATGCATGCATGACTAAGGTTAAACTTGTTGAAATATTGGGTTACATAGGTTTGATTACTAGAAGAAATGCCATGTTTTTATAGTAGCAAATTCATACCTTGTTAACTTGTCATGCTACAATGGATATTTAAAAAAAATATTGGTGGATGTAGATATTTATTTGCTAAGTATGAATGAATCATGAGAAACATTATGGATAATGATGAAAAAAAATGCATGCTGGGTGAGTTAAGGTTTGAATCTTGAGCAAAATAGAAATAATGCACATATGTGATTCGGATTAGGGAACTTTTAAGGTCAAGATCTTTCATGATTTAATTATTCTCTCATGTTATGATCAAATTTAAATGTTTGGAAGGCGTAGAAACATGAAAACTAGGAGCATGTGGTGATGGGAATTTCGGTTTACTCATAGGTGATAAAGTGTGATATTTGCTCGGATAGATAGTGATTAAACTATTGAATCCATGGCCTAAAAGTTTTGATCAGCCCCCTTTTGTGAATGTAAAATTGTTTTAATAATTTTACTAAGATTTATTGAGTATGTAAAACAGAGTAGAAGGGAGAAATCCTAAGTGGTAACCAAAGAGGGTCTCGGCCCAACCATAGGGGTGGAGGCCGAGCACCCCGTTTAGCCTATTAGGCCCATTTAGGTGACTATGCATGATTGGTAAGTTGAATGATGTGATGTTTGGCTTATGAAAGAAGATGACCAACTATGCGTTCAGATTCGTCTCGGGTTATTGCATGACTAGCGTTAAGGATTTGCATGGAACATGCATACGACACGAAAATCATATTTTTGAGTCAACATGTTTTTAAAAGAAAAAAAAATTAAAGTTTTATAAGAACTCCAAAGGCTGGGACGGGGTAGTATCCCAGTAGAACTCCTTGTTCACTCAGGAGTGAGTAAAGTCTAGTGAAAATCCCTGAGTCGGCGGACCATGTATGGCCCCAAAAAGTATTCGGAGCGTGGTCGCACCTAAATCTAGTGGGTGCCCAATGACGGTGTTGGCTTTTGCCTTACCGTATAAGAATAAGGATGTAGTTGTTCGATTTGAGTAGTCACCGAGTGATGAAGAGTGTAAAGTCGTGAAACGTATTCACTTAGACTTGAATAGTCGCCCAGTGATATGGTAACTAGCAAGGAACACACGGTACTTGGGGGAACCGTGAGGTGTCTAAATAAGAATAAGAAGCCATGATGTAAAGAACGGCTTTCGAGCCCAAGATATAATATGATATGATATGATAAGTAAGTGGTGCTTAAGATAAGAAAAGATGAAAAGAATTTGAAAATGATGAATTTGAAAAGAAGTTTCAAGTGTTTTACCTCATGAATTTTATAAGCAAGTACATGAAAGAAGTTAAAGAAAATAAGTTGATGAAAGCTGACATGAGCATCAGCATGTGCATCAGTAAAGTCATGAGTCGCATAATGCATGATATATATATATATATGATTGATTGTTGCTTAACTATATGCTTGAGATGTTTTCGTTAAAATGATTATGTTCTTACTGAGATTTTTCAAAATCTCACCTTTTTTATATTCCCACTATCGTTTCTTGTTGGGGGCTGTAGTTGCAGGAGTTGATAGTGACGGAGACAGCAAAGATAGGGGAGACTCCCCAGACCCTTGATGGTCTGGTGACCTCACCCCCTTTTGATGTGGTGACCCTCGTTTTGTATGAGTGACTGGTAGAGGACATGCGACAGAGTATGCTACCGGAGCCAATGGATCGCCAGTGTGTAGGGTGCTGCTTGTCACTGGGAATTGACGGGTTCTTATTGATGGATCGCGTATATGTCTCGAAGGCAGGAAAGTGCCTTCTATTGGGTGAGTGAGTGGGCCTTACCAAGTTCCTTTTTCGTCCTGAGATGAAGGAGGTCAAGGACAAGCCTCCTTCTAGATAAAAAGTTATGGGGTCATCACTTGTTTGTTTATGCTTATTTTATGTAATTATTTTGGGCTTCTGTTGTTTTGGAAGAAAGAACAATTATGAATTATCGTTGTGTTTATATTTATAGTAATGAAATACTTTGGGATATTAGATTTATTGAGCCATGTGATGTACGCTTAGAAATGTTTGACTTTTTTTACTGCGAAAACCTTTATTCACTGTTATTATAAATATATATATGTGATACGACGAGGGGTGAACTTCCTTGTGATGCTCATCCCCGACATCTCGATTTGCGTAATCCCAAGCGTAAGCGGGAGGTGTCGACAACGGTGGTATTAGAGCAGTTAAGTTTTTGGGTAAAAATCACGAGTCCTAGGAAAAGAATCACATGGTATAGGTTATGAACTCTTAGTTATAGGCTTGAATTCCTAGAAAGAGTGGTTGGAGGATGATATCCGTATGAAATGATGACACTGTGAGTCGTGAAAATCGGAATCACAAGAGTTAGGGTAACTCATATGAAGATTCCGTGTTTTCAGGAAAATTATGGCAGGAGGAAAGCGCCATGCCCCTACCCCAAGACCTGAAGCGCCACCCAGAGGAAACATTTCAAGTCCCACAATACCAATGGCAAGAAATACGCCATTGATTACTCCGCCTCGATCCGGAGAAAGGAAGATTATGAACGCCCTGTTGGATGGTGGATAGGCGATAGCAAAGGCTATCCGCCAGATGACAGAGCTAGTTAAGAACCAAATGGAGCAGAATATATGTCATCCAAATACCGGTGGAGGGACATTAGGGTGCTCCTATGAGAAGTTTGTGGTCTATCGATACCCAAATTTCATGGGAACGGAGGGAGCCATAAAAGTGGATTGATCGATTATGGATTTGGAACGCACCTTTGAAATCAGTGGGTGCACGGAAATGCAAAAAGTACAATACGCTGATCACCTACTGCAAGGGGAGGCCGGGCTATGGTGGGATATAAAGAGGAAGCTGCAAAAACAAGAACTCAGAGAGGATGTAAGTCCCACCTGGGAACGCTTCAAGACGGAGTTTGACGATCGCTTATTTTCGAAGTCGGTCAAACAATGAAATGTTGTGGAGTTTACCATGCTGGTCCAAGGAAGCATGACAGTAGACCAGTATGCTGCAAAATTTATGGAATTGGCACGATTCGCTCCTCATTTGGTGTCAACTGAAAAAATGCGGACAAAGAAATTTCAAGATGGTCTACAGCTAAGAATTCGCAACCAAGTGGCCTGTCTGCGAATTGAAAATTTCTAGGAACTGGTGAATATGGCAGCCATCACTAAAGCAGAGCAGAAAAGTCTAATCAATCAAGCCCAGACATACAAAAAGAAAAGTTTCCCTTGTTCTTCAGGAAAGGATGCGGGCAAGAGAATGAATGTTTTTCATGCGGATAAAGGAAAAGGCAAAGTAAGCGGACCAGGAGCGCCGACATCGTCACCGCCATGCAGGACCTGTGGGCAACCACATAAAGGCGAATGTCGAGTGGCGACAAAAGCTTGCTTCCGGTGTGGTCAAGTGGGCCACATGATTCGCGACTGCCCTCAGATGACTTACAGCGGAGTTGCAACGCCTGGAGGAAAGGCGTAGATCCCCACGAAAGCAAAGGTGTATGTCATTACCCCGGAAGAGGTAAACGTGGAGGATGAGGAAGGTGTCAACACTAGAATCATTACTGATAATAATCTGACCTTACCTTAATTTAAAATATGAAATGGTTTTCCGTACAGTAACAGTAGGAAGATTTTATAGGTGAGATTATTTTAATGCGTAATGTGGTATATGCATTGTTTGACTCCGACGCGATGAGATCTTTCATTTCATATGATTGTATGTGGAAGTGTAAGTTAGATGTAGAACCTTTAGCTCAGAAGGTGTTGATGTCACTCCCAGACAGGAAAGTGATTGGATGTCAGTGGATAGTGAGGAACTGCACGTTGGAGATCACTGGCGTAAGATTGAATGCCAACTTGATAGTTTTTCACTTGTTGGGATTTGATGTAATATTGGGCATGGATTGGTTGTCCGAGCATTTCGCCAAAATCGATTGCCGCTAGAAAGAGAACATTTAAGCTGCCTGAAAAAAGAGAAGCTACGTTATGAAAGGGAGATAGTCAATTTTGTTTCCTCTATCGTGACAGCAAAAAGAATAACGAAAAGTCTAACGATAGGAGCAAAAGTGTTTCTATTAATGTCCTTGAACACATTAGAGGGTGCCAATGGTATTGAAGAGATCCCGATAGTGAAAGACTTTCCGTGAGTATTCTCGGATGATCTGCCTAGATTACCTTCAGAACGTAAAACCGAGTTTACAATTGTTTAGGAACCTACCACAGCTCTAGTTCATAAAGCACCCTACCGAATGGCGCCAACAGAGCTGAAGGAATTAAAGACGCAGATCGAGGAACTATTGGAGAAGGGGTTTATACGGCCTAGTTCATCGTCGTGGGGAGACCCAGTCTTGTTTGTGAAAAAGAAGGACAGGACGATACGGATGTGCATCAACTACAGAGAGCTTAATAAGGTCACCATCAAGAACAAATATCTGTTACCACGGATAGATGACCTATTGGATCAACAACAAGGAGTAACGGTGTTCTCTAAGATTGATCTCAAGTCAGGGTATCATCAGTTTAGAATTAAGGAAGAGGATGTACCTAAGACTGCTTTCCGAACTTGTTATGGACATTTCGAGTTCTTAGTTATGCCTTTTGGATTGAAGAATGCCCCAGCAACCTTCATGGACCTGATGAACCAGATTTTTTGACAGTATCTGGACAGTTTCGTCATGGTCTTCATTGACGATATTCTGATATACTCCCGGAACGACGAAGAGCACGAAGATCATCTAAAGATTGTGCTGAGTATTTTACAAGAGCATCAGTTGTACGCCAAACTTAGTAAGTACGAGTTTTGGCTTAGAGAGGTCAAATTTCTAGGTCACGTAATTTCAAGCAAAGTAGTGGTCGTGGATCTAGCAAAGATTGAAGTAGTGACGAAGTGACAAAGACCGATTATTGCACATGAAATATGTAGTTTCCTTGAATTGGCAGGATACTACAGAATGTTTGTAGAAGAATTTTCTAAGTTATCTAGTCCTTTGACAGCCTTGACTAAGAAAAATGCCAAGTATGTCTGGAGTGATTAGTGTGAGAAAGTTTCCAAGAACTCAAAAAGAGGTTACTTCGGCACTAGTATTAGTACTGTCATAGCCTTACAAACCGTATGTTGTATATAGCGATGTTTCGAAGATGGGTTTAGGATGCGTCTTGATGCAGGAAGGGCGAGTAGTTGCTTACACATCCCGACAGCTCAAAGATCATGAACAAAATTACCCCACTCATGATTTGGAACTAGCGACAGTAGTGTTTGCATTGAAGATCTGGAGACACTACTTGTATGGGAAATAATGCGAGATATATACAGATCACAAGAGCCTGAAGTACCTATTTAGTCAGAAGAATCTGAATATGAGGCAGAGAAGGTGGATTGAGACCATAAGCGACTTCCAGTGCAAGATCAAGTACCACCCCGGAAGGGCTAATGTAGTGGCAAACGCTTTAAGTCGAAAGGCTCAAGCGGAGGAACCGCCTATACTGACAGCTATGCGAGACATGCTGGTCAAAAATCTGCCTAGAGAAGCAATGTTGGCAGCCGCACAAGAAATTGTTTCCCTGACTGAGGATGAGATCCGAGAAGGACAACGAAAGGATGCCAAATTGGAAAAGATCCAACAACAATTGCTGGAAGGGCAAGGATCGCCCCACTTTACGATATCAGATGATGGAACACTGTATTTTGAAAAAATGACAGTGATACCGAATGATCTAGAATTGAATGAGAAGCTTATGAGGGAAGCACATTGCACCCCTTATACCGCTCATCCTGGAAGCACCAAAATGTATCAAAACTTGAAAGGAAGATTTTGGTAAGAAGGCATCAAGAAGGACATGGCTATATTCGTGGCAAAGTGTTAAGTGTGCCCACTAGTTAAAGCAGACCACCAACATCCTGCAGGAATGTTGCAACCCTTACCAATCCTTGAATGGAAATGGGAAGATGTGTCTATGGACTTCGTAGTGGGATTTTCGAGAACGCCGGCAGGAATAGAACACAATTTGGGAAATAGTTGATAGACTGACAAAGAGTGCGCATTTCTTGCCAATAGCCAATACTGATTCGATGGAGAAATTGTCACAAATTTATGTAAAAGAAATAGTTCGTTTACATGGTGTACCCAAGACAATTGTTTTAGACAGGGACCCCAGATTCACGTCTCGTTTCTGGTAGAGCCTACAAAAGATGATGGGATTTCAATTGAAATTTAGCAGTGCCTATCATCCACAGACTGACGATGAAACGGAACGGACTATTCAAACCTTAGAAGACATGTTGCGGGCTTGTGTATTAGATGCAAGTGGTGATTGGGAATGTCTCTTACCTTTAATTGAATTTACCTACAACAATAGCTTTCAAGCTACCATTCAAATGGCACCGTACGAAGCATTATATGGGAGAAAGTGTAGATCACCCCTATACTGGGATGAAGTAGGTGAAAGCAGGGTGTTAGGGCCTGAATATTTACAGAAAGTCAGAAGTCAAGTGAAAACGATACGGGAAAGAATGAAAACTGCTCAAAGTAGGCAGAAGAGCTATGCAGATCGATGTAGAAGACCATTGGACTTCGCAATTGGCGATTGGGTATATATCAAGATTTCATCGATGAAGGGAGTAGCTCGGTTCGGCAAGAAATGGAAGTTGAGTCCCCGTCACGTTGGACCCTATGAGATTCTTGAAAAAGTCGAACCGGTGGCTTATCATTTGGACTTACCTGTGAGCTTGCAAGGAGTTCACAATATGTTCCGTGTGTCATCATTAAAGAAGAGTCTTGATGAAGGACCAACGACAATCATGGACCCAAGCAGTATAAAGTTACGCCCTAATCTAACCTATGAGGAATAACCAACACGAATTGAATATCGCAAAGAGCGGGAACTGAGAAATCAAAACATTTCCTTGGTTAAAGTGTTGTGGAACAACCCAGCTTTTCAAGAAGCGACGTGGGAACGTGATGATGTTATGAGGGCCAATTATCCTCATTTGTTTGTAAATTAGTAACATGCCTATTGTCCTCTTGTTTGACCCTTGTTATGTTAAATGGATGATGATGATATATATATATGTGAATATATGAGTGTTTTATTGTTTTGCGTTTATTACTACTCGACTATGTTTTTTAAAATCATCGTGACTTGTGAAACTTTAACCAGGATATGGCTTGAAATAGGAGAAATCCGCGCATGTCAGTAGCATCGGTAGCCCAATTGAGAGAAAGAAGGGAAAATAGGCAAAAACTATTATATAGAAGGCGTGAAAGAATGAGAGTGCAAAGGCTGCAATATTTGGATCGGTGTGAAAGGTATCGTACACATATTATGAGTGTAGACTCTAATTGAGTGCATAGGTGCCGATGAGCTATGCCACATGAAGAGCGATAACCACCTAGCAGATGGTTGAGAGCAGAGAGAGAGCACTTGCATAGGATGATATGGGGTGAGGTGAGTGAACCAAGTATAGAACCCCTAAATTTTTCAGACACCTCAGATGACCGCATTAGGCAAAGGGCTCGAGAGGACACTGAAGATGAGATCATGCAGACTAAATGAAATAAGAGCGAACATGTATTATGACCTAGATGTAGACGTAGTGTTCTACTTTTCCCAAGACTCTATGACTAAAGAGGATGACGTACCCACATACTCGTCGTCAGATGAATCCACTGCCACTAGTACCAGAGGTATAATGTTTTAATTGATTGATGGCCATATCATTGCATAAACGATTTCGGAAACGAAATCTTCTTTATAGTGGGGGAGGATGTGACCACCAGAGATTTTCATTTATTATTATTTTACTTAATTAATTAATTTATTAATAAATTGTTGATTTGAGATGGTAAGGAAAAGGCTTAGACTTAGAACTAAGCTTTTGGAGTATGGATTAGAGTATTGAGCCCAAGAGATGAGACAAGCCTAATAAGCCCATGAAAGAGTCAACCAAGCCTATGCAAGAAGACACATGTCACTTTAGGATAATTTTTGTAAGTCTTCCAAGACTAGTAGGTGTGAGGAAGAAAAGAATAGTGGTTGAAGAGTTGACTAATTGCTTTGTTGCAGGAAGGAGTGTGAAATCACAAGATAGGTTCTTCTCATCATTAGCTACTAGGGAAGGCATGTAAAAGGGAGAGAAATCTTCCACTTTAGTTCCTTTAGGATCATACTAATTCTAGTTAAAGGACACATGTTGAATTGGTGACAAAAGATGAGAACATGGAAGTGAGGTGAGAGTGAGAGCATGTTTGGGAAATAGAAAAAGAAGAGGATGCCGAAATCCTTTGAGGTTTTTCCAAGAAACAAATCCAAGTGTGAGATTTTGAAGGGACATGTGAGAGCATGGTTAATGATTGATTGAGTGAAGGAAGCATCACTGGAAAGAGGGAAGGGTGAGAAGAAGAGAAGCATGGCTCGGGTGAGGGGTTGTCGCCCACTCCAATTGGAAAATCTTGATTTGTTTACTAAATCTAGGTGAAGGGACAATTAGATTGTGTAAGGGATGATGAGACAAGTGTGTATAAGAAAGCAAGGTTGATAGGTGGGTGATGGAACATGTGAGAAGAAGGAGAAACTAAAAAGGAAGAGAATTGAGGTTTGGTTGGGAATGGGAGGGGGCCTAGCCGAATGTGGCATGCTCTTTTCCCAAGAATTGATCTTGTGATCTTGTGGAGTGACACATAGAATGATTAAGGAGTGTAAGATGAGTGGTGTGAAAGAAATAGAAGGCTTGAAGCCCTTGGTGGGCGCTAACCGTAGAAAGGATGCTGGGAAGAGTTCTTCTACTCAAGTGCACCCTAGAATAGGAATGGTTGTACCCTAGTGATGGAGGTCAATCCAAAGGTCTTTCAACCCATCAAATGTCACACCTAATACTAGTAAAATGAGTGCCTAATACACTAAGGAGAAACTTGGCCGTGTGGCCTTAGGCATGCTCATTTCCCTTGCTTGCTTCATTTGGTCTCAAAGCACACACACAAGCTCCCTACCTTTTAGCTTTAAGCTTTTCTCTCTACTCCCACCATTGTCTTACTTTCTTCTACCTTCTTAATATCAAATAACCTAAGTGTAGTAGAGTTAGAGCAAACATCCTTGAGTGGAAGTGCTTTTGAAGAGGTAAGTGAAATCTCTAGTTAGTTCAAGCATAGTAACCTAGATAAGAACACACACACACTACACCTATGTTCTCATTTCAAGAATCTTCTCCTCAAGCCTCCATGTTTATAGTGAATATAATGGACTATTTTATATATTTTTTCAGATAGAAGCTAAGCTTACTAGGAGTATTGTAAGTACATTCTTATTTTACCTTTAGCATTTCTAATATATTTATAAAAGAATGTGTTTGTATTGTTTGATCTCTTGCTTGCTTATGCTAGAATTGATTTGTTTAGTAAAATGCCATGCTTAGTTAGTATGAGTCCATGATTAAATTTGTTTCCCAGATGATTAATACAAGAGGGGGGTGAATTAGATTATATTAAAAAATTAATACTTATAAACCAAATATACAATATAAAATATAACTAAAATATAAAGCAGCAAGAAATATAAAAAGTAAGGATAAGAAAAAGCAAACTCAATATATTTATGAGGTTCAATCCCACTGCCTACGTCCTCGCCTCAAGCTACCCCTTGAGAATCCCAAATTCACTATTCAATCTCTTTCAGGTGGAGATAGAAACCTACTACACCTTTGAGCAACACCACTACAAAGAATTCGTGTAGAACACCCTCTACACTTGCAATCACCTCACACTTAGTGATTCAACTATTTCATGTATAGAACACCTTCTACACACACAAGGGTTATACGCACCCTCTTACAAATACAAAAGTTGATAATGGGTAGGTTATTAGAATACACTTCTCAATAAGTGAGATAAAAGCAATACAGTGCAATCTATATCTCTCTTACAATGAATAAGGATTAAGGCACAAAACTTAGAGAAGAGAGAATAAGAGCTTTGAAAGAATGATACAAAACTTAGCAATTGATGTGTAAGCTCTTGTTGTGATTTTTGCAAAATTCAAGTGGGCTATTTATAGGCAAATGGGTCTTCATATTCAAATTTGAAAAGATTCACATGTCAAATAAGATCACTATTCACTTTTCAAAAAATTCAAATAAAAAATCTCATTTTTATATTTATCAAAAACAACTCCATTCATTTTTCAAAAAAATCAAATCAAATCTTTTACTTTTCATACATGACAAAATGAACATGATTTATTTTTCAAATCAAATTATCTTCTTTTTGCATATGTCAAAAAAATACACAACCACTTTTCAAGATTTTCAAACAAATCATCTATCTTTTGCATTTGTCAAAAAAAAAAAAACACACAAACACCCTTCAAGATTTTCAAACAAATCATCTATTTTTTGCATTTGTATAAAAAAAAAACATATAACTACCCTTCAAAATTTTCAAACAACATATGCACATGTTAAAGATGATAATCAATCATTTTACAAATTCAAATCTTTATGCATACGTGAGAAAATAATAATAATTTTCGAAATTAAATATTTTAATAAAGTTATGCAAATGTAAAAAATACAATTTGATACTTTATGAAAAAATAATAATTTTGAACCTTAATCCAATTTCAAATTTTAAGAGATATATAAAATTACTCTATGAGCATCATTTGTAGATTGATCTCTTTCTTGCTCATGCTTGATTTTTTGATGTGTTTAGCTCCCTTCATGCATAGACAACTTGAGTTTAAGTCTTAAATATTATTTGTTATCATCAAAATCTATACGTAGATACGAGACTTGAAACCTTGGGTTCAACAATCTCCCACTTTTTGATGATGACAAATACTTAGTAGAAATCTGCGACCTGCAGTAATACTTAAGCTTTTCCTGAAAATATGTGTTAGTTTTTCAAGAAAAATATAAACATGATTCTAGCATATATAACAGGATAGTATAATACTAGTATAAGACTTCTCCCCCTTTTGGCATCATCAAAAAGGAATTTCAATTGGTTTCAGTAAGATTTTTTTCTGTAATAACCAATAACTAAATAAAATGGTGCGTTTAGTAGAAACTGTAGAGTGTTGAATAATCAGAGTCACCCGTATTCGACAAAAACTGCAAAGGCTGGGGGCCTAACTCTGCCAATTCGGTGCGGAAAGAGTTTTAAATCCGCTTGATATTATTGACAAACAAGATTTTATAAAAATTTGAAAGCTTTCGAGTTGTTGTTTAAAAGACCCTTTTTACCCATCGAATACTCATAAGAAAAATCTCACATTGCTCATTGATAAAGTATCTGTTTATCTAAAATGACAGAATGGCGGAGAAAATTTCTTCTGATAATCTTCCAGATTTGAACTAAGAACCGTCTCAACTAGTCATTTTATCTCCTGATA
Organism: Platycarya strobilacea; assembly: GCA_036898215.1. Classification (NCBI taxonomy): domain Eukaryota; kingdom Viridiplantae; phylum Streptophyta; class Magnoliopsida; order Fagales; family Juglandaceae; genus Platycarya; species Platycarya strobilacea. The sequence goes on along the minus strand of CM072555.1, from coordinate 18,522,778 downwards.
CTGTCAATACCATGATAGAAACAGAGATGCATTATTTTGGTATGACTGATTCTGAGGCTGTTGCAGCATCAAGAACTCTCAACGCTCAATATGCTGCCTCTGTTACGACTATGTCTCAGAAATTACTAGCGAGGGCAAATGAGATTGATCGACTTAACAATCAAATATCTGTTCTACATCAAAAACTTGCAAATAAAGGTAGAAAGAATAAGAGGTTAAAGTAAGAAAATAAAGATTTGACAGAATTAGCTCGTATTCTGAAATTTCGAATAGAGGAATCGGAACGAGTGAGAGTTCAAGCACAGAGTCAACATCAACAGATAATGGCAGCGTTTCATGAGAGAAATGGAGACAATTGTAATTAATCTCGCTGACTTAATTCGGTAACTTTTGACAATATGCATCCGGAATATCTTGTAAGTTTATCTAAGTAAGATTTGAAAAGATGACAGTTTGTCTTGTATTTATTTCCATCTTTATAAAAGCAATCCTTAATTTTATCTAATTCGCATCAAATCTTCTTCTCATCTTTGTAGTTCATCTTCATTCTCACTCTACAAAATTTCAATGGCTCATCAATTTTCCTTCAGTGCTTCTCGTGATCAATCTATTTTTGCATCTGTCGTAGGTGCCATGAAACAGCAAGAGATTGATTTGGCTAATAAATCAAATCATGACACCATTTATGAGCTTGTGGGTCTCAGGACTCGATACTCATCTTCCATTGTTGTTTTTTCCGCTCGGTTACAGTCCAAAACTCGCGAAATTGAGAAGTTTAGCGAAACGGTCTCTGTACTTCAACGACTTGTTTATGAGTCAAACAAAAAAATAGTAGAATTAAAGTAATAGAATAAGAATTTAAAATCTTTACTTGCCTCTTCATTTCGATTACCTAATCCTTTAAACAAGGATGGCATAATGATTTATGAGGAACAATTGCATTTGAATGATGAGGATAAACGTCTCAAGTTTCTGTAAGTCATTTGAGCTAATGGAATAAAAGTATCTAGTAGATATTCATGGCATGTATCATTCCTATTTCTCTTCTAATAATGCATAGTCTATCTTCTGGTAGGGGTTTTGTGAAAATGGCTGCCAATTGATCGTGTGTGCTTGTGAATTCTAGTACAATATCACATTTCTGCACATGATCTCTAAAAGAATGATATCTAATTTCAATATGTTTGGTCCTAGAATGTTGTATTGGATTCTTTGAAAGATTTATAGCACTAGTATTATCACATTTAATAGGAATATGATTGTACATAAGTTTAAAATCCACAAGTTGTTGCTTCATATAAAGAACTTGAGCACAACAACTACCTGCAGCAACATACTCTGCCTCAGCAGTAGATAAAGCAACAGAATTTTACTTTTTACTAAACCATAAAACAAGTGCATGACCTAAGAAATGACATGTTCCACTAGTACTTGTTTGATCAACTTTGCAACCACCATAATCCACATCTGAATAATTAATAAGATCGAAAGAAGTGTGTTTAGGATACCATAACCCTAGGTCAATGATACCGGCAAGATATCTAAAACTACGCTTGACTGCAATAAAATGAGATTACTTTGGAGATGATTGAAAACGTGCACATAAACATACACTGAATATAATATCAAGTCTACTAGCTGTCAAATATAATAAACTACCAATCATACCTCGCTATACCTTTAAATCAACTGGCTTACCGCTTTCATCTTTATCAAACTTAGTGGTTGGACTCATTGGTCTTCCAATTACCTTCGCACCTTCCATCGCAAACTTTTTGAATAACTTTTTGATATATTTTGACTGATTAATAAATGTTTCACTTTTTACTTGATTGATTTGCAATTCAAGAAAGAAATTAAGTTCTCCCATCATACTCATTTCAAATTCTTTCTGCATGCTTTTAGCAAAATCTTGGCACATATTATTATTAGTAGTACCAAATATTATATCATCAACATAAATTTGAAGTAGAAGAATATCATTCTGTTCATATTTGATGAAAAGAGTTGTATCGATCTTTCCTATTGAAAAATCTTTTTCAATTAAAAAACCACTAAACCTTTTATTCCAAGCTCTAGGAGCTTATTTGAGTCCATATAAAACTTTCGTGAGCTTGAAAACATGATTAGGAGAAATATAATTTTCAAAACCTGGAGGTTGTTCAACATATACCTCTTCATTTATAAAACCATTTAAGAAAACACTTTTAACATCCATTTGAAAAATTTTGAAATTTTTATAACATGCATATGTAAGTAACATTCGAATAGTTTCTAATCTTGCGACAGGTACATACGTTTCATCATAATCGATTCCTTCCTCTTGATTGAAACATTGAGCTACAAGTAGAGTCTTGTTTCTAGTAATGATGTCAGACTCATTTTTCTTATTTCTAAAAACCTATTTTGTTCTAATAACGATATGATGTTTGAGTCTAGGAACAAGTGTCCATACATTATTTCTTTCAAATTGATTTAGCTCTTCTTGCATAGCTAGAATCTATGATTCATCAATAAGTGCTTCATCAATATTTTTGGGATTCAATTTGAGATAGAAAAGTAGTGTGATTACAAATATTTTTAAGAGATGATCGAGTACTTACACCTCGTGAAAGTTCTCCTAGAATTTGTTCCACTATTTGGTTGCATTTTGCACTAAGCCTTGATGATCTTTCCTGATGTCTCCATGTTGGATTTCTTCCATTGTATTCTCTTTGTTGAGATGAGACTAATTGTGTTATTTGTACCTTCTGATTCTTCATCAATAGATTTCTTGGAAAATAAAGGATTGGATTCATCAAATACTTCATGCATAGATTCTTGTACAGTCAAAGTCTTTTTATTGAATACTCTATAAGCTTTACTATTTGTTGAATACCCAAGAAAGATACTTTCATCAGATTTTACAACAAACTTTCATAAATTATTTCTACCATTGAGTGTATAATATTTACATCCAAATACATGAAAATAATCAATGTTGGACTTTTTATCATTCCAAAGCTCGTAAGGGATTTTATCTAAGTTAGACCTTAATATAACTCTATTTATAATATAACATGCAGTATTACTGTTTTGGCCCAAAAATAATTAGGTAAACTATTCTCATCAAGCATTGTTCTTACCATTTCTTGAAGAGATATATTCTTCCTCTCTACTACCTCATTTTGTTGAGGAGTTCGAAGAGCAAAGAAATTATGTAGAAAACAATTTTCATCACAAAAAGACTCAATATCTTTATTGACAAACTATTTCCTCCTGTTACTTCGGATGTTTGAAATAGTATAGCCCTTTTCATTATGAATTCTCTTGCATAACTTGGTAAAGGCATTATATATCTTATCTTTATGAGCGAGAAAGATGACCCAAGTATATCTAAAGAAATCATCAATAATAACAAATGCATAATATTTTCCTCCCAGACTCACAACTCTGTTTGATCCAAAAAGGTCCATGTGTATTAGTTGCAATGGTTTAGTAGTGGAAATATGTTTCTTAGTTTTGAAAGAAATTTTTGTTTTTTTACCAAAGTGGCATGCATCACAGATTTTGTCTTTAAAAAAGTTCACTTTTGGCAAACCTCTCATAAGATCATTTTTTGAAAGTTTAGAAATAAGTTTCATGTTTGCATGACCTAACCTTTTATACCATAACCAACTATTTTCATGTTGAGCTGATAAACAAATAGCACCTTGTGAGGCAATTTCTTCAAATTCAATTGTATAAACATTATTGTTTCTAAGAACAATAAAACAAATATTGCAATCATGATTATTCAAAATAATGCACTTATCATTTTTGAAAGTAATTGTAAATCCTTTATCACATAATTGACTTATACTCAAAAGATTATGTTTTAAACTATCAACAAGTAGAACATCTTCAATTATGAGAGAATACTTCTTACCAACTTTACATATTCCTATGATATTCCCTTTTAAATTGTCTCCAAATGTCACGTATCCTTCTTCTTTAAAAGTGAGGTCAATGAATTTAGTTTTGTCTCCTGTCATGTGTCTTGAGCATCCACTGTCTAAAAACCATTTACTTTTACTTATGGACGACTTCATGCATACTGTAAAAGCAATTAAAATAATTTTTCTTGGTACCCAAGTTCTTTGGTCCTTTATTTATTAGTATTAAAAGAAACAAAATTTTTTGGTACTCATATAGCCCTAATAGTCATTATATGTCTTCTTCTAATAGAACAAGCATAATAATTATGACCATTTTTATTGCAAAAGTTACAAATAACATGTGACATATTTGAAAATTTTGAATGATATTATTTTTCTTTAAAAAAATTATTCTTATGAAAAGAATTTTGAAAATCTGATTTTGATTTAGTTGGTTTATCAAAAAAAGTGTTATAGGGTTTGAGTTTTTCTTTTAGCATGTATCCCAAACCTATATTATCAAAAATACATCTTTGACTACCAAGAAGTTTTTCAAACTTTCTTTTTCTATTTGTAAAGTTTTCAATAATCTTTTCTAAATCAGTCACTTTCTTTTTCAACTCATCATTTTCATTTTTTGAAACTATATTTTCTTTTCTTAAAACATCAATTTCATTTGTCAAAGAAGAATTTTTCTTTTTCAAAACGGTATACTTGATACCCAATTTTTCAAGTTCTTCATATACCTCTTCCAAAACATTTTACAACTCTTCAGAAGAAGGATTTTCAATATTTTCAGAATTTGTTACCTTAAAATCATTTTTAGCCATGAGACAAAAATTTGCAGATTCTTCATTGCTTGCGTCGCTGCCTGAGCTACTTGAATCATCATCCCATATAGCTTTTATTGCTTTCTTATCTTTGTATCAATCTTTCTTTAGCAGGGGACAATCTGTTTTAATATGTCCAGGTTTTTTTACATTTATAACAAATTAATGAATAATTTTTACCTGTATTTTTGTTGGAAAACTTTTTGAAAGATTTCCTTGGATGAGTTTTATTTTTCTTTAAGAATCTCTGAAATCTTCTTGTGATCATCGCAATTTCTTCATCTTTGTTATCTCTTTCCTCGTCTTCATCGCTTTCACTTTTATGGAGAACAGTTTTGAGTGCCAAACTATTCTTTTCCTTTTCTTTTCTTCTTCTCCTCTTTTCAATGTATACTCGTGGATAATAAGTGATCCAATGAGTTCATTTACTTCAAGTTTTTTAAGATCTTTAGCTTCAAGAATCACCGTCACTTTTGATTCTCAACGTTTTGGCAGAGAGTTGAGAATTTTTCTTATTATTTCCAAATTAGAATAAACTTTTCCAAAAACTATCAAACTATTTATAATATTAGTAAAATGAGTATACATAGAGTAGATAGATTCACCATCAATCATTTTAAACATTTCATATTCATGCGTAAGAATATAAATTTTTAATTTTTTGACTTGCGAAATTCTTTCATAAGTTATTTTCAAACTATCCCAAATTTTCTTTGCTGTCTTGCAAGTCATTATTCTGTTAAATTCATTGTCATTGAGAGCATTATACAGTAAATTCATAGCCATTACATTCACTGTATAAAATCTATCATCTTCACGATCAAACACTTTTTCTTCCTTGTTGACCTTTACTCCATTAATAATTTTTGTTGGAATATAAGGTCCATTTACAATACATTTTCAGATTTCTCGACCTTAAGACTGAAGAAATATTCTCATTTCAGCTTTTCAAAAAATATAATTGTCTCCACAAAATAGCGGAGGCCGACTACTGGATTGACTTTCAGCGAATGTAGCTGTAATGTTAGTCATATAATCTTAACTCAATAGATAATTAATCTTATAATAGAGCCCTTGTTCTGATACCATTTGTTATCCAGATGACTAACACAAGAAGGGGGTGAATTGAGTTATATTAAAAAATTAATACTTATAAACCAAATATACAATATAAAATATAACCAGAATATAAAACAGCAAGAAATATAAAGAGTAAGGGTAAGAAGAAGCAAACTCAGTATTTTAACGAGGTTCAGCCCCACTGCCTACGTTCTCGCCATCATCTATCTTTTGTATTTGTCAAAAAAACACACAACCACCCTTCAATATTTTCAAACAACACATGCACATGTTAAAAATGACAATCAACCATGTTACAAATTCAAATCTTTATGCATATGTGAAAAAATAATAATAATTTTCGAAAATAAATATTTTAATAAAGTTATGCAAATTTAAAAAATACAATTTGATATTTTATGAGAAAATAATAATTTTGAACCTCAATCCAATTTCAAAATTTAAAAGATGTACAAAATTACTCTATGAGCATCATTTGTATATTGATCTCTTTCTTACTCATGCTTGATTTCTTGATGTGTTTAGTTCCCTTCATGCGTAGACAACTTGAGTTTGAGTTTTAAATATTATTTGTTATCATCAAAATCTATACGTAGATACGAGACTTAAAACTTTGAGTTCAACAAAATTCTATAATTCATTTAGGTTTAAAATTTTATTATAGTTGATGGTTTTAGCTTACTTGTGGCAAAGAAATCAACATGATATGGGTTGTATAATGCATGCATGACTAAGGTTAAACTTGTTGAAATATTGGGTTACATAGGTTTGATTACTAGAAGAAATGCCATGTTTTTATTGTAGCAAATTCATACCTTGTTAACTTGTCATGCTAGAATGGATATTTAAAAAAAATATTGGTGGATGTAGATATTTTTTTTCTAAGTATGAATGAATCATGAGAAACATAATGGATAATGATGAAAAAAAATCCATGCTTGGTGAGTTAAGGTTAGAATCTTGAGCAAAATGGAAATCATGCACATATGCGATTCGGATTGGGGAACTTTTAGGGTCAAGATCTTCCATGATTTAGTTATTCTCTCATGTTATGATCAAGTTTAAATGTTTGGAAGGCGTAGAAACATGAAAACTAGGAGCATGTGGTGATGGGAATTTTGATTTATTCAGGTGTAAAGTGTGCTATTTGCTCGGATAGATAGTGATTAAACTATTAAATCCATAGCCTAAAAGTTTCGGTCATCCCCCTTTTGTGAAGGTAAAATTTTTTTAATAGTTTTACTAAGATTTATTAAGTATGTAAAAGAGAGTAGAAGGAAGATATCCTAGGTGGTAACCAAAGAGGGTCTCGGCCCAACCATAGGGATGGAGGCCGAGCACCCCATTTAGCCTATTAGGCCCATTTAGGTGGCTATGTATGATTGGTAAGTTGAATTATATGATGTTTGGGTTATGAAAGAAGATGGCTAACTATGCACTCGGGTTCATCTCGGGTTTGCATGACTAGCGTTAAGGGTTTGCATGTTCCATGCATACGAAACGAAAATCATATATTTTGAGTCAACATGTTTCTAAAAGAAAAGAAAAGAATTAAAGTTTTATAAAAACCCCAAAGGCTGAGACGGGGTAGTGCCCCAATGGAACTTCCTGTTCACTCAGGAATGAGTAAAGTCGAGTGAAAACCTCTGAGTTGACGGAGAACAGTCGGCGGACCATGTATGACTCCAAAAGGTGTCCGAAACGTGGTCGCACCTAAAACTAGTGGATGCCTAATGGCAGTGTTGGCTTTGGCCTTACCGTATAAGAATAAGAATGTAATCGCTCGATTTGAGTAATCACCAAGTGATGAAAAGCGTAAAATCGCAAAACGTATTCACTTAGGCTTGAGTGGTTTCCCAATGATACGGTAACTAGCAGAGAACATATGGTGTTTAGGGGAGCTATGAGGTGGCCAAATAAAAAGAAGAAGTCATGATGTAAAGAAGGATTTTCGAGCCCAATATATGATATGATATGATATGATAAGTAAGTAGCGCCTAAGATAAGAAAATATAAAAAGATTTTCAAAATTATGAATTTGAAAAGAAGTTTCAAGTGTTTTACCTCATGAATTTTACAAGCAAGTACATGAAAGAAGTTAAAGAAAATAAGTTGATGAAAGCTGACATGAGCATGAGCATGTGCATCAGTAAAGTCATGAGTCGCATAATGCATGATATATATATGATTGATTGTTATTCGCTTAACTATATGTTTGAGATGCTCTCGTTGAAATGATTATGTACTTACTGAAATTTTTCGAAATCTCACCATTTTATATCCCACTATCGTTCCTTGTTGGGGGACGATAGAAATAGTTACAGGAGTTGATGGCGACGGAAACAGCGAAGATCAGGGAGACTCCCCAAACCCCTGATGGTCTGGTGATCTCACCCCTTTTTGATGTGCTGACCCCCGTTTTGTATGAGCGACTGATAGAAGACATGCGACAGAGTATGCTGGCGAAGCTAGTGGATCGCCAGTGTGTAGGGTGCTGCTTGTCACTAGGAATTGATGGGTCCTTATTCATGGATCGCATCTATGTCTCGAAGGTATGAAAGTGCCTTCTATAGGGTGAGTGAGTGGGCCTTACCAAGTTCCTTTTTAGTCCTGAGATGAAGGAGATCAAGGACGAGCCTCCTTCTAGATAAAAAGTTATGGGGTCATCACTTGTTTGTTTATGCTTATTTTATGTAAGTATTTTGGACTTCCGTTGTTTTGGAAGAAAGAACAATTATGAATTATCATTGTATTTATATTTATAGTAATGAAATACTTTGGGATATTAGATTTATTGAGTCATGTGATGTACGCTTAGAAATATTTGACTTTTTTCCGCTGCAAAAATTTTTATTCACTGTTATTATAAAAAATATATATATGCGATACGACGAGGGGTGAACTTCCTTGTGATGCTCATCTCCGACGTCTCAATTTGCATATGATCCCAAGAGCAAGTGGGGGCGTCAACAAGTTTGACCGTTAATTTATGAAACCAAAGATAATCTCATGGAACGCAAAGGGGCTAAACGAACTCGTGGCAAGGATATCTATGTTTACAAGAGACCAAACTAGAACTAATAACAAGGGAAACAATTCATAGTTTGTGGGGTGGACATCATGTTGGGTGGTCTTATTTTCCTTCTAAAGGAATGATGAGTGCACAAAAATGCACTCTAAATACTCTATTTAAATACTAAAAGAAATGAGAAAACAATGGATATAACTCTTGTTATTAATGATCATTTATCTTGAGATAGATATAAGCATGATTTAATATATTGATGAGAATATAAAATGCCATATTTTCCTCTCTTAATGTTTAATACTTTATTCTTATTTGATGCCTAAATATACTCATTATTCTTATATTTTGATTTAGGACACAAATAGAGGCATTAGGAGCAAATGAAGATAATTGCAGAATTTTAGACAGTTCTGACATCTTTTCGTAATATGGGCATAACTCTCTCATCCAATCTTCGATTGAGCTGATTCAAGATGATCTAGAACCGCAAGAGAAATATCTATAACTTTTATATTTTATATTTGAAAAGATATCCACTCAATCTAAGACACAATCGACCATCTAGTGGACGCACCTGCACTTGACGTTCCTGGATATTTTTCAGCCACTTGCATCAAATCCAAATGTCATCATAATATTTTCTAGCAAGCACTCCTTCACCAACTTGTAAATTCAATGATCAATTCAGATACAAGATGAAGTGCACTCAAGTTTCTTCAAGACAAATTATTTGACGACAAGATATTAAGTCATACAAGGCAACTAATAGATAGAGAAGCAAAATTGAAACACTCAACCTACAAGCAAAATCCAGCTCATGCATAGTGGGAAAACAAATGATCAAAATGACAACTCACAAATCACTTGGATTCAAGAATGACACATGACAAAACAAGTTGAAATTGTGATGATTTTGTCATGACAACTTGCATGAAGGATGCTTATAAATAGAAGGGAGGGGTGTGTGTTCTAAGACCATGCTTAGTGTGCTTCGATGCCTTGGAAGATCATTGTTTTTGAGAGCTTGAGAAAAGAAAAGAAAAACCAAAGAAGAGAGAAGAAAATAATGGTTGGCTCTTCCATGTTATCCCTTAGAGAATTTTTGTTGCATATTTTCAATATGTGTAACTAATTTTCTAGTAGAGCTAGGGATGAATTTGTATATATGATGGTATTTGTAATTGTTTTTTATTCATATATGTGTTCTTCAAATATTAAACTCTTTTGTTTAGTCATTCAAAATTTATTATAAATGTTTTCGTCACCAAATAATCTTAGAATTTATTTCATTTATAGATTCAGTCATGCTTTTTCTATTAAATGCAATAATCCTTTGATTATGTTTGGTTCAATTGGTTATCTATTTTAATTTAATTCTCTGCTGCAATATTGCTCTATGAGTATATTGTCGACGTTGAATTTCTTTAATATCGATAACAATTCCTGTTATTATATTGTGACGAATGATTTTTTGAAAGATTACATTTGATTTAAATCTGGTTATTAATGTTTTATTTTTCGATTGAAAATTTGGACATAGAATTTTCAATTGAGTTATTAATGAATCGAAAATAATTAAAATACCAATTATATACAAAGGATTCCCGATGCTTTACTTTTCGCACTCATCTAAATCTTTTTGTTAATTTCGTTACTGTTCTTCAATTTCTCAATCCATCTCCCTGTGGAATCGACACCCCAAAGCTATACTGCAAACGACCACGTTATTCTTTGGACGTAATCAAATTTTGGCGCCGTTACCGGGGAGACGGTAGAAGAATTTGTAGTTTTTTTAGTAGTTTGTAAAAAAAAAAAAAAAAAAAAAGAGCGGTAGCTTCGTTCATTTTCTTTTTAGCTTTCTGCATCTTTATTTTATTTTACTTTTCTTTTCGTAATTATTTTTTTTCAGTATTACGCTTTTCTTTACTTTGCATGAGCAGGTACAGAGACGCTTTTGGACGGTTTGCTAATAGACCCGTGCTAGAATCAGATTCAGAATCTAATTTTTCTAATTGCTTATTTGATAATTCTTCCAATTCTGACGCGATGAGTGAACACGTGGACCAACCTGTTAGAACCCTCCAAGATTATCTTCATCCCGCACGAACAACCACACCATCCTGTATTATGTTCTCACCTAATGTTCGTAATGTAGATTTTAAAACGGGAATGATACAATTACTTCCGACTTTCCATGGTCTAGAAAATGAAAACCCCTATGTTCATATTAGGGAATTTGAGGAAGTAGTTGCAACATTTCACAGTCAAAATACCACTGACGAAACGGTAAGGCTAAAGTTCTTTCCTTTTTCTTTGAAAGATAAAGCTAAGAGTTGGTTGTACTCACTAAGACCATGGTCTATTGGAACATGGAGTGAGATGACTCAAGTGTTTTTCAATAAATATTTTCCCCAACATAAGACTAATGCTTTAAAAAGACAAATCTCTACCTTTGCACAAAAGGATAGTGAGACTTTGTACCAGTCTTGGGAAAGATTTAAAGAATTACTGAGTATGTATCCCCACCATGGATATGAGAATTGGCGCTTAGTGAGTTATTTCTATGAAGGCCTTACGCCCAGGGAACGTCAATTCGTGGAAATGATGTGCAATGGAGAATTTTTACAAAAAAATCCCGATGAGGCCATAGAGTACCTCAATGAGCTTGCTGACAAAGCTCATACTTGGACTGGACCTAGTGCTACTGATAGCACAAACAGGTCACGACCTACAGGAAACTTGAGTGGTGGTATTTACCATCTAAGGGAGGAGGATAACCTTAAGGCTAAGGTTGAAATGCTCACCAGAGAATTAGAGTTATTGAAAACTAAAAACTCAAAACCAACACACATGGCTAATCATGCAGAATCTTTTGGGCCATGTGTTGTCTGTGGTGGGATAGATCATCATTCCCAAGAGTGTCCTACACATACTAACATAAATGGTATGTATGAGGAACAAAGTAATGCTCTAGGTATGTACAAAAAGTCCTTCACACCTTACTCTGAAACCTACAACCTAGGATGACGTAATCATCCCAACTTCAGCTGGAAGTCTGAAAACTAGCAGCCTGCACAACTCTCTAGATCATATCCTGCACCATACCATGCACCTCAATCTTCTAGAAATTCTTTAGAAGATACTTTGCATACTTTTATTGAAATACAGGGTAAGACGAATCAAAAATTTGAATCTTTGATTATGCAGGTTGTCGAAGAAAATAAGGAAATCAAGAGCCAGGTGTCTAAAATAATGAGTTCATTGACTATGAATGAGAAAGGTAAGTTTCCTTCCCAAACTCAATCTGTACCTCATGGTCAACATATGGCACAAGGAGATCTGAATGACGTAAACGCCATTGTGACACGAAGTGGTAAGTCCTAAGCTTCCCAAAGAACTTGAGGTAACAAAACCTGAGGAACCTGCGGTAACAAAAAATCCTGGTAAGGTACCTTTTCCTCAAGCATTAAAGTCAAGCAAACAAACTCTAGATCATAACAATGATATTTTGGAAAATCTTAGACAGGTAAAAATTAATCTTCCTCTTTTGCATGTAATTAAACAAGTTCCTACTTACGCAAAAATTCTCAAAGATTTGTGTACAGTTAAGAGGAAGCATTATGTGAAGAAGACTGCATTCTTGACAGAGCAAGTTAGTGCTCTAATTGAACAGCGGATTCCCCCTAAGTACAAGGATCCTGGATGTCCAACCATCACATGCAACATTGGCAATCATGAGCTTGGACAGGCCTTGCTAGATTTAGGGGCTAGTGTAAATTTGATGCCATATTCTATTTATTTGCAATTAGGATTGGGAGAAATCAAACCAACTTCTGTGGTATTGCAATTGGCTGATCGTTCAGTCAGAGCACCACGGGGTGTGGTAGAGGATGTTTTAATTCAAGTTGACAAATTTTACTATCCTGTTGATTTCTTAATTCTAGACACTAGTTCTGCTCTAGAAACCACCTCTAAAATTCCATTAATTTTAGGTAGACCTTTTCTTGCTACTTCTAATGCTCTTATCAATTGCAGAAATGGATTGATGAAACTCTCTTTTGGCAATATGACTCTTGAGGTAAATATTTTTCATATTGCAAAACAGCCAAAAGAGGATGTCGAGTGTCATCAGACATACATGATTGACTCACTTATAGAAAGGGATGTTCTTACAACTCATGACTCAGATCCCCTTGAATACTTTATTGTTAATTCTGAATTTAATCCTATAAGTGATTCATTTGATGTAGTTGACATTTGTGCTATTTTTTACAGAACTCATGATTATAGCACACAGGCATGGCAACCAAAGTTTGAGAAGTTGCCTGAAAAAAGAGAAAGACAGATTCTTTCAAGTAGGGAAGCACCTAAAGTTGAATTAAAATCCCTACCTAAGGGTTTAAAGCATGTTTTCCTTGGTCCAGGTGATACTTTTCCTGTTATTATTTCATCTGAATTATCTGAGTCCCAAGGTGAGAAATTAATTCAGATTTTATGCAAATATAAATCAACCCTAGGATGGAGTATTGCTGATATAAAAGGCATTAGTCCCCTAATATGTACTCATAAAATAAATTTAGAGGAAGGAACTAATCCTCGAAGAGACCCCCAGCGTAGACTTAATCCCACAATGAAAGAAGTTGTGAAAAATGAAGTATTGAAACTATTAGATGAAGGAATGATATATCTTATTGCTGATAGTAAATGGGTAAGTCCTACGCAGGTTGTTCCTAAAAAGTCAGGAGTAACTGTGATAAAAAATGACCATGGAGAGTTAGTCCCTACAAAACTGGTGACTGGTTGGCGGATGTGCATTGATTACAGAAAATTAAATGCCGCCACACGAAAAGACCATTTTTCGCTTCCTTTTATTGATCAAATTCTTGAGCGGGTGGCTGGTCATCCTTTTTATTGCTTTCTGGATGGTTATTCTGTTTAGTATCAAATTGAAGTTGCATTAGAAGATCAGGATAAAACTACTTTTACTTGTCATTTCGGTACTTATACTTTCCGCAGAATGCCATTTGGACTGTGTAATGCTCCAGCTACTTTTCAACGTTGCATGATGAGTATTTTTAGTGATATGGTTGAAAAGTGTATGGAAGTTTTTATGGATGACTTGACTGTTTTTGGATCTTCTTTTGATGCATGTTTAATGAGTTTAGAAAGAGTACTGACTCGTTGTGAAGAAAAAGAATTGGTTTTAAATTGGGAAAAATGTCACTTTATGGTACCTTCAGGTATTGTTTTAGGGCATATTATTTCTTCCAAAGGAATGGAGGTTGATCAATCAAAAGTTGAATTAATCTCTAAATTGCCTACACCTAGAACAATCAAGGATATAAGATCATTTCTTGGTCATGCGGGTTTTTATAGGAGATTCATACAGAATTTTTCTGCCATAGCTAGACTACTATGTAACCTCCTAGCTAAGGATGCCCCATTTGAATGGATACAAGCCTGTCAAGAGGCTTTCAAAACATTAATTGGCAAGCTTACTTTAGCACCCATAATGCAACCACCTGATTAGAATTTACCTTTTGAAATTATATGTGATGCTAGTGATTTTGCTGTAGGTGCTGTTCTTGGACAACGAAGAGAAGGGAAACCTTTTGTCATTTACTATGCTAGTCGAACTCTAAATAATGCACAAATGAATTACTCCACCACTGAAAAAGAGTTGTTAGCTGTAGTATTTACTTTGGATAAATTCCGCGCTTATTTGATTGGTTCTCCTATCATTATCTTTACAGATCATGCAGCCCTTAAGTACCTTTTTACAAAGAATGATGCTAAGGCACGATTAATACGATGGATTTTGCTTTTGCAGGAATTTGACATCACCATCAAAGACAAGAAAGGAGTGGAGAACGTAGTGGCAGACCATCTTTCTAGACTCACATTCGAGGACACTTCTGACCACATACCAATCAAAGATGATTTTCCCGATAAGCATTTACTTTCTATTACTTCTCTACTATGGTTTGCTCATATTGTGAACTATTTAGCTGCAGGTGAAAAACCAAAGGATTTTAGCACCCAAGACAAAAGGAAATTCATGATTGAGGTACGAAAATTCTACTGGGATGACCCTTACCTTTTCAAATACTGCCCTGATCAAATTTTAAGGCGTTGCATCCCTGATGTAGATATTGCAAGCGTTTTGGAATTTTGTCATTCCCAAGCTTGTGGTGGCCACTTTTCAATGAAGAAAACCGCTGCAAAAATCCTGCAGTGTGGATTTTATTGGCCCACCTTATTTAAAGATACAAATATCTATTGTCGCTCATGCGAAAGATGTCAAAAGTTAGGAGCTATGACCCGTCGTAATATGATGCCCTTAAACCCAATTTTGGTAATTGAAATTTTTGACTGTTGGGGCATTGATTTTATGGGATCATTTCCTCCTTCTTTTGGATATTTATATATTATTGTGGCAGTAGATTATGTGTCAAAATGGGTAGAGGCAGCACCTTGCAGGACCAATGATAACAGGACGGTAATTAAGTTTCTCAAAGAAAATGTATTATCTCGATTTGGTACCCCACGTGCTATCATTAGTGACCGAGGTACGCATTTTTGTAACCGTTCTTTTGAAGCTTTAATGAAAAGATATGGGGTGATACATAAGCTTTCTACTGCATATCACCCTCAGACAAGTGGACAGGTTGAACTTGCGAATAGGGAAATTAAACAAATTTTAGAAAAAACGGTCAACCCGGATCGGAAAGATTGGTCTTTGAGACTAATCGATGCGCTTTGGGCTTACCGTACAGCTTTCAAAACTCCCTTAGGCATGTCACCTTATAGACTTATTTTTGGAAAACCTTGTCATTTGCCCGTGGAGCTCGAGCATCGAGCATATTGGGCCATTAAATATTTCAATTTTGACTTGGAAAAAGCAGGAAAATTTAGAAAATTCCAATTGACGGAATTAGAAGAATTGAGAAATGATGCTTATGAAAATTCCAAGATCTATAAGGCTAAAATGAAAGTATTTCATGATAAAAATATTTTGAGAAGAACATTTAAGCCTAATGATCGAATATTTTTATATGATTGAAGACTCCATAAGCATCCAGGAAAATTTCGATCTAGATGGACCGGCCCTTTTATAGTAAAAAACGTTTTCACAAATGGGGCGGTAGAAATAGAAAATCCAAAAGATGGATGTATCTTCAAAGTAAATGGTCAACGCCTCAAAATCTTAATTGATAGACAAATTCCAGAAGTGGAAGACATTCCACTTATGGACCCAGTATATCAATCTTGACCATCTCCAGGTATGTTTTTCTTTTATTTTATTTTCGTTCATTTTATTTTTGTTTATTGTTTACTTTATTTTGTTACAGGTTAATTTTATTTTGACAAATACCATCTTTGATGCCAAGCAAGCCACCCACATCCCACATCAGGTGTATTCTACCCTGTTTAGTTATTCAATTCTGATTCTTAAATATTGAGGACAATATTTCATTTAAGTTGGGGGGTGGGAATACAAATCTGTTATTTAAACTCTGTGGCATATTTCAATCAATATATAAAAAATTGCCAAATTTTTTCACACAGGCATCTTTTCACACATGATACTCATGCTCATTCATAACCATCTTGGTGAATTCAACAAACCCATTTTAAATCATTTTGCTAAAACATCCACAGAGACATTTATGCACTTCTCCAAACTTTGTGGTAATTTGGTGATTTGACACATGTAACTAAAGAATTATTTTGCTCAAGTATTCATGTGAATTTTGTGAGAATTGAGAGCTTACAAATACAGAAATTGTGATAAGTATCCATTGATCTGTTGAATTTGACACTTTTTTTGAGAATATCATTACATGGTTTGTGGTAAGATGGTGGATATACTTGGGATATGACGAAAGTCAACTTAGGATTAACGTTTGAGCCTTTCAAGCTGAGCCTTTTCATCATAAATCCCTAGCAGCCAATTTTGAGCCAATATACACATATGGCCTTTTCTTTTCATATCTACATCATCCATACCTCTCCACATTGGAGTACAGCTTATACACTATATTTTCCTACCATTTTACTTCCAAGTGTGTACTAGGTGTGAAATTATCATAAAAAAAAAAAACCATGACAAAAATGGCATGGTGCTAGATGTGTCCATCAAATTATTCATGAAAGAGTTCATCAAATTGCGAAGACACCAGTAGCAAAAGAAGATGGAAAAGTGTACTTAGTCAAAAATCTAAAAAATTGAAAAGTACATCAAAAGGAAAGTATAGTCTACTGAAAAATTTAACAGATTCCCTTTTATGTATACTTGGAAGTTTTTTGAAACCTCTTCACCTTTTCTTCTTATGAACCCCAACCCTAAGCCACATTACAACCCTTTGTGTTGATTTTTCCGATCCTAAGTATGCTTGTGGAAAGAATGGTGGAAATCTCATTTGTTAGTATTCCTATCATAAGATCAATGTTTACTTGTTACTTATATATAATTGGCTAAATTTTCATGAGAGTAAATGTACACTTTTGTCAACTCCATAGAGAAAACCCATACATGAAACACTTCTATACCCGTGAGTTATGGAGTTGAACCTTTTTGCTTAAGATATTCTAATGTTGCATGTGTCAAAATCTCTGATTTGATAAAAATAGTTTGGAACACATACACACTCTGTGGATTACTATATTTGAATTACTTGTGAAAGGGTTATTGAATTTCTAAGATTGTTTTGATATGTAAATTTGAAAAATGTGTCTTGATGGCCCCTATGTGTGATTTTCTTTGGTCTTTCTCATCATTTTACATGAAAATTGTTAGGGACTAGCAATGAGTAAGTTGGGGGGTGTGATGAGTGCACAAAAATGCACTCTAAATACTCTATTTAAATACTAAAAGAAATGAGAAAACAATGGATATAACTCATGTTATTAATGGTCATTTATCTTGAGATAGATATAAGCATGATTTAATATATTGATGAGAATATAAAATGCCATATTTTCCTCTCTTAATGTTTAATACTTTATTCTTATTTGATGCCTAAATATACTCATTATTCTTATATTTTGATTTAGGACACAAATAGAGGCATTAGGAGCAAATGAAGATAATTGCGAAATTTTAGACAGTTCTGACATCTTTTTGTAATATGGGCATAACTCTCTCATCCAATCTCCGATTGAGCTGATTCAAGATAATCTAGAACCGCAAGAGAACTATCTATAACTTTTATGTTTTATGTTTGAAGAGATATCCACTCAATCTAAGACAAAATCGACCATCAAGTGGACGCACCTGCACTTGACGTTCCTGGATATTTTTCAGCCACTTGCATCAAATCCAAATGTCATCATAATATTTTCCAGCAAGCACTCCTTCACCAATTTGGAAATTCAATGATCAATTCAGATACAAGATGAAGTGCACTCAAGTTTCTTTAAGACAAATTATTTGACCACGAGATATTAAGTCATACAAGACAACTAATAGATAGAGAAGCAAAATTGAAACACTCAACCTACAAGCAAAATCCAGCTCATGCATAGTGGGAAAACAAATGATCAAAATGACAACTCACAAATCACTTGGATTCAAGAATGACACATGACAAAACAAGTTGAAATTGTGATGATTTTGTCATGACAACTTGCATGAAGGATGCTTATAAATAGAAGGGAGGGGTGTGTGTTCTAAGACCATGCTTAGTGTGCTTCGATGCCTTGGAAGATACATTGTTTTTGAGAGCTTGAGAAAAGAAAAGAAAAACCAAAGAAGAGAGAAGAAAATAATGGTTGGCTCTTCCATGTTATCCCTTAGAGAATTTTTGTTGCATATTTTCAATATGTGTAACTAATTTTCTAGTAGAGTTAGGGATGAATTTGTATATATGATGGTATTTGTAATTGTTTTTTATTCATATATGTGTTCTTCAAATATTAAACTCTTTTGTTTAGTCATTCAAAATTTATTATAAATATTTTCGTCACCAAATAATCTTAGAATTTATTTTATTTATAGATCCAGTCATGCTTTTTCTATTAAATGCAATAATCCTTTGATTATGTTTGGTTCAATTGGTTATCTATTTTAATTTAATTCTCTACTGCAATATTGCTCTATGAGTATATTGTCGACGTTGAATTTCTTTAATATCGATAACAATTCCTGTTATTATATTGTGACGAATGATTTTTTGAAAGATTACATTTGATTTAAATCTGGTTATTAATGTTTTATTTTTCGATTGAAAATTTGAACATAGAATTTTCAATTGAGTTATTAATGAATCGAAAATAATTAAAATACCAATTATATACAAAGGATTCCCGATGCTTTATTTTTCGCACTCATCTAAATCTTTTTGTTAATTTCGTTACTGTTCTTCAATTTCTCAATCCATCTCTCTGTGGAATCGACACCCCAAAACTATACTGCAAACGACCGCGTTATTATTTGGGCGTAATCAATGAACATTTGGTGAGGTTCTCGTTATGTTTAATAAAAAGGCGGTGGCAATGTTAAAGGACTGTGTGGGTGAATACAATGTGGTGTGCTCATTTGTGAATGTTGAAAACGGATTCCAATGGGCTTTTGCAAGAATATATGACCCTAATATTGATGCGAAAAGATGTTTGCTATAGGAAGAATTGGCTGGAATTCTTAGTTGGTGGGAACTACCAAGTTGTATAGGAGGTGATTCCAATGTCTCTCATTTTTCGAGTGAGAAATCAGGTATGTCACACTTCACCTCAGCTATGAGAGATTTTCCTGACTTCATTTTAGAACAAGCGCTCATGGATATTCCTTTAACAGGAGGCTCATACACTTGGTCCAACACCCGTGAACTTCCATCCTAGTCGAGAATTGATAGATTTCTCCTAACTCTAGAATGGAAATCTCATTTATATGATGTCACTCAACGAAAGTTACTTAGAGTATGCTCTGACTATTTCCCCATCCTCCTAGATTGTGGGGGTATCCAAGGAGGGAATATATACTTTAAATTTGAGAATGTGTGGCTTAAATTTGACGGTTTTGTAGACAGAGCTCATCAATGGTGGTCCGCATATGAATTTCAAGGCTCCCCGAGTCTCATTCTAGAAAAAAAGTTAAAGGCATTAAAACTTGATTTGAAGTTGTAGAATGAACAAGTATTTGGCAATGTACTTCAACAACATCGTTCTCTTCTTAAGGAGTTACAAGGTTTGGAGAGTGAGGAGGAGGCTAGAACACTTTCTAAAGTTGAGAAAGCCCGCAAGAGTCAAGTAGTTACCAAACTTGAAAAAGTTATATTGATGGAGGAGATCTCTTAGCGACATAAATCAAAGGCACTTTGGCTTAAAGAGGGAGATAAACACCAAATTCTTTCATAGGGTGGCAAATTCACATCAAGGTACAATGCTATTGATATGATGTTGATAGATGGAGCAGTTTCCTCAAATTAGTCAATTATCAAGAATCACATTGCCTAGCATTATGAACATCTCCTAACCGAACAACATCCTTGGAGGCCTACAGTAGGTGGATTGTTTTTTTTTCAACACTAGGTATTCAAAGTGCGGGATGGCTTGAGAGGTCCTTTATCTAAGATAAAGTTCACAAAGTCGTTCGAGGAATGGCTAGCGACAAGGCCCCTGGCCCTGATGGCTTCACAATGGGCTTTTCCCAAACCTGTTGGGAAGTGATAAGGATGATCTTATGCAGGTTTTTCAAGACTTCCATAACAATGCTACTTTCGAAAAAAGTCTAAATGCCACTTTTCTAACACTCATTCCTAAAAATATGGGGTCGGCTGATGTTCAAGATTACCGTCTCATTAGTCTTGTGAATGAGGTCTATAAAATTATCTCTAAGGTGCTTGTCAATCACTTGAGTACAATAATGGACAAGCTTATTTCAAAGCCGCAAAATGTCTTTATTAAAGGTAGACAGATTTTGGATTCGGTTTTAATTACCAATGAAGTGCTGGATAGACGACTCAAATCTCGCGAATAGGGTCTAATATACAAATTAGATATAGAAAAAGTCTATAATCATGTAAATTGGAAGTTCTTGTTGTATCTACTTGAACGGTGTGGTTTTGGAAAGAAATGGTTGAAGTGGATAAAATTCTGCTTCACAACCATCTGGTATTCTGTCTTGGTGAATGGTTCATCAGTGGTTTTTTTTTTTAACTCTTCTCGTGGCTTGAGACAATGGAATTCGCTCTCTCTATTGCTCTTCATATTTGTTATGGAAACTCTCAGTAAAATAATTGTAAGCCTTGTATGGGGTGGTTTACTCCATGACATCTCGGTAGGGAATGGTAATTATAGCTCTATCGACATTTCTCACTTATTGTTTGCAGATGATATTATTTTATTCTGTGAACCTAATACTGGGTAGGTTCAAGCTTTGAGATCTCTACTTCTCTATTTTGAAGCAGTCTCAAGTTTAAGAGTTAACCTCCTGAAGTCTGAAATGGTACCCGTTGGGATTGTCTCTAATGTGGTGACTCTAGCCTGTCTCTTGGGGTGTAGTGTATCTTCTCTACCTATGAAGTACCTTGGACTACCCTTGAGTGCTTCCTTTAAATCAAAGCAGATCTAGGATATAGCATTGAGAAGATGGAACGCAGACTAACATCTTGGAAGAGATTGTATTTGTCTAAAGGAGGTAGGCTTACCCTGATGAAAAATACTTTATCCAACTTACTTACCTACTTGTTGTCTTTGTTTTCGTTACTAGCAAAGGTTGCAACCTGTCTTGAGAAACTACAATAGGACTTTTTGTGGAGTGGTTTGGGGGATGAATGCAAGTTCCATTTGGTTAATTGGCCAATGGTTTGTACTCCTTTCTCAGGGGGTGGTTTGGGAATTCGAAATTTGATGAAGTTCAACCAAACTCTTTTAAGCAAATGGTTATGGCGGTATCAACACGAAAGGGGACTTGGTGGAAGATTGTTATACAGGTACAAATTAGAGAGACTTGGGGTGACTGGTGTTCGAATGAGATACATGAACCATATGGGGTGGATTTGTGGAAGTACATTAGAAAAGGTTGTGAGATGTTTAGGAGACATACACATTTCGTCGCGGGTGATGGATCTCGAATTAGATTTTGGTATGACAATCGGCTTGGCGAACGAAGCCTCAAAGACACTTTTCCTGCCATTTCAAGCTTGCACGAGAGGAGGCGGCGGCGATATTAGAGCTCTTGGTGTCTTCTACTAGCTTCCCTTGATGGAATGTTAATTTCATTAGGGCAAGCTTGAAAATGATCTAAAAACTTGTGACAACGTATCCAAAATACACCAAGCCTTAATTGGAATAAAATATACCTCCCCAACCACAATCTCAATCCCTTGTTTCCCCATAAGACTAATATGGCAGCCGAAACTTCCTCTATGAGAATATCTTCATAATGCTCTCTCTTTAATCTTCCCTCAACTTGAGCTACCACTCTTAATGTCGTAGTTGATTGTCCAAGAAAGACACTTTAACTCACTACAACTTAATTTGGTTTCAAGCGAGTGGCTTGCCTCAATTGCAATAAGTAGTCCTTTAAATTGGT
Organism: Platycarya strobilacea; assembly: GCA_036898215.1. Taxonomy (NCBI): domain Eukaryota; kingdom Viridiplantae; phylum Streptophyta; class Magnoliopsida; order Fagales; family Juglandaceae; genus Platycarya; species Platycarya strobilacea. The sequence goes on along the minus strand of CM072555.1, from coordinate 18,500,410 downwards.
ATTCACATCCACCATGTGAGAGCCTCTTGATATATTGAATCTCGTTAATCTTATGCAAAACCCAATCCTATGGTGAACTTACTATATTGTTTATTGGAGGAAAAGAAGCCAGAGGAACATCATTATCCCTAGACACAGTACCCAATTGCACTCTAGACATTCCTCTTCACAAGGCACCAATGACAAACTCATAATTTCCTCTCCATTATATCCTACATTCAAATTTCAAACCTCTTTAACAGCTATATGGTAGATTTCCATTGTTGTTGTTACCATTAAAGGTTCTTTCCCTCCAACGACGAGAGCATTGCTTGTATATACTCCACCCTATTGGCGATCCTTTCTGTGCCACTTTGTGAAACCATATTGCTCCCTCAAGAGGCATAGAATAAGTAGGGGAAGTATTACCTTTTGTTACCTCATTTTCATATTTTAAAAGAGGCTTGTCAGTTTCTTCCAAAGTACTCAAGTCTTTGGAAGGATCCCCTATCTTAAACTGAAAGTAAAATCTGGAAGAAAGTACCAACCCCATTAGCGACTATTGTCTGAGGGTAATCAAACGACAAGCTATTGATGTCCTAAGTGACACCGTCATGACCAGTGATATCAGCATCCAGCGACCCTATTTGTGATAGCGTCAAAACACCCTTTGCGAGCTCACTTGAAGGCCTTCAAACTTGTAGGATCTACCCATTCCCCGCATCTGTTTTTGACCCACCACCCTAACCCATGACTAGGTCCAATCCCTTTCACTCACATACTCCATAACTCCCATCATTTGAGCTTTGAAAGCCCACAAGACCCCTTCCACTTTTCCCAATATAACATGGCAGCCTTTGTCTCCAAGTGCCTTAAACATTCCCCAACATAAATGCTTCAAGTGGCATAAGCAATTAATGGCGAAAAAAAATTATAATAATTTTGAAGATTATACAGAGCAATCACAGCCGAATAACACTTCATTCTTGAAATTGCGCTAGCAAATAACGAAGATATGCCATCAACGAGACAAAGACATTCTCAACATTACTCAAACCGCAATAATTACTACATTCGTTCTCATGAATTTGGCAAGTTGGTTTGGAATTTCAGTATTAAAACTACTCCCACAAGTAAAAATGGACCAAGTACGAGTAGTAAAACAAGTTTGAACATGAAATAAAACCCTCAAATCAACAAGAGAATCAATAGGTTTAGTAACGCTACCCATTCCATGAAGATGAAAAGCAGAAGTGGGAGTTGCATATGAACTTTTTCCCATCATCATCTACTACTTCTCTCTCTTACCCACTCTTGTCCTCTCCATTAGTTGTTGTAGACCTAGAAGGCTAGAATTGAAGTTTTTGAACCAAGAGAATGACAAACAAAATTAACCAAAGAGAAATGATATTTGCAGTTAAGAATTATGTAAATGTCACATAATCACTTTGTAAAAAATAAATAAAACATGAAACCTACATTAAAAAAAATTTATTAAATTTTTAATAATAAACCCCTCTTTTTCAAAGTAATTACACAATATTTATGTCATTTACGATTATATATCACATTACATATAGAAGGTGTCCCATTTATATATTAGGTCAAGTAATTAATAGAACAATGTTTCTTTCTTTAAAAAAACCCGTATTTCTCGGGTTAAATGAAAATAGGCCCAACCCAACTATGGAAGCATGGACTCAAAATCCGAGCACGTGCGAAGTAATTATGAATCTTGCTCATTTTGCCCCTGACCTTGAGGTTTTGAAACTGAATACGGAATTCTTACAATTTTCTACCCGAAATACCTTCCACTTCAAGAAATAGATGCAGCAATCTTATTATTTTTTATGTTGGGATCTGTATTTAATATAATGAGACCCACATAATGTCTATTCAAATTGTAAAAAATATAAAGAAAAAAGAATTGTAGAAAATGTCCTAGTCTCTAGAGTTAAAAGAAATCTCAAGCCAAAACTCTGCTCTTCAATCCACATTGTTGTGTCAATAACTATAATAATGTGTCCCTGCTTGTATATATAATAAGTTCCAGTTCCAGGCTTCTAGTTCCACTGGTCGAAGCATAGAAGCAATGTTTATCTTTGATTTCATATACTTCCAACTTCAATGAAGAACTACTACATTGAGAACATTGCTAAGCTGTTCAGTTTCTGTCAGCCAACTAAAAAAATCTTTCTTACAGAAGGCTTAAAAAAAATACAAAGTATGATTAAACTTTAAAAAAATACAAGTATAATCAAATCACCAATCCCAAAACTAAGACAACTCTTTAAAAAAAACAAACAAACAAACAAGGAGAAACACTCCGGCATACGTCATTTTGAAAATCACAGAAAGCTACACTAATCTCATTCACCCGTGTAAAAGATTACCTCCAACTTGTAATACAGAGCTGAATGGTGTATACCTATCAACCTCTCAAAGCAAGTTACGTTTAAAGAGCATCATCATTAGTTTAAATCTTTGGTGATGACCCCGAGTGGAGAATTCCGTCAGGGAGCAGAGCTAAATGCTCTTTAATGAGCAGGGAAACTTTTTCATATTTTCTGTCTCAGACTCACGTTGATGATGCTGATAGAAGATTTGGGTCGATAGTTTTCATCTGTATCCACCTCCTCAATTTCCTGGGTACAACAACATGTGAAGCAACTTAAAGTTATTATAATTGTGATGGTAAGAACTGTGGGTGCAATGGAAATAAGTAAAACGATTAGGAATGTCAAATTGTGTTAACGGGTCGTGTTCGTATCATGTTAAGACATATATATTATACTATATAGGTCAACTCTAACCCAATCCGTTAATCTTATCGTGTCAAAATCTCAAATCCTAACACAACCCGTTAACAATACGTATCGTATCGTGTCAAGCCATTAAGACCTATTAGTGAATATTACGATATAAATTAAAACGACAAAATATGATACATTTCAACCTGGTTATGTAAATATGTTGAATATGTCCGAAATTAACCCGTTTGACTTAATTAAATTTAGCATACTTTTATATAAATATTAAAATCACAATATCTATAAAAATTATAATACTAACTATAAGTATAAATTACAATTTAAACAATAAAATATTGAAATTAAGATTCTAACCATTTTACTTTTAAATGTAAGGGTATACTTTTAATTTCAACTTTCTTAACGTGTCATAGTGGGTCAAAACATGTGGACCCGCTATCAACCCGTTAAGCAATCGTGTTGTAACGGGTCAACCCGTTTTGACCCGAAACTTATTAAGACTAAACTCTAACCCGCTATTATCATATCGTGTTTGTGTTGGATTAACAGATCGTATAACATATTGACACCCCTAAAAACGATGAATGAGATGCTCGCAAAATCTTTAATATTTCAAGAACATATAATTTAAATAGAATATGAAGTGACACACCTACTGAGGCAATATTACCATAAAGAAAATCACCAAGTCAAACAGCATTCATCCATGCTAGGTCTGAAAACATAGACCAGATGGTGTGGTGTAGTATGGCAATAGTACAGTACGTCCGAAAGGTCAGTATGTATATCTATATATATGTATATATATATATATTAAGGTATCAAAATTGTTCTTAACTTGCATCTAGAATAAGTCCTAATTGGCAATGCTAATCACTAGCATTCAACTAACTACAGAACAAACAAGACACTAACAATTAGAAGAAACCAAAGATGTTTGTTACCTGAACAACTTCCTCTCCCTTGACGACTTGCCCAAATACAATAAGTTGCTCGTTTAAATTTGGGATCGGTGCAGTTGTGATGAAAAGCTCAAATCCTTTGTCATTGCGCTTACCCTTGGAAGTTCCAAGCATGAATGCCTCATGTTTCAAATTCAGACTGTTTATAAACATTACACTCGTCACATATCAGATGCGGCCAAAATATGACATGTATAAAAGCATCAAATCTCTTTTTTTTTTTTCTTCTCACAAATAGCTGTCAACCTCATGTCGAGCTGATTGTAATGCTTTCCTCTCAGAGTCCAATCTTCAGTAGCTCCTAACCCTTGCACAGTCCCTGCTTGAATGACATAGTGTTTTATGACACGGTTAAAAAGCATCCCCTTGAAGTGCCCTTTTTGACTGCAAAACCAATTTCGTTCAGCTTCAGTAAAACTTGTCATGAAGAACATGTATCATGCCTCAGCAAACGCTGGCAGGCTGCAGGTGGTAGCATAGCAGACATGTGCATAAAGCACAAGCAAGATAAAACACTTTCTGTACAAGAATATGATGTTAACAACATTTTAGACACTTACGAATTTGACATGAAAAGATAATAATTATGTCTAGTTAGTGATCATAGATGTTTCTACCAGATTTTACTATAATGCCTCGGTTTGAACCCTATGTGAACCCAATTCATAGGTAATCGATTTCAACTAACAGCTTTTAACTGCCACGTACATGGTTCAGATGAACTGTTTGATACATGGCCAATAACTCAATGACTTTTCAGTATTATTCTATGGTGGTAATTTTCTATCCATAAACCACTCTCATTTTCTTCTCAAAGACCCACCCAAAAAACCAGAAATAAAGAAGAAACCTCCACAACCATCATCATTGTGTGATGACTATGGTAGCAGTTCTACCTACTTTAATGATATTGTGCATATGCATAACGTCTGACTAATGTGCTAGTTAATGATACGAACAGAGGATCTGAAAGGAGATTTATGAAAAGTATAAATTAAGAACGAAGCAACCCAGCCTGTGCAGTGGTGACTTGATTACTCACCATAAGTCAATGAATTCATCAACAACTTCAGGAGAACTTTCCTTGAAAAGTTCCACAGTTATAGACCCTTTTGAGCTATTCAAAACCTATTCGAAAAGAAGACAAAATACAACTTATATAATGAATGAAAAAATTTGCCTTTTTGATTCAAAAGTTAACCAATGCATATTTGACTTTTGAAACAGCAATGGCTTCTTGTCGCTCATATCTAAATTGACACATATCAAAGGGTAGATTTCAGAGACAAAATGGAGAACCTACAGCATATCCAGGGACATCAGCTTTTTTTGCATCCACAAAGGTTTTCCCATCCTACAGCAAATTAAAGAACAGATTCAGAAACAGAGGCATTATTTTATTCTATGTATTAAAAGTTATGTTTTTTATAAGTAATACAAGATTTTATTCCAAGAAATAGGCATAAGCCAAAATACACAGGATGTATAAAAAGGAAATACCTACTACTTTCCAAAAATGAAAAGAAAACTAAAACAGATTCTAGAAATCATCTTCAATTACAAAAGCTTTAACCCACAACTCAAAGTACTAAAGAAAAGATCCCTAAGATCTCCCAATGAACGTTCTTTGTATTCGAAGCATCTCCAATTCCTTCCAAGCCATATGCACCACATGAGACAAGAAGGAATCTTCCAAACACAAGTCGCATTGTTGCGACCCTTCAAATCCTTCCACCCTGCCAATAAATCCACCACTTCCTTGTGCATTACCCAAAGTAAACCAGTCCAATTCAAAACCTCAATCCACAAAAACTTGGCCACTTCACAATGAAGAAATAGGTGATTAACAAACTCCCCCATCCTTCTTGCACATGACACACCAATCAGCAATGTACATACCTCTCCTTCAAAGATTTTCAGTTGTCAACACTTTGCCCAAGGATACCTTCCAACAGAAAAAAGCAACCTTGGAAGGGACTTTAACTTTCCATATGTTTTTCCCAGAAAATTCACAACACCTGTGACTGGTTAATATTCTGTAAAAAGAGGAGACTGAGAACTTAGAATTTCCTGCAGGAATCCCAGCATGTTGTCCTTCCTGCCTAGCATCAACTTTGAACTGTAGTCTTTTCAGAAAAGCCTTAACATCATCCAATTCCCAGTCATTAACATCCTGATACAGATAACATTCCACTGAATATTATTGTCAATGCTACAGAAAGACTTTCCTACAGCTGCATTTTGACCCCTTGCAATCCTGAAAAGAGAGGAAAAGTCCAACTTAAGTGAAGAATCCCCACACCACGAGTTGTGCTAGAAAAGTATCATCTTCCCATCTCCCACCTTCAATCTAACATAATTTGAAAAAACCCCCCATCCTTTTCTAATGAACTTCCACAAACTCACCCTGTATGCACCACTAGCATCTTTAGAATATCATCCTCCCCACAGACTTCCATATTTCACATCAATATCATTTTTCCAAAAGGCATATTACTTTCCCAGTGGTATCTCCAAAGCCATTTCCCTAGTATTGCTCTATTAAATACTCTTAAATTTTTTATCCCCAACCCACCACAATCCATTGGTTGACAAACCTTATTCCAACTAATCAAATAGAACTTTTTTTCAACTCCTTTACCATCCCATAAAAAGTTTTGAAATAATCTTCTTTCAACTTTTACTGGCAACGGAAAAGGTATAGAAATAAGTGGGAAGGTTAGACAAAGTACCTTTTATTAGAGTTAATATTCCCCACTTGGACAAGTAGATCATTTTCCAACCAACTAACCTCCTTTCTATTTTTTCAATCACCCCATCCCAAGTAGTAACAGATGTATAAAAAGTTAATATAAATGCTTGAGCTTGTACTTAGCATTGAAATCCTATAACAAAAGGATGCACATACAAATACCAGATAAACCAGGCTCTTTAAGAAGCATCTACAATTTAGCCAGTTACATTTCTAATCCATAATAACTAGAATCCAGAAAGAAAATAACTCAAGAACTGTCAATGCCATTATAGAAGTAATAAAAGGCTCATCGATAAGACATACCTCAGAAGCTGAGAAGTGATTATCTGTTTGGAATCTTGACCTATATACAAGTCAGCAAGTAAAGGTTATTATCCAACAAATATCTCAAATATTTACAATGCTATACACAGACAAACAGAACTCGCTGAAACAAAAACTTCTGAGTCATTTGCTAAATTCCAATTCCGAACTTCTTCATTAATTATATTAGTTAGAATATCCCTTATAAAAATATTAGTGAGAATATCCTATATAATTTATTTATTCAAAAGCCATAATTTAAATCAGAGATAATGCCAATGATCAATAAATCATGTGAAATATTCCCACATGTAAAACATAAAATTCTGAAATTGAAGATTAATGATACGATTTCATTATAAACACTGATAAATTTCACTCAACTTGACCACCTAGTTAAATCAACATAACAGGAAAGTTCCTTCTTCAATCAACTTGGCAGGTCCATATCTCAAAGGTCACCCTTTTTCATCATGAATCCCAACATTACTTTTCAAACCCTGGCCCATATAGAATTTTCCTTAATATTTCCAAATATTTTCATATATTCCTACAGGTTCCATATTTTGCCTCCATATAATCTTTTTATAGGTTAAAAAAAAACTGAACATCATTTTCTAACGAAGAATCCCCCTTTATCATGAAAAAGTCTGGGTGCGTGTATAAGCAGAATCGATAAACGACACAAACCTTTGACTCCAGTGCCTGTATGCAGAAAACAGGAAAAACACGATCAACACAACAATCAAATTGCACAATATGATGGTAGTGACACTTATTCGAGTAGGCCCCTTCTTCTTTTTGCTTTGCTGTAGCAGAGCTTGAGGTTTGATCCTCGCCATTGAGGTTCAGGATTCGGCTTCAAAGCGTGACCAATTTTACAATAGTCACGAAACCTAAACGTTAAAATAGAAGAATCATACACGGTTACCGAGACCAATACAGACACTAAAAAAAAAAAACATAAAATAGCAATTCATCACGAGACAAGCTACGCATAATTTACTTATTAAAAAGCTTGTCCATGGACGATATTATAGACCAGAACATGAAAAACGCAAGGTCTGCTTTAATTATAATCGAATTCCGTTCCTTAAATTCGAGGACTTGTTCTCGCGGATTTGAAACGAATGGAACACAGAGTTCTTTGGTGTATGGCTTACAGAGAGCAGCTTCAGGTGAGTGGATCGGAGATTCAAGGCCTTTATCGTTTTATGATTCAAATTAAGAAGCATCACCAAATATAAACCAACCACTAAGAACTTACAAAAATCAATTAATCAAGAGCTTCCTCATGGCTAAAAAGCGATAGCTTTCCAGCTTGAATCAAAGTTCGAACTTCATTTAAATCCAATCATATAGTTGAAATAAATTTGATGAGTGGTTTTAAACTAAGATCTTCCAAAATTCAAACTCATGCATACAAGTTAAACCGAAACTCCGCGGCTGTATACTGATTTATGTAATATCAGGTGACAACCAGGAGAAACCCAGACAAAAAGGGAAAATTTTCTCGGAAATCGCTGAGGATTGCAGGAAAGTACCTGGGATTCTGAGTCTCTCTCTCCGCAGTCCGTAGTTTGGGTTCCTCCGGAGTTTCTATTCGATCCCTTTGAAAAATGGCTCACCAAAATGGGAACCGACGTCGTTTGTCTGCAAATGCCGCATAGTCAAATTCGTATTTTTTCAGTTTTCCAGCCCATCCAATTTGCCTCCATAAGGTTTTTGTAAACAAAGCTATCGGCGCCTTTACTAATTATTTTCCTGAGGCGAAGGCTCGAAGCCTTTGAATATTTAGCTACAAAGATCGCCTTAATAGACCCTTTCTTTAGCAGTATTCCAAACTCACTCACCAAGAATATTGGGTATTAATTTATAAATAATTTCCATTCTTTTGTAGAACCAATAATACATTATGATTCATTGTTTATTCTTTTATATTAGGATTTTATTTTATTTTATTTTTGGGTGCCAATATATTAACGAGTCAAGATATATTTCATTTTCTTATCACGCTTTCATCATATTGTACTGTCGTGATATTATCAGAAATTGAAAAATAATACCAAATCATCACCTTAGAAGAAAAATAAGATAACAGTGCAATATGAAGTTTTCCTTTTGAATCTTTTTTTTTTTTTTTGAAAAAAATAATAATAATAATACACTTAGCAACACTTCTAATCCAAGCGTCCATTCCCCAGCTTTTACATCAGCAAGTTTTCGACCATCCTATCAAGGAATGTGTCTTGGTCCAACCCATGTGTGGGAAGCAAGTTAGGAAGCAAAAGGCCAAAAATCCCACTAAAAGCACAAAACTTTCCATTAATGAATTTGGTTCTAGTAACACGAAAAGCAAAAGAAAAATGGAGTTAAACAAAAGGCTATCATATTTAACATAAGGACCTAAATAAATTAATCATACATTAAAAAGTGACAACACTCCCAAAGGTGTGTAAGAAAGTAACACTTTTTAATTAAAAATGTGAGTGGAAGTGGAAGTGGAAGTACCAAGAGTACTAACTAAGAAGTACAATCTAAGTGGAGGTACAGTCCCAAACACACACTGCTATACTAAAGATTCTCCATTGGTGTAAAGGGTGCATGCTTGGGTTTGAAAAGCCGGTACCCCACAAAAACAGACCCGCATAGGGATACTACTGATAACAGAAGGGCAAAGGCACCGGAAACATTCCCGGAGCCACCTCCTCGCACAGACATTTTTGAATTGCCGGAAGAGAGATCCAACGGAACCCAATCACAGTTGATGGAATAGTGCCTGGAACCATGCCATGGTTGTCCATCAACTGGATACCAGAATGCTACTGACATCTTACTTGATCCACCAAGCGTAAACTGAGCATCCTGCAGGCACCAGGTAAAATATTAACAAACTAAGGTTCTGTTGCAACATGGTAAATTTGTAACATTGAATGTATGGATAACTCAAAAGGTGCCAATGAATCAATGTCATCCATGTGAAACATTTATTTCTCTTCAAACTAGAGAACAAGGTTTTAAAAAGTCAACAGAAATAATAATAATAATTGAGCGAATTTCAACAGAATACACAGAAAATATCCAGAAAAAAGTTTCCTTAGTTGTACTCTGGTTTCCATTTGAAAAGTGAACTTCTATCCAATATAGTAATTTTATAAGTAAAATAACAAAACTTCTATCAAATATGGTGAAATTTAGATTTTTAAAAAAGGGCCTATTTGAAACAAACATAAATGGCCATCGGCCCATGAAGCTCATTTGACTAATATCATAAGGTTATGCAATCAAATAGTGGAGGCAATTGTGTTTGCATTTTTAAGGATGATTTTCAATTGATTGAGTTTGTTTAGTCTGCATTTCATTATCCCCATTAATTAAAATTTGAAAAACCAGTGACGCAAATTACACACTAAGAATTACATTATTTAAACAAACAAATTTCTCAATGCAGCAGATAACATAACCTGTTGAAGACGATCCATTGTTCTCAGAGGTCTAGAGAATTCAAAATAATATGTGCCTTTTTGACCACCTGATGCATATGGACTATCTTCCTCCACAAAACCTGTAATAGGCAACTAAAATATTTATATTCAAGCTAATATGGTGCAACATTAGGTAATTTATAAGATGATGCTACAAATAAAGGTAAATTATAAGGCCACACATGGAAAGAACACGGAACAACTTAAAAACAAACAACAGCATGAAAAGGGTGATGCAGCAGAAGCCAAAACAGTCATAAGGACACCCTTTCACCAAAATGTTCATAAGGAACAAATGAAGTTGTTTATATTTTCTATTTTAAATTACTAGAGTTTAGTGACATAGGAGGCTCGGGGGTCTTAAAACTATCTAAGCATCAGCGGATTTTTTTTTTTTTTTAAAGAAAAGAGGTTAAGTTAACAGTTTAAGTTACATGGATGCTTATGTTGACAATTCAATAGATGGACCTTCCATAACATTATGTATCCATTTTCTAAATGTTTACACTTGCCATTTTAGGTCTGGCATGGCCAAGTGATAGTTCTGTGTAAGTTGATAATCACACAAAACTACTTATGAGTAGAACTAATATTTAAATATCAAACCCTTAATAACAGATAGTTAATTACCTGAGTGAACAGAAAAGCTGCTGTGCCACCATGCACCTTTCCATTCGTTCTGTGCACTAGTATCATTTCCTGACAATAAAATAGACAAAATCATTCATCCTTTGGTCACCAGACTCACCACAATTTTATCGTGGACGAAAGAAGAAACACCAAGTAAAACCTAAAGAAGGGCAAGGAAGAAGAATGAATAAGGGGAAAAACATATTTTTCTTTTAGGTATATGAAATCCATGCTCTTTAATAGGGATCAGCCCACAACCACACCCTCAATCTCTTACTTAGGAGGAGAGGAGATGCCATTTGGTCAGAAGACCATCAGCATAAGAGGGAAGAGATAAAACAATAATCAAAGAGAAATTTGGGAGAACCTTGATGAGGTATGCATGTCAAAGGATAAAAAAAAATTTCAGATACAAGGAGAACTTTTTAAAAAAAAAAAAAAAGAAATGGCACGATAAATTGTCTGTGATCTTGACAGTAATATATCCATCAAGAATTCTGTATCTATGTTCTGTCATAGACTAGTGAAAACAAAGAACAACCCAAGAAAGAAGTTGCAATAATCCGGCATACTAAACTCCAAAGAAACTTTACCGAGATTCATAACTAGCAAAGAATATAAGGGTGGCGGATCTTTTGGCATGTTGGTGTGGAACACGGTGAAATCGTCGAGTAGCAGCTGTTTGGAAGATGGTGCCCCTATGTCTCATGTTGCATATGGAATGAGAGGAATGGAAGATGTTTTGGAAAGTATGCTTATTGGGGGGATTAGAGTTCCAGTCTTTGTTACTTTGGGCTAAGGCTATTGTATTAGAGGGGGTTAATGTTAATGACTTTTATGCTTCTTTTCTGCATATAGGACATAATTAGGTATTTCTGTATACCACCTGTGTACTAGGGCTATGCCTAATTTTGAGGATTAATAAATTTTCTTACTTATCAAAAAGAAAAATAGCAAAGAATAAAAAATTTAATTATCCCATTCTAGACATCAAATTGTTACATATCTATGGGAGGGATTACTAAAAAAGAAAAACAAGGAGGCAAAATCACATTTTTCTTTCCCTTTTATTTATTTATTTATATTTATTTTTTAGCTGCAAATCAAAAATCAGTTCATGTTATATGCAACACAAAGTACTTCAATGAATATAATAAGTATATATATCAAGGGGATAGAAACATCATTGACTGCAGTTTTGAAGAAGGTAGGCAAGAGGATAAAGCAGGATAAAGGCATTGTTGAAGAGAAACAGTGATGAGGAGATAGTGGTTTGGTAGTATACGCATTGTTAATAGTGTTCCGCACTGGGGCTTTGTTTCACTTATAAAATCATGCCCACATAAAAAGATACTAATATTTGACAACTCTCCTTTGACCAATAAAATCCATGTATTGCTGCATTCTTAAAAGGTCCATTTTTGGGCGAATTGGGAGATATTGCTACACGTGTCATTCAAACACCCCAAGAGTGCCTATCATCAACTGTTATCTAGTTACTGTCTGCTCTCAAGGGGTGGCACTGTTCCGGTTCTAAAAATCAGATATATAATATTTGAAAAAATTCATTAGGCAAAACTTACAATTCTTGAGGATGCATTTAGCATTCAACTAGCATAGATTTATATTTATGCAGAAGCCAATATTAGCAAAGATGAAATAAAGCAATACACCAAAGAAACTTTAGATGTGGAAATCAAAAGTAAGTCCAATGTTACAAATTAGAGGATGTGGGTGAAGATGAATATTATCTTAAGAAATTCAGGCTTAGAGGAGATGAGTTATAGATGGGGAAAAAGGATTACAAAAATTGGGGGCAAAAGAAAAAGAATGAAGTAAAGTCAAAGGTTATGGAAACACCAGAATTTGAAAAAGTAAATAGAGTCGTAATTGCCACTATAATGGGTGATTTTCTTAAAATTGAAGACGCCAAAGAAAGATAAGATGGCTAAAAGAACAAGAATAAAAGCTGTCAGAAAACGTGGCTGCAAAAATTTAGAGGATGAGGAGGAGGAGGTTGAATAGTTTTAGCAGGCATAAGAGAAGATGAACATTGTTCTTAAGATAATAATATAATACGTTAAAGAAAAATAATTGTCAAGGCATTGCTGATATTCATTGTTCAACAAGAGAACTAAAGATAAAACCAATATTTGAATAACTCTTCTAGATGAGTTCCAAAGTTGTGCAAAGTATGCAATGAGCTAAACCACAGAAAGTGAATTGTGTTGAGGAAGAGCCACAAGTTCAATGCCACTTTAGTAGGTTTTTCTTTTGGTGCCCTTTGCTTTCCTTTACTCAAAAACTTTCATTGCTCTCCCTCTAAGGCCATCAATATACTTTCATTAAAAAATAGCAACAGGATATCATATTAATCCTTGAATTAACTATTTGAATAAAAATATTAAACCCAACGTACCTGAAGGGCCAGTTCCATCTAGATATCTACAGTGTGGGGTCCAAGCATAAAGATCAACCAAATGACCAAACCTGTTCATAAAAAAAGCAATAAATAGTATAAAAGAATATATTAAGAAGGGGATTGTACTAAGTTTTCATGACTGTGTACTGCATGGATGCTCAAATGTGGGATTGTACTACATTGCAGTCAAGGCCAAAAGATAAGGATTGTACTACAATACCTGTCACCACCATATCCATCCCTGTTGTCTATTGGGTTGCCACCATACAGCCGTCCCGGAATAGCATTTCCAATTGAGAAGTGCATAATATCCACTTCATGCCCTTTGCATGTCTTGTTGGTGCACGTGTCTTTCCCTTCAGTACACCCACCCATCTTACAACACAAATCTTCTCAGTTTGAATTATAAAGTAGATAAAATGAAAAACAAGATAAAATATAAAAAAGTTGATTAACTTACGTCATGATATGAGGCACCTTCTCCAATTTGGAACATAAGAGCGATGGAAGGACATTTGTTGCTATTGCTGCATCAGGGACAGCAAAACAATTCAACGGGAGCTTTCAATGTCAGGGAGTCTAGGCTTTAAGCTGATTAGTCATTCATTTCAACAACGTCTATGATATATCCACTTATATAGCATACGGAGAATGCACAGCTGAGTGAAATAGAATTTCACAGCCAACACACCAAAATTGACTAAAAAAACTAAACCCATAGAGTGTTTTTGCCTTCCAAAAAACTATAAACACCATGATACAATGTAATAAGATGGGGAAGCCTGAAGAAAAGAGAAATCAGATTAGAACAGTAACCTTTTTTTTTTGCCATTTCTGGACGAATTGTATGAACATTGATTCATATCTAATTGCTAGGAATGAATGTAAAAGGCCATATTGCGAACATAAAATGTTTCCAAAAGATTAAACAGATCGAGAAAAAAGTTATAATCTAATCACGAACATAATACGACATTCTATTCTCAAAATCAAAACTTACCCTTTAGAGTACACATAGTCCCCATCTACTTGTAACATAAAGAAAACGTCATGACCGTCATGCAAAGCCTGCAATATAACCATACATATAACATCAAATGAGCAAAAAGAATTAAAGGAGAAAAATTCATAATAAACCACCCATGTTCCCGAGTCCCGACGAAATTGAAATCAAGATTTGAACCAAGGAAGTACCTTAACGGTCATTTTTCCTCCTTTGTATTCGTGATCTTCATCTGGATCAAGAGCGGGGAGGAGAGGGAACTCGAAGCCATCAATGTCCTTCCAATCGTCGGCGTGGCCGTCGAGGGTGATGAGCCCGGGCCGGAACTCGGCCTCGATTCGGCTCTCCGAGTCGGACTCGCAGCTCCACTCGCCCGATTCTTGGTGCGAGTTGACCCGTACGATCAAAACGGAGCTTAACAAGAACAATAGAAGTAGAGAAAGTGGTCGAAGCATCGTAGAGGGTCCGAAGTTTCGTGTTTGAAGCCTTGAACTGGAAATGGGTTCGTGGCTTTGTTTTGTTTTGGATTCTGTGTCTTTGGTCCGCATGCCGTGACGTTAAGCTGAAAATTCAGCGTACTCACGCTCTGGTAACGCTTTATATATCTGGTAACGCTTCAAAGAAAGACTCGTCTTTACTTTTTTACGGCGAACTCTAGTTGGTTCTTTGTTTCAATTTTATATCTAATTTTATAGGTGCCATGGATGAGGTAAAATGACATAATTTTAGATAAATTTTAAAAATTAAATAAAATAGTATTTTAAATTAAAATAAATAAATTGTTTATTAAAACAATCATTAACTTAAACTCATTATTAAACTTCTATCAACAAAATATGGAAGTACTTATGATAAAATGTGTCAATATAACCTTTCACAATAAAATAATAGATAAAATTGTTATTAAACGACTTATTAACAAATTAATAAATCACTTTCAAATGGCATATAATATGCCACGTATATATTACATATCCTGAAATCACATATTAGAAAAAAGTTGGAATGGTGAATAAACATAAGAAACCTATGTATTCATTATTATAATTAAATCGAAATCTCGATTGATTTTGAGTACCAAATGATATCAAAGACAATTTCGGTTTATCCCATGGATCCATCTCTTGTGGCCTTGCCCATGTGTTAGATCATGACATGATATGCCATGGTTTTTTGCCCATTCATTTGACATGATACATGATTTTCATATATTAACATAATTTTAATTATTCAAAAAAAAAAACATAATTTTAAGATCGAATTATTTAGAGTTATTGTCTTAAGTTTACAATTCAAGATGATGAAAAAATAGAAATATAAAATAGTAGATCATATATTTAATTTTCGGTGTATTCCCTCTGATTGTTTAAGATATTTTAACAAAAATATGTTTTCCACTCTAATCTTAGAATTCAAGCACTCTAATCTTATTAAAGAATGAATTATTATAGTAAAATTCAAATTTTACTTTAAAAACATACAAAATCCGCGATAAGGACCACCCAAAAGAAAAGTGGACAAGTCAAAGTCTAGCAGGCCAAGATTTTGTTTCCACCGAAGGCCGACGCATAATATGACTTCTGTTCATTGATATGACATATTGTTGCATCTGCAGTACATTTGAATAGAGTATATTTTTTAATATTTAATATTATTTAAGAAATTTAAATAAATAATAACACATATTATATTTACTTTAGTTATTTATCTTCTTTTTTTTTACACAAATTTTATCAAGTATTTTGGCCGTGTTTTGTTTGACATTTTTTTAGAAATAAATTTCATTTTTCAAACTAAATCAATCATGTTTAAATTTGTTAAAAAAATCAAATTCAACCTTTCTTCCAATCATTATCTCGATGTAAACAAATTGGAAAATGATATACCACTATAAATTTTACAACAACACACGTGTTAATTTTTTCACCATATATCCATGCATGTGAGTCTTAGCTGTACTGACCACAAGGACGAACGGATATGTAAAATAATTTTTTAATATTAATTATTTTTAATATTATTATTTTAAAATTTTAAAAATAAATAATTAATTAATTATATTTTGTATAAAAACTTTTAAAAATAATAATAAAATAAAATAAAATAAAGTGATTTTTACATCCAAATCACAATTAAATAATTTTCTGATCAAGTTTTCTGTAGATAGTTGAATTTTATGTAGCATCAATAAAAATTATTTTAAAATAATATTATATTAAAAATAATAATATAAAAATTATTTTTTATAATTTATTTTTTTATTTTTTTATTTTTTTATTTTTTTTCATACTATTATTTTCAAATTTAAAATTAATTAATTAATTATATTTTGTATAAAAAACTTTAAAAAAATAATAAAATAAAATGAAATAAATTGATTTTAATTAAGTTGTTTCCTGATCAAATTTTTCTTTGTAGATAATTGAACTTTATGTAGGCTCAATAAATATTATAATGTGAGATCAGATCACTTGTTCTTGTTATTTAAATATTGAATTTAAAGCTCAGAATTTTGATTTGGATACAAAAATTACTTTATTTTATTTTATTATTATTTTTTAAAAATTTTCATAGAAAATATAATTAATTAATTATTATTTTTAAAATTTTAAAATAATAAGATTAAAAATTATTAATATTAAAAAATTATTTTGCATGTCCGTTCAGCTGAGACTCACACGCATGGATGTATGGTGGAAAAGTGACACGTGTGCTGTTGTAAAATTTATTGTAGAATTCACAGTGGGTGTATCATTTCCCAAACAAATTACTTTTTATGAACTGCATAACATCTCTAGTGGAAATGTCCTTCATCCGAATGATGTTCAGAGTTTCTCTTGTAAGAAGATTAAAGTCTCGTTTGAATTCGGAGATGAAATGAGTTTAGTTTATTTTTTAATATTATTATTATTTTGAAATTTAAAAAATATGTGTTGGGATTTGAAAAATGTGTATTGAGATTTGAAAAATGTATATAGGAATTTGTGTTTTATATAAAAAATTATAAAAATATAATAATGAAATGAAGATGAGTTGAGATGAGTTGAACTCATCTTCGAATACAAACGGGGCATAAAAGAATATCCGGCCAGTTAGTTTCACGGACATCATTATGTATTGGCTTAAATTTGAAAGAAGGGTACCGATAAGCTAATTGTCCTATCACTATTTATTTATTATTCTCTTTTATATTCAAAATTTTTTTTTATCATTTTTTTAAATATCTTTTTAACATCCTTAATCATTAATAAAAAAAAATTAAATAAATATATAATCTTTTTAATAATCATTTCCTTAATCATTAAATAAAAGTTTAAATTTTAAAAATACTAAATATAAAATAGATAATAAATGAATAGTAATAAAATTATAAATCTATCATTTTTCTCGAAAGAATAATAGTTATTATTAAGCACTTACAGATTTAGACGAGATAAATCCATTTATAATAATATTTTTTGATATCCGTCGCAACTAACGCTTTAAATGAGTTGACTTGAGTTGAGTCAAACTAAATTTTGGTTTGCCGAATTCAAGCTTGACTCGAAATACTTGAGCTCGAGCTCAAGTTTTTATTTATTTTTGTTCGAACTCAACTTGATTAACCAAACTTCCAACATGAGCTCAAACTCGTCTTATAAACGAATTCAAATCGAGCCGAGCTCGAGCTCGAGCTCGATTTTTTTTTTGAACAAAATTTAAATTAAATAAAAAATTAACTAATAAAAAATTAATATTTAATATCTAACTAGTTGATATTTATTCATCATACAAATATATTATATGTTTATATATTATTAATAAATACACACAATTGATAACATATCCGTATTTCACATACTTTTCACGTACTAATATATAAAATCATTAAATTTTATAAACTAATTATTGTACAAATTATAAAATATAATTATGAAATATATTCATCATATAAATATAAGTAATAAGATTACACAATACATATTTAATTATAAAAATTTTATACTTATATTATTAGCAATATATATATAACATATAATGTGTATATATTTATCAATATATAAATAAATTTTAATCGAGTCGAGCTAATGAATCCACTCGAGCATAAACGAGCGAATCTTAACCTTAGCCAAGTTGAGTTGAATTTTGTCAGGTATGTGTTATTTACTAATCAAGCGGATATCTGCTTTCACAAGCGAATTTTTTTTTTTCACGAATAGAGTTCAATTCGAGTTTAATCGAGCGGACTGTCAAGTAGTCTAGTTCATTTACAGCCCTAGGACTCACAACTACTCCTCATGGCTCACAAATTTGTGAAGTTTTGGTTTAGTTTATGTTAATGTCGTGTTCTGCCGTCTGGACTGTTCGGCAATATCCAAACTACCCGATTGATTTCGGGATTTGTTTGGTGTCGTTTGAGGCCCTTGACAAAATTTCAGTGCAGCTACGCGTATGTCGAAAATAGATAATTAAATAGAGATGGACACAATATTTATGTGATTCGACATAAAGTCTACGTCCACGAGATTTTGGGGAAGTGAATCCACTATAATAAATATTTTTACAGTCTCTCATGGCTCGCTATACAGAAAAAAATATACATGAACCTATAAAATAAATCCACTAGTTAAAACTCTCGAATCCTTCTGAGAAGATGAGGAAGATGAAAAAGATGATGCCGGAAAGGAAGTCGTAGGCTAGTCCCATCCTTCTTATTTGACTGCTGCCTCTTTATATAAATCTTTGGCTTGCGTGTGTCAACTGCTTATCTTCCTCTTGATCTTTTGTTTCTATCTTCCACCATTCACTTCCCATTCACCCCCTTCACTTTTATGCACACTGCCTAATGCCCTTACCCTCTCATTTACGTCGTTTCAGGCTTTCCTTTTGAACCCTCTTAGCGCCTATCACCTTATGCTTGCATCATCATACTTTTCTTTTTGTCCCCTAGTGCAATCAATGGTTGACCTGGGGCCCACTGGTAGATTTCCCTCTCATAGAACTCCGCGAATTCTTAGCAAAGGTACTTTGATGAAAATTCTAAAATGCTTAATATCCAGAAACTGAGAAGACTGTGGTTTTCACTTTCTAGCACAAGATAAGAAAGTAACAAAAATATGCAACAAACAATTTATTAAGCGAGTGCTGTAAAGGAAACTTTTGACAATTTCGTTGAGGCAGGAGATGGATTCAATTGTGTACGAGGGAGCGTAAAGCTCCGAGGTAGCGGATGATGGGCTCGACCGCGTACGAGGAAGCGCATAGCTCCATAGTAGTGGAAGATAGGCTCGATAGGGAGCATGGGAGTGTGGAGCTCCAAGATAGCAGGAGATAGGCTCGATCATGAGCGTAAGAGCGCAGAGTTTCAAGTAGCGAGAGATGGCTCGACTGCGTATGAGGGAGCGCAGAGTTCTAATGTAGCGGGAGATGGGCTCGACTGCGTATGAGGGAGCACAGATCTCCAAGGTAGCGGGAGAGGGCTTGACCGCATATGAGGGAGCATAGAGTTCCAAGGTAATGGGAGAAGGGCTTGACTGCATACAAGGGAGCGTAGAGCTTCAAGGTAGCGAAAGATGGGCTTGACTGCGTATGAGGAAGCGCAGAGCTCCAAGGTAGCGGGATAAACCCAAGTCTCAAGCCCAAAGCGAACAAATTATTGAACGGGGTGTGGGACGCCAAACAACCCTGCGGATTTGTGTGTCGCCTGAGGAGATGAAGGCTTGGCGAGTGCGCTTGGGTTATAAACCCAAGTCTCAAGCCCTGGGCGAGCGAATCGTTGAGCGAGGTGTGGGATGCTAGACAACCCTGCGAATTCGTATGTCATCTAAGAAGGTGAGGGTTTGGCGAGTGCACTTGGGTGATAAACCCAAATATCGAGCCCTGGGCAAGTGAATCATTGAGTGAGGTATGGGTTGTCAGACAACCCCGTGAATTCGTGTGTCGCCTGAGGATGTGAGGGCTTGGCAAGTGCGCTTGGGTGATAAACCCGAGTCTCGAGCCCTAAGTAAGCAAATCGTTGAGCAGGGTATGAGATGCCAGACAATCTCGCGGATTCGTGTGTCCCCTGAGGAGGTGATCCATGTATGTCAAGGGTGCAGAGCTCATTCCATCGTGGGAGGTATGTTGTTGCTTCACACTGCAGAAAGTAATTTCATTAGCAGAAAAATGAATTCATATGCTGTGAATGATACCAAATGAAGATCCCAAGCCGCCATAATTGATTTTTGTGGATTTGCGGGTGTCGCTTCCGAGCTAGCGAATGTTGAGTCCAAGTTCATTGTTTTTTCTGAGTGCTTCTATATGAGTGGTTGCGAACATTCTTGTATGTTCAAGGCTCCCGATCTAGAAAGATATGAGTTGGTGAGGCGTTGTTAGCCTAAGCCCGTGCATGTGTAGTTAGGGCGAAAAGTTCGTCAAAACCGACAAGCTTGCAGGTGTTGCTGAATTTTGAGTTCCCTTTATCCGAGGTGGTAAGTAACCTATCCAAATAAAATAAAATGGAGAAGTAGTCAAGTCCTAAACGGGAGAGGCTTAATTGACAAGTCCCGAGAAGGAGATGCATGTCGGGTACAAGTCCGTGTGTGAGGCGGGCATGTCCTGATTAGGTGTGATCCGAGGCCAAACTAAGTATGCATGATTGTCTCCCATACATAGGTGTACGCTACATGCTTGAGTGCTTGAGATGAGTCCCGAGTGAATGTGTAAGTGTTCCGTGGGTGAGGGGAGTGGTCTGAGACAGTGTCCCATGCACGGAGTGCGTGACCGTGAAACTACCGTGGTGCAGTTACTGTGCACCCGCATAGTCACCATGCATGCATGCACTTCGTGAGGTGTTCGGGACATGCATGTGCACTGTGTACTTAAGTGCACAGTACACTCCCATGCCACTCCTTTAACCAATCCATCCCGAGAGGATATGGTATTACACAAGCGTAAGCGAGTAATTTAAAACACTTATTTCTATTTAGGCACTCGCCACACGCGTGGGTATGGGCTTAATTTGTGCACTTTGGTGAGGTAAAGTGGTCTAAGTGTTGATCTGGGTGAGTCTTGAGCCGTGAACGGTGTGGTCCTTGTGAGTCTTATGTGGTGGTCCAGGCTAGTCCCGAGTGTAGGCTTCTCGAACGTGAAGGTGGGGGTGGCGAGTCCTGAGTGAATGAGGCGAGAGGGAGCTTCCAGTGTGTGCCTGGAGAGTGATTGGGAGTTAATCCCAAAGAGCGTCCTTTGAACCAACAATGAGTTGGCGAGCATGCTTCCCAAATATGGTGGTGTGAGAGGTGAATCCTGAGCACCACCTTGGATGGCTAGATCTCAAGCATGCATGGCATGCGTGGGTGTGCTAAGTCAGAGTCAATGTGTGAGGTGAGCTGCGACGAGGTGGTGTTCTTGAGTGGGACCCATGTCAAGGAGTAAAGGGGAGTGGTTCCCGAGCTGCTCGAGGGTGGCGAGCTCATACCTCCCGAGTAAATAAGGTGAGAGGGTGGTGCTCGCATGTGGGGTGAGCTGTGTATGTTTCTCAATTGTGCGGCGACCCATTTGTGTGCATGCCGAGTAGGTTATCCCGAACGTGACATGGTGGTGTAAGGCATGAAAGGGGTCTTGAGTGTGCGACGAGGTTGCCGTTGCACACCTTGTCCCACGTGATGAGCCATCATGGACCCAGGTGTCGCGACGACTTGTAGTTCAAAATAGACTACGCCGGAGATCCTTGTTGTGACGACAGGCAGCACACCAATACGTTAGAGAGGTTAGGCTCAGTCCAGTGCTGTGAAGGGAGCTCCCAAAGTGGCGGAAGCGTTCCCGGTGGGGTTTCTGACCAGCGACATGCCCACTTGTGGCATAGAACGCCAACGGCCCCTTGGTGGTCACTAGAGACCCAGTCGTGTTGCTGAGTGGTTGGGCCACGCACCGCTGTCATGTGGGAGGAGATGAAAGTGGCTGGGACGTTCCCAGCTTGTTGACCGGTCGTCCCTTGGCTTGTCGGAGACAGAAACTACCGACGGTCAAGATAGTGACCGTCGACAACTCGTCTGCGTAAGGTGCGCGGCACTATAGGGCTCGCACAACTCACAGCACCGGAAGTTACTATGCATGTGCATAGTAACTTCCCATGCATGCATAGTCACGGACCTGGGTGGGTACTATGCATTTTAAATGCACAATGCCGTTTTGAGTGGCACTATAGCTATTGTGCATGCATATAGTAACTCTGCATGCACGATTACTATGCATGCATTGGATGTGGGCATGCACACTAAGTGCACAGTGCAGTGCACTCGTATGTACGTATTTGGTGTATGTGTCCAGCATGCACAGATACTATTGGCATGTCCTACAACGGGCGAGCCCGGTTCTAACAGTGTTTAAAAATAATCCTATGAGCATTACGAATTTGTGCAATTAAATATCTAGTCCGAGGGGAAGTAGTGGCCGCAACCAAAAGTGTCCCGAGAAAATTTCGTGTGGTGAAGTAAATTAAACACCAAGATGAGGCATTCGACAGGTCCTTGCCAAATAAAGGAAATGTAATTAATTAAGAATACTTATCTGGGAGGTTCTCTTTGCTTATATGATAAATCGTCCATTGTCTTGAGAAATTGCCATTTTTCCACCTCCATCTTGGAAAGTGTCTAGATCCCACCGTGCAGTCGTGAGGTTCTTCTTAACGGGTAGCTTGGGATCGCGTCACAGCTGGCATACGAAGTACACGTTGTACCATCCCATAGACGGCACTACTATTGATGTCGTGTTTTGTGGCCTGGACTATTTGGCAATATCCAAACTACCCAATTAACTTCGGGCTTTATTCGGTGTCGTTTGAGGCCCATGATAAAATTTCGGTGCGGCTGTGCATATATCGATAGTAGATAAATAAATAGATATGGACACAATATTTACGTGGTTCGGCATAAAGCCTACGTCCATGAAATTTTGGGAAAGATAATCCACTATAATAAATATTTTTACAATCTCTCATGACTCGCTGTACAGAAAAAATATATATGAACTTATAAAATAAAAGGACTGCTAGATCCACAAAAAGATCCCACAAAGAAAAATCTAAAAATTGATATGACTTCATAACAACTGTTGATTTATTTTATAATAAAAGTAACTTTACAATCTGACGTACCACATCAAGTCACATTAGTTTGTAGATTTTTCTTTGTGGTTAAAATATTTTCCATAAAATAAATCCACTAGTTAAATCTCTTGAATCCCTCTGAGAAGACGAGGAAGATGAAAAAGGCGATGCCAAAAAGGAAGTCGTAGGCTGGTCCCATCTTTCTTATCTGACTGCTACCTTTTTATATAAGTTTTTGACTTGCGAGTGTCAGTTGCTTATCTTCCTGTTGACCTCTTATTTCTATCTTCTACTGTTCACTTCGTATTCACCCCTCCTCACTTTCCTGCATACTGTCCAATGCCCTTACACCTCTCTTTTACGTTGTTTCAGGCTTTCCTTTTGAACTCCCTTAGCCTCTGCCACCTTATGCCTACATTAACATGACTCTCTTTTTGTCCCTTAGTGCAATGAATGGTTGGCCTAAAGCCCACTGACATATTTTCCCCTTACAGTTTAGATAACAAAATGTTTTCTTTTCATTTCATCGTATCTCGTTTTATTCTGTTCATTTTAATATTTAAACATTACAAACACAAATACTTTATAATCTCAATTTTTTTTAATAATTACAATTTTTCTTAACTTCTAAAAAAAAACAATTCAATATTTTTAAATCTAAAACAAAAAATTATATTTTAATAATATTATAACTTTATAATATTTTTTTCAATAATTTATTCCTCATTTCCAAAAAAAAAATCATAAATATTTTAACTCAAGCCATTTTGCTACTAAATCATCTGATTTTACCTTACTATGCAAATAAAGTCTAAAAATATTAGGATGAGATTGTGAGGGTGAAATATCCCAAGTAGGGCCCAGGACTCTTATTAAGTGCACTAGAAGACAAAAGTGAGGAAGAGTTGAGTGGACCAGATCACATGGGGGACAAGACATAAAGGCAAGCAACTGATACATGCAAGAAATAATATCCAGATCCCAACTTATATATAAAGGCAACCATCAGAAGATCAGGAGACGGATGACTCTCTCTCTCTCGGTCAATAGCTCAATATCTCTGGTTGCATAACAATTCCTCTTTTCTCTTAGATCACTTAATTCATCTTCTCAGACGAACCCGAGGTTTTATACCAGTAGAATTATGTATTTTATTCATGTACAGTGAGAGCCCTGAGAGACTGTAAAAATATTTATTATAGTGGATTCCCTTCCCCAAAACCCTGTAGACGTAGGCCTTAAGCCGAACCACGTAAATACTGTGTTTTTATATTTATTTATATGTTATCTGCGTACGTATGGCCGCATCAGAGTCTCACCGGGGGCGTCAAACGACATCCATCGAAGCCCAACTCGCTCCAGTGGGCTGGGAATGATTTATTTTCCTGCCCTGATCTGTTGAGATTTTCATGACATCAACATTGGCGCCATCTGTGGGATCTTTAGACCAGAGCTGGGAAAATGATGATTTTCTAGAACACTGGATGACTTCTCAGACATGCGAACGGTGTCTCCAGATAAGTGTTCTAAATTTATTATTTTTGTATAATATCAAACAAAGGCGAGAGTATATCTCGCCTAGAAGAGAGACCTGCCTCTCGTCTCTTTTTCATAGAGAATAAGTCGACATTCTCTCACAAATACTGCGTTTCTCGGTGAACACGCTGTGCATTTTTAATAATGTATAAAATTAGGACCCGCTAAACGTGTATGGAGCACTTACATTTTTAGAGGACACAATACTTGCCTAAATACTGTGCATGGGCAGACACTGTGCACTTAAGTGCACAGTGCCACGTTGACACGGTGCATGCATGTACAGGAAGCTGGGAAGGGGCACGCCGTAGCGTGCCCAGTGGCTCACGGTGCTCCGCCGTGAGCCCTGTGGTCCCGTCGGCAGTTTTTGTTTCCGGTGGATGAGTGACCGGCCGGTCATGCCACCGGAAGTTGTTTCCCTGGCAACCCAGGCGGAAACCATCTCGCCATCAGCCGAGGGGCAGCTCGCCCAATCAAGGGGCCACCACGTCGAACGGGGAAAGCAGGGACGCCGGCACCCGCCACTGGGGTCGCCGGCACCTTCTGTCCCCGATGGGACTGCCCCCGTCCGGTGTCCTTGCCAGCGACGGCATTTCTGGGCTGCTCCTCAAAAACGGTGTCTACGCCGTGCCCAGTCCACCCAGAGTATGGGTGGATGGTCGGCGGCCACCGTTGAGGCCGCCGGCATCCTTTGCTCCCGATGAGGCTGCGGCCCACCTACACATGGCCAGCCATTCGCCTCTCGGATAGACCACCCACGCTCCACGGCAGCTCGACCACTTCACGCCTCTCACCCGCTCGCCAATGGACCACCAAACCCAGATCACCACTCACCTCACGCCTCTCCTTCACAGCTCGCCACCTTTCCGCTCAACCATCGCCATGCACAGGCTCACCTGGACTGCCAAGGACTTATGGCCTACTAGGACCACCATGCTCACCCAGAGAACTAGCCATCTCACCAACCTCACAGTTCACCCAGACCATCATCAACAACTTGTCTTCTCACTAGCTCGCACAACGGCTTCGCCATCCTTACTGGCTCGCACACGGGCCTCGCCACACTCACTCAATGTACTCGCACGGCTCGCCAACCTCACCGCCTGCCAACCCGCCTACTCAAGGCCTTTCCACGCCCCGGTAGCGTGGGCTCGCCCAACTCGTCCACATCAGCGTGGGCTTGCCCAGCTCGCCCACGGATCACCTTACCCACAGCTCGCCTCCCAGCTTGCCTAACCACCTCTCCTGCTCACACTCCCGCCAGCTTGCCATGCAAGCTCGCCAACCAGCTCGCCGTGCATGCTCGCCAACCAGCTCGCCGGATCACCTCTCGCAACTTGCCTCGTGCTCGCCGTCACAGCACACTCACAGCTCGCCGGCGACTCCACACCTCGCCCATCTCACGGCTCACACGCCCAAAACTTTGCACAGCTCGCCCAACTATCTCACGGCAAAGTTCTCCAGTTCACACTCAAACTCGCCCGACACAGAGGGCTCGCCACTTCCCTCGCCCAGACTACCAAGGCTCGCCACCTCTCTTATAGCTCGCTTAGATCACATCACACTCGGAACTCTACCCCCACCAGCTCGCCGCCTCGCATCCAGACTTATTCTTGCCAACACAGCTCGCCGCCTCGTCCTCTCTCCCTCACCTCATGCGCACCATGCATGACCCGCTACTGAACTCTCCCTCAGCTCGCCAACCTCATGGCGCTCGCCCAATACACATTTGCTTATTAATGACCACCATTCGGTCACCACATGGGCTCAGACCGCCCCTTTACATGCCCACAGCTCGCAAATGGATCACCATACCCTCCACAGCTCATCATATTCACACAGCTCGCCAATCATACTCGCCATCTTAAATCAAAGAAACTCAAAATGCTGCAATACTACGGAATCAATTTTCACAAATTTTATACATTCGACAGCACATGCAAATTCGGACCCAACACTCAGACTTAGTGGCATGAAAATTCATATTTCTATTTAACAAAATTGTTTTGCAGCTCAAAATTGACGCGGCCATTCCACGGCAACACCATTTCCATGCTCGTCGTACGGGATTAGGTTTAGTGATGGGGTTGTCCGGCCACCCATGACCAGTCCAATGATTCGTTCGTCAAGGGCTCGAGACTTGAAGTTCCGCACCCAAGTTCACTCGTCAAGTCCTTACATCCATGATAGGCTCGAGGCTTGCGATCACCCACCAAGCTCACTCGACAAGCCTCATCTCGAATGCTTGCGAATCGCGGAGTTAAATCTCGGGTCCAGGCTTGCACGTAAACCCTCGCACACTTGGTTTCCCGCCAATGACCGCTTGTGGATTGCAGGATCGTAACCTCACACCTTACGGCACTTTCTTGATAACATATATATTGCATGTTTTTATTATCTGAGGTACGGAAGACGGACCACCACTCTCTCAATCAACCGGATCAAGGGGTCGCCTGGCCTCTAAGCCTCGCCCCTCAGACCGCGGGATCGCTTGGACTCCACGCCTAGGCCCTCGGTCCGCTCAATGGGTCGCCTGGGCTCTAAGCCTCGCCCCTCAGACTGTTGGGACGCCTGGGCTCTAAGCCTCGCCTACAGTTCTCTCGCTGAAGGGGTCGCCTGGGCTAGAAGTCTCGCCCCTCGATTCGATCAACAAACTGCTGGGACGCCTGGGCTCTAAGCCTCGACCACAGTTCTCTCGCCGAAGGGGTCGCCTGGGCTAGAAGTCTCGCCTCTCGGTTCAATCAACAGACTGCTGGGATGCTTGGGTTCCAAGACTCGCCCACAATTCTCTCATCGAAGGGGTCGCCTGGGCTCCATGCCTCGCCCCTCAGACTGCGCGGTCGCTTGGGCTTTACGCCTCGCCCCTCGGTTCGCTCAAGGGGTCGCCTGGGCTCCACGCCTCGCCCCTCAAACCGCGGGGTCGCTTGGGCTCCATCCCTCGATTCGCTCGCCTTCAGACAACTCCATCATCACTCGGCAGATCATCTGAATGAGAACTTTCAATAACAAGGTAAGGTGACGCTACCCAAGATTCGCCCACGAATCATCACACTTAAGGTTTAGTAAAGCTCGGAAGACAAATTACTACCATCCCAATTTTCGGATATTTTAGAATTCCCACCAAAGTTCCTTTGCTAAGAATTCGCGGGGTAATGTGAGGGTGAAATATCCCAAGTAGGGCCCAGGCCTCTTATTAAGTGCACTAGAAGACAAGAATGAGGAAGAGTTGAGTGGACCAGATCACATGGGGGACAAGACTTAAAGGCAAGCAACTGACACATGCAATAAATAATATCCAGATCCCAACTTATATATAAAGGCAACCATCAGAAGATCAGGGGACGGATGACTCTCTCTCTCGGTCGATAGCTCAATATCTCTGGCTGCATAACAATTCATCTTTTCTCTTAGATCGCTTAGTTCATCTTCTCAGATGAACCCGAGGGTTTATACCAGTAGAATCATGTATTTTATTCATGTACAGTGAGAGCCCTGAGAGACTGTAAAAATATTCATTATAGTGGATTCCCTTTCCCAAAACTCCGTGGACGTAGGCTTTAAGCCGAACCACGTAAATACTGTGTTTTTATATTTATTTATATGTTATCCGCGTACGTTTGGCCACACCGGAGTCTCACCGGGGACCTCAAACGACATCCATCGAAGCCCAACTCGCTCCAGTAGGTTGGGAATGATTTATTTTCCTACCCTAGTCTATTGAGATTTTCATGATATCAACAGAGATGAGTTGGATTTTAAAAGGTAAAACCAAGGTTGCTGGACATCACTCTGCTA
Organism: Platycarya strobilacea; assembly: GCA_036898215.1. Lineage (NCBI taxonomy): Eukaryota > Viridiplantae > Streptophyta > Magnoliopsida > Fagales > Juglandaceae > Platycarya > Platycarya strobilacea. Next base: position 18,471,705 of record CM072555.1, on the reverse strand, counting down.
AATATAATTTCTTAAATAAAAAACAAATAGGCAAAGGGTTTGATGGGTTTCCATTTTTCATAAACTATAAAATCAAAATCGAGAAAAGATTAATGAAAATTCAATAACTCTATCACCTTTGAATATTAAACTATTCAGATGATCTGAGTATATATATGAATAATAATATTTTATAAATTTTATTGAGATACATTTAAATGTAAATAAGTTGTTATATGTGTATGAAGAAATGAAGTAGATTGAAATGAGTTTATTTATTTTTTATATAGAAAATTAAAAAAATATTAAATATCATTAATGATTAGTTTAAGACGGATTGAGATGATTTTTACATTCAAATATAATCAAAAAATTGTATTGGAATTGTTTAAATTGAGACGATGAAGCCCTTCATCCATCTAAATTAATAATTATTGACAAAAGAGGCATGTAGAACCTCACAAAAAGTTAAGTTTGTTTTCCAGTATTTAGAACCTCCTTACCCCCTCCTATTTATTTGGTCGACAAGGATGGAGAGGGATTGGGCGGTAGAGAATTTTAGGTATGATAATGCTACATACAGTCGTGAAGTTGTAAACAGCGTATAATCGTTTTAGAAAAAAATTAATTTTTTTTTTCACATGGGTCTAATATATATTTATTTTTTTCTAAAGCATCTGCACGCCATTTGTAATTCCATGATTATATTTATCATTTTTTTTAAAATAGTAATTTCAAAAAAAGGTCTTGCCACTTTTTTTTTTAGGACAAGATCTCTTAAGGGGAGAGAAAAAATTGAGAAAGAAAAAATTTATTTATATTTTTATATATCAAATATCATATTCCTTAATTTCTTATTAAAAGAATTAAAGATCGAGTCCTTCTTCTCTTTGTATCAAAAAAATACATATATCATATATTTTTTTAATTAAATATGTTATATATGAATGATGAAGAGAGCATTCAATTAACTTTTTTTGAAAAAAACAGAACTTTAAAAATTAAATAAAATAAAAATAAATTTAGTATATAATGTATGAAAATCATGAATATGAAACCTCGCAAAGAAAAGAAAAAGGCTATTTACAAGGCTATGCGGATCATTAATCCGAAAAGGATAAAAAAGTCATTTTAAGGAGTAAGCTTTCCGGTAGATATTTGTCTTTATTATTACTTGAGAAGAAAAAGCGAAACCGATGACAGCAAGGAAGGAGATGAGGGCAGAGTCGGAGAAAGAAGGAGAAATGGAGGATGAAGGTATCTCAACATCACCAATGCCAACACTTACTAATAGGTCTTCTCTTAAATCCCATTCTCACTTCAATAATTACCACTTCTGGAAACACAAGGTCGGTTTGTTATTTCCCTTTCCTTCTTCATTTTCACAAAACATCACTTTCTTCGTATTATTAACATTTTTTTAATGTGTTTGGCAATCTCTAATATGTGGATGGGTAAGCGTAGCTTCGAGAGAACTGCTACAAGAGGGTCCGAGAGGACAGAGCCCGCTTGCTTTGGAAATTGCGGTTGCCCTCTAGCACTGCCTCACATTCTCTCAATCACAATCAGAACCAAAAGGTCAGGACCCTTTTCTTATTTCTTATTTTAATTTCTATTTTACCTTGTCTGGACAATTGGACTTGATATTGTACTCCATATATGGCTGCTATTTCTTTTTGTTATGTCTTTTCTAGTTTTCGTCCCGTGGTTGTTGGTCTTAGATGTTTAATGTATGTCTTGATTTATTTTTCTATAAGCCTTGGATACATCATTGTATTTGTTGGTTTATTCCAGTTATATCAATTCTTGGCTGGCGATTCGATGCTACACTTGCTATTTCTAGGTATAGGCCCAGAATATTTAGCTGCGGAATATGCTTTTGAGTACCTGTACTGTAGGTCAAGTCCCTTATAGTTTAGTAATAGACTGAAATATATGGTTTCTGTATATCAGTGTCCCTGACCAATCTGTCAGTGCCTTCATGGGAAGTCTTTTTTACAAGTGCTCTGGGAGATGATGACAAGCTTTGGTGGGCCCATCAGCGCGAGGGTCTTTGAAGTCGGATCGTACTATAATGCCATACATTCCCATCTTAGCACTCGTATCCAATTCCATGCATTCCCATCTCAGCACTTGTATCTGTTGGGGAGTATTTGGCAAACTAAGCCTCCTGGGATTAGCTTTCTTTGTTTGAACAGTTGCATTACGAAGGTTACTCAAGGTGGATAATTTAAGGAAGTGGCATGATATAGTGGTCAATTGGTGGTAGTGGTTGGATCAATGTGAGGCACTGTGAGTTGTATGTCCCACTAGGGGAAGCATGTTTTTTGATTTTATAAGAAAGAGAGGTTCATTTTTTGTGTTTGGGCTTTGAATTTGAGATAGGTGTATAATTTTGTGATATAGGGAGGTTAAGGAGATTGAGTGGTAATAGAGTTTTAGTTTTAAAAGGATTATTATTATTTTTTGATAAGTAAAGAGTAAATATATTGATGGTAATGAAATACGCATAGTCCATGTATACGGGAGGTATACAAACGAACACCTAAATACATTCTAAGAATGAGTGACTAAAGATAGGAAGTTATGAGCATTGTTTCCATCAATTACAATAGTTGAAAACCAAAGCATTAAAGTGTGTACACAAAAAAATTTAAGCTCCACTGTTGTACGCTCCCTATTTTCAAAGCACTGCTCATTTCTTTCTGATCAAACATCCCATATGATGCACGATGGAATCATCTTCCATACTGCTGCCACTTGAAGATATCCTTGTATCTTCTTGCGGCAAGTCAATAAATCCACCACCTTGAGAGGCATTAACTAAGAAACGCAAACTTTTTTAAAGATCTCATCCCACAACACGCCTAGCCACCTCGCAATGCAAAAGTAACTGGTCAACTGATTCCCCATTTTTTGTACACAAATAACACCAATCCATCACAACACAACCCCTCTTTCTCAAGTTGTCTGTGGTCAAAATCTTTCCAAAATCTGTTGTCCATACAAACAAGCACACTTTGGAAGGCACATGAGACCTCCAAATATGCTTCCAAGGGAAGTGAACATTAACTAGTGATGCCAATAATCTGTAGTACACCTTGACTGTACACTGGTTGCTGCCATTAGACCTCCAATGTATAACTGTTATTATGCAAGATTATTTTTTTGATAATTAAACGATTTTATTAAATAATGACAAGCATATCCTAAGTACACAAGAAGATATGCAAAAGTAAGCTCCATCTATGTGGAATCAATAGAGGCAAGGAAGTCATGCAAATTGAGGCCATTAAATTCTATATAGCTATGGTCGATCTACATAAAGTTCTAATAAAAAAACCTTTTAGTTCCTCTATTGAGCGCTCATTGTCTTTGAACATTTGTGCATCGTGCTCCTACCACAGACAACATAAAATATATATTTTTTTGATAGGTAATTAAAAGGATTTCATTAATAAAAAGGCCAAGCTCAGGTACACCGGAGGTATACATGAGAAAACTTAGCTAGAGGTTACAAGAGAAAGAAGAAAATCATGGACACTAAGTCCGTTACAAATAGAGCCCGCCCTAGAAAACAAGGTCCTATAGAAGAAACTCTTCAGTCCCTTCAAAGATCTCTCACAATTTTCAAAGTTCCTTGCATTCCTCTCTTCCCAAATGCACAAACACATACAAATAAGAACCATATGCCACAAAGCTGCCACCTGAGAGTTACCCTTAAGACCTCTCCAACTAGTTAGGAACTCCACCACTCGGAGAGGCATGACCCAGGAGAGGCTAAGCCTTGTGAAAAAATCATCCCACATATATCTAGCCACCTCGCAATGGAGGAGTAGATGGTCTACCGACTCCCCATGTTTTTTGCACATACCACACCAATCTAACACAATTATACGGCGTTTCCTCAAATTATTTGTAGTTAGAATTTTGTCCAAAGCTGTTATCCACACAAAAAAATGCCACTTTTGAAGGAGTTTTCGTCTGCCAAATACTCTTCCACGGGAATCTGAGAAGTCCAAGGCTAGAAAGGACTCGATAGAACGAGCTAATTAAGAAGATACCTTTCTTCGAGTGTTTCCATTGCAGCTTATCCCCAGTGCCAACCAAAAAACTGAATGAGTACAAAGTCGCAAAAAAGTCTAGAAAAGTCTCCATCTCCTAGTCTTGGGCATCCCTCCCAAAATCTATGTTCCATTGCAGAGTGCCATTAGCGAGGACCACTAGATCTGCTATAGCTGTATCCTTATCTCTTGCTAGATCAAAAATGGCGGGAAAAGAGTCTTTGAGGCTATTGTGACCACTACACCAAGTATCATACCAGAATCTGACCTGTGAACCATCCCCAACCACAAGTTGTTCATGATCTCTAAAAATCTCCCAATGTCTTCTTATAAACTTCCACAAACCCACTCCATATGTGCCTAGCACCTCATTCGAATACCAACCTCCCCAAGACACATTATATTTTGAGTCTATTACAAACTTCCAAAGCGCCTCCCTTTCATTTTGATACCTTCACAACCATTTATCCAACAATGCCTGATTGAATTTCACCAAGTGTCGAATCCCCAAACCTCCCCCCGTTATTTGAGTGCACACTGTTGGCCAATTAATTAAATGAAATTTGAACTTCTCCCCCAAGCCACTCCACAAGAAATCTCTTTGTAACTTTTCAATGTGCTTGGCTACCTTGGAAGGAATCGGGAACAAAGACAAAAAGTAGGTGGGTAGGTTTGAGAGGGTGCTTTTAATCAAAGTCAGCTTTCCACCTTTAGATAAGTATAACCTCTTCCATGTGGCCAATCTGCACTCTATCTTTTCGATCACTCCATTCTAAATCCGATTAGATTTAAAAGAGGCTCCCAGTGGTAAACTAAGGTAAGTGAGGGGTAAAGAGGTTATCTGACAACCTAGCAAAGTAGCCAAAAGCTCTGCTTCCTGTATCATCCCCACAGACACTAGTATCGACTTAGAAAGATTGATTCTCAGCCCTGAAACAATTTCAAAGCAAAGCAGTAGCCCCCTCAAAGCTTGTAAATGTCCAGGGTGTATGCCTTACCAAAAAACCATGGAGTAACCCCTCATCCACCACACGTTCAATCATCTTCCTAAGGGCATCCATAATAAATAAAAAGAGAAGCGGGGATAAATGATCTCCTTGTCTCAGACCATGGGAGGATTCGAAGAAACCCATCGCTGAACCGTTTACCAATATAGAGAAACGAGCTGAAGAGATACAAAAATCTATCCATTTCTGCCATTTCTCCCCAAAGCCGCATCTAGAAAGGAGGTCTAGTAAGAATTGCCAATTTACATGGTCATAAGCTTTCTCCATGTCTAGTTTGCAAATCAAGCCGGGTTCCCCAGATTTAAGGCGTCCATCCAAAATTTCATTTGCAATAAGAACCGAATTTAGAATCTGTCTGCCTTTTACAAATGCATTTTGGGGTTTCGAGATAAGTTTTTCCACCATTGAGCTCAATTTGTTAGCAAGCACCTTAGCGAGGATCTTATACACCCTATTCAGAAGACTTATGGGGTGATAGTCACTAATTTCCAAAGACCCCAGCTTTTTAGGAATTAATGCTAAAAATGTAGAATTAATACTCTTTTCAAATCTAGCACTGGCATGAAAATCATAAAAGACTTGCATGAGATCATCCTTGATCACCTCCTAACAAGTTTGGAAGAAACCTGAAGTGAATCTGTCTAGACCAGGGGCCTTATCACTAATCATGCCTCTGATAACTTTGCTCACCTCCTTCTTTGTAAACGGTCTCTCTAACCAAACTGCAGACTGGTGATCTATTGTTGGAAAGGACAAGCCATCCACCTTAGGACGCCAATTGTGCTCTTCAGCAAACAGTTGTTGATAATACTGTTCCAGGTGATTCTTGATTATAGTCTGATCCGATGAAGCTTCCCCATCTACCATCAGGGATTCAATAGCATTATTCCTCCTGTGAGAGTTAGCCATCATATGGAAGAATTTTGTGCACTTATCCCCCTCTTTAAGCCAGAGCGCCTTTGATTTCTGTCTCCATGAGATCTCTTCCATTAGAGTTACTCTTTCAAATTCAGCTACTACCTGGTTCTTGTGTACTGTCTCAGGTTCAGAAAGGGTTCTAACTTCCTCCTCTCCCTCCAAGTCTTGTAGTTCCTCCACAAGAGAGCATCTCCGCTGAATAGCATTGCTAAGGACTTGATCGTTCTATTGCTTCAAATCTTGTTTTAAAACTTTCAACTCTTTTGCCAAAATGTAGCTTGGGTGGCCTTCAAAATTGTAAGAAGTCCACCATTGTCTAACCCTATCTACAAAACCATCAGATTTAAGCCACAAAATATAGAAAGAGACCATTTTCCACACTACTTTGATTAGTCGAATGCCTCTTGTAAATTTTTCCAGCTGGCTAAAAGTGCATCCACCGTGGCGTCCATAACCCAAGCTAAGTCTAATATGCTCAACACTTCATTACATAATACTTTAGCAGTCTCGAAGTGTAATAAGAGATGATCCATAGTCTCACTGAATTTCTTACACATGCAGCACCAAGGTTATTTATTGGAGATTTTGGTAGATTGCGTGGGAGTGATAAGAGTGCAGATCAATTAAGGCATTGTGAGTCCAACCCAATATACGAAGCATGTTTCTTTACTTCATAAGAAAGGGAGGTTTGATCTAGGTGGGTGAATGACAATTGTACGTGACTAAGATGCGTGGGAGACTTCTAAATGCTATTTTTTTTTTTTCAATTGGATTGGTTAAGTGGCTTGTGCATCATCAACTAGAATCCCATTTGAAGTAGTTTGTTGGCTTGACAAGTGATTAAGCAGAATGGGAGATAAGATGCTGGAGTTAGACATACATTTTGGTTCAAGCCTCTTTTTTCTCCTGTTCAGTATCTTAGTGATTATTAAAAAGAAAAGGAAAGAAAGAAAGGACTGTTGCAATTAGACCCATAGGATAGTTGGAGGGGGCTGATTTTCTGATGTTTATTGTGTTGATCATTTTCTGAGTCAGATATCTGAAATAATTCGTAGATTCTAAACCACAAGTCCAAAATGCAACTGAGCTAAGACTGGATGGCTGTTCGTGAATTAGCCTACAATTTAGCAATAGCTTACATGTAAATATAGCCTCCACTCACATGTATTAAATGTAACTAACTAGTTCCACCTTTTTGAAAAATCTTGTTTCCAGCTTCTCTGTATATCTCTTCCTTCATAGCTCCTCCTCTTCAGAACCATTTTTTTAAAAATTATTCCATCACCTATTCATTCCTTTTTATTCCCTTCTCTCTTTTGCAGGACTTAATTAAATCTGGTCTTCAGGACATAGTTTCTGATGAACTCAGAAAGATAAAGGATTCATCATTGAATGATTGTTCTGAGTGTCTGACCTATGCTCCCGAGGCCAATGATGTGTTATGGGAATATGATGGTCTTCATAATGCTTATCAGGGTGAATGTGAAGAGATATTGTTGGAAATGCAAAAGATCTTTTATGATGATCTTGGGGCGGAACCAACTGGAAAAGGTGAAACATAGTTTCTATTTTACAAAGATAAGTTATGCAAGGTCTTTAGAATCCTCAAGTTTGGAAAATTGTGCATGTTGCATATTCTATATCATAAAAAACTCATAATCTTTACCTTTTGCTTGTAAGTAAACAAAACAACTTCTCTCTCCTACCCCTTCCCTAACCACTCCTCAGCGTAACCCAAATTCACCTTACTCCACTTGTCCCTGCTTTGCCAACTTGTCTCCATTTCTTTTATAAGTAATGTAAATTTTGTTGAAACTGCAGAGGGATGCAACTCAAGTATTCCCTGCTTTACGATTCAAAGCTATCTTCCTCAAAGCGATTAGGATTTGTCCAAAAGGGAACCCAAAACCACCAAAGAATCACAAGTCTAGTTATAATCCATGTTGTGTAATCATCATTATGCCCATAAACTAGGAGTGTAACGGGTCCTGTTTGGTTCGATTTTGGACAACTTAGAACCGAACTGGTATATACCGGTTTTGCATTTTCAAGAACCTATATTGCACTGGTTACCCTTCTAAACTGGTACTTCCGATTTTGCTGATTCTGGTCTGGTTCAATCTGGTTTTAATCAAGTGCCAATGTGTCATAAAAAATATGTGGTAAAAAAAAAAAACTGCTATAAAAAATTCTGCTGTAAAAAAATCTGCTATAAAAAAGCTGTTATAAAAAACAGAAAATGATTAATCTACTGTAAAAAAAAATGCTATAAAATAAAATCAGCTATAAATAAAACAATTCCGGAAGACCATGTTACAAATTTGAAATTTACAAGTCCATATTAGAAGCTACTTCACAAGTCCAGATTACAAAATAAAACTAAAAATAAAATGGTAACAGTCTCCTCAAGCATCCACATTACAAAATAAAAAAAGTATCAATATTAATTGTTTACACAATAAGAAAAACACAACCAGAACAAAGAGCTATGCACCAACTCCAAAAGTCCATTCAAACAAACCTTGCAATTGTATCAAAATAAATCAAGCAGTTAGTTTCAACTAAAAGTTTTTAATTACATTAAATGAAAAAAATTTGTGTACTTGACTACTTGACATTGCCTATTTACGTGGATCAATAAAACTTCTTACTTAAAAAAAAAATTAAATGAAAAAAAATTGAGGAAAGAAGTGTAAAAAGATGAGCTATCTTAATCATCTCCAACTGAAGAAATAGGCTTTGAATAACTTCTAACTTCTTCCATGAGATTTAAACAAAAGGAAAAAGAAAGAATAAGCATAATAAATACAACAATTTCAAAATATGATATACAATATAAAGATAGTAAAACAAAGGTGAATGAGGCTACGTATTTGTATCAAAGTTCTAAAATTCTCAACATCATCCATTAAATTGTGAATGCTAATCAGGACAGAAGAACAACGGAGCCAATTTTATGCACGGATAAGGGCTTCTACCATTAGTGGAGATAAGGAATTGCGGAAAGGATCAAGTACTTGACTTGTTGTACTAAAAGTCGACTCAAAGGCCCCTGTAGATACCAGAACTACAAGAACACCCACTCAACTTTTGAAAGCACGCGGTCTCTAATGGAGTTAACCTTCTACTAAGTCAACAAGTCGAGTTTATCATTATCTTCTTCACATTTTTTAGACAAATACCTCTCCTCTTTAGATTTACTCTCCAAAGAGTTATCTGACTCCAAACGCATATTAAATTGAGCCAATTTAAATGACATTATAATAAAAATAAATAATAAAATCGATTTCTTCCACTAGCTTAAACTTTTGGGACATTTGGTGATTTCACATGGTATTAGAATAGAAATCCTGAGTTTGAGTCCTGGTTAGACACTCTATCATATTTAATTAAATATTTCACGTGTTGGATCACCCATTGAGAGAGAGTCTAGCTCACATGTGAGGGGGAGTGTGAAGTATAAAAATAAATAATAAAATCTATCTCTTCCCATCAGTTTAAGCGTTTGGGACATCTGTTGATTTCACGACCTTCTATGAAAAAAAGAAATTCAATTTTCTCAATTTCCAACTTTGACATTGGCACTATATTTTGGAATATCCATGGTTAGTTTTGTGTTTACTGTTTCAGTTTGTTATTATTTAAGCAAAAGCAAATTTGAAGATATACCAATTGTTGATTAACATAGCATATTCCATATAGATAATTGTTTAGATGGTATATACCTATCAGTGAAAATAGCCTTTTAGCGTTTTCTGTCACATTCAGTTGAAGGAAATTCAGCATTTTAGACATTTGAAAGACTTCACTGCTATATTTTAAATATTAAGAACTGAATTGGAACTTCATGCAAAACTGAAGGACCTTAGGTATTTGACTGTTTGGTTCTATGTACATAGGCTCTTCCTTGGTGCTTTAACTGGTCAAAGCATCTTTTGTGGGTATAGAAGTTTAATTTAGCTCCTTGCAGAACCTGATAGCAATGTTGAAACGTGGGAAGATGAAGAAGATGAATACTTGGCCCGTGCAGTTTATGAACATATGCAGCTGAATGATGAGCAGGTATGGCAGCCACAATTATGATCTGTCTAAATATAAATTGTTACGTATAATAACTAATTTTTTGGCCATATATCCTGAAGGGGGTTCCTGTTCTGAGTCCATTAGGGCCATTTTCATTATGAAATTTGGTCTGTATTTTATTTTTATTTTTTTTATAGTTTCCAAGCAACCTTTGTTCTATGAGAGTTGGGCTTGTCTACTACGTTGTTTTGAATTAGTTTTTCTTCTTTGGTTGAATGGAGTCCCATATATTTATTTTGCATTTGGAAGGTTTTCAGTATTGAGCATAAAAAATGCCACTAGTACGCAGTGAAATTAGGCCAGGTTTGGTGGAGAATTGAGATTCTTCTATCTTTGTTCACATTCTTCATTGTTCTTTTAATTCTATGCTATTGTTTACAAAATACACTATACCGATGCAGCTCAATAATTACAGAAGCCCTTGCAGCCTTAATTATATTCAGACTATTATTTCAATTCTTACACACCTTCAAGCCATTCTTACTACATTTACTTTGCTGGACTGCTTGTAGCAAAAACTCAGGCTTTTCTGACTCACCTCTTTTTGTTTCCCTGAGTTGCTACTGTTATGTTGCGTCCGTATCTCATCAATACATGTGCCATGTGTTCTGTGTGCAGCAACATTGCAGAGTTGCTTAGAAATTTTCATTTAACGATACCTTCTGCTATCCTTTTTTTCCCGAAAATGATAAACTTATTTGAATTCTGGATGTTTATGGTAGGCGTGCGAGAAGATTTGGTGCCCCATTTGTAAGCAAGGAGAGTTATTAGAGAACTACCTTCTTATATATTGCAGTCTTTGCGAACTTAAACTCAACAAAGGCAATGAGGTCTTGCTTTCTCTTCTCAATCTTATATTATCCAATTCCAATTTTCCCACCTTAAATAAGTTAATCATTTTGCCATGAATCACAGAATTCCTTACACGAAACAATAGCTATTAATTATTTTTTGACCCAGTCCCTAATTATAAATGCTTTTTCTTTCTTTGGTTGCGAAAATGAAATGAAGTTGGATTGCTGTATTTATTACGTGTCCTTTCCTCTCTCTCTCCATGAAAAAAGATTTAAATTTTTTTTTGGTATTTCAGGTAAGTCTGGATTTGATGCGAGTTCGGCTAGCAGAAGCTCATGCAGAACATCTTGATCGGGGTTGTAGATTGAAACCTAAGTTTTGCATGGAGACAAGATTTGATTTAACTGCACTGTACATTTGTTGTCCAAGTTGCAATATCTTCGAGGTCGTAATATAATATCTATCTTCAAACTCGATAATTAAAAATGGAGTGTATTCTTGAGCCGTGCCTTTTCTCAACTTTTCTGCGTTATTGTTTTTTTGATTCATTTTCTGTAGAAAAGTAATTGGTTTACATCGAGATTTTATTTTAAAAAAATAAAGTTTATAAATTGAAGTGATTTTGTGTGATATATTAAATTGTCAAGTATTTTATAATATTTAGTAGATTTGTGACTTATCCCATTTAATAATTTATAAACTTATTTTTATAAGATTTCTGGTAGAGCTAGTACTAATTTATTTTTTGAACGTATTGATTAAGGTATTAGAATGAAATATTTTGATATTAGATTATTTTGTATATTATTTCAGAATATTTTATACATAAATAAATCATAGAAATAAATTATATTTTAAAATAATAGTTAATGTAAGAATAAATTATATATATAATTAGTCAATTGAATAAAAAAATAACAGAAAAATATGTTGAAATTTAGTACGGATGAAATACAAATATCAGTCCATACTATCAAAATCTCGATTGATATGAAGTATATACATTATCTATAGTAGACGACCGGCTGGTATGATATTAAAAATATTGCCGTGAATAAATATTCCCAACCGAATGACGTGGGAAGTTCATACCACCTGTGTAGCACATTCTTGGATCTATGTCAACTATTGCAATCAGTGTTGATCCATATTTGAACTTGAAAAATTAGAAATGTTGGGATAAATTCTAACTGTACAAAATTTACGCAAATGTTTATAAATTAATTAATTAAATAAATGAATAGACATAATTAGATGCGGTAAATTATTAAATTGATTTATCATTTATGTGTTCACTTTTTAATCGAACATCTAAATCTGACTTATTTTCAACGGGATACAACAAATTTTCAATCTGATTTTCTTTTTTTTTTTTTTTTTGTAAAAAAAAAAAAGAAAAATAACAAGTATGTTTGGATATATTTAGGGCTGTTCTCTGACTCGACCTGAACCGATATGACACATTTCTGACCCGACTTGAAATCACCAACTTCCGATTACCGATTAGCCGCTTAGCTCGATTAACCGACTTGAAAATTGGAATGAAGAGAATAGAGAAATGACCTAATGAGTCGCACTTGGTTGTTTAAGGTAGACGCCGGTAACGAGAAGCTTGGTCTGGCAATGTTTGAAGATTGACGTCGGCAATTTGAAGTGGCAACGAGAATAGAGCGAGAGAAAAGAAAATCAAAGAGAGAGAGAGGTCTGCAAAATTAAAAACACATAGAGAGAGAGAGATGGGATTGCAAAAGGCAAAGTTTATCAGTAACGAATATTCCGTTTCCGACATTCGGGCAATCGGGTTGGGGTAATCGGGTCGGAATGTTTCAAAAAATCAGATCGGGTCGAGCGGATGGTTTTTTTATTCACCCCTAGATATATTTATTTTTAGGGTGACGCTGGCGCCAATTCAGTTATCCCTAATATAAAGAGTAGTCCTCATAAAAATATCATAATTTTTTTTTAAAAACACAATAAAAAAAAGAAAATTTATATAACACAATAAAAAATAAAAGGAAGAGAACATAATAAAAAATACAATAAAAAATAAAAATGAAAATGATTTGGTAAAAATGTATTCGGCTTTAGTCCAGCTCTCGTCATTGTCGGCCACCGTAGATGACACCACTTATGTCATTAGGATTGTACGAATCTATTTTAAATTTAAGATTGTTAAGAGGAGGCGAGAAGTTATTGACAGTCGCCGTTACAAGAATAAAGTCGCCAGATAAAAGCAGTCCTGATGGCATAGGTATTAACCGGGGGGTGGTTTTGTGGGTCCAAGATTTTCGTTATTTTTATATGTATTTGTTTAATTGTAACAATTTATGTTCTGAGAAACCAAGATGATGGGGTTGGCACTTCAGTTGAGAAATTTCGAACAAAAAGCCCATACCATAAACCATTAAACCCTCCTTCGACTGACGGCGCTAGAGTTGCAGACGACAATTAAACGCTGATGAGTGTGTTATGATAAATCGATCAGATCTGCAATCAAACACTGTCGCCAAGCTCCGATCCCTCTCGCTACTTGTGTAGAATGACGACGATCAGAGACGCTTTACTCTGCTTCTTTATCGTAATTCATTCGTTTTCTGCAGCTTCCGCTGACTCCATCAACGGCTGTGGTGGCTTCGTCGAGGTTAATCCTCTCTCTCTCTCTCTCTCTCTACCGGTCTGTTTAGTTCCTGATAAATCGTATCAGATGTATTTGATAAATGAATTCTTTTATCATATTTGGATTAATAAACTACGACTTTTGAGAACACGAACAGCCAAAAAACATGGATCTGGATTTGACAGTGCTCTCTTTTCGAATGTACCCCCACTTAATTATAATTTTCATTTGTGGTTGTACTTGCAATCCCGATTTCTTCTCTCTGAATTCAAGTTCTTTTGTTGTAGGCTAGTACATCTTTGATGAAGTCGAGTAAGCTGCATGATACGAAATTGGATTATTCTCATATCACGGTATGTATTTTTAAGCCGCAGTTTTGCTTTTCCTTTTTGTAGCTTTTCTAGTACGTTTACCGAGTTTGAGGGAAACTTGGAATTGAAATGCTTGAATTGCATAACTATCTTTGTTGTAAGCCTAGCCTTTTGTTTGAAACCTATTAGTTTCTGAGCTGTGGATACATATATTTATATTGATGTGATATAAATTGTAGGTTGAGCTTCGCACCTTGGATGGACTGGTCAAGGATAGAGCTCAGTGCGCTCCCAATGGCTACTACTTCATTCCGGTGTATGACAAGGTTGTGTGTTTAGTTGTTTTACCATATTAATGCTTGATCCTTCCTCTGTGCATGCAGACTTTTTAAGTTTTTCTTATTGTAAATATATGAATTTCAGGGTTCTTTTGTGATCCAAATTAATGGACCAGAAGGGTGGGCGTGGGACCCAGAGAAGGTTTTGCAATACAATCTTGTTTACATTAAAATTTTATCAAGCACGGTGTAATTTTTTTTAAAAGCATGCGTCCGATGTTTCTTAAATTAAAGTTCCATAAAACGTGGATGCAAATAATGTCCTTTACAGGTTTCTGTCATTGTTGATGATAATGGTTGCAATGGCAATGAAGATATAAATTTCCGCTTCACAGGGTTGGTGTTCATTGATTCATATTCTTATTTATGTTCTTAGGAATTTTACTCTAAATCTGGTATGTTTTACAATGCAAATGTTTTTATGTTGTAGGTTCACCATATCTGGTAGGGTGGTGGGAGCTGTTGGTGGAGAGAGCTGTACCCTTAAAAATGGAGGTCCTTCAAATGTAAATGTTGAAATTTTCTCTCCTAATGGTGATCTCATTTCTTCTGTCTTGACATCATCAGTGGGGAGCTACATGTTCACAAATATTCTTCCAGGTATCAAAGTTTTCATGGCACCTTTTTCTTGACAAGATGCATGTTTTTACTCTGTGACTACTTCTTGGAAGCATATGTAACATATGCATATATAAACATCATTAAAGTTCCGATAGTATCCTAGAATTGCCTGTAATAAAGATTTCATAAGAGGTGCTTCAATGTAGGAATTGCATAAAACATGCAGTGATCCAGTTTAGTGGCAGGATTGCACTTCCCATTGTGTATTCCTTGCGATTTGTTTACTCTCTCTCTCTCTCTCTCTTGCTTTGTTTTTTCTTTTAACAAATGGGAATTCCATTTTGACAAATCTTTCTTTGCCAGGAAAATATGAATTACGTGCATCACATCCTGATCTGAAAGTTGAAGTGAGAGGTTCCACAGAGGTCGGATGCTTTTTCTTTCTCTTTGTTCTCGTTCTGCCATTTATTGCTATTTTCTTTTCCCTTCCCTGCCTCTCTTTCTTCACACACCCACTTGGGGTACTATTGTAAACAATCATGTACATCCTCCCCAACTGCTATTCATTTATAAATGCACCTCTTGCAGGTGGAATTGGGGTTTGGAAATGCTGTAGTCAATGAAATTTTCTTTGTCCCTGGATATGATGTCCGTGGGTTTGTAGTTTCTCAGGTGAAATTCTTTACAGACAACAATTGCATGATAATGCACTTCTTTATATTTATCTCTATATAAAATTTCTAAGAGGATCTGTTAGGTGATAAACTTTTGTTCTCTATAAGCTTATGAAGATGCTATGCTATGTATGCCAATGCATATAGTGCCATGTTAATGGTGAAAGTGTGATGTTGGACTAATTGTTGATTTTGCTCATCACTTCCTGGTTGATTATGCTTCATACTAGGCTACTCATACACTTGTATGTATAAACTAAGAATCGTTTGTGCTCTTTTGGTAGGGAAATCCAATATTGGGAGTTCACATTTATCTGCAATCAGATAATGTGTTAGAGGTAGATTGTCCCCAAGGTTCTGCTAATGCCCCTGGAGAAAGAAAGGCTCTCTGTCATGCTGTATCTGATGCTGATGGAATGTTCACTTTTAAGTCGATACCATGTGGTAATTCTGCATTTGGCCGTATTCTTATTTAATAGTAGTATCTGTATTTTTAACCTTGCATTTTCCTTCTTTGTGTAGCTCTTTTGTATTTACTTTCTGCTAATTCAGGAATAGTGCATGCTTTCAAATGTTTAAATTACTTACAGGAATTTATCAGCTCATACCTTTCTACAAGGGTGAAAACACAGTTTTTGATATTTCACCACCTGTTGCATCGGTTATTGTTGAGCATCAACATGTGACAGTTCCCCAGAAGTTTCAGGTAAGACATATAGCCTACATGGTCAAACAAAATATTTTCTCCTACTAATAATAGGAGAAGATATTTTGTTTGACCATGTAGGCAATTATGCTATTTTTTTCACCTTCCCTTTGAATTTATCATTGTTTCTTTACTTTTTTTTTTACAAGCACGATAACATTATTGAGAAAAAGGGCTGCCATGTACACATGAAGTTTTTGAAAGATACACCTATCCAAAAAAAGATAAAAAGAAAATTTCAGGAAAGCCTTGAAAGTAAAACTAGAAAAACATAAATGCATCCATGCAATGATAAAGAGTCGCAGAAAAGAAATCCTTTAACTCCTCCATAGTCTACATACAATCTTCGAAGCTTTAATCCAAATGTTCCATATTAGGCAAAATCAATTTAATTTTCCACTAAGTTTCACAATGGTGGCTGCCAAACCATCATTTTCAACACATGAAAGATCCTCCATGGAAAATTTTGCTTAAGAGGATTTTCTAGCTGGTTGCAAAAAACCATTCAATTTTCTCTCTCCTCTTTTCTCTCCGTACAGCTAAGGTTCTTGGTTTGTTTGCTGCACCTCTTCCTCCCTTGTACACCATTGTCTCTGACGATGGTCGTGGGAGTGTAATCTTCCTTATTTTTTGTATCAATTCATTTGCTGCTATGTGGCGGGTTGTTTCAGAATCAAAGGAGTTTGAGGTGAAGAGGGATGGGAATGCGAATGCAGTGGTGATGGGGAGTGCAGTGGTCATCACAGAAAGAGGTTGGAAAGTTGTCCAAAGTTTACGGTTGAGTTTAGACACCACTAGGTGGTTGTCTAGGGCATTGGTGGACGGAAACAAGGCGGGGGGTAAGGGCTACTATTTTGCACATCGGAATGAAAGCAGAGGATTTACTTTCCAACGCTGTTTTAATGCTCGTGGTCCATTCATGTCATTGGAGGAGTATGGTGGGGGTGGTAGCTGGAAATTCATTCTTATACCAGGGGACAGAAATGGGATGGCCTAGGTGAGACTTGTGGAGGTTCTGTTGGAGGCAGCTAAGGTTGCGACACCGAACGTTAGTCTAGCCTCTGGTTCCAGAACATACAGGGAAGTGTTGGTGCTTCCTCAAGTTGCGTACAACTCTGTTCAACAGTTCTCTGTGCCAGACAGCAAAGATGGGCGTGATAAGATCCCTGTAATTGCGTATGATAGACGTGATATGGAGAAGGATATGGGGAGTCTGCCACAAGTAAGCTCAGACGAAAGTGACTGGCAGAATCCTTTAATTAGTTTGAGGGAAGAGGTGATGGGTGTGAAAGAAGAGTTGGTCTTACTTAGGCAGGATTTTTCGGCTTGGACTGCAAGGCTTGAAAAAGTTGTGGGCTTGGGCTTGGGCTTGGGCTTGGGTAAAGGCCTGAGTAAGTCTAGGAAACATTCTAAAGCACGCTGGCTTTCCAGGCAGGATAGGGGTAAACGTAAAACTGGATTGGGCTGAGCCAGCACGCATCTCTCCCAAGCTTTGGAAACAGAGGCCTAGGTGCAGTCTGCATCTGTTAAGGAAACTAGGTCGTCTTCTGGGTTGGGGAAGAGGCCCATGGTGCCTACGCCCGTCGTGGCTTTTCTGGCACACCGGACAGATGAATCCCCCCCCCTCAGGCGCCAACTTCATCCATAGATCCTGGTTGCTCATCAGACAAAAATGCTGGTTCCGTTAACTTCGACTCGACACCCCGAAGATTTGAACGAGCCAAATGCCATCGGACCTCCACAAACTTTGTCGGCGGAGACTTTTGGGTTGTCTCCCGGTCTCACGGCGATGCCAGTGGTCGCGGGGTTGGGTCTGACTGCGACGACCCCCGTTTCGTCTCCTATTCAGCTAACAGCCCCTGCTTTCTCACCGTCGTCTGAGAATGAAATTGGAGTAGGAACCTTGGTCTTAGTCGAGCCTTCTAAGGAGGGAGAGGATGATCTGATTCCTTTAAATTCTCTGCACCTTAAAGATTCAGATTGGGTTATTTAGACCGCTTGGAACATAAAAAATTAGTAGGTACTTCTTATGTGGGCCTCGAAGCTGAATTTTTGGCGCTTCTTACTGCTGTCGAGGCCTCAAAATCCGAACTATCCAGTCACTCAACAAAGAAGAAGGAAAGAGAACTTAAGAGACTCACATGGGATATGAACAACGATGGGGAGACAAGTGCTCTAGTCGGGAGCGTGTCAAAGGAAGGGGCAATATAGTTAGTCCATGAAGCCAAAAATTATCTTATGGAATGTAAGGGGGTTGCATGATCTTAACAAGCGGCTCCAAGTCAGGAATTTATTTAGAAAATGGAAAGCAGATGTGATTTATTTACAGGAAACCAAGTTAGAAAGTATATCTACTCAACTTGTTTGTAGTTTATGGAGTGGACAGCATGTAGGGTGGTCTTACCTCCCCGCTAGAGGTGCCTCTGGGGGTGTTTTAGTAGTGTTTGATACAAGGGTGGTCGAAAGGGTAGAGGAATGTGTGGATGATTTTATTGTTGCATGCTCTTTTGTGAATATTGAGGATGGTTTTAAGTGGGTTTTCACTGGTATCTATGGGCCAAACCTAGACCTGGATAGAAGATCTTTGTGGGATGAGTTGGCTGGTTTTCTAACTTGGTGGGAGTTACCCAGCTGTATTAGGGGTGACTTCAACGTTACTCGTTTCCCAAGTGAGAGGTTGGATGCTTCCTCAAGGCCTATGCAAGAGTTTTCTGATTTCATTGCAGAACAGGAGCTGATGGACATCCCTTTAATGGGAGGCATATTCACGTGGTCTAACAACCGTGAACACCCTTCCTTGTCATGGATTTATGGGTTTTTGCTTTCCCCGGAATGAGAATCTCACTTCCCGGATGAGTGCAAAAGAGACTGCCTCGCTTATATTCGGACCATTTTCCTATCATCCTAGATTGTGGAGGGATCCAAGGTAGTAGAATGTATTTTAAATTCAAAAATATGTGGCTTAAATCTGATGGTTTTGTTGACAGAGTTAGAGCTTGGTGGACCTCCTATAACTTTGAAGGACATCCTAGTTACATCATGGCAAAGAAATTGAAAGCACTAAAACAAGATTTGAAGCAATGGAATGAGCAAGTCATTGGCAATGTGTACCAGCAGAGAGTCTCTCTTATGGAGGAACTTCAAGCAATGGAAGGGGAAGAGGAAGCTAGAACTCTTTCTGCAATTGAGACAACTTGTAAGAATCAGATTAGTGTTGAACTTGAAAGAGTCACTCTGTTGGAAGAGATCTCATGGCGTTAAAAGTCAATGGCGTTCTGGCTTAAGGAGGAAGACAAGTGCGCTAAATTCTTCCATAGAGTGGTTAATTCTCACAGGAGGCACAATACCTTAGACACTCTGATGGTCGATGGGGTAGAGTCAATGGATCAAATGGCTATCAAGAACCATTTGGAACAACATTATCAACAACTCTTATCTGAAGAGCACATTTGGCGACCTAGGGTGGATGGTTTATCTTTTTCAGTATTAGATTCTCTGACTGCAGATTGGTTAGAAAGGCCGTTTACTGAAGAAGAGGTATGCAAAATTATCAGAGGTATGAATAGTGACAAGGCTCCTGGCCCTGATGGATTTTCTATGGGTTTCTATCAAATTTGTTGGGAGGTTATCAAGGAGGATCTCATGCAAGTCTTTTATGATTTCCGTTCCAATTAGAGCATTAATTTCACCTTTTTAGCTCTCATTCCTAAAAAGACAGGATCTTTGGACTCTATGGACTATCGCCCTATTAGTCTTGTGAATGGAGTGTATAAGATCCTATCCAAAGTGCTAGTGAACAGATTGAGTACGGTGGTGGATAAGTTAATTTCAAAGCCCCATAATGCTTTTGTTAAAGGTAGACAAATCCTAAATTCGGTCTTAATAGCTAATGAAATCTTGGATGGATGTCTCAAATCTCGTGAACCTGGCTTGATTTGCAAATTGGACATGGAGAAAGTGTACGGTCATGTCAATTGGCGTTTCTTGTTAGATCTACTTTCAACATGCAGCTTTGGGGAGAAATGGCAAAGATGGGTGGAATTTTATCTCTTTGGTTCGGTTTTCTATCTTGGTAAATGGCTCACCGGTGGGTTTTTTTACTTCCTCCCGTGGTTTGAGATAGGAAAACCCATTATCGCCTCTTCTCTTCCTATTTATTATGGAAGTCCTGAGTAAGATGATAGAAAGATTGGTGGATGCGGGATTACTTAATGGCTTTTCGGTTGGGAATGGTTTCTTTCTATTTTTCACTTATTATTTGCTAATAACACTCTTATCTTTTGTGGTGCACACTGTGATCAGATTCAAGCCTTGAGAGGACTTCTTTTTTGCTTCGAAATCGTTTCAGGTCTGAGAGTTAATCTCTCAAAGTCTACTTTAGTGCCAGTGAGGGATGTTTAGGATGCAGAGTTTTTAGCTACTTTCTTGGGTTGTCAAGTTTCCTCTTTACCCCTCACCTATCTTGATTTACCATTGGGAGCCTCATTTAAATTTGAAAGGATTTGGAATGGGGTGATTGAAAAAGTAGAGCGCAAATTGGCCACTTGGAAGAGGTTATACTTATCTAAAGGGGAAAAGCTGATATTGATTAAGAGCACCCTCTCAAAGCTCCCCACCTACCTTTTGTCTTTATTCTCGCTTCCCACAAAAGTAGCTAATCGCATTGAGAAGCTACAAAGAGACTTCCTGTGGAGTGGAATGGGTGAATTCAAGTTTCATTTGGTTAATTGGCCAACAGTTTGCACTCTAATATTTGTGGAAGGCTTGGGGATTTGTCACTTGTTGAAATTCAATCAAGTTCTATTGGGCAAATGGCTGTGGAGGTACTAAAACGAAGGGGAGGCCTTGTGGAAGTCAGTTATTGATTTTAAATACAGAGTGTCCTGGGGTGGTTGGTGCTCGATTGAGGTTCAAGGCATACATGAGGTGGGTTTGTGGAAGTTCATAAGGAAGCATTGGGAGCATTTCAGAGGCTAGAAATATCTTGTGGTAGGGGATGGTTCACAGGTTAGTTTTTGGTATGATAATTGGAGTGGAGGCACCACTAGCCTCAAAGACTCCTTCCCCACTATTTTTGATCTCGCAAGAGAAAATGATGCATCGATTGCAGATCTATTGATCCTTTCTCATGGATCCTCCCAATGGAATATAAAGTTTGATAGGGATGTCCAAGACTGGGAGATGGAGTCTATTCTGAAATTTTTTGCATCATTATACTCTTTCAACATCCCCGAAGGCACGTGTGATAGGTTGCAATGGAGACATTCTAAGAAAGGTATCTTCTCAGTTAGCTCTTATTACCATGTTCTATCTAGCCTCAAAGTATCCAAATATCCATGGAAGAGTATTTGGCAGACGAAAGCTCCATTAAGAGCGATTTTTTTTGTGTGGACAACAACTCTAGACAAGATCCTCACAATAGTCAACTTGAGGAAACGCCATATAGTGGTGATAGACTGGTGCTACATGTGCAAAAAACATGGAGAACCAGTAGATCATTTACTTCTCTATTGCGAGGTTGCCAAGAAGTCGTGGGACGGATTTTTCACAAGACTTGGCTTATTATGGGTCATACCTCTTCACTTGGTGGATTTTCTATTTAGTTGGAGAGGCATCCGAGGTAACCCACAGGTGGCGATTATCTGGCGTATGGTTCCTATCTGTATGTGTTGGTGCTTATGGAGAGAGAGAAATGCAAGAAATTTCGAAAATTGTTAGAGAACTTTGGAGGAACTAAAACTCTTCTTCTATAGGACTTTGCTTTCTTGGGCGGGAGCTATTGCTTGTAACGGACTTAGTGTCCATGAACTTCTTTCTTCTTTGTAACACTAGCTAAGTTTTCTCAATTATACTTCCGGTATACTTGAGCTTGGCCTTTTTCTATTAATGAAATCCTTTTGATTACCTATCAAAAAAAGAAAGATCCTCCATGCATTGTGGCATGACCCAACCCAACCCAACCCAAAAAGACTAAAAACAGCTTTCCATTAAGGAGTAGCTACTTCAAAGTGTAATAACAAATGATCCACTGTTTTCCCATTCTTCACATGCGTACAACTCAATTTATCACTATATCCTCTTCCTTAAATTATCCAGTGCAATTATTTTGCCTAATGCCATTACCTAAACAAAGAATGCAGCTCTCTAAGGAGCCTTACTGTCGATGTGGAAGGAAAATTTCAGTATTTCACTATATCGAAATGGTTACATTCCCCTCTCTATATATAGATGATAATACTCATCTATTTTAGGGATATTTACAACTTATTTAGGAAGGAATCAAAACTACCTAAAATAGAAAGCTATAATAGAGGAAACTCTTATCTACAGATTTGGTAACAGACTACCGAATCTCCTAAAATCATGGGATAAGGAAAAATTGATCTGTTAGCTGTAGATCTCCTCAATTTTAGCCCCTAACGTTGTTGACAGATCATCAAAATAAATCTCTCTATAATTCTACACCCCCCCTCAAGCTAGGTGGTAAATATTTATTAACCCCAGCTTGGAACTCTGATCATCAAACACCTTGCTTGGTAGAGCCTTGGTAAGAATGTTTGCTGTTTGAAGACATGTAGGCATGTACATCTTCATTATTTTTTCCTCTATCTTCTCCTTTATGAAATGTCGATCAATTTCCACATGTTTTATTCTATCATGATGTACTGGATTTTTGGCAATGCTGATTGCTGACTGATTATCACAGAACATTTTCATAGGTTCTTCATCTGAAATCTTTAATTTCTTTAGCACCCTTCTTAACCAAATTCCCTCACAAATACCGTGTGCCATTGCCCGGAATTCAGCTTCTGCACTGCTCCTTGACACCACTGATTGCTTCTTACTTCTCCATGTGACTAGATTCCCCCACACGTGCAGTACACTGAAGTTGATCTTTGGTCTTGTACTGATCTTTGCTCAATCTGTATCGCTGAACACTTCAATGTCTCTTCTTTGGTTTTTCTTAAAAAATAATCCTTTACCTGGCGTTAGTTTCAGGTATCTCAAGATTCTATACACCGCCTCCATGTGTTCTTCATTTGGATTATTCATGAACTGACTTACCATGTTGACAACAAAACCAATATCTGGTCTAGTGTGAGATAGGTATATTAATTTACCCACTAATCTTTGGTATCTCCCTTTATCCACGGGTGCACAATTTTCCTTATCTCCTAGTTTGGTAATTGGATCCATAGGAGTATTTGCCAGCTTACACCCGAGCATTCCAGTTTCTTTTAAGAGATCTAGGACATATTTTCTTTGTGAGACAGAGATTCCCTTTCTTGACCTTGCAATCTCCATACCTAGGAAGTATTTGAGATTCCCAAAGTCCTTGATTTCAAATTCTGCAGCTAGTAATCTCTTGATGGTGCGGATTTCCTCTTCATAATCTCCTATTAGAATTATGTCATCTACATATACAATGAGGACAGCAAGCTTTACTGCAGGAACGTGTTTAACAATTAGAGTATGCTTCGTTTGACATTGAGAGTAGCCATGCTTCTTAACTACCTTTGTGAATCTTTCAAACTAAGCTCTTGGAGATTGCTTGAGCCCATATAGAGATCTCCTAAGTTTACAAACTTTGTTGCGTGTAGTTTGTGTCTCAAATCCTGAAGGAATTTCCATGTAAACTTCTTCAGGTAGGTCCCCATTTAGAAATGCATTCTTGACATCTAGTTGGTGGAGAGGCCAGTCAAGGTTTGCAGCCAAAGATAGTAGGACCCGAACTGTGTTTAACTTGGCTACAGGGGCAAATGTCTCCTCATAGTCGATTCTATGATTGGGTGAATCCCTTCACAACCAGCCGTGCCTTGAATCGATTAACACTCCCATCTCCATTATATTTGACTGTGAAGATCCATTTGCAGCCTACTAGGCATTTTTCGGGTGGTAATTCTGAGATTTCCTAGGTTCCATTTTTTTCTCGTGCATGAATTTCTTCATACACTGCTGATTTCCACTCTAGTGAGCCAATAGCTTCTTGTATATTATTAGGAACTTGGATGTTGTCAAGGTTGGCAACAAATGCTTTGAACTTCGGTGACAATCCTTCATATGACACAAATGTGTATGTATATAGGGTGTTTTGTGCATGATCTTACACCTTTTCTCACAGCAATAGGAAATCCACTATCATCATTAGTTTCGGGATTAGTGTTACCTGGTGGATCTTCACTTGATCTAGAACTTGGGTCAGATTCTTGGGTTTGCTCAAGAGATGCTTGTTGTTCCATCTCCTTTTGGTTCTTTCTCCTCCTTGAGTAGGTAGTCAACTCATCATTCTTTGTTGATTGAATATGTCCAGATTGTCTAGATTTTGAGGTGGATTAGTAGGCGGATTGTTGGTTTGATCTTGAGAATGAGATTTTAGGAAGTAAGGAGACTCAAGGAAGAGATTTTGAGGAGGAAATGATTTATGATTTAGTGATGGGCAGGGTTGGTCAGAATTAGGAGAGATATGAGATGATTCTTCAATATCCCTAAGCTGGTATTCCTGGATAAAATTAGTCTCCTCCTGAATATCAGATTTGGGGAAATAAGGTTGTTGCTCAAAGAATGTGACATCCATGGAGTGATAGAGCTGTTTAGTGACTGGTGAGTAGCACTTATATCCTTTTTGAGTTGGAGAGTCTCCAAGGAAAATACATTTAAGAGCTCTAGGATCAAGTTTGTCCTTGTGGTGTTGATGGACATGGACAAAAGCTGAGCACTCGAAAACTTTGAATGAGATGGTGGAGATGAGACGAGTATTGGGAAAAGACTCAAGAAGAATTTGACAGGGAGTCTGGAAGTTGAGAATTCGAGATGGCATCCTATTTATGAGGTATGTGGCAGTGAGGATGGCTTCACCCCAAAAAAATTTTGGTACATGGGTAGAGAACATTAGGGAGCGAGCCACATCAAGAAGATGCCGGTTTTTTCTTTCGGCAATATCATTTTGCTGATGAGTGTTGACACAGGAACTTTGGTGAACTATACCATGACTCAAGAGATAATCATTAAGAATGGAGTTGAAATACTCTTTGGCATTGTCAGTTTTCAGAATTTGTATTTTTGCTTGGAATTGTGTTTGGATCATGGTGTTGAAGGTTTTGAAAGTCTAGTTTGCCTTTGATTTTTCTTTCATGGGGAATACCCATTTGAGTCTAGTGTGATCATCAATAAATGAAATGAACCAGCGAGAACCTGTAACATTTTTTTATCCTAGAAGGACCCCAAACATCACCATGAATCATGGAAAAAGGTTGAGATGCTTTGTAGGACTGGTTAGGATAAGAATTACGAATATGTTTAGAAAATTGACAGATCTCACATTGAAACTCATTTGGATTTTTATTATGGAATAATGAAGGAAATAACTTTTCAAGATACAAGAAATGTGGATGACCTAACCTATAGTGCCACAACATAATTGCACTATCATTATTAGACTGACTCACAGACAAAGACACAGGACTACTAGACATTGAACAATCAGATTGGTGAGTTGCTCCTTGAGGAGGATCATTAACCTTTAGAAGATAGAGCCCCAAGCACATCTTAGCACTGCCAATCGTCTTCCCCGAGTCCAAGACCTGAAATTCACACAGATTGGAGCCAAATTTAGTAACACAGTTGAGATCCCGAGCGAGTTTACTAATGGACAGCAAATTGCAATTTAATTTTGGCACAAGGAGAACAGAATCAAGAGTGATGTTCTCTGAAATTTTAACAGAGCCTGTACCAGCCACCTTTGAGAGTGAACCATCGGTTATTGTCACAGTTAAATTTTTATAGCATGGACTGTAAGTGGAAAACATCTTCTCATTTTCCAATCATATGATCAAATGCTCCTGAGTCTATAATCCATGGACTGAGCTTCTCCTTTTTAACATTTAGAGCACTTAAAAAATTACCTTTTTGTGCCAAGGAACCGGTACCAACCACAGTGGGGGCAGGTCTAGGTAAGGATTGGCTGAATAATTTATGCAAGATTTCTATCTGTTTCTTGCTGAAGGGAGTGGGTTCGGGTGAAGGTTTTTCATCCATGGAGACGAGGTTGCCTCGTCCTTCTTTTTCATTGGCAAACCGGGAAGGCTTCCAGTCTGCAGGTTTGC
The DNA here is from genome assembly GCA_036898215.1 of Platycarya strobilacea. Classification (NCBI taxonomy): domain Eukaryota; kingdom Viridiplantae; phylum Streptophyta; class Magnoliopsida; order Fagales; family Juglandaceae; genus Platycarya; species Platycarya strobilacea. The sequence goes on along the minus strand of CM072555.1, from coordinate 18,445,549 downwards.
TGTGAATCTTCCAGCAGGTGTCCTTGGTGTGACCAGGATGTCGGCAATGATCACACCATGGTTGCCCTTTCTTTGGTCTGTGATCGTTGTTGTTGGATGGATTCCCTTTAACTGCAAGTGCTGAGCTCTCAAGATTTGTCACAAGATCTTGAGAGCCCATCATGATGTTCTTTCAACTTTCCTCTCTCCGAACTTCTGAAAATGCTTCCCGGATATTTGGTAGTGGTTTGGATCCTAAGATTCTTCCTCGTACTTCATCGAGATTTTTATTTAATCCAATTGGAAATTTGTATATTCTTTTTCGTTCAATAATCTGTCTCTACCTGATTCCATCATCCGGACAGCTCCAATTGTGCTCCTCGAATAAGTCTAGCTACTGCCAATAGTGATTGAGTGTGTTGAAGTATTGAGTCACCGTTAACTCTCCTTGGTGGAAGTCATGAAGAACACTCACCACTTCGAATTATTCCAATGTATTCTCATTGTTAGAATATGTTTTTTTGGCAGCGTCCCAAATCTCCTTTGCTATTCCATAGAGAAGAAAATTTTCTCCAATGTCATTTGTCATGGAATTAATGAGCCATGACATGACCATATTATTTTCAGCATTCCAGACTTTGAAATTTTCATCCGTCTTGTTTGGTTTGGTAGCACCTCCGTTGAGATAATCATCTTTACCCTTTCTGCATATGAACATCATTACGGAATGGGACCACTGGAGATAGTTGTTCCCATTCAGTTTGTGTCCTGTAATGGGCATGAGATTACTATCGACACTATTGTTGCTAGAAGCCATAGCTTCCTGATTGGAGGTGATTTGGGAAACGGTAGCAGTTGAATCATGTTTTCTGTATTTGGTCATATGAGGGAATTAGGGTTCAGAGATTGCTCTGATACCATGTCGATGTGGGAGGAAAAATTCAATATTTCACTATATCGAAATGGTTACATTCCCCTCCATATATTTAGATGATAATACTCATCTATTTTAGGGATATTTACAACTTATTTAGGAAGGAATCAAAACTACCTAAAACAGAAAGCTATAATACAGGAAACTCTTATCTACAGATTTGGTAACAGACTACCGAATCTCCTAAAATCATGGGATAAGGAAAAACTGATCTGTTAGCTGTAGATCTTCTCAATTTTAGCCCCTAACATTGCTGACAGATCATCAAAATAAATCTCTCTATAATTCTACACTTACTTTGCCAAATGTTCTTCCATGGGAGAAAAGTGCTTTCATTGGGAGACAGCACACTATCTCATAGATATATGTAAATATAATTCTTCTTATTCTTGCTAACTGTATTTAGCCTTACATTTGCTTATTTATGCTTTGTGTTATCATTATGTGGACATATTAACATGTAGAATCCTCTGTTCATTTTAATTTGTAGGTCACTGGGTTTTCTGTTGGGGGCCGTGTTATTGATGGGAATGATGTCGGAGTGGAGGGTGTTAAAATTATAGTTGATGGTCATGAAAGGTCTGTCACTGACAAACAAGGATATTACAAGCTTGACCAGGTATGCACGTGGGCTCTTAACTTCCAAATTGACTTGATCTCTTTTGCCATTCCTTCATTCTTTTATTGCGGGATCTGTTGGTTCAGTCTTCAGAGGTCTCGTGGAGAAATTTTTCAATGGCATTCATCATTCTGACGAATATGTGATTTCATGTCTCCCGCAACTTTAGGTTATCTATGTGCCCTTAGTTATATCTCAAAGAAATTATGAGTCGGCATCTTCAATGTTACTATACCAGTCTCTTATGAGATAGTGTGTATGTTGATCAGGATACCTTTTTTTTCAAAGGAAATAATACTGACGTAGATATATAATATTTCTTTCCTTTTCTAATCTGAGATTTTCTTTTTCTTTCAATAAAAGGTTTGCTCATCCATTTATAGACTCTGTCACAAACTAAATTTTTCCTTGCCTTTTGATAAAAGGACTGCACATCCGTTTATATAATCTGTTCCGCTCTCTTGTGTGCATGCCTGTTCCTGAATATGGTTTGTCAATCACTTTAATGTTTCGTAATTTGGCTCGGGTCTTTGATATTAGTTTAGGTGATTAACCTTGTTGAGAAAACTTATATCATCTTTGAGTTCAGTTATTTGACTGTTATCACATGCTTCATCATATATTAGTGCTTGTAGTATCTACCTAAGTTTCCAAGTTGTTGCTTAGGTTACATCGAATCGTTATATGATAGAGGCTATAAAGGAGCATTACAAGTTCAACAAACTGAAGGATTATATGGTAAAGTATTGGATGGATAACCTTGGATTCCATCTTCAATAAGGTTTTCCTCCTTTGTGATAATTAGAAGTGTTGCTTATAAAAAAAAATAGATATGTTAATTATTTGCAGTTCATATAACTCATTGAGCTGGTTTTAGTAGATTATATTGAATGAAGTTGTTGCACTTCATCTTCCCAACTTTTCTTGCTTGTCCAGGTATTGCCAAACATGGCTTCAGTGACAGATATTAAAGCAGTTTCCTATGATGTATGTGGTGTAGTTCAGATTGTTAGTGCTGGTTTCAAGGCGAAGGTAGATCCACAATTCCTAAATTCTAATTTTGTTACTTTTACTCTGCCTCTCAATTCAACTTGTTGGCACGTCTGTTTTCTAGGTAGCTTTGACTCATGGACCAGAGAATGTCAAACCTCAAGTGAAACCGGCAGATGGAAATGGAAATTTCTGCTTTGAGGTATGGTTAAGATGGAAATGGAAATTACTTCATTTTTATTTTTTGATGTTGCTTAGTCAAGGATGCCAGTTAGAGCAGTCCCAATGGACTCAGTAAATTTCCTTTAAATTTAACTATCAAAAACTGACTTTTTCTGTTTTAGCTATTTTCTTTTACATTTTATCATCCATCAACATCTCTATTTTTTCTCTATATTTTTTAAAATATTCTTATTTTATTTATTTTACAAATAAAAAAAAAAGTCTGGAGGAGAACGAAACTCACACGTTAATAGTATTGCCGAAGACCACAAGCTACACGTGAGAGGTGACGATGACGTTGTTGGCGATGGAATTTTAAGGACTTGGTCGTCGGTGTGAGACAAGTCTAGCGATGCCGGCGATGTAGCTAATGGTGGCCGGCAGTAACTCAAACGAGTTTCAAATAGTCCACCGGCCATTTCGGACTTCGATCTGCGCGTGGAGGATTACTGGAAGTTGGTCAGAGCTGGGATCGCCGGTAGTTTGATTGTCGGCGTCGTCTGATGCCGGTGATGCCGGCGGTATAACTGCTAATGGCTGGCGATGGTCGAACGGAATGCACAAATGTAGCGCACGTACTGTAACTGCTCAGGTGCAGATCGGTTTGCGCAAAAATATTAATAAAATATTTTTGAAAGATGAACAGTAGCGCACGTACTGTTCACGAATTCATATTTCTTTCATTTTAGCGTGTCCGATGGAGCTCCTTTTTGTCCATTTTCCTTCATATTTTACAAAAAGTTGGTTTTTAGCGAGTCCATTGGGACTGCTCATAGGTGTTTACATTAAACTTTATTAAGCTTCTTATGTTTTTTCTCTAGTTGTTTTGCTTTCTCTGAGGATGTAATTTTATTGGTTGGTGATTGATTTGAATCACTTATATTTCTTTGGCATGTTTATTGGAAAGAGTAGTGAATAGCATGAGTCATTCATTAGTTGGGAAAGTCCCCTTTTGTGCTTTTAATAAAAAGCATCAATTATTATTATTTTTTTTGAAAAAAGAGAGTTTTTGATAAAGTTTAATGACAAACTTTCTTAAAGGTTACTAAGCTTGAGGTGATGTAATTACCCTATACATTTTTTCATAATTAATAAGATTCTAAGAATTTTATTACCAAGAATAGGCACAACCTAAGTACACAGGAAGTATACAAAGGAAATACCTACCATGCGCTAGAAAGCAAGAAACTACGACAGAAATAGATTCAGTACATTTCAACATTCCTTACAAAGATCCTAGTCCACAAACTCAAAGTAGAAATGAAAAAATAACAAAGATCTTCAAAAGTATGCTTTTTGACTTCAAAACATCTGTCATTCCTTTCTAGCCAAAAACACCACATTAAACACAGAGGAATCATTCTCCATCTGGCAGCATCACATTTCCTTGCCGCAAAACCACGCCAACATCCATGGAGATCCATAATTTCCTTAGGCATCACCCAATATAAACCTGTCTGACTAATAACCTCTTCCACAAACCAATCAACTCACAAACCGATAACCTCATTCTACAAACCAATCAGATGCAAGGAGACTTTGCCACCTCACAATGTAAAAAACGATGATTTACAGATTTACTATCCTTCTTGCACATGACACACCAATCAGCTATATACAAACCATGTTTTCTAAGGTTATACGTGGTCAATACTTTCCCTAGAGCAACCACTTACTAGAGCAACCACTCAACTGAAGAACGCCATCTTGGTAGGTACCTTTGCCCTCCAAATGCTTTTCCAGGGGAATACACAGCCAAAATGACAATTAAGCACCTTATAATAAGAACTGACTGAAAACCTGAAATTTCCAGCATGATCCCACAATAGCCTGTCCCTCTTCCCTGCATCACTTCCCAGAAAATCTGAAAAGAACATTTTCCAATCATTTGCATCTCTAATAAAGTCAACATTCTGTAAAATATTATTATCCGTACATTGAAGGTAATCTGCCACATCAACATTTTGATGGCTTGCAGTCCTGTAAAGAGATGGAAAATCTGATTTAAGAGCTGATTCCCCACACCAAATGTCATGCCAAAAGAGAATCCTCTTCCCTTCCCCCACCTTAAATTCAATATGGTTAGAAACTCCCCCAACCTTTTCTAATACTCTTCTATAAACTCACCTCATACGCTTCTCTAACTTCATTAGAATACCAATCCCCCCTCCCACTCCCATATTTAACAGCAACAACATACTTCCATAAAGCATCTCTCTCTTCATGATATCTCCAATGCCATTTTCCAAAGAGTGCTTTATTAAACAACCTCAAATTTCTCACACCCAATCCTCCACAAGAAACCGGTTGAGAAACCTTATTCCAACTAACCAAATGAAATTTCTTTTCTTCTCATATTCCTCCCCATAAGAAATTACGATAAATAATCTCAATTTTACTAGCACCCCAGTCGGCAAAGGGAAAAGTGAAAGAAAATACATGGGAAGATTAGACAAAGTACTCTTTATCAAAGTAATTCTTCCCCTTTCAGACAAATATAACTTTTTCCATCCAGCCGACCTCTCAATCTTCTCAATAACCCATCCCATATCAAAACAGATTTGTGAGGAGCCCCCAAGGAAGACCAAGATACTTTAGTGGCAATGAAGCAATCTTACACTCCAAAATATTAGCCAAATCTGAAATATTACCTAAGGCACCCATCGGTACAATTGCAGACTTGTTTAGGTTAATCCTGAGACCAGAGACAACTTCAAAACATAACAACAATGTTCTCAAAATGGCAGGTGTTTACTGCTGTTGGGATGTTCCTTGGTGTTTTGAAGGGGATTTTAACATAACTCGGTTCCCTAGCGAGCTAGTGGGGGATAATTATTTCTCTCATGCCATGAATCCCAACAGATTCAGTAAACACCCACCATTTTACCCACCATTCCACCACAAAACATCATTTTCTTTTGTTACTATCCAAACCGATTTATCCTTTCTAAGGGCCCGTTTGGATAGTAAGATGAGATGAGATGAGATAGTTTTAGATAAAAGCTGAAAGTTGGATAAAATATTGTTAGAATATTATTTTTTAATATTATTATTATTTGGGATTTGAAAAAGTTGAATTGTGTATTATATTTTGTATGGAAATTTAAAAAAGTTGTAATGATGAGATGAGATAAAATGAAACCATTTTTGTATCCAAACGGGGCCTAAATTTACCAACGCCGTAACTCTGACGAGGAGCAGAACCATCCTGCCTTGGATTTGTTGATGCCGACAAGTAAGAAACTTCATGATGATGATTAACACCTTTCGAAGGTGTATCAGAAATCACCTTATTTCTAGAATCCCGTTCACCACCACCCTTCGCAGAAGCAACTATGTTTTCATAACCTGAGAGTTCCTAAAATCAACTCTCTCTCTCATTAATCTCACAAAACCTGCCCGACCACCCCATTTCCTATGGTGTCAAACTCAATTAGCTTTCACAAATCTTCCAAACACGTTTTGACACTTTTGGACCATAAAAATTACCTTCCCTTCTTGTCCGAAAAGATCTTTATTGCCTGCCATCCTCATACAATCCTCCAACATCTATGCTTTCTAAATAACCATTCCTTCACTGAGATGAAGGGACTTAGACAACTTCTTGCTCCTCTCAGTAATACAAAAAAGTTACCACCTTTCCAACTAAACACAAACCTCTTAGCTTCAATCCAGAAACTACGATCCATCTTCAACAAACAAAGAATAAAACTAATCAGGGAAGCAAAGAAATATTAAGGACAGAAGGAACATGAATCAGGGAAGCAAAGAAATATTAAGGACTATCCCTGGCGAGAAGCGCCAGGGATGGAAGATGAAGGGTCATACCATGAGGGAGAGAGAGAGAGAGAGAGAGAGAGAGAGAGAGGCATGGCAGGTATTACCCTAAACATGTGGTTTTAACAATATAAAAGTTCATATTATTTTTTTATGGTCATAGTAAATTAATATTATTGCCATACAAAACTGATAATACCCATTAAATTGATATTTCTGCTATGTTTTGATTTTTCCTTGATGTAAGTCATCCTTACACTATTGAAGCTCATGTTCCCTTCTCTTAGAAAGTTACATCTCTCTGCTTTATTTAAATATGTTCAGGTTCCAGCAGGTGAATATCGCTTATCAGCTATGGCGGCTATGCCTGAGAGTGCTCCTGGACTCCTGTTTTTGCCATCATATGTTGATGTTGTAGTCAAAAGTCCATTGATGACTATTGAATTTTCTCAGGTAATCTTTCTCAAAACTAAATAATTTTTAAGGTTCTTTTGATTCTTTTCCCTAACTATCATATTTTATAAAAAGTTGACTTGTAGTTTTTTTGGTTGATAAAATGAGAGTGTATTCTTACTTATAAAAAAAAAAATTGAGAATGTATTCTCACTTATTTTTCTGTTCTTCCTAACTCCTCGGCTTTCGTTTGAAGCAAATAAGATAAATTGGTTGGTTATTGTTACAAGAATTCTCAAGTAATTCCTACATGCAGATGATATGAAAATAAAATGTCATATTGATAATAATTGAACTTCTGATTTGGATATATGACATTTTTCTTGAAATATTGATCTACATGTATGATATCACAAAACTTGCACCCGCATTTCCTTGATATATAACATTAAAATTGATGCAGGTGTTATCTGATAAAATTTGTTTACAGAGATGTAAAACTTCTTGTGAAAAATAATGTTTCTAATGTATCTTTCTTTTTGTCTATGATAAGGCACTAGTCAATGTACTTGGTACGGTCGCCTGCAAGGAGAACTGTGGCCCATCTGTTTCTGTTGCCTTAGTAAGAAATGCTGGTAAACGTGATGAAGAGAGAAAGACAGTCAGTTTGACTGAAAACAGCAGTGAATTCCTCTTTCCAGATGTCATCCCTGGAAACTACAGAATTGAGGTATAAAGCATGTTCTCTGACTTCGATAATTTCCCAAGACTCTAGTTATTTTGCAATTTTTCTTGCTGTGAGTATTAAAATCTGAAAGCAGTTGCATGAAATGATGTTTAGTCATTTTTGGTAAAGTTTCTGAGTGGTGTTGTGATTCTATATACATTTTCTTCAAATGATTGTTTCTATTTTAGGTCAGGCATAATTCTCCAGAATTAGAGGCTAGGGAAGATAACTGGTGCTGGGAGCAGAGTTTCATTGATTTGGATGTTGGTGCTGAGGATGTAAAAGGCGTGGTATTTGTTCAAAAAGGTTACTGGGTTAATGTTGTCTCCACCCATGATGTGGATGCTTACATGACTCAAGCAGATGGTTCGTCAGTGAATATGAAAATTAAGGTATTGTTCACATCAATAATAATTAAGGTATTGTAACTAGAAAAGTTGTTCACATCAATAATAATTATCTCTTGCTTATCAAAAAAAAAAAAAATTAAGGTATTGTTTCTTTTTTTTAATCAGTAAACAAAATTGAGGAAATGTTTCTTCATCAAATTTAAGTTCAAACCCATGTAATTATTCAGGATGCTGTATATACTTTCACGCCTGATTGCTATTCTTTTGTGTGTGCAGAAAGGTCCCCAGCATATATGTGTAGAATCTCCTGGATTGCATGAACTTCATTTTATTGACTCATGTATTTTCTTTGGAAGCTCATCAATGAAGATTGATACATCCAATCCTTTGGTACATTTAAAAAAAAAAAAGACTTCATTTTAAGGTTTTTATTTTTTTTTATTTTTATGGATGTATTAAGCACTAAATTTTTCACCTCACTTGTTATTGCTCTTTGTAGCCCATCTTTCTAAGAGGAGAGAAGTATCTACTTAAGGGACTGATCAGTGTTGAGTCTAGCACAGTTAATGGTGTGTATGAAGTACCCAAGAGTATCACTGTGGACATTCTGAACAGTGAGGGCAGTGTTGTTGATGGTACCACAGCTAAAGTTAGTTCCAATGACAATGATCAAACCAGTAATGCAATGTATGAGTATTCTGTGTGGGCTAATCCTGGAGACAAACTTACCTTTGTTCCTCGGGACCCAAGGTACATATATGTAGTTGTTTTCTCGACAACTGTGACATCAAGCACCATGCTGCTAATTTAGTGGAGTTAAGTTGTTTCAAATTATTTATGTTTGTAATTAGATCTTGATTGTTTCAGTCACCTTCTCATTGCTGTTAGAAGCTATTTTTCTTATAAAAAAAGTTGATGTTAGAAGATGCTTTTGCCTTTTGCTCCCTCACTGCCTGGATTTTATTAATTCAAAATTTTTTAGTGTTATCTTCTAATTTCATTTCTTGCTTGCTAGGAAACTTGCTAGCAACTCACCAATATTGCTTGGTTGCTTTTACTGCACCATATGTGCCTCTTACTTGATCTGTGGTGTGTTGCAGGAATAATGGGGCGAAGAAGATCTTGTTTTATCCAAGAAAACGTCATGTAAGCTTAAATTTTATCATTTAGCAATGTTATTTCTAAGTTCTGTTAAGCTTCATTCCAAAACTACAACCTATTAAAAAAACTTCATTCCAAAACTATGCTATGTTAGGTCTCAGTGACAAATGATGGTTGTCAAGCTTCTGTTCCTCCATTTTCTGCACGATTGGGATTATATATTGAAGGATCCGTTTCTCCCCCCCTTTCCGGTGTTCATGTTAGGATTCTTGCTGCTGGAGATAGCCACATTGCTGCCCTTAGGAGTGGTGAATTGGTACTTGAAACTACCACAGATACGCATGGCGTCTTCACTGGGGGACCTCTATATGATGACATAACTTACAGCGTTGAGGCTTCAATGGTTAGGACATTTTTGCAGTATATTTTTTAATGGCATATAACTCCTGTTTGCAATAAAATATATTTAAGTTGTTTGCTTCCTGTATCTACCCCAAAACAGTGTATGTGGTACTCTCTCCATCTTTTATGTACAAATTTGAGTAAAGATTATGCTATTATGAAACAGATTCATTATTCCTTTTGTTAGAACCTAGAGATTTAGTGCACTGTATGGAACTCAATATATTCGTATTGCTGATTGCATGTGTCTTCAATCCGTTACCATCTTCTCTGATGTCTTCTACTTTCTGCAGCCTGGCTATCATCTAAAGCGAGTTGGACCTCATTCCTTTTATTGTCAGAAGCTTGGTCAAATATCTGTACATATATATTCAAAAGATGGTTCTGAAGAACCTATTCCTTCCGTGCTTCTATCACTGAGTGGCAACGAGGGTTATAGGAATAACTCAGTATCTGGTGTTGGTGGGACATTCCTTTTTGATAACTTATTTCCTGGAACTTTCTATCTGCGTCCTCTGCTAAAGGTAATTCCCAGAAACCTAGTAATTTTTGTTATAAAATGGTATAGATAATTTTGTAGGACTTGAAGATTGCTCATTGAGCTGAATTGGTCATTTTACCACTCTTCATTAAATGACTGCTCAAATCATTTAAGTCATGAAGTTTACACTCAAGATTTAATACGATGCTATTATAAGTCTGAAGGATTCATGGTGTAACTCCCTTCTCCTATATAATGTTTGAAAGAAATTGAAAACGACCAAACTTATGGCTGTGTTATTTGCTGAAAACAAGATTATTTTCAACTACCTGACTCAGCTAATAAATGTTCCTTTTATTCTTATAGGAGTACGCATTCTCACCTCCGGCCCAGACTATAGAACTTGGTTCTGGGGAGACTAGCAAAGTCATTTTCCACGCCACCCGTGTGGCTTACAGGTATTTCATTGACTTTCTCTCCCTATAGCCATGCCGTCATGATGCAAACAATTGAGAGGTTTTATTGCATCTGCACCGATTTGTCTTGACAGTTTGTAGTCTGTTCTGTAGAGAAAGAATTAGAACAACAAAGGTTGATTCCTTAATTTGAACACAATCAAAGGTTTATTGCTTGGTTTGGGCTCTTTGATATAAATGAAATGGCTTGGAATTCATTGTAGACTCTTTGCAGTCTCTAAAATTCAACACAGGTTTTTCCCTTCATCAGCAACAAACATCAAAATAGAAATAGCATCTGGCCACATCAATCGTTCTTGGAGTTTCATCGCTTTTTTACCTCCACCCCCTCCTTTTTCTAAGATTATAAATCTTAATGATATATGCTCTTATAAATTGCTGATAGTTTAGATCACTCGCTGGGAGTACTTTGGAATACATTTTTTAAGTAGTCAACTAGTAAGTAATTATTAAAAAAATTGCCTTTCAATCTCTTTATACTGACAGCTCTTAGTGATTTTCTACTCTGAGACGCTGAATGTAGTTTATTTTAACTTTGTCTTCAAATGACCTAATTTTTTCATTTGTGATTTTCATTTTGAGAGCATGACTCTTCTGCAAGACGCTAAGTTGGTTTAAGCTTCTGCAGTGCTACAGGTGTGATCAGTTTGCTGTCTGGCCAACCAAAAGAAGGTGTTTCAGTTGAAGCCCGGTCAGAATCCAAAGGCTACTATGAGGAAACGGTGACTGATTCATCTGGAAGTTATCGTCTGAGAGGACTCCATCCTGACACTAACTATGTAATCAAAGTAGTTAAAAGGGATGGTCCGGGTAGCTCTAGAATCGAGCGGGCATCTCCAGAATCCAGTACCATTGAAGTTAGTCCTAGCAAATATCGCTAATAAAGTTACAAATAAAATTTGTCCAAATTATGATATCTTTTATGAGGTTTCTGGCGACAAATTAACTCTGATTGGGCATGTCGATTGATTTTTGTAGGTTCAATCTGAGGATATCAGGGGTTTAGATTTTCTCGTCTTTGAACAGCCAGAGATCACCATTTTAAGTTGTCATGTTGAAGGAAAGGGAATAGAGGAACTAAATTCACATCTAATGGTAGAAATAAAGTCAGCTACTGACATGTCTAAGATTGAGTCTGTCTTCCCACTGCCACTTTCCAACTTCTTCCAGGTGAAGGACTTGCCCAGGGGTAAGCACCTTCTGCAGCTCCGATCTAGTCTCCCATCGAGCACCCACAAATTCAAGTCTGACATTATTGAGGTAGACTTAGAGAAGAATACACAAATTCATGTAGGCCCACTCAGCTACAAAGTTGAAGAGGATCATCACAAGCAGGTCTGTTTCACTCTGCAGTCGATCCTGTAGTTTTTTAAATATATATTCTAACAGTGCCAAATACCCATGGTTTTGATCTGGAGATTTGCAAAGCCTTGTCTTGTGTCATGCTATTAGCTTAGCCTAATAGTTATTGATTGCACGGTTGCTGAAATGCATTTCTTCTGATCAGATTCTTGTTCCGAATGAACTCTTAGTTGCCCTACGAGGGTTTATTCCACATTTTTTTTCTTCTTTCATGCCTTACAGGATTTGACTGTTGCACCGGTCTTTCCTCTAATTGTTGGGGTTTCAGTGGTTGCCCTGTTTATCAGTATGCCAAGGTAACTGTGATTATATTTTCTCCAAGACTAGTTTCACTTGGTTATTGATTTTTTTATTTTTTATTTTGTAATTTATTTTTAATTTTTTTTTTATGTTCCTGTGTTTACCAGAAATATTCTCGTTTATGCCTAATGTGTAGATTAAAGGACTTGTATCAATCCACATTGGAAATATCAACCCCGGGATTCACTGCAACTGCAAAGAAGGAAACGCGAAAGCCAATTTTGAGGAAGAAGACTTACTGAAATACACCTCTTTTGTCTCTAGAAGACTGGAAGTTTTGGTTTTATACCTAATTGTTTTACGAGATCAATCCTGGCAGAGAGCATTAGTGTTTGTTTCTAATACTAATTAGGGTAGTTGTTTTCTTTCTAATTTAAAACTTTAGGATCAATCTTGAAGCAAATTTAGTCATTGAGAATAACGTGTTCACTCCCAATTAATGTTGATTTATTTAATCTTCTCATATCAAGATTCCTTTCTATTTCCATGGGATCAATGTATGGCACTAAAGTTTGAATTCGAAGTAGATTGATAAATTTCTGGCATATAAAGCTGGAAAGGTAATTAACCCCCAAGCGGTTGGTTCAAGTGGTGAAGGTTTTGGTCTTGGGATATCACTTTCTTCAAGGTCTGAGGCTCAATACCTCATGGATGCAAATAATTTTTCGGGAGTACACCTTCTAGCAAAAAGTTAGGGATTTAATCAGTTGTGTATGGAGACTTTCGGTGCAGGGGATCGAAATTTACCTTGTAGGGGTGGTCCGAAGGGCTGGTTTTCAAACTCTAGTCTTCAAGATGATAGGTCGGGCTTTGAAACTTGAAAGGTACCCCGTCTTTGAGGGACAAGACCTTTCCGTGATATGATATCATTCCCACTTTCTTCGGCACTCGGTACTATATTTATATATATATATAGTGGCATCAATTTCCGGGATCTACCACCTTAAAGCAAAATGACTTTTTCCCAAACAAATCACAATCATTATTGGGCTAACGGTTTTAGTCGTGGACAAAAAAGCTCCTGTGTTTAACTTGAAACAGATTCTTTGATTATGATTTTTTTAATGTCTGCCCATTTAAAAAAAGAGAAATAATAGATGTAGATATGGAGTTGTAAGTGATTTATAGTCGTTTAAAAAAAAGTGAATACATATAAGATCTACATGAAAAAGTTAATTTTTTTTAAAGTGACGGTACGCCATTTGTAATTTTATGACTGTATGTAATGTTGCCTTTAAAAAAAAGGTTAATACTATTCATTCTAAGAGATAACTATGGAGATGCTTAGATAAAAATTCACTTATTCCTCGTAACTTGTAAATAAATACATTTCTACTTTTGAAAATGCTCATGTATTTATGTAATAGATGGATAGAGATATTTTCAGATTCTTAATTTGAGTTTAATGATTTGATATAAAAAATTATGAAAATTTATAGCATTTAATATTGAAAAGGTTGAGTGCAATACGAATAATATAACGTGAACCTTTTCTTTCTTATAAATTATGTCTCCCCCCTATTTCTTTCACTGAGTTTGAAAATGCTTGACTATCATTGTTTAGCCACCTAATAATCACATGCACCACATCATCATTCCTAGCCGCCAATATTCAAATATGGGTAGAAGTGCATCAAGAGGATCTATGTGTGAGCTTTATGGCCATCTAGATTGTGTGCAAGTTTTAGTTATGCTACACACCAGCATAAATTATGCTTGTAAGTGCATCCCTTCTGACGTGGCAACACTTATTTTATTTTAGAAAAAGAAAAAAGTGACAGTAGGGCTGTTCACCCGAATCGAACCGACCCGCTAAGACAAATTCCGATTTGACCTGTTATCATGTTGTTTCGTTTGGCTGATACCGATAGCTCGATAACCCACCCGATAACATTTTCACAGGTATTCCGATACTGTTTAGGCCATTCTGTCTTGGCCGATACCGTTTTGTTTGTGAAGATTCGAACATACGAGTCAATTGATTTAGGCGAAAAGACCCGTTTAGTGCGCAGATCCTTGATCAAGACATAGAGATTTGAGTTTTTGAGGGAATCGTGGTTGTGCAATGTGCGTTGGAGTTGGATCTGATATTTCCTATGGGTCGACATGCCTATCAAGGGATGGGATGGGGTAGACGGAAGCTTTTGCTTCTTGGAGCTTTGATTTGCGTCCATCCTAATAGTTGTGTTGCAGAAGTAGAACCAAAGAGAAAGAGAGAGATCCAACCGACTTTAGAAACCAATCAAAACCCAAATTTTTCCCAAAACAACAAATATTAATTAACTTCTCTCACATTTGTAAGAAGATATCTTAAGCAACTTTTCGATGACCATCCGATCCACGATGCTGCCATCCACCACAAGAACATGTAACTCTAGCGAACCCAAAGGTGAAAAATCGAAAACCTCAACATTCTAGGGCAAGTTTTGCCGCAAAACCTGGCTAACAATCGCCAATTGCTGAAAAATCCTCTAAAAATGTCAAAAAGAGTTCTTTCGCCTCATTAAAATGGGTCTGCGTAAAAAGAGTGGAAATAAATCAAGAAAAAACAAAGAGACGAAGGGATGGTGGAGATAACGGGTAATCGGGTAATACCCGTTATCGAAAGCGGGTTGGAATAACGGTTCGGTATGTAACGGAATAACGGGTTGGGTCGGGTCTCGGGTTATTTGTACAGCCCTAAGTAACAATTCTATTACATCCAGACATAAAGTATGTTTGTATGCGCACTCCTTCTGATGTGGTAGCACTTAATTTATTTTAAAAAAAGTAAAATGGAAGAAAAAGGGAGGAGTCCACCTGAACTTGTGCACGACACTTGTCTTTAGACTTTTTCTTCCTCAAGAGTCAATATTCGTTAAAGGCCTGTGACCTGATTAGCATAATCCCTAACCTCCAAAATAAAGTATGAAGCTCGAAACTCTCTTTCCAAATGTATTTAAAAAAAAGTCAATACTCAATACCACATTTTCACTAGTGCGCAAGGCCTACATGTTGGCACCACCATTGACGTCATTAACGCATCTTCATCGATCAAATTCATCTTATTCTAATATTTTCACAGCAATGGTAGTGATTTTTCTGAGAAGAAGATATGGAGATTTCTTAAATTACAATCAAAATAGTCTATCAATTGAATCACAATTACTTTATTTAGTTGTTCCCTCCATCACCAGCTATCAACTTGGTGGATTATTATTTTTAAAAATTTTTGCATTGCATTTATTGCATAGGAGTTTTTGTCGAGCTAGATAACTCTTAAATACTTGCTTTAATTTAATAATTCTTGATTAAAAAAGAGCAATAAGACTATGAACGTGAACGTGAACGTGATGGCATTGATTCAACAGACTATTTGTGCCAGTATATAATTAAAAACAAAAATAAGGTGCGATTAACATATTGTCTATCTCTCCAGCAATAATCATCCTTTGCCACAACTCGCCCTCACCTTTCCTGCCTATAAGGAGTGGAGCTGCGGCTCCTCTTTTTCCTTCCCGCTGAAAAAGTTTAGATATTATATAGTCATTTTTTTCTATACTTTTTTTATTTTTATTTTCTATCTATAGCAAGGAGAGAAGTCAATTTGCTATTTTCTAGAGTCCAATAACTACCACGAGCCTCATTGCAAGATTCCATAGCCATCGATCCTCCAGATGAGGAAAGAAAATTGTCGAACGGGCCTGCACGTGAGTCACATGTGTGGTTCAAAACTTCAAAGTGCATGTGAGATTCAAGTGCCATCGCATGGAGAAGGTCCTACTGTCACCACGTACAACACTTTTAAGCTAGCGACCACAGATTCTTTAGATCTGACCGACCTACATACTATTAGTGTAAAGTGTGTCCCTCACGTGCCACCATAGTCTCAAACCGTCGTCCTCTAGCAATTTGACAGATTTCTTTTTTACTTTGTTTAGTTGTTCCCTCCATCACTAACTATCAACTTGGTAGATTATTATTTTTTAAAATTTTTGCATTGCATTTATTGCATAGGAGTTTTTGTCGAGCTAGATAACTCTTAAATACTGGCTTTAATTTAATAATTTTTGATTAAAAAAGAGCAATAAGACTATGAACGTGAACGTGATGGCAGTGACTCGACAGACTATTTGTGCCAGTATATAATTAAAAACAAAAATAAGGTGCAATTAACATACTTTCTATCTCTCTAGCAGTAATCGTCTTTTGCCACAACCTGCCCTGACCTTTCTGACCTTTCCTACCTATAAGGAGTGGAGTTGTGGCTCCTCCTTCTCCTTCTCGCTGAAAAGTTTAGATACTATATAGTCTTTTTTTTTTCTAGTCTTTTTTCTTTATTTTCCATCTATAACAAGGAGAGAAGTCAATTTGCTATTTTCTAGAGTCCAACAACTACCACGAGCCCCATCGCAAGATTCACTAGCCATCGATCCTCCAGACGGGCAAAGAATATTGTCGAACGGGCCTGCATGTGAGTCACATGCATGGTTCAAAATTTCAAAGTGCATGTGAGATTTAAGTGCCATCGCATTGAGAAGGTCCTATTGTCACCATGTGCAGCACTCTTGAGCTAGCGACCACGGATTGTTTAGATCTGACCAACCTACATACTATTAGTGTGGAGTGTGTTCCCCACGTGCTACCATAGTCTCAAACCGTCATCCTTCGGCAATTTGACATATATCTTATTTGCTATCTGTCTATATTTTCGTTTCTCCTAATTAAGGTTAGTGGAAAAGAGGTAGTGAAAGTCTCATGTATCTAATCTTAACCAACAAAATGCGGCAAAAATTTCTACATTACCACTTCCAATCATAATATTACAGTCCATTTATCGAATTATATCAAAAATGCAATAAACAACTTCTCCTCGTGGAAAATAGGTCAAGTTATTGACCCCATACTTTTTTTTTCTTGTATTGTATTTATTAGTTTCAGTTGAATGTTGGGGCCTCCCATCTTACTCACCATTATATTATAATTGCTAAATATATTTATAGAGTGAGTCTACGGTCACACATGAAGATCCCGACAGTGAAAAAAGCATATGTTTTTTTCCTATATTTTTTAACATTTTATTTATAAAAAAATCACAATATTTCTAAAAAATAAAATTTTAATCACTAAATAAAAAATATGAAATCCAATATCGAGATGTCCAATTGAGATGTCCAATCGAGATTGCCCTACTTTAATATGCTTAGGTTTAACATTTCTCATATCTATAATAGAGTGATGCTAGAGCCAATCCTGCGAGATTCCTTGGGATTTTGCCTAGGCTTATTTTTTTATTTTTTGAATTTTGCATATAATTTTTAATAGTTATAATATATATTTAAAATTATCACTTTATTAAAAAATATTTACTTAATTATCAAGTAAAAAAATAATAAAAAAATAAAAGTTTATTGAAGTGTGATATATATTTGTGAGAAAATTTTATAAGAAACCACCATTTATGAAACCGGCGAAACTAGGCCTACGTGGCAGATTGAAAACGCTGCCATTTACAATTTAATTCAAATTTTGAATTCTCACATTTTCGTTTCCTTCATTGCACTTCATTTCACTTGAATTCAAATGGAATAATGCTAGTCTATTTCCCAGTCGAACCCTAGCCCATCTCGCATCCACTTTCCCTCCCTCCCGGCACTGACCATTGACAAAAGAGCACCCATCCCTCATGAGACCAACCATCGACAGGTTTTGTGCATCAATCTACGACCGGTTCATGTTCTCTTCACCGGAAAAACTAGTTGAGCAGAAATACGAAGAAGTCAATTTGGTCCTTCACCGAAAAACCCAGTTGAGCATAAATCCACCATTAATTTTGATTGGTTCATGTTCTCTTCTCATTTCACCGAATATTTAATTTTCATATCTAAAACCATTATGTTTGGTCCTTTACTCGTTCATGTTCTGTGTTCTTTTATTGCTTAGAAAAAATTATTCACTGTCTCACCAATTCCACCATGAGACAAGTAGATTTTTCCCTAATGAATCATAAACTAGATCAAACCCAATAATGCAATTCGGTTCAACCGGTTTTTTCTTTTTTTTTTTATTCTTCAAAACTCCAAGCTGATGTGACAAACGAGACCAAACCCAACCATGGAAAATAGCCTTTTCAGGTTATAGAAGCCTCATTGCCAATTAATCATTCATTAGCAACTAATGAAATGGTTGTTGCTGATATTGATTGTAAGTGTTCCAATGCTGAGTTTATGGCTTCTGACAGAGTTATTAGATAATAAGTATGATGAAGTAGTAGTTGATGATGGGCCCGAGATTGATGGTGGCACCGGATTATTTCTCTACTCCCTCGACTGCTCCTCCACCTCTATTATAAGCACAATCTTCGTAATTTCATCTCTCGAATCAGGATTATAATCTAAACCAGCCTAGATGGTGGCAGCCATGATGATGTTTTTAAAGTGTTGTGCAATATAGGTGTTTTTTGTATGAAAGTGTTTTGAACACATGTTGCAATTGAAGTTGTAAATGAGTTAAGTATTTTGAATAATGAAACTGCGTTTTGAATCCTTTGTTGTAAAGGGATTTTTTTTGTAATGAATATTGAAGCACTGCCAATAAATATTGAAGTGAAAGTATGAAAATTCTTATGTATGTTTGTAGTTTCATTACTCTTAGTCCATTTGTTCTAGAAGAGAAATTTTTATGTGACATCAGCTTAAATTCATTTATTCAAGTCCATCAATCATTTGTGGAAAAAATATGCACAAGATTTCCAGGATGTTAAATTCTATCTGGCCATTAAATTTATACATGATAATATTCAAGTTTACATAGAGCTTCCACATACATATTGAATTTACAAGTCTCAACAATTACAAAGACCTTCGACAGATATGAGAATATTCAAGTCACAAAAAATACAAAAAGAGATCCAGACTTTCTAAGTTTACTACTTCTATTATAATCTAAAGGGAGATCCAGCAAAATTGGCATTCTAATGTAATTCCTTAATCTTCAAGGTCATCACAAGATAGTCCATAATATTCAAGCAGAGCTGGTCCAGTATCTTCAAGGTCATCTAGACTTATAGTATTTTGTCTATGGATTCCTTCTCATTAATCAGTCCCTGTAAAAAAGAAAAATAAAAGATTAAAATAAAAGAAGAAGCAAAGAATACATATCAAGCACAAAAAAGCAACAAATCAGTTCAAAACTTGGTACTATTTCATTAAAGAACCTCTCTTGTACCTGTGGTAATTGGTGATTAATTTCTCTAACTGGTTTTAAAAATCTTAGTTCTAAGAAAAATGAGTAACTAGAGCTGATATCCATTTCTAGAATGATAGCTTATGTAAGCAAATTCGAGGTTGTGTCTCCAACTAAGTATTCTTTCTCCCACATTCTGACCTGTTGGAATGGATCATATATACCCATGTCTCTTAATGTGATGAGTTGACGCAGATCTCATAACCTTTCATTAACATGAAAAAAAAAGAGGCAAACTTTTATTAACTCTCCTGCAACATCACATATTGAAAGAACAAAAATCACAACAGAATTGTCATTTAAAGGCAAATTATAAATGTCTTGAAATTTAAGAGATTAATAGAAGTACAAAAGAAGTGAAGACAAAACAACTATAAACTGGATATCAACAAAGAAATGAAACTCCAAAGTTTAGAAACAATCAGCTTTTATTATATACATTGATTCTACCAATGAAATGGGTAATAAGAATATTGAAAACTGTCTTCCAGACCAACTGCTGCAGGTTTGATAATTGTCCCAAACTGACCTTGATATTTTATCAAACACCTTTAGTGCGCCTTTCTTATTTTTTGTTGCTATAAGCTATCTACCATTCTCACTAGCCAGATTGCAACCCAAGCAGACCCAAGTTAATTTAACAACATAAATTTTTCCATTCAATTTGATCTCTTTCACTTTCTGTAAAAGAACTCCGATAATGTAGATATTATTTCATCTAATAATATAAGTTTACATCAAATCTAGAAGTCTTGCAGGCAGAACGCACACACTAGATAGAGATATACAAGTACATAAAGCACTTAATAAACATAATTCCATGAACAGATTGCATCAAGATCAAATGACTGGAAATACAGAATTTATGGGAAGATATTTTCTGTTCACGAACCCAGTTGAGAAAAGAAACACCTTATTCTGACTCTAGTTATGTTGTTTCTGTTATAAATGGATAATGCAGTGGATGAGAAAAATCAACCTAAAAAACCCAATGAAATTTAAGGAATGGTGGGTTTAATGCTTTGACAGTAATGACGGCAAGCCTAACGAACCCAATGAGAAAGAAATAAGCAAAAAAATCACATGTTTAAGTTTGTATCAAAGTAAAATAAACAAAGAATGGACTAGGTTCCTTCGCCACACCTCTCTTCATATATTCAAGCAAGCTCGAAGGCTGTGGAGAAAAACCAACTTGCGTGCGACGGTAGTGATGCAACTATCCACGGTGGAAACCACCCTCACAGACATGCGACGCTTTGGTGTGAAACAATGGTGCGAATTGTTGCATGCTCAAACAGAGGAACGACGTGAAATGGAGGTGCAACGCACAAATAGTCTATGTTTTTCCTCTCGAGAAGAGTCTATTCTTTCTCTCGAATTGGGTTATTTCAACACATTTTCATTTAAAAAAAAAAATTTAAACTAACATGACGTAAGCCGATTTCGCAAATTATGCCATCTCTAACTTTCTATAGCATTACTGATATTTGTGATTTTGAGAAGTGGCTTTTAACAGTTCTCAACTATAATATGCTTACTTAGAAAAAACAAAATAAAACATGATGCGCGCACGGGCGTGCCATCTGGACCGTAATCAGAGATTCAGAAGGTTGAATTACAGTGACCGCGACACAGACAACAACTTGTACAGGTAAGATCCCATCTGGACCGTCCAAAGTCAGCTTATTACATTAACCAAAATTGTGGGTCTCCGTAGGATCTAGCAAGAAGAAGACAAAAGAAAGCTTCATATTTCAATGTCTGAATCTCGAAAAACTACAACCACCCCCACGACTCTACGCACCTGAGTCCATCACACTGCCCGCACACTCAAAAATCTTATGTCCATATCCAAAGCGGCCGCTTCGTCTCCTCCCGCTTCGTCCAAACCCTACCAAAACTCCTCTCTGCAATAACGCAAAGATCACATTTTTTTCTCTGCAAATCTCTCTCTCTCTCTCTCTCTCTCCATATATATATTTATTTTGTGTGGGAGTAGTTTTATTTGCATCAATGGCTTCTACGCCACCACAGTGTTCAATCACGGCCAACAAACCTTACAAAAACCACCACTTGAAAGGCCAACACCAAAAGCGCCACTATTGGACCAATACGGCCGCCGCCGCTTGTGTGCCCGCACACACGGTCTCTCTCACAAAGCCTGTGCCTTTACCTTCACCTTCACCTTCACCTTCACCTTCAACCTCATCTCGCAATGCACCGAAACCCTGTGCTAACCCCGCCCAGAACTCTACCTTTTCCTCTCTCTGCCCCCAGAAACCCCTGCTCTCCGTAGACTTCTCCGGCCGCCGATCAACCCGCTTCGTCTCTAAGATGCATCTTGGCCGGCCTAAGGCCTCCTCCATGGGCTCCCGCCACACCTCCTTTGCCGAGGAGGCTCTCACACAATTGATCCAATTAGGTAAGGAGGATGGTAAAGGACTTGAATATGTGCTGCTTAATTTTGAGTCCAAGCTTTCTGGTTCTGGTGACTATAATTTCTTACTTAGAGAGTTAGGCAATAGAGGGGATTGTTCGAAAGCGATTCGGTGTTTCGAGTTTGCTGTGAGAAGAGAGAGGAGAAGGAATGAACAAGGGAAATTAGCGAGTTCTATGATTAGCGTTCTTGGCAGGCTAGGAAAAGTTGAGCTTGCTAGAATGGTTTTTGAGACAGCAAGGAATGAGGGGTATGGGAACACAGTTTATGCTTATTCAGCTTTGATTAGTGCGTATGGGAGGAATGGATTCTCTGATGAGGCTATACTGGTTTTCGAGCTGATGAAAAAATTGGGGTTGTTGCCTAACTTGGTTACATATAATGCTGTGATTGATGCGTGTGGAAAAGGGGGAGTGGAGTTTAGGAGGGTGGTGCAAATTTTTGATGAGATGCTGAGAAATGGGGTGCAGCCAGATCGAATTACATATAACTCACTTCTTGCAGTTTGTAGTAGAGGGGGGTTGTGGGAGGTGGCTCGGAATTTGGTTACTGAAATGGTGGAAAGAGGAATTGATCAGGATACAGTTACATATAATACGCTTTTGGATGCTGTTTGTAAAGGTGGGCAGATGGATTTGGCGGATGAGATTATGTCGGAGATGCCAGCAAAGAATATTTTGCCTAATGTGGTGACTTATAGTACTATGGTTGACGGTTATGCTAGGGCTGGTAGATTGGAAGAGGCACTGGGATTATTTAATGAAATGAAATTTTTGGCTATTCGTTTGGATAGGGTTTCATATAACACTTTGCTTTCAATTTATGCGAAGCTTGGTAGGTTTGAGGAAGCTTTGAATGTCTCCAGGGAGATGGAGAATTGTGGGATAAAGAAGGATGTTGTAACTTATAATGCTCTTCTGGCTGGTTACGGGAAGCTGAGGAAGTATGATGAAGTTAGAAGAACGTTTAAAGAGATGAAAGCAGAACATGTTTCACCTAATTTGTTAACCTATTCAACATTGATTGATGTGTTATCGAAAGGTGGTTTGTACAGGGAGGCAATGGAGACCTTTAGAGAGTTCAAGCAGGTGGGGTTGAAAGCTGATGTTGTTCTTTATAGTGCTCTTATTGATGCTCTGTGCAAAAATGGTTCGGTAGAGTCTGCCATTTCTTTGCTAGATGAGATGACAAAGGAAGGGATCAAGCCTAATGTTGTCACTTTCAATTCCATTATTGATGCCATTGGTCGGTCTGCAGCTGCAGAATGCTCAGTTGATACATCTGCTGGAGCTGGCAAGCGGCATATTGAATCTCCATCCTCAATAATTATTGAGGATGCCATTGAATTAGAGGTTGGACATGAGGGGAATAATCAAATCATTAAGATGTTTGGGCAGCTGGCTGCTGAAAAAGAAGTTTGCAGCAAGAAAGATAGGAGGGTCAGGCAAGAGATCTTGTGCATCTTGGGAATCTTTCAGAAGATGCACCAGCTAGAAATTAAGCCAAATGTTGTCACCTTTTCGGCTATATTAAATACTTGCAGGTACTTTTTTCATTCATGAGGCTTCCATTATTTACTATATCCTTTGTTGCATTAAGATCATCAAAGTCACAAATATGATACTGGCTTAAAATACCGAATGATCTGAACAAATTGAAGGAAGTAAATTGTATGAAATATGAAAATAAATGTTCAGTGAGTTAGGATTTTTCTTTTCTAAACCTCTCAAAATCTGATTTTTAAACTAATAGGGTGAGACAATCGTGGTGCATTGAATGTGCTTGAGTTTGTGATACTGTCTCAATCTAGGGTGTGCTTCTTTTGTGACTGAGTTATGGGGCAATTCATTTATGAGTCTGAGGACCTCAGGTGTATGAATGCTTTAAGTAGGTCTTGATACATTAAACTTGTTTTAGACTTCCGTATGTTGCATTTTTTAATTTTGGGCAGCTGCATATTTCATTGCACGACGACTTACTGTGCATCTGAACATGAAAATATTAAACAGTCGTAGTAGTTATGGAACAATTCATGGATGAGTCCGAGGACCTTAGGTGTATGGCTTGAACAATAACTTTCTTTCTGCGAGGAAAACTGAGTGGTTCAGATTTGAGTTGTCTGAAATTTCCTTGCCAGACTCCCCAACAGAAAAAAAGAAAAAAGAAAAACAAAAGTACTAAGTTCAAATTAATCTGCAAACGCAAATGCCAGATGTAGTTTTTGACTTGTATTGTTTGCTCATTTGCTACTTGTAAGTCTAGAAAGTAGAAGCTAAACAAGGGGATGAAACTACATGAATGTGCCTTCATCACATGGTGGAAAGATGAAATACTACTCTCTCATTGTGTCTATGGGTTGCTACTAGGGCTGTAATCGAGCCAAACCGAGCTGAGCCGGTCTTTGGCTTGCCAAGCTCGGCTCGACTCAAAATACTCAATCTTGAGATTTTTTTTTTTTCACTGTTCGGGCTCGACTTAATAAGCTACACTCTCAACTCAAGCTCGAGCTGGAGCTCGTCACATAAAGGAGCTCAAGCTCAAATTGTTTATTTATTTTTTTAATTTTTTGAATAAGAGTTTAATAATTAATAAATTAGATAAATAAAAATATATAGAATCTGATATTGAGTTTATACAACGATCAAGTAGAACCTTTATTGAATTATAAAATATTATTATTTTTTTAAATAATTAACTTCTAGCTAGTTGATATTTATCCATAATAACAATATGTTATATGCTTACATATATTATTGATATATATATACATGATATGATAATATATATAAATTTCATACAAGGTTCCCACATACTTGTATATGAAGTTATTAAATTTTATCGACTAATTATTGTACAAATTATCAAATATATCTATAAAGTATATTCATCATATAAATATAAATAATTAGGTTATATATTATATATTCAATTATAAAAGTGGTATGCATATATTATTGGCTCAAGTGGTAAGGGTCTTGGTCTTAAAGCTCACTTCAAGGTCCAAGGTTCAATACCTCATGGGTGCAAACAATCCTTTGGGGCCACACCCCCTAGTGAAAAGCTAGCAAATTAACCAGTTCCTTGTAGGGAAACTTTCGAGGGTGCGGTGCACGGGACCGGGGTTTACTCTGTAGGGGTGAGTCTAAAGGGCCCTGCCTTGGAGAGGTTCCCCGACATAAAAAAAAATATATTATTAGCTAATATATATAATATATACATAGGAATATATATATATTATTATTTATCAATATATGAATGAGTTTTAATCGAGTTGAGCTAACCAGTGGACTTGAGAATAAACGAGCGGACCTTAACGAGCCTTAGCCATGTCAAATTTTATCAGGTATGTGTCATTTACTAATCGAGCAGGTATCTGCTTTCACGGATAAGTTTTTTTTTTCACAAGTTGAGTTCGATTTAAGTTTAACTGGGTGAGTGTTGAGCAGGCTATCGAATAGACTTGTTTATTTATAACTCTAGTTGCAACAAGACTTATACATCCTTATACCTATGGCTATAGTTGGTTAGTAATTTGAGATACCTGGTTTCCTGAATAGATAAGGTCTTTGGCTTTGTGACTGTTGTCTTATGCTGATTTCAACTCTCTCGTAGAATAATATATATATATATATAGTTAACCTCATGAATGCAATTTTGCCTCTGGATGCAGTAGGTATAATTCATTTGAAGATGCCTCAATATTATTGGAGGAACTACGGGTATTTGATAATCAGGTGTATGGTGTGGCCCATGGACTTCTTACGGGCTGTGAGAAAAATCTATGGGTTGAAGCTAAGTCTCTGTTTGATGAAGTTAAGTTGATGGACTCTTCAACTGCATCTGCCTTTTATAATGCTCTCACTGATATGCTATGGGACTTTGGTCAGGTAAATTTTAGTCACTGATATTCTTCTCTTTTGCTCCCCCTAAACCCCCTTCTTTCCAGTGATTGCAGTTAATTTTCGTACACACCTGCTGCTTGGACAGGTCGTGCTTGTGCAAGGTTGTTCATGCAGTCTATGTTTGAAATTGCAGTCCTAACTTTATAATGTTATTGTGGGATTTTGTATAATCAGAAAAAAGGGGCCCAACTGGTTGTACTTGAAGGGAAGCGCCGGAATGTATGGGAGAGTGTTTGGTCTAATTCTTGTTTAGATTTGCATCTAATGTCTTCTGGGGCAGCACAGGCAATGGTTCATGCATGGCTACTCAATATACGCTCCGTTGTGTTTGAAGGCCATGAGTTGCCACAGTTACTAAGGTTTGGTTTTGAACTTCTATGATTGTTAACTGCTCTTATGTAGTAGTCTTATGATTGAACAATTAAATTGTATGCTTGTCTCTGACAGCATTTTGACGGGATGGGGTAAACACAGCAAAATAGTTGGTGATGGCACGCTGAGACGGGCCATTGCGGCACTCCTCGCTGGGATGGGTGCACCATTCCATGTTGCTAAATGTAACATAGGTAGGTTTATATCAACAGGATCTTTAGTGGCTGCCTGGTTAAAAGAATCTGGCACTTTGAAATTGCTTGTTCTTCACGATGATAGAATACATCCTGATGGTGCAAAGTTGGATCATATCACCAATTTGCAAGCACTCCCCTTGTAGCATGTTGCTTTTTCTTGTATGCCTCAAAATATCTTTGTACACTGTATTTTGTGTATATTTTTGGAGAAAAAAAAAACAGAATTTCTCTCTCACTCCCTCTCTCTCTCTCTCTCTCTCTCTCTCTCTCTCTCTCTCTCACGCCCTTGTGTTCTGAGCTTTGTATTTTTGCAACTTGTAAAATATGCAGTGATTTTCAACCAAATATGTATACAATCCTTAGAGTTGATATTTTGAATCTTATCGTAATAAGATACAACTTTTGTATGTAATAGGGCAAGAGACCTACAGAACTAACTACAAAACTAAATTTTATAAAAATAATTTCACAATATAAAGGTAGTATATCTAGAATATATTAGTTTAAATTCTCTTTAAAGCTCTTACATTTTTCATAGATGGTACACGAGACTTTGATTAGCCTGAAATAATAAGTGATTATTATGATAGGGACCTTCTTACTTTGAAGTTTGAACTTCCTAACACGCTTCTATCTTCACAATGGAACATCCCCAGATGCTGCACAAGCATTGGCTGGGAATCATTCTCAATAATAATCCGAAATCTCAAAACTAACACCATTTTTATGTTTATTTACGTCCCCCAATATTATTATTATTAGATTTTTTAAAATTTATTTATTTTCAGTAGATTGAGAACCTCACCTAGAGATTCCTTGTGGTCAAGGTTTTAGGGCTTCATATTACTGCTTAAAAAGAGGGGGCAAAGGTAAATTAATGATTAATCTGCCGCTGAATTAGAAAATTTTACAATCCCATTTATTTATTTATTTATTCATTCATGGAGCAAATAGGGCCGAGGTCATTGGGACGGTTATAACCAAAATAAATTAAAAAAAAAAAAGCTTAATCCTTTTCTATTCAATCCAATAGTACTTTTCATTAATCCCTAATGAACTTAATCTGTTTTCCTCTAAAAACGCATCCATTAGGTATTTAATATAACTAAATGCATTGACTCAATGAACCCAAGATCTTTTTGGGGCAACCCCAAAGGATCTTCAAGATAATAATAAAATTAAATGATCTTAAACTTGCTCGTTAAGCAGAGAGAAATGATCACGACCTAAAAGAAATTAATCTTATAAATTTGATATTTCTAAAATTTCGCCTAAATTTTTTTTATGAAATTTCCTTTATATTCAATATATATAAGCAAATTCCCGAATGAGATCTCCCCCTATTGATATACCATTTTCTTAAAAAATTGAAACTAAATTCAATCTAAGTCATATTTTGAAAATAAAATATGTCAAAAAAAGAGAAAAAAAAAAGAGCTAATGGTGCCACTTCTTGTTATGGGAGCTCCCTAGTCCCTACCTACAAAGTGGCCCAAGCGTTTTATCCATCACCTTCTTACACCGTTTCAGAGAGACTTATGCACTTAATCAAATTTCATTTCTCAACCTAAAAAAATCCTAAAAATATAAACATATATTTTTGCAAACCTATATAGATGTTATTATGTCTTCTCAAATTTTAAGACTGGCACCCTCCAAAAATATGGAAGGTAAAGTACTTTGAACATAAATTGACAAATTTACCATGCATGCATGGGTGCATGCATATACGTCCATGAAAGAACCTTTTCTAACTCATCAGTCATCATGTTAAATTCTTCTGTTATGAGTATTTCTCGGATGCAACACTTCAATAATTGTCATTTTCGATGGAATCAACTAATGAGTTGTCATGTTTTCTTTCATTAATCAACTAGATTTGTGGACTGGTTGGTCTTCTTTCTCTCTTAAAAAAATATTAAAAAAATATTAAAAAATAAAAATAAAAATAAAAATAAACATATTGGACGTTGTATTACGTATAAGAAGGTTTCGTCAGCGCGCGCTAACAGATAAAGAAAGCATAAAACTACTAGATAAACCTAAAAAGACTAGCCATAAAAAACTGCCCAAAACCTTCTTATCTGGAAACCTCATTTATCTTGTGATTATATTTTTTATCCAATTTTTTCACGCACCCTTTTGAGTTTACTACCTATATATAGTGCATAGCATTCTCATTTATTCTGTGCAACCAAACAACTCCTTAAGCTCTTTTTCGAGTCGGTTGATTCTTCCCATCTTCCATTTAGTAGTTGATTTGCGTGATCTTTCTCTTTTCACAATTTCCAAATACGTCAAAATATATCTAAAATTGTATATTCCAAACTGCATAGGATTGAGAATTCTGGTTTATGAAAGATTATTCTTCTACGGATCAAAGTCATTAAGTATTTGTTAAAGTTTGATACAGTTGCCTTAAGAAATTTTGATTTTGTTCTAAAGTCACTGATCCATTTCTTCAATATAAACCGAGTCTCTGGATTTGTGCTCTTTCTAGTTTTGTAACTTATTTGATTTGCTTCGTCTTCCTCTATTATTCCTCTGTTTTTAATTTTCTTTCTCTTTCCTTTTCAATCCTTTGCTCATGGCACGCCCTAACCACCCCGTTAATTCAATCTTTAGTGTCCCAATGGGAAAGAAATTGGAGAAATGTTTTGACTTGTCTAATGGGAAGTTTAGTGTCAAAGGTGTGACTTTGCTCACTGATGTTCTCACCAATGTCTCTTTCAGCCTTTTTTCTTCATTCAGCCAATCTCTTGATGCTCCATTTCCATTACTCCAGCATATTCTTTCCCACTCTCCCAAGGGAGGATTTCTCGGATTCTGGAAAAATAAGCCCTTAGATAGATTGGTGAACTCATTGGGAAGGTTCAACGGTAGAGATTTTTTGAGCATCTTTAGGTTCAAAACGTGGTGGTCAACCATGTGGGTGGGAAATTCTGGGTCAGATTTATAAATGGAGACCCAATGGGTGTTCTTAGATGTCCCTGAAATAAGGTCTTATTGTTAAAAATCAACACATGCAAATGAAGAAGCTGTAGGCTTATGGAAGATGAAGTTAGGCACCGAATAGAAGCAGCCGGAAGGTAGGCGCCGCCTGAAAATGTAGGCCGCCGGAATTTCGAATTTCACCGTCATTACATATTCACATTATTTATTTCTCCCATAAATATATGTAAGATTGTAATGAGAAGCAGAGAGTCGGAGGTGAGGTCCGTTTGAGAGATTAGAAGAGAGAAATCATTGTAAATAATTGGTTTGTTATTTAATACAAATTCTTCTCTTTGTGTGTGTGGACGTAGGCTAAATTGGTCGAACCACGTTAAATTCTGGTCTCCATATTATTTGTGAGCTTCCGCCGATCCCAATAAGTGGTATCAGAGCCGGTAGGAGGCCGGATTTGTGAATTTTCGTGAGAGGCCCATTTTTAAACTTGATCGAAATCAAGTTTGGAGGATACCATCAGATTCCTCAGGTCAAGACGAAAATTTTGGTGAAAATTTCGTCTTAAACGGACACCGGAAGAAGCTACACGCTCCACACGCGCCGACTCGGCGATGGCCACGCGCCGGCAACGGGACTTACGCGCCACACGCGCGCGCAGTGAAGAAGACAAGCTCTGACCCGTTAAATCCGGGTGATCCGACCCGAACCGGTTTGACCCGGTTTCCGACCCGCTACAGTAACCCGATGGATAAAGAATATTCCGTCGGTACATTCCGTCGCCGGAAGAATATTCCTTCGCCGGCAAGAATATTCTGGTGCAGGAATATTTCGGTGACTGAGAGAATATTCCGGTGACCGGAGGGAATATTCCGGCAGACAAAGGAATATTCTGTTTTTCTTATTTTTCAGGTTTTCGGCGTAATTTTGATTGTTTTGGAATGAGACAAGAGTTGTTTCCAAGGTTTTCCACCGTTTCGGACGCAACCGTGAGCTCTGTTTGTTGAGATTCAACTCCGAACATTGAGAAACGGTCACTCAAATCAAAGATTAAAGCCGAACTGATGGAGGACTCGGGAGCAAGTGCGATGATCAAGCTAACATCTACAAATTACGCACTATGGAGACCTCGAATGGAAGATCTCCTGAATTGTAAAGATCTCTTCGATCCAATTGAAGAAAAAAGCGTAAAACCAGATGATGTAGCGGAAAAAGACTGGCATAAGTTGAATAAGAAAACTATTGGTCAGATCCGGCAGTGGATTGACCATAGTGTTTTTCATCATGTTGCACAGGAAACGGATGCCTATCAGCTATGAAAAAAGCTGGAAAGCATGTATCAGGCAAAAACTGCTCGGAACAAGGCATTACTAATGAGACGCCTTGTCAACTTGAAACTCAAAAGCGGCATCTCAGTGGCCGCACACACCAATGAGTTTCAGAATCTTGTAAATCAACTTGCATCCGTAGATTTTAAGCTCGGAGATGAAGAGCAGTCTCTACTACTTCTCAGTTCCCTACTAGATAGCTGGGAAACGCTAGTGATCTCACTTAGTAATTCAGCTCCAGATGGAAAGTTCGCCATGTCAATGGTGATAGACGCCTTGTTTAATGAAGAGGCTAGACGAAAGGAGATTGGAGGTAGAAGTCATCAGAGAAATAGTAGAGGTAGAAGTCGAGAAAGGAACAGAAATCAAAGTAAAGGGAGATCCCAAAGTCGCGGTAAACAGCGAAAGAAGGGAAAATGCTTTTATTGTGGTATTGAAGGCCACTTTAAAAGAGAATGCCGAAAGCTGCAGAAGGAGCAAAATCAGCCAAGCAATCAGTCAAAGCACGAAGAAGGCGAAGCTGCAGTGACGCTTTCTGGAGATTGTGTACTCCTTTCCGCTGGTGAAGAATCTTGCTTGCACGTTTCAAGCGAGGAAGCCGAGTGGGTAATAGATACAGCAGCATCCTATCATGCCACTCCTTGTAAGGATTTCTTCAGTACTTACAAGGCAGGAGACTTCGGTACAGTCAAGATGGGAAATTCGAGTTTCTCAAAGATTGTGGGTATTGGAGATGTCAGGATAAAAACCAGTGTTGGCTGTATTATGGTACTAAGTGACGTTCGGCACGTACCTGATCTTCGACTCAACCTAATTTCTATAAGAACCCTTGATCAACAAGGTTACGAGAGCATCTTCAGCAACAATGTTTGGAAATTGAAGAAAGGAGCAATGGTCGTTGCACGGGGACATGTCTGTGGCACTTTGTATAAATCAAGTGCTAAGATATGTGCAAACAGTCTCAATGTAGCTGAAGATGATACATCACCAAACTTGTGGCATCGGAAACTAGGCCACATGGGAGAAAAAGGGGTGTTTATGCTTGCAAAGAAAGCATTGATTACAGTAAACAAAGGTATTGCTCTCAATCCTTGTGAATACTGTTTATTTGGTAAACAGT
The DNA here is from genome assembly GCA_036898215.1 of Platycarya strobilacea. Lineage (NCBI taxonomy): Eukaryota > Viridiplantae > Streptophyta > Magnoliopsida > Fagales > Juglandaceae > Platycarya > Platycarya strobilacea. Next base: position 18,413,910 of record CM072555.1, on the reverse strand, counting down.
ATAGAGTTTCATTCCAGACATCTGCTTGAAAAAGATCAGAGTTATTGAGCTTGGTACACTCTGATATTTGCGGTCCTTTTGAAGTTGAATCACTTGGAGGTAACAAATATTTTGTTAATTTTATTGATAATGCTTCACGAAAAGTGTGGGTGTATTTCCTAAAAAGGAAAGATCAAGTTTTTGAACAATTCAAAAACTTCCATGCCATGGTAGAAAGAGAAACAGGCAAGAAACTGAAATGTCTCCAGACAGACAATGGAGGTGAATATACTTCTCGAGAATTCAGAGAATATTGCTACAGACATGGCATCAGACACGAGAAAAGTGTCCCCTACACCCCACAACACAATGGTGTAGCAGAACGGATGAACCGGACCATTGTGGAACGAACCAGATGCATGCTGAGTATGGCAAAGTTGCCTAAGCCATTCTGGGGTGAAGCAGTAAAAGTAGCCTGTTACCTGATCAACAAAACACCGTCAGTTCCACTGCAGTTCGAAGTCCCAGAGATGGTGTGGTCAGGCCGCAAGATTTCATACTCTCATTTAAGAGTATTTGGGTGCAAAGCATTTGCACATGTATCCAAGGAGAAAAGACAGAAACTTGATGAAAAGTCTACTCCGTGTTTTTTCATCGGCTATGGAGATGAAGAGTTTGGATACAGATTATGGGATCCAAAAATGAAGAAGGTCATCAGAAGCAGGGATGTAGTGTTCCATGAAGACCAGATGTTTGGATCAGAACAAGCAACTCCAAGTGCTTCAGAACCAACTCCGAGTTCACTACCACTTCAGTCTGTTTCAAACACTGAAGATAGACAGGAAGTTTCCCCAGAAGAACAAGAGGATACTGACAACGGAGAAACCACTACTGAGCAGGGGGAGCAGTTGCCTTCTCCATCAGAAACTGCAGAATTTCCACAGTTGTCAGGTGATCAACCTCAGCAAGACAGATCCTCTAGAGGGCGATTGTTGATTCCGTCACGAAGATATCCGGAATCAGATTATATTCTTCTTACAGATCAGGGGGAGCCAAAAAACTTCCATGAGGCAATATCTCATCCAGATAGCAACAAATGGATGCAGGCTATGCAGGATGAGATGAACTCGTTACAGAAAAATCAGACTTATGAGGTGATGGAATTTCCAAACGATAAGAGAGTACTGAGAAACAAATGGGTGTTCAAGCTGAAAAATTATGGCAAGCAGGTGAAGCACAAAGCTCGCTTGGTCGTCAAAGGATTCCAGCAGAAGAAAGGAATCGACTTTGATGAGGTATTTTCACCTGTTGTGAAGATGACTTCAATTCGAGTGGTACTCGGATTGGTGGCAAGTCTTGACATGGAGCTTGAACAGATGGATGTGAAGATAGCATTTCTTCACGGCAACCTTGATGAGGAAATTTACATGGAGCAGCCAGAAGGCTTCCAAGTTCCTGGAAAGGAACATATGGTTTGCAAGTTGGAAAAGAGCCTTTACGGTTTGAAGCAGGCTCCCAGACAGTGGTATAAGAAGTTTGACTCATTCATGATGAGTCATGACTACAAGAAAACTGCTGCAGATCAGTGCGTTTACATCCGAAGATTTTCAGAAGGTGACTTCGTGATGTTACTGCTCTATGTTGACGACATGCTGATTATTGGAAAAGATCCATCCATTATTAGGAAGCTAAAGAAGGATCTCTCCAAAGTCTTTGAGATGAAAGACTTAGGACCTGCCCAGCAGATTTTGGGCATGAGGATCACTCGTGACAGGAAGAAAAAGAAACTATGGCTGTCACAGGAAAAGTATGTTGAACAAATACTAAGAAGGTTCAACATGGAGAAAGCAAAGCCAGTCAGTACTCCACTGGCTAATCACTTCAAATTGAGCAAAAGCTCATGTCCCTCATCACCAGAAAAGGTTCAAGAAATGGCTACAGTACCGTACTCCTCAGCAGTAGGAAGTTTAATGTACGCTATGGTTTGTACCAGACCTGACATCGCTCACGCTGTTGGAGTTGTGAGCCGTTTTCTTTCAAATCCAGGGAAAGAACACTGGAAAGCAGTACAGTGGATTCTCAGGTACCTTAAGGATACATCAAAGTTGTGCTTGTGCTACGGGGGAGCTAACCCAGTCTTGGATGGCTATACAGATGCTGATATGGCAGGTGATCTTGATGGGAGAAAATCGACATTAGGATATATTTACGCATTTGCAGGTGGAGCTATATCATGGCAGTCCAAACTGCAGAAATGTGTGGCTTTATCTACAACAGAAGCAGAGTACATTGCTATAGCAGAAGCAGGAAAGGAAATTTTGTGGCTAAAGCGGTTCCTCCAAGAAATGGGAGTCAGTCAAAAAGAGTACAGAATCTATTGTGATAGTCAAAGTGCTTTTGATCTGAGTAAAAACTCGATGTACCACTCCCGAACAAAGCACATCGATATTCGGTATCACTGGATACGTGAAGTAATGGAGCAACAGCTGTTGAAGCTTGTAAAGATCCATATAAAGGAGAATCCAGCGGACATGCTAACGAAGGTAGTCACATACGAAAAACTTGAGCTATGTAGAAACATAGCCAGGTTAAGTACCTTGAACTAAAATGTGTCAGGATATCCTCCATTTGGTGTTGAGGGGGAGATTGTTAAAAATCAACACATGCAAATGAAGAAGCTGGAGGCTTCTGGAAGATGAAGTTAGGCACCGAATAGAAGCAGCCGGAAGGTAGGCGCCGCCTGAAAATGTAGGCCGCCGGAATTTCGAATTTCACCGTCATTACATGTTCACATTATTTATTTCTCCTATAAATACATGTAATATTGTAATGAGAAGCAGAGAGTCGGAAGTGAGGTCCGTTTGAGAGATTAGAAGAGAGAAACCATTGTAAATAATTGGTTTGTTGTTTAATACAAATTCATCTCTTTGTGTGTGTGGACGTAGGCTAAATTGGCCGAACCACGTTAAATTCTGGTCTCCATATTATTTGTGAGCTTCCGCCGATCCCAACACTTATTACATTATCATACCCATCATCGAAGGCCCTTTTAGGTCAGCTCTTTATTTTGGCACTGATGGGAATGTCATGATTTGTGTTGAGAGTGGTTCTACCAAAGTGAAAGCATTCAATTTTGATGCAAACGCTTATGTTCATGCCTTTGACAATCTCTAAAACTTGATGAAAGAGGCCTATGGTGCTCTGAGAGTCCATCTCAATACATTTAGGCTCTTGGAAGAGAAAACAGCTCCAAATCTTGTTGATAAATTTGGTTGGTGCACTTGGGATGCTTTCTACTTAACTAAAGAACCAATTGGTATTTGGCATGGAGTGAATGATTTCGTAGAGGGTGGTATCTCCCCATGGTTTCTCATCATTGATGATGGGTGGGATGGTGAAAACCCAAATGAGGATTTGAAAAATCTTATTCTGGGTGGGACTCTAATGACTGCTAGGCTTTATAGGCTTGATGAATGCAACAAGTTCAGAAAATACATTGGTGGTTCCATGTTGGGTTCTGATGCACCTTCATTTGATCCAAGGAAACCAAAGATGCTGATATCGAAGGCAATCGAGCTGGAGCATGCCGAGAAGGATCGTAACAAGGTGATCCAGTCTGGAGTCATTGATTTGTAAGAGTATGAAGAGAAAATCAAAAAGTTCAAACAAGAATTGGATGCAATGTTTGGTGGAGAAGAAAGCAGTAGTTCTTCTATGGCTAAAAGTGTAAACTATGGAATGAAGGCTTTCACACGAGACTTGATGGCAAAGTTTATAGGTTTGAATGATATTTATATGTGGCATGCTCTTTGTGGTGCTTGGGGTAGTGTTAGGCTTGGTGCAACCCATCTAAATTCCAAGATCATTCCCTATAAAGTCTCTCCTGGCCTAGATGGGACTATGACCAATCTTGCCTTGGTGAAAATCGTTGAAGGCGGGATTGGGCTTGTTCATCCTGATCAAGCAAATGATTTCTATGACTCAATGCACTCCTACCATGCCAATATTGGTATCACAGGAGTAAAAGTTGATGTCATTCATGTAAGTTTTCTGCACTTCCCCAAATTTCTATTTTTCATATTAATTTTCAATAATATCTTGATTAATTTGTTTCCAATCCAGACTCTTGAGTATATATCAAAGGAATTTGGAGGTTGGGTGGATCTTGAAAATGCCTATTACAAGAGGCTTTCAAGTTCTTGGTCCAAGAACTTCAAAGGAAGTTGACTCATATCCAGCATGCAACAATGCAATGACTTCTTCTTCCTTGGGACAGAACAAATTTCTATAGGAAGAGTAGGTAGGAAAGTCTAACAAAAGATTTTTTCTTTTTTCACTTGTCAATACAGTTTTTTTTGAATCTTTTTTTCTTATTAATTTTTTGATGGCATAAGATAATTTATGGTTCCAAGATCCAAATGGAGATCCAATGGGAGTTTATTGGCTATAGGGGGTACATATGATTCACTGTGCCTATAATAGTATGTGGATGGGACAAATTATACAACCTGATTGGGACATGTTCCAATCAAATCACTTGTGTGCTAAATTCCATGCAGGATCAAGGGCCATATATGGTGGTCCAGTCTACGTGAGTGATTCTGTGGGCTGTCACGATTTGATCTCCTTAAGATGCTTGTCTGTCCTAAATGGTGCCATTCCTAGGTGCTAATATTTTGCCCTCCCAACTAGAGACTGCATCTTCAAGAACCCTTTATTTGACCAAAAGGCCATGCTTAAGATTTGGAACTTCAACAAGGTTACCATTTATCCTCTATATACACTCCTTTTCAGACAATTGCTTTTCATGTTAATTTTATAACATATTTTCCAAGTGTTTTATATGTTTTTTTACTTAATTTTTTTTTGTTTATCCTTCTTTCCCACTACAGCCACACCGAGATTGCATAAAAGTAATCCCATAACTGGCATAGTTTTATGTGATCCGTCAGATTTATTTTACTATAAAAATAAATTTATAATATGACAAACCACATCATGTTACATCAATTTGTGAAATTATTTTTATACAATTATTTTGTGGCTAATTTTTTTTTTCCTTTTTTAACTTAAGTTTTGTTTCATGTTTTACAACAGGGAGGTGTGATTGGGGCATTTAACTGCCAAGGGGCTGGTTGGGATCCCAAGGAGCAGAGGTTCAAAGGTTATTTTGAGCGCTACAAACCAATGTCTTGTTCGGTGCATGCTCTTGACATCGAATGAGACTAGAAATTGAAGCATCCCAGATGAGTAAAGCTGAAGAGTATGCAGTCTACCTCAGTGAGGCTGAAGAGATGCACTTAACGACCCCCAAATCTGATGCTATTCAAGTCAATATCCAAGTAGCTACGTTTGAGATTTTCGATTTTGTGTCTGTTGAGAAGCTTGGCCCCACCCTCAAATTTGCTCCAATTGGGCTGATGAACATGTTCAATAGTGGAGGTTCCATTCAAGAATTGGAATATATTAACTCCAAAGTGAAGGGTGGTGGGAAATTCTTATACTACTCAAGTGGGTCCCTAAAGAAATGCCACTTAAATGGTGCTGATCAGGTTGCTTTTGAGTGGTTGGCTAGCGGCAAACTTACTTTGAATTTTCCTAGGATTGAAGAGGATGATGGAATTTCTGATGTTGTTTTTCTCTTTCGAAGTCGATTGTAATAGTGTGCTCTGTTTAGAGGGGTGTATAGTCACGATAAAAGAGAGAATTTGATCTCGTGGCAAGCCTTTTTTTTTCCTCCATATAATTATCACTGTTATAATTAGGTATGAGAAGTTGCTGAAGTGTTGTGTTTGCTTACTTATATAAAGAGTAGCATTATTTATAGTTACAATTTTATATATAAATTCATTTTATCAGTTTTTTCTTTTAAACTCAGATTTTTAATTTTAAGATTTTTAATTTGTCCAACATTCTTTGACTCAATAAATCAAATAATATCTCGAATAATCAAACTTGGTTTTGATCTTCTGAGATTTATATTTGGAATATTTGGGACTTGATCAATTGCATGCATCTCGTATCCGCACACGAACAATACTATTATATGTTGAATACATTGGCATGATCTCTACATTAGGATTAAATGGTGCATGCTGTCGTTTACCATGAGATGATTCATCTCTGAAAGCATATAGGAGGGGGAGAAGGAGAAGAATCAAGAAAGAGGGCTTTCGGCTTGGTAAGTAAACGCAAGAGAGATTCGGTTTGATGTATGTGGGTTCACGTTCTTTTTGCTGGAAATGCCTAGGTGTTAGTTTATGATTGGTTTGGTTTGAAAACATCTTTTAAACCATTCCGGATGGCAGGTTTTTCAGTGAACTTAACTTTTAGTAATGCAATTTAATGCTCTGCATCTTTCGAGTACTAATTTTATCATAACTTATCAAATTACAAAATTTTCTTTTTATTATAAAGTTAATTTAAGAGAAAACTTGGGGAGTGATCGGTTGCTCCCCCTCATTAAACAACCCACTAATGGTCCTACGCTATGTAATTAGTTTATTGTGTTTATTCTACATTTGTATACACTCGATCAAATTTCATACACTCCTTCCTTATTCCTTCGTTTTCCTTGCCTTCAAAATAGGCTGTCGAAACAGAGAAAACAATTGAAATAACACTAGTTGCAAAGGAAAAAATCGATGAAACATACGAGGACAAGAAAATAGAAGGTTTAACGATCCACACATCATAAAAAAAAAACCACAAATCCTTGTAGAATATCAAAGAAAAAAAAAACAAAAGCAAGGTATTATGAATCTTACTAGTCTTCATTGATTGTAATGAAGAAATGGTACGGAAATGGAATATAGGCTGTTGCAATATGAACTCAAAATGCATACAAGCTGTTTGATAACTTCTTGAAGATAAAATCAATGGATTGATAGCTACTAATGATTTCATTAAATGTTGATACATCATCGTTTTTTGTTTTTTGTTTTTTGTCTGCAACACTTCCCTTCTCTCTATTTTTTTTTCTTTAGATGCAACATCATTTTTTGCCTATGTAGCTGCTATAGTTTCAATTGCTTTCTTTGTTTCGGCCTTCTCTTTTGTTTTCTCGTTGGTTTGGATTCTAGCCTCTTATGAGCTCAGAAAAATTTGTGATTGAGTTTGGTGTCAATCAACTGCACGGCGTGGTGTCATTCTAGTTGCATTTGGAGAAAGCTTCATAACCGTTTGACGAAATTGAGCTTCGTCTTGGACCACGAACTTGCGGTGATTCTTTGCGATAAGATCTAATGTGTTTATTGTGTTTTTGCTTAAGTGTCGCCGTGTGAATGGAGGGTTTATAAATTTAATAGCCGTACCACTCCTTAGCGACTTTGTAAATTAATTATCAAAGCTTATATTTTGATGAAATCTCAATATAAATTTAGCACTTATATAACTATTTATCAAAAAATCTTTATATGTTTGATTTGGATAGTGAAATAAGTTGAGATAGTTTTATATAAAAATTGAATAGAGTATTGTTAAAAATATTATTATTTTAATATTTAAAAAAATTGCATTATTTATTATATTTTATATGAATTAAAAAAAATTATAATAATCAAAGAAAACAAAGTGAAATACTTTTATTATCTAAGCAGGGTTTAATATATATATATATATTACCTGAAATGAATATACTATATATCCAATATGGACTATCTTGAATTTATTAATATAACATATATTCCATCTATCATCCTAAAATTAGAAGAGGAAGTACTGGCAAATCAGTCGTATATTTGTGCCATCTGTCCGAGGGTACATCGCATATGTGGCGCTACCTGTCAGAAATTGGAAGCGTAAAACTCATCGTGCGCGCATGATGACATATTGTAATTTGTCAAGTCTAAAAAGGTCGTTTTGACGGTGAGATGAAATAAGAAGATTTTTATACAAAATTAAAAATAAAATAATTTATTATTAAAAAATTAATTTAATTTAATATTATTTTAAAATTTAAGAAATTGACTGATTTATTATATATTTTTTATAATAATTAAAATAAATTATAATAATTGATAAGATGAAATGAAATCTTTTATATATCTAAATGAAATCTTAGGTCAGCTATTTATTTCAAATAGTATGATTTTATTTAATAATATTATTATATCTTTTAAATATAATATAATAAAATAATTCAATAATTCTAATTGTTAAAAATTAAAAAATAATATTTTAAAAATATTTTATTTAATTTTATATGTATAATAAAATAAGATCTTAAAAAAGTTCTGAAAATATCTAGCTAATTATAACGATCTTTTTACTTCATGAAGGTTCCGTCGGGATCAAGATAATCGAAATCGATTTTCTTCATATATAATCAGTATATATATATATATATATATATATATAAATAGACCCTGCAGCCAATAAAGAAGATTTAGATATATAGTAAATGAAAAATATTAGAGATTTTATTTTGAAATTTTTAGTTTTGAATTTCTATTTGGGAATTCTCATTAGGGAACTTTTTTTTTACGTGGTTTTTATATAAGAATTATAAAACAATGTTTTGAATTTTTTATATTTCTAAAAAATGTTTTAAGATATTAATAAATCATGTAAAAAAATTAAAAATTTAAGTCTTTTAAGATATATGTTTTATTTACAAAAAATTTTTAGTATCTTAAACCATTTTTTAAAAACATAAAAAAAATCACAACTTTATTTGAAATACTTATATAAAAATCCAGTAAAAAAAGACTATAAAGAAAAATCTTTTAAGTAAAAATTTTTAAGTAGAAATTCAAAAGTAAGAATTTTAATGTAGGAATTCTTAATATTACTCATAGTAAATTGAGATATATGGTTCCGTTTATATTAAAAGATAAGACGAGTTCGTCTCAACTCATTTTAAATTTATTATTATATATTTTTATATTTTTATATAAAATATAAATTTGAATAAATTTTTTTAATTTCTTAAATCAATTTTTTTTAATTTTAAAATAATAATAATATTAAAAATAAATTTAATTTATCTTAATTAATCTTGTATTATCTTCGAATCCAAAAGGGGATAGATTGAGATAAAACTGATAGATTAAATAAAATATTTTTAAGATGAGTGGAAGGATTTTGTATCCCAACCGGCCACGTTTCAACCATATATTTTCCGGGGAAACAAACAACAGGGTACTGTTAATGACTCAAAAAGTATCCTTACGAAAAGGAAAGATGCATACGTAAATGATTATTTGAAACAGAAAAACTGTGAGAGTAGGGCTCCGTTTGTATTCAGAGGAGCTCAACTCATCTTAATTCATCTTAATTTATCTTCAATTTATTATTATATTTTTATAATTTTTTATATAAAACACAAATTCTTATACGTATTTTTCAATTCCTAATACATATTTTTCAATTCTCAATATACATTTTTCAAACTTTAAAATAATAATAATATTAAAAAATAAACTAAACTTATTTTAATTTATCTCATCTTTAAATCCAAATGAAATTTTAAGAGGTGTCATTCATTGATTAAGACGCGTTCAAACATGTTTCAATAGTATTCACTTTAAAAAAAAATATGTTGGTGATATTTTGATGGTAATTAAAAAGATTATTTATGATAAAAATAAATTATTTTAATTATTATTAAAATATTATAAATACATATATTTTTGTAATGATTATTCAAGATATTGCTTGACGTTGGTCGGCCGAATGAATTATTGTAAAAGACTATTGAAAATCAAGATTTTTTCATAGCATGCATCCTTGGACTTTGGCAACAAACAGTATTTGTCGGTGGAGTTTTCAGGAAGTTATCCGAAATTCAAACGTAATTAAGTTTGACTGCATGAGAAGCAAGCAGTACATCATGCATGCATGCATCTATCTATGATTAATGAATAATAAATCATACATGGTATAGGCGTGGAGCACACTACAATTTTTTGAAGTCGTTTTGTATAGGTGAGATCGTCGAAATTCGTCAATTACAATAATATAAGTAGTGTCTCTCACAGCAGCCGGAGCAATTATTGACTATTTTTCAAAGGAAATCCAACGGATCGATTTCTAAATATTTCTAATTAAATTTAACTGCATGAGAAACAAACAATACTTCATGCATGCATGAATATATGATTAATGAATAATAAATCTTACATGAGTTAGTAAGAACTAAGAAGAATGCAATCATACGTGTTTTTATATGGGATTTCCACGACCTACAACCACAAAGGATTAATGTGTGGGTATTTTTTCATTGCAAGAAGTACCTATATTATTGTTTTAAATTTTATATTATATCGATTAATATGGTTAGTACATGCTGTATTGAAACATAATTTCTCTCACTCTCTCTCACGCCCATGTGTTTTGAGCTTTGTATTTTTGCAACTTGTAAAATATGGAGTGATTTTCAACCAAATATGTATACCGAGTTGATATTCTGAATCTTATCGTAGTACGATACAACTTTTGTATGTAACAGGGCAAGAGACCTACAGAGCTAATTACAAAAAGAAATTTTATAAAAATAATTTCACAATAGAAAGGTAGTATAATTAGAATATATTAGTTGAAATTCTATTTATAGCTCTTACATTTTTCATATATGGTACACTAGACTTGGATTAGGGACTTTCTTACTTTGAAGTTTAAACTTCCTAACACGCTTCTATCTTCACAATGGAACATCTCCAGATGCTGCACAAGTATTGGCTGGGAATCATTCTCAATAATAATCCAAAATCTCAAAACTAAACCCATTTTTATGTCTATTTACGTCCCCCAATATTCTATCATTTGGAAATAAGGACGAAAACAAAGAGAAAAAAAAGGGTAGAGATATCCCAATTCTTTAAAAAAAAAAATCTAGGGATCGAATATACCACAACGGAAAAGGTGGGTGTCATTTGGAAATCGTGGAGAATTTTTAGTACTACACCAAATTGATTGAAAATGTCAAAAAAAAAAAAAAACAAAAAAGAAGAAAAAATGATCCTCTTTTGTTCTTTTGGATCATTATTGTTATAAAGGTTGCTTACTTTATTCCTTTATCAATCCCATAGCTCTTCTTTTTGCCCCTCATCATATAATAATAGAATCCTTTTAGTTGCATATACTATTCGAATTCAGTTGAGTGCGAATATTGTAGAAGTACGTAGTTCAAGAATGTTTCTTTCTTTATTATTATAAGGTGGTTTCGTCGGCGCACGCTAACGGACAAAAAAAAGCATAAAACTACTTGATAAATCTAAAAAGACTAGCCATAAAGAACCGCCCAAAACTTTCTTATCTGGAAACCTCCTTTATCTTGTGATTTTATTTTTTATCTAATTTTTTCATGCACCTTGTTGAGTTTAGTGGCTATATATAGTGCATAGCGTTCTCATTGATTCTGTGCAACCAAATAACTAATTAATCTCTCTTTCGTGTTGGTTGATTCTTCCCATCTTCCATTTAGTAGTTGATTTGCGTGATCTCTCTCTTTTCACAGCTTCCAAATACGTCAATGTGTTTCTAAAATTGTATATTCCAAATTGCATAGGATTAAGAATTCCGATTTTGTGAAATATTATTCTTCTACGGATCAAAGTCATTAAATATTTGTTAAAATTTGATACAGTTGCCTTAAGAAGTTTTGATTTTGTTCTAAAGTCACTGATCCATTTCTCCAATATAAACTCAATTACGAGACTCTGAGTTTGTGTTCTTTTTAGTTTTGTAAATTGTTTGATTCGCTTTGTCCTCCTCTGTTATTCCTTCATTTTTTAATTTTCTTTCTCTTTCCTCTTCAATCCTTTGCTCATGGTACCCCCTAACGACCCCGTTAATTCAATCTTTAGCGTCCCAATAGGAAAGGAATTGGATAAATGTTTTGACTTGTCTAATGGGAAGTTTAGTGTCAAAGGTGTGACTTTGCTCACTGATGTTCCTACCAATGTCTCTTTTAGCCTCTTTTCTTCAATCAACCAATCTCTTGATGCTCCATTTTCGTTATTCCAGCGTATTCTTTCCCATTCTCACAAGGGGGGATTTCTCGGATTTTGGAAAAATGAGCCCTCAGATAGATTGATGAACTCATTGGGTAGGTTCAACGATAGAGATTTTTTAAGCATCTTTAGGTTCAAAACGTGGTGGTCAACCATGTGGGTGGGGAATTCTGGGTCAGATTTACAAATGGAGACCCAATGGGTGCTCTTAGATGTCCCTGAAATAAGGTCTTATGTCATTATCATACCCATCATCGAAGGCTCTTTTAGGTCAGCTCTTCATCCTGGCACTGATGGGAATGTCATGATTTGTGTTGAGAGTGGTTCTACCCAAGTGAAAGGATCCAATTTTGATGCAATCGCTTATGTTCATGCCTCTGACAATCCCTACAACTTGATGAAAGAGGCCTATGGTGCTCTGAGAGTCCATCTCAATACCTTTAGGCTCTTGGAAGAGAAAACAACTCCAAATCTTGTTGATAAATTTGGTTGGTGCACTTGGGATGCTTTCTACTTAACCGTAGAACCAATTGGTGTTTGGCATGGAGTGAATGATTTCGTAGAGGGTGGTATCTCCCTACGGTTTATCATCATTGATGATGGTTGGCAAAGCATCAATGTAGATGGTGATAACCCAAATGAGGATTCGAAAAATCTTGTTCTGGGTGGGACTCAAATGACTGCCCGGCTTTATAGGCTTGATGAATGCAACAAGTTTAGAAAATACATTGGTGGTTCCATGTTGGGTCCTGATGCGCCTTCATTTGATCCAAGGAAACCAAAGATGCTGATATCGAAGGCAATCGAGCTCGAGCATGCTGAGAAGAATCGTGACAAGGCAATCCAGTCTGGAGTCATTGATTTGTCAGAGTATGAAGAGAAAATAAAAAAGTTCAAACAAGAGTTGGATGCAATGTTTGGTGGAGAAGAAAACATTAGTTCTTCTATGGCTAAAAGTGAAAACTATGGAATGAAGGCTTTCACGCGAGACTTGAGGGTAAAGTTTAAAGGTTTAGATGATATTTATGTGTGGCATGCTCTTTGTGGTGCTTGGGGTGGTGTTAGGCCTGGTGCAACCCATCTAAATTCCAAGATCATTCCCTGCAAAGTCTCTCCTGGCCTAGATGGGACTATGACCGATCTTGCCGTGGTGAAAATCGTCGAAGGTGGGATTGGGCTTGTTCATCTTGATCAAGTAGGGGATTTCTATGACTCAATGCACTCCTACCTTGCTAATGTTGGTATCACAGGAGTAAAAGTTGATGTCATTCATGTAAGTTTTCTGCACTTACCCAATTTTCTATTATCCATATTAATTTTCAATAATATCTTGATTAATTTGTTTCCAATCCAGACTCTTGAGTATATATCAGAGGAATTTGGAGGCCGGGTGGATCTTGCAAAGGCCTATTACAAGGAGCTTTCAAGTTCTTTGTCCAAGAACTTCAAAGGAAGTGGACTCATATCCAGCATGCAACAATGCAATGACTTCTTCTTCCTTGGGACAGAACAAATTTCTATGGGAAGAGTAGGTAGGAAAGTCTAACCAAAGATTTCTTTTTTTTTCCACTTGTCTATACAGTTTTTTTAACTCCTTTTTTCTTATTAATTTGTTGATGGTAGGAGATGATTTCTGGTTCCAAGATCCAAATGGAGACCCAATGGGAGTTTATTGGCTACAGGGAGTACATATGATTCACTGTGCCTATAACAGCATGTGGATGGGACAAATCATACAACCTGATTGGGACATGTTCCAATCCGACCACTCATGTGCTAAATTCCATGCAGGATCAAGAGCCATTTGTGGTGGTCCTATCTATGTGAGTGATTCTGTGGGCAGTCACGATTTCGATCTCCTCAAGAACCTTGTCTACCCTGATGGTACCATTCCTAGGTGTCAATATTTTGCCCTCCCAACTAGAGATTGCATCTTCAAGAACCCTTTATTTGACCAAAAGACCGTTCTTAAGATTTGGAACTTCAACAAGGTTACCATTTATCCTCTATATGCACTCATTTTCAAGCAATTGTTTTTCTTGTTAATTTTATAACATGTTTCCCAAGTGTTTTATATGTTTTTTCACTTAAAACTTTTTTTTTTGTTTATCCTTCTTTCTTGTTATAGCCACACCGGGATCATACAAAAGTAATCTCATAAATACATAGTTTTGATCCGTCATATCTACTTTACATTAAAAGTAAATTTATAATATGACAAACCACATCAAGCTAAATCAATTTGTGAAATTATTTTTATACAATTACTTTGTGACTAAAATATTATTCCTTTTTTTAACTCAAGTCTTGTTTCATGTTTTGCAGCATGGAGGTGTGATTGGGGCATTTAACTGCCAAGGGGCTGGCTGGGATCCCAAGGAGAAGAGGATCAAAGGCTATTCTGAGTGCTACAAACCAATGTCCTGTTCGGTGCATGTTCTTGACATCGAATGGGACCAGAAAGTAGAAGTAGCCCAGATGGGTAAAGCTGAAGAGTATGCAGTCTACCTCAGTGAGGTTGAAGAGTTGCACTTAACAAGCCCCAAATCTGATGCAATTCAAGTCACTATCCAACCATCTACGTTCGAGATTTTCAGTTTTGTGCCTATTGAGAAGCTTGGCCCCACCCTCAAATTTGCTCCAATTGGGCTAACAAACATGTTCAATAGTGGAGGTTCCATTCAAGAATTGGAATATATTAAGTCCGGAACTGGGATGAATGTTAAGATCAAAGTAAAAGGTGGTGGGAAATTCTTATCCTACTCAAGTGGGTCCCCAAAGAATTGCCACCTGAATGGTGCTAATCAAGTTGCATTTGAGTGGTTGGCTGGCGGCAAACTTACCTTGAATCTTCCTTGGATTGAAGAGGATGCTGGCATTTCTGATGTTGTTTTTCTCTTTTGACGCTGATCATAATAGTTTGCTCTGTTTAGCGAGGTGTATAGTGACAATAAAATAGAGAATTTGATCCCGTGGCAAGCCTTTTTTTTTCCTCCTTATAATTATCACAGTTATAATTAGGTACGGGAAGTTGCTGAAGTGTTGTGTTAGCTTCCTTATATAAAGACTAGCGCTATTTAGACTTAAAATTTTATATATAAATTCATTTTATCATTTTTTTCTTTTAAACTCAGATTTTAAATTTTAAGATTTTTAATTTGTCCAGCGTTCTTGAGCTCAATAGATCGAATAATAGCTCGAATAATCAAACTTTCTTTTGATCTTATGAGATTTATATTTGGAATATTTGAAACTTTGATCAATTGCATGCCTCTCGTATGCGCACGTGAACAATACTATTATATGTTGAATACGTGCAGTAATTACGAAGTATATTATGATCTCTACATTAGGATTGCATGGCGCAAAGTCCTTTCTTCAAAACCAATCTAATGCTCACTTACATTGGCATGATATCTACATTAGGATTACATGCTACATGCTGTCGTTTACCATGAGATGATTCATCTCTGAAAGCTGTGCAAACTCACTTGACACCCACACCCACATGCAATTAATACCATTCACATGTGGGTGTGAAAAGCACGAAATAATCGAAATCGGAACTCTCACAACGTTGGACCCATTCCAACCATTGTGTCTACCCCGTTAGACTGTCAACTGATCACAACCTCCATTAGCAGATGGGAGGGGGAGAAGGAGAAGAATCAAGAAAGAGGGCTTTCGGCTTGGTGAGAAAACACGAGAGAGATTTGGTTTGGTGCATGCGGGTCCACGTTCTTTTTGCTGGAAATGCCTAGGTGTCGGTCTAGGATTGGTTTGGTTTGAAATTTTCTTTTAAACC
This sequence comes from Platycarya strobilacea, assembly GCA_036898215.1. Classification (NCBI taxonomy): domain Eukaryota; kingdom Viridiplantae; phylum Streptophyta; class Magnoliopsida; order Fagales; family Juglandaceae; genus Platycarya; species Platycarya strobilacea. Next base: position 18,398,172 of record CM072555.1, on the reverse strand, counting down.
ATTCTAAATGGAAGGTTTTCCCGTGAACGTAACTTTTAGTGATGCAATTTGATGCTCTGCATCTTTCCAGTACTAGTTTTATCATAACTTATCAAATTAGAATTTTTTGTTTTTATTATAAAGTTAATTTAAGAGAATACTTGGGGAGTGATTTCGTTGTTCTTCCGCATTAAATAGCCCACTAATGGTCCTGCGCCATGTAAGTAGTTTATTGTGTTTATTTTACATTTGTATACACTCAATCAAATTCCTTACGCTCCTCCCTTACTCCTTCGTTTTCCATGCCTCCAAAAAAGGCTGTCGAAACAGAGAAAACTATTGAAATAGCACTAGTTGCAGAGGAAAAAATTGATGAAACATCCGAGGACAAGAAAATAGAAGGTTCAACGATCCACACATCATTTAAAAAAAAAAAAAAAACACAAATCCATGTAGAATATCAAGGAAAAATAAACAAAAGCATGGTATTATGAATCTTACTATTCTTCATTGATTGTAATGAAGAAATGGTATGGAAAAGGAATATAGGTTGTTGCGATAGGAACTCAAAATGCATACAAGCTGTTTGATAACTTCTTGAAGATAAAGTCAATGGATTGATAGCTACTAATGGTTTGATTAAATGTTAATGCATCATCATTTTTTGTATTTTTGTCTGCAACACTTTCATTCTCTTCTATTTTTTTTTCTTTGGATGCGATATCATTTTTTGCCTATGTAGCTGCTGTAGTTTCAATTGCTTTCTTTGTTTCGGCCTTTTCTTTTGTTTTCTCATTGGTTTGGGTTCTAGCCTCTTATGAGCTCTGGAAAAATTTGTGACTGAGCTTGGTGTCAGTCAACTGCACGACGTGGTGTCATTCTCGTTCCATTCGGAGAAAGCTTCCTAGCCGTCCGACGAAATGAGCTTCATCTTGGGTCACGGACTTATGGTGATTCTTTGCGGTAAGATCTAATGTGTTTATTGTGTTTTTGCTTACGTGCCGCTGTGTGAATGGAGCATTTGTAAATTTAATAGCCGGACCGCTTCTTAGCGGGTTTGTAAATTTAATAATAACGCCTTATATTTTGATGAAATCTCAGTATAAATCTAGCACTTATATAACTATTTATGAGAAATTCTTTTTAGGTTCGATTTGGATAGTGAAATGAGATGAGATAGTTTTATATAAAAATTAAATAGAGTATTATAAACAATATTGTTATTTTAATATTTAAAAAAAAAAGTAATGCTATATACAGTCTAAAAATTTAGACTTCTTTGCAGACTAAACAATAAATAAATAGAAAAATATCTATTTTAGAATAAAATTGATTAAAATATCATTATTTACAAATAAAAAAACTTTAAAAGTCTGAAAATTTATTTTATTTAATCATGAAATGAGAATATTTCTATGTAGACTGTAATCCAATTCATTAAATATGGACTGTAAAATAAATTATTCTTAAAAAGAAATTGTATTGTTTATTATATTTTATATAAATTTTAAAAAATTATAATAATAAAAAAAAATGAAATACTTTTATTATCTAAACATGGCTTAAAAAATATATATTACCTGAAATGAATGTGCCATATATCCAATTTGGACTATCTTGAATTTATTAATATAACATATATTCCATCTATTATCCTAAAATTAGAAGAGAGGAAGTACTGGCAAATCAGTTGCATATTTGTGCCATCTGTCCGAGGGATACATTGCATTTGTGGCGCTACTTGTCAGATATTGAAAGCGTAAAACTCATCGTGCGCGCATGATGACATATTGTAATTTGTCAAGTCTAAAAAGGTCGGCAAGGTCGTCTTGACGGTGAGATTAAATAAGAAGATTTTTATACAAAAATAAAAATAAAATAATATATTATTAAAATATTATTATTATTTTAAAATTTAAAAAATTGAATTTTTTATTATATTTTTTTATAATAATTAAAAGAAATTATAATAATTAATAAGATGAGATAAAATCTTTTATATATCTAAATAGATTCTTAGACCAGCTATTTATTTTTAAATCGTATGATTTTATCTAATTTAATTTTTATAATTTTTAAATATAATAAAATAAAATAATTGAAAATTTTTAATTTTTAAGAATTAACAAATAAAATTTAAAAAATATATTTTTTAATTTTTAATTTTTATCTCATTTTCACTACAAGAAAATAAGTCTTTTGCAATACCAATTTTATCGCAAAAAGTAAAAAAATAATATCACAAAAAATTATTTATAACAGAAACAGTTATTTTAGTTGCATCAATTAATTATTTATACTTTTTTTTTTGTAGTGTTTATTTTATATGTATAATAAAATAAGATCTTAAAAAAGTTCTGAAAATTTCTAGCTAATTATAACGATTTTTTTACTTCATGAAGGTTCCGTCGGGATCAAGAAGATCGAAATCGATTTTCTTCAAATATAATCAGTAATAAGGAAGATTAGATATATAGTAAATGAAAAATGATAGGGAGCTTTATTTTGGAATTTTTAGTTTTGAATTTCTATTTAGGAATTCTTATTTGGAAACTTTTTATTTTTTATTTTACATGATTTTTATATAAGAGTTGTAAAATAATATTGTGATTTTTTTTATATTTTTTAGAAAATATTTTAAGATGTGTGTTTTAAAAAATATTTTAAAATAAGTGTTTTAAGATGTGTATTTTATTTACATGATTTTTTTTGACATCTTAAACTATTTTTTAGAAAAATAAAAATATAAAAATAATCTAAAATAAAAAAACTAAAGTAAAAATTCTTATGTAGAGATTTGAAAATTAGAATTTTAATTAAGAATTCCTAACATTACTCATACTAAATTGAGATATAGTTGAGATAAAATTGATGGATTATACAAAATATTTTTAAGATGAGTGGAAGGATTTTGTATCCCAACCGGCCGGCCAGGTTTCAACCATATCTTTTCCGGGGAAACAAACAACAGGGTACTGTTAATGACTCAAAAAGTATCCATACAAAAAGGAAAGATGAATACGTAAATGATTATTTGAAACAGAAAAAGTGTGAGAGTTGGAGGTGTCATTTATTGATTAAAACGCGTTCAAACATGTTTCAATAGTATTCACTTAAATACATATATATATATATTTGTGATATTTTGATGGTAATTAAAAAGATTATTTATGAAAAAAATAAATTATTTTAATTATCATTAAAATATCATAAATATCAATTTTTGTTTAATGTTTTAATCACAAGATATTGCTCGACGTTGGTCGGCCGAATGAATTATTGTAAAAAGACTATTGCGGGAAAAAAAATATATTGTAAAAAGACTATTGAAAATCGAGATTTTTTGCATAGTATCCTTGGACTTTGACAACAAACAGTATTTGTCGGTGGAGTTTTGAAAAAGCTATCCGAAATTCAAACGTAATTAAGTTTGACTGTACGAGAGAATTCGCGACCACTTCATGCATGCATGCATGCATGCATATATTGTAAGAATAAGCAAAAGGGAGAGTAAAACAACGAGAGTGATTCTGAGAATGAGGCTACTGATTGATATTAAAGGTCCATTTCTGTTACATGCTACTATATTCCATATATAGCAAAGGAATCTAATAATAAACTTGCCAGTGAAAGAAAATAAAAAAGAATTTATGTACAACACTAACTAATTGGACAGTTACAAATATGTACATGACAGACTATACATTTGAGGGATCTTTCAATAAAAAGCATAATACAACAATTTATCATAAAATCTTAGAAGAAGCTTCTATAATTTTTGCTGAGTTGTTACTGACATGGATGAGAGGAGCATGCAATTTCAAATGATTGATACATAATGCTAATGCAGACTACTCTGTAGGCCACTCTAATACCCTCTCGCAAGATGGAGAATACAGATTGAGTATTCTCATCTTTGAGAGATATAAATGGAGAAGATGAGATGGTAGTGCTTTAGTAAAAATGTCAGCAAGCTGTGAAAGAGGTGGAACATGAACTGTTTTAATGCTTCCTTCAGGAATCTTATCGTGGACCAGATGACAGTCTATTTCTATATGTTTTGTTCGTTCGTGGAACACAGGATTGGTTGGTATGTGTATAGCAACTTGATTATCACAGTGTAAATCAGCGGGTTGTGGATGAGGAATGAAGAGATCAGATAAAAGTTGACAAATCCAAGTAAATTCAGTGAAAGTTGAGGCCATGGCACGATACTCTACCTCGGCAGAGGACCTGGATACAATAATTTGTTTTTTGGAACGCCAAGATATGAGAGAATCCCTAAGAAAAATGCAATATCTAGTAATGGATTTACGTGTATCTGGGCAAGAAGCCCAATCTGAGTCACAGTATCCTTTAAGATGAATGGATGAATGAGTTGAAAGTATGATACCCTGTCTTGGAGCATTTTTGAGATATCGGAGTATTTTGTGAGTAGTTGAAAGATGGAGGGAAGTAGAGTGATCGAGAAATTGAATAAGAAGATTAATGGAATAACTAATGTCAGGTCGGGTAAGGGTGAGATAGAGTGATTTGCCAATCTATCGTCTGTATACTGTAGGATCAGAGAAGGGAGAACCAGAAAATTTGCTAAGTTTATGATTTTGGTTCATTGGAATTTTTAAAAGTTTGGAAGCTAGGTGGCCTGAATCAGCAAGGATGTCTAAGCAATATTTTCTTTGACAAAGATGAAGACCAAATGGATTTCTAGCAACTTCAATGCTGAGAAAATATTGTAATGAACCTAGGTCCTTTATTTTAAATTTCTGATTAAGAAAAGTTTTAAGTTTGGATATGGAAGTGAGTGAATTGCTTGCAACGACTATGTCATCGACATAGAGTAAAAGAGCTGTGGAATTATTTCCATGAATGGAAGTAAATAAACTGTAATCTGCTTTGAATTGGGTGAAACCGAATTGAATGAGGGAATGGGAGACTATTTCATACCATTGCCGAGGAGATTGTTTAAGTCCATAGAAGCTTTTGAGCAATCGACATACTTGGTTGGGGGAGTCTTTGTTGTATCCAGGTGGTCTTGTCATGTATATTTCCTCTTAGAGATCCTCGTGCATGAAAGTATTATTAACATCAAATTATTGAAAATGCAGCCAATAAGTTGAGATAAATATATATATTACTGATATATATATATCATTATAAATAGACCCTGCAGCCAATAAGGAAGATTTAGATATATATAATAAAATGAGATATAATAAGTTGAGATAAAATTAATAGATTAAATAAAATACTTTTAAGATGAGTGGAAGGATTGAGGATTTCTATACAACTTTTTAATTTTTATATATTATTAATTTTAATTTTAATTTTATTTTTATTAATTTTAATTTTTTTGAATTTGTTCTTTTTAAATTAAATTAAATTTTATATTTATTATTTATATATTAAATATTTAATTAAAAATAAAATAAAATAAAATAAGATGTAATAGGTGGAAATTGCGTGAATAGTAGATTTTTTCTAAAGGATTTTTTATCCCAACCGGCCAGGTTTCAACCATATCTTTTCCAGGGAAACAAAGAACAGGTACTGTTAATGACTCAAAAAGTATCCACACAAAAAGGAAAGATGAATACTTAAATGATTATTTGAAGCAGAAAAAGTGAGAGTAGGAGGTGTCATTCATTGATTAAGACGCGTTCAAACATGTTTCAATAGTATTCACTTAAAAATATATATATATATATATATATATTTGTGATATTTTATTGGTAATTAAAAAGATTATTTATAATAAAAATAAATTATTTTAATTAAAAATATTTATTTTAATTATTATTAAAATACCATAAATATAATTTTTTTTTATAATGATCATTCAAGATATTTCTCGACGTTGGTCGGCCGAATGAATTATTGTAAAAGACTATTGAAAATCAAGATTTTTTCATAGTATCCTTGACTTTGATAACAAACAGTATTTGTCGGAGGAGTTTTGAAGAAGCTATCCGAAATTCAAACGTAATTAAATTTGACTGCATTAGAAGCAAGCAGTACTTCATGCATGCATAATGAATAATAAATCATACATGACTTAGTAAGACCTAAGAAGAATACAATCACACGGGTTTTCATATGGGATTTCCATGACCTACAGCCACAGAGGATGAATCATGAATGTGTGGGTATTTTTTCATTGCAGGAAGTACGTATATACATACAAACATCAACGATGGCTAGCTGCTGCACGCAGGGGCAGATTTTTATTTTGTTAATTGTTTTTTATTAGAAAATGTTAGCATGCCTCATGAGTTTGCTCACTCATTTTAATTGTTCATGTATTTTATTTATTTTTCTCTATTTAATAATTAAGAAAGTAACTTTTAATGTATTCGTGTATATTTTTTTTAAATATTTAGATATGTTAAAAAAATGTATAAAAAAAAAAAGAAAATTTTGAGAAATGAAATTGTACTAGTGAACACCACAGCAATACTCAAAGCTGGATGGCACATTAGCACCGCCCTTTTTTATTTTCTGATATTTTGTACGTGTTTTAGCCTTGTAGGGACAAGGGATGCAGTCATTCGAGCAATGCTACGCGTTTTATTCGACCCTAGCCCAACCCAAAACATCTATAGGGGTTGAGGGCTTGCGCGGGCGAACCTTTATGGAGCTTAATGGCCTATCGATATTCATCACGTACGTAGTTAACAAATTCGATATTTTTCCATAACTATAGAAAAACATAATCGCATAGGGTTGCAGAGTCTTCTAATCACGAAAATAGGAAGAAAGGAGATAGAGAGAGAAGAGAAGATCCCAAGGATTAAGATTTATTTAATGAAATCAACACACTATAAGAAAAATAGATATTGGTGATATATTAATTATAATTAGAATAATTATTTATAATCAAAACATTTTATTTTTGTCATTAAATAATCTTTTTTATTGTAATTAAAAGATCACAATACTTATTTTTCATGTAGTAGACTTTTAAGTCATAATTGATTAAATCCTTAACATGAATTGATGTCAAATCCGTATGATCTACCAATTCTATAACTTTTGAATGGTTAAATCGTCAAAGAAATTGATTCGTTAACGTAAGAAACATGCCCAAAGTTCACTTGCAAATAGTATTTTAGCTCGCAAATTGCTCCCCACACATTAGCTAGACAAACGGCTCCCTATATCCCTCTGTCTATTTCGTACTCTTTGGAGCATAACCTGTCTTTTTAGACGATGTATTGCAGCAATAGATTTTTGCTTCAACAACTCTTACGTGGAATGCTATTCCAGTACTTGTTTATTATTATGATAAAGCTCAACTTTGATGTTCTCGTCCGATCGATGAGTTGTTCTAATGCACAAATTTGAGCAGAAAGTATACATGCATGGCTTCACATGCACATAATTCACTATTGAGGATATTGTGGCAAATTGTCGTTAGCTATCTATTTAAAGGCTCTATTGGCTTACGCATGGACTACGATGCCAAAATTCCCAAGTGGGGTGATGGGTTTTATGCTACGTTCTACCGAGGGTTCTCCTGTTGACTTCAAGCACCCAGTGAGTTCTATAGATGCAAATAACAGCCATAACAAATCCTTGATTAATCAATATTGGAATTAGAATGCTTACCTTTGCCAACGAAATGGTTCAAGTCGGAATAGTGACCTAGTTTCGTGTTTTTTTCCTATAATTTGGTCTGCTTGGAAAGGTGGACGTTAATGAACAACTTATTGAAAAAGGTCCTTATAAGCATCTGATTATTACAGTTGGTTTGGGTGACACAAAGATTAATGTTTGGAGGACGATTTTACTACTTGGAGGGAACAATTGTGGCCTGAGTTAGATAAGTTGCACGAATAATATATTTATTTTATATTTAATTTCAATCACATGTATGCACGTACACGTTACTTATAAGTAAGTGCGCACCTTAGTGTTAGTCAGCTTAGTATAGAAGCCCTAGTCTTACTTTCTGTACGAGACTTTTATCATTTTAGTGAAATAATATTTTCCAGAACCTTCATCTTATCATGGTATCAGACGAAACTCATTTGAAACCCTAGCGCTGCATATCAAACCCTAGCTTCTTGTTTCAAAATCTTTGCTTGTGCGAAATGACCGGCGAAGCTTCCTCATCTGCTTCCCCTCCACCACGCCCAACTCTTGAAGAATATTCTGATCCCTATTTCCTTCATAGTTGCGATCATTCTGGTGCGATTCTTATTTCTTAGCCATTGACTGGCGATAACTACCTCACATGGAGTCATTCCATCTCCAAGCTTCTCGTTTCCAAGAACAAATTATGTTTTGTCGATGGTTCCTTACCAAAACCCTCTCGAACTGATCCGCTCTACTTCACTTGGATCCGTTGCAACACTGTTGTTTTATCATGGCTTCTTAATGCTTTGTCCAAGGAAATTGCCTCCTCTATTCTATACATCGATTATGCGGAGGAGATGTGGATAGATCTTAAGGAGCGTTTTGCACAGAGCAATCGACCACGAGTATTTCAGACTCGAAAAGCTATTGCGATAAGAAACTTCCACTGTAAGTTCGTATTTTATCCAATTGAAAAGTCTTTGGGAAGAAATGCTTCATTTCCGTCCCATACCTTCTTGTTCATGTAGTGGTATGAAGAAAATTGTTGAATATCAACAAGAAGATTACGTTCTACAGTTTTTGATGGGATTTAATGAGTCATTTGCTTCCTTGAGAAGTCAAATCTTACTTTCTGATCCTTTACCCCCAATTAATAGAGTTTTTTCTCTCATTCTTCAAGAGCAAGAACAACGTGAGATTGTCACTGATTCATTTACTTCAAGTGAAGCTGTTGAAATTGTTGTTATGTTTACTAACCATTCTCCTGGTAGTAATGAAGCTGTGAAAGGTTTTACTGGTTCTAAGAACAGTAAACAATCCACTCCGTGCAAGGAACTACCTCTTTGTACACATTGTGGTCTGTTAGGTCATACAGTTGACAAATGCTACAAGATCCACGACTATCCACCTGGATACAAGGCTAAACCTAGAAACTCTATTGTCAACCAGGCAGTTACTAGCCAATTTATAAATAATTCGGTTTTAACTCCAGAATTTCATTTTTATCAAGAGCAATGCCAATAGCTCCTTACATTTCTTCAATCTCATACTAACAATTCTTTTGTGAATCAGGCAGGTACAATTTCGTCATCTTCACCTGCATCTAGTGATTCTTTTTCAGGTATATCCTTCGTTGCTTATTCTCAATCTGTTGAACCCAAGGTTTCAAGTTTCGTGTAAATCTACACATGAATTTTGATGATAACAAATGAATTCAAAGAATAAAGGAGTCTCAAGCTCAAATTGTCCACACAATAGAATCAAGCACATCAAGGAAGCAAGCATGAGCAAGAAGGGAACAAGTTCACTTTAAAATCATAGAGTAATGTTGTAAATCTCTTAAAAATTCAAAATTAGGATTAAGGCTCAAAATTAATATTTTATCATAAAGCATTAAAATACATTTTCCACATATGCATGAATATTTTGAAAATTAAATTTGAAAATTTTGAAAAATGATTGATTGTCATCTTTCACATGTGCATGACATGATTAAAAGTTTGAATTTTGAAAATATTAAGATGATTGATTGTCATCTTTCACATGTGCATATTTTATTTGAATATTTTCAAAAGTGGTGGATGTTTTTCTTGACTTATGCAAAAGGTAGATGTCTTTATTTGAAAATTTTGAAAAGTAAAGTGTGCTCCTTTTGTCATATGCAAAAAATAAAATATTATGTTTGAAATTTTTGAAAAGTAAAGTGTGCTCCTTTTGTCACATGCAAAAAGTAAAAAAATTATATTTGAAATTTTTGAAAAGTAAATGATGATATTTTTGACATGAGAATTTTTTCAAATTTGAAATTGAAAACTCATTTGCCTATAAATAGATCACTTGAGTTTTGCAAAAAATATAACAAGAGCTTACACATCTATTGCTAAGTTTTGCATCATTCATTCAAATCTCTCATTCTCTCTTTTCTAAAGTTTTGAGTCTTAATTCTTATTCTTATTGAAAGAGATATAGGTTGCGCTGTATTATTTTTATCTCACTCATTGAGGAGTGTACTTTGATAGTCTACCTACTATCAACTCTTGTATTTGTAAGAGGGTGCGTATAACCCTTGGGTGTGTAGAAGGTATTCTACACGGGAAATAGTTAAATCACCAAGTGTGAGGTGATTGGAAGTGTAGAAGGTGTTCTACACGGAGAATAGTTAAATCACCAAGTGTGAGGTGATTGGAAGTGTAGAGGGTGTTCTACACAGATTCTTTGGAGCGGTGCTGCTCAAAGGTGTAATAGGTTTCTATCTCCACCTAAAGGAGATTGAATAGTGGATTTGGGGATCCTCAAGGGGTAGCTTGAGGCGAGGACGTAGGCAGTGGGGCCGAACCTCGTTAACATACTGAGTTTGATTCTCTCTTACCTTTACTCTTTATATTTATTACTGTTTCATATTTTGTTTATATTTTATATTATATATTTAATTTATAATTGTTAATTTTTTAATATAAATCAATTCACCCCCCCTCTTGTGTTAGTCATCTGGGCAATAATTGGTATCAGAGCTAGAGCTCTATTATAAGATTAACTATTTTTTGAGTTAAGATCTTAAGGCTAACATTGCAGCTTCATTTGGTGAAGGTCAATCTAGCAGTCAGCCTCCACTCTTTTGCGGAGACAATTACTCATTCTAGAAAGTTAGAATGAGAATATTCCTTCAGGCTCAAGGTCGAGAAATATGGAAATGCATTGTAAATGGACCTTATATTCCAACAAAAGTAGTTGATGGAGTAAAGGTCAAAAAGGAAGAAAAAGGTTTGATCGTGAAGACGATAGATTTTATACTTTGAATTTAACTGCTATGAATTTATTATATAATGCTCTCAATGGTAATGAATTTAATAGAGTAATGACTTGTGCTACAGCAAAGGAAATTTGGGATAACTTAGAAGTTACTTATGAAGGAACTTCTCAAATCAAGGAATCAAAAATTTATATTCTTACTCATGAATATGAAATGTTTAAGATGAATGATGATGAGTACACTCGTTTTACTAACATCATAAACAGCTTGACAGCTTTTGACAAAATTTATTCTAAAGTAGAGATAGTAAGAAGAATTTTCAACTCTCTACCAAAACGTTGGGAATCAAAAGTGACAGCGATTCTTGAAGGTAGAGACCTCAAGAAACTCGAAGTGAATGAACTCATCGGATCCCTTATCACCCATGAGTACACATTGAAAAGAGGAGAAGAAGAAGGAAAGTCAAAGAAGAGCTTGGCACTTAAAGCTGTTCCACATGAAAGTGAAAGTGATGAAGATGAGGAAAATGACGACAAAGATGAAGAAGTTGCGATGATAACAAGAAGAATTCAGAGGCTCTTAAAGAAAAATAAAACTCCTCCAAGGAAATCTTTCAAAAAGTTTTCCAAGAAAGATTCAGGTAAAAATGACACTTTAATTTGTTATAAATGCAATAAACCTGTTCATATCAAGTCAGATTGTCCTCTGCTCAAGAAAGATCGAAACAAAGGCAAAAAAGCAATGAAAGCTACATGGGATGATGATTCAAGTAGCTCAGATAGTGAAGCAAGCAATGGAGAATCATCAAATCTTTGTCTTATGGCTAAAGATGACATTGAGGTAACAAATCTTGATAATATTAAAAATCCTTCATATGAAGAATTGCAAAATGTTTTAGAAGAGGTATATGAGGAATTTGAAAAATTGGGTATCAAGTATACTGTTTTGAAAAAGAAAAATTCTTCTTTAACAAACGAAATTGATATTTTAAGAAAAGAAAGTATTGTTTTGAAAGATGAAAATTTTGAGTTGAAAAAAAAGAAAACTGATTTAGAAAATATTATTGAAAACTTTACGAATGGAAAAAGAAATTTTAAAAAACTTCTTGGTAATCAAATATGTGTTTTTGACAAGGCAGACTTGGGATATATGCCAAAAAAAAAAATACAAACCTTATAAAAACTTTTTTGATAATCCTTCTACATCAAAGTCTAATATTCAAAATTCTTTTTATAAAAATAATTTTGTTAAAAAAGGATACTATTATAATCGCTCAAGTTCTTCGTATATGTCACATGCTATTTACAATTTTTGTAATAGAAATGGTCATAATTATCTTACTTGTCCTATTAGAAGAAAATATACAATGACTATTAGGGCCATATGGGTACCTAAAAATCTTGTTTATTCTAATACTAATAAATAAAGGACCCAAAGAACTTGGGTACCAAGAATTTTTTTTTAATTGTTTTTGTAGGTATGCATGAAGTCTTCTACAGAAAAACGATGCGTGATATTTGGAGACAATTCAAAAAGGAAGATCATGGAAATAGAAGGAAAGATCATCAAGACTTAGTACAAGATGCAATCAAACAGTGAAAACATGTGAAATATCATCCAATAGAACAAATTCTGGGAGAACCTTCACGAGGTGTAAGCACTCGATCATCTCTTAGAAATATTTGCAATCATACTGCTTTTCTATCTCAGATTGAATCTAAAAATATTGATGAAACATTTCTTGATGAATCTTGGATTCTATCTATGCAAGAAGAGTTTAATCAATTTGAAAGAAATAATATTTGGACACTTGTTCTTAGACCCAAAAATCATACTATTATTGGAACAAAATGGGTTTTTAGAAACAAGAAAGATGAGTCCGGAGTCATTACTAGAAATAAGGCTCGACTTGTGGCCCAAGGTTGCAATCAAGAAAAATGAATCGATTATGATGAGACATATGCACCAGTCACAAGATTAGAAGTTATTCGAATGCTACTTACATATACTTGTTATAAAGATTTCAAACTTTTTTAAATGGATGTTAAAAGTGTTTTCTTAAATAGTTTTTTTTTATTGAAAAATATTTTTCAAGAGGAAAGATCGATATAACTCTTTTCATCAAGTATGAATCGAATGATATTCTTCTAATTCAAATTTATGTAGATGATATAATATTTGGTGCTACTAATGAATATGTGTCAAGATTTTGTTAAGAATATGCAGGAAGAATTTGAAATGAGCATGATGGGAGAACTCAATTTTTTTCTCGGATTGCAAATCAAGCAAGCAAAAAGTGGAACATTTATTAATCAGTCAAAATATATCAAAGAGTTACTCAAAATTTGAGATGGAACATGCGAAGGTAATTGGAACATCAATGAATCCAACCATTAAATTTGATAAAGATGAAAGCGGTAAGTCAGTTGACTCAAATGTATATCGAGGTATGATTAGTAGTTTATTATATTTGATAACTAGTAGACCTGATATTATGTTCAGTGTATGTTTATGTGCACGTTTTCAATCATTTCCAAAACAATCTCATTTGATTGCAGTCAAGCGGATTTTTAGATATTTTGCCAGTACCATTGACTTAGAGTTATGGTATCCTAAACACAATTCTTTCGATCTTATTAGCTATTCAGGTACCGATTATACTGGTTGCAAAGATGATCGAAAAAGTTTTAGTAGAATATGTCATTTCTTAGGTCATGCACTTGTTTCATGATTTAGTAAAAAGAAAATTCTGTTGCATTATCTATTTCTGAGGCAGAGTATGTTGCTGTAGCCAGTTGTTGTGCTCAAGTTCTTTACATGAAGCAACAACTTGAAGATTTTAAATTTATGTATAATCACATTCCAATCAAATGTGATAATACAAGTGCTATAAATCTTTCAAAAAAAAAAACCCAATACAACATTCTAGAATTAAGCATATTGAAATAAGATATCATTTTCTTCGAGATCATGTGCAGAAAGGCGATATAGTACTGGAGTTCACAAACATACACGATTAGTTAGGAGATATATTTACAAAAATTTTACCAGAAGATAGATTATATATGATTAGAAGAGAAATATGTATGATGCATGTTATGAATATCTCTTGAAAGATAGATTATAGTTCATAAAAATATAGAGATATTTTTTTAAATACTTTTACATAAACTTGAGGTTCTTAGCCTCATGTTTGAGACGCTCATTCTCTTCATACAATATCATGTCATCCCTATCCATGGGAACTGACAAGCGGAATGAAGAATCCAATAGAGATTTCAACTTTTTATTTTTCTGCCGAAGGATTCATTCCCTTGTGTGAGACTCTTGAACAATTCGTTGAAATACAACAATTTGTTCTTTAAGTTTTTCAACCTCATGATTTTTGACTTGTAGCCGCTGGGAAAAAGCAACAATAGAGGATGAGTAGCAAGTCCCGAGACTCACCAAGTCGTAGATAGCATCGGAGTCTGACTTATTAGCCAAACTATTATTCTCTTGCTGCAACATGGCGTCAATGGTAGCTGCAGAAAGGACATGAGATTGAGATGTAGAATACCTCATGGATGCATCTAGAGGAATGTTAGAAGAATGAGCCATTGAGAAAAGAATTGAAAACTTAAAGCGAGAATATTGAAGGAATGCAGATGAGTTATAGAGATGAGAATAAGATTTGATGCAAATCGGATGAACTTTAAAACTGATTTTATAGAGATAGCATAAAGAACAAGACAAACAATTGTCTCTTCAAATCTTATTAGTCGAAAGAAATATAAGATATGCTGGACACACATTGTCAAAAGTTTTCTTACTAGAAAAACAGTTCTTTGCTCCTATCATGGCATTGACGGCCTTAGGAGAGAAGATTGATGGTTGATGCGTCAAGAGTTCTTGATTCAAGTCTGGAACATTAGTGGAAGAGAATTGTTCGGACATTCTATCGTTATGGAAAAACAGAATTTAGGTCAAGAAGCGATATTTTTTTTTTTGTATCCGATAGGTGAAAATGATTTTTTTATAGAAACTCAGAGCCTTCAATCCCATTTGTCAACAATATCAGGCGATTGTTTAAATTTTCAGCCACACTAAATTCATAGAGTTAGGCCTCGAGACTTTGCAGCACTTGTCGGGTCACGGACGACTCCCTTTTTTTTCAACTATCTATAGTGTCTATTAATGCACCGTTTTCTTCAGTCTATTTACTGTCGATCCCTTTTAATGATGCCAAAAGGGGGAGAAGTTTTAGAATAAAATATTAACATTGTTTAAATTTCTAAACTTGTTATATATGCTTGGAATTATATTTATATTTTTGCTTGAAAAACTAACGCACATTCTCAGGGGGAGCTTAAGTATTAATACAGGTTTCAGGTTCTATCAAGTATTTGTCATCATCAAAAAGGGAGAGATTGTTGAACCCAAGGTTTCAAGTTTCGTGTAAATCTACACATGAATTTTGATGATAACAAATGAATTCAAAGAATAAAGGAGTCTCGAGCTCAAGTTGTCCACACAATAGAATCAAGCACATCAAGGAAGCAAGCATGAGTAAGAAGGGAACAAGTTCACTTTAAAATCATAAAGTAATGTTGTAAATCTCTTAAAAATTTAAAATTAGGATTAAGGCTCAAAATTAATATTTTATCATAAAGCATTAAAATACATTTTCCACATATGCATGAATATTTTGAAAATTAAATTTGAAAATTTTGAAAGATGATTGATTGTCATCTTTCACATGTGCATGACATGATTAAAGGTTTGAATTTTGAAAATATTAAGATGATTGATTGTCATCTTTCACATGTGCATGTTTTATTTGAATATTTTCAAAAGTGGTGGATGCTTTTCTTGACTTATGCAAAAGGTAGATGTCTTTATTTGAAAATTTTGAATAGTAAAGTGTGCTCCTTTTGTCATATGCAAAAAGTAAAAGATTATGTTTGAAATTTTTGAAAAGTAAAGTGTGCCCCTTTTGTCACATGCAAAAAGTAAAAAGATTATATTTGAAATTTTTGAAAAGTAAATGATGATATTTTTGATATGAGAATCTTTTCAAATTTGAAATTGAAAACTCATTTGCTTATAAATAGCTCACTTGAGTTTTGCAAAAAATATAACAAGAGCTTATACATCTATTGCTAAGTTTTGCATCATTCATTCAAAACTCTCATTCTCTCTTTTCTAAAATTTTGAGCATTAATTCTTATTTTTGTTGAGAGAGATATAGGTTGCGCTATATTATTTTTATCTCACTCATTAATGAGTGTATTTTGATATTCTACCTACTATCAACTCTTATATTTGTAAGAGGGTGCGTATAACCCTTGGGTGTGTAGAAGGTGTTCTACATGGGCAATAGTTAAATCACCAAGTGTGAGGTGATTGGAAGTATAGAAGGTGTTCTACACGGAGAATAGTTAATCACCAAGTGTGAGGTGATTGGAAGTGTAGAGGGTGTTCTACACAGATTCTTTGGAGCGGTACTGCTCAAAGGTGTAATAGGTTTCTATCTCCACCTAAAGGAGATTGAATAGTAGATTTTGGAATCCTCAAGGGGTAGCTTGAGGCGAGGACGTAGGCAGTGGGGCCGAACCTCGTTAACATACTGAGTTTGATTCTCTCTTACCTTTACTCTTTATATTTATTACTGTTTCATATTTTGTTTATATTTTATATTATATATTTGATTTATAATTGTTAATTTTTTAATACAACTCAATTCACCCCCCCTCTTGTGTTAGTCATCTGGGCAACACAATCATTACATTTACCTATTGTTCACACAAAAAAATCTGGTCACCAGTTTTGGATTCTTGATTCTGGTGCAACTGACCATATGGTTAGTTCTCTTTCTCTATTTTTCTTTATTAAATCTACTGATAATATTTCTATCAAGTTACCTAATGGTACTTGTACTCGAGTCACACATATTGGAACATTTAGAATTTTCGATTTATTTCTTCTAATTGATGTCCTAAAATTGACCTTCAATGTCATTTCTGTTAGCAAGTTAACTTCTCAATTTTCTTGTTTCCTAATTTTCTCACTGGACGTTTGTTATATTTAGAACCTTCGCAATTGGAGGACGATTGGAGTAGCTAAACTTCAATAAGGATTATATCATTTGCATTTTTCAGGGACTTCTACTTTTTGTAATACTAGTTCTACTTTTTCCTATTGTAATTATGTAAAAAACAATTCATATCTTTGGCATTGTCGTCTTGGACACTTGTCTGATTCTAGATTACATGATTTAGCATCTGAAATTTCTTGTTTACATCATATCAATAATCATACTTGTCCTGTTTGTCCATTAGCTAAACAAAAAAGATTGTCATTTCCATTAAGTACCTTTGTTACACAGTCTCTCTTTGAATTAATTCATTGTGATGTTTGGAGTCCATTCTCCACTAGTTCTTATAATGGCTTCAAATATTTTTTGACAATTGTGGATGATTATAATAGATGTACTTGGGTTTATTTACTTAAATCTAAGGTGATACTAGGTCATCCATTTGGTCCTTCTTTGCTTTTGCTGAAACTCAATTCAATACAAAAATCAAATCCATTCATACTGATAATGCACTGGAGTTTGATACCTTTTTTTTTCTTTTTTTTTTGAAAAATGAGTCATATATCAACTCAGTTGTGTCTATACTCCTAAAAAAAATGCAATTGTTGAGCGAAAACATCAACATATATTAAATGTGGCTCGGGCTCTCAAATTTCAATCTCATCTTCCTTTGCATTTCTGGAGTGATTGCATATTAACTGCTTCTATCTTATTAATAGAGTTCCAACTCCTGTCTTGTCAAATAAATCTCCTTTTGAGATTCTATTTTCTATTAAACCAAAATACAATCATCTCAAGGTATTTGGTTGTCTCTGTTATGCTTATGTTCTCGATAATACGTCACATCATAAATTTTCTCCTAGAGCTCTACCTTGTGTTTTTTAGGATATCCTGCAGACATCAAAGGTTATAATCTATATAATCTTCATACTCACAAAATTTTCATGAATTTGTTTATCCCTTTAAAACAGATTCATCACTTAGTAATCAGATGCCTGTTTCTCAAAGTCCTGTTCTTCTTTTACCTCTTCCAGATTTTCAGAATATTCCTCTGCCATTATTTGTTGATAATCCACCAATTTCAGTGGAAAATTATCAGTCTAGCGGATCTAAACCTATATGAAAGTCTACTAGAATTAGAAGACCTTCTGATTATTTGCAACATTATCATTATTTATTGATTTCTAAATATAATGCTACTGCTTCTCCTCTGGTTGCTAGTTCTTCTAATTTAGGTATTTCTTATCCTATTTCTTCATATCTTTCATATTCAAAATTTTCTCTAGCATTTCCTACATTTTATCATCAAGCCATTAAGTATCATCGTTGGAGAGATGCTATGACAGCTAAAATCATTGCTCTTGAAGCAAATAATACCTCGACTTTAATCGATTTACCTCCTGGCAAGCAGCTTTTAGGTTGTAAATGGTTTTATAAGTGCAAGTTGAATTCTGATGGCACTTTAGAGAGATACAAAGCTCATTTGGTTGCAAAAAGATTTACTCAAAAGGAAGGGATTCATTACTTTGACATATTTTCTTCTGTAGCAAAGTTGACTACTGTTAGAGTTCTTCTTTCTTTGGCTGCCATAAATAACTGGACTTCGCATCAATTGGATGTGAATAATGCTTTTCTCAATGGGCATTTGATGAGGAGGTTTATATGACTCGTCCTCCTGGTTTTTCTAAACTGGGTGACTCAAGGGTTTCTAAACTTCTTAAGTCTTTGTATGGAGTTAAGCAGGTTTCTCAACAATGATTTTTCGAATTTTTAACAACGTTGATTTCTTATGGTTTTGACCAATCAAAGTGTGATTATTCTTTGTTCACAAAAGGCTCGGGTACTTCTTTCATGGCACTGTTGGTTTATGTAGATGACATTGTCATTGCTTCTAATGATTCTAAAGTCGTTGCTAATCTTAAAGCTTTATTGCAACTGCATTCAAAGTTGAAGGACCTTGGTAATTTGAGATATTTTTTAGGCATTGAAGTTGTAAGGTCTAATAAGGGTATTTATTTGTCTCAAAGAAAATATGTCATTGATATTGTCAATGATATTGGTTTGTTGGCTGCCAAACCTACTACATGTCCCATGGATCAGAATATCAGATTGTCTAAAACAGAATCTTCAAGACCATTGCTAGAAAATTCTTCTTCTTATAGAAGATTAATTGGTAGACTCTTATATTTGACTATTACCAGACCTGGCCTATATTTTTCAGCAAATACCTTAAGTCAATTTTTGGACCAGTCTCGATAGTTACATTATGATGCAGCTATTAAAGTGGTCAAATACATAAAGGCTATTGCAGGTCGGGGATTATTTTTTCCATCTACCAATTCAGTAGTTCTTTGTCCTGATTCCAGAAGGTCTATTACTAGTTTCTGTATTTTTATTGGTGATTCTTTAATTTCCTAGAAATCAAATAAACAGGTTACTATTTCTAGATCTTCTGCTAAAGTCGAATATAGATCAGTGGCTTCTACATATTGTGAGATCAAGTGGCTTGTTTTCTTGCTTCTTGATTTTGATGTTTCAGTTACTACTATCCCTGTTTTGTATTGTAACAGCCAGGCAGCACTTTACATTGCTGCAAATTCAGTATTTCACGAAAAGATCAAGCACATTAAGATTGACTGTCATCGAGTTTGAGATATGGTCCAAGCTAAGGCTGTAATTACTCTTTGTGTTGCTTTATTATATCAATTAGCTGATTTTTTTACTAAACCTTTGTTATCTGAGAGGTTTTAGTTACTTCTTAACAAGCTGGGTATTATAAATTTTTATATTCTAGCTTAAGGTGGGGCTAGTAATATAAATTTTATTTTATATTTAATTTCAATCACATGTATGCACGTTCACGTTACTTAGTATGTACCTTAGTGTTAGTCAGCTTGGTATAAAAGCCCTATTCATATTTTCCAAAACCTTCATCTTATCATGCTTCGAGATGTAGATGATAGAAATACTCATGTATTTACTCCATACACAACTGTTATTCTTGAATATAGAATAGAAGTAAATGATCCAATATTGTCACATCCATTGTTGGTAGTTACTTAAACATGGTAAATGGAACAATTGCGTCATTTGATATACACCGTTCGTTGTAGAGTCAATGTAGCCGTCCAAAAAGAGCTTCACAACTTGAATCCACTCAATCTTGCATACATCTGGAGTTTGATATTTTGGAGATTGGTATTAGTTAGGTTAAGCAAAAAGTGAAGGTACTTGGTAAAGAGCATGTTGTAGTTTACTAGAGTTTTTCTAATATTTGGAAAGACTGATTATCTAAGAAACCTTTCTCAATTGAAGGACAGTTCAAGCTGCCTAAGACTATTCCCTTTGTTTCCAAAAGAACACCTTCTGAGGTCTTTGACATAGGGATAAAGTATAATAGCATCAAGTTGTATGGTCTTTGTTTCTTTATCAAGATCTTGGAGGGTAAGAAGTTAGTCATATCTACAAGAAAGTATAACAACACCTTAAGCACAAGGTGCTTGAAGAGGGAGGATTTGTCACGTCTATAATTGTGATAATAAGGACCAAATTCATAATTGGTTTGGGTTGGATAACAGGGGTATATACTGGGGGATAGCCTTCACCCTACCCCCGGCGCCGTATGGAAGATTCACAATCCACCCTACCTCACGTTCACTTAAATAATAGACTATATCTTACTAAATTTAAAAATTCTTTATTTGTCTAAGAAGGATTAAAAATACATTTTTAAACCCAAATTGTAAATATGTCTATAATTTAAAAATTATATAAATTTTAGTGCATATTTTTTGTAAATTGTAGTATAGTAACTTTTAAACTATTTGCTAGTATATAGTTTGTGAATAAGTCTAACAAATTATAATATATATATACACAACTTACATACAATAAATATATATTTTTATTTATATATAATATATATATTTATATATATAAATATAGAAGCAAGGGTAGAGCAAGGAAAATGTGGGGTATGATTGGGCCGTCTCCACCTCCTGTCTTTGTTTGGGTGGTTAGATGCGAGACAAGATAACAAGATGCAGGACCCTGCTGCCCATTTCTATTGGGTAATAAGAGTTCTTTAGTTGGGCTCAGCCTATGAGTCGAAATAATCATCACTTTTATTTGTGGGATTTTTGTTGACGTAGGTTATGACCCATTTATTTGTTGTCTGTTTGGCCTTTCGGCTTTTTATTTATGAAGTTGGTCGTGTGTTTTGACTTCTATTATAATTATTGTTTTAGGTGCTGGGTTTTGGCCCATTGGTTGGTAAATTAGTATATGTAGTAGAATGATGGAATTGTATGGGCATCCGGAATCTTGATATTATTTTTTTCTATTCTACTTTCTATCCTTCTTTTCTTCAGACTAGGTCAACCTCGAATATGAGTAAGTTCTTTGTATTTTCTCATATTTTCTAATCATCAAAACACCAACTATTAGGTGTTACACAATCAAATAGGCGTGGAAGAACACAATTTAAATCGACATATGAATGTGGACATGAGATCGATGAATTGCAGATGAGATTGACACAGAATCCAAGCAGTTCAAGAACTTTGATTTAGATTCACCCACAAACCTGAGATTTATTATTCCCATACATGGAATTCATGTTCACAAGTATGGAAAAGGGACGAAGGAAAATGGTTGCCTGCTTCATCAAGGATGGTGATTGGTGATCGATGGATCATCGTTCGATGAGTTTAATAATCCACTGTTTAGCAGACCAACTTTAAATGCTCTAGCAATCTAACGAGGCTTTAGGTTGGCCCAGGCCTACACGAAGGCCAGCATGTTGGGCCTATTCCATGGCCCATTAGGCTAATGAAACAAAAAGTCCTCAAATTAGTCGACAAGTATTTAAGTACTAATGTGGTTACTGCAAGTGAAAATAGTCCTCGATTTTACTTGCTTTTTAAAGGGTATCACTACAGCTATTGTTGAGCAATTCTCTCGATTATACATTAATTTCTTGTAAAATTTTAATGACGAGCTGGATCTAAGAGTAATAAAAATATCACATTATAATATAATTGTATAAAAATGTAGTAATTTAGAACTAAATTTATTTTTAAATATTAATTACGGTCATGATGAACACGGAATTAAGACGCATGTGAGCGCAACCAATGTGCACATGATCAAAGCACGCTTTTTGGTTTTTTTTTTGTTTTTTAATAAGCCACGGTGGCTTTCGACCATTGATCACCATCTGTCCCAGTGGTTCTTAAAGCACCCTGCACTACTGAAATGTTAACAAAAGTTATTAATCGACAAAATTAGGCGTCCATAACTTCAAATGCTATCCTAATAATTAAGCATTAGACAGCTAGCTAGCATGCATGCAGCTAGCTTATAATTAGTAACGTCTCTGTGTGCACATGGACAACATGCGCCATTGATCAAGCCTCATTCTTTAATTAGATAAATTTAGATTATTAAGGTCCCTTCAACTTCTTGTTTGAATTTAAAGAACTCATATATATATATATATAATATTATGTATGAGAATTTCTCTTGAATCCTAAAAAAATCATTTTTTTTATTTAATGATTAAGAAAGTGTTTTTAATGATGTTGTGATTTTTTAAAAAAAAAAAAATTTAAGAATACTAAAAAAAATGAAAGAAAAAAAATAAAAATAAATGAAAAAAAAAGTTTTGCCGTTCGAGATATTCATTCGGACTAGATTTTGGTTGATCTAGCATGACTCTCTCTCTCTCTATATATATATATATATTTATATGAACTCTGCTACGTTAGTAATCGTGACAATATATGCATCTCAAACGTATAAAATTACTATAAATAATTGTTTGAGTCGGAAAATGTCAGAAATGATTATACATCCAAAAAGAGATGTGTACCACAGTACATGCACTTAATTAATGGCGTGTAAAACTATTATTATTATATTATATAATGCTCCTCCTCCCACAAATTAGGAGCTCCTCCTTGTACTATCATTCGAAGGCACGAGACGGCAGCATGCAGGTACTCCATCTGGACACGAAGCTAGTAATTTGGATTAAATTAAGGCAATATATAATAATTGATCAGGGGTTCTACTTTTTTGCTTGAGTACCACCGCTGTAAGTTATATTTAATAAAATTTATCATTTTATTTATTTATTTTTATCATTTTAAAATATTTTTTAAAAATATATAAAAAATATCAGTATATTAATAATTACTTTCTTAATAATTAAATAAAAAATTTAAAAATTAAGATAAATAAGATATCAAAATAAGATGTCTAGGGCAAAATTTCAAATTGCCAAAATAAGATATCAAAATCTTACTGATTCGGATTATGACTTTTGTAGAGATTTTATCGACTGATCCGAAATATTATTATTTTTTAATATTTAAACTTATTCCAAACGAATTATTTTTAATTAGTCCCTCCTTTAAGGAAAAGTATGTGTAATATTAGTTACTTGGATTCATGAGCTTCCCAAAACAAAACACAAAATACTTGGCAATTTGAATCACTAATTAGGGCTAGGTGGCTTCTTGCCACCCTGACCCACCCTGTCCGCGGATGTAGTTGGGAGCCAACAGTGGGCGTTGGGTTGGGTCCAAGCCCGCTTGGCCTAATAGCATATATATATATATATATGTATATATATATAATATATATATAAGGTAATAATTTTCTTTAATAAAATGATGTTATTAATTAGAACATTTTCTCCAAAACGATGTCGTTTCTTATTAGATTTTGTTTAAAAATTAAAACCTCTCACTCTTTCTGAGTTTTGTTTTGGACGATATAGGTTTTTTTTTTTTGTTGGTTTTGGGTAGTGATTTTAAAGGTGCTTTTAGCGGTGATTTGGATTAGGGTATAGAAGCCGAATTGTTGGTATCGAGTGGACCGGTCATGGGGCAATCTGCCCCTCAACATATGGATGGGTCAAGGCCCCTACCTACTGTATCCAAACTCTCACGTCTAGGAGTGGACTAGGGTGGCCCTATTCCGGGGGTGTGGGTATCACCCCTACTACTAGTGGTACCTTAATTCTGCTAAGGAAGCTAAGTGGGTGATAAAAGGATATTCATATTATTTTTAAAACTCTTAATACAATGAGTTAAGTAAAATTTATATGTTAAGTAAAGAGTATTAATTTGACAATGTGAATTAACTGATGTGGAGTGTGATATAATATATTATCCTTAACTAAATATAGATGGGCTTATGTTATTGGGCAAGCTAGCATTTAACTGGACTTAAGGTGATGTCTTGGCCCATTGCAGGAAATCTGGCCCATTAAATGAGTGATCTGTGAAAAAACACGAGAAAAGTATTGCAAAAATTAAAGTCAAGTTTCGACTTACACCATGTATATGACTCAACCCAAAGAGAATGTGGGGTCTCATGATTGTGGCCCATATCAATTACGTGAAGAGAGACTGTGATGTGCAACTAAAGCTCGTTGCTAGACTAAGACTTCCCACCAGACATCGAAACCCAGGACCTGAATGGTTGAGGAATGCAACTCATGAAATCAAAGCAAGTCAAGAAGATAAGCCTGAGACCCGACTTGTTCAAGACATGTGCAATCTAATGAAATTTTCTAGAAGGTGTATTCGACATGTGCAACCGCAGACTGAATAGAGGAAAGAGAGTGGGAAGTTGTACGCATTGGGGTGATGATGCAATCCGTGACTTGGAGAGAAGATGAGGGAGAATTCGAAGTATAAAATAAGGATTTTCGAGTGAAGGGGTTAGACAATTTTTTGGTTTTTCTTCTTTGTTTTTGGCTATGTTTCCAGACGGTTTTTAGCACTCTAGGATTTATCCCATTTGTGTATGTTTCTAGGATTTGATTATATTTAGATTTACTTTTTGTCATAAAAAATGATGTGTAGCTATAGATTTCTGAAGCTTGGGTTGCAAAATAAGACTTTATTTGTTTTGAGTTCTAGCTTAATGTAATATTTTGTTGATAAATGTTAATTTTATTTTCTTGCTAGCTAGATTTGATTTGATAATAGAGTGAGCTCTTGTTCTTGCTTTGTTGTTGATGAAAGGCACAACAAAGGTTTAAAAATTTATCAAGGCTTCTCTCAATTGATTTTTAATGTGTGTTTAGCTAGTAAGATAGTGAATTCCATAGGGAAATATTTCAAAACTTGGGTATCACTTTTTGTCCTCCTATTATTAATTCATTGACTGAATTGTTAGTTAAAAAAATTATCTAGGAACCAAAACAAAGAGTCTCGTATCCGACCCAAGTAATTGTTAACTTGCCTCTTAAATAGGAACTATAATTTCCTCTCTAATTATATATTTTTTTAAAATTAATTTCATACTTTTACTACTTCATCATTTCGGTTTGGGCTTAATTACAATTTTGCATAGAATTGATTTTGTAAGTAAAATTGCGGAAGCCTTTTTTTTCTTCTTTTGGCAATAGATACTCTGTTTTTATACAACCATAAAAAACATATAAAGATGTCTCATATTGCATTTTATTTTATTTTTACCTTTCATATAGTCATTACATAATTTTTACAATAAAATATTATAAATGCTTTGATAATCTTTTATCCCTGAGAAATTGACTTTGAGACTTCCACTATATTTCAACAAGACATGACCTTGTGGCATTTTCTAAAAGGAGCCAGTGGCCAGGAAGAGTAATTATAAAATTATATCTTAATAATCTAATGGCTAGTTGCCAATAGGAATGCAGCACGTGTTCAATAATGTATTACTCAATAAAACTTATTAAAGAGAGAAATCAATCGATAATGCAGGACTTATATTAATGGGCTAGAATATATTATTTGATCCACGCATGTGCCATGGCCGTCACCACACTTTGTTTGTTGTTAACAGTATGCTGAAAATAAACATATTAATTTATATATACCAACCAAGGGACAGGAAAATAACATCTTAACATTCCTTCCTACCTGTATTGCATGCATCACAAACATTAAAATTGAGTACAAAGGCCGTGGCCGGCCACTATCATGTAGGGATATTAATTCCAATTATAATCATGAGGGTATGAGATGATCATCTGATCTTATATTCATATATAGTACGTCCAAAACTTGACACGATTGCATGTTTAAATCCACACATTCCTTAATTAAATTCAGATAAGTGTTGGCCAGATAAATAAATACTTACAATATAGAAATTATAATTTCTTAATTTATCAATTGGTGGATTAGTACCGGCCCACTACGTACATGAACTGCAACTGCATGTGCTTGCATGTTCTTGACCGGGCTCATGATCATGCTAGTGGGATAAAGGAGGGCCGGGGAACAAAAGAAACTATAGCTAGCTAGCTACTGCAGCTTAATTCATTAATTGATGATCAACAGCAAGTAATTAATTATTATTCACTCCAAAAATAGAATATGCAGCAAGGAAAATAATTTACTCTGAAATGGGTTATAATTAATTGCTATTGTTTAATTTCATTTTCACGATGAAAAAAAAAAGGGTTGCTAGTGTAATTTAGAAAACTATATATATTAGTTATGAAACTTCATTATAATTAGGTATAGTCTGTAATTTTTAAATGTTTTCCTCGAGTCGTAGATAGAAATGCATGAATCCATGATATCCCCAGGCCGAAAACGCAATCAATCAATAATGTTTCGAAATTGCAAGACAATCATATATGCAACGTTTCCAGAAAACATTAATAAGAAAGGGGAAAAAAAAAAAAAAAGAGATTCCGGCCGGAGTCTCAAGCGCCTGGGATCTCCGTCGTAGTATTAGTACTGTCAAAGATGCATGCATCTTTGTCTTTAATTAAGATTGTCGAAGTTTAATTAGTTCCGTCGGCGTACTATGAACTGGACATGATGCTAGTTAGAACATTATTAATTTATAGAACATACGTACTACGTCGTCTTTGGAAAAACAATATCATTTCGATGGAAAATGTGCGTAGTTCATGAATGTCAGAAGAAAATCTCTGCCTTATCCCAACATCGAGATCTAAATTGTCCACTTTTTTCAACACAAGCATTGCCAAGTAAGCACTCATTTTCTCATGATACTTTAATTTAAAGGTTTCCCGTTTGGAAACATGGCTATAAGCCTAGCTATAACGCCACCGTGAACAATAGAGGCGTAGAAACTTGGATTGCCACGTTTATTGAGCTGGAACGGGCAAATTAAGGACCACATTTCGCATTAACTATATATGTGCATTGCATTTAGAAAGTGGGAGAGGAATAATCCAGGGTGTAATTCCCATGAGATCATGTGTGCGTGTAGGGGTGTGATGAAAGTGGTGGTTTAGAGGGGTTAATGGGTAGTGAAGATTGAAGAAGAATCATCATGTGGATGCATGTGCATTAAGTTGGAGAACATGATGTCCCAAGACACAAGCAACATCTTAGGTACACTTGGCTAGCTCCTTATTACCATTAATCATGTATCTCATTAATTTTATTGGTGGCCTTCTATGAAATTGTGGAGTAGTGGTGCCCACTTTTTGCAGCCCTAAACAAACAATTTGTATGTGCTATCTCCTTAATGCCCACCAAACCCGTTCTCCCAACTTACCATATAAAAAGCACACACATTCTGCCATTTGGGTATTATATATCTTGGCGATTAAAGTTGTAATTAGGTTTGTAATCTAGATCTTATTAATTGTTGGATCAGATCAATCGAAGTTGGCGTTTGATTGAAAGTTCTGAAATATGGGAGCTTCCCCGCAATCGCAACATGCTGCCATTAACATGAAGGATAGCATATCTATGGTCCCAGGAAATGAGCAAAGTTGCAGTACTACAAATGGGTCTTCTTTGTGGGGCAAAATAATGGAAGCCCAAGGCAAGAGAAGATGGCAAGGGATCAGGAAGCTGCGTCGGATGGTCCCTAGGAGACATATTAATGGAGGACATGTGAATGGCAAAAGGTTATCGGCCGGGATTCTGATGAAGAAGATCATGGCGCGTTCATCAGGTTCAAGGAAGCATGCAAATGGAATTGGAAGAAAGGTTAGAACCCTAAAGAGGCTGGTTCCGAACAGCGAATCCATGGGGTTGGATGGACTTTTTAGAGAGACAGCTTACTACATATTGTCCTTGCAGATGAGAGTCAGAGTCATGCAGAACATGGTTGATGCATTCACAAATTCTGATGATCAGTAATCAATACATTTGTAAAATTAGTCTGTAATCATTCTGCTTGATCCTCATCTTCTTTATTTTTTTATTTTTTATTTTTATTTTATTCTTCACCCTTTTCTTTTATGATTTGTCTATTGAAATCTCTTGTGATTCACAGACAAAGAAGCTTGACTAGTAACTACGTGCTCATGTTGTCTAGATTTTACAACGGCAGCTTGGTCGTTTGATGTGGTGAAAATAGTGACTTTGAGATAAACGTGGAGTCGTGTCAGTGGATGATGTTTTAATTTATTTTCCACGCAAGTCGATGTCAAAGTTTATTCAGTTTATAATATTTTGTATTTTACTAACAATTATGTTAGCGTGTGGAGCTTGATGATCAACCGATTAATCATGATCCACACAAAAACTTTGCTAGCTTGCTAGCTAGCTAGGCTACATTCTTCGAATCCCATATCATTAATTCTACGATAGTATTTTAATCACAAAAAAATAGATAAAAGTAAATTTATAAATATAATGTGATTTGATATATCAAATTATAAAATAAATCTAATAAATTATATAAATTATTAATTTATAAATTTATATAATTTTTTATGATTGTAGTACTTCTCTCTATATATAGTCAATTTGTATACGTATTTTTTTTTGCAGGTATACGTTCTCTCTCTCTCTCTCTCTCTCTCTCTATATATATATATATATATATATATATGAAAGAAAATCACCATGCATATAAAATTGTTGAGAATTTGGATCTCTTAAATTCACCTCTTAAGATCTACCATTTGTAAGAATATTAAAAAAAAATAAAGAAATAATAACAACACTAGAATTTATGTAAAAAATTCTCAAAATGGAAAAAAAAAACCATCAGATCTAGAAAAAAAATTTACTATATAAAAAATTATTACAATTACATAATTTTTCTTTTCATCTCAAATACACCCACAAAGCTTTTCAAGGCCTGGTTTGTTTTTCAACATCTCATCTCATCTCAAACTCATCATTATATTTTTTTTTTAATTTTTATACAAAATAAAATAAAAGAATTAAACTTTTTCAAATTTCAAAATCACTTCTTCAGATCTCAAAATAAAAATAATATTAAAAAAATATTTTATAATAATATTTTATTCAATTTTTAACTTTTATCTTATTTGATCTCTGAAAACGAACCAGCCTAACTCTCACATCTTCTCATTTTACAAAAAATGACTAACAAATTTTTTTTACTAAAATTACAAATTACTAGATAAACTTTTTTATAAGCCTTAGGTTTTGCCCTACCTTTATTCATTATCAATGTAGAATTAAAGGCCGAAAGAGCAAAATTCAACAATGAACTTATTTTTTGTTTTTCTTAAAATGCATATAATATGAACTATTGCATGTGAACTATTACATACGAAACGAGGGTTAGTTTAGACCTTAGCTATATATCTCCGTATTGACAAAGAAAAAAAATAGTCAGCCTCTCAATAGTCGATCGACAGTGGACCTAGCCCAAAAAATATATATTGAACCTTTACATCGGGCCCAACTTAATTGGATAAGATAAGCTTTTCAACCCATTGTTGATTTAAGCCGTTATATTGAGATCAAGTTCCAGACTCTATTTTAAAAAAATAAAAATAAAAAGTTCCAGACCCCCTTTTAGATTAAATGATAATTACTAATATATATGAACTATCTTTGTTTGATTAAAGTAAGAGTATCATTGGCGACAAAAAAAAAAAAAAAATCAATCATTGATTCTGTCTTGTTTTAATTTGAATCATTTGATATAGGTTTTGTCTATTTTTTCTCAGAAATTGTTTTAAGAAATGATTTAAAGTTATTAATTATTGTTATCGTGTGAATTTATAATGTTGATTTCTACAATGCCGAGATAGTTATATCAGATTTTTTTTTTTTTTTTTGTGTGTGAAAATACTTGCACTCAAAAGTGAATAATCCAAATCCTAATTTTTTCTCATGGTAATTAAGTAGTGTCACTTTGTAAGCTTTACCACTCCAATGCCTTATGGCACCAACAATAATATTCTTCATCCATATAATTACCACAATCGTAATATAATGAAAGTTATACGTTGTTAATTACCATCATCCGATCTATCGCCTGGTAACCTCAATGATTATCTCCCATTTTATTTTTAAGATTGGGAATCACCTCACGGCAGAGTTCTTAAAACTCATCCATAAAATCTTTCCCTTAAAAAGACTAGCACAATTAGGACGGTAAAATAAACAAGTTACTCAATAGGCAACTCAAATTCGACTTGATAAAACTTGAAATCGACTCGAATTATATATTAAATAGGCCGATCGTAAACACAAAATTAAACTCGATAATTATATATAAAACTCGACCGACTCGTTTAATGTTTGCAAACAAACTCGTATATAGCTCGTTCGACTCGACTCGATTAATGTTCGTAAACAAACTCGTACAAAATTCGATCGATTCGTATAAACGCGTGAACTCGACTCGTATATATTTTTATACATATAATACAATATATAATCTAAATTTATAAGTCAATATATAGACATAATTATGTAAGTAGATATAATTTATAACATACTATATATTAATTGATAAATTATAATATTATCTTTTAGTGTAATAGAAGTATAGAAGTTCTATACTTTGTGATGATTGATGAATACATGGAAACAAATTCCAACAAATATATAACATCATATATTTACAAATTGCATCATATACTAAGGTAACATTAATAGTCCAATACTATTAGTCTATTAGACTATTACAATTTACTAATATATGATGGTGTATATTATAAGTTTGTACCTTATTAGTATAATATTAACATATATTAATATATTAATATAAAAAAGAAAAATGGTGATCTACTAATAGTCTTATAATTTAAAGAGTTATATACTAATACTATGGACTATAAAATATAAATGTATAATATCATTAATATTATAATTAAAATTTATAATACTATAGACTATTAAAAATTTATCACTAATTATTAATCCTATTACTTTATATATAATTAATTAATAAAAAAATAGGACTTATAAGTATGTATTAGTATTATAAGTTATAGTTATAGTTATAAGTCTATAAATTGTTAGTATAAATATTACTATTAGTAAAAGCATTAGTTTTAATATGCTTAACTTATATTAAAAATCTCTAAAACATACCATATAAATATAACTTAGAATTATTAGACTATTAATAAGGTAATCTATATTACATATATTGGTGTATTAAAAATATTATATAATAATACAATATTATAAATTAATAGTTTATTAGTACTAACTTAGTCTTAATATGTTTAATTGTAAGGTGATGTATTAATACATAGTATTAAGTAGTATAGTCTTGAACAGTATATAACATTAATATAATAGTTTTATAAAATTTATATACTTAGAATTTTAGTTTGATATACTATTTATATAATTTAATAGTATTATAAAAAAATATTTAATTGTAATATAAATAGTATTATAAATTTATAGATATGTAAATTTAATAGTATTAATTTATAATACACATAATATAGAACTTTATTCATAATATTACTAATATTAAGTATATAATATTTGCAGGAAAAAATCTCAATTATTGGATCTATAAAATGAGATCTAAGTCGTTGGATCTCTAATATTAATTCTTTCATTCGTAGCCATTAGATTTGAACAGTAGAATCTCAGCTGTTGATTTAAAAAGTATTAGAACTTTATTAACATCGTTGGATCTGTATCATGTATTTCTAGCCGTTTAAACCACTTAATATAAATAATAAAAAACCCTAAAAGCTTTCACTTTCCCTAATCTAATCTAGTGGTCGTGCAACATGCTTCTTCTTCTTCATTTTCTTATTCAAGCGATCAAGATCTATCTCTTTCTCGTCTCCTCAAAGTCTACTCGCTTTATTTGCTTGCATAGTTTTCCTGAGAAAATCTTTGAGCCATAGAGAAAATCTTCTACTTATTATTATTGTTTTGTTTGTATTATCAGGATTTCTTGGTGGGTTAGCTTGTTGTGTACTTGCGTTTGGTGGAGATGAAGAGATTAAAATATGACCTTTACACTAGTCCATCTCAATTCAAGCGGCTATTCGATTTTTCGCATGCAGACTCGTAAGTTTCCTTCTTTCTATCTATCGCTCCATTTACAATAATAATTATTGCTAGTCTGCTAAGACCCAACAAATTACAATAAATTCGCATACTAGAGATTATTGGATCTAGGTTCCCTTATAAACAGTAATACTTGCTTTGCTTCTTTCTTCTTCTTCTTCTTCTTTTTTTTTTTTTTTTGCTTTGTTTGGAGTCCTAGAAAATTTCTCTACTTTTTGTAGTGCATTTTGGAATACCTTTGATTTCTATTCTCCCGAGCTTAAGCTCGAGCTCGAGTCGAGCCCAACTCGACTCGTTAAGAACCGAGCTCGAGCTCGAGCTCGAGTCGAGCGCAATTAAGAAACAAGACCGAACTCGAATTTGCATTTCCTCCAAATGAGCCGAGCTCTAACGTATTCCTAAGCTCAATTGTAAACGAGCTGAGCCCAAGTTCGACTCGACTAATAAACGAGCCGAGTTCGCACAAGACAAACTCGTTTGAACTTAGCTCGTTTATAGCACAACAATCTACCGCCATGACCTTCCACTTAAATTACAATTTGATCCCACGAAGAATGTAACTGGCCTATGACATGGATCAAGCTCATGCATACAAGTTAGCCTTTATCACTTAACTTGGGCTACCCACGGGTGGGTATCATCTTGAAAATTACCTTTATCACTATTATTACCACCTTTTAACATTCTTCGATATTAATACAACTATTTTGATCATTTTTACTTTTCATATATTAGACATATTTATCCAAATATGTAATCCCAAGGTAAGGTAAGAACTTACGTCAAATATAATAATAATAATTATTCTACAGGCTCATTTTAATATAGAGAAAACATCAAATCAAGTAATGTCGAAAATCAGTCCACAAATCGAACTATATATCCAAAAATCATATGTATCAAAATCTTGTCAAAAATAGCAAAATTCTAAAAATCATGTCAAAATGAAATACAAATTAAAATAAATATTCTACTAGAAATCTAGCCCAAATTGGATTCAAAACCACTTCTTAATTGACAAACGCAATATTATCAAAATGGCAAAAAATAAATAAAAATAGGTATTCAAAAGGGAAAATAATGGAACTTGAGGTTGAAAACGATGCACACCAAGCTTAGCTAGGTGGGCATGGCGTACGCGTCGAAAAGAACTTTCCAAATTGTGGTCTTATACGTGATTCCAATACTCGTAGTTAAAATTATAGCTAAAATACTAAAATGCACCCAAAATTTTTTCAATTAGAAAAATATCTCGATCACCTCCCACATTTGCACTGATCTATCAACTCATGGTATCTTAGCACTATTACCGTGCAATATGACAATTCCTTATTATTTGACTCGAATTCTCCTGCATTAAAAACTTTTCATATTCGTTGTGTACTATAATTTATCAGTAGTGTTATAGGAAACCACTAAGCATGGAATCTTGCGAAACCGAATGACATTAGACTGAGATTTTTCAAAAAAAAAAAAACACAAAATACTCGTGCATACAAGATGTTTTCTCTCCTTCTTCTTCCACCACTTACTTTCCTACCCTCTCTCTCTCTCCACAAAACGGTATCTCTTGAAGCATTAACTATTTCCCCTTTTTTGTGTTTTGTTGTCTCTATTATCAATTTTCATCTTATTCTTCTTTGCTTGAAACTTCTTCTTCATTTTTTCTTAATCTTTCTTCACCCTTTGGAGATCGAATTTATTGCCTTTTTTGCAGGCAAGATTATTCTTCTTCGACATCAATTTTTCTCCCACAGCATATTGGCCCACACCCTTGGCTTCAGTTTCGTTGTCTTCAACAACTAATTAACCATTCAAGCAACTTAATTGAAATTTACTTGCAAAAAAAAAAATGTCTCAAACCAAGACCAGAAACAGTGAGAAATGTGTTTGAGAACAAATCATCGAAGAGAAGGAAAAAAAGAAAAAAGAAAAGAAAATAGCAACTTAGTAAAGGGATGCGAAACTGAGGCTGGCTTAGTGAGAGGAATGGAGTCTCCATTCGTAAGAGGAAGGGAATGAGGAATAGGTGGTCTACAATCTTCGATGGGGAGCGACTAAAGTTGAAATTTGAATAATTATCAAGACAGACGCCACTTTATTAATTGTCACGTCATCCGATTTCACAAGTTACGCATCAGGCGGTTGTGTTTAAACATTTTCCATAATTTATAGTTGTACCAATAAAGGCACACTCACATGTGGACTTATACTCGAAATAAATTATTTAAATATATAGTGAAGCTTCATTTGAGAAATTATAAAGAATAATAATTTCTCTTTTTTAAAAATATAAGATCTCATACATTATCTATTCTTATCACTTATAAGTCATTATAAGATATCCAAAAATATAACACAAAAACAATATTGATAGCATTTTCCACAAAAATGGAACCCAAAGCCAACTGACTAGAAGGTAATTTTGTGAGTAAAAACATTGGGACAATGGCGTTACTGTTGCAGTATAGCACTTTAATCGATGGCTTCTTTCCATGAAATATCATTTTTTTTTTCAAATGGAAAAATAAAGGAAATGGAAAGAAAAATATTACAATTGCTTTCACGTTTAGAACATGAGAAAATTGACTAATGTTAATGGCGTGGAAGGTATATGGCGATGAAATTGAGCATGTGTGTGTTTCATTCTTGCGGCCGGAATTTGTAAAGAAGAATCTTAAAAGTTCAAAACTGACCGACAAATGACGAACGAGGTTGGCATTTCGGCTATTATGATGTTTTGATGTCTGACCGACAAATTTGGTTAGCACAAACTTCGGCTCCAATGGTGTCGGCAGTCGGCACCAATTGCAGAGACGTAAGCAGCTATCAATTGGGCTTTAGATTTCGGCTGAATGATGCTTCACCCACCAATGGGCTGCTTTTTATAGACTAAAAAAATTGCTATTACTTGGAAGCTTGGACGTTACCATATCTCTTATTTGCTTATTTATTTATTTATTTTAGCTACTATGCCATGTATTAAGTTGTCCTTATATATTTATTTAGAATTTTAGGTATTTTATCAATTTTATTTTTAAATTTAGATTTTATATTTTAGATTTTAGATTTTATATTTTTTGACATATCAATAAACGACACTTGAAAAAGATATTTTATAATTTTTTTTAGTACATATAGCAATTTCCTTATTATAATTATAAAAAGATTAAAGCAGAAATACTTTTAAAATAAACTAAAATATAAATATATATTTTTTTTGTTATCATTGTATGACCTATTTCTATAGCATATTGGGTGGGTCACAAAATAACTTTGTAATTTTTTAAATTTTTAAAAAATTTTATTTAAAAAGTTTTATGGAGGCGTAAAGAAGCCCCAAACCCGGAACTCCAAAACATTTCTCAGAACTCTATGCACAAACCTTTCTTTATATGGCGTCCCAAAACACATTTTAGTGATTTATCTATTTAAATTAACATGAACGATATATTTTTTTCCCTTCCTATAGATAATATCTTCTTGGTATGATACACGATATGTATTATTATTTTACTTGTCAATTTAATCATTTTTACACATAATAATTAAAACATTGTTTTTTATAGTAAATGAATCGACCTATGACCTATTTCAGCAAAGCATGAAGAACTCGTTAATTTCTTTCATTATTGTACACCAGTTTTTCTTTTTTTTATTCTTTTTTTTTTTTTGAAAGGACCAATTTTTCTTTTTGATTGTACATTAATTTGCTGGTACTATAATATATATAAATATAAAATAAGAATTTATAGCACATTTTGCTTGTACTATAATAAGAATAAATTAAGGACCTTATTAAAAGATCGATCACATCCTAACTTGGGCGTTTAGTCTTTATTTTTTTTGGTGTAATCTCATAATTATTATTCTAACGTTTTTCCTTGCATCTTGTCTAGAATATTATTCCTCAGTGAACAAGATAGGATCCAACACGTGTAATTTCTTAACTTTCTAAATTTAAAAAAAAAAAAAAACTAAAAGTTTGTGTTTTAAATTCAAGACCACATGTTCATGCACCATATTAAATTAAGTTAATTTCTCGAAAGTTTAAACCCATACAATATGGTTTTCTTTAATCACTTATTATTTAAATACGCACATAATTTTTTCAACATAGATTAATTAGCTTTTTCAACGAAGATGAATAGAGCATGCACGACACGATTAGATTTGCTAGTCAAAAAATCTCTTAAAGTCAAAATTTGCCACTAATGGCATCTTATGATCTTGATTGATCGTCTTGGCCGGGAATTCAAACGCATGATATCTAGGTTTTGTTTGTATTAGAGATAAAATTATATGAGATGAGATTAAAAAAATAATAAAAAAAATAAAATATTATTATAAGATATTTTTTTAATATTATAAATTTTATATAGAAATTTAAAAAAGTGGTATGAGAATTTGAAAAAGTTATATTTTTATTATATTTTGTATGGAGATTGAAAAAAATATAATGATGAGTTTGAGATGTGTTTGAATTTTTAGTCTCATCCTTATAAGCGAACAAAATCTTAGTTATTCTTGAGCGTGCATGCAGTAAAGTTTGTTCTTATAATTTTATTAATAATTTTAGGTATTTTATCAATTTAATTTTAAATTTTTTTTTTGACATATCAATAACCCACACTTGAAAAAGTTAATTTTTATAATTTTCTTAGTACATATAGGCTTATAGCAATTTCCTTATTATAATTATAAAAAGATTAGAACATAAATACTTTTAAAATAAACTAAAACATAAAATATTTTTTTTATCATTGTATGGCCTACTTCTATATATATATATATATATATAGCGTATTGGGTGTGTCAGAAAATGACCTTGTAAATAAATTTACTCTAAAAATTTTATGCACAAACCATCCTTTATATAGCGCTCCAGAAATATACATGATTGTAAGTGATTTATCTATTTAAATTAACATGGATAATATTATTTTTTTCTTCCGATAGATATTATCTTCTTGGTATGCGATACACGAGATGTTTTGTTATTTTACTTGTCAATTTAATCGTTTTTACACATAATAATTAAAACAGCTCTTTTTTATACTAAATGAATCCTATCTATTCTAGAAAAGCATGAAGAACTCGTTTTCTTCCATTATTGTACGTACACCAATTTTTCTTTTTTCTTTTCTTTTAAAGGACCAATTTTTCTTTTTGATTAATGTACATTTTGCTGGTACTATAATATATATATATACACAGAATTTACAGCACATTTTGCTTCATGTACTATAATAAGAATAAATTAAGGACCTTATTAAAAGATCACATCCTAACTTTGGCGTTTAGTCTTTATTTTTTTGGTTTAATCTCATAATTATTATTCTAACGTTTTTCCTTGCATCTTGTCTAGAATATTATTCCTCAATGAATCGGATAGGATCCAACACGTGTAATTTGTTAACTTTTTAAAATTAAAAAAAAAAAAACTAAAACTAAAAGTTTGTTTACTTTTAAATTCAGTACCACATGTTCATGCACCATATTAAATCAAGTTAATTTCTCGAAAGTTTAAACCCATACAATATGGTTTTCTTTAATTAATCATTTATTGTTTAATTACTCGCAATTTTTTCAACATATTAATTAGCTTTTTCAGCGAAGAATGAATAGAGCATGCACGACACGAATATATTTGCTAGTCAAAAAAATCTCTCAAAGTCAAAATTTGCCACTAATGGCATCATATGATCTTCATTGATCGTCTTGGGGAATTCAAATGCATGATATCTTAGTTATCTTTGAGCATGCATGCAGGCTATAGATTAAATTAGCCATTAACTGTAGTTGGGAATAGTTAGGCATATATATATATATATATATATAAATATAAATATATATATTATAGTACTCGTCATAGCTAATATTCTTGAAATTATTAAGGTTGCTTTCTACTTTCTAGTACTGGGCTCAACTTTGTATTGCAACAATACGATCATGCATGTAGGAGTGATCAGATTTTAATGTCGTTTCCTAGAAAATACCATTGGCCCCCCATGTCATTGCTTTTAGCAACATGCAAGCTTCCCTCTCGCTCACTCATGCGCATTCATAACAAGCATAAGAAAATAGTCCATTTGTAGAAGAGATTCAAA
The DNA here is from genome assembly GCA_036898215.1 of Platycarya strobilacea. Taxonomy (NCBI): domain Eukaryota; kingdom Viridiplantae; phylum Streptophyta; class Magnoliopsida; order Fagales; family Juglandaceae; genus Platycarya; species Platycarya strobilacea. Next base: position 18,359,922 of record CM072555.1, on the reverse strand, counting down.
AAATAATACTTACAGTCATTGAGTATATAAATATTACAAAAAAAAAAAATATTTGTGACATTTTAATTACAATCAAAATGATTATTTTTACTACAAATACTTTTTTGCAGTATTTTTTTTACTTTTTACAACGAAATTTAATATCGCAAAATATTGATTTTTGCTCCTTTTGAAGTCCCACGTCGGTGAGACTTGGGAAATGGGCAGGGCCATGTGGTTATAAAATGAGGCATAGTCTCCTTAGTTAATTACAATCAGAAACTTATCTAGTAACTTTTGATTTTAGTAAAATTTATCTGTTGTCATTTTTGTATGTAAGAAGAAGAGAGGTGAAATTTAGAGTTTTATTAGTGGAATAAGTTTTTTGTAGGTGTCGTTGGAGTGAGGAGAAAAATTATGTGATTGTAACAAATTTTCACATAATGTATTTTCTTCTTTGGGTCTAGTGGTTTTTTCTCCTATTTTTGAGTTTTCTACGTAAATTCTTATATTGTGTTCATTTCTCTATTTTTCTTATTATTCTGTCAAAAGTAAATTTTGGTGGGGAGAATTTGGGAGGCCTAAATTTCCAACACAAAAAACCAATTTTCTTGTAGTGAAATATTACAGAATCACTTCAAAACTAAATAAATATGGGCTTCAAATGAAAAGAATTCCTTTATAAAGCGACCACATAGTATTTATGTATTTCATAACCATATGTAGTATTAATATTATAGAATGGTGTTCTCCAATACATCAGGATATTATCAAGATCAATTATAAAAAGATAATTATCACAAACATCAAATTTTGGATCTTTCACTCTTACTCACTCCCTTCCACTAGTGTTTCATGCAACAAATATCACACAAAGTTTATATTCGAATAATGTGTTTTGAAGGTCTTTATATCAAAGTTTTGAATTTCATTCTGGTGATCAATTGAGACAATGAAACAGAATATTTTGATACCAGTCTGTTCCAGTGTTCTGTTACGAGATTAATTATATATTATATATAAATATTTATATGTATATATAAACTAACAATTAATAGAATAAACATATATATATATATGTAAGTGTGTATCATGTATATGTGTACATATTAAAAGAATTGAAGATTTATAAAATGAATATAGGTTGAAAAAAAAACTTTAGTTGAGACACAAAAACAAATAAAATAAAATAAAATAATAGATAAAATATTAAAAAATAAAAATATTTTAAAAAGAAAGAGATGGCATATTTAAAGTTACAAAGTATATAAATATATTTTCTATTCTAGAATTAATTAAATATCATCTGAATTTAAAATTTTTTAAAAAAAATGTCATTTAAACACAAGAAAATTACGAAAAAAATCCAAAACAAAATAGGAGCCGAAATGACTGGAATTTAGACTGGAACGGCCGGAACTCGACTGGAATGACCGAAACAGGCCGAAATTTAAACCGAAACGGAAGAATGGAATATAGTGCACCGAATATTATACCGGAACGAAAAATTTCAGCCATTTCAACCGGAATGAGATGAAATTCAAAACCTTACTTTATATTAATATATATCATTCCTATAGCATAATTTGACATGAAATATAATTTTTAAGCTATATATATATATAAATTGTGTATGCCGATATAAAAACCTTCAAATAACATTACCCTTTTAAAACATGAAAAAATTTGATTGGAAGCAATTTTGCACATCCATACACGTACTCATCGACCGTGATTGTATGGTCAAAAAGTCGGTTTTAATGAAAACAACGAAATTTACATTTTGAATATAAAAGTTGAGATAATGGTATGTAGATCGATCCATAAATTTATTTATACGCAATAAAATCCTTTGAATATTTAGATATTAAATATTGTAGACATTATTTACTCTATTTATCTCTTTCCCACTTTGAAATTTAAAATTGAGATTATAAATTCTCGTGTCGACGCGTTTAGACAGAGACGGCCAACCAAAGTGGTTTTGACTTACCGCGATGTGTAGCTCTCAGTGCCTCAACTTTGTTTAAAAAACAAGAAAAGAAATTGTTTCATATGTGCAAATGAGATTATAAAATTAATCACAATTCACAAAAAGATGATTGACCAAAAGTCAGTCCGACACTTGCTAGTCAGATTCATACCAAAGCATAAGGATAGTAAGTATGCTTGAGTAATACCATATACAAATAAAGATAAAGAAAATAATAAGGTCTTCTTTCAAATAATAAAGAGATTATCTCCATTCATTTATATTTAGATCATTTTTATGTTTATACGTATCAATTTCTTTTATAAATTATTTATTATTTATTATTTATTATTTATTATTTATAAATTAATTGAGATCTCTTCAACATCTAAATACATTTTTAGAGTATTAGTGTTAGATCCATTAAAATTTCTTTTAAAAAATATAAATTAATTTGAAAGAAATTTTGAATTTATTATCTATTTTTGAAGATAAAAAGTAATTTTATTTCCTTTTTAATTTTATTTTTTCTCATTTTTAATTTAATATGATCAAATTTTTTTAATATATATACAAATTTATATTTTAAAAAAAATTAATATCTAATACTAATACTCTTAATCAATCTCAACTCATTAAAAAATTAACTAACAATATCAATTCTGTATAAGAATGACTGACACATTACGTGTAAAATCATCTTTTTATATATATATAAATAATATATATGTGTGTGGGGGAGGGGAGGGTAATATAGTAATATGTGTATGGGATTTTTAGCTTATGATCCGGCAATAATTGAGGGTGTTAGTACGGAATATTAATTGTTTTTCTCTTTCTATCGCTTTCATAAACAATGGTTTCGAGAAAAATAAAATAAAATAAAATTCATGCCAGAGATTGGAAACCTTCACAATTTATCATTCTCAAGTTATTATTATAATTTGGTTGGCTAAGATCGCATGAACTACGATGATTTTTTTTCTTTTTTTATACATATAAAGAAATACAGCTTTGGTATGACATAAAACTAGTTCAATGTACAAAACCTTCACAATCTGAAAGAGAGAAAGAGAAGTAAATTAACGCACTAACTCGAATAGACAAAGTATTACATGATTCACAACGATTAGATTTTATAAAAATAAATTTATAAATTAATATAATTTTATATGAAATTAAATGTATTATAAAATATATTTATATTTATGATCTAATTAATTTTATTAATTATATTAATTTATGAGTTTTATTTTTTAAGTTTTTTACAAAGAGTCTCTTTCAACCGGATACCAAGAAATTTGACGAGAGGAAGCATAAATAAACGACAAGTAGGATAGACTGGTGACCGTAGTCAAATCTTGGGCTCCGAGTCTGGACTTGGGCTCCGAATGGTAGACGGCGACTTTTGCACGATCAAACATAAAACTTTTTTTTTAATTAATAGTTTTATTTATTTATTTGTTTGTTTGTTTTGTCTCTTATTGAGCTTCCAAACTTACCCAATAAGCGGTATTAGTCAAACAGTCACAGTCTAAACAATATTTTAATATTTTAATAATTTCAGAATTGTATATTATATTTTCCGTATAAAGTTATCATTGATTAAAATGGAATATGATAATTGATATTAAATTAGCTTCCACTAACAAGGATGCAACATAATCTTAATTATTTAATATTAAAAGGGGATGATCGATCTGGGGGAGCGTCTATTTCAAGCAAACTACATTAATATTCTTTCATTATATATATTAATATTCTAAACTCTTGTATATACAACGTTGCCTCCCTCCTCTTTCCCGTTTGTGCCAAATAGAAAAATTTTATTCCATCATTTTTTTCACCACATGGCATATATTACATATTTTTTTTTTTATAAAATGTTAGAAATATTGATAATGAATAATGAATTTAATTAATTTTAAAAAGTAAATTTAATATATATATAATGTGTGGTATGAAAGAAATGCGTAGCAAACCTCGTGCTCAATATATATATAAATAATACTATATATAAATCTTATATAGATAAGTTCGTGTAAGTCTTTTATAAAAAAAATTGATTCTACTAATAAAGAAGTTTATTTTACACTTTTTTAAAGTGAAGTCTATTTTTTTACAAAAGTGTAAGTGATATTTGTCTATTTGAAACTTTATAAATTATATCTAAACAACATTATTCTATCCATTTTAAAGTATACAAGTCATAGTAATTATTAACAAATAAGTTTTATAAAGATATTTTAAAAAATAAAATCATGAACTAACAATACAATTTCGTGTGATATATGTTAAATCAATTTCCAATAAAATTAACTTTATAATTTGATATCCACATGATCAATTCACCTCCGCTTGTAGATTTATTTTTGTAACATTCTTTTGTGACTAAATATTTGTCATAACTAATTCTTAGTCTAATATAATATAGATATATATCATTTGTTAAATTTCTAATTTTATTCGAGTTCCCCTGTGAAGCACCTTAACATATATTACATCAAATGGTGGGATGAGATAATAAAATTCAATATTTAGAGTAATATTATTCTTGTATTAAATTTAAAATTTAAAATTATATTTGAAAAGAAAAATTAGTTAAGATATAACTTCAACAAAGAAAAAAAAATCACTGGAAATGTAACATACACATTGACATAACTGAAAATGCAAAAATTCAAAATAAAGAACAACATTGATTTTATTGAAAAATATATCGAATTAAGGATCTGATATGGTAATTGAGAAAATCTATTGATTCAAAATCACATAAAAATTAAATGTACGTTAAGATATTTTTTTAGATCAAGTTATAGATGAACGGAGAATTGATGGATAGTGATCAGAAATCGAAAGGTCGAAATAAACTGATACAAATAATTTTTTTAAAATTATTAATATGACATGAATTTGTCTTTATCTGTTTCACTCACATCTAATCTTTATATAATAGATGAATTGTCTATTTATTCTTTATCTCATAATAAAATAATATTATTTTATTTTATTTTTCATTTATTTATTTATTCTTTAGAAAAAGTGCTCAAATTAATTTGCATATACAACAAGCAGCACAAATAATTGTACCATTAATTACAGCATCAAAATGTAGTTACAAAAGCCACAAACTAACGTTTACAATCAACATACAGCCCAATTATTTGTGCCATTATAACAACGTACTATAAACTCTGGAATAAACATCCACGTAAAGCTACCCTTGAAAAAAGTTGGTGCGCTTCCAACAAAAAAATCTACAGTATTATGAAACTAAAAAAAAATAGTAAATAATTGAAAGATTGCAATAGAAAAGAATGAAGATTGAGAGATTATAAAATATTTTAATTTTCAAGAATTCAATATCATTTTATTCTTTTCTTTTTTTCTTGCTTACAAATAATTTTCAAGACCTCTTTTATAGGTAACTTTTATGAAGGTTTGTTGACCTAATCAATTCACATGCACAACAACTAAATCACAAGTACAACAAACTCTCACATGTTTAACAACCAATTCATATTTTGAATGGTTAAGTTTACAACAAACCATATGTAGTAGTTGATGGTCATCTGCCTATTATATAACACTCCCTATTGGATGACCATTTATAAAAAATATGCCTCGTTAAAACCTTACCAAGGAAAAACCCAGTAAGAAGAAAAATCAATGGCGAAGAAAAAATATTACAGTATTCATGTGAACCGCCAAGTATTTTTAAGATTGCCTCATTAAAACCTTACAAAAAAAACTCAATGAGATAAAATTTCAACGAAGGAAAAAGAGTATAATCAGCACAAATTTTCAGGACATTTACTTACTCTAAAAAGTGCATGATGGTAGACTTTAAGTTTTTGCATTCTAATATTCTGCACAATTTTCTTGAATATCGTAATTAGTAATGCTTTCGTGAATAAATCTACAAGATTATTACTTGATTGTATCTGCTTGACATCAATCTCATATTTTTCTTAAAATTCGTGATTATAAAAGAATTTAAGTGAAATATGTTTGGTTCTGTCACTTTTGATATATCCTCCTTTTATTTGAATGATACAAGCAGTATTATTTTCGTATAAAATTGTTAGACTATCATTAATCATGGGAATACCACATTTTTCTTAGATATGTTGAATTACTGATTTCAGCCAAATAAACTCTTGACTTACTTCATGAATAGTAATGATTTCTGAATGATTTGAATATGTGACAGATAGTGTCTGCTTGACAGATTTCTATGATATGGTAGTATCTCCATAAGTAAATACATATCCAGTTTAAGATCTACCTCTGTGTGGATCTAAAAGATAACCTGCATCTGCATACCTAATTAATTGTAGACTTGATTCACGTTGATAAAATAATCTCATATTAACCATACCATGAAGGTAACAAAAAACATATTTAATACCATTCCAATACTTTCGAGTTGGTGCAGAACTATATCTTACAAGTAAATTAACTGAAAATGTAATATCAGACTGAGTGCAATTTGCAAGATACATCAAAACTTCAATTGCATTAAGATATGGTACTTTAGGATCAAAAATTTCTTCATCGTCTTCATAAGGACAGAATGGATCATTCTTTACATCAAGTAATCGAACAACCATTGGAGTACTCAAAGGATGAGTTTTGTCCATATAAAAGGGCTTCAGGATTTTCTCTGTATACATGGACTGATGAATAAAAATTCTATTTGGCAAGTGCTCGAGCTGCAGGCCAAAATAAAGTTTTGTTTTGCCAAGATCTTTCATTTCAAATTCATTCTTTAAATGGATAACAGTTTTTGTGATATCTTCAAAAGTTCCCACAATATTTAAATTATCAACATAAATCGCAATAATGATAAATCCAGATTCTGATTTCTTAATAAAAACAAACTGACATATAGGATTATTCTCAAATCCTTCTTTCAATAGATATTCGCTTAGGCGATTATACCACATGCGTCCAGATTGCTTTAACTCATATAAAAATCTTTAAAGTTTAATAGAGTATATACTTTTAGATGTACTTGTAGATACTTCAGGCATTTTATATCTTTCAGGAATTCTTATATATATATTATGGTCTAAGGATCCATATAAATATACAGTGATCACATATATCAACCGCATATCTAATACTTTTGTAACAACAGACTAATTAAAAATATAAATGTGATTGCATCCATAACAGGGGAATATGTTTCCTCATAATCAATTCCAGGTTTCTGCAAGAAAACTTGTACGACAAGTCGTGTTTTGTACTGCACTATTTCATTTTTCTCATTACGTTTTCGTACAAATACCCACTTATATCTAATAGACATTACATCCTTTGGTGTTTGGACAACAAGTCCAAATACCTCTCGTTTTACTAGCAACTTTAATTCAGCTTCAATAATTACTCTCTATTTTGGTCAATCATTTTTATGTCGACAATTTTCGACGGTTCTTGACTCACTTTCTTCATTACTTCTGGTAATGTCAAGGATCATCTTATATAAAAATATGTTGTCGACAATAATTTTATCTCTATCCAGAATTTCTTTAGTATTTATGAAATGTATTAAGATCTTATTATTTTCAAGTACCTGTTCATTTTCAGGAGAAAACATTTCATGAAATACCTTTTCAGGAAGTTCATTTTAAGGAGATTTTGAAATAGAAGATTTGACCTCTTCAAGAGCATTAACTATACTTGTAACCTGTATTGTGGGTATGAGTTCTTCAGGAACATCAAATTCATTTTGTATTCTTTTCCTTTGGAAAATTTTACTTTTTGCACTAATAGGTCTTCCACACTTCAGACGTGTCTTAGACTCACCTATTGTTATTTTGACAATTTATCCTTCAAGGACTTCAATCCTTACTGGAGTATTAACAGCAGAAATATATGATTTTATTACACTTTTAGTGTTAGTAAATACATCCGATAACTGATTTGTAACACTTTATAAAAGAATAATCCTCTGAATTTCTAATTTACATTCATTTATAGGAGGATCAAATTGAGACAGAGTTTTATTATCCCAAGTAATTTCTTGTCGTACTTCAGGCACCGACTTCTCGTTACCCAATAATGGAAAAATAGATTCGTCAAAGTGACAATGCTCAAAACGTGCCTTAAATATATCTCATGTAAGAGGCTCAATATATCTAATAATATATTGAGAATCAAAACCAATATATATCTCAAGTCTATATTCAAGGCCTATTTTTGTACGTGGTGCACGTACAATTAGAACATATACAGCACATCTAAAAGTACGAAAATGAGAAATATTTAGTTGTTAACCAAATGCAAGCTGTAATGGAGAATATTTATGATATGCAGATGGTCTAATTTAAATTAATGATGTTACATGAAGTATAGCATGTCCCTAAGTAGAAACAGATAGTTTTGATTTCATAAGTAAAAGTCTAGCGATCAGCTGAAACATTTTGATCAAATATTCAACTAAACTGTTTTGAGTGTGTGTGTATGGGCAACATGATATTCAACATCTATTCCTATTAACATACAATAGTTATCAAAAATTTGAGACGAAAAATCGCCTGTATTATCTAATCAAATGGTTTTAATTGGATACTCAAGAAATTGTACTCACAGTTTGATTATCTGAGTAAAAAGTCTGACAAATGCAACATGTATAGTAGAAAGCAGACAAACATATGACCATCGACTTGATGCATTAATCAAAACCATAAAGTATCTAAATAGTCTACTTGATGTATGAATAGGCCCACATATATCTTTGTGAATCCTTTATAAAAATGATGGAGATTCAACAATGACTTTTGAGAGAGATGGTCGAATAATTAACTTACCTTATGAACATGCAGAACACGGATATTCATTGAGTAAAAAAATCTTTTGATTCTTTACGGGATACCCATGCGAATTATCAATGATTCGTTTTATCATTATTGATCCCGGATGTCCAAGGCGATCATGTCAAGTCATAAATATTTTAGGGTTAATGAAATTATGGTGCATTACCATATATGATTCATTTGTTCTCATTTTTGTATAATACAATCCAAAAGAGAGAGTATGCAGTCTTTCTAATACGAGTTTCTTGCCCGATGTTATTTTAGTAATAAGAAGATATTTTTTACTACCTTTATTGGTTGTTTCAATATAGTAATCATTGCAACGTATATCTTTGAAACTCAATAAATTCTTCTGGATTGTGAAGAAAATAGAGTATCATTAATACAAAATTTGGTATCATTAGGCAACATAATATAAGCTCTTTTGGAGCTATCAATTAGATTTGATGAACCTGATATGGTATGGACATAAGTTTTGTTTAGTGTTAGATTTTAAAAATATTTTTTATCTTTGAGAATTATGTGAGTTGTAGTACTGTCAGCCAGACATACATTTTTATCATTCAACTAAGAGATAAAAAGTTCATTCGTGTGATCTATAATTTTGAAGAAGATGACCACTAGTTTTAGTATCGGTAGAGTTTCGTGCTGATAACGTGTTATGAAACTAAAGAAGAATAGCAAATGATTGAACTATTGCAAAAGAGAAGAAGGAATGTTGAGAGATTTAAACATACTTTGTTCTTCAAGAGCTCGATATTATTTTATTCTCTTCTTTTCTTCTTGCTTACAAATGATCCTCAAGACCTCTTTTATAGGCAACTTTCATGATGGTTTGTTGAGCTAATCAATTCACATGTATAACAACTAGGTCATAAGTACAACAAACTCTCATATACTTAACAACCAATTCACATTTTGAATGGTTAAGTTTACAACAAATCATGTGTGGTAGTTGGTGGTCATTCACTTATTATATAACACACAGCAATATGTTTGTAGTCCAAAAAAACATTCACAACTGTAGGAATCTCAAGAAAAAAGAGAAATGAAAATTTGGCAGCATTCACAACTATAAAAATCTTGGGAGAGACTGAACTTATCAAGTCTTTTCGTTAGAGAGAAGCCAAAATGGTGACGCTCCGGTGAGGGTATTCGTCTCACAAGCTGGTGATAAACAAAAGGAATTGAGTGAATAAATTTGTACACTAAGTACCTCTATTTATAAGTTACCAAGCAACCATTGAAAAATGTCACAACCATTAGTATCTCAATAATTGGTAAGTGACACAAGTTTTAGAAAGTGACACAACCTTTGTGTGCTTTAATACGTCACAAGGGATACAACTTTTTGAATGTTAAAAATTGTCACGTCAAGTATTATTTTATTAAACATACACACACAACATCCATTATAAAAAAATAGCGTAGAAAAAAAAGATGAACAAAGTTGGCAACCACTTACATAATTGTGTTCTGCTGCACCGATGATAAATCTACCTTTCTTTTTTGACTAATGCACTTTTCTATAAAATGATATAAGATTCGGGCCTTGTTCATCCTTTATCATCAAGATAATTTGTAATGACGTGCACATTACAAACATTAATTATTAATGTTTCAGCAAATTTTTGACATGTAGGGTAGGACTAGCTTACTATTTCCTCCACGATCCTAACGAATGGTTTTCTGCCATCTGTATGGTTGACCCATTGTTTCTCCTTATTCTTCATATTTCTACTCGACGTTTTCTGTGGGTGCAGCATGTGCAAACATGTATCAGTCATCATGTATAAGCTGATAGTATGCGTATGAGCAGTGATAACCAGCAATGTTCAAATACTAATTTGTAACCAAATTGGCAAAAGCGATTAAACCTCTAAACATGATAAGTTATATTGAGATGTACATTTACCTTGAAATCATCACTAGCCCACATTTCACACAAATGTTCTCTTACGGGCTTCTCCAACCCATGTCGTTCCTTCGGAAAGTGCCGTTGCATGCGTCTCATACGCTAAGTATTGCTTGCACAGTAGGTGGTGAGATGCACTGTATTTTTGGGCAACAACGTTTGTGACACACTATTGATATGAACTTTTTGTCCAGTCCCATATAAAGTCGTTCTTATAAAAAATGAGTGTAAACAATTATGTATGCATTTAGTTGGAAATTCAGTGATGAATTGGCAAGCACAATGGTTCATAAGCACTTTTCAAAGCATGCCTTACCCAAACACGCTCGATGAGTTCATCCTTCTCCTTTTTTGGCACTGCTTTCCAGCTAGCATGCCACATGTTTGTATGAGATCTCACAATTATTATCACGTATGTCGAAAAGATATTGTAATTCTTGCATGATGGGCCTCGTTGTCCATCCTTTATATTCAAGGGTATCTGACCAATCTTTTGAAAGCGTTCAAATACAAAGTCTTTTACAGGTCCCCGACCGCATTTATGAGTAGGCAAATCTGTCAAATCTTTGTACATATAACAAAGGATAATTTGAGTTAGCTTCATATATACCAAATGCATAAGTGTCATTAAACATTAAGGGCCAATGCAACTTACTTGCAATTGTAACAGCCCTTTGCGCGACATCATTTGCTTCTTGCCGATCTCCTCTCCTTGCACATTCAATTGTTCATGAGTTGAAGCTTCCAGTGTTATGTCTTGTTCCATATTGCTTACATCTCACAAACATGGTGGCCTACAATGAACCCTTGTGCCATGCCAATCTAAACCATGCCAACCGCATACATATCGTCCCAGGAGTCTTCCTCTAACCCACATAACCATTGTAAATACAAATACGTCATTATCCTATTACACAAGAAAACCATAAAAGTTACTGTTATTTTGGATTATTGTCATCATGACCCGTTGTGGTTTATCACCCAACGTAAACTGAGGTAGGATATCAATGACAATGTAAAACAATGCTATGATTTCCCTATATAACATGTGTATCACTCTTGGATCATCTACATAGGTGAAGCGTGCAACTAAAAAATTGTAAATCTGAATGAGAAACATGCATATGGACAATTCAAACTTTGTGTAATAAACATTGCAAGCTTCGAAGGAAACAAACTAAATTTCTTGGACATAACCCATATTGAATAAAGTAGTCTCAAACTATATTAACCTATTAACATACAAGGAAATTTGAGCACTTTTACAAACTGTAAACAAATTGATTAATTGCATGTTTATGTGTTCAAGGCTAGGCTCAAAGTGACTAGCATGGGTAAGCAGGTATAATATCATACCAAAGTAAGGAACCCCATGATCATATAAATGAGATTTAGCAACTAACAAAAGCAAGGATTGTATATAAATATTATTCCTACTATATATATATATACAAGGTACCAGAAAAGAAGTAAAGTAACATATTAACCAAGCCATGCATTAATATATTCCATATTATCAATGCTCGATGTCAGATTGCAAGCTATAGTTGTTATACAACTAGAACAAAAAAAATGATTCAGCTTGTACTATATTTTGCATTTTTAAGCATGGATGAGTAAGCTTAACAGCAAAAGCTGAGAATAGAACCCCAACATGGAAGGCCACATGAACAATATGAGGGTAAATATATGTAAACATCTAAAAAATGTAAGCTTCGGGTGAACCAAGGCATGCATTAATTTGTCTCCCTAACATGCTTAACTTTGCATGCAAAGTTATACATCTAAATACAATCAAGAAAGATGAAAAAGAAAAAGAAAGGAAATTGAGTTATCATACCTAGCCAAGGTTGAGCTTAGATTGAAAATAAGCAACATAAAAATACATGCTTTTCACAGCACATGGAAAGGGAAAGATGTAGAAAAGCTTTCCATGAGAGATAGATGGAGAGAGAAAAAGAGCGATAGAGAGAGAGGGAGAGAGATGCCAAACCCCTAGACCTTTGACTCCTGCAAGTAGTTGTTGGTGAACTAGTCTTCAATCCTGGATGATAGCAGGGAAATAACTTTGCAGCAGTTTTTGGTTTCCCTCTGTGTAAGCTTGTGATGAACCTATCTAGCTTCCTTGTCCTCAAAATCGTGAGCTTCTGCTTATTAGCCTCATATTTTGTTGTGTTTAAGTGAATGATTCAAAGGTTCTAATAAGAACTGTGCTTAGTGGTTAGCTTAACTACAATTCTAGCTTATAGGTCTAGTTAGGACAATACATCTAGGGTAATCATTTAACCCGATTCCAACAATTGAAATTTATTTAGAGTTCTAGCTTATGGGTATCACACCTAATTTTTTCAGGTCTTCCAACCTTTGAAGTAGCATCATATAATTTTTGAACACATTCAAAATGATTGTGGTTGCTGCTAGCTTATCATATATATATGGATTCCAGTGACAATTACTTTTCTTTTTCTATTATTTTAAGTAAATGGCACATAACAAATATAGATTATTTGTTTCATTTACCTGTGATCAATGCCACAATATGAATATTAATTGGACCATACATTCAGCAATTTAACCCAATTATTCTACCATATAACTTCATTGTATCGGTCTACATAAATATTACTAAGACCACTACCTATACCCTTTACTAGAATGATATAGTACCTTATTTATACTTTTTTAAGGAGTGCATATATATGCAATACATAAAGATTGTCAACAAACCTTACTATATTCTACATATCCATGTGAAAGTAAATGCAATTCTTTAGGCATCATGTACATGGAATTTAGGACTTTGAATATAATGCAATTCTTCCAGCAATTTAATGCAATTCTGTGCATATGTTAATCCCATGTGTTTAGTTTGAATATTCCTCTAAACATAGAATTTAGGAATTGTAGGCTATATATAATTATGGTCTGAAATTGAAACGTTGTAATGCAACAAATGGAAAACATCATTCTACTTTTTTATAGTGTTTTTTCTTTAAATGTTTTGAAAAAACTGTCACTTGCATGTGAAACCAACAACGTATACTCTATCACTACATAAGAGTGTGGAATCTATCCATGATTACTTTCATACCATCACCACTTTTAGAAATCAATTATGTAACTACTTGGGTATTATATTTTGTAATTATATGTTGTATCTTAAACCTACAATTGGATGTAAACATTGCAACCAGCCACACTAATTTTTTTTTACAGTTAAGTGCTAGACCATAATATTGTTAACAATATAGCTGTTTTAAATTTGCAGGAAACCACAGAATAATGACTTCATACAATCTTGATAAGTTGCTCTTTGTAAATCAGTCACACTAATTTTTGTAATATTTATTGCATCTTAAGCTTGCAAATGGACGTAATTACTGCAAAAATAATTAATTACTTGCCATTGACATAATTATAACACAATCTTTTTTCCTCAAATTCACACTTCCATGTCAGCACATTCATGGTTCACAGGTGAAAATGCAGTACGGCATTTGCTTATTAATGTTGATATAATTGATTTACGAACTTCACGTATAACCTTGTTATATATTAATATTCATATCAGGCATGCATGTAGAGATAGAAGCATTAACTTGTTGTGGTTTGGGGAATTTAGCTTAGGTATTTTTCAATCCTGTCAACTTGTCAAATCATCTTAGTATGGTGAGCTTAACATCAATTCTAAGGAAGTGAAGCTGTAAGTTGATGGGGGCAAGATGCTATGCACTACTTATTGCATTGTCATAAGAATGCACCTAGCAATTGACCAATGTTGCTACTAATTAAGATTGTCTTTAAATAAATACGAAAATAGTTGGGATTAAGTTATTCACAACCCGAACATACATAGGTAATTCAATTATCTATCCTTGAATCTAGCTATTGATGGCCACCTTCATGGCAACGTAAGTCATCTACATATATACCAGACCAAAAAAAGGGGAAGTGTCAGTATCATATATTTTGAGCATGAATAATTTAGCTACTCATACTCATTCAAGTCACATCTAGGACTCTAAATAATGAAGCTTTTGCTGTAAATTTGTATATGTAATTTGACTAAAAAATAAGTGTAACACTATCAAATTTACATTAAACATTATATATTTCAAAGGGTGACGTCTACGTATTTTTTGAAGATCCCATAATCGAGTTCAATCTGCAAAAGAAAAATGCTACGTCAAGATCCCACTGAGACAACAAGGGCAATCAACACTTTTAAATGCAATAAATATGTATCCCCTCAATCATTCTAACTAGATCTTGAATAAAAACTACAGATTTTCTCCAAACCGGTATTGGCACATAACAAAAATGAAACTTTTTAGTAATTACTAGAAACGTGTTATTTTCATAGTTTCGTGTTCTTAGATCAGTAAGTTAAAATAGTCAACAACCCTTGAAACGGGGAAAATAAACATAAATGCTCAGTACATGCCTATACCATCATCCGAATCTGATGATATATCATCGTTAAGACAAGGATCTTCCTTGTCACCATCACTGCTCGTATATGAATTCTCAATTCCAAAGTCATTATCATAGCCTTCATCATCGAGCATGGCCTCTTGGTCAATTCGTTCAGATGACTGATGTTTTAATATGGTTGAAGAGTCCATCAACAAAGGTTTTGCATCTACTTTTGCAACGGATTCATCAACTCTTGGTCATTGACATTAACGTACGACATGCTTCTAGAATTGGTCTCATCTTCTTGGTAACCATCACTATCCATGGATTCATTATCTGCATCATCATCACCCTTAACTGATTGAACTAAAGGAATGTTGTATACATTCCTATTGGTTATCTTATAAATTGCATACCAACTACCAACCACACTAATATCTCTTAGGTAAAACACCTGCTGAGCTTGGGATGTAAGGGCAAAAGACTCATCTTTATACTATGTTCTTGACATATTCACACTCGTGAAGTGGACGCCAACATGTATCCCTATTTTCTTATCACCAATGTCCCATTAGTCACATTAAAATAAATACACCTTGTGCCAGCCCATCTAGTGTAATTCTAGAATATCTCTTAACACCTTGTAGAAGTCAACTTGCTGTGATTGGTGTTCTCCACGGACAACAACATCGTTGTTTTGAGATCGACGGTATATCTCTTAATCCTTTGTGTGAAGTCTAATTCCATTCATTATACAACTGGCATAAGATCCAACCTGCTAGTAGGGACCACAAGCGAGTGCATATATTTCATCTGTAACATCATCTAGATTCTGCATATGCATCTCTCGAATCTAAAGGAACAAAAAATTTAGGAAGGAATGAATGGTTAGTTTGCACCTTTAGTCATAAGTTTGAATTTAATAATCACACTACATCCCACAATCAAATTGCATATCCCAAATAGGTACATAAAATTGCGCAACATTAGGGAAAAACACGTACGTATTTCTTGAACCACCCAAGGAATTGTGTCTGGTGTCGACGATCAATATTAGTTGTGCCTTCATTTTTTATCATGTTATAATGCTCACTACAAAACAAATCGTAAAACTCATTGTATTCCCAAGCAAAATGTGCGAACTAAATTGATACAGTAAATAGTTGGGACCAACAATTTACGCTATGTAATGCTCGATCTCGGAATAACTATTAAGCACATACCAATGAACCCTCGCAAATAGCCTTTTTTCCAACATGTGAGTGTTAGATGACTCTAGCGGACGCACCTTTTGTAAGAATATTGAGAAAAATCATTCATTGAATGACATCGGAATGTTTGAGTTTCTTTCAACACGATTGTACCTAGTCTCGATGTCATTAAGATACATTGAGCAGAAGGTCAAGCACTCAACATGTACATATGCTTTCGCAATTGAACCTTCAAGACGGGCTTTGTTTCGGACATAACACTTGAACTTTCCTAGATACCTCTCAAAAGAGTATATCCACATGTATGAACTAGTCCTGCAAGCAATGTCTCGTTTGGTAAACAAACTGCGAGGTGCACTATGATATCAAAAAATGCAGGTAGGAATATCATCTCAATTTTACATAGGATGAGTGGATTATCTGCTTGAAACCACCTCAATGTCTCAAAAGTCAATGTCCATGCACACAAGTCTTTGAAAAAGGTACTTAAGTAGGTCAAGACCAGGCAGATATCAAGACGTAGATAATCGCCAATCAAGACTAGAAGCAACCAATGCAAAAAAAAAAAATGACAATCATGACTTTTCGATCCTATAATTTTTCCTTTACAAGGGTTTACACATCTGGCAATATTCGAGGCAAAGTCATTTGGAAATGAGACATTTGACTTCCAATCACAAAAAGATAGTCTCTTATTATGGTTTAAGGTATAACATGCCACATTCATTAAGTAGCGACCACCATCACTTTGTAAATGAAATTCTTTTCTCAAACCAAGATTGGCCAAATCCTTCCCCGTATTAGCTATATCCTTACTCTTACCATCAACAATATTCCCAATATGCTATCAAAAATGTTTTTCTCAATATGCATTACGTCTAGGTTATGTCTTAATTCCAAGTTCGACCAATACAGAAGGTCAAAGAAGATACTCTTTTTTCTCCAGTTTAATTCATGTGGTGTCCGTTTTCTCTTCCCTGAACCCTTTCCAAATTTCATGTTTGTGACCATTGTCATTTGTTCAAGTACAGAATGAGTTGTAAGCTTGGCTGGCTAAGAACGGTGTTCTTCTCGGACGTCAAAAGCACGCCTTTTTTTTCCTCTATGGGTGATCTGGCACCAACCATCAACGATATTTCATATAACAATGTTTACGACCATACACCAGCCACATATAATCTGTTTCTGCATTGTATACAGGACATGCTAACTTTCCTTTTATACTCCACCCCGACAAATTGGCATATGCAGGAAAGTATTGATAGTCTAGAAAACTGCTGCATGTAATCGAAAAGTCTGTGCACTGAAGGCATCATATGTGTCAATACTATTTTCCTATAATTCTTTCAAATCATCAACTAAAGGATGAAGAAAGAATCCATATCATTCCCTAGTGACTTAGGACCAGGAATTAGCACGTCAGAATAAAGTACGGGTCTTTCATGCAAGACCAAGATGGCAAGTTATAAGGCAAAAGTATTATTGGTTAAATATTGTAGGGCTTGCTTATGTTAATGAATGGGTTGAAACCGTCACTTGCAGCAAAGTGGGTTAGGTTTACATGAAAATGTTATAATGAGTATACACTACAACACATTGGAATTTTAATAATATAGAAAACCATCACTAAAAATGACTAAGACGTCATAAAATACTTTTAATAATGGTTTGAAATCGTCACCACAATCGTCATATAAAGTACATCACGGATAAGTATTAGTAATGGTTTATTGTTCAACCGTCATAAAAATATTTTTTACTGACGGTTAGAGGTCTTCCATTTGATGTAACGTTCGAACATCTAATTTTGTTGTGATAGTCCAAATGTGTCACAGAAAGTAACGTTCGGATATTCAACCTGACGTTCAAAGTTGACGTTTGTTGGGCCAAGGTTTGAACATATCAAATTGACGTTCGAATGTGTACGTCCGAACTTTAACTGAAATATACTTCGGATGTTAGTTCGAATGTTAATGGACCAATGTTCGAATGTAAGATGTATAACATTTGAAAGATACATTCAGATACTATGAAGAAGCGCTTGAACACAAGTGGTACATTCGGAGTTTGATTCGAATGTTAATTGATTAAACATTCGAATGTTTTGTTAGTTTGAGGAAGCGTACGTTCAAATATTGTCTCGGACGTTCAAACATTTTTTTCAATTTTCTTTATTTACATTCGAACGTTTCACATTTACATTCAAATATGCAGGTCAGAAATGAATATTTTAATAAAATTAAACATCATACAAATTGTATCATTACATCATCAATTTAATAACTAACAATATCTTATAATATTTCAAATTAGATATTAAACGTTACAAACAATAATAAAATTGATATAATATTATTTCTTCTTCTTTGCTTGTCCATTGTGATCCTGCTACAATGATATAACATGCTACATTTGAACCGTCATCTTCATTTGCACTTATTCTTGAACTGCACTGCGTATTCCTTCCTCTTGATTTCTCTGCTACTCCTACATACACATCTCTAGATCAAAATGACACTTCAAAATAAAATTCAAGTCCAGCTGTCTCAACCTCATATAATAATTTTGCTGCTTCTAAATCTTTAGTAGGATTATTAATCTATAAAGCCGAGTAGCTTGTAAAGGATGAACTGGCAGAATGTTTGAGAGAACATCTCAAACCTCTTACTATGCCAGACTTGATTTCGAGCACTTGCTTGAATATGTTTACGTCACTAGGTGAAGACTTTTTGTCATGCAATTAGAAAAAAAATACACAATAAGCAATGAATTAAAATAAATACAAATAACAAATAAATTATTCACATGTTGCATAATTTTATTTAATAAAGTTCATACCATTTATATAATTATCTATAATGGCAAGACCTATCTACTCACTATACTCGTTAGTGTGAGCATCACAGGATCCGTAATTCGTGTCCCATGGGCGCCATATATCACATGTGTGCATATATACTCACACGTGCAAATATATGTGTGTGTGAATAAATATTTATATATATATTCTTTAAAACACATCATCATGAGTTGCCGAATTAAGGAGTAAGAAGAGAATTTGTTATCCTGATCATTATTTTTGTTGGGAATTCCCTTTTGCAAAAGAAAAGCAACCATTTTCCACCGACTATTTGGAATATCGCATGCATGCTGCTACCTACACCATCTCATTTACAACCCATTTCAGACCTTAAGGTATATTAATATTCTTTCCGACCCTAAAAATAACACTATTGCTTGCGATTCTGAGCTTCAAACTTGATCCTTTTCATGAAAATAACAGGCGGCCTCACCGCCCCTAGCTACCCTATCCTTAATTAGGCACCCATTTTTGGCCTCCCCCTCAAAACTAATCACGGTACTTTGAATTATTATGCATGCATGAGCATATAAGATCATCAGATGAATGGCATAAGTTCTATATATATGCCATATATATAAAGTTCAGGCCATGCAGTAGTAGTTCGGTTTGTAAATTAGTTGGTTCGCTGTTGTCTCTGCAGATCAGTGCAGTAGTACTTCACCTTAAGTGTGAAATTACCATAAATCCCTTCATTACATACTACTTATTATAACCATCTGATAAAAATTTTTCCATTTTCCAAATTATATATGTAACTGATCTTATAAATACATCAATTACTACTACCTTTTTTTTTTGTCAATTACTACTACTTTATACTTGAATATATATTTTCCAAATTATATATATAAAGCATACTTTTCCAATTATAAATTGTTAATGCATTCATTGCATGCATCATCATTGTCTCTCTCCCTCTCTTTTTGGTTTGTTCTACGTACCCAGAAGAAGAATACAATCTGGCAATACTCTACTGAAGATCATTCACACGCGCGCTATTAAAAGTTATTTGAAAGGATAAAAAGATTAGGAAAAATAAAAGCAAAAGAGAGAAAGAAAATTAAAGTATATAAAAGAATTTAAAAGAAAGAAAAAAAAAAAGAATATCTTTGGACGATTCATTACACTTCGATCTGGGTTCACATGCACACGAACGAGAGGTGTATAGAGGTGTATATATAATTATATATATAATATATTAGTAGCCTTTATTTCTACCGTACCTGAACCCCGTTCACACTGCCGGTTGAATAAACCTTCAAACTCTTACGTATGAAAGCGTCGACTACTTTGTTGGACCATGCATTGAATAGTCTCTGGCTGTGTAAAGACCGTACAAGAATCTGACCTACAATCGCCGGTCAATATTTGTTGCCAATCTCTGCACTATCCCCACCATCCCCTTAGTATACCCACAGCTCTCTCTCATTCCCCTCCCAACTCCAAAACCAAAACCAAAACCTACGGCCTCTCTCTCTCTCTCTCTCTCTCTCTCTCTCTCTCTCTCTCTCAATACAATCTTGAAAACCAGATCAACCCTACCCTACCCCCCCTCTCTCTCTCACACACATATATAAGCTTCACTTTCTCGTCTTTGCTTTGGATGAAGGATCTTCACTTTTGAGTGAGCCATGGAGAGGAACGAGGTGATAAAGATGGAAGAGACCATTGGATCTCCGTTATTTCCTGATCATATCTCAGAAGGTTATCCATTTTCGGGCATATTTGATTTCTCTGATCAAGGTCATGAAAAGAGCTCCTTAGGGTTTGTGGAGTTGTTGGGTATTCAGGACTGTAGTCCATCTTTGTTTGATTCGCCAGTACAGGCACCATCTGTGGCTCCCTCACCTCCACTTCCAGCTAAGACAGTGAAAGAGTGTTCTGAGGTCCTGAATCAGCCTGCTACCCCTAACTCATCCTCGATTTCATCCGCATCGAGTGAGGCAGTAAATGATGAACAGACTAAAGCTGTAGGCCAGGAAGCTGGAGAGCAACAAGAAAAGACCAAGAAACAGTGAGCTGTTTTCTGACTTTTGATAATTTTTTGTTTTGAAGGAACACATGTCAGAATAAATAAAATAAGGCCTTTTTTAAAAAAGAAATTTCTTTAATTGTCTTTGTTTTCCTGGATTTTATGTTAAATGATCCTTTGAAATAACAATGGAAGAGAACTGCAAGCTGCTGGGTTTTATTATATATGTAGGTGATTCTGAAATGGACGGATTTATGGATTTGGTTTTTGTGTGTTTGAGGTGCAGGTTGAAACCCAAGAAAACAAACCAGAAGAGACAGAGAGAACCGAGAGTTGCGTTCATGACAAAGAGCGAGGTTGATCACCTGGAAGATGGGTTCAGATGGAGGAAGTACGGTCAAAAGGCTGTGAAGAACAGCCCCTATCCTAGGTATATGCAGTGTTAACTTCAATGCTAAATGCCTTTAGCCTTATTTGCCCCCTCCTTTTCTGGCACTTTTCTTTGTCAAATTGATTGTTAAGATTTACTAGACCAATATAAATATGTATATATATATACACAGATATATTATGGGGTAGGCATTTTTCTTATTTTTCGTTTGTGTTTTTAGGAGTTACTATCGTTGCACTACTGCCTCCTGTAATGTGAAGAAACGTGTGGAGCGATCGTTCGCAGATCCAAGTATTGTTGTTACTACCTATGAAGGGCAGCACTCCCATCCAAGTCCAGTCATGCCTCGCCATAGCCTTGCCGGAGTTCCACCGGGTTCGGGGATCTCCGCCGGCTGTGCCGCTGCTTGCTTTGCTATGCCAATGGCAAGAACCCTATCTTACAGTCAACAACTGCGCCAACCATCCTTTATCAATACCTCCTCGCCTTTGAATTTTGCTTCAGATGGTTTAATTCTAAACCCTGGTAATAATTTACGTCGTGACATTCGGTTTTGCACCCCGGGTTCTGATTTTCTCAAAGATCATGGGCTTCTTCAAGACATTGTTCCCTCGCATATGTTGAAGGAAGAAGAGTAGAGGAGAGATTAACCAATTACTACTCTTTAATTTTATGTTGTTTTATTGATCACTGACTTTGTAGAAAAATGATATATATATATATATATATATATTGTAGATCATCATGGGAAAGCCCCGCATTCCTGGTATGCAATCTTCCTGCTGACAGGATTTGATCTTTCTTGTAGAACTCACTTCTCATTGTACATGTACACGGATGATTATCGCTGTTAACATGCGATTCTTCTTTATTCGGTACTGCAGGGACTTGTTTCTTAATTTAGTTAACTTTCTCCGTCTTTTTAGCCGGTATGTTTTCAGTGTACGTAGAGATGATAAAAGATTAAGGAAACTTGGCTGATTTCTTCTTGTATTCTTCTGACCCCTCATCTTTGTCCTATATCTTTGTTTTTATTGTTGAAGGAATGTGCATTAATTTCATTGAGCGTACAGCAGTCGAGATTTTGAGGATTTGGGTTTTTCCAGGGAATGATTAAGGTGCATGGAAGCTTTCTAAGCATTAATTCCTTTGTCTGGGAAGTGGGAATCCACAAAAATGAAAATGAAAAAATCTTCAATCTTGAGATTTTGGTGTGAGAAATTAATGTGCTGGACCTAAATATGTATGGCGGGTACAAGAGGAAAGAATGACCCAACCACAACTTTACCCATATCGAGCCTGTTGAGTTAAATGCGTCATTTATTCTTTTTTAATATCTCGTATGCCATGCGACTGTGCAATCCACTAATAATCATGGATTTGATTCATTGCACAACGGTATGGAGGGATGTGGACGATAAAAGAAAACCAGCAACAGACACACATGCGCCATGAAGGATTTTGGAGTGTGATTCTTTGCTTCAAGCGTGGAATCAGTCCTGATAGGGATATGGGAACTTCTTTTTAACTTTTAATGTAAAAAAAAATGGCTCATATGGTTTCGGAAGTGGAATGTATCCACCACCCAGGCTTTTGAGGTTGTCATTGCCGGGAACATCCATCCAGGGCTGAACCCTAGCCACTACTCCTGTGTGCATATCAATTATCGTGCCTGCTTGACGTTCTATTGTTTTCATTTCAGAAATCAGAGCATTGTCTCAACGCTAAGCCCTTTAGGAACTTGATTGCTCCGAGAAAAATATTGTAGTTTTGCTTCCCCTAAATGAATGAGCAAAATTTGAAAGACAAAAATAAAGCTCTCCCAAGTATGATTTTGTTTTGAAGTATCTTCCATTTATTGGTCCATATGAAGTTTCTTGATTGTGCTAGCTAGGTCATTAAGCCCATCCACGAATGCTCCTATTGATAACTCTTCTGGAAAACATTCAATTTCTATAAATAACATAGCCTGGGACTCAGAAAGATACTCTGTTGGGGAAGGAAAACCACCGTATCTGAAAAACAATAATTATAAGTATATAAATGTCACATAATTACTTTGAAAAAAAATTGATAAGGACAAACCCACATGAAACGAATTAATTTTTTAATAGAAAACCCCATTCTTTTTCTAAGTGACTCTATGACATTTACACACTCCACGACTATATGTACCATTACACTAATACAATAAACAGTGATACAATCTAGAATGAGGAAAAGTTGATCAATGATCAGTAAACCCTTCCCGTATAATTCCTTCAAATCAGCCTCAATGTTCTTTTCTACATGAAACCTAACGAGAGAATTAGCAGATGCAAACCCGACATTATACAATTACATTGCTTCAAGTAGCTAACTTGGTTGTTTCACAAACCCTGCGCAATGCCCAAGACGAATGTCTAGTTTATTTTATTTTAATTCTAATTTACAGGATTTATAAAGTAGATATAATGAACAATAATATACTTGCCCTCGAGAAGACTAGTAACTGAAATATGTAAAACTAGGTAAGAATAATGGGAGGCCACCTTTCTCCACCTGGACATTATATACATACATGCTTACATATATATATATAATCTCCTTGACCTAAAGGTAGCTCAAACGCCCTTTTTGCCCTACAACCAACTGCAGACATAAACACCAAAAGTTGATTATAAAGTTATCCACTGGCAGCTGTTCACATAGTTATCAATTTTCCAGGATGCATGCACAGGGAAAAGCCTTCACCAGCATTTCTGCAAAACTTTATAACTGGAAACCATGTGGCTACTATTAGATCTACTTTTGAAGCAATAACATTTGTAGTAGTTACAAACCAACAAAAGCCTTGATGATAATGAAGAAATCCAAGATTAGTTCGGTCTCAAACCAAGTAGACATAAATCATGGGCATGTTACCTCTTAAGCACAGGTTGGACGGATAATGGGGTTAGATTCTGACTGTAGTTGTTGCATGTGATTCAGTTCCTGCAAAATTACAATGGACTGAAATAAATTTTGTACCCTCCTCCCGGTCAAACATAGAAAGTATATAAAAATGGCCCTGATATCTAATTTCCTAAACAGAGGTGCCGTCCAATTGTCTGGCGGCTATTTGGAAACTGTAACTGATATCTATAACATGCTAGAGAAGTTACATGGATTTGCCAAGTAAAAATGTGTTTCTATGATGAGAAAGAAAGGAACCTATTGTCTTACAGCACAGATTGGAAAATCTATCCTCTACATTTAAGGGTTTTTTTTTGGCAAAATAAGAGCTCTCGTTTCCAGACCAGACTTGCAAATTTCAGCATTGGACAACACATCAGAGAATCTGTTACCAAACCAGAGAAATGTACTGTTTGGAGAGGCTATGGTTCCCCTAAGGACATTAAACAAGAGGCAGGAATCCGGTACATGAAAAGTGTGATCCAAGAGCTCTAGCCTAGTAAGCCAACCTTCACCATGGGACCAACCGTATTCTATGACATGGCTAAATTTTCAAGAAGCTTGAAGTTGTATCATATGCCAATGGAGTGCTTTCAAAATCTATCAAAATTGCCGAGATATGCAGCAGGGGGTACAATTATTGTCAATCTATATCTAAGTAACTCTCTTCAAAACCAAACACAAATCTGGGGAAAAAAAAGTGAAAAAAAAAAAACAAGAAAAAACTAATGCCAAGTGTCAGTGGTAAGAAAGGATTTAGGAGTTTTGTGATGAAGGAAATGTGACAGCAGCTGCACCCGTTCTGTTTGAACAATTCGCTCGGAAGAAAGAACTGGCAATGGAGACTGAAGCTGACGGCTAGGATTTTGCTGGCTTTGCTGCTTCTGTAACTGAAGCTCATATGAGGTATACTCCCCAGGCTTCTCCCACTGAAAAGCAAACTCATAGTCTCATTTTCTCAACTTTTTAAAGCATCAAAAATAAACATAAAATGCAAGAACGATGACTCAATACAGCATATTTACCCTGCTCTCATAAGTAACACAATTATAATAATACTTGTATCCATCAGGGCAGGTATGTTCACTCCAGTCACACTCTAAAGAAGCCACTATCTGGGGACTTAAAGGTACAGCTGGTGAGCTAGTGCTAGCAAGTATTGAAGGATTGCTTCCAGCTCGTGGAGACTGTAGAAAAAACAATGAGAAAATTATGCTACAGTTGCCAAAATCACAGAGACAAGGGTGACCGTATGATATGAAGTCGAATGAGTCCATCATCTACTGTTAGCCAGGTATCATGATAAAACATCTACGAAACACCAACTGTGTTGTATGTGTTCAGGGCTTTCTTTTCCACCAAAGGTTGATCACACCTACAAGATATCAACTATGCCAAAACTTAGCACCAATGAAACAATACAAAGCCTCCAAATAATGACCATCACCATTCAAGGTTAAAGCCATGCTTGGGACTCCACCACACATGCTTGAGAGTTATTATTTGCTGAGGTAAGCAAATATTTCAATAAAGACTCGTGTGTCTTTGTAATTTGTCTTTGTCAACGATGCTATGAGAGGATGCTCATGCCAATACTTCCAATCACTCCAATCTCCTCAATGACCAACAGATAAGTTACTCCATACAAGTTGCCAATCAGTATCATTGTAGTACCTGCTGACTAGTCACTTGCAAACTCAGCTTCTGTTCAACTTTATCAGTTTGATGAGACTTCCTCTGCACCTCAGAGATGGCCAGTTGAGATGATTGTGAACTTGTCTGTGGTGTTCGCGTTTGTTGTAAAGACATCTGAGACAACTCTGCAGTTGATTGTTGGAGGGAAGGAAATGGTTGTTGCATGACTGGTTCTTGGTTTATCATTTGCGGAACAGCTTGAGGTAATGAATTTGTGGGATTTGGTTGGATAGGAAATGAAGCATTAGGCAAAATACAACCTCCATCCCCAACATTTGGTCCTAGCCTGCCAACAGATAACCACAGAAAATGGGAAAAAAACACACTCATTTCAGTACATTTTGATATGAATAACTAAATAAGAGTAAAGCACATGTACCTAGCAAATGGTCCTTTTGAAAAGGAAGTAAAATTTGCGGTTGCAAACCCATGATTGCCCCTGGAGAGAGAGAGAGTCAACAAACAAACGGTAATACTGGTTAACATGGTGTAATAAAGAAGATATAATAGCGTGGATCAGGAATTGCTAGGTTGGACAGCATTTCACGTTTACCGAACCAAAGAAACCAAGTCCTATGTATAAATTTTAACAAGTAATTCTAACTTAATTATAATCTATTTGTCACACACACAGCATGGATTAACATCTCAACAAGAAAGTCAAAGGAAGCAAAAACCTTGGTTCTCCAGTCCTAGGTTTCTTAGGATCCGCAAAACGAACAATCAATGGCTGATCACAACCCTAAAAACATAAACAGAGGAAAAACGAATATATAGAAAGCCTTTAAAAGTGCAATAATGAAATCAGAGAAGTGATGCATATCAAAGTAAATATATAAGCTTTACCCTCATCACGAAGGTTCCATTTAATGCTTTGATTGCTGCCAATGCCATATCCCTATGAGAAAATTTAACGAATCCACTTCCTTGCAAAACAGCACAAGCATCCATTCAAGTTATCAATTGATAGTGCAACTGGATACAAGATTCAAATACAAATTTATAAAATGTGCCGTGGCAGTAAAAGACCAATAAGTTGATAGTGCATCATCAGTGCTTAATATTTATGAGATGAGGTTTGGAAATAAAATTTTATGTGCCATCCAGGCAGCTCAAAGAGCTGGTTTTTCTAAAGCAAAAGTTTGATAGAGAACAGTTAGGGGGTACAACCTGCATAGAGATGATGTGCACAAAGGACACAAACCCCATAAGAGCCAGCAAGCTTTAAATGAAACTACTAGGAAAATGATCCATCCATTATTGCACTTTACCTTTTTTGTTTCTACCTTGAAGTAATTGTTGTGTACAATTTGGAAAGAACATAGGATTGGACATATGATTGCCATGGTGGTTTTATGGGGTCGATGAGGTGCTGAAGATGGTGGAGATGGTGGTCCAGAGCAAAAATTATATATCGACATGTCCAGTCCAAAATGCTAAATTTAATACCACTGAATATGAAAAAACACAGGATTGGACATGTGAATATGGTGGTTGAATGAGGTCAATTAGAGTGCTGGTGATCCTTAAGTGAAACCTAATACAATGAGGTAGAAATGGTGGCCCAGAGTAAAATTTACCTACCAACGGCAACATGTCCAGTCCAAAATTCTATATTTCACCATTAGATATGAAAGGCATACTACAGGGTAGATCAAGAACACACCACGACTTTGCTTCAATTCATCGCGCATGATGAAGATATCTTCAACAAGACCATAGGGGGAAAATATCTGACAGAGAAAACATTCATATAAAACTCGTACACCAATAAGGTAACATAGAGACCAATAACTGCAGTTGAATTTGAAAATGAAAATAAGAATGCCTTCCACAAAGTCATGTGAACAACAACAAAGGCTGCACACATGAAGGAGCGCACAAAGACACATTTTTATGGCACACTGCCAAAGTAGGCATTTGATGCAATGACATTTCAATCTAAATTGATTTTCTGTCCATGCACATTCAACCATATGCACCATGTATTTTTTTTTTTTTTTTTGGATAGGTAATCATAGAAATGTTTTTAATAGAAAAAGACAAAACCCAAGTACACAGGTAGTATACATGAGAAACATATAGCTAAGGTTTACAATCAAAAGAAGGTCATAAACATTCAGACCATTACAAACAAAGATTCCCATCCCTAAAAGCAATGACTTAAAGAAGAAAAGTTCTAATTCCTCCGTTGTTTTCTAACGAACTTCAAAGCTTCTTGCACTTCTTTCCTTCCAGATACACCAACACATATAAATAGGAACTTTATGCCAAATGGCCACCACCTATGAGTTCTCCTGAATACCTTGCCAACTTGCGAGGAAGTCCACTAATCGAAGAGGCATGGCTTATGACAAACCGAGTCTCATGAAAAAATAATCCTACATGACCCTGACCACCTCACAATTTAGAAGCAAATGATCTACTGATTCTCCATGCTTCTTACACATACAACATTAATCTAACAATTACCTAGTGCTTCCTCAGATTATCTGTACTCAGAATCTTGTCCAAACAAATTTTTTAAAAAAAAAAAGCTTTTGAAGGAGCTTTTGTCTGTCGTATACTCTTCTACAGGAACATAATTAATCCAAGATTCGTTAGAGCTTGATAAAATGATCTAACAGTGAAGTTTCCTTTCTTAGAATGACTCTAGTGCATCTTATCCCTAGTGCCCCCTTGCATACTTACTAAATACAATGTTGTGAAAAACTCAAAAATAATCTCCATCTCCCAATCTTGGGCTGCCTTAATGAAATTAATATTCCATTGAGGGCGGCTATTTGAAAGGGGACCAAAATTTCGACAATTGTTGCATCATTTTCTCATGCGAGCTTGAAAAAAGCAAGAAATGTATCTTGAAGACTATGGTCACCACACCAATTATCATACCAAAATCTTACGCAAGAACTATCACCCACCACAATATGTTCATGTCCTCAAAAGGTCTCCCAATGTCCCGTTATATATTTCCATAACCCTATTCCATATGTGCCTCTTACCTCATTCGAGTGCCAACCTCTCCAAACCTCTTCAAATTTTGAGTCCATGACCGACTTCCATATAGCATCACTTTCGAGTTGGTACCTCCACAACCATTCATCCAATAGAGCTTGATTGATTTTTATCAAGTGGAGAATCCCCAAACCTCCCACAAAAACAGAAGTACAAACCATTGAGCAATTAACCAGATGAAAGTTGAACTCATATACCAAATCCACCCCAGAGGAAGTCCCTTTGCAACTTCTCAATGTGGTTAGCCACCTTTGAAGCGGGAACAAAGACAAAAAAAAAATGGGTAAGTTTGAAAGACTGCTTTTGATCAAAGTCAACCTGTCACCTTTCGACAAATATAACCTCTTCCAAGAAGCCAATCTGCGTTCCACCCTTTCGACTATGCCATTCCAAATCTATCAGATTTAAAGGAGGCACCCAACGGTAAGCCAAGATACTTCAAAGGCAATGAAGATACCTTGTATCCCAAGAGTGTAGCTAAAGACTTCACTTCATGGACCACCCTCACTGACACTAATTCAGACTTTGAAAGGTCAATTCTCAAGATTGATGCAGCTTCAAAGCAAAGGAATAGCTCCCTCAAGGCTTGAATGTGTCCAAGATGTGCACCGCAAAAAGTGAGCGTCATCAAAAAATCATAAAGACCCTCAATCATCTTACTTAGAGCTTCCATAATGAATAAAAAAAATAGAGGAGAAAGAGGATCCCCATGTCTCAAGCCATGAAAGAAGTTGAAGAAACTCACCAGCGATCCATTCACAAAGATAGAGAATCTCACTGAAGACAAGCAAAATTCTACCTATTTCTGCCATTTTTTCCCAAAACCACATCTTGCAAGAAGATAATTGACGTGATCATAAGCTTTCTCCATATCCAGTTTACAAAGCAACCCAAGCTCTCCAAACTTTAATTGTCCATCCAAAACTTCATTTGCAATGAGGACAGAATCAAGAATTTGTTTACATTTTACAAATGTATTTTGCAGCTTTGAAATTAGCTTTTCCACCACCAAACTCAATCTATTCCCAAGCACTTTGGAGAGAATCTTATACACCACATTCACAAGACTAATGGGGCGATAATCTCTAATGTAGACCCCGTCTTTTTTGGGAATGACTACGAGAAAAGTAGAATTAAGACTCTTTTGCAATCTCGCATAGTATAAAAATATGAAAGACTTGCATAAGCTCTTCCTTAATCACCTCCCAACAAGTATGAAAGAATCCCATTGGAGATCCGTCTAGTCCCGGAGCCTTATCGCCAGCCATACCTCTGATTACTTTGCAGACTTCCTCCTTTGCAAACGGCCACTCTAGCCATCCTACACCAAGCTGATCTATTGTTGTAAAAGTTGAACCGTCCACTTTTGGTCCTAAATTGTGTTCTTCAGATTACAGATATAGATAATACTGCTCAATATTTTTTTGATTATTGTATGTTCTGAAGAAACTGTCGCATCTACCATCAATGTATTAATAGTGTTGTTCCTCCTATGAGAGTTAGCCACCCTAGAAAAGAATTTCGTGCACCTATCCCCCTCTCCTTAAGCCATAGTGCCCTTAATTTTTGTCTCCATGAAAACTCATTCGTCAGAGTTACTCTTTCAAGTAGCAACGACCTTACTCTTGTGAATTTTTTCAGATTCACAAAGTGTTCTAGCTTCCTCCTCACCTTTAGACCATGTAGATCCTCAACAAGAAAGCACCTCTGTTGAAGTACATTGACAAAAAAATTGTTCATTTCATTGCTTCAAGTCCTGTTTCAGCACTTTCAACTTTTTGCCATTATGAAAGTTGAAAGCATTCCGCCATAGTCTAACCATGTCTACAAAACCCTCAGTTTTAAGACACATATTCTCAAATTTAAAATACTTTCTACCCCCTTGGATGCCTCTGCAGTCTAAAATTATGGGGAAGTGATCAAAACATAAACGGGGTAATTTTCTTTGAGCAACATCCGGATGGTGACTCCCAATCAAGAGTTAATAAAAATCTGTCAATCCTCGACCAAGATAGGAATTCTCGATTGTTGGACCAAGTGAACGTGCCTCCTGATAGTGGAATATCCATAAGCTCCTGTTCTAAGATGAAGTCAAAAAAATCCCTTATGGCAGGAGTGATGTGGGATACACCCAACCTCTCGCTTGAATATCGAGTTATGTTCAAATCACCCCTAATATAACTCCCACCAATTAAGAAGTCCCGCCAATTCTTCCCACATAGCCTTTTCTACGTATCAAAACTTGGGCCATAAACTCCAGCGAATACCCATTTAAAGTTGTCTTCAAGATTCACAAAGGAGCATGCTATGGTGAATTTACCCACACATTCCTCCACTCTTTCCACCACCCTTCATCAAACATAATTAGGACTCCCCTAGATGCACCTTTTGATGGCAGGTAAGACCACCCGACGTGTTACCCTCTCCATAAGCTGCAAATTAGTTGGCTTATAGTAGTTTCCAAGTTCGTCTCCTATAAACAAATAATATTTCCCTTCCATTGTCGAAGTAAATTTCTCACTTGGAGCCCCTTATTAAGTTCATGCAGCCCCCTCACATTCCATGAAATTATTTTTGGCTTCATGGAACAACCATCTTACCCCTCCCCTTGCCACACTTCCCGATTGGAGCCCTTCTTCCACCATCATCTTTCATTGCCCACAAAAACCCTCGAGTTCTCTGTCCTTCTTCTCAACCAAGTTAAGGGATAGCTCAAATTTAGATTCAGAATGCCTGGCCTCAATGGCAGTAAGTAACGCCATAAATTCAACTTCAAATCCCTCATATGTAATCCTTACAACATGTTTAATATCCAATACTTTCTGGATAACCCAATTGGACGCTTTTGGATGAAATGAGTTAAGAGAGAGAGTTTGTAACACCATCTTCCCGTAGGATAGAGATATTACTAACATTCATAGCATAATGTTATTTGTTGCTGAGGTATGCAAAGAACTATAACATTTCAATGAATATGGATCATACCTCCTCAATTTCTTTTGCCGAAGCAACTTTGTTCAAGCAACCAACGTATAACTTGTCCACTACCCCTATCATAAGAAAACGTAACAAAAAATCAGCAAATAAACAAAAAAGAAAATGTAAGAATATTTGTGTAGCTATTGATAAAAAGAAAAGGCAGACAGTTCTTTTGTTTGAACATCATAGGTCCACAAGTGAAAAACCAAAAGCATTGTGCAAGAACAAAGCCAATACAGCTGCGTAGGCACCATATGTACTTAGATAAATATCAAAAAACATACTTTTTATATAGGTAAAATAAAACAATATTAAAACAAGTAATAGGCAAAGCCTAGCATACAAGAAGTATACAAATGAGAGCGCCTGGAAAAGCAAAGGAAGCCTTAAAATAACATTATATTTATCACTTCTCTATGGAAACGTGCAGAGCTATAAAAGCTGTATGCTGCACTACTAAAGACAATCATTTTAGAGATGCAACATTTTTCCTTATGTATAAATGCTTTTTTTATACTTTTGATAAGTAAAAATTATATATATCCCAAGAGAAGTAACCAAATATACTGGATGTATACAAGAAAACACCTAACCCATACTAGAGAGCTCCTAATGACCTAAAAAAACCATGAAAAACTACCCAAAATACATCAAGTCCGAGTTGGAATAAAACACACCTCCTCAACCCCAACTCATTGTTTCCCATAGACTAATACTCCACCCAAAACACTCTCTACGAAAACATTATCATAATGTCCTCCCTTTAGTCTTCCCTCGACTTAAGTCACCATCCAAAATGTCGTAGTTAATGCCCTAAGAATGACACTTCAACTCCCTGCTCTTCTTAAAGCTGGATTTGGTGTCGCCGAGTGGTTCGCCTCAATTGCAGTGAGTAGTGCTTTAGATTGATCTTCACATCTTCCATATGAGAGTCCCACAATATGCTGAATCTCATTAACCTTTTGCAAAACCGAATCTGAAGATGATCCGGCTATATTGTTTAAAGGAGGAAGAGATACTAGGGGAGAACATCTTGCCCCAACATGGTACCCAACGAAACATCGGGTCCTAAGCAACCATCCTCAAAAGGCACCAACGACAAACCCTTATTCAAATCTCGTGCCTTCTCAACAACTCCATTGGTACTCTCCATTGGAGATTCTGGGATGGGAGCAAGTCCCTTCACCTCTAATGACCATGTATGAGCAACTTTGACAAACGCTACATCTCCTTCGACGTCAGTGTTACACCATTATCTTTCAACACTAATGTGGGAGCCATAGTTTCTTCAGGGCTGACCAAGGGTTTAACACTGACTATCTGTCATTCCGGTATCACCTGTGGTGAGAGACATTCCATTATGGGTGTCTCCACACCAATACCCGACATAGAACCCCTTTCAAATAACCCGATTTTCCTTTTGACCCGCCACACTTTCTTGGATATGGTTATAGGGATAGAGCCGAATCCAATCTTCCATTTTCCTTTATCTAGGCTTAAAGGACTCAGGCCCATCTTAGGCTCATTTACAACCTTGTTGCCTCTAGCTGAAAGCGAGTCTATTTTTGTAGACAAGAAAGAGACCATGGCCTTCAACTCAATAAGCTGGGTTTTCATCTCCATTAATGTTTTGTGCATCACATCAAGCTGGTCCTGAGCTTGCATGATCTTCAGACCACTTACACAGTTCCCCTCACTCTGAGTCGCCGAAGACTGACCCGTCTTCAAAACTGCCGCATATGATTGCCTCGTCGCTGTGGTTGTGCTTGGGTCTTTTTGTTTAAACTCCAACATATCCGCAACTCTACGTAATTCAACGACAAACTTCTCCCAACCCTGACCTTCATACTCTTCAAGAATGGCTACAACACTCCGTTGACCTCCTCCACCATGTTCAATGATAGTTAGAGACCAACCATGAACATTAGAGCATCGGCGAACCACGAATGTTCTGCTCCCTTCGTGCAAATGTTTTGAGAATTCCAAATTTTTCCCTACCTTCAGTTCTACTTCCCCTGAGGCCACCAACCATCCTATACCACTATAACCCATAGTTAGAGACCTCCAAACCCGTCTGCTCCTCTCCACAATTTTCATTGAAGACCTCCATGCTTCTAGTAAAAACTCAAAAGCCTTTGATTTTACCCAAAATCGCACCACCTGCCCCATGTTAATTTCCTAAACGTTTATAAGCTTTTAAAAATAAATATTCCTTCTATAATTGCAGCCCTATCAATATCAGGTCAGTCCAGATCAGCAGGAACTCTGCAAATAAGCTTGTTAGGAATCCAAATCTCTTTTAGACTATGCATCTTAAAAATATAGTAATATACTTTGACCTATTAAATTTCTACACAACATAAACACAGATCAATCATGACTAACATCCATACCTCAAGAAATTAATAAGTGTCTGGTTGAGCTTCATGACATCTTAGCTTCCATTTCCAATTAGGCATAGAGGTTAATGTACTTATCTAAGAAAGATAATGGTTTTATCACTTAAGGTTCATTTGTATAATACATCCCTTTAGCTATTCAGAAGAAATATTGTTTAACAGTCTTTATGCATCTATTATTGACAAAAGGATATCCAAATGGTATGTGGCAAAATGTTGACTCTAAATTCTAAAATCTTTGTTGGGGACTTGATGCAGGGGAAAACCTGAATAAAAGTGGAAAGACATGATTCAGAGAAAATGCACAGAGAGAGTTATTTTAAATAGAACATTACCGAGACGTTCTCGTTCCCTATCGGCATATTTGACTAAGAGGGGCTCCATCTCCTAGGAAAGCAAATATGTAAGACAAATATGCAAATGTCAATTGACAAAAGCAGTAAAAGCCTTCATAAACTCTTACTAGAAGCTGGAGTACTCACCCCAGCAAAAGTATATTGATGGTTTAAAGCTCTAATCGCCCCTTCAGCTTCATCTATAGTTGCATACTTCACAAAACAACTTCCTGTAAAAGTAAATTATGTTCATTAGATCATTTTCTTCATGCTTGATGTGCTTTTTTCCATAAATTACAATTATATTTCACATGATAGAAGCAAAACATTTATTCTCTCAATCTCATTCTTGTAGCCTAGCTCTATCGGCTATCTATTAATTTACATAATTTATGCTATGAACAATTCAGAGTTAAAACCCATCCAATTTGAAAAGTTTTTTTTTCTATATGTAATAAGAATTTCATAAGTGCCAAAAGCAGAATCCAAGTACACTGAGATTGTACAAGAAACTCACCTAGCTAAAAACAGAAAAAGCAAAAGATACAAGAAAATAATGAAAACTAAGGCCTTGTTTGTTTTCCCAACCCATCTCATATCATCTCAATTTCATCATTACACTTTTTCAAATTCGTATACAAAATAAAATAAAATAAACAATTCACTTTTTTTAAATTTCAACACAACTTTTTCAAATTCCAAAAACAAAACTAAGATTAAAAAAATATATTACAACAATATTTTATTCTTTTTTTAATTTTTATCTCATATCATCTTATCTCATCTCATCTCTTCTCTAAAAACAAACAAGGCCTAAGTCCATCAGAGGAAAGCTTTGAAAAACAAAGCCTTGATATTCTCCATTGTCCATTCATGGTCCTAGAAGTTTATGTCATTCATTGCCTTCCAAATACAGCAAAAAAAAAGTATATGGAATTGTATACATCTTGTATACTTGGGCTATCCCTATTCATATCAATATACTCGTTTACTTATCAAAAAAAAAAAGAACTATATGGAAATCATTTTCCAGACTGCAAAAGTTTGTGGGCTACCACCTAATCCTCGCTATGAATGAAAAAGATTTAACTATGCTCCTAGGCATGATCAAAGCCAAACAACCTTTCAAATTCAATAGAGACAAAATCGAATCGAATCAAACCCAATAATACACATAAAACATAGTTATATAATTGTTAAAATATCATCATTAATGAACTCAAATGTCAGTAATAATCATCCAAGAATTGCACATGGCTGATCATCTGACAAGAATACTGTACTTTGAGAATTGACTGTCTGCAATAAATTAACTTCTAGGTGAGAGCATTCATGCACGACAGAACAATCTATCTACCTTATGAAAATCTGATTGCAAGTCCTGAGGTCCTCTTTAACATTGTTAATAGTAAACCATGGTAAATAAATGATAGTGTGAATAAATAAAAACATTGGCAGATTGATACCATGGAGAGCCATTCAGAGGGCCAGAAATGGGATAATAATATGGATTAAAAATCTCCATTCATAACAATAACATCACAATACCTTGTTGTTGACCTGTTCTCTTATCCTTTAATATAACAACTTCAACTACATTTCCATGTTCTTCAAAGACGGGTCGAAGCTGATGTAAAGAACCAACAGTGTTAAAATATCATACTTATGAGAAGCAGGGAAAAAATAGTAGCAATCTCAAAAGAAGAAAATTTAATGAAAAAGTCTCGTTGGTTGCACATTATAGCCGGGGGGAGGAGATGTTCGATTTTTCCAGCTCAGAATGCCTCATATAACTATAGTGGATAATCCTCATGACCTCCCTTTGTGGGCAAAGACAATGATTTCTTTATATTCCAGAATTCAGACTGGGAATTGAT
Source organism: Platycarya strobilacea (assembly GCA_036898215.1). Lineage (NCBI taxonomy): Eukaryota > Viridiplantae > Streptophyta > Magnoliopsida > Fagales > Juglandaceae > Platycarya > Platycarya strobilacea. The sequence goes on along the minus strand of CM072555.1, from coordinate 18,323,148 downwards.
ATATTTTGGTGCGTGTTTATGTGAGAATATGTGTCAGGTCAGATATTTTTATGGCAAGCAATGCAGATACGTTTTTGCTTCAAGGGAAACAATAACTTACAACAGCTTCAGTTGCTGTTCTCGGAACTGGTACAACATAAAGTTTTACATGACCAACACCATCCACTTGATCTGAAAAGGGAGAAAAGAAACAACGAAAGATAAAACTTCCGACATTTCAAAGCAATCGGAAAATATTAACATGGTTTTCACGTGAAACCACCAAAAAAAAAAATATACAAACCAAAAAATGCAGTAAGTTTTTTTCATAATAAAAAGCGTAGATTATGAATTCTCTAATATCATTAGCGCAGATTACGAATACAAGAAAGGTTGAAAGCCAAGTAACTGGAAACACATTCTGCTAATATGTAACAGCAAGTTGCGAGTGAAGCCAAGCAATAAAATGCTTGCGAATTCATATTAAATAAAGTGAAGTCCGCTGGCATTACCTTTCTGAGTGACGGGAGGAATATACCAGACTTGTACAGTCAAAATAAGTAAAAGAACTCAGCTAGAGCCTTACAACGAGAAATAAAATGGGTTAAAAATGAGTAAAAGAAGTAAACATAAATCTCTTTTTTTAGTTCTTTTAAAAAATACTAAGATCACGACCAATTACTTCTATTTAACTCAGTTAATTGAAACTTTTTTGTTTCCATCAACCAAACAGAAAGTTAAACACAAACCTGGGGAAGCTCCTCGAGCTGATTGGTGCCGCCACCTTTTGCGACCAAAATAACCAGAACCAGAACCATATCCCGCACCGTCACCAACGCCAACGCCACCAGCGCCACCATTTGGGGGAAATCCTCCAGATACAAACAAATCGTTTGGTTCAGCGATCACGTGGGGATGGTGGTTGTAGCTGTGGTCGGGGTGCTGGTGGTGATGGTAGTCGGGCTGGTAGTTGTTGTGGTGGTGTTGGTGATAGTTGGGGTTGTTGAAGTGCTGGTCATGGTGATTGGGATGGTAGTTAGGATTGTTAAAATGCTGGTCGTGGTGATTGTGGTGTTCGGAGTGGTGGTTAAGGGGGTGGTAGTGGGGCTCTTGGTGGGTATTAAAACGTTCTCCTCTGTGCTTCTCCAGCTTCGCTGACTGCAATTCCTAAGGGAAACCCTAACCCTAGAATTCGACTAAATCAGAAGACAATGAAGACGAAGATAAAAACTAGCGTTCGCTCGGGACAAAACCGCCGGTGGTGAAATGATGTAATTATATTAAATTTGGTAAAATAATATTAATGTAATAATTACAATATTCAAATTACTATAAAACCATAGGCAATAAGTGTATTAAAATGGTTTGTTATTATTTATTTATTTATTTATTTTTAAATAGAAAACCTTACTTTCATTCAAAATAGAAAATGAAGAAGAGATTACAAATCTCGTTGGTATACCAATTCTATCTCCTTTTTAATTAGCAAAATTGTTGATTTTGCTAAACAATGGGCTTCTATATTTCCATTTCTTTTTATAAATAAAGTTAGCTAATTCATATGAAATAACAATATTTTTATATATCGAATAAACAGACTTATAGAATTCATCTTATTGCATGAACTATTCAATTCTTTTATCACCTGAAAGTTGTCCTCTTCAATAATCACCAAGGCAACATTGAGCTCCTTTGCAAGAATAGTAGCTTCTCTAGCACCCAATGTTTTCTACTAATAATGAATCCATTAGGGAAATCTTTGAGACTTTCTTAGTGGCAATGATTCTATTTTGATCCCTCACAATTAAACCAATCCCAATTTTATCTTAATTGTTACATAGATTAGCATCCCAATTATCTTAATTGTACCTTCTAGAGGAGGCAACCAGGAGGATCTCATTTCTATGCATTCATGCCTATCTTGTCAATTGACAACTTGTGTATCTTTAGAATCTAGAAGTCCATGAATAGCTAATTGAATCACTTGGTTTGGATGGATGAAAATATCTTCAAAATTGAGTTTATTCCTTCTGTTTTAGGTAGCTTGGACAATAACTGAAATTCCTTCACAACATTGGTATTGCAGGTTAAGCTCAATCCTTCAAATAAATCTTTGAAGTTGCCCAACATGTCAGATCTTTTTTGAAGACTATTTGGACCTCTACATCACACATCACTAGTTGAAGGGCAAGACAAAAGGATGTGTGGCATTGTTTCTATTTCTCTTCTGCAAATGGAGCATAGAGATTTTCCTTTCATATAAATTTAGACTCGTGGGAAGAGCCTCATAACAAGCATGACATAGGAAAATTTTTGTAGTATGTGGGATTTTTAGTTTCCAGATATTGGCCCAAACAGATCCTTTCTAAAGAGAAGAAGATGGCTGCCCTTTTCTTAATTCCATCAACTCTATTTGTTTATGAGAAGTGCTTTTAATTGAAAATTGGCTATCTTTATTTCCAATCCATATTAATCTACTTTTAGTACCCCGCCTACTTAAGGAGATTCTTGAAATTGACCTTCTATATTCCTCTCGAAAAATAGCTTGTAACCTGGTCATATTTCATTGTTTAGTATCATTGTCTATCAATTCATTTACCTTAGCTTAAGCATTCAAGATTTGGACAGGGGATTGAACTTTAAGACTAGAAGGTTTAGGAAGCTATCTATCTTGCCATATTATGATATCATTACCGTTACCCACTCTTCACATTGACCTTTCTATTATTAAATCTCTGGCTGCACAAAAGTTTTTCCAAATCATAAAAGGTCTTGCACTTATTTTTGCATTTAAAAAATCGGCCTGGGAAAAATATTTTAATTTCAGGATTTGAGCTACCATTGAATCTTGGTTTTGAATAAGTGTCCACCCTTGCATGACTAATAAAACTAAGTTAAAACTCTCAAAATCCCTATAAAACCAAGACTCGCCCTCCTTTTTGGCCTTACTCATTTGTTTCCAAACTATCCAATGAATTTTTCTTTCTTTATCCATGAAATTCTACTAGAAATTACTCGTGAGTCTATTCATCTCATGCACCAAGGAATTTGGAAGGTTAAAAACTCTCATGGTGTAGATTGGTAATGATTGCACTACTACCTTAAGCAAAATTTATTTTCCAGTTTGGGACAAAAATTTAGTCTTCCAAATGCTCATCCTTCCTCTAATCCTGTCCAAGATATTTTTAAAAGTTTTATACTTTGATCTACCAACCAAAGTTAGTAGACCCAGGTAGTTTTCAAAATATTTATTTGTCTAAATCCTGCAATGTTAGAGATATACTCCATAGTCTTCCTTTTAGTATTGGGGTTGAATAAAATGACAGTTTTAGATTTATTAATTTTTTGACCCGAAGCATCATCATAGAGGGTCAAAATTTCATTTATAAAATCTCATTCTCTAGCTGAAGCCCGGTAAAGTAAAAGGCAATTATCGACAAAAAATAAATAGCTCACTTTTAACCTTCCTCTACCAATACTGAAACCCTGAATAAGCTTCTCAACTTTTCTAATCATTGAGCTTAGGACCTCAGCAACAAAAAAAAATAAGTAAGGGAATATAAGATCGTCCTATCTAATCCCCCTATAAGGAAAATTAGGTTGTTGAGGTTTGCCATTTATGATTAGTAAATAAGAAGTGGTGGAGACACAATTCATGACCAACTATATCCAAGAAGTGTTAAAATCCAATTTTTCTAAAACTTTCTTTAAAAATATCCACTACACTCTATCATAAGTTTTACTTATATCAAGTTTGATTATCATATGACCTTGTTTGCTTCTTTTTCTAGTTGTCATGGAGTGAAGGGCCTCAAAAGCAATGATAACATTATCTCGAATCATTTTACCAAGCACAAAAGCACAATGAGATTCTAAAATAATAAAGGGCAACATGTGTTTTAGACGATTAGTGATTACGCCTAAAGAATAATGCGATCGTTGTAATATAGTTTTGAGATTTCGATTCCATAAAGAGATAGAATAACAGAAATGACAATAAAACTAAAGGAAAATATTGACTGATTACTGAAAAAATAAAAATTAATTTTAAATGAAATTTAAAATGAAACAAAATTATTAATGAGAAGATATTCAAATATGACGAACAGTAGAGCGTAGGAAATTCCTTGCGTATATCCGATATTTAAATTTATTCTTAATTCATTGATAAGTCAATTGAAAACTTAATTCTAAAATTCTTAATCGGAAGATATAATATGAATAACCAAAATTAAACTAAAAGTAACTATTTGAAAAATCATTCATCGCATTTAAATTATATAAATTGTTATCATTATTGAGAAAATCCAATGATAACAATATACTCTGAAAGTAATATTGCAGTAGAGAATCAAATCAATATAAACAATCAATTGATCCATACATAATCATAGAACTAATCAATTCAATGAAAAAAGTATGACTGAATCCATAAACGAAATAATTTATATGATTATTCGAAGAAGAAAACATCACAAATAAATTGAAAATGATAAAACAAAAGAGTTTTAATAACTAAATATCAAATACATAAATCAAAAATAAGTTACAAAAACTATCATACACAAGTTCATCACTAACCCTACTTGAAAATTTAGGCCTGATTTGCTTTGAGACACAAGATTAAAAACTCCAAACTCTCCTCAAACTCATCATTACACTTTTTAAATTCTCATACAAAATATAATAAAAAATTTAACTTTTTTCAAATTCCAAGACTACATTTTCAAATTCCAAAATAAAACTAATATTAAAAGAATTTATTACAATAATATTACAATAATATTTTATTCTTTTTTTAACTTTTATCTTATCTCATCTCATATCATCTCTGAAAACAAACAGGACCTTAGTTATCTATACACATGATGAAAACTAAATTCTTAAGAGAAAAAATACAAAACACTCTGGTATTCTCCTCTCTCTCTCTCTCTCTCCATTCTTTTCTTCTAATTTTTGGTGTCCTTCATCTTCTCTATTGCTCTCTACTTATAAAGTTGTTGTGCCCCACTTTGGTCATTTTTCCATTTGAATTGTCTTGTCCCACTTTGCATGCTTAATCAACTTGTGGCTGAAATGATCCATGCATTGAATGACTTGATCGGCTGAAATGAGGTGTATGCAGCTGTGTTTCGATTTCTTCAATGAATTTATCCTTGAATAAACTTGGATTGCCAAGTGGAGCCTATCATTTAATAGTTGTCGTGTGCTAGCTTCAATTTTAGAAATGTAGATATTCATGAATGTGTGGCTTCCATTTGAATCAATTGGGTTTCAATTTCTTCTTCAATTAAATTCCTTTTGTTGCTCATCGGAATCTCAAAGTGTTGTGTCTCATATGCATCTTATTTATTTCCCAATTCTTGGTCAAAACTTGTGACTGAAGGAAGCTTGTGAGATCCAAAACTTGTCTTGCATGAGTTCAAGTGAGTTGGCATGTAAGTGGACGCAAGTTGGCGCCAGTTTTATTTAAGCCAAGTGTGGTGGCTGCTTTGCTTCAATCCTTCATGACGCTATCAAATAAAATCCAAATGTAAAAGTCAAATAGTAAAAGTGGGAGCACATTAATTAAGTAGGAGACAAGATTATATCTCATGGGGCCCTCCATGGTTTAAGACTTTGTAAGTAAGAGTCGAGATTAAATGCATGTTGATTTTACAAAATGAATTGTCGTGTGAGATCTCCTATGTGTAAGCATGCATAGGCCCATGATAATTAAATAAAATCTCAACATGTCTTGCAAATTGTAAGTCATTTCTTATTTGCCAATATTATCAAAAAAATTGAGATATAAAATATTATAAAATCATGCTTAAATCTATCTCAATATGAATGGAAACTAAATTCAATAATATAAGTTCTAATCCATTCTTTATATTCATATTTTAGTATTTTAATCCGACAATAGAATATTTTAAATGCACTTTTGTGCACTCATCAATTAGTAATAGCTTTTGACACAGTTTTATAGATAACATTACACAATGAGATAGACCTGGAGTCAAAGATAATTTTGGACTTCTTTATCTTAGGGAGCAACACAGTAAAGTCTCATTAATGGCCCCAACATTACCACCATGGTTAAAAATATAAGCAACAATTCTACTAATATCTTTATCCTATGTCCTAGTGTTTTTAGTAAAAAATGGGAGAAAATCCATCCGGGCCTGGAGAACCCATTGGATTCATTTGAAATAGGACTTCTCTAATTTCTTCCTTAGAATAGGGTCTAATTAAGTTGCTATTCATCTCCTCAGAAAATCTCGGGTTCAATGTTACTTATACATTTTTCTATATTAACAGGATACTAATAAGTAAAAAGGAGTTGATAGAAATTGTTAAATACCTCAATGATTTCCTGATTGTCTGAGGTCTCGATCCCATCATCTCCGTAGATGCTCTTGATAGCATTGTTTCTTTTCCTTTGGTTTACATAGCTATGAAAATATTTTGTATTTCTGTATTCACATCTCAACTATGTTTATTTAGATTTCTGTTGTCACTTCATGTCTTCTTTAACTAGAGATTTCACAATATTTCTTTTCAAACTTCTGATTTCTGCACATCCATTACTTGTATTTTCTTTCTACAACTCACCTAATTTCTGAAGGTTATGCTGAATATCCTTCTATTCTTTTTTGAGAACTTGTTTGTCCCATTTCACCCATGATTCTTTGAATTTTTCCAATTTGTTCTTGACTGACTGAATGATTGAGGTATGGTTTAAATCAGTATTAATACATTTTTCGAATATGATACCTTTACAATCTTCTTGAACATCCCACTTTGCTTCATATCTAAAACTGCTTTCTTTGATCTTTCCCCTTCTCTTGTTAAATTGTTAGTGCCTTATTTATCCCATGTCATTAATATGGGGCCATGGTCTGAAGAAATGGCAGCCAAATTTTTAAAACTGAAGCATCTAAGTAAAGCTATCCAATCCATGTTTTCAAGCACCCGGTCCAACATTTCCTTAGTAAATTGATTCCCTTCTCTATTATTGCACTAGGTGAATTTTAAACCTTCATATCCAAGATCATTCAAGCTGCAATCATCTAGGCATTGCCTAAATTGTTCCATCTGTAGATAAGGTAGCTGGACAACTCCAACTTTCTCATTTTGATTTATGATTTCGTTAAAATCATTGAAACAGATCCAGCCCTTATCATTCTCAGGTTTTAATCTATACAAAAGGTGCCAACTTTTATGCTTGTTACTAGTGTCAGCATAGCCATAATGACCCCGAGATCAAAATCTCTTGGTTCACAGCCTCATCATAGAATTTTATTGAGATATGGTGCTGAGAGTAAGAATCGAGAGAGATAAAGTACTTTTCCACAAAAAGGCTAGGTCACCACTCAAGCCTAGGTTGTCCACTATAAAACTGACATCGAAACCCATTTTGTTTATAATCCTTTCTACCTTATTTATGCAATATTTGATTTCCCAAAAGAACACAAAAGCGAGAGACTTAGAGTTAACAATCAAAAAGAGTTTTTTAACTATTAGGGAGTTCTCAAACCCCCTATACTTCCACTCAAGCCCCCTACACTTCCAAGAAATGCCAATCATGGCTGTTGGTGGGGCTGCCAAGTAGCCTCCACCTGTTCAGTTTTAGAGTTCAGTCTACCATCTTCATTTTGTACCTTTATTCTCTTGGATTCATTTCTTTATCAATAGGAACTTCTGCCTCTCTCTTCTTAGCTTTATTTGGGCCATGTTCAAACATCATTAGTTCATTAATCATAATGCTTCTTGCTCTTCTTTTCCAAGTAGACAGCTTTTTTGTAATGGCTTCCACATTTTCAATTGTCCTTTCTCTTTGTTCAACAACCTCTATCTAACCCTCATTCTTTGGAAATACATCATCATACTGTAGCTTCCTTCTCACTACTATCCACTTTCTCATTGTTTAATAGGTTTCCTTCTTTCACAATCACCTCATGAGCAGGGCTAACTCTTTTACCCTTTTGTCCTTCTGCCTCCTCAGGCCTATCTCTTAATGAAAACTGATTGTTTTGCCCACTCTCCTCTATTATTGGTGTTTTATATTTGCCCCTTTCATTTTTTATTTCCTCACTTCCTTCATATTTCCCAGTTTCAAATAATTTAAGATTTTGAGGCTAAGCCCTCATCCAGGCCCCAACTTGTTCAGTTCCCTCTTCTGTGTCATTTTCCTCATCTCTCAACAATTGACAAGAATGTGATTCATGAGCCAGAATTCCACATTTAAAGCAGGAAGCCTGGAGTCTTTCATACTTTACCAACAACCAGTATTTTCTATTCTCAAACTGAATTCATTTTCCTTTTAACAAGGGTTTCGTCATATCAATGGCTATCCTAACCCTCAAGCAGTTCCCCTAAGCTTGATTATCTGAATTTGATTTCACTTTAATCACATGGCCAATCTAACTTGCTATTTCTTTACCAATTTCATCATTCATTGAGGTTAAGGATAATCCATAAAGCTGGACCCAAAACAATTCATATCGGAATTGGATATCCTTTAGTGGAATAGACTCATTGACTTCTTGAAATGATATCAAACTTTGATGTAAAAATCATGGTCTACTGTTCAAGACTTTTTCTTTATCAATAAGAAATTGAAATTCGACTAAAAACTTCTAATTTCCTAATTCTTTGAATTTAACCCACTAGATAACTGCCAAACTTTTATCATAGTTGAATGAAAAGTTTCAGAGTTTATTTTCTTACATGACATCACACCCTCGATGATGCTAAACTTCGCACACATGCCCCTATTCTTTAGATCTGTTTGTTTGATAAGGAAGACCTCACTCTCTTTGGATGAAAGCTTTAGTTGTTCCCACCTTCTTGAGAGTACCTCCTCTATCTCCAACTTTAACCCTAGCTCACTGTCTACAGACCTCACATCGGGCGAAGACTAAGGTTTCTTGGTAATCTCAGGAAAGTAAATATTTTCCTCTTTCAGAGCAAAAGTCACGAGAAAATTACTCCTACTTACGAGTCAGGTTGGATTGCTTGTGTGATGTGAAAATTATTTGCTATATTATGGTTAAAAGATAGGTGCCGTTATAAATATCATAATTTATTAGTTGGTACGATAGAATCCAACCTATATTAAGATCCTATTTATTTCAATTGTTGTCTTAATTATTCCTTACCAAATAATTTGATGTTAATCCTAAAAAAATAATTTGATATTAATATGTTATACATTATTATTTGTGACGTCCTCAGCTCCTATTTGAGATTGGACGATAATTAAAATGTCAGAATATATAACACAAGATTACACACTTTTTATACATAACAAATAAAATGCCAATGATTTATGTTTACTAGTAAAATGCCAATGATTTATGAAAAATATATAAGATTCGTATAGGCTATGCTTTAAAGCAATTGTGTTAGCAGATGATCCTGGGAAACTAGTAATACCCAACATTGTCTTGTTCAAAGCATGTATTTCAAAATAAAATCATTGTCTCCCAAAACATAGTACTAAAAGTTTTCTCCCAACACAAGGGGGCCGTCTCATCTTCAAATGATAAGTTAAGCAATAACTTGTAGAAGAACGAACGAGCTGTTTGATGAAGTGACAAAGAGACTCGACCGAAAATTATAAATTTATAAGATGAAGTAGGCCTTAGATTCAGGAGAATGTGAATGGAAGTAAAATGCCTATTTATATATTAAAAAAAAGTGACCGTTCTAATAGGATTAAAAAATGTTACATTTTGAGAAAAGACAAAAATATTATCGTTGTAGAGAAAATAAAAAAAGTTACCATTAGAAAGAAGATAAAAAAAAATGTTACCATTGGCGTTTAGTCTATCAAAATAGTTAGAGAAATTGAGAAGAATGTTACCATTGCATAAAGTATAAAGTGCAAAAATTAAACGAAGAGTAAAAGTTGGACGAAGTGCAAAAGTTGTTACCGTTACGTTGCAAAAATAAAATATTAAGGTCCCAAACGATGATCAAGACCCACACGAAGAGCTAATGTCTTTCTCCACATTTTTGTTTTTGTTTTTTTTTTACGGATTTCTTCTAGTTTCTTCTTCTTCTCGTTTTGTCCTTTTTTTTTTGTTTCGATTTCTTCCTTTTTTTTCTTGTTTCTCCTCATTTTGTTTATTTATTTATTTATTATTATTTCAATTTCTTCCAGTTTCTTCTTATTCTATTTTTCTCGTCTATCCGTATATAGATTTTCCTAGACAGAAAATAGATAAATTTTTAATCGAAATTAGATATTTTTTTTACAAAAACTTAAGAAGACTTTAAAAAATTAGAAAAAGTAATCTAAAGATTCTAAAACATAAAATACCAATTATAACTATTTAGGGATGGAGATTGCTTCTTGAAAAATTTTTGGGATTGTGAGATATTAAAACTGTTCAGGGGCAAGATCTATAGTTGTGGATATAAAGATATGGATTTGAGAATCACTACAAGATTTATGGCTTTTCCCCGAGGAACGATTGTGATGGTTAAAAATATGATTTTTGTAGAAAATAAATTTTTGCTACAAATTTGTTCTGTGGCACATTTGTGGCATAAATACTCACGACAAAAAATATTTTTTTCCACGAAAATTCAAACTCGTGGAAAATAATATATTCCCCCACGAGACCATTCGTGGATAAAGCATAAATATTCGTGACAAAAAGTCATACTGTAAGTATAAATCTCGTGGTATTTAATATTATTTGCCACAAATGCTATTTGAAAATACTTATTTAAGAAGAATTCTTGTCATGGGAAATAATCATTTCTGACAAAAAAAAAAAATATTTGCCATAAGTTCCATTCATGGAAAATCCTAAAAGATTTTAGAAAAAAAAAATTCAAAAAAAAAAAGAAACTTAAACCAAAAGTAATTATAACAAATAGTATAATATAGACTAAAATAAATATATCAAAACCTTTGGAGATCCAAATTTACACTTAAAATAATTTTTTAAAACATATATCAAATTGTGCAAATATGTCCACGAGAAAAACTCCAAGTGAAAATTTGTAACAAAATAATATGCTCATACAAATTAAACACATAACCTCAAAACTTTATAAGTTACAATTCATGACTCCACAGAACCACAACCCTACATTCCATACAATACATCAAGTTTTATAAAATCAACAACAATCCATTTAAAATACTCATTTATTCTAACAATTTTTATTCATGCCCAATAATCTGAATAGTAACGAAATAATATGAGAATATTTGAAAATTATTGTATTCAATGAATAGGCTGGAAAGTGTATGCATTTTAAAAAAAGAGTTAAAAACTTATAATATTTTTATTAATGCGGTAGAATTAAGCGGAGTATTCAACAAATAATGTTAGAAAATAAGTTTCATTAGCATGAAAAAAGAAGAAACCCATTTGCTGGAATGATCATTTGGATATGCTTGCAACATGTAGGTCACTATCTCAAACATTGTAAAGAGGAAAAAGAAACTTATGAAAGGAAAGTGAGTTGGGAGTGTAATATTATCTTAACAGGTAGAGTGGTGATGAAATTAAATACAAAGAGCCAATAATTAAACCTCTATGTGGATGATTAAGAAATCCAACAGGAGCAATAACTACGATACAATATTCAAGAAATCCAGCAGGAGCCAATTAAATACACTTAAAACATTAGGATTTCAAAGCACGATGCAATATTTAAAAAAATAAAAAAAAATACATACTACCTGCGAGCTTGATATAGTTGATAGTATGGATTCTGAGGGCACCCATGACTATCGGTTGGTGCTTCTAGATTAAAAATCAAAATATGAGAAAAAATAAAGGAAAAGGAAAATATTGGCAAAATAAAGACTCATTAAATTTAGTGAAGAAAACAGAGAAAGTAGAGATAACCCATCAAAGAACTCATTTTGAACAAGAAATGGATCAAAGTATTTCAGCTCAAACTTGAAAAAGAAAAAGGTAAAGACCCATTAATCTAAACTGCTCAAACATGACAAACAACACTATTTTCCTAGGGCTTATCAATGCTTTGGAGTTCATTTAGAGGAGAAGATATATAAACTTTGTGTCATGGTGCCCTGAGAAAGTTATGAACTTCTGTTTCTCCTAAATTATATTCATCAAATGGAAAACAGAATCCAAAAATGCATGAACAATAAATTTAATCACTATTGGTTATAGCAAATGCATCATGTACAATTGTTATAGTCGAACAAAAAGTTGTATGATGTATTTGAAAAAGAAAAAGCCTAAAATACAAACAACACTTTCCTAGCCTTGCCTTTCACCGCTAAAAATCCTAGGTTTTCTTCCCATCGTGCGTTGTGTTTCCGTGGTAGCAGCACTCTACCTCCTATTCCGATCCCCTATCCTCCTATTCCAACACTTTTATCTTTGAAATTGCCTAACACGCAGCAACCCAAACCATACGAAGACCAACTATAACAGAAGACAGAGGACAACATGCAGAGCATAAAATGCAAATAAAAAAACTCAGCCACAAAAAAAAGGCTAGAATAGAGTAGCCATCGACATTTCCAAAAATTAAAAACATCAATAAACCACATGAAAAAATCCTAGAATAGAGCAGCAACAATCGATGCCCAGAAAACATCAAAACATAAAAAAAAAAACTCTAGAATAGAGCAGTAATCGACATCTCTATCTAAGAGAGAACTCGGGAGGAAGGGAGTTTAAAAAAAAATGATAAACCCAAAAAGCATTCTCTGCAGCTGCAGCTGCTAATGGAAGAGCCCCAATGCTGGCCACCACGAGCCACCACCTCACGCCGCCCACCTCCTTGGGCCATCTCCCTTCATCGGCGACTCCTAGCCACCGCAACCAGCCACTGCCGAACACCCACATAGCCCCCAACTCACAAACTCGAAAATGGGTCTCTAAATCCATTTCAATCCCTAGCCCGCCGTATGCCGCCACCCACGACCTCCAGCCACCACCATCATGTCCTCCACTCACGGGTGACTTTCCCATACTCGGCCATGGCCCAGTCGAAGCCCCTCTCTCTCCCATAGTCTCTTTGTCTCTCGCGCGCTTGCACTGTGGCGCTCTTGCTCGAGCACATCAAAGCCTTTAGGAAAATAAAAAGTGAAGCAAATGTGATAACAAAAACCACGCGGGACAAAATTCGAAGTCAAAAAGGTTGAAAATAACTATTCATGCACTATTTTAGTAGTTAGATAATAACTAAAATTAAAATAATGAATATTATATAATATTTTTAAAGAATTAAAAATTATTTAAATAAAATAATTTTCTTAAACTATACAATTTTAAAAATATGGTATCGTTTCTTTACGGAAAAAATTTTACTCAGACTTATTTGGGATGACAACAATTTACTGTAAAAAAATTTTATTTCATGGCAAAATGATTTTTCTTTCAAATTTTTTTTTTCTACAAAAATCAAATTCTTTCAAAAAAATCATATCATCTATAAATTTATTAGTCATGACACGAAGTCATGGGAAAAAAGGTTTTTATAGCTCAAAAACTTTTTTGCCACAAGTTTTTTTCTCGTAGCAAAAATTAAAATCAACAAAAGCTACTTTTTTTCCTCATGACACAATTTCGTAGCAAAAATCGTTGTTTATCCTCGCAAAACATTTTTTCTCACAAAATTTTACTTTTCAACATTCTATCGTGTAAAAATCTTATTTCTTTTCCCACGAACACTTCGTATCATTAGCATATTATTTGCCACAATTGTATATGGTAGAAAAAGAATTCGTGGCAAAAGTCTAAAAATCTTGTTGTGAATGGAGGAAAATAAATGAATATGGAGAGGAATAAATATAGAAACAGAGAAGTGCTTGGCGAATAATTAGAAAGAAAGAATGGAAAAGGGAATGATAAAATGAAAATGCGCAATCAAATTTTTTTTTCAATTAAAAATTGACACATGTCAGTCGATAGCTTAAAATCGAAAGCGTTAAAAACATGAGCAATGTTAAGGACAAACACCATAGATAAGTGGCGAATAAACGTCAACTACTATGATATAATAAACAAAACATTTCGAATTCATTTTCTTCAATTTCGGATTTATTTCTTCATTCTTTAGCTTACATATATTATGCAGCACACAACAAATACTAAATATTATAGATTATCAGTTAGCATTTGTCCACCGTTTATCTTTGATATTTGTCCCTAATCTTTTTGTAAAAACATATTAAAAAATATCATCTATTAAAAATCACACATATTTTAAAAATTTATTATTGGTAACATTGTGATAATTTAAAAAGTATTATTGTATTTGTTTAAAATCTTATATAGTATTTACATAATGTAATAGGATGTGATTTTTGTGAAGAAGAAAAAAAGAAAAAAAAATATTAGTAATAATGAAAATAGAGTTATGAGAAAAAAGAATAAAAAATTATTTAAATAAAATAGGAAAAAATAAGAAATGAGTTATAAGATATTTTTTGAAAATATGTAAAATTTACAATAAAATTTAGAGAATGAAGTATTAGGTCTGGTTTGTTTTTATAGATAAAATGAGAAAAAAGTTAAAAATTGAGTAAAATATTATTATAATATATATTATTATATTAATTTTATTTTAGAATTTAAATAAGTTTTGAAATTTGAAAAATTGAATCATTTATTTTATTTTATATTAAAATTTTAAAAAATAAAATTAATGAAATGAATTGAAATAAAAATATTTATAAAAGTGAATATAATTAGTAAAAAAGAAAATAAACATGACCTTAATTAAAATTTAAAGAATGATATAGAAAACCAGATGTGAATGGTCTCACGTATTACCCACCAAACAGCATCTTATAATCCGAAGAAGGTACAAAAATAGAATAAAAGCTAACCAATTCGCTCAAAAAAAAAAAAAAAAAAAAAAAGAAAAAAAAGAAAAGAAAAAGCTAACCAATTCATTGGCGGTGAAAATGAAAGAGCTAGAGCCCTGACCCCTCCCAAGCTTCTCGTCGTTGTCCGAACCCTAACTATCTTCTCTGTCGCAAGGTATCACTTTCTTCTTCTTCTTCCTATTCCTCTTATTTTGTTCGTCTTTTCTATGTGTTTTCATGCGGTTCCGATTCTTGCAGTGATTCCAATCGTTCACTATCCGTGCCCCTAACATTTGATTATATTCG
Source organism: Platycarya strobilacea (assembly GCA_036898215.1). Lineage (NCBI taxonomy): Eukaryota > Viridiplantae > Streptophyta > Magnoliopsida > Fagales > Juglandaceae > Platycarya > Platycarya strobilacea. The sequence continues at coordinate 18,308,060 of CM072555.1, read as the reverse complement.
AAAGCATTTTTTTAGCTGTACTCTCACATTGGTGCATTCGCTTTTAGCTTAGCGTAGTACCGCAATGAAAGCAAATTTTCACTGACTCTGGTTTTCATTGCGGTTAGTACTGGCTTGTTTCATGCGAAATTTTCAAAGATGAAAAGGAGTGAAGTTCATTAGTAGAGACAGGCACGAAGCCAGGATTATAATTTTGGAGGGGCAGAGTACTTGTAGGTTTTGAATAAATAGTTGAATTGAAAATTTTTATAAACACAATTTAACAAATTGATAAAAAAAAACCAACTAAAAAATACGAAAGAAAAAAATAAATTTCAAATTTGCATTCTTCTATAAATACTAGTAATTTTATATACAAGCTTTTCATATGTTGCAATTAAGAGAAGAGGTTGAATTATGGAAAGTTGGAAACGATTTGTATAAGAATTACAAAAAAGTTTTGTACATATTTAAATCTTTTTTATTATAGTTAATAAGAGTTTTATTACTACATAAATCATAAACTAAGTTTTGTATTTTACTGATAATGTATAGCAGTATTGTCATATATTTAAAAGTTTTTAAGTAGTGCAATTGCATACTGTGTAGCCAGCTATCAATTGATTGTGGAGTTTTTTGTTAAATATGTTTCAGCCAGATAATTACAAAATTAAAAAGAGAAATAGTCTAATGTGAATATTATATTCTAACTTAATTTCTTGAAATAAAACTGAGACACAAAATGTAGTTACCAACTTACCATAAAATTCTAATTGAGACCAAATTCCAATTTGATGATATATAAGAAAGATCTATTAGAGAATTGTTGACAATTTGCGAGGCACCCCTCAAGACTGGCCATTTAAGAGCATTGGCCAGTGCCAATTATGAATTGTTGACAAGAACAAGAAAAAAGGTTACAAAAACTTCTTTGATCATTAAAAAGTATTGAAAACTAAGGGAGATATGCAAATTAGATTGGAGATGTTTGCCATATGCAGGAGTTGGCCAGAACTCTCAGATCGAGACTTCTTCCCTACCTATGACATATTTGGGGTTTTTGTTGGGTACAACATCAAGTGCAGCCGCGATTTGGATACATTGATTGAAAAGTAGAGAGGAAACTAGTAGGATGAAAAATGATGTATCTGTCTAAAGGGGGTCGTGTCACTTTGATTAAGAGTACTTTTTCCAATTTATCCTCTTACTTCTTATCACTCTTTCGTATACGGGCTAGTACGGCAAGTTGTCTTCAGAAGTTGCAATGAGACTTTTTGTGGGGTGGCTTGGGGGAGGAGTTCAACTACCATTTGGTCAAGTGGGAGATGATTTTCCGTTCCATCTTGAATGACAGGTTGGATATTTGTAACTTGAGGATGTTCAATCGTGTATTACTTGACAAGTGGTTGTGAGGTGTCACTAGGAACTAGAGGCCTTATGGAAAGTGGTAATCAAACACAAATATGGGGGTGAATTGGGTGGGGTGTTTGGGGGGGGGTGGTGGAGCACTAATGAAGTTAGGGCATGTGGTGTTGAGGGTGGACAAATATAAGAAGTGGTGGGGGGGGGGGGGGGGGCTTTTCATGGGCACACTAGGCTTCACTTGGGCATCGGTACAAGAATTAGATTCTTGAAGGATGTTTGGTGTGGCGACAGGGCACTTTGTGATTTGTTTCTCTCAATTTTTCAAATTGCAAGTGCCAAGGATATCACTGTGGCAGAGGTCATGGGTTAGCTGGGGGGCAGATTCATTGGAACATTATTTTTAACTGGGTGGCGCAGGATTGGGAATTAACCAGTCTTGTGGAATTTTTTTGTGTCATTTACTCCCAAAGACCAAACCTCCACAATGAAAATAGCCTATGGTGGACTCCTGCCATAAGAGGAATCTTCATAGTCTGTTCCTTCTATAAGGTTCTCATACAAGGACCCAAAACTCATTTTCCGTAGGGAAAGCTTTAGCGCCACAATGCACCCCCGAAAGTAGTTTTTTTCGTGTGGATAGCTTCTTTAGACAAGATTCTAACAACGGACAACTTGAGAAAAATGAGGGTTATCATAACAGATTGGTCTTGCAGGTGCTGAAGTGGGGGTGAGTCGGTGAATCATTTCTTTTACACTGCGAGGTAGCTATGGTTATTTGGAACAAGATTTTTAGTAGATTGAATCTAGCATGGGTCATGCCAGAGACCGTGGTGGCAGCAATGGCGTGTTAGACTTCTATACGAGGCATGCAACATATCAAAGCTGTTTGAAAGATGATCTCTATCTGTATTATGTGATGTTTTTGGCAGGAGCGTAACGAGCGAACACTTGAAGATAAGGAAAGATCATGAGAGGAGTTAAAAGTTTTATTTTTTAGAACTCTGTGTACTCGGACCATTGCCATGGTCTTTAATGACATGAGCTTTCATAATTTCTTTATTTCCAATGTGCCTGATTGAGGCCATGTGCACTTTGTAATTGGCATTTGCCCATTCATTGATTAATAACACTAATTGAGGCCATGTGCATGTGTGTAGTATTAATTTATGAGTATTACTACATCCACAAAAGAATTATACAAAATAATTCCACAAACTAACATGTTTCATCTGATCGTTAAATCTACTATACATTAACTTTATAATTTGACGAACCATATTGAGTCACGTTAGTTTTTGAGATTGTTTTTGTGTAATCTCTTTGTGGCTATATCGTTTTCCTTAATTATTAATTTTCTATTCATAAATAAACATATGTGTTATCTTTTTTGTTTTTTTGTTTTTTACATGTAGAATAGGAGTATGAGAACATGTGAAATATTGTTGTTTGTTCAAAGAATGTACTCAAATTTTATGCATGTGTGCATTGAATATTTATTATGGTCCTCTACATTTTTTAGGCTAACTAAATCTGAGATTTTTTTGAATAAGTTAAATAAGGAAACCAAATGGGGAAAATATTTATCACCTTCTATAACATTGTAAACTGGCTAGGAGTTTATGGGAGGCAATATTTATAAATTTTGGCTTTGAGTGGGTTATGCCCATGAGGGCAGTGGAATGTAACAACTTGGGGAAAGTGCTAGCAACCAAATGGGGAAAATATTGATCACCTTCTATTACATTGTAAATTGGCTAGGAGTTTATGGGAGGCAATATTTATAACTTTTGGCTTTGAGTGGGTTATGCCCATGAGGGCGGTGGAATGTAACAACTTGGGAAAAGTGCTAGCCCCATCTTCGTTATAACCCCAAAAAGAATGGTCAATTTAAAACTTCCTAGAAATACTTATAAAGCCCAGTTTCACCTAGTAAGTAGCCAATATAGGACCTAACACCCATCACTAGCTTGATAACCTACTCACTCTATATGGGTTATTCGTATCCCTGGTTGGGTGTATCTAATGCCCCTCTCCCTTTTTAAATTCCACTGGGCCATATCATGCAATGCTCTAGTATCACGGCTGACCTTACTAGGTGGCTCTAATACTATATGCAACAACCTAGAGCAACATTAGTTACTTCTATGCCATAACCCCAAAAGACTAGTCAATTTGAACTTTTGAAGTTTATTTTGAATCATTTATTAAGCCCAATTTCACCTAATAAGTTGCGAATGTGGGACTTAACACCCATCACTAACTCTATAACCTACTATGATATCCCATATGATAAAAAGTAAGGGTAGGTGGTGTATGAGGATCTCACATTGTTTAGGATGGAGAAGTTCTTGCTCTTTATAATGTTTTAATGGGGCTTAATTGTAGACTAGTCTTTTTGAAGTATAAGTTATGTGATTTGAGCTTGCTATTGGGACGTTATAAATAATATTAGAGCTTATTTCAACCAGAAATATGGAACTTGAGTAGTGCTACCTATGAGGGAAAGGCCCAATAAGGACATCGAAAATTTAAGGTAAATTATGATACCCCATATGATAAAAATAATGATAGGTGGTGTATGAGATCTTCTATTGTTTGAGAGGGAGAAGTTCTTATTCTTTATAATGTTTTAAATGTGACTCTAATTGTATCATTGACTGATCTTTTTAGATTATAAGCCATGTGATTTGGACCTTCTATTGGGACATTATACCTACAAACTCTATGACAACTTGGTGCTGGAGTGCTACACAAAATCCTTGCGATGATCTTAGAAATTTAGATGTTCGGTACCTTTGTGTTAAATGTGGTGAATTTGGCAAGAATACAATGCCCTGAATTTGTAGAAATCGTGAGAGGACAGAGTCAGCATTAAGACCAACAATTCTCGACAATCTATATGCTTGGATGACTGGTCAACAACTTGCAATTCTCCAGCTGAGATTTTCTTTTTCCTTCTTCCTGCCCGTTGAATATATCCTTTTGTATACTTCCTATGTATTTGAGTTGTGCCCCCTAAATGCCATTAATAAATCTGAAGCTTTATTGTTAAGATCTCAAGAAGTCCACCATGAAGCTACTACAAAATACAGGTTCTTGATCGATTTAGCCTTGTGTATCACTTTCATGTTTGGGTTTAATAAGGTATGGTGTTTGAAAATGTAGGTGCTGGATTTTGTTAATGGCAACAAGATCAGACCAAGATATTGATGATGACTTTAGCGAGCTTTACAAGGAGTACACAGGTCCTCCAAGATTGACAACTGCCAATGTACAGGACAAGGTAAAGACAAACAAAAGGTCTCATGAGGGTTCTGATGAGGAAGAGGAATCTCCTCGTGACCCAAATGCTGTTCCAACTGATTTCACAAGCCGAGAAGCTAAGGTTTGGGAAGCCAAGTCGAAAGCTACTGAGAGGATTTGGAAGAAAAGGAAAGAAGAGGAATTGATATGCAAAATATGTGGAGAGTCTGGTCACTTTACTCAGGTACTGTTGGATTCTCTAGAAATGCCGTGGTAGTTGTACTTTTTGGGGAGTATTGCATACTATCAGCTTTTCTGTGTGCATACATGCATATAGAATTTGCTTGTGTATAGATTTTCTTTGTTGTTGTGCTTACCTGTTAAATGTTAAGAGTTATTAGGTTTATACCTTATCAGTATGAGTGGCACTGCTTGAGTTTATGTTTCAGCCTGCTGAGATTAGGTCAGGTTTATGTTAGCATATTGCATGTCAAATTCAAGCTGACTGATAATTGGAGTATTTCTGGTGTAGGAGTTTATTTATCTAGTTGCATTGAACTATCATTTTTTTTTTTTGGGGATAAAAGATAAATTTTATTGATACGAATGAAATAGGCATAGCCTGTGTACATAGGGAGTATACGAAAACACACCAAGATAGTAGATACATCCTAAGGATGGGAAATTAAAGACAAGAACTCATGGGTACTGTTACGTTGAACAATCTAGTCCATTTCAACAGAGATTTCCTGGACCCTTCCTGGTTCATATCAATTGACCAGTTTAGTTTGACATCTGCTTTCATTTAGCTCTCCGTTGTTTCTCCGAGGTGAACTTCTATTGCTGTAACTTTATTTAATGCAGATATGCATCTCTGCGCCGTAGCACAAACATACAAGGAGGAATTTTAACATAAGAGAAGAAGCTGAACAATGATAGTACAAAGTCATAATGTAGGGCCATCAGGTTTTTTTTATTGTTCATAGTTGGGTTGAATTGTGAGGTTACTGTGGTAAAACAGTTTATAGTTACCTAAGCGAAGTATTACCTCAACATTTTGGGAGGCAACAATATGGGCAGGGACGGAATTTAATGTCCATGTGAGTCATTGTACACTGATGGGCTGAACTACCTTTGGCTGGATAATTTTGTTGCTCATTTAGATCATTTCTCCTTTCTAAGCTTTCATTATTTTCTATGTCTCAAATCTATTTTTGTGTTCTATTCATAAAGTAGTTGTGAAAATAGAGTGAAAGCCTTGCCTTTTGTTGAATTGCATTATAGTTATATAAATCAATGGAAACTGGTTGAAAACCACAAAGTCTCATGTATATCATAAATTACATTGCTGGTTTTCAAAAATAAGATATATATATATATATATTTTCATAAAGGCTCTGCTGTTTTCCATATTTATAGGGGTGCCCTTCTACTCTTGGAGCAAATCGCAAGTCTCAAGATTTTTTTGAGAGGGTACCTGCTAGAGAAAAGCATGTAAAAGCACTTTTTACAGAGAAAGTTATACAAAAGATTGAAAAGGATATTGGTTGCAAAATCAAGATGGAGGAGAAATTTATTATTGTCAGTGCCAAGGATAGGCTAATTTTGGCAAAAGGTGTGGATGCCGTGCACAAAGTGATTAAGGAGGAAGGTGATCAAAGGCATTCTTCTAATTCCCACATGGCAAGATCTAGGTCACCTGAACAAAGCCCTGCTGATACACAGTTACAACGCTCTGATTCCCAAAGGTCACATCCTAGTTCACAGAATGCATCTCAGGTTCAGCAGAGGTTTGGTAGGCAAGAGCAAGTTGCAGAAGACCATATTCGAGATGATCTACGCAAGTTTTCAAGGGGTTCTCCACAAGGTAGGAACGGCATGGGATATGTTTATGGTGTCCATAGAAAGTTGGTTGCTATATGCTTGTATTTTGTGGATCTTTTAGGTTCCTACATACGCCCTATGTGTTTTTTAATTTATTTTCTCATATTTTCTGAGCACTTAATGGTGCTACTTGTTGCTTATCATTTGCTTGCAGCAAGAGGTAAGTTCTTATGTTTAGGCGTCTTGTGTACGGTTGAAGTCAACTCTCGTTTCATGGTTTACTCTGAATTGATCTGATTGTCCACCAAAGGAGATTATAGACTGAAGGCACGTCTGGACTTTTTGTCTTGGATGATTTCACTATGAGAATATAAAGTTAGTGTGTTGATTAAAGCTACCATCTATGTTAGGATCTTGAATGAAGTGTTTAACAGACTCTTCATTTCATGAAGCTTATGGTAAGAATGGAGCTAGAGGTTGCTCAAGCCGTTCAAAGTCTCCAGCGCGTCCTCCTTACATAGGCAAGTCAAATAATTCATGTGATGGTAATAATCAGAGCATCAATGCTTATAGAACTGACAGATGGGATAATGAGAGGAGAGGATCTGATATGCAAACTGGTCATCAGTTTGATTACCCTGCCTTCCCTCAGACATTAGAAGGATTAGAGTTGGAGTTTAAAAGGGAGGCAATGGAACTTGGAAGAATATGTGACAAGGAAGAAGATGAAGAAAATTACAGGCATCGTGAGGTAAGAACTATTTCGTAGTGCTGGTGTACATACAGTGTGAGAACGGGGGTAATGGGCCTAGGTCATTTTCAACTTGCATTAAATATTCAGACGTTTTGCAAAATATAAATTTTTTTTTTTGGTATAAATCCTAAAATTTTGGCCATAAGCTTGATTTTTTTAAAAGTAGTCTGTCTTAAGGAAAGTTTTATGCAGGGAAAATGGTGCGGTTTTGGCATATGGCTTTACACAACAATATTTGATTATATCCATTTTTTAATTTGTTAACATCGATGAAGTCTACAAAGTTCAAAGTTCTAGAGATCATGTTTAAAAAAATTGTAAATTAAGTGGGAAAATGCTTTTGAATTGGAAATTTTTTCCTCATTTGATCTCCTGGAAAACGAGTCCTTGGGTGGTAATGCCTTACATGTCTAGCCTGATCTTTTCTTCTTTAAACCCGCCTCTCCTTTTCTACACTTCTTAATTGTTTGTGGAGTGCTTTAATTATAAAAAAAGAAAAAATTGTTTGTGAAGTGCCAGATGGATCTTTTTGTGATGGTAAAGCTTGCTATTATAATTGCTTCTGTGCCTTTAGACTGTTTAGTGCATATGAGTGGCAAATATTCTGGTGAAGGGTTTTGCAGTCATGGTGATTTCTTTATTATTATTATTATTATTATTATATAAGTAGACGTTGCAGCTGTGGTAAAGCTTGAAGTTGAGTATAGGAGTTGAGAATCTACAAATAATGCCCAAAAAGCTCAAAACTTATAATGAAGCTGAGATGAGAATGGAAGATGCATCGCATAAGACACATGATTTTAATCTTGTTTCTCATCCTAGGGTGAAGTAGTATGTGCTTTGCTGTACCAAGGAGCACATAATTGTTTTTAAAACCTCTTTGTTATAGATTTTGAGCTTGTGATTTCTAACTATTGATTCTACGGGTCAAAGGCTATTAGGGAGATGGGAGAGAACTACATGAAGCAACTGGCTATTCTGAACGGTACTCATGCAAAACAGTGGGAGGAGTTTCTCCAATTTGATACCAAGAGGCGTCAACAACAGGCACATCAGCAATTGCCCTCTTCGGGTTTTGGTGGTTATAAACAGCATGGTTATTCCGAGGATGATGGTACCTTGGCCAATCCTCATTATCCTGGGGCCAGTTTAGCAATTGATTCAAGAAGCCGATATCGATATCCAAACCCTATGGAGAATTACTCTTCAAGGCCCCACGACAAATTTAATGAATTTCAGCGACAGAGGCGTGAAGATTATGGAAACCCTTACAATCGATACTAACCATTATGCTTAAGACTGGTGAGTTGTCCTGCTCTTCAGTCAAAAAATAGAAAACAATTTCTGATATTTTATCTATTATTTTGCCTACCAATAGGGCATCCCACAATGTCATTGTCAAAAGTCATGGTAAGGAATACACATCATAAGACTGGTTCTTCGGCTGCGACTGTGGACATATAAAAGGACTTTTATAATTGAAGAGACCGTGCAAATATTAATGCACAACTGGCAGGGTGCGATAGGTGGCAGATATTGCAGTTGTTTGGTGGGTATAGCTGATCTATTGCTATTAAAGCATTAGCTTAAATTTCATTCCAAAAATTTTCAGGGTCCAGATCTTGCTCGGGTATGCATAATGCACAGAGGAGGCCAATATCTAGGTAAGTACGTTAATTACTGTTTCAAACTTGAGAAAGGGATCATTTGTACTAGTAGAATCAATTTCTCTCAATTTGGTGGTTGAGTCCTGTTCAGAACTTTGTTGTAGAGAAGTGAGACTTGGGTTTTGGTTTATTGGTTAGGAAGTAATATTTTGAAGTTAGAATCCTGAATGGTTGATAGTTGGCAGAATTATTTACTCAGAGTATTAAGTAGTTTTTTTCTGTATAATATTTGTTTTATTTTTTTTACTTGAAAATTTCTACCATGTGCCGCACAACATTCTAACTAGTAACTGCAATGTACCATGTTTCTTGATGTATCTTTTATTACCTGGTTTTATACCAAGATGTCGGGAGTCGGGTACACAAGAACAGAAATCTGATTGGTATACTAGGCGTGGATCGTTTCCATTGAGGTATGGTAGCTTTAAACCCAATTGTCTGGGTTTAGATGGGTGGAATGCTGCCCACAACGGTGAAGTGGGTCAGCTGCGTTGCAAAGGTAGTATCTGAAATATGTTGTTTTTCTAATTGGTATGTGAAATGTGCAACCGGTGCAGCCTAGTCTATGCAATGTGCAGTACGATATCTCACAAATAGCCGTGGAATTGCTTCTTTTTTCATTTTTGGTTCTTTTCACCGGTGGATTGATTTTCGATATTATGGGAGTAAGTTAATTTATTGTCATAGAAGTTGATACCTTTGGGCTTGAAGTTTGAAGTTGCTGGTTTGATGCAACTCCCTGGAGTTGATGCGCTATATGGCAATTTTACTAGCTTCTTAGTTTTAGAGCTGCCCATCCGTGTCTCCCTTTGGTGGTGGGCAGTTCCCCTTCAACCCCGTCTTAGTTGGGGATTTTTTCTTAAAAAATAATAGTTGAAAGTGGTTGCTATTTGCTTATATAGATATTCTCAATGTCTCACACATAGGAAGTCCAGAATAGGTGCGTGGTAGTGGTTTCGAAATGATACCAACGAGAGAGTAAGACTTGATCAATTTTGATTAAAACTCAAGGACTATGCACAACAAATCCTATATGGGAAGAAAAAAGGGGGCAGTTGGACTATAAATATAAGTATAGGGAACTAAGGTGATACTTCTGTATCACAAGTCCTTATGCGCAACGTAGTGTCTACATGGGTGGCCCTCGCCGTGAGTGAAAGCCATATGCTGCCGTGTTTTTAGAACTTTTTGGCCATCACATGCAGCCTTTTCGGATCTCCAGTGTCGGATCTTGAAGATTTGACTGAGCTTTTCACTCCAGCAGTGGCGCGTGGCCTTCACGCGTCACTTCCAGCGTTGTCGTTCTCTCGCCTGCGATTTGTCTATGGATTTGGATGTTATGCTATGTTTTTGCTTTCTAACGAAGAATCAAATGAAAATAGATATGGTTAGTTCACACAATCAACCTAGGCTAACACGGTGCAACGCACTCTTCTTTGCTGCGACTTTTGTCGTAGCTTTATAGTCGATTATCAAACTATGTAAAAACCGTCTCTGAATAATCTTCCCTCTATGGGAATTGGGTAAGAATAATTCATTTGTCTCTTATAATCCACTTTTATTTTCTTTTTCTTCTTATATTGCATTGTGTTAACTTTTTGAGAAGGTTGTTGAAGACTACTATCCTATTTAAATTTGTATCTTGTTATCCTGTAATGTATCTAATATACTTATGCTTGCTTAGAGAAAAAAAAGGTGATACTTCTGTATTTAATTGTTGTAATAGTTAGGAGTTTGCAAATTCTTAAATTTGGCACAAAAATCTTCCTTTAAAAATATCTATTAATTTTATCCTCTCTGTAGAGGTCTTCCTTATGCATACTCATCCAGTCTTAGACATTTCATCTCTCACTTCTAGTTCTAGGTCGTTTTGTTCTAATGTAAATATGTACACGTTTTATGCCAAATTCTTTTCCCATATTGGTGAATAGGTCTCGATTGGTTATATTGACGTGAAGAGATGAGATAAAAGTTGTATAAAATATTGTTAAAATATAATTTTTATTTTAAAATTTGAAAAAGTTAAATTATTTATTATATTTTATATAAAAATTTGGGAAACTTATATGATTAAAAATAAATGATTTGGGCCCTGCAGTTGGGGCCTTTTTGCAGTATCATAGGCTTATTTCAGTAGAAACAAATTGAAAAAAAAAAAAATCAAATATATTTTATCTGTACATCTCAAAAAGTGTAAAATAAATTATATTTACGTGGCGTAAAAGTATCCCAACCTCGAGATGTGATGATTGGTATAACCGAATGAGGTTTAAAGACCAAGTTTGACACATATATGCATTCCCCATTGGGTAATGTTCTGGGTCCTCCCATTTCGGGTCCGGATAAGTGTGAATTTTTTTTTCTTTTACTTTCTTTTCATGCATTATTTTCTCGTTAAATTAAAAAAAAAATACAATCGAAAAAATCATTATGGGTGATTTTGTATTTTCTTTGCCGTTATTCACTTTTTTTTTCATTTTTACCTAATCAAGTGAAAAATTTTCCGGTATTGATCACTTGTCAAATCTCTGTCCTTAAAAATAACGTACAAAAACATTAAAAAATTAAGTGACTATAACAAATGAAAAGTGAGAAAGTTAAAAAACTGAAGAAAAAAAAAAAAATGAAAGAATAAATACATGAAAAACCTGAATTTTCTTTTGGAATCTCTTCTAAAGAAATTCTTTTAATTGTTATTATAAAGTTATAACCCGGAGTTCCTCTAGAATAATCCGAAACAACCCATAATATTTGATTCTAGAAAATTAAGTGTTATGAGCTCATAGGTAGAATTCACTTTTGAAAATGGATTTATAAGGGGAGGGTATCTAGGGGCCTATAAACTACCAATTAATTTCATATTTAGTCGATAATGGATGATAACAATCACTACGCTCTGCAACCAACATCTACGGTAGTCGAGACCAATTAATTTCATATCCAGGCTGGTTATGCACTAAGTTTTTTCTAACTCGAGACCAACACTGCTATGCCTACATCACTCTTCGTGCCGCACGATTGAAATCGTTGCAACATGGTTTTAGAGGTGGGGTGACTTTGATACCATTTGTTATGAACTCCTAGGTAGAACTCACATTTGCGGTTTACAAGAGGAGGGTGTCTAGGAGTTTATAAACTACCAACCAATCATATACTTAATTGATGTGTGATCATAACATTAGGGTTTCAAGAAAACGCCTCAAAAAACATATTCAGTTCAAGCAAGTAAAAATCAATTTGTAAATCAACAAAAATATAAAGAAAACAGTAAAGAATGGAGAGAACACGTAGAATTACGTGGTTTTATCTTAATGGTCTACGTCCACGACAGGAATAGCCTTAGAGATCGATCTTATTGATGAATTATTCAAAGCCTCAATGTCTTACATAGGTTGCACTAACTGCAAGCACAAGACAACAAGTAAAACCTTACCCTTTTACTCCGATAACAAAACTAGCATACCAGTGTTTCTTTCTTGCTTTTCTCTAAAAGAAATGGATGTACAAAACAAATGAATACTATGGTAAGTAAATATCTTGAAGTTACATATTTATATGGAAAAACAAGATGGTGACACGTATATTAATCCAACGGCCTTGAGTCATTCTTAGCATAACAGAGGGTTTAAGTCCCATGAATGTGAAAAGACTTCAATACCCCTAGCTTACTCTTTAAGCTTTCCTGTTGATCCTAGATGTCTTTATTTGATTTCCTGCACATGTAAATTAAACAAGGGAAAGAGAATGTAATATTAAAAGGTTTGAAACTTGATTCTTAACAGTTGTTAATGTATTAATTTACTTAGGGAAAAAACAATCGTCATTTTCGAAACATGTTATTAATCTCTGATTTGAATGAAGGCCTTTTGCGAGGTGTGCCTAATAGAGATATTGGCGTAGCTATCACTGGCAGCGGTAGTTAGCTGTTGCCGTATACGGACAAGCTTAGCTGATAGAGAGAAAGACCCATTTACAATAATAAATTTTAAAATGGTCGTCCTGTCTAAGTCTCTTGAGTGTGCGTTGAGACATACAAACTCTATACCTGGGTGCTGGGAGCATGTTTTCACCATACCATTAATTCCTAGGAATCTTATCTTTGACTCTTCAACCAAAGTTCAAATGCGCTTCTCATTACCCTATTTCTTAGCAAATCTTATTCCATTTTCTATGGATTTTCCTTAATTTTATTGTCTTTGCCTTATCCATTTTGGATAATGCGATGGTTCTTTCTTCATACTTTGTCAAGGTTGGGTTATATGAAAGGTAGTTCTTAGTATGGATTCAAGGGAAAAAGATCAATTTGAAGTGGATATTGAAGGTGGGGTTAAGTGGAATAACAATATGGTGAAATCTGGGGTAGGGAATGTGGACGATGATGGTGTAGAATCAGTGGTGATAGAAAAAAGGTTTGGAGGGGAAGATACAAGAGACCGAGAGGCTAATGTTGAGAAGATTTGTGTGCTTGGAGAGATGCAAAAGAAGAATGGAAGAAAGCCTCCCAAGCTGCCAAGACCTTTTAAAGGGCCATCGATATTGGATGTTGCTAATAGGAAGTTGGTTAGGGAGCTGTCCAAGCTTGCCATGAGAAAGTTCGTGAGGGTTGAACGACTGAAGGCACTGAAGAAGATTAAGGCAGCCAAGGCATCACCTTTAAACAACAACGCTCTTTCTGCCTTGGTCATCACAATTATCTTCTTCCTCATTATAACTTTTCAAGGTAGAGTATCTATTCACTTTGTTGTTCCATATATACCATAATTTCTTTTGTGTTTACTTTCATGCATTACATTTTGGTTCTGTTGGGTTTAATCTAAAACTCAGTACTGGACAAAACATCGAAAATTTACCAACTAAAAACTCGGCATCGGTTTTTCCTCCCCATTTGGAAACAAGTATGTAATGACCTTTTTGGTATTTTGGATATTGCTTACCCCCCAAAAAAGTGGTATTCTGTGTATAATGCTAGAGACATAGAGATTCTTGTTTGTGAGAAACTTACTCTTGAAGAGTAGCCTCTCGTGGCTCTAGATTGCTTCTTTTTCTATTGGCGACTCCTTTTTGGATTTTGTTGATGCTCAGAACTTCAGACTTTGATTTATTTCATTGTTCTCTTCTTTCCTTTTTGTTCTCTTGTATACTACCCTTCTACTAGGGATGTGTACCCATTCATTTATTTATCTTATTGACGCTTAGGACCACAATTCATGAAATTTTGATTGTCGTTACTTAATTAACATTGTATGAAGTGATATTTAATCCTCAAATCTTTAAAATTATAACACACCCATAGATCTTTCCAGAGGATTTTATCTAGAATTCTTTAGTGGGTTTGAGTGTGTAACGTGATGCTAAGTTAATATCTTAAATTTTAGTTCCTTCTGATTTTTCAATTCAACCTTGTGGAAAAGTTAAAAGTTGTGTGTTTCTCTTCTAGTCTATATCATGTGGCCTTCTCAAGCATGTTATGCTTTCTGTCCACTGATGTAGTGGAAAAAGACGACAATTGATCAAATCTTTTGATGTATGATGTGTGCTCTCTAACTTAGTCTTCAAACCTTATATAGATGATATGTTTGCCCAATGAAATTGCAGAGGGAATGCAATCTCCTGAGGGAAAAAAATTGGGTTTGGAATGGGAATACATCAGTGTCAATTTATCTGAATACAAAATGTAGGATCCATCATCTGTTGATTGTGATAGATAGCATGGTGGATGAAAAGCTTTTTCAAGTAATTTTAAGAAAAAAAATTGTTTTAGGGTTTATATTGAGTTGCATCTGGGACTGCAGCATTTCTTTTGATTACTCAACCTTTTCTGATGTTTTTGTTCTAGTATGAAGCATGCCTGCTATGGTGCTATTGGGTTCTTGGTTTCTCACTCTGCTTACACATGACATTGAAAAATGGTCCACTTATTTTCGTGATTATCAATTATGATGAGATACTTCTATAAATACCATGTAAACATATATTCAATTATTTGCATCTTTCCTTTTCCCCATCGTGTGGATACTTCTACAACCCTCATTGCATGAGCAAAATGACCATCCAAGTCCCATTTATTTTAATTTATCCTATTCATTGTGTAAGATATGAACTATTATAGGATTTTCTTTCTATATAATCTAAACCATTGCTTCACTAAGACCACTCTTAAGTTTTACCAACTTCTTAATTACACTTTTTTGTATGCTCTCCTATCATCTTAAGCTTTCTCATTTTTTTTTTTCTGATAATAATATCACATTTCAAGAATGTCATCTTCCTTCTGCTTTGAGCAAACAGTTCTTGCAAAAGATTTCTGAAATTTGATAGTATGTGACCACAATTTGTTTGTGGTTTTGTGTGTAATATAAAACTCAAAGTTGCATGCTTTTGCACAGAATATTTGGGTTCCAAACCCATATATGTCTTTTGTGGAGGGACTCTCTATTGTTTGTGATTGAACATAACAATTCACCGTATGTGTATGTGTTTGTGTGATATACATATCTATGTTGGTGAAACTTTGCTTGTAGGATTAAGTTCCAAAAGCATGGACTTTAATTGTTTGTGACTACACATCTTCAATTGATCCCCGTTTGTATGACACACACGATCCAGGCTTCTTTCTTGTGGAGTTTCTGAAATTTGATTGTTCCGTGAACAGTTTGTTTGTGCTTGTGTGTGATCTAAAATCATCTGATTATGCTTTGCACTAAAAATTTGGGTTCCAAACCCTAGATGTGTCTTTTGTGGAGAGTTTTTCTAATGTCTATTAATGATGGCCCTGCATATGTCATGTGATAAAATATCGTTATAATTTGTCTTTGGCTAGACAATTTCATTTGGTCCTGTGTTGTGAGATATTTTATATATATATTGTTGGTGAAAGTTTGCTTGCAGAATTAAGGTCCAGAAGCAATGCAAGTGTGAGGTTACATGGGTCTCCCGAGCCAGCATTGGCCACAAGCGAGCGGATGATTTTGATTGAGTATCACAAGGACTTTTTTTGTGTATAAACGCAATGGACATGGTTCTATCTCCCTTGGGTTTGTATTCCTTTTATATGATGTATCTTCCCATGCTGCATGTTTTAACTTTAAGTTCAAGCTAATTGAAGTACTGACCCCAACAGTGTTCCAAGCTAATGTAGCTTTGCAGAAGAAAAGGATTCTAGTTCAGGTCCAAGGAATGAAGTGGGTAAAACTGCTAGATGATTCGAAGTCATTGAAGTTGTGACTATGAGTGCTCTCACATTTAAGGCATCATGGCAGCTCCTTCACACTTGACCTTCCTTTCCTTTCAAGATTAGCAGGTTCTAATAGGTAGTAAAAGTCGGCTTGAAGTTAGAGATATTAATGCTTAGGTTGTCATTAATCTAATTTAGGTGGTTGAGACAAATATTTCTCCACACTTGTTTGTATAAAAGCTTTCGGAAATAGAGTAATGATTCTCAATGGTCGCATCTTTTAATAGATTTGAACTTTTTTAGCAATAAAGAGGTCGAATAAAAGCAAACACACAAACTGACATATTCTAATATGCTATGTTAGACTGTAAAACTTAATTGTATTATCAAGTAAATCTAAAGTATTATATAAAATAATGCTAGTCTGTAAATTTATTATTGTAAAAACCTATTTGTGACTATAACACTTTTTTTTTTCATTTATGTAATGCCAACCGACATTTTTGTTTTTTGATTTTTCGGAGTTAACAATGAATACGGAGTCTTGATACTCCTCGTTCCACCATTTATTATGATTATAGAGAAGAGTTTTCAGATGTTCAAAAACATAGTTAATATTAAAGAAACATGCCTCTTACATGCTTAAAAGGACACAAATTTATTAGATTAAATTTTAAAGAACTTTTACCTCAGTTTGGACAAGTAAAAAACTATAAACACATCTCATTTCCAAACACATTTCGGATTGAAGAGGGGGAATGCATGGTAGCTAAGGCTTCATACAAGTTTTTTTTTTTGAAAAACCCTTAGGTTTCGTTGCTCATAAATATGACTTACAAACTCTCACTAGTAACAATGGAGTGTATACAACTTGTATAATCTTTGAAGAAATACAAGTCATTATCCCTTCACGCTTGACATGTGAGATAGACTAGCTTTTGAGAGGATTTAGAATCTGTTTTGAGTCCTCTATGATCAGACCTCCTTGACTCTAGTCTTTTGTTGTTGACTTCAACATGTTAGTCACCTGCAAGGCATCGCCTTCCAAGATTACATCCTGCATGCCTATCTCTTTGCAAAAGATTGTGCTTAAAAAAAGAGCATAGGCCTTTACTATAAAGGGAGAGTACTTCAGTCTTTTGTTTGCCTGAAAAGAAGTTCCTAAAATCGCACCACTTGAGTCTCTTAAGATTGCTCTCATTCCTATTCTCCTTTCTGGTTTCCTTACAGTTGCGTCTCAGTTTAGCTGGGGGGGGCTTCTTATACTTTTCTTGGCTCAGTTTGATGAGTTGTAGTTCCTTCTTGGCTACATATCGAGCAAAGGAGATCCTTCAACACTTTCCTCTTTTAGAGATTGAGTTAAGTGGATAAGGCATTTGAACAAGCTTTCCATATGAACATTCTAGCTGCGTTAGGGACTTTGAGCTTCCAGATTGCCTGCCAATAGTCAGTATTTGTTCTACTGTTCAATGATTCCCTTGTAGTTTGAGGTTGGAGGTCTTGGTGGAGGTGATATGCACTATTCACTGAGTGGAAGCCATTTTTAGTGTAAAACCATACCAACTGGTCTTCTCTTCTAGTCAAGCATATTGGATTGGATCTGATTAGTTCAGCTTTAGCCAGGGAGAAATTTGTTAGCAGAGAGTCTACATTCCATTGCTTGCTTGAGTCCTTAATAAGTTTAGCAACCATATGGGGTGCTGCCTCATCACTAGAGGTAATCTGCTATGTGAGTTTTGACCTGCCTTCTTACCATCGATCATCCCAGATTCATACCTTTTTGCCATTTCCAATTCTCTAGATCAAGCATTCTTTCAACAACTTTTGCCCTTTAGGTAAGTTTCTCCATACATAGGATGGCTTAGATCCCAATTTGGCACGAATGAATTAAACACCTGATCAACTAGAGATGAGGGATTCTTGAGTATCCTCCAACATTGCTTTGAAAGCATGGCAATGTTGAAGCTCTTGAAATCTTTGAATCCCAAACCTCCTTGCTCCTTACTATTTCCCATTTGTTTCCATTTCACCCATTGGATTTTGGAGTGATCCTCATTGTAGCCTCACCAAACATTCCTAAGCAATTGATTTAATTTGGCTAGAATAGTTTGAGGGAGTAGGAAGATATCCATTGTGTAGGTAGGTATTGCTTGAAGCATTGTTTTGACAAGTATTTCCTTTCCTGCTGCTGAGAGAAACCTAGTTCTCCAGTTGATGATCCTAGCCCATGTTCAGTCAATGAGGGAATGGAAGGTTGCCATTTTCCTCCTGCCAATGATTGTGTGTAGCCCCAAATACTTCTCAAGAGATCTGTGAGACTTGACACCAGTTATTTGAGTAATGGTTTGCTGATTCTCCCATGGGGTATTTCAGCTAAATACAATTGATGTTTTTTTCCTTTTTAGGAGTTGACCTGATCCCTTCTCATAGGTATTGAGGATGTGTATGATGTTGCTCCATTTTATGGAATTGGCTTTGCAAAACAAGGAGTTTTCGGCAAAGAAAAGATGGTTAATGTGGATGTCAATTCTTCCTATTGTAGGTGTGGTGATGCTGCCTATTGATTCTACATGGTTTAGCATGCTTGTTAAATCCTCGGAGCATAGTATAAATAGCTAGGGGAAAAGGGGGTCCTCCTTACTTAGCCCATGACTAGGTTGGAATCGATCTTGGGGCTTTCCACTCTGCAACACTGTGTAGGATATTGAGTTTAGGCACTTCATCAATAAGGCTATCCACTGCGGGTCAAAGCCAAGTTTGTTCATCATTGCCTCCACAAACTCCACTCCACATAATCGTAAGCTTTAACCATGTCTAATATGAGTGCCATAAAGCCACTTTTTTCCTGCATTTTAGACTTTAAAATATGGAATGTTTCATAAGCTACAAGTACATTGTCCATAATGAATCTTCCTGGAACAAAAACACTTTGATTAGATGAAATAATATGAGGCAATACAAGCTTAAATCTATTAGTTAACACCTTGGCTATCACTTTATAGATCACATTACAAAGGCTTATGGGCCTAAAATCAGAAACTCTAGTAGCCACTTTCAGCTTTGGAATTAAAGTGATATAAGTGTCATTTATACCATTTAAATATCTATTCCGATTGAGGACAAGTAGGATAAACCTGCAGACTTCTCCACCAATTGTTTCCCAATAAGTTTGAAAAAATGGGTTGGATAGCCATCTGGTCCAGGAGAGCTTAAAGGTGTCATATGAAAAACCGATTCCCTTATCTCAGCCTCTTCAAATTGCCAGGTGAGTTGTAGGTTCATTGCAGGGCTCACTTTGGGTTCCATATGAGTAATGCATCCTGGATAGTGGAGGGATTCGATGATGTGAAGACGGAGGAAAAGAACTCTGTGAATTGCTGCCTTATCTTTGCTTTAGTTGTGAGTGACCTGCCATGCTTATTTGTAATGCTGTGGATCATATTGGATTTCCTTCTCTGTGAGGCATGCATGTGGAAGAAAGTGGGATTGCGATCTCCATTCTGCAGCCAATAGAGTTTGGCCCTTTATTTTCACTTTAGTTCATACTCAGCTAGGTGTGCTTTAATTTCCTCTTGTTGTGCATTCATCATTTGCAGATGATCACCCTCTCCTTTATCTTTTAACCTACTGACCTCTTTCAACTTAGCTCTAATGTGATGTGGGACTTGGTTTTGACTTTTTCTGTGGATTATTTGGAGCTCTCTCTGACAGTTAAGCAACTTGTTCCTGAATTTTGTAGCCTCATTCTCTCCAAAGGTTGGTTGCTTCCATCTTCTTTGGATTGTAGTTAGACTATCTGGTTTGAGGGACCAAGAGGGCTTATATCTAAATATGAAGCTCCCACGCCTGTTGATCTGATCTCTAGAGTTAAAAGTCACTAGATGGGGGGAATGGTCAGACTTTATTGTAGATAAGACTTTGCAACAGCTATGGGGAAACAACATCTACCAACTTGGATCTTCCACAACATGATCAAGTTTCTCTTTAGTGAAATTAAGTCCAGCTCTGTTATTAGCCCAAGTAAAAATCTATCATTGAGTATAGATTTCACCCAAAGTGCACCAAGAATGAGCCTCCTTCAATTGTTCCGTCTGTTTTAAGGGCCTAGAGGCAGCTCCCATTTTCTCACTCTAATGTACTATTTCATTAAAATCATCCACACATAGCCATGGGAGACTTATGTCTTGCCAGATGAGTTTTTATAAAGACCAACTCCCTTGTCTCTTTGTTGTCTTGGGGTGGCCATAGAATCCAATAAAAACCCATTTAACATTAGAGATACGGTTGGAGATCGTTGCACTTATATGCCATATTATGTAATTTTTTATGGAAACATTGAGATCAGTTTTCCATAGGAGAGCTAAACCTCCACATTTTCCCAAACTTTCCACAATCATGTATGCATCAAATTTCAACTTAATATGAATTTCTTCCATTTTTTTCTTTTGAACTTTTGGTTTCAATTAAGAAAACCAGGTTGAGAGACTTGTCCTTAATAAGCATGTTAAGGATTCTAATTGATCGAGGGTTCCCAAGCCCTCATCAGTTCAGTACCAGGCAACTCATTGGTTTTGGCAGGGCTGAAAATCAGCCTTTGCCATGTCATGGTTTGAATTGTCTTCACACATGCCATCTTTCAATTTTTTGGGTCAGGTATCAGCCACAAGTTCAGTGCGTGCTTGTCTTTTTAAGGGGGAAATCTCTTTGTTGCTAGCTTGGTTTGTTATCGTTGGTTTACCCCAAGCCCTCATTTTCCATTTCCCTTATTTCTTACTTTCTATTGGGGATAGGGAAATAAAAAGATCATTTTCCATATTATTGAGAGTGGAGGTTACCTGATTCACTGGAGCTGCTCTGTCCCTTGTCCTTTTCTTGGTTGGCGGACTAGTGTTTTGTTCCTTAGAGGAGTTCCTAGTTGTCCTTAGGGGGTACCTACTCTTGTTGCCTTTGCTGAATTATTTTTTCCTCCCTTATTAACCAGTTGGTTTTCATCTTGGACCACTGGTTCTTTCTCTATGGCTTCTACTTGTTATCGACCATTTAATGAGAACGGAGGCTCCTGGGTTCTATTCTTGGCCGGAAGATGTGGGAAATCTAAATTGACGGCTATCGGCCTGACAGTTTCTTGGGATTGTGTTTCCCCAATTGAAGGGCTAGAACTCTTCCCCAAATTAAAAAAAAAAAGATCCAGCCTCTTCTCCATCTTCTTGCTTAGCTTCCTTTAAACCAGAGAAATTTGACCTGCTGCTAGCTTGGAATGAACTTTTACCTGTTGTTTTTTGCAATGGTGCTCTTAGCTAGGTGCCATACTGGTTTGGTAAAGTGCTATGCATGTTTCGATCTTTTGTGAACTAAGGGCATCTTGCAGCTCCATAATTAATGATTCCAAATTTGAAACAAAAAATGGATGATCTTTCACAGAGACAAGATATCAAAAACTTGCTGTTAAACATATCAACCATCAAACCACGTATAAAGGGCTTTGTAATCTCAACTTGTACCTTGACATGGAGGTAGGTACTCCAACCTATTCCATCCTTGTCTATGTCAATTACTACCATAGAACCTATATGGCTGCTAATGTCATTGCCTATGTCTTTTGTCATTCCTCCAAGAAGAAGGTTATGTAACTGAATCCACATGGGCTCAGTGGTGAAGGATAGATCCTTAGGTGATATGCTGCCATCGAAACATTGCAAACTTAAGAGATAGCGTTGGAATGTCTAGGGTCTTCATTTTAGAATTTTCTAGAGGTCTTGATCAAGCTGGAACTCAATGACAAAGAGGTTACTACCAACCCCTTTGAAGAGGATGCTACCCTTAGCTTTCCAAACTGTTTGCATTGTGTTTTTGAATGCTTCTATATTGATGAGTTTTTCAGAGATCACAAGGCCAATGAGGCAGAGCTTCTCACGAGAGGTTTTCAGCCCTTTGTTTTTGATATTGATCACAAGAACTTCCTTTTCCTTGTCCATTAATCGTAGAGCTCCCCACTTTGTTATTATTTCCTTTGTAGCCATGACCATAGTTAGTCTAAAGAGAGGAAGACAAAAGAAAGTTGGGTGTAAGAGGAGAAACCAAAAATTAACACTGAGCTCCTTGATGGAACAAGAGACCCTTTTGCCCAGAGCAAACCAAACTCCTCAGCTAAGAGCTAGGAGACCTTGAGTTGAGAACACCAGAATTAAACAAAGGCCTTGTACAAGTTGATTGGCCAAGATCCATTTAAGATGATTTTTTGTTAAATTCTCAAAATTTTCAAACTTTGCCTATCATTGAAGAGATAAAAGAAAAATGTTTTACTCACAAATAAGTTAAAAAAAAAAAGAGTAAATACCACAAATTAAAATGTCTTAATATAGTGTATTAGATTAAAATTAATTTTATTACAAAATAGATCTAATGTATTATATGAAGTTGTATCTAGATTTATTGTTATATAATTTTTTTAACCATTAACGCTTCCCAATAGATAAAGCATGCAAACGAGTTTGAGTTCGCATCAATTGTGAAAAGAATAAAAGCAGATTCTGAGCAATTCATCGAACTATCTTTTAATTCGTAAGATTCAAAGCACACTTCATGGAAGATTGTTAAAAAGCGCATCCTGAAGCAAATTTACAGAAAGTATACTGTTTCTTTGAAGAAGGGAGGACTCACCCTTCTTTCTTAGTCTAATAAAAGTAGCATGCCATTTTCAAACCAATCATCTATATCAATCCTTTCTTGATTCTTCTTCACACATTGTTGTCTGCCAAAACCTTGGACCTCGTCACCCTTACCAATCCTCACATGCTTTTCTTACTTGCATAGATTTTCTGAATTTTTTTGCCATAAAATAATAACAGAAAAAGATAAAGAAAAATTGTATATAGCATTGGGTATGAAGGTGAATGATACATAGATCATTCGACTGACTAAGAGGTTGTTAAATTGAGAAATATTCTCAATCTATTTCATCTTATCTCATTTTTATAAGGATGACTGCAATTCTTCCTAAAAATCAGCAATCAAGTAGAGCAAATCAAGCACTCAACTTTGATTATACAAGATCACAATTGTAATTGTAAATCGTGTACAACTCAGAGTGTTTAATGTATTTAATTAGGCAGTTATAGAATAGCATATTTTCGAGTTATAGGTTAACTTTATTTTGGGCTAAACTCAGGCCTCACAACATGTATATATTTACCTGCTCTGTAAATGAAATTGTGTGTGAGACTTACATTCAAATCCTCTTGTTCAGCAACTCAAGGGGGATCTTACTCTTATTTAGTGCGGTACACGCACTGTAACAAAATTCATACATTCTGTCAAAGTCATTGTAGATGAATTGGCACTCATTGATGCTCTTCTTTCCACTAATAACATCACCTTATATGTTCTCAATGGTTTAGGCCATGAGTACAAAGAAATGGTAGCACCAATCTGTGCTCGAGAATCATTCATATCATTTGAGGAACTCCATGATCTTCTCATAGGACATGAGTCTTATCTCAAGAGACTAGACAGCACAAATCAGTCCATGGTGATCACGGCAAATAATACTCAGTCGAAGGACTTCAAGCCTTCTAAAAAACAGCCACTATCAATGCAGAAAAATGATTTAAAGTCTAAGCCTTGCAACTTCAAGCAGTAAAAATACATGCCAAAGTGCCAATACAACACAACTACTCATTCTAGTCCAGACCAATGATGGCTAATCGACTCTGCAACCTCTCACAACATAACTTCTTAGGTGTCAAACCTACAACTGCACTCAGAATATGATAAAATAGATGAGGCGCTTATCAGTGATGGCTTAGGTTTGACAATCACCCATCTAGTTTCTCTCACTCTCCATTTTCCTAACCACAAATTTAAAATTCAAGATACTCTTTGTGTTTCGAATATTAACAAAAGGGAGGTGCTACTCACCCCTTTAAAAATATTCCCATTTATAACCCATTTTGGGATTTATTTATTTATTTTTCAATTTTTTTTACATGATTTTAAAGTAGATGTTTTTAAATAATAATGTGATTTTTTTTTTATTTTTTAAAAATATTTTAAAATGTTAAAAGAATCGCATTATTATTTAAAAACATCTATTTTAAAATCATGTAAAAAAAAAAACTAAAAAAAAAAAAAAATCCTAAAACGGAATACAAACGGAAAGGTTTTTAAAGGGAAAGATATTTTCCTTAACAAAAACTTGATCTCAGTTCAGTATTTTACAAAACACAATAACGTTTTTCTTGAATTTCATCCCACTATTTTTTTTTTGTCAAGGATTGAAGACTCTTTTTCAAGGCAAGTTTGAGAATGGTATCTATCTCTTCCCTGAAGTCAGTAGCATCAAATCCATTGCCATGGTTCATGAATGCACCTCAATTAATGGCTGGCACCAAAAACTTGGTCATCCTTCCTCTAAAGTGGTTGTTAGAATAGTTAAATCTTTTCCACTTCCTATTTCAAGAAGTTTGTCTATTTCAAGTGCTTGTAATTCATGTTCTATCAATAAATCTCATAGATTGCTTTTTCATAAACATGGTCTCACAAGCTCGACTCCCTTTGATTTAATATACATAGTTTTCACAAACCAGCATCCAAGGTCACAAATATTATGTGATCTTCATTGATCATTTCACCAAGTATGCCTGGTTCTTTCCACTAAATAATAAACCTGGTGTGAGAACGATTTTTCCTCAATTCCACAAAATGATTGAAAATCAATTCAATGCCAAAATCAAGAGTCTATAATCTGATAATGGAGGAGGATTCATTGCAATTAATTCTTTTCTCACACTCCATGGTATCAAGCATTACACAACAGCGCCACATACTCCTAAACAAAATGGAGTTTTAGAGCGATGTCACAGACACATAGGTAAAATAAGAAAAATACTTCTCAACCGAGTAAGTCTTTCTTCGAAATTTTTGTCATATGCCTTTGCTACAACAACATATCTAATCAATAGGTTGCCATCCCCCATCCTCAATCATAAATCTCCATATCAAAGTTTGTTCAAAGAAGCTCCAAAATATCTAAAACTATGATCATTTGGATGCCTATGT
Source organism: Platycarya strobilacea (assembly GCA_036898215.1). Taxonomy (NCBI): domain Eukaryota; kingdom Viridiplantae; phylum Streptophyta; class Magnoliopsida; order Fagales; family Juglandaceae; genus Platycarya; species Platycarya strobilacea. Next base: position 18,282,997 of record CM072555.1, on the reverse strand, counting down.
TTACCATGACTTAAGCCTTACAACAAGAACAAACTTGAACCAAAATTTTTCCCATGTGTGTTTCTCGATTACTCGACTAAATAAAGTGCTTACCCAACTATATGTCTCACAACATGTAAATTTTGATGAGAATATATATCTTGAGTCTCAAAAATAGGTAACTCAAGAGCCAAAAGTAACCGAATCCTCTCCATGCCTTTTGGGAACATTGCTGCAACTTGCACTACTAGAAAACCACTCTTCACCAGCTCCATGTCTTACACAACCTCAAGAATAGACTTATCTTGATCCTTTACCTTCAGGTAACAAAGGACTCATAGCATGACTACTAGGTCCATGAACAACATCTTTCATCTAAAACAATTTCATACAACCATCAAACATCCATTACTTGAGTCAAATGAACCAACATGTGTTAGTCAAGCACTAAAATATCCACTTTGGCACAAAGCAATGTCTGAAAAAATCACGGCATTGTTTAATTGTGGCACTTGGGGAACTTGTCCCACCTGTTTTTGGGCAAAATCTTGTAGGTTGCAAATTTGTGTTTCGGTTCAAAAGAATTTTGACTAAATCTTGTAGGCTGCAAGTTTGTGTTTCGAACCATTAGTAGGCACAAAGCACGCCTCATAGCTAAATGTTTCCATCAAAGGCCAGTCATAGATTACTCACAAAATTTTAGTCCGGTTGTAAAACTAGTTACAATTCGACTAATACTCTCAATTGCAGTGAACAATGGCTGGCTTCAGCACTAGACATAAACAATGCATTCCTTTATAGAAATCTTGATGAAACAATGTTTATGCATCAACCTCCAGGCTTTCAAGATTAGTTAAAGCCACACAATGTTTGCAAACTAAAAAAGAGTATCTATGGCTTGAAACAAGTCTCTCGGCAATGATACTAGACCTTTCAAGATGCTCTTCTCAACTTTGGCTTTGTTCACTCAACTACAGACACACCTTTATTTATCTATGCCTCTAACAATGTCTTATGCTACTATCTTGTGTACATTGATGATATTATTATAACAGGGAATATCTCGACTTTTGTCACAAGTATCATTAACAAATTTTGCAACACTTTTTCAGTCAAAGACATGGGAAATCTCCAATTTTTCCTTGGCATTGAAGTTGTTCCTACAACAAAATGTGTATTCATTAAATAGCACAAATATATCATAGATTTTCTCAACAAATATATTCAAATGGATGGAGCAAAAGAAATTGAAACACCTATATCAACAAGCAAGCACTTTGTTATGAATGACGGCTCCGAATATATAGATAGCACATAATACAGAAGAATAATTAGGGCAATGCAATATCTATGCCTAACAAGACTAGCTATTGCCTTTACAATAAATAGGCTATCTCAATTCATGCACAGACTAACAACCTCTCATTAGACTACAGTCAAAAGACTTTTAAGATATCTAAAGAACACTATATTTTACGGCATATTGATTCAGAAGAACAATCCCTTGAAGTTGGTCACATATGTTGATGTGGATTGGGCTACCAACACTGATACGAGAGTTTAAACAACTGCATTTATTATTTTTCTGAGATCAAACCCAATATCATGGTCCTTACGCAAATAAAAAGCTATCTCCAGGTGTGACACCCCAATTCATGTTCACAATTTAACGCAAATTGAAGTGTCAGGGTAAGTAACGCTAGGTTACTTATCCCCATATTTATTGAAATTGTAGGGGAAGAGTTCTAAATAAAAATTTTCTAATGATCACATGGTGAACTAAAATTACAATATCCACCTTATCTATTCTTATAATAACATGGTATCATTACAGACATAACTCAATTAGTTTTGTCAGTCATGTACATAATTTATTCTCAAAACCTAGACTAACTTTATGGCTATCCAGGCTCCTCTGAGTTCCTTAAGTCATCGGGCCTTCTCTTATTTCAGTCATCAATTTTGCAACATAATTTTTATATTTCCAAAAATAGAAATATACAAAAGTGAGATTTCTTCAGAAATTTTAGTAAGTACACACGTAACTTAATAAAAGCATAGACATCATAAAATAATTACATACAAGCCAGACAGCTAGAGTATGTATTTATGACATGCTTCATGTGCTCATGCATGACTTAGACTTACAAACTTGTATCATGCATGAACTTTTCATTGTTATCTTAAAATTCTTGTTCTTATAAATTTTTACTTATATTCACTATTATTACATGTAGTTGGACTATGCCACTATTATTATCCGTGGTCGGGTCATGCCACTATTATTATCCGTGATTGGGTCATGCCACTATTATCACTTGTGCTTGGACCATTTCATATCCTTTCTTATTTCTTTAATGCTTGACATGATTTATGACGACACTTACTTGACGATATGTAACATAGACTTTTCTTAAAACAGACGTCATGACTTATGATGACATATGTATATGACAAAATGCAATATACACATAATTTAGGCTTATGACATGCATGTTTCATGTCTTCATAATTCATGTGATATATAAAAACATATCCCAATAATATACATTACATAGACATGCACTTACGTCATATAAATTCGTAACATCAAAACTTAACGAATAATGTTTACTATGGTAAACTCGGTTCTGCCACTTCAATCCAAATTTCATCCTTTATTAAGTCCTTATATCTTAAAATTCAAAACATAAAATTTGTAGATATTTCTCTTATCTCTCCATAGCCTCTTGAATTATTCAAATCCGATATCAAACGAATAAGTTATGTCTAATTTACCAAAAGGTGTCAAATCTACCAATAATAATCCTATTAAGGCCGAAATTCACTAGAGTTATTTCTTCATTCATTTCCATAGAAAAATCTCATATTTTCACATACTTCTCTTCATATAAAATCATAGAATATATTTCTAAAGTCTTATAATTTTCCTAGCATTTTTCCATAGCAAAAACCACTCCAAAATTCAATATGTTTTAATTTAACACATAAATAAAAATTAAGCTCAAATACATATCAAACATAATTCAATCAACAACCCACTTATTCTATACCAAGATTAAGTTAATATATGCACTTAAAAATTCTTCCAAAACTAAATTGGATGTCTATGATTGGTGTTGTACCACTTCTTCTCCAATGCTCTCAATTAGCTCTCTTTTGGCACCTAGGTGATGTGAGTGGGTTTCTGTGTATTTCTCTTAGGTATTTCTCACTATGGCTGACTGATATCTCTCATGGAAAAGAAGAGAAGCTCATGCATTTATTTATAAGCATAAGAGGCGTGGGATGCAAGGAGAAATAGTTTGGGCATTTCAGCAACTCCATTTGGCTGCATAGGTGAGGTGTCCCCTACATTTGTGGTCTCATGATCACTTCCAATTCAATGGGGATTTGCTGATATTTTAATCCCATGGTTGAGATTAATCAACCTATAAAATTATCTTTATCAAGGGCTCAAAGAGTTCCAACAAATGGGGTAAAGATAAGATAATATCATAGGAAATTTTCCAATAGGTGTATCTGGCCACTTGGTCTTTCTTCGGGGTAAGCCATGATCCAGCCTAAATAAGTCTTAGATAAAATTCATTTTTTCAAAAACTTAAAATATTAAAGTTTAAAATCATCCTCTTGAAGTTATATAGGATTTTGAATCACTTCATTATAAAATTAGATGAGAGAGATATGATTATTTCACCGAAACAAGTCAAAACTTACCCAAGAACACCCAATCCGAGTCCTCTATTTGTTTTCCTTTATTTTTTTGCCCATCAAGACTTCTAAATGAATTCTTATCAACTTGCCACATGTTCCTACACATGTCAAAACCTCATAAAATTGATATCCAATCACAATTTTCATCACATGGCCGAACATAAGACAACTCATCTAAGTCGGTTACCAGTTGACTCCTATTCCTATCCGTCCAATTCACACCAGATTTAGTCATTGATCCATTCATTATATTCAAAAAACCAAAACATTAAAGTTCTAGATATGCCTCTTAAGGTTCTATACGAATTAGAATCACCTAGTTCTGATTTTATATGAAGGAGTTATGATTATTATACCAAAATCCAATGGATCAACCCGAAAACTCGTTTTGGTACACCAAGTATTTGATATTTTGTTCTATCACTTCTCTTTGAATTTATTCCTAAAATTTTGAAAATTTATGTTTTTCTAGGTCCAAATTAAATTTCTCTAGTTAACACTTTGCTAAAATTTCCAAAAGTCAATCCAAAATATTTCTTCGAATGCATCAGCCTCAAATCATATTTTCATGGAAAAAATATTATTTCAATAAATCTCTTTAAAATATCCTTAAGTAAATGCTTTATCTTAAAAAAATTGAGTTATTACACCAGGCTTTCAACAAAAGCTGGATTTCGTGCATTAGCAGCTGCAATATTTGAAACTGTGTGGCTCCACTCACTTCTCATTGAACTTGGCATAAAACTCTTGTAGTCTCCACAAGCCTTCTGCGACAACATTGGTGCTACTCAATTAGGCTTAAACCCTGTTAAACATACACACATGAAGCACATTATTTGTCTGTCATTTTATCAAGAATGGTCAAATTAATGTTAGTCATGTTCACACCTTAGACCAACTTGCTGATCTTCTAACAAAGCCATTACCTCGACAAAGATTTTAGAATTTACACTCCAAGACTAGAGTTACAGATGAAACCTTCATCTAGTGGGAGCATATAAGGACAGTTGCAATTCTTCCCAAAAATTAGCATTCAACTAGAGCAAATTAAGATCCCAACTTTGATTCTGCAAGATCACAATCTTAAGTGTAAATCGTGTATAGCTCATAGTGTTTAATATATTCAATTAGGTAGTTACATAATAACATATTTTTGAGTTATAGGTTAAGTTTATTTCGGGCTAACTAAAGCCTCACACCATGTATATATTTACCTACTATGTCAATGAAATTGTGTGTGAGCCTTACATTCAAATTCCTCTCGTTTCTCTATGATTTTATTATTACAACTTTCATAAATTTCTACACATAATATAATAAATAATTCAATTTTAAAAATTTTAAAATTTTAAATAATAATATTTTAAAATAATACTTTAATAATATTTTATTCAACTTTTATCTAAAATCATATCACTCATATTATTATCCAAACAACCTCTAAATCGTTGATAAGCATTTGATTGAAGGGTTGCGTACCAACATGGTTAATTATTCCTACTAATTATTTTACTCCTTATATACCTCACGTTCTTCGACCCACCTTAATTGCTTCCTTCACATTCACATTCACATTCACACACACACACACAATTTTAATTGGTTAGCTATCTATTGATCACTTAATAAATTTTCTTGTTTTTCCTTAATTTTTCTTTCTTTTTTGTTAAATTTAATTCTATCCGTCCATCCATCTAAATTTTAAAATTATGTGATTTTTGAAATTTAGTCTCCTGATTTACTCTTAAATCAAATACTTTAAATTCAAATCTAACCAAATTCAAAACTCTTATCTTGAGTTAATTGAAACCAATACTTAATTTCAAACTCAACTTTATCTTTTTATAATCAACGTTACTATTCTCCCATCATTTATAAAACTCACCCAAAATTCATATTAAACAATACAAATTATATAAATTTTATATACATGCAAATTATAAATTTGTTATTAGTAATAAATTATATAACATGTAAATTATAATATAACAGTATTACATTAATAAACTTACTTTATGTTAAAAATTATGATATAAAATTATTTTATATAAATTATAATTTATATTATATATTATTTTATATATGATTTAAAATTTCTATTAATTTTTTATATAAAAAAATGATAAATGAAAAATAATTAAGTTTGAATTTGTTTGCAAACTATATTTGTGAATACAATTATTTGAATAAAATCTTATTTATTTCTTAATTTAAATTCATTATGAAACATTAAATTCAGATAATAATATCTTATAAATTAAATTATAATAATTATTAAATAGTTATCTTTCTTCATTTAACATCAGTTTATGATTTATTTTTATAAAATTCTTTTGTTTTCAGAAATTTTCTTTTTATTATTTATCAAATATTTATTAGAACTTATTTTTTTCCTCTATACATTACATTATTGATCAAAATTTATTTCTTCATAAAAATCTTATTATTTCTTAAAAAATAATCGTTTCACTCTTTGCACGTTACTCTCCCTCTCTCCAGCGCGTGTGTATATATATATATATATATATATATATATATATATATATTAATTTTTGTTATGCGGCTGCCAACTTCAAGTATTCGCCAACTTCAAGTATTCGCTGGCAAAGCTCTGCTTTTCATCATTTCATAAACCACACACACCATACTTAGTTTTATTTGTTAATTATTTGTTAATCTTTTTATTGATTTTTATTTTATTCTTCTTATATCAATTAAATTATTCTACTCATCATTCATACACTACACACTTGATATGAGAAAAAAATAAAAATAAAAATATGTGCAGTGTATGGTATATATGCATGAATGATGAATAGAATATTTATTGCTGGCAAGTTGTAGTGCTTCTCTGCAGTTTACACTTGAGGCTGTTTATTATAAAGAAAGTTTAGTTTGAAATTTGGATGAATGCTATATTATATATAAGTGATGTTATAGTACATACTCTCATATTATTTTCATCCTATATGTAAGATATGACATAATTAATATCATCATTGGAAGATAAAAGATTATTTAATAAAAGATCATCTAATAATAATAAATGTGTCACATCTTACATAGTAAGATTATAGTGTGATATATATAATTTTCCTATATATAATTTTCTTTGAGAGCTTGATTAAGTATTGGAATACAAATTTTTTCAATTAATATCCATAACCTAATTAACACTTAAGTAGTAGTTAAGTTTAATTTCCCTGGACATGACCTAATACATAAAATTAGGCTACTCCTTTGTTTTGCTATTTCCATTTCAAATAAGTTGTTCTTGCAAATCAAGTTGTATGGAAAATAGTTTTCAATGCTTCCTTGAATGCCATGACAATTACATCTATCCTTAATTCCTTAAGATCGATATGGTCAGTGACAAAGCTATGTCAAAAAGTTTAGATTAAAAATTTCTTGGGACTATATATTTTTATTGATAAGAGTGTTCAAAATAACGTTCTAATTAATTTCGAAGGTGCTTGGATTCTCAATAAAGAGCTTTCTACAAATATATCTCGGATAAAATAAAAATTCTCAATCTAATAATATCTAAAGATTTACATCCAAAGACATTTTGGATATTGTATGCTGTGTGAAACTAGCCAACCTCAAATCATTTGTCTTATGTAGACCACCACAAAGTCTTAATAATAAAAAGTAATCATTAATGAATTGTGGACCGAACTCTAAACAAGTGTGCTGCAATGCAAATTTCTTAGGGATAACAGTTTCCTCTCGACTCTAGAGGTATCTAGCGAGGTGGAAGGGTTTTCCGCTCGAGCGACATGCCACGTGTTGCCAGGTGTCTGTTTTCTAGTTGGGCGAATCTGACCTAGAAGTTCTCGCTCGAGCGAGATTGCATAATATAAATATCGCGAAGGCATTTTCCGTAGTGGACGACGAAGAACACGCAGAGCTCTATTTTGACGTCGACGAACAGAGTTTCTCCCTTAGATCATTTTTTCTCCATTTCTCCACTATTCTGAGTGAAACTTGTGAGGATTGAGTGTATACACGTGAGGTGAGTGTTCTCTATTGTAAGAATATTTTGATTCTCTCTCTGTAACCTTCATTTGATCTAGTGAAGTTTTAAAACCAACCTCACAGTGGATGTAAGCTCATTTTGAGCTGAACCACTTAAATTGCTGTGTTCTTTCTTTATTTATTGTTTTATTTCTCATTGTTGCATCCGCTGCGGTTTATTTCATATCTTTGTTGTTTGTTTCATTGGCTATTTCCCAACAAACTGGTATCAGAGTGTTCAGGCTCTGTGAATATTTGAAGGGATGGCTACAGCAAGATTTGAAGTTGAGAAATTTGACGGTCATAACAGTTTCAGCTTATGGCACCTGAAGATGAAGGCATTGTTGTGCCAACAGGGGTTATTCAAAATTCTAGAGGAAAGGATGACAAATTCTCCTGTACCGTCTAAGGACGATGAAGAAAAGGTACATAGTACTATTTTATTGTCATTGTCTGATGGAGTGTTGAGAGAGGTGACGGAGGAGGAGACCACTGAGGGTCTCTGGAACAAGTTTGAGAGCTTGTATATTAAAAGGTCTCTCACTAACCGGTTATATTTAAAACAATGGTTGTATATACTCAAAATGACTGAAGGTTTGTCAGTTACTGAACACCTTGATGAGTTTAACAAGATTGTTATAGATCTTAGAAATGTTGACATCAAGCTTGATGATGAAGATCAAGCTTTAATTGTGTTGTGTTCATTACTTGCCTCATTTGAGAATTTTGTAAATTCTATGCTGAATGGTAGAAATACTATCTCCTTAGCAGATGTGAAATCAGTTTTGAACTCGAAGGAGTTGAGGAGTAAGTATGATAAGGGTGGTGAAGCACAAGCCAGTGATTTGTTTGTCAAAGATATCTCCGACAGAGGAAGATCCAGTCAGAAGGGTTCAGATAAGGGCAGAGGAAAGTCCCGGGGGAAATCAAAGTCTAAGTCCAACAAGAAGAATGTAAAATACTATTACTGTCAGAAGTTTGGACACTATAAGAGTGAGTGTACGAAGCTGAAGAAGGAGGAATCTACGAATTCCTCTAATGTCATCAGTGTTGCTGATGAATCTAATGGCTCTGATGTAGTTCTTGCAATCAGTGATTCGAATAGTCAGTTCAGTGATAAGTGGGTGATGGACTCAGCTTGCACGTTCCATATGTGTCCCAGAAAGGACTGGTTCATGTCTTATGAACCAGTCAACAGTGGTTCTGTTTTGTTGGGGAACGACACAGCTTGCAAGATTGCAAGAATGGGTTCTGTGAAGATCAAGATGTTTGATGGGATGGTTAGGACATTGACTAACGTCCGGCACATTCCAGACTTGAAAAAGAATCTTATCTCCATGGGGGCCCTTGATTCTTTGGGTTTGAAGTACACATGACAAGGTGGAGTTTTGAAGGTCAGCAAAGGCTCCATGATTATTATGAAGGGAGACCTGAAAGATGGTCTCTATTTCTTCCAGGGCAGTACTGCCAGCGGTGAAGCTGCAGTTTCAGTATCTGATCAGTCAGAGTTAGATGTTACTTGTCTATGGCACATGAGATTGAGCCATATGAGTGAGAAGGGGATGTCTATCCTCAGTAAGCAAGGGTTGTTAGGGAATCCGAATTTGGGCAAGCTAGACCTGTGCGAGCACTATGTATTTGGCAAGCAGAGCAGGGTTCAGTTTGCAACTGGGGTCCACAGAACAAAAGGTACAGTGGACTACATTCATTCCGACCTTTGGAGTCCGTCTTCAGTTCCATCAAAAGGTGGAGCTAATTACTTGCTTACATTCATTGATGATTACTCACGAAAAGTGTGGGTCTATTTTTTGAAACAGAAAACTGATGTCTTCAAGAACTTCAAGCAATGGAAAGTTCTGATAGAGAATCAGATCGGTAAGAAGGTGAAACAGCTTCGGATTGACAACAGGATGGAATTTTGCGACAGTGACTTCGATGAGTTTTGCAAGAACGAAGGAATTGCCAGACACCGTACAGTCAGGTACACTCCACAGCAAAATGGAGTGGCTGAATGCATGAACTAGACCCTCTTAGAACGAGCACGCAGTATGCTCTCCAATGCCGGCCTGTCTAAGGACTTTTGGGCGGAAGCAGTCAATACAGCCTGCTTTCTGGTGAACCGCTCTCCAGCCACAACTATTGAGTTAAAAACACCTAATCATGTATGGTCTAATGAACCTACTGATTATTTGAACTTGAAGATATTTGGTTGTCCTGCTTATTTTCATGTGAATGATGGTAAGCTAGAACCTAGAGCAAAGAAGTGTATTTTTATGGGATATGCTTCTGGGGTGAAGGGATATAGATTGTGGTGTACTGATCCCAAGTCACCCAAGTTTGTGATAAGCTGGGATGTAGTATTTGATGAGAAATCCATGCTTAATTTGACAAATCAGATTCCCGTGTCTACAGGGAAGAAGGTGGAGTTGCAGGCTTCACTTCAGACACCACCGCAAACTCAGGACCATGCTATAGCTGAAGAGCACGATTTTGAGTCAGAGACTGAGACACCAGTTGAGGAACAATACAGTATAGCTACTGGTAGACAGAGGAGGTAGATTAGACCACCTCAAAGATATGCTCATGCAGATATGATCAGTTATGCACTCGCTACAGTGGAAGAAATTGTGGGGCAGGAGCCTTCCAATTACTTAGAGGCTGTGAAGAGTACTGAGTCTGCACAGTGGTGTTCAACGATGACTGAAGAGATTGAGTCTCTTCACAAGAACCAAACCTATAATTTGGTTAAGTTACCAGCGAAGACCAAAGTTGTGGGCTACAAATGAGTTTTCAAGAGAAAAGAGGGAATCCAGTCTGATGCAAGATACAAAGCTCGTCTAGTTGTTAAAAGCTATAGTCAGAGAGAAGGGATCGACTTCAATGAAGTGTTCTCTCCAGTGGTAAAGCACAGTTTAATCCGAGTTTTACTAGCCATCATGGCTTTGTATGATCTGGAGTTTCAGCAGCTTGATATGAAGACAGCGTTCTTACATGGTGAGCTTGAAGAGACTATCTATATGCGTCAGCCAGAAGGGTTCACAGTTGAAGGTAAAGAAGACCATGTATGCAGACTGAAGAGGTCTTTGTATGGGTTGAAGTAGTCACCTAGGCAATGGTATAAATGCTTTGATTTGTTTATGAATGATCATGATTATTTGATAAGTAATTATGACTGTTGTGTATATCATAAACAATTGCCTGATAAGTCTTTCATTCACTTATTACTTTATATTGATGACATGCTTATAACTGCTAAAAGCATGGTTGATGTTGATTTGTTGAAAACTCAACTTAAAAATGAGTTTGAGATGAAAGATTTAGGTGATGCTAAGAAAATATTGGGAATGGATATCTACAGGGATATGAAAGCTGGGAAGTTATACTTGTCCTAGAGAAAGTATATAGAGAAGGTTCTAGACAGGTTTGGAATGTCTAACTCTAAACCTGTCAGCACGTAGCTGGCATTGCATTTTAAACTTTCAGCTTCCCTATCTCTCCAGACAGATGAGGAGGAACAGTTCATGGCAAATGTTCCTTACTCTAATGCTATAGGTAGCATTATGTATGCCATGGTATGTACCCGTCCAGATATTTCACATGCAGTGAGCGTGGTTAGCAGATATATGGCTAAGCCTGGTAGAACTCACTGGCAAGCCGTGAAATGGATTTTGAGGTACTTGAAGGGAACCTCGCATGTGGGCTTGATATTTGATAGAGATGTAGATCTCAGTTCTGTTGTTGTTGGTTTTGTTGATTCTGACTATACTGGAGATTTAGACATGAGAAGATCATTGACAGGCTATATTTTCACATTGTGTGGTTCTACTATTAGTTGGAAAGCAACACTTCAATTAACTGTTGCTTTATCAACTATAGAAGTAGAATACATGGCAGCAGCTGAGGCTATTAAGGAGGCCATTTGGGTGAAGGGGCTAATCAGTGACTTGGGCCTTCAGCAGATAGAGATGACAGTATTTTGTAACATCTAGAGTGCTATACATTTGACCAAAAATCAAATGTATCATGAGAGGACGAAGCACATCGACGTCAGGTATCATTTTATCAGAGGAGTAGTGGCAGATGGTACAATTAGTATTCAGAAGATTGCTACTTTAGAGAATCCAGTAGATATAATGACCAAGCCAGTTGCAGTATACGAGTTCAAATTTTGTTTGGACTTGATAGGGGTTCGGGGTTTCCAGGTTCCTTAAGGAACTCAGATGGGGTTGGTTTTCTCAGTTGCTGCATTTTACATTCTTGGGTTGATCTGGATTTTGTGATGCTTTTAGGTATTCAAGCCAAGGTGGAGATTTGTTGAGTATGGCTTGTGAATACATGCCTCAGACCTGTCTCGCTCGACCCTCGCTCGAGCGAGACTTCGAGACTTCCAAATTTGCCTCAATCCGAGACTTCGCTCGACCCTCGCTCGACTTCCAGCTCGAGCGAGGATCAGGCAGTGGCTTCGCTCGACAGTCGCTCGATATCCCACTCGAGCGACATGCCACGTGTTACCAGGTGTCCGTTTTCTAGTTGAGCGAATTTGGCCTAGAAGTTTTCGCTCGAGCGAGTTTAAGTTTCGCTTAAGTGAGATTGCATAATATAAATATTATGAAGGCATTTTGCGCAGCGGACGACGAAGAACACGCAGAGCTCTGTTTTGACGCCGACGAATAGAGTTTCTCCCCTAGATCATTTCTTCTCCATTTCTCCACTATTCTGAGTGAAACTTGTGAGGATTGAGTGTATACACGTGTGGTGAGTGTTCTCTGTTGTAAGAATCTTTTGATTCTCTCTCTGTAACTTCCATTTGATCTAGTGAAATTTTGAAACCAACCCCACAGTGGATGTAAACTCATTTTAAGCTGAACCACTTAAATCGCTATGTTCTTTCTTTATTTACTGTTTTATTTCTCATTATTGCATCCGCTGCGGTTTATTTCATATCTTTGTTGTTTGTTTCATCGGCTATTTCCCAACAATTTCGCTAGTATCTTTTAAAATTCAAAACATAAAAGTTTTTGAGCTTTTTCGATATTGTTTTATAATCTGGGCATAACTCTATCTTTCGAACTTCAATTAAAATTATTCAAAATATAAGATTAATGAGTACATTTAGGCACAAAATAAGTATAAAATATTAAATATAAAGGAAAAAAAATATGACATATTGCATTCTCATCAAAAAGCAAGAAAATTTAGAACACACATGACTCGAGAATTTCACAGGACTCCTAGAATCAAATCCGGAAAAACCATGGAGAAAAGCCCTCGAGATTATACAGGTCACCCAATCATTTCGTTAAACATATTTGGTGCTTTACAAGGTAGATCAGCAGCATGCCATTTAAAAGAAAGAAGTAGAAATGGAAGATTGTGCTTGCATATAATACCTGGAAGAGTTCAGAGACAACACTAGCATCCTCCCCTTATTTGAACTTTGCCATTATGAGGTATAGAAACAACTGTAGACGTGAATCAAGGTCGATGGTAAGGGATGGTGATGACTGGGGCTCTCTCACGTTAAAGATTGATGAAGAAGCAGTGGCTCTGCGATGCTTTCCAATGAGGTGGTTGCTTGGTTTGCTGAGTCGAGTCGAGTCGAGTCGAGTCGATTGATAATCTGTTGTGCCAATTGATCTGAATTAAGGCTAGTTTTGGTGTGAGGGGATTTTTGTGGAGGGAATGAATAGAATTAGAAGAGAGGGAATATTTAAATTTTCGAGGGCAACGTGCCAGCTTATGTAGAGGCGCCAAGCTATAAAAAATTTCATGTGTGCGTGGTCTTCGTGCGATAGGAGACTATTTTGGTAAACCTCCAAATAATATAAAGTTTCACTTTTCAAATTTAATTTTTTCTCTTTTCCTTTTTGAGTTATTACGACCACTTTTTTTTTTTTTTTAAATTTTGAATAGCATTTTTTTAATAAAATAATTTGTCAATATCTTTCCACAAATAAAAAATCTATCTAAAATTCTAAATATGTGCAAACTGGATGTGAAACTATCCTTGAATTTATCACCACGTCAGTGTTGAGGATAATAATATACATACAACTTTTTTACAATTATTTTATTATTTAATTCAAAATAATTAATATAATTGGATCATTTCATTAATAAAAATATAATTAATTGATATAATTGGATCATTTCTTTAAATCTGGAATAAAACTTTAAATAACAACAAAGCCTAGAACTATATAAAATTAAACTAAAACTTAAATTTGAGAATTGATGGCAAGGATTTTATAAACGCCGCCAATTTATATATTTTACCGATGCAATAATATAAACGTTAGAAAACTTAATATTCGTCGGAGCATAAATGATAAATTTGCGGCCTTTTTATAAACGCAAGCATAACTAGATATTATTACTAGCGTAATGGTATAAACATCGGGAAAGTCTTTTATTTGTCGGCGTAAAAATTAAGTGCCAGCAAGAATTTATTTTTACTGATGCATAAGTAAACGTAGCTAAGATAAATGCCAACAATTCTAGATTTTTTTCGTAGCATGCAGTTGAGGAACCTGAGATCGTAAAGTTATTGGTTATTTTTTGTGGGTTGCAGTTGTGTGCTGTCATGAGAATTGCAAAGCTCATGGTGGAAAGTGACTATTTGTTGGCTGTTGAAGCACTACAACATAATAGCATGGAAAACTCTTTTTTGGGAGAATTGTATAGTGAGATTAAAAAACTTGCAAGTTTGCTGCTTTCAGGAATGCATTTTTTATCATATTTACAGGAAGGATAATAGAGTAGCTCATACCCTAGCTAAGAATGCATAGTGTTAAATAATGTTAAATCGAATTACCTCAAAGAGCAAAATTCCCACAAGGTCGGATCTTTGTTCATTTTACAATTCACGTCACTTTGTTGCATGCACTTTTACATTACTTAGGAGGCTACCATAGGCTCCTAGAAAATTGCACACTTCACTATCAAGAGATCTAGATGGTTTCTCTAAGAAAAATGAGAAAGAGATGAGAGTTCTTATCTTTTTACTAGACTTTATTTTTCACCCACACACAATTAATTCCATGTACGTACACTTATTTAAAGAGTTTTCTACTCTTGGAAGTTAATTAACTTTCCTAAATATGTGAAAGTGAAATAATGTTTTTAGATCAATTGTAATACTAGTGGAGAGTCAACAAATAATCTCTCAACCCATGTAGGCACTATTTGATCGTGTTGGATTTTACCCGTAAACCAACACATGATGGAAAGTTGATGATATTGACTTGTGGTGGAATCTTGTATTTTAGATCATTTTTTGATCTCAAGTGATTTGGCTCCATTTTGTTTGTAAATAATCTTTTTAATTATAATTTGTTGTAATAATGCAGGGGAGCACTAAATGGCCTCCCCTCCCCCCCTTGCATCTCCCTCAACAACTTTTGAGGGAGAGATGGGACAATTATTTTGAAAATTTTGTAGTGCATAGTAATTTTGCACAGTAATCAGGGCTTATAAATATGAGTTTTAATCGATTGACTATGTACGCAGAAATATGAAGGAAAAATAAAAGAAAAGAAAAGAAAGAAAGGAAGAGAGACAACTCCCGTTCTTGAGTAATAAAGAGTTATAAATATTTTCTCTTGCAATAAATATTTTCTTTTAGTTTTATAACACATTATCAGTACGAAATTCTATCGATACTAAAGCTAATGGTCATCTTCTTCAACTAAGTTTTTCAATATATTATTTACAGTTTTTGATATGAATATGAAATATTTTATTGTTGATTATTATTTAAAATCTACGTGACTTTATAAATATATTTTTGAGATACATATATTTATTATTTATATGTGTAGAAAATATCAAACCTTACAAAATTGGAATTTATTGCTCTTGACGTATCTGAGAAAAATTATTTATCATGAAATCTTGATGCTGAAATCCATCTTGATGCTGAGATCTATCTTGATAGTATGAACCTGAGAGAAACAATTAAAGAAGGAAATTAAGCGTCCCTACAGGACCGTGCTAAAGTAATGATTTTCTTTCGCCACTATCTTTATGAAGAATTAAAAACTGAGTATCTTACAATAAAAGATCTCTTTATTTTGTGAAATAATTTAAGGGAGATGTATGAATACCAGAAAATTGTCATCCTCTCAAAAGCTCGTTATGTATATTTGCACATGAGATTAACAAGATTTTAAAAATGTTAGTGAATATAATTCCGTACTATTTAAAATCAGCTTAGTATTAAAATTATGCGGTGAGAAAATCACCTATAATGATATGTTAGAGAAGACATATACGACTTTTCATACTTCGAATATATGCTCTTGCAGCAGTAGTATCGATAGCGAAAGTTTAAGAAATATTCTGAACTTATATCTTGTCTTCTAGTAGCCAATCAAAACAATGAGTTTTTATTAAAAAACCAACAGTCAAGCCCTATTGGTTCAACATCATTATCTGAAATGAATGGTAATATGTTTGTATCATTCCCAGAAGCGAATGGTGCATCTTTTCGAAGAAATCGGTAGTGTGGATGTGGTATGAGAAATTATAGAAACGTTGGTCTCAGAAGTGACAATAATAAAAGAGATAATAATATATCATATCACCAGAAATGGTACAACTCAGAAAGGGGTAAAAACCCCCAAAATAATTCTTCAAGAAAAAGTGAAGAGGTGTGTCATAGATATGGTATGACTGAACATTGGTCATGTACCTGTCGATGGCTAGGCACTTGGCTGATTTATATTAAGCATCTATAAAAGGAAAAAATAAAAAATTTGAAATAAATTTAGTAGAACCATCAGATGATTCATTTAATATAGATATCACTCATCGTGATTTCTTTGATGTTCCTAATGGTAGAATTGATTACTTGATTAGAGATGGAAATGTCCCTCCCAATTAATGTATTTTTTTTTATTATTTGTAATAAAATTTTTGTATATTTTATATAATCAAGGATCACATTGATGAATTTATTATCTCTATGTTGAATGATAAATATGTATGTCTGACTGACAGTGTTAGAACTCACATAATTATCAAAGATAAGAAATATTTTCAAAATTTAATACTAAGTAAAATCTATGTTCATACCATATCAGGTTCATCAAATCTAATTGAGGGCTCCGGAAGAGCTTATATTGTGTTGTCTAATGGCAACAAATTTTGTATTGATGATATTCTATTTTCTTCACAATCTAGAAGAAATTTATTAAGTTTCAAAAATATACGTCGTAATGATTACTATATTGAAACGACCAATGAAGGCAGTAAATAACATCTTCTTATTACTAAAATAATATCGGGCCAGAAGCTCGTATTAGAAAAACTATTTGCTCTATCTTCTGAACTGTATTATATAAATATAAGAACAATTAAATCATATGTGGTAGTACACCACAAGTGCATTGACTCCAAAGTATTTATGACTTGGCATGATTGCCTTAGACATCCGGAATCAATAATGATGAGACGAATTATTGATAATTCGCATGGGCATCCCTTAATCAATCAAAAAATTCTTTTATCCAATAAATATTCGTACTCTGCATGTTCTTAAGGTAAGTTGATTATCAGACCATCTCCCTGAAAAGTCATTGTTAAATCTCCATCATTTTTACAAAAAATTTACGAAAATATATGTGGGTTTATTCATCCATCAAGTGGACCATTTAGATACTTTATAGTTTTGATTGATGCATTAAGTTGATGGTCACATGTTTGTCTGCTTTCTACTAGAAATATTGCATTTGCTAGACTTCTTGATCAGATAATCAAACTACGAGCACAATTTTCCGAGTATCCAATTAAAACCATTCGATTGGATAATGCAAACAAATTTTCGTCTCAAGCTTTTGATAATTATTGCATGTCAATAGGAATAAATGTTGAACATCCTGTTGCTCATATACACACTCAAAATGGTTCAGCTGAATTTTTAATCAAAAGGTTTCAGTTAATCGCTAGACATTTACTTTTGAAATCAAAACTACATGTTTCTGCTTGGAGACATGCTATACTTCATGCAGCATCATTAATTCGAATTAGACCATCTACATATCATAAATATTCTCCATTACAGTTTGCATTTGGTCAACAACCAAATATTTCTCATCTTTGTACCTTTGGATGTGCTGTATATGTTCTAATTGCATCTCCACAACGTATAAAAATGAGCCATTAACGTAAATTTGGGATATATGTTGGTTTTGATTCTTCATCTATTATTAGATATCTTGAGCCTCTTATAGAGGATATATTTGAAGCATGTTTTGAGAATTGTCACTTTAACGAATCCACTTTTCCATTATTGGGTAATGAAAAGTTGATGCCTAAAGCACGACAAGAAATTATTTGGAATAATAAAACCCTATTGTGAGATTCTAGATTTACGTGTATTTTTGCACGTTATTTTATTTTTGGTATTAATTATTTTAATTTATTTTAATAATATTATTGGTTGTGTTTTATTTGTTTAAAATATTTATTTGAGCTATTCGTTAGTAAGTATTAATTTTATATTAATTTTATAATTAAATATTGAGTTACGTTACTTTTCTTATTTATTTTAATGAGTTAATTATTTTAATGATTGGAATTTAATTCATTTATTTTATTATGTGAGTTTATTTGAGCTGCTTTCGTTATATTAATTATTGTTTTATTTTAATATTGCACTTGGGTTTAATTTATTTCTATTGATGGGTTTTAAATATCATATTTTATTGATATTGAAATTATAGTATTTAAAGTCTACTCTTATTTAATTTACTGTGTCTTTCTAGTTAGACTTATTTTTCTTTCTTTTTCTTTTTCTTTTTTCTCTTTTTCTTTTATTTTTCTTTTCCTTTCTCCCCTACCTCTCCCAGACCCCTCCCGCGCGACACACCCCTTCCCCTCCCCTACGTCCATTCGATCCTTAGCTCCAGGGCCGCCGTCGGCCACCCGCCGGCGACATCGCCCACACCTTTAGCCTCCCCACACGCCGGCGAGTCCATGGGCACCGGTGGTGTCACCTCCGGCCATCCCACCACCCCTACATAGCCCCCTACTCGAAAATGAGTTCTTGCCTTCCTCTGCATTTTTTGGCCACCGCCGGCCACCCCTTGGCCTCCGACCACCACCACTAGACTTCCTACCCTCCGGCGAGCATAACCCACTGTCGATAGCCACCCATCTTCGCCGGTTACCCCTCTACCCGAAATGGGTCCTAAAACGGGTTGTTCTTCGTTGCGCCGCCGTCCGGCCACCGTAGGCTTCACCACCGCCACCAAAAGACTCCCCCCGCCCAGCTGGTCATCCCCTAGCTCAGTTTCACCAACTGCGGCCCCACCTTCCTGGTACAACCCCAAACTCGAAAATGGGTTTTCACCCATTTTGACCTCGATTCGCCACCTTCCGGTGATTGTGCCGCCACACCACCACCTCCATGAGATTCCCCACCCTTCAATGAGTATCTCTCTAAATTTTTGGTATGAAATCGAGCATTTTAGCCTAACGTATCGGTGACTGCTACGAACGTTGCGGATTGACGTTTGTTCAAGGAATTGTGTTTTTATCGCTGTAAGTACTTTTCAAACGAGTTTTAAAATTTAAATATATTTTTAGTATCAACAGTTATTGCGTTTGTTGGTTGATTGGATTATTTATTAATTGTTGGATATCTGGTGCATGGTTGTTTGCATTGTGTATTTACGCGCATGCTCATGAAAATATTTGGAAATTAGATTTTTGTATGATTTCGGATATTCATGTGTTGGAAATGGAAATTGGGTTTTTATTGAGTTTATGGATTTTAATGATTTTGGCTGAGTCATAACGGGGACGGCGATATATAACGCCCGTTGTGATCAGCGTGTGTGTGTCAGTCATAATGGGAACGACGATACTTAACGCCCATTGTGATTGATAGTGTGTGGATAACATAACGGGGATGGCGATATGTAACGCCCGTTATGGTCATTGGGTGTGCATTTCATATCGGGGATGGCGATACGTAACGCCTGGTATGAAATGAGTGTGTGCGGATCATAATGGGGACGTCGATATGTAACGTCCATTATGATTTCGGGTGTGTGTGTATATCATATCAGGGACGGCGATACGTAACGCCCAGTATGATTGGTTTTGAGGATATCATTTTATGGGAAATGATGGTTGATTTTATTGGAGTTTTATCGTGGACCAAATGAGGTTTTGACATGCGTGATTATTTCATTGACTTTGAGGAAGATAATTTTAAGTCTCATGTATATGGTAATTTGTTCATGGTTGTTGTTGTGGCATTAATGTATTTATTATCTTGGGTTTGGTTGGGTTGTATTTACCTGTGATGCCATCTTGGCGTCGTAGTTTTTGGATGCAGACTTTGAAGAGGCTGAGTCTGAGGAGACGGCTTTGCCGTTGATGTGTTATTATTATTAATTGTTATATCGAAAAATTATTTTCCCCTTTTAAAAATATTTATTTGTTTAATTTGTATTTCGGATGACTGTATTAAATTTTCTGTCGGAGAATTTATATTAAAATGATTTGTAAAATATTTCTAAAAATTCTGGTACTTAGTTATTGACTTTAATTATCCCGCTGTGACTTTTATTTATGCATGTCACGGGTTCACACACTTAGCACTTGACGTTGGGGGTGCGTGACTCGTGTTGTCAGTATCCTGATGCCTCGATTCCTGTGTTTATTTTAAGGGGAATTTGGGGGCGTCACACCTATCTCAATTTGATTCTCCTACAAATGAATGTAGACTAGAAATTCACAGGATTATTCATTTGTAAAGTGTTGTAAATCAATTATCGGATGTATTTACTGACACTAAAGGTGTACTAAAATCATATCTTTTGCTATTAATGCTCCAGTAAGGATTGAATTTCCTGAAAGACAAATTGTCAAAACAGCAATAGGTGAATCTAAGACATGCCTGAAGCGTGGAAGACCTATTGGTACAAAAGATAAAATTCTCTGAAGGAAAATGATACAAAATGAATCTGGTATTCCTGAATAACCCATACACACAATACAGGCTACAAATATAGTTGATGCTCATGAAGAGGTCAAATCTTCTATTCCAAAATCTCCTGAAAATGGATCTCCTGAAGAGGTGTTTCATGAAATATTTTTCCCTAAAGAAGAACAGGTACATGAAAATAATGATATCTTAATACATTTCATGAGTACTAGAGAAATTCTGGATAGAAATAAAATTATTGTCGGCAACATATTTTCATATAAGATGGTTATTGACATTACCATAAATAATGAAGAAAGTGAACCAAAAATCATCGAAGAATGTCGACGTAGAAATGATTGGGCAAAATGGAAAGCAGCTATTGAAACTGAATTAAACTCATTAGCAAAGTGAGAAATATTTGGACCTGTTGTTCAAATACCAAAGGATGTAATGCTTGTTGGATATAAGTGAGTATTTATACGAAAATGAAATGAGAAAAATGAAATTGTGCGGTACAAAGCACGACTTGTCCATAAGGTTTCCTGCAGAAACCCATGATTGATTATGAAGAAACATATTCTCCCATTATAAATGCAATCACATTCAGATTTTTTGATTAGTCTGGTTGTTACAAAAGGATTAGATATGCGGTTGATGGATATAATCATTGCATATTTATATAGATCCTTAGACCATGACATATATATGAGAATCTCTGAAGAATATAAAATGCGTGAAGCATATAAAATGTCTGAAGTATCTACAAGTATATCTAGAAGTAAGTACTATATCAAACTTCAAAAATCTTTATATGAGTTAAAGCAATTTGAACACATGTGGTATAATCTTTTAAGTGAATATCTATTGAAAAAAAGATTTGAAAATAATCCCATATGCTCATGTGTTTTTATTAAGAAATCAGAGTCCAGATTTTTCATTATTGTAATTTAGATTGATGATTTAAATATTGTGGGAACTCCTGAATAGATATCAAGAATCGCTATATATTTAAAGAATGAATTTGAAATGAAAGATCTTGACAAAACACAACTTTGTCTCGGCCTGTAGTTCAAGCACTTGCCAAATGAAATTTTTTTTATTCATCAGTCCATGTATACAGAGAAAGTCCTGAATCACTTTTATATGGACAAAACTTATCTCCCAAGTACTCTAATGATTGTTCAATTACTTGATGTCAAGAATAATCCATTCCGTTCTTGTGAAGACGATGAAGAAATCATTGGTCCTGAAATACTATATAGTACAATTGGAACTTTGATGTATTTTACAAATTGCACTCGACCTAATATTACATTCTCAGTTAATCTGCTTGCAAGATATGGTTCTGCACCAACTCAAAAGTATTAGAATGGTATTAATCATGTTTTCGTTACTTTCATAGTATGGTTGATATAAGATAATTTTATCAACGTGAATCAAGTCTACAATTAATTAGGTACGTAGATGTATGCTATCTTTTAGATCTACACAGAGGTAGATCTCAAATTGGATATGTATTTACTTATGGAGATACAACCATATCATGGAAATATGTCAAGCAGACACTATCTGCCACATCTTCAAATTACTCAGAGATTATTGTAATTCATGAAGCAAGTTGAAAGTGTATTTGATTGAGATAAGTTATTCAACATATTCAAGAAAAGTGTGGTTTTCTAATGATCAATGATAGCACAATAATTTTATATGAAGATAATACTGCTTGTATCACTCAAATCTGATGAGGATATATCAAAAGTGACAGAATCAAACATATTTCACCTAAATTCTTTTATATTCATGAACTTCAAGAGAAAAGTAAAATTGATGTCAAACGAATATGATTAAGTGATAATCGGGCAGATTTATTCACAAATGTATTATTAACTGTGACATTCAAGAAAATTGTACAGAACATCGGAATACGAAGATTCAAAAATTTATCGTTATGCACTTTTCAGGGGGTGTAAAAGTCCTGAAGACTTGTGCTGATTGTACTATTTTTCCTTCGCTGAGGTTTTGTCCCACTGGGTTTTCCTTTTCAGGATTTTCATGAGGCAATCTTAAAACACTTGGCGATACATAAGAATACTGTACTATTTTTCCTTTGCCATTAGTTTTTCTTCCCATTGGATTTTTCCTTACTAAGGTTTTAACGAGACAGATTCTTTATGGGTGGTCATTCAAAGGGAGTGTTGTAATAATGCATGAGAGAGCACTAAATGACCTCCCCCCACCCGCGTCTCCCTCAACGACTTTTGAGGGAGAGGTAAGACAATTATTTTAAAAATTTTGTAGTACATAGTAATTTTGCACAGTAATCAAGGTCTATAAATATGAGTTTCGATCGACCGATTATGTATGCAGAAGTACGAAGGAAAAAGAAAAGAAAAAAAGAAAGGAAGAGAAAGAGAAAATTTTAGTTCTTGAGTAATAAAGAATTCTTAATATTTTTTCTTAAATTTTCTCTTGCAATAAATATTTTCTTTTAATTTTATAACATAATTAAAGTATTACAAATATTTATTTATTTTTATTATTTTCTCTTTGATGAATGTAGTTATGTTTAAAGAAAAGGAAAAAAAATCACATCCAACGTGATTTGTATGGTTAAGAATTTACGAATGGCATCTGATCATCGACATACGTGCTTGCATCACCCGCGCAAGTATAGTGCAACACAAAAATGATGGGGAGAAGTCACATCCAAGAGCACTCACTCACATGAACAGTGATATATACTGTTCATGTGAGTGAGTGTTCTTGGATGTGGCTTCTCCCTAGCATATCTCAGTGCAACAACTTTGAGCCTTCCACTTCCATTGACGTTGATTACGACGCGTCACTATTACTGTTGTTATTATTAATTTTATTACTATTATTGTTATTACTATTGTTGTTGTTTATAATCCTCTCTAATATATGTATGGCCAGTTAATATACGGGGGCCCGTAATATTTTATTGTTTCTTCAATTTGATTCAACAAATTGATTATTAATAATTTTTGTCTTTACTTGGAATTCCATAACGTATATCTTTTTCGCATGCATGCATGAATCCATCATGCATATGTGTTTTACGAGGTTCGAATAATATTTACCAATGAAATTAATGTAAGAAAAAATAATTAAAGTCGTACTCCCGTCAAGTTCGAAACCAAGATGAAAGAGCATGCAATTAAATTAAAAAAGAACTGCATTTTAACTTATTGCAGGTGAAGATGGGAATTTTTTTAGTAATGCTAGCTACAGTATAAGCCTTAAATATTGAACAATCCTATATAATTTTTTTTGTAAAAATGTGTCCCATAAATAAAAAAGTAGAATTTTCACATTTTTTCTATAATGAAATCCATTTTTCAATAAAAGTATTGTGCGAGATTGTATATTTAAGATTTGTCTATATCATTTCCTTTTCAGCAAATAATTCGATCATAAACTTGCATTTTGCATGTTGGGAAATTCTATTTTGCATCCGAACCACCATTTTGTTTTTGGTATGTATGTATCATATATATATATTACCAAAATTAGAAAATTAATTACATCTTTAACTACATGTTTGTGGTAATTGCATCCTGTAATTTAAAATTTAATCATTAAATTAAGTTGTACCACAAATATTCTATATATATATATATATATATTAAATATTAGCTTCTTCGTTTTTTAGCCTTTAACTCTAACATGATCTCAATCGAGGTCATAAATGATTAAAATCTAGTAATTTTGATTATGAATTTTAATTATATATATGTTAGAAATCCTTTTAAAAAGGGTAATTCGAATACAATAGCATTTTCTTCTATATTCTGTTTTGAGAAATTTCATATACAAGTCGGTTGTAGACATTACAAGAAAAACAGGTTTTTGAAGTTAGTTATATGTTACGAACATGACTATTTGAGACGAAAATAATAGTGCAGCATCCAACATAAAAGGGGCTCTGATACCATTAGGTCGGAACACATCCAACATAAAGGGGGCTCTCGTCTGCGATTAGAGCGACAGGACGCTCCTTTAAAAACACAGACTCAAGGGGCATGCCGCCAGGTTGCTTATGCCTAACCAACCCTCACACCCCACAGTGCAGGGGTCATTGGAGTTCTACCTGACCATGCCTTAGAACTTGGCACTTCGGCTGCACTGCGTACCTACCAAAGCATACGTGACCTAGCATTTAACAGTCACGCACCTGCCGCAGGAGAGCCTCTCTTTACCGTGTATCTATGAAAGTGAGAGGATCGACAGTCTTATAAGGCTCTGATACCATTTACAAGCGGAAATAAGCAAAAGAAAATAGAAACAAGATGTAGATGTAGAAAATTAATATGCAACAGTTAAGAGGCGGCTCAACCGACCAATGCATGCAAAATAGAAAGACGAAAAATCAAATGAATGGGGGAACAGCGTTCCGACAGGGGCACTGTGAGGGAAGTCCGATCGCTGTACCAGGGAACGGCCCTGATTCCGTTCAATAGGTAGCAAAGCCGACCATATGTATGCAATGCATAAACATAAATAATGAAGATAGATTTAAAATAAAAATATTCTTCATTATAATCACAAGATTCACAAGATTCACAAAATTACAAGATTATGGCTTGCAGAGAGGATTCCTTACAAGTTTTCTTATCGTAAGAAAGGGATGGAATGAACTCTGCCCCAAACTAAAAACTGAACTCTCCTTATATAGATGGAGAGGCCATACAAAAGAAGCCCGGAATTGATCATGGGAGACAAACAAAAAGGAAAAGCGGCCGAAAGTAGCCGAAAGCAAACAGTAACCACACCACGTGATTACTTTTTGAAAAAGTAAAGCTGTCTGCGCCGAAAGCTGGGCAGTCAGGCAATGATGTTGTCTACACTGAAAGATGTTTTGTCTTCTAGTGCTGACTAGCTCAAAGGGTGTCGGCAGTGGGGACATCTTGTCTTCATCTGCTGATCGATCTTGACTTTTGTGGACTGGCAATTATGGCTCTCCGAGATCAGGCGAAGAGTATTCTTTGTCGTGTCCAAAGTATTTGTACAGGTCATCAGAGTCATGTTCTGACTGTTCTGATTCACTGCTGGCTTCTTCATCAATGGACTGCTTCAATAGCATTATGCTATTGTGTTGTCCTTCGATCTGTTTCTTGAGTATCTCAAGCATCTCTTTGTTCTGCTTCTTCTTGGAGTCTTTTTTCGAAGAGGCTAAACTTTCTGTATTTGAATCTTTCTTCTTTGGAGAAGAAGAAGGCTTCTTTTCAGATGAAGTTTTTTTCTTCTGTTTGGAAGATGAACTTGGAGTATCCTTAGGTTCAAGGAGCGGAAAAGGAAACTCGATCTGATTTTTTGACTTAGGTGATGGAAACTCCTCCCGGTCTTTTAAATTTGGTGCCGAGACAGGAAAATCCTTTAAAGCTTGAGTCAAAAAATTATCAAGAATCTGGGTTTTATCCCAGTATTTAACATAAAATCTGCGGACAAGAATGTCTGCAGTTTTCTCATAGGTCCAATTAAGGATCCATGGTAATTTGTAACGAGTACAAAAATGGATTAAAAATGGAAATTTAGAATGAGGGGAATCCATTTTTGGGGTTACCGATTTAATATGATCAAGGACAGGCTGGAGACCTGGCGGATAGATATTAGGAATGGGGTCAAAAGATTGCCACCATTGGATGAACCAAAGAGGGATCTTTGGAACAAATTTTTTATAAAAATTAAAGAACCAAGAATGAGACATACTCGGTGTCTGATAAAAGGGAAAATGGAGCCATGCGTCGATATAATCATGAAATTATATCTGATTTGGGTATCCGGAATACTTTTAAGAGTCTTCGGATTCTGTCCCCATTGATCAGGTGTCAGAATTCTGACAATAAAACAAGAATGGGAAAAGATCTTTGAAGGATCCACTTTATCATAAAGTGGTTTCAAGTAGATCGATCCCGTATGGGAGAGAATAGAAAGAAAAAATTTCAAATCTTTTTCTAGATTACGAGGAACCCAGTGCCATCCTGGCGAAAAATAATGAAAAGCGATTTGGAAAGGATCTGTTTCTACAATATTCTCAATGTAGAACAGACTTTGAAAATGTGATTTTTGAAAACTTTTTGCTCTGTTACGAGTAGGGAATCTAGGCCTTGTTCTACCCAAAGGGTTGGACAAGGGATCATGTGGCATGGTTACTGCCATAGCAAACGAACTTAGGGTTATAGGTCTGGGCATAGTTCCCAGAACTGTGTATCTATTTGCCACTTCCAGTGGGGAAGTTGGCATCAAAAGAGAGGCAGGAGGTGCTGGGAGAAGTGGAGGCCTCTGGGAGCTCTCAGTCTTCTTTGTTTTTTTTTTCTTACTCATTTTTTCTCTGCAGAAATTCACGGGTAAGAAAATCAGGGATGGAGTTATCCGATCCTTTTATATACTCAATATCAAAATAAAAATGCTTAAAATAGCTTGCCATCGTGCAAAAATTTGTTTAGATGCAATGTTTTCAACATCTTTTTCTAAAACATACTTAGCACTTTTGCAATCAATTCTCAAAAGAAATTTTTGATTTAATAAATCAGATTGAAATTTAGAAATGCATAGTACTATAGATAAAATTTCTTTTTTAATAGTACTATAATTTAATTGTGCATGATTCCAGGTCCCGGAATGGAAACGAACAATTTGTTCGGAAGAACCTGGTGAAACATATTGTTTCAGAATGCCACCATAACCAATGTCAGAGGCATCTGTTTCAACAATTTTAAAATATTCAGAATTAGGGATTCCAAGACATGGAAGAGTTTTGACATATGTCTTAATTTCCCTAACAAGATTTGTGTGGATATCAGTCCACGGAGAAGGGTTGGTACGAAGTCTCTGGAAGAGAGGACGACACCGTTTTCTCAGATCTTTATAAAAATCAGCGATATAATTCAGCGAACCAAGAAATCTCTGGAGCTGAGTTTTATCTATAATGACATCAGGAAATTTTTCAGCAAAATTGATTGACCTTTGGATTGGTCTGATCTTACTGGTACAAATATCAAAACCAAGGAATCTAATCTTGGTTTGGAAAAGTTTAATTTTCTTAGCAGAAACCATTAGTCCATTTCTTTTGGCAATATCAAGGAATGCCAACAAATGTTTCCAGTGATCATCAATGGATTTAGAGAAAATTAAAATATCATCGATATAAACAATAGTGAAATGAGAAAAACTATTGAAAATATCGTTCATAATGTTTTGAAACTCAGAAGGGGCATTTTTTAGACCGAATGGCATCACGTTCCACTCGTAATGACCCAAAGGAGTACAAAATGTAGTCTTATAACGGTCCGACTCCCTAATTTGGATTTGCCAAAATCCAGACTTAAGGTCAAACTTGCTAAAGACTACAGCTTTGCTCAACCTCTGAATTAAGTCATTTTTGTTAGGGATGGGATATCTTATCCATTCTAACACTTTGTTCAGGGGTTTGTAATTTATGACAAGGCAGGGTGAACCTCGTTCTAACTCAGAATTTTTCTGGATATAGAAAGCAGCACACGACCAGGGTGACTTACTATGCCTGATTAATCTTTTCTGAAGAAGATCATAAATTTCATTTTTACAAAATTCTAAAGTCTCAGCATTCATTTGAATGGACCAAGCTTTAGTGGGAATCTTTCTCTGAAAAATCTTTAATATAAAGCAGAGAAACCTCATGTTTTTTCCGATTCCAAAAAGCATTGGGGAGATCGGAACAAATTTCAAAAACGAGTTTTTTATGAAAATCCTCAATTTTTGAATGCATTAATGGCTCAGTCAAATGCTCAGAAATTTTTCTAATTCTTAATTCTTGTTGGAGAGAGAGTAGATGGTGTTCCTTAGCAACGATCACAGAAATTTTTTCTCTTGAAGTATCAGCTTCAAGTTTGGAAACAAAATTAAATTTGACTTTCTATCCGAAGGGGTCAGGGGGGATCCCATCTTTCTCAGTCAAGAAAGGGCAAATAGAATTGATAAAAGGCATCCCTAAAATGACATCCCAAGTCATGTTTTTGACTAGGACGGACGGGATACGAAAACACACATTGTCTTGACAGACATGGGCGTCATCTAGTTCATAGTTGATTTTCATCTTTGAACCATTAGCCGCTGATAGTCTTTCAGTAGACTTTTCAAAATACTTGGTTGGAACCAGGCCTTCACGGATATAATTAAGATCCGATCCGGAATCAATCAAGGCAATCACAGAGAACTCAAATTCTCTACAGACAATAATTTTGACTTTCGCATACCATTTAATAGGTATGGATTGTCTTATCAAGTAAACAGCCTTAGGACTATCTGAGGGCTCATCATGGTCAGAAACTTTTGTTTCTTCATTATCGGAAGGATCTTGATCAAGAGCATGCTCAATTTTAAGAGTAATAAAATGTTGTTTTAAACTTGAATTTTCAAGTTTAAGATTATTAACCTCAGATTTGAGTTCAATAATCTTTTACTTGATAATTCCAATTTCATGTTGTAAATCAGAGGTAGAAACATTCTTCGGTTTCTTATCGAAACGTTTTAATGTTTCTTGAAAACTGACTTTCTCTTGAGAAGATGACGACTCTCTACGAGCCATAGTCTTCCTGAGCTGGGCGAGATACTTTTCTTTTAGTTCAGTATTCTCAAGCTGAGAAATTAAATCAAGAAGAAGGTTCTGCTGTTCCTCCTCTTTAGTTAAAACATTAATTGTTTTAACTCCAGAAGGTTTACAACAAGAACCATTGCAATTGCAGCCAAACTTAACCATTGTTTGAACTGATGAATCTGATTCTGAATGATAGTTACTATCACTAGAACTGTATTCATCACGTTCTGAGGATGAAGAACCAGAATTGTTATCGAGTAATTGAAACAATTCCTGTTGCTCATCTTCACCAATATTTAAAGCATTAAGCTTATTCTTCAATTTGGTGGATTTTTGAGGGTTTGGACAATTATTTGCATAATGTCCCCTCTTTCCACATTTAAAACATCTCTGATTTATATCAGAGTTTTTCTTTGGAAAAGATTTTTTATAAGGAAATCTTTTATGATCAGAAGGTTTTCTAAAGAAATCAGCACGGGTTTTTCTTTTCTTTTGGAAATAATCGCCGTGAGGTTTTTGGAAAAACCTTTTCAAATGTTTTTTCTTTCTTTCTTTGGATGGAGCAATAGGAGGAAGACCAAATTGTTGACAGAAATTTTCCATCTCATATTTGGCTCTTTTTCTATCTTTCATCTGCTGAGAGATGAGCTTTTGATCATTGCACATACTAATACCGAGTTTTTTAATTACGCTAGTAATATCACCATAGGTGTAATTATCGTAATCTACTCTACCGGTACTGTTAAGTAGTGCCTCCTTAACCTTAATGGCAAACAAACGAGGGAGACCATCAATGAATCTTTCTTTCCAGCAAGGCTTATCAGAATCATCACGCATTAAAACTCGTGAAATAAACACGGTTTCATACCAATTATAATTTGACATGTTAGGACATCTCAGATTATTCAAATAATCAGAAAAACGATTAGTCACATTTGAAGGCGTACCAATAAAATGTTTTATAATCGTATAAATCAAAGTATTAACACCATCAGAGACACCTCGTCCTATGGTGTTATAAAAAACAGAAGTACCATCATCATTTTGCTTGACAGCAAATTGAATCCTTTGTTTAGCTTCATCAGTAAGGTGTTTATCCCACCAAGACCGAAGCATACCCGTAAAATCAGAAACTAACATTAAAACAACATCAGGTTGTAAGATGTTTTTCTGAACATAGGCATCCGTGATCATGGACATTTTTTGTAGAGTATTTAGAACTTCTTGTTCAGAGAGTCCATCAATATTCCATTCATATATCCTGTTAGCACTAGCCGAAAACTGATCTCTAAACATACATTCTTCGATCGCTAAATCAGGTGGAGTTGGCTTTGAAAACTAGTTCTTCGTAAAACCTGAAGGTTTCACAGAAGTGAGTCTAGCTATTTCAGCTGGCTCCGATGAAAACTGTTTTAAAACAAAATTGATGACAGAATCATCCTCTGAGGATTCATCTGTAGAAAGAACAGAAATATAATCAGGATTAAAATCCTTTCTACTCCTGTCAAGGACACTTGTAGAAGGTTTTGACCTTTATTTTTCTAGCTTTATTTCTGCTAGCATTTGATCAATTCCTTCTAGAGTACTGACAGAATCTATTTTCTGTCTGTTCTCGAGTAGAATAATCAAAAGTTTTTCAATCAACTTAATTTTAGGTTTTGGAGGACTAGCAGTACGTCTTCCAGAATCAGATTTAAAAACAGGTTTTTCAATATTCTCCTCAATACGATCTAATTGTTGACCTATAATGTGGAGAGCAGAGTTTGAAAAATTGTTTTTCTCAATAATTTTTTTTGTTTCAAAAGATAAAGGAAAATTTGAATCTTTAACAGTTGGGATTTTGAAAGGAGAAGCTTCAACTTCAGCTCCATGCACTGAGATCAAAGTGGTCTCAAGTGGAGGATAGCTTTCCGTTACAACTGTTTTATCTTCTTTAACAAATGTAGTTTTTAAAACATTTAAAAATTTATTCTTAAAATCACAATGCTTAAAATCATAATGATTTTCAAGAAAATCAAAGAAAAGAATATGCCTTTGCTGGGCACTCATCAATTCTTTCCATTTTCGTCTTACCCTTTGTTTTTGGACTTAACTAAAATCACGAGCATAAGCTATACGCTTAGGTCGGTTTTTTATGCTCTTAAATTCATCAACCAGTGAAATCATATCAATCTCAAAGGGTTTGCACATCATCATTAACTGTGGGTGCAAAATATTTGTGTTCATAACCAAATCTGAAGCTGTAGGGGACTCAGAAGAGTCTTCTTCAGTTTCTTCCTTTTTGGCTTTTCTCTTGGATGACAGAAAATCATCTTTGGTTGTGTAAAAAGCTGAAGTTACTTGAGACTCCGAAGAGACTCCCTTCAACTTGGACTCAGAAAAATTTCTCTTGGGAATTTCTTGGATAATAATTGGACGTTTAGGTTCTGCCATCTTGACAGAATCTTCCAAGAATGTTTCGAGATTTTTATCTCTACTGATTCTTGGGTCCAAAGAAGTAGAAGATAGGGGACCAGTGAAAGAGTATCCGTCTTTCTTTGGTCGTAGAGGGTCGGTCAAAAGAAATCTTTACAGTACCATCAAGATACTATTGAATTAAGTCAACATCTTTATTTCGAGGCATGACTTGTCTCAGGGGTAATTCTTGGGGAAGAACCCACTCATCTGGAAAAGAAACATCCTTCCAGTTAATCATTTGTGAGTTCTGATATCAGCGCTGGAAGATGAGCTCTGTATCAGAAGGGTCTGGTCTCTAGACGAATGTAGTTTAGCCTTAGGATTAAGGCTAGTCTTCATTATTCTATAATAAATGCGATAAATTAATGCCATAGGCTTACTGCCATCGGTCATGTCAATCCCCGAAGTCAAAATATTCAAGGTTAAAACATCAAGAATATTTTTATCATTTAAATCAATAGTTAAATCAGGGTAACAATCAAAATGAACAGAACCTTCTGCAAGGGATGTTTGCACAATCCCAAGCTGACTGTCATCAAAATTTCTGAATCTTGCATCACGCAAGCACAGGAGTACAGAGGCATTGACACCTTTCCTAATTAAAGGTTTAATGGCAACCTGGACAAAAGCAATGTGAATAAAAGAAAAATCTTTTTTCTTCATGTCTGTTATAACATCACGTTGAAACAGACGACATTTTTCCTGGGTTTTTGAAATAGCAAAGGTTCTTTCTACTGTTTTCACATTGAATTCAGTAAGATGAACATTTTCTCTCCAGGTTTTATCATAAAGAGAATCAATACCAATCTTTGGCAAACGCCATCGATTGATTTCAATCATAAGATCTTTATCAAAATTGATTTCTAAAATTTCATCTTCTTCATTAAGAATATCAGGCGGTTTACTTGACCTGGAACTAACTGAAGAACTGGATCTAAACATCCTGTTCTTCTTGGCAACTTCCTAAGAAACTCAGGTACTTCCTAAATCTAGGTCTTTGAACTTTACCCTGCTGCACAGGTAACACATACTCTAAGGGAACACATCCCTCACAGACTTATTGTCCTTACCAGGTACCTATCATGCCCATCAACGCCTAACGCCTTCCTTCGGCTAACGGCAACACAGAGACTTACCTACGGCAAATGGTACTCGACTGCTGGAAGTGGGGGGTGCAATAGAACAAAATAAAAGAACTAGATTGAAAGAGACAGAGTGTCTCCGACAATTGTCAACAAGAAAAAGGAGGAAGAGATAGAACTCAGCAGTTAAAACCAGAGCTATATTTTCGTCTCAAATAGTCATGTTCGTAGCATATAACTGACTTCAAAAACCTGTTTTTCTTGTAGTGAGACCACCGTACGTATCAAATAAAATATTTACATATTATAATTTAATTTAATAAATAATTTAAATTTTATCAATCAAATCTTATTGTTAATTATCTACTAAGAACATTAGTAGTGAGCTGGCTATAGCCCATTACATTTCCAAAATTTGGACTTAAGTCTAAAATGTCATCTACATTGGTCTGATTATCCAACTTTCATCTTAAACTTTTGTCTTAAACTTCTACTACAGTAAATCCTTCAAACCTGTTATGTTTGGTGTGTGAATATTCACGCATCCAACACTTATTTTATTGTGTTTTATATGAAAGAAATGCGCAGGTTTGCTCTTTGGTTCCCTCGAATTCTCTCTCCTCCTTCGTCCGTTGTTGCTTTTCTCACAGGGAACTAAAGATCATCTTCTCTCAGGCTGGCAACAGTAAGTCATCTTCCTTGCTCTTCTCTCTCTCTTCTTCATGCTTTTTTGTTATTGCTATTCACCCATTCTTTTCTCTATATTTTCTTCGACCTCAAACTCACATCTTTTCTCATTTTATTTTCACGGAGGGATTAGAGGTTAGGAAGTATAGAAGATTTCTCTTCCTGTAGCAAATTGGGGGTTTCCTTTCTTAAATTTTATCGGATTTCCTTTCTCTCTAGATTTCTTTGAATTACCTGGGGTTTAGTTTTGAAAGAACATGCTTTAATTTGGGGTTCTTACTTTCGTACCTCAATTGTTATTATTAGGGATTTTTGACCCTTCCAACTCCCCTAGGCCGGCAACACGAGCTCGAGATTTTCTATTGCCAAGGTGTGTGGTCCTATTTCTTACATCAAAGTTCTACTTTTTTCTCCAATTTCATCTTCGTCTTTGTCTCTCTAGCAATCTGTATTTTTCTTTTCTGGTCATTTGTTGGTACACTGATCTCAACTTGGATGTTATTTTTTTTCTTGGCCATAAATTGATTTGATGAACCCGACTTGGAATTGATTGGGATTTGATTGGCCTCTACGATCTCTCTTAACTAGCAAATGTTTTTGGGTTAATATGCTTATGTTTTTGGATAGTTTGCTCATATAAATGTGTAAATATAAGGTAAAGTATGCGTTTAAGCATTTCTATTCATGCATATTTCTGGGTAGTTTGCTCATGTTTTCCCAAAAATTCATAACTCCTAGAACTTCAAGTTGGTTTTTTTGGGTAGTTTGCTCAATTTTTTCAAATATATTTAGTGTTTTAGTTTTTTATTTGTTTTTCATTAATTTCTATGTATTCCTTTAATTTAGTGTATGGCTTGAAGTGAATTGAAAAGAGCATACTTTAGTTTTGAATTGAAGTTAATTTAGTATGGTTCCTAAGGCTATGTTATTGTTACTAGGAAAATTTTCCTAAGGCTCTGTTTGGTTCCCACAATAGATGAAAGATGTAGCTCGTGTTGAGAAGGAACGTGCTTGTTATTGTTAGTTGCTTGTTGTAGATACTACTTAGAATAAGATAACATTCTTAGTAGTTTGAATTAGATGCAATCCTCATTTAATTACTGGAAGGAAAATAGATAGCCCTAAACCTCTGCATCAGTTTATTGTTCTTATTAATATTGTCATTGTGCATTATGGATTTCAACAGGTAAATAAGCGCAAGCCTTATCATGGTGTTAATTTTGCGATTGCACATGATGGCTTCACACTACATGATCTCGTTTTATACAACTTAAAAGTTGTATTTACAGCAAGCTTTTTTGTATAAGTATTTAGTAAACTCTAAGGTAGCTTTGCTACAAAATTAGCATTCTGGCAATTGGATGTAGTAGGACTAAAGTTTATAGTCTCACATTTTAATTTTATTTTAGTTTTCGTGAAATCAAATTCATGGTTCATTTGTAGTGCTGTAATTTGCTATGATGTAACAATACTTCTGCTACCAAATTAGTGTTGTGGCAGTATGATGTAATAAGGCCGAAGTTTATAGTCTCACATTACTATTTGGTTTTTAGTTTTAATGAAGTCAATTCATGATTCATTTGTGGTGCTTCATTTGGCCTTATCATGTTCTATCTATGCGATCTAGGAGTTTTATAATAGTTTCTTTATATGGCTGCCTGTATTTGTATGTACCCTGCTTTCTTTCCTTCATTGCGGGCAACTTTGACATGCCAAGCTTTAATTGCATGAAAAAGGTAGTGGAGGCTATAAATTTGCTGTAATGTGTGTTGGATTGTTGCTGTAATGGTGAAGGCAAATGGATTGTTTATCATTTACTTCAACTTGTTTATTTGATTTGCTTGTTTAAATTGTAATGTAGAACTAAAATAAGAATTTCATTTTGGAACCACTAGTTTTTTCTTTTAGTGCATTGTTTTTTACGTGCCCTTCTAGGGGCTTTTTTGTCTTGAAGATGAATGAAAAGAGATAAATTGCCCTAAGATGCAAAAAAAAAAAAAACTAATTTATTGTTTACTAAAACTAATATTTAATATATTAAGTGTATTTGCAAATTAAAAAAAAATATATATATATTTTTTATTAAAATATATAATATTATATTATTATTTGAGTTTTGATTTAACAAGACTAATGTGGACTTTTTAACTAAACCATATGAATCATAATTAAAAGAATAAATTTAGCGTTCAATTTAGACTTAACAATAACTAGACTATATTCTAAAGTGAGTGAGTATAGAGAAAACGTGTCGAAGAAAAGGGTACCGACAAAAAACTTATCTCCGAATTGAAGACATTTTCAATTCTTCGGATATTTGTCATGAATTAGTCAAATATTGACAACGTAAGGAAGTTGCCTGCAGCGAAAGGTCAAACGTCGTTTCTGAGCTACCTCTTATATATAATTAATTAGTAGACGTGATGCCATTGTTGTAATAACAAGGTAGACCAAGGACTTTATTATATCTGGCTCTGTATATAAGTCCGTCTTGATCAATCTGCTTCCAATACAACTAGATACGATATATCGATCGAGTTACATAGCCAGCATCCGTACCAATTATGTCTAAACCCTATTTCTTGATCAAAACCCTTTTCTTGTTTTTGAGATATTGCGTTCTCTTTAGAAAACCTAAATACTCCCCAGCAGGACTTCTCAGCAACAACCATTTAAACCAGTGTCAGTGTCACAAATATAGTACTGCTTCTCTTGCCCTCAGATCAGACCTCTTGAGCAAAAATTTGATGTTTAGTGTGGAGGGAGCTCTACTAAAATCATCGTCCCTTTTCCCATATTTCATGCTGGTGGCCTTTGAAGCTGGGACCTTCTTAAGGGCTTTTGTTCTCTTGCTTTTATACCCTTTGATTTGTTTGGTTAGTGAAGAGATGGGCTTGAGGATTATGGTCATGGTTTGTTTCTTTGGGATAAAGAAAGAGAGCTTCAGAGTTGGAAGTTCCGTTTTGCCAAAGTTTTTCTTGGAAAACGTTGGGTTGGAGATCTTTGATCAAGTGCTGAGACGAGGTGTTAAAAAAGTATCTGTGAGCGAGCTTCCACTTGTCATGGTTGAAAGTTTTCTAAGGGATTATCTGGAGGTTGATGTTGTTGTTGGGAGAGAGCTAAAGGTATTCCATGGCTATTTTGTGGGACTCATGGAGAAGGAGAAGAAGATCAATAATATCATTTGTTTAGAGGAAATCCTGAAAGAGAATATCATTGGCATTAATGGACTCCACAAAGTTCATGATCATCATCACCAACTATTCTCCCAACATTGCAAGGTATCGATCTCTTCTAACCTCTTTTACCAAAAGGAAGATAAAATTATAAAGATCGGCTTTCAAATCTCCATGAATTATATATAGCAACTCTATAGATCGTTTTCTCTTTCTATCAGTATTAAATTATCTGCTTCGTAAAATTTTGGCAACAGGAGATATATTTGGTTGACAAAGCTGACAAGAGAAGCTGGCAAAACCTACCAAGAGAAAAATACCCGAGACCACTCATCTTTCACGATGGTAGATTGGCTCTTCTACCAACCCCTCTGAATGCCCTAGCTGTATTCGTTTGGGTGCCATTTGGGTTTGTCCTTTCCATTTCCAGGCTTTTTATTAGCTTATCATTGCCCACCAACATATCCAATCCTCTCAATGCCTTTTTAGGAATGCACCTCACAGTCACAGCAGCTCCAAAAATGTCAAAAACTCCACATTCTCTTTATCCAAACATGACCAACAAGGAGTTATATAAATCCAAAGGTGTCCTTTATGCTTGCAATCACAAAACTCTCGTGGACCCGGTTTTCCTTTCAGTGATCTTAAAAAACAGTTCTCTTAAGGGTGTCACCTACAGCCTGAGCAGTGTTTCAGAGATGTTATCACCCATCAAAACCGTCAGATTAACAAGGAACCGTGATCAAGATGCCAGGACGATTGAGAGTTTATTGAAACAAGGAGACATGGTTATTTGCCCCGAGGGGACGACCTGTAGAGAAGCTTATCTCTTGAGATTCAGTCCCTTGTTTGCAGAAGTGGCAGAGGAAATAGTCCCCGTAGCAATTGACTCCCATGTTACCATGCTTTATGGCACGACAGCCGGTGGACTCAAGTGTCTGGACCCATTTTTCTTCCTCATGAACCCAGCACCATCGTACACCGTTCAATTCCTGGAGAGGGTGTCTGGTTCCTGCACTTATCTAAATGGGGAGAAATCGAAGTTCGATATCGCAAACCACGTGCAAGGTGAGATCGGAAAGGCTCTAGGATTTGAATGCACCAAGCTTACACGAAAAGACAAATACATGATATTGGCCGGTAACGAAGGTATCATTACCTGTCGTCGTAAATAATGGATAGCCGAACACGTTTTGGGTGCAGATCAAATCGCCGAGTGATAATTAATGCAATGAGGTCCATCTGTAATCACTTCGATATGTTGCGCTGATGATTGTGCTATATATGTTGCCGGTTATATATATATATATATATATATATGTATATATATATATATATTAGTACTTAAGCTAAGTGATCGATCGATCATGTACTTTAAATATTACTTAATTTCGACTCATGTACTACTACTACTTCTGCATGCAGAAGTGCAAGTGTTCTTTTTCTTCTATTCTTTTGTTGAATAATATTAACTTAATACGACTTTTTGGCATGGAAAACAATATATTATATAATTTTTCAGAAATATATAAATTGTTTCGTGAAGTTGTAACTAACTGTGATTTGTAGATCTATATAAATTGGTTTCTTTGTCTGCTATCATGTAGATAGCTAGTAGCTAGGAAGAATAATCTTTAATATTCTCATAATTATATTGGTAGACTGTTTATTTTGGAGAAAAAGATCACAAGAATGCAGTTAATATAGTGCAGAAACAAGTGTCTAAAGGACTAGACGTTTGAGCTGTTTGAGATGCTCATGCATTAAATATTGCTGAGTAACATGGTTATTAGCAAAGGCAAAAACTTGAAACCGGATGGGCATCAAATCCCTTTTTACACCTGTCAATAGAATTGCTGTTCGTGATAGACTTACATTTACGGTGGGATACGCATGATCCCTCTTCTCTTTTCTTCTAGTGGTGGAGTCAAAAATTTAGATTAAGGAGTCAAATAAAACTAAAATAAAATATATAAAGTAGTTTTTGTTTTATTTATATATAATTTTTATATAGTATAAAATAATTTGAGAATAAAATTTACAATAGAAATAAAATACGTTTAATATAACTTATATATTAAAAAAATATATAATATGATAAGAACGTGTCACCAAAATAAAAATATATTAAAATACATTAAAAATTATTCAATTTCTTTTTTATTTTTATTTTTATCTATAATAAAAATATATTATCATGTCATTATATCATTTTATTTTATATAAAATTTATTTTATTTTTAAATTAGATTAATTTTGTAAAAAAAGACCAAAATAATTTTTAGAAAGGGAGTCAATACAACATAAAATTAACATTATTCTAAGAATTTATATAGAAATAAACATTTTCTTTTTTTTTTTCTTTAAAATAAAATATGTTTTTTATTTTTTATTTTTAAAAATAGGAGAGGGGCTGTGGTAAGGGGGCCATGGCCCCTCTATCCCAACGTAGTTCCGCTACTGTCTCTTGCCTTGCTTTTTCCTAAGCTCTCTAGCAAACATACCGATACGAACAAACATACAGCCAATCACCATGAGAGCCAAGTAGGAAAAGAAGAGATAAGAGGTTGAAGAAAAGGATTGGTGATCAGAAATTTGTAATATTCTTCGTTTTTCACTTTTTGAATTTTCTTGACGATTTTCATTTTTTACTTTTCTCATTTTTGGTGTTTGTCTCCTTCCATTCGATCTTCTTCTACTATTCCATTTTTTCTTTTTTTGTGATTAGAGATACATATGTCTTTCTTCGTTTGTTACTTTTTTTCATTTAATTTAAGAGAAAACATGTTTCGCCAACCCTCCAATCTTGTTTCGCCACGTCAATATGTTAGACTATTAATTATGCACTTACTTACACCAAATCTCTTCCCTTACATACACAAACTCATCCCCCTTCCAGCCCTCTGTAATTTTCAACTGTGCTTTCTATCTCGTCCAAGCGGCCTGAGTCATCATCGCGACTTCCTTTACCTCTACAATATCTGAATAGAAGAAAACAACAGACTATTATCAGAGGCAGAGCCAACGATCCCACGCACCTCACCACTAGGAAGGCCACCATTTTATTATCCCAACTAATACTTCTGTTGGCTTCCTCTTGAGGTTGCGGTGATGATGATGGTGGCAATGATGGCAGCGGTGAAAGGGGAGTTTGAGTTTGCTTTGGACAAGGCTGATAGAGTGAAATAGGTCTTAAAGCCCTTTGCTTCAATACTGTGCTTTGCTTCAATCACGGTGAAATAGGTCCCTTGCAAACTCTCTGGCATAGTGAATTCATTCCCCAGCAAACGATTGTTTGATTAACTCTTAAAGCGCAACTACGGTTCTCTCCGAAAGTAAGCGATGTGCATTGTCCATGTGGTTTTTCACCTGCCATATCTCCCTAACAATACAAGCTACTATCGTCCAAAGTGATGGCACAGCCACACAGGCATGCCTAAACCCAACAATTACGATACTATTACTTCCCGCTAGGCTCTATGCCAATGACTTGATTATAAGTATTGTTTTCGGAGCAAGTAATCTTTCCAATTTTCGATACCCCACATACAAAATTCTCATCCACAGTAATAGTCGAAAAGTTTCGATTCATGCTTGCTTTGAATCCCTGCCACAGCCAGCATTCTAGGCTATTGGTCCCATTTACAAGGCCACAAATGTGGGAAATTCCCAGCTTCAGGTTGTTTTGAGTACAGAGTCATGATAGATATGCTTGTATGTCATGGTCCAATTGGTAGAGAACCTCCAACAACCCAAATATTATTTAGAACTCAAATATTATTTTCTAGAATACAAATTTGGTTCTAAATATTATTTTTTCTAGGCAAAGAGAAGTAAGAATGCTGTTAAGGAGTGCAGTGGGCGAGAGAGAGAGAGAGTTTTTGACGGACGGCAAGCCGCGCTCTTTTTCTCTTTCTAAATTATGCTTTAACGGAGTTAAATCACATGTTTTCAGTTCTATTGTCTTATGGTCCTTTTTTTCTTACGTGTAATTGGCCCATAGGTGGGCTGTTTTCTCCCCTTTGCAATAGGACTGTTGCAAAAGGGCTCTCTTAATCATGCTCATGATTTCATACATTTTCTCAGTAGCAAGACAAGAATTAAAAGGCAACAAAAAAATTAGAGTTGTAATGAAATGGGACGAAGGATTGGAGAGACGGCCGCCGTTCCTTGTCCCATCATTAAAATTATGTGAATGATTCCATCATTATTATTTTAAATCTTGCATAGTGATTTAAATAATAACTTGCATAATAATTTCAAGACTTATAAACATGGATTTCAGTTGTAATGAAATCCATAAGAAAATATAGAGAGAGAAGAAAGTTTTAGTTTTTAAGAATTCTAAAGAGTTTCTTATATATTTCTCTCTTGTAATAGTAGTTTATTTTTTTAATTTTATAATACGTTATCAGTACGACGGTTCTACCAATTCTGAAGTTAGTGGCCTTATTCTTCTGTAAGTTTTTCAATATATTATTTACAGTTTTTGATATATTTTATTTATAATTATCTGTATGAATTTATAAATAAATTTTCTGATATACACATATTTATTTCATTATTTATATGTCTAGAAAATTACAAATCTTACAAAATTAAAATTTGTTACTCTTGATATATCTGGGAAAAATGATTTATCTTGAATACTTGATGCTGAAATTCATCTTGATGCGATGAACTTGGATGAAACAATTAAAGAAGGAAATCAAACGTCCCTGTATGACCGTACTAAAGCAATAATTTTCCATCGCCACCATTTTTACGAATAATTAAAAACTGAATATCTTACAATAAAAGATCCCTATATTTTGTGAAATAGTTTAAGGGAGAGGTTTGAACACCAGAAGACTGTTATCCTCTCAAGAGCTCGTTTTGATTTGTTGCACCTGAGGTTGCAAGATTATAAAAGTGTCAGTGAGTATAATTCCACACTTTTTAAAATAAGTTCAGTACTAAAATTATACGGTTAGAAAATCACCGATGATAATATGCTAGAGAAGACTCATATTATATTTCATGGCTTGAATGTGTTCCTGCAGCAGTAGTATCGAGAGAGAAAGTTCAAGAAATATTCTAAACTTATATCATGTCTTCTAGTAGCTGAGTAGAACAATGAGCTCTTATTAACAAACCACCAATTACGTCCTATTGGCTCAATATCATTTCCTGAAATGAATGGTAATAGATTTGCATCATTCCCAGAAGTGAATGGTGCATCCTTTAGAAGAAATCAGGGGCGTGGACGTGGTAGGAGAAATTATAGAAATGTTGGTTTCAGAAGTGATAACATTAAAAGGGATAATAATATACCGTATCACCAGAAGTGGTACAATTCAGAAAAGGGTAAAAATCCTCAGAATAATTCTTCAAATAAAAGTGAAAAGGTGTGTCATAGATGTAGAATGACTGGATATTGGTCACGTACCTGTTGTACGGTTAGGCACTTAACTGATTTATATCAAGTATCTATTAAAGAAAAGAATAAAATACATAAAACAAATTTAGTAGAATCATAAAATGATTTATTAGATTCAGTAGATGTAGATGTTACTCATCTTGATGGCTCTGATTTCTTTAATCATCCTGAAGGTAGTATTGACCATTTAATTAGATATGGAAGTATTCCACTCAATTAATGTATTTTCTTTTTATTTTCTATAATAAAAAATTTGTATATTTTTGTAGAATCATGGATGAATTTTTTTTTATCTTTGAGTTGAATGATAAAGATATATGTCTGGCTGATAGTGCTATAACTTACACAATTCTTAAAAAAAAAAAAAAAAATTTCAAAATCTAACACTAAGTAAAAGCCTATGTCCATACCATATTAGGCTCATCAGATTTAATTAACGTCTCCGGAAGAACTTATATTGTGTTGCCTAATGGCACCAAATTTTGTATTAATAATGCTCTATTCTCTTCACAATCCAGAAAAAATTTATTGAGTTTTAAAGATATACGTCGTAATGACTATCATATTGAAACGATCAATGAAGGCAGTAAAGAGCATCTTCTTATTACTAAAACAATATCGGATCAGAAACTCGTATTAGAAAAATTATTTGTTCTATATTCTGGATTGTATTATACAAACATGAGAACAATTGAATCATATGTGGTAATGTACCAGAAGTGCATTGACCCCAAAATATTTATGACTTGACATGATCGCCTTGGACATCTGTGATCTATAATGATGAGATGAATTATTGAAAATTCGCATGAGTATCCTTTAAAGAATCAAAAGATATTTCTACTCAATAAATCTTCGTGCTCTGTATGTTCTCAAGGTAAGTTGATTATTAAACCATCTCCCTCAAAAGTCATTGTTGAATCTCCATCCTTTTTACAAAGGATTCACGGAGATATATGTGGGTATATTTATCCATCAAGTAGAGCATTTAGATACTTTATGGTTTTGATTGATGCATCTAGTCGATGGTCACATGTTTGTCTCATTTCCACTAAAAATGTTGCATTTGCTAGACTTCTTGTTCAGATAATCAAATTACGAGCACAATTTCTTGAGTATCCAATTAAGACCATTTGATTGGATAATGCAGGTGAATTTCATCTCAAGTTTTTTGATAATTATTGCATGTCAATAGAAATAGATGTTGAACATCCTGTTGTCCATACACACACACACAAAACGGTTTAGCTGAATTTTTGATCAAAAGGCTTCAACTAATAGCTATACATTTACTTATGAAATCAAGACTACCTATTTCTGCTTGGGGACATGCTATACTTCATGCAGCATCTTTAATTCACATTAGACCATCTGTATATCATAAATATTCTCCATTATAGCTTGCATTTGGTTAACAACCAAATATTTCTCATTTTCGTACTTTTGAATGTGCTTTATATATTCCAATTGCACATCCATAACGTACAAAAATGGGCCCTCAACGTAAACTTGAAATATATGTTGGTTTTGATTCTTTATCTATTATTAGATACCTTGAACCATTTACAGAGGATATGTTTAAAGCACGTTTTGAGGATTGTCATTTGACGAATCCAATTTTCCATTAACGGATAAAGAAAAGTTGGTGCTTGAAGTACGACAAGATATTATTTGGGATAATAAAACCCTATCTCAATTTGATCCTCCTACAAATGAATATAAACTAGAAGTTCAGAAGATTATTTATTTACAAAATGTTGTAAATAAATTACTGGATATATTTACTGACACTAAAGGTATAGTAAAATCTTATATTCCTATTGTTAATGCTCCAGTAAGGATTGAAGTCCCTGAAAGACAAATTGTCAAAACAGCAATAGGTCAATCTAAAACACGCCTGAAGCGTGGAAGACCTATTGGTGCAAAAGATAAAATTCCCAGAAGGAAAAGAATACAAAATAAATTTAGTGTTCTTGAAGAACACGTACCCACAATATAAGCTACAGATATAGTTGGTGCTCCTAAAGAGTTCAAATCTTCTGTTTCAGAACCTCCTGAAAAAAAACTCTTTAAGAGTATAAATCTCTTGAAAAGAGACCTCCTGAAGAGGTGTGTCATGAAATGTTTTCTCCTGAAGAGAAACAGGTACCTGAAAATAATGAGATCTCAATACATTTCATAAATACTGGAGAAATTCTGGATAGAAATAAAACTGTTGTCGACAACATATTTTCATATAAAATGGCCCTTGATATTACCAGAAGTA
Organism: Platycarya strobilacea; assembly: GCA_036898215.1. Lineage (NCBI taxonomy): Eukaryota > Viridiplantae > Streptophyta > Magnoliopsida > Fagales > Juglandaceae > Platycarya > Platycarya strobilacea. The sequence goes on along the minus strand of CM072555.1, from coordinate 18,238,664 downwards.
ATGAAAAAAGTGAGCAAAAAACTGTCGAAGAATGTCGACGTAGAAATGATTGGTCAAAACGGAAAGCAGCTATTGAAGCTGAATTAAATTTGCTAGTAAAGCGAAAAGTATTTGGACCTGTTGTCCAAACACCAAAAGGTATAATGCCTGTTGGATATAAGTGAGTATTTGTACGAAAGCGTAATGAGAAAAATGAAATTGTGCGGTACAAAGCACGACTTGTCGCACAAGGTTTCCTGCAGAAACCCAGCATTGATTATGAAGAAACATATTCTCCCGTTATAGATGCAATCACATTTAGATTTTTCATTAGTCTGGTTGTTACAAAAGGATTAGAAATGCAGTTGATGGATGTGGTCACTGCATATTTATGTGGATCCTTAGACCATGACATATATATATAAATCCCTGAAGGAGATAAAATGCCAGAAGTATCTATGAGTACATATAGAAATATGTACTCTATCAGACTACAAAGATTTTTATATGGGTTGAAACAATCCGAACGCATGTGGTATATCACTTAAGTAAATATCTATTGAAAGAAGGATTTGTGAATAATCCTATATGCCCATATGTTTTTATTAAGAAATCAGAATCCAGATTTGTCATTATTGCGATTTATGTTGATAATTTAAATATTATGGAAACTCTGAAGAGATCTAAAAAACCGTTATATATTTAAAGAATGAATTTGAAATGAAAGATCTTGGCAAAACAAAACTTTGTCTCGGCCTGCAGCTCAAGCACTTACCAAATAGAATTTTTATTCATCAGTCCATGTATACCGAGAAAGTCCTGAAGCATTTTTATGTAGACAAATCTCATCTCCTGAATACTCCAATGATTGTTCGAACACTTGATGTGAAGAATGATTCATTTTGTCCTTATGATGACGATGAAGAAATTTTTGGTCTTGAAGTACTATATCTCAATGCAATTAGAGTTTTGATGGATCTTGCAAATTGCATTCAACAAGATATTACATTCTCAGTTAATCAGCTTACAAGATATAGTTCTGTACCAACTCGAAGGCATTAGAATGACATTAAACATGTCTTTCGTTACCTTCATGGTATGGTTGATATAATATTATTTTATCAACATGGATCAAGTTCACAATTAATTGGGTATGTAGATGCATGTTATCTTTTAGACTCACACAGAGGTAGATCTCAAAATGAATATTTATTTACTTATAGAGATACTGTCATATCATGGAGATCTGTTAAGTAAACACTATCTGCTACTTCTTCAAATCACTCAGACATTATTGCTATTTATGAAGCAAGTCGAGAGTGTATTTGGCTGAAATCAGTAATTCAACATATCCAGGAAATGTGTGAACTTCCCATGATCAATACTAGCTTAATAATTTTATATGAAGATAATACTGCTTGTACCACTCAAATCAGAGGAGGATATATTAAAGGTGATAGAATCAAATATATTTCACCAAAATTCTTTTATACTCATGAACTTTAAGATAAAGGTGAAATTGATGTCAAGCAAATACGATCTAGTGATAATTTGACGGATTTATTCACAAAGGCGTTACTAATTTCGACATTCAAGAAGATTGTGCATAACATTGGAATGCGAAAACTCAAAGATCTATCGTCATGCATTTTTCATGGGGAGTAAATGTTATGAAGACTTGTGCTGATTGTACTGTTTTTCTTTCGTTGAGGTTTTGTCTCACTGGGTTTTCCTTTGCAAGGTTTTAATGCGACAATCTTAAAACACTTGTGAATATATAAGAAGACTGTACTCTTTTTCCTTCACCATTGGTTTTTCTTCCTATTGAGTTTTTCCTTAGTAAGGTTTTAACGAGGCAGATTCTTTATGGGTGGTCATTGAAGAGGGAGTGTAATGTAATGAGATGAAGGATTGGAGGGACGGCCGTCGCCCCCTGTCCCACCACCAAAATTATGTGAATGACTCCACCACTATTATTTTAAATATTGTATAGTGACTTGCATAGTAACTTGTATAGTAATTTCAAGGCCTATAAATAGGGGTTTCAGTTGTTATGAAATTCATAAGAAAATATAGAAAGAGAATAAAGATTCAGTTTTTAAGAGTTATAAAGAGTTTCTTATATATTTCTCTCTTGCAATAGTAGTTTTTTTTCTTTAGTTTTATAACAAGAGTAAAATATGTGCCTATTTTTAACTTCACAAGGAGTTACAAATTTTTAAGTGAAGTATGGACAGTTACAGAAGAAAGAGAGAGAGAGAGAGAGGAAGAGATTGGGTGCATGGTAATTTGGTAAATACAAAAGGTAATTACCTGCATGCAAGACTATTGTCTATTTTGTTGAAACATATAAATGACAGCTTCTCATTCGCTTGTTGTAAAAATGAGAACCCCCATTCGGCTACAAGTATTTCTCATTACGTAATCATGAACATGACTCATGATTTGACCTTACTGCTAGAAGAGTTTTTTTAATCAGTCCTATAACAGTTATATATATATATATAATAAATGATTTATATAAATTCTATACAAATTTCTAAAAAGTAGATCCATCTTAAAAAGTACAAAAGATTATTTTTTATTAGTGATATATATTTTTATCAAAGGATTTATATGAAAATTCTTTATTTAAAATTTATATTTAACATTACTCTTACATAACTATATATATATTTTAAAAATTAATTTTTAAATTTTTTTAAATTTCAATAATTAAATTTGCAAGTTTAGTTTAAATAAGAGAAGTCCTATATATATATATAAAGATTATATAATATAAACTCACAAACTGGCGTGACTTTATGTAATATGTTGGAATTACTTTACAATAAAAGTAACATTACAACAGGATATATTGAACGTGTGGTATGCCTGGTTGAATTGGGCCGATTGAAGGCCTGGAGAGCTAGTGTCGAGTGGTTGAATTACACCGACTGAATGACAGCGCAATGTGGAGACCTATAAACGTCTATGTGCACGTTTGCATCTCACGTTTTCACAAATGATTGAGTTTTTGGTTTTGTAGAAGCTTCACGTTAGACTGCATGGCAACCATGGACGGCAATGGTGGTCGGCCTTCCTTCGCCGACCTCGTTGTCGTTCTCCTACAACCTATTCCCGAGATGGTTGTTGCACCTCGAGCCCCAAAAATATTGGATGGAGAAGTCTGTTTTCAGTTTTCTAAAGAGGAAATATCATGATCTGCTAAGACCTTTCGATACTCAATTGTCCTAAGATTCTTGAAGCAAAGGCCTTTGTTGGATGCTGTCTATGCCTACATTTATGGCTGTTGGGGCCTTTTTGCTACCCTGTTGGTTTCCTCCATGAGGCATCCCAGAAACATGTTTGTCTGCATGTCAAATGAAGTCGATTTTGGCCCTTTCATGGGAATCATGTGTGATCAATGGTGTATTTTATAGAGCTTTTCATTGGACCCTGGATTTTAATGAAGATGAAGAACCCTCTAGGTCTCCCTCCTAATTACTATAGAGAAGCTTTTTTGAGTATTTTAGTGGTTCCAATTGGAACTTTCTTTCCCCGAAAAAATCCTACTCATTATGCTACTAGAATGGATGGAGCGCATCTGTATAAGAAGATTGATACCGCCAAAGAACCACTTTCACATTTTTGGATTGGTGCAACGGGCCTCTCTTCTAGTCGTAAGCAAGAGGTGGTATATGAGACTCTCCCAACCTTTTGTTGCAAATGCAAGATGCAAGGCCATAATTCAAAAGCCTACAGGGCAGGTATAAGAGAGAAAGGTACCAAGTCATGGGTCCAAAAAACTTTGATCATTAACAAAACAAATGTCAATGATGCGGAACCTTCTAATGTTGTTAAATCGAGTGAGGTTGATAATATATAGAAGAACTTAGATTTTGAAAATTTGACAATTTTGGATGTCTTGGCCAAGGTTTCAGAGCATTTTAATGGTGACACATCCAAGGCATGCACGAGCAAACCTATATTTATTAATTCGTCGACTATGTTTGTGGACAATGAGAGTGCTGTCTATGTTCCTCAAGATGTTGCACTGTAGATTGCCATAGATCAGAACAAGCCAAGTTCATCAACGGATGAAGCTCCACGAATTGAAGACTCAAATCTAATTGCTCAACCTGATGTGATTGTTCCTTTTGAGGCACCTGATACGGTTTCAATTATGGTCGAAAAAGTTGAAATCGAACAAGAAATTTTGAATTTTGTGAGAAAAGTTGATTGTTGTGCAGATGGTACATATAGGATTGCAGTTCATGAATATTTGGATAGGGGAAGATTTTGAAATAATCTTGTGTACGGTGATATATGCCAAATGCACTATGGCAGAGAGACATATTCTTTGGGATGAGATTAACATCAATAACATGGGTCCAGAACCAAGTTTTTTTTTTTTGGCAATTTTAATATACTTTGATATGACTTTGAGAGGCGTTAGGGAAGACCATGTTCGAGGATTGCCATAAATATTTTAATGAATGGATTCATCAATGTGGTTTGATTGAAATGACCACAAAAGGAAGTGCTTTTTCTTGGTGTGATGGGCATGCGAGGATTAGTTGATCCTAGGCTAAGCTCAATAGAGTGCTCACTAATGCCAATTTTCTTTTGTTGTTTCCAAATGCATTACGTTCCGACTTACTGAGAACTGAATCTGACCACTCACCTATGCTCATTGATTTCAAGACAAACCCTTTTAATTATGGACGTTTGCCTTTTCGATTTCAGCAAATATGGGTTGATCATCCTCTCTTTATCAAATGTGTCCACAATGCATGGTTAGATCAGGTGAGTGGTTCTCCTCTTATGAGATTGGCGATAAAGTTAAAGAAAACCAAAGTGGCTTTGTGGGAATGGAATAGAAGGGTTTTTGGTCGAACCATGAGGCATATTGAATCTTTTGAAAGGCAAGTTGAGGAGATGGAAACAAAGGCAACAATTAAATTTGGATGAAGATACATATAGAGACCATCAGAATATCATTGCGGAATTGGCCTCTTTATGTTGATGTGAAGATATCCATTTGGAGCAAATGGCCAAGCTAAAATGGCATGTGGAGGGCGATCATAATTCTAAATTTCTATCCAACAAAAGGTGAAAGCAAGTGATGAAAATGTGAGTGCCAGTTGGACCTGTTTTTGAGTCGCCTGAACAGATTCATCAAGGAGCAATGGATTATTTCTCTAATATTCTTAGTCATGATCTGCCTATAGAGCATTTGGATTTGACTCCGTTGATTTCTCTTGTAATTTTGGAAGATGAGAATAAGTATTTATGCTAGGTCTATTCCTACGAAGAGTACGCTGGGTCCTAATGATTTTGGTTCGGGTTTTTATAAGATGTTTTGGGAGCTGGTAAAGTCTGATGTGGTCGTAGCTATTTCTAAACGGGGCTTAACAAGTTCTAAGCCTCCAAATTTTTTTATGCCGTCTTATTTGGTTTTAATCCCTAAGGTTGATTTACCAACGGGGCTTGACAAGTTCCATCTGATTAGCCTTTGTTTCATTTTCTACGAAATTTATACAAAAGTATTGTTAATCGTTTGACAAGTTTTTTACCTCCTATGATTTTGTTGGAACAAGGAGCCTTCATTCTGGGAAGAAGCATTTTTTAGAATATCAACCTCACCCAAGAAATAGTTCACTCTATCAATAAGAAAATGCATGAAGAAAGTATTAGGGGTGATTCTCGCTCTACTGGGGGGGGGGGGGGGGGAGGGTCTCCCTACATCTGCGCTTGCCTAGGCAGGGGGAGGGGGGGGTGATGTTTTATCGTGCACCTTGCCCCCACCTACACGGGGGTGGAGTACCCCGTCCTGCAGTGGGGTAGCAGGGGCCAGAGTTCATCTGCCCGCCCCTCACCACCGCCCATATAGGGTCTTAGCCTAGTTCACACTTCTATAATAGTACATTAACATTTCATGTGACAATACATTAACAATAAAGGAAGATGGAAATTTAAACCCTCCAAGACATCACACGGCTTCAAACCCTTACATCTTTTAAGTTATTTAATCACAGGAAAATCAAATTCAAATTAATTGATCAACATGAGACCAGTTTAATCACATGAAAAAATTGATTGACAATAGTAAATACAATCAACGAATGAAACAAAACCAGACAATCCATCACAATTCAAACTTTACACACATGCATAATCAACTCCACAACACACAGTTCACAAATGGCAAATCCATCCTTCATCATCCCTCTCCATTCTCCATTTCCATATATTTTCAAGAATCAAAATGAAAAAATAGGAGATTAGGTGAAACAAAATTACCTTTGGGCCTTTGGAGAGAGAGAGAAATATCGGAGAGGAGTCTTGGCAACGATGGTGATGAAGTTTTGGCAATGGTGGCTTGCAGCTGCGACAATGATAAGAGGCAGTGGCAGTATGATTTTGGGGGCTAGTCCGATTTCAAAGACAGAGAGACGAGAGAGTTTGATTTAGGGGGGTTTAATTCGTGTTAATTTGTTTATATAAAATGAAGATGTTTTTATATAAAACATCGTTGTTTTATATAATATACTTAATTTTTTTAAAAATCAGATGACAAAATTACACCATATTGAGTCATCTAGTTTATATATATATAATATTAAAATGCGGGAGCGGGATGCGGTAAATGTGGGATGTAATAACCTAAATTTCAAGATGAAATTTTATTTGAATTTATTTTTAAAAGGAATATATATATTGGTTATATATTTTCTAGAAAAATAGAGTTGGAGACTTAGATGAGAATGTTGAGTTTAGATAAGTGAAATCGTGTATTATAGAAAATATTATGGAGGAACCTTTGAGATTTGGAACAAGGTATCAACTAGATAAATTCAATTTGAACTTGGTGCTCAGAATATGCATTCTCGGATTACTCTATCGAGTTTAAGTGTAATGAGCATAAATTTTTCATATGATGTCAAAATAAGGTGATTCTAATTCTTATAGAATCCTAAGAGATAGATATAAAACTTTTATGTTTTATGTTTTTCAAGATTTTGACTGGATCGATGACTTATTTGGGGAAAGAAGCAGACTATTCTGGTTTAAGCTTAAATGGAACTCGAGTTAGATGAAATGGACTAAAATGGGGCATGTGACGAAATATGTAATAGGTTTTTAGGTTTCTAGGTATCTTCAAATGTATAAGAATAGTTGGCAAAAGATGAGAAGTTGATTTAGAAGTTTAGTTAGTTTAGTTATAATGGAAACACAAGAGAAAAACATATTCTGCTGATAGGTAACTAAATGGATCCAAATTGGATTCTATCCTAACTAAACGAAGAAGTTGCCTTCTAGAACTTGTCAAGTAGAGTCTTAGGAAGGTTAGCAAGTAACCAAATGGATTATAAAAAGGCTAAGGGACGAGGCATACCAGATGAAGGTTGGAAATGAGGGTTCATGCATGGTTAGGTGAGATGCCACCCCATCCCTTATTCCATAAGTTTCCACCTCAACCATTGATCAAATGGGTTGCAAAAATATCTCAAATATTAGCCATTGGATGACCATTCTAGCTGCAAAGCCTAAGATCTTGGAGGCTTAAGTGAAATCATGAGATTGTATAGGGTGACACCTCATCCCCCATGCCAAACCAGTAGCCGGATGCATCCTTTCCCCTTCACCTCTCTTTTTCTTCATGTGGGTCGACCACCACCCCTATAAATAGACATTTAGAGTCTTCTAACTCTCTTTGGAAGCATAGCACACGTCCGATTTGAAGAAGACCAAAGAAAGACCCTTCACAAGTCCCTAAACTTTCACATATACCTCAAGTGAGCTAAGTGAGTGTTGTTGGGGAGAAAGCTTGCAAAGATTGGTTTGATCATCTCCAACAAGATTTAGAGAGTTATTAAGTCCACATTCTAGCTTAACTTTAGCATGAAGATGGTTTATTTAAGTGGTTGAACTATACATGTTAGTAGTGAACCCTTAAATTCTTGTTAGAGTGATATAATGAAATCTAAGTATTGTTTGAATCGGTTTTGGTAATGAAAATGTGTTAAATGAAGTTAAAAGAACCTAAAATTATGTTATAATAAGCAAAAATCAAGTTTATGTGAAAAGATTGCAAGTTTTGGATTGAAAAACCCCATACTCTATAACTTCGCTCGACCCTTGCTCGACCGAGGGATCGAGCGAAGAACAACTGTAAACCCTCGCTTGACTCTTGCTAGATTTTTGGCTCGAGCAAAGTGCAACCCGATACTTCGCTCGACATTCACTCGATGTCCTAGTCGAGCGAGTTCTAACTCGAGACTTTACTTGAATCTCGCTCGATACCTTACTCGAACGAGATACCCTGTTTGTTTGGTGCTTGCTTGATATTCTGCTCAAGCGAGTTCTAACCCGAGATCTCGCTTGAATCTCGCTCGATATCTCGCTCGAGCGAGATACCCTGTTTTGTTGAAATTCAAGACTTTTACTTGAATAAAAGTGGACATTGAAATAAGGAGAAATTATATGTATCATCTAAGTATATAGCTTGTGTAAAATACTTTGCAAAATTTAAGATACATACATATGTAATCATGTGATAATTTAAGAGTACATGCATGTTCTAGTATGTGGTGAGATTTAAGAAAAGTGGTATAGCATGTACTCGAGAAACATTCATAAGAATAAGAAATGAACAACTAAGAATAAGAACTGTGAATAAGTTAAACACGTCGTGACGGGGACAACGAGACGTAACACCTGGATGACAAACGTGCCAATAAGGACGGCGATACGTAATGCCTATTGTAAAATAAGGGTGTTATTTGTTATCAAGAGGATGACGAAACATAACGCCTGTGGAAGTAACATGATTAGTGGGGATGATGATACATAACGCCCACTATCTTAAGTATGTCCCGTGTCAAGACGGAGACGGCGAGACTTAACATCCAGAAGACTGGCACGAGACTCATCATAACAGGGACGGCAATACGTAACGCCCGGATAACTGATGAGTTAAATGTGATGGGGATGGCAATACGTTACGCCCATCGGAGATAAGGAATTAAATAAGTCTTAAAAGGTGTAGATTTTGTTAATAAAAAGAGTATAAGTTAACGTAAGAATGCATATCTATGTAAGTTAATAATAAGTCATATGGAACATTTTGGATTATGTTTTTGCTTTTTGTTTTTTTCTAAAAATGTTAGTGATGGCCTTGTCCATGCTTTATAAAGCTAATTGTGTAGTTATTGAGATTTCTCAGGAAATCTCACTCTTTTATGGTTTTATATTTCCTCCTTGTACATATAAACTATACACAAGATATGATGGCCAATAAGGGAAAAGTTCCAATGCTGCAGGAGACTCAGGAGAGTTTTGAGGGACTCTCTAGCTATAGTCCCTATGTAAATTTCACTTTTGTGTCTCTGGAACTTCTTATGTATGATCAGCCAGTGGAGTTGTGGTACCATAGTGCACCTGCTTTTACTGAGGAGGAGTAGCGTACAGGATGTTACTTGACTTTGGGACTGGATGGTTCCCTGTCTATATGTGGGATCAACACGACACCATAGGGACAATATCTCTAGCAAGACTGTTGTCTTAGCTTGGATATGTTCCGTTATAGGAGAGAATTTCTCGAAATTAAGAAGGAAACCAAGTAACCATAAGGATGGTTTTTTTATATGTAATAGCATTTAGTTAACTTTGATAACTATTTTGGGCATGTATATATGACAGTACAATTTTATGGGAATGAATGAAAACTTTGGAAGTTGAAAGATAAATTTTGCCATATGTGACCTTCAGAAATTGTTGTATTTAAGACCTAAACCGCTGCGAGCTATATGGCATATGTTAGTAAATCTAGATGTATGCATTAAGTTATTGATACGTATGAGGTTGAGTAGCTTAATGTTACTAATTCTGACACCTTGATTTACGTTAAATCCTAGACGTAAGTTGAGGGTGTCATAGAGTGATATCAAAGTTATTACATCTCTGGGTAAAAATCCACATTGTCCTAGGAAAAAGGGATCACATGGCACGAGAATAAGCATGAATTTTTACAAGATTGGAATTTGAGTAATATAGATGAATATTTTGGACTTTAGAAATTTGGAGGTTTCTAAAACAAATATAGCTCATGATGGAGTTTGGTATGTTTTAGGTAAGATAAAATGGCAAGAGGTCATCCCTTTATAAGATGATTAGAAACAGCAGTACAAAATTCTTCTCTGGTTACTCCTCCAAGGATGGAGGAGCAGATGGCACCAAACCCACCTTTGGAAGGGGAACCCAGGGCACATAATCCAACTTTGGAATGAAGACAGGAGACGCAAAACCCTCCATTAGAACTAGGCCAGGCGATAGCTGAAACAATTCGGAAGATGACTGAAGTGATGAGAAATCAAATAGATCAAAGTCGTTATCATCAGTAGGATGAGAATAGAGGAGAAATCCAAGTATGTCCTTATGAAAATTTTTAGTTTACCGATATCCGCATTTTATAGGGACGGAAGGAGTATTAAAGGCTGATAAATGGATTATCGACCTGGGACGTATTTTTGAAGTTAGTGGTTGCACTGAGATTCAGAAGGTGCAGTATGCAGGACGTTTGCTGCAAGGAGAAGCAGGATTATGGTGGGACACGAAATGGAGATTGTTGAAGTTAGAATTAGGAGAAAATGTAGTGTCCTCGTAGGAATGGTTCAAGAGAGAATTTGATGATCGATTCTTTCCAGAATCGGTGAAGCAGCAAAAAGCTTTGGAATTTGTCATGTTGATACAGGGCAGCATGACGGTGGAGCAGTATGCAACTCGATTTATGGAATTGGCATCCCCACACTTAGTAGCCACCGAGAAGATGAGAGCACATAGATTTCAAGAAGGATTGCAGCCATGGATTCATATGCAGGTGGTGTGCCTACGAATGGAGAATTTTTAGGAACTGGTGAATATAGCAGCAATAGCAGAAGATGAACAGAGGAGTGTAATGGCGCAAACTCAAGTAACTGGAAAAAAAAATTTCCGTATTATGGGGGAAAAGATGATGCGAGGAAACAAAATTTTAGACCCATGGATGGAGGAAAAAGAATAGCAGGTAATTCAAATGTACTGGTTCTGTTTCCAATATGTGCTAAATGTGGGAGTCAGGCAACGTAATATTAGCTGCGAATTCAAACGCCACTATTTCATGCAATGAGATTGCAACGAAATTTTGGTGGCGTTTAAATAAACATAGCTAATACTATTGGTGGCGTTTAAATAAATGCCGCTAATTTATTTGATGTGTTGGCAACGTAATATCAGCGACGTTTATTCAAACGCCACTATCTCATACAATGAGATGGAAACAAATTTTTTGCGGCATTTAAATAAATATCGTTAATTGTGGACATCTGGTGGCGTTTAAAGAAATGCCACTAATTTGCTGTAAAACACCGCTGATGAGATTTTCAATTAGCGGCTTTTACTAAAACGCCAGTATGCCAAAAATAGTGTCCCCTAGATACCGGCGGTTAGTTACGCCAGTAAAGAAACGCCACTAATTAATTAGTGGCATTTTTTGGTTAGATCCCGGCGCATATAAACCGCCGAGAATTCTGTTTTTTTCTGTAATAGATACTGCTGTTGCAGGAGCACATTCGAGGCATGAAATATAGTATAAGTCTTTTCTAGCATATCATCATCGGTGATTTTTTCACTGCATAATTTTAATACTGAGCTTATTTTAAAAAGTGCGGAATTATACTCACTAATACTTTTATAATCTTGCAACCTCAGGTGTAACTATTCAAAATGAGCTCTTGGAATGATGACAGTCATCTGGTGTTCATACCTCTTCCTTAAATTGTTCCATAAAATATAGATATTTTATTATAAGATATTCAGTTTTTAATTTTTTGTGAAAATGGTGGCGAAGGAAAATCATTATTTTAGCACGGTCCTGCAAGAATGTTTGATTTCCTTCTTTAATTGTTTCACTCCGGTTCATCGCATCAAGATAGATTTCAACATCAAATATCCAGAATAATTAATTTTTTCCAGATATGTCAAGAGTAAAAAATTCTAATTTTATAAGATTTGTCATTTTCTACACATATAAATAATGAAATAAATATGTGTATCTCAAAAAATATATTTATAAATTCACACAGATTTTAAATAATAATCATTAATAAAATATATCAAAGATTGTAAATAATATATTGAAAAACTTACAGAGAAATAAGACCACTAGTTTCAGAATTGATAGAACCGTCGTACTGATAATGTGTTATAAAACTAAAAAAAGAAACTACTATTGTAAGAGAGAAATATATAAGAAACTTTTTTGAAACTCTCTAAAACTTTCTTCTCTATTTTTATTTTCTTATAAATTTCATAATAACTGAAACTCCTATTTATAGGTCTTGAAATTACTATGTAAGATTTAAAATAATAGTGGTGGGGTCATTCACATAATTTTAGTGGTGGGATAGGGGGCGGCAGCCGTTCCACCAATTCCATTCTCGTTTCATTACATTATCATTAATATTATTTTGTTGCATTTTTTAACGCTATTGAATATTTTAGAAGAGATTTTGTAACATTATTCAAAACATATTTAATTATTGAATAAAAATATCCCTATTGGAAGCCCGTGGATTTAGCATTTCTAGTAGCCGCATATTATTTGAGCTCCGTTTGTTTTTGTAAATAATATGAGATATAGATAAATAAAAACATAAATTTAAAATAGAATAAAATATTATTTTAATATTAATTTTGTTTTAAAATTTTAAAAAAAATCGAATTATTTATTTGATTTTATATGAAAATTTAAAAATATATATATAGTTAAAATAATAAGATAAAATTTTTAATAAAGTGACGGAGGCCTTAATCGATTTCAAGATTGAAAAAGCGAAGTAAGCAGAGCTTCAGAGATTTCCTAACAGTTACGTTTGGATGTTGAAAGTGTTTGAAAATATTTGTGAATAATAGTAAAAAGTAGATAAAAAAATAATAATAAAATATTAAATAATAATGAAAAAATAATAGATAATAATAAAAATAATAATAAAGTAATAAATAGTAATAAAAAATATTTAGAAGTGTGAAAGTTTTTTGTTTTCAAACCAGAGTATCAAACTAGAGTATCTACTAAAGATCGCATGGTAGAAACTGTACAGAAAATCTAAAAGAAAATGATTGTAGGGTAGTAAAGAGGTGGTAGAAGGGTATTAAATTTATCATTATTTTTTATTTATCTATTTTTATTTTTAATAATTGAAAAAGCGATTACTAATATTTATATATTTTGTTTTTTAATAACTAAAGATGTTTAAAAAATAAAAACAAAAATAATTTATACTAATGTGCACCTTTATATTGATCCCCAAATCTAAGAAAGCCACATTATGGTCGTACTGGAGCTCACCCAACAGAGCTGCAGCCTGCATGGTACTCATCGTCTTGCAGTGATGTTGCACTAAAAGATGCCTGGTTTTGCCGATTTGACCGAAGGACTAATTTTATTTTCTAAAAAAAATTTTTACAGGGAATAAAATTTCAATTTTTTATTGAACCCTAATAATAAATAGAGGTTTAAAAATGGAAACTTGTTGAAATCTAACTTCTGTCTTTGAGAGAGTGAGAGAATAATAGATATTGCCATGTTGGAAATGACTTATTCTAATAAACAAAAATTCAACAGGTAACAGCTCAAAGATAACATAGTTTCATATTCTCTCCATAGAAATTACAAGTAGGACAGCTATTTTGAAGATAGTTTAAAGAGAGTGACAAGTAATACATTGCATGCTCCACTCAACTCCCATATCAACTTGCTTATTGGCCTTGAAACCTTCCATCATTTTTCTCTGGTCAAATTTCGGTAGAGTTCATCAATTTGCACCTGCACAAACATGTAATTACTTTCCAGCACTCTCCTTATGATTGTTTAATATACAGAAGATCAAGAAGGAGAAGAGAGAACTCCAATATACCTTATAAAACTCGCGAAGCATGTTTCTCTTCTTCTTCAATGTTGCAGTTATCAAATCTTTATCAATATCGAAGGGGCGGGGTTCTAGAATGACTCCTTTGATATTTTCAAAACCTCTCAGCTGGTTCAATTCAAGGGAGAGAATTGATGAAACAAGAAAGATAAGAAAAAAAACAAGAGAGTAGTCTTCCCATGTTTAAACACCAAAGAGAGTAAAAGGCTAGTAAAAGAGAGTGCAGAAAACGATCAAATATTACCATGTTATACAGACATTGAGATGGTTGTCATTAATGTCTCTCAACTAAGATGGGAGAATACATAAGAGATTGATATCCTTGTATTATTTAAATTTGAAGCTGATGTTACCTTGTTTCTATCGGCAGTAGACTTCAGTTCAGAGAGCACATAATTCTTGAACTGATCAAGTGAACAGAGTTCGGAGAATGAACTCATGTGACCATTTGAATATGCCCACTTTTTGGTGTTTTCTTCATGTGGTACAACTACTGCAACCAGCATCGACTTAAAGCTGTCCCCGTATACCCAGATCTTCAAAGCAATGGGAATATTATCGAATAAATGGCTTGTTACCCAATAAAAAATCTATTGACAAAATAAATTCGTAATGCAATCGACCAAGAACTGGAAAATTAGCTCACATCTTCAATAATTGGAGTGATACCATAAACATTTTCCAAATACTCAAGTGCAATATACTCTCCATGAGAAAGTTTTATAAGGTTCTTTTTTCGATCAATAATCTTAATAACTCCATTTGGAAGTAGTTCCCCTATGTCCCCTGAGAAAGCCAAAGAATGAAAACTTGAAGACACAATATTCTCAAGTAAAAATAACTTAAAGACAAGAAAGGAATCTGCCCCCAACCTGTATGAAACCAGCCATCTTTAATAGATTCTGTTGTTAATTCAGGATTTTTGTGGTATCCAGAAAAAACAGTCTTCCCTCTCACACATATCTCACCACATGGTCGCTCCCCAAGTGGATTGTAGCCCATCTCTGGTACCTCTTCCAGCCGAAGCTCATTGTACACAGAAACTGCACCAGCAGTACCAACCATGCACATCTCGTCTGGAAAGCAAAAAGTAGTCGGTCCACAAGTTTCTGTCAACCCTGCACCACAATGCTTTAGCTGGTTCAATGTGTAGAATTCGTGTGCTAGAAACTAATTATGGAATCACCACTAGGCCTACGTGACAATCCAACCCCTCCAAACTAAAAACGTAATGTGTCCATTGTCCAAACAGAAACAGAAACTGAAAGGGAGGGATGTGGAAACAACCTTGAAGAAGTGGAAAATACACACAAGATATTCAATGACTACTTGAGAAAGTAGCATAATTACTATTAAAATGGAATAAATAAAAAAAGCACTCGAAGTATGCTGAGCTTGATGGTTGTCAGCATCAATAAACTAATTATGGACTGTCCAGTCTTTCGTGCAAATGTAGTTTAAGCCAATACCCAAAAGTCCCTCCCACTCTCACATTTTTTGACCAATCCTTGATTGTTTACATATATTACTGCAGGTCGCTAGCAGAAAGAAGTCTTTACCGTAGCCTGTGATTAAAAAAGCACAGCAAGTAACCCGTAAGAATTCTTCCACCTCAGAGCTCAAGGGTGCACCTCCAGAGATTATCAGTCGAATCCGACCACCTAACCTGGCTTTGACCTAAACAAAAATTGAAATAAATGAAGGACGATAGGAAGTTGATGGAAGCTTTTCCTATGCTATTATAAAGATGCAGTATTACTAGGATAAAAAGGAAATTATGCAACACTTGATTTGTTGTAATGAATCCTAGACTGTTTCACATGGATTCGAACAAAATTGAGTAGTTGTCAAGATGATCTGGTGGCATACGTTGAGATGTCACATGGTACAACAGCTTATGAGCATCTGTCTGGGGCTAGATAATGGGTTTTAAACAGAAGTTTTTAGGAGAAAAATATAACCTTCCTGAATGCCAATAGATCTGCTAACGGCGCAGCATTTTTCTGTTTAAACCCTCTAGTCATCCAAAAACGTTTGCTGTATCATAAGAATGGCTCATTAATGTTGTAAAAGTGTCCCAAAACTTATTACAAAACAAATATGATTTTCCAACACTAAAAAGTGTACATATTGGAATAGATAGAAGACCAACTTACTATCTGTAGAGCATGCCAAAAATATTTCTCCTTACTGGATTGAGTTCCTGTAATGCTTGTAGTATACCTGAAATATGGATGAGCATGAGAGAATATGTAGTATAACCAAAATAAATGAATTTACTCAGTTTTTGCTGAAAGATGACTAGATTCTGTGCCTTCATGCACTCTTTCAAAAACTCGAGGTACCCCGGCAAAAACTGTTGGCTTCAGCTCCATCAAATCGTCTCTCAATGCGTTAAGATCCTTCAAATAAGGAACCATAATTTTATACATACTCATTGGAAAAGCCAAACAGACATGAATAATAATGGACCATTTAGGAGTGAAATAGAGAGTTCTGGGTGCTAACATTCAGATATCTCTAAAGCTATGAGAAATTATAAACAGCATTACTGCCTCAATAGATAGCATGGTAACGAACTATCCTCTACCTCCCCTCCCCTACCCTTCCCCCCCCTCCCTCCAAATCTGGTGCACTAGCATATGTACCAAATATTTATACAACCATCCTCAGCACAGGACTGCAAATCCCAGCATTTTCACAGTATCCTGTCCCCACGACCATCATTGATCTCCATATATTTATTCCTTGGCCCTTAAACTATATTAGAACAATTTCTTTTATTTTCCTTTATATTTTTTTATCTCATCTCATTCACTTTTTTTCACTGCCCATGTATGCCATTCGGATTAAAGAAGAAAGGATGCCTATACTTCAAATAAGAAATAGTTTCAGCAGCATACCCCATGATAGTAGCCAACAGAAGCACCCTTGTGAAAAAAATACTCTTCAATCACACGGTCAAGGATATGAGCCAGGGGCAGGAAAGAGAGATACACATCATCTTCAGTCATCTATAGAGGTTCAAAATCGCGTGTTTAAAAAAAAAGAATGGGAGTAAAAATTAAAAGAACATCCAAGAAATTAACCATTTGAAAATTAATGATGACTACACAGCATATCACATGTTCTTTGGTTGACAGCTAGGAGAAAGATACAAAACGATACACAGATTATGCACATAAAATTATTGCAGGTATTTGGGGCTTGTGTCAAGGATCAGAACTTGTTCATTATTATTTTGTATAGCTTGATCATGAAAATAGAGCTTAACAAGATGTCATGGATATTACTTGAACGTCAAGAAGAAACATACTACAAAAAAGTATCCTATCGGAAGTTTAAGAACCATTATTTACCTTGTCATCAAGTTGCTCCAAAAAGAGGTCAGCCCCTCTAATAAAAGTTGCAATTATTTCATGAGTTAACACAACACCTTTAGGATCTCCGCTTGTGCCACTTGTGTACATTATTGTGCTGATGTGGGAAGCCTGGGGTGGAATAATCTCCGAGGGGTTTTCTTTCCCCTATGAACAACAAATTCTTAAGATCAACCACAACAGAAGAAAGCAAGTTAAGCATTGAAGTGTTATGCTAGTGAGTGGAATGAAACATTTTGAGTAAGTTAACCCAAGTTTTGGTGGTTTAATATCAAATCTTACAGCTTTTAGAGGGAAAATATGAATTCAATTCCCATGGAAAATAGGTATATGAGAAATAAAAAATAGATAGCATGAATTCCACTAAATTTGTATAATTTGTTTTTCACATCATGCCTCCAGAGAGACACAGAGAGAGAGAGAGAGAGAAAGAGAGATCCATATGCATATATTACAGTACTAGTAATTGTTTCTAAATAATTTTAACCAGTTGAGAAAACCAAACACTTTGTTTATTTACATCATATGCAGATTCTTTCATTGAAAAATACATTCAACAAGACATTTAGAAACTGACCATATGGAGGAACTCATTCCATGAGAATGGTTTTATCCCAATGCCAGCTACTTTATTCTTCTCCTCCACTGCTAAGGAAGTGAAGCACACCACAACTGCAACAAAAACCAAACTCAATTGAATGTCTTCAGAGCAAGAAAATTCAATCTATTCAATCATTCTTACTTTTCAGTCGTTGAGCAGATCTACAATCAGGATTTAGTAGCTGCAAATGCAAGTACATTTGTCCGATCAGAACTATCAATTGCTTTTAAAGCTTGAGATAATGTGGTTACATACATATCACAACTGGTTTAGTGTTTTTGAGCTCACTTCTTTCACTTTCTTATCCTGGACAAAAACAAAATCAACCTCCGCATGATCTATAATATAATTGACAGCCCCTGGCCCTGCATCCAGCACAACCTTAAGCACTTGATTAAATTCTCTGAGATTACTTGTAAGAAAAAGCCTTAAAAAAATAAAACACTTCAGAAATGAATATCAAATAGAAAACTTGTCAAGAAGAAGGTTTATTACCAAGGGTATCATAGAGAGGCACACAAACCAACCTGTGGGCATTGCAAGCCTACACAAAATTTGAATGAGATTTTCATTGAAAAATATCAAAAATAAATATCAAACAATAAAAACAACAATAGTTAAGACATTGTTGAGCAAAACAAGACTGTAGAAGAAGTCAAAACAGATCACCTCCATGGCAGTAACCCACTGAGGGCAGTTTGATCCATAAATCCCAACCCTGGAGCCCTATCAAAGGAATTTAAATAAAGCCACAAATATATGAGTCCACTGAATGAGAATTGCAAGCATTCAGATCACTAGCCCATAGAAAGTTAACACGTGGACTTACAGGTTCAGCACCGGATGCTCGTAATGCTGAACCAATATCCCGAACTTCATTAAAAACTTCCTTGTACGTTTTCCAGACGTAAGGCCCCAGCTAAACACCAAAACAAGTCATTAACCAATTACCAAAACTAAAGCTATGCAAACACTACTTCCTAAAGACAAATGATGTAGCTACAAAGTAATTATATAAAAGTAATATCACAAACTGATATAATTTGACATGATTTGTCAAATTATAAAATTATTTTTATTATAAAGCAGATCTAACGGATCACATTGTGACTATATCACTCCTCCTTCCTAAATAATACTTACCTTCCCATCAACAAATTTGCGCCATCCAAGCATCCTATTTCCAGGATACTTTTCGACAGATGTACTGTATGTCAAAACACTTCGATTGTCAAAGCAATGAGCTATAGAAAAACTGCTTATATTTGAAATATTCCAAACGTTACCGTTCCCTTTTATTTTGATTTGAAAACAAACCATATGTGGACTGAATTACCTGAAGACGTCCCAAGCTGTACTTATATTGGGATCAAGTGGCGGAAAATTGTTCCTGGAGAGTAAATTACGATAGGCTGGACCAACTGATGGCTTCCCATCTTGGCCTTCCCTTCCCTCCTCAATTCGAGCTGAAAAAATCTTCATTCTTCTCAAATATGAATCCTGGGAAACAGGACAATCTGTTTGTTGACAAAAGCAAAGTAGGTGCAAAAGCAAATTATAAGGCAACAACTCTAGATCATTCAAGTGAAGTTAAACAGTCAATCAAAAGCAAAAATATATATATATAATTATCAAAAAATAGTTTATCTATGACACAGAGATACAAGAAAAGCGTTGTATTTATACTTCAAATTCTAATCAGGATATTATTAGCACTTCTCAAACTACAATAAAGTCTAACTTCACCTACCAAGTAATCAGATTCACCCACTGGGACTTGACCAATCCACGACGTTTCATGTATAGACCCTTCAGAATTCTGTTTCTTAAAGGATGGAATTAAGGAAATTGAGATGCTCTTCTGAGTCCCAAACCCATTTAATATTAAAGGAAAACAATAGGAAAATACTTAAATTGTTTATGTCTAATCTGACAAGAGGACGGCTAAAAACACAAGCGGAAGAAAATATGGCCATAAGAAAGTAGAATCAAGAATGCCGTTTAGGAAGTAGAAAACTCATAAACATTAAATTATAGCAAAATTAATGTCCAAAGTTGACCTAAAAAGTTGACAGAATTGCTGAAGAAACAATAAATTGGGAAGGAAATAAAAACAAAAGAAGGTTGCTGAGCATTTTCACCTGACTGGCTGATCAATATGGAATTGGAAGCGAAATCACAAACCCAATTAAGAAATCAACAGGAAACATGAACTATAAATATATACTTGAAAACTTACAAAGGCAGAATTGAAACTACATGCAAAAGCCCACAGTAAAACAAACAAGCAAACGGAAAGTTAAGGAAAACTGAGAAAGCAAACAAAAAAGAATACTAACAACTCGTGCATGCCCAACTTAAGAAAACACGTGATGCCACGGCCATTACACTAGAATGAAAGAGTTTGACACAAACTAAATCTTGATCCTTGGATTAAGTAGTACCACCCCCTGAAATATATATTAATCCTCTGGAATTAATACAAGAAAGTTGAAAACCATTTGCCAAAAAAATGAAACTCTTAATATAGAAAACCGCTACAACCCATTAACACAGACAATTAAGCGACCTTAAATCAACCAGCTTCTTTCCGTACTTGCGTACTTGAAAACATATGTTTGCCGTGCTCACATACTCACAAAGTCACAGAGAGAGAGAGGAGCTTACAGTGAGAATGTGGAACAGAACTAGAGTACAACCAAGTAGCTAATTTTCGTTCATTTTAAAGAGTTAAAATTTTATTTATTTTATTTTAGTTTTTCATTTTTACAATATATTATTCATTAGTATTTTTAATTTTTTTTTTTATCTTTTAAAATATTCATATTTTATTTTAATAAAATTTATTTTACAAATTAAAAAATAAAAATAATATTACCGAAGAACGTGTGAGGCCCATGGGAGATGTCAATGATGTTTTTAGAGATAAAGTTTTATGGAATTGATCGTCGGCATCATCTGATACCAATGATACCAGCAGTATGTTAAACCTTGATTAGAGAATGGTCGAATCTTGACTTGAACGCTAGAAATGTTGAAGACGACCTATGCTACCAAAACAAGAAATAATAAAATAAGATTTGAAAGATGAACATTATTAAACTATATATAGCACAAATACTATTCATATTTTTATAATTTTTGTATTTTAAAGAGTACATTAGAGTGTGATTTTTGATTTTTTAACTAAATTTAAACTAAATTTATAAAAAAATAAACATTTAGCTACTCTACTAACCACTAAAAAGTGTTTAAGCATTTAAGTATAGCATGGGTGAAAGAAGCTTTTAAAAAAATGAAACTGAATGAGGGGAGTCGTTACATTCTATAAAATTGGACTTTTCTACGCTCCAATTATAAAAAAGAACTTCTATTTTAAAATATCTCTATTTTTAAATAAAAGTTTTTTAAAATATTTTTGTTTACTTTTTATTTATCTATAAAATTGGATTCTTTTAGAACATTGATATTAGATTTATCAAAAAAATTTAATAAATATAAATTTGATAATTTTACTTAAAATAATCTCACATTAAACTTATCAAATTTCATCATTCTAAATTTTGAGTTACAATAATTTAGATTTATTTTTTATCTTTGAAATATCACATTTTAATTTTAAATTAATTATTTAATGTATTTTATTCTCTTTACTTTTTTTCTTTTTTTTTTTTAATTTTATTAAAAATATATTATTATTTTGATAAATCAAATAATATATTTAACATAAAATTATAAACGTGAAAGTATCAAATTTTTATTAAATTTATTTTTTTTATCAAATTTAAAAAAAAATTAATAGATGCAAGGTCAATAGTCCTATTTAGGTCTACGAATCTGGTGACGGTAGGAAGAACTCTTCCTGAATAAATGCGGAGCAGGAAATTAAAGAAATAAAAAAGGACTGGCCAGGTCGTAAATGAGTTAGGTGAGATAGGTGGCCTTCAATGCTGCATGCTGTTTTTCATTTCCAGACTAGTAGAGTTTTTTTTTTTAATTATGAGTAATGCTATTATGTCCTTTTATTTTGATATTTTAATTTAATATTTCATGTAATTTAATTATTTTTTATTTTTTATTTTATTTAATGATTAAGAAAGTGATTATTAGTATATTGATATTTTTTTTTATATTTTTTAAAAATATTTAAATACATTAAAAAAAATATGAAAAGAAAAATAACAAAAAATAATAATTTTTTTCTATTTTTTTATCATCATTTTTTATCATTTTAAAATATTTTAAAAAATATAAAAAAAATATCAATACACTAATAATCACTTCCTTAATCATTAAGTAAAATCAAATAAAAAAATTAAAATACATGAAGTGTCAAATTAAAGTGTCAAAATGGGAGGACAAAATATCATTTTCTTTTTTTTATCCTACATCACCCCCAATTCTGACTCCCCCTACATAGGCTGACAGACATCTTTCTCTTTTTTTTTATGGGGAAATGTAATCTTTCATTCAATAGCAACAAAAGATTACATAAGTTGGCCTACCCAGAAAACATATGAAATAAACTTAGGGCAAGAATGAATTCAAGTTACAATAGATGGAACGTTTCAAGCATTTCTAGTAAGTTCATGAGCTGCCATGTTACCAAGGCAATTTATATGTTTCACCTCACTGCTCCTAAAACAGGACAACAGAGATAGGATTTCTTAAACTAAATTTTCCAATCGAAGCCAGGGTGCCTATGCTTGATTTAGTTGGTTTACCATAAGAAGGGAATCTCTCTCTATGATAATAGCGTTAACATCTAGGGAAGGCAGAGTTGCAGTCTTCGTAGTAGTGCGATGAGTTCGATATCCGCCGGGTATTGACCTGTTGTTTCTCTGATACTTGTGGCCATAACTACCAAACCATTTTCGTCCCTTAGGATCGCTCCTACTCCAGCGCTATGTTAATCAGCAAAAAGGGCACCATCAATGTTGAGTTTCAGGTAGCCCGAAGGAGGCTTGCTCCAACTGACATTATGCTTCTCTTGTTTAGCCTTTATGGAGCAGCATTGTTGGTAAGCACTGAGAAGGGAACATGCCTGGTTCAAAACTTGAGTTGGCGGCATATCTACTTGCTTATGTATCAATTGGTTTCTACAGTTCTAAAAGCCCCATATTGCCATTGTAAATAATTCCTTCTCCTGCCCCTAGAATCGTTTGAACAGTCTTTGAACCAGGTTCCCGAAATGTTCCAGACTGTAGTGACTAGGTGATAACATATTCTGATAATTAAAACTCGGTATGTGCTATCATGCATTAGTTAGGGAGGGGCAAAAAACTAGCGCATGGGATGTATTTTTTGGTGTGCTTTGGTAGAATGGGCATAGGTCCACCATGATGATCCTTTTTTGGAAAAGATTCCCTCGGGCAGGCAGATCCTCTTAACATGCCTACCACATAAAGCTTTTTACTCTCAGAGGGATTCGCATCTACCATATCCCTTTCTATAAGTCTGAGTGGTTTCTTTAAGTTGAACTTTCACCTTTGTTTTGGCTTGATCGAATAAACTGATATTCTGATTTCATCGAGTAGTAGCCACTTGAGGCTTCCCCCCAGATCAATCTATCTTGTCCGGTCTCTCCTTGTAGCCGCATCTTTGTAATCTCGTGGCCCGTTTAGGGGTTAAAACATGCACTTACCCACTCCCAGTACCATCCCCTCAACGTAAAGTCTATAAGATCACAAACTCTTAAACACTAGTAGAGTCCATGAGTTGGGCGCATATGTCTTGGGCTTGATGCTAGGGATCCACTTATCATCCCAAATGTTTATAGATTCCCCATTTTCCAATTGCCAGATACAACCATCTCTAAGGATACATGCAGCCTCCCTGATGCCCCTCCATGCAAATGAGGGGTTGTGACTAGCTATTGCTTTAAGCATACTTGTGTTTGGGAAGTATTTGGCTTTGTACACCCTAACTAATAAGGATGACGGCTCCTATAACTTGTGCCACCCTTGCTTAGCCAGCAATGTTGAGTTGAAGTCACGGTGATCTTTCAATCTCAAACCTCCTTCCGTCTTTGAAGAACACATTTTTTACCAACTCATCCAATGAATTTTCCACTCCTCCGTTTTTGCCCCCACTAGAAATGAGCCATTAATTGCTCCAAGTTATGAAAAAGGTCTGTTGGGAGCTTGAAACAACTCATAGTGAAAGTAGGGATGGATAATACCACGGCTTTTATTAAGACTTCATTCTCGCCTTGAGAGATTAATTTCTCCTTCCACCCTTGCAAATTTGACCATACTTTATGATTGATGTCCGAAAACGCCCTTTTTTTGCCTGACAAAACAATGTGGGGAGGCCTAGATATTTGTCGTAGCAGTCGTGTTTTGGACTCCCCAGAATTTGCATATGCTTCATTTCAACTCCAACCCAACGTTCCTGCTGAAAATCAATGTTGATTTCTCCCTATTTACCAATTGGTCGGACATTGCCTCATATGTTTCAAGTAGCTTCTAGATCTTCAAACATTATTAGATCAACGCTTTTGAGAACATGATGTTGTCATCTACAAACATAAGGTGATTGATACAAGGGGTTGTCCTACATATTTTCACCCCTACTAAAGCATTCAAACTAGTTGCACTGTTAAGCAGAGTAATGAATCCCTCGGTGCACATGAGAAATAAATAGGGTGACAATGGGTCTCCTTGGTGCAACCCAAGGGATGGGAAAATATGACTAGTTGGTGCTCCATTGATAAGGATTGAATAGAAAACCGATCTAACGCAACTCATCACTAAGAGGACCCATTTGTCAATAAATCTCATTCAATGTAATATCATTTCGAGAAAAGCCCATTTGACCCGATCGTATGTTTTGCTCATATCTAGTTTTAATGACATAAGCCGATCTTGCCATACCTCTTTTGTCTTAAAAAATGAACAACTTCATGGGCCACAAGGATATTGTCAGTGATGAGATGTCCCAGGACAAAAGCACTCTAAGACTCGGATATAATCTAGGGAAGGAATACCTTGAGCCAGTTCGTGATCACTTTGGCCATTAATTTGTAGATATCATTGCACAGGCTTATAGGGCGATAATCAACTACTCGGATAGAATTAGCTTTTTTTGGTATCAAAGTGATGAAGGTGTGGTTAAGAGAGCTAGGGAATGTACCAGAATTGAGGACTTTCAACATTGCTGCTGTTACTTGCTTTCTCACAATCTTCCAGCAGTTTTGATAGAAAATCGGAGCCATCCCATCAGGTCTCAGTGCCTTTGACGGGTTCATCTGTTGGAGGGCTGAGAACACCTCGACTTCTTTGAATTCCTGGGTGAGGAATTCGTTCATCTCTATAGTTATCCGTCGGTTCATTCCTGCACCACATTGTTGCCTGGCTTCAGCCTCTTGGTTCAAGTAGTTGTTGTTGAAAATGTCATATAAATAATCTAAGATTACTTTGTCCTGCATGTCTTTTGTCTGCCAGTTTCCCTGATTGTCAAAGACTCCTTTAATTGTATTTTTCTTGAGTCGTTGTGAGGCTTTGTGGTGGAAGAAATGTGTACTACAGTCCCCCTTTTTCAGCCATAATGATTTAGCCCATTGACACCACATAATCTCTTCCCTCTCCAGCCAGCTTTGGAGCTATGATCTTACCTTCCAATGTTTCTCAAGTTGGTGAGTTTGTGGATCACTCCTCTGTAAATGCTCCATATGTTCCCTCGCTTTCTGGATTCTTTTTTTCACATTTCCAAATACTTCCCTGTTCCATAGATCAAGCTTGCCCACACTAAGCTATTCTAGCCATGACCATGTCTAATGTCTGGATTGGGCCCCATCTCATGACAATTGTCTTCTATTATTTTTCCACAATCGGTTGATTCAGTCCACATTGCTTCAAACTGAAACACTCGTCCCTTTCTTTTTTCATTTCTTTGATTTTCGTTAAGATGTAGACAAATTGGTAAGTGATCAGAGTGTGCTGTTGTGCCATGCACCAATCTCGCAAATGGGAAGATGCCACTCCACCTTAAATTTGCTAGGGACCGGTCAAGTCGCTCACAGATGTTTGCGTTAGATCCCCTTCTATTGCTTCACGTAAATGGCACACCTACATATCCCAAGTCTATTAGCTAGCAATCACTAATAGCTTCTCTAAACATGTTCATTTGGCATTATGGTCTACCTCTGTCCCTTACCTTTTCCTCTCGACTAAGTAGTTCATTAAAATCATCCATGACAAACCATGGTGAATCCCCATTCAAGGTTGCTTGATGGCAAATTAGATTCCATGTTTCTCCCCTTCGAGAGGTATCTGGTTGGCCATATATCCTGGTGAATAGCTATCTACTTTTTCCTTTGCCCACATTGGCACTAATGTGGTGGCTGGAAAAACTAACTACTTCGACATCTTTACTTCTTTGCCATAGTAACACTAAACCCTGCTCTTGCCTTCGCTGCTTACTGCCAAACAACACTCGAAGCCCAGTTTTAGCTTCACGTATTTCATCTTCTTTACAGGTAGCTTTGTTTCTTGGAGAAACAAGTGCTCGGGACTTTCCTTCGTGATTACATCACAAAGGGCTCTCACTCCCTAGAAATTCACAAGCCCTTGGGAGTCCCAACTCAAGATACTCATTGTGTTCGGCAAGGCTGGACCTCAGCCTCCGCCGTTGAGAACTTTAGTTTCAGGAGTGAGCTCTCCTTTATTTTCAGCCATTTGCAGTTCTAGGCTTTTGCCTCTTGCATGGGTAGTTTCCTTTGAGTCCCTCTATTTGTGTGTTCAGAAGATTGGGCCATGTTTGTAGGGCTAGGGCCAATTTCTAAATCCTCAGGGGCGGAACTACTTGCAACCTAGGGGGGGCTGCCGCCCCCCCAAAATCTTTTAAGACATTAATATAGTATATAGAAAAGTAGAAATTTTCTCCTACGTACAAAGTTCTTACTGAAATTAGCCCCCCCAAACTGAAATTAACACCCCCCCGAGGTATTAATTGCTTTATTGTAAATCCTATTGGTTACCTTGAAAATGTCTGTTGTACAATTCATGTAACTTCTCTTGTACCGTTGGACACAACTCTCCCTATACCGTTTCCGTTGCGATTCAATAAAGCACTGTTGTAGCCTATTGTGTGTTCATACATCCGGACCTCTGGTCCATAATCATTTGACATCGATAACCAATAGGCAACAACAATATTCATAAGTCTCACAATACCACATTGATTCTTTCAGTCTTCCAATGAAAACCCAATATCAGTGCAGATTGTGCAGAAAAATAAGATTTCATTTCTTTCGGGCATTTGTTCAAACAGACAAAGAGCACAAGCAAGATTTTCCCACTCAACTCCTTAACAATTTCATCAGCTTCATCAGACGATTCAGACCCTTGAAACTCCTTAACAATTTCATCAGTTTCATGAGATTTTCTGTCGTTGAGCCCATGAGCGTGCTGCGTATGGGTAGCTCATCTGAATCTGGGTTCAGATTATCCCGATTAGGCGATTAGCTCCACTGTTGATTCCCATTTCCCCTTTAGCTCAAACAGTCATCTGCTAAGACACCTGGGTGCGAATATCATCAGCTAGCTTCATCAATCACTCAGATTTTTGCCGTTGAGGTACATCGTTAGAAACTTAGAAACTTTTTGCCGAGTTATGTACGCTGCAGATATTTTTTGTGTTGATATATTTGCAAACTTAGAAGTTCAAGTCTTATGGGCCAAAAGACTATGGGTCACAGCTGTATATTTATAAACTTAGAACTTCAAGTCTTACTTATTTAGAAGTCTTACTAGTTACGGGCCTACAATTATATATTTGTTAGTGTTTGCAAATTGCAAACTAATTAGAAGCCGTTGAGGCTTGACTCTATACTATTTATTCTTCTTATTTTCGGGTTTATATATATATATATGCTCTTTTTCTTTTATTTTTAAGATTAACAGAAGACTAGTCTTTAATTAGTTTTCAAAACTTTCATGTACAGTGGACCAATTTCTGAGGTTTCCATCTCAAATATTTAAAAATAGAAAAAAAAATTGTCAGATTGATCTAGGGTTAGTATTTTTTTTAAAATTTATCTCTCGGTCTCACTCTTTTTTCAGTGAATCAATTATTTTGATTGTTAATTAGATAATTTTATTTTTTGTATATAATTTTATGACATATGATCATTATTATTTTTATATATAGTCACGTGAAACACACATTATTTATATTCACATGTATCACATACTTTATCAACCGCCTTCCAAACACTAAATTCTGGTTCCGTTCCTATTCATACGTATCACATACTTTATCGACCGCCCCCCCCCCCCCCCCCAAATACTAAATCCTGGTTCCGCCCTTGTAAATCCTCCTTTCTAATCTTTGATGGGCTCATACGTATGGGTTGGGCTTCGATGATAGGGCAATCCACTAGCGCTTCTACCTAACTCACGACCCGATGGAAGCGTTTAAACGTTGGCTTTTTATATTTTGGTTCCTGTACTTCCAACAAGACTTGCCTTTTTCTTACTTCTATTTCTGCCACCTATACATCCGTCAAATCACCTCCCTTAACTTTTGCTTCCCCATGTGTGGTTTTTGTAGTTTTAGCCAAAATCTCTAGGTTAAGTATTGGATTTCCTACGCTACCTCTATCTGATGGAGACCTTGACTCTGTAGCCGAGACTTGCACTCCAGCAAGTTGACCATCAGAGTGTTAAAAGTTGTTGGTGGTTCCCGCCAAACTAAAGGCCTGAGGGGTTTTGCCTAATTCCCTGATGGTCAAACTAAAGGCCTGAGGGGTTTCGCCTAATTCCCTATTTGCCAAAAAACTCAACTCTAGGCTTGCTTCCAACCAGGCATATTTCTTTTGAGATTAGTTTATGCAATCCAATGTAAAAACTCCTGATACTGTATGGACTTATAGTCTAAAATTAATGGCTCAATTTCAAAAAAAAAAAAACCAATGGCTCATGCGTAATTCCATGGATATATCCAAATGTAGACTTATAGTATAAAGACTAAAACCAATGGTCCAAGGTAAAAAAGAATACTTCTGCTAAGAGTACTTGCAAGCTTTCCCCTTCACACTTGCATTTATTGCATTCATATTTTTTTCATTTAGAAAGTTAGAAACACCACCTGCCCTTTATCGGGAGTGTTCCAAGTCTCTCAACTACTTTTTGCCCATGCAACTGCACAACATTTGAGGATTTCAGACACACCTATCACCCATGCATGATAGGTTTCTCCGCTTTACAGTTCCTTACCCAATCTCTCTCTACCTTTCATCTTCTTCTTTAATTTTCCAATATATATACCTAGCTTCAAAGATAATTTGACATTCTGGCTTTTGTGTTCTCTCATGGCCGTTACTTGATCTCTGAGCACTAAACTCCTCAAAATTTGACTTCCATTTCATGTTCAATTTATTGTTCTTTTATATTTTAGGTAAATTCACGTCGAATCTTTATAACTTTGAATTTTCTTTGACTTTCCTGATAAATGTAATAGTTTCTCCTATGCAAAGTTTGAAAAAAATTATATAGTTTACCTAGAGCTATGAATTGATTTATTTCATGATGAATACTCCTACACATGCTTGGTTTTTCCATGAATGAAATACACCTTTTCAATAGATCACGGAATTTTGTCCCTACAAAACACCTTCCCTTTATTAAATGCAGTGTTGCATTTTGCCAATTTAGTTCTATTCTAACTTTTAATTTTACTAAAATTCAAATTTCAACTCACCTACTCTCATAGTTAATCTAACAGTCTAATTTTAACAAAAATTTTGATTATAAATTTATATGATTGACAAAATTGATTGATTATATTCACTTATATAGTCTCACTCTAACTTGTATGATTATGAAATAAAATTCATTAGAAATCTAAGAGCGTTATATCATTAATTATTAAAAACTTCTAAAGTTTATTCTTGAGCTATAAAATTTTCTTTAATCATAAAAAGTTCAATAATAACAGAACGTGATACTTTTATCACTCATGAACATTTTTTTAAAATTCATACATACCACATATTTTGT
Organism: Platycarya strobilacea; assembly: GCA_036898215.1. Taxonomy (NCBI): domain Eukaryota; kingdom Viridiplantae; phylum Streptophyta; class Magnoliopsida; order Fagales; family Juglandaceae; genus Platycarya; species Platycarya strobilacea. The sequence goes on along the minus strand of CM072555.1, from coordinate 18,208,750 downwards.
CGATCCATTCAATACAAAATCCTGATTCTGCTCCTAATCAAGTGCATCATGCACAAGAATTTGATAGAAGCTACTCATGAAGCATTATAGCTTGTTTAGAGCATTGGTATCAGTCCTATAAAAAAAATTAAATTTTGATCAAAGATATAAATTTGATAAAAAAGCAATACATTTATATTCATAATTTCACATTAGATTCATAATTAAATTCTTCAAAATAATAATATAATATATAATTAATAAAACTAAAAAACATATTTATAATTTATTCATCTAATAAACATATTAAAATATAATAAAAAATTATTTTAATAGATGAATAATAAGTCTTTATATTTCAATAATGAAATATATTTACTATAAGAAAAAAAATTTTATAGTTTCGTTTGATAAATTTAATATAGAAATATTTTAAATAAATATATTAATTTGTATTTATATTAATTTTTTATCAAATCAATATTAATATTCTTATACTTTATATATATATATATAGAGAGACACACACACATACCGAGATCGATCTTGTCAGTTCTGCACACATGACCATGCTATAATCTAGGTACCATTATCAGGGGCGAACCAGAGCTTGCTTGGTTAAATACTGCGTCGTAAATATTCGATTTTTTAAGTTTTTTTTTTTTTTGGTTTGGAGGCTGATGCCCCCAGCCAAACATTAACTAGTTCCGCCCCTCACGACCATGATTGGATGATACTTCCTTTTACTTAATTTTGTTCGCCTACTAAAGATTAAAATTATGTGTAATTATTGAAAAAACCAGTGGCAAAAGTTTTATTTGTCAATCTAACTAAGCACCGCTGGTCCGCTACCCACAGATCATTGATGAGCCTTCATGTATATTTCGGTGTGATTTGGTGTATTATTTTACGTACGAGGAAAAATGGTAACAGTCGCCCCTTTTTTGTCCTAAAGTTTAATGAATATCAAGAAAATGTTGTAGCAAGTCATTCTTTTTTTTATTCAATTAAGACGAGTCTGTACGTGTCAAATCTTGAAATATGTGTACAATCTCAATAATATTTTTTTTTTTTTAAGATAGAATTGATTTTGAAATACGTCTAATATTTTAATATTATCAAGCATAACATCATCATTAATTAATATCAGGTATTTTCAATATAATTGGATCCAAACCAGATTTATAATATATACAATTATAATATTTTGAAACGCTACAAAATATTATAATTGTACAAAAAAATTTATTAATATGATTTTAATTTCTTAAAATATTGTGAGATTTTAATTATACTTTAAACCTCTGGTTTAAATATATAGTTTTATTCTTTTAAATAATTAATAAGTTTTATCATTTTAATTAATAATGATATTATGTTAGAAACTAAAGTAAGTTAAAATAATATTCTATTTAATTATTATGAGTATTTTAAGTTAAATTGATTTTTACGTATTTTTATATCAATATTTTAAGCTCATCGTTAGTTGGTTTGAAAATTTCGAAGCGTCGAGTCTATAAATAGTCCGAGCAAGCCTAAGCCCCTCACTTTCTTCCATTTCTTTTTTCTTTTTTCTCTCTCCTCTCTCTCCTTTCTCTCCTGCGTGCAGCCCATTCCCCCTTTGCTCGTTCGGCTTTCGGCTCATGGCAGCGCCACTCCCGCTCAGCTAGCCTTTCCATCGGCTGTCGGCTAGTCCAACTCTACCGGTGGTATACCTCACGGCAACCCCTACCACGCACGTGGGCCTCAAACCTGAAATGGGTTCTATAGCTTCTTCTTCATTTTCCTGATGCCACCGCCGGCCACCACGGCCTCCAACCATGTTAGTGACCTTTCCCAGCCATCGGCGACCCTCCAGCCATCACCAACGATCTCCAGCTCCCTCATTTCTCCTCCACCCACGAAATAGGTTTTGAAACTCACGGTTTCACCTTGCCACGTCACTATCCGCCACCACCCACGGCTCATAACCACCCCCACTATATTCCTCACCCACCGGTGACCTTCCCTATGCCTAGTCATGCCCCAATCAAGCCACCACCACCACCTCTCAGTCTCATTCACTCTCTTGTGTACGAGTTTGACTCATTTGATAGATCTACCATCTTTCGGAGGTTGCATCGCCACACCACCACCACTATGAGATTTTTCTTCCTCCATTGAGTATTCTCATAACTTCCTGTGTCAAACCGAGTATCATAGCCCAAATTATCTCGTTACGTGGTTGACATCATTGTACGTGATGTTAGTCGTAACATATGACCTTTCCATCGCCACCAACGAACTCCTCACCATGATGACCACTTTCACACGATCTATATTTAGTAACCAAAATCCTAGATCTGAATCGCGAATCATTCTCGCTTCGAGGTCACGGCCCTAACCTCGATAGAGTGGTTAACGCTTAAGTTAGCGGCTTTCAACGCTACTAACCGTGCCAAGAAGCAAGCAATGCACGGGTTTATCCCACTATGGTATAACCATTTTTTCCTTACATTTATGTGTATTGATTGATTGTGGACTATATTGTTAATGTTGTGGAGTCCTCTGAATAGTTGTGTGAAGTTGGTTGGCTGTGTTCTGAAGTGTTGAAAAATGTGTTGTGAAGTATAGTTGTGGACTGTGTTGTGTAGTATGGAGGTTCTCTATATGCAAATACGATGATATGGAGTAATGTGGTTGAAAGGAGTACGCATGGAGTGTACTCCATGGAAGTAAAGCAATGCACCGTGTAACGTGTATCATATGGGTTGTGGTGTAGTATACTATAGAGAGAGTATACGTGAAGTATACTCGACGTGAAGTGTACATACAAAATGAAGTGTGCAGCTGAAGCGTAGTGGGTACTCCATATATTGTAATCGTGACACATCATAAGGCATGTCATAAAGATAGGTAGTTGCACGATTAAGGAATGTAAGGCGCGTAAAGTGCTAGAAATAGTGGAGCAGTATCCTAGAGTAGTGACGTGACCGATAGCCCTAGTGACAGCTATCAGTGTACAACTGTGTTATATCTCGAAATACGTGCGAAACGGTGAAGTCACGTAGCACTGAAGTACTGGAAACATAACTAGGGTACGTTAGGAATAGTACTCAGATCAAGTCAGAAGTTACTGCAATAGTCATGTGGCATAATGCCATGTGAAGTGGTCAATAATAGTGTAACTCGAAAGTAGTCTCGAATTACATGATGCGACGAAGGTACATTAAAGATGAACCTTATTGTATTAAGTGACAGGAAGAACTCCTAAAGGTACGAGAAGTGAGATTAGTCTTGCTAATCGGTATAGAGAAGGTTGTTAGCGATATATGGTGCTTCCTACACCAATATGTGATCAACATACTCTATGTTGATCTTAGGTGACAAGTAAGTAGGGTGCATATATATCGGGTGACATGTGTACTGGACAGAATTACCACATGAAATAGGTATTTTGTCCAAAGTAAGGACTTCAAGGACATACAAATATTGAGAGGTGTCCCAGTATCTGTAGTGAGTCCCTGATGATTTTAGCAAAATAAGGACTTCAAGGACATATGGATATTGAGAGGTGTCCTAGTGTCCATAGTGAGTCCCCAATGGTTTTAGCAAGGTAAAGATTTCAAAGACATAGAGATATTGGAAGGTGTCCCAATGTTCGTAGTGAGTCTTCGATAATCTTAGCATAATAAAGACCTCAAGGACGTGAAGATAGCAGGAAAGTGTCCTAATAAAGTATAGATTTTTCCTAATTAATTGTTTGTGTGCTAGATATATATTAATGCTATTTGTGTGTATATTGTTGGTTGATTGCTATATGATGCACTTGTGACTAAACTACATGATATGAAAACAGCATAAAGATCAGCTAAGTGTTATGTTCATACACCCTAGAGTTTACCGAATTAGTAAAAAAAAGTGAATAGGATTAAAAATGCTAATATACGTATATATGATCATTCTTGATAGCCTCTTTTATCGAACCCTGATAACGTCTAAAGAATAACGTTGTAATTATTGTGTAGCTTTAGGATGTCGATTTCACAAGGAGACAAATTAAAAAAATAGTAAAAATAATAAAGAAACTAAAAAAATATTAAATAATTTATGAGAAAACAAAAATTGATTTTAAATAAGAATTAAATTTTTTAAAATTAATTAACGAAAAAAGTAATCAAATTGACGAACAGTAGAGCCGCGGAAATCCGTTGTACATATCCGATATTTTAATTATTATTAATTCATTGATAACTCAATTAAGAATTCAATTTTGTAATTCTCAATTATAAGATATGAAATTATAAACCAAAATTAAATCAAATGTAACCCTTTAAAAAAGCATTCCTCACTTTTAAATCACACAAATTATTATCCATATTGAGAAAATTCAATGACGATAATATACTCAAGGAGCGATATTGCAGCAGAAAATTAAATCAATATAAATAATTAATTGATCCAAACACAATTACAGATTTAATCATTCAATAGAAAAAATATGACTGAATTTATAAATGGAATAAACTCTATGATTATTTAGAAAACAACATACTAAGAAAACAAAAGAATGATTGTTTGGAAAATAAAAGAATTTTAATAAATTAAAAATCAAATATATGAATTTAAAAAATTAAAATATTGTCTAATGTATAAGTTCATCTCTAATTTTATTTAAAAATTTAATTATTCATAAACAAGATGGTATTTAAAAATTTAATTATTCATAAAAAATTTATCTCTTTTTGACGATAAAAATCTCAAAAAGAAAAACACAGAGTCGGCCATAAAGAAGAGATCTCATTTCAGTCCATGCGTAACCTTTTTTCATTCCAGTTCCATGTATGTTCTCACGGTGCTACACGTCCATATATATATATATATATATATATACTAGGTGAATGTAACGTGCAAAGCACGTTAGCTTAATTTGCTTAATTAATTTATATTGGAATAATTTTTTATTAATAACTATGTATAGACGATTTTGGTTTAAATAGAAATAATTTGTGACATAAAATTGAGAAACACTCATATATTATAAAAGAAGAGTATTAATAAAAACAACAATATAGTAAGATAAAAAAAACATAGTTTTGTGAAATATGATTTAGCTAATATTTATTATAGGACAATTTATCTAGGATGACGATCCAGCATTTTCCTCATCTTGCATTTCCTCAATAGTGAGAACATTAAAGTGCCTATACTTCTGCTCCTTCATTTTTTCTGGATCTCCATAAACGTGTATCTTCCACTTTTTCTTTGCTAATTTGTCCACAATATTTTTGATGTATGGTCGATGTTCCTACAGGAAAAATAATAATAATGTATTTAAATAAATTTTAAAAACCAAATATTTTTTATTAACTCATTATTACGAAACTAAAAATGTAAATTTAAATTTTTTACATTACCTCTCCAGCATGTTCCATCAGCTCGAGTGCTGAACAACCAAATGCCTTTTCTGCCACTTCGCCAAACAAAGAAGCAGCTAGCTTTCCAGTAGTATCATCCAGTTCAACATATGCCCGTGCACTATAAATTGGATAATAATATTATTTATAATAAAAATAGTATTAAATTAATCATCAATTAGAAATTAACATTGGAAGATACATACCGTGGTTTGCAGACGACTTGATTTTTGCAATATATGCAAACAAAAGTTTCATTATATTTATATCCATTTCCTTTATTACAGCCAATACATGACATGTAATAAAATCCTTGAGTCAAGTCAATAACATTTATGTTCGCCTCTATCCAAAATTTTGCTTTCTACAATAAATAAAATATAATAGTTATGTGGCAATATTGTAAAACTAATTTGAAGAAATATAAAATATGAATAAAATTTAATTTACCGCCATTGGTTGCAAACACTTCATCAACTGTGCAATATCACAATTCTTGACAATTTCTCGAATACCAACAGATGATAACGGAGCAGATGGGTATGTCAAACATCTTGCAATGATACTCTTAATTGTCAAATCATTATTCTCCTTCCTTAAAATACAAAAATGAAGAAGAATATAAGGAAATGAAATATATACTTTAAATATATAAATAACAAAATTAACTGTAATATAAATTGAGTAATATGTATTTGATAAATTTTTAAAATTACCATTGTTTCATTGTAGCTGCCTGTGGAAGAAAAGGATTGATTGTAAAAGTGCTTGACGGACGTGACGACAAAGATAATCCTTAGTTGAAATTGAAAACATTATTAATGCAAGTATAATAGAAAATGAGAAAATATGTAAGCAGCTTAATTATTAAACATACCATTATATGATCCAACTGAAATTTTTGTTCCAAGAATTATTGGTTTATCTTCAATCATTTCTGATATTTTTTGACATTCGTCTTGGACAAATTTACCCCACATAGTCAAACGTATAGGGTTCAAGCTACAAAATTGGAAAAAGTATAATAATTAATAAAATTTCCGTAAATTAATATTGGAATTGTATTATTAAAAAATTAGAACTTGTAAGATAATCGTACCTTTCATCAATAACATAGATCTCTTGGATTGTTGTTGGTCCGAATGCTGATGTTACCTCTTTCATTGGCTTAATTTTTATTGCGACAGCTAAAATATCTAATTATTGAAATATGAATTGTTAATTTTTTTATGATTATTTAATTAAAAAAATAAAAGTAAATTACCTATTTCTGTATTCGATTCTTTATAAGCCTCTAACTCCTTGAATGAGACAATCTTATATTTGGGTGCATCTATTTTCTCTTCATTCGGAGCAACATCTTCTATTATGGTTCTTGAATTGAGAATCCACTGGTATTGATATTCTCCACTCCTGTATTTTGGATCCAGTGGTTTGACATATGCATTGCTGATGTAATAGGAGTGTAGAATATTTAAAGTGTCATCTCTGCTGTCAATATCAGTTCCAAAAATTGCTGCCTGCACTCGATTTCCCTGGAAAATATAAATAATCGTGATTAATAGCGTATTATATAAAAATATGATGAGAAAATTTTTATTATATAATATGATAGAATTTAAGAATAAAGAATTTGTAAGAATTAAAAAATTTGTTAACATAGTATATGGTAAAAAATACTATACCTCTTGATCAATTAGTGTCAAATTTTGGTATTTGACTGTTGTGCGTTGGCTTATTCGCTTGGGTGACTTCTCTGCGACGATCATCTTAATTTTCCAGTTAATTGTGTTTGGAGTGATATCCTTTATTGATGTATAGACCGTCCTCATTTTATTCCTTTTTGAAATACAACAATATAAGATGCATAAGTATAACAAATATCAATTTAGATGTATGAATATTAAAAATAATTGAAATAGACATTTTATTAAATGACAGAATATTAGACATATAGAAATTTATATTATAAAATAGGAAATAAATGAAAACTATACAATTGAATCCAGTTACCTGTATAACGTTAATTCAAACATGATAAAGTTAGTAATTCTGTGAACACAATATTTTTTGTGCAGTTCTTCTCACGCCGTTCAGTGGACACTGGTCGTATTAGAATCCTTACTGCGGATGCTTTTTTTGCTCTTGATAAAGCGACATATAATTGACCATGTGAAAAAACTGGTTGAGGTAAATAAATTCCAACAAAGTCCAATGTTTGTCCCTGTGACTTATTTATAGTCATTGCGAAACTCAATCTTATAGGAAATTGAGTTCGTTTGAATGGGAAACCACTATTTTCATCAACATTTGGTAAGAATGGTATCCTTGGAATGAAAACTCTTTTTCCGAGATGGTGTCCAACTGCTATTTCTGCATCTATGACATTTCGATCAAAGGCCCGACAAATTAAACGGGTTCCGTTGCATAGCCCTTCTGAAGGATTAATGTTTCTAAGCAGCATGATGGGACAGTTTTTCTTCAGCAACAGTTCATGAGGCGGGAGTCCATTTGGGGTTAGAGTATTTAAGAAATCCTCCATAACTGATTGTTCAGATGCATCTATTGTCTCATCAAAACTGTAATATCGTTGAACTTCACCTGGGAACCTCTGAATTAACATGGAATTTATTTCATCAACATAACTGTTCTTTGGTGTTAATATTGCCCGGTTCATCATTGTCGCAATATTTATTGAATATTGTTGAATATTGTGGAAAACATCTTCTATTAAATGATCTAAAGATTTGATGTCTTCATCATAGGGAACAAGCATGCCATCCGGAATTTTTATAGTTTCATCAACTGTGTTTGGTGGCATTCCATTGCCTAATTGTAACACATAATCTGAAAAAAATGGATCCAATCTTGCTCGCATATTTTCAGTTAACCGGAACTTGGTCAATGTAGGCCACAAATAGGAATAAACCAAACTTGCATTAACTTGTTCTTGTCTTGTTCCTTTACGAACTACTGGTAGAACCTGTCTAAAATCTCCGCCAAAAACAACAATCTTTCCCCCGAATGCTATATCTGAATCATTTATGTCTCTTAGCATTTTATCTAATGCTTCTATGTGTTGTTTTCTTGTCATTGGAGCCTCGTCCCATATTATTAATTTTGCTGCACGTAGTAGGTTTGCCAAGGCACTTTGTTTGCTTATACAACATGTGCTTCTTTCGTCAGTATCAAGTGGAAGCTTAAAACGTGAGTGTGCTGTTCGTCCTCCTGGAAGAATAGATGCAGCAACACCTGATGAAGCAGTTGCAAGTGCTATTAATTTTCTTGATCGTACTGTTGCAAGAAGTGCCTTGTACAAAAATGTTTTCCCTGTCCCACCTGGGCCATCGACAAAGAATGCAGCACTTTCGTTTGCAAAAACTTTTTCTAGCACTGCATTATAGACATGTTGTTGTTCACTATTAAGGGACCCTGATGCAGCAAGATCTTCTTCTGGAATTTCAACAGCCAATTCATCATCGATATCTCTAGATTGAAATTCTTCATCAAAGCATATGTCTTCATCAACAAGATGGTAGGAATTAATGTCTCTTCCCATTGATTCTATTGTAAAAGAGATTGAGCGCAATAATTTTGCTCTTACATTTGATATAGAATCTCCTGTTGAATTGAAATCAACTGACATATCTTGTTCAAAACGTTCATACAGCTCTCTAGGATTGGTTGGATTACAATAAACTAATATTGTAGCAAATAACCGTCTCAAACTGGATGGCATTTGATATAGAGATGCTTCATGCATACAATCTTCTAAGCTACTGTCTCTCTGAAGCAAACCATACATTGTTGCTGCCTCACGGAATGTTGTTGCCACAACACCATCAACTGTCTTAAGATCCTCAAACGACAAAGGCCCTCTTACATGGTTTAGCAATATCCGAAGATAATACCTCTCTCCTTCAAATGGATTTGCTGTAACAATCCGACCTATAACGGTTTTCTTTTTTCTAGGAGTCCACTCTTTGTATTGTTGGCTCCAAACATAATATTCTGGAAATTCTTTATACAATAATGTCCTTGCATTCTCATCTACTCGATTTAATGCAAAAAATTCTGTTAACATCGATTTTGTAGACCGATCTGAATTGACAACATTGATTAGATCTTCATTTGCTCGAAACGTCACTGGGTGTTGATCCTCCAGATGTAAATGTAAACTGTAAACTGCTGGGTACATTTCATTGATGATGAAGCCATATATTCTCCACATAGCTTCAGGCGGAGCAATCCATCGGGCTGATTGGAATTGTTGGATTTCATCAATTACTTGATTGCTTTGTTCAGAAATCAAGTTGAAAGCAACACGATCATGTCCTTTATAAATGTACTTATATAGATATTTCACTGCTTTTATTGTAGAGCAAATCTCGACATTAATATGACAGTCAAATGTTGCAAGGAGATATGGATTATATGGAACAACCCAACGATTATCTAGATCTTTGCCTCTGACTTTGACAATTATTCCATTGTTTGAACGCTTATATATTGGGAAGCAATCATTTCCAACTGTTGTAGAACTTGCATAATTCTTTGGATAATTACTTTTGCAACAACCATTTTTTTTCATGCAAACATTGGATGGATTCAACACTCCACATGGTCCATGCATCATATGTTTCAGAACAGCGTTATGCAAGTGGGAATTTATATTTTTATCAGGTATCTCTGCTGATACGATCTCATCAAAAGATTCAGGTGCATAGACTTTCCAATCCTTCTGTAAGATGATTAAAAAATGCGCATGTGGTAGACCTCTTTTTTGGTGCTCAATAACATAGACATATGCTGATACTTTACCGAATATTTGCCTCTTGAATAATTGATCCTTTAGTTCTTCTAATTTTGCACGAAAGACTCGAGCAACCAAATCAGGTCGATTATGGGTTTCCTCATGCAGACTGAGTTCCTTTGTAATTTCTTGCCAGTTTGGATTGCACGTCATTGTTAAAAATATGTCTGGTTTGCCATAACGCTGAACTAAAGCCATTGCTTCCATATATCTTTTTCTCATATCTCTTGGACCTCCAATAAATGATGCCGGCAGTATAATCCGTTTTCCAACATTAGAAGCGTTTGTTTCCCCGAGTGTAATGGTATCAACAATACCTTGATATAACTCAGATCGAATATGTTGTTGCTGGTTTCTAAAATAATCTAATCTTGACGTCTCTATCTTAACATACATATCTACTACAAATTGTTGCAATAGTCGACCAGAAAGCAGCAGAATTGATCTGACATTTTCTCTTATTTGCAATTTGTAGCAATAATATTCACGGCATGAAACAATTGGATCCTTCCTTTTTCTGTTTAATGCTACAAAAGTAGAATGTGAATGAAATGTTACTAAAGTTGATGTAATTAGTAAATGAATTTTTTTATATTAATACTGCAATCTAACCTCGTTGTTCTCTTGCAAGTAATTCTTCTGCAGTTGTTGATTGTTGAGGATTTATTGATCGAGTTGTTTCGTTACATGTATATCTGCTCCCTCTATTAACCCTTTGAATCCCTTGATGCCAACCGATATCGCCAAGAGGAAATAACAATGGATATTGCAATGGATCGTAGCAGCCAAAATAGTACTGAACTATATGACTTCCACCAGAATGGTTAAAGACATAAATGTCACGTCCTTTCAGTTCATCTTCATTATCATTTTCTACCCATATTGCTGCAACTTGTGTGGATGTTGGTCTATTGAATACACGTTGATCTAGGCCAGCATCTGATCTTATATGAATTATTTGATTTTCCAAATCTGGCAAATCACCAAGAGAACGAAAAAACACAGAATACGGATTGATGCGAAGAATATCGATGAGTTGGGTTACAATTGATGGATCCATTCTGTTTGAATCAGAAATGCGATTTTGTATTTCATGCTCTGTATCATAGAAATACAACTGCAGATAAGAAGGATGGCCATTTGAAGGAAGCAAGTCATTGATATAATGATAGATTTGTCCTTGAGTCCTGAATGTATAAATTCCCCTATTTCTCCTGCAGAGATCTTTATCGAATTTCACTCCAAATGATGTAAAAGCGAACTTGTTATTATAAGTTCGAATATAGGTTCTAAAATGTATAGAATCATCCGTGTTGGAGGTAAACAACTTATAAAGCTGATCAGGAACGTCATTTGTGGCCAAAGAAATTGTGCCATTCGCACAACAAAAGCCAGTTGTTTCATGGTGAAATCGCTTTGCTTTGCAATATGTGCAGCACGGAGCTAATGGTAAACAATATGCTTCAGATGGCACTACTTTCAGTAACTGTCTAAATCCAGTAGAGCGATGATGCAGCTGGCCTATTTTGTTAAAAATTAAAAATAAGGCAACAATCACAAACTTGTCATATTTTTTGAATTATCTAACTAAGGAACTATTGCTACAATAGTAATATTTGTTTGTTTCTTACCCCTAAAAGGTGTCGTTATACTTGTTTCATAGCTTGACTGCTCTCGAACAACACATATTTGAAGAGACGAGGCTTCTTCAATGATATCACCATGAAGATCAGATTTCCGTTGTCTCTTTGATATTCTTTGAATAAGAGTGGAGTCTTGAACGTTGTCTATATGTTGGACATCAGTGTTTGGATATTGATGAAGAGATGTATTGAAATCATCATCCCCTAATGATGTTGATTCATTTATATGAATCGAATTTCTTTTGGATGTTTTTTCTTTAGCAAATCTTTCCCTCTGTTTTCTACGTATCTCTTCCTTTTTCTCTTCTGATAAATCTCTATATAGGACTCTTTTTGCAGGTTGTTTTCCACGATCTTCAAAAAAATGTTAAAAACTTAAATTTTATATAAATATTTTTAAATTTTTTAAAATTAATTAAGGAATCTTACCATTTATCATTCTGTTAAAGAAAGAAATGATTGTTTCAGTTGTTGGATAATGTTCTACACAAACAAAATAAAATAAGTAAATAACAATTACTTAATGTGAAATACACACACTGTGCAGTTTAAATGTTATATATAATTCAATTAATTGAAATGCTTAATTAAATTAATAATAACATTATAAAATACTATGAAAATGGAATCTAACAAAAACAAATTTGTGAAACTTATTTCCCTATTACAATTAAATACCAGCTTAAATTTAAAAGCAAGCACCAAGTAAATAATATAGATATTTATAATATAATATAAAATAAAATAAATGCACTTACAAGTATTTGAATTGAGATTGGTGTGTCTTATATATGTTGAGATATTTTGATGCAGAGAATAATCCCTATTCAGACAAAAATAATCCAAAATAATAACAACAATGATTATTAGTAACAGACGGATATTATGTAAATAAAAAAAGTTAAAATTCAATATTGCATTGCTACCTAACAATAAATACAAGTATTTGCTTAATTTTAATTTTTTTTAAGAATTTTTATTTATTAAGAATAAATTTTTGATTAATAACAACGTAATACTTTTGAATAAGTAAATTTTATTTCTAACTTAAATTTGTCGGTTACTCATAATATTCTAAATGACAAATAGAAGAAGAATATTAATAAAAATAATAGCATAGTACCATAAATAAAAATTTCCCATAATTTTAATTGTAAGATAATTATAAGATAACGAGTTAACATTTTCCTCATCTTACATCATCTTAATAATAAAAACATTTAAATACTTATATTTTTTCTTCCTTAATTTCTCTGGATCTGCAACCTAAACTCTATTCATCTACAATAACAATAAAAAGTACAAAATAGTCATAGGACATTAACGACTTCTATTTTTTTTAAAATATAATATTAAGTTTGACATAAGCATCAGAATATAAATTAAAATGAATAAATTTTTTTTATGATAATGTAAAACTTTTTTATTTCTAATATTTTAAATGAATAATATAATATTTTATGTGTAATTGATATGTTAAGTAAAAAAAAAATCTAGCGCAATAGTATAGTGAATTTCTTAACTTTAAAAAAATACAAACAGCCAAAATACAATGTAAATTTTATTCGGTTGTAATAGCAGTAAAATAATACAAACAAATCATAGGACATTAGCAAATTATATTTTTTTAAAATATAATTACTAAATTTTAAATATTTATTAGAGAATAGATTAAAACAAATAAGATTTTACAACAATGTATGTTTATTTCTATAATATTTTAAATGAATAATATAATTTTTCGTGCAATTGATGTATTAGGTAAAAAATCTTAAATAAAGTATGTCTTATTAGTTATATTCTATAAACACATGACAGTCTATATGTCTTATTAGTTACATTCTATATGCACGCGGATCCAAAATATGTATTACGCACTTGTATATTATAACTAATAATAGAAATAGAAGTATTATAATTTTATAACATAAAACTCTAATCTTAAATATGTAAATCAATTTGATGATATATTACGCACTTATAAATCGTCAATATAAATTTTATAATTACGCACTTGTATATTATAAAATAGAAGTATTATAATTTATAACATAAAACTCTAATCTTAAATATGTAAATCAATTTGATGATATATTATAAATATAAAAAAAAAATATAATATATATTAATTATATTTATTGGCTGTTTATTTTATATTATTTTATTATTTATTTTTTCTTATTCGGATTGGGCTTTGTGTGTATATTTACTGTATTTTTAACTTGTTGGGCCGGTTTTTGAGTGGTTGTAATGGCCCAGCCCGTGGCCTATAATTTTGTCCCTTATAATGATAAAACGGCGTCGTTTTTGGCGCTCTATATATAAAGCCTTAGGGCTTCTTCTCTTCACCCCGACTTCTTCTCGCCCCTTCTTCCCTTACCCCAACTTCTCTCGCCTTATTCTCTTCTACTGATACCGAAACCCTAATCCGCATGTCTCTCTATTTCGATTTTGTTTTTTTTAGATAGTTTAGCATTTTAGTATTTGTTTCTCATCATTCTTTGTCTCTTTTATTTAGTTTATTTTCGTCTGAACTTTCATTTACCTTATTTGTATGTGTTTAAGTTTTTTTGTCGTTCCTTTTTTGTTTTCTGGAACAATGTTAATCCGAGAATCGATTTTGCGGATACTTTTTCTTGCCATTTACTTGTTAGATATTTGTTAAAAAAAATTACTTATTTACTTGTTAACATTTTTATTTTGTGAATTCATATAGATCCGAAACCCTAACATTTTTTTTGTGCCGTGTGTAGAGTAATGGATAAACTTTCTTGATCTGTGATACATTATTGTTTTATCACCCGCACCAAACCTCTACTTTCCCCTTTCTATTTCTTCTCTACCTTTCTTCTCTTCTACATTCTTGTGTATGCTAACTTCTTAGTTTGTGTATGCTCGACCGAACTTGTCTCTCTGTTTCACTTTTGTTTTTTTTTTTTTTTTTTTGTTTTGTTTTGATAGTTTAGCATTTTAGGGTTTGTTTCTCATCATTCTGTCTCTTTTATATTCCTTATTTTCGTCTGACTTTTCTCTCTGTTTCGATTTCGGGTTTGTTTAGATAGTTTGGCATTTGAGGATTTTTTAGTTTAATGACTTTGAAAAGTTTGCTGATTTCGTTCTTTTGATTGCTCTTACAATAGTTATATATTTTGTCAAAGATGTTGTTTGTGACTCATTTTCTTGATGTTTATGCGTTCAAATATGCAAGCTTTTGATGGGTTTGTGCGTATTTTGGTTCCCGTCGATATTTAGCTTCTAGAATAGAGAAGTTGTTTTCTGAACTTTTGTTTCTGATTATTTTTTATTTTTCATGGCTATTTTTAGTTTGCCACAGGGGAAGTCTTCTTAGATATAACCCCCTGATTTTGGTTTTGTTGAGGGACAAATGTTTATGGAGTTCTGATATTAAATAAATGGTATTTTTTTTTTAAAACTTTGATTAGTAATTATACATCACAATCAGGGCATACCAATATAAAAAAGGTATTAGATGATTCCAACAACAATGGTTGGTTCTTTTTGTAACTTGAAAGTACTTCTTTCTAGGATTTTAACTGTCAATTGATAATACCTTTTTGTTTTGATTGTGTTTCATTCTGTTTTTTTTTTTTTTTTAATGCCTCTGTTTCAATCCATTCATTTATGTAAACAAAATGCAACAATGACTGGAAAGTTTGAATGGCTGAATGTTTCAGTTGCAGGTGGGATATTTGTTTTATTATGTTCAATTGTAGTTAAGTTTGATGCATGGGTTTAAGATTTGTTTTGGAGGGTTATCTTTTGTTGGTGCCCATTAGGACATTAGTTTAACTTTCGGACTATATATTATTATTCTGCAACTAATTTCCACCTTCATATTTGTAACCTACTTAGTATACTTTCATAAGGTGTTTTGTTGAACTTTGTAATGCCCACATGTGTTCTTTGTCTGTAGTAAGCCATGTACGTTTTCCTTTCTTTCTTATATACCTTGAATGTTGCTGAGAAAAGTCGGGAAAATAAAATTAAGGACTCCCAGAAAAATCTGGAGGTTTTTTTTATTAATATTTTTTTTTTATTAATGATCCTCCAAAATCTCATTTCTTTGATTTCATTTATTTTGTTTTGCAGTCGTGTAATCAGTGATGGGAGGACATTGCAGTTAAAAGTGAGTATCATTGTAAGTTATTATTTGATTATTTCTTTTATAGAGGCATTCCTATTTTTATATTTGTAAGCATATTTTATTATATATTGTTTTATGTTTGCGGATTATATATTGTTTTCTGGTTTTCAATCCCTTTTTTTTTTATAGGACAATTATTCTATTTCCATTCTGAGTGCATGTTGTATTATTTGTAAGCATCTATTTAATTAAATCCATACATGTTGTATTATTTGCGAGCTTACTTTCAAATAACAAAACAGATTATGTTTGTTCTTCTGTTTGGTCATTTATCTGATATGTTTATTTTTATTCTACAAGACAGTCCACTTAAAAGGGTGTTATCGTGTTTAATTCCTTATTCTGTGTTATTATTTGAGTTTGTAAGTTTTATTCCCTGTTTTCAGATTTTATAGATTCTTATATTTTGTTATTTCTTAAAATCTGGCCATGGTTTTTGGTTTTGATAATTTTTTTAAAAAACTTCATCTTCTATTTGCTTCCATCAAATCCGAGATCATACTTCCAAATTTGTTTTCTTCCTTTTTCTGTGTCATTATTTTGCATGTTCTTCTATTTAGTTTTTTTTTATTAAAATGTAATTTAAAAAACAAACTGTAACTTCATCTTCTATTGTTGGTGTTTTATTTTCAGCTTTTAGTTGGAAGGCTTCAAAGCTAAGCATTTCTTTCTTTCAACTTTGTAAGTATTTGTTTTATTTTCAGTACTCTGTTTCTTTGATTTATTGTCAAATTTGTTTTCTTCCTTTTTCTGTGTCATTATTTTGTATGTTCTTCTATTTAGTTTTTTTTATTAAAATGTAATTTAAAAAACAAACTGTAACTTCATCTTCTATTCTTGGTGTTTTATTTTCAGTTTTTAGTTGGAAGGCTTCAAAGCTAAGCATTTCTTTCTTTCAACTTTGTAAGTATTTGTTTTAATTTCAGTACTCTGTTTCTTTGTTTTATTGTGGTTTCATGCCTTGATTTATTCATTGATGGTTATAATTGTTTATTCATACTAACCAAGATGGTTAGAATCCACATACATAGTAATCCAGCTCATTACAAGAGTATAGCTACAATATCTAATGCAAATAAAATACTATCAAAATAGTAAGAAGATATTTTTTTAATAGGTAAATAAACAAAGCCCAAGTGTACAGAATGTGAATTGTGAAATGAAACTATTGTTAAGTGAAACATGAAGTATTTGATTTTTTTTTTGTTTACTGTCATTTTATGCCTTCTTTTATTCATTGATGGTTAAATTGTTTGTTTATATGGTTTAATTATTTAAGATTTGTTTATGCATCTTATTCATTTATCCATTGGCCTATGTATATGATTTTTTTCATTTAAATTTTTCACAGGCCTGACCCAAAAGACCGGATCACAATCCAAATTCTATAAAAATATAAAGAAACAAACAAACAAATAGATAATTTAGATTACATCGAAAAGCTTTTGTCAAACTGACAGAAATAAACTGAAAATGAGTGCATAATGATGTAAAAGAAGCAATCTGGGAGAAAAAAGGATTAATAGTATAGATGAATACCTTCAACCAGAGTAAATGATTGCTTGTGAGTCTGAAAAATGCTGCACGTCAATGACCTGGGATTGAGGGATTGTCAGGGTTTTCTTCAATTTTTGTTCTTGTTTTTTGATGTATTATCAGCAAATGACACCTTTAAATCTGTAATTCCAAATTTAATGTGTAATTGTAAATTTAATGCAGTCTTTTAACATTACTTCAACGGTATTAGTGTGTAATATAGTAAATACTATGAATCAGACCATGCATCCATGGCAGATGGATGGACACAATTTTAATTGTATATTAAACAGATTTAAACGGTAATTATGAATTTAATTTAGAAGAATTTAAACGGTAATTGCATATTAAATTCGGACGTTGTATTTAGAAGAATTTCAGTGGGGAGGAGAATGCGGAAGAATTCCATATTAAATGGACGTAAAGCAGTCGGCATACATATATTTAATAGACGTTATAAACAATAAATATTTATATTCCATATTAAATAGACATAAAAGCAGTCGGCACACATATTTAACAGGCCTTATAAACAATAAAATTTAAATGGACGTAAACCACTCTGCACTCATATTTAACAGACGTTATAAAGAAGAAATTGTATACAGTTATAATAAGAAGAATATTTAACAGATCTGTTAAAACAAGAAATTCTGTTAGATAGGCTCTTTATATATAGATAGAGATATATAGATGACGTGTCCTTGTTATCTTCCAATTCAATTAATTTGCTGTGTTTCGTCTGAAGCCCATGAAGTGAAGCCGGCTTGTGGAGATAAGCCATGGAGTGAACATGTTGTCCATCAACGTGAAGGTGTCACTTAAATTGCAACATGTGGGCCCATGTGATTTATTTTTTCTCCTTCAAATACTAATAAATAAATAAATACATAAATTATAATAAAATATAAAAAAATTAAAAAAATAAAAAATAATACAAATAATACTTAAAAATATCTCAATATAAATATAAATCTAATTCACTAAATAGGTAAAATTCAATTATTTCTATTTTTATTTTTTATAATTTAATCAAATTTTAAGATATGTAGAGTGTATTTTCAGGCATTCATCACACTTTCCAACTTACTCAATGTTAGTTCCTAATACTTTCTATACAAAATGATGACAGAGACCAAAGAAAATTACATACAAAAGACTACCAAATCATACTTTTTAGAATCACATTTCAAAACAATTTTAGAAACTCAAGCATAATTAATTCACATATAACAATCTACATTGTGTGTGTGTGTGTTTGTGTTTTCTAAATTATATTCATCTAACCATAAACCGTGTCACATACAACATCGAGAACATCTCAAACAAAATATTTAACTCCATAATTCATGGGTATAATAATGTTTCGTGTAAGGGTTTTCTCTATAAAATTGAAAGGGGGTATATACATACTCTCATGGAGAATTAGGTAATTATGTACAAGTAACAAACAAACATTGATCTTATGATATAAATACTAACAAATGAGAAATTACACTATTCATTCCATAAGCTTACTTAGAATCAGAACGATCAACACAAAAAAATTGTAATGTGACTTGGGTTAGGGGCTATATGAAGAAAATGATAAAAAAGATTCAAAAACTTCTAAGTGCACAGTAACGAAACTTTATTAAACATCTCCATTAACCACAATTCTCACCTAATGTACTCTTTCACTTTTTAGATCATCAAATAATATTTTTTCTTCTTCTTCAACTTTTCTCTCTCTTTCTCTCTTTTTTTTTCTCTTTTCTTTCCCGCCCTTTTTTTTAATCTCTTTATTTTTTTTTCTAAAGTTCACTCAATTGAACACTTTGTAACTTGTACTTTTCTCTTTTTTTTTTCTTTTTTTTTTAAAATAAAAGATGCAAATTCTACACCTAGTACACACTTTGAACCAATAAGGGTAGGAAAAATCAATGTATAAACTATACTCCAATGAGGAGAGATATGGATGATGTGGGCATATGAAAAGAAAAAGACTATAAGTGTTTATTGGTTCAAAATTGGTTACTAAGGGTCTATGATGAGAAATGTTAGCTTGAAAGGTTCAAACGTTAATCTTAAGTTGATCTTCATCATATCCTAAGTATATCCACCATCTTACTACCAACCATGTAATGATATTCTTAAAAGAAGTGCTCAATTCAATAGATCAATGAACTTTTATCATAATTTCTGCATTTGTATATTCTCAATACTCTCCCAAAATTCACATAAATACTTAAGTAAAAGAGTTCTCTAACTACGTGTGTCAAGCTACCATCTTACCACAAAATTTGGCTAAGTACATTAAAAGTTCTGTGAATACCTCAGCAAAATGATTACGATGGGTTTGTTGAATCTACCAAGATGACCATGAATGAGTATGAATACACATGTGAAAATGTACTTCTGTGATGCATTTTTTTTAAACAAAATTGACACATGAAAATATGTTACAGAATTCCAACAAGCATCATTTTCACCCCCCAATTTAAATGAAACATTGTTCTCAAATTTTAAAAATCAAAACTAAATAAGGAATAATTAAAAATAGTAGAATACACCTATTGTAGAACGTGGGTGACTCGTTAAGCACCACATATCGTAAACTGAAGTGAAAAATTGACACTAACCTACAAACAAAAATAAAAAAAAAATTAACAGCAAACAAAAAAAAAATGACCAAAAATAATAAAAAATAGAAAACAAAATAAACGAAAACAAAATAAAATAAGACAAATAAAAAAAAATGATTGCATGATGTGGTCAAGGTGGAATGTCTTCCACTTTTGGAGCTGCCTCTCCTAGGTCAAAATTGAAATGCTTGTTAGCTCAATAAACTCGATGCTCGAAATCCACAGGTAGGTGGCAAGGTTTCAAGTCAACTATTGGTATTTCTTCTCTTGAAGGAACCTGTTCTTCACTTTTCTTAGAAAACTCCTCAAATTTCGGTTGCCAAACTTGTGTGCCATGATTCTGAGTTGTATAAAAAATTACACAAATATTAGTCACATCAGATGAATTAGTAATAGAATTAAATTCAGAATTAACAACAAAATACTCAAAAGGATCAGAATCACGAGTTATAAAAACTTCCTTATCTATGAGTAAATCATTCATATATGTCCGGTGACACTCGTCATCCTCTTCTGGTTGTTTTGTAATATGGAAGATGTTTACCTCAAGAATCATGTTTTCAAAAGACAGCTTCATTAGCTCATTCCTACAATTAATAAGAGCATTAGCAGTGGCAAGGAAAGGCTTGCCTAAAATCAAAAGGATTTTAGATGTGATGTCACAATAGAATTAGTGTCCAAAATTAAGAAATCAACAGAATAATAAAATTTATCACTTTGAACTAAAACATCATCTATCACACCCTATGGTATTTTGACTGAATGGTTAGCCAATTATAATACCACAGAAGTTTGTTTAATTTCGCTCAAACCAAGTTGCGAATAAATAGAATAAGACATTAAATTCACACTAACTCTTAAATATAGTAAAATTCGTTCAAATTCTTGGTTTCCAATGTTGAATGCAATGGTTGGGCACCCAAGATCTTTGTACTTGGAAGGAATCCACTGTTCAATTAGAGCACTAATTTGCTATGTTAGGAATGTTGTTTTCTTCATATGGTGCTTCCTTTTAACTATATACAAATTCTTGAGAACTTTTACGTAAGTAGAAACTTGTTTAATTACGTGTAAAAGATGAAGATTGACTTTTACTTGCCTGAGATTCTCGAGGATCTCATTGTTAGGATCCAAAGTTAGCTTTCTTGATTTTAGAGCTTGAGGGAATGGAACCTTAACATGACTCTTTGTCACCTTTGGTTTCTTTGGTAACTTGACATCATTACTATCTTGATTATTATCCACATCATCTGATTTATCCATTGTTGAGATATGTGATGACTTACCACGATCGGAATCACAATGGCGTTCATATCTTTCAAATTCTCTTACGTCATATTTTGACCATGGGGTATGAACTGAACTTGAGAATGAAACTTACCACAATCAGTCACGCTCAAGGAGCTCATCAGTTTGGTCACTTGACTCTTTATTTCCTTATTTTCTTTCACAACTTGCATAATCAAAAATTCAAATTTTTTGTTAGTCTTACTTTGTGCCTCAATAAAAGCATGCAAAGTGTCTTATAAATGACTCCTAGTAGAGGAAGATGCATGATATGGTGCAAGTTATGATCTAGTGAGCTGTGCAAGTGGTTGGTTTTCAGACTTTCAGCTAAAATTGGGATGATTACGCCACCCCAGATTGTAGGTCTCAGAGAAGGGTACAAAAGGCTTCTTGTACATATATAAGGAATTACATTGTTCCTTATACACTCCCTTATCTCAACAAGTGTGGGACACTCTTGGACGAGGTGATTTATCCCGCCACATACAAAACATGATCCAGAAGACTCTGCATGATTAGTCAAATGTGTTGGTTTTAAATCCTTAGCCTTTATCAACTCTAACTTCCTAGTAAGCACCTCAACCTTAGTCTTCAAGTTGTCTTCTTCCCTAAGATGGTAAATTCTACCACCATTCTAGTTCCTTGTAGGTCGTGACCTATTTGTGCTCTCAGTAGCACAAGGTCTAGTCCAAGTGTAACATTTTTCAGCAAGTTCATTGAGGTATTTTATGGCCTCATAAAGATTTTTTTGTAAAAACTCACTATTACATATCATCTCCACAAATTGGCACTCTCTAAGTGTAAGTCCCTCATAGAAGTAACTCACTAGATGCCAACTCTCATACCCATGGTGAGAGCACATACTCAATAATTCTTTAAATCTCTCCCAAGAAATCTCACTGTCCTTTTTCTACAAAGGTGAAAATCTGTCTTTTCAAAGTGTTGCCCAGATGACTAATACAAGAGGAGGGGTGAATTGAGTTGTATTTAAAAAAATAACAATTATAAATCAAATATATAATATAAAATATAAACAAAATATAAAACAACAATAAATATAAAGAGTAAGGGTAAGAGAGAAGCAAACTCAGTATGTTAACGAGGTTCGGCCCCACTACCTACGTCCTCGCCTCAAGCTACTCCTTGAAAATTCCCAAATCCACTATTCAATCTCCTTTAGGTGGAGATAAAAACCTATTACACCTTTGAGCAGCACCGCTCCAAAGAATCCGTGTAAAACACCCTCTACACTTCCAATCACCTCACACTTGGTGATTTAACTATTCTCCGTGTAGAACACCTTCTACACTTCCAATCACCTTACACTTGGTGATTTAACTATTCCCCGTGTAGAACACCTTCTACACACATAAGGGTTATACACACCCTTTTACTGATACAAGAATTGATAGTGGGTAGGCTATCAGAAAACACTCCTCAATGAGTGAAATGAAAACAATACAGCGCAAACTATATCTCTCAAAATGAATAAGGGTTAAGGCTCAATGCTTAAATAAGAGAGAATGAAAACTTTGAATGAATGTTGTATGCTCTTGGTGTTGTGAATGTGAGGCTCTCAAATGATCTATTTATAGGCATATGAGACTTCATAGTCAAATTTAAAAAGATTCACATGTCAAAGACATCATCATTCACTTTTCAAAAATTTCAAATCAAATATTTTTACTTTTTGCATGTGACAAAAGGAGCACACTTTATTTTTCAAAAATTTCAAACCTAATCTTTTACTTTTTGCATATGACAAAAGGATCACACTTTACTTTTCAAAATTTTCAAACAAAGACATCTACCTTTTGCATAAGTCAAGAAAAGCATCCACCACTTTTAAAAATATTCAAATAAAACATGCACATGTGAAAGATGACAATCAATCATCTTAATATTTTCAAAGTTCAAACCTTTAATCATATCATGCACATGTGAAAGATGACAATCAATCATCTTTCAAAATTTTCAAATTTAATTTTCAAAATATTCATGCACATGTGGAAAATGTATTTTAATGCTTTATAATAAATTATTTATTTTGAGTCTTAATCCTAATTTCGAATTTTTAAGAGATTGACAAAATTACTCTATGATTTTAATGTGAATTTGTTCCCTTCTTGCTCATGCTTGGTTCTTTGATGTGCTTAATTGTATTGTGTAGACAACTTGAGCTTGAGACTCCTTTATTCTTTGAATTCATTTGTTATTATCAAAATCCATGTGTATATTTACATGAATCTTGAAATCTTGAGTTCAACAATCTCCCCCTTTTTGATAATGACAAATACTTGATAGAACTTAAAACCTGTATGAATACTTAAACTCCGCCTGAGAATGTGCATTAGTTTTTCAAGCAAAAATATAAATATAATTCCAAGCATATATAATAAGTTTAGCAAATTAAACAATGTTAATATTCTAGTCTAAAACTTCTCCCCCTTTTGGCATCATTAAAAAGGAATCATAATTAGCTCAATAAAATATATTCCTACAATAACCAATAGATAAATAAAACGTTGCGTTAGTAGAGACTGTAGAGAATTCGGTGCGTAGCTACACGTGTTCGAAAAAACCTGCAAAGGCTGGAGGTCTAGTTTCAGTAATTCGGTGCGGAAGGAAATTTTGTAAAGAGCTGAATAATTGAAACCACCCGTGCCCGACAAAATCTGCAAAGGCTGGAGGCGTAGCTCTGGCAATTCAGTGCAGAGATTTGATCCGCTTGATGTTGCTGAAAATTGAGATATTATCATGATTTATAAGTTTTTCTTGTTCTTATTTCCGTTTCTATAAGAGCAATCCTTAGCTTTATCTATTTCGCATCAAGCTTTCTTCTCATCTTTGCAATTTGCTTGCATTCTCATTCTACAATTTTTCAATGGCTCGTAGAATTCCCTTCAGTGCTTCTCTTGATCAAGATTTGAGGTATCCTTCACCTCAGTCTCAATCTATTTCTGTATCTGTCGTGGGTGCCATGAAGTAACAAGAGACAGATTTAGCTAATAAATCAGATCATGATGCCATTTACGAGCTTGTGGGTCTCGGAATTCGATACTCATCATCTATCATCGCGTTTTCTACTCGGTTGCAGTCCAAAACTCGCGAAATTGAGAAGCTTAACGAGACTGTATCTGTACTTCAACGACTTGTTTATAAGTCAAACAAAAAAATAGTAGAGTTAAAGCAACAGAATAAGGATTTGAAATCCTTGCTTACCTCTTCATTTCGATTGCCTAATCCTTTAGATAAGGATGGCATGATGATTTATGAGGAGCAAATGCATTTGAATGAAGAGGCTAAACGTCTCAAGTTTCTGTAGGTCATTTAAGATAATGAAATAAAAGTATCTAGCAGATATCCATGGCATGAATCATTCCTATTTCTCTTCTAATCATGCATAGTCTATCTTCTGGTAGGGGTTTTGTGAAAATGTCTGCCAATTGATCATGTGTACAAGTAAATTCTAATACAATATCGCCCTTTTGCACATGATCTCTAAGAAAATGATATCTAATTTCAATATGTTTGGTTCGAGAATGTTGTATTGGATTCTTTGAAAGATTTATAGCACTTGTATTATCACGTTTGATTGGAATGTGATTGTACATAAATTTAAAATCCTCAAGTTGTTGCTTAATGTAAATAACTTGAGCACAACAACTACCCGCAGCAACATATTCTGCCTCAGCAGTAGATAGTGCAACAAAATTTTGTTTTTTACTAAACCAGGAAACTAGTGCACGACATAAGAAGTGACATGCTCCACTAGTACTTTTTCGATCTATTTTATAGCCAGCATAATCTGCATCTATGTAGCTGATTAGATCGAAAGATGTGTGCTTAGGGTACCATAACTCTAAGTTAATTGTACCACTAAGATATCTAAAAATGTGCTTAACTGCAATTAAATGCGATTATTTTGGAGATGATTGAAAGCGTGCACATAAGCACACACTAAACATAATATCTGGTCTACTGGCTGTCAAATATAATAAGCTACCAATCATACCTCGATATACCTTCGAGTCAACTGGTTTACCGATTTCATCTTTATCAAGTTTAGTGGATGGGCTCATTGGTGTTCCAGTTTCCTTAGTACCTTCCATCCCAAATTTCTTCAGCAATTCTTTAATATATTTCGATTGATTGATGAATGTCCCACTTTTTGCTTGCTTAATTTGCAATCCGAGAAAGAATGTAAGCTCTCCCATCATACTCATTTCAAATTCTTCCTGCATAGTCTTAGCAAAAACTTGGCATATATTTTCATTAGTAGTACCGAATATTATATCATCAACATAAATTTGAATCAAAAGAATATCATCATTTTCGTATTTAATGAAAAGAGTTGTATCAATTTTTCCTCTTGAAAAGTCTTTTTCAATCAAGAAACCACTAAGTCTCTCGTACCACGCTCTAGGAGCTTGTTTGAGTCCATATAGTGCTTTTGTGAGTTTGAAAACATGATTTGGAGAAATATGATTTTCAAAACCTGGAGGTTGCTCAACATATACCTCTTCATTTATAAAACCGTTTAAGAAAGCACTTTTAACATCCATTTGAAAAAGTTTGAAATATTTATAACAAACATATGCAAGTAGCATTCGAATAGTTTCTAATCTTGCGACTGGTGCATATGTCTCATCATAATCGATTCCTTCTTCTTGATTGAAACCTTGGGCTACAAGTCGAGCTTTATTTCTAGTAATGACTCTGGACTCATCTTTCTTGTTTCTAAAAACCCATTTTGTTCCAATAATAGTATGATTTTTGGGTCTAGGAACAAGTGTCCAAACATCATTTCTTTCAAATTGATTAAGCTCTTCTTGCATAGCTAGAATCCAAGATTCATCAAGAAGTGCTTCATCAATATTTTTAGGTTCAATCTGAGATAGAAAAACAGTATGATTGCAAATATTTCTAAGAGATGATCGAGTGCTTATACCTCGTGAAGGTTCCCCCAGAATTTGTTCCACTGGATGATCTTTCACAAATTTCTACTGTTTGGTTGCAGCTTGTATTAAATTTTGATGATCTTTCCTGATATCTCCATGTTGGACTTCCTCTATTGTGTTCTCTTTGTTGAGATTGAGACTTTCCGTATTATTTATACCTCCTGTTTCTTCATCAATAGATTTCTTGGAGGGTAGAGAATTAGATTCATCAAATACTACATGCATAGATTCTTGTACAGTCAAAGTCTTTTTATTGAATACTCTATAAGCTTTACTATTAGTAGAATATCCGAGAAAGATACCTTCATCAAATTTTGCATCAAACTTACCTAAATTATCCCTATCATTTAAAATAAAACATTTGCATCCAAATACATGAAAGTAACCAATGTTGGGCTTTTTCTCATTACAAAGCTCATAGGGGGTTTTATCTAATTTAGACCTTAGCATAACTCTATTTATAACATAACATGCAGTACTTACCGCTTCAGCCCAAAAATAACTAGGCAAGTTATTCTCATTGAGCATTGTTCTTGCCATCTCTTGAAGAGATCTATTTTTCCTTTCTACTACCCCATTTTGTTGAGGAGTTCAAGGAGCAGAAAAATTATGCACAAAACCATTTTCATCACAAAATGTTTCAAGATTTTTATTAACAAACTTTTTTCCCCTGTCACTTCGGATACTTGAAATAGTATAACCCTTTTCATTTTGAATTCTCTTGCATAACTTGGTAAAAACATTATATGCCTCATCTTTATGAGTAAGAAAGATGACCCAAGTATATCTAAAGAAATCATCAACAATAACAAATGCATAATATTTTCCTCCTAAACTTGTAACTCTATTTGGTCCAAAAAGATCCATGTGTATCAGTTGCAGTGGTCTAGTAGTGGAAATATGTTTCTTGATTTTAAAAGAAGTTTTTGTTTGTTTACCAAATTGGCATGCATCACAAATTTTGTCTTTAAGAAAATTTGCCTTTGGTAAACCTCTCACAATATCATTTTTTGAAAGTTTGGAAATAAGTTCCATGTTGGCATGACCTAATCTTCTATGCCATAACCAATTAGTTTCATTTTGAACTGAAAAACAAATCGCATCTTGTGAGGTAATTTCTTCAAAATCAATTATATAAACATTGTTACTTCTAAAAGCAATAAAACAAATATTATAATTATAATCATTCAATATAATGCACTTATCCATTTTGAAAGTAACTGTAAATCCTTTATCACATAATTGACTTATGTTTAAAAGATTATGTTTTAAATCTTCAACAAGTAGAACATCTTCAATTATAAGAGAAAACTCATTACCAATTTTACTTATTCCCACGATCTTCCCTTTCGAGTTATCTTCAAATGTCACGTGTCCTTCTTCTTTAGATCTAAGATCAAAGAACTTAGTCTTGTCTCCCGCCATGTGTCTTGAACATCTACTATCTAAAAACCATTTATTTTTGTTCGTGGAAGACTTCATGCACACCTATAAAAACAATTAAAATGATTTTTCTTGGTACCCAAGTTCTTTAGGTCCTTTATTTATTAGTATTAGAAGAAACAAGATTTCTAGGTACCCATATGGCCCTGATAGTCATTGTATATTTTCTTCTAATAGGACAACCAAGATAATTATGACCATTTCTATTACAAGAATTGCAAATAGCATGTGACATATATGAAGAACTTGAGTGATTATAATAGTATCCTTTTTAACAAAATTATTTTTATGAAAAGAATTTTGAATATTGGATTTTGATGTAGAAGGATTATCAAAGAAGTTTTTATAAGGTTTGTATTTTTGTTTTGGCATATATCTCAAGCCTGCCTTATCAAAAACACATCTTTGACTACCAAGAAGTTTTTCAAAATTTCTTTTTCCATTCGTAAAGTTTTCAATAATATTTTCTAAATCAGTTTTCTTTTTCTTCAACTCAAAATTTTCATCTTTCAAAACAATATTTTCTTTTCTTAAAATATCAATTTCGTTTGTTAAAAAGAATTTTTCTTTTTCAAAACAGTATACTTGATACCCAATTTTTCAAATTCCTCATATACCTCTTCTAAAACATTTTACAATTCTTCATATGAAGGATCTTCAATATTATCAAAATTTGTTACCTCAATGTCATGTTTAGCCATAAGACAAAAATTTGTTGATTCTCCATTGCTTGCTTTACTATCTGAGCTACTTGAATCATCATTCCACGTAACTTCCATTGCTGTTTTCCCTTTATTTCGATCTTTCTTTAGCAGAGGACAATATGGCTTGATATGACCAGGTTTATTGCATTTATAACAAATTAAAGTGTCATTTTTACCTGAATCTTTCTTGGAAAACTTATTGAAATATTTCCTTGGAGGAGTTTTATTTTTTTTTAAGAACCTCTGAATTCTTCTTATTATCATCGCAACTTCTTCATCTTTGTCGTCATTTTCCTCATTTTCATCACTTTCACTTTCATGTGGAACAGCTTTAAGTGCCAAACTCTTCTTTGAATTTCCTTCTTCTTCTCCTCTTTTCAATGTGTACTCATAGGTGATAAGTGACCCGATGAGTTCATTCACTTCGAGCTTCTTGAGGTCTCTAGTTTCAAGAATCGCTGTCACTTTTGACTCCCAACGTTTTGGTAGAGAGTTGAGAATTTTTCTTATTATCTCTACTTTGGAATAAACTTTGCCAAGAACTGTCAAGCTGTTTATGATGTTAGTAAAACGAGTGTGCATACTAGAAATAGATTTATCATCATTCATCTTAAACATTTCATATTCATGAGTAAGAATATAAATTTTTGATTCCTTGACTCGAGAAGTTCCTTCATAAGTAACTTCCAAGTTATTCCAAATTTCCTTTGCTGTAGTGCAAGTCATTACTTTATTAAACTCATTACCATTAAGAGCATTATATAATAAATTCATAGCAGTTAAATTCAAAGTATAAAGTCTATCGTCTTCACGATTAAACTCTTCTTCTTCCTTTTTGACCTTTACTCCATCAATCACTTTTGTTGGAATATAAGGTCCATTTACAATGCATTTCCAGATTTCTCGACCTTGAGCCTGAAGGAATATTCTCATTCTAACTTTCCAGAATGAATAATTGTCTCCACAAAAGAGTGGAGGCCGACTGCTGGATTGACCTTCACTAAATGAAGTTGCAATGTTAGCCATAAGATCTTAACTCAAAAGATAGTTAATCTTATAATAGAGCTCTAGCACTGATACCAATTGTTGCCCAGATGACTAACACAAGAGGGGGGGTGAATTGAGTTGTATTTAAAAAAATAACAATTATAAATCAAATATATAATATAAAATATAAACAAAATATAAAACAACAATAAATATAAAGAGTAAGGGTAAGAGAGAAGCAAACTCGGTATGTTAACAAGGTTCGGCCCCACTGCCTACATTCTCGCCTCAAGCTACTCCTTGAGGATTCCCAAATTCACTATTCAATCTCCTTTAGGTGGAGATAAAAACCTATTACACCTTTGAGCAGCACCGCTCCAAAGAATCCGTGTAGAACACCCTCTACACTTCCAATCACCTCACACTTGGTGATTTAACTATTCTCCGTGTAGAACACCTTCTACACTTCCAATCACCTTACACTTGGTGATTTAACTATTCCCCGTGTAGAACACCTTCTACACACACAAGGGTTATACACACCCTTTTACTGATACAAGAATTGATAGTGGGTAGGCTATCAGAAAACACTCCTCAATGAGTGAAATAAAAACAATACAGCGCAAACTATATCTCTCAAAATGAACAAGAGTTAAGGCTCAATACTTAAAGAAGAGAGAATGAAAACTTTGAATGAATGTTGTATGCTCTTAGTGTTGTGAATGTGAGGCTCTCAAATGATCTATTTATAGGCATATGAGACTTCATATTCAAATTTAAAAAGATTCACATGTCAAAGACATCATCATTCACTTTTCAAAAATTTCAAATCAAATCTTTTTACTTTTTGCATGTGACAAAAGGAGCACACTTTATTTTTTAAAAATTTCAAATCTAATCTTTTACTTTTTGCATATGACAAAATGACCACACTTTACTTTTCAAAATTTTCAAACAAAGACATCTACCTTTTGCATAAGTCAAGAAAAGCATCCACCACTTTTGAAAATATTCAAATAAAACATGCACATGTGAAAGATGACAATCAATCATCTTAATATTTTCAAAGTTCAAACATTTAATCATATCATGCACATGTGAAAGATGACAATCAATCATCTTTCAAAATTTTCAAATTTAATTTTCAAAATATTCATGCACATGTGGAAAATGTATTTTAATGCTTTATAATAAATTATTTATTTTGAGCCTTAATTCTAATTTCGAATTTTTAAGAGATTTACAAAATTACTCTATGATTTTAATGTGAACTTGTTCCCTTCTTGCTCATGCTTGATTCCTTGATGTGCTTGATTGTATTGTGTAGACAACTTGAGTTTGAGACTCCTTTATTCTTTGAATTCATTTGTTATTATCAAAATCCATGTGTAGATTTACATGAACCTTGAAACCTTGAGTTCAACACAAAGTATTGGTTGGGGGAAGTATTTATTAAAGAAAGCCTAAGTCATCTTATTTTACGACCCAATAGATTGCAGTATCAGAGAGTATAGTCAACTCTTAGCTCTATCCTTCAAAGAAAAAGGAAAGAACTTAAGTCTTATAATGTCATCAGTTGCATTTTGACTATAAAAAATCGTAACTACCTCCTCAAACTCCCTTATGTGACATATGAATTTTCATTTTCTAACCCATGAAAAGTAGGGAGTAACTGTATCAACCTCATTTTAACATCAAGTTGACACGTATTGAATGGAAATATTATGCATGATGGTGTGGTTGTGCGTGTAGGGTGGAGGTAATCCTGAAGAGTCCTAATAGGTTGATCCTCGTGTTCACTCATATTTTCATAAGCAGAAGGACTATCAAAGAAATGAGTAGAGAAATTAAACTCTAAATCTGACTTTAACACAAACCTACAAACAAATAGATCTAATGCGTCCATATACCTATCATGCATGCAAGATAACAATAAAAAGTGAAAAATAAAAAATAAATAAAAAAATGCAATACTAAAAAAAAACTATGAAAGAGAAAAATTTTAAAAAAATAATATAGCAAGTAAAGAGAGAGAACGAATTTACCGCCTTTACAAGCAACTGAAAAAAAAAACTAACTAACAATTATTCTACCGTCTCTCCAGCAACAACGCCAAAATTTGATAACGTTCAAAGAATAATGCGGTAATTGTAGTGTAACTTTAGGGTGTCGATTTTTTAGAGAAATAAATTAAAAGAATAGTAGAAATAGTAAAGAAACTAAAAAATTATTAAATAAATAATGAGAAAACAAAAATTGATTTTAAATGCGAATTAAAATTAAACAAAATAATTAATGAAAAAAATAATCAAATTGACGAATAGTAGAATGTCAAGAATCCTTTACACATATCTGGTATTTTAATTATTCTTAATTCATTGATAACTCAATTGAAAATTTAATTCCATAATTCTCAATCAGAAGATATAGAATTATAAACCAAAATTAAATCAAATGTAATCCTTTAAAAAAAATTCATCACTTTAAAATCATACAAATTATCATTCATGTTAAGAAAATTCAGCGACGACAATATACTCAGAGAGTGATGTTGCAGCAGAAAATTAAATTAATATAAATTTATCAATAGATCCAAATACAATTACAAATCTAACAATTTAATAAAAAAAACATGACTGAATTTATAAATGAAATAAATTCTATAATTATTTGGAAAAGAAAACGTTAAGAATATATTGAGAATAATTAAATAAAAGAATATTAATATATTAAAATCAAATATATGAATTAAAAATAACTTAAAAATATTATTTAATATGTAAGTTCATCCTTAACTCTATTTAAAAATTTAGTGTTTATGAGATAACAAAAATTAAAAAAAAAAATTACACAGTCGGCTATGAAGAAGAGTTCTCGTTCCCGTCCGTGTGAAACCGTTTTTCGTTCCAGTTCTATGTATGTTCCCACGGCGCCACACGTATATATATATATATATATATATACTAGATGAAAGTAACATGCAATGCACGTTTGCTTAATTTAGTTATACAATTATATTTAAGAAATGATATAGTTTTATGATTTTTATGATTTTATGTTTTTATGATTTTTATGATTTTATGATAATTTTTTGTGTGATTGCTTGAGTTTAATTTAGGTTTTAAATTTTTAGGTTCTTAGATTATTTTGAGGAGACTGTTGGAAATAATATACTGAAAAAGAAGTAATATGCTTTTTATATAGTGAAAAATATTTAATGAACAAAATACAAAATACATCTACAAAATAAATCTCCAAAATTTAGTAGCACGTTTGTCTAGTTGGATTGAACAAATCATTATTCAAAGACAATAAAATTTTTATACAAAAAAATTAGAAATGAATTACTATAATAATTACATGTTTGTGTACATAAGAAAATACTTATCTAAAAAGAATGGAGGCAACAAAGTAACATCCGTCAATGCACTTACAAAATAAAACCCCCACGCCCGCCCCCCTCCATCCCCTTTCAATTTCCCTACTCTTGGGACCTTCATACCTCAGAAAATATTTTGCCCAACAAAAAGTTGCTGTGTATGAACAAAGTTGATGGAAGATTGGCATGTTTGGCTGTTAGCTCATTTAGAGGAAAGAACATTTTCAGTAGTTGATTTCGTCCTATATGAACAACAAAGAATATGCTCATCGCTGTTGTTATGCATAATTAGATGCAACGTTGAAGATATATATTCAAATAGTAAAGTCCATAGAATCTTCCATAAGCCAAAAATAAGGCTAAATGTTATTGAGATTTGTTTTTCAAACTATAATTAATGCCTAGGAATCAGGATTGTAGTTTTTGCTCTCGTTTATTCTTTTCTTTGAAATTATGAAAATATGATGTCAAAGGATATGTTTGTAGAGGTGTGAATATAGGTGCAGGACTTTCAGATCTCTAAGGGAATATTGCCCCGACATGCTAAAATAGGTAAGTATTTTCACTAAGAGTTTCAGAATACTGTAATGGCCATGAAAAGGGCAAAGTCAAGCAAATTTAATGAAGCATAAAAGGTGCTTCTTATTTCACCATTCATACTAGGTATCTTTTCAAAAAAGTACTTCGAGAAAAAAATTATTTGCTAGCGTAACAACAATATGCAATATAATACTACGGACATCTTGCCCTCAGTCCACCAAAAGCTTCTTGCCAAGTATCTATCAGGAACAATATGCATGAAAGTCAGGCTACAATATGCAAAAGATATATTTTTAACATATTTGTCAAATGAGAATAAATACAACATTCGTTTTGAACCAAAATATTCTAAAAACATTATTGCCTTATTTTTTACTATCTTTCACCATCTCATGAAGAACATCCTTCTCTGCTACATGCATATGACAACGTCCCCTTAATTATTTACGACTGTCTCCAATAATTAGAGTATGGCAACCAGACCAAAATATAACCAAATTAGTGCTCCGTAAGAAAAAATTTGTAAAAATATGACAAGCTATATAACAATTATGTCATTGAAGCCTAAAAATGATGAGATTTCAAAATAGAATACAGGCAAACGTCCAGAAGATCAAATCAACTAAAGCACTGGAAAGTTTGACATTCTCATCAAGTTTGTTTTAGGATGGATACAAACATACAAACCTTCTTCTCCCCCTTTGACAATTGGTGAAAAGAAAGAAAAAATAAACAGCGTTATTCACCCATGGATAAAATCCATACCTTCCTCTGGCATCTAATCCAAAATCAGTCAAAATTAAGGGACAAGAATATCCATTACCTTCCCTTACTTAAACCAATATTCATCTAATCAGCTCTCCCTCTATTTCTCCCATCTCTCAACCACCATAATTGAAAAAGAACCTGAGTCAGGTAAACCATGACAGGGAGATAAATAGCTCAAAGAACAAGTGACCATCAATGAAACAAAAAATAATACTAAAAAAATTTGAAATCTTTTCTCACCTTAATTTGAAATTTTTTTGTCAAGTATGGATTTGGAATTTTTTTAGGATATTTACCATATACTAAACAATAAACCTCTATGAAAAGGTTAATATCTCTCCTATGCAATTAGTTATTATAAAACCCATAAGGCAAGGTACGACATTTTGGATGTTCAAAACCTAAAAAATGTAGGCAGCATAAATAAATTAGCTAAAATTAAAGAACAAGAATACCCATTATCTTCCCTTGCTTAAACCATTCATTTGATCAGTTCTCCCTCTGTTCTCCCATCTCTCAGGCCCTTTTCCTTCTTAAACCATTTCACAGAAAAGCCTTAAGATCCCAAAAGCATCTCCACTCTTTTCTCAACCAGAAATAATAGAAAAGGGGTTTTAAGGGAATCAACTCACATGGACGAACAATCAAGCATTAATTAATGAAATTCACAGCAACTTGCGCGTAGTTCCAAGGCTAAGAGATGGAATAG
Source organism: Platycarya strobilacea (assembly GCA_036898215.1). Lineage (NCBI taxonomy): Eukaryota > Viridiplantae > Streptophyta > Magnoliopsida > Fagales > Juglandaceae > Platycarya > Platycarya strobilacea. Next base: position 18,173,816 of record CM072555.1, on the reverse strand, counting down.
GAAGCAGAAAAGGCTTTTTTCGAAATAAATGATACAAAAAGAACTTACGAAAAATAAGAACAGAGTTAATGAAAAACAACAAAAAATCGTTAAAATCGAAGCATAATCGCTTCAGTTTCCTCTTGGAGTCTAGAATGAACGGATCTTGTTTTTACTGAGAGATGGAGAGGAAGAGAGAGCGAGAACGCAGAGAGAAATTATATAAAAATCAAAAAGACGTGAAAGTGAAAAGACGAAAATATAGACGAACTCAAAATAGAGTAACAGACAGTTAACGGAAAATAATCAATTATGTTAAACAAGAAATTATATACAGTTAAAATAAAAATAATATTTAACAGATCTGTCAAAATAAAAAATTCTGTTAAATACGCTCTTAATATATATATATATATATATATTTATATATATATATATATAGATAGATATATAGATGTCATGTCCTTGTTATCTTCCAATTCACGTAATTTGCCGTGTATCGTGTGAAGTCCATGAAGTGAAACCGGCTTGTGGAGATAAACATGGAGTGACGTGCTGCCTATCAATGTGAAGGTGTCACTTAAATTGCAACATGTGGGCCCATGTGATTTCTTTTTTCTCCTTCAAACACTAACAAAGAAAATAATAAAATATAATAAAATAAAATAAAATATAATATAATATAATAAAAAAATAAAGAAGACAAATAAAAGAAAATAAATAATGTTTAAAAATATCTCAATGTAAATAAAAATTTAATTTAATAAAATAAATAAAATCTAATTATTTATTATTTCATTTTTTACAATTTAATTAAATATTAGGATATTTAAAATACATTTTTATACATTCATCAAATCTCAAATATGTAAGTATGTACTTGTGATTAGAGGCTTATACGTAGTAATTATATATGTAGTCTCTAAAAAATATATGAGAAAACTTGATATTTCTGTCTATTAATTTTATAGAATAATGTCATGAACTAATGCTAGAATAAGATGTATGATGAAATATATGCATTACTACGATTCTATAATGATGCATGATTTGTATGAACTGATATTATGCTGTGATGTATAAAATTGCGAACGGGATATAACAGAAGATTCAAGGGTCTAAAGGAAGACCCAAGGGTCCAAAGGAAGATCCGACAATCCTTGCACGCGGGAGTAACAGTGTGCAACGGTCCAAATGAAGTGAATGAACTGTAGTGAATGTCATGTTATGTAGAATTAATATTACATGCATGATATGCATGCATTGGATGAATGATTGTTTATTAGTTATTTTTAATGACTTGTAGTTGTTAGTTATTATTCTTATTTGTTGATTAGTGACTTGCTTGTTTGATAACTATTTGATGATAGTGGCTATTACTATACTTGCTTGTTTGTTGATTCCTTATAAGTTAATAACTTAAAGTAATTATTAAGAATAAGGCAGAATTTTGGATTATTTATGTAACAAAGGTAGTCTACTAAGACATATAAGAATGAAAGACATAATATGATTATAATTATGAAAAATGATACATGTATTGTTTTGTACGTATGTATGTAGATTTGTATGTTGGTTACATGATTGAAAAGGAAAAGTGAGGGGAGTAGCCAACACTCAGCACACTCCTCTCACATGAACAGTGTCGTGCACTGTGCACGACACTGTTCATGTGAGAGGAGTGCGCCGAGTGTGGCTGCTCCCCAGACATGCTCGATTGAAAAACCTACTTTGTTATATATATTAAAAACAGTATGAAATAATGCTTACTGAGCATTCAACTTATTTTAATTTTCTTTCTGTGTGTTTTCTTTCTTTACACAGAAGTGTGAAGTAGGAAGCAATAGTTCAAGAGAAGAACGCGATAGTCTAAACATAAAAGTGAGACCTTTTGTTTTATTAATCAAATGTTTCTGTTGTAAATCTCATTTACTGTAAAAATATATTTTATTTTATAACATAGAGTCTGGTGCCCTAGGTATGAATTGAAAGATTTTAAAAATGAACGAAACTAGTCCCATTTTCTAAAATAATTTTGGGAAAAACAATGTCACGTAACTACGATCCTATCCTTCCGAAGGCCGGGTCATTACCAAAAAAGCATGAAGAAGAAGTTTCATGGGATCAAAATTGTTTATTTGTTGTAAAATGATTAGTTCTTTGTTAAAATGAATGTCTTTAATTATAAATAATTATTTTTGCCATAAATAATATGTCATAAATATTTTTTCTTATAGTCACTTAGATAATGTCGGTAATATTTGAAAGTATTTAATCTTAAATATAAAAAAGAAAAAAAGTCTCGATATTGAAGCTTACAAATTTCGAGATAATTTTCATAAATTTAAACAAATATGAGTCATAGCGTACCAATATCATCTATTTCTCCCGTATCTGCATGTCGAGATTTTTCTTAGAGCATTGGTATTAATTTCATAAAAAAAAATTTAAAATTTAATAAAAAATATAAATTTAAAGAAAAAGTTAATACATTTATGTATATAATTATATATTGAATTCATCAATATTGAATTCATCAAAATAATAATATAACATATAATTTATAAAACAAACAAACATATTTATAATTTATTTATTTAATAAAAATATTAAAAAATAATAAAGAATTATTTTAATGAATGGATAATAGACTTTTATATTTGAAAGATAAAAGAAAATTATTGTGGCTCAAAATTAAATCATGATTCAAATTACATGTTTTCAAAAGAAGGATATATACAAGATTATTCTAATTCCGTTTAATTTTAATTTTGATATATGTGCCAGTCTGTCTGTCGCATTCATTTTTAAATAATAAATCTATGTAAAAAAACTATTTTTATATATATATAAAAAATTATTTTAAAATTCAATGTAAAATTTATTTTCTTATAATTGTATTGAATAATTTTACTTATAACTTTTATCATCATTTCTAAACATAATTTTATATGATATTATATAACTGAAATATAAATAATAATCATTTATTATATATTATAAAATATGAAAAGACAATTATAAAAGAGATATAAGATTAAGCTTAATTATTAGAATGGCCTTTACAAACTCTTTAAAAGTTGAGCTTCCCAGCTCTCTCTTTCCATCTCTCGTGATTTTATTTTGTCTGTTAAGGTTTTCCAATTTATCGCCGGCATGAAGGGGAGCGGACCTTCAACTCTGTCTCCTCATTCTTTCCCTTTCTTTCTTTTTTCTCTTTTTTATTTTTCGGGCCATCATTTTTGATTTATTGTTGATGGTGGTTTTCAGCGTTTAAGGATTTTGGAGGTTGTATTTGCAGGTTGTGGGGTTCGGTCGCCCAAAGGCCATCACATGTGGTGTCACCGCTCTCCCAGTCCGTCGATCAAGTTGCCGACTGGAGTTTTTGATGAACGGCGAGACGTGTGCTTCTCACGCGCTAGATCTGAATAAGAGTGAGCTTTCATAGAGTCTTGTTTCTGGTGGTTCCTTCCAACCGATGGTGGTTTGGAGCTGATTTGGGGTTTCAGAGCGTTCTAGTCCTGCGGTGTCTCAATCCTAGAGTGGCACGTGCTACTCACGCGTCACCTCAGACAGACTTATGTTGTTTTTTGGTTTCTATTTGTGTATTTTATTTTGATTAGTTTCAGTTTTGTGGATATTATTTATATAAAGAACATTTTATATTTGAGAAATAGTTTTTTGGGCTTTAAGCTCGTGGAGTTGTAGTCTTCTCCTCTTTTTGAGGATAAACTTTAATAAATACCTCTATTTGAGACATTACTTGGTCTCTCAATTTTGTCTAAGAGAATTAGAAGTTCAGTACATTTATATATCTTTAGTTGACTTATAATAAGTCACATTGTAAAACTTCGTGTTACTTGAGTTAAATGAAAATAGAACTATTTCTCAAAAAAAATAAATAAAGATTAAGCTTAATTGTATTTAGCAATTGTTGTATAATATATACGATAGAGTGGCAACCGTGCTGGTCAGGATGTATTTATTATTTATTCATTGTGATCCTTCTTGCTTAAAGTCATCTCAGGTAGATTTGAAGACGAGTTAAACTCGTATTAATTTATCTCATATTTATTATTATATTTTTTAAAAAAATTATACAAAATATAAATCATAATACAGAATTTTCAAATTATATTTAATTTTTTAAAATTTTAAAATAATAATAATATTTTATTTAATTTTTAAAATTTATCTCAATTTATTTTATCCTAATTTCAAATATAAATGTGGAGCAATATTAGACAATATCTAATATTTTAGAGCATCTATAGTATTTATGAGTAATATTTAAGAATAAATTTTTAAATTTATTTATTCATAAATATAATATATATTTTTAAATAATGAATACCTTAAAATTAACTCATAAATGTGACCTAAATGTTGTCCACCTACAGCGGATGCATTGCATTTCGGCCCACTGACAGTACTATAATTACGCACGGATTGTTCCTATCGCCTTTTGGGCATTTATTTTGTTGACTTTGATCAGATAGATTGTTTACGATTGGTTAGGTTGGATGTTAAACGTATTGAAAAGAGTTATAAATAATAATAATAAAATAGATAAAAAATAATAAAAAAAATTAAATAATAATAAAAAAAATAAAGAATAATAAAAATAGATAAAGAATAACAATAAAATATTAAATAATAATAAAATATTTTAAGAATATTTGTTAAAATATTTTGAGAATATTTGAGATATTTAAAAGTGAGATAGAATTAGACAACTTTAGATAAAACTTAAAAATTAAATGAAATAATATTTTTTAATAATAATAATATTTTTATATTTAAAAATTTTAAATTGAAAATTAAAAAAATTAAATTATTTATTATATTTTATATTAAAATTTAAAAAAAATATGAAAGATTTCATTTCTAAATCCAAATCAGGATTAAGACTTATGTGCAGGAAAAAGTACACATTTCTCATAAATAATTCATCAAATAGCCACGTTTAGATGTTAAAAATATTTGAGAGTGTTTATAAATAATAATAAAAATAGATTAAAAAAATAAAAAAATAATTAAATAATAATAATTAAATAATTAAATAATATAAAAATAAGTAAAAAATAATAATTAAATAATATATAACAATAAAAAAATATTTGAAAATTTTCCGTTTCCAAACCTAATTCAAAGATTCTGTAATCTTACCGTACTCTTCAATTTCTCTTTAAATTCCTTTTTCTTCGTCAGACGTTTCTTACTCTCATCATCTCACTCATTATTTTTATTTATTAAGATTTCGTTTGAATTTAAAAATGAGGTGAATTAAGATGTGTTTAATTTATTTTTTAATATTATTATTATTTTAAAATTTAAAAAAGATATATTAAAATTTTAAAAAAGTGTATTAAAATTTGAAAAATGTGTATAAGAATTTATATTTTGTATAAAAAATTATAAAATTATAATAATAAAATAAAAATAAATAAAAATAAATTTTAAATAAAAACAAGACCTAAGTCACTTTATCTCATCTCATGAGACTCTCCTCTCATCGGGCTTTCTCTCCTCAAACTTTTTCTCGCCTCATGGGATCCTCCTCTTTATTTTTGTCAAACTCTCTCTTCTTTTGTTAATAGAGAGAAGAGATAAAAAAAAAAAAAAAAAAAAGAAGAAGATAATATATGGAGTGTAAAAAGAAAATAGTGAGTGACGAAAAAGAATATTTCTATACGCAAACATCTATTTTTATTTTTTATTCCTTTTTAATAGCAATTGGAATTTTCGATTCGATTATAAATAATTTGACTTGTATTCAGTCTCAAGTGTTAACTCTTTAAAGATAAGAGTAATTACATACCTTTCTTAAATGAATACTGTTAATAGAAGTTTAAGTAATTTTATCTTTAAATTTTTTTAAAATTATAATAATATTTTAATTAAAATAATAATTTTTTTTAATAAATAAAAAATATGCACGTACAATTTTTAAATAGTCGGTAAATAAAAGTTCTCTTGAGACATATTTATTGATATATATATATATATGGGCAATGCTACCGAATTTCGGCATTGAGCTCCTTTGCATTTCGATGGTGTAAGATTTCGTTTGAATTGAAGAGTGAGTTGAGCTCATTTTAATTTATTTATATTTTATTATTATACTTTTTTAATTTTTTATACAAAACATAAATCTCAATACATATTTTTTAAATTTTAATATATTTTTTTCAAATCCTAATTTAATTTTTTCAAATTCTAAAATAATAATAATATTAAAAAATAAATTAAACTCATTTCAATTTATCTCATCTCTTAATTTAAGGCCTGATTTGAATTCAAGACTCATTTTAACTCATCTCTATTTTATTATTATACTTTTTTAATTTCTCATACAAAATATAAATTTATATATATATTTTTAAAATTTAATATACATTTTTAAAATTCTAATTTAATTATTTTAAATTTTAAGATAATAATAATATTAAAAAATGAGATAAATTAAATAGAGCCTAATTTTTTTTTTTTAATATCTTATAGATTTGTAGTAGCCAGATTTTGGAAAGAGAAAAGCAGTCATCACTTATTACACAGTTATACATCCCCGTCGATGTCGCAGAAAATGCAGAACCCTAATTATTAGATGCTCTCTCCCACCTCTACTTTGCAGATATCTATCGCGAATGAACAGTGTATAGCGATGGAAAATCCATCCATTCAAAGCCTGTCATGGATGATGCAGCCATCCTTGTGGATGCAATGATGGGAGGCATTATTGCCACTAGCAATAATAAGAGTATAATTTTAAAATTTTAAAATTTTAAAATTAAAAAAAATATATTTAAATTAAATAATACTCTTTTATAATAATTTTATAAAAATATTTCTAAAACAGAAATAATACATTTATAATTTTATTTTACTTAATAATTAAGAATGTAAATATTAATAAAATTAATTTTTAAATTTTTTTTAATAATTAAAAATATTAAAAAAATATAAAAAAAATCTGATAACATTATAAATGATAAAAATCGTTATACGGAGTGTATAACACTCCTTATCCTTATTTGAAACAAGCACGCGTAAAGATGAAGTTTAAATATTTTTTTTATTTAAAATGATGAAAAGACATAAATTTAATTATTTATATTTTATTTAACATTGTTAAACCTACGCAACGGGAAAAATGATTCGATTTTATTCAATTTGGAAAGTGTTTTCTAGCACCTGTACATATGTAACGTATGATTACTACTTCATATTTGTCAAGACTATTAAATAAGAAAAACTCTTTTTTTTTAAATGTAAATTTTATAGAAGATTAAATTATGTTAAAAAATAAAATGTGTGATTTAAAGATTTTAGAATAACAATTTCTCGACAAGACAAGACAATACACATGTAGTATTAACATTGATTTCTCTATCTTTAAAATCACATCTTTTTAAAAATAAAAATAAAAATAAAAACTCGCATATTATACTATGCATTTTAAAACCTAATAATAATAAAATTTTTTATTTTTATTTTTTTTTCTAAAATTATTATTCTTTATATATTTTATAATTATCATCATGTGCTAAAAAATACCAATTTCATATATATTAGTGTTACCAATTTTATATATCAAAATAACTAATTTTATTAATAAATATTAATAAGTACTAAAACATATTTTGTATCATCAACTTAATACGAATTTCATATATTAAAATTATCTTAATACCACTGTCACAAAGTTGATTTTAATTGGTAAGAGAGAAATAAAAAACAGTAAAATAATGTTTGAAAAGTGAAATGAAGAAATACCATTTATAACTATGCAAAATTTTAAAGATGTATAATTTAATGTAGACCAATTTAGAGAGAGATTATGCAAATATATGAAGATGAATACGATGATGCATAAGTCATTGTCAATACTCAAAATTTTAGAGCATTTTTATTGGATTATACAAATGCAAATGATTAAATTTGTATAATATCACATGATTTTGTATTTAGCTATTTTTTTTAAAACTTATTTTTATATTAGATTATCTATCTCAGTCAAAATAATAATAAAATATTATTAATTTATTTTTTTCAATTTTTTATTATTAAAGGCACTAGCAATAACCCATTAAATTTATTTGGAGATAATTAAATAATTACTTATGTGAATGTAATGTACTGTAGAGCAGTTGGAGTTTTTTGTAATGCTTCTATCAACCAAAAATTAAGGAGGGAAAGAAATCAAAAAATGAAAAGAAAAAAAAAATGTTAAAATAATTGAAAGAAGTGTTAAAAGAAATGTTGAAATAATGGAAAATGTGCAAGGATGTTGGGAGAATAGTGCCTGCATGAATGATGACTGGGAGAGAGAAATAATTTTTTTTTTCCCATTTTGTCTAGCTATAATGAAATCTAAATGTGATCCACAATACTAATTTACTGTAGTTAAAAGTCATTTTATTTGTATTTGCATAATTTAATGTAGTGTAATTTTGAACCCTATTATTCAAAGATCTCATTGGCATTGCATTTGAATATAAAGAGAGTACTCTTCAAATTTGAAGAAATACTATTCGCTCTCCAGACATTATTTTACTATTTTTTTTTCTCCTCTATTCATTAAAATCAACTTTGTAGAATTTGTATTAAAATGATTTTGATATATAAAATTGATATTAACTTGATGACACATAGTATTTTTCAATACATTATACATATTATATTTATTGGTAAAAATTAATCATTTTGATACATGAAATTGGTAATATGTAGATATATGAAATTGGTAACACACGATCACATGCATATGCCAATGGGAAATCATCTCCTAAATGAGTACACAGGTTATGCTGTATCTCAAGTTTTCAAAAGACTGGCAGCAAAGACCTACATAGCATCAGTCGCTAATCACAAAATAGAACATTCAAATGTCAAGAGGCAAAATGCCATCAAACACAGAGAGTGGCTAGTTAAGATTAGATATAAAAGAAAGTGGGATTCGTACAGAATCCATTTACAAGGTCAAATACAAACCCTACTTAGCTACTTCTTTCAACACCACTCTAATGGTGCTATGTTAACAACTTCCATAGTCAGTTGTGCAGTGCCTCCAGGACAATTAAACAACAGGGTAGCTGCCTTCTCAAAATAAGGGTTGTGGAGAGGATATCATCCCAACTTCCATGGCGCCTCAGCTGCCTTCACAAAATCAAGGCGACCGCTCTGAATGTCTCGATTGATTGCATCCACCTGTATCTGCAACCGGGAAATCTCGTGTTTTTTATTTTTCAATTCTGACTTGATCAATGCATGTTTCTTCTGTAGCTCGGCCATCTGTTCCGTAATTTTGGCCATCTCTTCAGCCATTTCAGTTTTCTCCCGATTGCACTGCAATATCTTACACTCCACATCTTTTGATTCACTCAGAGTCCGCCCTTGCCCATCTTTGATTGAAAGCAATTCATTTATTCGTCCTCGTACAGCTGTAACATCAAATCCATGTTTTTCCAAGTCCAGAAGACTCTCCAAATGGCCATCAAAAGTACTTCTAGGATCATCTAGTCGCAACTTGGATATTTTCTCAACCAAACTTGCAAAAGTTACCATATTACCAATGGCCAATCCCTCACGATACTCCTCTTTACATTCACTTAAAGGAAGAAAATGTGGATTTTGTGGCATTATTTTGAATATTTCCATCAATTCAATTGCCTTCCAGACTGGCGAATTCTTCACAAAAGGCAAACTTCTATTCTCGTCCAACATACAGACTCTGGCATCAGCTGCAGGAACTTGCCGCACAATATTATCCACTTGTTCTCTTGCTTCCTTGCATTCATCGACCATCCTTCCAGGTGACAGTTCTGTGCAGAAGATAAATATAGTCAGCATCTACCACTATAACAGGTATGAATTAGCATGTCAAACTAGCTTTTACTTGATTCTTTGACACTCGTTGGACAATGCAGCATTCCAACGAACCATTTTGACAGAGGCTGATCATCATCGTCCATATTGCCGGATGTTGCAACACTTGTACTGCCAACATCATTTGTTGTTGAGACATCATGAGGGTCTACAAAATGCAAGCTATGGGTTCAGTTCCAGATGTCAGCAGTATAACATGAAAGCTATTTTTTAACCTAATTCGGTCCTTATGATGTTTTCCAGTATGGAGGCAGAAAGTTTAGCTATCATCTGCCTTGTCTTTCCAGCAATTATTCCCAATTGGTTCATCCTTTTCCTTAATATATGAATCTTTTTTTTTTTGATAGGTTTCTTCATACATGAATTTCAAAAATAAGTTGCAGTAAAGGTCCTTTGGACAGATGAAAATATGGAAAAGTATAATGCAAGACGATGATGTTGTACAGTACATATTTAAGTTTAGCAACCTCAAATAGAAAAATATCTCACACAAAGAAAGGAATCTAATACTCTATTAAACTGTTGAGGAATCATGGAAGAAGAGCCTTGGAGTGCCTCTTATAAAATTCTGAGACTCATTTCACTCTCATAGGGCTCATCAGCTATAAAATGAACGATAAAGGAAACCTAATCATATCCACAGGTAAAAAATGAAAGCCCCAGCACAACTAGGCCCCTGTGCTACCTTAAATTGAGCTTATTGTTTTTAGAACTTTCTTTATTTTGTTCTCCTCTGACAAATACATTTTGGGTTTCTTCCCTGATATTTGCAAAAGCCTGTCATTTGTTTCAATATTTAGCAGCTAGTCTAATATTATCACTCAATCACTATCTTGTAGACCTTTATAAGCTTCTGGTATCTGATAAGCTTCAGAGACTCCTAACTAGGGGCCACAAAAAAGGAAGATTGAACACTCCTCATACCTGCAGATTTCCCCCCAGTCATATCTGAAGCAACTCCTTGGGTTCGACAATCTTCCTTAACAGTTCCATCAGCAGCACCTCCAGCTCCATTCTGTTTCTTTCCTGCAAATCATGAACCACGGTGGTTTTAGTAAAAAAGAGAGAAATCCAGCAAATATAGCTTGAAGTTATTGTATACCTTCCTCTGAAGCTTTTGAGCTTGTGACCACTATTTTACGGGGTCTTCCTCTCTTTCTTTTGATGCTGTTTCCTCCAGATTTCTGCTGATCCATCATCTCCTGCACAATAAGAACAAACATCCTAACCAATAACACTGGGCTAAGTCAAAAACGTAAATAGAAAAATGACAAATCACTAGGGTGGACCTTCCACTAAACGCATTACCATCATACCATGTCTAAACACAGACCCAAGCTATGTAGAAGATAAGCCAAACTTGAATCACTAGCAAGTTGAGATGACACGACCTGAGTATTAATAGCTAATTTAGATAATATCAATTGAAATCATCGTCCAAAGCTGGAATCCTAAAATATTTTATGTTTATCCACTTTCTACATTCACTCAGTAGGCTCTAACTTAACAATTTGATAACACCATAGAAATCTCCATTTGTCCATTCATATGTTTTTCTTTTGGTTACACGTAATTAATTTCATCAAATCAACTTGGTTTGAGGGAACCCCCCACACACATTTACATGCTGCATGTGCACCACACTAGAATCGCTATCTACTTTGCCACCAACAAAGAGTGACATAGTGGGTACTCCTTGAGCAGATTTCTTTTTTCTTTTCCTTTCTTTTTCCCTGACAACAACACAATTTTGCCTAGGTGGCACAATAAATTTAATCATACAAATATTTGATCATGTACTGCTGTTTTCTGGCATACATACGATGAATTTCAGTACAACGTTCTCAAACACGCAAAAAAAAAAAAGAAAAAAAAAAAGATGAATCTCAATACAAAACTTACCATTGGCCTATCTTCTGTTGGAGAAATTGTATTCTTCTTCTGATTCAAAAGCTGACCACAATTTCCAGAGTCTGAATCCCCTATCCCCTTAGCTTCTAAACCTATGATGATAGGCATTCCAGCTTCTTTACTTGCATCTTCGCAAACAATTTCTTTTGCAGTGCCACCACCTGCATGTGACACAACATAAAGATTCATTGCTATAGAAAATCCAATCAGTGAAATATATATATATATACACACACACGTGACCATGTTTACCTGATGCTGATGAAGGTGGGCTTTTTACTTTTGATATCATTGATGTTCTCTTCTTCCTTTTAACAGGATTTGTTTTTTCACCATCTAATTGACCATCCTTCTGTTGCTTGGGCTGCTTGGGCCACTGCACAAGTAAATACATTAACCCTACAAAATGTATTATAATATTTAAGATCTATTACAGAACCCTGCGTTGGCTTTCCAAATCTTCAAGAGTGCATTTTTTTTTGTAAGTTCTTCAAAAGTGCATTTTGCATATTTTTTCAACTTCCATGCCTTTGAACTTGAACTCTTGATTTGTAATAGAAACTTTAAGAGAAAGAAGTTGTGGTTCTGGATAGAAAAAACAGCCAATTGGTGAAATTTACAGATATGACCTTGTCAGGAATGGTAAATCGTGTCAAGGTGGATTATGAATTGATCCCCTATTTCAATATGTCCATGTTTGTCTTCCCATATACTTAGGCTCTTGCCTATTTTCACGAAAAAAAAAAATTACCGATAAAAAAGAATATGCTCATGTTTGTCTTGATCAAAATCCACATATAGGATATACAGATAACTCAATGACTAATAGAAGAAATTTAACTCATGAATTTCCTTCCCAAAAGTTCTTATATCAACATATTCATGCTTCCTTTTATCATTGTGTACCTGGATTGTGCCATTTGAACCCTTTGTTGAAATCCTTATTGAGTATGGAAAAATAAAAGATAAAAAAAGCATGCAGTACTTGAACAAGTAAACTATGGACAACGAGAAAGGATTCACTCACAACCTCCGTTGCATCCACAGCAGAAGGTTTATTTCCATCGACCTCAGAGTGTCTTGTTCTTTTGCGTCCACTGGTTGCAGTATCCAATCTAGAAACTGCTTCAGTTGATATTTTCTTTTGCTGCTTCCTTAACTGACATTCTGCAGCAGATAACATTTCCACAGCAGTTTTCCTTGTCATCAACTTTTTTGAAGGGGGTGAGTCTGTAGAATAACCAACAGGGGTGGTGGGTAGTTTCATTTTCTTCATGCTTTGTGTCAAGGTATACTGTGCTTCTTTTTCATCACCAGGACTTGAGAGTTCTATCAAATTCTTTATAGAATTTGCAGAAAGAGGTGTTTGGTTGCTCATCTCATCCTTTGTGACACCTGAACTTTCAACTTGAACGGTTCCCTCAGGGTTACTTGTAGTCTTAGTATGCCTCAAATGTTCTTGAATATCTGGAGCAAGCAATACTTCCTGAAACAAAAATCTGTCATTTAAGCAACCATTGATTAAGCGATCATTCATGCCACAAAAATTTCCAATATACCACTGTTATCTAAACACCAAGATTGCCCAAGTGATGGCATAATTCATTGCCCCATACCCATGGTCATTGCATATATCTCTCGGCCATTCCTCCCATATTTGTACCATTCTCAGAACAGAATAGTAAGTAACAACGAACTGGAAGAAACTTTGGAAAAAGATTTTTTTTTTTTTGATAAGTTTTATTTTTTTTTATGGAAAAAGAAATATTAACAATGAAGAACCATGAGTACTATAACCTATAAGGAAATATACTTCTTAGAAATGAACATGGTTTGAACAAGAAATAGACTGCCAAATACGAATTCCCTCAATGAACGTAGCTTATGCATCTGATCAATCTTCCAATTTTTCCCAACAAAAGGTGGGCAACCACTCTTTAGCACAGTGACTTTGGCACGTGTTAGAACATTTGAGGGAGCCCAACGTGATAATACCAAGGCATATATTGTACTGTCTATACATGAGAATTTAAACAAATTGATTGATCAAACCCCTTAATGCTTTACAGATACAAATAACTTATACATTTTTTTATAGATTACAAAGAACTTGTACATGAACCCAATAAATCAAGATTTATGCATGAAATTGAAGGATGTTGGATTTTGTCCAACATTACGATTCTCAGAAAACTTATTAGCATTAGGCAAATGATTCCATTTAAATTAGTAATGATAAAAATAAAGATGTATAAAACTACATTTGACTGACTAGATAGTGTCAAAAACAACACTACTGATGAGGGTCAAATGATTCCAGTCAATTATGTTCATCCTCCAAAGATATCCTCAAGTTGACTAGCTGCATTGCATTATATAGGAGAACAGAACTTTTATGCACCTCTTCGTTGGAAATAGTTTATCCACTTAGACTATGAAAACAACAAGCTCAATTTGATAGGGAAGGAAAACATAGAATATACATCATAGAACATGTATTTGGGAAGAAGCGATGAAAAGAGAGTAAAGCTTTAAAATAATAAAAATAAAAACCCCAACCACTACAAGTAGCACTCCTATCAGTCAAGCTTTCATTTGAAGCAAGCTGAATATATATGTTCACTACTAGTGTGGCTTGCTTCACCTGTGTTGCAAAGTTTTCTTCTTTTCATTCTGTTACAGAGAGAGGGCTTGCCCTCAGTTGAGGTGGGAATGGAGAGAATTTCTATCACAAAGGATTCAGTCCAGCCTCGTTTCCCTACGGTTACATTGTTTAACCCCAAACTCATTACACTGTCAGCCCTCCTCCCAAGTCAACCTCTGTGTGTGTGTGTGTGTGTGTGTGTGTGTGAGAGAGAGAGAGAGTGAGAGAGAGAGAAAGAGAGAGAGAGATGAGACATTACCTGATATCTACTAACCCATTTCCCATCTTTCCACACCACACGAGGCCTTATTTCTGATTGATTGATTATCCTATCCTCATTCGCGTGCTTGAAATAGACAAGATACCTTGTATCAGTAATACGTCTAGCAATCACACCAGCCCGCCAAGCAAAGTCACAAAATGCATCCACTTTTTCCAAAACATCATATTTTTTGTCTGCGTGAGGAGGTGGAGGACAAAGCCGAATATGGAGAAAATCTACAGTAATGCTACCAATATCAGCCTCAACACCATTTCTTGAGCTCTCATACTTCACCAAAAATGTGTCATCCCTGTTATCTTTAATGAGAATTGCAGGGAACCAAGCATCACATAAATTTTCTTTTTTGACATTCACTTCTACATCCATTCCTGAGCTAAAAATTGAACCTGTCTCTTGCTTTAGAAATCAAATTATCCAATCAGGCATATGGTAGTAAATCTAATCACATATCTTCAGCTATATCAAACGAATAGTGAGCAAAGAATGGGAGTCCCTGAGGCTTTATAACATACAAATAACAATATTCGCCCTAAAAGAATTTGCAAAGCCGCAAAAGTTGAGCAACAGGCTAAAATTAGCATATCCGGTATATTACAAAAATATGGACTTGCTTATGTAGAACAGTGAATATCTGTGCATTAGAGATCATGAACAAGCAGCTGCAACATATGGAATAAGTTTCGTGTGAACTGAAAAGTACATTGAACTCTAGAGAACATCTGAACATCCCAATTTATTCACATTACATCTACAACAACGAATGAGACTTTTAATGACAGAACTTGCTAAAACAACCGAAATAGATAAAGTTAAATCAGACAAAAGTATTTAGAAGATACCAAACACAGCAAGTTATTCAACGCCCAACTCCAGCTAATAAATCACTACAACCCAATAGGAAAGATAACACATTATATTTTTTTCATCGGCAAATAAGAACTATATTAGGCATAGCTAGATCACACATTATTTTAACCTTCACCTATCATGATTTGAATTGTAACCTATACAGTTCACGAAACTCACAAACTCATAATATTGAACCCCCATCAAATTTAGCAGACAAATCAAAAGAAGAACCACCTTACACTTAGACTAGCAATTATTAAATCCAAAATAGCACCTACTAACAAAAAGTCGAATTAAACCTAAAATCCAGGTAAACCCGCCCGACATACCAGCTTTTCAGGCCGAACCCACTTCCCATTGAGCCACTCTAGGTGCACTCTCAAATCTTTTCGGTCAAACTCAATAACGTCGGGTGGATTCTCGAAGAAAACTCTGTACTTGGAATTTCCTAGAACTTTGACGACCACGCCAGTCCACCACCCATCCCTACAATACGCACCAACAACCTCCCCGTGCTCCAAACCCTGGGCCGCGACCTCCTGGGGAGGCAAAGGTCTTATATAGGACTTATCGACGTACTCCTTGAGCTGCTCGGAGCCATCTTCAGTGAGCAAGGTCCGGTATTCGACCCTCGTCTTCTTGAGCTTCTTGGGTGTGGGGAGCTCGATTATAGTGGCCAGATACCAGGAGCCCTTGAACCCCGGTTCGTCGCTGCTTACTTCCACCTCGTTACCCAAGCTGAAGAGATGGCTCGACTCGGACTCACAGCTGCCTTCGAAGCACCCCATTTTGTTTTGTCCGTGAAGGGTGAGGATTGAGAGAGAACAAACAGAAGTCAGCAGACTCCTTTTTCGGTCAATGGTAAGAGACTGTATGCTTTGGATTAAAAAAATAAACCCGCAGTTATTTTTAATATTTTTTATACACTTTATTGATATTATATTATTTTTTAATATAACATAATTAATTTAAGACCACTTCTAACAAAATAACTATCTTACCTTTTATTTTACAAATATAGATACAACAGTCCTAAAACCAGCTTTAATAAAATAGTTTAAATAATTATTTTTTTTTTGAAAACATCAGAGCATTTTTATTAGATTATTTAAAATTATTCTTTAAAAATATAAATTTATATATTTATCAAAAAAATTTAATCATATTTAATAAAAAATAAAGATATAAAAATAAGAAAAGGAAATAAAAGTATTTTTTTATAAATAATAAAACTAAAATTTAAAGCTAAAATTTTATCTAACAAAAAATTTTAATTTTACTATTTATAAAAAGTAATTTTATTTCCTTCATTCATTTTTATCTCTTCAGTTTTTATTAAATATTACTAAATTTTTTTGATAAATATGTAAATTTATATTTTTTGAAGAATAACTTTAAACAATTAAATGAATATGCTGTAAACAATAATTCTACTACATATGGTGGGATACTGTTCCCCTTTAAAAATATTTCGTATTTCATTTCAAGCCTTTTTATTTCATTTTGGTCTAATTTATTTTTAAAAATGAGGAGAGATGAAATGAAATAAAAAAAAAATTTTAAAAATACAATATAATTATAATATATTTTTTTAATATTAATTTTATTTTGAGATTTAAAAAATATTTTTTAGAATTTAAAAAAGTTAAATTTTTTTATAAAATTTTTTTATAAAAATTTAGAAAATATATAATAATAAATTTAATTTAAGTTTTAAATTTTTAATTTTATCTCTGAAAGTAAACGAAGCCTTCGTTTCTTTGTGTGAGTGTCCCTACTCCCCTTCCTTCCATTTCTTCACGCTAGTTTAAAGAAAATTAGAAATTGCGTAGAAACCTGCAAAGGAGCAGACCTTAATGAAAATTATAATATACTTAATGCAAAGGAGCAGACATTAATGCGTAATGAAATTGTTTAATAAAATATAATTTCTCATATAATAGAATTTATTTAATTTTTTTTTTTGCTGTAAATAATGAAATAATTATAATTTCATGATTATTATCATTACGAGTGACAAAAATATTGGAAATGAGAAAATATTATAAATATTAAAAGAGATGAGAAGATTGAGAAAATATTTAAAAATAATAAAAAATTTAAATTTAAATAATATAAAAAAAATAGATAAATTGATGAATGAATAAAGTGTCCATTGAGAGTGCTCCTACTATAACATAACATCCTAATAATGTCCATTGAGAGTGCTCACACTAGTTGGCACTCATTTCTCGACTTCGTCTTCTCCCATCAGTCGAAACCAACTAGTCCAAGTAATGAAGATTTGGTTTCTCTTATGTTTCGCACAAAGATAGTCACGAGGGAGCAACAAGTGAAGATACCTTCCCTTGCTTCACTTCCTCTATTTTGGAAGTCGAGCAAAAAAAAAAAAAAAGTCCTAAAGTAGAGAAATCAAATCGGAATCAGATTTTATTTTTAATTATTTTGAAAATCAGTTGTGTCAATGGCTGATGCACATTGTGAAAATTATGAGGGCTGCGATGGTGAGGATTAGTTGAAGTGAGTGATGGAGTCGAAGAAGTGAGGGAGGCTGGGTGATTTAGTGTTGCTAAGCATAATTTGATTTTGTTGTAAGAGCAAACATGGCTTCTCATAATTGGAAAGTTCTTTTTATAAGTTTATAAGTTGGGTCGGTCAATAGTGTCTCTCTCAGCCGGAGCCTTTTTCTTTTGGAATTTAATTTTAAATTGGACTAGGTGCTTTTCAATACATTCAATGTAAGTGCCGAGTAAGCACGGGCTAAGGTGGCAAAAAAATAAAAAAATGCACCGTTTTAGCTATCTCTCCCATCTTCCCACAATTTTCATCTCTGTGTTTTCACTTTCTATTCCTCCCTCCTTCTAAGGCTCGAAGCCGAATGTGACTCGAACCGCTCTTTGCCTTGAAGCCAAGTTGTCGCCCTCCCTCCCTCGTGTCGGATAAAAGTTTGAGACAACTCACATAGAGTCACCTTCAAATCTCCTTCTTCAATTTTGTCTCTCATTGAAACCTCGTCTCCCTTAATTATTTTTGAGGTTTCTCAATTTTCACGATTTATTTTTACTTAATTGGGTTCTTTGATAATGAGTTTGGTTTCTCGAATTATTGAATTTTTTTTTTATTTTAGTTGAAATTGTTTTTTTTTTTTTGATTTTTATTTCTTTTCTGGGATAGATGGTGGGCTTTTTGAGGAGTCTAAATGAAAACATGAAATTGAAATCAAGAGATTATTTACAAGGGAGAAATTAGGTTTTGCTCCGTTTATAGAAATGAGGGAAATGAGATTTTCAAGCAAAATTGTAGGCTGAAAATCAATTTGAGTTTACGTGACTGGAAATGCCCAAATGCTCGTTCAAATTCCAACGATAATCATTCACTGTCAAATAATGAGCTGAATGAGGAAAATGGCGATGCCAGCAAAGAATCACCAAGAACAACGATGGTCATTCATAAAAAAAAAAAATACTCTTTTTGGTTTTGTGGTTTTTTTTTAAATAACAGTCAACTCTTCCGTGACTGTATCCCGCGACTGTACCCAACATAATTGGTAATGATAGGATGTCCATCATAATTCGTTATACTTATTCTATGTTGGCTTATATATAACAATGACTCTTTTGCCCTTTTCCTGAGAACTCCTCCCCTTCTCTTCGAATTCACTTTATTTCAACTTCTCAAGTCCTCTCATCTTCTGGATCCGTTCTTTCCTACATCATGTCCTGAAAAGTATTTAAAAAAGATTAGATAAGATAAATTAAGATAGAAATAAAATAAAATATTATTTTATAATATTATTAAAATTTTAATTAAAAAAATTAAATTAAGATTTAAAAAATTGAATAATTTATTATATTTTATATTAAAATTTTAAAAAATTATAATAATAAAATATGATGAAATCATTGAGACGATTTCTAAATTCAAACAGAGGCTTAATGATTAATTAATGGGAGTTCAAAATTTTAATTGGAGGAGATCCATGGGATGGTGCTTCGATGCATAAGTTAACAATGTATTTTTTTAGATAGCTTTTAGACTAACAGGTAGTGGGCTTAGAGCTTTTAGACTAGCAATGTATCTAGAGGAGATTCATGGGATGGTGCTTTCGATGCAGAAGCTAACAATGTAGGTATTTTTAGAGAATTTTTAGACCAACAGGCGGTGGAGTCAAAATTTTCTTTTAAAAAGTATATAGTTACATATATTAAAAAAAATTATCATATTTAATTAAAATTAAAAAAAACAGTAAGAGAAAAAAATAAAAATATTTTTTATCTTTAAAAATAAATAATAACCCTTCATACTCATAACTATATATTCGCAATCTCATTGAGTAGTATCCCTGTTCGTAATTATTATCATATACTTAGGGCATTACTATTGGAGTATACATCTCTATATATATTTATATATTTTGCATAATATGATCTTAAATTGGACGGCGTTAAATTATACATTAGCAATGCATTTACATATTTACATGGTTATAAATAGTATTTCTATAAATTTGAAAATGTACCATTCATTCTCTAGTTTTTATTTTATTATTTTTTCTCTCTTACCATAAATATTATTTCACTATTCACTGTGCAGATGTTATTTTATTATTTTCTCTAAAAATAATAATATTTTATTATCATCAATTTTTTTCTTAAAATTATTATTATTATTTTATATATATTTTGTAATTAACACACACTACATAAAGATATAATTTTGTATATGCATAAAAAAAACCAATGCAAGTGATATATATATATATATTGAAAGGAACATAACTTTCATTCATAAACGTTAGATTAGTAATTGGATACATTGAGGAATAAAATCAAAGATAGTGGTGAAACCACTTATGCTTAATGCATCCTTATTTAAGGCATGAGCAACAATATTGTTTGCTCTTACAACATACCAGCTTGCAAACCAAGTAGAAAAAGAGTTAAGAATGGTTTCGTAGGTGAGGGAGTCTCTTAAGGAGTTAAGCCCAATGACTACTTGCAATGAATCCCCTTCCATGATGAGGTTGCTATAGCCAGCTACCTTGCAAAAAATGGATGCTTGGAATGCTGCAAAAGCTTCTACCATTAGCGGGTTAGGGTATAAGTCGTGTTGCATTTGA
The DNA here is from genome assembly GCA_036898215.1 of Platycarya strobilacea. NCBI lineage: Eukaryota > Viridiplantae > Streptophyta > Magnoliopsida > Fagales > Juglandaceae > Platycarya > Platycarya strobilacea. The sequence continues at coordinate 18,153,143 of CM072555.1, read as the reverse complement.
AGTGTAGGCAGAACCTGGCCCTCCCAATCTCGTATGATTAGTGCTCCCACTCCGACTTTACATGAGCCTTTATTTAATACTACATCCCAATTGAATTTTATTTTGCCTTGAGGTGGTGCTTCCCAGGAGGTTGATTGAAGATGTTGCACAACATGGTTCATTTGCCGCTGTTTTAGTTCTACTAATTCCTTCATTAAGAGTGTCACCTGTTGTAATACCTTGTGGGGGTGAATGAAGTTCTCATTGAAGAGGAGGTCATTTCTTATTTTTCCGATAAACCAAGCAGTCAGTGCAAAGTGGCACAAGTCTTCAGATTCTAGAGACTGCATCAAAGTTGCTACAAGGTCCTTGAAGTTCCTAAAGTGCGGGCTAGCCTTTTTCAATTTTCTAGTGCTCTAGGACCACACGTCCTTGGTAGAGGGACACTCCCAAAATATGTGCTCGATTGATTCAGTTTGTATCATGCAAAATGGGTAGACTACATCCTCCGCGATTTTCTTTTTCTTGATGTTGTCTCGAGTAGGGAGTCCATTTAAACAGGCTCTCTAAAGAAAAGCTTTTGTAGCATTGAGAATGTTGAGATGCCACAATTTGGTCCAAGGGGCTTGTGAGAGATTGTGATTTGAACACTGGACTGCCACTTGGGTCTCCATTTCAATAAAAAGGTGATGGGTAGTTTTAAAACTAAACAATCTAAAGGTGGTGCACTTTCAGAATAGTCTATTAGGTTTAGAGAGAGTACTAAGTGATATTGTCTTGATGAGTGAGGCTTCATCTGATGAGAATATAGCTGAGTTCAATTCACATTTCCATTGATTCATGTCTTTGTCTATGAGGAATGATACATTGGTGTCCTCTGCCAAAAATCTGAGGGAGGTGGGGTATATGAAGTTAGAAGCTTTTGGAAGCCACTTATCTTTCCAAGTGTTGGTGGATTCTCTATATACATTTCTCCATCACAATCCCTCTGAGAGTAGTGATCTAATTGCTAGGATGTTCTGTCACAAATAAGAGGAGTTTTGGCCCAATTTGGTAGTGAGGAAGGAATTTTTGTGGAAGTATTTCATTTTTAATACTTGGCCAACTAGAGACTCATGGTTGGAGATAGTCTTCACCCTTATTTTTCCAACAAGGCTAGATTAAAATTTGAGAAATTCTGCAGCCCCAAACCAACATTACACTTAGCTCTCTTAAGCTGATTCCAACTGATCCAATGAGTTTTTTGGCCATGATTTTGCTGTCCCCACCAGAATCCTTTGATCAATTTACGGAGTTCTTGAACTAGCTGTTGAGGGAGCTTGAAGAGGCCCATACCATAGGTTGGAATGGCCTGAATAATGGCTTTGATAAGAGTTTCTTTGCCTACTTGGGAGAGGAACTTATTTTTTCAGTTTGTGATTCAATCATGCACCTTATCAATAACACCCTTAAAGGAGTGAGCTTGAAATCTTTTGATATGAGCATGGAGGCCTAAATATTTTTCATAAAAGTTAAGCCCCTTATATTTGCAATGGAGGAGATAATTGCCTTGTTTTCCTCTTGGGTATTCTTGCTAAAATAAATGGAAGTCTTTTCTTTATTGAGCCTCTAATCTAAGGCCAGTTCATATGCTTCCAATATGTATGCTTCCAATATGAAGTATAACCCGCTCCATTCAATCGAGTTAACTTTACAAAAGAGGAGGCTACTGTCTGCAAAAAATAAATTATTAATAGAAAGATAATTTATTCTAATAGGTAGGCCGGTAAGAAGATCCAAGAGCTCAGCCTTATTAAGCATGCAACTTAAGTCCTCAGAACACATTATAAATAGGCAAGGGGATAGGGGATTCCCTAGCTGAAGACCTCTTGAAAGATTGAAGAATGCTTGTGGGACACCATTGAGGAGGATCGAATATGAGACTGAGCATATACACTTCATGATCAAATCCACCCATTTATGGTTGAAACCTATATGCTGAGTACTACTTGTAAGAAGGGCCACTCTATCTTGTCATAGGTCTTGCTCATGTTGAGTTTGAGAGCCATAAAACTCTCTCTACCTTTTAACTGAGTCTTCATGGTGTGGAGAGCATCAAAAGTCACAATTATGTTATCTGTTATAGATCTCCCTAGTATAGATGTTGTCGGTGTGGGTGAAATAAGCTCGGGCAACACTACTTTGAGTCGATTTGCCAAAACATTAACAATGATTTTGTATAGGACATTACAAAGACTGATTGGATTAAAGTGAGTTACTCTAGAGGGAGATGCTTTCTTTGGGATCAAAGCTATAAAGATGTTTTTCATTTCCTTGGGCCACTTGCCATCATTTAAGGCTACTAGGACTGCCTTTGTGACCCTCGAACCAATTATGGACCAGTAAGATTGAAAGAAAGCTGTTGGGAATCTATCTAGACCAAGAGAGCCTAGGGGGTTCATGATTAATATAGCCTCTTTGACTTCAGTAACATTGGAAGGTTTAGCCAAGCTAATTTGCATTTCTATTATAAGTTTTTTATTCATAGAAGAAACATAGTCTACAACTCCAAAGGGCCTTGAGGTGGTGAAGATTGCTTTGAAATGTTACTGGAAAACTTGACTAATCCCTAGTAAGCTAGAGTGTTCTAGTCTTGCTTCATCTATGATCTTACCGATTGCATTTTATGTTTTCCTTTGGCTAGCACACTTATGAGAGTAGGTTATATTGCTATCTCCTTCTTTTAGCCAATGTTGTTTTGCTCTCTATTACCATTTCTTATTGTCTGCCTCTAGGAGTGAGTCCACTAATCTCCTTATAATGTTGACCCTCATTGTTTTCTTGAGCAACTCAGATTTAGACTTGAGTAAGTCCTTCAGATTTTTGTGAAAATCATTGCTCCATTTCTGCAGGTTTTCTTGGCAAATTTTAAAACTTGAGAGAGTGCCGTTAATTGAGTTAGAATGGCTAAGAGTTGTGTCCCAAGCTCGTTTAATAATTACTTCACATCCCTCTCTCCTGGTCCAGTTGGTTTCAAATCTAAATGATCAATCTTTCCTTGTTATAGGTTCTGGGCTTTGCATTTTGATAAAAAGTGGTATGTAATTAGATGAGGCAGTAGATAGATGGTGCACTAAATGGCCTTCAAATTTGGTTATCCAATTGTGGTTTCCAAGTACTTTATCTAGTTTTTCTTAATGTTCTCCCTCTCGATTGTTTGCCCAAGTAAATTTATCACCTTTATAATCAAGGTCAGTTAACCCACAATGGTCCAAGGTCCTTCTGAAGTCAAGGATTTGTCTGTAAGGCCTATTTGTAGCATTAAATTTTTTTTTATCATTGCTAGTTATTTCATTGAACTCTCCAAAGCATAGCCAAAGGGTTCCCTGTGCTGGGGCTAGACCTTCCAAAAGATGCCAAGATTCACCCATCTTCATAGTGATTGGGTGTCCATAGAACCCTATCAATGTCCATGAGGTCACATTAAGAGTGGCAGAGATGTGCCATTGCATATAGGTTTCCAGTTTGAGGTCAATTATAGAGTTCCATAAAATGGCTAGGCCTTCACTCCTCCCTCTACTATTAACACTAAAACAATAATCAAATCTAAGTTTAATCCGAATGTTTTCTACTTTCTTGTTATTGCACTTGGTTTCAACGAGAAAAACCAAGTAGAGAGACTTAGCTTTCCCCATTAGTTGAAACTCATGAATTGTTCGGGAGTTCTCAAGCCCTCGACAATTCCAGCTTATGAAGAGAGGTGGGGCTGCTGGGCAACCTTGACCACTTGGGCCTGAGTTTGACCCCTTTCAGGTGTGTGCTTGGTGTTGAGTCTCTTATGTGTATGAAAGATTGATTTGGTGGCTATTGTAGAGGCAAAACTTTTGGAGTTTATGGAAGATAGGGAGGTGTTGAAGGTGTTTGTGATGTCTGTTAGACCTTTTGGGATAGGAAGGTGACCACGAACTTTACTTTTTTAGGTACTGGCTTTGGGCGAGAAAGGTGGGTTTTCACGAGAATTGATTGAGAGAGGCACAGTATAAGGGGGATCAGACAGGATGGGGGGACTGTTGGTGGCAGACATGGGGGAGATAGTGGCCAAACTATGTATTTGCATAAAAAAAAAAAGTTAAAGATCGACTTTTTGGACTTACTTGGGGTTTCGCAATCACAAACGAGCAAAAATTGGTATTTTCTAACATAGTAGGTTGGGCGTGAAGCAGGGGGCCAACAGACATGCTTAAAGGTAAGTCTTCTAGCTCAGTAGGTATGAGGCTGACTTGGTTGATCTGATCGATATTTGGTTTAGCAGGGGTGGAATCCTAGACTATCTAAACTTCTTTCGGACTAGGAGAGCTTGAGGTAGTGTGTGATCGTAACTTGACAAGGCTTGTTTCCACATCTTCTTCCTCCCCTGTCTGGTTGCGACCAAAAGAGTCTTAGGGAGGGAATTCTGATGAACCTTCATATCTTTTAGGAGAAGCATCGTGCATGTAAGCAACAATATCTCACATTCATTGGCCATGAGGATCTTGGCTGTGGATGGTGCACTTACCACTTACGTGTAGCATGAGACCACATTTGAAGCAAAAACTAGGGAGGCGTTCGTATTTAAAATACGCCCAACATTGCTTGCCTTTGATGTTAACCTTTCTTCCATGGATAAGAGGTTTTGTAATGTTAACTTCTACTTTAAACCTTAGAAAGTTTCCCTAGCCACGGTCTTACTCATCGACTTCCACTGAGAGGACCCTACCGATGGCTCCTCTTATTGTTTCCCCCATTTTCTTGTTCATGGTTGTGAAGGGTAGATTATTGGCTTGGATCCAGAAGGATTCGGTTGTGAACTGAACCTTTGTGGGATATAGTTTACCCATGAACTCTTTGAGGCAAATGAGATGCCGATCGAAAGACCATGGTCTACCTATAAGGACGTTCTTTTTGTCTGCTAGCAGTTGGGATTTAAGAAGAAAGCGATTGGGACCAAATTCTTTGAACATAATCCATCCTATAGTGGTCCATACCTTTGCCATAGTTGCCTTAAAGGCTTCATGGTTCACTAGCCTGTCATTGAGGATGAGGGCTAAAAGGTAGTTGCTTCCCTTAATATTTGTTGTAAACACAACTTCGTCAAGGAGGAACAGCTCTTGCTATTTGACTTTTGTCAGCTTTAAAGCACTCCATTTTTGAGAAAGTTCATCTTCCATTGCAATGAACACTCTGGATTTGGAATCCTAAAGATTGGAATTTTGTCAAGAAGGCAAAGGAAAAACCTCATCCTTTAGGAGAGAACTCTCGATAATGTTAGCGATCTTATTTGAAAATTTCCAATTTTCAATATGTGTTTTTATTTTTTTGTAAATATCTAGTCCTTTTTTTTATAACACTAGGATCCGTCCATAGATCTATTCTATCAAAATTTTGATTGATATATAGCAATTTCAATAATTTATTATGTTATTAAAGTGTTTTAATGATATGATTTGATTTAAAAAATAAATTTTAAAATTTTAATTGTATTAATCAAATTTTACTATTTAAATTATATGAATGATGTGCTTTGCACACTAATTTTAAAATAGAATAATTCTTATGTTAATTATTGAGTCATATCAATTGGAATAACTAAAAAAGGTCTAAAAAAAATCATTTTATTCTTTTTTGAGATAAAAAATACCAACTGTTACAGGAATGAAAAATAAAAATAAAAACTATTGTAGGTGAAATTCTAAGATAATATGACTTTCTGGCTCTTATTACATATGGTATATTTATCATAAATAATTTGATTAGAACTAATTTTAAATACCTAATCATGACTAAGAATAGGTTGTCCTCCATCTACCTTGCCTTTATTGCTCCGTCCTCCATCTGCTCTGCCCCCGACTGGCAAGGTGGATTATCCCGCCTGCAGGGGTAGGGTGCGGGGAGACCCTGACCGCATATACGGACTAATGCAGAGGTGGGGGCGATATGGTGTGGAACCCCGCCTTATATTAGTATAATAATATATAAATACGTATTATATATTTATATAAAATACCTAGGCCCATGATTTTTTTATACCGCCATTTTGATTATAGGTTTTAACCCAAAGAAACTGTCCCTCCCCCCGTGTCCTCGAAGTTCCTCTCTCTCTCTCTCTCTCTCTCTCTCCCCCTCCCTCCTCTCTCTCTCAATTCTTCTTCAACACCGATACCTGCTCCTCTATCCTAGAACCCCGTCGTCGTCTCTTCTCTCTAGCCAAATGTAAGTCCCTCAAATTATCCTAATCTCTTCATCCCTAATTTTTGTAGTTTTTTTATATTAGTTGTTAAATATGGATGGAGATTGGAGGATGGGATTAAATGAGGATGTACTTGTGAATTGTATACTATTGAGTATTTAATTGTGCATGTGAATTTGTTGATTGAATTTAATTAGGATTTTGGATTGGGTTCCAATCCTAGACCCTAAATTATGTGGTTCGTTGTGAGATTTATGGGTGAAATATTTGAATTTTATTGAAATTGTGAGGTTTAAGTTGAAATTATGAAATCCAAAACCCTAATGGCCTAACTTGTTGAATATATATATATATATAGAAATATATTGCATAAAAATTGTTGAATATATCTATATAATAGTGTATATTCCATCTGGTGTCAAAAACATTGTGAAATCCAAAACCTTATATATGCATGCATGCATGTGAAATTGTGTCTATTCCATCTGCATATATATACATGCATGCATGTGCATGTATGTATTTATAGTCATTTCCAATGCCCCATCTTTAGATATTTGCATAAGCCATAATTAATCTTTGAATGCTTATAATTAATCTGTATGTATGTAATTAGCCGTTTCATGCCATTTAATTAATTTGCATGTATGTAATTAGCCATTTTCATGCCATGTATGCAATTAATCTGTATGTATATAACTTGTTTTTTTTTCTTTTTTTTAAATATGACATGTATTGCCATAATTTTTGGGTTTGACATTTTTTTAAAACCTATTTTAAAATTGTATAAATCATTTTAAAAGAACTAAAAGTAAAATTAATTTCTTAAGAATTGCAGTAAGCTATAGCATTTTCTGAATGTTTGTAATGCATTGCACTTGCTTGACTTAATGGAAGTTCTGATAGATTCTAATGCAAGCTCACCTATTCAGGCTACCCTCCACCTACTTAGGGTGCACTAGTGAGTGACTTCCTTCCCCAATAATGCTAAACGAATCAATGATCTCAATCATCACTTACGATATTCCAAATCAATGTATTTTTTTAACATCACAAGGAGTTCAAGTTTGGACAAAGGCTAGGCAAAAGTAGGGTCTTTTGACTTGAATTTTAAGTAATCTATTAGTGGTGCAAAGCAATTTGCTCCTTTTTAGTAGGGAAATGAAAGCTTAGATCTTAGAAAGTTAGCAAATAACATATTTTAATTTTAAATTTTTAGAAAGACCACCTACTTATACATTTATTAGGTTTGGCACAAAATCAATAACCAGGAAATTCATATACTAATCTTCTAATTAAGCTCAAAGAGTTTTTTATTTAAAAGTAGATCGAGGATTCAAGCAGATGTTAAATTAGGATGAAGTTTACTATTTTTTTTTTTTTGTTGAAACTTTCTATTTTAAGGTTTTAGTAATAATTCTATGTAATTTAGTTTAGTTTAAAAAGTGTGTAACCAAAAAGGTGTTGAAGGATGTCAATCCAAAGTTTTACACTTCCTCTTAATAGTAGGAACTCCCCTTCAAGAATAATCTATGAAAAGTTTCTATCCAGTCTTCATAGTAAAGTCTAGAGAAAAAGATACATAATTTCGTGGGTCTCCAACATCCAAGGCTAAGAGGAGTCTTTCCAAAATAATTATAGATGTTGTATCCATGGTATTGACCATCAATAATTATAGATGATGCCATGTCAGCTGATTTAATTAAAAAAGAAGAAGCTGAAAATCAATTTCGATGCAGGATGGATGAGAGAGAAACAGTTTAAAGAAATTTCAAGTGTGAGACTCCTGCATTTAGAGAGAGAAAACTGTGACATTCCCTCTGACCATTTCCTTTGTCGACTCCCACCGGCCATTTCCTCCGTTTATTGTCAACGGGGGATCCCAAAATCCCCTAGATCTAGAAATCCAAAAAAGCCATCTGGGACAATCATGTAAAGAGAGAGACTTCGATAGAGGTAAGGAGTTCAAAAAAGTCCATTTTTTCCTTCAACATTTGTATGGGACACCCGATTGTGTGGAAGTTTGAAGTTGCTGAAGTTTGAAAAACTGAAAAAGGCCCATTTTTTGCCTTCAACCTTCGTCTGGGACACTCATTCTCTCTGTCTCTTTTTGAACTCACAGTAGCCTAACCTGTTCCCATTTGATTTAAGACGTAAGTATTTTGAAAGTTATGGATTTTTTGGTGTATTGAATTACTAATGTTGATGGGTGTTCTGATGTGTTCTTAAATTAGGTTGTTTAGTGATTGGTTAGTATGGATTTGGGTAAGTGGCTATGTTGGCATTTTTAATTTACTGTGTGGTTGTGAATGTATCTCAACTCTAGTCGTGGGTTTTGACTTCTGAGACTAGGGAATGCAAACTCATTGGCTATTTCTTATAGCAAGAGCAGGTTACTGATAAATGTGTTAGATATGATTAAGTGGTTGGATTGGTTGATTTTTTTAATTTGTGTAATCTCTAGATTTCCCTTTTCTCGTAGGTTAGTTCTAGATTGGAAATTTGATTAATTAGTTCAAAGTTAAGGGGAGCTATGCTAGTGTACTATAGCGGTTATTACTGCTACAATTGATAACTTTCTACAAGGATGGGATAATGCTACAATTGTTGGTAATCATTCTTTAACTTGTTGGAACCTTGAAACAACTATTAATGGTCTCCAACTGTGGCATTTTCTTCTTTTGCTTTGTTTTGTTTTGTTTTATTTTTAGCTATATTTAGTTTAGCAAATATAGTTTGAAGTTGCATGGCTCCTCATGTATCAGCTCCACTTCAATCAATCAAACTTGCATGAGTTAAAAAAAAATTAGATTCAACTAATAATGGTAATATTTCAGACTTACAGTTGGAAATATGCCCTTGTGATAATGTTCTTGTTTTATTTCTTTTTTGCTTTTCTTTTTTTAATCCTGGATGTGGGGAATGAAGGAGATTGCTTTATTTCATTTTTTATGATTCTTAAACAACTTTTAATGGTCTTTATTGTTGTCGTACTAAGAAGTAAGAAAATGAGACACCTGGGCTACTATTCCTATTGTAGGCTACATTGAGCAATTGGACAATTTTTTGTTTTGTTTTTTCTTTTCTAAGTTCCAATTGTTTACTTGGGCAAAGCATCAAAAGTTTGCATTTTCTGAGAGAAACATTAGATTATGCTCTGGACCACCACCTTAATGAACCAATATAGAGACATTTCAAAAAGTGGTATCAATCATTTATCAGATTAAAAAAAATCATATTTTTTGAATTTTCTTTTGTAACAAATGCATATTCAGTGATTGTTGCTTTAGGTCAATAAAAGTTGTTCTAGCTGCTATGCACCTTTTTGATTGGCCTAAACTTTTACTCTAGATTAAAATGATTGGCCTAAACTTTTACTCTTATTTTGAAGGACAAAGAAGAACTGATTAGAGATGGACCATCAAGAAAACTTTTCCGTTGAATTGGAAAAAGAAATTGGGAATAGATCTTCTTTGAATTGTGATAACCCAAGATTTGAAAAAGGGGAAGAACACCCATCTCCTTGACACCTTCTACCCCCCCCCCCCCCCCAAAAAAAAAAAATCTCAGTATGTTATTTCAAATTTGTTAAATTTATTGCAACTCAATGTTTAATATCCTAATTATTTCTTTCATTTATATGTTAAGACATCCTACAAATTGCTTTGTATCATTTCTCATATTTGACAGTGCATGCATTGTCACCAAATTGTTTGTCATATTCATATGGCAACCAAGATCCAAGCATTATTTAGGTCTCCACTCCATTATTATTTTTTTTATCATATATTTTGGAAAAGAAAGTTATGATTGCCTTTATTATTTTCTCCTTTAACAAAACAATGGTTGCCCATTTCTATCTTGGATGGGACCTTCGCCTCCTCCCATCGCTACAAGCTCTACAAAGAGTGCAAGAAATACGAGTCAAGATGATAGACTCGATTGTGTGGAATTTGAAACGTCATGTGCATTGATTACGCCCAAAGAATAATGCGGTCGTTTGCAGTATAGCTTTGGGGTGTCGATTCCACAGGGAGATAGATTGAGAAATTGAAGAACAGTAATGAAATTAATAAAAAGATTAAATGGGTGTGATAAGTAAATTTTAGAGTGTGATGTAAATTAAAACTAAATGAGTAATTTGAAAAATATAAAAATGAGACGAAAAGTAGAGCGTAGGGAATTCCTTGTGTATTTCTGGTATTCAAATTTATTCTTAATTCATTGATAACTCGATTAAGAATTCTATGTCCAAATTTTTAATCGGAAGATATAACATTAATAACCAAAATTTAAATCACATGTAACTCTTTGAAAAATCATTTTTCTCGCTTAACTCTCATAAATTGTTATCGACATTGAGAAAATCCAACGACGAAAATATACCCAAGAGGCGATATTGCAGCAGAGAATTAAATCAATATAGACAATCAATTGCTCCAAACATAATTACAGAACTAATTCACTCAATAGAAAAAGCATGACTGAATCCATAAACGAAATAGATTCTATAATTATTTGAAGACGAAAAACATCACAAATAAATTGAGAATAATAGAACAAAAGAGTTTTAATATTTAAAGACCAAATACATGAATCAAAAATAAATTACAAATACCATCACACACATAAATTCATCCCTAGTCCTCCTTGAGAATTTAGTTACACATATTGAAAATATGCAACAAAAATTCTTCAAGGGATAATATGGAAGAGCCAACCATTATTTTCTTCTCTCTTCTTTGGTTTTTCTTTTCTTTTCTCAATCTCTCAAAATAATGGCTCTTCCAAAGCATCCTCCCACACTAAGCATTTTCCTAGAACACACACCCCTTCCTTCTATTTATAAGCATCCTTTATGCAAGTTGTCATGACAAAATCATCACAATTTCAACTTGTTTTACCATGTTCCATTCTTGAATCCAAGTGATTTGTGAGTTGTCATTTTGATCATTTTTTTTCCCACCATGCATGAGCTGGATTTTGCTTGTAGGTTGAGTGTTTCAATTTTGCTTCTCTATCCATTAGTTGTCTTGTATGACTTAATATTTTGTGGTCAAATAATTTGTCTACAAGAAACTTGAGTACAATTCATCTTGCATATGAATTGATCATTGAATTTCCAAGTTGGTGTAGACTTGCTTGCTGGAAAATATTATGATGACATTTGGATTTGATGTAAGTGGCTGAAAAATATCCAGGAACGTCAAGTGTAGGTGCGTCTACTTGATGGTCGATTTTGTCTTATATTGAGTGGATATATCTTCAAACATAAAACATAAAAGTTATATATATTTCTCTTGCGGTTCTATATCATCTTGAATCAGCTTAATCGGAGATTGGATGAGAGAGTTATGCCCATATTACGAAAAGATGTCAGAACTGTCTAAAATTCCGCAATTATCTTCATTTGCTCCTAATGCCTCTATTTGTGTCCTAAATCAAAATATAAGAATAATGACCATTTCACAAGTAATTCAAATATAGCAATCCACAGAATGTGTATGTGTTCCAAACTATTTTTATCAAATCAGAGGTTTCGACACATGCAACATTAGAATATCTTAAGCAAAAAGGTTCAACTCCATAACTCACGGGTATAGAAGTGTTTCATGTAAGGGTTCTCTCTATGGAGTTGACAAAGGTGTACATTTACTCTCATGGAAATTTAACCAATTATATATAAGTAACAAGTAAACATTGATCTTATGATAGGAATACTAACAAATGAGATTTCCACCATTCTTTCCACAAGCATACTTAGGATCGGAAAAATCAACACAAAGGGTTGTAATGTGGCTTAGGTTTTGGGTTCATAAGAAGAAAATGTGAAGAGGTTTCAAAAACTTCCAAGTATACATAAAAGGGAATCTGTTAAATTTTTCAGTAGACTATACTTTTCTTTTGATGTACTTTTCAATTTTTTAGATTTTTGACTAAGTACACTTTTCCATCTTCTTTTGCTACTGATGTCTTCGCAATTTGATGAATTCTTTCATGAATAATTTGATGGACACATCTAGCACCATGCCATTTTTGTCATGTTTTTTTTTAAATGATAATTTCACACCTAGTACACACTTGGAAGTAAAATGGTAGAAAAATATAGTGTATAAGTTATACTCCAATGTGGAGAGGTATGGATGATATAGATATGAAAAGAAAAGGCCATATGTGTATATTGGCTCAAAATTGGCTGCTAGGGATCTATGATAAAAAGGCTCAGCTTGAAAGGCTCAAACGTTAATCCTAAGTTGACTTTCGTCATATCCCAATTATATCCACCATCTTACCACAAACCATGTAATGATATTCTCAAAAAAAGTGTCAAATTCAACAGATAAATGGATACTTATTACAATTTCTGTATTTGTAAGCTCTCAATTCTCACAAAATTCACATGAATACTTGAGCAAAATAATTCTTTAGTTACATGTGTCAAATCACCTTATTACCACAAAGTTTGGAGAAGTGCATAAAGGGTTTTTTTGTGGATGTTTTAGTAAAATGATTTAAGTTGGGTTTGTTGAATTCGCCAAGATGGTTATGAATGAGCATGAGTATCATGTGTGAAAAGATGCCTGTGTGAAAAAAATTTGGCAATTTTTTATATATTGATTGAAATATGCCACAGAGTTTAAATAACAGATTTGTATTTCCACCCCCCAACTTAAATGAAACATTGTCCTCAATGTTCAATAATCAAAATTGGATGGGGAGTAACTAAAAAGGGTAGGATACACCTGATGTGTGATGTAGATAGCTCGCTAAGCGTCAAAAGTAGTGATCTGAAATGACAAAATGATACTATCCTGCAAACAAAAATAAAAAAAAAACAGTAGTAAATAAAAACAAAACAAAACAAATAAGATGATAATAATAATAATAATGATGATGATAATAATTATAATAATAATAATTATTATTGTTGCATGCTGTGGTCAAAGTTGGTAGACCAAGTTTATAACCGGACTATCTTCCACTTTTTGAACTATTCCTCCTGGGTCAAAAACGAAACGCTTATTTGCCCAATAAACTCGGTGCTCGAACTTCATAGGTAGGTGGCAAGGTTTAAGATTAACTTTGGTTACTTGCCCACTTGAAGGAATCTGTTTTTCATTTTTCTCAAGAAACTCCTCAAACTTCGGTTGCCAAGCCTGTGTGCTATAATCTTGAGTATTGTCAAAAATTGCATAAATTTTAGCTACATCAGACGAATCACTGATAGGATTAAACTCAAAATCAACAATAAAATTCTTAAGGGGATTAGAATCATGAGTTGTGAAAACTTTCCTATCTATGAGTGAGTCAATCATATATATCTGCTGGCACTCATGATTCTTCACAGTTTCTTGTGCCATATGTTAACCATGAGGTACAGACTGAGCTTGAAAAGGGAGCTTACCTTGCTCATTTACACTCAAGAAACTCGTTATTTTAGATATCTGGCTCTTTATCTCCTTTTGTTCTTCAACAACCTGCATAATGAAAGACTCAAATTTTTGGTTAGTCTTACCCTGTACTTCAATAAATGCATGCAAAGTGTCTTCTAAAGAATTTCTAGAAGATTGAGGTGCATGGTATGGTGCAGAATATGATCTAGAAGGTTGTGCAGGCTGTGCAAGCTGTTGGTTTTCAGACTTCAAGCTGAAGTTGGGGTGATTATGCCATCCTCTCATGTTAGCATGTGTAGGACAGTCTTGGGCATGATGATCTACCCCGCCACACACAGCACATGGCACAAGAGAGTCTGCATGATTAGCCATGTGTGTTGACTTTAAGTTTCTTATCTTTAACAGCTCTATTTCCCTTGTAAGCATTTCAACCTTGGCTTTTAGATTATATTCCTCCCTGAGATGGTAAATACCACCACTCAAGTTTCCTGTAGGTCGTGACCTGTTTGTGCTATCAGTAGCACTAGGTCAGTCCAAGTATGAGCTTTTTCAGCAAGCTCATTGAGGTACTTTATGGCCTCATCGGGATTTTTCTGTAAAATTTCTCCATTGCACATCATTTCCACGAATTGACGTTCCCTGGGCGTAAGCCCTTCATAGAAATAACTCACTAAGCGCCAATTCTCATATCCATGGTGGGGACACATACTCAGCAATTCTTTAAATCTTTCCCAAGACTGGTACAAAGTCTCACTATCCTTTTGTGCAAAGGTAGAGATTTGTCTTTTTAAATCATTGGTCTTATGTTGGGGAAAGTATTTATTGAAAAACACTTGAGTCATCTCACTCCATGTTCCAATAGACCGTGGTCTTAGTGAGTACAACCAACTCTTAACTTTATCTTTCAAAGAAAAAGGAAAGAACTTTAGCCTTACCGTGTCGTCAGTGGTATTTTAACTGTGGAATGTTGCAACTACTTCCTCAAATTCCCTAATATGAACATAGGGGTTTTCATTTTCTAGACCATGAAAAGTCGGAAGTAATTATATCATTCCTATTTTGAAATCTACGTGACGAACATTAGGTGAGAACATAATACAGGATGGTGTGGCTGTTCGTGCGGGATGAAGATAATCTTGGAGGGTTCTAACAGATTGGTCCATGTGTTCACTCATCGCGTCAGAATTGGAAGAATTATCAAACAAGCGATTAGAAAAATTAGATTCTGAATCTGATTCTAGCACAGGTCTACTAGCAAACCGTCCAAGTAAAGAAAAGTGTAATACTGAAAAAAATAGTTACGAAAAGAAAAGTAAAATAAAATAAAGATGCAGAAAGCTAAAAAGAAAATGAACGAAGCTACCGCTTTTTTTTTTGACAAACTACTAAAAAAATCTACAAATTCTTCTACCGTCTCCCCGGCAACGGCGCCAAAATTTGATTACACCCAAAGAATAACGCGGTTGTTTGCAATATAGCTTTGGGGTGTCGATTCCACAGGGAGATGGATTGAGAAATTGAAGAATAGTAATGAAATTAACAAAAAGATTAAATGAGTGTGATAAGTAAATTTTAGAGTGTGATGTAAATTAAAACTAAATGAGTAATTTGAAAAATATAAAAATGAGACGAAAAGTAGAGCGTAGGGAATTCCTTGTGTATTTCTGGTATTCAAATTTATTCTTAATTCATTGATAACTCGATTAAGAATTCTATGTCCAAATTTTTAATTGGAAGATATAACATTAATAACCAAAATTTAAATCACATGTAACTTTTTGAAAAATCATTTTTCGCGCTTAACTCTCATAAATTGTTATCGACATTGAGAAAATCCAACGACGAAAATATACCCAAGAGGCGATATTGCAGCAGAGAATTAAATCAATATAGACAATCAAT
Source organism: Platycarya strobilacea (assembly GCA_036898215.1). NCBI lineage: Eukaryota > Viridiplantae > Streptophyta > Magnoliopsida > Fagales > Juglandaceae > Platycarya > Platycarya strobilacea. The sequence continues at coordinate 18,137,663 of CM072555.1, read as the reverse complement.
TGCTCCAAACATAATTATAGAACTAATTCACTCAATAGAAAAAGCATGACTGAATCCATAAACGAAATAGATTCTATAATTATTTGAAGACGAAAAACATCACAAATAAATTGAGAATAATAGAACAAAAGAGTTTTAATATTTAAAGACCAAATACATGAATCAAAAATAAATTACAAATACCATCACACACACAAATTCATCCCTAGCCCTCCTTGAGAATTTAGTTACACATATTGAAAATATGCAACAAAAATTCTTCAAGGGATAATATGGAAGAGCCAACCATTATTTTCTTCTCTCTTCTTTGGTTTTTCTTTTCTTTTCTCAAGCTCTCAAAATAATGGCTCTTCCAAAGCATCCTCCCACACTAAGCATTTTCCTAGAACACACACCCCTTCCTTCTATTTATAAGCATCCTTTATGCAAGTTGTCATGACAAAATCATCACAATTTCAACTTGTTTTGTCATGTGCCATTCTTATATCCAAGTGATTTGTGAGTTTTCATTTTGATCATTTGTTTTCCCACCATGCATGGGCTGGATTTTGCTTGTAGGTTGAGTGTTTCAATTTTGCTTCTCTATCCATTAGTTGTCTTGTATGACTTAATATTTTGTGATCAAATAATTTGTCTACAAGAAACTTGAGTGTAATTCATCTTACATATGAATTGATCATTGAATTTCCAAGTTGGTGTATGAGTGCTTGCTGGAAAATATTATGATAACATTTGGATTTGATGCAAGTGGCTGAAAAATATCCAGGAACGTCAAGTGCAGGTACGTCCACTTGATGGTCGATTTTGTCTTAGATTGAGTGGATATATCTTTAAACATAAAACATAAAAGTTATAGATATTTCTCTTGTGGTTCTATATCATCTTGAATCAGCTTAATCAGAGATTGGATGAGAGAGTTATGCCCATATTACGAAAAGATGTAAGAACTGTCTAAAATTCCGCAATTATCTTCATTTGCTCATAATGCCTCTATTTGTGTCCTAAATCAAAATATAAGAATAATGAGTATATTTAAGTATCAAATAAGAATAAAGTATTAAATATTAAGAGAGGAAAATATGGCATTTTATATTCTCATCAATATATTAAATCATGCTTATATCTATCTCAAGATAAATGACCATTAATTTTAATAACATGAGTTATATCCATTATTTTATCATTTCTTTTAGTATTTAAATAGAGTATTTAGAGTGCATTTTTGTGCACTCATGATGCATCTGCTAGAATTGGTTATGAAAGAGCAAATGATAGGCCACTTGAATGGGAAACCAATGATGACACTACTGAGAGACACCACAAGTTGTGCAAACAGATGGTGTTGATCTGATTAAGAAGCTAAAATTGGAATGGAGTTCAATTATTTTCAAGATTTGCAGAGTTATTACAAGAATTTTTCTAAGAAACATAGGTTTGGGGTGAAGACACAAATGAGTGAGAGGTCAAAAGATCAGAGTATCAGATATGTTACCCTTGGTTGTGTATGAGGAAAGAGGCCCGTGTTGGGGGTTCCAATGTTGCCAAGCCACACCTGATAGGAAAGACGAATTGTAAGGCAAAAGTTAATATCACGAGAGTCGACGAGAAGATAAGGTTAACAACCATCCATAATACACATAATCACGACCTCAGCCCACAGAAATCACGCTTCCTTTGATGTAACAGAGAAGTGAATGAGGCCATGAAAAGAGTCTTATACATAAATGACATAGGTGGTGTCCCAATGAATAAGAGCTATGGATCTATGGTCATTGGTGTGGATGGATACGAGAAACTTCCATTTACAAAAAAGGATTGCTGTAATTACATTGATAAGACGCGAATTCTACGACTTGGTGCAGGAAGTGTTGGAGCACTTCAAGATTACTTTTTGAAGATGCATTTCAAGAATGACCATTTTTTTTCCTTGATGGATTTAGACGATGAGGGGAGGTTGAAGAATATTTTTTGGTCAGATCCATGCAGTCGGGCAACCTACGAGTACTTTGATAATGTGGCCACATTCGATATCATCTACTTGACGAACAAGTATGGCATGCCCTTTGCACCATTTGTTGGTGTAAACCATCATGGGCAATCGATTCTTTTGGAAGCTGGATTGATTTCCAGTGAGAACACATAAACCTTTACATGATTATTTCGGACTTGGTTGAAGTGTATAAATGGTATAGCTCCAATGCTCTAATGCTCCAGTACTCAAACCGATGTGGTTACAAAATAATAGAATACATTCTTCGCAAAAAGTACATTTCTCTATTGGCTTGCAGAAGTACAATTGTCTATTAGCTTGTCCAGTAACGCTTATGCAGTTACTCTAACCAAGCACCAATATTTTTCTTTGACCAAACACCTAACGATTCACTTGACCAGTTTTCATAAGGAAATATGCTTGATAATAGTCATAGTTTGAACACAAAAAGTAACCACACCAAGATCATAACATAACTTAAGGGAACCAAATATAACATAAAAGAGTTCATGAACTAATACCAAATTATACACCTAACCAACTTGCAAGTCTGGTCGACATACACAAATTCAACCCAAAAAAACAAATTCAAGTGTCATCTTAGCATTGGACAACATACACAATTCTTGTTCAAACTAAAAAAAATTATAACAAAAAGTTCAATAATAAAAAACTATGATAACACTAGATTTTTTCTAGTTTCTTTGTACTTCTTTTCAAAAGTTTTATATTTTGCATCTTCAGCCATCACATGTTTTTGATTAGTCATTTTGTTCATTCTTTCAGTTAAATTCAATGTCATTTTGCAACATTTGTTTTGCATTATTTCAAAATCAATCCACTGAAAAAATTTTCATTATTTGTCCATCTTATAAGTGCGACCACAATTGAAAAACCATATGCTAAAACTAGTGACTTGGCTAGAAATCTTTAGCTTAATGGAATCCCATAGTGGCAAAGTGGTCTCTCCAACCCACCATCGTCCTGTGTTCTTGAAGTCCAAGATTGAGAACTAGCATCACTATCAGATTGCAGTTTCCCCAATAAAAAAAGCTCACGAAAAACACATAGGTAGCCAACTTAAGTCATGTATTGTATGACACAAGTGACTCTAATCAAAACATATATGCATGCTTTTGATAGAAAAAATTACTAATTATTAATTTAACTAAAGCGACATATATGCAAATCAATTCCACAAACGAGTAGCTACCTTATAAAATATTCAGAAATCAAGCATGACAATAAAAAATAATTACTAATTATGCTTTGTTATTTATTACCAAACTTGGCTATGAATCCAATCCCCATTTTATAAATGTAGAAGATAGATTATAATAGAAAAGGGGATGAAGACGATAGAACTAGGAGATGGAGATAAGGGAGAGAGACTACTTTGGGGGCTAGAACTTTGTTAATGTCTATTGTTGTTGAATATATGATACATGTACCCATTTATAGATAATTAAGGGTAGAATAACTATATTACATTTTACTAGTGATCTTACTGATTAGGGAAACTGATCCTTTTCTTTTATCCTCAAATTATGTTTTGTTATTTATTACCAAGCTTGGCTATGAATCGAATCCCCAATTTATAAATGCACAAGATAATTTGAGGATAAAAGAAGGTATATTAAATGTAAAAATACAATAAACCAATGATACTAATTGATTGATTTATTTGTATAATATATTACATATGCTAGAGAGAATACGTCATCATATATATTACTAAACATGCTTGTTAGAGAGATGAAAAAGTGCACTTAAATTCAATAACATCAATTTTATCATATTAGTATTTGTCACTTTCAAACTCAAACATATATTATATTGGAAGTGACTATATTTCTCACAATACACATGACATGAAAACTCTCTTTAAATCTTCAATTTTAATTTTTCTTGGTTTCTTTTGAATATTCTTACCACACCAGAACATGAATAAAGCCCTCTTAAACAATAATTCAAGGCCCTAAATATTAATATTCGTACTATATCAAAACATGAATTAAACCCTTTTAAATATTCTCACAAACATACTAAAAATACTCACAAAAATACTCACATAAATGCAATCAAGAATAAATATTAAAGATCTCAATTAAACTTAGCTATAAACCAATTCTAACAAGCACAAATAGAGTTTATAAAAAAAAAACAAGCACAAACAAAGACCAAATCAGATCAAATTTTACCATTTTTTGGGAGTCTATTCATTGCTTTTAGTGAAAAAAATTGAAGATAGACCTATAACAAAATACAAACAACTAGAAATTAGGTATTACAAAAAATTAGGGATTGAAAAAGTGAAATCTATGAAAAATAATCACATAATCTAGTTGTGAATGGTGTTGAGGGAAGGAGATGTTGGGATTTTCGGGTTAGGATTTTTTGAAAACACTCGTGAATGATGTCGAGGGAAGGAGATGTTAGGGTTTCTCTTTGAAGGTTGAAGATGGCAACGAGAACCGTTTTATCTCTTTATAAACTCTAACATCGAGACCTTCAATCTGAGGAAATTCTCTCTCTTCGCATATAGATTCAACAAATAGACCTTGGGTTTCCTTTTTTGCACACGGGACGACCGAATATGGCCGGAGTTTGGGTTAAGAAGCTGGTCGGAGCGAAATAACAGGTAGACAAATTGCATTCTCTATCTTTGCACGCGGATTCTTCAATGTTGGAAATGGAATTTCTCTCTCTTCCATCCCACATAGAATTTGGTTTTCAGCTTCTTCTTGTTTTTTTCTTTTTAATTAAATTGGCTGACGTCAGCCAACTCCTATCCTATTCCAAGATTTTGACTCCACCTAGAATGATTGATCCACCATACCAACCATCTCCCTATACCAGGTCTATCTCTTTCCACACTCCCCATAAAGTTTGGACATAAATGCTAAAACTCAAGGTAATGCTAATTAGCTTGATTTAGGCCCAGTTTGTTTTTATAGATGAGATGAGATGAGATTATATAAGATAAAAATTAAAAAAAATATATATTGTTGTAATATATTTTTTAATATTAATTTCATTTTAGAATTTGAAAATTGTGTTTTAAGATTAGAAAAAGTTGAATTATTTATTTTATATGAAAATTTAAGAAAATATAATGATAAGTTTGAAATAAGATAACGTGGTTTGTGAAAACAAACCAAGCCTTAATAATTTCAAAAACCCCAGGATAGAGTATCAAATCTCTAACCTCAACCATTTTTAGCAAAAGAAAAAATAATAAGAAAAATAAGTACTCATTTTGCAGCTATAAGTGACCAATTCTTTCGATCTTTTCTGCTTTGCTTAGTTTGAGTTTGGATAGTGAGTTAAAATAAGATAAATTGAGATAAAAGTTGAATAAAATATTGTTAAAATATTATATTTTAATATTATTATTTTGAGACTTAAAAAAATTGAATTATTTATTATATGTTAGGTAAAAATCTATAAATTTGTAATAATAAAATAAGATGAGATGAATTAAATAAGAGGTCCTCTCAATCCAAGTTTAGTCTAATTGGCTAGTTAAATATGCTCAATTTCTAGAGTTCTTGATTGAATTATCTTAAATATAATATTTTATTTTTCTTTTAGAAAAACTTAGTTCATATTAATATTAAATACCTCTATTCTATATATTATTTGTATGATATAATTTGATTTATACGATTTAAAATCTGAATTTAAATAATATAAATCATTAGAGACATGATTTGTAAAATTTTGACAAAATTAATTTATCAGATGGATACTTTCAATTTTTCAGACACAATTTAGTTCTAGTTTATTTTCATAAATTATCTCATCTCAATCTCATAATTATGCTTTTTTAAATTTCTATACAAAAGAAAATAAACGCTTCAACTTTTTTAAATCTCAAAATAAAATTAATATTAAAAAAATATATTACAATAATATTTTATTATTTTTTTAATTTTTAATTCATTTCATTTTATCTCATCTCTGAAAACAAATTAGGTCGAAAAATAATTATGATTTTTGTTATGAAACTAAAAAGAAATATTATTACAAGATATTTTATAAGAGGAAATATTTACAACTCTTATTACTTAAGAAATGAATTTCCTTTCTTCATTTCTCTCTTCTCTTTCTTTCTTTATCTTTTCTTTCGTTTCAACAACCAAATATTTTTCATTTTCATATTTTTAGATGTGATGTATATGTTCTAATTACACCTCCATAACGTACAAAAATGGGCCATCAACTTAAACTTGGAATATATATTGATTTTCATTCTTCATTTATTATTAGATATCTTGAGTCTCTTATAATAGATATGTTTAAAGCACATTTTGATGATTGTCAGTTTGACGTATTTATTTTTTTCCTTACTAGGTAACGAAAAATCGGTGCTTAAAGCACGAAAAGAAATTATTTGGGATAATAAAACTCTGTTTCAATTTGATCCTCCTACAAATGAATGTAAACTAGAACTTCAAAGAATTATTCATTTGTAAAGTATTTCAAATAAATTACTGGGTGTATTTACTGACACTAAAAGTGCGGTAAAATCACATATTCCTGCTGTTAATGCTCCAGCAATAATTATAGTCTCTGAGAGACAAATTGTTAAAATAGTAATAGATAAGTCTAAAACACGCCTAAAGTGTGGAAGCCCTATTAGTGGAAAAGATAAAATTCTCCAAAAAAGAAATATACAAAATGAATTTGGTATTTCTGAAGAACTTATACCCATACTACATGCTACAAGCATATTTGATGTTCCTGAAAAGGTTAAATCTTTTATTCTAAAATCTCCTGAAAAGTGATCTTCTGAAAAGATGTTTCATGAAATGTTTTTTTTTAAGTACCTAAAAATAATGAGATCTCAATACATTTCATGAGTACTGGAGAAATTATAGATAGAAATAAAACTATTGTCGACAACATATTTTCATATAAAATGACCATTAACATTACTAGAAATAATGAATAAAGTGTGCAAAAAATGGTCGAAAAATGTCAGTAGAAATGATTGGCCAAAATGGAAAGCAGTTATTGAAACTGAATTAAACTCGCTAGTAAAGCGAGAGGTATTTAGACATGTTGTCCCAACACCAAAGGGTGTAATGTCTATTGGATATAAGTGGATATTTGTACGAAAATGTAATGAGAAAAATGAAATTGTACGATACAAAACACGACTTGTCGCACAAGGTTTCTTGCAGAAACCTAGGATTGATTATAAGGAAACATATTCCCCTATTATGGATGTAATCACATTTAGATTTTTGATTAGTCTGGTTGTTACAAAAGAATTAGATATCCGGTTGATGGATGTGGTTACTACATATTTATATGGATTCTTAGACTATGACATATATATAAAAATCTCTTATGGATATAAAATACCTGAAACATCTACAAGTATGTATTCTATCAAATTTCAAAGATCTTTATATGGGTTAAAATAATTCAGACGCATATAGTATAATTGCCTAACGAATATCTGTTGAAAGAAAGATTTTAGAATAATCTTATATGTCCATGTTTTTTTATTAAGAAATCAAAATTTGGATTTGTCATTACGATTTATGTTGATGATTTAAATATTGTGGAAATTTCTGAAAAGATCACAAGAACTGTTATATATTTAAAGAATAAATTTGAAATGAAAGATCTTGGTAAAACTTTGTCTCGACCTGTAACTAGAGTACTTGCCAAATTGAATTTTTATTCATTAGTTTATGTATATAGAAAAAGTGCCGAAACACTTTTATTTGGACAAAGTCCATCCCCTGAATACTCCAATAATTGTTCGATCACTTGATGTGAAAAATTATCCATTCCCTCCTTATGAAGACGATGAAAAAATTCTTGGTTCTAAAGTACCATATCTCAATGCAATTGAAGTTTTGATGTATCTTACAAATTGTACTCAGTCTGATATTACATTCTCAATTAATATATTTACAAGACATAGTTCTGCACTAACTCGAAGGTATTGGAATGATATTAAACATGTCTTTTGTTACCTTCAAGGCACAGTTGATATGAAATTATTTAATCAACGTAGATCAAATCCAAAATTGATTGGGTACGCAAATGCAGGTTATCTTTCAGATTCACACAGAAATAGATTTCAAACTAGATATATATATTTACTTATGGAAATACTACCATATTATGGAGATCTGTCAAACAAATACTATTTGCTACGTTTTCAAATCACTCAGAGATCATTATAATTCATGAAACAAGCTGAGAGTGTATTTGATTAAGATTAGTAATTCAACATATCCAAGAAAAGTGTAGTCTTCCCATAATCAATGATAGCTCAACAATTTATATGAAGATAATACTACTTGTATAATTTAAATCAGAGGAAGATATATCAAATGTGATAAAACCAAATATGTTTCACCTAAATTCTTTTATACTCACGAACTTCAAGAGAAATGTGAAATTGATATCAAGCAGATACGATCAAGTGATAATCTGGCAAATTTAAGAAAATTGTGTAGAATATTAGAATGTGAAAATTTAAAAATCTATTGTCATACACTTTTCAGGGAAGTAAACGTCTTGGGGACTTATGCTAATTGTACTCCTTTTCTTTTGCTAAGGTTTTATCTCATTGGATTTTCTTTTGCAAGATTTTAATGAGGTAATCCCAAAAATAATTGGCGGTACACATTAATATTGTATTCTTTTTTCTTCATCATTGATTTATTTTCTCATTAAATTTTTCCTTGATAAGGTTTTAACGAAATAGATTCTTTATGGGTAGTCATTTAAGGAGGAGTATTGTAAAAGTAATAATGATGGGGTAATGAATGACCTCCCACATGCACCCTCTTCCTTTTTCTTCTCTCCTCTCTCCGCATTTCGCTCAATGCTGTCCCCCATGTATTATTAAAAGACCTCCACCCAGTGCTAATTTTTCCTATATATATGAGAGATTTTCAGATCAGTTTGTAATATAAACAAAAGAAAAGAAAAAGAAAGAAAGCGAAGAGAGAAGGGAAGAGAAAAAAAGTTTATTTTTTTAAAAATATAAGTTATAAATATTTTCACTTATAAAATCTCTTATAATAATATTTTCTTTTTAGTTTTATAATAATTTTCAGATTTAACATAAAATTTTCGTACAAAAAAAGGGAGAGAGATGTGATTGATCCAGCTTTGCGACCACATAGAAATACCGATTTATTCCTAAGTAAAATACTATTTATCCCATCCCAAATCGTCCCGGTTTCATTCCCGCTTTTATTTTTATTTTTATTTTTATTTTTAAATAAATGTTTTTAATTAATGTTGTGATTTTTTTATATTTTTAAAAAATATATAATTTTACATGATTTTTTTAATATCTTAAAATATTTTTTAAAAATATAAAAAAATTATAATATTATTTAAAATATTTATATAAAAATTATGTAAAAAAATAAAAAAACAAATAAAAAAATAAAAGCGAGAATGGCATCGGGACGGTTTGGAGCGGGATATCTAGCATTCCCCTTATTCCTAATTGCCCGTCAATTTCTCAAAATACCAAAACTTACCCTAAACTCGTACATCCCAGTCGGCTCTGGTACAATCGCTGCTCCAACAGCCAACAGCCAACAGCCAACAGCCAACAATGGCGTCTCTAACAGCCACCGGATTGCCTAAAACCCCAACGTCTTCCCCCCAAAACCCATTTAAAACCCGTCAATACCCACAATTCATATCTCTGAAAGAAGCCCAACGAGCCTCTCAGAGGAGGCTCTTTTACAAAATTGCCATAAGGGCCTCGAATCCAAGTGCTCCCGCTGGCTCTTCGCCGGGACTGTACTCTGCCCAGAAATTCGATCTCACCGCTCGAAACGTGGACTCAGTTCTCGAGGACGTGCGGCCCTATCTCATCGCCGATGGTGGAAACGTCGACGTTGTGTCTGTCGAAGATGGCATCGTATCTCTCAAACTTCAAGGTGCTTCGCCTCTTCTTGTTTTTTCTTTTGCATATATTTTGATTTTATAATTTGGAGAAAAAATTAAAAAAATGTGGTGTATAGGAGTTTGGAAGGTTGTGTAATATCACGTTATAATTGTTGAGGAATAAATTTTATATTGTCTGTTAATCAGATTTTAGGCAGGCTTATAAGTAATGTACAAATCTCTCTTATTAGACCAGTTTTATGAGATGAATTAGGCTATAGAGTCTCTCACAGGACGAATGTGGACCTACACTTTTTATCCGGTGATAAGGACCAAAAAAATTACTAGCCTGCATGTGAGGGAGGGTGTTGAGGAATAAATCTCACATTATCTGTGAACAAGGTTTTGGACATGCTTATAAGCAATGTGCAAACCTCTTTCATTGGATCAATTTTATGAGATGCGTTAGGCCCATAAATTTTTACAATAATTTGATATGCTGTTTCTATTGATTGTCTTCGTCTTGAATGACATAGTTTTGTTCATTTTGATTTTTGAGGAGCGAGTGTTTTTATTTCGTTCTGGTGAAGCTTGTCCAAGAACTTCGATGGAGTTATTCTAGAATAACATTTTTTCCTGTTCAAAAGATGGACTCGGAATGAATTAGTTTGACCAAGGTTAAGACCCTTATGAAAGATCACTAGCAGCAGTTTTGTCTCCATTTTTCATGACTTCATCGTTTGTCAGTTTGATTCATTTCGTGTCATAAAAGTCCGAGTCAAATAGAAATGAACAAGTTATGAGCGAGAGGAAGCATCACCACAGGCTTGTGATTTTGGTTAGCTCAATGTGGTTGTAATAGATGCAGCGGGTCATTGGTACTCCTACTCAACTAAACAGAGTAGTCATGATTGGGTTTATTATCTATAGGCAATACGCTTTAAGAATTTGGGTCTGTGGTTTATTTCTTTAGTCAATCATTTTGACATGAAATATGTTATTCCCAAGCTGCTAGTTTGCTCAAAGATCAGATCGTCCACACGCGTCTCTTTAGAGGATCAATAAGTGTTTAGCCTTTTGAGAAAAATATATCTTCTTTCTTTAATAATCAGGATAGCATTTACAAATGGCATCACCAGTTTTGGGAGTTGGTTCCTGGACGTACACGAACTGCATTTTTGGCACGGTAGATATCATCTAACTCTGATAGACTCATGCGAGGCATTTAGAAAGACGGGATAACTCTACAGCACTTGAATTGTGAAGTTTTCTGGCTGGAAAATATATGAGAAGAAAATATATAGTTCTTTTATTTTTTGTATCACAGACCAATAATTGTATTAAACCAATGTGACTTTCGTGGCATTGAATTAATGTGCAGGAGCATGTGGGAGCTGTCCTAGTTCAACAACTACCATGAAGATGGGGATCGAACGGGTACTAAAGGAAAAGTTTGGAGACGAAGTGAAGGACATTCGGCAAGTATATGATGAGGAAGTTGGGGGAACAACTGTTGAGGTAACTTACATACCTACATTACCTGCTAAGGAATAAAAGACTTGAGTTGAATTCCATCGATGATGACATTTCTAGATCTGAAACTGCAGGCGGTAAATAGTCATCTTGATGTATTGAGACCAGCCATTAAGAACTATGGTGGCAGCGTGGAAGTATTGTCTGTTGAAGGAGGGGATTGCCTCGTAAAGTATGTGGGGCCTGAATCCATTGGAACAGGAATTAAAGCAGCAATTAAAGAGAAGTTCCCGGATGTTGTGAATGTTGTGTTCACTGGCTAGGTTGTTCACAACCTTAGAAGCTCAGCCAATTAGTTAGTACTTATATGTTCTGGCATTTACCTCTGGGTCCAGGATCACTTTGTTAGACATGGTTAAGCTGCAATCTCTGAAGTTAACTGTTCCAGGAATTGCATCACATATGATCACATTCAGTGCATGCAATGAAATGAATGTTGGTGTCTTGTATCTTATATTGTATGTCACAACATAATTACAGGCTTACAGTGCATATTTCAAGATTCCTTTCTTCATAGACGAGATTTGTCGTATTTAAAAGACTATGAATAAATGTTGTTGTGAATTCCCTCCCCTTCTAGCCTTCGAACTGGATTATTGTCCCAATTGGTGCTTTTTGGGTTTGTAGATGTCTGTAAAATTTACAGAGAAATATTGTTTGTAAATATTTTTGCTCCATATTGTGCAACTTGGAAAGCTCTAATTTATAGTCGACCGTTAGAAAGATTTAAGGCCCCGTTTGTTTGTCTCAATCCAAACGGGGCCTAAATCTTTTTCTTTTAATTAGTTATAACTCCCCACATAATAAAACCATACCAATTTCTTTTTTAAGTAGGTTCATTTTGGTAGATGCTAGATGGTAGATCGATTCAATTTTGTTATAAACTAGACATTAATCACATCAAAAGCGCAAGTCACGGGGATGTCCTTACAAAACATGTTTCTATGGGCAGACTCAAACTTGTCGGCATCAGCAGTAATACTTGATTTCAACCAGCAAGATAAATTGATGAAAAAAAATATTGTGCGTACTTTGGTACTGATATGATCTTTTTAATGATTCATTAGAGATTGGATCATTATAAAAAGGCTTGATTAAACTTCCAATTTAAACTTCCAAACAAACCATAGGGGACCATTTTTATATCTGATCCTATTATTTTTGGTTTCAAGTGTCCAAAAATCCAACAAACTTTGCTTAGAAAAGTTTTTACATGATAGCAACGCCGCCTTTTGAGTTGTATTGTTAATCTGGAATCGGCTTCTAAGCTTTTAAACAAGTTCGAGAGGGGGGGATAGAGGACAGACTGAACATTCACAACGGCAATAAGGTTGAAAAAGGCGCTCAGCAACTCCATTTACCCAAATGTTAGTGAGAACAAGACCATTTAACGTCAACATGAATAGTTTGTAAGAGGGGCTGAAAAATCCAAATTAATATTTTATTCATTTTTTAACTTTCATCTCATTTTATCTTATTTCAAAAAACAGAGTCATTTAGTGTTTATGACTTTTCCGAGCTTTTGTTCTCTTTTGAACAAAACTTACAAGAAAGTGCACTTAGTTAATGAATGCCAGTGGGCATCGACATGTTGAAGAAACTTGAAAGTACACATAGTCTTGACAGCAAAATTAACAGAAGGAGCTCTTTCCGTGACTGACAAAGGGTAACAGTAAATACATGTTCTAAGTGGTAAAGATAAAGAAGCTTAGAAATCTCTTTGAAGATTTATTTAAATTGACAGGGAAGGGAACACTGTTATATCACATGGGAATCATGGGATAGACACTTCTTTTTATGTACAAAATCTCACCATCCACAAAGATCTCTTGTTTCTCCAACTTGCTAAAAGCATTGTGGTATAAACTAAAATTTTCACTATAAGGACAAGTTGGTCATGCGTTTTGTGCTTCAAATTCTGCTTCTCAACAAAATTCCTCCGATGCCTACAGAAAGGCTTCTGCAACCAAAGCTTCCTTCAGCCCAAATTCTGTACCCTACAATAAACCTTTCACATGTAGAAATTCTACATTCTACTTTGTGGAAAGTTCATTTGCTTCTTCACTTATAGATCTGTTGCCTTCATTTTTCTACGCCTTTTAGACTAAGCTGGCGATCATGGAGCTTCTGATCCAGGGGGCCTTGAAGGTACAATTTCAAAGAAAGATTAAACTACAATAAGCAAAAGAGTTGGGGACGAAAACAAAAATCATTGGACGATTTTCTTTTTTATAAGTAAAAAATCATTGGACGATATGAAGCTGACAAATGTGTACCTTCCATTTCTGGTCCCGTTTGCCAACCTGTTCCCCTGAAATTGCAATTAAACACATAATAAATATTACTATAACACTCACTTATCACAATATGGAAACAAAAAACCATGCCGCTGAGCATTTATACATAATGCAAAGTCAGATGGAAATGTCTAACATTACCCGTAAAACTCATGTCTGGAACAAATGGCCGATCCTGGTGTGAACACTGTTAGCATTCTAGAATCACAAGCTCGAGATACAGAAACCAACCAAAACGAGAAAGGAAGAAAAAAACAGATTACTACCTTAGGTGTGCCAGGTGTATCAGCGTACAAACCATCATGAAAAGATGAACCTTCTGCCTCCATATATTGCAACTGAAAATTGAACATTCAAGTGATTAAATCCCAGGAACCCAACAATTGGGGAGAAACAAACACTTTTTTTATAGGTAGGGGAGAAGTAAGCACTTCCATATTATCATACTTTTATTTCCGCACCAACGCTTCAATGGTAAATTACTAAACATTATTCATACCATCCAAAGTAGTTCCATATTCCATCCACTAGTCACTTTAATGTAATAGACCACTTATGAGAAAATAAGTGCAACAACCCGGGTTAATGGCAAATTAAATGTAATCTGGGTAAACATTTTATTGGACTTAATTTTTTTTTTTTGAAAAGTAGTTTACTTAGAAAATATAATCTGGGTAAACATGTCTCCTCTTTCATCCATAGAAGTGGATGTCACCAGCTACTAAAAATAGACATAGTAGCACATCTAATTCAATGCTTTACCCTTGCAACCATCCGTGTCTCTATTATTCTTTTTGCTTCTGCAAGAACCTGGGGAAAGGCGCAGCGAACAACCAACAAACAAGTTATTAAACAATTCTATCTCAGAACTGCAAATAGGAGATTTAGAAATTCATATAAAGGTTTAGACCTCAGTATCTTTCGCTCTTGCTGTTTAGTTTGAGAGAGGACCATAGATAATGCTCGCTTGCGTTCTGTCTCTTGCAAAACATTGTAAGGTACCTATATCAAGGAGGAATCCAATAATGCTCTGATATAACAGACCTTTTAAGTAACAATATAAGTCAAGAAAAGGGAATAAAAACTTTAGATCGACATATAAACCCCAGTTAGATTTTTGTGCATATATTGCAGTAATAACGTTATCACACCTTAACAAGAGGGTGGCCAGAAATGTCACCAGGAGATGGAGCTCTAGCATTCAATATAGCTTGAGCCACTGCACACAGAGAATTCCTTAATCATCAAGAAAAAAGGCAAGAATGTGCTGAAAGAAACCAGATGTATAAATAGATGACTCAAGTATAAATTAGAAACATTAAATCAGCAGCACCAAATTTAAACAAATAGGGCTCAGTACCACTGTAATAACGATCTTTCAATTCTTCTACAGACCGAGATGATGGTAACCTGTCAGCTATCACAATAAATCGGAGGTCAAACCGTTGGCACAACTCAAACAACTCATCTGTCTCCTCCTTGGTCCACACCTGACAAAGATGAAATATGACATGAGAATTTAGGTACTAGATCCAAAACATGATGCTGCTATAAATCCTATGATGCAGAAAATATGTATTGATACCTAGCCACAACTCAATAAGAGGCACAAACTAGATGAGAATTCGAACAAAAATATTCAAAAAGTTAGGTTGGAATCATTAAATCAAAATAGATTATATCTGACAGATACTGAAGTTAAAACACTGCAAATTCAGCACAGTGCTGGGAATGAAGTGTAACAGATGTATAAAGTTTTAAAGCAACAGCATGACATTCACAATGAAGGCTTAAATTATAATGTTTTGATTTATATACCTGTTTTTCTTCCTAATGAAGAGAATCTTGCAATTGAGTAGAGATTTTGTTTTTTGTTTTTTGATAAGTAGGAGTCTTTATTGATCGAATGAAACTAGGCACTGTCCATGTACATAGGGAGTATACAAGAGAGTGGAGAAAATAAAATTAACAGATGAGATTTTAAATTGATACATACAGGATCAGTCAAGTACTTCTCATACTCCTCATCCGTGTATTTGACAATGTCAACATACTGCACAACATCACATAAACTAAAAAATCAGTTATATGAAAAGAATAGGTTTAATGGAGCATGTTTAGAAGAAAAACCAACAAACCAAAAAAATAAAAGAAGAAAGAAGAAAGATGAAGTAGAGTACATGTCCTTTAAAACCATTGCACAAAGATGAAAACAGATGTGAATATACCTTGTTGTACTTGGCAAAGGAATAGTCACCTGTTGGTGGAATACCATTTACAACTCTGACCTGCAATGAAAAACAGAAGTTAAAACAACTTTAATGATCCCTGAATAACAATGCACTAATGTTCAGTAGAGAGACAAATGATTCTGACATGCGATAACCTACCCAGTGATAAAGCTGCAAATCATCCTTTCGAGCAGAATTAGTAAAAGGAAGCCACTGCCAAGTGATCTGGAGCCAGAATCTCAAATTAGTTAGAGCCCACATCCCAAAAAATAAATGGACAAACATAAAGTCATAGGCACGTACATGTTATAACAAAATATAAAATAATAGCACAGAACCTACATGCAATTATTTTTGGGTAGGTATAGAAACTACTGGCAATTGAGTGGGAAAGATGGCAAAGCCATAACAATTGAGAAATATTCTTGTTTATTTTTTTTATAAGTATCCTTGTATATTTTTTATAAGAATATTCCTGTATATCTATCTCCACTTAGTATAGAACCAATAGGCAACTTTGAACTTCTCTTCTTCCACATATTTCCCAATTTAAAATATAATACAGCACTGACTTAGTTATGCATAAAAACCAAACAAACAAGATACGCAAAAATTCATTCAATCCGAGTGACAACCAACAACTGGAAATCGAAACTGTGATAACCCTAGTTTTCATATCATCTCTGTTGAAGCCATGAATATTGGCCAACAGGCTTGGGCAGGAGAAAGAATCATTATTGGCCCACTAGTACAAGTTGGGCTTCGTTTGTGACTCCTGGCAAGCCTCCAGTGCGGCTGTACGCATGTAGATAGCAGATAAATAAATAAAAATAGACGCAATATTTACGTGGTTCGTCGTAAAGCTTATGTCCACGAGGGTTTGAGAAAGGAGAATTTACTATAATTAAGTGTTTTTACAATCTCTCATGGATCTTTGTATAGGAAAAATATACATAAATCTACTGGTTTTAGCTCTTGAGTCCCTATGAGAAGACTGAAGAAGATGATGTCAGTTTGGGACGAAGAAGATGCGTCCAAAAGAGAGTCCGTATGTCATCTGTTGGAGGTCTTTGTATAGACCCTGGGTAGCGTGTGTCAATCAGTTTGCTTCTCTTTATTCCTTGTCACCCATGTGCTTTGGGCCTCTTATGTTCCCTCTTACTCTTGTCCTCTAGTGCACTACATAATAGGCCTGGGCTCTACTTGGCAGATTTCCCCCTCACAGAACCCCACAAATTCTTAGCAAAAGCACTTTGGTGAGAATAATCATGAAGTGCTTCATTTTGACATTTCTTCTTCTCTATTGCTTTTGTTTACCCCACGAATTCTTACCACCAAGAAGGTGGTGGGAATTCATTATTGATATCCTATCTCTGGATTCCGAGAAGACGGAAGTTTATCTCTCGAGCCTAAGATAAGAAGGACATAAAAACATGCAACAAATATTTCATCAAGAGAATGCCGAAATGCGCTGATATCCCAAAAATTTCAATGGAGTAGAGTGCAAGTGGCCATTGGTTGGCAAATCGACATGCGAGGGTGATCAACCCCATGATTCGCAAGCGATCACTGGGCAACAAATCGGATTTGCAAGCGGCAACTGGTAGGCGAATCGGAGTATGACGAGAGCACGGAGCTCATGCTGCCGTTGGAGATGGCGCGATTCGCAGGCAACCAGTGGCGGGCAAATACCACGTATGATGAGAGTGCAGAGTTCGTGTCGTCACTAGGGATGGCGCGATTCACAAATGTCCAATGGCAAACAAATCGGGGTATGAGGGCACTTGACCCCACGATTCACAAGCAACCAGTAGTGGGAGAATAGGGTGCAAGGGTTTACGAGCAGGCTTGGACCTGAGACTCGACCCCACAATTCGCAAGAGTCCAGTGGCATGCGGATAGGCCCAATCGCGTATGATGAGAGCTCGGAGATCATACCATCGCAAGAGGTGTGCTGCTGCTTTGCGTTGCCAAAAAAAAAAAAAAAAACAATTTCGTTAGCAAAAAAATGACTTCACATGCCGTTAAGTCCGGGTGCTGAGTTTGGGTTCGCATGTGCATAGTTGGATTATAAAATTCGTCAAAATCGATTCCGTTGTATTGCTGAGTTTTGAGTTCCTGTGATCTAAGGTGGTGAGTGACCTATCCAAGCAAACAAAAGGGAAAATAGGCGAGTCCCGAATGGGAGACTTGCTTTATGTAAGCCTATGAGTGTTTCCGAGCGGATAAGGAGAGTTGTGGGCGAGTTGTCCCAAGCTGGGGATAGACGAGGGGTGTGTGAGTGGAGGTGAGCTATGTGAGCTGTGGGTGATCTTTGGGTGTGCCCGTGTTGTCATGGGCGTGTGGTCGTGAGAGAGGTGGCAGTTTCGCTTGAGGCGAGTGAACCCAGCAACCACGGGTCCTAGTCGGCGGGGGGTGGACTCGTCGGGGACAGAGGATGCTGGCGGCCCCAACGATGGCCGCTAGCAGCCCATCTGTGCAGTTGAGGGGTTGGGCATGGTGTTTTTGCAGCTTGGGAGGCAAGAATGTGACGGGAGTATTCCAGGCGGGAGGAGCAGCTGGCGCCACTCCCATTGAGGGACAGACGGTGCCAGCGACCTTGATGGAGGGGCATCGGCGTTGGTCCTCTTCTCCTCCGGCGCGTTAGTCCAGTTTGCTCAACTGTAGGAGGGGTGGCGTGCTTCTAGAGCACTGTTCACGGCCCCTCGGTAGGCCTTGGTCTCCGACGGAATAGAAGCCGCAAGCGATCCAAGAGGTGACTGCCGACAGCTGTTTGGAGGCTGGGCCACAAGTCACTAGCCTTAGTCCCATGGGTGCACAGCGTGCACCGTGCATGCATGCACATGATACTGTGCATGCACATCCACTGTTCACGCACAGTGGAACTGCACGTTCATGCTTGGCAGGTCCTATTCTTGCAATAAAAATGCTAGGAGTGCTCAGTGTGTTCACTCGGGAGCTTAAGTGTCCGTGAGAGAATATAATATTATTCTGTATGAAAAAGAGCGAGCAGAGTGGCAAGTCTCTCTTCTAGGTGAGATATATTCTCGCCTCCGCCTGATATTATATAGAAATAACAAAATTAAAAATACTTATTTGGGACACTATTTGCATGTTTGGTAAGTCGCTCAGCGTCCTAGAAAATCATCATTTTCCTACCTCCGGCTTAGAACGTGTTCAAATCCCACAGATGATGCTACTCTGCTTTTAGCTCTCGAGTCTCTCTGAGAAGGCTGAAGAAGATGATGCCAGTTCGGGATGAAGAAGATGCATCCAAAAAAGAGTCCATAGGTCATCATCTGTTGGAGGTCCTTTTATATACCCTAGACAGCGTGTGTCAATTAGTTTGCTTCTCTTTATTCCCTGTCGCCCCATGTGCTTTGGTCCTCTCATGTCCCCTCTTACTCTTATCCTCTAATGCACTAAATAATAAGTCTGGGCTCTACTTGGCAAATTCTCTATCGCCCCATGTGCTCTGGTCTTCTCAAGCCATCTCCCGCGACGGTACAAGCTCCGTGCTTTCGTCATACACGGTCGAGCCATCTCCCACAACGGTATGAGCTCCACGCTCTCGTCACACACATGAGACACTAGCGAATCGCGAGGTCGAGTCTAGAACTCTCGCCTGCACCTAAACCCTCACACACCGATTCGTCATGGGGTCGAGGTTCCAAGACTAGGGCCCTAGCCGAGCATGCTTCTAAATCATCTCTATATCTCCATCAGAAGAACGATAGCGAATCGCGGGATTGAGTCCTGAGCTCTCGTCTACACCTAAACCCTCACACACTGATTCGTCCATCTCCATCCGCAAAACGTGAATCCCGTGGTCGAGTTTAGGGCACTTGCTCTCTCGTAAACCCTCGCAAGCCGATTCTCCCACTAGGATGCCAACGAATTGCAAGGTTGAGTCAAGGGCTCTTGCCCACTCGTAAACCCTCGCACACCGATTCGTTCGCCAGCACATCTCTGTCGCCAACTCTAAGCGCCATCGAATCGCCATCATGAGTTTTTGAGATATTGGCGTATAACAACGCTTTACTGACAATCGTTTGTTGCATGTGTTTGTTACCTCAAGCCTAGGAAATGAACCACCACCTCCTCAGAGTTCGAGGTACCATATGCATGAAAAGAAGACAACGATAGAAATAAAACCAAAAACCACCCAATGTAGTCTAGTCCATCTCCCGCCACGATCGCGCTTCGCTTTCCCATGCTTGTTGTCGAGTCCATCTCCCATCACGCTCGTGCTTCGCTTTTCCACGCTTGCAGTAGAGTCCATCTCCCACCACGATCGCGCTTCGTTTTCCCATGCATGCAGTAGAGTCTATCTCCCACCACGATCACGCTTCACTTTTCCATGCTTGCGGTCGAGTCCATCTCCTACCACACCCGTACTTTGCTTTCCCATACTTGAGGTCGAGTCTCTCGCCACGCTCGTGCTTCCCTTTCCCACGCTTGCGGTTGAGTCCATCTCCTGCCTTAACTAAGTCCCGTGTTTACACTCAATGCAATCAAAAGTTTTGGAATATCAGCACATTACGATATTCTCATGATAAAATACTTGTTGTATATCTTTCTTATCTCAGGCCTGGAAAATGAATTGCCATCTTCTCCGAATCCAGAGATGGAATGTCAACAGTGAATTCCCACCACTTTCTTGGTGATAGGAATTCACGGGGTAAACAAAAGCAAGAAAGAAGAAATGTCAAAAGGAAGTAATTCATGAAAATTCTCACAAAAATACCTTTACTAAGAATTTGCAAGGTACTGTGAAGAGGAAGAAAAGTCAACAGCCCAAACTTAATATTGATTACACTTGGGGACAAAAGGGGCATGATAGGACCAAAGCACATGGGGGTCAAGTAAGAGGGCTGGCAAGTGTAGGGGCATGTGTAGGTGCATGAACATCCGAACAAAAAGAAAGGAAGATAGGCCAACTGACACACGCAAGGCAAAGACTCCTATATAAAGGCCTTAGACAAATGGGTATGGGGGGCTCTCTCGCTCAGACCAACTCACGGTCTCCTTTCCAGTATCATTTTCTTCATCTTCTTAGAGAGATTCGAGAACTAAAACCAATAGATTTATGTATAATTTTCCTGTACAGAGATCCACGAGAGACTGTAAAAATACTTATAATAGTAGATTCCTTTTCCCCAAATCCCCGTGGACGTAGGTCTTACGCCAAACCACGTAAATATTGCGTCTATCTCTATTTATTTATTTGTTATCCACGTATATACAACCACACCAGAGTCTCGCTGGGAGCCACAAATGATACTGAACGAAGCCCAACTCGTACCAGTGGGCTGGGCATAATTCTTTCTCCTGCCCTGGCCTGTGGCCGATTTTTATGACTTCAACAATCTCCATGAGTCACTCTAGCAACCCTCAACTCTTGTCAAAGTTTAACAGTAATAACAACAAAAGTAGAATATCCAAATTCCAGTATCAAAAGATTAGCCATTCAACAATGTGGCACATAAAAACCCAACTCCTATTAAGAAAGAAATCAACTTCAAGAAAAAAACGATTCAAGCTCATTCCCAACACAGTCTGTCCTACATACTTAAAACCTCCATAAAAATATTTAAGAAATTGAAGAAATGCGAGCAAATTAAAGACCTTCTCGTCCGGCGGAGGCCGTTTCTTCAGTTTAGACGCATCTGTCGCTGGCATAAGGGGCGCCAAACCACCCGTGAGCGCATACACCTGAAACCCCGAAAGAAATTTAGCTACATTCACAAGCATTTCAAGAACAGAAATAAAATTCACACA
Source organism: Platycarya strobilacea (assembly GCA_036898215.1). Taxonomy (NCBI): domain Eukaryota; kingdom Viridiplantae; phylum Streptophyta; class Magnoliopsida; order Fagales; family Juglandaceae; genus Platycarya; species Platycarya strobilacea. The sequence goes on along the minus strand of CM072555.1, from coordinate 18,115,950 downwards.
TACATTTGCACAAATATACATATACCTCGCGTGAAATGCCATCGGGTTTTCTCTGAGAGTCCTTTTGCGGTCTGGGTTTTCTCTCTTGGGGCACTGAGTTCTTGGGTAAGCCCAGAATGTCCTTGGCATCCATTTGTGAAGAAAATCCCCAAAAACTTTAGGGTTACGTTTGACATTCAGGAAAAGTTTTTAATTCGCAGAAAATTCGATCTCAAAGCACATCAAGAGCAAGAACTACGTTTTCATCTTATTTCGGGAGTCTTTTCTTTCTGATCCAAAAGACTTGGATTGGGAGATTAGGGTTTAGGCTCCAATCAATTAGAGCTTGTGTAAAACGAGCGAAAGCTTGGAGTTGGAGCAGGGAGATGAACTGGAACAGGGGCTTGCTTAGATCACGTGCGGATGACTAACCGCGAGTTTTATTTGACGCATAGTAAAATGTGTACACATAAACGGCGTCGTTAGAAGGTGCCGTCGTTGATTCGCAGATATGTACTGGGCCTGGACCCTATTTGTGTCGGGTTCACACGGAATGCAGTCCAAATGTTTTTGTCCTTTTCGGGCGCTAGGGACCGGTCCGCCTATTAAGCCCCAAAGAGCAGCCCATTTATTTCAGTCAATTACAATGCAACACGCATGTAACTTCATCAAAATTAGAAAGAAAGCTTCCACACCCAATCTAAGTAACTTGCTGAGAAGGGATGAAGAGCATGCTTTCACGCGCAAGAAACTTTCGCTGCAAGCTTGGGGATCTTAGTAACATGTACGTGATCTTTTTTTAACTATACTTAATATAATTTATATATATAATCTTTAAATATAATTTATAAATATAATATCATTTAAGAGTTATAATATAAATAATCAATAGTTATAAATATAATTTAACTATAGTTAATAGCTATAAATATAATTTAATTATAATAGTAACATATAGTAATATAATATAGTAAGTATTATATAATATTAATTAATGCTAATGTATATATTAGTACTATATACTATAATAAATATTAATAATTAATTTAATTATACTAGTACTATTTAGTAATGTAGGAATTTTTTTTCATATTTCAAGAGTCAGACCATATCAATCTCCTTTAAGGATTGTAGTCTCTTTTAAAAAATTGTAATCGCTTTTAAGGTACTGGAGAGTCACATTTCAATGTTTACTTGACTTGTTTTCAAGTTCAATTATTATGCTCTATACGAATGCCAACAGATTTATAATCACTATAATACTAATATAATATAGTATATATACTAGTACTATATATTATAGTAAACATTAATCATTATTGTAATCAGAATAGTACTATATAGTAATATTATATAGTATTAATTAATACTAATGAATATACTAGTACTATACAATATAGTAAACATTAATTATAAATTTAATTATAATAGTATAATATAGTAAGTATTATATAGTTATTAATTAATACTAATATATATACTAGTAATATATATATACTATAGTTAATAGCTACACCTTAATTTACTTATAGTAGTACTATATAATAATATTATATAGTACTATATAATACTATATGGTATACTGGTACCATATAGCGCTAATGTTATAGCAATATAATATACTTCATAGCTATATATTAATTTAATTATATAGTTCTATATTAATATTAATTATTACTAATATATATACTAGTATGATATACTATAGTAAACATTAATTATTAATTTAATTTATAGTACTAATAGTACTATATACTATAGTTAAAGTACTAATATAATTAATACCATTATAATTAATACTATATAGTACTAGTTAGTAGTAATAGATATACTACCACTATATACTATATACCATATACTATAGTTAATAGCTAAATACTATATACTAATAGCTAGTAGTAATATATATACTACCACTATTTACTATATACTATATACTATATACTATAGTTAATAGCTATAAATATAATTTAACTATAATAGTATTATATATTAATGTACTAATATAATACTATATACTAATATAATTAACTTAACTATATAGTAATAGCTATAAATATAATATAGTACTATATATTAATATACTTAACTATATAGTAATATATATAATAGTACTATATATTAATATAATTAACTTAACTATATAGTAATATATATATAGAGCTCAAGGGAGCCGAATATGCACATGCCACATAATCTTAGATTTTTTTTTCTCTCAAGTGATAAGATTATGTAAATCTAAGAACATGGTATCTCTCTTAGGTGGTACAAGATGAGCTCCTAGATGAGTTTTTTGCCAACCAAGCCTATGTTTAGATCAAATGATTAAACTTGAACCAAGATGGACGCTTGGCCACGACAAGGAGTCCATGTGTCTCCAAGCAAACTTGTTACCCCTTAGCACATATATAGTTGACCACTCCAAGGGGCAAAACTTTCTCACTATTTTCCCCACTCAAAACTCAAGGAAATCCTAGCATTGAAAACCTTAAACCCTTGCTTAATTCATCAATTCCTCCCAAAACCTTCAACAAGGGCATTTTGGATACAATGAGAAGAAAATTGCCAAAGCCAAGTCCATTTGCAAGTGAAAAGTTTTGGAGAAATTGTAAGTGCATCTTTAACTTAATCTTAGAATTTAATTGTGTATATAAAGTTAATATGTTATTGGTTGTTCCCCTTGGGTAAATACTATAATGACTTAATGATTGAATTCATGTATGTTATGATAAGTTGTTCTATGAAAAAATAAGGAAATATATGGAGGAAACTTTTAGTTAAGCAAGGGTTTATTCTATGGAATTATGGATGAGGTTTAGAGGGTTGATATGAGGAACTTGTTTTACAAAAGAGTGAAATTTTGGGACTTGCAAGGAAGGTTTAGGCCCTAGTGAATTTTATGGTGTTATTGTTTAAGTCAAGGATATGAGACTTAAATTAAGTGATTGAGGGAGATTTATTGGATTCTTCCTCTTGAAAAATAATAGAGGAAATAAGATTTATCTAGTGGAAGAATAATTACCTTGAACAAAGAAGAAATTGAAGAAAGAAGGTTATTTATGTTAATAAGGGTTTCGGTTATGGGTGCTTTACCTAGTTTCTAAATTTTCAAACTATGATATTAATAAAGAAAGTTGATTCCAAGAAGATGAGGAGAAATTTGGAAGTTTTTATATGGTTCTATATATATATATATAAGGTTGCATGATTTTTGTTAATTGATAAAGAAAGAATTAAAGAAAAATAAGCTATGGGATTAAAGGTGGTTCGGCTATGGCCTAATTAGTCTATTTATCATATTTTTATGACATGTTAAGAAGAAAATGAATTGATTTTAAGGAAAGGAAGAAAAGAATTTGAAGTTAATGTGTATTATAGAACTTGGTCCTACACCTATTAGGGTTAAAGCTATATGTTTTCTTTTAAGAAAACATGTTTATGTTTTAAGTGTGAATGTGTGTTTTTATATGCATGATCTATATTGATGAAGCATGTTTATATGCTGTGTGCCTTTTTGAATACATGTACTATGAATGAAAGGTCTAGTGGTTCATGCATATTTATGTTACATCACAAGATTTCATGTTTTAAGTTATGAACCATGCACAAGTAAAGTCAAGTGGGCATGCATGATCCTTTCATGGTACAAACCACATGTTTTAAGACCCCATGATTTTCACAAGAAAATAAGAACAAGACAAGAATGAGAAAATTTAAAAAGTCACATCATGACGGGGAAGGCAATATGTAACTTTCGTATGACTAACGTGCCGACGAAAAAGTCGATACGTATCTCCTGACGAATGATAAGAAGTCCTATCATGATAGGAAAGGTCATATGTAACTCTCGTGTGACTGACATGGCTGGTGGTGAAGGCGATATGTAATTGTTGCCATAATAAATATTTTTGTATTATGACGGAGAAGATGATACGTAACACTCGTCAAATAATAAGAAGTTATGTCACGATAAGGAAGACGATACGTAACTCTCGTATGACTGACATGATTGGCAGCAAAGGCGATAAGTAACGGCCGCCATAATACGTATTTTCATGTCATGACGAAAAATGCGATATGTAACTCCCATATGACTGATGCAAACAAGGACCCGACGGGGTAAACGATATGTAACTCTCGTCGAGGTTCACAAATAGTGTGACAGTGAAGGTGATCGTAACTATTATCATACTATGACTATAATTAAGACTCAAGAAAAAGATATGAATAAGATAAGAAAATTAATATAAGTCATTGCATGTCATGAAAGCTTTTGTACCCATGCACATATAAGTTTCTCATGAAAATGTATAAGTCTATGTGAAAAGGGTACATAAGTTATACATAAGATATGCATAAAACATTCGTGAATCATGTACTACGTTAATTATTTGTGATATCTACTATTTCATATTATTGATATGTATTATTAATGCATTTGTTACGTTATTTGTGTACTTATTGAAATTTCTTAGAAATCTCAATCTTTTATTTTCATCTATCATTCCTTATTGAATGATAGACGTTATTGCAGGATTAGTGAACAACCATGAGACCCAGACATAATGAGAGATTCTAAGGTGTCTTTAGAGTCCTATATAATACTGATCTTCTGATGGGACAATTCCTCCCGTATGTAATCTATTATTAAGTTAGAAAAGAATTTCTGTGGGTGAAAAAGAATAGTTGTTTATGTGTTCTTGGAGACATCAAACAGTGATACGTACTAATGAGAAACTGGTATAATATGCTTTATGTCTTATAAAATTATGGATTTTTATTATAGTTTACCATGTGATAATCGCAAAGAATTAGAATTCTTTGCCGACTTTTGGAATTGACTTTATACCGTTGCGATATACTCTATATTCTGCTAGTAAATTAGGTGCAAACACATATTTTTCATCATGAACAAAAAAGAATATAGCCTAACGTTTCAAGTCATGATACTTCAGTTTAAATTAATCTCATACGTAAACTGAAGGCATTACAGTTAAGATGATATGTTAGGTCTTGATCTAAAAGATTTGATGGAATATAGTGATTATTTGTTGAAAAGAATGTAAGGAATATGCTATGATATTTTCAGCTAGTGCATGTGATATAATGGCATGACATGTTTAAGTGACAATTTTTTTTTGTCTTTGGAGTCTATGGGTTTCGGCTATGGTAGGTATAAAGAGAGATTTTAGGCTTTTAACTCTTAGTTGATGCATAATGATGATTTAAGACATTTGCTGGTTTATAAGAGCATGAATCCTTTGTTTCTTTGATGCATAAGTTCGGGTATGTGCTTGGTTTAAAGGGGGAGCATGTTATGACAAGATATGATGGCAAATAAAATAGCTAGGCATCTTAGGGTTCCAGCCATGCCATGTTTAGATCATGTCGTTGAGTTTTGGGTATTCTTTAAATAATGCATAAGTTGATGGAAGAAAAAGAGAAGAAAAATCTAAGGTTTTAACCCCCAGGATAATTCGGCCCTACCCCTTTTCTAAATCTAGAGTTGTTTGAATGACCCTATTTTGATTGAATGTGTATGATGTACTTGAAAGAGAATTTATGTTTGCATGCCACGCATGAACAAGTTAGGATTTGGAAATGCATGCCTCATAAATCTCAGAATCCTATGTCTTGCATAAGAAAGTCAAGGTTTACATGAATGTCCATTTCAGTCACGAGTTCCATGTTCTTGGGGGTCAACACGTTTTCAAAAGAAAATGAGTTAAATTCCTTTTTATAAAAACCCCAATGGCTGGGACGGGACATTGTTCCAGTAAAACTTTCTGTTTATTCAGGAGTGACTAAAGTCAAGTGAAATTCCTAGGTTGATGAAGGACAATCGACAGGCTACGAATGGTTTCTATTTAAAGGATTTCAGACCGTGGTCGCACCTAAAACTAGTGGATGCCAAGGACGATGGAGGCAATTCGCATTGCCGTAAGAATATGTTTATGATGTGGTCACCTTAATGTAATGTGAAAACTAGCGGAGAGTACATAATGCATAGGAGAACCGTGAGATATCGAATATAAAAAGTAATGACAAGAAAGGCTATAAGCCTTAGAATGATATGAACAAGAATAATAGTGCCTAATGTTATGGATATTAAGGAAAACACGAAAAGTTTACGAAACATTTTGAAATACATGTCAAAGATGTTTATGAAAATGCACATGTACAAGTCATAAGTCTCAATGAGAGTCAATGATGTATGAAAGTCTTTTATAATAGTACATGTATATTAGTCACGTTATAAGTTTCATGGTCATGACACATGCATTTGTTTTTGGTGTTTATTTATATATGTCCATGATACTTTTATTATGATAATTGTGTACTTACTAGGATTTCTCGAAATCTCACTACTTTATTTTCCAATCGTCACCCTTTCATGGGATGATAGATTTGGTTGCAGGCGAGTATGGACTCCAGGAGCCAGATTCTCTACGAGACTGCTCGAACTAGTGAAGGCCCAATTGAGTATTCTCTTTTTGATGAAGTGACCCCCTTTCTGTATGATCTATCTATAGTTGAGATGCGAAGTAGTGCGCTTAGGACGACTGAAGGCCAACAACCCGTAAGGTGTTGGCTTGTTTTGGGTGCTAACGGATTCATATTCCTTGACCGTCTATGCGTCATCAACCGGAATAAGCATTCAGCGGGGACACATTGTGAGTTTGAGTCGTTTCCATTTTGGACCTAGATATAAGGAGGTCAAGAAGGAACTCTTGGTTTAGGGAGGGGTAATGGGGTCATTTCCTTTTGGGTTTCAGGCTATGTCATATTTTGAAGAAAACTTGTATATCTCCCGTGTTTTTGGAAGTTTGGTTTTATGTTGGATTTGATACATTATGACGTATGTTTATAAAGTTTTATTTGGAGTACTTATTTAGCTCTACCGTGTGATGACTTGGCAAGTTTATTTTTATATTTCTTGCCCATATTATTCGACTTGACCTTATTCCATTGTGATAATTATTGCATACTGTTAGTAAGTTAGCTGCATATATTTATCTCTGATATGAACGAGGGGTATGTAGCCTTGGGTTATGTGTCCCTGACACTTCAGTTTATGTGCGACCCCAAGCGTAGGCTGTGGGCATCGACAGTTTGCATCTCCAACAATTTATTAAAGTCAGCCTATATGCCTTCTCAGATTCTATTAGGCTGGTTGTAAAGAGATCCATCACTCAACCACAACCTATAGCACTCTTTTTATACCAAATTACGTTGGTGTGCTAAGAAAAAACCAATTGTTGCCCACTCCAACACAGAAGCATAATACAAGGCCATGGCCCATATTGTAGCCAACCTCATTTAGTTGACATTTATCTTGGATGATTTTTTCATCCCGCTTAAGCAACCTCTTGCAATCTTTTGTTATAATTTGAGCCACCTTTACATGACCACCTACCTAGTTTTCCATAGTCATAAGAAATATATTGTTACCGACTATCATTATGTATAGGAGCAGTGACTAGTGGCAAATTTTGAACTATTCATATTCTAATAGACAAGCAAATCGCTGACATGTTTACCAAGTCTCTTGCTTGGGTTCATCTTCAACGCTTACTTACCAAACTTGACCTCACAAGTCGACAAAGTTTGAGGGAACATGATAAGATAGCAACCCCTGTCTTCATGGCAATAAGAGATTGCCTCTAGCATAGTTTTGATTTCATGGCAATAAATATTGCCTTAAGTACAATTTATTCAATCAAGATCATCTATATATTTAGAATTTTACAGCTATAGACCTTAGATGATATATATCATTAATAAGTGTATTACTTCCATTTTTACTCTTGTACAAATTTGACTATTTAAAGTCAATAGTTAAAGTTGAATAGACATGGTGAGATAAATAATTCATTATACCCCTACTTTATTTTCTTTAATACAATCTTGAAGGTTGGATTCATTTTGAGGGTGCTCATTGTAGTTTTTGTTTGTTTGAATTTTTGGGTGTGATGTGTTTTGCAACTTTTGCTAGCTAGACTTGTGTACAAAGGTAAAATAATTGTAATTTGTTGGAGGATGAATACTAACCCTTCTCGTCTAAATAAAGATGAATTTAGATTTATTATAAGAAAATGGATTTATTTTTTTTGCAAAAAATAACTAATAATAAATAAGCAGTTTTCTTATAATGATTTTTTTTATTGTTCCCTACTTCAAAGCACAAGAAAATTTGATCTGTGTATCATTTGCATTGATTTTTTTTTAATTAGTCCAAACTATAATATTGTTTCTCCGAGTTATTTGTGCAAGCATACATTAAGAAAGTTGGGCTACTTGTTTCACATTATAGTTTTCAATTGCAATTTATTGAGAACGATACTCTTTAAACTACAAGTTATCTCTCAACTTCAAATATATGGATAAATCACCACTCCACATCAACAAACTATACAAGATATAAAAATTGAAATCACTACATTTTCACATATTCCTTGCTACCTTGTACACTTATGAATATGCTCTAACTATATTTCTATATATATTGTCATTATGTATAACTTAGTTGAAGACATCAATAAAAGCAAAACAGTTGTTCAATTTCTGTCACACTTTTTACCCAAATTATTGCATATAATTAAAATCGATCCTACTTGGGAGTTCTCACTTATTGAGGGAAATATCTATTACTATACATAATAATCGAGTATTACTACACACTTGGCATTCAACCCCGGATTTTATGGTGAAAAGGCCTATCACACTCCAAACGTCATACATAATTGTTACTTTTTACGTAAATTCTCTCACACAGTGGGTAGTGAGAGAGAGAAGAAGAGAAAACTTATGATGGAGACTTCAAATTAGCTGAAATCATTAGTAGTCATCTAGATGACCCTCGAAAGGCACGATTCAAAGTAAGCAATGCACGATCTAGATAACCCTCAAAAGGAATTTCTTTGCTTACTCTTGTTCTATTTTTTCCTAACAAAAAAAAAAGATTTTGACGTCAAAGTTTTGAGTGTTGGTTTTGGTGGAAGTTGTTGAGAAATAGTGTGGATAGGGGGCATGGTTTTGGATGTGTTAGTAGTAGCCTTTGGGAATTTTTTGTGTGCAACTTAAATAAGAAACAAGGACTTGTTTCACCATAGACTTGAGGTTTACACAACCCAAGCCTTGAGACGATGGGGGAGCTGATGCTTAACACACGACTTGTCATAACGGTGGATGGCTATAGGTATCATTGAAGAGGAGGGAGAGAGAGAACCAGAGTAGGGGAAAACGAGATCGACGGAAAGGGAGAGAAAGAACTTACTGAAGATGAAAGGTGGAGAGATGGCGGTGTGAGGAGATGGACACTATGCAAAGCACACAGTTGTAAGAAGAAAAGAGAATCTTGGAGAAGTTGTCTTGTGGCGCCTGTGAGAAAAGATGAAGAAAAAGTTGGGGTATCAATATGTGACACGATCGGTTAATCCAAAATGAACATGATACGATAAACGGGTTATAATTTAGTCTTAATGGGTTTCAAGTTAAAATGGGTCAACCTGTTAAGACACGATTTCTTAAAGGGTCATTAATGGGTTAACCTGTTATAACCCGTTAAGAAACTTAAATTTATTTTTGTACCCTTGAACTAACTTTCAGAAAACCCTAACCCACTTAGGTATCTCGTATCCCATGACACCCTCTCTTCAGGTTTTTTTTTCTCCTTCTGAGTCTCTCAAATACTTGAAAGTCGAATCTCATCTCCCAAACTCTCCTTGTGTCTCTCTTCTTCTCAATTCTCACACCGCCTCCTCCATCATTGTCAACACACGCAATATTAGGATACTAGGGTGCCTTCTCTTTACAATAACGAGGATCCCTATCTTCAGCACCCGTTGGTTTGCATTGGTGTCATTGAAGAGGGTTTAGTTTTCGGTTCCCGAGCTGGACTATTTAAGGTCGACTTTATCTATCTAAACCCTTCTTTTAGTTCACCTATAAAAGAAACATACAGTGATAAGCAACTTCTTGATGCATGCTATATGATTTTAGTAGGAAGCTGAAGCTTTTAGGAACTTTTGTATTCTGAAAATTCCAATAGTTTGATCTACAATTTCTTTGCTCGGAGTGGAACGTTAAAGGTTTGAAAGTTAATTTGTTTTTACTGCTAGAAGATTTTATTTTCCCCATTTTGGGGTTTATTTATGACTATACTTGACCATGTATATATATACTTCAAAATTTGGATCTTCTAGAGTCAAAATCTGTTCATGGAAGTTTATAGTATGTTTATACATCTTCTTGCTTGTTCTAGGGTTTATACATTGTTGTTGATTTCTGGCTTACTATTGTGATTTTAAGTGTGAAATCTGTGAAGAACTGTAATAGCTGATGTCGAAAATCACAAATTTAAGGTTCAACTTGACATTTTACAGATTGAGAATTTTTGTCCTTGTAACTCATAAGTCAGGAACTTTCTTTTTGTTTTTGTTACTTTTTCCAGCAAGAAAATTAGGGAATGTCTTAGGTTCATTATAGAATATAAATGCTCATTCCTATCCTTTTATTTGGTTATAATATATACTAACTAGTTTAAATGATTGTAATTTTTCAATACAATAATATTACATTTACATCATGCTACACATACTAGTCAAATAAAACTTTGAAATTATTTTCCAAATATCAATTATCATATCCCCCAAGTTCCAACACATTACTTTTTAGTTACAGAAGATTATTTATAATTCATATGACCCCTCTGTTCTTATTGTTTGTTGTCAGATGACTGAGATAGAAGGTGAAAATAATGAATTTAATTATTTCGACCAGTTTGAACTTGAAGGAGAAAATTTTTAAACTGCAGAAGCTAAAGCAAAATGAAGAATATAGTCATACGTGTAGAATATTTTTTAAATAGTTTCTGATTTTGAGAAATTTGAAGATAAGAAACTATGAGTTTGGTGCAAGTTATGTGGAGTTACTTACCTTGCATTGAGCAATAATAGAATCAAAATTATGAAACGTTGCATTAATGTATGCTCTAGGAAAAGTTCATGAGATGTTGGTTAGTTAATCTTGGGACAAAATAGTGGATATACTGTGGTAAGCAATTCTAAATTTAATACTGAAAAATATATAGAAATGTTGGTAGTCACTATTGTTAACCATGACTTGCCTTTTTGGTTTGATGAATATTTGATGGTGAAAACTTTTTTTTATATGCCACTACCACATAATGACATATCTTTATATGGAAAAGTTTATAATTGGCTATGTGAGTGAGAATTCAACACAAGATTTTTGTATTAACTTTAGATAATTCTTCTTCTAATGATGTTTCAATAGAGCTGTTAAAAACCCAATTGAACATTAAGCAAGCTCTTATTTGTGACAATGATTTCTTTCTTTTTTATTGTTGTGGTCATATTATTTGGTAGTACAAGATGTAGAACTTTTAGATTCAACAAATCAAATGTCTTTGGATAGCAAGAAAAGGTTGAGACTGGATATACCTACTAGATGAAATTCTACTTATCTTATGCTTGAGAGTGCTATTTTCTATTGTCGTGCCTTAACATCTAAGTGGGAAAAAGTGAATGAGATTAAAGGTTTATTGAGTGTTTTTAATGAAACCACTGTGACTTTTCTGGGATCAAATATCCTAAGTCAATCTGTACTTTCAAGAGTGTTTTTGATTTATTTTAAATTAAAACAGCACTTTGTAGGTGATGACAACTACATGATGAAGATGTCTAAGAAAATGTTTACTAAGTTTAAGAAATGTTAGTCTGCGTTCAATGTGTTGTTGGTTATAGTAGATATATTGGATCCTCGATACAAACTTGTTTTTGTTAATTTTTCTTATACAAAATTTTATGGAGATTGTTCCTTAGAGTATATAAATGTTTAGACCAAACTAGCATATCTTTTCATGGAATATAGTTCTTTAGTGCTTCCACATGTTCTACTATGACTTCTGGAAACACTATTAATATAGCAGAAAGTGAGTTAATTGATAATAAACAAATATTTCAGGTAATATCAAATAATATTTTTGTTTACTGTTATAAATTATATTGTTGTTTCATATCACATATCATTAACATTGGATAGTTTTATTTATTTTTTGTGTGCAGAATTTTGATGCATATCAACATGATGATCTTAATGCCCATTTGCAAAAAAGTGAATTGGATTTTTATTTGGATGAACCTAGGGCAAATATAACTACGAAGGTTGACATTCTTTCCTTTTGGAAAGGAAATAAATTTCTCAATCTCAATCTTACTAAAATGGCTCGTGACATTTTGAGTGTTTTAATTTATACTGTTGCATCTGAATTTACTTTTAGCGTCAATGGATGTATCATTGATCAGTTTAGGTTTGCACTAAAAACAGATATTATTGAAGCATTAGTCTGCACAAGAGATTGGTTGTATGGTAATAAGCAAGGTAATATTATTGATCAGTTTAAACCTGGTTATATGGAGTACACTAAAACGTGATTATACCTATTATTAGTTAGTTTTATTACTGGTTATATTATAGTTAATTGGTCTTTATACTTGGTTTTATTACTGGTTAATATTATAGTAGGTTTTTGTAGTTGGTTACATTATAGTTGGTTTCTATATTTTGTTATCTTAATCTATTACTGGTTATATAACTTGTATTGATTTCACATGTTTACAACATCCTCCAATTTCTATTGATAAATTTCCTCCATGAGAGTAAAACTGACTAAAAAAATTTAAAATTACAATTAAAGATATATACATATTTTGATCATTGGACCAATGAATTCAATAACTCATAAATAAGTTGGCTTAACTTTACATGGATATGGTTATGGTTTGTCATTTTCAGATTGCAAGACACTTAATTACTTTCACTATGCAGTACCTAATTTGATTTATTTGGCTTAAATCTATTAATTGTTATTAGTTGGTCTTATTGCTAGTAATATTATAGCTAATTGGTTTTTACAGTTGATTTTATTACTGGTTAATATTATAGTAGATTTTTATAGTTGGTTTTATAGTCAAAGCTTTTTCTTCATTCTGTTTATATTATACTAATTAATATGTATTAGCTTTGACATTGGATATATCATATCATATTTCCACAAGATTTTTCTGAATTGTGAACTTATAAATGCTTTACATTATAAAACTTTGCTGATGCTTTTTTTTAATAGAAACAAAAGAAGATTTTGACTTGGAGGAGCTAACTAGAGATATAATAGAGTTGAATATCAACAAGGACAATAACGATGCTCCACCTCCTTCTACAAGTTCTAAATTTATTTAAATTTATATTTTTATTATATTTGGGATTGAAACATTAATATATTTACGGTGCGTGAACTTATAAATGTTTGTCCCTAGAATGACTTCATCCTTGACTGGACCAAGCAGAATCATCGTGATACAATTACGAAGGCACTTCGCAAGCGGTTTAATCATATTCGTTATGATTTGCATAGAACTTACAAGAAATATGAGAGTAATGAAGAAGCACTTGCGAATGTGCCATCGTATGTGCCACCAGCCACTTGGGTGAAGTTATGCGCTCGATATTCAAGTGAGGATTATAAGGTAAGTTGGAAGTCAAATATTTAATTAACATGTATTAAATATTAGTTAGGATGAATAGTTTGTTGTCATTATTATGATATTAGAAATATGTTAAGCTTGACTCATGCATATTATGTCCCTTGTGAGTGCAGCAGATGTCTGAACGAAATAAAAGTAATAGGGAGAAGCAACAAAACAATCACATAGCTGGAAGAAGGTCATTTGTGAGACTAATGGAGATGAGGGTAAGTCAATAATTTTGTTTTTAAGATGTACATCAATGATAACTTAAGATGATATAGTTAAGTCTAAGTTGGATGTAATTTACTTGTATTTACAGGCTGGGAATGAGGAAACTTTGGTCGATTTTTTTAAAGAAATGAGGTGGTCAAAAAAGAAAGCCAAATTTGTGACTCCTATTGCGGAAGAGAAATACGTGAGTGTGAAAGTCAAATCTCCAAATAATTTTGTATGGTTCATAGTACATATCCCTTACTAACGTGTGATTTTTCAATGGTTGATAGCTAGAGATGGCTACAAAGATGGCAAAGCTGGAGCCTGAGAAGCGGACAAAAGAGGCAGCAGCAGCAATCTTTAAGGAAGTTTTGGGCCACAGATCAGGATATGAAAAGGGATCAGCGAGATGGTTATTCCCCAGTCATCTAGACAAGCAGCTGATATCCAAATAACAGAATTAACTGAACGTGCAAAAAGGTTTGAAAAAGCTGCTTCAGATTATAAGGGTCAACTTGATGACTTACAAGAAAATGTCATACTACTATTGGAGAGACAAGCCAAATACGACGAGTTTATGAAGAGATATGAGTTAGAGAAGCAAACCTAGGGATAGTCTCATAAAGAGACCCATAGACCTACATAGTTAGTTACTCATTTTGGTAAGGAGATTAAGGTTAAAGTAATATATTGTTCTTATCGCATTTTCCTACTATTGTGGCTATTAATGTTGCCTATTTTGTCTTTAAATTTTGTAGATGCAAAACTTGATAAAGATGACTTGAAGAACGTTAGTTGGATTTTGTCCAACTTTTCAGCTGATATTTCTGAATAAATGGTCAGTTTCTTGTTACTCTCTATCTTTTTGGCGAATTCATTTCCTTTTTTTTTTGGATTGGTTCTAAGCATATGAAATAGTTGCCAATTTGTAGGTATTAGATAGGTTTGAAAAATTGATAATTTCCTGTTTTAGATAAGTACATGATTATAATTAAAGTGCCAGGACTGATTACATGCATTTTTAGAAAATTGGAATGCCTCCTCTTCGATAGCAAGCTGGCAACTTATTATGCTTCTAGAACTGAGCCATAATATTAGCAATCTTCCCACTAGAAATCTTCCCTCTTCCTTTCTTAATTTGAATAGTGATCAGAAAGTCTGCCCAATTGCAACACCAATGAAGAACCTTCCACTCACCTCTTCCTTCTGCCCTTTCTCTAGAGTTATTTGGAGACAACCATCTTGGCTAATCAATATTTCTAGTCTTGAAAACATGGGCATTGCCCATTGGATTGAATGTGTTCTTTCCCCTTCTACCAAGCTTCATATTCCCCCTGAAGACTCACATTCTTTCCTATTATTTGCTAATAATGCCATGGATTGTCTCTAGTTCCTTAGGAATAATGCCATTCATATGAGTCAAACCCCTAAAATGGAAGAATATTTTTCAAGTGTATCAAAAACTTTCTCAGATCATAATGGATCAAGAAATTATTTGGCTACACAAGAGAAAAAGGAAGGAATAGATGATCATGATGATCCTCAAGAAATTAATCATCAAGATCTTTAATTCATGATCAGAGTACTTATAAAACCGATTGGAGATTAATATTAGTCATTAATGAATCAAGGTTTGATTTATTACTAGCTACATGCATGCTGCATGCATGTTATAAGATAGCTAGGACTTGCAAAATATAATAAGACGTAGAAATCTATTGTCGTTTTGCCATATTTGTATCTGCATGCATATATACCATTAGTAAAAGGTTATTAACCACATAAAAGACACTGTAATTTCAGTTTTCTCTCTTTTTCTCAAAATATTAACCAAATAAAAACAAAAAATAAAAAGGAAATCAAGTGGAAATTACCCAATTTAACCACAGTCCAGATGGTTATGCAGCTACCACACCTGGCCAAAACAAAGAGTGGTACTGCCAGCTGCCATTGTCACAATTTGACCATTTGTCATCTTTTCATATTCAGACAAACCAAAAAGAAAAGAAACGCTTTTTTCCAGCTTCATTAAACTTCCCAAGAAAAATAATGAGGAAAAAGTTACCTTCATTGTAGTTGCAAGATCTCCAAAAAAAAGGGCTCTAAGTTTCAACAGTAACTCATTTATGTAAGGAAGAACCAATCTCAGTAACCATATTGCTTCTTGTTCCCCCAGCACATATCTTGCATCATCTATATATACAACTCCCCTGTTTGTTCACTCAGAAAATAGAAAGGAATATGATTAGAAAGAGACCAAATTGGTAGTATCTTTCCCGTTAATTGGCAAGTGTTTGACTGATTTACCTGCATATGAGGGTCCTAGAGATGAAAATGGCAGCAAGATACACAAGCCCCATGTAGGAAATCACAAAAATAAAGTTGTAGATACAAATATGGCAAAAAGTATTTAATTAGGAAGTTATATTAATTTAGCATGCTCTGTTCACGATCATGATTGGGTTTGGTTTTGTTTACCAACTAACATTTTTTTATTTTTTACAGCTGACTGATCTTATTTTTTACAAATATTTGATGAAGAGACTCCAGATTTGTACTGTGCAGCATGTTGAAAGGCTGGACAATGAAGCTGCTATCAACTAATTAGACATACTTGATATGTTGATGATATATATTGTTTTGTCAGAATTCTTTTTCAGACTGTATTTCACAGATCATTTGATCTGATAAATAATTGTAATATTTGATTTTTGTTATAATAAAGGAAATTTTGCAAACATTCTATCGCTACCAATTAAAAAACTGATAACTTGTGATGTTATTTTATAAAATTATTTTTTAAAATAAATAAATGTGATAGATTACATAAAATCACATTAATTAAAATACTATTATTTTATTCTTAATATGCATTTTAAGTCTATTTTATTTGTGGCAAACATTTTTTTACATTTGTGGCAACGTTTTTTCACATTTCAAGTTATTAGTTTTTGTGACAACATTTCTGCTAGACTAATCAAAACTAAGCAACGAAATGAATTGGAGCTTTAGCGGAGACAATTTGTCGCCGCAAAAAGTTTTTTTTTCTGGCAATATAAATAGTAGCCGGAAAATCCATTTCTTAGCTGTCTAATAGCGGCTAAATGGTGGCCAAAAGATGTCGCCGGAAACAATTAGCGATTTTATACTATTTGCGGCGGTTTTTGGTCGCCGGAAATAGGCTAATTTCCTGACTCATAGGTTTGACCCAGACAAGAAATCACATACAAAACAAAACCCACTCAAACCACGCACACAACCCAATACAAAGATCCAATAAGTTAAAATAAAAGGGTCAATTCAAAAAAGACCTAAAGTAAAATTTTCGTTGAAATAAAGAAACACAAAAAACTAAACAATAATAAATGCAATTTAAAAATATAGAGTCAATAATAATAATTAAATAAAATAACTACAACACTAAAATGAGATATTTCACAAATAACCAGTAAAAATAATAAATAAAATAATATAACTCATAATAATAATAAATAAGATAAACTACTACTAATAATAAAATAAAATAGAAACAACCATTAAATTTTATTTAAAATTTCATTTTTAGAGATGATCAAATCTTTATAAAATTCAGTATAAATAACTGTTCACGCATTGCACGGTTTATACACTCGTTATTATAATGGTTAAGTGATTATATTTTTTAATCAGTTTAAGCTGTTTGGACAGATTATAACTTGATAAAATCCTACCCTTATGTGTTATATATTTAGTTGTGGATATATAATTATTATGGTACATATGATAGATCTTAGTTTTTTTTTTTAATTATATATCTCAAACTCAAATATTCAAGTATCAAAATAATACAACTATATATATATACATATACATATGTAGTGAATTAATGCTGATTGATCATGGACAATTTGTTCATTTATTCCTTTATTACCATGAGTTTGAAGCTGCAGAACAGATAATATTAAACATCAACAATATTATGTACTACTCATACGTAATGAAAGAGATTTTCGTTACTTATGTCATAAGCTTGACACAAGTGATTTTGGAAGGCGATGCGCAAAAAGTGGTTAAAGAGATTAATGGAAAAGAGGTATGCTTGAATTCAGTGGGTACGATTGCTCAAGATATTAGGCAATTGATTCTCCAATGGCCGCAACGGTCTTCCCAATATATATCATGTCTCTCAAGTATGTAATAGTGTGGCTCACAACCTTGTTAAGAATGGTTTAAATCACTCTAAGGAGAACATTATTTTTAGAGGGTTTTCCTCATTGTATTCATTTTATGAGGTTATAAATGAATGAGAATAATCTTTCCTTATAGAAATAAGTAATGAAAGAGATTTTCAAACTTAAGATCCAACTCGCATAGACCGGAAGTTAATGATGATAATTCATGCATTAACCACAATATATACATTGCATTAACCCAACTCTCTCTCTCCCTCTCTCGCTCACGTAAGTTCACAAGATGGGATGCATTTTGGTGGGAGTTGAAATCAGGTGCCGCAAAGTGATGTGGCCCTCCTCCCATCATTAATAATGCTATTCAGCGACGGGTTAAGTACATGAATTTGTTAAGGATCAATATATATATAGAGAGAGAGAGAGAACACATGACATGAATCGTCCCCATCTTTTCCACAAAGTCATAATTTCCATCTTTTTTTATAACAAATATACACTAAATGAACACTGAACCGGGGAGCAAGTTCCTTGCACAGAGGGTCAAAATGTTTTCAAAGATAATGCTTTCTTTTGAAGAAAGGGCATACAGGAAATGACACGTATCAAAACTTCCCAATCATCTCACCAATATCCTCAACATGTTTTTCGAGCCCAGTCAATCACCAAACAATCGGTACCATCTTTTTACAACCTTACCCCCACATACTATTTATCTGCTTAAATTAAGTTCACGAGTCTTTTCGGTATTGTTGTCACAACAAATCTTGGTCCCCCAGTGGGGTTGCGCCGGGATTAACTCAACTGCCGACGCTTTTGTTTATAAAATTATTAATTAGAGTTTGATTTGATTATCCTAATCGCAACTTTATCTCTTTTCTCTCCATGTGTGTCGGCAGGTTATGAACTAAAATGGCAGATCCTAGTCAAGTCCAAATGACCAAGATCTTTCAATGGTCTTTGCTTTTACTTACACCTCGACCCTAAATGTCATATCCAACAGTACTGTGATACTGGTCATAATAATCAATTAAAACATGGCTTATTCATAACTAGGAGTAGACGTATATAATGACTAGATCCAAGAATATGATATAGTCCTTTTTTTCTTCTTTCTTTTTGGGTCATTAAGCGGTCAGTGTGGTCAGAGATACAGAGATTTATATATTTTGTTTATACAAGCTCGGTCGATTGATCTGCATGAGACTAATGGAGCTGGCGGGCCCTTTTTTTTTTTTTTTTTTTTTTCTCTGCCTCCAGTTTGTTAGTGTATATATATATATATATATATTCGATCTGCATGGGGGTTATTATAGATTGAGACTTGGCAGCGAACAGATCCCAACTCTGATAATTTTTTGGGCTCTACACATGATCAGGGCCCGAATGTGCCGATCGAACCTATTCGATTGCATTTAACGTCTAGATCGGATGGCCCTATGCATGCTTTTATATAAAATTCCAGTTTTTTAATGACAGCTTGTTCTTGGCCGGTATGTATATGAGCATTTCGTGCAGATCAATATCGACAGTCGATCGATCTAGGGCTAAAATGTGACACAATATATATATATATATATATATATATGTATTATGTATATGTATATATATATATATTTATAAATGGTAAAACACTTGAACATAACACAAAATATATAATGTTATATATTCAGTCAAATATGGAAGCTAGCCGTTTTTGGTTTTGAATAACTTGATATAATTTTGTCTGTAAAACAGGATCCGACGTTGTAAGTAGGACACCATGTTGACAGTGTAAGTTAAATTGATACAGGAAGGCTAGCTAGCGTCTGCAGTACTATTGATGTCTGCATTATTGTTCTCCACTCAACCGTCCACTTGCGGATTGTAATGACCTGATTAATGTTAATCGACTTGGCTATAAGAAAACAGAATATATATGATATTTTAATTGCAATAAAATAGAATAGATGTGACATTAAAGTGTCATATCTACTCTATTTTATCGTAATTAAAATATCATATCTGTCATATTTTTTTTTTTTTTTGTAGTGTATTCAAAATAATAAGGTTATCTTAATTTGATCTTCATCGCCAGTACTTAATAATGTTGGATGGGCGCCGCGCGGACTTTGGTGGTCGTAATCGATTGAACAAGTCAAAATGATTAGTACCTGAAAACGAAAGATGAATAGATGGTCGATGGATAGCAGCTAGCTGCTTAATTAGTTCCTTCCAAGCTGATCGTGTTGAATTAATGTCGTCAAAGATGATCATATTGGTGAGGATCATGATCGCGAGGGGATGAATATATATATATATGTTATTGTTAGATTAATTTCTAATTATAGATTTTATTTGATCGCATATTTTGTATTTTATAAAATACTACAAGAAAAATAAGTATTAGTAGTAGATTATTTGTGATGACAATGATTATTTACGACAAAAACAGACTCATTTTGACAGAATATAATCAGTTTGATAGGAAATAATCATGTGCAAATTAAGCAATTATTTTATAGTGAAAAAGGGGTTAGATATATAGTTCATAATAGTACTTTGGTTAAATCCAATATGTTAAGTGATCATTTGGAGGTTTGCACCTTAATATATAAAAATGATTATATCCTATTTAATGTGATAAATTACGTAGGTAGGTTTGAGAGTTTAAGAGTTTTATTTTAAATTTTTTTTAAATCCTATTGGAATTCGAATTTTTAATGGGAGAACTTTATAATTCTTCTATATATTTGGTTAGATCCTCTCTCCTCATCATGTATGTCTATTGGCCGCTTACTTTATTGAAATCTAATAATTTTATGAAGAATAAGAAGGAAAAGATTTGACTGTTAATATTTGTGGAGGTATAAGAATTGCTTTGAAAATTATGTCTTTTACAGATTGTTTTTTAAAACTGTGATTGTTGACGTGACTCTGATTCAATTATTTTCTACATTTATATCACTCGGCCAATTAGTCATGTTGTCGACTGGGGGGTTGTTATACTTGTTGTAATAAGTCACGACACAAAGGCCCAAGGTCGTATTCCACTGCAAAAGCTAGCGTACGCTCTTTTGATTAGTTTAAAAAATATTTAGGTAAATTCATTTCTAATTTATCATAAAATATTTCACATTATCCATCATGTGCACTTTAATTTGTTTCTGAATTTGGTTGTCTTCTGTCACCTCTCGGCATGTGTTTTCGATCGAGATGATCGATTCAGTAACAAGCTGGCCGGACGTACGTAAGATCATATATATGCATGCATGAATGCATTAATTAATTAGGACTTATATATATGCATATATGATTATAAATCGGTTCAGTCGATCGACGGATGGCTAGCTATCAGCTTGCTAGTTGGCTACTTGATATTGTACATGAACGGTACTACTTTATAAGGTTAATTCTTTATAATTTATTTCTCAATATTAAGGTCTAAAATGATATGAACAGGCACATATATATATATATTAAAAAAAATTGAATATTTAATATTGTCTTAAAAATTAAATAAATGTTAATAAATACTATAGAATCCGTTTTATGCATTAATTTATTCTCTTTTAAGAGATAATCTCGATCCTCAAAATTTTTTGGCAGTTTATTTTTCTTCCATTTTATATATTTTCCCAGTTAACTTGATAAGTAATCATCACAAGCAAATGCTCGAAAGCACATGCTGATAAGTAATTAACAATATTTTAATTTTCTGGTTATTGTCCTATTGTGACTGTCTGAACCTGCTTATCTTATTTCTTTAACCATCTTGCATTGTTATTCTTCTTTGTAATTATTCCGTCTTGAGAATTATAATATTTCGTGATCCATTTTTTTAATATTAAAAGAACAACTACTTACAATCCTTTTTCTTTTGTGATTTGTTGTGTTTCACAATGCATGATATTCCAAACGAGTCTATAAAATTAATCAAACAGTATATTTTCTTTTTCTGATAGGTATAAAAATTATTTTGTGATTTTTTTTTAATTTTTTTTAAATTCCTCTTTACTTGGCACAATTGGGCCATCACCGAGTCTAGATGGTGCCCAGATTGTTATACCTTTCGAACCGGTCGGAACTTACCTGATAAAGAATTTCACTATCTTAATTCATTATAAAAAAATAGGTATTTGTAATATTTTAATTGCAATTAGGATAATATTTATAATAAAAATAATTTGTTTTCGTTGTAAATAGTCATTCTAGATACAATTAAGATATCACGAATACTTATTTTTCCTATAGTAATTAGAATATAGTAATTAAAACCATCACTAATTGAATTCTTGATCCATTCATTAAACATTTTGTAAAAAAAAAAAAAATACTAAGGTGTCATGTGGTGTGTGGGAATGATAAATTAGAAGTATATATACATATTATATATATATATATACATACATACATACATACATATAAACGTGCATACATAGCAGTTAAAGTACTACGTATGTGTATTTGAGGCGAATACATGAGTATTTGCGGCGGCATATATTCGCCACAAATACTAAAACAACACTGCCCGCAATAGAATTGTACCTGCACCTTTTATTCCGGCTAAATTCCGGCGCTACAGTAATAATCGAGGATAACTTGTAGCGGTAGAAAATCATAGTTTTACCAACTAATTTTGACGCCGGTAATAGTGACATTTGTTGTAGTATACTTTCTTTTCTTTCAATATGCAATTAATAACTTTTGGGTCCTCCCAAAAATGATAAAAATATGTTTGTCCATAAAATCTGAAAAAGTAAAACTAAACATAAACATTTAACGATCTTCCTTTCAATTAATATACGAGCTTGAGATCATGCACTCTCTCTTAATTAGTACATCTCATGTTATTTGGGCGTAAACTAGTAGGGCTACCCTTTATTGTAGATCGACGACGAAGCATGCACGCTACGCGTACATGAATTATAATTTTTGTGAGTAAATACATAATTTAAATTGCAAGATCAAACCAATTTAAAAAAAAAAAAAACATATTTTTCATGTTCTTATATATGCGAGCTGGTTACAAATAGAATTGTCTAGTACTCATGAGAAATGTTCATACGTAATTACGCCGATCGAGTATGACATTTTGGCTGCATATATTGTATTATTTTGAATGTATTTGTCCATCGAAATATAATAATATAATAGCTTAATTATTTTAAATTAATATAATTTAAAATGATTGCATACCCATAGGCATAAATTGAGCCATATAAGTATTTATGTATGTATGTATGTAATGTCTATATATATATATATATCATTCACAATCGGCGAGCGGTACTAACGCATTTGCATTATTTTTGTAAATATATATCTTCAATTAGTCATTATCACATCCTCATCAGTATCATTATCGTGCCGATATATGTATCATCATGATATTATATATTATACAAATGATAAATTATCATCCGCACGCATGATCATGCATGTGAACCCCAGAATATATATATATATATATATATATATATATATATATATATTTTTTTTTTTCTTGCCATCGATCTGGCGCATGCATGCATGCCCAGATCATAGCGCTGTTTTCCTCTCTGTTACAGCAGCCATATATTAACATATGACTAGGGGTAGTAGTACTACCGTGCCATATATATTTATATATGTATGTATAGAAACTTCACCATTTAATTTTTCACAGACAAGATTTCACACTGATCAACATCGACTATATATAATACAATATACAGATCATATAATCAGTGACCAATCATGGTCTAAATTAATTATTAGAGGAGCTTATAATAAATACATGCTCATGATCATGCAGTACTACCAAATCATGTTCAAAAACTGTTTAATTAATTTGTCTAATCGGTATAAATCCCTGATCAAGGGCACTAAGTATAAATTATTTGCTGATAATATTAGCGTTAATATGTATTAATTATGTGATGCAGAGGGATCCGAAATAGATGATGCTGAGCTGTCTGATTGCACGTTGATGGCGCTGAGGTACCATGAATTGACAGATCAGCATAATGGCCGGAAGTGATCGTGATCTCTTTCTAATTGGGGGAGTTTTAGGTGCGTTTCAGTCTTTTGGTTATAACTTTGGCTACGGGTATCAGAATCGCGTATAAGACCCCAATTCGAAAAACTCTTTTCGACGCGCACGCTGTCCATATCGAGCATGGCTCTATGTGCCCTTTTTTCGACCTCAAATTTCGCTGTTTTCCTTTCCGAATTGTCATTTTTGGTTATTTTTTACTATTTTTGGTAATATTTCGTATGTTTGTTAGAAAGTCATTTTAAATCCGATTTGTTCCGGATTTTTTGCAGATTACTTATTTTAATTTGAATTTGAATTTTACGTTATTTTTCAGATTTTGCTATTTTTGGTATAATTCGGTTATAGACGAATTTTAACTACACAGTCCAGTTTGTAGACTGATTTTCGACATTCTTTCATTTGATAATATTCAGTTTTTTTCTTATAGATGTATTCTCTATATTTTGGATGAATTTATTGTATTCTTTCCTGTGAATTCATCTGTTGAAACTAGCCCACAAAATAATTGATATTCTGTCGGGCGTCATTATGGCACAATAGTACTACCACCCCTAATTATAAATTCCAACTTTGGTACAAATTAATAATTATGATATTGATGATCATGATCCACCGGCCATGCATGCATGCATGTTTATTTAGTACTTTAATAATATATAGGAGTGTTTCCAGATTTGAGAATCTAGAATTCGAATTTAAAATTTTCTTAAAATTTTTTTTTAAAATATTTAAAATATTATAAAATATATAAAATAAATAAAATTTTAAACCGGAACAAATTGTATTTGGCTTGGATGAGCAGACTTAATAATATATATAATAATTAATCATTGTGATCGCCGTATATATAATAAATAAATATAATATATATATAATATATATTTATAGCTGCAACCTATAACGAAAGAAAGCTTGACAAATTTACAGATACTAATATATAGAGAGTACGTAGGACCTAGGCCGCCTGCCATTATAGCAAGTAATTAATTAATTAATGGAGTGGTTAACATGTAAAGTACTACATGAAAATATTTATTTTGCTTCATTTCGCCGCTGGTTTGACAAACCAGTCCCAATTAGTCAAAGGCTAAATTTATCACATACTTAATTATTAGACTCCAAAATATCATTACAATGTATTTGTTAAAATCTAAATATTTAGACTTTAGATGTAATGAATGTTAAAATCATTTTCAAATTTGCAAATTATTGTAGATATACCAAATGTACGTATATTTTATCAATTATTTCTCTCTTCTATTCCATATCAATTATTTTCCTCTTTTTTAACCCATAATTTAATTAAAATATAATTACTAATTAATATATGATAGTTGGTAGAATGGTAAAAAATGATAAAATTAAATAAAAAAATATTTAAAAAATATTTTTTAATTATTAAATTACTTATTTATATATAATAAAAAATAATTATTTTTCATATAAAAATTTATATGAAAAAATAATCAAAATTTAAAATCTTGTTTACATTTATTAAAAGTGTTCTTTAATTTAACTTTGACTAATTCATTAAGGATGCTTTTATAAATCAGCAAGTCGTGGGTACGTGTGGCCCTTTAAGACTCAAATTGAATACGAAAATGAGATGAGTTAAAATAAGTTTATTTTATTTTTTAATATTATTATTATTTTAAAATTTAAAAAAATTGAATTGAAATTTAAAAAATGTGTATTAGAATTTAAAATATATATATAAATTTGTATTTTATATATATATATATATAAATAATTAAATAAAAATAAATTGAGATAATTAGAAAATTTAGAATCCAAATCGAGCCTAATTGATTAATGCGCAAATATACTTGATGTTTCGTGCTGTCCATTAAGAATAAAAATAAAAAGGAAAAAACAGATAGATGATCAAAAGGTTTGATGGCAGTGCTCATGCAGGCACGTGGGCCGGCCGGTCTATATGGCTGCTGTAACTGTAAAGACTAATTTACTTTGGCATGTTTTCTTGTTTTACTTTGACTGCGTGCTGTTCTCTGTCTCTGTTCCCTTCTTAATTTATAATTAATTAATTAAGCACATAATGAGTTAATTAATTCTCTATACCCACTTTGCACGGGCAAACTTATATATAATTAATTTATATCCTGATTAATTAGGCAGGCTGCAGCTAGGTATCTTTCATGAATTAATTTTTAATAATGAGTATCAATAATGCATGCAATCTGTTTGCTTATAAATTTAAATAAATGGGAGTGTTCCAATGAATGGCACAAGTGGGATAATATTCTATAGGCTGTGCTTGGCTGCAGCCGGTGTGCACAATACACCAAATACATTTTATTTTTTATTTTTTATTTCCTTCAGTGTCGCTGGTTCGCTGGGACTGCAGCGCATATTTTGCCATATTCTATACATCCAATTTGAATCTTTACATAAAATTAAATATTAAATATGATTTATTATTTCACGTCCCCAATCATGCATAGTGACGATTAGGGCTCGAAATCGTGCCACATGGAGGCAGAGAGGAAGAAATGGTGAGAATCTACCAGCTCCTTTTGTCCTACAATATTATGAAATTAGCAAATGCCGGGCTCTTCTGAATTTAATCGCCTTATAATTCCTTAATTTGTCCGGTCTCCGTGTTTTGGGGCTAGCCGACCTTCAACATCTTTATCAATTAAATTCCCGTTTAGAATTTGAACTGAATTAATTTAGTTGATTTTAGTTCACTCTAATTTTAAATTTAGTCTAATATATAAATATTAAATCTTTAAATTACTAAACTTATCTCAATTCGAACTTTTTTACATCTAGATTAATTTACAATTTTTTTCAATTCAACATGGCTTTACAAGTGCAACCGATATCATTTTTAAAATTTTCATAAATATATTTAAATTTATTTTAACATTTAAATAAATTTAAACTCATCTTAGATGTGCGCCTAACAAAAATAACTCTATTATCTCAATTTATTATTATTTATAAAAAAAATTAAAATAATCAACTCAACCTTTAAACGAAACCTGAGTCGTGTTAATTTCAAGACAATGATCAAAACCCCTAATATAGGCTTCAACAAGCAATATTACCTATATATAATACTCTTATATGTCGTGTGTGTCGTGAAATTAATTCTAGTTGGTGAAGATATCTTCTTCTAATCATGCAGCTCTAGCCTAAAGTTTTTGTTTCCTGGCCATTGGATACATGAGTTCTCTAATAATTGAAAATCAAAATCAATGATCATTCTCTGAATTTTGAAGTTTTTTTTTTGATGGAAAATACGACTTCTTCATTGCAAAGAGGAATAAAACCTCATGTCATATTACAAGATAACTTATCAATAGAAACAACATGCTCATTAATACTAGGAGTTGAATGCAACCATAGTTGGAGATGAGAATTAATCCATGCATTACGGGCTAAGGAATGAGCTGCTGAGTTGGTCAATCTGTTGTCATACTCCGAGGTACATTGCTCAAATTGTTGCGTCAGCCTTCTAATATCTAAAATGACATTCCTCATAGCAACCATAGTTGGGCCAATAGCATTCACCTCTTGCACCAGGTTAGAGCAGTCACTAACTACTTGTAGGTTCTTTAGATCGATATTAAGACTAAATTGCAAACTCCTTAGGATTGCTGTGGCTTCCACTATCTCGGGTTCCAGAATATCAATCTCCCCTTTGCTGAGTGCCATGATAACATCACCTTTAGAATCCCTTAGAATTGCTCCAATTCCAATTCTGTTATGATCGTAGAAAATGGCACCATCAACGTTAAGTTTAAACCATCCCTCATGAGGTGGATTCCATTTATAGTCAACAACTTTGCCATGGCCTTACTGTACCAGATCAGGAGGTTGCCTTGCCTTCTTTAGTACAGCAAACTCAATAACTTGTTGAGGGTGTAATTGAACCTGATCATGAATAATCTTATTCCTCCTATACCACCGACCCCAATCAATTAGAATAAAATCTACCAAGTCTTCCTTTGATCCCGCTTGATAAATCTGCATGGCTGAAGTCATAAAACAGGAGAGTTGATCGAGGGGAACTAACTTGAGAAATCTCTGTATCCAGAAGTCATGAATAGATGGGCAGAAAATTAACGCATGAGCCAAATCCTCAATCCCATGATTACAGAAACAACATCTAGCATCAACTTGAACTTGCTTCTTCAGGAGATTAAATTTTGTAGTAAGTATGTCTTTGCATGCTTTCCATGCAAAGACCTGAACCTTATGAGGTATTCTTAACTTCCACAAAACATTCTAAAATCTTTTGTTTATTAGGGGTGGCAATATGTGACACGATACGTTAACATGAAATGAATGCGACACGATAAAAGTGGATTAGTGTTTAACCTTAACAGGTTTTGGGTCAATTCGGGTTAACCTATTAAGACACGATTTAATAATGGGTCAAACCCGTTATGACCTGTTAAGACCCATTAATAAATTTGAATTTATTTTTATACACTTGAGCTAAATTTCAAATAATTATAATTTAAAATTTGCTTTATACCTTTAGACATTTAGCTATCCCATGTAAGTACTTATTAAAAAGTCATTAACGAGTTAACCCATTGTTATTTAATATGTTTGAGTTATAATTTTAATATTTTATAATGTGTGGATTATATTTGTGTATTTATCATATTTTATAACGTACTACTTATTGAATTGTAATTTTGAGATTGCAATTTGTAATTAATTGTTTATGTTTTATAACTATTATTTAGGTTTTAATATTTGTATAAAATCAATTAGGTTAAACTCAAACGGGTCACTAACGGATTTGTAGGTTGAAACGAGTCAGATCGTATTGTATCGTATTGTGTCATGTTGTATCATATAGTGTCAAAGGTCTTAACGGGTCATATCATGTCAACCTGTTATTTTAATGGGTCGTGTTAGGGTTAAAATTTTTGACACGAAACCCTTAACGGGTTGTGTTCTTGTTGACCCTTTAAGCATTATATACACGCTCTGACACGATACGAACACGACCCGTTAACATGTTCTGACACCCGTATTGTTTACAACCCCATTAGAAGATTCTCTATCTTGAGAGTTGATCAAAGCACTGAAAAACCTATAAGTAGATTTAACTGAGTAAATTCCACTCCTTTCATGCTCCCACTGCCATAGGTCCAAATCATTGGAATAGATTGGAAGAAGTCTCTAGATGGCTTCAGCTATGTTTGGATTGAAAAGAGATCTAACTTTGGAAATATCCCACCAATTAGAAATAGGATCCATCAAAGTATCCACTTGCAAATCCAGATCAGACAGATTTTGCTGCTGCCATGTAGGAAATATCCTCAACTCATTTCTGAGTTCTTGAAAGCCTGGTACTCAAACATCATCAAGTATATGGACATTACTTCCCCTTCCCACATTCCATCTACCTCCCTTCTTCAATAAGTTTTTTGCTTCCCATATTCCTCTCCAAGCAAAAGAGGGAGAATTACCAACTCTAGCATCAAGAATGTTGCCATTTGGAAAGTATCTACAGCTGTAAATTTTGTAGAATAAAGAATTCTGATCCTGCAATAGCCTCCATGCTTGTTTAGCAAGCATGGCTAAATTGAATGTCTCTAAATCTTTGAACCTGAGACCACCTACTGCCTTAGCTTTGCACATGTTCTTCCAATTAACCCAATGTATCTTTCTCCCATCTAGCTTTTGTCCCCACCAATATTTGGCCATTAAGCCTTCAATCTCTTGACACAACTTCAAAGGTAGTTTAAAGCAACTCATTGCATAAGATGGAATTGCTAGTACCATTGCTTTGAGTAAGATTTCCTTCCCACCTTGTGAAAACATGTGTCCTTTCCAACCTTATAGCTTAAGCCAAACCTCGTGTTTAATCTCGACAAAGGCCTGCAATTTAGATTTACCTACTATGGTAGGTAAACCCAAGTATTTATCATAATGTTGGATGACATTAGATCCCCACAGCTCCATGATTTGCTGTCTTTGTGCAGTAGGAGTATTTTGACTAAACACCATTGCTATTTTTGTGTGATTAATGAGTTGTTCAAATGCCCTCTCATAAACTTTAGCAACTTCATCACTTTGGTGTTTGTCTCCATGCTTGTATCACAAAAGAATAGACTATCATCCACGAAAAGTAGATGATTTAGCCTAGGAGCTCGCTGATGGACCTGAAGTCTAGCAATTGATCTTATTGTAGCAGCAGAATTCATCAAACCAATTAAACCCTCTGTTCCCATTAGGAACAAATATGGAGATATTGGATCTCCTTGCCACAGTCCTTTAGTGGGAGTAATGTGACAAGTGGGTGTTCCATTAATAAGAATAGAGAAAAAGACACTTTGTACACATTTCATAACAAGTTGAGACATTTTTTTCAGAAAAACCCAATTTTATTAAAACAGCATATAGAAATGGCTATTCAACTCAATCATAAGTTTTGCTCATATCAAGTTTTAAAGACATAAACCTTCTCTTCCATTTCTTTTTCCTCTTTAAAAAGTGAAGAACTTCATAAGCTACTAAGACATTATCAGTAATAAGTCTACCAGGGAAGAAAGAAAATTGATTTGTTGAGATCATTGTGGGCAGCACCCTCTTGATTCTATTGGCTAGTACTTTAGATATTAGTTTGTAAAGGCCATTACAAAGACTAATTGGTCTAAAGTCAGTGACATTTGTTGGGTTTTTCTACTTTGGAATCAGGGTAATAAATGTATGGTTTAAAGTTTGAGGGAAGTTTCTAGTATTTAAAGCATCTAACACTGCAGTAGAGATGGTAGTACCAATTTGAGGCCAGAATTGCTTGTAGAATAGTGAAGGTAACCCATCAGGTCCTGGGGATTTCGATAACTACATTTCATCTAGTGCTTGCTTCACTTCCTTAGTAGAATATTGCTTGAGAAGATCTGCTTGCATGTTCTTTGGAATCCTCCGATCAATCTTATTAATAACATCAGCAACATGACTTATACCTGTAGCACTAAACAGAGGAGCAAAATGGTTAACAATAAAAGAGTTACAAGTCTCCCCTTCCATCCTTCGACCATCCCCATCCTTCAATTTCTGAATATGGTTTCTCTTCTTTCTTTGTGTAGCTTTGGAATGGAAATACTTGGTATTTTGGTCACCGTTAGATAACCAAAGAGCACGAGACCTTTGCCTCCACATAATCTCCTCCCTTAGCAGCCACTTGTTAACCTCCTCTTGAGCAATGGTAACTTCCGAATCATCTTTAATGATAGGAGATTGTTGTTGAACAAATTTTAATCTTTGTTGTGCCTTGTTCAACTTTTGGTGCACCTGACCAAACCTGGTTCTATTCTACATCTGTAATCTAGAATCGCAATCATAATAATGTTAATTAAACCTTGCAGTTTAGAGCCCCTTCCATGGGTCTGCCAAGATGTATGAACTATTTTTGAGCAAGTAGATTCCTCCAACCAAATTGCCTCAAACCTAAATGGTTTTGGACCCCTTTTCACAATAGGTATGCCAATTAAGTCCAACCAAATAGGAAGGTGATCAGAGTATGATGAATAACCATGATAAACCTGAGCATTACCATACATATTACACTATAACAGCTTACCAAAAATGATCAAGCTGTTCAAAGGTCATATCTGATTCCCTCTTATTACTCCAAGTAAAATCTGAGTCTTGATAACCCAAGTCTTTTAACTCACAATCAATAAGCACATCTTTAAACTACTGCATCTGTTGATCTGGTCTGTGATTGCCACCCCATTTCTTATTTTGACACAAGATTTCATTGAAATCTCCAAAGAGTAACCATGCATCTTGTTTACGACATAATCTTTGAATCAGAAACCATGTTTCATGCCTCCTGTGTACCTCGGGTTGCCCATATAGTCCAGTCAAGAACCACCATTTAGAATCCCCTTCAATCATGGTATCTATATGAGATTAAGAAAAACTAAGAATGGTTAATTGTATATCCTTCTTCCATAAAAGTGCTAACCCTCCACTGTGTCCAAGAGAATCAACAGTTAGAAAATTCTCAAACTTCAATTTCACGCAACAATGCTCCATTCAAACTGCATTAAGTTTGTTTTTTGTAGAAACAAAACATCGGGATCTTCCTTTCTGACTAAATCAGAAAGATTTCGAATACGACTAGGGTTTCCAAGCCTTTTGGTATTCCAACTTAATATTTTCATGGTTGTCGACAGGGCTGTGGAACAGCCACCACCAATAACACATGGGAACAACTATCATCATCCTTATACATCTTAGCTTTCTTCTTTAGCCTTGTGGAAGATCTAGAAAAATCAACCCTGTTTTTCTCTTCCAATGGTCGTGTAGAACCAGACATTTCAGGGACATAAGGAATCTATTTATTACTTGGCAGATTGGTCTATTCAGGTCAAGTGAGCCTCTTCCATTTTAGTTGGTGAACACTTACATTGAGAAGAGTTGGAGAATCGAGGCAGTTATGACAGTTATGTCATTCAAACCAGAAGTCTTCCCAGACTGACATGTTGCAGTAACCTTTTCCTTAACCACTCCTTGAGTAACACGTGGATAACTGTCACATGACGGCACCCTCTAATTGGTTCCCTTGGTTGCTCCGGTAGAATTGGTACTCGAACTTCTAGAATTTAAGGAATACATTATCGGAGGAATAATTGGAACATAGTGACTCAATCCAATATTAGAGTTGACTCCAAAAGCTCTAATCTAACTTCCATATTGCAACTGTGGATGCACTGCTTCAGGACCAACAACAGCCTAATTTGGACAATCCATGGTAGAATGCAAGATTAAGCCACAAATGAAATAGACCTGAGGCAAATGTTCATATTTGAATTGAACAAAGGTTCGTTTACCATTAAGATTTAGAATCTTACCATGCATAAGATGCTTTGTAAAATCAATTTTGATTAACAATCTCAAACTCCTTCCCCAACCAGTACCTCTCTCATCTACAGCAACATGAATCACATGTCCACAAGAACTCCCAACCATTTTATCTATAGTATCATTCATGCATCCAAAGAGTAAGTTATGTAACTGCACCCAGAAATATGTTTCTGTAAAAGCCAGTTCAGAAGGAGGCATAAGACCATCAAAATAATGTAGATAGACTAGTCACTGATCAAAGAGCCAAGGATGGCCATCTCAGACCCTAGTAATGTCGCCTGTAGACTCAAACTCCACCAGAAACAAATTCATGCCAACTTCAGTGAATTTCATAGTCGAAATTAGTTTCCATAACTTTAACATAGTAGTTTTCAGGGCTTCAAGATTAAAACGTTTCTCAATAATAACCTTACCAACAAGGTAATATTTATCACACTCCAAAGTCGCAACCAACACCTTATTGTCAACAAACACTTTGGAGTTTTCTTTGTCTGTAAGGGATAGTTTATTCCATAAGATGGCGATATCCTCTGCCATTAGAGGAATACATAACAAGAAGGAGCACAAAGAAAAACTAGATAACTAACACAAATCACTTAAAAATAATGCATGGAACCAGCAAAGCCTTCGCAAGAAGAGGAAGGAGAGTCACTTTTGCCTCAATCACCCTCGTCGCTCGAGAGAAAGACAGATGCTCATCAAAATGTTATATTTTGAATCTTTATTTTGTTTCTGAATTCTTAAGTTCAATTTTGAACCACTCATGATATTAGTCAGGTCGATATTCTTACATGATCTAAAGTTTTTTTCCTTCATTTATAATGAGAAATGTTTTAAATATTACAACAAAACTAAATAAAAGTATATTTACAAATTGATCATGTGGTTATGTAGTATGTTAAATTGTAAAATTATTTTTATTATAAAATAAATTTAATATATCATATGAGACATATCAACTTATAAATTTATTTTTATAAAAGATAATTTTTTTAAAATTATATTACTTCTAAATTCCATTTGATTTTGTCCTTACTGAAAGAAAAAATGATCCGGCCCCTTGAAACCCTTTGGTCGATAAAATTTGGATTCGAAATGTTGATATCCAAAATTTTGTATTGTTAATTTAATAGAAAAAAAGACCTCAAATAATATCGTATCGAAAAAAGAAAAGAAAAACTGGGGCAATTTTTATTTTTTTTTAAAAAAAATCTTTTTCTTTTTAGCGTCTATATGTAAACAATCTGCCAATTACAGTACTAGTTGGGGAATCTAAAGGCAATCACGTCTCTGTCATACGATGGGCTTGGATTAAAATACACTCATCTAATTAATTAAACAGTACCCAACAACTATACGTTGTCTTTAAATTGGGTTACCAACTTCAATTAATAATTTCGAGCAAAACGAGGACTAAAAAAAGTGCAATATTTAATATTTAATATTAATAAATTAATGGTGATAAGTTGATAATTAATTAACGATAACTTGGTCCATCGAACTATTTGATCAATTGCATGGTCCGAAACTAATAAAAAAAAATATAGTGAATGGATCGATACCCTGCTCAACACACACACACAAAAACAGGTATATATATATATAATTAATTACTTGCAGAATTATTTAGTTGGTGAGTATGATTAAATAGGTATATATATATAATTAACAGAATTATTATAATGAAAATAGTCATTTTCTTTGTAGTTATTTGATTATATATACATATTTTTCTTATAGTTTCAAACATTTTTTTCAATGAATTGGTGTGTGCATGTGTGATATATATATATATATATATATACATATATGTATGTATATAAGACTAGTGTAAATAAAAATAAAAGAAAAAACTGAGGCAACTAGGTAGCTAGTATAATTCAGCTTGGTTCATTGTATCTCCAATGATCTCTTTGACAAGGGTCCTACGGATTAATCTCTTAGCCACGGCGATAGTAGGAATTATTAGGAAACACTACAAGCTTTAAGAAAAAATGCTTATTTGTTTGTAGTTATTTATTACAAAATGATAATTTTTTTAATTAAAATAAGTCAATTTTTGTTATAAATAATTATTTTTATAATAAATAATTCATCTTGAATACTTGTTTTTTTTTGGGTGAAAGGTGGTCGGGTTAGTTATAATTTATCAAATAAATGAGAAAGAAAAGACCAACAACTTCTGACTTTTTAATTCTTTTATCAATTTGCTAGTGAGCTAGCTAGCCAAAATACAATATTGTCTTTGCTGGCCGCTAAGCTAGCTTTTGCATGCTTGTATATGCCAACAAGCAGAGAGCTCTAGTTTTGGACTTTTATTAGGAATGACCAGCTCCCCGTCGACTCCCTTCTATCTCACTCTCTCTAAGCACTATAAAAGATTTGGTTT
Organism: Platycarya strobilacea; assembly: GCA_036898215.1. Lineage (NCBI taxonomy): Eukaryota > Viridiplantae > Streptophyta > Magnoliopsida > Fagales > Juglandaceae > Platycarya > Platycarya strobilacea. The sequence goes on along the minus strand of CM072555.1, from coordinate 18,080,769 downwards.
TTTGGAACGTATATTTTCATTTTAAAAGACGTTGTTTTTGTTTCAAATTACATTTTGGGATGAAAAAAAAAGCATTATAAGATTAGCCCAATATCAGTGTCCCAAAATATATTTTGGGACAAAAATATCAATTTCATCCAAAAAATATCTTATAAAACGAAATTTTGCTTGATCGTTCGAACACCTTTTTTTTTTTTTGTTGGGTGAATGGCTAATTTTCTTCCTAGGTTTGCGTTCGAACACCCATAAAGCTTGTTTGAACAATAATCGTGTTTGAACGTCTCCTTTAAATAAACATAATAAAAGTCCGAACAAATTACAAATTGATGATCGAATGTCAATTATATTAATTTTATGGATTGAGTTAGAGGTTCGAATACCTGATGAATGAAACGAACTAGTTGACTATTTGAATGAGTTCAAATGGATTAGAACGCTTGGTTGCTTATTGTTCAAATGCGAGGGATAGGCGTTCGAACGGTCAGTATTTGATTTTAGTCAAAAATTAAAAAAATTATATTTATATTTCAAAAATACGTTATAAATTGTTAAATACAAATAATACTAATCTAATAAGTCTGAAGTAAATAAAATAATACAAATACATTATAAATATCAGTTGCTTGGAGGCCTGAATCGTTGCATAAGGATTTGCATTTGGAGTTGCATCTCTTTTTAGAACTCTTCTTGTTGTTCTTCATGCTGTTTCATGTGCATCTCCATGTCTGCGTATTTCACCAATTGAGCCTCTAACTCATGCTATCTTGCAATCAATTGTTCGATCATGGAGTTTGCATTCTCTAACACTTTGGAGCCAGTACTTGATGTTGTCGAAGAAGTTGTAAGCTTTACACAACAATTCAAACCTTTCAAATATCCTGATCGTTGATATAGAATTTGTACAAAAATATCAACATCACTTGTTGAGGAATTCTAATCTGACGCAACATCAGCACAGAAGGCAACCATTTTATCCTACATACAACATAAAGAATTAATATCGTTACAACATAAAGAAATAAATTATAATTTTTACGTAATTTTTACGACTATCGAGATGAGTCAACTTTCTATTACGATCAGTATGTAATGTAGCATATAATATTGTCATATCATAATTGGTGTTTGATCCTTGCTACAAAAGACATTGTTAAGATATAAAATGAATATTAAAATTAATCACTTCAAAAAAAGTTATATAGAATAAAAAAGATAAAAAATTCATTACCAATTTTAAGAAAGAGGCGATTGAAAGTTCTTAAATTTGCAGGATGATATTTCTTCAACTAATATAGTATATAAATATTAATAACTATTACTAATAAATTATATCACTATTAGTAACATAATACTAATATTAATGTAATGCATAACTATTAGTGTATAATACTAATACTAATACTAATACTAATCTAGCATGTAACAGTTAGTACATAATACTGATGCTACTATAGTATATGCCTATATTAGTAACATAATACTAATATAGTTATATATATGCCTCTCTTGAATACAATATATATATATATATATTGTATAAAATGACTGCATTTCATTTTATTAAATGAAGTTTACAACTAAGACCAATAAGTATGAGAAAACTCGCATTACAAGCCTAACTAAATATTGATCTGTAATATTCCCACATAAAATTGTAGTGGGTTTTGTCTTAACTTCTAATATCTTAATTGACAAACCAATATTGAAGTGTGGTTGGCTGAGAGAGCACAGATAACCAAACTTTCCCCCTCCAAGGAATGGGAGGAGATTATTATCTCCATTCCCCAAAGGAGAAGAAGGAGAGGCAACCTCTATCCTCTAAAGGAAGAACGGGAAGCCAAATAAGGAATAAACTTATTCTTATTTATTAGTACAAACAAACCAATAAAGTAGAAAATGAAAATAAACAACACAAAAATTGAAATCCAGATCAACAAAATCGGACTCAGGACAAAACAAGTAGAACAATACAGTGAAAGGTAGCGCGTGACGGACACACGTCGCTACGGAGGTCCTGGATTGTCAATCCCATCACCACCGAAAGCCCCAAGCCTAGAGCCACTGCGCGTGGCTACAGTAGGCCTCTCCATATGTGGTAGGTGGAAGGTCAAGTGAGATCAGCAACCGCGCGTGTAGAGTACTCGCTATCTCTTCTAGATGGAGCATTGGCCGGTAGGATGATCGGCTGCCTTAGAGTCTCCTAGTGGGGTATGTGTTGGTGGTAGGTCATCAAAAAATCGCGGGCCACCCACCATGGCTGGATGCCAAAAACCTTAAAAAAAAACAACAAAGAAACACCAGCAACGCAAGTACGAAACTCGACGGGGAAGAAAAGAGGGGGGGGGGGGGGCACAGCTGCAGCTCACACACCCCAGGGTTGCTTTCTAGAGTTTTTCTCTCTTTAGATGGAGAGCTTCTCTCTTCGGTGTGAAGACCAGAATTTCCACTTTTTTTAATACAATATTTATCTATATAATATATACTATTGTTATAAACTATAATATAATTGAAATTTATATTATAATTATAAATTATTATAAATTGTTATATAATTGAAATATTATTATATAGTATTTTTAGTGTAAAATAATTATATAGCGTAATATTTGATTTTGATGAAATAAATTTTTGTACTTCAAAAAAAACTTTTATCTAGTGTGGTGTTTGATTGGTCAACATGATCGTTCGAACGGTCCAATTGACCGGCCCACCATTCGAATGTTTTTATTCAACATTCGAACGCTAACGCAATATAAGAGGGCCCACACTGCTCGTAAAGTCATTTTCATCCATAAAAAGAAAAATTCTAAAAGCCTCTAAACAAGAGTCGTTTCAATGCTATTTCAGCATCGTATTGATGTATCTGTCTTACAACACTATTTTTTATTATTCAAAAGGTATATTTTCTAATTATTATTTTTGTCGTTTTGTTTTTATTTTCAATTATTACTTAGAAATGCATAAAACTCTTTTAGATTTATATTTAATATATTAAAACTGAAAAATACAAGGTCAAAATGCTTATTTGGACAATTTAAATCTTGTGCAAGAGCATTTTGTTGAAAAAATTTAGATTTTTTTTTAGTTTCACTGGCCATTAGCCGACTCTGCTATTGTTGGCCATGATACAATGGCACCGTTTGAACATGTTTGTTTACCATTCAACAGTTTACACCCAAAAGTCAATCTAAGGAACTAATTCCTATTTGTTCGAATGGTAAGACTAGGACCATTCGAATGCCTTCTAGCATTGGAATGCCATTAGCTAGAATTTAAAAAAGACTACGTATCCGAGACATCTCGTTCGAAAGTTTAGTGTCAGAACTTTTAGGCAGGTTCCATAAGCCACACCTATGACAAAATATCAATGGGCCTGCTCGTGTTCCTTGGCCCAAGCCTTGACACACAGATGGACCCTAGCGAGGCTAGTGGCATACCGTCACAAGCATGCCATCTAGCGCGCGGCACCAGCTCATGCCTTGTAGGTTAGGCGAGTGGCATGCACATCATATATTCCATCCAGCGCGTGGCTCCAGCCTGCGTCTTGCAGCACGCAGCGCCCAGACCGCTAGCTTGAGCCATGTATGACCATCGTCCTGACCACCAGCCCGGGCCATGCAGAATCACTGTCCAAGCCACTTGACTGGACCATAGCACATTAGCATGGCACCACTCTGTGCCCACTATTAGGCCTTATGATGACACCATGTTATGACCACCATAAGCAGATGATGCACAATGCCATGCCGTACCCATTAACCCAGCCGTAGACCATGCCACACCTTAGCCCACTATGGGGCTAGCATCCCACAGCCACCACCTTCCTTTGGGCTCCCACCACTTATTTTTATTAGCTTTATTTATTTAATTACCTTTGATTATTTTAGTCATTATCTTATTTTGCTAGGGACATTTTGGGAGTTTCCAAGTTGTAAGACTTTATAAATAGAACATTTAGGTTTTATTTTGATATCTTTTGGACATTTGTACATTTGGACTTCTTGAGGTACAATTCGTGAATCCCCTTAAAAAGAATTACTCATTGTAATTCATGAATATGAGTAATCCACATCTATCCTTTTATTTATAAAGTTATTTGATGTATTTTTCATTTTGGAGTTCTTGTGAATTCATTTGAAGTTGTGAAGTGTGAAAGAGTACGCATGAGTGATCTTGTGATTTTCGAAATTCTCACCACTTGGGAATTTCGAAATCATTATCTTATTGAGTGAGTGGTTGTATGGTTACATTGTTGAAAGTATTATCAATTAATAATTAAAGTGTCAGAACTTCTAGGCAGGTGGCCATAAGCCACACCTATGACAAAATATCAATGGGCCTGCTCGTGTTCCTTGGCCCAAGCCTTGACACGCAGATGGACCCTAGAGAGGCTAGTGGCATACCGTCACAGGCATGCCATCTAGCGCGCGGCACTAGCTCATGCCTCGTAGGTTTGGCGAGTGGCATGCACATCATATATGCCATCCAGCGCGTGGCTCCAGCCTGCGTCTTGCAGCACGGAGCGCCCAGACCACTAGCTTGAGCCATGTATGACCATCGTCCTGACCACCAGCCCGGGCCATGCAGAACCACTGTCCAAGCCACTTGACTGGACCATAGCACATTAGCATGGCACCACTCTGTGCCCACTATTAGGCCTTATGATGACACCATGTTATGACCACCATCAGCAGATGATGCACAATGCCATGCCGTGCCCACTAACCTAGCCGTAGACCATGCCACACCTTAGCCCACTATGGGCCTAGCATCCCACAGCCACCACCTTCCTTTGGGCTCCCACCACTTATTTTTATTAGCTTTATTTATTTATTTAATTACCTTTGATTATTTTAGTCATTATCTTATTTTGCTAGGGACATTTTGGGAGTTTCCAAGTTGTAAGACTTTATAAATAGAACATTTAGGTTTTATTTTGATATCTTTTGGACATTTGTACATTTGGACTTCTTGAGGTACAATTCGTGAATCCCCTTAAAAAGAATTACTCATTGTAATTCATGAATATGAGTAATCCACATCTATCCTTTTATTTATAAAGTTATTTGATGTATTTTTCATTTTGGGGTTCTTGTGAATTCATTTGAAGTTGTGAAGTGTGAAAGAGTACGCGTGAGTGATCTTGTGATTTTCGAAATTCTCACCACTTGGGAATTTCGAAATCATTATCTTATTGAGTGAGTGGTTGTATGGTTACATTGTTGAAAGTATTATCAATTAATAATTAAAGTGTCAGAACTTCTAGGCAGGTGGCCATAAGCCACACCTATGACAAAATATCAATGGGCCTGCTCGTGTTCCTTGGCCCAAGCCTTGACACGCAGATGGACCCTAGAGAGGCTAGTGGCATACCGTCACAGGCATGCCATCTAGCGCGCGGCACTAGCTCATGCCTTGTAGGTTTGGCGAGTGGCATGCACATCATATATGCCATCCAGCGCGTGGCTCCAGCCTGCGTCTTGCAGCACGGAGCGCCCAGACCACTAGCTTGAGCCATGTATGACCAGCGTCTGACCACCAGCCCGGGCCATGCAGAACCACTGTCCAAGCCACTTGACTGGACCATAGCACATTAGCATGGCACCACTCTGTGCCCACTATTAGGCCTTATGATGACACCATGTTATGACCACCATCAGCAGATGATGCACAATGTCATGCCGTGCCCACTAACCTAGCCGTAGACCATGCCACACCTTAGCCCACTATGGGCCTAGCATCCCACAGCCACCACCTTCCTTTGGGCTCCCACCACTTATTTTTATTAGCTTTATTTATTTATTTAATTACCTTTGATTATTTTAGTCATTATCTTATTTTGCTAGGGACATTTTGGGAGTTTCCAAGTTGTAAGACTTTATAAATAGAACATTTAGGTTTTATTTTGATATCTTTTGGACATTTGTACATTTGGACTTCTTGAGGTACAATTCGTGAATCCCCTTAAAAAGAATTACTCATTGTAATTCATGAATATGAGTAAACCACATCTATCCTTTTATTTATAAAGTTATTTGATGTATTTTTCATTTTGGGGTTCTTGTGAATTCATTTGAAGTTGTGAAGTGTGAAAGAGTAAGTGTGAGTGATCTTGTGATTTTCGAAATTCTCACCACTTGGGAATTTCGAAATCATTATCTTATTAAGTGAGTGGTTGTATGGTTACATTGTTGAAAGTATTATCAATTAATAATTACAGTGTTGAAGCCGAAACATAAGAGGTGCTCTTGTACATTTTCGAGTTCCTCAAGTCAATCTCTTGTTCATGCACTTTCTTGCATGTTCTTGAGATTTTCTTGAGTTTTCTTGAAGTATCCATTTTCCCAAACATACGACTCGGCCAACCCATCAAACGACTTTCCATAAATTACGTCACACACCCCACTCCATTAACCCCCTTGTCCGGCCATTCAAACCCCAAATCTTATCATATTTTGTCTCATCAAATCAATTCCCTACCTTTCATAATTAGCCAAAATCGACCACCACAAGGATCCCTATAGTTGGCCACTCAATTTTCCTCCATTTCAAATAAATCCAAATTAAGCCAAGTTCACATACCATCAATGGCATATTCAGCCAAGGCTCCCATTGCCTTAGCTAAAACCTAATTGCCACCTCACCAAATCAAATCTTTTATCTCTTATTTGATTAGTCAATCAATCTACTAGTTGATTCAATCAAATATTCCTTTATTCCAATTATATCCAATCAAACCCAATCTCCCTACCAATCAATCTCATATTTAGCCACCACTAAATTCAATCATCTCATCAATTATTCAATCTGTCAAGCAATCAAGGAAGTTGTCTTCCAAGTAACCCTAGACGAAAATCACCCTACCAAACCTTAGCAATTTCGACAACACCAATTCCTTTCCAAACCGTATGCTCAATTGCAAGTGGTGCCTAGCCTACCCAAACCCCATAGCCGAACTCATATTTGCCCTAGCCTAAATACTTATTTTCTAAACCCTAAATCTAAAATGGCGTCCAATCCCCATCCAAAACTCCATTGTCATGCACCACTTTACCCATACTAGGCCATCTCATTGCCAAGAAGATCTCATTATCTTCCCTTAAACACCATAATCTCACATTAACCCATCTTTCATTGTTGATGCACAAGAACAACTACCAAGCAAAAGGAACCTACTTGATCATTCCAGGAACAACAAGGTGAGGAGGACTCCCTTGGGTGGTTGGAGGCTTGACTGAGGTCCCCATCACCCAATTTGGTGCTTTTATTGAGAGTCTCATCCAAAAGACTTTTGCTTGATGTTTTCTTGAGAAGTTTCACTTCTCCATGAGATAAACAACACAATAACTTGGCTCTTTGTGAATTTGATCGGTAGGTCCACAGAGGACCTCGATGTTGTTTACTTTATTGTTGGAAATTGTTGATATTGTTGAATCAAAATTTGGAGGTTAAGGGAAGGAAAGAGTAGACAAGTTGTAGAGGTCGGTTACCCTTGAAGATAGAGGAACCAAGGTTAGACGTGTGTGCATGCTAAATGGGTTGTCCATCCACGAAGGTGGGCAACTCAGAGTTAGACTATTGAACCTGCCCAAGCTTCACCAACCCAATTTTTTTAGCAACACTATGTCCAAGTCAGTTTGCAAGACTTTGTTCAGTTTGCAAGCATGAGCCGTGAAGTGTCTATAGTTGAGGATCAAAGTAATTTCAACCAGGAACGACTTGATGCATTAGAAGAACACAAGGAGAGGACCAACAAAATTCTTGAGGAAGTCAGAACCAACTTGGCTAAATTGATTATGGACTTTAACTCCAACTTCCGTCAAACTGAGGAGAATAGAAGGGCGATGGAGGACATGAAACGAGCTACTAATGCAAGTCTTGAAAGACTTGAAAGAAAGAAGGGCCGAGAATTAGGAGGAAAGGCCACCCCAAAACCCGAATGCACATGATGATTTCTATGTTAAAGATGCCAAAACTAGTGTAGATGAGTCTATGCATGAGCCACCAAGATATGAATACTGAAGGGAAGGTCATGTTGAGAACGACTATGTTGTGGTAGAGAGATGAATTCGAGATGGTGACAACCATTTTAGAAATCCAAGCACTTTGACAGAACCTTAAGATATAAGGCATGAGCCACCAAGGATTGAACAACACTATGAAGCTGAATATGAAAGTAACCATGGAGGATCATCTAGGCGAGATGGTCATGTTAAAAGAAGACACCACCACCGTGAAAGAAGAGGTCACCATGAGAGAAGGAACCATGATGATCGTGACAGTGAAAGAAGAGGAAATCAGGTTTGTGACTGGGGACTCAAGAGACCTAAGGTGGATTTCTCCAAGTTCAATAGGGGTGATCCATATGAGTGACTAAACAAAGTGGATCATTACTTCCATACTTATGATGTGCCTAGAGATGAGAGGGTGTTGACGACTTGCTTTTATTTGGAAGGCAAGACAAGCAAGTGGTGGAGATGAACTAAAGATCAATATGCCAAGGAGAGGAGAAGGTTGTGATGGACGACATTTGAGAAGGAATTCCTTTTTCAATTTGGACCATCCTCAACCATCAATCATCATGATCAACTTATCAAGCTCAAACAAGATGGCAAGGTGAAGAGCTACATCAAAGACTTTAGACAACTTCAAATTATAGTGTGAAGTTGGTTAGAGGAAGCTCTTGTGGATACTTTTGTAGATGGTTTGAAACCTTGGTTAGCCAAGGAAGTGAAGTTAAAGCAGCCCACGAGAATCCAAGAGGCCATGAGGATGGCCAAAATCCTAGAAGAAAGCTACTCCCTAGAGAAATGTCAATCCAAGGAAGTGGGAAGCAAAACCACCGCATCTTTACAAACCAAAATTCCTTGAAAGGGCAATGAGAGTAATTAAGAAACTTTCAATCCAAGGCCCAATGAAGTGAGGAAGTTATCAAGAGAGGAAGTCCAAGAAAGAATTAAGAAGGCATTGTTCTTCAAATGTGGAGAGAAATAGAGTTAGGATGATGACCTTTGTTCTACTTGAGGATGATGACCTTAATGATTCAAACAATGAGGAGGAACATGATGAGGCCAAACCTAGTGAAGAGAGTGGAAAAGCTGAGATTTCACTCAATGCCATGTCCAAGGTTCCAAAGCCCACTACTATGAGAGTCATGCATGGATTGAAATATTCGAGGTGTCTTTGTTGGTTGATAATGGGTCTACCCACAACTTCATCAACATTAACATTGTGCAGAAGGTTAGGTTGAAACCAAATCCTATAGAGCCATTTGAGGTTAAGGTTTTCAATGGTGACAAGTTGAGATGTGAAATCCTTGTAAATGATGCGAAAATGAATATGCAAAGGGGTGAGGATTGTTGCCAACCTACATATCCTAACTTTGGTGGGACTAGATGTTGTTTTGGGCAATGCTTGTCTCAAAAGAGTTGGAAGAGTGGTGAATGATAACCACAAAATATCCATGGAGTTCAAACTTGGGTCTAAGAAACACATTTGGATGGCATCGCCATCCAAAGAAGAAGAGACATGTGTGGTCTTGATTAGTGAGAAGAGCACACTTGTGTGGACCACTCATGAAGAAAATGATGCTACTTTGTTGGCCTTGAGTGGGGCTGAATGGAGAATATGTGATAAGATTGGAAAGGCAACCTGAATTGATGCTATAGTATTGGAGACCATTGAGCTACTTAAAGCCCAAGAATGAGTAGTAAACTACAAGGTGAGAGATTGCTTAATCTACTACAAAGATTATGCATACTTAAAGCTTCAACTATATGGGCAAAAGACCATGAGGAAAAAATTGAGCTTGAAGCTCATCAAGAGGTATAATGGCCCCTTAAAAGTGCTGCAGAGAATAGGGGATGTGACTTACAAGTTAGAGCTTCCTCCATCATCCAAGTTGCATCCAGTTTTCCACGTGTCACTATTGAAGAAGAGGATTAGAGACCCAAGCCTTATAGTGGATGAACTCCGTAGTTTTGATGATGACGAATGGATACTTTTACAACCTAGAACAGTGCTTGAGTACAAAGTAGTCACAAGGGAAAAGACTAGGAGAAAGGTGTGACAGGTCTTGATATAGTGGTAAGGAGTGCCGAGAGAGGAGGCCTCATGGGAGGTAATAATAATATAGTGGCCAGGTAACCACACTTTATCTTTGAGGGCAAGGATGTGTTCGAATGCTAGTAGCATGCCTTCACAGGCATACCATCTAGCGCGTGTAGGGCTGCAAACGAACAGAGCTGCTCGTGAACAATTTGAGCTCGACTCGTATAAACTCGATTCGAACTCGATTCGTTTAATAAATGAGTTGTTCGTGAACACTAATATTGGTTCGAATATTAAACGAGCTAAACTCGTATAATCTCGACTCGACTCGTATAAACTCGGTTTGTGTTCGTGAACAAGATTCGTATAAACTCGATTCTACTCGTTTTGAGCTCGTAACAATACTCGTAATATTTCTATATACATATATATAATCTTGCATATATTCTTACATATATTCTTTTATTATATATATTTTATGTGTTATATATATTATTTTTAATATTTTGTATAAGTAATATATTTTGTTACTTTATGTAGAAGTAGCATTTTATTTCTTTACAATAATAATTTATTAAGTTCACAAAAAAATTATTGAGTCAAATATTTATAAAGAGTAAGAAACTCGAGTAATTACTCGACTAAGTTCGGCTCGTTCGTTAGAGAGTAAAAACAAAGATCGATAAATAACTCGATTCGACTCGAGCTCGTCTTTGATCGGCTCGAATTCGACTCGACTCGGCAAACTCTCAGCTCGACTCGAACTCGAACTCGAATTATTTTAGTCCAGCTCGACTCGACTCGACTTGAACTCGTCTTTGATCGAATCGTTTGCAGCCCTAAGCGCGTGGCACTAGCCCGCGCTTTGTAGGCGAGGCTAGTGGCATGCCCACAAGGCATGACATTCAGTGCACAACTCTAGCCCTTGTCTTGCAGGTTAGGCGAGTGGCATGCATATTATGCATGCCATCCAGTACATGACTCTAGGCCGCGCTTTGCAGCAGTTAGCGCCCAGACCACTAGTTTGGGCCATGCTTGACCATCGCCCTGACCACCAACTTGGGCCACACCATAGCAGCACGACACCAGCTTATACCTAATATTAGGCTTCAGCATGGCACCATGCCATGACCACCATTAGCAGGCCAGGCACAGCGTCATGCGGGGCCCACCACCAGACTAGCCCATGACTAGCCCAACCGTGGACCATGCAATACCTTAGCCCACCATGGGCCTAGCATGCCATGACCACCACCTTCCTTGGGGTGCCCACCACTTATTTTTGTTAGCTTTATTTATTTATTTAATGGCCTTTGGTTATTTTTGTGATTATTTTATTTTGCTAGGGACCTTTTAGAAGTTTTCAAGTTGTAAGATTTATAAATAGGACCTTTAGATTTTACTTTGATATCTTTTGTACATTTGGACATTTGAGTGCTCTTGAGAGAGTGTTAGGCTGGCCATCTTGTGGCTTGGATTATCTTTGGTACTTAGTACTTGGATTTCTTAGGGTGCAATTCATGAGTCTCCTTGAAGAAGATTACTCCTTGTAATTCATGAAAAGGAGTAATCCATATCTATTATTTTATTTATAAAGTTGTTTGAGATATTTTTCATTTTGGAATTTTTGTGAATTTATTGAGTTTCATTTGAAGTTGTGAAGTGTGAAAGAGTGAGTGTGAGTATTCTTGTGATTTTAGGAATCCTCACTACTTGGAAATTTCAAAATTATCATCTTGTTGAGTGAGTGATTGTGTGGTTACATTGTTGAAATTATTGTCGATTGATAGTTGAAGTGTTGAAACCGAAACACAAGAGGTGCTCTTGTGCATTTTCGAGTTCCACAAGTCATTCTCTTGTTCATGCACTTTTTTGCATGTTCTTGAGATTTTCTTGAAATTTCCTTTTTTCCAAACATACCATTCGACCAACCCATCAAACCACTTTCCATAAATATCCTCACACTCTATTGACCCCCTTGGCTCGCCATTCAAACCCCAAATCTTACAATATTTTACCTTATCAAACCAATTCCCCACCTTCCATAATTAGCCAAAGTCGACCACCACAAGGATCCCTATAACCGGTCACTCAATTTCCCTCCATTCAAAATATTTCCAAATCAAGCCAAATTCACATACCATCAATAACATATAGGAGCCTTGGCCGAAACCCTAATTGCCACTTTACCAAATCAAATCTTTTTTCCCTTATTTTATTAGTCAATCAATCCACTAGTTGACTCAATAAAATATTTTTTCATCCCAATCATATGCAATCAAACCCAATCTTCCTCCCAATCATTCTCATATTCGGCTACAACTAAATCTAATCATCCCATCAATTATTCAATTTTTCAAGCAATCAAGAAAGTTGTTTTCCAAATAACCCTAGCTGAAAATCACCCCACCAAATCATAGCAATTTTGGCAATACCAATTCCCTTCCAAACCCTAAGCTCAATTGCAAGTGGCACCTAACTTGCCCAAACCCTATAGCCGAACTCAAATTTGCTATAGCCTAAGAATTTGTCTTCCAAACCCTAAACATAAAGAGGCGTCCAATCCCCATCCAAGACTCCTTTGTCGTGCACTACTTTACCCATACTAAACCATCTCATTGCCAAGACGAACTCATTTTCTTCCCTTAAACACCATAACCTCACATCAACCCATCTTTTATTATTAGTGCACGAGAACAACTACCAAGTAAAATGAGTCTACTCGATTATTCAAGGAGCAACAAGGCTAGAAGGACCCTCTTGGATGGTTGGAGGCTTAACCGAGGTCCCCAACAATTAGTCACACCAAATAAATTTATATAGTTTAATAAATTCTGTAATTTTTATTATTGTTTTCTCTATTATATTTGTAATTGATCTTTTTTATTTTATTACTTCAATTTCAGGAAGAAATGTTTGCTAGAGATGTGAGAGAAAAGCGTGGCAGACCGAGACAAATACGCTCCTCTAGTAGTACGATCGATTCATTTTTAGGCTGATCTATACTATTAGAGCAGTGGGTGAAGATCGATTATTTTTATGATCTTGTCTGGGAGGGCTGCTCCTTACCATCGGTGATCTTGGATTGTGAGTGGGCACCAATTCTAGACCCTAGGAACCCAATGTTGTAGTTCGAAATATACATTGATTTCATCATCAACTTTTATAGAGGGCTCGGTGTTGTCGTTCCGGATGCCTATGGTACATATGCAGTCATCATTTGGGTTATTTCTTTTCCATTCTCGACATACTTGGGATTTATTGGCATCTCATGTATATCGACAACATATCCAAGCGTGGTGCCCAGAGAGTCTACAGTTGATGTGGAGATGATTGAAAAGACAGTTGAGAATTAGGCCTATTTGTTTGTGCCTAGTTTTGCCTAGCCTGACCTTGAATTTATTTTTAATAGTTTTAACATTTTTATCTAAGAGATTCAAAAAAATTACTCATCACTTGAACCCGAATTTTCAAATCTGAAACCTGGATGAATAGGCTTATTGAGGATGAGGGTACTGCTACTGATGGACTTGATGGCCTTCTGGATCTAAAGGTGAGATAGTTGGTTGTTCATCCCAATGCTCCTCCTCATGATTAGACGAAGAGCATCAAACATGTTCATTTATTATATTTCTTCAGGATGATGAACTTAATCATCGTCCACAATATTAACCCTCAACTGCACAAGAGAGAAGTCAGTATAGATCGAGTGAGTTTTATGATACGCACAGCTAGTATGGTACCTATTGACCTATCGAGTTTTATAGTTTCTAAAATGTGATCAGATACTACATATGTTATCATTGATATTTTGCATTACGCCTGATTACATGACTCCTATTAAAGGTCGGGTTCTTACCTGCTATTGTTGAGTGTGTTTGGGTGCCGATGGGACCAATAAACTCCTCCACCCTATCACGGAGCCCGGGGCACTCAAATTAGTCGATCGACACTTAGGCTAAAGATGCACAACAAACAGATTATGGAATATCGGCCAGTGAGACATCCACACAACCTGTAGCATCATGAACTATTACTCTCGATCATATTACTGATATAGTGTGCAGAGATCGTACACACATTCCGGAGATAATTGTTGAAGTGCATATAGAGACAAAGTTGCCTTCTCTAGCTTATGTATGGAGATTACTACTACCATTTTTGACTTAGTTGAGGATGTTGATCTCTCATCTAAGACTTAATAGATGATATGTACTTGACTGACATAGATAGAGACGAAAGTATTTGCATGCGAGAATGCCCTCAAAGAGTTGGAGATGTAGTATTTTATCTATTTTATTTATGTTTATTTTATTTTTTAAATGGACAAAGTTTAATGTTTATTTTTTGGTATGAACTATATTGGATGTTCTGTAAGATTAATGAATTATGTAAGTTATCTTTTTTTGATAAATTAATATTTGATCACTATGATTATTTAACTAGTACCACCGGTCAAACGGATCATTACCATTCAAATGTCATATTCGAACGTCAACTTACCCTCAAACAGTATAGAGGACTGTTCGAACTGTTTATGAATTCCCACACTTAACCTGATTTTTTTTTTCTCACCCGCGAATAATTATTTTATTAGGGACCACATATTTGAATAGTATTGGTATATAGTGGTACACATACGGTTACTCAAAATCCCACGCTTTTCGTGCCCAGAATGATCTCACCCGTGAATAAAAATATTTTTATTAGGGATGAAATATCCCATGCATACTGTTTGAACTCGTTTGAACGACATGCATTTGACAGTCTATTTTCGGGATAAAATAAAAATTTCATTCTTGGATCTTATCTTTTAGGATGATTTTCATTTTGTTCTAAAGGAAAATAGTTTCAAAAGTCCAAAATTGTCGTAGTGAAGGAGAGTATATATAAAATAATTAAGTTTCTGCATGATCATCATGAGAAAAATTTCTGGCAGAGAAATAATTACGATCCAATTATCGTGAGAATACCAACACTCTTTGCAAACATAATTACTATCGAGAAATGATAAAAACTTAAAATTCAACATATTCTCAAATCAACACCGGAACTTAAGTACACAAGTTCTAGCTAACTTGTTCTTACAACCAAATTAATGATAGAAAATTAAAGTGGAGAGTTTCCAATTGCAATGTTGCTAATTAATTTAATCTAGCAGCTAGCATATATAATATATATATTAAAAATCTTATGTGCAATTATTTTTGACATTTGATCACTAATATAATTGACTATATAATCATTTTTTTTAACATAAAATAACTGTGTTGGCCGGACAAAACCTATGAAAAAGGAAGTAACTAATTTAAGAATGTGCATATCCTAGTCTAATTGTTAGTTTCTTTTTGAAGAAAGACGAGGAATTAAAAATAAAGAAAAAAAGCTGAGATCGGAGGTGATCTTATTTAATAATAAAGAAAATATATAGTTGATTTTACACCGTTAATAGTGCTACTGTATTTTTTCTTTTTGTACAATTACTTTAAAATTTTAAAAATAAAATAAAAGAATCACAATATTATTTAAAAAAATACTTCCTTAATCACAAGGTTAAAAAAAATTCTAACAGGGTAGGAACTTATAATGAGAAGAGTGGCATTTTTCAAAAAAGAAAAACAGCCGTAATGCAGAAATTAAAACAGGAAGCTAGATGTCTCCATGATCATAAACATTCACGACGTCGTTCAAATTTGGTCTGACTATTGACAGATATAGACGAAGATGATCTCTACGATTGAGAAGTAATTAATTAGTTACTTAGGACAAAAAAATGCACAGTTCATTGATATATAGACTGATAATGAGAAAAAGCAATATCTTTATATATAGACTCGTGAGCTAATTTGCAGGAGTGTTTGTTGGGATTTTTGAATTTAAGAATCTGAATTTTAATTTTTTTTTAATAACTTTTTAATAAAAATATTTAATAAAAATATTTTAAAATTAGATTGGATAAAATCCGACCCAAATGAACAGGCCGTTTACTAATTTGGTCAGTAATTAATATTTCTATGTTATATATATAGTTATATATATACCAGCTGATTTGAGTAGATTTATATAAGTAAATAAATAATGGGATATATATATATAATTGATTGATTGATTTATTTATTTATTTATTTACAGTACAATAGATGAGCTGATACATGATCATGTGAATTCTTTCTTTCTTAACACATGACGGTTTCTATTTTCCATGCATGGTATATAATTAATATATATATATATAAAATAAACCGGCCTGGATGCCCCTACCTATCATTTATAATCATATATATATATATATGTATGCAGATGCTAGACTACGTATAAATTAAACAAAAATAATAATCGACCTTTGTTAAAATTAAGGAAATATTTGAAACCAATTGGTTAATTTATATAATAAACCATCACCAGTAATACTTATTATTACGTCCTAACCCATGCGTCACGACGACCCCACATTTATCGATCCCACGTCCATCCCAATATGTATATATATATATATAGATCAAATTAGTTGATCATGAGAGTATGCGCGCATGTACTGTAATTTGCTACGTACGAAGTGAAAAATATATTTTAAATCGCTTATTAATATGATATTGCGTTAATGAATAAATAATTTAATTTAAGTAAAGAAAGAAATAAATATTTGAGCAGGCTGGGCAGGTTTTGCGTGTTAATTAATGAAGAAATAGAATAATTTTGACAAGGAGACATTGAGAAGGGAGTCAAATTAATTTGGAAAGGGTTGACAATCATGCGCCACGCGTGATGTGAACTTCCGCCGAACCCACTGGCCTGGCCTGGCCTATTTGAACTTTGAAGGCCACATAAAGCGTAGGTGACAAAATCCAATCAAAGGGGACAAAGAGCCGCTAGCTACCACCATCTCCATATATCCCAGCCCCCATTAACCCCCAAACCTATAACCCCTCCTCCACATCTTCCATCCATCTCACTCTACCTAGCTAATTATTTAGAGTAGTGATAGAGAGCACACTACAATTTTAACACACCTGTTACATTGGTAAATTAAATTTAGAATGTTTTTAATCTTTTTAAAATTTTGTAAGGGGTTTTTGTCTTTTTACATATCAGTGTGGATGGTATTGTTAGAAAAATAGGTTGGAGAATAGATTTTCCCAATTATTTACATCCTCATGTACTGTATATATATAATTCGAACATTTTCATTATATCCGAAATATTTAAAATTATACAATTTATATCACATATTACTTTATAATTAAGATATGGTTTGTTATTTTTGTCATTCTATTTTAACACACATATTAACTATTTTGATAAAAAGGATAAAAAAAGATAGACCATATATTTATTAGTTTGAAGTGCGTGGTGTAAGACCTTTTTTTTTTTCGAAAATAAAACAGCATATTCTTTCTTAGATCAGCTTGCCTATTATACAAAGTACTCATCCACGTCTCCTAATTAAATATATATTATATATTATTGGTTATTTAAGACTCGTGAATTATAATATATAGACATAGTACTCTCTCTCTCTCCCTCTCTTCCCATTGTGTATATATAGCACCAACCTCAAACATGACCATACATCCAAAGTTTCAAAGTTCAAACTCAAATTCTTACTCTTTACCTCTTTCTTAGAATCCCAACCCATATCAGCCAGAAAAATAAACATGGTGGTGCCTTCTCCCACCCCAATAAGAAGCAAGAAAACAAAGGCAGTAGGGATACCGACCATTGATCTATATCTCAACAGGTCAATGTTATCGGAACTAATCGTGAAAGCCAGCGAAGAATTCGGCTTCTTCAAGGTGGTTAACCATGGTATTTCAAAGGAGATGATTGCTAGAATGGAAGAGGAAACTTCTCAGTTTTTTGCTAAAGCCGCCGCAGATAAGCAACGAGCTGGTCCAGCCACTCCTTTTGGTTATGGGTGCAAAAACATTGGCCGCAATGGCGATATGGGTGAGCTCGAGTACCTTCTCCTTCACACCGACCCTCTCTCCATTTCCGAAAGATCTACAAATATCTCCAGTGACCCAACAAAATTCTGGTACTTTACACCTCACGATCCATTCTTCTTCTCCGTCTTTTCTTTTTGAAAATTTATCTTTTTTGCATACTATTTAAGTCAACATTTACGTTACGTTTTCACTGCATGATCCAACAATGGGAGGATAGAGAACAAGACTCTCTCTGTTTCTTCTGTGTCCAACAGGTTCGCGCATTTCGTGCGAGATTGTGGCGTGTTTGATTCAATTTCTCTGTTAATATATTAAATGCTCGACATATGGATAATGACGGCCGGAACATGTACAAATATAAAGAAACGCCGACCAATGTCCCTTCGCCAAGAAAAAAAATGGGTTTTTTTGTATTTCTAATTAATTTAATTATCAGATAAAATGGTAAGGACGATTTGTTTATTAGTGCTTGGTATATATCCTAGAAAAGGACATATTTCCTTTATGATAAAACAAAGGATTCAATTAATTAATTAAAACTGAATTATAATATATAGATATATATACTCATCGAGTTATAGACACTTGACGGTAGTTGGACTTGTTTTCTTTCATGGCATCGATCCCTCAGAGTCATCAATGGACTTTAAGAATCTTTGAGCATATAGAATTATTGTAGACTTTTTATCTTAGTCGGGGACTACGGCTACGGTTCTTTAAATATAATAGAGCCAAGCGTGCGAGATCATTTATATATATATATATCTAATATTTAATTGCTCTAAAGCTAGCTGTTAGGACCCCCCCAACTCCAATTACTACTGCTACTCTATCTCCAACTCCCCAAAAAATCTAAACTTGCATACCAAACAGATAGGAAAACAATCATCCCCAGATGACCTTGTAATCTCTTGGTGTCAACTTGAAACTAAATAAAGGGGAAGACTTTTGCTTTATGACTGTCAGCCACCAAAACTTGTAAAACGCATGCATGCATGTCATCTCATATATATATATATATATATGTATATATAATATGCATATCTTTCAATAATTTAAGTATAGGAATTTTATCTGTTTTGTTCTTTTCAACACGTGTCTTGAAGAAGAGGAATAATCGTAAATTAAATAAACTGTCTCGTCGATGATCTTGTTCTTATAAGATGAAGCGAGCATGCCATGTGAAGGTTGAGACGTACGAATTCCTTGAATCTTGCCTGCCCAAGTCTGCATTAAGTACGAGTATTCATGCTCATTGACAATATGAAAATTCTTGTCCTAATTAAACATGAGCTAGCGCTTGAACTGGACCCGGCCGGTCCCCATTTAGAAGTACTCATGTGTCTTCCACTTTCCCAAAAACAAAGTCAGAAGGAAAATAACTTTACAATCAAATCAAGGAACAGAGTGAAACTAAACCCTCCACGCGTTCCTATCTGATAACACTCAGTATTTATAATATTTTAATTATAATTAAAAAAATTATTTATGATAAAAACAGATAATGTTATAAATAATTATTTTGATTATAATTAAAATATCACAATGCCTATTTTTATTGCAGTATAAGTTGGGATTGAATTAAGTTGATCATATCTATACTATTTTTTTCTCTTTTCTTTTTCTATTTTTCTTATTCTTTTTGTATTTATGCAGTTGTTCAGTGAATAGTTACGTACAAGCAATGAAAGAATTAGCATGTGAGATTCTTGATCTAGTGGCTGAAGGCCTGCGGATCCAGGACAAGTGCGTCTTAAGCAGGCTTATCAGAGACGTCCATAGTGACTCGCTTCTCAGGTTCAATCACTATCCTCCAGTGAAAGACATCGATGATAATTGGGACCCATCTCCGAAACTTTATCAGTGCAAAAACAATCGGATAGGATTTGGGGAACATTCTGACCCTCAGATCTTGACCATCTTGCGATCCAACGACGTGGGGGGCCTCCAAATAGCTTTGCACGATGGCTTGTGGGTCCCAGTACATCCTGACCCCAGTGAATTCTTTGTGTTCGTCGGTGATGCCTTACAGGTTGGTAGTATTATTATTATTATTCTAATTATTAATTAATTAATGCATTAATTTATAGCCTCAAAACTTTCAACAATTATGGTTTGAATGAATATTAAACCATGCATATATATATATATATGTATATATATATGTAGTAGTACTATATGCTCAAATTGTACTTCTAAATTAAAGTTGTTAGAATAAAAGTTAAAAGTATATTAATCATTTTAATCAATATTTATTGCTAAGATATGCATTAAATTTAAAGGGTAACAGAATATTATATATATATATATATATTGGATTAGCTAACTTGCAGTTATTTATATTGGCGAATTAGGCTTTGACAAATGGGAGATTTTTGAGCGTGAGACACAGAGCTTTATCAAATGCAATGAAGCCAAGAATGTCAATGGCTTATTTCGGGGCTCCACCTCTAAAAGCATGGATCTCTCCTCTACCAGAGTTGGTGTCTCCACAGAAACCAAGTCTCTATAAGCCATTCACTTGGGACGAGTACAAGAAGGCTGCCTATTCTCTCCGATTGGGAGATTCACGTATCGATCTCTTCAAGATTCGTAGTACCGTTGATAAAGACTTAGTCATCATGAATTGATCGAACATATTAATCTTGTACCATTTATATATAGGATACAGAAATTAATAGGAGGAAGAAATGATTTAATTATTTTTAATTACTAGTTGTATATATTTTATTTATATGCCTTAAGTTGTACGTACGTGTTTGAAGTTTAAGAATGATCCTGCTACGTACGTACAGTTAGGGGGGGAATTTTAGCTTCAAACACTGATCTTTAGTTTTATATTATTAGTATTTATTATTTCAAGATAAATGGTAAAAAGTATTTTCGATGCAGTCTCCTTCTGGTCAATGATCATTATAAATTGAGTACTGTCCTTTAGAAAACGTCATTAAACCCTCTTTGTGGTTTGAACTTATAATAAAATGAAATGTCATATATTTTTCTCTCAAATTGACAGATCCTCCGTTGACCCTCCATAAAGTCATGATCTTCGTAAAAGAAAACCTAGCTGGAACAACTATATGTATATTGCATATATACCAGAATATATAATTTATGGGTAAATTATCTGCACTTCGCATAAAATCTGATCTCTACGATAATATATGTGTATATATATATATATTAATATGCTCTAGAAAGAATTATTTTTCTTAAGATTGGCCTGGCCTACATGTCTACTGTTCAAGGTCGTTGGCCTAGCTAGCTATCTGATGTCCATGTTCCTTGATTTTCTGTATATATACCTCAGTAGCTAGTACGATATATATATATATATATATATATGCACTTCTAGATTATCTCGTCACACGGATCGAAATGTAATCTGAAAGGTGTACGTACTATGTGGTATTTTAGTGGACCAATGCTGTCTTTGTGTCTCTGTCCGACTTGTTCTTGTCGCACGCACGCGTTGTTACCTCGTTCATTGCATTTATAATTAGGTATACCTAGGAAAATTACACGATACCAATGTCTTAGTTCCATGTTGATCTAGAAATTGGTCTCGTGTCCCAATCGTTTTAACAATTATGTTCACAACTTCAGGTCCACTTGATGCAGACATTCTTAATTAGCTGCAGATATATACAGATAATATTATATATATGTGTTGTGTGTGTGTGTGTGTATGATCATCTAAACGTAAAAGCTGCTACTTTCTAAGTGCCAGTACATGACTAACTTACAATAACCTAAAAGCAGCATACTGCATATATATAAAACACTATTAATTAGTCATGATCTCTTAGTGGATGAAAAGTTCAATCTGCTAATTACTAACAAAAGATGGGAGAAATAATTACCTGCTTTCAGTCTCACCAACTCTGTCTACTTTCTCCTCAAGACTCAGACAGCCATAATTTAAATATTGATAAATATTAATGTTAGGTATGAAAATTCTAAAGACTGATGGAGATATTGGACAGAGGCTTTAGGCTGTTTTGAGATATGTACTCTCTTCTTCGAAAAGATTTTTCAAATTTAATTCACTGTGTGGGAAATCTGAATATCTGTTTATAAATGTTATTATCATGGCCAATCTTATCTGCACAAGCTAGCGGATCATAAAGAGAGTCAATATATAAGTGACATAAGGATCGATCATGTCTTCTCACTCAGGATATTAATTCACAATGTCTAGAGGATGCAAGATGCTGATGAGGTCGACCTTAATTACGTTTTGAAATTAGTTTCAAATAAAATAATTTCGGGAAAATGGTTTGAGAGAGAGAGAGAGAGAGAGAGATTGTAAATGATGTTGATATATATATATATATATGTGTGTGTGTGTGTGTGTGTGTGTGTAGTTGCATGTCGATAGGTTTGATAGCTAGGTATAAGGTGGTAAATCTGATTATAGAGATCGTTTGATTCCATCACAGTTTAAACAGATCAAACGTTATGTCTCTCTCTTTCTCGTGAGTCAGGGGTTGTCCAACGCTCATTGACTCGTGTGATTATTAATTCCAGAAAGAAACTATCTAGATGGCCAACCTAAGTCTCACACTACTTCCATGGCAAGAGTTGCATGCCATTAAGGAACTCACGTTCAATATATATAAATAAATATATATATATCCAAGGACATAAATATATACAAGGTACATGAAGAAGCTAACTTTTTTTGTTTTCGTTATTCCGGTTATGCCCATCAGTACTACTCCATCAATACTTTAATTTGGCCACACAATCAATACCCAAAATTCTCCCGGTTCCTATATCTCTGTCAATTAGAAAATGTAAGACTAGGATATATTCGTAATAGCCTTAATTGCTTGAGAAAAAAGAAAAGAAAAGAAAAGCAATATATGTTTATGAAGAAGACAAGTGGCACATGTATTGCTGGGATCTTATTCAATGATTTAGATCAAGTGGTAGTTAAGGCGATGTTAGCTAGGTTTGTAAATGCAAGGAGCTGCTCAACTTCATCAAGTTTATATATAAATGATGATTGTCTTCCTGTCCATCGATCGTCGACTCTCGAAAGGGTTAAATTCAGATATATGGCCTCGCTAGTGTTGTTGTTGGGAGCTCTAATGAGATTCTGCCAAAGTGACATTAGTACTTTGGCTATGGAAGGGATCATCACGATGAAGGCCGAGGCTAACTCCGGCGAAAATCACGATCCGGGAAATCATGGGAATGCAGAAGTTCCATCCAACCAAGAGTACCTTGGCTACTTCGAGATTGGATCATGTATTAGTATTGTGAAAAACGTTGACAACGTCGATAAGGCCGATGTTCAGAATTGGAAAATAGCTAAGTCGTGTGTTTGGCCTTAGAAATATATAATTTAGCTGATCATCTAGAGTTGTTAATTCTCAATTATCCATTCATGCATGCAGTATCCGGCCAGCCCTCTCCTCTGGGTGTATATATATATATAAATATATATATATATATATAATATCCATATACATGTTTTATATTTCTGGAAAGTTGTATACCAGTACTACATTAATAATAAAGTGTTGTCCATTGTTAAATTATTACCAAATTTACAGTATCGCACGTTTCTTTTATATATATATATGTGTGTGTGTGTGTGTGTATATAGAAGCATGATAGTGGCATTGTTGTTAGAAATAAAGCTTTGATTAAGAATTCATGAAGTGATGCCAATTAATATTCCGGTATTCATGATTCCACTATATATCGATCGACAATATTGTACTGCTGCCTCCATTTTCAATGGTGCACATGTTTTTTGGGGTCAGACCAGAAGGGTCCACAAAGTGCACTATATATATATGCATATATATATACGGCTCATGAATAATTATTAGCTTATATATATATGGCTCATGAATAATTATTAGCTTGAGATCGACCCATCATAATTTTGAAAGTCCTTACATATTAATTTTATTTCATCACTTGTTTACGTTATAGCTTACA
The DNA here is from genome assembly GCA_036898215.1 of Platycarya strobilacea. Lineage (NCBI taxonomy): Eukaryota > Viridiplantae > Streptophyta > Magnoliopsida > Fagales > Juglandaceae > Platycarya > Platycarya strobilacea. The sequence goes on along the minus strand of CM072555.1, from coordinate 18,056,815 downwards.
TATATATAATTTTATTTATTTTTTAATTGCACGATCATTACTAAATAAATGACCATGAATATTAATATTAGTTTTCACCAAGTAGCTAGCTAGCACCTAGGAATTAAGCATTACATTAATTACGATGATGGTTGAACAAAATAATAATAATAATAATAATAATAAATTACCTTAAAATAAAGGTTTTATGAGCCAATTGTTGCCTTCAACATAGTGAGTCCCAATAAAAGGCTTGGCCTCTTTATCGGTAAGCATTCTCGACCAAGGTACTCTTCCTGTTGAGTTTGCTCCTGGTCCACTATATATAGTCGTATTCTTCATAATACACTCTGCAACAACCCCAAAAAAATAGATGGGCAAGAAAACTCGACAACTTTTAATTAGATTGATTTTAATGAATCATATTTGATTTTCCTTGAGTAGTAGTACTACTGCTACTTACGAATCCCGCTTTTTGATCGCCCCAATCACTCAAGCCTTGGGGAAGAACAATCTTGTCCAGGAATGTGTATCAGAAAACCACCCTGCAATACTCACCCCATGCTCTCCTAAGGCAAACCTGCCCACCTCCTGTTTATTAAGGCATTAACTGACTCGTCACAACAAATGCTCAAGGAAAATATTCCAGAAGCTGGTGCCTCGGCTGTAACGGAAATAAGGGTGCTCCCTGGTTGTTACTAAATTCAAATGAAATGTACTGCAAATCATGTGTTATAAATGTATTTACAATTTACTTAATTGATGTGTATATGTAGGGCCTGAGACTCTTGTAAAAGTTATGCTGAAATGAATATACTTCGCCCACCGTGGCCATTTCTTCGAGCACTTGCTGTGTGAATTATTTCTTTGTTACTGTTACTTAACTGTCTTTGAAGGAAAACCTACTTTCCAATGAGCCATTGCTTCACTTTTGGGCTGTGAGGGAGGTCACCTTCTTTGCAATGGACTTCTAATACCAGTTCTGCCCATCATGCATATCCACAAAAGAACATTTAATTATATTCATCCCACTTAAGCATTAGGCACACATATGAGCACTAATAGTTAGGGGTGTCAAAACGTGTTAAAAGATCATGTTCGTGTCCTGTCAAGGCGTGTACATAATATTTAAAGGGTCAACACGAACACGACCCGTTAACAATTTCATGTCAAAAACTTCAACCCTAACACGATCCGTTAAGATAACGGGTTGACACGACACGACACGACCCGTTAAGATCCGTTAAGATTTTTGACACTATATAGCACAACACGATACAACACGATCTGATACGTTTCAACCTGCAAACCTATTAATGACCCATTTGAGTTTAACCTAATTGATTTTGTACAAATATTAAAACTTAAATAATAGTTATAAAACATAAAAAATTACTTACAAATTATAATATTTAAATTATAATTCAATAAAAAGTACATTATAAAATATGATAAACACATAAATATGATCCATACATTCTAAAATCTTAAAATTATAACTCAAATATATTAAATAATAATGGGTTAACTCGTTAATGACTTTTTAATAAGTACTTAAATGGGATAACGAAGTGTCTAAGAGTATAAAGCTAATTTTAAATTATAATTTTTTGAATTTTAGCTCAAGGGTATAAAAGTAAATTCAAATTTTTTAACGTGTCTAAACAGGTCATAACGAGTTTGATCCGTTATTAAATCGTGTCTTAACGGGTTAACAAGATTTGACCCGAAATTCATTAAGGCTAAACACTAACTCGTTTTTATCGTGTCGTGTTCGTTTCGTGTTAACGAACATGAATAGTAATATGAGACTACAGTTGGGCCTATATGGGTATGTATGTTTTTGATTATTGTGAAATCACCACTTATCCTAAAAGGTTAAGTTGATGAAAAGAAATATCTTAACACTTCCCTCACTTGTGAGCCAGATTTCTCCTAAATGAATAGGCCCAATAAGTGTGATATTTAATTAAACTTGGATAGAATGTAGAGTTAGAATTTGAACTATAGACTTATGCTCTGATACTATATGAAATTACTACTTATCCCAAGAATTTCAACCGATGTAAAAAGGTAATTTTTATTATTTTATATTTTAACAACAATCATGATTAACTGATCTCAAACTGAGATCTACTATGGCAGAAGATAAAATCCATCGAGCCTTGGAAGATATAATTATTGAAAAGGTAATGATACCCCTATGGTTGGTTCACTACCCATTTACTACTTGTACTAGTTTCTCATTTTATCTATTAAAACTAATGCTAGCACTTTTCTCTCTTATTTTAGTCTTCTCTTTACTAAAGCTAATGGCTTATTTGTTCTATTCTCTTTCTATTTGTTAGAAGATGTGAAATGGATGATGTGATTTCTGTAGAACACAGTAGAGAAAATGTTTGCCTCACGCCCAAAATGAATCTCGTTGTGCTTACCCTTCTATTTCTTCTCTTCTCTGCTCTCTGCTCTCTCTCTCTCTCAAACCAAATCTAAAAATTCCCGTTTCTCCTACCCCATTGTTGACCACAACCCACTTGCCCAGCCCAGCCTACGAGCCGACTAGCTCACAAGCCCACGAGCCTAGCCTTTCAACCTAGACTTCGAGTCCCACTCCGAAGCTAAAGGTCGAGCCCACCTCTACTGTGGTGAGGATATTTTTGGCAGTAGTGATTTCTGTCTGTTGTGCTCTTACTATGTATAAAAAAAAATGAGACAATCACTTAAAGACTCTAAGATATAGAATTGAATTTGTAGATACATTCTTGCAAGCATACACAAGAATTGAATTTGTATACTGTGCACTTCTTGTGTTTGAGCAAAGTTCTTCAATTTAATTTGGTATGAAATTATCCTTCAATGAATTAAATCTGGATAAATTAATTTCAGAATTTATTTGAGGTAAGCAAACTCATTTTTAGTAATTAATTTGGATAACTTATAATCTTCTTGCTTATTAGGTTTAATTTTTGCAAGCATAACTTATAATCTTCTTGCTTATATGGTAAAATTAGGCTTAATTGTTGCAATCATGACCTATTTTAATTATTTTTGTTGGAAAAGTAAAATTTAGTAATTACATTCGAAATAGTTTTCAAGATAAAGACAATCTTATAACAAACAATGAATTTAAAGGTTAAACTATTTGATATTATTCAAACCATGAGATGCTGAGTCTAATTATTAGACTAATCCTTTATCACTCTAATATTGTCATTTTAATTTTGAGAATAAATTAGATTTATAACATAAGAGATGTTTTAATTTTAACCCAAAAATTAAAAAATACAAAAGATAAATTTATAACTCAAAAATTTGTTGCTATGAAGTTCAATGATGATATATTAAAAATATGCACCAGATATCTTAATGACTGTGTAGATGAAACGAAATGTTGGTGATAAGAATATTGTTGAAGAGTCAAATAAGGGAATGTCATTTTCCTTAGTTGAGGAAGTAAGGGCATACTATACAAAGTATGCAAAATAAAATGGTTTTAGAGTGACAAATGAAATTCTAAAGTTGGAGAGGATGGAAAAATAAGATATTTCACCCTTGCTTATATTCGTTGAGGCACGTCTATGAGCAGATCATTGAATATTTTTAAACCGAGATCGATGGAACACATTGGAATATGGATGCAAGGCTAAGATCAATGCAATATTGGTTTCTGAAGGTGAATTTTGCTGACCCATGTTGTCCTTGAGCACATTCATGCTCCCAGTCCTAGAAAAACAAGATATATTATATATCATTAAAGGTTGGATGAGCCGATGCAGAGAATATTAAATTACAATGATTTGGCCATCGTTCAATTGAGCAAGAACTACAATTCTCGCGTCGTTAAGACAGGAGGGTATGAGAATTTGATGTTTGGAGAAAGAGATGTACATAATTACATTGTGAGGTCAGATTACTTCGACTTGGGTTAAGAGAAGCTGAAGTATTACAAAACTACTTTGCTCGTATGCAAGCACAAAATGATGGTTTCTATTATGTCATGGATATTGACAATGAAACCAGATTGCGCAATATATTTTGGACGGATGCACGTAGTACAGCTACATACGAGTCGTTTGGTGATGTTATAACTTTTGACACAACATACTTGACCAATGCATACAAAATGCCATTTGCTCTTTTAGTGGGGGTTAATCATCATATTCAATCAATTCTTTTTGGATGATGACTGATTTCTAGGGAGGACATAGACTCGTTTGTATGGTTATTTGAGTCGTGGCACAAGTGCATAATCACTGCACACCGAAAGCCATTATATCATATCAAGATAAAGTTATCAAAACGCAATTTCTAAAGAATTCCCTAAATCTCGACATGGATTTTTCTTGTGGTATATAATGAAAAAAGTTTTCGAGAAATTTGGGTCACATAGTCAATATGACATCATCAAAAGTCAGCTACACATGTATTTATTTTTCATGATTATTTCTTGAATGATGTGTTATCACTTTCAATTATTATGGGAAATAATATATATATTTTTGGATTGTGCACATAGGTAATCCTTGCTTGTGGTATATATATATATATATATTTTTTTTTTTTTTGGATTTTGTTTTTGGATTGGCTACAACTCCTTGATAGTTTTGATCTACAGATAATCCATAGCTTGAATAGCTATGTTCTGAGCGTCATATTTGGGTGCCATCGTTGGTGAGGATTGAATTTTGGGAGGAATGTCAACTACTAAGAGCAGCGCGGGTATGAATGCGTTCTTGGATGATTATGTAAATTCAAAGACAACACTAAAATAGTTTGTAGATTAGTATGATAATACATGCAAGATTGTGAATAAGCTTGCAGATGACTTCATTTCATTCCACACACAAATTTCGTGTATAACTTTTTATGGCATTAACCTACAATTCCAAGTAGCGTATACAAAAGCAAAATTTAAAGAAGTTCATGATGAGTTTAGAGGGTTGATTTATTGTTGCGCATCAATGGTTCAAAGTGAAGGAGGAACTTTTCATTATCATGTGACAAATAAGATCCAAGTTATGGATGGGTTTAGAAAAAAACAAAATATGTTGTTGACTTTAATGAGGAAGAATACAAAATGAGTTGTACATGTCAGTTGTTTACTTTTAAAGGAATTTTTGTATAGACATGTCAGCCACGTGTTGGCACTCCATAACAAGAGAGAGCTGCCTATAAAATACTTCCTTGATAGGTAAAGGAAGGACCTAAAATGAGATTACATGCTTGTTCGAAGTAGCCATGATAATCTGAGTTATAGTCTAAATGCACACCAAATTAATAAATTAAACAATGCTTTTTACGAGACTCCTTCAATTGCAGGAACCTCAGATGAATGTTGTGCAAAGTTAAAGACTTAGTTAAGTAAGTTGAAGTTGGAGTGGGTTGACGTCCAACCAGTATGTGATAATCGTTCAATTGAGTCATGATTACGCCCAAAGAATAACGCGGTCGTTTGCAGTATAGCTTTGGGGTGTCGATTCCACAGGGAGATGGATTGAGAAATTGAAGAACAGTAATGAAATTAACAAAAAGATTAAATGAGTGTGATAAGTAAATTTTAGAGTGTGATGTAAATTAAAACTAAATGAGTAATTTGAAAAATATAAAAATGAGACGAAAAGTAGAGCGTAGGGAATTCCTTGTGTATTTGTGGTATTCAAATTTATTCTTAATTCATTGATAACTCAATTAAGAATTCTATGTCCAAATTCTTAATCGGAAGATATAACATTAATAACCAAAATTTAAATCACATGTAACTCTTTGAAAAATCATTCTTCGCGCTTAACTCTCATAAATTGTTATCGATATTGAGAAAATCCAACGACGACAATATACCTAAGAGGCGATATTGCAGCAGAGAATTAAATCAATATAGATAATCAATTGCTCCAAACATAATTATAGAACTAATTCACTCAATAGAAAAAGCATGACTGAATCCATAAACGAAATAGATTCTATAATTATTTGAAGACGAAAAAACATCACAAATAAATTGAGAATAATAGAACAAAAGAGTTTTAATATTTAAAGACCAAATACAAGAATCAAAAATAAATTACAAATACCATCACACACACAAGTTCATCCCTAGCCCTCCTTGAGAATTTAGTTACACATATTGAAAATATGCAACAAAAATTCTCCAAGGGATAATATGGAAGAGCCAACCATTATTTTCTTCTCTCTTCTTTGGTTTTTCTTTTCTTTTCTCAAACTCTCAAAATAATGGCTCTTCCAAAGCATCCTCCCACACTAAGCATTCTTAGAACACACACCCATTCCTTCTATTTATAAGCATCCTTCATACAAGTTGTCATGACAAAATCATCACAATTTCAACTTGTTTTGCCATGTGCCATTCTTGAATCCAAGTGATTTGTGAGTTGTTATTTTGATCATTTGTTTTCCCACCATGCATGAGCTGGATTTTGCTTGTAGGTTGAGTGTTTCAATTTTGCTTCTCTATCCATTAGTTGTCTTGTATGACTTAATATCTTGTGGTCAAATAATTTGTCTACAAGAAACTTGAGTGCACTTCATCTTGCATATGAATTGATCATTGAATTTCCAAGTTAGTGTAGGAGTGCTTGCTGGAAAATATTATGATAATATTTGGATTTGATGCAAGTGGCTGAAAAATATCCAGGAACGTCAAGTGCAGGTGCGTCCACTTGATGGTCGATATTTTCTTAGATTGAGTGGATATCTCTTCAAACACAAAACATAAAAGTTATAGATATTTCTCTTGCGGTTCTAGATCATCTTGAATCAGCTCAATCGGAGATTGGATGAGAGAGTTATGCCCAGTTTACGAAAAGATGTCAGAACTGTCTAAAATTCCGCAATTATCTTCATTTGCTCCTAATGTCTCCATTTGTGTCCTAAATCAAAATATAAGAATAATGAGTATATTTAGGCATTAAATAAGAATAAAGTTTTAAACATTAAGAGAGGAAAATATGGCATTTTATATTCTCATCAATATATTAAATCATGCTTATATCTATCTCAAGAGAAATGACCATTAATTTTATTAACATGAGTTATATCCATTGTTTTCTCATTTCTTTTAGTATTTAAATAGAGTATTTAGAGTGCATTTTTGTGTACTCATCAAGTCATTAAAGGTGACAAAAGGGTCTTGCAAATTAAAAAGTCTTGTAGTTGCACATAGTAGAGGTAGGCTAGTTTCTAAGAGGAAACAGTTCACGACTGGGCAAAATACTTCCTTGATAGCTGGAGGAAGGACCTGGAATGAGATTACACGCTTGTCCGAAGTAGCCACAATAATTTGAGTCATTGTCCAAATGCAAACCAAATTAATAAATTGAACAATACTTTTTATGAGATTTCTTTAATTGTAGGCATCTCAAATGAAGGTTGTGCAAAGTTAATGACTAAGTTAAGTAAGTTGAAGTTGGAGTGGGTTGACATCCAACCAGTGTGCGATAATCATTTAACTAAGTCATTAAGGATAACAAAATGGTCTTGCAAATTAAAAAAACCTGTAGTTACACGTAACAAAGTTAGGCCAATTTCGAAGAGTAAAGTTAAGCTTGTCTTGGTGGAGTGTGACTTTCCTATAGCCTCTTCTGTTCAATCAATTTTGGTATTATTTACAAGTATTTTTTATACAAGAAGATTCTTTGACGATATTAATTATAAATTTCTTCTTTATTCTTGGTAGGTACGACAATCTTTTCAACTTTCGGATAATGATATCTCTTGTTGTACTCCTACGTATCAAGATGTAGACGTTAATATCCATATGTATTATATCTATAAATGTAATTTTTGTAGTTGGCTAGGATTAGATGAGTAGGGTTTAAATTCTAAACATTGGATAAATGTAATTTTATTTAGGACTCTAAGAGTTATCCGAAAAGATAGAATTGGTTTGGATGAATGTAATTCTAATAAAACTCTAAGTGTTATCCGATAAAGACATAATTTGTTTTGTAATACAACTCTTATCAAATAATGTTTAAGTTAAAAGGTAAGAGATTACAAGAGTCCTATATAAGTATTAGAGTCCAAGATAAAATTTCATATCAAGTTTCAAGAGATAGAACTTATCCAAAGAAGGGTTTAAATATGAAGTTGTTAGTACTGAGAAGATAAAAATCAAGTGCAGCAGAATCTGACAACAAAACTCGTCAACAGAGTTTCAGTGTGACTCAAGCTATTATCAGATCTTATCCGTCAGTAGAATTTCTAGTATAACTCAAGCTCTTATTAGATATTATCCGTCAGTAAAGTTTCAGTGTAACCAAATTCTTATCAGATCTTATCTGTCAGTAGAGTTTTACTGTGACTCAAACTCCTATTAGGACTAGTTGTTATCCGATAAGGATAATATTTTGGTTTAAATGAAACTCTTATCAAGTATTGTTTAAATTAAGAAATAAGAGTTTTTATGAGTCCTAGATATGTTTTGAGTCTTAGAGTTAGATGAAAAGATAAGGATGCAAGATTTAAATGAAGAAATATCTAGAAGAGGTTATCCACTCCGAATTGTTCGTAAATTGTTAGTAACATAACAGACTGAAAATCTGAATAAACCTATTAGTAGAGTTCTACTCTAACACAAATACTATACCACTGCATTGTCGATTTAAAGAGGGCTCGACTGAAGGGTTTAATCAACACTTCCAAACACTTTTATAAGTATTCTAAAGAGGAAGTCGAGAGGGTGTTCAAGTATTTTTGTGAGAGGAATTTTCAAGAGGAAAATTTTCTAGTGCTTAAACCGTAAAATTTGAGCGGGAGCATACTTCAAGGGGGAGAATAAGTGTTTGTATTCAACCATTGGAGGTTCCAGAAAAAAAGAAAAAGATTGGAGATCGCCAGAGGTTCTGACTACTTACTGCGATAGAAGACAAGCGGGTTGCGTGTCTTGGGTAAATGGGTTAAGTTACAAAGGTTTTGTAATCGTTTACTTGTGAACTTCTCAATCAATAAAATTGGCTTTCTTGAGTTTGATTGCCCCGTAGGGTTTTACCTTTGAGGAGTTCTTCAAATGGTTTCCCTTTGTAACCAATTGTTGTGTTATACTTGATAATTTATTTATTGCATATTTCTGATTATTCACACGATTGAAGTCTAACAAATTTGATTGAAAACATTGCTAAATACATTTGGCCATATAGGGGTACTTGGGTAATTTCAATTGGTATCGGAGCGTAGTCCACTCAATTTGGGTGTGATCCGTTCCCCTGGTAGATTATGGAGACACTATCATCACCACCACAATTCAACGGTGATAACTATGCCTACTAGAAGGTAAGAATGAGAGGATTTCTAAAGTTGCTCGATGAAAGAGTCTGACCGATGAGTGTACAAAAGTGCACTCTAAATACCTTAATATTAGATTAAAGTGCTAGAGTGTGAATAAAAAAATAATAAGATATAATTCATTTTATTGAATTTAATTTCTATTTACGTTGAGATGCCTTTAAGCACTATCTATCTTCTTTTATTATTTTTATTTTATTTTATTTTATTTTTATTTATTTTTATTTATTTATTGGTGTTTGAAGTGGTGAAAAAGATCAATTGTATCCCCTTGCTAGCACTTGGAGACACATGCATCAAGCAAGATGCAAGCCACATTGACATTAGTTCACTTGATTTTGAAAATGGCTACACTTGGACTTTAATTGGATTTGGGACGCTGCTGTTGGGTTTAATTCATTAGGGCCCACACGTTTGAACAACATACCACAACATCACTTTGAACAAGAGACGACAACAACACATACATATAAATTAATAAAATTTTCAAGCAGCCGCAGGAGGAGAAGACCTGGAACGAGACGAGCCATTACATTCACGAGATTGAGCAAAAACAAAAATTGTTAGTTCATCATATTTATGAGTAATTAAATTTTCAAATAGAGTTAGGAATGAATTTGCACACTAGTTGATATTTTTAATTTATTTTTAATTCATGTACTTGGTTTTTAATTTATTAAAATTCTTTGTTTTATCATTCTCAATATATTATTGATGTTTTGTTAGCCGAAAAATCTTATAATTTATTTCATTTATGGATTCAGTTATGTTTTTTCTATTAAATGAATTAGTTCTTTGATTATGTTTGAATCAATTGATTGTTTATAATAATTTAATTCTCTACTATAATATCACTCTTTGAATATATTGTTGTCATTGGGTTTTCTCAATGTGGATATTAATTTACGTGATTTAAAAGTGATGAATGATTTTTTAAAGGGTTACATTTGATTTAATTTTAGTTTATAATTCTATATCTTCCAATTGAAAATTTTGGAATTGAAATCTCAATTAAGTTATCAATGAATTAAGAATGATTAAAATACTGGATATGTGCAATGGATTTCCGAAACTTTACTGTTTGTCAACTTTGAATATATATATATATATATATTTGTTTTCCGTTAATCACTTGTTTTATTTTAATTTGTATTTAAAATCAATTTTTATTCTATCATAAATCATTTAATATATATTTTCTTTAGTTTTTTTTGCTATTTCTGTTATTTTTTTAATTTGTCTCTATGTGGAATTGATACCCTAAAGCTATACTATAATTACCACGTTATTCTTTGAGCATAATCACTGGCTAACCGTAGAATTATGATAGACAAGGCTCACAACGCTGATAGAAGATTGGACCAAAGAATAGTCAAGCATATGTAATTGGAATAACAAAGGTCTTAATGTCATTTTCATGGCAGCTTCTCATGATGAATTCAAGAGAATCTTCATATATGAGAATTTCAATGATCTTGGGATATTTTGGAAACTACAGACCAAAATGGTAAAAAATTCAAAATTACAATTATTGACCTCAAAGTTTAAGGAAATAAAAATGCTGGATGATGAGACTTTTAATGAGTTTCATACTAAACTAAATAACATTGTTAATTTTAGGTATAATCTTAGTGAGAAGGTGGAGGAGGCACGATTTGTGAGAAAAATCTTGATATCGCTGCTAGAGAGGTTTCGATCAAATGTGATAGCCATAGAAGAAAGTAAGGATTTGAATACCATCCGGGTAGAAGAACTGGTAAGCTCTTTATAAACTTATGAATCTACTCTTTCACAACAAAAAAAAGGTAACTCCATTATACTCAAATCTGCTAAGGAGGAAAATCAGTCTGGTGATGAATATCTAGCAAGATAAAAAATGTAAGAATTTCATTAAAAATAATGAATCTGAAAAATGGAATAAAGACAACACCGGGTCTAAAGATAAAGTCCAATATCATGAATGCTCTGGTTTTGGTCACATAAGAAAGGAATGTCTCAACTTTAAAAGAAGTAAGGAAAAAGCATTAAATAATGATTTTGACTCTGAAAGTTCAAGTACATCTTTTGAAAATGAAACTGGTTTTATTGCTTTATCTGCATCTACTAGTGATTGTACTAACACTAGCAAACAATGTGTTGACAACAACATATCTGTCTGTGATGATAGTGATTTTGAGGTTGCTACAGAAATTGTTGACCATGAATTAAGTGTATAGGAAGCATATGAGGACTTATGTGAAGAGGTTATGAAAATAAAAAAGGTAAATAAGAAGCTATACAAAAATCTTACCACAATGTAGAATGAGAAAAACAACCTGGTGGAGGCATTGAGACTGTCAATAATAGAGGTATCAGCATTGCGTTGTTAGTAAGAAGTTTTGGTGTGACGCCCCCAATTTCCGTATGGAATTTAACGTAAATCGGAGTGTCAAGATAAGTAACACTTGGCTACTCACCCCCATACTTATCGAAATTTAATGTAAATTACAGCGAAAAAATTCTGACTAAAATATTTACAAATGATCACATGGTGAAATAAAACTACAATATTCACATCATTCATTCTTAAAAATATCATTGTATCTTTACATGCATAACCCAATTAGTTTTATTTGTCGTGTACATTACTTATTCTCAAAACCTAGACTAATTTCATGGCCATCCAGGCTTCTTTGAATTCCTTAAGTCATTGAGTCTTCCCTTTTTTCAATTATCAATCCTGCAACATAATTTTATATTTTCAAAAATGGAAATATACAAGAGTGAGATTTCCTTGGAAATCTCAGCAAGTACACACGTAACTAATAAAAACATAAACATCTTGAAATAATCATATATAAGCCTGACAGTCAGAATATGCATTTATGGCATGTTTCATGTGACTCATGTATGACTTAGACTTATGTTCTTCATGGACCTATTCTTTTTTTTTTCTTTCTTTCATAACATTGTGAATTTTACTTGTTTCGTATTATCGATAAGCATTCCTATCGAATATTACTTCTTTTGTATCATCGACAAGTTTAGGTCCCTACTGAGTTTCATATCCTCATCAGGCTTAGGTTCCTGCCGATTTTCATATCCTCAACAGGTTTAGGTCCCTACCAGTTTTCGTATCCTCGACAGGCTAAGGTCCCTACTGGCTTTCAAATACTCGATAGGCTTAGATCCCTGCCAGGTTTTAAATACTCAACAAGCTCAGGTTCCTACTGGTTTTCAAATACTTGACAGGTTTAGGTTCCTGCCGATTTTCAAATACTCGACAGGCTTAGGTCCTTGCCGGCCTTTCCAAATGGTTTTCTTTTAGTTTTTCCAATAAGAAAATGTTCAGATGTAGGCAACATTACCTTAGTGAGAATACCTATCAGACTTTCTCTACTTAACCAAGTCATTCTATCTTGCCCTATATGAACAAACCTAGCATGCAATTTATATAAATCAAAATTATAAGATGCAAAAAGAAAAGCAATAGATTTATTCATATTTGAATAATCCAAATTCAATATTCTAAAATCATCTAATAAAAAAGCATAACTATAAAATGCATTGCCCATATAAAATGGAACACCATTGTTTTTAAATACAATCCATAAACCAAGTCTTGAAAGAATAATTACAAAAAGTAGGTCATTGGTGAAAAAGCGGTAGCTAATTACCTTACACACCTAGAGGGGGGGTGAATAGGTATTTAACAGAAACGATGGCAGTTTAAAAAATTAATCAACATAAACAAACAATCAATGGAGAAATCAACACACAGATTTTGATTACGAAGTGGAAACTCATTTGAAGAACCTCTTCAAAATCTAAAACCATTCCGGGTGTAAGACACCACCTCTAATCCACTATAGAAATTTTAGTTTGTTACAACCAATTTAGAAACACTCACAAACCCACTGTAGCAGCTAAACTTGACTTGCAACACCACGAGTGACCCACTCGATCTCTACACGCATGTAGTGCCGGAACTCCGACCTTTCTATAGCTTCTCACACGAACATCTTGATTTTTTCATCCAAGCACCTTGAAGAACTCTTCCAGCTTGATGAACACGTCCACTCCAATGGACTCACTAAAGATATGAATGTGTGTTGTGGGGAGTAATATAATCCAAGAGAGAATGATCTTTGAATCAATGGAAGAGTTTCTCTCAAGGGATGAAATGGGGCTCTTTGGCTTTTTCTCTGTTTTTCTCCAGACTGCAGCAGAGGATTTAAGGATTTTTTTATAGGCCTCCTGCTGAAATGGTGCTCAAACCCTAGAGAAACTCGTTTAAGATGAAATTCGCTCGAGCGGGATGTCGAGCGAGTGTCGAGCGAAGTCTCTGCCTGGACTTCGCTCGAGCGCCATGTCGAGCGAGTGTCTGCCTGGACTTCGTTCGAGCGCTATGTTGAGCGACTGTTGAGTGAGATCACTGTGTTCGGTTTTTTTCGAGCCATCTTGATCATCTTCATGTTTACTCTATCCACCATTAGTTACAACTCAATTATATTAGGTTTTTCACTAGAAAATTGTCAACTACCAAATTTTACATCAACAATCTCCCCCTTTGGCATTTCTGTGACAAAACCTCTAACCTATACATTGGACCTAATCCTATCACACACAAACAACAGGACTTTCACATGTAGGTTTAGTCTTGGCAAGTGAAGTATCTGCACACTTAACAAACATGTAAACGTACCAAAAGAAAATACTTGCAAGGAATTTAACAGATGAACTCAAACGTAAAAAAAAAAATTTCCACAAAAATTTAACAATAAACCTTCAATAGCAATTAGTCCAACACAGAATACATCAAGAGTTTAATCACATAGCAAAAATAAAAACATCAAGCTACTAGGTACTCCCCCTACAAAGTAGCTTAGCTCCACCTAAAAGTAGCTTAGCTCCCCCTAAATCTAGCTACTCCCCCTAAGATCACTCCCCCTTTTTGTCACAAATGGTAAGGGGTCTCAATCTTCATCAGTCTCTTCCTCCTCCGCAAGAAGATGCTGAACTTGAGTGCCAAGCTCAATCACCTGAGTGTCAAGTGTGTCAAACCGAGCATTGATATGAGTATCCAATCGAGTAACCCGAGTCTCAAGGTTGTTAAGTCGGTTATCAATGCGGGTATCCATGCTGGTCACGAACTACTAAATGCTAATCAGAAAATCCAGTAGAGTCTGCCTGGTTGGTTTTGTAGCTGGTGGCATCAGACCCGAGCTGGAAGGACCCGAGCTGGACTCGGGAGCGTGAGGAATAGGTCCGCTCTGGGTAGAATGTGCAGGAGCGGGTTCAGTATTAGGAAGATGCGCCTGACTTAGCTGCATGGTCTTCCGGCCAATCGATGTCTTAAGACTCACTCTAAGTTCCTGGGAAGTGATGGACACAGACTGAGACAAGGCTATCCTCGTAATGAAACAGGCAAGAGGAAGACCAGTTCAAAAATTTGACGACATATGGGCCTCTATCATGACCCGACAGAGAAGATTGCCCAAATCAATAGCGACATCAGTGAGCAAGGCATGTAGAAGAAGGGCACGATCCGGACCAATGTCACTATAATGACCAGTAGGGTATATGTTGGTCAGAACAATCCAACTCACAATTTGGTATCCATAGGGAAACGACTTGGTCGCTAGAGGAGGGATCCCAGTCCAAGTCATAGGAGTCCTGGTGAGAAAACGACCCAAATCAGGTCTGCTAGGGGCTGGGGTATGGAGATAGGGGTAAATTGGATTATTGACTCGTGGTACCCCTAGTAAATTTGCCACAAGATCGGGAGTCACCCGAAAGGTGATATTCCGGAGATCCACTTGAAAAGATCCCTCTGAGATGTCATGCATGTTAGTGTAAAACTCCCTGACCAACTCCACCGAGGGAGCGGGATGACTAGTGGTTAATGGGATAATGGGATAAGTATCCCAAAACTCACCGAGAAGAACTTCACGTTCCATAAGAAGGGAGCGATGAGAAAAATTCTGTGTGTAGAGTTCCTCAGCTTGGGGACTGTGGAAGTAAGTCCAAGAGGCGGATGGGGCAGTGCGAGGACGAACACTCTGTGATGTCATGGCAGCTGTAGACAGACCATGCACAGACAGTGAGGCATATATGACATGATGTGGTGTTGCATATGGATGTCCAATATGCCTAAAATGCCTAAAATGTCTGATATGCCTAAAATGCCTGATATGCCTAAAATGCCTAACATGCCTAAAATGACTAAAATGTGATCCAACAATGTTCTCAACAAGGTGTGCAGACTATAAATGAGACCTACATTTTGTCTAAAAGATCAATGCACCAAAGGAGAGACAAAATGGAAGACAAATTTTCATTGAGGCATTTCATCAAACAGGTAGTGTGCATGCTGTGCAATCATGGGTTTAACACCAAATCAATAATCTCATCCCTCCCTAAATACAACAGCACTCTCATAGGATCATCCATACCCAGAATGACCCACCAGGTTTCTTAAATACAAGAGAACTCGAAAATATTATGATCCAAACACAACCCAACATTTTCCCTATAAGTGGAATGAGACATGGAAATAAATGGCAGAAGAAATGGAGAGAAGAAAGCTTATCGTGAATGAGATGCTTTTTCTTGATTAAAATGGAGAGAGTATGGTGTGGATTGAGTGTTTGAGAGGAGGGAAGTGTTAGAGAGATGTTTAGAAAAGGAATTCGGCGATTTTGGCCTATCGCGCGATGCACAGTGCAATATAGGGGTTTTTCGCTCGAGCGAAATTTTATGGTCGAGCGAGACATCGAGCGAGATTCCAGTTTTTGCCCAGATTCAGAGTAACACTCACAGTAGTGACTTCAAACTTCAGTGGGGACAATTTAAAAACATCCATAGCATAGCAAATGTAAAATAATATCATATTCTAAATACCACGCAAGTATAAAGACTGTATGTCACAGTTAATATGAATATGCGTGTTTAGACAGTGCCCTTACTCAATCAAGAAATTCTAACCGAGAGGCGTGAGTGGGGTTGGGCTAAACAAGAAACCATATGTTACCTAGATGACTAACACAAGAGGGGGGGTGAATTGAGTTATATTTAAAAAAATAACAATTATAAATCAAATATATAATATAAAATATAAACAAAATATGAAACAACAATAAATATAAAGAGTAAGGGTAAGAGAGAAGCAAACTCAGTATGTTAACGAGGTTCGGCCCCACTGCCTAAGTCCTCGCCTCAAGCTACCCCTTGAAGATCCCCAAATCTACTATTCAATCTCTTTTAAGTGGAGATAGAAACTTATTACACGTTTGAGCAGCACCGCTCCAAAGAATCTGTGTAGAACACCCTCTACACGTCTAATCACCTCACACTTGGTGATTTAACTATTCCCCGTGTAGAATACCTTCTACACACACAAGGGTTATACACACCCTTTTACTGATACAAGAATTGATAGTGGGTAGGCTATCAAAAAACACTCCTTAATGAGTGAAATAAAAACAATACAGCGCAAACTATATCTCTCAAAATGAACAAGGGTTAAGGCTCAATGCTTAGAGAAGAGAGAATGAAAGCTTTGAATGAATGTTGTATGCTCTTGGTGTTGTAAATGTGAAGCTCTCAAATGATCTATTTATAGGCATATGAGACTTCATATTTAAATTTAAAAAGATTCACATGTCAAAGACATCATCATTCACTTTTCAAAAATTTCAAATCAAATCTTTTTACTTTTTGCATATGACAAAAAAAGCACACTTTAGTTTTCAAAAATTTCAAACCTAATCTTTTACTTTTTGCATATGACAAAAGGAGCACACTTTACTTTTCAAAATTTTCAAACAAAAACATCTATCTTTTGCATAAGTCAAGAAAAGCATCCATCACTTTTGAAAATATTCAAATAAAACATGTACATGTGAAAGATGACAATCAATCATCTTAATATTTTCAAAATTCAAACCTTTAATCATGTCATGCACATGTGAAAGATGACAATCAATCATCTTAATATTTTCAAAATTCAAACATTTAATCATGTCATGCACATGTGAAAGATGACAATTAATCATTTTTCAAAATTTTCAAATTTAATTTTCAAAATATTCATGCACATGTGGAAAATGTATTTTAATGCTTTATGATAAAATATTAATTTTGAGCCTTAATACTAATTTCGAATTTTTAAGAGATTTACAAAATTACTCTATGATTTCAATGTGAACTTGTTCCCTTCTTGCTCATGCTTGCTTTCTTGATGTGCTTGATTCTATTGTGTGGACAACTTGAGTTTGAGACTCCTTTATTCTTTGAATTCATTTGTTATCATCAAAATCCATGTGTAGATTTACACGAAACTTGAAATCTTGAGTTCAACAATTTCCCCCTTTTTGATGATGACAAATGCTTGATAGAACTTGAAACCTGTATGAATACTTAAGCTCCCCCTGAGAATGTGCGTTAGTTTTTCAAACAAAAATATAAATATAATTCTAAGCATATATAACAAGTTTAACAATTTAAACAATGTTAATGTTCTAGTCTAAAACTTCTCCCCCTTTTGGCATTATTAAAAAGAAATCATAATTAACTCAATAAGATATATTCCTACAATAACCAATAGACAAATAAAACGCTGCGTTAGTAGAGACTGTAGAAGTTAGAACCACCCGTGTCCGACAAAACCTGCAAACGTTGAAGCCGAATTTTATCATCTCGGTGCGGAAGAAGATTTAAATTCGCTTGATATTATTGACGAATTAGATGTTCCAGAGATTTGAAGTTGAATAATTAAAATTATTCGTGTCCGACAAAGACAGCAAAAGCTGCAGGCCTAGCTCTGGCAATGCGGTGAGGAGCCATGCATGTCCGACAGAACCTGCAAATGTTGGAAGTTTAACTCTGGCAATTCGGTACGGAGCCATGCGTGTCTGACAAAACCTGCAAAGGTTGGAGGCCTAGCTCTAGCAGTCGGTGCGAAAACAGATTTAAATCCGCATGATATTGTTGAAAAATTAAATATTATCGAGATTTGAAAGTTGTTGTTTAAAAGACAATTTTCACCTGTCGGATACTCAAATAAATTTTCACCACATTCATTGATCCAGTTTCTGTTTATTCAAAACGATAGAATGGCGAAAAAAATTTCGTCTGATAATCTTCCTGATTTGAATCAGGAACCGTCTCAACCAGTCATTTTATCTCATGAGGTTGTCAACACCATGATAGAAGCAGAAATGCATTTCAAATAGGACTGATTCTGAGGTTGTTGCAGCATCAAGAACTCTCAGTGCTCAATATACTGCCTCTGTTACGACCATGTCTCGGAGATTACTAGCAAGGGAAAATGAGGTTGATCGACTTAACAATCAAATATCTGTTCTGCATCAAAAGCTTGCAAATAAAGGCAGAAAGAATAAGAGGTTAAAGCAAGAAAATAAAGATTTGACGGAATTAGCTCGTGGTTTGAAACTTCAAATAGAGGAATCAGAACGAGTAAGAGTTCAAGCACAGAGTTAATATCAGCAGATAATGGCAGCGTTTCACGAGAGAAACAGGGACAATTATAATTAATCTCGCTAGCTTAGTTCGGTAACTTTTGACAATATGCATCCGGCATATCTTGTAAGTTTGACTAAGTAAGATTTGAAGAGATGACAGTTTGTCTTCTACTTATTTCCATCTTTATAAAAGTAATACTTAGCTTTATCTAATCCGCATCAAATCTTCTTTTCATTGTTGCAGTTCATCTTCATCCTTACTTTACAAAATCTTAATGGCTCATCAATTCTCCTTCAGTGCTTCTCGTGATCAATCTATTTCTGCATCTATCGTAAGTGCTATGAAGCAGCAAAACACTGATTTGGTTAATAAATCAGATCATGATGCCATTTACGAGCTTGTGGGTCTCGGGACTCGATACTCATCTTCCATTGTTGTTTTTTCCGCTCGGTTGTAGTCCAAAACCCGCGAGATAGAGAAGCTTAATGAGAAAATCGATATTCTTCAACGACTTATTCAAGAGTCTAACAAAAAAATAGTAGACTTAAAACAATAGAATAAGGATTTAAAATCCTTACTTGCCTCTCCATTTTGATTGCCTAATCCTTTAGACAAGGATGGCATGATGATTTATGAGGAGCAAATGCATTTGAATAATGAGGCTAAATGTCTCAAGTTTCTATAGGTCATTTGAGATAATGGAATAAAAGTATCTGGCAGATATTCATGGTATGTATAATTCCTATTTATCTTCTAATCATGTATAGTTTATCTTCTGGTAGGGGTTTTGTGAAAATTTCTACCAATTGATCATGTCTACTAGTGAATTCTAATATAATATCGCTCTTCTGCACATGATCTCTAAGAAAATGATATCTAATTTCAATATGTTTGGTCTGAGAATGTTGTATTGGATTCTTCGAAAAATTTATAGCACTTATATTTATCACATTTGATTGGAATGTGATTGTACATAAGTTTAAAATCCTCAAATTGTTGCTTCATGTAAAGAACTTGAGCACAACAACTGCCTACAGCAACATACTCTGCCTCAGTAATAGATAATGCAACAGAATTTTCTTTTTACTAAATCATGAAACAAGTGCATGACCTAAGAAATGACATGTTCTACTAAAACTTTTTCGATCATCTTTGCAACCAGTATAATCGGTACCTAAATAACTAATAAGATCGAAAAAAGTGTATTTAGGATATCATAACTATAAGTCAATGGTACTGGCAAAATATCTAAAAATCCGCTTGACGGCAATCAAATGAGATTGTTTTGGAAATGATTGAAAACGTGCACATAAACATACACTGAACATAATATCAGGTCTACTTGTTATCAAATATAATAAACTACTAATCATACCTCGATATACATTTGAATCAACTGGCTTACTGCTTTCATCTTTATCAAGTTTAGTGGTTGGATTCATTGATGTTCCAATTACCTTCGCACGTTCCATCTCAAATTTTGAGTAACTCTTTGATATATTTTGACTGATTAATAAATGTTCCACTTTTTGCTTGCTTGATTTGCAATCCGAGAAAGAAATTAAGTTCTCCCATCATGCTCATTTCAAATTCTTCTTGTATATCCTTAACAAAATCTTGACATATATTCATTAGTAGCACCAAATATTATATCATCTACATAAATTTGAATTAGAAGAATATCATTCTATTCATATTTGATGAAAAGAGTTATATCGATCTTTTCTCTTGAAAAATATTTTTCAATAAAAAAAAATTATTTAAGAAAACACTTTTAACATCCATTTGAAAAAGTTTGAAATTTTTATAACAAGCATATGTAAGTAGCATTCGAATAACTTCTAATCTTGCGACTGGTGCATATGTCTCATCATAATCAAGTCCTTCTTCTTGATTGAAACCTTGGGACACTAGTTGAGCCTTATTTCTAGTAATGACTCCGGACTCATCTTTCTTGTTTCTAAAAACTCATTTTGTTCCAATAATAGTATGATTTTTGGATCTAGGAACAAGTGTCCAAATATCATTTCTTTCAAATTGATTAAGCTCTTCTTGCATAGCTAGAATCCAAGATTCATCAAGAAGTGCTTCATCAATATTTTTAGGTTCAATCTGAGATAGAAAAGTAATATGATTGCAAATACTTCTAAGAGATGATCGAGTGCTTACACCTCATGAAGGTTCTCCTAGAATTTGTTCTATTGGATGATCTTTCACATGTTTTCACTGTTTGGTTGTATCTTGTACTAAGTCTTGATGATCTTTCCTTCTATTTTCATGATCTTCCCTTTTGAATTGTCTCCAAATATCACGCATCCTTATTCTTTAGAAGTGAAGTCAATAAATTTAGTTTTGTCTCATGTCACGTATCTTGAGCATCCATTGTCTAAAAACCATTTACTTTTACCTGTAAAATACTTCATGCATACCTACAAAAATAATTAAAAAAAATTCTTGATACCCAAGTTCTTTGGGTCCTTTATATATTAGTATTAAAAGAAATAAGATTCTTAGGTACCCATATGACCCTAATAGTCATTGTATGTTTTCTTCTAATAGGACAAGCAAGATAATTATGACCATTTTTATTACAAAAATTGTAAATAGCATGTGACATATATGAAGAACTTGAGTGATTATAATAGTATCCTTTTTTAACAAAATTATTTTTAAGAAAAGAATTTTGAATATTAGATTTTGATGTAAAAGGATTATCAAAGAAGTTTTTATAAGATTTGTATTTTTGTTTTAGCTTATATCCCAAGCCTGCCTTATCAAAAACACATCTTTGACTACCAAGAAGTTTTTCAAAATTTCTTTTTCCATTCGTAAAGTTTTCAATAATATTTTCTAAATCAGTTTTCTTTTTCTTCAATTCAAGATTTTCATCTTTCAAAACAATACTTTTCTTAAAATATCAATTTCGTTTGTTAAAGAATAATTTTTCTTTTTCAAAACAGTATACTTGATACCCAATTTTTCAAATTCCTCATATACCTCTTCTAAAACATTTTGCAATTCTTCATATGAAGGATCTTCAATATTATCAAGAATTGTTACCTCAATGTCATCTTTAGCCATAAGACAAAGATTTGCTGATTCTCCATTGCTTGCTTTACTATCTAAGCTACTTGAATCATCATCCCATGTAGCTTTCATTACTTTTTTGCCTTTGTTTCGATCTTTCTTTAGCAGAGGACAATCTGACTTGATATGACCAGGTTTATTGCATTTATAACAAATTAAAGTGTCATTTTTACCTGAATCTTTTTTGGAAAACTTTTTGAAGGATTTCCTTGGAGGAGTTTTATTTTTCTTTAAGAACCTCTGAATTCTTCTTGTTATTATTGTAACTTCTTCATTTTTGTCGTCATTTTCCTCATCGTCATCACTTTCACTTTCATGTGGAACAGCTTTAAGTGCCAAGCTCTTCTTTGGCTTTCCTTCTTCTTCTCCTCTTTTCATTGTGTACTCATGGGTGATAAGTGACCCGATGAGTTCATTCACTTCGAAGTTCTTGAGGTCTCTAGCTTCAAGAATCGCTGTCACTTTTGACTCCCAACGTTTTGGTAGAGAGTTGAGAATTTTTCTTACTATCTCCACTTTGGAATAAACTTTGCTAAGAGCTGTCAAGCTGTTTATGATGTTAGTAAAATGAGTGTGCATACTAGAAATAGATTCATCATCATTCATATTAAACATTTCAGATTCATGAGTAAGAATATAAATTTTTGATTCCTTGACTTGAGAAGTTCCTTCATAAGTAACCTCCAAGTTATCCCAAATTTCCTTTGTTGTAGCGCAAGTCATTACTCTATTAAACTCATTACCATTAAGAGCATTATATAATAAATTCATAATAGTTAAATTCAAAGTATAAAGTCTATCGTCTTCACGATCAAATTCTTCTTCTTCCTTTTTGACCTTTACTCCATCAATCACTTTTATTGGAATATAAGGTCCATTTACAATGCATTTCCAAATTTCTCGACCTTGAGTCTAAAGGAATATTCTCATTCTAACTTTCCAGAATGAGTAATTGTCTCCGCAAAAGAGTGGAGGCCGACTACTGGATTGACCTTCACCAAATAAAGCTGCAATGTTAGCCATAAGATCTTAACTCAAAAGATAGTTAATCTTATAATAGAGCTCTAGCTCTGATACCAATTGTTGCCCAGATGACTAACACAAGAGGGGGGTGAATTGAGTTGTATTTAAAAAAATAACAATTATAAATCAAATATATAATATAAAATATAAACAAAATATGAAACAACAATAAATATAAAGAGTAAGGGTAAGAGAGAAGCAAACTCAGTATGTTAACGAGGTTCGGCCCCACTGCCTACGTCCTCGCCTCAAGTTACCCCTTGAGGATCCCCAAATCCACTATTCAATCTCCTTTAGGTAGAGATAGAAACCTATTACACATTTGAGCATCACCGCTCCAAAGAATCTGTGTAGAACACCCTCTACACGTCTAATCACCTCACACTTGGTGATTTAACTATTTCCCGTGTAGAATACCTTTTATACACACACGGGTTATACACACCCTTTTACTGATACCAGAATTGATGGTGGGTAGGCTATCAGAAAACACTCCTTAATGAGTGAAATAAAAACAATACAGTGCAAACTATATCTCTCAAAATGAATAAGAGTTAAGGCTCAATGCTTAGAGAAGAGAGAATGAAAGCTTTGAATGAATGTTGTATGCTCTTGGTGTTGTAAATGTGAAGCTCTCAAATGATCTATTTATAGGCATATGAGACTTCATATTTAAATTTAAAAAGATTCACATGTCAAAGACATCATCATTCACTTTTCAAAATTTTCAAATCAAATCTTTTTACTTTTTGCATATGACAAAATGAGTACACTTTACTTTTCAAAAATTTCAAACCTAATCTTTTACTTTTTGCATATGACAAAAGGAGCACACTTTACTTTTCAAAATTTTCAAACAAAACATTTACCTTTTGCATAAGTCAAGAAAAGCATCCATCACTTTTGAAAATAATCAAATAAAACATGCACATGTGAAAGATGACAATCAATCATCTTAATATTTTCAAAGTTCAAACATTTAATCATGTTATGTACATGTGAAAGATGACAATCAATCATCTTAATATTTTCAAAATTCAAACCTTTAATCATGTCATGCACATGTGAAAGATGACAATCAATCATCTTTCAAAATTTTCAAATTTAATTTTCAAAATATTCATGCATATGTGGAAAATGTATTTTAATGCTTTATGATAAAATATTAATTTTGAACCTTAATCCTAATTTCAAATTTTTAAGAGATTTACAAAATTACTCTATGATTTTAATGTGAACTTGTTCCCTTCTTGCTCATGCATGCTTCCTTGATGTACTTGATTCTATTGTGTGGACAACTTGAGCTTGAAACTCCTTTATTCTTTAAATTCATTTGTTATCATCAAAATCCATGTGTAGATTTACACGAAACTTGAAACCTTGAGTTCAACACCATAGGTGCTTGGGAGACCCTTCAAAGTGCAGAAAGTCAAACCCAATGCTGCTAGGACCTAATTTCTTGTGTCTAATAGAACTAGATTCAGGATTTGTATTGTGGCCCTTTTTCTTTCTCCTTTTTTTTTTTTAAATTTAATACAACGATAGAGCCTCTTCATTTTCTTTCCTTTCGAGATACAAAAGTTCTTACACAGGTCTTCTAGCCCGAGGTCAATTCTGAACACTCGTAAGGCTCCCTTACACTTTTGATTGCCTCCCCAAAGTCTCACATAAGGTCAAATGTCAAGAGATTGAACTAGGCGTGCAGTGTGTGCGGCAAAACATATATTAAAAGTGACACACATCTTACACCTTTGCAACATAAGCCTATGATACAATTTTCACAAGACACTTGCTTGAAAGGAAAGGCAAGTGAGTCAGAGGAAAGATAAAGAAGAGAATAAAGACAAGAAAAATAACAAGGCAAAAGATAAGAAAAAAA
This sequence comes from Platycarya strobilacea, assembly GCA_036898215.1. Lineage (NCBI taxonomy): Eukaryota > Viridiplantae > Streptophyta > Magnoliopsida > Fagales > Juglandaceae > Platycarya > Platycarya strobilacea. The sequence continues at coordinate 18,032,082 of CM072555.1, read as the reverse complement.
ATGATATGCATGCAATGTGTATGAAATGCATGTTACATCTCTTGTGTTAAGGCACAAATACCAATCGCCTTTCTAAGACACTCAAAACGAAGACCATCTAATGGTTTGGTAAAAAGATCGGCTAATTGATGTTCGGTGGGAATGTACTCAAGAGTAATTACGTGTGTTTTCACAAGTTCCCGAATGAGATGATGCCTAATGTCAATATGCTTGGTCCTAGAGTGTTGGACAGGATTTTTAGAGATGTTGATGGCACTAGTATTATCACAATAGATGCTCATCACACTTTGAGTAATGCCATAATCATGAATCATTTGTTTCATCCACAGCAATTGAGTACAACAACTCCCAGCAGCAATGTATTCAGCCTCAGCTGTAGACAAGGAAATGGAGTTTTGTTTCTTACTCATCCAAGCAACAAGATTTGTTCCCATATAAAAACATCCACCTGAAGTGCTCTTTCTATCATCGGCATTTCCAGCCCAATCAGCATCAGAGTAGCCTGCAAGCTCAGTGTTAGACTCTCTGGAGTACCAAATTCCATAATTCACTGTAGCATTCACATAGCGAAGTATACGTTTGACAGCCACAAGATGAGATTCTTTGGGGTTTGCTTGGAATCTAGCACAAACGCCAACACTGAATGCAATGTCAGGTCTACTAGCAGTGAGATACAGTAGACTCTCAATCATGCTTCTGTACAGAGATTGCTCAACCCCCTTTCCTAACACATCAGCACTAAGTTTTACACTTGTGCTCATGGGAGTTCTAGCATGGCTACTCCCATCTAATCCAAATTTTTTCAGCAAGTCCTTTGCATATTTAGACTGGGATATGAACAACCCTTCATCTAGCTGTTTTACTTGGAGTCCCAAGAAAAAAGTTAGCTCACCCACCATACTCATCTCAAATTCATTCTTCATTTCTTCTACAAACTCGAGAGCTAGGTCATCAATGGATGATCCAAACACAATATCATCCACATAGATTTGAGCTACAGTTATCTCCTCACCCACTTTCCAGATAAAAAGTGTCTTATCAACACTTCCTCGCAGAAATTTGTGCTCCAAAAGATACGAACTTAGCCTCTCATACCAGGCTCTGAGAGCTTGTTTCAACCCATACATGGCTTTCTTCAACCTGTAGACATGATTAGGATATTTTGGATCCTCAAAACCTTTTGGTTGCTCGACATACACTTCTTCTTGAAGGATTCCATTTAGGAAGGCACTCTTTACATCCATTTGATAGAGTTTGAAACACATATGGCAAGCAATACTCAATAGTATTCGGATTGACTCAAGCCTTGCCACCGGTGCAAATGTCTCATCAAAGTCTATTCCTTCCATTTGGGCATAACCTTGTGCCACCAATCTTGCCTTATTCCGTACAATCATTCCATTTTCATCAGATTTGTTCTTGAAAATCCATTTGGTACCTACAACATTGTGCTTTTCAGGCCTTGGGACCAAGTACCACACATCATTTCTCACAAATTGATTAATTTCTTCATGCATGGCATTTGTCCAATTCTCATCCTTTAAGGCTTCTTCCACCCTTTTTGGTTCGATTTGAGAGATGTAACATGAGTGAGCTAGTTGACTTATCACTTTCTTCCTCAACCTCATCCCCTCATTTACATTCCCGATTATGTTATCCTGAGGATGATTTAGCTTCACTCTCGAAGAGGGCTCCTTGTGAATATGAACTTTTTCAGTTGATGAGGTCTCTTGATCTTCATTATGTTCACTAGAGTTCTCTTCAGTTCCACTCGGTGTGTCAATTAGATCTTGGTTCAACTCTTCTTTAGGAGTATCATCTATAACCACATTGATGGAATCCATGACAGTTTGAGTGCGTAGATTGTAACATCTGTAAGCACGACTGTTTCTGGAATAACCAAGGAATATTCCCTCATCACTCTTTGGGTCAAACTTATCCAGATTTTCCCTATCTCTCAAAATGTAACACTTGCTCCCGAACACCCTGAAGTACTTCACATTTGGTTTCTTTCCTTTCCACAGCTCATATGGTGTCTGAGAAGTGTTAGGTCGAGAGTAGACTCTATTCACAATGTGACATGCTGTGTTCACAGCTTCACCCCAAAAATGAGCAGAAACATTTTTGGTATGCATCATAACTCGAGCCATTTCTTGGATAACTCGATTTTTCCTTTCAACAACTCCATTTTGCTGTGGAGTAATAGGAGCAGAGAATTCTTGACGAATGCCTTCTTCATCACAGAATTTCTCTAAACTTGAGTTATCAAATTCTCGTCCATGGTCGCTCCTGATTCTGATAACAGGGTTCCCTTGTTCATTTTGAAACTTCTTACACAAATTCCTTATCACATTTGAAGCCTCACCCTTTTCCCTCAAAAACTCTACCCAAGAGTATCTGGTGAAATCATCTACCACCACCAGTATGTATTTCTTTCTGTTGCCCAGATGACTAACACAAGAGGGGGGGTGAATTGAGTTGTATTTAAGAAAATAACAATTATAAATCAAATATATAATATAGAATATAAATAAAATATGAAACAATAATAAATATAAAGAGTAAGGGTAAGAGAGAAGCAAACTCAGTATGTTAACGAGGTTCGGCCCCACTGCCTACGTCCTCGCCTCAAGCTACCTCTTGAGGATCCCCAAATCCACTATTCAATCTCCTTTAGGTGGAGATAGAAACCTATTACACCTTTGAGTAGCACCGCTCCAAAGAATCCGTGTAGAACACCATCTACACTTCCAATCACCTCACACTTGGTGATTTAACTATTCCACGTGTAGAACACCTTCTACACTTCCAATCACCTTACACTTGGTGATTTAACTATTCCCCGTGTAGAACACCTTCTACACACACAAGGGTTATACACACCCTTTTACTGATACAAGAATTGATAGTAGGTAGACTATCAAAGTACACTCATCAATGAGTGAGATAGAAACAATACAGCGCAACCTATATCTCTCTCAACAAGAACAAGAATTAAGGCTCAAAACTTTAGAAAAGAGAGAATGAAAGTTTTGAAGAAATGATGCAAAACTTAGCAATAGATGTGTAAGCTCTTGTTGTGAATTTTGTAAAACTCAAGTGAGCTATTTATAGGTAAATGAGTCTTCAATTTCAAATTTGAAAAGATTCCCATGTCAAATAAGAGCACTATTCACTTTTCAAAAAATTCAAATAAAAACATTTCCTTTTTGCATTTGTCAAAGACAACTCCATTCATTTTTCAAAGAAATCAAACCTAATCTTTTGCTTTTCATACAAGACAAAATGAGCATGATTTATTTTTCAAACCAAATCATCTTCTTTTTGCATATGTCAAAAAAACACACAATCACCCTTTAAGATTTTCAAACAAATCATCTATCTTTTATATTTGTCAAAAAAACACACAACCACCCTTTAAGATTCTCAAACAAAATCGTCTACCTTTTGCATTAGTCAAAAAAACACACCACCTCCCTTCAAGACTTTCAAACAAAATATGCACATGTCAAATATGATAATCAATCATCTTATAAAATCAAGTTTTTATAAAAAAATATAATTTTCGAAATTATTTTGTTTGATGGTGTTATGCACATGTGAAAAACATAATTTTCAAAACTAAGACATTTAAAAATGTCTTGCATATGTGGAAAAAGTAATTTGATGTTTTATGAGAAAAAAGAGTAATTTGGAGCCTTAATCCAATTTCTAATTTTATCAAGAGATGTACAAAAATAATCTATGAGCTTCATTTGTAGACTTGATATCTTTCTTGCTCATGCTTGATTTCTTGATGTGTTTAGCTCCCTTTATGCATAGACAACTTGAGCTTGAGTTTTCAATATTATTTGTTATCATCAAAATTCATACGTAAATACGAGACTTGAAACCTTGGGTTCAACAATCTCCCCCTTTTTGATGATGACAAATACTTAGTAGAAATCTGCGACCTGCAGTAATACTTAAGCTCCCCCTGAAAATATGCGTTAGTATTTCAAGAAAAATATAAACATGATTCTAGCATATATAACAGGGTAGTATAATACTAGCATAAGACTTCTCCCCCTTTTGGCATCATTAAAAAGGAACCGTAATTGGTTTCAATAAGATTTTTTTTTTTCGTAATAAGCAATAATCAAATAAAACGGTACGTTAGAGAGTAGAAGTTGGAACCACCCGTGCCCGACAAAACCTGCAAAGGTTGAAGCCGAATTTTATCATCTCGGTGTGGCAGAAGATTTAAATCCGCTTGATGTTATTGACGAATTAGATATTCCAGAGATTTGAAGTTGAATAATTTAAAATTATCCGTGTCCGATAAAGATAGCAAAAGCTGCAAGCCTAGCTCTGGCAATGCGGTGCAGAGCCATGCATATCCGACAAAACCTGCAAATGTTGGAAGTCTAACTCTGATAGTTCGGTGCGGAGCCACGCGTGTCTGATAAAACCTACAAAGGTGGCCTAGCTCTAGCAGTCGGTGCGAAAGCAGATCAATCGCCTGATGTTGTTGACAAACGGGTTTGAAGGCTCTGAGTTTCTATAAAAAAAAATCATTTTCACCAATCGGATACCAAAAAAAATATTGCTTCTTGACCTAAGTTCTGTTTCTCCATAACGATAGAATGGCCGAACAATTCTCTTCCATTAATGTTCCAGACTTGAATCAGGAACCCTTGACGCATCAACCATCAATCTTCTCTCCTAAGGCCGTCAATGCCATGATAGGAGTAGAGAACCGTTTTTCTAGTAAGAAAACTTTTGACAATGTGTGTCCAGCATATCTTATATTTCTTTTGACTAATAAGATTTGAAGAGACAATAGTTTGTCTTGTTCTTTATGCTATCTCTATAAAATCAGTTTTAAAGTTCATCCGATTTGCATCAAATCTTATTCTCATCTCTATAACTCATCTGCATTCCTTCAATATTCTCGCTTTAAGTTTTCAATTCTTTTCTCAATGGCTCATTCTTCTAACATTCCTCTAGATGCATCCATGAGGTATTCTACATCTCAATCTCATGTCCTTTCTGCAGCTACCATTGGCGCCATGTTGCAGCAAGAGAACAACAGTTTGGCTAATAAGCCAGACTCCGATGCTATCTACGACTTGGTGAGTCTCGGGACTCGCTACTCATCCTCTATTGTCGCTTTTTCCCAGCGGCTACAAGTCAAAAATCATGAGGTTGAAAAGCTTAAAGAACAAATTGTTGTACTTCAACGAATTGTTCAAGAGTCTCACACAAGGGAAGGAATCTTTCGGCAGAAGAATAAAAAGTTGAAATCTCTATTGGATTCTTCATTCCGCTTGCCAGTTCCCATGAATAGGGATGACATGATATTGTATGAAGAGAATGAGCGTCTCAAACATGAGGCTAAGAACCTCAAGTTTATGTAAAAGTATTTAAAAAAATATCTCTCTATTTTTATGAACTCTGATCTATCTTTCAAGAGATATTCATAACATGCATCACACCTATTTCTCTTCTAATCATAAATAATCTATCTTCTGGTAAGGGTTTTGTGAATATATTTGCTAACTGATCGTGTGTGTTTGTGAACTCCAATACTATATCGCCTTTCTGGACATGATCTCAAAAAAAATGATATCTTATTTCAATATGCTTAATTCTAGAATGTTGTATTGGGTTTTTTTTTTTTTTTTTTTTAAGATTTATAGCACTTGTATTATCACATTTGATTGGAATGTGATTGTACATACGTTTAAAATCCTCAAGTTGTTGCTTCATGTAAAGAACTTGGGCACAACAACTACCCGCAGCAACATATTCTGCCTCAGCAGTAGATAGTGCAACAGAATTTTGTTTTTTACTAAACCAGGAAACTAGTGCATGACCTAAGAAATGACATGTTCTACTAAAACTTTTTCGATCATATTTGCAACTAGTATAATCGGTACCTGAATAACTAATAAGATCGAAAGAAGTGTATTTAGGATACCATAACTCTAAGTCAATGGTACTCGCAAAATATCTAAAAATCCGCTTGACTGCAATCAAATGAGATTGTTTCGGAAATGATTGAAAATGTGCACATAAACATACATTGAACATAATATCAAGTCTACTAGTTATCAAATATAATAAACTATCAATCATACCTCGATATACCTTTGAGTCAACTAGCTTACCGCTTTCATCTTTATCAAGTTTAGTGGTTGGACTCATTGATGTTCCAATTACTTGATGTTAACGAGGTTCGGCCCCACTGCCTACGTCCTCGCCTCAAGCTACCTCTTGAGGATCCCCAAATCCACTATTCAATCTCCTTTAGGTGGAGATAGAAACCTATTACACCTTTGAGCAGCACCGCTCCAAAGAATCCGTGTAGAACACCCTCTACACTTCCAATCACCTCACACTTGGTGATTTAACTATTCCACGTGTAGAACACCTTCTACACTTCCAATCACCTTACACTTGGTGATTTAACTATTCCCCGTGTAGAACACCTTCTACACACACAAGGGTTATACACACCCTTTTACTGATACAAGAATTGATAGTAGGTAGACTATCAAAGTACACTCCTCAATGAGTGAGATAGAAACAATACAGCGCAACATATATCTCTCTCAACAAGAACAAGAATTAAGGCTCAAAACTTTAGAAAAGAGAGAATGAAAGTTTTGAAGAAATGATGCAAAACTTAGCAATAGATGTGTAAGCTCTTGTTGTGAATTTTGTAAAACTCAAGTGAGCTATTTATAGGTAAATGAGTCTTCAATTTCAAATTTGAAAAGATTCCCATGTCAAATAAGAGCACTATTCACTTTTCAAAAAATTCAAATAAAAACATTTCCTTTTTGCATTTGTCAAAGACAACTCCATTCATTTTTCAAAGAAATCAAACCTAATCTTTTGCTTTTCATACAAGACAAAATGAGCATGATTTATTTTTCAAACCAAATCATCTTCTTTTTGCATATGTCAAAAAAATACACAATCACCCTTTAAGATTTTCAAACAAATCATCTATCTTTTATATTTGTCAAAAAAACACACAACCACCCTTTAAGATTCTCAAACAAAATCATCTACCTTTTGCATTAGTCAAAACAACACACCACCTCCCTTCAAGACTTTCAAACAAAATATGCACATGTCAAATATGATAATCAATCATCTTATAAAATCAAGTTTTTATAAAAAAATATAATTTTCGAAATTATTTTGTTTGATGGTGTTATGCACATGTGAAAAACATAATTTTCAAAACTAAGACATTTAAAAATGTCTTGCATATGTGGAAAAAGTAATTTGATGTTTTATGAGAAAAAAGAGTAATTTGGAGCCTTAATCCAATTTCTAATTTTATCAAGAGATGTACAAAAATAATCTATGAGCTTCATTTGTAGACTTGATATCTTTCTTGCTCATGCTTGATTTCTTGATGTGTTTAGCTCCCTTCATGCATAGACAACTTGAGCTTGAGTTTTCAATATTATTTGTTATCATCAAAATTCATACGTAAATACGAGACTTGAAACCTTGGGTTCAACACTTTCCCCCCAGACTTTCAGTCCTAGAGGGTCCCATAAGATCAATGTGTAACAACTCTAAGGGTCTTTTGGTCAGGATATCTGTTGTGTTCTTGTGGGCTGCTCGAACTTGTTTTCCCACTTGACATGATCCACAAACAGATGTCTCCACTTTCCCAAGTTTGGGCAGTCCAATTACCATTTCTTTCTTAGCAATCTTAGACAAATTTCTGTGATTCACATGCCTAAGTCTTTGATGCCAGAGAGTAGTGGCCTCACTTTTAGTACTATTGCAGCTGTATTGTGAAGTGGGAGCGATACCATAGCAATTGTTAGAGGTCCTGATTCCTTGCATCAAGCATTGTCCATTGTTATCAGAAACAATGCACATATCTTTTGAGAACCGAACTTCGGCACCATTATCACACATTTGGCTTATGCTAAGAAGATTTTCTTTTAATCCGTCAACATATAGAACTTCTCTCAATGCCGGTAGTCCAGTAATGTTAATTTCACCTTTCTCAATTATGTTTGCTTTTCCACCATCTCCAAATGTCACTGTCCCACATTTATACTCTTCAACTGTCTTAAAAAGAGTTTTATCACCAGACATATGTCGAGAACACCCACTATCAAGATACCACAGTGAATTGTTCTGGGTCTTCAAGGCAATGTGAGCAATGTGACATGTGTCTCTTTTCTCCTTCTTGACCCACACTCTTTTGATTTTTGGAGAGTCGACTTGCACAGTCTTCTGGGTACTTGTCAGGTTGTCTATCTTAGCATTTAGACGAGCATTTTGTCTAGTGAGAACCATGACTTGATCCCACAGATTTATATGATCTCCTCTTGGTTGTCTCCTTTTATTTCTCACTGAGAGCTTTTTGAGCACATAGCAATTTGGCCGGATGTGACCATACTTGCCACAATTATGACAAATGCGATATTCTTTGTGAGTTTGTTGTTTCCTGAAAGGTAAGTCATCCTTGGGAGCTTTTCTGGTGAGTCTTTTAAATTTCAAACAATCTGTTTTCACATGACCCAACTTCCCACAGTGATGACACACGGGTCTCGTGTTGTGAGCTATTTGTTTCTCTTGAGATGAAACAAACATTTGGGCATGTATAACTTTCTTTCCCGTTGCTAGTGAGTGATTTTTCACCATGCTGTTTTGAGGAGTTTTGAGCTCGTACCCACTTCAAACTTTCCTCCAACATATCCTATTCCACTCTTGTCTCCTGAGGGCTTTCCAAGAGTTAGAATTTTGTCCAGATTTTGTTTTCCAGTGGAAAAGGCTCGCAATCTTTCGTTTAGCTGGGTTAATTCATTTTCCTTAGTTTCCACAGCATCTTCCAAAGACTCACTTTTCTTTCGTAATTGATCAGTCAAGATATAAGCTTCATTCAGTTTGCCTTGAAGGTCATCATTTTCTTGTTTACACAGATTTATCTTATCAATCTGTGCTTTGTTGACTTTTCTCAATTTTACGCACTCCTTGTAAAGTTTTTCATAGATTTCTTGCAGTTGATCTTCACACTCGGACTCATCTTCCGGTATGTTACAATCATCAGAAGCTTGTTTGCTGCACTGATCTATGTCTCCAACAGAAGATGTAAAAGCCATGTAGTTGAGATTCCTTTTGGGAGTGGAGTTGCCAGATGAGTCACTCGATTCGGATTCACTTTCACTTAGAGAGGCAATCTTTGCCTTTTCTTTGCTCCTCTTATAATTTGCACACTTCGAGCGAATGTGACCAAATCCATGACATTCATGACACTGTACTTGTGTCTTGTCCTTGTTAGGCCTATTGTAATTGTTGGAAACTCTTTCCTTATTCTTTGAGCTTGACCCCTCATTATATCTCCCAAACTTCTTCTTCTCTGGTCTTTGGCTCCTGTGCTTTTTAGTTACAAACATTTTTCTGAACTTCTTATCATAAAATGCTATTTCTCTGTCACTCATCGCTAATTCATCGAATGACTCATCTGAGTCCTCTTGAATTATATTAAGAGCAATGGACTTTCTCTTCTTATCCAATGGCAGAGTATGTTCATAAGTTTGCAGGGAACCCACCAGCTCTTCTATTTTCATGACGTCCAAGTCTTTACTTTCCTCAATTGTAGTGACCTTGGGACGAAATCTCTCAGGAAGAGATCTGAGAACTTTTCTTACAACTCTATTTTCTGGGATTTTGTCTCCCAAGTTGAAGCGAGAGTTTATAATGTCATTCAATCTTGCATAAAAGACATCAAATGTTTCATCCTCCTTCATTTTAATTTCCTCAAAGCTGGTGGTAAGCATTTGGAGTTTAGAATTCTTTACAGCCCTAGTTCCCTCGTGAGTGATCTCAAGAATGTCCCATGCCTCTTTGCTTGTATTACACATGGAGATTCGTTTGAACTCCTCCTAGGACACGACCATGAAAATTGCATTTAGGCCTTTACTATTCCAGTTAATTTTACTCAACTCATCCTTTGAGTAGTTGTCCACGTCTGTGGGAACTTCTACTCCATCAATAATGGTGACGGGCTCTTTCCATCCTCTTATCAAGGACACCCACACACGTTCATCTATAGACTTAAGAAACGATTCGAACTTTCCAATAAGCATAGTTGCTACCATCAAAATATGGTGGTGATGAGAGGGATTGCGACCTATCCATTTTGACCACCAAAGCAGGATCACACTCTGGAAATTAATCCTACGAAGTGTACCCGCTCTGATACCAATTGAAAAAGTGGTAGCTAATTACCTTACACGCCTAGAGGGGGGGTGAATAGGTGTTTAATAGAAATGATGGCAGTTTAAAAAATTAATTAACATAAACAAACAATCAATGGAGAAATCAACACACAGATTTTGGTTACGAAGTGGAAATTCATTTGAAGAACCTCTTCAAAATCTAAAACCACTCCAGGTGTAAGACACCACCTTTAATCCACTATAGAAATTTTAGTTTGTTACAACCAATTTAGAAACACTCACAAACCTACTGTAGCAGCTAAACTTGGCTTGCAACACCACGAGTGACCCACTCGATCTCTACACGCATGTAGTGCCGAAACTCTGACCTTTCTATAGCTTCTCACACGAACATCTTGATTTTTTCATCCAAGCACCTTGAAGAACTCTTCCAGCTTGATGAACACGTCCACTCCAATGGACTCACTAAAGATATGAATGTGTGTTGTGGGGGAGTAATATAATCCAAGAGAGAATGATCTTTAAATCAATGGAAGAGTTTCTCTCAAGGGATGAAAAGGGGCTCCTTGGCTTTTTCTCTATTTTTCTCCAGACTGCAGCAAAGGATTTAAGGATGTTTTTGTAGGCCTCCTACTGAAACGACACTCAAACCCTAGAGAAACTCGTTTAAGATGAATTTCGCTCGAGCGGGATGTCGAACGAGTGTCGAGCGAAGTCTCTGCCTGGACTTCGCTCGAGCGCCATGTCGAGCGAGTGTCGAGAAAAGTCTCTGCCTGGACTTCGCTCGAGCGCTATGTTGAGCGACTGTTGAGCGAGATCACTGTGTTCAGTTTTTCTCGAGCCATCTTGATCATCTTCATGTTTACTCTGTCCAACATTAGTTACAACTCAATTATATTAGGTTTTTCACTAGAAAATTGCCAACTACCAAATTTTACATCAACAATTGGAAATAAGGAGTGTATAGCACATCGTGGAGAAATAAAGTGCGACCATCTCGCAAGTCCAGCTTGTAGGTACTAAGTCCTAGCATCTCCACAGTAGCTCTATTCTCCACCTTGATATCACGATTCTCATATGGAATTCGACGATATTCCACAAAGCCAACCGAATCTCACCCTATGTATTTGATCACTCCTGATCAATAGTCCACACAAGATATGACTGATCTACGATCACATGGCTATTTACAAAAATAATGCAAAAAAGGTCATAGTGTATCTCTTTTGGCTATGTGCAGTAATGAGTGAAGTGGCATTTCTTTATGCAATTGAACCACTCTAATTTTGACTTGTTCTTCTGTGCTTGCCCTTCTTCCTACATTGAGAAGTTCTTGATACTTTCTTAACTTGTCCAGCAGCTAAACATATCTTTGGACTTCTTGCACTTAGGCCTCCATGCCTTGTGCTAATCTGACTAAACCATATAAGCCGAATGTTTGGCTTAGCAGCCTCTAGTTGTTCAGCCTACAACTCCAAGTGATGTGAAAATCAAAAAAATCTTTGATATTATCATTATGCGTTTGATTCAAGCTCATATTCTCCCAAGAATTCAGTATTGATCATATTACTGCATAGACTTGGTGTTCATCAGTCAGATTATTTCCTGCCATTTTAAGCTCACAGATCATGGTCGACTTAGTCCTAAGATGCTGCTTCATCATGTGGTTAGAACACATCTTATAGGATTAGAACCTCATGATTAATCCACGTAACCTCATGGATGAAGTTGTCCCGAACTTCATTTCCAAAGCTCACCACATGCTTTGGGCAATGCAATGGGTTTCGAACTCACACATGAGATCAACGTGATTATACGTGCACACTAGTTCTTCTTTGTCCACTTAGTATAAGCTAGATGATCTATCTTGTTTTGGTTTGACTCCCTTTTCTTGGGATCTTTTGGGGAGTGAGATAAGGTCTCCAAGACTTGTTGTTCATCTAGGATATATTAGATCTTGTGATGCCATAAGTCATAGTTCTCCCTGTCCAATTTCTCTCATTTGTTTAGATCAACTATAATACTTTTGGATTTCATTTCACTACAATATATAAAGAAGGGATACTACACACACACATACACACACACACATATTCTAAGACGTCTGCCCCGTCCAACAAGCATGTCACAATATTGAAAAATCACTAGGCTTCATAATCATATCTTGTAACGTAATGGCCAATTATTATAAATTTCTAACCTAATTTTCGAGCAAATTTTAAAAATGTATAAGAAATTTAAGTCTCTTAAATCTCAACCATACTCCTACCATCTTAAGTAATTATCTAGTCCTAGTCACATATAAAGACAGTTCCTACTAAAATCGTATTAATCTTTTGGGATAGTCTATAAGGACAACTACTTAGACCACAATTACAACCTGTTGGGAGAGTCTACAAAGACAGAAACTTATACTATAGCAACATGTTAGGCTAGTCTACAAAGATGGTTCATATAAAACTATTACAGTTCATTTTTCTTGTTTCATCAGTGCATTTACAGTTCTTACTGGGGTCTCTGCAATTCTTTCAGTCTATCAGTCCCACTGATAATTCTAACTAGAGAATAGCTGAAAATCGGACTAACTGTTTCCATTTAATAAATAGCCCTCCAATAGTACTATGCCACATCAGCAATTCTTTAGAAATTATAATAAAATTTATTATGCTAGATGATGATAACACATCTTCCCCTTAACCCCCCCTCCCCTTGGATTCTATTCTGCGACCTCCCCCACCCCTGCAATGGCGTTGATGCATACCCCCTGGCTTTCGAGCTCTCCCAATCTCCCTCTCTACCATTTTTTAGTTTTTTTTATTTCTCAAATGGCAAAGCATTTGCTCCCACTACTGAATCACGTTTTGGTCGAGAAAACTATCTTATTGTCCAAGACCCATGCTGGCATTTTGCTTCTTGAGAAAGCTACCAAGCTTAGTCGATGGAGCTCTGGGTTTAGTAGGGTTATTTGGTGGAAGATGAAGAGGGTTGTTTTGTTGATGGATCTATTGTGTGTGGAGCATTGATGAAGATTGAAGATTTGGAGAGTTTTGTGATTTTTGGTGCAAAGTGACGGCAAAGGGGAGCATCGAGGAAGACAAAGACAGGGTCCCTATAGGTACTTAGAATAAATTCAGTGTGACAAAGTCTAAATTTTTTAGTGTAATTTTTCTTACGTGGTAACTATTGAATGGAGGGCTGCTATTGGGCATTTACTAGCCTGGCCATTGCAAATGTTTCTTTTTCTAACTAAGACTACTTAGTGGAAATTTTCTATTTTATCACTAAAAGAATTGAAGACCAATGTCTTAACATTGAAGCCTAACATTCATATATGATAAAATAATCATATATCTACACGTTCAATATACACATACATGTAATCACATTTAATCTAAAACATTAAATAAAAAATCGCATATAATATAACAAAAAAAATATATCTAAGCATATATTAAATCTTGCAAAAAAGGAATTTACAATAAAATAAATGTATAATAAATACATTTAAAATCCCCACGTAAACGAAAGGAAAGACGCAACACAGTGGTGCTTGCTACCCTTGTTTAATATGTGCTCCTAGGGTCAAAACGTAGGTGTGCCACTTTCATCCCTTTAAAAAAAAAAAAACTTAAGTAATGCTAGGCCGCGCAATGGTCTAGCCCACTTTTTTTATACACATATGGGCTGAATGGCTGAGCCTGATTTTTTGTTTTAGGAAAAAAAAAAAGTGGGCCTTTCAGCCCAATCTAGACTTAATATGACATTAGTCATCGTCTAACTCCAGACAACTACTGTTCATATGAACAGTAGCCTTTGCACAACAGCAAATGCAGCCACTGCTAGGGACCTCCACAAGTAGCCTCTCATTAGACGATTCCATCAGAAAATATTCATTCACTAGCAAAGTGGCATCACACCACCTCGTTGGTGCGCGTTGCACCTCTGTGGTATGCGTAGCCCTTTTGTGGTATTTGAAGCACTGCTATGGCGCGTGCAACAACACCCCCAACAGTAGTCGTGGATGGACTTAGTCCATCCAATGCAGCTCTTTTAGTGCTCATGGCAGCTCAACCCAGATTATTTTTTTCAACAAAAAAGTTTTACGATTTAGAATTGGTGCGATGGAGTTTTCTAAAAAAAAAAAATCTTCGCAACACCACTTTGCTCGAACAATTTTCACATGGAAAGTTAAAAAAAGGATAAAAATGGCACCCATGCATATTTCAAGCATATGTGAGAAAAAGATTTTATAAACTGGGAACAACTAAATAACATTCTTGGATACCAATGTCAGAAAGCACAGAGAAAATAACTCAAGCATATCTTGTTGAGTTGCTTCACAAGTGTGTCTAGTCTAGCAAATCTCGAGTATCTCCTATTAGTGGTGAAATGTACTACATAGTATAGATTACAGTAACACTTAACAAATCCATAGCTTAAATACTATTTCAAAGGGGGAGAAAAAGAGAGAGAGTTTTTATATTTTCTAATGATCCTAAAAATCAACTGAGTTGGACTATCTATAGTCCACCCACGGCTAGCCTTAAAGGCCAGTGTTTACTCTGCAGATAACGCATAGCTTAAAGCCATGGGTTATAAGCATAGTAGGAGGGGATTCGCCTATGTGGGCTCCCCTCCATCTAATAGAACATGTTTCAAGCAGAAGTGTAATCGATGTCTACCATGGCATCATTTGTATGAGACGATTTTCTTAAAATATTATAAGATAATAAATAGCAACAACAATTGCCAAAATTAGAAGCAACACATGTGAGCTCTAAGTTTTTAGATTAATATATATATAGGAAAATCTTATACACTATACTACTATCCAAATTTTATTCGACGATGTAATATGTGACATTTTTATCGCTATTGGATCATCCTTTATTGGATAATTCTTTATCATCAAATGGTAATAAATGTGTCACATCTTATATAGTGGGATGAAAATAGTATATAACACTACTCATATATATATATATATAAACCTGCGCATTCTCCCTTCTTTTTTTCAAATGATTTCTGTCTTCAATAAACCAACATCATTAAATTTACAAGTAGCCTCATAGTTTTAAATACATTATTACTTTAGCATAATGATTAGATGAAAACGTATAAAATGTGAATTTTTTTTCTGTTTAAATGAAGGTTAAAAATGAAGCTATGAAAGATTTAAAAAACTTTGATTGACCCAAACATGCATTCCCTTTAAGATAAAAGGAATTTCATACATGACGATTACTAGTCATTTTATCTCAAGTTGATGGCCACAAAGTGATTTGCATCAATAGAAACTCATGTTGCACTGTGAAACATCCAAAGTGGCATCACATCTCCTCCATCCACCGAGGTCATCATGTCATTTACAGTTATGATTGATGGTCCATTCGCATCCCTTACAAATGTAACAAACAGCAAAGCTTTAGGGATGCCTATCTTTTCCCTAGAGTCTCCACAATCAAAGCTTCCATTATAAATCTAAATCATGTTTCGGTTTTTAAAACAAATTAACAATAAGGTAAGGTTCAGGGAGCAGTAAATTACCAATTACCTTTAAACACCTTGTTTGATAATCAGGATCACTCTCCTAGTGTTAGGTAATGGACGCTGTTTAGAGCATCTCCGATTGTCTTGAAGTCCCCGACACTCCATTTTGGCTAACACTTAAACTCACTTTCTTCATCTCTCATTTACTAAGCTCCACATCAAGGAGGACTACTTTCCCATCTACGCCTCAACCTTCATGTGCTTCAACCACAATGGATTCGATGAAGTGGCCTTCTGTTGATAATTTTTTATATCCATTTGTTGTGGTTTATCTCTTTTGTAGAAATCCAAGGAGATGTTGCCAAAGTAAGAAAGGAAGAAGCAAGAGGCTGAGTTCGAGATGGGATATGGAAGCCATGAGATTTGCTAGAGTGAGAATATGGCATGCTATTTAATGGGTACTGCATGATATATAAATATATATAGAACAAGGAGTGACTTTTACTATTTTCATGATATATATAAATATATATATATATATGCATATATAATATAGAGTGATGGAGGCAATTTACGTGAGATATTACGTGTGGCATAGGGCTTAGTTTCTAGCCGCGATGAGCAACACTTCAGTAACTTCTGTTGTTGGCGGGAAGCACTAGGCTACTTCGTTGAGGCCCCCTCTGGAGGGGCTAGAGTGTCCTGCGAGTAACAAGGAGTGTGAGAGTTCTCTTCATGATCAGGATATAAGGACCTTTGTAGAGGCTCTTTAGAGGTCTCTTCCTCCTCCAAAGTTCAAACTCTCTCTTCGTAAACCTGAGGTAATCAATAGTGAATTAATTTTTATTTTTATTGATGTTGAAATGGAGAGGGCAACTAAAGATCTTAAATTTTCCCTAGATTTAAATTTCTTGAATACGAGACCGTCTATAGATGTGTTATGGGATCATATTATCAAGACTTAGGGCTTTAGTGAGGTGCCGAGGATAAGTTTTATGGATAAATATTATGTTCTCTTGCACTTAGAAAGACTATTTGCATGCAAGGGCTTGTGAATGTAGGATGGTGGCAAGGTGTCAATTCTGGTTGTTTAATTGGTTGGTGAGATTTGATGTGCACAAAGAATTGTCCATTGCCCTGCAATGGATTTTCTTACCAGGCTTACCACTGCACTTATATCGCTTAGAATGTCTTCAAAGTTTGGCAATAAGGTTTGGCAAATTCCTAGGTACAGACAATGCAACTTTATACTATACGAGAGCTATTGGCGCGAGACTTTGGGTCAAGGTGGATATGTGAGTTGATCCTGTTGTTGGCTCCTCTAGTGGTAGGTAATATGCATCAAGTACGGCAGTTGGTAGTTTATGAGAAACCTCGATTTTATTGTAACAAGTGTTCCAGACAAGGACATACGGAGGTTGTTTGCCGAGTAGGATAGTGTCAAAAGTCTCGTACCATTGTGAAACCTGGACTTAAAATGGACAGAAATAAAGATAATAATTAGGTCTGAAGGGTTCTCAGTTGTAAACCTCAGTCTATTAATAAATGAACAACTAACAATGAAGGAAGCAAAGATGCAGAGGGTATTAATAGCGGGAATGCTAACAAGGAAGGGGATGTGATAAAGGATAAAGGCAAAAAAGTTGTGATTGATTCAAACCCAAGGCCTACGTAGAACTTTGGGGATGTGGGATCAAGTGGGAATGGTGAGGGTGGTCCAGAACCATCAAAGTTGAATGAGGTTATTGAACAAATGGTAACAAAAGAGCTGGCAAGTGTGATCATTGGCACCAAAAATGATTTGTGGCTGAGAAGGGAACATTGATTGTTGAAGGTGAGGAAGACTTATGCAGGGAAGAATTGGTTACTTGCTTAAATAGATTTGAACTTTTATCCGAGGAAGACAATACAATAGTGGCAAATGCATTAAAATATTATAACTCAAATTTTGGTTCTCATAATACAGGTGAAGCTATTGTTAAGGAGGTAAAAACTGTTGAGGTTCAAAGATCTAAGAGGGCTAAAGACCTTTCCCCTAAGCTAAACTAATGATTGCCAATATTCTAGTGTGGAATGTCTGTGGTTTGGGCACTTCCAAAAATAGGTTAAAGATGTTAGTACATAAGCATAATATCTCAACTTTAGTGGTTTCAAAACCTTTTCAGGGTATTGACAAAATCCAGAAGTGGACATTCGTCTAGGCTTTCATAATTTTGGTTTAAATATAGATGTAGGGGGTAAGATTTGGCTTTGTTGGAGATATGATATTTCTGTGGACTTGGTTGCTATGACTAGTCAATCATTTTCAGGCTTGTTTCCCACAATGGTGAGGCTTTTCTAGCGTCTTTTATTTATACGAAATGTTCTCTTATTGAATGTCATGAGCTTTAGGGACATTTGAATAGTATCAAGTGTTCAGAAATTTCTTGGATAGTCCTGGGGGATTTTAATATCATTCGAGCTGAATCTAACAGAGTTAGTGGGAATTCGCAGTCTAAAATGCCGATGGAGGATATTAATGACTGTATTAATAATTGTGGGCTTTTAGAATGGACTTTTGATGGTAAACAATTTTCTTGATATAATGGGCAGTAAGGTATGGTTCATAGTTAGGCAAAATTGGATTGCATCCTTGTCAATAACGATTTTGCTATAAAATGTGGTGGTGTGGAGGCTCACTTACTTAGCCATAGAACTTCAGATCACGTGCTGTTGTTTTTGCAATTGGTCATTGATTTCTAAAGGTATGGGTCGATTCCTCTTCGATTCTAGAATATGTGGTTATTGCATGAGGATTTATTTCAAGTTCTACGTGAATCTTGGGGTGATCATGTTCCAAGAGATAGTAGCCAAATTGTCCTTGCCAAAAAACTTAAAAATCTTAAAATTATCTTGAGAAATTGGAATAAGGATGTCTTTGGTCAGGTGGATCACTGCATTAGAAAGTTAGAGAAGAGGATTAAAATGCTTGATTTAGGGTTACAAAATAGTCATTCTGAATGGATGGAAACCAAATTACTATTCTCTAGAGTTGGATAACTGGATTAAAAACGAAAACATGCGACTCTCTCAATAGGCAAGGAAAAAATGGTTGCAAGAAGGGGACCGAAATTCTAAATATTTTCACACTATCATTGCTCAAAGATGAAGAAGTTCTTGTGTCACATCCATGCTTATGTCTTGGGAGATAGTTCTGGACATTCTAGCACAGGTGTATGAAGGGGCGGTGTATCACTCTGAGGCTTTTCTTGCACAGTCTAGAGTTTTGGTGCTTCCACCTTACTGGATAGTGATCATTTAGTTTTTCATGCGGAGCCTTCAGAGACTAAGGTTTGGGATGTTTTGGCCACTATCCACTCGGACTTAAGCCCAAGTCCTGTGGGTTTGGGTCTATTTTTTAGTTAGCTTGTTGGGATTTTATCAAAATAAATATTATGGCAGCAATGAAGGAATTTTTCCAAGGTAACAGCTTACCTAGATTTTATTCCTCTTCTTATATTGTGTTTATTCTGAAGGGTGAAAAATATGTCAAGCTTTGACAAGTTCTAGCTGATTGGCTTGTGTAATATTGTAATAGCCCAATTTTTTTAAGATAAAATATTCTCTTGAGAATTTATTTTAAGGGGATTATTGGAAATATTTTTCATGGAAATAGAATTTGAGACTTAGATGCATCATTCTAAGATAAATTATGGTTAAAGTTTTGAGAATTTTAATAAGGTCTCAACTAGAGAAATTATATTTGGGATTAGGAAGAGGTAAATTTCTAAAATTTTAGAGGAAAATTCAAAGGGAAGTGATAGAACAAAACATCAAATATTTGGCGTGCCAAAACGAGTTCTTGGGCTAGTCCGTCTAGTTTTGGTGTAAGGAGCATAACGTTTTTATATGAGGTCCAAATGAGGCGATTCTAATTATTATATAATCTTAAGGGCAAATATAAAACTTTTATGCTTTGGGTTTTTGAATATTCAGACTGGATAAATGACTTAATGTGGCGTTAAGTGAACGGCCCTGGATTGAGTCCAATTGGTAACCGACTTAGATGAGTTGTATCATGTTTGGCCACGTGACGAAAATTATGATTAGCTATCAATTTTTTTAGGTCTTGACATGTGTAGGAGTATGCGGCAAGTGGAGATAAGGCATCTAGAAGCCTTAGTTAGCAAGAAAACAAAAGGAAACAAATGGTGAGCTTGGATTGGATGTTCTTGGGTAAGTTTTGACATGTTTCAGTGAATTAATCATATTTCTCTTATATGATCTCTTAATGAAGTGATTAAAAATCCTACAGATCACTAAGACGATGATCTAAAACTTTCATATTTTGAACTTTCGAAAAATCAAATCAGATCAAGGACTTATTTGGGCTGGAACGTGACTGACCCCTTGGAGAGGCCAAGTGGCCAGATACACCCACTGGAAGATTTCCTATGATGTTATTTTGTATTTACCCTCATGTGTTGGAACTCTTTGTGCCCTTGATCAAGATCACTTTATAAGTAGATTAATCTCAACCATGAGATTAAAATCTCAGCGAATTTCCATAGAATTTGAAGTGATCATAAAGCTACAAACATAGGGACACATCACAATCAGCCAAGGGTGTTGCTAAAACGTCCAAGCTTTTTCCCCTTGCTCCCCACGCCTCTCATGCCTATTATAAATAGATGTATGAGTTTCTCTTCTTTCCCCATGAGAGATATCAGTCGGCCATAGTAAGAAATAGCCAAGAGAAATATACAAAAATCTATTCACATCACCTAAGCACCAAAAGAGAGCTAATTGAGGGCATTAGAGAAGAAATGGTGCGAAACCTATCCTAAACATCAAATCTAGTTTTGAGAAAATTTTTAAGTGCATATAATAACTTAATATTGACATAGAATAAGTGGTTAGGTGATTGGATTATGTTTGATAATTATTTGAGTTTAATCTTTGTTTATGGGTTAAATTGAAACATATTAAAGTTTGGAGTGGTTTTTGCTATGGAAAAAAATACTAGAAAAATTATGAGACCTTAAAAATATATTCTATGATTTTATGTTAAGAGGATTATGTGAAAATATTGGGTCTTTATTTGAGAAAAAAATAAGAAAGGAACCCTAGAATAATTCGGCCTTAATAGGGTTATTATTGGTAGATTTGACACCTTTTGGTAAATCAGACATAACTTATTCGTTTTATATCGGATTTGAATAATGAAAGATGATATAGAAAACTAAGAGAAATATATACAATTTTTATGTTTTGAGTTTTAAGATAAAAAGACTAAATGAAGAACGAACCTGGGATTAAATTGGCAGAACTGAGTTTATCATAATGGGCTTGGATTTCATTGAAGAATTTATTTTATTTTGAATTCTTAGTGACTTGATTTTAATTATTGGAATGATATTTTAATAATTATAGTAAGTTCAGAAACTCTAATTTACTTAAAAACTTTTCAAGAATCATTTTGCTAAAAATATAGAAGAAATACTAAGAAAAATAATTTAATATATATAAGTTGATTAAGGAAAAATTTGATATGCTATATATGTAAAATTTGGCTTGAGTTGGATAAGCTTAATAAATAAATAAGATTTAATTCCATATGATCTTTGGCCAGCCTTAGTTTTACAATATTATAATATATTTTTTTAATTGTTTAAGTATTATTCATTAAGTTTTGATGTTACAAATTTATTTGACGTATGTGCATGTATGTATGATATATGTTCTTGTGACATGTTTTGATATATTATATGAATTATGAAGACATGAAATATGCATGTCATAAGTCTAAGTTTATATATATATTGCATTTCGTGACATATAGGTGTCGTCATAAGCTATGACGTCTATTTTTAAGAAAATTTTATGTTACATGTTGTCTTGTAAGTGTTATCATGGGTCATGACGAACATTTAAGAATAGTGGCATGACCTGACCAAGGGTAATAATAGTGGCATGGCCTGACCAACGGTAATAATAGTGGCATGGTCCGATCACGAATAATAATAGTGGTATGGCCCAACTACGAGTAATAATAGTGGATATAAGTAAAGACTTATAAGACTAAGAATTTTAAAATAAAAATAAAAAGTCTATGCATGATATAAGTTTATTTAAGAAAGAAGGACATCAGTGTAAGTACACATAAAAGATAAATTTAAGTCATGTATGAGTTACATGAAGCATGTCATAAATGCTTATTCTGGTTATCTGGCTTGTATGTGATTATTTTATGATATCTATACTTTTATTAAGTTAAATGTGTACTTACTGAGATTTCCAAAAAAATTTCATTCTTGTGTATTTTTTTTTCCTTTTGGAATTTTAATTTCACTCCAGGGTTCGATATCGAACATGGGCAAGGCCCAGTTACTCGAGAGACTTAGAGAAACCCTGAAGGGCTCTTGAAGTACTCTCTCTCTTAAAAAGTTTTTAACTAATTGATAATAGTAGAGATCGGCATTAGCACGGAGAATTGATTCCCGAAGTGAAGAAGGAACCTAGGCAGTCCTAAGTCAAAATTTTGATAAGTTTGTATATGTATATTGGCTAAAAAAACTAACTGGATTATGCATGTAAAGATAAAATGTTATTATACTTTTTATGCTACCATGTGATCACTAGAAATTAATTTTTATTCAGAACTTTTTCATTACGATTTGCATTAAATTTTGATAAGTATGAAAGTAAGTAGTCTAGCATTATTTATCCTGACACTTCAATTTATGTTGAATTACGAAAGTAAATTGGAAGCGTCACAAATGTGATCTATAAAGTGTTTGCAAAATTGATTGCCAACTGTTTATCTCTAGTTCTGGATAAGTTAATATATCCCAAGCAGAGTGCTTTGTAAAAGGAAGAAGCATTTTTCAAAATATATCACTTACTCAAGAACTCCTTTGAATAATTCATAAGAAGGCTAAGGGCTACAATATGTTTATGAAAGTTGATATGAGTAAGGCGTATGATAAAGTGGAACAAAGGTTTTTGATGCTTGTGCTCTGATCATTTGGCCTTCTAGATTTTTTGTGTGAGCTTGGTTTGAACTGTGTATCCTCACTGTGGTTTTCAGGCATGATGAATGGTATTTATAAATGTTTTTTCAAGTAAGAGAAAATACTCAGGCAAGGGGATCCATTATTCCTGTACCTTTTTATTTTAGTGCAGGAAGTGCTATCTCAGCTAATTACGAGTAATGTGGTAGAGAAAAAGACTAAGTTGTTCTCACTCCCCTCTAATGCTCCTATGATTTCCCATCTTTTATATGCTGGTGATTTGGTGATATTTGCTAATGCTTCTAAACATATGGTCAGGACTTTGATGGAGATCTTTAGAATGTTTGAGTGATGGTCGAGGCAGAAAATAATTTATGAGAAGTCGACGGTTTATTGCTCTAAATGGTTGTCATATAGCCGTTTCAAGGACACCTTGACGAAAGCAGGCTTTGCTGAGGGACATTTCCCATTCACTTATCTAGGAGCCCCTATAGTTGATGGGTGGTTAAATGTTGCAATTTTGACAATCTTATTGATAGAGTGGCTAAGAAACTTGTGGGTTGGAGAAATAGATTGTTATCTCAAGGGGTAGGTTGATTTTATTGTGGAATGTTCTGATGAGTATGCCTATTCACCTTTTCTCTGTTGTGCACATGTCGAAGAAAGTGATTAAAAAATTGAATAGCCTTTTTTCTTCTGGGGCAAGGAGGAAGGGAAAAAGAAGATAAAATGGAGATCCTGGAAAAAACTCTGTATGCTGGTAGAGGAGATGGGTGTTTAGTATATTGGAGAGGTTCAAAAGGCCTTGTTTCCAAAGTTTGGATGTCATCTGTTATTTCAAGATTCTCTTTAGGAGAAATTATTTCGAGCCAAATATGTGATGCATAATCATATTATTTTCAACTTAGAGAGGTGGCATGGGTCTTAGTTCTGGAATAATATTAGTAAACAAATGTCGGCGCTTATTCATAATTCTCGCTAGAAGGTAAGGGAAGGGAATGTCTCATTCTAGTATGATAAATTTATGGATGATGCTCCTTTGCATACTATGGTAGACCATGTTTCTAAACTAGATATTCATCTTAAAGATTTGGTGGTCCATGATAATTGGGATGTGGCTAGGCTTTAGGAAGAAAAATTCTATAAGAACAAAGAGAAGCAGAATATTGAAGAGGAAAAAATGAACTCGTATTCTATATGTTGATCATCACTTTACATGAATCGGACTCTATTTATACACATGCATTGATAAGTAACTAACAAAACTAAACTTTACACGTGTTTACCTTACTAATACTTAAATCTATTTTGACTTATACTTAATACTCCCCCTCAAGATGAAGTATAAATATTTATAACACCCATCTTGGAGACAATATTAGAAAATGGATTGTAGCCAAGAGGCTTAGTCAAAATATCTGCCAATTGATGAGTAGAGGTAACATGCAGTGTTTTCATAATGGCTGCCGACATTTTTTCTCAAACAATATGACAACCATGTCAATATATTTTGTTCGTTCATGGAAAGCTGGGTTTTTTGCTATATGAATAACAGCCTCATTGTCACGAAAAAGCACAGTTGGTTTGCACCATGAAGCATATAACTGTTTGAGCAAGTGAGAGAAGTAATTTCACGGTATTCAGCCTCTGCTGTGGATCTAGGCATTATGTTTTGCTTCTTAAATTTTCATGAACTAAGTGATTGTCCAAGGAAGATACACAAACCTGTGATGGATTTTCTAGTATCTCTGCATGCTGCTTAATCTGCCTCACAAAATGCATTCAATTGCAAGTCATTTGCTGATGGAAATAATAAGTTTTGACCAGGATTACTTTTGATGTATCTAAGAACACAATGAGCAGCTGCCGGATGAGTTTTAGCGGGATTTACAACATACTGACTTAATATTTGGATAGAAAATGATAAGTCAAGCCCTGTAATGGTTAAGTAGAGAAGTCTACCCACTAATCTCCTATGACAAAGTGGATTTGAGAGAGCTTTGCCTTCTATTTTGGATAATCTCAAGTTTTGATCCGTAGGAAGTGATGTTGTTTTGCATGCCATGTAGCCTAAATCAGAGAGCATCTCCAGTGCATATTTTCTATAGCAAATTGTAATTCCTTTTGTAGATCGAGCGATCTCAACACCAAGAAAGTATTTGAAAGATCCAAGTCTTTGAACTTGAATTGAGAATGAAGAAGTTTCTTCAAATCAACTACCACAGCATCCTCACTAATGGTGATGATATTATCATCCACATAAACCAGTAATGCAATGAAAGAGCTATGTTTTTGTTAAGAGAATAAGGTATCATCAGCTAAAAATTCAGTAAAACCTTGTGCTAGCAATATAGAGGGAAACTTTGAGAACCATTGTTTTTATGTTTGCTCAAGACCATACAAGTACTTATTTAGTCTACACACAAATTGAGAGCTAGTGGAATTAGCTTGAGTAGAATGCAAAAACCCCCCTTAGTAGTAGACATGCACACCTTCTCTTCTAAATCTCCATGCGAAAATGCATTGTTGACATCCAATTGGTATAAAAACCAATTTTTGGATGCAAGAATGACTAGAAGAACTCTGACATTGACAAACTTGGCAACTAGTGAGAATGTTTACAAGTAATCTAGTCCTTCTTGTTGTGTATAACCCTTAGCAATTAGTCGGGATTTGTACCTTTCCACAAAACCATTTGAGTTGTATTTAATCTTGTAATCCCACTTACATCCAAGAGCTTGCTTCCTGGGAGGTAAGTAAGTTATGGTCCAAGTTTTGTTATCTTTCAAGGCTTTAATTTCATCAACCACGACATCACACCACTGAGTATGTTGAATGAATTTTCTAAAAGATGTTGGTTCCTTTTAGAAGAAATGACAATTGTGAATGCTTTATCAGAAGAAGAAAGATTAGAATATGAGAGAAAAGATGAGCTTGGATATTGAGTACTTGAGATGTAACCTTTACTCAAGGAATCAGATGATGAAGTGGCCTCTATAGTATTAGATAAATTGCATTGATAATCTGCAAGATATGATGGATTTTTGTGAACTCTAGTGGATTTCCTAATTTTAGGCTATGAAGTAAACGAATTTGGATTTGTCTAAGAAGTAGTTAAACTGAATTTTTTAGAGACTTATTGATGAAATTGGAATGAGTATTTTGAGTAATCTAAGGTGTAGGAGATTTGAAGTATCAATAGGGATGAGATCATTTGTTTGAGGAACTGGTATGACCGATTGAGTGGAAAATAGTGACCAACTTTGAATGGAAATACAAACTCTCAAAAAACTAGATCTCTAGATAAAAGTATGACATTGGTTTCTAAATCATAGAGTTTGTATCCTTTGGTGCAAACTTGGATCGATTGTGGGATAAAGTGGATGCAAAACATAGACAACCAAACACTCTAATAGAAGAATAATTTGGTGTTTTTAAGAATAGAATCTGATATGGTGATTTATTAGATAGCAGAGGAAAATGTGTTCTATTTATTAAGTAAGTTGCCGTGATGTTGTGAAGACACATGCACTCCAGAAAATAGGGGGTAAATTAGCACGAAATCTAATAAATCTTGCCACATATAAGAGACATTAGTATTTACGCTCAACTAAATCATTTTGTTAAGGTGTAGCAATACATGTTTGTTGATGTAAGACTCCTTTAGAAGAGTAAAGTTCTGGCATATCAAACTCAGCCACTCTATCAGTCCTTACAGTTTTGATATGAGTATCAAATTGTGTCTCTATGAGCTTAAAAAATGACAAAATTGGAAAGCAAGTACAAGACTTGTTTTTTATTAGATACACCAAAGTACAATGTGAATGATCACCAACAATTGTAAGAAATATCTAAAACCATTAATTGACTATAGAAAAAGATCCCAAATGTCACATTGTATCAAATCAAAAACTTTATTTTTGATAGAATGACTGGTATTGAATGGCAATTTCTTATGTTTTTCCAATGGGAAAACATTACCATTGAAATTTGGAGTATGTATATCAGGTGTCAGCTTCTATAATGTTTCAATCTTATTGAGAGAAGGCCGGCCTAGCCTAAAATGCCAAAGATTAAAAGAAAGAAGATTTACAGTAGAATGAGGATTCACATAAAGTGCACTAGAATTCATAACAGATGCTTGCAACAGATATAGGCTAGCCACTTTTTTAGCCACTCGAATTGTCTTCCATGAGTATTGGTCATGTATGAAGCAAAAATGAGAAAGAAAAAGAAAACAACAAGAATTTTCTTTTAGTTTTTTGACTAAAATGAGATTAAAAGAAAAACATGAAACATATAGAACATTATAAAGAATTACTAAGTCTAATATTTGTAATGTTCCAACATGTATGACAAGAACATGTTCCATTTGGTAATTTTACTTAGGTGTTTATAACATAAGTCCTTGTAGTGAGATGCAAAATAGAGCTGACCATGTGATTAGTAGCACTACACTACTATCAATTATCCAGAAATTTGATTGCTTGAAAGCAAAATCAGGTGAATTAATCATACCTGATAAACTCAAAGAGTTTGAAGCAGAAGATGAATGTGAAATAGCATTCATTGATGTAGGTTGAGGTGTTGGCACTATTATGTAGTAAAGGGAAAATGAGGAGTGGAATATGTAGGCATGGACACTTTATCAAAACTAGTGGAAAATAATGAAACTTGGTGCAGAGAAGACGTCTTAGCTCTTGGATTCCGTCGATATCCAGGTGGATATCCATGTAACTTGTATCATTTATCAAAAATATGTCAAGTGAGACCACAATGAGTACAAACCGGCATAGAATGTTACTTCTTATATTTCTTGATCATTGTTTCAAGAACATTGACATTCTTGCTAAATAAAGTAGCAGATTCAGTCATCAAGGATGATTTGACTACCTTTCTTTGCTTTTCTTCTTGTAAAAGATAAAACACTGTCAATCGATGGCACTGGATCCATTAACAGAATTTTCCCTCGAATATGTGTAAAAGAGCTATTCAGACCCATCAAGAATTGAACAACATATTCTTTTTTATGTTGATCAATGATTTTCTTAAAGCTCCACAAGAACATACAGGATTACAAGAACAACTAGGGATTGCTTTCACAGTGGAGAACTCGTCCCATATAGCTTTCAACTTCATGTAATAAGAACTGACAAAAGATTGATCTTGAACTAATGAAGCAAGATCTTTCTTGAGCTTCAATAGACTAGGACCATTACCTTGTGTAAATTTGATTTTCAGATTCTTCCAGAAATTTTTAGCAATCAAAGTGCTAATAGCACTAGCAAAAATTTCTCGTGTAAAAGAATTTAGAATCCATGAAAGGATCATGTTATTGCAACAATACCATAGAATATACAATGGGTAAGACTAGTTTTGAGGCTAAGAAAATGTTCCATGCATGAATCTCGTCTTGTTCTTAGCATTAAGAGCAGTTAACACTGATCTACTCCATGTATAATAGTTATCACCATTCAAAGGTTGAAACACCAAAATTGAACTAGGGCTTTCTCCATGATGGAGAAAATAAGGTTGGAAAAATCCTCGAGCAAGAAAGAAATTGTAGAAGAAGAACTTTGAGGATTGAATGCGAAAGTCGAATTCCTATTGGAGTTTATTGCTCTGATATCACATCAAATTTAGAGAAAGGAAAAAAATCACTATAAGAACAAAGAGAAGCAGAATCTTGAAGAGGAAAAAATGAACTTGTATTCTATATATTGATCATCACTTTACATGAACCGAACTCTATTTATATGCATACATTGATAACTAACTGACATAACTAACTTTTACACATGTCTGCCTTACTAATACTTATCAATTTTGACTTATATTTAATAAAGATGGTGGTTTGATTGGATGATTACAGGAAAAGTTTAAAGTTTTCAATATATACACACACACACTACAACACATTTAGATTTTAGTGACAGTTTGGAATTTGTGACAATCTCCAAACCATCACCAAAATCCATAATCTATGATGGTTTGGTGAAATCGTCACTAAAAGTATGTGCTGGATTTTTTCACATTCGGACATGAATGATTTTACATTCGAATGTTAATATGACGTTCAAATGAAGAGGCTCCTGACGTGTGAATGTAAATTTTTCTGGTGCTAACATTCAAACAATGTTCGAACATTAAAATTAAATTTTGAGACAATTACTATAATACTAATATGAAACCTTATTTTGACACCATTTATTTTTAATAAATTGAAATTTTTTTATATTTTTATATTTTTAAAAATATTTAAAAATGATTTAAAAAATATGAATAAAAAATTATATAAAAGCAAATTAAAAGCAAATTTTACTCTAGCTGGCCCCATTAAATATTAAAAAAGATTTGAAAAGACTCAATTAAAAATATTTAATCTAAAAAAGATTTGAAGTGCAGTGATTTAAAATTAAATTTAGACAAACTAATATTAAAGAAAATTGAGAATAGAAATTCAAAAATAATATATACATTACATAATAATATGGTCTAGTATATAAACTAAAAACAAAATAAATAAAGCATAAATAAATAAAAGACATCCATCACTACAAGCTATCTTTCAATGCTTATATCCGCTAGTCAATATCTTGAGCTTAACACGCAAGACAACTACATCATTAGAAAGCTGCTACATAGTCTAATCCATATACACAGTTTGTAAGCCGGTTTGTCAGTTGATAAGCGCTTGCAACTCTCTCATCATCGAGGCCACCCAAGCAGGTCACTGATCCCTGCTCGTAGCCTGTCCCGTCTGTTGCTAATTGGTGCTCGCAATAGGGAAGGATTAACATTGGCCCTAGACTGGATAGGGGAAAACCAGATCTGGTACAGGAGTAGGCACCCACTCCTCTATCCCTGGCTCTAGCAATAGGCAGTCATATCGATGACTCTAATCTAGTGTTGTACTACCTCCTCTACCTGAAGTGCCACTCCTTAAGCCAAAGTAGTGAGGTGATGATGACTCAGCAGGGGAGGTTGTCCATTGATACGGTGTACGCCTCGTAACAGATCCTCTCAAATATCACCAGCAGTAAATCAACCGCCTTTCCACTTGCCAAGCTGATCAGGAACTGCACGCGAGCCCGTCTGAATGTGGTCTTATGAGTCAGCGGATCAACATTTGTTGCAACAATAAGGTGCAACTTTTAGAAGAAACCCAGAAGGTGACTCTGCTAAAAGGTGTTCGTCGTCTCCAGTGACATGTGGTCTCTACTAGTGAGGATGTAAAAACCTCCATCTCAGTCATGATCACCATACGATAAAGACCAGTATCCATGCCTCTAATAACTCGAAATTATGAATGGCTGTAGAGTGAGCTGGATAGATGAGGTAGCCATGCCTACATCCCCCTCATCTATAGGCGGAGTCAGTACAGCTACTCATCCCCCTCAGGCGGAGCAGCTACCACCTTAAGTAGGCGACATGGCATCTGGAGTAGCTCGGCGATGACTTCCATCGAGAACTCGAACTACACACTGCGAATCGTGACGATGTGGATTGACGCATTGAACGGAATCATCGACATTTCCAAGTAAAAGTCCCAAACCAATGAAGGGTAAATAGAACCTCTTAATGTGTAGATGGGTACCCAACCCCTAGAGGTGAAGACCGATCTCAGACTCCACTGCTCCCAAATGAGTTCATTGAACTTATTAATCATCACCTCCCGCTCGGTTGTAACTGTGCAGGCCCCAACCTGAGTAGTTTTCGGGATGGCTCCTTTCCTCGCCCTTTTTCTGATAGTCATATAATAAGCCATATATGTCCTGCGCAAATAAGATATAGAAAATTAAAAATATATAAATAAGTCACAATATTTGTAAATGCTTAAATCTAAAATTTTTAAAAGTGTGTCTGGAAGTACGTTCCAATGTAACAATTGCACATTCAAACGTCAATTCCAAAAACGTTTGAATGAACACAAACATTCGTTCAAATATAGATGTCAGCTATAAAATTCGAAAAATAACAAGGCTTATGTTCGAATATAGGGTACACATTCGAACATAATCAACCTAAGCTTTCATATGTGAGACCCATAACATTCCAAATTTAAGAGTTATGTTTGGATGCTAACGTTCGGGCATAAAACACTAACGTCCGAATGTTCTTATTAGACATCCAAACATCATCTTACAACATTCGAATGTGACCTTTCAACTTCCAAAATTCAAATTTTAGGGTTCGAATGTATGCTTAGAACCTTCAAGCATTACGACATGAGAATTCCCAAAATTTCATTTTTAGGAGTTTTGGGAGCAAAAGTCATTGTAGAAATAAAGTATACACTCCAAAGAATGTTTCTACGGTGGCCATTTGGCCAATAGAGACTCATGGTGCTCAAAAAATTAAGAATTTCAATAATATTAAAATAAATTCGGCCTACCTTTTAGTTGTGGTTGGATGGTGACGGTAGTGTGAGTGGCAGAGAGAAAATGAGAGAAACGATGAGAAATGAAATTGGAACCATCGGGACCATTGTATATATATAGTTAATGTTCGAATATTCTTAAATGAATGCTTGAACGTTGTATTGGAACCATTGTAGATGTTCGAATGTTTATGATTGACGTTCAGATGTAAACATAATACATCAAACGTTAGATTGAATTTTGTGAACTGGGTTATGCATCATCAATTCGAACGTGTTTAAATGAATGTTCGAATGTAAATTGTAGCCGTTAAACACGTTCAAATATTTAGACGAGACATTCGAATGTACTAAGCATACATCTGAGCGTTAAGTTGTATTATAATATATATTATAATATATTTTATTAGTATGTATTGTAATATTAATATTATACTACATAATTTATTATGATGTGTTATATAATATATATAATAATATAATATATTATATATAATATACCTATATAATATTATATAATAGATTATATTATATATAATATACCTATATAATATTATATAATAGATTATATTATATATAATATATTAAATCATATTATATATAACTATAGATAAATTATATATAGATCATATTTTGAGATTATATTTGAATATAGTACTATATATAATAGTATAGTATATAGAAAAATGAAGACGGATTT
Source organism: Platycarya strobilacea (assembly GCA_036898215.1). NCBI lineage: Eukaryota > Viridiplantae > Streptophyta > Magnoliopsida > Fagales > Juglandaceae > Platycarya > Platycarya strobilacea. Next base: position 18,000,315 of record CM072555.1, on the reverse strand, counting down.
TTTTTAGGAAATGACTGTGCTTTGGAACTGGAACATGACTTCCCATCATAGACTCTTCCTAGGAAAAAGAACATTATACTAAAACTGAACAAGGTGTGATGAAGAAAAAAAATAAAAAGAAGAAATTTGTGAAAATCAGAAGTTCTACTCAGGTTCTTGCTCAAATTCCATCATCTTCTCAATGAATGGACCTATCTTTGCATGGAATATTAAGGGCATTGACTCGTCAAGGAATAGATTAAAGAAATTGATTGCCAAGTTAAAACCAAAAGTTGTGGCATTATTTGAACCGTTTCAAGATTTTTTGAGAGCTCATAATTTATTGAGAAGTTTGCAGCTGTCTCAGGTTGTTTCTAATGAAAAGGTAAGTGGTAAAATTTGGATATTTTGGGATGATTCGATACATATTCAATTTGTTAGACAAGGTACCTAGTTTATGATGTTCCGAATTGGCGAAGGGACTAATCAATTTTTATGTACTTTTGTTTATGTCAAATGTAATATGTTTGATAGATAGCGCTTGGGGTAGGATCTCTCTTCTTCTTCTACTTGAGTCCAGGGTTATTGTTGGGGACTTTAATATTTTTAGAAGTGATGCTGAAAGGCGAGGAGATCGACCTAGGCCAAGGGTGGCAATAGCTAACTTCAATTTGTTGATTGATCAAGTGGGATTGATTGAAATTTGTACCACATGTAATGCTCTCACATGGTGCAATGGGCAATCACGCTTGGCTTAGCTCTTGGGCAAAACTTGATCGAGCGCTCATGGATTCTACACTATTGTCTAAGTTTCATAATGCAACCTGCTCGACTCTTCCCAAGTCCACTTCTGATCATTCTCTTTTATTTATTGAATTTATTTCTTATCCATTCAAATATGATCTGTCACTATTTCACTTTCAACAAATGTGGATGGATCGTCCAAATTTTGTGGAGGTTGTTCAAAGTGTTTGGGCGGAACCTATCATGGCGGGAGGTCTTTACAGATTGGCTGTGAAATCAAAAAAAGAAACTCAAAGTGATGTTGAGAAATTGGAATAAAGTGGTTTTTGGCAACACAAATGAAAAAATTTGAGAAATTGGAAAAACATGTTGAAGTTTTAGAGAATCAATTTCATTTTGCTTGGGACAAAGAGACTGACTGTGAGTTTTCTAAATTTCAGGCTGATTTGAATAATTGGAGAGTTTGAGAAGATATTAGACTGGCTCAGATGGCTAAGATCAAATGGCAAGTGGATGGGGATAGGGATTCGAAATTTTTTCATGCTTGCCTATCGTTCAAAAGTCGTAAAAAAGTGATGTGCATGAGGTTCCCAGATGGGACTATCTTAGATTCGTTGGAAATTATTCATCAAGGGGTTGTCCACTATTTCTCTAATTTTTTACAAGGGGCCCAGTTAGAGAGTTGCTTGATCTCTCTTCTTTAATTTCTCCAGTGATTTTTGAAGATGGCTCAGTTGTGCTTTGTTCTATCCGAACCATGGAGGAAATTCATTTGGATGTATCTTCCATCCCGATTAATGTGCACCTGGTTCTGATGGTTTTGGCTCAGGTTTTTTCAACACTTGTTAGGACATTGTGAAATTTGATGTTTTGGAAGCTATTGCTAAATTCTTTTCCACTAAACAGCTTCCTAAATTTTTCTCGGGGTCTTTTCTCATCCTTATCCCAAAAGTTGATGTGCTATTGGATTTTGACAAATTCAGGCTTATTAGTCTTTGCTTAGTATTCTATAAAATTTGTTCTAAAGTTATTGTTAATTAGTTGACAAGTTATTTCCTCAGGATGATCTCACTTGAGTACGGAGCTTTTATTCTAGGCAGGAGTATTTATGAAAATATAAGTCTCACACAGGAGATGATCCACTCGATTTATAAAAAATTGCATGGGAGAAATATTATGCTCAAAGTGGGAATCGCTAAAACTTATGATCAGGTGGATTGGAATTTTCTATTGGAAGTGCTTCGTTGTTTTGGCTTCTTGGGTTCTTTTTGTGAATTAATTCGAACGTGCATTACTACTCCTTGGTATTCTATCATGATGAGTGGATCTTTTAAGGGTTTTTTTTTCAGGCAAATAAGGATTGCGTCAAGGCGATCCTCTATCACCATGCTTATTTATCATACTTCAACAAATTTGGCCAATTTTCTCAAGCCCGAAGTACTACTACAATTTCTCATTTCATGTATGTTGATGATATTGTGGTGTTTACTAATGGCAATGTAGGCTTGATTCAGGAACTAATGAAAATTTTGATGCTTTATGAAGATGGTCCGACCAAAACATGAATTGAGAAAAATAAGCCATATATTTTTCTCAAAATACTTCGGCTACTAGGAAAAGAGAAATTATGAGGAGTACAAGATTCTCAGAAGGATTTTTCCCATTTAAATACTTGGGAGTTCCAATAGTTTTAGGATGTGTGAAACACATTCATCTTGAAGAAATGGTGACTAAAGTGAGGAAAAAAATTAGCGGATGGAAAATGAACCTCCTATCCTTGGGAGTAGACTTGTTCTTCTCTAACATGCGCTATTTAGTAGCTCTTCACCTATTTGCAGTTTTAAAGGTTCCTCTTTCTATCCTTAAAGAATTACGTTGTTTGATGAGTTCTTTTTTCTGGGGAGGGTTTATAGGACAGGGGAAGAAAAATGGGTTTCTTGGCGCAAAATTTCTCACTCGACTAGTGAAGGTGGTCTTGGCTTGAGACACCTCGAAGAAATTCAGCATGCTCTGCATATGAGATTTGCTTGAAATCTTATTCAAGGTAAATCCTTGTAGGCGAGTTTTTTCAAGGAAAAATATGTGAATAACAAACTGTGGGGGATCATTAATCCTAATAAGGGGACTTGTTTTTGGAAAATGATTATTAGAAGCAACCCACATGTTTTGGAGAATTCCAAATGGAGAATTAGAAAATGTAATATTTTCTTTTGGTATGATAAATGGTGCGATCAGGGACCGTTGTGTAATGAACAAGTGGTAGGTCCATTATTAATTAGAGTGAAAATTTGCAGATTAGATAATTCCTAGGATATTGATATGCTTGTGCATATGGTCGACAAGAATAATGTGGATGAAATCTTGGAGATTTTAGCAAAGTCTAAAGAAGAATTGGATATGTTAATCTGAACCAAAAAAGATGATGAAACTTTCACTACTAAATCGACTTGGGATTGCATTCGAATTAGGGGACAAAATTATCAAAGGGCATTCTTGGATGTGGCAATATTACTTCCCTTTAAAATGTCGATTAACATATGAAAAGCATGGAATTTTGCCTTATGAGTTGCCGACCGGTTATGCTGTATTGGTATTTTGATTGTTTCTTGTTGTGATTGTTGTGACGTAGATCATTATGAAGATCAAAGTCGCGTGTTATTTAATAGTGATTTTCCCAATTAGGTGTGGAATTATTATGGAGCAAATCTTGGTATTCCTTTTGGCCGGGATTGGATAGAGACAGTCAATTCTTTGTTTTGCCATGCAAGTAACTCCTCTCAAGTAGGTTTATTGTTGGGTATTTTATTTGAAATTATTACATGGAGATTTTGGCATCGTAGGTGTGTAGCTCGCATGGAGAGTTCTTGGGAGACCTTGTCTGTAGTTATCAATTCCATTAAATATTGGATTGAAACTTTAGGCAAGAACATTCATAAATTATCAAGGCTTACAAATTTTGATTTACAATTGCTCCTAAATTTAAACATCATTGCGGTATCTTCCACTACTCGACATTGCTCTAATGTTAGATGGTGGTGTCCTTCTATTGGTTTGTTTAAACTGACATGAATTCGGATGGAAGCAGTTTAGGGAACCCAGGTCCCTTACGTAACGGTGGTATTATTCGAGATGCACAAGGGCACTTAATTCATGTTTATGTCTCACATACTGGTATTGCTTCTAATAATAAAGCTGAATTACTTGCTCTTATCCATGGTCTTAACTTATGTCAGCAACTAGGTATATATTTTCTAGAAATTGAATTAGATTCTATGAATTTTATCTCTTGGTGGAATAATAAAAGATGTGGCATACGGTATGTGGAAAATTTTTGGGGGAGAAGTCTCTAATATTTTGGATACATTGAATTGGTGAAGCATGTTTTTAGAGAAGGTAACAAGGTAGCGAACTGGCTGGCTAAGCAAGGTGCTAGTGGTATGGATTCTTCCTAACATTCTATAGTAGATGTTCTGTGTGTGTTAAGAGATTTAATTCGTATGGACTATTCTAGTTTGCCTTATTTACTTTTTTGTTAGTTTATTGTCTAGCATTTTTTTGCTTTTTTTTTATTAGGCATGCTTAGACGTTTGGTTGTTAAGTGCTCTTCTTATTGGTTTGTTGGTTTTTTGCATACTCAGTTTTGGTTTTTTTTTATTCAATGTGTAAACTCTCAGGTGCTTGATTTGTTACCATGGTATTCTTCCACCATAAGTAAGGGTATTATCAATAAAATTTTGATAAGGGCAATATGGTTTTGACTCTTCTCTAAAAAATTTAAATGAAAATGAATATATACGATAGTTAACTATAATGTTAACTATAGTGTTAACTATATTACACATATAGGGTCACTATATAATATAGTTAACTATAGTGTTAATTATACTGTCTACCTAAAATATTTTAAAAATTGTATTCTGGAGTGGAGTGTTACAATAGTATATTTTAAAAAGATTATATTCAGGAGTGGGGTGTTACAATAGTACTAGACTATAGTTAAATACTATGGTACTAAACTATAATTAACCTTATAGATAACTATATTATATGAAACAACCTTTATAAAAATTTAAATATTAAAATTTAAAGAGAGTCAATGGAAGCATTTATTTAAAATATTAAAATCTCAAGTGTATACAAAAATATTTTATTCAATAAAAATCATAAAACTACACTTATCGTAAATTGCCTAGGCCTCTGAGTTGTCTCCCTGAATCAAATCTTGTCCTCCAGTGTATCTTTATAAACCTCATCACCTGAGATGGTTTTTAAAAGAAAAACATGGAAACATACAAAAAAAAACGAGTTGAATACTAAATAAGTAACACACTATACTTTGAATATAATAATCATAAATTTTTATGCATACTTAGAGATACATACATAATACCATGAAAATGTGATTTTCATAAATGTTGAACATGAGTTTTTAATAAATACTGAACATGAGCTTTTCATAAATAATAAACATAAGCTTTTTATAAATAATGAACATGAGCTTTTTATAAATGTGTACATAAAAATCATGAACATGAGCTTATTTATCATACCATAGGTTGTTACCCACTATTGGCCCCCGTGAGCTAAGATTAGTAAATACAAAAATATTCTGATTCTACCTGTGACTATAGATTATGGAATCCATACATAAGGAAGACATACTAGATGTACTGTTCATATATATGACCTGACAATACAATATGCTTATATCATAGGTACCATCTTCATGTCATATATATATATATATATAGGTTGTTACATATTTTAATTATATCATACTTATCATATTATAGATTTAAAAAGAAACCACATTCTTTCGTAATATGTCGTAATGCATGCTTGCTCACTTGAATTCATAATCTTTTATAAATAATTTTATACATAACTCTCACATAAAATCATAACTTTTCATTAATGATTTTAGTGCATAAAAATATGACATTTTATAAATAACTTAATGCATAAAATTTTACGTAAATCATGCATGAATTTTCATAATTTTATCATGACTGGACTTTATAAAAAGGGGTTTCCAATGATGGCCATACACATAATATTTTTTACAAAACATGTTGTTTATCGTACATGCGTATAAAAATATGATCATACTATTTATTTCCTAACGCTGCTTTCTTATTTTTACATCATAGTTTGTAACTTATACGAGATACTGACTGTCACAAATTTTCTAGAACATCGTGTCATGGCAATTCTAATTACTTAAAATCATAAATATAAATAATTATTAAAAGACTAATTGTAAGGCGAAAGGTCTAATTGAGGAAAATAGTTCATTTAAACCACTAAAATAGTTTATGGCTTATAGGATCAAATCCAGAACTTTAGAACAAAAGTCAATTTAAAAATTGGCCCAACACACTTTACTTAAGAAAGCTTGGTGCTCGAGTGTGCCTAAGGCCCAATGGCCTTTAAAAAAATCTGGAAAGTAGATATAGCTCGATTTAAACAAAAGGATTCATAGGCAAGCTTGTAATTATAAAAAAAAAAAAGATGCATTTAGGGAAATATTGAAACAAAAAGTAATTAAAATGGACCATCATTGCTTACGGGAAGAGCAAAACTAGAAGGAAATAGGGCATAAAACTCGTGTGACTCACCGAGACAAGGACAGAATGCTCTGCAATGAAAGACTCGACGGAGGTTCACGATGGTTTTGGAGTGATCGGCGAGTTCTGAGGCAGTTTCCAGCAAAGTGGTGATTTATGGTGGTTGGGAAAAAATCCGAGTGCTCTTTGTGGTGAGTTTTCTGTGTTTCGGTTTCGTGTTGATATTCTGTGGCCTGGCAGGTAGTCTGATATCTACGGGGTGGCTGGGCAATGCTTGGGCTAGGGACAATGGTTGCTAAGAGGTTTTATGAGTATTTTGGTGTTAAATCTAAGGGTTTTTGGGGCATTTTATAGATGATGGGGATGAGGTTAATCGTGTTTGATGAGGAGACTAGTATTGAGTGTAAAGCTAGAGATTTGGATAATGCTGAAATCGAGTGTTAGTTTTGATACAGACATGGTTTTCTTATGAAAGTTTGAATTGGAATTGGTTTCCGAAATGATTTGAGATAGGAGATGGGATTGGATAAACTTGGAGTCGAAAGTTTGTTTCTGGTAGTGATCATGTTGACGTAATGTTCTGCAGACTGGGCTACTCAGCGATACCAAAGGTAAAGCAGAAAGGTGGTGGTCGGCTTGGGGCTAGTTCGATGCCAAAGTTAGATGAGTGAGGGGTGAGGATGCTATAATGAATGAGAGTATGGAGATAAATAGCTTAACATGTATACCGTGGGGTCTCTGACTATTTATACGCGCTAGTATGCACTAGGTGTGTTACTGAGGGATATGGTCGTCATTCTGTCTGTCCTTAAAGTCATCATTTCCTTTGCTGTGTTCGGGCATACCTCTCTATCATACTCTACGTGGGTGGTGAGTTGTCCCCCTATCTGTACCACGCCAATCTCTACTTTATCCTAGACGCGTGCTTGGGTTCATGACCCGCAATTAATGCAATGAAGGGCTTTTGTTGTGCATTTAATGCTTCTAGGTGCTCGACATGCTTCCGTGGTGCCTGCATTTAATGCTGCATGGCTATGGAAAGCTCTCACATTTAATGCACTGAGAGATGTGCCTGTCACTTTTAGATTTGACTCTTTATCAAATGACTCGCCCTTCTAGTGTCCTGCGCTATGCATCCCATGGATCACCTTCCTTCTCGACTCTTGAGGTGCTCGCCTAGGGGGGGTGTCAGGGACCCAATTTCGGGGCTGAGCCTACCTTAGCCTTGCAATGAGCCTGAGACCCGGCCTATCTAGGATGGACCTCCCCTCATAGTATCCTGCAAATTCTTACTGAAAGAGCTTCGGTAGGAATTCTTTTGGCATTTCGCCCTTTAGGCTTTGATGGTGAGAGATGGGGGGTGGCTCAACATCTTTTGGGTTAGGTAGGCCGACCAGGTTGGCCGCCAAGCTCGCCTCCTAGGTTCCATAACTGTTGTACCTAACAAGATCGTGGCCCACTTGATCTTCCTACTGGGGATTGGCCCGTCAATAATCAATGGGCCCCCTACACACGCATGTCCCTTCAACTTCCCTGACTGCCCGCCCCAATTTCCCAGATCTTGATTGGTCCTTGTTCCTGATGCCTTAGGCCATGATTTACCATCTCCGAAATCCTCGTCCACACTCCCTAATCCCAATTAGGCCATGTCGTTTACATGCCTGGTGTTCCACCATCTCAACAGTTACCGATCACATCGTGGTCTCTCACGTCACTTCGTTTCCCACGTGCATTAACTTCTGCTTTGGGTATAAAATGGGACACCCCTTCTTCGTTGCTTCGAATTCATTTTCGCGCTCCCATTCCTTTCTCTACCTTCCTTATTCACTACACATTTGCCGTACATTCTCTGCAAGCTTTTCTTTTTCACTTCGTTGTTCTCTCCCCCTAGTTCTATATGGTTGCCAGTGATTCTGTTCCCTCTACCTCATTCAGTGCCAAGAGACCATCTTCATTCTGCAGGTATAGTTGGGTCCCGAGCTTCTCTACGAGTGCTATTCAGGCGCTTTATGTTCGTTATGGGATTCCGGACCAGTTCATGGTGGAACCTATCAGGTAGGGGTATAACTAGTCCGGTTCGGTCCAGGTTTGGCCAAAATGTAGAGCCGAACCGGTACCACCATTTTTGAAAAATTCAAAATCGATTACGCCCTAATTATCTTTAAAACTGGTAGTACCGGTTTAACCGGTTCCAGTCCGATTTTCCAATTATAATAAATTATAAATTTTTACAAATAAATCAATATTTTTTTAAAAAATAGGGTGCCAATCAGCATTCAACATCCCCCCTCCTTCTTGAAGAGCAGGTCCAAGGCTTGACATAATCCGAGCGTCCTTATCTCAACCAGGCCCTCGACTTCCTAGGCTCACCTAGGCGAAAGCAGTGGTGATCCAGTGTTCAGCGAGGAGGTCATGAGGATAATGGCCATGGCACAAGCTGCAGCTCACCGGACAACAAGGCAAGATCCCCCTTTGGCTTCTTCTAGCTCGTCAGGGAATGAAGTGCAGGATGAGATAGAGGTGGCCCTCCATAAAGCCTTAGCTCATCCCCCTTCCATTGTTTTGGGGGTCGTGGGCTTCCACCCCCTCAAGTAGCCTTTCGAGTAACAGCAACTGGAGGGCGAAGAGGACAATTAGGTAGAGTTGGCTTTTTGCAAAGCCTGGCCATCCCCCTCCCTTCGCTCTCGGGACCATGATTTTTCCAGCCTTTCGAGCGGGCTTTTGCTCAGCAACACGAAGAGAGGGACGTCCGAGTTAGCCAACTCCCACGGACTCTCAGGAATTCCTTTTCTGGTCTTTTTTCGGAGGCTTGCACTAACTCCCAAAAGGGATCCGGGTCGACCAGCATCCATGTCGATGATCGTTCGAGGGAGGTCGAGAGCGTCAGGGTTGCAGACCAAGAAAAGGCGAGTAATGGGGTTGTGAGGCCCAAAGGCGGACTCAGTCTCATTCCTCCTTCTAATTCCGCAGCGGGGCATCTATGCTTGCTTAGCTTTTCGGGCAGGTGACTGGGGGCAATATCGATCAACCGTCTTCGAGCTACGAGCGGACTTGGTTTGTGGCGATCGAGCACAAGGCATGGATGCTTCAGTGTCTTCTTGTGCGAGTAAGCTTTCTCACTCCCTTTTCCTTTTTGCAGTGCTTGCTTTGTTTTTTTTTCAAACTCATCATTGTATGCAAGTTGCCACATAGGTGGTGGAGGTCATCGGGTTCGAGGTTGTAACGCTTGTTGAGTTTAACCAAGAGGTCTAGACAGCGTGCCAGTTCAACCTCTTCAAGCTAAAGCACACTGAGGCTCGGCACAAGGACCTAAAGGAGAAGAACTAGGTGCTAGTCAAGGCCATTGAGGATTTGGAGAAAGAGAAGGAGACCCTGGAGGAGAGCAAGGCCATTCTAGAGGCAAGCAATTTTACTCTAAAGGAGAACAACGCCGCCTTTCAGAACAACATCGTGACGCTGAGCGCGAGGTTCCAACCTTTAAAGGAGGCTCAGATGAGGTGGTCCATGGCTTAGGAGACCGACCTAGCTGCCGCTACACACTAGATCACCATTCTGAGGGCCGATTTGGAAGCTTTAAACCATGAGAGGGCTGCTCGAACGGCCAAGCTGGAAGGGCTCGGGAGAATGAATTGGCAGGTGTCCAAGCTTCTTTAAAGGAGGCCAACACTGGGTTGGAGACACTCGGGCCCCAGGTGACCCAATCGCTGGACATCTGCGTCCAGCCTTGGGGCTATGATTACCAAGAAGGTATGAGGAGGTTTGAAGGAGGAGCTTCTAGCCAATCTTGACTTTGATTTGGAGGGTATGGATCCACATTCCCTTTCTCCTAACCCTATGGTGAAGGCCTTCGCCAAAAAGAACGGGATGCCTAGTTACCCTCCTTTCCATTCTCATAATCCTCAGGCACCCCTGTCTCCCTAGTTATTTGGCTGTGCATTTTTTTTTACTGTAACGACTCCATTTGTAATGGGAACTACTGTATATATATATATATATATATATATATATATATATATTTTGCACTATGTCTCTTGCTTGCCTTTGTTGTTCTTGCACCCTTTAGTATCCTGCAAATTTCTATTGAACTCACTTGGAATTGTTGGCGATGTAGGGGTTTATGACGTGCTAGGGCTAGTATCTGAGCCTCGACCCCGTGATTCGTTGGCACTCCGAGCTGGTGATTTGATGGAGATGCGGGGGTTTATGGAGTGTGCCCGAGCAAACCCCACAATTCGTTGGTGCTCTGAGCTGGCAATTTGGTGGAGATGCAGGGATTTATGAAGTACTTGGTCTAGTGCTGGGGCCTTAACCCCCAATTCGTTAGCATTCTGAGCTGGCGATTCGATAGAGATATGGGGGTTTACGAAGTGTTAGGGCTTGTGCCCAAGTCTTGACCTCGTGATTCGTCGACGATTGCATATGATTGAAATAAAAGGAGAGTTGGAGACTATCGGCGATTGCATATGATTGATAAAACAGAGGGTTACATGTAGTACCTCTTCAAGTATTATGCGTTCTACTAGTGGGAGAGTTAGTTTCCTTGGTTGTCTATGAGCTGATAGTTACGACGTACAGTCCTTCCCATCATGGTCCCAGCTTTCACTTCTCGACTGTACTTGCTCTCGTTCAGCTCAGGACTAGGTTGCCCGCTTTGAATGCTCGTGGCCTTACTCGCCTATTGAAGTATTGTTTGATCTTCCGCTTGTGGTACACCGTTCGCATTGCCGTGTTCTCCCTCCTTTCGTTAACAAGTCCAGGTGCTTGATCAGTCTTCTTTCATTTTTTTATTGCTTGAAGTGTTGGATTCGGAGAGTGAATGCCCTTACTTCCACAGGTATCACTATTCTGCTCTTGTGAGTGAGGGCATAGGGCGTTTTCCCAGTCGGGGTTCGGGTGTTTGTCCTGTATGCCCATAGAACGCTCAGGACCTCCTATGCCCACACTCCTTTGTGTACCCCCAGTCTCTTTTTGAGTATGGCAGGAGGGTTTTGTTTGTTGCTTCCACCTGGCCGTTGGCTTGAGGGTGGCCCTGCGACAAGTACTTCACATTGATCCCTAGCTCGATGCACCATTGTCTATAATGGGAACAGTCGAATTGCTTCCTATTGTTTGATATGAAACTTTGGGGTATCTCGAACTTGCCTACGATTGACTTCCACAAAAACTTGATGATAGCCTGAGTGGTCATGCTTGCTAGAGCCTCGGCCTCGACCTACTTGGTGAAGTAGTCAACTGCGATCATGACAAATTTGGTCTTGCCTCTAGCGATCGGGAATAGGCCTATGTGATCCAACCCCTTTTGGGCAAAAGGCCAGGGTGCCGTGATTGACGTCAGTTCCTCCGGAGGGCAATGTGGCATTGAGGCATGCTCTTGGCATTTGGGACATTTCCTGGCGAACTCTTCTGCATCCAGAAAGGTTCCTGACCAATAATAGCTGGCTCAGGTCACTTTTGCGGCCAGCGCCCTTCCTCCCATATGACTTTCGCAGATGCCTACGTGAATTTCAGCTAGCACATACTGGAATTTCTCAATTAACAAGCATCTGAAGAGAGGCTTGAAGAAGCCCCTCTTATACAGCACCCCTTTGACCAAAGTGAAGTGCGCGACCATGTTCCTTATCTTTCATTCATCTTCGGGTCAGCGGGCAACGTTCCATCCCGTAAAAACTCTGGGACGTCTCGAGCCAACTCAGAGGAAGGTTTTACTATGTGTGACACTTCGTTCCCGATCGACGAAGCGTCGATTATCTTCGTCTTGGTATGCTTCAGGAAGGCGAGCTCTTCTTTCCCTGACAAGATCTTCTCCAATTGATCAGCCTTCTAATTCTCCGCCCTTGGGATCTGCTGGATGTCGTAGTATCAAAAGCGGTCACGAGCGTTACACACTACCTGGAGATACTCCTTCAACCTTTCACCCTTGGTGGTGAAAAGCCCAAGACCTGGCTGACCGCTACTTGGGAGTTAGCGTGAGCTTCTACTTCTTTGGCACTTATTAGTCGGGCCACAGTCAGCCCAGTCGTACTCGGCTTCATTATTGGTGATTTTAAAGGCGAGCTTCATCGTATAGTTGTGTTTCTCTCCACTGCTAGTCAAGATATGCACCCCGGTGCCCCTTCCGGCTTGACAGGACAATACATCAACATAGACCGTCCAAGACTTTTCTCGAGGTGCATAAGGGACTTCGTTTGGGAAGTTGGTGATCTCAGCAAAAAAATCTGCCAATACTTGTGCCTTGATCACCATTCAGGGGACATACTCTAGGTCAAAATCGCTAAGCCCAATCGCCCACTTGACTAACCTCCCAGAGGTGCCTGGCTTTTGCAACAGGGCCCTTGGTGGACAGTCGATGAGTACTCAGATACAATGGGCCTGCAAGTATGGCTAAAATTTCCTCACTGTGATGACCAAGGCAAAGACCAGCATTTTGGTTCATGGATACCCAGCCTCGGCCTCATAGAATGCTAGGCTGATGTAGTACACGAGTTGTTGGTCTTCACCAATTTCTCTGGCCAGCATTGCGGAGATGGCGTTTGGGGAAAGTGTCAGGTAGACGAGTAGCACTTTGCCTGGTTTCGTCTAGCTGAGCAGGGGAGGGGGAGTCAAGTAATTCACCGAGTAGCACTTCACCGAACGCCTCGTTGCAGGCCGTATTTCACCCTTGTGCCGTTCTTAGCTCTCTAAAGAAAGGCAAGCAACTGTCAGTCGACTGTGTGATGAACCGATTGAGAATGTCTACTCTTCCAGCTGTTGCACCTCATGGTGGTTCTGTAGGGCAACCATCTGGGTGATGGCTTCCACCTTCTTTGGGTTCGCCTCGATCCCCCTCTCTGAGAATATATACCCCTAGAACTTTCCCAACTTCACCCCAAAGGCGCACTTGTTAGAGTTGAGCTTTATCTTGTATTGGCGTAAAATGGTGAAGGTTTCCCATAGGACATCCATGTAAACCTCTATGTTTCACTCGATTTGTTGGTGCTTGAACATTCGGTTCACCAACTCTTGGTATGTCGCTACCACATTTTTGAGTCCGAAGGGCATCATCTTATAGCAGTAAAGCCTGGCCAGTTACGAAAGTTGTCTTATCTTCGTCTAGGCTCATCATTATTTGGTTGTACCCCGAGTATGTTTCCATAAAACTAAGGAAGAGGTGCCCAGAAATTGAGTCGACAATCAGGTCGGTGCGGGGCAAGAGAAAACTATCTTTCGGGCATGCCTTGTTGAGGTTGGTGAAGTCGACGCACATCTACCACTTGTTGTTTGCCTTCTTCACCAGTTCCACATTGGACAGCTATCGACATAGTAGACTTCTCGGATGAACCCAGTTGCTAGAAAGTGATCGACCTCTTCCGCTATCATCGCGTACTTCTCGGCGCAGAAGTTTCGCCTCTTCTATTCGACCTTCCGTGCCCTGGGTCAATGCTCTGATTGTAGAAGCATACTAGGAAAATGGAGATGGTATTAGCTTGTTTGTTGACCTCGGTACACTCGATATACTCTCCTTATGTAGAGATAACGTTACACCCGTCCATCTCGACCAATCCGAATCAGACGATCATTTAATTGAAGTGAGTGAGGAAGAAGAGAAAGAGTCTGAGGAAGAAAAAGAAGAAATAGAATAGTGAAAAATGAATATGAAGATATTATTGATGGAGATTCTAAAATAAGCATGGAAAATGCCTCTAAAGATGAAGAATAAGAGTACACCATCATATAGGTGACTATACAATATTATATTATTCATAAGTTCTTCTAATTAATTTTCTTTATTTTTTATTCATTATCAAGGATGTCGCCAAAAAGACAATGAAGAAATGTTTCTTGTTTTCCAAGTCCCAAACCCGTTATGGACTCTCTACCTGATGAATGTGCTCCTGTAGAAGTAAACACGCAAGATATGGATAGTCAGTCGACACATACTAATAATGAAATGTTGTTAGTAATTAATTGATTATATTTTAATACTCAATAACACATAACTAATATTATACTATTGTAGATGTTAGTTGTTGTGTCCTCTCAATGCAGTCATTGCTTTACTCATGGTATTTCTCTAGAGAAAAATAGAAGGTAAGGAAAGATCAAGGTCACAATTCCTGATAATTCCACTGGGGGAGTGGAAGTTGGTGCGACAGTACTTTTTTCTTATATTGGTACACTAGTCTGAACTTATGCTCTCTTTTATGTGCGATAATGGCGAAATGTTCTTAATGAGGATAAGGAGCACATTTGGATCTGTATGCTAGTGAGTTTACTTTACGAGTATATTTTTTCCACCTCAATTAGTATATCATGTTTTTTACTTAATTCACTCATTATGATGAGCTCGACCTCGATTTTAGCCATAACGAGAATTTGAGAACTGTGAATAAGTTGATGGCTATATTGTTTCGATGTCACAAGGGACAATGTCATGACTACTTCATAAAGTTTGAAATGTTGGAAGAGCTGTGAATTCCCCTTTCCAAAAGATGAACTTAGACGATTAGGTGATTAGGTGAAGTGTTGTGATCTTTTCGCAAGTCCTAATTATTAGGTATTCTAGATTATTTAATTATTGACATTTACATTCGCTCTAATTTACAACTAACATTCTTAATTAATTTTGTAAAGCTTATATTCGACAAATGCATAGAATAGATCCGCTCTAAGTGTCCACTGGCATGTCCACCAACATGCCAGTTCAAGGCCATTCCACTTTCTTGTTGATAATATGGTGAAATTATAAAAATTCATTTATTTTTCTGATATATTTTTTATTTAAGTACTAACATTAAATTTCTCTATTGCTAATATGACTTTGTTAGAAACGTGATGATTGTGAAATTTTTTTCCTAATTCATGTCTATGTTGTTGGTTACACTAATAAACGTAGTGAATGGATGGATCTTGTCACTGTAAAAAATTATGTAAGCAGTGTTAATTTTGTTAAATAAATTATGCAATATCTGAATAGTTTATTTTTTATTTATATTTCTTTTAATATGCTGCTTACTATGTGTTTTCTTTCTAATTGTAGGATAAAATGTTGAATATGTATTCAACTTCTAGAGAATCCTCTCTTAATGATATAGACATATTCATGGAAGTGTTTGGGATCAAGTCTGGCATGGTAAGCGGTTTAGAATATTCTCTTAAGCATTTCGTCAGTTCATCTTCTACGAGTTCCTCGACTTTGTAGGTTAATAATATTACCAAAAATTTAGAAGTAGTACGATAAAAAAATGAATATATGAGGCTGAAACAGGAGGAGTTGGAGCCTCTCTTGAGAGACAATCTGATCTAGAGACGCGTATGTAGGAGTAGCAAAGAGACCAGGAAAAAAGAATGCGCAATACAGTCCGAGAAAAAAGGCAGGGAGAGATGGCAGTCTAAATGGAGTATACTATGTTACTGCAGCAGGATCATGGTAGACAAGGAAAAAATAAGAAATAAATTTTATTAGTTTTATTATTGTTTGTAACTTTAATATCTAATTTTGATATGCTATAAAACATTGTTAGTTGTCAAGTTAATTATATAATATGATACAATTTGTATACTTTTTAGTTTTATTAAAATTATCATTTCTTATATGTACGTTCGAATGTAAATATAATACATTTGAACATTCGTTCATGTTTGAACAAATATTCGAAGGTAAATAAAGAAAACTGCAAGAACACAGTCGAACATTAGAGACAACATTCGAATGTGATCACCCTCAAATGAACCAAAACATTCAAATGTTTAACCAATTCACATTCGAACAGTCTCCAAACATACCATTTGCATTCGAACGTTGTACAATTAACGTCTGAACATGGTACGTTAGCATTCGAACATACATCTGAACGTTAACATTGCAGTTTACATTCGAATGTACACAACAAGATTGACATTCAAACGTTACTTTCTGTAACACATTTCAACTGTCACAAAAAAATAAAACGTTCTAATGTTACGTCAAAAGGAAGACATCAAACCGTCACTAAAAATATTTTTTATTACAGTTGGACAATAAACCGTCATCAATACTTATCTGTGACGTACTATGCGTAATGATTGTGATGAGGGTTTTTAACCATCACTAAAAGTCTTTCATGACGTTTTGATAATTTTTTGTAATAGTTTTGTCTGTCATTAGAAGTCAAATATATTGTAATATATATCACTACAATATGTCAAAAAACTTAGGTCTTGTTTATTTTCAGAGATGAGATATGATAAGATGAGATAAAAATTAAAAAAAAAAGAATAAAATATTATTGTAATTTATTTATTTAATATTAGTTTTGTTTGAGGATTTGAAAATTTTGAATTATTTATTTTATTTTGATTGAAAATTTGAAAAAGTATAATGATGAGTTTGAAATGAGATAAAATAAAATGGTTTATGAAAACAAACTAGACCCTAACTTGAGGAATGAAAAACAGACGGGAAAGAAAATAAAAGAAGGAAGAAATGCCCTAAGTGCTGATGAACGGGGACAAGAATACAAGGGGACGATGCGGGGGTGCAGGGGATTGACATTAGAGAATGGAGTATCAGAACCATGCTTGGGGGAGGGGCAACACAGGAGTCTAGACGGGAAATAAAAAACAAATGTGGAATTGTGCCACGTCTGCTTGTGGAATTTCTTTATGGGATGTTTGTGTGTCTATAAGAGTTCTATGTCTCTTTTTATTTTTATTTAAGAAACCTCGAAACTTCTTAAAAATATTAATAAACAGGTTATCAAATTACACGAATCTTTAAACCTTTCCTTGGCCCATATTGAACAAACAGAAATACGATAGTTGATCTCTCTTTTTAACCCCATATTGGCCCGCTTTCTTTGTGTGAGTAATGGGTATGCTGAACGGCTAGTGCTATTCCAAATGGGCTTGTCTCGGTATCAAAAAATGTTTCTCTCTCTCTCTCTCTCTCTCTCTCTCTCTCTCTCTCTCTCTCTCTCTCTCTCCAAATGAAATTGGATTTTGCATTACATTTTTGACAGTTTAAATATAATACAAAAAATTAAATTTATTTTTTCATCATGTTTAACTTTTGAAGTAATGATTTAATTAAATAATATTAAAATAGAGTTTTTGAATTTGAATCATAATTCTATAACTCTATTTTATTTAATTAAGTATTCTACTTAATTAAATATCCTATGTATTTTTTTTTACTTATTTAAAATGAGTAGTCTGACATAATACTAGAATATTAAAAATATAAAATAAATAATTAAATATACTTCTTTTCATCCGCCGCAGTTGCCTGCATTGTCAGCTTTCATTCATGGCAAGTCAGCGTCCACTAAAGATAACAAGACGATGTCCATGGCTGGTACGACTATTGCGAGCTGAATAATATTGAATAAATGCGGCAAATATTGGGAACGTACGAAATATTGATTTCCAACTTACAACAATGGACATAAAGATCATTATAGTTTAGTACCTTTTGTCAAAGGATTTATGTCCTCATTTATTCGACTTAAGCCCATTTTATTTTTAGAAATGAAATGAGAGAAAAATTAAAAAAAAAAAAGAATACAATTTTATTGTAATATTTTATTTTTAATATTAGTTTTATTTTAAAATTTGAAAAAGTTGAATTTTTTATTATATTTTAATAAAAATTTTAAAAAATATAATAATAAATTTAAGATATATTTTAAATTTTGATTTTATCCCTGTAAATAAACAAGCTCTTAATTTATACATGACTAGTAAAAAGGTGGTCTTTTAGATGAGAAATTTTGAAATTTTAACTCATTACATGTACTACCAAAGTCCCTCAATACAATCAATTAATTTAACTTAATTAGTCTCAGCTAGCTGTTGCAGATTGACA
Organism: Platycarya strobilacea; assembly: GCA_036898215.1. Lineage (NCBI taxonomy): Eukaryota > Viridiplantae > Streptophyta > Magnoliopsida > Fagales > Juglandaceae > Platycarya > Platycarya strobilacea. The sequence goes on along the minus strand of CM072555.1, from coordinate 17,982,204 downwards.
ATTTATGGTGTTTCCGAATTCTAATTTAAAGACGACCATTCTCTTGCAAGAGTCAGAGCCCAGGTCGTCTGGCTGCTAACCTTTTTCTACACTTTCATTCACGTTGACCATTTCTTATTAAGTGCCAAATTCAATACATCCATCCCCTCTCTTTCGCAACTCTTTTTCATGACCGTCTTTGCACGCAGCTAGGTATATATTCACACTTCATTATATATATATATATATATATATAATCACAAGCAATATTGATGAACTACTTATGCTATTTATGCAAAACAAGATCGAGTATTCACTTCTAAAGGTCCGAAGTTTAAGTGTCGTTGCGTTTCTTTTTGTCAAGAAAAATGCTCTTCTTTTTAAATTGAGTACGTTATACTATTACAATTCTGAAGTGTGCAAATCTCGCACAAAAGGAGTCGGATGAGACATTGACCAGATTGAGTTTTAAAAGAGAGGGATATGGATATTAATTCTTCCATTTCCCCGTTAGTGGCGATTACCTACTTATAATTAAGTGGCATGCATCAAACAAGGAGATCGATCATATTTCAAAGTAATATCAACTATGACCAATATTATTATATCATCCTCTCATTTGTTTTGTTCCCATTGAGTTGACTGCCTAATTTGTTGACGGCAAGCTGCTTAGATAACAAAGGGAGTTGTTTCAAGTATTGCGGCAGCTAGTGCTTCAATTAATTAAGGTACCACGTTGAATGTCGACCCGTAAATTGTTAGAAATTGCTATGACAATGTCTATATCACTATACAAATTTCTTTCATTTTTTCTGTTAGGTACTTTCAAACAAGATGGTACGAGAGTCCTTTTATGAATATCACTATAAAAAAAAAAAAAAAAAAAAAAAAAAAAAATTGGACTTTTGTAAATCCTAGTACTCTTTTTCTAAAAGGAGTTTGCGACGCTAGTTGCATAAATCATGATTTGTATTTAGAAAAAAGCTCAAGGCCAATCAGGTAGAAATGTGATTTTTCTACAAACCAATAAACATTGGCCACGTAGGAGAACTGTAGAACCCCCCCTTCCCTTCAGCCCATTTCCTCTCCCCTTCTATTATTTTAGTTCCCTTCCTCTCCCCTACCATTCGCGCAGCCCACCCAGTCCCTTCAGAACTCCCTTCCGACGAAACCAGTCCCTCCTTCGCGCAGCCAATTTCCCCACCCCTCCCTATGCGATGAGTCCTTAACAAATGACAATGTGTGTGAAACTCCAAGGCCAACAGAAAATACTATTTTGTTAGAAGTATATCCTACACTATGACTTCAAACCAATTAAGAAACCAATAAAATGAAATAGGTTACAAAATGTGGAGAAAAAGGGCAGAAACTTACTTGAGACCCAAGAATGACGACACATTTTTCCAAGAAGAGTGCGTAAGGTGGTTGGTAAGATTTGAAGATTCCCTGTAAGGTTTCACCACAACACGAGCCCATAGATCTTCTATGCGTACAGCGTACACAGATCACATGGTTTCTCTTTTCGTTTTTATTTTTTTATTTTTATTTTTATTTTTATTTATTTTAACGCAATGGCGATATCAGACGGGTTATCTCTCTGATCAGTTTGGGTTCTCTTTTTGGTTTTTTACCTGGGGACGAGGTGAGACCAGGGGCGGACCCAGCTTAGGCCTTGGGGGGGCTACCGCCCCCCCAAGGTTTTTAAAAAATTAAATTATAATAAATATATATAATTATATATATATATATATATAATTAAAACTCTCTCTCAAATTAAAAATAAATAAAAATTGCCCCCTCCAAATTTTTTTTATTAAAATTATCCGTCTAAATCTTAATATATATCCATTTATATTCTAACTTTTAATTTCACTTAAACTCAAATTACAACTTATATAATCTTACAGTTACTCAACTAACAGTCTAATTTTAATAAAAAAACTAATAAAAAATTGATTATAAATTTATATAATTGTAAAATTGATTGATTATATTCACTTATTTAGTTTCAGTCTAACTTGTATGATTATGAGATATAGTTTGTTAAAAATTTAACAGCATTACATCATTACTTATTAGAAAATTCTTAAATTTATTTTTAATCTATAAATTTTTCTTAAATCATAGAAAAATATGAGCAAGTACTTAAAAATAATTGATTTTTTTTTTAAGAAAAAGACGTGAACAATTCGAAAATTAATATACATCTAGAGAGCTCGTTAATAACAAAATATGACATTTTTATCACTGATGATCATCCTTATAACATTTATATTTATTGTATATTTTATCGATCGCCCCCCCAAATACAAAATTCTGGTTCCGCCCCTGGGTGAGACAGTCGATTGGATCTTTAGGGGAGCAGGGTCGACGTGGGTGTGTTTGGTGCAGGGACGTCAATTCAGAGTAGGGGAGAGAGAGAGAGAGAGAGAGAGAGAGAGAAATTGTTTTCATCGCCTCTATGCGGGTGCAGCACCCACTTTGTTGAGATGCCTATATGGCAACACCTGATTGGCAGGTGTAAAAGCTTAAATCCCATGCACCCGACCGACTAGGTGCGTGACCCTTATATTTAAGTTTTAACATTGCTCTTTGTTTTATTCTCTCCGCATTATACTAGCTAGTTGAAATGAGATATTTATGGATATATAATATACTTGTTTAGGATTTTAATAAATAAAAAATAAAAAATTTTACTTTGCACAAAAGTTTTTCTCAATTGTTCTCCTCTCTCATTCGAAAAAAGCTCGGCATGATTGCGTTTAGAACCATTTCTCGCTAGAAGGAACTAGGAAGGGTGCATTCAAGCCCTCCTTGTCTTTTTCTCCAAATTTTTTCCTTAATTTCTCAAACTCTTTTTCCTTTTCCTCGATCATCTCAGCTTGTCCATCTTCCATATACATGACGGCCTCCAACAAAGGACTCCCGTCCTCTCAATATGATGATATTTTTAATCAATTATTTATGATAAAAATATTTTTTAAAATTAAATATAATTATTTTATTAAAAATAACTGATCATAAATAAATAAATTTTATTTATTATGTTTAAAATTTTTCCATAAACAAGATACCCTGCCCCCTAAATATATATTATGTGTTGGGAATTTGGACCTCCCAAATTCACCCCTAGGATCCACCTCTATGCAGGAATATAAAGAGATATACAGAAATAATAATAACACAAGAATTTACCTGGAAACTCCCAAAGCAGGAAGAAAAACCAGTTTTAGAAAAGGCTAATAGAGGATTTTACTCACAAGTTATTACTTGATAACTTGTTAGTTGGTGTGTCTAACCAAGAAGTCTTAGCCTCCTTATATAGCCCAAGAGGCTTATTGTGGCTTCACTTCCTACCCATGTGGGATTGAAGCCAAGGAACAAACTCAACAATCTCCACCTTGTGACTTTGGCTGATCCCACAGCCATGCTCCACCTGGATGAAGATCTTCATAGCTTCCGCTATCTTTTTGCCCCTATCTTTATGCTTGAAGACCAATTGAAGTCGCGCACAGCTTCAGTTTCTCAAGTGTAACGCTCTTTGTCAACATATCAGCAGGGTTCTTACTTCCACAAATTTTCTCAAGTAACAACTGTCCATCATCTACCAATGATCGTATGAAGTGATACCTGATCTGTATGTGCTTAGTCCTGGAATGAAATGCTGGGTTCTTGGCGAGGAATATTGCACTCTGATTGTCGCTGTAGAGAGTGCCCTTTTGAATATCTTTGCCCAATTCCTCCAAGAAACCCTGTAGCCAAATCATTTCCTTTGCAGCTTCTGAAACTGCAATGTACTCAGCTTCTGTCGTCGACAAAGAAACTGTCTTTTGTAGATTAGAACCCCATGAAACTGCAGTACCACCCAGGGTGTAGACAAACCCTGTGGTACTCTTTCTGCTATCAACATCTCCAGCTAAATCAGCATCAACATAGCCCTGCACCTCTAAGCCCTCTCCTGAGAAACACAAGCACGTTTCTGAGGAGCCTTTTAGGTATCTCAAAATCCACTTTACTGCTTCCCAATGTTGTCTTCCCGGGATACTCATGTATCTACTCACAACTCCCACTGCATGGGCAATATCTGGTCTAGTGCAAACCATAGCATACATAAGTGAACCAATAGCTGAAGCATAAGGAACCTTACTCATGTAGTCTTGTTCCTCTTCTGACTTTGGTGACTGATCCTTACTGAGTCTGAAGTGATTGCCTAAAGGTGTGCCAACTGGTTTGGCCTTGTCCATATTGAACCTGCTGAGTACCTTTTTCACATACTCAGCCTGAGAGAGTCTTAACGTGCCTCTGACTCTGTCCCTAACAATTCTCATGCCAAGAATTTGCTTTGCAGCTCCCAAATCCTTCATTGCAAAGTGCTCTGACATCTGCTTCTTCAGATTATTGATCTCATCAATACTAGCCCCTGCAATAAGCATGTCATCCACATATAACAACAAGATAATATAAGAATTGTCAAACTGCCTGACATAGCAGCAGTGATCTGCCTGACATCTGATGTATCCTGCACTGCACATAAAACTGTCAAACTTCTTGTACCACTGTCTAGGAGCTTGCTTCAGGCCATACAAGCTCTTCTTCAGTCTGCAAACTGAATCTTCATTTTCCTGTACTACAAACCCCTCAGGTTGGTGCATGAAGATGTCTTCTTCAAGGTCTCCATGAAGAAAAGCTGTCTTCACATCTAGTTGCTCAAGAAATAGATCTTCAGTAGTAACCATAGCCAACACTAACCTGATGGTTGTGATTTTTACCACAGGAGAAAAGATCTCAGAGTAATCAATACCCTGCTTCTGCTGAAAGCCTTTTACAACAAGTCTGGCCTTGTACCTTTTACTACCATCTTGCTCAGTCTTTATCCGGTACACCCACTTGTTGTGCAATGCCTTCTTCCCTGATGGAAGTTTTGTCAACTCCCATGTCTGATTCCCTAACAAGGAATCCATCTCATCTTTCATGGCCAGCTTCCACTTGCTAGAATGTTCATCTTGCAAGGTTTCCTGGTAGCTCTGCGGTTCTCCACCATCTGTCAACAGAATATAATTCAAAGTAGGTGAGAAACGCTATGGGGGACGAATAGTCCTAACTGACCTGCGAACTGCAGCTGCAGGAGTAGACGGCTCTGGTTCTGATTGCGGAATAATTGGAACGGGTGCATCGGACCCATTCTCCCCGTCACTCACATCTCTACACTGCACAGTGGTCTCTAGTAGGTCATCCAAGTTCTCGAACTCGAACTCATGAGGAGCTGCTTCAGCAACTGTACTGGACTTATCCTTGTACATAATCTTCTCATTGAATATCACATTCCTGCTTCTTATAATCTTCCGACCCTGATCATCCCAGAAACGATAGCCAAATGCCTCGTCTCCATAGCCAATGAAATAACATTTCTTTGACTTAGCTTCAAGTTTACTACGAGCATCAGAATCAACAAGAACATAAGAAAGACAGCCAAAAGTTTTAAGGTGAGAAAATTTGACCTCTTTCCCACTCCAAGCCTCCTCAGGCAGTCCACAATCCAATGGAACTGATGGCCCTCTGTTTATCAAGTACACAGCAGTGCTGACTGCATCTGCCCAGAAAGTAGGTGGTAATCCAGCGTACAGCCTCATGCTTCTAGCACGCTCATTAATGGTTCTATTCATACGCTCAGCAACTCCATTTTGTTGTGGTGTTCCAGGAATGGTCTTTTCCATTCTGATACCATGAGTTGCACAGTACTCATTGAATCCTCCATCAATATATTCTCCACCATTATCAGACCTCAAGCATTTCAGCTTTAAGTCTGTCTCTGTTTCAACCAGGGCTTTCCAATTTTTGAACACATTAAATACATCAGATTTATGCTTCAAAAGATAAACCCATACCTTCCTGCTGTGATTGTCAATGAACGTGACATAGTACCGAGAACCTCCAAGAGATGCAACTGGGGAAGGTCCCCACACGTCTGTGTGCACAAGATCTAACTTTCCTGTTTTCAGTGTTCTACCACTCTTCAAGAAACTGACCTTCTTTTGTTTTCCCATAATGCAACTCTCACACGTACTGAGATCAACTGACTTTAGTTCTGGTAGCTTGCCTCTTGCCAGTAGTTCTTTCATGCCCTTCTGACTTATATGGCCAAGCCTACAATGCCACAAATCTGCTGTGCTCTCTGCAACGGTAGTAGCAACAGTATTATTCAAACCAGTAGTCATATAAAGTGTACCAGTTTTCTTACCCCGAGCCAGTACCAATGCCCCTTTAGTGACCTTCCAGATGCTATCTGAGAACACTACTGAATAGCCACAATCATCGAGTTGCCCAACAGAGATGAGATTCTTCTTCAACTCAGGAATGTGTCTGACTTTCTGCAGGATCCACTTGTTCTTGTTAGGGAGTGCAATATCAATGTCTCCCATTCCCACCACATTCAAAGCCTCTCCATCAGCCAAGTACACCTTCCCAAAATCACCTGCAACATAGTTTTGCATTATTTCCCGATGGGAAGTTGTGTGGAAAGAAGCTCCTGAATCCAGTATCCAGTCATCAACTGGAGTATGAACTGCAAGTAATAGTGCATCTTGTACTTCTTCAGTTACCACATTAGCACTATCATTCTCCTTTTTAGGATTTCTGCAATTCCTTTTTATGTGACCAGTCTTGCCACAATTCCAGCAAGTTGCCTGCTGCCCAGGCTTTGTCTTGCTCTTGCCCCTGTTCTTTGATTTTGATCTGCCTCTGTTTGAGTTTCTGTCTTGTGATCTCCCTCGAGAATCAACATTAAGCGCTGAACTCGAACCCGAGATTTCGCCTGAATCCCTCTTGCGTACCTCCTCAGCCAAAATCAAATCACGAATATCATCATATTTTAATTTTGATTTACCAGCAGAATTACTGACAGCCATTCTCATGGCTTCCCAACTATTTGGCAGTGAGGCCAATAGTATCAATGCACGTATTTCATCATCAAACTCAATTTCAACAGATGACAATTGATTTGTGATAGTATTAAAATCATTTAGATGTTGTGCAACAGACGTACCATCTGACATTTTCAAGTTGAATAACTTTTTCATCAAATGTACTTTGTTATTTGCTGACAGCTTTTCATACATACTTGACAAAGCCGCTATGAGATCTGCAGTCGTCTTCTCCTTGATGACGTTGTGTGCAACGGATCTCGATAGGGTTAGTCGAATAACCCCCAGAACCTGTCGATCTAGCAGGTCCCAATCAGCAACTGCCATGGTCTCTGGCTTCTTCCCTAACAATGGAAGATGAAGTTTCTTCCCATATAGGTAATCCTCTATCTGCATCCTCCAGTATCCATAATCTGTGCCATCGAACTTCTCGATCCCTGATACTTTCACGTCTGCTCCAGCCATCTCCTTAGACCCGAACCTTGGCTCTTGATTCTTTTACCGTAGGAATGAATAGTACTCACTAAGTAAGTTCTCAGGAAAGATTTCTCTTTCCTAGACAGAACTTCAAGGTTCCCAGGAAAGATTGGAGGGTCACAATGGACACACTTAGAATTTCCAATCTCCTTAGACAGAACCTCCTTAGACTGTACGTATCCACACTACCATACCAAAACTCCACCCCACAAAAGAAAGAGGACCCCAGCTCTGATACCAATTGTTGGGAATTTGGACCTCCCAAATTCACCCCCAGGATCCACCTCTATGCAGGAATATAAAGAGATATACAGAAATAATAATAACACAAGAATTTACCTGGAAACTCCCAAAGCAGGAAGAAAAACCAGTTTTAGAAAAGGCTAATAGAGGATTTTACTCACAAGTTATTACTTGATAACTTGTTAGTTGGTGTGTCTAACCAAGAAGTCTTAGCCTCCTTATATAGCCCAAGAGGCTTATTGTGGCTTCACTTCCTACCCATGTGGGATTGAAGCCAAGGAACAAACTCAACATTATGTTTAAAATTTTTTCATAAATAAAATCAACACATGATGATGATGATGGTCTACATCTCAAACTTGTTCATAATTCAAAACGTCTTAATTAATACGTGTCGATTCCTAATTTTCACAATCTCCATTACTAATTATTATTATTACGTGCTACCCGGTCCCTCTTTTTCTTGTTCCATTGTCATTGACCCAAATGCAAAGTACGTACCGCACATTTAAATGATTCTATTTATTAGTCTTCCTCTATCAAACAGTAATTCTAATAGGCCGATCATCATTCAGTCATTTTCCACAAAGTTCACGCCCGGAAAAGAGGCGGGTACTTGCGTACAAGCAAAAACCATCCAGTACCCATCCCTAATCACAATAGGACCTCCCATCATCATCCAGCATGCAGCTACCGCCAGTAGAATTGGATCTCAAATTAATTAATTAATTAATGGCCATTTAATTTGCTTAAAATACATGTAAGTTAGGTATTAAGCAAGGGATTGTTATTCATCTAAAAATATATATTTAGCTGGATCATATATAACATCTCATGATTCCTGATCTTTCTCCCTTTTTGACTAATATCTACAGTATTACATTAAATCTGCATATATATGATCAATTTATGAATTTATTTCTATGAAAATTCTTTGTGAGCGAAACATTTATTCTAATATATGTATAAAAGTGTTTCACACATATAATTAAGTTATGGGATTAGCTACGACGTTAACATCAAAACAATGCTAGTACTGTTCTTTTGAATGCGTAATTTATAAATGCGTCACGTAAGGAAATTCTACTTTTTTTTTTCATTGTTTAATTAGACCTCATAATCATAAAGCTGTTGTTGCAAAAACCACGTGTTCTCTTCATTCCACAAGCTATCCAACGTGTCTCCTCCACCACTACACCACCCATTGCTATGCTCCTGCAACGTCGATGGGATATCCGTTTCGAAGCCCTTTTGGCATAGTCCGGACCCGTTTAGATAATAATTATCGGTATAATTAGCCCCGGGTATATTGTAGCATTCAGATAGATCCGAGATAGAGGAAACTTGGGCCTCCAATGAAGCAGCTGGGGAAACACTCGATATTGCTTGCATGAAGTAGGGTTCAGTAACTGGGTCGGACCGAGACCGGTCCAATTGATATGAGGAGTTGAGTCCTGTCGAATTGTTGGGAAAGTCATGATCAGTGGTAGATTCAGGACTGTATCCAGTGGTGGGGTCATCCGAGTTGGAATCGGATTCAGCCCGGATTCGCTCCATCAACCGGGGCATCCAAACGTAACGCATGGCGTCTCTAAACTGTTTGCTGTTGACGTCACATTTGAGTTGCTTAGCCTGCTTTTGGACCCTGGTCCTCCAATAGTTTTTTATCTCATTGTCTGTTCTTCCAGGCAGATACTGTGCTATTTTGGACCACCTGTAATGTTTCGAAACAAAACCAAAAATTAGATACGATTCGTTCTAATTATGGTACTTAAAAAAACAAACTATCATGTTTTGTTTTGTTTTGTGTATATATATATATGTATATACGAGAATCTAAAAATAGTACCTATTGCCCCAACGAGAATGAAGCTCAAGAATCAATAGCTGTTCTTGGAGGCTGATATTCCCACGTTTAACGTCAGGGCGTAAGTAATTCAACCACCTTAATCTGCAACTTTTACCGGTTCGCTTCAAACCTGTGTAGTTTCATCAAGTCAGTTACAAAAACATGAACTGAAAGTTTTGGCTGTGGATTTTAATTAATTGAGTTCTTCATTAATTAATTGAGTTTTAATTAACTGAACTCAGAAAGAACAGATGAAAGCAGAGACAACAACAAAGTTAATATTATGGGGAAGAAACATGCACGTGTTTCTTAGAGGTTAACCTGTGCAGCGTGCAACGGAGTTCCAGCGACCCTCGCCATGGATGGTGACATAACCCTTGAGCGTGAAGTCCTCTTCATCTGTCCATGGACCTCTCCTGATCAGGTCCATGCCCTCTTCACAACTCATCATGATATCATGTTTTGCAGACCCACAACCTGATCTAATCACTTGATCAATTTCCATTAATCCTCGATGAATTCTAAGCTCTCACAAAGAGAGAGAGAGAGAGAGAGAGAGAGAGTCTGAATTTGGAGAGAGAGAGAGAGAGAGCGAGTCTGAATTTGGATATAGAGAAGATGGGTTTATTTGGACTTAAGCTGAGGGATAAGCAGGGGATTATATATATAGAAGAAAAGATGGGATTGGGAAGACCAAATCACTAAAAAAAAGAAGAAAGAGATATTAAGGTGACAGAACACGCCACAAGTTGATTAATATAATACTAAAGTTATATAAGTATAGACGACTGGGTTAATTTGTTTTGTTTTTAATTTTGACGTTTTGACCCTTTGAATTTTAAGACGCGCAGACATGTACCACCATTGGAGGTCTCCGAATAGACGTTCAAATATATTTTTCTTTTTAATTAGATGGTTGGGAATTTAAATATCATGTTTTAGTCTTAGAATGTTTTATACCATGTGAAGTTGATGTGCATGAGACCATGGTTTCTATAAGCTGGGCTATATTAAAATATTTTGGCCGACCACTAATACAAATTAATTAATTAATTAGCCTCTCGTGGTCTATACATTTATAAATGTTTTTTTACCATTTATATTAAATTTTTGCCCACTGTTTGTTGCCATTTGTGAAGAACGTCGGCGCCGTTGACTACAGATTTCTCAGTACTGCTCCCTCGTTATATTAGGTTTCTCATTACTATTCCTGTCTTTGAATTTACTGGCGCATTTGCCCCCATTCCAAAAGTGAAGTTGATCTTTTGTTTTTCTTTTCTATTCAATACATGTTTGTTAGGTGAGGAGAGAAATTGAGTTCCTTATAAAGGAATTTTAGGCATATTTACAAGGGAAGTCAACCCTGCATCTGGTGCGAGACCTTCAAGTAAACTTGTGAGTGATCATAATTAATGGATGACTGAAAGATCAGCCCGGGAAGATCATAGGACTACAAATAATAAATAAATGAAAAATGACGCGATTTATTTGTCATCAACTACGAAACTTTGGGTCAAGTGACTTGCAGAACAATCTTAAATGGTTAAAGATCACTTGTAATGATTCACGTAAACAAGATATTGTTACTTTTTACGATCATTTATATTGCAGTGACGAGATGTTATTTGTAAATTAAAAATATTCCTATAAAACGACATTAGTGTCATAATTAGTTATTATAATTAAACAATGTTTCTAATTTAAAATATAATTGTAAGAAGAGTTGCACGAATATCGTTTTTCATAGTTTAAATATCACCATAAATTTTAGCTCTATATTATACATATAGATATATATATGCGCTTATTATTTTCTTTTATATATATATATATATGATCATCACTCATATATCACTCACACATACGTATGTAGAGCTAAGCTAATTGGATTTGCTCACCCAAAAGGAAATTAATCAAGGGTCTGTCCCCCAGTCATCATGCAATCTAATTAAGATAACCGATCCACTACAATACATTTGGCCTATAGTGACAGATAAAAATATTATAAAAAATAATTAAAACGTCAAAAAAGATTTTTAGTGATAGAAATCGTCATCGCAACCGTCATAATAAGTGCGTCACAAATAAATATTTGTGACTGACGGTTGGTGCCTTTTTGTTCAATATAACGTTCAAACATTAAAACCGTTAATGATGATTTAAATGTGTCACCAAAAGTCATGTTCGAACGTACAAAATGACGTTCGAACGTAAACCCATATGGCTGACACTCGAACGACATACTATTTCGTTCATTTTTCAGATGTTTGACCGGTCATATTGTCATTTAAACATTGGTCACATCCTAACGTAATTCTGACGTTCGGACGTTTCTTTTACAACGTTCAAATGTTACGTTTGAGTAAATTTGAACGGTAATTTGATGAACATTCGAACGTTGTATGGTACATTTGAACGCAGTTGGAATAAAAGTTTGAATGTTTAATGTTTACATTCGAATGTACTAGTTACAAATGATAAATTTTAATAAAATTAAAAGGCATACAAATTGTATCATATTATATAATCAATCTAACAATGTACAATGTCTTTTAGCATATCAAAATTAGATACTAAAAATTACAAATAATAAAAAAAAAGGATAAAATTTATCTTTTTTTTTTTCGTCCACCGTAATCTTGTTGCAGTGACATAACACGCTTCATCTAGGCCGCCAGCTTTCTCTGCACTTTTTCTTGGACAGCAATGCATATTCTTTCCTCTTGCTCTCTCTGTTGCTCCTGCACACGTGTCTCTAGATCAAAATGTTGCTCCAAGAAAAGCTTCAACTCCTCTGTCTCAACCTCCTAATCTCATTTTCTCATCATGCTCAATCTAAATTTTTGGTCAGATTATTAATCTTCAAAGTCGAGGAGCTCGTAGAGGATAAACCAACTGAATACTTGAGTAAACATCCAAATTCTCTAACCATGCTATACTTGGCCCCGAACACTTTTGTGAATATGTCTATATCACCAGAAGAGGATTCCTTAGAAGCTGAATACATCTCCAACAATTTGCCTTACAATTAGAAAGACAATAGATATTAAGTAACAAAATTAATTAAAATACAAACAAAATTAAATGATTCAAATATTGCTTAATTTATTTAACAAAACTAATATCGCTTACATAATTTTTTGCAACGACAAGATCCATCAATTCACTACATTCATTAGTGTGAGCAACAATATACACATGACTGAGAGAAAAATTTTCAGGATCATCACGTTCCTAACAAAGACAATTAGTAATAGAAAATTTAATTTTAGTAATTAAATAAATATATATCAGAAAAATAAATGAATTTCTATAAGTTATTAATTACCATCTTATCAACAAGATGGTAGAACAACCTTAAACTGGCACGATGGTGGATAGTGAGAGTGCATCTATTATATGTATTCGTTGAATTGAAACTGTACAAAATTAATTAATAACGTTATTACTAATTTATAACATATACAAATGTAAATAACTATCTAATTTAGAATATCTGATAATCAAGACTTGCAAAAAAATCACAACATTTTATCCAATCATCTACTTCATCTTTAGGAAATGGAACTTCGCAGCCTCTTCCAATGTCTAAAACTTCTTGAAATACTCATGACATCAGTCCTTGTGACGTTGAAATAATATAATCATCAGTCCATCACAGTTCTCCAACCTTCGATACGAGTAAAATTAAGGTCGAACTTATCCTAAGTAGTGAATTAAGTAAGTAATACGATATATTTGTTGAGGAGGAAAAAATATAATTGTAAATTTATCTCACCAAAACATGGCTCCGAATATGATCCTTAACTTCATTAGGAACATCTCGTCATGATCGCACATAAAATGAAGTATAACCTTGAACTACTGTACTAATATCAAAGGAAAATGTTGTCATACTATCATCCACTCCTCTAGAGAAATTTTCAAGAATTGTAACCTTAATTTTTTCTTGACGTTTACTTTTTTCTAAAGAGATATTATGAATAAAGTCACGACTGCGTCGAGAGAACGATGCATCAATTAACATATATAATAACATGGTATTACTTATATATGCTATTGAGTATTAAAATATAATTAATTAATTACCAACGACATTTCATTACTATTAGGTGTTGATTGGCTATCCATCTCATGCATGTTGATCTCTTCAGGAGCGCATTTCTCAATTGGGGAATCTGAAACTAGTTTAGGACTTGAAAGACGTGGCACATTTCTTCATTATATTTTTGGCAGCATCCTTGGAAATGAATAAATAAATAAATAAATAAAAGTAATTAGAACGCTATTTTTAATAATATAATATTGACAATTTAACTTATATGATTTTGTACTCTTATTCTTCTTCTTCATATGAATTTTTCATGCTTATTTCAGAATTTCTCTCAATAAAATCTTCATCATCATCTTGTATGCCTTCTTCTTCTTTTGCTGCTTTGTTCTTCAGAAGACACTTCTTCTTCTTCTTCACTCACTTCAATTAGATGAGCGTCTAGTTAGGATTGATCGAGGCGAACATGTGCCACATCATTTCTAGATAAGGGAAGTATCTTGAGTGCACTGAGGTTAACAAACAAGTTAATACATTGATCTTCATCTTCCTGGTAAGAATCTACAATCGAAGGGTCAACTTCATCTCCGTTCGACTCATGATCCGCACTTATTCCTGCCTCATATATATTCCTATGATCAAATTTTTACACGACTCGCTAAATTATCTCTCTACTATTTTTATCAACATTTTTTAGTGGATTATTATAGTAATATATTTGAGTAGCTTGAGAAACCAATACAAATGAATCATCTTCATAGCATTTTGATGCAGTATTGACGCTCAGAAAGTGATTATTCGTATGCATTGAAACCCGACCTCCAATTAGATCTCACCAATCGCATCTAAAAACATTTGTTATAGACCCACCCAAGTATTTCAATCCAATTATATCATGTATGATACCATAATAGTCAATATCATCTGTCTCATGACTCCCATCGACCAACACACCATAATGCTATATCTTTTTATTTTGTTCACGGTCTAAGTATGGAATCTCTAACCTCAAACAGTGTATGACGTGTATCGCATCGCTCTGTTTGAGGGATCATGGGCCAATGCATATATTTAAGGGGAAATTGGCTTGAGATCATGAACACATTGTTTCAAGATCTAACAATATAAAACAATAAATATAATTAATATGTTATCAAAAATATTTTAAAATTTTAAAATCAAATATGTTCGAATTTGTATTTCATTCACGTTGTTCAAATCAATTGGGGAACTTTTTTGTGTGTATTACCTCCACATTATCTATGCCTTATGCGCTAAGTTTTTCCAAGTGCTTACTACATATTAATACAAAAAAAAAATATTATAATACGTCTAGTATGTCCAAATCTAGTAATTTCAGGAGAAACTAGATGAGTATCCTACCTTCCTAAGATAGTCGTCAATCTCCTAACAATTATTTAACATGTACCATCGAACTTTTTCCAACTTTCCATCAATAAGATTGTAACCGGTTTGTGCACTCAAAGGTCGTACATTCTAGGAAAACACTAATAGCGCACGAGGAAGCTGAGTAGCAAGATTAACATTTCGCTCTTCATGATTAAATCATGTCTCAACACCACAAAATTATAGTGAGAAAAATGTTAACTATTCATAGTGTATAAATGCCTCTGCTATTGAACCTTCAGCTTTAGCCTTATTCCCAACTGTGCACTTTAGTCGACCCTAATATCTTTCGATTGGATACATCCAACAGAACTGTACCGGTCCACCAAATAATACCTCTTGAGATAAATATTGCTAAGTGGACCACCACATCAAAAAATAAGGATGAAAATATCTACTTGAATTTACATAAGATAGTGGCAATGTCGTCTTCCATCTTCTGCAGCATATCACGATTTACAACTCGAGTGCATAAGTCTCTGAAAAACATACAGAGCTTGATAATGACCACACGTACATTAGATATTAGTTTGCCATGAATTTTTCAATCAGCCGGGTTCACGCACTTGTCAATATTTGAAGCAAAACAATCTGAAAATTTCACGCCTTACAACCATTTGTAAAAATTTATTTTATCATCTTTCATCATCGTAAAACAAATCCAAGAATACATGCTTCTCAAATTTCATAATTAAAAAAATACAAAAATATACATATACAACTATAAAAAAATCAAAAAATACACTATGAGAAATTAGGAAATACACCTAGCAAAAGCAATAAAATTTCTTCCCAATGGTGCTGCCATTTCCAATTTCTACACCACCAATCATTCAAAAAATATACAATGAGTTATTAAGATTATTATATACTAAAAAGCACAAGAGAAATCAATAAAAATGGAAAAATAATAATGTCAAAAATAAGTTATTTTCCTTATTTTTGAAGAGCAAAAATTCAATAAAACGAAATTCTTACTCTCTCTCTCTCTCTCTCTCTCTCTCTCTCTCTTTCTCTCTCTCTCTCACTCATGGGAGAAGTTAGAAATGTGAATTATGGCTTCATCCCGTGCCCTTATTTGAATATGTCTGAATTTTTAAATATGTTCGAACTTTATAACCCTAACGTTCGAACGTTACAACCCTAACGTTCAAACGTACTTAAATTTTCTCGAAACATTCGAACGTGATATTGTGACATTCGAAGGTCGCAAATTAACGTTCAAATGTTTATTAAAATGCTACAAAAATTTCTACATTTTAAATAAATGTTCGAATGTCATCAAATTACGTTCAAACGTTCTAGAAAGTGTGGAAAAATTTTCACACTTTTTTTGAATGTTCGACCGTAATTAGGTGACATTCGAACGTTTTTTTTTTTTACTTTTTTTATGATAAAATCTATATATTGCTATATTTATTAAACCAAAAAATTTTAATAATATTTACTAAAATTATAGTAAATATAAAAATAGAACTATATTGTTATATTTAACTATACCATGATAATATTATATTTTAGTGATGTTTTATATACTATAGTAATACTATAATCAACACTATATAATACTATGGTGTTAAGTATTATAATATTGCATGTTAGGTTACTTAGTATTGTAACACTATAGTCAACATATATAATACTTAATACTATAGTATTATATAATGATAACTAATTGCTATAAAACTAAAGAAAGAAAACTACTATTGCAAAAGAGAAATAAGAAATTCTCTCTAGAACTCTTAAGAACTGAAACTTTCTTTCTCTCTCTATATTTTCTTATGAATTTCATTACAACTGAAACCCCTATTTATAGGCTTTGAAATTATTATGCAAGTTACTATGCAAGTTACTATGCAAGTCACTATGCAGAATTTAAAATAATAGTGGTGGGGTCATTCACATAATTTAGTGTTGGGACAGTGGGCGGCTGATAATTTCGATCGTTCATTACACTCCCCCTTGAATGACCGCCAATAAAAAATCTGCCTCGTTAAATCCTTGCCAAGTAAAAACCCAGTGGGAAAAAAAACCAATGGCGAAGGAAAAAGAGTACAGATTTCTTATGTATCCACAAGTGCTTTAAGATTGCCTCATTAAAACTTTGCAGAGGAAAACCCAGTGGGACAAAACCTCAGCGAAGGAAAAAGAGTACAATCAGCACATTTACTCCCCCTGAAAAGTGCATGACAAAAGATCTTTGAGTCTTCGCATTCCAATGTTATGCACAATCTATTTGAATGTGGAAGTTGGTAACGCCTTTGTGAATAAATCTGCCAGATTATCACTAGATCGTATCTGCTTGACATCAATTTCACATTTCTCTTGAAGTTCATGAGTATAAAAAAATTTAGGTGAAATATGTTTGGTTCTGTCACCTTTGATATATCCTCCTCTAATTTGAGTGATACAAGCAGTATTATCTTCATATAAGATTGTTGGGCTATTATTGATCATAGGTAGTCCACACTTTTTCTGGATATGTTGAATAATTGATCTCAAGCAAATATATTCTCGACTTGCTTCATGAATAGCAATGATCTCTGAGTGATTTGAAGAAGTAGCAGATAGTGTCTGCTTAACAGATCTCCATGATATGGCAGTATCTCCATAAGTAAATAAATATCCAGTTTGAGATCTACCTCTGTGTGGATCTGAAAGATAACCTACATCTGCATACCCAATCAATTCTGGACTTGAACCACGTTGATAAAATAATCCCATATCAACCGTACCATGAAGGTAACAAAGGACATGTTTAATGCCATTCCAATGCCTTCGAGTTGGTGCAGAACTATATCTTGCAAGCAGATTAACTGAGAATATAATATCTGGTCGAGTGCAATTTGCAAGATACATCAAAACTCCAATTGCACTGAGATATGGTACTTCAGGACCAAGAATTTATTCATCGTCATCACAAGGACGGAATGGATCTTTCTTCACATCAAGTGTTCGAACAATCATTGGAGTACTCAGGGGATGAGATTTGTCCATATAAAAATGCTTTAGGACTTTCTCAGTATACATGGACTGATGAATAAAAATTTCATTTGGCAAGTACTCAAACTGCAGGCCGAGACAAAGTTTTGTTTTACCAAGATCTTCATTTCAAATTCATTCTTTAAATATATAGCGGTTTTTGAGATCTCTTCAAGAGTTCCCACAATATTTAAATCATCAACATAAACCGCAATAATGACAAATTTGGAATCTGATTTCTTAATAAAAACACATGGGCATATAGGATTATTCTCAAATCCTTCTTTCAATAGATATTCGCTTAAGCCATTATACCACATGCGTCCGGATTGCTTCAACCCATATAAAGATCTTTGTAGTCTGATTGAGTACATATTTCTAGATGTACTTGTAGATGCTTCAGGCATCTTATATCCTTCAGGGATTTTCATATATATATATATATGTCATGGTCTAAGGATCCATATAAATATGCAGTGACCACATCCATCAACCGCATTTCTAATCCTTTTGTAACAACCAGACTAATCAAAAATCTAAATGTGATTGCATCCATAACGGGAGAGTATGTTTCTTCATAATCAATCCCGGATTTCTGCAGGAAATCTTGTGCAACAACCCGTGCTTTGTATCGCACAATTTCATTTTTCTCATTACGTTTTCGTACAAATACCCACTTATATCCAACAGGCATCACACCCTTTGGTGTTTGGACAACAGGTCCAAATACTTCTCGTTTTGCTAGCGAATTTAATTCAGCTTCAATAGCTGTTTTCCATTTTGGCCAATCATTTCTACGTCGACATTCTTTGACCCTTTTTTGCTCACTTTCTTCATTACTTCTGGTAATGTCAAAGGCCATTTTATATGAAAATATGTTGTCGACAACAGTTTTATTTCTATCCAGAATTTATCCAGTTTTCATGAAATGTATTGAGATCTCATTATTTTCAGGTACCTGTTCCTCTTCAGGAGAAAAAATTTCATGACACACCTCTTCAGGAGGTCCCTTTTTAGGAGATTTATACTCTTCAAGAGTTTCCTCTTCAGGAGGTTCTGGAATAGAAGATTTAAACTCTTTAGGAACACCAATTATATTTGTAGCTTGTATTGTGGGTACGTGTTCTTCAGGAACACCAAATTCATTTTGTATTCTTTTCCGTCTGGGAATTTTGTCTTTTGCACCAATAGGTCTTCCACGCTTCAGGCGTATTTTAGATTCACCTATTACTGCTTTGACAATTTGTATTTCAGGGACTTCAATCCTTGCTGGAGTATTAACAGCAGGAATATAAGATTTTACTACACCTTTAGTGTCAGTAAATACATCCGGTAACTGATTTGCAATATTTTGCAAATGAATAATCTTTTGAACTTCCCGTTTACATTCATTTGTAGGAGAATCAAAATGAGATAGGGTCTTATTATCCCAAGTAATATCTTGTCATGCTTCAGGCACCGACTTTTCTTTACCCATTAACGGAAAATTTGATTCGTCAAAATGACAATTCTCAAAGCGTGCTTTAAACATATCCCCTATAAGGGGTTCAAAGTATCTAATAATGGATGGAGAATCAAAACCAACATATATCCCAAGTCTACGTTGAGGGACCATTTTTGTACGTTGTGGAGGTGCAATTGGAACATATACAGCACATCCAAAAGTACGAAGGTGAGAAATATTTGGTTGTTGACCAAATGCAAGCTGTAATGGAGAATATTTATGATATGCAGATGGTCTAATACGAATTAGAGATGCTGCATGAAGTATAGCATGTCCCCAAACAGAAATAGGTAGTCTTGATTTCATAAGTAAAGGTCTAGCGATTAGTTGAAGCCTTTTGATCAAAGACTCAGCTTAACCGTTTTGTGTGTGTGTATGGGCAACAGGATGTTCAACATCTATTCCTATTGACATGCAATAATCATCAAAAATTTGAGATGAAAATTCACCTACATTATCCAATCGAATAGTCTTAATCGGATACTCAGGAAATTGTGCTCGTAGTTTAATTATCTGAGCAAAAAGTCTAACAAATGTAACATTTCTAGTGGAAAGAAGACAAACATGTGACCATCGACTAGATGCATCAATTAGAACCATAAAATATCTAAATGGTCCACTTGATGGATGAATAGGCCCACATATCTCCGTGAATCCTTTGTAAAAAGGATGGAGATTCAACAATGACTTTTGAGGGAGATGGTCTGATAATTAACTTACCTTGAGAACATGCAGAGCACGGAGATTCATTGGGTAGAAATATCTTTTGATTCTTTAAGGGATGTCCATGCGAATTTTTAATAATTCGTCTCATCATTATAGAACCCGGATGTCCAAGGCGATCATGCCAAGTCATAAATACTTTAGGGTCAATGCACTTCTGGTGCATTACCACATATGATTCAATTGTTCTCATTTTTGTATAATACAATCCAGAACATAGAGCAGGCAGTTTTTCTAATACGAGCTTCTGGCCCGATATTGTTTTAGTAATAAGAAGATACTCTTTACTGCCTTCATTGGTCATTTTAATATGGTAATCATTACGACGTATATCTTTGAAACTCAATAAATTTCTTCTGGATTGTGAAGAGAATAGAGCATCATCAATACAAAATTTGGTGCCATTAGGCAACACAATATAAGCTCTTCCGGAGCCCTCAATTAAATCCGATGAACCTGATATGGTATCGACATAGGCTTTACTTAGTGTTAGATTTTGAAAATATTTCTTTTCTTTGAGAATTGTGTGAGTTGTAACACTGTCAGCCAAACATATATCTTTATCATTCAACTCAGAGATAAAAAGCTCATCAATGTGATCCATGATTCTACAAAATATACAAAAACTTTTATTACTGATAGAAAGAAAATACATTAATTGAGTGAAACACTTCTATCTCCAATTAAGTGTTCAATACTACCTTCATGATGATTAAAGAAATCAGATACATCAAGATGAGTAACGTCTACATCTACTGAATCTGATAAATTATCTGATGGTTCTACTAAATTTATTTCATGCACTTTATTCTTTCTTTTAATAGAAACTTGATATAAATCAGCTAAGTGTCTGGCCGTACAATAGGTACGTAACTACTGTTTAGTCATATTACATTTATGACAAACATTTTCATCTTTTTAGAATTATTCTGAGGGCTTTTACCCTTCTCTGAGTTGGATCACTTATGATGATACGATATATTTTTTATCATCTTTAGTGTTGTCACTTTTGGGACCAACACTTCTATAATTTTTCTATCACGTCTACGCCCTTAATTCCTTTGAAAGGATGCACCGTTCACTTCTAGGAATTGTGTAAATTCGATATTATTAATAGGACGTAACTGGTGTAACAAAAACTCATATTTAGCTCAATCACTGGAAGACAAAACAAAAGTTCAGAATATTTGTTGAACCTTCACTCTCGATATTGCTACTGCAGGAGCACATTCGAGGTATGAAAAATAATGTCTTCTTTTATATATCATCATCAGTGACATTTTCACTGTATAATTTTAATATTGAGCTGATTTTAAAAAGTGCAGAATATTCAATACCACTCTTAAAATCTTGCAACTTCAGGTGCAATAAATCATAATGATCTTTTGAGAGGATTACATCTTCTGGTGCTTATATCACTCTCTTAATTCATTTCACACAGTAAGATGATTTTTCATCATGAGATACACAGCACGGTCCTTCAGGGACACATGGTTTTCTTCTATGATTGTATCTTTCAAGTTCATCATCATATCCAAATAGATCTCATCAAGGATCTTGGATAAATAACATTTTTCAGAAATGTCAATAGTAATAAATCTCAATATTTGACATTATATTACAAAAATAAATCTGTGAATTTAAGAAATATATTCACATTATCATGAGAATAAAAATAAAATTTTATCAAGTAATATTTAGCAATATTACCTTTAATATTTATCTCAATGACTGTAAATAATATATTGAAAAACTTACTTGAAGTAGAAGACCACTAGTTTCAGTATCGGTAGAATCTCGTGCTGATAACGTGTTATAAAACTAAAGAAAGAAAACTACTATTGTAAAAGAGAAATAAGAAATTCTCTCTAGAACTCTTAAGAACTGAAACTTTCTTTCTCTCTCTATATTTTCTTATGAATTTCATTACAACTGAAGCCCCTATTTATAGGTTTTGAAATTACTATGCAAGTTACTATACAAGTCACTATGCAAGTCACTATGCGAAATTTAAAATAATAGTGGTGGGGTCATTCAAATAATTTAGTGTTGGGACAGGGGGCGACTGATAATTTCGTTCGTTCATTACACTAATCATATTTTAAACATTACTTTATATATTTTATCTACTACAGTAATACTATATAACACTTAGTGCTATAGTATTATAACATGTTAACTATTGTAATACTATATAATATATTATATAATAATTAATATTATAGTACTATATAGTGTTGGCACGACATATTTAATGATGTTTTAGACTATATAATATAATATATTTAACTGTGTTATAAAATATTATAACGTAATTTCAATTTTAATTTCAATTTAAAAATACAAAACTACATTTGAATGTGTCATTGGAAAGTTTTTCTTCAATGTTAAAACGTTCATTTGTAACGTTCGAATGTCGTCTATGCTTGGATAACAAAATACTTAACTCTACGTTCGAACGTCAACAAGATGACATTCGAACGCTTGGTTCTTACGTGCGAACATTTCAAACGATTTATACGTAACATCCGAACGTTCTTTAATGAACGTTCAAACGTTACGTCTATATATTCAGTGGTCTTGACGGCAAAACTCCATTTCTCGAAAAACAACTGTTTTCTCTCAAATTCTCTTCACCACGAGCAATGTCGTAACCGTCTCTAAAGCCACTGCAACCGTCACCAAAAAGTAGGAAATTCTAATTCCACTATTTTGATGTATTTTTTATTGAAAAATATTAGGATTTTTAAGTTTTAAAAAAGTGTTCTGACCGGAATTTCATGTTGATTTTTCCACTATTATGGGTCTTCATTGGCCAAAAGACTACTGTAAAAAGATTTCTTAAAGTGTGTATTTCATTTTTACAGTGACTTTAGACCCTGAAACTCCATAAAATGGAGTTTTGGGAATTGCTAGTCCGACTCAGTCATTCCCGTGTTTTACATTAGAACGTTTCCACGGACTATTCGCACGTAAATATTTGAAATCTGGAAGATAAAAGGTCACGTTCAAACATAACTTGTGTACGTTCGAATGTGACTTGTCCAACGTTAGAAGTCAGATAGTCACGTTCCCAGTACGAAATGTACGTTGGAACGTGATTTTAGCAATGTTGGAAGTCCAACAATTACGTTCTAACATACATTTCATACGTTAGAACGTTACTTCAGCAACGTTGAAATACGAACAAGTCACATTCGAACGTACTATATGTACGTTTGAACGTGACTGTTTGCAATGTTGGCAACCCGATACATCGCAAACGGTCACGTTGAATGTATCCGAGATACGTTGGAAAGTGACTGTTTGCAACGTTGGGAACTAAAGTCACGTTCAAACATATTCACGAATCCCTTTTAAAAAATTACATTTTTTGCTTTACAAATATTGTTCCTTAATTTATTTTTTATTTCCTCTAATATTTATCTCATTTGTGTTGATATATATTGCTCAACAATTAAAAACTACAAGAAAGAGAGATTAGGAAGGAGCCTCATAAGAGGCTCACCGTATCAAGACCCGCACGGTTACACCTGGCGGGAGGTTATGATAAATGTGTTTAACTCACTCTTTTGACAGCAAAGGAGCCTGAGGTCAATATTCGTGGATAGGGACTGGATCTCGATATGCTCACTGAGGGGTACCATTTTCCCCAACATGATCCACGAGTTCTATGCGACGATGTCGACGTTGTCGCATGACATGGACTCCCACGTCATCAAGATTTGAGGGGTGTAGATCAAGGTCTCGGCAGATGTCATGGCCGACTTGCTACAGATCTCACGTTAGCGACCTCAACCGATAGTTGCTGACCTTGTGGAGGACGTAGTTGCTGCATAGGCTCTGCCGCCAGGTGCTAACGCTGGCTTGGCGGAGTCTCAGACTAGCCTAGTTCACTCTACAAGCAGTCATCACGTCAACCTTAACTCAAGCGACAATGCTGGATCCGAGTAAGAGGATCCTCAGAGGGATGAGGATTTCTACATCTCATTGGCAGAGACCGGGAGGTGCACGAGATTTTAGACACTTTACACTAAAGTGTGCTTGAGGATTTCTTTCGGTTGTTGCATCTTATCGTAACAACAAACGTCGATCCCCTAGCACATACTGTAACATTCAGTTGAGCATGCGCCCAATATCTAATTAGATTGGCACGTGAGGACCCGATCGACCTGCCATGAGTGATCTTCGAGAGGATCCGCTACGGGACGTGCACTTTCTTAGCGGACAACCTCCCCTACGGAGTCATCATTATCCAACTACTCCTGGCACATGGAGTGCCACCTCGGGTCTCAGAGGTAGTGCGGCAGCAGATCGGCCTTATTGACATCAGTACATATAACCAAAGTTGGGGGTAGAGGAGGCATCTACCTCCTCTTGTAACAAATCTGGTTCCACCTCCCTAGAATCAAACCGGCCATGTTGATCCCGCAAACATTGGCGATAACAGTCAACAACTTCAAATGAGATAGGCTGCAGGTGGGGACATGCAACCTAATTGGGTGGGCTCTATGTTAGGAGAGTTGCAGGTACATATTGACCGACAGCTCATTGCACAAATTGCCGCGACCACTGCGCATGTGGATCAGGATATAGAACAGCTATCCACTGATGTAAAGACCTTGCATCTTAAGGTCGAGACGTTGGCTGATGAGTTCACGTCATTAAAAAACAACCTCTAGTCCAATGATTTGATTTTTTTAAGCTTTTTTACATTTTATATTTAATTTATGTACTAGATCAACTGCTCATGTAATATATGTGTATATATATATATTATATTCAAAATTTTTTTAATATTTGCTTGTCTAGATTTAATTTTAAATTATTGTACTTCATATCTTTCACAAATTAAATTATTTTATAATTTAATGGAGTAAAAAATTTGTATAATATTAACAGGCACGACTAGAGTAGAATCTTATTTTAATTTCTTTATATATTTTTTTATTCATTTAAAATTTTTTAAAAATAAATAAATATTAATACACCAATAATCAAATCCTACAATATTAAGTAAAGAAATTTTTTTTAAATATATTAAAATACAAAAGGTGTCAAAGTATTTTTTTTTAAATTTAACCTAAACGTTCGAACGATTTTTCATATAGTTCAAATGTTGGCACTAAAGACATGCACATTCGAATATTAGTAATCTTATCGTTTGAATGTGCACTTAATATTTGAATGAAAAATCATATTTATTTGAACGTAAAAGATTTTATCAGTTGTTTTTAATGATAGTTTTAGAAACCATTATAAAGAGAGGAAAGCTAGGGTTCGGTCTGACCGAACCCCCACTGTTGCAACTCCCTCCATTTTCGGCGGCAGTAGGCCATACCGCCAACCCCATCAAGATCGAAGGGAGCCGGCGACCTCATCCCTGTGACGGCAAGTCCCGACGATCTTTGGTGTGCCCTCGATAGCTTTAAACTCATTTCGGACCCGTACACTTCCTTCGGTCCCGATGAAGTGAGTGGTGTCGCCTATCGCCACCGGCGGCGTTTAGGGCTGAGTCAGGCCGAATTTTCTTTAAAAATTTATCTTCATTTTATTTTTTTATTTTATTTTTTATTATGTTTTCTATTTTCTATTTTTTTCATTTATTATTTTATTGTGTTTTTTTAATTTTATTTTATTTTTAATAGTTTTTATTATATTTTTTAATAGTTTTTATTATATTTTTATATCAATTATAGAAGTTTAGAAAGTAGAAGGAGCCGAGAGATTAGATTGCAAAAAACATTGGAGTATAATCCCACTGCACCTCAACATCTCCCTTATAAAAAAAAAAAAAAAACTTTTAATAATGATTTAAAAACCGTTATAAATTTTAAATTATCGCTAAAATTCAAATGCATTATAATGCCATTAATTAATGTGAGAGAGGATCGATGGACGTACACGTACGACGGCTTTAAATAGACACATTCGACTTTAATTTTCTTCCTCCAATGAGACATGAGTGCTAGACACCCAAACATCATAATTGCGAATGAATTTTAAGAAACTTTTCGAAAAATACAGTAAATTAAAGAAAGTTTCAACTACATAGTAAAGTTCGATTCCTTGTTATATACCTTTAAGGGGAACTGGAAGGACGAAAGACCGACAAAAGACTAGCTAGCACAAATTCTCCGCTTTTGACACGTACCCAACATATCTTTCATGACCACAGTAGATCTTTTCGCTTCCGAGCACTGCATGGCCACTTTTTTTTTTAATAACAGATATATACTTTCATTGAACTTAAGTAAAAGTGATAGAATACACATTATCAGGATTTACCTCCAGACGAATATCATTTTTTGGTATGTGGAAAGCATATTTTGCTGAACTATGAGCTAACACATTACCACTTCTTTTTACGAAGGTAACTTTGCAATTCTGTAAATTTGACATGTTATTTTTTGTTTCACTCAGGATTCAGGATCATTCCCACTCTGTTCGATCTGAGCAAAAGTTGATTTAATCCTTTTACCACTTGCTTGGAATCACCTTCAAGGATAATTTGATTTACAAATTATAATGAACAAGCTAGCTAGGGAATTATACCTAGAATCCCTCCTTTGGAATGTTCTTTGTATTTCTCATGTCCTGATGCCTCACTCAAGCATGTACATGATCATGACGGCCTCATCGTGTCAATGAGATCTTACCCCAAACATCAGCTAATTAAAGCAATTAAGATGCCCATCTGATGATTTATTCGCTTACCCACTTTGCTCAGCAAGAGATGCTTCATGATTATATTAGCTTATATTAGAACTTTACTTAGGCGCTATTTATATTATATGCAAGTGAAACTATAAATTAGATCGAGTATAATTTATTTACGTAGCTAGCTAGGTAGAGCAGTCCAATTTTTACTCTGATTATTGTAAAAAACCTAAGGGCATATCAATTAGTTGACCTTTTATTTTAATTTATATTATTTCATATATATTACCTGCATTAATAGTTACATTTGGACTTGAACGAATATCATGTCACGTCTTTGGTCTTTTCTTAATCTTCTTGGACAGAATATTTCTTCTTTTTCTTTTTTGAATGATACTACTTAATAACCAAAGTGCGTGTGAAGAAAAATGTTTAGTAGTATCACTACGACCATATTATTCTTGACCAGACGTTTATTTTTTTTTAAAGGAAAAATCATTTCCATCGATAAACTCATAAAGATTCAGATATTACAATAAACTGGATGCACATAGGGCAATCCTCCAAATCATAAACATCTTTTTCAAGTTGGACAACATTCTAAGCTAGTTGATGAAGTGCAGAATTAGCTTCCCTGTATGAGTGTGCACGGCTTCCCACTCGTTGAAACCAGCCAAACCAAGCTTAGCATCTTCGATCAAAAGTCCCCCAAGGCTCCAGTTGGGGGATTTTGAACAAATTTGGTCGATTACTGCTTTAGAATCTCCTTCAAAGTAGACTTGAGGTAGCCTTATCTCTCTACAAAAAATGACCGCCATAAGGAATCCATGGGCCTTTTCATCAAAAACACTGTTAAAGAGGTCTAGCCGCTCTAAAGGTTCCAGTTACTTGTCCTTGTGGATCTCGGATTACAACCCTAACTCCAATCATGTTCAACTCTTGTATGCAACATCCTAATTGGCTTTGAAGAAGCCATTAGGTGGCCTAGTCCACCCTTTCTTCCTCTGAATCTTAAGATGGTTAGTTGAGTTGGTTACCAAGTGCACTTCTCTGTAGGCCAGCAAGGAATTTTGTGACCTTTGGATCACCACAGCTGGATGTGTGAATCCTTTATCATGCAAAGCATCATTTCTTCTTGTCCAAATATTCTTTAGGATAATTGTTGTGCCTTCAATTTCCTCTTTATCGAGTGAGCTAGATAGCTTAGCCCATATGTGGACAAAATCATCAGACTGCATTGATATTTTTTGGATTTTAATATAGCCCATACTCCATACATCATTTGCTACGCCACACCCCCACAGGACATGGCCAGTGGTCTCAATAGCCGAGTGGCACATGGGACAAAGAGCATCGTCCACCACCTTCTGTTTCTAAAGATTGGCCATTATAGGTAGTGCATTGCAACAAGCTCTCCAAATGAAACTTTTAACAGTCAGCATTACACTCAGTTTCCATATGCTTTTCCACGCTACCTTGTCTTTTTGTTTCCTGGATGATTAACCTCTGACCTCAGCCTTATTAGAGTTCTGGTGATAATACCCACTTTTGACTGTGTAGATCCCATTAGCACTTGGAAACCAAACCAGTTTATCAGGCCAATTCCCCAAGCTTATAGGAATTTTGTGATTGCCTCCATTTCAGCTTCTTGAAATAGCTCTTTAGAAAATCTTTATTCTAGCTCCTGAGTTGTGGCTTGATCAGATCACTTACTTTGTCACAATAGCAATCCCATTCTCTGGAAGATGATACTTTATAATTAGAGAGGGAGGGTACCCACCTATCGGACCAAATGCTGATGTGCTGGACATCCCTTACTCTCCAGAATAGTCCTGACTTAAGTATTGTCAGCCCTGAACAAATACTCCTTCATGCATATGAAGGTCCCGAACCAAGTTTGGCCTTCAAAAAATCACTAGTCTTAAAATATTTCTGCTTGAGTACCTTGAAGACAAGAGATGATGGGTCCTGTAGCATTCTCCAACTCTGTTTGGCCAAAAGAACTATATTAAATTGTTTAAAGTCCCTAAAACCCAGCCCTCATTCGTCCTTAGATGAACTGAGCAGGTCCTAAGGAATCTACTGAATTTTTCATGCCTCTTCGTTATATCCCCATCAAAATTTCTTCAGGAGGAGGTTGAGCTTGTGTGTTATTAAGTCTAGTAAGAGGAAGATTGCCATTGAATATACAAGAATGGCTTGGAGCACTGACTTGAGGAGGGTCTCTCTGCCTACTGCCGATAAGAATTTTGTTTTCCAGTAGGTGATCTTAGCCCATGTCCTATCCAATAACGATTGAAAAGTTTGCATTTTTTCTTTCCCAACGATGGTTGGAAGTCCCAAGTATTTCTCAAAAGAGCATGTGGATTTGATACTTGCAATCTAAATAATCTGATCCTAGACTCCCTGGTTGGTGTTCTTACTGAAAAAAAGAAAATTGCTGATTTCTCTTTGTTTAGGACCTGACCCGATGCATGTCCAAAGCATTCCAGAATCTCTAGCACCTGGGTCAATTCTTTAGTCGACGCTTGGCAAAATAATAGGCTATCATCTATAAAAATATATATGACTAACTCGAGTGGGAATTCTGCCTATAGGAACACTTGTAATCCCACCCTTCTCCTCAACTCTATGTAACAAAACTGAAAGAGCCTCCACACACATACTAAAAATATGTGGGAATATGGGATCCCCTTGCCGGATTCCCCTAGAAGGTAGAAAACCTCCTGTGGTGTCCCATTAACAATGATAGAATAGGATATCGAGTTAATGCATTTTTGTATAAGATCACACCAATGTTTAGGAAACCCCATTTTGATCATCACAGCCTCAACAAACTTCCATTCAACTCTATCGTAGGCCTTATTCATGTCTAACTTAAGAGCCATGGAATCTTTGTTCCCTTTCATTCTAGTTGTCATGGAATGTAAAAGCTCAATGGGTTCATTTGGAAGACTGTCGTTTTTACTACCTCAACACTAAACTTGATCATAAGGCCCTCACTCATCTCAGCCGTAATTTTAGTACTCATAGACAACAAATAATTATCAATATTATCAGGTAGAGAATAGGAAAACAGGGATGAAAATGAACTTGTGAAGCATCTTCCAATTTCTGGTTGTTCTCTCAGATTCAGCCTCTAGGATCAGAGATGGATGTGATACTATTGTTCTTCCTCCTTTGGTTCGACTGCATATGAAAATAGTGTGTTTCAATCCTCGTCTTTCAACCAATGTTGCTTTACTCTCTGTCTCCATGTCAGCTCATCTTCTGCCATTGAAAGTTCTACTTTTTTGTTGTAGGACATCCATATGTTCGATATGGTTGCCATTCCCCTGATCTTGTAACCTACTAATGCTTTTCAAGTCTTGGATAGTTTGCTTTTGTTCCTCCTGTTTTATTCTTTTTGTCCACGAAGTAAGGTCTTTTTGCAAGTTTTGATCGCATCATCTCAGCATGATTTCTTCCCACGGAACCTTTTTTCCAAGCTTTTTGGATTACTTCACTGGACGCATTTCTAAGTTCCCATGCAGCTTCGTAACGGAAAACTAGCTTTCTTTGACATTCTCCTTGGGCTTGTTGTTGCAATGTTATATGTAATGCGAATGGTCTGACTTAACCACTGGCATGACATGACACACAGCTGCCTTAAATTTCTCCAGCCACTCTCTGTTTTCCAAAGCTCGATCAATTTTCTCTTTTGTGAACCCCTGCCCCCTTCTGTTATTCACCCAATTAAACTTTTGGCCTTTGTAAGACAAATCTCGGATCCCACAATCTTCCAGAGCTTTGCCAAATAACTCTATTTGATGGTATGGATCCTTGAATTTCCAAACGTTAGTACGTACTTTTCATTTTTGGCTCATTTTGTACGTGTATATATATATATATATGTATAACTTGCATGTTAAATTAAGTAACGTATTTTTTATTTTATTATCTACTATTTCTCGATTCGTGTTTGTCATTCTTAATAAGCTATGTTAATCTTCTTTGTATCATTTCAAATTTATAGGATATTCTCAAAGGAACACTTTTATTAAATCTACCAAATTTATAATGATGCACTTAATTTGCTAATCATCATTAATTAACATGATATATATATATTGAGTTAAACATACGAATATATATACCATATATATGCAGATTGGGACGCAACATTTTCTCTTTCTTGCTTTTAATTCCCTTAATCGATCAGTTTAGTTTGTTTATTAATGGCAGATAGCTATTGCATGCATAACGCACGAGGTGATCCTCTTGATGAGTATTATTTTGGGTACTTTTTAATCACTAAGGTCATTCCCTATTGCTCAATGCTTCTAATTGACTTATATCTTCGATTCACCGACAAAAGCAGCTTTCCCTACAAGTTAAGTTCTATGGGAGCTTTCCAGAATGAATTCCTTTGAAAACTAAAAGGGAGTTTGTCTAAGACATAATTTTAAACACATGCATGCCAACTAATCAGTATTACTAGCTAGGTCATGGTGACAAGACAATATGACTGATGGCATTTATTCTCCAAATGTTAATTCCCCAACTTCGAAACGCTTTATATATATGTGTATCTGAAAAATAAAAATTTTATAGAACATTTCTCCCCTCTTGTTTGAGTGTTTACGCCTATTTAATTTTCATAGATAAGATGAGTTTCTCAAATGATTGATGATATTTATTCTTTAAAAATTAAAAGTTAAATAAAATATTATTAGACTATATATTTTTTAATGTTATTTTTGTTTTGGGATTAAAAAAATTTTAGTTTATTTATTTTATTTTATATGAAAATTTAAAAAACTTGTAATGATAAAATGAGATAAGATAAAAAATTTTGTACAAATGAACAAAGTCTTAATTATGAGGAAATGCAAAAGAGCATTCTTGAGTATTTTTTTTTATTAAGAAGTTTTTATATATTGGAGGAGTGAATGGACATACACAAATCAGGAAATTTTACCAAATATTCTTTTCGCTTCTTTCCAAATCTAATTAAAAGTGGATTTTCTCCTAGCCCCAAGGTCCATCAAGTTTCCTCTAGGAAGTAGGGGCTCCACCCATTATCCGACCCAAGGTTCGATTTGGCCCATAAAGCAACTCGCATGTAGAGGAAGCAAGTAATGATGGTGGACAGGATAAGGAAGCCTAACGCTTCTTAATAAGAACCCATCCATGATGACTCGCACAAGATAACACATAGAGCGAGGAGAGCCATTGATCTAATGACAAAAGAACATTAACGGATGACCAAAGAAGTTTGCGGAGGAAAACAAATGGAAAAGCACATTGCATTTATGGCGCCACATCATGAACTACATGTCACATTAATAACGCCACCGCGGATGCCACTCAACATTAAAGGTTCCTGATAAAGGAATGGTGAAAAAGACAAGGATCCCACAAGGATAGGCTCTATGTATAAAGTGTAGCCTCCCAAATACGAGGACCCTCTCCAGACTTTCTTGACCCACAAGCTTTCAAGAATATTTACTAAGTTTAGCATCGAAGACTCTTCAACCATCAAGGACGCTCTCTCCCAACCTTATTATTCATTGCTTTTGCAAATCCAATCTTGAAGCCTCGAGTTGCTAGAAATTAGCCCATAGGCGCACAAAACACGACATTAACACGTGCTTTTATTTCTTTCAAAATTGAGAAGAATAAAAATTAGGGAATGAATGGAGATTAATAAAACTTTGACCATAATTTATATAAATCCCATTGCCTTTTGTTAAAGCGCTATCATACACTTATCTATTGTAAAAACTCTTTCTCTGATATCATTCTGCCAAATATTTTGATCTTTGTCTCTCGCACTACAAGTAAACATGCCATTTGTGGCGCTAGGTATTCGTCGCAAAAAGTCTCAAAATCACTGTAAAAGTCTATTCTCAGCGGATTTTTAGGGTTCCAAGAGAAAGTTCACATGCTACAATTCTGAAGCTTCATTTCTTCAAATTTGCCACTACTATTTTTTATTTACGGCAAATTAATGGTGCCGCAAACAGCTAAAAAGGCGCTGCAATTGGGGTTCTAGTTTGCTGGGAAATATGCAGGGAAAACCCTTTAGTGGCACTGAGGACCTAGGTATTTATCGCTGCAAAAGCCCTTATTGATTGTTGCAATAAGGATTTTTTGACGAAAAGTATCCTTTTGGAGCAAGTTCAAGTCATTGCAAATGTATGAAAGTAGATGTATAGGAATTTACTTGGTGAAATTTGAAAAGCAATATTCAAGTGATGCATATGAAATCATGTTTGTATGGTACTTTAAAAGGTAGACATAGTGATAGACCCAACTCAATGAAAGTGTGAATCCAACTTACGCAATACTCAACATAACAAATCACTCTTAGCACACACTAGATTGTGAAAGCATAGCATAAAAAACAAGAGTAGCTCTTGGCAAACCAGAAAATTCTAATAGAACCTACTAGTTTGAATAAAAAAATGTAGTCAAATTCAGAGACTCATATGAATTCATCTTAAATTCTTATTGTTGTGAAAGATAAACATGATATCATTCTACTCATGTTAAGTTTGTTAATAGCATTTTGTCTTATGCCTTTTTCCTCTAACTATATCATTTACCTCTGTCTCTTTATTAATTTGTAATGCATATACACATACTATTTTTTTTTAAGTTGAGATAATCCTGGAAACATCTAGCTTGAAATAATCATAGTCATGGTCCACAATATCAGATTGTTTGCAGAGACACATATTTATGTGCATCTTATTTTGCCTGCACATAACATATATTTTAAGTCGACTTTTTTCACAAATCTTATGAACAGAGGCCCTTAACTAAATCTCTATTGAAATAGCAAATAAGGACTAGCATTTAAACAATGTTGAAGGAAAGATTTACATTACAACAGAAAGCTCCAGGAATTACCATTTATAAAATTTAGTGTATGTGTTTTTTTTTTAGCAAAATAAGATAAGTCTTCAAGTACCAAGCATTGAAAGATCGTGTCCATAGTGCACATAACAATAACAATGCCAAACAACCGCCACAACAAGGTATCTATTAGTCTAGCAGAAATTTGAATTACTATACTAAGGAATAATATTTCTTCCCCAAGAACTACTAAAATTAACTCAAATCCTAAATCCCTTGTTGTTCCTTCTTCCTCTGACCCTCTCAAACTTTCTCCCCTTTGATCAGACATAGGACTTGGAGTAGCTATGCGGCACACACCAAGAGCGGGACCAAAGTGTTTTATTGCTTCACATGCATTCTTTGGACCTCTAAGAAGAATTACCATGTTCGGACATTTAGTGTATGCATGTTTACTCATGACTTAACATTATAAATCCAACTTCAAAAACTTATCACTAAAATAGTAGGAACATAACTTTGAACTTATATAGAAAGATTGCATGGCTAGTTTGACACTCATAAGAAAAACAGGTATTTGTAATATTTTAATTGCAATTAGATGGACTATTTACGATGAAAATAATATATTTTTGTCACAAATAATCATTTTAGTTACAATTAAAATGTTACAAATACTTGTTTTTCTTGTAGTAACTCTAAATAATTAAACACAAGAGCATGCAAGAAGGTAGCATAAACCTTTTTTCTACAAATATCTAGTAATATCCTTTCATAGCTAACATGCTAGCTAAGTATGGTTTCTGATTACAGTTTAGATGAGTAAAATGTAATCTAATGCTAGTATAACTAATCCAATCCACATTTTCTACCAACAAAAATATCATTTAAGCAGACAAAATAAAGAGTGCCAAATAGAGTCAATTGATGTAGTTGTGCACGAATTAACCTTTGCAAGAAAACCTTCATCTAGTTCCCTTCTTGTTCCCTTTATATCCCCTAAATACCAAAAGAGGGACTAATAAATTGCACACAGGAAAAATTAATAAGAACTATAACATTCTTAAAAAAAATA
Source organism: Platycarya strobilacea (assembly GCA_036898215.1). NCBI lineage: Eukaryota > Viridiplantae > Streptophyta > Magnoliopsida > Fagales > Juglandaceae > Platycarya > Platycarya strobilacea. Next base: position 17,947,491 of record CM072555.1, on the reverse strand, counting down.
ATCTAAAAGTGACATAGAAAAAATAAACAAAATAATGGAGAGATCGCCCATTGAGATCCCCATGCGTGGTTATAGAGCCACTCATTAATTTTCATTCATTCTCGGTCCGTTTGGAATTGAGAATTTATCTTAACTGATCATTTCATATAATTATTATAATTCTTTTAAAATTTTACACAAAATATAATAAAAAATTAATTTTTTAAAATTTTAAAATAATAATAATTTAAAATTAATTTTTTAATAATATTTTATTTAACTTTCATCTCAATTCATCTTAATTCACTATCCAAGTCATACCTTAATTAAACTTAGTAAAAGTATTCCCTCAACTCATTTCTTCCAAAACATCCAAATAAAATAAATATTGTTTCTCATTAAATTCATTTTCATTTATTATAGTCATTCACTCTATTTAATAATCTTTTATTCTATTATATATCCTTGTTCCAGCTTTGAACTTCGATCGACCTGGACGAGTGCTTGGAGCTTTCTCAGTTACTGTAGAAGACTATCAATTGGAGGAAATTCTCAAATGCATGAATAACATATGTCGCGTTAATTCGTGATCATTATAATTATGGGCTTTTTTCTCTCTCTTTCCAGCTTCTTCGCGTCTAAGAATTATTGCAAGTGCGATATATATTACTTAGAGAATTATTATAAATATAAAGAAATTATATAAAAAAAATTACAAATTTAATAAATTTATAATATTTAATAAATTTAATAAATTTATTTTTTAATAATTTATAATCTAATATATTAATACATTAAATGACATTAATTTATTAATTTAGTAATTTATTTTATATAATTCATTAATTAAAGTATTTTTCTATTAATTATATATATGAATTCCATCCCGAAAAGAAATATATATATATAAGATCAGAAAATTTCATTTGTCGGATACCTTGTTGATTTGACTGCTCAATGCTGGTGCGTGCTGTCACACTGATCACCTCTATAAGATCAAGCATGCTGTGTCGGTCACGTGTGCTAAATTGGCTTCATGCAGCATATATCGATATTCTTCCTGCCATGCAGTTCAACCAGCGCCAATTAGAAATACAAAAAATGTTATTATGATTGGGCATTATGAATGAAAACGATACCTTCTACTATTCTAGTCTGCACTATCAACATTAACCGCTCAGGGACAAAAAAGAGGTACAGAAACTCGAGAACTTGATAACGGAAAGACTTGAAATTTGAACAGTACTCATTCACATTGGTTATTGATCGTTGAATCATCATGAAAATAGCTACGAAGTAGCTAGGGACTTAGGCCTTAATTAGGTTATGAAGGAGATAATAATGCAACAAATGTCAAATCTTATTAGCCAGAAAATATACCATAGAATCAATAGCGGAAATCTTAACAGTAAAAGAACGAAATCTCTTGTAAATTAGAGATCATTTATATATAACTTCTCATGAACGATCTCGTGTTGTAAAGCGCCACTTGGAAATGTCTGATTCATCTTGACATTGAAACTCAGGGCATGAGAAGACTTCCAATTAGGAAAACGTGAAAGATCAGAAAACATGTTACCTATAAGCTAGCTGAGAAGATAATGCCAGATCATATATAATTAATGCGCAATTTCTTGTCCAACGTACTCATGCAATAAAAATAATGGCCATTGGCCTGCACGCGGGTATTTCGTTGAATTTTCACTCTTCGCTCATTTCTGTGTGATATTCTTGTCAATTAAATTCAACTTATATAATTATGATATTGCTTTCATGTCAAGTCGTAATTAGTATTGATCGTTATAATTTGAAAGGTTTTTCTCTCAGGAAAGAAGCAAACGAATTAAACTATAGAGGCCATGGTAGGTATATCATGACTTAAATGTGGTGAGACTACTTTTGGCAAAAATAAGTACGATCAATGATCATATTCCCCCTTAAGTAATTATTATTCTTAGAAAAATAATATTAACAGTAGTAATAAGTGCGCAAATATTATGTAATTTTTTAATAATAAACTATATTCTTTTTAAAATAATTATATGATGATATTAGAAAACTTCACACTATAAAAAATTGTATAATTGTAGTCAGTTAATTCCATTAAAACAATTATTTATTATTAAAATAAATCACAAATAATTTTTTTACTGTAAATAATTAAACATAATTTTTTTTTCTATAATATCACGACTATACATATAAATAGTAATAATAATTCTGCGTCGGTGATTCATGCGGTCGGATCGGTCTTCCCTTTTGTACATGTTCGGATCAATGGTATGAATATAATTCCTATTGACTCACCCATATCTCTGTTGATGATGTTGTGGAAGAGGCGGCTAAGCTCAAGAAGACCGAACGTGGAAAACAAAACAGTAGCAGCGAAAGAGATGAGCAACAACGGCTTGATGGGATTGTTACGTGTAAGAACCCCAAAAACGGAATGAAAGAAAAAGACTTGACGGGAAATTTTGTTGCAAGCAGAGACTGACCAGGTTCAGTGGCACCTCAAAGTCAGGGCGCCCCACGCCCTAACTATTCATTCTTTTCAGCTTTTCTGTGCTTTTTCTCTTTATGTATATGTCATCCACTTTAGGGTTCAATCTGGCATCTTTAATGTACGGACTATATATACAGGTAGGTGCATCTCAGGGCCGGTTCGGCTAGTAACATTATTTTGCTAGCCGGCCATTCAAAATGCGTCACGTTAACAAGTTCACTTTTACTATGATAAAATCAGCTACACAGGATTGAGGGATGAAATTCTCTCAATCTCTTTGCGGCGATTTTGAGTTTATCTGCGACGCTAGAACACGGCCGCAGAATCTTTCTCTCAGCAATGTTTAGGGTGATTTCAATAGACAATTGCGGTGATTATATGAACTATTTGCAACTAATTAAATCGCAGCAAAGAGTACTTAATGTGGCGATTTTAGACATATATTGTATTCGAGCAAAAGTGATAAACAATAGCAATGAACGTCCAGTGAATTAGAAATTGACACAAAAGACTAATTGTAATGATTTTAGCTACTGTTTGCGACAAATTAAGTAGGCATTTTCTTGTAATGAATATTTCATCTTATCTCATCTCATCTCATCTCATCTGAACTAGATAACTAAATGAGGCCTAAAAAACTTCATTTCTTAACAACTGTCTCTTTTAAAGATTTTAGCTAGCTTGAGTCTTATCTTTCTTAAGAAAAAATACATGTGCAACGTCCGATCATCTCCCAAATGCCAGATCATGTACATATTGTCTGTTTCAAAATTATGCAGGCTCCTCTATTTGAAACTTTTGAGTTTTGAATCTTTTATTAATGTCTTCGAGTTGCTGAAAATTAATCGATCACAATATTTTAGAAATATCATTTCGACATGAGAAATAACATAAAGTTCAAGCAAAATTCATGAGTGACTTGAAGTGGAGCCTTTTATATCAACTATTATAAAAGATATATTATTATTTCAATTATTTTATTCTTTTAATAGATTTCACAATAAATATTACTGTATGCAGGACACACTCATAATTTACTTATATCAAGATCATTTTAAAAAATATATATATTAACATTTTATAATATATAAATTAGCAACATTTGCGCGCACTAGCTTTAGACGTAGTAGATAAAAAAAAAATTGATATTTGTAATTTTAAGATGTGCAAGCCAAGTCCCGCACACCCCTTGAAAAAAAAAAAAAAAAATAGTCCACTTCCTACCATTGACTATGTGAGTTTCCTATTATAAATTTTATTAATTATTATTTTAATATAGGCCTATTCTCCTTTCGTCTTTCATCGATTGCTTTCTATACCGACTTGGAAAGATTCTCTTTAGTTTTGATTTACTGGACAAAGCAATGGTACAAGATTCTTTTAGCAATATGGCTTCATAATTGTTTATTAATTATCATATATTACTATTTTTCTAAAAACTAGCTATCTAAGTTTCTGCATATATATTTTAATATAATTTGGTATGTCTTTTCTTTTAAAAAAAAAACTTTAAAAATCAAAAAATTGACATTAAAAAAAACATTTAATGATTAGTTACCTGAGTTTCCACAAGAAAAAAAAAAATAGTCACAAGAATTAAAAATATATATATTTACACAATATACATATATATATATAAATGATCTACAAAAACTCTTTATAATAACTATTCAATAATATTAATGCCTACTGATCACGTTGACAAATAGAAAATACATTCCAAATTTAATTTCCCAAATTAAGTTAAGTATAAAACACATTTTAAAATTTATTTGAAAAAGTTGTCAAAAAGTCCAAACGTGCCCTTTGTAACAACTTTTGTGTTTGTACTGAAGAGAAGTGAAGGAAAATCCTCTGTATATTCACCTTGAGTTTTAAACATATATTGAAGACTTCTATGTTACAGGAAAGTAAAATTTAGTGCTTAGTAAAAGACTTAAAATCAGAAATAACTAACTACCTATTTACTATATATAAGGACTAATCAGTAATTTTATATTATTTGTGATAGTCTGCCTCTAGATGATTGGTAGATATTATAGACATTCATCTCGGACATAAGCAAATGAACAAAAAAACCAAGAGGCTTAGCCAATACGTCTGCAAGCTAATGAGAAGAAGATATATGCAATGTTCTAAGCACTCATGTTTGTATTTTCTCTCTAATGAGGTGACATTCCAATACAATATACTTTTTCATCTCATGTATAGAAACTTAGTTGTCACAAAATAGTAGAAAATGTTGGGGATGATTCTCTAACAGTAAGGGTTTTAACCATGTTAACTCACAAACATAATAAGTCATATATTTATACTCAGCTTGTGTAGATGATCTTGAGATTGTTAGTTGTTTATTAGACTTCTAAGAAATAGTAGATTCACCAAGAAATATGAAATAGCCAGAAATTGATCTTTTCGTATGAGGACAACTAACCTAATCTGAATTAGCAAAGCCTTTTAGATGAACTGGGGAAGAAACTGGAAAAGGAATGCCTTGGCCAAGTGCCATTTTGACATATCTCAAAATTCTGAAGGTGGCCTACATATGAGGAACTCAAAGGGAGTCAAGAAATTGACTCAAATGATGAATTGAATAGGTAAGATCTGGTCTGGTGTGAGTGAGATAGAGTAACCTACCAATAAGTCTTCTATAGGTTGATGCATCTTCAAGCAACTTGCCATCAACATCTTTAGATAGTTTGTTATGAGAAACCATAGGAAAATTAACTAGCTTAGAGCCAAGTAGACCCACATCTAATATCAATTCTGGCACATATGTTCTTTGACATAGAGAAATCTCCCTTTTTGGATCAGGCAATCTCCATTCCTAAGAAATATTTGACATGACTTGAGTTCTTTAATTTGAAATGTGTATTTAAAGAAGCTTTAATATTCTAGACAATGGAAAGATTAGTATTTCCTAGAAATATGTCACTACGTACACCAAAAGAGACACAGAAGAATCATCCTTATTTTTTGTGATCAAAGAATAGTCTGATTTGGATTGAAAAAATTCCAAATCCATCAAAGTTGCAGTTAATTTTGAATTCCACTGCCAAGAACCCTATTACAGGCCATACAAAAACTTACGTCACTTGCAAACTCAAGTATCCCCCTTTTTGATATAGTCATGGGTGGTCTCATGTAGCCAGTTTCTTCTAAATCACAATAACGAAACACATATTTATATCTAAATGTATCAAATTTCAATTGTGAACTACTGTCAAATATAAGAAACATCTAACCATCGTCATCTTTGCAACTGGCAAAAAAATTTCTAAATGATCAAGACCTTCCCTTGAGTATAACCTTTGACAATTAATCTTACTTTATATCATTCAATTGAGTTATCAGCATTAAATTTGATTTTATGTACCCATTTGCAACTAATTGGGATTTTATTTGGTGAGAGGTAAATAAGGGTCTAGATATTGTTTGACTCTAAGGTAGCCAACTAAATTTACGTAGCATGTCTCCAGTGAGAGTACCTAACAGCTTGATGGTAGAACTCAGAATCTTTATGGGATGAGATAGAAATCTTGGAAGTTCTATGAAAAAGAGATAAATGTTTGTAAGATAAAAATTCAGAAATGCTATAATTCTTACTTGAATTTATAGCAATTGAGCCAATAGAAGATGTGATAGAAGTAGAAGCTGCTAAATTCAAATGATAACTTTGCAAATAACCATGAACTTTCTACTGTCTAGTGAGTTTTCAAAGGGGAGAAAAATGAGCAGTATCTTTGAAGTGAATGAATACTTGAGTCTGATGTGAAATCTGTTGTGGAGTGTTTAAAATATTTTATGAATAATTAAAGAAATGTGATTTGGAATGATTATACAAGGAATTAATTGATGATTGTGAGACAAGATCTAGAATTGGGTTATGGATTACAAGTTCATATGGTAATAAGGATGATTGTGAAGATGCTTTATGGTTTCATGAAAGATGGCATTCCGAGAGACAGAATTTTTGTGAATCAAGATCATACAACTTGTATCATTTTGTTCCAATGGATAACCAACAAATATACACTTTCTTACTCTAGGTGAGAATTTTGATCTATTACCACTTAGAGTATAAGCATAGCATAAACAAACAAACACATTGATATAGGTGTAAGAAGGAACACCACCATAGAGAATCTATTGGGGTGATTGACCATTAAGAATATGAGAAGAAATATGACTAATGATATGTGTTGCTGTAATTCACCCCAGACATTTAATAGGATATTAGATTGAAATTTTAATGCTCTTGCTACATTAAGAAGATATTGACGTTTCCTCTTAACAATTAAATTTTTATTAGGAGTCTCAACACAAAAAGTTTGATGTACAATTCCTTTAGAACAAAAAACACTCTTTCATTTTGAATTCTAAGACATTGTCTATTCTTACGCATTGTATTTTCTTTTGGAATTGTGTATGAACCAGATTATAGAAATCTATAAAAATGTTTTTTGACTTCAAATTTGGATTTCATCAAGTATGCTCAAGTTGATCTTGAATGATCATCAATAATGGATAGGGAGAATTTCAAACTATCATGAGTGAGTACTAAAAAGGACCCCACACTAGATTAAATAGAAACAATGAGAACTAGATTTGTAAGAATAAACTGAAAATGACAAAGGCTTTTGTTTTGATAAAGGGCACACTATACAACGTTTTTCATGTACAATGTTATTAGAAAAGAAAAAGTTTGAAATTGACTTTGAAAAGACTTAAAATATGGATCATGATGGGTGACCTAATCTATTGTGCCACAGTTGGTAAGCAGAATCAAATATAGTATTTACAATTGATGAAAAATTGAATTATTAGATGCACTCCATGATGGTTGTTGCAGAAAGCATAACCCAACTATTTTTTTATCCTTGCCAACTATCTTCCATGGGGTAAGGCCTTGTATGTAACAAATTCAAGCATAAAGACAAAACAACAATTATGATCAATTGTGAGTTTGGTTGCTAAAAGAAGATTATATAAAAAATTTACAACACATGATACATCTTTCAAAACTAAGTTTTTGGATAAATAAACAGTCCCAATGTGTGACTGAAACATTTTTTCATTTGGTAGTTTGACAAAATGTATTAAAAACTTGTGTGATTGTGATAAAGAAATTGATTGAATCAGTGATATGATTTGTATCACCTGTATCTATCATCCAAGTGCTTGAAATAAAATGTGAGGTGTCATTTCTTTATAGTTGTTTTCCAGAATTAGACTTCGAATTCTTAGCCTTCTTGTCCATGTGAAAGCAACATTTGATTCAAAACCTATTCTTCCCGCGAACCCAATTACCTCCCTCTATTTCCTCCTTGAATTACTAAAGAAAAAACTTTAATAATTAGTGGTAATGGATCCATTAACAATATGTGACCTCTAACATTTACAAACTCTTCATTCAATCCTATATGGAATATTATTACATGCTAATGATGTAGATACTTAGAAAAACATGCATGCAGCCCCACAATTATAATTCTGACATACCCCACATGTACAATTAAGTATCTGATTGTAATTCATCTGTTCATCCCATATACATTTAAACTTGCAATAGTATGTATTCATCGAAATTTGATCACGAGATAAAGACATTACAAGAAAAATGATTATCTGTGGCTAGCTATTTACTATTAAAATTACTATTCTCTGTTAAAATGAGTCTATATTTACAGTAAATAGTCATATTCATCATAAATAATTCATCACAGATACTCAATTTTCTTGTAGTGAGATGAGAGTTCATTTTGCAACTGAAAAATTATTGATCCATTGTGTCGATAAAATTGATTCCTTTATTCATCATACATTTATTTTGTTAATATCTATTGATACTAAATTCAGAATCCATGATAAAACCAAGTTGTTGCATCAATCCCACATAGCACATAAGGAATCTGTTTGAACCAGCTAAACTATCGCCCCATTATAAACCCTATTTTGCTCTTTGTATTCAACGTCATTTCTATCGATCTACACCAACTGTTATAGTTTTCCCCCATAGGAAGATTGGAGACTAACATTGAACTAGGTAAAATTCCATTTTGGAGATCATATGGATTAGAATCCTCAACATGCATTGAGTGAAACAAAGGAGGCTGTCATTCTTATAGCAGAAAGACTGATTCTTGTAGTGAACAGAAGCAAAACCCTAAGCCGGTATTCACTCTGATACTATGAAACAACTTCAATAATGAAATAAAGAGATCAAGAGAAGAGAAGGAACTGTTAGAATAATTTCAAATATGGGCTGCTATTGATTGCATGCTTTATAAAAACGGGTTAGATATAAATAGCTCATAATGGTACTTTGGTTAAATATACTAAGTTAAAGTGATCATTATGGGGTTTATTGCACATTGGTAAAATAGTATTATTCCTATTTTAAAAATGTGGTTTATTGTGTGTAGGCTTAGAAGTTCAAGAGTCTTATTCTTTTTAAACCTATTGGGATTTGGAGTTTTTAATGGGAGGACTCCACATAAGACTTCTATATATATGGAGAAGTCCCCTCTCCTCTCTGGGTGTGTCCATTGGCTTGCCCCATTGATAGCTAATACTTTTGTGAGGAGAAGGAGAGGAAAATTTGGCCACTAATATATTATTCGTGGGATTTTAATATTATTTTCAAGATGGCTTCCGCAGGTATGATTTCTATATTTTATAATCTTTTTATCGATTAAAATTCTTCTCTTTAGCATGTGTTTCTAGTTATTTACATTTGGTATCAGAGCCGGTCATGCTAGGATTAGAATCTTTTGTATATATATTATTCATCAGATATTATCATTTTGTCGTTTTGTTTGTTCCGAATCAATATTTTATGAAAGCAATATTATTTGTATATTACTTTGCTTCTCCGTGGTTTTCATTTTCATATTCGGTCAAAAAGTCAAATGATATCACAATTTTTTTTATATACCCATTATTTTAAAACACTATATATGTGTTTTTCGGATATTCCTTTTTGTTTCCCCTAAATATTTTATTTTTTGATCCAAAAATTGCAAGAAATGGAGAAAAATCCATTTCAAAACCTTTTAACCCGTTTTTCAGACCCACGATCCGCTTATGACCCGGCTAGAGGTAGAAGATGAATTTGCCTCCAGTTTTGACAACGCCCACTCGCACCTAGTGGCGCGTGCGGCGCGTGAGCACCCAAAAACAGTGTTTTTTGGTCGTTTCTTTTTCCAGTATTCATTCACTCGCCCTATTTCTTTTTTCTATATATTTTAAAAAAAATTTTTACGTCCATAAGACACTATTTTATAATTTAGAGCATTATTTACACGTTTTTCGAAGGGCTACAGTGTGCTGAAAATTGTGATCTATTTTCTGGTGAATGCTCAATGTCTTATAAGATCTGTGCATATGTGTACTCTCTATAAGCATGAATGTGGATGCATGTTAATTTTGTCACATTGATAAACATTCTTTTGTGAATATATGCTTTTCAAGTTCATATTTAATTTTAGAAATATCTATTGTCCTATATACTTGATCTATTTATATTATTTTTTTTCTACCAATCACATTTAAATTCTAACTTTGATTATGTCAAGTTGATGCTTATGACTATCTTTTTGTGATTGAATTTTCATGGGCATTATGATTATCCTTGTTTTTCTTTAAGAGAAATCTTTTAAATTTCTTTTGTGGGTGGTAGCCGCCAAAGTAGTACACTCATTGATTTTGTAAAAAAAAAGGAGTCTAAAGGTGATGGTATTTCGAAAACTGATGTGATTTTATTAATTTATTTTCATGATATGTTTTAAGAGTACCTTATAGTATGTTGTTTAGTCAGCCCAAAGGTGACTTTACAATGGTACAGCAAGGCTCTTATCGTAATGAAGCTCATATGGTTCCGAGCTTATTTTCGAGCTGTCTAATTAATAGCCCATATTAATTAGATAGATTTGTTATCATCCATTGACTGCATGCTTTTAGGTTTGGATTATATTTAAATAATATGTATTATTTCATGTTTCCACAGTTTTGAGTGCCTCCTCTATTTCAAGTCAACTATCTGCTATTGAAACTTTGACTGCAAATAATTATGTGAGATGGAAAAGAGATATAGAAATTGCACTTGGTCCTTTGGGTTTGGATTTTGCCTTGGAAGAGCAGCCTTCAAAACCTACTAATAAAAGCACTGCTGAATATGTGGTTGAGTATCAAAAGTGGGAAAGAGCTAATAGGCTTTGTTTAAAAATCATCAATCGTTCTATATCTGATTCCATTATGGGAGCTATTTCGGACAATGACAATGCTAAAAACTTTTTGGGTGCCATAGGACAAATGTTTGTTGAATCTGATAAAGCTGAAACTGGAGACTTGATGGATAGACTAATGAGTATGAAATATGACGGTTCAAGTGGAGTTAGGGAATACATTATGAAAATGATACATATATCCTTTAAGCTAGAAGCCCTTAAAATTTCCATTGCAAAACATTTTCTCGTTTATCGTGTTCTCAATAACCTTCCTAGTCAGTTTAATCAGTTAAAGGTTGCTTATAATGCTCAGCGGGATAAACGGGATTTAAATGATTTAATTGTAGTATGTGCCCAAGAGGAGTATAGGATGCGTCGTGAGACTATTGAAACTGTGTAATTGGCTTTTCAGCCACAACAAAACAAGGGATCTTCTCATAATCATAAGCCTAAGTTTCAAAAAGGTAATAAGTTACACCGAAATGAGCACAATAAGAGGTTTGGAGGTCAAACTTCTGGTGGTTCTAAAGAAATTATAATGAAAAATGATCAGTGCAAGTTTTTTAAAAAGAAAGGACATTGGCAAAAAGATTGTATTAAGTTTAAGGCATGGCTCGAGGACGAAGAAAAACTCGACAGGTATCTCCTTGGCCTTAGTATATTTTGAGTCTTATTTGGTTGATGTACCTTTAAATTCTTGGTGGATAGACTCAGGTGCAAGTATTCATATTACAAATTCGTTGCAGGGGTTCGTAAGCAAAAGGAGGCCACGTGAGAATGAAGTGAGCTTGTGTGTTGGGAATGGAGTTCATGTGAAGGTTGAGTTTATAGGAGTAATAAAATTATCTTTGGATTCTGGTTTTTCTCTTATTTTGGATAACACAGTTTTTGTACTGACAATGAGACGAAATTTGATTTCTATATCAAAACTTGATAATTCTAGTTTTTCTTTTAAGTTTGGTAATGGAAAAGTTGAATTGTTTTATGATTCTCGTCTGGTTGGAAATGGTCTCTTATGTGATGGTTTATATAGAATGTCTTTGAACTCTTTTGGTGAAGTCTCTTGTGTTACCAATGTAGCGAAAAAAATACCTTTGATCCGTGAATCATCTTCTATGTTGTGGCACAAGAGATTATGGCACATTTCAAAGGATAGAATGGAGAGATTGATAAAAGTTGACATACTTCCCTCTCTAGATTTTTCAGATTTTAACACTTGTGTGGACTATATAAGAGGAAAGTTGACTAAATCCACAAGGAAGGGTTCTACTATGAGTGATAGTATTTTGGACTTAATACATACTGATATCAGTGGACCTTTACCTTCTACCATATATGGAAATAAGTACTTCATAACTTTTATTGATGATTTATCTCGATATGAATATGTCTATCTGATTAATAATAAATCTCTTGCTCTTGAGAAATTTAAGATATTCAAAATAGAAGTAGAGAAACAATGTGGGAAAAGTATTAAACTTGTAAGATCTGACCGTGGTAGTGAATATTATGGGAAATATGATGAATCTGGTCAAAATATGGGTGATTTTGTAAATTTTTTACAAGGATGTGGAATAGTACCTCAATACACTATGCCTAGGACACCCGAGCGGAATGGTGTTTCTGAAAGACGTAATTGGACTCTGAAAGATATGGTTAGGAGTATGATGAGCAGAACAAGTTTAATAGAATATATATAGGGTGAAGCCTTGAAAACTGCCATGTACATTTTAAACAGGGTTCTCAGTAAAGCAGTTTCAAAAACTCCTTTTGAATTGTGGACAGGCTATAAGCCAAGTTTAGCTCATTTTAGAATTTGGGAATGTCCAGCTGAAATTAGGATTTATAATCCTCTTGAAAAGAAATTAGACCCAAAATCTACTCCTGGTTATTTTGTTGGGTATCCGAATAGATCAAAAGGATATAAGTTCTATTGTCCTAATCGTGGTACCAGAATTATTAAGTCCATTACTGTTAAATTTTTGGAGAATAATGTTGGTGACAGTGGCATCTCTATGTTGAAAGAACTTTCTATTGAACCAGATCAAGTTATTGTTCCAGTTCCTGTTATACAGGAAAGATTTGTTTCTCAACCGGTTGAAATTGTTAGTAAAGAATCTGGGCAACAAGAAGAACTTCCAACAGTGATTGAGTCAGTTTCTGAGCCATAAGTGAGAAGATCGCAAAGGGAAAGAAGGTCTGCATTGCCTATTGATTATATTGTATATTTGTCAGAAAGTGATTTTAATATTGGGCATATAGTTGATCCTGTTACTTTTAAGCAAGCATTAACATGTCCTGAGTCAGATAAATGGTTAAGTACAATAGAAGATGAAATGAATTCTATGGAGAAGAATAGAGTCTGGGAACTTGTTGAACTTCCTCCTGATGCTAAGGCTATAGACAACAAGTGGATTTTCAAAAGTAAACTGGACTCAAAAGTGAATGTTGAACGAAAGAAGGCAAGATTAGTTGCAAAATGATTTACTCAGCGGGAGGGCATTGACTATACTGAAACATTTTCACCAGTTTCACCAAAATATTCTTTTAGAATTATCATGGCACTTGTAGCACATTATGATTTGGAGCTTCATCAGATGGATGTGAAGACAGCATTTTTGAATGGGGATCTTTATGAAGAGGTTTATATGAGACAACCTGAAGGTTTTATTGAGAAGGGAAAAGAAAACTTGGCATGTAAGTTAAATTTAAGTCCTTATATATGGCCTCAAGCAAACATCTCGACAGTGGTATTTGAAGTTTGATGAGATTGTAACTTCTCTTGGTTTTGTTGAAAATAAAGTTGATCAGTGCATATATCGAAAGACCAGTGGGAGGAATTTTATTTTTCTCATTCTATATGTTAATGATATTTTGCATGCTAACAGTAACTTGAGATTACTTTATGAAACAAAGAAAATGTTATCTGCTAATTTTGAAATGAAAGATTTAGGAGAAGTCTCATTTGTGCTTAGCATTGAAATTTGTCGTGATAAAGCTCGTGGTTTATTAGGACTTTCTCAGAAAGCTTAAATACAGCGTGTACTACAGAGGTTTGAAATGCAAAACTGTGCACCTGGTGATGTACCCATCATAAAAGGAGATAAGTTTAACAAAACTCAATGTCCTAGAAATGAGCTTGAAAAGGAATCTGTGAAGAATATTCCGTATGCTAGTGCTGTAGGGAGTTTGATGTATGCTAAAGTTTGCACTAGACCAGATATTGCCTATGCAGTCAGTGTTCTTAGTAGGTTTCAGTCAAATCCAGGGCAAGAGCATTGGAAAGCAGCTAAGAAATTTATGAGATACTTGAAGAAAACTGAATGTTATATGCTACTTTCCAGCGTTCAAATCACCTTGAGGTGGTAGGCTACTCAGATTCTGATTTTGCTGGATGTCAAGATGATTTAAAATTAACCTTTGGTTATGTTGTTATGTTAACTAGGAGTGCTATTTCTTGGAAAAGTGTTAAGCAAACTCTGGTGGCGTCTTCTACTATGCAAGCTGAATTTGTAGCATGTTATGGAGCTACTATCCAAGCTGTTTGGTTAAGAAATTTTTTTTCTGGACTAAATGTTGTTGATTCCATCTCGAGGCCTATTACTATTTATTGTGATAATAGTGCAGCAGTGTTCTTTTCAAAGAATAATAAAAGCTCTAGTGGGTCCAAACACATTGACATCAAGTATTTGGTGGTTAGAGGCAGAGTTAAGGAAGGACAGACAAAGATAGAGCATATAAATACAGAGGCGATGATTGCAGATCCTTTAACTAAAGGACTTGCTCCTAAAGTTTTTAAAACACATGTTACTAGTATGGGTATTGTAGAAACATTTGATGTTTTTGGTTAGTGGGAGTTACTTTTGTAAATAGAACTACGTTTTGGCTTGATCCTTTTACGGGATACGTAGACAACCCATATGTTATCTGGGTACAGCTTCTTTCAATAATAATATATATATCTCCCTTATCCATAAACTATGTTTTGAGCATGCATATGGTTTATGTATTTTATTATGATATTGTTGAAATCTCGATATATTATGGATAAAAACATGAGATGAGTGTCTTTAAAAGACATGTGGCTTCATTTTTAAAGCATTATGAGGACTGATATAAATTAGCACAGATTTTGATCACATTGGTGCTAAGCTGATACTACATACTACCACATTTGGTCGGAGGATGGGGATTCATGTCGATGAGGATATTAGCATTTGAGCTATGTTTGTGGCCACCTATGTTGTCTAACCCAAGAGTCTTTTTCAAAACAAGTTTTATAGCAATCAATATTCGTCCAAGTGGGAGAATGTTAGAATAATTTCAAATATGGGCTGCTAGTGATTGCATGCTTTATAAAAACGGGTTAGATATAAATAGCAAATAATGGTACTTTGGTTAAACCCACTAAGTTAAAGTGATCATTATGAGGTTTATTGCACCTTGGTAAAATAAGATTATATCCTATTTTAAAAATGTGATTTATTGTATGTAGGCTTAAAAGTTCAAGGGTCTTATTCTTTTTAGACCCATTGGGATTTGG
This sequence comes from Platycarya strobilacea, assembly GCA_036898215.1. Classification (NCBI taxonomy): domain Eukaryota; kingdom Viridiplantae; phylum Streptophyta; class Magnoliopsida; order Fagales; family Juglandaceae; genus Platycarya; species Platycarya strobilacea. The sequence goes on along the minus strand of CM072555.1, from coordinate 17,932,238 downwards.
AGTTTTTAATGGGAGGATTTCACATAAAACTTCTATATATATGGCTAAGTCCTCTTTACTCTCTGTGTGTGTCAATTGGCTTGCTCCATTAATAGTTAATACTTTTGTGAGGAGAAAGAGAGGAAGATTTGGCCACTAATATATTATTCGTGAGATTTTAATATTGTTTTCAATATGGCTTCTGCAAGTATGATTTCTATATTTTATAATCTTTTTATCGATTAAAATTCTTCTCTTTAGCATGTGTTTCTAGTGATTTACATGAACATCCTCTATATATTTACTTTGAGCTTTACACGATACAAGACTTCGATTTATATACGGAAGTAAAAATTAGTCTTGGTAAAAACCTAAAATCAGAAATAACTAATTAACTAACTATTTATAATAAGGACTAATCAGTAATTTTACATTATCTGTTATACCCTTGCAGATCAGAAGATACATTCCTTACATTAGACTGGAAGGACGTACAGTTCCTAGCTATGATTTAATATTCTTCGGTCGCAAATTAACCAGCAACCCCACTAAGCTGAACTTTGCCTTCTTTTTCCTTTTCAAACACGGATTTAAAAAGGCAATTGTCGAAGCAAAGTCCATGACGTCGTACGTGATGCTTTCGTACACACGCTTCTTTCAGCTGACTCCTCTGAATAAATTTCCAAGTCAGAATGGAAGCTTCTCCCACTCCATGATAATTTTCTGTGATCTTGCCCTTTATAATTTAACCACCCTTTTTTTAAGTTGGTCACAGAATCAGTAATAGATGCTGTTTCATAATGTTGGCCGTACTTTTGACACTAGAGATATTAGAGGTCGTCCATCAGTTTGAAAACACGTGTAAACGATTCTCAGCTAGCTTTTTATTTTAATGCCATATTGATGCAGCATCTCAAATGTTGCCGACAACTCAACCCAAAGCCATGCCTGCCAGTCATATGATATATTAATTGATGCCCCACCGACAAAAAGTCATTGAAACAAAAAATTAAACTAAAGATTAAAGCAGCCAGCCTTGGACTAATTAAATTTTGTAAAGAGTGCATGATGAGATGGGTTCGGATTATCATGAAGTAAAAAGCTTGGGAATTCTAGAAACTATTCAGAATGGATTCAGAATGGAACATGGAATACAATTATTCTGTTTCTTGCAGACTTTGCACATAATGGAACTCCGAATTACATCTCGAAGAAGGGAACACAGCTACTTTTTATTTTATTTTTTATTTTTATTTTTCAATAATTATGCTATATATAGAAATTTCCACTTGGTTTCCTTCCCCCACATGCACAGCCAAAAGTACTGAGAACAGCATTAAAAGTTTACCATGCAATGGTGAACTTTCAGTATAATTCGGATGATATTCTTACAGTTTAGAGGTTCAACTCGTTCACTTCTTGATTATCTAGCTCTGCTCTTATTGAAGGACTACTTATATATACAACACTAAATGCTGACTGCAGCTATCTACGTGTTAGGATACATATATCTGAATTTACTAATTTGCATCTGAAAGTAGAAAAAAATTAGCAATCACAAAGAAAAACCAGTTATGGTGAAGCTAGAACATTAATTAATGACCATGAAAAATATGAAATTGCAGTTTCCTATACTAAAGAATGGATTCAGATTTTTAGAGTTCGAATAGTTAATTAAGATCGAGAGTGAGAGAAGAATAGACATATAATATTGTGGGTCTTATAATATTTATCATGTATACTGATTAATTTCTCGTGTACAGCATTAAATACTCAATAATTACATGTAGATCGGTCTACTTTATATATTTATATATATCTCTCTCTACTATAGCCTCTACGGACTAAAAAAAAATTAAAATTCATTAATAACCATATAAAATGAGGAAAATATGTCCGTTTATATTTTCAAACTAATTAGAAACAAGTTATAATAAGAAACAAACTCTTTTGTATGTATACTTACAGTGTGATTGTTTTCTTGATGATGGATTCTTTTAACCTTGGTTTTGGGCTTAGATGTAGCTTAATCGTAACCTCGATAGTCGATGGAAGGTTGGTTTTGGGCTTTCAATCCACTGGTTACCTTTCTTTTTATAGTTTTATTTAAGGACAGGGCAGCCATGCCAAGACATGCATATTTCTCTGGGAGGGCCCAGGTTGGGATAAAATTGTCACCAATTATAAATCTAGGCAAAGCCAGGACGAGAGGAAAACAAGTGGAAATAACAACATGGGTACAGAGATGTTGTAAGGCAGTCGCTAAAATAATCCAGTCCCCACCCGGCCTTTTTTTTTCTTTTTTTTTTATGAATAATGTTAAATACAATTTGAAAATAGAAAATTTTCATATAACTTTTTTATAAAAAAACAGTGAGTCACATTATAAAGATTTTTTTTTTTTTTTGTTACACTTTTTAGGTGGAGTCGACTTTTTTACAATGGTTTATATGGGACTTGCCTTACAAATCATTTCTCAATTTTTTATAAATGCAGTTTTGAGTAATTTAAGAAAAACATTCTCTAGTCCAATGATCTCAAGAGACTATTTGCACTCAATCGAATTTAAGTCTTAAAGGAAACATGCCCAAGTCTGAAGATATTTAGATAGTAAGATAAGATAATATGATATGGGATGAGATAAAATGAAAGTTTAACATTAAATATTGAATAAAATATTATTAAAATATAATATTTTTATATAATTTTTATTTTAAATTTTAAAAATGTTGAATTATTCCTTATATTTATTTTAAAATGTGTAACGATTATAATAATTAAATTAATTAGATTGAGATTTTTTTATCCAAACGGCCTCCCCTCTCTTTTACCATTGGAGCAAACCCCTCATTAGATTAGTCAAAGTTAAACCCAAAATTTAGCTATTAGGAGTTGAATTTGATTTTGGTTATTCCATTACCTATTAGTATAGTTCATGTTGGAATAACCATTTGTCATCATATAATAATAAATGGGAGATGAATTTTGCTATTTTACAAACATCAAATCTCACATTGGATTATTTTTTTTATTTATTATATAGTAATAAAATAATATTAATTTAATTTTTTAATAATTATTTTATTTTATTTTACCATTCTATCTATTATATATTAATTAGTAATCGTATTCTAATTAAATTATTGATTAAAAAATTATAGTTTCAATTTTCATTTAATGCTAATAACCCTTTGGCTAATTAAATACGTCTAAAATTATATATAAATCTTCTTAGGCAAAACCTCAAAGTAATTAAGCAAACTTCAAACAGTAGGCATAACAGAACAGTAAAATGCCTTCCGACACTCAATACTAAAGAGAAAGAAGAAATAATAAAATAAAAATTTGATCTATCTATGGTACCTATCAATTCATTTGGCCTTATCACTTTTTTATTGAACGAATGCCTTCCGACACTCAATATTTTATCACTTTTTAATATATTTGTTGAACGAATAAAAGTCCATTAATTTTTTTACTTTATCTAATCTATTGCAACTATTTTTTAATAGTTTAATGTAAAATAAATTTAATTTTTAAATAATTAATTGAGAATGCTTTAAAAAGTACTCTCCCGACTACCTCATTCATTTCATTTTGTCACCAGAATTGGAATTGGTTTCATAAAAAAAAAATTAAAATTGATTAAAAGTATAAATTTGATAGAAAATTAACGCCTCCATATTTATAATTTCACGTTGAATTTATCATTGAATTCTTCAAAATAATAATATAACATATAATTTATAAAACCAACAAATACATATATATAGTTTATTCGTTCAACAAATATATTAAAAAGTGATAAAAAAAATTATTTTGATAAATAAATAATAGACTTTTATATTTAAAAAATGAAATGAAATTATTATTGTTCAAAATTTTTTATTATTTTATTTGATAAATTTAATATAAATTAATTTAAATAAATACATCAAATTTATATTTAAAGCATTAGAATTTAAGTTCAATATTCTTCACCAACCCCCAAAATTGATATTAGAGGATGGTATCGTTGAAAGAATGTAGAAATTAAGTCAAAGCTTCAACCTGTTGCAAGATTTTACTCTTTTACTGCAGCAAAGTCAACAATAGTTGCAGTGTTATATCTTGCAATTTGCATTTGTGATGGAAAATCCACATCGCGTAGCAACACTACACCTAACTGTGGTTGATACCGCGTAATCAAGCCTAAAAGTAAAAGCTAGCTTTGGTTGGCAGTTTTGTAGTACTCTATATATCTTCTTATATATAAAAAAAAAAAAAAAAAATGTCTATTAGATGAATAGTATTTTTGTTCGCTCCTCACTCTACCAAATGACTTTCTGCATCTTTATCTCATGGTACTTCTTCTAATACATGTTTCTGTGACGTTTCATTCAAATTGAGTAATTGAGACGACGCCTCTAATTTTTTACCACTTCATTCATTCCAAATGTTTCTTTTATACCATCTTTTTCATGCATTCGGTCTCTTCTCATTATGTACTCTGATTTCATCTCGCACCGCCTCAAATTTCTTCTTCTCATTATCATAGTGGTATATTTTCTTACCTTTCAATTGTAGAATGTATTTCTTAAATGAATATAACAAAATAATATTGAGGACGTGTCTTGTTGGCCTCTTGTTCCTGTTACCTGCAAGAAGAATTAAGGAAAGATAGTGACTTTCCACCCGGGATAACTCCGACGCTCAAGTTAGTGATCACGTATTTACGGGAAAAATTCTTAATGTACATAGTTGAGGTTTACCTGGTCTATTTATAAGCCTCTGGGACGATATATGTTCCTTGTAACGCCTTCCGTAATCATCGTGATTGCGTATCTGTATGATATATCTTTCTGAGTTTGTTGATATTTCGTATCTGCTTAAAATCTCGATAAAGGTGGCGTCGGGTTTGATATATATTTTAGATTCTACAGAGTTGGGACGTTAGTATGCTTTCTCTTCCTAGTGGGCTCCCATCGTTATTGGGCCTTTGGGCCAAATCTGATCCACAATTACCCCGCAAATTTTCTTCGCCTTGAGGCGTAGGAAATTAAATTTTTTTTTTTTATTTCCCGCTAAGGCAAACTTGAGAATTCGTTCCTTTCCCTGGATCGTCGGGCGCGTGCTGTCCTCCCGTCTTCTCATCTGACGGTTACCCCTCTGTCCTCATGTCAGGTCATCATATCTCCGCCTATTGGTATGCCGCATTTGTTTTCTTTAAATACCTCTTTTCTTTCTTTTTTTCATTTTGCTTTTCTTCATTCTCTCGTTATTAGACTTTTTCCGTCTCTGCCTTTTTGTTCGTTTTTGCTTATTGCTTCTTGCTTCTTGCATTTTTCTTCTTCTTCATTACTTCCCATGGTAGACCAAGACAGTGGTTCGGCCCAACCCTTTGATATTCCTGAGGGTACGACCTTTGAAGGTTATGTTTGGTGCTCCAGTGTTCTTGAGAAACACTTGGCTGCGATCAAAATTCCCAGTTCAGTTGTAATGAAAGCCCCTGATTTGGGCTGCTGTGATGATGAGGGGTTCTCGAGTTGGGTGGCCATTTCCGTCGTCCTATTATCGCATGGCTTGAAACTCCCCTTCTGCCGCCCCCTTCGAGACATTTTAGACCTTCTAGAGCTCGCTCCTATTCAACTTCACCATTTTGCTCTGAGGGTGTTCTTGTGTGCTTGCATCGTTTTTCGGATGGTGCTAGAGCCCCTTCGCGATCCTTACCCCGATCTCACTGCTCGTGAGTTTTTAGCTTTCTACGATGTGAGGGCAGCCACTAAGGGATGCGTGGCAGGTTTTTGTAAGAAGAAGAAAAGTCAGTCCCTGGCAAGGTTCGAAGGAAGATATTTCAATGCTAAGGCATGGACCAGCAAGTTCTTTTTTATCAGTGGCCAAGGATGGGAGTTCCCTGGTCAGGAGGAGGTTTTCAGGGATTTCCCCATTAGGGCTATCTGGCGCCCAATCCCGGATGGTAAGCGCTTATGGTCAACCATGCCTCCTTTATCCCACCGAGAACTTGACCGAATTGATGCTGCCAATGCTTGGACCACAGATCATCTGGAAGATCTCTGGACTGACAAGCTGTTGACGCCGGATCATATTGATCGGTTCTTGACGTCTCCGAACCGTTCTTTTGTTCAAGGGCGTGACTTCATGATCACTAATGTCATCACCGCCCCTCTGTCAGCGCCCTCAGAGAAGACGGGGAGGGGTGCCATTTTCGTGCGGGATGCTGAGAGCAAGCCTAGGGAAGCCGAACGGCCAGAGACTGCCACGGCGGAGGGCAAAAAGGAAAAAAAGTCTAAAAAGAAGAACGATGAGGGTCACAAGAAAAGAGACCGCCCCGAAGGCTCTTCCACGAACCCCCCGCCCAAGAAGAGCAGGGCGCCTTCCGTTGGCGACCAGAATTTGGCACGGACGGCTCAAATTTTGGAGGGGAGCTCGATGCCCAAAGTGAGCACCCCTGAGTCAACGCCCCGAGACGTGGTTTCTCCAGGGGGCAGTGAGGACGCGACGCCAATTCCGCCTGAGGGGTCTAAGCCCTCGAGTGACCAGACCGTGGCGCCCATTTCCTCTGCAGGCAGTTCCTCCGCGAAACCATAGTCCGCCGACTTGGGGGACAGAGAGATGCTAGCCAACATAGCTCTCTTTGAGCTGGCCGCTGCTTTTCAAGCTCCCGCCCCCTCCCAGTTGAACTCCCAGGCGTCGGCCCTAGTTTTTCTGGCGCTAACCGCTGAAGGTCCAGTGCGGGGCGGCAAGCTCTCTCCCTGTATTGCTACCGCCCTTAATTTGGAAGGATTTGAGGAGGCGGGCGTTCCTCCTGCGGGGGTAAAGGAGGCAAGCCGTGAAGGAGAAAGAGGTTTTTTTTCCCCCCCTTCTGAAGGCGCCGGCGGCCTTTCAATGGCCGGGCCGCCCAGCTCAGAGACCCCTCCCACGACCGTGTCTGGAGGTAAAACCCCATCCCTGATTGGGAGCGGGGAGCATTTTTCGCCACTGCCTCTGCACGCCCCTTCATTCGATGGGGGCCGGGAGCCCCTTACTGATGAGGAGCTGGACCAGCTGCTCCGTGACGACTCCCACCCTGCATGGGTCGGGTCAACTCATCCGAGACTATTGCCCGTATTTAGGCATGTGCCGGATCCAGTAGTGGGCGTGGCTCACCGGGAGGCTTCCCCTCTTCCTGTATTTGCCCAAGAGGAAGCTGTTGCCAACATGGCCAACCGGCTGAGGGAGTGGTTCTCCACGGTATTATTCGGATTAACATCATTTCTTGCTATCTTTTGGTTTTGCTTGCCTCTGTTGCCTGCCATTTACTTGGATTACTTTTTCTTTCTCTATAGGGGGTTGAAGGCTTGGCGGCACAGCTCGTAACTGATTCCCTTGCTCGGGAAGAAAGAATCGCCGAGAGGTGGCGAGCAGACAGGGCCGAAATGGAGGCCCTGATCGAAAAAAACCGGGAGCTTGAGTCACGGGTCACCCAAGCAGAAGGCGTCGTGGATGCTCTCCAATGGGAGCTCGAGCTGCGAGAGGGAGAAGTGCTCGAGCTTCGTGATGTTGTTCGCCTTGCTCAGGAGGTGAAAGTCAAAGAAGACTTCTCCCACCAGGTCCTGCAGTCGGAGAGGGACCTAACAATGGTGCAGCTTCGTGAAGCCCGGCAAAGGTTTGATGCCGAAATCGCCCGCTTGACTTATGAGCTTCGCGCCAGCAGCAGGGAATTGTGCTCAGCCCGGGGGAAGTTGCCTGCCTTAAGGAAATGTGTGGTGGGCTGACCAAAAACTTGATGGATGCCTTGGAGAAGGCTCACTCTACCGCCCAAGAGGCGTCCGAGGCTCAGGGTTCGTTGGCTGAGCTTCGTGAGCGTCATCAGAAATACAAGGCGAGCCGTGCTAATACGGACGAGGAGCTCAGGAAGGCCAACCTGGTTGCAATGGCCAGGGATGAGAATTGGCCCGGAAGGCTGCCCAGTTGATTGCTGCCCGGGAGGAAAATTCCCGCCTTCAGGCACACTTAGCTTTGGTTCCCTAGGTTCGGGACACCGCTTTCACCTTCGGACATGGCTCCGAGATCCTGCGCCTTCGGAACTGTCTCCTGGCTGACCCGGCAACCAACTTGCAAGCTCTTGATGTGAGCTTGTTTTTCCCTAAGCTGGCTGCTTGCCGTCGGACTGATACTTTTGGGCGCAGTGAAGTCCCCGATGCCTTCACTGGGGTGCCCCCCTTGCCGCCTCCTGAAGAAAGCGGCAACACGTGACGAAGAGTTGCCTTATTTTATACATGTATTATTATTTTTTGTTGTTGTATGTTGTAACCATCACTTATAATTGGACTTGGATTGTATTTTGCAATAGATCTTTTTTCTCACCTTTGCTGTCGCGTGCTTGTGCTTGTTACTGTGTGCGTCTTCTGTTTGTTTTAAGGTGGCGTGGTCATTTGACTCTGTGCCCCTTTACTTCGTTTGAAGGTGACGTGGTCATTTGACTTTGCGCCCCTTTACTTCGTCTGAAGGTAGCGTGGTCATTTGACTCTGTGCCCCTTTACTTCGTCTGAAGGTAGTGTGGTCATTTGACTCTATGCCCCTTTACTTCGTTTGAAGGTCGCGTGTTCATTTGACTCTGCGCCCCTTTACTTCGTTTGAAGGTGGCGTGATCATTTGACTCTGCGCCTCTTTGTTTCTTTTGAAGGTGGCGTGGTCATTTCACTCTGCGCCCCTTTACTTTGTCTGAAGGTGGCGTGGTTGTTTGACTCTGCGCCCCTTTATTTCGTTTGAAGGTGGCGTGGTCATTTGATTCTACGCCCCTTTATTTTATCTGAAGGTAGCATGGTCATTTGACTCTGCGCCCCTTTACTTCGTTTGAAGGTGGCGTGGTCATTTGACTCTGCGCCCCTTTACTTCGTTTGAAGGTGGCGTGGTCATTTAACTCTGCACCCCTTTATTTCGCTTGAGGTAGCGCGATCTTTAAAATGAGGTATTTCAAAAAATCTATTGATATAAGGACGATGGGATGGAATTTGATAAAATGCGACTTGGGCGAAAATTCAGAAAAATATAGCAGGAATGACTACTGGAAAATGTAAATTTACGAAAATTTTAATAAACAAAGCAGGAATGACTACTGGAGAAAGGCTTCTTCCGGTCCTTCAATTGCGCAAACTTTGTTTCCAATTTTCTTCAACTCCTGTACATAGCACTCCCTAGCCAGTGCCTGCTCTCCTTTTAATTCTCTTACCCCGCTGTCGGTTGGGAACTTCATTTTGAGGTGGTACGTGGAAGTTATTGCTTTAAGGCGGTTGAGGGTTGGCCTCCCTAGTATAACGTTGTAGGAGGAAGGGGCTTTTACTACCAAGAAGTCGGTCATGGTGGTTGCTGTTTGTGCTCCACTCCCAGCAGTAATTGTGAGTGTGATGGCTCCTACCGGTTGAATTGCTTCACCGGAAAAACCTTTCATTGGTGTTAGCGAAGTTCGTAACTACCCGGGATCAATGCCCATTCTGTTGAATGCGTCCCAGAATAATATATCGGCTGAGCTTCCGTTATTAATCAGTACCCGCCTAGTCGTGTAGTTGGCTATGATGAGGGTGACTACCAGGGCATCGTCATGGGGGTACAGTATCCCTTGCCTGTCCACCTCTCCGAAAGATATTACTTCTCGTTCTTGGTTCAGTTTTTGCTGTTTCGGTGCCTTATCCATTACATATACTTTCTCGTACCGAGATCTTCTGGCTTGCGCCTTGCGACTGGATATGGATACCCCGCCTCCAGCGAATCCTCCGGCTATCCTCCTGATTTCCCTGATTGGTTCTCCATTATTGTTATTTCTCAGGGGAGTCCTATTCCTGCCGCCTCTGGTGGGGGTCCTGCTTCTGCCTCCGTTTTCCCCGTTGTTCGCCCGGTTAAGATCATTTTGAGGGTTGTTGCCGCGGTTTCTTCGCTCGGGGCTGAAGCTCATTTTCCTTCTTCACCCGATTTCTTGGCGCCTAGTAGGTTTTGACCGTTCTGCGATCATGTGCTCCAACTCGCCTGTTCCCATTAGGTCGGCGACCCTCTTTTTCATGGTTGTACAATTTTCGGTCCAATGGGACGTTATCTGGTGGTACTTGCAATATCGATCTGCTGTCTGATGTGGGCGCCCTTCGGCCTTGCCATCCTATTCCTCTCTGACACTTAGGTTATTATGCATTAACCTGGTGTGTCGATCCACATACCTTTCTTGCCTTCTTTCCTGCCGACTTGTTCCCACTTTCTTGTCATCATGCCCGCTTCGCCGTTCGCCCCTCCTATTTCCATTGCGGGGGTTTACCAACGCTTGCAGCGTGTCTTTAGTGTTGACAAAGTTGTCCGCTTGATCCATGAACTCCCTCAGGGTGGAGGGAGTCTTCTTTGCCCGATCGACCATGAAGGGGCTCTGAGGCCAGATCCCTCCCAGAAGGGCGGCCAGACTGATCTTTTAGTCCTGGTCATCCATTGTTAGGCGTTCCTTGTTGAACCGTGTGAGGTAGGTCTTGAGGTCCTCGTCCTCCTTTTGCTTGACTGTTAGCAGGTAGGCGGCTGGTCGCCAGTGCCTTCTGCTCGGCATAAACTACGTTATGAATAGCTTAGCTAACTCCTCGAAGTTGTCTATCGACCTTGGCCGGAGGGTCCCGAACCAGCCCCTCGCTGTCTCCTTTAGGGTTAAAGGGAAAGGCCGGCAGGCAATCTCGCCTGGGAAGCCGTGGAGCGTGATGTGAGTTTTAAAGTTTTCTAAGTGGTCCACGGGGTCTCTGGACCCATCGTACAGTTCGATTTGGGGAAGTTTGAATTTTGGCGGCAAAGGGATTCCCATGATGCGGTCGCTGTATGGCAGGTCAGTTTGGCTTAGTAAGCTGTCAACCGAAGAATGTCCCCCCACTTTTTTGGCTATTTCCTCATATTTGCCTGCAAGATCTTTCAACTCGTCGTGCAGCTTCTGCTTTTCCATGCGCTCAAGCTCGACCCCTGCGTTACTATCCGCCACTTGCTCTCCTTGCCTGTCGACTGGTGGTACGGCTATGTTGCTGAATTCAACGTTCCTTTGTCGCAGGGTCTCGTTCTCTTTTTGAAGCGCTTCCAAGGCTTCCAATATTATTCTCAGTCTTTCCTCCGCCGCTACTAACATTGCTTCCATCGATGCTCCTATCATTCGGCCCGCTACGGAACGTGTCACAGTTGGCATACGAGAACCACATTAATCGTCTATAAAGTTGTATCCCATAGACGGCGCCAATGTTGAGGACGTGTCTCACCGGCCTCATGTTCCTGTTACCTGCAAGAAGAATTAAGGAAAGATGGTGGCTTTCCACCCGGAATAACTCCAACACTCAAGTTAGTGATCACGTATTTACGGAAAAAATTCTTAATGTATATAGTTGAGGTTTACCTGGTCTATTTATAAGCTTCTGAGGCGATATATGTCCCTTGTAACGCCTTCCGTAATCATCGTGATTGCGTATCTGCATGACATATCTTTCTGAGTTTGTTGATATTTCGTATCTGCTTAAAATCCCGATAAAGGTGGTGACGGGTTTGATATATGTTTTGGATTCTGCAGAATTGGGCCCTTAGTATGCTTTCCCTTCCTGGTGGGCTCCCATCGCTATTGGGCCTTTGGGCCAAATCTGATCCCACAAATTTGCTTCTGATCACAAAACTCCAACCACAAACAACAACTCCAAATATGTAAAAAATTGGAAGAAGAAATGCCATATTCATAAAAGGCACAAAAGAACAAATCGACATTCATAACTATAAAATTTCAAACAAAAACAATAAACCGAAACATGTAAAACACAGAAACAACAAACAACAAATCCCAAATTCATAAAATGCACAAAATAAAAAATCGACATTCATAAAACATAACAAAAGTGTCCTATGTTAAGACATAACAGGACCCCACAAAACTGTTCTCGATTAAAGAAAAATATTGTTTGAAATTCTACAGAATCTACCAAGCAGGAATGGCGAGAGAACATACATAAGAAAAGGAACAAGTTTTTCACTGTTGACTTTAATCTAACCGATTAAATGAATACATAATCTAATAGATTTTGAAAGCAAATTATGCCTTCCACAAACAAACCAAATTGTTAATAGAAAAAAAAAAATTACTTACAAACCCTAACAACACTGCTACAAAACACACTATTAATCGATAAAATTAAAAACTCCAATGAGCCACAGATGGATGAAGCTCACCTCTCCTCAGTCGAATGTGTTCACCAAATGAAAGAAACCATAGTAGCTGACCACATGAAGATCTGACGGAGAAAGATAGGAGGAGAGATTCGAGAACGAATAGAGATTCGTGAAGAAAAACAAAAATGGAAGAGTCTGAGGGAGACAAAAAAAGGTCTGAGGAAGGGTTTGAGAATCAAAGTACGGGAGAGAAAGAAAGGATGTGAGGAAGAGAAAGATAGGGCGTAATTTGTGTGTGCGGCACGAGGCAGAGTGAAGAGGGGAGAGAAGGAAAAAGAGAATATAGGGTTGGGATTCTTAGGGCTAGGGTTGCACTGGATCATCTACGTATGATTGGAGTCTTCATATCTAAAGGCTAGGCTCTTCTTTTCTGCTGGGCCTCTAATGGATTGAGTTTCCAAGTTGATGGCCTAGCCTTTAGATACTGCATTTAAACTTCTTTTTATTAAATAGAAGAGAAAAGTTGGGGTTCGACCGAACCCCTCACCATTGCAGTCCCCGTCGTTTCCAGTGGCGGTGAGTGACATTGCCCATCCCATCAAGATTGGAGGGAGCGTAGGACCAATTTTCGGGTTTAAGGCCGTTGGGAGGCACACCGGAGGTCGCCGGGGCTCGCTGTCGTAGGGACGAAGTCGCTGGCTCCCTCCAATTCCGATGGGGTGGGCGGTGTCGCCCACCACCTCTGCCGCCGACGAAAGCTGGGTGAGGCTGAATTTCCTTTAAAAATTTATCTTCATTTTATTTTTTTTATTATATATTTTATTATGTTTTCTTTATTTTATTATTTATTGTAAATTTTAATTTGTTTTCTAAATTTTTTTAATTATATTTTTTAATATTTTTTTTTATGTTTTTATACTAATTATAGGAGTTTAGGGGATGGGCTGCAATACGCTGGAGTGCAACCCGACCGAACCCCAATGTTTCCCTAAATAGAATTGCTTGATTTACACTTCCTTTTATTTAACAAATACTGCATTTATAAATTACTACACAACTAAATGTTTAATTTGTAAGTTTTGCTTTATACAGAAACGTTTATCATGATTCATGTATAGAAAAAATTGTGACAAAAATTCTAGAGAAAGAATGGTTTATACACCTTATACCTGTAATAGATAAATTCTCAAGAAGGCATCATAAAAAAATTCATTGTGTTATCTATGCATCCAATGACTGAGACATGACCAATGTGAATTTGAAATATATATTCCCTAGATTTTCTTTTTTTTTGTATATTTGATTCAAATATGATGTATATATTGCTACTTTTTTTTTTGTCAAACTATATATTGATGAATATATTGCTGTTAAAAATATGGTTTATATTTTATTTTCTTAATTAAATAGCGCATACGTGTTGTGCACTAGGGGTGTAAATGGTCGGTCTAATCTGGTCTGGAAAATTTGTTGACCAATTTCATTTGGTCCAAAAATTCTCTCACTCCGGACCAGGCCAAACTCTTATTCGGTCCATACAAGTCCAGTCCAATTCGGTCTAGGGGCGGTTCAAGGGTACCCCATATGATTTAATGGGCTAAATTTAATCTAAAATTTTGTAATGATCAAATATTTTTTTGACCTAAATTTAATTATTTTTAGCCCAATTTACGTATTTATCATATATTTAAGCCAAATAATATTAAAAAAAGCTTAATCTTAAAAAAAAAAAAAGCAAAAGAAAAATATTCTAAAAAAAAAAGAAAAAAAGTCAATCCTTAAAATCCCAAATTAAGAAAAAATAACTTTTCAGACTTAAGAGTCATTAAGAGTTAATAAACTATAACTAATAACACTATTATATTAATATATTATATATTTATATCGTAGTAAATAGTGATAAATTAGTAATAATATATATAATAATAATAATACACTTATTACTTATGAGTTATTACTAATATTCTATATAGATATACTATAATTTATATTTTTATACTACAATTAGTCAACTACTATAAATTATAATATGTTGATATTATAAGACTATATATTATATATCAATATGTTAGTATATATTATATATTAATATCTTATTATATTAATCTATATTATTATTATTATTATTTATATATACATATATATGGTAAGGGTTCGGTCCCGTCCAGGGGCATAATTCCTCTGGACCGAGATTGGACCATAGTTATTCAGTCTATATATAACTTGGACCGGACCGGACCAAATTCCATTCAATTCGGTCCGGTCTAGTCCACAGGTCTAGTTCAGTGTTTTTACTGCCCTACCATGCACGTTAAATTATTGACTAGCATATATCTTAAGACAGTAATGATTTATATAAATTTTATGTATATATATTGATCTGCACAGTTTTTCTTATATAAAAAGGGAATACTCACTATGAGGAGTGAAAAAAAAAACTATATAAAATGGGCTAGTTTGTTTTCACAATTTATCTTAACTAGTTTTATTTTATCTCGTCTAATCATTATAACATTTTCAAATTTTTATACGAAATAAAATAAGTAATTCAGATTTTTCAAATATCAAAACAAATATAATATTAAAAATATATATTCTAACAATATTTTATTTAATTATTAACTTCAATTTCAATTTATTTCGTCTGATCTCAAAAAATAAACAATGCGATTTTGTATCTAACATTATTCTATATTCAAGTTCTATGTTATGATTAATTTTCTGTTGCTAACTAGTTCCTTTCTTTGGGATATATATTTGAAATATGTTGTACCAATCTTTTTTGTACCGTACCATTTTTTGGCCGTTTTGGCCCATACCAGCCTATACTGACCAAAATACTGGATTTCGGCCAATATCAAATTTCGAATTTTGGATTTCAGCATACATTTATTTTTTTAAGTGATTTATTAAAGTATGTTTGCATTTTTTTTCATTTATATATATATAAAAGGTATATTTTGTTTGTATAAATCACAAAACGAATAATTATTTTATCTTTTTGTTGTTCATGCGTGTGTGTGTGTATATATATATATATATAATTTATTCATACATAGGCTATTCTGAAATGATACATGAAACAATATTAGTACCGAAATATTTCGTTCTAGTGCCTTGACGAGTACGGCTTCTGGTACGGTATTCAGAACATTGACTCTAAAATCTATATTATTAAAAAATAATATCTCATATGGGTTTATAATATTTACTTTTCTATTTCTATTTTATTCTATTAAGCACTTATAATAAATTCACAAATTTAAAAATATATATATATATATAATAGATAGTGAAATCATTACTTATCACGAAAATTTAAGTTAATAAAAATAAATATATTTAATTATTTATATCCTTTAATACTCTTTTCAAGTGAAGTCCTTCCTTCACCATGTGAATGTGATTCTCAAGATTCCATTGGCAAAATTAGAATTTTTCTCTCAGGCTCTAGTCTGTAGAGCGGTAAGAGATGGAAGGTGATTTGTCAAGATTATGTGACAGACTAAAGTTAAATGATGAAGAGCATTAGAAGAAGAGATCAGTAAGAAAGACATTCTGTTGTCTGTTACGAAAAGCAACAAGTGCATTATGGCATGTGTGATTGCAGACAAAGAGATAAACAGAGGTGCTTTCAAAGCAACACTATCCACAGTATGGCAAACTGAGGGCAAAGTAGTTTTTGAGGAGGTAGGAACGAATAAATTTCTGATTGAATCCAAAGATATTTATAATAGGAAAATGATTGTAAATGGTCATCCATGGTCTTTTGACAGTTTTCTAACTTGTATGAATGACTGTGAAGGGGAAGCCTCGTCAAAAGTCATGCAATTTGCATATGAACCATTTTAAATTCAATGTCATGATCTTCCTTTCGCTACCATGATTATGGCACAAGAGGACAACTTGGGTAGACTGTGGGGAGGTTCTTATGGTTGATACGGATGGAAGTACTACAAGTTGGGGAACTTCCTACTTCTTAAAGTTATAGTGGACATAACTAAACCTCTAGCCAGAGGTAGGTTCCTCACCCTTGGAGATACAAACTCCTAGATCCTTTTCAAATATGAGAGGATATCGAAATTCTGTTATCACTGTGGGTTGATCAAAGACAAAACCGCCAAATGTCCTAAATAGAGTTGAGGATGAAAAGTTGATTACTTTATTACCAATATGGAGCATGGTTGATGGCTAGCAGTATAAGTCCTATTCGCAGTATCATTCGGGAAAGGAAATGAGTGGTCTATGGGATTTCAGTGGAAGGTGACTGGCGAGAGGATTCTAGCGAGAATCTCAAGGAATCTGCTAAAAAATGAAAGAATGTCTAGGAAGAGACAATTTTGGAGGGTCCCCAGCTAAATCCCTTAGATGTAGGGGCGATCAACAATCTGTGGCCAGCTTTGGAAAAAATTATAATATTTCCAAAGAAATGAAAGTTGACCAGAATCAAGGTGGTCAGGCAACTAGTGAGGGAAAGAATGATGCAGTATCTCGTATGGAAGTATCAGGCACTCATCAAGGCATGAATGCAGTGGCATCTAAGTCTGTGGATAAGGAAACAGAAGGCATTCATGGGGAGATCAAATTGATATTGAGTGGCTAGGTCAACACCCCATCCCTTATGGTGAGTAATAAAAATGATGGTAGAAAAGTTTCAAATAGTTTCTCCAACTGGAAAAGGAGAGCTCGTGTTGGGCCAATAAGAGTGAATGATAAGTTAACTGAAGATAGCATGGAGTTGGAATTGATTCTCAAACTAGAAAAGGAAAGAGAAGAATGAAGCTAGTGTAGAGATTTTTAAGAGACACAAGCTTTCTCAAGGGGTGAAGAGGGTGGAGAATATTATATTGGCAGAGGGTACTAAGCAGCCCTATTAGTCATCATGAAATTTTTAAGATGGAATTGTTGATGGCTTGAGAAATTTTGAATAGTTCATGAGTTTCATATTCTGGTAAAGGAAAAGGTCTAAATGGTGGTATTTCTTTCTAAGACAAAATATAAAAGAGAAAAGGTAAAAAAATAAAAAAAACATATTGGGATTTGAACACATTTGTGTAGTAGACTATATTAGCAATAGTGGAGGGTTGGCTAAGTTATGGAAAAAGGATATAGATGCTTAGCTATTTTCATGTTTTAGAAGTCAAATATCTTTAATTATGTATAATATAGAAGATTAGAAAAAAAAAAAGGTATCTATGGGGTTTCATGGATATCTCGTAGTGGAGAAAAGAAATGAGACTAGGCAACTGTTAAGATTGCTTAGGCCTGATTGTGTATGGTTGATTTTAATGAGATTCTTAGTAACGTGGAGAAGATTGGTGTAGCTAACAGAACTTTTTTCATAAATGGAAAGATTTAGAGAGGCTCTTGATGATTGCAAGTTAAGTGTCTTGGGGTTTCATGGTTCTGAGTATACATGGAATAATAAAAGAAATGATAGTGAGTTTACAAAAGAAAGGATGGACAGAGCCTTGGGCAATAATACATAGCCTTTGCTATGTGAGAACAATGTTATCCAAGTACTACCTATCCTAAGTTATGACAATTCACCCTTGCTCATTTCTTATGATAACAATGAAAAAGAGGAAACAAAACACAAGAAAATCTTCAAGTATGAGACATACTAAACAAAGAAATAGGAATGTACAGACATTATCAAAATGGCATGCCAAACTTCTATTAGTGGGAGTAGTAAGTTGGGCAAGATAAAAAACAGGTAGACTAGATGCAAAAACCAATTAAGACCTTGAGTTAAGGCCACGAGTGGTAGTCATTGAAAACAAAAAATTATAAAAAGAGATATGATCCAAGATCTACAAGAAATCAATCAAGGTGACTTCAATGAAACTATCAAAGGTCTACAAAAAAAAAAAAAAAAAGTGGACGTCATATTGGAGGATGAGGATTTAAGGTAAAGGCAAAGGTTAAAACAAATATGGCTTAAAGAAAGAGATAGAAACACAAATTTTTCTATAAATGTGCATCATAGAGAAGCCAAACCAATACCATTAAAAAGATTTTATATGAGAGGAGCCATTGTGCTAAGAATCAGGAGGAAATACTAAGTGGTCTTTTTCAAGCTTTTTATCAAAACTTATTCAAATCTTCTCAAAGTTGGAGAATTGATAAGGTATTGGACGACTTAGAGCCAGTTATCGCTTCAAATGTGAACAGGAAGATGCTAAAGGAAATTACTCATAAGGAAGTGAAGAATTCCATTTTTTAGATGAATCTTTTGTGCTCTCCAGACCTAGATGGGTTCTCAGCTGGTTTTTATCAAGATAATTGGAGTGTGATGAGTGCTGAGTTGGTGTCTGCAGTGAAAGAAGTATTAATTTCCAAGAAAGACCTTGAGTCCATAAATGAGACATACATTGCTTTAATTCCAAAGAAAAAGAACCCAAATTTAGTCTCTAAGTTCAAACCAAGCTTCCGCAATAGGCTGAAGCAGATCCTCCTTGACATCATATCTCCATCTCAATGTGTCTTTGTTCGAAGTAGACTGATTTCAGACAATATCATTCCATGCAACACACGGATGATAAGAAAAAATAAAGGATATATGGCTCTTAAATTGGATATGAGAAAGGCATACGGTAAGATAGAGTGAAATTTCTTAAAAGCTATCATATTAACAATGGGATTTGAGGTGACTTGGAGTGAGCTGATAATGTAGTGTGTAAGCACAGTGAAATCTCCAACTTGATTAATCGTTCACCACATCAAGACTTCTTTCCCTCGAGAGGATTACAACAAAGGAATCCTCTATCCTTTTCTCAGAAGTTCTTAGACACATGCTAGATAAGGTTGAAAAGAAAGGCCACATTTCAAGTGTCCCTTTTGCTAGAGGGATATTATTGGTTAACCATCACATTTTTACAGATGATAACTTACTTTTTTGTAAGGTGAATGTACTGGAAGAGAGCAAACTATATAGGCTACCAAACTTTTATGAACAATATCTAGTCAAAGGCTCAACCTGGACAAGACTTCAATATATTTTAGTAGAAATACAAGAACATATGCAAAAGGCAATCTTGTCATCAATAAGAATGAGAGAAGCCAGGTCTAATGAAAAATAGGGGCTTCCATCTTATGTGGGGAAACATAAATTTGCTACTTTTAGACCTATCCTGGATAGCATAAGAAATAGGACGAATAATTGAAAAGTGAAATTGTTATCACAAGCAAGCAAAGAGGTGCTTTTAAAGTCTATTGTGTAGGCCGTTCCAACCTACTGTATGAGCATATTCAAGCGTCTTAGAGCTATTTCGAATGCTATAAATAGTCTTATGCAGAATTTTTGATGGAGAAATAGGGGTGATAAAACCAAAACTCAATGGCTTCCTTGGAAATAGTAAGGTAAGACAAAATTTGATTAAGGCTTGGCTATCAAGATTTTGAAAACTATAATATAACTCTCTCAGCAAAATAAGGCTGGAGAATTATTCAACAGTCCCAAAGTTTAGCAGCAAGAGTCTTAAAAGCAAAATACTTCTATAAAATATATTTTTTGCACAACAAGTTAGGTAGTAATGCCTCTTATCTATGAAGGAGCTTTATGGCAACCAAGCAAGTTTTAATAGAGCCTTCTACGGTGCACTAGTAATTGTGAGTTGGTGAAGATTTGACAAGACAAATGGATCCCTCGACCATCCACTTTCAAAGTTCAGTCCCCAAAAAAAGTTTTGCATGAAGGCTCTTTGGTGAGTTGTTAGGTGAGATGGAAGCTAGTTCTAAGGGCCAATCTTCCTGTAAATATTCTAATCTTAGGATTTGGTCTAATATGGAAGATGAAAGTACTAAATACGTTAATATAGAGGATTTGTCATAAGTCTTTTCCTACAAACTATAATCTATTCAAGAGAAAGTCTGCTGAGTCCCCTTTCTGTCCAATGTATAAGATTAAACCAGAAACTATCACATAGGATTTGTGGTCATCTAGTTCAACCTAATATGTCTGGGGCTCATACTCAAAGAAGCTGCAAAAAGTATTGGTACTGGAGTCTTCCTTCAAGGAGATTCTGTCTTATTTGTTTACTCTTTTGAATGAGGAGGAAATAGCAGTGCTTGCTGCAACTATGTATTAGGTGCGGAGGAGAAGAAACAGTTGGTTTTTGAGGAGAAATTATTGGCCCCAGACAAAGTAGTACAGCTTGTTCATCAAGTTGTTATAGATTTCAAGAAAGCTAATAAGAAACTAGTTGATGAAAGTGTAATGGAGAGCTCCACCAATCAATGTCTACAAAGAAAATTGGGACTCTATTGTTGATAGAATCCATTGCAGAGTTGGAATTGGAGTTATTGTCAGAGATTGGGAAGGTAAAGTGGTGGCTTCCTTCAAATCACAGAGGGGCTTATTTCTAAATGCATACGTGACTGAATCCAATGCTGCACTTAAAGCTATTAGTAGATGGTGAAGAATATCAAAGGCTTTATAGATAAATGAAACTCAGATGGGATGATCGTCAATGGTGTCAAAGTGTTGCTAAGAAGATGTAGCGGTGATATATGAAGTATATTCCTAAAAGATTCAATAATGTGGCTCATGAGCTCATGAACTTACAAATGATGCATTAAAACTCTGAGTAGAACATTATTTTGGAGGATATTCTTCCTCATATCCATTCCTTGATGTTGTTATAAGTTGAATAAATGGTTTATTCATTTCTAAAATAGAAACATTCTTTTCAAGTGTAAGCCAGACTCTCATTTAATAAAATGCATCAAACATGCTAATATTTAGTTAAATAGAATAGAATATAAAGTCAACTTAAATTTTTATATAAGTGATAATTTCAGCCCTTAAATATGAGTCCCTTATATAAGTGATAATTTCACATGCCCTTAAATATGAGTCCCAGACTCCTATGTTAATTATGGCCCCAAAGATACGCTCTAAAAACCATGAGCTCAACAATTCATAACCATCCCTCATGACTTCAATTTGAAATTTCCTCACAATTATTGTTTGAGGAAACAAAATTGAACAGCATTTTTAGCAGTCATTTTGTAATGTACAAAGTCATGCCAATATGATAATATATATATGTGTGTGTGTGTGTGTGTGGCCTACAACTAAACAATCATAAGCATAACTTTTAGTGATACTCATAGGCACCAAGTACTAGTCTGTCAACCCTGACCTCCACCATTACATATATATTTTAATTTTTATGGCATGTCTTCTAGTTTTAAAATATGTATATATCTATGAAGAAAATTATGTGTGAGAAAAGATAGTATTGTGCCTTTCTTTCTTATTTGTTGTTAGAGTAACATTTTAATCATAAATAATTTTATAAAAATAAATTTATAAATTAACATTACTTGATATAATGTATATTAGATTATAAAATTATTTTTATTATAAATTAGATTTATAATACAATCGCATCCCAATTTATAATAAGTTTCTTTTTATAAATTTTTTATGATTATAAAACTTTTATTATTATTATTTTTATTATTATTATTAAAAAAATTGGAAAGAAGGGTTTCTCAAGAGTTAAGGTCGATCGCACTGCTCCATCGACAGTACTCCACGACTAAAAAGCCCTCTTATAACGGGTGAAAATGGGGTCTCTTTTCCTAACCGTACCCACATCATATTCGTGCACTAACATCATGTAACATATAAAATGTGCCAAGAATTGTATTGGTTTTTAAATTAAGGCAAATCGAAACATTGTTTAGAACCATGATTAAATCTTTCATTGGGCTAAGAAAGATTAATTCATTTAATTAAGAATGTGGCTACAGTCTAGTATCTCGTGCCGGCCAAGACCATCGGACGTCAATCCTTATATGTCCAGATTAAAATTAGCCATAGGTGTAAGTCTAGACTTAACGGTTTGGAGCAAACAGATAATCGACTTGATCTGATTCGATTCTTAAGTCAAGACTTTTAATTGAAAAGTGTAAAGAATAAGGAACACAGATAAAAAAAAAAAAAAAAAAAACCTCTCGTTGATCTCGTCTTCTCTCGAGGAAGTTAGGGTTTCTTACCTCTCAAATAACGTTGCTGGAAGAGGTGTGAGCTGCACTCTCCCCCCCCCCCCTTCTCTTTTCCTACCCTTTCTCCATTCTTCTCCCCGCCTTTCTCTTCTTTCCATCCTGTCTTTCTCACGTCCCCCCTTCCCTCGTCCCCTTCCCTTATGTTTCTTCTCCATATTCCTGTTTTGGTTTGTTTTGTTTCAATTTTCGCAAGTCTCGCGGTTGGTTTTAGGAGGCGTTTGGAGCAATATGGGTCAACAGAGGTGAAACTTTTTGTCGTGTGGGGTCCCACACGCGCACCATAAGTGTCCTCATAGGGTACCGATATGTCAGTTGTGACGGAATCACGCCGATCGAAGCAGCGAGTGCAAGTCCCACAGTCAGTTTTGGGAGGCGTTTGGAGCGATATGGATCGACAGGGACGATACTTTCCGTCGTGCGGGGTACCACACGCACACCACAAGTATCCTCCTAGGATACCAATCTGTCAGCCGCGATGGAATCGCACCGATCGAAGTAGCAAGTGCTACACACACGCCTCTCACAGTAAGAGTGTGCTCTCCGTGCGCAACCATCGAAAGGTCTCTTGGTTGTCACGTACGAAGCCGAAGGGTCAGGGGATATCAACAACAACGATCACCTGTGTAGTTTTATATTCCTCTAAGGTTGCAAATCGAATTGTTTGGTTTCTAGTTTTCTCATCTAGTTTTAGTTTTTGTCTGTTATTTAGGTTTAATAGAAAACAAAAAAAAATTGTCTCTAGAACTTATGATCCATAGAGTTTTGTCCCCATATCCGTCTTAGTATGATAGTGGAGTTTATTTAGTTTGTTTGGTTGGTTGTCATTCTGTTTTGGATAAAGTTAGGGCTATCTCTCAAACGATGTTCTTGAGTGTTTTGCAGTCAGGGTTGAAAAAGGTCAGTCACGTTAGTGTATTGAGAAATTACAGATCGTCACTTAGTTAACTTGTAATATATGTTTCAAGTTCTTTTGTAATATCCATTATTAATAAATGGAATGTTATTTTCCTCTTCCAAAAAAATAAGTCAAGACTTTTAACTGTTTGTCTTTACTTCCAATTAATTATCCTAGGAATGGCCAAAGTTGAGCCATGATATATCTCACTCATTCACAAAAGTATATAATGCATGTGAAATTCATTAAAATTATATTAATAATGTATTAACGAGATGATTAATTGATTCATTACTTTTTTCTATAATTCATTGGGAGTGCTCTTAATTTCTTTCTTTACTTTCTAACTTTTAATTAGGTTCTCACGGTTATATATTTCTTGTATATTTAAACTATGCCTTTTTATATGTTTTAAATAATATTTTTGTGCATATAAAAAAGGACAAGACATAAAAATAATATAAAATGTAATTTATGGATATATCTATATATATTAATTACAACGGCTTTATTATTTAAAGAGTTGTCTGTAAACAGATTATTTACTATTCAGAAGTAACTCGAAAAGAATATGTGGTGATGGCAGTCGATTTTGGGAGATGTTTGGAGTAATATGGGTCGACAGGGGTGAGACTTTCCGTCGTACAGGGTACCACACGCGCACCACAGGTGTCCTTCTAGGGTATCAATCTATCAGCCACAACGGAATCGCGCCGATCGAAACAATGAGTGCTACACACGCGCCTCTCACAGCGGGAGTGTGCTCTCCGTGCGTAACCATCAAAGGGTCTCTCGGTTGCCACACGTGAGATCAAAGGGTCGGGAGATATCAATATCAGGAATCACCTATGTAGTTTTATATTCCTCTAAGGTTGAAAATCGGACTATTTGGTTTCTAATTTTCCCATCTAGTTTTAGTTTGTGTCCATTAGTTAGGTATAATAAAAAAAACAAAAAAAATTATCTCTAGAACTTATGATCCATAAAGTTTTGTCCCCATATCCGTCTTAGTATGGTAGTGGGATTTGTTAAGTTTAATTGGTTGGTTGTCACTCAGTATTGAACAAACTTAAAACTACCTCTCAAATAATGTTCTTAAGAGTTTTGCACTCAGAGTTAGAAAATGTAGTCACGTTAGTGTATTGAGAAGTTACAGATTGTCACTTAGTTAACTTGTAATATATATTTTAAGTTTACTTGTAATATCCATTATTAATGAATAGAATGCTATTTTCCTCTTAAAAAAAAAGTCAAGACTTTTAACCATTTGTCTTTACTTCCTATTATATATTCTAGGAATCGCCAAAATTGAGCTACGATATATCTCACTCATTCGCAGAAATAGATAAATGCATGTGAAATTCCTCGAAATTATATTGATAATGTATTAACAAGATGATTAATTAATTCATTATTTTTTTTCTATAATTCATTGAGAGTGCTCTTATTTATTTATTTTTTTGGACTTTTTAACTTTTAATTAGGTTTTCACAATTATATATTTCTTGTATATTTAAACTATGCCTTTTTATATGTTTTAAATACTTTTTTGGTACATATAAAAAAAGACCACAACATAAAAATAATAAAAAATGTAATTTATTGACATATATATTAATTACAACAATTTTATTATTTAAAGAGTTGTATATAAATGAAAAAATATTGAGAACAACCACTGTTTGGGAACAATCAAAGAAGTCCACTCACATGAATAGTATTTTTATTGTTCATATAACAGCCATTATTTGAGAACAATCAAAGAAATCCACTTATATGAACAATATTTTTACTGTTCATATAACAACCAATGTTTGGAAATAATAAAAATACTGTTTATGTGAATGGACTTATCCTATTATCTCTAAACAGAGGTTGTTTCCACTCGCTTCTCTATATAAATAGATTATTTACTATTTAAAAGTAATTTAAGAAGAATATGTGGTGATGGCATTCATAAAGAGGATAATGATTGTTCTATTATATTTATTACGGATCAACATCAATAATAAATATTTAAAATACATATATTTTTTTGCTAGCCAACGCAATAGATTGTGAGGTTACTTTAATAATTAAAATTTAAAAATAAAAATATTTCTTATCCTAAAGGTTGTGATAAGATTTTATTTAAAGTTTTATATAGTTTAGAAATTTAAGATTAAGCTAAAATGGTCTTTATACAAATAAGTATTATATATCGAATATGTAATATTAAGTTGTAGTTAAATTTAATAAAAAATTAACAAAATTAACAAAACAAAATCTGTCATATGACGATTAAATAATCACTTAATAAAGTCAATATTAATTTGGAAAAGAATTATGAGCCTTAAATCTAAAGTAGCATTTATAATTTTAATTAAAAATGGATGATGGACAGCAGTTAAGTTCCAGCTGGCGCTGGGTTCAGTCATGACCGACAAGTGTCGTGATCTTAGCCTGAAATTTCACGGGATTGATTCCATGACATGGCAAGACTCAGCCACGAATTTGCTGTGTGGAAACTGTAGAATCCACGCGTCCTAAATATACAAGTCTATTGCCAGCATTTTGCATTAGCACGTCACAAAGTCTCAAAACAATTTGCAATTTTTTTTTTTTCTCTCTAAGCCAAAATATTGTAGAAAATAAAATAGATTTCAGGATACATTAGTTAATTGATAGTTCGCGCTAACATACAATCCAAATCAGTAAATATAATACAGTAAATAAAAAAAAAATAGATTTTATAGTTATAAGTTTAATCAGCATCCGTTTCCCGCAAGAAAAGAAACTGCACAAAACAATTTTAAAACAATTCAATTAATGAATTGTTGAATTATGACTAAAATTTATAAAGGGGAAATTTGTGTTGTATTTTGTTGGTTTGGATTGAAAAAATTCTTCTGACGTTTGAAAAACCAGAGACTTAAAATGCTTACGGTACTATCGTGTGAGTGGAATGAAAAAAAAATTTCAAAGGTTTTTGCGTACTTTGGGATCCGGAATTTCAGAAAACATTTAACATAAAAATATTAGCAAGTTATAAATAAACTGCTAAAATTACAAATTTATATTGGACAATTTTTTTTAAATTTTTTTTTTAATAATATTGTAATTTTTTTAAAATATCAAAGTAAAAATATGTTAAAAAAGAAAAATTTAATTCCAGTCCGGAACCATCTTAGACTGTAGAGCCACTCGTAAGTAAAAGACCTTCCAGTCTCTTCCAACAGCCACAGTTGGTCCAGAACTTTCCCGCAACCACTCAACAACCGTCGGGTTTCTGATAGAGACACGTGTCCATCCCAAATTGTATGACCAATTTACCCGAATTTCGGCCTCATCTCCGTTTCATTTCACCGCTATATGTATGTGTGTGCATATAGATAAGAACCACCCTAAAACCCAGAAAACCCACAGCCAGCCATTCCTATTTTGTTAGCATTAATCTCGATCCTCTCTCCGGCCTCTCTTTTACTAATATAATATAATATTGACATGGCTCCTGAGCTCGTTCCGTCAGTTATGAAACCCGCAGGGTACTGCACCAGACCCGTGACCGTGCCGAGCAGGGCCTACGTGACTTTCCTGGCCGGTAACGGAGACTACGTGAAGGGCGTCGTGGGGCTTGCTAAAGGGTTAAGGAAGGTCAAAACGCCGTATCCTCTGGTCGTCGCGGTGCTTCCCAACGTGCCGGAGGAGCACCGTCGGATTCTGCTCTCTCAGGGCTGCATAGTCCGGGAGATCGAACCCGTTTACCCCCCGGATAACCAGACCCAGTTCGCCATGGCCTACTACGTCATCAACTACTCCAAGCTCCGTATCTGGGAGGTACGCAAAATACTATAATACAATAACGTGGTACAGTTTATGCTCTGTTTCTTTTACACGTGGTGTTTTTTTCTGCCCCCGTGCTTACACGTGGCTATCTATCATGGACACTCTGTGCTTGGACTTTACGGGCTCCTTGTTTTAGGACTACGTAGTTTTGGTTACACGATTATATGTCGCCTAGCGTACCACAATTTAAGGCTTATAATACTCACTCAAAAGTTCAAACTTCATATAATATGGGGTTATATCATGATTATTATATTTATTCTCCTCCGATTTCATTCGTCTTCTGATGACTTGTGCCCGATTATATAGTTTTAAATTATCAGCTTTATGATTTTTTTTTATTAATTTGAATAAATATTTCAATGGTCATTATAGATGCTGAATATTTTGATCTTGGTGCGCGCAGTTTGTGGAATACAGTAAAATGATATACTTGGACGGGGACATCCAGGTGTTCGAGAACATCGACCACCTGTTTGATTTGCCGGATGGGTATTTGTACGCGGTGATGGACTGCTTTTGCGAGAAAACATGGAGTCACACCCCGCAATACAAGATGGGGTACTGCCAGCAGTGCCCTGAAAAGGTCAAGTGGCCAGCCGGATTCGGCCAGCCACCGCCCCTCTACTTCAACGCCGGCATGTTCGTTTACCAACCCTGTTTATCCATCTACGAGGACCTCTTGAAGACCCTCAAAATCACACCCTCCACTCCATTTGCTGAACAGGTTCATGGAATATTTAACTTAATTCTTGTTAGTAACTTATATACTGATTTCTGGGTTCGTTTATTGGTCCTTTAATTTGCTAGTTTTGATCATATATATTTGATGGGTGATATTCTGCATGGATTATCCTCATACTATGTGTTACTGTGCTTGTTTGTTTGTTTTGGCAGGACTTCTTAAACATGTACTTCAGAGATATTTACAAGCCTATCCCACTCGTTTACAATCTCGTGCTTGCTATGTTGTGGAGACACCCGGAAAATGTGGAGCTTGACAAAGTGAAAGTTGTTCACTACTGTGCAGCGGTGTGTGGTTTTCACTGATTAATGGCTGTTTTTGTCGTTATCTGGATTGGTTTTTTATTGTAGCCTGATTTGTGGGAAAGAATTTTGACAGGGATCAAAGCCGTGGAGGTATACAGGGAAAGAAGATAATATGCAGAGAGAGGACATTAAGGTGCTAGTGAATAAGTGGTGGGACATATACAATGATGAATCATTGGACCACAAGAAGCCGCCGACGCCAGAGACGACAGCTACGGGTACGGGTGGTGAGGGAGAGGCAGTCAACATGCAGCCGTTCTTGGCTGCTCTTTCGGAGGCCGGTGCTGTTCAGTTTGTGACAGCACCATCAGCGGCTTAGATCCTGCATGCATGTTTCTGGGGCTGAAGTGTGTACGTACGTACGTACGTTGTAGAATCAACTCGGGGTCAAGAGATCATCAATTGGAAGCGAGAATCAACCTGCAGAAGTCATGAGAGAGGTGGAAGCGAGAATCAACATCATGACTATATTCATAATTTGTCTTATAAAGATGTGAAGATCAAAGATGGGACGTTGCTGTTTGGGAAAGGCGAACAAGCTTTACTGCTTGGAGAGTTTTGTCTTCTTTTTTTTTCTTTTTTCTTTTTTCTTTTTTCTTTTTTCTTTTTTCTTTTTTCTTTTTTCTTTTTTTATAATTTTGGGTTGGTGCAGAAGTCCTTTCCGAGTAATTGTAAGTGGCATCAGTTAGCTGTTGGGTCTGTTTATGATGCGTGCTTAGAAATGAATGCATTTGTTTTTTAACTTATAAAATATCATCATTTTAATAGTATTATATATATATATATATTTTTTTTTTTATGTGATATCAAATAATTAAAGAAATATTGATAATATTTTACTTATATAAGTGATCGAGTAACATATCACCAAGGGACAAGAAAGTAGTTTTCGAAATTGTATTCATTTCACCATGCAATTTACAATATGCGAGGTCAGTATTTATGTACATGAGCACAGCAACAACGAAAGATCAATAAAAGGGAATTTAAGTATTACAATTTTGTTACACTAGTTGTCAAAATAAAGAATTAAGGTGGTATTCATGAAGCTTCTGTTAAGGTAAAATTCTCCAGAACATTGTCCAGCTTGGTGATTGAGTCATTTTTCTTGAGTTGTACACCAGTGTTGACATGCCGCCTTGAGTCTATTGGGGCATAATGCACAATGAGACTCATTTTGAGTGTGTTGAATATGTTTGCTATTATAGGCTTTATGAAAATGTCAGCTAATTGATCCTTGCTGCTATAAAAGGATACTTGGAGTGTTTTGGCTACAACCGGCCTATCTCTAACAAAATGAAAATTAATCTCCAAGTGTTTGGTGCATGAGTTGTACACGAGATTTGCAGTGAGATACGTTGTACCTAAGTTATACATCACACCATAGCATAGATAGATGAGATAATGAGAATCCAAGCTCCTTGATATATGAGTGTTTGTAGCCGGATTAATTCAATTTTAGCATTGGCTAAGGACTTGTATTTGGCTTCAGTACTTGATTTGGCCATTGTCATGTGCTGCTTGCGGGAACTCCATAAGATGAGGTGAAGTTCTAGAAAAATGCAATAACCCCTAGTGGAACGTCAATCATTTGAGCATCCAGCCCAATCTACGTTCAAGTTTCCAACCACACTTTGAAACAAAGTGGCATTATCAAAGACAAGAGGATCAAATTTAGACAATTTAGTGGAAGCAGTTATGGGAGAGGAAATTGAGTTGGCTGCCAACATGTTTGTTTTGGTCAAAATATCAATGATATATTTCTTTTGACATAGCAAAATTTCATCGAGCATATAGTTAAGTTCTAAGCCTAGGAAATATGAGAGGGGCCAAAATCAATGATAGGAAAAGATTGATGAAGTGCACTTATCAAAGTGTCAATAGCTTTAGCGGATGAAGACGTGATGACCATGTTGTCTACATAGACAATAATAAAAATACATAGACCATTTTTATGGAGAATGAACAGGGATAGAT
The DNA here is from genome assembly GCA_036898215.1 of Platycarya strobilacea. Taxonomy (NCBI): domain Eukaryota; kingdom Viridiplantae; phylum Streptophyta; class Magnoliopsida; order Fagales; family Juglandaceae; genus Platycarya; species Platycarya strobilacea. The sequence goes on along the minus strand of CM072555.1, from coordinate 17,902,360 downwards.
CACATTGAGATGCCGAGTAACCATAACTAAGAAGCCATGAGCTCAGTCTTGCAAACTATGCCCTGGGTGGGTTTAAGACTAGGTGACTGAAATAAACTTTAAATAGAACGTGGGCCATGTGGGTTGGGTGAAGTATTTGAGCCGTTTGAGTAATTTTGAGAAAACGGATTGTGAGAGGAAGACGGGCCACTAGATGGACCAAGGCCAAGAATGGAGTTTGGGAAAACATGCAATGTGGCAATAGGTGGAGTGGGCTGAGGAGTAGAGGCCACGGGTGTTGAATAAGGAAAAATATCTTCATGAAAACTACATCATGGGAGATGTATAATTGATAGTTTTTGAAGTCAAGGCAATTATACCATTTATATGCGGGGCTGTAACCCAGGAAAACGCAGGGAGTGGATTGGTAGTTGAGTTTGTGACAATTGTATAGTCGTAGATTTGGCCAACGAAGTCAACCAAAAGTTTTAAGAAATGTGTAATCAAGTGGCTTTTAGTGAATCATATAGTGAGGAGATTTATTTTGGAGAATTGGTGTAGAAAGTAAGTTTATTAAATAGGTGGCAATTTGGGAAGCATCATCCCAAAAAGAAAGTGGGGAGTGATGATTGAGAAAGGAAGGTGAGTCTGGTTCCTATTGTATGGCGGTGATTTTGTTCAACGAGACCATTTTATTGATAAGTATGCGGACAAGAAAAGCGATGAAAAATTCCAGGTGATTTGCACGAGAAGGTTAAAGGATGGGATTCCCCTCCAGACTCTATTTGTATGGTTATGATTTTTGTGTTGAAGAATCTTTCAGCAATTTTAATAAAGGAGTTGAATTCTTGCAACACATCAGGTTCTAGCTTAATAGGGATCAACCATGAGTATCGGGTAAAGTGGTCCACAATAGACAAATAGTAGCGAAATCCATTTCTTGAACTTAAAAAGGTCGGGACCCATACATCAGCCCAAATAAGTTCAAGTGGCTTTGTGTTTCAAATTTTACTAGGATAAAAAGGTAATTGATGTGTTTTTGCTAAAGGACAATCGAAACATGCAGAAACAAAATCACTGTGAAAATCAAGCAAATGGCTTGTGCACACTATATGAGACCAGATCGAGTGCAAGATGGCCCAAATATTATGCCAATGGTTGAGATAGACCCTTTCACCGAGATGAGTGGATGGATTTGCGGAGTACAATGGTGGTGGGAACAGGTAGAGATCATCATAAAGAGAGTCGTTGATGAGGAGCTTCCCTTTGATCTTCTCCTTAACCAAGAAAAAAGTGGAATGGAATTCAAAAAAACATGATTTATCAGCACAAAATTGAGAAAAGGAGACAAGATTATTTTTAATTGAATGGACATGAAGCAAATTAGAGAGATTAAATGAATAAGCATGAGTTTTAAAGGAGGATTCATCAATGTTACTAATGGGCAAACCAATGCTATACCCCACGGGAATCTACTCAGATCCTTCATACGATTCCAATGATGTATTTAGGTGGGAGAGATCACGTGTAAATTGGTGTGTAGCGGCTGAGTCAAGATACCACAAGGAATAGGTATCGTAGGTATCGTAGGTGTAGTTAGCTGAGAAGGAGCGAGAGGCCTCGTACTAGTAGGCGTGATCAAAATGGTAATAAAACTGAAGAGCAATGTGGCCATGTTTGTTGCAAGCCTAGCAGGTGGGTCTATTTGAATGGTAAGGTTGTGCGTTTGATGGAGAGAAAGGTGAGGAATGACCTCTGGGTTGGGAGAATCTGGATCGTCGTCTATAAGAATGATGGCCATGATAGGATAATCTGCCTCGTTGATCATGAGTGTTAGAGGTGAAATTTTCAAGGAAGGGAGGATGAGATTACTGTGAGAAGAGGTATAAGACATGCGATTTTCTTGGATGAGAATGAGGTGATAAAGTTCATGAGAGGTATTGGATCTGTGCGAGTGGCGGTCAAAATGATGAAGTTTCATAGGCTGGACCAAGGTCATTCAACAAATAGGTAACAAACTCCTTATTTGAAATAGGGGTACTAGCGAAAGATAGGGTATTTGAGAGCATGCGAACCTTGCTAAAATATTATGAGATTGGTTGGTCACCACGAGAAAAGTTGGTAAGTTGAAATCTAATCTGAAATTCTTTTGCCTGTGAGACTGAACTAAACATGGAATTAAGAGTTTTCCAAAAATCTATGGAGGTAGTGGTTGAGACGACATAGCCAATTATTGATTTTGAAAGAAAAGAGAAAAGGATGTTAAGGATTAATAGGTTAGTTCATTGCTAGGATAGGTAGGCAGGATTTGGTTTTGGGTTAGAGTCAGAGGGGTTGGGAAAGGAAAGGAGCAGGAGAAAGTTCAGTATTATCTACATAAGAAAAGAGGTCTTGACCTTTGAAATAGATAGAGATCTAAACACGCCATAAAAGATAGTTGTCTAAGGTAAGTTTAATGGCGACTATATGAGAGAATGAAGGAGAGATGGAGGTTGGACGCTAGGAGAAATTCTCAAGTTTAGCGGTTATGGCAAGGAGAAGAGGACTGGATCAATAGACTACTAGTCAGCAACTTTAATAACATAACAGACCAAGGCAAAAGAAAGTAGTTTTTGGAATTGTATTCATTTCACAATGCAATTTATAGTATGTGAGGTCAATATTTATAGACCTGGGTACAGCAATAGCGAAAGAATAAAAGAAAATTTGAGTATTACAATTTTGTTACACTAGCTGCCAAAATACATAATCAAGATAGTATTCGTAAAGCTTCAACTAAGGTGGAACTCTACAAGTCATTCTACAGCTTAGTGGCTGAGTCATTTTTCTTGAGTTCATGTACACTTGTGTTGACGTCGACATTAATAAAAGAGCATCAATACAATTCTTTTACTTTTATATATTTGTTGTTAGAAAGGAATTATTCTTTCCTAGCTTCCTTTGGTTTGAGGAAAAGTCGGATAATGGCTTGTCGTGGGATCAATATGAATTAGTAGTTAATTTAATCAAAACTCCACATATATAAATGTAATTTCTGTGCCAAAATAATATGAATAAATAATTAAGTAGAGAGACAATCTTATTTCATGATAGCTATCCTATCAATACATCTAATTATCTCTTTTTTCATATTTTAATATCAAATTAACTATTTGGAAGTATTTTATATCACATTATTTATGTGACAAATATGATTTGGAAGATAAAAACTTTATATCTTGAAATGATATTTACTGTGCATATTGTATGTAGGAGGCTGTAAGTATTGTGCCTTGTCGTAGAGACAGTCGTGTTGCATGTTAATGATGTTGGTTGTATCGATCACAGGTTGAGCTTCGATGAGTGGGACTTTAGTCTGGACTAGAACGTTAAACGTTGATGATGCGTTTGATGGTGTTTTTTTTTTAAAACCAAATAGAAAAGCATTACAAACGTTTTTCCTTCTTAATAATCGGCATAAGCTGAATAGGTACTTCAATCCAATATGATTCCTCATCTTTTTCTATTGCTTTTCTTTTTAAATGATGGGCCACAACATTCCCTTCTTTGTGAACAAACTCAATGGGCCAATCTAATTTGCACTCTAAACATTCTTCACTTCTGTAATTTGTTGTCCCAACCATTTGCTCACTTCAGTATTTCCTTTCACTACTTTTACCACCCTTAATGCATCCACTTCAAATATTACTACTTGTATGTTGAGAGTATAAATTGTTTCCATAGCCTTCCATAATGCTTGTAACTCGGCTAACTCATCATTACCCACAAAACTTCTAGCTACACATAAAGAGAGCATTACCTCCCCTTCACGATTCCTTGCCAACACCCCTATCCCCAATCTCATCTCTGATATACTAATGGTACTATCAAATTTCATCTTAATAAAATTCTCGATTGGTGGTCTCCATTTCACTAAACTTCTTGCTAGTAGTACCTCTTTCTGCTACATTAGATCATTAGTCTCAACCTCTTGGAAAGTCTCCACTACCATATTTGATTTATGAATAACCACAAAAGGTACCTCAAATTTGTCTTTGAAAATAAACTTATTTCTTCTTGCCAATGTACCTGCCAAGATCCCAGCCATCTCTTCTAATTTATGTTGATTAAGATTTTGCTGCACCCTTTCCTATAACAAGAAGAAAGTCCCCCCCTCACTCTTCCATTTCTACAATCCACTTCTATTTTCATCCCACACATCCCTAGATACTAGACAAGACCACAGTACATTCCTTATAGTTTCATCTTCTACTCCACATATTGGTGGACAAGTTGCTTCTTTTACTATATTCCTGTTAAAAAAAATTCAATTTAGTAGGGAGTATGGAGTTTAAAACTTTCCATAAAAAATTTTTAATACGATCAGTAATATGCAATTTCCACACCCTTTTCCACAATTGTTTTTCCATTTGTTTATTTGAGTTTTCTCTCTTCTCTCCCTCCATTTTAGACTTTACCACATAATAGGCACTTTTAATTGAGAAATTCCCATATTTTGTAAACCTCCACACTGCCTTATGATCATTCCCATGTCAAAAATTTCTATCAAAAATTTCTTTAACTAACTTGTTATTCCAGCATTTAAGATCCTCAAAAATTAACTCCTCCACTTTGGCATTCACCGACAGCTTCCTAACTGGAGACCTTATCTTGGTATCTACTAAAAGAAGTAGCCAATAATCATCCTAGATTGAAATATGTTTGCCATACCCCACCTTCCAAGCCAATCCATCTTTTATTAACCGTTGAACTCCCATCAAGCTTCTCCACATGTATGAAGGATTTGACCCCATCTGTGCCTTTATAAATGGAGTCTTTTTATAGTATTTTTCTTCTAAACTTCTTGCCATCGAAGTTGTTAGATCTTAGTATAACTACCATGCCTATTTTTCCAATATTGCTTTGTTAAAAGTTCCTATATCTCAAATACCCATACCACCATCCACTTCACTATCCCTCATCCTTTCCCACTTCCTCCAATATATAGCCCTCCCTTCTCCTTTGTTTTTCCACCAAAATTTAGCAATAATGGCATTGATCTCATTACAAAGTTTTTGAGGTAACATAAACACATTCGTTGTGTAAGTAGGGACGAATAGGAGCATGGCTTTTATTAAAACCTCTTTTCTAGCAGTAGACAAATAGCAGTTCTACCAACTTACTTTTGACTAGATCCTTTCTTTAATAGCCTTGAAGGTATTGTATTTTGACCTGCCTATCATAGTTGACAGGCCTAAATACCTACCATAATCCCCACACAGCACTATTCCAACCTCTTCTAGTATTTCTTTTTTGACATCTCCATTGATATTTGAGTTGAATAGTATTGAAGTTTTTTGTCTTTTCAAAGCTTGGCTCAAGGATTTCTCATACACCCCTAACATCTCTTGAATTTACTACCAATCTCTTCTTACTTTATCAAAAATGACACAATCACCTGTGAAAAGCAAATGATTGACTCGTGTCCCCCTCTCATTACAGCTACACCACTTGTTTGACCAGTATGCTCAGCATTCTTAAGTGAACCACTTAACCTTTCTACACAAAGAATAAAGAGATAAGGAGATAATAGTATCTCCTTATCTCAATCTTCTTTTGGGTTTAAAGTACTCACCTGGCCTACCATTCACCATGACTTCATAAGATACAGATTCCACACAAATCATCACTAATCTGATCCATTTCTCATTAAACCCAATTTTTCTCATCATGCTTTCCAAGACAATTCACTCAATTTTGTCATAAATTTTTAAATATCCAGGTGCTAAACTACCCACTCTACCCCACTCTTATGCATTGAATGCAAGATTTCAAAAACTACCATCACATTATCAGTTATAGATCTTCCATGCACAAATGCACTTTGATTGCTAGAATTTATAAAAGGTAGAACCAACTTGAGTCGATTAGCTAAAGTTTTACCAAGGATCTTATACATGACATTGCATAAAGCAATAGGTCGATACACATGAACAATGCTAAGGCTACTAATCTTTGGGATTAAAGCCATAATAGTGTTATTGATGTTTTCTGGCATATTACCCCCATTTAAAAAATCAAGAACTGCTTAACTTACCTTCCTCCTCACTGCAATCCAATATTCTTGGTAAAATCCAACTCCAAAACCATCTAGACCTGGTGATTTCTATAGACTCATATGCTTGAAGGCCACCAAAATTTCATCACCAATAAAAGGAGTGATGAAGAATAGATATTCTGAAAATAATCATTAAAAGCAATAGCAACAACCTTGTCACCTTATTTAATAACCCCCTCTGCATCTTAGACTTTGTATAGCTTATTGTGCTTTCTTCTCTCTGTAACATATGCATGAGAAAATTTTAATATTTTGTCACCATGCTTGTACCAATGCACTTTAGCCCTCTATCTCCACCTCCTACTTTTCTTAACCATCAACAAACCTAGCTCTTTTTGCAGCCGAACTACATTCTCAATATTATTACTCCCCTCCTCATCTTGTATGTTTCTAAGTGCTACAGTTTTCTCTCTTATTTCCTTCTCAATATCTGAACTCATATACCTTTTCCATTTTGAAATAATAGACCTACTCCTGTTAATATCCTCTCCCACTTCTTTTAAGGTTGTGTCTCTATTCTCCTCTCTGTCTCATACCTCCCTTATTTTCTACTTATACAATGCAATTTAGCCCTCTGTATCTACCTCCTACTTTCCTTGACTAGCAACAAACCTAACTCTTTTTGCAGCCGAACTACACTCTCAACATTATTACTCTACTCCTCATCTTGTATATTATTTAGTGCTGCAGTTTTATCTCTTATTTCCTTCTCAATATCTGAACCATTATACCTTCTTCATTTTAAAATAATAGACCTACTCCTATTATATCCCCTCCCACTTCTTTTAAGATTATGTCTCTATTCTCCTCTCTGTCCCGTACCTCCCTTAATTTCTACTTGCATTCTTGTTCACCCCCCTCCCCCTCCCCCTCCCCTCTAGTCACCATGCTTATACCAATGCAATTTAGCCCTCTCTCCACCTCCTACTTTCCTTGACTAGCAACAAACCTAACTCTTTTTGCAGCAGAGCTACATTCTCAACATTATTACTCCCCTCCTCATCTTGTATATTTTTTAGTGTTGTAGTTTTCTATCTTATTTCCTTTTTAATATCTGAACCCTTATACCTTCTCCATTTTGAAATAATAGACCTACTCCTATTAATATCCTCTCCCACTTCTTTTAAGATTATGTCTCTATTCTCCTCTCTATCCCATACCTCCTTTATTTTCTACTTGCATTCTTGTTCAACCCCCCCCCCCCCCAGGCCATCTCATATCTAATCATTCTGCAATAATCCTTCAATCTACCAATTGTTTACCCCCATGACAGAAGCAATGACCTATGACCATAACTTCTTGCTACTAAGACCTCTACTTGAGCATCTTTAAATTTCTGAATCCATTCCATGTTTGCCATTCCTCTATCCAATCTCTCTTTTGTATAGGTTGCATCACAGTGTTGATTACTCCGTATAAATTTTTGACCCCTTCTATCATAGATCAAATAGCTCACATATGTCTATTACCACCCTAAAGCTGTCCATTTGTACTTCATTACGCATCACCCCCCCCCCCACGCGCGCACTTCATGATGCCCATACAACCCAATGAAGGCCCACTCATCTCTTCCATTCTGATCCTTAATCACAACACTTATATGATTTTTTGACAAAGACATGATTGAAAACTTAGTATCCATTTTCTAGAGTAATGCCAACCCTCACTCCCACTTTTTGGGTCCACTACCAAACAACCATTAATTTTTCTATTTTCTTTTCAGCCAGATCCTTTCTTTACAATTAACTTTGTTTCCATTAAAAGAAGATCATGAACTGATCGAGAGTTTCCAAGCTCTCGTCAGTTCCAACTAAATTTTTATTGTTATTGGCAGTGCTACCTAGCAGCCACTACCAACTTAGTAAGTTTATCCTTAACTACCAAACTTCCCTCCCTTTTTTGCTTCTTTGACCATACTACCATGTTCTTCTCCCACTCTTCATCCTCTAGAATTCTTTTTTGTAGCCAGTGTGAGACCCTAGTTTCATCTTTCACACCAACCTCTCAGGCTCTCCTCTTCCAAACTCATTTTCCTCTCTAACTCTACTAATTTTTCCACCATTTCCATTAACAACGACCCCTTCTACCCTGTTTGTTTAATTAGAATTTCGTAAAATATTATCCTGCTTTTTTGGTACCATTTATTCATTTTCAACTAATCCCATTTCCACATTCATATTTCTCCTTCCCTTTTTTTCTCGATGCTGTTATTATCCACAGAGAGGCTCCTACTACCTACCTCCTCACCCTCCACCTCTCCACTCCATTTATCCACCTTATCCTTAATAGTTTGAACAATCTCTTCATCATGATCCAAGTTTGAAATTGAATTGAAGTTTAAAATTGCAACAGACTCACCTTCACATTTGTGTCTGACCCCTAACAAGTGTTCTCCATTGCAATCTATTGTCTTCCTTCCATTGCCATCTTCATCTTCTCTTGAATTACTTATTTCTCATTTCTCCATGTTGTAAGCTGGTCAATGTTGCAAGAAGCCCACTTGAAGTTGTTATTTTCTACTCTCAACCAAATTTCGAATTGATGTCTTTGTTTATCACTACTCTCAGTATACACATCCTTCATCATACAGCCTTTTTCTCCATGAATCAAACATCCATAATCAAAACACAATTTAGGCAATTTCTCGTATTTAAAGGAAGGCCAATCCTTACCTCCTTTAACACTAACTATTTCTCCTCTTGCTACCACTTTATTCAATGGAACTTCAATTTTGACCCTTAGGTATTTTCCCCAGTCTTCCTCCCCCCCCCCCCCCCCAAAAAAATCTTCTATTCATATAGATTAGTAGCAAATTATGAATTTGGACCCAGAAGACTTTTGTATCAAATGGTGTCTTGCATAGTGGTGTATATCCAACGAATTCCTTTAGCACAAGCAGACTATTATCAAATAGCCAATGCCTTCATTCCCTTTCGGTGAGTTACTATTTCAATAGGAACAAGTTTTATAATTTTTTATTGGATTGAATGAATTTTTTGCACCTCATGCACAAATTTTACTTATGGAGCCTCTGCCTCCTATTAATAAAGTATTTTCTCTTGTTTTACAAAAGAAACGATAGAGAGAAATTTCTCACGTTTCTTTGCCCTCTGTTGTTTGCATGTTTTTGCCTCTCATACTGATGAAAACAAATATCTTAAATCATTTTCAAAGAATGGTTGATTAGTGTGCAAACATGGTAGACTTACTAGTCATATGATTGAAAAATGTTATAAATTGCATGATTTTGCTCCAGGATACAAACCAAGACAGAAGCAACATTCTATAGCCAATAACAATCTCCTTAGTGATAGCAATTCCTCAACTATTTCACATTTTTTTTACTAGGGCTCAATATTACAACTACTGTCCATGTTTCATTCTTCTAAATCTGTTGATGAAGTTCCTTCTATTATTAATGCAATTATTTCTCATTCTTGTTCTAGTCTTTTCTTTCCTAGACATAATACTTCTTCTGTTTTTTCTATTGCTCCATCTATTCCATTTTATTCCAATTTTTGAATTCTTGATACTAGAGCCATTGATCATATGGTTCCTTTTGTTGTTTGTTTTACTTCTATAACTAGGTCTTTTAATGCTTCTATGAAGATTCCTAATGGTCAATCCGTGTATGTTACACATATTGGCTTTGTTTCTATTTTTGAACATTTTGTTTTACATAAAGTTTTATGTGTTCCAACCTTCAAATTCAAATTAAGTTCTATTAGCAAGTTAACATAATCACTAACTTGCAGTTTTTTGTTTTCCATGGACATTTGTCTCATCCAGGACCTAATTCATTAAAGGGTGATTGGAGTGGGTCGATTGCAAGGACGCCTTTATATATTACAATAATCAAGCTTTTCTGTTTCTAAACCTACTTGTTTTTTAGTACATGTGCTGATTGTTTACCTAATACACTATCTTCAAATGTTTGTTTTGTTTCTTCAAATGTTCCAATTTTGAGCTTTCGCATAATAGAGTTGGTCATCCTTATAATTTTAGGATGATGTTTATATATAATTTTGTTTCTAAATTGACTGTTCGATGCCATCCTTGCATGATTTGTCCTTTAGCTAAACAAAAGGAATTGTCTTTTTCAAATTTTCCCATTTGTCTGCTACTCCATTTGATCTTGCTCATTGTGATATTTGAGGTCCATATTTTGTACCTACTGTTGATGGTTACAAATATTTTTTTTGACTATTGTTAATGATTCAACTCGTGCTACATGGCCTTGTTTTTTAAGCATAAATCTTAAGTTTCACCTCTCTTAAAAAAATTTTATAAAGTGGTTAAGACACAGTTTCATTTGAAAATAAAGACACTTCCACTAATCAGGGCACAAAATTTTATTTTGATTCCTTTTAGCATTCTAAAGGCATCATACATCAACATAGTTATGTTGAGACTCTTTGATAAAATTCTGTTGTAGAAACAAAACATCAGTATATTCTTATTATAGCTAGAGCAATGATGATTCAGTCTTATTTGCCTATTCATTTTTTGGGTGATGCTGTCTTGACAATAATTATTTCATTAATAGGCTTCCTACTCCTTTTTTAAAACAAAAATCACCTCTTGAACTTTTATTTAAAATTGTTCCTTCTTATCGTCATCTCAGAATCTTTGACTATCTCTATCTTGTTTCAACTTTACGTAGATCTCAAACAAAATTTGATCCTTAGGCTCGAACTTGTATTTTTCTTATTATCCTTTTGGCATAAAAGGATACAAACTTCTCTATCTTAAAACTAATCAATCTTTTACTTCAAGAAATGTTATTTTTCATGAACATGGTTTTCTTTTTTCTAATAAACATAATCTTGATTTTTCTTCTCTCACATCTTCTATTTTTTTTTTAAATAGTCTTCAACATTAGATTTTTTAACTGTGACTTCAACCACACCTTCTTTACCCTTTACTCCTTCCTCACCTTCTACTTCAACTGATACTTCTTCTTCTCATTCAAATGATTCCTCTGTTTCTTATCTTTCCTCACCAAATTCACATGATTCGTCCACTGACATTCTTAGAAGATCATCTAGAATCAGAAAGGTACTTGCTTACTTACAAAATTTTGATTGCAGTTCTCCTCCTGCATACTCCATATCAGTTCCTCCAACAAATTCTGATTCATCAACTTCTTCTTCTTTTTTGTCTTCTTCTCTGAAATATGATCTCTTCAATTTTTTTTTTCTTATGCTAATCTTTCACCTTCACATAAATCTTTGTCATGACTATTTCTGTCAATACTGAACCTGAGTTCTATCCTTAAGCTATCAAGCACTCTCATTGGAAAGATGTCATGCCAACTGAAATTGCAGCCTTGAAAGTTAATAATATATGGACTGTTACTTCTTTACCTTCTGGTAAGAAGCCAATAGGCTGCAAATTGGTCTACAAGATTAAGTATCATGCTGATGGATCCATTGAAATATATAAGGCAAGGTTGGTTGCTAAAAGTTATACTCAAATTGAAGGGTTAGATTATTTTGAAACTTTTTTCTCCTATTTGTAAAATTGTTACTATTAGAACTATTTTGGCTATTGCTAGTGTGAAAGGTTGGCATCTTACACAACTTAATGTCAATAATAGTTTTTTACATGGGACTTATTTGAACAAGTATACATAATTTTGCCTCCTTGTTTTCATGGTAAAGGGGGGTTTAAAGTCTGTAAGTTGAATAAATTTCCATATGGCTTGAAACAAGCCTCAAGGTAGTGGACAAGCCTCAAGGTAGTGGACAAGCCTCAAGGTAGTGGTTAAGCCTGTGCACCCGAGTTCCAGATCTAGAAACCCGGATATCTTGACTCAAACCCGGATTTCAAATCCGGATCTGGAAATCCGAGTTTTAAAACCGGAACCGGATTTTCAATTCGAGCCGGAACCCATATTATTCCGGATCCGAATTTCGGGTTTGAACTCGGTTTTTTTTTTTAAATCTCCTCTTTGAACCTTGAAAAAAAATGTTGCTCTTAATTTGTAAGGGACAAACGCATAAGTCAGGAATATACGGTGTTAGGACAACCACTTTGCCTTAATCCATAGATCTAGTCAGGAATATAAGGTGTTTGCTGCCAATATTAACTTCTTATAACATCTATATGCAAAGGATCTTATTTTCCTTAAAGTTAATTCTATCTCCTGAAGAAATGCTCATGATATTACAAAAGTACTTGAAGAAAGTGCTCCTGTTCTTGTTACAGCAAGACTTGATGCAGAAGAAAGAATAAACAACACGTGCTTAAGGGAGGAGCAAGATGCTGCTTACAGAGCAGCACTTGAAGCTGATCAAGTATGCAATTCTATTAACTTGGAGTTTTTGCTCATCTTGTTGTGCTGTTTACTGTAAGCTAGATGGAATTCTTCCTTCCCTGACTCCACACAGCAAAGAGTTTTGTTTTAGAAAGAACTGTCACTATTTTTTCCCAACTCCTTATGAATTCTTTAAAGACCCAAAGAAGAAAAAGTTCATCTCATTACACTACCAATTAGTGGATTAAACAAATATGATTAGTACATTGCTTGTTCCCAGAGTATATAGCTAACCACCATTGATCTTTCACTAGAGAATACAAATATAATTGCAAGTATAATATAAAAACAACCAAATAGAACCAACTACACTATGTCCTAAACTATAGGGCATAAGTAGTCTAGTTTACAAACCTTACGATACACATTACTCTTAAGTGAACCCATAAAACACTCTTGGTTCACGAGTTCATACAAAATGAATTCTACTAGGCAGTATACATTGATAAATTCTAGCCTACTTAATCTTTAATTCTATTCTCTTGCTTCTGAAGAAAGACATGCATATCATGTGTAAATCAACAGAACCAGGACTAGGAAAAAGTGTCAGAATCCTAATGAACTACATTAAAACAAAAGATTGGGATAGAAATTACAAATTTGGATTTAAATCTTTCGGTATAAATCATTCCTAGCAAACAGAGTAAAGGCTACAAGGAAGGCAATGGGCAAGAAACAAAATACACACATAAATCCATTATCAGTAACCCCTAGATTATATGATATCATTTCCGCCTACCCATAAAACCCTAGAATCAATTTGGGTTTTTACCTTCAATAAGTCCATTCATAATCCTCGCATGGTTACAGGGAGAGAGAGAGAGAGAGAGAGAGAGAGAGAGAGTGAGTGTGTACCGAAAAAGTGTGATGTGAGAATGACAGATTGTGCAACGGAGATCCGGCGATGGAGATTCAGTGACGGAGATTCGTTTGGAGACGGCAATGGGTCACGGACACTAGGATTTCTACGCAGAGAGAGTGAGAGTGGGAGTGAGAGTGAGAGAGATGAATTGAGTCGTCGAGGGATTTCAAGTAAAGCCGGGAGGGGGGGTAAGAGGCAAAAAAATTTTAAACGGCGTCGTTTAACAATAAAGCCAAATATGAGTTTTAAAAATCGTGTTCCGGATTAATCTAGGTACCCGCCCATATATATCTAATTTACAATAAAAATGGTATCTGGCCCATATCATATGATCCAAATACCCGGACTTGGAATACGGGTATCCAAATACTAATCAGGGCCAGGTAAAACCCGACCCATATGAACACCCCTAGTAGTAGTTCTCCAAATTCTCAGCCTCTACGCTCAGTTTGGGTTTCCAACAATTCGAAACTGATTACTCCATTTTTACCAAAGCTAAGAGTTCTTCTTTTACTCCTATACTTGTTTACGTTGATAATGTAAACATTTCCAGCAATGATTTAAAGTTTATTGAGCTTTTAAAGCTTTTGTTTGAAGAGAAGTTTAAGCTTAAGGACCTTGGTAAGCTCAAATATTTTCTTGATTTAGAAATTGCTTAGCCTTCTGCTAGTATTTAGAAGGCTCATAGGTCGACTTCTTTACCTCACATTAACTCAGACAAATCTTTGTTACTCTGTTAATAGGCTAAGTCAATACATGACTCAGCCTAGACAAACTCATTTAAAAGTTGCTTGCAAAATGTACAATATATCAAAGGCACACTTAGACATAGACTTTTCTTGCCAATTGCAAATTGACTTGATTTTCAATAGTTTATCATTTAGTTTTTAAGATGGGAGTGCGTTTTATATACTCTCCATCTTAAAGGGGTATTATGAATTAATTTTATATTTGTATCTCACATGTAACTTACATACTCCTTTACTTTTACTTTTCATTTGTAGCTATAAATACCTGTACTACATATTTAGATCGTATTGTACATTTATTTTTCAATTGCATGAGCTATTTTCCACAGAGTTTCTCTCGTGTTTGGCTCTACTAGGGTTTCATTCCCTACACTCTGATAGGGTTCGTCCCTTCACCTTCATTTTCCAGGCTCATTATAAAAGTATGAGTAATGCTACATACAGTCGTAGAGTTGCAAACGGTGTGCAATCGTTTTAGAAAAAAAGTTAACTTTTTCACGTGGGTCCCATATTTATTCACTTTTTTCCAAAACGACTGCACGCCGCTTGTAAATCCATGATTGCATCTATCATTTCTCTAAAAGTATTTAGCCTATGGCCCAATATTATGGTGATGCATAAAACGCCGTCGTTAGATATAGAGGTGCCTGAGCCCCAAATTTACTCCCAAACCTAGGTCCAACGGTACCATTCTCAGAGTGAGCGAGCGTGAAAGTCAGGAGTCTGCGTCTTGCTGACTGTGAAATCCAGCTTCTTGGTGATTGCTGAGTTCGCGAAATCCAGCTCTGGGTCTCTCTTATTTGTACGGAAGCCCTCTTATATCTAACCCAAATCAGAGAATAGGAAAGCAAAAAAAAAAATCAAAGCTGTATATTGGCACAGCTGAGTATGATGATTATCATTCCCAGGCGCCGCTGCTTTCAATCGCAATTCAGGTATGCTCCCGCACTCCCATTACTCTCTCGGCTGTTTTGCTCCGAAAACCAATCCCTTAACGACGACGTTGAGAGGGTCTTTCGTGTGATCAATAGCTCTACCTCTTCAAAAAACTTGCAGCAGTCGTTGAAATCTTGTGGGGTTTTCCTCTCTAACGATTTGATTGATAAGGTCCTGAAAAGGGTCAGGTTCAGCCACGGAAACCCAATCCATGCCTTGGAATTTTTTAATTACACTGGGAATAGAAGAGGGTTTTATCACAGTGATTTTTCGTTGGATACAATGCTTTATATACTGGGTAGAAGCAGAATGTTTGATAAAATCTGGGATGTTTTAATTGAAATGCGGCATAAGGATCGATCTTTGATATCCCCGCGTACTGTCATGGTGGTTTTAGCTAGAGTTGCTAAGGTATGTTCCGTTAGGCAGACTGTGGAATCTTTTAAAAGGTTCAAGAAGCTCGTACCCGAGTTTGATACTGGTTGCTTTAATGCGCTTTTAAGGACTTTGTGTCAAGAGAAGAGTATGGCGGATGCGAGGAATGTTTATCATAGTTTGAAGCACGAGTTTAGACCAAATTTGCAGACTTTTAATATATTGTTGTCAGGGTGGAAGTCCACGGAGGAGGCGGAAGGGTTCTTCGGAGAGATGAGGGAAATTGGTGTGATACCTGATGTTGTTTCCTATAATTGTTTGGTTGATGTGTATTGCAAAGGGAGAGAAGTGGACAAGGCTTATAATGTGGTTGAGAAGATGCGAAGTGAAAATATAACACCGGATGTGATCACATATACAAGTCTTATTGGAGGATTGGGATTGATTAGTCAGCCCGATAAGGCTAAAGTGATCTTGAAGGAAATGAAGGAATATGGGTGTTACCCAGATGTTGCAGCGTATAATGCTGCTATAAGAAATTATTGTATCGCAAAGAGGCTTGGCGAAGCCTATAAGTTGATGGATGAGATGATAAGTAGAGGTTTAAATCCAAATTCAACTACATACAATTTGTTTTTCAGAATTTTTTACTGGTCGAATGATTTGCCAAGTTCCTGGAAATTGTACCGGAGGATGATGGATACCGGATGCTTGCCAAATACACAATCTTGCATGTTCCTAATTAGGTTGTTTAAGAGGCAGGAAAAGGTCGAGATGGCACTACAGTTGTGGGATGACATGGGGGAGAAGGGTTTTGGGTCATATATATTGGTATCTGATGTATTGTTTGATTTGCTATGTGATATGGGAAAGTTGGTGGAAGCAGAAAGGTGTTTTCTGCAGATGGTAGAGAAGGGGCACAAGCCAAGCATTGTTTCTTTCAAAAGGATCAAGGTGCTCATGGAACTTGCAAACAAGCATGAAGCCCTGCAGAATTTGTCAGAGAAAATGGCCATTTTTGGGCGTTTGAACCATGTTCCTAACTGTGTAGGCAGCGCAACAGAGACATTAGATTTGGACTTACTTCCAGTAAACCGTATACTTAAAAACTGACGCGGCAGAAGTTGTTGTGCTGATCCTTATTAAGCATTTTGAATTCTGAGGTATGCAAAATGGAACGTGTAAAGTTTCTACAATTTATCTGACTTTGAGGTCGTGGGCCTCGTCTTTCTCTTTGGATCACTGCCTCGAAGCATGCCATGCAGAGGTAGTTTTCTTCCTGATACTGATTTATTGATTCAAAAAAAAAAAAAACTGATTTATTTGTGTGTACTTACATTTTTTGTTGGTGCTCTAAATAAATTCTTTATTCCTATAGAACAAAGCACATGCCAAAAGGTGGCAAACATCCTCTGAGCTTCTCAGATTTGGAAAACAGGGATCCTGGCCTGGATTGTAACTCACGTAATTTTTCATGAGTAGGGTTTAAAGTACACTTCACCGGAGGCGAGGGAGCTTCATGTAGAGACCATGTTTGGGGAGTTGGCCTACAAATATCCGTATCAAGAAGTGCACGGCTCGACGACCTTCAACGGATACCTGATTTAATGGGAGACCTGCTTCTCAGAATCTCACGTATGATTAAATACTCGGTTTGTGTCACACAGCAGCTAGGACCTACAAATGGGAGCGGATAGTATGTAAAATGTATTACTTTGTTTTCGATTATCATGAATTTAGAAGCTGTAGCAGCGCCCAATTTTCTTCCCATCTGTGCGCACACATGTTCTTGACGAGATTACCGAACTAGTTCTGTAGTTCAAACTGGTTGCGAGAATTTTTTTTTTTTTTTTTTTTTTTTCACACGGATGGATTTTCTAGTCAAAGCAATTAGTTCACAATTCTTCCCCCCGGCCAGCCCAACTTTCTGGCTTATTGTGACACAGGTTGTAAATTTGTGACCCAAGATAGAGATCCAGCTTTGCGAATGAATTCTCCCTATGTATAATAAAGATACGAGGACCAATTGTTCAGGCAAAGAAAATTAGGGAGAACAATTAGCTAGTTATTATCTATCCCTGAACAACTAAAAGCTCATCTGTGACTCAGAAAATATCGGTTCAGAATGAGCCGATGGAATAGTTCGAAGGTGACTCAGAAAATAAATGCCACCAAAATTTTGTCAGCCCTTACTCTGATGCAGATTCTACCCTCCTGATAAATTCTTCCAGAGCCTATGTTGGGGTCTTAGCAATATCGTTTTCTTCTACTAGTTTAACACCAAATGGCAAATACACAACAGAGATGATTGCTCTCCACTTTCCAACAAATGGTAAATGCCATTACATTCACATGACAATTGTAAATACAACTCTGTCCAAATTGTCGAGATGATAATACCGAGAAAAATTTTAGGAATTCTTCTGAAACTACAATTAATAAAGATGTCTGCAAGGGAAATTATACATCCCGTAGAAATGGTCACTAAATAGGATAAGCGAGTCCAAAACATTAAAAAAAATGCAACTTATATTCCAGCAGCCATTGAAACCTAAAACTCAGAATCAAGCCATCTATGCCTGCAACAATTACGTAGATAAAACAAACAAATAAAATTAACCAAGCAAGAAAAAAAAATCAAGGTATTTACAAAAGCTGAAAAGTGCCAAGTTAGTATATAATATTATATGAGCATGACAAACCTTGTTTGCAATATTGTTCGAAAGCCAGTCCAGTCCCTCATAGAGCCCTTCACCAGAAGTGGCACATGTGCTCTGGATATACCTGCAATGAATTAAAGGACATGGTTACAGAAGGGTTGAAGGGTTGAGAGAGAGAGAGAAGCCAAAAATTTTCTCACCAGTGACGTTGACGGAGGGAGTGAAGGCCAAGCTTATCAGTTATCTCAGCAGCATTCATGGCATTAGGGAGATCTTGCTTGTTTGCAAACACTAGCAGCACTGCATCCCTCAACTCATCCTGACAAAGCAACAAACAATAACAATATCCAACATATGAAGCAACATTTGAAATCTTCTAAGGTGCAACTTCTCGTACCTCATTCAACATTCTGTGCAGCTCATCCCTAGCTTCAACGACACGGTCTCGGTCATTGCTATCAACCACAAATATAAGTCCTTGGGTGTTTTGGAAGTAATGTCTCCACAAAGGACGGATCTAAAAGGAAAAGGTTCAAAATCACCCACTAGTCTTTGAGAAGCACAGGATTGTACAGTAGCTTAATCCATTATGACAGATAATATGCCATCTCAATATTCAGGTAATGTGATCTATAGAGGTCTGATTTCAATTATTGTGCCTTGGCATTACAATTAATGATATCAGATGAAAAGAAAAATAGAAGGAAAGGAAACACCCGCATCTTATTGGATGGCTTGCAAAGATGCATTTGGGCGTAAGCCAAATTAAGAGAATACACCTAGTTGCAATTTTGCATAATTCCAGGTGCAAGAGTGTGACAAATAGTTTTTATAGATACCTTGTCCTGACCACCAACATCCCAGACGGTGAAGCTGATGTTCTTATATTCCACAGTCTCCACATTAAATCCTGACCAAATAACATTTGTGTTTGATGCATAACAAAGTTTCAGTAAAAGCACAAAAGGCACAAACTATTGTAATGTCAAGACATAAGTAAATTATTTCCACATAATAAAATTAATTTTTCAGACAAACACAAGTTCTCTTAAACAGACAAAAAAAATCATCTTGAATCTTGATTGCTAAATCTACTTCAGCAAGAGCTCATTGTTAATATGGATATGCTACCCTCATTCACAAAAACAATTTCCACCTCGAAGGCTTTTGAAAATCCTATAACCATTATAACCTTTTTAAAAATTCACCATAAACAGTTTAAACACAGCAGAAGAAGCAGAATCAACGTTGGACTTACCAATGGTAGGAATAGTGGTGACAATCTCTCCCAGCTTGAGCTTATAAAGAATGGTGGTCTTACCAGCAGCATCAAGACCCACCATGAGTATACGCATCTCCCTCTTAGCAAACAGACGACTGAAAAGCTTGGTGAAAGACAGCCCCATCTTTCCCTTAATGGTATCCTACATCCAGACATCCAAATTTCATGTCATTAACTTCGCCAAGACCCCCAGAAGTACAATTCTTAGAAAATGCAATAGCTACCACAACTCTTAAACAAACAGTGAACAAGTTGAAATATACAATTGTCAACTATATGCTAGAGTACAGATTATAAGACGCATAAGCAACATAGAATACAATATAACTAGAATTCGAATTAGCATTAGAATTTAGATCCAAGATTAAGTTTTTGGTTAAGCTGATGTCTCTCCGTAACAGTTTCAGAGTATACGGTCGTGTGCCCCCCTAGCAGTCGGAGCAGGAAGGCTTCGTAATAGAAACACGATCACAAGCGGGGCCACACGACCCAAAAACTTCACCACCACCGGTTCCAGGCTTCACCTAGTCAGTATCAGAACAGGAAGGGAAGGCCAAATTTATTCGGGAAAGAACCCTGAGCCAACGAACGGGACCCGATCCAACAGTGGAGAACCTAATTTCTGAGGTAAACGAAATCTAGAACCTAGATCAAAATTCAAAGCTAACGATTTCAATAGAACAAGAAGCGCATAAAAGGATTATATAAATAGAAGCAGACGGCAAGAGATCCAAAGGGTATTCGAAAGTGAATAGTGGACTTAACGATGTAGATCGAAAATTTATTTTGACCAAAATAATGATCACAGAATGATATATATCGTAAGGCAGTCACATGATACATCACATGAATAGGAAGATATGAAAAATTTCGAGGTAAACTAATCGAGAAAGAGATAGAAAGGAAAGGACTTGCCTGAGGCCTGAGAATGATAACAGATAGAGATCTAACCCTCCCTCTCTCCAATGAAAAGAGAGAGCTCTTCTTCGCAACGATGCTTTCCACTACCAACGGCAAATGAGAGACGTCTTTATTTATACAGATATTTAAATTGTTTTTGAAAAAGGGGCGTGTTAGGCAACAGCCGGTGTGCTGCTGCACACCGGCACACCACATGCATCACTTTTTGTTTTGTTTTTATTTTTTTTTTCTTCTTCTTGTTTTCAGTGTGCCACGGCACACGGGCTGTTGCCCATATTTTTCCTCTGAAAAATAATAGATACAATATTTTATACAATACTTTATAAAAATAAAAATATTCTTATAAAATAATATTAATTTTATAAAATAATTTCTAAAAATATCCATATTTTTGTAAAATATTATATAAAATATTGTATATAATATTATGTGTATCACTTTGTTAAAATGTTTCAACCTATTGACAATTGTAAACGAAAATGATCTGTGTTTTATTTTTTATTTTTTTATTTAATGATAAAAAAAGTGATTATTAATATATTAGTGTATTTTTATATTTTAAAAAATATTTAAAGGTATTTAAAAAATGTGGAAAAAAAAATGACATTTAGCTTAGGACTATAGAGCAGCAGTCCCTATCGGTCAATTATGACATCAATAATTATATGTAAAAGTAAATAAAGAATATTTTAATTGCAAGCCGATGCTAATTAAGGACTATCAATGTGTAGGATTTATCGGAAAATTTGATTTCTCATCATTTTTTTTAAAATCATTTGAACTTTATAGTTTATATCATGTTAATGATGTGTCTTTCACATCAACTTGCATATTATTTATGTTTTTGGCTAATATTTTTTTTTTTAATCTATTATAAGAGAATTGTTATTTTCATCCTAAATTATAGCATCCTTACTCACACCAATTAATATGTGACATTATAAGTGATTTTTTCATCTAAATAATTGATTTGTAAAATCAATTCACAACATGCTGTTTTATTCCTTAAATCATCTGCAAATATGTCGTTTAGGTGATTGATATGATACGAACGAATAATTCAAATTCAATGGAAAAGGAGAGGACTTTCCCTATTATTTGGTTTTGAGTCAGAATATACCCGAAACACTGGCCTGGTTTGGGCGTTGAGTTGATTTGAAATAAGTTAAGTTCTTTATAAATAAGAATAAGTTGAGATGATAGCATTTTGTGAGATCCACTAAAATAATCAAAATCTCATCTGGTTTGATCATCAGTTCCTTTTCTTCAAATAGTCTCACAACTTTCAATTTCAATAATAGAAGGTATTTCATAGTTACGGCTTAATTGGTTCATCGGGTCATCGAGAGCATTTTCTGCTACTTTCATAACTTCATCTTTCTTGCATGCATTTCCCTTATAGGTTTCAATTTCATAATAGGCATAGCTTATGTATTATATTATGGTTGTTCAGCTCTCATTGAGCTTTTGGTTCTCATATGCTACTGTTGTTTAGAGAGAGAAGCAATAAAACTGGTCTTTCCTTTTATTTCCATTCTTCGCAAGTAACTCTTAAGCTCTGAAGGAGGAGCAGGGAACTGAGCTGGGGTTGTCTAGTCAGCAGGTTGCAGAAAAGGAAAGGAAAAGGCTTTAGATGCTAATCTTGACTGCTCAATTCAACCCTTCAACAGGTCCTGCAGTAGCAGACATGTCAGCTCGCCCTCCTGTCATCCTCTCTGCCTTCTCCCCACGCTCCCCTGGAAATCAAACATCGAAGATTAGTCGGGTACATTTTGAGGCTCTAATTCGGACCAAGGAAATGAGATATCACAATTGTGATCATTCAAAAGTGCAATGAGTTACCGGTGCGAATTCTTATCACGTCTGCCACAGGCACCACTGCACAATCAATGAGAACAGATTCCAAGTCTTTAATTAGAAGAACTGAAGCCATCAAAATAAACAAATAACTCAATTATAACGGAAAACCCCATCTCTCTGTATTACTGGCCAGCCTCAAACAACTTGGCTCACTACCACCCCAGACTTCAAATACTAGTCGCTTTGGTCAGACTTTGACCAAGTAATTTGATGCAAAATGTTTCACGTGTTGGGATGGTACTAATGCAGCTATACAATCTGATAAATAGGAACATTAAAGTTGGAACTATTTTTCAATAAATGTATGATCAAACCACTTCTATTTTTTTTTTTTGCCAGGCAATTTTTGTAGGGTCATAGAGCCCCGGCTGTGGGTTGCATCCGATATCAGAAACCCTTACCTTAAAGGACAGAGGGATTTATCTCTCTCCCCCCCCCCCCCCCCAAAACCCCAACCCAAAAAAATAAAAACAAAGCACCTATCACTGTTTGTTTTAAAAGCATATCAACCAAAGTTTTCCCTCATTGAGAGGAAAAAATAACTGTTTCCTTGAGTATCATATTAAAGTAGATTATGCAACTACCATGATTATGTTCTCAATACTACTTTTCCCATATTCCCTCCTACTTTCTTTCTGTGTAGCTAGTGTAAGCAGCATCGTTTCAGATTTCTGAACAAAGATGTTTTCCAAAGAACTGCAGAAATTTCATCAAGCAATAGAGCAAGGAAAAGAAGAACAATTCAGCTTTTACTTGTGTTTGTCAGTCTGACGTTTCTTTCCCCAATTGACCTTACCTGGGCTTCAGATTCAGTAAAAACGAGAGGTGTCTCTAAGAGCAACTTTCATTCATTTCAAAATTAGCGCCCAAAAATATAACAAACTCTCAGAAGCTGCAAAAATTATCTAGTAAAAAAAACAACAGATGCAGAAACAAGCAAAACCCTCAGATAACTTTACATAAATAGCCTACCAAGAAAGAAAAAGTGAAAATAGAGCTGCTAATTGAACAAAAGTTCTATAACCAGTACATTAGCTTTAAGGTTAAAAAAAAAAGGAAATTAAAGGCGTCCAAGTCTACTCATCAAAACTAACAAAGAAACTTACCAAAAATTTTGCCATCACCAATCTCACCAGTCCTTGCCTCCTTAATTATCGTTTCTATTACTGCCTCAACCTAAGAGAGGACGGCATGCAGGTACCAATTATTAACAGTACAGTGCCAAAATATACCACAATTTTTTTCCTTAGCAGAAATGTGATGAATTGTCAACTTAATTGCTAGGGAAATAAAGGTTTAGTTTCTGATCCATACAACAAAGTTAGACTCTTAATACCTGATCTTTGCTCACTACAATTTCCATTTTAACTTTAGCAACAAACTTGTCTTCAGAAAATTCAGACCCTACAAAATACAGATTAAACAAAACATTTTACGTAGTGATGATGTAAGAAAGAGCAGATATAAAAGTAAGTGAGATCAAACAAAAGAATTCTTTGTTTGTACAAAAATAGACAAACAAGCAAACAAAACAACCAACAAAAGTGATATTCAAAGTGAATGAAAAATGATGAGTATAATTCACCGGTTAATGAAACACTTGATCATTTCAGATCTAACAGATTGGATTCATGCAGCGTGAATACTGGAGAGGGTGCAAAATTGAGAAAATGAATTATCTTCATTAGAGATAAGTCAAAATTTACCTACTAATCAGTAAATCTTCAACCACAATCAGTCAAGTTGACACCTATATAAGATAGACTTACCACCCTGCCTTTCTGGTGAACCACCTTGAGCACCAAAGCCCCGAACATCAGATACTGTAACACCGCGAATGCCCATTTTCAGCAGAGCCTTTATTTTTTATAAAAGAAACACAAGTTACTTCCACATCAACCAATTAAGTAGATTAGTCAAAATCATGGTCCGAAGAAAGTCAATAATTAAAGAAGAAATGCGAAGCCAAATATTGCCTAATACTGTGTTGTACAAGAATAAAGGTGTGTTATTATGACTTTAGCACTGTGTCTATACAAAAGTTTGAACAAGTTAAAAAATCTAGGAAAAAAGCATAGGGCCAAATGGTGACCAAAGGCATCGTTTTATAGCAGTATAACATGTATATAGACATGTGGGGAAAGTCACTAATAGTTTCCTTTACTACTATTATAATGATTACCATGTGTGGATGTTATAGTTGACTGCCAAATAATTCTTGTCTATTGGTAACCGCCCCGCCGGTTAACCTCTTTCACAGACAGACACTACGTGTTTCAATTTCAGGACAAGTTTCTGGAGTGTCATGTGTGGTTACCAGCCTGAAACTTTTAAGTAACTTCTAGAAATGACCAACTAATTCTGTTACAAGAAAGCAATCATTTGAATGTGTGGTAAATGGGATCAGATAGAGCTTGTCGTAATGCATATTGGCATTCTACTTTGTAAAGTTGACCCAGATCATTTGGCAAGATCCAGTTTCAGCTCAGTAAAGTATTACACAGTTCCCATAAACAGTTAAGAAATTCAAGGAAAGAAATCTGTGGCCCAAAAGCTTAAATGATTTTGTTGCTTCATCATTTTTGGAAGGTCACGTGGAGGTAATTACTTAAGTAAACTGACCCAATTTTCATGGCATATATAAAAGCCACCTTCTAGCTGCTACAGATTGCAATGCCATATAATGGCACTTAACCCCCCCCCCCCCCCCCCCAAAAAAAAAAAAAAAAGAAAAAGCTGAGAACAGCATAAATGCTCAAAGAGTAGCTGGGCTGATCCTTGACCTAACTAGGAGATCTAGCCCCGAGTCCAAAGCAGTGGTCACCAGAGGAAGGGCATAACTTAATCTAGAACTTCATATGGGACTTAGGTAACAGCCTATATTTGGTTCTTCTGACAGGCTTGTACATGGCCTCAAATTTCAGAGCGCCAAGAAAATGTGGGAGGGCTCTTCTTGATATGAAACACGTCCTGATTAACAAAGTTATCTTATTATTATTTTATCTGAAAACCTCAACTTTGAAGCACTCCATTCACCACATATCACAAAGGCCATGGGATAGTACCATTCTGTGTCCTGTGCAACCTACCATCACCACTACATGTAATTTGTGTAGCTTACGAACTACTTTTCCAAAGTATCTTTAGTTCTTTACCACGAAGTACCACTGACCTTCACTGCATGAGATTTTGGAGTCTTTAAAGGTTATAACGCATGGAAAATGCATCTATGAAAACATTCAGGGATCTCAATTGATTTGATCATGACAGGAATGCATGTACGAAATTGAAGGCATATTGACTATTGAGAAAAGAGTGCTTGAAATTAATAGTGATCAGTTAAACATATCTCAGCTATGAATTTCTCGAATACCTTAATTGCATCATTTTATAAATTTTCCAACAGAAAACCGAAAAGGCAACTTAAAGTCCATTGACGCTTACCGAAGAGACCAACGGGACTCGCCAGGACCTATTTCGTCCCAAATTTAGCAGCAAGACACAAAAAACGAGAACAAAGTTAGATATGGCCAACTCAATAATATAATTCAACGACAAAAATCAAATGTCATAACCACTAATTCAGAAGAATAGCTACAATTGCATGCACGCTTCACAAGTCACAACCGCCCCCCTAAAAGGAACATAATCGATCACATGCACAAAACGGAAAAGAAATCGAGAAACAGAAAGCACCTCACAATAGCTTCCACTTTGTAAAACTTCGAGTCTGGGAAATAATCTAAAAGCAAAGGGAAAAAAGTAAGTATCAATACTTTGACAACCAAGAAATGATCTGCAATATTGATCGGAAACCCATGAATATATTATATCATAGTATTGATAGATTGTGCGTGCAAGACAAACCAGGAGAGCTCTGGGCTCTGATTATGGGCATAATTGAGGCATTCCTCGAGAGTTTCAGAGTCACATTGAGCTGAGGAGGAAGGCGGGAGTCTCCGAACTTGGGGCGCATGATCGAGGAGGAAAATTCCATGAGCGGGAGTTCCTTGAGGTGGTAATTGAGGAGACCAATCGCGCCCGGTTTCGCCATCGTAGCCATGGCTGACTTCTGAGTCTCTGACTCTTGCTGTTGCTGTTGCTGGAGCAGAGGGTGGGAGGTACTATCCCTATTGTCTTGTCTCGCAGTTAACGCTGTAGGCCCTTTGGAGTTGGAGGAGACTGACTACATATAATAATAAAAGAGTTAAAAACTGCTTTGGGTTCGGCTTTGAACTAACGCATGGACGACGCTTTGGAAGTTGACGGTATTTGTCTTTTGGTGTTCTACGACGGATTCTGAATGTATTTGTACTTTTAATTTTAGTAATTCTTACATAGAAATAGAATGGTCGAGGAAACCATACTAGCAAAATTCTACACGCTGGATTCGCATTCCACTTTTATCTTATTATTATGCTCAGTTCGTATTGTTGATCAATCTTTGTATATCTGCAGTATTTTATTTTTATTTTTATTTTTATATTGAGATGACATTATCTACCAATCTTCGCTACTTACTATTTGAATAAATAATTATATCAACTGTTGTAATATTTTTATAATATATTTCTTATTATTTATGTAATTTTCCTCACGTTATATACTAGAATTCGAATAACTATTTATTTTTAAATATTTGATATAATTATTATTACTTTTAAAATCTAACGTTAATTTGGCCTATAGCCATTCTAGGGTCTTCAAAATTTCAAAGATAATCCTATGGGGTCCCGGCATTGGAGCCCCATAGCACCCATTGTATCATGTCAGTCGGCTTATTTTAAAATTAAAATATTAAAAAAAATAAAATAAAAAAATAAAAAAACAGCAACAACAAATAAGCGGGATTTTGAAATCCCAAATCAGACAACAGTAAATCACGAAAACGCGAGAGAGAGGATTTCCTTTTCGTCGACCCGTTCCGTCGCTGTCAACCCATTTTATTGCCGTCAGCCCGTTCAGTTGTCAAGTATGGAAGACACTTTCAATACTGATGACATGGTGCGATTTAATTTACAGATTTTATTACCCATTAGTTGATTATGTTT
This sequence comes from Platycarya strobilacea, assembly GCA_036898215.1. Classification (NCBI taxonomy): domain Eukaryota; kingdom Viridiplantae; phylum Streptophyta; class Magnoliopsida; order Fagales; family Juglandaceae; genus Platycarya; species Platycarya strobilacea. Next base: position 17,875,269 of record CM072555.1, on the reverse strand, counting down.
TAATATTTTATCTTAAATTTAAACAATGATTCGCAAGTCCCTTAGTAGATTTAATTTACAAATTTTATTACAGATTTTTAAAAATATTGCTGAAAATACAAAGGTGTTGATACTTCTTACAAGACATAAAAATGGGTCATGGGTCTTATGCTGAGAAATTGTTACAGATGCATACAATCTTTGTTTCTTTTAAAGCAATGATGTCTTTATCTTCAATATTGTCATGCACGATTGTTCATAAGACTAATAGCTAAAAGTGATGGCTTTTAGCAAATTGGTCTTTGCGTAGAGTGCAGAAGCAAGTCTTTGTGGCGCTTGTCCAATACAATCCATATCGTATAGATTACAGAAACAATAGATAAAATGTTAGAACCAGGAGATGATCAAAGTCCTTCATTTTTTGTTCTATGGATTAGGAGTTTGGAAACCAAGTTTTTATGCTCAGCCATCATCTTGTCAATTGCAGTGAATTAAAACTGCAGAATCAAATTTTAATGCATATTTCCCTTTGGGATTGAAATATGGGTAAATTTTAGTAACTATGTTACCATGACTCTTAAAATTTTGATATGCATTATGAAATATTGTGTATGATTCCTATTATTAAGTCTGCCTTTCCTCAAGATAGTTTCTCATAGTAGTATTTGTACATTTTCTATTAGTTTGGTAGCATTTTTTTCAAGAGTTGGATGTACTTGGACTATGTCCTTTTCATTTACTTTAATTATCTCTTACTTATATAAATAAATATATTTTCAAGGATAGGAGAAATTTATATTAATTTTTTGAATGCATACTAGATTAGTTAGAGTTTTTCATTTGAGTGCTCAAAGTTGGCTTGTTGATATGCTTTGCACATTCACTTTTATAGTTTTTGATACATTTTTTTTTTGTAAGTAAAAGTTTTTAGTTTTTGATATGCATATTGCCAGTTTTACTTGTAAGTACAATGATGTTGTTTACAATGTGAGAAAAAGAATTGATATAAATGCATAATTATTTTTTGCTATCTTTTTGCTATTTTCAAAATACATATATATATATATATATTGTGTTTTTTGCAGATTGTGGGTTACCCATTTTCACTTGACATGGAATCTCCAACCATTGTCACCAACACAAGCTCTAGTACGAGCAAAATAATTTGTTAGAGGATAATATACCCGATGGTGTGAAAGCTAAATCGTCATGTACATCCTCTAAAATTGAAGAAATTAATGAGGATAGAACAAATCCACTAGAAATAGAGGGTTGCAGTGTCGGGACATCTCAAAATGTTGAAATTGATGGTGATGGATCACAACCAGTGAACTTTGGGTTGGATGGAACACAACCGTAGGAATGATATGTATTTAATGACTTTTTGTTAAATGAATGTAGTTCAATAACTTTTTCTGTATTGCTCATGGACATAGCTTCAACACACTTTTATGATGAATGTTGAATTAAATTTTTATTTTTATTCAGGGATTTATTTAATGTTAGTCTCTGGTATAAGGTTTGATAAATTTTACTTGTGGACATATAAGTGATTACTTATGGACATAGATTGAAGACTTTTTCTATATTGCTTATGGACATAGATTGAAGATCTCTGGAAAAATTGTGTATTGTGTATTGCTCATGGAATTAGCTACTTATTGTGTATCTATAAAGTTTTTAGTCTTGATCAGATATTGCGTTGCATAATGAGAAGTTCAATCTTAATTTAATTTAGTTCAACATTCATCTTTATGCCAACAAAATAAAGTGATGTATGTAATTAATTTCAATTAAGTTGTTTAAGTTTGCATGCATGGGTTGTGCGAAGCTAATTATCAGCTTGATGTATATATTTAATTTCAATAAAGTGAAACTTGATTGATTTTCAGGTGGTGTTCTTGTGCAATATATTGCAATTTTGTACCAATCGACGTGCAACATGCATTTGAGCTAAGACAAACAATTAAATTCAACTCTAAATATTAATCCAAGCATAAACGTGCAACATACATGATCATACATGTCTTGTAACTAAAGATTCATCAAGATATCTTCATCTCCAAAGATTGATCAGAGTATCTGCATCTCCAAAGATCAACAACATTTATGACCATACAAATCATTTAAGATAATCTCCTTCAATCAAAGTATCCAAATACATGGGTGAAAAACATCTTCATTTAAGTTCAAACATAAAAAAAAAAAAAAAAAAAAAGATTACAATTACTCCAAATACGTGGGTCCAAACAATTAAATTTCACTACAAACGTTAAAAGTATCACAACAAAATTTTAGATCTTCAACAGCTCCAAAAGTACCTTTGAATCCACTCTAACAAGCTTTTATTGTCACTCTCATTACCTGTAACATAATAAAAACAAATAAGAAGAAAGAAAAACAAATAATGAAGGTAAACATATCCATACAATCTAAACATTAAGTTTTGTGAAGTGTTATCATTTATATTTCCAAGATCTCTGTAATAATAAAATAATATTATTTTTTATAATTTATATTTATTTAATTTTTTATTTAATTTTTTTTAGTTTTATTTTCATAATCCTCAATAACAATTATTTTATTTTATTTTATTTTATTTTCCTTATCTTCAATGAATTAATTAGGTTGGTCATTGTTTGATATCACAAAGGAACATAATGCAATGTCACAAAGGATCCTACTGCACAAACCTAAACAAATCAGGACTGAAATGCAAACTTTGACAAATATTAAAAGGAAAAATAACATCTTCATTCCATTCATAAACAAGTGACACGTACAAGGCCTTATTTACAACATATATATGCGCATAAAGCAACTTGAGATTCATGCCAAGCTTCAAACCATCTAAAATAGTACTCAATTAAATATTCAGATTGTTTGCAATGAATAAGAGGCACATCTTCTAACCTTCATGGTGAAAAATACTTGATTAAATACTAGTAAATACTTAATTTTCCCAATTAAATATCCATTCTTGCATAGCATCTCCTTATTCATAAAGATCAACTAATTAGAGAAGGCAACAATCCAATAATCCAGTTACAGTTTGCCCTTTGAAACAACCAAGTAGTACAATGTAAAAATATGATATGATGTTTGAACAGGACACTCTTAATTCATTTGAACCCCAACAAACTGAAACCAACGTTACTGGTTTCATTTCTTAATATCTAGGTTTTGGCGTTACTTATAAAAATAAAAACAAACTAAAACCAGTGTCAACTACACTAAAGAGTTGTAAAAACCAATAATCACTTGAAGATATTAAAAAGAAAAATCAAAGTAGCACCAAAGCCTAGATTTCATTTACACCCAGCAGTTATTTAGTAATAGAAACTCGTGTAAAACCCAAAAATCAAATAACAAAAAATCAAAGCACACACTACAGCTTAAACAAAAAAGAGAACAAGTTTACAAATGAAATTAATAAAATAATTTTGTATATCTCTTGATAAAATTTAAAATTAGATTAAGGCTCAAAATTAATTTTTTCTTGTAAAATATCAAATTGCATTTTTCACATGTGCTTGACATCATTAAAAGTTTTAGTTTTAAAAATTACATTTTTCACATATGGATGAGATCATTAAAAGTTTTAATTATGAAAATTATTTTTTCACATATGCATAACATCATTAAAAATTTTAATTTCGAAAATTGTTTTTTTCAAATATGCATGATATTATTAAAAATTTGTATTTTAAAAATTGTAAGATAATTAATTGTCATCTTTGACATGTGCATGTTTTGTTTGAAATGTTAATTGATGCACTTTTGACAAATACAAAATGTAGATGATTTTGTTTGAAAATCTTGAATGGTGGTTATGCTCTTTTAACATATGCATAAAGAAGATAATTTGATTCAAAAAATAAATCATTATCATTTTATCATATGCAAAAAAAAAAAATTATTTGAATATTTTGAAAAATGAATGAGGTTATTTTTTACAAATGCAAAAAGAAAATATTTTTATTTGAATTTTTTAAAAATTGAATAGTGCTCTTATTTGACACGTGAATATTTTTATATTTGAAAATGAAAACTCATTTGCTTATAAATATCTCACTTGAATTTTGTAAAATTATAACAAAAGTTTACATATCAATTGCTAAAGTCTTGCATCATTTATTCAAAGTCTTCACTATTTTTTTTCTAAATATTGAGTCTTAATCTTTATTCATTTTGAAAGAGATATAGGTTGCGCTGTATTGTTCTTATTTCACTCATTGAGGTGTATACTCTGATAATCTATCTACTATCAGCTATTGTATCAGTAAGAGAGTACGTATAACCCTTGTGTGTGTAGAAAGTGTTCTACATATAGAATAGTTGAATCACCAAATATGAGGTAATTGCAAGTGTAGAGGATGTTCACATGGATTATTTATAGTGGTGTTGCTCAAAGGCGTAATAGGTTTCTATCTCCACCTGAAAGAGATTGAATAGTGAATTTGAAAATTTTCAAGAGGTAGCTTGAAACGAGGATATAGGCAGTACGACTGAATCTCGTTAAAATATTGAGTTTGATTATTCTTGCCCTTATTCTTTTTATTTTTTGTCATTTCGTATTTTGTTTATATTTTATATTGTATATTTGGTTTATAAATGTTAATTTTTTTAATATAATCAAATTCACCTATCTTCTTGTGTTAGTCATCTGAGCAACAACCTTAATAAATTGTCCTTATATATATATATTATTTTTAATTTTATATATTATATTATATGCTAAATTGCTAACTTACTCTTTTATATATATAATATATACAATAAGGGTAGGAGTTTCGAACCTAAGTTTTCTATTTGGAGAATCAGGTTGTATGCCATCATGTCATTAGACTCTTAAGCCTAAATTGTTAATTAATATAACATGAAACTTTCAAATTTATCATTTATGTTTATTAATCTTATAAATCTGAATATAATAATTGATTATGACATAAGATAAATTAGTTTGATAATTTTTAATATAATATTTGAGTTTTGATATAATATACATATCTTAATCTTGTAACTTAAAGTTAATATTACATAAAATGAGATATATGAGTTAACACTTGCTAAAATTTATTGAAGTATGGTTTTATTTGTTGTAAAATTGAAAAAATCGTATTGAACTGGGAAAAAAAATTAGAAGTTTTGATTTTGACGATGAATCAATCCAATATCATTTTTTAGATGTTTAGAAACAATGTATACTAATTCAATTCTAAAAAATGTCCAAAATTAAACTGAATAAGAACAATTACACCTTATAGAGTGTAAATTTTTTTTTATCAAAAGATTATAATATTAAAAAAATTTACATAAAAAAAAATAAAAAGGAAAATACTGGATTGGCCATGTGTGATGCAGTATGCACCCAAAGCGTAGTTTGTGGTGAATAGTATTTTTCTCTATGATTAAGAGTGATTTAAATAATGAATTGAGATGAAATAAGTAGATATATAAATTAAAACTTGAATAAATATAATTAAAATAATTATTTTTAATATTATTATTGTTTAGAATTTTAAAAAATTAAATTATTAATTATATTTGATATAAAATTAAGAAAATTATTATAATAAGATAAAATTAGATAAAATCTCAAAGGGAGCCAGCTAAACACAGTTCTAACCATCAATCCCAGTCGTCCGACTTTATTTCGGGGGCGCAATTGCCTCGAGGAGGCTCATCTACTTACTCTTATCAAGGCTCCAATGTTTCATTAATTCATTCTCGATGCAAAATGGTTGAAAACTGGATTATTGTGTTTTGATTTTTTCAATTATTTTGATTTTTTGTCTATTAGTTAATTTTAATAAAAATCAGAAAATATTATCTCTAAGACTTCTTAGACTTTTATTCAGAGGAATTTTATCCTAACTTTGAATGGTTGAAATTTATTTTATTTTATTGTTAATTCTATCTTAGATAGAATTGAATTTTCTTTCAGACGATGATTTGGAGAGATTTATAATTAGAATTAGACTATATTAATTATTTCTAATGTATTAAAGAATTATATATCATCGTTTAATTGATTTATAATTTATATTTTAAATTTAATTGTAATCTCGTTTATTAAGGAATGCAATTTTTTTCTTAAAAAAAAAAAAAATTCTCGGGGCAAAACCGTCAGCCAGGATATATTAGGGTGTGAGGCGTGATATATCAATATCTCTCTGGCCTACCAGTTCCGAACCGAAACCCAATCGGCAATCGATAAGCACAGTAACACATGGCCTCGAAGGATGGAGTGAGTGAAGCGGAAGAGTTCGTATACAGGATTAGCACCATTAAGGAATGGGAAGATTTGCAGAAAACTGGATCTCTCTACGGCGGAGAACTTGACAAGTCTTCTGGTTTCATCCATCTCAGCAAACGCCATCAGGTTCTCAATTTTGATGCCAGATTTTCTCCTTGAGACGTCACCTTTTCTCAAACTATACTTTTCCTATTAAAGTGTTGAATAAAAGTAGATGATAAACATTTCATGAAATGAGTTTGAATTTTACTTTTGTTAATAATCTTCCCATTTAAACCAGAACGCTTATTTTGAATCAGAGGAAAATATATATTCTTTTCCTAGGAAAAGGGCTTCACGCTGTCTATATATCTGTACTCTAGTCTCACGGTTTGGCTATGAAAGATCAGAGAAAAATGAAAGAAAATCCCTTAATTAGTCCGTGGCTGATTTTTTTGTAATGTGCAGGTACAGTCAATATTGCAGAATTTTTTCTTGAACACTAAGGAGGAGTTGTACTTGCTTCAAATTGATGCTAAGATGGTACGTGCATAAATTTCTGTGTATACAGATGGAAATGGACCATAGAGGCAACATAGAGTCCATGTTTTCTTCGAGTGATGCATAGTCTTTATGCTCATGTTATGTGGATGACGAGCTATTGGAAGTGTAGAAAGTAAAGAAAATATTATTAACCAGTTTGGTTATATAAATGTGAGACTGTAATCACACACATCAGATCAGATTGTAGTCACAAGATGGATAGTTAATAATAACGTTATTTGTGTCCAAACCCCTCTTTTGATTTAAGACGATGCCCCAACATGTTATATGTTTTGCCCATAGGCCAAATGAGAGTTTTAAATTAATCTGTTGTTCTAGTTGGTTTGTTTTTAATTTAGCCTCTGCATTGTTGAATGCGCATAATTTAAATAGTTACTGTTTGGAGTGTGCTTTGAAGGCACCAGCTGAGCTGTGGTCATAATATTGTATGCTTGTAGTCATGTGATTAGGCTAACAGAGGACATATTTATGTCCCTGGAAGTATGTATCCTACCTGTAGTAGACCTTGAAAGGAGGAAGACATAACATGGAATCTGAAGAATGGAATAATGATAAAGAATTGTGGAACTCAGCATGGTGGAGACCATAATGTTCTATGGAAGCTCATATAATCCTTTGTTGGGATTTCTTTGGATCCTGTAATTGGTTAGATTTTTTTTTTTCTTCCGAAAGCCTAATCCCAATGTCTGACAATCTCTGGTCGCCTCTTTTATGTGCACAATGTTGTAGCTTGGTGATGGATTGGTATATGAAGTTGTGGATGGTTCCAATAGCTTCCCTCATTTTTATGGCCCATCCCGAAGTTTCAGTCCTCTCCCCTCACATGCGGTCATGAAAGCAGAGAAGCTATCTCTATCAGGTGGCCAGTTCAGATGTAGTTTGCTGGAGTAAGCAGTTCTGCTAACCTCCTACCATCATTTATTTCTGATTTGTGCTGAGTATGGAGGCTTCGAGTTCAGGGATTCATGTTAAAACTGTTTTGTATTTCTGTGACTGGTTACTGAATGTAATAGTTGGTGAGATTTCAAGTAGCAGTTGAATTCAAAGTTCCAGTATCATGCCACATCGTGTAGCGACTCTTGATACACTATTATTTAACAAGGATAAATTAATATGCATTAAATTTCTTCCCTATTTCTTTCCATATTCCCATCATGATTTGAATCTGTCTCTTTCAGTTTTCTTCTTTTAATGGTTTATGCTTTAATTACTCTATAGGTGGCTGAACAATTAATGTGTGGACCTTACGATCAAACTTCCAAATTTGCTTAATTTCTTTCTGAATTTCATCAGGGCATATCGAACAGAATCCTTAACAAATTTCTGTGCTGCTCACTCAATATATCCAATGATAGAATAGTTCTTATTCATTATGTAAATTATTCTCAGTAGACTGATAAAATGAGATGTCAAGTACCAGTTTGTGACTGATATCGAAAACTCCCTGAAATGATACCTTGCAGGAAAGAGGGATCTCTCTTTTCCAAGATCTACACCAATAACTTTAATTGGATTTAAGAAATTGGACCGTTTAGAAACTCAAAGAATATTCATTTATTTAACGGGATGGCTGCGTTTTCACTCTCTGCAACAATATGTAGGTTCAATCTTCTGCATAAAGCAAGTGCCTTGAAATGATTTGAAGTAACCGTGTTTTTTTTTTTAATTGAAATATACCTCTTATATCTTCATTCCATTCAACTGTAACCCGATGTTACACTTGTATCAAAAAGTAAAGGAGAAACACATCTCCTGGATAATCCTCTATCCACACTAATTCCTCTTCCAAACCAATTGCTCTTTTAGCCAAGCTATGTGCCACCTAATATTAGCAATGGTCTTGTTAAAATTTTCCTTCAAAAAGTATAAATTTGTTATAAAACTAAAAAGAAACTACCACTATTGCAAGAGAAAAGAAACTCTTAAGAACTGAAACTTTCTTTCTCTCTCTATATTTTCTTATGAATTTCATTACAACTGAAGCCCATATTTATAGGCGTTGAAGTTACTATGCAAGTTACTATACAAGTCACTATGCACGTCACTATGCAGATTTTAAAATAATAGTGGTGGGGTCATTCACATAATTTAGTGGTGGGACAATGGGCGGCGCCGTTTCGTTCGTTAATTCATAACACTCCCCCTTGAATGACCACCCATAAAGAATCTGCCTCGTTAAAACCTTGCCAAGGAAAAACCCAGTGGGAAGAAAAACCAATGGCGAAGGAAAAAGAGTACAGTCTCTTTATGTATCCACAAGTGCTTTAAGATTGTCTCATTAAAACCTTGTAAAGGAAAACCCAATGAGATAAAACCTTAGCGAAGGAAAAAAAGTACAATCAGCACAAGTCTTCAGGACTTTTACTCTCCCTGGAAAGTGCATGACAATAGTTTTTGAGTTTTCACATTTTAATATTCTGCATAATTTTCTTGAATGTCGCAGTTGGTGATATCTTCGTGAATAAATCTGCCAGATTATCACTTGATCGTATATTTGATATATCCTCCTTTAATTTGAGTGATACAAGTAGCATTATCTTCGTATAAAATTGTTGAGCTATCAAAATACCACACTTTTCTTGGATACGTTGAGTCATTGATCTCGGCTAAATATACTCTCGACTTGTTTCATGAATTGCAATAATCTCTGAGTAATTTGAAGATGAAAAATAATATCTGGTTGACAAACTTAATAGAAATCTGATACCTGCAATAATACTTAAACTCCCCCTGATAATATGCGTTAGTGTTTCAAATAATAAGCAAATATGATTTCAGTATATATAACAAGTTAAGAATTCAAACACGATCTCCAACTAAATAATGCATTAGAGAGAGTATGATAATATTTTCATTTAAAATTTTCTCCGCCTCATTTGGCGTTATTAGGGAGAACTTGTTTATATACGGCGGAAATAATATTGGAAACCATCTATGTATGATAAAAGCTGTAAAAGCTTTGAGATTTAATATTATCGGTTCGGCGGAAAATCAAATCCGCTTGACATTGTGGACAAACGAGATCTTGAAGAGATTTGAAAGTTTCGGGTTGTTGTTTAAATATAACCAATTTTACTATTGGTTTACTCCAGCAAAAATATTTCGCATTCCTCATAGATTCAGTTGTTGTTCATCCAGAACGATATTATGTCTGATAGAAATTCTAATGTCCCAGATTTAAACCATGAACCTTTTATACCTCAACCACTTATATTTTCTCTTGAGGCTGTAAACACCATGATAGGAGCAGAGATATATCTATCTAGTAAATCTGATCCTGAAATTGTTACAGCATCAAGAACCCTCAGTGCTCAATATGCTGCCTCTCTTACAACCATGTCTCAGAGGCTATTGGCGAGAACAAGTAAAGTTGATCATCTTAAAAATCAAATATCTGAGTTGCATCAAACGCTTGCAACTAAAGATAGAAAAAATAAAGATTTAAAACAAGATAACAAGGAGCTGAAGAAACTTGTAGACTGGTATTCTCGTGACCTGAAAACACGAGTAGAAGAGTTGGAACGAGAGAGAGCTCAGATACAAAGTCAACAACAGCAGCTAACGGCAGATGTTCAGCGTTTACAAGAAAATAGGGATAGCTGTAATTAATCTCGCTGGCTTTTGAAATTATGCATCCAGCATATCTTGTAAAGTGAGATTTGAAGAGATGATGGTTTGTCTTGTTCTTATTTCCATTTCTATAAGAACCGTCTTTAGTTTCATTTAGTACGTATCAAATCTTCTTCTCATATCTATAATTTATCTGTATTTGTATTCTTATTTTACAAATTTCTAATGGCTCATCAATTTCCTTTTACTATTTCTCACAATCAACATATGAGGTATCCTTCACCTCAATTACAAGTTGATCCTGCATCTTCCGCAGGTGCAATGTTGCAGCAAGCAAATGATCTGGCTAATAAGTCAGATCGTGAAACTGTTTATGAGCTGGTGACTCTCGGCACCCGATACTCCTCCTCTATTATTGGATTTTCCAACCGATTACAATCCAAAAATCGTGAGATTGAGGAGCTTAACGAGAAGGTTTCTGTATTTCAACGACTCGTTCAAGAGTCTGACAAAAAAATTGCAGACTTAAAGCAGGAGAATAAGGATTTAAAATCCTTACTTGCCTCTTCATTTCGACTGTCTAATCCTTTAGATAAGGATGGTATGTTACTTTATGAAGAGCAAATGCATTTGAGAGATGATGCTAGAAGTCTCAAATTCTTGTAACTCATCTATGAATTGAATAATAAGATATCTCCTTTTCAAATGCATTCCTTAAATTTATAGCAACCCTTGTAATCTTTTCAAGAGTTCTAACAAGGTAAATCATCAACGTAAACTGCAATAATGATGAATCCGGATTCTGATAAAACACATGAACATATAGAATTATTCTTAAATCCTTCTTTCAATAGATACTCGTTGATTCAATTATACAACATGTGTCCGGATTGCTTTAACCCATATAAAGATCTTTGAAACTTTATAAAGTACATACTCCTAAATGTACTTGGATTAGATGCTTCAAGTATCGTAATAATCTAATGATGCTTATAAATATGCAGTGACCACATTCATTAACTGCATATCTAATCCTTTTGTAATAACCAAATCAATTAAAAATATGAATGTGATTGCATTCATATCAAGGAAATATGTTTCCTCATAATTGCTCGGGTTTCTACTGGAAACCTTGTGCGACAAATTATACCGCATAATTTCATTTCGCATTACGCTTTCGTATAAATATTCACTTATATCTGACAAATATTACACCCTTTGATGTTTGGACAACAGGTCCAAATGCATCTCGCTTCACTAGCGAGTTTAATTCAGTTTTAATAACTGCTTTCCATTTTGGCCAATCATTTCTACGTCGACATTCTTCGACGATTTTTTGGCTCACTTTCTTCATTACTTCTGGTAATATCAAGTGTTATCATATATGTTGTCGACAACAGTTTTATTTCTATCCATAAATTTTCCAGTACTCATGAAATGTATTGAGATTTCATTGTTCCTCTTCAGGGGAAAACATTTCATGAAACACCTCGACAAGAGGTTCCTCTTCAGGAGGTTTATACTCTTCAGGAGTTTTCTCTTCAGGAGTTATACTTTTCAGGAGTTTTCTCTTCAGGAGTTATACTCTTCAGGAGTTACACTCTTCAGGAGTTACCTCTTCAGGAGGTTTCCTCTTCAGGAGGATTATATTTTATACAGAAAATACGGTCTCTTCATGAGCACCGATTTTTATTTTTCTTGTGCATCAATAGGTTAGACTCATTTATTGCTGTTTTAACAACTCGTCCTTCAGGGACTTCAATTCTTGCTTAAGCATTAACAGTAGTAATATATGATTTTACAACACCTTTAGTGTCAGTAAATATATCATGTAATTGATTTGCAACACTTTGCAGATAAATAATCCTCTGAACTTCTGGTTCACATTTATTTGTAAGAGGATCAAATTTAAACAGGACTTTATTATCCCAAGTAATTTCTTGTCGTGTTTCAGGCACCGATATTTCATTATTTCAAAACATGATGAAATATTAATAAGCTTATATATAAAAGCTTAGTATAAATAAATCAAGTGCTTGGCCGTACAACAGGTACGTGACTACTGTTTAGTCATATTACATCTATGACAAACATCTTCATCTTTTTATGAAGAATTATTCTGAAGGCCTTTACCCTTCTCTGAGTTTGATCACTTCTGGTGATACGATATATTTTTATCATTTTTAGTGTTGTCGCTTTTGGGACCAACACTTCTATAATTTTTCTACCACGTCTACGCCCTTAGTTTCCATTCACTTCTGGGAATTGTGTAAATTCGATATCATTAATAGGACGTAACTGGTGTAATAAAAACTCATTATTTAGCTCAATTACTGGAAGACAAAACAAAAGTTCAGAATATTTATTGAACTTTCACTCTCGATATTGCTACTGCAGGAGCACATTCGAGGTATAAAAAATAATGTCTTATTTTATATATCATCATCAGTGATATTTTCACTATATAATTTTAATATTGAGCTGATTTTAAAGAGTACAGAATATTCAATACTACTCTTAAAATCTTGCAACTTCAGGTGCAATAAATCATAATGATCTTTTAAGAGGATTACATCTTCTGGTGCTTATATCACTCTCTTAATTTATTTCACACAGTAAGATGATTTTTCATCATGAGATACACATCACGGTCCTTCAGGGACACATGGTTTTCTTCTATGATTGTATCTTTCAAGTTCATCATTATATCCAAATAGATCTCATCAAGGATCCTGGATAAATAACATTTTTCAGAAATGTCAATAGTAATAAATCTCAATATTTGACATTATATTACAAAAATAAATTTGTGAATTTAAGAAATATATTCACATTATCATGAGAATAAAAATAAAATTTTATCAAGTAATATTCAGAAATATTACCTTTAATATTTATCTCAAGGACTGCAAATAATATATTGAAAAACTTACTTGAAGTAGAAGACCATTAGTTTCAGTATCGGTAGAACCTCGTGCTGATAACGTTTTATAAAACTAAAAAGAAACTACTACTATTGCAAGAGAAAAGAAACTCTTAAGAACTGAAACTTTGTTTATCTCTATCTATATTTTCTTATGAATTTCATTACAACTGAAGCCCATATTTATAGGCGTTGAAGTTACTATGCAAGTTACTATGCAAGTCACTATGCAGATTTTAAAATAATAGTGGTGGGATTATTCACATAATTTAGTGGTGAGACAGGGGGCGGCGCCGTTTCGTTCGTTAATTCATAACAAAATTTGCATACTTTCCAAAAAGATTTGGTTGTATTTGATTAATAGTGGAGAGAAGAATGGAATAATTTTTTTTTTCACTTGTGAGTAGTAATCTTTCAAAACTCTCTAAATTTGGAGGGTTACTATTTACAAGTAAAAAAAAAAAGAAATATTTTCCTTTCATTTCCTTCTTCTCACAAATAATCAAATATGACCAAATTTTTTTAGAAAATATGCAAACTTGTATTTTTTAAAAGAAAATTTTAACAAGATAATTGCAAATGCCTTAACTTCCTTATATGTGTGTTGTATCATCCATCTGTTTGTACATGAACAAAACAGCCTTAAGTCTTCTATCAGTTGGCCATACCAGACCCAACTCATCTGTGCCATTTACAGCATTCATCACTATCAACTCATCACCCTCGAAGACCACATCTGTAAACGTAAGCTCACTACTCAACTCAGCAGCACACCACAAGGCTTGAATCTCGGCAGCTATTGGGCTGCAGACATAGCTTTAGATATACACAGAGCAATAAGTACCTCTCCCTCCTCATACCTGATCACAATATCAGCTTCCATCTTCATAGTTTTCTGATCAAATGTTTAGGTTTGATTTGGTTTTATAGATAAGATGAGATAGAATAAGATTAAAGTTGAAGATTGAATAAAATATTATTATAATATATATTTTTAATATTAATTTTATTTTATGATTTAAAAATATTATTTTAGAATTTTAAAAAAATAAATTTTTTATTTTATTTTATATAAAAATTTAGTAAAATAATAATAATGAGATAATATATGATGTGATGGGCCAGTATCCCTACTTTTGCATATGGGAGGCGTTGGGGTCGGTCGGGCTGCCCCCAGCTAAAAACAACCCACTATTAAAACACAATAGAAAAATTTTAAAAATACAATAAAAAATATAAAAAAATAAAAAAATACAATAAAAAATATAATTAAAAAATATAATAAAAACACAATAAGAAAATAAAAATACAATAAAAAATAAAATAAAAATATATTTAAGAGAGGATTTGGCTTAAATCCAGACGGAGTTGGCGCCGACGGCGGTGGGCGACACCGCCCACCCCATCGTGACCGCCAGCCTTCGGCGACTCTACTTCTGCGACGGCGATCATCGACGACCTTCGGTGTGCCACACGCAGCTTTAAACTCGTTTCGGATCCGAAACGAGTTTAAGGCTGCGTGTGGCATACTAGAGGTCGTCCGGGATTGTTGTCGCAGGGGTGGGGTCACCAGAGGCCGGTGGTCACAATTGGGTGGACGATGTCGCCCACCACCGTCGAAGCCGTCGGTGTCCATTTTTCAAGAAAATTAGTCCATCCAATTTCCAAATATTATCTTTGCATATTTGTGCAAATTGTTGACAAAATGAGAGGGAGACACAATGGATGGTTGAGAATGGTTCTCGGATCTTTGTATGTTAACTCGTGTCGACTGCTTAGTGCTGAGAACAATTGGTAATAACATTTTACACTTCGTTTATTACTGTTCTATTATCTAGCTGGTTTTTTTACATTTTGGTCTTTGAATTAGGATTAAAAAACTCATCACATGACATTCCTGCATAATTTATAAGAAACTAAATTCAACTAACTAAAATAATCAGGTAATTTAAATAAAAATAAATTTAATTATATAATAATTGACATTCTTTTACTTTTTGAATAAGTTGTTATAAAGTTAAATTTAATTTTTAAATAAATTACATATTACGTTAGTTGATTGAATTTATTTTTTTTCAAATTATGCAAGAAGGTCATGTTATAGGCTTTTTAATTCAAATACAAATACCAAAATAATAAAAAAAAAAATTGAATAGTAAAAGAATAATAAATGAGGTATAAAGATATCATTACATACACAATTTGTGAAAGAGTAAATATATGTATCCTCGGCATTAAGACCCCGCCATGGCCCCATGGAGGTTTTTCAATAGAAAAAACAAATAAAAAAATTACATATATTTTATCTTCACACATTATTTTATTGTTTTTGTAAAAAAATGAAATGAAAAAAAGTGTAAAAAAAATTTACACCACATGGCCGCGGAGGGGATCCCCTCCTGGGGATTCTTAGCACTACTCTTTTTTTTTTTAGTTAGCTTTTGTTGAAAGTGGGGGGTCTTTTTTTTCTAAACTTTTTTTTCTAAACAAGTAAATTTCTATTAGAAACGAAAAAGACGATACATGAAGATGGGTAAGATTTTCCAACAAATGCTCCAGTACAATAACTATAATGCAAAAGTGGAGAAAAAAAGAAAAATAAAACGGGTTTTAAACCTAATTTTCTGATCTCTATCCATACCCTACCAAAAAGGAGTCATCTTAAGAGACTGTAGTTAGCAGTTTGCAAAGTCATACGAATATGGAAACGCCGTTATAGGCAATGGAACCTCCACTAGAAGCGGTAAAAATTATGGTGCATTGCAATTTCTTGTCTTGGGATGTTTTTTAGAGTGATCTGTAGTCTATTTTTCAATATAATCGATTAGGAAAAATGATAACATCATAGAAAGCACAGCCTCAAGCGAACTATGTCTTCTCACGCATCTGTGGTGGTGCATGGCAACCACACGTCGGTGGTAGGGAGGCAAGGTAGGGCAGATTTAAAAGATCTTGACATGGAGAATATGCTGATTAGTTGCATGTAGCCATCAAACGCGTCGGGACGCAGCGCGTGAAAACCACATGCAAAAACAAGTCATGCATGAGCCGCAAGCTTTTTGGTGTGATTTCACATCGTTCCAATCAATCAACGATTTTAAGATGGTGTAGTGGGCCGCATGTTGACTAATGGCGATCGGAGTGCAATAGATCTAACCAAAATTGAACTAGTAGAGGAAAGAAGAAACACTATCATGAAAGTGTAATACACATTGCGATAATGAAAAAAAGTAAGGAAATGAGAGTCTGGCCAAAACACTCAGTGATTGAATTTTTTTAAAGAGAAAATAATTTCTCTCTCCAAAAGGATTGGGCAAGTCTTCTGTCGATGGTGTAAGTTAAACGTACACCATCAGCAATAAGTAGTGGGGACTGTTGACGAGCCTATATTGTTAGACAAATGTGTATGACCATGGCCACTCAATATCTCAGACAAATGTGTATGATGGTGTAAGTTAACATGAAGCCTCCTAGGGAAAGCTTTCGGTATGGTTTGGATGAGGAGTCATCTCATCTCACTCTATACAGAGAAACCACCTCTCATGCAAACGCTTGTTGAATAGGAGCTTGAGGCAATGAAACACTTTTGTGTGGTTTCAAATAGAGTTTTGCTATACATAGGCTTTCTAAATTGCCAACACCAGACTCTGATAAGGTGGAAATGAGGTGGATTTTTTTAAATTCTACAGTAACTCTACATTTTACTCTTGGCAGTTTCTCCAAATCGATATTCGAATTTAATGCCCCTCGAATTTTATACGTTCTCCCTGTAATAGCTAGCGCCCCTCTGCCTGCTTGGTTCTCGTCACTCATATGCCGTTCGTTGTCTGCCGTTTGCAGGGCCTTTTAGCGCAGACAACTTCTTTCAGGTATTTTACGTTCAGGTATCAAAATACTACAACTCAAGGTCCTATTTTATACTTAAGGTATACCTGTTATTTCTGTTACACAACTGAGTTTAGAATGTGAATTTCTTCTATGGGTTGAGCCTAGAATGGAGATTTCTTCTGTGGGTTACCTAAAGCTATTTGATATTGTAACTTTAAATGCAAAGATCAATCTTGATACTTTTTAACATGCACTTTGGTTCATTCACAATGTTTGGAATCTAGATGCATATTTATAAACACTATATTTTTTTACATTGTTGCATTTTGTTTCCAAGGTAAGAATATCAAAATTTTTGAGCAGTTTTTGTCATGCCTATTCTATATTTTCCTTTTGCTGGTTCTAGATCTTTTTCTGTTTTTGTTGGTTGTGTGTTTTTGTGTTTCTGTTATTCCGAAGATGAGTAATTGACTTCTACTAATAAAATGTATATAATTTTTTCCAACTGCTCCCATGTTTCTTCCTGCAAAATCTCATAGAATAGTAATCCAACTCAGGCCACCAGAGCTTGAATAAAACAGCCAAAAAAAAAATTAATTGACGATAATATATTACAAAATACTAATCGATCCTTAGAGAGGCTGCATCATGATTGGGCATTTATAAACTTTTCTGAGGCATCCATTACTACCATCTTTAAAAAATTTCTTATCATTAGACAATTTTGCTGTTATTAATGTCATTTGCAAGCAAATGCAATACCGTTGGTTTGGACAATGTACACTCAAATTTGAAACTTCACCTGCAAATTTAGTCGTAATTACAATGTACTGCAATTTAAGGATTTGAGAGATGTCTATTTTGAGTGTATAATGCTTTATTTTCTAGCATGTTGTATCACTTTAAGGTTTACAGAGATAACTATTATGGACATTTTGCTTTTGAATTTGTCATATTTAACGTTGAAATTCTTGAATTGTATGCAGGGAGAAGCAAGATGTTGATTCTTCATTTGGGCAAATATACTTCAATTGATAGAGTTTTGACAAGAGAGTGCAATTCGGAAGAGGGAGGATGATCATGTATTGTTGTGTGAGTTAGGTATCTCAAGAAAGGGAGGATGATAATGTATAGTTGTGTGAGTTAGGATGATCACGAATAGTGTTTGTACTGGGTTATATCTATTGTAATAGTTTCTGGTTGATTCTATAGATGTATGGTATTATTATTAGTTTTAAATGAATGGTTCGTATCATAATTCTAATGTTATATCGTCTATGAATATCATTATGGATTTGTGCTTAACCAGATTTAAGTATATATGTTTGAGGGGCAGACATTTTTCAGATCGGAACTAGTTGAGGTTTTATATAGGATACATAATTCTTTATTTTCTTCCTTTACTTAAATTGGATTTGTTCCACCCAGAGCTTTTAGAATAATCTGAAAATTGCTAAATTTGAATTTGGTACTTTTTTTCCCTCTTTATTGCTTCATAAGAGTGCAAAACTCAGGATCTAACAAAGATTATGATTGTAATTTGTAATGTCCTAAGAAGGTCCCATGGATTTCTCATGATTTTTTTAATATAACCCAAACGTTTAAGCACAAGTTAAAACTGGTTAATCATTACAAAAGTAACTGTGACTAAAAACAACCAACAAATCATGCTCAGACAAAATAAAGTGCAACAACCAATAATTAGCAAGCATCAAAATTTAATTTGGAGTCTTCAACCATTACATTTACTTACCAATCACACAAATATCACGTTTTAGCATGTAGTGGCAAACACGAGGCTAAAACATAAAACCCATGCCAAGAAAGAGTATTACAACAAGGTACAAATTGCAAATTACATTACTACCATCTACACCACAATAACAATTTGAGGAAAACAACACAAATTTTGAAATGGCCTCAACTTCTCTATTGAAGGATCTCTTTTCTTCACATTATATCTTCATTTCCTGCACCATAAAACAAAATAATGATGATGAGCATTGCTTAAATAGCTTGATCTCCTATTGGGTTTATATTCATCTAACTCAATTAGAAAATGATTGTATGATTTTGTTGTGGTTAAATTATTTACATGTATTGCATGAATGAAAGTTAGTCTTGATAAATCAAAGCTTGATGATGGGCAAGAACAAATAATCTCAAGTTGTTTGGTTCATTATTTTTGTCAAACACACATGATGGGCAGGAACAAAGATCAGAGAATCAAAAATCACAAATAACAACCTCCAAACAGGAAAATTACACGCAAAATCAGTTCAACAAATATTCCAAATGAAACAATAAGCATATTCAAATGCATAAGCACTTCAATAATTAACAACTAAAACCATAAGTAATACAACATAACTCAGGTTAAAATATCTTTAATTCACAATTGGGCAGTGGAAAGGTGAGGTTGGAGACCTCATACTTGTCTATGTGCATGAGCTTGTCCAGAGGTTTGCATGCATCATTGGCAAGATTGCTACTCTCATAATGTAGCTAAAAAGATTGAGGCCACTCATAATCTGATTCTCATGATAATATATATCAACAAATTAAGAATTTTCAGATCTAACATAACATAGAAAAACACAAAAATTGTCCTCAGGCTGAAGCGAATTTGGGTCTTTAACATTTGATGTTGGACTTTAATTGTAACGCCCCAATGGAAAGCCCAAACCACATGGCCTATACTCCAAAAGGACTAATCAATGATACAATTGGAGTCCCATTGGAACCTTATAAAGAGCTAGAACTTCTCCTTCCCAAGCAATGTGGGATCCCATACACCACCTACCATTCATTTTCATGGGGTATTACAATCTACCCCCCTTAAATGCCCGACGTCCTCGTCGGGTCTGTCCATTGTAGGTGGCACGGCTCAAGTCCCACATTTCTGGTTGGGATAGGCTCTGATACCATTTGTAACGCCCCAATGGAAGGCCTAAACCACATGGCCTATACTCCAAAAGGACTAATCAATGATACAATTGGAGCCCCATTGGAACCTTATAAAGAGCAAGAACTTCTCCTTCCCAAGCAATGTGGGATCCCATACACCACCTACCTTATCATTCTCATATGGGATATCACAATCTACCCCCCTTAAAGGCCCGACGTCCTCGTCGGGTCTGTCCATTGTAGGTGGCACGGCTCAAGTCCCACATTTCTGGTTGGGATAGGCTCTGATACCATTTGTAACGCCCCAATGGAAGGCCTAAACCACATGGCCTATACTCCAAAAGGACTAGTCAATGATACAATTGGAGCCCTATTGGAACCTTATAAAGAGCAAGAACTTCTCCTTCCCAAGCAATGTGGGATCCCATACACCACCTACCTTATCATTCTCATATGAAGTATCACATTAATCCTATTGGGTTCTTCTACAGTTTACTAACACAAAATCTATTATATAATTCTAATCAAATTATCATCAGGTTCATGAAGTCCAATGATTATAGAATAATGTTCTTCCGATGCCTTAATATAATTCGTATTCTACATTAAATTAAATATCTGGCAAGCCTCGTCAACGAGTCCAGCTTGATCACAAATAGACAGAACCACTATGTAAGTGAAACCGTCCCTTTGATTGGCATGTAAGGTACAACACCCATCCATGGATGGCCATGACCAGACTAATTAATCAACCCACATCTTTAGCTAATCGGAGAATACCCATTCAGAAAAAACCCAACACCACCAACAGAAATTCCATGGAACGAAGAATAAAAACATAATAATGTCATTCTACTCCAAAACTACAAAATGAGAGAGGGATTAGCTTACTGTCCTGGAGTGGAAGACGCGCGCCAACGAGCACAAAAATGCAGCACTCAAAGATAAGAGAGAAAAATGACAGCAGGAACTGTGATTATAATTTCCCGTTTAGAGTTTCTTTGTGACGATTCTCAGAGATAGATGAAGGAGAGGACTCGACATGGAGAAATAGAGATTTATGCGCTTCAAAGAAAAATCGTGCAAGTAATGAAGGAGAAAATAAAAAAAAAAGTTTTCAAACCTGGGCGTTTCAGAGAAATATGAAACATGAGTTTTTGGTGTGGGGTGGAATTTTGCTAGGATTTTTTAATGGAATTTTCGCATACACGAGTTTGGGGGAGGGGGGAGAGTCATGTAAGTGAAAACCATGACATAGTGACCGGACCGGAGTACTATATCACGGTGTGTAGATTAGAAAATAGAACCGGCTTATCAATAGCGTTTCTCTTTCAAATAACACAAAAAAAATTTCACCGCATGACTTGCTGCTTGCTTCTGTATCGCCATTAATGGATCCAGTAATAGTACTACTCTTAAAAACGAAGCTTACCAGCTTTCAAACGATTTATAATAATTAAATTGAAATGTAAACTGATTTCATAAATATTTCATAATTATTAAAGAATATTATAAATAAAATATATTTTTATTTGATATTTTTTAGATAATTTTATTTTATAAATATATAATCATCTTATAATGTTATTATGCAATATATCATAAAAAAATTAGGTATGTAATTTATAAATTATTATTACTTATTTATAAATATTTTTATAAATAAAATAAAATCATTATAAATATTATACAATCATTTGTACAACCCATATTTATCTCCCCTCTAACAACTTAAAACAATCACACTCACTTTCAATTCCAATACACAAAACTATTAAAAATTAACTCAATTTATCTTAACTCGCAAATCTCATTATTATTATAAATTATCTCGATTCATCTTTTCCAATTTTTCAATTCAAACAGAAATTCTCTTTTGTTTACGTGGCTTGGAAACCGGGGAAATTTGAGGCCAAATAAAAAAGAGAGACAGTAAAAAAAAAAAAGGACAGCTGACAAATTATCAACTCTTAATTTTCTAACAATAATTATTAAATACTTAATTATAAAACTTAATTTTTTTAAAAAAAATACTAGTTTGTTTATTGATTTTGATATTTCATTTTGATATTTTATATATTTTAATTTTTTTACATAATAATTAAAAAATAATTATTAATATACTATATTTTTTCATATTTTTTAATAATATTTTAAAATAATAAAAAATTGAAAAAAAAATCAAATTTATAACAACAATTACACTTAGCGATACTACTCAAACAATATAATAGTATCACTTATTTGATAATCTATACTCTATAATATAGAATCTAATAAAATTATATAAAATAAAAAATGTAATTGTACGGCTATAAACACAATTATATCATAAGTAAGAACTTTTAAACCTCTCAACAATACTCAAAAAGATTTATTGGAGATCTTGAAAACTATAGGTATTTTTATCACATTATAATTAATTAATTAATTTAACTTACGTAGTATAAACCTATTTGAAGTATCGAGTGTGTGAGACATTTCATTAATTATATTCTTACAAGTATAACCCAAAGCGATGTAAAACTCACTCATTCATTTCCTTTTGTTAAATGGCATGTGCATGTTTGGACCATAACTTTAACATTTTTACAAATTTTAAAAATTTAAAATTCTAAAAATATTTTTTATTTTTTATTTTTTAACATTTTTAGCTAATTAAAATAACTTTAATGAATTTCAAAACAAAACATAAAAAGTAATATAACTTTTACAAATTTGAAAAATAAAATAAAATATTAAGATATTATATATATCCAAATAAAATTTTGAACTTGTAATAGTTTTATTCAATTTTTTCTCCCTTATTTCTCAAATTTTAATAAAATATTTTTACTCTAACAATTTGATTAGTATTTAGAAAATTTTGGGATATTCTAATTGAAATTCTTAAGTTATTCTTGAATATCAATGTTATGCTCCACAAGAATACTAAAAAAATGTTATTATAAAATATATTATAAAAAAATTAGGTATGTAATTTATAAATTATTATTACTTATTTATAAATATTTTTATAAATAAAATAAAATTATTATAAATACTATGTAATCATTTGTACAATCCACATTTATCTCATCTCTAACAACTTAAAACCATCACACTTACTTCTAATCCAAGCACACAAAATTATTAAAAACTAACTCAATTTATCTTAACTCATAAATCTCACCATTATCCATTAATTATCTCAATTTATTTTAACTTATTTTTCAATTCAAACAAAAATTTCTCTTTTATTTACTTGGCATGCAAACAATGGAAATTCGAGGCAAGTCAAAGAGAGAGGCATAGAAAAAAGGACAGGAACAGAATTGATAGTTCGTCACTATCAATTCTTCCTTTTTATCCTGTAACAATAATTATTAAATACTTAATCATAAAACTTAATTTATTTTAAAAAGAAATGTTAGTTTGTTCATTAATTTTGATATCCCATTTTGACATTTTATATATTTCAATTTTTTTACTTAATAATTAAAAAATGATTATTAGTATACTATAATTTTTTTCAATTTTTTTAAAAATAAAGTGGGGGATTATAACAGTTTTTCTAGTTATTTCGTTCTCTATTTTGATTCTTAATAATCCTTAACAAAAACATTTTGTTCCTACCGAGCTAAAACAATAT
This sequence comes from Platycarya strobilacea, assembly GCA_036898215.1. NCBI lineage: Eukaryota > Viridiplantae > Streptophyta > Magnoliopsida > Fagales > Juglandaceae > Platycarya > Platycarya strobilacea. Next base: position 17,851,629 of record CM072555.1, on the reverse strand, counting down.
GTCAAAATTTTAAAATAATAAAAAAATAAAAAATAATTTTATGATAACGGTCATACTGAGCGGTACTATTCAAATGACATAATAACATCATTCATTCTATAATTTATACTCTATATATTGAATCTAATAAAATTATCTAAAATAGAAAATGTAATTGTACGGCTATAACCACACTTAAATTATAAATAAGAACCTTTAAACCTTTCAATAATACTCAAATATATTTATTGGAGCTCATGAAACTATAAGTATTTATATCACATTATAATTCATTAATTAATTAATTTAACTTACGTAGTATAAACCTATTTGAAGTATCGAGTGTGTGAGACATTTCATAGAATTATATTCTTACAATTATAAACTGAGGCGATGTAAAACTCAATCATTCATTTCCTTTTGTTAAATGGCATGTGCATGTTTGGACGAAAAGAGAATTCTCAAAATTTTAAAAATATTTTTTAATTTCAAATTTTTAACATTATTAGCTAATTATAATAACTTTACTGAATTTCAAAACAAAACATAAAAAGTAATATAACTTTTACAAATTTGAAAAAAAATATTAAGAAATTATATATATCAAAATATTATTTTGAACTTATAATATTTTTATTCAATTTTTCCTCCCTTATTTCTCAAAATTTAATAAAATATTTTTACTCAAACAACTTGATTAGTATTTAGAAAATTTTGAGACATTCTAATTGAAATTCCCAAGTTATTCCTGAATATCAACGTTATGCTTCACAAGAATACTCAAAATTGATAATAACCAACAATAACATGCATGAAGTAGAACTATAATAAACGCAATATTAGTTACGAAGGAAAATCCAATAAAAAATTCTTCAATGGTAAAACCCTACCTGGTAACCAAATCAAGAAAACCAATTTTTATTAGATCTAGACACTCTTACTGGACAAGAACAATGACATATTTGTCTTCTATCGCAGTAGCTTTCAGAACCTCTAATGATCTTCAATCTATTGTCTTTCTTCCTGCAACTTTCAGTGGTTGAACATGAACATCTCAACTCCTCCTTGGAGTATGCACACGAACATTCCTACAATCGAGTATCTTGAAAATTCTTCTATCAAAATTTTTATCTCACACGGATACTTGAAGTTCTATCCTTATTTTCAAGCTCTTAGCAATGCTTGTGAAAGTGTTGAATTAAACCCTCAGTCAAATCCTTCAATAAACAGACAATGCAGTAGTTTGGTTGTATCAGGATTCCGCTGACGGCTCTATCCAGTCGTTCGGTCTGTTACGCTGTTAACACACTCCGAACATTTCAGACTAAAACACTTCAACTGGATGTTTCTGAATTTAAATCTGCTTCAATATCTTCAATAAGGTCTTCCCTTCTGATCACTTGATATCTTCAACTGATTTCGAGACTTGAATGTTTATCTTGGCAGATTGATGACAAAACAATCCAGTTGGCAGATTGATGACAAAACACACTTTGGATCAATGTGATTATTCTTGTAAAATAAACAAACTAACAGCAAAGATTTCATGCAAAAAGATTATACTTCAAAACAACGTTAGTGTTTAGAGTTGCATCCATATGCAAACAAAGAAATAGAAGTATCAAACCATGAAATTAGTCTAAACAAAATAAAAGAACCAAAACAATCTTATGGTTACAAACCAAATTGATTAAATAAGATATTTTTTTTTATCCTTTGCTAATACTGTTGTTTCCTACTCCTACTTATATTGGCTATAACAGCTTGCTGCTCCTTCTGCTCCCCCCTCAAATTCATCTCTCCCCCTTGTGTTGACAACAATTGCCAAAATAAGTTATTCCTCATCAGAATCTCTCACACACTTGTTACACATCTAGAGCCAATTGGATTGACTTTTTATTAGTTTGTTCAGTGTCATCTTGTAGATTAATTAGTTGTTGCTTTATTTTTCCCATCCTCTCTTCCCATTTCTCCACAAATGTATCAAATTTACTATTCAAGTGGGCCATCAGTTCAAGCACTTCGGAAGAGGATCTAGGGGCAAGTTGGGTGGATGTGGAAGCATCTGTGTGGTCTCTTTTTATTGACCACTATTTCAAATTTGATGATAGTTTGGACAAAGATTTTTCCATAAATCTTAATGGTAGGCTCATGCTCTCTGAAGGGGACCTTAGCCAACATAACTAGTTTTGTAATTAACCCACCAAAAGGCAAACTCATTTCCTTTTCATATTTTGTCTTATGATTAACATCAATTATATGAGTGGGAAGGTCAATAGGCACTCCTATGGCTATTGCATACATGAATTGAGTTCTTTCTAGAGGGAGCTCAATGTGCCTTCCTATCGGCCATAAGTTGGTCAAAACTTATGGCATTCATTGGTAGCCTACAAACTTTTGGAGACCACTTAGGTGCTCCAGGAAGGACCAGTAAATAAGTCTCATTACTAACTTTGACAGGGTCCCCACACCCTTATATGGAAAACTTGGGTTTTCCACTTTTGGCAATTCAAACAAGTCTCTAATTATGGCAAGAGTTATTTCTATCTTGACCTCTCTCATAAAACTCAGAGAGTTATCATCAATATTGAATAGACAGTTTGCATAAAACTCTCTCACTACTTTCACATAAGGAACTGGTGCCCCTTTAGTCAATTTTTACCAATTTTTCTTAGTAAATATGTGTCCAAGGAATTCAAAAGATGGATCAATCACATCACTTAGGGTTACCTCTCATTCTCCTAAAACATTCTTTTGAGATAAGATGTTCTTATGCTCTGCCGCTTTAGGTGACACAAATTTTGTAGGTTTACAGGACCTAGTTGCTGCTTTAGATGAACGTCTAGAAGCTTTTGTGGGCTTTGGAGTCTTGTCAGTAGTCTTTGTGGGCTTTGGAGATGTTTCAGGGGTCTGCTCTGGAGACTTCACTTCAGATTCTTCCTCTCTTAAGGAACTATCATGGAGGGCCAACTTCTCGACTTTCTTCTTTTTGGCAAGTGACTTATACTTCATTTGCAAAAAAGATCTATGTTAGCATATCCCATAATACTTTATGCCAGCAAGAATAACTCGTGATATTGCCAAGAGTATTTGTTTAACAATATTCTATAACCCATGGTATAATCAAACCCCTATGAGAACTATGAAGAAAATTTTAAAACAGAGTATAGAGAATAGTTCTTCACACAGTTTTCAAGCAAACATCAAAATCCTCATTTCTAGGCCAAACACATGCTTTTATCATACAAGTAACTCATTATGTGCATGCATGTATTCAAAAACATTAGCAAATGAGGAATAAAATATGATTTAGGCAGAGACACAATAGGACAAGATGAAGAAGATGTAGACATTATCGCAGATCTAGCCAAATACCCATCCATGAAGTGAAAAACCGTCAACTTGAATGGCAAAATACAAAAAATATTCATTGAATGTTGTATTTAAATCAAACAAACTGATTTTCACACACCAATATCATTCAGAACTCAAAATCCTAATCACATCACAAAATCCAACACGAAATCGAAAAACAAACACAAACTCAAAAAAAAAAAAAACCAAAACACTAACCTTGAAATATTGATGTAGAGATTTTTAAACTTTTGAAATATTTGGAGTTCTAGTTGAACTCGTCCTTTCATAAGTTTTCGAAATAATACTCAATATGATTTTAGAGATTTCTAAATGATAGAAACACAGTGAGACTTATTGACGTGAGTTCTAAGAAGAGTTATTATGGCAACTTTTTTTCAATTTCCCGCTTAAACCACCATGGTTGGGCCATGCATTGCACAAAGACCCCCATGCCTTAAACGTCTAGGACGTGCATAAGCAGTTCCAAACCCCTATTTTTTTTTTTCATTTTGCCTTTTTAAAAACATTAAAATAATTGGATAGCAAAAATAAATAAATAATAGGAGTTAAAAAAATCTAACATGTTTATCTCATAAACAAATTACCACAAAAGCAATGCTTGGGCCATTTGTGTGATTCCTCGTCCAAGTTTTGTGTTGCTCACACCTCTTCACTTATCTATGAGATGCATACATTATTGGAAATTCTTCATAAAAGAGCACTTATACCTTAATAGTTGACCAACCAAGGATATTGTATGTGTGTAAGTAAGGAAAAATTCTTTCCATAAATTGATTTATTTGATTTTTATTGATTTATTTATTTCTACCATTTATTTTATAATTTTCTCTTATTAGTCTAAAAATGGTTGATCTTTCCTTGAAAGTCAAACTTTATGCTAAAGTCTAAATACGTGAAAAAGTACCTCTCTCCAAACACAAGGTGTTATTCACTCCATATGTCTATTTTTGGATTACTCATCTTTTCTCGCAATGATTTGAGTAACGATTTTTCTACAAGGACTTTTAGAGAATAGACTAATGCATAAATGTTCGTCTTTTTCCGTAATGAATTTGAACACTTGACTTTTTCTATAAGGATTGACCTTAATGCATGGTAAGAAGAGATATTTTCTTTTTAGTACTAGATTCAACTAATATTAATTAATTCAATGCATAGACTCCCAATTTCTATGAGCATTTCTTTTTTATTATATTCTCAATTTGATCAAACTCTTAGAAGGTCAAATTAGGTTTTTCATAGTGCAGAGAATAGAATCCTTGTGTGGTCTTCCATAAGGTTAGTGCTATACAAGTGAAATACTTACTAGACAAGCTTTGCCTCGATCTTTTCAAAACGAGTTTAGTGAGGTTACAATGCTCAATGATTAAGTATACTCATAAAGCTTGTACTTGCGTAATGATAGTAGCATTAAATATGTGAACAAACAAACCAAATAGTCAAAACTCTTCCTTTTATTTATTTATTGAAAAACAAAAATTAAGGCATATCACACACACTAATGATTTTTCTTAGAAATTCAAACCTTAACAACTCATCTAAAAGTTTCATGAACAAATTAGCCAATTGATGTTCGGTATAAACATGCTCCAAGGACACTACCTTTAACTTAATCATGTCTCTAATAAAATGATACCTAATATCTATGTGCTTGATTCTTAAGTGTTGTACAAGATTTTTTGAGATACTAATCACACTAGAGTTGTCACAATAGATGGTGATAATATCTTGAGAAATATCATAGTTCTCGAGCATCTTTTTCATTCAAAGAAACTATATGCAATAACTGCCAACCACTATGTATTCGGCTTCAACAGTAGACAATGAGATACAGTTTTGTTTCTTATTCATCCATGCTACCAAATTGCCATTGACATAGAAACACCCTCCAATGGTGGTTTTTCTATCGTCAGTATTTTCAGCCTAGTCAGCATCAAAATAGCCAACCAAACTTAAGTTTGAATCTTTTGAATACCACACACCATAATCAACTATAGTACTTATGTATTTTAAGATTCTTTTAACTACTGTGGGGTGTGATTATTTAGAACATACACCCACACTAAAAGCAATGTTAAGTCTACTAGTAGTAATATAACGTAGACTACCTACCATGCGTCTATATAAAGTAGAATCAAAACTCATACTTGTGGAATTTGAGCTAGTTTTAACAAGTGTTCTCATAAGAATACGAGCATGACTCTTCCTTTCCATGCAAAATTTCTTAACAATATCTTTAGCATATTTAGATTGTGAACAAGAATTCTTTCTTTAATTTGTTTAATTTGAATTCAAACTTAATTCACCAATCATACTCCAATTTTTTATTTCATTTATTTTACAAAGTCATAAAAGAATGTGTCAAGAGTGGCTCCAAACACAATATCATCAACATAGATTTAACCAATGAAAAGATGATTACCAGATTTTCTTAAGAAGAGGGTTCTGTCAACTTGTCCTCTTATAAAGCCATTTTCACACAAAAATTTAGTTAACGTTTCATACCATGCTTGATGTACTTGCTTCAGTCTATAGAGAGCTTTTTTTCAACTTATATACATGGTTAGGAAATAAATGATTAGTGAATCATTCGGGTTATTCTACACAAACTTCTTCATAAAGAATGCCATTTAAAAATGCACTTATAATATCCATTTGTTATAGTTTAAAATTTAAATGATATGTTATTACAAGCAGTATGTGAACAAATTCCAAACGAGCTAGTGGTGCAAAGGTTTTCTCGAAGTCGATCCCTTCGACTTGTGTGTATCTTTGAGCAAACAGTTTGGTTTTATTTCGAAACAGTTTGTTCTTGAAGATCCACTTAGTTATAATTATATTGTGATTCTCAAATTGTGGAACCAATTCTCATACTTTATTTCGAGTGAATCGATGTAGTTTCTCATACATATCGTTGACCCAGCTTTCATATTCTAGTACTTCTTCAACTTTCTTGGATTCAACTTGTAACAAATAGCACATAAATGAGACTTGATTTAGTACTCTTCTCCTTAATCTCATACCTTCATCTAGTTCTCCAAGGATATTATCCTTTAGATGATTGTGGTTGATTCTTGTGAAAGACTCTTTTCCACGTTGTTGAATCGAACTTGGTGAGGCATTTTCCACTTGGTCTGACTTCATCTTGTCTTATGAGTTTTCTTCAGCCATTACAATGATACTGTCGAGCTCTTTGTTGATCATCTCTTTAGAATTGTCGTCCACAACCACATTGATTGACTCAATAATTGTTTGCGTCCTTAGGTAGTAGATTTTGTATGTCTTGCTATTTGATGAGTGACCAAAGAAGATTCCTTCATTACTTTTGCTATCTAACTTATGTGTATTTTCTCTGTCCCCCAAGTACTCTTGAACATTCTAAAGTACTTGACCATGGGTTTCTTGTTATTCCATAACTCATAAAAGTGTAAGTTTTGTTTTAGGTCAAAGCACTACTTGGTTTAGGATGTGTCTAGTAGTGTTAACAACTTTCCGCCAGAAGTATAGTGCCAACTTCTTACTGCTCAACATGATACGAGCCATTTCTTGAACTGATTTGCTCTTCCTTTTTACTATTCCATTTTGTTGAGGAGTGATTGGGGTAGAGAATTCTTGATGTATGCCCTGTCCATCACAAAAAGAAGAAAAGTTTGAATATTTAAACTCTTTACCATGATCATTGTGAATACGAGAGATTAAGGAATCCTTCTCTGTTTGCAATCTTTTGAATAGTTTCTTTGCAAAGTCAAAATTTTTTGTCTTGTCTCTTAACATGATAGTCCATGTATATCTTGAATAATCATCCACTATGACTATGAAGTACTTCTTCCCACCGAGTCTCTCAGTTTGGGTAGGATCCATCAGATCCATGTGTAAGAGTTTGAAATAGTGTTTTAAATACCGTGTCGTATCGGCTGGTACTGCCAAAATTTTCCGTACCGGCTGGTCGGCTGGTAAAAAAATACTACAATTTTGTTTCGGTCGATTTTTCGACTTTTGAGGTTTTTTTTTTAATTTTTTTAAATTTTTTACTATGTTTTAACCTCAATTTAGACTAAATTAATTACATATATATATATTTATCTATATAATTTATTTATATATTGACTATTATTTTGAAATATAATTTATAATTGTATTTATATATAAATTATTCCGAAACGGTACACAAAACAGTACCAGTACCGAAATATTTCGTTTCAGTGACTTGACCGGTACCGGTACCGGTACGATATTCAAAACATTGGTTTGAAAGGCCTTGATGTCAGTATGTCATCAATCTTCTTATGATGCGCCTTAGTTTGCTTTCCTTCCTAATAGCTCTACATATTATTATTTTTTTCTAGCAATTTTTGTAGTACACATATTGCTTCCGTCTTAGAGATTTTTAACATCTCTATAGTTGATGTGACCAAGACGGTGATGCCATAGCTTAGTTTCATCTAGTATCATGACTGAACTGAATTATTGCATATTTATACATTTAGAACTAATATATTTTTTGATTATTGCATGATATTATTATTGATTTTATATAAAAAATGGTTATGAGGTGTAAATCCAAATTGTAATTAATGTTGATTAATAGTATAGTTTATACTTAATTTTCTAACTTGTAATATATTTGAGTAAAATTCTATTACATGCATAACACATATTTGATATTCCATTTTTCATTTTTATGTCTTGTGATGTGTTGTTTATAAAGGTCATGTTTAATGAAAAGAAAAAAAAAAAATAAAAGCACACACTGCATGCTTTGGATTGCCACAACTTGCAAGAGAAATCTTTGTTTATTGATAAAAGATAGAAGTTGCGTCATTTTTTGGTTCAAAATAAAAAGATAAAGAAAAGATATAAATTTGATTATTTTGAATATTGATAAGAGACGTGGTAGGTGGTCAGCTGCTTTACTGTTTGTTTTAAAAAGAGAGATGACACATACTTCCGAAATTGCATGTAACATAGTTGGCTTTTGGACTTTTTCACATAAATGTGTAGAGCAACTTTATTGATATAACATGCATGTGTTACGGATAATTGTAACTTTCGTTTTTCTTTCTTTGGACTTCAAAGTCAACAAGTTGTCTATTATCTTTTCAGTCAACAAGCAGCAACAGGAAGTAAAAGAAACAATAAGGCTACAGGAGGTTAGTCACATGTGTCAAAAGGGCAGCTTTCATGTATAGAGCAACACATCAATTGGTAGACAAAGCAACTTTAGCACAACAAAGTAGCAGTCCATTTCTTTTTGGTGTTTGTCCGCTAGGCTGAAGAAGGGATAGCATAGAAACCCCTTGGTCCTCTCGGTTCTACAACATGCAAAATGGGTGGTTCTTGTTTTCTTTAGACACACGGATAGAAGGACTTCACTGCAGAGCACGACATAAGCAAATTTTTGGGGTGCTTTTTGGATGGAGTCACTCGATTTTGACAAAGTTACACTTTCAGTACCTCACACAATAGAGAGCAACAACAAACATTTCTTTTGGGGAACATGAGGACACATAGATAGAGCGTGTTGAAGCTTTTGGTTTTTGCCTTTAAAACATGTAGCATAGTTTTAGTTTCAAGGGAGAAGAGACACGGGCAGTAGAGAGGGGGAAGATAATTAGTATTTTGTAGAGCTCTTATGAAGCCCAGATTTCTGCTGTTCCAGCGTCCACTTACCATCTCTACTTCCATTTATTTGTTTTTCCTTAGTTTTATAGTTAGAGTAGGAATATGAGTAGTGTAACTTAATTTTTTGTTCAGTTTTATTTTTTTGTAATTTTTATAGTGAACTCAAGTGAGGAGAAAGTATGGCAGCAAGTTGTAGAGCCCTCAAGCCTAACTACTGCTCAACTTTCTCCTTTACTTGTAATATTCATTTAGTGTAATTTAGTTCTTGCTTAATTTTACTTTTTTGTAAATTTTAGAGTGAACTCAAATGGGGGGAAAGAGCATGGCAACAAGGTTGTAAAACCCTCAATCTCAATTACTGCCTAACATTCTTCCTCCACTTGCAGTCTCCATCTCCAACTTTTTAATTCCTTGCTCATTTAATTTAATGTCATTTATTTTTCTTATTGGTTTAAATTTCTTTTAATTAATTTCAGCAATTTTAAATTACTGTTCTGCATTTCAATATTTCACATTTCCTCACAGCATTCAACTCTAAATCATGAATCTAGTCCACGACAAGTACTTTTTTATTTTTGTTGCACTCTTTTATCCATTCCACATATCACCATTTTTATTTTCTCTTTGTAAATATCTTTAATATTTTTTACAAGTTTGATTTTAAAACAACTATCCTTGATAAGACGATCTAGGAGTTTATTCCTAATTATTACACAACACCCTCCTGTACTTGAGATAGCCTTTGTGCTGCTCATTTTTTAGTGAGTCATATCACTTTGTGACAACACATAGTGTTCACGGGTGAACTCTATAGTAGTTGTCTACATTTCTAGTGCCCCTTCATTATCTATTTTTCAACATAGTTATAGACATTGTATTCATCTTTCGAGAATTGCACAGAAACATTATCATCACAAAACTGACTTCTACTAAACAGATTTGCCTTCAAGTCACTAACAAAAAGAATATTGTGAAGTCTAGGTAAATTATGAATGTTAATACTTCATTTTCCTTACAATGTTGTTGTGCTTCCCTTGCCAAAGATCACGAATCCTCCATTTGTGGATTTGAATTTCTTAAACAGTCCTTTGTCACTTGACATATGCCTAGACCATGCACTATCTAAATATCACATGCTACTATCCATTGCTTTGAGTGTTGTATGAACCACCAAACATACGGCATTTTTCTTGACTACCCACTTGGTTTTAGTTCTGTCTTGTTCATATTTTTATAAGCAAGTTTTCTTTTATAGTAAATATTTGACTGTTCAACTTGTCAACTTTATTTTCCAGGCTTTTATCCTTATTAGCAAATATGTTCCTTTTTCTTTTTTCTTGTCCTATTTTAGACTATAGTAGTCTATTTTTTCACGACCAATCATTCCACAAAAATGATAAGTAAGAACAAACTTACCTTTGTTTTACTTAGATGGAACATGGTTGGCTTGCCTTTGTGCATGACTTTTTTTGGGACATTCTCCACTTGACTCCCTTTAATAAAGATAATATCTTTTGAAGAGGAGGCAGCGAATGTGTTATGCTTTGGACCTTTGGAAGTCGTGTATCCCAATTTCTTGCGATCAAACTTAACTCTTTAAACTTTTAGTAGCTCATTGAGTTTCAAGGTTTCTTTCTTTTCTTTGGCTTCCTTACATGTTGTTAGCTCTTTCTCAAGTACTTTCTGTTGAGTTTGCAATTTTGACACTTCTATTTTTGATAGTTTCAGTGCCCTAACCAAAATATTTTTCTCATTCTCTATCGTTGTTAGCTTGTTGTACAACTTTTTATTTAATTTTTGAACTTTTACTACCTCTTCACACAAATCATCTTAAGTTTCCTATAAACTCAATTCATGGGTGGCAACAACTATGGCAATATTAGAATTACTATCGTCACTATCAGTTTTGCTATTGCCCGGACATCTATCACAGATGTAGGAAAAGCAGCAAATGCAATTTCATTATCGGATAATGTACTATAATTTTCAAAGTTAGAATCATCACTTAAAGCACTAGCATTGAATTCATCAAAAAATTTCTTCAAAATTTGATGAAAGGTACAAGTTTGATGGAAAGACAACACCTAAAAAAATCCTATATTGGACTTATAAAAAACTTTCGTCATATTTGATGAAAAATGAGGAAGAAAAAGTGAGGAAAATAAAATACAAGTAATTTTAGTTTATTTTTTGAATAGTAATCCTTTATCTTGGACTATTACTATAATTTTCTTGTATTCGAATGACAATAGTATGTGACATCCCGAATTTTCATAAGAAACCTTATCCATATTTGGAATGGATAATTATTTATTTATTTATTTTTATTATGGTGTTTGGAGTTTTAAAAAAATCCTTTTAGGAAAATCTCAAGGTTATTTGATTTGGATCCTTCTAGTGCAAGTCCTTTTTGTTTTTTTAAGGTATAGGAAGATTAGGCCCTAGAGCAGAGCAAGCCCATAAGATTAAATCTATTTATTGAAAGCCTAAATAAGCAAAGGTATAATAGGTTATTCTAGACAGAGAGTAAGGTTAGACACTTGTCAAATTTTGGTAGAAAAAGATGAGAGATGGAAGAAGGCCCAAGTGGAATCCAAGGAAGTCTAGCCATGATGCCAGGCGCTACATGCATTTGAGCCCCTTTTTGGACATGTGTCAAACTAAGACACCATGTTCTTTGCCTTTTCAAGAAAGTGTCTTACATGGGGAAGGCAAAAAGAAGAGAGATGAAAGGTTTTGTATATGAAGAGAGGGGGTAGGCATGTAAGAGGAAGAAGAAAAGTGTGTGAGTGGAAAAGATACATTGGAAATAACAAGCATCTTGCACACTCCACTCGCCACGTGTCAAGCACAAAATTAGGGTTGTAGCAAATGACTAAGGAGCCCTTCTTAGATTTTTGGACTTGGGTTTGAATTGATGGGGGAAATTGGAAACAAGGGATGATGGCATTTTTGGATTTGGTAAGTGGGATAGCCGAAAATCTTGTGGCTTTTGGTTTCCCTAATGCAATCCCATCACAAGGGAGAGAATATAGGAAATTAGTCACGTGTCATGCATACATTGATGGTTGCTTTGAAAGAAAAGAGACTATATAAGGAAGGAGTTGAAAAACAAGGGGTTTTTCACAATCATTTTGCCTCTTCATTTTTTCCTAGGGTTTTGGCCATACGCTTTCCCTCTAAGCTCTCTCATTTTCCTCCAACTTCTCACTAGCCAAACGCCCTGTAATTGCTTTGCTTTCGAGTTTTTTACATGAATCTTTTAAGGAACACGATCTATACCAAGGTGAGCGTCATTTCTTATTGATTATCTTGTTTGAGAGTGGAGATTATCTTGTTTGTTTTTTTGCCCTAGTAGTTTTCTACACAAACACACCCTTACTCAAAACTAGGGTTCTTGTTCCTTTAAAAATAGAGTCCTAGATATTCTTAAGTTTTTAAAACAATGAAAATGGGGGGTTTCATGAAATGGAGTTTGTTTTTAAAAAAAGAATGAAAATTAGGATTTTATCTCTTTGAGAGATTCCTTCTTAGGATTTTTGAGAGAGAAGATTGAAAATTTATAAGTATTCTCTTAACCTATTTTGGATATTTATAAGTATTCTCTTAACCTTATTGTTTGCTTGCTTGTTTGATTATTTTTTTCTCAAAAATATGTTAAGCTTGTAACCTCATGATATTAAGGATACATTAATGAATTATTGGTGATCATTTGATGAAACTATAGAGAGGATAAGAACTAATAATTTCATCCTAAGTGGTTGGAATGAGATGAATTGATTATTTGATGAAAGTTATGAGGTTTTACAATCTATATGATTTGGCCATAATGATATTTTAGGTTTAATTTGAAGTGTTTAACTTATACATGGAAGCATGATTATTCTACTAGATTTCTTAAATTGATACAATGATTAAATTCGTTAACTATTATGGTATATATTTTAGGTTTGTATGGTTTAAGGTCTTAGATGTAGCATTTGATGATTTGAGGAAAGGAAAACATGATAGATGACCTTACGATTTCGACTAAGGCCTTGGAGATAGTTTATACATGTTGTTTTGATAATTATTAAGTGGATGCATGAGTTTACAAGGTTGGATGGTAAAAATGACTACTTTGAATGGGTTAATTAGTTCAACCAAGACCATTTAGGATTTTATGGAAATTTGATTGATGACTTTCAAAACTTAAATGATTAAGCTTTTATGAAATGAATCATGTTCTAATGTTCTAATATTTTCAAGTCATGATTGGAAATGTTTGCTTCACATTCTTATGATTTCATGTCTTGCATAAGTAAGTCAAAGGTTGCATATAAGTCCATGTCACATGATTACATGTTTTTGGATCTCAGATTTTGAAAGACTAGGATGAGAAAATGTCCTATTGAAACTTCATGTTTACTCAAGAGTATAAAAAGTCAAGTGCAACCCCTAAGTTGACAAAGTACTGTCGATAGATCTCAAAAGGATTCTTTCAGGATGCCGAAGCGAGGTTATACCTAAAGCTGGTGTGTGCTAAGAATGATAAAAGAAAAATAAGTAAACTGCCATATAAGTATATGATTATGACGTAGTCACCTCGACTAAAGGAAACGTAAAGTGATGCAGTAAGTTGTGGAGAACACAGGTACATAAAGGAGCCGTAAAGTGTCCATATATATTATATGAAAGTCATGACAAAAGTAAGACTTTAGCCCATGAATGATATGAAAGGATATGAAATAATATGAGCACGTATTAAGATGTCAAAAGAAAAAACAAAGAAAGAATGTCTCTTAAAAAAAGTACATGTGCATATGTCAAGTTATAAGTCTCATTGTTCATGTTTATGCATTTGCTCGTGCTTGCTTTTATATGTTTATTGTATCTATGCTATGTTAATTGTGTACTTGTTGAGATTTCTCAAAATCTTATTGTGGTAGTTTCTACTACGATGCTCCTCCTAAAATGATAGAAATTGTTGTAGGAATAAATGGGGGAGCGCAAGAGGCTGCCTCCCAAGAGAGTTCAGGAGACCTCGAATAGCCCTAAGAGTCCCTTGGAGTCCTCCGCTTATGATAGGTTACAAGAGATGGAGCAGTCTTTTATTTAAATTATGAAGAGTTTTGAGGAGCTTAGAAGGATCCTGCACGAAGGAAAGGCTAAGCAGGACCCATAGTTCGAACTGAAAACTTGATGTCTTAGTTTGTTTTGGGCATTAGACAATATTTAAAGTTTTAAGTTTGAAGTTAAATTCCCAGTTGTTTTAGGATTATGGGTTATAAAACTCTTTTGGTGGTGGAATTGTTTTGTTAAGCTTTTCGGATATTTGCACTTATAGTACCATGTGACTTTGACATTATCATTATTATTTTGCCTAGATTATTAGAAAGAATTTTTACACTGTAATTTTTATTGCATAATGCTTGTAAACTAGGTGCATTGCTTATGAATTGTCATGTATGAATGGTATGTAGCTTTGTGTTACATATCTCTTACGCTTCAGTCAACGTTAAATCCCGAGCGTGAGCTGAGGGCATCAACGACTACACATTTACATGATATACACTTGCATATATATATATATGTGTGTGTGTGTGTGTGTGTATGTATTTATTGTATTAGTTATTAGTTTATTTATACATATAAATATTTATACATAATATATAATTAATCTCAAAATGGTAAGCCAGAATACAACGGTAGTGAAATATTCCATTCCATTACTTAAACCAATCACCGAAATAGAATTCAAAATATTGGTCCAAACACTTGGTGCAAATAAATAAAAAAAATCTATATTAAAAAGAGATGATATTTGCAATCATGAATTGTGCAATTGACGCACATTAATTCTTTTAAAAAAGTGAGTAAATACATGACGTGTAATAACTGTGACGCCCCCAACTTACGTCTGGGATTTAACGTAAATTAAGGTGTCTGGATGAGCAACACTTGGCTACTCACCCTCGCACTTAACAAGAGTAAAAGCATAAATCACTAAATTCGCAGCGGATCAGGTTTTGCAATATAAGACTTTCTAAAAATCACACGGAAAATACATATACAACATTCATTAAACTTAAACATTGTACTTCTTACATATACAAGTCCAAACTGTAGTAAAATATTTTACATTCATCCCAAAAGAACTTTCCTTCACCTCACTCTTTCTCTCTCTTAACCTCAGGATATTCTCTCCCATAGCAAAACCTATTCATGCTAATACTAAAGTCTCGCTGGAGCTGTTGTCCCTGTGGAGTCACACAAACTCCACACATGGACAAGGAGCCGTCTACTCCTAAGGTTAAGCAGCATCCCGTACGTCGCCTCTCCTCAACAAAAGTGGATGCGTCAAGACTCCAAGATCCGGTGGGTCGACTACTGGTAGGAGGTCCGAAGGAAACAAAAGAAATGTCCATATAAGGACTATAATCGGAAAGTCCCTCAGGACTCCCCGAAGTCTCCTGTATCATCGGGGCTGTCCCCCTGCCGGTCATCGAATCCTGTATAAAATAATATGCACAAAACATATGGAGCCACAAAAGAGTGAGATTTCGAATGAAATCTCAGTAAGTACATAAACAGCTTAAAGGAAACAGGGAAAACAACCATAAAGTTATTACCACTGATGACAAGGGAAATTACCCTAACATACCCCTCACAAGACCACTGTCTACCAGATACCTATCTCAACTCACCCATGATCTTATGTTAAATTACACTGTTTTCCCCTTAAAATTCTTATTCTTTCATATCACTGATGGGCGTTACGTATCGCCGTCCCCATCACATACACTCATCAATCATCCGGGCGTTACGTCTCGCCGTCCCCGTTATGATGAGTCTGGTGTCAATCATCCGGGCGTTACGTCTCGCCGTCCCCGTTATGACACAAAACATATACACATAATACTGCGGGCGTTACGTCTCGCCGTCCCCGCTATTCAAATCAATTTCACGGGCGTTACATCTCGCCGTCCCCGTGAGGATCAATCACACGGGCGTTACGTCTCGCCGTCCCCGTGGAGATCACATATTTCTCATATCACGACAGGCGTTACGTATCGCCGTCCCTGCCGGCACGTCAGTCATACAGGCGTTACGTATCGCCGTCCCTGTCATGACGTGACTAACTAAATCTTTATATAAATTGTTTTCTTTCTTTTTTTTTTTTGTTTCTCTCTTATTCACATGAGTTATTTCACTTATAACCCTTTCCCATTTGAAACCCCCAATTCTATTCTAAGGAACCCTAAGTCTAAGCAAAACAGGGCATCTCGCTCGAGCGGCTTGTCGAGCGAGTATCGAGCGAAGTCTCGGGTTGGGACTCGCTCGAGCGGGTGTCGAGCGAAACTCTAGCGAGGGTTCATATTTTGCCTTCGCTCGACTCACATGTCGAGCGAGGGTCGAGCGAACTTATGGCTCTAAGGGTTTTTCTACTCAAAACATGCCAATCTTTTCCATACACCTTATTTATCTTCTTAAAAACTTAAATCTAAGTTTCTACAATTTTATGAACATAATAACAATACAAATTACAATCAACCCTACTCATATGTCCATTTCCACTTAATCATGTTCTCAAGTGTTCACTACTAGCAAACATAGCTCAAACATGCCAATAAATCAGTTCCATGCTTAATTTAAGCTAGAATGTGGACTTACAATTTCTTCCAAGCTCAAGAGAATTGATCCAACCAACTTCCTACAAGTTATCTCCCACACACACTCACTTAGCACACAAGTGATCACTTTGAGGGTTTGGGGAGGGTTTTCTGGTTATGGCTTCAAATGGCAAGTGTTCTCTCCTTCTAAAGGAGCTTAGGAAGATCTCAAGGCTCTATTTATAGGGTGATGGTCGACCAACATGAGGGAGAGAAAATGAAATGCACCTAAGGTGCACTAGTTGCCAGATTTGCATGTGATGAGGTGTCCATCTAAGTGAATCTAATGATGAGGATTAAGCCTCCCAAATCCTAGGCTTTGCAGCTAAATTAGTCATCCAAGGGCTCACATTTGAGATGGTTTGGCTGCCCATTTTGATCCATGGCTGAGAAGTAAGCTAAAGGGATAAGAGGTGAGGTGGCATTTCACCTAACCATGCATGCATCTCTCATCTCCAGCTCTCCCCTTGTGTCACACGCCCATCTCCAGCTTTTCCTACCCATTTGGTTCCTTCCCAACTCCCTTAGGTCTCCCCTCAACAAGTTCTAGAAGGCCCTTACATAGTTTAGTTAAGGTAGAGCCAAATTTGATCCACTTAGTCACCAATCAACCAGATTTTGGCTCCCCTTGAGTTCCCATCACTTTAACTATTCAATTGACTTCCAAATCAACTTTCCATCCATCCCTAACTATCCCTACACATGTCCTAATCCCAGAGAATCCTAAAACCAATTACCAAATTAGTTACATGCCCCAATCTAGTTCAATTATCCAACTCGGGTTCCATTTAAGCCCATTCCAAAGCTGCCTACTTGATTCCCAAATAAGCTATTGATTCCTTCCGAATCTCAGGAAACTTCAAACATAAAAGTTTTAGATCTATCTCTTAAGGTTCTATACCAATTTGAATCACCTCATTTAGACCCCATATGAATAACTTATTCCCGTTTTTCTAAAACTCGACAGATTAATCCGAAAATGCATAATTTCTAATACTAAGTGTAACCTCACATTCCTTAACTAAATCTCCCACTCTAATTTCCTAATAAATAAATGCATCAAATAAATCTTCTTAAAATAATATCCATAAAATAATTTACCTTAGAAAAATTTGGGCTATTACAATAACCCTTCCTTTTTAAAAGGTTTTCTTAGATTATATATTTATTTTTAAGGTCATTTTAATATTTTATGGAACTTTTGGAAACATATGGTACTTAGGTTTTAAAATCAAAGTAGAGACACTTAAGTTATTGGATGAAATATGATGAATTGTGGTCAAATTCTTGAAAGTTTGAACAAGGTATTAACTAGAGTATTTTAGTTGGAATTTAGAGAAATATTATTTTTCGAAAAATATTATTTTTAGAAGATTAAGAAAAAAACTTAGAAAAATAGAGTTGAAAGAAGAGAACACATGCTGAGCCCAAATTGGATGTTCTCGGGCAATCTTGACATGTTTCGGAAAATTAAGAATATCTTTCTCATCTAATATCAAAATGAAATAATTCAAAATTCTATAGACCACTAAGAGGGATATATATAACTTTAATTTTTTTAGTTTTTAGAGATACGAATGGGGTCAAGAATTTATTTGGGTGAGAAATGAACGGACCTGAAAGAGGTGAAAATGGATACCGACTTAGACTATATGCACCGCCTTGGGCATGGGGCAAAATTTGATTGATTTTTCTCAAATGTTGTAACATAATGACATGTGTAAGAGGACATGTGGTAAGTGGGGAGAAGTTTGTCTAGAAATTGGTAAACCAAAAACATGGAAGAATCGAATGGGATAAAAAAATTAATTAGGAACTAACTTTGTAAACCAATTATCTATTAGTTACCAAATTATGCCCTTAATTAAGCTCTAGAAAAATACTCTAATGTATCCAAATGTTCCAATAAGGATTAGAACAAGTGGCAAAATGTGATGAAACCCCTAGAACTGTTGGATGACACTTGGAGAACTCAAGTGGCCGAAGCCAATTCACATGTGATTATCCAAGATTTTGTTTTATTTTCTTTTCATGTGATGAAATTATCTAAGCCATTGATCAAGATACATTTATAGGTGGTTCAACCATGACCCTTGGATGTAGATATTACCAACTAACCCTAGGATTTAGATGTTATCATGAAGCTAAAGAAGATAGAACACCTCATGCGCGACAAAGGGGTGAACCGGTTGCCTTAAGCCTTTAGTGAGTCGTCCTACTCTTGTATATATATATATATATATATATATATGCGTGTGTGTGTGGGTGTGTGTGTGTGTAGAAGTTCCTCATAGCCCCCTTTGGTGAAACACACGGCCACACTAATTAAAAGAGAGTAAAAACTTCTTTCAAAATTCTTACATTTCCTAAAACATCAAAGAAAGTATTTTGGTTATTTTGAAAGAGAATTCGCAAGGGCTTAGTTCACTTACTAATTTAAGTTTCAGAGAAAATTGTAATTTAACTTAATTTTGGCATAGAATACTTGATTTGAATATTAGGTCATGTTTGTTATTCTTTTGAACTTAAACTTTGTCTAAGTATTTGTATGAATTCAAGTTAAGTTTAACTTAGTTTTTGTTATGAAAAAATACTAAAGAAAATTATAAGAATATAAAAAAATTAATATTCTATTATGATATATTAAGAAACTTATGTGAAAATATGAAGCATTGGAGAGATAAAAAAACCTACCCTAGAAGAATTCGGCCTAGTGAAAGATTGAAGTAAGTTTTTAAGTCAAAATCTTATCTCTTTGATTTTAGTTGTTACCCAGATGACTAACACAAAAGGAGGGGTGAATTGAGTTGTATTTAAAAAAAATAACAATAATAAATCAAATATACAATATAAAATATAAACAAAATATGAAACAACAATAAATATAAAGAGTAAGGGTAAGAGAGAAGCAAACTTAGTATGTTAACGATGTTCGGCCCTACTGCCTACGTCCTCGCCTCAAGCTACCCCTTGAAAATCCCCGAATTCACTATTCAATCTCTTTCAGGTGGAGATAGAAACCTATTACACCTTTGAACAATATCGCTATAAAAGATCCGTGTAGAACACCCTCTACACTTGCAATCACCTTACACGTGGTGATTCAACTATTCCCTATGTAAAACACTTTCCACACGCACAAGGGTTATACACACCCTTTTACTGATACAAAAATTGATAGTGGGTAGGTTATCAGAAAACACTCCTCAATGAGTGAAATAAGAACAATACAGCGCAAACTATATCTCTCAAAATGAATAAGGGTTAAGACTCAATGTTTAGAGAAGAGAGAGTGAAAGTTTTCAATGAATGTTGTATGCTCTTGGTGTTGTAAATGTGAAACTCTCAAATGATCTATTTATAGACATATAAGACTTCATATTCAAATTTAAAAAGATTTACATGTCAAAGATATCATCATTCACTTTTCAAAAATTTCAAACCTAATCTTTTTACTTTTTGCATGTGACAAAAGGAGCACACTTTATTTTTCAAAAATTTCAAACCTAATCTTTTACTTTTTGCATATGACAAAAGGAGCACACTTTACTTTTCAAAATTTTCAAACAAAGACATCTACCTTTTGCATAAGCCAAGAAAAACATCCATCACTTTTGAAAATATTCAAATAAAATATGTACATATGAAAGATGACAATCAATCATCTTAATATTTTCAAAGTTCAAACCTTTAATCATGTCATGCACATGTGAAAGATGACAATCAATCATCTTTCAAAATTTTCAAAATATTCATGCACATGTGGAAAATGTATTTTAATACTTTATAATAAAATATTAATTTTGAGTCTTAATCCTAATTTCAAATTTTTAAGAGATTTACAACATTACTCTATGATTTTAATGTGAACTTGCTCCCTTCTTGCTCATGCTTGGTTCCTTGATGTGCTTGATTCTATTGTGTAGACAACTTGAACTTGAGACTCCTTTATTTTTTGAATTCATTTGTTATCATCAAAATCCATGTGTAGATTTATAATTACACGAACCTTGAAACCTTGAGTTCAACAATCTCTCCATTTTTGATGATGACAAATACTTGATAGAACTTGAAACCTATATTAATACTTAAACTCCCCCTGAGAATGTGCGTTAGTTTTTTAAGTAAAAATATAAATATAATTCCAAGCATATATAACAAGTTTAGCAATTTAAACAATGTTAATGTTCTAGTCTAAAACTTCTCCCCCTTTTGGCATCATTAAAAAGGATCAACAGCAAGTAAATAAACTGAAGAAAATGGTGCGTTAATAGACACTGTAAATAGTTGAAAAAGGGAGCCGTTCGTGACCCGACATGTGCTGCAAAACCTCGAGTCCTAACTCTATGAATTTAGTGCGGCTGAAGATTTAAACAATTGCCTGATGTTGTTGACAAAAGGGATTGAAGGCTCTGAGTTTATATAAAAAAAAATGATCATTTTCACCTATCGGATACAAAAAAAAAAACATCGTTTCTTGACCTGAGTTCTGTTTTTCCATAACGATAGAATGGCCGAACAATTCTCTTCCACTAATGTTCCAGACTTGAATCAGGAACTCTTGATGCATCAACTATCAATCTTCTCTCCTGGGGCCGTCAATACCATGATAGGAGCAGAGAACCGTTTTTCTAGTAGGGCTGATTCTGAGATTATTGTAGAATTAAGAATGCTCAGTAGTCAATATGCTACCTCTGTTACGATCATGTCTCGGAGGTTAATGGCGAGGGTAAGTGAGATTGATCATCTTAACATCCAAATATCTGAGTTACGACAGAAGCTTGCTCATAAGGATAGAGAGAATAAAAGGCTAAACCAAGAAAACAAAGAGTTGAAAAAATTTACAGATTGGTATGCTCATGATCTGCAACCACGAATAGAGGAACTGGAACGAGAAAGGGTTCAGATACAAGATCAACATCAGCAGATAACAGTAGAGGTTCATCGTTTACTAGAAAAATAGGGACAATCTACTGTTAATCTCGCTGGCTTAGTAAGAAAACTTTTGACAATGTGTGTCCATCATATCTTGTATTTTTTTTGACTAAATAAGATTTGAATAGACAATAGTTTGTCTTGTTCTTTATGCTATCTCTATAAAATCAATTTTAAAGTTCATTCGATTTGCATCAATTCTTATTCTCATCTCTATAACTCATCTGCATTTCTTCAATATTCTAGCTTTAAGTTTTCAATTCTTTTCTCAATGGCTCATTCTTCTAACATTCCTCTAGATCCATCCATGAGGTATTCTACACCTTAATCTCATGTTCTTTCTGCAGCTACCATTGGTGTCATGTTGCAGCAAGAGAATAATAGTTTGGCTAATAAGTTAGACTCCGATGCTATCTACGATTTGGTGAGTCTCGGGACTCGCTACTCATCTTCTATTGTTACTTTTTCCTAGCGGCTACAAGTCAAAAATCATGAGGTTGAAAAGCTTAAAGAACAAATTGTTGTACTTCAACGAATTGTTCAAGAGTCTCACACAAGGGAAGGAATCCTTCGGCAGAAGAATAAACAGTTGAAATCTCTATTGGATTCTTCATTCCGCTTGCCAGTTCCCATGGATAGAGATGACATGATATTGTATGAAGAGAATGAGCGTCTCAAACATGAGGCTAAGAACCTCAAATTTATGTAAAAGTATTTAAAAAATATCTCTATATTTTTATGAACTCTGATCTATCTTTTAAGAGATATTCATAATATACATCATAACTATTTCTCTTTTAATCATACATAATTTATCTTTTGGTAAAGGTTTTGTGAATATATCTGCTAACTGATCGTGTATGTTTGTGAACTCTAGTACTATATCGTCTTTCTGCACATGATTTCGAAGAAAATGATATCTTATTTCAATATGCTTAGTTCTAGAATGTTGTATTGGGTTCTTTGAAAGATTTATAGCACTTGTATTATCACATTTGATTGTAATGTGATTATACATGAGTTTAAAATCTTCAAGTTGTTGTTTCATGTAAAGAACTTGAGCACAACAACTACCCACAACAACATATTCTGCCTTAGCAGTAGATAATGCAACAGAATTTTGTTTTTTACTAAACCATGAAACTAGTTTATGGCCTAAGAAGTGACATGCTCCACTAGTACTTTTTCGATCTATTTTACAGCCAGCATAATCTGCATCTGTGTAGTTGATTAGATCGAAAGATGTGTGCTTAGGGTACCATAACCCTAAGTTACTTTTACCACTAAGATATCTAAGAATGCGCTTAACTGCAATTAAATGTGATTATTTTGGAGATGATTGAAAGCGTGCACATAAGCACACACTAAACATAAATCTGGTCTACTGATTGTCAAATATAATAAGCTACTAATCATATTTCGATATACCTTCGAGTCAACTGATTTACCAGATTCATCTTTATCAAGTTTAGTGGATGGGCTCATTGGTGGTCTAGATTCCTTAACTCCTTCCATCCCAAACTTTTTCAGCAATTCCTTAATATATTTTGATTGATTGATGAATGTCCCACTTTTTGCTTGCTTAATTTGCAATCTGAAAAAGAATGTAAACTCTCCCATCATGCTCATTTCAAATTCTTCCTGCATAATCTTAGCAAAAACTTGGCACATATTTTCATTAGTAGCACCGAATATTATATTATCAACATAAATCTGAATCAAAAGAATATCATTATTTTCGTATTTAATGAAAAGAGTTGTATCAATTTTTCCTCTTGAAAAGTCTTTTTCAATCAAGAAACCACCGAGTCTCTCGTACCGCGTTCTAAGAGCTTGTTTGAGTCCATATAGTGCTTTTGTGAGTTTGAAAACATGATTTGGAGAAATATGATTTTCAAAACCTGAAGGTTGCTCAACATATACCTCTTCCTTTATAAAACTGTTTAAGAAAGCATTTTTAACATCCATTTGAAAAAGTTTGAAATTTTTATAACAAGCATATGCAAGTAGCATTCGAATAGTTTCTAATCTTGCGACTGGTGCATATGTCTTATTATAATCGATTCATTCTTCTTGATTGAAACCTTGGGTTACAAGTCGAGCCTTATTTCTAGTAATGACTCCGGACTCATCTTTCTTGTTTCTAAAAACCCATTTTGTTACAATAATAGTATGATTTTTGGGTTTAGAAACAAATATCCAAACATCATTTCTTTCAAATTGATTAAACTCTTCTTGCATAACTAGAATTCAAGATTCATCAAGAAGTGTTTCATCAATATTTTTAGGTTCAATCTGAGATAGAAAAGCAGTATGATTACAAATATTTCTAAGAGATGATCGAGTGCTTACACCTTGTGAAGGTTCTCCCAGAATTTGTTCCACTGGATAATCTTTCACAAATTTCTGCTGTTTGGTTGCATCTTGTATTAAATTTTGATGATCTTTCCTAATGTCTCCATGTTGGACTACCTCTATTGTATTCTCTTTATTGAAATTGAGACTTTCTGTATTATTTATACATCCCGTTTCTTCATCAATGGATTTCTCGGAGAGTAGAAAATTAGATTCATCAAATACTACATGCATAGATTCTTGTACAGTCAAAGTCTTTTTATTGAATACTCTACAAGTTTTACTATTAGTAGAATACCCGAAAAAGATACATTCATCAGATTTTGTATCAAATTTGTCTAAATTATCCCTGTCATTTAAAATAAAATATTTGCATCCAAATACATGAAAGTAACCAATGTTGGGCTTTTTCTCATTCCAAAGCTCATAGGGGGTTTTATCTAATTTGGACTTTAGCATAACTCTATTTATAACATAACATGCAGTACTTACTGCTTCAGCCCAAAAATAACTAGGCAAGTTGTTCTCATTGAGCATTATTCTTGCCATCTCTTCAAGAGATCTATTTTTCCTCTCTACTACCCCATTTTATTGAGGAGTTCGAGGAGCAGATAAATTATGCACAAAACTATTTTCATCACAAAATGTTTCAATATTTTTATTAACAAACTATTTTCCCCTATCACTTCGAATACTTGAAATAGTATAATATTTTTCATTTTGAATTCTCTTACATAATTTGGTAAAAGCATTATGTGCCTCATCTTTATGAGTAAGAAAGATGACTCAAGTATATCTAGAGAAATCATCAACAATAATGATTGCATAATATTTTCCTCCTAAACTTGCAACTATATTTGGTCTAAAAAGATCCATATGTATCAGTTGCAGTGGTCTAGTAGTGGAAATATGTTTTTTGATTTTAAAAAAAGTTTTTATTTGTTTACCAAATTGGAATGCATCACAATTTTGTCTTTAAGAAAATTTGTCTTTGGTAAACCTCTCACAAGATCATTTTTTGAAATTTTAGAAATAAGTTCCATGTTGGCATGACCTAGTCTTCTATGCCATAACCAATTAATTTCATTTTGAGCTGAAAAACAAATAGCATCTTGTGAGGTAATTTTTTCAAAATCGATTGTATAAACATTGTTGCTCTAAAAGCAATAAAACATATATTACAATCATGATCATTCAAAATAATACACTTATCCATTTTGAAAGTAACTATAAATCCTTTATCACATAATTGACTTATGCTCAAAAGATTATATTTTAGACCTTCAACAAGTAGAACATCTTCAATTATGAGAGAAGACTTATTACCAATCTTACCTATTCCCACGATCTTCCCTTTCGAGTTGTCTCCAAATGTCACGTGTCCTTCTTCTTTAAATCTAAGATCAAAGAACTTAGTCTTGTCTCCCGTCATGTGTCTTGAACATCCACTATCTAAAAACCATTTATTTTTGTTTGTAGAGAACTTCATACACACCTCAATGTCATTTTTAGCCACAAGACAAATATTTGCTAATTCTCCATTACTTGCTTCACTATCTGAGCTACTTGAATCATCATCCCATGTAGTTTTCATTACTTTTTTGCCTTTGTTTCAATTTTTATTTAGTAGAGGACAATCTGACTTGATATGATCAGGTTTATTACATTTATAACAAATTAAAGTGTCATTTTTACCTGAATCTTTCTTGGAAAACTTTTTGAAAGATTTCCTTGGAGGAGCTTTATTTTTCTTTAAGAACCTCTGAATTCTTCTTGTTATCATCGCAACTTCTTCATCTTTGTCGTCATTTTCCTCATCTTCATCACTTTCACTTTCATGTAGAACAACTTTAAGTGCCAAGCTTTTCTTTGACTTTCCTTCTTCTTCTCCTCTTTTCAATGTGTACTCATGGGTGATAAGTGATCCGATGAGTTCATTCACTTCGAGTTTCTTGAGGTCTCTAACTTCAAGAATCGCTGTCACTTTTGATTCCCAACGTTTTGGTAGAGAGTTGAGAATTTTTCTTACTATCTCCACTTTGAAATAAATTTTGCCAAGAGCTGTCAAGCTGTTTATGATGTTAGTAAAACGAGTATGTATACTAGAAATAGATTCATCATCATTCATCTTAAGCATTTCATATTCATGGGTAAGAATATAAATTTTTGATTCCTTGACTTGAGAAATTTCTTCATAAGTAACTTCCAAGTTATCCCAAATTTTCTTTACTGTAGCACAAGTCATTACTCTATTAAACTTATTACCATTGAGAACATTATATAATAAATTCATAACAGTTAAATTCAAAGTATAAAGTCTATCGTCTTCACGATCAAACTCTTCTTTTTCTTTTTTGACCTTTACTCCATCAACCACTTTTGTTGGAATATTAGGTCCATTTATAATGTATTTCCAGATTTCTCGATTTGCATCCGATTTTCATCAACTTTTATTCTCATCTCTATAATTCATCTCCATTCCTTCAACATTCTCACTTTAAGTTTTCAATTCTTTTCTCAATGACTCATTCTTCTAACATTCCTTTAGATACATCCATGAGGTATTCTACACCTCAATCTCATGTCTTTTCTGCAGCTACCATTGGTGCTATATTATAGTAAGAGAACAATAGTTTGTCTTGTTCTTTATGCTATCTCTATAAAATCAGTTTTAAAGTTTATCTAATTTTAAATACAACTCAATTCACCCCCCTCTTGTGTTAGTCATCTAGGCAACAATTGGTATCAGAGCTAGAAATCTATTATAAGATTAACTATCTTTTGAGTTAAGATCTTATGGCTAATATTGCAGCTTCATTTGGTGAAGGTCAATCTAGCAGTCGGCCTCCACTCTTTTGCGGAGACAATTACTCATTCTGCAAAGTTAGAATGAGAATATTCCTTCAGGCTCAAGGTCGAGAAATCTGGAAATGCATTGTAAATGGACCTTATATTCTAACAAAAGTGGTTGATGGAGTAAATGTCAAAAAGGAAGAAGAAAAGTTTGATCGTGAAGACGATAGACTTTATACTTTGAATTTAACTACTATGATCAAAATCCATGTGTATATTTATAATTACATGAAGCTTGAAACATTGGGTTCAACATTAGTTATTTGGATGTTATTTAAATATTTTGGATAAGTTTAAAAACTCTAGTTTACTTGGAAAATTTCAAGAACAGTCATATGAGAAATTGGTGATGAAAAAACTAAGAAAAACATAAAAATTTTGGCTTAAACTTGAAATTATAGAGAATTGTAGTATCATATAAATGAAGAGTTTGGCAAGATTAACATGAAAGAAAAGAAATTTTGAATCCTATAGAGTGTTCGACCAGCCTTCTTGGATTTAATATCTTATTATTTTATTTAATCTTTTAAGCATAATTGTTATATTTTAACGTTACATAGTTATTTGATATAATGTTGTTGAATCCAAGGTTTCAAATTTCGTATCTACATATAGATTTTAATGATAAAAAATAAATTCAAAACTCAAACTCAAGTTATCTACGCATGAAAAGAGCTAAGCACATCAAGAAATAAAGCATGAGCAAAAAGAAGATCAAGTTTACAAATGAAACTCATAGAGTAATTTTGGACATCTCTTAAAATTTGAAATTGGATTAAAACTCAAAATTAATATTTTCTCATAAAGTATCAATTTGCATTTTTTACATTTGCATAACTTTATTAAAATATTTCATTTCGATTTTTTTTTTCACATATACATAAAGATTTGAATTTGTAAGATAATTGATTGTCATTTTTAACATATGCAATTGTTATTTGAAAATCTTGAAGGATGGTTGTGTGTTTGTTTAACAAATGCAAGAGATAGATGATTTTGTTTGAAAAACTTGAAGGGTGGTTGTGTATTTTTTTGACATATGCAAAAAGAAGATGATTTAGTTTGAAAAATAAATCATACTCATTTTATCATGTATAAAAAGTAAAAGATTAGGTTCGATTTCTTTGAAAAATGAATGGAGTTGTCTTTGATAAATATAAAAATTAGATTTTTTATTTGAATGTTTTGAAAAGTGAATAGTGCCTTTTATATGACATGTGAATATTTTCAAATTTGAATATGAAGACTCATTTACCTATAAATAGCTCACTTGAGTTTTGCAAAAATCATAATAAGAGCTTACACATCAATTGCTAAGTTTTGCATAATACTTTCGAAGCCCTCATTCTCTGTTCTCTAAGTTTTGTACCTTAATTTTTGTTCATTTTGAGAAAGATATAGGTTGTGGTATATTGTTCTTGTTTCACTCATTGAAGAGTATACTCTGATAATCTATCCACTATCAGTTCTTATATTTGTAAGAGGGTGCATATAACCCTTGTATGTATAGAAGGTGTTCTACACAGAAAATAGTTGAATCACCAAGTGTGAGGTGATTGCAAGTGTAGAGGGTGTTCTAAACGGATTCTTTGTAGCAGTATTGCTATAAGGTGTAATAGATTTTTATTTCCACTTGAAAGAGATTAAATAGTGAATTTGAGATTCTCAAGGGGTAACTTGAGACGAGGACGTAGGCAGTGAGGCTGAATCTTATTAAAATACTGAATTTATTTCTTCTTACTATTACTCTTTATATTTTCTACTGTTTCATATTTTGTTTATATTTTATATTGTGTATTTGGTTTATAAGTGTTAATTTTTAATATAACTCAATTCACTCCTCTCTTTTATTAGTCAGCTGGACAATAATTGGTATCAGAGCAAAAACTCTATTATAATATTAATTATCTGTTGAGTTAAGATCATATGGCTAACATTGCAGCTACATTCGCTGAAGGTCAATACAGTAATCGGCCTCCGTTATTTTATAGAGACAGTTATACTTTCTGAAAAGTTAAAATGAGAATTTTTTTTAGTCTCAAGGTCGAAAAATCTAGAAATGTATTGTAAATGGGCCTTATATTCCAACAAAAATTGCTGATGGAGTAAAGATCAACAAGGAAGAAGAAGAGTTTGATTGTGAAGATGATAGACTTTATACAATAAATGCAATGGCTATGAATCTTCTATATAATACTCTCAATGGTAATAAATTTAACAAAATAATGACTTGCAGGACAGCAAAGAAAATATGGGATAACTTAGAAATAACTTATGAAAGAATTTCGCAAGTCAAAAAATCAAAAATTTATATTCTTATGCATGAATATAATATGTTTAAAATGATTGATGATGAATCTATTTCCTTTATATATAGTCGTTTTACTAACATTATAACTAGGCTAACAGATTTTGAAAATATTTATTCTAACTTGGAGATAATAAGAAAAATTCTCAACTCTCTTCCAAAACGTTGGAAATCAAAAGTGACGGTGATTCTTGAAACTAAAGATCTCAAAAAGCTCAAACGATAATAAAAATAAAGAAATTATAATGATCACAAGAATATTTCAGAGATTTTTAGAGAAAAATAAACTCATCTAAGAAAATCTTTCAAAAGGTTTTTCAACAAAGATACAAGTAAAAACGACTTCTTAACTTATTATAAATGTAAAAAGTCTGGATATATCAAAACAGATTGTGCCCTGCTAAAGCAAGATCGATACAAAGGCAAAAAATCAATGAAAGTTACATGGGTTGATGATTCAAGTAGTTCAGACAGTGACGTAAGTAATAAAAAATTTATAAATTTTTGTCTTATGGCTAAAGATGATCTTGAGGTAACAAATTTTGAAAATATTAAAAATCTTTCTTATGAAAAATTGTAAAATATTTTGGAAGAAGTATATGAGAAACTTGAAAAATTGGGTATCAAGTATACCATTTTGAAAAAGAAAAATTCTTCTTTAATAAATGAAATTGATGTTTTAAGAAAAGAAAATATAGTTTCAAAAGATGAAAATGATGAGTTGAAAAAGAAAGTGGCTGATTTAAAAAAGATTGTTAAAAACTTTACAAATAGAAAAAGAAATTTTGAAAAACTTCTTGGTAGTCAAATATGTGTTTTTGATAAGGTAGGCTTGGGATACATGCCAAAAGAAAAACTCAAACGCTATAATTTTTTTTTTGATAAACAGACTAAATCAAAATCAGAGTTTCAAAATTCTTTTCAAAAATAAATTTTTTAAAGAAAAATATTATTACAATCACATGTTATTTATAATTTTTATTTATAATTTTTATTTATAATTTTTGTAATAGAAATGGTCATAACTATCATATTTGTCCTATTAGATGAAACTATACAATGACTATTAGGATCATATGGGTACCAAAAAATCTTATTTATTCTAATACTAATAAATAAATGACTCAAAGAATTTGGGTACTAAGAAAAATTATTTTAATTGCTTTTGTAGGTATGCATGAAGTCTTCCATAAGTAAAAATAAATGGTTTTTAGATAGTGGATGTTCAAGACACATGATAGGAGACAAAATTAAGTTCATTGACCTCATTTCTGAAAAAAAAGGACACATGATATTTGGAGACAATTCAAAAGAAAAGATTATGAGAATAGGTAAAGTTAGTAAGGAGTTTTCTCTCATAATTGAATATGTTCTACTTGTTAATGGTTTAAAGCATAATATTTTGAGTATAAGTCAATTATGTGATAAAAAATTTACGGTTACTTTCAAAAAGGATAAGTACATTATTTTGAATAATCATGATTGCAATGTTTGTTTTATTGCTCTTAGAAACAATAATGTTTATACAATCGAATTTTAAGAAATTGCCTCATAAGATGTTATTTGTTTATCAGGTCAACATAAAAATAGTTGGTTATAGCATAAAAGGTTAGGTCATGCAAATATGGAACTTATTTTTAAACTTTCAAAAAATGATCTTGTGAGTGGTTTGCCAAAAGCGAACTTTTTTAAAAATAAAATCTGTTATGCATTCCAGTTTGGTAAACAAACAAATTTTTTTTTCAAAACCAAGAAACATATTTTCACTACTAGACCATTACAACTAATACACATGGACCTTTTTGGATCAAATAGAGTTGCGAGTCTGGGAGGAAAATATTATGCATTTGTTATTATTGATGATTTCTCTAGATATACTTGAGTCATCTTTCTTGCTCATAAAGATGAGGTACATAATGTATTTACCAAATTATGTAAGAGAATTCAAAATAAAAATGGTTATACTATTTCAAACATCCGAAGTGACATGGGAAAAGAGTTTATCAATAAAGATATTGAGTCTTTTTGTGATGAAAATGGTTTTCTGCATAATTTCTCTACTCTTCGAACTCCTCAACAAAATGAGTTAGTAGAGAGAAAGAATAGATCTCTTCAAGAAATGGCAAGAACAATGCTTAATGAGAATAGTTTACCTAATTATTTTTTGGCCGAAGCGGTAAGTACTGCATGTTATGTTATAAATAGAGTTATGTTAATATCTAATTTAAATAAAATCCCTTATGAGCTTTGAAATGAGAAAAAGTCCAACATTGGTTACTTTTATGTATTTGGATGCAAATGTTTTATACTCAATGATAGAGATAATTTATAAAAATTTGATGCAAAATCTGATGAATGTATCTTTCTTGGGTATTCAATAAATAGTAAAACTTAAAAAGTATTCAATAAAAAGACTTTGATTGTACAAGAATCTATGCATATAATATTTGATGAATCTAACCCTCTACTCTCCAAGAAATCTATTGATGAAGAATTAGAAGGTACAAATAACACAAATAATCTCAATCTCAACAAAGAGAATATAATGAAAGAAATCAAATATGGAGATATCAGGAAAGATCATCAAGATTTAGTACAAGATGCAACCAAACAGTTGAAACATATGAAAGGTCATCCAGTGGAATAAATTCTAGGAGAACCTTTACTAAGTGTAAGTACTCGATCATCTCTTAGAAATATTTGTAATTACACTGCTTTTTTTATCTCATATTGAATCCAAAAATATTGACGAAGCACTACTTGATGAATCGTGGATTCTAGTTATGCAAGAAGAGCTAAATCAATTTGAAAGAAATGATGTTTGGACACTTGTTCCTAGACCCAAAGATCATGCTGTTATTGAAAAAAATGAATTTTTATAAATAAGAAAGATGAGTCCAGAATCATTACTAGAAACAAGGCTCAACTTATAGCTCAAGTATTCAATCAAGAGGAATGAATTGATTATGATGAGACGTATACACCTGTCGCAAGATTAGAAACTATTCGAATGTTACTTGCATATGCATGTTATAAAGATGTCAAACTTTTTCAAATGGATGTTAAAAATACTTTCTTAAATGGTTTTATAAATGAAGAGGTATATGTTGAGCAACCACCAGGTTTTGAAAATTATATCTCTCTTAATCATGTTTTTAAGCTCACAAAAGTTTTATATAGACTCAAATAAGCTCCTAGAACTTGGTATGAAAGGTTTAGTGATTTCTTGATTGAAAAATATTTTTCAAGAGGAAAAATTAATACAACTTTTTTCATCAAATATGAATAGAATGATATTCTTCTAATTCAAATTTATGTGGATGATATAATATTTGGTGCTACTAAATAAAATATGTGCCAAAATTTTGCTAAGAGTATGCAGGAAGAATTTAAAATGAGCATGATAGGAGAATTTAATTTCTTTCTTGGATTGTAAATCAAGTAAGCAAAAAGTTGAACATTTATTAATTAGTCAAAATACATCAAAGAGTTACTCAAAAAGTTTGAGATAGAAAGTGAGAAAGTAATTGAAACACCAATGAGTCCAACTACCAAATTTGATAAAAATGTAAGCCAATTGACTCAAAGGTATATAGATGTATGATTGGTAGTTTATTATATTTGACAACTAGTAGACCTGATATTATGTTCAGCGTATGTTTATGTGTACGTTTTCAATCATCTCCAAAACAATCTCATTTGATTGCAGTCAAGTGTATTTTTAGATATTTTGCCGATACCATTGACCTCGGGTTATGGTATCCTAAGCACACTTGTTTCGATCTTATTAGTTATTCAGATACAGATTATGCTGGTTGCAAAGTTGATCGAAAAAGTACTAGTGGAACATGTCATTTTTTAGGTCATCCACTCGTTTCATGATTTAGTAAAAAGTAAAATTTTATTGCATTATCTACTGTTGAGGCAGAGTATGTTACTGCAGGTAGTTGTTGTACTCAAGTTTTTTACATGAAGCAACAGCTTGAGGATTTTAAGTTAATGTACAATCATATTCTTATTAAATGTGATAATACTAGTATTATAAATCTTTCAAAGAACCCAATACAACATTCTAGGACTAAGCATATTGAAATTAGATATCATTTTCTTTGTGATCATATACAAAAATGTGATATTGGACTAGGATTCACAAGCACACACAATCAATTGACGGACATTTTCACAAAACCCCAACCAAAAGATAGATTATGCATGATTAGAAGAGAAATAGGAATGATTCATGTCATGAATATCTGTTAAATATTTTTATTCCATTATCTCAAATGATTTATAAAAACTTGAGACTTCTAGTCTCATCTTTCAATTGCATTTGCTTTTCATAGATCGAGATGTTATTCTTATCTAAAGGATTAGACAGTCGAAATGAAGAGACAAGTAAGGATTTTAAACCCTTATTCTGTTACTTTAATTCTACTATTTTTCTATTTGACTCATAAACAAGTCGTTAAAGTATAGAAACAGTTTTGCTAAACTTCTCAATTTCACAAGTTTTGGATTGCAACCGAGCGAAAAAAAAAAGCAACAATAAATGATGAGTATCAAGTCCCGAGACCCACAAGCTCATAAATGGTTTCATGATCTAATTTATTAGCTAAATCAGTCTCATATTGCTTCATGACACCTATGATAGAAGTAGAAATAGATTGATCACAAGAAATATTGAAGGAAAATTGACGAGCCATTAAAAATTTGTAGAATGAGAATGCAGGTGAATTGCAAAGATGAGAACAAGATTTGATGCAAGTTAGATAAAACTAAGGATTGCTCTTATAAAAACAAAAATAAGAATAAGACACGCTATCATCTCTTCAAATCTTATTTAGTCAAACTTAGAAGATATGCTAAATGAGACAGGAAAGATAACTGATTGAGACTATTTTTTATTCAAATCTGGAAGATTGTCAGAAGAAATTTTCTCCACCATTCTATCATTTTGAATAAATAGATACTTAATCAATGAGGAATGAGATATTTTTCTTATGAGTGTTTGATGGGTGAAAATGGTCATTTAAACAGAAATCGAAGGCTTTAAATACTCTACGAAATCTCCATTGTCAACAACGTCAAGTGGATTTGAATCTCCTTCCATGCCAAATTGCCAAAGTTAGGCCTCCAGCTTTTGCAGATTTTGTCAGACACGAGTGACTCTAATTATTCAATTATCTACAAAATCTCCTTCCGCACCAAATCTCGATAATATTTAATTTGTCAATAACATCAAGCGAATTTGAGTCTTCTTCTACACCAAAATAATAAAGTTAGGTCTCAGCCTTTGTAGCTTTTGTCGAAAACGGATGGCTCCAATTATTCAACTCTCTATAGTTTATACTAACGCACCGTTTTATTTGATTATTGGTTATTGCGGGAACAAATCTTACTGAAACCAATTGCGGTTCCTTTTTAATGATGTCAAAATTGGGATAAGTCTTATACTAGTATTATATTACTCTATTATTTATGTTAGAATCATGTCTATATTTTATTTAAAAAACTAACGCATATTTTCAAAGGGAACTTAAGTATTACTGCAGGTCGTAGATTTCTACTTAGTATTTGTCATTATAAAAAATGAGGAGATTGTTGAATCCAAAGTTTCAAGTTTAGCATCTACGTATAGATTTTGATGATAACAAATAAATTCAAGACTCAAACTCAAGTTGTCTATGCATGAAGAGAGTTAAGTACATTAAGCAATCAAACATGAGTAAAAAAAAGATCAAATTTACAAATGAAACTCATAGAGTAATTTTATACATCTCTTAAATTTTGAAATTGGATTAAGACTTAAAATCAATATTTTCTCATAAAGCATCAAATTACATTTTCTACATTTGCATAACTTTATTAAAATATTTAATTTTGAAATTTTTTTTTTCACGTATGCATAAAGATTTAGATTTGTAAGATAATTGATTATTATCTTTAATATGTGCATGTGTTATTTGAAAATCTTGAAGGATGATTGTATTTTTTTTTTTTTGACAAATGCAAAATATAGATATTTTGTTTGAAAAACTTAAAGGGTGGTTGTGTGTTTTGTAAAAAGAAAATGATTTGGTTTGAAAGATAAATTATACTCATTTTGTCATATATGAAAAGTAAAAAATTAGGTTTGATTTTTTTAAAAAATGAATGGAGCTGTCTTTGACAAATATAAAAATTAGATGTTTTTATTTGAATCTTTTGAAAAATGAATAGTGCTCTTATTTGACATGTAAACCTTTTCAAATTTGAATATGAAGACTCATTTGTCTATAAATAGCTCACTTGAGTTTTGCAAAAATCATAATAAGAGTTTACATATCAATTGTTAAGTTTTGCATAATACTTTCAAATCTCTCATTCTCTATTCTCTAAGTTTTGTACCTTAATCCTTATTCATTTTAAGAGAGATATAGGTTGTGCTGTATTCTAATGAGATAGGATGTTTTGGCCACTTTTCAATAGTTTGGCCTGCCGAAATTAATGTCTCTATCTGGTATGAGTAAAAAGGCATGTAATGACCCTGCCCTAAAAGAGGGCCGCCACAGTTCCTTGATGTGAGCTATGCATTTTTTTTTTGTTTACCCTATACGCAGAAAAAGATGTAAGGTTATTCTAAAATTCTGATTTAAGAAACCAGACCTATTAACATAGTATAAGTGTTCATTCATCATAAAGACAAATCCCTGTTTCTGACACATGCAGTATGAATAAAACGATGAAACGAATCTATGGGATTATCTACACCCCACCAAAAGCTATCAGCTCATTAAGGGTATATAGGGTTATGACACCCCACTCACCACTACACATATAAAGCATAAGCCTAATATCATAGTTGTGTTTCGTTTTGGAAAATTTTTCGGCCGTACCGGCTTGTATCGGCCGGTATTCATGTTTCGGTCGTACTGGATTTCGGTATCTAACCTTCTTTTTTTTAATTTTTCCTATTTTTTAACTTCAATTCAAATTAAATTAACTACATATATATTTATATATATAATTTATACATATATTAACTATTATTTTGAAATATAATTTATAAATGTATTTATATATATAATTTATTTATGTATAATTTATATCGAAACGGTACACGAAACGGTACCTGTACCAAAATATTTCGTTCCACTAGCTTGACTGGTATCCTCACTGGTACGGTATTTACAACATTTCCCAATATCTCTAAGTCACCTCATACATAATGTCCCAACAATGTGACCCAAAACAACTACAAACCAACAACAAGACCCATGATCCTGTCAAGTCTAAAATTAGGGAAGGTCCTAAGTCGCTGCCTCTCCCTCCTCAGCACCATCCTGCCTCGCAACTTCATCCTCAGTACCTGAACGTTTAAAATATTAAACACAACATGAGTCGAATACTTAGTAAGTAGTACATTACGCTGTTAACATATTAAGTGTCTATTCATTTGTTGAACATGCATACATAAACATTTTGTGTATCTAAACATGCATACATGCATAAATAATTTAAGAATAAAATATTTATTTTCATGCATAAACTATTTAAGGAACAATAGTACCTTCATCCTTCAATATTCATCTTAAGTTACACACTGTTATGCCCTGCGTGCAGGGTTGGCGGTCCTTTTTAGAGACCTAGAAGTCCGCCCATGGCCAACAGGTTAGGAATCCCTTTCTTTGGATGGCACCACTGGGTGCACAACCAGTGGAACCGATTCGGCATTGCAATCTGCCATTTCTTATAGTCATTGCTTACTTACTTAAACAATAATCATAAAAATCATTGACATTTTCATTCTTAAAACTTTCCTTTCTTTTCTTCTCATTTCTTTTCTCTCATGCAATCTCATCAACTCTTCTTCACACATGCATATGCAAATGATAATAGGAAATGTTTTTCATGTTATATTACTAATAGAAATCATGCATGAGAAGAAGTCATGATGCTAGAGCATGAGTGCGAATGCATTATTTCATATTTACAACCAATAATAATTATAGGGTACTTAACAGGGGCTTTCAAGAAAGGCTTTACATAGTATAAGTATTCATTTATTATTTTCTTTAAGAAAACACTTGCATTAAGAGATATATTCATTTTTAAGAAAAGACATAGCATGTGTGTGTGGTCATACTACTTACCTTTAGGCTCTTGATCTCTCGGCAATAACGGTCCTATAACAATAAATAACGTACGCGTTAATAACTTAAGTCTAGCAATCATAGACTACTTAAGTCACCCAAACAAATATAACAAATAATATAGATGGTATCCTAACCTAACTAGATATAAAGAATGAAGTATATTATGCAACCACACTTAATTCATTATTAGCGACCCGAGGTCTCGAGTAACGTATTAAAAATATACTATAAAATTAGAAGTGAAGAACAAAGCATCAAACAACACTTTTAATTCATAAAATCGGTCACACGCTAAATTCTTTATAAAATAATATACTTTCAATTCACAAATATTTAAAACACTATGTTAAAGACATCCAAGACTAACCCATAAAACCCATGGCATATATATATATATATTTCGAAATCCCATTTTTGATGTAATAAAATGACCATTTGAACATATTTTAAGATAGTAAAAACTAAGCATTTCGGACCTAAAGTATATAGTAATTATAAAATACTCAAACTCAAGTCAAAGTACCTATTATTACTTCCAAAAGCCAACCCAAACCAAAAAGGAGTTTTAGGGTTCTTACCTCAAGTTTCAAAACTTCCAAAAAGATATAGAAAGGCACAATGGAAGGTTAAATCAAAAATGGGTAGAACATAACAACCCATATTTTAATCAAGCTAAGAACCAAGATGTACAAGTAAGAAAATATTAAAAACCAAAACTCATGAACAAGGGAGATAGAAATGAAATCTCTATTTCATTACCTTCAAATGTGACCCATCTTGGAAGAAGAATCAAGCTTACCTTCAAGACTTGGAATTAAATCCTGAAATGGGTTTCAAGTGTAGTGAACCAGTGTGCTTGATGGATGAAATTAAGTTCCTTTGCTTAAGATTTTCGCATGACTAGAGAAATAGAAGTGAGCTCTTGTTTTCTTGAAGAAGAAATGAGAATGGAAGAGAACAATGGGTGTGAGAAGTTGGCTATGGAGTTGAAGAAAACTAAGTCTTCCCTTGCCTTCTTGGTGTAGCCAACTTGAGAGAGAGAGATGGGAAGTTAGAATGATTTTAGTCTTCTTTTGCCTTTTCGTGTAGATGAAAAGGGAAAGAGATGACATTTTTGTAAATATGACTTCTCTCATTCTCATAAAGTAGAATCAAGGGTGGAGATCATATCAAGTGAGAAATTTTTCCTACCTACCAATCCAATGGTAGGGGGTTGTTGGGTCACTTTTTAAATAAACAAAGTTGGAGGGCTTAAGATAAAGAGATAATTTAAACAAGACTATATATAATCTCCTTTGATTTATTTAGTAAAACCTTACTATAAAAAAAAATACAGCCATACATAACATAATTAAAATAATAAACTATTTATTATAAAATCCATAAAAGAATATTTTATTTAAAAGAAAATACTAAAATAATATAAAAGTCCACATAGTAGGACTCGGGTATTACAGGGCATTACTTGTAATTTATCAATATTTTGAAATTTCTCATCCATATTCAAAACCCTTCTTTCTTCCGCTTTTTCACACAGTCACTGCTCCTCGCTGATCAATCTATCTATATTTGTCCATCTCTCTCTTTATCCCTCCCAATGTCTCTCTTCTTGTTAGGTCCCCCTCAACCGATAGCTATGGTAAGAATGGATATATGTAAATGAGAGTTAATGTTTCTAGAGTTCAGATAGAATCAAATAAGAAAATGTGATAAATAAATTTCATAGAAATTATTGGATTGTTTGAGGCCCCTTTACGGCTCCATTGCATTCAAATTTCATATAAATTTGATAGATATATGCAATACAAACTGCGGATGCGGCCCCTTTGCAACCCCGGTTGACGTGGCATATTTATATGCCACGTCAGCCCACTTATTTATTTATAATAAAGAAATGAAACTAAAAATACAAAGAGATGGAGAACCAAATCACAATTTGAGCGATTAAGAGGGGAACCAGAGAGAGGAAAAGCAGAGAGAAACTGTTGATCCCGTCACGACCTCCGTGAGCCCATCCCTACTGTCGCTTGAGCCCATTTGGAGCACCGTCATGTCTGTCACCGCATGAGCCCAGGCCTTTGATTAGGTGGTCGTCCCTCTCTTTTGTGGTCTAGGGTTCTCTTACTTTGCCATTACCACCCTTGTAATCACGGTTCCCACCTTTGTCTTTGACCCTTTCAATTTTTCAAACCAGGAGAAGAATAGAATTCATCGTTCAACATAGGAAAATCCATGAAGGTTCTCAAATGTGCGTCTTTTATGGTCTAGGGTTCTTCCGACTTGCAAACCCATGAAAGCACCTTTTCTCCCCTACTATTTTTGCATGTTTCCATTCTTGACTCGGTGGTCGTTGGTAAATTTTTCTCTATTCTTCCTTGGAATTTCATATTACTCCTTTTCACTCTCTTTTTTTCTCACACACACACAAGCACGCCTCCACCTCTCTATTTTTACACTCTTTATCTTGTTCCAATTTTCACACATTTTAATTTTTAAACAAATCCTTCATAGCATTGGTTCTGTAGATTTTGAATCACTTGCCGCCTTTGAATTGTTTTGCTAATCACGATAATCTTAGCCTTCAAAGTAGATTTACAATAATAAACGCTTAGGTATCATTGCTTTTTTGCTTATGTATCACTAGTGATTTCTTCACATGACTTTTAGACTTTTCCAAACTTAGGCCTAGTTTGTTTTCATAAATAAGATGAGATAAAAGTTAAAAATTGAATAAAATATTGTTATAATATATTTTTTAATATTAGTTTTACTTTAAAATTTGAAAAAGTTATTTTAGAGTTTAAAAAAATTAAATTGTTTATTTTGTTTTATATGTGAATTTGAGAAAGTAGTAATGATGAGATTTGAGTATTTATGAAAGTGAACCAGGCCTTAGTGTTGGAGTTATTACTGGCTTTTAAGGCAGCGTATAAGTTATTGGTAGCACCATTCCACTCACTAACATCGTTGAACATCAACGGGATTAGGTACAAGTGTTCACTCTTTGTATACTTTGAGACTCCTAATACTAGTTGGTTGCTGGAAAATTGTATGGAAGTGGATTTTTACTGGTGAGATAAATAGTAGTGAATAATGTTGGATGCTGATTTAAATTTAAGAAGTTTTGGATATTTTTGTGGCATTGTGAATGAAGAAAAGTTTGATGTTTGTTGTTGTTTGGTTGAGTTGTTAGTGGTTTTTTTGAGTTATGGGTTGCCGTAATAGGGTTGATATATTGATTATTGGATTTTTACATTAGTTATGGTGGATTTATGGGTCACTATTGAAATTGATAAATAGTATTTGGACTTGACTCAGTTGATTGAACAAAACAAGAGAAACTTATAAAATCAAGTGACAAACATAAACTTATAGAAATATGTCTACATGCACCATGCCAATATTGTTTGCATGTGTGGATTTCTTTAGCAAATGAAAACCTCGAGTGTTGATTCTAGTTCAAGTTGTTGGACTGCAATAGGGGAAGACAAAAGTAGTTTGAAAATACAACATTGCTATTGTGGCTACCAAGTGAAGCGACGTACGAATTTTTGTTAAATGTAGGAGTTTTGATAGAAGATTTTATAATTGTCAAAACTATAAGATGAATAAATAAAGTGAAATTTTTGAGTGGATTGATCTTCAAAGTGAGATGAACAATTGTTATAAGATGATGTTGGAGCAGGCTAAACGAAGGAACAAGAGGATACTTGATGAGCGTTTAAGCATTGAAGAATCTGGATTTAAAACAATGAAGAAGAAGTATAATAGAGTCCTAAAAGTGTTAATCTTGTCATATGCATTTTTTATGATAGTTTGTGGTATAATTTTCATGTTTCAAAAAAATTACAATGTATCTCAATTAGTGCTACGACTCATGTAACCCATTATATTTTCTTTAACATGTTAATGTAATGGTTTTGTTTGAAACTATGGACTGATTAACCCAGTCATATTCATGAAATGATGGGTCCCGTGAGATTTTTTGGCCATGGAACTTTTTTATGGAACAAAAATATCATGCAATTTTAATCTGTTTCCCAACCTTGTTCATAAAATTGTCACTCTATTTTAAGGATAATTTGATAAGTTGTTTGCTTCTCTAATTGGTAGTAATCTAGTCATACATGGTGCCATCCTCGAAAAGAGCTTATATTGTTCAGAATTGTCACAATCAGCGACTTGTTAAGGCATTCTGGCCATCAAGCAAAGTTTCAAATTCAATTTTATGGAAAATTCAGAATTCACATTCCTTTTGAGTGCTTTAAGTAATACCTTTTGATGGATTTGATTAGACTGTAGCCACAATATCATCACTTTAGTTTCAAACAAAAGGAAAAAAATTAGAAATTGCTACTCTTTTTTAACATCATTTTTGCTACTATCAATCATGCTACTTGAAAGAATTTTTTTTTTCTCTTATATTTTTTAGTGTACTTAGGAATTTTCGAATGAAAATGCAATTCTTTCTTTCCTACTTCATGTATCATTATGGTATGGAACTACATTGACTTGAATATGCTGGAAATTCTTGCTATGTTTTTCCTGCACCAGAGAAAAATTTGGGGAGATGCATTATAGAGACAAATGTATGTAATCCATTAAACTAAGACTAACCATCAAAGTGGTTGAAAGATTGCATGCACCATGCGGAACCCAAAATAGTCTTGCTAATATGTTCCATGCCAAAAGCAGGTTAATAGAAAATCTTGTTTTAATCTGAAAGCTAAAAAAATGTGATAGCGCCACAACTTCACCAAGATTAGTAATTCAAGCATAGCAGCAGATCCACCTCACAAGAGAGACATGCCAAACATAATAAGTCATTGAACTATCTCCATCCCACAAAAAATACATTAAATATACAAGTAAGTTCTTGGAATACATTCATTAGATAAAAAGTACATTAAACACATAAAACACAATACACAGTATGCAATACTAAAAATAAATTAGATTGAATCATATCATTCTTGCAGTTGTGCTCCATTCAACCTTAAGTCCATCAGTTGTGATCCATCCAATCCAAAGTTCACTGGTTGTGATCCATCCAACCCAATTTGCATCTGCAAACAATAAAATCCAATATTAATGTCATTTCAATATTTAGCATTAAAATATCAAAAAAGTTGGGATACACTTATCACTTTCTTGACTTTGAGTCACTGTTCTGTGGATCTAGATTCCACTAATGTCAAAACTTGTGCATTTTGGAACCTGTTGCAAATAAATATTTGTAAAAACCTAGTCAACATTAGACTTCAAATATAAATATGTACTTATTAATATACTTGCACGTGTCCAGCATCAACATTGGCTATATCTTTCTTTGAATAACGAAATAAAGTCTCTGTGTGTCCAAGACTTGTGTATCTCCTCCATCTCGCTAATAATCAAGTGACAAATAAGAACAGGAAATTATCTTACCAACATTTGTCAACTATAAATAAAATTATCATTAAATATATGAATCTCTTTGCATTTCCCATTTCTTGGTGCTTTTTTCGCTTTCCTTTAAATTTTCACATGTTTTTCTTCATCCTAGATGCTCTCTTCAGAGATAGGGCTTTCTTTTTCCATGCACCATATGTGGACTTCAAACTTGCCCAGAACTATTGACAGTAGTTGTATCCCTTGTCATACCACCAACATTGGAACCCGTTTGAGTCGTTGATGGGGGCTCTTGGTTGGCACGATACAACTTAATCATCGCATATAATTTGATTTTCGCATCCTTAATACATTCTCTCGAATCCGCTGGAAGAGTAATCATTTAATAACAGATATTCAATATTTCTAAATATCTATTAGAATTTG
Organism: Platycarya strobilacea; assembly: GCA_036898215.1. NCBI lineage: Eukaryota > Viridiplantae > Streptophyta > Magnoliopsida > Fagales > Juglandaceae > Platycarya > Platycarya strobilacea. The sequence goes on along the minus strand of CM072555.1, from coordinate 17,808,595 downwards.
CCTGTTGTTCCCTTGCATCATAACTACTGCGGATCAACGTGTATCGCATTTTGATATATTTTCTCATCAATCTAAGATGTACCTATATGACAAAAATTTAATCTCATTACTCCTAAAAAGGGCCAAAATGCGCATACTCAATATCCTCCTCGTCTAAAGTAATCCACAAGAACACTTTATAGCTGAATCTTCCTCACTAAAGTCCGTGGAATATGTAACCAACTTAGTGAACTCTTCCAAATGAACTTCATCTTCTACCAAATAAGCCTTTATTTGCACTGTCACTCTTATGTAACTTTGGATTCAAATCGATTATGCTGGTAACTTATTATTGTATTTTTTGGAATTTAGAAATTGTATACAACTCTTAAACCTCTTCTCAATTGGAGATCTTGATATGCAGGAGATTGTGAAATTAAATAAGTGGAAGTCTGTAGCAGTTTCATTCTCAACCTTTTTCTTCAATGCGTTATCAAGCTGGTCGGCAAACTCTTCCAAGTTCATCTTAACATTAACATACCCATCTAAAACTGCATTCATGCTTTCACTCCATTATGTTGCACTCATTCCAGCCCAAAGTAGTCTTTCAAGAATATTAAAACCCAATGCTCATTCTCAGCATATAGACTTTGCAACCATGCATTCTCATGTAAATTGTACATGATAATTAACTGATGCTAACTTGCCTCAAACTCTTCAATACCTTGGCTATCATACACACATTTTATGTAACGTAACATTTCGATCCAAAAATTCGAGTTAATTTTAAAACTTAATTTTATTATTATTTTATCGTTACTATTTTATCAAGTTATGTTTTTTTGTTAATTTTTTAAAATAATAATTTAATTTGTCTTAGTTTTCTCTCCCCGCCGTTTTTCTCCATTAAATTTGATCAAATTTATTGTTAAGCAAATCATCATCATCTTAGAATCGTTATCCTAGTTTGAAACTATCCCCAATTTCAATTTAGTTTTCTGATCAAATTTTAACTCAGGCCCTTCAAACTTTAGAAATCATAATCGTTATCCTAGTGTTTGTGTTCTCGTTGGAGTGGGTCCCTAACATATCTTTCAATTTCAAACACTTCGAAAACCATTAGATCTCAGCTATTATCTTAGGATCAAAGTGTTTCAACTCAACCCAAAAATTCTTATCATCCTCGTTTCAGTTTCAAGCCAAATACAAACTTCAAACCCATATCTCAATCTCAATCAGCAACCAATTCTAAAATCAAACCTTTCAGGATTCACTTTCTGTTTTGTTTCCTAAATCAAAACTCAACTCAAAACAAATACCAAATATGTTTAAACTCTCAAACTGAAGACTCAATCTCCTTATCAAATATGTTTAAACTCTCAACCACGTTTTCCCCTCCCCTTCATCTATAAAAACTCACCTAAACCCTCTAATATTTTTTAAACACACAAAAATCTATAGAAACACGGCCCCTCACCCTTCAGCAGCAACCCGAGATTTCTAGAAAATAAATACCAGCAAACCCACAAAAACAGAGGAGATCTTCCTTCACATCGAGCCCCACTTCATACCAGTAACCAAGCGATCTCTTGCCTCGTCGGAAAGCCACCGGACCTGGCAATTCTTCACATCGAGCCCCACTTCATACCAGTAACCAAGCAATCTCTCACCTCGTCGGAAAGCCACCGGACCTGCCCAGAATTGCCAACCACTCCCAGCCTTGAGCCGTCATCGTCCTTCACACATCTCTGGGTAAGCATCACGAGCCCTTTTCTCCTCCTCTGCATTTGAGTCTTCGTAAGCTTTGGGTCCATTCGACTAAGTAAATTCTTTTTAGGGTGCGGGGCCTAGTTTTATTTTAGCTCTATTCTAATGAACTACTTTTCTTAAAGTTGGCTCTAAGTCATTCCCTATATATATATATATTGTTTTTTAATAAATTTTAATAAATATTTTTAAAGTATATTTTTAGTTTATTTTAATTTATTTTATAATTTTAAACAATTAAAATTTGCCATGATACGCTTATACAAAATTAATATCGATTAGTGTCTCATATAGGTTACGAGCTATGACGTGATTTTTGGAAGCAACGCTAAGAGGTAAGTAGCATGATACATTTCATGCATGTACGGTCAACAAATTTTATAAAAAATATTATGTATGTATGACCATCATTAAAAACCCCTTTTTATGTACCCAAGTCATGAAAAATTATGAAAAAGTCGTGCATGAATTACGAAAAGTTTATGCACTAAAATATTTATGAAACATCATGATTTTTATGCATTAAAATTATTTATAAAAAATCATGATTTTATGAGAGAGATATGCATTAAAATTATTCATGAAAGAGCATAAAATTATGTAAGAAAGTATGCATCACGACATGTTATTAAAAGTATGCAATTTCTTTTAAAATATATTATATGATAAGTATGCAAGTATGATAAGATATGTAAGTGGCCTATGTATGATATGAAGTCGGTACCTATTTATAGGCGTATTGTATTGCCTAGTCGTACATGCTGATAGTGCATTTAGTATGTCTTCCTTATGAATGGATTCTATAACCCGCGGCCACAGGCAAAATCGAAATATTTTTAGATTCACTAACCCTAATTCACGAAGGTTAACAGTGGGTCATGACCTATGATATGCTATAATATGATATGATACGATAAGATTATAAAAAACTCATGTTCTCAAAAATTACAAAAATCTCATGTTTTCAACATCTATGAAAAATCCATGTTCATCATTTAGGAAAAGTTCATGTTGGTGTTATTATGTATGTATCTATGAGTATGTATGAAAATCGATAATTATTATTTTTTACCGTATTATGTGTTGCTTATTGAGTATTCGACTCATTTTTTTCCTATATTTCTATGTTTTCTTTTAAAAAATCATTCCAGGTAATGAGAATGCACAACTGGCAGAATTTGACTCAAGGAAGCATTGTAGATGCTTAAACAATGTATATATTGTAATCTTATGATTTTTAATGAATAAGATATTTTCTTGTATGCAATTGAGATTTCAATATTTTAATTAAATATTTTTGCTGACTCTCTTTAAATCTTATAAAGATTGTTTTATTTATTATAAAACGTTCATATCTTGTGCATTTTGTAAAAAAATAAAAAAGTTTTAGTAGCACACTGACTCCCTAAAATATTTAAAAATATTATATTTAGGAGCGGGGTGTTACAATTTGGTATCTAGGACATGTTGAATCTATGGATTTTATTATTTCAAAATAAAGAGAGAAAAATATTTTTTAAAAAAAATGATGATGAAAGTCTAGGCTATCTCCTCTCCAAGTCAGGTTTTGCACTGTGGAAGTATGATATAATTTTCTTTTAGTTTAAATGTATTTTGATTGAGCTTTGTTTTTAAACACGCTGTTAGGATGATACCACTAGGAGAAACCCACATACTCCCCACCTTGAGAGCGATATGGTATAAAATGGAAATTATGAAGTGCTTGCTGCTACAGCGATACGTTTCTTTCAAAGAATGATCAACAGTGATATGGGGACAAATAGGACCCCATAGGCGGGATGCACACCAGAGTAGTTCTCCCACCAGCATCCCCCTATCTTTGGCAGAGAAAACGACATGGATGCGAAAGCTGGGTAGAACAAGTGGAGCAAATTTTATAGGCACTTGGCTGCATGGATGAGCAGAAAGTCATTTATGCAACTTTCAACTTGGCAGATGCGGCAAACAAATGGTTGAAGTCAATGTGAACAATCTTGCAAATGGAACTAGGGAATGGAGTCTCTATCAAATGGGAACATTTCAGGAAGGTATTTTTAGAATGATACTTTTCGCAAACTCTCCATGAATTGAGGGCCTGTCAATTTATGGACCTCACCCAAGGAATAAAGACTGTAGAGCAATATGCCACTAAATTCATGGGGTTGTCCCGCTTTACCACTTATTTAATCCCTGATGAAGAACAAAGTGGAAAAGTTCAAGCGCGGTTTAGATCATAGGATTAGGGAGTGCATTCGTACTCTCAAGATCCGAAATTTCACAGAGTTGGTCGCCCGTGCTACTGTTGCTGAAGAAGAAATTGAAGAAAATATCAACTATAATAATCGTCAACAATAACTTCAATCGATTTCACATAGGGATAAGAGGCATTGTCGAGATAATGATCAGAGGCAATGTAAGGGTGAGTCAGGATGGCTCCCCATGTGTGAGAAGTGTGGTAAAAGACATGCAGGAAGATGCTTGTTGGGCACTAAAACATGTTTTAAGTGTGGAAAGGAAGGACACCACTTCGAGACTGCCCTAGGAAGAACGTAGTTAATATTCAAGCTACAAGAGACGGGCAGAAGAATATGGGACAAGCTCGAGTCTTCTCCCTGACACAGTTGCAAAACACTGGTGCACCTATCAATGAGGATACGAGCAATGACCTTTATGAAGATGGAACAACAGGACAAGATCAAAATGAAGGAGACGAGGAAAAAGCTTAGGCACTTTAAGACACGATTTTTTCACCTAGTTATATTTCTATAAGCTATTTTATTTTACTTTATTTTAGGCTTGTTAGGCTTGCTTGATTTTTTTTTAGTGTCTTTCGCAAGTTATTGTTTGGTTCTTCCAGTATTTGTTTTTAATAAGGATTAGTAATTTATTTTTTTTAGCACATTCAAATCTCGGGATGAAATTCTTTTAAGAGGGATAGTTTGTAACATTCCGATAAAAAAATTTGGGTTAATTTTAAATTTTTATTTTATTATTATTTTATCGTTACTATTTTATCAAGTTATGTTTTTTGGCAATTTTTTAAAATAGTGATTTAATTTGTCTTAGTTTTCTCTCATAGCCATTTTTCTATTATAGATCTGATCGAATTTATTGTTAAGTAAATTATCATCATCTTAGAACCATTATCGTAATTTGAAACTATCCCCAATTTCAATTTAGTTTTCTAATCAAACCCTAACTTAGGCCCTCAAACTTTCAGAAATCATAATCGTTACCTAGTGTTCGTGTTCTCATAGAAATGAGTTCCTAACATATATTCAATTTCAAACACTTCAAAAAGCATTAGATCTTAGCCATTATCTTAGCGTCAAAGTGATTCAACTCAACCCAAAAACTCTTATCATCCCCGTTTCAATTCCAAGCCAGATACAAACTTCAAACCCGTATCTCAATCTCAATAAGAAACCAATTCTAAATTCAAACCTTTCGAGAATCATTCTCTGTTTTGTTTCCTAAATCAAAACTCAACTCAAAATAAATACCAAATGGGTTTCAACCTCAAATTGAAGACTCAATCTTGTTATTAACCACGTTTTTCCCTCCCCTTCATCTATAAAGATTAACCTAAACCCTTTGATTTTTTTAAACACACAAAAATCTAGAGAAACACAACCCCTCACCCCTCATCAACAACCCTTCTAGAAAATAAATACCAGCAAACCCACCAAAACAGAGGAGATCTTCCTCCACATCAAGCCTCACTTCATACCAGTAACCAAGTGTTCTCTTACCTTATTGAAAAGCCATCGGACCTGCCCAGTATGTCTTCCTTATATATGGATTCCATAACCCGCGATCATGGACGGAATTGAGATTTTTTAAATTTACTAAGGGGTCAACAATGAGTAACGATCTATGATATGCTATGATATAATAAGATACGATAAGATTATGAAAAACTCATGTTCTCAGAAATTACGAAAATCTCATGTTTTCAATATCTATGGAAAACCCATGTTCAGCATTTTTGAAAAGTTCATATTCATGTTATTATGTATATATCTATGAGTATGCATGAAAATCGATGATTATTACTTTTTACCGTATGATGTGTTGCTCATTGAGTATTTGACTCATTTTATTTTTATTTATATGTTTCTATGTTTTCTATTAAAAAATCATTTCAGGTAATGAGGACGTACAACTAATAGGATTTGGCTCAGGAATGCAATGCAGATGCCTAGACAGTATATAAATTGTAAGCTTATGATTTTTAGTGAATAAGATATTTTTTTGAAGGCAATTGAGATTTCAATATTTTAATTAAATGCTTCCGCTGACTCTATTTAAATTTTATAAAGATTATTTCATTTATTATAAAAACGTTTGTATCTGGTACATTTTGTAAAAAAATAAAATTTTTGTAGCACACTGGCTCCTTAAAATATTTTTTAAAATGTTATATTCGGAAGTGGAGTGTTACATTTTATCAATGCTTTTTTCATTCAGTTTTGTAGGAACCATAGGAGCCAAGCTTATCAGGAACTTTCTTCAGTTTATGCCATCAACAAAATCAATGTCGGGTCTCTAGGAAAACAATAGCAATTACATTTTTTTATCACTCTATCTTGATGAGTGATAATAACTTTAGGAGCAATTCTATCCATATGCTACAATTAGGTCTCGAATAACCACACAAATATATCTATATCCTCACTGGAAATCAAGCTCGCTCCCAATAGAATTGATTGCCCATGGTGGTTAACATTCACAAATGGTACAAATGATATCCTATATCTATTTGTCACGTAAATGGTGTCGAATGTCACCATATCACTAAAATATTTGTAGGTTTCTCTATTACGAGGGTCTACCCAGGATTTTTATACTGTATCCATAAGAAATACTCTTTTAGTGCTCCAGCTCCACTTGTGCCAAGTCTAGATGTCTTGCCTTGTGGATGCAATTACGACAATTCTTTTATGAAAATGTGAGGTTCTTGAATCCACCCACACCAACAACAAGAGATTTGAAGCTCTTATTAGCTTGAATACCAAGCCCGTCATTTTGTATCCAGGATCCTTTTTATTAAGTTACTTACTTCTCTATTACATCGATAAAAGCAGGATTTCTTTGGACTGAGGCTGTGGTTACGGATATTATGTATTGTCGTCAACTGAAGCTTCCCATCAGATTTTAAGACATTAATCTTTACTTTACATTCTGTCTTTCCTATCAGACATGGGTAGGCGGCATTCATAGTCCTATTATGGACCTTCCCACTACAAGCACAAGTAATGGTGACATATGAAACAGTCTCATTTTCTTCTTTCTCAGTCATTTTTGTCATCACCTCAAACCCATATTTCTTACCATAACTTTTATAATAACTCACTAAATCTTCAAGGGAATTAAAGTTCATCCCATTCGTTGGCTCCTCAATCATATCATTATCATCAATTTCAATATTCTGAGATGTCCCAGCACTACAACCTTCGATTTTTCGTGATTTTGGTCTATCCTTATTAATTTATTCAAATCTAGTGGATATACATGGTGCTTTAGTTTTCCCAACATTGGGTCTATTATCTTCTGAACCAATTATTCTACTTGTACTCAAGCTTATATTGGTGAGAGGAGTTGGAGGATCCATGTCATGGGTAAATGAATAACCCGCATTATGCAAGAAACACAAAAAAAATATTTATGTATTTTGAAAATAAATATCAACTCAACATATGCCAATGTTATTGATATATTAAATTATATATCATACTACGGATGTGAGATTTGAATTACATGATGCTAGTGTACATGGGTGTTTTTTCCTATTGCTCATGCTGAGAGGAAGCCAAATGCAAATACTAGATCTAAAGAGTAAAAATGCAAATAACGGATTAAGGAAAGTAGCATATATGTAAAGCACCAAATCATTGTACTAATCATGTTTGATACTAGAGTAAGAGAATCATGAACTCTCATTGATTGAATGGCTTTAAGGTTTATGTATCCTTTGATCCAAATTAGAGTGAAAAACTAAATATTGGAGCTTAGAGATTAGCACCAATAAATATGCATTGTTTAGATGACGCATATTTGATGGGAAGATAAAACATACATTTCAATTTCTCTCAATTGTCATTATTTTTTTGAACCTTGTAAACTGGGATGAGGTTGTTCATGCATCATTTACCAACATTTATGAGACTAAATTTTAGTTCCCTTTACTACAAAGTTTTGGTGACACATTTCTTTCCCCTTTAATGCAGGTACTTAAAAATTGACCCTTGCAGTAGTTACTTTGTTAGGCTTGTTTGTTTTAGTTTTGCCATCATTTAACTTGAAATTATTGCTTGCTTGGTTTTGGATGTGAGAGTGAGATGTTGGGATATTTCAGATTATGGTGTTTTGCTTTTTTAAGATGGATTGTTCTTATTTGCTTGTGAATAGCTAGGGATTAAAACATTTTTCTAGCTTCTTTCACAAAAAAAGGGTCTAGACACTAGAGGAACTCCACATTCCAGTCATAGGAAGACACTTTCATCTAGGAATATATAGCTTGGTAATGCATCCAAAGTAGATCTAACTATCTCGAATGGGAATTTTTTTTTGCTTTCTAGTGACTGTTTTTTATTTGGAATTCACATGTTCTTAATTGGATCATATCCCTTTCCCCTTTTTTTCTTTAGAGAATTGTCATTCTTAGTGCAAATTTTCATTTCTAGCTACAGTAGCTAAGTAGAGAAAAGAACCCTTCAAATACCCAAAATTTGGAGTTAAGTAAAACTAAACTAGGATATTGCATGCCTTATATGACTAATATTAGAAAGGATTAAAGCAAAACACAACTATTAGTTTACTTAACCCATATTAAGATCGCATATCAAAATGACAAATTTCTTTCTTGTGGCCTGAACTCAACCTCTAATTGGGAACTATTGAAGTTTTCACTTAAGGAAAAAAGGTTATGCTGCTAAGTTGCTAACAAATTTCTTCCATGTAACAGTTAACAAATACGTAGAAGCTAAGTTGTTCAAGATGACCTAGAGATGAGTACTAAAGACAATACTCAAAAAATAAAAATCCCAATAATATTCACTACAGATATGTAACACATTCTAGGTCCTCTAAAAGTATGAAACCATATTTTCAACCAAGAAAAACAAGGTAAAAATAGACAAAGCGAAAACCTTCCAGAAAACGAAAATAAGAAAAAAGAAAAAGAAGAGAGTAGTTGATACATTACACTAGGAGCTTGATGGGGAATCTCAACCTCAAAGACAAAGGGAATGGGCTCACGGTGATAAGGAATAAAATAACCTCAACTTCTCCCTCTCACGACGATGACAATAGGAAAGTCTTGGGCTAAGGCGACGATAAATGTGATGACTCAAAAAGGGCTCAGGCGACGACTTGGATGGGTTGACGATAACGCTATGGGGTCTCTAGTTTCTCTCAGGTTTCTCCTCAATTTGTAATTTGGTTTGCTCTCTCTTCACGTTTTCAATTTCAATTTTTTTAAATAAATAGGTGGCCTAACATGACACATGGGGATGCAAAGGGGCTGCATCTGTGATTTCCCATAGATTTATTGTTACTTGTAATTTGTCAACATCTTGGAATTTATCATCCATCTTTAAAACCCTTCTTTCTTCCACTTCTTCACACAGTTGTCACTCCTCGCCAATCAAATAAGAAAATGTCATAATTAAGTTTCATAGAAATTATTGGATTGTTCGAGGCAATCCAAACCTCCATATAGTCTCAAGAACTTTCATATTCTAGAATAGAGTAATTCCAATCTTAGGCCAAACAAAGTAATTCTACTCTTAGGCCAGTTTAGTCTCTAACACTACACATTATCTAAGTTGACAAATCCGATTTCTTAAAAATGGTCTAATTCCCTACTCTCCCCCTTCCTACCGAATCCTTTGCCTCTTCCCTCCATTTGCGAGTTCCTCTCCCCCGTTGACACCCCTCAAGACATACACCAAGATCGGAGAATAAAAACCAATTGTCAGCCAACTCTAATACTAACCTTTTTCTCTTAGTTTCACTTCCTAGATGTAAAAAAATAAAAAATTAAAATTAAAATTAAGAGCCATATGAATATATATTTATCTTACTTCTATTTTCATTTTCGATTTAGCTTTCAGTTGTTTTTATGTTTCTTTCTCTGAGTTCTGATATTCGGTTGTGTTTGTTTAAGAGGAAAATAAACTAGAGAACGAGAAGAAAGAAGAAGAGGAACAGTCCCAGAAGTTGGCAAAAGAAAAAAAAAAAGAAGAAAAGAAAGCAGAGGAAGGAAATGATGGAAATCTGAAACCCAATCTCCTTAAGAAATTGTGCTCAGAGTCTACATGCATTGCGATCTGCTAGATTCGTTGTCACTTTGTGGAAATCAATTCCTAGGTTCTCTGATTCCTAGGTCAGAGCTTGTCAGATTATGCTTTTCTACATAAATTTACATAACTCGAGTTGTTATCTGCACATGCTTAGATGAGTCAAGTGACATCAAAATGTTATGACTTCCAGATATAATTTCGTCTGAGTTGTTAGAAGTACATATTATAGATTTTGATATACTAAAGGCTTGTTCGGGATCAAATCATCTCATCTCAGAATTTCTTGTAATTTCCTTCCCAAACATCAAATTACACAAACACATTTCAATTTCAAATCTTTAACCTTTTCATATAATTATTGCCTAATAATTATAACTTTCCTTAACTTCCAAACAAAACACACAAATTGATACAAATTTTTAGATTCCAAAACAAAAATACTAATTTTATTTTAATAATATTTTTAGTTTGTAATATTTTTATTAAAATTTCTCTCCTTTACCAAAATCCAATGAAAATTTTAATTCAAACCATTTTACTACTATTCACAAAATTCTCATCTTATTTCATTCTCGAAAGATTTCCCAAGTATAAAGGGACAAAACTTCGGGAGTGAAGGTGGGCAGTAATGTTACTCTAAAACTTGTTAAAAGGGATTGTCATATGCTGCCATTAAGAACTTGTAAAAGATGAATATGGGACTTTTTGTGTGAAAGAGTATGACTTTTTCTTCCTTTGTGGGAAATAAGATTATAGGACTAAATGATGATAAATGAGGGTAGATACTTCATATGAGGGTTTCACTCTTGCTCTAACATGGTAATGCTATGCTCTGGTTAAGAAAGCTTAGTGAACGCAAGAGAACAACTAATGTAAGTGGTTTTGGTTAATCTAGGACACTATGAAAACATGATTTCATGAAAGTTTTTATATTAATGTTTTGTGGCTATATTTACGCCATGGCATGTATGTTACTAAATGATGACTTTAATGCACCAAAAATGTGTGACATGAGCCATTTTACGGAATAATGTCTACATGCATTGATGGTTGATGTATATATGGATGTAATTCTTACAGTAATAAAAACATATTCCATCATGATGAATGGATAAGACAAATGCATATGAATGGTTAAAATGATGATATGATGAATTTTTTCAACAAATAGATAAGGACCTTAATGAATGGATGAATGTGCTCCCATAGTGAATGGTGTTTACATGAAGATGTGATATTTTAATGAATGTTGCCTTGATGCTAGTTGGGTGAAGAACGTTTCCGTGAAGCAATAGTTATTTTAGGAAGTTAAGGTCGCATCGAGGACATTAATATGATGGCGTGATTAATAAACGAATGGAATGATTTGGTTTACTTGGAAGGAAGTAATTCCATTACAAATAATTACTTGTTAACCCCTAAAGGTTGGCTCAAGTGACCAACGCTGTAGTCTTGGTGTTATGCTCTCTCTAAGATTTAGGTTCGAATCTCATTGGGTGCAAATAATCTCTAAGAGCAATCAAATTTGAGGACTTTCGCCCTGAATTACCATAGGTGCAGTTGCGGAAAACTTTGGCGTGGGCACAAGTCATGGGCATCTCCTTTTAGCACTCTTAAAGGGACCCGTTCTCTCCTTTCTTATTTGTTTTAGTAATGGAAACATTGAGTCGAATGATGGATGCTGTGGTCTGGGGTGGTTTTTTGGCAGGTTTCGCAGTGGGGAATGGGTTATCAATGACCCGTCTACTTTACGTAGATGATACACTAATTTTTTGTGATTTGGACAGCGAACAAATTTAGGCATTGAGGGCTATACTTCTATGTTTTGAGGCAATTTCGGGTCTCAAGGTCAACTTGGGAAAGTCGGAATTAGTTCCAGTTGGGGAAGTGGAGAACATTAACCATCTAGCTGAATTATTGGGTTATAAGGTGGCTATTCTCCCTATGAGATATTTTGGACTTCCTTTGGGAACTCTTTTTAAAGCAAAATCAATATGGGACAGGGTTGTAGAGAAGGTTGAATGTATATGCCTTTCAAAGGGAGGGAGACTTACTCATTCAAAGCACTCTCTCTAATCTCCCAACCTACTACCTATCTTTGTTTTCCATACCGGCGGGGGTTGTTAATTGGATTGAAACACTCTTTAGAGAATTCTTGTGAGGTGGCTTTAGGGAGAAATATTATTTTCATTTAGTGGGATGACTAAAAGTGTGTAACGCAAAAGAAATGGGAGTCTTGGGGGTGCGTAGTTTGATCACTTTCAATAAAGTTTTATTAGGAAAGTGGTTGTGGAGATTTCAATAGGAAGAGGAGTTATTGTGGAGTAAGGCTGAGCAAAAATTCGATTATCCGGCTCTGCTCCGACTCCGCCCCAACTCCGACTAATCAGAGTCGGAGGAAAAACTTCGACTTAAAGTCAAAGTCGGAGTTGGAGTCGGAGTCAGAGTTGGCAGACTGATTCCGACTTGGACTTGTAACCCGATTCCGACTATATATCCAACTCCGACTCTGACATTTTGTAAATAAATGTAAAAAAAAATATATGTATTTTCATATATAACTATTATAGTAGATAATTAAATTAATGATTATTTTCAAATAATTTACTCATAATATATTAGACATATATAATTATAAATACTAATATATTAAGAATTACTAATGCAATAATTTGTAATACTAATATATACAAAATTAAAGACTAATATATAAGTAATGATATATTATAAGTTAATAAATACTAAAATATCATAATGTATCATAAATTAATGACGTATGTATGTAATAATGTATAATACTAATTTATAAATACTAATGTATAAACACTTATATATTATAAGTTACTAATGTAATATTAATATTTAAAGATTAATAATGTATAAAATTATAGACACCAAGGTATTAAAAGTTACTAATGTAATAGCTTATAATACTATTGCATAAAGTTATAATTTTATAAACACAAACTTATTCAATAATTTCTTAATAATATAATAGACATTTACTAGGACCAAGTTCAAACCCTAAACCCTTAATTCTAAACTCCATATTATCACAATCCTAGATTGATAATTAAATGAAAAAATAGTATATTGGTTAATGTATAAACATTAATGTATGAGCGAATGTATATTAATAGTAATACTAATATATAAATACCAATGTATTTTTAAATAGAATAAATATATTTATCATTATCTTTCTCATCATCCTTTCATTATCTCATGATATGATATTAGATAATAGGTTAATAAGTAAAATATAATAAATAATATTTAATAATTTAATACACATCATAGAATGTTGATGATGGTAAAAAATAAAATAATGAGTAGTATTGTTCTTTTAAATAATATACTTATAATATTATTATTTATATCATAAAAACTAATCAAATTAAACAAGGCATGTACTAGAATATTATAATGTTAGCTTATAATGTAATAAACACACTATAACAATATTGATATTTTTTTATGAATTTCTTTTCCACAATATAAGCTAATGGAAAATAACTATCTATTTTGATTTCTAAAGAAATATTCTTATATTTTAAATCTCTAAGAATTATATAGTTTAAAAAAATAGAAAATTATAAAACTTATAATTATTTAAAATTATTAAAAAATTCTATTTACTTATATAATTTTATTTCTTTAAAAATATTTAATAAACTTTCTTATTTTATTTTATGATAAAATAATATTAGTTGATTTAGTTATATTTATAGTTTCAATGATTTATTTTTATTTAATTTATTTATAGATTTATTTATAAATTTAATTTCCACCGTTAGAGTTAATTTTAACTAGATCTAACGGTAGAAATTATTTTGTTTAAAGCCCACGCAACCCATTCACTCTCAGACCAGCCGACCCAAACCACCCCCCCCCCCCCCCGCGGCGGCGCCCGGTTCTCTCTATTCAGTATTCAACCTGATCTCCCCTTCGTCAGTGTCGCCGACCCAAACCACCCGAACCCCCCCCCCCCCTTCATCTCGCTATTCGCATTCCGATCTCCCCTTCGTCGCCGACCCAACCCACCCTCCCCCCCCCCCCTCGTCTCTCTATTCGGATCCCGATCTCCAGTGCGCATCTCACGGGTGAGTTTGTAACAATGATCCGAGTGTTCAAGGCTTGCGTTTAGAACTGCTGGTGTTCATTTGAAATGTTAACATTTTGGCTTTTATCTCTGGTTTATGTTTATGTTCTTTTTTTTTTCTTTAAATTAACTTAGCATGATCTATGGGAAAAAACAGGGAGAGGAGTTTATTTGTGGTGGTTTTGCTTCGTCTGGGTAGCTTTCTTAAAACTGGTTCTTTTGTCTTGATTTGATTTGGTTTATGTTATCTTTGTGAACTTCTAGGTATATTGTGTTGTGGTTGGTTATTTTTAGGTTTGTTGATGCCTGAATTTGGGTCTTTGATGGTTGCTTGTAATTCCCATATGTATTTGGAACAACTAGTATGTATTTGGAACCATATAAAACGATGAATAAACAGATACTTTGTTAACTAGAAACAGTAATTCTTTAGATCTCGCGGTTGGGACTTCTTTGCATCTCTATAGACTTATTTTATTAGAAAAAAAATCAAATATACTTTATATCTTCTTATATCATTTTTGAGAAAAAATAAATGATAAAAAAGTGTAAAACAAATTGCCTAAGGAGGTGCAAAGGGTCCCGACCGAGAGGCCATATCATTGCTCTAATTGGAAATGCAATGTAGGTTGCTAAACTGCTTCTACTCTCTAGGAGCTCCTTTGGTTGAACCTTAATGAATGATTGCTATATATTAAACCGAAGGACACGTGTTCTATGGTTTTTACTTATCTATATTTTTGAGATGTTTTTAAACCTGTCTGTTTTGCATTGTATTAATTGTGGATTGTTGTAGTTTGTATGCTTAATTTTGTTTCTTTTTCTTCTTATAATTATTTCTCTTTTGGCTGTATTAATTTATGGTATCAACTAGCATACTTCTAATCATGTATTCTGTTACTAGTTTTGAATCACGTGTTTATTATTTAATTTATCATCATTTTCATACTTATGTGATATCTTATTTTTTTACTAATTTTGTTTTTTTTTCTTTAGGCACAAGTTAGAAATTTGGAATAACATGTAATTTGTAATAGTTATTTTGTTGAAATGAGGAAACTATTGTTTGTTTGTTTTTTATTGTTTATCTTTTATTGTTAGATGATAATTTGAGATTTGGGAAGATAAATTGTGGAATGTGGATGAATCATCTATATGATGTGGTAGATGATGGAATATGGGTTCAATGATGGTACATGATGGATGTTGTTTGCTTATATCCAAGATGATGGAATATGAGTTCAATGATGGACCATGATAGATAATAGATGCTAGATGATGGGTGTTGTTTGCTTTTATTTTTTGTTGAAATGAGACAATAGTATGGTTGCTACCATCAATTTATGCATTATTAATTTGTATGAATGCTTTTATTTTGTAATTTTCGACAATTGGCTTTGGTTATGTTATTGTATTGTTAATTTGTAAGAATGATTTTATTTTGTCATTGACATTTGGCTTTGGTTTTGTAATTTTAATTGGTAGGAGTTTGTAATTTTGGACATTTGGCTTTGGATTTGGTTATATAATGATATCGAAGCCCAACTTCAATTTATTATAGTTCGAAATTGTAAATTTAAAATGTTAAATGGGTTAAGAAAAGTCCAATACAAAAGCCCAACAAAAAATCCCAATTCCGACTCTACTCCGACGAAGTCAGAGTCGGAGTCAGATCGGAGTGTATAGAAGTCGGAATCAAGGGTCGGAGGTCGGATTCTGCTTCTGAAAAAGTCGGAGTCGGAAGACCCCATTTTCAACTCTGAGACTGAGTCGGTGCTCAGCCCTATTGTGGAGAATGGTGGTGGCGGGGAAATATGGTTGTGATCCGCCGGGGGAGGGGGGGGAGCACTAAGGAGGGTAGGGAAACTTATGGAGTTAGTCTCTGGAAGTTTATTAGGAATGAGTAGAATGTGTTTTCACCCCACATTTATTTTGAGGTTGGCGAGGGTACAAGAATCAGCTTTTGGTTTGACAAATGGTGTGGTGAGAGTGCCCTTTCAAATGCATTTCCTAGAGTTTTCAATCTCGTTGAACACCATCAAGTTGTTGTCTCCGATGTGTTGTGTAAAGCAAATGGCATAGTGTATTGGAAATCTCACATTATTAAAAAAATTCAGGATTGGAAAGTTGAGGAGATTGCATATTTTTACAGCTTCCTATATTTTAGGCAGGTAGGAAGAGTTGGTAGGGATAGAATGCTACAGAAACACTCTGGAAACAAAAAATTTACAGTCAGGTCATTTTGCAAGGTGCTGCAAGTCTACCAGCCAGTCGAGTTTCCTTGGTAGAGTATATGGAAAGTTCTAGCGCCACCTAAAGCTTCATTTTTCTTATGGACAGTGGCTTTGAGTAAGATTTTAACGGCTGATAATTTAGAAAAAGTGGGATGATGGTTGTGGAATAGTGCTACCTGTGTAAGAAAAATGGAGAGTCAATTGACCATATTTTTCTATATTATTAAGTGGTGAGAAATTTATGGGATGACATCATTAGTCGGGTTGGATTGGATTGGGTAATGCCCAAAACAGTGGTGGATCTTCTAGCATGTTGGAAACGACATCATCGGTGCAAACAATTGACTGTGATGTGGAAGATGATTCCTTCATATCTACTATGGTGTCTTTGGATGGAAAGAAACGAGAGATGCTTCAACAATAAGAAGAGGACTAGGGGGGAAATTTGGGAATTTTTTGTTTTGTCTTTGGTTCAATGGTTTTCTGCTATTGTACTAAAGGAAGGGAATATTAATGAATTTTTGACTACTTTTCATCTTGCTAGAGTATAACTAAGTTTTCTTCTGTATACTTTTTGTGTACTTGGGTTTTGCCTAGTTGCATTCAATCAATTAAGATTATTACTTAGAAAAACAAAACTCGATCACAGTGGCAGGCATTACTCAGTTCAATTCTACTCGGCTGAAAACTTTGATCCATAAGTATCTAGCTGGTTTCACAATATAGCAAAAGGTGATCTATAGACTCTCCGGATTTCTTACACGTGCAACACTAATCTGTGATAATAACTTGGTGCTTCCTTAGGTTATCAGTGGTTAGAATCGTACCCTAAGCGGCTGTCCAAGTGAACAAAAGTGTTTTGAGGGGGGGAGGGGGCTTGTTTCTCCAAATTTTCCGCTAAGGAAAGTGAGTAGTTGGTAGAGGTGTAAGGGCTTTGTAGAAGGATCGAACATAGAAAACACCTTTACTCGCAGGATTCCACCAAAGAGAATCAACTCTCAATCCATTCGGTTTTGCAGAAGAGATGAGTCTAAAGAAATCTTGAAAATTGTCAACCTCCCAATCTTGAGCTGCTATACTAAAAGTAATGTTCCATTGAGCTTGGTGTTTCGATTGAACCAAAAAGTCTGCCACACAAGCTTCTTGATCACATGCCAGATGGAAGAGTTCACCTCTTTATTAGAACACCCCCCGTCCTAAATTGACTTCCATGTTTACACCACCAATTTTCATAGACCGTCTGATTCGATATGTACCTTCATAACCATTTTTCAAGTAGGGCCCGGTTGAAGATTCTTTACCCCAAGCTACCTAAGGGCAATGGTTTGTACACCTTTTCTCAGCTGAATAAGTGGAACTTGTTCTTCCCCTGTCCACTCCAAAGAAAATCATGATCGAGTTTTTCGATCCGTATCGCCACCAAGGCTAGAATGGGGAAAAGAGATAGGAAATAAGTTGGTAAATTAGAAAGGGTACTTTTGATCAGAGTCACCCAACCTTCTTTTGATAAATACATTCTTTTCTAACCTGTCAATCTTCTTTCAATGCTTTCGATCACTGAATCGTAGATGGATAGAGCCCGTAGAGGTGTCCCCAAAGGTAAACCCAAATATCGCATTGGGAGGTTTGCAACTTTTCACCTAAGAATGATGGCTAGATGTTGAGGATTATTGACATTTTCAACTGGAGCTAGCTCAGATTTATCAAAATTGACTCTCAACCCTGAAGCTGATTCGAAGGACAATAATAGAGCCTTCAACACGTCGAGCTGGTTTTGATCTGCCTCACAAAAAATTAAAGTGTCATCTGGTTGGGATAGACTCTAATATCATTTATAATGCCTTAATGGAAGGCTTAAACATGACTTATATTAAAAAAATACTAGTCAATGATACAATTGGTGCCGCATTAGAATCTTATAAAGAACAGTAACTTCTCATTCCTAAGCAATGTAAGATTCCATACACCTCCTACCCTCATTTTTATTATATGGGGTATCATATTTTTACTCTTATATTATATATGTATGCTATGTTATAGGTTGAAAACATGCACTTTTCCCCTTCTGCCTAGTAACTCTGTGATGTACCGAGAATGGTAACTCTAATTTACCTATCAAAATAGATTGTGTAATTTATTGTCGCTACTTTTTTGTGCATGTCTTTTTTTATATGTGTATGATAAACATTAAATTCTTATACTTTACCAATCATGATATCTGTTTGATTTAGGTTTTATTTTTTCAGTTTTTTAATTGTTATAATCCTTTTCGATTTTTATGTGGAGACAGATTTTTTTTGAGCCGATATAGTTATTGGGAATGGCAGAAGACACATTAGTCAATACATTTAAGGATTTGGGAGTATGTGACCAGTTGGTGGAGGCTTGTGAAAATCTGGGATGGAAAATACCGTCGAAGATACAGGCTGAAGCAATTCCTCAAGCGCTTGATGGTTTATTTTCTTACTTATATTAATATTTTTCTATCTTGTCGTGTTTTAATTTCATTGTTACTTTATTTGACATTAAGTAAATAAAAAAAACCCAGTTATGTGATTAGGGGCTGAGGGAATTTACAAGAATTACCAAATATGTGGCGGGTGATGGATTTAGGACAAGTTTTTGGTACAATGTTTGGGTGTGGGCATCGGACTCTTGAGGTGGCCTCCCCAAAATTATTTAACATTGCTTGTTATTAAGGAAGCTTACTTAAGTTGCATAGTATTTTGTAGTTTTTGTATGATGCTCTCCTGTGGGATATAAATTTTATTCAAGCACCACGACCAGGAGTGGAGGTACTTACCTTGTTTTTGGACCGTTTGAATTTGGTTTGCCTTAGAAAGGGTATCATGGTAATATTTATTGTGTGCCCTCAAAGCGTGGGTTGTTTGATGTAAAATCAATCTACATAACATTAATTCATTCCTTTGGAAGACCATCTGTTGGATCAAGGCATTGGGGAATTTATAGGTCATCTATATTTGCATTGGGAGGTGGTAAGTGGTTTCTGGTTTGTTGTTCGTTTTGTTTTGATTAGATTGAGTTATGCTTTGCCTTGCCTTGTGGAACTTTTGGTGTATTGGAAAGGGAGTTTTTTTTGTAATGGTATATATGGAGAGCAAGAAACCACTAGAGCTTGGAGGACATGGAGAACATGGGAGGGCATTAAGGATTTATTCTTTAAAACCCTTTATCACTAGACATGTTATATAAAAAAAAAGTCACTAGATGTGTGCTAATTTCAATTTTAATTTTTCAACTTTCACGACTTTTTTGCTTTATTTCTCATTTCCTTTTTCCTTTTTTGGTAAGTAAAAAATTATGGGCTACCGTTATTGGTGTTTCTCATTTACGTCTTTTGATTGGTGTTTTTCATTAATCTCATATCTTAACCCCAAGGGGGTGATGTAGTGGTCTTGAAGTGAGCCATATAAACCAGGCGTCCTAGGTTTGTAACTCCGCATTCACACTTTGGGGCTATCAAACTGGTAGAATTTCCCCTCAAAATATCCGAGATGCACTTGGAAGAAACTTCCTGTCGAAAATTTATTCAAACCTGGGATTAGTCTAAATTTTGTTCTGCTCACCTAGTGCCAATAAAAAAACCTTTATCTTATCAAAAACAGATGTTGAATGTTCCTTTTGATCATTAACGAAGTTTAACACATAGAAAACACTAAAGTAGAAGGTTGTTTTTGTGTTTGTTTCAAATGAGTATGTTTCTTTCTGCTTTGCCAATGATTTGTTGATTTCATTCTATTTTTTAATACAAAATTTATTGAATTCTTGATTTTTTGTACGTTTCTTGGCAACCAAGCAGAATTTATTGTAGTGTTTACTTTAATTGTATCTGTGAGTCAGATTTAATTTTCTGTACTATACAAATACTAATTTCTCTCTATTTTAGGAAAAGACTTGATTGGACTTGCTCAAACGGGTTCGGGTAAGACAGGAGCTTTTGCTCTTCCCATTTTGCAAGCACTTTTAAACTCTCCAAAAGCGTTCTTTGCTTGTGTGCTATCCCCTACAAGGTTTGATATGTGACCCTTGGTTAATTCTCGTATGATAGCTTTTTATTTCTACTTCTAGGAAGTGCGGCTAAATTGATAAATGATTTGATTTCTATGTTATGATATCACTCATCCTTTGCGATTTCTAGGGAGCTTGCAATTCAGATTCATGAGCAGTTCGAAGCTCTAGGATCAGGCATTGGTGTTAAGTGTGCTGTGGTGAGATTTTGGCCAAAATTGGTATCTAATTACACTGTTATTTTTTATGATTTTGTTAGTCACATATATTTAAACTACATCATGGTATGCAAGATGTATTTCCTTCACATAAGTAACTTTTGGCTTGGGTTATATTTAATGTAGTTCTTGCATTGTGCAATTAATTTTTACAATGAATTTGTACTTCACAAGTATTTTTCTGGTAATAAGTATGCAATAATCAAATTTCTATGTTATTAGATGTTATCTTCTATCATGATTATTTAATCAATTAAATATTTATTAATTTTTATATTGTGCTTATATTGAGTTTCTCACTAGTTTATGAAAAATTTGCTATAAGCTGATTTGGGAATAGGTATTCTTAGTAGGAACAATCATTCTAAAAAATATAAAATCTTGCCTCTTCCTATACTTCTTCTAATACTTAAATATGTGAATTATACACAACTAAGAAGAGAATGTGAAATTCTCATGGGATTCCAACAATACCCATGCTTAGCATGATAGGTTGGAGTATGGTTATAGATGTGACTTGGGTCGTCATTGGGTTGTTACAAATTGTAAAAGAGCCAAACCCAACTAGAAAAGTTGGACATGAGGCATGCTTCTTTTGTAGAATGGCTCAATAAGGACGTTGACAATTTGGGGATTGGGGAGGGGGGGGGGTTGCTAAAAGAATAGAAGGAATTTATTGGAAATTTTTGTGGGATGGTAATGGGAAGGAAAGAAACTTTCATTTGGTGATTTGGAATAAAGTTTGTCTCCCAGTGTCTTGTGGAGGTTTGAAAGTGCAAAATTTAAGACTTCTCAACAAAGCTCTTATTGGGAAATGGCTTTGGAGGTATCATATTGAGAGTAATGCGTTTTGGAAAATATTGTGTATGTTAAATATGGCGGGATGGTGGGGCATTGGTGTACGAATGAAGTAAGAGGGATGTTTGGGGTGGGTTTGTGGAAGTCTATTCGGCTAGGAATTTTTTGGGTGGGGGGGTGTCAAGAATACTAAATTCAAGGTGGGAGATGGGGCAAAGATATATTTTTGGCAACACTTTACTTATCAAAAATAGATTTTTTGGCTTGACATTTGGTGTGGGATTCACTTCTTAAGGATGTTTATCTTGATCCTTTTTGGATTGCTAGAGATGAAGGGATGCAGTGGTAAAGGCTTTGGGCTTAGGGGTATGCTCTCTCTAGGTCTAAAGTTCAAATTTTATTGGGTACAAAAATCTATATTGGCTATCGGACTAGGGGATTTTTTCCTCGAATTATCAAAAGTGCATTTGTGGGAAATGCATTGTTGAGAGCCTGTATACCTTTGGGATTAATTAGGACATTGTTCCTAGATACCCGATGCTTATAAATAAAAAAGGTCGCAATGGCTAATTTCTATCACTTCTTTAACAATTTATTTCACTAGATTGTGGAATTCACTAGAGATGTACATGATTGAGAAGTATATGAAGTTTTTTATTTATTTGGAAGATTATATAATATGAAGCTTGATCAAAATGGGGAGGATGGTCTGCAGTGGGTGCATACAGTTAATTCCAAATTTTTAGTTAGTTCTTTTTACAAGGTGTCCTGTCATGGGGTCAAAGATTATCCCTGAAGAGGTATTTGGAGAGTCAAGGTGCCTAGTAAGATTGCTTTCTTATGTTGACTGGTGTCTCTTGGGAAAATCTTAATCACAGACAATTTGAGGAAGAGAGACTTATCGGTGGTTGGTTGGTGTTTTATGTGTAAAAACTAAAAAAGAATGGTGAATCTATTGATTATCTTTTTTCTCATTGTGAGGTGGCGACTTCTTTGGGAATGATTTCAAGGAGTTTCAATTATAATAGTGACTAGTCTTTTTAGAGTAAGGTCTTGATGTAGTTTGATCCTTATTTGAGTTATTACACCTAATTTAACTTTGTGGAAGAAAGCGCTAGTCTTCAACTCAAATGGTAGTGGAAGCAACAATGCCTGAAATGGAGCAACTTCAATATGTGTAGGAGCAATGGTTCTCGCAATGGCACTAGCAGAGTGGGTATCAAAAGACCTATTGTAGGGGGAGACCCCATATTATACTAGCATATCTTTCAAGTAGCTTAAGGCAGGTTTCTTTCCCTTCACTCCACACTAGGTTAAGGGTTGCACTTCCTATTAGTTGGATGTAAAATCAAAACAACTAGAACCCCTAGGGGTTGGCTCAAGTGGTGAAGTCTTTGGGCTTGGGGGTATGCTCCCCTCAAGTTTAAGGTTCAAATCTTCTTAGGTGTAAACAATCTATAGGGGCCATTGGACTGGAAGATTTTTTCCTTGAATTACCCGAGGTGGACTCAGAGAAAACTCATTGCTGAAGGCCTATGCACCCTAGGATTAGTTGGGATGCTATTCCCAGACAGTTGATGCCAATAAAGAAACAAAAAAATAAGACAAGTAGGGTCGGTTAAAAGATATCAAATAAGCAAAGGTCCAACCATCACAATATCTTTATTACAAATATGCAGTTATAAATAGTTCAACCAAATAGGAATGTGGCTTAAGGTAATCCCAAGCAGCAAAATTTCATTCATTTCAATTTGTTTGAAAGGACAAAGGGAGATTTGGACTAAGGGGTGCCTCTTAAGTGTTTGTTTACCAAAACCCAATTCTTTGCAAAAATTGTACAACCATGTGGGGACGTTGACACCTGCCCAATGTTGAGTGGTCAAGGAAGTTGGTGACCTGATGATACGAGAGTCAACGATCAAAGCTTTGGTGAACATCAATTGTAACTGTAATGATCCTAAGGGAGCCAAATTGCTTGTTGAGCATGTTTTGACTTGCATGAAAGGAACTTACCTTGGACTTCTGTTGGGGGTAGCTGCAAGGACGTCCTTTTTATGGGAGTGATTGAGAAAGTAGAGAAGAGACTTGCTAGTTGGAAGACCGTACCTATCAAAAGGTGGCAGGCTTACTTTGATAAAGAGTACACTTTCTAACTTACCTATATATTTTTTTATCACTTTTCTCTATACCTGCTAGTGTGGCATACATAATGGAGGAATTCCAACGTGACTTTTTGTGGGGCGGTTTAGGGGAGTAGTTCAAATTCCATGTAGTCAAGTGGGATTCAGTATGTCATCCTATATCCAACAATGGTTTGGGTTTTCGAAATATGAGGACTTTTAATCAGGCGTTATTCAAAAAATGGTTGTGGAGGTATAATAAAGAACTAGAAGCCTTGTGAGTGGGTGATTGGGTCTAAATATGGAGACTTATTTTTTTTTTGGGGGGGGGGGATGGAGTACAAAAGAAGTTGGTGGAGTTTATGGAGTGGGTTTGTGGAAACACATAACTAGAGGTTGGGGGTTTGTTACTTTGTCACACTTGATGTCAATTGGTGATGGCTTCAGGATAAAATTTTGGAAAGATATTTGGTGTGTTGAGTGCTCTACAATATTTATTTCCCTCATTATTCCAAATTGCTGGTGCTAAAGAAGCTTTAGTGGTGGATGTTATGAGATATTTGGTGGGCGAATTCGTTGAAATATTAGCTTTAGTAGGGGTAGTACAAGATTGGGATATGAGCGTTTTATTGATTTCTACAGCCTCTTGTTCTCTGTGAAATCAAGCAATCAACAAGCAGATGGGTTGTGGTGGTTTCCTGTGGAAAAGGGTATATTTTCGGTCCATTTATTTTAAAGGCTCTTAGTCAGGAGCCTAACACTCAGTTTCCTTGGAGAAGGACTTGGAGGCACAAGGCGCCCCCCAAAGCTGCCTTTTTTGTATGGACAATATCCTTGGGCAAGATCCTCACAACCAACAATTTGAGAAAGTAGAGGGTTATCATAGTAGACTAGTGTTGCATGTGCAGGGGAAGGTGTGAGTCGGTAGATCACCTTCTATTACATTGCGAGATAGCAAGAGCTTTGTGGAAGACTCTGGTGGTAGCACTGGTCAGTTGGCCAAATATAGGCGGCTTGCATAAGATTAAAGCGGTCCGAAGATGATCCCTTTGTGTATCATGTGGTGCTTATGGCAAGAGAGCAATGCACGGACGTTTGAAGATGAGGAGAGATCACTAAGGGAACTAGTAGCTTGGTTTTATAGCACTCTATGTACTTGGGCCATTGTTGTAGATTTCAATAGCATGAACCTACATGCTTTTCTTGTCTCTTTCACGCCCTCTTAGTTAGGGCATTTCGTTGTAATTGTATTTTTATCGGGCTAGGCCTGTTCTTTGATCAATAAAGTTTTGTTTAACCATAAAAAAAATGAAAGGAACTTAATTTAGTGCTTAAACCCTAGGAGATGGCGTGTTGGTCTTGGGGTGAGTTATATAAATTGGATGTCTTGGTTTTAAATCTCTGTATTTACACTCTTGGGGCCGTCAGACTAAGACCTTGTTTGTTTTTAGAGATTATCTCATCTAATTATTACAACTTTTTCAAATTCCAATATAAAATAATATAAAAAATTCAAATTTTTCAAAAAATAGTGCTACATATACTTACAAGTTTTACTTACACTTTTACTTACAACATTCATTTAGTTAGTTTTCTTTGAAATTCAAACTTTAAGTTTTAAATTTCATGATTTTCAGCCAATCAATAATTAACATGTGGGGAGGTAAGTTTTTTGTAAGTTTTTCTTAAGTACATTTAACATTTTCAATTTTTCAAATCCCAAAACAATAATGATATTAAAAAAATATATTATATCAATATTTTATTTAACTTTTAACTTTAATCTCAACTCATCTCATCTTAATCTCATCTCCGAAAACAAATCAGACCTAAGGTAGTTTACCCTCGAATTACCCAGCATGCACTTGTGGAAGTTTTTTGCCGAGGCCTTTTGCACCCTCGAGATTAGATGAGACTTTATTCCCAAATACCTGGTGCCAATAAAAGAAAAAATAGTTTTTGAAGTTAATGCTTATTTTATTTGATACCTAGTGCCAACAAAAAATGTGCTTATTTATTCTTTTTATAAGCAATAAGCACCCAAGGAATCATCAAGAAACTTCATCTCTTTGGAACAAAAGGAATGGTTGCTATTTTGATAATGTTCAGTGGAAGGGTTTAGAGGCTTTTTCTTTCATGCATTGTTACTCTGGGCTTCAGATTTTGTATTGAGGGGATCAGTTTTAATGACTTTTATGCTGCTTTTTGCCGCACTTAGCTTGTAATTAGGTCCATCTCTTGTATACTTCCTATGCACTTGGGTCATGCCTAATTATGTGGATTAACAAATTCTTTTTATATAAAAAAGGAAACTTGATCTAGTGCGGAATTTTCTAGAAATCCTATATCAAGGAGTCTTTATTTTTCTAATAGGGTCTATTTATGGTCGTAATGTTGGAGAGAAGTCCATACCATATCATTTTATGAATCATAAATGGAGTTGGGATTCTTTACTTTTTTTGTTAGTAAGGTCTAACTTCAAAGCATATAGCCATGAATGATGTTGCGGTGAAAGTATGTTTTATTATATATAAGAGTATTGCAATGACAAGAAAACTCTAGAAAATGGTCCCTTTTGGTTGCTGAAGGTTTTGATGCTAATATTGTTAGCTTCGATTTGTACAATATTGGGGTTGGATAGAAGTATCTTTTATATTTGCATTTTTTTAATGTTGATGAATCTTTTTTTCATTTTTGGGTGAGTAATGTCAGCGAATCTTTTTAATACGCATCTCCATGAATTCTCTGTAGCTTGTTGGGGGAGTGAACATGAAGGAACAAATTAAGAACCTTGAAGTGCAGCCACACATTATTGTAAGCGCTTATATTTTTCTGTTGACAATTTCGATAACTTTTTGCATCATTGATAATATGGGGATTTGTTTATATCTTTTCTCTATATTGTCTGTCATGGATTGCAGAACTGCATGGGAGTCCATTTTGAAGGTTGAAAGTATTTTAGAAGTTTTTTGTGGTTATAATAGTTTTTAATGACAAAACAAATAATTTTGAATTTGTTATAATTATTTGTACGAATTACAAAATGTCGTATATTATATTATAATTTTTTCATCTTTCGGATGAAGATATGGGAGCATTCATTTGTTGCTCTCTTAAAGTGATGACTCCCTTTAGGTGAAACTCAAAAACTTGAAATGTTATTCCAATAAACATGAGTGCTGCTACTCAGCACCATTGTTTTGGCCCCTCAAAGTTACCACTAGTTGAAATATGTTTTTTCGTGCTTTTTTTTTTCAAATGTTAAAAAAAAAAAAAAAAAAAAAAAAAAAAAACACAAATGCACTAGTGGTAACTTCGAGGGGCAAAAAGATGGGGCTAACTAGCATTATTCAATAAACAAAGTCCTATTGAGGGGGTGCTATAGTTATTTCATTAAATGAAGTTACTCTATTGAAGGGGTATTCTCTTTGCAATATCCCTCTATAGCTGAATCCAATTGCTTAAGTTGGGTAGGTAACGAATCTCAAGTTTTAGCCCCATGGAAGATTATGTATAATATGATTACTAGGTGATGATTGGAGTCGTACATAAGTTGACATAGCTAGAAATTTAGAGTTCAGGAGATGATATCTCATTGTTCCACAAAAATTCTGTCAGTCATGCATTGCTTGACTTGGTCTGAGGTTTGTAGGCAAGTTTGTGACCTTGGATTGGATTGTTGTGGGTTGTTATGTGGTCGGCTTTATCTTTATTCAAACATCCTTATGGCAGATGTTAACATACAAATTATTAACACGGTCTAATAAAAGGTAAATTACATTTTGCGCCTTTGAACGATCAACTTTTTTCTATATGCACACTAAACAAGGATACATGGTAATGTGCACTAGTCTTAGTGAAAGTACTAGGCACACTTGAGCGCAAGTGCCGTCTAGAGCTTAGGTGCAGAGATGGCGTTTGTGCAAGTGGCACTTATTGAAGTAGAGCGCACATTTAAAATGATGTATAATAACAAAAAGAAAAAAAGGTTTAATGATATTATACATCATATTTATCACACATGACAACTTGTGGTGTCGTGATACATTAATGATGGTCAATTCGATTAAATACTTGAGAATATTTGTTCACATCCGTTTCTAGGTCTTGAATTGATATTATAGTATTTTGTTTTTTAAAAAAATTATAGTGGTTGGTTTCGATGGGGACGTGTAGAACTCAGTATCGATTTTAAGTCTTTCGAGTTTTAAGAGGGAAAATGCGAGGTGGCGGAGAATCATGAGCAGCCGCCGTTGGGTCATGAAGTTTATTTCCATTGATTAGGAAGGTTTGGTGTGGCTGGCTGCAAAGGTGAAGGAGCGTGTAGAGTTTTATTAGAACTCGCAGGAGGTGGAATCAAGTGCTTGTGGTGCAGAGGCACCTCAACTTTCATGGTAGGTTTCTCTTTGTTTTGGAGTATGGCCATGAGAAGAGATGTGGCTTGATTGTGGCTCCGATAGGGAGGCAGGGGGGAGGATGGAGGAATCTTGGAGAGTCCTTGAAGGAGCTCATAGCCCCTTCCTCTGTTTTGGGAGTGCAAAATAGAGGGTATGGTGGAGCTACTATTCCATGCCATGGTTGCCCCATCTTCACCGATGGTGATGAAGCCTCTCACGGTCTTTCAGAGAGGTCCTTGAGATGCCTTGAGCAATGCAACCTTCAAGGAAGGCAGCTTTGTCAAGGCCAGGGGACTCCATTTTGGGGAAAGAACAGAGTTGCGTGGGGGGTGGCAAGGCTACTGTGGGGCTAAATGAGCAGAGCCTCCTTTGTATCTTGGTTGAAATGGAGAAGCAAGTCTCGAGTTTAGTTGATAATAGAGTTTGGCTGAAACGGTGGGTTAAGGGGAAGGAAATTGCACATACTGGCCTAGGCTTGGGCCCAAGGATTTCGGAGCCAATGTAGGATGGGCAATCTGGTGTTGTGGGTTGGGCCAAATTTTGGGACCAAAACCCTTTGTTCAGGTTTGGAAGGAAAAAATTCGGGCTAGGCCCAAAATCTCGGCTTAGGGTTTCTGTCCACTTCTATGTCGTCGATTGGTGCTCGGTTGGACTTGGTCTCGACACATAAATTGTCGCCAGTCTCTGTTGGCCACCTTGGTGGGCCGACAAATCTACTTCGTCAGGAGGAGGCAGAGCAATTGGAGGAAGGGGAGATTCTAGTAGTTTTTGATGGAGAGGACGACCTTGATGGGGAGATTAGCAGACCTTTGGTGGTATCTTTGTCGGGGATCTTGTCTCAAGGAAGGGGTAACTATCAGTTGAGGGGCAGAGGGCAGAGAGAGGTTGCGGGGTGAGAAGCATCTCTAAGGAATTGTTGGGAGAGTCATAGCTACAGTGGGAGTGGCCAACCGGATTGAAAAATTGTTTAGGGCTTTTTTGTGAGATGGTATGGGAGAGGAACATAAATTTCATCTAGTGAGTTGGGAGGCTTGGGGGTGCATAACTTGATCATTTTTAATATAGCTATTTTAGGAAAGTGGTTGTGGAGATTCCAATTGGAGGGGGATTCACTGTGGAGAATGGTTGTTGTTAGGAAGTATGGCTGTGATTTTTTTTTTTTTGGGTGGTTGGGGGAGGGGTTGGTGTTCCAAGGAGGGGAGGGGGACTTATGGAGTGGGCTTTTGGAAATTCATTAGAAAGGATTGGAATGTAAAATGCAATCATTTTGTGGTGGGAGAGGGCACAATAATCAGCTTTTGGTTCAATGCATGGTTTGGTGAGGCAACTCTAATTTATGCTTTTCCAGGTGTGTACTGGTAGAAGTGCCGAGCCAATGGTACTATGTATTGGAATGCAACCCTCTCACGAAATGCACAAGATTGGGAAGTTGATGAAATTGCAGGTTTTTACAGCTTCTTTTTCCAAGACGACAGGAGGAAATGTGCAAGATAGAATGTTGTGGAAGCACGCAGGGAACAATAAATTTTCTGTTAAATCTGTTTATAAGGTGTTGGTAGCTCATCCGCCTATACAGTTCCCTTGGAAGGGCATTTGGAGAGTTTCCATGCCTCCTAAAGTAGTTTTTTTTTTTTAAATCTTGGACAACAGTTTTAGGAAAGATTTTAATGGCGGACAATTTAAAGAAACGTGGGATGATTGTGTTGGAGTGGTGTTACTTGTGTAAAAACAATGGTGAATCAATTGAACATCTTTTTCTGCATTGTGAGGTGGCTAGGGAGTTACGGGCAGGTATTTTCAGTAGAGCTGGGCTTTCTTGGGTCATGCCGATGAGTGTGGTGGAACTTCTAGCATGTTGGCATAGATATCATGGTAGTTCCCAACTGGCAGCGACTCGGAGGATGGTTCCTTTGTGTTTATGTGGTCTATATGGATGGAACGCAAAGAGAGGTGTTTCAACAGCAAGGAGAGAAATGTGGGGGAATTATGGAACTTTTTTGTAACCACTTTAGTGCAATGGTTTGCTGTTATTGTACTAAAAAGGGGGAGGGGGAGAGGGTCAGTAAAGTTTATTACTTACCTAAAAAAAAAAATTTCAGAGCATGCTTTTCTGCTATAAGCTTCCACAAAAAGTGCCGGACGTGCACTTTTCTAAATTCGCTCCGGCTTTGGTAAGCAAAAAGTTTCAACCTTGGCACTTAAGCACACTTTTATCTACACTGATGCGCACGCAAAAGTACCAATAGGTTTCAATGTGCACTAGTAGTTAAGATACAACTGTTGGGACTGTCAGAGGCCTACTTTTTTGTTCAACTTGATGAGCAAATCCTAGTTAAAGGTGCACAGTAAAATATATTAGCAGTTGGGGTGCACATTGAAAATTGTTAATTGTTGTTGCAGGGTGGATATTGCCAATTGTTGGTAGTTCTGGATGTGATAGTATTTCCTATAATTTATTTTGTTGACTCCTGTCTCATGTTAGGTTTGTGCCTTTTGTGCTTCCCTTAGTATGGGGTTGGGTTGAGTGCGCCTGCACATTTGGTTGCACTCCTTCCAGGCACTCAACCTATTAGACATACTAAAGATAATATTGTTTGTCTTTTAGCTTTTGCTTTTTACTCCTGATTTTGAGATCTGTTTGCTTAGCCCTTCTACTATATAAACCGAAGCTTGCATTTCTTAATCTGACAAAAGATTTGATAGTACTTGTCATTTTGAACTTAATTATGATGACAATTAATAGAAAAGATTATATTTGGTATTTTTATTGTTGCTAATTTAAAGAAACATGATATTTACTTTTGCATTGTAACTTAGTCACTAAATTTGTGTATGCTCACAAATTCCTTCATATTCAAGCGTTGTAATTCTCAATTGCCAAGAGCTCCTTTGAAATTTTCTGGTTTAAATCCGGAAAACCAATTTTGCTGCCTATTTTTATTAGATTTTTAATCCACTTTTAATGTTATATTTCATTCCTTTGTAGGTTGCAACACCTGGTCGCCTTGTGGATCATCTTTGCAATACAAAAGGTTTCTCCCTTCGCACGTTGAAGTATTTGGTATGGTTCCTTATTCCATGTCGGCTATTTACTTTTTAGGAGTTTGGAAACAATTTGATAGGGGATTGGTGAATTTATTTACGGATTTGAAATTACAAGATGAATTAGTCTTTACATGAATGTTAAGTCCAGTACTTTAGCGCTTGTGTTTCAAATGCTTGTGCACGAAAATGAAATAAGTACCTGATAAAATAATTCCCAATTGTAACCAGGAGTTGCTTGAACAAAATCTTTGAAAAATAAATTACCATTCAACTGTCCACTTTTGCGGTAAAATTTTATTTTTGTGGTCGTTGTAATGAGTTCTTTTATTGGTTTTTGTAGTGTTTCCATCCCATATTTTGTGGAGTCTGTTGATTAAATCTAAATTCTGTGGGAATCTAACATGTTCTCCAAAGTATGAGCTTTCCTTTCTGTTTTTAATAAATTTTTATATGTAATGCAAAGTAAAAAAAGAAAAATACCTTGCAAGTACTTTTTTCCCCCTAGAAGAAGAAATCAAAAGCATCTCTGTTATGGAACTCAAGTTCACTAACATAAAGATATGATAATAACACAATACGTTTTTTCTGGTTGTGATGTTATCAAAAAAAAAAAAAAAAATTCTGGTTAAGTGATGTAACAACATATTGAAAATCTTCAGTTCTCGATTTGCTGTTTTGTTTTTCTTAGTTACAACAAATGTGAAATATACTTTTTGTCAACAACTTTTATCTTTTGGAGAGGCACATTTGAAGTATTGAAATATAAACCTCTAGGGGTTGGTTCAAGTGGTAAAGACCTTGGTTTTGGTGGTATGCACTTGCGGTAAATTCCTTATTGAGGGCCTTTGCACCCCAAGATTAGTCGGGGGACGTTGTTCTCAGTCCCCATAAAAAAAGTATTGAAATATATTTTGCTCATTTAATGATTTTGTTTGGATATTTTTTTAGTGCATATGATTTATGCTATATCTAATGGTAAATGTTAATTTATTGTATATTGTGGGTAAGACATGCTATTGGAAAATGCAATTAATGCTTTGCATGATTTGCGATTTGCCAGCCTTGTAGTGTGTGTCCTAAGATTTATGTTGTTTTATATGATATTAACAACATAAAAAATAAACATTGTGGAGCAAAGTAAAGTATCTATTCTTCCTACCCACTATGCAATCAACAAACTACACCACTCTTTTATGTTTTGATCTTGTCAGCAATCGGTGCTTCACTCATTTAATTTATCGTATCTTTCTCGTCTTTTGGTTATGGTATCCTTGGTACTCTTATCTTATTCCTCAATGTAATGGGGATTGTTACATTAGCTCCTTCTGTGTCAGGTTTTAGATGAGGCTGATAAATTATTGAACGATGAATTCGAGAAATCGATCGACGAAATTTTAAATGTTGTTCCTCGTGAGCGGAGCACATATTTATTTTCTGCTACAATGACGAAAAAGGTGTGTTTAAAAGGGTTTTGTTGATTTGTGTGTCTTCCGCATTATATCAGCATAACTACTAGTTTTTTCCTGGTGCGTTTGGACAAGAGAGGATGAGAAGAACAGTGGGTGTTGAGATGAAGAATAATATTTATATGTTGCTCCATATAATTTTTATTTTCACTCGCTGATGTTTTAGGTTAAGAAGCTTCAAAGGGCTTGTTTAAGAAGTAATGCTGTGAAGGTAATAAGAATCATTATTTTGTACTTCATTTCAATTTTTGATAAAATTGTCCCAATTTTTAACAATTTTCAGTTTCTGGATTATTTCAGATTGAAGTAGCATCAAAATATTCAACTGTTGACACACTAAAGCAGCATTATTGCTTTTTGCCAGCTAAGTACAAGGTTTTTCCTTTACCCAGTGTTTAACTCCTCAAGGTGTCATATGAAATAATTGATATGTATGCCAAATATAATGGTTGGTGATGGGTATTAGGGAAATTATCTTGGTTTATCTTTAGCAAATAATTCCCAGGTGTTAGCACATTTTTGTTTTTGATGAGGGGTAACCATCCCATGGCAGAGCCCTTAGGACTCACCCTGTAACCTAAACCCTTGGGGAGACTAGATCAACCACCCACCACCATGGCCTGTCACTTAAATCGCAGTTTGATCCCAGGGGGAATTGAACCTGTGACATGGGGTTCATGCACACAAGTTTGCCCTTACCACCTGGGCTACCCATGGGTGGGTCCCAAGTGTTAGCACAAATAAACTGAACATTGGAATTTATGACTGCTAATGGGTATCAGGGAAATTATCTTGGTTTTCTTTTAATAGCATTTTGATTAAATTCTCAGGTATGTTTTAGAATAGAGTGGAGAAAATATCCTTGAGTTTGCTGTAGAAGACAGCCACACACTTTAGAGCATGTGGGTCATTAACATTTGTTTCACCTTAGCATATACCCTAATCTTATTTTTGTGTATATACCCACACATTGATCAAGTTGCATGAAGCATGACTTATGAGGTGCCATCAGAAGGGCACGCTTCCTTGGTGAAAGTGATACATTTTGGAGTGAAGTGTTAATCGAAAGTGTGATAATTTCATGCCTCTTGAAGGCGTGATCTTGCCATGCCTTTTAGTTTCTTAGGTTAATTGTTAATTGTTGGTGTATGCTGTTGGTCTTTGGCTTTGGCTGATTGTATTCATCATAAATGTTTTTACAGGATTGCTATCTTGTATATTTTTTGATTGAGAAGTGTGGATTCTCATCAATGGTTTTTGTGCGAACCTGCGAGTCAACATCTTTTGTTGCCCTGTTTCTTCGAAATCTTGGATTGAGGGCCATTCCAATTAATGGCAAAATGACCCAGGTACTATGTGTTAGTTTAGCAAAACTGCACAGATTTTGAGCTTAGAATCTTTAAGGGAGTTGGATTTTCCTTTTCATCTTCAAATTTTCTTTATTTTTTGAATTTTACCTTTGTTTTTCGATGTAAAGTCAATGTTGAAATAACATTTTTTAGTGACTCTTTTTTTACAGTCAAAGAGACTTGGAGCCTTGAGAAACTTCAAAGCAGGAGAATGCAATATTCTTGTCTGCACTGATGTGGCAAGTAGAGGACTTGACATTCCATCAGTTGATATGGTTATCAATTATGATATCCCTGAAAACCCCAAGGTTTTTTTTTTCCAAATTTATTTCCTTGAACTTTTAATTTTTCACAAATTTATCACTTCTATGTTTATTGAGGGGCCATAATTCATATCTCTGCGGTTTCACATCCTGTTTGGTTGGCTTTTCTGTTGATTTTTATTAAGTGGCTCCTGTTATTGTGGAAACTTTTGAGTAGTACATGGTTGCTTTCTTTTTTTAATCAGTAAACAAGATTTTACTGATCATAAAAATAGGAAAGAGCCCAAGTACATGGGACATATTCAAGAGTTATGCATGATGTTGTTGTGTTACAAGGAGTTCATAGATGTTTGTGCCATTTTAAGTAAGAATAAAGTGGTATTGATTGAAAACAGGCATTGTCCAAATACACGGGAAGTGTGCACGAATTACACCTAGCAGCAACTAGGAGCCATACAAGCAAATTATGGAAATTAGCTCCATCACAATCAATGACTGAAGCCCAAGAAAATAGAATGTTGAAGCTAATGAGGTGATAATCCTCACATTTGAAGCTCCAACCCACTCGAGAATTAGGATAATAAAAGTTGCATTAAGGGTTTTAATGTTTAATGCATTAAAATCAATTACAATTGACCAAGGGAACAAAGTGTTAAAAATGAAAGTTCTAAGCTCATTCGTTGACCTCTTGTGATTTTCAAGAGACACCATAGGCAAATCAGAATCATCTCTTAGATTGGTGTAATATGAGAATTGTATGAAACTATCTCCAAGAAGCTAGGAGATTGATCACCCTTCCTGAAATCACCCAAGCTAAACCAACCCTAGCAAATACTTCATTTCACGGGTCAAGCCAATCTCTCAATGGATTAATAGATGATGAACGAACTCCCCACTCTTTTTGCACAAACAACACTAATCGTTGATAATGATTCAGCATTTATTGAAGCTGTCTAATGCGAGAATCTTCCTCAAGGAAGTGGTCCATACAAAGAAAGTTGCATTTTTTTTTTTGATAAGTAAAATTTTATTAATCAAAGAAGAAGGCAAAGCCGATTACAAAAGAATGGCCCATCAAGGCAGCACATTGGGTACAAGGAAATTATGAAGATCCATGCCATTCAAGGCAATGGTCCATGTACATAGAGTTCTAAAAAAGAAAACAAGCAGCTTCTCTCGAGATCTCTCATTGTCTTTAAACGTCCGCTCGTTGCGCTCCTGCCAGAGGCACCATAAGATACAAATGGGAATCATCTATCTGCCTCGTATGGAGGGCCAACTAGCCACCGCTGCCCCCACCGTCTCAGGCATGACCTAAGTTATGTTCAGTCTCTTGAAAATCTCATACCAGAGTGCCCTGGCAATCTCGTAATGTAGTAGAAGATGGTTAACCGACTCGCATCTTTTACGGTACATACAACACCAATCTGCTATAATCACCATTCTTTTCCTCAGGTTGTCTGTTGTGAGAATCTTTCCTAACGAAACTGTCCGCACAAAGAAAGTTGCTTTTGGGGGTGCTTTGTGACGCCATATTTTTCTCCACGGAAATTGGATCTCGGGTCCTTGCATGAGTGCCTTGTAGAAAGAACGAACAGTGAGATTACCTCTTCCTGTGTGGATCCATCTCAAGCCATCTTCAGTCTGCGTGTTTGGTCGTTGAGAGTAAATAAGGCGAAAGAAATCCACGAGAGTGCTCTGTTCCCAATCTTGAACCGCCGGATTGAAAAAGATGTTCCAAACCACACTCCCCTCAGTTGACCCCATGACCTCAGCCACAGTGATGTCTTTGGCACTTGCAATCTGAAAGAGGGTGGGAAACACAACATCCAGTGACCTATCTCCACACCAAACATCGTTCCAAAATTTGATTCTTGAACCGTTGCCCAATGGAAGCCTGGTATGCCGCTGAAAATCACTCCAACCACTTTTGATATTTTTCCACAACCCCACCCCACTTGCCCCCTAACTTTGTTGGTACCCCACCCCCTCATGCTCCCCCATATTTGTGATCAATCACCACTTGCCACAGACTCTTTGGTTCCTGATGATACCTCCAAAACCACTTTCCAATTAATGTCCGATTGAAACATTCTCAAGTTACGAATGCTGAAAATCTTGTTTACCTGCTACTTTTTTTTCTTTTAAAAGAAAGGAAAAAGTCTTGCTTGCCTATATGCATCATGTGGTGCTTATGGTAGGAGTGAAACAAGCGGACTTTTGAAGACAATGAGAGATCCTTAGAGGAGCTAAATTTTTTATTTTTTAGCACTCTTTGTAACTGGACCACTGCCGTGGATTTTAATGGCATGGGTTTCCATGATTTTCTTGTTTCGGCTTTGCCTAATTGACAAGCCTTGTATTCAGACTTTTGTATATGGTGTTTCGCCTTTTCTTTATAATAAAATCTTACTTATCAAAAAAAAAAAAAGTCTTGCTTGCCTGCTATAGTGTCAATACTACTTAGAGCATGTTTGATATTGCGTTTCAAGATTTTAAAAGCGCTTTTAAGCAGTTAAAAGCACTTTTAAAGAAAAATGACATGTTTGGGTAACTTTATTCAAAGCGCTTTAGTTGATTAAAAAAACTAAAAATCAGTTTTTTTAATAAGCACCAAATTGAAGCTTTTATCAAAAAGCTCCTGCAGATAACTATATATTTTTAAAAAACTACTGTAACTAACTCTAAAAGTATTTTAGATATATGGATCTCAAACAGTAAATGATTTTTTAGTAGTAGGATTTATAACTTTAAGTTATAAGCCTTGAGCTAAAAGCAATATTTCCCACCGTAATCCCAACCATGCATTTAATCTATTCTACCAAGTAAGATCAAGCGTATGCAACTTTTGTTGATGCTAATACCAAATTTTCTAGACTAGTTGTTCATTTATTCATAGGTATTGCTTGATAAAACAATTTCCACCTCCTGTCACAGATTGATTGACGAATTTCAAGCTGATGTGCCTTCTCCTCCCCACCCCCACTCTTGGGAGATTGTCGCACACCCTTGTAAAAGTCGTGTGTTAGCATGTTGTCCAATTTTATGGTGCCTATTTTCTGAAATTTTGGCTTGTCACACTACTACGTGGAATTATGCATCCACATACTCTTTTGTAACTGGGTTTTATTTTATTTGGATTATATTATTTATTGAATTTTGTTAGTAGAATTTGTTCCTGTTTATTCTTTATGCCCTCTTTTTCTAATCACAAGTGCCCCATAGGATTATATCCATCGAGTGGGAAGAACCGCTCGTGCAGGACGGTCGGGTGTTGCGATCTCTTTAGTCAATCAGTATCAGCTGCAGTTCTTCTTGCAGATCGAGAAACTTCATGGTAGGAAAAGCATGCTATTTTTTGGTAGAGGCATTATAAAGTCTCTGAAAATTTAATGGTTTTTTTTTCCCTTTTTTAAGGCAAGAAGTTACCAGACATTCCCATTCTGGAAGAGGAAGTCTTGCTATTGATGGAGCGTGTCACAGAGGCCAAAAGGATATCTCTATTGGTAATATATTTAAGGTGTTTTGTTATTTAATGTTCCACAATTTATGTGCGCCAAGGTTAAGAGTACTTGTGCGGTTTGCCTACAGTTGGGGGTGAATGCAGTGGTGTCCCTGTCCATCCCTAATCGACTGATGGCCTTATCTCGCTAGCTCTGATTTAGTGCTAGTCATTCTAGTAGGCTCTGAATAATTCCACAGAGTTTATAAATTGCCTCTTTACAAGTTGTCTCAGTTATCTAATATTGTATTAGCTGGGGTTTATACTTGTTAAAAAAAGTATTATAATGGCCTCGTGGTAAACTTCTTAAGTCTGATCATATGGTTATTTGTTTATCTAATTATCGGAGACCGTATATTCAATTATTAAGACATTGTTTCACTAATTATCAAACATTAGTCTGGTTTTGTTGGCTAATTGTTAATTGTTTCTTAAGAACTTTTCTGAAAATAAATTGAAGAAAAGTTAGGCATAGTCATCAATATTCCATGCATCAGTCATAGTTAATAACAACGACACTACCTTTCTTGGATTGTGAGCATGTTACTACGTACCCGAAAACATGCTACGTCACTTCCATGTTATCTCTAAGATGCTAAAGATGATAACCTGTCCTTTTTGCATGTACCGTCATTCAATTGATTACTTCACTTTGAAACTAAATTTATGAAAGTGAGTCAATTCTAGGAGGAAAACATGACTTGGCTACGAATATAACTAGAAGCTAACCCTACTTGGAAGTCTAGCCATCCAGGCCTAGCGACATACTGAACTAATCTTAAGCAGAAAGTGTTCAATCTTGAATCTAGTTCATGAAATAAACAGTTTCCCAATTAGGATCTCACAACATCATATGCCTTCTTGAAATCTTGCGGCCATAACATCTCTTTTGATGCAAGCCCCTATAATGATCCCTTTCCTTTTCAATTCCATCATTAGTTCTGTCAACTGGAACTAATAAACTTATATATAAGTGATCTTGATGTATGATTTTTGTTTTTGTATATTTTTTCGTTAAGTAACAACAATATTTTCTCTAAAAGAAAGTGTTAGGGGTGCAACTCAAGTACACTGAGGGTGTAAAACAGGGGACTCCTGGATTAAGGAAGGTTAGGAAAACAAGGGTAGTAAAGTCTAGAAAAGATAAAAACGGGGAATTATGCATGCGATATGAAAGGAGGTAGGCATGCCACACCCTATGAAGGAAAGAGTTGAACAAGTGAACTAGGTAACAAAACTTTCCACAATCTAACCTAAACTTCAAAAACCCTCTCCTTGAGGAACTCCTCGGGTAACATGTTTGTTTCTCTTGCAGTCGCATTTGCAAACAAAAGTCCCACTACCGGTTTGGACATTAGACCTTGAGACAAGATAGATGACACTGGGTACTACCTGTTCCTAGCTTGCAAAGCTCTGTGTCTTCTGATCCTACAGCCCCCACCTTAGCCCTAGGAGACAAATTGGTGTAGATCCCAGGCAGTGTGTGCTCTTGATCACAATCACTAAAGGGGTGGACTGGCTGGGCTGCCTTTTTCATCAATCTCCGGCCGCTCAGTGCCATTGCGAGTTGTAAGGAGTCTTGGTCATCCCTTTCATTCAATCTATAATGGTAACTGGAATCATAAATATGATGGGGGCAATGAGGAAATAATTATGGTATAGCACATCTCTCCACGAATTTCAGGAGAGCTCTAATTCGTCACCTCTCACATGTTCAATCTTTTTTTCTTATTGTTGCATTTCCCGTAAGATAGCCTTAAGATGTTTTTGGTATTCACGCTTATTGGACTGAAGTTGGTCTTCACTTATCTCAGCAGAAGTCTTTTCATGATCTCGGGCCATTTCTAAAAGTATGATCGCTGTTCTTTTCATGGCCATCTTGCATAAAGCCCTTTTCCACGAGTACTAAACCGGGGCATAAAGCCCTTTCCTTTCATCACAGGAAAGTAGGGTAGGGAATTGGTCTTTTGGATGTCTTGATTCCGCACATCTAATGAAACCTGGGTCAATGGAATTACTCACTTTGTAGTAACCTTGTGGAAAGTAATGATAAAGGACACAACGCCTAGCTGTTGTCTTTATTCTTTGTTCTGGCTGCTTTAGTACCTATGGTGTTTATGCTGTTGAATATTTTCTGGACTTAATTATTATAATTGTTATCATTCTACGTTTTTTTCCATCCTGGGAATGCTTCCCAGTTCGTGAAATATTAGGTAAAATATTGTTGCCATGTATGGGTTCCATCTTGGAAGAACATTATTTTGCTGTTGTGTACTTATTATTAATTAATTTATTGTTGTTTTGTGTTCTATGTTTGGTTTCTTCAGAAAATCAAAGAATCTGAAGGCAAGAACAAGAGGCGAGGAAGAGATGATGTTGATAACGAGGATATGGACAAATACTTGGGTATCAATAATGCCAAGTCGCATAAGAAGATGAGAAGATGAGTTTAACAGCTTTCTTTTTCTTGGTGGGAAAGGTTAGGCCTTCAAGTATATGAGCCTTGAACATATTTACCATTATAACGTCCATCCGCTTTTCTGGAGTGTTCAATGTCGTGTATGTTTTGCTCGATTTCTGAGGATCGGAGTCAATGTCCACAAATGGTATTTTTATTCAAAATTCCACACCCCCCCCCCCCCCCCCTCCCTCTCTCAATTTATAGGATTTAAGTACGACAGTCAAGTCCCTTGATAAAGGGAAAAAAGGGTGCGTATAGATTCCTGTAATGGCTGAGCTAGAAATTTGCTTTAGGGTGGGTCAAGCAAAACTAAAACAATATGCATAAATAATTTTTGCTTTATTTCTATACAATTTTTTTACGATATAAAACAATCAGATCGTAAGATTTAAAATAAAATGTTTAATGCAATCTATATATTAAAAAAAAATATATGTAAAGCAGAATATATTATTGAAATATAATAAAAAGAAACATAAGAGTATTTAAAATTGTAATTTATGCTCTTTTAAAGAAACAAAATCATCAGGTATTGAATCTAAATCAAAACACTTAGTTATTTTTCTTTCAATATAAACAATTAAATTAATTGCTAGAAATTCATTTTCAATTTTGTTGCGTAGACTTGATTTAACAATTTTTATAGTTGAAAATGCTTGTTCATTGATTGTTGTAGGAATTGGAAGAGCTAAAATAAGACTAATTAATTTATCAATAAGATAGTATGTATTTGATTTTTCTGTCTTTATCAATCTTGACACAAATTTACAATGGATCTCAGATATTAAAACTTCGGATTAGTATCCACATCAATTTCAAAATGTCTCAATTGAAATTTTAAAATTGATTTTCTAATTCTCGAAAAAATCAAGAAGATAATACTCTTTTGTAGGATAACAAATATCATCAATATTAAATGATTTATAAGCATATTTGGGATCTAAAGCTGAACTAAGACTTAAAACTTTGGCGATCTTTCACCAAAATATATTATCAAGTTTCTGCATTTGAAAATCTATAGTGGCATTAAATATTTTAAAATGATAATGATATTCTATCGTAATGTGATCTTGTTGATACAATCATGACTGTGTATATAACGAGAGCTTAGCTTAATTCTGGAATATCAATATCAAATTTTTTAGAGAAAGAGACAACATTATCAAGCAGATTTTTCTAACCTTTATTTCTCAACTTTTGAATGAGTCATTTTGTAGTTAAAATCATATTCATGGCATTCAAACTATCTTGAGATTTTTACTGTAAAATTTGACTAAAGAATATCAGAAATATTCATGATTTCACTCATTAAATATAAAATAAATATAAATTAGAATGATGTAATCATTTTATAAACAGCATTTGTATCCCCACGTTGAGATTAAGTTGATCATTCTTTTATTATAATTTCAAGCATCGAGGAAGTGATTTCAAATATTCTTAATAGACTGTAAATATAATAAAAATGAGAACCCCAATGAGAATCATCGGCCTGTCTAACAGTGCCAATTTGGTTAGCTCATTTTCTACTTTCAAGTTCATCAATTGTTATCAAATGTGCAATATGTGTTGCCTGAGTAGCTTGTAATTTATCATGATGTTTATATGAAGCGCCCACCACATTGATACTAAAATTCAAATTTGAGAAAAACTCATGAATAGAAGTCATCTCTTTAGATGTATCAACTAATGTTAATTGTAATCGGTGAACAAAACAATGAACATAATATGCATATAGGCAATCTTTAAGAAATAATGTTTGCAATTCTTTTCTTTCACCACACATATTACTAGCACCATCATATTCTTGTCCACGAATATTTTGAATATTAAGACAATGATGAGAAAGAATCGTAGATATTTCATTATTTAGATTCAATGTTGATATATCTTTTAACATGTACAAGATCAAAAAATCGTTCTTGTATAAAATCATCATTGTCAATAAATTTCAAGACAATAGCCATTTACTCCATCTTAGACTCATTTCGTGTCTCGTTAACAATAATGCAAAATCGAAAATAATTTTATTTCTCACTTTCTTTACAAGAATTTCCACAATCTCTTTTTAAATTTGAGGTGAAGTATACTTTGAGGATTTATAAGTATTTTCCAAAATAAGTTCTCCAACCTTGTCATTATACGAAGTCAAAACTTTAAACATCTCAAAAAAATTATCTCAATTTTTTGACCCAAAGATCTCATCATAATCTCTAAAGGTACATTCTTGAAAGGTAAGCTATCGAACAATACAATAGATGTCTTCACTCAGAGTCAATTATTGAGAATTTGTATAGAGTTTTGTGCATTCATTACTTTATCATTTGCTGTGATTGCTTTAATAAATCTTCACAAGATCTCACAACATTATTATGATAAAAGCAAGAATCATTTCTAATATGATTCAGAAAGGTACAACATTTTTAATTATTAATCTTCTTCCAACCTCTAAATCATATGACAATAAATACATCATATCAGATACTTTTGTTGTAAAAAGATAACAAGTTAAACAATATGTCACATCTTTTGATGAAAAATACTCTAATCAAGATCTAAATTATACAAACCAAGAAACTTGAAAACAACGAGGATGCTTTTCAAAATCAAAAAATGGATATTTTGAAAGATGTATTTGATATGGACCCATTTTTAAGTAAATTCTTCTTATTTCATTACGTTGATTGACTAGATAGTCTCACATAGGAGGGTGTAATCATGGATCTCATTGTAGAGAAAATATATCAATCTCTTTATATTCAAGTGTTGTCGATGTAAAATAAATTTCTTTTATACTCTAAAATTGGAGAGTTGGTATTAGGATTTTTTTTAAGATTAGGATTTTTCTCAAATTCAATCCTTAAAATTTTAGAAGAATTTTTTGAAATATCAATTTATTATATTTTGAAGAATGAGTCGATAGCTTTTAATTTAGATATCATTCATTAACCTAAATTTAAAATGAAATTGAAACATATAAAATAAATTTAGATTAACTTCATAAATCAATCAAAAGTCAAGAAATTTTTAAAATAACATTGATAATCCAAATAAAAGATAAAAGTCCAGCAATTTAAAATTAAGAATTAAACAATTCATCATTACACATAATAATATCGAAAGTAATTTAAATCAATATACATTTAGATTATTATACATAATTACTAAATATATAATATATCAATATAAAACTCTTAAAAAACTAAAATTTAGACTTAATATAAACAAACTTACCAGGGAAGTCGGAGGGAGCTACGATGGAGATGAACCGTAGATGGAGTAATAAGATTCTGAGTGAAAAGTGTACACTGTAATACTGATAAACTAAGTAATGGGATGAAAGAAAGAGACTATGAGATAATGGAAGAGATCTAAAAATATGATTCAAAATTTCAAGAGAATTCAAAAAGGCATACCGCGAGTGCTGAGTCGCTGCCAACGGTTTTGCAACTTGGAAAGACTTTTTTTTTTTAAAGAACTTGCGAAGGACTTTAACTCTTGAGGAGCAAAATGTTTAAAAAAAACCGAAATGCCGAAATGCCGTA
Organism: Platycarya strobilacea; assembly: GCA_036898215.1. Classification (NCBI taxonomy): domain Eukaryota; kingdom Viridiplantae; phylum Streptophyta; class Magnoliopsida; order Fagales; family Juglandaceae; genus Platycarya; species Platycarya strobilacea. Next base: position 17,765,014 of record CM072555.1, on the reverse strand, counting down.
TGCTTGCAGGGATGGCTTGACTCTTGAGGTTTAATGAAAATAAAACAAATAAAGGGGATGGGTTCCAGCATGATGTCATGATCGAGTTCAACAACAATCCATATATTTTCTAATTCTAGGCTTCTAGCTTTTATGTCACTGTATCTTAGACTTATGTCTATTGACGAAACAAAAGGATTTAGCTTTTAAGGATGTGATCTGAGAGTCGCCGAAAGGACGTACGAGAGCATTTGGAAAACTTGCATGGGACAGTGGAAGACTGCGGGGCACAGGCAACTCTTTATTTCACTGTTTCACATACTTACAAATTTATTTTATTATTTTATTTATAATAAAAATGTGTTATTATATTATTATATTATATTATTTTATATAAAATATATTTTCTTTATTTTCTTTTAAAATTAGATCAAAATAAAATTAAAATAATTTTATAAAAAATTCAATATAATTTTATAGAAGGGGCCAATATAATACAATTGATATTATTTTATTAAATTATAAAAAAAACTAGTATATATTATATTTTTTTTCAAAGTCTAGGGGGGGCCATGGCCCCCCTAGTCTCCAAGTAGATCCACCTCTTATGGATTCATTAAAATTAAACACTGATAGTACTCTCTTAGCTGATTTACAGAAAGGAAGCATTGGATTTGTACTTAAAATCGTCGCGGAGAAGTACTAATGACTGCCAGTAGACTGGAACTCAAAGCGGAGAATCTTGAATCTATTGAACTGTTAGCTATATCTTGTTGTCTTCAACTGTGTGTTGGTAGAGGCATTCAAAATATTATAGTTGAATTTGACTTTCTTTTAGTGGTTGAAGCACTTCAGCAAGACAATATGCAAGACTCAGGCCTAGGTTGCTATTTGCCGAAGTGAAGAAGTTAAAGAGCAGATTTCATTCATGCTTATTTGTTCATGCTTATAGAGAATGTAATAGGGTTACGCATTCTCTAGCTAGGCACGCTTAGAATTTTAATGTTTGTGAGATATGAGAAGATTGTATTCTGGATTTTATTTCTGAAACCGTATGATTTGATAAATGTCTATAATCTTTCACTTTATTAATGAAGTTTGTAACTTTGTTATTAAAAAAAGAAATGTAAGAATTTTTAGTTTTTATTTATTTGTTTATTATGAATTGACTGATTGCTTTTATTCCTGGTAGTTATAAATGTAATATCAGTATTATTTATGTACAATATAGAAGTACATTCTACGTTTTTGGCTCAGATTATGACCGATGTTATTCCTTTTATGCAAAAATGAATAATGGCATATTGCTTGTAATTCTTGCTTTGTTGATATCAATTTCTCTTGCTTCAAATTCTTGCAAGCTGCAAGATGGGTCGGAAAAACACAACCCCATATTATAATACTAGACTCACAAAAATCTTTTTCAATGGACACTATAAACCTATTATTATACTTTTTTGTAACATTACTATTATATGTTATTATACTTTATTATCCATTAGGATTACATGTTATTATATATTAGTATTTATATGTTATTATACTTTAGTTACCATACATTAGTATTACATGTTACTATAAAGTTATATTAGTGTTTATCCATTTGTATTATATATAATTATACATTAGTAACTGAGTTAATTAGTACTACATGTTATTATGCATTTTAATGTTTCTACATTAGTATTGCATGTTGATGTTATTATAGTAATTTAGTGTTACATGGTAGTAATATTGTAATAGTATGATATTTACATATACTAAATTATTATTAGTGTTGAACCCAAAGTTTCAAGTCTCGTATCTCCATATAGATTTTGATGATAACAAATAAATTTAAGATTCAAGCTCAAGTTGTCTACACATGAAAAGAGTTAAACACAATAAGAAATCAAGCATGAGCAAAAAGAAGATCAAGTCTATATATGAAACTCATAGAGTAATTTTGTACGTCTCTTAAAATTTGAAATTGGATTAATGCTCAAAATTAATCTTTTCTCATAAAACATCAAATTACATTTTTTACATTTATATAACTTTATTAAAATATTTAATTTCGATTTTTTTTTCACATATGCATAAATATTTGAATTTGTAAGATGATTGATTGTCATATTTGACATGTGCATGTTTTATTTAAAAATCTTGAAGAGTGGTTGTGTGTTTTTTTGACAAATACAAAAGATAAATGATTTTGTTTAAAAAAAAAATTTTGAAGGATGGTTGTGTATATTTTTGATATATGTAAAAAGAAGATGATTTGATTTAAAAAATAAATCATACTCATTTTATCATGTATGAAAATTAAAAAATTAGGTTTTATTTTTTTGAAAAATGAATGGAGTTGTCTTTGACAAATATAAAATGGAGATACTTTTATTTAAATATTTTGAAAAGTGAATAATACTTTTATTTGACATGTGAACATTTTCAAATTTGAATATGAAAACTCATTTGCCTATAAATAGCTCACTTGAGTTTTGCAAAAATTACAACAAGAGTTTACACATCAATTACTAAATTTTGCATCATTCTTTCAAAACCTCCATTCTTTCTTCTCTAAATTTTGTGCTTTAATCTTTTTTTATTTTGAGAGAAATATAAGTTACACTATATTATTTTTATCTCACTTATTGAAGAGTGTATTGTGATAATCTACCCATTATCAGTTTTTGTATTTGTAATATGGTGCGTATAACCTTTGTGTGTAGAAGGTGTTCTACATAGGGAATAGTTGAATCACCAAGTGTGAGGTAATTGCAAGTGTAGAAGGTGTTCTACACGGATTCTTTGTAGCGATATTGCTCAAAGGTATAATAGGTTTCTATTTTCACCTGAAAGAGATTGAATAGTGAATTTGTGATCCTCAAGGGGTAGCTTGAGGCGAAGACGTAGGCAGTAGGGCTGAACCTCGTTAAAATACTGAATTTGCTTCTTCTTACCCTTATTCTTTATATTTCCTATTAATTCGTATTTTATTTATATTTTATATTATATATTTGATTTATAAGTGTTAATTTTTTTATAACTCAATTCACCTCCCATCTTGTGTTAGTCATCTGGACAACAATTAGTCAATTTAGTATGTATATATTATAGTATAAATATATTATTTTCTAATAATAAACTCATGGTAATCTAGTATTGAGTTTAACTAACTATATAAAATATAATTATATGAAATTTATAGTCGGTTCAACTCACTTGACTGTCTATGGCTCCATTGCGTGTGCTCGGGTTAGAAATTTTGTATAAATGTATCGATATGCTATTAAGTATTGACTTCGACATTCTAGGAAAAAAAAAAACTTCGACTTGGATTGGAGTCGAGGTCAAAATCGGATTTCTAGATTTTTGCTCACCTCTAGATCCATCTGTTACAAATGGGAGGGAGTGTTAACAAACTTTGAGAATGCGAAGTGTAAACTTGTGTTGCTGGTAGGCAGGCCAAGTTTTTTTTTTTCTCCAAATTGGGTCTGAAAGATCTTTTAAGCTCTACCTTAAAGGTGAATTACCCCTAGAACTCTGTAACTTGAAGCAATTGCAAGTTCTTGATTTGAGCCACAACAATTTTCATGACCAGTTTCAATGACTCCTTCCAAGAAGATTGGAAGTTTTCTTGTTTTATTTTAAATTTCAAACAAATGCCTATCTTGATCCTCTGAAGAACGTAAGAAACTTCAATTGATCCGTAGCACACTCAAGTTTTATTTAAGTTCTCAATTAATAGTACAAGAGATATCGATGATATTTTTAGAAATTAGTTTTGTGTTCGAATATATATAACATATATATATATATATATATATGGCTGTAGATGAGTCGAGTTTGAGTAAGTTTGGGCTATGTAAACTCAATTACGTAACATACAAACATAATAGGGCCCATTTAATACATTATAGGTCCAGATCCAAACATACTTATTTCATACAAAATTAAAAATCTATAAAACTATAATCTCTAATTCTCAATTCTATAATACTATTACTAACAGTTTGACATACTATATACTAATAAATTAATATTCAAATTTCTGTGTTGGACCTAATTAGATGATATACAAATTACAACAAATTAAAACTTAACAAATTAAATTATTACAGCTTATAAATAAGAAATTAACGAATTACAAATTTACAACAAACAGTTAAATAAAATATATAGCAAATTAAATTGTTGTCCAGTTGACCCATTACCACTTCCAGCTTGCCTCTAACCCTCTACATACACTGTAATACTAATGAGACTAAAAATGTTAGGCATAATTTTTATCCCTTTAGCAATACTGTCAATGGATGTTTAAGTCAAATTATAAAACTTAATTTACCTTAAAAGAAAATATGCAATAATAACTAATAAGAGTAAGTAACTCTATGTCACTAACATAGATCATGTAAGCACAAACGGTTTCATAATTCAACATCACTGTACTGTACATACACAAAAAAAAGAGTCAATTTTTTTTGTTAATACAAAAAGAGCGTAGAATTAAACATCACTGTACATAAAAACATAATAGGATTCTATATATAATAAAAATATATTCTATACACAAACAAAAATAGTCCCCTAATTTTCCATAAACGCACAAACATAATATGATTCTGAATAAAAACATATTATGTACACACAAATAAAAAATAGTCCCCCAATTTTCTATAAACACATAAATAGAGTAGGATTTTGTATACAATAAAAATATATTTTGTACATACAAACAAAAAATAGTCCCATAATTTTTCATAAACACACAATATTCTATATACACAATAAAACAGTCCCATAATTTATCATCACTAATAGGATTTTAACATCAACATGCAATAAAGTAACCTAACATCAACATCAACACAAAAACAGATGCCAAACAGAAATGGAATAAAACTAATTACCACATAAACCATTACATGAGTCCTTAAGCAGTATAGTATTCCAAGGTTTAACAAAAAAAATACAATTTAGTAACCTGCACACTACACTAAAGAAATTAAAGTTATTTTTAATCCCTTACATTATTATTCAAGAACTTACAATTTAGTAATTTAGTCAATGAATATTTCCAATGCGAAATCTAATTTGCCATTAAAAAATTATGTAAGGAAGGATGGTGAGGAGTTACCTAAAGGCTGAAACCAGTTTGTCATTACTCAAATCAGATCTAATAATTTAGTTAGATAGAACAAAAAAATTGTCCAGATATTAAACAAACTAAAGGGTCCAAATTAAAGATAACTAACAGTATAAATTAAATAATATTAGAAGAGTCTAAACAAATTAGAAAACTGTCCAGAATAATGCAAATGTAAATTGTGGCAAACAAGTTAAATATTCTAAGTGACAGACTATTCAAATTAAAAGATAATCAAATAACCAACACAAAATTTAAAGGTACCAAAGGTGTCAAGTGGTTATGGCAAGTGAATCTAGATTTCTGATACATTTTTCTATTGACAAAAAAATAAGTATGGATGTTAGTTGTATAAATAATGTTGTAATACTAAGTTAAAATGATTAAAATGAAACTAACAAATAAAATAAAGGTAATACTTACATGAATAGTTGAGGATCTTTTAGTGTCATACATGACTCTAACCCAATTAGCACCACACAACATCTATGCTATTTTAGTTGACAATGAAGCTCAATGAGGATCAATGACTTTACCTCCTGCATTGAATGTCGATTCTAAGCTAACTGTGGTAATGAGTGTAGCCAATATATCACGGGCCATTTTTAACAAAGTCCGAAACTTCAAATTACTCACTTTCCACCATTCCAAGGCATCAAAGCTTGCATCTGAACACTCTTCACAAATGTATATACTCTCCTCTAAGTAATTATCCAGTTCTGATTTCATAGGCTGCACACCGTATCCACACTTCTAACAAATGATTGGAACAATGACTAACTACTCTGCATGCTCCTCTTAGCATGTGAGGAAGAACTGGATACATGAAGGCGAGCATTTTCCTACTCCCTCTGTGCCTCAAGAGTTGTGTTGAAATCTTGAATATACTCATCATATAGCTCATGCAACAATTTGGAGACATATTCAGTATTCTTAGTTGTGTTTAACTCTAAATAAACTAGATCAAGACTAACTTGAACCTAGGGCCTAGTATCGTAGCGATTGCCATCAAGAGATTACACTTCCCCTAGTATTTATCAAAGTTGACACTCATTCTCTTTATCATTGCTTTCATATACTCATTCACATCTTTTCTCTTCTTATTCGGATGTCCTTCATTCTCCACACCTCAAAAAGTAACATATTCGCAATTGGGTAATTACTTCCCGACACAATCTTTGTTACTTCATTGAAAATTCTCAGAAGAGAACAAACATTTTTAAGTTGCGCCCACTTGTCAACCATTGGAACTCATTTAAAATTGTTATCCCTATCACCGTATCTCGAAAAGATGTCATTGAATTGAATTGCAGCATCTAACATTAAATAAGTATTTTCCATCTTGTAGGCACATCTAGGATAAATATTTTGAGGGCAATCCTAGCTGCTTTGAAAACTCACTAAATTGTTTCAGCCGACTCTCTGGCGTTGCTAGATACTTGATACTGTCTTTCACGCAATCAACAATCATCTTTATCTCTCCAAGGTTGTGCTTAACTGGTAAATTTGTTATATGTGCACAACAATGCACATGAAACAATTTTCCTTCAACTGACAATGCTTAATTCAAGCTAAAATTATCCTTTAGAATTCTAATGGCAACATCATTAGCAGTCGCCTTGTCAACAATTATTGAATTTATTTTATTTCAATTCCTCAATCTTGAAAACATTTTCTCAATGCATCAGCTATAAGAAGACCAGTGTGTAGATGAGGCACATTACATAAGTTTAAAATACGCATCTGAAGATGCCAATTAGTATCTATATAATGACATGTGACTGTCATATATGAAAGCTTTTTACAAGACGTCCACATGTTAATGGTGATATGAATTTTGTTAACTAGTCTAAGTAAAGCCTTTAACTTTGTCTTCTTAGTATCATACATTCGAATACATTCATTCTTCGCAGTAGCGCGAGACATCCTTTCCCAATATGGAGTGTTTGCACTCACGAACTTACTAAAAATCACATACTTCATCATTGTATATGGATATTCATGATAAAATATCATATGAGAGGCAAACTCTCGGATCCTACTCCGATCATAGATGAAGTTATAAATAGTGAACTTACCATCTACCTCCTTGGACCCAACCGCTAAGATCTTTTATTTTTTCTTAAACTCCATGAATGGCAAACAAGTTTGTAAGTGTCTACGTAATGTGGTCATAGAATTAGATCGAGATGCCTTGAACACTTGTTTATACCGCTTACATTAAGGCTGCTTCTTTCCATCTCGTTCAAGTTCAACGAAATCATTCTAAACATCAGATGTCCTCTTCCTCTTCCTTCTATCTTGAACAACTGTTTGAACTTCCGATGGTTCCTTAGTAGATTGAGTATTAACAGCCGCAATAGACGTAGTGTCTCCATCGTCATCATCAGATATTAGTTCTAAATGACTAATACCGATAGATTTTCATTCTCATACTCTTCCATCCCCTTCGGAAAGATCACCTCCATACGATTGTTCTTGTCCATTTGCTAGGATCTACTAAACTTAAACAACAAACCAGTATATTTAGATCAATTCCCGGGACCTATCCTTGTTTTGATGGCTTAAAGTGCCTCCAGAAGTAAAGACACCAAAAAATATTAAAGATATAAACATTTGACTCCAACATTTCCTTGCCTTGGAGGCTCGAAGTGCCTTCGAAAGGCAATGCCTTGGTGGCTCAATGTGCCTCCAATAGACAAGACTGATACATTTGATTAGTTAGAGTCAAAAGGTTTTGACTCTAACATTTTCAGCATACTCTTGCAATGATGGCTCGAAATGCCTCAAAAAGCAAGGCATATCAATAACATAAATGCACAAACACGATAAGGCAACCCAAACAGAAACAAAAAGTATGTTGAAACTAGCCATATGGTAAATTATAAACTGTTGTCCAAACATCAAAAGTCATAACAGAAACAATATAAACACACAAACATGTTAAGACAGCCCAAACAGAAACAAAAGTATATTGAAAGTAGCCATATGGTAAATTATAAACTGATATCCAAACATCAAAAGTTAGAACAGAAACAACATAAACACACAACATGTTAAGGCATCCCAAACAGGAAAAAAAAACATGTTGAAAGTAGCCATATGATAAATTATAAATTATTGTCCAAACATCAAAAGTCAGAACAGAAACAATATAAATATACAAACATGTTAAGACAATCCAAATAAAAACAAAAAAAAAACATGTTGACAGTAATCGAGTGGTAAGAAATTAAACAGAGAACACAAACAAACAAGGAACAGAAATAACATAAACACACAAATATGTTAAGACAGCCTAAATAGAAACAAAAAACATACAGCCTATAGGAGTCAGAAAAATAGAAGGAGAAAAGAAATTAAATAGAGAACACATGTTAGAAATGTTTTATTTTAACAAGGCATATTCCAATTAAATGAGGCAGCCAAATGCTAGCACTAATAATTCAAGACAGATGGAGAAAAGAAAGCATATTTAAATAAAATGAGACAGCCAATTGGTAGCATGCATGTTCCAAAACAGATGTAGATTAGGGTTTGCTATTTAAGGGCCTAAGGCCAATAAGATGAGAATCAAATTAGAGAACACATGTAAACATATAAACACTGCAAAGAAATTTAAGAAAGCATGTCCCTTTAAATTATAACCCTAAACATCAAAACAATAAAACAGAATAAATTATTGTCAAAAGGATGATAGGATCAGATAACCCTAAACATCTTTTAATAAATTATTAAGCCAAAAATACAGAAGGATGATAGGATTAGTCATCATATTATTCAACCAAAACATGAATAGCAAATCATTAAATAGTTCAGGAAAAAATATAAATAGCAAGTAACCTGAGATAACTCACAAAGTTGAACATTACTTCAATTTCAAGCACAGATCTTAGATTCTCAATCTCAATCCTCAAATATGTTGACAGTGGACAAGCTCCTCAGACGATTTTTACGAAATAGGTAACAAAAATGAAATATAGAGCCACAAAAGAGGTAAATGCAAAATAATATAGCAAAATGAATCTAGGCAAGTTGTAATAGATAAACCCATAACGTTGTATGTAATGCATATGTAATAAGGGATGATTGTTTGCAAGTACTAAATAAAATATGAAATAAATCATAAACAGGTTATCAATCATAGTGAATAGTGATGGACTTTGTCACCTTGGATAGTTACATACAGCCTATAAGAGTTAGAAAAATAGAGAAGTTTCGAACAAAACCAAATGACATAAATCAAAGTTATACGGCTTCATTTCTCAACCAAATGAAATAAAACATAAAACTAACATTATAACATATGAATAAATTAGTAACTGAGTCAAAAGAAATTTATGAATGGACGAATCAATAAACCAGAGAATCCCAACCCATAGAATCAGAGAGACAGCTAGTTGGGACTCATTAAATTCTAGCATTTAATGACCCAAACTGTCGAGGCTTGTCTACCATTGTTGAGATGGAAATGACAATGAGCAGTGACGGTTCCCCTCAAAATTCGGCCGACACCGTTTGCAAGGGGCTAGGTTTCGACACGCACGAATCACTACAGATTCACACCAAACATGCATGAATCACAAGCTAATAGCTATGGAATCACACCAAACTGGTCCAAGTACGCATTAGATTGAGATGGAAAGTAAAACCCTAAAAAAATTGGGAGAGATGTGTTAAGGTTTGGACTCAGGAGAAAGATTGAGAAGCACGACGTGAGACGGTGAGAGAGAGACGGCTTTTGTATACGAGAGTTGAGATTAGGGTTTGAGAATAAAATGATATTTATGTAAGTTGGATCAACAATGCAAATTTAGGGCTTCATAAATTATAAATTAATAGGTGAGATTAATGGATGCAGATCTATCAGTTTAAACTATATTAATTTTTTTTTATAATTAAATGTTATTATATTTATTAATAAACTATACTAGTTTATTAATAGTAATAAACTTTTGGTTTATAATACTATATTAATCGTTTTTTAAATTAGTTATACAATATATTAATATTATACTATATACGAGTACTATTAATATAAAAATATAGAAATTTAATTATACATTTATAAAACTAGTATACTATTAATAACTTAATGTTATTAGTTATTACTTAATGTTTAATAAATTAGTAAAATTAGTAATATATTTAATTTATATACATTAGTAGGAAGTTGGGAACTGGTGAATAATATTAGTAATTTAGTAGTATATTAAATTTATTAATAAACTATACTATTTTATTAACTACTTAATAAATTAATATTAATAAACTATTAATTTATAATACTATATTAATCTATATGTTTGTTAATACACCAACTGCCAACATATGTTATATGTATATAATATAGATTGTAATACTAATATTTATAAGTTATATAATAAGTATTTGAGATTTTTAATATAAGTTATGACACTAACAAAATATACTTTTACTAGTATTAATACTAGTAAAAGTATATTTATTAGTGTCATAACTTATATTAAAAATCTCAAATACTTATTATATAATACTTATACTAATAAGTTATAAAATTATAAGTCATATACTAATACATAAACCTATTTTTTAAATATTTTTTTTTATTTTTAATAGTAATTTACTAGTAGTATATTACTATTTTCTATTCATTCTAAGTCCACAGTCCATTCTAAGTCCTATCAACTTAGAAGTCCTATCTACTTAGGAGTCCTATCTAAGTATGACCCTTTCTATTTTTAATTCTAAGTCCACCCTCCTAAGTCTTAAGTAGTATATATACTTAGAGTTAGAATGAATATAAAGGAGTAATGTAGAAATGACTAATAGTATAAATTGAAATACTACTAAGTTTAGTATTGTAGTAGTATACAATATAGTGGTATATTACTACTAATATGAGCTTATTTATTAATAGTAATAGATATTAACACTAAATATGTATGATGTATGTTACTGATTTAATAAGTTACTATAGTTTATATAATCTTACGAATAAAATAATACTAGAGTTTAATTATATATAAAGTAATAAGATTAATAATTAGTGATAAATTATTAATAGTCTATAGTATTATAAATTTTAATTATAATATTATAATTATATTATAAATATTAGTATATGACTATTTAAATTATAATATTATTAGTAGACCACTATCTTTATTTCATATATTAGTATATTAAAATATAATAATGTTATACTAATAAAGTACAGACCTATGGTATTCACCACTATATATTAGTAAATAGTAATAGTCTAATAGACTAATAGTATTAGACTATTAATGTTATAACTTACATTGTTATATGGTGCAATTTGTAAATTTATAATATTATATATTTATTGAAATTTGTTTTCATGTATTGATGTATTCATCAATTATCACAAAGTATAGAACTTCTATACTTCTATTATACTAGAAGTAGAAGATAATATTATAATTTATCAATTTGTATATAATATGTTATAAATTATGTCTATTTATATAATTATGTCTATATATGAACTTATAAATTTAGATTATATATTGTATTATATGTGTAAAAATATATATGAGTCGAGTTCACGCGTTTATATGAGTCGATCGAGCTTTATGCGAGTTTGTTCACGAACATTTAACGAGCCGAGTCGATCGAGATTTATATGGATTTGTTCACGAATATTTATCGAACCGGTCGAGTTTTGTACGAGTTGTATCATTTAATTTTCGAATTAAATTTTGTGTTCACGATCGGTCAATTTAATATTCGATTCAAACCGATCTCGAATTTTATCGAGTCAAATTTGAGCTGTCTATCGAGTAACCTATTTATTTTACAGCCCTATATATATATATATATATATTTACTCTCTGTGTGGCATATATCACATTGATTCTAACTCAAATGAATTATTTACTATTTTAACAATTGGAATGCTGTCTTGTGAATTTATGCGTTTTTATTATAAGGATAAATTATATTTTTGATTAATAGACTGTGATTAGGATCCAAAAGTAGGGGGATCATAATTTTTTGCAATTCGGAATATGGCTATGAAGTTTAAAAGTCGTACCCCAAAAGGTATCCGTTTATCATACGCTATCAATCAAGAAGAGAAATGATATTTGTAATCAAGAAATGAAATATCCTTTCGTCTGAAATGAAGAATGCCATGATTCTGTCAACAAATATGATCTCGTTTCAGATTATGCAGATTAGGGAATTATATGATCTTACAATTGATTCTACTATCCATACTGAACCCCAAATCTCATTTTTGTCACATCGATTAATGGTCCATTTTGGAGGCCTCTGCATTGAAGAATTAAAATAGACAAGCTGGGATGGAGTTCTGCCACTTACATCATAAGCGTTGCCATGTGACTTGTGAGTGTTATGTTGAAGATCCAATGCCAGAGTCTCGGCCACATGCAAATTCAGTTGCATTTATCCATTTGCCTGGAAAGGTTGCTTCCAAGATCTGCAATTTACATGTTTGACTTCTACTATTATAACTAGACAGAAAGTCAACGCCAGCAGATCAGTTGTGTCAAAGTCTTTTGTATAGTAGCATGTATCCTGGATCCTGTGAATCTCAGATTCTTAAAATAAGGACAGTAGTAAAGGGTTTGAACTCCAAGTTGGCTGTTTTCATAACACATTTCATCTCATCTCATCTCATTTCATCTCATCTCATCTCATTTCATCAGTGAGTTCAAAGACGGGGAAGAGATAGGCTACGTGGGATTTTCCAAACATTCTATTTTGTTGGTTTGGTTGTGCTTCTTCCTTGGTATGTTTGCTAACTCCAAGTGCAGCAGCAACATCAGGCCTATTCTAATCAACTTTGGTGATTCCAATTCGGATACTGGAGGTGTCCTGGCAGGCACTGGACTCCCAATTTGCCGTCCCCATGGCATTACATTTTTCCACAAAGGCACCGGCCAGCTAGGCGATGGACGGCTTGTGATTGATTTCATCTGTGAGTCCAACTTTTCTTTTCACCTTAATTTTCTGTGTACTACAGCAGAGCATATTAAACACCATGAGCCCAAACCTCTCAAATTAGGTGAAGTAATTCTGTTTTCAAATCTTTTAACAGTTCCAATTTGTTAACCTTTCTGTTGAAGAAGTCCTACACAAGCTAGGAAGTATTGTCTCCTGTAATTTCAACTTCAGTGGGTATAAACAAATGTTCTTGTCACATCACTGTTGCAAAGGATGTGAAGTTTATCTTATCACTTGCCTCCTCTTTTATGTTTTGGCTGTAGTATTTATTGTATGCTGCCATCACATCCTCAAAGTCTCCTTACAAAATTTGACCAGTAACTTGTTATATATTTGTGCTTATTATTAGAAGTCTTGATCACTTTACTTAAAAAATTTCACAGCAGTAATGTCAAACATAGAGAACAGAGAAGGAAGGAAAGCCAACAAACTAAGTTCAAGTTCCATGCTATTAAAAATCTTCTATACAATCTATATCTCAACTTAACATCAAAGGATAATACATTATACATATCTCGTCTATTACCCTGAAACCATAGGCGAACACTTGAACCTGAGTTATTTGAGTCCATATTTGGACTCATTGGCACCAAATTTCACAAGTGGAGTGAACTTCGCAGTAAGTGGAGCAACCTTGTTGCCACAGTTTGTGCCTTTTGCACTAGATGTTCAAGTTCGCCAATTCATTCGCTTCAGAAATCGTTCTCTTGAACTCCTATCACTGGGTACGCTCATTTCTTTTCCCTTTTATGCTTACTTATCATCAAAGAGACTCGAGAAGTATGTACCAAAATTTCTAGCTCTTTATTAATGCAGAAACTGTTGCGCAGGTTCCAGAAACTTAATTGATGAAGGTGGAATCCATAAGTGCACATAATGCACTTCATACGATCGATATTGGACAGAATGATCTCTTGCTAGCCCTGTATGCATCAAACTTAACATATGCACCAGTTATTGAAAAAGTCCCTTCATTTCTTGCAGAAATCAAACTAGCTATTCAAGTGAGTCTACATTTCCATGCGTCTCATTAAATTGAATTGGTATTATGATAGTAATATTCAAGTGGGACATCATTAAATTTACTTTTCAAACTGTAGAATATATATCAATATAGTGGCAGAAAATTTTGGATACACGACACTGGACCATTAGGCTGTGCCCCAAACGAACTTGCATTACATCCACATAATAACACAGATCTTGATCGAATTGGATGCCTTCGCATCCATAATGATGTTGCAAAGGCTTTTAATGAAGGAGTTAACAATGTCTGCGAAGAATTGAGATCAGTATTCAAGGATGCAACTATTGTTTATGTGGACATATACACGATCAAGTACAAACTCTTTGCCAAGTACAAAAAATATGGTAAGTATAATAGTTTTTTGTGATGTTAAGTGGAATAGAAAAGTTGTTCTTTAGGATATTCTATCTTTATAATGGCCTTTTCTGGTGCATATGTTTATTCATATGGTTTTGAAGATCCATTCGTGGCTTGTTGTGGTTATGGGGGGCCTCCAAACAATTACAATGTAAAAGCAACATGCGGCCAGCCTGGTTACAGCATCTGCAGAAATGTATCAAGATCCATAGTCTGGGATGGAGTTCATTATACTAAAGCTGCCAATCGTGTGACTGCAACAAGTATTTTATCTACGCGTTATGCTACACCTCGAGTAAAGCTTGACCAATTTTGGCCAAACAACTAAGTGGCCTAGCTGCTGCTGCTGCTGCTCCAAGAGTTCTTTTTTATGTGGCTACATTTCTAATGCTGCCTCCATAAATGGATCCAAATGCTTGTTTAAATCCATGATCAGATCAGAAATACTTGGGGTTTTTTTTTTGTTTTTGTGTGGAAATGCTTCTTTGCTCTCTTACTAGCTATATAGACATTGGTGGGACATAAAGGGAAAAAACAAGGGAAAATGGTATCTGAATTGCTTTAGGATCATATATAATGCCAATCTACCATCAATCTCTGATATTGCTTCAATAATTACTCGGCATGGGAAACTACATTTATTGAGGATTGGTTGGATCTTCCAATAGGAAAAGAAAAAGATTACACCCATCATCAATGGACCTACCGACCTACCACTTGGTCAATGGCTGAGATTGAATATGTAACAATCTACTTTTCTTGACAGATGGTTTAGTCTTTGCCTCACAATTCCTGGAGAATAAGTAAGAATAAAGTTTTCTGCCAGACAAAATGATTTGAATGCAACCCCAATAAGTGCAAAGAAAAAAAAAAGGAAAAAAATTTGCTTCAAAGGTTGAGCTTCTGGTAGCATGTGATTAAACTTTCCTCATTCCACTAATCTGTCAATTTCCTTGTTGAAAACCCTCCATGATCAAAAGCTTCGAATGCTTGGAAAGAAGTTAAGAACTAAAGCAAAATGGCATATATATATATATATATATATCCAATATTCTTTTGGTTGGAGGTCCCTTGTCATGAATATCAAATTCCCAAGCCAATAATTCAATAAGGAAAGAGAGACATCTCTGATTGAATATCAAGTAATTGGTGTGCACAGCCACAAATATAAAAAAAAAAAAAAAAAAGAGTTAACTTTTGTTTTGTTTTCATTGAAATCCCCCAAATTTGTATGATTGCGTCTACAGTGTTAGGCTGAGCATCTCTCTCCACTCGCGTTAGCAAGGAAACTTTATTCAAACCCAAAAGACATTTGAAGTGACAAAGCCATCCTAGTACAGCCATTATAGCAATAATAGGAACCCTAGATGACATAGAAAGTGCACATTTTATTAAACCATATAGTAATTAGAGACCTTGCACGTTTCCTAGATTTATAGGGTGATCATCAATCAATACACTCCATAATTTAGATGTTTTGATCATTTCACTTGTCAACTTTTTATTTTTAAGAGCACCAAGACAAAAAAATAAATAAATAAAAAAAAGAAAGAAAAACTCTGTTTTATAAATGATACTCCCCATTCTACCTGAAAATGGAAATATTCCAATACAAAGTGTAGTTGTAAAAATTTATTTAGAAATGATAAAGAGTAATAATTCAAATTACCACACTGGTCACTGATCATATTCTACTTTTATCTCACTATATAATTAACATCAGTACCATTAGATTATTCTTTATATTTTAAAAATATATATATATATATATATATATATATATTCAAAATTTGATTGTCTATCTCACCTCATCATAACGAATATAAAAGTATGATGGAATTGTAGTTTGTAAAATTTTTCTATTTTAAAGTAACGTCATGCTAATAAGCTTTATAGTCTTATTGCAGGATGATCGAAATGTGTTGCAAAAGGCTTGATCTTGCTTTCTAAATTATAATCTTTATATTTAAAACCATTAATTAACATATTATCACTTAATAATAGTTTATATTGAATTTAAAGAATTGTAACAGCAGTTTTTTTTTTTTTCCTTTAAAAGGCGTGGGATTGGGATAACTAAATGGAATAGTTGTTGGCCTTTAGTTTTATAATATAAATAGATGAACTTTTGCAAAGCTCTTTTTTTTTTCTCTCCAGGCAAGTTTAGCATTCTATTAGATAAACTAAAAATTACATAAAACAAATTTTAGTAGAGTGAGAGTCCTTTACATTTTTTCCAAAATCCAACACACAATGTAACAAAAGATCAGAAAAATAAAATGAGTGACTAGAGCCAAAAGATTGACTCCCACCTATTTTTCAAAGGGAAGATTGCTTGGTGATAAATTTTAGATAGTCCGATGAACAAACTATAAGGTTGCAGGTGGAAGCTGCAGAGAATGGGTGTGTGCTGTACTATATTGGTCTAGGCTGACTAGAAGGAACTGTAATGTCCATTTTCACTCGATCCTTAGTTAGAAAAAATAAGAACATAGGAAAGCATCCGGGAACTAAGACGAATTATCGGTGAGTGTCACCACTGGCGGTAACCGCGTATGCAAGACATGCGTAACACCTGGAGAGGAGTGGGTGGTCGGAACAAGGAGATCCAACATCGTTGATCCTAATAGTGCCCCATGTGGTAGCAGGAAATCTTTCTCAGACGCAACGACTCGTGAAACTCGCTCACGGCTTAAGCCGCGCATGAGGCGAACACATTGCTCGAATGGACAAATTTCTTCTATTGACTTAAAGATTAGCGCCTAGAGAGGCCAATGGTGAGCACGTGTCAGCCCTTGCTCGCCGAAAAACAACAGATCAATTAGTTTCGAAGCTACTAGGAAAAAATTAACAAAAAATTAGGAAAAAGACAGGCTTAAGCGGCATCCAAAACTGGCGAGAGAGGGAGGTGGGTGGAGCCAAAAGTCCAACCCCCTCCCCCCGGTGAGCTGAAAAAAAAAACAATAAAAAAAAAAAAAAACCCTGACATAACGATTATACCTAGAGAAAAAAATAGAGGGAGAGAGAAAAGATCTCAATCCAATTAGTGGAATGTGGAGCATCTATTGCTTTTGCCAAAGCTTATTCTAAGTTTAGTGTCAAACACTTTTTTGAAGCTAATGATAACAAATGTGAATAATATTATACTATATATACAATACATTCGGGTGTTTAAAGTTTATTTCAGTGTTTAATCATTGTAGTATAATAGAATTAATTAAATTCTTTTCTAAACCATGTTACTTCAAATTCCCCCTCCCAAAAAAAAAAAAAAAAAAACAAAGCAAAAAGTGACATTTTATAAACCATAGGATATAGGAAATAAAATTGACTAACAACTAGCAATTTAGCAAAATAAAATCAAAACAAAAATGAGAAATCAATTAAAAAAAAGATGACCTGTAGTATATTGCTTTCATATAGAAGTGTTTAACGAATATGCCTTCTAGTTCTAGATCAAAGAGTTGTTGGTAGATACCTTAAAACATTTATGGAGAAAGGCTTCATTCAAGCTTATGATATAAAAATTTGTGAGTGTGAAAGTATGTTGAAAATAGAAATGATAGTGTGCACTACAGGTGCTTGATGAAAAGAATGTGAGAAAATTCCTCTTTCTATCCTTGTATATTATTACTCTATTTCATTGTTCATTACATTGTGATGACTATTTATACAAACTTGTATAAGAATATGTTGATGAATCTTTTGGCTCACATTCACTCAAAGAATACTTTAGAACTTGAAAAGTGTAGCTCACTCATTGGTCTACAAGTGTGGCTGGTTGTGGTTGTCCTTGTGTGCATGCCTTGTGTCTTGTGCACATAGCTTGTGTGAGGAGTCTTTTGCTGCAGCAGTGTGTTGTGGCATGGCCGTATTCTCCTCTTGATTGCTGATTGTCTTAATAGCTCCCCTCGAATCAAGCGGCACTAAAGAAATGGGGAGGCTTTCTTAAAGTAATTCAAAGCGAGCAGCGAAAATGACTTTGTAAATATGTCAGCCAGCTGGTCCTTGCTGGGAACAAATGATACACAAAGTATTTTCGCAGCAACTAGCTCATGCATAAAGTGGTAGTCTAGTTCAACGTGTTTTGTACGTGAGTGTAAAACTGTATTGACAGACATGTATGTTGCTCCTAAATTATCACCACAGTGTAGGAGGATTAGGCAAGAAAATACCAAGTTCACCCTAGAGAGATTGTAACCAAAGAAGTTCACAAGTAGTGTTGGCAACTTCTTTATATTCTGTGTCAGTAGAGAATCGAGCACTGGTAGGTTGCTTTTTAGATTCTCATGATACAAGGTGTGAACCAAGTACACACAGAATCTACCAGTAAACTTGCGATAATCGAGGCATCCGGACTAGTCAGCATCTGAGAAGGCAGAGAATGTAAATGAGGAGAAAGTGGCAAAATTGTAAGCCAACATGGGAAATCAAACCCAAATAACGAAAAATACGTTTGACTGTTTGCCAATGAGGAATCCTAGGACAATGCATGAATTGGCAGATTTTATTAATGGCAAAAGAGATATCTAGGCGGGTGAAAGAGAGATTCTAAAGACTCCCTACAACACTACAGTATAATTGAGGGTCATTAAAGGAAGACCAGACTATATCTGCCTTAATGGCCCATAGGGGTGGAGACAGACTTGGAATTGTGCATGTTGGTTGTTTTCAGTAGGTCGGTGATGTACTTAGTTGAAAAACTCTTTAGCCACAAATAAATTCCACAAACAAATTCCACACAATGAAGTGTAAAGTTTTTATTGGTTACTTTCTTCTCCTCCATTTCTCTCTCTCTCTTCCCCCCTCCCCCACGATAGTTGCTTTTTTTTTTCCTTCCCCTGCTCCCTTTCTTTTCCAACCGTCGTCGTCGCCATCTCTTACCTGTGAGAATCACACCGCCTGTTGGTCTCCCTTCCTCCTCTTGCTGCTCTCTCTCTCTCTCTCTCCTCACCTTTCAATCACACAATGAGATTAAGTTCCTTATTGACATGATTATAAATTTTTATTACCTGGGTTGATTTAGGAAAATTAAATAAAAATTCTTACATTGATAGGAATGTTGAACGTTCTTCTTGGGCTTTCTCTATTTAGCTCAACACATGTTGATTTTATTTAGCTCACTTAAAATTTTCTCCTTTAATGAATATAACTTCTGATTGCTTTTGTTAGATCCGGTAGTTCTAAAATTCGAGCATAGAAATAGTAAAGGCTGCAACTATGCTTGGATTGTTAAAAAATAACAAACAACAATTTGGACATTGGATTGTAAAGAGCTAGACTCTATTATGGTTGCTTTAATATAAGTTTAAAAAAAAATTGGGCGTTGGATTGTATTTGGACATCGAAGAAATTTGGAAGCGAAAAAGTTGATAGGTATAGAGAGAGATCAAAGAGAGAGGTATCTGGAGGTCGAACAAATTTGGATAATAGCTTGCAGACATCGGCCAAGAGTTCAAAAGTGAAAACTGGAAAATGGATGTCGTACAGGGAAGGTGACTACTCACCTTCTTAAAAAAATGACGTGACACTTATGCCATGTCAGTTTGTGGAGTCTCTTTGTGAAATATCTTTGTATCTTTAGCAGTTCTCGTACTTAGTTTGGGACAGATACAACTTTCTGAACACTTCAATCCGTAGGAAATAATGTAGAGGCCTTAGGTCTTTAACATGGAAAGATGCAAGCAAAGATGAAATAAAGTCAGAAATTAAATTTGTGTTACAACCAGTAACAATAATATCGTCCACGTACACCAGCATAGATATAGAATTAGCATGATTTCAAAAATAAAATAATGAAGAATCAGTCTTAGATGCCGAGAAACCAAGAAACAACAATTTATTGCTTAATTTCGAGAACCAAGTCTTAGAGGCTTGTTTGAGACTATAGAGAGACTTACGTAGCTTGTAAATGTGAGTGGGATAATCCGGGTTCGCAAAAACAGACTACTGCCGCATGTAAACCACTTCCTCAAGGTCGCCGTGGAGAAATGCATTTTGAACATCTAATTGATATAGAGGCCACGCAAAGTTCACAGCAATGGAGAGTAAGAGGTGAATGGTCACCGGTTTGGCAACTGGACTGAAGATTTTCAAGAAATCAATATCAACTTGTTGATGAAGCCCTTAAATCACTAAGTGTGCTTTGCGGCACTCAAGGGTGCTGTCAGCAAGCCTTTTCGCCTTAAGAACCCGATTTGAACCAAGGACATCAAGGCTGACTGAGTGGGAGACAAGATCCTAGGTTCGGTTATGGAGTAAGGCCTTAAATTCGAAGGCCATAGCCGCCCTCCACTCCAGAAATTTGGAGGCTTCCATGAATGAGGAGGGCTCCTCTAGAACATGGGAAGATATGGAAGTGAGATTGAGTGAAGGTTTAGGGATCGGGTAGGGTATGGTGCCATCAAAGCATCAGAGAGGGCATTGGATATGGTTGCAAGACCATGTAATCATGGGATCTATGGAGGAGGAGGGTGGCTAAGAGAGGGTGCTCTCTGGTCGCGGCACGAAATGGAGGGAAGGAGAATAAGAAGCTAGGATTAAAGGTGCCAAATGTTGGGTTAGGAGAGAAATGTTGAGAAGGATGGGGTTGAGGGAGAGATGTTGAGTGAGGTTGGGTGTAGGATGGGGAAGTAATTATACTCAAAATGGGCACGGGTTGGGGAACTGAGTGGGCGGATGAGTTGTAAGTAAGCAGGCCAAGTGTTGAGGGAAACAGGCCTGGAAGTCAAGGGGCAAAGCATGTAGGACCGAGAGATGGATTTACAACACTAGAGGAGTTCGGTCATTTGGGCTAGGTTTTATGAGGAAAAGAAAAATGTATAATCATGGAATTGGACATCCCAAGATGTGTACGTTCGACTGGTGGATAGGTGAAAGCACAATTAGTTCTTATGATCTGAGCTATAGCCCATAAAGACAGGGATTTGAATAAAAGTCAAGTTTATGTTGGTTAAATGACCTCAAGTTGGGCCAATATAAACACCCAAAAATCCTTGAAAAATCGTAGCCAGGTTTTTTTCAAAAAAAGAAGTTGGTGAGATGATTTGTGAATTAAGATTGAGAGTGGGCATTTGATTAATGAGAAAAATCGCCATGAGAAAAACTTCAACGCAAAATTTTTGAGGTATGAAGGCATGGGCCAAGAGAGATAGCCCGGTCTCAATGATGTGGTGATGTCGCCTTTCAACCATGCCATTTTGGGCATGTGAATAGGGACATGTGAGATGGTGGTCTATGCCATAATTTTAAAAAACTTTGTGTAAGGACCGAAATTCCCCACCTTCGTCGGTTTGAATTGAGGAGATGCTTAAAGAAAAGAAGTTTATCACATATTTATAAAAGGCTAAAAAAATACAAGAAGTATTTGACTTTACTTGAAGAGGAAAAAGTCAAATATAATTAGAATAGTCATCAACTATAGATAAATAAAAGTGACATCCACTAGAGGAGGGCACAGGCACCTGTCCCCATACATCTAAAAATAAAAGACTAAAAGGTTTAAGAGACCTAAAGAGGGTGAGTGGATGAGAGAGAGAGTGAGATTTGGCTTGGGGGCAAGTGGTGCAAGGTTGGAGCTAGGTATGAGGCGTAACGAGAAGATTAAAAGTCTTAATGGTCTGGTTAGTGGTTTGGGGGCAAGAGTGGCCATGGCAGGAGTGCCAGATTTGTGTGGAGGTACATTCACCAAGCATAGCTTGAGGAGGACAAGTGGAGAAGGCCGAAACTTGCTGGGCCAAAACACCAACTAGAAGTTCATAGAGTCCATTTCTAACGTGACCCCGAAGAAGTGGCTCCTGGGTATATTCCTCACAAGAAAATAATCGGAATGAAACTCTAAGAAAACCAAGTTATTAAGACAAATTGACGAACTAAAAGTAAATTGCGAGTAGTAGAAGGAACATGTAAAAGTTTATGAAGTAAGAAATTGCTAGAGGAGGATTGAAACTGAGCAGGTCCAATATTCTGAATGGAAAGTATTGAGCCATCTCTAATGCTAACTTGGTCAGAATCCTGATATGATGCTGCATCCAAGTTTAGATTAGCAAAATCTGCAATAAAATGATTCGTTGCCACTGTATTTGGAAACCAAGTATTGTTGTTCACAGCAAGAGAGGCAACAATGATGTAGTTGGCAGCAAATGAGTTGGGAAAAGGGGCTTGATAGCCATGAGTGAAACGATAATAGCATGTAAAAGTCGTGTGACTAGGTTTTTGACAATCCTGGCATACGAGTCGACTAAGAGATCGATTTTGAGAGGGGTTAAAACCTCCATGAGGGTTGCCATAACCACGGCAACCTCGTGTGAAGTTCCCATTCCCCCTGCCTCGATTAGAGGGGGGTTGAGGCTACCGAGAAACATTATTTACAGTAGTATCAGTGCCTGAGAGAAAGGAGGAGGTTTGATGGGTAATCTTGAATTCGTGATTCAAGAGAAAATCAAAAATTTGGTGGGTTGAGCGTAAGTGATGGAGACCCATGAGATATTTTGAAAGACTCGGGATTCGCCATGGAAAAGTAGGGGAGACAGAGAAAGTGCAGACTAAGAACGTGAAATGAGGGAGAAGTTTGACAAAAAAAAGGAAGGAAAGTGTAAAACCAAGGAGGAGAGTAAGAAATATATGGACGTTGGTCCTAAAGAGGTTGTGATACCATGTGAAAGTATGCTAAAAATAGAAATAGAGAGTGATAGTGTTTGAGGCTGCCTCAATTAAATGGGGGTTAAGGCTGTCGAGAGACAGTGTTTACAGTAATATTAGGGCCCGAAAGAATGAAGGAGATTTGATAGGTAATCCTAGATTCGTGATTCAGGAGAAAATCAAAAACTTAGTAGGTTAAGAGAAGGTGATGGAGACCCATAAGATATTTCAGAAGATTCAAGATTCGCCATGGATAGATAGGGGAGATCGAGAAAGTGAAATGAGAAAGAAGTTTCAAAAAAAAAAGGAATGAAAGTGTAAAACTGAGGAGAAGAGTGAGAAAGAGATGGACGTTGGTCCTAAAGAGGCTATGATACCATGTGAAAATATACTGAAAATAGAAATAACAGTATACACTACAGGTGCTTGACGAAAAGAATGTGAGAAAATTTCACTTTCTATCTTTGTTTATTATTTCTCTATTTCACTGTTCATTACATTCTGATGACTATTTATACAGACTTGTTCAAGAATATGTTAATGAATCTTATGGCTCACATTCAGTCTAGGGGTGTCAAAACATGTTAACGGGTCGTATTCGTGTCGTGTCAAGGCATGTACATAATGTTTAAAGAGTCAACACGAACATGACTCTATAAGAATTTTGTGTCAAAAACTTCAACCCTAATACAACTCGTTAAAATAACGAGTTGACACGATACGACCCGTTAAAACTCGTTAAAACTTTTGACACTACACGACACGACATGATACAACACGATCTGACCCGTTTCAACCTACAAATCCGTTAGTGACCCGTTTGAGTTTAACCTAATTGATTTTATATAAATATTAAAACATAAATAATAGTTATAAAATATAAAAAATTAATTACAAATTACAATCTTAAAATTACAATTCAATAAGTAGTACACTATAAAATATGATAAATACACAAATATGATCTATACATTGTAAAATATTAAAATTATACCCAAACATATTAAATAACAATGAGTTAACTCGTTAATGACTTTTTAATAAATACTTAAATGGGATAGCAAAATGTCTAAGAGTATAAAACTAATTTTAAATTAGAATTTTTTTAAGTTTAGCTCAAGGGTATAAAAGTAAATTCAAATTTCTTAACGTATCTTAACGGGTTGACACGAATTGACCCGAAACCTGTTAGGGTTAAATACTAACCCCTTTTTATCGTGTCGTGTTTTCGTTTCGTATTAACGTATCGTGTCATATATTATCACCCCTAACATTCACTAAATGAATATAAAAGAGTACTCTAGAGCTTGACAAGTGCAGCTCTCTCATTGGTAGGTGTAGAGGTCCTTGCGTCTGGTTGTGGTTGTCCTTGTGCACATGACTTGTGTGAGGAGTTCTTTGCTGTAGTAGTGTGTTGTGGTTAGGCTGTAATATCCTCTTGAATGTTGATTGACTTAATAATGAAAAATGTTTTAGTTACAAATAAATAAATTTATAAATTAATATAATTTTATATAATAAGTTATATTTAATTTATAATAAAAATAATTTTATAATTTAATATATTATATAAAATTACAATCATTTATTAAATTATTTCTTTATAAATGTCATTATTGCTGCACTTATCAAAACTTAATGGGATCGTTTTCTTTATAATTTTCTTCATATAAAAATTCATTTTCTTCGTCGATATTCTTAACCATATTGATTGCTGGAAATTATTGTGATTTCAAAAGTAGGAGAAAGAAAACTTGAAAAGAAATTGATTAAAAAGCCTCACATTTGAAAACAAGTACTAAAGAAATAACCAAAAAATTAAATAGGTTCCCTTATGAATTAAAATATTAGGGCATTAATAATCTGGTCCACAGACGATGTACGAGTGATCGGAAGCCACAACGGTGGGTCGTATGGGTACGCCAATCTGATGAGACTTCATGTATTAGATAAAGTATAATAATGGCATTTTTATATTGTGCATTGTGCAATAATGGCTTCCATGCATTAACATCTTGATAACGTCTATATATATATATTCGGGGCGTGCTACAATGTTGTCAGTGATCAATACAGTTCCAGAGCTTATTTTTAAAATTTTGTTATTATTATTTATTATTATTTTAAAATATTTTAAAAATATATATATTAATAAATTAATAATCACTTTTTAATTATTAAAAAAATAAAAATACATGAAATATCAAAAATAAAAATCAAATAGAGTAGAAATAATAATTTTATTCTGTATATTTATATTTATTTGAGATGTAATATCCCCAATATTGTATTCCATTAAAAAATAAAAAGATAATATATTTATCTTTAATATAAAGCAACCAAAAATATATGAATATTAGGGGTTCAAAACTTCAACGTTCGTACGTTAATAGAAAAAGTAAAAAATAAAAATCAACAACCTACTCAACGTTGTGTCACATCGAAGAAAAGTTAAAATCATAAGCTATCCTCCACCGTCGGGCTCTGAATATTTTACAGATTGAGAGTAGGTTGGTGTAGCCACTTGAGAATTAGAAAATAATAAAGCTGGCATTGCATGATAAATGTCGGTTGGTCCCACATGATTAGAGTTTACTTTCGATAAAATTTTGAAAAGTGGCATAATTTGATGGAATATAATATATTATAAAATTATTTTTATTTAAATTTATGAATTATATAAAAATACGTTATTTTGTGAGTTTATTTGTTTATAACCCTACTTCCACAGAAGACGCTACAAATCAAGGAGATAACACATGATCTTTCTAAGTTCTAAGGGACAAAGTTTAATGGTTTAGTTGGATATACATCTAATAAAATATTTTAATCTCAAAATAATTATATAATAATAATTTTATAAAGTGGCATAATTTGATGTAATACAATATATTATAATGATATTTTTATTTAAATTTAATGAATTATATAAAAATACTTGATTCCACGAAAGGCGCTACAAATCAAAGAGACAACACATCCTTCTAAATTCTAAGGCTCAAGAAGTGTTATATTATGAAGTTAAAAGAGGATAGTCAATAGAGCATTTGGATGTTTAGGGGTGATAATGGAGTTTGGAAGGCAGCAGCTAAAATGAGTTGTTCAAAGCACATGGACAACAAGTCAATCAATTAAAAAATTCACATAACTCTCTGGTCTCCGCCAAGATTTGAGCGAGACTAGGCCCCAAAGGAGTAGCCGGATTGGTTGGATGACGAAATGCTAGTATTTTTTTTATTGCATGAAGTCGACATGCAGCTGCAAATCAATTGAAAAATGAACCATTTAAAGAAAAATAATGTTACATATACATGGTTCCGTACATTTTTTTTTGTAAAATTGGTGATGTGATATTATTATTACATCAATCAAAATATTTAAAAAATTAGATTGAAAAAAAATAAAAACATGATAAAAGAAAAATAAAAATAAAAATAAAAAATATGAATACTTAAATTAGATGATATGTAAAAATACTATTTTTTACGTAATGTGTATACAAAAAATATACAAATCGTATATATATAATATTTTTATTTAAAAAATGATTGGAATTGTTGTAGGCCAATCAGAACGTCAGAGACTCGGAAGTGATTGCCAAAATCACTTAAAAAAAACTAAAGTCAAAAATTATATTGAAAAAAATATAAAAATATGATGAGAGAAAAATAAAAATAAAATATATGAATAATTAAATTAAATAATACATAAAAATATTATTTTTATGTGACGTGTATGCAAAAAATATATAAATCGTATATAAATAATATTTTTATTTAAAAAATGATCGGAATTGTCGAAGGCCAATCAAAACGTCGGAAACTCAGAAGTGATTGCCAAAATCGCTTAAAAAAACACAAAAATCAAGTGGTAAAAAAAGATTTTTGATAGTCAAAGTCACCCAGCAGTAAAAAGCTGATTTCCAAAATTACCTACAAACAAAAAACCAAACCAAACCAAATTTCAAAAATCACCAACGTACATCAAGAAATTATATGCATAAATCAAGCTAGTGGTTAATATTGAAGAATATGCAAGGGACCAATGATGAGGAACAAGAAGAACACGTGCATGATGTCCTTGTAGGAGCAAAACACTTGGACTGAAATCTGAATCATAACCAAGATCAAGGGACGATGGAGAAGATGAAGCGTTCGAAACCAGCCAAGAAGAATATGGACGGTGGATAAGACAAAGAAGATGAAGAGCATCGCATCTGTGAATATATATCCGATTAACAACGTTTTTTATTATTATTTTTTTTTCTATTAACAATGGCTTCATTTAAAGTTTTCCTAAAAAAATTACAAACGCAAAATGGAGCTTGAGGGACTCGAATGCAAGTTTCTAAGAATCAAAATTGTGGCTTAACTATTAGGTCACTTGGCTATTTAATATTTATATTACAATATATAATATATAGGGTAGAAATAGTTGGAATTCAGAGCTAACAAGGCCTTCAGACTCCGACTATAATTCCGACTTTGATTTGCAAAACTTCTGACTTCGTCAGAGTTTGAGAGTTGTCGGAGCTCGGGCGAAGCCCGCCCTAGGATGCATGGAACTATTTGGTCAACTTGTATTGTTGTCATCTACCGAAGCTGGTTTTCGATCT
The DNA here is from genome assembly GCA_036898215.1 of Platycarya strobilacea. Lineage (NCBI taxonomy): Eukaryota > Viridiplantae > Streptophyta > Magnoliopsida > Fagales > Juglandaceae > Platycarya > Platycarya strobilacea. The sequence goes on along the minus strand of CM072555.1, from coordinate 17,737,294 downwards.
AAAAAGAGAGGAAAACAAGATCTCAAAAGGAGTGCAAAAGATGCTTTTCTTCCTTTTTAGCGTTTTAGGCTCAATGTCTCGTTTAAATTAGAATACGAAATCAAAATGAATTTAATTTATTTTTTAATATTATTATTATTTTAAAATTTAAAATTTAAAATATATATTAAAATTTAAGAAATATATTTTAAAATTTAAAAAAGATATATAAAAATTTTTATTTTATATAAAAAATTATAAAAATATAATAATAAAATATAAATAAATTGAGATGATATCAAACTCATTTATAAATACAAATGAAACCTCAGTGAGAGGTGCATGAATACTCAATGATATTATGCAGGTAGAGGAAGACACCCATTTGAGCAGTGTACTTCGCCGTCCAATTTGCTCTGCAATTAATAGCATCCAAAAAGTTAAAAAAAAATAAAAAAACAAAATAAAAAAAAACATTAAGAGAATTGTTACAAATAAAAACAAATTATAAAAACAAATTATAAATTAATGTGATTTTATATTATTTATAAAATTTATTTTAGAATTAAACTAATTTAATAAATTATATTAATTTATAAATTTATTTTGGTGTATTTATCGGCCGTTAAAATATTTTCCAACATTCTGACAGGAAGTCACAGTATCAAGTGGGTCCAGCGCATTATGCGATGCAGAATTGGCAAAGGCTTTAGATTTTGATCTGTATTTCCTGGTGGTGACAGTGAGATTCACTAAATTCCCTTGTGACCCGCATTGCGGTCTGCACCAAAAAAAATTGCTTCTCGTTTCATTCAACACCTTTTGAAGCTTATATATTTGGACCTTCTCTCTCTCTCTCTCTCTGTGCTTAAACATTGATACGAGGAAGCACCTCAGAAGGTCGGGGTTGCTCTAGTTGGTGATCCACCTCTCAAGTGCGTTGAGTCATGCACCTTAGCTTGTCTTTTAAATTTTCTTGAACGTGTTTTCCTAAGCTCACATGCTGTTTTGTTCTTCTGGGTGATTTTGACTTTTTTTTTTTCTATTTTGTTTCTTTCTCAATCAAAAGCCACCCTCATTATTTGCAGCAAAACTGGCCATTGTTGACCCTCTTCAGCGTTTTTAGTACTTGAGCTAGTATTTGCCCCAGGGTGATATTAGTCGTTGGGGCTATTCTTTCTCTTAAGAAGCCATTGAAGAAGGAAGAACACACTTTGAATTCTAAAGAGACAGGACCATGGAAGAGACATTTGTACCATTTCGAGGAATCAAGAATGACCTTAAAGGAAGATTAATGTGTTACAAACAAGATTGGACCAGTGGCATTAGAGCAGGCTTCAGGTAAAACTCACATACGCTATCATATATATTATTAACTTCCTTGTGTATGTTGTTCAATTGCAATGCTAATATCTTTGTGTTGTAGTCTTCTTTTTGTTGGAAAACTCTTGACGAAATTTTATGGTTTTCAGGATTCTGGCTCCCACCACCTATATATTTTTTGCTTCTGCAATACCGGTCATTTCATTTGGAGAACAATTGGAGCGAGATACTGGTACTGAACATAAACTTCAAGAAAAGCCATTTTAGATCGACAGAAGAATATTCTTTCAACTTTAAAGATACAGAACAATTCTCCAAAGTCATGATGCTTCTCTTTTGAACTTCTAGCCATTCAAGCTTAGCACTTTGATCTTGATTATAAATTTATAGGAAATACTTGGAAGGGTTGAATAAAATAGAACATGATATGATTGTATTAAGGCCAAACAAAAATCTGTTTGAAGTTATATTCATGATGCTCTTCACTTCTACTTGCAGAAGGAGTTCTGACAGCCGTTCAAACCTTAGCATCCACTGCCCTTTGCGGGATTATACACTCGATCATTGGAGGTCAACCTTTGTTGATTTTAGGTGTTGCGGAACCCACTGTGATTATGTACACATTCTTGTTTAATTTTGCTAAAGAGAGACCAAACTTGGGCCGGAATCTGTTTCTAGCATGGTCTGGATGGTGAGCAATTTATAATTTTCACTATATTTTTTGGAAGTAATTATACCGTTCATATCTTTGACATGGATTCTGAGATATTGCTATGAATGATCTGTTTTAGATTGTCTTCCTCTAATTGACAGAAGTTGCCTGGTGTTTTGATGTTGTAGGATATGTGTCTGGACAGCATTATTACTGTTCTTACTGGCCGTCTTAGGAGCTTGTTCCATTATCAATAGGTTTACCCGTGTGGCAGGAGAATTATTTGGTCTGCTAATAGCAATGCTCTTCATGCAGCAAGCTATTAAAGTAAGAATTCTGTAACTTGAATTTTGTTTTTCTACACCTTGTTCAATGGTGTTAGTGTTATAGATCGTTTCTCTGCAGTGTAATAAACTATTTTAATTTGTTTGCATTAAAGCCCCATATTCTTGACTTGAAAAGAATGGATTCATTTATTTTGTGAACTCTTTTTTTTTTTTTTTGGATATTTTTAGGGACTTGTAGAAGAGTTTCGAATCCCAAAGAGAGAAGATACAAATTCAACTGAGTTCATACCTTCATGGAGATTTGCTAATGGCATGTTTGCTTTGGTTCTATCATTCGGCCTTCTGTTAACTGCATTAAGAAGCCGGAAGGCAAGGTCATGGCGATATGGTTCTGGTAAGCATATGTCTTTGAACTGAAACTAAATAAAGGCTTCTGTGCGCGCATTTCTTTAACATTAAACTCAAGACCTTCTGCAAACTAGTACAGCATATTCTTCCACCTGAAAGATTTATGACTTGATTTAACAGGTTGGCTTCGAAGCCTAATAGCAGATTATGGTGTGCCGCTTATGGTGCTAGTTTGGACAGCTGTTTCTTACATACCAACCAGCAGTGTTCCAAAAGGGATCCCACGGCGCCTCTTCAGCCCAAATCCTTGGTCACCTGGTGCATATGATAATTGGACCATCATTAAGGCATGTTTTCCAAGTAATCCCACATATTGGCGTCACTTTATGTAATCTATCAGATCTGCTTTACAATAAAACTAATTTTACAACCCACGTCAAGCCACAATCTTGTATCCTGTCTTGATGTCTAATATTGAATTGACAGTTTACATTTGAAACTGATAGGATATGCTGGATGTTCCTGTTCTGTACATAATTGGAGCTTTCATTCCTGCAACAATGATTGCTGTGCTTTACTATTTTGACCATAGTGTAGCATCTCAACTTGCTCAGCAGCAGGAGTTCAACCTGAGAAAGCCGTCTTCTTACCATTATGACTTGCTTCTGTTGGGATTTCTGGTATGCAGTGTGAATGTCCTCTTGCTCCCTTTCTCTTTTCTACCTCATCCCCATTCTTACATATTTGATATTCTTGATGGCAGACCTTGTTGTGTGGTCTTATTGGAATCCCTCCAGCAAATGGAGTTATCCCACAATCTCCAATGCATACAAAGAGTTTGGCTACTCTCAAACACCAGGTAGTCTACCCTTTGAGTACAGGGTGTTTAGTATATTTAGCAGTAGATATGGCCCTTTTTTTCGTTTTTGGTCCCCTTTTTTTATTATTTATGCAAGTTTATTCGAAAATATTTGCCTGATATGCAGTTGCTTCGCAATAGACTGGTTGCAACAGCCCGCAAAAGTATGAGAAAAAATGCTAGCTTGGGACAGTTGTATGGGAATATGCAAGAAGCCTATCGACAAATGCAGACCCCTTTGATCTACCAACAACCCTCAACTCGGGTAAGCTTTCTAGTTTCTACAGATGTTGGTTCTATGTTTTAGGATAAATAGCTCCGCTGATTTCTTTTAAAGGCTACAAAATCATTATTTTTTTCATGTTATAATCAAGTGTGCACTGATATTTGTAAACGGAACTAAAGGAATTTTTTAGCAGGAACTAAAGGAATTAAAAGAATCGACCATTCAAGCTGCAACTAGTATGGGACACATGGATGCCCCAGTTGATGAGACAGTATTTGATATTGAAAAGGAAATTGATGATCTACTACCTGTTGAGGTTAAGGAACAGCGCGTCAGTAACTTGCTTCAAGCTATTATGGTGGGAGGATGTGTTGCAGCCATGCCTTTCCTCAAAATGATCCCAACCTCAGTTCTATGGGGTTACTTTGCATTCATGGCAATTGAAAGTTTACCAGGGAACCAATTCTGGGAAAGAATCTTATTGCTCTTCACAGCACCTAGCCGAAGATACAAGTAACAGCTTCAATTCTATTTCTTTGTTCTAAGAATGTTTCCTTTTGTTATTATGTCTAAGAGAAATGGCTCTCTTTCTTGCAGAGTTCTTGAGGAGTACCATGCCACTTTTGTGGAAACAGTGCCTTTCAAGACAATAGCAATGTTCACCATTTTCCAAACAACTTATCTGCTCATATGTTTTGGACTAACATGGATTCCAATTGCTGGACTTATGTTCCCTCTAATGATCATGCTTTTGGTTCCTGTAAGACAGTACTTTCTGCCCAAATTTTTCAAAGGAGCCCACCTTCAAGACTTGGATGCAGCAGAGTATGAAGAAGCACCAGCTTTACCATTTAACCTTGCAACAGTAAGTGTTCTTCCCACCCCGTTGCGTGTTAATTACATAAAAATAATCTTACAAACTGACGTAGTTTTATGTGATTCATTAAATCTACTTTATAATAAAAATAACTTTACAATTTGACGAACCACGTAAATTCACATCAGTTTGTTTGTGTAATCCATTTGTGACTAAAGTATTTCTCTTATAATTTTATAATTTCATTAGTTCTTGTGATCCCCATGTTTAAACAGCTTCTAATATTCCTTGCACATTTGGTGTCCCTAAACAGGAAGGAGAGCTGGGTGCTGGAGCATCCCATATAGATGAAGGAGAGATTTTAGATGATGTTATCACAAGAAGCCGGGGTGAGTTCAGGCATGTTAGTAGTCCTAAGGTAACAAGCACCACACCAACGCCATCAAATGGCCCTAAAAGCCTTCAGAGCCCGAACTCTACATACAGTCCTCGTGTTGGTGAGCTTAGAGGGGAGCAAAGTCCCCGTTCTAGTGGTAGAGGACATAGTCCAGGAACTGGAGAAGTGAGATTATCTAGTCTTGGAAAGAGTCCTAACACCTCATCAAAATAGACAAAGACTACTGTTATATATATATATATATATATTTTTTTTTTTAAGCAGACTACTGTTATCTATTCCCTTTGTATGATTTCAATTGCTTGTTCATTTCCATTTTGCCGTCTGTTTTGCTTTTTTTGGCCGAGGCATTGTAAAGTCTGCCTTCTTTGTACTTCCCCGCTTCAACAAGATATATAGATATAGATAATGCATATATATTTAACGGTATATATAGTTGTGCCATCTATATGAGTGTATTTTTTCAGTTGTCTGTTACATAACTGATATGAGTCTCAAATACAACCAATGAAGGATTGCCTCAAAACACTTCCATAGATAAAATTGCAAATGCAGTATAGTACTTTTCTGGATGAGATTCGCCCTCTTCATGTGACATCGACAAGAGTACAACAGCAGAATCAATTATAAACTGCACTGTGTGAATACAACTGAGAAAAGAATAAAAAAATAAAAAAGATGACTTTGGAACAGTTGGGAAATAAAAAGCAATGGACATGAGTTTTCCCAGCAAGCACTTCAAGTGAATTGAACAGGAGACGAGGGGTCCTACATCCTCAATTGCAGTGTTGTTTTCATGGCATTGACTAGGTGGTATTCCTTCATTCTTCAGTTCATGCCTCTCCATTAATGAACTCAGGTCCCTTTCGAATGATTTCCTGATGTCTGTCTTTATGTCCAATTCAAAAGGTTGAAGAGTGGCAAAAAAAAGAGCAAAAAAGAAATTAGCTTGACATCATCATCCATGAGAAGAAACCAGAATTTCATGATTATTGCTGAGATGGGACATCCTAGTTGACCATTATAAATAGCTGTGATCTGTGCTTGATCAATTCTACTTGCAACTCATGAACCTTCAATCTGAGATCACAGAAAGTACCAAGAGTTGCATCAACTGCTTGTAGTGCAATCCCATGCTATATATGGACGTTGACATAAAGATCCAAGCTTTATTAAAACCGATCTGCATGGATATATGATGATGCTGACAACTGCACAATCTATGTTTGGATCCTAAACTTACATCATAGTCTTTTGTGTGTATATATGGTTAATGCAGAAAGATGAAAAGATGGCCTATGGATGGAAGTCAATAATTTAAAAGATGTATTTTCCATATTTAATGAAGCATTATAGGATAAATAAATGAAGCTTCCTGAACTCCTGTATGATCTAAAAGGCATGCACTGCATCTTTATTAACTTGTTAATGATGGCCGGCGACAAAACCATGGAAAATTTATCTTCTCTTGAAGAACTTCAAACCAGTACTATGTATATAAGTCATAACTCCGCATGATCAAATGCCAGGGGAAGACGCTTCTTCAGTTTCGCAGTGTGTGGTCTAATTAATTCTTGGAAAAAGACAAAAGGAGGCATTAAAGAATGAATATTTGTTGCTGAATTGCACATCCCCAGGCCACGGAGTCTTTGCGTATGAATGATGCATGCATGGCATAAGATGATATTATTATCTGATCTTTAGTTTTCTTGACGCATTATTAAATAGTATTTATCTGATCCTCTCGATCTTCTTCTTCATTAATGGCTTCTCTCTCTCTCTCTCTCTCTCTCTCTCTCCTTTAATTTCTCGGCATCATATTCATGATCAGATCAACGACTTAATAATTTAATTATTCCAAGTACAATATAAATAATATTGCTTCCCACAATAATACCAAGAGTACTCGAGTTGACAACAAACAACTGAACCGAATAATCACGCTGGAGGTTGCATAATAATTAAGAAAAAAAACATTAATAAATATGATTCTATGCTCTGACCAGAACAACCTTTCAAAAACCATGCATGTATGATGTATAGTACTACTGCTGTCCGTTTGGACTTTGCGTAGCAAGTTGGCTAAAATATGCGTCTGCAAAATGAGAATCGTATGCTCTGTGCCAAAAGAAACTACTTAATTAATAATATCATGTACAATACGTCATAGTACACCACTACAAACTCTCTCAACGCTTCATAATTCATATCCGGCCTCTTGCTTTTTAAACGATTTGTTCTGATGTGCTAAAGAGTTTCTTAGTTATTGATTTTTGAAAACTAAAAAAGCAATTGCCAAAACAAAACTGCTTATATAATTAGGCTTTCTAAGTTCTCAAATCGTGACTGGAACTGATCACTTTTTTCAGCTTCTAGCTAAGAGAGAGAGAGAGAGAGAGGTGTTTAATCATTTGTAATATTATATTCTAATTAACTCTTTTATGTTTGTGTCAGACTCTTTTTCTAGATAAGTTGCATATATATAATATTTAATTAAATAGAATAATATATAATTAAATTCAGAATTTCGATTCTAATATTACATAAATTATCACTTATCTTAAGAGTTTAATCAATAAAAATAATTATATTAGAATTGATTTAATTGTTTATATCATATTCGTAATATGTATTTAAGTAGAGGTGCTGGAAGTTAATTTGAGATTAAAAAAAATGCAAATAGTCTTTGAATTGACAAGCTAAACTCTTCGTTACTTTTAAGTTGTTTACTGGGCCCACTTTCACATGGCATTGTTGCATGGACCGAACATGCTAAACCCAGCACAACTGGGCCGAAGCAGTTTAGTAGTGGGCCAGTGGCTCTATTTTTATTTTTTTTTATCTTTTTTGAACTTTAAAAGATAACTTCTACAGAAGTGTGCAGACATGAATGTACATGCATGGCAAAGGATTAACCTAATTAAATAGCAATACATTATTTTCTTCTTTTAAATTGTCTATTCCTTCATAGTTACTCATGAACTGAATATGTCAATCAGATTTATTTTTCAACGATGTGATTTGTTGTGACTGTAGAAAAAATCAGATTTATTTTTCAACCATGTATAGGTCATAGGAAAAACTGGAACATATATATTTCTAAATTTAGAATTGGTTTGTTTTTAGAGATAAAATAAAAGTTAAAAAAATAATAAAATATTATTGTAATATATTTTTTTAATATTAATTTGGTATGAATATTTGAAAAAATAATTTAAAAATTTTAAAAATATTATATTTTTTATTATATTTTAAAAAAATATAATAATAAATTTAAAAATTGTAATTTCATCTTTCAAAACAAGTAGAACTTTAAAAAAATTGAGATCTAATTAAATTTTCTTTTATTACAAAGTCATTCATGATTCACTCAGGAATAAAAACCAAAATCCCTTCTCGATCGGCGTGCAAAAAGGAAAAAGAAACAATCCGTCATCAGCATTTTTTGGTTTATATAATCTTTTATGATCAAAATAATGATATAATTATAATGATAAAATTATATTTTAATTACTATTATTTTATTTAGTTTAATTTTAAATTATTTTTTTACTTAATGATTAAGTAATTATTAAAAAAATTATATGTTCTTTAATTTTTTTTTTTTAATAATTAAGGATGTTAAAAAATTTAAAAGAAAATTAGAAAACTAAAACAAATACACTAAAGTGGTAAAATAATAATAAGTAGAATGTAACCTATCACTATTCTTGTGACAAACATGTCTTAGAAAATAATGAAACAACGACATTAAATTATTTTCCTTTTATAGCTATGGACCAACATAACGACTATAAGAGGGTGATTAATTAAATAAAAACATTTTAAACAATTTGAATATTTTAAACTCTTCCACACGTGAAAAGAGAGTTAATTGCAAAATACATGATTATCTTCCTTTCTTTTATTTTCTTTTATTATTATTATTACTTTTTTTTTAAATGAACTTTATCAAACTTTCATTCATGATTGAGATTGTTTCAGATATTACATATAATTGGATATACGAAGGACAATCTTTAATATCATATACATCTTCTTATACATTACAAGCATCTTGGACTAGTCTATGCGCAACACTTCTCTATAAACGTGTTTAGCATACCAATTGGTGATACCAGCTAGTAACTTCTTAGTGTCTTCAATTAGGAGTCCACCCAGGCTCAAATTTGGATAATTTGAATTCAGTTGTTCAATGAAAGCCTTAGATTCATCCTCAAAATTTACCTAGTGTAAACCCATTTCTTTGCAAAAAAAAATAACAGCCAAGAGGAGGCTTTGGGCCTCTACATCAAAATCACTTGTTGTGAGGGGTCTTGGGGCTCTCAAGGTGCCAACCACCAACCCTTGGTGATCTCGCATACACACCCTTATTCCAATCCTCTCATGTTCGCTTTTATAAGCCGAATCCACAGTTCACTTTAAATATCCCTTCTGGTGGTTTTTTTCCAACTTCTATATCTCTGTATTTCGGTCTGTCTGGGGGCCATCTTCGGTGCTTGGGCTGCTCTATACAACTTTTATGCATCTTGAGCACTTTGGATCAGTGAGGATGGGTAGGAGAAGGCTTTCCCATGAATAACATCATTCATTTTTTGCCAAACATTCCTTAGAATCACAGCCAGCTCTTCTAACTCTTCTTGCTCAAGTACCTAGACAAGGTAATCCCAGATGTTAAAAAAATTATCAAACTGTAGGGATATTTTTTGCACTTTGATACATTTTTTATTGCATACGTTTCTTGCTACTTAACAGCCCCATAAAATGTGTCCAAATGGTTTGGATTCCCTAAGGCACAGTGGGCATGAGTTGTTTTCAACTATCTTCCTTCTCTTTAAATTAGCTAAGGTTGGTAGGACCTCATTACAAGCCCTCCAGATAAAAGACTTGACCGCTGGATGGACTCTCAACTACCAAATTCTTTTCCAACTAGTTTTGTCCCTCTGCTTGCTTGAGGATTCCCCTTCCTCTTTCGCTGCTTGTTGCTTCACGTGGTGGTACCCACTCTTAACACTATACATGCCATTATTAGTCAAATGCCAGGCTAGCTGATTAGCTCTATTACTCATACTGATAGGGATTTTTTTAACTACAATCACTTCCTCATCCGAGAACATTTCAATCAGCAAATTCTCTTTCCATGTTCTAAAATGGGGGTCTATCAAGTCAGTGACCTTATCACATCAACAATCAAGAGCTTTTTGAGATGATATGGAGAAGTTTGGTAGGGAGAGAACCCATCTATTAGACCAAATCTTTATACTCTGACCATCTCTCACTCTCCAAATTAAACCAAATTTTAGCATTGTCAGACCTGAGAACAGACTTCTCCAAGCAAATGAAGGACTCGGTCCTAGCTTGGTCTCAAGTAGGTCATTAGATGGGAAGTTTTTTTGCTTGAGTATTCTTGATAATAGAGAACGGGGATTGAGGAACATCCTCCAACTTTATTTTGTTGAGAGTGCATATTAAAAACTTTGAAATCCCTAAAGCCTAGCCCACCTTCTTCTTTTACGAAGCTAATCTTGTCCCATATGATCCATTGAAACTTGGTATTATCCTCACTATAGCCCCACCAGAATTTTTTAAGGAGGAGGTTCAGTTTATTCAAGATGGAACCAAGTAGCATGAAAATGGACATTGAGTAAATAGGAATTGCCTGAAGAACAAATTTCAGTAAAGTCTCTTTACCTGTAGCTGAGAGGAATTGGTTCTTCCAATTCATGATTCTAACCCATGGTCTATCTAATAAGGATTGGAAGGCAGCCACCTTGGCTCTACCAAGAATTGTAGGGAGACCTAGATATTTTTCAAAGTTACCGACTGCCTTAATCCCAGCAATTTGAAGAATTTGGCTCTAGATCCTAAGTGGGGTATTCTTGCTAAAAACAAATAGGAAACAGCAGACTTTTTCCTATTAAGCACCTAGCCTGATGCACTTTCCTAGCAATCTAGGATGTCAATGATTGTAGATAGTTCTTGAGAAGACACTTGACAAAAGAGAAGGCTATCATCTGCAAAAAACAGATGATTCACCTTTGATGGACTCTACCAATGAGAATGCTAGTAATCTTTCCATTACTTTCGGCTTTGTAGAGAAGCAAGTAGGGCCTCGCCACAAATAATAAAAATGTAGGGAGAGAAGGGATCCCCTTATCGGATTCCCCTAGAGTGATGGAAAACGTCCTGGGGAACCCCATTGACTAAGATGGAATACGAAACTGACCTAAAACGCCTTTGAATTAGTTCACACCATCGGGGAGGAAAGCCCAATTTTTGCATCATCCCTCACCAAATTTCCATTCAACCATGTCGTATGCCTTACTCATATTCAGTTTAAAGGCCATGAAACCTTTGCTACCTCTCATCCTAGATGTCATGGAATGTAACAGTTCATAAGCAACGAGATTGTTGTTAGAGATTAGATGTCTTGGGACGAAAGCACTTTGATTCTCGGATATGATTTGGGGTAAGACTCCCTTCATTCTATTTGCCAAAGTCTTTGAGATAAACTTGTGTAAGACGTTACACAAGCTTATGGGCCTAAGGTCAGCAACTGTTTTGGGGTTCTTAATCTTGGGGATAAGGGTGATATAGGTAACATTGACTTCTTGGATCGTACCATTACCATTTAGAACACTAAGCATATATTTAGTGGTGCTTCTCCCACAATCTCCCAATTAGTCTGATAAATTACACTGGAAACCCGTCAAGTCCTAGGGACCCTAGAGGGTTCATTTGAAAAACAGCATTCTTAACCTCCTCGACTGTGAATTCATTTAACAGGTTGTCCCTCATTTCACAAGTGATCTTTGGGCACAAATCATGAAGACATACATCGAAATTAGAAGGCAAAGAGGAAGTAAATAAAGTCGAAAAAGCACTTGTAAAGTAATTCCCAATGGTTTTTTGGTCATGATGCATTCTTCCCATATCATCCTTGATTCGGTTGTTCTTTCTTCTCTAGTTGGCTTGCATATGGAAACACTTGGTATTTTTATCTCCATCCTTCAACCAGTGTTGTTTGGCCCTTCATTTCCATTTCAACTGAATTTCCTCTATGTTTCTCTCGACCTGGAGCTGAATTTTTTGCATTTGTTCGATATGATCCCCCTCACCTTGATTTTGGAGTCTACTAGTGCTTGTTAAATCTAGGTTTAATGCACTTTGTTCCTCTCTTTTTGTTCTCTGGATCCAGCTGGAAAGGCCTCTTTGGCAAAAGCTCAAACTTGGTTCTCATTTTCTCGGCTATGCTTCTCCCCATGGCCTTTTTTGCCCACCCTCAGCAATGATCTTCTTGTATTCTTCTCGCAGCTCTCACGTTGCTTCATATCTAAAAACAAATCTTCCTATTTGTTGTTTGCCTGCTTGCTTGTTCAATACAATATAAAGAGGCGCATGGTCAGATTTAATTGCTGGGAGCACTTCGCAAATGGTAGCAGGGAATTTTCCAAGCCAATCAATGTTTGCCATGGCTCGATCTAATTTTTCCTTTGTGAACGCTCTTCCCTGTCGGTTATTTGCCCATGTGAAAAATTGTCCCGTTTGCTTGAGGTCGCGGAATTCGCAGTGTTCAACTACCTGTCTGAATTTTTCTATCTTGTGATAAGGTCTATTTGCTCCCCCCCCCCCCCCCCCCACTTCTCTTTTTAATGTAGGATTTCATTGTAGTCACCAACACATATTCCGCGACTCCTAGGTCAGGTTTGATGATTTTTAGCAATTCCCAACTCCCTTTCCTCTTTGCTGGTTCGGGGTGAGCATAGAAGCTACTAAAATGCCAAGCTAGGCTGCCACTATTCTCCTAGACAATAGCGGATATATGCCATCTAGTAAAGTTATGTGTTATCCAGATGACTAACATAAAAAGGGGGTGAATTGGATTATATTAAAAAATTAATACTTATAAACCAAATATATAATATAAAATATAAATAGAATATAAAGCAGCAGGAAATATAAAAAGTAAGAGTAAGAAGAAGCAAACTCAATATTTTAACGAGATTCAGTCCCACTGCCTACGTCCTCGCCTCAAACTACTCATTGAAGATCTCAAATTCACTATTCAATCCCATTCAGGTAGAGATAAAAACCTATTACACTTTTGAGTAACACCGTTACAAAGAATCCGTCTAGAACACCCTCTACACTTGTAATCACTTCACATTTGGTGATTCAATTATTCCCTGTGTAGAACACCTTCTATATACACAAGGGTTATACGTACCCTTTTACAAATATAAAAGTTGATAGTAGATAGGTTATCAGAATACACTCCTCAATGAGTGAAATAAAAACAATACAACGCAACCTATATCTCTTAAAATGAACAAGAATTAAGGCACAAAACTTAGAGAAGAGAGAATAACGGTTTTGAACGAATGATGTAAAACTTAACAATTGATGTGTAAGCTCTTGTTGTTATTTTTGCAAAAAACTCAAGTGAGCTATTTATAAGCAAATGAGTCTTCATATTCAAATTTGAAAAGATTCACATGTCAAATAAAAGTAATTTTCACTTTTCAAAAAATTCAAATAAAAGTATCTCTTTTTTACATTTATCAAAAACAACTCCATTTATTTTTTCAAAAAAATCAAACTTAATCTTTTACTTTTCATACATGAAAAAATAAGCATGATTTGTTTTTCAAATCAAATCATATTCTTTTTATATATGTCAAAAAAATACACAATCACCTTTCAAGATTTTCAAATAAAATTATCTATCTTTTACATATGTTAAAAAAATACACAATTACTCTTCAAGATTTTCAAATAAAATCATCTATCTTTTGCATTTGTCAAAAAAAAACACACACAAAAATTTCAAAAAAAAAACATACACATGTCAAATATGACAATCAATCATCTTATAAATTCAAATCTTTATGCATATATAAAAAAAAAATCAAAATTAAACATTTTAATAATGTTATGCAAATGTAAAAAATGCAATTTGATACTTTATAAGAAAATGTTAATTATGAGTCTTAATCCAATTTCAAATTTTAAGAGATGTACAAAATTATTCTATGAGTTTTATTTGTAGACTTGTTCTTCTTATTGTTCATGCTTGATTTCTTGATGTGCTTAATTCCATTTATGCGTAGACAATTTGGTTTGAATTTTGAATTTATTTGTTATCATCAAAATCTATACATAGATATGAGACTTGAAATTTTGGGTTCAATAATCTCCCCATTTTTTATGATGACAAATACTTAGTAGAAATCTGTGATCTGCAGTAATATTTAAACTCCCCCTAAAAATATGAATTAATTTTTTAAGTAAAATATATACATGATTTTAGCATATATAACAGGGTAGTATAATAGTAGTATAAGATTTCTCCCTCTTTTAGCATCATTAAAAAAGAACCGCAATTGGTTTCTGTAAGATTTCTTCCCGCAATAACCAATACCCAAATAAATGGTATGTTAGTAGAAACTGTAGAGAGTTGAATAATTGGAGTCACCCGTATCCAGCAAAAGTTGCAAAGGCTAAGGCCTAACTTATCGTCTCGATGCAGAAGAAAACTCAAATTCGCTTAATGTTGCTAAAATTTGAAGTTGAATAATTAGAGTCATCCATGTCCGACAATGGCTGCAAAGGCTGAGGCCTAACTCTATTGTCTCAATGCAGAGATTTAAAATCTGCTTGATGATATTGACAAATGATATATAATCGAGATTTGAAATCTTTGAATCGCTGTTTAAAAGACCATTTTCACCCATCGGATACTCAAAGAAAAATATTATATTTTTCATTAATCCAGTATCAGTTTATCCAAACGATAGAATGGCAGAGAAAATTTCTTCTGACAATCTTCCAAATTTGAACAAAGAACCATCTCAATCAGTCATCTCACCCGTCTCATCCAGCATATCTTGTAAGTTTGACTAAGTAAGATTTGAAGAGATGATAGTGTGTCTTGTTCTTATTTCCGTCTCTATAAGAACAATCCTTAACTTTATCTAATTTGCATCAAATATTTTTCTCATCTTTGTAATTTGTCTGCATTCTTATTCTACAAATTTTTAATGACTTGTCAATTTTCTTTTAATACTTATCGTGATTAATCTATTTCTGCATCTGCCGTAGGTATCATGAAGTAACAAGAAACTGATTTGGCTAATAAATCAGATCATGATGTCATTTATGAGCTTATGGGTCTCGAAACTCGACAGTCATTGTCCATTGTCACTTTTTCCACTCAATAGCAGTTCAAAACTCGTGAAATTGATAAACTTAGCAAGATGGTCTCTGTACTTAAACTACTTGTTTATGAGTCTAATAGAAAAAATAGTATAATTAAAACGACAGAATAAGGATTTAAAATCCTTACTTGTCTCTTCATTTCGACTGCCTAATCCTTTAGACGAGAATGATATGTCGATCTATGAATAGCAAATGCAATTGAAAGATGCGGGTAGAAGTCTCAAGTTTTTGTAAGTCATTTGAGATAATGGAATAAAAATATTTAACAGTTATTCATGATATACATCATTCCTATTTATCTTCTAATCATGTATAATCTATCTTCTGATATGGGTTTTGTGAAAATATTCGTCAATTGATCGTGTGTAATTGTGAATTCTAGTACAATATTTACCTTTCTGCACATGATTTCTAAGAAAATGATAATTTCAATATGTTTAGTCCTAAAATGTTGTATTGAGCTCTTTAAAAAATTTATAACACTAGTATTATCACATTTAATAGGAATATATTTGTACATAAGTTTAAAATTCTCAAGTTGTTGCTTCATGTAAAGAACTTGAGTACAACAACTACCTGCAGCAACATACTCTGTCTCAGCAGTAAATAATGCAATAGAATTTTATTTTTTACTAAAGCATAAAACAAGGGCATTAGCTAAAATGACATGTTCCACAAGTACTTTTTCGATCAACTTTGTAACTAGTATAATCTGCATCTGAATAACTAATAAGATCGAAAGAAGTGTACGATGATTGAAAACGTGCACATAAACATACACTGAACATAATATTAAGTTTACTAGCTATCAAATATAATAAACTACCAATTATACCTCGATATACCTTTGAGTCAACTGACTTACCGCTTTCATCTTTATCAAGTTTAGTGGTTGGACTCATTGGTGTTCTAATTACCTTCGCACCTTCCATCTCAAACTTTTTGAGTAATTCTTTGATATATTTTGACTGATTAATGAATATTCTAATTTTTGTTTGCTTAATTTGCAATCCAAAAAAGAAGTTAAGTTCTCCCATCATGCTCATTTTAAATTCTTCCTGCATACTCTTAACTAAATCTTGGCACATATTTTTATTAGTAACATCAAATATTATATCATCCACATAAATTTGAGGTAGAAGAATATCATCATGTTCATATTTGATGAAAAGAGTTATATCGATCTTTCCTCTTGAAAAACTTTTTTCATATAAAAAATTACTAAGCCTTTCATACAAAGTTTTAGGAACTTATTTGAATTCATATAATACTTTTGTGAGTTTAAAAACATGATTAGAAGAGACATAACTTTCAAAACTTGGAAGTTGCTCAACATATACCTATTCATTTATAAAACCATTTAATAAAACATTTTTAACATCTATTTGAAAAAAATTAAAATTTTTATAATATGCATATGCAAGTAACATTTGAATAGTTTTTAATCTTACAACAGGTGCATACGTCTTATCATAATCGATTCCTTCCTCTTGGTTGAAATCTTGGATTACAAGTCGAGCCTTGTTTCTAGTGATGATTCCGGACTCATTTTTCTTATTTCTAAAAACTCATTTTATTCTAATAACAGTATGATTTTTGGATCTAAGAACAAGTATCCAAATATCATTTCTTTCAAACTAATTTAGCTCTTCTTGCATAGTTAAAATTCATGATTCATCAAGCAGTGTTTCATCAATATTTTTGAGTTAAATATGAGATAGAAAAGTAGTGTGATTGCAAATATTTCTAAGAGATGATCGAGTACTTACACCTCATAAAGGTTCTCCTAGAATTTATTCCACTGGATGATCTTTCACATATTCCACTATTTGGTTGCATCTTGTACTAAGTCTTGATGATCTTTTCTGATGTCTCCATATTATAATTCTTCCATTGTATTCTTTTTGTTCAGATTGAAACTATTTGTGTTATTTATACTTTCTGATCCTTTATCAACAGATTTCTTGGAGAGTAGAGGGTTAGATTCATCAAATACTACATGCATAGATTCTTGTAAAGTCAAAATCTTTTTATTAAATACTCTATAAGTTTTACTAGTTCTTGAATACCCAAGAAAGATACATTTATCATTGCATCAAATTTTCCTAAATTATCTTTATCATTGAGTATAAAATATTTACACCAAAATATATGAAAGTAACCAATATTGGACTTTTTCTCATTTCAAAACTCATAAGAGATTTTATCTAATTTAGACCTTTATATAAATCTATTTATAACATAACATGCAATGAGGCAATACTTACCGTTTCGGCTAAAAAATAACTAGGTAAACTATTGTCATTAGGTATTGTTCTTGCCATTTTTTGAAAAGATATATTTTTTCTCTCTACTACCGTATTTTGTTGAGGAGTTCAAAGAGTAGAAAAATTTGTAGAAAATAATCTTCATCACAAAAAGATTAAATATGACTAAATATCTTTATTGACAAACTATTTCCCCCTGTCACTTCGGATGTTTGAAATAGTATAACCCTTTTCATTTTGAATTCTCTTACATAACTTGGTAAATGTATTATATACTTTATCTTTATGAGCAAAAGTGATGACTCAAGTATATCTAGAGAAATAATCAACAATAACAAATGCATAATATTTTCCTCTCAAACTCGCAATTCTGTTTGGTCCAAAAAGATCCATGTGTATTAGTTGCAATAGTCTAGTAGTAAAAATATATTTCTTAGTTTTGAAAAAAAAAAATTTATTTGTTTACCAAAATGACATGCATCATAAATTTTGTTTTTAAAAAAGTTTATTTTTGGCAAACCTCTTCCAAGATCGTTTTTTGAAATTTTGGAAATAAATTTCATATTTGCATTATCTAACATTTTATGCCATAAACAACTATTTTTATGTTGAGCTGATAAACAAATAGTATCTTGTGAGTCAATTTCTTCAAATTCGATTGTATAAACATTACTGTTTCTAAGAACAATAAAATAAATATTGCAATCATGATTATTCAAAATAATGCACTTATCCTTTTTGAAAATAACTGTAAATTTTTTATCACATAATTGATTTATACTCAAAAGATTATGCTTTAACTATTAACAAGTTAAACATCTTCAATTATGTGAGAAGATTTCTTACCAATTTTACTTATTCTCATGATCTTTCCTTTTAAATTATCTATAAATGTCACGTGTCCTTCTTCTTTAAAAATGATGTCAATAAACTTAGTTTTGTCTCTTGTCATGTGATATATTTGAAAATCTTATGTAATTGTAATAATATTTTTCTTTAGAGAATTTATTTTTATGAAAAGAATTTTGAAAATCTGATTTTGATTTAGTTGGTTTATCAAAGAAATTTTTATAGGATTTGAGTTTTTCTTTTGGCATATATCTCAAACCTACCTTATCAAAACACATCTTTGACTACCAAGAAATTTTTCAAAATTTCTTTTTTCATTTGTAAAGTTTTCAAAAATCTTTTATAAATTAGTCACTTTCTTTTTCAACTCATCATTTTCATCTTTTGAAATTATGTTTTCTTATCTTAAAATATCAATTCCATTTGTTAAAGAAGAATTTTTTTTTTCAAAACGGTATACTTGATACCCAATTTTTTAAATTGCTCATATAGCTCTTCCAAATATTTTGCAATTCTTCATAAGAAGGATTTTCAATATATTCAGAATTTGTTATCTCAAGATCATCTTTACCCATGAGACAAAGATTTACAAATTTTTCATTACTTGCATCGTTGTCTGAACTACTTGAATCATCATCCCATGTAGTTTTCATTGTTTTCTTGCATTTGTATCGATTTTTCTTTAGCAGGGGACAATCTGTTTTGATATATCCAGACTTTTTATATTTATAACAAATTAATGAATCATTTTTACCTGTATCTTTGTTAAAATACTTTTTGAAAGATTTAATCGGAGGAGCTTTATTTTTTAAGAAGCTCTTAAATCTTCTTGTGATAATTACAATGTCATCTTTGTTATTGCTTTCCTCATCGTTATCGCTTTCACTTTCATGAGGAACAGCTTTAAGTGCCAAGATCTTCTTTTACTTTTTTTTCTTCTTCTCCTATTTTAATATGTACTTATGAGTAATAAATGACCCAATAAGTTCATTTACTTCGAATTTTTTAATATCTCTAACTTTAAGAATCGTCGTTAATTTTGATTCCCAACATTTTGATAGAGAGTTGAGAATTTTCCTCACTATCTCCAAGTTGGAATAAATTTTACCAAGAGCTGTTAAGTTATTTATAATATTAGTGAAATGAGTATACATAGAAGAAATAGATTCATCATAAATTATTTTAAACATTTTATATTCACATGTAAGAATATAAATTTTTGATTCTTTGATATGCGAAATTCCTTCATAAGTTTCTTCCACGTTATCCCAAATTTCATTTACTGTCCTGCAAGTCATTATTCTGTTAAATTCATTGTCATTGAGAGTATTATACAATAAATTTATAGTCATTACATTCACTGTTTAAAATCTATCATTTTCACGAACAAACTCTTCTTCTTTTTTGTTGACCTTTACTCCATCAACAATTTTTATTGAAATATAAAACCCATTTATAATACATTTCCAGATTTCTTGACCTTGAAACTGAAGAAATATTCTCATTTTACCTTTCTAGAAAGTATAGCTATCTCCACAAAATAGTGGAGGCAGACTACTAGATTGACCTTTAACGAATGTAGTTGCAATGTTAACCATATGATTTTAACTCAACAGATAATTAATTTTATAACAAACCCTTACTCTGATATTAATTGTTGTCTAGATGACTAACACAAGAGGGGGATGAATTAGATTATATTAAAAAGTCAATACTTATAAACCAAATATACAATATAAAATATAAACAGAATATGAAGCAGTTAGAAATATAAAGAGTAATGGTAAGAAGAAGCAAACTCAGTATTTTAACGAAATTCAGCCTTATTGCTTACATTTTCGCCTCAAACTAATCCTTGAAGATCTCAAATTCACTATTCAATCTCCTTCAGGTAGAGATAAAAACCTATTACACTTTTGAGCAATACCACTACAAAGAACCCTTGTAGAACACCTTCTACACTTGCAATCACCTCATACTTAGTGATTCAACTATTCCATATATAAAACACCTTCTACACACACAAAAGTTACACGCACCGTCTTACAAATACAAAACTTGATAGATAATAAGTTATCAGAATACACTCATTAATGAGTGAGATAAAAATAATACAGCACAACCTACATCTCTCTCAAAATAAACAAAAATTAAGGCACAAAACTTAAAGAAGAGATAATGAGAGTTTTGAAAGAATAATGCAAAATTTAGCAATTGATGTGTAAGCTCTTGTTGTTATTTTTGCTAAAAACCTCAAGTGAGCTATTTATAGGCAAATGAGTTTTCATATTCAAGTTTGAAAAGGTTCACATGTCAAATAAGAGCACTATTCTTTTTTCAAAAAATTCAAATAAAAGCATCTTCTTTTTACATTTGTCAAAGACAACTCCATTTATTTTTTCGTAGAAATCAAATCTAATATTTTACTTTTCATACATGACAAAATGAGTATGATTTATTTTTCAAACCAAACCATTTTCTTTTTGCATATGTCAAAAAAATACACAACTACCCTTCAAGATTTTCAAACAAAATCACCTATTTTTTGTATTTGTTAAAACAATATACAACCACCCTTCAAGATTTTCAAACAAAATCATATATTTTTTGTATTTGTAAAAAAAAAAAAGCACACACAACCACCTTTTAAAATTTTCAAACAAAACATGCACATATTAAAGATGACAATCAATCATCTTACAAATTCAAATCTTTATGCATATATAATAAAAAAATCGAAATTAAACAATTTAATAATGTTATGCAAATGTAAAAAATGCAATTTGATGCTTTATGAGAAAAAGTTAATTTTGAGCCTTAATCCAATTTCAAATTTTAAGAGATGTACAAAATTACTCTATGAGTTTCATTTGTAAACTTATTCTTCTTTTTACTCATACTTGATTTCTTAATGTGCTTAGCTCCCTTCATGCATAGACAACTTGAACTTGAGTCTTGAATTTATTTGTTATCATCAACATCTATACGTAGATACGAAACTTAAAATCTTAGGTTTAACACTATGGATCCTAACCTGCCATTCATCCTTCCAAAGAAGGGCTATTCCACCACTGAACCTTATGTTGTCAATTGCTAGGCATCCATCATACTTCAAGTTTCTTCTAACTTCATCCATTTTACACCTATTACAATTAATTTCTACCATAAACACTAAGTTGTGGCACTTTTCCTTAGTCATCTTCCTAAGGATTCGAATTGTTTGAGGGTTTCCAAGCGCTCGACAATTCCAATATAAGAGACTCGTTGGTATTGGCAGGGCTGGAAACCAGCCGCTGCCATGTCATTTTCGAGCTTTTCATCAATACATCTGTAATATCCCGAAATTTCTTAGATTGGGAGAGTTTGTTACCATTAATCGAGTTTGCTTATAATAATAGTTTTCAAGCTACCATACAAATGGTGCCTTATGAAGCACTTTATGGAAGAAAATGCACGTCTCCTATATATTGAGATGAAGTTGGTGAAAACAGCATTTTAGAACTTGAGTATTTACAAGAAATTAAAGAGGAGATAACAAGGATTAGAAATCAGATAAAAATGGTGCAAAGTAGGCAAAAAAGTTATGCAAATAATCGCAGAAGAGCCTTAGATTTTATGGTGGGAGATTGGGTGTATTTGAAGATTTCGCCTATGAAGGGAGTTATGCGATTTAGTAAGAAAGAAAAGTTAAGTACTCGTTATATTGGACCTTATGAAATTCTGGAAAAAGTAGATCCGGTGGCTTACCGCCTAGCATTACCTGATAATCTGTAAGGAGTCCATAACGTTTTTCATGTATCTTCCCTGAAGAAGAGTTTAAGCAATGAATCAATGGCAGTGATGGATCCAAGTCCTGTTAATTTACATCCCAACTTAACCTATAAAGAGTGGCCAGTGAGGATTGAAGATCAGAAAGAACAGACCCTTCAGAATCCAATTTTATTAGAGAAAGTGCTCTGGAACAATCTGGCTTTTCAGGAAGCTACCTGGGAACGTGAGGATGTGATGAGAGCTAGTTATGTTCATTTATTTGAAACTTAGTTGTATTAATTTGTGTTTTATGTTTGAACTTTGATATATGTATATAAAGCTATTTGTATGATGTTTATGTTCTTTTGATATCTATAGTTTTTTATGATTGGTTTTACTCAAGATTATGGCTCCAAAAAGAAAAGCACGAATGTCAATCACTCATGTAGATCAGTTAAAGAAAAGATCAGAAAGGATTAGAGAGAGGTTTCTTAGAGAAAAGCTGAAACAATGGAAAGCAGATAGATTACGTTGGTTGAATAAAAGTGAAAAATATAGAACACATTTCATGGACATAGATGAAAAAGGTAATCCAATATGTAGATGAGTTTTGCCAGGTGAAGAAAGGCAACCCACTCAAAAATAGTTACAAGCAGAAAGGGAATTGTTGAAAAGATAAGATAAATGAAAATCCATCATAATGGAGTCATCTGATATGTCTGAAGATAGAAAACGTCGATGTGAGGAGGGACCAGTCATAGAAGAAACAGAATCTGAAATACTTCGTAAATTATAGGAGATTAGTGTGAATATGTATTTCGATCAGGATGTCGAGATGATCTTTTACTATTCTCAAGATTCACTGTCAAATGAGAAAAAATTCCCTACCTCTTCAAAAGAATCTACTGCTGCAAGCAATCAAGGTATTAATTTATTGAACCCTTAATTCATGATTTAGCGATTTCGGAGACGAAATCATTTTAAGGGAGAGAGGATGTAATATCCCGGAATTTCTAAGATAAAGTTTTATTTCGACTTCTTCAAAGGATTATATATTGGGCATATTTTCTAGGAAAATAGAGTTGGAGACTAAATGAGAGTATTGGGTATAGAATAAGTGAGATCTTATATTAAAAATATATATATTATGGAGAAATCTTTGAGATTTAGAACAATTTATCAACTAGATAAATTCATTTTAAACTTATAAGGAGTTGAATTCTCAAAAATTAGGATATAAATGCAAGAGGGAGTGATAGAACCAAATATCAAACATTTGGTGCTCATTCTGGATTAAACTGTCAAGTTTTAGTAAAATGAGTATAAGTTATTCATATGAGATCCAAATGAGGTGATTTTAATTCTTATAGAATTATAAGAAATAGATCTAAAACTTTTATGTTATGAGTTTGTGAATATTTGAACATTATCAACGACTTATTTTGGGAGCAAGTGAATAACTCTGGACTGAGTTTAAACAGAATTTGAGTTGGAGAATATGGATCCAAATGGGATTCTATCCTAACTAAATCAGGAATAGGCCTTCTAGAACTTGTTAAGTAAAGTCTTAAAAAGATTAAAAAGTAACTAAATGAGTTAGGGGAAAGCTAAGGGGCATAGCTAACCAGATGAAGGCTAGAAAAGGAGATGCATGCATGGTTAGGTGAGATGCCACCCCATCCCTTATCCCATAAGCTTCTACCCCAACCATTGATTAAATGGTTTGTAAAAATATCTCAAATACTGACCATTAGATGATCATTTCAACTGCAAAATTTAATATTTTTGGGGATTTAGTTTAATCATGAAAAAAAAGTTTAGGAGGGACAGCTCATTACATGCAAAGCAGAAACCTATGGTCTTTACCAAGTTGCCCCTCTTCTTTCCTTTATATGAGTCGACCACTACCCCTATAAATAGACATTTGGGAGTCTTCTAATTCTCTTTGGGAAGCATAGCACGTAATTCTTTAAAGGAAACCAAAGAAAACCCTTCTCTAGTCCCTTAACCTCCATATACATTCTAAGTGAGTTTAGTAAGTGTTTTGAGGAGAAAGTTTACAAAGATTTACTTTGATCATCTTCAACCAGATTTAGAGAGTGTGTAAGTTCATATTCTAGCTTAACTTTAGTATGAAGATGATTTATTTAAGTGATTGGACTATACATGTTAGTATTGAACCCTCATATTCTTTTTAAGTGTTATAATAAATATAAGTGTTATTTGAAATGGTTTTGTTAATGGGAATGTGTTAAATGAAGTTAGAAGAACCTAAAACTATGTTATAATAAGTAAAAATCAAGTTTATGTGAAAAGATTGTAAGTTTTGAATTGAAAAATTCCACACTCTGTAACTTCGTTCGACCCTCGCTCGACCAAATGATTGAGCGAAGAACGACTGTAAACTCTCGCTAGATGTTTGGCTCGAGCGAAGTGCAACCCGAGACTTCGCTTGACACTCGATTGATATTCTGTCCGAGCAAGTTCTAACCCAAGAACTCGCTTGAATCATGCTCGATATCTTACTTGAGCGAGATACCCAGTTTGCTTAATGTTCGCTTGATACTCTGCTCGAGCGAGTTCCAACTTGAGATTTCGCTTGATACTTCGCTCGAGCGAGATACCCTGTTTTTCTGAAATTCAAGGCTTTTGTTGGAATAAAAGTGGACATTGAAATAAGAATAAATTATATGTACTATCTAAGTTTTTAACTTGTGTAAAATACTTTGCAGAATTTAAGATACATACATATGTGAACATATGATAATTTAAGAGTACATGCATGTTCTAGTATGTGGTGAGATTTAAAAAAAGTGGTACATCATGTACTTGAAAAGCATTCTTAATAATAAGAAATGAACAACTAAGAATAAGAGATATGGATAAGTTAGTCATGTCGTGATGGGGACGACGAGACGTAACACCCAGATAACTGACGTACCGACAGGAACGACGACACGTAATACCTGTCGTATGATAAGAGTGATATGTATTATCATGGGGACGGCGATTCGTAATGCCCGTAGAAGTGATATGATTAGTAGGGACGGTGAGATGTAACGTCCGCTATGTTACGTATGTTTCATGTCAAAACGGGGACTGTAAGACGTAACGCCCGGAAGATTGACATGAGATTTATCATAATGGGAACGGTGATACGTAACGCCTGAGTGATTGATGAGTTATCCGCAATGGGGATGACAATACGTAACGCCCATCGGGAATAAGAAACAAATATGCTGTAAAAGAGTTATCTGCGATGGGGACGGCGATACATAACGCTCATTGAGGATAATAATGAAATAAATTTTAAAAATGTGTTGATAGTTAAGAAAAAGGAACATAAGATAGTATAAGAGTTCAAACTTGTGTAGGTTATTGATAAATCACATGAAATATATTTTTGATCATGTTTTGTTAGTTTTTTTTTCCTAAAAAGATTAATGATGGCCATGTCTATACTTTATTAAACTAATTATGTACTTACAGAGATTTCTAAGGAAATCTCATTCTTTTGTGGTTTTATATTTCTTTCTTATATGTATAAATTATACACAAGATGTGATGGCCAACAGGGAGAAAGTTTCGATGACGTAGGAGACTCCGATCAGTCCTGAGGGACTCTTTAAACACAGTCCTTATGTAAATTTCACTTTTGCATCCCTGTGACTTTCTATGTATGATCAGCCAGTAGAGTTATGGTATCACAGTGAGCCCGTTTTTACTGAAGAGGAGCAACATATAGGTTGTTGTTTGACTTTGGGACTGGATGGTTCCCTGTCTATATGTGGGGTTTATTCGACACCACAAGAACAATATCTCTAG
This sequence comes from Platycarya strobilacea, assembly GCA_036898215.1. NCBI lineage: Eukaryota > Viridiplantae > Streptophyta > Magnoliopsida > Fagales > Juglandaceae > Platycarya > Platycarya strobilacea. The sequence goes on along the minus strand of CM072555.1, from coordinate 17,711,497 downwards.
CAAGACCGTTGCTTTAATTGGATATGTTTTGTTATAAGAGAAAATTTCTCAAAGTTAAGAAGGAAACTAATTGACCATAGGGATAGTCTTTTGATATGTAATACTATTTTGTTAATGCTGATAACTATTTTGAGTATGTATATAACCGTACAATATTTGATGAATGAAAGGAGAATGTGGGAGTTGGAAGTTAAAATTTGTCATATGTGATCTTTAGCTTAGTGTTACTCATCGTGACCCCTTGACTTACGTTACATCCCAGACGTGAGTTGGAGGCGTCACAACGTCCCTTTTTGGTGGTTTTGTTAGATTCTTTGTTTGCTGTTTGAGGTCCCTTTTTTAGGCCAAAAATGGTATTCGAAATGTCAGATAAAGTTAAAGAGCTGTTGAGAGTTGCTCTAGCTTTTCTCTTTTATTTCCTAGGTTGTTTTACTTCTATGCCCCTAACTAAACTTTGGGAGATATCTGGTCCTATGAAATGACTTTGCAGCCCTTTCATGTTGCCACTATTCATTGGGGCTGAGCTGTCCTCGAAGTCTCCCTTGGCACCATATTCCCCTATCTTAGTAGGGTTTTTCTTATTAGGCCCCTTACTCATCTCAAAATCCATCCATAAGTTATTCTCCTTTGTAGTTTTCTTTTCTGGGCTCTGAGAGGCTATTTTCTCTTATTGGTTGTTCTCCTTTTTTTCTATCTCACTTGGTAGGTGACCCTGCTTTATGACTTTCATGTTACAGGTGGGCATAGTTTCCTGGGACTGAGAGTTATTGTCATGTGGGCTAATTTGGAAAATAGCTTTAACTTCTTGTTGGTCCTGAGGTTTCTGTTCATCATTTGGCTCTATTTTTTCTTCAAAACTGTCCCTTTTACTATCATCTGGCCCCTTGTATAGTTTGCAAACTGATGGTTCTTCAGCTTTCTCGTTGTCTGCTTTGTTCTTGTCCTTTTTTCCTCGATTGTCATCCTCATTCTCATACTTTCTATGGTCAAAACTCGATTGATTCTTTGGCTGTGCTCTAAGCCATGGATCGAACTCTTGTACAGCTTTCCCATCTTCCTATTGGTCCATTCTAGGTTTTAAGCATGTTTTTCCTTTGTGAAAGAAGGTTTCACATTGAAAACAGAAACTTGGCAGTCGTTCATATTTGAATGAGACCCAAAACCTCTCCCACTCGAAATCTATCCATTTCCCCTTGAGAAGTGGTTTTTGTAAATCTACTGCCGCTCTGATATGTAGGCTTCGTCCCCGTCCCCAGGCTAACCCATCGGCCTCAACATCTACTCTGATTATGTGACCCAGAGCCGCCCCCAACTTTTTACTTATTGACTCATTCATTGCCCCCATTAGTAGATTGTGACATTGAATCCAAAAGGGCTCGAACCAAAATTGTAAGGAATTGATCGAGCCATTTTCATCTATTTCTTGAAGGGTTATTAGGTTACGGTCGAAACCACGCTCTTCCACTCAGCACCCTATCTTTATCGTCAATATTATTAAACTCAACCAAAAAACATTGATCGTTTAAATCTTTAAAGCGGATCTAGCTAGAGAGTTTCCATACCTGAGACATTGTGTTTCGGAAGGCTTCGTTGTTTATTCTCCTCTCTATGAGAACCTTTGCAACAAGGCAAATCTTTCCTCTTCTAGGTTGGTCCTTCAGTTCATCTGAATTAATCTAGAGCACCGTTGTTTCTTCTTTTGAGAGATTGAGCTGCTCCTATCTCCTTGTAAGCTCATTCTCCATGCTTTCGATGGTTTTCATCGCATTCGCCTCACTCGATTGCCATAGCAAACTCAGTCCTTCGTCATAAGATAGAAAATCGACACTAAACCCTAACTTTCTCGCGAGAGAGAATAGGGACCAATATGTTTTTGTCTTTCTTTCTAAACTCTGGTACGTATTTAGGGACAAAATTAAAATTTGATATTTGAGAAACATCAGACAAAATGTGTGATAAGTATTAATATAAGTAATATTAAGATTTAATATTTGGAAAGACAATTTAATCAATAAAATTTTTGAAAATCTGAGTGTTCGAGAGATAATTTTAATTCTATAATTTTTTTAATTATTTGCATACTAATTTAATTTTTTTTAATTTGGAGAGTAGATTATTTTTATATTAGAACGTTTATAAATATATATATATATATAATTAAAAAATGTTAAAAAAATTTGGAGGCAATAGCTCCCCAAGGGTGACTTCCATGTTTAGAAATATCAAAGTGGTTATAAAGTTTATAGAAAAATTAATAACTTTTTAGCCACCTTTTAAAAAAAAAATACTTGCTCTTATTATAATTTTAGCCCTTCATTTGCATATTCAACAAATCTTGTAAAATCTGTCCGTCCAGTGGAATTTAATAGACAATTTAATGTCAATTTATAATTGGATATTTTCTTAAATCTTGAGTTATTGAGTTATTTTTTTTAAAATATTATATATGTTGATAATTCCATTGTAATTGGCATGTAGAGTCCATTATAATTCCGAATAAAAATGTCAGGGATAAATGTTGAATAAATGTCAACTAATAATTTATAGTGTTTGATGTTTGTTATATACTACATAATATTTATGAGTGGAGAAATAATAAAATAAATCTAAAATAAAAAGAAATAAAAACATCACATTTTATTTATCATATTATATCAATTGATGTTTGTACAATATTTATTCCTAACGTTTGTCTCTAACATTACTCTTTCATAAAATCTTATATATCAATTAATTTGTGATCTTGTTGCCATATTCAGTATTTATGCTTTAATCTATTTTTCTTCTTCGAATAAATTGTGCTCTAATTTCTTTCACAACTAGTTGCACTATAACATTAACTTAGTATTTGAACTTCAAACTTTTGAATAGTTGGAACTTCAATTTCATAATTAGTCCACTACTCAACTATAGTAAAAAAAGAAATCATAAATTATTACTTAAAAACAAATAAAAGAATTAAGATACTGTATTTACTTATCTTATATATTTAAAATGAGATATTGTATTATTAAATATTTTATAAGAAATACTTTATTTATTTATTTCATTAACAGATTAGAGCAATGTTAACGATATACGATTTCCTGTACATTTTAAAAAATTGATGACATGACAAAAATATCATATCAATTCAAATATTAAAAAAAGTAAAAAATATAAAAAATATATAATAAGAGAAAAATAAAATTAATAAATATGAATAATAAAATTAAAAGATATATAAAAATAATATTTATATATAATGTGTATATAAAAAATATACCATCCTTGTACAAATAATATTAACGTGTTAGAGGACCGTCCAATTACAGTTTACCGAGTGGAACCAGAATGAAATCGTAGACTATCTCGTGGTTATGTTGGCAACGATTTCGCAAGCGTCTCCTAACTCCTAACTACTAGTAACTTTACTTTTCCTGCTTCCTACAACGTGTCTAAAACCAGTTACTTCTCGTCATTTGCCGCGTCTCGCCTCACAATGTTTTTTTTTTTTTTTCTCATTGATTTTGTCTTGGCATTAGGCATTGCCGCATTAGGCATTAGGCATTAGGCATATCCTATTTTATTATTTTTTTTATTCAACGATTGACATAAATAGAGAATTTGTAACATTCCTAGCTTTTACTGAATCTTCTTCTCTGCGACAGAGTTGCAGATTCAATCGCATGGATCTGAATGCGATCCACGTAATGATAGCAACCTCGTTCTTGGTTTCTGTTTTTTAAGAAAACAAAATAAGGGAATACGTGACTTTCACGCACCATCTTTTTCTCGCAAGAATACGTGGCTTTCACGCACCATCTTTTTCTCATAGATTTCAAGAGAAGAGGGTCGCATTAGATGAAGGGGCTGCTTGGATTGGGAAGTGGGTTGAGCTCATCTTAACTCACTTCCATTTCATCATTATATTTTTATAATTTTTTATATAAAACACAAATTTCTATACACCTTTTTCAAATCCCAATACACCTTTTTCAAATTCCAATACACCTTTTTCAAATTCCAAAATAATAATAATATTAAAAAATAAACTAAACTCATCTCAACTCATCTCATCTCCGAATCCAAGCGGGGCGGAAATCATAATTTTATAAATAATAATAAAATAATTTGTAAATAAATAAAATAGTTTAAATTAATATTTTATCAAATTTTATGAACTAAAAGAGAAAAATTAAAATTAAAATTAAAATTTTATATAATTAAAATATATTTAAAAGTATTAATTTTATTTAAAAATTAAAAAAAATAAAATTATTTTTACTTTTTACTTTACAGTTTGAAAATCTTATAATAATTAAATTAGAAAAATTGTAATAATTATTTAAAAATTTTATATTTAAATTATATTTAAAAATTAAAAAAAAAAAAGAGATAAAATAAATAAAATTTTAAAATGAGATCTATTTCTAAAGAAGCTCGACCTTTAATTTACATCCCATACGTCCCTAACTAGCATAAGGAAAGAAAGAAAAGAAAAAACACCTTAAACTACACGAACGAACGATCAGATTGAATAAGAAAAACAGTGAAGAAAGTAGTGCATGCTAATTGCTAAAGGGTGAGTCTGAGATCCAGGCCACAATCACCTTCTCCTTCTTTCTTGTTTTTCTCTTCGTTGTGTGGTCGAGGAAAGATTAAAGGAGTCCTTCTGAACTCGACAACCTCTCTATTAAAATCCTCTTGCTCGAACTTTGGGACCCAATTACTGGTCGATTGTTCTCCGCCCACCCTCTTCATCTTCTTATGGCTCCTGTTCTTCTTCTCCGACTCGTTCATTTCCTTTATTTTGTAATAATTTCTGGCCTCTCTGAAGCTCCTTATCAGCGCAAAAAATTTCTCCATCTTCACGTCGTCTTCTTCTTCTTCTTCATCCTCTTCCCGTTTATCCTCCCTAATTCTCGAGCTCTTGTTGTTATCCGCCATGGACGGCCACACAAGGAAAGAACAAAACCAACGAACGACCAAAAGCAACGGCAGCGATTCGACAACTCAAAATTTCAAACAAGGCTGGTTTTACTTTTGTTCCATTTTCCAAATACTTTAGCGCCGGTTATGGAGTTAATATAGAGTGGTGGGTGATGAAAAGTCAGAAGTACCCCTTCGGTTTCCGATCGGGAGAGGGTGAGGGGACACGAAAGGGAAATAGGTGGTGACGTGGTGGCCGGTGACGTCATCAGTCATACGCCATACGCGCGTGGGGCCGGGGGAGATTACGTAAAAAAAAGTTTAATAACTTAATAAGGTCGTTGATATGACGTTGGTGAGTAACGTCAGGGACATGTCTGGCTGGCGTGACTCGGTGGTGCCACACGCGCTGGCTCGTCTTCATTTTGATCACAGCTTTCTTATTATTATTTTTGACTTTTTACGGTGATGTGGTCGGTATTGTTTATGCTATCGGCACTGGTTTTGTTTTTTTTTTTTTAATGATAGTCACTTTCGGGAACCTTCTTCCTTTCTCTGATGATTTTGAATTTGAAATAGATCTGTTATTAGGATGAAGTTGTCCGAAGGAGTCGATTTAATGACATGAGTGGTGTCACCCACCGTCATCAGAGGCAGCTCCGTTCAATTGAAGACCGAATCCTTTATTAAAATCATCTTCATTTTATTTGTTTAATGTGTTTTTTATTATTTTTTATATTTTATTATATTTTATTTATTTATTGTGGTTTTTTATTGTGGTTTTTTCATTTTATTATATTTTTTATTATATTTTTGAAAATCTTTTTTATTGTATTTATTGTGTAGACTGTTTTTGACACTCGGAACAACCGGACCGATCTCCATTGTCGCCCTTCTTTTTTCTTTGTTGTCATAAATTAAAGAGAATAGTAAAAAAAAGGGAGATTGAAGATGAAGAGTGTGGCTTATTTTTTTGTTTTTTTAGTCAAGTAAAAATATTTCAGATAAAATTTAAAAGATTACCTAATACAAGTTTAAGGTCTCGCTTGGATTCAGAGATGAGATGAGTTTAATTTATTTTTTAATATTATTATTTTAGGATTTGAAAAATGTATATTGAGAATTGAAAAATGTGTATTAGAAATTAAAAAATGTGTATTGGGAATTGAAAAAAGTGTATAGAAATTTGTGTTTTATATAAAAAATTATAAAAATATAATAATAAAATGAAGATGAGTTGAAATGAGCTGAGCTCACCTCTGAATACAAACGGGGCCTAAGTAGGGTGAAAATTTCTTAAAATATTTTTAAAAAGCTATTATATAATTAAATATTAAAGAAAATGTCAAGAGCTCCTAAAAAGAATATCAGCATGAAATTAAATGAAAAGCTTTGCCCAGTTCCCAAATAAAGGAGAGATTGCTTAAAAGTGGTTTTAGGTTGCGATAAAAAATCATTGCAGTAAAGTGTGTATTGCATTGTAATAGTCTAGACCGACTGATAGAAACTTCCACTCTTGCCTTAATTTGATCATTGTTTAGGAAAACCTAAAAATAACAGGAGAACCTATCACTGTGCACAATTGCTGGTAAGGAAATAATAGTCGCAATAGTGGTGTGGCACTGTGGAGAGGACACGACGGCCATATACGACAAATCTGTGGCCACAGCGGCTATTAGACTCACGCGTAGCACTCAAAAACTTATTAGGACATCATAACACAAAGGCAACGCACTCGGTTTACACCGTGCATGAAGTGAACGCACCCATCGAAATAACAAAGCCAACCCCCAAACTTGAAAGTAGACACCTGGTAAGTCAAATGAGGCAGCACGTGTATGCTCTAAGACACTGACAAATAGGGGTGTAAAAAAAATCGAAAAACTAGCCTAAACCGGTCCAAACTGGACCAGTTAGACCGGATTTGATACGGTTCAGTCCGGAACCGATTTTTAAAAACACAAAACTGGTAAGATTTGGTCTGGTTCAGATTCTTTTCATTTTAAACCCAGACTAATCCCAATAATTATATATTTTAAATTATTTTTTTAACAATATATATAATTTATTTTTACATTTTATATATATTTTATATATAATACATAATAAAATAATCATATATAAATAATACTATAATATTTATAAAATAAAAGTTTAATTTTAAATAAGGATATTAAAGTCATTTTTTATAATATTAAAGCAATTTTTTATATAACAATTTTTTTTTACATAACAGTTTTTTTATATAATATTTTTTATTTTATAGCAGTTTTTATATTACAATTTTTTTTATATAGCAATTTTTTTTATATAGCAGTTTTTAGGCTAACATATTTTTATAATAAAAACAACAAATTTTAAACCAGATTTAAAATATATATATAGATTTATTTTTAAAATTTTAAAATTTATTAGAACCGAAAAACCGGACAAGAATCAGATCGAAACCGATAAAACCGGTATTACTAGTTTTAGAAGATAATCGAGATGTAATCGATTTTGTATTTTACAAAACCGATGGTACCGGTTCAGTTCTACATTTTAACCAAAACCGGATCGAATTGGAGCGGTTATCATAGTTTTAAATTTCGTACCATACCGGCCGGTATGTACCTTACGGGAATAGTGACTGATACAGAAATTGAGTCTATTTAGTACTGGTAATGTGTACCGGTCTGTACCGACTTATACCAGATTTCAATTTTTTTTTTCATTTCTTACTATTTTTTAATCCTAATTTAGACTAGATTATTTATATATATAATTTATTTATATATTGATAATTATTTTGAAATATAATTTATATATGTATTTATATATATAATTTTTTTTATATATGAACTATTTTAAAATGGTACACGAAACGGTATCGATATCGAAATATTTCATTCAATGTGTTGATTAATACGACTATCGTACTGTATTCAAGACATTATCAATAATACCCCTGCTAACAAACAAAAGACCCGCATAATGAAAGTTGGAAAACAAAGAAAAAAAAATTGAAAAAGACAAAATAATAGACTGAAAAAAAAAATTGTGAGGAGAAGAGGCAAGCCCATCCCTTCCCGATGAAAGGATGCTTTCATTTAACTTTGGGGGAAACGAAAATTGTAGGAGAGACGGGGTCTGGAGAGAGATATGTGGCTTTCTTCTTCCTGGGGCTACTCAAACAAAATATCCTGTGCGCTCGTGAGTTTGGCACCATTTGTTCACATTTTGTTTATTTGTTTAGATTAATCAATTATATTTATTTATGATTGGAAAGTGTTTTAGACATAAAAACTAAAAAGATTAAAAAAAATTATAATTTAATATAATTTAATGTGGTATATTAAATTATAATTTTTTATTGTAAAATAAATTTTTATAAATTTTATAAAATCACATTAATTTATAAATTTATTTTATATAATTTCATCATGTATGCAATAGTTTTTTTTTTTTTAATTATTTCTATATATCGCAAATTCTGAAATTTGGTCTGGTTTCCAATTAATTATACTTTAAGATTTCCATGGTATCAAGACCGCGTTAACTGTGGTTTGAAAATTACTGAGAAAAAATGTATGATAAAAATTCAAGCCACGTTTAGATCCACTGAACTCTTTCCTTAATTAGTGGAAGCATCACTCTCTCTAATCTTAGAGAATCTTCTCCATCCTTAGCTCATCTTCGCAAGCGAGAATTCTCTTTTCTCCTCTGTTATGTTCCAAATTTTAATCATTTCATTTTTAATCTTTTTTTTAATTGTTTAAAATCATATTTATTATTGTCCGCTCATAATACTTGTGTTTGTATTTCAATATGAACACTATTGGATGCAAGTCTAGTTTATACAAATCTCACTTACATAAACAATATTTGTATTGTTCACGTGAATAAGACTTGTTCATATGAACGAGACTTGTTGAAACAAAACTTATACTTAAATTTTTTCTTTTAATATATTATTTTTTTATTCTTTAATTCGCCACCTATCAATTATTTGTGGACGCGTTGAGCTCATGTCATCAGATATTATAGGAATCTCGCTTATTATTCACGCCAACAATATCTAAATTATTATCTTCATCACTCTTGTGATCTCCTTCCTTAATTAGTGTGGGAAAGGGAAACCGGGAATGGTTTTTTTTTTTTTTAATTTTTCTAAGAAACGAAGTATGCTCATGATTTATCGTGGATGTAAAAGAAAATTTCTTGATCATTCAACTCGACTCATGACAGACATTTTCGGAGCTGATTCTAAGTCCCATGGTTTTTACTATTTACAAACTATTATTAAAATACAATAGAAATAATAAATTGAGATGAAATGATTTAAATAACAATTGAATAAAATATTTTTAATATTTAAAAAATAAATTATTTATTATTTTATGTGGTGAATTTAAAAAATTAATACGATAAAATGATATAATATAAAATATTTTTAATATCCAAACTGAATTTAAGGTGACGGACTCTTGGTTAAGAAATTATGAGACCACTTTTGGCTCGATTTCCCGTTTTATCTCTTGTAGTGTGAAGTAGTGGTTTTGATATAGGGCAGTTCTATAGCTATAATTGGGTGGGATCCGGTCAGTATATTTGGCCCCACCTTTCTTTTCTTTTCTTTTTTGCTATTTTTTTTATGTATTTTTTATTTCATTTTAAAAAAAAATTATAATATCATGAAAAAATATTTATTTAATTATTAACTAAAAAAATCCACTCAAGAATAATGGGATGTGATTTTGGAGTGTGGCTTTAGTATTTATATATATATATATATTTGTGATCAGTTTTGTTTGAATAATAAGATGAGAAATTTTAAATGAAAGTTAAAAATTGAAAAAAAAAATTTATTAAAACATTAGTTTTAATATTATTATTATTATTATTTGAAAATTTGAAATTATAATTTTAAAAATTAAAAAAATTAATTATATTTTATATAAAAATTAAAAAAATTATAATAATAAAATAAAATAAGAGAAAATAAATTGAGATAATTTTTTAATTCAAAAGAGATCTAATTTTTTATTTTTTATGCTCCGTAAAGAAAAGTAATTCGAGGACAGAGGACTTTTGTTTCGGTACAAAAAAATAAATTTGGAAAGAAATTAAAAAAAAAAAAAAAAAAAAAAAAAAAGCTTTCAACTGACATCCCGTGATTTAAATAAAAATTATAGTAACTTTAAAGCCAAAGGTCGGGGGGCCCGACACATTGGAGATGCTCACCTCGTGATCGTGTCGTCAGCGGAATCGTGTTTCTGATCACAATGAAAACGACACAACACCGAGGCTTTAAAATAGTATCCATAAACAAAGAAGGAAAAATCTTGAGGCCGGACGTGACAACTAACACCCGTCAGTTATTAGAAAGCTGGATTGGATACACTCGATGAAAAATGATATACACGATATATTTTTATAATATTTTTATAAATTATCTCATAAAATTAATATTATTTTATAAAAATATCCCTCTTTTACAATACATATTATATAATATATTCTATAAATTATAATAAATTTATCATTTTCCTTACACTCGATTACAATTTACATCTTCCATCCTTTCTTCTTTCCTTCACATCAGCAAACAATCGCGCCTAGAAAAATAAATTTCTCTGCTCTCATTCCATCGTCGAACCTCTGTCAACGCCGAAACTTTGGCCAGCGAGAAGATCTGTGAATGTCGAGGAGATCTGTGGACTGAAATCAACCTTTTTTTTTTTTTTTTGGCCGATTGAAATTTCAGCGTAATCAGATCTCCTCATGGTTTTTTTTATTTAGGATTCCTTTAAATTTAGGATTGAGATCAAATAAATTAAATTTAAATTTAAAAATTAAATCAAATATTATTATTATTTTAAAATTTTAAAATATTGTATTAAAATATAAAAAATTTATATTTTATATACAAATTTAAAAAATATAATAAAAAGTTTAGAGTGAACTTGTGATGTAGATTAGAAAAATTGGGAGATAGATGCTGGGGTTGAGGGGTTATTTATTTTTAATAGCAGGTGTGCGAACATAGCGTCCCAATAAATCTCAGGAATACACAGATTCTCGACAATAAATTTCACGTAAATGCATCTTGAATAATTTAAAGAAAAATTCTCTTCCAAAAGAAGAGTATATCCTCAAGTCTAATACATTTATATTTACCACTTGATCTAAGATTCTAACCCCTACTTTACATCCCACCAAATTTACGAAAAAGATTAACAATGTATACATCTTTATTTCTTTGCAAAAAACAAGAGAGCGGAACAAGTAAGGAAGAAAAAGTTAATCTTTCGAGTTTTTTAACTTTTTTTAGGCTAATTGAAATTTTGGCGTCGACAGAATACTTCGGTTCTATTTAAATTTAAAATTCATCTCAATTTATTTTTATTTTATTATTATATTTTTTTAATTTTTTATATAAAACATAAATTCTTATACATAGTCTAATGAGACCAAGTACTACCTAAAATAATAACTAAAATCTCATTTTCAAAGAAGAGAATACTTAAATTCTACGAACTACAAATTTTGAGATAATATTTCTTCTTACAAATTTTTTTTATAGAAACAAAATTTATAAACAATCAACATAACACAAACTAGACTAAAACAAGACTACAAAAAAAATGAAATCAACACCAAGGCTGACAGTGGTGGCACGTGGATTTTATGCGTTATTCCAAGAGTGAACCGCCACAAGATAAGGATGATCTGATGTCTTGGATCCGAACAAAACTGCCACCAGAATGCTAGATCCACCAAATTGAGAACACAGCAAAAAACAAAGCCTTCAATCAGTCCCCGCGCGTGAGAAACATATGCCTCTCCGTTCTGCAAAAACTTCCAACCAACAACAAAATTGGCGGACTAGGAGAGCAACGACGCCATGCGTGGTGGTCTAAGAACATCCAAAACCAACAAACCTATAATCTCAACCAACAAAACCAAAGATGCCGAACGAAAATCACTTACAAAGAAAACCAAAACCAGGTGGGTATTCGAAAAGCAAAAGGAGAAAGAAAAGAAAAGGAAAAGGAGGAGACGGAGCTGGAGCTCCACTCCCCCTCACGAAGGCAACGCTTTGAAATCTTAAGAGACGAAACTTGTCAGAGAGAAAAGAAAAGGAAAAGCGAATCTGATTGTTTTTAGATAACATTTTTTTACTGATTATTCATTTGAATAAACGAGAAAGCTGAAGTCTGAACTCTAAGGCTCCATTTGTATTCAAAATCCATCTCAATTCATTTTCATTTCATCATTATATTTTTATAATTTTTTATACAAAACATAAATTTCTATACATATTTTTCAAATCTTAATATATATTTTTTAAATTTTAATACACAATTTTTAAATCTTAAAATAATAATAATATTAAAAAATAAATTTATTTTATTTTAATTTATTTCATCTTCAAATTCAAACCAGATAAATTTTAATAACAATTATGAGGAAATGAGTGTAGGAGAGCTTTCTATTTCAAGAATTATAGCTTGTGTTGCCCAGATGACTAACACAAGAGGGGGGTGAATTGAGTTGTATTTAAAAAAATAACAATTATAAATCAAATATATAATATAAAATATAAACAAAATATGAAATAACAACAAATATAAAGAGTAAGGGTAAGAGAGAAGCAAACTCAGTATGTTAACGAGGTTCGGCCCTACTGCCTACGTCCTCGCCTCAAGCTACCCCTTGAGAATCCCCGAATTCACTATTCAATCTCTTTCAGGCAGAGATAAAAACCTATTACACTTTTGAGCAGCATCGCTCCAAAGAATCCGTATAGAACACCCTCTACACTTCTAATCACCTCACACTTGGTGATTTAACTATTATCCGTGTAGAACACCTTCTACACACACAAGGGTTATACACACATTTTTACTGATACAATAATTGATAGTGGGTAGGCTATCAGAAAACACTCCTCAATAAGTGAAATAAAAACAATACAGCGCAAACTATATCTCTTAAAATGAATAAGGGTTAAGACTCAATACTTAGAGAAGAGAGAATGAAAGCTGTGAATGAATGTTGTATGCTCTTGGTGTTGTGAATGTGAAACTCTCAAATGATCTATTTATAGGCATATGAGACTTCATATTCAAATTTAAAAAGATTCACATGTCAAAAATATCATTATTCACTTTTCAAAAATTTCAAACCTAATATTTTTACTTTCTGCATGTGACAAAATGAGCACACTTTACTTTTCAAAAATTTTAAATTTAATCTTTTACTTTTTGTATATGACAAAAGGAGCACACTTTACTTTTCAAAATTTTCAAACAAAGACATCTACCTTTTGCATAAGTCAAAAAAAGCATCTATCACTTTTGAAAATATTTAAATAAAACATGCACATGTGAAAGATAACAATCAATCATCTTAATATTTTCAAAGTTCAAACCTTTAATCATGTCATGCACATGTGAAAGATGACAATCAATCATCTTTCAAAATTTTCAAATTTAATTTTCAAAATATTCATGCACATGTGGAAAATATATTTTAATGCTTTAAGATAAAATATTAATTTTGAACCTTAATCCTAATTTCGAATTTATAAGAGATTTACAATATTACTCTATGACTTTAATGTGAACTTGTTCCCTTATTGCTCATGCTTGGTTTCTTGATGTGCTTGATTCTATTGTGTGGACAACTTGAGCTTGAAACTCCTTTATTATTTGAATTCATTTGTTATCATCAAAATCTATGTGTAGATTTACACGAAACTTGAAACCTTGGGTTCAACAATCTCCCCCTTTTTGATGATGACAAATACTTGATAGAACCTTAAGTCTGTATTAATACTTAAGCTCCCCCTGAGAATGTGCGTTAATTTTTCAAGCAAAAATATAAATATAATTCCAAGCATATATAACAAGTTTAGCAATTTAAACAATATTAAAGTTTTAGTTTAAAACTACTCTCCCTTTTGACATCATTAAAAAAGATCGGCAGCAAGTAAATAGACTGAAAAAAATGGTGCGTTAATAGACACGGTAGAGAATTCGGTGCGTAGCCACATGTGTTCGACAAAACTTGCAAAGGCTAGAGGCCTAGTTCTGGTAATTCGGTGCGGAAGGAGAATTTGTGAAGAGCTGATAATTGAAACCACCCATGCCCGACAAAACCTGCAAAGGCTGGAGGCGTAACTCTGGCAATTCGGTGCAGAGATTTGATCCGCTTGATATTGTTGAAAAATGAGATATTATCAAGATTTGTAAGCTTGTCTTGTTCTTATTTCCGTTTCTATAAGAGCAATCCTTAACTTTATCTATTTCGCATCAAGTTTTCTTCTCATCTTTACAATTTGCTTCCATTCTCATTCTACAAATTTTCAATGGCTCGTAAATTTCCTTTCAGTGCTTCTCTTGATCTAGATTTGAGGTATCCTTCACCTCAGTCTCAATCTATTTCTGCATCTGTCGTGGGTGTCATGAAGCAATAAGAGACTGATTTAGCTAATAAATTAGATCATGATGCCATTTACGAGCTTGTGGATCTCGGAACTCGATACTCATCATCTATCGTCGCGTTTTCTGCTCAGTTACAGTCTAAAACTCGCGAAATTGAGAAGTTTAGCGAGACTGTTTCTGTACTTCAAAGACTTGTTTATGAGTCAAACAAAAAAATAGTAGAGTTAAAGCAACAGAATAAGGATTTGAAATCATTGCTTACCTCTTCATTTCGATTACCTAATCCTTTAGACAAGGATGACATGATGATTTATGAGGAGCAAATGCATTTGAATGATGAGGCTAAACGTCTCAAGTTTCTGTAGGTCTTTTAAGATAATGAAATAAAAGTATCTAGCAGATATTTATGGCATGCATCATTCCTATTTCTCTTCTAATCATGCATAGTCTATCTTTTGGTAGGGATTTTGTGAAAATGTCTGCCAATTGATCATGTGTACTAGTGAATTCTAATACAATATCGCCCTTCTGCACATGATCTCTAAGAAAATGATCTCTAATTTCAATATGTTTGGTCCGAGCATGTTGTATTGGATTCTTTGAAAGATTTATAGCACTTGTATTATCACATTTGATTGAAATGTGATTGTACATAAGTTTAAAATCCTCAAGTTGTTGATTCATGTAAAGAACTTGAGCACAATAACTACCCACAGCAATATATTCTGCCTCAGCAGTAGATAGTGCAATAGAATTTTATTTTTTATTAAACTAGGAAACTAGTGCATGACCCAAGAAGTGACATGCTCCACTAGTGCTTTTTTGATCTATTTTACAGCCAACATAATCTGCATCTGTGTAGCTAATTAGATCGAAAGATGTGTGTTTAGGATACCATAACCCTAAATTAATTGTACCACTAAGATATCTAATAATGCGTTTAACTGCAATTAAGTGTGATTCTTTTGGAGATGATTGAAAGTGTGCACATAAGCACACACTAAACATAAAATCTGGTCTACTGGCTGTCAAATATAATAAGTTACCAATCATACCTCGATATACTTTCAAGTCAACTGGTTTACCGGTTTCATCTTTATCAAATTTGGTGGATGGGCTCATTGGTGTTCCAGTTTCCTTAACACCTTCCATCCCAAACTTTTTCAGCAATTCCTTAATATATTTCGATTGATTGATGAATGTCCCACTTTTTGCTTGCTTAATTTGCAATCCGAGAAAAAATGTAAGCTCTCCCATCATGCTCATTTCAAATTTTTCGTGCATAGTCTTAGCAAAAACTTGGCACATATTTTCATTAGTAGCACCGAATATTATATCATCAACATAAATCTGAATCAAACGAATATCATCATTTTCGTATTTAATGAAAAGAGTTGTATCATTTTTTCCTCTTGAAAAGTCTTTTTCAATCAAGAAACTACTGAGTCTCTCGTACCACGCTTTAGGAGCTTGTTTGAGTTCATATAGTGCTTTTGTGAGTTTGAAAACATGATTTGGAGAAATATGATTTTCAAAACCTGGAGGTTGCTCAACATATACCTCTTCATTTATAAAACTGTTTAAAAAAACACTTTTAATATCCATTTGAAAAAGTTTGAAATCTTTATAACAAGCATATGCAAGTAGCATTCGAATAACTTCTAATCTTGCGACTGGTACATATGTCTCATCATAATCGATTCATTCTTCTTGATTGAAATATTGGGCTACAAGTCAAGCCTTATTTCTAGTAATGACTCCGGACTCATCTTTCTTGTTTCTAAAAACCCATTTTGTTCCAATAATAGTATGATTTTTGGGTTTAGGAACAGATGTCCAAACATCATTTCTTTTAAATTGATTAAGCTCTTCTTGCATAGCTAGAATCTAAGATTCATCAAGAAGTGCTTCATCAATATTTTTAGGTTTAATCTGAGATAGAAAAACAGTATGATTGCAAATATTTCTAAGAGATGATCGAGTCCTTACACCTCGTGAAGGTTCTCCCAGAATTTGTTCTACTAGATGATCTTTCACAAATTTCCACTGTTTAGTTGCATCTTGTATTAAATTTTGATGATCTTTCCTGATATCTCCATGTTGGACTTCCTCTATTGTGTTCTTTTTGTTGAGATTGAGACTTTCCATATTATTTATATCTCCTGTTTCTTCATCAATGGATTTTTTGGAGAGTAGAGAATTAAATTCATCAAATACTACATGCATGAATTCTTGTACAGTTAAAGTCTTTTTATTGAATGCTCTATAAGTTTTACTATTAGTAGAATACCCGATAAAGATACCTTCATCAGATTTTGCATCAAACTTGCCTAAATTATCTTTGTCATTTAAAATAAAACATTTGCATCCAAATACATGAAAGTAACCAATGTTGGGCTTTTTCTCATTCCAAAGCTCATAGGGGTTTTTATCTAACTTGGACCTTAGCATAATTTTATTTATAACATAACATGCAATTCTTATTGTTTCGGCCCAAAAATAACTAGGCAAGTTGTTCTCATTGAGCATTGTTTTTGCCATCTCTTGAAGAGATCTATTTTTCCTCTTTACTACCCCATTTTATTGAGGAGTTCGAAGAGCAGAAAAATTATATACAAAACTATATTCATTACAAAATGTTTCAATATTTTTATTAACAAACTCTTTTCCCCTATCAATTCGGATACTTGAAATAGTATAACCCTTTTCATTTTGAATTCTCTTGCATAATTTGGTAAAGACATTATGTGCCTCATTTTTATGAGTAAAAAAGATGACCCAAGTATATTTAGAGAAATCATCAATAATAACAAATGCATAATATTTTCCTCCTAAACTTGCAACTCTATTTGGTCCAAAAAGATCCATGTGTATCAGTTGCACTGGTCTAGTAGTGGAAATATGTTTCTTGGTTTTAAAAGAAGTTTTTATCTGTTTACCAAATTGGCATGCATCACAACTTTTGTCTTTAAAAAAATTTGCCTTTGGTAAACCTCTCACAAGATCATTTTTTGAAAGTTTGGAAATAAGTTTCATGTTGGCATGACCTAGTCTTCTATGCTATAACCAATTAGTTTCATTTTGATCTGAAAAACAAATAAGATCTTGTGAGGTAATTTTTTCAAAATCAATTGTATAAACATTATTGTTTCTAAAAGCAATAAAACAAATATTACAATCATAATCTCTCAAAAACACTCATCAATGAGTAAAATAAAAACAATACAGCACAAACTATATCTCTCAAAATGAATAAGGGTTAAGGCTCAATACTTAGAGAAGAGAGAATGAAAGTTTTGAATGAATGTTGTATGCTCTTGGTGTTGTGAATGTGAAGTTCTCAAATGATCTATTTATAAGCATATGAGACTTCATATTCAAATTTAAAAAGATTCACATGTCAAAGATATCATCATTCACTTTTCAAAAATTTCAAACCTAATCTTTTTATTTTTTGCATGTGACAAAAGGAGCACACTTTACTTTTCAAAAATTTCAAATTTAATCTTTTACTTTTTGCATATGACAAAAGGAGCACACTTTACTTTTCAAAATTTTCAAACAAAGACATATACTTTTTGCATAAGTCAAGAAAAGCATCCATCACTTTTGAAAATATTCAAATAAAACATGCACATGTGAAAGATAACAATCAATCATTTTAATATTTTTAAAGTTCAAACCTTTAATCATGTCATGCACATGTGAAAGATGACAATCAATCGTCTTAATATTTTCAAAGTTCAAACCTTTAATCATGTCATGCACATGTGAAAGATGACAATCAATCATCTTTCAAAATTTTCAAATTTAATTTTCAAAATATTCATGCACATGTGGAAAATGTATTTTAATGCTTTATGATAAAATATTAATTTTGAGTCTTAATCCTAATTTCGAATTTATAAGAGATTTACAATATTACTCTATGATTTTAATGTGAATTTGTTCCTTTCTTGCTAATACTTGGTTCCTTGATGTGCTTGATTCTATTGTGTGGACAACTTGAGTTTAAGATTCTTTTATTTTTTGAATTCATTTGTTATCATCAAAATTTATGTGTAGATTTACATGAAATTTGAAATCTTAGATTCAACAGCTTGCTTGAAATTTGTATTTGGTGGATGAAAATACATCCTCCACCACTCTATAAGGGTGTAAGAATACGCCATCATGAGACTTCATCGATAGTAGAGAAAGGGAAATCATATGGTACACTTTGATCAAATTATGAAGGGGCAAAGATGAAACGTGTGGGGACGTACGGTAGCCACTTGAAAAGAACATCTTAACCAATTTTTTGATAAAAACCTTGTAGGAAGAGGTTGTGCAAACCTAATTCACAATTAGAAAATAATAATAATATTATATTAATTATTATTTTATAATTATTAAATAATAATATAAAAATAATAATATTTTATCAAATAAAAATATAAATAGAAATCACATTTAAGAACATTCACTCATATAAATAAAGACATATACCATTTATATCATTATTTATGTGAGAGATTACTCTTAAATATGATTTCTTTTTAGCACGTCTCTTTGTCAAAACACTAATAATGAGCATGCTCAACAATCAAAGTTGGACGGTCTACTAGCAGCACTTTTTTCAAAAAAATTATAAAATAGGATGTTAGACAAATTTACATCTCATTTAAATTTAAAAATGAGATAAATTAAAATAAAAAAATTTATTTTTTTAATAATATTAATATTTTTAAATTTAAAAAATTTAATTTAAGATTTAAAAAATATATATTAGAATTTAAAAAAAGTATATAAGAATTTATATTTTATATAAAAAATTAAAAAAATATAATAAAAAATTTAAAAAAAATTTAAAAAAAAAAATTAAATTCAAACTGAACCTTAAATTTAGACCCCTGAATGAGAAGGGAATACATAAGATGTTTATGGTATTTACGATAGAGCCTATTTTAATTGATAAATCATTAGTATGAAGCGCGCTCTCTCTAGTCTCCTCCCTCTCCTCCCAACTCTCAATCGCTCTCTTTCTCTCTCTTAAATAATGATGGCGAGTTTAGCTTTGAATTTTTTTTTCGCATATTAAAAGAAAAATAGTCTAAAATAAAAAAAGTTATATTTTTTTTTATATAAATCTTGTATTTATATATTTATTTTAAAGAAATTCTATAAATTTACGCATTTCACAAATATAAATATCATTTTACTGTTTCATTTAGAAATATATAGAGAAATACTAAAATCACAAATAAAAGTTATAAATAAAAGTCACACCTTATTAAAAAAAAAATATTTTTAATTTAATGATTAAGTAAGTATTTTTTATTAATATTGTGAATTTGTTTTTAAAAAATAAAATATAAAAACTGTCTTAAAAGATAAATAAAAAAATAAAAAATAAAACAAAAAATTTTTACCTGGGCGGGATCCATTCGGGATCCCCAGGAGTGGCTTTAGTGCTCTTCTTTCTCTTATCACCAAATACACGTGACATAAATATGGAGACTTGTGGTCGAAGTTTTAAGAAGAAAAGCTGGCAGCCTTGGGCTTTTCCCATCTACGAAGGTATCTCTCTACTTGTGAAGAAAAATTCTCCACGTTGCGGTTTATTTGGACGGAAAGAAATGGATTGAGATGACATTAATTTATATTTTAATATTATTATTATTATTTTAAAAATTAAAAAATATGTATTGAAATTTAAAAAAATATATAAAAATTTATATTTTATATAAAAAATATAATAATAAAATAAAAATAAATTAAGATGAATGGATGAGAATTTTAAATTCAAATCGAGCCTACATTTAGCGTATAAGATATTTTTAAATATTTTAAAAATATTTTATTATTATTATTTATTTATTATTTATTATTATTTACAAATCTTTTCAATACTTTTCACACCACCCTGCTGGTTCGCCAATAGTTTAGAAAAAGCCAACGTACGCCACTTGTTTTCATTAAATTAGGCAGGTGGTTGGAAAATATTGACAGGAACAGTTTCAGGTCCGAGTCTACTTCTTCTACCATACCTAATTAGGCCCCGCTTGGATTCGGAGGTGAGATGAGTTGAGATGAGTTTGGTTTATTTTTTAATATTATTATTATTTTGGGATTTGAAAAAGGTGTGTTGGAATTTGAAAAAGGTGTATTGGGATTTGAAAAAGGTGTATAGAAATTTGTGTTTTGTATAAAAAATTATAAAAATATAATGATGAAATGGAAGTGAGTTGAGCTCACTTCCCAATACAAGCGGGGCCTTAGTTTGTCCTTCTTTTTTAATGTTTATATATATATGTATATATATATATATTTTAAAACAAATAATATAGTTAAATTAAAATAGATGATACAAGAGGAGAATACGTGATTTCCTAACAATCATCCCAAAACAAAAAATATAATGTAAAAAAAATAAAAAATGTTTATTTGGAACAAAAACTTAGTTCCTATTTTTTTTTTCTATCAGAGATTGAATTAAAATATTTGCATAAATGCGAACAAAAAAACCATCACACAGAGCAGAGAAGTAGACAAGTGTACTGTCGCTTAAAGTCTTGAAATGCATGCTAGAAAAGTCCACGATTCATTTTGTATGATTACCAGTTAGGAAAAATAGTAACATAGGTAAAAAGCCAAAATTTATACCAGGTAGCCGGTAGAGGACTCACCACGCCAAAGAAGTTGAACTAGTGGTCAAAACTGAGAGATAAAAGGCTGCTGAATTACTGGAGTCACGTGGCCTCTAAAGTCACGCTAGGATGCCGTTGCACGTAGTGGTAGGGACCTTGGTCTGGTCCTTATCCAATGTGGGTCCTCTGCCACGCACGTTTCCTCTAGTGACCGAGCGAGTCTCCTTAGTTAGTTGGTTGATGCATTTTTCCCGCTTTCTTGAGTTCCTATAGTAATGACTATGGTGTTTAGGGATATGTTTGGTTTGAGTAGAGAGATGTGGTGGTCTAAGTAGTTAATTGAGGTTGTAATGGTTTAAAGTAATGTTCTTTGGGTAGGTTTATGTATTGGAGTTCTTTTGGTGAGGCATATGGGTCATATGATGTAGTAGGGTTAAGGTTTTAGTGGGAATTTAAGGAAATTTCGAGATTGGGATTAAGTTAGGGTTTGGAAAACAATTGACTAGAGTTTGGAGATGTGTGTTTTAGCTATGGGATGGTAAGATTATCTCCTTGATTGGTTGGAGATTAGAGGTGATTGGATATTGAATGGATTTGTTCGAAGGGATAGAATATTTGATTGAGTCAACTAATTGATTGATTGACTAAATATGAGAATGGAAGATATGGTGGTTATTATGACAAGTGGTGGGCGGCTTGGTCAAGGGATGAGGTGGATAAGATTTTGACTTGTAAGACCAATCTTTGATTGATTGGATGATGGAGGAATTTGTGAGATTTGTTAACCAAGTATGGAGGGATTAGGTTTGGTGAATATTTGATTAAGTTTGATTGGGATATGATTGAGGATAGGGAGGATTTGATTGAGTCAATTAGTAGATGAATTGACTAATCAAATAAGGGATGGAGGGTTTGTTTGGATGAGGTGGCATTTAGGGTTTCGGCAAAGGCAAGTAGTGCCATGACCGAATATGGCTAGATATGGAAATGTCTTAGTTTGGTTTGAGAAGATTTTGTGGGATTAGGGAGAGATGAGTGGCCGGCTATGTATAGTGATGTGGCAAATGGTGGTTCGGTTATGGTTATCTTAAAAGACAAATTCTTAAATTGTAAGGACTTTGAATTTCAAACGGAAAAGGATTTATGGCCAGCTATGGTTGTTGCAGATTTAGTTTGAATTTTTATTGGGTTAGATAAGATTTAATTGAATCAATCAAGGAATAATTGATCAAATAAATCAAGTGAGGAAATATTGGAGGGATGAGTGGCATTAGATGGATTCGGCTAGGGTTGTTGCAGGGTGGCCGAATATGCTCAAATTGGGAGGTTGATTTCGTTTGAATTTTGAATTGATTTGAAATGGTGGAATGTATGTGGCCGGATATAGGGATTATTGTAGTGGTCGGTTATGGAATGGACTTGGTTGGTAGGTTAGAGTTTTGAATTTGAATTGATTTGGTTGGGAGAAATATAAGCAGTTATGATAAATAAGGTGACAAGTAAGGGGTTCGGTTAGTGCTTGGTGTGAGGTGGCCGAATATGTAGGATTAGGTAAGTGAGGAGTTTTGGTTTGAAATATTTTGAAGTGGAGGGAAGTGGATGGCCGGTTATATGGATGCTTGACTTAGTCGAGATATGCCATTTTTGGAACGGAGAATATTTGATTTAAGTGAGATAAATATGGGAAGATTTGGGAATCAAGTGGCTGGCTCGGGTTTGGGATTGGTGGGGTGTGTAAGGCTAAACAAGGAAAGTCTTGAGTTAGGGTTGGCTGTGTGGTATGTTTGGGGAATGAGAAAACTTGAAAAAACTCAAGAATATGTAAGAACATTCAAGCATAATTGTTGAACACGCCACACTCAATGTACCATTTAGGGTTTGGCACACTCAATGTAACATGCACACAATCATTTCAACACTTCAACATAAACATTCACTCACAATTGATGAATCCGAAATTCACAAGTGATGTGAATTTCAAAACTCACTAAGAATACTCACACACAATTCTCAAATTCACAAGTGGTGTGAATTTGGCACTCTCACAAGACACTCAAACACTCTTTTTGTAGTTTTTCAAGAACCAAACCAATAAAAAAGAACTCCTAGTAATTCCAATAACAAAAGAATAAACCAAACAAATTCCAAAAACTCAAGAACAACACCAAATAAACAAGAATACCAAAATGAAAGAAATACCTCAAATAACTTTATTGATAAAAGGGATAGATGTAGAACAATACCGATTCATGAATTGCACAACGTGTTCCTCTTCAAGGGGATTCACGAATTATACCCCAAGAAACCCAAGTGCATAAGGCACCGATGATAATTCAAGCTACAAGTGGTCCGCCTAACTCTCTCAAGAGCAACTCAATTCTCAAATATTCAAAAGATACTCAATAAGAAGCCCAGGATCCTATTTATAGAACTTATAAAGTGAAAACTCCTAAAAGACCCTTGGAAATTGTTTAATTAAATAAAAATAAATAAAAACACTTAAAAGCAAAATAAGATGGTCATGGAAGCCCATGTGGCCGTGGCATGTTAGGGTGGATGGTGAGTTTGGTCGCCCATGGTATGGGCCATGGGTGTGGCTGGCATGCTTGATGTGGCGCGTTTCAGGTGGCCTTGGTTGGTCCATGACAAAGACCCTGGGTATGGCTAAGTGTCAACCATGGCTTGCCACTGGTGTGCACATAGTCTGCTGGTGACATGGGGTAGTCTATGCGTGATGTGGACTGTGGGGCGTTGGGCATGGCCTGGGCTGGTTGGCATGTTGTTGGGGCACGCTGGGCTAGACGCATGGTGCTGCTAGGCACTGGGCATGCACACGCAGGCGCGCGCCCGCCCTGGCGCATGATAGACATGGTGCGCTGAGGTGCGTGCAGGAGTGCACTTAGGGGCGTGTGCATGAGCATGTCTTGACATGGCCCTAGCGTCCTAATGGCTAGGCCATGTGGTGCGTGCTAAAGCATGTCCTCAGTTTTGCCCTGGGTCGTCAGAGGCATGTCATGGCAGGGGCTATGGCATGCTTGAAGGGGTGTTTTGGGCGTGCCATGACAAGGGCCACGGCATGCCTGCTGCATGCTTGACGGGCTGTTAGGCTGATGGGCGCTGGGGTTGCCTACTAAGCATACTGATGGACTACTGATGCATGCTAGTGGTACTGAGCACACAAGGTTGTTAGTTTGCAGGCTGGTACTTAGTGCCACCAGTAATGTGATCTCAGGTGTTCCCATGTGTTTAGGGCCTCTTTCATGAGTGGTTTATGATGAGGTATTATCACGTAAGCAACGTGCGGCGGTGCACGCGCCCATCGAAAATGCAAAGTCCTCCCCCCCCTCTCCCCAAATTTGAGACTTGAAGATCGACGGCTATAGAGGCATTATAGACGGCGTGTGTTGGTCCCAAGGTGCCGACTAGCAGAAGACCGGAGAGATTTGGCTTGGAGACTAAAAATAAACAAAAACTAGACGAAAAAACTTAAGGACTAACCAAAAAATGACTAAAAACAGTCAAATAAGCAACATGAAGGTAAAAAGGAAGGGGAGGAGGTGGTCGGAGCCCTAGCTCTGAGTCACCCCCGCCTGGAAAAAGGAGAGAAATCTATAGTTTTAAATTTCGTATCGTACTAGAGCAGTGACCGGTACAGAAATTAGGTCTGTTTCATACCGACCCAGATTTCAGCTGTATTGGCCATGTGTACCAACTTGTACCGAATTTTAGGATTTTACTTTTTTTTTTTGCTATTTTTTAATCCTAATTTAGACTAGATTATTTACATATATATATTTATAGATATAATTTATTCATATATTGACTATTATTTTGAAATATAATTTATATATGTATTTATATATATATATAATTTTTTTTATGTATAGACTATTTCAAAACGGTACTGGTACCGAAATATTTCGTTCTAGTGCCTTGATCGGTACGCTTATCGGTACGATATTCAAAACATTGGAGAAATCCCAGACAGTTGACTGGCGTTCTCATTGGGAGAGAGAGAGAGAATTTTGTTTATTTATTTATCTTTATTTAATAGCTAATGAAGTAGCTTTTAATATATTAATATCTTTAAAAATATTTAAAAAATCGAATATAAAATCTGTGCTAATGGATAGTCAAGCAGTTAAACTTGGACATCACACTAAGACTGCTCTCAATTATTTTCAAAATATATATTTTTATATCAAATCATATAAATATATATTCACTTACTAACTTCTCAATATAAATTTTCATTTATTTTTCTATTTATCTGTAAATATATGATTTATATCCACTAACATGTGAGAATCACGGACCATTGTTTTTTATGAAATGCTGCTAAGCCGTCCATTCATTTTAATAGGAAAAACAACCATCCGCTTAAAGAATGCCACCTCAGCAATCACACTAAAATCACAGTAGACTTGTATACATGGGATAAGCAAAATTAATTTGATATCGCGACATCACTGCCTAACGTCCTCCCCTCATCATAAAAATGGTTTGATTCTTTGTATAATTTTTTTTCAACTTGCAATACAAGTGGTGGGAGCAAAATAAACAAAATCCCACTTGAACGAAATCAAAAAGAACAAATTCAAATTTCCAGTTCGACATCTCCATTTCCAAGAACTTCAAAGAGCATCTCTCTGCAATACCTATTGCAACTCTAATTGAAAAAGTTTATCGAGGATTTGGACACAAGTTATTTACCAAGTAATAATTAATCCCTCGAAATGACCAAAAGTTTCAGTTCACCACCAAGATCTCAAGCAACCAACATCTCAGTTCCCTCTTTATCTGTAACACCATATACAATCAACATTGATGGATAAACTCGATCTCTAATGATTTGAAGTATATAAATCTTCACAAAATGAGCAGTAAAAAAAGGAATTAACCTAGAAAAGAAAAGGAACCCATTAAAGAAAAATAATGGCAAATTTGAAGACCCAGTAACAAAGAAAGGATTTTTATGTTTCAAAATCTAATCAGTAATATTGAGGGCAATAATCTTACTCTTGTCTAGAATGTTAACAGCAAAAGACTGGCCAGTTTTGATGTTCTTGGCTAATATGACCTTTACGAAATTGCCTTCTCCCAAAGTTCTTCCCAGTTCGTATTTCCTAGTTGCATTCCCTCTCTTTCCAACCTCTTTATAACCATTTAAACCTCCCTAATCCGAAACCCAAAAAGGCACTGAAAGTTGAGGAAACGCGAGGAGGTATAAAAGCCAAGGAAGGAAATTTTGCTGCTATTTTTTGATGTTGTTGTGCGTTAATCCAACATGGTCGAAGCAATAACCTTTAATTTCTCCCTCTTTATAAATGGAAAAGAGAGAGGGGGGAGTCAAAATGGGAAAGACATCAGGAAGGGAGGGTTCGAAGATTGGAGGCAATACATTCACAAAATTCTCTTTGTAAAACTCTTACGTGTGACAAGGTTATTGGTGGGCTGTTATACACTTAAAGGAAATCCGACCAATTCTTAGGTTATTTCCTATTTTCTATACAAGAAAATTAGAAATGCTTGATATCCTAGAAATATTTGGTTTGCCGGTAAAACTTACATAAATAACCCTAAGAAATTACCACCAACGATGCATCATCCTAAGAAACTACTTGGCTCAAACCCAACTGGTGATAGAGAATGATAGCTCTAAGTTCAGCAAGAGAATCAACCATATATGCATACAAAAATAAATCTCTCTGTGATCTTAATGTGGCCACTACTTTACCTTCCCAATCTCGGATTATAACCCTAACTCCCACTTTGCCATGTGTTATATAAATAGTTGCATCCTAGTTTGTTTTGTAAATATTTATAGGCAGTGCTCTCCATTGAAGTATAGTAGGACTAGTAATTATATTCTAACCGACTAATTTCTTAGCTGCTTCCTTGTAATCTAGAACTACTTGATGAGCTACCTGCACTACTTTATCTATGGCCAAGAGTTTCTACTCAAAGACCAGACTATTTCTTCTTCTTCACATCTGATAAATAATTGTATCAAAATCTGCAATTTCATCCTTGTTAGGTATAGAGAACAAATAAGATAGTGTCTCTTTGAATGATGTCTCCATTACCACTACCTTTTACAATCTCTTGGAGTAAGAGCCCCATATATCTTGGACTAAAATACATAACCACAAAGCAAGAGACTTGAGAGCTTTGTTTCTACTTCTGTTTTACACACTAGACAGAAAGGTGACTCAACAATCTTTCTCTTGTAGAAATTCTAGATTGTAGGTAAGGACTCATGACAAGGCCTCCAGATGAACACCTTGGTTGCATTTAGGACTTCCTTCTTCTATATCTTAGGCCAAATCTCTGAGCTAGATGATCTCCTTGAAGATTGGCCTTTAGAACTAGCTTTCAACTCACCAATTAAATGATATGTACTATTGACTGAGAACTTTCTATCATTTGTGCATCTTCATATCAGCTTATCTAGAGAATTTCTTATGCTAATGAGAATTCTACTGATCATTATTGCCACTTCCTCTTCAAAAACTTCTTTCAACATAGAGACCTTCCATTCATAGTTGTGTTTATCAATTTACGGAGCTCACTAGTGAGCTTTAATGCAAGGTTTTCATTGGGGACTGAATTTTTAGTGGGTCTAGGGATCCATTTGTCTTGTCATATTTTCATAGACTCTCCATTACCTATGCTCCATAGAAGACATTCTTTTAGAATATGCTAAGCTACCATAAAACTCCTCCCCATATAAGAGGTATTACTACCCAACTTGCCATGTAAAAATAATATCTATAGAAATAATTGGCTTTTAGAAATTTAACAACTAATGTGTAGGTCTATTGGATAATTCTCCACCATTGTTTTGAAAGAAGGGCTTATATTAAAGTTTACAAAGTCTCAATAGCCAAGGCTCCATCCAATTTAGTCTTGCCTAACTACTTCCAAGGAAGTTGATGAATTTGTGTATTGTGTTATCTTTTAGCTTCTTTAAGAAACATTTTCAAGATAACTCGATTTTAGAATTTCAAAAACACCAAACTTGATCAAAAAGAAAACTCAACAAAAATGTAAAGATTAAAATAAGAAATAGCAAGATCAAAAGAATAGAAAATATGCATACGAAATTTAACGTGGTTCGACCCTAATAGTCTACATCTACAATACGAACAACCCTATAAGAATCTTTCATTGATGGTGATTAAAAGGTTACAAGAGATCGAACCTTAGTTCTGTATAAAAATACCACAAAGAATAGCTCGAGAATGTACAAACCCTAACCCTAGAATCACCAGAGCACTTTAGTCTCTCTCTCTCTCTCTCTCTTCAATATCAGACATATTTGAATTAAGTAAAGTTTATAGTGACCATCACAAGTAGACAAGAAATGACAATTACGCCCCTTTAGTAACCCTAATACATCCGACATATAAAACTAATTTAAGCCATCGGATTACAACATTTAAAATACATCATTGCTTCAGATCTCTTCCACTTGTCAGTCATCCAAGCTTGACATCAAATACAAAAATTCTCCACTTTGCCAAACTTGTATCTCTTGCACTTGTCTCCTTCTCATATTGTTGTTCCTGCAAGTTCGCCCACTTGACTTTTGGTACTATCTTTGTCATCATATTAGAGGGATTATCCTCTGTTGGAATTTTTCTGACTTCTATTTCTCCAATAGCAATGACATCCCTCACAAAATGCAACCTGACATCATCTAAATGTTTGGACCTCTTATGATAAATATGATTTTTAACAAGATGAATGGTGCTTTGATTATCACAGTGAATTGTGACAGTCCCACTATACATCCCTAACTCATGAGACAACCCTTTTAGCCATATAGTCTCTTTAAAGGCCTCTGTCATAACTATGTACTCAGCCTCCGTAGTAGACAAAGTTACCACAGATTTCATGTGTGACTTCCAACTGACAAACCCACCAAAGATATAAAAAATCATACCAGACAATGATTTCTTGGTATCAACATTTCCAACATAATCAGAGTCTATATATCCATTTAAACCTATTTCAGTATTTTTTCCCAAATATTAACCCTAATTGCTTTGTACCAGAAAAATATTGAAAATTTTGTTTTAAAACATGCTAGTGTGGTTTTTCATGTTTACTCATAAACCTACTTACAAGACCAACATTATATGTTAAATCTGGTTTAGAGCATAATATAGCATACATTATACTTCCAACCATACTAGCATAATGAATTTTATTCATAAACAATAAATCATCATTAGATATAGAACATTGTTTAATGGATAATTTAACATACTGTGCAACATGAACATAAACAAATTTTACATTACTCATACCAAATCTGTTTAACACTTTTGAAATGTAAGATTCTTGAGATAAATAGAGAAGGTTTTTATCCATTTCTCTAGTTATTTCCATGCCAAGTATCCTTTTAGCAAGACCTAACTCTTTCATTTTAAATTCAGATTTAAGCATGCGCTTAACTTGATTTAGTTGATTTATATCCCCACAAGCAATTAACATGTCATCCACATATAACAATAAATATATTTGACAGTCATCACATTGCTTATAATAAATACACCTATCATAATTGCTTATACAAAAATCATTTTGAATCATGTAAGAATATAATCACTTATACCATTGTCTAGGTGAATGTTTAAGACCATGTAAGGATTTCTTTAATAAATACACATGATTTTTATCTATTTCTATATCAATGCCCTCAGGTAGTCACATGTAAATTGTTTCCTCTAAGTTACCATGCAAAAAAACTGTTTTAACATCAAGTTGTTCGAAGTGCAAGTCATTAAAAGTAACAAAGGACAGTAGAAGTATAATAGAGTTGTGTCTTACCATGGGGGAAAATATTTCATTAAAATCTACCCATTTTCTTCAGATAAATCCCTTAGTCATTAACCTAATTTTGTACTTGGGTAGTTCAACTCCAGGAATCATAGTTTTTGATTTCGTACCCTACCAGTTGGTATAATCAAAATATGTCGTATCGGCAAGTTATCCGGTACAAAAAAACTGTTGTTTCATACCGATAGATATTTCGACCGTACCAGCTGGTATCGGTTGTACCACCTAAAATTTTGGCTGTACCGACGAATATTTTGGCCATACTGGATTTTGGCATTTTACTTTTTTTTTTCTTCATTTTTTGCTATTTTTTTACTCCAATTCATACTAGACTATTTACATATATATAATTGAGCACTTCTACACAACCTCCCAACCTCCACACACCATTATTTTTTATTTTTTCTTTATTTTTTTTAATATTTTTTTTGAATTTGTTCTTTTTAAATTAAATTAAATTTCTTATTCATTACTTATATATTAAATATTTAATTAAAAATAAAATAAAATAATGTGTGGTGTGTGGAGGTTGTGTGAATAGTAGGAGGATGAATAGATTTTTTCTATATAATTTATATGAGCAATGTTACTTATCATCCCATTTTTTATCATCCTTTAATCATCATATGATATGACATTAAATGATTTGAGATTATTTATTATGTTTTACTTATTAGTCTATCATCTAATATCACATTATGTGATAATAAGATGATGATGAAAAATAAGATAATGAATAGATTTATTCAATTTATATATATATATAATTTATTCATACATTGATTATTATTTTGAAATATAATTTATATATTTATATATATATATATTATTTATATATAAAATATTTCAAAACGATACATGAAATGATAACGGTATCAAAATATTTCATTTTAGTGCCTTAATCAGTTCACCCACCGGTATGGTATTCAAAACATTGTCAGGGATACCATTTTTCCTTTTAAAGATTCATTTGGACCTCACCAGTTTTTGTCTCTTAGGTTTAGGAATCATTTTTCATGTTTTATTTTTATTTAGAGACTCAATTTCTTCTTGCATAGTAAGAATTTATTTATTAGCCTCTTTACTGTCCATGACTTCTTTAAAGGTTCTAAGTTTCACCTTAATTTCTATTTCGGCAACAGAAAGAGAAAAACTATTTATTCAACTTGCCCAAACATTTGAGAATATCTTATGACCTTCCTCATCTTATCTCTTGCAAGAAGATAGGTTTTAGTGTCACAAGAGGTATCAATTTTTGAAACTTGTTTCTCAAATTCATCAACCTCTATTTCTTGATTGTTATGAGAGGTGGAGGGCTGCTCTACCTCAAATTGTATATCATTTGTGGAGGAATATATAGCAGACTCATTTGACTTTTTTGGTCTACCTCCATTGCAGTTTCATGAAAAATTACATCTCTAATTATTATGCATTTTTGTTTTCTAGGTTTTGTTATCCAGAGTCTAAAGTCTTTAACTCTTTTTGGATATCCTACAAAAACACATTTAATAACCCTAGATTCCAACTTATCAGTTTTAATGTGAGCATAAACTATACAATCAAACATTTAAGTTAAGATAATCAGAGGGTTTTCCAAACCATATTTTTTGGGGAGCTTTAAAATTCAAAACTGAGAAAGGGCATCTATTAATCAGGTATACTGCAGTGGCCATAGCCTTTGCCCTTAAAGTTTTAGGCAAACTAGAGGTGGCTAACATGCACCTCACTCTCTCAAGGATTGTTCTATTCATCTTTTTTGTCAACCCACTCTGTTGGGGGTTTTCCTAACAGTTCTATGTCTAGAAATGCCATCAGTTTTATAGAAATTAGAGAATTCATTAGACAAACATTCTATCCAATATCTGTTCTCAATCTTTTAACTTTCCTGCCCATTTGGGTCTCAACTAAGGATTTTCATTTTTTAAACTTCTCAAAAGTATCACTTTAATGTTTTAGGACATAAACTCATACTTTCCTTGAGTAGTCATCTATTATAGACTGGAAAATATCTACAACCACGATGAGAATTTACCTTAGCAGGATCCCATAAATCTGAATGAATGTAGTCAAGTATCTGTTTAGTAGTGTGTGTGGATTTTTGAAAACTAACTCTAGTAGACTTCCTTAAGACATAGTCCTCACATAATGACAATTTCTCAAGTTTCTTATCTCCTATAAGTCTCTGTTTTTCCAGTTCTTTAAGGTCTTGTTGGCTGACATACCCTAACCTCTCATGCCATAAGGAAACTTGATCTCCCATTCTATGTTGGATAGGTTAAGTCTCACTTATTACAGTCTTACTTACTAGAGTATACAACCTATTTTTTAACACCACTTTCATTATTACAAGTGATCCCTTACACACTTTTAGGCTACCATTTTCAGATTTAAAAGAATATCTAGTTTTATATAGAATTCCAAGAGAAATCAAGTTTCTCTTCAACTCAGGTATATATCTCACATCCCTTAACACCCTTTCAGTCTCATCATGCATTATAAGCCTCATTGCCCCAATCCCTTGTATTGTACATGATTTATTATTACCTAGGATAACATGACCCCCTTCTTGACATGTAAAAGATTCTAACTAGTTCTTTAATGGACACATATGAAAAGAACACCCTGAGTCTAGTATCCATTCTTTTCCAGTTTCTATCTCAGTGATGTTCAGTACCTTGGCACTATCATATCCATCTAGAACTACTACTGGCTTACCCTCTTCTTTAATTGTACTATTTGTAGCTTGTTTTCTTTCAGGGAAATCTCTTTTAAAATACCATTCTTTATGACAAGTAAAATACTTTAGTGGTTTGCCTTTAGACTTTAACTAGATTTATTGTTTGTTCATTTCTTTTCCCTTTTCTCAAACCTGCCATTAACATTTAAACATTACCCTACCTTTTTATTGGTCTCAGACTTTGTATACAACTCCCTTGAATCCAATACAAATTGCATTTCCTTTAAAGTTAAACTTTCTCTACCATATATCATGGTTTCTTTGATATTATTATAAGTGGAGTCAAGAGAACTTAGTAAAAGGATAGATTGATCCTCATCATCTATACTAATATCAATATTAGCAAGATCCAAAAGAATTTAGTTGAACTCATCCAAATGTTCATCAATAGTTATTCCAGGGTTTATTTGAAAAGTATAGAACCTGGTTTTCTTATGGAGTCTGTTTGTTAGAGATTTTGTCATGTACAAACTCTCTAACTTTAACCAGACTCCAACTGCCGTATCTTCATTGCAACTTCTCTCAAACTTTGTCTGTAAAGGATAATATAAGAGCACTATGTGCTTTCTGAAGGATCTCGAGCTTCACTTTCTCAAAGAGGGGTGAATATGGTTTTCCTTTTTGAGTAGAGGAAGCCACCTTTTTGTCTTTAAGAAGGGCATCTTGAAGCTCTTGTTGAACCAAAATCGCATGCATCTTGATTCTCTAGAGACCAAAATCTTTCTTTCTAGTTAACTTTTCTAAATCAAACTTAGTAGTCTCCATCGAAAACCTAGCTCTAAATACCAATTGTTGTGTTATTTTTTAGCTTTTTTAAGAAACATTTTCAAGATAACTCGATTTTAGGGTTTCGAAAACATCAAACTTGATCAGAAAGCAAACTCAATGAAAATGTAAAGATTAAAACAAGAAGTAACAAGATCAAAAGAATAGAAAATATGCACACGAGATTTAACGTGGTTCGACCCTAATGGTCTACATCCAGAATAGAATAACCTTATGAGAATCCTCCATTGATGGTGCTTAAAAGGTTACAAGTGATCAGACCTCAATTTCGTACAAAAATGCCACAGAGAATAAGCCGAGAATGCACAAACCCTAGCCCTAGAATCGCGAGAGCACTTCTCTCTCTCTCTCTCTCTCTCTCTCTCTCTCTTTCTATGATATCAAATAGAATGAATTAAGTAAAGTGTATAGTGATCATCACAAAGCTTATATACAAGTAGACAAGAAGTGACTATTATGCCCCTTTAGTAACCCTAATACATCTAACATATAAAACTAATTTGAGCCATCAGATTACAACATTTAAAACATATCATTGGTTCAGATCTCTTCCACTTGTCGGTCATCCAAGCTTGACATCAAATGCAACGTCATATGTTAAGTCACCCTTTTGTCCCCCCAGAGCATTCATAATTGTCTTTGAAAGCTTGAAAATGCTTATATGATATGTTGGAATGGCCTGTAGAATAGTTCTTATAATGTTGATAATAGGTCTAAAAACAGCTAACTTTTGTTTTCTCACATAGGAAGGAATTAGCTCCAAGTATTTCACATAGGACCTAGCTTCTCTCAACCTTGCTGTAGGAAGAATTGCCTCTTTTGCTTCTGCTCTATATTCCTACTCAAATATATTGAAGTCTTTTCTAAGTAATAACTTTTCAATTTTTATCCACAGTACTCCTTTTTGAAAGAAGTAGTAATAATAAGCAAGTGATCGATGATCAAGCTATATATTCAAAGACTAAAGCTAAAATTCATACCATATATACTACCACATGGGCACAAAGATTTACATGAGGTCGTAGGTCAAGCTTCGCTGGAGTTAATATATTTTTACTTAATTTATTCTTACCATGAACGTCGATGAAGGCAAAAGTAGCTCGAAAATTCCTCTTCACGTTCATATATTCGTCAACTCCACCAATCCCTCTGCGGAAAGGTTCTCAGTATATATGGTAGTTATAAAGACAATGTTACAGAGCGCTACAAAAACTCACATAAAAGACAAAAGAGAAAACCAAAACTAAATCCTAGAACGTACATATGGAACTTAATGGTTTCTTAATTTCCACCTCCAAACCAATCCTCTTTCGACCCTTAATAACATCTTGGGACCCTCGGAGTACTTGCATGTCATCACAACTTTTTATCATCATCAAGTGCTTATTTCTGGTCTTCATTCATTCAATCAATGAAAAATGAACTTTCAAAACACAATCATTCCTAGCTATAATATGATTCCATCCACTAGAATATGAATCTAAAAACAGAATATTATATATATATATAGCACACTAAAATCAAATACCACCTAGTACTTGCATATATGCAGATCACATGCATTGATATGCTTTTGATTAAAGTACTTCACTCAAACGGTTTCACACTCTGAACCATGATCTGTTCCTAAATTAATGTTTGCTAACATAAGATATAGATCGTCACTAATTAACAATGGACGGCTAGATTTGCTCGGGTTCTTCCGCAGTTGTTGATCTTGCAGTAACTCTGGATCTAAAGAGAGAGGTTTAGGTCTAGCCTTTCTTCTTCTTCTTCTTCTTCTTCTTTACCGTTAATTTCTTTGGTCCTAGCTCCTGCTTCTCTTTCAGAAGAACCTGAATGAACAGTCTTGAACTGAGCTTCCCGGCGGCTTTCTTCCATAAAGTCTTCACGTTCGAAGGCCGGCGTCCAGACTTGGATATTGGTCTGCTCCTGATGGTGATGATCTTCTTCAGCTTTCTTCTTCTTTTTCTTATTCTGTAATCCCTTGGTTGCATCGGAGCCATTCATCAAACGGTCACGAGCCTCTCTGATATTCCTGATGATATCATAAAACTTCTCCATTTTCTGTTCGTCATCTTCGAGTGCGTCATCATGATCGTGGCAAAATTTTCTCTTCCTGCTTGCAGCGGCAGTTGCCTCCATGTGATGTTTGCGTACAGAAGGAGACAACGGCGCATGCAGTTTCTAGGTTGCTTCCCCGCTTCTTCTCTAAGAAACCCTCAATTATTATATAAGGTACACTCATGGTGTCGATCGAATCTTTTTCTTTTTCTTTTATTTTTTTGGTAATCCTTAAATCATGGGATATATATATATATTTAATAAAAAGAACGGTATTTTAATTTTATTAATTACTCTCATCACACGCATCAATAAAACTAATAAGCCAATAAAAACCAAACCTGTACAAATAAACTAATAACCAAGCTGTCAATTTTTCTGTGGGTAATTGAATAGTAAAAGGCTTATATCTTATTTTTTATTATTTTATTATTTAGTGTATTTATTTAAAAAAAAAATTTAAAGTATTTTTACATTTTTAATTATTAATTTTTTTAAATAGATAATTTTATTAATAGTCATTTTTTTATTATTAATTGAAAATTTTAAAAAATAGTCTTATGGGAACACATTTGAAACAGCCGTGTTGTTGTTAGCCAAAAAAACAGCCGGCCAACCATATATATGGTTACACGTGAAAAAGTAAACTTGAATTTTTTAATTATTTGTGCTTTGTTTTTTTTTTATTTTTTTATTTTTTTATTTAATCAAAGACCCATTTCGCTAGGAAGAAGAACTTGGGAAATGGATCTGAGGCAAAACTTTATTTTTAATTGTTTTTTATTTTAATTTTTGACCCAACACGTGCTCTCTGTTTCACTTGGTGTTCTATTTGAAGACGAAGATTTTTAATTGAGTAATATTAGAGTGAATTTAATATTTATTAAATTTACTCATATAAACAGTAAATATATACTATTCATATAAGTGAGTGTAATGAATGTTAGATTCATTTTATATTTTTTCTTTTTAATTTCATTTTCTTAACGAAATGAGTTCTACATTTTTATGCCTCATACCCATTTTGCTAAAAAGTTCTAATATGGTTCTCAGTTTCACACAATCTGAATATATATATATATATATATAAGAAAAAATGGAAAATATATGCATAAATCACACATAAATCCACCTTCAATTTGACCAGAGCACTGATTAAAAAAATAATTTGAGCAAATCATAGCCCACATTCATCGAGCAGGTGGAAAAGGAGGCTTTACTCTTTTCTACATGATAAGTAGCTTCTAGATATCCTTATGATGGTGATTCTTTCTCTCAGTTTTAAAGGCCCATGAAGATAGTGTTGCCTCTGCAATTCCGTTTCCTCCTAGTAAGATCATTGACTTTAGATCAGTTAAATTTTTTTATTTTAAAAGTATAAATTTATACATATATAAGAAAAAATTTATTATATTTGATTAAATATGAAGAGGAAAAAAAAAAAGAGAATAAAAATATATTTTATTTTCAAAAGTAAATAATAACTCTTTAAATTTGAAAAATTTTCAATTTTTATTATTTACTTTTATAAATAATTTATATTTTTATTCACTTTTTTTAATTTTTTCTTTTTATATTTGATCATAAAATATTTTTAATATATATTCAAATTTATATATTTTTTTAAAAAAATTTTAATTAATTCAATGTAAATGTTCTCAGCTTGATAGTATAGATCTCATTCTCTCTCTGCAGCCATTAATGAATTAAAAAATAAAAAACTTGCTACCTGTCAAAATGCTATTGGAAGGCTGGATATTTGGGGGAGACCAGTTTTCTGAAAACTTATTAGCCAATCGGGTGTAAGCCCTGCTTTGGTAATTCAACATCCCCCCAAATTAGTTGACTGCTGAGTCTCTCATTAAACAAATAAAAAATAGTTGACTGTAGAGTGACTTGTCATGACACCAGCAATATGACACTCCCTTATGACACCGGGTCTGATGGACTTTACTTTTGAGTATTCTTTTATTTTCATTTATTTTTATTTTTATTTTCAGAAAATATAAAAAATTAACTAAAAAAATTAAAAAAAAAGTGTGTAACACTGATATTTAAAATAATTATTAAGTATTCTTAGATCACTAAAATATATATGAATAAATTTAATTACGGGAGGATAAAAATACCACATCATCTTAAATATTTTTCCCAACATCTCAAAGTTTTCTATATTTTGTTTTTAGGTTTTATTATTTTCAATATACATGTTATAAGACATCTTCAACTGCGATTAATTAAGTTGATAATATATAAATTATTAAAAATACGTTATTTGAAAATAATAAGATAGTTAATAAATAGTAGAATATATATAACTCAAATATATAAGTTTTTGTAATTTTTATTTAAAATAATTCTATTCAGTATCTATACACTACACATTTAATATGAAGAAAATTAAAAAAAATAATAAAAATTGAGTGTGTGATGTAAGGCTTTTGAATATGATAACTACTTATAAAAAAAATGGATCCAACAAAAACTCAGTTGGTGGAATATATTTTATTATAAAAAATCTTCACAAAACTTAAATATTTAAGATTTATCCTTAATATTATTCTATATTTAAATATGCTCTACGCAATAGCTTTACGATACAATTTATTTCTTTTTATAATATGTCTAACTTATAAATTGGTCTTCAACTTTTTCTCTGTTTTCGTCCCACAGCTCTGTTAGACTACAACTGCAACGTGAAGCAGGCAGGCCGCCAGTAGTACGGTAAAAGGAGAAATGCTTGCCTTAAATTTGTGTTTTGAATTGTAAAAAAATCTTCTTTTTTTTTAAAAAAAAACTTTTTGTATTTAATAATTAAATAAGTATTTCTAAATGATAATATATATATTTTTAAATGTAAGAATATATAACTAAATAAATAAAAAAATTTGAAAAAATGAAAAAAGTATAAATAAAAATAAAATTTAGCCTATTCTAGACAAATTCGATACATGTCCTACTCTTTCGATAACAAAAAAATATTAGGGATAAGTGTCTAGGATAAATGTCAGATGCCAATTAATAATTAATGTTTTTTGATATTTTCTGTTTGTTATATAATATTTATGAATTAAGAAATTAAGAAATCGGTGTGAAGTTGAAAGAAATAAAAATTTTAAAAGTCGTGAATTGGCGTTTAAAAGTCGTGAAGTGGCGTTTGTTTGAGGATTATTTCAAACGTTACTCCACCGATAAAGGTTGTCGTTCCTTTTTTCTGGTCAATTTTCGTTACTTTATTCATTAATTTCCTAGTCCAGTAGTCCGTGATGGAATAATTGGAATTGTTCATTCCACGTCAAATCAACAGTAAATTGGCATCATTTAAATCGTCCTATCTAATTACTAATTTCCTTTTATAAGCTTGTCTAGTTACCAATTAATATTAAGGATAACAAAATTCATTATATGTTATAAAATTAAAAAGAAAACTACTACTATTACAAGAGAAATATAAAAAAAACTCTTAAAAATTGAAACTTTCTTTCTCTCTATATTTTCTTATATATTTCATTACAACTGAAGCTCATATTTATAGGCGTTGAAATTACTATGCAAATTATTATGCAAGTCACTATACAAGTCACTATGCAGATTTTAAAATAATAATGGTGGGATCATTCACATAATTTTAGTAGTGGGACAGAGGCGGCTGCCGACTCCCAAATTAATTCATAACACTCCCCCTTGAATGACCACCTATAAAGAATATGCCTCGTTAAAACCTTGCCAAGGAAAAACCCAGTAGAAAGAAAAACCAATGGCAAAGGAAAAAGAGTACAGTCTTCTTATGTATCCACAAGTACTTTAAGATTGACTCATTAAAACATTGCAAAGGAAAACCCAGTGGGATAAAACCTTAGCGAAGGAAAAAGAGTACAATCAGCACAAGTCTTCAGGACTTTTACTCCCCCTAGAAAGTGCATGACGATAGATTTTTGAGTCTTCACATTTTAATATTCTGCACAATTTTCTTGAATGTCGCAGTTGGTGATGCCTTCGTGAATAAATCTGCCAGATTATCACTTGATCGTATCTTTGATATATTCTCCTTTGATTTGAATGATACAAGCAGCATTATCTTCGTATAAAATTGTTGAGCTATCAAAATACCACACTTTTCTTGGATATGTTGAGTCATTGATCTCAGCCAAATATACTCTCGACTTGTTTCATGAATTGCAATAATCTCTGAGTGATTTGAAGATGAAAAATAATATCTGGTTGACAGACTTAATAGAAATCTGATACCTGCAGTAATACTTAAACTCCACTTGATAATATGCATTAGTGTTTCAAGTAATAAGCAAACATTATTTCAGCATATATAACAAGTTAAGAATTCAAACACGATCTCCAACTAAATAATGCATTAGAGAGAGTATGATAATATTTTTATCTAAAATTTTCTCCCTCTCATTCGGCGTTATTAGGGAGAACTTGTTTATATACAGCGGAAATAACATTGGAAACCATCTATGTATGCTAAAAGCTGTAAAAGCTTTGAGATTTAATATTATCGGTTCGGCGGAAAATCAAATATGCTTGACATTGTGGACAAACGAGATCTTGAAGAGATTTGAAAGATTCGGGTTGTTGTTTAAATATAACCAATTTTACCATTGGTTTATTTCAGCAAAAAGATCTCGCATTCCTCATAGATTCAGTTGTTGTTCATCCAGAATGATATTATGTCTGATAGAAATTCTAATGTCCCAGATTTAAACCACGAACCTTTTATACCTCAACCACTTATATTTTCTCCTGAGACTGTAAAAACCATGATAGGAGCAGAGATATATCTTTCTAGTAAATCTGATCCTGAAATTGTTGCAGCATTAAGAACCCTCAGTACTCATTATGCTGCATCTCTTACAACCATGTCTTAGAGGCTACTGGCGAGAACGAGTGAGGTTGATCATCTTAAAAATCAAATATCTGAGTTGCATCAAACGCTTGCAACTAAAGATAGTAAAAATAAAGATTTAAGACAAGAAAACAAGGAGCTGAAGAAATTTGTAGACTGGTATTCTCGTGACCTGAAAACACGAGTAGAAGAACTGGAACGAGAAAGAGCTCAGATACAAAGTCAACAACAGAAGCTAACGGTAGAAGTTCAGCGTTTACAAGAAAATAGGGATAGCTGTAATTAATCTCGCTGGCTTTTGAAATTATGCATCCAGCATATCTTGTAAAGTGAGATATGAAAATATGATGGTTTGTCTTGTTCTTATTTCCATTTCTATAAGAACCGTCTTTAGTTTCATTTAGTACGCATCATATCTTCTTCTCATATCTATAATTTATCTGTATTTGTATTCTTATTCTACAAATTTTCAATGGCTCATCAATTTCCTTTTACTATTTCTCACGATCAATATATGAGGTATCATTCACCTCAATTACAAGTTGATCCTGCATCTTCCTCAGGTGCCATGTTGCAGCAAGCAAATGATCTGG
This sequence comes from Platycarya strobilacea, assembly GCA_036898215.1. Taxonomy (NCBI): domain Eukaryota; kingdom Viridiplantae; phylum Streptophyta; class Magnoliopsida; order Fagales; family Juglandaceae; genus Platycarya; species Platycarya strobilacea. The sequence goes on along the minus strand of CM072555.1, from coordinate 17,670,635 downwards.
CTAATAAGTCAGATCGTGAAGCTGTTTATGAGCTGGTGACTCTCGGCACCCGATACTCCTCCTCTATTGTTGGATTTTCCAACCGATTACAATCCAAAAATCGTGAGATTAAGGAACTTAACAAGAAGGTTTCTGTACTTCAACGACTCGTTCAAGAGTCTGACAGAAAAATTGCAGACTTAAAGCAAGAGAATAAGGATTTAAAATCCTTACTTGCCTCTTCATTTCGTCTGCCTAATCCTTTAGATAAGGATGGTATGTTGCTTTATGAAGAGCAAATGCATTTGAGAGATGAGGCTAGAAGTCTCAAATTCTTGTAACTCATCTATGAATTGAATAATAAGATCTTTCATTTTAAAATGCATTCCTTGAATTTATAGCAACCCTTGTGATCTTTTCAAGAGTTCTAACAAGGTAAATCATCAACGTAAACTGCAATAATGACAAATCCGGATTCTGGTAAAACACATGGACATATAGGATTATTCTTAAATCCTTCTTTCAATAGATACTTGTTGATTCAATTATACCATATGCGTCCGGATTGCTTTAACCCATATAAAGATCTTTGAAACTTTATAAAGTACATACTCCTAAATGTACTTGGATTAGATGCTTCAAGTATCGTAAATCTTTATATATGTAATAATCTAATGATCCTTATAAATATGCAGGGATCACATTCATTAACTGCATATCTAATCCTTTTGTAATAACCAAATCGATTAAAAATATGAATGTGATTGCATTCATAATAAGGAAATATGTTTCTTCATAATTGCTCTCGGGTTTCTACAGGAAACCTTGTGCGACAAATTATACCGCACAATTTCATTTCGCATTACGCTTTCGTATAAATACTCATTTATATCTGACAAATATTACACCCTTTGGTGTTTGGACAACAGGTCCAAATGCATCTCGCTTTGCTAGCGAGTTTAATTCAGTTTTAATAACTGCTTTTTATTTTGGCCAATCATTTCTACGTCGACATTCTTCGACGATTTTTGGCTCACTTTTTTTCATTACTTCTGGTAATATCAAGTATTATCATATATGTTGTCGACAACAGTTTTATTTCTATCCATAAATTTTCCAGTACTCATGAAATGTATTGAGATCTCATTGTTCCTCTCCAGGGAAAAACATTTCATGAAACACCTCTATAGGAGGTTCCTCTTCAGGAGGTTTATACTCTTCAGGAGTTATACTCTTCAGGAGTTACACTCTTCAGGAGTTACCTTTTCAGGAGGTTTCCTCTTCAGGAGGATTAGAAAATACGGTCTCTTCATGAGCACTGATTTTTTTTTCCTTATGCACCAATAGGTTTTTAACGCTTCAGGTGTATCTTAGATTCATTTATTGCTGTTTTAACAACTCGTCCTTCAGGGATTTCAATTCTTGCTTAAGCATTAACAGCAGTAATATATGATTTTACAACACTTTTAGTGTCAGTAAATAAATCATGTAATTGATTTACAACACTTTGCAGATAGATAATCTTCTGAACTTCTGGTTCACATTTATTTGTAAGAGGGTCAAATTTAAACAGGGTTTTATTATCCCAAGTAATTTCTTGTCGTACTTCGGGCACCGATATTTCATTATTTCAAAACATGATGAAATATTAATAAATTTATATATAAAAACTTAGTATAAGTAAATTAAGTGCTTGGCCGTACAACAGGTACGTGACTACTGTTAGTCATATTACATCTATGACAAACATCTTCATCTTTTTATGAAGAATTATTCTGAGGGTCTTTACCCTTCTCTGAGTTGGATCACTTCTGGTGATACGATATATTTTTATCATCTTTAGTGTTATCGCTTTTGGGACCAACACTTCTATAATTTTTCTACCACGTCTACGCCCTTAATTCCTTTGAAATGATGCACCGTTCAATTTTAGGAATTGTGTAAATTCGATATTATTAATAGGACGTAACTGGTGTAACAAAAACTCATTATTTAGCTCAATCGCTGGAAGACAAAACAAAAGTTTAGAATATTTGTTGAACTTTCACTCTCGATATTGCTACTGCAGGAGCACATTCGAGGTATGAAAAATAATGTCTTCTTTTATATATCATCATCAGTGACATTTTCACTGCATAATTTTAATATTGAGCTGATTTTAAAGAGTGCAGAATATTCAATACCACTCTTAAAATCTTACAACTTCAGGTGCAATAAATCATAATGATCTTTTGAGAGGATTACATCTTCTGGTGCTTATATCACTCTCTTAATTCATTTCACATAGTAAGATGATTTTTCATCATGAGATACACAGCATGGTCCTTTAGGGATACATGATTTTCTTCTATGATTGTATTTTTCAAGTTCATCATCATATCCAAATAGATCTCATCAAGGATCCTAGATAAATAACATTTTTCAGAAATGTCAATAGCAATAAATCTCAATATTTGACATTATATTACAAAAATAAATATGTGAATTTAAGAAATATATTCACATTATCATGAGAATAAAAATAAAATTTTATCAAGTAATATTCAGCAATATTACCTTTAATATTTATCTCAAGGATTGCAAATAATATATTGAAAAACTTACTTGAAGTAGAAGACCACTAGCTTCAGTATCGATAGAACCTCGTGCTGATAACGTGTTATAAAACTAAAAAGAAAACTACTACTATTACAAGAAAAATATAAAATAAACTCTTAAGAACTGAAATTTTTTTTCTCTTTCTATATTTTCTTATATATTTCATTACAACTGAAACCCATATTTATAGGCGTTGAAATTACTATGCAAGTTATTATGCAAGTCACTATGCAGATTTTAAAATAATAGTGATGGGGTCATTCACATAATTTTAGTGGTGGGACAGAGGCGGCTGCCGACTCCCAAATTAATTCATAACACTATACGCATACTCCTACGATTATGGTTTTCTATAGTTCTGGCTTAATTATTTTCTACCATCAAAATGTTGATATAGACATGGTATATTATAGACCCCACCATATTAAATGTTGAGATATAAATTATTTATCGATAATATTTAGTATAGTTATGAATATTTTCCACTATCTAAATTTTAGAAATTGAGGAATTAAAACATGAGACATGATTTTTTTTATATATATTTTTTGTAATTGTTGAGCGTGCAACCATTTTTTATTATTAAAAAAAAAAGTGAAATCTACATAAAATTTTTGTTTCTTAATTGTAAGCTCACCATTTTTTTTTTATAAAATGAGTATGCAGTGTTTGCATAATTTGAGATTGTGTCTAATATTATTTTATTATATATATATATATATATTCTCATTCTCTAATTAATTATGAAGCACAAAGACCTTTTAGGCGATGATTATAAATCGGCCTTATAATAGCTTCTGCATATTGTGATTAATTCTATCGAAGAAAATGTAAACAAATCAAAGATCTGATCACAACTCTCAACAAGCATATAAGTACTGACTGGGGTACAATCAAACATTAAACAATTTGAAAAGAACACATGATTATAAATTGAAAAAATCAATCCATTTGGGATAAAAAAAAAAGACACGCACAATTTCCGTCCTCCGACCGTTGTTACAACTGTACGTAAGCCATGCGTGATGTTCCTATGGCGATTTCTGATCTATGGACCAGAATATTATCATTATTATTATTATTTAAATCATGTAGAACCATTAGATCTTGCCCATCTCGATAAAAGGACCCGATTCAAAGAAAAGTTTGGCATCAATCCTTTAATTGTGAACCATAACTTTCCATTAGAATCCAGTCCCGAAATAATATCATATCTATGCTCATGAGTATTGATCAGTATATATATATATATATATATATATATATATATATATTTGTTTTTTGACAGTGATATCAACGGATTTTACAACAATTTTATAATTTATGTGTATTTCAAATTATTATTATTTTTTTGAAGTATTTTTTTAATATTTTTAATCATTAAGAAAAAAATAATAATTTTATTAATATTCACATTCTTTATCACTAAATAAAATTAAAAATTAAAAACTAATTAAATATTAAAAAAATTATAAATTAATAATAAAATAGTAGTAATTATATCATTTCTCATATTTTATTATTTCCGTCAATAATCAATATTCATGCACTGCTGCGAACTCTATTGTCGTTCTCTTCATTAAATTTTTGTGGTACAATGAACGTAGGACGTCCATTTCTAATGGCTATTTATTCTCGCCACAGAAAAAATACTGATCCGTAATCACTAATCACTTATTATAAGTCTACAAAAATGATAATTTTTTCTTTATTACGTCACAAATAATTATTCTCATTACAAATAATAACCTGAAAAACATGTCTTTATGTTCGGTTTTATCTTATATAACTGAACGATCATTTGCATTAATTCAGATCATAGTCCATATATAATTACCCCAGAAAATAAAGAATGTCGAATTTTATTAAAGTTTAGAACAATTTGCTAACCGGCCGGCCGGTAGACACCAGTCACTCTCCATTAACGAAACTGCAAATCAAAGAACTCATGAATAATGCAGCAATATTGTAGATACTGTTCTTCTAACCCATAAATAAATAAAGAAAGAAGGAATCCAATTTAAGGCTATACTGTTCATCATGTACATACGGCTTTAACAAATTTAAGGCTAAAGTGAAATGTCAATAACTACATATATGAGTAATGCTACGTATAGTCGTAGAATTACAAACGACATGCAGTCGCTTTAGAAAACAAATTAACTTTTTTCATGTGGGTTTTATATATATTCATTTTTTTCCAAAGTGACTGTACGCCGCTTGTAACTCTATGACTGCATCAATCATTTCTCTACATATATAGATATATATTACTTAATATACATATCATTCTATAAGGTAAATGAAAATTGCAACTCTGGTTCAAAATAAAAACCAACTTCTTCCACCTTGAGACAACTCATACACATATATAGGAAATGAGAATGGCTACAGAAAAAGCGTTAGGTCTAAGACTTGATTTTCAGTAATTTCTTTGTGAACTTTTTCTTCTTTTTGAGCAGAACCTAGAAAGGTCCCATGATGAGGAGGGCCGCATTTAAATAAAGGTGCCCTTTCCATGAAGTCTTTACGTTGGAACGAGGGTTTCCAAACTACAACTTGCTTGTGATTTGCGGCCTTGACTTTGATGATCTGGTTGTTTTTATTCTTTGTCCCGCTTTTGAATGCATTCGAGCCATTCAAGATCAAACAGTCACAAGTCTCACGTATATTCTTCTAGGACTGAACAAATTAACCGTTTATCCGACCCGACTTGTTAGGCCGAAATATTCCGACCCAAAAAACCCGACTAGATAATGCATGAATTCGGGGGTGGGTATTCCGTTAACCAATAAAACCCCTAAAACGCGTTTGACTTTGCCAAATCCAGAACATTTCAACTCATTCTTCCTTCTCCAATATTCCAATTCGCACAAGAGTCTCAAAACAATAGACTTGCGTTCAAGAGGTTGAACCCAATGAGAACTTTTCTAGCATATGGAGCTTGCATATAGAATCCAAGGGAGAATCTCGTTTGAGTTGCAGGTGATTCCGGTGAAATCACAAATGGAATTGTTGGACTTCCATGAATTGATGATGCAAGGATTTGATTCTTGGAGCGCAGATTTTTACTTTCAATAGAGTTTTAATCTCGTCGGAATGGATACCGGAGAAAAAGAAGAGGAAACAGAGGAGGTAGAAAGAACAATAGAGGCATGGCCAGAAAATTTATGTCAGCGACATGTGGTTTGGGAAGAATGGAAGTAGGAAGATGACATGTTGTTTGGTCTAGGGTTCGAAATCTCATCGCATTGCACAAAACTGTCGAGTTGGTTATCAGGTAAATGGTTATCGGGTATTAGCATGCTTTTCCTAATTGGATTAGGTCAGGATTGAGATTACCGGGTCAGAATGGGTCGGGTGTACAGCCCTATATTCTTCATGATAGCGCAAAACTTCTCTATTTCTTGTTCTTTATTGACTTCATCCTCATGATCATGGCAAATCATTCTCTTCTTGTTCGCACCCTGCATATCATGCAATACTTTTGGTTTGTAGCAAGCAAATAAATTTGAACCTAGAAAGAGATTACAGCATGCATTACTTTCTAGGTTGCTTCTGTGCTATTTCTTGTGAAGACATTTATATATGGTCAAGATTTTGGTTGTATTTAATCATTTTACTGTACTTACAATCATGTGATCCACACTAGACATGTTTAAAGAAGAAAAAATTGGCATTTTTATTTTTAGTTGGGAGGGAGCAGTTTTGGTGAGGTTATGCTTTTATTAAGATTCATTCCTTTCTGGTACATAATTACTGCACCCATAATGTGATGAATGCATTATGACATATTAGGAGGGAGTCTTCTCGCATTTTTATTTTTTATTTGATGTGTGTTTGCACGTGACAACATGTTGCAAATTAAAATGCAAATCTCGAGCACTATCCTTAAAGAGAGGAATGTAATGTTATTCTATTTCTATTTCACAACCTTAATTTAATCATGATTGTACAAGAGTATTTATAATAATGGTTAGCGAGATGTGAACAACCTAAAATGAAATGATAAATATATTAAAAAAGTAGATATTGGTTGCTCTATTTATAACACATTAGGGAAGGATTTCTTGCTAGTGATAAGCTCTTTGTCTTGCCTTAATGGAGTTTTCCATATTTGTAAAGTTTCCATTGTTTGCATTGACTTACTTTGTTTCTTTCTGTTGTAGAGATGGAGTGATTTGTTGTCATGATAGCGCCACTAATGATTTTCCCTATTTTTTCCTTTACATTGGTACTTGAAGAATTATCATTAATTGTATCTTCGATATGCCCTCCCACAAACTGAGGCCAATAGTGAGGTTGAGTTTGGGTCATAATCTTTCAAGACCAAATCAAGATAATGGTTTAATAAAAATAGCAACTAATTAAGAAAACAAGGAGACATGTTGTAGTGATATTCAGTGGGACTGTGCATAAATTAAGATACAAAGTTCATTCTAAACGTAAGATCAAGCCTGCTAAGAATAATATATTATAAGTCTCGACAATGTTGTGGTAATGAGCAAGGTCAACAAAGGAAGTGGTGGTCGAGATTTCCTTTTTGCTTGTCATCTGTGTTGCAACTAGTTTATAATTTTTCATTTGGACCGATCAAGAATATCTAAAGCATGTTTAGACTGTGATAAAATCAAAGCATTAGTAGTAAAGGCCATTTAGCCGATAACAAGAAAGCAATGTAAAGGGCCAAGATCCTTTATATCAAATTCCAGATATAATGCATAAGTAAAGTCATTAAGTAAAAATGGACTAGAGCCCTTCAAAATAATATCATCAACATATTATATAATATGATCAATAAGTCATGGTGCATGTGATAAGTAAAGAGTGACGGATCAGACATACGACAAGTAAACCCATGTAAGAAAAGAAAACTACTAAAATAATCAAACAAGGCACAAGGTATTTGTTTAAGTGTATAAATGGATTTGCACCATTTACACACATGATTGGGAAAGATATAGTTTACAAACCCAGGCAGTTGTTCCATAAAACCAGTTTCATTAAGAAAACTATGAAGAAATGCATTTTTTTTAATACCTAATTGGCGTATGGTCTAGGTTTTAACTAGGGAAACAGTAAGGACACTAAGGCAACAGTAAGAACAAGACGAATAGTGCTGCTTTGTTGATGATAGGGGAGAATTTTTTTGTTGAAATCAATACCATCAACTTGATCATATCCTTTAGCAACTAAACGAACTTTAAGCCAATGAAGAGAGCTATATGCATTTAGTAAGGTTTTTAACCCATAATGTTCATGCAAATTGTTGAGGAATAAGTGTCCAAGTGTTGTTTTGATAAATAACATCAAATTCTTCATATATTGCTCGAGTCCAACCTATATGTTTAAAAGCTGAGCGAAGAGATTTAGTCTCTTGAGGAATAGAAAAGATAGTATGGAGTTGAGTGTATTTAGGTTGGGTTGTCAATCCCATTTTTAGAATGAGTGATCATCAGATGATGTGGTGCAAGTTGTGATTCAGGAGGAAGAGTGATAACTAGAGACTCATCACAAGCACCTCTTTAAGGACTTTCTACTCCTAAGGTGCACTCTAGTGACCAGTCGAGGTATTAGAAAACTTTTACTCCTTATCAAAGTACTTCATTGGTCTGAATTGATGAAAATAGGAAGGGAGCCTATGTTACCACCGTGACGATGAGTGGGACCTGTCACACAACTGTAATTAACCTAAAGTTTATATGCTTCAAGCAGCTATGGAAGGAGTGATGAAATAGAGGGTGGAATTTTTATGACTCAATTGAAAAATGTAGAAACTCATAAATTGGCAGACAACTTTGGGCTTGAAATTTCCATTCATGCCATCACGGGTGCACATCATTCGAATACTATGAGGTTGGAATGACTGATCAATGGGGTTTTTATAGTGACCTTAGTCGACTACGGAAGCACACACAATTTTTTGGACTCATCTGTGGCAAAGAGGGCTCAACTAGTGGTTGAAAACTCTAACAAGTTGCATGTTCAAGAGGCAAATGGAGAGTTGATTCAAAGTGGGAGCTGCTGCAAGGATGTCGGGCTGAGCATTTAAGGTATTAAGTTTTCTACCGCCTGCTTTATACTAGCTCTTGGAGGGTGTGATTGGGGTCCAATAGCTCGAAATGGTAGGAACAATTATGTAGAACTTTTCTATGTTGTCTATACAATTCACTCTTGTGAATAAGTAGGTTTGTTTGTGCAACTTATATATGAAACCTTTATCCTTTGAGGGGAGTAATAAGATGTTGCAAGTTGCTATGTGTATTGGTAGGAGGTTTTTGTTGCATCTCTTGGGGCATGAAAATGAGGTCCAACAGGGACCATTGAGCAAAAAATTGTGGCATTTGTTGGACCAGCTTGCTGTGAAATTTGAGGAACCTAAATGTGTTCCTCCTAAGCAAGCTAACGATCACAAAATTACACTACAGGAGGGGATAGCACCAGTGTCAATTAGGCCCTACTACTACCTCCATTATTGAAAGTTTGAAAATGAAAATATTGTGAGGGGCCTATTGCAATCTGGTGTTATTAAGCTCAGTATTGGTCCATTTTCTTCTCCGATCTTATTAGTCCATAAGGCAGACGATAGTTGGTGGTAGCGTGTTGACTACTGGACCCTAAATGGTGTGATAGTGAATGATAAGTTTCAAATACCAATTATTGGCGAACTCCTAAATGAGTTGCATGGGGCCAAAATATTCTCAAAACTTGACTTACAATCTGGTTATTACTAGGTAAGATTTATTCCTTAAGACACGAGAAATACAACTTTTCGTACTCGCGAAAGACATTATGAATCCATACCAATGCCCTTCGGATCAACTAACGCCCCGACCACATTTCCAAGTTAATGAACAAAGTGGTTAGGCCCTTTTTAAGGAAATTCGTCTTGTATTTTTTACGATATTATCATCTATAGCAGCAGTTGGGCTGCTCATTTAGGCCATTTACAACAAGTAGTACAAGTATTTAAAGATCACCAAATTTATGTAAAAATATCTAAATGCGGTTTTGGAGGTACTATTTAGGCCATGTTATGTTGGGAAAATAGGTACAGACCGATTATTCTAAGGTACAAACCATGCTCGATTGGCGACTGCTCATTAGTTCTAAATCCTTGTGAGAATTGTTTGATTTAAATAGTTATTATCACAAGTTCATCCCATGGGGCCATGGCAACCCTCCTTACGATATTTTTATTAAAAACTTCTATCAAGCAAAATGATGATTCTGCGTGGACTTTTTAGGCCTTTAAAACAGCAGTTGCCCACCTCCCTATTTTACGTTTACTTGATTTTTCTAAAGTGTTCATAATTGAGTGTGACGTGAGTGGCATTGGGATAGGGGTTGAATTAATGCAAGCGGGAACCCTATTGCATTTATGAGTAAAGCCTTGAAAGGTAAGACACTCTTGTTATCCACCTATTAAAAGGAAATGTTGTCTTTGGTCTCGATCGTATCAAGGTAGCGACCATACTTGTTGGATCAATCTTTTATCATTAAGACTGGCCAGGAAGCTCTAAAATACTTGCTTGAGAAGAAGTAGATGTGGTGACACAATAAGAGTAGATTACGAAGCTTATGGGCTATAATTTCTCAATAAAATACAAGTTGGGAAAAGAAAATAAAATGACTAACGTACTGTCCAGAAAGTTTGAAATTGAAGGAATATGGGAAAGGTGCTTCGCTCTAATAAGTTTTCCTACTTCCAACTGGATTGAGAAACTGAAAACTACCTATTCTTTTTCCATAGAGTTGAGTGAAATATTCTAGAAATTACAAATAAATTCTCTTCAACATGGATTAATTTTGAGGAAAAGGAGGATTGTTATCGTGCCACAGTCCCACTTCAAATAACAAGTGCTTGAATACATACATTTGGATCCCCAAGCTAGGCGTAATGCTTATTTGAAAACATACCAATACCAAAAGAGATTTCTTCTGGCATGACATGAAAAAAGATATCGCAAAAGATGAGGGACTGCCAAATCTGCCTGATTTATAAGGGGGAAACATTGTTACCTCTTGGACTTTTATAACCCCTCTCCATCCCCATTTAAGCCTAGACAAATATCTCCCTCGACTTTGTAGAGGGTTGCCCCGATCATAAAAGTATGATGTTATCCTTGTTGCCGTGGATTGTTACACAAAATATGGTCACTTTACTCTATTAACTGACCCCTATACAGCTTCTGTAATGGCTAAGCATTCATGGATAGAGTTTTCAAAGTTCATAGGTTTTCTAAAACAATTGTCTCGTACAAAGACTTAGTGTTTCTAAGTTCCTTATGGAAATATCTCTTTTCATTGTAAGGTCATCCTTACATTACAGCTCTGCCTACCCTTTGCAATCCTGTTCAAGCAGACTAACTCAGCAAATGCCTCAAGGAATATTTATATTCTTATATAAGAACAAAACCCAAGGAATGGTGTAAATGGTTGAACTTAGTAGAGTAGAGTTATAATAGTTCATATCATACGACCTCCAAGCTATTGCCTTTCGAAGACCTTTAGGTTATCCACCTCTCAAGCTGATGGTGCATGCGCTTAGCACCTCTACCACTGAAGTTATAGACAACTTGTTAAAGTCAAGAGAATAAACTAGGATCTTTTTGAAAGAAAATCTAGAATGGGCCCAAAGCCATATGAACCTGTATGCAGATTGGAAAAAGACATAGTGATCATTTGCAAAAGGGGGATTGGGTGTTTCTACGCCTATAGCCATATTGTAAAAAATCAGTGGCCATGTGCCACAATAGAAAGCTCTCAAAGAAGTTTTATGGGCATTTCCAAGTGCGTCAAAAGATCATAATAATTGCCTATCGTCTAGCCTTTCCATCGTTGGCAAGAGTACACCTAGTGCTCCACGTATCTCGCCTCAAGAAAAATCTTAGAGACCAAATGCAAGCCATTCCGACACTTCCTTCAGTGGAAAAAGGTGGCTCATTTCTTCATAAGCCATAAACCATTGTTGATCATCGTTTGAACCACCAGGATAATATGGTCATTATTGAGGTTTTAGTGAAGTGGGTAGGAGCCTCTTAAGAGGACAATAGCTGGGCAAAACTGTGGAAGCTACAAGAGCTTTACCCACGCCTTGTTGGCAAGTCTCTTTGATGGGAGGAGAGTGTTATGGACCAAGAGGAAGGAAACCGAGTACAGGAAACTTTCGAGATAATAAAGATTGGAAGAAGTGATTTAAGCCAGATCAATGCGGCGCTATTTGTTCAAGTTCTTATGTTTGGTTTTGTTATGCTATGCGTTTTGCCTGTGTATTAACTTTTAATTCTGTATGTTTTATCTTACTTTCAAAATCATGCATTTTATTTTGTATTCCATTCAGTGTCAGAGTTAGCTGAGTTTGTTAGGAGGAATTAGAAGATATAATCAATTTTTTTTTTTTGGGGGGGGGGTGGGGGCGGGGGATACATAATAATTTAGAAATTAGAATTCTCTAAAACTTTGCAAGGAGGTGGGAGGCCCTCAAAGCACTTCCATGGCTATCTGATTTTCTGTGTTCATCTTCTCACCTTTTGTCAAACACTACACAAGCATTCTGTTCCTCACACGTAGTACACCATTTCTACTTGAATCCATTCCCTGATTACAATCATTCCATGACAGTAGCATCCATTTCATTACCATCTATTATTCCATTTTACATTTCCACTTCTCTTTATCTTGATAATCATAACAGGCTATAAGTTTTCTAAGAGATTATTAATGCTACTCACTATCATTTTGATCATCGTCTTCTCATTATGTGACATTTAATAGTTAGAAACTATTTACTATATCACGCTTGTGGGTGAATTATTTAATATATCGTGATGATAAATAAAATTTATCCCGGTGGATTTGTTTTGCAATAATTTGGGAATGGTGGGTGTGTTTTGCAAACTAGTTAACTATAGGCGCATGCTCTCTTCATGAATTAATAAATATCGGGTAATTGATTAGGGTTGACAAATCTTTGCCCAGTTAAATATACCTGTAGCCCTGAAGAAATAATGCATGCATGGTCAAATTAAAGATTTGTTTGTTTTCGCAGATAAGATAAAATGACATAAGATGACCTGAGAATGATTGTGAAAATAAACAAGGCCATACTTATTAGTCTCTTGACATTTGATAGCTAGCCAAGACGCTATGGTCATAATAGTTAAACATAATCTTCTATCACGGTTGAATTTATCGGAGTCTATTCATAATTTTTAAATATTTACATATAAAGTAATAATTATTAATAGATATATCTTATATTACTATTTAATTTTGATTCCGAAACTTATGTTTGTAGCCCAATATTAAATAAGTGAGAAATAATTAATTAAAAAATGATTGGATGATAAAAATACTTATTAATAAAAGTCTCTAATATCTTAATTTGAGTATTTTTTCCAAGCCCTCTTAATCTTATGATCATCGAGTACTGACCGGAAAGCTTTTGATAAAAATACTTATTAATAAAAGTCTCTAATATCTTAATTTGAGTATTTTTTCCAAGCCCTCTTAATCTTATGATCATCGAGTACTGACCGGAAAGCTTTTGAGAAATATTATGTGATCACTTTAAATATAAAAGGCCCAACAAAAGTTGTTGGAGTACATTTTGGTACAAAAGTGATTTGAAAACACAAGAAGGGGTAAAGTTTTGAGAGCAGATATCACAAAAGATATCGAATCATATTGGAACAAAATCCTGTGTCGCTTGCGTTGCCTTTACCTCTCCTTTCTGTGTCTAGCAACGTATAAGTAAATAAAACCAAATGGATCGACGAGAGGTTTTTTTGTCTCCTTTCTTTCCTTTTCTTTTCTGAGAATTTGGTAAGCGCTCAAGAGTGGGGGTTTTCCGTATTTTTTATCCGACAGTATCATGAAATTCTGCTTTTATTATTATATATCTAAAAAGCAAAATTTTTATTCTTAAGTAGTGTGTAGAGTACATCTAGTATAGTATATTGTTTACTTGATATAATTTGATTTTGAATATGAATTCTAAAATTTGAATATTATAATTTAAATTATGTGAATGATGTGCTCTATGCACTACCATAAAAATAAAATAACTTATTTATAAAAAGAATGAAATGATAAAAAATTATATAATACACTAAATGAATGTTATCCCTATTTAAAAAATATTTATACCTTGTATGGAGCAATATGGCTATTGATTTCAAGTAGTAACATCAATCACAATTGTGCGCCACTTAGAAGGAGAGAAGCTTAGTCTCTCTCTTCTGTCTAGAGATGATAATATGTGACGCGATCTATAAATCTAATATGACTATGAACACAATATGAAATTAGTAGATTTGAATTTAATATTAATAAGTTTCTGTTAAAATGGATTAGCTTGTTAAGATACGATTTATATATAGATTAATAATGGATTAACTTGCTTAATTTGAAATTAATCCATTTTGACATGTTTTAATTTTATTTCAAGTAATAATTTTATCATTGTTGAATTGTAATAATAGTATTTCTTAATATGCTTATATTTTTATTGTTGGGATTATAATTTTGTATCAATACTCATATTTATTATTATAAGATTTGTCATACTAAATTTATTATATGTTACAATTTTAAAAATATTAACATTTTTTGTTAGTAAATAGTCTTTTTAAAGATATTGTGGTGGCTAATAAATATGTTTTTGAACTTTTATGTGAACTAATATTAATCAAGTCAAATGAATTATGCGTGTTAGGTCAACGTAACGTGATTAAAAAAGTCGTGTCATGTAAATATATTTCTAATTTATTATCAAATAAATAAAAACGAATGATACAATACTATCTGTTACTTAAATGGATCAAATTATTATTTGAAATTTTGACAAATTTAGCTTATTGGGTTGGATTCGAACTAATCCATATAATCGAATATTTATGACATATGAAACACAAATTGACACCATTACTCGTATACTCTCGATCCGCAATGGACAATACTCTTGAAAGACAAGCTTCTATGTTACTTTTTCCCAAATATATCTTTATCTCTTTCCATTATCAATTGATTTTAGTTTATCAATTGATTTTAGTTCTTGCTGGTCTCTGGTGAGATTTTCTTTCCTTCTTTGTAAGATTCTTTTGCATTGGAATTTGTTAGAGTATATGACTCATATTTAATGAAAATATAGTGACGAATAGTACGGTATAAAAATATTTTTATAATTTTTCTTAAGTACGTCCGTACACCTAAAATTAGTATAAATATATATATTGTAACCTTAATTTTGATAATGGTGAAATTTCTTGCTTGCTTTTATGGATGTAGGCACATTACTAAATTACGTAAATTTCTATATTATTATTTTTATTTCTTTTTTGATTATTCTATATTATTTATCATAATTATCGCATGATGACAGAATAATTTTATGGAGAGGTCTTTCTATACAACACTCATCTTCCTCCACCGACATCTTTTTATGTTATTTATTCCGTCGTGTTTGGTAGGTGAACCACTTTAGCCACTGTCGTGTGTCCTAATTCTGATTCTTTGCTTGCTTGCGTGCTTTCTTGCTTTCTTGCATCATCCGAGGTTGCTAACTCTACGAATCCATCTTTCACCTTTCTCTTTAATTTTGCTTTACTCCCTATATACGAAAACAAAAAAAGTAGATTACATACGTGGATTGAAGCTAGACATCCACGATCACATGTTTTCTGTTTTAATTCAAACGCAATAACTATTTCATTTGAATAAATTATTGATCTCATTTAGTTAAGAGCCAATTATCTTAGATCTTTGACTCAAACTACAAAACCCTTTATTCTAATCTTATCTTTAAATTACTACTGATAAATTATATAAAAATCAATTTATAAAGTGAGATGACTTAATATAATATATCAAGTTATAAATAATTTTTATTATAAAATAAATTTAACAAATCTTATAAAATTATGTCAATTTATATATTTATATTTATTTTATATAATTCATTTATATCTAGAGTACTTTTTGATAGATTATTCCCAAATTGACTTTCATCGTATTAATATATTCCCTTATGGAAAATAATACATTTAAGTGTATCATAACTTATATATTTGTGTAAAAAAAGAAAAAGTTGGGGGCATCAAGGGACTAGACTAGGTCTAGGGATCGCACTGCCTAGAAATGACTCGGACTTCTTAGGTTGAGTTTGTGTCCACTTGGTCGGGTTGGGTTTGCTGGGCCCTAGCCCAGTGGGTCTTTTATTTTATATTTTTATTTTTTCCCCATTTTCTAGCACCAAATCTACCACCTTCATTTATACAGCTCATTAGGCCACCCTTTAAAGTTGGTTGATTAGCTAATTCTCCATTGACGAAACGAGAGACTGAATTTTATTATTATTATTTTTTAGTTATTAACAGTGTACGGAATGCAAACAAATTCGTAAACAATTTGAGGTCAACTCGTATAAATTCAATTCGAATTCGATTCATTTATTAAATAAATTTTTCGTAATTACTAATATTAATTTGAATATTAAATTAATTAAACTCGTATAATCTTGACTCGACTTGATTTAGATTCGTAAACAAAATTCGTATAAACTCGACTCGGCTTCTAACAATACTCATAATATATATATATACATATTTATATATAAACTCTTACATATATTCTTACATATTTTTCTTATTATATATATTTTATGTATTATATATATTATTTTTAATTATATAAGTAATATATTTTGTTACTTTATGTATAAGTAACATATTTTATTACTTTATAATAATAATATATTAAATTCACAAAAGAATCATTGAGATAAATATTTATAAAGAGTAAGCAATTCAAGTAATTACTCGACTCAATTCGACTCGGTTCGCGTGGATCGTTAAAGAGTTAGAATAAAGATTGATAAATAACTTGATTTGGATTGAGCTCGTTTTTTATTGGCCCGAATTCGGCCTGACTCTGCAAATTCTCAACTCAACTTGAACTCGAATTATTTGAATCCATCTCGATTCGATTCGGCTCGAACTTGTCGATGATCGGACCGTTTGTAATCTTAGTCAATGTACGGATGTGTGATGAATTAATGTGCAATATCCTTTTCTTATATTACATGTTTTTCCTTTTGGTGGTGGTACAAAGGAAGAAATGCAATATAACTTATTCTTTTTAAATAGGAAAATATTAAATGTATTTGCATAAAACTTATAAAAAAATTTATTTTTTCACATGTCAATTATTCATATGCTGAAAATTATTCATTTGGAACTTATATATATTAAGACTACGAAAAAGTATAAATTTTTTGTTAATGAATTCTACGTTTTTATAAAAGACTCACAAGAAATTTTGTGAATATATAACATATTCCTAGCATTACTCTTACCTTTTTCATTGAAACTTTTGTCTGCATTGGTGGCTTTTTATTTTTTCCTAGGATTGAGATTTTTCATTTTTTATCATGTTTATATTTTAGTCTGCGTTCGATGGATGCTAAACATATATGACAGATATTGGCTTAAAGATTAATAAACATAAAGATTGAGCAGCTGAAAGTCTCCCTGTTTCTTCTATGGGCCGAGCATATCACGAGGTTTAAGCCCAATAGTGAAAACCAAATATTGATGGGCCTCTTACTAAATTACTGACTAACCTTGAAATATGGTTATTATGAGTTTAGTTGGGAATCGTGCTAATGGTCCATAATTTAACATGATATTAGACTCAGTTTTAATTTCATTTTGAAATTTTTTATTCCGTTATACCCCTTATTTTATTTCATTCCAAATTCTGGCTATTCTAGCAAGTTCTGGCCATTTCAATTCCTATTCTATTTTAGAATTTTTTTTTTATCATTTTCTTATATTTGAATGACATTTATTTAAAAATTTAAATACAGATGGTATTACACTAATACTAAAATATTCGTTCCAATACTTAAAGTAAAATAAATCACCGAAACAAAATTCAAAACATTGGTTAAACTCAAACAATCTCTAAATTTTGGGAGACAATCAAGATATTGTACTTCATATTGTTATATTGATTTGAAAATCGACCAGAATTTTAGCAGGCAGTTCGAACGTTAGAATTAATAAGATTAAGGGACGTATCATAGGAGCTCAACTCTTATTAAGATATCTTCAGATGGTTGAACTTATAAGCATCTACTCCTTAGAGCATTGGTATTGACTTAACCAAATGTCAATGTCTAGTCAAATATTGACAATATAACTCAAAAGTGGTTTACATTGGAATAGTCAAAATTCTAAAACTCCATCTGAACTACAGTAAATTCATCATTTTTTTAAAAAAATTTGGCCAGTCATTATTCATCTTCAAAATAATATTTTATTCTAATTAAGTTGAGTAAATGTGTTGTTAAACAATTTAGTTGAAGAAAAAAAATATTTGAGAAACAATAATTTTAGATAAAAGTTAAATTATCAATTAATATGTAAAATGTATTTGTAAAATATAAAAAATAAAAAATTATTATTAAAATATATAACATTATATTATTACTTTAGCTTTTGGATGGATAGTCTAATATGGATTAGACTCTCTGATAATTATAGTTTTAGTTAGAACTTATTTCAACTCATCTCAAATTTATCATTACATTTTTTTTTTAAATTCTCACACAAAATATAATAAATAATTCAACATTTTCAAATCTCGAAACAATAATAATATTAAAAAAAATAATATTCTAATAATATTTTATTCAACTTTCAGAACTCATCACATCTCATTTTCGAATCCAAGGGGGTCAGCCAAAACTTTAGTGTAACGTCCAGTTTGGTTCCTAAACTCACCTAAACTCATTTCATCTAATCATTATAATTTTTCAAATTTCTATACAAAATATAATAAATAATTCAATATTTTCAAATCTCAAAATACTCATAAGAATACAAATTAATATTCTAACCAAAATTTTATTAAACTCAACTTAATTAATCTCGACATCCAAACGCACTAGACTTGACAACAGTTATACCATTGGTGATGCTCTTACATATCTTAATTCCACAGTTTTATGCATCCACAGACTTATCTTTTGTTGCGTTTAGAGGTTCATATAAAGTGAGGAAGGAGCAACATCTTGATTACTATAGCTAGTGGATTAACATTATTTAATCTGAATTTGGGTCCTAATGTGCTTTTCAACTCATAATCAAAGCTTGGATCACTTTCAGCCTAAAGAAAAGGGGTTTAATAATTTATGCGCAAGCTTTGTGCACTCTTTATGTATTGTACCTTTTTATTTGGTTCTTTTTGTCTCCCTCTAAAGTTTGTCTGCAGTTGGTGCTCATTCCATGCCCTTTCTATAGGCATAAGCAACATTTTGTTTACACTTTACATGTCATCCATAAGCTGTATTGTGTTGTTTTATAATGGGTAGATATGCAATCCTCAAAGTGGGCTAAAATCTAGATTCGTTTTTCTTTTCTTTTTTTTTTTTGGTAAATTATTTAGGTAGCCCTGCCGTACCCATATTCATACGACATTTCCCCATAACTGGCAGTAAGATCCTTAAACCTTTGCCTTTTACCCCTTTCTTTTGATTAGTGTGGGATGCCCTCCACTTACAAATTAGTCATACTGGATTCAGATTCTTCTGCACTAACAGTCTACCATATCTCTTAGCGAGGAGCTTGGTCCTCACCATATCAGATGGCATATCTGTTCTAGGGTTGACAATCAAATTAGAGACAGAAGAAAGAGAGGGAAAAAAGGGAAGCTAAAAATGACACGCTGAATCATGGACTAGACTGGATGAAGAAAGGCCCATACTTTCCCTGCAGGGAGGAAAATGAAGAGTGGGGGGTAGAAAAAGCTCAAAAGGTTGCTTGCAGTGTAGGAAAGGGTAGAGGGACCTCATGTTTATGTCTATATCCATAAAGAGTCTTGTAGTAATCTCAGTTTCACTTCCACAAGCTCTCATCTTTGTAAGTATAAATCGTACGCTAACACTAGTTAATAAAAGAAGTATACTGAAATATACAAGAAATACGAATAGTTTATTGTTACCGAGAGAGAGAAGTAAAAAGGATGAGTTTGGTGGGTGGCAATTGGATTTTAGCTCGTGCACCGACTGGTACCTTTTCAGAGCACCAAAGTCTACACTTTGCCCTCCATGCTCCATAGAAACCTTGATTCGTGATTATTGCAGCCGCTATGCGTGCAAGAGAGAGAAAAATTAATCCCTCCTCCACTTCAGCACCTCCATCTGGAAGTTTGTGCCCTAGTCGGCAAATTCACTTGGAAAACAATTAGTCTCAAAATTATTTTCTAATTATGCTTCTCTTTCTGTTATGGGCCTTCTCCAGCCTTTGAAACTACATTTGTTTATTTATTTTTCATGTTTCAACCATCCTTAAACAAACAAATTAAAATGACATAGTAAAGGTTGGAATCCTATATTCACTTTATTCAACATATAATTTAGTTGAATAATTGTCATCCTTATTGATTATAGTAGTTAGATCTTATAGATCTTTTTCAACTTATTTTGTCTAGCATGTGCGAATCTTTTCACATATGAAAGGATTACTAGGTTTAGCATTCTTTTAAGAAGGTTTAATGGATCCATGTTTAGAAAGATTAGCTTTGTATCAGGAATATGATACAATTGAAAGGGAAAAAGGGTTGAATTTATAATCATCAAACTATACAAATTATCATATGCAAACATATCTTTTGGCAAATTCTTTCACAGCAAGGTTTCAAATTGTTCTATTCCTTAAAAAAAAAAAGGTTGATGCCTCCTTTAGCATGCTTAATGATGTGTTTGTCACCTTGTAGTCATATATTTCATGCATACTTGCAAAGTGTATGGTGATGCATGAAAGGGGATAGAGATATAATTCAGATCACCATGGCTACAAATAACCACAAATTACTGCCCTTTGGTGAGCCACTGCACGTTCATAATTAAATACATTACTAAATGTTGTCTAAGTTTACTTTCTAGCCCACAATGAAGAGTTGGTCAGGATGCAACAATATTCATATATCTGGAGGCAATTTGATTATCATCTTTGGTTCAGAAATCCAATTATATTGGTGTCTATCAAAAAAATATTAAGTCATTGTTGAAACTTGCTTATAGAGTAGAAAACATATTTCATATTCATACATAGGGAGAAGCATAAAAAAACCCCACTCCTCCGTACAATCATAGGACATTAGGTATCAAGATAAATCCATGATTCCTCTTCCAATTATGTACATACATAATACATGGATATGAGTTGTTGATGAGTCTCAACAATAACCTATGTCATTGTCCAAGAGATTGAGGCATGCCTTCTAACAAGCATGAGAATGGGGGAATTGTTAGTGTTTGCAGATCTCTATAAGCATTCCAACAGAAGGGATCTAACACAAAATCTCCGTGAGTAGGAAGAAGCTCAACATCTGAGAGTGTTAAGTTGGTGCATGAGACAGAATCATTGTAGGCAAAATGCATTGGTGGGCTTCGAAAATCGTAGGTTCCCTTTATGTTTTGAGTATAGTATATTTGACACCAAAACAACTGATGTTTGGTTTGTGCACTTCTTGCTAAGGCAGTAGAATTGATAAACTATAATGGGATTTCGGACATTATCCATATGAATATTACTGAATGTTATTCTTGATATTGCTCTTGATCCACCTTGCCATGTCTTGATCTTAACTCCATCAGTAGACACTTTAATAACAGAGTCACTAATTGTAATATTCGAAATGCAAGCACGCAAGTTGTGGTTGCCTAGACTCCCAATGCTGCGTGGAAGACAAAATGAAAGAGATTCAAACAGGATAAGTTTTTGTTTACAAGTACCAGAAAACTTTTGGTAGAAATTCTATAATAGATTACATAATTCTATGACCAGGTCCACATGCTATGTTCCTTATGTCTACGTTATGGAAACCTGACCCAATTGAGACACAATCATCCCCTACAATATAAATCAACAGAGAATTAGGTTAGTGGCCCTTTGAGGATAGAAAATGGAGAGAATAAGAAGATTTTTGAGGTCTTTGGCTAACCATTGGAAACTATTGAATTATATATTCTGACATCATTTGTGCTTTCTATGTGAATCCCATTAGTATTGGAACTTAAGGTAGGTGCTATTATGTAAATTGATTCAATATGGACATCTCTGCAACTATCAAATCTGAAGTGGAACTGGGGTCTGTTCTTAATTCTAAGCCCTTGCACACTCAGGTTTGAGCTCATACAGAACCTTATTGCCTGCATCATAAAATTTAGAATGATATTCGTACTGTGGTTTTTAGTAGCATAAGTCAATAGAAGACATTGAGACAGTGCGTGCAACTTACAGTTGGGCTATTACATGGTCTAGGCATTGTTGTTCCATTATTCCCATATGCCATTGGATATAGGTAATTAACAATTATACTAATCAAAACAATATAATAACAATCCAATCATATTAAAGATTAAGTTCACAATACACTGTGAGGTTTATAAGGAAGACTCCACCATTTTTCTCCTCTGCCATCTATTACCCCACCTCCTTGTAGTAACATTTCATTAATTCTGTAAAAAACCAACCATTGCTGCCTATTGTTGTTCTACGGCTAGGAATCAGGTCCATCCGGGGGCATAAGAGTTTCGTCAACCTTTTCAGTTACTAAAAAGAGTCAATTCATTTTACCTTAAAAGGTATAAAAGAGATTCAAACTGGCTCAGAAAGAGTTCACTACCTGAAAAACTAAGCCACCTTGGCATGGTCCTGTAAACATTATTGGCTGAATCATGAAGGAGAAATCGTAGGGAACAAGGATAATTGTTGAACCACTTTGACATGTCATGTCCCATGCCATCTTGAATGCTTCTGTATCATCTGCAATTCCATCCTCAACCACAACAAAGTTTTGAACATCATATAAACCAGTATAATTGTAGGGACTCCCATCATTAGGTGGGTCAGTAGGCTGAGGAGGAGGAGAAGGAGGTTATGAAATGCTAGATGATTTGTGGGTGTGAGTATGTTTCTGTTTTGTATGGTTATGCTTTCTTCCTTGGGTGGAAATAAACAAGCAAACAACAGAAATGCAGAATATGAGTAATGACAAATGAGAATAGTTCATTTTGAGCTTAATTTAGTTCAAGCCTAGAATGATTGGGGAGAACCAATGTAAGACTTGTTTCTCACTTGCTGGAACTTAGAAGACTTGGATTAAATAGATTTGTAAGAATCAATGAGTAGATGAAAAGACTTGGTTAGGGTGAATACACCCAAGTTATGGGAAAGAGAGAGTTTTAGTTTCTTTTGTGTAGGTCATCACCACTTAGTTCTAGAACAACTTGCAACAATTTGCACAGAATTAACTAACTGAGTTTGGCATTGGAATGCATGAAGATTCAAAAGGATATAATTCCTATATATATATAATATAATGTCTGCTAGTGGAAGGACTTGTAAAATTCTATTTGCACCTCAAGTTTTTATATTGGTTTAAGGGGCGGGAACCAACCAATTCCATTTAGGAATTGGCTTTTTCTTGAAAATGTGGAATTGCAAATGACTATTCTGGAAAAAGGAAAACGAAACTACGAGAAATCAGATGAGTGGACAATCGATAGTCCCCCTACCCATGCTCTTTCCAAAACTGTCATTTTCTTTGGTCCAAAAAAATTTAGTTATTGGTGACTTGCACACAAAATGAACAAAGATTGAACTCATGTGTTGAGTTGTCAATGACAATATTCCATTCCATCTTAAACACACCTCAACTAAGTTTAACTCAATTGTTTCCTTAAGAATGACGATTGCAAATATATATTGTCTATAGTATCAAAATTATTGCTGGAAATTAAACAGTCAGGAGATATTTAATGGGTTTAAATTGATTATAAAATTGCTCATTTTCATTGAGTAGTGGGAATGAAGTAGAAGAACAAGAGCTTGGCATGTTAGTTGTGGTACCAATCATGTTGATAATTAAAAACTACAATTGTTAAATAATGTCATACGGTGTTTAGTTCAACACCATTAGAGTACAAAAGAAAGGCTTAATTTTTTTGGGTTTCTTTGTGTGATGTGTCACACAGAAATTGAGACATCTTACTAACATATTATATAGTTTTTTTTTATTGGTACCATATATTTGAGAACTAATCTTGATTAATTTTGGAGGTGCATAGGCCCTCGACAAGAAGTTTCTCACAAGCGCATCTTAACTTATCCTAGAGATCAAATAATATTGAGATTAGCTTCGCGTATTAAGCAGCTAAACAATACATCTATGTCATTCTAGATGGTGGATGAACTTGATTATTGCTGTTGAAACTTGATTATTGCTTCCTGATTCATCATGGTGGGCTAGTGGAGCTTGACTACAATATATAGCATGACATAAATAGGCGAATAAAATAAACATTATCTTCTACCAACTAGGCTGAAAGTAAATTAGTTATGTTCCTGTTACATGGCTTATCCACTAAGAGCTCTTTAATCTAGACTTATAGAGGATGTACTCCCATATCAATGCCATTCTATCTGGTTAGGGTTTCTCCATATATTGCTTCTTTCAATGAAAGCCATTCATGTTCTTTGTGATGTTCTTTATCAAAGAGGTAACAGACCTATGCCTCAACATGATTTCCATTATATTAATCATTATCTGAAGCTTTTGGTTGCTGCTCTTTCTCCAATGCTCATTTGAACAGAATGCATGTTTCTCTTCACTTACCTAGGTTGGGTTTGATTACTTTGAAATAGACCATGCATGTGGTTGTTCTTTATTCACACTAGATAATAGAAAATGTGTGAGAATAATTAAAGTTATTTCATGCAAGATTTATTAGTTGGCATCCAAGATTAAAATGGCCAAAGTATCAAGACAAGCTATTTTCTAATAATCTTCTACATATGTTTGGTAATTAAATATGAAGAAACCCGTGGCTTGCAAAGAACTAGATGGTTTTTAATTGCTTTACCTGACGATCATAGTTTCTAGTGTTCATATTTAGTTCACACCTCATATTTTTCACCGCGAGTGTTTTAGTCATAAAGTAATTCTATAAATTAGTGTGGCTTAATACAATATATTAGACTACAAAACTAGTTTTATTGTATAGTGGATCTAATGTATTTTGAAGCCTGCATGTCAATTTGTGAGTTTAGTTTTATAAAATCTCTACTGTAGCACTTCTCATAAAATATTGAAGGAAAGACAAGGGGTAGGCTATGTCAAAGCTAGCCAGTTTTGGCTGGCTAGTAAGGAAAGGCAGGCTTTTAGTTTTAAGGTTTTAAAATGCATCGGTGCCCAATTACCTCATACCAAGCCCACTTTTTCAACCTACAAATTTGAAAAAGTTCCTTATGGCAGCCTCCACACGCATCCTCCTTTTTAAGTGCCAATTACTTATCCCAGCATTCATGTAAGGACACAATTACCTCCAGAGAATACAATACCTTCTCCAAAGAAATCTCAAATTCTTTGGTCATTTAAGAACCCTATCTGATCTATGTTGGTACCAAACTTAAGTCATGGTAATATACCAAGTTTTTAGCATCTATATTGTAGTCACCAATATGTCAAGCATTGGGATCAATTCTAGCCAACTTGTCTATAATGCTTCACAAAATTCAATTAGTAATTGCATTCGAAGTAACAAACTGTGGTCCTTTTTTTTCCTGATAAGTAATGGTAATAAATTCTAGTTTTAAGAGAAATTCTTTAGCATCTACAACATTTTAAAATACGTAGTTAGTTAAGGATTTATATATCAGCATAAGTAAAGCATACTAGCAGAACCTTCTTATTTCCATTATAGAAACAAGGCGGAAGAAAACAAATGTGAAAAAATAGGGCACAAATCAGCATTGGAACAGAAAGAACAAGAATCATATGATCATTTTATAATTGGCCTCTAATTACATTTTTTTCCACAACAGACTGTATTCTCATTGTCGGGAGTAGATATCAACAAATTTTGACCTCATGATGACCCAAAGAAGGTGCAGTTCTTTCTTGCGTGCTTTGGAATCAGTTTGACCATCATTTCAGCTGGCACTTCCTTTAGTTTTGATCAAGAAGTATGAACACATCAACATACAGTTGGGAATTGCTTGGAAAATTAAAAAAAGTATAATATGGCCATTACCATGGGACTTAAAGTTGAATAGTGGGGGAAATGGGCGTCCATTTGGCAGCCAGGTGCTAGGATCATGAAGCTCATCAAAGAAAGGATGATCCAAAGCCTCCAGCTGTTGCAAATAACTTGAATTGATCTTAAATTTCAGGTAAACATTGATTAAAATAGGGGGAAAAAACATCCTGATAAGCGTTATTTACTATAAGTAGCTATCTTGCTAAAACATACCCAGTCCACTCCTTATACCCAAGCACTAAATGATACTTGTGAATTTTATCAAACAAGGATTTAAAGGAGGAAGTAAAAACAACTAATAAAAAGTAAGTAAGAAAAATAAGAGAAAAAATATATACAGCTTGTTTGAAGTTTTGAACTCGCAGCTATACTTCGAAGATTTGGAGAGTACTGAAATAGTCTTGAAACAAGATCAACAGCTTTAGGAGGGACATGCTTGTTGAATATCTGAGGATCCATGAGTGTGGATTTATTTACCATTTGATATGTTCTTAGAAAATACAGAAAACACATGTGAAGTAATAACACTCTTACCTTGTACCATGGGTAAGCTTTAATTTGAAGGAATTTAAACTTGATGTAGTTAGATTCATGCACTTGATTTCCTCTCTTGTTGGGGTACCTAAAACCTCCATGAGAACACACAAAATCATCAAAAGAAAAGGGTACACATGGCTGCATGAGAAAAGAAAGGAATGAAAAAAAAAGGTATTCAATGTGAAGGAATTCACACTCTTCTAGAGTCCAAATTACTTGTAAAAACTTGACATTGGGATTTGAACTTGCCAGTATGTCTCAATATCAATCCATAACATTTCATCAAATTTATGAGATACCAAGTTATATCTACTGAAAGATATCATAAAGCATTTACTAGAAAATTTATTTCAGAATCTTCACCTTGATTATTTCCATAAGCTGGTCTATTGCACGCTCACTAGAAAAGAGAGGATGGCATCAAGAGACATACTTATTTTTAGCAGGCAAGCAGATAAGAAGTAGAAAAACATTGGAACAATCAACCACATAAAAATATGTTACCTAGCTCTCCAAGAAATAGTTCAGCTAGAACACAGTCAGTAGACCCACATGTCTATGGCTGTGTTGTACTGAGTTGCACCAAATATCAATTCAGGAGCTCGATAGTACCTAGAACAAATGTAAGATATATTTATCTCTCCTATTACCTATTAGAAATAAATCCAAGTTAGTATAAAAATCTTGAGGAGATGAACCTAAAAATGTGTTTTAAATAATAAAAAAAAAAAGAAGAAGCAAAGAAACAGATTAAGGCTTTTGCAGTTCTAAAGTCACAGAGTTTAACTTGGTGGGTATGTGGATTGACCTGACATAAAGAATAGTTAGAAAAATAAAAATAAAGAGTTGATGCATATATATTTCTTTAAATCTTATGATAAGTAATCAGGAATTTTATTAAAAAATACAAGAGGTATAGCCCAACTATAGTGGATTATACAAGAGGAACACCTAATTAGAAATAGAAAAAAGAAATTATGGAAACTCAACCTATTAAAATCTAAAAGAGTAGACACATAGAACTGAAAAAATAACTTAGTAGGAAAACATTATAACCTAAAAGAATCCCGAGACTAACAACTTGAAACCATCATTAAGAAGTAGGGCGTTAAATTATTTCTATAAGAACTAAAAAAAAAGTTACTGAGAAGGTAGCAACTCATATGAGAGAACAGCTATAACCTTACATATTGTTTGTCAAAATTTTTGTTTATTAAAACATGATTTTACTATAATAAAATAAGTTATCACATAGTGTAATGTTTCATAAATGTACAAAATTATTGCACTCCACATTTAGTAATCAAACATGCTTTAGTCCTAATACCTTTTAGATGACCCAAGATCAGTTAGATTTACTACTTACAAATGCAATATAGACCAAAAAAATAGTTGCCAAATAGGCATATGTATTTACAAATGATTCACTAATACCCAGTAGATAAAACGGAAAAATATTGAACACATCAGTAGATTTGAGGCTTTATATCCCCTTGACAGACTCCAACATAATTATAAATGTTTGCAAGCGCTCTACATATATGCAGGAATAGATGCAGGAATGAGATTACATACACAACATATACCTATTAAAAATAAACTTTTACATATATCAATGGCATCCTTTGATGCATCTTATTGTAGTGTCTGATAACCCGATAGACAGTCTCAGGTACCTACTCCAACACAAGGTTAAGATAGAGCTCATTCTTTTCAGTTTTTGACAAGAAACTGTGCTTCAAGTACACAACATTGGGGTGGTCTAGAAATCTCATGATCTGTAATTCCCGATTCTTGTACCTCTTGTCTTGAAGAACCTTTTTTTATGGCAACAGCTTCACCAATCTCAAAGCACTTTGCTTGCATATTATCCACATCAAATGCACAAAACAGCATTCAGGGCATTGTACCAATCGTCCACAAATTCACAAAATCCAAACTCACTTGACCACATCCATGATCAGATCTTAAGCACTACTTGTTGTTTTTAAAGAATAAACTTGAGCACTACTTGTTTAATCTAACCACAAGCATGCAATTGTAGGTCTAATTATATAAAATAAAAGAATTTACCTGGAATACTACTCCAAAGGAGCCATTCCTTACAACACGTTCAGCCATGTAGCTTATTGTCTACAAGCATTAAGTCATTAATAGAGCAATCAATCACTAAGGAATGCAAAAAATAAAAAAATATAGTTGTCTAAGAGTAGAATAACATCTGAGAAGTATACTTGTTTTGGCTAGCCATAGTTTCCATTGATAGATGTGACAATTATATGGCCTCCCTTTGTCCCTTTTCCATCAATAACAATTGTCTTCGTTTCTTGTTAAAATATCAAATACAGCTCTCACATCTAATACTATAAGATCACTCAACTTCAACAAAAAGGGGTGATTAAAGGTAGATGAGGAATGTGAAGAAGAATTCGTGCCATAAACCTTATTGCCCCAAATTTTCATGACATTCATCTTGTTGTGCAACCTATCAATGCCAACTGTATTCCCCATTGAATCCCTTAACCCAAAAGCCATTATCCCAAAAGTGTAGAGTTTCAGCAAATCACTCTCCAAAATCACCTTCTCAATGCAGTAACATATGTGATATCTTATTTGCATAAGAAATAAATAAACAATTATTTATAGTCTCTTGAGAAATAAACAATATTACTACATGTGAGAAGAGCATGCATGAGCACGGGCACACATTGTCAAAGAGACAAACGCTCGCGGCATGCATGTGAATGGTAACATAATCTCTAACATAAGTGAATTTATCTTTAGAAAATAACAAAATAGTGATTTCTTCCAAAACATAACCAAGTCCAATACTTTTGGACTTCGAAATGAACATAATTGGGACCAACTATGGTACAAAACAAATAGTTCACCATCCAGAAAAACAGAAAAAATAATTGGCTAAATGGAGCTAACCGAACATATTATCACATTTCAATTACCAAATTCTAGATTTTCATAATTGCATTTCTTTAATTCTTATAGCAGATTGGATCTACTAAGTTATAAACAACCAAATTTAAAAGTTCAATTTTTTGTTGAGTAGGGAATAGTAATCCATATGTAATAGTAAACACATGTCTTAAAAGAGATTGATCAACCCTAGAAGACGCCATGGCATAAAGGTCTAGCAAATAACCTATTCAAAGACACAACACCTTTTGGTGGAAGTAATCTCTATCAAAACATGGGAGAAAAAAACAATTCCAAGGGTCTTCAAAGGATATAGCACTT
This sequence comes from Platycarya strobilacea, assembly GCA_036898215.1. Lineage (NCBI taxonomy): Eukaryota > Viridiplantae > Streptophyta > Magnoliopsida > Fagales > Juglandaceae > Platycarya > Platycarya strobilacea. Next base: position 17,641,159 of record CM072555.1, on the reverse strand, counting down.
TGCTCTAGCTGAGTGACCCATTGGTACTAATTGAAATGCATACCAATGCACACTATAATGAGATGAGATATCCATTCATCAACATGGGAATTCAAGATTTATGTTTCATTCTTACTTTTAATTACCCAAAACACGATAAAGGACTCATTATCGATTCTCCTAGCAAAAGAGTAAATATGATAGCTAATCAGTTAACACTATTCTAATAAAAAAATATATAATTTAAAACTAAAAATCCACTTCACGTTATAGCCAAAGCGGAAAAACAAATAAATAATGAACTAAAATGAATAACCAATGATAATAAAGAAAACTCAGTAAACCTTAAACTCGTCGCAAAAAACATAAAAATAAACCATAATATCATATCATATGACCCAAAAGGCAAAACACAGCAAACCTTAAACTCATTGAAAATTAAAACCATGAAAACATAGACTAAAAACTATTTCCCTGGTTAAGGAAGGAATGAACTTACAGATAAAGGGATTCACGTTTTTGGGAAGCTTAGGGCTGGACTATTGCACTTTGGTTTCTATTTCTGTGAGAGGAAGACTTAGAGAATTGCAAAAGGTTTGGGTGAAAATAGTTGTAACTAGAAGCTTTGTTCCCTTATGGGAATGTTAATGTCATTAATGACAGTCAAATATTGGAGCCCAAACATTTATGCACGTAACAATAATCTCCTTTCTTATCTTTTGACCAGTTAACCGTGGGCTCCACTCCTCTTTCCAGGCAACCGAAAGGAAATAAATTACTATTTTTTGATTGAATTCAAGCTTCTGTTATAAAATGGTGTTTTTTTTTATATAAATTATGGTATAAAATGAATATTATTATATTAATGTGAACAATTTTTGCGAAAAATACAATAGAAGATACGGCCAAAGTGTGCCATTCATGGTCAACTATTTGGTTTGGCCGAACTACTCCCGTGTCTTTCTTTCAAGCAGCTTTTAATTAATTAGAGATGACTGCAAACAATTTGGACTTACCTTAAAATAACTATACAAAACTGTAACTTTTAGGCATTCCCAATGCTCTAAACTTGAACCGTTGAACAACTGTCAGGAAGAAATGGATTTGAACACATTTATTTCATCTGTGCTAGCAAAGTATTAGTTGGACGACTGTATTATGATCTCATTAATAAATAATAATAAAAGAAGAAACAATATTATTTTTAAAATGATATTATTATAATTTCAAATTTTTTTTTAAAATTAGACTTGCATTACAGTCTCCATTTAAAATGGAGACTGTATTAAAGTTTAATTTGAGGTCCCTCTCTTTCTTTCTCGAGACAAAGCTAGGGTTAGTGTCCTTTTTTTCCACTGACAGATATAATAATTTCACGTTGGTTGAGATCTTGCTAATCGAAACAGATGGACGAAGAGCTCACTAGAAGGTGGGAACGAATCCACTTATCAGTCAAGGAGACCTTTGTAATCCATATTAGCAAAGAGGGAAACAAGGAGGGTTTTGTGATAGGAAAGATATTTATCGTCGGAAAGGTGCTGTCCGAGAAATGATTCAACTGTGAAGCTTTTAGGCGAACAATGGTTGAGGTATGGAGATTATCTAGGTGGGTGCATTTAAAGGACCTAAGTGAGCAATGTTTCCTAGTAGAATTTCAAAAGAAAGAGGATAAAGATAGGGTTCTAAATGGGAGACCCTAGATTTTCGACCAGAACCTAATCACCGTTCAAGAAATAGATGATAGAATCTCCATTAATGCCCTCCAATTCCAATACAAACCATTTTGGGTTCAATGTCACGATCTTTTGATGGTAGTGACGAATGAGGACATTGGGAAAAACTGGGTGCGACACTTGGCCATGTTATTCAAGTGGACGCTTGATAAGGTACGAAAGTGCACTCTAAATATCTTAAATTTGATTGAATTGCTAAAATATAAATATAAATAATGTGATATAATTTATATTATTAAATTTAATTTATATTTACATTGAGATATATTTAAGCATAATTTTATAATAATCCAAGTCTCAATTAACTTCTAAGTTGCATTGCATATATGTAGGGGAGAGGGACCCAGCTATTGTTCGGTTTTTGAATTCAAGAAGAGGCCCCACACAATCTATGTGACTTACTACCGAATTAAAGTATTGAATTAAAATATTTAATTCAAAAGTCAACAAGCTGCAAGCCGTATTAATTTCATAAAAGGGGTCAACACATATATGGCATAAAGCTTGACTTGGAAAGAGGAGGCCCCCATCACTTGCATGTTGCTCTTTCTATTGGGCTGCCTTTCTCAAGAGTTTCAACACCTAGGCTCCACTTGCATCCAATTAAACACACATAAACTTCAATCCTTCACAAGGCCCATGGTAAATCAAGTGAATTTCAAGATAATAAAGGCATGACATCTAACACAGGAGCACAACATATATAATACACGCTTTAGTGAGGGGGAGCATCGTTTTTTCAAAGAAGGTCGTGAACGCAGACGCACATGAGACAAGATTCACTGCTAGCGTTTTAATGACTTTTCTTGAAGAATTTTTTTTATCCATCATATTTATGGGTAATTGAATTTTCAAATAGAGTTAGGGATGAATTTTCATACTAGATGATATTTTTAATTTATGTATTTGATTTTTAATTTATTAAAACTCTTTTTTTTTTTATCATTCTCAATATATTGTTGGTATTTTTTTCTCCAAATAATTATAGAATTTACTCTATTTATATATCGAGTTATGCTTTTCTATTGGTCTGCCTTTCTCTAATTATGTTTGGATCAATTAATTATCTATATTGATTCAATTTTCTTATGCAATATCGCTTTTTGAGTATATTGTTATTGTTGGGTTTTCTCAATGTGGATAACAATTTACGTGATTTAAAAATGATGAATGTTTTTTTTCAAAGGGTTACATTTGATTTAATTTTGGTTTTTAATTCTATATCTTCCGATTGAAAACTTTGGAATTAAATTCTCAATTAAGTTATCAATGAATTAAGAATAATTAATATACCAAATATGTGCAAGTAATTTTTGACGCTCTACTGTTCGAAAAATTTGAATACTTTTCCCACAAATTATTTTGTTTAATTTTAATTTCTTTATTCTTTCTTTTATTCTTTAATCTGTCTCCCTGTGGAATCGACACCCCAAAACTACACTACAACTACCCCATAGATAGGGTTCTAAATGGGAAACCCTAGTTTTTCGACCAGAAACTAATCACCCTTCAAGAAATAGATGTTCGAATCTCCATTAACGCCCTCCAGTTCCAAAACAAACCATTTTTGCGTTCAATGTCACAATCTGCCGATGGCAGCGATGAATGAGGACATTGGGGAAAAATTGGATGCAACACTTGGCCATGTTATTCGAGTGGATGCTGAATCAGATGGGTCGACGTGGAGAAGGTGCGATAGAATCAGAGTAGCAGTGAACTTGCATAAACTTTTATTAAGGGGGAAATGATTAGAATTTGAAGAGGAGAGGTATTGGATTTTGTTTAAGTACAAAAGGCTTCAAAGCTTTTCCTTCAAATGTGGTGTTCTCTTCTACAAAAGAAAAGTCTACCCAAAACTACGTGTGGAACAACAACAAGAGGGAAACCTGCTCTGGAATTTGGCCCCTGGCTCAGGACTCAACTAATGAATACATCAGTATTTGATAACCGGAAGTATAGGGGATAGGATGAAAGGAAAGGTCATAGTATTCAAGTTCCAGCAAATACAATAGTAAGTCAAATTCCACAACAGTTGGGAGAATTCAAAGCTCAAAAGTCTCCAGCTACAAAGACTTTCCCTAAGGCAACCATTTCTGAGATCCCACCAAAAGTGACCCAAGTACAATGGGTTGAAATGGGATCCAATACAACAAAAAATGATACTTCTGTGGGCAGGCACACAAGTAGATGGAAAAGGAAAGCTAGGAGAATAGTTAGTAATAACACTCATTTATCTAAGATGTCAAATTTTCTCTCTCTCCAAGGGGCAAAAAGGGTAGTTGAAAAAGGTGAGAAATGAGACTCCATTAAGACTAAAAAGACTAAGAAGTATGAATTTTCGGCCAGAAATCCATTACAATGGGACAGTGGCTGGTAATCAACCCTGCCCAAATCAATGAGTATATTCTCTTAAAATTATCGAGAGTTTGGGAACCCTCAAACAATTCGAATCCTTAGGAAGTTAACTAAGAAAAAATGTCCCCATTTGTTTTTTCTTGTGGAGACCAAATGTAATAGGGTAAAGATGGAAGAAATTAGAAGACATACAATTTGAAGGTTGCTTTACTATTAGCAGCATGGGGTTAGTGAAGGAATAGCCCTTCTTTGAAAAGAGGACTGGCAAATCAAGGTGACTAACTTTATAAGATGGCATTTATCTGCATAGTTAAGACATCACTTGAGAGCCAAGCTTGGCAATTTAGTGATTCCTATGGGCACCCAGAAACAGTGAAAAGGAATAGGAATTGGGACCTATTGAAACTACTGAAACCTAATCCCTTAGTATCATGGATCTCTGCAGGGGATTTCAATGAGATTCTCCATCACAAAAAGAAGGTAGGAGGTTTTACAAAGGAAAAGATAGATTGTGCTTTTGAGAACTTAGAATGGCCAGTTTGATAGGTTCTCACTAGTTTTGTAATGTTCTTCTTGCCGCGAGCTGAGACCATTCCCCTTTAAATATTTGCCTATACCAACAGACTAATAGTCATCACAGGAGACAATAGGTCTTTAGATATGAAGCTGCTTGGGAACTTAGAGAAGGGAGCAAAACTCTCATTGAGAAGGCCTAGAACAGTGGAGTATATGAAAATAATAGGGCCAGCACCCTGAGAACAAGATTAAAGCTGTGTAAAAAAAGCCTCACTATGTGGAATAAAATAATCAGGCAAGAGGAAAACGAAGACACTACTCGAGACATGGCCAGAATCAATGAACTTCAAGAGTCAGGGGCTGGTACACATGTAGCACAATTGAAGTATCTGCAACAAAAAGTGGAGCTCTCACTAGCTGAAAAGACATGAAGAGGAGACAACGTACAAAGTAGCACTGGCTAAGGTTTAGGGATAGGAACACTCATTTCTTCCACATGAAATCAAATCAAAGAAAGAAGACTAACACAATGGATTCAATTACTAACTCAAGGAGTCGTGTTTGGCATGAGCAGAAGGATATAGGTGACTGTTTTTTAGTTTTTTTCTCCTATCTTATTACTTCCAAATCCCTCTAAATTGATCTTTGTCTGGAAGCACTTAGTTCTAACTTATAAGATCACACCAAATATGAGGGATGGTTTAATGAGACCTTTCACTGCTAAGGTGGCTAGTGAGGTAGTTTTCCAAATGAATCCATTGGGTTCCCTTGGACTCGATGAATTCCCTATCCAATTCTATCATAAAAAATGGGTGTAATAAGGGAGGAAATCACTACTTTTGTCCTGCAAGCTCTAAACTAGAATGGGTCCATAAAGGAAGTGAATGACACCTTCATATCCCTCATCCCAAAAATCAAGAACCCCAAAAAAGTTGCTGATTTTTAGTGGCCTATGAAATCCTCCACAATATGGCATCCAAAACAAAAGGGAGGAAGGGTTTTATGGCACTTGGACATGTGTAAGGCATATGATAAGGTAGAATGGAGTTTAGTGGAAGCTAATATGATCAAGACGGATTTTCCTCAACATTGGTCTAACCTAATCCAAAAATGCCTCAACCCAGTTACTTACTCCATCCTGGTGATTAGGGAGCCTTAAAAGTCTTTCCATCCCTCTAAGGGCATTTGGCAAAGGGATCCCATATCCCCATACATTTTTATCTTGTGTGTTAAAGTCTTGTCAGCCTTACTACACAGAGCTGAAGCAAGTGGGGAGTTAACTAGTGTACCAATTGGGAAGGGTCCAACAAATGTCAGTCATCTGTTCTTTGCAGATGACAACTTATTATTTAGCCAAGCTTTTCCTAAAGAGTTATCCAATGTGATCAATATCTTGGATCTCTATGAATCTGCCTCAGGACAAGTCCTTAATAAGGATAAGTCAGCTGTGTTCTTCTATAAGAATACCTCTCAAGGCATTCAATCTCAGGTCCTTAGCATTGGTGGCATCAAATTCATTGGCTCTTTTGAAAAATATTTAGGCCTCCTTGCAATTATTGGTAGGAAAAAGGTGGTAGATTTTCAATCTCTTATTGATAGAGTGTGGTCTCAAGTTTCTAACTGAAAAACTAGGTTTCTCTTAGTTGCAGGAAAATATATTCTTCTCAAATTTGTTTTACAAGCAATCTCCACATATGCAATGGGTCTCTTTCTCCTTCTAGCCTCCATCACCAATAAATTACTCAGAAAATTTTGGTGGGGGGGTTTAATTAGGACTCTTCAAAAATTCATTAGACCCCTTGGGATAGGCTTACTTCTTTTAGGATAAACGGGGGCTTGGTTTAAGGGATTTTAAAAGTTTCAATTTAGTTTTGCTTGCAAAACAAAGTTGGACAATTTTTCAAAACCCTTTATCCCTTGTGTCACCAGTCTTAAAACAGAAATACTTTCCCATTGTGGACCTTTTAAACTCTAATCTGGGTCCGAGTCCCTCCTTTGCCTAGAGGTGCATCTGTTTAGGCCTGTCCATCCTAAAACTAAGTCTCTTTTGAAGAGTGGGAAATGGTAATTTATAAACTTCTGGACTGATTGGTGAATCCTCTCCCTCCCCTCAATTAAAACTATTTTCACTAGAGACAATGCATGCTGCTATGATAAAGTGAATGATATTATTAATTCTGATCAGAAACTTTGGAGGCATGATTTATTAATAGAAATGGTTTCAGGAGCTAAACTGGAGGCCATAAAAGAAATCCCTTTAAGTCTGGGTGGAAGGCTAGATAAACTGGTATGGCAGTTCTCAAACGATAGACACTACAACGTAAGGAGTGGTTATGATCACCACCGACAACTTGAAGCTGCAAAAGAAGGAGAAACATCTAGGAAACAGGCTGAGACACTCATATGGAAGGATATTTGGAAACTGGCTATGGAACCTGTTGTGAAACACTTCATTTGAAGGGCTTGCAGCAAAGGCCTCCCCACCCTAGCAAATATAAAGAGGAGGAAGGTGGTGGAAACTAATATATGCTCTATCTGCCATTAGGAATCCGAGACTACTAGCATGTGCTATGGGGATGTAGAGTAGCAAGGGATGTCTGGAACCAGTCATGCACCAAAATCCAGAAAATGACCATACAGAGTAATCATTTTTTCAGCATTTGGTCCCATCAAACCTTATCCATTGAGCCAGATGCTCTTGTAGCAGCTGCAATGATTACGAGAGAAATTTGGTCTAGAAGGAATGATGTCTTGCATGGTAAAGAATTTATCCAGCCTACTGCTGTATTCCAAAGAGCAATTAAGACACTGCAACTCTATAAGGAAGCAAATCCACCAATGCAAAGGCTTCAACAAAGGGCTAACAGAGATCAACCTTGAAAAAAACCAAGAGCAAGCTTTTACAAAGCAAATTGGGACTCGACATTGAGAAAGGAGGTAGGCAAGATTGGTGTAGAGGTTGTTGTGAGAGACCACCAAGGCCAAGTCCTTGGAACACTTAGTGCTTAAAGATCCCAAAAAGGAAAGGCAATTGAGGCAAAGGCACATGGCCTGTTACTAGCAACGTGTTTTTGCAAAGAAATAGGCATTAACAATGTTATTTTTTGAAGGGGATTTCAAACAGGTCATAGATCACCTAAGGTGGCAGGGTTCTAACTAAAGCCTCAGGTGTTTACTCATTGAAGATGCAAGGCGTGCAACTGCTCAATGGCTACTACAATTGGGAAGCATCACATATTTTCAGGGAAGCAAATAAGGCTGCTCACACTTTAGCTCAATCTACTATTATGCTATTAGAAGACATTTATGATATTGAGGAATGCCCTGATTGTATTCACTTTATTGTAAATTCTGAACTCGTTTGCGTACCATTTTAATGAAATCAAGTTTCATTTAAAAAAAAAAAAGAAAATGGGGATTGTATGTAGTTAGAGCATATAATCATCATCATCATTAGAGTTATGTTATTTTTAAATTGATGTGTAGCTAGAGCATGTTATCTACATTATAAACTTTGATTCATAATATCTAAATTTTAAAATTTACCTTCTAAATTAAATTATGCCATGTAAGTATTTTATTGTGTGTTTTATACACCAATTTGAGAATAAACTTTTTCTTCTTCTTCTTATTATTATTTAATATTTCATACAGCTCTCACCTATTATGGTCAACAAAAATAAACAATTTTTAGAAGCTTTATAATATAACCCTTAAATGAATGTTACGTATTATGTTTTGAATTTGTTTAAATTTTGTTGGACTTTGATAAGTATAATAAATTTAAGAAATTTGAAAAATAACAATGTTTAGTGTATGTATCATTTTCATTCTTACTGCATATATACTAATCATAAAGCATTCGAATAGATCACCACACAATCTACGAAAACGGGATTATTGATCCTTCTGTAACCAATCATTCATGTGGAAAGATAAATGTTAATATATATTACATGAAATTCAAGCATTATACGATCATGATTCACGTCAAAAACCATGAAACTTAATCTTAAATAGAATTCATGATCTATACTTATTTCAAAAGTAAATGAATTGAATCTTAGGTATATAATCTATTGGAATTATCTCACGCACCCTTTCAAGTTCCCCCTCCAGTTCCTCTAGACAAGTCAGTTACAGAAGAATCGCTAATGACTTAGTGGAATATAGTTTTGTTATTTATCTTCTTTATTTTATTATTTGATTCATTTTTGTTGTATATATATTATAGCACATTGTACAATTGAATACACTAAATACAAGAGAATTCTCCTTTTGCCTCTACAAACAACCTCCTCTGTTTCATTCCATTCCATTCCCTGTGCCCTTTTCATCATGGTACCAGAGCTATAAGCCAATCCTGTCCAACCTCTCCAACTCGTTTAAATATGTCCATACCTTCAAATCCCAAACCTAGGACAATCCTCATCACCAAACTAGTTCGTATTTCATCCAGCTCGGCGAAAATGCCTCTTCTCCACTAGTCCCAGAATTACTTACCACTGAAAACTATGTTACCTGGGCTTGCTCCATACGTAAAGCTTCGAATATCAAGAACAAGCTTGGATTTCTCGATGGTAAGATTTCCAAACCTTCTGATTCTAATCCCCTGTTCCTCCCATGCAAAGGCTGCAATGACATGATCATTGCGTGGCGTCAAAACTTTATTGGCCTTAAGCTTCGATCTATGATTGTCCATGCCGACAGGGCGGCCGACGTATAGAGTGACCTCCATGAACAGTTCTCCATACAGAATGCCCCTTGCATTTTCCAGCTCACAAAGACTGTCTTCTCTCTTATTTAAGATATTGACTTTGTGAGTATTTATTACAACAAACTCAAAATTTATTGGGATGGACTCGAAGTATACGAGCCAATGCCTCTATACACCTGTGGATCTGTCAAATTTTTGATGAAACACCATCATCGTCATAAGGTCATGTAGCTCTTATTGGGACTGCAAGACTCTTATGATGCCATTCATGCTAAAATTCTCCTATCAGATCCCCTTACCACCTTAAATCGTGTTTTCTCTCTTATCTACTAAGAAAATCGACATCGGCAACTTCATTACATACCAGCACTAGTGGCCATGGTTACACGGGGACTATAGCTCTTATTGCAACATCTCTGAGCATTCTCTTGAACGATGCTTCAAGGCTAATCCCAATCTTTCCCATTTGCTCTCATTGTCGTATTCGAGGCCACACCAAAGACAAATGTTATCGATTGAATGGTTATCCTGCTAGTCACAAAATGATCCCATACCTAAATTTGTTGCTACCATTATTTCTCTTGAACAGGACACCAACAATGGTTCAATCATCTTCCACTGATAATGTCCAAAGAATAACGCGATAATTGTAGTTCAGTTTTGGAGTGTCGATTCCATAGGGAGATAAATTAAAAGAATAAAAGAATAGCAAAGAAACTAAAAAAAATCAAATGATTAATAAGAAAATAAAAATTGATTTTAAATTAAAATTAAAATTGAACAAAGTAATTAAACGAACAGTAGAGTGTCGGGAATCCCTTGGACATATCCGGTATTTTAATTATTTTTAATTCACTAATAACTCAATTAAGAATTCAATTCCGTAATTCTCAATCGGAAGATATAAAATTATAAACAAAATATTAACCCTTTAAAAATTATTCATCACTTTTAAATCACGAAAATTGTTATTCACATTAAGAAAATCTAACGATGACAATATACCCAATGAACAATATTGCAGTAGAGAAATAAATCAATATAGACAATTAATTGATCTAAAAATAATAAAAAAATATACATCATTTAATATAAAAAGCATGACTGAATCTATAAACGGAATAAACACTATAATTATTTGGAGAAGAAAACACTAACAATATTCTAAGAATGATAAAACAATGAATTTCAATAATTGAAAATCAAATACATGAATTAAAAATAAATTAAAAATATCATCCAGTGTATAAGTTTATCCTTAACCTTATATGAGAATTTAGTTATCCATGCATATGATGGACAATATAAATTCTAAAAAGAAAATTATCTAAGCTGCCATGGAATTTCATTATGTACGTAGGCGTTCGTGCGGCTCCGGTCTCGTTCTCTTTTTTCTACAGACGGCGCAAAGTAAGAATATATATATATATATATATATATATATATATATATATATATGTTATCAACTGAGTTGTTGTGTCCTCTTCAAAGTCAACTTCAAGCAACCCTCGTTGAAGTGGCGGGCCTGTGCTATGTTGCCGCATCCTATCTCCAATAAGTGCTGTGCTTCAATTGAGTTAGTGGGTCATCTTATTGATGAGTTGCCGCACGCAAGTGGGCCATGTCCAAGTGTATTGCCTCAATAGACTTTCCACCATGCGGCTGAAGTGGTGATTTGAATATGTAGGCCCATGAAATGAAATCCCAACTCTATCTCCATGTGCGTACGTCTTCAGGACTCCCTTCTATTCAAGCCCATTTATATGCCTATGTATGCAGCCGAATGTGATCTTTTTCACTACTTTAAATACCAACGAAGAAATAAAATAAAATAAAATAAAATAAAATAAAATAAAATAAAGAATAAAAATAAAAGAAGACAAATAATATTTAAAAAAATATCAATATAAATAGAAATCTAATTCAATAAAATAAGTGAAATCCAATTATTTCTATTCTTATTCTTTGCAATTTAATCAAATATTAGAATATTTAGAGTGCACTACGCATACTCATCACACCCCTTGACTTACTCATTGCTAGTCCCTAATAATTTCCATGCAAAATGATAAAAAAGACCAAAGAAGATCATACATAAAAGTCTACCAAGTCACACTTTTCAGAGTCATATATCACAGCAATCTTAAGAATCCAATAACCCAATCACAATTAATCCACATATAGCAATCCACAGAGTGTGTGTGTATGTGTGATCCAAATTATATCCGTCTAACCACAAACCCTAACGCATTCAACATCAAGAACATCTTAATAAAAGGTTCAAGTCCATATCTCACAAGTATAAAAGTGTTTCGTGTAGAGGTTCTCTCTATGGAGTTGACAAGGGGTGCACACGCTCAATAGGGAATTAGGCAATTATGTACAAATAACAAGCAAATATTGATCTTATGATAGGAACACTAACAAATGAGAAATTCCACCACTCATTCCATTAACTTACTTAAGATCAGAACGATCAAGGGAATTTTATTAAGGATCATATCAAACCACTTTTCCCCTGATGTATTCTTTGACTTTTCAGAATAGCAAATAGTATTTTTCCTTCTTCTTCAACTTCTTTTTTTTTTTTTCTTTTCCAACCCCTGTTTTTTTTCAATCTTTTTGTTTCGTTTTGTTTTTTTGTTTTTTGTTCTTTTTTAGCTCACTTAATTGAATACTTTGCACGTGTACTCTTTCTTTTTTTTTCGCAAATTTCATACCTAATATACATTTGGAAGCAAAAAGGGTAGGAAAATCAGTGTATAGGCTATTCTCCAATGTGGAAAGGTATGGATGATGTGGGCATATAAAAAGAAAAAGGGTATATGTATTTGTTGGCTCAAAATTGGTTACTAAGGGTTTATGATGGAAGGGTTAGCTTGAAATGCTCAAACGTTAATCCTAAGTTGATCTTCGTCATATCTCAAGTATATCCATCATCTTACCACCAACCATGTAATGATATTCTCAAAGAAGTGTCTAATACAACAGATCAATAAATGCTTATCACAATTTTTTGCATTTGTAGATCCTCAACCTCTTCCAAAATTCTCAAGAATATTTAAGTAAAAGAGTTCTCTAGCTACATGTGTCAAACCACCATTTTACCATAAAATTTGGATACGTGCATTAAAAGTTCTGTGAATGCCTTAGCAAAATGATCAAGATGAGTTTGATAAATTCACTAAGATGTAATGAATGAGCATGAGAACACATGTGAAAGGGCAATTTTTTTTTTCAAAAAATTGACACATGAAAATATGCCACAGAGTTCTAACATGCATTTTAAATGCTAAATTTGCATTCTCACCCCCCAATTTAAATGAAACATTGTCCTCAATATTTAAAATTCAAAACTGAATGGGGAGTAATTGAAAATGGTAGAATATACCTGATATAAGATGTAGGTGACTCGCTAAGCACTAGAGATAGCAAAATAAAATGACAAACTGATACTAACCTGCAAACAAAAACAAAGAAAACCAATAGCAACCAAAAAGAAAAAAAAAGGAAGGAAAAAAATACACGAAAAAGAAAAAAAACAAACAAAACAAATAAAAAGAAAACATACCTGCGTGGTGTGGTCAATGTTGATAGATCGGGTCCACAAGTGGAATCTTTTCCACTTCTGGAACTTGCCTATCAATTAATATTTTAAGGCACTGATCATTTACTTTAAAAATCCTACCATCCTTAGGATCCTCTATTTCTACCGCCTCATTTTCAAAAACATTCTTCACTATAAAAGGGCCGGCATTCTTTACTATAAAAGGGCCGGTCCACCTAAACCGTAGTTTTTTTGGGTGCTCATGGAGTCTAAAGTTATATAAAAACACTCGATCATTAGGCTTAAATGTTTTTCTCTAATATTTTTATCGTGAAACGCTTTCATTTTAGCCTTATAGATTTTAGAGTTCTCATAGGCATCATTCCTCAACTCCTCTAACTCGGTTAATTAAAATTTTCTAAACTTACATACTTCTCCCATGTTAAAATTAAAATGCTTGATAGCCCAATAGACTCGATGCTCAATCTCCACAAGTAAATGGCAAGATTTTCCAAAAATAAGTCCATAAGCTAACATGCTTAAGGGAGTTTTGAAAACTGTATGATAAGCCCAAAGTGCATCAACTAGTTTTAAAGACCAATTTTTGCGATTCGAGTTTACCGTTTTTTCTAAAATTTGCTTATTTCCCTATTTGCAAGTTCTACCTATCCACTTGTCTGGGGGTGGTATGCAATAGAAATTTTATGTACCACCCCATATTTTTTCATCAAAGTCTCAAAAGTATGGTTGCAAAAATATGTACCCCGGTCGCTAATGATAGCACGTGGTGTACCAAACTTAAATAATACATTCTATTTAAGAAATTTAATTACCGTCTTACTATCATTGTTCCTGCAAGTTGCTGCTTCCACCCATTTTGACACATAATCCACTATCACAATAATATATTGATATCCAAAAGGAGGAAATGGTCCCCCCAACAATAAAAAATTTCAATCACTAAAATTGGGTTCAAAGGCATTATATTACGATGGGACATAATTCCTAATTTTTGACACCTTTCACATAAATGACATTAGATATTTGCATCCTTAAACAAGGTGGGCCAATAAAATCCACACTGCAAAATTTTTGCAACGGTTTTTTTCATTGAAAAGTGGCCTCCACAAGTTTGGGAGTGACAAAATTTCAAGACGCTAACAATCTCTTCATCAAGAATGCAACGCCTCAAAATTTAGTCAGGGCAGTATTTAAAAAGAGAAGGTCATCCCAAGAGAAGTTATGTACCTCATTCATGAATTTCATCTTATCCTGAGCGCTCCAATCTAATAGTATCTCATCTGTAGCCAAATAATTCACAATATGAGCAAATCATGGTAGAGAAGCAATTGAAAGTAAATGGTCATCGACAAAATATCCTTGATTAGCAGATGGTCAGAAGTTTCCTCAAATGTGAGTTTCGAAAAATGGTTAGCCATTACGTTCTCCACTCCTTTCTTATCTTTGATGGTATGTCAAATTCCTGTAAAAGTAAAATCCACTGTATTAGTCGTGTCTTAGCATCCTTTTTTGTAAGAAGGTACTTAAGGGCTGCATGATCTATGAAAATAATAATAGGAGAACCAATCAAATAAGAACGAAATTTATCCAAAGCAAACACTACAACTAGCAACTCTTTCTCAGTGGTTGAGTAATTCATCTGAGCACTATTTAGAGTCCTACTAGCATAGTAAATAACAAAGAGCTTCCCCTTCCTTCACTGTCCAAGAACAACACCTACAGCATAATTATTAGCATCACACATAATCTCAAAAGGCAAAGTCCAATCAGGTGGCTGCATTATGGGTGCTGAGGTAAAGTTGCCAATTAGCGTTTTAAAGGCCTATTGATAAGCTTGTGTCCACTCAAATGGGGTATCTTTAGTTAGGAGGTCACATAATGGTCTGAATATAGTGAAAAAATTCTGTATGAACCTCCTATAAAAACCTACATGACCAAGAAAGGATCTCACATCCTTTACTATCTTAGGTGTAGGCAACTTAGAGATTAATTCAATTTTAGATTGATCAACCTCTATCTTTCTGGAAGAAATAATATGCCTTAGGACAATACCTGAAGGTACCATAAAGTGGCATTTTTTCCAATTTAAAACCAGTTCTTTCTCCTCACAACGAGTCAACACTCTCTCTAAATTCAATAAGCATGCATCAAAAGAGGATCCAAAAACAGTCAAGTCATGCATAAAAACTTCCATGCAATTTTTAATCATGTCACTAAAGATACTCATTATGCAACGTTGAAAAGTAGCAGGTGCATTACACAATCCAAATGACATTCTATGAAAAGTATAAGTACCAAAAAGACAAGTAAAAATAGTTTTATCCTGGTCTTGTAATGCAATTTCAATTTGATAATAATCAGAATAACCATCCAAGAAACAGTAAAAATGATGACTAAGCACACGCTCAAAAATTTGATCAACAAAAGGGAGAGGAAAATGGTCTTTCCAGGTGACGGCATTTAATTTTCTGTAATCAATTCACATTCGCCAGCCAGTTAGAAGTTTGGTAAGGACTAACTCTCCTAGGTCATTTTTCACCACAGTAACACCAGATTTTTTAGAAACAAGTTGTGTAGGACTAACCCATTTACTATCATCAATAGGGTATATGATTCTTGCATTGAACAATTTTAACATTTCATTTTTTATCACTTCTTTCATAGTGAGATTAAGTCTACGCTGTGGGTCTCTACGAGGGCTAGCTCATTCCTCCAAATTAATTTTATGTGAACAAATCAAGGGACTAACACCTTTTATATCAGCAATGCTCCAACCTAAGGCTGATTTATGCTCACTTAGAACCCGAATTAATTTCTCACCTTGAGATTCAGACAATTCAGATGAGATAATAATAAGAAAAGTATTACCTGGACCAAGAAAAACATGCTTCAAACCCTTAAGCAAAGGTTTCAATTCAACTTTGGGTGCTTCCATACTTGAAGGAATCTGTCTTTCACTTTTTTTAGGCAACTCTTCAAATTTCAGTTGCCATTTCTATATGCCATAATCTTGAGTTTTGTTCAAAATAAAACAAATATCAATTATATCAGATGAATCGGTAATAGAGTCAAACTCAGAATTAACAAGAAAATGCTCAAGGGATCAAAATCATGAGTTTCCAAAACTCCCATATACATGAGTGATCAATCATATATGTCTGATGGCATCCATCATCCTCCTCCGATTGTTTTGCAATATGGAAGATGTTCACCTCGAGAGTCATATTTCTAAAAGACAGTTTCATGAGCTCATTCCTGCAATTGATAAGAGCATCAGTAATGGCAAGGAAAGGCTTACCTAAAATCAGAGGAATTTTAGAAGTAGTATCAACAACGGAGGTAGTATCTAGAATCAAGAAATCAATAGGATAATAAAATTATCAATTTGAATTAGAACATCGTCTACCACCCCCTAGGGTACTTTGACTCAACAGTCAGCCAATTGTAATACCACAGTGGTTGGTTTGATTTCTCCTAAGCCCAACTAAAAATAAATAGAATAAGATATTAGATTTACACTGGCTCTTAAATCTAGCAAAGTTTGCCCAAACTCTTGATTTCCGATGCTGCATGCAATGGTTGGGCACTCAGGATCCTTGTACTTGAGAGAAATCCGTTGCTCCATCAGTGCACTAACTTGCTCTATCAAGAACGCTGTCTTCTTCACGTGGTGCCTCCTCTTAACTGTACACAAATCCTTGAGAACTTTTACGTAAGTAGGAACTTGTTTAATTACATGCAAAAGAGGGAGATTGACTTTTACGTGTCTGAGATTCTCGAGGACCTCATTGTTAGGATCCATAATTAGCTTGCTTGATTTCAGAGCTTAAGGGAATGGTACCTTAACATGGCTCTTTGTCACCTCTGGTTCCTTGGATAGCTCGGGCTCACTACTATCTTGATCTTTCTCCATATCCTCTAATTTGTTCATTGTTGGGATGTGTGATAACTTACCACTACAAGTCACAATGACATTCACATCTTTCAAATTCTCTTGCGTCATGTGTTGACTATGGGGTATGGATTGAGCTTGAGAAGAAAACTTACCTCGCTCAATCACACTCAAGGAGCTCATCAGTTTTGACACTTGATTCTTTATCTCCTTATTTTCTTCCACAACCTGCGTAATCAAATATTCAAGTTTTTGGTTATTCTTACCTTGTACTTCAATAAAAGCACGCAAAGTATCTTCTAAAGGACTCCTAGAAGATGTAGGTGTATGATATGGTGCAGGATATGATCTAGTAGGCTGTGCAGGCGGTGCGGGTAATGCAAGTGGATGGTTTTTAGAGGTGATGACGCCACCCCAGATTGTAGGTCTCAGAGAAATGTGTAAAAAGCTTCTTGTACATATTTAAGGCATTACATTGTTCCTGATACAACCCTCTCATCTCAGCAAATGTGAGACACTCTTGGGCAAAGTGATCTACCCCGCCACACACAAAACATGGTCCAGAAGACTCTATATGAGTAGCCAAGTGTGTTGGTTTTAAATCTTTAGGCTTTAACAACTCTAACTTTCTAGTAAGTATCTCAACCTTAGCCCTCAAGTTGTCTTCATCATTGAGATGGTAAATTCTACCACCATTCTGGTTCCCTGTAGGTCGTAACCTATTTGTGCTCTCAGTAGGACTAGGTCCAGTCTAAGTGTGAGTCTTTTCAGCAAGCTCATTGAGGTACTCTATGGCTTCATCAGGATTTTTCTGTAAGAACTCACTATTATACATCATCTCCATAAATTGATGCTCTCTAGGTGTAAGTCCCTCATAGAAATAACTCACTAGGCACCAACTCTCATACCCATGGTAAAGATACATACTCATTAACTCCTTAAATCTCTCCCAAGACATATACAAAGGTCTCACTATCATTTTGTGCAAAGGTGGAGATATGTCTTTTCAAAGCATTGGTCTTATGTTGGGAAAATATTTATTAAAGAAAGTCTAAGTCATCTCATTCCACGACTCGATAGATTGTGGCCTTAGTGAGTATAGTCAACTCTTAGCTCTATCCTTCAAAAAGAAAGGAAAGAACTTAAGTCTCACAATGTCATCAGTTGCATTTTGACTATGAAAAGTCACAACTACCTCCTCAAACTCCCTAATGTGCACATATGTATTTTCATTTTCCAACTCATGAAAAGTAGGGAGTAGCTGTATCACTCCCGTTTTAACATCAAGTTGACGCATATTGGGTGGAAACATTATGCATGATGGTGTGGCTGTGCGTGTAGGGTGGAGGTAATCCTGAAAAGTTCTAGTAGGTTAATTCTCGTGTTCACTCATATTTTTAGAAGTAAAAGGACTGTCAAATCAATGAATAGAGCAATTGAACTTTGAATCTGACTCTAATAGAGGCCTACTGCAGCCAACCAAGTTCAACTTCTCCCTTCGAATTCTACCATCATGTTTGGTAAACTTATCTATCTATCAGCACACAAAAACACAAACACCTGGTCTGCGCCATGGATTCCTGACACTGGTGCTACAGACCATATGGTCTGTATCCCAATTTTCTTGACACACAACATTACTTGAGTCACCCACGTTGTCAAGCTGCCAAATGGTACAACTACAACCGCCACCCATCTCGGTGACATATAGTTGTCTCCTTAATTGATTTTCGAAAATGTGTTATGTGTACCAGCTTTTTCATTCAATCTTATTTCTGCAAAGTCTTTAGCCACACACTCCAATTGTTGCTTACTTTTCTTCTCTAATTCTTGCTACATACAGGACCTTTCAACTTTGATAACGACTAGGAAGGGTGAGGTGCGCGACAGGCTCTATCATCTGCAACCACAACCACCTCCTCCTAATACCCTTCACTTTTTTTCTGCTTTATTTTCTACCAAAGTTGTCAATACTGTTGTTACTACAAAACATGATGAATTTACTTTGTGGCATTTTTGCCTAGGACACATATGCATGACACAACATATTTTGAATGATATTGGTAAGAATGATGTTCAATTTTCGATTAAAGCAAGTCCATGCACTAACTATCCACTTGCCAAACAGCATAGATTACCCTCCCCACAGTTTGAAACCAATGCAACCAGTCCTTTTGATCTCATTTTAATCGATATCTGGGGTCTCGATTATGTCCAAGCTTACTATGGTTCCAAGTATTTTCTCACTATCTTTTAAAAGCTAAGTATGAAGCACATTTATGTCTCCAAAATCTTTGCTCTCTTATTGACAACCAATTTGCCACCAAAATCAAAGTAATTCGGACTGATAATGGCCCTGAATTCTCCATGCTAGATTTCTATCAACCTAGAGGCATCATTCATCAGCTTACTTGTATAGACACTCCTCAAAAAAATGCTTTAGTCGAAAGAAAATACCAACACATTTTAAATGTTGTAAGAGCCCTAAATTTTCAATTCGGACTCCCTGCAAAGTATTGGGATGATTTTGTTTTAACAAAATCTTATTTAATTAATCAGACCCTCACACCCATTCTCAATTACAAATCACCTTTTAAGATTCTATATCAAAAGAAACCCTCATATTTTCACCTATGTGCTTTCGAATCTCTTTGTTTTGCTTTAACACTTTCACATACTCATACCAAATTTATTCCCTATGCCCGCCAATGTTTATTTTTGGGTTACCCCTACGGTGTAAAAAAGTATAAACTACTTGATTTGAACACACATTAAACCTTTACCTCACATGATGTTGTATTTCACGAGGATACTTTTCCCCTCCAAAATTAACCTGCCACATCCAACCCCATCATTTCACCACTCTGCACAAACATAAACCCACCTCATAACCAACCCAATCCCATCACTACCCAACTCACTCATACAAATACCCAACCCATTATCCTTTATATCTAGCCCACATCTTCCAACTTGCAACGCACTACTATCGATACCTAACCCTCTAATTCTTCCTCACCCTCCCTTCCCCTTATACTCCAAATCTATCTCAATCTACCCCATGCCGCTCCACCAAAACTAGACGTGCCCCTACATATCTTCATGATTTCCATTGTTCTTATGCAGCTGCACCTAACCTCACTCAATCATCATCCCAATTGGAAAGATCATCTTCTCGGCATTCACAGGTTCATTTTCCTCTTTCAAATTATCTCACTTATTATTTTTATTTCACCCGAATTCAAAGTGTTTATTGCTTCCATTTCCTCACAAACTGAACCCATATCTTATATCCAAGCTATCAAAGATCCTATTTGGTGTGAAGCAATGAAGCAAGAACTTACTGCCCTTAAGCTTAATGAGACATGGTCCATGGTGGAGTTACCTCCTGCAAAGAAAGCAATTGACTGCAAGTAGGTTTACAAGTGCAAGTTTCGGGCAGATGGGACACTCGAAAGGGCCAAAGCTCAATTGGTGGCGAAAGATTTTACACAATGTGAAGGTATTGACTTCCACAATACCTTCTCACTAGTAGCAAAGCTTGTGTCAATTCGGTGCCTCCTTACAATAGCATCAATTCAAGGTTGGGTACTTCAACAACTCGACGTAAACAATGTCTTTCTCTACGGCGAGCTCGATGAGGAGATTTACATGCGACCTCCATCTGGTCATCCTACTACCAATAGCAAAAAAGTCTGTCGTTTGAAAAAAAAAACCTCTATAGGCTATGCCAAGCTTCATGGCATCAGAATGTGAAGCTTACTGCTTTTCTGGCTGAGTTTGATTTTATCCAATCTAAAGCTAACTACAGTTTATTTACCAAGACTGCATTAACTTCTTTCACAACTTTGTTGGTTTATGTCGATGACATTGTCCTGTTAAGCTCGAATGCTTCATCAAATGCTACTGTAAAAGAATTCTTGGAGTCAAAGTTTAGAATTAAAGACCTTGAGAACCTTAAATACTTTCTTGGTATGGAGGTAGGCCGTTCAAAGAAGGAAATTCAGTTATGTCAACGTAAATACACTCTTGATATATTGGCGGAGACAGGTATGCTTGCTTCCAAGCCATCTTCATTGCCCATGGAGCCAAATCTTAAACTAAGGAAGGATGAAGGTGAAATGTTCAATGATCTAGCATTATATCGTAAGCTTGTCGACAAGCTTCTTTATCTTACAAATACCAAACCAGACCTCAAACATAGTGTGCACGTATTAATTTAGTTCATGGAGGCACCTTGAGTCCCTCATTATAATGCCATCCTCAAGGTCCTACAATACGTGAAAGGTACACCAAAACAAGGGCTATTCTTTCCAGTTGATTGCCGATTGAGTCTCATGGCTTATTCAGACGCAAGTTAGGCGGATTGCCCAGACACAAGGTGATCAACCACCAGATTCTGTGTGTTTATAGGAGACTCATTAGTTTCGTGGAAGTTAAAAGAACAAACCACTGTCTCCAGATCATTTGCAGAATCTAAGTATAGGTTAATGGCATCTACGGTATGCAAATTGACTTGACAATATTATCTTCTTGCAGATTTACATGTTAACATTTTGGGGCCTGCAATCTTGTATTGTGATAATTTGGCAGCCATTCATATAACTACAAATCCTATCTTCCATGAATGAACGAAACATATCGAACTAGACTATCATTTAGTCCAAGACAAGGTCACAGTGGGACATGTTCAAACAGCTTATGTGCCTTCATACCTCTAAGTTGCAGACTTGCTTACTAAGCCTATGTCATCCCCTGCATTCACTCAACTCCTATCCAAGATGGGAGTAATCAATGTTTACTCTCTATCTTGCAGGAGGATATTGGAATTATCTCACATACCCTCTCAAGTTCTCCCTCCAGTTCCTCCAGACAAATCAGTTACAAAAGAATTGCCAACGACTTTAGTAGAATATATTTCTGTTATTTGTATTCTTTATTTTATTATTTTATTAATTTTTCATTGTATATTATATTAAACCACACCAAGTGGGTGGGTGTGGACAAAGATGGATCATATGATCCTGTCCATATATATATATATATATATATCCAACACTCGCAACGTAAATTCCCTTGATAAGATTTTTGTAAAGTGGAAGGGGATCAGTTTTCCTTTGTTTTCATACATCTTCCTAGTTCTTATAAAGTGCATGCATATATATGTAGACATGCATTGATTTAACATGTCCTTCGCATTAATGAAATTTCATTGTCATGGACCTCCACATAATTGGAGGAGTACTGAGTGATAAACATGCACATTTATTATAAACTTTGACTCACTAGCTACCAACACACAACTGGTCCTCCAATAATACTGATCATTATGACTACCAAGCCTCTGCTTAGGCCCAATGATCATGTTGTTCACTAGAATCAAAAAAGAAAACGAAGAGAAAAAAAAAATTAAGAGTTATATTAATATACATATATATTATATATATAATGGGTTGTTCAAAATGAGTTTCTATTTTTAAAAGAAATATTAAAATATAGAACTGTTTCACCAAAAAGGCTTAAAACAGATTGGGATTATACGGTTTAAACTCATATCCAATAAAAGTACCAAAAATAATAATCTATGAAACCATAAAGACAAGATATTATGTATATATATAGGTGTATAAATAGTACTTCAAAATCATTTAAAGCTTGTAGATTTTTTATGAGTTGTACGCCCATTCGAGAATTTGTTTTTCTGAAATAGAAAATCAAATATATAGAAATTACACTTTTAAGAAGTTATACGGTACTGTCATATTATTAATACCCATACCAAGTATTTATTGCAAATGCTAACCTAGTTGCAAGTCGATTGATGAGTCTAGCTCTCTAAATTAACATAGAGATCTGTTGGGTGTTGCTCCTTTGTAATCCCACGTCGGTAAAATTTGTAAAATAGGACAAGGCCAGTGCCTATTTAAGAGGGCTTAATTTTCTTGGTTTAATTACATCAGTCAGAAACTTATCTAATAATTTTTTACTTTAGAAAAATTTCTATATTATCCTTTTTGTATATAAAAAGGAAAATAGGTGAAAGTTAAAATTTTACTAGTATGAAAGTTTTTATGGGTGTTGTTAGTGTGAGGAGAAAAATTGTGTAATTGTAATAATTTTTCATATAGTGAATTTTCTTCCCTAGTTCTAATAGTTTTTCTTCTAATTTATGAGTTTTCCACGTAAATTCTTGTATTGTGTTTATTTCTCTATTTTTCTTGGTATTCATCAAAAGTAGATCTTAGTGGATGAATTTGAAAGGTCCAGATTCCCAACGAGTGGTATCAAAGCCATTAGATTCTTTTGGCCGTGTGGAGTTTTGGTGTGATAGTTTGGATAAGTACAATCTAAGGAAAATATGTCTAGAAGATTGAAAATTTTAAGTGTGTCCATTGTGACCTTTCAATTTTTCCTGGAAACTTACTTAGTGGATACTATTCATTTCTACAGTAAAATTAATCGAAGTTATATTAGGAGGTAGGGCTTCAATTCCTATCAGATTTGAAGTGCAGAAATTTGATGGAAGAATCAATTTTGACTTGTGGCAAGTGTAAGTCAAAGATATCTTGATTCAATTAAGATTACACAAGGCGTTGAAAGGCAGACAAATCCCTAAAGACAGTAGCGGTTCCAGCGCTATTGGTGAAACAAGGAGCAGCTCTAAAATTTGATGGGAGAGAATCAATTTTGGCTTGTGGCAAGTGCAAGTCAAGGATATATTGATTCAATCAGGATTACACAAGGTGTTGAAAAGCAGACTAATCCCTGAAGACAGTAGCAATTCCAACGCTACTGGTGAAACAATGAGCAGATCTGGAATGAGTGATGAAGATTGGGAGGATTTGGATTTGAGAGCGGTAAGTGAAATTCGTCTCTACCTGGCCAAAAATGTTCTTGCAAATGCGCATAGAATATTCACGGCAAAGGGACTCTGAAAAAACTCGAAGAGTTGTATCAGACAAAGGGTGTCTCGAATCGAGTATTCTTGAAGAAGCAGTTTCATACACTACGGATGAGTCAATGTACGACTATTTCAGATCATTTAAGTATTCTCAATGACATTGTCTCTAAACTTGAATCTATTGGAGTTAAAATTAATGATGAGGATCAAGCCTTAAGGCTGATATGGTCTCTTCCATCTTCCTATAAGCATATGAAACCTATTTTGATACATGGGAATGAGAAAATAATTTTTTTAAAGGTTACCAATAAACTTTTTTCTGAAAAAAGAAGGCTAAGTGGTGGAAGTAATGGTTCACCTAAGAACTTAGCAATGGTGACAGCTTGTGATTGAAAGAGGAAGAACTCTATAAAGAAGAAAGCAGTCTGCTGAGTGTGTGGAGAATTTGAGCACATAAAGAAAAATTGTTCAAAAGGTAGAGTAGGTTCAGCAAAAAGCTCCAAGTCAGTAAATGGAGATACCGACAATGAAGCTAACATTGTATCTCTATTCACAGAAGATGATGTCTATTAAAATAGACATATACATCCTCATGACATGCCGCTAATCCCAAAGTTACCATGATAGGGATATGTTAATGTTAGTGGGTCAACAAAGTTTGCACACAAACATTGGTTTGGCATTGACGCTGGGTGTGTGGTGGAAATTTATGTCGATGGTTGATGAATTTTCAGAAAGCCAAACGTGAGAGTTGCACCATAATTTTTCAGCAATGTTATTTTCGACATGGGTCAAAGTGAAATACTTGGAATTGATTTATTCTGAGTGAGTATACTTTTATGGTAGAGCATGATAGCAAAAGTTATGAAAATCTTCATTGCGGTAGAGCGTAGCTATGGAATCGGTCAAAGTTGCAAGGTGAAGATTGTTGGGTGTTGTTCCTTTGTAATCCCACATCGATGGGATTTGTAAAAGAAGGCAAGGCCAAGGCCTATTTAAGGGGGCTTAATCTCATTGGTTTAATTACATCAGTCAGAAACTTATTTAGTAACTTTTAACTTTAAAAAAAAATTATGTTGTCCTTTTTGTATATAAAAGGAAAATAAGTAAAAGTTAAAATTTTACTAGTGGAGAAATTTTTATGGGTGTCGTTGGGGTGAGGAAAAAAATTGTGTGATTATAACAATTTTTCATATAGTGAATTTTTTTCTCTAGTTTTGGTGGATTTTCTTTTGATTTGAGAGTTTTTTACATAAATTATTGTAAATTCTTAGTGAGAGAAATTTAAGAGGTTCAAATTTCCAACATGATCAACTCATAAACCAGGTTGGGATAAGCTCAAACTCCATTAATTTAGTCCTAAGTCCAAGTGCTGTAGATCTGAATAATTTGTATCCCTAAGTACGTACACATGTGATGATGTGAGGATGGGTATCGAGTGAGAACAGCTAATTATTAATTTCAATTTCAGATAAGATGATATTTGTAATTAATTACATGCGGCCACTACTATGTTGAGATTGGTTATACCAGAGAGCACCCAACCTAATTAACAAAGGATCGAGATAGACTAAGAGACCATAAAGATATTTTATATATATATATATATATTTAATATTGTACATATAGGTTTTGAGCTTAATTTACTTTCCGTGCTTGATAGAACTCTTCTTTTATTGTCTTGTTTTTTTAATTCATTTCAACTCATCTCATCCTCTTATCTCATATTTATTATTATATTTTTTTAAATTTTTATACAAAACAAAATAAATATTTCAAATTTTCAAATTCTAAAACAATTTTTTCAAATTTCAAAATAAAATTAATATTAAAAAATATCTTATATTAACAATATTTTATTTTATTTTATTTTTTAATTTTTATCACATTTTATTTTATCTCTTCTTTAAAAATAATTCAGACCTATCTTCTCAGTTAATTCTCATGTATAGAATTAAGCTGCAGCCTTTATGCAAACAACTAAAAAATTAATACAAGCCGACAATATACATGATGCAAATATTTATTTCAGCCAAAGAGTATTTGAAACGACCAAAATGGCAAAAAAGTGTGCATTCAACTAATTAAGCATAATTAATTAAAAGCATATATAACCTAACTAGCTAGCTAGCGATAACATTAATTAATGGCTGTTAGGAAAGAAGGCTGGCAGCGTCTAATCAGCTAGCTAGGTTAATAACCAATGAAGAGCATTCATTATATATATCATGGGTGCGTGTGAGTCACCAATCCTCTATATAGTAGTGGCTGGCGCTGGACCACCACCAAATTAAGCCACTAATTAGCCGATCACTTTCTCAAGTACAAGTGGTTCATCATGATGATCAATATGTGTGCGACATCAATATGTGTGCGACATATGGAGGCTGCACGCATGTTCCCTCTTTTTTGTCTATATAATTTGTATAATTTTAAGTAGATAAATTTCTTATAAATCTTTACAAAGAAGTAAACTCTACTTTATAAAAAAAATTATTATTTATTAGCAAGATCCATTTTTATACGATATTTGTCTAATTCGTAATTAGCAATATTAATATTCAATTAATTAATTAAGCTACAACAAGAGCTAGCCTGCCGTCATCCATTATGCGTATTATTTTATTTGGGCATCCACGATGAGCCGATTATACACTACAAGAAATATAAATTTTTATGATCAGTTAATTACGATCAAATAATTATTTATAACTAATTTTAATTATAAATAGTCATTTAATCGTAATTAAATAATTACAAATAAATAATTTTCTTATTTATATATAGTCATTTGGTCGTATTTGATAGTTATATACGTGTTACGAGAGAAGGACGATACTTCCCATGCATATATTGTTAAATATTTTAATATGACATTAATAAATAGATCTTCATTTCTTATGATCTACAATAATAATAAATAATAGTATGAAAAACGTATTTTTTTCCATCTGATTGATGAACAATTGATCTGACTATGGGAGAATGATCGCCCTAATAATTTTGCCTCATAAGTGTCTCCCGATGGCTAGAGGCACTCTAATATTATATATGAGAACCCTTGAACCTCCCAATGCTATTTATAGACTTCCGACCATCAAGAAATCTAAGAGTTTGTGTCTGACTATAATTAGAGATACAGACTGTTAATCTTATCTCTTAGGAGTAATCTTATCCCTTCATAACTCAAATATTATCCAATAAGATTTTGAACTATTTCAAATTGATAAGATAGGTGTGTGAGACACAGAATTTAAATAAAACTAGTACATTCTTCCACCTAGCTCATACGCCCATAAAATAATACTTTTAATTTATAGGCTTATCACAATAAATTAATCATACTGCGCAAATTTATTTCCTGAACCTTTCATAGCTCAAAACACATTTCGTGAGTTCTATAATATCAATGTCAAACTAACTACCAATGCGAGTCATGACAGTCCTCTATTATGTAATCAACAGATTCCCTTCCATATACCATAACACCAGTAATTAATTTAACTCACGATCTTTAATTGGGATAATTAAGGCTAATACAGCAATACCTTTGGGTTCCAATTCTTGTTTATTATAGAAATTATCTTGTCATCATTCATCCACACCTTTCAATGTACATATTACGTGGAAAGATAAGAAAACATAAACAACTATAATAGATATCTTTAAATGTCCAATAACAAAATACTCAGTGTATCAGTTATTATTTTATCATGTTCACATTATGGGTATAAAATACAACCCATCTTTTTAACATGTCCTTCTAAAGTATAATAATTAATATACAATTGTTATGAATATATTTGTTTATGTACTTTCTCTCTAACACTTAAGTATTTAAAATTTATTAAATTCTTATCATTCAGAGAAAAAAATACTCTGAGGACATGCATTCTTAGCGGTTTGGCTATAAGCCGACAATTCCAAATCCTAAAATAAATTTCCTCGGCCATAAACCATATAATGTGGCCTCAAAGCATGCCACAAACTCAGAGTCTGAGTATCCAGTTACCCCCAAACTATCAGTTCCCTTGAAGGTAAGCCAATAATCTTTAATTCCTTATAGGCATCATCTCTGCTGTTTTTCTAGCGATGAACAATTTTTCATGCCAAATTTCACAAGAAATCTTTCTATGTAACTTTTCTGAAACAATTCTGACAATTTTTGTTTTCGATCCTGGAGGCTTTCTATTCCGATCACAAGGAATGCCTCATACATCTCTTTCATTTCAAAATCTTAAAGAGAAAACCCGTGGTTTCATAAAGTAAGCCAAGATCACTACTAGCCAACCAGATATCATTAACATACAGAATCAAAATTATGAACTTATATCCACTGACCTTTAAGTATATGCATCGATCAACGATGTTCTCTTTAAAATCAAATACAGTAATAATATCGTTAAACTTTAAGTACTATTGTCGGGAAGCTTACTTAAGCCCGTATATCGATTTCTTAAGCCTACATACTAAGTGATCATTGCCCCTTTTTGAGAAGCCCTCTAGCTGCTGCATGTAGACCACTTCATCCAAACTTCCATTTAAAAAAGTTGTTTTTACATCCATCTGATGTAACTCTAAATCATAATGAACCACTAATGCTATAATTATTCTAAATGAGTCCTTTTAGATACTGTAGAAAATGTTTCTTTGTAATCAATGCCTTCTTTCTGAATAAAACCCTTAACAACAAGTCTGTCCTTATGTCGTTCGATGTTACATTTCGAGTCGCATTTAGTCTTAAAGACCCATTTACATCCAACTCTTTTAGTCTCTTCAGGTAACTCAACGAGATCCCAGACTTGATTTTGATCCATGGATTTCAACTCTTCTTTCGTGGCATCGATCCATTTACTAGAATCACTTCCCTTTATGGCTTGTGAAAACGTTAGTGGATCTTTACTTGTCCCAATATCAAATTCAGATTCTTGGAAATATATCACATAACATGTCAAAATGGCAGGTCTCCGATCTCTCTAAGATCTACGTAAGACAATCTGTTCTGGTGACTCCGAACTTGGTTCATCAATGGTATTATCATTCTGAGATTGATGATTATTTACTTGTTCTATGGTATCATCGTGATGATCGATTAGATGAACTAATATCCTTTCTGGGGATGTAGGTATAGGGACATCTACCCGTATTTCCTTAATGATCACATCTTTGGGTTTAATTCTCCTACTGATCTCGCCAAATTCAATAAATTTGACATTTCTTATTTCTACCATTCTCGAATTGTGATTAGGACAGTAAAACATGTACCATTTGGATCTCTCTGGGTAACCAATGAAGTACCCGCTTACTGTTCTAGGATCCAATTTCATGTGGATTGTAAAGTCTTGTTTTGGCTGGGCAACCCCAAACATGCATATGTCTCAAACTTAGTTTCCTGTTAGTCTATGCTCGAAATGAGTTTTAGAACTGCTTTACTAGGAACTCGGTTTAAGATATACATTGTCGTCTTAATAGCTTCATCCCACAATGATTTGGGTAAGGTAGAATTACTTACCATACTTCTGACCATATCCAATAAAGTCCGATAACGCCTTTCAGCAACTCCGTTCCGCTGTGGCATTCCGGACATCGTGTACTATGCAACAATATCACGCTATTTAAGAAGTTTGGCGAATGGGCCCGAATTATGGCCCGATTCATCATACTTTTTATAGTATTCACCACATCTATCCGACCTGATGATTTTCACATATCTATCTAACTATCTTTCCACCTCCATGAGAAATACCTCAAGCACCGATATAGCTTGAGATTTCTCATGTAACAGATAGATATATCCAAAAAATGAAAAATCATCTATAACTGTGATGAAATACTTTTCTCCACCAAAATATTCTGTAAAGAATGGTCTACATATATCTGTGTGAAATATTTCAAGAAGCTCTTTACTTCTTGTGGCATCTTTCTTATTATGTTTGGTTTGGTTTGCTTTCATACAACTTACACACACTTCAAGATTAGTAAAATCAAGATGCAGAAGAGTTCATTTTTTTACTAATCTATGTAACTTTTCTTTGGAGATGTATCACAATCTTTTGTACCACAAGTCATCAAATTTCTTTTAACTCCAAAAAAAAGTTTCATGGTGCTGGGAGTAAGTAAGTATTTTAGTGAACGTACTATCGAGACAGAATCGATAAAAACCATTAGAGAAAAACCTAGAACTAATAAAAAAAGGTTTAAAACAAACTTAGACTACTACCATAGAACGAAAACAAATAGCCATCAGTTCTACCATGCATCATTGAAACCATATTTTCTATAAAGATAAATGTTCAATGGAGTTTAGTGTTTAGCTTGTAAGATATCCTT
Organism: Platycarya strobilacea; assembly: GCA_036898215.1. Taxonomy (NCBI): domain Eukaryota; kingdom Viridiplantae; phylum Streptophyta; class Magnoliopsida; order Fagales; family Juglandaceae; genus Platycarya; species Platycarya strobilacea. The sequence continues at coordinate 17,611,168 of CM072555.1, read as the reverse complement.
CATGGTTATGGAAACATGAACATTAGCACCTAAATCTAGCCACCAAGAATTAGTGGGAACATTTACAATATTTGATTCAAGACATACAAAGGTAAGTGGCTTACCCTTCTTTTCAAATCAAGCCTTACATTTATGACACTTAGTTTTTATGTGTCTATTAGCTCCCAAAAATTTAGCATTTGCTACTATTATATAGAACCTGATTAATTTTTACAGGTTTCTTTCCTTTCGGTGGTCCAATTCGTTTCTTTTTTACCATAATAGTGCATTTTCTTTTCAGCTTCTTTATTTACATAATTAATAGAGTAATGTTCTTGTTGTTTCAACTTAGCCTTCCTTGAACTACATTATTTGTCAACTCGTTCATATTCCATAAATCTTTAATAGCATTGTAATACATCTGGAATGGACCATACTGAAGTGGCAATGAGTTCAAGATAAATTGAACAACGAAAGATTTCTCTACTTTCATTTCCAGGATTTGTAACCTGACAAGAATATTTATCATATAATGCTTTGAGTTAGACACTTATAAACTGTAATCAGAAATTAAACAATTATGAATGAACTAGTAATGTTATTAAAACCCTCCTTTGGGAGTAGATCTTAACACACTAAGTGTTCCCTCCAGTATTAAATTATGTGGATGGACTAGTTGTATCATCAGAATTCTCCTTTGGGGGTAAACTCTGACATATAAAGTATTCCCTCCAACCGTATTTTTATGGATGAACTTATAGTGTCATCAAGACTCTCCTTTGGGAGTAGATCTTGACATATAAGGTGCTCCCTTCAACTTTACTTTTAATGGATAAACTAGTAGTGTTATCAAAACTCTCTTTTGGGAGTAGGTCTTGACACACAAGGTGTTCCCTCCATCATATCCATCTTACTATAAGTTTAATGATTTGTCACCAAGATTAAGAAAATTTTGTACCTTTAGGCAACTAATCTTTTCTTAATTTTGATGTAAATCATTTGTTCCATATTGGACAAATAATATATGGCATGATAATAAGAGCCAAAATAAACAATTCATACATGTTTAACAATAATCACATATATATAACTTAAATAAAATTTTCATACATGTAGATGACAATAATGATATGTATATAATTTAATGAAATCTTCAAACATGTAGGTTACAATAATAACATGTATATAATTTAATAAAATTTTCATACATTTGAATAACAATAAAGCATGCATAGAAAATGAACTTTGATTAAAACCTTTTAGTACCTTAATAAATTTTATTGCATATATGAATAGTACTACTAAGTAAGTTCCCTATATAGATTAATCTTTCCTAAACAGAATTTCAAGATTCCCATGAAAGATTGGAGGATCACAACGGACACACTTTAGAATTTTCAATCTCCTAAACAGAACTGCCTTAATTTGTACAGATCCATACTCCCACAGTAAAAGTCCATAAAATTTTTCATTTTAAACCAAATTTTGATTTTATAAGAAAATCACAATAATAACACATATATATATATATAAATTTAATAAACTTTTCATATATACATGTACATAACGTTAATAACATGTATATAACTTTAATAAAATTTTATACATGTTCATAACAGTAAAATATGCATGAAAAATAAACTTTAATACATGTTTAGACCAATAATAACATGTATAGAAAATTAAATAAGCATTTCATACATACATGTAGATAACCGTAATAACATGTATATAATTTAAATTTATACATATAACATTAAGGTATGCATATAATAAACTTTAATATATATATATATATATTGAAATAAAATAACAATATTTAATTCAAATTGTGTCGGAATCGGGTCGAGTTGGTGAACCGGGTCAGGACCCGGATTATAATTGGTCAACCCTTTCTGTTGACATGGGTCGGGCTATTCAACCCTTGGTTTCGGACTGGGCCAGAGCCCATGGCCCGGTCCAATTGCTATCCTTTCCCTTTCTTTTTTGTTGTGGGGCTGGACTGTAGCCCGCAGCCCCTTGTGTTTCTTTTTTGTCAAACTGGGCCAAAGCCCACGACCCGGCCTGCCCACGTTAATAAGAACCCTAAGGTTCCTTCTTCAACATCTGGACATTAAGCAGCTGCCGATCATCACTTTCCAAAGATCAGCGTGGCTATGAGCTTCGCCTGAGATGAGGAGATGCCGATCTCCCTCCGCCGGCAACCTTCAGCTCACCTTTCCGATCTTTTTTTTTTCCACGCGGCCGATGGGCTTAACAACCCATTGCCGCCATTACAGAGATGCCGGAGAGAAGGTCTCTATTCATCCTCCCAGCGCCGACCTCACAATACGAAGCTGATGAGAACCATGCATAAGCCACAACAGATCCCATTCAGGCTTTATAGCCCCTTTACGCCGCGCCTCAAAACTACCCTTTTACATCGCCATAGTTGAGCCATCGTCCACCATTCACACGGTGCTTTGCCCAGAGTCAGCGGCTTTATCAATACATAGGCACACAAACATGTAGAGGTTGATCATATGGTTTTTCCCATTCTCTCCGCAATATAGTGCAAAGGGAACTTTAAATTAACAAAAATTGCATAACGCAACAGAGGCAAGTGAAAATAAAATCCAAGTATTATCTGCTTTGGATAGATGTTTATGTGTTTGATGGAATTAGGGAACAATTTTGAAAGACTTTATCTTCCTCTTTCACAAACATAATGCGACAAACACAGAATGGATGTAAAGGAAAACACCATTATAATTATAAGAATTTTTTTTTTCAAATTGTTAAATAATATGTCTAGTCTTTCACAATATTAGTCACACAGACTGTACATCTACCCATGTAAAGGAGAAATAAATTGAAAAAATAAAATGCATTGAATGAATGTCAATGCATTAAATATACATATGTCAATCTGTAAGACATATTTTTCATTTTTTTGCAATATAAAATCATACGTACACACAAAACATAAACATACAAATTTCCGTACTAACAAAATAATCATTTATTCATATTTTATTAAGATCATAAAAAATCTACAACCTAATGCTCTAATACTATATTTTAAATATTTTAACATGATATTAATAAATAGATTTTCAATTTCTTATTATCTACAATAATAGTAAACAACAATATGAGAAACGTACATTTTTCCATCTAATTGATGAAGAATTGATTTGACTATGGGAGAAGAATCGCCCTAACAACTTTGCCTCATAAGTATCTCCTGATGGCTAGAGGCATTCTAATGTTGTAGGTGAGAATCCTTGAATCTCTCAATGCTATTTATAGACTTTCGACCATCAAGAAATCTAAGAGTTTGTGTCTTACTATAATTAGAAATACAAACCTTTAATCTTATCTTTTAAGAGTAATTCTTATCCCTTCATAACTCAAATATTATCCAATAAGATTTTGAACTATTTCAAATTGATAAAATAGGTGTGTGGAATACAGAGTTTAAATAAAACTCTTACATATATATATATAATATATGTATACATTAGTAGTAGAGCAACGGCCAAGGGGCGTTTGCCTAGATGATGAAAAGGAGTTTTTACAAAAATTGGTATATAATCTATAATTTGGTGCCCGTCTAGTACCAGAGTACTACTAATTATCTGCGTGCAGCTTGCTTATAATGGGACGGTGCTATTTTGCTACTTTAGTAGCATTGCTGAATGGTATAGCTAGTTTAAAATTATATTTTTTTAAAAAAATTTTACATACTTTTTTTTCATTTTAAAATATTTTTCAAAATATAAATACACTAATTATAATCACTTATTTAACTATTAAATAACAAATTAAAAAAAGTTAAAATATATAAAATATCAAATTAATATGTCAAAGTAACATTATTCCTTATAATTATATGCTCAATATTATGCCTGCCTCGATGATCGATTACTAATTTATATCTACATTAGTAGTTCATTCCAAATGATCAATCGATTACGAAAATATTGGCTAAATTAACTAAATAGCTCTTAATTTGCGTCAGAAATTGAGATTTTGATACTGTAATGGCATATATGATATTATTCTGAAGAGAAATAATATTTATAACTACAAAATATTACATAAATGCTATACATTCCTTTCTAAAAATATAAAAAAATAAATATGGGATCCTTATAAAAAAATTAATTTTTAATAGTAGATCATATTTTTTTTCAAAAGAGATGTGCAACACTTACACAACCTATAACTATGTCTAACCTTACTTATTTATAAATTTGCTATTTGCTAGCTTTCAAATTTGAGTTTTTTTTTTGTAGTCTTTCTAAAGTAATAGAGAGCTATTATTTCTTATCAAAACAAAACAGAGAAAACTTTCTTACAAGGGACATTGGTAAGAGACAAAAATTGGAAGTCAATCTTTAACTATCACGTAGGGCATAGGGGATGCATATTAAATTAGTTGGGATGCTCCGCATGAGATCGAAATTTGAATCACCCCGACCCCAACCCCGACCCCGATCTCTACTCACCCTTTCTCTGCTCCATACGAAATTTCTCTCATGTTAACAACCTCTTAGCTTTTTCAGGTTTCACAAAGGAGAGATTGAAGTTACATATGTGAGCTGCTCTCGTATGGTAATGACTCAATCTTCAAGCACAACGAAACGCCTCTCTGAGTCGATTGATTCCCACACTCCAACCTGCACTCGCAACTAGTCAGCACTCGCTCGCCATATCCAACCCATCAAAACCAATACACAGACAGCCATCTAGGTCATCCCATCGAAATCAATGTTGGTTGATCTAAAGAAGCAATTTCTCCACAAATTGATTGTTTTCAAGATGTAATTCCATTAGATTGGAAAGTTGAGCTAGTGATTTAGGAATTTCTGCATTTTCGAAGATTGGGCAAGGAGAGCAGAATAGTTATGTGACAACTCGGATTTTTCATTCTTCTACTTGGACTCTTAAGGATTTTTAGAGTAAGGATTATATTTCATTATATTATATCTTTATTATTTTATTGAAGAGATGTGGATCCAACCTTAGGCCTTTTCTTGGAGGAAAGATATAGTGGTAGGCCCAAAAGTCCAAGGAGAATAATAGGTTTTCTAAGAAGTGATCTTTGTCTTCCAAAAATGGTAGGTTTTTGGGAAAAAAAGAAAGCATGGAGTGGAAGATTGAGTATAAGAGTATCCCTTGGAAGATGTGTGAGAAGTGACATGTGAAGCTTTGTTGAGATTTGAGGGAGGACGGTTTCGAAGGAAGAAAGCAAGAGAAGCCAACCTTGCTTTGAGTTTTCCTATGCAAAGCCCCACTCTTTGACATGACAAAAAGAAGATTTTGTGTAAGAAGATCCTTTAGGAAATGAAAGACAAGTGGGAGTGTGATGGACTTGTAAAGATGTGACAGTAACAAAAGAAGATATGTTATCTTTGGGGCAGGGAAGTTTTGGATAATGGAAGCAAAAGTGTGAGCCAAACTTCACTTTGAGTTTTCTAAGAGTTTTTCCATATCTAAATGAGTGACATGCAAGATTTGTATAAGAGAGTGATTGACAAGTGAGTGGATTGGTGACTTGCAAGTAAGAAGGAAATCTTTGGAAGGAGAGATGGGTTTCGGATGAGAGGGATCAAGCCTCGGCCGACTAGTGCTTAGTGTGTTTCCCAAGTTAGAGTTTCAAATCCTTGTGAATGACAAGTGAGGTGGTGATTGATAGGTGGTAGTGTGATTTGAAATATGGGTGAGGTGATCTCCACCCTTAGATGAGCCGGCCATGGTTGGATTTGGGAGACCAAATCCCATCCTAGGACATGATATCTTAGGCATCATTTGTCCCTAGAGATAGAATCTATCAAGTGTCAATCAGCCATTTCTTGTGTCACTCAAACACATAGGGATTTGGAGTGCCCTAAGGCCTAGGAGAACCCATTGGCCGAATGGCCTTGTCTTCCTTTTCCCCCATCCCATTTGCCTCCCATTCACCCAAAACTCTCGGTGATTGAGCTAAATTATCACATATTTTGTGCATTTAGAGCCAATATATTTTTTGATTATTGCATGATATTATTATTGGTTTTAAATGAAAAATTGGTTATTAGGTGTAAATCTAAGTTTAGACTAAAATTGATGAATAACATGATTTATGTTTAATTTTATAACTTATGATTTATTTGAATAGTATTTCTTCAATGCACATCACATTTTTAATATTCTAAATTTTATTTTTATATTTTGTTATGTCTTCTTTATATTGATCGTGTTTAAAGAAAAGAAAAAAAAAGGACCAAAAATAGAAAAGACCAAAAACGCATGAACAAAAAGAAAAAAATGAATAAAAGCACCAAACATAAAAGGAAAGAAAAGTGATTTGAGTAGAGGGAGGTGCAAACTACTACTTTTTGACTATACTTTCTCAGGCATGCATCAGGAGTCCTTTCTGAAGAAAAAGGAAAGGCAAGACAAAATGAATTAACAAGCATGAATCAATCAAATGCATGAGACATGACAGCAAAGCTAGTGAAAAAAGGGACTACACTTTAGTGAGAAAGGGCAACATACTACATAGCAAATTAAAAAAAAAAAAACATGCAAGGTCGTAGTTTTTTTTTTTTTTCTGGGGTTGAACGCACCAGAGGGAAGCATCGCCTGAAGAATTCGAAGGGGACCAAACTGCAGCTGCTCCAGCTTCTTCCTTTGCTTTCCATCTCAATCTCCATTATTTGGCTTACTCTTTTCATTCTTTACTTTTTTATTTAATTTCAGTTTGAAGTTTATAGTGTATTTTTGAGATTTTTGACTTAGAAGTTCGGATATTTTATTTTTTATTTATTTTATGTTAGTTATTTTTCTTGCTTCTTCAAGTTTCCATTAAATAGACATTACAACTATTATGGATTGATTTTGAGAATTTATTATTTGAATACAAGGATGAACCCTAGAATATTGATTTTGGGGATTTTCAATTTCAACTCATATTGTGTCAATCATTTTTTAAGCTAGTTTAATTCTTTGCTTAGTTTTAGTTCCATTGCCTTTTAGATTGATAAAAGATTAATTAGGACTTAAATCATTTCAGTTTTATTATTTAACTTTTAGATTAATTAAAAATGTTTAGCTAGTTGATTCTTTAGTTGTTAATTTCAATTTGTTAGTCTTTTACATTCCATTTCAACAATAAAAAAATCCAAAAATAAGAATCTAGTCCATGAGTAGTACCATTTTCAATTCCGTTGTATTCTTTTACTCATTGCATATATCATCACTCTAATTTTTCCTTTGTGAATATTTTTATTGTTTACACAAGTTTGATTTTAAACAACTTTCCTCGAGGAGACAATCTAGGAATTTTATTCCTAATTATTACAAAACATCCTACTGCACTTGGGATAGCCTTTGTGCTACTCATTTTTGAGTAAGTCAAATTTTTTGGCGCCGTTGCCGGGAAAAGTTGCTTAATCTAAATTTAAACTCATTATTTTGTTTTTATCTTTTTTTGTTTATTTATTTTAAATTGTTTCTCACACTTGGCATCACTACTCAGTTGCTTGAATCTTATTTATGCAATTTGAATTGGTGTTTCATGTCATGGATGAGAGATAGCTCAAATAGGTTGCTTAGAGTTGCATCGAGCATTAAGAGTAGTATACACAACTCAGAGATAGATGGTTCTTCTATCTTTTCTATGAGCGAAAGCATGGAGTTTGAACAAACTATGGCTGCACCTGCACCACGCACTCTTAAGGATTATTTGTAGCCACTCGCACCACGACACCATCATGCATTGTTTTACCTGATGATGCACCTGATTTTTCCATTAAGCATGGCATGATATCAGTAATACCTCAGTTCCACGGGATGGATTCTGAGAGTCTTTACCAACACTTAACAGATTTTGAGTTGGCCTGCACTACTTTTATTACTAGAGCTACTACTGATGAATTATTAGACTTCGTTTATTTCCTTTCTCCTTAAAGGATAAAGAGAAGATTTGGTTTAATTCTTTAAGGCCTAATTCTATCTCTAGTTGGTCTGATATGCAGCGAGAATTCTTACAAAAAAAATTTCCTTTTCAGAGAACTTAGTTTTTGCAAGAGCAAATAAGCCAATTCAATCAGAGGCCTGATGAGACTTTTCAGGCCAGTTGGGAAAAAGATTTGGTAAATATCTGTCCACATCATGGTTTCAAATCCTGGAGGTTGGTGAGCTATTTTTACACTGGTCTCACTCCAGAATGCAAGCAGTTCGTTCAAATGATGTGCAATGGAAAATTCTTTAGCAAGGAACCTGATGAAGCACTATCATTCTTTGACTATCTTGTCGAGAGCACACAACAATGGAACACTCAAACTGATCAAGTGTCATTGGCAGCACGATCACTGAGGGCTATTGTTGATGGGGGCAGATATGAGCTTAAGGAGGACACTGACGTTCAAGCTCGAATAACTGCAATAACTAGAAGACTAGAGGTTATGGAGACGGAAAAGGTGAAGGCTGTGAAAATAGTAGAGGCATGCTCTTTATGCCTGATTCAAACCACAAAACCCAAGACTGCCCAATTATGCCAGTATTTTAGGAGAGTGGGTCTGAGCAGATGCAATCAGCGAACTGGGTTAATAGAGCACAGAATCAGCCTTTCTCCAATACATATAATCTGAAATGGAGGAATTACCCAAATTTATTGTGGAGAAATGATCAATCTGGCCAGTCTCCACCACCTTCTCAGTAGCCATTTCAATGTTCCTCAGCACTAGTATTAGCTATATCAGAGTTCTCAGAGCTACCCTTTAGTAGCACCCTCAGGATTTCAGGCTCATGCAATTGCCCAGAGTTCTCAACCTCAATTATCTGGGAAGAAGTTTCTAGATCATAATATGGCACAGATGGCCAATACACTTCAGCAATTCATGCAAATTCAGGCCACCACAAACAACCAGAACACTCAGGTCATAAATGACTTTAGGGGCACCATTAATAAAATAAACACAACATTGAGCACTCTAGAGAAGGGAAAATTTCCAGCATAGCCTCAGCCTAATCCTCAAGTATACCGGCAACAACAACAGTAAGTACATAATGTTTCAAGAGAGGTTTTTGAGACAACGAATGTCGTTCTTACTTTGAGAAGTGGAAAGGAAGTTCCCCAACCAGAGATAACTATGGACAGATAGGTAGTTGCTTTTATACCTAAACGTGTAAGAGAGACTAATGAAGCTGAACAAGAACCAGAGGTAGTGATACTAGAGTCAAAGAAGCATATGAGTGGAGAGGCTGAAACTAGTAGGGGGTACCAACCTGTGACTCCCTATCCTTAGAGATTGGAAGCTGGCCAAAGAAACAAATATCACACTGAAATTCAAAAAATCTTCAAGCAAGTAAAGATTAATATTCTACTCTTGGACGCCATACAACAAATTCTTTCATATGCAAAATTTTTTAAGGACTTGTGCACAGTAAAGAGGAAGCTGAATATGAAGAAGAAAACGTTCCTAACGGAACAAGTTAGTGCACTGATATTGAGCGAGATTCCTCAAAAGTTTGGAGATCCTGGCTCTCCACACATTTCCATTATGATTGGCGAGTCATGCATTGGGAGAGCTCAACTTAGTTTGGGGAGTAGTTTGAACTTGCTACCATTCTCAATATATGAGCAGTTGGGATTGGGTGAGTTGAAAAAGACTTCCATCATGCTACAGTTGGCTGACATATCAATCAAGGTGCTGAGGGATATAGATGAGGATGTGCTAGTCCAAGTGGACAAATTTTACTATCCAGTGGATTTTGTAGTTTTTGATATGCAACAACCAGCCACTACTATTTACCAGGCACCTGTCATCCTTTGGCACCCATTCCTTACTATCTCCAATGCACTGATAAATTGTCGAAGTGGAGTACTGAAACTCACATTCAAAAATATGACATTGAAGATGAATGTTTTCAATGCTTGCAAGATGCCAGCACATTTCGATGACACAAGTGATTTGAATGTTGTGGAGAGTTTGACACCAACCAAATTTATTTGCTCGACTTTTTCTTTCTCTGATGATGATTCTATTTTTCAGACACCTGAATTTTTACTTGATGAAAATGTCTTTGAAGTTTTGGACTATTTTGCAAATTCTTCTCTACCATTTGAAGTACAATTCACAAGCGCAAGATGGAAACCTCAGTTTGAAACTCTACCACCACCAGACATACTTAAATCTTCAGAGGAATAAGTTTCCCAGTTGGAACTGAAACCACTTCCTGAAGATTTAAAGTATGTTTTTCTTGGTCCTAAAGAAGGCACTTTTCCTGTGGTGATTTCCTCAAATTTATATCAGAAGGATGAAACCCAATTGATTGAAGTCCTAAGAAATCATCGAGGCCCAATTGGTTGGATGATAGTCGACATCAAAGGTATTGATGCTGCTATTTGTACCCACAAAATCCATCTTGAAGATGATGCTAGACCTATTCGTGATGCTCAACGTAGGCTCAATCCTACCATGAAGGAAGTTGCTAAAGAGGAAGTGCTAAAGTTGTTTGTAGTGGGTATCATTTATCCCATCTCAGACAGTAAGTGGGTAAGTCCAACTCAAGTGGTACAAAAAAAATCTGGTTTAACTATTGTTCAAAATGACAAAAATGAGTTGATTCTAACTAAAATGATTACTGGCTGGAGAATATGCAGTGATTATAGAAAACTTAATTCAGCCAGTAGGAAGGAACATTTTTTTTTTACCATTCTTAGATCAAATTTTAGAAAAAATGGTTGGTAATGCATTTTATTGTTTCTTGGATGGATACTCTGGTTATTATCAAATTGTTATTGCACCTGAGGACCAGGAGAAAACCACTTTCACTTATCCTTTCGGCACCTTTTTTACCAAAATGCCTTTTGGTCTATGTAATGCCCCAGCCACCTTTCAGAGATACATGATGAGTATTTTTTCTGACATGTTTGGGGATATTTGTGAAATATTCATGAATGACTTCTCTATTTTTGGAAAATCTTTTGATAGTTGTTTGCATAATTTGGCACGTATTCTCCAGAGATGTGAGGAAAAAAAAAACCTTTTACTTAATTGGGAAAAATGACAATTTATGGTTACTCAAGGCATTGTTTTGGGACATATTGTTTCTTCTGAAGGTATAAAGGTCGACAAGGCAAAAGCTAAATTAATATCTAAACTTCCTATCCCTAGGACGGTTAAGAATATTCATTCTTTTCTTAGCCATGCTAGCTTTTATAAGTAGTTTATTCAAGGTTAGTTCTATTACAAAACCATTGTGCACTCTTTTACAAAATGATACAGAATTTGTTTGAACTGCTGAGTGCCAAAAAGTTTTTGATACCCTAAAGAATCTCTTACTATTGCCCCCATTATACAACCCCGGCAGTGGGACATTCCCTTCGAGATTATGACTTATACAAGTGATTATGCATTAGGTGTTGTTTTGGGGCAACGTGTGGATGATAGACCTTTTGTGATTTATTTTGCCAATAGAATATTGAATGATGTCCAAAAAAATTACACCACTACAGAAAAAGAATTGATTGCAGTGGTTTTTACACTTGTTAAATTTCAAGCTTACATTCTTGGTTCCCCTGTTATCATTTTCACTGACCACTCTGCTATGAAGTTTTTGTTGACTAAGAAAGATGTCAAACCACGCTTAATCCGCTAGATTTTATTACTTCATGAGTTCAACATCAACATTAAGGATAAAAAAAGAGTTGAAAACGTAGTAGTTGACCACCTCTCTAGATTACCATCATCCTCCTCTTCAAATGTCAGCCTTCCTCTTGATGATAGTTTCCCGGATGAGTAGCTCTTTGTGATTCATGGAGCTTCCTGGTATGCTGACATAGTCAACTATCTGGTGACTGAGTGAATGCCTTCTGAATGGTCCATCTAAGATAAGCGCCGATTTCTCTCTGAGGTACGACACTTTTACTTTGATGATCCTTACCTTTTCAAATATTGTTTCAACCAATTGATTCGAAGATGCATTCCTGATGATGAGTTTTCTTCTGTGTTGAGATTTTGTCATATGGGTGCATGTGGTGGTCATTTTTCAACAAAGAAAATAGTAGCTAAAATTTTGCAAAGCGGTTTTTACTGGCCTTCCATGTTTAAAGATGCTTATAATTTTTGTAAGGCTTGTGAGCCTTGTCAAAAATTGGGATCTATTAGCAAAAGAGACATGATGTCTCTTTCCCCTATTCTCACTTTAGAAATTTTTGACTGTTGGGGAATAGACTTCATGGGACCTTTTCCGTTTTCCTTTGGAAACACATATATTTTATTAGCTGTGAATTATGTTTGCTCGCTTTGGCTTGCCCAAAGTTTTCATTAGTGATGGGGGTTCTCACTTTTGCAACAAACCATTCTCTACACTCATGAAGAAATATGGTATCACACACCATGTTTCTACCTCTTACCACCCTCAAACAAATGGGCAAGCAGAATTGGCAAATAGAGAGATCAGAATCATTTTGGAAAAAACTATCAATCCTAATAAGAAAGACTGGTCAGTTAAGCTTCTTGATGCTTTGTGGGCTTATAGGACAGCTTGTAAAACTAATTTAAGGATGTCCCCATATTGATTAGTTTTTGGTAAAGCTTGTCATTTGCCTGTTGATATTCAGCATCAAGCTCTTTAGGCTATAAAACATGTTAACATGTCACTTGATGAAGTCTCAGGGTTGAGAAAATTGCAGATCAATGAATTGGATGAAACTCGTTGAGATACTTATGACAACACTTAGCTGGCAAAGGAACGCATGAAAATTCTACATGATCAAAAAATTCATCTCAAGCATTTCACACTTGGCTAGGAAGTTCTTCTTTACAACTCTCACTTACATATTTTTCCTGGTAAATTGAAATCTCGTTGAAGTGGCCCCTATGCTATAACTAAAATTCATTCTCATGGGGCGGTAGAAGTTCAGAATCCTAAGAATGGTACTTCTTTTACTGTTAATGGACAACGTCTCAAGCCGTTTATGACTCACTTTGATCCCAATCAAGAGATCTTGCTTGTGCAAGACCTCAGGGAAGTCTTTTGACCTTTTACCCCTTTACAGCTTTCTTTACTTGCATTTTGTATTTTATATTTATTTTTTGTTTTACTTTGATTTTATATTTCATGTTGATTTTCTATTTTGCTTACTTATTCCTGTGCACTTTGTCTTCTTTCGTTTGATTTATTAAAGACTATGTCTCTCACTAGTTGAGGGGTAGCGTGTGTGCACAACTCAAAAATAATTGCATTAATGTGATGTGAAATGCTTGTGAAATCTGAGCATCTTGGTGGAGTAGTTGAACGGAATCATTTTATGAAAATTTATTTTTATGCTTGACCATAGAGTATGATTTTTGATGCATCATATTTTGTTGACGTGTAGCTTGAAACACCGGAATTCTATACTCATTGAGATAAGACTTGGTGAGATTTTTGTCGAACGAATGGCAAGTTTTGAAGGATATTTTGCACATGCTTACATTTGTAGTGTTCCTCAATTTACTGTTCATTGATTTAATACAGGAGAAGTAAACTATAGGACTACCGAGCCTTATTAAAAATAATAATAATAATAAAATAAAATAAAAAAAGAAAGATGAAGGCGATTTATGAAGCTTTTCTAAATTAAGGGCTAGAAACAGTTACCCACGATTTTGGGGGTTGAGTGTTCAACCTTTAAAAACAGAATTGGCGTGAAAATTGCTAGTCCCTTGGGCTTTGAGGTAGTTAAAATTAGCAATGATTAATCTTAAAGTCAAATCTATGAAAAATCATGGGTAATAATGAGGAACACACAGCCAGTTTAGCTCCGCACACACATCTGAGTTCTAAGACATTTGCCTCAATTATATGTGAAAGATTGTTGAGATAGTCTTGGTGAGCATAGCCCTTAGGGGTTGACTAGTAACGTGTCATTTTTGTGAGAATTCAGAATTGTGTTTGATTCCTTCTGTTTGGATTTCGATCTTTATGCAATATTCATCTCAATTAATTTTCACTATTTTGCTTAAGGATTAGCAAAATGCTAGTTTGAGGGGTGTGATTGAGCTGAATTATTGCATATTTTGTGCATTTAGAACCTATATATATATATATATATATATATATATATTTTATTGCATGATATTATTACTGGTTTTAAATGAAAAATTGGTTATAAGCTGTAAATCTAAGTTTAGACTAAAATTGATGAATAACATAATTTATGTTTAATTTTATAACTTATGATTTATTTGAATAATATTTCTTCAATGCACATCACATTTTTAATATTCTAATTTTTATTTTTATATTTTGTCATGTCTTCTTTATATTGATCATGTTTGAAGAAAAGAAAAAAAGAAGAAGAAATATAGAAAAGACCAAAAATGCATGAACAAAAAAAAAATGAATAAAAGGACAAAATGTAAAAAAAAAAAAATGATTTGAGTATAGGGAGGTGCAGACTACTAATTTTTTACTCTACTTTCTCAAGCATGCATCAAGATTCCTTCCTAAAGAAAAAGAAAAGCCAAGACAAAATGAATTAAAAAGCATAAATCAATTAAATGCATGAGATGGACAACAAAGCTGGTGAAAAAAGGGATTGCACCTTAGTGAGAAAGGGCAACATACTACACGGCGAATTAAAAAAGAAAAAGAAAAAAAAAAAGATAACATGCAAGATAGTAGTTTTTTATTTGTTGGGGTTGAACACACCAAAGGGAAGCGCCGCTTGAAAAACTCGAAGGGGTCCAAACTGCAACTGCTACAGCTTCTTCCATTGCTTTCCATCTCAATCTCCATTATTTGGCTTACTCTTTTCATTACTTACTTTTTTATTTAATTTCAGTTTGAAGTTTATGGTGTATTTTCAAGATTTTTGACTTAGAAGTTCGGATATTTTATTTGTTATTTATTTTATGTTAGTTATTTTTCTTGCTTCTTCAAGTTTCCATTAAATAGACATTACAACTATTATGGATTGATTTTAAGAATTTATTATTTGAACACAAAGATGAACCCTAGAATCATGATTTTGGGGCTTTTCAATTTCAGCTCATATTGTGTCAATCATTTTCTAATCTAGTTTAATTCTTAACTTAGTTTTAGTTCCATTGCTTTTTAGATTGATAAAAGATTAATTAGGACTTAAATCATTTCAGTTTTATTATCTAACTTTCAGATTAACTAAGAATGTTTAGCTAGTTGATTCCTTAGTTGTTAATTTCAATTTGTTAGTCTTTTATATTCCATTTCAACACTAAAAAATCCAAAAAAATGAATCTAGTCTGTGACTAGTACTATTTTCAATTCTGTTGCATTCTCTTACTCATTGCACATATCACCACTTTGATTTTTCATTTGTGAATATTTTTATCATTTACACAAGTTTGATTTTAAACAATTTTCTCCGAGGAGACGATCTAGGAATTTTATTCCTAATTATTACACAACATCTACCTGCACTTGGATAGCCTTTGTGCTACTCATTTTTTAGTAAATCACTCGGCCATCTCACTCTCTCTATTCTCTCTATTTTCCTTTGTATTTTTCTACCACCCAAACAACTATTTTCTGAGGCAAACTTGAAATTTTCTTCAAGGATTTTGTGAAAACTACTACTTTGAAGGTAAGTAATATTTTTAAACTCCTTTCATTCTTTCAAGCAAAAATCAAAGAAACATTTTCTTTTCAAAAGTTTTAGTCACCACATTTCTTAAATATTTTCTTGAACTTATATGAAAGATCTAAGTTTTTTGGTTATTTTAAAAAGGAAAATAAAAACTAGAGTGTTTTGAAAAAAAAAATAGTTCTATTTGAATCTCAAAAAGGATTTCCTACTAAACAAGCCATTTTGATTATATAGAGCAAATATCCCTTAGATTTAATCATGTTTTTCTTTGTATGTTTTCATATTTTTCCTTACTCTATACTTAAAATATTTGTAAATACATTCTTACCTTAACCTTGACATTACTTGTATGTGTAAGGTGAATTCATGATTGTGTAACTTTGCTCTCTTGGTTAACTTGTTTATTTAGTAAGTTTATTATATTCTCTTTAAGTGTGGTTAAGATGATATTTTAGACTTTTAATCTAAGAGATTATTGTGAAAAAATAGTAGTTATTTGTTGGAATAATGAAAGAAAATGTGCTATGGTGATTTCGATTAATGCATGTGGAAGAATGGTATGAACTTGTGGTTGTGTTGCTTTGTTCTATGGTTTGACTTGTTTGTTTAGTAAGCTTAGTATATTTTATCTAAGTATTGTTGAGATGATATTTTAGGTTTTTGATCTAAAGCTTGATTGTTGGAATATAGTGATTATTTATTAAAAAAATGATAGGGATATGCCACAGTGATTTTTGGTTAGAGCATGTGTAGTGATGGCATGACATATTGAAGGATGAAATTTTTTTTTTTTTTTGAATTTATGAGTTTTGGCTATGGCCATCTAAAAATGGGAGAGTTTAAGTTTTAACTCTTGGTTGATGAATGATAAAAATTTAAAAAATTGGGTGGTCAATATGAATATGTGTTCTTGACTTTCTTGATGTATGAATTCGGGTGTGTGTTAGGTGCAATATGAAGTTATGTTATATTGAGTTATTAGATAAACAATATGTATGTGTATTTTTAAGGTTTCGATTATGCCATGAATAGACTATGTTATTGAGTTTTTAAAATAGAACTTTAGGTGTTCATCTTTTAGATAATGATATGATCTTGATCTAATTTCTTGAGTAGTTTAAGAGCTAAATGATATTGTATTTATTTGGAGTATGATTCTGAGTACATGCATAAAATAAGATTTTTGCTCTTATTATGGAAGTTGATAAAAAAATATTGAGGTTTATAGCATCTAAAGTTTCGGCCAATGATTCCTTATGATTTGTAGGTTAGTTTATTTATTTCTTTCTTTAAGGAATGCATGAGATGATAGAAGAAAAAGAAAAGAAAAATTAGGTTTGAATTCCTTGGGTGGTTCGGCCTCATCCTTTTGAGTTAGGGTTGTTTAGTTGTCTTCTTTATATTTGATTACGTTTATCTGGGAAACAATTATGTTCGCATATTAATATGTACAAGTTATGGTTTGGGAATGCATGCATCATATGTCTCATGAACTATGTGTCTTGTATAAAGAAAGTCAAAGTTTTTGCATGCATATCTATTCAAGTCAAGTGTTTTATGTCTTTTAGGTCAATGTGTTTTCAAAAGAAATTAATAAAGAGTTTTTATAAGAACCCCAAACGCTGGGATGGGGTATTACCCTAATGGAATTCCTTATTCACTCAATAGTGATTAAAGTCGAGTGAAAACCTTTGGGATGACGAAGAATAGTCAACAGACCATGTATAGCTCCAAAAAGATTTCGAAGTGTGATCGTACCTAAAGTTAGTGGGTGCCCAAGGACGGTGGAGGCGTTTCACCTACCGTAAGAATATGATTAGGACGTAGTCAACTTGTGTGATGTGGTAACTAGCAGGGAACACACGATACATAGGGAAACCGTGAGGTATTTAAAATGAACAGTAATGGGGAAGGCAATACGTAACTCTCGTATGACTGATATGACTAGCGGTGAAGGCAATACATAACTACTGCCATAATAAGGACTTTCACGTCATGACGGGGAAGGTAATACGTAATTTCCGCATGACTGACGTGACGATGGTAAAGGCGAGATGTAACTGCTGTCGAGGTCAAAGAATGATATGAATATGACAAATGACACCTAATAAAAAAATTATAAAAACACGAAAAGTTTATAAAAAGGTTTTGAATACGTGTTAAACAAGTCAAAGTTATAAAAAAAAACCCTTTTATGAAAAGCACGTGCATAAATTATGAGTCTCAAAGAAAATAAGTTACATGAAAGTCTTTTATGAATGAGCATGTGAATAAGTTAAGTCATAAGTTCATGTTCATGACATGTGCATTTGTTTGGTGTTCGCTTATACATGCATGTAATGCTTTTGTTATGATAATTGTGTACCTACTGAAATTTCTTAAAATCTCGTCCCTTTAATTTTTAACTATTGTTCTTTTACATGACGATATAAGTGGTTGCAGGCAACGATGGATTCTGTGAGTCAAGCTCTCCGAGAGACTCCTTAGGCCCCTGAAGATTTGACGGAGTACACTCTTTTTGATACTGTGGCCTCTTTTTGGTATGATAGCCATGTAAATGATATGCAGAGGAACCCCTATTTTAGAGATGGGTAACGGGGCTAGCTCTTTTCTAATGAACTTTTAAGTTTATATCTTTTGTTATTTTAGATAACTTTGTATATTCTCGTGTATTGGGAATATTGATATTTTTATGGAATTTGATACATTATAATGTATGGTTATAAAGTTTTATTTTAGGATATTTATTTAGTTTTACCATATGATGTTTGGCAAATCTTTTTATATTTTTTGTCTATAATACTTGGCTACCTTTTTTCGCTATAAAAATTTTTGCGATGGGTGAGTATCCATGCGTTACTTATTTTCGACGTCTTGATTTATGTCTGATCCCAAACATAGGCGGGAGCGTCGACAAGTTTGCTCAACTAGAAAAATAAATTTTCTATAAAGAGGAGCCACAATAGTATATGCAACCCATATTTTTGAAAATCTGGAGACATGGGCAACATATTTAGCATATGTTTAGGACGACAACTTGAGGAGGGTAAAAAAGTTCTAAAGATGAATGAGTTAAAGAATTCAGCCAATCTACTCTATGTTGTAGAGTCTTGGCTCAGTGCTGAAAAGCATGAGAAGAAGAAACCTAATATTAAATCTCCTGCCCAAATCCAGAAGACCTCCTTACCTTATGGTTAGGGGTATAACTAGTTCAATTCAGTCCAGTTTTAGATAAAATCCAGAACCAGACTGGTACATTGGTTTTTTATTTTTTAAAATCAATTACACACCAGTTTTACTGGTTTCAGTCCGATTTTTCAGTTTTAAATTAGTCTATATTAGTTTATTAGATTATTAATATATATATATATATATATTAGTATTATTTATAATGATTAAAAGAATTATATATATTAGTATTTGTTAGAATAAGTTTAATTTTTTATAATTATATCATTAATAGTTATAACTAATATTATTAGTATTAGTTCAAAAAAAAATTGTATTAGTATTAATATATTATTATTTCATATGTAATTATTTAGTATAATAATTTATATATAGACTGAAAGTATATTATTAGTAGTAATATAGTATTATACTATTAGTATTAGGGCATAAAATATAAATTATAACTAATTTATATTATATATTAATATATAACATATTATATATAATTAAAAGAATATTTTATATTATGTATCATATTAAAAATTATCAATTAAAAATATATATTATATTAAATTGATCCAGTCCATCTCTAAAAAGTTTAAAATCTAAACTGAATCGATACTTACTCATTTTAACTTTATTAAAATTGATTTCAAATTGGGACCTATCCAAAATCATACTAATTCTATCAGTCCGATTTATCGATCACCAGTTTTTTTCACGTTCCTACTTTTGGCAGTTCTCCATTTATGATCCAGGCATTGGCATGCTACCGTTGATCTTTCTGAGGGAAGAGAGAGAGATGCACATGTCCAAAACTCCGAAAATATGATTCGATCTCCTGCTGTGCGATGCAGCTCAATATTTGAGAATTTAAGTATGTGGCATCATTTGATTAGTCTCTGATAATCCCTCTTATAAAAAGTGATACTAGTCCAAAGATGCTCTGACCAAAAAATAGTGATCGTACTTAGAATTAAGTTATGCAACTTTAAATCATGCATCAATATTTTAAACTTCTAAACTATTATAAACGATGAGAAAAAGTAAATTTAATCATATTCTAACATATTGATTGTAGCATAACAAATCATAAATTACTACCATGCACAAACCTAAATCATTAATTTTTAATATTTGGTAATCGATGAATAATAATGTAATGGAAATCAATTCTTAAATACGTAGCTGATCTATACGAAATATTACTTAAAAGAATAATTTGTACAAATTTCTATTAGACAAGTTCTATACAAACTCTTATAAAAAAGTGGACTCAAATCTCACTTAAAAAATTTAAAATATATGTTATTATCTATTAATGAAATCTATTTTTTAACAAATAATTTATATAAATTTTTTTATTTAAAAATTAGAGCAATAATATTCTACCACTTGAATAGCACTGCTTAGTATGATTGTTAGTATATAATTTGATTTTTATTTTTTTATTATTTTAAAATATTTTTAAAAAATATAAAAAAAATATTAAAATATTAAAAACTAATTTCTTAACTATTATATAAAAAAATTAAAATATATATTGGATGTCAAAATAAAATGTTAATATAAATGGACAAAATAATATTTCATTGCTTAGTATGACTGTTAGTATAAAATTTGATTTTTATTTTTTTATTATTTTAAAATATTTTTAAAAAATATAAAAAAATATTAAATATTAAAAACTAATTTCTTAACTATTATATAAAAAAATTAAAATATATATAGGATGTCAAAATAAAATGTTAAAATAAATGGACAAAATAATATTTCTGTTTAAATACGTAACATTACTTTATTGCGTAACATATTGTTCATCATGATCTTTGGATAGAAAGAAATTAAAGCAGATGCAATACGTGGCAGATCAGAGATTATCAGTCGTGCCTGGACCGTGGACACGCCCTCGTCTAAAAGTAGTGGTCAGCGAGCGAAGATGGTCAATTGTATCTGGGCCGTCCATATATACAACACATAAAAGCTCAGCCGCTCAGGTGCTGAGTTGGTGCTTTTACGGCTCAGATGCAACAATATCCGCGTCCGAGTTTTCCACGTTGAACATATGCGCGGAGCCAGACTCCCGTCGTTCGCTCTAATGTCCAGGAGCGCTCGCTGAGAAATATTAAGGCTGCTATTTGTGAATAGTATTATTTTAAAATTTTATTAAAATAGAAATAAAATTAAAATATATGCAAACGAAGGTAAGTTTAACTTTTGGTATAAAAATTTGAGAAAATAATAAATCATATTAATAATTAGTTTGAAATGAATGGAGATCACTCAACCAATCAAATATAGCCTCTGTCATTATCCGGGGGCATCAATACCTATTGAGACGTTTAACGTGAAATTTAAGTCATTCATTGATAACTATAATATAATAAATTATGAATTATTATATAAAATCATTTTAAAATTTTCAATCAAATGAGATTTTATTTAAAATACATAAGTTATTTTTTTTATTTATATTTAATAAAATAACTTAAAATGAGATCTCAACATAAATTTTATACCTCAATTTAACAATATCTTACAAAGTTATTTAAAAATATTAGTGATTTATGGTATTAAATATTAAATTAAGTATCATGGGATCTTGCACATATTGAAAAATATATAATTTATTTAAAATTTTATTTAATGAAACTATTTTTTATTTGTTAAAAAAAACACCTCACTTTTTTTTAAGACCTTGCATAAGGTGAAGGTCTTAGACAATTATCATTAACCTTACTATTGAGTTGGTTTGCAACAATATCTTTATATATATATATATATATATATATATATATATAAGGGTGGAGCAACGTCCAAAATATGTTTTCTTTATTTAGTGGAGTGATTATTTTTAAAAAATGATATAATTTTTATTAAAAATTAAATTTTGATCAATAATATAACATATAAAAGAAAAAAATATATAAGTTCTAATAAATATTTAATAGATAATAGAAAAAAAGAAAATCTTAACAACGAAAAAATTATATAAAAATAAATCATAAATTGATGTGAAGTAATAAAAGATAACTATTTAATAATTATTATAATTTTATTTATAAAATATTATTATTTGAATTTCATGTTTCATAGTGAATTTTAATTTAGAAATAAATAATGTTTTATTCAAATAATTGTATTTGTATATATAGTTGGCAAATCGATTTAAACTTAATTATTTTATATTTTTTTATTATAAAAAATGAATAGAAATTTTAAAATTCTAAAATCATATGTATAAATTTGTATATAATATAAAGTATAATTTATATAAAATAATGTTGTATTAATTTATAATTTGAATAATAATTTTTAGGAGGATAAGAATTTTGAATTTGGCTACATTTGAATTTGAAGTGTTTGATTTATGAGTTTGAATCAAGAGACTAAATTTTAAAAATCACATCATTTCATAATTCAAATAGAATGACAGATGTAGTTAAATTTAATCAAAAAACAAGAAATTTTAATAGAATATATATAAAAAAAATTGTTAAGTGATCTTTATATAGCCACTTATTATAATAGAATATATATATATATATATATAAATATAAGAGTTTTACTATATATAAACATATTATTTATAGTGGAATCTACATTACTTTCAAATTAAATATAAATTATTTTTTAATAAAGCTTCCACATCAAGGGTGTGCTAAAAATATCGGTGTGGTAAATAAATTTTCTCTCTCTATATATATATAATCTATTCATTATTAACTTTATTATATAAAAAGACATTTACTATATTTCTTGGTTTTGAAAAATAAAAATTATAATCATTTGGTTTAAATTGAAGAACAATATGATATCAATATATAAAAACAAAAAGTACACACCTCCTTAAACTTTTATACAATCCATTAGCATGATCATCACATTCTATACAAATTTAATGCCAAACAATCTAATCCTATACTAGGTGAAATATCATTTGTGGGTCACTACAAAAAACCTAGCATTGCCAGCATTTTATATGCGCTAGTAGGGGTGTTCATCCGGGTCGGGTACAACTCGGTCCGGTTTAAAATTTTATATATTTCTTAACATTTTTGAATTTTTTTTAAAAAATATTTAAGGAAATTTTGAATCCGGATTCCGGATTTGGGAATTCGGAACCCGGATGAACACCCCTATGCACTAGCACTCGTTCAAAAAAATGCTGCTAATTATAATGGAGTTTTTCTTTTGGCATAAGCGTCCGTCTGTTATGAAGGGTTGCTACTTTCATGTTAGCGGTGTTTGTATAGAATTTAGTAGCATTTCTTGAACCACCGCCACATTATCTAAATTAACAACATTTAGCTAAATTCCGCTAATAATTTGTTGTCATTCTATTACATAAAATAGTGGTATTATAATAAATGTCGTTTCTAGTTACTGACGCATCATATAAATTGGTGACAGTTATAAAAATGCCACCAATAATACGTTGGTAGCAGCGCATTTAAAAAATTAACGACGTTTACATAAATTTTGTTATTAATTAAAAAAACGACATTATAATAAATGTCGCTTCTAATATATTATCCGTACATCATATAAATTGGTAACATTTATTTAAATGCTATTGATAGTACGTTATTGGCGGCACATTGAATACAATAACGGCGTTTATCTAGACGTCGCCAATAATTAAAATAGTAGCATTATTATAAACGTTGTTACTAATAAGTTCCCAGCACATCATATAAATTGATAATATTTATTTAAATAATACGTTATTGATAGCGACATCATCATAAACGCTGTTATTAGGACTAATAAGCTATCCCTACAGGTAGTGATTGATCTTTACTGCAGCAGCAGTAGTACTACCAGTACTGTTCGTACCTGAATGCACGTTATTTCTTGAAAATTCTGTTGAGGTCAGTCTAATGATCTGATTATTATTTTTTTGGAATGTAATGATCTTATTTTTAGTTGATTAAGCACCATTTGGACCACACAATCTGTATCATCAACTCGATCGATCCGTGCAACATAATGTTTCCTTGGTTAAAGAAACATTAATTGTTTTGGACCATGGTCCACAATATATAGGTACCATTCAGTTCGAAGCAACCTGATCTTGGTTGAAGAAGCTAGCATGATTATTATTATTATTAGATGTGATATATTTATTATTATTAAATTATTTAATAGGACATTTTATATAGTAAGATAACTTGATTTTAATATTAATATTGGTTCTATCAAAAGTCAAATATAAATTTAATATATTTACTTACTAGATAGTGATATTCTTACAATCTGATTGTTACTTCTTTATTATTTTATATGTATTCATTTTTTAAGTATTTTTTTAATATCCTTAATTATTAAAAAAATTAAAAATATAGAATTTTACTAATAATTACTTTTTTAATCATTAACTAAAATAAAAATGTTAAAAAAATAAAAAATAATTGTAAATAAGTTGTAAACAAATTGTAAGAGTCATTTTTCTTATTTAAATTATTTTTGCACTGGATCTATCAAATAAAATAATAGAAAGTTTTGACTTACAATAACTTCATTTCATCTTTTAAATATAAAGACTTATTAATCACATATTAAAATAATTTTTTATTAAATTTTAATATTTTTTTTTATGAATAAATTATAAATGTGTTTGTTAATTTCATAATTTGTATATTATATTATTATTTTGATAAAGCTAATGTGGGATTATAAATGTGGAAATATTGATTTTTTATCAAATTTATATTTTTTATAAAATTAAAAAAAAAACTAATCAAATCAATACTAATGCTCTTAATTAATAAAATACCGTTTGGACCATATTAGCACTAATCAATTTGACCTTAATTAATAAAGTAGTAATTTAATTTAATAAATGAAAGTTTTGCAAAATTATAATTTATTTTTAATCTATTATGAAATTGACCTGTACAAAATAATTATTAACCACATGAATTATTCATTGACTAAAAGAATATTAATTATTAATTACATGATTTATTCATTGACTAGAAAATACGAAATAAACGGGGAGAAAATACATAACTCCCCAATTCCAAGTCCCAACGGAAACAACATGCGCCGCCCGTACAAAGCACTCAAGAATTGCGAGATTTTTCTTCCGTAGAAAACCTTCAAAACATGCAGTAATCCCAAATATAACCTCCATCAACTCTCAGAAAAGTCAACATGCCAGCTCATTCTTGAAGGTACGCGAAAGATTTTTATGTTATTTCAGAAGAATACCACGAAGGCTCACGCGTCAACCTGAAAACTTTAACGTGTCCGCCCAGCGAAGCCGCATTGCGTGTGCGCTTCACAGTTCACACGTATCTACGGCCTATAAGCTCACACCTGTCCACCATCTACACAAAGCCACCGGTCAATCAGTTTCCACTACGCGACTCTTACTATAAGTACAACTTCAACCGCTCCCTTCAGAAAATTTTGATCGCTTCAACGTAAGAGCTAAAGAGAAAGTGCGAGAAAATTCTTGAGAGAGAACGAGAAAGTATCTGTTGTTTTTATCTTTTGGGTTTTGTTTGTTCTGGTATGATATTGGAAAATGGTTGCTGAACCCGAATCTGTGTGCCAAACGAGCGTGCCTGTGTTAGAGGTGAGCTTTCTAATCAGCTTCAATTTTAGTTTCTTTGGTGTTATACTTGGTAATTTGCTAATGGGTTTTGATAATTTTTAAGCTGATGTTAAGATTTTTTTTTCTTTTTTTTTTTGCCTTTGTTTTAGGACCTCTTTCGCTTGGTGCTTAGATATTGAATTTGCATAGGTTTTTAGATTGGTATTGTTCTTAATTCTCAGCTCGATTGGTCTTACTTTGGTGTCTTTGTTCATATACTTGGGATCTGGATCATGGGTTTGTGCTTCTTTTCAATATGAAGCTAATATCTTGGTTCTTTTGGACTTTAGGGCGTATTTTGTGTTGGGTCTTAAAGATTGAATTAGCTGAATTTTTTAGGATCTCGGGAAAATATATGTTGGTTTTATGATTGGTATTGCGCTTCTATATTTCTTTTGGATAGGTGAAAGGATTTTGATTTAGGCCTTTGCTGAAAATATATCTTTTTCCAAGGATTAGAGGAACAATGGAATAAACAACACAGACAAGTCTGATATCAGTCACTTCCCTTATTATATACAACCCAAACAAAAGAAACACTCTATATATGATCAAATGAGCCTAGGCTTTCGTTTTTCCTTTTTCGGGGCCCAAAAACTGCACTACCCTAGTTTTCAATAAAATTTGCACCTATGCTCATCTTTTACATATAACATTTTAAAAAAAGTTCCAATTCAATAAGGAAGAGGTCATTGGGGCAGTTGCAGCTTGGCAGACAGAAAGCTTTATTCTGAACAAAATGCTATACACGATTTGAGTACATTTAGAAAAAAAAAAAAAAAAAAAGCAAAAATGGCACACAACTTGAATCCACTTATGGAGTTGCTCACAAAACGGCTTTGCTGTGCTTTCACATGTACTCAGGCACCGGGTAGGTATGCAATCACATCTCGGTCTCTCTTCTTTCTTGTTAGTCCTTGGCTCGGGCTGGCCCTTTCGGATTAGCTTGTCTTCCTAGCTGCCTTTCTTTTCCCTGCCTTATGACTATCGTACATAGAAGAATGATTGGCAAAGCACTCACCCTTAGCTTCTAACTTCATTCATTCGAAAGGTCGATCATAGCTGGAATTTAGGAGCAAATCCGGAAGAAGGCGGGAGCTAGCTTAGGGGTTCTACAAAGTTGTGAATGTATAGTTGTGTCATATACTTGGGATTCTAAATCTAGGGGTTTGCACGATATCTTAATTTTGTTTATGTACAAGCCAGCTTTCCTTAATAATTATGAATATCAAGGCCTAATCAATGTAAATATGCATGATAATTTGGAAAGCGAACCTCTATATACACTAGCAAACCATGTAACACTGATGTACAGAACACAATATAGGGATGTGTGCCGAATGTTGACATACTCACCAACCTAATAGTTCATAACTGTCATTAACCGCCTCTCAAATCGCTCAGTTTACTTTCAGTTCATTGACAAGTCTTCAAAATGAAAAATGAAAAGCAACTGTCGCTGCAGCAGCTGCACACCGGCTGTTTGAAGTGAAAAAAAAAATAATAATAAAAAGTTGATGTGAGGGGGGTGTGCAGGTGTGCAGAAGCACAGTGGCTACTGCCAATCCCCCCCTTCAAAATATAGTAAACTATACTTGCCCATGTACATTACAACAGGGCATATGAGGCATGTGGTTTTGTCTTTGTTATTTTTTATGTTTTGATGGTTTTTAACATTCAAGGTTAGCAATGCTAGGGAATCCTCTGGTTTTTCCAGTAAATTGAAGCTATAAAATTGATGCTCCGACATTGAAGATTGTGTATTTCTATATGTGGAAAAAGCTATCAGCATTAGTGTTAATACTTTCTATTTGTAATATAATACTAAGTATTGTATTAGTAATATGATTAGCAGTTGTTTTTAATGTTTAGCCTTCAAGAGGGAAAATTGATGATCAAGTTCTCTGTATTTATAGGATATCAAGCCCGTGGAAAAACTCCCAGATGCTGTCCTTGAATCTTCCATCCTGCAATTTATGCCCAGTGTCCGCTCTGGTAGCTTTGCTGACATTGGTCCTCGAAGATACATGGAAGATGAGCATATACATATAGATGATTTATCCTCACACTTGGGATCAGTTTTTGAGTTTCCTCAACCAAGTGCTTTTTATGGGGTAAGGAGCTCTTGAGCCTATAATTGCTATGACATTAGTATAGATAATTGTATTGCTTCATAACTGGCTGATCGTATATATATTGCACAGGTATTTGATGGTCATGGAGGACCTGAAGCAGCAGCTTATATAAGAAAAAATGTTCTTAGACTCTTTTTTGAAGATGCCAACTTCCCCCAAACATCAGAAGTTGATGATGTCTTCTTAGAGGAGGTTGAAAACACACTTCGGAAAGCATATCTTCTGGCTGACCGAGCCTTAGCAGATGAACTTGGTATGAGCAGTTCCTCTGGGACAACGGCTCTTACTGCTTTGATATTTGGAAGGTTTGTGTACATGCTTTAGAATTTCGTTTCTCCATGGAAAGACATTGTTTCAATTGCATGATATTGGCTCTACACCATCATTTTATACCATTCTAGTGTCTAGTGCAATTCCTTTTATCAAGTCTAGTTTCTATGTATGATTAGTGGAATAATCACTGTTGATTTAAAATATGCCAAGCGAGGAATAGTAGTGTTGGTTTGTTCGTCTGTGTTGTTTTATGTTACTTGAAACAGTCAACAATTGCACCATTCCTGATTTCCTTGGCATACCTTTTTTGCTATATTGGCTAGATGGGCTGATGTCGGCTATATGCTTGTCTTGTTTTCCCTTTTCTCAAACTAAAAAAATGTGCATTAGGTCAAGAAGAATGCCAAATTCTCTATATGTGATTTGGTTTAATTGTTCTGCTTAGTTATTTTCACTATAACTTCCTGCTGACGGAGCTCTTCTCTTCCAGGCTTCTCTTGGTTGCCAATACTGGTGATTGCAGAGCAGTTCTTTCTCGGAAAGGAAAGGCAATTGACATGTCTCAAGACCACAAGCCCATTTATCCATCAGAAAGGAGGCGAGTTGAAGAGTTAGGAGGGTACATCGATGACGGGTATCTCAATGGCGTTTTATCAGTTAGTCGAGCCTTGGGGGACTGGGATCTGAAGTTCCCTCGTGGTTCTTCTTCACCACTTATCGCGGATCCAGAATTTCAGCAGGTGGTTCTAACCGAGGATGATGAATTCCTCATCATGGGGTGTGATGGAATTTGGGATGTATTGTCCAGTCAGCAAGCCGTTAGTCTTGTTCGTCGTGGGCTGCGAAGGCATGATGACCCAGAGCAGTGTGCAAGGGACCTTGTAATGGAAGCCTTGCGTCTCAACACATTTGACAATCTCACTGTGATTGTTGTATGCTTCTCTTCTCTGGATGACTGGGAGCCATCACCGCCACGGCAACCGAAGATGAGGTGCTGTAGCCTCTCTGCAGAGGCCCTTTGTAGCCTGAGGAGCTTGTTGGATGGCAGTGCCAGCAGTTGAATGAATGTACATACATTTTTTTAATAAAACTAAACTGTTTTTGGCTGCTTCAGTGAGATAGGAGAAAAAGTAGCTAGCAGTTTTGTTGGTGCTGATTATTCAGCTATTCGTGGTGAGTTCTGGGCCGATGTACATATAACCAGCTTAGGCGGATGGTGGTGTAGAGATGTTCCATATGGATTACCTTACATCCTGTGTACAGAGTCATTTTGGATTATTTTGTTTACAGTCCAGAGTGACCAGCCCTTCTGATCATCCATTTTTTATTCATCGTGTGTAACCTAATGTAAAATTTCTTAATAGAAGGTCTTTGTTTCTTCTTTATTTGATCATGGCGAGTGGGACCTACACTTTTAATAAGATAGCATTCATGATATTTCGCCATGCCTCAAGTGTCATGGTAACTTGCCCTCAGACTTTAAAATGAAAAAACCCACACACAGAGACCGAAAAAGTCGGATTCTTTGATAATGAGATGAACGGTTCAGAGAAATTACTTGCAAGAAAAAAAAAGAAGCTCGTCAGACCTGTTTCTCGATCAATCTTAAAAGCTCAGAACAGGGTCCGGCTGGATTTGATCATTCTTGTTTGCTTTTAAAAAATTTATCATCTTAGTGTTATAACTTTTAATTTTTATATAAAAGAATATAAATTTAATTTTTTTAAATCTTAAAATAAAAATATTATTAAAAGAAATACTCTTAAAGTATAAAATAATTATACAAAAATAATTTCATAAATTGATGTGATTTAATGTAATTTGTTAAATTATAAAGTTATTTTTATTATAAAATAAATTTAATAGATCAAATAAATTCACATCAATTTGTAAGACTATTTTTGTATAATTCCTTTATAAATGTAGTAGTACTCATAAAAAAACTTTATTCTATTAATATTTTTTTAAAATTTTTAATTTTTATCTCAACTCATCTTATCTTATCTCACTTAATCTTATCTGCAAATACAAACAAGTAAATCTTGACTCTGAAAGCTTATTCTAAGAGCTGTCATCAATAACGGAGGGCTGAGTGCGAGGCTGAGCATATTACATGATACATGTTATTTTATTTCTTTTACAAAGAAAGTATTAGAATTGGATGTGGGCAACACGCATTCCACATTGAAAGAATGAGTGAAATCTACTGACCATGACGTTTAGTTGTCATTTGTAGCATCATCATCTAGTTGGGTCTGCTTCATAGGTTTTTACAAGTGAAGCAAATCGTTCCATATCACTTCGTAGTAAGCCTTCAAGAAATGGTTGCAGTGCCTGTACAAGTTTAAAATCACATCATACACTCCTTAAAAGCAAAGAAACATCTTTTGTTTTTTCCCCTAAAAAGATGGAGAATAAAGGAAGGGAAGTTTGAGGCATATGCCTCCAAAATTTTTCCTTCTTAAATCCCTTTCCTTTACCAATCAAAACAACAGATCTTTTGCTCCAGCATGAAGCAATGCATCAAATACCAAAAATAAAAAGGAGTTAGAAGGTTACCGATGCCACTGGAATGAAGATCTGCGGAACTTCATATGACACTGTCAGCTGGAAAGAACAAATGCAAATATTTGTAAGGGCATAAGATCAGGAACCTAAGCCATAAAAATTGGTAAACAATAGGAGAGACATTATGGTGGCATCCCATTGATGGCATGTATATCCCCACAAGTTCATCAATTATCACAGTTGGTGTTTGACCTAGATTTTCTAAAACTAAAAAGGAAAAAACTAAATTAAATGTCATAGGAAAAAGTACCCTTACTTCAACTATGCATGATGAAGGACCTTTCGGATAAAACCGAACAGCACCTCTGCCATGTGAAAAATCAGTCTATCAGGATTATGCTAGTAGCTTAAATGAAAACATAACATATAGATAAGGTTTATGAACTAAATGTATAGCAGATAACTACATTATTTAATGTTCAGTTCTATAAATGAAAGGGGACTTATAGATGAGCAAGCATAGCAGTAGAGAAGATAGTTTGCCAGTTCATGTTCACAAGAGCTGTCAAAATTAAATAGCTTAAATTGCTGAAAGAGCCTTCGTGATGACTCTAAGAAGTTGAGATTTTTTAACTTCGTTGTTTTAATGTTCTTCAAAATATATGTAAAGCCCAAACAAATTGAAGCAGTTTGGCACATGATGCAGGAAAGCCAACTTGTTAAACTATCCATCATTTTCAGAGAATTGATTTCATTGAGAAATCAAACTAAACATTTCATCTAAGCAACACTTAGCACCACAAGGCAACTAGGAAATATCAATTTGCTAAGACATCACCCAGAAGATGACTGACTACCTTCAAAAAATTTAATTTATACTCTTTTTCTTTGTTTACTTTTCAGATTCTGTATTGAGTGTGAGGGTTTAATCTTCCTTTTTCTTCTTTTGCCATCATATTCTTTGCCTAATAAAGCCTCCGAAGACATTCACCACTAATATTGAACCAAAAAGGAAAGCAACAGATGAAATACGCAATACTGTATCACTGTCTCTATAGTTACCTGTTAGGAACACCTTCCAGGGATGTCCAGTGGATCTTCTGATTTGGGATAGGCTGCAAAAAGTGTATCAGAATATGACTCAAATTACAGGAAAATGTGAGACACAAACATCTTTACCTGAAAATTTCGCGTAAGCCAAGAGAAATGAACATCGTGACCAAAGGCTTTATACTTCATCGACCATCGAGATAGCTCAGGCTTATCTTCCAATATCTGGTAGGAGAAACTAAGCATCAAGTTCTCAAAGATGACAACACTAAACTGATCTACTACATGGGACTCAAGACTCAACGCACTACAGTGATGCACTCTTTAGGCATTAAATTGGCAGGGTTGAAAACTCAAAATGAACTCAAGTCTGCAATAACATGCTTGGCAGTTGTAAATGCTATGAAAAGCAGAACCGCTTGTACCTTCTCAAGTTTGGCACAATAATTTATGGACTGTTAGCCTGATTAAGCGGAGCATTAAAACTGAGTCAATTGTCCAGTAGTATTACATTTGCTATACAAGAAACTAAGCATCCCCTATGACCTTTACAAAGGAAAGGATACTTTGCTTTTGTTCACACAAGTAAAATAATTGGAATAAGCAGTACTCTGAAAATTTAATCTTGTGGCACCTTTACTGAGGAAATGGACGGCATCCAACGGGGAACAGCTTCACGATCAGAGTAGCAGTTATAGGCAACCGAAACAGGCACGTCAATTTCCATCTTAACCCTGCATATTGTCACATTTTGTAGTTAATGGTAGTACCTAGTAAGCTGATATCCTAGCTCAAATTGCCAGCCTTGGCACTCCAAAAAAGGACTATATATATATATGTAAGGGATCAACATGGCGGAGCATATTGGCATCAAACTATCAGAGTGAAATTAATATTAAGAACGAAGCTGCCAAAGACTTCCAAAATCAATCATTGTTCTACAAAAATGATATCACAGGAGTTTGCGGTCTCATTTGGATTGAAAGATGATCTCAACTCATTCAATCTCATCATTATAACTTTTTCAAATTTCCATACAACATATTATCAACAATTCAACCTTTCCAAATCACATATTCAACTTTCAACTTTCATCACAATCTGACTCATTATTCAAACTAGATTATATTCCACATGCCTGCTTCAACTCTTATAAATCTAGGTAAATTATGCAGATCTTCAACGAGATGGAAATGATGAGCAACAGCGTTAAAGAAAAATTAAAATGTGCACCATAACTGCCGAGCAAGAATCCAATCAATACACCAAATCATTCATCACCTAAATTACAGGGAGCCCATATAAAGCCTCAAATTTTATGCATCAGGGCAATAACATTCCAAGATCCATTATGGAACAAACAATATGTAGATAAAAAAAAATCTTCAGAAAGGTCTAGTTTTTACGTGCAATTCTGCCATTCCATGACAGGAGCAAAGGGATTGGCGGCTGTGAAGACCGAGCTTCCCTTGGAGGACCCATATGGGATTCTGAAGAAGATAGAGAGTGGTCCCAAGGAATGGGAGCTTCTCCAAGGGGGTACGATGGCTATGGAGCAGAAGAGGATACTGCCATTTCTGGGTATTGTTTTTGTCATCAAACCCGAAAGGTTTGGGCTCGAAATCACTAGGGATGTTGCTGTTGCAGACATGACACACTGTTTTTAGCAGAAAACAAGGAAAGAGGGATGCTGATTGAACGCCGAAGGCAACAAATCCACGACACAAGCCCGCTTTATCAGAGATTTCTCAGCTGTGGAGTATCATGGATTCATGCTATTCTAGCTGTTGCAGTACAGATGTGAATAACCCAACTACTAATATTTTGAATATTTTGGTCAACGGCGCAACGACTCAACCGCCCGTGTTATATGAGGTATATATTCTTTATTGGAAAATAGTATTTCGACCTATAAATTTGGTAGATAAATTTGATAAATTGTATTTTTTTTATTTCATAATTAAGGAGGTAATTATTAATAATTTAATATTCTTTATTTATTAAAATATTTTAAAGAACTATAAAAAAAATATTGAAATAAAATAAAATAAAATAAAAATTTGAAAAGTATAAAGAATAATTCTTTTTACAATCTATATTTGATAGATTGTAATAGAGTCCATATAAAAACGTTATCATTTTATGATTAAATGAAATAAATTTTTAAAATTTTTTATCTATAAATAAGAATATTTTAATTAATTTTATTTTAAAATATGAATTTATTTATTTATTTATTATTTGAACTATACAAAAATTTACTTTTTTAAATTATATGTAGCATTGTCCAAATGCAAATATACTATCGGTCAAAAAGCATCATGGATTCTTGTTCTCTTAGCACTACCTTTCTCTATTTTATAACTATTTATTAGGGTATTCATAATAGAGCATTTATTTTTTTCTTTGAAATAAATTATCAATTTTTTATTTTTATTTTACTTACTTACTTTTATAATATATCATCTATCAACTAATTTAATTTTCATAACATTTAAATATTTATATTTTATTCTTTTTAAATATTTTCTCAATCTTCACTTTTATAAAAAATTTCTACCCAAAACAAAAACCGAAACGATGTTGTTTTCTCGACTTTTTTTTAAAAACAAACCCATCTTATGTTTTCCAAAACGAACACAGCAACAAAATGATAACTCTCTTATGGCCAATACAACATCTCATTTTTTCGAATTTTTTCCAAGAAATAAACACAACAATGGTGGCGAAATCTATCTCCTGCATTTACAAAAATCCCAACATCTCATTTTCTCAACCAAAGTCTTGAGAAACAAAAATAGCAAACCCCAACAATAACAAACCAAATCCAAAGAGCATTCTCAATAGATTGGCTTAAAGTTATCTTTAAAAAAGTACAATTTTATACAAATACAAAAAAAATTTGATCATATTTGATCATTGACATTTATTGGACAAATTTTTAGCTTTATTATTTACAAAAGGTACTTTTATTTTTTTTCTCACAAACTTTATTATCATATTTGATCAAATATGATTAGGGCTGTAAAAACTTTATTATTTCTTGATTGAAAAAAGATTTTCAAGAGGAAAAATTGATACAACTCTTTTCATTAAATACGAAAATGATGATATTCTTTTGATTCAGATTTATGTTGAAAATATAATATTCGGTGCTACTAATAAAAATATGTACCATGTTTTTGCTAAAACTATACAGGAAGAATTTGAAATGAGCATGATGAGAGAGCTTACATTCTTTCTCGGATTGCAAATTAAGCAAGCAAAAAGTGGAACACTCATCAATCAATTAAAATATATTAAGAAATTGCTGAAAAAGTTTGGGAAGGAAGGTGCTAAGGAAACTGGAACACCAATGAGCCCATCCACTAAACTTGATAAAGATGAATCCGGTAAAACAGTTGACTTAAAGGTATATCGAGATATGATTGGTAGTTTATTATATTTGACAGCCAGTAGACCAGATATTATATTTAGTCTGTGCTTATGTACACGCTTTCAATCATCTCCAAAAGAATTACATTTAATTGCAGTTAAGCGCATTCTTAGATATCTTAGTGGTACAATTAACTTAGGGTTATGTTACCCTAAGCACACATCTTTCAATCTAATCAGTTACACAGATGCAGATTATATTGGCTGTAAAATAGATCAAAAAAGCACTAGTGGAGAATGTCACTTCTTAGGTCATGCACTAGTTTCCTAATTTAGTAAAAAACAAAATTCTGTTGCACTATCTACTGTTGAGGCAGAATATGTTACTGCGGGTAGTTGTTGTGCTCAAGTTCTTTAAATGAAACAACAATTTAAAGATTTTAAACTCATGTATAATCACATTCCAATTAAATGTGATAATACAAGTGCTATAAATCTTTCAAAAAATCCAATACAACATGCTAGAACTAAACATATTGAAATAAAATATCATTTTCTTTGAAATCATGTGCAGAAAGGTGATATAGTACTAGAGTTCACAAACACACACAATCAGTTAGCAGATATATTCACAAAACCTTTATCAGAAGATAGATTATGTATGATTAGAAGAGAAATAGGTATGATGCATGTTATGAATATCTCTTAAAAGATAGATCAGAGTTCATAAAAATAGAGAGATATTTTTTAAATACTTTTACATAAACTTGAGGTTCTTAGCCTCATGTTTGAGACGCTCATTCTCTTCATACAATATCATGTCATCCCTATCCATGGGAACTAGCAAGCGGAATGAAGAATCCAATAGAGATTTCAACTGTTTATTCTTCTGCCGAAAGATTCCTTCCCTTATGTGAGACTCTTAAACAATTCGTTGAAGTACAACAATTTGTTCTTTAAGCTTTTCAACCTCATGATTTTTGACTTGTAACCACTAGGAAAAAGCAACAATAGAGAATGAGTAGCGAATCCTAAGACTCACCAAATCATAGATAGCATTGGAGTTTGACTTATTAACCAAACTATTATTCTCTTACTGCAACATGGCACCAATGGTAGCTGCAGAAAATACATGAGATTGAGGTGTAAAATACCTCATGGATAGATTTAGAGGAATGTTAGAAGAATGAGCCATTGAGAAAAGAATTGAAAACTTAAAGCGAGAATGTTGAAGGAATGCAGATGAGTTATAGAGATGAGAATAAGATTTGATGCAAATCGGATGAACTTTAAAACTGATTTTATAGAGATAACATAAAGAACAAGACAAATTATTGTCTCTTCAAATCTTATTTAGTCAAAAGAAATACAAGATATGCTGGACACACATTGTCAAAAGTTTTCTTACTAAGCCAGCGAGATTAACAGTAGATTGTCCCTATTTTTCTAATAAACGATGAACTTCTGTTGTTATCTGCTGATGTTGACTTTGTATCTGAACCCTTTCTCATTCCAGTTCCTTTATTCGTGGTTGCAGATCATGAGCATACCAATCTGTAAATTTTTTCGACTCTTTGTTTTCTTACTTTAGCCTTTTATTCTCTCTATCCTTATTAGTAAGCTTCTGTCGTAATTCAGATATTTGAAAGTTAAGATGATCAATCTCACTCACCCTCGCCATTAACCTCCGAGACATGATCGTAACAGATGCAGCATATTGACTACTGAGCATTCTTGATTCTGCAATAATCTCATAATCAGCCCTACTAGAAAAACAGTTCTCTACTCATATCATGGTATTGACGGCCTCAGGAGAGAAGATTGATAGTTGATGCGTCAAGAGTTCCTGATTCAAGTCTGGAACATTAGTAAAAGAGAATTGTTCGGCCATTCTATCGTTATAAAAAAACAGAACTCAGGTCAAGAAGCGATATTTTTTTTGGTATCCGATAGGTGAAAATATTCATTTTTTTTTATAGAAACTCAGAGCCTTCAATCCCGTTTGTCAACAACATCAAGTGATTGTTTAAATCTTCAGTCGCACTAAATTCATAGAGTTAGGCCTCGAGGCTTTGCAGCACTTGTCGGGTCACGGACGGTTCCCTTTTTCAACTATCTACAGTGTTTATTAACGCACCGTTTTCTTCAGTCTATTTACTTGCTGCCGATCCTTTTTAATGATGTCAAAAGGGGGAGAAGTTTTATATTAGAACATTAACATTGTTTAAATTGCTAAACTTGTTATATATGCTTGGAATTATATTTATATTTTTGCTTGAAAAACTAACGCACATTCTCAGGGAGAGCTTAAGTATTAATACAGGTTTCAGGTTCTATCAAGTATTTGTCATCATAAAAAAGGGGGAGATTGTTGAACCCAAGGTTTCAAGTTTCGTGTAATTATAAATCTACATATGGATTTTGATGATAACAAATGAATTCAAAAAATAAAGGAGTCTCAAACTCAAGTTGTCTACACAATAGAATCAAGCACATCAAATAATCAAGTATGAGCAAGAAGGGAATAAGTTCACATTAAAGTCATAGAGTAATGTTGTAAATCTCTTAAAAATTCGAAATTAGGATTAAGGTTCAAAATTAATATTTTATCATAAAGTATTAAAATACATTTTCCACATGTGCATGATATGATTAAAGGTTTGACTTTTGAAAATATTAAGATGATTGATTGTCATCTTTTACATGTGCATGTTTTATTTGAATATTTTCAAAAGTGATGGATGTTTTTCTTGACTTATGCAAAAGGTAGATGTCTTTGTTTGAAATTTTTGAAAAGTAAAATGTGTTACTTTTGTCATATGCAAAAAGTAAAATATTAGATTTGAAATTTTTGAAAAGTAAAGTGTGCTCCTTTTGTCACATGCAAAAAGTAAAAAAATTAGGTTTGAAATTTTTGAAAAGTGAATGATGATGTATTTGACATGTGAATATTTTTAAATTTGAATATGAAGTCTCATATGCCTATAAATAGATCATTTGAGAGCTTCACATTTACAACACTAAGAGCATACAACATTCATTCAAAACTTTCATTCTCTCTTCTCTAAACATTGAGCCTTAACTCTTATTCATTTTGAGATATATAGTTTGCGCTGTATTGTTCTTATTTCACTCATTGAGGAGTGTTTTCTGATAACCTACCTACTATCAATTCTTGTTTCAGTAAAATGGTGTGTATAACCCTTGTGCATGTAGAAAGTGTTCTACACATATAATAGTTAAATCATCACGTGTAAAGTGATTGCAAGTGTAGATGGTGTTCTACACGGATCCTTTGTAGCGATATTGTTCAAATGTGTAATAGGTTTCTATCTCCACATGAAAGAGATTGAATAATGAATTTGGAGATTCTCAAGGAGTAGTTTGAGGCGAGAACGTAGGCAGTGAGGCCGAACCTCGTTAACATACTGAGTTTGCTTCTCTTTTACGCTTACTCTTTATATTTATTGTTGTTTCATATTTTGTTTATATTTTATATTATATATTTGATTTATAATTATTACTATTTTTAAATATAACTCAATTCACTTCCCTCTTATATTAGTCATCTGGGCAACAACTAACATATTAATATATAATATATACTCTTATAATATTAACATATTATAATTTACAATAGTTAAATTTGGGCCAAAAAAATATTTGATCATTGTAGAATTTTAGATCAAATTTAGCCCATTAAATCATATGTGGCACCCCTGGACCGGACCGAACCGCCCCTAGACCGAATTGGACCCGACCGGTATGGACCGAACTCCTGTTCGGTCCGGTCCAGGATGAGAGAATTTTTAGACCGAATGAAATCGGTTTACAAATTTTTCGAGGACCGGACCATTTACACCCCTAAATATAATTAAAATTTGTTGGCATTTGTGCAAAACTATACTTTTTGAAAGATAAGTTTAAGTTAATCCATTGAGAATGCTCAAAAAATCAAACCTTAACAAAAAATCAAATAGAGCAATGGCGATAATAAAGCAAACCCTAATGGCAACAGAGCAAGGGTGACAAAAAAAAGCCCCCATGACAACGCAGCAATGTCAACAAAAAATCAAAGGAAAGAGAAATGCCATTTGGGGGAGGGAGAGCTACACATATGAAATAATAAAATAAGTTTGGCTTTGTAAATAGTATCTCGCTACATGTAGCAGGATCACTATAGTAAATTCATTTTACATAATCATTTACATGCTTTATTGGAGTATGATTTGGAGAGCTTTATCATCTATTTTACATTTTCTTGCATTTTACAACCTCTATGGAGAGTGATCTTAGATTTTGAAGAAAACTAATATTTATAGTAATAGAGTATACAAACCTTGTGCATCCCTTTTGAAACAAATAAATAAAACTAAAACTTAAGTGAAAAATTTGTTTATTAAATAATAATTTTTTTTTTCAAAAAAATGTGTTGGATTTGTATACTTGAAGATTATATTTAAGATTAATCAATTTTAAAATATCCTAAATGTCTAAATAAGAAACCAAGTAATATTTAAAAAATGATATCCTACTATTAGCCGAGTAGAAGTATGTTTTTGTTTGAGCATTTTTAATGGATTAGCCAAAATCAAATCTTACTTTTAGCTAATATTAGATGAATTTAGTTTTGACTATTCTATTTACATCAAATCTTCACATTAAAATATTTATTTTTTATTATATAATAATAAAATAATATGATGAATTTGATTTTGACTATTCTAGTTACATCAAATTCTCATGTTGAATGATTCATTTATTCATTATATAGTAATAAAATAATATTAATTTAAAATTTTTTATTTATTTAATTTTATCATCTTTTACCATTCTACATATTTATTAAATTTAATTACCTTATTTATTTAATTTTATTTAGATCCTTTATTCCTTCATAGATTTTAGTAAAGAGAAAAAAAATTAGAGGAGAGAGATGAAATATTAGTAAACAATTGATTTGGTAGTGTTATAGTACACATCCAAATATGATCAAAAGTTTAAATTCACTACGGCTGATGTCTATCTTAAATGAATTTGCCTAATTTAATGTCATCACTTTTTATGTCCTAGTAACTATTTAAAGTAGTTTGTTAAAATTTAGCTGATGCTCTTAGTTTTGTTGTTGCATATAGAATTAGACGTGGTCATGTGTTAATTTCATTTTCTATAAAAAAAAAATAATAGAAATAATGTTTTCGGCCACCATGAGGGTGGACCAGTTCTAAGTTCTAGCCATCGGACGGTTGGGTAGTCACCATGGTGGTGACCTCCACTTATATGTGTATATATATATATATATAATTTTTTTAAAATCTAAAATAAATTAAGTTAATATAATTAAACATGACAATATTTCATTTGGCCATGCGACTCAATTAATATATTGATGGACTTAGAAATTCTTATTTCTAACTTACATCGAAGGAGTTTTTTTTTCTTGGCTAGTTAATTAGATATGCATAGATAAATTAGCAAATTACAAGTCACAAATTCTAATGGGGTGGGAGTCCCCTATAGTCTTCCCAAAAACTAACACAAAATATTGCACAAAATATGGAGTCAATAGAATGACTTCCCATAGAAGAGTAG
This sequence comes from Platycarya strobilacea, assembly GCA_036898215.1. Classification (NCBI taxonomy): domain Eukaryota; kingdom Viridiplantae; phylum Streptophyta; class Magnoliopsida; order Fagales; family Juglandaceae; genus Platycarya; species Platycarya strobilacea. The sequence goes on along the minus strand of CM072555.1, from coordinate 17,570,892 downwards.
TGACACCAATGAATACTGCCGGTCCATAGTCTCAAAAAAGGGAGGAACCGTCAAAAGATAGTTTTAGACTACAGTCAAAGACTGCAATAGTGAAGTATGTGTTGCATCGTATTAATTTAGGTAGAATACAAGGAATTTCCACTTTCATTTTCACTTAATCTTCGATTAGGAGAAGCAAGAATATAAAGAAACTAAAGATAATACCAGATTGCCGATAGACAATCCATGGTGGTGTTGGCATGTGTACGACACGCTCCAAAAGAGGAGGAGGGCAAGTAGCATGGATTGATAGACCAGATGCCGCAGAGATCGTCGGGGGAGCGCGTGGGTCACAGAGCCACTTCAAAACACCTTTATGCGTGTGCAACATGCACAATCAAGGCTGTGTGTGCGGCGCACGCATCCATCGGAAGTGCGAAGTCCAATTATTGACTTGTAGATCGGCAACTGTAAAAGCTTGTAGGGTGGCGTGTGAGGGTCGAGAAGAGCTGATAGACAGAAGATCGGTGATGTAAAGCTTCAATAGGAAAATCGGTTGAAAACCTACGGAAAAATTGACAAAAAAAAGAATGAAAAACATAAGGAAAATGGCTAGAAAAGATAAACAGTATAGGAGGATTGAGTGGAGCTAAAGTTTTTGCCAAAATTCACTTGGTACAAAGAGAGATGAAGCACAGTTATCGTTGTTTTTGCTCGAAGGAGATTATTTCTATAAAAAAAAATGCACAAATCTTAAACCTAAGTAATCACAAAAATTACTATTAAACTTAAAAAATGCAATTGCCAAAATTTACTAATATTCTCCACCTACAAACAATCACTCAATTTATTAGGTGTGAACCATCAAAATGAATAATATATCACTACAAGAAAATAAGACATTTGTGATATTTTAATTATAATTAGAAAAATTATTTGTGAAAAAATAGACTATTTTTCTTTATTTTTAGTTACAATTAAAATATCACAAATACTTGATTTTCTTGAAGTTTTATTAACAAAAAATATATATATTTATTACATTCAATTTACAATAATTAGAATCAATTTGGATATTAAGATTATCTCAAAATAATTATGAATAATATTATAATAATATTAATGATTAATTTATAAATAATAATAAAATAATTATATTTCTAAACAGGCTATAAAAGTCCGAGAAAATGATACTAAACCACAGGTTTTTTTTTTCTTGATTTGATTATTTAAATCATATTTTATCTTTTGAAATATTTTAAATATATTTTTTAAAAAATCTGAAAATATAAATAAGCTAGAGACACGCCCATACTGGCGGCATAGTAGGTAGCACCGTAGCACTGACTAAAGTCCAATTACGATTACCTAAATCATAACTAAAACGAAATCATTAGATTTTCTAGTGTTTTATTTATATTATATTGTCCTCTTTAAAAGATTAAAATTAAATATTTACTCTTAATAGAATAAAAGAAAGAATAATAAAATCAGACTGGTTCGTGAATCGTGGCTACCCACCATGGCCGGCATCTCGTGGTGAGCAAAGACCAAACTTACTTGGTGACGGCGTGGACCGCTATGCACCCTTCATCTGCCTTGTTAACTATATATATATATATATATATATGTGTGTGTGTTTATATATATATTTTAATTATTATTTAAATTTAAAGATGAGATGAGATAAATTATAAATAAAAATAAAATAAATAGTTGAAATGAATTAAAATTTAAAATAAATAAATAAAATAAATTATAAATATAAAATAAATTATAAATAATAAAACACAATTTTAAAACAAACCGGGTCCAATCTTCTTTATAATCTCATGATGAGCATGTTTCTAAGTGTTTTGTTTTTGTTAATTTGTTGGCGATTCTTTTCCTAGTTCCAAAGTTCCAGTTTTTATTTTATTTTTAATAATTCTTAACAATTTGTTGATGCGGCAAATCAATAACTTAATTGACGTGACAAGTGAATAGGCTAATGTCACCTCAATATTTTGCTGTCGTGGACTGATTCAGTGATTTGTTACGTATGGTATGACTCATCATAGATATCGGTTTATCAAATAAAATATGGCCAATTTTTCGTTTAAATTCGAAAATAAAATGTATTAAGATATTTTAATTTATTTTTTAATATTATTATTATTTTAAAATTTTAAAAAAATATATATTAAAATTAAAAAAATATATTAAAATTTAAAAAAAGTATATAAAAATTTATTTTTTATATAAAAAATTATAAAAATATAATAATAAAATAAAAATAAATTAAAATGAACTTAACTTACTTTTAAATTCAAACGGATTTAAAATTACGTTCGGTTACGAAAATGTTAGAAGTATTTTTATAATATTTATTATTTTATTATTATTATTTATATATATTATTATTATTTTTCATTTATTTTTTATTATTTAATATTATATTATTATATTATTATTTACTTTTTTGTTATTATTCATAATATTTCTGAACACCCAAATTTAACAAAATTATAAATGTGTAATGAACGAACGAAATGCAGCCGCTCCCTGTCCCACCACTAAATTATGTGAATGACCCCACTACTATTATTTTAAATTCTGCATAGTGACTTGTATAGTGACTTGTATAGTAACTTGCATAGTAATTTCTAAGCCTATAAATAGGAGCTTCAGTTGTAATGAAATTCATAAGAAAATATAGAGAGAGAAAGAAAGTTTCAGTTCTTAAGAGTTTTAGAGAGAATTTCTTATTTCTCTTTTGCAATAGTAGTTTCCTTTCTTTAAATTTCATAACACGTTATCAGCAAAACGGTTCTACCAATTTTGAAGCTAGTGGCCTTATTCATCTGTAAATTTTTCAATATATTATTTGAAATCTTTGATATATTTTATTGATGATTATCTGTGTGAATTTATAAATATGAAATACACATATTTATTTCATTATTTATATGTGTAGAAAATGGCAAATCTTACAAAATTGGAATTTGTTGCTCTTGATATATCTGGGAAAAATTATTTATCCTGGATACTTGATGCTGAAATACATCTTGATACAATGAACCTGGGAGAAACTATTAAAGAAGGAAATCAAGCATCCTTGCAGGAACGTGCTAAAGCAATGATTTTTCTTCGCCACCATCTTCATGAAGAATTGAAAACTGAATATCTCACAGTAAAAGATCCCTATATTTTGTGGAACAATTTAAGGGAGAGGTATGAATACCAGAAGACTGTCATCCTCCCAAGAGCTCGTTCTCAATGGATGCACCTGAGGTTGCAAGATTTTAAAAGTGTTAGTGAGTATAATTCTGCACTTTTTAAAATAAGCTCAGTATTAAAATTATACGGTGAGAAAATCACCGATGAAGATATGCTAGAGAAGATTTTTACTACATTTCATACATCGAATGTGCTCCTGCAGCAGCAGTATCGAGAGAGAAAGTTCAAGAAATATTCTGAACTTATATAATGTCTTTTAGTAGCTGAGCAGAATAATGAGCTCTTATTAGAAAGCCACCAGTCACGCCCTACTGGCTCAATATCATTCCCTGAAGTGAATGGTAATAGGTTTGCATCATTCCCAGAAGTGAATGGTGCATCCTTTAGAAGAAATCGGAGGCGTGAACGTGGTAAGAGAAATTATAGAAATGTTGGTCCCAGAAGTGACAATATTAAAAGGGATTATAATATACCATATCACCAGAAGTGGTACAATTCAGAAAGGGGTAAAAATCCTCAAAATAATTTTTCAAAGAAAAGTGAAGAGGTGTGCCATAGATGTGGAATGACTGGACATTGGTCACGTACCTGTCGTACGGCCAGACACTTAACTGATTTATATCAAGCTTCTATTAAAGGAAAGAATAAAGTGCATGAAACAAATTTAGTAGAACCATCAGATGATTTATTAGATTCAGTAGATGTAGACGTTACTCATCTTGATGTATCTGATTTCTTTAATCATCCTGAAGGTAGTATTGAACACTTAATTGGAGATGGAAGTGTTCCACTCAATTAATGTATTTTCTTTCTATCAGTAATAAAAGTTTTGTATATTTTGTAGAATCATGGATCACATTGATGAGCTTTTTATCTCTGAGTTGAATGATAAAGATATATGTCTGGCTGACAGTGCTACAACTCACACAATTCTCAAAGAAAAGAAATATTTTCAAAATCTAACACTAAGTAAAGCCTATGTCCATACCATATCAGGTTCATCAGATTTAATTGAGGGCTCCGGAAGAGCTTATATTCTGTTGCCTAATAGTACCAAATTTTGTATTGATGATACTCTATTCTCTTCACAATCCAGAAGAAATTTATTGAGTTTCAAAGATATACGTCGTAATGATTACCATATTGAAACGACCAATGAAGGCAGTAAAGAGCATCTTCTTATTACTAAAACGATATCGAGCCAGAAACTCGTATTAGAAAAACTGTCTGCTTTATGTTCTGAATTGTATTATACAAAAATGAGAACAATTGAATCATATGTGGTAATGCACCAGAAGTGCATTGATCCTAAAGTATTTATGACTTGGCATGATCGCCTTGGACATTCGGATTCTATAATGATGAGACGAATTATTGAAAATTCGCATGGGCATCCCTTAAAGAATCAAAAGATATTTCTACCCAATGAATCTCCGTGCTCTGCATGTTCTCAAGGTAAGTTAATTATTAGACCATCTCCCTCAAAAGTCATTGTTGAATCTCCATCCTTTTTACAAAGGATTCACGGAGATATATGTGGGCCTATTCATCCATTAAGTGGACCATTTAGATATTTTATGGTTCTAATTGATGCATCTAGTCGATGATCACATGTTTGTCTTCTTTCCACTAGAAATGTTGCATTTGCTAGACTTCTTGCTCAGATAATTAAACTACGAGCACAATTTCCTGAATATCCGATTAAGACCATTCGATTGGATAATGCAGGTGAATTTTCATCTCAAGTTTTTTATGATTATTGCATGTCAATAGGAATAGATGTTGAACATCCTGTTGCCCATACACACACACACAAAACGGTTTAGCTGAGTTTTTGATAAAAAGGCTTCAACTAATCGCTAGACCTTTACTTATGAAATCAAGACTACCTATTTCTGTTTGGGGACATGCTATACTTCATGCAACATCTCTAATTCGCATTAGGCCATCTGCATATCATAAATATTCTCCATTACAGCTTGCATTTGGTCAACAATCAAATATTTCTCATCTTCGTACTTTTGGATGTGCTGTATATGTTCCAATTGCACCTCCACAACGTACAAAAATGGGCCCTCAATGTAGACTTGGGATATATGTTGGTTTTGATTCTCTATTCATTATTAGATACCTTGAACCCCTTACAGGGGATATGTTTAAAGCACGCTTTGAAAATTGTCATTTTGACGAATCAAATTTTCCGTTAATGGGTAAAGAAAAGTCGGTGCCTGAAGCACGACAAGATATTACTTGGGATAATAAGACCCTGTCTCATTTTGATCCTCCTACAAATGAATGTAAACGGGAAGTTCAAAGGATTATTCATTTGTAAAATATTGCAAATCAGTTACCGGATGTATTTACTGACACTAAAGGTGTAGTAAAATCTTATATTCCTGCTGTTAATACTCCAGCAAGGATTGAAGTCCCTGAAGGACAAATTGTCAAAGCAGCAATAGGTGAATCTAAAATATGCCTGAAGCGTGGAAGACCTATTGGTGCAAAAGACAAAATTCCTATAAGGAAAAGAATACAAAATGAATTTGGTGTTCCTGAAGAACACATATCCACAATACAAGCTACAAATATAATTGGTACTCCTAAAGAGCTCAAATCTTCTATTCCAAAACCTCCTGAAGAGGAAACTCCTGAAGAGTATAAATCTCTTAAAAAGGGACCTCTTGAAGAGGTGTGTCATGAAATGTTTTCTCCTGAAGAGGAACAGGTACCTGAAAATAATGAGATCTCAATACATTTCATGAAAACTGGAGAAATTCTGGATAGAAATAAAACTGTTGTCGACAACATATTTTCATATAAAATAGCCCTTGATATTACCAGAAGTAATGAAGAAAGTGAGTCAAAAAAGGTCGAAGAATGTCGATGTAGAAATGATTGGCCAAAATGGAAAACAGCTATTGAAGTTGAATTAAATTCGCTAGCAAAACGAGAAGTATTTGGACCTGTTGTCCAAACACCAAAGGGTGTGATGCCTGTTGGATATAAGTGGGTATTTGTACGAAAACGTAATGAGAAAAATGAAATTGTGCAATACAAAGCACGGCTTATCGCACAAGGTTGCCTGCAGAAACCCGGGATTGATTATGAAGAAACATACTCTCCCGTTATGGATACAATCGCATTTAGATTTTTGATTAGTCTGGTTGTTACAAAAGGATTAGAAATGCGGTTGATGGATGTGGTCACTGCATATTTATATGGATCCTTAGACCATGACATATATATGAAAATCCCTGAAGGATATAAGATGCCTGAAGCATCTACAAGTGCATCTAGAAATATGTACTCAATCAGACTACAAAGATCTTTATATGGGTTGAAGCAATCCGGACGCATGTGGTATAATCGCTTAAGCGAATATCTATTGAAAGAAGGATTTGAGAATAATCTTATATGCCCATGTGTTTTTATTAAGAAATCAGAATCCGGATTTGTTATTATTGCGGTTTATGTTGATGATTTAAATATTGTGGGAACTCCTGAAGAGATCTCAAAAACCGCTATATATTTAAAGAATGAATTTGAAATGAAAGATCTTGGCAAAACAAAATTTTGTCTTGGCCTGCAGCTTGAGCACTTGCCAAATGGAATTTTTATTCATCAGTCCATGTATACTGAGAAAGTCCTAAAGCATTTTTATATGGACAAATCTCATCCCTTGAGTACTCCAATGATTGTTCGAACACTTGATGTGAAGAAAGATCCATTCCGTCCTTGTGATGACGATGAAGAAATTCTTGGTCCTAAAGTACCGTATCTCAATGCAATTGGAGTTTTGATGTATCTTGCAAATTGCACTCGACCAGATATTACATTCTCAGTTAATCTGCTTGCAAGATATAGTTCTGCACCAACTCGAAGGCATTGGAATGGCATTAAACATATCCTTCGTTACCTTCGTGGTACGGTTGATATGGGATTATTTTATCAACGTGGTTCAAGTCCAGAATTGATTGGGTATGCAGATGCAGGTTATCTTTCAGACCCACACAGAGGTAGATCTTAAACTGGATATTTATTTACTTATGGAAATACTGCCATATCATGGAGATCTGTTAAGCAGACACTATCTGCTACTTCTTTAAATCACTCAGAGATCATTGCTATTCATGAAGCAAGTCGAGCGTGTATTTGGTTGAGATCAGTTATTCAACATATCCAGGAAAAGTGTGGACTTCCCATGATCGACAATAGCCCAACAATCTTATATGAAGATAATACTGCTTGTATCACTCAAATCAGAGGAGGATATATCAAAGGTGACAGAACCAAACATATTTCACCTAAATTCTTTTATACTCATGAACTTCAAGAGAAAGGTGAAATTGATGTCAAGCAGATACGATCTAGTGATAATTTGGCAGATTTATTCACAAAGGCGTTACCAACTTTCACATTCAAGAAGATTGTGCATAACATTGGAATGCGAAAACTCAAAAATCTTTTGTCATGCACTTTTCAGGGGGAGTAAATGTGCTGATTATACTCTTTTTCCTTCGCCGAGGTTTTGTTCCACTGGGTTTTCCTTTGCAAGGTTTTAATGAGGCAATCTTAAAACACTTGTGGATACATAAAAAGACTGTACTCTTTTTCCTTCGCCATTGATTTTTCTTCCCACTGGATTTTTACTTGGCAAGGTTTTAACGATGTAGATTCCTTATTGACGGTCATTCAAGGGGGAGTGTAATGAACGAACGAAATGCAGCAGCCCCCTGTCCCACCACTAAATTATGTGAATGACTCCACCACTATTATTTTAAATTATGTATAGTGACTTGCATAGTAATTTCAAAGCCTATAAATAGGGGTTTCAGTTGTAATGAAATTCATAAGAAAATATAGAAAGAGAAAGAAAATTTCAGTTCTTAAGAGTTTTAGAGAGAATTTCTCATTTCTCTTTTACAATAGTAGTTTCCTTTCTTTAAGTTTCATAACAAAATGAGTTTTTTTATTTTTTTTGGTTTAGGTATTAAAATAGCGTCTATCAGGTTTCACTTTTGGTTTAGTTACCTGTTCAGCACGAAATATTTAATATATATTTTAAAAATATGATACAAACATAAAATATATTTTTTTAAATGTTTAATATTATTTAATCATTATAACTTTTTTAAATTATAAAATAAAACACAAAATACAAAATAATTTTTCCAAATTTTAAAACCAGAAAATTAGATTGATTTCCAATAACTTCTTTCACTAAACTTAACCATGCAATCTACTGGGATCTCATGACTTTGTTCTCTCTTTCACAAGTGGCCATTAAAAGCGTTGCACATACACTGCTGAGAATTATCCCAACACACGCGCGCGCGCGCGCACACACATATATATATATATATATTTCAATTTTGATTAAACCAATCTTTTTATTAATTTTCTAAATTAATAAAAATGTTGCATGGCATGATATGCCACAAAGAAAAACTAAAAACCATTTCAAAGTCCAAAAATTCTTATAAAATAAAACTTATGAGTTATAACAGTATATAAGCAATAGAAATCAATTAAAACAATCAGCGGAGGGGTGGCACGCTGGCAATAATACCTCATTGCTAATGTGATGATTGGAATTTGGTCCATGGGCGAGATTAGGCCATGTTTGGACACCTCGAAACTTTTCAAAAAAGATTCATAACTTGATTTCCACACAAAAATACTCAACTACAAAATATCTTTTAATCTTAAAATTTTTACTTTTTTATCAAATCATTATTTAAAGAATTTTTACAAATTTCAAAACAAAACATGACAAACATCAAATACAAGTTTTACAAACTTCAAAATAAAAATTATATATATTTAATCATTTTTTAACTTATAATAGTTGTATTTAAATTCTTTTCTAATTTTTTCCAAAATCCAATTGTTGAACCCAAGGTTTCTAGTTTCATGTAAATCTACAAATGGATTTTGATGATAACAAATGAATCCAAAGAATAAAGGAGTCTCAAGTTCAAGTTGTCCACACAATATAATCAAGCATATCAAGGAAGCAAGCATGAGCAAGAAGAGAACAAGTTCACATTAAAATCATAGAGTAATGTTGTAAATCTCTTAAAAATTCAAAATTAGGATTAAGACTCAAAATTAATATTTTATCATAAAGCATTAAAATACATTTTCCACATATGCATCAATATTTTGAAAATTAAATTTGAAAATTTTGAAAGATAATTGATTGTCATCTTTCACATGTGCATGACATGATTAAAGGTTTGAACTTTGAAAATATTAAGATGGTTGATTGTCATCTTTCACATGTGCATGTTTTATTTGAATATTTTTAAAAGTGGTGGATGCTTTTCTTGACTTATGCAAAAGGTAGATGTCTTTGTTTGAAAATTTTGAAAAGTAAAGTGTGCTCCTTTTGTCATATGCAAAAAGTAAAAGATTAGATTTGAAATTTTTGAAAAATAAAGTGTACTCCTTTTGTCACATGCAAAAAGTAAAAATATTAGATTTGAAATTTTTGAAAAGTAAATGATGATGTTTTTGACATGAGAATCTTTTCAAATTTGAAATTGAAAAATCATTTGCCTATAAATAGCTCACTTGAGTTTTGCAAAATTCATAACAAGAGTTTACACATCTATTGCTAAGTTTTGCATCATTTCTTCAAAGCTCTCATTCTCTCTTTTCTAAAGTTTTGAGCCTTAATTCTTGTTCTTGTTGAGAGAGATATAGGTTGCGCTGTATTGTTTCTATCTCACTCATTGAGGAGTGTACTTTGATAGTCTACCTACTATCAACTCTTGTATTTGTAAAAGGGTGTGTATAACCCTTGTGTATGTAGAAGGTGTTCTACACGGGAAATAGTTAAATCACCAAGTGTGAGGTGATTGGAAGTGTAGAAGGTGTTCTACACGAGGAATAGTTAAATCACCAAGTGTAAGGTGATTGGAAGTGTAGAGGGTGTTGTACACGGATTCTTTGGAGCGGTGCTGCTCAAAGGTGTAATAGGTTTCTATCTCCACCTAAACGAGATTGAATAGTGGATTTGGGGATCCTCAAGAGGTAGCTTGAGGTGAGGATGTATGCAGTGGGGCTGAACCTCGTTAACATACTGAGTTTGCTTCTCTCTTACTCTTACTATTTATATTTATTATTGTTTCATATTTTGTTTATATTTTATATTATATATTTGATTTATAATTGTTATTTTTTTAAATACAACTCAATTTACCCCCCTCTTGTGTTAGTCATCTGGGCAACAATTGGTATCAGAGTTAGAGCTCTGTTATAAGATTAACTATCTTTTGAGTTAAGATCTTATGGCTAACATTGCAGCTTCATTTGGTGAAGGTCAATCTAACAGTCGGCCTCCACTCTTTTGCGGAGACAATTACTCATTCTGGAAAGTTAGAATGAGAATATTCCTTCAGGCTCAAGGTCGAGAAATCTGGAAATGCATTGTAAATGGACCTTATATTCCAACAAAAGTAGTTGATGGAGTAAAGGTCAAAAAGGAAGAAGAAGAGTTTGATCGTGAAGACGATAGACTTTATACTTTGAATTTAACTGCTATGAATTTATTATATAATGCTTTCAATGGTAATGAATTTAATAGAGTAATGACTTGTGCTACAGCAAAGGAAATTTGGGATAACTTGGAAGTTACTTATGAAGGAACTTCTCAAGTCAAGGAATCAAAAATTTATATTCTTACTCATGAATATGAAATGTTTAAGATGAATGATGATGAATCTATTTCTAGTATGTACACTCGTTTTACTAACATCATAAACAGTTTAATAGCTCTTGGCAAAATTTATTCCAAAGTGGAGATAGTAAGAAAAATTCTCAACTCTCTACCAAAACGTTGGGAATCAAAAGTGACAGCGATTCTTGAAGTTAGAGACCTCAAGAAGCTCGAAGTGAATGAACTCATCGGGTCACTTATCACCCATGAGTACACATTGAAAAGAGGAGAAGAAGAAGGAAAGTCAAAGAAAAGCTTGGCACTTAAAGCTGTTCCACATGAAAGTGAAAATGATTAAGATGAGGAAAATGACGACAAAGATGAAGAAGTTGCGATGATAATAAGAAGAATTCAGAGGTTCTTAAAGAAAAATAAAACTCCTCCAAGGAAATCTTTCAATAAGTTTTCTAAGAAAGATTCAGGTAAAAATGACACTTTAATTTGTTATAAATGCAATAAACCTAGTCATATCAAGCCAGATTGTCCTCTGCTAAAGAAAGATCGAAACAAAGGCAAAAAAGCAATGAAAGTTACGTGGGATGATGATTCAAGGAGCTCAGATAGTGAAGCAAGCAATGGAGAATCAGCAAATCTTTGTCTTATGGCTAAAGATGACATTGAGGTAACAAATCTTGATAATATTGAAGATCCTTCATATGAAGAATTGCAAAACGTTTTAGAAGAGGTATATGAGGAATTTGAAAAATTGGGTATCAAGTATACTGTTTTGAAAAAGAAAAATTCTTCTTTAACAAATGAAATTGATATTTTAAGAAAAGAAAGTATTGTTTTGAAAGATGAAAATTTTGAGTTGAAGAAAAAGAAAACTGATTTAGAAAATATTATTGAAAACTTTACGAATGGAAAAAGAAATTTTGAAAAACTTCTTGGTAATCAAAGATGTGTTTTTGATAAGGCAGGCTTGGGATATAAACCAAAACAAAAATACAAATCTTATAAAAACTTATTTGATAATTTTTCTACATCAAAGTCCAATATTCAAAATTCTTTTCATAAAAATAATTTTGTTAAAAATTGATACTATTATAATCACTCAAGTTCTTCATATATGTCACATGCTATTTGTAATTTTTGTAATAGAAATAGTCATAATTATCTTGGTTGTCCTATTAGAAGAAAACATACAATTACTATTAGGGCCATATGGGTACCTAAATATCTTGTTTCTTCTAATACTAATAAATAAAGGACACAAAGAACTTGGGTACCGGAAATTGTTTTTAATTGCTTTTGTAGGTATGCATGAAGTATTCTACAGGTAAAAATAAATAATTTTTAGACAACGGATGCTCAAGATACGTGACAGAAGACAAAACTAAATTCATTGACTTCACTTCTAAAGAAAAAGGATGTGTGATATTTGGAAACAATTCAAAATGAAAGATCATGGAAATAGAAGGAAAGATCATCAAGACTTAGTACAAGATGCAACCAAATAGTGGAAACATGTAAAAGATCATCCAGCGGAATAAATTCTAGGAGAACCTTCACGAGGCGTAAGTACTCGATCATCTCTTAGAAATATTTGCAATCATACTACTTTTCTATCTCAGATTGAATCTAAAAATATTGATGAAGTACTTCTTGATGAATCTTAGATTCTAGCTATTTAAGAAGAGTTTAATCAATTTAAAAGAAATGATGTTTGAACACTTGTTCCTAAACCCAAAAATCATACTATTATTGGAACAAAATGGGTTTTTAGAAACAAGAAAGATGAGTCCGGAGTCATTACTAGAAATAATGCTCGACTTGTAGCCCAAGGTTTCAATCAAGAAGAATGAATCGATTATGATGAGACATATGCACCAGTCGCAATATTAGAAGCTATTCGAATGCTACTTGCATATGCTTGTTATAAAAATTTCAAACTTTTTCAAATGGATGTTAAAAATGCTTTCTTAAACGGTTTTATAAATGAAGAAGTATATGCTGAGCAACCTCCAGGTTTTGAAAATCATATTTCTCTAAATCATGTTTTCAAACTCACAAAAGTACTATTTGGACTCAAACAAACTCCTAGAGCGTGGTACGAGAGATTCAATAGTTTCTTGATTGAAAAAGGCTTTTTAAGAGGAAAAATTGATACAATTCTTTTCATTATATACGAAAATGATGATATTCTTTTGATTCAAATTTATGTTGATGATATAATATTCGGTACTACTAATGAAAATATGTGCCAAGTTTTTGCTAAGACTATGCAGGAAGAATTTGAAATGAGCATGATGGGAGTGCTTATATTCTTTCTCGGATTGCAAATTAAGCAAGCAAAAAGTGAGATATTCATCAATCAATCAAAATATATTAAGAAATTGCTGAAGAAGTTTGGGATGGAAGATACTAAGGAAACTGGAACACCAATGAGCCCATCCACTAAACTTGATAAAGATGAATCCGGTAAACTAGCTGATTCAAAGGTATATCGAGGTATGATTGGTAGCTTATTATATTTGACAGCTAGTAGACCAGATATTACGTTAAGTGTATGTTTATGTACACGTTTTCAATCATTTCCAAAACAATCTCATTTGATTGCAGTCAAGCGGATTTTTAGATATTTTGCCAGTATCATTGACTTAGAGTTATGGTATCCTAAATACACTTCTTTTGATCTTATTAGTTATTCAGGTACTGATTATACTGGTTGCAAAGATAATCGAAAAAGTTTTAGTAGAACATGTCATTTCTTAGGTCGTGCACTAGTTTCCTGGTTTAGTAAAAAAAAAAAAAACAAAATTATGTTGCACTATCTACTGCTGAGGCAGAATATGTTGCTGCGGGTAGTTGTTGTGCTCAAGTTCTTTACATGAAGCAACAACTTGAGGATTTTAAACTTATGTATAATCACATTCCAATCAAATGTGATAATACAAGTGCTATAAATCTTTAAAAAAAAAAACCCAATACAACATTCTAGAATTAAGCATATTCAAATAAGATATTATTTTTTTTGAGATCATGTGCAGAAAGGCGATATAGTACTGGAGTTCACAAACACACATGATCAGTTAGCAGATATATTCACAAAACCCTTACCAGAAGATAGATTATGTATGATTAGAAGAGAAATAGGTATGATGCATGTTATGAATATCTCTTGAAAGATAGATCAGAGTTCATAAAAATAGAGAGATATTTTTTTAAATACTTTTACATAAACTTGAGGTTCTTAGCCTCATGTTTGAGACGCTCATTCTCTTCATACAATATCATGTCATCCCTATCCATGGGAACTGGCAAGCGGAATGAAGAATCCAAAAGAGATTTCAACTTTTTATTCTTCTGCCGAAAGATTCCTTCCCTTGTGTGAGACTCTTGAACAATTCGTTGAAGTACAACAATTTGTTCTTTAAGTTTTTCAACCTCATGATTTTTGACTTGTAGCCGCTGGGAAAAAACGACAATAAAGGATGAGTAGCGAGTCCCGAGACTCACCAAGTCGTATATAGCATCGGAGTCTGGCTTATTAGCCAAACTATTGTTCTCTTGCTGCAACATGGCGCCAATGGTAGCTGCAGAAAGGACATGAGATTGAGATGTAGAATACCTCATGGATGCATCTAAAAGAATGTTAGAAGAATGAGCCATTGAGAAAAGAATTGAAAACTTAAAACGAGAATATTGAAGGAATGCAGATGAGTTATAGATGAGAATAATATTTGATGCAAATCAGATGAATTTTAAAACTGATTTTATAGAGATAGCATAAAGAATAAGACAAACTATTATCTCTTCAAATCTTATTAGTCAAAATAAATATAAGATATACTGGACACACATTGTCAAAAGTTTTCTTACTTGAAAAAGGGTTCTCTGCTCCTATCATGGTATTGATGGCCTTAGGAGAGAAGATTGACGATTGATGCATCAAGAGTTTCTGATTCAAGTCTGGAACATTAGTGGAAGAGAATTGTTCGGCCATTCTATCGTTATGGAGAAACAGAACTTAGGTCAAGAAACAACGTTTTTTTTGGTATCCAATTGGTGAAAATGATTTTTTTTTTATAGAAACTCAGAGCCTTCAAACCCGTTTGTCAACAACATTAGGCGATTGATCTGCTTTCGCACCGACTGCTAGAGCTAAGCCTCCAATCTTTACAGGTTTTGTCAGATATGCGTGGCTCCGCACCGAATTGCCAGAGTTAGACTTCCAACATTTGCAGGTTTTGTCGGACATGCATGGCTTTGCACCGCATTGTCAGAGCTAGGCCTGCAGCTTTTGCTGTCTTTGTCGGACACGAATAATTTTAATTATTCAATTTCAAATCTCTGGAACATCTAATTCGTCAATAAAATCAAGCGGATTTAAATCTTCTTCCGCACCGAGATGATAAAATTCGGCTTCAACCTTTGCAGGTTTTGTCGGACACGGGTGGTTCTAACTTCTACAGTCTCTACTAACGCAGCATTTTATTTGTCTGTTAGTTATTGTAGAAATATATCTTATTGAGATAATTATGATTCCTTTTTAATGATGCCAAAAGGGGGAGAAGTTTTAGACTAGAACATTAACATTGTTTAAATCGCTAAACTTGTTATATATGCTTGGAATTATGTTTATATTTTTGCTTGAAAAACTAACGCACATTCTCAGGGGGAGCTTAAGTATTAATACAGGATTCAGGTTCTATCAAACATTTGTCATCATCAAAAAGGGGGAGATTGTTGAACCCAAGGTTTCTAGTTTCATGTAAATCTACAAATGGATTTTGATGATAACAAATGAATCCAAAGAATAAAGGAGTCTCCAGCTCAAGTTGTCCACACAATATAATCAAGCATATCAAGGAAGCAAGCATGAGCACGAAGGGAACAAGTTCACATTAAAATCATAGAGTAATGTTGTAAATCTCTTAAAAATTCAAAATTAGGATTAAGGCTCAAAATTAATATTTTATCATAAAACATTAAAATACATTTTCCACATATGCATCAATATTTTGAAAATTAAATTTGAAAATTTTGAAAGATGATTGATTGTCATCTTTCATATGTGCATGACATGATTAAATGTTTGAACTTTGAAAATATTAAGATGATTGATTGTCATCTTTCACATGTGCATGTTTTATTTGAATATTTTCAAAAGTGGTGGATGCTTTTCTTGACTTATGCAAAAGGTAGATGTCTTTGTTTGAAAATTTTGAAAAGTAAAGTGTGCTCCTTTTGTCATATGTAAAAAGTAAAAGATTAGATTTGAAATTTTTGAAAAATAAAGTGTGCTCCTTTTGTCACATACAAAAAGTAAAAATATTAGATTTGAAATTTTTGAAAAGTAAATGATGATATTTTTGACATGGGAATCTTTTCAAATTTGAAATTGAAAAATCATTTGCCTATAAATAGCTCACTCGAGTTTTGCAAAATTCATAACAAGAGCTTACACATCTATTGCTAAGTTTTGCATCATTTCTTCAAAACTCTCATTCTCTCATTTCTAAAGTTTTGAGCCTTAATTCTTATTCTTGTTGAGAGAGATATAGGTTGCGCTGTATTGTTTCTATCTCACTTATTGATGAGTGTACTTTGATAGTCTACCTACTATCAACTCTTGTATTTGTAAAAGGGTGTGTATAACCCTTGTGTGTGTAGAAGGTGTTCTACACGGGAAATAGTTAAATCACTAAGTGTGAGGTGATTGGAAGTGTAGAAGGCGTTCTACACGGGGAATAGTTAAATCACCAAGTGTAAGGTGATTGGAAGTGTAGAGGATGTTGTACACGGATTCTTTGGAGCGGTGCTACTCAAAGGTGTAATAGGTTTTTATCTCCACCTAAAAGAGATTGAATAGTGGATTTGGGAATCCTCAAGAGGTAGCTTGAGGCGAGGACGTAGGCAGTGGGGCTGAACCTCGTTAACATACTGAGTTTGCTTCTCTCTAACTCTTACTATTTATATTTATTGTTGTTTCATATTTTGTTTATATTTTATATTATATATTTGATTTATAATTGTTATTTTTTTAAATACAACTCAATTCACCCTCCCTCTTGTGTTAGTCATCTGGGCAATACCAATAAATTAAAAATCTCTACTCCAAATATTTTTATTACTATTCATAAAATTCTGAGATATTTGAGTTGTGTTTAATTATTGAACCCAATTCAACTTATTCTAAACTAATTATTAATGGGACTCACAAATTTTCAATTTCTCGTAAAAAAATGAAACTCATTTTAATATATTTCATATAATTTAATCTAAAAAATTAAAAATGTTTGAACTAAAAATACTAACTCTATCTTAATATGATTTAAATAAAATATTATTATTCATAATTCAATTTAATTAAACTCATGTTAATTTCAAATGTAGCCTTTGAGTGTCCAATCATGACCTCGAAGAAAGGAAGAAGGGATTGTAATGGAATGATTAAAATATTGATCTATTAGAGTAAAAATCTCAAAATTTTAGTATAGATAATAATAATCTATCCAAAAGATGTAAACTATTTTATTATTTATTTGCTTTATATAAGTTGGGGGTAAAATGAACTTACCACTGTGAACCGCACCAAACACCAGTATACATCGTAACCGAAGCCTAAATTGGGGTTAATTAGGAAAAGAAGCAGCAGAATCGGGCACTAAGGTCACTTCATCGAGCACCACAACCTAGGGAACCTAGCTCTAATATTTCTATTATATAGTCTAATTAATTGATTGAATGAGTCTTGAGGATGCTCTACCTGCTTAGCATTGGATCCATACAAGTTGTATATATAATAAAGTGCAATTGGAGAAGTTCACGAGTTTTCAGTTTTATGGGTATTTCTCTATTTTCTTTTTAATTGAAAATGAATATAAGAGGTAATGGGTAGGAAGGTTCTAGATGAGTGAAAGTTCTTGGGTATAATTAAGTTGACTTTATATCATAATTTAGATTTTAATTCTATGTAATTTAATGAATCTATAGGCATAATATGCTACTAATACTGATAGTATTAAAATAATTTAAAAAAAAAAATAAGATCTACTATTAAAAATATTTTTTTTTCTATACAAATTCCAGTATTTATTCATTTTTTTTTTCAAAATTTACAAGATATTTTGTACACTCATGACCGTATATAACTATCATTTCTCTAAATAGATATTGCAATATTTAGTTATGATATTTATTTAACTTATAGACAATATTTATAAATAATGTAAGATCTACATGTAACTGTCTATTTATAGTCTTAAATCAAACAATTCATCAATTGCTAGCTATCACTATCAACTATATATTTTAACGTCGCATGCGTCGTAGTCATGTTATGATGCTAACATGGAATGGTTTAAAAGAATAAAAAATAGAGCCAGTTGCAATTTTTTCTACATAACAACTACAATATTTTAAGAACGAAACACCATTAATATTGATGATCAGAGAATTTATAAATTATACAAAATTTTGGCTGAATGTTTAAACTGTTAGACGTACTCTAATTGTAGGAGTACGATGAATTTTAAAATATCAATCATGAACACTAGTTGACTTGAAAGAATAATTGATGGCATCATAAAGTATATTTCCTAATCCTAATCAATTTGTTTTCCTGTGTACTCGATCGCGGGAGGAGGTTAATTACATATAGCTATAGGTTAAATGCATTATTGATAGTTCTGCGTTTTACAACAATTTTTCAATTCATATTATGTAAAAATGTCTTAATATTTAAAATAAATATAAATTTATAAACTAACATGATTTGAGATATATTAGATTACAAATTTATTTTTATTATAAATTATATCAGTTGTGAGTTTATTTTTAAAATTTCTGTATATAAGATTATAACACTTCTCTTGAAATATTAGTACATATATATATATATAATATTGCATATGTACTATCATGCATCCATGCATGTATATATATATATATATATCGTAGATGAATGGAATCACTATTTTGACCAAAATTATGAAAAATCCAAGAATTTTTATACACTACAAATAAATTGATTATTTGTGGTTAATTATTCTTTGTCCAAATTACAATTTTTTGTAAAAATGAATATATTTTCATAACAAATAGTTATTTTTATAGTAAATAATCTATTACGAATATTCATTTTTCTTATAATATTACAATTCACACATTAAAAAAAAAGTACAAAAATCATATATATAACCTAGAATAAATAACACAATTTGCTAGGCCTTAAAAAAAGGCCGTAATTATCAACAAAAAAAAAAGGCCGTAATTATAAGTCTTCGATACACATGTCATATGGTGGTCTGCTAGCTGCCTACTATATCTTAGTTATATAAATTTATGATGACAAAGGAAATATATGCAGCAGATCCAAGAGCCTTACTGCAACTTTGGGAAGAGAACAAGAAGCTGGACCGATAACTAATGTCGACTAAGCCAAGGTAAGCTTTTCATCTTAATTCCCGATCCCCTTAGATCCCCCGCCCCCCAGCCCCGTAGATCTGCCTCTGCACCTCACCTGTAGTAACCTTCTAATTATTTTTATTCCTTAGGACTAAAATATTTTCCTAACGCCAAATATTTATACTCGACGATCCTTCCTTAGGTTGGAGGGCAAGGTTGCCCTCATCACAGGAGCAGCTAGTGGAATCGGCGAGGAGGCTGTCAGATTATTCGCCGAGAATGGTGCTTTTGTCGTTGCTGCTGATGTTCAAGACGAACTGGGTAATCAAGTTGCAGCATCAATAGGTCAAGACAGAGTGAGTTACCGCCATTGCGATGTAAGAGACGAGAAGCAAGTTGAGGAAACAGTGAGTTACACTTTGGAAAAATATGGCAGATTGGATGTGTTGTTCAGCAACGCTGGAATTATAGGCCCTCTAACTGGCATACTGGAGCTTGACATCAATGGCTTCGACGACACCATGGCCACAAACGTTCGTGGAGTGGCTGCAACAATCAAGCACGCAGCCCGTGCCATGGTGAACAGAAACATACGCGGATCCATAATATGCACTACGAGCGTGGCGGCCTCGCTCGGCGGAGCCGGCCCTCATGCGTATACAGTGTCGAAACATGCTCTCGTTGGTCTTGTCCGGGCGGCCTGCAGCGAGCTTGGGGCGTCGGGGATCAGAGTCAACTGCATTTCGCCGTTTGGAATTGCTACTCCTCTTTCGTGTATGGCTTACAATCTGCGCCCGGATGAGGTAGAAGCCAACAGCAGTGCTGCAGCCAACTTGAAGGGGATTGTTTTGAAGGCAAGGCACGTTGCTGAGGCCGCTTTGTTTCTTGCTTCTGATGAATCTGCTTACATCAGTGGCCATAATTTGCGCGTTGATGGAGGGCTCACTGTGGTTAATCAACGTTTTTGAGCGATCTAGATTAAAAAAAAAAAAGAGCCAGCATTTAATTATATTTGTAATATGATTGGCTCTGATTGTTTTATTTTTATTTTTATTTTTTTTATTCCTAGTAAAATTGAAATGATTTTACTTTTCCAAGTCAAACCTTATTACCGGGATTCTCCATGTGCATTTTCCTTGCAATCAGCAATTTTGTATCTTTTACTAGTGTTTCCAGTTCATATATCCATCTGTCTTGTCTGTTTAATTATAATTATGGAATAATTCTCAGGGCCTGTGCCAGCTCTCTTGTTCTCCTCAACGTCAACAAGGCCCGGCCTTCTCCATCTCATGTTCTGTCTCTCAAGTTCTCAACACGTGTTTAAAATACGAATTATGGCTGAAAATGATTTATTGCATATAAATGAAAGAAAAAATCTCGACCTCTTTTTCCGTCCACAATTAAACTAAAAGATATGTTAAATATATTAAAGAAAAAATTAAGAATTTTTTTTTTCACATATCAAATAATTGATATATATATATATATATTAAAAACCATAAAGTTAAAAATTAATAACTTGAATTATAAAATATAAATAATAAAATAAAATCTTATAAATAAAAGTGTAAGTAAAATAATAGAGAGAAAGAAAAATGATAGATATATATTTGCGAAAGAGTGAGTTAATTACTAAGAGAAATCCTGGCCGACTCCCTATAAAAAGAGCCATTTCCGTCACCGTTCATAACTATCGGGACCGCTTTCTTCCGACGACCTCCTACTATTTAGACCCATTTCGAGTTAAGGCTGCGTGGGGAAGGTGAGAAGTTATCAGAAGTCGCCGTCGTAAGAGTGAGGTCGTCAGGGAGAGGCGATCCCGATGGTATGGGCGATGAAGCTCTCGGTAGCCGACAGTGACTCTATTTAGACTGAGGTCGAACGCCTCTCTAATAAAAAATATTTTAAAAATATAAATAAAATTTAAAATACACAATAAAAAATATAATAAAAATTAAAATAAAATAAAATAAACATAATAAAAAATAAAGAGGATCTTAATTAAGCATCTCAACGTAGGTCATGTCGGTGGGTAGCAATTGGTTTTTGCATCTTAATTGGAATCGACATACACAAATTAGTACTTCTACGCTAATTTGGACAGCTCTTAATTTACAGACAGTGACTTGCGAATGATCAAAAACAAAAACAAAAAAGGACAGTCTTTTATGTTTTAATTTTTAGGTCAAGGATCAGTTTTTTTCCCATAATTGTTTTGGTAAAAAATAATTAATTATTGAATCATACGTCGAGATTATGAGTTTAGAGACTGTTTTATGAAAAAAAAACTGGGGGAATTATAAGAGAAATGCGCTCTAGGCATCCTGCACATGATGAGCAATTTGCATGATACCTAGGTGAAGGATCAATCGAGAAAGATGTTTGTCACCATGAAATTAATTATCATCAACCCTAGAACTCAGGGAAGAAATATATATATATATATTAATTAATTAATTAATGCAATTTGCAAGAATACATGTTGTTCACCCTATAAAAGTTGAAGCTGCTGTGTCCCAATTCAATGTTTGCAGTCTGAAAGAAGACTGCATGCTTGCTCATGCAATTTGAGCAATTAATAATGTGCCACAGCTAGTTGGGCTCATAAGTCATAAACTGCAGCTTGTGATTAAAAAATAACACCATTAATGATTACATTTTTTTCCTGATCAAATTAATAGATAATTAAACCTACCTACTAGTTCTCGTTCTAGTTTTTTTTTTTTTTTGATAATCACCAAATCTTCAACTATGATTTGAAGGGGCCCAAGAGTTTGAAAATGAAATCAAAAAATTATATATACAAGCTCGAGCTTGCTCTTCTAATTACAAGAATTGAACATGACGAGCTTGGGGTGATATGAAAGTTATAATCGATCTCACGTGGGAACAAATGTAGGACTACTGGACTGTTTTTTTTTTTTATTATTTTGAAGGCTATGCACCAATGGAATATATATATATATATAGCTAGAAGCATTAACCTCCACTAACCTTACAACTATATATGCAGGTTGACAAATAATGAAGGATGGGTTTGCATATATATATAAATATATGTGTATTAGGAGTAGTGTAATGTGCGAGACATCTTGTCCTATATCACTATAAAATGAATTAAAAAAATATAAATATCTAATATAAAAAAAACTTAAAGTGAATGAGAATAACATATTTCATTCAAGTTGTAAGCTAGTAATTCAAACAGTAATAAGTTTAAACAAATCATAGATCCAAGCACTTTTAGAAATAAAACATCATGTTCGAAATCCATATTATAGTTTGTTTTTTAAGACAAAATATGATATTTTGTTTTCTTTACCATTAAAATAACAATAAAAAAGTTTTGAAGATTATACATTTGGAAGTGGTATGTTGTCTTCATTCATAGCGTTTATGGAGAGAATGTTGAAGTTTTTATGTTGTTGCTTTTGAAGTTAATCTCTGTCTATACCAAGTTGTATTATCCATTTTTTGTTTGAACATAGTGCTGCAATATTTTGGGCATACGACAAATGTTCCCGGAGTTAAAACCGGGCCTGCATGAAAAAAACTGGGAGTTAAAACCTGATGATCAAAGATTTAGAAGTATATTAATATATATCATATAAAGTATAGTAACAAATATAAATGTAGACTATGTAGTGCTTAGATCAAATAATAATTTTAAAGATAATGTAATCAGAAGAGAATTATATCATCTAATTAGCTAGTAGCAGTGCTTAGAATTTTATTTGGTTCATGAGTGACATATAGTTGTTACAATAATTTATATGTATGTGTGTATATTACACAAAATACAAGAAGAGTAATTGGGTGGGTTCATGAATATTGTCACCAAAGAGATTCGGGACAAATGCATGTAAGCTGGACCTAAACAAGTAGATTTGCAATTATAACATATTTTACATATATGTAAATACACATGCGTGATATACATTCAAACATATATATATATATATATATATGTTTGTTGGACAAAAACAATAATTGGGTAGGTTTATAAATGATGTAGGTCCAAAGAGGTTCTGGTAAAATATTGTATGTATGCCGGATTAGCCTTTCTTTTCTTTTTTAACAAATATATGAAGGATCTTAAAAATGCTTGTGTTTTAATGTTTGGGTTTTTTGAGTTTCAACAGTGATAATGATGAAAATGAGATATTCTTCTTTTGATCAAATGAGAAAAGAGTTATTGTAATAATACTTTTTACCTTGTTAGATGACATGATTCTTCTTTTTAGTGAATGCTACAATTTTGTCTATAATAGCCATGTAAGTAATGAATAAGAGAGAGATAAACGGTCATGAAGTGAGTGCTATAATATTATTTGTAGACAATTTAATATAGTTTTGTCTAATTGATATAATAGCTATATATAAGAGAATGGAATATTACATCGAAATCCATATATATGATCATATAATTTTTGATCTAATTATAAAAGTTTTTTCATCCTGTGATCATCATTATATAATTATTTGAGAAAAAAATCAAGTCTTTTAATTATCTTTTAATGGGTTAATATTACTTTCAGAACCATCTTTATTAACCCAAAAAGAAATTTAGTGTACTTCAAAACAAAAGCTAATAAATAATGGTACTTAGCTATATGTATGTGATATATTCAAAGCTAAGAAATATTTTTTTTAATAGAAATTTAATAACTGTATGTGGAATAAGGTTTAAGAAGGGTCATTTTGATGCTTTATGTCCTTCTAGAAAAATAGTATAATCTGTACATTAATACTCGTTGGTAGTTATCTAGTCAAGTCAAGCAAACTTTTATCTACCATCTTCTTATAAATTGTCTTGACATGTACATATGTCTAACGTCACACATTAAAAAAAAATCCTATTGTAAATTGTTAAATTGAGTAATTAAAATTTTTTTAATGCATCCATTAATAGCTTGTGCCCTTAGATTTTTGTTACTCATTTTTATGTAATTATTGAGTCACATACAAGTAATCTGTGACACAGATACCGACACCTACACCCCTTATGCTTCTTAGGTGGAGATTCATCCCAAAATAAGATGTTTTCTAGGTTTGATGATTGCTAATTACTCTCAATACTTCTCCAATCTAACAAACCTCACATGAGATGTTCTTTCTACAGCTTTTAATGAATTATAAGCAGCCAAACATCTAAGGAAGCTCTTAATTTATGAGTTAATTATGCTTGTAGGTGAATTTAGAGTATGTTGTATAAATTTTTAAATCATGCCCATCATTTATAGGTTTTTATTTTTCAAAATGTTTTTGGTTAAGTTCTCTAAAAGGTTTGTACAAACAAAATTATGGAAAAAAAAGGGACAGCCTTTTAAAAATAATACTTAAAAAAACTTTACTATTGCCTTTGAATCATAACTTGAAGATTAATGATGAAAAAATAAATAGTAGGCATTTATATTAGTATGGCAAGAGTCTGTTTTTTATTTGTTCTAACACCAAAGTGGGACAAAATGAATCTAGCCACTTTGTATAAATTTCCAGGTCTAAAAAAAATTATAAGGTTGAATATTAATTCATTCTATTTCCTGCTTTTCTCATCAAGTAAGCAGGCAAGTTGTTTTCCTAATAAAGCACAACAGTAAAAAGAAATAAAGCTATTTCAATGCATGCAATAAACACTTGAGTCCTTAAATAAGTCAAAAAAATATAATATCATGTTATAAGATCTACGAGTTCTACAACTTCTAGCTAGCTAGCAGTAGTTTTTGCATTCTCTATAAATTTTAAGCAAATAAATTTCAAAGTAATAGGCAATCATGATGAATATAAAGAAATTAGTTACCTCTCATGCATGCTCCATGGAATCAATTGTTGTGCAACCCAGAGCTTGTTCTAGCAATTTCAGTAAACATCACAGCTGGTAGTCGTCCATTGCCATCATCGACTTCAACATAGGCTCGAGAGCTGTATAAACAAAGTATATTTAGAAGTTTAAATCATTAAATAATAATTTAAATTTATGATATTTGGTATTATAAACAAACTATATTAATACAACATATATATCGTGGTCGTGCAATACTCATATTCTTGCAATGATAACACTCGAATTGTTCATTTTGTTCATATCCTGTCACTTTCTTACATTTAGTGACATGTAGTAGAAATTTTGATAGAGATCAATAATGAAAATATTTGCCTTAATCCAAAATCTTGCCTTCTGCATTAAATTTAGAAGAAAAACATGTTTTTATATGACTATAAATAGTACGAAGTCTTAGTAGGAGATTGTATTTACTCTAAAAATACATGTAGTATAATTTTTATAAGCAATATATATATAGGAAAAAAAGTTAAAGGAGATTGTAGAAACTTACCTTAATTGGTTCTAATGATTTGAGGTAGTCAGGAATATCATTAATCTCAATTATATTTTGGACATTAGTAGCTGATACTATTGCTGATGCAGCATTTATAATGTTCTCAATAATATCTCCAAGTAGTTCACCATTAAGTGTTGCCCTTAATATTTTTAAGAGAAATTAAAAAAGTAACAAAAATCATTGAGGAAAAAATATAAAAGAACAAACATTTTCAAAATTAGTCAATGATTATACATTTTGTGCATATATTCTGAAAATTTTATAACAAATATGGATTGTCTAAATGATAAGTTAAGAAAGGATTACCATCGACACAATGAGGTTGCACCAAGAAGAACAGGATTTAAAGTAAAAATACTTGAAGGTTGAGATGAAAGAGAGAGACCTATGTTGTAAACAATTAAAAATATTTACTAATTGATATTGAATATTAAATAGATGGTTTAGCTCCAATGACATAAGAGATTGCTTGGCATTCACCCTCTACAAATCAACCCCACATAGTTAGGTATATGGGCATTAGGCTGTAAAATTAAAGGAAAAATGTTAAAATTTAGAATATGATAAAATAGCATTAACAATAATTATTTTAGAGTTATTGATATCACAAATGTAGTTGAGAAACTTTGTTTACCTTTCATCGATCAGGTAGATTTCTTGGATTATTGTTTGCCCATCTTTTGTATTAATATCTCTAGGAGGTTTCATGTGTATTACAATCACCAGAATATCTGTATAATTGTATTTAAATTTTTTAGTATAAAACTAAATAAGAGTATTAAGAAAGAAGTTAAATATGTTAAAGTGACATTTACCTATTCTAGAATCAGTATTCATGTAGGTATGCAAATTGGTGAACGAGATAATATTATATTCTGGTGGTGTAATTCTTCCTCATCATCTACAATGTCTTTAATTATTGTTCTTGAATCTAGAGTCCACTGATATCTATATGCCTCAATTTTATTAAATCTGAGATCCAAAAACTTCACATAGGCATTACTAATGTAATATGATTGGAAGATGTGAAATGTGTTACTACACAAGTCGATATCATTTTCAATAATTATTGCCTTCACTCGGTTGCCCTGCACAGTATCATATAAATTAATAGTTATGTGTATTGAATTGATTTTAAAAATTAAATATATATATAATTTTAGGAGTTGATTTGAAAATATAATTAAGGTTTGTCTGACACAATATTGTATGGATGAATAGTGATATGAACTCAATTTATTTTTTCAAATATGATAGTAATGTTATTGAATTACCTCGGGATCTATCAATGTTATATTTTGATATTTTATTGGTGAATGTTGTGCAGTATATTTAGGAGACTTGTCGGACACCATCATCTTGATTTTCCAATTTCTTGTACTTGGAGTTATATCCTTGATTGATGTATGAAGAGTCTGTATGTTAAAGGCTACTAATGCATGAAGGAAAAAATATTAGTTTAAACAATTAAATTGAGATGAAACAATTTGAATAAATTAAAAAATAAGAAGTTAAGAAAGATACACAATGAAAAAAAAAAATCATTTAGTCAAGAGATATATTAGAATGGAATTAGATTACTCACAAAAATTTATGATTCATATGCTTGTGCTAGTAATTCTCTGTAAACAATATTATTTGTTTCAACTTCTTCATAGCCATTAGTTGATACTGGTCTTAAAAGAACTTTTATTGAAATAGAATTCTTGGTTCTTGACAATGTCAAGTAAAGTTGTCCATGAAATAATATAGGTTGGGGTAAGAATACACTAACAAAATCTAATGTTTGCCCTTGTGCCTTATTTATTATCATCGCGAAACTTAATTTGATAGGAAATTGTGTTATTTTGAATGGAAAACCAGTACTCTCGTCTATATTTGGCAAAAAAGGAATCTTTGGTATGAAGACTCTTTTCCCGTTGTGGTGACAAACTACAATTTCAGTATCAATGACATTTCATTCAAAGTTGCAGCAAATAAGGTGCGTTCTATTGCACAAGCCTTCGGAAGGATTCACATTTCTGATTAACATGATAGGACTTTTTTTTTTAATAATAGTTCATGAGGCGGAAGTCCGTTTGGTGTCAACGTATTTAAGAAATCTTCCATAGTACCTTGTTCTGATGCATTAACTGTTTCATCAAAGTTATAGTATTTTGTGACTTGACAAGGAAATCTTTGAATAAGTATTGTATTTATTTCATCAACAAAATTGTTCTTTGGTGTCAAGATTGCTCAATTGGTCATTTGAAATAAGTTTTCTGAATAATTGTCGATATCCTGGAAGACTGCATCAATTAGATTATCTAAGGACTCAACATCATTTTTGTATGGTATAAGCATCTCATTAGGAATTGTGATCTTGTTGTCAATTGTGATAGGCGGTGTTCCATTCCTAAGTTGAAGTAAATAATTTTAAAATTTTAGATCGAATCTTGCCTGCATATTTTCACTTAACCTAATCTTCCTTAAAGTAGACCACAAGTATGAAGATGTTAAATTGGCATCAACTTGTTGTTGTCTTATGCCTTTATGAACTACAGGTAAGACTTGATAAAAATCTCCAAAACACAACAATTTTTCCACCAAATGACAATCTTAAATCAGTTATATTTCGCAATATTTTATCCAATGCTTCCATATATTCTTTTCTAGACATAGGTGCTTCATCCCATATGATTAACTTTGCAAGACACAATAATTTGGCAAGAGCACCTTGTTTGCTTACATTACAAGTGCTATTTTTATCAAGATCTAATGGAATTTTGAAGCGTGAATGTGCTATTCGACCGCTAGGTAAGATAGATGCAGCAACACTAGAGGATGCAGTTACAAGTGCAATTAAATTTTTTGATCTCATTGTAGCGAGGAGTGCTCTATATAGAAATGTCTTCCCTGTTCCACCAAGACTGTCATAAAAAATGCAGCAGGCTCATTTAGAAGGACTTTTTGTAAAATTGATTCGTATGCATGTTGTTGTTCAAGATTAAGAGTCGTTGAAGCCAAAAGATCTTCCTTTGGTATCAAAACTGAAGATTCATCATTTATTTCCCTCAATTCAATTTCGTTCTCATAAAAAAAAATATCACGTTCAATTAAATGAAACAGGTTTATGTTTTTTTTCCATTGATTCAAGTATAGAAGAAATGCTCCATAAAACATTTGTCCTAATATTGGCTGATATTGTATTATTGGTTTGGAAATCACTTGACATATCTTGTTTAAAATATTACCAAAGTTCTCTAAAATTTGTGGGGTTACAATATACCAAGATCGTTGCGAATAACTTTCTTAAACTATGTGGTATTTAGTACAATGAAGCCTCTTGCATATAATCATGTAAATTGGTATATCTTTCTAACAAACCATGTAACGTAGTATAAAGAAAGGTTGGTGCAATAGTACCGTCAACTGTTTTGATGTGCTCAAATGACAAAAGACCTCTTATGTGATTTAATAATATCCGTAAGTAGTACATTTCCCCCTCAAATAGACTGGCTGTAACAATTCGGCCGATAACAGTTTTTTTCTTCCTTGGAGTCCATTCTTTATACTGCTGGCTTCAAACAAAATTCTCAGAAAACTCTTTATATAATAGCTTTCGAGCATTTTCATTGACTCTATTTGTTGAAAAGAATTCAATCAATATTGATTTTGTCGAGAAGTCAGATCTTAAATGATTGTTCAAGTCTTCATGTGCACGAAAAGCTACTTGGTGTTGATCTTCAAGATGTAGATATAAACTATAAACTGATGGATACATCTCATTAAGAATAAAACCATATATTCGCCACATGGCTTCAGGTGGTGCAATCCGTCGAACTGATTGGAATTGTTGGATTTCATCAATCTCTTCGATGTTTTGTCCAGCAATTAGATTGAAAGCAACATAATCATGATTTTTGTAAATGTATTTGTAGAGATATTTGACTACTTTGATTGTTGAGCAAATTTCTATATTGATGTGACAATCAAACTTTACAACAAGATATGGATTATGTGGAACAATCCAACGGTTATCTAAGTCTTTACCTCGAATTCTGGCAGTTACTTTATTATCATGACGTTTGTACTGTGGGAAACAATCGATTCCAACAGTTGTGCTAGATGCAAAGTTTTTTGGATAATGATTTTTGCAATTGCCATTTACCTTCATGCACACATTGTTTAGATTTAATATTTCACAAGGACCATGCATCATATGCCTCATTATTGTTTTGTATAGATATAGATTTGCATCTTTATTAGGTATTTTTGCTGATACAATTTCATCAAAAGATTCAGGAGTATAGATTTTCCAATCTCTTTGTAGTATGATTAAAAAATGTGCATGTGGAAGTCATTTTTTTTTTAATGTTCAATCACATATACATATGCTGAAACTTTTACAAAGACCTCCATTTTGAATAATTCATCCTTTAGTTATTTTAATTTTTCCTTAAAGATTCGCGCAATTAAATCAGGATGATTTTGTGCCTCTTCTTGCAGACTCAATTCATCCAATATTTCTTTCCAACTTGGATTACATGTCGTGGTTAAAAAGATGTCAAGTTTTCCAAAGCGTTAGACTAAAGCCATTGCTTCCATGTATCTTTTGCACATATCTCTTGGACCTCCCATAAAAGAAGAAGGCAAAATAATGCGCTTGCCAATTTTGGAACCACTACTTTCTCCAATTGAAATGCTGTCAACTATACCTTGGTACAACCCAGATCGAATATCTTGTTGCTTACTATGAAAATAATCTAATCTCGACGTTTCAATTTTGACATACATATCAACAACAAACTGTTGCAATAAACGGCTAAAGAACAACAAAATAGACCTATAATTTTTTCTGATTTGAAACTTGTAACAATAGTATTCGCGGCATGAGACAATAGGTTTTTTTCTATTCTTTTTCAATACTATAAGACGATAACGGTAACAAGTCAAAATTTATATGTTTTATTTTGGAACTAAAAATCAGAATAAGAAGAATTATTCTGACCTTGTTGATCCTTTCTAAGTAGTTGCTCTGCTGATATTGATTGTTGGGGCCAATCACTGATCTTGTTACTTGTTGTGGTGGTCTTTCCTCTTTTTTCACTTTTAGTATTCCTTGGTGCCAATCAGTATCTTCAAAAGGAAAAAATAATGGATATTGCAGTGGATCATAACACCCGAAATAGTATTGGACTATATGACTTACACCTACATGATTGAAGACCACAATATCTCGTCCTCTCAAGTGTTTTGAATCATCATTTTCAATCCAAATGACTGCTACTTGGGAAGCTGAGGGAGCGTTGATAACATGTTGATCTAAACCAGCATCTGATCTAATATGAATTTTGTGGTTTTTCAAATTGGGAAAATCTCCAATATTTCGAAAGAAAGTTGAGTAAGGATTAACATGAAGAATGCCCATAAGTTAAGCAATAATTGATGGATCCAACCTTCCGGTGTTATGAACACGATTATTTAATTCATGTTCAGTATCATAAAAATAAAGTTATAGATACAAAGGACGTTCATCTAAAGGAACCAAGTCATTAATATAATGATAAATTTGACCTTGATCTCGGAATGTATAGATTCCTCGATTCGTTCTGCATAAATTCCTATCAAACTTAATCCCAAATGAGGTAAAAGCAAACTTGTTGTTATATGTGCGCACATAGATAAGAAAGCTGACAGATTCAGCTGTTACTGGTAAACAAATGGTAAAATTGTTCTAGAACATTATTTGTAGTTAAAGAGATTGTTCCATCGGCACAACAAAAACCATTTGTCTCATGTTGAAATCTTTTTGTTTCACAATATTTACAAAATGGAACAGGCAGTAATAAAGTTGTTTCAAATGGCATTATTTGTAATATTTTCCTAAGGCTAGCCAATCGTTGATGCCGCTTTTCTATGTCAAATAAACAAATAAAGACCAAAAAAATCAAATAAGCTCTTAAAGATGCTATGAGTCGAAGAGATGTATCATTGAATGATGCTACATATAATGAAAAAATCAAAGGGAAAGAAATATCACCAAATTATATACATTTTTACTTACCTTGAGAAGCTATTGATATCCTTGTCACAAAGTTGGACTGCATTGAAAAAAAAAAGTCTATTGAATAAAAGGTTGGGGATGTGAATCGAGAATATAAAAAGTTTGGTTGCAAACAACAGGTGAGAAGTAAATGATGTACAATAAACCTGCTTGACCAGAATGTCACCAAGTCTCTGCACATTTTCTGTTCATGTACTTGTTGTCCAGGTGTCAAAGACACCGTGGCATTGTCCAGAGAAGAGGTTATGTTGACACAGTTGTAACAACGTTAATTTTTTAATAGGAAATTCCACTATTATCAAGAGTAAAAGAATATTCTGTTTGTATTATGGAAGATCCGTAACTGGTCCTAATATCACCACGAGAAATGCACTGCCTTTTTGTATAATGTGGCAAGACGTCCTCAATATTGTGCATGAATTTGACATCAACTTCAAACATATTTGTTTCATCATGAAGGACTCGTTGGGAGAGATGTTGTTCTTCTCATTGAATAGCATCGTTCGTAG
The DNA here is from genome assembly GCA_036898215.1 of Platycarya strobilacea. Taxonomy (NCBI): domain Eukaryota; kingdom Viridiplantae; phylum Streptophyta; class Magnoliopsida; order Fagales; family Juglandaceae; genus Platycarya; species Platycarya strobilacea. The sequence goes on along the minus strand of CM072555.1, from coordinate 17,538,723 downwards.
AATTTCTTTGTTGAAGATATATTTATCTCCATTTCGTTGTCTATATTCTTTTTGTTCTAATGAAAGAGTCCTATACTAATTGTTTATTCTAGAATGTTTTTCAGTACCTTGGGAATCATTATAAACAAGGATTCAAGTTATAAGAATAGAAACAAGGTAATTGATGATATGTTGATATATTTGTATTGATTTACTAATGTAGGCTTACCACTCTTCATTTATATATGCAACGAAATAACTCATGTTGATAATTGGATAGAATAGCCTAAAACCAGATGGAGCATAATTAACGCATAGTAGACAAAATAAAAAATTGCCTTTAAAAGAAAATAGGAAAGAATATAGGTATATCCATTGTAATTTGCACGCTATTCTTTATACAATTTGTAATTATATATAATGAATCTTGTTCAATTGACAAGAAAAGCTTATGATGATCAAAGAATATACACATATCAAATCAAAAGAAAGAAATGATAGCTCTCCAAGTCCTTGCAAAGTTCTACTTCAAAATAAACCATCATCTAGTAAACTATTGCCTTAAAAAAATAAAATATAGCAAACTTCATCAACATCATGAATTAAAAAAAAGTTAAAAAATAAAAATACCAGAAACGTAATTTTTTTCTTGTGATATTAACTAAATGCAACAATAATACCTGAAAAATATTAGCAAAAAAATTACAATTTTTTAACTATAGACATTATTAGATTTGACCTGCAAAGAAAGAATGTGACCAACAAGTATTAACAACCTAAATTATATAAATTTATCACATTTACATTTAGATAGCAATATTAAATTGACACTCTAAAATTGTAAAAAATTAAGAAAAAACTATTAAAGATAAAACTAAAAACGTAATAGATAAGAAAAATAAAGCGATTGTATTGATTAACTGAAAGAATCTCAAGTTCTCTAAAAAAAAAAGCAAATTTCAAAATATATGTATTTTTTGAATGCAACATAGGAAAGTTTGTGCTTAAGGGACTTAAAAAGGACGTGAACCAATCTTTCAAAATTTCTAAATTTTGCAAAGGATAGTTTGTTCAAGTTTTCTGCATTTTTGAAGAATGACTAGATCTTGTTGTAGTACAAAAGCAGTGCGTTGGTCTCTTATGATCCAAGAAGTGAGAAATTAACTACATTGACTTAGTCTGGATTAGAAAGTAAGTCGAGTCTCTCAAATGAAAGCAAATGGTAAAGATTGAAAATTTTGCCTAAATCAGGAAGTAACTCATAAATAGTGTGAACAGACAATAATACAAAAAATGGTTGACGGAAGGTTTGTAAATCGCATTGAAGGAGAACAAAGAAACATAACTATAAAACATAAATGGTAAAAAAGTATGAAGAATAGAAGAAGTCTCAAAACACAAAAATCAAAAAAACATAAATAAATCAAAAAAAGAATAAATGTATAAATCAAAATTTATCACAAAAAAATAAAAAATGCATAAATAATTTTTCCTCTTTCTCTCTCACTATCAGTCTTCATAAGTCAGATGTTTGATTAGCTCCATTTATTACAAAAAAATAAGAAATTCACAAATAAAAAGATTGAGAATAAGCGAGAAAAGAAAAGGAAAAAAATAATAAGAATGAAGATCACGAAACATATAAGCGAATATCAACTACGAGAACAGACGAGAATTTTTTTTCCTTTCTCTCTGGTACTGCAATGGATAATAAAATATTTATCACAAAAAAATAAACAAATGTATAAATAATTTTTTATTTCTCTTTATTAGTCTCAGCAAGTCAAATATTTTATTAGCTCCATTTATCACCAAAAAATTAATATATGCAAAAATAAAAAGAATGAGACTGAGAATGAGATGAGGAAAAAAAAGAAAAAATAATGAGAATGAAAATCATGACAACATACGAGTGGAGATCAACCATAGCAACAAATGAGAAATTTTTTCCTTTCTCTATTGCATTTGAACGGATAATGGAATATTTATCATAAAAAAAATAAAAAAATAAAAAAAATTTCTTTTTTGTCTCGCTATCAGTCTCTATACGTCAGATGTTTTATAACTCCATTTATCACCCACAAATTAACAAATACATAAAAAAAAATTATGAGAATAGGCTGGGATTAAAAAAAATTGAGAATGGGAATAAGCTGGGAGAATCAAATATTTATCACAAAAAAAAAGATAAATAATTTCCTATTCTCTCTCGCTATTAGTTGCGTAAGTTAGATGTTTGATTAGCTCCATTTATGACCACAAATGCACAAATAAAAATATTGAGAATGAGCTGGAAAAAAAATGAGCTGGGAAAAAAAGGAACAAAAATTAATAAGAACGATAATTAAGAAAACATAAATATTTTTTTCCTTTCTCTCTTGCACTGCAACGAATGAGAATTTTTTTCTCCTTTCTCTCTCGCTTTGCAACGGATAATCAAATACTTATAACAAAAAATATAAATAATGCATAAATATTTTTTCCCTTCTGTCTCGCTAATCAGTCTCCTTAAATTAAATGTTTTATAACTCTATTTATTATCAATAAATTAACAAATGCATAAATAAAAAGGAAGATAATGGGCTGGGATAAAAAAAATTGAGAATGAAAATAAGCTGGGGTAATCAAATAATTATCACAAAAAAATAAACAAATACTCAATTCTGTCTCACTATTAGTTTCCGTAGGTCAGATGTTTGATAACTGCATTTATCACCAAAAAATTAATAAATACACAAATTAAAATATTGAGAATGAGTTCGAAATAAAAAGAAAAAAAAATAATGACAATGAACATCAAGAAAACATACAAGCGAGTTCCATTCATCACCAAAAAAATTAACAAATGCATACAAGTAGAGATCAACCATGACAACAAATGAGAATTTTTTTTTCATTTATCTCTCGCACTATAACGAATAATCAAATATTTTCATTTCTCTCACACTACAATGAATAATAAAATATTTATTACAAAAAAAAATACAAATGCATAAATAATTTTTCTTTTCTGCCTCGCTATCAATTTTCGTAAGTCAATTAGATGTTTTATAGCTCAATTTATTACCCACAAATTAATAAATACATAAAAAAAATTATAAGAATGGGCTGGGATTTAAAAAAAAATGAGAATGAGCTAGGAGAATCAATTATTTATCACAAAAAAAAAACAAATTCAGAAATAATTTCTCATTTCTTTTTTGTATTAGCTTTGTATTTTTATGCACAAATAAAAATATTGAGAATGAGCTGGTAAAAAATGAGCTGGGAAAAAAATGAAAAAAAAAATTAATGAGAACGAAGATTAATAAAATATAAATATTTTTTTTCCTTTCTCTATTGCATTGCAACAGATGGGATTTTTTTTTTCCTTTCTCTTTGGCATTGCAACGAATAATCAAATATTTATCATAAAAAATAAAATAATGCATAAATAATTTTTCCTTTTTGTCTTGCTATTAGTCTCTATAAGTCAAATGTTTTTATAGCTCTATTTATTACCAACAAATTAACAAATGCATAAATAAAAAGGAAGATAATGGGCTAGGATTAAAAAAAATGAGAATGAAAATAAGCTGGGATAATCAAATAATTATCACAAAAAATTAAACAAATTCTCATTTCTGTCTCACTATTAGTTTCCGTAGGTCAGATGTTTTATTAGCTGCATTTATCACCAAAAAATTAATAAATGCACCAATTAAAATATTGAGAATGAGCTCGAGATAAAAAGGAAAAAAATAATGAAAACGAACATCAAGAAAACATACAAGCGAGCTCCATTCATCATCAAAAAAATTAACAAATGCATACAAGTGGAGATCAATCACGACAACAAATGGATTTTTTTTTCATTTCTCTCTCGTACTACAATGAATAATCAAATATTTTCGTTTCTCTCACACTACAATGAATTATAAAATATTTATTACAAATAAATATATAAATGCATAAATAATTTTTCTTTTCTCTCTCGCTATTAATCTCTGTAAGTCAGTTAGATGTTTTATAGCTCCATTTATTACTCACAAATTAAAAATACATAAAAAAAATGATGAGAATAGGCTGGGATTAAAAAAAATAAAAATGAGAATGAGCTAGGAGAATCAAATATTTATCAGAAAAAAATAAACAAATTCATAAATAATTTCTCATTTCTCTCTCGTTATTAGTTTCCGTAGGTTAGATGTTTGATTAGCTCCATTTATGACAAATAAAATAAATAAATGCACAAATAAAATATTGAGAATGAGCTGGTAAAAAATGAGGTGGGAAAAAAAGGAAAAAAAAATTAATGAAAACGAAGATTAACAAAACAAAAATATTTTTTTCCTTTCTCTCTTGCATTGCAACGGACGGGAATTTGTTTTCCTTTCTCTCTCGCATTGTAACGGATAATCAAATATTTATTACAAAAAAATAAAATAGTGCATAAATAATTTTTCCTTTCTATCTCGCTATTAGTTTCCGTAAGTCAAACGTTTTATACCTCTATTTATTACCAACAAATTAACAAATGCATAAATAAAAATAAAGAGAATGGGCGAGGATAAAAAAAATAAAAATGAGAATGAGCTTGGGTAATCAAATATTTATCACAAAAAGAAAAACAAATTCATAAAAAATTTCTTATTTCTCTCTCGCTATTAGTTTCTGTAGATCACATGTTTGATTAGCAGCATTTATCACCAAAAAATTAACAAATGTACCAATAAAAATATTGAGAATGAACTGAAAAAAAAAAGAAAAAAAAATGAAAATGAAGATCACGAAAACATACAAGCGAAGATCAACCACGGCAGCATAAAAAATATTCTAAGAATGGGCTGGGATTAAAAAAAAAAGAGAATGAGAATGAGCTGGAAGAATCAAATATTTATAAAAATAAAAAATAAATTCATAAACAATTTCTCATCTCTCCCGCTATTTGTTTATGTAGGTTAGATCACTATTAGTTTTGTAGTTAGATGTTTGAGTAGCTACATTTATGACCACAAAATTAACAAATGCACAAATAAAAGTATTGAGGATGAGCTGGGAAAAAAAGAAAAAAAATTTAATGAGAATGAAAATCAAAACAAATTCATAAATAAAAAGAAAGAGAATGAGATAGGATAAAAAAAAATGAGAATAAGAATGAGCTGGGATAATAACTGCATTTAGTTTCCGTAGATCAAATGTTTGATTAGTTGCATTTATCACTAAAAAATTAACAAATGCACAAATAAAAAAGAATGAAAATGAGCTGGGAAAGAAAAAGGAAAAAAATAATGAGAATGAATATCAACAAAACATACCAGAAAGCTCCATTCATCACAAAAAAAATTAACAAATGCATACAAGTGAAGATCAACCACAGCAACAAATGAGATTTTTTTTCCCTTTCTCTCTCGCACTACAATGAATAATCAAATATTTATAAAAAAAATTAACAAATGCACAAATAAAAAAGAATGAGAATGAGCTGAGAAAGAAAAAGAAAAAAAATAATGAGAATGAACATCAAGAAAACACATACCAACGAGCTTCATTCATCACAAAAAAATTAACAAATGCAGAAATAAAAAGAATGAGAGTGTAAACATACTAGCGAGCTTCATTCATCACAAAAAAAATTAACAAATGTAGTAATAAAAAGAATGAGAATGCAAACTTACCAGCGAAGATCAACCATTGCAACAAACGAAAGTTTTTTTTTCCTCTTTCTACTCTTTTTCTCGCACGACAACAGACAATAAAAAAGCAGAAGACAATACTATTTCTTCCATCTGTGTCTTCTATCGCTCCTATCAATAACCCAAAACATCATTTCATCCGACAACGTCACACCACAAAATAGTAAATACAACCAGACGAACGAAACCGAACTAAGAGAAATCAAAAGAATTATAACGAAATGAACTAAAGAGATCAGAAAAATAGATTAATATTTGGTAATGGATGAGAACACTACTATACGCAATCTAAGCAGATGTTATGTAATAAGGCATAAACAAAATGGTGCATAGAGAGAAATCACAAAAAAATTAAAACCACCGCATCTATCACTTAGTTAAAACGATGCGTTTGGCATCTATCACATAAATACTAAAATCATAAAACGCACCGCATCAGTTCTCATCACTCACCAGACTTACCCAAACATGCACGGACCAGGTCGATTCTCCTAAACGCACTTCATCAGTTCTCATCTCATATTCTACTCTGCCTCCCTGATCACACATTAGTTTGATTCTCCTGATCTCATATGCTCTAACGGTAATTTAGGTTTTCCATTTCAATATTTTGACAATCAAATAAGGGACATGGGTTTGGTGGGTTTTCCATTTCAATGTGAGATTCGGACATGAGAAATTAGGGATGTGGTCTCGTGGGTTGTGGGTTTCGAGAATCTCAGAAAGCTGCCGAAGCATAGGAGAGCTGCTGGCGGTGAAGCCTGGCCGTGCGTGGATCTGTGGACATGTTTTGACATCTACCATTTCGTGGGTTTTGTGGACGTGTTCGTGGATTTTGGGGATGATTTTGGGGATTAAAACTCCATTCCAAAATTGGAGATGAGTAAAGAAGTGTGGATGAAATCGGGGATGAAATCGAGTTGGGCAATGGAGTAAAGAAGTGTGGATGAAATCGGGGATGAAATCGAGCTAAACAATGTTGTGGGTTTCGTGGGTCTGTGGACACGTTTCGGCCGTGTGTTAGCTGGGCAATGTTGTGGATCTCATGGGTCTGTGGATGTGTTTTGGTCGTGTGTTAGCTTAGGGGTAATTTTGGATTATAGATGTTAAACAATTACAACTGTTCATTAATGTTTAAATTGGAATAGATATTTTTTAAGTATAAAGATATACGTGTGTATTATATAATAATATATATGAAAAATTTCCACCCTACCTGTCTATCTGTACGACAATGATGAGCTTATATAGTCTAGGAGAACTTCCTAACTAGTTTATTTTACCTTTTTAAAATTGAAATAATGTGATTGGAAATATATAGATAAAAAAATATTCTTTCAATTTTTTTTTTCTAAATTGGAAAAAGGTAGACGCACTAGTAGATCATGACATGGTATAGAAATATTCTATAATGTTTAGCCAACATTTAAACGAATGCAACCAAACGAATGATTTCTTTCTCAAAAGGTAGAACCGGGGTAAGTTTCTGTAGAATTATCCTCCAAAAAAGAATTTTTTAGAAAAAGGAAAATGCTATGGGTCATATATAAAAACAAAAATCGTAAATGCAGACACTTTTTCGTATTTCCTGTACATGAATTTAACGATGAGATTGACTACATTATTTTTTTTTCCATATAAAATAACTGCCCATATAAGTAAGGTGTATAAAAAATACGTAAAAATGATTATACATATAAGAACTTATCTAACCTTCAGGGGTGGAACCAGGATTTTATGTTTGGGGGGGCGACCGATAAAGTGTGTACTATATATAAATTTTAAAATTATACTTATTAGTGATAGAAATATCACATTCCGTTGTTATCGAACTCTCTAAACGTATTACTTTTCGAATTACCCACATTTAAAAAAAAAAGAATTATTTGTTCTTAACTTGTTCATATTTTTTTATGATTAAAAAAATTATAGATAAAAAATAAATATAAGATATTTTTAATGAAAAAAAAAAGAATTATTTGTTCTTAACTTGCTCATATTTTTTTATGATTAAAAAAATTATAGATAAAAAATAAATATAAGATATTTTTAATGACTAATGATATACTGCTGTTAAATTTTTAACAAACTATATCTCATAATTATATAATTAAATTAGAATGAGACTATCTAAATGAATATAATTAATCAATTTTGACAATTATATAAATTTATAATTAATTTTTTTTTAGAATTAGACTGTTAAAGTAATTATAAGATTAAGTAAGTTGAAATTTGAATTTCAATAAAGTTAAAAGTTAAAATAATTATATATATATATATTAAAATTTGATAGAATAATTTTAATAAAAATTTGGGGGGGGGGAATTTTTAATTTTTTTATAATTTGAGGAGTAATTTAATATTATATATGTGTAAATATATATACTAAATAATTTTTGTGGAAAATGGGGGGCCTTAGCCCCCCCAACGTCTAACGTGGGTCCGCCCTTGGTAACCTTCAACCGGCATTGTTTATATTAAAAGAAAAGAAAAACAAAATGTAACACTAATAATTTTTTCTTCAATTGTGAGGCATGTTCTTATTGGATCTATTTCTCATTCTACTTTTTTATTAATATATAGCAATTAGGGGTGTACAGGATTGATATTACTAAAAAAAAAAATCCCCTCACCCTGCAATGAGCTCTCTCCTGCGATAGGGCTCCCCTCACCAAACCCAAACTCCCCTATTACCTAATTTGAGCCCCAACTCTCACAAATGCCCCAGATCTATCCCAAACGATCTCCCAACACCATGGATAACTTTAAACCGTTGGAAAAGAAAGACTTTGAACTTCTTATTTTGCAAACACAAGCCCTCAACTAGGAAGAGATTGTGCTTGAACCCGACACCCATAATGCCCAACTTCTCTCGGACCGCTCCCTAGTGAGTAAGCTCATATCTAAGAAACCCCTTAATAAATCCACCTTCCGCAATGTTTTTAAATCAATGTGGAGTTTTGATCCAAAACTAAGAGGTGCAAGATTTGGGGTCAACAAAGTTCTCTTCATCTTCAAGACTACACAAGAAAAGGAAAGGGTCTTCTCGCAAAGACTTTGGAATTTTCGGGGATATCACCTATTGCTTAAGGAATGGCTTCCTGATCAAATAATAGAAGACGTAGATATGAAGACTTCAAGACTTTGGGTCTAAGTACATGGACTAATGGGAGAGCTTATGACACTCTAGGTGGCCATTCTCATAGGTAAGGCTCTCGGCTCTCTTATTAATGTTAATCAAACGACAATCCTTCCATTGGCTACAAAAGACTTCATTAGGTTAAAAGTTAACATTGATGTTTCGAAACCCATATTAGAAGGAATGACCATCCCGAGAGTTGGCATTATCCCAGTTAATGTTTCCTTTAAATATGAAAGACTCTCGAAATTTTGTTACATTTGTGGCTATCTTAACCAGTTTCGCAGTACTGTACCAACAAAACAAGTAACCTTAACCCTCCCAAATATAGAAAAAATCTCCAAGTAGAAGTACAAGATTCAGGTAGGTCCCAAAAGGATGATGAGCATCACCAACTAGTCCAAGAACAACGTGAAACTCATGGTCAAAGACCTACCCTCCCTCCCTTGAAGATTCTCGAGAATAGGACTATCCCACAAACATCATAGCTTGTAGACCCTATCAACCAGAGTTTCAATGGCAAGGGTAGAGTGGTAATAGAACAACTGGAGGAAGAGGAAGAGCCAATCAATACTATCCAAGTTTCTTGGAAACTTCGTAGTGGTAGTAGCTCCTTCGCAGGTAGGTACCAAGGCAACTCAGTGTTCAAAGGGAACCATGAAGCAAGCTTACGTTAGCAGCCAAGTGTTGACCTAGAAAAGCACCATCAAGAGTTTATTAATTGCGTTGTCTAAATGACTAACATAAGAGGGAGACTGAATTGGGTTATATTAAAAAAATTAACACTTATAAACCAAATACACAATATAAAATATAAATAAAATACGAGAAAGCGGGAAATATAAAAAATAAGGGTAAGAAGAAGTAAACTCAGTATTTTAACGAGATTCAACTCCACTGCCTACGTCTTCGCCTTAAGCTACCCCTTGAGGATCCTAAATTCACTATTTAATCTCCTTCAGGTAGAAATCGAAACCTATTATACCTTTAAACAACACTGCTACAAAAAATCCATGTAGAACACCATCTACACTTGCAATCACCTCATACTTGGTGATTCAAATATTCCTTATATAGAATACCTTCTACACATATAAGAGTTATACACACCCTCTTACAAATACAAAAACTGATAGTGAGTATATTATTAGAGTACACTACTCAGTGAGTAAAATAAGAATAATACAGCACAACCTATATCTCTATCAAAATGAATAAGGATTAAGACATAAAACTTAGAGAAGAGAGAATGAGGACTTTGAAAGAATTATACAAAATTTAACAATTGATGTGTAAGTTCTTGTTGTGATTTTTGTAAAACCCAAGTGAGCTATTTATAAGCAAACGAGTTTTCATATTCAAATTTGAAAAGGTTCACATGTCAAATAATAGCACTATTCACTTTTTAAAAAATTCAAATAAAAACATCTCATTTTTACATTTGTCAAAGACAATTCTATTCATTTTTCAAAAAAATCAAGTCTAATTTTTTACTTTTCATACATGAAAAAATGAGCATGATTTGTTTTTCAAACCAAAACATTTTCTTTTTACATATGTCAAAAAAACACATAACCACCTTTCAAGATTTTCAAACAAAATCATCTATCTTTTACATTTGTCAAAAGAAGCATAACCACCCTTCAAGATTTTCAAATAAAACATGCACATGTCAAAGATGACAATTAATCATTTTACAAATTCAAATTTTTATATATATGTGGAAAAAATAATTTTCGAAATTAAACATTTTAATAATGTTATGCAAATATAAAAATGTAATTTGATGCTTTATGATAAAAGATTAATTTTGAGATTTAATCCAATTTTGAATTTTATCGAGAGATGTATAAAATTACTCTATGAGGTTCATTTATAGACTTGTTATTCTTCTTACTCATGCTTGATTTCTTGATGTGCTTAACTCCCTTCATGCGTAGACAACTTGAACTTAAGTCTTGAATTTATTTGTTATCATCAAAATCTATACGTAGATACGAGACTTGAAACATTGGGTTCAACAAATAGCATTAAACTCGGCCGCCTACAACAATTCTTGTTCCTTGGATTTCAGACAAAAAGATCCCACAAAAGTTACTTCGCAAATGCTTTTAATAAGCATGTGCCCTTTTCCAATGATAGCTTCCAAAGTACACATCCGTAAAAGACTCGTATGTCCTCGACAGAAGCTCACTGGAAAGCTAACATAGCCCAATAATCTTCGGGTGATTCCATCTATAACAGATAGCAACCCAATTCAAGGAAAACAGTAGCCCTATCTCATATCAACCAATCAAGCCAACATATCCCTCTTCCTCAATAATTCCTCGAAGAAAACTTATCTTTCATTAAGCTCGAACAACCCAAGCCTTGAGTCCATGGTAAAGAACCCACTCCAATACTCGAACCCAATTCCTTTGTTTAAAGCTCAAACCCAAGTTTATCCCCATCCTCTATCTAACCACATCCCAACCTTTGAAGATATAACCATAGGGAAGTGAAAAACTCCTTTGCTAGCGGAACTTTCCCCAAAAAAGAACAAATGCTTGCAAGAAAAACCCATTGGTGATGAAGTTAGAACAACCCTCAAAGAGTCTCTCTTATGCAGAACAGGTTGTAACAGACATCAACAAAGCCTAGAGGCTGAAAGGAGTACTACATCGAACCCAACCTCAGAGAAAAAGAAAAGCTCCAGCTAAGTACACTCCTTACCAGAAAGTAAACTCTCTAGTGCATTCGGGCACCCCATCACTGTCCAAGGAAATGTCTCTCTTCCCCCTTAATCCAACGACCATAGTGGCAGGGTCTGTACTGCCACTAGAAAAGCCATGAAGCTCATCTCTTAGAACTGCAAAGGTCTGGCTCGACCCTGTGCAATCCGTTCCATCAGAGCCATTAATAGGTACTATAAACTTAAAACTCTCTTTCTATCAGAAACTCTAGTAAAAGAAGCTAATATAGATAATTATGTGAATAGACTTAGTTTTGATAATTTTGTATAAGTTCTCCCTAGTACTAGTTAGGGGGGGAGGGTCTTTTGTTTTTGTGGACTGTTGAATTGGATGGAGATATTGTGTATCTAAGCTATAATATTATAACTGCTTTAGTTTACTTGGAGCCCTACAACACTCCATTGATGCTCAATTTAATCTACTGCCTAGCAAACTTTTCTAAAAGGCAACCTTTTTGGGAAGATCTCACATACATCACCAATTCATTTCTTGGTCTTGTTCTTGCAATTGGAGACTGCAACTCTATCCTTAGTCAAAATGAAAAGATGGGAGGGAATCCTTATAACAGTTCATCAAAATATATTGATCTCAAATTCTTTCTCAAAAACATTGACTTCGTAGATCTCAAAACCATGGAGTTACTCACACATGGTCGAATAATAGACATGGGGTACACCACATTCGGGAGAAACTTGATCGAGCTATCATCAACACCTTTTGGAATACCCTATTCCTGGATGCCTTTGTCACCAATTTGCCAAGAAGTACCTCTAATCACTCCCTTATTATCCTAGACACCAATCAACAACATCACAAGAAATCCTATTACAAATATGAGGAATTTTGGAGTAGAGATCCCTCATGCTTCAATGTCATTAAGAAGGCATGGAATAACAGATGTGGAGGGTCACCTATTTATATTCTCACCAAAAAGCTCCAAAATACAAAACAAATTCTCAAAGAATGGAACAGGACTCGCTTTAATCACATCCAAAGTAGTATACGACAACTTCACAAAGAATTACAACACATCCAATTTGTGGCCCCAACTCCTGAGCTTACTCAAAAAGAATCATTTCTCAAGGAAAATCTCAAAGAACAGCAAAGACGAGAAGAATCTCTTTGGAAACAAAAGTCTAGAGAAACTTGGTTTACAACCACTGACCTAAACACCAAGTTCTTTCATGCCTCTACCACCATTCGACGAAGGAGGAACACAATCAATTACTTGAGACTCGAAAATGGGGAGTGGATCTCCCACAATATTGATATAGCTCGCACTTTTGAGAACCACTTTAGGCAAATCTACAGAAGCTCCAATCCAACCCTCACGGCAGAATTGACATCCCTATTCCCTAGGAAAATAACTGAAGCATAAAATCAATTTCTATGTCAAATCCCCATAGAAGCAAAAATCTACTCTACCTTGAAGCAAACACCATCCACAAAAGCCCTAGGACTAGATGGCTTTATGAGAATTTTCTACAAAATTCATTGGAAAGTTATAAAAAAGGATATTGTTTCAATGATCCAAAACTTCTTTATCTATGGCAAACTTCTAAAAGCTCTGAATCACACTAATATTGCTCTTATTCCAAATATTGCATCTCCTCAGCAAACCCACTACTTCAGACCCGTCAATTTAGCAAATGTCAGTTACAAACTCATTGCAAAGCACCTAGCAAATAGGCTGAAAGGAATTACGGCCCTTCTAGTCTCACCTAATCAAATGGCATTTATCCTATGAAAACTAATCCAATAAGTGTTCCACTTTCTAAATAAAAAGGGAGGCCGAACTAGTGTCATAGCTATACAAATTGATATGGAGAAAACATTTGATTACATGGAATGACCTTTTATTCTCAAACTTTTTAAAATACAAGGCTTTAGCGAAAAATGAATTGGATGAATTCGAGAATGCCTTTCCACAGTCTCCTACTCGGTCTTTATTAATGGCTCCCCCTCAAGATTATTAAAGACAGAGCGGCCCACTTTCACCATTTCTTTTCATCTTGGGCAGTGAGGTAATATCTAGACTGATATATAGAGAAAAAAATCTTAGCAATCTAACAGGCATCTAGCTGACATGGGAAGGACATCTATAACTCACCTCTTATTTGTCGACAACTTGATCCTATTCGGCAAAGTGAACCCCACCACTGCAAAATCCTTTTACGAGTGTCTTCACACTTATTCCTCATGGTTGGGTCAAAAGGTGAACTAGAATAAAACTACCATCCATTTTAGTGGCAATACCCCTCTCAGCATGAAAAGAGAAATTCAAAAAATCCTCAACTTCAAATCCAGTCCCGCCTAGCTCAAGTATCTCGGTCTACCTTTCTTTATAGGCCAATCCAAAACTAGTGTCTTTCAAGAAACCATCGAAAAAATAGAGTGCAAAATTATGGAATGGAAATCAAAACTTTTTTCACAGGTAGGCCGCATAACTCTAATTAGATCACTTGCAACTTCAATACCAACATTTACTATGGCAACTTTGAAATGCCGCAAAAAGTGACAAACATAATTGACAAGAAGTTGAAAAACTTCTGGTGGGGTTTTAAGCAAGGAAAAAAGGCTACACACCAAAATTCTAGGTAGCAATTTGCACCTCCAAATCAGCTAGAGGATTAGGACTAAAATTTTGTAAAGCCTTTAATCAATCCATGATTACAAAGTTTCTCTACATGCTAATAGCAACTGACTCCTGAGTATGAAAAAGTATAATGAGTCAAAGAGACTCCTCAGGAGTAGCATTTGCTACCAAATCAATAATAGTAGCACCATAAGGGTTTGGCAAGATCCATGGATCCCAACAACTCTAAATCACCTTCCCAATTCCAATCCGAACACAAATATGGTGGAAAACAATATGAGGGTAGCTGAACTAATACTTGAAGAACCAATGCGCTGGAACACTCTACTTCTCAACACTCTATTTACCTAATAAACCGTCCAAGAAATCTAGAAAATCCCACTGTCTCAACACAATTACCACCTTACCAAAGATAAGATGTGATGGCTTCATCACTACTCAGGAAAATATTCTGTTAAATTAGCACATGCAATCATCACCACCAACCAGAGTCAAAATCAGTCAAACATACCATAAGAAAGGTTTGAAAACTCAAGCTACAAGACTGTCATAAACTACTCTTATGGAAGATAGCCCACATCATTCTACCCATCCGAATGGAAGTCAGCAAGTTCTCCAGAATCTAGGAACAAAGCACTCTCTATCCTCTTTGTGAACTCAAAGCAGAAACACTTTATCATTTATTTTAATGGCATCCATTTTGCAAGAATATTATGAAGAAACTCGAAGTAGCCCATAGACATAGCTATTTTTGAATCTTTCCCAATGCACAATTGGATACAAGCCATCGTTAATCCGGAATGCCATCTTTCCATTTCAAATGAGGAGATTCACTCTTTTCATATTTACGCTCCAATAGCAATGGATAATATATGGCTCATCCGCAGCAAAGTCGTCCATCACAATACCATAATTGACCCCACAGAACTCATACATTCAATAAATTCTCAATTCAGGGAGCATCAAAGTACATGGGACCAACAAGAAAACCTTCCAGTGGATACTAACCGAAACCCTTCCACAGCACAAGTTATTCTCCAATGTGATGCTGTTGTCCGAAACTCAAGCAGCACCATTGTTGCCCTCTATTATTCTAAGGAAGGTAAAACTCTCTTCGCACATGTCAGCTACATCAACAATACAAACCCAAATGTGGGAGAAGCCACTACTGTCTTCAATGGTCTTAAAGAAGCACAGATCCACAATGTGCAATAGAGTTCCATTGAAACTAACTCTCAACAAGTTATTGATGCTATTACCTCTGAATCTCCACATGTTGACTGGTCCATTAACATTGCCATTTCAAACATCAAATACCTCTTTACAAGTTTTGAGTTTCGGACAGCAATGAAAGTTCATTAATTTCTAAATTGATCTGCGCATCTACTAGCGCAATGAGCTGCTTTAAACTTTTACTTTGGTACCTTGGCCCTATCCACCATCTCTCCCAATCTTCTACATTTTCACAGTGGGAAAGACCCACCTGGATTGTAATATAAATCCATACTCTTGTGTATTTGTTTTTGTCATATCTATTAGACTTTCATCTTACTGAGAAAAAAAAATATGGGTGTACAGTTTCGGCCAGACCGGACCGATTTGAATATTGTTCTGGTTAGCCACAATCTCAAAAATTGTGGACAGAAGAAATATGGTCTGGTTTTGGATCTATAAATTTGATCGAATCAAACTGAACTCTTATATATATATATATATATATATATTTTAAATTTAATATATTTATATATAGTAATTATATAATTTAATGATGTAATTTTTGTCTAAATTATTATCATTGACCATATAAAATATTAAATAATATATACCATCCATTAATAATAAATCACATGATAATTTGTGTCATTATATAAATAGTTAATACATCATACATTCATACATACTCTACTATCTACACTTAATCAAAGTAATTAGATAAATCTTTTTTTGTAAATATCTAATTTGCAAGCAAGCATGAATAATTTATGTACAATAAAATTATTTGATGTTTATTAACCAGATATAAAATGTATGACATTATTAATAATATTCGTGCATACTAAAAAAGTAAAGTGTAAGTTAGCAAGTAGTGAGTATGAACATTATAATTATAATTATTATTAAATATTTTTTAATGAGCTAGTAACATAATCCACAATAATAATTCATTTAATTTTAATATTTATAATTTTAGTAATTCTTTCATCAATTTATTTCCAAAAAATAAAACAAAATAACAAAATAATTAGGCCGAACAACTATAGATGTTGGGTCTGGTTCAGTTTAAAAAAAAAAAGGATTTCACCCTGGTTAATAACAAAATAATTTCACCCTCGATCGGATCGGATTGGACTAATTTACACCCTTAATAGCAATGACTACAAAACAAGATCCATCTATTGTTATTTCTTTGGCATAAAAAAATGAGAAATGCTTTAGCTACAAAAAGATTCTACAAAATAAATCCTATAAACTGATGTAGTTTTATGTGGTTGTTTAGATTGTGAAGTTAGTTTTATTGTAATGTAGATCTAACGGATCATATAAAATTACGTCAGTTTCTAGAATTAATTTTGTGGGATTTTTGTGTGGCTCTAATAGTCATCTAATAAAATATAAATAAAATTATGATCTTGGGAGCGAGGGAGATTACTCAAAACTTCTGGCATGATTATTGTTTAGTAATGCATTGAATGCTCTTTAAATAAAAAACAAAAAAAAATTAATGAACTGAATGGTACATTTTGATGGTTTATTAAGGGATTTAATAATTGTTTATGGTAGGAGTGGGCAGCGGGGCCTCGCACCCCGCTATCCCACCCCCGTCCGCCCATCTAGCCCCATCACTATGAGAAGGGAACCTAAAATAATCAAAGAGCATAAGAGAAAGGAAAGGAAATTTCTTAGGAGAAACTTAAGTGGTTCAACAATGGCAATTATCAAAATTTACAAAGAAAATATGCTTTTGTTTGCTCATTTCATTCAAGGGTGTCAAATTGTAATTAGGTCATATGCGTATGGTGTCAAGTTATGAATATTTGCCTATATAGAATATAAATCCAACTCAACCCATTAAGTTAAATATCTCAAATATGTCAAATTCTAATCCAAGTTATTTAAATAATAGGTAATGTCGTGTCACTTGTTTAATCCGTTTAATAATTAATTAGAAATATATTAACGCAAACTACTCATTTATACATATTTCATATAAATGACTTGAATTTATAACATGCATAACCTATTTGATCTTATTAACATAATTTTGTGCAAAAGTTTAAATCTATATTTATTAATAGTCACGTTATCTTAAAAAAATATAAGATTATCTCCTAATAAAAAATATCAATATTTTTGAAATTTTAACATATAATAAAATAAATATTACAAACCCTACAAAATAACAAATATTAACATAGGTCCAAAATTATAATCCCAACAATAAAAATATAAACATACTTAGAATATCAATAATATTACAACTCAATAATAATAAAGTTGTGATTTAAAAATAAATCTAAACTGAGTAAAAACAGATTGATTTCAGATTAAGCAAGTTAATCCATTATTGACCTGTCCCATTTATAAATAATGTCTTAACAAGTTAATTTGTTTTGACTCAAGTCTGTAATATCAAACTCAAACTCATTAATTTCATATTGTATTTGTATTGAATTCATGGTTCATGTTACATATTTCCAGTCTTAGTTTCATTCTCTTAATCTCAGTTTATGCAGTTATTAATTGCAGGATAAAGTAGTTAGAGAAATGAGGTATTGGATAAAAGGAAACAAAGTGAGTGACATTGAGATCAACTGAGGAAAGTGTCGTTCCATGTGAGAACTATTAGCCAATCAGACCTATGGGTGGTTTGGATTCAGAGATGAGATGAGATGAGTTATAAATAATAATAAAATGAGTGGTTGAGATGAATTGAAATTTGAAATAAGTGGTTGAAATGAGTTGAAAGTACGAAATGAGTTGTGAATAGTAAAACTCATTTAAGATAAATGCAAATCAATTCTTGTCCAATCGAAAATCTTCTTTTTGTGGAAGAAAAACAAGGTCACGAATGTTTTACCAACTATCAATCTTCTCAGCCTATCTACAATTTTTTTTTTACGATCAATTTGAGCATACCCGCTGTAGGGCCGGCTCTTGTCTTAGATAAATTAGGTCTAACGCCTCCTAATGACAAAAGCCCCTCTTCAAAAATTTTAAAATATAATTTTTACAAAAAAAAAAATCAAATTAAAAATTAATTAATTCAATAAAAAAATAAAATTATTAAATAGATGTTATAGATGTCATTATTAATTTTAGAAGTATTCTACATAATAATTATTTTAAGTACTCTCTTTATAAAAATACATGCTTCTCTTTTATCATTAATAGTTTATAAGTATATAATGTGAGAGTTATAGATAACATAATCTAAGTTTTGAATATGCATGAAAAATATTGTATGATCATTTGAAGAAATTTGGGCTCACTTTTTAATAGAACTTTATTGATGATAATTATTATATTTACTTCTAGGTCTCTTTTAGATATTAAAAATATATCAGAATATCTAGAATGATAGTGAACTAATTTAAGTTAAGATGTTCTATTGGATTTTAAGTGAGAAAAAAAAAGAGAATTCCTGGGGGGCAGTCCGGCTGCCCCCCTCCACCAAAGCAGCCCCGCCGCCCCCGGTGGCGGTGGGTGACACCGCCCACGTCATTGGGACCGGCGGATTCAGGTGACCTCACCCCTACGACGGCGAGCTCCGGTGTGCCCCCGGCAGCCTTCAACCCGTTTCGGACCCGTACACCCACCGCCACCGGCGGCGGCTCCGTTTGCTCTATGGCCGAATCCCTTCTTAAATTCCTCTTCATTTTATTTTTTTATTGTATTTTTTATTATGTTTTTATTTTTTTATTGTGTTTTTTATTATGTTTTATTCATTTTAATTTTTAAATATATTTTTAATCTTTATTTTTTTATTTAATTATATTTTTTATTTTATTTTCATGTGTTTTTCATCATCAAGCAGCCCAACTTACGTTGGGCTACTTTAGACGCTGGGGACAGCCGGACCGGTCCCCAGCGTCTCTAAAAAAAAAAAGTTTAATTTGAAAATATCTTAGAATACATAAAAATAGTTGTCTCTCCACGACTCCTAAAACTCAAGCATAGTGTCTTATAACATTAAGTTTGATTAAATTTTTTCTAAATTAAATTTTTTAAATAAAGATTAAGTTGATTATTAATTGAAAAGGTAGTATAAATTTTAGTTAGTAATTTTACTTGATAAATTACAAACATTATTTTTAAATATAAATATAATGTAAAAATCAAAATAAATAATTTAATTTTACTTTAATAAAAAAAAGCTTCAATTGAAATTTTTGCTTTAGCTCTAACTTATTGAGCTAGCCTTGACCCGCTTTCATTTGATGTGTATAATATATATATATATATATATATATATATAAAATCCAATTCACTCAAATAATTGGAGAACATGAAAATGGAGAGGTCCAGTTAAGGGTGTCAAATCCTGTCAATGAGTTATATTCGTGTCGTATCAAGATATGTATATTATACTATATAAGTCAACCATAACCCGACCCGTTAAACTTATTGTGTTGAAATCTCAAATCCTAACACGACCCGTTAATATAACGTGTCGTGTTGTGTCAACCCGTTATAACCCATTAGTGAATATTACAAAATAAATTAATACGATAAAATATGATACGTTTTAACCTATTTATGTAAATGTGTTGAATATACCCGAAATTAATCCGTTTGACTTAATTAAATTTAGCATAATTTTATACAAATATTAAAATCACAATATTTATAAAAATTATAATACTAACTACAAGTATGAATTATAATTTAAACAAGAAAAATATCAAAATTAAGATTCTAATAATTTTACTTTTAAATGTAAATGTATACTTGTAATTTTAACTTTCTTAACGTGTCATAACGTGTCATAGCGAGTTAAAATAGGTTGATCCACTATCAATCCGTTAAATAATAATGTCGTAACGTGTTAACACGTTTTGATTCAGAATTCCTTAAAATTAAACCATACTCCACTATTATCATATCATGTTCATATTAGATTAATGGATCATATAATATATTACTACCTCTAATTAGGAGGCCTGAACACACATAGAGACCATAGCTTTCAAAAGAAGCACACATCAGAAGCTATTGTCACAGTTGACCGCCCAACTGAGTACGATCCAACGATTTAGCCAAAACAAAGATCACCCATGTTTGGAATTTACCCTTTTTTCTTTATCAAACTTTTTGCAGCCGACCAAAGTGTCATCATGACCATGCTATCCTTCAATAAGAATAAACATTTTTGTATTAAGCATAATTCAAAATCCCAAACCAAACAGTCAAAACTAACAGTCTTGCATTGAAGTACCATCAACTAAATTAGCTTCTCCAGCTAAACTGGTTCTAGACCTAATGCACAGGCATGCTACTAGTATTTCCATGGCAATTTATCTCAGGCCTTCATATCTGATATAGGAAATCCTTCCATTGGGGTTTTCATATGTGAGGGCCTAAAAATTGGCCAAATATCAAATAGGTGGTGGCCATGGCACTAGAAGTATACTGGTATGATTTTGTTTGTTTTGGCATTGTTGGAGTTGCCTTCTATGGCGCCTTGTGGGTGCTATGGAGGAAGGAAGGTGGCTCAAAATGCGATGATAACACCGTATATGAGAGCCTTCTGATGGCTAGACCGGGCAATGATGTCTATGTGAGTGCTCTGCCAAAGGGTCATGTGAGCACCTCCCAATTATGGACCAGTTGTTGGCGAGGAATGCACCCTAGATGGCTCTTGGCTACTCGATTCCTTTCCTTACTCATCATGGCTGGCTTTCTGGCATGGGATGTTGTGGACTGGGATGCAACCATCTTTGTTTACTATACTGAGTAAGAATCTTCTTTTTGCTTGCGCTTCAAGTACGCTAATTTTATTCAGGAAAACTTTTGACCAATAGTTTGATAACATGGTATCGCAGTTTCTCAGAATTTTCTAAATATATCAGTACCGCACTAGAGATTTATATATCCCTAATTTGGACAAATTAATATCTAATTCTGTCATAAGTTTAATGATGCCACATTGGGAAATGTATTTGTAGTCAAATTCCAATTAGAATGAAAGGCCATTCTTAAGAAATGTGGCATTTGACATCACATCCGAGAGGCATATTTTAGAGTAGTCAGAGCTATACTTGTTCATCCGGATTCTGGATTCAAGAGTCCGGATTCCGGATTCCAGAGTCCGGATTATGGATCCGGAAATTTTTTGAACCTCTTAAATGAAAATGCCAAGATTATTGATAAATAAATAAAATTTCAAAATGGGTTGGGCAAAATCCGGTCTAGATGAACAGGTCTAGTCAGAGATCTAAGCATTGAATAAACAAGGAGATAACAAACAAGTGAATTTTTTAGGGGACATCGATCCAAGTGCAGCCTGCCTATGAAAATGTGGCCAGAAAAAAGGGGAAAGACCAGTGTAGAAAATAAGATAGAATAGAAAAGGAGATGGAGAGTACTCAGAAGAGAGAATGCTGGGGAGAGATTTTGAGGGCTACATATTTACTGTTATCAATTGTTCTTGAATATATAACATATATCCCTATTTAAATGTGAATGAGACTATAAAAAGAATGAAAATACAATAAATCAATGATACTAATTGATTTACACAACAAACTAAATACAATAGAGAACAAGTCATGTAAAGTGAGAAAGCCAAAGATGGGTGAGAAAAACATGCATCACTATTAGAGGGTCCAGAGGGAGCATTATATATAACACGATACCTGAAGGCATTGGAGTTGCCCTTTCTAGACTTATAACATATTTTTGAAGAAGGGTACCTTCAACTGTCTGCTTGCCTGTTATGGTTCCTAAGGAGTAACGAGTAGCTTTCTATAGGACTTCAAACCTATGCCTTTCTTTTGTGTTCTAATTGGAATCCATCACTTCACTTCAAGCACTCCTAAAGCCTTGGAATATCTATTTCCCTCTTCAAAATCCCAGTCCCGTGCGTATTTCCCTCTTCTCGTTTTTAAGATCTTGTGCTTTCCTTTGCTTGGCTCAGATACCATATTCCGTTGTGTCCTTACAAGGTTACATCCTCATTTTTGATAATTTTTTACCTCATTTTGCTGTTAACAAACACTAAAACAAAAACTGACCTTGGAGCTTATATGCTTTAGATTATCACAAGTAAAAAAAAGTTAACCATAACATTTTTCTTGGCATTGTTTCACTTAGGGATATTGTAATCTAACTGAGTTATGTTTTATTCACATGGAAAGCTGTCTAATCTCCTATAATTTGTTGGAATTTCTCTACAGGTGGACATTTGCATTAGTTATTGTCTATTTTGCAGTAAGTATAGCACCATAACCCTATTAATTCTCCATATTCTTTAGTGCAAGAATTTTTATTGCTTCCCACTTCTCCTAAATGCTCCAGGCAATTGTTAGTTTGGGATATACTTACAAAGAGCAAGATAAATCTATCTTTATTATTGCTTTTTTAAATCTAAAATCAGTCCAACTTATATTCATTTTAAAGCAGTTGCTGATTTACTCGCCATAAACCTTTTTTTTTTTTTTTTGTAGCTTGGGACCATTGTATCTGCATATGGATGTCGGCTATCCTCAAAAACGCCTTCTGAAAATGGGGCAAGCGCTGAGTTTTTGAGAAGGGATTTGGAAGAGAGTAGAACAACAAACTCTAATACATACAGGGAAAGAGTGATTAAGGGTACCATCAAGCCGCAAAGCCACTATGCTGAAGAGGAGATTCAGCAAAGAGCAGGATTTTGGGGATATTTAATGCAAACAGCATATCAGGTTAGTCCGAACATAACTAAAATTTCTGCCCATTTCCGAAACTGTTGTCCATTTCTAACTTCTTAGGCTTTAAATTTTGGCTGGAGCTAATAAATTATCTGCAACAGACTTGTGGAGGTGCTGTTATACTTACAGACATTATATTTTGGGGTGTAATTGTCCCCTTTTTATCAGATGCACATCTTGGTTTAAACCTGGTGAGATTCCATCTCTGGAAAACTTCATTATTTTTGTCCATACCAAGTGCTTTTGTATGATCTAAGTCTCTCAGGCACCGCTATGATCTTCTGTTGTTCTATGTTTGGCAGTTGATGGGCTGCATGCATACTTTGAATCTTTTTTTCCTTCTTGTGGATACCTCACTTAATAGCCTTGTAAGTATCAAAAAACCATTGAGAATTTGGGAACCATAATATTAATATCAATCTAAGTCTGAATCCAATATTTTTTTCAGCCATTTCCTTGGTTCCGGCTTGCATATTTTGTGATCTGGAGCTGCTTGTATGTAACTTTCCAATGGGTGATTCACGCCTGTGGTTTTACATGGTATGAACAATTTTTTCATCTTTTCCAATCATTCGAAATTGTTAACATGGGAAACATAGTACTTTTTCTATCATCTGATATATATCTCAGTGATTGTAACTTAACTTTTGAGTCTCTCCCAGGTGGCCATATCCTTTCCTCGAGCTGGATTCACCTTGGGCTCCTTTATGGTACATAAATTTTCCACCATTTTTCCTCCTTTTTGCTGTTTTTTACCTTAGATTGCAAAGAAACTAATCAATGTATCGCTTTTACAGGTATTTTTGCATGGCTGTTATTCACATCCCCTGTTATGGAATATATGCACTAATCATCAAAGCTAAAAATTCAATTCTCCCCAGATTTTTCCCCCATGCTTTTATTAGGTCACGTTAGTTTCTTGTTTTCCTCCATAATTGAGAACTGTTATTGAAGGTGGTTTTCATGTTGATTTGATGATTTTCTTGTGTATATAAAGAGGGGATGGGGGTCATATCCAGCCCTTCTATAAACTGGAATTCATATATGCTTCTGGACAAATTACATTTGAATTATTGCGAGCTCTACATCCTGAATGAAGCTATCTCCTATCATTTTTTTTATTCACTTTATTATCTGTTTCTTTTAAAGAAACTTGATTTCTTTTTTCTATTAAAGAATTTACAATTGACATGTGTTAACGTATAATTGTGTCACATTTTTCGTTAACGTTGATGCGCGGAAAAATTAATAGATCGGACAAGATCTTAATCCTAGATAAGCATTAGCACAGTGAGTGTGCGACTAAATTTACCTAAACTTAAGGATGGTTTCTTACAAAACTAAATTTTACTTAAATGGGGTATTCTCTCTAATGCGGGTCGTTCTCATTGCCGCTTGACTATAGAGGATTGATGTCGTGTTTTTGCGCTGTCCAGATGTGCCAAATATGTTGGCTGTACGTTTTCCTCTAGTTTTACTTTTCTAGGAGCTAGCTAGTAATTTTGTTGATTTGGTTGGGACTTGATGCAATTGGACTTGACTTTAGTTTCTGAAGTTATTATTATTTCGTGGGATGTATGGAAGTTTAGAAATTTGAAGTTATTTCAGAAGTCTATTTGGTTGAAGATGTTGTTGGTAATTACTTAGTATATATTGAGGGTTACACTAATGTGAAAAAAAATATATATCAGCTGGTTGAGCTTAAGGAAATTCTGTTTTCTTGGAAACCTCCTACTCAAGGTATGGTCGAATTTGCGAGTATTGGGGTTGTTTGAAGTAATGGTAAATGTGATATTTTATTTGCTTTGAGTCGGAAAGAATTTCGGTTGTTGGTGCCAGTGAATGTATCGGAGGAGCAAATCCTGGAGCCTACCATTCAGGGGTAGTTGCAGATGCCTGGGTTACGGGTGATTCGGGTGAAGAAGATTGGCAACGGGCGAGAAATGTTTTAAAGGCTAGTCAAAAAATGCTGTTGTCTAATGAAATGTCTGAAGGGCCAGAGTTTGTGTCACTTGAAAGCGGGCCTACAAAACACTCCAAAACATAAGGTCGGGGCCTCGGGCCTTAAAGTTCCGTTGAGGCCTGATAGGCTCACAACTTGCCAAGGGAAAAGGCTTTCCCTTATCCAAAATGAGAACTCTACCTTTGGAAGATCAAAACAATCTTATCAAAAACTCTCACAATGATGAAATCGAAGGGGCTAGGGTTCTTAAGATTGGGGCTTTGTTGATCAGTCTTGCCGATATCCATGAAAATCTTATCTTGAAATGATCGTGGGTTTGGAAATCCACGGGGTATTCGAACCCTCCTTGATTTTGTAAGGAGGTAAGCTCTTGATGTCTTGTTTCTCTAAGAGAAAACTAAAAGTTTAGGAATTTGATGTATGAAAATTCAAATTGGATTTTGTTAATTTCTTTGTTGTTGATTACTATGATAGTAAAAGGGGTTTAACATTATTGTGGGGTAGAGATGATCCCATATCTATTGTTAATTACTCTTTGTCTCATACTCGTGTTGTTGTGAATGATGTTGGGGGAGGGTTTTCGTGATTTTTCACAGGTATTTACGGGTCTCCTAAAGCCTATAACAAGCATCGCACTTGGTCTTTTTTACAATCGTTGTGATGCACTTAGGGGGAATCCTAGATGATTTTGGGTGATTTTAATGAACTTTTACACCACTATGAGAAAAAAGGGGGCTCATGATATGGTTGCCTACACAAAACATGTATCTAGTAAGGTCACCACTGATGCAATTGACAGGTTCTCAAAGCCAAAGAAACTTTTCCGTTTTAAAGATATATGAGTAAGGGAGAAGATTTGTAAGGATATTATTAAATCAGTTTGGAGAGTGGGTGAGGTAGATGACCCAATGTAGAAAGTTTTGAATAGTATTAAACAATGTGGCATCGAGTTGAATCATTGGAATAGAAATTATTTTGGTAATGTCCAAAAACAACCAAATATGGCTAGACAAAAGATGGAATTTTTGCATGAAGCAGATCTTAAAGTGGTTTGTTTTGAGGAGCATCAAGAGACTAGGGATGAAGTGCAAAAGTGGTTAGAAATGGATGAATTAATGTGCGACAAATGTCTAGAGCTGTGTGGCTGAAAGTAAGGGACTCAAACTCAAAGTATTTTCATAAGAAAGCTTCTTAGGGACATAAAAAAAATCAGTTATTGAAGATTAAGGATACCCAGGGAAATTGGAAATATGGTGATCAAAGGGATAGAACATTCTTAATCTATTTTGAAGACTTGTTTGCTACATCAAACCCAAGAGGTTATACTGATTTCTTGGCTCCACTTTTGATAGAGTTAGTGATTCGATGAATGATATAATGTCCCAAAGTCATACTAAAGCTAAAGTGACTTGTGCTTTGTCTCAAATGCATTCTACAAAAGTGTCTAGCCCCGATAGAATGTTGCCAGATTTTTACCAAAAGTATTGGAAAGTAGCAGACAATTCAACGACTAAAGCTGTGTTGACAGCTTTAAATACGAGTAGCTTTCCTATTTCACTCAACCATACGCACAATACTCTTATCCCCAAAAAGAGAAACCTTGTTGTAGTGGGTGACTATAGGCCTATTAGCCTTTATAACATAGCCTACAAGTTGATAGCGAAGGTGGTTGCTAATTGGTTGAAGTAGTGTTGCCAAATATTATTGGAGATACCCAAAGTGATTTTATTCTAGGTCGTTTAATAATGGACAATATCCTTATGGCATATAAATTGGTCCACTTTTTAAAGTACAAGACAAAGGGGAAATAAGGATTTATGTCCATCAAGTTGGATACAAGTAAGGCCTATAATAAGGTCAAATGGAGGTTTATCTGTATCGTAATGGAGGTTTTGGGTTTTCAACAACCTTTTATTGATTTATATATGTTTTGTGTGAACTCCATTTCTTATTTGGTATGGATACAGGAAGTATCAAAAGGTCTTATTTACCCTACGAAATGTTTGAGACGAAGGGGCCATTTGTCCTCTTATCTCTTTATTTTATGTACTGAAGGGCTAGCTACATTATTAAAGGCAGCATCAGCTAATGTAGACATTTTTGGCATTAAAATATGTAGGGGGTGCCAAATGTTAATAATTTATTATTTGTCTACAATAGTGTAATCTTTTGCAAAGTTGAAGTTGCTGAAAATATAAGGTTACAAGCTGTTCTAGTAGATTATGAGGAGGTTTTGTGGCAGAAAATAAATCGGGATAAAACAACTATTGCATTCAACAATAATGTGAGTAGGAAGCTACAAGATGATATTAAATTGTTGTGGGGGAACATTGAGATTTAGCAATATAAAAAGTATCTTGGTTTGCCTCCAATTGTGGGTTGGTAAAAAAGATAAGCTTTTCAAGGTATTAAAAAAAAAGTTTAGCAGAAACTTCAGTATTAGAAGGAATGTTTGCTTTTTCAGAAAGGTAAAGAAGTTTTACTAAAACCTGTTACACTTTCTATTCATACTTTCTCTATGAGTTACTTTCTATTACCCGTTAGGTTTTGTAATGAGTTGGAAGGATTAATAGCAAGATTCTGGTGGGGACAAGAAGTGGATGAAAGGAGAATCCATTGGGTTGGTTGGCAACATATATGTGAGAGTAAAGCAAGAGGGGGTATGAGGTTTAAGGATTTATGCACTTTCAGCCTTGCTTTTCTTGTTAAGCAAGGGTGGAGGTTATTACAACATGAGGACTCTTTACTCCATAAGCTGTTGAAAGCTAGATACTTCTCTAAATCTAGTTTTTTGGAAGCTACTTTGGGGTACTAACCATCTTATATACGACGAAACATTTGGGAAGCAAAAAAATGGTTAATAGCGAGTTGTAGATGGCCTATTAAGGATGGCAAATCAGCTTATTTATGGACGGATCAATGGCTACTAGGTAACAGTTCACTGGTTAATGAATATGGTTTTGTTGATTCACATAGAGAAGAACTAGTGGCCTCCATTATTGATGAGTCGTCAGGGTGGTGGAATGTTGATAAACTTAGAACTCTCTTCAATCTAAGTATTGTGTCAGATATCCTAAAAGTTGTGATCTATTCAGAGAATTTAAGCAACAAATGGACCTGAAAATATGTGAGTAATGATCAATTTTCTATTAAAAGTTGCTACAGAATTATTTACCTACAACAAAGGAGCTGAGGTGATGAATTTTTAGATATGCATAGACAGTAGAGGGTGTGAAAAGCTCATTGGAAGTTGAAGGTATCTAATAAAATATGAGTTTTTGCTTAGCATGCCTGTCGAGAGGGACTTCCTAGTAAGTTAAATCTGGTTTAGAGAAATGTAGTTGAAGATGGGTGTGTTCTCTTTGCTCAGAATGTCAAGAGGGCTTGTCTCATGCTTTAATTGTTTGCCCTCATATTAAAGTTTTTTGGACCGAATTATTACTTCTTCTTGTTGATTTTCTAGTTAAAAAGTTTTTGATATAGCTCTTAAATTGATTAGGGTAGGGGGGAGGGGGGCAAAGGATAGTTTGGAGCAATTTTTTTTTGCCTTGGGGGTTTTGGTTTAGGAGGAATAAATGAGAGTTTAACAAATTTTGTTAAATCCTAGTTATGTTATTAATAATGCCCCCAGTTTATGCGCATTTTTAAAGCAGTGAAACAGAAAAATCAAGTGCACCTTCAGTCTCATTTTAGCTGGAAACCTCTTCCAACAACAACATTAAAGCTTAATACAGATGTGGCAATGTTTATGGACCTTCATAAAGTTGGTATTGGAGCTATCTTAAGGGATGGCGCTGAAAATGTGCTTATGGCAGTCAGCAAGCTAGAACCTGCAATGGAGAATTCAAAGTCTATAGAGCTCCTAGCTATTTTTCGGGGTATGCAAGTGTGTTCTACAATATAAATCTCTAATATTATTGTTAAGAGTGATTGTCTCCCACTTGTACGATTTGATCTTCAACAAAATAATATGAGGGATTCTATCCTAGGAGCTTTATTTGCTGAAGTTGTAAAGTTGCGATGTTGTTTTAATTCTTGTGATTTTAATAATGTATATAGAGAGGGGAATGTGATAGCTCACAAACTTGCTCGTTATGTTTGGAGTGTTGAGAATATTGACACGTGGTGGAATTGTATTCTAGACTTCCTTTCTCAGATCATATGACTTGATAAAAGTTTGTAATTGTTATCTCTTAATAAAATTGATTGATTTTCATATATATATATATATATAAATCTTCATTATTGGTTCTCTTAAGGGATGGTTAATTTTTTGAATTTTGAATTTTTATTTATTAGATTTGTTAATTTTGTAAGAAATAAAAAAAATAGAATAATTTTAAAATTGTGTAAGTATAGTATATTTTTTGAAAAAATTAATTATTATTAAAAAATTAATTTTTAATTTTATATTACTCGTGTTTTAAAAGGAATGCACAATTCCTAAGCTAACGTTGAAAAAGGCGATCCATACATGGAAAGATTCGAAAGTTATCTAAGCGCCTATCACTAGACTATTTTATACACATTCATGGTTATGCCAATCAAAAGAAAACACCCAAATTTAGCATTTGAGCAGCCAATCCGGTTAATCACAGTATTTGAAGTTAAAGACTGAAGCCTCGTGAGAAGGGATGGGCGTCATGGGACCAACGCGATTTGGAACAGCCAATACCAGAAGAGATTTGGCCTTTGGGCCTTCTTTGACTTGTTTCGAGTTACTCTCTCTCTCTCTCTCTCGCATGTTCTTCATTGACCTTTAAGCGTATCTGTTTTTTTCTATTAACATTTCTTTTCTCTGGCGTAGAATTCGTATGGGAAATGTCTATCTCGGACGGCGACGAAGGTTTCAGGTACTGGTTTCGATGGCAAGTGCCAGTTTGTGCGCTGATCATCGGGGGTCCAGCTTTCTTTGCGGTGAAATTCGTCAGAAATTTGAAAGCTGAGCCGCTTAACTACAATGACTTGTGGACTCCCTGCTGGAGAAACCTTAATCCTCTTTGGCTTCTTATATTTAGAGCTTTCGCTTTCGTTTGCCTCGCTTGGGTACTATACGAAATCGTTTCGGTGGTCGGACCTTTTGGCTTCTATTTCTACACCCAGTAAGATCATATCCCCCATTTTCTGGTTTTTCACGCTCCATTTTTCTTATGAAACTTACATGTCAATTGGGTTTTAAGAAGTTAAACATTTATTTCGTTTATAGTGGCTTTTGTCTGACTTTTTCCCTGAGCGTTTATGGTTGTTGAGATTATAGACTCTATTATTTTTAGATTTCCTGATCGTGGCTATGTTTTTCTAACAATTAAATCCATTTAATTTTGTTTTCCTTTTGATGTATTGATTTGCAGGTGGACTTTTGCATTAGTTATGGTCTATTTCGTGGTATGTTAGTCACTTTGCTTTTTTTTTTTTTTTCAGATCTTCTTATTATGCTGGCTGAGTGATTTGTTCTGGTTTCCAAATATAAACATGGAAGTTTTGGGTTTCGTTGTCTTAACTCAAAAAATAAATAAATAAATAAATAAACCACTCCCATATTAAACCGACTCTAGTTTTAAACTATTTTGTGTGTAGCTGGGAACCGTTGTATCTGCATATGGATGCTGGTTTTCCTCCAATAAACTTCCTTCCTCAAAAGTTAAGGGTACAGCGAACTTGAAAAGCCACTATGCTCAAGCCGAGATACAGGGGAAATTGAGATATTGGGGTTATCTTATGCAAACTGTATATCAGGTTAGTCCATCTTTGTTGCCTTTTCTTGAGACTAATGACAAGATTGCTATAAACTGCTAAACTTGTTGCTCTTTTGTTTTCAGAGATGACATGACATGATATGAGATGAATTAAGATAAAAATTAAAAATTGAATAAAATATTATTAGAATATATTTTATTAATATTATTATTATTTTGAAATTTGAAAAAGTTTAATTATTTATTTTATTTTGTGTGAAAATTTGTGAAAGTTGTAAGGATTAGATGTGATGAGAGCGTTTGAGAAAACAAACAATACTGAATATCTTGTTAAAAGTGTTTTAAATCCTTGTATTTCCATTAGGCTGATGCCTCCCTCCACTCATGCTTGAATATTTCAGCGCAAGTTTTAATGGTCATGACTTGTATTTCCTTGTGATATTATGTTTTACATCAATCCTTTGGCTAATATGTAGATAGATAACTGGTTTTTAATTGCTCATTGGTTACTTAAGTCTCATGTGTCCCAAGTAGTGTCAAGTGGCAAAAATGGCTTGATTTTTGAAATTTTTGACAGCAACTTGATCTAGGGGATGTTTTTTCAAGCTTCTTTTTTAAGCTAATATTCTATTTGTAAACAGACTTGTGCAGGTGCTGTTATTTTAACAGATGTCGTATTTTGGTGCCTTCTTGTGCCATTTTTATTGGGTGAGCAGTTCAGCCTAACGCTGGTGAGTGTCCACTTGTACTAAATAGTTGAACTTTTTCTTTTCATTCGCCAAAGTTTTTATACCATCACAAACTTCGTTTCCCTTCTCTTTATGTTTCCTCATCTATGCCAACTGATCTCTAAAGTGAGAGAAATTAAGAACTGTATTTTATTTTCGTTGCGGTGCTCAACTAAAAGTGCAAATACACCATCTTGGAATAAGACAATTGGAGCAGTATTGACTCTTAATATTGGATGTTGGGTTTACTTTGGTCTCAATTGTATTTTTTTAGGTTGGTAGTGTGAAGTGGAAATAAAATGCAACAGTGTTACCAAATAATTCACCTCACTTTTATAATTATTTTTACAAGAAATTACTCAAGTTCATAACTTATATAATTTCTGATATTACAAGGTTATACGTCATGGAAAGGGGTTAAGGTTCGACTTGAAATGGATTTCATTATGGCATGTGGCTTGTTAATTCTTCTAATAAATTGACAATGTGCTGTATCAAGTTCATCAATCTGCTGGCGCCCCCTAAATTACTGGAATTTCTTCTCCGTATTCTTATTGGTGATGATCTTTTCGTGGCCATTATGATGTTAGAGCCAAAAATCTACCGTTGCTTTTTGTTCGCTTCTCTATGCAATTTCTGCAGTGCTCTTCTTGATTATCTTTGCTTGCCTTATGATGCAGCATGCTTGCACATACTCTGGATGTTTTCTTTCCTCTTCAGCCTTCTGTAGCATTAATTGTTCTCGGTTCTGTAAATTGAGCTCCATCCAGCAATTTATATGCTTAGTGCTTAGTGTGTGTGCGCGCTTCGTGCTTAGTGTGTGTGTGTGTGTGCACTATGTGCTGTGTGCTGTGTGCTGTGTGCTGTGCGCCATGTGCTGTGTGCTGTGTGCTGTGTGCTGTGTGCTGTGTGCTGTGTGCTGTGTGTGTGTGTGTGTGTGTGTGTGTGTGCAGGGATGTACATGCTGGTGCCTACATGGTAGGAACTGGTTGTTTGTGTACGTGGTGGTTATGACACGTATCTTTGTTTGTAAAAAAATCCTTCTTTTATTGCTGCTTGGAACCTGTGTTATTGTCTCTAGTTATGCTGTTTCTAAGAACCTCGGTACAAGTTGCTTCATTTCTTCTTCATTTGCATTTACAAATGTTGGAAACTATGTTACCACCATCTTCTTCTAATTCCTACAGGAACCATAACATGATTTAATTCTTAATATTCTCCTCACTGTTTATGTGTTTTTTCATTCTTGGCAGTTGATAGGTTGCTTGCATAGTTTGAATGCCATTTTTCTTCTTCTGGATACAGCTCTCAATAACCTTGTAAGTATTAGCAATTTGTGCTCGCAAAGCCAATTCATAGAAGTGAACTGTGGAAGGTCTTATACTTCATAACAATGCCATTAAATTACCCCCTAGTATAATAGCTATCACAATCTTTTGAATTGTGCAAACAGCTTGGTTTGGGTCTCCATATTTTTTTCTCTCGAACCTCAGAGCTTGACAATTAGGATTATAGTATATAAGTAGCTTACATCTTAGTTAAGAGGTGTCAGATTGGATGTTGCATAGCCCAAACCTTTTGGTAGAATAGAACATGTTTATCATACCTCCACTCTAATCTGAGTTTACGGGATCCATAATGCCATTTCAACAATGTTTGTTTTTTCAGCCATTTCCTTGGTTTGGGTTTGCATATTTTGTGATCTGGAGCTGCCTCTATGTTGCTTTCCAGTGGATCCTTCACGCTTGTGGTTTCACATGGTATGCATAAATTATCTTATCGGCTCTCTTCGGTGGCTTATTGAACCATAACATTCTCTCTAATATCCAAGATAATGACTGAAAAAGCTAGCAGTAACACATTTTTAATCTTGCTCAGGTGGCCATATCCTTTTCTTGAGCTTCGTACACCATATGCTCCTTTATGGTACTTTATAATGCACACGATTTTCATACCTGTGCTTTCACCTCTCATTGTACACTTGATGAACTCTACAAATATGTTTGATTTACAGGTATTTTTCCTTGGCTCTGGTTCACATCCCCTGCTATGGGATATATGCACTGATTTTTAAAATGAAAATTTCAGTTCTCCCTCTACTGTTTCCTCGTGCTTTTATCGCAAGGTCACATAATTAATAATTAGCTGCTTGTTCTGGGAAAATAAATCTTCTCAATATGCTTGTTACATGGAGGTAGTAATGCTCATATTCACAGAGGAAATGGCGGTTCATTTAAACCCTGTTGTTGTTGTTGTTCTATTAAAGTCAAACCGATGCCAAGAAAGCATTGAAGTCCCACCGCGGGAAATGTTTTTATCCATGTCTTTGAACATAAGATATTGGCATTGGACCAGAATTTTCATGTTAATAAAATTTTATCCGCCTCTGCTGTGTATAGTTTGTTAGAAACTTGGATCGTATTGAAGTTCCCGCAGTCCAACGTAGTTCAAAGGAAGATGTAAACCGAAATATTTGCTCTTATATCTTCCGCCAAGATGCCTGGGCGAATTTAATTGCAGTAATCGAATTTTCCCATTTTGGTGGGTGAACGAAATTCTCAGTTCTTTCCACTTTTGCTTGGAACAGTGGAACACAGAAACCGTAGTCTATACCAGGAATTATCTGCACAAGAAATAAACGTGATGCTGTGATGTGGTTGAGTTGCACCCTAGCGCCTTGACAGTCTCTCCTCCTTAATTTCCTACAAAAATATAATAAAATATAATAAAAAATAGGGTGATGTTGGGGTGCGGTACCCTAGCACTTTTACAGCCCCTCTTCTCCTCCTTAATTCCCTACAAAAATATAATAAAATACAATAAAAAATATTAAAAAATATAATAAAAATACAATAAAAATAATAAAATTTTAAAAATACAATAAAAAATATAATAAAATAATAAAATATAATAAAAAACATAATAAAAAATACAATAAAAAATAAAATGAAAATGAATTTTTATAGTAAATTTGGCCTCACCCAACCTGCGTCGGCGCTGGCGGCGGTAGGCGACACGGCCCAGCTCATCGTACTGGGTCCAAAACGGGTTTAAGGCTGCCGCGGGTACACTGGAGGTCTCCAGGGCTCGCCGTCGTAGGAGTGGGGTCGCCGGCTCCCTTCGGTCCCAATGATCTGGGCAGTGTCGCCCACTGTCGTCGGGAACGGCGGAGGTTGCAAAACGGGCCTTGGGGGGTTCGGTTGGACCGAACTCCAGGATTTCTCTAAAAAATATTAAAAAATATAATAAAAAATACAATAAAAATAATAGAATTTAAAAAATACAATAAAATAAAAAATATATATATAATAAAAAATATAATAAAAAACACAATAAAAAATAAAAGGAAGATAATTTTTTATAATAAATTCGGCCTCACCCAGCCGCGTCGGCTGTACGGGTCCGAAACGGGTTTAAGGCTGCTGGGGGCACACCGGAAGTTGCCGGAGTTTGCCGTCGCAAGGGTGGGGTTGTCGGCTCCCTCCGGTCCCGATGGGTTGGGCGGTGTCACCCACCGCTGCCGGGAATGGCAGAGATTGCAAAACCAGGGAGGGTTCGATCCGATCGAATCCCAGAATTTCTCGATAAATGAACATACCAAATTGGTAACAAGACAAAACGGTTCAAAAACAGCCAAAACAAATGTAGGTTTGGTTCATTAATTACACTTCCATGAGTATCATCATACGTACAAAGTTACAAACAACGTTAAAATTCGCAAGTCCACGACTGCATATGTGCGATGATGATTCACGTATTCTGGGCATGGGTCTGGATTTCGGTGTGAGATTTTCATTTCCTAGCCAAGTGTGTGAGGCCTGCTCCGTTTCATTCAATCTTTTACGGAAATTTTTTTTGTAAGCGATTCTGCACGTTAATATGCTTTTTCATTTAATGTGATTGGTTATATTGATCTACAAATTAAAAGCCAGCAAATAGGCATATTGGTGTACAGATTGGTACTCGTTTGACAGAGAGGGGGTCATGAAGGGATAGAGATACGGTTGAGAGGTTGGGGGTGAATGGGAGAGGAAATTTCGGAGAGAAAAACTGAAGAGAGAGAGAGAGAGGCAAAACCGTTAGAAACTCATGAAGGAAAAGAAGTTTAAAAAAAAAAAAAAAAATTCCCAAATGGCGCCTTGTTAGGCCCTCCATTGGTTTATCGTGGCCTAGTCCTGCTTGGCGTGTTACACCAAACCCTCACCTAACCTAATGCAACATGAAGTCGGCCGCTTGCAGCTTAATTCGTTTGCTTACCTCCCAACAATCCTAATTCGTTAATTTATCAAGGAAAATAAAACACTTCTCTCGTGATTTGATCACTTGATCATCTCTATATAAACAAAGTTAATATATATCGTAAAGCAAGCATGAGCTTAATAATCACGAACCCTACAGGCTACAACAGTACTTGGCTTTAATTGTTTTGAGCTCTTAAAAGTACTACTCGGCTTTCTTAATCCTTCCCCCCTTACTATATATATATATATGTATGTATCTTCCAGATCAGTTCTTCAATGGCTAAGCCTTGTGACGATCATGTGGTTTCAGGTTGTAAATGGAACAAATTTCAATTTCCCTGTTTATTCTATCCGACTCAATAAGCAACTCTCTATATCCCAGATGCATGAACTCATCCTGCTCACCTTCGCCTTTGATGTCGTAAAGATCTTCGGTTTCTTGCCCGGGTTATTGGCTGATTCTCTCAATTCCATATGCAATTTCTCAGGGAGGGTGGCTAAGCTTAATATTTATTTTCCTAATAGCAATTCTCTGCTGCTACGTACACAGGATTCCTTCTACAACGAAATGTCACCCCATCCACAGCACCAACCCCTTCACGGAATGTCACCCCATCCACAACACCAACCCAGAAAACACAAAAAAAGCTTAAAGTAGTAGGGAGTCCTCCCATTTTCAACAGCACATCCCCTTCACGGAATGTCACCCCATCCACAGCACCAACCCAAAAAACACAAAACCAAAATAACAGAAGATAAAACTCTTCCAGCACAAAGATAGACCAGCACACCAAAGTTCTTCAGCCATGTAGTTGGCAAAATTACAAGGGCAGGAAGCAAAACGAAGCCCTTTTTCCCTCAAATTCCGGAAACAACTTGTGTAAATTGTCACCTTCTAATATCAGAATCTCTACTGCAACTAAGTAGAGCTCGAGATACATGAAAATGGATATCATGGCTCTAATTCCTTTGTATCCGAAATTAGCTGCCTCACCTATATTGAAGATCTTTCCAACAGCAAAGGCGAAGGCGAGCAGGATGAGTTGCATTTGGGATATAGAGAGTTGCTTATTGACTTGGATAGAATAAACAGGAAAATTGAAATTTGTTCCATTTACAACCTGAAGCCATACGATCGCCACAAGGCTTAGCCATTGAAGAACTGATCTGGAAGACGTATATACAGTGAGGTGGGAAGAATTAAGAAAGCCGAGTAGTACTTTTTTAAGGGCTCAAAATAATTAAAGCAGATTGCAGTAAGTTCGTAATTATTAAGCTGTTTGCTTTATGTACTGTGTTTATATAAGAGGCCACACAACAAGGATAAAGCCCTTTACCGGCGCATGATTTTGCCGCAAATTATGTGAAAAAAATGCCGGACTTGACCTTTAGCTGCTGTTTGATAGGCGCCGGACGAACGCCGGTACAATTGATCCGCTAAAAAGTTAAAGCTTCCACTAGTTAGTAAGCGCCGAGTTTGTTAGATTTTTTCCGGCGCTTTGAAGGCGCAGATAATAGAGATAAATTTGCTGCTAAAACTACCCCATTTGCGTACATATAACGCCAGAGAAGTGAATTCCTGGTGCTGGACAACTGATGCAATAATCCTGGAGTTCGCTGCTATAGCTTTCACTCCACTAAACATTTCGTCGTTGGTTGATATTTGGCCGCCGCAACAAAATTGATGCTGCGATTAATTATTAGTTGACGCCTATACATTTTTCAACTATTTGGGTAATTGCGACACTACAAATATAGTTATTTTTAATTTTATTGCCCGCTTTCATTGTGTACTAATTTTAATTAATATACCCCTACTCAATAATATATACTTGTATTAATTAAAAACCCAATGAAATTAAAATGGTTACTCCAATTGATTAACAGTTTGATTAAAAATGTTAGTTAAAATCGTAAAAAAAATTGTTTAATTAAAACTGTTGAGAAATTCATACAATTTCCTCATTTGGCATTAAACCAAAGACATCATTAATCCCAGATTGCGTACAAATGTAACTAACTTTTGGTATGTGTACTAATGTAAACTTACATATCCTGTTGTACCAAAAACAATTTAGCTTTCAATGGCCTGCACATACGTACCCAAGCAACCTAAATAGAGATCACATGCATTTTAGTAAAGTGTTTTACACATCAAGGCAATAAGCATCCATGCAACGACAAAACCGACATTAACCTTGAGTGATAACCAATTTACTACATTATATTACCAAGTATATGAAGGAGTCCAGGTTTCACAAACCATTCCTTTAACACCTTAGTATCTCTTACACAAACAGCATGGGTACACAAATATAGCATGTGCTGAGCCATACTAACACTTCCGTGTACTGCTAATTTAATAGGGGGTCGTTAATAATTATGAACAACCAAATATTTCATACATGCTTTCTTGTAGGGGTGGATGAGATCTCCAACATCACTTCAACCTTCAACTGGGTCAGCTTTCAACAATCTGTCTTGGCGCCACCAAAAAATAATTCTAAAACACTCTTATGAAACATGCTCCTATCATTAAATCCCCCTACCTTTAATTTCTGCCACCTATCAAAAGAAATGCTCCACTAATATTATAAAATGCACATTTCATTTGTTTAAGGGATTAGTATACACATTAAAGATGGAAGATGTTATTGAGAAATTTAGTGTAACCAATGTTTTATGGGAATGGGAATGGGAATTTTTTTTTTGGGGGGGGGGGGGGGGGGTGTTATTGCAATAAACCTAGATTATCGACTACATGACCTGAACCCACTTTCTTTTTCTCTCAACAGTAGGGTTTAACAAGATTAAATCCATGACATCCTATTGTGCTTACTTGGTAGGCTAAGTACTTAGATAAAGTTCTACCCATTTTACAAGTGAGCTTGAACTTGTATAAAGATCCATATCTGAAACTTTTATCAAACAAATGTAAGTGGTAGCCAACTAAATAACTGTTAAAACAATGATGAAAAAAAAAACCCTGAGAAAACGTCCAACTCTAATTTTAACTTCCATAGCGACATTTAATTAACAATAAAAAATTCACTTTCCAAGATTTGGTCATTTTCATACCATGTCCAGCAATAGGCTTCAACACTTCACATCCTTCAACTATGGACAATGCAATTCACATAGACAGTATCCACATATATGGATACCTTCCTCACATTTAAAAGAAAAACTCCTAACTCCATAACCATAACCTGCAATAATACAATATATAATACCATATAAACTCAGAAAATAATACAATGAAACTGTTTGTGGCAGAAAATTGCAAATAGATGTATCTTACTAGACGTAGAAATCATTAAAAAAGTAAATATAAACATATTTGCCAAGATCAGAATCCAAACGCCACTAATGGAAATAGTCAAAACCATCTTTCATTTAAGCCAATATATATATTGATGACTAATGGTGGGCATGAGGAGAAGTATGAGTAAATTTTATAAATTATCAAAATAGGGCTGACAAAACAATAGAGCTACAAAACAAGTTATTAGTACAGTATACACTACATCATCTCTACATGGAGAATTATCAAAAGCATCAATTCCCTAGAATCAAGCAAGTAGTAGAATGTTGTTCATTGCCTCCTTATAACAAACCCCAGGCCAGAGCACAGTCTCTTAAGATTTTGCAAAGCATATCTCTATTAAAAATTATGAATAAAGCCTCATGATGATTGAAGGTAAAGGGGGAACCTACATTACAACTAATCAGTCTAGTTTGAATTGAAATTAATATTAGATCACTTTGTGGACTTTTTGCGGTCAAGCATGCGATCATTTTAAATTGAAAGCAGAGCAATAGAGCTACAACAAGATCTCCTTCTAGCAATACCATTTCGAGTTCTTGATCCATCAAAATACAAGGTCCACAGCAAAGTTGCGTAGAAATCAATAATAATGGGTACACTTCCCTCACATCTATATGAGCTCCTGAACTTCCTCGGCAGACAACTTCTTCTACTCACACAAAACCACAAATGCATGCAATCAGACTTCAAGCACAATGCCGACACCAAGATAAAACTATAAAAAGGAAGAAAAAACTAAGCTTTCGAACCCAACTTTGCTTCCCAAAAATGAAATGTAAGCTAAAGAGTAAAATACAAAAACCCACATCGTATATATCTATGAAGCCATAAATTCTCTACAATTCAAATCCAACCAGAAAAAAATGTGGATTTAGGACTTAAAAGGAGATATTGGCTGTAATTTGTATCTCCCTCGCAAAATTGCTAAACCCTACATGCAATAAATAAGAAATTCCGCATATTTCATATAGAAATTCCATACCCGTAGATTTAAAGCAACTTCGGCTTGATGAGTGCCACACCGTACGCAAAACGTTTTATAGAGTGAAGTTTTGAAACTGAAAATCACTCTTCGAAGACAAGAAGATTTGTAAGGGTTTACCCAAATTTTGAGTTCGAGCGAGGCAAGTTTCGAGAGTAGTGAAGAACTGGGTCGAGACGTGAAACAGATTTCAAAATTAAAGTTTATGACTTATAGCTGCGGATGTAACTTTATTGCCGTAACATCATGACAAATAACGAAGAATCTCGCCGCCACTATTTGTTTACTTCTATTGCGATGCTAAAGTCGCCTTAATAGGTAAAAACTCGCCGCCCACAATTTCACATTGGTCACGTGCAAAGCTGATAAGATTTCTGCGCATATTTTTCACATATTCCGTCGTTTCTAACAGCGGCACATGCAAAAGCGCTGTTAAAGGGCTTAATTCTTGTAGTGAGGAAGTCAGGAGAGAAGTGTTTTTTTTTTCTGATAAATTAGCCAATTAGGATTGTTGGGGAGGTGAATAAACGAAGAAAGATGCGGCCAAATTCATACTGCATTATATATTGTATCGGGAAGAAAGTACACAATGACCATACTTGCTTGTTTTCATTTCACTTAAAACATTTTTATTATTATTGAATTATCTTTTATTTCTCTAAAAAAAATCAAAAATTGATGGAGAATGGCATCTCATCCTAACATGAATGGGATGAGAATATTATAAATAGTATTTTTTTTTTCTATAAAATTGGGATATTGTATGCTGCAATTATCTCCATATATAACCAAGTTTTGAGAGGGTTATAATATTGTGAAAGAAATGTTTTTCCATTAGCCACTATTCCTTTCCTACACGGTTATACCCCACACTTTATGTTTTTTTTTTTTCTCTCTTTTCCCTATTAACAAAAATAACAAAGAGCTTGACAAAAAATAGAGAGAAGGGTCCGATAAGATGAGAGAGAGTTTGAAGAGAGAGAGAGAGAGAGTTTGCTAAGAGAGGGCCTGATAGGATGAGAAAGTGAAATGATGATAGAGATCATAGTGGAATGATGAGAGAAAGGGGGGTATGATGTGGAGAAAAAAAAGTTAAAAAGAATTTGAAGAGTGTGAAGGGAGGCCCACCTGTGAAAGATTGGGCCTCGAGCCTAATTTTATGAAAAATGGG
Organism: Platycarya strobilacea; assembly: GCA_036898215.1. Taxonomy (NCBI): domain Eukaryota; kingdom Viridiplantae; phylum Streptophyta; class Magnoliopsida; order Fagales; family Juglandaceae; genus Platycarya; species Platycarya strobilacea. The sequence goes on along the minus strand of CM072555.1, from coordinate 17,497,584 downwards.
CCTGAAAGGAAAGGAAGGCCTGGATTCATGAAAGACGAGTCTCAAGGGACCAGGCGAGAAGCTACCAAGGCAAGCCCCTAAGAGAGTGGGCAAGAGGCTACCATAACATGTAACCCGCGAAAGCAGAACCAAATTAGGGGAAGTCAGATACCCCCCGAGCACCATGAACGAGAGTTTGTCATAGTTCACCGCATTTAATACGGAGTGATCGGCACGTCACACCACATTCAATGCCGCCTTAGGGCAGAGACACTTGATACCTGTTAAAGCACCCCGCATTTAATGCGGTGTTATCGTGCCACTACATTCAATGTAGATCCAAACTGAGGTACCTAGAGCCTGAAGCTCATTTAATGCACAGCCGAAACTTCCCCCTCATTGCATTTAAAGTGGGTCAGATTAGCCCACATTCTGCAAGGGGAATGACAACTGACTAAATAGAAAGCCTTTCCTAGGGAAGTATTCGAGGTAAACCAACTCCTATAAATAGACAGATATCTCACGAGTCACAAGTACTCTCAATTCACCTACTTCTACTCTCATATTTGCTTCATATTCTCTATACAATCCTTCTAACTTTAGCATCGGATAGGTTTCAGGGAACCAACACCCCCACCTATCCATCCTTATCACAAGCATAAATTGTTTGGACATTGCTGAGTAGCTCAGGCCACGAAACACAACAACAACAGTGGCATCATCTGTGGAATTCATTGACGTGTTCTCCGTACGCCAACAACAACGCGATCCCAAACAACACATCAAGGAGAGCTCAACGACAGTGCAATGGAAGATAGACTTGTAGCGATGGAGGAGACCATTAAGAAACTGGCAAAAGAAAATAAAAAATTACGGAAGGACAACGAGGAACATACCGCCCACCACGAACCGTCCCCTAGTGAGCACGCGAGCTTGCGATGGGATGAAGAAGGTCCTAACCGCGTAGAGGAAGAGAGACACAAGCTACTTCTGGAACTCAAAGAGCTCGGGGACAAATATGCAAAGATGGCTAAGTTGATCAAGGCGCCCTCTATAACTGGCCAGTTATGCAACAGCTCAAGAACGCCCTATAGTGCAAACGTGATGGCTATACCCCTCTCGGCAAAATTGAAAGTTCCCTAGATAGATCTTTATGACAGGGGGAGAGACCCGTTTCAACACTTGGAAGCATTTAAGACGCTCATGAGCCTGTACGACTACCCAAGCGAAGTGGCATGCAAAGCCTTCCCCCTTACTTTGAAGGGAGCATCGCGAGAGTGATTCAGGACTATTCCCACTGGGACGATCAATAACTTCGATTGTCTTGCCCGCCTTTTTCTAACCTAATTGTTAGGAATTCGTAAGAGGAGGTGCCCTGCTGCCTATCTCCTCACGGTCAAGCCACATGAACGGGAAAGCCTGAAGAACTACCTCTCTCGGTTCAACAGAGAGCGGATGACTATGGATGACCAGGACGAAAAGATCACCCTGGCCGCCCTCCTAGGCAGAATATCGCCTAAAAGCTTGTTCATGGTAGAAATAGCACGAAAAATCCCGAAAACCCTGGCAGAATTCATGAACATGACTTATAGGTACATAAACGTCGAGGACACCTTCCAAGCCCTGATTGCACCATGACGCGAAGAAATCAAATGGGCGAAAAGGAGGATCGCAAACCTACAAGAAGGCTTCTCCCAAGACAACAAGAGGAGAGAAGGTCCTATTCCCAGGGGACAATGAGACCGAACTAATCAACAGCCCTAGCCATACTTCCACGCCAACCTAACCGTTGAGGGCAATCCGAAACCAAGGCTAAGTAGAGGACACGCGCAATGATCAACTACGAGGACGTACTATGAGTATCATTAGTCGGGTGGTCACAGCACCCAAGACTGTAACACACTCAAAAGAATAATGAGGGAGGAGGAGTGGCAGGGTGTCAGATACAAGAAGGTGTGCTCGCCTGCTCGACGAGGCATGAGCCTTCATAAACGCCAACCAAGGCGTGAAGACTGCCAAAGCCTACTTAGGGAAAGAGAACCTTTGGGCAAAATCCGGACAATCATCATAGGAGTCCCAAGGGGGGGAATGACCTCAGCGTCAAGAAAATCCTATGCTTAGGAGGTGCGCTAGGGGAAAGTGTTCACCACTCGGAGTGCTCACTCAAGGAACCAGGCCCCACGGAGCCCCCCCCCCCCCAATCACCTTCGACGAGCGAGATGAGGAAGGGATACTCCACCCTCATGATGATGCCCTGGTGGTGACCCTGCAGATCACTAATTTCACCACCAAGGGATCTTGGTCAACAATGTCAGTTTTGCAGACATCTTGTACTGGGAGACCTTCAACAGAATGGACATTGGGCATGATAGACTACAACCAGCCCCAACCCCTATCAAGGGTTTCACTGGAGATGTTATCCAACTAGTGAGAATAATCACCCTCTCACTCCTAGCTAGGATGGCCTCGAGGACGACAACGAACATGACCAACTTCTTGGTAGTTAAGACCCCATCCTCGTACAACACGATAGTAGGGTGCTCCACACTGAACCGTTTGAAGGCAGTCACTTCGACGTTCTACTCAAAAATAAAATTCCTAACTAATAAAAGAATGGGCGAAGTCAGGGGCGGGTAGGTCCTAACACAAGAATGCTATGCCCGTGAATTAAGGCACGAGCGCCAGATGGTAACAGTCGCTGAATAGACCAATGGAGCAATCGAACTACCCATTCCCCCACCCTAACTAAGTAGGATGAGGAGGTTCAAGATGAGTGGGTCCTCAAGCAAGCTGAGCCTAACAAACCCCTAGAGTTGGTCACCGTCAATTCAACAAGCCTCAAGCAAAAAGTGTAGATAGGCACCAAATTAGCTCTCGACCTGAAGCTAGGCCTAGAGCAGCTCCTGGTCGAGCACCGTGATGTCTTCGTCTGGACTCACAAAGACATGCCCAGCATAGACAACTTAGTGATAGAACACCGGTTGAGCATTGACCCTAGTGCTTGAAAGGTCAAACAGGAGAGATGGAGCTTCTGCGTCGAGAAATACGTGACAATAGCAGAAGAGGTCGACCGCCTCTTGGTGGTGGGATTCATCAGGGAAGTTTACTACCCCGAGTGGCTCTCCAATGTGGTACTTATAAAAACGCCAATGGCAAGTGGTGAATGTGCATCGACTTCACCAACCTCAACAAAGCATGCCCAAAGGATAGCTTCCCGCTTCTCTACATCGACATAATTGTTGACTCTACTGCAAGCCACGCTCTCTTCAATTTCATGGATGCCTACTCAGGATACAACCAGATAAGAATGAACCCAGACGATGAAGAAAAGATAGTCTTCATCAACGATAGGGGACTCTACTAATACAAAGTAATGCTCTTCGAGCTTAAAAATGCGAGGGCAACCTACCAACTGTTGGTAAATCGCAAGTTCAAACGTCAGATCGGGCAAAACGTGGAGGTCTACGTGGACAATCTCCTAGTCAAAAAAGAGGTTGTCTGGGCAGCACTTGGACGACCTGCGCGAAGCTTTCGCCGTCCTCCGACATTACCAAATAAAGCTCAGTCCTGCCAAGTGCACATTCAAGGTGAAAACAAGCAAGTTCTTGGAATACATGATCTCAAAAATGGGGATTGAGGCGAACCCATAGAAAGTAAAGGCCATAGCCCAAATAGTCACGCCATGAAACCACCACGAAGTGCAACGATTGGCGGGCAAGGTAGCCGCCCTGAACTGTTTCAGATTCTGGTCAACTAACTGATGCTTACCTTTCTTCAAAGTGCTAAGAAAGGCCCAAGGGTGGGATGTGGCCTACGACGAGACTTTCAGCAATCTGAAGAGGTACCTGACACGCCTTCTGCTGCTTAGCCAAACAAAGTTAGGCGAGTTGTTGACCATCTACTTGGCACCTTCCCAAGTGCAATATTCGCAATCCTGGTTAGAGACACCACTGAGAGCTAAAGGATCATATACTACATTAGTCGAGCATTCTGCGAGGCTGAGGCCAAGTACCCACGAGCAGAAATGTTGGTCTTTGCCCTGGTCGTTGCAACAAGACGACTCCAGCCCTACATCCAGTTCCATAACATCTAGATACTCACGGATAAGGTCCTTAAGGTGATACTGTAAAAGCCAGACACCTTGAGAAGGTTGGCCAAGTAGGCAATTGAGCTCAATGAGTTTGATCTAAAGTACATCCTAAGGACGGCGATCAAAAGGTAGGCGTGGCAGACTTTGTCGCATAATTCACAGGCTTCTCAGAAAAAGTCTCCTGTGTGCCCAGGGCAAATCCTAGACGGTCTATGTTGATGGGTCGGCCTGTAAAGTTGGAGGAGGCGCAAGGGTGCACATCTTAATAAATGGCGGGGAGCGGCATGATTACGAGGCCTTGTTGGCTGGGTTAACTGTGGCTCAACTCTTGGGAGTAGAGGAGGTTAAGGGCACGCTGATTCCCAGGTTGTAGTTAACCAAGTCTTGGGGGCTTTCACCATTAAGGGAGAGCGACTGAGGAAATACATCTAGCTAGTGTGCGAGGCCCGCGACCACTTTCAGTACTTCAACATCTAGCAAATTCTAAAGGCGGACAACCTACAAGTCGACTAGTTGGTAAAGGCCACCTTAGGCCAAGAAGGTTTTCCCCTCCTATAAAAGGCCGAGCCAAGGGTAGGTGATACCCTGTACATCAAGGTGGAAGTGTCCAGCGTGGCGAACCCTTCTCCCGAGTGGGCCCGAGATATCATAGAATACCTATAGGACAGAAACTCCCTACAAACCGGAAGAGGCACGAAAAGAAACAAATCCACAATGTTCACACTGCTTGAAGGAGTGTTGTACAGGAGACGGTTCTTAGTGCCCCTCCTAAGATGCTTGTCAATCTAGGAGTCCCAATATATATTGGCCATGATACATGAAGGCGTCTGCGAAAGCAACTCAGGAAAGCAAGTCTTGGCCTCAAAGGTGACTCGGGTAGGCTATTATTGGCCGGGTACCTTCAGAGATGCAGATGAATTCGCCAGAAAGTGTCCTCGATGTTAGGAACATACTCCCGTGCTCCACTGCCCACCAAAAGAACTAACATTCATCATAGGGCCATGGTCCTTCGCCTAGTGAAGCTAGACCTCATAGACCCCTTCCCGACCACCCGAGGAGGGGCCAAATTCGTTATAATTGCAATCAACTACTTCACCAAGTGGGTCGAAATTGAAACCCTGGCAAGCATCATTGCCCAGGCAATTACCGGGTTCCTATGGAGGTCGATTGTGTGCCAGTTCGAGATCCCCCAAAGCTTCATATCGGATAATAGAAAGCACTTTGACTGCTCTCACTATTGAGAGTGGTACGCAGAGTTAAGAATCAAGGTGAAGTACTCTTTGCCTGGTCATCCCCAAGTCAACGGATAGACGGAGGCAACGAACAAAACCATATTGTCTATACTCAAAAAGAGGCTAGGGACGCATAAAGGGGTGTGAGCAGATGAACTCTTGGCGTACTATAGGCATACAAAACAACAGTCTGAACCTCTACCGAGGAAACACCATTCGCTCTCCCTTACGGCAGCGAGACAAAGATACCCACGGAGGTGGGTGCACCCACCCTCCAAATCCAGCACTTCGATTCAACATCCAACAGCGACAAGCTGGTGGAACAAATCGACCTCCTCAACGACAGAAGGACAGATGCAATGCAACGAACAACAAACCACAAGTGGAAGGCTGAGCAGTATTTCAATAGGCGAGTCCAACCACGAGCGTTCAAACCAGGCAACCTAGTTCTAAGGCAAATAAGAGTGATCACGGTCGAAGAACGAAAGCTAGGACTAGGGTAGGAAAGTCCTTATGTTGTGACTATCAGAAACTGGCCAGACTCGTATCAACTCTAGGTAGTCAAGAGAATGATCTCCCCCACCCATGGAACGTAGAGCCTTCCCAACGTGAGTTTCCAGTGGGAAGGCTCTGCGTTTCGGAGGAATTTTGCGTGTATCCAACTTCACTCTCCTCTAATGGCAAACGATAGCAAATCACGGGATCAAGTCTTTAACTCTTCCATCGCTCGCCTGAGATTAGTACCACACGCAATAATAGTCCACTCCATTTGACACTTATTTTTTTACACCTCTTACATTTTAAATTTTTTTATTTTATTTAATGATTAAGGAAGTGATTATTAGTATATTGATATTTTTTTCATATTTTAAAAAATATTAAATACATTAAAAAAAATATGAAAACAAAAAAATATTTTTTTTCTATTTTTTTATCATCATTTTCTTTTATCATTTTTAATATTTTAAAAATATATAAAAAAAATACCAATACACTAATAATCACTTCCTTAATCATTAAGTCATTATAACACATTTAGACTTTAGTGACACTTTGGAATTTGTGACACTCTCCAAACCATCACTGAAACTTATTTTCTGTTACTGTTTCTTGGAACCATCATGAAAGACAACCGTTGAAATTTTTTTATGTTCGAATGAAGATGATTTTTCATTCGAACATTGAGTGTACGTTCGAACTATGTGATCAATGATGTTCGAACGTGAATTTTTTTGGCGCCAACATTCAAACTATGTGAAATAACATTCAAACGCTTAGATTAGATTTAAAAAAATTACTTTGACACCTTATTTTGATACCTTTAGTATCTTAATATATTTTAAATTTTTTTTCCTTTACGTAATAGTGTAAGATTTGATTATTGGACTGAAATGATATTTATTTTTTTTAAATAATTTAAAATGATTAAAATATGAATAAATAAAATAAGATTCTACTATAGTGGGCCCTGTTAATATTATACAAATTTTGTACTTCATTGAATTATAAAATAATTGAATTTCTAAAAAATACGAAGTGCGATGATTTAAAATTAAATTTAGATAAGCTAATATTAAAGAAAATTAAGAATAGAAATAAATAATATATATATATATATATACATTACATGTGCAATTGGTCTATTACATAAATTAAAACAAAATACAAAAGACTTAAAAAAAACATAAAATCACTGACTAGACAATGCATTGACCTCGTCAGACAATGTCTCGACCTTAAGATGCAAGGTCTTTATATCAGTGGACAGGTGCCCCAATGCCCAATCCATATGCATAGTGATCAAGGCAGTATGTGCAATAAGATGCCTTTCCATGTGCATTTGTAGCTGTCTGACCCAAGCAGGTAGCACGTCCTCACCTACAGTCTATCCTACCTGAGGCTATCGATTGGTGCTAGCCATGTCAGCTAGATCAGGGTGGATGATCTGATGCTGGGGAGGTGGCATCAGATCTGCTACAAGAGGAGCACACACCTCCTCTGCCCTCAACTCTGGTTATAAGTGCTGATGTTAATGGGGTCGATCTGCTACCGCATTGGCTAAGAGACCCGAGGTTGCACTCCATGTGCCATGAGTATACGGGTGATGATGATCCCATAGGGGAGGTTGTCCTTCAAGACCGTGCATGCCTCGTAGCAGATCATCTTGAAGATCACCTACGACAAGTCAATTGGGTCTCCACACACCAACCTGATCAGAAATTGGGCTTGTGGATGACTGAAGGTCGTTATGTGTGCCAAAGGATCTATATTTGCTACAACGATCAGATGCAACATGCGGAAAAAATTGTCGAGTACAATCTGGTGGAATGTTTCTAACATCTCCTGCGCCTCCTGGTCCCTGCCTGTAAGGATGTAAAAATTCTCATCCTGCTGAAGACCCTCCTGCTCAAATCCAGCTTGGCACTTGAGTGCATGTAATAATTGCCTGGAAAAGGAACTGGACCAGTCTGGGACTCCGCCATGCCAACGTCAGCATCTGGTGACGAAGCCAGTGCAGCACTGCCCTCCTCTCCCTATTGCGTAGCTACTGGGTGATGAACCTGCTGACGAGGGATTTGTAGCAACTCAGCGATGACATCCATCGAGATAGTCAACTGCACCCTATTAACCTCGATGACGTGGAAGTCGACGTCATGCAGCAACAAGGACATCACCATGTAAAACTCATAGACCATGCTGGTATACACAGTCCCCCTCAGTGCGCAGATTGGTGTCCAAATCCTGTTCACGAACATCGACTGGAGACTTCTCTGTTGTCAATATAACGAGTTGAACTTGTTAATCAACACTTCTCGCTCTGGTGTAACCGTGCGGGGCCTCTACACGATAATTCTCCCATGAGGCTCATTTCCAACCCTTCTTTATTGTGGTCTGAGGTTGCTAAGCCATTATATATATCTGCATAAATGAGAAAGGGTTAAGTGAAAATAAAAATAAATAAATTAGGGCTCAATTAGTAATGTTCGAACGTACCATAAGCACTAACTTGCAAACGTTGGTCTGTACACGTTTGAATGTAAAGTTGTTACGTTCGAATGTGCTCATTTGTATTCTAACGTTTAAGTATTTACGTTCCAACGTTTAATACTTATGTTGGAACATGATTGTTGGTCTTCCAACGTTCCCAGAAATATGTTTCTACATACAATTTGTACATTGGAACATAACCCTTTGACTACTAACATTGGAAAAAATACATTCGAACGTAACGAATTTACGTTTGAACTTTGCACTTCGTATTCCCCATTTCAAATATTTACGTTCGAATCTTCTAATGGAACGTCATTGGAACATTCGAATGTAAAACACGGAAATGGCTGAGTTGATTCAGCCATTCCCGAAACTCAATTTCATGAAGTGTTAAGACCAAAAGCCACCGTAGAAATAGTGGTGGCTGAAAAATCAACGAGAAGTTTCGGCCACCACTATTTTTTTAAACTTAAAAGACTCAGTTAAATTAAAAAAGAAATACATGAAAACAATGAGTTTAGAGTTCCTACCTTTTGGTGACACTTGTGGTGGCTTTGGAGATGGTTACAGTGGTGAAGTGGTAGAGAGAGCTTGAAAGATCACCAGATGATTTTTCAAGAAATGAGGAGTTTGTCATTAGATTATTATATATATAGACGTAACGTTCGAACGTTCTTTAATAAATGTTTGAATGTTACTTGTAAACCGTTCATACGTTCGAACGTAATGCCAAATGTGCGAATGTAATCTAAATTTAGTTCGAACGTTTAGCTGAGTATTTTGTTGCCTAAATATTTGAATGTTCCTAACGAACGTTCTAATGTTGAGCAAGAAAGTTTGAATGTTAAGATAACAAGTTTGAACGTAGTTTTATATTTTTAAGTTAAACCCTAAATTAAAATATAATATATTATAACACTGTTAAATATATTATATTATATACTATTAAACATCACCAAACTTCTTTTGTGCAAACACTATATAATACTATGGTATTAATTATTATATAATGTATTGTATAGGATCACAATAGTCTATTATCAATAATACTATAACACTTAGTATTGTATAGTGTAACTATAGTAGATTAAATTTTTACTCATTGATGTTTAAAATATGATTAGTTAGTATTATATTATGTTGTTTATATTGTTACAATACTAAGTTACACTAACATGCAACACTATATAATACTTAACACTATAGTATTATATAGTGTTGATTATATAGCTGCTATAGTATACAAAAGATCATTACAATATAATATTATATTACTATCGTTAAATGTAACAATGTGGTTCTGTTTTTTATATTTACTATAATTTTATCACAATTTTTTTAATATATTTTAATTTAATAAATATAGCAGTCTAGGGATTTAATAAAAAATAAATTAAAAAAACATTCGAACATCATATTGTTACGTCTCAACATTCAAAAAAAAGTGTGGGAAATTTCCCGCACTTTTTATACCATTCTAACGTTACTTTATGACATTCAAAAATTTGTGCCTCAATTTAAGAAGGGTAATGCTACATATAGATGTGGAGTTGCAAATGGCGTACAGTCGTTTTAGAAAAAAATTAACTTTTCCCATGTGGGTCCCCTATATATTTATTTTTTTTTCAAAACGACTACATGCCACTTGCAAGTTCACAACTGCATCTATCATTTCTCATTTAATAATTTTGTAGCATTTTAATAAACGTTCGAACATAAATTTGAGACATTCGAATGTCACAAGGGCACTTTCAAATGTGTCGAGATGAATTTAAGTACGTTTGAAAGTTATAACCCTAACGTTCGAACGTTCTTAAAAATTCAAATAGATTCAAATATAGGCACGAGATGAAAACAGTAAAATCATTTCTGCCTCACTACAAGATTTTTCATCTTTTGTCAAAGAGGCCTATTGTAGCTAAAAGTGCGTTTTTCGCACGCATAGATTATTTGCTATGTATTTCTTCCGTGGGAGGTTCGTGGCATAAAACTCGCAGTAAATACTTCCATTTGCCACAACTTTAATTTTTTGTGGATAATAGTAACCTATTACCACGAGAAAATCCATGGTAAAAAACTTCTTTATCTGTGTTAAAAAGTCTTGACAATGCCTCTGATTTTGTGGTCATTGCCCAATCACCATGAGATCTTGTCGTGGGGAATACATCTAGTTTTGTGGTCATTACCCAGTCATCACAAGATCCTGTCATGGAAAATACATAATTCTCACTACAAAGATTGTCGATAAATAATTTTTTTTTACTAGCTTTAGTTCTTGTAATTGAGGCTATTATTCTTTTGCCATGACCGTATTTTATTGGGATTTTTGATTTCTTGCTAACATAGTTGTCCCTAATGAGGTCTATTTTGTTGCAAAATCTAATTGACATTATTTTTCAGTGGTGGCAAAAAAATGTTTGCAACAAAGTTGTAGGAAAATGTTGCTGTGTATAATAAATAGCACATTGTGCACCTACATGTTTTGACACATGAATAATGGCAAAATAGAATAGTATGAATCCTTATTAACAATTTCCTATCAAACATAATAGTATGTTCTTAAACTCATAAGGAAAAAATATCCAACATGGAACTTTTGTTCATTCTACATAGTTTGTTGAAGAACCACCCAATATCTAAGCTACATGCATGAAACTTCTAACTTTTCACCCTTGGATCTTGGGGTTCATCATATGAAACCTGCAAAAACTTTCCATACATGCCATTACTAGAGATATTAAATTCAGTGTAAAATCATTGAAGAGAATTGCATATTCTATCAATTGATAGCTCCATCTACATAGGTTATGAAATGATAATATCTTGATGTCAAGTTACTACCCTCTTATATCTTACCCTTTTTCATTTTAGAGTTACTTTACAGTGATTTCTTTTTTTTTTTATAACCAAATTTAAGTGTTTCCTCATATTTTTTTTTATCTAACCCTTTTTTTTTTATAACCTGTTATGCATTAAGTGTTTCCTTTTCAGAGAAAAAAATAGAACCAGATAATTTTTATTTAATAAATTGAAAGGGACACTATAGTTAGTTGCAGCACTAAAAAGGAACTAACTTTATATTAGAAAAAAAAAAACATACTTTATTGGTGCTAAGAATTAATTCCTGCAAAGCCTTCATTCTTTCTGCAATTCTTTCTCAACATAACTGCATCCAAAAGACAGAATCAAAACGTGGAATGTAATATTGAAGTACTGATGATGGGCAGATTGATAAAATCAACAATATAAATAATGTAAATCTAAATACACTAAAGTGAAATAGGAATAGAGATTAGCATATGTTGATCACTGATACTTCTTAGTAATATTGAAGTACTTCTGAATATGTTTGTGCAGCCAAATCAAAACCCCCAGTCTAAAACTAAGATGAAATCAAATAATTTAAACAAAACTGCCAAGTCATTTATATCCTAACTAGTTACCAAATCAGCTAAATTCATTCTGACCATATCACTATCTAAATGAGGCAGGTGTATGGACTATACCAATGTTATAACAATGTTACACTTCTTAGACAAAAGTCAGAAATCCTAACTTTATATTTCCATAAACCTAAGAATAAAGATTCTATACTTTCTTTTTCAATTATAAAGTTAGATATGTTTTAGTATAACTGTAGATTAATTAAATTACAAGAGCAAGCAATTATTTTTAGCAAATTTTTTTGATAATTAATACTTCTTACCAAAATTACTTTGTTTTAGCATAATTAACACTAAATTTTCTTTTATAATCAACAGGAGCCACTTTGCACACTTCAACCAACTCCAAATAGCTCCAACCAATAAGCAAACAGATGCCAAGGTCCAAAAAAAGCAGGGGGTGGAAGCTAGCTATATAGATAAATTCATAGTTACCACAAAAAGATATAAAATGAGCAAACTCATAGTTACCTCAAACTTGCGCCGCATGCCAACGCAAAATAATGGGCTGTCATTATTAGCTAGACAGTTTGTTCAAAATATACATTACATCTAGTTGCTGATTAAGCAAAACGCAAAAGCAAGGGATACTTGATCACTCTATAAAATAATGTTTGCTCACCTTTTACAGTGCTGTCCTTCAATGCCGAGTATCAAGTGGGAGATTAAAAAATGTTTGCTCACCTTTTAGTAGAGGAATGTGCAGAAAATGAACAACCTTTGAGTGTAGTGAGAAATTTCAGATCTTCTAGGACTCTATCAGAGGTAAAAGAATATAACAAAATGCAAAACAACCGAGTGAGCAGTTCTAAACTTGTACTAACAAATGAACTGCTTTTCACTTACCCCACAGTAGAAGGCGCCTCTCCCCCTCTCCTAATTTTTTTTCCTGCCCAAAGCTCTTCATTTGGACTGATTGGACATGTGTCCTCCATATTCTGCTGCTGCACATATATCAGTGTACCAAAAGATCTTTTTGGGAGGCATGGGCAGGATTGGATAGCTACTAAGCTCATAAATTAATTCTAATACCCAGGTATCTTATATATTTAAATATCCATTCAATATATATATATATATTTATAAGTAAATAACCATTAAATAATTTCAATATACTTTTATATTTAATAGTCAATATATATTTTTAATTATAATCATTACTTATAATTCAACTATTAGGTGTGAATGGTTATATAATAGTTAACTATAAGTGCACTAATATTCTATATATCAATTTATATAATAATGTTCTATGTATCTTCTGTTATATGCTGTATCATATAGGGTTATTTATTTTTTTTATTTTTTTTTATTTCACAAGGTTGTGCATTTATGACTTCAAAATGCACTTTAGTTCATAGGTAAAATTTGAAATACTTGATCACTCTATAAAATATGGTGGATCCTTTAATACGTGAAAAAATGTACAACATAAGGTGTAAGGTCTAGAAGTTTTTATCAACAGTTCTTGTTGTGCTGGATTGGATACTGTGAGAACCAGCATATAGTAAAAGTATTACCAATAAAAATATGGCTACCAATGACCTATGGTTTTACACATTATAAAAAAATATTACCAATAAAAAAAACTCATGGCAGCCACATGAAACATGTATGCTTGAGTTTAATACATAGTAAGACAGCTCAACATTCCGCATGAAGAACATAAATATGAATGTGAGAGAGATAATAAATTATTTGTTTTTACTGTAAGTAAAGAGATCACAAATGTTTTGCATAAAGAAAGGAAAAATAACTAAATAAATGAATGTGAGAAACAAAAAGAAGAAGAATATAAACACATCATCTTGGCAGCAAAACTATATAAGACTTCAAACCTTAACAAACCAAAGGAATATGTTAGAACATAAAACTTCAACAAAATAAGAAAGGTCCCAGAATACAAATTTTACTATTAAGTTATCGTTAAAGGCACATGCTGAAGCTGGAGTTCTGAATCCTCATTTTCAAGCTGAGGCATTAACTTCATAGACCTGTCTTTAAACTTTATCAATCCTAATAACAAAAACAAGCAAACCAAACCAAGAAACACAATTGATTAATGCAAAAAATGAGTAAAATCAGACAAATACAAATCTCGAAACAGCATAAACTTCAAGCCAAACAAAGCAGCTACCCTACAAAAACCAAACCAACAAGTTTAAAAACAAAGAGGACAACAAATTTAAAATAAAAAACAAATTCTATCAATGCAAAAAAAAAAGGAAAGTATGTATAGAAGAAAGAAATAATAAAATTATGCATCAAATTACTCATCTCCGAATTCAACTAAATCTGACTTGTAACAAAATATGGTATGGCTGTGCAGATGAGGGCAAAATGATGGCACTATTTTAAACCCAAGACCGAAACATCAACAGGTGAGGTATGAAAATCAAAACCTAATTAAGAAACCAACCTCAACAGAAGACATAATTCCAACCTACATACACTAAAATATAGAGCTAATATCACCTAGGACTGAACCAAATCTAATAACAACATGTAATTTTCGAAATAGAAAAAAACACATAGCAAAACAACTAATAACATTCGGTTTGGGCAAAAAACAGGGCATTCCTATTTGTTTGTAAAATAGGAAATTAACTACACCAAAATATAAGTTAGAATAACTTACTTGGCTTCCAAAATGAAACCAAAATCAAATGGGTCAATTTAGGGTTTTTACCTTAAGCTTTGATTTTTGCTCCCCTACCTTCTTCTAGGGTTTCCTGGCATGGAGAGACAGTGGGGAGGAGGGAGATGTCGCCGGTGAGAAGGAGTGCTACTGATGGTAGCTGGAGGCGTGGGAGGAGCGTGTGGTAGGGAAGCCGTGTATAAACGGATGGGTTTCGTGCATGGGTCTACGGAGGAGCTGTGGGCTCGCGTCAAGTGGAGGATGAAAGGGGTGGTCGTGGGGTGGTCTTGGTGCTCGACAGTGGCTGAATAAGGCAGCGTATGGCTGCGCGAGGGGGAGAAACGAACATGAAACCCATTTGGGACTGTGCTCACGTGCGATTGAGAGAGCATCTGATAGGGGACTTCGACGGTGGGGTGCTACTGCCAGAGGGGGTGGGAACTGCCGAAGGTGGCGGTGAGGCTGGGTTTGCCGACGGTAAAGCCTAGCCATGGGTTCGTTGGAGGAATGGCCGGGAGAAATCTCGTTCGACGGTGTCGCGAAGAGTGAGGGGGAAATGAAACGAGGAGAAAGAACGGATAAATTCGAAGGGTTGATCTAGGCTGTAGAAAAAGAAAGTTAAATTACCGTGGCGTTAAAATCAAAACGTCGGGTAAAATTACGTTTTGTGGAAAATCTTTTTGCTGCGGTATAAACTCGCCGCGAATAATTGCTAACCTGAAACTACCGTCAACGCATGATATTTCGTGGGCAATTAAATTTTTAATGGCCACGAAGACAGTTTGTGTCAACAGCCACTATTAACCACGACAGTTAGTGGTGGGATAATTTTTTGATCCCAAAAACTCTCAAATCTTGTAGTGCCTTCATCCTTTGCATGAGAGAGAGAGAGAGAGAGAGAGAAAATTTCTTCTCAAAGGTAAAGGAAATTTGTCATTTTTGTATAGATTTTTTAATTATGCTATTGATTTTATGTGAATTTAATGGAGCATTGTGTATTTTTGTAGAGCTTGGTGGTGTGAAGTTGAAATTCAAAGGGGGTATTTGAGTATTTGTGAAGAAACTTTATTGATTTTACTAGGTATATATTCTATTTACTCAATGTATATTTTAAAATTTGTTTATGGTTGTGTGTGTTATATTTGTGCGATTTTTTAGTTTGTTTAGTTTTTGAAGAATGAAGTATTGGATTTATTTATTTTTTGTGTTTATTTTATGTTGGGATTTGAGCAAATTGTATTTTTTGTATTATTTTAGTAGTAGGAGTTTGCAAACATATTGTGTGATTCTTTGAATGTGTTTTATGATTTTTTTAAGGTAAATATATTTTTTGGGTTAATTTTTCTAAGCATATATATTAATGAAAATATTGGGTATTTATTTATTGTTTATTTTAGAAATAACATTATTGTTGGTTGTATTTTTTTTTTTTTTTTTTGCAATTTGTTAGTTTGTTTAGGGTTTTGAAGGATGAAGTCTTGAATTTGTTTTTGTTTTTTTGACATTTTTCTATGTTGGGATTTGAGCATATTGTATTTTTTGTGTTATTGGGTATGTTACATTTGAGCATATTGGGTATGCTATATTTGAGCATATTAGTTGCATGAAAATATTGGTTCATATTAGTAGCCTCATGATTATTTGGATATATTTTATGATTTTTGAATGTGAATATATTAGTTTGTGTCAATTCTTTTCTATGTTGGCTGTGACAATTGTGTTTCTTTTCCAAGAATGTGGGTTGTAAAATTGTCCAAGAATATGACAATTTTTTTCTAAACCTTAAAGCCTAAAGTCTAGACCCTAAACCACCCAAGACCCAAAACCCTAGATCTTTAACGTGACATTGAATTTGTAAAGTAAAGCAATAAAAAAAAACTAAATCAAGCAATAACGTGGCATTGAATTTGTAAGGTAAAGCAATAAAAAAGGGGCCAAACTAAAGCAATTAATCAAAATACTAGGCCCACTTTGGATTTAAAGTTGAGATAAGTTCATCTCAACTCATTTCAATCTCATCATTATGATTTTTTAAAACTTCTACAAAAAATATAATAAACAATTTAGTTTTTTCAAATCTCAATTTAATTTTTTTAATTTTTAAAATAAAAATAATATTCAAATAATATTTTATTCAACTTTCAGAACTCACCTCAACTCATCTCATCTCTCAATCCAAAAAGGACATAAATGAGAAAAAAAACAATTTTCCCACAAGATGAGAACACAAAACATCTTCCTCAAATTATCCAAAAATCCAATATCTATGTATGCTCTTTGCTTTATCGAAAACCAAACAACAGCTTAAGATTACCGTTAATGAGAAAAGCTCAAATTATAAACTCAACTAATATATACAATAATGCTTACCGAATCAGAGCCAATGCGAAACCCTAAGTTTGAGCATTTGTTCAAGAAGACAAATACCAATCAAAAAGTAGGGATTTTTTTTACTTTTCTAGTACTCGAAAGTAGTTTTTGAATTTTTGAAATAGGAAGTAGGGCTTTATATTGCAGCAAATTCCAATCTTTTTTTGTATATGCGAAAACGCTAGAGTGTCACGTAGGTGATTATACTTTCTTTGGAAGCGGGAAAGCTTAGATAGTTAGACTTTATTCTTGATCAAGACCGTCCATTAGGGTGGCTATTTTCAATCAATAAATTGAATTAGGTTTGGACAAGCTTCGTTTATATGCCGATTAGTAGTGTCACAATGTGGAACTTTTTTTTTTATAAGTATTAATTTTTATTGATCGAATGCTACTAGACGAAGTCCATATACACATGAAATATACAAAAGAGACACTTAATACACTCTAGGAAGCTGAAATGCAAGCAAAAAGTCATGAACATTCCCACCTTTTAGTATAATAGCAGAAAACCATTAGACTAAAGAATATACAAAATCATATAAGTTAAATTGTCAATATATATTATTAAATTTTTTTTATTCTAATTACTTCTTTTTTAAACATTTGTTTTCAAGGATGCTGCCAAAAAGAGCATGAAGAAATGTGCCATGTGTTCCAAATCCCAAACCCGTTTCAGACTCTCCCGTTGAGGAATATGTCACGTGTTGTTCGTATTTCAATTAATTTTGTTGTTTAATGTGTATTTTCTTTATAATTGTAGGACAGAATGTTAGATATCCATTCAGTTTCTTGGAAATCCTTGCCTAGTTATATAAACATTTTCAAAGAAGTGTCCGAAACCAAGTCTGGCATGATCAAATGATTAGAATTTTCACTCAAGCATTCAACTGGTTCATCATCCTTCATGAGCTCCTCAACTTCAAGGATTAATAATTTCACCAAAGATTTAGAAGCAACACGACAAGAGAACGAGATTATGAGATCGAGACAGCAGCAGTTGGAGTCAATCTTGGAGTGACATATTAATCTAGAGACGCGCATGCAAGAGCAACATAAAGTGCAAAAGGAAAAAATGTGCACTGCAGTTTAAGAACAAGTGCAAAGCAAGATAGAGGCCAAGATGGGGGTGTGTTATATCACTACAGCAAGATCGCAGTAGACGAGAAAAAAAAAATAGATAAACTTTGTCTTTTTTTTTATTAGTTGTAATTTTTAGTATCCAACTTTAATATGCTATAAGATATAGTATGCTTTTAAAAATGTAACATTGTATAATTTTGTATGCTTTTAATTTCTATATAATTTGTAATATGATACAATTTGTATGATAGTTAATTTTATCAAAATTTACCAATTATGACTAGTATATTCGAATATACACAGTAAACATTCGAACTTTTATTCTAAGTAAGTTCGAATGTACACAAAATGTTCGAATGAACTAACCAAAACGTTCGAATATTTATTAAATTAACATTCCAACTTTGTTATATGTAACATTCGAACGTTGTATAAGAAACGTTCGAACGACAACACTAACATTCGAACGTCTGAGAAACAAACGAACTAGTGTGTCGTTCGAATGTTAGCCAGATGGGTTTACGTTTGAATATAACTTTTGGTGACACATTTGAACCATCACTAAAGGTTCTAACATTCGAATGTTACATCGAATGAAAAGACATCAACCGTCATAAAAAAATATTTTTTGTAACAGTTGAACAATAAAATGTCACAAATACTTATCTGTGACGCACTTATTGTAACGGTTGTCGTGATGGTTTCAAACTGTCCCCAAAAGTCTTTCGTGACATTTTGACCATTTTTTGTGACATTTTTATTTGTCACAAAAACCTAAATGTGTTGTAGTGAGTACAAAAAAATAAAAACAAAATACATAAGGTGTCAAAAAGAGATGTTCAATGGAGCGGACATAGTAGTATTACCCGCAAATTTTCAACACATTATATAGTTTACCAATATTGGAGTACTACTAATCATAAAACCAAAATACGCTTAATTAATTCATGATCTTACATACAAATCAAATACCAAAAATAAACAAGCATAAATTCAATAAATTAAAACAGAAAAACAATACAAATGAAACATAATCATGAATGCTCACACTAATGCATGAGAATATGATGCATCAGGGATCGATATTGCGCACAGAGCTATTGGGTACGTGCGGGCCAGCGACTTGGGCTAGCTGCAAGGAAGTCATATGCTGCAACTTTTGCTTATAAAGGTCTCGTGTTCGAGCATAGAGACTACATGCTAGGAATGTCCCAACAGCACATAGAGAAGCCCAGATAACAAACGTCGTTCTGTAGCATTTCATTCCCATGCATATATCATCTCCGTTTCCTTCCCTGCGGTAAAGAAAAGCTGCCATGCAACCAAATGTTAAGGATCCCACTGGAATATTGGCAATCACCACATTATGATTCCGAGAAAATTTCTCTCTCCCAAACAAGTCTGCGGTGATGCATACACCGACAGATGAAATTGTTCCGGCACATGCTCCTATAATGGCAGTGCTGATGTATAAGAGGATGGTGGTACCTGAGGCCGGAACAATTAGTAAGAAGAAAGCTAATGTCATCAGAGCCATTGATGCTGCTGCTAAAGATGTTGGTCTTGAAATCACCTCATACCGAGTCCTGAAAGAAAAAATTTCATAGAATTTAGAATAAAATGCATGGGATTTTTCATCAAGTTCTAAACTATTATGTTACTAATGGTCAAGTACAGCCACCACAAGAAAAAATTTGCTATGAAAACCATATATATATGCGAAGTTTTAACTGATCATAAACAATTTTAATCTGATCCGCATATTATAACGGGTAGGCCACTTACCTATTCTAAAGGAAATGATAATGGAGACCGAAAGTAGAGAGTTGAAGAGAGTCACCGTGAGAAGCAGTAGTCCATAGAGGATGGGATGAGACGGCCGAAGAACCCGAACGAAGAAGACAAAGAGACTAAAGAACTTGCAGAGTCGCCACGGGATTCTGCTATTTGAGCCAAGTTGTTAAAAAACACTAGTCCCAGAGTTGGCCCACAAAGGTACATGAAGAAATACAAATAGAAATCGCATCTTTGTACCATCTTCTTCACACCCATCTCCTCAGACTTTGAAGTTGTTTGCAGTAGTACTCCCTCTTTCACGACCTGATCCTCAAATATTCTATTAACACCACCAATCTCTTCTGAAGCAAAACAATGGAGTCTATTGTCTGTATCATTACGATACAAATGATTTCCCGACAATTCTAAAATTGGAACCACTAAAGGGAGCAACAGGAAAATTCCCATGCCAACAATTTTACCCAGAGGTGATATTCGAACTAAACTGCTGATCAAAGAATAGATTCCAGTCCCTATTGCAATGAAAAATAGAATAGTCAACCCAACTCTCATGATTAATGATGTTGGTCGTCCAAATTCATGAATTTTTGGAATCAGAATTGGTGCAACTATGACACCAAAGATTATAGCTGAGATAGAGTTAAGAAGAAGAAAAGCTTCAGCTACTTTGTCGGGCGTAGGGGAAAAAATAGCATAAACAAAGTCTGTGTAGATCTTTGCGCTTAATCCTTGGTAGCTAATCGCTATTCCCGCCACAACTTGTTGATGATGAGAAGGAAAGTTCCTTATGATAACCACGTTGCAGACTGTGTTAATCCAAGAGATACCGAGGCTTGCAAATAAAATTAATAGAAAGAAAACCCAATACACATAAATATGGAGTTTTAGGAGGAGGAACAATAATCCATAGCCAACAAACCCGAGAATGGAACCAACCAGGAGCATCAACCAGAGGGGTAGACGATCAGCCAATAACCCGGGTAAGAAACCGAAGATCTTTCCAGCATCAAAGGCGAAGGCGAGCAGGATGAGTTGCATCTGGGATATAGAGAGTTGCTTCTTGAGTTGGATAGAATAAGCAGGGAAATTGAAATTTGTTCCATTTACAACCTGAAGCCACACAATCGCCACAAGGCTTAGCCATTGAAGAACTGATGTGGAAGACATATAATATAGTGAGGCAGGAAGGATTAAGGAAGCAGCGTAATACTTTCTTCTAATTAAGAGCTCAAAAGAACTAAATGCCGACTGCAATACTAGCTAGGGTTTCGTGATTATTAAGCTAGTTGCTTTTCCGTATATATATAGAGAGAGAGAGAGAGAGGAAGTCAGGAGAGAAGTGTTTTTATGACGTAACTTTCATGAACTAGGTTTAGGGGCATTCTTGCTTGCTACGGTTCCTGGACTCGCTAGAAAAAAGCGTCCACAAATTAATTAAAGAAATACAATATGGAAGAAAAGATTGGGATGCCTCTGGGTTTTGGTCGAAACGTGTTGCATCAGTTGCATGCATGCGGTGCTTCAGCCAAAACGTTGCGAACACAATTCTTGACACACGGTTGGAACACGGTTCAAATTTTAAAATGCCAAGTAAGCTAGTTTGAACTTAGCTTTTATATAATTGAATAAATATATTGATTATGAAAGAGTTTATTTATCATTTTTACATTAACACACATTAATATAAAATGATTTGTCTTCTTTACTATTTTATTAATTAAACTTTGTTTAGATTAAGAGATTCTCTTAATTTATTTCATTTTATCTTATTTAATTATCATTAATTTATTTTTCAAATTTCTATAAATATAATAAGCAATTTAATTTTTTTCAAAATTTTTTAAAACTAATCATATTTAATAATATTTAATTCAACTTTTAATTTTCATCCCGTCTAATCTTATATCAATTTACTATTTAAACCTAACCTTAAATACACACAAATTGATATATAAATTTAAATAAAAAGATAAAAGTAATTATAAACCATATATTAACGTGTACTGATATATTAACTGGAAATAAGTTGACATGACGCTGGTACCGGATCAGGCAAACATTTCTAGATAAGATTGGCTCAAGATGGTGATGCTGCGTACGTGTCCTTGGTTTACATTCAAAGATTCGACGAAAGAGAGCTAGCTGCTTAAAGAAGCTAATTAGTACACTAGCTAGAAGTAGAGGCCAGAAAAAGAAAGACATTAATTTCTTCATGCCTGTGTACGTTGACCAGAATGGTAGATCTACGTCGGGAACGTACGTACGTACGTACCTGTCGGGAAATGAAGACACATTCGGTCTCTTAAAGCTTGGCGAAAGGATTATATATATATATATTCTAGAAGAGAAAGATGGCATCCGTCGATCGCCTCCCAAAGTTCATCATCATTAATCTCTTTCAATTTAAATTGTGTATTTTCTTTAGCATATTTTGAACAGTACAGCACCTAAAAAATTACCTGCTAGTCTCTGCAACTGATCTCAGAACCTATCAATCCAACCAGATGCCGAGGTAGATTCCTTTTGGGTTTATGCCTCGAGGTTGATCCATTTTCCGGCTGAATTTCCAGGAAATTCAACCTGCAACTTGTTTCCTGTTTGGATTGATCCATTGTATCACTCCGGCTCGGCCACAGTTTCGAGGTCTTCCGCATCGGTTCGGGTGCAAGTCAACTCCGAGTTACTAGAAATTTTGTTCATAATCTTCTCCCGCCGGCAATTTCATCGCATATAGTGGTCACGACTTCGATGGAAACTCCCGTCTGGTGATAATCAGAATGTACATTCTGATCCGGCTAACGCAACAGAAAGACATCAACGACACGGGAAACTGAAATAACGCCTCCGCGTCGTTCATGCTTGCCAGACGTCAAGCACGTAAGCAGTAATTTGGTGATGATCTGGGCACTAGAGTTTGATTATATATATATCGAATCCATTAACGCCGACTTGGACTGCGAGGTTTATGTGCTCGATTGCCGGAGGGACCATGGATCTGCATCGTGCCCACTGCCCAGCTTCTCACCTAACGGAGACCTCATTGCCTTGATCTCATCCAACGGACAGAACAAGGTTGAAGAGTTGATCTTTTACGTAGTCCAACATGATGGATAGTTTAGAGGCTTCACGTGGCAGAATCTGACTGGTCATCTGGCTTGAATATGCTACGAGTCAACCAATTCTACTTGGTTTTTACATTGTTATTGATTTCAATATTGTACCAACTTACTAACCCTCCCAAAAAAACTTTATTAATATCTCTAATAATTAGCTTACCAAACATAATGAATATTATTACATATCCTCGTGAAATGAATAACTCGTAATCCAGTGAAAAATGCTGACGAAGACTACAACATGCATTTAGGTAAAGAAACTGTACTAATAATACAAATTCAAGACTTCTTAATTTCTTAGAAGAATAAATTATTAGGACTTATAATACTCTAAAATAACTCTAACTTTAATTTTGATTAGAGTATTTGAAGTATAGGTTCAAATATGTGTGTTAATACCTAAAAATAGCACAAGAAGTAATGAGTAGCTGGGGGTATAATTGGTTCTATTTCGAACATGTTTTAAAATCAAACTGCTATATAACCATTTTGAGATTTGAAAATTTAAGATGCCCTACAAGATACTGCATCAATTACATTCCTAAATTAGTATTTTTGATTTTTATAGTTTCGATCTAGCTCAATCCGATTTTTTTGATACAATATATATAATATACTCTATGTATATATATATTATAGTATAAAATATAATATAGTGATAACATATTACAATATCTTATAATATATTATAATTGTATTATAAACTATAGTGATATATTATTATATATAATATGGTGATTATATTATGATATATAGTGATACTCTATTAGAATAACTATTAGTACTATAAACTATTGTGATAAAATAAGTTTTCCTTTTTTTTTTTAAAAAGGATAGTGATCATGTATAGCCCTTTATATAGGATTTTAAAACTTAATGTTATTTTAATTAGCAATTTAGAATATAATACAAGATTAATTTATATATGATTATATATATATATTAGATAGCAAAGTTTATATCATATAAAAATCATATAAAAAAATTTTATATAATAGAAAAAATTAAAAATATATATAAACCGGTCCGGTCTAGTGATAGAGTAATGAAAATTTGAACTGGCCGACCATTTCAGCCTTTTGAAAAAGTGCAGCTAGTTGACCGAACTGGTTTAGAATCAAACAAAACTCATTGGTCCAATTTGATTTATCGGTTCAATGACTTAAGGGGAGAGAATCATTCCCAACATCATATATATATATATATATATATATGACGATTCAGGCCTCGGTTGATGTGGTTCGAAGCTCTCGATGGTGTGATTGTACGATATTTGTGTGTGTATTCATAATAGTAAATAAGAAATAAATAGAGGCACGCTATAAAAAATTAATTATTTATTATTATTTATAAATTAAAAATAGTTTATTTTAATCGTTAATAATTATTTTTAATAAAAATATTTGGTTATTATTATTTTTTATTATTTTTGTAATGGCAGCAGTGTAAAATTTCATGGCTTTGCTTAGGTTAGGGCTAGGCGCCATGCTTGGTTGAATGATATGGTACTTAATGTGGCTTGCTAAAAGATAAGTGTCCATATATTAGTTGGCATGAATTGCATAGTTGGCATGGCACTGATTATAAGGGAAGTCAAACATTTCTAGATAACATTGGCACAGAGGTAAGCGCTTCTAGAAGCAGACAAAAGAGATGGGAGAGTCGGAGTGAGAACCTACGCTGGATCCCCTTTGATTTGCGTTCAAAGATTCAGAGCTGCTAAAGTAGTAGAGGCCGGAGAAAGAAAAAGACATTAATTTCTTCATCACCATGTTGACAGAATGGTAGGCTTTCCAGCTCGTACGTGTCGGGAAATGAAGACACATTCTGTTATAATTTGCCTTTTTCTTCTTTTTAAACATGGCCATGAAGAAATTAATGTCTTTTAGAAGGCAAATTATAACATAATATGTCTTCATTTTCCGACACGTGTAAGTACGTACGTGTCGAGAAATGAAGACATATTTGAGAAGAAATTTAAAAAAATGGCATATAATAACAGTACTCGCGTCGCCTCCAAAAAGTTCCGTCACAATCTCTTGTGTATTAGTTTCTTCAATTATCATATTTTGAACAGCATAGCACTTGCAGTATATTGATCAAATAAATTAAATTAAAAATAAATATTACCTGCAAGCCTCTGCAACTGATCTCAAACCGATCCACCCAGAGCCGCGAGGCAGATTATTTCCTTGAGGCAGGGGCAGAACTGAGTTGGTTGTAAATGGATTAATTTTTTAAAAAACCCAATATATTATGTATTTCTTTTTCTACCTATAAAATTATTATTAAACTTAGGCCTCCCACAAATATGAAAAGCTGAAATTAGTTTCTAAAATGTCGCATTAAAGCCGACTCTCCATATTTATTTGAGTTATAGATTATAGACTTATAGTCCCTTCTATTGTCTATGATATATGCCCTTGCTCTAAGACTATAGTAAGCATCACAGCCTGCCTCAGTTTAATTTTTCTGAGTTCAATTCTGTTAAAAGGTGACTTGAATAACACCTTTATATTCTCACTCGACTCTCGCTTGAGTTGTACGCCTCTCCTGTATTCTCGCTCGACTCTCGCTAGATTCTCGCTCGACGTACAACTCGAGCGAGAGTCATCCAATAAGTTTGCTCAACTTTCGCTCGACTTCCAGCTCGAGCGAGATTTCAACCCGAGAGTTCGCTTGACTCTCGTTTGACTCTCGCTCGAGCGAGATCCAGGCAGAGATTTCGCGATACCCTAACTCGACATCCAGCTTGAGCGAGGTGCAGGCAGTGGCTTCGCTCGACCGAGACCGCTTGACCCTCGCTCGAGGTCTCGGTCGAGCGAAATGCAACCTAGTCATTTGCTCGATAGTTCGTTTCAAGTTAATGTTCTACGGACTTAGGATGAGCCATTTAGAATAGTATATCGCTCGAGCGAAAGCATTCTCGCTCGAACGAGTGTCACTTATAAAAGAAAATCATGTTCATTTGAACAAATGATGCCAGACTGCTCTGTTTTCATTTCCTCTGTATTTTTTGTAAACCTTGAGTATTCTTGAAAGTAAACACTTGTGAGGTTGAGAGTATACACGTGAAACTGAAATATTATAAAAAAACAAATTATACACTTGTGAGTAAACACTTGTAAATATTAGAAAACACTTGTGAGTAAACACTTGTAAATATTAGTGTTCTTCCTCTGTGTAGCATAGTTGTGGGAAAATTTGTATTCTGGCCCCCGATTTTAAGATGTGTTATTTTCTCTCTATTCCCATTTCCCATGTTTCTCATCCATGAGTGCATTTATTTCCTGCTGTAGCTTGTATAATTCACTATGTAGGTCCCCATTGTTGGCCACTTTTACCTCATTAAGCTTGTTGGTTTTCTGTTTTAGTGAGAACTTTTGCTATCTGTGATGCGCCTTGCTCCATTGTGAGAGTCTCTCCTAACATGATTGTAGTCCAAGCAAGGCACTTTGCAATGCCCCAAACTGACTTGTTGAGAGGACCCAAGCCGATAAAAATGATCTTGGCACAATCTTCATGTCTATTCCAGGTTGATTCATACCTGAATATCTGATGTGATCAAGGCAAAACCATGGCTGCTTGTGTCTAGACCATGATGTGCACATGGTCAAATTGGGTGCACTTGAGATGGTGCATTGAGTGGCTGCCAAAGTTGTCAATCCAGAGAGTTGCCACAGGTCCTATCTAGCCTCTCTTTAGTGAAATGGGATCCCTCTATTATTTTCCCAAGTGAAACAATCACCTTGAAAACCCAAGTCAAATAGCCCACAACTGGACAGGGCTTCTTTAAAGTTGAAATTTTTTTTATGTGGTTGAGATAGGCACCTACCTTTTCATTTTGGTGAGTAATTTCATTGAAATCACCTAGGTAAAACCAATGTGTACTATCATCAGGTTTGAAAGCTCTTAGTAGGGACCAGCTAGCTTGTCTGTGAGCTGTGATTGGGTTTCCATAGAAATCGATGAGCTGCCATTTGAAATTCAATGAACTTTGTTTAATCATTAATGAGATGTGTCATTGATTGTAAGTGATGAGGTCCACAACTAGAGAGGAGTCCCATAGGAGAGCCAGGCCCCCTCATTTACCCCTACTATCCACACAGAAATAGTGGCTAAAACCGAATTTGATTTTTATTTTTTCCATTTTTGAAATTTGGCACTTGGTTTCTATTTAAAAAAACCATGTTTGGGGACTTTGTTTTCACCAATTGGTGTAACTCATGAACTGAGCGGGGGTTCTCAAGCCCCAAATAGTTCCAACTCAGACAACTCATGGGATTTGGTAGGGCTGTCTAGTAGCTTCTGCCAATCTATTTTGAGTTAAACTCCTTTCAGACTTGAGTCTTGGTTTTTGTTTTTTTATTAGCGGTGAAGGTCATGATTGTTGCCCAGATGACTAACACAAGAGGGGGGGTGAATTGGGTTATATTAAAAAATTAATACTTATAAACTAAATATACAATATAAAATATAACCAAAATATAAAGCAGTAGGAAATATAAAGAGTAGGGTAAGAGAAAGCAAACTCAGTATTTTTACGAGGTTCAGCCCCACTGCCTACGTCCTCGCCTCAAGCTACCCCTTGAGGATTCCCAAATCCACTATTCAATCTCCTTTAGGTGGAGATAGAAACCTATTACACCTTTGAGCAGCACCGCTCCAAAGAATCCGTGTAGAACACCCTCTACACTTCCAATCACCTCACACTTGGTGATTCAACTATTCCCTGTGTAGAACACCTTCTACACACACAAGGGTTATACACACCCTCTTACTTTCAATCACCTCACACTTGGTGATTTAACTATTCCCCGTGTAGAATACCTTCTACACACACAAGGGTTATACACACCCTCTTACTGATACAAGAATTGATAGTGGGTAGGCTATCAGAAAACACTCCTCAATGAGTGAAATAAGAACAATACAGCACAAACTATATCTCTCTCAACAAGAACAAGAATTAAGGCTCAAAACTTTAGAAAAGAGAGAATGAGAGCTTTGAAAGAATGATGCAAAATTTAGCAATAGATGTGTAAGCTCTTGTTGTGATTTTTGCAAAACTCAAGTGAGCTATTTATAGGTAAATGAGTCTTCAATTTCAAATTTGAAAAGATTCCCATGTCAAATAAGAGCACTATTCACTTTTCAAAAAATTCAAATAAAAACATTTCCTTTTTGCATTTGTCAAAGACAACTCCATTCATTTTTCAAAGAAATCAAACCTAATCTTTTACTTTTCATACAAGACAAAATGAGCATGATTTATTTTTCAAACCAAATCATCTTCTTTTTGCATATGTCAAAAAAAAACACACAACCACCCTTTAAGATTTTCAAACAAATCATCTATCTTTTATATTTGTCAAAAAAACACACAACCACCCTTTAAGATTCTCAAACAAAATCATCTACCTTTTGCATTAGTCAAAAAAACACACCACCTCCTTTCAAGACTTTCAAACAAAATATGCACATGTCAAATATGATAATCAATCATCTTATAAAATCAAGTTTTTATAAAAAAAAAATATAATTTTCGAAATTATTTTGTTTGATGGTGTTATGCACATGTGAAAAACATAATTTTCAAAATTAAGACATTTAAAAATGTCTTGCATATGTGGAAAAAATAATTTGATGTTTTATGAGAAAAAAGAGTAATTTGGAGCCTTAATCCAATTTCTAATTTTATCAAGAGATGTACAAAAATAATCTATGAGCTTCATTTGTAGACTTGATATCTTTCTTGCTCATGCTTGATTTCTTGATGTGTTTAGCTCCCTTCATGCATAGACAACTTGAGCTTGAGTTTTCAATATTATTTGTTATCATCAAAATTTATACGTAAATACGAGACTTGAAACCTTGGGTTCAACAATCTCCCCCTTTTTGATGATGACAAATACTTAGTAGAAATCTGCGACCTGCAGTAATACTTAAGCTCCCCCTGAAAATATGCGTTAGTATTTCAAGAAAAATATAAACATGATTCTAGCATATATAACAGGGTAGTATAATACTAGTATAAGACTTCTCCCCCTTTTGGCATCATTAAAAAGGAATCATAATTAGATCAATAAGATATATTCCTGCAATAACCAATAGACAAATAAAACGCTGCGTTAGTAGAGACTGTAGAAATTAGAACCACCCGTGTCCGACAAAAGTTGCAAACGTTGAAGCCGAATTTTATCATCTCGGTGCGGAAGAAGATTTAAATCTACTTGATGTTATTGACGAATTAGATGTTTCGGAGATTTGAAGATGAATAATTAAAATTATTCGTGTCCGACAAAGACAGCAAAAGCTGCAGGCCTAGCTTTGGCAATGCGGTGCGGAGCCATGCATGTCCGACAAAACCTACAAATGTTGGAAGTCTAACTCTGGCAATTCGGTGCGGAGCCACGCGTATCTGACAAAACCTGTAAAGGTTGGAGGCTTAGCTCTAGCAGTCGGTGCGAAAGCAGATCAATCGCCTGATGTTGTTGACAAACGGATTTGAAGGCTTTGAGTTTCTATAAAAAAAATCATTTTCACCTATCGGATACCAAAAAAAATTGCTTCTTGACCTAAATTCTGTTTCTCCATAACGATAGAATGGCCGAACAATTCTCTTCCACTAATGTTCCAGACTTGAATCAGGAACCCTTGACGCATCAACCATCAATCTTCTCTCCTAAGGCCGTCAATGCCATGATAGGAGCAGAGAACCGTTTTTCTAGTAAGAAAACTTTTGACAATGTGTGTCCAGCATATCTTATATTTCTTTTGACTAATAAGATTTGAAGAGACAATAGTTTGTCTTGTTCTTTATGCTATCTCTATAAAATCAGTTTTAAAGTTCATCCGATTTGCATCAAATCTTATTCTCGTCTCTATAACTCATCTACATTCCTTCAATATTCTCGCTTTAAGTTTTCAATTTTTTTCTCAATGGCTCATTCTTCTAACATTCCTCTAGATGCATCCATGAGGTATTCTACATCTCAATCTCATGTCCTTTCTGCAGCTACCATTGGCGCTATGTTGCAGCAAGAGAACAACAGTTTGGCTAATAAGCCAGACTCCGATGCTATCTACGACTTGGTGAGTCTCGAGACTCGCTACTCATCCTCTATTGTCGCTTTTTCCCAGCGGCTACAAGTCAAAAATCATGAGGTTGAAAAGCTTAAAGAACAAATTGTTGTACTTCAACGAATTGTTCAAGAGTCTCACACAAGGGAAGGAATCCTTCGGCAGAAGAATAAAAAGTTGAAATCTCTATTGGATTCTTCATTCCGCTTGCCAGTTCCCATGGATAGGGATGACATGATATTATATGAAGAGAATGAGCGTCTCAAACATGAGGCTAAGAACCTCAAGTTTCTGTAGGTCATTTAAGATAATGAAATAAAAGTATCTAGCAGATATCCATAGCATGCATCATTCCTATTTCTCTTCTAATCATGCATAGTCTATCTTCTGGTAGGGGTTTTGTAAAAATGTCTGCCAAATGATCATGTGTACTAGTGAATTCTAATGCAATATCGCCCTTCTGCACTTTGGTCCGAGATTGTTGTATTGGATTTTTTGAAAGATTTATAGCACTTGTATTATCACATTTGATTGGAATGTGATTGTACATACGTTTAAAATCCTCAAGTTGTTGCTTCATGTAAAGAACTTGAGCACAACAACTACCCGCAGCAACATATTCTGCTTCAGCAGTAGATAGTGCAACAGAATTTTGTTTTTTACTAAACCAGGAAACTAGTGCATGACCTAAGAAATGACATGTTCTACTAAAACTTTTTCGATCATCTTTGCAACTAGTATAATCGGTACCTGAATAACTAATAAGATCGAAAGAAGTGTGTTTAGGATACCATAACTCTAAGTCAATGGTACTGGCAAAATATCTAAAAATCTGCTTGACTGGAATCAAATGAGATTGTTTCGGAAATGATTGAAAACGTGCACATAAACATACATTGAACATAATATTAAGTCTACTAGTTATCAAATATAATAAACTACCAATCATACCTCAATATACCTTTGAGTCAACTGGCTTACCGCTTTCATCTTTATCAAGTTTAGTGGTTGGACTCATTGATGTTCCAATTACTTGATTTGCAATCCGAGAAAGAAATTAAGTTCTCCCATTATGCTCATTTCAAATTCTTTCTGCATATTCTTAGCAAAATCTTGACACATATATTCATTAGTAGCACCAAATATTATATCATCTACATAAATTTGAACTAGAAGAATATCATTCTATTCATATTTGATTAAAAGAGTTATATCGATCTTTCCTCTTGAAAAACCTTTTAAAAAAAACTATTTAAGAAAACACTTTTAACAACCATTTGAAAAAATTTGAAATCTTTATAACAAGCATATGCAAGTAGCATTCGAATAGCTTCTAATCTTGCGACTGGTGCATATGTCTCATCATAATTGATTCATTCTTCTTGATTGAAACCTTGGACCACTAGTCGAGCCTCATTTCTAGTAATGACTCCGGACTCATGTTTCTTGTTTCTAAAAACCCATTTTGTTCCAATAATAGTATGATTTTTGGGTTTAGGAACAAGTGTTCAAACATCATTTCTTTCAAATTGATTAAGCTCTTCTTACATAGTTAGAATCTAAGATTCATCAAGAAGTGTTTTATCAATATTTTTAGGTTCAATCTAAGATAGAAAAGCAGTATGATTGCAAATATTTCTAAAAGATGATCGAGTACTTACATCTCGTGAAGGTTCTCCTAGAATTGATTCCGCTGGATGATCTTTCACATGTTTCCACTATTTGGTTGCATCTTGTACTAAGTCTTGATGATCTTTCCTTCTATTTCCATGATCTTCCCTTTTGAATTGTCTCCAAATATCACACATTCTTTTTCTTTAGAAGTGAAGTCAATGAATTTAGTTTTGTCTTCTGTCACGTATCTTGAGCATCCGTTATCTAAAAATCATTTATTTTTACCTGTAGAATACTTCATGCATACCTACAAAAGCAATTAAAAACAATTCCTGGTACCCAAGTTCTTTGGGTCCTTTATTTATTAGTATTAGAAGAAATAAGATTTTTAGGTACCCATATGGCCCTAATAGTCATTGTATGTTTTCTTCTAATAGGACAAGCAAAATAATTATGACCATTTCTATTACAAAAATTGCAAATAGCATGTGACATATATGAAGAACTTGAGTGATTATAATAGTATCTTTTTTTAACAAAATTATTTTTATGAAAAGAATTTTGAATATTGGACTTTGATGTAGAAGAATTATCAAAGAAGTTTTTATAAGGTTTGTATTTTTGTTTTGGCATATATCCCAAGCCTGCCTTATCAAAAACACATCTTTGACTACCAAGAAGTTTTTCAAAATTTCTTTTTCCATTCGTAAAGTTTTCAATAATATTTTCTAAATCAGTTTTCTTTTTCTTCAACTCAAAATTTTCATCTTTCAAAACAATATTTTCTTTTCTTAAAATATCAATTTCGTTTGTTAAAGAAGAATTTTTCTTTTTCAAAACAGTATACTTGATACCCAATTTTTCAAATTCCTCATATACCTCTTCTAAAACATTTTGCAATTCTTCATATGAAGGATCTTCAATATTATCAAGATTTGTTACCTCAATGTCATCTTTAGCCATAAGACAAAGATTTGCTGATTCTCCATTGCTTGCTTCACTATCTGAGCTACTTGAATCATCATTCCACGTAGCTTTCATTGCTTTTTTGCCTTTGTTTCGATCTTTCTTTAGCAGAGGACAATCTGGTTTGATATGACCGGGTTTATTGCATTTATAACAAATTAAAGTGTCATTTTTACCTGAATCTTTCTTGGAAAACTTATTGAAGGATTTCCTTGGAGGAGTTTTATTTTTCTTTAAGAACCTCTGAATTCTTCTTGTTATCATCGCAACTTCTTCATCTTTGTCGTCATTTTCCTCATCTTCATCACTTTCACTTTCATGTGGAACAGCTTTAAGTGCCAAGCTCTTCTTTGACTTTCCTTCTTCTTCTCCTCTTTTCAATGTGTACTCATGGGTGATAAGTGACCCGATGAGTTCATTCACTTCGAGCTTCTTGAGGTCTCTAGCTTCAAGAATCGCTGTCACTTTTGATTCCCAACGTTTTGGTAGAGAGTTGAGAATTTTTCTTACTATCTCCACTTTGGAATAAATTTTGCCAAGAGCTGTCAAGCTATTTATGATGTTAGTAAAACGAGTGTACATACTAGAAATAGATTCATCATCATTCATCTTAAACATTTCATATTCATGAGTAAGAATATAAATTTTTGATTCCTTGACTTGAGAAGTTCCTTCATAAGTAACTTCCAAGTTATCCCAAATTTCCTTTGCTGTAGCACAAGTCATTACTCTATTAAATTCATTACCATTGAGAGCATTATATAATAAATTCATAGCAGTTAAATTCAAAGTATAAAATCTATCGTCTTCACGATTAAACTCTTCTTCTTCCTTTTTGACCTTTACTCCATCAACTACTTTTGTTGGAATATAAGGTCCATTTACAATACATTTCCAGATTTCTCGACCTTGAGCCTGAAGGAATATTCTCATTCTAACTTTCCAGAATGAGTAATTGTCTCCACAAAAGAGTGGAGGCCGACTGCTAGATTGACCTTCACCAAATGAAGCTGCAATGTTAGCCATAAGATCTTAACTCAAAAGATAGTTAATCTTATAATAGAGCTCTAGCTCTGATACCAATTGTTGCCCAGATGACTAACACAAGAGGGGGGGTGAATTGGGTTATATTAAAAAATTAATACTTATAAACTAAATATACAATATAAAATATAACCAAAATATAAAGCAGTAGGAAATATAAAGAGTAGGGTAAGAGAAAGCAAACTCAGTATTTTTACGAGGTTCAGCCCCACTGCCTACGTCCTCGCCTCAAGCTACCCCTTGAGGATTCCCAAATCCACTATTCAATCTCCTTTAGGTGGAGATAGAAACCTATTACACCTTTGAGCAGCACCGCTCCAAAGAATCCGTGTAGAACACCCTCTACACTTCCAATCACCTCACACTTGGTGATTCAACTATTCCCTGTGTAGAACACCTTCTACACACACAAGGGTTATACACACCCTCTTACTTTCAATCACCTCACACTTGGTGATTTAACTATTCCCCGTGTAGAACACCTTCTACACACACAAGGGTTATACACACCCTCTTACTGATACAAGAATTGATAGTGGGTAGGCTATCAGAAAACACTCCTCAATGAGTGAAATAAGAACAATACAGCACAAACTATATCTCTCTCAACAAGAACAAGAATTAAGGCTCAAAACTTTAGAAAAGAGAGAATGAGAGCTTTGAAAGAATGATGCAAAATTTAGCAATAGATGTGTAAGCTCTTGTTGTGATTTTTGCAAAACTCAAGTGAGCTATTTATAGGTAAATGAGTCTTCAATTTCAAATTTGAAAAGATTCCCATGTCAAATAAGAGCACTATTCACTTTTCAAAAAATTCAAATAAAAACATTTCCTTTTTGCATTTGTCAAAGACAACTCCATTCATTTTTCAAAGAAATCAAACCTAATCTTTTACTTTTCATACAAGACAAAATGAGCATGATTTATTTTTCAAACCAAATCATCTTCTTTTTGCATATGTCAAAAAAAAACACACAACCACCCTTTAAGATTTTCAAACAAATCATCTATCTTTTATATTTGTCAAAAAAACACACAACCACCCTTTAAGATTCTCAAACAAAATCATCTACCTTTTGCATTAGTCAAAAAAACACACCACCTCCCTTCAAGACTTTCAAACAAAATATGCACATGTCAAATATGATAATCAATCATCTTATAAAATCAAGTTTTTATAAAAAAAAAATATAATTTTCGAAATTATTTTGTTTGATGGTGTTATGCACATGTGAAAAACATAATTTTCAAAATTAAGACATTTAAAAATGTCTTGCATATGTGGAAAAAATAATTTGATGTTTTATAAGAAAAAAGAGTAATTTGGAGCCTTAATCCAATTTCTAATTTTATCAAGAGATGTACAAAAATAATCTATGAGCTTCATTTGTAGACTTGATATCTTTCTTGCTCATGCTTGATTTCTTGATGTGTTTAGCTCCCTTCATGCATAGACAACTTGAGCTTGAGTTTTCAATATTATTTGTTATCATCAAAATTTATACGTAAATACGAGACTTGAAACCTTGGGTTCAACAATGATGTTGTTCCTAATTGGCATTGTTTGTTTGGAGTAGCATGAGGGTGGAGTTGGTGATGTCCGAGAGGGATTGTGGTGTGTCTCGAGCCAGTCTCTTCCAGGTCTTGGCTTTTTGGCTTTTGGTCGATGTTTGTGAGGTAATGGAAAGGTCCATTGGGGAACTTTTGTTAGGGGGGTTAACGGTTGTGGGTACTGTTACGCAGATAACTAACACAAGAGGGGGATGAATTGGGTTATATTATAAAAATTAACACTTATAATCAAATACACAATATAAAATATAAATAGAATATAAAACATCAAGAAATGTAAAGAGTAGGGTAAGAAGAAGCAAACTCAATATTTTTACAAGATTCAGCTTCACTGCCTAGGTCTTTACCTCAAACTACCCCTTGAGGATCTCAAATTTACTATTCAATCTTCTTTAGGTAGAGATAGAAACATATTACACCTTTGAACAGCACCGCTCCAAAGAATTCATGTAGAACACCCTCTACACTTCCAATCACCTCACACTTGGTGATTCAACTATTTCCTATATAAAACACCTTATACACACACAAGAGTTATATGCACCCTCTTACTGATACAAAGTTCACTATCAAAGTACACTCCTCAATGAATGAGATAGAAACTATACAGCGCAACATATATCTCTCTTAAAAAGAACAAGAATTAAGATTCAAAATTTTAGAAAAGAGAGAATGAGAGTTCTAAAAAAATGATGTAAAACTTAGCAATAAATGTGTAAGCTCTTGTTGTGATTTTTGTAAAACTCAAGTGAGCTATTTATAAGCAAGTGAGTCTTAAATTTCAAATTTAAAAAGATTATCATGTCAAATAAGAGCATTATTCACTTTTCAAAAAATTCAAATAAAAGTATTTCCTTTTTGCATTTGTCAAAGACAACTCCATTCATTTTTCAAAAAAATCAAACCTAATCTTTTGCTTTTTATACATGACAAAATAAGTATGATTTATTTTTCAAACCAAATCATCTTTTTTTGCATATGTCAAAAAAAAATACACAACCACCTTCTAATATTTTCAAACAAAATCATTTACTTTTTGCATTTGTCAAAAAAAACACACAACCACCTTTCAAGACTTTCAAACAAAATATGCATATGTCAAATATGATAATCAATCATCTTACAAATTCAAATTTTTATAAAAAAAATATAATTTTCGAAATTATATTGTTTGATGATGTTATACACATGTGAAAAACATAATTTTCAAAACCAAAACATTTAAAGATGTCTTGTATATGTGAAAAAAGTAATTTGATGTTTTATGATAAAAAATAGTAATTTAAAGCCTTAATCCAATTTCAAATTTAATCAAGAAATGTAAAAACATAATATATGAATTTCATTTGTAAACTTATTCTTTTATGCTTGATGTGCGCTTCGCTCCATTGCGTAAATAATTTAAGTTTGAGACTTGAATTTATTTGTTATCATCAAAATCTACACGTAGATACGAAATTTGAAACATTAGATTCAACAATTTCCCCCTTTTTGATGATGACAAATACTTAATAGAATTTTGAAACTTGCAGTGATACTTAAGCTCTCCCTGAAAATATGCGTTAGTTTTTCAAGTAATAGATAAACATAATTCCAGCATATATAACAGAGTTAAAAATCTAAATATTTACATCTAAAACTTCTCCCCCTTTTGGCATTATTACAAAGGAATCATAATTAACTCAATAAGACATCTTCCTATAATAACCAATAGACAAATAAAACGGTGCGTTAGTAGAGACTGTAGATAATTCGGTGCGGAGCCACGCGTGTCCGACAAACCTGCAAAGGTTGGAGGTCTATCTCTGGTAATTCGATGCAGAGCCATGCGTGTCTGACAAAACCTATAAAAGTTAGAAGTTTAGCTCTGGCAATTCGGTGCGGAAAAATATTCAAATCCGCTTGATGTTGTTGACAAATAAGATACGTAAAGATTTGAAAATTTTTTGTTTCTGTTTAAATGACCATTTTTACCTACCGAATGCTAAAACAAATTTCACAATATTTTCATTGATCAAATATCTATTTATCCAAAACGATAGAATGGCGGAGAAAATTTCGTCTAATAATCTTTCATATTTAAATCAGGAACCGTCTCAACCAGTTATTTTATCTCTTGAGGTTGTCAACACCATGATAGAAGCAGAAATACATTTTTCTGGTAGAACTGATTCTGAGGTTGTTGCAGCATCAAGAACTCTCAGTACTCAATATACTGCCTCTGTTATGACCATGTTTCGGAGATTACTAACGAGGGCAAATAAGGTTGATCGACTTAACAATCAAATATCTGTTCTACATCAAAAACTTGCGAATAAATGTAGAAAAAATAAAAGGTTAAAGTAAGAAAATAAATATTTGACAGAATTAACTCGTGTTCTGAAATTTCGAATAGAGGAATCGGAATGAGTAAGAGTTCAAGCACAGAGTCAACATCAGCAGATAATGACAGTGTTTCACGAGAGAAACATGGACAATTATAATCAATCTCGCTGGCTTAGTTCGGTAACTTTTGACTATATGCATCCGGCATATTTTGTAAGTTTGACTAAATAAGATTTGAAGAGATAACAGCTTGTCTTCTACTTATTTCCATCTTTATAAAAGCAATCCTTAGTTTTATCTAATCCGCATCAAATCTTGTTCTTATTCCTGTAGTTCATCTTCATTCTCACTTTACAAAATTTTAATGGCTCGTCAATTTTCCTTCAATACTTCTCATGATCAATCTATTTTTGCATCTGTCGTAGGTGTCATGAAGCAGCAAGAGATTGATTTGCCTAATAAATCAGATCATGATGCCATTTATGACCTTGTGGGTCTCGAGACTCGATACTCATCTTTCATTGTTACTTTTTCCGCTCGGTTGCAGTCCAAAACCCGCGAGAAAGAGAAGCTTAATGAGAAGATCGATGTTCTTCAACGACTTGTTCAAGAGTCTAATAAAAAAATAGTAGACTTAAAGCAACAGAATAAGGATTTAAAATCATTACTTGCCTCTTCATTTCGATTGCCTAATCATTTAGATAAGGATGACATGATGATCTATGAGGAGCAAATACATTTATATGATGAGACTAAACGTCTCAAGTTTCTATAGGTCATTTGAGATAATGGAATAAAAATATCTAGCATATATTCATGACATGCATCATTCCTATTTCTTTTCTAATTATACATAGTCTATCTTCTAGTAGGGGTTTTGTAAAAATATCTGCCAATTGATCGTGTGTGCTTGTGAATTCTAGTACAATATTACCTTTCTGCACATGATCTCTAAGAAAATGATATCTAATTTCAATATGTTTGGTCTTAGAATGTTATATTGGATTTTTTGAAAGATTTATAGCACTAGTATTATCACATTTAATAGGAATATGATTGTACATAAGTTTAAAATCCTCAAGTTGTTGCTTAATATAAAGAACTTGAACACAACAACTACCTGCAGCAACATACTCTGCCTCAATAGTAGATAATACAATAGAATTTTGCTTTTTACTAAACCATAAAACAAGTGCATGACCTAAAAAATGACATGTTTTACTAGTACTTTTTCGATCAACTTTGCAACTAGTATAATTCGCATCTGAATAACTAATAAGATCGAATAAAATGTGCTTAGAATACCATAACTCTAGGTCAATGGTACAAGCAAGATATCTAAAAATACGCTTGACTGCAGTCAAATGAGATTGTTTTAGAGATGATTGAAAACGTGCGCATAAACATACACTGAACATAATATCAGGTCTACTAGCTGTCAAATATAATAAACTACCAATCATATCTCGATATACATTTGAGTCAACTGGCTTACCGCTTTCATCTTTATCAAATTTGGTGGTTAGATTCATTGGTATTCCAATTACTTTCGTACCTTCCATCTCAAACTTTTTGAGTAATTCTTTGATATATTTTGACTGATTAATGAATGTTCCACTCTTTACTTGCTTGATTTGCAAGCCAAGAAAGAAATTAAATTCTCCCATCATACTCATTTCAAATTCTTCCTGCATGCTCTTAGCAAAATCTTGGCACATATTTTCATTACTAACACCAAATATTATATCATCAACATAAATTTAAACTAGAAGAATATTATCCCGTTCATATTTGATGAAAAGAGTTGTATCGATTTTTCCTCTTAAAAAACCTTTTTCAATCAAGAAATCACTAAGCCTCTCATACCAAGCTCTAGGAGCTTGTTTGAGTCTATATAATGCTTTTACGAGCTTAAAAACATGATTAGAAGAAATATGATTTTCAAAACCTGAAAGTTGCTCAATATATACCTCTTTATTTATAAAACCATTTAAGAAAGTACTTTTAACATCTATTTGAAAAAGTTTGAAATTTTTATAACATGCATATGCAAGTAACATTCGAATAGTTTCTAATCTTACGACAGGTGCATATGTTTCATTATAATCGATTCATTTCTCTTTATTGAAACCTTGGGCTACAAGTCGAGCATTGTTTCTAGTGATAATTCCAGACTCGTCTTTTTTTCTTTCTAAAAACTCATTTTGTTCCAATAACAGCATGATTTTTGGGTTTAGGAACAAGTGTCCATACATTATTTCTTTCAACTTGATTTACCTCTTTTTGCATAACTAGAATCCATAATTCATCAATAAGTGCTTCATCAATATTTTTGGGTTCAATTTGAGATTAAAAAAAAAAACAGTGTGATTACAAATATTTCTAAAAGATGATCGAGTACTTATACCTCGTGAAGGTTCTCCTAGAATTTGTTCCACTAGATGATCTTTCGCATGTTTCCACTGTTTAGTTGCATCTTGTATTAAATCTTGATGATCTTTCCTGATGTCTCCATGTTGGACTTCTTCCATTGTATTCTCTTTGTCTAGATTGAGACTATTTGTGTTATTTGTACCTGCTGATTCTTCATCAATAGTTTTCTTGGAGAATAGAGGGTTAGATTCATCAAATACTACATGTATAGATTCTTGTACAGTCAAAGTCTTTTTATTGAATACTTTATAAGTTTTACTATTTATTGAGTATCCAAGAAAGATACCTTTATCAGATTTTGCATCAAACTTTCCTAAATTATCTCTGTCATCGAGTATAAAACATTTGCATCCAAATACATGAAAGTAACTAGTGTTGGGTTTTTTCTCATTCCAAAACTCATAAGGGGTTTTATCTAATTTAAACCTTAACATAACTTTATTTATAACATAACATGCAGTACTTATCGCTTCGGCCCAAAAATAATTAGGTAAACTATTTTCATTAAGTATTGTTATTGCCATCTCTTGAAGAAATTTATTATTCCTCTCTACTACCCCATTTTGTTTAGGAGTTCGAGGAGCAGAGAAATTATGCAGAAAACCATTTTC
The DNA here is from genome assembly GCA_036898215.1 of Platycarya strobilacea. Classification (NCBI taxonomy): domain Eukaryota; kingdom Viridiplantae; phylum Streptophyta; class Magnoliopsida; order Fagales; family Juglandaceae; genus Platycarya; species Platycarya strobilacea. The sequence goes on along the minus strand of CM072555.1, from coordinate 17,457,197 downwards.
ATCACAAAAAGACTCAATATTTTTATTGACAAACTCTTTCCCCCTACCACTTCAGATATTTGAAATATTATAATCATTTTCATTTTGAATTCTCTTGCATAACTTGGTAAAGGTATTATATACCTCATCTTTATGAGCGAGAAAGATGACCCAAGTATATCTAGAGAAATCATCAACAATAACAAATGCATAATATTTTTCTCCCAGACTCGCAACTCTGTTTGGTCCAAAAAGGTCCATGTGTATTACTTGCAAAAGTCTACTAGTGAAAATATGTTTCTTGATTTTGAAAGAAGTGTTTGTTTATTTACCAAATTGGCATGCATCACAGATTTTGTCTTTAAAAAAGTTTGCTTTTGGCAAATCACAAGATCATTTTTTAAAAATTTAGAAATAAGTTCCATATTTACATGACCTAATCTTCTATGCCATAACTAACTATTTTCATGTTGAGCTGATAAAATAATAGTATTTTATGAGGCAATTTCTACAAATTCAATTGTATAAATATTATTGTTTCTAAGAGCAATAAAACAAATATTGTAATCATGATTATTCAAAATAATGCACTTATCCTTTTTGAAGATAACTATAAATCATTTATCACATAATTGACTTATACTTAAAAGATTGTGTTTTAGACATTCAACAAATAGAACATTTTCAATTATGTGAGAAAATTTATTACCAATTTTACCTATTCTCATGATCTTCCCTTTTAAATTGTCTCCAAATGTCACATGTCCTCTTCTTTAAGAGTGAGATCAATGAACTTAGTTTTATCTCCTGTCATGTGTTTTGAGTATCCGCTATCTAAAAACCATCTTATTTTACTTACGGAAGACTTCATGCATACCTACAAAAATAATTAAAATAATTAAAATAATTTTTTTTGATTCTCATGTTGTTTGGATCTTTTATTTATTAGTATTAGAAGAAATAAAATTTTTTGATACTCATATGGCCCTAATAGTCATTATATATTTTCTTCTAATAGGATAAGTATGATAGTTATGATCATTTCTATTACAAAAATTACAAATAATATATAACATATTTGAAGAACTTGAATGATTGTAATAATGTCTTTTTTTGACAAATCTATTTTTAGGAAAAGAATTTTGAAAATCTGGTTTTAATTTAATGGGTTTATCAAACAAATTTTTATAGAGTTTGAGTTTTTCTTTTGGCATATATCCCAATCCTACCTTATCAAAAACATATCTTTGATTACCAAAAAGTTTTTCGACCATTTGTGAAATTTTCAATAATCTTTTCTAAATCAACTACTTTCTTTTTCAATTCATCATTTTCATCTTTTGAAACTATATTTTCTTTTCTTAAAATATCAATTTAATTTATTAAAGAAAAATATTTCTTTTTAAAAGCGGTGTACTTAATACCCCATTTTTCAAATTCTTCATATATCTCTTCCAAAACATTTTGCAATTTTTCATAAAAGGGATTTTCAAGATTTGTTACCTCAAGGTTATCTTTAGCCATAAGACAAAAATTTTCAGATTTTTCATTACTTGTATCGCTATCTGAACTACTTGAATGATCATCTCATGTAGCTTTCATTGCTTTCTTGCCTTTGTATCAATCTTTTTTTAGCATGAGACAATCTACCTTGATATGTCCTGACTTTTTACATTTATAACAAATTAATAAATAATTTTTACCTGTATCTTTATTGGAAAATTTTTTGAAAGGTTTTCTTGAGGAAGCTTTATTGTTCAAGAATCTCTTAAATCTTCTAGTGATCATTGTAATTTCTTCGTCATTACTTTCTTCATCTTCATTTCTTCATCTTCATTACTTTCACTTTCATGAGGAGCGACTTTGAGTATCAAGCTTTTCTTTTATTTTCCTTCTTCTCCTCTTTTCAATGTGTACTCATGGGTAATAAGTGACCCGATGAGTTTATTTATTTCAAGTTTTTTAAGATATCTAATTTCAAGAATCACCGTTATTTTTTATTTCCAACGTTTTGGTAAGGAATTGAGAATTTTTCTTACTATCTCCAAACTAGAATAAATTTTACCAAGAGATATTAAACTATTTATAATATTAGTAAAATGAGTATACATAGAAAAGATAGATTCATCATCATTCATTTTGAACATTTCATATTCATACATAAGAATATAAATTTTTGATTCTTTGACTTAAAAAGTTCCTTTATAGGTTATTTTCAAATTGTTCCAAATTTTATTTGCTATCCTACAAATTATTATTATGTTAAATTCATTACCATTGAGAGCATTATATAGAAAATTCATAGTCATTACATTCACAATATAAAGTCTATCGTCTTCGCGATCAAACTCTTCCTCTTCCTTTTTGACCTTTAATCCATCAACAGTTTTTATTGAAATATAAGACTCATTTACAATACATTTCCAGATTTTTTGACTTTGAAATTGAAGAATATTCTTATTTTAACTTTTCAGAAAGTATAACTATCTCCACAAAATAGCAGAGGTCGATTACTGGATTGACTTTCAGCAAAAATAGCTACAATGTTATCCATTTGATTTTAACTTAACAGATAGTTAATCTTATAACAAAACCCTTACTCTGATACCAATTGTTGCCTAGATGACTAGTACAAGATGGGGGGTGAATTGGGTTATATTATAAAAATTAACACTTATAAATCAAATACACAATATAAAATATAAATAAAATATAAAACAACAAAAAATGTAAAAAGTGGGGTAATAAAAAGTAAACTCAGTACTTTTACGAGATTCAACCCCACTGCCTACGTCCTCGCCTCAAACTACCTATTGAGGATTTCAAATTCACTATTCAATCTCCTTTAGGTGGAGATAGAAATCTATTATACCTTGGAGCAGCAACGCTCCAAAGAATTCGTGTAGAATACCCTCTACACTTCAAATCACCTCACACTTGTGATTCAACTATTTCCTGTGTAGAACACCTTCTACACACACAAGGGTTATACGCACTCTCTTACTGATACAAGAATTGATAGTGGGTAGACTATTAAAGTACACTCCTCATTGAGTGAGATAGAAATAATACAGCACAACCTATATCTCTCTTAAAAAGTACAAGAATTAAGACTTACAATTTTAAAAAAGAGAGAATGAGAGTTTTAAAAGAATGATGCAAAATTTAACAATAGATGTGTAAGCTCTTGTTGTGATTTTTGTAAAATTCAAGTGAGCTATTTATAGGTAAATGAGTTTTCAATTTCAAATTTAAAAAGGTTCACATGTCAAATAAGAGCACTATTTACTTTTCAAAAAATTCAAATAAAAGCTTTCTTTTTTATATTTGTCAAAAACAACTCCATTCATTTTTCAAATAAATCAAACATAATCTTTTACTTTTCATACATGACAAAATGAGCATGATTTATTTTTCAAACCAAATCATCTTCTTTTTGCATATGTCAAAAAAAAAACAAACAACCATACTTTAATATTTTCAAATAAAATCATCTACCTTTTACATTTGTCAAAAAAACACGCAACCACCCTTCAAGACTTTCAAACAAAATATGCACATGTCAAATATGATAATCAATCATCTTATAAATTCAAATTTTTATAAAAAAAAATATTAATTTTCGAAATTATATTGATTGATGATATTATACACATATGAAAAATATAATTTTCAAAATTATAACATTTAAAGATGTCTTGCATATGTGAAAAAAGTAATTTGATAATTTATGAGAAAAAAGAGTAATTTGAAACCTTAATCCAATTTCAAATTTTATCAAGAGATGTACAAAAATAATCTAAGTTTCATTTGTAGACTTGTTCTTTTATGCTTGATGTGCACTTCGTTCCATTGCATAAATAATTTGAGTTTGAGATTTAAATTTATTTGTTATCATCAAAATTTATACGTAGATACGAAATTTGAAATCTTGGATTCAACAAGTACAAAAGTGGGGGAGAGTACAGGGGTGGTATGGGTCACAATTTTGAGCAAAGAGGTGTCAGATACTAGGAAACTTACCTGATTGGGAGTCTGAACCTGCTCTTTGGTGGGGTTGGTGAGGTTGTAGGCAGACCTTTCATAATGTAACACCTAGTTCCGATGCTTTGGATATGTGAAACATTTACAACTGATATCTGTAAAATGATCTTTTAGCTTTCAAACTGGCTAGTGGTCCTCTACGTTTCCCACGTATGCATGATTCAACTTCTTTTCCAATACACTCACGTGTCTCTATCAGAGTTTTCAACGTGCCACTAACCATATTAAACTACCACATATCTTTATCCAAAATTTTCTCTCCATTTGAATCGACCCCCTCACGATTTAAGCAGTTTTCCTTTTAGTTCCACGCACAACATCTCCTACTTAACATACTCGGATTCCCCTTCTCATATTATCTAGGCTTTTCGCATCACCCATACAAACTGCTCAAACCATTGCATCCCTCTCTTCAGGAAACAATCACAGACACGACAACGTGTAAAACAAAAATCACCATTGAAGGAAAGCTCCACTACCAAGCTTCCAAGTTGCAACCCTACAAAACGATCCATTCTCTGCATGATGGAAAATACCCATAGCCACCCTGCGACGCCGTGCCCAGCCACCGAGAAGCATTGCAAACATTACTCTATTTTGCATTCACGAAAACAGAGCATGACTCTTCCCTCAGCGGGTTGTCCAGCCACTCACCTTCCAGGCACCATGGCACAGCCGTTAACCACCCTCCACTTCGGCCCACCTATGCAGAGAAGGTACAACTGATCACCTCCCTCTACCCAGTGTTTTTCCCCACGGTCTCCTCTTCGTAAACTCTCCCATATAGGGGTGGCAATAAATGACACGACACGTTAACACGAAACGAATACAACATGATAAAAGCGGGTTAGTGTTTAGTCTTAACGGGTTTTAGGTCAAATCGTATCAATCCGTTAAGACACGATTTGATAACGGGTCATAACGGGTCAAACCCGTTATAACCCGTTAAGACCCGTTATGACCCGTTAAGACCCGTTAAGACACGTTAAGAAATTTAAATTTATTTTTATATCCTTGAGCTAAACTTAAAAAATTCATAATTTAAAATTAGTTTTATACTCTTAAACACTTAATTATTCCATTTAAGTATTTATTAAAAAGTCATTAACGAATTAAGCCATTTATTTAATATATTTAGATTATAATTTTAATATTTTATAATGTGTGGATTATATTTTTGTGTTTATCATATTTTATAATGTACTATTTATTGAATTGTAATTTTAATATTATAATTTGTAATTAATTTTTTATATTTTATAACTATTATTTAAGTTTTAATATTTGTATAAGATCAATTAGGTTAAATTCAAACGGGTCACTAACTATCAATTAGGTTGAAACAGGTTAGATCGTGTCGTGTCATGTCGTGTCATATAGTGTCAAAAGTCTGAACGGGTCTTAACGGGTTATGTCGTGTCAACCCGTTATCTTAACGGGTCGTGTTCGTGTTGACCCTTTAAACATTATTTACATGTTTTGACACGACACGAACACGATCCGTTAACACGTTTTGACACCCCTACTCCCATCCTCTCATTTCATGGTTTCTCTCTCATCAGTCTCTCTCTCCCAATGCTTTTGCACGTCGCCGACCACCCAAGACCACAGTCTTGATCCCGGCTCCTCCGCTCGCTTTCTCTCCCTTTCGCTCATATCTCTCTTCCACAGAGCCTGCCGTTGCTCTTAGCCACGCCACCGTAGACATTCCGCCATAGCCAACCAATGCCGATATTCCCCTCTCTGTCGCAAGCTCGCATTCCTTCGGTGAGTTATTTTTGATCGCATGGTTTTATGGTTTTTTATCAGTTTTGTGCTGTACAATTACTTCAGTCATGCGTTTTATAGTTTTACTAAAACACCCGAACGGTAAGTTGGTTTTTATATCACTCACAATTTGGTTTTATAGAAAATATTTATTTATAACCTAAAAAGAAGACAGAGATTTGAACTATATTATTTTAGTAATAATATATTGTTTTTAAAATATGAGTTCTGGTAGTGAATAATAAATGCAAATTTATGTTTTCAAAACCCTTTAAAAGGAACTAGTTAAGTTTTTTTTTCTATTAAACAAAATAATGCTTTCTTATTTTTAATAGATTTGAAATAATTATGTTATAGTTTTATAATTTATAGCCGAATTTCAATTGCTTATAAGTGGGACTTTTAATGTTTTAGCTGGAGATTTTGGAATATTAAGGGATTTGGATTAAGTAAGAAATCGAGATTTTAGAGATTTTATAATATTTTAAGACTTCAGAAGAATTTAGTAAATCTAAAACATTTTAGGAGATTTGGTTTTCAAGATGACGTTTAGATGTTAAGGAAAGATGACGAATTTTTCATATCTCAAGTTTAAATGCAAAGTATGTGTTCAGCTGGATTTAATGAACTACGTGAATATTTTATAGGTGAAGGATGATTTGATTCGGCATTCTTAAGAAAAAGTTAAGAAAGGTTAAGAAATCCAGGTAAGCGGGATTCCTATACTTGGTTTTACACCTACTTTGAAACCGATGTTGACTTTCTGAAAACTTTGCATGATTTTGTTATAAATGAGAACTTGGAAAAAATAACATCGATCAATTATTTGCATTACTCATGAAATTTATATGAAAAAGAGAAAAATGTTTGTATCATGCATAGTGTAGACACGAGTAATATTGACATTTTCTGAAATGCATAAAAGAGCGAGTATGAAAAATGATGTTTTATTATGTGATGTGAAATGTTTAAAGTATTTAAAAATGACATGAACAAGTTTGGTACATGATTTGATATGACATGACATGATATGATATGGATATGAAAACTTTTAGCATTATTATCTGTTTGATTTGCTTTGGAATATGGTTCTGATATGATAATATAGATTCACGTGATATGGTTGGTACTATCATGATATGATATAATAAGAGTGCAACTACTTTGGAAATAAAGCAGTCATGTATGTATTTCTTTCCTATGTGCACACTCAGAACTCCGAGAACAAATAAGGGAAAGTCTCACAATATGATATTGTCTGGTTTGGCCACCAGGGATAGCACAATCCTATTACGGGGGTTAAAAATGGTACATGTTTGGATATGGGGATAAGAAGAGATTGTACAGTTATTTGTGCCAAAGCATTTTTGATAATGAATAGTGATTTTCTAAATGTAAAAGAATTGAAAAGTTGCTCTATTTTATTGATAATATTTTGAAAATCTATATATGAAAATAAAATGATTTCTAATTCATGCATATGAAGTTTTTTTTGAAAATACTCATGTTTACACTCTTGTATATGTCCTCTGCTTACTAAGTTATGGTTAAACTCATCCTTTATTTCTGAATATTATTTAGATGGATTTGGATATTTCAGCCAAGGATTAGATTACGAAGCATTGGGTGAGATGACTTAAAAATGGTTGATTAAGTGTAGAGAATTTATATGAACATTGATAAGATTTGGTAAGAAAATATTATTGTAGTCTGATGACTTAACATTTTTAAAATTGGTGATATTGAGAAAAATAATTTTCAAACCAAGTTTTATATGATATTTGGAAAAATGGAGTCTATAATTATAGTGTTGAATATGGATATATGTGATAAGTAGTAACTCTTGGACCCCTCCGGGACCGGGGCGTTACACATAATGTGTTGATCTCCTCCCATGGCATCGCCGTATTTCTTTAGGGGAGTAGCTTGCAGGAAGGAAGAAGTCGCCTTGAGCGATTGTCCATATTGCTCTTTAGCCATTGGGTCTTGGGAGGTGATCGCATATTTACTAGTTGCACATGCCAACAGGCCACACTTGAAGCATAGCCTGGGTAGACATTCATACTTAAAAGAGAGTTTGTATTGCTTCCTGCCTAGGTTAAGCAAATCTCCCCTAGGAAGGGGTTTGTTGACGTTGAGTTCGACTATAATCCTTAGGAAGCTACCCATTCCGAACCCATCTTTATCAACCTTTACTTCTAATACTTTCCCCAGCCCTGCCTCTAAAGAAGTGTCAATATCCTTGTTCATCTCTACAAAAGGTAAGTTGAAAACCTGAACCCAAAAGGGTTCTGCTTTGAACTGGACTTTTGCTAGGGAGAGGACTCCATCAAAATCTTGGAGGCAGACTAGATGACGATCAAAAGACCAAGGCCGCCCCCTCATGACTTTGCATTTGTCTAAATATTGTTGGAATTTTAGTAGGAACTTGTTTGGGCTGAACTCTTTGAACGTTATCCACCCTTCCGTATGCCAGGTATTGGCCATTATGGACTTAAAAGCTTCTCTGTTCATGGGTCTATTATTAAATACCATTGCTAGAATACATTGCTTCCCTTTGAGAGCAAAAAGTAGTGTAACATCCTTGGGAATTATCAGTTCATCTTGCTCCTCTTCAGTGAGCGTAAGGGAGTCCCACCTATGAGTTAAGCTCATCTGCCATCGTCAAGAAAGAGGCCAATCTTGATAGACAGAGCCTTTAAGGAAAACTAGTTATGCATTAGTAAACTGAGAGAAACCTCACCCTATAAGGAGAGAAGAGAAAATAAAAAAACAAAAAAAAAAAATCATTTGTATCATGTTTCTTTGAAATAACTTGTTTAAAAAAAAAATAATAAAAATAATACTACAAGTACCGTACCTTTGAACACGTTAGCTAGCTGGCATGCATGCATGATGCCATTCATTTGCTATATAAGATTTTATCGCCTTGATCTATATTGATCTATATATATCCCTGAGCTTCCCTCATATAAAACTCAACTAAATGTCAGCAGAACGTCGGCAAAATAAACTTACGGACAAATTTCTTGGGAGTACTTCATTTATGCTTTTTTTTGTTCCAGCTTGTAGATCAGTTTGACCAGATGCATGCAAGAAATTGTATCATTACCGGCCTTATCTGCCATAATAAAATTATGCTGACTCCATCTATAATGGCTGGCCCGATCCACTTTGCTTTATTTTTATATGCTATGGCTATTATATTTGGGGTTTGGGTCATTATGCAAATCAAGCATGCAGATATCCACGGTGTCACACTTTATCACATTAATGTCTTTTGAAAAATTATACTTTTTAAGTCTATAGGTATCAGCACGTACAATTAATAAAATAATTACATGATATAATTTGATTTGAGAAATGAATTTTAAAATTTGAACATTACAAATTAAATCTTATTATTTAAGTACTGACATAGATAATATATGATCTACACTTCCATTTGAGAATAAAATAATTCGTTTTATATAAAAATTTATTGTTATGATCTGCTAAGATCTTGTTTGCTTATAATAATGAGATCAAAAAGCTCAAATACATCTCAAATTTATTATTATATTTTTTCAAAATTTCATATAAAATATAATTAAAAAATTTAACTTTTTCAAATTCTTATACCACTTTTTCAAATTTCCATATAAAATTAATATTAAGAAAATATCTTATAACAATAATTTTTTTAAAATTTTTATCTCATCTCATTTCTAAAAATCAACAAAGGCTAAGTTAACGTCGCATTCACTACTATAAGAATAATTATTTCTAACGATTTATTGGCGACAATAATTGATAAATTACTTGTTTTTATATAAATAACTTACCGCAGTCTTTTTAATTATAATAACAAAACAAACCATATAATATCGCTCAAGCAACGAACGATCAAACCATTAAATAGGAAACAACCAAGATTTAATAGCGCCTAACCTACATGATCTATCAAAATAATTATTAGCTAGAAACAATCGGTCATGTTAGGCAATTAGCATATGGTTATCTTTTTCCACGTAGGGAAATCTAATCAATTGCATGCCTAAAATACGTACGAAATCTTGATGTTCAATTCAAAGCACAGTTTGCTAATCTGTAATTATAATAATTAACAATATTACTTAAAGACAAAGGAGGGTAATATTGCAAGTGCATTTTGAGAAGTTGCAGAAGCCCACGATACGGCCCAATAATAGGATTTATCAAAACACACTGAATGGTGATAGTGTATTTGGGCCTTCCCCTCTCCCAAATTTGTTTTCACTTTGGATCAGACCTTCCATGTCAAGACTCCACTATAATCTTATTCTAGTGCTTTTATTTAAAAAGAAATTTTTATCCATTATTGGTAATCAATCCTGATTCTTGGGACTTTGAGTTGTCATGACTCATCGCTATACATAATCTTAATATATGAACAAAGTTATTTACCTGATTTAAAAAGAAATCTTCTTATCCAGTTATTCGTAATCAATCTTGGGACTTTGTTTTTTATTTTATTTTTTTGAAAAAATCAATCTTGGGAATTTGAGTTGTCATGACTCATAGAAATACAATCTTTTTTATAATTTTTTTTTGTATAAATTATATTTTAATTAAGGAATATTTTTATAAAATAACTTATAAAAATAAAATAATTTTATAAAAAGTCATTTTATTTAAAATATAATTGTATAAAAATTTATTTAAACAAAAAAAATTATATATGTATCATTATTCAATTTTATTTGAGTAGTGTTACAGAATACATTATATTTTAATATATAGATTATAATTTGAGTAGTCCTACAGAATATACTATATTATAATATATTGAATTAAGTCTTGAAATTTTTTTGTCCTTTCATAATTTTATAGATTTTTATTTAATCTTTTTATATGATAATATGAATGATCTATTAAAATGACGTATGGAAAAATAGATTTTTTTTTATCTTTTTTTATCTACATTTATCATATTTATTTTTATATTAATAATAATATATTATTATAATAAATGTGAAGCCTCCCAATTATGTTTATTTATTTAAAAAAGATCTTCTTATCCAGTTCTTTGTAATCAATCTTGGGACTTTGAGAGCCCGAAAAAATATCTTGGGACTTAGAGTTGTCATAAGACTCATGACTCATCGCTATTATCTTATTCTAGTGCTTCTCTTTGCTTTATTTCCATCTTCTTCCATCTTCGTATTGGACACATGTCGGTCCACAAGGTTAAGCATGCTACGTCACCTCATACGCATCCGATTCCCATTTCCAGTGCCAAGAGCGTTCTCTCTTCCTCAACCTGTTGCCCCCCCGCTTCTTCTGCTTAAGCATTTCAATCCCTGCTCTTCCGTCGTCTCAGACCCAACTCCGACTCACACCCACGCCCACATGGATCCTAATCCTACAGGCTCCATTGTCTTCTCCACTCTTGATAGGCCCCATTACGGGTTCGACCTCTTCTCTGTCGAACTTGGTCCCGCCACCACTCTTGGTTCCGAGCGTCGCCTCACCGATGCCAACTCCATCAACTTCAACGGTCAGTTCGTCGACGATGATCAGACCCTCGTATTCATCTCCGAGCGAACTGGATCTTCCCGTATCTACCTGTCTCGACCTGGATTCTCCAGTCCGAAACCACTTCCTAATATACCCACTAGCCTCTTCCACGACCGCCCCGTTATCAACAACGGCCGTCTTTACTTCATCTCAGCCCACGAGCAACCCGATCGACCCTTCAAAAGCTGGTGCGCTCTCTATTCGACCCGGGTCGATGAGTTGGATGTTACTCGGCTCACCCCGTTCGGTACTGTCGATTACAGTCCTGCTGTTTCTCGGTCCGGTAAGTTCATCGCCGTTGCGTCATACGGGTCTCGACCTTGGGACGGTGAGTTCTTCGAGCTTCACACCGATATAGTTGTGTTTCCACAGTCCGACCCGAATAACCGGTTGACCGTGTGCGAACGAGGCGGCTGGCCCACTTGGTCCGGGGACTCCACCATATACTTTCACCGCGAAGCGGAGGATGGTTGGTGGAGCATTTTTAAGTTGGATCTGCCGGAAAATCTCGAACTTTCTTCGGGACTTCAGAACACAATCACTCGGGTCACCCCTCCGGGGCTCCATTGCATCACTCCGGCCACCTTGCAGGACGGTAAACGGATCGCTGTTGCGACCCGCCGGTGTGAAAGGGAGTTCAGACACATTGAGATCTTTGACACTGAATCGAAGACATTCTCCCCAGTTACGGAGTCTCTGAATCCGACTATACACCACTACAACCCTTTTGTCTCTCCCGGTTCTCGGTTCCTCGGGTACCACCGGTTCCGAGGTGAGTCAACAGAAGGCGTGTCGACCATTCCATATATCGAGTCAATGATGTCTCCCATTAAGCAACTCCGAATGTTCAGGATAAACGGCTTTTTCCCTTCGTATTCTCCCGACGGTAAGTATATTGCGTTCAATTACGACTTTGGTACGAATTCTAGCCTGAAGATACTAAAATCGGACGGTACGAAGCGGTTGACCCTAATCAAGGGCCGTACAGCGTTTGGCAACTCGTGGAGCCCCGCAGAGAAACACGTTATATACACATCGTTGGGGCCTATATTCAGGTCAGTGACAGAGACGGTCCAGATCGCAAGGGTCGAATTCAACCCTGCAGATCTGGACGGCGATGGCGAGGACGTGAAGTGCGACGTGAAGATTTTAACAAAAGAGGATACGGGGAATAACGCCTTCCCGGCCTGTTCACCGGACGGCAAGTCCGTCGTGTTCCGGTCTGGAAGGTCTGGGCACAAGAATTTATACATAGTGGACTCTGTCGATGGAGAGTTCAACGGCGGAATACGTCGGTTAACCGACGGCGAGTGGATCGATACCATGCCCAGCTGGTCACCTAAAGGAGATCTTATTGCGTTTTCATCCAATAAACACAATCCCGACAACAGCCGAAAGTTCGGCCTTTACGTCGTCAAGCCCGACGGCTCCGATCTGCGTAGGATCTACGTGGCGGGACCTGAGGGTTCGAATGAAGCTGACATGGAGAGGATCAACCACGTCTGCTTTAATAAGAACGGGGAGTGGCTGCTGTTCACGGCTAACATGGGCGGGGTGACGACGGAGCCAGTGTCGTGGCCCAATCAATTTCAGCCATACGGCGATTTGTACGTGGTGAGGTTGGACGGTAGTGGACTGAGGAGGTTGACTTGCGATGGGTACGAGAACGGGACGCCAGCATGGCACTCTGGGGATGATGATGAGCTGGACATGGAGCGCTTGACTCTGGGAAGCGGGGTTGGAGGGGATCAGCTAAGAGGGGAGTTCAGGGAGCTACGTTGGCTCTCTTGTGAATTTGGGAAGCAGTAGACTTTAGTCTATTACTTGCGCAAGGTACATTTTTTTGTATCTCAATTTGCCTAGTTTTTCCCTTTATATTTGTGCATAAGATTGCTTCCTTCCTATGAAAGTAGATTTGCGAGGCACATTATTGATTTGCATGGCACTTCTGAACTCTTCCATAACTGTATATTAGGATGATTAGCTGTGAGCATACTTGTGCTGATGTTGACTTGGGAAAATGGGAAGCAAATTATCAATAAAGAAGCATTGGGAAGCTCTGTTCAGTCGTGCATGAGTAGATTTCAGGAGATGATCCTTCAAAGCTGATTTGAAGAAAGCTGGATTGGCTGCTATTGTGGTTGTTTGTTATCAGCCCTATTTGGAGGAACGATCTTTCTTTGATAAAAAGTGTTATTTCCTGTTATCTTACAAATTAACTTTATTGGTTTTACTTTGGAAGATTGGCGGCGTTGTCTTGGAATAAAACTCCCATGAATTGCTACTCCTGTTTCAATTTTGTAATTGGATTGCCTGGTATCACTGAAGAATTATTATGTTGCTTTATAGCAAATTTGGAGGTCAGGCTCCCTTGAAGTAACTTTGTTGGTTCATAAAGTGCTGAACATGCCTAACTCTGTTACAAATGTCTTTTTTATTGGTATAATATCTGAATTCTCAAATATCTCTATTCTTTTTTTTTTTTTGTCTTTTTGGAAGTCTATTCTGGATTCATTTGAGTTGCATTTCTTTAGTTGAGAATGGAAAGTCTTTTGGGTTCTCTTATGTGAAATTGATAGCTCCCTACTTAAAGATAATCTTGAAGATTAAGAGATGCCCATTTCTTGAAGCTCAATCCTTGACTCTCCAACCCTTTTACCAGAAGGGAAACAAAGCAATTAGAGATGAAAGAGAGGAGAAGGTACAATTTTGAAGTCAGATTTTATTTAATGAATGCTAAAAGTTGCTACTCCAGCTTCTTTTATGCAGTTATTGGTTAGGTTAGGTTAGGTTTGGTTAATTATACTACTAAGAGAGGGAGTGTCAAAGTTTTGGTGATAATGGTGGTAGTGGAAATAGTGCTAATGATTATACTGTGGGTGGTGATGGTTTAGTGTGGATGGTGTATACTATTGAGTGGCAGCTTCACTGCTTGTGGTAGAGTTGGCGGTGAAGGGTGGTGTGTTTAATGTCCCTTCACCCTAACACAAGTACTTGCATCTAAGATTCTGAAAAGTACTTTCAAGGGGCATTGTGTAATTACCACATGTAACATTCAATGGGAAAACCAGCATAAAGTTTTTTTTTTTTCATGGTATTCAAGTTAATAACATTTAGTTTCTGATACCTCTTTTATATTTTTTAGGGTTTTTTAGTTTCTTTGTTATATCCAATTATATTGCCAGATACATATGATCTAAGTTCGTGTGAAAGTGCTCTAAGATGTATTGTCATATTACTGGAAGGATTCTCACTGTATATTAGACAGCAAGAACAGCATATTGCTCGAAATTACAATAGATGAGGATTTAAAATGCTTATATGGAAGGGCTGTTACTGAGCTAGTAGATACGGTTGTGGATCCAAAACTGGTAGAAGTGGTAGTAGCATACCTTCCATGCAAGAGCTAGAGACAAGTGATGGCTTTCCTTGTACCAATAGAGTGTAATTAGAGGTCTCTTTTGTGTACTTCCTGTATACATGGGCTTTGCCTAGTTGCTTATGATCAATAAAGCTTATTACTTATCAGAAAAAAAAAAAAAAAGTCTAATTGATCCAGTGGATTATGCTCGTGCTCATGATTGGGATATCAGGATTCATTTTATGCCATGAGGTTCGGTTCCTTATCTAGAAAGCATACCTTGATATATACCCATAGGTATGTGTATTGCTCTTGTTACTTTGTGAAATTCAATTGTTCCATTTGAGGATTTAAACTTGAATGCTGGGACTTTGCAGGGAGCGCTACTTAACTGGTGTTTGGCAAATGGCTCACTAGGCCTGCAACAGGTAATTTAATTGTATTAAATTTGCCATTTCTTGGCCATGGAATTCATGGTACAGACGGCATTTGATTTGAACATTTTCCGTCCAGATGAGGTTGAACCATACGGTGATAACCAAATTTTGAGAAGCTGTAGCAACATGTTGGCGTCATCTTTGTTTGTGGAAACACTCCAGGTAATCAATTTCTCCAGCCTCAAATATGTGCTCCTACCTTAAGATTATGTTAAATCGGCCACAAAAATGGGTTTAGATTCGGAGGGAAAAAAGAAAAAAGAAAAAAATTCTGCAAATATGAGGATAAAATGGAAAAGCTAAACTTATACATGTTTTCATTTTTGAAATATCTCATAATTTTAGGACGAGTCAAGAGGGAATCACCGTCATGTAAGTAATATGGACGGAGTGGGTATACATTAGTAGCAGCTGGTCATGTATTTTATTTGTAGATGACTATCATTGTGAATTTACTAGTTCTGTAACTCTGGCCGCCTTGGGAATGACAAAAATCTCTCTCAAGTTGGGATTTACCAAGGAAGAACTCCTTGCAATTACATGGTTCACCGGTGGGAGGTAATGCTGTTCATGGTTCAGGTGTTCCTAATAATATTACTTGTCATTTGAGCAATCAATGAGTTAATTTGTGGAAAATAAGGTTAGCATCTGATCCTTGAGGAGATGCTAAACCCTGCCCAAAAAGTTTTCCTGCATTTTGATCCCTAATTCTTCACAGTTCCAAATTTTAACTGTGTAAAAGCTAATGCTTGAAAAGTTCAAAGTTTGGCATGGAATTTGGTTTCACTTTCAGAAACTACGAGAGAGTGGTTATTCATATTGTTTTAAGAAGTAATATACCCTTTTCCAAAGAAATATTTTCCCTTTGTCCGAAATGTTCTAACTGCCACATGGTTCCTACAAACAATATGTTAGTATTAATATTTATAAAATTCCCTCACAAAACTCTCATCTATTCACCAAACACTCAGAACCCTCAACCCTCATGCCATTCTCATATGCACCAAGTCCTCGGAACCCCCTTAGAAAACGATCCCAGCCGCTCACCTTAACCCCACCAAAAAGCCTTTCAGCACTCTTAACATTCCAAACATGAACAACAATTTGACATTGACAAGCTTTTAAGGCAAGCTGAAGCTCTAACATGGAGCTATCTGCAACTCATACCAGAGGTAGGTCCTGTTAATCACCTTTTCCAACTTAACTCTAGTAGAAAAGTTCATATCCTCAAAATATCTGAACATACTACGCACATTCCATGCAACTTTTAAAGCTGTTTTGGAGCTTTATTTGGGGTCTCACAATTGAGGATATACACACCAATACTTTCCTCCTCTTTATCTTTCCAAACAAAGAGGATACGGATAGGGTCCTAGCAAAATGCCCATGGAACTTCAAGTATTATCACTCGGTCCTAAAACACTGTTTTCTGGGTTTCTCTGAATTACGCTGTCTTGTGGGTGCAAATCCATGGGGCTTCCCATGGAAATGCTGGGAGAATAGGACAGGCTGCACATGGTCCAAGTCCCGTTGTGCTCGAGGGGGCGTGTAGAAGATGAAGATCAAAGAATCACATATCTCGAATGTGGAAGATAAAGTTGGAAGTCAGCCTCCTGATAAGCAACCTATTAAATGTAAAAAACTCTAGGATAAAATTTCAGATGATGCAAATCTTTTTGTAACTACTTTATAATTGAGTGGATAAACTTGTACACGTAATCATTATCCTATGTGATAAAGTATTCTATAAATAAAGGAAAACGCTACCATGCCTCAAGATTTTTTAAAATAACATTTAAATATGTTTAAAAAATGTGAAAAAAGAAGAAGTAAAAGTTGTGCCAGTGAGTGGTGGGCACGCCCAGTGGTCAAAGCTGGGCGGCACGCTAACACTACCCATAAAGGCTATCAGCCATTACACTTGATCGCAAGGTGCAATAAAATCAACATCTTTGACCTTAGATTGAGTCAATAAAGCTTCTCTAGTTAAAGATGAACAATACGGTTTGCATCTCTTTTAAGAAGACCCGCGGGTTAACCTTCGTTTCGCCTCTGTTAATCCAAGACTGAGACATAACCGTGAACGTAACATGGAGAGCTGTCCATGTAATAGTTTTTAGAAGATCATGGATGGAAGCAATGATATTTCTGTTGGGGCCACGGTATGTAGACTTGGATAAAACAGCCTTGATCACATTCAAAGAGTCACTCTCAAAAATGACATTTTGTAGACATGACTGAGAGCAAAGAGTGGCAACTTCTAACATGCCCTTGGCTTTTGCAATTAATGGCTGTACACAATAGGAGATTGGCTTCATCAAAGTGAGAAGAACAGACCATCAGCATCTCTTAACACTATTTCCATCCCAAGTTTTGATAAGAAGCTTGTTTTACTGCCACCCCCCTCCAATTGGATTAAACTCAATTGGGGTTCTAGTGCTTTTTGAATTAACTTTGGTGACTTAATTATGAGAATAATGATAACATTATTATCCTTCTACAATTCTTTTTTTTATTCTTTTTTAATTTTTTTTTTAAATTCTCTTTTGTCTAATAGTTAAGGAATTGATTATAGAGAAATTATATATATTTTTAAGTTTTTTTTTTAATAATTAAAAATTTTAAAAAAACTTAAAATAAAAAATAATTTCAAATACAAAAATAATAATAATAAGTAATAGTAAGGTATAAAGGATATCATTATCCTTGTAATTATTGTCCATTGCCGTTTCGCTTTTCTAAAACACAATTCATTAAATTGTTTATGTGAGTAGGCCATCGTATCTTCTACTGGTGCTTTACTGCTTTACTTCCATACAAAAATGAAGTCAATTTTTGACTCCCAAACCTTCGTTAGTCAACAAAGGATAACAATGCTGTCACGCTATACGTGAGACAGGCACTTCCGTGCCATATTTTATTCATTTGGATAATCAGTACCGATAGGCGATAGGATCGATAAGTATATTTTTATTTTATTTTTAAATAAATAAATTTATTAATCATTAGTTTTTTTTAAAAACAATACAATCAATTAAACATCGATTTAATTAATTATCAGTTCACTCCGCATTTTTTCCCCTATTTAAAAGCCACCGCTTCTGTTCAAAAATAGTACGAAAAAGCCAGTACTTCCTTGTCTCCCTATCCCGTAGGATCGCGGCATCTGCTTCTTTGAAAGCCTTCAAATCATCTGCAAATCCCAACCCAGCTAATTCAACTCCCATCACTTCATTTATCTCTCATGGATCCCGCCGGCACCATCGTTTTTACCACCGTTGGTAGGCCCCAATATGGATTCGACCTCTTCTCTCTCGAACTCTGCCCTTCCACCACCCTGATTCTGAACAATCCGGAGCATCGCCTCACTGACGGCATCTCCATCAATTTCAATGCCCAGTTCCTCGACGACGATCAGACACTCATCTTTATCTCCGAGCGAACTGGCTCTCCCCGTATCTACCTATCCAAGCCTGGTCTCCTCCTCCCGAAACCACTCCCTTCCTTGTCCACTAGCCTCTTCCACGACCGCCCGGTCATCAAGAACGACCGACTCTACTTCATCTCAGCCCACGAACAACCCGAACGACCCTTTAACAGCTGGTCTGCTCTCTACTCGACCCCCGTCGAGGAATTAGAACTTACCCGGCTTACTCCGTACGCTGCCGTCGATTATAGTCCTGCTATTTCTCGGTCTGGGAATTTCATAGCTGTTGCTTCTTACGGAAGTCGTGCTTGGGACGGTGAATTCCACGAGCTCCACACTGAAATAGTTGTGTTCCAGGTATCGGACCCGAGTAACCGTATCACTGTGTGCGAACGAGGTGGCTGGCCCACCTGGTCCGATGACTCGGTCATTTACTTCCACCGCCAAGCCGACGATGGTTGGTGGAGCATCTTCAGTGTAGATGTACCGGGAAATCTCAAACTTTCGGGGCTTCCAAACACCGCCACTCGGATCACACCTTCTGGTTTACACTGCTTCACTCCCGCAGCCATGCACGACGGTAAAAGAATAGCAGTCGCGACTCGGCGGCGAGAAAACAAGTTCCGTCACATCGAGATCTTTGACACTGAGTCTAAGACTTTCCTCCCGGCGACCGAGCCTCTGAACCCCAAGTTCCACCATTACAGTCCATTTGTCTCTCCTGGTTCCCGGTTCCTCGGATACCATCGGTTTCGAGGCGAGTCAACCCAGGGCGAGTCGACAATTCCACATCTTGACCCTGTAACGTCCCCAATCGAACAACTTCGAATGCTTAGGCTAAATGGTTCGTTTCCTTCATTTTCTCCCACCGCGGACATGATCGCGCTTAATCTAGACTTCGAGTCCAACACCGGCCTACAGATCATAAAATCAGACGGCCGTAGGCGATGGACCCTACTCAGGGACCGTATTGCATTTTACAACTCGTGGAGCCCCACAGAGAAACACGTTATATATACCTCGGTGGGGCCGATATTTGGTTCAGTGAAAGCAACCGTCCAGATTGCAAGGATGGAATTTGATCCCGTTGATTTGGATGGGGATTGCGAGGACATAAAGTGCGAGATGAAGATTTTAACGAGAGAGGAGACGGGGAATAACGCCTTCCCATCTTGTTCGCCAGATGGCAAGTTCATCGTGTTTCGATCTGGACGGTCTGGGCATAAGAATTTGTACATAGTCGACGCCGTTGATGGCGAGTTTAACGGCGGTTTGCGTCAGTTAACTGAGGGTCCGTGGATTGATACAATGCCCCATTGGTCACCAAGTGGAGATTTGATAGCCTTCTCATCCAATAGACACAACCCAAACAACGTTGATGTGTTTAGCATTTACGTGATCAAGCCTGATGGCTCGGATTTGCGAAGGATCCACGTGGCAGGTCCGGAGGGTTCGAGTGACGTGGACAGGGAAAGGATAAACCACGTGTGCTTCAGTAAGGATGCGAAATGGCTGGTGTTCACGAGTAACTTGGGCGGGGTGACAGCGGAGCCGGTGTCTTTACCCAATAGTTTTCAACCGTATGGCGATCTGTATGTGGTTAGATTGGATGGAAGTCAGCTGAGGAGGCTGACATGGAATGGATACGAGAATGGGACGCCAGCGTGGGACCTCAATGACGATCATGCACTTGATAAGGGGTGCATACGTTTGGGAAGTGAGGTCGGAGCTGGAGATATGCTTAAAGGAGAATTTGATGATCCACTTTGGATCTCTTGCAACATGTGAATCACGTTTGATATCCGGTGTGCGAATGTTAAATGCAGTGTATAAATCTTGCGTATATATATATATACTTTTTTTTTTAAATAGATGTTTGATTATATTTAAAATATATAAATATATATACATATATATATATATATGCAAGACTACTTTTTATGTGTAAAATAATTAATTTCTCATTGTACATATTTACGAATAAAAATTGTTCTGCATGAAATAAATATATGATTTTTATTGAAAGAAATATGTATGTCTCTCTTTCTTCATTGTAAAATATTCAAAAGGAATAAAGACAAATTTACTATCCTTACAATTCTTTTATTATTTTTAGTAGGGCTGTTCATATGGGCCGGATTTTATCCGGCCCGGATTAATAACCGGAAACCTGGATCTTAAATCCGGTTTTCGGATTATAGAAAAACGGGCCGGAATTCGTTTTTAACAAACCGGATCAAATTGGGCCGGATATTCATATTGAATCCGAAACCCGGTTTTTCAACCCTTACCCGGCTTGCATATTAAAACGGTGCCGTTTGCATACTGGTTTGAGGTTTCTTCGGTTCTTCCCCTCTCCGCGGTTTCAAATTCGTCATTCGATTTCACTCTCTGTCTCTCTCTCTCTCTGCATAGAAACCCTAGCCCCATCCCGTGCCATCCCGTGTTGAGTCCGCGACCTCATCAGTCATCATCGTGACCCATCGCCTTCTACGAGTCTCTGTCGCCGAGTCTCCATCGCCGTCTCCGAAGCTTTGTCACCGAGTCTCCATCGCCGTAAACATTGTTCAGTACTCTCTCTCTCTCTCTCTCTCTCCCTCTCTCTCTCCCTGTAATTACGTGAGGATTAGAAATGGATTTATGGAAGGAAAATCTAAGTTGATTATAGGGTTTTATGGGTTTCGTGTATCACAGTATTTCATATGTTTGAAGTAGATTTCATGCAACAGATTCGTGGAGTTGCAGACGTAGTTTTATGGGTTTAGCTAGCTAAAAAATATATACCATCTCTTGAGCTAGCTAGCTGATTTTTAGCTCCTCTTTATGTACGGGCCACGGCTCAATCTGGGTTATTTGACCAGAAATTAGATTGGATGTTTTATGAACAGATATTTAGCTTCAAAAAAATTCACTTTCCATTTCTGCATTAATTTTCCTAGCTTCAAAAAAATCCTCCAGAAGATGTTCTGAAAAAAGAGGAATACATGGCATATAATTTGCTGGGACCATAAGTTTTCTGACCCGTAAAAGAAAACTATAAAAAAAAAGTTTTCAACCAGATTACAGGGTATTAAACACATTTATCTGGTTGATAGGATTGAAGTATTTTGGTTTGTGATTAGGAATTTAGGATTAAAGTGTCCATGCTAATTTTTTTAAACTTTTATTATCATTGTTTTTAACCTGTAATATATATATAAATAATATTTACATAATGTTGAGAAAATTCATGGCCTATGCAGTTTGTGAACTCACTTGTTCTATGCAGTTTTTAACCTGCTTTCAAGAGAATAAAATCATTGGCCAACTAATTACAGTCTTCAATTATATTGATTCGTGTCATAGCTGTCAATGGATAATTTGCAACTTAACTTATTACATTTCCACCTTATTTCCAACTAATATATTCAATAGTTTGAGATTTATAGATTTATAAAATAACTTTAAAATATTTAAGTTCAGAAGAATGATTATCTTCTTCATCATGGAACTAACATTCAAGATTTATAATTACTAGTTCAAATAGTTGAGACTTAAAATAACTTATCAACCAAATATGATCACAGCCAAATTTTATCAATTGGGATAAATAAAATAAGAAGGAAGTCAAGCAACACAGCTCGCTATATATTTGTGTATTTTTATTATTTCATGTATTCTTATCTTTTGACGCACTTTATGGTATATATAAAATGCATGCCGCGAGTTTCATTTATTTAAGTATATATAAAAAATTTCGATATGTTTTGTTCTAATATATGAGCAGGATCGAAGAAGCAAGGACTTTAAAGTATATATCTATCTTTTATTATATGTATAATATGCTAACAATTGGGATTAGGGCTTGCTGAGGACTGGGGTGAGGGCCGTGAGGCAATATGATCTGCCGATGGAAGTCAATTCTTTTTATAATTTATTATTAGGCGCATTTTATTTTTAAATCCACTTCCTCTTCATCTCCACAGGCTCCTAAATATGCTCTGGATTGCTATTCTTCAAAGCGAGTTCACATATATAGAAACAGGGGCTTCAAATTAAACCAGGACAAATGACTTCTGCAATATTCAACATTAAGTATAGACTTATAGTATGTACTAATTGTCAGTTACAGCACATGTCGTGCCTCATATGGGACACTATCAAACCTGCATATAAATATAGGCATGCTGTATATATGTTTATGATCATAACATACATGATCATGTACTAAATTACAAATCTAGTTCATGAGGTTTCTTGCTTTGAGTGAGTGATAAAAGATCAAAACATATATAGCAATATTAGAGCAAGAGACTGTTCACCCATCCTTTGCTGCTCCATATCAAGAGCCTCATCAAAGTTTGCTAAAAAAATTAGAATAAGTATGTTATTACTTTAGTGTGCATTACTTACTAAAAAAAATATATATATATATATATATAGAGTAAGTATATTTTATTAATATTTTCCTTCACCCTTTCATTGATTCAGGTGTTTGTAGAACTTGATGCAGACCAAAGCCTCTCCTTGACTAGGATTGACATGCGGAACTTCCAATCTCTAATGATGAAAAAATCTGCTCTTGTTTAGAGTTCTCTCTCCTCTCCTTGACGAGGGATTCGCCTCGTTCCTAAGCTTGGTTCCCCTTCAGTTTTTTTTTTTTTTCCTTTGATTTATGTATATTCAACTTAACTTTGTCGTTGCTTTGTTGCTTTTCTTTAATACCTTATAGGGATCAGTGTCTGATATTTCTCACCTTTTATGTATAGTACTCTAGCTAAGATTGGGCCATCTTTTAACATTTGGGATGTTTCATATTATTATGTCATATGAGATGGTAGGTAGTAGATACGTACGTACCCAGGCGTGTAACTCAGATTGCGGCTGTATGCCATCTTTATACAGCTTTTAGCATTGTGATTACAGTTCTTCATTTTATTGTATTTTACGCATGTCTTTTTGACAATTTGATGCTAATTTTAATGGGTGGGCATTGTGTCTGTACTTTCATCCATATGATGAGAAAACTACTCTATTTTTAATGAGTATTATCACTTTTACAAAACTTAAAATTAAAATTGGAAAAGGTATCTGAGCAGGAAAAAAAAACCGGATTCAAATCCGAAATCTGGATCCGGATCCGGAATCTTATGGATTCCGGCCCGGATTGCAAATCCAGATCCGGTTTTAAATATCCGGATTTTCGGAACCGGATTTAAAATCCGGATCTGGGTCAAGATATCCGGGTTTCCGAATCCGGAACTCGGGTGCAGAGCCTTAATTTTTACTATATTTGAAATTTTATTTTTTTTAATTATTTTTTAAGTATTTTTTTAACATTTCTAACTATTAAGAATTTTTTTTAAATATATAATTTTATTAATAATTATTGTCTTAATTATTAAATAAAAATAATAAGAGGTGATAAGATTATTATCATTCTTCATATATATAATCAAGGACAGTGCTACTTGAATCGATTATTTATCGAAAAATTTAACCGATGCAGTGCAAATGTATTTTTTTTATTTTTTTCTTATTTTCTTTCACTCATTTTTTATACACTTTTAATTATTTTTAAAAAATTAAAAAAATGCTAATTCATTTATATTCATTTTCTTAATGATTAAGCAAAATGAAAAAAAAAAAAACTCCATCGGTCATCTTTAATGATCAATTTTATAGGTTCAATTAGCATTTTCCTATAATCAAACCGAAACCTATTGAGTTGATAAGCACAATCTTCGAAAAGAGTCATCCAGTCAGTGTAATTCAACCTTTAGAACGTTGGTAGGAGAAATTATCAAACTAAATCCCTTAAGTCAACGACGATATGTTTGAACAACTGTACTTGACTCGTAGTGATACCTTACTACTTATTTATTATTTTAAGTTTTTATTTTATTTTATTATTTTATTATTATTTTAATATTCTTAATCATTAAGAAAAAATTTTAAAAATATATAATTTTATTAATAATTACTTTCTTAATCATTAAATAAAACAAAAAAATTTTAAAAATCAAAAAAATAAATAAATAAATAAAACTAGAGTTGTAGGTAGATAATAAGGATATCATCTTTCCTCTCAAAAAGTGTCATTTAATTGTAAACATAAATGAGAAATAATAACGTTAGATATAGGACTCTCTTGCATGTTGAAAGCATATAAGTATAGTTTATTCTTAAATACATTCAACGTCTAGACTCTAAAGACACAATTTCTTTTTAGTTCAATTTTAAATTTCACGAGACCCACAATTTTAACTCAGCACAACATTTAAATATAACTATAATTTTAATTAGATAAATTTAAGCGTATTCCTTTTTTAAAAAATAAAATTTATTATTTAAATTATTTTTATTCTATAAATATTATATTTATCTATTATTTTAAAATATTTTATACAGGACTTGCATGCTTTAAATTAAATTATAAATATCCTTTTTAATTAACACAATTTCATTTTAGAATGGTCCCGAAACAAGGCTTTTGTTTAAGTAATTAGAATTTAATTTTTAATTTTTCTGACCACATCAGCATATTTGACGATTTATTAACAAGTTTTCAATGGAGGAATCAATTTAAGATTATAAGGGGAAAAAATTATTTAAAAGATAATATAGAGTAGTATTTTGATTTTAAAAGTAAGATAAATTCTAATATTAATGGACACGCCAAATCTGCTCACTACGTCAATTTTCAATGGAGGAATAAATTTGATCTTCTTACGATTATAAGGGAAAAAATATATATATTTATATATATATATATATTTAAAGATAATATAAAGTAGTAATTTGATTTTAAAAGAAAGACAAATTCCATATTAATGGACACGGCAAATCGGCCAGTAACTTACCTATTCCCAGTAGGATTGACGGCGGCGGAACCTATATATACATGTTTCATCCTTTTATTTTCTTCACCTAAAGCTTATAATAATCACAGTCCCGACTTTGTTCTATGCGAACCCTAGATTAGATCTTCCTTTCTCATCTTCACTGCTCTCTCTCGCTTCGATTGGATTTTTTTTTTTTTTTTTCCTTTTTCTTCCGCTTGTCAATCTCAGACAAACATACTGATTACAGACAGATAGACAGAGGAAGACATGGACGATAGCTGTGCGGTGTGCGCCGATGTTCTGGAATGGGTGGCCTACGGTCCCTGTGGGCACCGGGAGGTCTGCTCCACCTGCGTCACTCGTCTCCGCTTCATTTGCGAAGATCACACCTGTTGCATCTGCAAGACCCATTCCGACGTCGTTTTCATCACCAAGGTTTCAACTTCTTTTTCTTCTTCTTCTTCTCCCCTCTCTCTCTCTCTCTCTCTCTCTCTCTCTCTCTCTCTCTGGTACATCGCAACTACTATGGTTTGGTATCCCTTAGGTATATGGTATATGTGAAATTGGGGCGGAGCTAGATTTATGCCGCACATGGAAGGAAATACCGAGTAGCATCTAGTTCACTGCGTTTTTGGTTGCTTTGAATATATGTGGTGCTCTTCATGCATTTGTTTTAAGGTTGAACTCTTCGTCTTTTCAGGATACTTTCTTATTATTTGCTTGTCAAACTTAAACCTACAATGCGGCATTTTCTTAGTTTTTTTTTTTTTAATATTAATATATCACTGCCAAGGCCCAAGGTAGCCTGGTAAATGGTAATATCCATTTCACGCACGTGTTTCCGGCTTTTTTTTTAAAAAATTTTTTGGAGGGATTGTTGTTTAGGTGCTGAAACAAGTTTTAATTATTATCACACCGTACCAACTGATATGCCAGAAATTTGCCGTACCGACTATGACTGATACAAAAACATTTGTGTTTCATTTTACTCTACTTTTTGATTATTTCGCTCTATACTGGCCAAAATATTAGATTTTAACTGTTACCAAATTTTGGTAAATAATTTATTTTTTAAAATAATTTTTTAAGTGAATTTGCATTTTTTTTTAATTTTTGTATATATAAAAGATATATTTTATTTATATGAATTACAAAACAAATAATATTTTAATATTTTAATAGTTTATGTGTGTGTGTATATATATATATATATATATGTATAATTTATTTATATATAGACTATTTCAAAACAATATAAAAAATAATAGTAATATTAAAATATTTCATTTTAATATTTTAACTGATATACTCATCAATATAATATTCAAAATATTGGCTGAAACTAAGTCAAGATTGACTTGTTGAGTTTTGCACAGTTTGTACATTTATTATTATTATATTTTTTGTTTGCAATTTTAGGCAATTGATTTGGTGTTTTCTAGGTTTGATCTTCTTCTTTTTTTTCACTAATGTCAAAACTTGACATTGAGTTTAAAAATTATTAGGTGTTTACATATTTGTGTAGGAAATTAGAGTGTGCATGAAATGATATTCTTCGTCATTTCTCATAAAGACAGTCGTAAATTTGCAAACGGCGTACAATCGTTTTAAAAAAAAGTAAGATCTATTATTAAAAAAAGTTAAACTTTTTAACAGTAGACTCTATCTTTTTCTAAAATTATTGCATATGTGATTAATTTTACAACTATATAGTATTACTCATTATAAACATATGTGATTTTGCTGTTGTTGCAGGCCTTAGGAGATTATACAAGAATGATTAATGACTTTTCTGTCTTGCCAAAAGTAAGGGAGGATAGGGTGGGATCATACTGGTTCCACGAGGATACTCAAGCATTTTTTGACGACGTTGACCATTACAAGATGATCAAGGCAGTGTGTAGGCTATCGTGCAGTGTATGTGATAAGATGGAGGGGCAGCCACATGATGGCTCAAACTCAAAGCATCGAGCAAATTTTAGGAACATTGAACAGTTGAAGGGTCATTTATTCCATCAACATAAGTTGCTTATGTGCAGTCTTTGTTTGGAAGGAAGGAAGGTGAAATGAATAGACTTGACCTCTTGTATGATTCTTGGTACCGAAAGTGTACTTATTTAATGCTTTTCATGAGGACTCATTAGGCTTGATTTGTGTGACCCATGTGTTCATTTCTGAACAAAAGTTATATACTAGAGCACAATTGAAACAGCATATAAGCACAGGGGACTCTGTGGTAGATGGAACCGAGAGCGAAAGAGGTGGCTTTACAGGGCATCCTTCGTGTCAATTTTGCAGAACCCCATTCTATGGGGAATATGAACTATACTCGCATATGTCTACTGAACATTACACCTGTCACATATGCCAAAGGTGAATAATCAATCTACCATATTTGACAACCCTCTGCTTTGATTGCAACAAAGGACAATTGTTAATGATTTTTCACTCTGCTGAATGCCAGGCAGCATCCAGGTCAATATGAGTATTATAAGAATTATGACAACCTAGAGGCAAGATACTTGTACTTACTTTCACTTCTTGTAATAATAAATTCGTGAAGATCCACAATAAGTTTGAAACAGCTGACTGTTTTATATTACAGATCCACTTCCGTCAAAACCATTTCTTGTGTGAGGATGACGCCTGCCTAGCCAAAAAATTTATTGTCTTTCCATCTGAAGAAGCAATGAAGGTGATGTCTTATAACATGTGAATGCAATGTGCACGTGTGCGT
Source organism: Platycarya strobilacea (assembly GCA_036898215.1). Lineage (NCBI taxonomy): Eukaryota > Viridiplantae > Streptophyta > Magnoliopsida > Fagales > Juglandaceae > Platycarya > Platycarya strobilacea. Next base: position 17,429,083 of record CM072555.1, on the reverse strand, counting down.
TTGTGTTCCTGTCGTTTATTTGAATTTTGTGACTCATGGTTTAGCTATATTCTATTGGTTACTAATTCTTTTTTTTCAGAGACATAATGCTCTTGAACATGGAGGGAAAATGTCACGTTCGAAGCGTAATGCTGCTCTGCGGGTACGTAAAATTTATCAATAGTTAGCTCTGATTATTTTATCTAGATTTACTGAGAAAAAAAAAATCTAGCTTCTTCTTTCTGTTTTCTTCTTTGGTAACTATGTTTTTTCTCATTCTCACAGATTGCGACTAGCTTTCAATATCGACGAAGTAATGAACAAGATTGTCGCCGTGGGAGAGGACGAGCATTTCAAATCAATTCTTCTGAAAGTCAACCTTCTATGGCTATTGAAGCAAGTTTGGAGACAGTTAATGCTGATCATGCGTTTCATGATCCACCATCAACATCCAATCTGCAAGTTGATCCTGATGCTGAGGGGACAAGCAATATTGATCCTGAATTATCTTCAAGGTACCTTCAAGCTTTGGGAAGGACAAGGAATGCTTCTTTGGAAGAATCTTCCTTTCCTCCTCTCCCCATGGCACCCAAAAACAGTCAACAAAAACCAAAACAGGAATCAGAAAATTTTCCTAGTAGCTCTATGGCAGCACATCTCCACCGCCGAAGAAATGTGACCAATCTTAATTCAGCTCAGGCTTGGTCAGCGGCGAGCCACGGATCACGCCCACTAGCAGCTGTAAAATCACTTAGTTCTGGACAGTCTAAGATAACCACTGGTAATGGACTAGCATCATCTAGTTATGCAAATTTGGCTCAGGCTTGGCCAACACCCACACTTCTATCAGTTGGCTCTTCAAGGGACTCAGGCAACACTGGTAGGATCACACACACTGCATCAGCCCCGGATCTTGTGGAAAGTGAGAGTGTGAAACCCTCAATTTCTGATTTCCCTCCCGTATCTGTAGCAAAATTGCACAAGTTGCCCAGAAGTAGCCAGGCTTCCTCAAATCTGCAGGTTGTTCAGACTGCAAATCGGTCTTTGGTGGACAAGATTCGTGCTGCCCTTGAATTTGATGAAGACAGATACACTGCCTTTAAAGCCATATCCGGACAGTATCGCCAAGGTTTAATTGACACAGGAAGATATCTGGATTTTGTCCAGAAGTTTGGCCTGTCACATCTTATTCTGGAGTTGGCTCGGCTCTGTCCTGACGAGCAGAAACAGCAACAGCTTGTTGAGACCTATAATGCTAGTTTGCGAAACAATGTTCCACAAGCTGGTAGTATATCTAATCAAAATTTACGGGACGGTGGTGGGGGTAGTAAGCAAAGAAAGAAAACCCCAAAGTTACTCAGAGCTCGATTGGGTGATGGGTCTATGTCATCACTTTTGGATCACAAAAACTCAAACCCAGAAGCAATGGATGAGAGTACAGATGGAGGAGGATTGCCTGTACGTGGTGTTTGGCGAAATGGAGGAGGCCATAAACTCTTCACCTAATAATTTTTTGAAGAGATCCTAAAATCACTGATTCCAGTGGAAGTTTCTTTGTGGAGAAGCACAAGAATCATTAGAGTCAGAATCATGATTGATTTGGGAAAGTTGAATTTTCTTGGCCAGCTAGCCATTTAGGATTTTGTGACACGGTGACTTTGAAGGCAAAGGCAATGTTGCCCGAATCAGATCCCCCTTGCCCCTATGTGTATATCTTGCACCTCACAAGTGTTTATAATTTATATGCAGATAACCATTTGAGTGAAATTATATATGTATAGTGCGGACTCCGGAGGTTGAGGTTTACAATATGTCCAGACATTCCTGTTTTTAATGTACATGCGGTGGTTCCACATCTGAAAGGTTTTAATTGCATTTTATTATATATTATTAAAATTTCCCTGAAAATTACACTCCATTTCTCGTCACTCAATAAAAGTGAGCTTTAATTTTTTGCAAGATGTCATTCTTGCATTGTTTGCACTTTTTGGATAAGTATTGTTGAATCCTTTTATCTGGAAAGGTGAAGCCAAGGGAAGTTTTCAGGTTTATCCACCAATCTACTAACTAAATTAACTGACCCAACTGTCCAAATTATGGCTGATCTAATGGCTTGCAAGAAGGGCATAATATCTTCTCAGTAAAATAATTATAGTTATGTCACCCATATCTATACTTAATTCCAACTAAAGTAGATTTGCTCCCCCACACAATTATTACTCTGTTTCACTGCTTTCAGTAGATCTCCTACAAACTCAGAAATCCTGAGTTTAAAAAACAAAAACTCTATGTGCAATCACATACCATTTTGGTATATTCATAAAATTTACTAGATAAATGATCATGCCAACACTAGATCCACAATCATACACCACATATCAGACAGCTTAAAAGAACAACCTTCCCTGATTTGTAGCAGAACCAAAGGTTTTCTCGGTGCTGTAACACATGTACAGAAATCCATCCTCGTCTTTAAAAGATTTATAAACAGAACCCATCAAATTAGCTGCAGATCAAAGTCATACAAGAGAGAAAATCAGAAAATACTTCTTGCAGAAAAATTCTACAAAAACAAGCGTTACACGATTTACTTGCAACTATACCAGTTTGTGGTAAGGTATTTTTTACAAATACAAAGAGAGCTTTTCCAGGGGCTAGATGAAGTCTGCCGCTCAAAATGTGAATAAATTGCCCCACAGACATGTCTTGGGGAACAAGGTATCTATCACCAAAGAAAAAAAATAAAGATGTATCATAGACATACTAAACTAAATATGAGCACTCGGTACGAAAGGTGGAAATTCAAGTTTTAAGTCATGCTCAGTCACTCTCCAGATTTCAAAACTAATGCTCCAATGCCCGTAAGAAGGGGTTATTCGAGCACTGCTAAGGTATTACGCTAATCAGATAAGAAACATTTACAACAACAAAACAGAAAATATCAATAGATCAGTATCAGTTTTGACCAATATTCAAATATAAAAACACTAGTTTATTTTGCACAACCATTCTCATCTTATCTTATTTCATCTGATCATTACAACTTTCACAAATTCTCGTATAAAATAAAATAAACAATTTAATTTTTTCAAATTTTAAAATAAAATTAATATTAAAAAATATATTATAATAATATTTTATTCGAACTTTTAATTTTTATCTCAACTCATCACATCTGTCATAACAAACAGGCCTTCATCTTCAAACAACATTACGTGTGTGAGAGATAGAGAGAGAGAGAGAGAGCGCTATCAACCTTCGGAAAGTAAGCGAAAGCTAAAACTTACTTTCTCTTTTCCATTTCAGGAAGATCACTTCTTGAATACCTTTCCACAATTACCTGCAATGGATAGTACATGAGCAATTACTCGGGAATAAGGGTAAATTTTTATCTACACCTTAAGAAGCTGATAAAAGATCTATTTTCTTTCGAAAACATAAAGAAGAGAAACAACAACAAAATTCTGAACACTATCTTTTCCACACAACAAGATGCATAGGAACAAGGCACATCGAATTTTCGTGGTTAAAAGGGAAAAAATGAGACTTTTGGTAAAGAAATTAAACACGTTTAAATCACGAGGAAGGGACGAATATAAATGAGTTTTGAGCTTAGGGGCATTAACATAATTACATACAGGGACTCGGTCGGGGTACTTGGCGAGGATTTCACTCGATTCCTCATATCTTAGCTCTGCAAGTGGAATTCAGAAGAAAGAAATGAACGGACACACGAAAATATGAATAGAAAACCCAACGAAGAAAAGAACGGGAACAGACCAAAGCTGAACTCCTCCTTGAAGGCCATGCTCTTCCCCATCTGGGTTTGCGTGTCCCACCGGCTCAGACTCGCGGAGAAACGGGGAGAGATAAGAAGAAAGAGAAAGAGTCATTAAAGTATATCATTGAATATATTTTTAAAGACATCAGATATAAAACCCAAGCGGGGATAGCTCAGTTGGGAGAGCGTCAGACTGAAGATCTGAAGGTCGCGTGTTCGATCCACGCTCACCGCAACCGCATTATTTTATCTTTTGTTTTTCACGTATTTCATTTTAACGACATGTCGTTTAACTCCACTCCATCCAGGGCTGGCCCGGCTAGTGCAGCCACGCAGGGCCATCGCTGTGTTCTAAAACCCTTCCTTTGTTTTTCACGTATTTCATTTTAACGACATGTCGTTTAACTCCACTCCATCCAGGGCTGGCCCGGCTAGTGCAGCCACGCAGGGCCATCGCTGTGTTCTAAAACCCTTCCTCTACCCTGCTCCAACTCCAAAGTCTTCAAATTCTCAACGCAGCCCACTATGGTCATTGGCTCAGTGTAGAGCCGAAGAGCCATGGCGCAGCCTCCAACCCATTGGCGTTTACAGAGCGGTCAATACCTTGGAGAAATCTCAGCCCTCTGTTTCCTTCACCTCCCATCCCATGTCTCTTCTCTCCCTTACCTCCTCGCCGGTTCAGGCTCACAAATCCTGCTCTACACTTTAGATTCTGGCCAACTAGTAAGGTCCTTTCATGTCTTCCAAGGGATTCGTGTGCACGGTATTGCTTGTAATGATTCCATTAATTGCGCCGAGGGAACCATTTCCTCTAAGCTTGTTTTTCAACTCGCTGTATTTGGTGAAAGGCGGGTGAAATTGTTTAGCTTGGTCATTGACTTTGGTTTGGAACCCCAAAATGGATCAGGGATTTGTGTGAATTTGAACCAGTTGCATTTGTTGCCCAAGTTTAGTAATTGGGTTTTGGATGTCTGCTTTTTGAAGGTACAAAGTTCAATCTTTTGTAAATTTTTGTAGAATGTGTTGCTAAGCTAGTTATCTGAATTCATGCTTGATGGTTCTTACTCTATGGATTTGCTTTTCTCTTTGATTGGTTGTAGGGACTTGTACGTTCTCTCGATGAGGGCAGCCATTGTCTTGCAATTGGGTGTAGTGACAACTCTGTTCTTGTTTGGGATATTCTGAGTTCTAGTGTTGTTCTTCAAGTCCAGTCTCCAGGTTAGTTTTGACAAGATTTTTTTATGGGTTCTATCTTAGATCCAGTTATTCAACTAGAACCCAGAATGTGTAACTGTTGTGTCTAATGCTGCCCAGAAAACAAATATAAAATAGATAAAGACAATATTGAAGTGGTTCGACAATTTGCCTACGTCCACTGAAGCGGAAACTTACTATTCAAAATGTTTGTACAAGATTACAAACACTCTCAATGCCTCTCTATCCCTCAAATGGCACTTTCAATTTCACACACTCAAAACATTTCTTCTTGTTGGGATGATTTTAGCTTCAGCATTCCTCTCCTATTTATAAGAGAGGTTGGACTTCTCCCTCCACGTAACATGAGCTGGAGATGCTCAAACTTTCCAATGCACATGGTAGTTCTCATCACAAAGGTGGAAATCACCACATGGGTGGACCTCAATATGAGTTGGAGAACATCAACACACATGGGTGGTCCTCAACAATCACCCCCTCCACCCAAGTGTGCCATACTAGGATACTACATGTTGCATCCTTGCAATGATTTCACCTCCTTATTGAAATGTTCGTTTGCCATGAAAGATTTCTGCTATCAAATGCGCCCTAAGGCGCCAATGCACCCTTAGGTGGTCAGCAGTGTGAGATATTAATCAAGTCCAAGCAATGTTGGAACTTGATTCCAGTGACAACTTTTGTCAACATATCTGCTGGATTATTTTCAGTGCCAATCTTCTTAAGTAGAATGTCCCATTCTTCCAATATCTCATGTACGAAGTAGAAACGGACATCTATATGTTTTGTTCAAGAGTGATAAATTTGGTTCTTGGCCAAATGAATTGCACTCTGACTGTCACAGTAAACGGTAACCTTTTGCTGCTCAATTCCCAAATTTGTTACCAGTCCCTGTAACCAAATGGCTTCTTTTACGGCTTCTGTTACAGCCATATACTCAGCCTATGTGGATGACAGTGCAATCGTAGACTGCAAAGTTGATCGCCAACTAACTGGTGCTCCAGACATAGTGAACACGTATCCAGTTGTCGACTACCGTTTGTCAAGATCACCTGCATAGTCTGAGTCAACGTATCCAGTTACTAGACTATCTTCACTCTTCTTGAATTTCAAACCAAGATCTACGGTCCCTAGAATATACCGTAGAATCCATTTAGCCGCATGTCAGTGCTTCTTTCCAGGATTATGCATATAACGACTGACCAAGCTGACAGCCTGGGAAATATCAGGTCGTGTACACACCATGGCATACATTAGGCTACCAACAACACTTGCATACGGGACACTCTTCATGTAGTCCCGCTCTTCATCATCTTTAGGAAACTGCAATGCACTGAGCTTAAAATATTGGGCCATTGGAATACTCACAGGCTTTGACTTTGAGTTCATATTAAAGCGTTGCAATACTTTCTTCAAGTACTGCTTTTGAGTAAGGTGAACTGTACATTTCATCCTATTTCTGCTGATCTCCATCCCCAATATTCTTTGTGCTTCTCCTAGATCTTTTATTTCAAACTCATGACTCAACTGAGTTTTCAAACGATTTATCTCCACCTTGCTTTTACATACAATCAACATATCATCTACATATAAAAGCAAATAAATAAAAGATCCATCTGCAAGTTTTCTGAAATACACACAATGATCGTATTGGCAACGAGTGTATTTCAGATCCATCATAAAATAGTCAAACCGCTTGTACCATTGCCGAGGTGACTGCTTCAGTCCATAGAGAGATTTCTCCAGCCTGCAGACCCAATTTTCTTTATCAGTTTCTTTAAACTCTTCTGGTTAAGACAGATAAATCTCCTCTTCCAGATCACCATGCAAGAAAGTCATCTTCACATCAAGTTGTGCTAACTCAAGATCATATTGTGCAACCAAAGCTAGCAATATCCGAATGGATAAATGCTTTACAACAGGAGAGAATACTTCACTGTAGTCAATTCCCTCTGTCTGAGCGTAGCCCTTGGCTACCAATCTAGTTTTGTATCGAATTCTATTTTTAACAACTTGATCATCTTTCTGATTAAAGATCCACTTATAGTCAATTGACTTCTTTCCTTGTGGCAGTGGCACAAGTTCCCAAGTCTGATTCTTATGAAGAGACTGCATCTCCTCAATCATCGCCTTTATCCATTCATCCTTTTCACTGGATTGTATGGCTTCTCTGTAAGTGGTGGGGATCTCACCCCCTTCAACTGGTAGTGCATATGTCACGTAGTCTGCATAACGTATCGGTACACGTTTCTCTCGTCTTGATCTGTTGGTTGCTATTGATTCAATTTGACTTGGAGGTGCTGTGACTGGACTATCAACCTCCTCTTGTCTGTCTTCTTTTGAATCATTTGGAGTGATAAACTCCACCTTCTGCGAACCACCAAGTGTTTCGCCATCATAGCTGCATTCACTGGAATCTTTATGCTTATGTGACTTAAACATCTCAGATTCGTTGAAAGTAACATCTCTACTGATAATTACCTTCTTAGACTCAATGCACCAAAGTCTATACCCTTTTACACCAAAGCTAAAATCCAAGAATTTTGCTTTCTTGGCTCTAGGGTCAAGCTTACTTTCTTTAGCATGATAGTAAGCTGGACATCCAAAAACATGTAAAGAGTCATAATCAGTAGCATGTGTACCTTTCCACATTTCAATGGGTGTCTTCCCGCCATTGGCAACTGCGGGTAGTCTGTTGACGAGGTGGCATGCATATGTCACAGCTTCAGCCCAAAATTGTTTACTGAATCCAGCATTCAGTAACATACATCGTACTTTCTTTAGTAAAGTACGATTCATCCGTTCTGCCACACCGTTTTGCTGCGGTGTTCCTCGTACCATGAAGTGTCTGACTATTCCCTCTCTCCGGCATACTCCCATGAAAGGGTCTAGAGTATACTCTTCTCCATTATCTGATCTGAGCCGCTTAATTTTTCTGCCGGTTTGAGTCTCAATCATCTTCTTCCAAACAAGAAAGATGTTCAACACTTCATCTTTATTCTTCATCGTATACACCCACACACGACGAGAATAATCATCTACAAAAGTTACAAATCAATGCTTACCTTCCAAAGATGCAATTTTGGTAGGTCCCCAAACATCGTAGTGTACATAGTCAAGTATCCCCTGTGTATTGTGAACAACGGTTCCGAACTTGATCCGCATCTACTTACCCAATACACAGTACTCACAAAAAGACAATTTACCAGTCTTGGCACTTTTGAGTAAGTTTTGCTTTACGAGTGTTTGCAAAACTTTTTCTCCAGCGTGTCCCATACACATATGCCAAAGTCTGGTAGTGTCAGCATCAGTCTCATCTAGCTTCTCACAACTTGTAGAAGCTCTTCCAACAATAGTACTTTCCTGCAAGAAATACAGGTTTTCTCGCCTCAAGCCTTTCATAGCCACCTGAACTCCCTTTACCACTTTGAGAGTTTCGTCTTCAATAGTGATTCTGAATCCCTTTGAATCCAGAGATCCTAATGAGATAAGATTTTTCCGCAAGTCCGGGACGAATCGAACTTCGGTCAGAGTCTTGACAGTTCCATCGTGCAGCTTCAACCGAATGCTCCCTATCTCTCGAGTCTTACATGCACTGTCGTTGCCCATAAGTACTGCTCCACCTTCAATCTCTGTGAAGTCAGTAAAACAGTCCCGATTGGGACACATATGATAGGTGCATCCGGAATCCATAATCCATTCATCAGGATGACAAATCAATGATGAATCTGTCAAGGCAATGTCTAGATCTTCATCTCTGTCCGCGACATTTGCTGTGGTTGGTTAATTCTTCTGTTATCCCTTCAATTTGGGACAATCCTTTTTTCAGTGTCCTTTGTCGTGACAATAGGAACACTCATCTTTGGCGAGTTTTCTGCCGACTGATGAACCACGTGATGTGGCCTGAGTTTTCGATTAAAAACTTTTCTTCTTTCCGAGATACCTTGACCGCGATCTCCCTCTTGCTATCAGTGCTTCACTTGATGTATCTAGCTGTACCTGCTTATCCTTTTTTCGGTACTCATTGCTAATCAGAGAACTAGATACATCGTTAAAACTAATTTTCTCCTTCCCATACAATAATGTTGTAACTAAATGATCATATGTATCGGGTAAGGAATTTAACAAAAGTAAAGCCTTATTTTCATCTTGGATTTCAAGATCCAAGTTTAGTATATCAGCAAGAATTTGATTGTAACTATTCAAATATTCAGACATACTAATACCTTCACGAAATTGGAATCTGAAGAGCTTTTTCTTCAAATGCAAACGGCTCTCAATGCTTTTCTTCATGAACTTATCCTCTAATTTCTGCCAAAGTTCATTTGCATTTGTCTCTCTCATGACAAAATACTTCTGATCTTTGGTAAGGCACAAACGGATTGTACTACAAGCTTGGGTGTTAAGCTTCCTCCAATCCTTTTCTGACATATCGTTGGGTTTCGCTTCCAATGCCATATCCAACTCTTGTAGGATCAAAACATCCATCACTTCACATTGCCACATACCAAAGTTAAAAGTTCCATCAAACTTCTCAATTTCAAACTTGGCATTTGAAACTGTGGACCTACGCCCTGAATTATTGGCATTTCTAGAGTTCCTAACTTCCCCAACATCTTCCATATTAATTAAAAAATTTTAGAAGATAAATTTCGAAATTCTAACTGTACGGATGAGTCCGGAATAATCCAAATAGTTGGAAAGCACTATTTGATTATCGAAATCGGATTCCAAATGGCTAAGATCAAGCTCAAAATCATATCTGAAAATCGAACGGTCCAGATCTGTTAGGCGCGTGTGATACACACGCTGAAGGTGACCAGAGGTGCGTGAGGCGCGTGGGATTCACGAGCCAGAGGGGCTCGGAGGGCGTACGGCGCGTGAGTTTCACGCGCGGAGACAGTGTACGGCGCATGGAGATCACGCGCAAAGGACACCTGGGGCGCATGTGGGTGCGTGCGGAGAGTGGGCGGCGCGTGACGCGTGTTTTCTAGTCGTCTTCAACCTCCAGCTGTGAGTGGGGCGCGTGGATGCACGCTCCGACCTTCAATGGCGCGTACGGGCTCCTCCGATGTTCGTTTTCGATGCCGTTCACGGCAACGGATCCGTCTTGACGAGAGAAATGTTTTGGTGTGATTAAAAGTTGATTTCGATCAACTGAAATTTTCTTGGTAGCACGAGCCGAAGCTCTGATACCAATTGTTGTGCCTAATGCTGCCCAGAAAACAAATATAAAATAGATAGAGACAATATTGAAGTGGTTCGACAATTTGCCTACGTCCACTGGAACGGAAACTTACTATTCAAAATGTTTGTACAAGATTACAAACACTCCCAATGCCTCTCTATCCCTCAAATGGCACTTACAATCTCACACACTCAAAACACTTCTTTTTGTTGGGATGATTTTAGCTTCAGCATTCCTCTCCTATTTATAGGAGAGGTTGGACTTTTCCCTCCACGTAACATAAGCTGGAGATGCTCAAACTTTTCAATGCACATGGTAGTTCTCATCACAAAGGTGGAAATCACCACATGGGTGGACCTCAATATGAGTTGGAGAACATCAACACACATGGGTGGTCCTCAACAGTAACTTCAAAGTGAGGTTCTTTTGGGAAATTACGCCTTTTCTTAGCCCTCCCTCCTTGTTGGGAATTTGAAATTCAAATTTTCTTGTATTGTCGAGTTATATATTTTATTTCCTGAAAACTGGTCTTTAAAGCTGCACAAGTCTTTCTTTTTTTTCATTTTTCCTTTTGTTGAGTAAATTTTGGTTTTGATTTCGTCTTCTTGATTGATATTTCGTTGAACTGTAGAGAGGTGCCTTTTATATTCCCTGCGGCTATGGGGTGACAATATTAAAGCTCTTCAAATTGCATCTGGTACTATTTTTAATGAGGTGGCTGATCTTTCCTTACGAATTCCTCTCCATTTCATTACTATGCCCGCCGATTTTAATATCATGGTCAATCCCCACCCCCTTCTTTCCTTGGGAGGGCTATTTTATTCACAGGAAGACTGAAAGGAAAGGGAAGTAGTCTATGCACTGATTGATTAATATACTGTTATTGGAACTGGGTTTATGTTCAATTTGGGATTACATTGCTCATCTTCTGATTAGCTCAGTCTTTATATTTTCTATATTAGTTTGCCCCCTTTTTTTTATGTAAAAGAAGCTTTTGGACCCGGTCTTTCTTTTATTTTGAACTCGTTGGTGAAAATGGGGTTTTCCAGATTCTTGTTTGGAAAGTGGTTTCTCAGAATGATGCTCCATCTTTGGCAAATCCTATGGAAGACAATATTGATCAGGGGAGCCCATTCTGCAATGATGTCTGGCTTCATTGTCGGCAGTTTGAAGCTGTTCATATATGCAAACTTGCTGGCCATGAAGGCTCAATCTTTCGCATAGCATGGTCATCTGATGGATGCAAATTGGTATCTGTTTCTGATGATCGTAGGTGAATTAGTTTCTTATGCCTTACCATTCTAATTGTTTATGGTGTTTTTCTTAGAAGAGTGATTCAACACAATAACTTGTTACTTGATCTGTGCAGTGCTCGTGTCTGGACAGTTCATGCTGCAAGCAATGGTTATGATAAGCCTGGAGTTTCCATTGGCCCTGACCTTGATGGTTTTGTGCTGTTTGGTCATAATGCCAGAGTTTGGGACTGCTGTATTAGTGATTTTGTAAGATTCACGAACTCCTTATTCTTGTTTTCTGACAACTTAGTAGTAAAGAAATATATTATCTTGGAGTCAAGAAAATACATCGTTAACATCAGTTGAAATTTTTGGAGCAAAAAATTTTGGTTCTAAGTGGGTTCTTAATCTTTTTTCTCATGAAGAAAATTATGTACTTGTGTCTGTTTGATTTATAGGTTTTTTTAATCATGTCTACTTTTGCATGAGTTCAAAAATAAATTCATGCTGGATTTGTTATGCCTGTGGCAGAGGTGCCTTCTGAAGCATTATGGTCAATGTTTCTTCGACTGAACATGGATTGATATATGAAAGCTTGTTCTCGGGGTTGGATACGTTTCATTTTATGGTTTGAATCAAAGTTGAAAGCAATATAGCATTTGTGTGAATGAGAACAGCTTCATCCTTTCTTTATTGTTATTTCTCAATACTTTTTGTCTTCTAAATTTGTTTAACTGGTCTCATGAACACATTATACTTGGATATAAGTTTGCGCATGATTATATACCAATTACATCGGAAGAGGTTACCAGCAAGGATTTGGATGGCATTAGAAATGTGCTACTGGCCCGATTTCATACACAGCTTGAAATTGACTAGAACTCTTCGTATCAAGGGATGAACCCGATATACATATAAAAATTTTGAGAAATTATACATGGAAGCCTTCCAAGTTCCACCTGATCAACTTGTGATTTGTCATTTTTACCCTTCTATCATAATGCTTAAATATGTATGTGTTTAAATAGAGAGAAAAAATGACAAATCACATGTTGGTTAGGTGGAGTTATGTGGTTGTTAGGATTCCTTGTAGCATTTCTCAAAAAATTTATTCAAAAGGCCAAGAAATGATTGTAACTTGGTCGTGGGGACTCCCAACTCTTCTATTACCTTGCCTTCTGCTTGTCCATCCTTTTTTTCTTTTTGGCCATCCCCTATCCCAATGCCCTAGCCCCGAGGAACATTATTTCTCGCATGGCGAACATGCCATAAGCAGTTCTTTTACCCATTTTTTTTATTGCTTATCATTGTTGTTATTAATTGGAGGGAGGTAGTGAAATTGAATTTCTTATGCAGTTTGTTATATTCTTGCCTATTCTATTACATATGGACTGCTGGAATTTGACTCAATCTTTCCTGACTTATGTCAGTTGATTGTCACCGTGGGTGAGGACTGTACATGTCGCATGTGGGGATTAGATGGTAAGCAGATTCAGATGATCAAGGAGCACATGTAAGTGAAGTGTGTGTTTCGTTTTCTGTTGAGCACTGAGGATTATTAACTTATTAGTTATAAATTTGTTTTGATGATCCAGACGCTAACATAAAACTAAAATGATTTGCTTTAGGATCTTCTGAACTTGCTGTTGACAACCATGATTCGAACATTACAGTGTACCTTCAATTTGTAGCTTCCAAATATGAAGCTTCTTGATTGATTATTATACCTAAAATGTTCTCAAATTTTTGTGTGCATAGTCTAGTGTTAAATTCAACTTGACACTTGCATAAGGAATCCATGTTAGAGTTTTTCGAAAAATTGTTGTATTCTTTTGTTTCCCAATAAAGTTGTAAAATTAATTTTTGGAAACAGTCTATGACAATGTTGTGATGTTGTAGCATCTCCTTGCAGTTTTAGGTTGGCAGGATTGTATCACATTAGTACTACAGCCTTCTTCATTATATCACATAAATGTAATACAACATATGAAACTAGTATCTAACAAATTGACATTGTATTTATTTTATTTTGCAAGAATAAAACAATCATACCCATATTTTGTTATTGTGCAGAGGAAGGGGCATTTGGCGATGTTTGTATGATGCAAAGTTTTCGCTTCTTGTCACTTCTGGGTTTGATTCTGCAATTAAAGTGCATCAAATGCATGGCTCTTTGTCTGGGGGTTTGCATGGGCTTGCTGAGGTAAAAGAGTTTATTAACAGAACGGAGATATTCAATGTTTGTATCCCTAATATGTCAGAGCATTGCCGACTCACTGACAGGTACCAATGCTTTTTATTAACTATACTCAGGATACCTTCAACGTTCATAAACTCCTATAATTTTCCTTAGATGACGGAGAAAAATTGGAAAGTCTGATTTGGTGCTCGAGAATAATACTTTTGTCCCGTGTCCTCCCCAAAAACCTATGAGCATCAATGGGAAGGGTTGCCATAATTAATTAGCTCTCTTCATCTGATGTCCATATTCCTTTAGGAAAATGTGTATGTGTCATGAGAATGATGATGATTAGGGGTGTTCATCCGAATTCCGAATTTGGGAATTCGGAACCCGGATTCAAATGAACAGGCCTAATGATGATGAACATTCAACTGGGGACCCCACAAGTGGTGGTTCACAAAACTTCAGGAGTAATGATACATGCACAACCCTTTGGACAACCATGTTGTGAAATGAGGGTATTTATGGAAAGTGTTGTTACTTTTACAAGTTATTGTACAAAATTAACTTGATGGTTTGCAAAAAGGTTGTGTCTGTCATTTTCCACACTTTCAAATGTCCAGCATGGCTATTGATGGTTTTATACTGTATCAATTGTTATCATTTTGTTCACTAACTACTGGCATTGTTGGCCCCTTTTGACTTGTTGCAGCAAAAGTGAATATGTTCGCTGTTTACGCTTCACAAGTGAAGATACCCTTTATGTTGCCACAAACCGTGGTTATTTGTACCACACTAAAGTATCGAATACCAGGGATGTAAAATGGACTGAACTTGTCAGTGTCAGTAAAGAGGTTCCAATTGTATGTATGGATGTCCTATCCAATAAATCATCTGAGCTTTGTGGTGCTGATGAGGATTGGGTTGCTGTGGGAGATGGTCGAGGATACATGACCATTGCCAGAGTATTTTCTGATGGTTATACTCCTGAAGTGAGCCTCACATTTACTTGGCCAGCTGGAACAGAGAGACAGCTCTTAGGAACTTATTGGTGCAAGTCATTAGGATATAGGTAACGCATTCCTTCTATAATAATGATGTTTAAACTATTGGATAGATTTTTTTTGCCTGAGCTGTGTATGGGAACAAGAAAGATGATGCAATCTTGAAGCTGTTGTTGAGTATGTTAAGCCATGTTGCAAATGTAGTTTTTCCCATAAAAAAAGGATTTTAAGCCCTGTAAATGTAATAAGTTTAATGTTCAAAAGCTTGTTGGTTAAAAGGTGCATGTGTTATTGTATATGGTAAATTTTTTAATTATCTCTCTAATGGTTAAAACTGTGGTTCATCAGGCCAAGCTTTCCACATTGCATTATAAAGTACGTGTTGGACAGTATTCCTATATGCTTGGCCCCAGGCCTCCTATTACTTAATAGAAATATTTTTGCTCCCTTGCCTTGTTGATTGAAAAGTAGGATGTGTTGAAAGATCATCAATTTCTGTTGTATCTAGGTACATTTTTACTACCGATCCTAAAGGAATGTTGAAACTGTGGAGGTTGTGTGGTCCTTCCCCACAAGCTGCTCACAATTCTGCAAGGAGTTACAATAATGTGTCTCTAGTAGGGGAGTTTGCATCATGCTTTGGAAACAGAGTATTGTGTTTGAATGCATCTTTTGAGAAAGAGGTATTTCTTTTGCATAATTTACTTTCCTTTCTAGAAAAAAGGGATTGGCATTTTTGACACATGGCGACAAGACTCTTATTGGTCTGTTTCTGGTTTCATATCCCCATGTTCTTCTCGTACTGACTTCTTCAAGTTTTTGCCCTACCATATCATCCTTATTTTCCACTTTCTCTTTTCTGTCTTTCTAAGCCTTTTTCTTATTCATGTCTTTTTATCAGATGTTGTAATATTTGAACTTCTCAAAGCTTAAAGTGGTTTCTAAATTTTGAGATTATGTCTCATCTGTTTTCTTGATTCACGTTGTTTCAATGTTTTTCGTCTACAGGTTCTGGTGTGCGGGGACGTACGTGGTAATTTGGTTCTCTTTCCATTGTTGAAGGACCTGTTGTTGAATACATCCATTGCATCCAAAGTGAAAATCTCTCCAATAAATTATTTTAAAGGAGTTCATGGGATATCAAGTGTGTCCAGTGTTTCATTCAGCAGATTAAGTTCTGAGCAGATTGAAATATGTTCGGTATGGGCAAAATGCAAGCTTTTTGTATGTAAAGCAAAACTGTTGTGTGCTTGAGGACTAAATGGTTTTCTTCTTTCGCTATTTTGTTTCTTATTCAGACTGGAGGAGATGGATGCATTTGCTATTTGGAATATCACAGGGATCAAAGAACTTTAGAATTTATAGGGATGAAACAAGTTAAAGAATTGAGTCTGATCCAATCTGTATCTGCCGATAATGACTCACTTGACAATTTAGCAAGTGGCCGCCATGCAGCTGGTTTTGCATCAGTAGATTTTATAATATGGAATTTAACAACTGAGACAAAGGTACTCTCTTCCACTGCTTATGTTTTCAAAATTTGCACTATCTATTCTATTTGGTTTCTAAGAGTGCATATTGGCAGGTTGTGCAAATACCATGTGGTGGATGGCGGCGTCCTCATTCTTATCATCTTGGTGATGTACCAGAGATGCAGAACTGCTTTGCATATGTCAAGGTTGTCAGCCTGAATACTTCACTGAAATAACTTCAATAACCAAACCATAAGTTACTGAAGGAGACAAAATCTTCTATTTAGGCATCTTAAGCCCATGCAATTGGGAATCTTTCCTGGTTAGAGAATCAATGCAAGTAAAAAGTCATGACCAGTGGATCAATGTGTTCAATACGTTTTTCTCTTGGATCATTAACATATATATTGCCTAGTATTATATATTAGGACTCTACCTATCAAAAAATTATATATTTTTCTAGCAAGCATAGGCAATGCTCTGTATATGTTCTGTATTCTTGGGCTCTTACCTATTCTTATTATCAATACAATTTTGTTTATCGATCAAAAAATTTAATATCTTGACTCAATAAAATTTTATTTTAGCTGTCAATATATATATATATATATATTAGGATGTGCATGATGTTGAATATGATCTGAGAGGGCCCCACCAATGTCATTGTGGCACGTATTCATATCTTGAAGGAAGACCGAAGGACTAGGTGGAACCAAACCAAGATAAATTGAGTTTATTTAGGCGTTTGCAACTGCTTTGCTCTCTTTACTTTGACCCCTAATTGCGACCAAAAGGACTAAGGAATCCATGCTTCAAAAAGTTCGCTGGAATAGCTCTGGGTGGTGAACTTGTTGATAGCCCAAGTCACATATATATTTTTCTGCTGCTAGATATGTGATAGAGCTTTAAATATATGTTTGCTACTGCTTGTCTTCTCTTCTTCCCCTTCTCTTCCCAAAAGATTTCCAACAGGATTTTACACGCTGCCTTGTTCTGCAGTTTGCATATTTGTGTGATGTATAAAAAGTGTGTACTGGAGCCTAAGATCTCAAACCTTGAGCCTAGCACCAATTTTATACCATTCCAGTGTTAAACATGTCCACTAGTTTTTTATCCGTCTTTATGTAATGTTGTGTTTCTTTTTCAGGATGAGATGATCTATATTCATAGAAATTGGACACTGGATGGTGAGAGGAGGTTAATCCCCAGGAATTTGCATGTGCAATTCCATGGGAGAGAGATGCATACCTTATGCTTTGTCTCTGAACATCGAGCTAACGATCTCTTTTCTAGATCTACTTGGATTGCAACTGGCTGTGAAGATGGAACTGTTAGGTTGACTAGGTATTACAATGTTTATTTCATGTTTAGAATATGACTTGGACAGGGTATCAGGATCATGATATAATGGCATTGGGCATGTTTATTCTTGATTATAGCTGGGATAATTCACCAAGTGTGAGTGCGAGTGCGATTATATACATGTATCATGCATGTCTCTATCAAAGGTAGATCTAGACCTTATTATTGCAAAAGAAAAGGCTTCCTTTTTGTTTTCAAGGGAAAACATTATCCTATGGTGGATTTTCTTCTTTCAGAGTAGGGACTATAACACCTCCCCCTTGAACAGGAAAATGCTAAACCATGTGCTGATTGCTTAGGTATACAGCAGATGTGGAGAATTGGTCTGCATCAAAATTGCTTGGGGAGCATGTTGGTGGATCAGCTGTAAGGTCAATATGCTCTGTGTCAGAGGTACATATAGTTGCATCAGAGGACACTGACATTCCTGATGGGAGGAGCAGGCAAACTGCTGGTGCAGGTAGTGGAGAGAATCCATTTTTACTGATTTCAGTTGGTGCAAAGCGGGTCTTGACTTCTTGGCTACTAAGAACTAGGAAGCACAAGGAAGAAACAGTTGATCAGCAATATAGTGAAACTGGAAATAGCTGTAAGCCTTCATCAGGAGAGTCTTCATCAATGTCATTCCAGTGGCTTTCTACTGATATGCCAGCAAGGTATTCGAGTTCTGATTATTATCCAGAAGAGATAGAGAAAGTAGCCGCTGCAACAGAAAATGTCCAAAGTATAAAAGTTGGTGCAAGATCATTTTTTCCAGGAAAGGGAAAGATGGACATAACATCTGGCTTTGGAGAAAAGTATGAAGACGATTGGAGATACCTGGCTGTCACGGCTTTTCTTGTTAAATGTGCTGGTTCCAGGTTAGAGGAGATAATTACTATTTTTATATTCTGAATTATTTTTTACTCGAATTTAATGAAAACTTTCCTTCTTCTTCTTATCAGGTTAACTGTCTGTTTTGTTGTTGTTGCTTGTTCAGATGCCACACTCGTGCTACGGGCTTTAATTTTGCCCCATCGTTTATGGTATTTAAAGGCACTATCATCATGTTCACGTGATGGTTCTATTTTCCCTTTGTGTCTGTCATTTAACTCTTCATGTCCTGCCTGACATTTTTTTTTCCACATTATTTCAGGTTTGATGTTGCTTTGTTGGTTCCTCTATCATCACCAGTTTTGGCTTTGCAGCATGTCATCATTCCAATATGTCTTCCTTCTGAAGGTTAGTCTGATAACTAGATCTAAGATGTAGCAATTCTTTTGAAATAGTTTCACAATTAATGGTGGAAATACATTATGGAAGTGTCTGATTTCCTCAGCACCACCTCCCACCACAACTCATTTGTAATGCCTATTCTTAATTAATCTATTTCCATTCATGGTTATAATGAACTTACTAGAAGAGAAGTACTAATAAGGTGTTATAATCATCAGTTTCTAATTTATGCATGCTTTTATTGTGACATGTCTTCTAAAACATTGTTCTTTTCATTCATAAAGAAGCATAAAACCATAAGCAACACATGCCTTTACCATTATAATCCGGAATTTTGGTTTTCAAAATATTTAGTGATTATTGTACCCGTTTACAATTTCTTTACCAGTTTGAACATAGATGTTGAAGAGATGATGGATGCCTCCTGTAACTTGGGATCTATCATCTAGGTGGTCAGGGCTCTCAGAAGCTTGGAAGTTTTAGTTGCAATTCCTAGATCGTTAATAGAAGTATGTAGTTGGAGATGTAATTCATGCATTAGAGAACGTTTGTGATATATGACCTAACTTTCGACATCCTGATATTTCCAGTTGCCTGGAGTTTTAATTATTTACTTGTAATTCAATTCTCAGATAACAGTCAGAAAGGAAGTGTATTTATTGTTATTAGTGGAGCTACTGATGGCAGTATTGCCTTCTGGGATCTGACTGGAGCCGTTGAAGCTTTTATGCGGCGGCTTTCAACTCTTCAGGTAGAAAACTTCATTGACTGTCAGAAACGGCCACGCACGGGTAGGGGAAGTCAGGGAGGACGATGGTGGAGATCATTAGGCAATAGTATATCTAAGAGGAAACCAGGCGGTAGTTCAGTGACCATGAAAGCTGGAGATGCACCAAATCCAAATATGCTAAACCAGGTTACAAATGGAACAGAGATTTTGGGAAATGGTTCTGGAAGTGGTACAGCAACTTGTTCAAATGCTATACATACTGCTTCCCTTGCGCCTCCAGCAAATGTAGATGACTCACCATCTGAGATATGTGAAATAAGGCCTTTACATGTTCTGAGTAATGTTCACCAATCTGGAATCAATTGTCTTCATGTTTCAGATATAAGAGATTGTCAAAACTCCCTGTCCAGTTTACTGTTCAATATAATAAGCGGGGGCGATGATCAAGAGCTTTACTATCTTAGATTTAAATTGTCGCTGATAGCAACGGTCCCAGATAATGAGTTTATGGCACCAGACATCAGAAATTCAAATGGGGGACAGGTCGAGGATTATAAGATCAAATTCTTATATCATGAGAAAATTGCATCAGCTCACAGCTCTGCTGTAAAAGGTAAAATAACCACTTCTTACGCTTGAGTTTTCTCTTCTATCAAATTCTTCTGTTTGAAATAAGCTGTAGTGGTTAATATATTTGTGTTTGAAATCACGCTTCCTTGATATATACGTGCCAAGAACCTTTCAAAAAACATTCTTTTCATTATAAACTGCTAAGAGTATCCATTTCTTCCTTAGCAACAACTTAAAGACTTATAATTCTACCGTCTGAAAAATTTTACAAGACTAGAATCTTGTGGAGTGTTATCAATTCTTTTCCAATAGTCTTTTTCCTGTCCCTTCTAAATGCTGGAAGGTTATAAGCTCAAAAAGATCTATTTGTTATTTTAATATTTAGCAAGGAAAAAGATGAACCTTTTGAATCTCTGTGCGTGCCTATTGTTGATGAGTTCTGGTTGCTTAAAGTAGTAAGATTTGGTTTTTATTTCATGAAGGTGTTTGGACTGATGGCTCGTGGGTGTTCTCTACTGGTCTTGATCAGCGTGTCAGGTGCTGGCTTATTGAAAAAGATGGTAAACTTACCGAGCATGCTTATTTAGTCGTTAGTGTGCCAGAGCCCGAAGCATTGGATGCTAGAGTATGTGGCAGGTGAGCGAGTGTCTCGTGTAGAACTTACATCCATTGAGCCCTTTTATCGATTATGGTTCTGGTAAACTAGCTTGCTTGTTTGTTTACTGGTGGTGTTTCACGTCTTATCCAGAAACCATTATCAGATTGCTGTAGCTGGAAGAGGAATGCAAATCTTTGTGTTTGCTGGAGTCTGTGAAACAGACCATGGAAAATGAAGTTTTTCCCCTTGGTGAATTTATTTGCTGCCAGCGTCGATGAAGCTTACAACCATAGATATGATCTTTTCATTGTTGCCTCTTAAGAGCAAACGACCGTGACTCATCATCGACAGTAAGAGAACCCAGAATGAGAAGGGTCCTCCATAGCCATTTTGGTCAGAGCCAAGTTTCACCTAGGTTGACCAGCGAGTATGATATCTGCAACAGCTAATTAGAGAGAGTTTTCCGCCCCATGAGAAACTCTTTTCTTGGTTACAAATGATCGATACCCATCTAGGAAACAACGGGGCCTCGTTTTCTAGGACAGACGTTGACCTCAACTTAGAATCCAGGTATGCAATTAGGATTCTAGATTGATTTATGCAAATTTGGGCAGTGTGGCTCCGTTGACGTTTCTCTGTAACAGTAGCTTGTCTTAAATTTTGGATGATAAAGAATAAGATAAATTGATTACATGTCTCTACGAGCTTATGTTACTTATAGGGGAAAAAGTCTGCATAACTATTGTATTGCAATATTTGTTCATGAGTTTCAATTATCATTTCAGGGATTAACTTCTCCCATAATGGTAATGATGCTATACTAGTCATAATCGCAGCCAACTTCATTCTTTGACAAAGTATGTAGCATAATTAATGTACTGAATCATGCGAATAAATCCGCAATGCCCTGAAGAAAAGATGCCAGACATGAGAGCATGAAATCAAAATGGGATTTGTTAATGCCAAAAAATGACAGCTGGCTGGATCAGAAAGAAAAAGGCATTCCCATCCCACTAAGATGATTTGTAATCCTCAATAGCGGTCCAGAGTGGTGGGACAATGTCCGTACATATATCTATAACAATGGATAATAAATAAATACAAGAAATGTAAATAGATATGGAGACACGTAAGTTTACATGATCAGGCACAAGACTTGCATGCAGAGATATTTTGAAGGGCAAATTCACTATAATTTGAGTAATTTATAGTCTTTTATGGTCTCTCATTTCTCTTTGTACAATAAAGATCAAATGGCTCTTTTGTGGAGAAGATAATCTCTACAGCTATTATTCTAAGGTAAAAGAAAACCTATGCGGCTATGTCTTCTCGTCCCAAAGAAAATTCCAGAAAATCCCCGCTCGCTTAGCCGTTTCAAAATTCTTTTTATTATGGTCCTTGTTTGTATAAGTACGTGGTGAGTAAGTCAGTTTTATCCCTCCTTATATGTCTAACTTGTTTTTCTCCTCCTCTCCATTTTCTTTTTTTTACCTCCATTTTCTCTTCCCACATTTGCTTTTCTTTGTCCCCAACTTGTTTCTTTCCACTTTACTCCTAATGATAACCCTTCGGGATTCCTATTTGTCAATTTATCCTCTTAGGATTCCTATTTGTCAATTTCTTAATTGAATTGTAGGATTTAAAATTGGAGAAAGATATAAATATGAAATAGATCTTCCAAACTGGCCAAGTATTTAATATTGAAAAATTCTCCCAACCAACTATAAATATTGCAAATTTTATTTTATATGAATTTCTTATTTTAAACTGTGAGGGGATAAAATACCTAGTCCATAATTGAGTCCAGAGGTCATCACTAGGGACAAGAGGAGAAAGGAGTAAGAAAAACGAATTGATAATAGAAGCAGGTAAGTGACAAGTGTGAGTGGAGATTAGAAGAAAGTGAAAAAGTGAGAGACGCTCAGACACGTAAAGGAATCAGTCACCTCACTACAAATAGGCATGTGTAAAATGAGTCAGATAAAAGGCATAAGCTAGACAACCAGAAAGGGGACTTCTTCTTTCTCTTCTTCTTCAACCTCTAAAGGGAGAACTCTAGAGAGAGAAACATCTTCGCCAACTTTCTTTGTACAGTGAGATATGAGAGATTATGAGAGGTTATGAACAAGTATATTATAGTAAATTTTTCCTCTCCAAATGTCCATAAACGTAAACAACATATCAAACCAGATAAATATGTGTGTCCATTACTTTTTATTTCTTTGCACCTATTCTCCATTAATCACAGTCATGGACGTACGCATCAAAGCCTTACGGGATTCCAAACAACACCGCTCAAGGCTCAAGTTGTCATGGTGGGCCGGGAATGACTATTTCTTCCCTTCAGACTTGTTTTGCAATTTTTCATGCATTAACATAGACCATAATGTTCGTGTTCAGCTAGGTTGGTTGGTGGGTTTAATAAAAAAAAAAAAGCCTCCCGAATGAAAATAACTATATATATATATATATTTTGGAAGATACCAAACTAAAACACTAGTGGAGAAGGCCGTCTTCTTTGTTTATGCATTTAGCTGACCGTATGTATAGGTAGACATATAGTGCAGAGTATTGGACCCCCAATTTATTTCACGTTTAATTGTATCGGACAGCGTAAGCAACTCTCAAAAAATACTTATTTAAGGTTGTGGCCGGGAGTTCAATACAAACGTCAGAAATGGAACCCAGATTAGACTTGAATTTTGTAATCGAACGTGCTTGTCACCACCCATGTTGTCCTTGGTTTTTGTATTATCGTTTCTTCATGGACCATGATGATGATGTTCCATACTCCCAAACGAAACACAACTAAAAATCAGTACAAGTTTTTGGGTTCAGCTTGGTAGGTAGGTTGAAGTTAAACCATCTGTGATTAAAATTTAAGTTTGACCAATTGTCTCTTAAGACTTTATGCACTCTGGGTGCATGAGTCCTAAGCTGCTGTGCTCTTCAAAATTAATTATGCAATACAAACTGCAGGCGCACCAGTTAGTCCAGAAATGGCTACAGATGGATTATTATAATTGTTATTATCTATTCATATCTGATGGGAATAAAGTTTTGACTAATCTCGAGAATGCAAAAATCGAAGAATTATTAGCAGTACATGGTACAAGTCTTCATTTTAATGACACCAAAAGACAAATGCACTTATCAACATGCTACAAGTCATCCAAAATCAAATGGATTGTATACAATTTCCAGGAGCTGGGGTGAGGATTTTCAGACTGGGTAAAAGTCCAATATATCTCCATTTTGAATTATGGGACTCTACCAATAGCAAGAAATGGACCATTAAAATGAACAAATGAAACATGAGATCAACATGTACAGTTTCCTGGCCCACTACACAAATATTTCATTCTCCCACCAAACTTGATGCACGGGCAGTCATAAATAGAGAGAGAGAGAGAGAGACAGAGAGAGAGAGAGAGAGAGGATTCACCAACCCCCATACAATTCCGGCCACTTGGGTTGAAAGATGGTGTCAAAGTCATCACACCAACCACGGAGAACCGGTACGTGCCGGTCGGGCGCCCAACCTTTTGGGAATTCCCTGATAACAATGCTATGTAGATAGTTAAGGATTTGGCCCCACAATAAATGCAGCTTCTTTGTTCTGTTCGTTTATGATTTATCTATTGTTTTCTTCTTTTAAATTACTTTTCTTTCTGGGTGGGAACCGCACCTATCTTATCTCCTAGCAAATCCCACCTGCCCCCATTTTCCTTCCTTCAAACACCCCACTTTCTCAATTACCCGGCCAGTTGTTGCCAAGTCACGTCACCTCTTCACCCATAACCCATACACTTATTCATAATTACTTCTTGAATTATTCAGTTTGAACTATAGGCGATTTTAATTCTCGGACAAATCAAATATAATTAGATGGAGTTCTTCATATATTGTACTCCTGCTGTTTCTCTCCCCCAAATCTACCTAGATTTTAGGTGAGATGATTACAAATATGCTTGATTGCTTATTAGCTAGCTGCCTTCTTCTTGATCATGACATGCAAAAAGAGGGGATGGATCCCTTTACCATAACTATGTAATTAATAACCTAAAAAACTGGATTAAGCTCTTGAGCCTACTAGCTATATATGAATAGTTGGTTGGTTGGTTGGTTGGTTGGTAGGTAATTGAAAAATATTATATTAAGCTCTTATATGGTTGGTGGCCAAACACCAAATAATTATCTCAGAAAGAAAAGAGTTTTTTATTTTTTTACTTCACCTGATCATTTTGACTTACCATGACGATGCTGATCTCTTTGAATAGGGTTCTAAAAGTTGTTGCTGATGCTGCTGTTGTTGTTGAGGAAGGTTGACCCAATCCAACCCCACCTGTAAACGTCTTTCTCATTAAACTAACCCACTGAAAAGAGCCTCTTCAAGCTCCGATCGAAATGACACTATTTTTTAGTACGTGTAACCCAACTAGCTAGGGTTTATGATATAGTTTTGAACCGGAGCTGTAACTTTTGCGCCCAGATACACGATTACCATTCTATCAATAATGGAATGTGAGTACTGAGTAGACATCTGATGTCAAGGGTCAATTACTTCTGAATGACATCATCATGTACGTATGGGCATTCATTCATGCTTTAAGTTTTAAGGAATCTAAAATATCTTAGTAGATATTGCATTCTGGAATGGATGGATGGACATTGGATGATCATAATTCCTCTTTATTGATGAGTTATTATAAATAGATCGATATATGCATAAGAATTCAGAATTGATATTGGATATAATATACTTTGTTCATGACATTTATTTTGGAGCATGTTTTGTTTTAGGGTGAGGTTGGGGTGTGATTGGATTGCATCTTAATATACGATAAAAAATAAATAAAATTTAAAAATTATAATAAAAAAATAAATAAAATTTAAAAATTATAATAAAAAAATAATAATAAAATAATAAAAAAATATAATAAAAAATAAATTTTTAAAGAATTTCAGCCTGAATCCATCTCCCACCGCCGTCAAAGACGGCACTAATGCAATAGAAATTTTGGGTCGGACCAAATCCCGTGATATTCCCTTATTTTAATTTCTTTTGTCTTGCGGGATTCATAATACTGTACGCATCTATATCTATCTATCTCACCAACTTTCGTTTGTATTTGGCAAAAAGCTTTTGAATGCTCAAAGTATATAGATAGTACTCAACTTTAAATCACGATCACTTCTATATATTTTTTTATACATTTTATAAACACTAAAAGAAAAAGAAAAGAAATAATCAATCTTGATGCAATCAATATAATTAATTTTGCTGAAAATAATATTTTGTGATATTTTTTTCTATTTTTTGTGATGAAATTCGATATTGCAAAAAGTTAATTTTTTTGTAGTGTAATATAATTTATTAGAATAGTTATTTTATATTAAAATAATAATAACGTTAAGTAGAATGTGTAAAAAATATATATAAATGATTATCATAAAATTTTTATTCTCACAAAGAAAAATGAAATTTTAAAAAATGTGCACGATTAATAATAAATATTTTCTATAGACCTAACTTTTTATATCACTAAGTCTATATATTTATAAATAAGAATTATAAAAGATTTAGAATTTTGTTTTTTAATTCCGTCATGCGCGCCATGCCATAGGCCGAAGTTTGCATTAATAACTAGCACGTGACGGCATTCATTATTAGCACATGCGTTTCCTTTTCAATAAAATATAATTGAGGGTATCGACTGTTCTGCCATGAAAACAAATATTGTACTCATTATCTCATATATTATATTTTTTTATTTTTAAAAAAAATTAATTATATGATATTTATGTATTTTATCACGATAAATATTATTTCTCTTATTTTTTTTTAAATTTTATTCTTCTTAATCTAATTAAACTTTTCTACTGGTCATTCATCATCATACATTTAATCAGAGAAAAAAAAAATATATATATATATATATATGATATATAATGTAAGAATGATTAATAGAATTTTTCTTATATTTTTTTATCAAATTTTAATTAAAAATAAATTTCATTTTTCCTTTTTTTTAAATCTCTTCATCTCATTATCTATTCTTCTTCCTTTTTATTAAAGTCATATTTCATTATCTTTTCTTTTTATTTTTTTAACATATTAAAATATTTTTTTCAAATATAAAAAATTAAAATATTATTTAAAAATACTTAAATAAAAATCATATAAAAAAATTTAAAAAAAAAATTGAAATCGGGACCAATCGGTCCCGTTATTCGGGGTCATGGCATCGGCCTTCATTATTAGCACATGAGTTTCTCTTTCAAGAAAATATAATTGAGGGTATCGACTGTTCTGCGATAAAGTACATCAAAACTAGGATTATAAGCTGGTACTGTAGTGTCGGCTGCACATTGAAAACAAATATTGTATTCAGTATCTCATATATCACATTTATTTTTTATACAGTAAAATACAAAAATTTCGTATAAATATTTTGAAAAATAATAGAGTATATTATTAAAAAGTGATTTTTTTTTATAGTAAATATTATTTTTTAATTTTTTTTATCTTAATCTAATTAATTTTTTTTACTGGTCATTCATCATCACATATTTAATCAGAGAAAAAAAATAAAAATAAAATAATATATATGGTATATAATGTAAGAATGATGAATATAATTTTTCTTATATTATTTATCAAATTTTAGTTAAAAATACATTTTGTTTTTCATTTTTCTAAAATCTCCTCATCTCATTTTCTATTCTTCTTCTTTTTTTATTAAAGTCATATTTCTTTATGTTTTCTTTTTATTTTTTTATTTATGTTTTTCAATTTTTTAAAACCACTAGAATATTAAAATAAAATCTCCTCCAATATCGTGTTAAACTATTAATATATAATATTTTTTTATTTTACATTATTTATCTCTCACAAACGATAATTGTTTGAATAATTATCGTATTAGATTAATGATATACACATTTTCAAATAATGATAAAAATGTAGTAATTATAATCATGATAAAAACATGCATGATAAACTTTAAAAATAGCTTAAGAAAAAACGTCACGTTCAACACAACTTATATTATCACATTTATAAGAAAAATAAAACGTTTAAAGGAAGCAAAGAAGATTTCAAAAAAAAAAAGACGCAAAGAAGAATAAAAAAAAGTAACAATAAAGTAAGTTTAACTTTTGCTACAATAGCACCTAAATTTGAGAATAAAGATAAGATTTGTTCAGTACATAATACATATGGTCAGAAAAAGTACTTAATTAGCTATTTATATATATTATATAAATATATAGTCCAAAACAAACTATATATAGATATTTCTCCTAGCTAATTCCTGATCACAGTTATAATTATGTCCAATTAATTATCAACTAAAAACCCCATTTATTAAAAATAAATAAATAAATAAAATTGGAATCATTATGTATCCTTGATCACAGCCTACTTCATTTAGCCTTCAAGCCTACACAAGAATGGTTTGAATCTCAATGTCAATTTGGGTTGCACCAACCAACTCACATTAATCAACCCAAAAACAAAATACTTGAAAAGGAACCACTGAACATTTAATAGGACTAGATCATCATGATCACGTAACAAATACATGATCTTAATATATACTGCATTCAACCCAAATTAAAATTGAGAGTTCAAACAAAATAGGACTTGTACCTATAGTATTATATACCCCTTTTTTAAACATTACATTTACCATTTAAATTGGCTTTCATTATAAGAAAAAAAAAATTATTGAAATAAAAGTGATCGGACCCATAAACTTGATTGATAAAAGTGATTGATTATATATTTTTTTTTTAACTTAATAATTAAAAAATTGATTATTAATGTATTAATATTTTTTTAAAATGTTTAATAAAAAAATTAAAAAAATATATAAATTTAGGCCCATTTAGATTTAGAAATGAAATGAGATGAGATGATTTATGAATAACAATAAAATAAGTGATTGAAATGAATTGAATAAGTTAATAAATGATTGAGATAAATTAAAAGTATTAAATAAATTGTAAATAATAAAATTAAGTTTACTAAACAAATCGACCTTTATTCTGTATCGATTTGATTCTTCAATCATCTATCCGTGCGAGTTGTAGTAGTCCTCGTATATAAATATATAGAAAGTGTATAATCTTAAATTATATCCAAGATTTGAGTTGCATTGACCACTGGGGACTTAAATGAATTAAAGATGTGAAAAAATAAAATAAATTATGAATCTTCAATACCGTAAAAATGCTTAATCCAAACTCCAAAGAAAAGGATGACCGGTAGGGTTGGTGAATGACCAAATATACCGGTAAATCACGAGGCCAAAATCGTCAAATCAGAGCACAATTAGTATTAGCATTTAGCAGCCCCATATCAAGAGGACTTAAGGCAAAGTGTCACTCGCCTCCTTCTTACCAACCCCCAACCTCCCCAACCAATCCTGTCCACAAGTTTCTCTTATATCTAACGGCTCTAAATTCTTATCTTTTTTAATACGGCAGTGCTACCATACAAGCTTCTCATGAACTTTACCGTGGGACCTCATTTTTGAATGGAGGAGTGCGCGCATGCAAAAGCATGCTTGTAACGTACCATTGTTTAGTATTTACAAATATTATGAGCCAACAGTCAGACTACGTACTTCCAAATCATTTATAAAAGTTAAAAACAAACAAATTCGCGACTCTCCTCTTTATTATAATAGATCTTTTTCACTTAAAAACTTAAAGATGCATTGACTAGTTCAAAAAATTCTTATTATTGTTATTATATTTTATTTATGACAATTCACCGAGGTGGTAGTATTTAAAACTATTTAATTAAGCACCAACATGCAAATAAGAGATCAATACTATATAGAGTTTATTTTTATGAATTTCTTTATAATTCAGCAATAAATAATTTTTTTTTAAAAAAAGTCTCAATTTTAAAATAGAATTAACTATAATATAATTATTTTACAAATCAAAAAGTCTAAAATATTGAAAAACTCATTTTATTTATTCATAAAATTAAAATATTTTACATATGCTTGTAATACAGTTCATAACTATAGACTGTAAGAAAAAATATTTTTTTAAGTTCAAATATAAAACGCTTTATAAAAAAGTGGATCACACAAAAAAATTATAATTTTTTTAATATTTTTATTAGGATCTACTATTTTACAAAAGACTTTAATGAGTTTATATATTTGAAACTTATATACTTAACTCGAGATTACATTATCAATCTGAAACTTATGAAATTTTGGATTTTATAGGCAACTCCTTATAAACGTTAGAAAATAAATTTAACTCTTAAAATTTAACACATGGTAGGAATGCTAAAAATAAGAAAATTATGGGGTCAGACCGACTGCCCCAATGAAAAATATAGCCCTAATTTATCTTTTAATAAAAATATAACAAATGTCCAATAAACATTTGACACGTCAATAATTATAAGAAAAAAATATTGAGATTTACTACAAACTTGTATCCAATCCATTCGTCATTTGGCCTTAGCTTAGACGGAGCCTCCGTCGGCCATCGTGGACGTTATCGCTCGTACCATTGGAATTACCTTCCACCGACAACTTCATTCTTGCGACGGCGATCCCAGCCTCTCATCTTTTCCACACAGTCTTAAATTCGAAATGGACCTTCAATGTTATGGGCGATGACGTCCCCGATGGCCGGTAGAAATCCCGTTTAGGTTGAGACCAAACGATGGGCATATCTCTTTTGGGTTTAAGGTTGTGAAGAATGTGAGAGGCCGCGTTGGATCGTCGTTGCAGGAGTGAGATCGTCAAAAGAAAGCGATTTCGATAGTATGAGCGATGACGTTTTCAATAACCGACAACGATAGAAATTATTTTTTCATCGAAAATAGTCGAACCGACCCCAACATCTTCCAAAAAAATAAAGTGATATTGGGGGATACGCAACATGCAGCGTATTCTCCTCACATGAGTAATATCATACACTATTTATGATACCATTTATGTGAAGGAAATATATTAAGTGTGCGTGATCTCCCTCATTTCTTAAAAAAAAAAAAAATAAGAACGTTGGATCATATCCAAAACAATAAAATAAATAAATAAATCCGAAGACCGCAGCAATATTGGGACTTCTTACACGCAACTAAACAACAGCCGTTAGATCTGAGATTGCCCCACCAACCAGAAAAGGAATCCAAACCGTACATTCCGGTAACAAGTCACAAAGTGCCTCACCGTCTATAAATAGCGAGTGTTCTAAGGCTTAGAAACGTCGTCCAGTTTCGCTTGTTTGGGGCGCATCAGCACGCACATACAAGCTCACACGAATCCGTATCTGAGTTTCGGAACGATCTATACCCGTAGGTACCCCTTGTTCGCTTCTTTAAGCGCATTTGGATTTGTGTTTTTCTTAGTTTGATCATCGATACTTGCAGATCTGTACGTTTTCTGCTGTTTCGTTCGCATTTTGTGGTGGTATCGTAGTTGGTTTCGTTTACATGTTCTAGGATCTCAGAGTTAGCAACATTGTTGGCTGTGTAGTAGATCTGATTGTGATTTCTCTGTTCGGCCTCTGTTTCTCTCTTCTTGTTTCTTTTGTCTTTTTCTATTGAAGTTTTGAGTTGTGTCGGTCCTGAATGGTTTTGCCTATTTTACAAGATCTATCAATTGGGGTCTCCGTTTCTTGCGGGGATGGGCCAGTCCCGCAGGAGATGAGGCAAGTCAATGTTTAAACGGAATATATATTTCCTAAGTTGGCGAGGGCTCGACTTCTTTTCTTTGGTAGTTGACTTCAATCTCGTTCTTTGGGGCTTTCGATTCTTTACAACTTTATATCTAGTGCCCAAGGAATCTGGTTCTTGTAGACAAGATTGAATTAGAATTATGCTAAATTTCTTTATCTATTTCACAGAGGGTATATCTTTTATGAGTCATGAGGTTATACTTGTTTTTGTTCCGAAATCTATAGTCTTTAATCTTGATTAGACCTCTTGTCGGTCACCAAGCGAACTCGTTGTATGAGAAATTCACTGCTTCTTATTATATTAGGATGTTGTTAAGTGTATTTTTGTCGATGTGCAGCTTGAGATAATGGAAACCTTTCTATTCACCTCCGAATCTGTCAACGAGGGTCACCCCGACAAGCTCTGCGATCAGATCTCCGATGCGGTGCTTGATGCCTGCCTTGCCCAGGACCCTGACAGCAAGGTTGCCTGCGAGACATGTACTAAGACCAACATGGTCATGGTCTTTGGAGAGATCACCACTAAGGCCAACATAGACTACGAGAAGATTGTCCGTGACACCTGCCGAACTATTGGCTTTGTTTCCAATGATGTGGGTCTTGATGCAGACCACTGCAAGGTACTGGTCAACATCGAGCAGCAGAGCCCTGATATTGCCCAGGGTGTCCATGGCCACTTCACCAAGCGCCCTGAGGAAATTGGTGCTGGTGACCAGGGCCATATGTTTGGCTATGCTACTGATGAAACCCCTGAATACATGCCTCTTAGCCATGTCCTTGCAACCAAGCTTGGAGCTCGCCTCACAGAGGTCAGGAAGAATGGCACTTGCCCCTGGTTAAGACCCGATGGTAAGACCCAAGTGACTGTTGAGTACTTCAATGAGAATGGTGCCATGGTTCCAATCCGTGTCCACACTGTGCTCATCTCCACCCAACACGACGAGACTGTCACAAATGATGAGATTGCTGCTGATCTTAAGGAGCATGTTATCAAGCCTGTCATCCCTGAGAAGTACCTTGATGAGAAGACCATCTTCCACCTTAACCCTTCAGGTCGCTTTGTCATTGGTGGCCCTCATGGTGATGCAGGTCTCACTGGGCGTAAAATCATCATTGACACATACGGTGGCTGGGGAGCCCATGGTGGTGGTGCTTTCTCTGGAAAGGACCCAACCAAGGTGGACAGGAGTGGTGCTTACATTGTCAGGCAGGCTGCCAAGAGCATTGTTGCAAGTGGGCTTGCTCGCAGGTGCATCGTGCAGGTATCTTATGCCATTGGTGTGCCTGAGCCCTTATCAGTTTTTGTTGACACATACGGAACTGGAAAAATTCCCGACAAGGAGATCCTCAAAATTGTGAAGGAGAACTTCGACTTCAGGCCAGGAATGATTACCATTCACCTTGACCTGAAGAGGGGTGGCGGTGGTAGATTCTTGAAGACAGCCGCCTATGGACACTTTGGTAGGGATGATCCAGACTTCACCTGGGAGGTTGTGAAGCCCCTCAAGTGGGAGAAGCCTCAATCTTAAGATCCATCAAACGCACCATTTGCTGCCTGCTTAAATGCTTGTTTTATTGGTACTTGATGAATAATTCGAGTGTTACTTGCTGCTGCCCTTTATTTTCAACTTTTATCCAATGTTCTAATTCCTTACCTAAGATTTCCGTTTCTATTTCTCTCCTTTTTTTCTTTTTCTTTTTCTTTTTCAAATTTGATTTTTATGTAATCTTGTTACCAATATCGGTGGAATGAAAAAATATGAGAATTTGTCAAAATTGATGGCAATGGCATCCTAATTAGTGAAGAGCTGCGAACGTGTGAGTGGTTGCAGGATATAGCCAGCGGGGCTGCAACAAATTGTTTGTAGTGTTGTGTTCTTTCGCAAAAACAAACCATTTGTTTGTTCTCTCTCTCTCTCTCTCTCTCTCTCTCTGAAATACTGAGTGTATACATCTCAGAATAACATACTAACAGTCTTGGTTGAGTGCCTGGCTTCGAGTTCTTGACCGTCTGATGAAAAGAAAAAAAGGCAAAAAGCTGAAGTGAAGTGATTAACTATCTACGAGGGTACATCCAAAAATCTAAAGAGATGATGGCTCTAAAGACCCTAGGTTGGAGATTATGAGTTTTGGACCTTTTGTTTGTGACCGGCAGTGTAGCTTTGGAAGGAAAATAGACTGAAACCACTTAAAACTTGTCTTTAATTTGCTTTGCTTGCATTCAGAAGTAAACTTTACCAATCTTCCTTTTAAATGCATGGCCAGCCAACTCTGGTCACCCCATTTTAAAGCATTTTTATGATTGCTTGAAGTTAAAGGATAATTTAACTATTATAAAAAGTAATTTGACTTTTGATCATTTCATTTATAGAAGTCTCTATATTGAAATAGTTATTTTTTTATTATATAATAATAAAATAATAATATCAAAATTTTATATTAGATTATTTATTTATGAAGATATATAGTAATAAATAATTAATAATTAATAATTAAAAAAAATTCGTATTTTTATTTATTAATATATTTTATTTTATCATATTTTATCATTTTATCTATTATATATTAATTAATAATTATATTTTAATTAAATTATGAGTTAAAAAATTAATTAATAATCATATTCTATTTAAATTAAACAAGTACAGTGAAAACCTTCTGCAACACCCTTTGTATTAATCCTTTTCTTTCTTTTTTTTCTTTTTTTGAACTTTACTTTAAATCGAATGCAATTACCACATTGTTGGATTGACATGTCCTCTAGCATTTAAGAATTTCACGAGAAAGAAAGAGAGACATAAAGTGGGTTCTACAATAGTGTTTTTTTTTTCCTGAATTCTTTTATTTTTTTTTTTCCAGAAAACTTATTTTCCACTAAATTCTCTAGTGAGTGGGTAGAAATGAGTTTAGTTTATTTTTTAATATTATTATTATTTTAGAATTTGAAAATTGTATATTAGAATTTGAAAATTATATATTGAAATTTGAAAAATGTGTATAGAAATTTATGTTTTGTATAAAAAAAATTATAAAAAAATATAATGATAAAATAGAAATGAGTTGAGATGAGTGTGGATTCGTGGAATCCAAACCGAGTCCAAGTATCACTAACTTTAAGTTACTAGTCTCTCACAAATAAATTTAGTGGGAAAAGATTTTTTCCATAACCAACAAATATTGTAGTCTATTAATAGTGTGAATGTTTAGATAACATTTAAGTGACTTTTGTATGGAATTTAAACAATCATATGCATGTTTGCATCGGAAATCAGATCTTAATTATACTAAAATAAAAACGACGACTACCTTTTGTGTCTTATTCTCATCAGTATCGAGAGCTTTGTGATCTATCTCATCGATTATAAACAACTACAGTGAAAACCTTCTGACTTATTCGACTGAAACATTAGTATATATGTTCTTAATTTCTTCTCTTCTAGATCTTACCCCTGAGCTCTCTAATCAAGCTGTGGATACTGACAATTTCCAAAAGCTGCCAGCCAAAAACATCATCAAAAAAACACAAACTGATCAACTATATATAAAAAAAAAAAAATCATAATGTAATTATTATGAAAGGTAGCAGCTTGGTCATGAAAAGAGAAAACTTACATGGGTTGACAAAGACGATGAGACCAGTTGAATTGAAATGACAGTTCCAGCGGTGCTTCCCGGCAGTCTGATAGAAGAGATTCATTACAACAGAGGCATGTGAGTTTACATTGTTTGGATGGAAACAGCTACCTCCAGCCTGAATGCTACTACAATTTACATGAGCTTGTGCGCAGCTGTATTCCATGTTGTGCTCTAGTCTTTCATTATCTGCTGATGGCTTCGCAATGCACCATCTATTCGTTTTCGACCATTCCTTTGTTTCTCTATCTGAATACAAACCTTTCATCTTCTCCCTTGCTTTTTCATGCTACAACTCAATATTTAACATTTTTCTTTAATTAGGAAGTTAATATTGCAGATTGAATTACGGAAAAGAACTGGCCGCCATTTATTGTTAATTATTTGGATTGGCTGTCCATTCAGATTTATCATGCTACAGAAAGAGCTGAAGAAGAGACCATTGCAAGGGCTGGAAGATGTAGAGATAGTAAAAAAGAGAACTCTTTACATATACAAACAAGAGATTATACAAAATAAACTTATAATCTGTAAATCTAATTTATAATAATAATAATAAAAAAAAAAAAAAAGTAATTTTACAATCTCACCTACCCACATCAAGCTATAATAATTTTTGAAATTTATTTTTGTGTAATGTAAAGTATTTTCCAAAAAGAATTTACCTCCAACCTTTTTCCATTCACATGGGCCCTTGAAAAGATTGCTGCCTGTTGCCTTTTTCCATTCGCCGGCGTCCTTGACTCTACATGGGGATTATGACATTTAGCATTCATTAAATTCAAATCAAAGCAGATCAATGGGAATTAACCCAATACTAGTGTAACAAAATAGGAGCAGAACAAAAACAAACATATACATTTGTAAGTACAAGATAAAAAGGTCATAAAAAAAAAAAAAAAAATTGAACACAGCACTATAGTCTTTAGGACAGGGGATCATGACCTTCGAATGCAACGAATTTAATTTGTGCATTTTAGATGAACTCAAAGATATACATAAAGCTAAATAAATAGTGGTGGTATAGGAGCTGGAGAAAAGAAAGACACACCAGTGCAAGCAGCAAAAGACAGGAGAAAAGCCAGGGCCAGAGGAAGGAAAACCGCAAATGTCCATAAGGCAGCCTTCATTTTCATCTTCATCTGTCAATGCAAAGGAAAACAACTCAAAGAGAGACAGAAAGTGAGAGATTGATGAAGAGGGCATGCACAGTTGAGACGTAGATATAGTGTTGTGATCAAAGATTGCCTTACAGATGGTTAAATTAAATACAAAATTACCAATAGTGCCCTGCATTCAAAGGTTGGCTTTTTTTTTTTCTTTTTTCTTTTTTTTCCCTTGGAGTACGTAGGACAGATTGCTTATGAGGTTAGAATTGGCATATTGATATATAATTAGTTTACCAGCTTGGATAAAGCAGAAAATGTGGACTCTGCTAATTGCTAGTTTCAATATTTATTTATTGAAGTCATAAGAATAAATTGGACGGACTCTAAAAGTATTTCCTTTTGGATTCTGTTCTTCTTCTTCATCTTTTTTTTTTTTTTTTTTATAATGGAAACTTTGGGTTCCATTTTTGTACATAGAAGTTGCTGCCATGCCTTTCGGCTGTGTTCTGTTTGGATGGAAGCAATATAATGCTTATTAACGTTTATGTTGGTACTGATTATACCTGTTTATGCCACACAAAATGCCCCAAAAAATTTGAAGGTGATTTTCCTCAAATAAGTGTAGCAATTTTGGGGGATTTTGCATGCATGGAATCCTCATCTTGTCCGTGGTTAACCAGTGCATTTGCTAATTATAGTAATTAGAGTAGAGCTAATAGCTAATAATATATCAGGCTACAAGGTTATTGCCTAAATTGATAGCGTTTAACCATTTTATATAATCAACACTGAGTTTGATCAATGTGGAACAAATTCAGTCCCTTTTTCCTAAGAAAAAATAAATCATCCACCTTTATCACTGTAAAATGAAAGGTTCTTCTTTCAGTTGAAACCAAAAAAAGGAAATGTCCTCAGACGTA
This sequence comes from Platycarya strobilacea, assembly GCA_036898215.1. Lineage (NCBI taxonomy): Eukaryota > Viridiplantae > Streptophyta > Magnoliopsida > Fagales > Juglandaceae > Platycarya > Platycarya strobilacea. The sequence goes on along the minus strand of CM072555.1, from coordinate 17,392,174 downwards.
TGTATGCCTGTAGTATTATAAGTTGAAACCAAATTGACATAGATTCATATGATACGTAAAAGTTACTTTACAACAACAATAATTTTATAATTTGATATACCAAATCAAATCATGTCAGTTTGTGAGTTTACTTTTATTAAAACTCTTTGTGGTTAAAGAATTTTTCTTATAATAAATGTTAATACGTTACTGAATGTTATATAGACATGATCATGCTGTCCTTTGCTATCTGTCATGCCTTTGTTCTTTCCTTGTCCCTCAAATCATGTGTTTCCTGATGGTTAACAGCAGAATCCACTCCTAAGTGCTCTTCTACCTACTCGTCTTGGGTTAAACTGGCATGACCGCACGTATAACAGTCACTCCTCTAACATGTTGAAGCATCTGATCAATCAGCATTTTTACTTCTCCACTGGCATCAAGCATGCATTTTAGTTCTCTAGTAAGTTGTAAGTCTCATTTTCACACCACAATATGTAGAAGACAGAAGTCATGCAGAAAGCAATTCCACCCAGATTTCACCCTTTCGAAACCCCCATAACATGAACTGATCAATGTCTTGAACCATCAACCATATCTGGGTATTGGGAGCCCTGATGAGCTTCATCTTCCTTTCAAATTCAAACGATTGGGATTCTTCTTTGATCTGAAGCTCAAATACGATGGATCCATAGGCAGATCTGGAAGCATCAAGTTCTTGTAATTTAACAAGTGTAGAAGTGAGGGTTATATGTAACCTTCAATGAATTCTACTAAGAACTGTGAACTTTTAGCTCATCTCATTCATATATTGCAGGTGACTGTTGAAAATCCATATGGATGGTACTCCTTCAAGCGATTATGCTGTCAGTAGTTACATATCCAGCAATAAATTTCTACTGGCCAGAATATATTTTTGCATCTCAATAATACTGAAAAATTATATAAGTTTTGTACAAAACCAATTTCGAATATTAATATATTGCTAAATTTTTGCTTATGATGATTAACCATATAAGAGACTCATTCAATCTTTTCATCATGGGAATAAGATTCCATTTCATCTGATCCGACTCAAATTTTTCATCCAGAAAATTCCCAAATGGTGGGTCCGGATTTGTTGGACACGGAGGAGGAAATAGTAGTTCGTTGGTGAAGAATGGAAAGTCATCAATCAGTGCCTTTAATCCAAAGCTAGTTTATGTATAATTGTTTTTTTTTTTTCGATACGCTTTAGTAAAACTGTAACTTTCAAAGGAGGTAAAGATGCTCTCCAGAATCCATACACATCTATACCATTCAGCTTTGATGAGCTTCTGTTTCAGCTCTTCCTATCATTACCAAGGACACAGAGATTCCACACAAAGAAAAGAGCAATTGCATCTTCCAACCAACTTTATTCCATTATTCATCCTAAGGGGGAAAATTTCTCACCAATACAAAGGGAAACCCACAGAGAGAGAGAGAGAGAGAGAGAGAGATTGAATTCATTAAAAAGCACTTATTGGAAGGAACTAAATAAGCCTGAGGCCAGTACACTGAAAACTATATAAGTATGTCACTAGTATTATTAAGTTCAAAACCCAGCCCAAGGCAAGGGTTCTACAGAAGATCTCCGCTTTACAGTCTATAAATGCATACAATTACATGCTATCTTAAAACTATATCAGCTTCACGTTAATGCACCTCAGCTTGTACCATAACCCAGCATTTCCCACCTGAAGGGGCGGAATACGTACAGAACTTCAGGTGAGCTTTTAAACAAGAGGGCCACACAGACGCAGACCACGGCAATGGTCACCAGTGAAAGCATTACGGGCCTGTACACAAGAGACCTGCAAGCCATTCCATAAGCCAGTTTCTGATCACAAAGCTTGCAGTGTTGCCGGACTCTTCTCGGTTCGGCCCCTATCTCAAAGCTGGTGGTCAGCTCATTACTTTGCTTCTGATTTGCATTGCACTCTGAGGGAGCACTGGGAATGTCGAGCACCACATGCCCAGCTGCAGACCTTTTGTTAATTTTCCTCTGCACCAGGTGGATGTATGAAAAATGGCCTCGTAAGCGAGCATAATCTTCAGGTGTGGCACCTGTGCTGTCACGCGCACTCTTCCAGGCTTCAATTCCCACCTGAATCAGACACACCCGTATAATCATATTTAAGAGAAATAATTACAGACTGCTATGAATAAAGATTTCTTCTTTCGCAATCTAAACACGTACAAAAGACTTGTCACTGGGACCATATATAGAGTGACCAAAGGAGAAATTTCAATTTTCCATCTATTGGACACCAGGGAAAGGCTTCAAAAAAATGAACATTGGACAGGGCTCACTGAACCAGCCACAGAATCAGTAAAATGAGGATTTTTTTTATTATTATTAAAGTATGTAAAATGAGGTTGGTAGATTAAAAAAAATGAATCCGATATAATAAACTAGGCCAACATTGCAAAAACTAGTTTGAATAGGAGCATTAAAGCTAACCCAGCAACCTTATTGAATAGAGCTCGTCTGTATGACATAAATTGTCTGAATCATTATACAATTGCCTAAATCATTCTACAGTTGCGAATTAGCTAGTTGAGCCTTTGAGGGTTGAACCGGACTGGCATAAATAAAATAGTTATGGAATAGGGGGGCCCAGAATAAGAGCACCACATAAAAGCACAGATCAACGCAACTTAAAAATGGTTATTTTTGGACATAAGTAAGCCAGAAGAAATTTTTTACCATTTTGAGATCATTGGTTAATGCATCCAGTACGTTCTCCGAACCATCTTTACCAGCGGCAATGTGAAGTGGTGTCAAACCTGCAGGGCCTAAAACATCAGGTCTAAACAAAAAGCTTTCATTGCCTCCACCAAACAATTCCACTCTTTCAGATCTCAATTCATCTGAAACTTGATAGCTTAAAAGCAGCTCCACTAATGCCCTACTATTTCTCCTTACAGCTCTGTGAAGGAGACCCATCTCAGCTAATGCAAGATTCATGGAAGGGTGCTCTCCTGCTCCCACAGTTCCATCAAGCAGGATGTCCAATAGTTTTCTTGCCACAGCACACCAATCATGGTCCATCGAGAACTCCATGAGCCACTTGAACCGTTTAAGAGGAAAGAGGTCTTCATTAGGATTCATTCGACCCAATCTAGACTTCAACTGACTTCTATGAAGAAGCCAGCCCATTTCATGAATAAAATCCAAGGCTTGATTCTTGGCTTCCTTTATTCTGGTCCCCACAAAATCTGCAGTAGTTTCAGTTGATTCCAATGCACTCTCAAGAGCACGGATCTCTGAGCATACATCCTCCTCTGCAACTATAAAAGGAAAGAAGCTGCTGCTAAACCCATGATCTTCAATCTGGATAAATTCAAGAAAACGTAAACCTCAGATTACAGTAAGGGCACTGTTAAGGGGTTCATCTCTTCTACTAAGATGGATCGAATTGTAAACATATGCTTGAAACTATCAACAGAATCAGACTTAAAAAAATCTTAAGAGCTAAGGATATAGTCAAAACTAGTAATCGTGTATGATTTAAAATGTGAATACAAATTAGCATGTCTATGTCAATAAGGAAGGCATGTAGAGAAGAAAAGTTAAGGCATGCCACACCTTTTTTTTTATGATAAATTACGCCGCACCATATTTTTATCAACTTTGCACATATAAAAGAATTTGATATAAAATAACGGTTGAAAAAGGAAAATAAAAGCTCATGCTTCCTATGTCTATGCTCTTTCTACCACTACTATAATCAATTGCTACCGACCAAAGTATTGACAGAAGATAGATGTCTACCCTTGCAAAGGCACATTAAATGGACCCTTATGTCCTTATGGAAAGAAAATTACTAAGCCCAGCATAATGACAAAGCAAAACGGACAAAAAGAAAATTATTTACAGCCAACCATTCATAAACTAAACAAGCAAAACCATTATCTGGGATGAGGATTAAAAAATTAAACAATAGGTAAGGAGGTTAGATATCTATTTATATATATATATATATATAATCGAAGATTTTATTAAAAATGCAAGAGGCACAACCAAATCAGAAAGAGGAACCCCTAATCAGAAATAGGAAAAGAGACAAGGAAATTCAGCCCATTAAGATGTACAAAAGCTACCCAAAGGAATAGAAGACAACACCACCTCAATGAATCCTCTTCCATTCACAGCATGAATGGAGCAAGAAAAGTTTATGCTTTGGAGCTCATCATGGTCCTCAAAGTTATCGAGAGCATCTGTTGAATCATGAGTATTTTCCTCAACCTGACAATCACCTTCAAGTGCACAGAGTAACCTGGAAAAAGGAAAAAACATGAACAGCTCTGCAGAAGTACGCTGGTTCAGTTTAAAACACATGGGTAAGGGAAAAAAAATTAAGATCATATGCCACTTAACATCACTTCTAGAGCTTTGGGATTCAAGTGTAATGCAAGAAAGATTCACAGGAATGCTAATGCATACCTTGTGGCAGGCCGAGTAAGGTTAATGCCTTTAACCGAAAATTGAACTCTTTCAGACGTCGATATTGCAATAGGTTTGATACTCAATATTTTACCATAATTGTTACTTCTGATAGGTAAGGATGTGTCTATTACAATCTGGCCTGCAGTATGAATGTTTTGGTAAGCATGCTAAAACCTCCATAACAAAAAACTGGCTATTTCAGTTATATCTTCAAAAAAATTATATTTGACAGACCATTGTAAATAAAGGCTATTTGATGCTGCACCCTGATATAAACCCAACCAGTTCTCCAGAAAGAGTCATCTGAGACATCCAGAAGCCTGTTCAAACTGGAACTCAGATCATGGCAAAGCTGTAGAAAGCAAAATTAAGACTTATAAGTTCAGGAACTCTTAGAAATACATGCAGACGCACACACATGCAGATAAGCATTAACAGTCCCATGAGTGCAAAAGCTTACTTCCTCCCAGGCAGCCTCAGACTGACATAGATAAATAGTCAAAATTATACAACCAGGCCTAATATAGCTCTCGATGTCAGTGGGACTGTGCGATAACCAGTCAAGAATCTGAAAGTTCAAAAATTTTCCATGATTCAGCCATTAAAGGAAGGAAAAGCAAAACAAAGCCACTAGTAAATTGTATAGTTTAAATTACCTGTGCTCGCAGTACAAGAGGAAAATCGTTAGGTTCTTTGCCAAATAGTTTAAATACAATTCGATCGGTGCGACTCTGAAATGGTGAAGAAAAGTTAGATGAAGGCAACCTCTTGATGCCCCACATATAACATAAAACAGCATGCTTCATTTTCAGCAGCTTTTAAACTTTTTTTCTTGTTTCCTTTTTTTTTTTTTGTGGGGGGCATACAAATTATTTATATGGTAAAGGAGAGGCAAAGCTTATAACAGTACATCTGGCACTAGGAAGATAGCAAACAAAAGTAAGGGAGTCAGCTACCTACACTATTTATAGAACTTCTTTTTTTATAAGTAAAATCTTATTAACATTAATAGGCATAGCTGAGTATACTATTTAGAGAACTACAGATCCTATATAATGGATGGTAAAAAAAGAGTGAGAAATGACAACAGATGAATATAAAATAAACCGCAAGAACCTTTAATTCAGATTTCCAAGGTAATATATAAACAAAAATGCATTCTAACATGTGTAACAGAAAGGAAAAAAGTGTGGGTAGACTGTTACAAGTCACTTCGTACAACATTACATGATAATTTTTTTATATTTATGGTTCACAAAAGAGTTTTTTTTCTTCTTTTTTCAATGCGTGGCTGGCCCAGAGGGGAGAAGTAGGATAGGAGTTGAACTAGCAACCTCTGATGCGCTAGGCGTGGTCCCTATCCCTCCAGATTAAAAGAGCACATTCTTTGTTACATGGTAAAGAAAATTCCTTTTCTTATGTTTTTTGCTTCACTTCCTCCCCCCTCTGCGAAAAAGTTCATAAGTTTTTCCAACCCACAAGTCCAGAATGATAACCTAGATAGATGCCTGATCAACTAAAATGAGGCACATGACCATCATAACAGTACTGCATGTTTAACAAGGAAAGGAGGCAAGGAGAGGGTTTGTATTTCATAATACATGTTTTGGAGTACAAATGTACCTGGGCATCTCCACTTGAACTTGCAGGTGACTGGGCAGACACTGAATCCGAATGTCCACTGGTTTGAGGTGGACTTGACTGATGAGAGTCAAGGGAGCTAGTCCCCATATTCGCAGGATCGGGCAATCTGTCGATATCTTCCATGCCATCATCTGAATCAATATATATGTCATTCAAGTCAAAATTGTTCATCTTTATCTGCCGAGCAGTACTGTCTCTGACTTCTGAGTAAACTGGAGGGCTGCTCAGAATGGAGGGTTTTGAAGATGATGCAGTTTGTATGTTTCCACCCCGAGCCTCATCTACTCTAAGGCCTTCATGTAGCATTTCAGGTACAGGTACAGGGTGATGATCTTTAAAAGTTCTTGGAGGGTCATCCGGACCATTTGTGAATAAAGTAACCAACTCAGAATTTCCAAGTGAATTCCCAGCATTTAGCGAATTTGGTGCTTCCTTCAAAATCCCAGATATGTTTTTTCCCCCTTGTTCGCCAGTTTGGCTAGCAAGGCTTCTTAGAAGATGAGATAGCAGATCCTGATCCGTGGCTTGGTCAGATCTGTTGGCTACTACTCATGATAAAAATTAGAAAAAAAAACAACAAAACTCATTCCACTAATAATAGAAAATATTTATCATGTAAAAGATATGTAGAATAATATCTTAGACTAAGAATGACTAAATATTCTTCTTCGTTCCTGACCAATTGATCATGGAAGAAAGGAAATAAACAAAATATAATTCACTTTCTAGGATTCACTGACGCCTTCTGTGGCTTCCGTGACGTGAATTGTAGTTTCAGAAACCATAAGACATCCGTCACAATGGCCATTTCAATCAGAGTGGAGACCATTTCACTTGAAATGGGTAGTGTCTTTTTAGTGTAAAACATAGAACAATTGTGTTTCCAAAAGCGATGGCGCCTACTTTAATGCTGATTCACAATCAATCTTATAATAATGGGATAGGTACAATGATACTGATTGAGCTGCTATATGTCACAGCTAAGTTAATTGGCAATCGATGTCCAAAATAAAAATTAGCAATATTTTTAACAAAAAACTGTGGTGAGAGGCAAAAGTATTCAGTAGGCAAATATCATGTTAGACACTGATTGAATCTGCACCGGATAAATCTATATAATCATATCCTTAACTTTAGAATTGTCTAGCTATAGTAGTTGCTCAAGTAATAAATCATTTGCACCTTAAAATTAACAAATGGGAAAATCCCGAAGTATGCAGGTTAAGGGTCTGTTTGGCAACCAACTGCTCTAAAGTATTCCCAGATATAGACTTATAAAAAATAAAATAAAATAAAAAAAGGTATTCCCAAATATTCTCAAATATTTTCAAAACGAAAATAATATTAAAGACTTATATTGTAATAATATTTTAACTTTATAATACTTTTTTTTTTATAAGAGTAAATTTAACAAGTACTTTTTTGTTGAACTTTATAATACTTTGTATTCAACTTTTTCTCTCCTTTCCCAAAACCTAATAAAGCATCTTAACTCAAACAATTTCACTACTATTCACAATCTATTTCACTACTATTTCCAGAACTTTCATCTCATCTCATTCCCCAAGCATCCCCTAAGAATCCAAAAGGGCCCTAAATCTTCAGAATTGGGAACAGTTTGGTTCATATTTCATAATTAATTTCAGACTAGGTAAGATGCCACATTCACATACATTCATGAGGTTCATCGCAAGTTGAGATACAATCCTCCTATATGTTTCACCCATCAATTCTATTCATAAAAAAAAAAAAAAAAAAAAAAATTGGTTCACCCATCAAATCTATACTTGATTAGGTCCACAACTAACCACTCTATTGCATCTCAAATCACCATATGCTTCTATATTGAGACCTTTTAATGAAAATATAAAGTTTTTATCAACATAGATTCTGCTAAAACTAATTCCCCCCATCTACTATTATAGCAGCAAATAGTGGCTTTTTTGTGTGGACTACAGCCCCTGGGAATATTTTCACTACAAACAACTTACGAAAGAGGGGACTTATTGTGATGGATTGGTGCTATTTGTTCAAAAGTCGTGGTGAATTAGTGGATCATCTATTATTGCATTGTGAGGTCTCAAGAGTACTGTGGAATGGGATTTTTTAGCAAAGTGGATGTAGCTTGAGTTATGCTAGCTGGCAGGGTATCCACGGCTGTCCACAGGTGATTGCAGCATGGAAGATGATCCCTCTACATATTATGTGGTGTGTTTGGTCAGAAAGAAATGCACGATGCTTCGAAGACAGAGCGAACAATGGCAGAGTTACAGAATTTCTTTTTGCATACTCTAATCCTTTGGTTTTCAGCTATTGTACCTAATGGCAGCAATGTGCATGAGTTCCTTTCCTTAATTTAGAGCTTCTTAGAATGTATTTAGGCATTTCATTTGTATACCCCCTCGTGTGCTTGGACTTTGCCTATTTATATTTTTATCAATAAAATTACTTCTTACAAAAAAAATAAAAAAATGAGCAAATAGTGAAGCGGGTGTTCTAGTAAAACCTGAGCTTCTGGCAATTCGTTCTCACAACGACTAAAGCATACAAGAGTACTTGCGCATGAAGAAATAAAGTTTGAAGATATATCACCATATTCAACATCATTTTTTCTTATAGGTAAGCAATCATTTTACCAATAAGCAAACAATAGAATCCCGATCAGAGCATCTTAACTTACAGTGCATGTTGGAAAGTATCTTCAGTAGACTAATCAATAAATAACCGCTAGTCTGATCGTCATTCATTGTGCTTCCATTGACAACGGTATCGGGATTTTTTTTCCTCCTCCTTTTATTATGCCCAGCCAAACGTCTACGACAGCTTCTCTTCCCTTCATCAAATTCTTGAAGCTCCTGAAACCTACCCATAAATTTAACAACAAATCATACAAACAGCATGATTGTTCCCAAGACAACAATCTGAAAAAGTCTAACATGACATTGAACTGCAAGCCATGGGAAAGTTTACGGAGACCAATGTGTGCAAGGAGCTGGAGACCTCAAGAGCATATTGGAATACAAGAATATCCCTACCATCCATGGTTCTTCAGTAAAATTCAGCACCATATGTGTTGTTTGTATTACCATGATAATCATTAATAATGCACATTTGCCATGCGATGATAATAAGTTATTATAAAGATATCAACTACTATTGAAATTCAAAACAACCCAGGACTAAATGCTTACCTGCTGCACTGCTGACAGAATCGTTGCATGCTGTTTCCCACAAGTGCCTTTCTGGCCTTGGAATGCATCTCACAGACCCTGTGCCGCCTATGATAATCCCTGGCATGGCTCAGATCAGCTCCGCAGTGGTCCACTTGGCAAACGGCATGGTTTGAAGTACCCCCAACCAACTTAGCCTTCTTTCCATTCATTCCTTCCCAGTTTCTTACTTCCCTCTCAGCTACCTGATAATCCTGTCCACCAAGCTTCAAAGCAAGGGTACCCTCTTCTTCATCGTTCGAATTGTCGTCTTCCAGCACAATAACCCTCCTCCTCTTCTCCAATTCCCTCTTTCCTCTTTCAACTTCCAGATTTACTTCATCAGAGCATGAGGATGAACTATTTGAAGAGCCCCCGGTCAGGGGAATCCCAGACCCTAGTGGCAAAAATTGTTGGTCCATGCAACCTGATGGCACTGGATTCAACTGGCTGGCCATGAAAAGATCCCCATCCCATTTCCACTCATTAAGATTCCATTCCAAACTCCTCTTCCCCATGACCCGCAAATCCGCAGCATTCATAGCATAGAAATGATGAGCTTCACCTCCAAATCCAGCCTCCATGAACCAAACCAAAATTCCCAAAAGATCCAAACCCCAACCACCGATCAAATCCAATTGCAGTAACAAAATCAGAGCTCAAGACCCAAAATTGAATCAACCCCAAGTCTCAACTAATCAGCTTCACTTCTTCCCCAAAAGTCCAGAAATAGTACACCGACACAACCATGAGTCCAATTAAGAGCAACCCACATACCAAGGCTGGCTTTTAATTAACCCCCAAAGCCTCCAAGATCAACTACACAAAAAGCAAGTCCCAAAACCGTGAACTACCAAATAAAGCTTTAATTAACAATCAAACCCCCACAAATTAAACTACAAAGAAAGCCTCAGAACCATGAACCGAGGAAAGAAACTAACGCTTTTCAAAATTTAAAAAATAATAATAATAATAATAATAATAATAAAACTCTACAGACTCTGAGAGACTCAGATGACAGAGAAGAAAGTAGTATACCGTGTAGTAATAATAATAATAATAATCATAATGACAAATAATAATAATAAACACGGAAAACGACTAAAGATACCTGCCGAATAGGAGTGGTTTCCTGAAGAAATGGAGATCGACGGCGACGGGCGAGGGAGGGAGGGGAGTTGATGTCCCAAAAAGCGCACTAATCGGGAGGCAAGTGGGAGCGAGAGATTCGGATGGACGACGACGATGATGCTGCTACTGCTGATGAAGATGAAGATAGAGAAGATGGTGAGGATGATGTGGTGTGAGATGGTATTGGTTATTGTATGGTGCGCACACACACACAAGTAGTAAAATGTTAACAACAATTATGACAATAATAAAATAATATAAATTCTTCTTGAAAACTTTAATCAATATATAATTTATTATTTTTACTCATCTATCTTAATGTTGAAATATGTGTATTTAAACAAAAAAAAAAGTAAAAAACAAATCACATAATAATTAAATAAAATTTTTTGTATGATAAATATATATATATATATCAATGAGTTACTAAGTACATTGAATATATATATATAATTAAATAAAAATTTGTGGTATAAGACTTCTCATTTCTCATTTTAGAATTTTCTATCTTATTCTATACTTTTAAAATTTAAATAATATCAAATATTCAATAAATATTACTACACAATTTGTATTTATCTATCTTCCATTAATTTTTTTTAAAATTGAATAAAAATAAATGTATCTTTAAGCCAAAAAAATATTAATTTTTTTTTTAAAAAAATGATATTTGATTCTATGATTTTATCCTCTCAAAGTTATCTTTTGAATTACTAATTTAATGTTTAAATATATTTAAAAAAGTACAATTACATTACTAATAAATTTAGATAAGAAAACTCATATGATGGAGGAGCACCTTTTTTAAAAAGAAATATTACTTTTTATCTCCACATCATACAGTAATATATATATGTATTTAAATAAAAAGATAAAAGTAATAAATTATATATTAGTGTATAATGTAGAAAATAATAGCCATAATTTATCTTTTTAAATCAACTTTTACGAAAATCTTTAGTTTTATTAATATATATATGTAATGGGAGTGGGGCAAGCCCAAGGCCAGGCAAAAGACGCGGGTATATGCACAAGTGGTCCCCCACCATTTCCAGAGTTGGAGATACTGTTTCTCCTCTTCCTCTCTCTCTCTTTTGTGTATTTTTCCACTCATTAAAATAAAATAATAAAAATAATAAATTATATATAATTAATAAAGGTGTAGTATGAAATTTTCATCCAAAGCTTCCAACTATTTGAATTTATCTAACACAAATTCACACAAATAACTATTGTTCTTGTTTTAGTATTGTATTATTTTTTCCTCGAATATTTCCTCTATTTTCCAAGATAGTTACATTTCAAAACTCTCATTTTCTTAAATGTAATTGTTAAGGCCATAAAAATCGGCAAACAGGTCGGAGTGAGAAAAAGAATTATTTCCAACCCATTGGTACAAGTTGGGCTTCATTCAAGATCGTTAGGGGCTCCCAACGAGGTTCCGGCATGACAGTACGTGTTTAAATCGTAGATGAAATAAATAGAGATAGATGCATAATTTTACGTAGTTCGGCAACTGCCTACATCCACAGGTGTTTAAGGATGAGAATCCATTATAATAGAGATTTTTATAATTTCTCATAACTCATTCTGTACAGAAAAAACATACATAAATATGTGGATAAAAGTCGTTGGTTAAGACTCTCAAAAAAGGTTGAAGAAGATGATGTTGAAGAAGTAGAAACTGCCCAAATTGTTCCACAGAGAGAGAGAGAGTGCGTTTTTCCCCCCTCTTTCACCTATTTGAGCCCTTTTACAGCCAAGTTTTGATCAATACGATTAGATATTTACCTTGTGTGTGTCGGTCGAACTCTACCCTTTCACTTCACCATTTGCTTTCTACCAGGTATTGCATTTAATTCCTACACTCTGCCCTAACGTTTATCAGCTCACCTTTCAGTCTCATCATCCATCCTTTTGTCCCATTTGTCATAAATGCTTAGCAGGTGTAATTAATTTCATTCCTTTCAGTACTCCGCGAATTCTTAGCAAAAGTGTTTTTGATGAGAATTCTATTTTGTTGCCTTCTCTTTTGCTTTTGTTTACCCCGCGAATTCTTACCACCAAGAGGGCTGTGGGAATTCACTTGTTGATGTCCCATTTTCATGTTCTAAGAAGATGGCGATTCACTACGTTTAGAAATGGCAGGTGGATTTTTGGGTAGGTTGTGGGTGGCCAGACAATCTCGCTAGCATTTCGTGGGAAGGGTCATCGCGTAGGTGAGCTGAAGTGCAAGGCTAGTGTTCAGCCGTCACCCCGCGGGAAGTGTCATCTATTAGGACCCGGTGGGAGTGCACCGCCTGGGACACCGCGAGAGGTGTCATCGCATGAGACCCAGCGGGAGTCAATTGCCTAGAACTCCGCATGAGGAGTCATTGCGTGAGACCCGGTGGGAGTACATCGCCTGAGACCCCGCGGGATTCTGTTACTTCACGTAGGTGGGTAAACCGACCCCGCAGGATTGTGCCGACGTCACATACTAGAGACGATAATTTTGTCAGTAACAATAAATTCACATTTTGCAAGAGAAACAAACTGATGTTTTTGTCTGTGGCGAACGATTAAATCTGAGTGGGCCAAAGTGTCGTCTAGGTTGACGCTGGGTCCAATTTGAATTTTCAGGTTTAGTGATGGTGCGGCGTTATATTCGATCCAATCTTAGTGGTAATGTGGTTTGCGTGCTTTTAAACGGTGAAAAGTCCTCGAGTGTTGAGCATAGAATCGTGAATGGTGACCGCCTGATTTTTGTAAATAAGAAAGGAATAAGGTTTCCCAAGTGAGACTGTGAAATCCTGAATACGGTGTCGTGGGAGCTAGTGCGATAAATCCCGAGAGAGAGGGAAAGAGCTCGGTGGACTCTTGTGCTGTGTTAGGTGAGGCACCCGAGAGTTGTTCTTGAGTGAGTTTTGAGCTAGTTCAAGCTCCTGCTTGGTAAGGACGAGTTCCTAAATGCTTGGTAGGAGATCGCAACATGCCTAATGTCTGGTGAGAGTCCATCTAGTGAGCTTTTTAGGATTTCCAAGCTAAGGGAGTCTGCATGAAGAATTCCGAACTGGTGAAACCCAAGCTGAGGGAGCCCGCGTGAAGGATCCCGAGTTCCTGGTGGGGGTGTTTTGTTTTCTAGCAGCGCTCTTGTTTTGTATCCAAGTTGCTTGATGCTCGTTCCACAGAGATTCCCAAGTGTATGAGGCTTGGGAGAATTGAGTGAGCTTCCCGTGTGGCATGAGCGTGTTCCCGTGTGATGGTGTAGCCAATCGCGTGATGGTGCAACCAACCGAGCAAGAAATCCCGAGTGACGCATGCGATTGGTTGTGTGATGGCTCATGGAGGACGACTGAGCTAGTGGAATCCCGAGCGAACTGGTGCCTGGGCTAGTGAACCCCGAGCTGGCCGAGTCAGTTTCCCGAGTAAGGCGGAGCCCTTGTTGCATGGTGAGGGCATTTGTTTTCGAGTAGCACTCTTGAGTTGTATCCGAGCCATTTGATGCTCGTTTCAAATAGAGTCTCGAGTGCATGGAGCTTGGGAGAATCCCGAGTGCACGGGCCCGAATGAGCTGAGTGAGCTTCTCGAGCTAGGAGAGGGTTCCGGAGCGGGGACCCCGAGCTGGGGGAGTCGATGCTGCGGATCCTGACCTAGTGGAGCCTGAGAGGTGGAGTCCCGTTTCTGGTGAGCTTGGACTAGAGGAGCCTGAGCTAGGGTTCCCGAGCATGCATGGTGAGCATGAGTACATTAAGTTGGAGTCTATGTGACAAGTTTATGAGAGAGGGAGGGAGCTCGATGGATTCTTGAGTTGGTGGAGCTCGAACAGAAGGACCTGGAGTTGGTGGAGCTCGTGTTGAGGGCGTTCGAGCTGATGGATACTAAACTGGTGGTGTCCCTGAGCTGGGGGAGATCCGAGCAGGAGACCAAGTCTAGTGGGCGGTTGGGCTAGTTGGCTTGAGGTGTCCGTGTGTGAGAGGTGGCCCGACCGAGCTAAAGGTGTCCGAGAGGTGAAGGGTTCCGAGTGGGCTGAAGGTATCCGAGGCGTGAAGGGTCCCGAGTGGGTGGTGCTAGCGAAACCCGAGCTGGCCGAGGGTGTCGATCTAGCTGAAGGCATCTGGAGGGTGACTAGAGCTAGAGACGACTGCCCTGGGGATCCATTGCCTGTGTGGTGTGAGCATGCTCCCGAAAGAGTGAGCTGTGAGGGTGTGACGAGCTTGTTCCTCTGAGTGTGAGAGATGAATCCCAATAGGGTAATTTCGAGGGACCTTTCCGAGTTGAAGAATCCCGAGCTGGTGCTCGAGCTAGTGGCTGTCTCGAACTGAGGAATCCCGAGCTAGGCTCGAGCTGGATACCAATCTGTGACGCCCCCAACTTACGTCTGGGATTTAACGTAAATTAAGGTGTCTGGATGAGCAACACTCGGCTACTCACCCTCGTACTTAACAAGACTAAAAAGTATAAATCACTTAATTCGCAGCGGATCAGGTTTTAGATATAAAACTTTCTAAAGATCACACGGAAATATATATACAACATTCATTAAACTTAAACATTGTACCTTATACATATACACAACCCAACTGTAGCAAAATATTTTACATTCATCCCAAACAAAACTTTCCTTCACCTCACTCTTTCTCCCTCTTATCCTCGGGATATTCTCTCCCATAGCGAAACCTATCCATGCTAATACTAAAGTCTCGCTGGAGCTGTTGTCCCTGTGGAGTCACACAAACTCCACACATGGACAAGGAGCCGTCTGCTCCTAAGGTTAAGCAGCATCCCGTACGTCGCCTCTCCTCAACAAAAGTGGATGCATCAAGACTCCCAGATCCGGTGGGTCGACTACTGGTAGGAGGTCCGAAGGAAACAAAAGAAATATCCAAAAAGGGACTATAATCGGAAAGTCCCTCAGGACTCCCCGAAGTCTCCTGCCTCATCAGGGCTGTCCCCCTGCTGGTCATCGAATCCTGTATAAAATAATATGCACAAAATATATGGAGCCACAAAAGAGTGAGATTTCGAATGAAATCTCAGTAAGTACATAAACAGCTTAAAGGAAATAGGGAAAACGACCACAAAGTTAAACCACAACTGACAAGGGAAATTACCCTAACATACCCCTCACAAGACCACTGTCTAACTGACACTTTTCTCAACTCACCCATTGTCTTATATTAAATTATATTGTTTTCCCTCTTAAAAATTCTTATTCATTCATATTACTGATGGGCGTTACGTATCGCCGTCCCCATCACATACACTCATCAATCATCCGGGCGTTACGTATCGCCGTCCCCGTTATGATGAGTCTGGTGTCAATCATCCGGGCGTTACGTCTCGCCGTCCCCGTTATGACACGAAATATATACATATAGTACTGCGGGCGTTACGTCTCGCCGTCCCCGCAAGGATCAATCACACGGGCGTTACGTCTCGCCGTCCCCGTGGAGATCACAATTTCATATCACGACAGGCGTTACGTATCGCCGTCCCTGCCGGCACGTTAGTCATACGGGCGTTACGTATCGCCGTCCCCGTCATGACGTGACTAACTTAATCTCGACAGGCGTTACGTATCGCCGTCCCTGCCGGCACGTCAGTCATACGGGCGTTACGTATCGCCGTCCCCGTCATGACGTGACTAACTCATCTTTTAGATATTATTTTCTTTCTTTATATTCTTCTCTTATACACATGAGTCATCTCACTCATAACCCTTCCCATTTGAAACACCACTTCCATTCTAAGGAAACCTTAAGTCTAGGCAAAACAGGGTATCTCGCTCGAGCGGCCTGTCGAGCGAGTATCGAGCGAAGTCTCGGGTTGAGACTCGCTCGAGTGGGGTATCGAGCGACAGTCAAGCGAGGGTTCAGATTTTGCCTTCGCTCGATCACCTGTCGAGCGAGAGTCGAGCGAACTCACGGCTCTAAGGGTTTTTCCACTCAAAACATGCCAATCTTTTTCATACACTCTATTTATCTTCTTACAAGCTTAAATCCAAGTTTCTACAATTTTATTAAACACATAAACTAGACAAATAAAATCAACCCTACTCATGTATCCATTTTCCACTTAAACATGTTCTCAAGTGTTCACTACTATGAAATACAACTCAATCATGCCAATAAAACCAGTTCCATGCTTAATTTAAGCTAGAATATGGACTTACAAGTTCTTCCAAGCTTTAGGGAATTGATCCAACCCACTTTCTCCAAGTTTGCTCCCACACACACTCACTTCACTCACAAGTGATCACTTTGAGGGTTTGGGGAGGGTTTTCTGATTTGGCTTCACAAGGCAAGTGCTCTCTCCTTCTAAAGGAGCTTAGGAAGCTCTCAAGGTCCTATATATATAGTGGTGGTCGACCAACATGAGGGAGAGAAAAGGAATTGCACCCAAGGTGCCCTAGTTGGCAGATTTGCATGTGATGAGGTGTCCATCTAGGCAAAATCTAATGATGAGGATTAAGCCTCCCAAATCCTAGACCTTGCAGCCGGATTAGTCATCCAAGGGCTCACAATTGAGGTGGTTTGGCTGCCCATTTTGATCCATGGCTGAGAAGCAAGCTAAAGGGATAAGAGGTGAGGTGGCACTTCACCTAACCATGCATGCATCTCTCATCTCCAGCTCTCCCCTTGTGTCACACGCCCATCATCAGGTTTTCTCCTCCATTTGGTTCCTTCCCAACTCCCTTAGG
The DNA here is from genome assembly GCA_036898215.1 of Platycarya strobilacea. Taxonomy (NCBI): domain Eukaryota; kingdom Viridiplantae; phylum Streptophyta; class Magnoliopsida; order Fagales; family Juglandaceae; genus Platycarya; species Platycarya strobilacea. The sequence goes on along the minus strand of CM072555.1, from coordinate 17,375,055 downwards.
TCTTCCCTCAACAAGTCCTAGAAGGTTACTTCATAGTTTAGTTAAGGTAGAGCCAATTTTGATCCAATTAGTCACCAATTAACCAGATTTTGGCTCCCTTGAGTTCCCATCACACTAACCATTCAATTGACTTCCAAATCAACTTTCCATTCATTCCTAACTATTCCTACACATGTCCTAATCCCAGAGAATCCTAAAATCAGTTGCCTATTTGGTTACATACCCCAATCTAGTTCAATTACCCAACTCGGGTTCCAGTTAAGCCCATTCCAGAACTGCCTATTTGATTCCCAATTAAGCAATTGATTCCTCCCGAATCTCAGAAAACTTCAAACATAAAAGTTTTAGATCTATCTCTTAGGGTTCTATACCAATTGGAATAACCTCATTTAGACATCATATGGTTGACTTATGATCATTTTCCTAAAACTCGACAGATTGATCCGAAAGTGCATAATTCTCAATACTAAGTAAAATCTCACATTTCCTCAACTAAATCTCCCACTCTAATTTCCTAATAAATAAATGCATTAAATAAATCTCCTTAAAATAATTTCTATAAAATAATTTACCTTAGAAAATTTTGGGCTATTACAGGCTCGGACTGGAGGTGTCCGAGCTGGGATGGTGTTCTTTCATGGTTCCCGAGGAAGGGAAATTCGAGAGGTTGAGATCTGAGTGCAGTGGGCAACTGCCCTGGGGGTCACCGGTGGACCGGCCACCCATCGACGAGGTCAGACAAGGCCGGTGACTTTCTTGGAGTTGCCGGTGGGCCAACCATGCCCCAACGGGATTGGGCTCTACCGTTTTTGCCGTGCGGGGACTTGGCTGTGATGGGTCCTTTGCTTCTGGCAAAGCCACCGATGGGGGTAGTTTCGTCGAAGACAGAATACGCCGGAGACCCATGCAGTGGGTGTCGGCGCCACTCCCTTCCTTCCAGCACGACATGTCTACTAGAAAATGCATTTCCAGTTTTCTGGTGTGACTGCCAGGGGCTAAACACGCCTTCGGGCATAGCCTCCGGCGAGGCAGAAGCGGTCGGCTGTATCGAAGGTGACCTCTGGCATCTATTTCGAGCTCGTGACGCCAGATTACCAGGCTCGAATGCCCCTTGGGCACACTCCTGAGCTCGATGCATGCACGTAATGCATGCACCCTACATTGCGTGCATGCAGAGTGGACATGCGTGCATAGTGCTATCCTGAGCACACTGTGCATGCATGCCCAGCGCATGTATAGGGGTTGTGTATAGTGCATGCACAATGTACGTGTGTCCTTAAGTGTACTGTGCATTTTAAGTGCACAATATACTATATTTTCGCATCGTGTTTAGGGTCATCACATGTTTAATGCATGTGTTTGTGGCTTTTGTGAGCACCTAGGTCGGGAAGATAAACAAATAAGTGGTTCAGGATAAGAGCTCGGGACTGATCGAGCTGGTGCCAACGTCTGTCTTGCCGTGTCGCGATAAAAAAATAAAAAATTATAATAAAGTAGTCGAGCACACTTATCTTGAAGAAATTTTTGTTGAATCGGTCGGAGCCTTTATTCAGTGGGCTGGAAAAGTCATCATTCTTCCACTCTCGACTTAAGAGATCCCACAGACGGCGCCACTGTTAAAGCCATAAAAATAGGCTAAAAGGTCGAAGTAAAAAAAAGAATTATTTCCAACCTACTAATGCGAGTTGGGCTTCATTCGGGGTCGTTTGGGGTTCCCAACGAGGTTCCAGTATGGCAGTACGTGCTTAAATCGCAGATGAAATAAATAGAGATGGAAGCATAATTTTACGTGGTTCGACAACTGACTACGTCTACAGGTATTTAAGGATGATAATACATTATAATAGGAGTTTTTACAGTCTCTCATAACTCACTCTGTACATGAAAAATATATATAAATATGTGAATAAAATTCATTGGTCGAGACTCTAGAAAAAGGCTGAAGAAGATGATGTTGGAGAAGTAGAAGCTGCCCAAATTGTTCCAGAGAGAGAGAGAGTGCATTTTCCCCCCCCTCTTTCATCTGTTTGAGCCTTTTTACAACCAAATTTTGATCAGTACAATCAGATATTTACCTTACATGTGTCGGTCGAACTCCACACTTCACCATCTACTTTCTACCAGGTCTTGCATTTAATTTCTGCACCCTGCCGCAACGTCTATCAACCCACCTTTCAGTCCCATCATCCATCCTTTTATCCCATTTGTCATAAATACTTGACAAGTGCAATTAATTTCATCTCTTTCAATAATATTCAAATTTATAAATTATTACTTAATATCCAAATTTGAAATATAAATTATAATGCGTTGAATAAATGGTGTGCGTTATAACTTGCATTTCAAATTCTTAAAAATAAAAAATAAATGTATTTCAAATTTGGTTGCAATGTGTCGAGAGTACTTTCGCAAGTCAATCGAATCATGTTATCTTGATTTTCATTATTTTGTACATGTTAAAAATTGTGATAAAAAATATAATTTATGACTTTAAAAATTATAATTTAAATAATAAGTTATATATTTTAAAAGATGTTAACAGTTTGATAAATATATATTTAAAATTTTTTTAAAGTTAGTTATAATATATTTTTTTAAATATATAGTTATTTATATAAACTTTCAATTAAAATTTTAATTTGATATTTTTAAAAAGGTAGATTTTCAAAATTTTTCAAATAATTAAAGCATTTTTATAAATTTATTAAATATATTTTTTTTTTAAAAAAAAGAGGTTTCTTAATTTTTTTTTCTGGCAAATCGTGATACCAACCACACAAACGAGGGTGGCAGGTGTGGCCAGGGGCAATTAAGTTCAACCTTAATCTTCTGCAAGACCCAATTTAATGGTTATGGAGAGTGAGGGGGATTAAAACCATCGAAATTGATGGTACAGTACATTCTATATCGACTTTATGACAAATTTTGATTTACGAGAGAGATCATTTTTAAATTTTTATTATAAATTATCAAATCATGGCGATTTAATATTGTGGAGGGATAAGAAAATTACGTATGAACCTTAATGTACTCTTTTCTTTTTATTAATAATATTCTATCTCGCTCAAAAACAAAAAATATAAAAAAAAAAAATACAAATGAGAAGACATGGTAGCATTTCTCTTTCAAAAGTCAAGGACCAAGGACCCGCAGCCACGCTCCAATATGAATTATCAAAGGTCGATTCATTGCACCGGCATTCAATGTTTGTCCGGAACAAGTAAAGTTACTCGGGATAAGAAAATCTGTCGGACCAACTGATCAATAAGCAATCAGCATTACTCGTTGACTTTGATACCTTAAAAAAAAAAACCTGCTTCAATAATGTTACTAAAGCAGAGGAGGGGGAGGTCATTGTAGGAAATTTTTTTACAATTTACAATTTCTTCTATATATCATTTTTTTTAATTTTTAATTTATATTAAATATGTGATATATGAATCAGGAATAAAAAAAATATTAATTAATTTAAAAAAAATATATAAAAAAATAAAAAATTTAATGTGTGAATGAGATTGAGGATTGTGTACAACTTTCCGATCATTGTATATGAACTTGCGCTCCTTGGTGGTTAAAACTTAAACCAAATGTCATGTTTCTAGCATTAGGTTTAAGATCCCTCATAATGTCCCACCAAATCTTGTGGTAATAATTACAAGAAATATTATTTATTATCCTACACTACACCCTAATATTAGTGTAATTTATCATTTTTATTCTTTTATTTAAACACATGTTTATAAATTAATATATATATATATATGTGTGTGTTTAAATAAAAAGATAAAAATAATAAATCACATATTGATATATAATATAGAAGATAATAAATAGAACTTTTCAATAACCTCGTAATCGTATCACTACACTATGATTCTACATGCACACACACATATATAGTTTTTAACACCCTTAAATATTGATGGTGCGTAGAAGGTTTATATTAGTTTAGTTGGATGTGGTTGTGTTCTTATAACATCATTTGGTTCAATTCTTTTTGGTTAATGAAAGTTTTCTGGGTCACGGCACTAATATATTTGTTGTGTTTTCTACTTTGAGAATTGGCTTACTTTTGTTGTCGTTTGAGCTTGGAATGGCTATACAGTAAGAGAAATATTTAGTCTACACAGTTTTTACCAAAATAAAAATATTTTAAAACTAATGTGGTTTAATGTACACATGATTCCCTTTTGGTGATGGATTGGTTAAGACAGTATACGCACACTCATTGGCATAATTTTGAATTGTAAATGATACCTTGAACCTTGCTTTCTCATTGCCTTTCGAACTATAACATATCTTCATGGGGGATATTGTCTAGCGGATGAGTTGGCCAATTATATGTAGTGTAGTTATGAATTATTGATCCTAGTTTTCTTACTTGCTTAGTTAGCATAGGAATTTGATTTTGGGATTTCTTAAAACCCTCAAATTCCTTTTATTTTTTGGTAAAAGATTTTATTTTTATATTTTTAGGAAAAAAAAAAACCATCCAAGTACTCAAGTTGTCATGTGAAAGTAACACTCCACCACGAGCTTTGTTTGTATTTTATAATGGAGGGGTTATGGGTGGGTAGTGGGCACATGAGCCCACCAATCCAACCAAAACGTAGCATATCTTCTCCAATTTCCTCCACCGCTTTGTTATGTGTATTCTCACATGATATGAGCCCACAATCTACCCGCTCCATGCAAATATTCACTACCATTCTCTTCCTTTTTGGCTTCATCCTGTAAAAACAAAAACAAAAAAATAAAAAACAAAAAAATAGATCTAAACAGAGTGCAACAATAGAATCCATCCTTTTTTTTTCTTTATATATATATATATATATATAAAATTTTTGCAGACTCAGATTGGGTTTGGCTACTAAGAGTATATTAAATATTTTTAGAATATTTTATTATTATTTAATATTTTATTATTATTTCTCACTTATTTTTTTATTACTATTCATTATTTTATTACTATTGTTACATATTTTATTATTATTTTTTACTTATTTTTTTACTATTATTCACAATATTTTTTAATACTTCTCAACACCCAAACCTAGCATCAGTCTGTTGGCCGGCTGGTTGAGTGCTGATTATGAATAAATATGCTAACATGAATGTTATATTATAGTTTCTGTCAAACTTCTTCAGAGCCTACGCTTATGACTCTTTGTCTTATTTTGAGACAAACAAGTTTAAAATATTTCTTAGGCCGTACAATATGATTGATATATAAATAAAATACAATGTATAATTTGATCTTAAAAATATTAGATCAAAATATACATTGAAATCAATATTGCCTAGTTGTTAAATCATAGATCTAATGCAATTATTTTATAAATTTTCATCATCATCATTCATTTGAAATCATCTCATTGATGATAGAATATGTGACGTGATAGAAAATCAGAATAATATTTACAAATTCCACAACTTAAATATTGAGACTAAAGAGAACGTCTATTACTATATATAAAACCAAGTTCTACCATCCTATTTGGCATTCATACCAGATTTTAAGGTAAAGTGAGTCCCACAGGACTAAAACCGACGCAACGTATAGGAATGTGAAACGAATAATGGCCCATTCCCAGACAATAAAACTTGGGCGCTACCCCGACTATTGGGACCGATTGGGTCCCAATTTTAATATATATATATATATATAGTTTTTTTTATATAATTTTTATATTTATTTTACATGATTATTTAATATATTAAAATATTTTTTTAAATATAAAAAAATTATAATATTATTTAAAAATACTTAAACAAAAATCATGTAAAAAAAAAAATTTAAAAGCAAAAAAATGGGGATCTAATTGGGATCTCAATTATCGGAGTCGAAATCATTTCCCATAAAACTTATAATCATTGCAATCAATAATTTATGTATTTATAACGAGTTTCTGCTTATAGATATCCTATATATATCCGTTTCCTCAATTAATCATTGCCCATTATTAATTTATGTATTTATATATCCGCTTTTTTTCCTAATATAATAGCCCATAGTCAGTACGGTTTGATTATTGTTTTTTCTTTGTGCATTCTTCACTTTAAACGCGTTTATTATGAATTTTCTTACTAAAGAATCTACAAACTGACATTGTATCTATTTTATATTATTTTAAATTAAATAATCATACTATATATATTATATTATATTTAATATTGTAAATTGATTATAAGAAATTTATAATAAATAGAACTCTTTTATATATGTATAATCTATTTTATATATATTTGATATATATTTTTTAATAGTTGTGATAGCAATAATGAACTATTTAGATTTATAACATTCAACATAAATAATGGTTTGCACATTGTGCAGATTATAGAGTTGTACAAATTGAGAAAGAGACAATTTTCGTGATGCACTATTTAAATAGTCCTAGGGGTGTTACCCACCCCTTCCATAACAAGGCCACCCATTTTCCGTCCCTTGCTCCTGCATGGGCAGGATTTGAGATTTTTCCCCCAAACTCTACTCATTTCTGTTGAAAGGTGGTTTGAATCAAAGCCACTGATAGTATGCTCGCTCGACATTCAGCTCGAACGAGACTCAACCCGTAAGTTTGCTTGACTCTCGCTCGACGTCTAGCTCGAACGAGATTCTAATACGAGAGTTAGATCGACTCTCGCTCGATATTTAGCTTGAGCGAGACTCCAGACATAGAGTTCGATCGACCCTCGCTGGACATCCAACTCGAACAAAGTATCAGGCAGTGAGTTTGCTAGACCCTCACTTGAGGTCTCGCTCGAGCGAGATACCACATTGGACGTTCGCTCGAAGTCTCACTTCGAGCTAATGTTATTTTGTTAAGGTTGGATCCGTTTACAATAGTGTCTCTCTTGAACGAGTGTCATTTATATAAAAGGAACGGCGTTCATTTGAACGCCATTTACTGGACTGCTAACTCTGTTTCTTATGTGTATTTTGAGAGCTTTTGAGAGTAAACACTTGTGAAATTGAGTGTATACACGTAAAGTTGAATGATTTCTTTATAGAATCATGTGATTTAATCTCTGTACTCCATCTTTGTTCAATAGTGAAAGTTTGAGACCAACCCCACAGTGGACGTAGGTTTGCTTTGAGCCGAACCACTTATATCTGTATGTTCTGTGTTGTTAGTTTTATTTTCTCCTTGCTATATCCGCTGCATTACTTCATTTATTGTTGTTTGTTTACCGGTTTATTCCCAACAAATTGGTATCAGAGTTTTGGCTCTGTGAAAATTTGAATGGATGGCTACAACAAGATTTGAAAAGGAGAAGTTTGATGGACGGAACAGTTTCAGTTTATGGCGCATCAAGATGAAAGTTTTGTTACGTTAGCAGGGTTTGTTCAAAATTCTTGAAGAGAATGTGTCTACTGATTCTCTTATACTATCTAAAGACGATGAAGATAAGATACACAGTATTATTCTTTTATCACTATTTGATGAGGTTTTAAGAGAGGTTGCTGAAAAATAGACCATTGTTTCTCTCTGAAAAAAGCTTGAGAGCTTATGTATGAAGAAATCTCTCACAAACCGTTTGTATTTGAAACAACAATTGTGTACTCTTAAAATGTATGAAGAAACTTCCATTACTAAACATCTAGATGAATTTAATAAGATTATTATGAATCTTAGAAATATAGACATTAAACTTGAAGAGGAAGATCAAGTTTTAATTGTTTTGTATTCATTAGTAATGTCATGAAAATTTTGTGAATTTCATGCTGTATGGAAGAGACACCATTTCCTTAACAGATATGAAATTTGCTTTGAATTCTAAGAAATTGAGAAGTAAATTCGGTGACAAAAGTAGTAAAAATCAAGCCAGTAGTTTGTTTGTCAAATGTTCCTCTAACCGAGGAAGATCCAGTGAAAAGAGTTTAGAGAAGAGTAGAGGCAAATCTAGGGGTAAGTCATAGTCGAAAAATAACAATAAGAACATTAAATGTTACTACTACCACAAGTTCGGACATTACAAGAATGAGTATACGAAACTAAAGAAGAATGAAGAATCTATTAGTTCCTCTAATACCATTAGTGTTGCAGATGAAAGTTCTGATGGCTCAGATATCATCTTTGCAATCAGTGACTCGAATAGTCACTTTAGTGACAAGTGAATCATGAACTCAGCTTGTACTTTTTATATGTGTCCTAAGAGGAATTGGTTCAAGTCCTATGAATCAATCAATGGGGGTTCCATCCTATTGGGAAACGATATGGCATGTAAGATTGTAGGACTCGGTTCAGTCCAAATAAGGATGTTTGATGGGATTGTTAGGACATTGTCTAATGTCCGGCACATTCCAAATTTGAAGAAGAATCTTATCTCGTTAGACACTTTAGATTCTTTAGGCTTTAAGTACACGTGAGAAGGTGGAGTTATGAAAGTCAGCAAAGGCTCCATAATTGTAATGAGAGGAGATAAGATAGATGATCTCTATTTCCTTCAGGGTAGTACAGTGATAGGTGCGACTTCAGTTCCTATATCAGTTGATCCAGACTTAGATCTCACTCGTCTATGGCATATACGCTTGGGTCATATAAGTGAGAATGAGATGTCTATTTTCAGTAAGCAGAAGTTGCTAGGGAATCTGAAGATATGCAAACTTGACTTGTGCAAACATTACGTATTTGGGAAATAGTGCATAGTTAAGTTTGCTATAGGAGTTCACAGAACCAAAACTACTATGAACTATATTCATTTCGATATTTGGGGTCCATCTTTTGTTCCATCGAAAGGTGAAACTAACTACCTACTTATTTTGATTGATGATTACTCACAGAATGTGTGGGTATATTTCCTCAAGTAGAAAAGTGATATTTTCACCAACTTCAAACAGTGGAAAGCTTTGATTAAGAATCAGACAGGTAAGAAAGTGAAACGGCTTCAGACTGACAATGGTATGGAATTTTACGGAGGGGAATTTGATGAATTCTGTAAAAATGAAGGCATTGCCAGATATCGTACAGTTAGACATACTCTATAGCAAAATGGGGGTAGCTGAACAGATGAACTAAACTCTGTTGGAGAGAGCACGCAGTATGCTCTCTAATGCAAGCTTGTTTAAAGACTTTTGGGCAGAAGCAATCAACACAGTCTGCTTTCTGGTTAACCGCTCTCCAGCCACAACTATTGATTTGAAGACACCAAATCAAGTATGGTCTGATACTCCTGTTGATTATTCTCATTTGAGAATTTTCGATTGTCCTGCTTATTTTCATGTCAATGAGGGTAAGATTTAAGTAAAGGCAAAGAAATGTATGTTCATGGGATATGCAAATAGGGTGAAGGGATATAGATTATGGTGTACTGATCTCAAATCACCAAAATTTGTGATTAGCAGAGATGTTGTATTTGATGAACAATCTATGCTTAATCCGAGAAAGGAGTTTACTGTGTTGTCAGGTACAGACCAGGGGATAGGTAAACAGGTAGAGCAACAGGCTCCACAGAGGACACCAGTTAATACCCAGGATCATGCTACTGCTGATGAGCATGGTTCTGATTCAAAAACTGATGCATGTGATGAGTAACAATACAGTATAGCTACTGGTAGATAGATGAGACAGATTAGACTACCTTAGAGATATGCTCATGTAGACATGGTGATGTACGCTCTTACTACAACAAAGGTTATTGTAAGTCAGGAGCATTCCAGTTATTCAGAGGTTGTTAGGAGTGCAGAGTCTGCTTAGTAGTGCTCAACAATGAGTGAAGAGATTAAGTTTCTTCATAAAAACCAAACATGAGATTTTGTTAAGTTGCCAGCGAAGACGGAGATTGTTGGCTGCAAATGAGTCTTCAAGAGAAAATAAGGAATTCAAAATGATACAGATGCAAGATATAAGGCATGCTTAATTGCTAAGGGCTACAATTAGAGGAAGGGGATCGACTTCAATGAAGTCTTCTCCCCAGTTGTAAAATATAGTTCGATCAGAGTTTTACTTGCCATCACAACATTGTATGACTTAGAGTTACAGTAGCTTAATGTTAAAACATTGTTTCTACATGATGAGCTTGATGAGACAATTTATATGCATCAGCTAGAGTGATTCATCATTTCAAGTAAGGAGGATCGAGTATACAGATTAAAGAAATCATTATATGACTTGAAGCAGTCTTCAAGGTAATGGTATAAACGTTTTGATTCGTTTATGATTAATCATGGTTATTTGAGAAATAGTTATGATAATTGTGTTTACCACAGACAATCACCTAATAGATTTTTCATTCACTTATTGTTTTATGTTGATGACATGCTTATAGCTGCTAAGAGCATGTATGATGTTGATTCGATGAAAAATCAACTTAGAAATGAGTTTGAAATGAAATATTTAGGTATGGCAAGAAAGATTTTGAGGATAGAAATCCACAGAGATAGGAAAGCTGGAAAGTTATACTTGTCTTGAAAAAAGTACATTGAGAAGGTACTTAATAGATTTGAAATGTCTACTTCCAAACTTGTGAGTATATCGCTTGCCTTGTATTTCAAGTTTTCAACTTCCCTATCTTCCCAGACAGATCAAGAGGAATTATTTATGGTAAGTGTTCCCTACTCTAGCATAGTTGGTAGTGTGATATATGCGGTAATTTGTACCCGTTCAGATATTTCACAGGCAGTGAGTGTTATTAGCAGATACATGGCTAATCAAAATAAAACAAACTGGCAGATAATGAAATGGATACTGGGGTATTTTAAGGAGACATTGCATGTTAGCTTAATTTTTGATACAAATGTAGATTTCATTTCAAGTGTTGTTGGATATGTTGATTCTGATTAAACTGGAGATTTAGTTAAGAGAAAATCATTGAAAAGTTATGTATTTACATTATTTGGTTCTACTACTAATTGGAAAGCAATACTACAATTAACTATTGTTTTATCAACTATAGAGGCAAAATACATGGTGATAGCTGAGACTGTTAAGGAGGTCATTTGGCTAAAGGGCCTGATCAGTGACCTTGGTCTACAGCAGGAGGGGATGTCAGTTTACAGTGACAGTCAAAGTACAATACATTTTACCAAAAATCAAATATATCATGAGAGAACGAAACACATTGATGTTAGGTATCGTTTTCTCAGAAATATCATTGCAGATGATATTGTAGCAATTCAAAAGATTGCTACTAAAGAGAATCCAGCATACATGATGACTAAGCCAATTCCAGTACACAAGTTCAAACTTTGTTTAGACTTAATTGGTATTCGGGATTTGCACATCCCTTAGGGGATTTTTTGGTGGAGTTGGTCTTTTATGAAAAATGTTTTCAGTATGGTTTGTGAGAATTCAAATCAATGTAGAGATTTGTTAATAGGTGGCTTGAATTAAAGTCACTGACAGTATGCTCGCTTAAGTCTCGCTCGACAACTAGGTCGAGCGAGACTCAACCAGTAAGTTCGTTCGACTCTCGCTCAACTTCTAACTTGAGTGAGATTCCTACACGAGAGTTCAATCGACTTTCGTTTGACATCCAGCTCGAATGAGACTCTAGGCAGAGAGTTTGATCGACTATCGCTCGACATCCAGTTAGAGCGAGATACTAGGCAGTGAGTTCGCTAGATTCTCGCTCGAGGTCTCGCTTGAGCGAAATGCCATCCTGGACGTTCGCTCGAAGTCTCACTTCGAGCTAATGTTATTTTGCTAAGATTGGTGTCGTTTACAACAGTGTCTCGCTCAAGCGAGAGACTTTTGCTCGAGCAAAGTCTCTCGCGAGTGTCACTTACATAAATGGACTCCTGCCTCTGTTTCTTATTTGTATTTTGAGAGCTTTTGAAAGTGAACACTTGTGAGATTGAGTGTATACACGTGAGGTTGAGTAATTTTTTTATAGAATCTTGTGATTCAATCTCTGCACTTCATCTATGTTTAATAATGAAAGATTGAGACTAACCCACAATGGACGTAGGTTTGTTTTGAACCGAACCACTTATGTCTGTGTGTTCTATGTTATTGGTTTTATTTTCTCCTTACTGCATCCGCAGCATTATTTTATCTATTGTTGTTTATTTACTGGCTTGTTCCCAACACCGTCCATGTAAAGGCGGGGTGCCCCGTCCGCTAATGGGGGTGTGGGGGTTGACCTCTATCCGTCTACCTCCTGCCCTTGTCTTTCCCAATCAATTACCACCGTATCCACTATTTCTCCAACTACAATGACAAACCCAAACCCCAGTTCTCATTGACGGAATTAAACTCCAAAAGGAAGTGAGAGTGAAAACAAAAACTAGAAATAAATATTTTAGCATAGAGCCCATTCGAAGATTTGTTTAGGGGCGAAGAGATTCGGGAGTGAGGGACTAACATTTGCTTCATTTTCAGGAGAAAGGAGACGACGATAGAACTCTGCGACAAAGAAGCTGTAATTAGCGACATCAACTCGAGAAGACAATGGTGAGGTAAATGGCAGTTTTACCATTTTGGAGCTTGAAGAGGAATCTCAGAGAGAGAGAGAGAGAGAGAGAGAGAGAGAGAGAGAGAGAGAGAGAGAGAGAGAGAGAGGAATTTCACGTCGAGGACAACACGACGGGGAGGAGAAAGCTGTTTGGGTAAATAACCTATATTTTGATTATGAGTTAAACACATAATCAAAACGAAAACATTTTTATTATGGATATATATATACATATATTAATATATAGCAAGGCGAGTATATGCGGGGTGGGGTTCCACCCTATCCCACCCTTGCCTTTGCCCTAAACCCTAGTTGCGGGCTCCCCTCTCTTCGCATATGCCGACGAGGGACAGGGCGGTAGAGGCAAGGTCCCGCTGCCCATTCCTAAATACTTCCTCTAAGTGTAACCCTCGGCTAATCATTAAAAGCTAATTATCAAAACTCATGAAATGATTTAAATGCTACTTCATAACCTCTGAGAGATGTGGAAAAAGTTTCCACTGTGGGTTTTCATTTCTTACATTTAGATATATAATATTAGTTTCATAGTCTTTTATAATTGCCATAGTTTAGGGTTTGTAGCTTTGTGAAAAGTTAATTTGATTATTTTTTTTTTAACAGACCAAGCACCCAATTAGTGGCCAGAGGATCTTAGACTAAAGCTAAACATAAAATGCACAACTTAACGGGATTTTTGAGCTAGTCATCAGAGTGTCTCGACTCTTTAGGATCACATAAGTTCTAGTTACCATTTTCTTTCTTATTTTGCATTAAGAGCCCTCCATTATTCAGTAACAAGGCAACATCACATTTCTTATAGGTTATATTTGGTTGTTAAAGTGATCTCAGCCCATCTAAAACAAATTATTGATGAGATTCACTATTTTTTTAACTATTCATAAAAAAGTTAAGGGTTAATTAAACTTTGCCCCCTTCAATTTTAATTCAATTCACAATATGCTCTTAAACTCAAAATTGCAACACATTCGTTCGGCCTATTTTTAAAATTTCACAATGTCTCATTTTTGTTTATTAGTTACATTAAATCGAATAGAATAGAGCACGTGCAGCTCATGTACACCTATAAAAACAAGAATACCCTTATAAAAAATTTTATTGTCTCTGGAACTTTTAACGATTATCACTTTGTCTCCCAAGCCACATTAAATTAGATTTTTATAATAAATTAAATTAAAATAAATTAGATTAAATTTTTATAATAAATCTGAATTTACAAATTTGGGATAAAAATATTAGCAAAAGATAAATTTTTTAACTTAGTAAAGTACTAAGATATAATTTCTGATTTTTTTAAAATTTTTAACTAAATATTAGTTATATATTTTTATATATTTAGTGTGATTTATATAGAATTATTCAAATATATTTTTAGAAATAAAAAAATAGAAAATAATATACTACTATTTTACTGAGGTCAAATTTATATTTTTTCTAGTCTTTTTATCCCAAATTTATAAATCCAGATTTATCACAAAAATTTAATTTAATTTAATTTATTATAAAAATCTATTTTAACGTGGAATGGAGGGCAACTTGAGAATCTAAAAAAATTATTAAACTTTGTCATGCCAACAAACTGATATAATAATTGGCAATCTTACGTACAATCTAAAGATTAAACTCTTTTATAATTTAAGCGATAAATAAATAATTTTTTTAATTTTAAAATAGAATTAATTAAAATATTCTTATTTATAAACAAAAAATTTAAAAATTAAAAAAACTCATTTCATTTATTTATAAAATGAGAATATTTTAATAAAAATTATAATATAATTCATTAAATATAAATTATGAGAATAATTATTCATACTAATAACAGTAACATAATTTCTAAATTTGTGCAATTAATAAAGAGAAATGAGGGGGATCACGTACACTCAGCGCATCCCCCTCACATGAACAGTGTCATGAACAGTGCATGACATTGTTGAGGATACGCTGAGTGCTGCGTATCCCCCAGCATTACTCATTAATAAAATAATAAATTTCATTGATCAAATCAAAGAGTTTGATGCGTTCACTTCATCCTTCACGGTACACACAAGTTGCTCAACGATTCCATAAATGACCAATGGCATGTCAATTGTCAACACTACAACTACAAAAGCTTTCCCTCAGTAGATAGAATAAGGAAATAGGAAGACAATCATACACATTATGCGGGACCATTATAAGGCGACAAGATCAAGCTCATGTGAGCTGATTATGATCTGTCAGTCAGCACCCCCACCCGACTCGATAAACCAATAATTTTCTGACACGTATCTTTAAAACCAGTTCATTAGTTCGACCTGGTATTACTACAGTCAACCCTGGCAGCTTGACTCAGCCTTTACACTCCCAAATTAATAAAAAAAAAACTAGATATACTTAAAAAAATTAATAAAAAATTGATTTCACTACATATTAATTATTTATTATTAAATTTAAAATTTAAAATTTAAAATTTAAAATTTAAATTAAAAAACTAATAAAATAAGTACTGTAAATAAAAATATAAGTAAAATTTATAAGTATATATAATATTACTCTTAAAAAAATGATGATTCCGTATATATATATATATATTTTATAAAACATGGGTTTCATCCTTAAAAATTTAAAATATATAAACTATTCGCAATGAATTTTTTATTTTATTTGTAAATTCTCCGTAGAACTTATAAGGACTAGCCATTGACATGAAATTAACAGTATAAGATTCAAAAATATAATTTATTTAATTAAAATCTAGAACTTAACATGAATAATAGAATGAACGAAACGCCTAACTCATTTAATTAAATTAAAGATAATTCATATTAAACACGACAATCGGACCGATTGAAGGAGAGGACAGCGTTTGAAATTGAAATGAAGTGTAACAGGGAAGTTAGAACCCCTGTACTAATGATGATTATTAAAAAAAGAAACCTGAAGTAGTATTTTCAATTAAAGTGGCTGAAAGCTGGACAAAGGCACTTCAGCCCCTTTATCCTGCGCGATCATCTCCGCTTATCCTGCGCACCCTTCGCCGGCTTCGGGGCTGAGATCCATCTCCAAGTTTACACACACATACGAAGTGATTCGAGCAGCTATTGCCTTAACTTTGACTTCAGGTACGGATCGCTCTCTGTACTCTCGAGAACTTCGTTAGTCCATAAGAGTCCGTCTATGAGTAATTTCGACTTTGAATTGGTAGTTGAAGGATTCTGACTAAGAAATGCATAATAAGTTCTTCTCTGTGAAGTATGCAATTGATCTGCACCCTTTCTTCGAAAAACTGTTTTCGATGTATCTTTGTCAATGCTTATTTAGTTCTGATTGTTGGTGCTGATTGGTCTTGATCTGCTGAATCATGGTGTATGATAGCTAAAGTGGATTGATTGGATGCTATAATATGGATAATTTCAAATGGTCATATAAATTGAAATTATTCGAACCATAATGTGCAAGTTTGCGACTAAATTGTGGTATTAAAGTAGTTAAATAAATGGATTGATCTGGTTTCAATGGAATACCAGATAGAGGAATTTCATTGAGTATAAATAATAGTTTACACGATAGAGAGAATTTCAACATATCAAACATAAAGATTACATAGAGATACTATACAACAGACTTATCAGATAAGCATTTCAAAGATCTATTCAAACTATTATTGTTATCACAGACGATGGCATTAAATTGTCCTTCAATATCTGACTGTTCAGTATCATGCATGAAGGCGGACTCTACTCTGTTAGTTATCTGTTTAACTGGCCCCCGCAAGCTAATGGTGAGAGGTTGAACCATAAGCTTGTCACGAAGAAAGGAAAATCTGGATGCTGTTAATCCTTTAGTGAACACGTCTGAAGGTTGTGAGTCTGTAGGAATATATCAAGCAAGGATGTCTCTATTGAAGATTTTCTCCCTTATATAATGATAATCCACCTCGATATGTTTTGTGTGAGCATGAAACACTGGATTGGAGGATAATGAGAGAGCACCAAGGTTGTCAACCCATAGGCAAGGAGGAGAGTGGAGTGGAAGACCAAGCTCTTTAAATAACATGCACACCCAATATAACTCAGTCACGGTAAGGGCCATTGACCTGTTTTTTGCCTCAGTGCTTGATCTTGCTATGATTGGTTGTTTCTTTGCCATCCAAGAAATGAGACACGGACCTAGGAAGATGCAATAACCTGTTGTGGACTTGCGATCATCAGGCCTTCTAGCCTAATCTGAGTCACAGAATGCATGAAGTGCTAGATATCCTTTTGTGTAATGGAGGCCATGTTCAATTGTACCTTTGAGATATCTAAGCACTCGTTTGGCAACTGTAGGTGAACTGAAGTAGGACAATGGAGGAATTGACATAGCTGATTGACACTATAAGCAATGTCTAGGCATGTTAGGGGGCAATATTGTAATGCTCCCACAATGTGCCTGTATATGGATGGATTGGGGAAGGGGTCACTTGCATGTTTAGACATCTTGCTACCCGATAGACATGGTGTTGAGACTGGTTTGGCACCAACCATTTTAGTGTCTTCAAGCAGGTCAAGAATATATTTACTTTGATGGAGATGAAGCTGGTTTGAGGGGAGATGAAGCTGGTTTGAGGTACGATGAACCTGGATGCCCAGAAAGTATGATAGTGGTCCCAAATCTTTCACTGCAAAGTCACGGCTCAATTGATGAAGGAGTTCTGTCACTACATGAGGGGAGTTGCTCACAACTAAAATATCATCAACGTAGATGAGAATAAATATGGTGAAATTGGAGTGATGTAAGTAAAATAGAGAAGTATCCACATGGGAACCAATAAAACCAAGATCAAGTAAGCTTTCGGAGAGGCGCCTGAACCAAGCCCCTGGAGTTTGTTTCAAGCCATAAAGGGACTTGAGTAGGCAGCACACATGAGTTGGAAACACAAGGTTTTCAAACCCATTTGGTTGTTCCATGTAAACTTCTTCCTCAAGGTGACCATGCAAGAAAGCATTAGAGATGTCAAGTTGTTGTATCACCCAATTGTGATGGACTGCCAATGCAAGGTTAGCTGAATGGTGGCAGGCTTAATAACGGGACTGAATGTCTCATAATAATCAACTCCATGCTCTTGATCAAAGCCCTTGGCTACTAATTGTGCTTTGTACCTCTCAATGGTTCCATCCGCCCTCTGTTTGAGTTTGAAAACCCATTTATTTCGAATGATATGTTTGTTGGGAGGTCTAGGGCACAAAGTCTAAGTTTTGTTGGCAAGGAGGGCATCAAATTCAAGTTGCATAGCTGCTGTTGAATTAGAGTCCTTGGAGGCTTGTTTGTAGGTTCAAGGCTCAGAGGGGAGTATGGAGGATAAGTCTTTGAGAGGATGATTGGTAGAGTAGTATAAATGGTAGTTGGGAAACAGTTTGGGCTTTTGGGAGTTGGTTTGAGAATGGGTGACCATTTTACTAGAGGATGGATTGGTAGCAGGGAAAGCAAGGCTGGTGAGTCTATTGGCATGGAATATGGAAGATTTTCCACGTAAGCTGGTTGTGCAAATGATGGGTCATGATTAGTTGAGTCAATATTTGTATCAGAGAGGTCCAGATCTGTAGAAAAATCAATGGAGGAATGTAGTGGAGAAGTAATAGATGTTAATGAAGAAGGGGACATACCTGTTGATGCAAGAGTAGCAAAATCCACTAAAGTGTCCTCCAAAGTTTGAGTAGAAGGAGGTGGAGAGAAGTCTAACATGGGAGGGAAGGTGACAGGTGAGGAAGAGGTAGGAGTAGACTTCTGATTTATGGAGGCAGTAGGAAATGTATATTCATCAAACACAACATGCCGGGAGATGTATATCCTACCAGAGGTGATATCAAAACACCTATAGCCTTTTTGGTTTGTAGCATAGCCAAGAAAGATGCACATTTTTCTGCGGTACGCTAGCTTATGAGGAGAGTAGGGTCTTAAGAGGGGATAGCAGGCACACCTGAATGTTCTAAGGAGAGAGTAGTCTAGTTGTTTTTGAAATAAACGATAGTAAGGGGATTGATTGGCAAGGATAGGAGTTGGCATGTGATTAACAAGATATGTTGCAGTTAAGAAAGCATCAACCCAATGTGTAGGAGGCAGATGAGACTGAGTTAAGAGACTTAGACCCATCTCTGTGAAATGTCTATGTTTCCTCTCAAATATTCCATTCTGTTCAGAGGTGTATGGACATGTTAGTCGATGTAAAATGCCACTTGTTTCCAAAAATGATTTAAAAGAATGAGAGAGGTATTCTTCTCCATTGTCGATTTGTAATTGTTTGATTTTAAATGAGAATAGATTCTCGACCAAGCATTTAAATTTAATGAAGGATAAGACAACATTAGATTTCCGTTTGAGAGGAAACAACCAAAAAAACCGAGAGTAATCATCAATAAAAATAACATAATATTTACAACCACTATGTGACATTATAGGAGAGGTCCATACATCAGAATGAATAAGTTCTAGGGGGTGGGTGGAGTGATGAGTAGAGGTGGAGAAGGGAAGTTTATGGCTTTTAGCCATTTGACAAAATTCACAAATATGCTTGAGCTCGTGAGTGCTGGAAACAGAAATTAAGGAGCCAATAGTGAGCTGTTGGAGGACAGATTCTGATGGATGGCCTAATTGCGAATGCCAAGTTTGAAGAGGGGTTATAATTCCTAGCAAAGCATTGAATGATGATATGCTCTGCATTTTATTGAATGGAAATTGCTGAAAGTGGACAGGATAGAGACCTGCTTTACTCGGGCCTTGGAGGAGCACCTTGTTGGTCTGCAGGTCCTTCACAACACAATATGATGCAGTTAGGACAAAGTAGCAATTGTTATCTTGACACAGTTTTTGAATAGAAAGGAGATTAGAGGAAGCATTAGGACATGTAATATATTGGACAGCAGTAAAGAACTTTGTGTAGTTACTTATCAAAATAGAACTTTGTGTAGTTGTGAGAATTGAGGAACCAATATTTTGAATATCCAAACCTCCACCATTGCCCACAGTGACTTGAAGATGGCCTTGTTAAGCTTGCTGCTGAACAGTGAGGTTCTCCAAGGCAGAGGTGACATGATTGTTGGCACTGCTATCTAAGAACCAAGGTTGTTCATCCTCCTGTTGAACATGTGTGTGGGCAGCCATAGCAGCGAGCTGAGCAGAGGGGTGTCTCCCTTCGTATGAGAAATCCATGCGATGATAGCAGTCAAGTGCTTAGTGGTTATTTTTCCCACAAATCTGACATGGAGGTTTGGAGTTGGAAAAGAGGGTGCTGGGGGGAGGAGTCTTGCTTGTTTGCTGTGCAGGAGAGGAATGAGGTTGGTTTCTAGGTCCAGTGGGTTTATTGGAGGGATATGGCTTAGGCTTTCAGTTGTTGTAGTGTTGTTTGGATTTTTGGGTGAAAAAGACAATATTATTGGTGTTGGGTGGGATAGATTTGTGTTGGAGTTCAAGGAGTTGCTCATAATTGAGCAGTTCTGTTTCGAAATTATCAAAAGTGATGGAGGAATTTCGAGTTGCAAAATTCAGAGATGTGATAAAGGGGTGATATGCAGTGTTCAGTCCTCCCACAACATATGAGATCAAATCTTCTTCATCAACAGGTCTTCCCACTTCTGCAAGTTGTTTAGACCAACTTTTGGCAGTAAGAAGGTAATCTGTGCAGGATTTGTTGGATCGATTCAAAGTTTGGAGTTGCCTCTTAAGGTGAGATATCCTGGAACGAGAATGAGGGGCAAATCTATTTGCCAAAGTGTTCCAGACCTGTTGAGAGGGGGTTAGTCCATAACCAGTGGACAGAATTTTCCCTATGAGAGTGGCATTGATCCATGCCAATATAAACTGGTCATTTTTCTGCCATACCAAATAATCAGAAGTAATGACAGAAGTGGGTTTGCCCTTATCATCAGTGACAAACATAATTGGGCAAGACTCAGAGCCATCCACAATTCCTAAGAGATCATGACTTTGAAGGATAGGGATGAATTGAGTGGTCCAATTGAGATAATTGGTGCCATCCAATTTTACAGATACCAAGGGAGTGATGTTAGGTAAGGAGAATGTTGCAGCGGAGTCTTTGGAAGCCATAGGATCAAAAAGGTGGGGTTAGCCAAGTAGTGGCTCGTGATACCAAGTTAAATAAATGGATTGATCTGGTTTCAATGGAATACCAGATGGAAGAATTTCATTGAGTATAAATAATAGTTTACACGATAGAGAGAAATTCAAAATATCAAACAGAAAGTTTACATAGAGATACTATACAACAGACTTATCAGATAAGCATTTCAAAGATTTATTCAAACTATTATTGTTATAACAGAAGATGGCATTAGATTGTCCTTCAATATCTGACTGTTAAGTATCATGCATGAAGGTGGACTCTGCTCTGTTAGTTATCTGTTTAACTAAAGTGACTATATAGGGGACAGAAGAAGCCCACGTGTGTCAACTTTGAGGTGGATGTGTTGTATCTTGAATAAAAATTCCCGTATCACTAAAGCTATGAAAAAAAGATGGCTGAATTCTGTTATTTGCATGCCCTTACGAGAAGATTCTATGTGAATGTCTGCTATATGAGAGAAAATAACGAATCTATGACATTGGTCTTGTTATTTGCGAGAATGGATTAGTTTGGTTTGATTGGGAATCCTAAGATTGTAGTTAAGTCACTGATATGGTAACATTGGTATGACGAGAAGTCATAAGATCATATTTAGTCTCAAAATGATATTTCTTAAATTTCCATTTTCCTATAGTTCAGTTGCTCAATAGAACCTGCATATGGGTTCATATCCATCGTGTTGTCATTGACTTAACCTTAAAATATGAAGGAAATGAAATGTTTTCAGTGCATTTTTTTTAATAAATTATTTATATGCAACGGAAAATGAAAGGAAGCAAAATGAAGAGATTTTCCCAATTACTATTACTTTTTTCTTTTCCCTGAAAGCTAGTCTTGTTAGTTGAAGGAAAGTTTACCAAATTCCTGAGTATGGAGTATTAAAAATATAATATAAATAATTAAATATACCTCTTCCCATAACCTTAAGTTTTTGAGACAAAGTGGTGATTTTATAGGATATCAAAACAGAGGTCCTGAGTTCGAATCTGACTCTACAATTTATCACATATAATTAAATATTCATGTGTTAGGCTCACTTACTAAGGGGGAGTTTGGCTTACATATGAGGGTGAGCGTTGAGAATATAATACAAATAATTAAATATACATCTTCCCATCAAGTTACGCTTTTAGGACTAGTAGTGGTTTCACATGGAGAATACTTGTGTGACTAGGAGAACGAATTGGTGATCTCGATCATCATTTCCGAGATTGCAAATCTGTCAATTAAACCATAATAAAAACTTCATTGAATATTCTTGAGATTGATGTATTCATCATTTTAAGTTCTACTTTCAACTGTTTTTTGGAGATGGCTCATTTGTATGCTGATCAAGTTCTCATGAAGCACTTTTGCTGGTCTGTTCTATATATCATCTTCTAGTCATCTTGAGTTGTTTCTCTGTTTATTTAAGCTGGTACTTTTGGATTAGAGAGGAGTACTCTTAAGGCAAGGAGTCATGAGCTGCTTTGGTTGTTGTCAAGACGATGATGTCCATAAAGCTGCTGAAAGTGGAGGTCCATACCCGGTGAAAACTTCAGCAGGTAATTCTGCCAGCCAAGCTAGAGTTATTGCATCAGGACTATATCAATTCAAGTAACTTTGTCATGAATTACTGTATCTATACAATCACTATCTGAGTTCATATCTTCTAAAATGCACCGGCTGGATTGGTTGGAGACTTTGCATTTTAAGCTGTATGTGTTTACACAGCTTGAATCCATTTTCTGAGACATGCATGCTTTATTCTTATAATGATTCTTTGTTGCTTTTATATTTCTTTTGGTATTTCTATTTTGTTTTATTTGCATGTGTATTCCCAATTACTGATTTTGTTAATGTAATCTGAACTGAATTTTATCCCGCAGGAAATGATGGAGGCTATCATGCATCAGACATTGCACCCAAGGGTGCACAAACCGTGAAAGTCCAGCCCATCGAAGTTCCTGCCATACCAGTGGATGAACTGAAGGAAATTACAGAGAACTTTGGTACAGGTGCTTTAATTGGAGAGGGCTCTTATGGAAGAGTATATCATGGGGTTCTTCAAAGTGGGCAGCCTGCAGCAATCAAGAAGTTAGATGCCAGCAAACAACCCGATGAGGAATTTTTAGCCCAGGTTTAGGCAATTTTATTACTATCTTTGCTGTGTCGAGAAATTGGGTTAAGCTTTGTGTTAATCAATGTTGTACTTCACAGGTTTCTATGGTGTCAAGGCTGAAGAATGAAAATTTTGTCCAGTTGCTTGGTTACTGCATTGATGGGAATTCTCGTATCCTTGCCTATGAGTTTGCATCTAATGGATCTCTTCATGATATACTACATGGTATGTAAAATTGAATTGCAATTGTAAGAGGTTAAAAACCTATATCACAAGTTTATCTATTAAAAAAACCTTTATAATATGTTTATTGTTTTTAGCTGCATTATCTTAGTTTATGCATTGGGTTGCATCTTATGCTGAAGTGAGGAAATTCTTATGTAATTTAGAGTCATTTCTCAAAGATGCAATTATTATAACTGAGAGCTGAAATATTTGCAGTTTCTAAGTAGAATTAAGAGTTGTCATTTTTTTTATAGGGAGGAAGGGGGTTAAAGGAGCACAACCTGGTCCTGTTCTTTCATGGGCACAACGTGTTAAAATAGCTGTAGGGGCTGCAAAAGGGCTCGAGTACTTGCATGAAAAGAGCAATCCTCATATCATCCATCGTGACATAAAGTCCAGCAATGTACTGATCTTTGATGAAGATGTTGCAAAGATTGCGGACTTTGATTTGTCAAATCAAGCTCCTGATATGGCTGCACGTCTTCATTCGACACGTGTTCTAGGAACCTTTGGTTATCATGCACCTGAGTAAGCAATTTATGGTTACATCATGTGTGTTTTCCATTTCCCTT
The DNA here is from genome assembly GCA_036898215.1 of Platycarya strobilacea. NCBI lineage: Eukaryota > Viridiplantae > Streptophyta > Magnoliopsida > Fagales > Juglandaceae > Platycarya > Platycarya strobilacea. The sequence goes on along the minus strand of CM072555.1, from coordinate 17,351,639 downwards.
TCTTTTTTGTTTGAAGTATGATATATAATCACGAGTGAAGCTAATCTTGTTAACTTCGTATTAAATTGGCTACCAAAGATTTCATGGAACAACCATGATATGCATTGCTTATGTAACTCATTTAGTGTTTCTATCGGTTTATGAGATATTTCCTGACAAGAAATGAATCCTAGGAATTTTTTACCGAGGCCAATCCAACATAAAAAATGGTTGCAAGTGCTTCATTTTCCTCTCTTGCAATTAATTTGGGCATTAGCTGAAACTACTTAAATATTTCTATATTAAAGCTTGGTGTGAGATTTTTTTTTTTTTTCAAATAGCATGATGAGACTGCATTCCTTGAGCTCCATCCATTTACCATTCTGTACTTGTGTTTGGCAGGTATGCCATGACCGGACAATTGAATGCCAAAAGTGATGTCTACAGTTTTGGTGTTGTCCTGCTTGAACTTTTGACAGGGAGAAAACCTGTTGATCATACCTTACCACGTGGACAGCAGAGTTTAGTAACATGGGTACCGGATTGCACTACTCTTTTCTTACATCTAGATCCATTGCTTTGTTTTCATTCATTTAAGAAAAAAAAAAAATTGTCCATGTAAGCTGAATTCAGGATGGTTTTGAAATTTTTTAGGCTACACCAAAACTTAGCGAAGACAAGGTTAGGCAGTGTGTTGATACAAGACTTAACGGAGATTTTCCTCCCAAGGCAGTTGCAAAGGTACTTACTTTGGCCCCTTCCCTTTTTCAGTTAAAGAATCAGCATTTGTTTTCTAACTTACAGTTAGGGTCCAGAATAAGAGTATGCAGCAAATTATCTCTCTATTCAAAGTCCAAACCCTTTCTTGGCCTAAACTCTCATCTCAATCCCATTGTTTGTCTTGATTTACAGATGGCTGCTGTTGCTGCATTGTGTGTGCAGTATGAAGCTGACTTCCGGCCGAACATGAGCATTGTAGTCAAAGCCCTCCAGCCATTGTTACATACTCGGCCTGGACCCGCTGGTGAAATACCAAGCTTGTGATCTCTCTCTCTCTCTCATATGTGGGTATAAAAATATTAGAAAGATTGTTTGAAAAGGTGGTGGTAAATTGTTTGAACAAGGTTCCATTTGCTTCCATTATTTACGGTATCAATTTGTTCATAATTTTGGGCTTGGCGCCTCAGGTCGGTGGGTCTTTCCTTTAATCTGGATTCTGGAATTACTCTTAAATGATAATAGAGAAAATCTATTTGTAAGTTTTATTTTTTGCATATTTAATACACTGCTGGTCTGAAACTGTGTTAATTTAATTTAAAATTTAAATAATAATGAATTGCATTATAATAAGTTGTACTAACATACTCATCACTTAGGTGTGGTAAAACTCATCACAATATTTATTATTTTGGGCTATATCTCCTTCTCCTCTCTAACAAGACACCTTGACTAGCGCTTTATAACAAAAACCTATGGTTGTTCACAAAAGATTACTAATCCATTACGCAAAACAACTCGATGAATTTAGGGAAAAAATATTGTTGTGTGCCCCCAATTGTTTGGAATATTTATGAATTATGAGAAACAAAATTTTATGTTCTTTTCCTCTCATTGTCTCATTCATCATCAAGTAATGGATAAGGAAACTCTAAAATTATATGATTAAAAAATAAAGAGTTGGAGTTCGGTCCAATTGAATCCCATGTGTTTTGCAGTTCGGTGGCGGTGGATTACACCGCTCACCTCATCGGGACTGGCGGTATCCAGCGACTCCCGGTAACCTCCGATGTCGCCCACTGCCATCGACGGCGGTGAGGGCTGGGTGAGGTCAAAAATTCTTATTAAATCATCTTTATTTTATTTTTTTATTGTACTTTTTATTATATATTTTTTATTTTATTAATTTATTTTGTTTTTGATTGTGTTTTTTAAATTTTATTTTTTTATTATATTTTTATTAAAATTAGAGGCGTCTCCCGAAAAGAAAAAAATACTCAAACTTTTATCCAAATTTAAAGGGCTTCATGTGCAAGATTGTTAAATGAAGTGATATTTTAGAAAAAATTAATGCATTTTAAATATACAGTAAATTATTGTATCGTCTTATTTCTATCTATTTTTATTTCTTAACCTGAACCCGAATTCAGTCGAGATGAATTCCCACGGTACGAAAATGGTAAAAGATTATTCAAACAATAAACGCTGCAATGGGCAGGCAAGGACGTGTACGGGCTGTGAAATAACAAGATAATTCATTTTATGATTGATTTACACGAGGCTTCACATGTCATTGCCATTCATTGATGTTCAAGTGGTATGTGTAGGGGCGGATGGAAATCAATGCTTCATAAGGTCATACGGATTGTGCAGTACCCACCCTTCCAGTCTTCCGTGGTGATTTTTTAATATTTTATGAGGGAAACTCATTAATTGATGTGACACATCGATCACATATGTATGTTGACCAACGTAAGCAAATGGATGCGACTCCCAACTCATAAAGATGAGAACTCCGTTGTGTTCCTTCCTAATTTTCTCGCCAAATATGTTCATTTTTTTAACTTGTATCATAAAATATAATAAATGAGATAATAAAGAATCTTTCTAGCAATTAACAGCATTAGCAAATCTAATGCTACATTTTTCCTTGTCAATTTTATTTCAACTTTCAAGTGATAAAAAATAAACATATAAAATAAGATATAAAATATATAAATTTTATATATTTATTTCTTAAAATCTGAAAGATGTGTTTATTTCATAAATAAGTACATGTTTAAATTTAGGATAGAAAATATTATTTTTAACTTAAAATTTATAGTTTAAAATTTAATGTAAAAAGTTCTACTACTAAAAAAATAAATTACTGTTTGAATTTCATATATCTAAAATATTTATTTTAGAATTAATTATTTGTAAAAGCTATGATAATTTTTTACAATATATAATTATTTGTAAAAACTTTTTGATAAAAGTTTAAATTTGAGACTTTATAAAAAAACTAATTATTATTATTATTTTTTTAATCATCTAAAATATTTTTTATAAAATTATTAAATACATTATTTTTTTTAAATATATTTTTTAAATCTCAAAACGCAACTTTAATTAGTCTCCATCAACCTTCCCAATTCAGATACCGAGATACGGCTACGGATCATCATGTCAACGTAAACGACACCGTTTGAGTTGTTTTCAGTTATCAAGTACCATGGACCATCTTTGTTATAGAGAAAATTACAGCAAAAGAAAAAAACCTGAATAAAATCGCGGATTTCTCGTCCCTCCGGATCTCTCCGTCTTCCATTTTGGCATCGAGCTCCAAAAAGTGAAAACCCTATCACCCCCACCAAAAAATAAACGTTGTATGACTCTCAATCTCCATTTCAGTCTCTAGGTTCTTCTCTCTCTCTCTCTGTCGGTGATCTCCGTCATTGTTTCTTTCGAATCGGATTCGCAGTGTGAATGAATAAACTATTTCTTAGTTTTTTTTTTTTTTGTTAAAATGAAAAAATCATTATTCACATCCAATTCCTTGCTACGACAAAAATTTGGTTCGGTAGTAAATGCTTTATAGTTTTGGCGAATAATTAGCAATTTTATTCTATGGTATCTCTGTTTAATTAATAAATAGTTATTTTTTATAACAATAATGGTGTTCAGTCTATAATGGTGTTAGCTTTTTAATTTTGGAGGCAATTAGAAATTTTATTCCATTTATTAATTGTTCCATGTCGAGGATAATGGGGTTCTAATGTTCATCTGGATCTGTGTCGTTTGGTTGAAGTTTGGATTTGCTATAAGCACTGTCAGTATAATATGTCCTAGTTATAGATAAATGTCTTGTTGATATTAGTATCCTACCCGTGTTGTTCGATTGCATTGAATAAAACTCTGAACAAGTGTTTTGCGAAATTTCCTTGTTTTTTAATAGTCAAGGAAATATCTTGCGGTCGCCAGTCATGCTGGACTGATGATATTATGATCATCCACGGCATGCTTTTGTCAGTTTAGATTTGTAAGAGTTGAAATCTCAGTGATAGCGTTGGTTTTGACAGTTGGTATGTTGGTAATCGTTGGTGAACAGGAGAATCTCGGCTTCAACAAGAATAGTTGCACTGGTATATATGGGGGAAATATGTGCGGCATAGCCTAATTTTTTCTTTGGAAAGCTTGTAGTCTTTGATGCCGCTTGGAAAGCAATGAGTCTTTTTTGAAGGGTTTTTGTAGGACTCGTATTCCAGCCATGATGGTCAGCAGGCAGCATCTGTTGACCTACATTTACCTTCTAGTTTACATAGTGCTTTCATCCGGAGTTATTTTGTACAACAAGGTGAGGCATTCCTGATATGTCTGTCACATTATCCAGGGTTATTTTTTGGCTCTTTTTTTTTTCTTTTCTTTTATAATTTGATTCTGATTTCTTAACTGCTAGATTAGATATTTACTATTAACTCCTCTCATTCATGCAGTGGGTCCTCTCGACCAAGTACTTCAATTTTCCGTATCCAATAACCCTCACTATGATTCATATGGGATTTTCTGGCGCAGTTGCATTTTTTCTCATCCGCATTTTCAAGGTAGGAGTCTGTTCAAACTTGTGATGCCTTTGCTCTCTTCTATCTTCTCATCACTGGTTTCCTACCATCCACCTAAAGATGTAAATTTTATGAAGGGATAAAATGAAGATTAAGCTCTACTGTTCCAAGTTTTTGAAATGTTTTTTTACTAGGTCTCATCCCATTTCATTTCTTACTTTCTTTTTTCCTCTTTGATTTCTTCTCTGTGCCATGTCATACCTTCTCTGTCCCGCATTCTTTTACCCTATACAAATCTATGTTGGCCAAACAGTTTGATATTTTTAGTTGGTGCGTAATTGGTGCAGGTTGTTGCTCCTATTAAAATGACGTTCAAAATGTAAGCTATTCACATGAACTTTTTGGTTTTTTTTTTTTTGTCATCAAAACCTTTTGCTTTTCAGTGATGTCCTGGCTTTGCAGATATGCAACATGTGTTGTTCCTATAAGTGCGTTCTTTGCGTCAAGTTTATGGTAAGCAACTTATATTTTAGAATTAGACTGCTGGTTTGAAATTGAATTCAGTAATTTTTTCCCATAAGGCACGAGCTTATGTAAACGTGCTATTCTCTGACATAGCTGGGGACAATTCCAGGTTATGATCTTGAGGCTTTTGTTAATTTATTTTATTTAGATAAGAAACAATGAGTTTGGGCATCTTAGCCAGTTGTTTTACTATATTCCTACGCTTGCTTGCGAAATTAAAAACTAATCTAAGCTGGTCCAACTTTGAATAATGCTAACAAGTTCTCCTGGATTGCAAAGATGCTTGTTATAGTGCTTCATGTGAGTTTTTTCATTATTATGTAGAAAGCTGTATCATATTTATGTTCATCAGTTTTAGTTAGTAGATATCAATACTTTTTGTTGGAAAAGGACTTCTGAATTCATATTTATGGCCCTAGTCTAGCTGGGATTAAGGCTTAGTTGAATTGATTGAAGTGTTAACATTGATTTTTGACTTTTTATCTACTGTGGGTCAGAAATGTAACTTCTTTCCATACTGTTCTAAAATCCTATTGCACATGGAAATAAGTGGGTTGAACATCAGGATTGGAGTATTTTTGTGCAAGTATTTTTTGTTACTTGAAGACTATTGATTAGAATTGCTAGTATGCTGTTACCATCTTGTGTACTTGGGCTTTGCCTATTCTTATCAATAATATCATTTACTTATTAAAAACAAAATTGCTAGTAAGCTGTCTTAGATCATTCCTGCTAAGTTTTTAGCATTTCTTCTGTTAACTTTGACATGTTTAGGTGTTCATGATTTGAATACTTGCTTTTGCATCATTATGTTGATTTGTCTTCACTAATAATGCTCTCCTGTGTAACTTATGATTTACATATCCATAAGTACATATATTTATCCTCACTTCATACATTCCCAGTATTCTTATATAAAAAATTTAGATTCCAAGTACTAAATGCATTTTCTGTGTCTATACAGGTTTGGCAACACTGCTTACCTGTACATTTCTGTGGCCTTCATCCAAATGCTTAAAGCCCTGAGTATGTTAATATTATGTGTTTGTATATCATTGGTTTGCCTTGTAAACTACTGAATGGCTAAACGTTGCTTAAAATCTGGATTTCACAGTGCCAGTGGCGACATTCCTGACAGCAGTTGTCTGTGGCACAGACAAATTAAGGTGTGATGTGTTCTTGAACATGCTGCTAGTCAGTGTTGGAGTCGTCATTTCCTCATATGGGGAAATTCATTTTAACGTGCTGGGTACAGCTTATCAAGTTATGGGGATGTTTGGTGAGGCTCTCAGGCTGGTCTTAACCCAAGTTCTTCTTCAAAAGAAGGGCTTAACATTAAATCCTATCACCAGCTTATATTATATAGCACCTTGCAGGTATCTTATTCTCACAAATCTGGAACCTTTAAATAGGAGTTCTATTTATGAGTTTAACATGTTGATTCAAGCACGAATGGTGCTTATATGGTGTTCTGGTCTTTAAATAGCTCAACCTCGTTAGGAGTTAAAGCCCCACTAACTGGAGGATTCATGAATTTTTGTTCGCAATTCATTTAATTTAAAGCAGTAATATTTTATCTTTATTACATCCCTGGCAATCATGCACCTCCTAACTGCTTTATTATCACTCAGATCGCTCATATGCATCCCTGTATATGCAGGTCTTTATTAACCATTACTCTGAATTGTTATATGGTAGCTGGACCTTTTTTATTTTATTTTATTTTATTTTTATCACTTACTGATCTTTCTTTATTGCTATTATATTGAAAATGACGGGATTCAGCAATTTATTCGTGGCACTCCCTTGGATTGTGCTATCATTATGTATTGTCCTTTGGCTTGCATGTATTCATGTGAACTTTGAGGAAAGTCCAATCGAGCAACTACATCATGGAAAAGAATATTTTAGGAGTCTCTGAAAAAAAAAAAAAAAAAATTAAACTTGCTGTGGATATGCTTCCAGATAAATTAATTGACATGCAATGTGGGGGAACGATTTTAAATTATTTATGCTGTTTGCATAAATTACTGATTCTCACCCTCTGTCATGTGCAGCTTTGTCTTTTTGTTTGTTCCTTGGTATTTTCTGGAGAAGCCTGTAATGGAAGTTTCACAGATTCAGTTCAATTTTTGGATATTCTTCTCAAACGCACTTTGTGCTCTAGCTTTGAACTTCTCAATTTTCTTAGTAATTGGAAGAACCGGAGCTGTAACTATTCGTGTTGCGGGAGTTTTGAAAGACTGGATACTCATTGCCCTTTCAACTGCTCTATTTCCCGAGTCTATTATCACTAGCCTCAATATAATTGGTTATGCAGTAGGTACATTTGTTGGTTTGCTATTAGCTTCAACTTTTAAAACTTTCTAGTTGGTACTGAATGACCTACTGAACTACTTCAATCTTGCTGCAGCTCTCTGTGGTGTTATCATGTATAACTACTTGAAGGTCAGAGATGCTCGTACATCTCAACTTTCTCCCGAGAGTCTCCCAGATAGTATGATAAAGGTCAATATTTCTATGCTATTCTTGTAATATTTTAGGTTGAGCGATCTCATATTTCATAGAAATTCTATAAAGTTTTCCCTACATTTGATGATACTTTGCAAGAATTATTACGATGATGACCATCTTAGAAAACTAATGTCTGCAATGGCAAATGACCTCCCATCTTGTTTCCATTCTTCAATCGTATGGAAGGTTATTGCCTAGGAGCAAAAACATAATTTTAAATGAGAAGTGCAAAGATACAAAGAGATTATACAAAAGTAAACAACAAACTGATGTGTCTTCATGTGATAACGCTAGATCTACTTTACAATAAAAGTAGCTGAAACAAGCCCACGTCAGTTTGTGGATTTACTTTTGTATAATCACTTTGTGGTTAAAATATTTATCATCTTATATTGCTACCTCCAACTAAGCATCCACTTTAAAACTCTGGCTATCTGATTTTACATCAGCAAGCTTTGTTAAAAGAGGAAGATGTAAGTGGTGGAACCTCGGTTAATATTGTGTTTTGGTTAAAGGAAAGATGTAAATATTATCTAGTGTCAAGCAGAAGCAGTTCTTGAATGGTTGGTTGTACAAACTACAAATCAAGTTAATTATCGAGTTATCTTCGTTTTGTCTCCAAACATTGTAGGAGTTGAAGATGGAAAAGAAGGCATCTGATGTATATGTGCCCCCCAATGGAGAGGCGAACAACAACAGTGGTGGAAGGATTGGTTCTCTTACAGACTCAGATGTGGATGAAGAAGCTGCTTTGATTCCTCACTCGAGGGTGTCTCATCTTGGGAGAAGCCAGCTTAGTAGCCATTCATCCTAGAAGCACAGAAGGAATTGCAAGAAAGTAGCCACTCAAACTACCTTTTCTTCAATCTGGAAAGTATCAAATTTTCACGGAACATCTTTTATATACGAGTGTATACTGATTTATTGTAAAGATTCTGTATGTTTCATCCTATGTGGTAGTAGAGGAGAAAAACTAAGAAATATTAGAGAAAAATGAACTGGATCAGAGTTGGTAAGGTAGGATAGGGGGATATAAATAATAATTTTTTAAACAAATAGCCATCAGACCAAACCTATCAGTTATATAATTAATTTTTTTATATATATAAAATAAATAATAGTAAAAATAAAAACAAATTATTATTATTTGAAATACATAATCACATAAAGTCGAACGGCAGTGTCTTTAACAAAAAAAAAAAAAAAAAAAAGAAGAAGAAGAAGAAGAAGAAGAAGAAGAAGGAAATTTTCTTAACGTAAGTGGGCTTAGAGGTCCATTAGAACTTTGCACCGAGTATTACGCGTGGGACCCTTCCGTAGAATATGGTTCTAATCTTCAGGCACCACAGCTCGAGACTCAGAAAATTTCTACAGACCTAGAGGAAAATTAGAGAGAGAGAGAGAAAGGATCAAAGGAAGGAAGAAGAAGAGGCGGCTTTGGGCTTTACTATTATTGAGAGAGAGAGAGAGAGAGAGAAGAAGACACAAATACAGAAAGTAAGAAGTGATATATCCTATCTTGTGCCGCTACCGAGCTTTCGCCGAGAATGGTCGGAGATGTGAACGGAAGCGGAGACAGCGCAACGACGTCCTCTCCGTCGGCGTTGGCGGAAAAGCAGTACGTTAGCGCGAAGACATCCGTGTGGTGGGACATAGAGAACTGCCAGGTTCCCAAGAGCTGCGACCCACACTCGATCGCTCGGAATATCAGCTCTGCGCTCATTAAGATGAACTACTGTGGCCCCATCTCCATCTCCGCCTATTGCGACACCACCCGCATCCCCGCCTCTGTCCAACACGCGCTCTCCAGTACCGGCGTCGCCCTCAACCACGTCCCCACCGGTATTCTTCCTTCCGCCCTTAACCCTACTTTATTTCTACGTATGAGTTCTTCCACGACTCTGATTTTGTTTGTGGGAGAGTATAACTTTTCTAATCCTTCACGATCTCGATTTTCTTGTGAGCTGATCGCGTTTCTTGCATCGGTTTTTCATTTCTTCGGCTTACTTTCTGTACTAAGCAATCTTGAAATTGTACTTCCGTTTCATTTTGGGGGTGAACCCCGATGTTGAAAATTAGGGTTAGTATTGTTTGTTCTGCGATGGTGCTCTTTAAAATTTTCATCGATTTTTCATTTACTCTGTTGATTTGAATTTTCTATAGATGTGCGTGTGCTCAATTAAAGTTAAGAGTCATGGATGATTAAGTCTTTATTATTCGTTATATAACTACTAATTTGATTAGCAGGCGTTTATTTCATATATTCTTTCTCTGTTTTCCAGACATCCATGATTTGTTTTCAAGAATATTTGAAATTGTTGCAAATTCACATGGATCTTTGGTCCTTGGCTGTTTCTTTGCATTTCTTTTCTTGAAGTGGTCCTAACTCTTGCAAACCTATTGTTATTTTCCCATTCGACGGACTATAATCTATGATTGTGAGATCTTTGCATGTGTGTTTGTTTATGTTGACACGTTATGGTATGCAACAGGCGTAAAAGATGCAAGTGATAAGAAGATTTTAGTGGATATGCTGTTCTGGGCAGTGGACAACCCTGCTCCTGCAAACTTCATGCTAATTTCTGGTGACAGGGATTTCTCTAACGCACTCCATCAACTACGCATGAGGAGATATAATATTCTTCTAGCGCAACCTCATAAAGCATCTGCACCTTTGATTGCTGCGGCAAAAACTGTATGGCTCTGGACCAGCCTCTCTGCTGGAGGATCCCCTCTTTCGAGTGGTGAGTCATCACAGATTGCTAATGGTCACCATACCTCTAATCATGAAACGCTGCAGTACCAAGTTCCTGATCCTGTTCAATTAAGCCAACCTAGCATGTTCGTCAATTCTGAAAATTCTTCTTTGGGAAATCAAAGGCCTTCCAGTGGTGGGAGGGTTGGTGATATGAAAAATAAAGGAAAATCTAGTCGAAAAACCGTAAATCAGCAAAACATACCAAGGGCCTCAAGCGTGCCAGTGTCGATTCAAGAGAGTAGAAACAACAATTATCCTTACCAATCAGATTATACAGAAGCAAAGCAATTAAAGAAAGCCCCGCATGAATTCTTTGGTAGCAATGAGCCTGTAGTCCCTGCAAGTCGGTCTACACCAAATTTCATTCCTGGCAGGTCTGACCCTTCAGGGAGTAATGGCAATAATTTCTTAGGAAACCCACAAAATCAAAATCCTCATTCTTTGAGGCCAAACAACCCCCATATGCAACCTTCTTTTGGACCAGCGAATTCTCTTTATCAAAATTCTAAAGGTCATGGTTTTCGCCCAATTCGACCTGATGGCCCTGGATTTTTTCCAGCTTTACAGATGAATATACCTGATTTGGGTAGGCTAAATATACCTGAATATCCCAGCTATGTTCAAAACCCTCCTAATGGCCAGCACAGAAGTGGAGAAGAATTTAGGCCTAACTCTACTGAATCTCCATATTCAGATCGCATAAATGCACAACAAAAAGGCCATAGCCTGCGGGGTGGCCAGGCATTTCATCACGATGCTATGAACAACAGGTATCCTCATGGTTCTGGATATCCCCCACCGGTATCCTCTCCAATGAATGCGGTTCCTAGTAATGGTGGATGGGGATCTCGAGGATGTTCACCACCTTCTGACTATGTGCAAAGCCTTATTGGTGTCATCCTACTTGCATTAAACACCCTGAAAACTGAAAAAATTATGCCTACTGAAGCAAACATAACTGATTGCATACGCTATGGAGATCTGAAATATCGTGATACTGACGTAAAGAAGGCCTTGGATTACGCAATTGAGCAAAATATGATAGTGAAACAGAACCTAGGCGCAGTGCAGCTGTATGTTGGTAAAAATGAAAGATTATGGAAGTGTGTGAACCCTATAGGTGGTCATCCTATGCAATACTCAAAATCAATATGGGATGGCATACAGAAGTTTCTTACTTCCTCAGCTGGCAGATCAAAGATGATGGCTTCACAGTGCAGGTAGAGGTGTTTGATAATTCTTTTGCTACTTTGTTTTCCGTGATTAGTGAATTCTAACTGCTAAACTATTTGATTTATGAAGATATGAAGCAGCTTTGACCTTAAAGAAAGAATGCTTAGAAGAGCATGCTTTGGGTGATGTACTCCAGATCTTGAATATGGTCATTTGCGTGAAGAGATGGATTATTCATCATCACTCGGGATGGCAACCTATTACCATTATTCTTGCAGAGACTTAAACTGATATTGCTATTGAAACTGGTCCTTGATCAATATAAGATCAGTTTTGGCACCAAAATATTGGCGCCTTAAGATTGGTTAGAGGGGTATCATCATTAATTGGACATGAGTCATGACTGGAGGAACGCAGGTCACTTTTGAAAGTAAGTAGCGCTCCTCTATTTGTTTCACAGTTTTATTTGCTGGAAGTAGCTGGCATCTATAGAATGAAAACTCTCTATGGGAAAGGTCATCTACTAGACTGCTCAATTTCCTACAGCCCGGCAGCTATAAGATGCTCTCTTCGCCCTAATTATTTTTGTTTTTCAAAAAAGCTTTGCACCCAAATTACTGGGTCTATTCCTTAATTAGAGATACTACTTCCTAGGTCTTGTTTCTTAAAGGTGTAGCATTTTGAGAGAGAAGCACCAGGGAAGAGTCTTGATCTTTCTAAAAAAAGAAAAAAGAAAAACCAAAAAAAGAAAAACAAAAAAGAGAAAAAAAAGAAAAAGAAGGAAAACCTTGTAAGCAAATTTCATAGCCGTGGATATATGATATTTGTATTGTAGCCAGCATGAGTAGGTTATGCTGGTTTGTTGTGGTATAAGGGCCTTTGATACAAGTTTTATTGAGAAGACGTGCCATAGTTCTGTTGAAGGGTTTTGAGATGACCGGGACGAGATGGAGGAGTTTAGTGCTTCATTTAAAAGATTACAGAAAAGTTCAAAGCGAAAGAGATGAATCAACTCCATAGACATCAAAGAAGCAAACATACAAGGTATGGATGGTTACTCGTATTGGTCTTTGAAGTGTGAGAAGAGAACATTGTTTTCACTCTTGTGATAGGTAAATAGAAAAGAAAGGAGCATTATTTATGCAGCAGACAGAGCATTTGCATATGCCAAAGATTTCTGGATGCCTCGTAGGAAGGTACAGCTGGAGCTTTGTGCGTGTTCTACTTTGAAATTGGTTGTATCAATTATCTTGCTGGTAGAGGAAAAATCTGGGAAGAACAGTGATGCCATCTATGGCTCTATCCTATTGGAATTGTATACTTTTCTTTTTTAGTCCTTTTAGTCCTGTTCGTGTTGTATTTGGCTCGATAAGTTGGCTTGGACCCTTGACTGAACTTATGTGGGTTTGCTTGAAATTTTATTTTGTTGCTTCTTCTATTTTTTCACTAAGGTTCCCTTTTGTTTGTGAATTGTTTTAGCTCAAATTTGGGAGAACAGGCTGGCTTGCTTTCAGAATGAAATATGTGGGGACTCGTAACTCCATTATGATATTAGAAAAGCCAATGTTTCTTCTGGAAAAAGCAATATGATATAAAGTTCTCTCTCACTCTCCCTCCCTCTGTGTGTGTGTGTGTGTGTGTGTCTCTCTCTCTCTCTCTCTCTCTCTCTCTCTCTCTCTCTCTCGTGTGCGTGTGCGTGTCCACTTTGAAGAAGAAGAAGAAGAAGAGAAGTTTGTGCAGGTCAAGACGGCAATTGGTCAATGTTGTCAAGTTTTGAAAATTAGACGAGGTCGTTTCTGGACTGCATTTGATGTGCGAGTGGGTACGACTCATGCACCTCCAATCATAAAGCTGAATTATGAGTGGTATTGACGCTGCTTGTTGGATAACAAGTAGTGGGAAGAGAGACGGAGACGAGATTCAAAGCTGTTTATAATTTCTCTTGACTAATTCAGACGTAGTCCAAATGCATGTTGACATTTCCGCGTCAGCGTGGACGGACTCTCAAACCAACCAACTTCACCTACTTTAAAGGAGAAGATGCTTGTCAAATGCAGTGGCGAGTGGACCACACTCACAATCCGAAGCGGGGTGAATGAAGTTTAATCGCCACTATCAGAAATGTGTTTTTGCCGCCACGCACGATTTCTCTAGGACCAGGGCATCCATTTACTCCGGAGGTGACTGTCGTCCATTCTCCAAGGGCGGAACGTAGACTTCACGCGCTAGTACAACTTCTACTGGTGCTTTATGCTTCGTGTTTTACTATAATTCTTGTTTGGCTGATGTTTTTAATATAATAATAATAATAACAAGTCTCTTAGACATTAGGTTTGAAAAATGTTTACTTAGGACTTTTTAGTCCGTAGGATGTGTATTGTTCTTTGAATGGGTTGGAGGCCGTGAACAATAATCTGGAGGGGCTGTAGCAAAAATTAGACCATGTCAATCGCGTGTATGTATTGGAAGATTTTTAAAGTACTCAATTTTAATAAATGTAATTTGCATTTTCCTAAAAAAAAAAAAAAGTACAGTGATGGACCTAAAAACAATTATGAATATTAGCACAATCATATAAGAAAATAAGTGATATACATAATATAATTATACAATATATTTTATAATAAATTTTAAATGAAGGATAATTTTATAAAATATTTTATACACACATAATTCTTTACAAAAATTACCTCTTATTTAATACATTATTATAAAATATATTATATAATTGTGTTATATATATATATATATCATTTTCCAAAAAAAGAAAAAAGAAAAGGTGCGTGACCTAAAGGCGGCGGCATTTGCCTTTGTGAGCTGGGATAGCAATATTCGGAAGTTGCTTAATCCCCAAACAATGAAAAAAACTGTTCAGATACCAATCCGGCAATCTAATTCACCACCGCCTACTCATCATCTAACTTTCAATTGATGGCTAGCTTTTGCTTTTCTTTTTCGATTCTTTGTCCTTTCTCTCTTTTCTTGCTTTTTGATTAACTTTGCAGACATACCACTCTCATCAGATTGGTCAATTTATTTTTTAAAAAAGTATAAATTAATATATATATAATTTTTATTTAAATTTTAAGGATTATTCTTCATTTTTAAAGATAAAAAAATATTCTTATTTTCTTTTTCCCATTTTTTTCTTCTCATTTTTATATCATATATGATATATATTTTTTAAATTTATATTTTTTTAAAGAAAATTTTCACCAATTTATTAGTATGCCGCCTGTTTCCAGATTCTCGTAAACATCTAGCAAATTGCAAAAAATAAGGTTTAGTGGACAACTGATGCCATTCTTCCTTATAAAGACAACTTACTAGCTTGCTTCTCGGTTGCAAATGTTGACTTCATACTGGAAGTTCTCTAATTGCCTGAAGAATCCCGAATCCGCGGAGTGATTTCTTGCATAGGTAAGAGTAGAATTACTATTTTTTTTTTTTTAAATGAGGTTCATCAACTAAAAATTAATTAATTAAATTTTTTTTAATGTAAATCTCATATTTATTATTTAAAAAAAAAGTGTTATTCATTTCTGTTGTGGGATCTTGATTTATTACATGATTTTTAAGTAAATATTTTTAAATAATATTATGATTTTTTTTTGTATTTTTAAAAAATATTTGAAGATATTAAAAAAATTATGTAAAAAAAGTATGAAAAATATTTATTTAAAAAATATTTATTTAAAGCTTATGTAAAAAAAAAAAAAAAAAGTGTGAAAAGCATTTAAAAAAAAAAAAAAAGAATGTGTCAGCGTACTGTCAATGTCTCCCGTTTCCTTTCTTATTTCTTTTTCGTTAGGTAATAAAGTTGAAATTAACAAAGTACTATATGGAATTATCGATACTGTTTTAACAACGTGGGTCAGTCTGCATTTTGACTTCTGACCACCAATTGAGTTCACATAAATAAGATTTTAGGTGAGCAAATGAAGCAAAACACGATCAAGGAATTAATAAAAAATTCTTAATTTACTGAACTACTGAAGATCTAAATCTTCAAACCAGGACCGAAGGTCATGATGATTTGCAAGAGAAAATTCTTGGAGAAGAAAGTACATATATAGCAGTACCTCATCTTCTTGCAAAGCTTGTTTCTCTATCTCTGCCCTCCATGTAAACTTGGTCATCGATCTAGTATGCTTTCCGCCATGCATGGCAGAGTATTAGAAGAGATCATAGTTCATACACCTATATGAGACATTAATATGGAATTGCTAAATTCCTATGACCATAAATTTTTGCCTTGTAAAAGGTTTAATCTAGACGCAGATAGCGCCCCAATTGGCGGAAACAAAATCAGGAATTTGACTTGATAATCTAGATGGTCGGACAATATTAATAGTTTTGACCTTTTCCGAATGGTGTTGTTGGGGGAAGCTAAGATATTCCGTTAGAAATAAAGGAAATTGAGATGAATTCTGTATTCAATTTTGCATATTCTTTGTACATTTTATTGATATAATTGTCCAAAGAAAATATTTTATATTAAAATAAAATGATGCAACCAATGACATTAGTGAAGTGCATAAACAATGAACAAAAGTGAATACAAATAGAATTCTTGTATTGAGATTAACTATGGAAGGCTAAGGCTATAAATGAACTAGTCGTTTGATATTTTTTCCTATTAAATTCGAATTAAACTCGACTAGTGAAAAAACTTGCGCTCGTGAAAGCATCTACTTGTTGATCAGTAAATAACATATACGCGATTAAATTTAACTTGATTCAGCTAAATTGGTATGAACTACTCGTTTATGTTAGGTTGACTCATTAGCTTGACTCGATTAAAACTCATTTATATATTAATAAATATATACAAACCTCTCTCTCTCTCTCTCTATATATATATATTAATAATATAAGCATAACATCTTTTATAGTTAAATATATAGTATGCATGTAACCTAATTACTTATGATTAATCACTTGTGCTTATATATTGAATATGCTTCATAACTATATTTTATAATTTGTACAATAGTTAATTGATAAGATTAAATAATTTCATATACTAGTATATGAAAAATATATATGAAATGATATTTACTATCATATTATGTATAAGTACTAGTAATTTATCTAAGCATATAATATACTATTATCAACTAGCTAGGTACCTATTAATTATTAATAGATTTTTCTAATTTTTTAATTTAATAGAGGTTCTACTAACAAGATATGAAAATATATATTTTTATTATTTATTTATTTGATTTCTTAATCATTAAATTATATTTAAAAAATAAACAACTTGAGCCTGGCTCGTTTTTGGGTCGAGCTCTAATTAAAAATTTAGTTTATTGAGTTGAGTTCAAACAAAGATTATATAAAAAATTCAGGCTTGAGTGTTTTTATTTTTTAAGATGAGCCGAGCTTGTCAATCCAAAAACTGGCTTTGCTTGATTACAAACTTATAGAAGGCTTTTGTTTTCTAATAAAACGAGAGGCTGAGGTTCTGTTCACACGAAGAAGTCATCTCAGTATCTAAAATGTTTGTGAAAATTTAGGGTTTTGCACCCATCTTGTCGGGATTGGAATGTGATAATTTAAAGAGAAAATATTTATATAATTATGAATTGGATAATTGCCTATAACCATTTTGAAAAAAAGTGACTCACATAAAAAAAAATTAATTTTTTAATAATAGACCACACTTATTTTTAAAATAGTAACGTGATATTTATGCATTTTACGGTTGTATATAGCATTACTCTAATCTAAATATAAGTACAAATGGATATATTTTGTGCAGGCTTTTTGTAAAAACGTGAATTTCATTAAAAAAGAATAAATTTTTTTATACTCTTTAAAATAAAGTCTACTTTTATAAAAATATCGTATAGAATTTGTCTATTTAAAATTTATACAAATAATTACTCTTATGAATGCATAAACCCGATTTTGAGGAAGTCTTCTTTAACTTTTGATGAAATAAGATTAAACTCGTGAGTTTGTTTTAGAATATCTTAAAACAAATTGATAGCATCCCTTTTTTCACCTCCGAAATACCACTAACGGGCTAGGCCCAATCAATCATTGCAATTTTGATAACCATACCATGATTTGGAGAAGATCTCTTGAATGCTGTAGAGGAAAATGTGGAGCTGAATAACAATTTAAGCAACAGAAGTCGTAGCTGCCAACAAGAGGAAAACCTGGAGGAAAAATAGGAAGGCAACCAATCTGATTTTCTACTAATCTCTCCCAACCTTCTGCTTCCATTTGAATTTTAAATAGATCTTCTGTTGCTATGATTTCCCTGTTATCATTTAAATTTTGAATAGTTTAGAATAGCTACAAGATAGCTATTTTTGTTGTACTGAAACTTTATAAAGAGTAGCTATGTACCGAAGAAAATTAATTCAATATAAAGACCAAACAATTCAATTATCTTCTGCCTTTAAATTTCCTTTCACTTAAATTCTTTCACATGGTATCATTTTGAGCCAGCAAAAGACTAGAGTCTCATCATGTCTTCCTCTCCTTCCTTGTCCACTAGCACCGATAATCCCTCCTCTTTTATCACTAAAATCACTTCAATTTCTAATATTATTTCAATCATGTGTACTGTTGATAATTATCCCCTTTGGAAGGCACAATTACTGCATTATTTTCTTGGCCAGGACCTGTATGGCTACCTTGATAGTACTTCCAAAATCCCTGCCCCCACTATTGATGCTCTATATCCTGATACGGGTGCAATCAATCAAATTCCAAATCCTGCGCATTCTCAATGGTTGCGACAGGACAGTCTTATCTTGAGCACCCTCATGTCTTCCATGACTGAGGGTGTCTTAGTGGATAGTATCTTATGTCACCTCTCATGAGGTTTGGCGAGCACTTGAAACAAATTTTTCTTCACAATATACAGCTCGTACCATCCAAGTTCGAACTCAACTTGCCAATGCAAAGAAAGGCAATCAATTTGTCAATAATTATTTTCTGTCGATCAAAAAATTAGCTGATGAACTTGCTATGGCTGACCAACCTCTCAAGTGTGATGACATCATTTCTCATGTTCTTGCTGGATTAGGACACGAATACAACAACTTTGTATCCTCTATCTATGCTCGCACTGATTACATCACACTTGATAAGGTATACTCTCTGCTAATTGTTACCAAATCTCGTCTGAATTGTCATCATCTTTCTACTTCTACACCACTTGTTGAGGTGAATGTCGTCCAGAAACAGTTGCAACAACCCAACAATAGGGGTCGAGGTGGCTCTCGTGGTAGAGACCGCCATAACAATTCTCGAGGAGAGGGTGCTTCCTCCTATAATCGCAATGACATATCTAATTCTTCTACAATTGTGTGTCAAGTTTGCGGGAGACCCGGCCACTCCACTAGCAAATTTTACCACCATTTCGATCTCACCTATCAGGATCCTCTTCATTCTTAGAATAAACAAGCTTTCGTTGCAGCTAATAATGGCAGTTGGGAGAATGATTGGCATGCGGAGACAGGTGCTACTCACCATATCATGTGAACCATATCACACATGATATGGCCAACTTGAATTTAAAGAGTGATGGCTATAATGGTACAGACCAACTTCAGGTTGGCAATGTTCAAGGCCGTTTGTGTATCTCTAAAACTGGCAATTCTACTCTTCATACATCATCTCATTCCTTTGTGTTAAACCAAGTTCTCTTAGTTCCTCGAATTGAGAAAAATTTACTTTTTGTTCAGGAATTATGTAATGACTAATGTTTATTTCGAGTTTCATGACAAATATTTTCTTGTGAAGGATTACTCAGCAAACATCCTTCATCGAGGCCAAGTCAGTAATGGTTTATACCATTTTTCCAACACCAACGTTCCTCCTCAAGCCTTTTCGAGTGTTTGTATTTCTTTTGATTAGTGGCATCGTCAACTTGGCCATACGTCTCCTCAAGTTGTTCAACGTGTTCTATCCTCTAATAAGCTTTCGGTTGATAAAATAAAGAGGCACATTGTGTGCCCTGATTGCTAATTAGCCAAGAGTCATGCTTTGCCTTTTAATAATTCTACTTATGCTTCTAATGCTCCATTAGACTTAATTTTCACAGATGTATGGGGTTCGGCATCTGTAGCCTCAACTACAAGTGCTCGATACCATGTTAGTTTTCTAGATAATTATTCAAAATTCTTATGGTTATTTCTAGTTAAATTAAAGTCTGATGTTGAGTGTGTTTTTCTTCAATTTCAATGTTATGTAGAAAAACATTTTGAACGTATAATAAAGGCTATACAATCAGATTGGGGTGGTGAGTATTGTAGATTACATAATTATTTTCAAGAAAATGGCATTGCTCATTGTATAGCATGCCCTCATACTCACTAACAAATCGGCTCAATTGAACAAAGGCATAGGCAAATTGTTGAAATTGGACTTAGTATATTAGCACATTCGAATTTACCTCTAATTTACTGGGAAGATGCCTTTTACATTGCAACTTATTTAATTAATCGTCTTCCAACACCCATTCTCAACAATTTGTCCCTTTAGGAAATGATCTCTAATCGGGTCCTCGATTTTTCTTTTTTACGTGTCTTCGATTGTGTATGTTGGCTTAATTTTAGACCTTATAACAAACATAAATTGGATTTTAGAAGCAAATCATGTGTTTTCATTGGCTATAATGTTAATCACCGTGGGTACAAATGTCTTAACTTATCAACTGGTCGAGTTTATGTGTCTCGTCATGTGATTTTTGATGAAAACTTGTTTCCTTATTAGAAAAATAACTCCTCTACATCATCCTCAGAGTCCCACGTCTCCACACATGTAACCTTACCTTTACATATTAAATTACCACCAACTGCTAGAATAGATGATATGCAATCCAAGATTATGCCATCTGAAAATAATCATAATGTGCCTCTAGTGTTTCACTTTGCAGGAATAGACGAAGCAACACCTGTTAGTCCTGCTAATTCTGCCTCCTCGCCAACCATAGTAGCTGCTGAGCACTCTCTACCCTCAAGTATACCAGTGGAACCAACTCATCCAACCTCGGATTCTACAGTGATGCAAGGGAACACCAGAACACATGCCATGGTTACTAGATCGAGGAGAAATATTTTTAAATGAAAAGCTACCTCGGATGATTTTGTGCGGTATTTTCTACCGAAAGAATTACTTAGCTCTTTTAATTCTACTAATGTATAATCATCTTGTTATAGTGATGTAGTCAAATAACCACACTAGCTTACAACGATGAATGCTGAGTTTGATACTCTTCTATGCAATGGTACATGGTCATTAGTCGCCCCACCTTAGAAGGCCAACATAATTGGTGGCCAGTGGATATACAAAATTAAAAAACATGCCAATGGTTCTATAGAACGGTATAAAGCAAGGTTGGTTGCCAAATGATTTCATTAGCAAGAAGGTGTTGATTTTAGTGAGACATTTAGCCATGTTGTCAAGCATGCTACAATTCAAATTGTCTTATCCTTGGCTATTTCTTATAACTGGCAGATTAAGCATATTGATATTCAAAATGCTTTTCTGAATGGTGAATTGGAGGAAGAAGTCTATATGGCCCAACCTCAGGGCTATGTTCATCCATAGTATCCTCATCATCTTTGCAGGTTGCATAAGTCATTATATGGCTTGAAATAAACCCCGAGAGCTTGGTTCTCTTGTCTAACTGATAAGTTACAAGCAATTGGATTTCATGATAGCAAGGCTGACACTTCTCTTTTTATTTGGTGCAAGAATGGTGTTCTGGTTGTGATTCTTATTTATGTTGATGATATTATCATCATGGGCAATTTTGGTCCTACCATACAACATGTAATTCAGGCCTTGCATTCGGATTTTACAGTAAAAGAATTTGGTGACCTTAGTTATTTTTTGGGGGTAGAAGTCTTGCGCTCAAGAGAAGGTATGTATTTAACTCAACGAAAGTATGTGGCTCATCTCCTGAAATGCACTCACATGGCAAAAGCCAAGCCATGCATGAGTCCTATGTCAACTACCTGTCAACTATCTGGAAACTACGGAGCTAAGTATTCGGATCCTTCTCTCTATAGACAAGTTGTTGGGAACTTACAATATTTAACTTTCACTAGACCTGATCTTGCCTTTTCAGTTCACAAAGTAAGCAAATTCATGCATAACCCATTGGAACCACATTGGCAGGTGGTAAAAAGAATTATATGTTATCTTAAACATACCATATCAACGAGTTTATTCCTTGGCAGGTTGTCTAATTTTGCAATTCAAGTTTTTTCAGATTCTAATTGAGCAGCTGATCGCGATGATCCTCAATCAGTAGGTGCATATTATATTTACATGGACAACAACCTTATTTCCTGGCACTGCAAGCAACAATTCACAGTTGCTCGTAGTATTACTGAAGTTGAATATAAATTTCTTGCAAATATAGCTTCAGAACTATAATGGTTGCATTCAATTTTATTTGAAATTGGCCTAAATATTCCATCCCCGCCAATGTTATGGTGGGACAATATTGGAGTCACATTCTTGACTACTAATCCTATGTTCCATGCTCTTACTAAGCACATCGAGATTGATTTTCATTATGTCCGTGACCAAGTTCGAAGAAAGCAACTTAGGGCTCAGTTTATATCTACTAGAGATTAACTTGTTAATTCACTAACTAAAACAGTGTCTCTACGGAAGTTTCAAAACATCTTGGCTAATCTGAATGTTCAAGCCCTTCCCTTTAGATTGAGGGGGCGTGTAGAGGAAAATGCAGAACTGAATAACAATTCAAGCAACAAAAGCTGGAACTACCAACAAGAGGAAAATCTGGAGGAAAAATAGGAAGACAACCAATTTGATTTTCTACTGATCTCTCCCAACCTTTTACTTCCATTTGAATTTTAAATAGATCTTCTGTTGCTATGATTTTACTGTTATCATTTAAATTTTGAATAGTTTCGAATAGCTACAAGATAGCTATTTTTGTTGTATTGAAACTTTATAAAGCATTAGCAATGGTCTTGCTAAAATTAAGTCTAAAATGAAGTTCAATTTTGTTCTCTTGGTTATAATCCATATGGTTTAACCAAAAGATCTACATTGGTCTAGCTAAATTAAAGTTTAAATAATAATCTAATATTATATATTTTAATATAAAAAATTTTTTTTTAAAATTTTGCAAATACACTTAATATATAGAATATTAATTTTAGTAAATAATAAATTATTTTTTTTAATTTTGAAAATGCACGTAATGTATTAAATATTAATTAGGCATAAGAAATATATATTTTTTTATAATTATATCTTCTCTCAAACACTAGCACAATTTGATTGTACCAATAGATAGAAATAAAATAATAGGATAGCTCGTGAATAGTATTTATCAAGGCTAAAATTATTTGGAGATGACTAAACTAATGTGGAGTAAATTTAATAGATTTAACTTCATTTTAGCCAAAAGATGAGTTTTAACAAGACTATAGAGGATGCTCTAAAGAGTCGTGCCTATGTATCGAAGAAAATAAATTCAATAGAGAGGCTAAACAATTCAATTATCTTCTGCTTCTAAATTTTCTTTCACTTAGATTCTTTCACTTAAATTCTTTCACAAACGCCAACGATTGATTTTGAACAGTTTAATTTTGTCTATTTGTTACGGTACATGCATGTCACATTCTAAGCTTTGTTTTATCTATTATGATTGAAATTATCATTTTTATTTTTCCCCAAAGTCGGAAATGGGCTGATTGATAGCTTTTGAGCCACTTTCAATGTTGACCTGTGCCTGCCCATTTACAATACTCCCAGACCGTCGATCGTCCAGTAAGGCCCATCCGTGTAAGACTTGCAGTATTATTGCAAGAAAGTACATTTTCATCCGTGCGTGGGGTTTATTTGTCGAACGGAAATGATTCATATAGTTTTAATTAACTTTTAAGGTATATAAGTTGATCTGTATATATATTAAAAAAAATCATTTTAAGATTGAATTAATATCACTTTTTTATAGAAGAACTACGACATGCGTGTAGAAACTTACCTGTCGTAAAATTTGATCTGGTATTATTACTCATGGGCCGAAATAGACATGGCCGCCGGTGATGCCAGATATATATATATATATATATATATATATATATAGATTGCCTTCCATTTGATCTGTTTGATTATAGCTATCGTTCCATGCATATTTCTGATTTCTGTGAGTGTGGACTTAATGTTTCCTTTTGTTTAGTTTTTATACGATCGTTTTGATAGGGTACCGCGTCCTAGCTAGCTAGTTAGACGCATTCAGAAAATGTGCGATGAAATTACAACTATATTCATATTTAAGGCCAATATCCTTTCGAAAACTTCAGCAATCATCCCATTTATGCAATATTCAAAATTTAACAATACAAAAAAAAAAAAAAACGATACATGATGAGATGGCAGCTAGCTAGCTAGATCAGATGATCATGTCTAATTTCCTGGTCCTTTCTAATTTACTGTCTTAGGATTCTGATATGTGCAAACAAACAGCTTTAAGCCTAAAATAGTGGAAAACAAATGTAGATAATAAGACTGAAAGGCAATAATAAATGTCCGCACTCCTCACCAATTATATTTTTTAACCTAAATAGGTATATAAACATATATATTTTAGACAAAAGGTGTATATAATATATATCCATATATATATATTAATATAGAAGCTCATGATCATATATATATATACATACCTTATAGAGCACAATAATATTATCCAAAGAATATCGATATATCGAAGATTTCACCACTGGCTATTGATTATTTTTTATGGATAAAGATTTGATCATGATGATCAGTCGGTACCCCTATTGATTATAATTGATTATTGTTCACGAACTAACTCCTGTGTTAACGCAGAGCCATCAAAACCGGCCAAATTAATGAAACCTAATCCTGGGAATTAATTTTAATATTATTGCGCATGCATGGGAAATTAATTTAAAATTAATTATGAAAATTGGGTGTTTTGAAGAACTCGATGGATCATGTCTAATTTAATTACCTATATTTAGCATTGTTTGTCCTTAGCCATACATTACAACTCATCCACCCAAACTTACGTACCGGTCAACCATCCAAACTAATTTATTAACAACGTACGTCCATGCATGCAGCCTTAAAAAATAAGACACAAACTACGTATGTACTAGGTATATTTTACCCTAATTTAAGAAACTTCAACTCCTATAAAAGCCTTCCACGCGCATCTCTATCTTCTTCAACCAAGATTATAGAGAGGAAGCTACTCTCTTTCTGAGATATCTTAAAAATCACAAGTAGTTCTCTCCGACCCGCCTCGCCTATTGAATCCCATTCGGTTTGGCGGGGGACGCTGGGAGTGTATTCTGCTTTGATTCGGGGTGAGATATACACCCATTGAATCAAGGAACAAGATCTAAGATCAAGATGTTAGGCAAAATAATTGTTTCGGTTTTTTCTGTTATTCTTATTGTTGGTGTGGCTATTGCTGTTGTGGCTGTCGTTCATCACAATGGCAGCACAAAGGCGGGCGAGAACCTGTCTCCATCAATGAAGGCCGTCTCTGAGATCTGCGGAAAGACAGATTACCAGGAAGTTTGCCAGAAGAGCCTTAGCTCTGCGGCAGAGAAAGGAAATACCGACCCTAAGGAATTTCTTAAGGCTGCGATCGAATCAACCATCAACGAGGTGGCCAAGGCGTCCAACTTCTCTGATAAACTCATTCAGAACATGTCCAACGCCAGCCCCAGGGTGAAAATGTCAGGCGAAGATTGCAAGGACTTGTTACAATTTGCCGTCGCCGAACTCCAAGCCTCATTCTCTTCGGTCGGAGATGCCAACATGCACACCGTGACTGACCGGAGTGATGACCTTAAGACCTGGTTGAGCGCTGTCATCTCGTACCAGCAAACCTGCCTTGATGGGCTCGAAGAGGCACCCGAATACCATAGCCTCATGAAGCAGAACCTCCAAGATGCCTCTGCACTCACCAGCAATGCTCTCGCGATCGTTTCCGAGCTCGCCGATATCCTTAAGGCCTTTGGTTTGGAGTTTAACATCAAGCCCAGTGGTCGTCGACTCCTTAGCCAGGACGGGTATCCATCATGGTTCTCCGCCTCCGACCGCAAGCTTTTGGCTGCAAAAAACAATGGTGGTGTCGTACCCAACGCTGTTGTGGCCAAGGATGGTAGCGGGCACTTCAAGACCATTGGTGCAGCACTCGCCGCTTACCCCAAGAACCTTAGGGGCCGGTATGTCATTTATGTTAAGGCCGGAGTCTATAACGAGTATATCACCGTGGAAAAGGATCAAAAGAACATCTTCATGTATGGTGATGGACCCAGAAGGACCATTGTCACTGGCCG
This sequence comes from Platycarya strobilacea, assembly GCA_036898215.1. Classification (NCBI taxonomy): domain Eukaryota; kingdom Viridiplantae; phylum Streptophyta; class Magnoliopsida; order Fagales; family Juglandaceae; genus Platycarya; species Platycarya strobilacea. The sequence continues at coordinate 17,325,819 of CM072555.1, read as the reverse complement.
TAAGAGTAACCGCGATGGATTCTCTACCTTCAAGACTGCCACTTTCTGTAAGTTCCATATTCTACCCTCTCCGACTCCAATAATCCGACTGAATTTTAATTAGTTTGCTTGATATTCATCATGACTATTGTTTGTGCATGCAGCGGCCATTGGAGAGAGGTTCCTCTGCAAGTCGATGGGATTCCAAAACACCGCGGGTCCTGAGGGACACCAAGCCGTGGCTCTCCGCGTCCAATCTGACATGTCGGCCTTCTACAACGTCAGAGTAGATGGTTACCAAGACTCGTTGTACGTCCAGGCAAAAAGACAATTCTATCGCAACTGCGTCATTTCCGGCACAGTTGACTTCATCTTCGGCGACTCTTCTACCGTAATCCAGAACTCCAAGATCATCGTGAGGAAGCCCATGGACAACCAACAAAACACCGTGACAGCACAAGGCAGAGCCGACAGGCGTGAAACCACAGGGTTGGTAATCCACAACTGCAGGATCGTCCCAGAGATGTTGTTGTTCCCAACTAGGTTCAAGACTCCAACATACTTGGGCAGGCCATGGAAGGAGTATGCGAGGACTGTAATCATGGAGTCAACATTGGGAGACTTTATCCAGCCTGTTGGGTATTTGCCATGGTCAGGAAACTTTGCCCTCAACACATGTAGCTATCTTGAGTATGCTAACCGTGGGCCCGGCGCTAGGACCAACATGAGGGTGAGGTGGAAGAATGTTAGAGTCATGGGAAGGCAAGAGGCTCTTCAATACACCGTTGCTCCTTTTATCCAAGGGAACCTGTGGTTGAAGGGCACCGGAGTTCCTTACATTCCTGGCTTCAGACACTGAGAATTATATTTAGGGCACGCGTGGATGATCAGTGAACCGAATCCAAGAAATTAAGCATGCAGATGGAGAAACCAATTAAGATCATTGATCAAATATCATTCTATCTTTTTCATAATGTTTATAACATGGATGCAAAAGTGTACGTAACGCGAATTGGATCATAAGAGAAACCTATAACATGATATATTATGTACGTGATCACTTTCCTATATAATGCATGGGTTCTTGATTAGGCCGTTTTCCTCATGATGATCATGTCCCTAGCTAGCTTCTTGTGTCATTTATAATTCCTCATTATATATGATATCACTTAATTTTCAAGGAAAAATAAAGAACTCTTCGAAAACCCTATCTTTAAATCTGGATGCACAATAATTTGTACGTACGTATTATATATATTTAAACACCACTTGAGGTTAATTTCCTTAATCGATCATTACCTCGCTAGTAATATATAGCTAGCTAGCTGCTGTGTATATATGTGATGAAAATGATCTTTGACCGATTGCGCGCATGTGATCTGTGGTATTCCGTTAATAATATTTTCAGAACGTGCACGTGTACCAGAATATATATGTACGTCTGAAGGTTTTTTCCTTGCACGTTTGAGGCCAGGTTATGAATGTTAACTATCTTGCCCATTTGTTTTTAATTTGTTCATGTGCCACAAAAACGTTAATCAGAATGTGCCTATGATTATTCAATAAAAAGTTAATTGTCACTTTTTTTGTAATCATCATCCCTCAAGTAGATAATTTTATATAATCTGGCATTACAATATGATTAACATAGTACAAGTAAAATGTAATAAATAATTTTAATAAATTGAGACTACAAGATCATGGCCGGGTGATATTAATGTATAATAAATAAAAGAATGATGGGTAATATTTTTTTTTTAATATTATAGATGATTGGAATAATTAAACTCGCTTTGGCACTTCTTCTGTTGTTGTAAGAGTACTCATTTTGGGAAAAATGAGTATATATTTGTGATGAATTACTTACGCCAATAATGACAAGAAATAATTGGCTATAAATAAATAATTTTCTTGTAGTATATTAACCAATTCTCAAGATACCATGTATATAGAATGAGAAAATATAATATAGTTCTTATATATTCATCCTATCATCCAGGACAAGCATAACGACTAATCAAAATGTGCCTTACAAAATTTAATGTTAGGTAACTACAAGATTGAGAGTAATCTTTATGACTTTTTAGAGAAATAAGAGCTACACTAGCACACAAATTGTTAAGAATGACAAATAATGTTGTTCTTTCTATATTTGATCATTTGAATAGTCTAGGCTGATGTAACACCCAAGCCAAGCACCCAGTCTGCCTTCTAATTTTGATCGCTGGAGATACTTTTACAACGATTGTGTTAATCTTTTCAGCGATTTTGATCGCTAAAAGATAAATTTAAATTATTACAGCGATTTATTTCGCTGCAATAAATCATTTACAGTCCCGCGCCAACCTTTTGACCTTTATTTTCTCCCGAATTCGTATTTTCCCCCCACCCCAACAGAAAAGGCTCCACAATCCCGTCAGTTGTTAGGAAAACCTAGCAGACCACTGGAGAAGCACACGAACTGGTTTTGGGGAAAGATATGAACTGAGTAATTGTAGGGAAGGAAAACAGAGCTTTACATCAGATCACACCCACTGCCAGTCCTGTTATTGAATGGCGCTGTCTCTACCGTAGATTTTGGAGTTTCAATAACGCGTTGCCTCCACGCATTTCTCGCGAACCCAAGGAACTTGCGGTATTTCGGTCAAATCTAGGTAAACACCCCTGCAATTTCAGCTTCATCCATTACGATTTCTTCCACAAGAATTTGTTTCTAGATCCAGGATTAAGTTATTAAATTAGAAACATATATATATATATATATAGATTTCTAGATCTCTTTGGCTAGCGTTACACGATCGACCTCAAATTATAGCATATTAATATTAAGGATTCCCTGTTAAGCTTTTAAGCAGCTAGCGAGATTTTCTTCTATTTATATGTAAATGTATTTGGTTTTTATGAGCATCTCAGCTGGAACAGTCAATTCTTGGCTGCTTTACTTAGATTGTTATGCTATCTATCCAGTATCCTTACTTTTGGAAGTTTAACTTAATGTTAATTATAATGTTTATTTTTCCGTTGAGACATACAGTATACAATATTTTGCAATTTGAGTTAGATAAACTTTTGCTATGGTTTTGGAAGTCAATTATTGTACATTAATATAATATCATGTCTTATTCCTATTGTGTAGCAAATAATTTGAGCAATCATCTTTGGACAGCATCATGTTTTATTAGAAAGTCACCCTCCCATTTGAGTTATATGCATATAGTTCTTTAATTAGTTTATGTATTGGAGTGGGAATAAATTAAGAAGTATATTTTGGGGCACTACAATACTGAAAAAAACATCTCTATTAAATAAATTGAAGTAAATTGATCTGAAATATGGATGGTATTCTGTCTTTCTTACCACTCATTTTAATTTTCATAATTATAACAATATTATATCTTGAATATAAGTAAAGCCCTGCCATAATCCTGTGACGTACATGACCACAACCCCAAACCTAAACTTTTTTTTTTAAGTGGGAAAAAGGGAAAACAAATGCCACAAACTTACATAAATATACTGCATAAATACTGAAAGGAGCAAGAAATCTTACTAAAGCTATATGCATGCCAAGGAGCTTAGGTAGGGGTCCATCATTTACTTCAACATGTGAGACATCAGAGACCTATAATTGTGGTCTCATTGAGAGTTGATTCTCTATTAATAATGAAATTGTACAAATATAGATGCTTCTCAAGTCAATAGAGCTTGGAGAACCTTTTCCCCCTACATCATTTTAATTACTGACATAGCCAAATACATTTTTTGTTGGGGCCTGACTCTGACTGGAAGATCCATTTTTCTTTTTCCTTTTGAAAAAAAGTTGTAAATCTTTAACTATTTACTATATTAGGGCAGTGGTTATAGCAGGAATAGAAATGGACTAAATGGTGAGCATATGCTTAATCCTCTCAGTAATGCACTTAATTCATTTTTGATGTAAAGGATAAGTTTGGGCAGATTTGCATTAATATGTAAGCAGTACTGAATACACATAGCACACGAGCTATTTTATCCTATTGCTATCTTTTGAGGACAAAGATAAACAAGCCGGCTTGGAAAATGCCACCATTAGAAAGAGACTTTTTGGCCTTTGGACATATTCTCCATTAGAAGGTATGAGACAATATTCAGCCACACTATAAATATCAAACATATAAGTTACTGATTACTTTTCTGAAAGGTATCTATTTGATTGGATATTGATCTTTTGTGCATTCTCCATAGCAGATCTTTCATCTTGAAGTTCGGTATCATCTTGAGGAGGTGCTACCATACACTACGATCGTCTCTGTATATGACATTTGGAAGGATATTGGCGGGAGCCCATGGTTCAACATTTAACTTCCCTGAAAGACTTCAAATTTGTATATTCTTTTTTATTCCTGAAGGAAAGTTTGATATAATCATATGAAATAATAAATTTACGAAATCTCTCATAGTTCCTGAAGTTTATTATAATTGTTTTTTTTTAATAAGTAAGTTTAATATAATTGTTGTAAGGTTTTAGTTCCTTTTCTTGTTGTTCTCATCAAGTGCAACTACAACATCAGAACTGCACTTAGCAATTTCTGTATCTGAATGTGATTTGAAAGTTGATTTAATGTTTGCCCAGGTCATGATGCTCTATAGGATATATGCTAGTTTAGCATGTTTCATTTTAGCAAATCTAGATTATATTAGCAAATCTAGATGCTTGAAGGCCTAAATTGCATTCCCTACTAATTATCTACTGGTTAATTACCTACTTTCCTGTTATGTTGAATTCAAAATAAATTGCACCCTAAATTTGAATTAAAGGTGTAATTGTGAAAAAAAATATGCCTAGAGAAACTTTTGGATTCCAGAGTATAGCTGAATTGTTGACGTATGCATTTTAAAAGTTTACTTTTGACCTAATTGGGTTTTGTAGTCTTGTATGTGGATGGGTGCACATCGCATCTAGCATGTTATTTTGGTTGTTCAAAATTGAGATGAGCTTGAGGAACCAAATCTATCTATTGTGCAGGGTAGTTACTAATTGGAACCTGTATGATCTTCTCCAGCCCTCCTAAAATGATCTCAGGTAGGGATTTTATGCATGTGGGAACTTTTCTTCTTGTTGTAAACTATCAACTTGATTCGAATTCAAATTTGGTCCTTGCATTTATCATTGGGGAGACTTAAGATGATGGATAGAATTCTAGTTTCGTATATGAGATTATCCTTTTCATATGTAAATGTACTTAATATTTTTCATATATCACAATCATCAAAATGGTTGAAGGGTGGCTATTAAATTATATGTGCTTAGATTACATAGAATAGTCTGTGAGTGTTCATTTTGCTTGATAGCTATTAAATTATACAACCCAATAACTACTATGTGTCTTTACTTCTTAGGAATCAGTTTTTACTAACAATCCCTCATGCACTATCAAGAGGAGAGTGGTTGAGCTTGGCGTTCTTTTTCTTAATTGCCGCTATGACTTTTTACACTGGCATTTTTGCTAAAGAGATGTATGGATGCTGATCCATCAATTAGACACTACCTAGCCATTGCTGAACGTGCATTTGGTAAAAGAGGTAGACTTATAGTCTCAATCATCTTGAGCTCCGAGTTGTTCCTTATTGGAATAGGGCTTTCCAAGCACTACATTATCTTTGGAGCTCAATTGAGAAGATGAAGTGATCATAATTGCTCTCCGATGATTTTAAGAAACATTAGTTGCTCTCTGATGTATTACTTAATTGTCTCCATTTATACACCCCTGCCTATATACAGATTACAAAAGTGAGTTTGAAATTGTTATACTTTTGGATGATTGATTATGTACACTTGAGCTGTTTGGATGGTATACATATATATGCAATATTCGATGTTATATGAAATGGGAATTCACTTATCAATAATCAATGTTACATGAAATGGTATATCGGATGTCCCCGAATGGACTATCGTTTTGGCTAAAGGTTTATTTTTAATAAGAAAAACTTTAAATTCGCCACTAATATCACTTTTAATGATCAAAATTGTACGGTCATTTATATTAGTTATAAATACATTTGCAGGAGAAATTTTTACCCAATGAGAAAATAATTGCGACAATAATTATAAAACAAGTAATAATTATAATCATTACTAATAATCTTGTTGCAGTCAAATATTGTCAATGAGTTATATATATTTTTTATAAACAGTAAGTTTTAATAAATTTATATTTTTTTTGTCAATTATAGTTTAATAATTGACATTTTGCTACCTAATATATCTTGAAAAATAGCGATGATCGATATAAAACTTATAGCTAAGGATTTTTCTCAGTGAAAAAATTGTAAATTCGTCCATATTATCACTTTTAACGACCAAAGTTGCACTGTAATTTATATTGGCTGCAAATAAATAGCGACAATTTTTTCCACCAAATGAGAGTAAAATTAAATTCTATCTTTGTGATCTCCTATAAATAGAAAAGTAAAAATAAAAGAAAACGAGTCTGCCACTTATATGGGACATAAGAGTAATGTGTAAAAAAGGTATATATGTATGACCTTTATGAAGGGGGTCGGTCATGTACTGGCGCACAACGTAAACATGGTGAGGAATAAAAACTACTACACTCATTGTAAAGTGAATAAGGAGAATGGTAAAAAAAAAAACTAGAGTTTTTCTTTCGGTCTTTGATAATGAACTAGTTGTGCGTAATTTATTATTTTAAATAAAGCATTATCATAATTTTGTAGTATTATTCTTGTTTTATTTTATTAGTCTTGGGATATGTATTTATTTTTTTACAAGATTTAAAAGAAAGATATACTTAATTTAGACATGAAGAAATGAAAAAAAAAAAAGAAAAGAATTCCCATACAATACGTAAGAGTACTGAGTGTCCACCGGCTCTTTATTAGGAACTCATATCAATAACTAGATTGGTTTTTAATATATTCAATCTGACTTGTAAATGAAGAACATAGTTTAATTTTACGAATATTGAAAATAAGACGCATATATTAAACATGAGTAATCCTACATGTACATATATATTTATGCACAACATTATATCTATTGATCAGTAAAAATTTCATTTCATCAGTTATTTCTTTTTTAATTTGAAATATCAAATTTCAAATTTTAAAATTTTCACAATTTCAATAGTTGACACGTGAGTATGTATAGTTGTGTGTAAACTTATATATGCGGATGACATGAGACTCCCACTTATAAATACTAATAATGCTGTCGAATGTTGTAATTTAATTTTAAAGATAACTTAGTTTAATTATGTTCTTGTCTAACTTATTTAATCTCTTTTATCTATAAAAAATATCTATTAAACATCTTATACTTTTTTAGTTTTCAAATTTTAGAATAGCATTCCTGTTGCATTAAAAAAATTGTATGTAATCTCACTACAAGAAAAATGGTGAGATATAACAAATTTTGATGTATTCAAAAGGAATAGAAATGATCAATTTGGTCATTTCTACCTCTTTTAGATGTATTAGATTGATTATATTTGTCTGAAAATCTTGTAGTGCCTTTTAAAAATAAAGTTCAGTTTTTAATTGCAACCTTTCTACCATATTTAACAATCTTTTTTATATCATTTTTATTAAGAGATGATATTGTAATTTCTCACATAATACTTCCAATGATGGTTTTAGTGTTAGTTAGGTTTAATTTGTATGTTATTTTTTTTTTTATAAATGTAATAAAATGGACAAAAGTTAGATGCATTTTACTAATAGATATTCTACAACATATGCCAAAAGAGTAACCCAATTGATTAGTATTGCATGTGGTCATACAGACAAACTAGGTAGGATCGTGTGTCCATATGTTAAGTATAAGAATGAATATTATTATTAGACTATAAATGTGGTGGGAGTATCTATTCATTAAAAAAATTGATAAGAATTACACACAACAGATATTTCATGGTGAAAATGAAACATGAAATGAAAATCAGGTTCGTGACAATGTTAATGAAAATGACTAGACAAAAAATGTTGAAGACGTTGAAGAAATGCTAGACGATATTTACATGAAAATATTTATGGATATTAATATAGGAAAGTCTTCCACTAGCCAAGGTTCCGGATTACTAGAATTGAAAAATAGAAATTTGGAACAATTGGGGGAAGTATGAGGCCTTTCTTGTGATGAAATTATTGTCATTTAATAAGACATCTTTCGCAACAGTGCTCTTTTGTCATTATTAAGAACTTTTAACGATGAGATATTTTCAACAAATGTACAACAATTTTTTATTTCTTGCAAAATTATTTCTGACAAAAATTCGTTTAATAGCTTTCTCCTCCATTTTCAGTGAAATTCTCCGGCCTCCATGTTGTTGCTGCAGCCCTTCTACTAGCCTGTTAAGCCCTCACAATCATGACAAACATGCAAACCAATCATTGGGAACTAACAAAAATTAGCCAACGAGACATTAACCTTAGCTCACTGTCCAGACCTTTGTTGTCCCGTAGTACCACCACCTTCACTTCAAGAAAACCACCTCCACTATCAACGACCATCACCAAAACCAAAGCCCCATTATGCACCATGTAATCCCCTAGCACAGACGTTGCACCATAACACCCCTGCTTAGCCACTACCCAGCCTACAAGAAGTCTTAGCCACCCACACACAGCGCAACACCACCACAAGCTGCCAGACCGATGTTTGTTGACCTATACCCTTCAGTTGTCCAACACCGAGACACTGCCTCACACATTACTGAAACACCCCTGTTTTTGCAGCTCAAAATAGAGCAAGATTGTTAGATTAAGTGCCACCAACCACGACACATTGAACCTAGAAACGCCGACCAACCACCTTCCTCTCACCCACGTGCCACTCTTTGGTCTTCCGCCGCACTAACCACCTTAATGTCGCCTCTTACAGCCTCTTGGGGAGTATCTCGCACGATTTCTCTCCCCTTCGCATCTCTCTCTCTCTCTACTATAATGGTGTCTTCCCTCTCCTAGTATTATTTTGTTGCGCCTAGCCACCTGCCCGCCGCATGTTGTTTGCTCTCAGTGAGTCTAAAGAATTCGCACGGTACACTTGTTTCCATCTCAAAGTTCATAACATATAGATGTGTAACTAGTCCGATTCCATTCGATTTTAGATAAAATCTAGAATCGAACTGGTATTATCGATTTTGCATTTTTTTAAACCGATTATCTATAGGTTATTTTCCAAAATCAATAATGTCGATTTTTCCGATTCCGATCCAATTTTTCAGTTGTAAGAAAATGCAAATTTTTAAAAACAATTTTTTTAAGTGGTTTAAAAAATCTGTTTTAAGGAAAAACTGTAGTCCATTACAAAAACATGCTTTATTAAAAAATTCTGTTGTATAGAAAAATATATATAATAAAAAAGCTGCTGTTATGTAACTTAAAAAAAGAAACTACTATTGCAAAAGAGAAATAAGAAATTCTCTCTGAAACTCTTAAGAACTGAAACTTTCTTTCTCTCTCTATATTTTCTTATGAATTTCATTACAACTGAAGCTCATATTTATAGGTTTTGAAATTACTATACAAGTTACTATGCAAGTCACTATGCAGAATTTAAAATAATAGTGGTGGGACCATTCACATAATTTTAGTGGTGGGACAGGGGGGCGGCTGCCGACGTTCGTTCATTACACTCCCCCTTGAATGACCGCCAATAAGGAATCTGCCTCGTTAAAACCTTGCCAAGTAAAAACCCAGTGGGAAGAAAAACCAATGGCGAAAGAAAAAGAGTACAGTCTTCTTATGTATCCACAAGTGCTTTAAGATTGCCTCATTAAAACCTTGCAGAGGAAAACCCAGTGGGACAAAACCTCAGCGAAGGAAAAAGAGTACAATCAGCACATTTACTCCCCCTGAAAAGTACATGACAAAAGATCTTTGAGTTTTCGCATTCCAATGTTATGCACAATCTTCTTGAATGTGGAAGTTGGTAACGCCTTTGTGAATAAATCTGCCAGATTATCACTAGATCGTATCTGCTTGACATTAATTTCACATTTCTCTTGAAGTTCATGAGTATAAAAGAATTTAGGTGAAATATGTTTGGTTCTGTCACCTTTGATATATCCTCATCAGATTTGAGTGATACAAGCAGTATTATCTTCATATAAGATTGTTGGGCTATTATTTATCATGGGAAGTCCACACTTTTCCTGGATATGTTGAATAACTGATCTCAACCAAATACACTCTCGACTTGCTTCATGAATAGCAATGATCTCTGAGTGATTTGAAGAAGTAGCAGATAGTGTCTGCTTAACAGATCTCTATGATATGACAGTATCTCCATAAGTAAATAAATATCCAGTTTGAGATCTACCTCTATATGGGTCTGAAAGATAACCTGCATCTGCATATCCAATCAATTCTGGACTTGAATCACGTTGATAAAATAATCCCATATCAACCGTACCATGAAAGTAACGAAGGACATGTTTAATACCATTCCAATGCCTTCGAGTTGGTGCAGAACTATATCTTGCAAGCATATTAACTGAGAATGTAATATCTGGTCGAGTGCAATTTGCAAGATACATCAAAGCTCCAATTGCACTGAGATATGGTACTTTAGGACCAAGAATTTCTTCATCGTCATCACAAGTATGGAATGGATCTTTCTTCACATCAAGTGTTCGAACAATCATTGGAGTACTCAGAGGATGAGATTTGTCCATATAAAAATGCTTTAGGACTTTCTCAGTATACATGGACTGATGAATAAAAATTCCATTTGGCAAGTGCTCAAGCTGCAGGCTGAGACAAAATTTTGTTTTGCCAAGATCTTTCATTTCAAATTCATTCTTTAAATATATAGCGGTTTTTTAGATCTCTTCAGGAGTTCCCACAATATTTAAATCATCAACATAAACCGGAATAATGACAAATCCAGATTCTGATTTCGTAATAAAAACACATGGGCATATAAGATTATTCTCAAATCCTTCTTTCAATAGATATTCACTTAAGCGATTATACCACATGTGTCCGGATTGCTTCAACCCATATAAAGATCTTTGTAGTCTGATTGAGTACATATTTCTAGATGTACTTGTAGATGCTTCAGGCATCTTATATCCTTCAAGGATTTTCATATATATGTCATAGTCTAAGGATCCATATAAATATGCAGTGACCACATCCATCAATCGCATTTCTAATCCTTTTGTAACAACCAGACTAATAAAAAATCTAAATGTGATTGCATCCATAACGAGAGAGTATGTTTCTTCATAATCAATCCCAGATTTTTTCAGGAAACCTTATGCAACAAGCCGTGCTTTGTATCGCACAATTTCATTTTTCTCATTATGTTTTCGTACAAATACCCACTTATATCCAACAGGCATCACACCCTTTGGTGTTTGGACAACAGGTCCAAATACTTCTCGTTTTGCTAGCAAATTTAATTCAGTTTCAATAGCTGTTTTCCATTTTGGCCAATCATTTCTACGTCGACATTCTTCGACGCTTTTTGGCTCACTTTCTTCATTACTTCTGGTAATATCAAGGGCCATTTTATATGAAAATATGTTGTCGACAATAGTTTTATTTCTATCCAGAATTTCTCCAGTTTTCATGAAATGTATTGAGATCTCATTATTTTCAGGTACCTATTCCTCTTCAGGGGAAAACATTTCATGACACACCTTTTCAGGAGGTCCCTTTTTAGGAGATTTATACTCTTCAAGAGTTTCCTCTTCAGGAGGTTCTGGAATAGAAGATTTAAGTTCTTTAGGAGCACCAATTATATTTGTGGCCTGTATTGTGGGTACGTGTTTTTCAGGAACACCAAATTCATTTTGTATTCTTTTCCTTCTAGGAATTTTGTCTTTTGCACCAACAGGTCTTACACGCTTCAGGCGTATTTTAGATTCACCTATTGTTGTTTTGACAATTTGTCCTTCAGGGACTTCAATCCTTGCTGGAGTATTAACAGCAGGAATATAAGATTTTACTACACCTTTAGTGTCAGTAAATACATCCGGTAACTGATTTGCAACATTTTACAAATGAATAATCTTTTGAACTTCCCATTTACATTCATTTGTAGGAGGATCAAAATGAGACAGGGTCTTATTATCCCAAGTAATATCTTGTCGTGCTTCAGGCACCGACTTTTCTTTACCTATTAACGGAAAATTTGATTCGTCAAAATGACAATCCTCAAAACGTGCTTTAAACATATCATCTATAAGGGTTCAAGGTATCTAATAATGGATGGAGAATCAAAACCAACATATATCCCAAGTCTACGTTGAGGGCCCATTTTTGTACGTTGTGGAGGTGCAATTAGAACATATACAACACATCCAAAAGTATGAAGATGAGAAATATTTGGTTGTTGACCAAATGCAAGCTGTAATGGAGAATATTTATGATATACAGATGGTCTAATATAAATTAGAGATGCCGCATGAAGTATAGCATGTCCCCAAACAGAAATAGGTAGTCTTGATTTCATAAGTAAAGGTCTAGCGATTAGTTGAAGCCTTTTGATCAAAGACTCAGTTAAACCGTTTTGTGTGTGTGTATGGGCAACAGGATGTTCAACATCTATTCCTATTGACATGCAATAATCATCAAAAACTTGAGATGAAAATTCACCTGCATTATCCAATCGAATGGTCTTAATCGAATACTCAGGAAATTGTGCTCGTAGTTTAATTATCTGAGCAAGAAGTCTAGCAAATGCAACATTTCTAGTGGAAAGAAGACAAACATGTGACCATCGACTAGATGCATCAATTAGAACCATAAAATATCTAAATGGTCCACTTGATGGATGAATAGGCCCACATATATCTCCGTGAATCCTTTGTAAAAAAGATGGAGATTCAACAATGACTTTTGAGGGAGATGGTCTAATAATTAACTTACCTTGAAAACATGCAGTGCACAGAGATTCATTGGGTAAAAATATCTTTTGATTCTTTAAGGGACGCCCATGCGAATTTTCAATAATTCGTCTCATCATTATAGAACCCGGATGTCCAAGGCGATCATGCCAAGTCATAAATACTTTAGGGTCAATACACTTCTGGTGCATTACCACATATGATTCAATTGTTCTCATTTTTGTATAATACAATCCAGAACATAGAGCATACAGTTTTTCTAATACGAGCTTCTGGCCCGATATTGTTTTAGTAATAAGAAGATGCTCTTTACTGCCTTCATTAGTCGTTTCAATATGGTAATCATTACGACGTATATCTTTGAAACTCAATAAATTTCTTCTGGATTGTGAAGAGAATAGAGTATCATCATTACAAAATTTGGTGCCATTAGGCAACACAATATAAGCTCTTTCGGAGCCCTCAATTCGATTCGATGAACCTGATATGGTATGGACATAAGCTTTACTTAGTGTTAGATTTTGAAAATATTTCTTTTCTTTGAGAATTGTGTAAGTTGTAGCACTGTCAGCCAGACATATATCTTTATCATTCAACTCAGAGATAAAAAGCTCATCAATGTGATCCATGATTCTACAAAATACACAAAACTTTTATTACTGATAGAAAGAAAATATATTAATTGAGTGGAACACTTCCATCTCCAATTAAGTGTTCAATACTACCATCAGGATGATTAAAGAAATCAGATACATTAAGATGAGTAACGCCTACATCTACTGAATCTAATAAATCATCTGATGGTTCTACTAAATTTGTTTCATGCACTTTATTCTTTCCTTTAATAGAAGTTTGATATAAATCAGTTAAGTGCCTGGCCGTACGACAGGTACGTGACCAATGTCCAGTCATTCCACATCTATGGCACACCTCTTCACTTTTCTTTGAAGAATTATTCTGAGGATTTTTACCCCTTTCTGAATTGTACCACTTCTAGTGATATGGTATATTATAATCCCTTTTAATGTTGTCATTCCTAAGACCAACATTTTTATAATTTCTCCTACCACGTCTACGCCTCCGATTTCTTCTAAAGGATGCACTATTCACTTCTGGGAATGATGCAAACCTATTACCATTCACTTCAGGGAATGATATTGAGCCAGTAGGGCGTGACTGGTGGCTTTCTAATAAGAGCTCATTATTCTGCTCAGCTACTAGAAGACATGATATAAGTTCAGAATATTTCTTGAACTTTCTCTCTCGATACTGCTGCTGCAGGAGCACATTCGAGGCATGAAATGTAGTAAAAGTCTTCTCAAGCATATCATCATCGGTGATTTTCTCACCGCATAATTTTAATACTGAGCTTATTTTAAAAAGTGCAGAATTATACTCACTAACACTTTTAAAATCTTGCAACCTCAGGTGCATCCATTGAAAACGAGCTCTTGGGAGGATGACAGTCTTCTGGTGTTCATACCTCTCCCTTAAATTGTTCCACAAAATATAGGGATCTTTTACTGTGAGATATTCAGTTTTCAATTTTTCATGAAAATGGTAGCGAAGGAAAATCATTGCTTTAGCACGTTCCTGCAGGGATGCTTGATTTCCTTCTTTAATAGTTTTTCCCAGGTTCATTGCATCAAGATGTATTTCAGCATCAAGTATCCAGGATAAATAATTTTTTCCAGATATATCAAGAGCAATAAATTCTAATTTTGTAAGATTTGCCATTTTCTACACATATAAATAATGAAATAAATATGTGTATCACATATTTATAAATTCACACAGATAATTATCAATAAAATATATTAAAGACTTCAAATAATATATTGAAAAACTTACAGAGGAATAAGGCCACTAGTTTCAGAATTGGTAGAACCGTCGTGCTGATAACGTGTTATGTTACTTAAAGAAAGAAACTACTATTGCAAAAGAGAAATAAGAAATTCTCTCTGAAACTCTTAAGAATTGAAACTTTCTTTCTCTCTCTTTATATTTTCTTATGAATTTTATTACAACTGAAGCCCCTATTTATAGACTTTGAAATTACTATGCAAGTTACTATACAAGTCACTATGCAAGTCACTATGCGAAATTTAAAATAATAGTGGTGGGGTCATTCACATAATTTTAGTGGTGGGACAGGGGGGCGGCTGCCGACGTTCGTTCATTACAGCTGCTTTATTTTTAAGCATTTTTTCTCAATTTAAGTAGTTCTTATGATAAAATGTTATTATTATATATATATATTTTATGTTTGAAGCATATAATCAATTAAATTTTCATGTTTGAGATTAAACTTTTATGTTAAATATATTGTAATAACATTATCATATATATAATTATAAGTTATATTATTAAATATTATATATAAAAATTATGTTTAATATAAGAAATATTACATATGATATTAAAAAGATTAATTAAAAATATATATTATATCGAACCGATCATGTCCATTCCATTTTTAAAAAGCTTAAAATTGGAACCAAACTGATCGACCGATTTGATATTACGAAAACTGGTTCCAAACCAAACCAGTCTAAAACTGGATCGATTCCACCGATTTGGACTGGTTTGGTCCAATTTTTCAATTTTTTCTTACATCCCTAACAACGCAAGTTTGATTTTGAGGTAATTCCATGATGTAAATCTGTACCAAGTTTAGCCTTATTACAAAAATTCCATGGGTTCAAATTATGGAAAAACCCTTGCTAACAATTGTTGATAGTAGGATATATAATTTTAGATATAATTGATAAAATTAGAAGAACTTAGGTGCTTGCAGGTGGAAAATAATTCAAGTGTTTTGACGCATTTGTTAGAGATATTTAGTGGATGTTGATTTATTCTAGGGTTACGAGAATTTTAGAATTATAGAAAAATATGATAATTTAGTATTTTAGTTACATGTCTATTTTATAGATGATTGATATTCATTTGGCACTATTGTGGAAAAACTTTGAAAAACTAAAAAATCTTAGTAAACAAGATTTCTATACTAGACTTTGTATGAAAGAAATGATCTAAGGTCAGTGTTCAAAAATATGCACATTTTGTTATGAAAAAAAAATGGAAACAATAACAGTTATTTGTTTTGCTTTACTCATGTAATTCTGTATAAGAATAAAATATTTTCTAGCATGATTGTTGTATACATAAGCTGTTTTGCCATTTGTTTTTGAATTGTGTAAAAGAAGACGAATATGAAATTTTGTGCATAAAGTTTATTTTTATGATTTGATTTTGTTGTGTTATGAAGATGTTCTATACTCTGATATAATATAATGACTTATGAAAATCTCTAGTATGACATTCTATTTTTGTTCTGTTTTGACCCTACCACAAATGTAAAATTGTGGATTTTGTTTGGATTGGTACTAAATTTTCTATTTTTGGTGCACTAACTTTGAAAATAAAGTGATTTTTTGCGTGGTATTTCTTGTGTTTACACTCAAGTCTACGAGCATAATAAAGAGAATATTCACATTCCAATTTTGTTCAGTTGGCCACTGGAGTCTGTATTCTGAATTTTGTAAATGCTTATGTATACACACTAGTATATATTTTCTGCTTACTAAATTGTTCGTAACCCATCTCTTATCTCCATAATATTTTTTAGATTATTTTGATGGTCCAGTTGGATTGCAAGAGTAAGACATGTTAACAAGATTTGATGATCGTAGATGAATAAGTGCCAAATGATACAAATATCTATTTGAGAGTCATAGTTAGTAAATTTATTATTTTTGGTTAGTTTGGTACGTTGAGTTATAGATATTTTGGAGTCTTTGTAGATCTTTTAGTTTATTTTATTGAGATATTCCTTGGATGTCCCCGAGGAGGAACATGGATATTTGCGTGTAACAAACACGTCAATATTTTAAGGAGTTTCTGGGATATTTATAAACAACAATGCAATATATAGTCTTGGAGTGCTAGGTGTTGTGTAGTCGCTAAAAGAATAGGGCATATTATTAAAAAAATTAATTTTTTTTTTCATGCGAGCCTTATATTTATTCATTTTTTAAATTAATTTTTTTTATGTGAGTCTCATATTTGTTCATTTTTCTAAAGTGTTTGTTCAGAGTGTTGTTTTAGAGGAGGATAATAATAATAATCTTCAGCTCCCTTCGATCTAAGAGGTAAAAGAGGCTATGTTTTTTTTATTCCAACTGATAGTAGTCCAAGTCTAGATGGCTTTGGTTTTGGGATCTACTATTCGTGTTGGGATATTGTGGAGTCTGATGTGGTTGCAACAATTAGAGAGATTTTCAGCGGCTCCCCTCTACCCAGATTTTAGTCGGCTTCTTATATTGTGCGTATTCCGAAAGTGCATAATCCCACTGGGTTTGACAAGTTTCGTCATATCAGTTTGTGCTCAGTAATTTATAAGGTATTTTCTAAAATTATGATTCGTAGATTATCGCCTATTCTAAATGAGATCATTTTTTTGGAGCAAGGTGCTTTCTTGTCAGAAAGAAGTATTTTTGAAAATATTATTCTGGCCCAAGAGATGATACAATTGAGGAATAAACGGATTTGTGGTGGCAATATCCTTACTAAAGTGGAGATGGCTAAGGCATATGATAGTGTTGATTTAAATTTTTTATTACAGGTTTTGGAATCATTTGGTTTCTCTAGTCGGGTTTGTGAGATGATCAGGCAATGTATCTTTACTCCATGGTTCTCAATGGTTATGAATGGATTAGTGAAGAGCTTCTTCCCTAGTGGGTGTAGTTTGTGGTAGGGGGATCCTTTATCTCCCTACCTATTTAGTATTATGAAAGAAATGTTATCCAGATTGTTAGAGCACAAGTTTCGAAATGAGATGATTGTTCCTTACTCTCATCCTCGGGGTGCCCCTCTTATATCTGATTTACTGTATGGAGATGACATTGTGGTGTTTGCTAATGGTGGGAAGTTTTCTCTCTGTGCCATTAGGGATATTTTTGCTTAGTATAAAGATTGGTCTGATTAGGTGGTGAGTAAATAAAAGTCTTCTATTTTCTTTCCGAATTTTTTATTAGTGCTAAAAAAAGGAGTGCTTTGAGAATTACATCTTTCTCGGAGGGTTTCTTTCCAATGAAATATTTATGCGTGGCCATTGGTATCAGGAAGGCTGAAAGTATCACATTTTGATGAATTATTGTTTCGGATTCATGGCAAGCTTGAAGGATGGCAAAATAAGTTTTTGTCATCTAGTGCTCATATTCTTTTATTGAGACACGTTGTGGCTAGTATCCTAATTCATCTTTTTTCTGTTTTGTATGCTCCAATGGTTGTGGTGGCTAGTCTTAATTGGATTATGAGTAATTTTTTTGGAGATCCTCAAATGGCAAGACAAGAAGGAAGTGGGTTTCTTGGGAAAGAGTGTGCAAATTGATTGTTGAATGGGGCATTGGATTACGGAGATTAGAAGATGTGCAGGTGTCGCTTTTTATGAAATTCGCTTGGAATTTATTAACTCAAAACTTAGTATATGTTAATTTTTTCAAAGCAAAATATGTCAAGGATAGGCAAAATAGTAGACATGTTACCTAAGGTAATGAGCAATTCATTGTGGAAGTTAAAAGATGGTTGGGTTTTTTTCTGGCGGGATCCTTGGTTGAAATCAGACATTATTATAGAGTCATGTGAGATCTCAGAACTTCATTCTCTCACTGTCAATGAGTGTAGAATTTAGAATGGTTGGGATGTGGATCTTTTGAGAAGGTTAGTGGGAGATAATAAACTTGAAGAAATATTGAATTGTTTAAGGGAGCATAAGGAAGGGACATATATAATCATTTGAAAGCCGAAGTTGAATGGTATATTTTATTTGAAATCGACTTGGGATTGTGTCCATGTTAGGGCTCCAAAATTTTATTGGGCATCTTAGATTTGGCATTCTATACTTCCAAATAAATATTTAGTGACTTTGTGGAAAGAAATTTTTTTTTGCCAAAGTGTGGATGCACTTATGAAAAATTTGGGCATTCCTATGGTGTCTAAATGTGAATGTTGTATATAGGGACTTTTGGAGGATCACGATCATGTTCTTGCCACAGGTGCAATAGCAGTGGAAGTTTGGCATAGAGTCTCTATCATTTTGGGAATGCCTTATGACTCAGCTCGTCCCTCGAAGGTTGATATGAAACTTTGGTTTAGATGTGCTTCTCTTTCTTCACAAAAGGGTACATTACATGGTTTGGTTCCTATTATTTTAACTTGGTCTCTTTGGGTGTGGCGGTGCAAAGCTCGCATGGAAGGGAAAAGTGTTTTTGTTTGGTCTTTGTGGGGTGCGATTGAGGCAACAGACTGCTTGGGTGAGTTTATGTTTGAGGATAGGTAAAAAATTAAAGGAGGGAGATAATCATATACTTACTGCTTTGTCTATTTCGATAAAAGTTTCATTAAAAAAGCATATTTGTTTGATGAAGTGGAATAAACCGAATAGGGAATGATTTATATTAAATGTTAATGGGAGTTCTTTGGAAAATCTAGGTTGCATGGGGGTGGTTGGTCTAATTCGGGCTGATGAGGGATGTTTGAGGTCATATGGCTCGAATAATGAAGCGGAATTACTAGTTCTTTATTTAGGATTGCAGCATTGTAAGGAGTTGAATTTGCATAAAATTGAGATTGAGCTTGATTCATTACTTGTTGTTAATTGGTTGGAAAAATGTAGATGTGACATTTGGTATTTTGAAGACTATTGGGACAAAATTCAAGAGATCCTCTCCAATTTGCAAGTCAAGATAAGTCATGTTTATAGATAAGGAAATGCATGAGCTGATTACCTTGCGCGGTTGGCTATGAAGCATCAGTCTGGTATCTAGATCAATTATAATGATATTCTATGGAAGCTTAAAGGAATTCTCAAGGTTAATAAAACAAGCCTTCCTTATCAGAGATCATAAGTTTTGGTTTGATTTTGGTTGTGTTTTTCGGGTTTGGTTTGTTAGATTGTTGGTTTATGTTTATTCTTTTGAGTTTGGGCATCTTGTGTTGTTTTTATCGAGACTGGTTTGCCTTTTGATTTATGTTTTTATTTTCTGTTGGATCTTTTTCCTGAATAAGATTTCTTTTAGGAGAATAATGGTGTTTTTGGGCATTTGGATTCGGGTTTTGTAACTGTCTAAGTGTTATGATATTATCACGATATTCCTCTACCATAAGTGATGATTTATTAATAAATTTGGAGTAAGGATTACTATTGAACATAAATTCTTGACTCTTTGCCAACAAATAAAAAGAAGAAGATTGTGGAGCGTTTGTATATTCATGATTGCAACTATCATTTCTCACTTATAAATTTGTTATTGGAGATTATTTTAGATAACATGAGCTAACTCTTCGGACCTCCTAGACTGGGGTGTTATAGCTGATATATGTATTTTAAGGATTTATTATTTAAGCTAAAAAGAAAAACCATTTTAAAATATTTCATATCAGTTGTGGTAATTGGAGATGAAAAAATTTGAATGAATACTAATATTAATAGAATGGAATATCCATATATATATATATATATAGATATAGATACTAGTTGAACCGCAACATGCAATGCACGTTTGGCTAGTTCCAAAAAAAAATTATGAAAAAATCTAACAAAATGAAGATTATCTAAAGAAGGTTATATAACAGAATGAACAAATAGTACAAATATAAACTATACACAAACTATGCACATATATGATTAATGTCCTATCTGAATTAAGAATTTGAAAAATTGTTCTAAATAGTGGTAGTTCTATGCTTTGTTAAATAATAGGATGAGCTCCTTAAGTTTAAAATCTGATATATATACGGGGTTATTTGAAATAATAGATGAGAAATATACTTGCTGTTTGTATCAATGCCCAGCAAAAGCAATACATATTAAAAATGCTTGGAGTATGCTGAGCCATTATCAGCTTACTCGTAAGGGAGCTATTAAAAAAGAGTCGTAAAAGTCTTAGCGACTGGCTCCCACTACTTCTGAGTAAGTGAGGTGGCGTAGAACTCAAAGTGATGTCATAACTGCCTTTTCCCAGTTCGGAAGGAAAGAAGCGTACTACGTGAGGCCTCACAGAGTTGAGATTTATAATGAAACTACAAATCTTCACATACCATAAACCTTTTTTTGTGGTCCTAATCAATCAAATCTTTGCATGCATCATACCTGTAATTCATATTATTTATCTACTATGATCATCTTTGTCTCCCACGTGAATACCAAACAAATTAGTTTGAGGGAAGGTTTAAGGATTTAAAAGTTTGAACAGATTTTCAAACAATTATAACACCAAATGGATAACAAGAAGGTAGTAGCAATACCCACAAATAATTAGCTTATCTGCAAAGAAGAGATTGACTATATTTTATAAAATATATTAGTAAACATTATAATTCTGATATTAAAGAAAATTAAACAATTAATACATATTGCAGGGAATCCACATGTAATTATGCATTGAAGAAAGAAATTCTCACTGAGCAGAGGCTTCAGCCGTGGCAACCACCTATTGTGGTAGTCATCAGAGCTTCCAACACCCTTTAAAAAAAACCAAGAATTAAACCAAAACTCAGAAATAGAAAATTCGAATATAAAATTTTTCTATAAAAATAGATAATAGCACAAAATGATAAAAAAAAAATATATATTACATACAACATAAATGTATTGGTATTAAAGTTGTAATAGTTTAGAACATAGTAAATTATTTCATTTCAGATAGTTTTCTATGCATATTATGGAGCATTCATCATTTTCATCTCCAATTATGTTTCAATTAAAAGAAATAGATTCTTAACAATTCCAATCGAATACCAAGGCTGAACAGTAAGTCCATTTTTGAAGCTAGGTAGGTAGGGTTAGGGCATGAGAAGATTCTGATTGTGACCCATCGGTATGTGTTACGAAATGCTGCAGAGTAAGATTTAAGACCTAGATTTAGGAAGTACCTGAGTTTTGCTTTGCTTGTTGCCAAGATGAGCAGGATGTTTAGATCCAGCTCGTCAGTTAGTTCCAAATAAGGATTGCCGCCTGATATTATTAATGAAGAAAATTGCATTTTTGAACAAAATGATTTGCCAGATATTGATTGATGGCATATGTCAAAAATTGATTCTGATTCCTTTTATAATAAAACCTGGAAAGAGAAGGTTTTTGCTACGTATTGCCCAGATGAATAACACAAGAGGGGGGAATGAATTGGGTTATATTAAAAAATTAATATTTATAAACCAAATATACAATATAAAATATAAACAAAATATAAAGCAACAGGAAATATAAAGAGTAAGGGTAAGAAGAAGCAAACTCAGTATTTTCACGAGGTTCAGTCCTACTACCTACGTCCTCACCTCAAACTATCCTTTTAGGATCCCAAATTCACCATTTAATCTCTTTCAGGTGGAGATAGAAATCTATTACACTTTTAAGCAATACTGCTACAAAGAATCTGTGTAGAACATCCTCTACACTTGCAATCACCTCACACTTAGTGATTCAAATATTCCCTGTGTAGAACACCTTCTACACACACAAGGGTTATACACACCCTTTTACAAATACAAGAGCTGATAGTTGGTAGATTATCAGAGTACACTCCTTAATGAGTGAAATAAGAACAATATAATACAACCTAAATCTCTCTCAAAATAAATAAAGATTAAGGCACAAAATTTAGAGAAGAGAGAATGAGAACTTTGAAAGAATGATGCAAAACTTAGCAATTGATGTGTAAGCTCTTGTTGTATTTTTTACAAAACTCAAATGAGTTATTTATAGGCAAATGAGTCTTTATATTCAAATTTTAAAAATTTCACATGTCAAATAAGAATACTATTCACTTTTCAAAAAATTCAAATAAAAACATTTCCTTTTTATATTTGTCAAAGACAACTCCATTCATTTTTAAAGAAATCAAATCAAATTTTTTACTTTTCATACATGACAAAATAGACATGATTTATTTTTCAAACCAAATCATCTTCTTTTTACATATGTTAAAAAAACATACAACCACCTTTCAAGATTTTCAAACAACATATGCACATGTTAAATATGATAATCAATCATCTTACAAATTCAAATCTTTGTGCATATATGAAAAAATAATAATAATTTTCGAAATTAAATATTTTAATAAAGTTATGCAAATGTAAAAAATGCATTTTGATATTTTATGAGAAAATATTAATTTTGAACCTTAATCTAATTTCAAATTTTAAGAAATGTACAAAATTACTCTATGAATTTCATTTATACATTTGTTCTTCTTTTTACTCATGCTTGATTTCTTGGTGTGTATAGCTCTCTTCATGCGTAGACAACTTGGGTTTGAGTTTTGAATTTATTTGTTATCATCAAAATCTATACGTAGATAGGAGACTTGAAATCTTAGGTTCTACAATCTCCCCATTTTTGATGATGAGAAATATTTAGTAGAAATCTGAGACTTGCAGTAATACTTAAGCTCCTCCTAAAAATATGCGTTAGTTTTTCAAATAAAATATAGACATGATTCTAACATATATAACAGGATAGTATAATACTAGTATAAGACTTCTCCCCCTTTTGGAATCATTAAAAAGGAACCGTAATTGACTTCAGTAAGATTTCTTCCCAAAATAACCAATAAACAAATAAAACGGTGCGTTAGTATAAATTATAGAGAGTTGAATAATTGGAGCCACCCGTTTTCGACAAAAACTACAAAGGCTGAGGCCGAATTTTATCGTCTCGGTGTGGAAGAAGATTTAAATCCGCTTGATGTTATTGACGAATTAGATATTGCAGAGATTTGAAGTTGAGTAAGTGAAGTCATCCATCTCCGATAAAGGCTGCAAAAATTGTATGCCTAGTTCTGACAATTCGGTGTGGAAGGAGATTCAAATCCGCTTAACGTTGTTGACAAATGAGATTTTGTAGAGATTTGAAAGCTTTCGATTTCTATTTAAGTGACCATTTTCACCCATCGAATACTCACAAGAAAAAATTCTCATTCCTTATTGATCAAGTATCTGTTTATCCAAAACAACAGAATGGCGGAGAAAATTTCTTCTAATAATCTTCCAAATTTAAACTAAGAACCGTCTCAATCAGTCATCTCTCCCGTCTCATCTAGTATATCTTGTAAATTTGACTAAATAAGATTTGAAAAAATGAGAGTGTGTCTTGTTCTTATTTATATCTCTATAAGAGCAATTCTTAGTTTTATCTAATTTGCATCAAATCTTCTTTTTCATCTTTGCAATTTGCTTGTATTCTCATTCTATAAATTTTTAATGTCTCGTTAATTTCCTTTCAGTACTTCTCGTGATCAATTTATTTCTATTTCTATCGTAGGTGCCATAAAGTAACAAGAGGCCGATTTAGCTAATAGATCAGATCATAATGCCATTTATGAGCTTGTGGGTCTCGGGACTCGATACTCATCATCCATTATTACTTTTTCCACTTGGTTACAGTCCAAAACTCGCGAAATTAAGAAGCTTAGCGAGACTATTTCTTCACTTCAACGACTTGTTTATGAGTCAAATAGAAAAATAGTAGAGTTAAAGTAACAGAATAAGGATTAAAATCCTTACTTACTTCTTCATTTCGACTGCCTAATCTTTTAGATGAGAATAACATGTCAATCTATGAGGAGCAAATGCAGTTGAAAGATGAGGTTAGAAATCTCAAGTTTTTGTAAGTCATTTGAGATAATGGAATAAAAATGTTTAACAGATATTCATGACATGCATCATTCCTATTTCTCTTCTAACATGCATAATCTATCTTCTGGTAGGGGTTTTGTGAAAATGTCTGCCAATTGATCATGTGTGCTCGTAAATTCTAATACACTATCACTTTTCTGTACATGATTTTTAAGAAAATGATATCTAATTTCAATATGCTTAGTTCTAGAATGTTGTATTGGGTTCTTTGAAAGATTTATACCACTTGTATTATCACATTTGATTGGAATGTGATTGTACATAAGTTTAAAATCCTCAAACTCTTGTTTCATATAAAGAACTTGAGCATAACAACTACCTGTAGCAACATACTCTGCCTCTGCAGTAAATAATACAACATAATTTTACTTTTTACTAAACCATGAAACGAGTGCATGACCTAAAAAATAACATGTTCCACTAGTACTTTTTTGATCAATTTTGCAACCAGCATAATCTGCATCTGAATAATTGATAAGATCGAAAGAAGTGTGCTTAGAATACCATAACCCTAGATCAATGGTACTGGCAAGATATCTAAAAATACGCTTAACAGCAATCAAATGAGATTGTTTTGGAAATGATTGAAAATGTGCGCATAAATATACACTGAACATAATATCAGGTCTACTAGCTATCAAATATAAGAAACTACCAATCATACCTCGATATACCTTTGAGTCAACTAGTTTACCGCTTTCATCTTTATCAAGTTTGGTAGTTGGATTTATTGGTGTTCTAATTACCTTCGTACATTCCTTCTCAAACTTTTCGAATAACTCTTTTTAATAATTTGATTGATTAATAAATGTTCCACTTTTTGTTTGAAAGAAATTATGTTCTCCCATCATATTCATTTCAAATTCTTTCTGCATACTCTTAGTAAAATCTTGGCACATATTTTCATTAGTAGCACCAAATATTATATCATCCACATAAATTTGAACTAGAAGAATATCATCCTGTTCATATTTGATGAAAAGAGTTATATCGATCTTTATTCTTGAAAAACCATTTTCAATCAAAAAACTACTAAGCCTCTCATACCAAACTCTAGGAACTTGTTTGAGTCTATATAATACTTTTGTGAGTTTGAAAACATCATTAGGAGAAATATGATTTTCAAAACCTAGAGGTTGCTCAACATATACCTCTTCATTTATAAAATCATTTAAAAAAATACTTTTAACATCCATTTGAAAAAATTTGAAATTTTTATAACATATTCAAATCTTTATGCATATGTGGAATAATAATAATAATTTTCAAAATTAAATATTTTAATAAAGTTATGCAAATATAAAAAATGCAATTTGATGCTTTATGAGAAAATATTAATTTTGAACCTTAATTCAATTTCAGATTTTAAAAGATGTACAAAATTACTCTATACGTATCATTTGTAGACTTGTTCTTTTTTTTTACTCATGCTTGATTTCTTGATGTGTATAGCTCTCTTCATGCATAGACAACTTGAGTTTGAGTTTTGAATTTATTTGTTATCATCAAAATCTATACATAGATACGAGACTTGAAACATTGGGTTCTACACTACAGAATTGAAGATGAAAACCGTTGAGCGCATCTTCGCTATTTAAAAAATCCAAGAAAAATGTCAATCTTTTCCAGCATAATGTTATTGCTGATATTAAACAGAAAGGTTTTACTTTCATGCATATTGCATTTGTTCAAGTTGCTGTCAAACCTCTGATAAGGCGAGACAACAACGCACTGTTCTTCTTTGTTTGCATGATGGTAGATTTAAGAATTTTGAGGACAGTAAGCTTGAGATTGTTCAAACTTCCCTAGTTGAAGGTCCAGTGCATTTTGATTGTTATCCTGATTTAACTGTTGATTTACATGATAGAAATGTTTTGGATGTTTTAACCTTAAACATTTTGACTTCTGGTTTTGATATGATTGAAGGCAGTAGACCTCTTGCTTTGGTTTATCGCATTTATTATTGTTTGATGAAGACTAGTCTTAACCCTAAGGCTAAGATTAAGTCTGTTAAAGACCAGACCCTTTTGATGCAGAGTTCTACTTCTAGTGCTCACATCAGAATACTCAAAATGATATACTGGAGTGATGTTTCTCTTCCAGATGAATGGATCCTTCAAAAGGAACTACCACCTGTAGAGATTGTATCCCAGGATAAAGATCTCGACTTGATACAGCAGTACCTTGATGGTATTGTAAAAATTTCATTAGACGGACCATCCCTAGCCAAAGAAAGAAGACATTCTTTTGCAGGCTCTAGATCATCTTATTCTTCGGACCTAAGATTTAGTTGTGATACAAATTTCAAAACGTTCTTGGAGGATTCTGCCAAGATAGCAAATCCTATTCGTCCATTGTTTATTCAGGAAATTTCCAGAGAAATCCTCTGATTTCAAACTAAAAGGTGTTTCTTTTGATTCACAAGTTACTTCAACTTATTACACAACCAAGGATGATATTCCATCATCCAAGAGCAAAGCTAAAAATGAAGAAATTGAAGCAGAAGATGATTTTTCTACATCGCCGACACCCACGTCACCGACAGTTTCAGATTTAACCATGAACACACCACCGTTACACCTACAATTGATGATGATGTGTAAATCTTTTGAGCCAAATATGATTGCTTTGTTTAATGATTTTAATAGCATGGAAAACCGTCCTAAGCGGAAAGCTTATGATACGAATTTTACTCTGACTGAGAAAAAACAGGTCAGAAAAAAATGGAAAGAACTGATGTATGCTTCCAACAAGCATATTCTTTTCTTTGATTTCCTTGAAAATCATTATGGCTTGAAAGATTATTTTTTAAATGTTTTAAAGACCAATTTTACAAAAGCTGAAGAAAAAACTGTTGTAAAATGTAGCCATCCCCCAATTGAAACTATTTTGATTTCAATATAGGGAGCTGAGGTTAAAGTTTCACTTTTTAAAGTACCAGCTGTTGAAGATCCTAAGTTTCCTCAAATTTTCTTGGGAACAAGAAAGATCATTGAGTAAAATAATTTTGTCAACATTGCTCTCCATACAATAGGTCAACAATTGGACCATATTGACGACAATGTTGAAAAACCTATTTTTGAAAAAGCTTCAGTTAGTTTTTTAAAACCACTTGAAAAACCTTTGATTATTTTATCAAAAAACAAGCAAAAAACTGATAATGCCAGTACTTTGAGTAAAATTGATCAAATGCTAGCTCAGATAAAACTAGGAAAACGCTCTACTAATGCTTTGGACAAAGGTAGCCAAGAGGTTGATTCTGATTTTATTGAAGTTTATACAGATGATTATTTGGTAGATGATTCTGTCATTAATGATAATTTTAAAGAATTTTCATTGGAGAAACCTGAAATAGCTAGACTTACTTCTACAAGACCTATGGGTTTTATGAAAAACTGGTTCACCAGGCTTACTCCACCAGATTTATAGATTGAGGAACGCATGTTCTAAAATCAGTTTTTAGCCAGTGCTGATAAGATATATGAGTGGAATATTGATGGACAGTCTGAATAAGAAGTCCTCAATACTCTGCAAAAAATGTTTATGGTCGTCGATGCTTATGTTAATAATAATATTTTGCAACCAGACATCGTTAAGATGTTAGTTTCTGGTTTTACAGGCATGCTTCGTTCTTGGTGAGACAAACATCTCACTGAAAAAGCATGTCAAAGAATTCAATTTGTTGTTAAGCAAAATGATGATGGAATGCTTGTTTTTGATACCACCATAGGAAGAGGTATCTCTGATGGTTTTAGTACTTTGATTTATACGATTATTAAGTATTTTATTGGAAGCTCTTCCAATATTACTAATCGTGTTTCTGATTATTTGAATAATTTGAGATGTCCTAATATGTTAGATTATAATTGGTATGAAAGTGTTTTTATGTCTCGTGTCTTGCAATGAGATGA
Organism: Platycarya strobilacea; assembly: GCA_036898215.1. Taxonomy (NCBI): domain Eukaryota; kingdom Viridiplantae; phylum Streptophyta; class Magnoliopsida; order Fagales; family Juglandaceae; genus Platycarya; species Platycarya strobilacea. Next base: position 17,297,369 of record CM072555.1, on the reverse strand, counting down.
TTCTGATAAGCCTTACTAGAAAGAGAAGTTCATTGATGGTCTTCCCCATTTGTTTTCTCTAAAGGTTAAGGACTCACTACTTGATTCTACTGGTAGACTTGATTATGATAGTTATACCTACGGGGATATTACTAGTGTAATAAAGAAACTCTGTATCAGTATGTGCAATGATCAAAAGCTTATTAATCAACAGATGAAAGATAGAAAAAGAGCCAAATATAAGATGAGAAATTTCTGTCAACAATTTGGCTTTCTTCCTATCGCCCCATCTAGAGAGAAGAGAAAGCATTTTAAAAAAAGTTTCAAAAAACCTCATGGGGAAGGAGAAAAATCCCTGATGAAGTTTACAAAAAAAGTTTTCATAAAAAATCTTTTCATAAAAAACTTTTGAAAAATCCTTCCAAAGGGACATGTTTTAACTGTGGCAAAAAAAGACACTATGCTGATAAGTGCCCTAATCCTAAAAAGCCCAGTAAGTTAAAGAACAAGTTTAATGCTTTGAATATTGGTAAAGATGACAAGTAAGAACTGTTTCACCTCATTGTAAATAGTATTTCGTCTTTTGATCAAGATGAGTTTATCTCTAGTGATTCAGAATATCACTCAGAAGTTGAACCATTTGATTTAACAATGATTAAGCTTTGTTGTAATTGCAATGGTTCTTGTTGCAATTCTGGAGTTAAGAAAATTAATGTTTTAACTAAGGAAGAAAAAACTGAAAGGTGTTTTAACAAATGATTTACAGTATGAAATGTATTTGATCAAGAAAGAGCTTGTTGAACTCAAAATTGAGATCAACTCTTTCAAACTTGAAAATTCATCTTTTAAACAAGATTTACTTTCTTTTAAAATTGAACAACATTTTGATCAAGAATAATCTTCTAATAATGAGGAAACAAAGGTTACAGATCTTGGTGAATTCTCTGATCCTCTCAAAACCATTTGTTTTCTTAAACAAACTATGCCTAGCAAATGATACTCTAAGGTTGATATTGTTGTTTTTCAAGAATTTTCTTATTCTGTTATTGCTTTGATTGATTCGGACTTGGATCTTAATTGCATCCGTGAAGGCTTAGTTCCTACTAAGTACTTCGAAAAATCCTCTGAGAAACTCTCAATGGCTAATGGCTCTAAAATGAAAATCAATTATGAGCTCAATAATGCCCATGTTTGTCAAGACAATGTTTGTTTCAGAATCCCGTCTGTTTTGGTTAAAAACATGACTTGGAATGTTATTTTAGGAATGCCTTTTATTGATTCCATTTGTCCTTTTCTGACTGAACGTGATAAGATTACTACTGATCCCTTCAAACAGAAAGTTAAGTTTAAATTTACTTCAAAATTTAACATCGATACGTCAAAAAGAAAAATGTCTTTAATTTCTACAAAGACCAATCATTTGAATTTCCTCCAACAGGAAGTAAGATTCAAAAAGATTTCTGAGCATTTGTTTGCTCCATTGCTTCAATCAAGAATTGATGATTTTCATAAAAAAATTAATTTTTGATATTTGCTTCGACCTTCCAAATGCTTTTTGGGATCGAAAAAAACATGAACTTTCTTTACCTTATGTTAAAGATTTTTGTGAAAAAAATATTCCAATTAAAATTCGACCTATTCAGATGAATAGTGCGACATTAGAATTTTACAAAAATGAAATTACTGATCTTCTTCAGAAAGGTCTTATCAGGCATAGTAAGTCATTTTGGTCATGTGCTGCATTTTACGTTCAGAAAAATGCAGAGATTGAGCGAGGGACACCCCATTTAATCATAAATTACAAACTTTTGAACAAAATGTTGGAATGGATTAGATACCCATATCCTAACAAAAATGACTTGGTCCATAGGCTTAGTGATGAAGTTATTTTTTCTAAATTTGACCTTTAATCTGGATTTTGGCAAATCCAAATTAGGGAACCTGACAGATACAAGACTGTTTTTAATACTCCTTTTGGTCATTATGAGTGTAATGAGATGCTATTTGGGCTAAAAAATGCTCATAGTGAATTTCAGAGTATCATGAATGATATTTTCAATAGTTTTACCCATTTTACTATTGTTTATATTGATGTTATTTTAATATTTTTAAAATCTATTGATGATCACTGCAAATATTTGTCGACTTTTCTTGATATCATTTGGCACAATGGTTTAGTGTTTTCTGCCAAAAAGATTAAATTGTTCCAAACCAAGATTAAATTCCTTGGTTATGATATTTCCGAAGGCAAAATAAGCCAATTTAAAGGGCTATCTGGTCTAACGCGGAAGTAAAGTGTAAATAAAGTAAATGATAGACCAGATATAAAGGACCAGATAACTAAAGGACTAGATAACTGGATAAAAAAAAATATGAAACAGATATGAGGCGGCAGAGTCGACCAAATACATGTAATGCTATGCAAAATAATTAATGAAGATAATTTTGAACCAAAAGATTTTTCATTGAAATATAAAACTTAAAAAAATTAAACATATTCACAGAATTACAAGATTGGAAATATTTGAAAGTTGGGAGCAAGCTTCTTATCAAAAAGAAGGGGAAAAATGCTCTGCCCTCAAATGAAAATTAAAGTCTCCTTTTATAGATGAAGGAGCCTTTACAAAAGGAAGTCCCGGAGTAAATCACGGGTGAAATAGTAAAAAACAAAAGTAACTCTGCACCAAGCACTAGAAATGAACTTGTCATTTTGTGCTGTCACTTTTGAATGAAAGCAAAGTTATCTGCATCGAAAGTATTTTGTCTTCTTGTACCGATAGGTTATCTGAGTGGACTACAGTTAAGGTTCTCCAAGCCGGGGCGAAAAATATTTTTCATCATGTCCAAAAGTATTGTTGTAGTTATCAGAAGCGTCTGATTCTTTAACTGAATCTTCACTATTGTTTTGATCATCAATGGATTTTTATAATAGCATCATGCTATTATGTTGTTCTTCGATAGATTTCTTCAATAGTTCAAGCATATCTCTGTTCTGCTTCTTCTTGGAATCTTTCTTTGAAGAAGAAGAACTTTTTGTATCTGAGTCTTTCTTTTTTGGCGAAGTTAAAGTCTTCTTATTTGAGGAAGGTTTCTTCTTTTACTTTGAAGATGAACTCGGTGTATCCTTTTCTGTAATTTCTGGAAAAGGAAAGGTTAACTCTGCTTGTGTCTTTGATGAGAGAAACTCCTCTCGGTCCTTTAAATTGGGAACCAATGGTAGAAAATCTTTCAAAACTTTTGACGCAAGACCTAGAGAGTGCTGAAATTTATCCCAATACTTTACAAAAAAGCGACGAATAAGAATATCGTTGTTCTTTTAATAAGTCCATTTTAATATCCATGAGATTTTATATCTGGTACAAAAATGAATCAAGAATGGTAATTTTGCATTCATGCGATCCATCTTGGGTGAAGCAGCCGTCTTAAAATGGGTGAGAATTGACTGCAAACTCTCAGGATAGATATTTGGAATGGGGCCAAATTGTTTCCACCATTGCTGAAACCATAGGAGAAATTTGGTTTTGAATTTCTTGTCAGAATTAAAGAACCAAGAATGCGATAAGTCTGGAGTTTGATAAAAGAGAAAATGAAGCCAAGAATTAATATAATCATGATAATTATATTGAATTGACGTATCCGGTATACTTTTAAGAGTATTCGGATTGGTTCTCCATTCCTGTTATCTGATTAGTTGTACACTAATCAGATAACAGTTGTGGGAAAAAAATTTTGAAGGATCTACTTTGTCGTAGATCGGTTTTAGGGATATTGACCTAGTGTGAGATAATATCAAAAGATAAAATTTTAGATCTTTAGTTGGATATCTAGGAATCCAATGCCAACATGGGGAGAAATAATGAAAAGCTATTTTGAAAGGATTTGTATCTATCAAATTTTTGATGTAAAATAGATTCTGAAAATAATTTTTCTGGTAATTTTCTGCCTTGAAGGCAGAAGGCAATTTGGGTCTTGCCAATTTCAAAGGAATGGACAAGGAATCATGTGGCATAGTTAATGTCGAAACAAAAGAAATGGGGGTTACTGATCCAGGTATATTTCCTAGAGCAGTGTATCTGTTAGCAACTTCCAGTGGGGAAGCTACTATTGGCAAAAATAATGAGGTCGGAGGAACAGGGAGAGGCGGGGGCCTCTGGGAACTCTCTAACTTATTTTTCTTACTTACGTTTTTTGCAAGAATTCATAGGTAAAGAAATCAGGAATCGAATTTTTAGATCCTTTAATATATTCGATATCAAAATAAGAAATACTTAAAATAGCTTGCCATCGTGCAAAAATATGTTTGGATGCAATATTTTGAACATATTTTTCTATAACATATTTAGCGCTTTTGCAATCAATTCTTAAAAGAAAATTTTGATTGAGCAAATCATTTTGAAATTTAGAAATGCATGGTACTATATATAATATTTCTTTTTTAATAGTACTATAATTATGATGTGCATGATTCCATGTTCCAGAATGGAAGCAAACAATTTGTTCAGAAGAACCTAGTGAAATAATTTATTTCAGAATGCCACCATAACTTATGTTATAGGCATCTGTTTCGACAATTTTAAAAGAATCAGAATTAGATATTTCAAGACAAGGAAGAATTTTGACATATGCCTTGATTTGCTTAATTAAATTAGTGTGGATATCGGTCCACAGAGGATGACTGAGTTGAAGTCTCTCAAAGAGAGGACGACATTGTTTTTTCATGTCCTTATAAAAATCTGCAATATAATTCAGCGAACCAAGAAATTTTTGCAGCTGAGTTTTATCAAGAATAATATCAGAAATTTGTTAGCAAATTCAATAGCTATTTGAATTGGCTTGATTTTGCCTTCAGAAATATCATAATCAAGGAATCTAATCTTGATTTGAAATAATTTAATCTTTTTGGCAGAAACCACTAGACCATTGTGCCGAATGATATCAAGAAAAGTCGATAAATGTTTCCAGTGATCATCAATAGATTTTGAAAAGATTAAAACATTACCAATATAAATAATAGTAAAATGGGTAAAACTATTGAAAATATCATTCATGATATTCTGAAATTCACTAGGAGCATTTTTGAGTCCGAATGACATCTCAATCCACTCATAGTGATCAAAAGGAGTATTGAAAACAGTCTTGTATCTATCAGGTTCCCTAATTTGGATTTGTTAAAATCCAGACTTAAGGTCAAATTTAGAAAAAATAACTGCATCACAAAGCCTATGGACCGAGTCATTTTTGTTGAGAATAGGGTATCTAATCCATTCCAACACTTTGTTCAAAGATTTGTAATTTATGACTAAATAGGGTGTCTCTCGCTCAATCTTAACATTTTTCTGGACATAGAATGTAGCACATGACCAAGGTGACTTACAATGCTTGATAAGACATTTCTGAAGAAGATCAACAATTTCATTTTTGTAAAATTCCAAAGTTGCACTATTCATCTGAATAAGTCGGGTTTTAGTTGGAATATTTTTTTCACAAAAATATTTAACATAAGGTAAAGAAAATTCATGCTTTTTCTGATCCCAAAAAGCATTTGGAAGGTCGAAGTAAATATCAAAAATTAATTTGTATGAAAATCATCAATTTTTGATTGAAGCAATGGATCATACAAATGCTCAAAAATCTTTTTAAATCGTACTTCCTGTTGGAAGAAATTCAAATGATTGGTCTTTGTAGAAATTAAAGACATTTTTCTTTTTGATGTATCGATCTCAAATTTTGAAGCAAATTTAAACTTAACTTTCTGTCCGAAGGGATCAGTAGTAATTCCATCACGTTCAGTCAGAAAAGGACAAATGAAATCAATAAAAGACATTTCTAAAATAACATTCCAAGTCATGTTTTTAACCAAAACAGACGAGATTCTAAAACAAACATTTTCTTGACAAATATGGGCATTATTGAGCTTATAATTGATTTTCATTTTAGAGCCATTTGCCGCTGAGAGTTTCTCAGAGGATTTTCCGAAGTACTTAGTAGGAACTAAGTCTTCACGGATGCAATTAAGATCCGAGCCCGAATCAATCAAAACAATAACAGAAAAAGAAAATTCTTGACAAACAACAATATCAACCTTAGAGTACCATTTGGTAGGCATAGGTTGTTTAAGTAAACAATTGGCCTTGAGAGAATCAGAGGAATCACTGAGATCTGCAACCTTTGTTTCCTCATTATCGGGAGGACATTCTTGATTAAAATGTTGTTCAATTTTAAAAGAAAGTAAATCTTGTTTAAAAGATGAATTTTCAAGTTTGAAAGAGTTGATCTCAGTCTTGAGTTCAACAAACTTTTTCTTGATCAAAGAGATTTCATGTTGTAAATTATTTGTTGAAACATCTTTCGGTTTCTTCTCGAATTGTCTTAATGTTTCTTGAAAACTGATTCTCTCTTGAAAAGCTGATGGCTCTCTACGAGTCATAATCTTCCTGAGCTGGTTAAGATACCTCTCTTTTAGTTCAATATTCTCAATCTGAGAAATCAAAGTTAAAAGAAAGTTCTCTTGTTCTTCTTCCTTAGTTAAAACATTAATTGTCTTAATTCCGGAATTATAACAAGAACCATTGCAATTGCAACCAAACTTAATCATTGCTTAATCAAATGGTTCAGCTTCTGAGTGATATTCTGAATCACTAGAGCTAAACTCATCTTGGTCAGAAGACGAAATACTATATTCAAGTAGGTGAAATAGTTCTTACTGGTCATCTTCACCAATATTCAAAGCATTAAGCTTGTTCTTTGACTTACTAGGTTTTTTAGGATTAGAGCACTTATCAGCATAGTGTCATTTTTTGTCACACTTAAAACATGTCCCTTTGGAAAGGTTTTCAAAGGTTTTTCATGAATAGACTTTTTATGAAAAAGTTTTTTGTAAACTTCATCACGGGGTTTTCTCCTGTTTTTTCCATGAGGGTTTTTGAAAATCTTTTTAAAATGCTTTCCCTTGTCACTAGATGGGGCGATAGGAGGAAGGCCAAATTGTTGACAGAAATTTTTCATCTCATATTTGGCTTTTTTTCTATATTTCATCTGTTGATTGATAGCTTTTGATCATTGCACATACTGATATCGAATTTCTTTATTAAGCTAGTGGTAGGTATAACTATCGTAATTAAGTTTGCCGATAGAATCAAGTAGTGAGTCCTTAACTTTTAGAGCAAACAATTGGGGAAGATCATCAATAAACTTCTCTTTCCAGTAAGGTTTATCAAAATCATCTCGTTGCAAGACACGAGACATAAAAACACTTTCATACTAATTATAATCTGACATATTAGGACATATCAAATTATTCAAATAATCAGAAACACGATTAGTAATATTGGAAGGGGTTCCAATAAAAGGCTTAATAATCGTATAAATCAAAGCATTAACACCATCAGAGATACATCTTTACCTATGATGGTATCAAAAACAGGCGTTCCATCATCATTTTACTTAACATCAAATTGAATTCTTTGGCGTGCTTCTTCAGTGAGATGTTTGTCCCACCAAGAACGAAACATGCCTGTAAAACCAGAAACTAACATCTTAAAGATGTCTGGTTGCAAAATATTATTATTGACATAAGTATCAACGACCATGGACATTTTTTTCAGAGTATTGAGAACTTCTTGTTCAGACTGTCCATCAATATTCCACTCATATATCCAATCAGCATTAGCTGAAAACTGATTTTGGAACATGTGTTCCTCAATCTGTAAATTTGGTAGAGTAGGCCTGGTGAACCAATTTTTCATAAAACCCGTAGGTCTTGTAGAAGTAAGTCTGGCTATTTCAGGTTTCTCCAATGAAGATTTTTCAAAATCATTATTAATGACAGAATCATCTACCGAAGAATCATCTGTATAAATCTTAATAAAATCATAATCAACCCCTTGACTACCTTTGTCCAAAGTATTAGTAGAGAGTTTTTTTAGCTTTATCTGAGCTAGCATTTCAAAGTACTGGCATTATGAGTTTTTTGCTTGTTTTCTATTAAAATAATCAAAGGTTTTTCAAGTGGTTTTGAAAAACTAGCTGAAACTTTTTCAGAAATAGGTTTTTCAACCTTGTCCACAATACGGTCCAATTGTTGACTATTGTATGGAGAGCAGTGTTGACAAAATTATTTTTCTCAATGATGTTTTTTGTTTCCAAGGAAATTTGAGGAAACTTAGGATCTTTGGCAGCTAGTACTTTAAAAGGTGAAACTTTAACCTCAGCTCCCTGTATTGAAATCAAAATGGATTCAAGTGGGGGATGGCTGCATTTTACAACGGTTTTTTCTTCAGCTTTTGTAAAACTGGTCTTTAAAACATTTAAAAAATAATCTTTCAAATCATAATAATTTTCAAGGAAATCAAAGAAAAGAATATGCTTGTTGAAAGCATACATCAGTTCTTTCTATTTTTTTTTGACCTGTTTTTTCTCAGTCAGAGTAAAATTCGCATCATAAGCTTTTCGCTTAGAACTGTTTTCCATGCTATTAAAATCATTAAACAAAGCAATCATATCTGGCTCAGATTTATACATCATCATCAATTATGGGTGTAATGGTGGTGTGTTCATTGCTAGATCCGAAACTGTCGGCGACGTGGGTGTCGGCGATGTAGAAGAATCATCTTCTACTTCAATTTCTTCCTTTTTAGCTTTTCCCTTAGATGATGAAATATCATCCTTGGTGTGTGTAATAAGTTGAAGTAAGTTGTGAATCAGATGAAACACCTTTCAGCTTTAAATCAGAGGATTTTCCCTTGAGAATTTCCTGAATAAACACTGGACGAATAGGATTTGCTATCTTAGCAGAATCCTCCAAGAATGTTTTGAGATTTGCATCTCTACTAAGTCTTGGGTCCGAAGAACAAAACGATCTGGAGCTTGTGAAAGAATGTCTTCTTTCTTTAGCTAGGGATGATCCGTCAAATGAAATTTTTACAGTACTATCAAGGTACTGCTGTATCAAGTCGAGATCTTTATCCTAGGATACAATCTCTACAAGTGGTAGTTCCTTTTGAAGGATTCACTTATCTGGAAGAGAAACATCACTCCAGTATATCATTTTGGGTATTCTGATGTGAGCACTAGAAGTAGAGCTCTGCATCAAAAGGGTCTGGTATCTAACAGACTTAATCTTAGCTTTAGGGTTAAGACTAGTCTTTATCAAACAATAATAAATGCGGTAAACCAAAACAAGAGGTCTACTGCATTCAATCATATCAAAACCATAAGTCAAAATGTTTAAGGTTAAAACATCCAAAGCATTTTTATCATGTAAATCAACAGTTAAATTAGGAAAACAATCAAAATGCACTGGGCTTTCAGCCAGGGAAGTTTAAACAATCCCAAGCTTATTATTCTCAAAATTCTTAAATCTACCATCACGTAGACAAAGAAGAACAGATGCGTTAATGCCTCGCCTTATCAGAAGTTTGACAGTAATTTGAACAGATGCAATATGCATGAAAGTAAAACTTTTCTGTTTAATATCAACAATAACATTATGTTAGAAAAGTTGACATTTTTCTTGGGTTTTTGAAATAGCGAAGGTGCGCTCAATGGTTTTTACCTTGAATTCCATAGCAAAAACCTTCTTTTTGCATGTTTTATTATAAAGGGAATCATAATCAATCTTTGGCATATGCCATCGATCAATATCTGGTAAATCATTTTATTCAAAAACACAATCTTCTTCATTAATAATATCAGGCAACAATCTTGATCTGAAACTAACTGACGAGCTGGATCTAAACATCCTGCTCATGTTGGCAACAACCAAAGCAAAGCTCAGGTACTTCCTAAGTCTAGGTCTTAAACCTTACTTTACTGCATTTTGTAACAGATACCGGTGGATCACAACCAGAATCTTCTCATGCCTTAACCCTGCCTACCCGGCTTCAAAAAGGGACTTACTGTTCAGCCTTGGTATTTGACTGCAGTGGCGCTAACAGAATAAAGCAAAAAACTAGATAGAGAGAAAGTATTTCTAGAAATTATCAAGATAAACAAGAAGCAAAGATAGAGTTAATCAATTAGTAACAGAATCGAAAGTGACTCTTATACCACAAACGCGAAAGCAAAGTGTGAATAAAATAAATGATAGACCAAATATAAAGGACTAAATAACTGGAGGACTAAATAACTGGAGGACTAGCTAACTAGATAATCAAAAATATGAAATAGATATAAGGCAGCAGAACCAACTAAATGCATGTAATGCTATGCTAAATAATTAATGAAGAATCTTTTAGTTCAAAGTTATCTTCATTAATTATTTTGTATTTTATATATATATATATATATATATATATATATATATATCTTTCGGGTTCCTGCATGGATGATGCTGGCCCAAACCTAGCTGGGCCGTCTACTGAAAAGCAACTCTGAGCGTAGAAAGCCCGGCCTTTGCCCTTTTAGAACGAAAATACATGTACAGGTGACAAAGAAGAAGCGGAAGCTTGTCAGGCCGTACACGGCGCAACCACGGGCACGTCGTCGTTGTCTTCACCCTTCTCCTCCTCGGCCTGTGTCCGAATAAGAAAGAATGAGGATTGATGGAGCATGGCGGAATCTGGCGAGGGCTCTGAAAAGTTTAGAATCCGCCACTCCAATTTCGCGACACAGATACTCCAACCCTTATGCTCCCATTCTTTATTCATCAGTTTCCAGATGTTTCCGCTCTTACTCTGACGGTACAGTTATCTGTCTCTCACAAAAGTTGTAATTGTAAAATACATTGAGGTTGTAAACAAGTTTTGGTAAATTACAGAAGTCCAGCAACATCAGCTATCGGCCGACCTCGTTAGAATCATGGAACAAAGGTTGTCGGCTATAGAACATAGGAACACTTCTCTAAAAAATCTCATCAACCAGGTAATAAGAAAAATAATAATCATTAATGTGAGCTTCCCATTTAGTTCTTTTTTGTTTTGTTTTGTTTTGTTGGGGGTTTGTGGATTTGGAAAAAAAGGCATGGAAATGGTATTTAGTTGTTGATGTTGAATGAAGACAGCCAGAAGCGTCACCGGCAGACTATGCGAGGGCCAATAAGGAGCTGCGGAAACTCAGTGGTTGTATGGACCTTATAACTCACTTGAGGACCAAACAGAAGGTACTATTACTTTTTTTTTTCTTTTTTACTAATTTGAAGGTACTGTTAGTGCAGCTATTGAATCTTTTGTTTATCATTTTTTTTGGAAGTATTGGGTTGTTCTTCCTAATGATAAATGTGTAACATCTTCTCCTTGGTACTTGATGTGAATGCCTAGCGTTTATTTATTTTAGTTAATCATTCACAAGTCTAGTTGCCTTTCTGTGTGCTACTATTTGAGATATATGGACCAAACCATGCATCTACCTTATAGCACAAAATGGAGGGATTGTTTGATTATATTTGTAAGACAGATCAATCAGAGTGTCAGAGAGGTCATGCGCTTGGGCATCTAATACGCTCCCAATCTTCTTATTTGTTCTTTTAGCTGTAAAACCTGGCAAAACAAACCACGTTTCATTATTTCAACTCCCAACCTTGGTTTAAGACCCCAGTTTTGACAAGGCGTATGTACCAATCTGATTAAAAGCAAAATCCATCTTGTGTGTTTTCATACATTTAATTGTGAAGAAAAGGAATGTGCCCGAGCCATCAAGGAGACTCTAACCTATGTTCATTTATATCTTACATTCGTCTGAGCCAGGAAATTTAAATGCATCCTTAATGGGTCTTGCATAGCTCATTGGGTAAGAGGGCTGGGTGGTGATTTTATGTTTGTCTCTTTCTTTTTTGTAGGAAATTGATGGTTTGAAGTCAATGATGGCTGAATGTCCAGAAGACAAAGACATGCTCGATATGGTCACAGAGGAATTGCGGCAGGCTATTGATGAAGAGAAAAGGCTGCAGAGCTTGCTGCTCAGGTCTTTGCTTCCAAAGGATGATGCTGATGAGAGGGACTCTATCTTGGAGGTGAGAGCAGGTAACAAATGCCTGTATGGATTGACATCTAATTCAAGTTTTGCTGAATAATTCCTTCCTCATTGTCTATAGGTGTTTTTTTTTTTTTTTCAAATTTAGGTATTTATTGCCATTTTCTTCTCTTTTTGTTTTTGACGTAACCTTTAATCAGGAACTGGAGGGGAAGAAGCTTCTTTGTTTGCAATGGACATATTTAAAATGTAAGTTAGTTGAACAGGTTAAGCATCACTTGTTGTAAATTATTCTCAAGTTTTCAGTTGATACGTTTAACATGTTTGAATCATGACAGGTACGAGAGATACTCATATAAGAAAGGTTGGAAATTTGAGGTTGTAGATATAACACAGTCTGATCTTAGAGGATACAAGGTGCTTGTTTCTTCCTCTGCTGAGCCTCTCCTTAAAAAATGCCAGTTAATCCATGGGGCCCGCAAATTCTAGAAAGTCTGTAGTCTTTTTTTTTCCCCCTATATTATGAATGAAATTTGTCTAGTTGTTACGCATCCTTGTTTTGACATGTGGTTCTTTCCAGGAAGCTAGTGCAGCAATCTCAGGATCTGGTGTTTACGGGAAACTTAAATTTGAGAAGGGGATTCACAGGGTTCAGGTTCAATAATCATTGCAACCTGCCTATCTCACAATTATGAAATCAAGTGCCAATGACTAACATTTTTCTTTTGGCAGCGAGTCCCAGTGACAGAGAAGTCTGGACGTGTCCACACCAGTGCTGTTTCTGTTGCTATCCTTCCTCAGGCTGATGAGGTGCTGACTTTTTGCTGGACGTGGCTTGACATGCTATCTGAATAATTATGGGATGCAAACTATATATGAAAGTTTTGTATGCTTCCCAGATGAAACTTGTTTTTAAACTGTGTATTTTACATCACAAATAGCTTATTGCTTTTCTTTACTTTTTTGTCAGTAGTGTAGTAGTATGCAAGTATTGATATCTTATGGACATATGATCGATCGTTCCCTTTTGTTGTGGTTTTAGTTTTTTTGCAAGGGAAATGCTTCTTTACCATATATTTCGGGTATTCTGCAGGTAGATGTCCAGTTGAGGAATGAAGAATTGAGAATTGATACATATCGGTCTGGTGGTTCTGGAGGCCAGCATGCTAATACCACGAACAGTGCTGTCAGAATAACTCATATTCCAACGGGGATGACAGTGGCCATACAAGATGAGCGATCTCAGCATATGGTATTATAGTTCTGAACTTCTGCAACTGTTGTGCATACTTACTGTCTGCAAGCTTTGGAATCAATCTGGCTTGTTTCTCCCTTCTCCTGGAAACCATAATAACTTTAACAGAGGTGCAGATCTGCTAGATTTGACACCTTTTCCCTAATTTACCTATGAATTCTATTGTTAAGTGATGAGTTTGTCACCGGAAAAGAAAGAGTAAGGGCTTGTTTGGATACAAGAAGCCTCTCAACTCATATCATCTTGTAATCCAATTATTATAACTTTTCCAAATTCCCACACAAATACAATAAACAATTTAACCTTTTCAAATTTTAAAATATAAATAATATTAAAATATAATATTCTAACAATATTTTATTCAACTTTCATCTTATCTCATCTCATCTCATCTCAATTCACTATCCAATCATGTCATAATTTGCATTGGGTGTAGTTGGATCATGTTTTTCCCCTACCATCTCTTTTTGCTTTTATTTGGTATATAGTTATGAGAGCTATGCTCTAATGTAGTTTTCTATTGTCTTTTTCTCTTTTGTTAAATGTTGTAATGTTGTCACCAGAACTATCAACTTGTCTGACCTTTTGTTTTTCTGTTTTTCTCTATAAATTCACATGTTGAATTAGGAAAAGCAGTCAGCACGCAGTTTTTGGGGTTTGTGATTCACTGATTAATGTCTCTTTTCTACAATTTGTGTTATTTGTATTATGCGTAACATAGGTTTACATAGCTATCGATGTCTCATGCTCGTTGTTTATCTGCAACATAGGTAACATGCACATAGTTACACCGCTCTTTTTTTAACCTCTATATCTGGCAGCAATATGAGCCAGTCTAAAGGCAGTGTGCTTTATGTAACGTTCTCAATTTTGTTAGTGTATTTTTCTGTCATGTTATTTTAATATCTGTGTTCTCCTTCTGCTTTCTGTGGTTTTTCATAAGAACAAAGCCAAAGCGCTTAAGGTGCTGTGTGCAAAGCTATATGAAATGGAAAGGTCCAGAATTCAGATCAGTCGGTCGAAACTTCGATCAGAGCAGGTACATGAGAGCGTGAAATGGATATTAGATTTGAGTGCTCATCGTTCATTTTGAGATTGATAGAGCTATTGTTACTCTGAACAGATTGGTAGTGGAGACAGATCCGAACGCATCCGTACCTATAATTTTCCTCAGGGCCGTGTCACTGATCATCGTGTTGGTATCACGCATCATGCAATAGATGATGTGATGCAGGGAGAAAACCTGGATGTCTTCATTGATGCTCTTCTTTTGCGGCAGGAAATGGATGCAGTTGCATCTTTTAGTTCTTCCCAGTGATACCAGTTTATTTATATAGTGGTCCAAGGTGGGCATGTATGACCTTTTAATTGTACGGATTCAACTGAAAATTACTTTTTCTTATCCTGTCTCTTTTCCCCCAATTTCTTGACGCACTGAGAGAAAGAGAGTTTTATATTTCTCCAAGGGGATGATTATAATTTATGTTGTCTTTTCATATGTCCTCATACAAGGTCTAGACGGTATCTGGTAAATTTTATTATATATTCTCACGCGAGAATTTTATTACACTTTGATTACACTCTTAAGCATATTGTAATGGTGTGGCGTTAATTAATTAATAATGGTTGGTGAATGATGTTACATGAAGTTGGTATTAACACGTGATCAATTGAATACCTGAAATTGTTGGTCTTGATCCTGACACACAGACCTTACCACATGATATGAATATTAATTCACCGTCCTCTTATGGTCATCCAAGACAAGGTATGCCCCCCACAAACAAGAAGATAAGAAAATCATGATTGCTGCCGAAAGATATGTTAGAATCATGATTAGCATTCTCGTCTTCTTGCAGAATTAAATGTGACGCAGCTGCTTCAACAAAGATGGCTGTGGATGGGATAGTAGCTGGCTGAGATCATTTGTCGGGGCACAATGGACGTGAAAAAGATGTTACCACTTTCTCTTACAAGTTCTATCTTCTTATTTACTTTTATTTTATTTTATTTTAATTTTAAGCAAGTGAACTTTGTTAAACTTAAAAGAATGATATATGATGAGGGAGTGTGGCTCCTCAACAAACACTCCAAAATAATAAATTACATGCATAAGTGATAAAAACAAACGAATTTATTTAAAACTAATAATTTTTTTTTATTTGAAAGGAAACTTCATTTCAGTAAAACGTCAAACCAGAATTTTGGATACAAAGAGGGGTAGCATCTGTGGATATGTTGCTCCCCTAGATGCTTAAAGCATTCTTACTAAGAGCATGGGCTGCAGTATTCCTAATTTTTACAAAGTGTCGAATCAACCAGCTAGTGAAAAAATTAAAAATAGTCTTCGCATCTCTTATCATTGAGCCTATATGCAAGTTGAAGTCCTTGCTATCTTTGAGGAGGTTTACAACCTGCAAGGAGTCACCTTCGAGGCTTAGCTGCTGCCAACCTTGTGATCTGTAGAACAAAGCTGCTTGACGAGCTGTAAAAGCCTATGCCAGGAGGGGATCTCGGAATAGGGTATGGGACATTCTCAGCCTTGCTCTTATGAGGCCATTCCAGTCATGGATCACGACACCTACACCCACCTTGCATTGAGTTGAGTCCAGCATTGTGTCCCAGTTCACTTTGAATTTGTCACTAGAGGGAGCTTCCCAAGGTAGTGGTGGCCTGTTGGGTTCTGGCTTGTTGGCTTTTTTTTTTCCCGAATAAGCCGCAACTCTTCTACTAGGAACCTGGCTTGGTTAATGACTACTGTAAGGTCCTTAAAGGTCTGTTGGAATACCAACTCGTTCATGCGTTTCCAGATTTGCAAGGCAATTATGGTGGAGATTGTCATTTCGTCTGTGTCTAATAAGGCGAAAAGGAATTCCACTAAGTCACTAAAGACTTGGGGAAGCAGGTTTTGCATTTTTGGGGTTTCCTGGTGCTGTTTCTCCACACAACTTGCACTAATGGGCAATTCCATAGGGCATGCTCAACGGTCTCCGGGTGAATTTTGTAAATGGGGCAAGAGTTATTTTCAAGGACCTTCCTCTGGACCATTTTTGTCTTCGTGGGTAGTCCATCTAGGGAGGCTCTCCAGAGGAAGTTTTTGGCTACAGGGGGAATAGATAGGTGCCATAATTTTGCCCACTGTTTGTAGTCTCTCTGATTGGCTCCGATGTTTGGGGCTTGGTCAATTGTGCTGTTTCCTTTCCCAAGTGGTAGGTGCTTCTTACAGTGAAATCTCCCAAGGTTGTGCATCTCCATATGGGTTTGTTCGGCTGGTGAAAGTGACTAAGATGAATCCTAGCAATAAATTCTGCTTCATCATGACTGAACATGGATGTAATGAGAGGGATTTTCCAAAAATTGGAGTGTTTGTCAATTAGTATTGCAACTATTGTGCCCCGGGGCAAGAACCTGATGGAGTTGTGGGGGTTAAATACAGTTGGATGTGGGAGCCATCTGTCCAGCCAAATTCTGGTTGAGTTGCCATCCCCTATACGCCAAGTGAGGCCTTTCTCCAATAGAGGGATTGTTGAGGTGAAAATCTTCCACAGGAAAGAGGATCGGCCAATAGTTTTAGTTGTGAGGAGATTACCAGTGGGGAAATATTTGGATTTTAGGACTCTAGCAACAAGGGAGGTGGGTGAGGCTATGATTCTCCAGCATTGTTTGGCTAGGAGAGCTATGTTAAACAATTTGAAGTCTCTCAACCCCAAACCTCTAGCCTGTTTTGCCTTGCTAAGTTGGTCTCATGCAATCCAATGGATTTTCTATTGTTGGTCCTACTGTCCCCACCAAAAGGATCGCACCATCCTGTTGAGTTCTTTTAACAGCTGTTTCGGGAGCCTGAAAGTTCCCATGCTGTACGTCGATAGAGCTTGAATAATTGCCTTGATCAATGTCTCCTTGTTGGTATGAGATGACAACTTTGTTTTCTAGCTACTAAGTTTTTCCTGGACCCTATCAAGAATACCTTTAAAAGAATTAGTCCTGGATCTACCAATAAGGTCAGGAAGGCCTAGGTACTTTTCACAGGAGGATGTTCATCTAATGCCCACTGCTTCTATCACCATTCTTCTTACATTTTCTTTAGTGTTACTGCTGAAGAAGATGGATATTTTTTCTTTGTTCAACCTCTAGCCTAATGAGTATTCGTAGCAATCAAGCAGTTGGTACAAATTACTCCATTCTCTTAAGTTGGCTTTACAAAATAGGATAAAATCATCTGCAAAGAAGAGGTGGTTAATATGTAAACAATGGCTTTTAATAGGGAGACCTGTGATAAGACCAGAGGATTCAGCATGGTTAAGGAGGCCACTTAGTGCTTCAGTGCATAGGATGAGAATGTAAGGGGAGATGGGGTCCCCTTGCCTTAAACCACGGGTAGGCTTAAAAGGGTTTTAGGGCACACCATGTAGGAGAATTTGGTAGGAAACCGAGGATATACACTTCATAACCAGTTCAATCCAGCTTTTCGAGAATCCCATATTCCTCATAATCGAGGCTAAGAATCACCATTCTATGTGGTCATAGACTTTGCTCATATCGAGCTTCAAGGCCATGTATCCCTCTTTGCCATTCAGCCTGGATTTCGTGGAGTATAGGGCTTCAAAAGCCACTATCATATTGCCTGTGATGAGCCTATTCATGACAAAGGCCATTTGGGTGGGTGAGATGATATCTGGTAGTATAAACTTGAGTCTATTGGCTATGGTTTTTGCAATGATCTTATAAAGGACATTGCAAAGGTTAATGGGTCTGTAATCAGAGACTTGAGAGGGGTTTTTCTTTTTTGGAATAAGGGTTATGAAGGTTTCATCATGCTTGTCGCCCCATTTGCCACCATTTAGAATCTCAAGTGTTGCTGGGCATACTCTTGAGCCAA
This sequence comes from Platycarya strobilacea, assembly GCA_036898215.1. Lineage (NCBI taxonomy): Eukaryota > Viridiplantae > Streptophyta > Magnoliopsida > Fagales > Juglandaceae > Platycarya > Platycarya strobilacea. The sequence goes on along the minus strand of CM072555.1, from coordinate 17,279,349 downwards.
TAGTACTCCAGTAGGTTTGGAAGAAAAACCTAAAAACTCATCAGGTTTGGGAGAGCCTAATGGGTTCATGCTTTTAACTACTGCTGTAATCTCTTCACTGATGAACTTCCTGGCCATATGGGCTTTCATGTTCTCTCGGTAAGGACTTCGTCAAGAGGAGCCAAACATTCATCTATCTGTGAGGGGCTGGAGGTTTGAAAAAGCCATTTGAATAAATGTTGGAAAGCATGACTGATCATTTGAGGGTCATGGATTTCCTGGCCAGAGATGGCGAGAATCTTCCCGATGGAGTTTATCCTATTCCTTTGAGATGTACATTTGTGAAAAAAATGCAGTGTTGCAATCTCCTTCTTTAAGCCAGATCTGCTTTGCTCTTTGCTGCCATTTTTGGCATTCGTCATCCATCAATACATTGATGTCTTTTTGAAGTTGCTTGATGTCTTTTGTGAGGGTCCCATCATTCTGTTCTTGCAGGGATTTGAGAAAATCAAATTTCTCCTTGAAGAGTTTCTTTTGCTCCCGATATTCCAAGTTTGCAATCTTCTTGGCAGGGAGTGAGTCCATGGAGGGTGGCACGAATGAAATCATTCTTAGTTGTGCAGAGGTTCTAGGCTAACATGACAAGGTTGGTGCACTCCTCTTATCTAGTCCAAGCTAACTCAAACCTGAAAGGACTCTAGTGTAATGAAACTAGTTCACATGAGTTGGTATGGATCTGGATGGGGTTGTGGTCTGACTGTGTACTTTGTAGGTGGGTTGCTGAGATGTCAGGAAAGAGGGTTAGGCAATTGGAATTTCCTCAAGCTCTATCTAGTCTTTCCTTGGTAAAAGAGTTGCCCTCATGTAGGGGTGTGCTCCGACTCTGAAATTATCAGAGTTTGAAGTTTTCGACTTCAACTCCGACAATCATCGGAGCCAAAAAAAGGTTCCGACTCCGACTCCGAAACACTGTCGGAGGCCAACACCGTTCGGAGTTTGGAATTCAGAATTCCGATTGGAGTTCCGATCGGAAGTTCAGAATTCCGAACCCCGATCGGAGTTCCGATCGGAACTTCGATTTTTGATTCCTTTGGAGAGTTCGGCATGGGCAAAATTACACTCATTCTGAAACTAAATGATCACAATTGGGCCATACTAATTCCATATGAGCTCATTTGTTCAATTAAGATGTATTTCTTGTGAAGAAATAAGTTAACCATGCTTACTTAATATGTATGGTAGACTTGGCAACTGGCAAGTAATCAATCCATCAGTCATACAGCTGTCTGTCGTGCACGATCTTTAATAGTGGAGCCAAATATTTGAGTTTCCCGCATAATCTCTCTGGATTTACCGCGCATGAATAGGAAGTAACTTTTTATATTTTAACTTGCATAACTACGTTTAATGGTTGAAACTGATTTGAGATAGAATAATTTTTTTAATAAATAATAATAAAATAAGATAATAAAATAAGTTTTATGAGATTTTTTTCAAATGAATTTTAATATATTTTAATATTATAATAAATTTAGATATATTTATAAAATTTTAAAAATTTATGAATTTTATATATAAAAAAATGTTGAATTAAAATCTCATATGTAAATAAATTTTGACTTGAGATGAATTTAATGATATGAGAATTGAGTATTTAGATACTAGATTCAATTGAGTTGTCACAACTATTAATCTATTCAGGTTTCAGTTTTCACTACTAAGTACTAATTAGTCTTAAATAATTAAACAAAAAATACAAAGTAGTAATTACAATACTAATTCCAGCCAATAGCGTTATAGCATAATACAAAAAATAGTAATACAAAAAATAGTCCAGGACTCTAGACTATTAATACAAAAAATAATACAAAATATAAATTAAAGTATCACTGATAGTCTGATGAGTCTGATTCAATGGGACCCGTATCGATGTTACAAAAAACAAATAATAATAATAATTGCTGCAGCAAAGTAGTTTGTTGTTGGAACTTATACGGAATCGTACCTGAGATTAAGATAAAATTAAAATTTATTATTATATAAAAAAAATTAAAATTAACCAAACATGAAACAAGTAACTATAAATTAGAGAAAAAATATACGTAACCGATAATTAAAAATATACGTAATCGATAATTGCTCCATCAGGCATCGGCAAGTATGGTAGGGTTGATAACTAAATCTGTGAAATTATAAACAGTATAAATTAAAATTTAAATAGATTTATGAAAATGAAATTATAAAAAGGATTATTGAAATAATTTAATAATTATATAAACTTTGTTACTTTAATCATTTAAAAAGAATTAAATAAATTAATTTAAGTTTATCTGACTCAAGTCTGTAGCTCATGGCATCGATGTCAATGCTCTCTAGTCCAGTAGGTACATCACTGAGCCAATTTTGTGTGCAAATGAGGGCTTTCAAGGTTGACGGTGGCAATGAACTCTGGTAGGCATCAAACACTCGACCTCCAGTGCTAAATGCCGACTTAGATGCAACCGTAGTACATCTTGAGCAATGCGAGAGAGAATCGGGTACTTGGGTGAATTAACTCTCCACCAAATCAAGATCTAAAATTCCTCACTAGGCTCTTCGACCTCTGCCAGTAAATATCGCTCAACTTCATTTGTACACTGCAATGGATTTCTCGTTGACCGTGCATGAAACGACGTTATGACGTTGAAGTCTCGGGATCGATTGGCTGCACTGGCCTGACTCGAATGAGCATCTGTGGTTGGTCTTGAGCTCGAACTCGAACGTGAGGTACCCATAGCTCGTGAGGATGAAGCAAGACTACTAGCACTGTAATGGGTGTTCAACTTATTTAAATCTGCCTTGAGTGCTATGATAAACGCCTTAGCCTTCACTGCCCCAAGAATCTCTGTTGCCCATCATTCTACCACTGCCAACTTCAATCGGGGGTCAAGGATCGACGTTATGAATAATAATCTATTTATCTTCTCAACTTGTCCCCAATATTTATCATATTTGGACTGCATCTATGGTGCCATACTAGATAACAATCCACTCGGATCAGCACAACCTTCTTTCAAGTGGTGGTGTAGCATGGAGATCTCGCTAAACTACATGTTTGCCGTCGCATATGCGGATCCAGAAACCCGCATCATGATGTCATAAAAAATTTGTAAAAATGTGACAAACTCGGATACATGTTGCTAATCGATGTTGTCTGGCGGACCAAGCCCCCTTCCATCAGGCTCCAGCAAGGCTTACCTCAAACCTCCATCCTCAATCTCCAGCCGCTTAAATGCCTTCTAGTACTTTAGTGCCACATCCAACATCAGTTATGTGGAGTTCCATCGAGTGGGAACATCCAGGCACAACATTTTTGAAAACTCAACCCCAACCTGTTCTGCTATTGCTGAACTTTTGCAACCTTTAGGGAGAAGCCCTCGCGTATCGCACAATGTTGCGGACTTTCTTGATAGAGTCGTCTACATTTTCCAACCCCTTAACTGTTTCATCATTGAAAAATATCTAATTATTATAATAATATAAAAATGGTACTATTTTCAAAGACTTTAATCATAAAAATATTAAAATACACAATATAAAATTAAAACCAGAAAGACTCACCAACAATAAGGTTGCTTATATGAGCAGTGCATCGAATGCAGATATATAGGTGATTTTTAATCACATCTTCTCTCGCCCTCGTATTTCGGATAAACCATTCGATGGCGGTCTCATTGGCACGGCATTGTAAACTGTAATGCATAATATTTTTTGGATACCCTAATCAACCAAACAATCATCCATTTCCGCTCCTATCGATGCACCCTTCTGGTCAACTATTTCTTTAAATCCAATAATCATTTTTTTAAGATTCCATTAACTATCAATATAATGTGCTGTGATATACATGTACGAGGTATTCTATATCGACGTCTATGTGTTGGTCGTAAATGACACTCTCTGGCCAGTGGTGGAGAACATCTTCTTCATTTATGTCTTTTCCCTTAGATGCATCTTCATACAATCTCGTATCACTGTATAATGGGATGGGATTGGAATTTTAACTCAAGCAGCTTTATAAAATACCGGAACCCATCCTTGTCAACCGTGGTAAAGGGCATATCATCTTTTATAATCATCATCGCAAGCGCCTCACGAAACATCTTCTCACTGTATTGAGGGACAACTAGATTCCTTATCTGTGTCCCTGTCCCATCAGTGGCTGTAGAAGTCTCGTAGCTAAGATTAGTTTGAGACCTACCTGTGTCTGCGTTTGATAATTTATTACCAATATTAGTCTTGAATGAAAATTAAATGGGATCATAATCACAAAACTAAATAGCATATAAAGCAAGACACTAACCTCTTGATGCCATCCCCTTCTCTATTTGGTAGCGCTTGCAACCGTTTAGATGTGCTGAAAGGCAAGAAGTACCTTGCCTTTTTGAATGACACCCAACTCGAGCGCCACAATGATTGCACTCAGCCCGTGGGTTCTGGGGATCCCCACCCTCAACCTTCTCAAAATGTTCTCATGTCCATGATCTTTTTTTATTTGACCATGGACGGGGTGGCCTCGCAGCTGCAGGGTGTAGTGGTACATCCGGATCCTGAATCGGATCGTCTCCAAGGCCCATCTCCTCCTCCTCCATAAACTGGTCGGGATCTTCCACTTCCAATTCTATGTCGACTAGAAGTGGAAATCCACTACTAGCATACGAGATTTGTGCTCGAGTGGAGGGTAGCCAACTACGGCTCGAAACTGCAGCGTGGAGCACCGAAAGAGTCCTACCATCCGGATTCAGAGCCTCATGTGGAGTCGGAGTCCTACTAGCACTGCGTGAAGGATCTATCTGTTTGTAATTGTAGACCTAGAATTGAAGTATAACAATATAAAAAATGTTAGTAAATTCCTAAAAATTATAATGTTATAGTGTAGCAAAATACAATATTAGAAAACTGTTATTAGGTGAAAGTTCATGACTTGTACTGAATAGAGAAATTTGTTTACTAAGTGGGGAAAATGCATATTTCTCTATGCCATATTTCTCATGGCCCAACCAATTGTGATGCACATTCAGCAAACCAACCAAGAATTAAATCCAAAATGAATAAAAATAATTAATAAATTGGATAAAAAATAATTAATAAATTGGATAAAATTTTGTGGTCTAGCATGTCGATATCTGAGTATAAGTTACAACTTACAATAACAATTTAAAATGAAACAAAAAAAAATTGAAAAAATGAGCAACCAAGATAAAATTGGTCAAAACCTCACGATAGAGCAAGCTACTAAGCTCAATTGGCTGGAAAGAGAAAGAAAACCAACAAAGCACAGGGTCCTTGGTTACCAAGTATATACATGCATACATAAGTACATATATACACAGTTTATTTTATGAGTCAAATATTTCTATCTAAGTGTTTACACACACATTTATTTAATTATGAAGAAATCATCCAACTATTGCAATCAAAGTTTGAAGTCCTGGCCTAGTAATCTAATTTTCTTTGAAAAAAAAAAACTCGTGGAATTGAATATACGCATTATGCATCTTGTTTGGTGAATGGTGATGGTTTTTAATGGCAAACAGTTGGAATGGAAAAGAGAGAAAATAAATACTCTAGAAACAAAACAAGACACGTTAGAGCCTACAATGATGTAATTATAAGTTTTTATACTCTAAAAAGTGTTTGAAAATTATTTGAAAAAAAATGTTTGAAAATTGAAACATAGCAAGCTGCCAAGTATGTAGGGCATAGATCAATATAATTATCTCAATTATAGGAAATGGCTCATGATTAGGACGCTTACCTATAATGATCCATATTAGTTTTAAGCTAATCATTATAGGTTGTTTTGGCTTTACTAATTCTTAATTAATCTCTCTCTCTCTCTCTCTCTATCTCTATCTCTATATATATATGTATGTGTGTATATGCAGCTTTTTGAAATAATATATTATAAGTAGTAGATAATTCCACTTCTCATTTGCCTAACTTTGTAACTAAAGTGTGGCATCCCGTTGTGTTTCAATAACTCTGTAACTAAAGATGTTGGACGGTATTATCACCTAATAATGCTTTGGTTCCTTAACACCACGAGTTTCCAGTATTAATACTTCATGATGTGACCAGTACTCGTAGGTTGAGTTGATCTCTCCCTTTCCGGCTGTTCTAATTGATGATTTGATCTATTCTTAAAAAAAATTATTGATTCAAGCGGGTTTGATTACATAAAATCAAATTATTTTATTTCATCTTATATAATAAATATTTTATAAAAAAATTAAATTCATCTCAACCTATTTCATACATTCCAACAAATATTTCAATATATTTATATTCAAACACATGATCTCAATATAACTTACAAACATTATTATTTATATATAAGTTCAAATCATTTGAGATCGCGTCAATATTCAAACACAACCTAAATTTCATTTTGTAAGTACTTAATAGAATAGGTAGTGTATTTTTTTTTTTACCTACAATATATATATTGTTTTTTTTTAATAAAAATAGTCTAAGTTTGAGTAAGCCTTCTTGCTGACTTTTATATTTAAATAGAATAAATCTCGCAGAGAAAGATGAGAACATGACATTAGATATCAGTTTGGCAATACAAGTGAAATGGTTTGCAATGAATTACTTGTCTGAGGAAAAACAACTAGTGCATCTATCAAATTAAAAACACCTTCTGTACATGATCAAATACAATTACATCATCATAGAGGCTACCACAGACCACCTACGATTCCTCAGCATCGAAGAGGGCGATATTTTAGGCCAAATTCGATTTTTTTTTTCTCAATGACATTTCATCGAACAATTTACACACATTGTCAAAACACACAATATAAACTCGATTTTTTTCTCAATATAATAGCATACACAACTCACAAGCCAACCAACTCAAAGAATCATATTAAAATAACACATTTAATTAATTTTAATTAAAAACCCTAACGCCTCAAGAAATTACCCCAATTAATCTCGGATTTGTCGATTCGGAGGGCTAGAGGGCGTCAGGCGACAATGTAATGCAACGACGGTGTGAGAGAGTGAAGGAGGAAGCGGTGTTAGCCACTGGAGGTTCGGAATCACCGTTGGAGAAGACGAGTAGCACTGCAGTGGGGGATGGACTTCAGAGTCTCGGCCGCGGACGGGAGAAAGAAGAAGGAAGAAGAAGAAAGAAGAATCACTGGGCGGCTGGGGTTTAAGAAACCCTAGACTAAACGACGCTGTTCCTATTTAATTGGAATGGCGTCGTTTAGCTAAATTTAAAAAAACAAAAAAGAAAGATGCACAACGACGTCGTTTTGCAATTTTTTTTTTTTAAAAAAAAAACTTGGGAGTTCGGAGTCGGTATAAAAACTGACTCCGATTCCGAAATCCGACTCTGACTTTGGAGTCGAAAATTTCTGAGTCCGAATTCTGAACTCCGAATTTCGACACTAATCGAAGTCAGAATCGGAGCGGAGTTTGGACGAAAGTCGGAAGTCAGAAATTTTGTCCACCCCTACCCTCATTGTTGTTGGTTCAGGTAAAACAATCCCCATAATACCCCAAGTCAAAAAGATTGCAAGCCTTTAAGGCTTATATGAAGTTGAGTAGCTGTCTATATGGCCTATGAGAGGTCCCATACTTCTCTTTTAGGTGGATGATTTCATTGAAATTACCAAAACACAATCAGGAGTGGTGAACTATGGGTTTTAGGGCTTGTAGCAGAGCCCAAGTTTCGTGCCTCTTAGAAGTAATGAGTTGACTATAGAAGCCAGTGATCTAGCATGCTGTGCTACCCTCCCTTAAGTTGACTTAAGCTGATATGTGCCAAGAAGTAAAGTTGATGATCGCGACATCAATAGAGGAGTTCCATAGCATCGCCAAACCACCTCTCCTCCCTTTACTGTCTACGTAGAAACAATGGTCGAAATTCAACTTAAGTCTTACTTTTTCATTTTTGGTCATGTTACACTCAGTTTCCATGAGGAACACTACATGTGGGATCTTAGCCTTCAGCAGGGAGTGAAGTTCATGAACAGTTTGAGAGCCCAAACCCTCGAACATTCCAACTCAAGCAATTCATAGGGGAAGGTGGGGCTGCAAAGCAGCCTCCACCTTTCTGCTCTGGCTTGGGCACATGCTAGGGGTGCTATTGGTTTTAGATCTCTTTTGTGCAGTGGTGATTTGGGTAGAGCTTTTTGCTATGGCATTTTGTTTTCCTAGGATGGTCAAAGGAAGGTTAAGGTGGGAGTTGGTTATGTTAGAGAGGGCAGAAGGGTGTCCTCTGGCCTTCCTCTTCCATGTGGTGGGTTTGGCAGGAAGCAAAGGGTTGGGGAGAGGGTTGGCAAGAGCCAAAAGGTGAGGGTCAAGGATGGGGTCCTTTTTTGTGGTTTGTGTGGAGATGAATGGGGCATGTTTGTCAGCTGGGGTCATGTCCTGGTTTGGGAGAATACCGAGAGAGGGGATTAGGTTACTAACTTGATGGAGTGCGGCGTTCCCCACGCCAAGAAAAGTATGCAAAGCTTTTCTGGGATGACTTTCTATGATGGGGGTCACAATGGGAGGCTCGAGGTTTTGCTCCTGATGATTACTTTGGAGCTAATTGACCTTGGGAAGGGCGCCACTTTCACCAAAGGGGAAAGGTACCTGGGAGTCTACTGGGTAATTGGAGTGCTGGGACCTTTGTGTCTTTGGGGTTGGTTTGCCGTCATCTCTGGTTGTGTTCTTGTCACCTACCTCAGGGATGTGCCTCCATGAAGGAGCATTTGAGCCTTAGTCCAAAGTACCTCCATATTTCTTCAGGTTGTTACTATTGGTTTTAAGGGTCTGGGTACGAAGCCGGGAGCCATACTGATCCTTGGTATGGGGAAATTTTGAGATTGCTGAGCAGTTGGCATGGCCATGCATTAGAAGACCGCATTTGAAACAAATGGAAGGGAGGCGTTCGTATTTAAAACCGAGCCAGTATTGCCGCTAGCCTAGTTTCAGAAAGCAGCCCTGGGGGCGGGGGGGGGGGGGGGGGATAGAACACCATCAAATTCGTTAAGGCAGACCAGGTGTCTGTCAAAATACCATGGTCTTCCTTGCACCACTTTACCTTTATCAGCAATAATCTGAAACTCCATTAGAAATTTGTTGGTGCCAACCTCTTTGAATGTTAGCCAGCCTTGTAGGTTCCAAGCCTTTGCCATTATTGTTTTGAAGGACTCTCTGTTGACTGGTCTATCATTGAGAATCTTGACAAGAAGACAATGTTTACCTTTGGCGTTAGCTGATGCCAACACTTCATCCGGGAGGATAATCTCCTCCTACTCCTCTTGAGTGAGTTTGAGTGATTCCCAGCGTTTTGTGATGTCGCCCGTCATCTGCAATCTCCCTAAACTCAAGATGAGATGTTGAGATTTATGGAGTAGTAGCTTTGCTAGCAAAGTAGAGAAGCCTCACCAAGGGAGGGGAGAACCTCTACCTGCTGAGAGGAGAGGAGGAATTCAAGGACTCCAACTGAAACTAATAACTTGATCTCTACCCATGTTCTATTTTCTTAACCTGAGAACTAAGAAAATAAAGACCAACCAAAAAGTCTTTCAACCATCAAATTATTAGTTTGATGGCTGATAAAACACCATCAAATTCTTAAAGGCAGACCAAATGTTTGTCGAAATACCATGGTCTTCCTTGCACCACTTTACCTTTATCAGCAATAACCTGGAACTTCATTAGAAATTTATTGGTGCCAACCTCTTTGAATGTCAGCCAGCCTTGTAGGTTCCAAGCTTTTGCTATTGTTGTTTTAAAGGCCTCTCTGTTGACTGTTCTATCATTGAGAATCTTGACAAGAAGACAATGTTTACCTTTGGCGTTAGCTTATGCCAACACTTCATCTGGGAGGATAATCTCCTCCCGCTCATCTTGAGTGATATTCAGTGATTCCCAGCGTTTTGTGATGTCGTCTGTCATCTCCAATCTCACTAGACTCAAGATGAGATGTTGAGATTTATGGAGTAGTAACTTTGCTAGCAAAGCAGAGAAGCCTCACCAAGGGAAGGGAGAACCTCTACCTGTTGAGGAGATAACTAATAATTTGATCTCTACCCATGTTCTATTTTCTTAACTTAAGAACTAAGAAAATAAAGACTAACAAAAAAGTCTTTTAGCCATAATAAACTTGTAAAAATTATCACAAATGAAAGTCTCCTCACATGTTTCGTTTATGATTAAAAATACATGACATAAGAATAAGGTCTTATTTGAATACAGAAATTATTTTATCTCGTTACTATAATTTTTTAAAAATTTTTATATAAAATATTATGAATATTTCAACTTTTTAAACTCTAAAATAAAAATAATATTTTGATAATATTTTATTTAGATTTTAAATTTTATTTAAAATTATTTTATCCTTTTTATTTAAGTGGAGCCTAAATATATACCTAATAAATATTATTTATCATTTTTAGCTTATTTTGAATGTGGAATCAAATGATTAAAAAAACATATCATTTATGTTTCAATTATTTGATATCAGGTAAGAAAATAATAAAAAAGTGACAATTAACATAAATTTTATACTTTCCCGTTGCCCTCACGGATGCCGATATATAGGGTGCGAATCCCCTGATCAAGAACTGTCCGGATTTAAGGAGACATTTGAACGTATCTTTACAAAAAGCAGCTTACCCGGATGACCTCGAATAGAGAAAATCAAAATAGTTTGAATTGAGAGGTGAATTGAAATAAATTTTAAAAATTAAATAAAATATTATTATTTTAATATTATTATTGTTTTTAGATTTAAAAAATATGTATTAAGATTTATATTTTATACGAAAATTTTAAAAAATATAATGATAAATTTAAGATAAGTTGAGAAGAGTTCAACTCATTTCTTAATTTAAATTAGTAAATCAATCTATAAAATTGTTTTTATTAAATTTTTTGATATAATTTTTTTTAATTTTTTAATTTAATAATTAAGAAATTATTTTCCAATAATATTGTAATCCTTTAAAAAAAAAATAAAGGATATTTAAAAAAATAAAAATAAAATAAAAAAGTAAAAAACCTTTTTATATTTCTCAGACAAATTTGGATTACATTCCTCAGGTATCTACCCCACTCTAATGAAAAAGTGGGTTTACCTTTGATCACTCTCACGACCATATCCAATCGAGCAAATGTATAAACAAAGAAACACTCTTCTTTTGCGTGTTTGATTCATCTCTTCTACCTCCAAGGCTAGTTTCTCTCCCAACTTAAAAAGTCCTTGAAAGTGACTCCATTAATTGTAAAGGAAATTCACCAGAAAATATTGAATTGTTAGTTGTATCCACAGAAGTCTCTTTCTTTTCCTACAAGATAGAGAAGTAGAAACTTTGCATGATGATCCATTGACAGTGGCTGAAATCTGTCAGTTCCTTTCCATTATTGGGTTCATCAAATTCTCATTTGTATTAATTTTTTTTTTTTTACATTTGTTTAGGTAGGCCTGGATTCATTATCCTTCGGATCCAAAGCCAAAATTGGAAAAGAAAGTAAGAAGGGAATAAGAAAAGAGATACTTGGTCTTGCAAGAAATGGTCAATGAAGCACAAGGTTTTGTCTGGTTTTGATCATTGGTTTCAAGTTTTGGGCCAAGGGATCAAATTAAAATAACATCACGCCAAGATTTTGCTATTATTTTAAATATTTCATTGCTTGTATGTTTTAGATCTGAGCTAAGGCATAAGGAGGCCTGTTGTCTCTGACAAAAAGTCCTCCTTAATAAAAGCATATCAGAGGTAGGTTTGCAGCTCATAACAGATAGCTGACACCCCTCCAAAGACTCGGGGGTGTTAGAATCTGGGCACTGGAATCAGAGTGGGTATCATAAAAGGTTCATTTTTTCCCATTTATTTTTTCCCCGATGAAGAATAAAATGTAACTGGATTATTGGGTTTTCGTTATTTTGGTCGAGGAATCAGAGTGATCAAAAGGGTTGCGGTGTAGTGCTACAAATATGGATGATTTTCCGAAGGTTTTGTGTGGGTGGAGCTGGGAGGAGAACAAATTGTTTGAGCTGGCCTTGGCAGTGGTTGATGAACAGGACCCAGATCGGTGGGAAGTGGTTGCAGCCATGGTCGGAGGAAAGAAGAGTGCAGAGGATGTTCATAAACATTATGTGATCCTCTTGGAGGATTTGCAGGTTATAGAATCGGGTAAACTGGACCATAAACTGGGGGAACCTCAGCCTTATGTTCAAGTTGATTGCTCTCAATCCATATGCTGGAGTGATGGAGATAACAAGTATGCTATTCTCTCTTGCTGCTGCATAATTGCTTCAATCTCCCTTCCTTTGTTGATTTAGTTTAGATTTTCTTTGCATGTTCACGTTTTTCTTTTGTTTGTCTTTCATGTAATCATGAGTCAATTTTGTCTTTATCTTTTCCAATCTCATCAAGACTAAAAAAATAAAATAAAGATACAAGGCTTACTTTGGTCTTCAAGGGATTCCTTTCATGTTCCTTCTTTTGACCTGTATTAGTCTACCGTTTGAGCAGAATAGGTGCGATGGAATTAAACCGGGGCTCAATGATTAGTCCTCTGGTTCACCTGTTGATGTTCTACTGAGGAGTAAAATGATGTCTATATTTACTGTTCATCAGTTGTTTTGCATTTGTTCATTTGAATGATGTCTATATTATGGTGAATAAGATGAGGTCTCTGATCCAGGAGTTATAAAATTTAAAGAAGTGAATAGAGAAAACAAAGAAAGCTACTGTCTTCAAGATGACACCTTTCTTATTTTTAATTATTTCATTCTGTCCAGCTGGGATTTTCATTTACTGCATGGTGTATATTGTAGTTTCTGATATTGTAATCCTTTGCTTTTCAGTTTGCTCGTTCGATTAGATATAAACTGATCTCTGGGCCTGCCTGAACAAAGATGCTGGTTATAGTTAATGCATATGTTTGAAGTTTTATCACCAGTTTGCGAAGGTAATCGATCAATCTATTCTTTGTAACACTGATGGAAGTTGTCTCCTTTCCATGAAATTGCTAGCAAGCCAGAAAGACTCAGTTTCCTATTCCAAACTCTGAATAGCAGAAATTGGTCTAAACCTTTGTTTATCAACTCGGACTCAAAAGTCAAAACCCATATCATGAATGTGAAAGACACTGAAGGTGCGTTTTGATTCTCGTTTTATTCTAGTTATAAGGTTTGCCCAAAACATGTTGTGTTTTGAGTAATCTCTGCATTCGCCATTCGGAAATTCATTCTGTGACACATTGATTTTTTTTTTTTTTTTTAAATGAACCACCTGGGCTGGCATTCGAGAAGGACCAAAACATCATCACATTAAAATACCTGGAATGGTTCTGCAGTTTGTAACATGAGAAAAGAAATGGCGTTCAAAAGCCACGTTTGTCATCCCACAGTGTTTGCTAATTGCAAATTGCAACAAGCCATTCTTCCTAGAGATTATGGTACAAAGAAAGTGTCCAAAGCTACTCATACATAATTTATAGGGATAGCAGAAAGATCATATCTAATGTGTCTTCTGCTGCTGCTAATTAATTTCTGATCAATGCTAATGCATTTCCAGATTCTCTATGGGAAGATCCAATATTGGATAAACACTAGCATTGCTTCTGAAGCACAAACTTCATGGAACATTTCAGCAGACATAGCACTCTATTACCTGCAATGAAACAATTTGACAATCAAGGCACAGTAACTTGGGTAGATCACACTTTTCTTCTTTTTAGCAGATTTAATTGCTGAGTAACACTTCAAAAGAAATACAAATCAATGTAATGCAAATAATCTGCATAAAAATATGACAAAATCACAAGCTAGTTATATAATGCAACCTTAGAGACCAGAAAGAAAGTCGTCAGGAGAGAGGTGTGTGTGTGTGTGTAGGAATAAGGAATAAGGAATAAGGATATGTGTGTGAGAGTGAAACCAAATTAAAAGATAGATGTAGGGGAGAGGAGAGAAAAGAGGAGAGAGGCACAGCCAGGGAAGAGGCAGTGCATGAGTAGAGCCACAACAGGCTCCAATCCTGTCGATGGTTCCATCCATGCTCTGCCCACTCCCTGTCTATGTTTGTTCTCTTGCTGTTGTCTCTCAAACTTCTCTTCTTTCTTCTCACATATTCACCTTTACCTCACATATCTGTCACCATCTCAACGATTGTCAAAGCAATAATCAATCTCCCAACAGTGAGATTTTTGCCTCAAAACTTCTGTTTTCACCACAGGCTCAGGCTGCTTCTGTTTGTGGCTATGCTCTGTCATTTTGCTCTATATATAATGCCGAAAAGGCAAGAGTGAGGTTGTCGTACATGTACAAGTACTTTGAAATTTTTAGTTGGGAAAGCTAGCTTGTACTACCTATTTTGTGTACTGGCAGAAAATAGATAAGTCCGAAGGAGAAAATAGACGTACTACCCCTCTTTGCTCCTTGTACTCGAGTCTGATCAACCATGGTACTGCAGTGCCTTTTTACAGAAAATTCAGAATTTAAAGACAAAATCTTTCTGGAATCTGAAAGTCCTCAGATGATGTAATGTAGTGGTTTTTGTCTGGATAAACCATGGTAACTATGTTCAAGTAAATAACTATGATTTCTCCATCTCAATATTAGTAACATTTTAAAAGATCTCTCATAAGAACGGCTAATGATATAAAGAGATTACATAAAGAAAAATTTATAAATTGGTGTGATTTCGTAGAATTTATTAGATTTACTTTATAATAAAAATACATTTGTAATTTGATATACCACATCAAATTACATTAGTTTATAAATTTATTTCTGTATAATTTATTTGCGACTAAAATATTTTCTTTTTACAAACTCCACCGTAAAATTGTCTAAAATATCTAGATGATCCCTAACCTAATTGTAAAGGGAGATGCTAGGGAACCCAATGGAGGTCCACTTCTTTTGTCCACTTAGTGCATTCTTTTTCTTTTATTTTTATTTATTTATTTTTATATCATTTTTTAAACGTACTTAAATATTTTTAAAAAAAGAAAAAAATTCACAATATTATTAAAAAATATTTCCTTAATGATTAAGAAAAAAAAAGAGATACGAGCACCAAAGAAGACATCAAAACCGACCCCTTATTATTTTCCAATTGTAAATAAAGGGTTGACTGTGTGATGGAAGTATCTCTGTTACCTTTGAACAGATGATAGATATGAAAGGGGGATTAATTGAAAGAAAGGTTTGCAAGTATTCTAGATCTAGAAATGAACAATATTCCCTCGAGTTTGATGGTGTTTCTCTCAAGGATAAGAAGATAGCAACCGTGATGGAAACTGCAAAGTATTCCATGGTCCTAAAATAATATAAATTTTGGCATGTCTGCATGCATAAAAAGGCGTTTCAGATTAATGGTTATGGACAACATAGCCAGGACAACCTTCATGGAAAACATGGTTTGCATCATGCGGGCATTATGCGCTTCAGCAGGATTGACTCAGTATATATATATATATATATATATATATATATATATTAAGGCTTAAGATAAAATTTAAATAATCAATCATTCATAATTATATATAATATAATAAAATATTACTTATTATTTAAAAATAAAATGAGATATTATTTATATCTTTAAATAAATTCTTTTTGAATTTAAATTTAATACAACAATTTATATAAAATGAAACCTCAATGCAAATTTTGTACCTCAATTTAGTACGATCTTAAAAAAATTATTTGTAAATATATATAATTCATTGTATTAAATATTAAACTTAGTATTATGGGACCTTGCACACATTGAAAAATATAAAAATATTTAAATTTTATTTACTGAGATGCTTTTTTTTTCAAAAATATTAAAAACAAAAGCACCTATCACTTTTATTTTTGGAGGCTTTGTATAGATTGAGGCCTTGGGCAATGGCCTAAACGACCTTATCATTGAGTTGGCCATGCTCTTCAACCAAAACCAATTCAGGTTTGACTGGTATGAGACTAAAGTCTACTTTAAATTAGTGATGCCAAGTATAGTATAGATGCAAATTAAAGTCAAAAGTTATGCAAATGATTAAATATGTTTAAGAAACAAAAATTAGGAAATGCAACAAGTAGGAACTTGTAACATCTGTTGATTAGATCTAGGATTGGTTTTCATTCTATGGTGAAGAGAAATGTCGAAGGGAGAAAGAGTGTTCTGTGTGGGTACTTGAAAATACCTCACTTCAACTGAAGTGTTACTTGAGATGGGCTGTAACGAGGATGGATTTTGGAGAAGGCTTATGAGTTAGATTATCAGATTCTGAAGGGTTATTTATTAGGCTTCTTGCGAGTTGGGCCGAGAGGGTGGTCCTGTGGGCCTATTATGTAATTAATTATGTTGTTTTTCTGCATCTTTTGGACTAGGTTTAGTCTAGCATAGTCTTACTTTATTTGGCCCATGACCATATGTCAATTTATCTGTAGTATTTACATTATTAAGTATGACAACTTATATGCTAGTAACATTCTTTAGAGGGATTCAGTCTAATGCCAACAATTTTCTTGTCTTATTTCCTTTATCTCTCTGTCTATCTTTCATTTTCTGGTGGTGCTCTCCCTCGAAGAGAGTAAAACTCTAATTTATAAGCATTCCTTAAGGTGCATAACAAAAGTGGTATAAGCGACTAGTCCTTGTACTATTTCTAAAACCTTATTTTTTACATACTATGGCAAAATGCACTAGATTCAAAGAACTAAAAGATGGGCTCAATGCCCTAAAGAAAACGACTGGCTCCTAATATAAAACCCTAGAAACTGAAATGCTGATTCTTGAAAGACAAACTGATATAGTGTTGCACCAGCTGACAATGATAAAGAGTGAGCTGCAGAGGAGAAGTCACCATCAAAGTTCTGAGAGGTCATTTTCTGGACTGTATTCCAATGATGAGTAAGGGAATCCGATGCCTGTTAGTTAGGTTTAGACAAGGACGATTCGACTTGATTTTCCAGCTTTTCACCTGATGATTTCGTTGGGTGGATCTACAAGGTACACAATTTTCTTTCCATAACACCCTACTACAACACAAAGTAAGGTTAGTTCCATTTCATATGGATTGTAAGACTTTAACTTGCTTTCAAGATTTTAAAGAATCAACACAAGTAGATGATTGGGATGCTTTTACTAAAGCATTGTTGGTCAAATTTGGCCCTAATGAGTATGATAACATGATGGAGTCTCTCACTCGTTTGAGACAAAGTGGCACAGTAGAAGAATACAAAGATAAGTTTG
Organism: Platycarya strobilacea; assembly: GCA_036898215.1. NCBI lineage: Eukaryota > Viridiplantae > Streptophyta > Magnoliopsida > Fagales > Juglandaceae > Platycarya > Platycarya strobilacea. The sequence goes on along the minus strand of CM072555.1, from coordinate 17,262,121 downwards.
AGTCATTATCAAATACACTAAGGGGTTTATTAGATCAATATATACTAAGTTGTCTCCTTCGTGGCCTGAGAGATGAGATTAGATTAGCGTATGAATTATTAGGCCCATATGCTTGACTAGTGCTTACAATCTAGCAAAAATACGATAAGAAAATTTCAATCTCATCAAGAAGCATAACAGATCTAGCCTGGTTTACTCACCTAACCCTAGTATGCTTAGAAAAAGCAACCTTCTCGTGAATGAGTCCATAAAATCTACACCAAGCCAAATATCTAGGTCCAAAAGATAACCTAAAATCAAATGGAGTCCAAGACATAAATGGAGTCTAGCGCATAAATGTCAAAATCCTAAACTTTACCTATTGAGGAAGTGTTCGAAACTAAACCTAAAGGGGACTAGGAAGACATAGCAAGGGAAGTAATAGAAGCCATGGAGATTAAACATAAAGCTGAAAACACCACCAACCCAGAAAGATCCCTACATGCCTTAACAAGGTCACAAAATTCCAAAACCATGAGAGTTATAAGAAAGATTGGAGGCCATTGGGTAACCATTATAATAGATATTGGATCCACTTATAATTTTCTAGACTCAGCCATCTTTAGTAAGGTAAAGATACCCATTAAGATAATTAAACGATTCAGAGTGAAAGTGGCTAATGAAGAGGTGCTTCCAAGTGAAGAGCAGTGCAATGGTGTTCGGGTCAAAATTCAGGGTGTTGAAGTACACGTGTTGGTACTTGCTGGTTGTGATGTGGTTCTTGAGATGCAGTGGTTACATCAATTAGATATTGTTATGAGACTTTCACAATCTGACTATGGGTTATTCTATGGATGGAAAGGTAGTGCAATTGTAGTTAGTAGCCACAAAGCTGATCGAAGAAGGCTCATTAAACAAGGGGAACAAGCTAGAAACTAGGGGAATAATTTTGCAAGCAATAGAAAAGAAAGTTGATGGGAGCAAAAAAGTAAATCAAGAAGTACCAGTAGCTATACATCCCTTTTTGAAACAATTCAACGAGGTTTTTTAAAAAGCCGAAAGGCCTACCTCCCAACTGATCCTATAACCATGCCTTTAACCTATACCAAACACTAAACCCATATCCATGAGACCTTATAGCTATTCTTACTTCCAAAAAGATGAAATAGAAAAAATAATTAGTGAGCTACTAGCTTCTATAGTAATAAGGCCTAGTCAAAACCCTTCCTCTCTAGTCCTACTAGTTAGGAAGGCAGATGGCATGTGAAGATAATGTGTAGATTATCAAGGCCTTAATAGAGTCATAATTAAGGACAAATTTCCAATACCAATAGTAGAGGAGTTGTTGGATGAGTAGCATGGGGTCGAGGTTTTCTCTAAGCTAGATTTACGGTTCGGTTACTACCAAACTAGAGTAAAATCTTCAAACATTCACAAAAAATATTTTAGGACCCATGAGGGGCACTACGAGTTCCTAGTTATGTCCATTAGGCTAACTAAGGCATCCTTTACCTTCCAAAACTTGATGAATGAGGGGTTCAAATCCCATTTGAGAAAGTTCATCATGATCTTTCTCGATGATATATTGATTTATAGAGGATCTGAAATTGGCCATATAAGACATTTGCAGGTGGCTCTTGAAACCCTCAGAAGTCACAAACTTTATACTAAACTCTCTAAGTGCAGATTTAGGTGCAAGGAGATCGTAACCACTTAATTTCAGCCCAAGGTATAAGGGCAGATCCAGAAAAGTTACAAGCCATGAATGAGTGGCCTTTTTCCAGATACATCAAGGCATTTAGAGGCTTTTTAGGGCTAACTAAATATTTATAGAAGGTTCATCAAGAGTTATGGGTAGCTTGTTGGTCCACTGACCAGAATGTTGTTAAAAGAGGGTTTCAAGTTGAGTGAAGAAGCAAATGTGGTTTTCTACATGTTAGAAGAAGTTGTCACAACTCACAACCCCCTTGATGCTTGCATTACCCAATTTTGCATCACCCTTCACTATTAAGCATGACACCTTAGACACTACTATTGGAGATGTTTTGATGCTACAAGAAAGACCTATTACCTATTTCAGTCAAGCTCTTAAGGGGAGGACTATATTCCTATCGACTTACGAGAATGAGCTTTTTGCTTTAGTATCCATTGTAGTTTAATGGAGGCCTTATCTACTGGGTGGAACTTTTAAAGTCAAAACAAATATACAGAGCCTCAAATACCTACTAGGCCAAAGGGTGGGAACTCCAATGCAATAGAAGTGGATTTCTAAGCTTATGGATTACGACTTTGTGGTGGAGTGCAAAAAGGGGGTCGAGAATCAAGTCACAGATGCCTTATCAAGAATGGGAAGAAAACTTGATGTTGGTTTCTTTTCCCACAATGAATTGGCTAGATGATTTGAAGACAACCTATACCACTTAGTCAAAGGTACAATATCTGATCTCTATGTTAAATGAACAAGCTAGGTCTTGAGTATACCATGAGATCAGACCTATTACTATACAAATAGAGGTTGTACATCCCTTATAACCCTAAGTTTAAGAAAGAGGTTCTAGAGTCAGGCCATAGCAATCTTGGGGAGTCATCCAAGTTTGAAAAACCATTTAGTGGGTGAGAAGAGATTTTTTTGGTTCGAGCTTAAAAGGTGATGTTAAACAATTTCTTAGGGGGAGCAATCTGTGTCAAAGAGTGAAATCCTCTAAGGAACTACTTAGTGGGCTGCTCTAACCACTTCCAATTCCCTCTCAACTATGACCCATATAAGTATGGATTTCATAGAAGGTATTCTGAATTCTAAAGGGTTTAACAACTTATGGATGGTTGTTGATCGCCTCATCTAAATATAGAGACATGTAGCACCATTGAAACACCCATATACTGCTAAGGGTTTAGCAAATCTGTTTCTCAAGCTCATCTTTGAATCGTATGGTCTACCTTAGTCCAGAGTCTCGAATAGGGATAAATTATTGACCAGTAAGTTTTGGTAAGAACTTTTCACCTTGTAGGGGGTTCAATGGCACTAACCACAACTTATCATCCTTAAATTGACAAGTAGTCAAAGGCTATAAATAAGGTCTTAGAATTTTCTTGAGATGTTTTTCAGGAGAGAGATATAGAGATTGGGTATTGTGGATATCCCTCACAGAGTGATTGTACAATTCCATTTCTTACATGTCTACAAAGATGTCACCATTCGAAGCCCTATACAGCTATCCTTATCCCAGGTGGTTAGAGTATATACATGACAATACTCGAGTTGCTGTTGTCGAAAATCATCTCAATCTCGAGACCAAATATTCCGTTTGTTACACCATAACCTACAACAAGCACAAGATAGAATGAGAAGATATGCAGACTTAAGAAGGAAAGATCGAGAGTTTTCTGAAGGAGATTTGGTCTATTTAAAACTCTAGCCCTACAAGCAGACCATGGTGGCCCTCCTCCATAGCAATAAGTTGGCCCTATGATTTTTTGGCAATTTCAGATTTTACAAAGGGTGGGAGAAATGGCTTACCATTTAGATATACAAAGATCTTCCAAAATCCATCCAATGTTTCATAGCTCAAAAAGAAGTTGGGATCATCTTCAACAGTCGTTCTAGAACTACCTCTATGGACGACAACGATGTCATCAAACCAAGCCCGAAGAGATAATAGCTTGTCAAATGGTTAAATCGGGAAATAGGGCCAAGATCGAGCTTCTTTTATACTGGAAAGGCCAAGTCTCAAATGAGGCAATTTGGGAAACTCATTACACTCAGAGAAGGATTTCTCACTTTGTAGGCAAGGTTTTTTAAAGATGGGGAGAGTTGTAAATTTTGTTGTTGCTCAAATCTAGGGTTGGTTTTCCTTATGCTGCAAAGGGAAAAGTTTAAGAGATGAAAGGGGTTTTGTCAGGGTTCTTGGAAAGGCATCACTTCAAATGAAGTATTACTTGGGATAGGCTGCAGCGGGTTAGGACTTTGGAAAGGCTTATGAGTTGGATTATCAGATTATGAAGGGTTAGTTTTATTAGACTTTTTGCGAGTTAGGTTGGGAGGTTGTTCTTGTGGGCTTGTTATGTAATTAATTATGTTGTTTTTTCTGCATGTTTGGACTGGGTTTAGTCTAGTATAGTCTTGCTTTGTTTGGCCCATGTCCATAGGTTAGTTTGTCTTTAATGATTCTGTTATCGAGTCTGATAGCTTATGTGCTGGTACGTTTCCTGGAAGGATTCATTCTGAATGCCAATAACTTTTTTTGTCTTATTCCCTATATCTCTTTGTCTTTATCTCATTTTTTGGAGATGCTCTTATTCAAAGAGAGTTAAATCCTAATTTACTAAGCATTCCTTGAGGTGTGTTACAAAACTTAATTGATGGCTACCAAGAGAAGTTATTATTAAATGGGATTTCCTAGAGAAAACGTGTTAGAAAATTTGCACCTGTCAATTGGATAAAAAAGATTAGAACAGCCCCTAAATTCTTATATCTCCAATCTTTTCGTGAATGTGCATCTTGTGTTTGCACTTCTCATTCACAATTTCTAAGGAGTTGATCGGAAGATTTAGAACCTCCAAAATTGACATGAGCAAGATGCAACCTATTACATTTATAATTTTAAAAATTTTTCATCTGTTGTAAACCAACTTGAGAAAGGTGGATGCCCACCGACTCAATATTCACACCACTTATGCTTACGACTTTTAAGCTGGATTCAATTTCGACACTTGAGAATTGTTGCTAACTTTATTTCCCTATATATACATACTTCGATCACTTGTATGAACATATGAATAATTCAAATACTTGAGTTAGTTAAATTGTTCTTTTATAATTTTATTTTATTTCTAGTTTTATAACACGTTATTAACACGAGATTCTGTCGATTCTGAAGCTAGTGATTTTCTATTTTAAGTAATTTTTTTAATATAGTATTTAAAGTTCTCGAAGTGAATATAAAATGTTATATTGATAATTATTACTTGATAAAACTATGCATTTATTCTTATAATATTGTGAATATATTTCTTAGATATACATATTTATTTATGTGATTTATGTATATAGATAATGTCAAATATTACAAAATTAAAATTTGTTATTCTTGACATTTATGAAAAAAATACATTATTATTATTATTTATCCTGGATTCTTGATGAGATCTATCTAAATGTAATAAACTTGAGAGATACAATTAGATAAGGAAATTACACATTCCTATATGACCATGCTATGTATTTCAAGGTGAAAGATCTTTTTATTTTATGGAATGATTTAAGAGAGAGATATAAGTACCAAAATGCTATAATTCTCCCAAAAGCTCGTTATGATTGGTTGCACCTGAATTTGTAAGATTTTAAAAGTGTAGTAAGTATAACTCTACATTTTTTAAAATAAGTTCAATACTAAAATTATATAGTGAGAAAGTTTTTGATGATGATATTTTAGAAAATCCGTTATTTTTAATGCCTTGAATGTGCTCTTGCAACAACAGAATCGAGAGTGAAAGTTCAAAAAGTATTCTGAACCATTATTTTGTTTTCTAGTGACCGAGCAAAATAATGAGCTTTTGTTAAAGAAATTACCAGTCATGTTCTACTAGTTCCACATCATTCCTGAAATGAATAGTATTGGATTTACACTATTACCATAAGTGAATGATGCATTCTGTCAAAGGAATCGAGGGTGTGGACGTGGTAGGAAAAGTATAAAAGTGTGAGTCCTAGAAGCAACAATACTAAATAAGATAATAATAGAAATACACCGTATCATCAGAAGTTATCCAACTTAGACAAGGGTAAAGGCCCCTATAACAATTCGATGAAAATGTTTGTTATAAATGTGGTATGATTGGACATTAGTCACGTACCTGTTGTACGATCAAGCACTTGATTCACTTATATTAAGTTTTTATATATTATAATAAAATTTTTTAATATTTTAAGATGTCTCTTTAAAGTAATAAAAGTTGTATATATTTTGTAGAATTATGGATCATACTGATGAACTTTTTATCTTTAAGATGAGTGATATAGATGTATATCTGGCTGACAGTATTACAACTCACACAATTCTCAAGTATAAGAAATATTTTCAAAATCTAACACTAAGCAAAATCTATATCCATATCATATCATGTGTATTGAATTTAATTAAGGGCTCCATAAGAGTTTATATTGTATTACCTAATGACACCAAAATTTTGTATTGATGATACTCTATTTTCTTCACAACCTAGAATAAATTTTTTGAGTTTCAAAAATATACGTCGTAATGATTATCATATTGAAACCACCAATGAAGGCAGTAAAGAAAATATTCTCATTATTAAAATAATTTTGAGCCAGAAACTTGTATTAGAAAAGCTGTATGCTTTTTCTTCTAGATTGTATTATACAAAAATGAGAACAATTGAATCATATGTGGTAATGCACCAAAAGTGCATTAATCTCAAAGTATTTATGACTTAGCATAGTTACCTTAGACATTCGGAGTCAATAATGATGAGACGAATAATTGATAATTGTATAGACATCCCTTAAAGAATCAAAAGATTATTTTACGTAATGAATATTTGTACTCTATTTGTTCTCAAGGTAAATTGATTATTAAACCATCTCCCTCAAAAGTTATTATTGAATCTTATTATTTTTGTAAAGGATTCACAGGGATATATGTGGGTTTATTCATCCATCAAATTGACCATTTAGATATTTTATGATTTTGATTAATGTATCAAGTCGATATTCACATGTTTGTCTACTTTCTAGTAGAAATGTTACATTTGCTAGACTTATTGTCCAAATAATTAAACTACGAGCACAATTTCCTAACTATTCAATTAAAACTATTTGATTGGATAACTACATGAGAATTTTCATCTCAAACTTTTGATAACTATTGCATGTCAATAGAAATAAATGTTGAACATCGTATTGCCTATATACACACTTAAAACAGTTTAGCTGAATCATTAATTAAAAGATTTCAGTTAATCGCTAGACCTTTATTATAAAATCAAAACTACATGTTTCTGTATGAAGACACGCTATACTTTTTGTAGTATCATTGATTTAGATTTGACCATCAGCATATTATAAATACTCTCCATTACAATTTTCATTTGGTCAACAACTAAATATTTTCATCCTTATACTTTTGGATGTGTTATGTATGTTCTAATTGCACATTTACAACATACAAAGGTGAGTCTCAATGTAGACTTGAGATATATGTTGGTTTTGATTCTCTACCTATTATTAGATACATTGAGCCTTTTATAGAGAACATGTTTAAAGCATGTTTTAAGGATTAACATTTTGATGAATCTATTTTTCCACTATTAAGTAACAAAAATTTGGTGCATTAAGTACGATAATAAATTACTTGGAGAAATATAGTCTTGTCTCAATTTGATCTTTCGACAAATGAATGTAAATTAGAAGTTCAGAAAATTATTTATTTGTAAATTATTGTAAATTAATTATCGAATGTATTTATTGACATTAAAGGCGTGATAAAATCACATATTCCTAATGTTAATGGTCCAGTAAGGATTGCAGTCCCTAAAAGACAAATTGGCAAGACAACAATAGATGAGTTTAAGACACACTTGAAAGAGAAAGACAAAATTATTGGAAGAGAAATATACAAAATGAATTTGGTGATCCTGAAAAACTCATACTCACAACACATGCCACAAACACAATTGATACTCCATAAAAGATCAAATCATCTATTCCAAAATCTCCTAAAAAAAACCTGCTGAAAAGATATTTCATGAAATGTCTTCCCCCGAAGAGGAAGAGGTATTTGAAAATAACGAAATCTTGATACAATTCATTAATACTAGAGAAATTCTAGATAGAAACAAAACTATTGTCAACAACATATTTTTATACAAGATGACCATTGACATTACTAGAAATAATGAAGAAAGTGATTCAAAAACTGTCGAAAAATGTTGACGTATAAATAATTAGTCAAAATGAAAAGCAGTTGTTGAACCCAATGTTTCAAGTTTTATGTAAATCTACAAATGGATTTTGATGATAACAAATGAATCCAAAGAATAAAGGAGTCTCAAGCTCAAGTTGTCCACACAATATAATCAAGCATATCAAGGAAGCAAGCATGAGCAAGAAGGGAACAAGTTCACATTAAAATTATAGAGTAATGTTGTAAATCTCTTAAAAATTCAAAATTAGAATTAAGGCTCAAAATTAATATTTTATCATAAAGCATTAAAATACATTTTCCACATGTGTATGATATTTTGAAAATTAAATTTGAAAATTTTGAAAGATGATTGATTGTCATCTTTCACATGTGCATGACATGATTAAATGTTTGAATTTTGAAAATTTTGAAAGATGATTGATTGTCATCTTTCACATGTGCATGACATGATTAAAGATTTGAATTTTGAAAATATTAAGATGATTGATTGTCATCTTTCACATGTGCATGTTTTATTTGAATATTTTTAAAAGTGGTGGATACTTTTCTTGACTTATGCAAAAAGTAGATGTATTTATTTGAAATTTTTGAAAAGTAAAGTGTACTCCTTTTGTCATATGCAAAAAGTAAAAGATTATGTTTGAAATTTTTGAAAAGTAAAGTGTGCTCCTTTTGTCACATGCAAAAAGTAAAAATATTAGATTTGAAATTTTTGAAAAGTAAATGATGATATTTTTGATATGGGAATCTTTTCAAATTTGAAATTGAAAAATCATTTGCCTATAAATAGCTCACTTGAGTTTTGCAAAATTCACAACAAGAGCTTACACATCTATTGCTAAGTTTTACATCATTTCTTCAAAGTTCTCATTCTCTCTTTTCTAAAGTTTTGAGCCTTAATTCTTGTTCTTGTTGAGAGAGATATAGGTTGCGCTGTATTGTTTCTATCTCACTCATTGAGGAGTGTATTTTGATAGTCTACCTACTATCAACTCTTGTATTTGTAAAAGGGTGTGTATAATCCTTGTGTGTGTAGAAGGTGTTCTACACAGGAAATAGTTAAATCACCAAGTGTGAGGTGATTGGAAGTGTAGAAGGTGTTCTACACGGGGAAAAGTTAAATCACCAAGTGTAAGGTGATTGGAAGTGTAGAGGGTGTTCTACACGGATTCTTTGGAGCGGTGCTGCTCAAAGGTGTAATAGGTTTTTATCTCCACCTAAAGGAGATTGAATAGTAGATTTGGGGATCCTCAAGAGGTAGCTTGAGGCGAGGACGTAGGCAGTGGGGCCGAACCTCGTTAACATACTGAGTTTGCTTCTCTCTTACCCTTACTCTTTATATTTATTATTGTTTCATATTTTGTTTATATTTTATATTATATATTTGATTTATAATACAACTCAATTCACCCCCCCTCTTGTGTTAGTCATCTGGGTCATAATTGGTATCAGAGCTAGAGCTCTATTATAAGATTAACTATCTTTTAAGTTAAGATCTTATGGCTAACATTGCAGCTTCATTTGGTGAAGTTCAATCTAGCAGTCGGCCTCCACTCTTTTGTGGAGACAATTACTCATTCTGGAAAGTTAGAATGAGAATATTCCTTCAGGCTCAAGGTCGAGAAATCTGGAAATGCATTGTAAATGGACCTTATATTCCAACAAAAGTGATTGATGGAGTAAAGGTCAAAAAGGAAGAAGAAGAGTTTGATCGTGAAGACGATAGACTTTATACTTTAAATTTAACTGCTATGAATTTATTATATAATGCTCTCAATGGTAATGAATTTAATAGAGTAATGACTTGTACTACAGCAAAGGAAATTTGGGATAACTTGGAAGTTACTTTTGAAGGAACTTCTCAAGTCAAAGAATCAAAAATTTATATTCTTACTCATGAATATGAAATGTTTAAGATGAATGATGATGAATCTATTTCTAGTATGTACACTCGTTTTACTAACATCATAAACAGCTTGACAGCTCTTGGCAAAATTTATTCCAAAGTGGAGATAGTAAGAAAAATTCTCAACTCTCTACCAAAACGTTGGGAATCAAAAGTGACAGCGATTCTTGAAGCTAGAGACCTCAAGAAGCTCGAAGTAAATGAACTCATCGGGTCACTTATCACCCATGAGTACACATTGAAAAGAGGAGAAGAAGAAGGAAAGTCAAAGAAGAGCTTGGTACTTAAAGCTGTTCCACATGAAAGTGAAAGTGATAAAGATGAGGAAAATGACGACAAAGATGAAGAAGTTGCGATGATAACAAGAAAAATTCAGAGGTTCTTAAAGAAAAATAAAACTCCTCCAAGGAAATCTTTCAAAAAGTTTTCCAAGAAAGATTCAGGTAAAAATGACACTTTAATTTGTTATAAATGCAATAAACCTGGTCATATCAAGTCAGATTGTCCTCTGCTAAAGAAAGATCGAAACAAAGGCAAAAAAGCAATGAAAGTTACATGGGATGATGATTCAAGTAGCTCAAATAGTGAAGCAAGCAATGGAGAATCAGCAAATCTTTGTCTTATGGCTAAAGATGACATTGAGGTAACAAATCTTGATAATATTGAAGATCTTTCATATGAAGAATTGTAAAATGTTTTAGAAGAGGTATATGAAGAATTTGAAAAATTGGGTATCAAGTATACTGTTTTGAAAAAGAAAAATTTTTCTTTAACAAACGAAATTGATATTTTAAGAAAAGAAAGTATTGTTTTGAAAGATGAAAATTTTGAGTTGAAGAAAAAGAAAACTGATTTAAAAAATATTATTGAAAAATTTACGAATGGAAAAAGAAATTTTGAAAAACTTTTTGGTAGTCAAAGATGTGTTTTTGATAAGGCAGGCTTGGGATATATGCCAAAACAAAAATACAAACCTTATAAAAACTTCTTTGATAATCTTTCTAAATCAAAATCCAATATTCAAAATTCTTTTCATAAAAATAATTTTGTTAAAAAAGGATACTATTATAATCACTCAAGTTCTTCATATATGTCACATGCTATTTGCAATTTTTGTAATAGAAATGGTCATAATTATTTTGCTTGTCCTATTAAAAGAAAACATACAATGACTATTAGGACCATATGGGTACCTAAAAATCTTATTTCTTCTAATACTAATAAATAAAGGACCCAAAGAACTTGGGTACCAAGAAAAATCATTTTAATCGTTTTTATAGGTGTGCATGACGTCTTCCACGAACAAAAATAAATGGTTTTTAGATAGTGGATGTTCAAGACACATGACGGGAGACAAGACTAAGTTCTTTGATCTTAGATCTAAAGAAGAAGGACACGTGACATTTGGAGACAACTCGAAAGGGAAGATCGTGGGAATAGGTAAAATTGGTAATGAGTCTTCTCTTATAATTGAAGATGTTCTACTTGTTGAAGGTTTAAAACATAATCTTTTAAGCATAAGTCAATTATGTGATAAAGGATTTACAGTTACTTTCAAAATGGATAAGTGCATTATATTGAATGATTATGATTGTAATATTTGTTTTATTGCTTTTAGAAGTAACAATATTTATACAATTGATTTTGAAGAAATTACCTCACAAGATACGATTTGTTTTTCAGTTCAAAATGAAACTAATTGGTTATGGCATAGAAGACTAAGTCATGCCAATATGGAACTTATTTCCAAACTTTCAAAAAATGATCTTGTGAGAGGTTTACCAAAAGTAAATTTTCTTAAAGACAAAATTTGTGATGCATGCCAATTTGGTAAACAAACAAAAACTTCTTTTAAAATCAAGAAACATATTTCCACTACTAGACCACTGCAACTGATACACATTGATCTTTTTGGACCAAATAGAGTTGCAAGTTTAGGAGGAAAATATTATGCATTTGTTGTTGTTGGTGACTTCTCTAGATATACTTGGGTCATCTTTCTTACTCATAAAGATGAGGCACATAATGCTTTTACCAAGTTATGCAAGAGAATTCAAAATGAAAAGGGTTATACTATTTCAAGTATCCGAAGTGATAGGGGAAAAGAGTTTGTTAATAAAAATATTGAAACATTTTGTGATGAAAATGGTTTTGTGCATAATTTTTCTGCTCCTCGAACTCCTCAACAAAATGGGGTAGTAGAAAGGAAAAATAGATCTCTTCAAGAGATGGCAAGAACAATGCTCAATGAGAACACCTTGCCTAGTTATTTTTGGGCTGAAGCGGTAAGTACTGCATGTTATGTTATAAATAGAGTTATGCTAAGGTCTAAATTAGATAAAACCCCCTATGAGCTTTGGAATGAGAAAAAGCCCAACATTTGTTACTTTCATGTATTTGGATGCAAATGTTTTATTTTAAATGACAGAAATAATTTAGGCAAGTTTGATGCAAAATCTGATGAAGGTATCTTTCTCGGGTATTCTACTAATAGTAAAGCTTATAGAGTATTCAATAAAAAGACTTTGACTGTACAAGAATCTATGCATGTAGTATTTGATGAATCTAATTCTCTACTCTCCAAGAAATCTATTGATGAAGAAACAGGAGGTATAAATAATACGGAAAGTCTCAATCTCAACAAAGAGAACACAATAGAGGAAGTCCAACATGGAGATATCAGAAAAGATCATCAAAATTTAATACAAGATGCAACCAAACAGTGGAAATTTGTGAAAGATCATCCAGTGGAACAAATTCTGGGGGAACCTTCACGAGGTGTAAGCACTCGATCATCTCTTAGAAATATTTGCAATTATACTGCTTTTCTATCTCAGATTGAACCTAAAAATACTGATGAGCACTTCTTGATGAATCTTGGATTCTAGCTATGCAAGAAGAGCTTAATCAATTTGAAAGAAATGATGTTTGGACACTTGTTCCTAGACCAAAAAATCATACTATTATTGGAACAAAATGGGTTTTTAGAAACAAGAAAGATGAGTCCGGAGTCATTACTAGAAATAAGGCTCGACTTGTAGCCCAAGGTTTCAATCAAGAAGAAGGAATCGATTATGATGAGACATATGCACCAGTCGCAAGATTAGAAGCTATTCGAATGCTACTTGCATATGCTTGTTATAAAGATTTCAAACTTTTTCAAATGGATGTTAAAAGTGCTTTCTTAAACGGTTTTATAAATGAAGAGGTATATGTTGAGCAACCTCCAGGTTTTGAAAATCATATTTCTCCAAAGCATGTTTTCAAACTCACAAAAGCACTATATGGACTCAAACAAGCTCCTAGAGCGTGGTACGAGAGACTTAGTGGTTTCTTGATTAAAAAAGGCTTTTCAAGAGGAAAAATTGATACAACTATTTTCATTAAATACGAAAATGATGATATTCTTTTGATTCAGATTTATGTTGATGATATAATATTCGGTGCTACTAATGAAAATATGTGCCAAGTTTTTGCTAAGACTATGCAGGAAGAATTTGAAATGAGCATGATGGGAGAGCTTACATTCTTTCTCAGATTGCAAATTAAGCAAGCAAAAAGTGGGACATTCATCAATCAATCGAAATATATTAAGGAATTGCTGAAAAAATTTGGGATGGAAGGTGCTAAGGAAACTGGAACACCAATGAGTCCATCCACTAAACTTGATAAAGATGAAACCGGTAAACTAGTTGACTCGAAAGTATATCAAGATATGATTGGTAGCTTATTATATTTGACAGCCAGTAGACCAGATATTATGTTTAGTGTGTGCTTATGTGCACGCTTTCAATCATCTCCAAAAGAATCACATTTAATTACAGTTAAGCGCATTCTTAGATATCTTAGTGGTACAATTAACTTAGGGTTATGGTACCCTAAGCACACATCTTTCGATCTAATCAGCTACACAGATGCAGATTATGCCGGCTGTAAAATAGATCGAAAAAGCACTAGTGGAGCATGTCACTTCTTAGGTCGTGCACTAGTTTCTTGGTTTAGTAAAAAACAAAATTCTGTTGCACTATCTACTGCTGAGGCAGAATATGTTGCTGCGGGTAGTTGTTGTGCTCAAGTTCTTTACATGAAGCAACAACTTGAGGATTTTAAACTTATGTACAATCACATTCCAATCAAATGTGATAATACAAGTGCTATAAATCTTTCAAAGAATCCAATACAACATTCTCGGACCAAACATATTGAAATTAGATATCATTTTCTTAGAGATCATGTGCAAAAGGGCGATATTGTATTAGAATTCACTAGTACACATGATCAATTGGCAGACATTTTCACAAAACCCCTACCAGAAGATAGACTATGCATGATTAGAAGAGAAATAGGAATGATGCATGCCATGGATATCTGCTAGATATTTTTATTTCATTATCTTAAATGACCTACAGAAACTTGAGACGTTTAGCCTCATCATTCAAATGCATTTGCTCCTCATAAATCATCATGCCATCCTTGTCTAAAGGATTAGGCAATCGAAATGAAGAGGTAAGCAAGGATTTCAAATCCTTATTCTGTTGCTTTAATTCTAATATTTTTTTGTTTGACTCATAAACAAGTCATTGAAGTACAGATACAGTCTCGTTAAGCTTCTCAATTTCGCGAGTTTTGGACTGCAACCGAGTAGAAAACGCAACGATAGATGATGAGTATCGAGTTCCGAGAACCACAAGCTCGTAAATGGCGTCATGATCTGATTTATTAGCTAAATCAGTCTCTTGTTGCTTCATGGCACCCACGACAGATGCAGAAATAGATTGAGACTGAGGTGAAGGATACCTCAAATCTTGATCAAGAGAAGCATTGAAGGGAATTCTACAAGCCATTGAAAAATTGTAGAATGAGAATGCAAGCAAATTGCAAAGATGAGAAGAAAGTTTGATGCGAAATAGATAAAGTTAAGGATTGCTCTTATAGATCGGAAATAAGAACAAGACAAACTTACAAATCATGATAATATCTCATTTTTCAGCAACATCAAGCGGATCAAATCTCTGCACCGAATTGCCAGAGCTACGCCTCCAGCCTTTGCAGGTTTTGTCGGGCACGGGTGGTTTCAATTATTCAGCTCTTTACAAAATCTCCTTCCGCACTGAATTATCGGAACTAGGCCTCCAGCCTTTGCAAGTTTTGTCGAACACGTGTGGCTACGCACCGAATTCTCTACAGTCTCTACTAACGCAGCGTTTTATTTATCTATTGGTTATTGCAGGAATATATCTTATTGATCTAATTATGATTCCTTTTTAATGATGCCAAAAGGGGGAGAAATTTTAGACTAGAACATTAACATTATTTAAATTGCTAAACTTGTTATATATTTTTGGAATTATATTTATATTTTTGCTTGAAAAACTAACGCACATTCTCAGGGGGAGCTTAAGTATTAATACAAGATTCAGGTTCTATCAAGCATTTGTCATCATCAAAAAGGGGGAGATTGTTGAACCCAAGGTTTCAAGTTTTATGTAAATCTACAAATGGATTTTGATGATAACAAATGAATTCAAAGAATAAAGGAGTCTCAAGCTCAAGTTGTCCACACAATATAATCAAGCACATCAAGGAAGCAAGCATGAGCAAGAAGGGAACAAGTTCACATTAAAATTATAGAGTAATGTTGTAAATCTCTTAAAAATTCAAAATTAGAATTAAGGCTCAAAATTAATATTTTATCATAAAGCATTAAAATACATTTTCCACATGTGCATGATATTTTGAAAATTAAATTTGAAAATTTTGAAAGATGATTGATTGTCATCTTTCACATGTGCATGACATGATTAAAGGTTTGAACTTTGAAAATTTTGAAAGATAATTGATTGTCATCTTTCACATGTGCATGACATGATTAAAGGTTTGAACTTTGAAAATTTTGAAAGATGATTGATTGTCATCTTTCACATGTGCATGACATGATTAAAGATTTGAACTTTGAAAATATTAAGATGATTGATTGTCATCTTTCACATGTGCATGTTTTATTTGAATATTTTTAAAAGTGGTGGATACTTTTCTTGACTTATGCAAAAAGTAGATGTATTTATTTGAAATTTTTGAAAAGTAAAGTATGCTCCTTTTGTCATATGCAAAAGGTAAAAGATTATGTTTGAAATTTTTGAAAAGTAAAGTGTGCTCCTTTTGTCACATGCAAAAAGTAAAAATATTAGATTTGAAATTTTTGAAAAGTAAATGATGATGTTTTGATATGGGAATCTTTTCAAATTTGAAATTGAAAAATCATTTGCCTATAAATAGCTCACTTGAGTTTTGCAAAATTCACAACAAGAGCTTACACATCTATTGCTAAGTTTTACATCATTTCTTCAAAGTTCTCATTCTCTCTTTTCTAAAGTTTTGAGCCTTAATTCTTGTTCTTGTTGAGAGAGATATAGGTTGCGCTGTATTGTTTCTATCTCACTCATTGAGGAGTGTACTTTGATAGTCTACCTACTATCAACTCTTGTATTTGTAAAAGGGTGTGTATAACCCTTGTGTGTGTAGAAGGTGTTCTACACAGGAAATAGTTAAATCACCAAGTGTGAGGTGATTGGAAGTGTAGAAGGTGTTCTACACGGGGAAAAGTTAAATCACCAAGTGTAAGGTGATTGGAAGTGTAGAGGGTGTTCTACACGGATTCTTTGGAGCGGTGCTGCTCAAAGGTGTAATAGGTTTCTATCTCCACCTAAAGGAGATTGAATAGTGGATTTGGGGATCCTCAAGAGGTAGCTTGAGGCGAGGACGTAGGCAGTGGGGCCGAACCTCGTTAACATACTGAGTTTGCTTCTCTCTTACCCTTACTCTTTATATTTATTATTGTTTCATATTTTGTTTATATTTTATATTATATATTTGATTTATAATACAACTCAATTCACCCCCCCTCTTGTGTTAGTCATCTGGGTCACAGCAGTCATTGAACCTTAATTAAATTTGCTAGCAAAATGAGAAGTATTTTGACATGTTGTTAAACACCAAACGGTGTATGCCTGTTAGATATAAGTGAGTATTTGTACGAAAACGTAATGAGAAAAATGAAATTGTACAGTACAAAGTACGACTTGTCACACAAGATTTCTCGCAGAAATCCGAAATTGATTATAAGGAAACACATTCTCCCATTATGGATACAATTACATCCAGATTTTTGATTAGTTTGGTAGTTACAAAAGGATTGGATATGCGGTTAATGGATATGGTCACTGCAAATTTATATAGATCATTAGATCATTACATATATATATAAATCCTTAAAAAATATAAAATGTCTGAAGTATCTAATCTAAATACATCCAGAAGTATGTACTTTATTAAGTTTTAGAGATTTTTATATGGGTTAAAGGAATCCAAACGCATGTGGTATACTCGCCTCAACAAATTTCTATTGAAAAAAAATATTTAAAAATAATCATATATGTCCATGTGTTTTTATTAAGAAATCAGAATTCGAATTTGTCATTATTGCAGTTTACTTTGATGATTTAAATTTTGTTGGAATTCTTGAAAAGTTCCCAAAAACTACTATATATTTGAAGAATGAATTTGAAATGAAAGATCTTAACAAAATGAAACTTTGTCTTGGCCTGCAGTTTTAGCATTTGCCAAATGAAATCTTTATTCATGAGTCAATATATACAAAGAAAGTATTGAAATACTTTTATATGGATAAAACTTATCCCTTGGGTACTTCAATGGTTGTTCGATCACTTGATGTGTAAAAAGGTCTATTTCGTCCTTGTGAAGATGATGAAGAAATTCTCCTGAAATACCATATCTCAGTGCAATTAGAGTTTTGATATTTCTTGCAAATTGCACTCGGCCAGATATTATATTTTTAGTTAATCTACTTATAAAATATAGTTATGCACCAACTCAAAATCATTGGAATGGTATTAAACATATTTTTCGTTATCTTCAAAGTATGATTAATATGAGATTATTTTATCAACGTGGATCAAGTCCACATTTAGTTGGATATGCAGATGCAAATTATCTTTCAGATCTACACAGAAGTAGATTTCAAATTAGATATGTATTTATCTATGGAGATTCTACAATATCATAGAGATCTATCAAGTAAATACTATCTGCCACATCTTCAAATCACTCAAAAATTATTACAATTTATGAAGCAAGTCGAGAGTGTATTTTGCTGAGATCAGTGATTTAACATATTCAAAAAAAATGTGATCTTCCCATGATCAATGATAGTTTAATAATATTATATGAAGATAATGCTACTTGTATCACTCAAATCAGATAAGAATATATCAAATATGATAGAACTATACACATTTCGCCTAAATTCTTTTATACTCACAAACTTCAGGAGAAATGTGAAATTGATATCAAACAAATATTATCAGGTGATAATCTGATAGATTTATTCACTAAGGCATTACCAATTACGACATTCAAAAAGATTATGTAGAACATTGGATTGCGAAGACTTAAAGACCTATTATCATGCACTTTTTAATGGGAGTAAATATCTTAAAAACTTATGCTAATTGTACTCTTTTCCTTCGGTAAAACTTTATCCCATTAGATTTTTTTTTTGCAAGATTTTAATGAAACAATCCTAAAGTACTTGATGGTATATATAAATATTGTACTATTTTTCATTCGCCATTAGTTTTTCTTTCCATTGAATTTTTCTTTGATAAGATTTTAACGAGACATTCTTTATGCGTGGTCATCTTAGCTGGAGTGTTGTAAACCAACTTATGAAAGGTAGATGACCATCGACTCAATATTCACACTGCCTATGAATTACGACTTTTAAGCCGAATTCAATTTTGACACTTAAGCATTATTACTGACTTTAATTCTCTATATATACATACTTCGATCACTTGTATGAACATATGAACAATTCAAATACTTGAGTTTATTAAAGTATTCTTTTATAATTTTATTTTATTTCTAGTTTTATAACATCAAATATGAGTAGTTCTATATCTCTATCTGATATTGTCCGCTTTAAAATTTAGGTCCGCATGAATTTAAAATGCGTCAAACTGGGTAGAGGGAGCCCCACGTATAAGACATTTGACAACATTGTGTGAGAGCAATGTTGAACTTTTGTTCACAACCACTCCCTCTAATCGCGACTTGCATAGGCTACCAAATATAGATAGTTTCTCATCTAATATAGTCTACTTAGACTTTAGGCCTGCACGAATTTAAGTGCAACAAATAAGATAAAAGGAGTTCCACGTATAAAGCACTTGACAAAACCATTTAAGAGTGATGTGGAATTTTTGTTTGCAACACCATCTTATTTATATGCGCCACTTTTTCCCTTGAGCATGTATTCGCCATTTCTTATACTCGAGAATTAAACCTGAAACATATCTTGATACTGTTCTTCCACCAACAAAAGAAGAAAAAAAAAATCTGTTCACAATTGATTTGAGTCCAAAGTCATAGGCAGAATTTATGATTCAATCAGCCATCTCATCAACAAAGTCACGGGCTCATCAGGAATTTATGATTCCGATCCCAAATTTTTGGCTGATGCAACGTGGAAAGCTGCAAACCAAGTTGCTGAAAGAAGCATAAAGTCTCTCTGCTTTAGATCTGATGCATAAACCAACCATCGCAGCTTGCTTCCATTCCGTGAAACTCATGTATTGTTTTCACATCAAACATTTGGTGAGTGTTAGGTGCCAATCCCACATGGTAGGCCCATGACACTTTCCAGAATCAAACGAGTAACAACTATGATCTAACCCATGATTTCTCTGAACTACTTGAGTTCTTTCCTTGGCGGCGGATGGTTACATAGGCCATGCACTATGGTGGCCAGGTGGGCAAGTGTATTTGGTGGAGACAACTTCGGATATCTTATCTAATCAAGCTGCTGATTTTTTGGTCAAGCAAGGTGCAAGAGGGCCTACTCAGTAATACTTTGCTTCCAAATCTTCCAAAAAAGAAATCAGAGGCTCTTTGAAAAAATTGATCTGGGCAGGGTTTGTAGATGATTTTGAGATGCACTTGGATATGGTTTTGTAAACTTCGGTCAGAAGTGCGTATTTCCAAATTTGGTTTGAATTGCTGCTACTTGTGGCAAGTTGTTCTCATTTTTCAGTTAAATTTTGTCTTTAGTTTTGGGCTTCATCATATTTTCATCATGACCATCTGGACGTTAGGATCATCTGCAGTCATGGTATTCAACAATTGCCAGCGAGTTCAACAAAAGAATAATGAGGTGCCGACGTGCCGTCCTCTTTGTATTTTTCTTTATTTTTTACTTTTAAAAGAAACGAAAAACTTTGGATACATGTTAACAGAAGTACAAAGAGCCTGTTGCATATACAATTTCTTGTTCAAATTCTGGGGTCTGAGTTACACCGATTCACCAAATGCCATAAAGCCAAGACATTGTGGCTTTCCAAATTCTTAGCCCAAGAATTATAGATATCTCCATCCTAACATGAAAACAAATTTGTAACTAGTTCTTATGATCTGTTTAAGCATTAAGAATTGCATTAAGAATTGCATTTTTCACAATAACTAGTCTGCCTCTGGGATGAGGAAGCTCTGCCCTTGCGAGCCTTTTCTTCTGCTTCTCATCCTAATGCCCTATATCTGCTCTATTGCAAATGAAGGTTTTCACTTTATTTTTCTTTTGCTTGGCTCGTAAAGAACGTTGAAGTCGGTGAGAGTCCATTCTGCCATTTCTTCTTTGTCACTAACAAAAATTTCAGTACCCATATCTATAGATGTCCATATTCTTCTAGCAGGAGGGGTACCAGGATCCTGCAACAGAAGAATAAAAATGAAAAATGAAAAAGAAAAGGAAATGCATCAATCACTAACAGTATAGATTCAAGGGGAATACTCTAGCTACAAAGTAATTACACAAAGTGAAAACCAAATTAACTTGTGGAATTGTTTTTGTGTAACTCCTTTGTATATGTAGCAGTTCTCTAGACTCAAATTTCAATATCCTAATATTGGTAAATGATCACTAACCTGATAAAAGTAAAGTCTACTAGATAAGCCACCAACATCAAGCTCCCATGTTCTAGCATCACCAACCCAGCCATCCCCTTGTTTGGTTGGATAGCCATACTCATCCCAGATGGGGTGAGGCAGCAATTGAACAAGCTCTTGTGCCTGAGGATTGCTATAAGGATCACAAGTGCTCACAGGTTGCTCCAAATGTTGAGCATTACCTGGAGCACAGTAGTAATGATAAGCTCCGTAAGGGAAGTGTGTGGTATCGTTCCTGTAGATCTTTTTGTTGTCTGGAGTAATATGATATGGTGGGCAATTCCCCACACTCTTGGGGCTGCACCAAGCTTGAGTGTCGGGATTGATGATCATCTCACTGTATCTAGTTACGTCCGTGAGCACATCTCCGTCGCAGGGATTTCCATTGTTCTTCCAACAGCTACCGATGTCAATCAAGTAGAACTGGCTCTTGGGCCCTCCTCCTTGCTTGACGTCCAAACTCACCCTGACCTTAAAATTAGGCGACTCTGGTAACTGAAAGACAACTGAAATTGTCATTTGCAGAATGAAAGGAGCACCAGGAAGATAACATGATGAATCCATTTTCATAAGCAATCAAGAAAAAGAAAATAAGAAGCTGGACTCAGAACTGCCAATGTCAACTCTGGTTTGAATGAGTAATTCTACATACAACTTTGAGGTGCATAACCGCCAAGTAATCGTTTTGAAAGAGTATGGTCCACTATAAAAAAATTAATTTTTTCATGTGGTCCCATGTTTTATTCACTTTTTTCAAAACAATTACACAGCTATTGCACAATTCACAGTTGCAGATATCTTTTCTCAACCCAAGTGTCCAACTTGTTACAAGGTGATGTAACGTTGAATTATAAAATAATCTAGTCTCCAACAAATAGCAAGGGCCAACATGTCCAACAGAATTAATGGCACAATCAATCTAATCATATAGTTTTAAATTCCTTTGGAGTGTTGTTCCAAGTTAATAGAGCATGCCTATTAAATTCTTTTTGGTCCTTTCAATCTCAGTATTAAAAAACCAAAAAGACCTACAACATGGATGCATTTGGAAACAAAATATAAGGCCTTGTGACCTTCACTGAATCTTATTTACCATCTTCAGTCTCTGTACCAGATAAACCATGCCAGTAGAAAATTTAAACTACAACTTAAGGACAACTTTCTGATCGACCCAGGTTGGGGGTTTGGATTTTATTCACATAATTATTTAATGTATTGAGGTAAAAAGCACAAAAGATTAAATATTTATGCTTCACCTTAACTATAAAGTTACACGCAATATGAATCAAATTGATAAACAATTCAGAACGCAACTAGGAATCCAAGTAGGGTGTCTCTTGTTATTACTCCAAATGATTGATTTTAGTAAAAAGCAAGGAAAGCAAATCTCTATTTAAACTTCATCGTTGAGAAAAGATTCAATTACCTATCTACTTGATTAGAATAGTATAGATTCCAAAATAAAGTGGACACGAGAACTGAAGAATGGATCAATGATTTGATGACAGAAAAAAAACCTATTCCAAAGAGCTAATACTTACTGATTTGAGCATTCCTCTTGTGTCATAATGATATCCTCCAGAGAATCCCTTAGTTGCATCAGCCCGGAGGTACAGCATCAGCCATGGATACTTCTTTGAGGTTTTGAGCTTATGACTGAATACCCAACTCCCAACTCCAACTTTCTTCTCCCAAACCACCTCAAAGAAAGAGATCCCTTCAAAATCACTCCTAATATCAGAACCCAAGTCATATGTTCCATTGAAACTTCCTCTCATTGTATCACCACCTAAGACACGTGTACGTTCATGATACAAGATGGGTTGATTCATGCATCCCTTTCCAAAGCAAGGAAACCTCCCTGAACTAAAAGGAGGCACTTTTTTTCCATTCTCAGGGCACAAGCCAGACTTAGTGTCAAAGTTTCCATTTTTCAGCATAATCATCCAAAATTGCCATGGATTTGGGGTATCTGCAACCTGGCATAAAGAACCAAGATAGAGTTCCTTCTCCGCAGCAAAAAGATCTGCATTATTTACAGCTTCCGGATCTAAACCTGCGAACGGGTCACCCACCCCGAGTTTGTTATCAGTTTCATTCACCCTGTGTCTCAGAGACAAACCTGCCATTGTAACCAATATTCAGCATTTACAAAAAAGAAAAAAAAAACAACAACAACAGAATCATTAACTTGTTTACAACTGCAGAAATAAAACAGACATTTTGAACGTTTATCAGATGAATCATGGTAGCTAATAACGAGCATGCCCATTCAGATTCTGGCATAAAACAGAGATACTGATCAAACTGAGAAATTAAAGCAAAAAAAAAAAAGGAAAGTTTTGGAAGGTCATTCTTCTTTACTCTTGTTAGTAATGCTTACTTGAGACATCAAAACAATCAGCAGCTCTAGGGCTCCCCATGCTAGGAGCTTCTTCCCCAACTTCATTGCAGAAGTTCCAAGCTTCAAAAGCCACTCTCAACCCATCTCTTCTCATTCCAGGATCTCCCACTGCAGAGATATACTGTTTCGATCTCGCATCAGGAACATTGATACCAAGCAAAGTCACCCACATGAACAACTTATGCATATGGCGCCCCATTGCCATTTGAAAGATGAGGCCAGTTGTGCTCCACGGACATAACAGAAGTAGTTGTCATATTTATACCCGCACTTACTCTGATAAAGTTAGCATCGGCTTGCGGTGATGTCTGTCTTTCCCATAATTTTTAATTATATTTTAATAACAGTCGTTTTCATTTCACCGCAAAGTTAAAAGAAAAAAAAAATTCAAAAATTTCCAACTCTGTCATTTTTCTGTGAAATGACAACTTTGGCTCGACTGACTGACTTCTACAAAAGCTACCGACTCTTTATAAATTAGGTGGGTATTTTAATTTTCGGGTACGCCACGGTTATTAGTGGGATTTTCTTATAAGAAGGATAAAGATCAAAGCCGGATAGGACAGTTGAAGGAGGAAAAAGAAAAAAAAGGTTGATTATTTTGTTTTGTGTTTTTTCTTGTTTGATTTAATTCGTTTGTATTTGAAAATGAATTAAATTCATTTTTATTTATTTTTATTTTATTTTTATAATTTTATAATTTTTTTAAATAAAATATAAATTTATATATATCTTTTTTAAATTTTAATATACCTTTTTCAAATTTATATATATATATTTTTTAAAAAAATTTATAATAATAATGTTAAAAAATAAATTAAACTTATCTTATCTTCGAATTCAAACTAGACTTTAATAGAAAATGAAAATGGGAATGGTTTTTTCTCGTTAAAGGCAATATATTTTTCTAGTGATATTTGAGCAATGTTAAGGATTTTTATTTTAAAATTTTTATTTTTGGATTTTTACTTAAAAGATTCTTATTTGAAATTTCTGTTTTAGTTTTTTTATTTTATATGATTTTTATATAAATATTTTAAAAATTTTTGTAATTTTTTTATATTTATAAAAAATAGCTTAAGATGTTAAAAAAATTACACAAATAAAACATACATTTTAAAATATTTAAATTTTTAATTTTTATATATAATTTTTTTAACATCTTAAAATATTTTTTAAAAATATAAAAAAATAACAACATTATTTAAAAATAATTATATAAAAATATATAAAATAAAAAACTAAAGAAAAAGTCCCAAGTAGAGGATCTCAAAATAAGCATCCCTATCATTTTTCATTGATATTATTATGAATAGTATTGACGTAAGGCCGGTTTAGATTAGTAAATAAGACAATTCGTCTTTAACTCATCTCAAATTTATTATTATATTTTTTAAATTTTTTATACAAAATATAATTTTCAATATAAGTTTTTGAAATTTTAATACATATTTTATAAATCTTAATTTAATTTTTTTTAATTTTAAAATAATAATAATATTAAAAAATAAATTAAACTCCTCTTATCAACCTACATTTACTTATTCCAGCATTGACTTCCAGTACCTCAACATAAGTTCCACAAAAGTATACTGCTTGCGATTTAGGGTAGCAAGTTAGCAACTAGCAAATAGCAACAGCAGAGAATAAAATGATAGCTTCGAGTCTCCAGGCCCATCTTCGGGACGACGAAGGGCACAGCTGCGTACCCCACAAAAGAGCTATTACTTTAAATGTTTGTCGTATTTGTCGGCAATGGTATTAAGACATAATACAAATTAAGAATTCGCTTGAATTTAAAAATGAGATGAAGTAAATTATAAATAATAATAAAATAAGAAATTAAAATAAATGATTAAAATGAGTTGAAAATACAAAATAAAATAAAATAAATTGAACCTATTTTATAAACCAAATCAGACAATAATAATAGAAAGTAGATTTTAAGCTCTAGTTTTCTCTTTATAATGTTCGTAAACTACTCAAGCACCAGCGTAATGTTGTATGGTTCTACTAGAACGTGTAATTTTTGCATACAATTATTTAAAATATATATAATTATAATAATATTCTTTTCAAATTGTTTTTTTTAATCTTCATACATTAATTGATTTGTACATGCAATCCCCATTTGAAGATTATAAATAAAACTTATTTTTTAAAAAATAAATAAACCTAAAATATACATTATTTTTAATAATAACCTCCACTTTTTTCAAAATAGAATATGTAGAGATTACACATTCAAGATTGTATATAATATTACAAATGAAAAAATTGTTAAAACTTTTTATTCTATCATGTTTTTTTTTTTTTTTCATAATTTGATTATGTAAAGTTGTTGAAAGTTGAAACACGAGTTTCTTCTATTACTAGTTTTAATGAAATGCACCTGCCCTATTTGGTTAATCATATGAGATAGTTATATCTCATTTGGGCATTTAGGAATGAGAGATTTTTGGCATCCAAATAGTTATTATTTCATCTTTATTTCAATTCGGTTTTATTTTTAATTTATAAATTCGTCTCAAATAATTATTAACATGAGCATTAACAAATAGTAAAAGGCATCAAAATGTTAGGTGGGACACATATATTCATTAAATACTACAAAGTCAAAATATTTCATCTATAAATTTTTAAAAATAATTTTTTATAGAAACAATAACAAACAATAACAAATAAAAAACTCAAGAGCCAAAAAGTCAAGTAAGACCTATTTATTTATCAAATCTTAAAAAGTTAAATTCATCTCATCTTATTATTAAAATATATTTTTTTACAAATTATCACATCTTATCTCAAAATATCTCACTTCTATTTAAAAAAATCTTATCTTATATCATCTCATCTAATCTGAATATCCAAATCGAAAAAAATGATAAAATGTTATCAACAAGAAAATGATAAAATGTTATAAATAATAGAAAAATATATTTTTGACCTTTAAAATTAATTCTATAGGCTTCAACATTATTTTAAACGTGTAATCATTTGACACATGAGTGGATAATATTACAATATTATGAATTAAAGAAGGCAAATTAATTCCATAACCTTCAAAACCTCTAGTCCTTTCAAACTATTTAAATCTATAATCCATTATTTGGGACAACCGAAACTTAAGGATTTTAGTGATAGGAATCAAATGGTGTTTTGTGTATTGATTAGACATTTAAATAACAACTAAATGGGAAATGAAGGTGCTTTTTAAAAACTAAAGTTGTTAACTCACAATAGTAACAAATCAATTACAAAATAAATTAAAGTGGCACGATAAAAAAAAAACTTTAAAAATTATATTGATAATAAATTTTTTTTTAATAATAATTTATTAATAAAACGCTCACTTGTAGCAAAAGAAAACCGTGACAACATCTAAAAAAAACTAGAAGGGATATACAAATATTTAATAAATATCATCCCCAACAAAAACACTAGCAAAACCAAAAGCCAACATACAACGGCCACAAGAAATTCATAAATTCAAACGTGCCGGCCTTCTTGTATTTCGGAAAGAACTTCCTATCTTAAACTCCCTCTTTTTCAATATCTCCTTGTCTGTATTGATAATAAATAGATGCTGTGAATGACTTTCACTCAACAGGTTAGTGCCTATTGGCCTGGATGGGTTCTTTTTTCAAACAAGTGGTCCACATGCATCATGTGATTAGATGGTGAAAAGTGTCATATCCAGTTTTTTCCACTGTAAAACCCCAAATCTTGAATTTGCACTCAAATTTAATCTATGTTAGTTCTTTTGGTTGCCCATATGGTCATAGCCATAATGATGAAAAATACTTAATCCTCAGATGGTGCCTACAGTTGGCAAATAACAAACCCAATTATTTAAACCAAACCCATAATACGTTACCAAAACTAATAATGCCCTGTGCTCTTGATAATATAAAGTAACTTAGGAAAGGAAATACGTAATGTGTTAGGTGGCGACTCCCAAAAGCCAAACCACATCTCTAATTATCGGACGCGGCTGACTAATGCCTAATGCCTATTGCTTCACCATTTATGTTTCTTTTAAGGGTTATGTTTGGTTGTCAAGTTAACTCATATGACATTTGAGATTTATATATAATCTATAAACTACTACTATTCACATATCAATCATTTGCAATTACACCAGCATACAAACACAACCTAACTTGCAATTGACATGTCAATTGCCGACTCTCAACTTGTCCATAAATTAAAAAATAAAAATTGTTCATCATATTTTTATCCGTATCTTTTTAATATAGCATTAAATGATGATAAATAGTATTTAAATTAGGATGGTCCAAGCACTTTTCTTTGATAATAATATTATATTCATTCTAGATTTTGCACGTTTTTAATCATATACGTTGACACGATACATTTAAACAATTTTATATATCTACATTTAAAGTGTAGACATAAAACGAGTGTGAGTAAGAATGATAGTATTTCAGGTAATGAGACTATGTAGTCGGTCTTTGATAAACTATCTTTATCATCAGTCATGGGAACATTTTCCCAAGGAAGGTAGACTTGGAACTTGAAGACCCAGCCAAAGAAAATGTGGTGGAGGCGGCAAGTGGCCGTTCTTCCCTTGCAATATGGGCTTCAAAGTCGCTGAATCCTCCCCAAGCTACAACCAGTCCGGTTTATGGTGTGCTCAAATCCCAACAATAAACATTAAAATAATGCCACGGTGGCCATGACCTAACCTTTTTTTTTTTTTCATCCTTTTGCTTTAGGATTAAAAATAATAATAATAAATAAATAATATCATTTTTTAAAATTTTTATATTTAAAAAAAATGTAATGTGACATATAATTTCTATTTATAGACTATTCATAAATATTTTATTTGTAAACTTGAGTATAGGATTGCATTGCAATCCTATCCATAAATGAAGGTATAAGGAAAAATAATATTATTTTAAAAAATATATTACTGTAATTTTATAATATTTTAAACTAAATTTGCATTGCAATCCCTAAATTAAAATTTATATGTAGTATTGCTCGCTACTCCTACAAGTCTAGATAATTGTCTTTAAGATATTTTAAAAGTTTAATAAGAAAAATTCTATTTATAATCCTGAGTAAAAGATAATCCCACTGATGTATGAGGGTTCAAAGGAAAAAAGAAATCATTCTGAAGATGATATTATTATAATTTCTTTAAAATTTTTAAACATAATTGTATAAATTTGCATGAACATTCTGCATTTGAGGATTGCATGTAGAATCTCTTACTATTTTATACATGCAATCTCCAAGTGGAAACTACAAATAAAATTTCTCTCTAAAAAATGATACTACATATTAAGCCTCTTCAATTTACCTACTTGTTGTGCTCCTTAATAGAAATTGCACCTCTTTTTTTTTTTTACTTTTTATTTCACGTATTTTTTAAACATGTTTAAATATTTTTTTAAAAATAAAAAATACCAATATACTAATGGTCACTTTCTTAATTTTCAAATAAATAAATAAATAAATATACGAGAGATCAAAATAAAAAAAAATAAAGTGAGATGGCATAATAACATTATTATACTGTCAAATCAGTAGGCACAATACATCATACATATTACTTAAATGACAAGACTTGATTTAAAATGATAATATGTTATGTAGCATTTTATTATATACTTTACACACTGACTTAATAATAGAAGCTTTCTTTTTATTACCATTAAGCCTAATCGGTTAGAGATGCATAACGAGCAAATACTTTGTTGGAAAACTCTAACATTGGGTTAGATTAAGGTCCGGTTTGGATTGGGAGATGAGATGAGTTGAGATAAATTTTGTTTATTTTTTAATATTATTATTATTAGAAAATTTAAAAAAGTTGAATTGAAATTTGAAAAAATGTATATTGAAATTTGAAAAATGTGTATTAAGATTTGTGTTTTATATGAAAATTTGAAAAAAATGTAATGATGAATTTGAGATAAGTTGAGACTAGCTTGTCTCGTCTACGAATTCAAACCAGTCCTAAATTGAATATTGATGACACTATTTTTAAAAAGAGAATGCTACTCTTAAACATGCATTTCCCTGGTTTTAATTCCGCGCCTGATGTGGCATGCTTATGTAGCAGTCAGTTTAAAATTTGAAAAAAAAAATTATCGTCTCTTCCAAAATAAGTCGCTTTTCATCTCTTCCATACTCCAACCTTTGGATCATCTCGTCTCCTGTGCATCGTTTGGAATAATTCTTGTCTCCTCACCTATGTTCTATTAAGTAAGGTAGGGTCCCTCTCTGCCTAACTCTCTTTGTGTTAAATATCTCCACTCCCCCTCTCATTTCCCTCCATAATGGGTTAGCAAATTACGGATGCTAGAAGAATCACTACTCCTTTTTCTTTTTCCATTCAAACAATTAAAATATAAGTTATTCTCCCTGAGTAAAGTGCAATACGAAACATCTATAACAAGTACTGGAATGGGAATCTTAGATATAGCACACAGGAAGTTAAGGTCCAGGATGAACCCATCCCATTGTAAATAATGTAAATTTCATTTTGTGTATTTTAATCCATTCAATAAGTTTGTACACGTATAAGACGTACAAATACTTTTGTATCTTAAACCTCTTAAGTCAGTTAGTTGGTTTATTAGTCTTTTAATCCTGGGTTAATTTTATCCAGAGTATAAATACTAAATGAACTCATGTATAGTGACAAGTTAAATGAAATTCATTTTCTCTATGCTTCCTTAATACTCTGTCTCCGTTTGAAGTCATATCATGGTATCTGTCGCTATCTAGGGTTAGGGTTTGTCATTTTGATTTTCCCTACATAAATTCCTTTTTGATGCACAAATGACTTCATCCTCTGTTTCTTCAAACACAAAAGAATCTAGTATGTATCATCTCCAATATAGAGACTCTGGTCTCTAATCTTCTTATAGGATACAACTACAATAGTTGGTGTACATAAATGGAGATGGCTTTGAAAGCCAAAAATAAGCTAGGTTTCATCAATGGCTCCATCATTTAGCCACGCGAAACTAATTTGTCCTATGCTAAGTGGGATCGGTGCAACATTATGGTGTTATCATGGATTCTAAACTTTGTTTCTAGAGAAATTGGAGAAGCTGTTGCCTATGCACATACACCAAATTAGCTTTCTCAAAGGATGGACCTAGGATTTTTCAATAACAAAAAGAGCTTTCTTCTTTATCTCAAGATTAGATTTTGGTAAGTATCTATACCAAAAATTTAAGTGCATTTGGGATGAGCTTATGAATTACAATCAAATGTCTAATTATATATGCGGCGCACATAAGAATTGCAAATGTAATGTTGCTCGATTGTCTCTTGAATATCAATAACGACATCATGTTATCATGTTTCTTATGGGATTAAATGAAGAACTTGCTCATATTAGAGGTCAGATTCTGTTGCTAGAACCCTTACCATCAATTACCAAAGTTTTCTCTTTAGTCATGCAAGAAGAGAAACAAATGGAGGTTAGTTCCATAGGGAAAGTAGGTTTTGAATCTAATGTGGCTTTTATGAACAAGAAGATTGAAGGTCCTAAACCTAATCCTGGCAAATAGTATAAGAAAGAAAAACTCTTGTGCACTCATCTTGGAATGACAAACCATACAACAGATAAGTGTTACAAATTACATGACTACCATTTGAGTTTCAAATCAAAGGGAAAAGTCTCTTTAGCCAATCAAGTAGTGGTTCAACCCTTAAGTACACCATTTGATTCAAATTGTATGTCTTTCTCTCAAGATGAGTATTAGTAACTATTGGCATTAATTCAACCACAAGCAATTGATTCCCCTAATTATTAAGCAACCAATATAATGTATGTGTCCTTTTCTTCGCCATCTGTTTAGGTAAACCAACTTCTTCTTCCAATCTTTCTATCAACAATGAGAAATTAGCTTCCTTTTCTAGCACTTGAACTAATTGATACATGTGCTACTAACCATATTATTCATTCAATAAACTTTTTCACAACAATCACAAAAGTTTTGAATACTTTTGTTAAACTACCAAATGGAACAAGTATTGTAGTATCACATTTAGGTATTGTTCAATTATTAGAAAGTTAAATATTGAAAGATGTTTTATGTGCACCAAACTTTACATATAATCTTCTTTCAATAACTGAGTTTACATTTGACTAGAATTATTGTTTCATTTTTATGCCTGAGGTTTTTTATATATAGGACCTTCTCCCATAAAAGATGATTAGGAAGGGTAGTAAGCTTGCTGGACTTTACATTCTACAATAGTCTTCAGGTAGTATAGTTGTTGGTACAAACCTTTCATCTAATGTAAATTCTATAAATAAATGTGTACATGATTATTGTTATACAATCTGTCCATAGGCAAAGCAAAAAACAAAATTGACATTTTTATGTTCATTCTTACAAACCTACTTCAAATTTTCATTTAATTCATTGTGATATATGAGATCCTTTTTCATACCTATTCATGATGTTTTCAAATACTTTCTTATAATTGTTAATGACCACACTAGATCCACTTGGATGTACTTAATGAAATCCAAATTTGAGGTTAAACACATTCTCATAGCTTTTTATAATCTACTTCATACACTGTTTCAACAAAAAGTAAAATGTGTAAGAACAGATAATGGATTGAAATTTCAAATGAGACATCTTTTTTTTCATTCCAAAGGAATTTTGCATCAAACCTCTTATGTTGAAACCCCTCAACAAAATTCAATTGTTGAGAGGAAACATCAACATCTTTTAAATGCAGCAAAATCTGTCAAATTCCAATCAAATGTTCCCTTAAACTTTTGGGGAGAATATGTCTTAACAACAACCCATATTATCAATCATAATCCTTCTTAGATTCTTAATAATAACTCACCACATCAACTTCTTTTTGGTAATTCTCATTCTTATAATTATTTTAAATTGGATGTTTGTGTTATGCTTCTACATTAAGCAATAATAGATCCAAATTTTTTTCTAGAGCTAGACAATGCATTTTTGTTAGTTATCATTTTGGAACAAAAGGGTATAAACTGTAAGACTTGTAGTCTCATACCTTTTTTTGTTTTTAGGGATGTTGTGTTTCATTAAAAAATATTTCCTTTTCAGCTTTCATTTTCCTCTCCACAAACTTCTTTACCATCTGTGTTAGTTTTGTCTAATACTACCACACATCATGTCTCATATTCTATTCCTGAATCCTGTTCAGATTCAAATGATTATGTTTTAGGTTCTTCTATTAATTCCATTCCAATTCCTCTTTTGCAAGATATGACTCATTTTTCTCCTCTTATAAAGTCAATCAGACAGCATAAAATTTCCAGCTATTTGCAATATTATCATTGCAATTTAGCATCTTCAGTAGCATCTACCCATGCCATATCATCTCCTACTTCAACTAATACAATTTCAGGTAGTAAATACAGCATTTTTGAATTTTTATCTTACAAACACTATCTCCAATTCATGAAGCCTTTAGCATATCCATTTTATCTCACAAAGAACCTGAGTTTTATCACCAAGCCATGAAGCATCCTCATTGAAGAGATGCAATGACCATTAAATTAAATGCCCTATATTCCAATCATACTTGGATACTAACTGATCTCCCATTAAATAAAATTTTCATTGGTTGTAAGTGAGTCTATAAAACTAGGTTCAATGTTGATGGCTCAATAAGAGGCTTAATGTTAGATTAGTTGCCAAATGGTATACTCAAAGGGAAGACTTAGACTACTTAGAAATTTTTTCCTCTGTTGCAAAAATGGAGGCAATGAAATATATATATATTTTTTGTCATCTTTGGCAACAATTTATGGTTGTTTTTTGATGCATTTAGATGTGAATAATGCATTTTTATATGATGACTTGGATCAGACAGTTTACATAAGACCTCTTCCTGATTATCTAAGAAGGACACAGGAGTTTGCAAATTGTAAAAGTCTTTATATAGTTTAAAATAAGCATCTAGGAAATGGAATTTTAAGTTCATTGTAGTCCTACTTGATTTAGGTCTTGTGCATCCTAAATCATATTATTTTCTGTTTACTAAAAAAATAGATGCATTCTTTGTTGCATTTTTGGTGTATGTTAATGATATACTATTAACCATCAATGATTTTTCTACTGTTCAACAAACTAAAGAAGTTGCTCATTTTAAATTCAAGAATTTAGGTCCTATCAAATATTTCTTGGAAATGAAAATTGCACGATCTAAAAAAGAATTTCTGTTTGTCAGAGGAAGTATATTTTGAAATTGATCTCTAATATTGGGTTATTGGCTGCCAAACCAGTACATTCTCCCGTGGAATCTCATTACATGATTTTCTAAATAAGATGGTCAATTATTTGAAAATACAACTGTCTATAAAAGACTCATAGGCAGGTTGTTATACCTTACTCATACAAGGCCAAATATTACATATTTTGTGCACTACTTGAGTCAATTTTTAAAATCACCTAGAGTGCCTCATATGCAAGTTGCCCTTAGAATTGTCAAATACATCAAGATGGCACATGGTCAGGGTTTGTTTCTATTAGCCAATTCTCCAATTCATTTGAAGGCTTTTATTGATTTAGATTGGGCAAGTTGTCCCGACACAAGGAAGTCCATTTCTAGTTTTTCTATATTTCTTGGAGATTCCTTAATTTTTTAGAAGTCCAAGAAACATACTACAATCTCTCAATCTTCTACAGAAGCAGAATATAGGTCCATGGCCTATACAATTTGTGAGTTGACTTGGTTAAGGTTTTTACTAAATGATTTTCATCAAGCTTACTCCCAACCTTCTTTATTATTTTGTGACAATCAAACTGCACTCTATATTGCAGCTAATTCTATTTTTCGTGAGAGAACTAAGAATATAGAATCGGATTGTCATTCAATTAAAGAAAAGATCCAAGCTAGGCTGCTCAAGACATTGCGTGTTATAACTTCACATCAGCTAGCAGACTTGTTCACCAAGCCTCTCGGATTTGCTCTATTTCATTTTTTGTTGTCCAAAATGAATGTTCACAATATCTACCAATCATCTTAAGGGCGACTATTCTAAATAATGTGAATTTCATTTTGTGTATTTTAGTCCATTCAATAAGTTTGTACATCTATAAGAGGTACATTTACTTTTGTATCTTAAACCTCTTAAGTTGGTTAGTTGGTTTATTAGTCTTTTCACCCTGGGTTAATTTTACCCAGTGTATAAATACTAAATGAACCAATGTGTAGTGACAAGTTACATGGAATTCATTTTCTCAATTCTTCTTTAATACTCTGTCTCTAATTGAAGTAATATGACATCCAAAACAATAAGATTTAGAATTTTGCAATTTCACCTTTAGTTTGTAGGTCGAAGACATCAAAATAAAAATCACACAATTCGTAGATGAAAATTCTAAAAGGAATTTATAGAATGTTAATAAAAATTATACCCACATAAATAAGACCTCGGATTTGCGGTGGCAGCTGTCGGGAATGGAGCTGCTTTACCGAAAGTGGAACTGCATGCTGGAAGACGATGTCGAAAATGTTGTAAGCCATGTTGGACTATCATGAAACACCGGTAAATGGCCTTCTGAAACGTATCTATTTTTTTTTTTCCATTTTTTGTTTTATTTTTTTACTTATGTGTCATCATGTGTGTATTACATGTCAGTCGAGAATGAAAATGGGGAAAAATGGTATGGGGCCATAGAAGGACTCTTTGAAAAATTCTACAATTGCTGGCATTGAGGTTATCTTGAGGAATGACAACGGTGAAACGTGTTGATGTCATAAAAATCGGTCAACAGGCCAAAGCAGGAAAATAAGTCATTCCTAACCCACTAGAGCGAGTTTGGCTTCATTGGGTGTCGTTTGGGGCTTCCAATGAGACTCCGGTGTGACCATACGTATGCGGCCAACAGCTAAATAAATAGAGAAAAATAGTATTTATGTGGTTCAGTATAAGGCCTACGTCCACGGGGTGTTGGAGAAGGAAATCCACTATAATGAGTACTTTTACAGTTTCTTAGGGCTCTCATTGTATGTGAATAATATACATAATTCTACTGGTATGAGCTATTGGGTTCATCTGAGAAGATGAAGCAGGCGATCCGAGAGAATGTAGGAATTGTTGTCCAGCCAGAGAGTCATTGATCGAGAGCCCTTTCATCTTATTGTTGCCTTTTTATATAGAAGTTTTGGTCTGGATATTAATTCTTGCATGTGTCAGTTGCTTGTCTTTATGGCCTGTCTCCCATGTGATCTGGTCCATTCAATTCCCTTTCACTCTTATCTTCTAATGCACTAAATAATAGGCATGGTCCCTACTTGGGATATTTCACCTTCACAGAACCCCGCAAATTCTTACCAAAGACACTTTGGTGGGAATTCTAAAGTATTCGAAAATCGAAAAGGTGGTGGTTCATCTTCCAAGCCTAAGGTAATAAAAACATGCAATATATATTTTATCAAGAAAATTCTGTAAGGTGTGCGAAAGTTCACGACCTCGCAATCCACAAGCGGTCATTGGTGGGAAACCAGGTGTGCGAGAGTTTATCTATAAGCCTAGACCCTAGATTCAACCCCGCGATTCGTAAGCATCCAAGATGAGACTTGTCGAGTGTGCTTGGTAGGCGGATCACAAGTCTCGAACCTATTATGGATGTAAGGACTTAACGAGTGCACTTGGTTACTGGAGCTCAAGTCCTTGACGAACGAATCGTTGGGCTGGTCATGGGTGGTCGGACAACCCCGCGACTAAACCCGACCCCGTATGACAAGCAGGGAGCTGGTGTTACCGTGGAATGGGTGCATCAACTTTGCGCTACAAAACAATTTTATTAATAGAAATATGAATTTTCATGACACTAAATCCGAGTGTTGAGTCCGAGTTTGCCATGTGCACTAGCTCACCCTCTCAGGCACTCGCCTCCCTTCACTCACAGCCGCCAGAACACCATTCGGCACCATAGGGGATCGGACATTCTCTCGCCATTTCTCGGGCGCTCACCCACAACTCGCCCGTGAGTGCCATGCATACTCGCCCTCACATCTTAGGTCATATTTTCCCAGTCGCCCAAGTTACTCGCCAGCCTATCGGCTCGCCATACATCCTTTCGCCCACAGTTCATCTACGGGCACATTCTCACTCAAAACACTAAACACTTGGACTACGTATGAACATTCACGCTTCTCCTACACAGCTTGCCTACGACATCTGGGTTTGCCCTCTCGCCAAATTCAAGGCGCTCGCCCAAGATAGCCTCCACTCACCTATCTCACCCACGGCTCGCCCACGGATCAACTCATCTCGCCTAACTCACTCAGACCGCCCATTTCATAGCATTTGGAATCATCATGCTTGCCTAACACATGGGGGCTGTGTTCCCAGCTCCCACAGCTCACCTTATCTATTTGAAAATTTATTGATTTACGTACAACAAGTGTCTCATCCGAGACTTGCCTATTTTCTATTTTATTTTTATTTGATTGGACATATCACTCGCCACCTCGGATTATGGAAACTCAAAATGCAGTGATACTACAGAATCGATTTTGACAAAATTTATACTTCGACTATGCACATGCAAATTCGGACTCAACACTTGGACTTACTGGCATTGATGGTATTGAATAGAAGAGAAGTAAGTGAGTTTAAGTGGATGAGATTGAAGCTCTTGTTGCGCTTAGAGGGTTACAGATGGTTCTTCATCTTGGTATACATGATTTAATTCTGGAATGTGACTATTAGTCTATTATTAAAGTTGTCACATCAAGAGAACAAAATCTCACTATTTTTGGGGCTTTTGGTTATGGCAATTTAGTATTTACTGCGAAGATTTCATATATACGAAGTGCTTCATGTTGGAAGATAGGGTAATGAAACTGCTCACTTGCTAGCTTGTCACATTAGGCTAGTGGAAGATACAATACAATGGTGGCATCAATGTCCTGATTTTCTTTATGTCTTGAGTTTTATTAGATGTAGCAGTATAACTGAATTACGTATTCATATTTCATTTTATATGAACGAAAATGAGGTTTCTTTTCCTCAATCTGTTCATTTGTATACCAATTAATTACATTTTCTTCGCGTGAGTTATAACCACATTTTTATTTACACAAAAAAGTTTGAGTCGATGGGATTTGGGTCCAATTTAAGATTTAAAGTGTCATTTACCTACATTTTAACGATATTTTTATTTAACTGCTTGAATTGCAATTCAGTGATGTCTCTTTTGTAGTAACAAAGGAGAGAGTGAGGTCGTGCATTACAACTAGATCATAAATTTAATCACCACTGAAGAGGTGTATGGGCAGTTGACAATTGTTTTTTTTTTCTCTTTCTTTTTCTTTTCAAATGATTTTTTTTTTTCATATTTTAAGTTCATCCGACAATACAGCCAACATCCACCATATTGACGATGATGTGCTAGAATCCTTCGTACGCCATGCTTCTTCATCCAACTCACCGTCACAGACATGAATGGGGCTCTGTTTTTTCTCGACCAAAGGCTGTGCTAGAGTCACAACTGGGGGATCCCGACTGGGATTCCGCCCGTGTATTCGGCTTTTTTTAGTTTTTTTTTTTAAGAGAAATGTTATTTTATCCTAATTGTATTTTAAGAGAAATTCGGGTGAAATAGCCTTTTTCTAGATTTTTTTTTTTTTACTAAATGATTAATAAAAGTTTTTTTATTATAATATGATTTTTTTATTTTTAAAATTTATTTAAAACTATCAAAAACACTATTAAAAAAAAAATACCCTTTGGAGAGATATTCGGACTACATCTTCAGAGGATGTAGCACCATTCTTTTTTAAAATATTTTTTAATTATTTCTTTTTTAAAGTCACAACATTATTTAAAAATATTTACTTAATTATTAAGTTAAAAAAAAAAAAAAAACACCCAGTCCGAAACAGAGGATAGTGACTTTGACCTTAGCATTTTCCTAGTTGGAAATAGTGTTTAAAAGAAGAGGAATGTTTGGCTGCCGCCAATATTTTTTCTTAAAAGAATGGACAATATTGAGACATGTGCTAACCTGAAATGTACTTTTTCTCCAACTCCAGGAAGCTGTCAGTCTCACAAACATAACGTAGCAAAGCACGGGTGGGAAGGACCACCATTGCATTTGTCGATTCCATTCAGTTCTCGAACAAGTTCTGAAGAAATTCTTTCCAAGTGATAATATAAATCATCAGCATGTCTCTTATCTCCCTCTCCCACGAATCATGCACTGCTACACTCGTGAAATTAATGGCATCTTATCATGGAATCTGTTCATAATATATTAATTTCTAATCCTCAACATTAATAAACCCATATTTCAACTGATAAAAGACAAAAAAGAGAGCAAACCACAGAAGGGGAATTTATCCCATTCTGTTGTCTTCCCAGAATGTACAATTCCTACACGATCAAAAGAGGAAGAGAAAAAAATAAAATAAAAAATTGACAAGATCTATACACTTAAATGAATGTACAATTCCTCTTGTAAAAGCTTGCTTGACCCAATATTAATCCACCACCATCTTTGCAAGGCATGGCAACATACAGTACATGTACTGGGAAGACAACAGACCAATATCCCTCCTGCAATTTCAATTTTCACGTCTTCTCCCAGAATGTTAAAGAATCTCGTTTCTTCTATTTGAAGTTATGAAACAAACTTCATTTTCCTTGACGTCACAAGCGATTCTGCAGAAGAAAAGGCAGTGTAATCTTCCCGGAGTTGTTGGGATCAAGCTTACTGAAATGATCGCAGATCTCCTGTACATCTTTCTCCCCTATCTTTCCCATCTCTTTGAGCTTGTAAATTATGTACTCGGATTTGCTGGATAAGGAAAGGGGAAGTATTCAGGCTTGGTTGTGACACAAAAAAAAAAAAAAAAAAAAAACATCAAGCATAATAGACAGTTGACATGCTATTTAAACGGTCGGACACAGAAGTTTTCACCAATCTATTACACAGTTGAAGTCTTCTTCCTCTCCACATTCTGGAGCGAGGTACTCGGTTCCCACTTGTTAAGCATATAAAGTTTTATAAGCTTATCACATATAGGAGCAATGTCTGCCACCAACTTTGGCAATATACCAAACATGATCGATAAGCTCAGTTCTACCCTCAAAACGATTTGAAACCCAATAATCTCTGCCACCAACTATGAAAATATACTAAATATGATTGATCGGCTAGTTCTGCCCTCAAACGAATTTTAAACTCAACAAACAAAAAATTTCAATTAAAAAGATTTGAGTTCTCTGTGGCTCAATTCACATGCTTCCAAATTGCAATGTTGCAAAACCAAAGCACAATTCAAAAGAAAAAATTACCAAATTTTTACACATGCTCAACACCAAGTCATCAGTTCTCAAATTCTTAAAAAAATCGAAGTTATCAAGAAGTAGTAGTGTTAGGGTAAACACAAATTAAAATTGAGCTAGGAGGACAGAGATCTCACCTAATGAAGCCATTGTTATTGATGTCGGCCGCAAGCAAATCCTTAACTGTTATATCCCTTTCCAACAACCAGCTGGTAATTCTCCGGTGCCTCTTATCGATTCTTGCCTCCGCCAAATACAGAAATGCCCGTGCTACCATCAGCGTCGAAAACAGAAGCCAAATGGAGGCAAACAACCTCCCGGGAAGGGTCTTGAAAGCCCGATCTCCATACCCAACTGTTGTAACCGACATAACCGATAAATAAACCGAATCAATCCAATCCAAATCCTCCACAAAATACAGCACCAATGTTCCCATCCCAATACACAACACCACTACACCAAGTGCCAATCCAACCTTGAGTCTGATTCTCATCCTGCCCTTTGCCGCATCAAATATATAGTCCCTGGCCGAGAAGCCATGTTGGGGCCTGCCCATTTGAATCCCAGCCAAGATCATGTTCTCTTGCAAGTCTAATACATAATTCACTACCCCACTAAGCAATACATCTATGAAACCAAAACCCACCAACACAAACACACAAGCGAAGACCTTTGTAGCTGTTGTTCGCGGAGCTATGTCACCGTAACCAATGGTACACATAGTGACGATACAAAAATAAAGCGCATCAACAACAGGGTGAGTTTCTACACCCGAGAAGTGGTCTGTATTGAAAGTGTAAATCAAAACTCCAAGAGACAGATATATCAAAAGCAAGAAAATTGCTTGCCTGATGATGGAGCTGGAGTCAGACTGTGGTTTGGGAATCTGGGGTGTCTTTGGTTCGAGGTCTCGCATGACAGCCATGGCTGGAGCTGTCTTGCACCGCTGCAGGCTACCCGGCCTCTTCACGCGGGTAATCTGGGCATCGAATTGAGATGTGGATGAGGATGTTGGGTCCTGGGAGTGAGGAATTATAAAGGATGAAGAGACATCACGATCTTCCAGGATGGGCAGGAGTTGAGGCCGTGTTTGGGAAGAGAGAAAAGGTTCATTTTCCATCTGGGAAAAAAATAAAGTTTCTCTCTTTACAGATCAGGCTGTGGTGGGCGCAAGCTTTGATTCGAGGGAAGAAAGTGCTGTTCTTTGAAGTTGGATCGATCGACCTATGAAAGACCGGGGAGATCGATATGTCTATCTTATGATTTGAGTGGGCCACGCCAATTGTGCCAAAGAAGCAGCATTGAGGTGTATTATTAACTTTTGTTCCCAGCCAATCGTCCCTGTAGTTAAAACTTAAAAGTACGAGGGTGGAGATTAGGCTCCGTTTGATTAAAATCGGTTTGGATGTTGAGAACTATTGATAATATTTATAAATAATAATAAAATATAGATAAAAAATAATAATAAAATATTGAATAGTAATAAATAAATAATAAATAATAATAAAAGTAGATAAATAATAATAATAAAATAATAAATAGTAGTAAAAAATGTTAAAGATGGTTGAAGAAGTCTTGACATTCAAATCTATTTAATTGAAATGAATTTTAAAAATTAAAAAAAAAAATATTTTTAATATTATTATTATTTTTAAATTAAAAAAAAATTAATTTAAAATTTAAAAAAGTTAAATTATTTATCATATTTTATATAATAATTTAAAATAATTATAATAAAGAGTTGATAAATTAAACTCATTTTCAAATCCAATTGAAAGTTTAATAAACATTATTACAATTGATAGTGCCATTATACGAAAAATCACCTAAACAAGGAGTTCTTAGGCTAATAAAAATCAGTTCTTACTTCTTCAAGCACTAGTAATCAACCGATTAATTTTTTTTTTAAAAAGTATAAATTTATACACTTATCAAAAAGTCATATTTGATAAAAAAAAATTGAAAAGAAGAAAGTAGGGAGAAAAAAGAATAAAAATACTTTTTAAATACCGATATCATTTTCCAATCTAAAATACTCATCCACAATTGTCATAGCACGCAGAGGCCAGAAGTAGGAAAGTGAACTGGAAGTTTTGATAGTTAGTTGAGATGAGAGATAAAATTTGAATAAATTATTATTAAAATATTATTTTATTTTAAGATTTGAAAAAAGTTATTGCCTATTATATTTTGTTTGAAAGGTAATCAAAATTTTATTATTTATATGGAATGAGTTGAAATAATTTTTTAATTCATACATCTAAGAGTCAGAATAATTAGATAGAGAGATGTGAGAAGGTCACTCATACAAGTTTCGTGAATATCACCATTTAGAGTCGTTAAGGCTTGCTAGAAGTTGAGATCCCCGTGTCTATTATCATTGTGCAACAATTCTATTTGGTATCAAGCGAGTCAGCGAACGATGGTTTGATATGGAATGAGGTGAGAGAGATCAACACACAATTTGAGTTCAATATTATTTACGGAATATTTATGGCTGGTTTAGAAATTCACTCAAGGTAGCTACAAATAAATAACTATTTTAACAGATATTTGAGCTCCACAACAACCCAGCCCATGACTGAGGCATCAGCCCAAGATATCATAATCCTGAACTTGGGAGGACAATAACCAGAAGGTCCATAGTCACAACCACGTGGCCAATAACTCTTAAGGGAGTTGGAGATAAAACTCACGATTAGAGATGGTCATTTTGAATAAGATAACTCTCATTAAACAAGG
The DNA here is from genome assembly GCA_036898215.1 of Platycarya strobilacea. Lineage (NCBI taxonomy): Eukaryota > Viridiplantae > Streptophyta > Magnoliopsida > Fagales > Juglandaceae > Platycarya > Platycarya strobilacea. Next base: position 17,219,837 of record CM072555.1, on the reverse strand, counting down.
GCTATATTAGGTAGGATAACTCCTACTAAACACGAGATAGCAATCAATACGAGTAATTTTTTTAAAAATATCATTAAAAAATATTTTCTTAATCACTAAATTGAAAATTTTATCATCAATTTATTTTTACAATTATTTTCAACTCATTTTATCTAATCTCATTTTATATCATTTATTGATTACAAATCTTTCAAGTTTTCACATAAAATAAAATAAATATTTCAACTTTTTTAATTTTTAAAATAAAAATAATGTTAAAATAAATATTTTAATAATATTTTATTTAATTTTTAATTTTTAATTTCAATTTATTTCATCTATGAAAATAAATGAGACATAAATAAAAATAAAAATTTGTGAACTTGTACGTCCAAGCGTAATACGAAAAGTTAATGGAAACTTGGAACTTGATAACATACTCTCAGGGCCCGCTCACCCTTAAGCAATTTAGACAATCGTCTAAGCTCCTCAAGGAGAAAAGGCATCTCATAAAAAAAAAAAAAAAGTAAAGTATTTAAAAAAAAAATAAAAATATTAATTAACTCAATAAGAGAATAAAAATATTAAATAGATATTATATATGTGATTATTAATTTTATAAATATTCTTCAAAATATTTGTAAATAGTGGTGAAATAATTTATGTTAAGATGTTTTATTAGGTTTTGAGTGTAGAAAAAGTTAAATTTAAAAATACCTAAATATATATAAAAATAATTGTATTTTTAAACGACATCTAAAACTCAAAAATACGTTTTATAAAAATAAATTTGATAAAAATCTTCTTTAAATTAGATTTTTTTAATAAAGATGAAGTTGATTATTTTTAGAAAAAGGCTTTAATAAAAAAAATTTGCCAAAAGCCCCATAATTTATTGACCGGCCCTGCATACTTTTAAAGGTGTTCCCTATTTACCAACTTCAATACTTAGGTGGTATGCAATTGAGAAATGTTTTAACTATATTTAAAAATATTTTATAAAAAGTTTATAAATTAATATAATATAATGTGATACATCGTGTTATAAAATTATTTTTATAATAAAATAGATCTAATATATTACATAAAATAATGTTATTTTGTAAAAAATCTTTATACGACTATAATATTGCTATTAGCAATTATATTACAAGCTAAGCTTTACATGATGCTGTACTTTTAAAATAAAAATTCTTTTATTCTTGATCACCTTGCCAAAACCGTCGTGGTCCTATTTGTGCACATATAGAAGAACGCAATTGTTGCCAGAACTGGGACTTTGATGGGCTTTGCGGTTACTATTTTGATCGAGGTCTAGGGGGCCAAAACAAGAATATGATTTTCCTTTTATGCATAAAATGAAGAATATGAACATATTTTTCACATATTTGTATAATTTAATTCCCATGCAATTTTTAGGTGTATACTAAATATGTGGGGTGATAAATTCCCTGACGCTGGGCCAAATCAACCCAGCCCAAGATTTAGGTAAGGAACATCAATCAAAGTTGACGGGTCCATATTTAAATTTTTCCCATACCTGTATGTTAGGTATTCGCAATGGACTGTGTGAGGGATAAGTCCATGGCCATAGGCCAATCCAAGCTAGCCTAAGGCATAGAGCCTAGGTTGTTAGTCAGGGACTAGACTGGGAGGCCATGTTTGGGTGTCTAGAACACATTAGGTACCTGGTAATCAATGACATCATTGATAAAGAGGAAGATAAGTGACTAGAAGCACATAGTTGAGATGTTAAAGGCAACTCAGGAGCTTGAATGCTGGTAGCTGGATAGTTCCAAGCAGTACAAGCACATCAGATAGAGAGATGCCGCATTAAATAAAGACCTCACTACATTAAATGGAGATCATGCTACATTAAATGAAAGGTGGCAAGGGGCATGACACCACACGACTAGCAGTATTGCTACCTAATAGCAAACTGATGAAAGATGCAGTTGGGGCTATGGGCGACACTCCCAAATCCCCTCATTAAAGGATCTCCTAGGCTAGGTATATAAATACTCCATACACTCAATTGGGATGCTCTCTCTAATCTCTATTCACTCTTATTCTTTGCAACTTGAGTTCCCATTATCTCATATACTAACTTGGCGCCTAGGAATCAGCAGCAGCATTGGTAATTAGAAAGCTAAATTGCTAGTAGCACAGGGCTAAGGTATCTGAGTGACGGTGGTTGGGTAGTCTTGAGTAGTAAGAATACGTCAGACAGTGGCACATACCATTAAATGGGGACCACACCACATTAAATGAAAGGTGGTGAGGGCCATGGCATGGCACGAGTGACAACACTACTACCTAACAACAGATTGATGAATGACGGAGTTAAGGGTTCGGGTGACACCCTCAAATCCCTTCGTCAAAGGATCTCGACTAGGTATATAAATACCATACACACCCCACTGAGATGCTCTCTAATCTCTATTCACCCTTATTCTCTACAGCTTAAGTTCTCATTATCTCATATATTAACTTAAGTATCGGAGGTACCACGACTCTCCTGAGCCCTCCCTTAATCTTACTGGATGCAAGTTGCAGATGAAGCCTTTGCGACGTGGAGTTTCCCAGGCCCACATCACACAACATAAATAGTGGTGTCGTTTGTGGGATAAGCGTCCTCTCATGACATGATGGAGACAACTCTAAGCTTCTCCCTCTCGATTAACTCCAAGCTTCTGGCACGGAAAATTCTTTGTTTTCTTCTTCCTCCTCAGGAAACTCCTAGCCTTAGTCGAAGATGAAAAAGAAGCATTGTTACCAGTCCTTGATAGAGGATTAACACCTCTCTAGAGTGAGGAAGCACCATTCTAGAGTCCGGCACTGGAACCTACACATCTCCATCGAGTTAGAGGATGTGATACGAACATCAATTATTGGGCCATCAGGTTAGGATATTCTTCTGTTTTCGCCAGCACAACCCAAAGAGGGATACGGTTAGATGTTATCAATTGCCAGCCATTAGGGCAAAGTTGCGCTAGGGCCAACCCCAAATAGTCCAAAATCTCCATCCCGGGGCGAAAAAACAACAACCACAGACCATTACTTAACATTAGCAGGTAGAGGTCAACTTGCATCACCAGGCTATTGGAATTAGTAGCATGGGTATTACCTCGAGGAGTTTCTATAACGGCATCATGAGGAATGTTGTATGACTACCAGTAGACACAGAGGTCACTGCGATCACAATTGAGCCCCAAATTCTTCCGGCGAAGGAATCTTTACTCCCCATGATAGTATCCGTAAGAAAATGAGTGGAAAGTAAAAGGTAACCAAAAGTGGAAGAAGACGAGAGAAATAAATTGTGAAGATGAGAATGAGACATCTTCGAGAAGACAGAATTGATGAAGGGGAGATGAAGAGGAGCCTTATATAGGGGAGAAATGATGGTTGAGAGTGCGGTAGGGAAGATGAAGAGACATGTGCAAGAATCAAGGAGGCGTGCCATTTTCAAGAAACCTGTGCAACAATGGCACGCCTGGTAATGTCAAAGTAAGGGAGGATAAGTAATGCACATAACCAACCAAGTTAGTAGGGAACACGATTCAATCAAGTCCCCTGGCCGTGGCTAAAGGAGCCACAGGTTGCCAAGATCAGATGGGAAATGGAAGCAATGGCCCCAATCTCTTGGGGACCTAAACCGTTAGAGAGCCAATCCCAACACACTCCTGTCAACAAAGGATTGAATGGCTGGATAATGTGTGCGTGGGCTCTTCATCATCATCCATGCCCTTAAATTTTTAGTGGAAAGTGGTTACTAGGATCGCGGAAGTTGGACAGGCATGATTCAAAATTCGAAATTCCCACCATATCTATATCCTAGGAATTCACTAAGTATGATGTGGGGAGATAAATTCCTAGACCATCAAGCATAGTCGATGGGCTTGAATTTCAATTTCTATCATACCCATAATCTAGAAATTTATAAAATTCTGTGTGAGGGGTAAGTCTCGAGCCTTGGGCCAATTCAAGCTAGGCCAAGACCCAGAGCTCAGATCGTCAACTAGGCCAAGTGTGGGATATCATGGTTAGGTGTTTGGAACACATCAAATGCTAGGGAATTTAGTGGCAGCACTAATAAAGATGAAGATGAGTGGCTAGCAACATAGAGCTGGGATGTCAAAGGCAACCCAGGTACTTTAGTGCCAACAATTGGGTAGTCCCGAGCAGTATGAATACGTCAGACATATGCATGTGACATTAAATGAAGACCACGCCGCATTAAATGGGGACCATACCGCATTAAATGAAAGGTGGTGAAGGACATGACATGGCACGATTGGTAACCTTGCCACCTAACAACAAACTGATGAAGAACGTGGCTGGGGTATGGGTGACATTTACAAATCCTCTCGTTAGGGAATCTGTTTAGCTAGGTATATTAATATCACATATACCCTAAAAGGGGGCTCGCTCTAATCTGTATTCACTCTTATTCTCTAGAACTTGAGTTCCCATTATCTCTTATACTAACTTAAGTATCGGAGGTGTCATGGTTTCCTTGAGTCCTCTCTCATCTTTACTGGACACAGGTTACAAACGAAGCCCTTGCAACGTGAAGTTGCCCAAGTCCGTAATCTTGTGATAGGTAAGATATAGAGTATTTAAAAATAAGAAAGGTAGCTCTACAAGCACTTGTAAAAGCTCCTGCTGGGGGCTTCTCGCTAGTGTATTTTGCTGCTTCTTTTTTAAATAATGCTACTATAATTCCTCAATTTGCATACTTAATTGACCCTAGTGCAAGCTACACTTTTGTTTGTAAATATGTATAAACTTTTTTAGAAAATAGAAAAAATGTCAATATACTAATAGTCACTTCTTTAACCATTAAGTAAAAATATAAATTTTAGAAAATATTAAATAAATAAGCGATCAAAATGTGTAAAGAAAGTAAAGCAGCATAATGGCATTACTTTTTTTTCTATTTTTTTAAAAATAATACATTTAAAATATTATTAAGAAATAGTATAAATTAGAGTATACTAAAAGGAGAGAGGGAGAGGCAAGATCGATGCAATCTTGAAGAGAAACATTGGAATGTTGTTGATTGCCTTGTAGCATACGGAAGTGGAGAGGTCACCATGCGTGGTCTCTTGTAATAGGCACATGGTGGCTAAGGTGAGAAGCCTAGGTGGCACTAGGGGTGTTAAATCATGTTAACGGGTCGTGTTCGTATCGTGTCAAGACATGTATATTATACTATATAGGTCAACCCTAACCCGACCCGTTAAATTTATTGTTTCAAAATCTTAAACCCTAACACGACTCGTTAACATAACGTATCGTGTCATGTCAACCCATTATGATCCATTAGTGAATATTATAAAATAAATTAACATGACAAAATATGATATGTTTCAACCTGTTTATATAAATATGTTGAATATGTCCAAAATTAACCCGTTTGGCTTAATTAAACTTAGCAAATTTTATACAAATATTAAAATCACAATATCTATAAAAATTATAATACTAACTACAAGTATGAATTATAATATAAATAATAAAAATATTGAAATTAAGATTCTAAAAATATTACTTTTAAATGTAAGGATATACTCGTAATTTTAACTTTCTTAACGTGTCATAGCGAGTCAACCTGTTTTGACCCGTTGTCAACCCGTTAAGCATTCGTGTCATAGCGGGTCAACCCGTTTTGACCTGAAATCCTTTAAGACTAAATCTTAACCTGCTATTATCGTGTTGTGTTCGTATTGGATTAACGGGTCGTGTGACATATTGCTACCCCTAGGTGGCACTCACCCATTTAAGGACTACTAGTTGGAGATCATTATCAACCTGCCGAGAAGATTAAACTCTTTCTTTTCTACCTACGAGCATATAATTTGCGCAATGCATGGATAGTTATTTATACTGAATTTTATAAATCTAAATAACTCATTATTCATAATTACTATTACAAGTATTAAAAAAAATATATATCAAATCTATATTAAATGGAGCATGCATCTATAAAAGAGTTCACATTATATATATAAATTGGTTTAACATAAGGGAAATGATACTTCTCTACCAAATTTGACATCTCATATATTTTAATTTTTAATTTATTTATTTACATAATGATTAAGAAAGTGATTATTAATGTATTGATATTTTCTTTATATTTTTTTTAAAATATTTTTAAATGATAAAAAAGTGAGAAAAAAATTAATAATAAAAATGCACTAGCAGTATATTTGGGCGGTACTACTTAGGCGGCTGAATAGGACCGCCCTTAATATAACCCAAATATATATTATATTACTTTGTTTAATAAAACATAATATACATATAAGTATGCATATAAACAAATGCCATCCTAAACTTATTGTGCATGCTAAGAACGTCTAAAAAAATTTCTAGTGATTTTCCTAAATTGGGTTTTACTCATGAATAATGCTAGTATGACTCTTAATTTTGACACCTTATATATTTTAGCTTTTTTCAAAAAGAAAAATTCATTTTTACTTAATGATTAAAAAAAAGATTATTAGTGTACTGATAGTTTGGTTTTATATATTTTAAAAATATTTTAATAGGATAAAAATATAAAAAAAATAAAAAAAGTAAAAGGTCAATTTTTGTCTAGGGGTCAAAATGAGTGTTGCTACTCAGGCAATAGAGCATCATGCATAGCCTTTAGGGGTAACATAGTCATTTAAACTTGATTAAGGGTCAATGGAGCATTCTGAATAATAATAAAAAAAAAGTAGATTCACAAGTACATTAAGTTATTTATAAACATATATAAATAATTACCCAAATATCACATTCAATAGTCAAAAAAAAAACTCCTGGATGTCATCAACCTGTATGTATTTATTTTTCAAGATCTTGGAGAAAATAGAAAGATCCTTCTACCAAGTATGGTTGAAGCTGTAGAGTAAAAACTTGAAGAACAAAATTACAGAGACACTCTAACTTAAGGTCATAAATGCATAAAAATAATCAAGGGACTGAAAATAAACAAAACTTTGAAACATTGATAAAAACCATCCCTTCTTAGTTTTAGAGAATACCAAGAGGAAAGACACCGGGGACGCCTAAAGGAGAAATAATCTATGGCGAGGGATAGAGGTGGATGTCGTCGAAGGGAAGTGATAGTGATGGCCACGCAGTAGCAGAAGAAAGAGAGAGAACTAGTAAGTTTGAGTTAGATTGAGAGCGACTAAAGTCGCATGGGAGGGTGGTGGCCAAAAAGTGGACATTGGGAAGAAAGAGACGCAGATGAGAGAGAAAGTAGAAAAACGGAAAGAAAAAGTCAAAGACGAAGAAAGGAGAAGCATTAAGCGAAAGCGGGCATACATAAAGAACGTGCCACTAAAGGTGTTCCACTATTTTCCTTTGAGACCTCGGCTATGAAAACTATATATGTCTAAGAAAATAGTTCAAAATATGAGGTGGTACCAGGAGAAAAGAGTTAAGGACGACGCATATATGAGACACACAGATGACTCACTGGACTAATAGTCCTTTGATGAATGCTACCCCGAGTTTGGGAATGAAGCTCGCAACGTGCGCTTGAGACTCACAACTGATGGATTCAATCCCTTTGGCAGCTTGAGTACAAGTTGTAGCACATTGTCTGTTGTGTTATTACCGTACAATCTTCCCCCATGGAGGTGCATGAAAGTGCCAAACTTTTTGTTAACTATATCAATCCTTGGCTCGAGATCACTAGGGAATGATTTTGATGTATTCATGCAGCCGATAATTGAATAGTTGGAAGATCTATAGGAAATGGATGGTAGAATGTACGATGCATCAACTGGGATGTCTTTTCAGATGCATACTGCAGTGATGTGAACGATAAATGACTTTCCTGCATATGAAAATATACCCAATTGGGGCACTAAAAGGAATTTGGCGTGCCCGATGTGTAATTAATAAACTTCTAGTGAGTGGTTAAAATTTTCTTAGAATATGTATTTTATGGGCCATCACCGTTATCTCGCAGCAAATCCTGAATGGGGAAAAAGAATGAGCTAAGTTTAATGGGAGAGTGGAGGAAAGATCTGCACCAAATGAGTTATCCGGGGACGATATATTGGAACAACTACAACATATAAGAGCGAACAACTTTGGCAAAGGTCGATAAAAGAACAAGAGAAAATAAGGCATAGTAGGATTGAGTTGGACGAAGCGCAATATTTTTTTTGACTTGCCGTATTGGTCACCCTGTATGTTGTAACATAGTTTGGATGTTATATATAAAGAGAATAATATCTATGACAATATATTGGAACAATGATGAGCATTAAAAAGAAAATGAAGGATATGGTCAAGACGAGAAAAGATCTTGAGAGAATGGACATTAAACATAATCTACATCTGTGGATGGATGGCAACTGGGTGGCCATGCTGTATGCATGTTCTACGATGACGAAAAATGAGAATGAATTTTTGCAAATGGTTGCAAGGCATGAAATTTTCAGAAGGTTATGCTTCAAATATCGGCAGGTGTGTGAACCTAAATGATCGAAAAATAAGTGAATCGAAAAGTCATGACTGTCACGTATTTATGCGGAAGCTATTTCCAGTTGGAATCTATGGCTAATCGACATCTAATGTACGTGCGACCATATTTGAGCTATGTATGTTTTTTAGGTATTTATGCACTTGGATTGTAAATCGTGATATGCTGCAAAAAATAGAAGACGATATTGCCAATATCTTATGGAAATTCGGCCCGGTATTTACACCCTCATTTTTTGATATGATGGTCCACTTAGTAATACATTTATCCCAAGAGGTATTATTAGTTGGATTGGTACAGTTCCACTGAATATATCCAATCGAAAGATATTTAGGTCGACTAAAACACTCAATTAGAAATAAAGCCAAAGTTGAGAATTCAATAGCAGAGGCCTACATACATGATTAATGGTTAACATCTTGCTCACTATACCTTCGCAGTGTTGAGACGCGATTTAATCGTAAAGAGCAAAATGCTAATCTTGTTGCTCTGCTTCCTCGTGAGTTATTAGTGTTCTACCAAACTGGTTACGATTTCATTGATGGAGAGTTGAAAAAGTTTGATGATACGTGCTGAATATTTGTCGGGAGGTTGACGACTATCTCAGGTAGGGTAGTCATCCAATTTATGATAAATTACTAGATGTTCACACAATGAACGTGGTATGAATTTATTTTTCATTAATATACAGTGAGTACTGGACAAACTTAGCGCAGAACTACAAATTTTCTAATTGGTTTGAACATGTATGAACTACAAATCAAACATGCTTATTTTGAAACTTTTAAATATTCTTGATAACATATTATGTATATTTATTATTTTATATTATTAGATCTCAGAACAACGTGTTTGTGATCTTAGGTCAATTTCTCTTTAAATGCATGCATTAACTCATGGTCCCTCAAACAGAGCGATGCGATACACGGTATGTACAGTTCAAGGTTATAAATTACATAATCTAAACCGTGAACGAAATAGAAAGATGCAAAACTGTGGTATATTGGTCGAGGGGAGTCATGAGACAGATGATATTAACTATTACGATGTCATACATGATATAATTGGACTGAAATATCTGGGTGAGTCTGTAACATATGTTTTTAGATGTTATTGGTGGGATCTAACAGGTGGTCGAGGTTCAATTTATAAAGATAATCACTTCACGAGCATCAATACTGCATCAAAATAGTATGAAGATGATCCATTCATATTGGCGTATCAAGCTACACAAATTTATTACTTGGTTGATCGACTAAAAGACGTTGATGAAAATAGTAGAAAGAGAACTTGGCGAGTTCTGCAAAAATTTGCTCCTAGGAACATATATGAGATAGAAACAAGTGCGGATCACGAGTCCAACGGAGATGAAGATGACACTTCGATTGTAGAGGCATACTAGGAGGATGGAGATCAAGATATTAACTTGTTTGTTGACATCGATGCACTCGAGATACTCTCATGACGTAGCACCTATCTACCTCGACCCATTAGAACTAGACACTCATCCAATTGAAGTGAGTGAGGAGGAAGAAGAAGAGTTTGAGAAAGAGGAAGAAGAAGAAGAAGAAGAAGAAGAAGAAGACATGCAAGATGATGATGAAGATGTTATTGAGAGAAATTATGAAACAAGCATGAGAAATTCATGAGAAAAAGAATAATAAAAGTACAAAATCATATAAGTTAAAACTCCAATATTATATTATTAAAAATAACGTTCTAATTAATTTTCTCTATTTTTTTTTATTCATTTTCAAGGATGCCGCAAAAAAGACAACAAAAAATATGCCACGTCTTCCGAGTCCCAAACTCGATTCAGAAACCCTACCTAAGGAATGCACTTCTGAAGAAACAAACACGCAAAAGACGGATAGCCAGTCAACACCTAAAAAAAATTAACAAAAAATTAAGGTTAATACCTAATAGTAATGCAATATTGTTGGTAATTCATTAATTATATTTTACCACTCAAAAACATATATAACTAATACCATGTTATTGTATATGATAATTGATGCATTGTCTTCTCAACGCAGTCGTGGTTTTACTCGTGGTATCTCTCTAGAGAAAAGTATATGGTAAGAAAAAATCAAGGTCACCATTCCTAATAAAGCCTTTAGAGGAGTGAATGATAGTGCGACAATACTTTCCTCTTACATTGGTACAATAGTCCAAACTTATATTCCATTTTATGTGCGATCATAGCGAGATGTTCCTAATTAGGTTAAGGATCACATTCGGAGCCATGTGTTGGTGAGATAAATTCACAATTATATTTTTTCCATCTCAATAAGTATATCGTATTTCTTATTTAATTCACTGCTTAGGATTAGTTCGGTCTTGATTTTACTTGTAGTAAGGATATGATAACTGTGACGGCCATATGACTATATTATTCTGACGTCACAATGGCCGATATCATAAGCACTTCAAGAAGTTTGAGACGTTGGAAGAGGCTGTGAAATTTCCTTTTGAGAAGATAAAGTTAGATGATTGGGTGAAGTGTTGTGATTTTTTTCCAAGTCCTGATTATTAGGTATATTAAATTATTAGTTATTTACATTTATATCCATTCTAAATTAGCAGTAACATTATTAATTAATTTTTTAGAACTTAAGTTTGATAAATACACATAATAGATCCGCTCTCACTATTCACCATTGTGTCAGTTCAAGGTCATTCTACTGTCTTGCTGATAAGATGACAATTAATAACTTATAAAAATTCATTTATTTTTCTGATATACATTTCATTAATTACTAATAATAAATTTCTTAATTGCTAATGTGTCTTTGTTAGAAACGTGATGATTCTGAAAATTTTTTCTTCATTGATGTCTATGTTGTTACTCACACTAATGAACATAGTTAATAAATGGATCCTTGCATTGTAAAAAATTGTGTAAGTGATGTTAATTTTGTTAAATAAATTATACAATATCTGAATAATATCTGAATAACTTTTTTTTGTTCGTATTTCTTTTAATATGTTATTTATTGTGTGTTTTCTTTCTAATTGCAGGACAAAATATTGGAGATGAATTCAACTTCTGGAAAATTATCTCCTAGTGATATAGACATATTCATGAAATTGCTCGGGACCAAGCCTGGCATGGTCAGAGGATTGGGACATTCACTCAAGTATTCTGCTGGTTCATCCTTCACGAGCTCCTTGATTTCGCAGATTAATAATTTCACCAAAAATTTAGAAGTAGCACGATGAGAAAATGAGTGTATGAGGTCGAGACAACAGGAGCTGGAGCCTCTTTTAGAGCGATAGTCTAATTTTTAGACACGTATGCAGGAGTAGTAAAGATATCAGAATGGAAGAATGCGTACTGCAGTCCAAAACCAAGTGTAGAGTGAGATGGCAGTCCAAATGGAGCATGTTATGTCACTGCAACAGGATCGTGATGGACAAAGAAAAGAAAAGATAAATTTTATCATTTTTATTATTATTTCTAATTTTTAATATCTAATTTTGATATGTTATAAGACAATATAAGTTGCTAAATTAATTATATAACATGATACAACTTGTATGCTTTCTAATTTTATTAAAATTTATTATTTCTGACTAGTACGTTCAAACATTTGTTCATGTTAAAACAAACATTTGAATGTGAAGAGAGGAATTTGTAAGGCAACGTTTGAACCTACGGAGCAAAATTCGAATGTACTCTCCCGCTAATGAATGAAACGTTCGAATGTTTACCAAATTAACATTCAAACAAGTCACCATAACATCCGAACATAACGTTTGAATGTTAACATTGAACATAATGTTCGAATGTACATACGTTCGAATGTAAAAATAGTCATATTCGAATGTTGACTCAAAGAACGACAAAATTATACGTTCGAATGTTAGTTTGGTGTGCTTATGTTGGAACGTTATTTTGTAAATTCGAACTTAACTTATTGTGACACATTTGGACCTCCACTAACAACTTGAACTTTCGAATGTTACATCTTACGAAAAACCACCAACTTCACTAAAATTACTTTTTGTGACAGTTGAAAAGTAAACTATCACAAATACTTATCTGTGATGTACTTTAGGTGATAGTTGTCGTGATGGTTTCTAACTGTCACCAAAAGTCTTTCATGACGTTTTGCTCATTTTTTATGATCATTTTGTCGGTTAAAAGTCAAATGTGTTGTAGTGTCTTAACATGCAATAAAAAAAAAACTTCGGTGAGAGGAACCCAAAAACAACAAAATCATGAAAATAGAGAGAAAAAAGGTTTGGGAAAGGGAACCTTCTTCAGTAATAGAGAGACAGAAAAAAAGAGAGTGAGAGAGGATACGGAAGATCCGATGTTAGAGGAGAAAGGGCGTCTGGGGCCGGGGAGGGGGGGTGGGGCAGGCGCCCCGATGTATCATGTAGTTGATATATGAAAGTCAAAAACTCAAAAGAAGAAAAAAGTTGTACTAATGTGGAGGAAAGAAGGGTTACGTGGGTTAAGTCTTATTTTAGGTTGGTCAGGCTAGAATGATCTTTACATATACATTATTATTGTTTTGTTAGGTAGTACTTGGGTTGGTTATAGTTGAAGAAAACTTGGACGGTTGTGGCGCCCGATATTTGGCCAGTTGGAGATCGTCTCTTTTAAGTCTACTTAAAGATCTCTTTAATTAGCTGCTAGGAAAAGAGAAAAAAAGGATCATCTTTAGCTAGCCAGTAGTTTTTTATGTAATTGTTTTTTTACTTGCTTCAAGTTGTATTCATATTCGTTTGTAGGGCCGGCACAATAAATTAGGAGCCTTAAACAAAATTTTTTATTGAGGCCTTCTTTTAAAAAATTAAAAGAAAATAATTTTAATTTTTATATTATATTTTTATTTAAAAATAATGTCTATCATTTGCTAAATAAATTTATTAATTAAGATTTATACTACATTTTTAACTAATAACCAATTTATTTTTCATTAAAAAATCCAATTTAAAGAAAATATTATCAAATCTATTTTTATAAGACGTGTTCTTGAGTTTTAGGTATCGTTTAGAAACACAATTATTTTTATATATCTATTTTAAGATATTTTCAAATTTAACTTTTTCTGTTACTCAAAATTTAATAAAACATTTTAATTTAAATTATTTTACTACTATTCATAGATATTCTGAAGAATACTTATTAAATTAATAATGATATATATAATATCTATTTTATACTTTTATTCTCTTATTGAGTTAATTAATTTTTTTTTTAAAAAAAATTACTATAAATTTGTTTTGAGAGGCCTTTTCTTCTTAGGAGACTTAGGCGATTGCCTAAATTGCCTAAAGGGGGAGCTGGCATTATGTTTATATGGTCTTCTCTTTTTTTCTTCTAAATGAATAGTAATAGGTCAAAAAATCTATTAGCTAGAAATATAAAGTTTTTAAAAAATAAATCTGAATGTTATATAACATTTTTTTTTAATTTTCTTTTGAGTTATACATTAATTTTCTTTTTTATTTAGATGTATCATTTCCAAACGTAAATATCTCTTTGATTGTCAGATAAATTTAATAGTTCTTAAATGTTACAATTTTTCTAATAATAAATGCATTTAATACATATTTATTTTTGGGATATTTAATATAGCTGCACGTGTGCCCAATTGAGAAAAAAATATGGTAGTAGCGCGTAAAGAAATTTAAGAGGTTAGAAATTTACATCCTTGGCTATAAAATGTAATGACTATTTATTTTTTCATATTTATTTGTATTTGTTCGAATGGATTATTTTAATGCATATATACCATTCTATAATTTCAAGTGATATCAATTAATTTTTATTCTAGAAGATAAGATTATTATTTCCTCATATGCATTCTACAAGTAAACATAGTTTATTAGTCTTTTGCATTTGGGTATCGCATTTTCATTATTTTGAATGCCAATAATTGCTTTTGAAGCAAAGACTTTGACCAAGAAAGAAAAAGCATATTTCGAATGTTACTCTATATCCACCTTATTCATTAATCCATTGGTATTGAATTAAACTAATGTTAAATTTGTATATTAAGATTTTGGGTGCAAACCCTAAACTATCTTACAAAATATAGAGATAAATTTAACAAAATCTACTCTTTTACCCTGATTCTATATACAAATTATTCTATTTCAACATTTTCAAAATTTTATAAGTATATGATTCCTTATTTAAACCAAGTGCTATGTGCAAGAGGCATACACGCCTTGCACATAGCATGCCTCTTGCACATAGCACCTGCACTAATGTGTGTATATATTTACATATATATATATATACACACGTGTGTGTGCGCGCACGCGTAGGTATGATAGGAATAGCAAATATAAATAAGATGGGTCATGGTGTTGAAAGTGCATCATTGAAGTGTAGTGGGAGGAAAAGATACTGATCAGTCATTAAATTAAATGGGATTTGACCATTACTATTCAATCCTAAATTTTTATGGAGTAATTTTATATATGATTGTGAGTTGCGTAAACGTTACGTAACTGCTTTAAAAAAGAGTATGACTATTACAAAATTAATTTTTTTCATGTAGGTATTATATTTTATTCATTTTTTATAAAGAATAATGCAGCAGTTATCCAATTCACTATTTCATAAATATTTTCTCATTATTATGCAATGGGGATCATTTAATATTATGAAATTACGACTTTGTTGATAGAATATGATATAAATTCTCCAATTTATGGTTTATTAAGATCAGTAGGATATTGGATGATGCATGCATGCATAGGCGATAGCCAGTGAAATCGAGTTTAGACAGAGATTCAATAAAAGACAAAGAAATTCTATAATTTGCTTTGTCTAAAATCGTTGTCACCGGCGTCACACACACACACACACACACATATATAGCAAGGCGTAGCTCTTTTTTGTTATTTTCTTTGCTATCAATCTTCTCTTAAGGCTAATGGCTTTCTCCGTGACTAGATCAAGCAAAAGCCAAGTTAAGCCATCTGAGCTGACACCATCTGGCACACTTGATCTTTCAATCATTGATAGATATCCAGTTCTGAGACGCAATACTCGAACTCTGCATGTGTTTAGTCATGGCGGCCAAAAGGCATCACAAATTATAAGAGGAGCTTTGTCTAGGGCTTTGGTCCCTTACTACCCTCTTGCAGGAAGGCTCAAAGAGTCGAGCCAAGGTCTACTCCAAATTCAATGCACCGGAGATGGCGTGTGGTTCGTCGAGGCTTATGCTGATTCTAATCTTGATACTGTCAATTATTTCAATGATGTTGTTTCCATCCATTATGATCTCCTACTTCCTGACCCTATCCCAGAAAATGAAGGCATTGACCCACTCGTGCAAATGCAGGTATATAGATACCCATTAAAATTCTAACTCTTTGGAAATGATATTAAGTAGTAGTACCTTGTTAAGTGTTTTAAAAAATAGTTTTGGGGGGTTTATATACTCTAGTATCTAGAAAATATATTTGTGCCATAGCTCTTGAGCTTATTTAATTGGTTAGTTTTGAGAGGAAAACTAATGGAAAAAAGAAACTGTGAAAGACATGTGTGCAGAGATCTCTATCTACTATGGAAACTAGCCCTCCAAATGTGTCCCAAAAAATATCCCTAGTGTATTTCTTTTTTAATTTTATTTTTTAAATGATTAAAAAAAAATTATGACTAATGAATTTGTATGTTTAGTATTCTAACATTTAAAAATATTTAAATAAACAAGATATACTAAGAACACTTTCTAGAGCATATTTAGAGGACAACCTTCATCTACCAGGTGATGAGTAAGAGATCCTTCCCATGTGGGGATGAGGCCAAGGGAGGGGGCAAGGTTGGGTGCCGATTCTGAAGGCTCTAACCTCTTGTCCACAAGAGTAATACTACATACAGTCCTCATTTGGGACTACTCATACAAGCATAGACAATTTTATCTTTAAAAATCTTATAATGTCCTTATCAAAATAACATTTTTCCTCATTTAATAAAGGACTTGCACATGTAATCTTTGAGTGGAGAGTGCAAATAGAATTTCTTAATTTTTAATAGATATTTCTTATATATAATGAAATTAGGATCCATTTACAATTTTATGGTAACTATTTTTACCAGATTTATTTTCAGAAATTAAATTAGAACATAATATTTACATTAGGTTATTTCTCTTTTAAAGGCACTTATGATTATCATGATAAAACACATTTAAATTAAAAAAGAATCATTTTCACTGAATAGCTGGCTATACAGTATGTAATTATGAAGTTACTTAGAAACTTTTACATATATGATGTTATTGGGAATCTGGACCTTTCAATTCCCTCCACCAGGATCTATTTTTGACAAAATATCAAGAAAAATAAAAAAATTAACATAACACAAGAATTTACGTGAAAAACTCTCAAAACAGGAGAAAAACCACCAGACCCAAAGAAAAAAATATACTATGTAAAAAATTGTTACAATTACATAATTTTTCTCATCACTCTAACGACACCCACAAAAACTTCTCCCACTAGACAAAACCTCCTTAGACCGTACGTATATACACTACCACACCAAATCTTCACTTGCTAAAAGAATCTGATGGCTCTGATACAAAACTATTTAGTTTATAATTTAAATATGCTACCTCTCTTTTATAATTTCTATATAGATCCTTCCCATAATTCAACATTTTCTCTTAATTGCAACACATGAAAAGTTTAGATGTAAGACGACTTATACTCATGGACGAGAGCACGTTTGAAAATTATTTATTTTTTCTTTCTTATTTCTTACTCTTTTTTTTTATGATCAATTTGTTAAATCATGTGTTCCCAAGAATTTTCAATTTAACTATTTATTCCTTACCTAAAAGTATCCGGTTCCTCCAGACTTTAATAATCCCGACTTCCCTCTGCTGCCGGCCGCATGCAAGGAGGGGGTATGTATCTCACCTTTACAGTGGGAGCACATGACAACCAAAAATCGATAAGTTTTTTAAACTTTTCTATTTTACAGGCCGTTTGTTCGTACCCAATAACCAAAAAACTCATATTGAAAATATTAATATATAGAATGTGAGATCAAATGATAGTTGGTAGAGTTGAAATATAAACAAGCCAACATAATTTTGAACGGATAAAAAAGAGAAGAAGAAAAAAAGAAAAAGCAAAGTGCACTGATTTTTAATGCAGATCGAACCAGAAATATACTAACAATTAGGCCAATCATGATCACTATGTTTGCAGGTGACACAATTTGCATGTGGAGGTATAGTCATAGGCCTTATATTCTGCCATAGCATATGTGATGGCCTTGGAGCTGCCCAATTTCTCAATGCTGTTGGCGAGCTTGCTAATGGTGTCGCCTATCCAACCACCCCACCAGTGTGGCAGAGAGACTTCTTCCCACCTTCACACCAACACCCAAAGGTCGCGGCATCATTAAACCTTCCACCACCGTCGTTGCCGCTACCCCACTACAAGCTAGAGCATGCCAATGTGGATATACCTCTAGATTGCATCAAGCAACTCAAGCTAGATTTTCAGCAATCAACTGGAAAGCCTTGCTCTTCTTTTGAAATTGTGGCTGCCCAGTTTTGGAGCTGCCGGACACGAGCTATAAACTTGAAGCAAGACACTGAACTCAGGCTTGTCTTCTTTGCAAACTGCCGCCAGCTTTTGGACCCTCCTTTGCCGGACGGTTTCTATGGAAACTGCTTCTTCCCGGTGAAAATCACAGCTTGGAGTGATTCACTCGCTCAGGCATCAATCAATGATGTTGTGAAACTAATCCAAGAAGCAAAGGCTAATCTCCCAGTGGACTTTGCAAAGTACATGAAAGGTGAGTTTGTGAAAGATGGTGAGCACCCTTTTGCATACCCGCGAGCCTACACTACACTGTTTCTATCAGAGTGGGGCCGACTAGGATTCAATCAAGTGGACTACGGGTGGGGTCCTCCAGTCCACATAGTTCCAATACAAGTCTCTAACATCATCCCAGCTGGCATTGTGGGGTCCTTGCCTTTGCCCATGAAAGCTGTCCGACTCACGACGTGGTGTGTGGAGGATGCCCATCGCCAATGCTTCTTGAACCAAATGACGGCAAATTAACCTAAATATTCCCATCAAATCTCCTAATTAATGGCATTTACACGTTTTTCCACAAATCCTTGACCCCTAGCTAGAGCTTGCTCTTTTTGCAGCTACGAGAATGAATAAATACAAGGAGAAATCGTCAGTGTGGATTTTCAAGTTGTTTTGTTAAACTACAATATATTTTCAAGTTGAATAAATAAGCATGAAAGTTTGCGTATACGGAATTTCAAAAATCAGAAGTCTTGAAGGTGAGTCTTTGGAGTCAGTGACATGTTCGATCAGCCTATCTTCGTACGTACGCCTTCCTTGTCTGGGCCATAATCTCTCCATGGACAAACCTTATTTGAGTGTTGGTTAATCAGTCAAACTTCAAATTATTTTAACATCTTTTTAACTTTAGGTTGCGTTTAGTTGATAATCTCAACTGAAATCAATTTATTTTAGTTTAATTTTAAATTAAATTAAATATTTAAATATTTAATTTTTAAATTATTAAATTCATCTCAATTTATAATTTTTTTATATATAAGATTCACAATAACTTTTAATTTAACGCTTTTTTACACGGAAAACTAATAATTTTTTTTAATTTTTTATAAATATATCTAAATTTATTTTAATATTTAAAAATATTTAAATTTATTTTAGATAAATTTTACAAAATCTCCTCTACTATTTTAATTTATTATTATTTATAAAACATAAATTAACTCAACTATTCAACATCCAAACGAATTGGTGCAGAAAAATCCTATAGGATGTACAATTATGTCGGCCATATGGGTGCCAGTGATCAAGGGTGAGCGTGGCATCATTAGCCAACCGACCCTTCACTTTCTCTCTGGTGTCAATCTATTCAATTGGTTCGATAAAGATGTTTCCCACACTACACAAATTCTTTAAAAAACTCGAATTTGAATATGCACACCCTTTATTATAACTTGTAGCCGTAGGCTTATTACTTCTAGCACTTATTTGTTATTCTTTTTATTTTTTGCTTAATAATTAAAAATTAATTATTAATAAAGTTTTATATTTTTTTAATTTTTTTAACAATTAAGGATATCAAGAAAATATTTAATAGAAAATGATAAGAAATAAGAATTTCAAATATACTATAAAATAATAAAAAATTAATAAGATGATAATAAACCTATTATTATTGTTTATATATATATTTGTTATAATAAGTAATTATCCGGCTGCTAAAGTAATTGAACAGTAATTTGTCATTTTTCAATGTATAAATCTAAACCTTTGTGAGTTATTTAGTATCTTTTTTACCCTTCAGTCTTATTCTTTTGTGTCTGTGTAGTTGACGACTTAGGCCACGTTTGGATTTCGAAACATTTTCGAGAACTACCAATAATTCTCGTATGGTGGAAGAACTTTTGCTCCCAAACGCACTTAGCTGGTCTGAAAAGCATCCGAATACTTGCCCACTCACGTGTCTACTGTTGAGTAGAAAGGACATCTTTATTTCCCTCTCCCTCTCTCTCTCCAACCTCCCCCTCCTCTTCCGTTGTTCACTCTTTCTCCATCAATGCCATACTCAAATCAAATCCCCCCATAATGCCTACTCCATCTGACCATACCTCTCCCACTTGAACCCTTCTATCTATCTCCCCCTTTATCGATAGTGAAGCCCCAAACTGCTCTCATTGTCACCTCTGGAAACGATGGCCTCCATATAGAGATTCCCTGCACTGATTTGTCATCTTCGCGTCCAATCTGCAATCAAAGCTCCTGGATTATCGGTTTTGTGATTGTGGTGAAAGAAGTGGGTTTTGTGTCGAATTGAGCAAAGTAACAGAAGATTTGATGAGAAACAAAACGACAGCCTACAAGAAATAGCCCCGTTTTATTGATTTATTGTGTACTTATTTTAATGGGATCCACAGTTTTTACAACATTATCTATCTCAAAGTTTTCTAAAAAACTTTCATACATCCAAACAACTTAAAACACTCTCAATGGGACTGACAAACTTTTTTCCATCTCTTCTCAAATTATTCACAGGTATTCTCAAAGTTTCTCAAAAATTCTTGACATCCAAACGCAACCTTATTTGTCTCCCTATTATATTTGTCTCAATGAGTCAATAGTTCTCGAATGCAATGATGCACGTCTCTCTCAATTCACTTTCCTGATTTCCTCTCTTCCCTCAATTCGCTCTCAACTCCTCTATTTTCCCTCTCTCTCCTATGAGTTCTGTCTTTTTTCTTAGAAAACAAATTCGTTCTCTCTTCGTCTTCTCTTTCCCTGCAATTTCTGTTCGTGAAAACCCGAAGTTTCTTTTTTTGTTTTTTACTTTTATCTTTTCTGTTCATTTCTTTATTTCTTCTCTCTCTTATTTTCTTCTGCCTTCTTTCTTCTTTGTGCCTGTAATGGTCCCAATAATGAACCCAATAAATTCAGTAGATGGAGTATAGATAATGGACGATGGATGAATGTCTGTTAAAAAATGCTAATTACATAGAACAAAGAAATGTAAATGGCAATGATGCAAAGTGTAAACGAGATAGCAAATATAGTTGTAGCATTAATCATGCCGAGGACATTTCGAGGAGTCCTCTTCCTCCCAAACTAAGTTCCAATTACAATAGTACTCCAACATATTTTAGATACACAACCAGACTCCACCTCCCTCTTCATATACTAAAGATAACCAACTATATTGATAGAGCCCACTATTTTTAACTAACTCTGCTAGGCTTATGGGTCACTAGACTAGATTACTTTTATTATCAACCTGGCCTACTAATGGGATTTATAACAAACTCCCCCTTTAAATAACCTTGTACTCAAGGTTCATAACACTAAACAACTTAAACAACTCAATGAAAATAAAAGATAACAACCATCAACAGGAGGAAAATGAGAGGAACTGAATTAGTAGTCTCGACCAACAACTTCATCGCTTGATTTATGGGGAGCAAAATGTTTGTACCATGATTTGCTATAAAGTTAACATCCATCCACTCTGAGGCATTTGAGATTGCTTCATTGGTTTCTAGCTTCATTGTTGATGAGAATAACTCAAGAGGTTCTCCCATCATGCTGCCACTTATATTAATAAGAAATACCACTTCCTTTCTAGAAACCTTCTTGCTCTAGCTATCTCCAAGGAATGGATAGAAGTAAAACATCTGTCTTCTATCAAAATAACCCAGAAATGGAGATTGCAAGAGGACACCACCAAAAATGTCATTTGATATAACAATATAAAAGAAATCGAAGTCTTGACCTGACCATGCCAGTACTTCAACTTCATATAAGAAACTTACTTTACTAACTTCCTTTAAAGGATGACTAGTACTTCTGCACAAAAAGTCTGTCCCAATACTAGGATTCACTTTTAGCAAAATTTTCTCACACATAGTCAACTGTTCAAGTAAAATGCCTTCAATAATTAAAAAAAAAAAAACTTTCAGATCCTGAAGAGCATCCCACGAACCCATAAAAGTAAGGTATGATAGGTCTTGCAGTGCCATTATAACATCCTTCCCAAAAACAACTTGAAAGCAGGATATATCCCATTTTGCACTATCTGAAACAAACATATGAGTGTCCTTTATTCCAAGGTTGGTATAAACAGTTAACGCAAGAGTAGCTCTCAAGGACTTTTCACCCTGCTCAGCTCCATAACCACTATAACCCTCGAGTTTTGGTTCATGCCATTGAACTTTTAGAAAACACCACCATGAACCTTTCCCACAAGAAGAAGAATCTGCAATCCCCATTATTGTGGTAAAAAACCTTCTCTCTAGGAAATCTCTTTGAATCCCCTCATAGTAACACCAATTGATAGCAAGGATTTAAATAATAAATTTTTAAAATTGCCTAGAGCTTCTTCAATAGTTGTGCTTGCACTAATTAAAGTTTTGTATCACATTCAATAGTCGTGCTTGCACTTCAAGCAAATATATTGTACTCCAGCACCTAACACCCTTCTCCTTGAACAACCCAAGAAATACAAAATCCTTGGAAGAGCAATACTCCTGCATGTGGATCTCAATAATGGTCTTTTTAGGTACTATTTGTTTTGTCTAAGGATGGATCTGTCTCTATGCATTTTTTTTCTCTGTTTCGGCTTATGGGCTTGTAGATGTTGTGTTTGGCGAGCCTCGGCAATTCTATATTGCAAGTGCTCCGTCGTCTACCTGCTACACTAAGGGTGAGAAGGTAGATTGGGAAGTCATGGTCCCTCTTATGCCAAAGTCAAAATAGGTGAGGATGAAGACAACGGTGCAACCATTAAGGGCTAGCCTCCCCACCAAAAAAATTAAAATTAAAATTAAAAAATAAACCATATTCTTTTCATAATTTCATGTAATTTGAAATTGCCCCCCCCCCCCCCAAAAAAAATAATTTTCTTACTCCCATATATATGCTTTATAAAATTTTAATATACATAAAAATGTCTCTCTATCTAAATTAAATAATAAACTATTAACATTTATCCCAGTTTTTCATTATATAGTATTAAGTTTCTTAATATAGAATCCAAAGTGAAAATACCATAAAAATATTTAAGATTGATAATTTATATACAAATTAGTAGAAATGATTTATCTTCTAAACTTCATCGAGTAAGAAAAATTTTATTTAATGTCTCATTTGTAGTATTCTATGTTTAATGTGCCATCAAAATAGATATATTTTATATTAAATTTGATCAACTAGCTTAGATATTAGAACGAAATATGGCATTTTAAAAGAACATTTGATAATTTCTATGAAGAAAATAGTTAAATATTTCCTATTTATTAAAACAATATGGATTAATATTACTCTCTGAAATAGACATTAATTTGTGTTTTAACGTTATTTGGAAAATTATTGAGATTTAATTATATATATGTTTTATAATTTTGTAATATTTTATGTATTTTACGTAAACATCTCATGTGATATAAAAGTTGGCCCCCCTTTAAAACAAGTTGCTAGTTCTACCACTGGATGAATATCTAGTAATGGGAAGTTTAGAGAGTAAAGAGAGCAGAGAGCACACTTGCGGGATGTATGGGGTATTTATATACCTACAGAAGACCTTCAGACAAGGATAGCGAATGTGTCGTCCGTACGTTAGGCCATACCCTCTGTCAGTCTGCTGCTTGATGGCAGTATTCTTTTGTTGTGCTATGTTGTGTTCTTGAGGCTCTGCATTAAATGCACCATGGTTTCCATTTAATGCAAAGTGGTTCCCATTTAATGAAGCGTTGTTCATCCTAACATGTCCATACTACTCGAGGCTTCCTATCCGTTGGCACTCAAGTGCCTGGGCAACATTGCACAGCTCGACTCTGCGCAACAACTGATTCCCACTTACTATGCATGTCTGACGTCCCCGATGGGCCCTTTACTTGGGCCTGGGCTGGCAGTCTAGGCTCCAAGCCTTGAGATAGGTTGGCCAGGGAGAGAGGCCTGGGTCCCGTCTAGGTTCTGGTGATTGCACTTGGCTAGCTAGACCTTGACTAGGGAACTCAATATTTCCTTTTGCACATAGTACCCACGAATTCCTAGCATACATTAATGGTGGAAATTTAAGCTCATGCCATATAGGTTCGGCATAGGGGCCTTGTGTCTTTTTCCCACATAGTACCATGCGAATTCCAAGCATACGGTATGGAGGGAATTCATGCTCGTGCCTTCTAGGTTAAGCCTAGAGGGGCTTGGGATTTTCACCGACACAATACCCTACAAATTCCTAGCATACGTGTATGGGGGAAATTTTAACTCAAGCCTTCTAGGTTCAGCCTAGATGGACTCAACACTTTCCTCCACATGGTATCTCGTGAATTTTTAGTCTACAAGTATAGTGAGAATTCAAGCTCGTGCCTTTTAAGTTTGGCCTAGAAGGGTTTGAGATTCCACCTACACAATACCTCACGAATTTCTAGCATACAGGTATTGTGGGAGTTCAAACTCGTGCTTTCTACATTGGCCTAGAAGGGCTCGAGATTTCCCCCGAATATGCTAGGAATTTAGTTATAGGTAGCAAAATGGTCTGGAATACATTACGCATTCGAATTTGAATATTATAACCATTCTCTCCTCAGTTAATGTTCTCTTACGTGTTGGGGCCAAGAGGGAAGCGTCAAGCCCACGCATACGTTATCTGGCACTTTGCGTTCTCACTGGTATGAGTCCCTAAAAGACTGGGAGCCGTTACCCATACCTACCCACGCAGCTCTTACAGTGTGCACGCTTCTTGCCCACGTTCAGAGAAGTCCAATGGTTTGTACTGGGTACTCGCCAAGTGTGTCGTGTCACGTCCATCTTGTTCCCCACATCGCCATTATTGCGTAGACAATTTGAAGTCTCTTATATTCCTGCCCACATTGCCTTGTGTCTCCTCAATTCCTACAACCATGATTACAACTCCACTTATATAAGTTCAATCGTTCTTCTTTGATTGCTCTTATTTCTCATTCTTCCGTGTTTTTGTCTTCCTCGTGCTTGTTGTCTCCTTCCTTCTTCCATATGCTTGCTCTCTGTCAAGTTAGGCCTTTCTTTGAGTTCGTTCTCTCCAACCTCTTAGCCATGTCAAGTAAATGAGTCTTTGTAGAGAGATTCTGGGACCAGAGGTAACCAAGGATGACCTTCGTGCCATTTGAAAATCCTGTTGCATCCCACCGAATGTCAGACTAGAGGCCCCTAAGAGAGCCAGTGTGATGAATGTGGATGGCTTGTCTATACAAGTTTGCTTGTACCTGATTATGTTTGCCAACTGCCTATGGCTACCGATTTGTTGCCTGATGAGGGAGATTTTGGACTACCTAGGGTTGGCCCCAGCACAGATTAACCATAACAGCTGGAGATTGATAGTCTATAGCTATATCGCCTTCTAGATAGCGTTAGGCAATTCAGATGAGTTTCTCGACATGGAGGCCCAGAAGTTCTTATACACTTATCGTATCAATTGCCAGGGATCTTTCTTGTAGACTCCTTGATGTACTTTTGTTGGTACGTAGTGGGCCTCTTCTACTAAGATGCACCTGAAGAGGGCTCGATGAAGTCTCGCCTGGGCATCTTCTACTAAGATGCACTTGAAGAGGGCTCGATGAAGCCTCACCTATACAAGACTCCTTACACAGGGGTGAATAGAGCTTCCCAACTCCTAAGTTTTCGGGTCTTCTCTTGGTCTTTTGGGATCTAGCCTTCTTAGAGATACTTTATGATGTCAATGGCCCATCCTGGCTTTACTACCGAGATGACAAAAATTGTGAATCCAATTGCTGGCGCCTCTTGGGCAATAGTTCCTTCGGGGAAAAGGGTTTCTTTTTGGCCCAAGGCAGAATTTTTCAGGCAATCAACCTTATCATTTTTAGCTTTAGGGATTTGCTGGATGTTGCAGTAGCTAAACAAGTTCCAGGCTTCCTTGACTTGCTAGAGATTCTTTTTAGGTCGTTCCCCTTTAGTTGTGAGTTTTCCCGTCACCTATCCAACCACCACTTTTGAGTCAGGTCGAATCTCGATTTTGGTGGCTCCAAGGCTCTGGCCACGAACATCCTAGGTAGAAGCGCCTCGTAGTCACCTTGTTGTTGATTATTTTGAAATCGAGCTTGACTGCATATCTGTGTTTCTCGCCAAACTCTGTGGTGATGTGCACTCGGACTACTTGTATCCTAGCAGGACAAGCTGTCGATGTAAACCTGCCAACATTTGCCTTGGGGGACACTGAGTATCTCCTCTAGGAAATTGGCAAATTCAGTTAGGACTTGCCCATTAACCACTAGGTGGGGTAAGAACCCGATATCGAACTCACTAAACTCAATGACTCATTTTGTCATCTGCTCGGATACTTCTGATCTCTGTAACACTTGTAGGAGGGGGACGTCAATGAGGACCTTCATGTTGTGAGCCTAGAAGTAGGGTTGGAGTCATAGAGCAGGCACAACCAAGGCAAATTTTAACATCTCCGTGTGGAGGTACCTTCTTTTGGCACCACAGTGGACTTGGCTAGTATAGTAGACGGCATGTCGTTCACCTTTCTCATCAGTGATGATGACCATCCAGACCGTATTTAGGGTCACCGCGTATACTAGAGAATCGACTTTCTGCACAAAGGGTAACAAGTCATGAGACTTGTGCTTGGGCAAGAATGTGTGTGGGTGGGGCTAGGGGCTCGAGGCTTGGACCCTAACCTTACATTTAAAGAGGTGGGTGTCCCAGATATTCTTTGAATTCTGTGAATG
Source organism: Platycarya strobilacea (assembly GCA_036898215.1). NCBI lineage: Eukaryota > Viridiplantae > Streptophyta > Magnoliopsida > Fagales > Juglandaceae > Platycarya > Platycarya strobilacea. Next base: position 17,193,125 of record CM072555.1, on the reverse strand, counting down.
CTTTGTCGCACTCGACATCCTTGAATTGATTTAGGGAGGCAGTAGTTGGTAAATCGTGCAAAGAACTGATCTAGTCTGCCATTCATCCAGCGAGTCTCTAGACTTCGTGGTGTATTAAAGGTGGGGGCATACTGGTTATTGGCTGTATCTTCTTGAGCTTGGCCTTGATCCCTCGTTTGGATACCATGAAGCCCAAAAACTTCCCTAACTCGACCAAAGGCGTACTTCAACTGGTATTTTTGCAGCACCCCGAGGGCTTTCCTGAAATTCTTGATATGTTACTCGGCCTTTTGCTTTTGAATAAGAGATCATCAACATAGACCTCCATCGTTCAGCCTATTTGCACCTTGAACATCCGGTTGATCATGTGTTGGTAGGTGGCCCCAACGTTCTTTAGTTTGAAGGGTATGGCCCTGTAGCAATATAGGCTGCAATCAATGATGAAGACTGTCTTTTCCTCATCGTCCAAGTTCATCCGAATTTGGTGTAAGGGTCTATGAACCTGAGGATGTATCCTGCCGTCGAATCCACAATGAGGTCAATTCATATTTGTGGGAAGTTGTCCTTAGGGTAAGATTGTTTAGGTCGGTGAAATCTACGCACATCCAACATTCGCCGCTTGCTTTCTTTACCAATATGACGTTGGAGAGCCACTCGGGGGTTTGAGCCTCCCGAATTATTCTCATAGTAAGCATTCAATCTACCGCTTTAGCGATGACAACATATATTTTTGCACTGAATGACTTTGGTTTTTGCCTAATCTTTTTTACCTCTGGATCAACGCACAGGTTTGGGGCCATGCGAGATCGAATCAAAATGATCCGATCGGGTCTTGTTCGATCAGCGTACCCATCTCCAAGCTCGCAGGATTCTAGGTGCACTTGGTGCCTCTCTTAACCAATGAATGCAGTATGTTTTTATAAAAAAAGAAAAGAATAAAAAATTGCTTCTTGTACAATTGACAATCCACTGGTCACTAAACATTAGGAAGTTTTTGTCCCCAAGTTCATCTGCCAGACAACATGTATGGAATGATTAAATAACTACTGTTTGTAAAAAAGATATTAATTTTGGTTTAATGGATTTCTTTTATAAAAATTATACTAAAATCAATCTATTGAATTTAAGAATCTTTTCTAGTTGATTTTGCTGCACATCATTGCTTTTCCATTTCACATTGTGGTGGTCATTATCTTGGATAATAAAAACATTGTTGGTGAAGAGAGGGACAACCGAGATACATTTATGATTAGTCAATGGGAATAGAGTCCTATTAAATTAATTTTTTGTGTAAGAAGACCGTTTCCAACTATAGATAATTAAAAACAAAAAAAATAAAGATCATTGTTGACTTTAAAATTTGCACGCACAACCAAGATGTGGCTAAGTAATCATCGGGGTTAGGTACACGCATATCACTTATCTTCTTATTATTTTAATATAGAAATATAAACTAGGGGTGCTACCTGTCCTATACGGTGTGGGATAGTCCCCTTCCAGCACCCTGCCACAACGATATGGGAGCGAGGTATCCCGTCTCGCTAGGTGGAGTGCAAGACAGATTTCTAATCCGTACCGCTTCATGTCCACTTTAAAAATAGACTATGTTTTATTACGTTTAAAAATTATTCTCATATCTAAAAGTGATCAAAAATACAATTGTAGACCCAAATTGTAAATTTAAATTTTATAAATATGACTATAGTTTAAAAATTATGTAATTTTTAAATTTACTTATGCATATTTTATATAAGTTTTAGTATAGTAGTTTTTAAACTATATAATTTTTAATTTGCTTGTGCATATTTTATATAAGTTGTAGTTTTTAAATTATATAGTTTTTAAATTTGCTAGTGCATACTTTATGAACAAGTCTAACAAGTTATAATATATATTTATATGTACACAATTTGTAAAATATAAATATATTTAAGTTTTTATATATACAAACATTTATGTTTATATACATATTTAAATATTTATATTCACATATATATATATGATAAATAAATATATAAGTAGGGGCAGAGCAGGAAAAATGCGGGCCGAGGTTGAACCCTCCCTACCCCCCTACCCCTGCTAGGGGCCGACTTAGATACAGGGCAAAGGCCCCCACTCCTGCATGGGTAGAGTAGGGTTGCTCGCCCTGCCATGTAGGGGCGGGTTAGCAGGATGCAAGGCCCCACTACCTACTCCTAATATAAACATTAACGCAAAGATCAAATTTGTTATACAAACTTGAAACTCTAGAGTATGAAATAGATATATATGTAACAGTAATATTAGATACGATAGTAGTGTATATACTTTGCTTATTCCTTTAAAAAAAAAACTTCTATCATTAAAAAAACTATTTTTTTTTTGGGACATAAATTTCATATTTATCCTTCTTTCTTTCAAATTTAGTGCATGGGTTTGCAATTTGCGGACTTAAATATAGTTTCGCATACATTAAGTGTATTTTTTAGACTCAATTAAATTTTCAATAAATGTTAAAAACCTATTTTGTGTGTTTATACATACATATATATATATATATGAGTTTTGCTACATACAGTCACTTTTACATATTTCTTGCGCACTCTATTGATGTGATTGATCAAAATAATTATTTTATATTAAAAAAATAGCATATATTGAAAATGACGTTGAGAGTGCATGAAAGGAAGGTGTAACATAGGGAGTGGCCTTGACAGATGCAGTGACTTGAGTGCATGGCCATATCAATGTCAGGGACATGTTCCTCTGTAAATTCATTTTGCATACTAGAGTCATTAGTCCTTGTTTTCTTGTCTTTTGTTTATACTTGTCTGTATGTAGAGCTAGTTGTTGCATGGTAGCATAAACAACATTTTTCTTTTGTTTAGATAATAATAGGTGCCCTTGACATATTTTCTTTCTATATATTGTATTATGTAAGTTCAATTTCAACTATAATGAGAAATTTCATAGCTTCCTCTTCCACTTGAAGTTGTTTTCTGTTCTCATATTTTTCTTTTCATCCTTTGCTTTCCAAGTGCTATTCTGCACCTTGAATTCTTATACCGTAGTCAATCACATTAGTAGAGTATGCGAAATAATACGTAAAAGTAACTGTCCATAAAATTTTTGTATAATATTTATCTCTCTCAATTGAGTTACTCACATTCGAAGAAATTTTTTTGAATTACAAAAGCACAATTATGAAAGACCAAATTGGTGAAAGAGAATTCTAAATTAGTTAGAGTTGAGATTCGGTTGAGTAATACGACGATTACGAAGAACTTTAGTTAACCGTTTTGGAGTTTCCTTGTTCGTTTCATTTTTGGTTCTTTCCACAATCATCTGTCCTCACAAACACTGTTGACGCCATTTTTTCCTTGTTGATTCTACAGTAGTTTTAAGTGTTTTACTTGGGTTTTTATTCCTGCTATAGTTCCTCATGGATTTCCTTCAAGAGTTATAGGCAAAATTGAATTTAATGAAAGATGAGAGTGTGGCGACTCCATTGGCTAAAGAATCTATTAAGTAGTTGAAGAAAAATGTGACTTATGTATGATTGGTAAAATATGGTTGGATCGTGTAATTTCCAAATCAATATTGGCATCCACTATGTCGAAGGTTTGGAGGCTGAACAAATCGGTGGTGTTTAAGGAACTTGGGGACAACACCTTTGTACTCTCATTTGGCATTCATGCAGACAAGAATAGATGGAAGGCAAACCCAAGTTCTTTGAAAATGCATTATATGTTATTGATCAATTTGATGCACACATTCCAGCCTGTAATTGCAGCTTGATAAGGCTCTTCTTTGGGTTCAATTTCTCAACTTACCCCTGTAAGTATGTATGTCTAGAGATTATGGCATGCAGATTGGTTGGGGGCCTTTTCTGCATGTTTAACTGTTGCTAGATCTTCAAAAGCCTCTTACTAGAGGAAGGACTAACATGCTAGATGAAACAATATTCTACATCCCAATCAAGTATGAATGATTCCCTAAAGTTTATTTTCAATGTGGACGTATATTACATTCTACTGAAGGGTGTCCCTTTATGGACTCTGAAGTCTCTTCTCGAAATCAATATGGTCTTTGGTTGCAGGCCATTGCTCCTCCTAAGAGACGAAAGGATAATGCTTCAGGTTCACAATCTATGCCATTCAATCCTACCAATCATGGCATGCAAAAGCAAGGGATGGAGAAGGGGGTGTAGAGTAGGCCATTATTTTCAATTTCTTCTGGAAATAAACTGCTAATTCTTTAGGAGAAGTATCACACTATTTTCGAGGGGAACCCTCTGATACAGTAATGGTTATGGATCTTGTTGGTCAAACTTCATCAAACAAGTAGTTACTTAAAGTTTCATTTGGAAGGTTTTCTGGATTGAATGCTGACCTGTCTCGGCTTGGGACAGTTACACCAACAACCCCTACAACAACTAAACATGAGGCTACGATTCTTCACAAGGTTTGGCAACTTAGATTTAAGATTCAAAGAGTTTTCCTCATGCTTTTGATCATCTAGCTACAGAGTCTCCTTCTAAAGGTAATTCTAGTTCCAAGTAATCTCCTTCTCTTGTTCCTATTAGACAAGGTTTAAGGTTGTCTAAAAGACTCACTTTTTTCACAAGGTTTACCCAAGGCCTTGAACACCCCCTCGAGTATTTGAAGCCTCTCTTACTTGATCAGAAAACTAGATCCCAATATTTTGTTTCTTCAAGAAACAAAACTCAAGGTTGCTAAGATGGAACTTTGCCGTATTAAAATCCATTTTGTTAATTGTCTGACAGTTGATACACAAGGTCACGATGGGGGTTTAGCCCTTCTTTGGAAAGCTGACATTAATCTAACTATTCAAAGCTACTCCCCTTTACACATTGATGCTCTCATTGCTGATGGATCTCGAAAGTGATTTATTACTAGAATATATGGTCAGCCTTATACCTCCAAGAGATGTGAAACATGGTCCTTGCTTCGAAAATTAAAGAGGTCAAGTACTGATGCTTGGCTAACTTTTGGAGATTTTGATGAAGTTTTGTCACAAGCTGAAAAATGGGGAGTGCTAGTCATCCTGGTGAAATTCATCCCGTTTGGGTCCTGCTTTGAGTTTTTTTTTTTTTTGAGTCTTTTTACATGATTTTTAAATAAGTATTTTTAAATAATATTGTGATTTTTTTATATTTTTAAAAAATATTTTAAGACATTAAAAAAATCATGTAAAAAAAAATGATTTTTTTACATGATTTTTTTAACATTTTAAAATATTTTTAAAAAAATATAAAAAAAATCACAATATTATTTAAAAATACTTACTTAAAAATCATATAAAAAAAAACTTAAAATGGGACACAATGGGAATGACTTTCACCGGGAAATATAGCATTTTCCAACCCAGAAATGATTGGCAATTGAGGAACTTTCAAGATGTGATTGATGATTGTGCACTTAAGGATTTGGGCTTTCAAGGGCCGAGATACACATGGTGTAATAGAAGAGAAAATACAACAATTATTTCAGAGAGATTAGATAGATTTCTTGGGAATGAACATTGCGGTAACATGTTTGCTAATGCAGTGGTGACTCATGGGTCCTCGTCTTATTCAAATCACTTGCCTATTTGGACTAATGTGATGGGTCTCAAGCATTTTCAGAGGGGTCCGAAGCCATTTAGGTTTGAGGCTATATGACTTGAGGAAAACCAATGCTCCCAGATTGTGAGGATACCTGGCAATTGTCTACTCATCTACCCAATTTTCAAGGGGTGTTAAATAGTATTTCAACTTGTGTTGAAAAGTTGAAAACCTGGAATCTCTCGTCTTTTGGTAAGGTTCATGTGGAACTAAGGCATATGCCAAAAGGAGATTACTGGCTATTCAACAGAGAGATCCATTCACCTTAAATGTTGTCAAATTGGGTCAAGCAACTGCTGATGGTCAAAAATGGTTGACCAAGGAGGAGACCATGTGGAGACAGAAATCTCGGGCTATTTGGTTGGTTGAGGGTGAACAAACCACTATGTTTTTTCATACTAAAGTTTCTCAGAGGAGAAAAAAGAATGGAATTACAAAACTTATTGATGTTAACGGTACCTGGTTGGAAGGTGATCAATGCAATGAACACATAGTCAATTTTTTCTGGCTTATTCTCATATGCAGGTTCCAGTAATGTTGGGGTTGTTATGGACTATCTAGAGCCTCGAGTAATAGCAGCACATAATGAGGACCTTATCAAGAACTATATTGCTGAGGAAGTATATACATAGCTTTAATAGAGATGCAACCTTCCAAGGCACTTGGGCCAGATGGTTTGCCACCTTTGTTCTTCCGAAAATTTTGGCCTAAAATTGGTAATGTCATTACCTCTGTTGTCCTACATGCACTTGAAGCAAGAAGTTTTCCTCAAATTGTGAATCATACATTTCTAACCTTGATTCCAAAGACTAAGAAGCCCCCCTTAAGTTATTGGTTTTTGCCCAATAAGTTTATTTAATATTATTTATAAACTTATCTCTAAAGTCCTTACTAATAGGTTGAAACATGTGTTGCCTCGTGTAATAGCAAAAGCTCAAGCTGCTTTCCTCTCTTGTAGGCAAATAACCAACAATGTTTTGGTGGCTCACGATGTGGTACATTATCTACGGAAAAAGGGATTTATGTCTATCAAACTCGACATGAATAAGGTTTATGCTAGGGTAGAGTGGTCTTTCCTTAAAGTTGTCTTGCACAGGTTAGGATTTCATACTCGAGTTATTCATCTCATTGTGACTTGTGTTCAAAGTGCCTCTTTTTCTATCATTGTCAATGGATCACCAACCAACACATAATCCCTTCAAGAGGCTTGAGACAAGGAGATCCAATCTCCTCTTACTTATTTTTATTATGCACTGAATGTCTTATTGGTTTACCAAAACAGGTAGCTAGTTTCAGTGGTTTCCAAAGCATCCGTGTGTGTAGAGGTGCCCCAATTTTAAACCATTTATTATTTGTCAATGATAGTCTCATTTTTTGTGAAGCTAGTACTGATGATAACCCCTGGTTACAAGCTTTACTCAAAGTATATGAAGAGGCATCAGGCCAATTGATCAATCCTGAAAAGTCTACTATGATTTTCTCACCAACTGTAAATGTTGTCCAGAGATGCAGCATTCTGAGTTTATGGGGCTCCTCTCAAGTTGTGGCTTATAATAAGTATTTAGGATTTCCCCCTTGATTAGAAGGCCCAAACAACATTCTTTTTCAGAGATTAAGCATAAGGTGTAGCTTAAACTACAAGGTTGGAAAGGGAATATCTTTTCTCAAGAAGGGAGGGAAATCCTTGTTAAAGCAGTTGCTTTGGCTATCCTCTTCTATGCTATGAGTTGTTTTAAACTTCGCTCTAAACTTTGTAATTGGTTCCTTCTAGAATTTACCACACAAATGTAGGAGGTGTCTTGTTGGACTATAGCAAAAACCCTACGGTCGATTTTCTAAGGACAAATGTTTATCAAAGTATTTATGAATGTTTATTTTAAAATAGACTGATGTATGTAAAATGTAATAAAATAAAATGCTATGTAAAATTATTATTATTATTTTTTTAATATTTATGAAAAGAGTAAGCAAAATGAAAAGTCTTATATTCACAATGAAGGATTTAATGAAAAATGAATATATGGTTGAACTTTGAGGATTTGGGGTTTATAATTCTTAGAAAGATGGATTAAGTCGTAAAAATTGCTTTATGAAAGTTTAATAGTTCAAACAATGAAAACTGTAATTCTAATTTCATCAGGTCACAAATATAAATTCGATACAAAATTGAAAATTGAGAGACGATTTGGCAAACACTTAGGTCATGGTTTTGTGCTTCCTTTGTTTCTACACTCCACAAAAATCCTGGGCACTACTTGTTTTCTACTAACCCAATTGAGGCATTAATAAATCGCAGATTAAGAAATATAAGCTCAAAGTATATGTGCCAGTACTTAATATGAAATATCCTCACTAAAGCATCAACCAATCTCATTATAACACTCGGCTGATAGAAACCTTGATTAATTCAAGGGTCTGTTGTGCCTTATATCAACAACAGAATAAGAATAAGAGTAAGAGGATCTATCAAACTTTTTATTTCCAAAATTTGGTTTCAAATAAAGAAAGGTATGAAATTCGAAATCTACAGAAATCCAGCATAATATAGATGAAAGAAAGTTTTTGCCGCAATCCAAGTTGTAGGAATTAGCCGAACATCATCCTCCAAAAGCTAGTAAAAATACTGAAATGAAAACCCTAAGAAAATGCTATAAAACCGTCTGAAATAAAGCATGAAAAGTAAAGAAATAAAATGGAAAAACTATCTAACTACCCTTTCCGAAATTTCCCTCTTCTTTTTGTACTTGGATTCTTCTCTCTCCAAGCCGCGGATTTCATCCTCACCCAGTGTAACCGAGTCTTTCATTAAGTCAGGCTGCAGTTTTATCTTCACATGGGCAGTGGGTTTCTGTTAGGCATGGGCTTCAAATAAAGTCACGGCCTGGCTTCATTTCATGGACACGACTTCTTGTTTCTCGATTCCATTGATTTCATCCCAGAGGTAATGGGCTGTTCTTTCCATCGCGTAACATATGGGCCACAATCACGGGACGGCTCCTTCTTTTCTCTTCACAAACGGTCGCAGCATACATGGGCCTCTATCATAGACATGGACGTGGGCTTCTGGTGTTGGATACGGGCTTCAGTCTCATAAAAGTCATGAGCTGACTTCACTTGTTAATGTCACGGACTGCCCTTTTTCTTCCTTCACTCTATAGTTTCAGCATCATATGGAAATTCACGAACAGCTATGCGTATGAACTCAAAATCCTGCGCCATAGCAAAATCTTTTCAGTGTAATATTAGCCAACGTTCCAAAAACATAAACTCATCTACATTTAATTGGAGGTAAAATGCTATTTCACATGCCAAACATTGTTAATTCACATTATCGAATTAATATTCTTATTTTAACTCATAAAGCTTATTTAATTAATTATATTAAGGATATTAATATAACATAATTAACCATTTATCAGTAATAATATTGAAATAATGATGAATAAATTCTGGTAGGAGCAAAAGAATGAGGAGAGAAAAGTTCATTAGCTTAGTTGGCACAAAAGGTGTATTCCTAAAGCCTATGGAGGTCTGGGGTTTAAAAATTTGGCTACTTTCAACATGGCAATGCCAACAAAGTAAAGTTGGAGATTGTGAGGAGGAAATCTACTAAGTAGGGATCAGGCCTATTTTATAGTGTATTAGAGGATAAAAGTGAAGTGGGATATGATGGGACAATGAGGTAAGCATGGGCTAACGTGAATGTATAAAGTGGCAAGGATATGGGTTAAGATTAATAGTTATCAAGCACTTAGGCACGCGAACGAAGAAAAGAAATGAAAGAAATAAGAATAAACCGATTGACACACGCAATCTAAGAGTTTATAAAAAGGCAATGATCAGTTAAGAGGGCTCTCTCGGACTCTCTCTTAGACCAACTTATTATCTACAAATCAGTATCATCTTCTTCAACGTTTTCAAAAGAAACTGAGAGTTCAAACTAGTAGATATATAAATATATTTTTATTGTACAGAAATTTATGAGAGATTGTACAAATACCTATTATAGTGGATTCTCCTTTTTCAAACTCCCATGAACGTAAGTTTTATGTCGAACAATGTAAATATACATACGTACAACCGCATACGTGCAGCTGTACCGGAGTCTCGCTGGGAGTCTCAAACTACACCAAACGAAACCTAATTCACACTAGTGGGTCGGGAATGATCATTTCTCCTGTTCTGATCTGTTGGCTGGTTTTTATGACTTCAACAAACTCAATGTAGCCCCACGTTTTCACATTTAGTGCCATTTTACATTTGTAGCGAGCTATAATGAATCTATTACTAACGCTTTTACTAGCTAGAAACAAGAGATTCAATATATAATAATCAATATCAGCAAGACAAGAGATGAGGGATGCATGGATTTTGTAGAATCAAGGCGACTAATGATGATGATGGTGATGAGAAACCGTAGCTTTTAATTAAAATTGTTGATGCTCTTAGTATTATAAATTAGCAAACTGTCCCTAATTAATGAGTTAAGAATTATATTGTCATCGACGAATAATTACGGCCAAGAAAATTGTGCCCAATCACAGGAGCAAGCTTAATTGCAACCCAACACTTCCGGCGGCCGGCATGAGAAGTACCTACCACACAAAATATATATATATATATATATATATATATATAATATATATTATATATATATTTAAAATACATAAAGCAAAGTTATGATCTGACCGAAGTACCTACCACAAAAAAAAAACATATATACACTTGCTTGGAATGGTTGCACCAAACCAAGTTTAGATCACTTCAAAGCCAACTAAGGAGTCTCACATATATATAGCACAAACGGTATTGTTCTATATATGTGAAGTTCCATCCATTCTACCACATATATATAGCACAAACGGTATTGTTCTATTTTGTTATTCTTTTAGCTGCCAATCTTCTCCTAAGGCTAATGGCTTTTTCTGTGACCAGATCAAGCAAAACCCAAGTTAAGCCATCTGAGCAAGTGCCATCCGGCACACTTGATCTTTCAATCATTGATAGGCTGCCTGTTCTGAGATGCAATGCTCGAACTCTGCATGTGTTTAGTCATGGTGGCCAAAAGGCATTAGAAAATATAAGAGGAGCCTTGTCCAGGGCTTTAGTCCCTTACTACCCCCTTGCAGGAAGGCTCAAAGAGTCGACCCAAGGTTTGCTCCAAATTGAATGCACCGGAGATGGCGTGTGGTTTGTCGAGGCTTCTACCGAGTCTAGTCTTGATTCTGTCAATTACTTCGATGATGTGGTTTCCATCCCTTGTGATCTCCTACTTCCAGACCCTATCCCGGAAACTGAAGGCATAGACCCACTCGTGCAAATGCAGGTATATATATCCAATAAAATTCTTTGGAAATTAATTAATATTTTCAAAAATAGTTTTGGGGCTGTTTATGTACTCTAGTATCTAGAAAATATATTTGTGCCATAGCTCTTGAGCATATTTGGTTAATTTTTGAGTGAACAAAATTTTTTAAAAAGAACTAATTTGAAAAACACGTGGAGATCTCTATCTACTATGGAAATGCTCCTCCAAATGTGTCCAAAAACAATATTCCTAGTGTATTTTGTTTTTTGTTTTGTTCAAATGATTAAAAAAAAACTACTACTAATGACTTGATTTGTATGTGTTTTTCTAACATTTGAACAAAATAAATAAACAAAATGTACTAGGGAACACCTTCAAGAGCATATGTAGGGGACAACCTCCATCTACCAGAACTGGTGGTGAGTGAGAGATTCTTCCGCACATGTGGGGATGAGGCCAAGGGAGGTGGAAATGAAAGGGGGCCAAGCGGCCGTTCCCTAAAAGCTCTGAACAAAATAATATCTTTTTATTATAATAAATAACTATCCAACTGCTACTTAACAGATTTTTTCATTTTTTTTGTTAAATATAACAAAATAGATAAATTTAATGGCTATTTAACACTAAATATTTGAAATATTAGATATGATTTAAAACTTAGATGAGATTAGTTAAACATTATTTTAAATTATATCTAAATTATAAATATATATAGATATATATATATATAAATTATAATTTAGATAATATAAATTATTCCATTTGTTTAAATTACATAAGTTATAAATTATAAGTTTGAATAAATTAATCCATTTTTTGTCTTTATATAATTTAGATAATATAAATTATATAATTATAAATTATATAGATTTTAAATTATATCTAAATTGTATTATATATATTTAAATTTAGATAGTATATATGATTATAATTTACATATGACTTAAAATTTAGACAAGATTAGTTAGATATATAATTTTAAATTATATCTAAATTATTATGGATTTAAATTTAGATAATTTTTAAATTAATATCTAAATTATATATATAAATCATATACATAAATTTAAATTTAGATAAATTTTAAAATATATATGAATTTAAATCATATATATTTAGGTATATAAATTAAAATTTATATTATCTATAAATTTGTATATATGATTTAAAATTTATATTCATTCTTTATATATATAAAAAAAAATAAATATAAAATAATTAAATTTGAATATGTTTGCCAACACATTTGTGAATACAATTATTTGAATAAAATATTATTTATTTCTCAATTTAAATTCATTATGAAATATTAAATTCAAATAATAAGATTTTATGAAAGAAATTATAATAATTATTAAATAATTTTCTTTCATCATTTTACATCAGTTTATAATTTACTTTTATATAATCTTTTGTTGTTAAGATATTTTCCTTTTATTACTTGTCAAATATTTGTAAGAACTTACATTTTCTTTCCTTTATGCATTATATTATTGATCCAAATTTATTTTTTAACAAAATATATCATTTATAACCTTTTTACTAAATTGGAAAAACGTGTTTTGCATATTGCTTCTCCCTAGTGTGTGTGTGTATATATATATATATATATATATAATTGGTATATCTTCTTTAGTTTATTTATGATACTTTTGTTCTTGTCCACATTAATTCATAATTAGCATGCACTGTCAACGCTCTTTTATTAAGAGGTGCCGCGTTGCAAATTGTCAATAATTTTTAATAGATATTTCTTATAAAAAAAAAATTAGATTTGAGTCTCATTTACAATTTTATGGTATTTACGTTTTCCAGATTTATTTTAAGAATTTAAATTAAATTAGATTATTTATCTTTTAAGCTAATGATTATCTTGATGAAACATATTCAACAAAAAAACCATATGTTGATTGAATAGCTTGTTGTGCAGTATATATGTAATTACGTCACCTATAGACTTTTAAATATTTTACTTTACTGCTATACATTATTAAGCAAAATACAAAACTTAATTTCTGGTTTACATATAATACCTCTTTTTTAAAATTTCTACATAGATCGTTTCCATAAATATTCTACAGTTTCTCTTAATTGCAACATATGAAAAGTTTAGATGTAAAACATATGATATTCATGGAAGAATACGAGTTTGATATTTATTTATTTCTTCTTTCTTATTTTGTACTCGTTTTTTTTTTATTAATTTGTTAAATGTGTTTCTAAAAGTTTCCCATTTAACTGTTTATTTTAGACTTAAAAGCACCCGGTCTCTCCAGACAGTAGACTTATAATATTCCCCGACTTATCTATCACGCATCCTATTTGGGAGGAGGGGGAAAATCTCCCCTACGGTAGAAGTACATGGCAACCAATGCTAGAGTGAAACTAATATTTATTATACTCACACATATGAATTGTACTCTATTCATGTACACATATGAAGTACTCTATTCATATGTGTGAGTGTGATGAGTATTAGTTTCACTCAATATTTTTTCATGATATACATTAAATGGAATTGCGGTTTGCTGTGTTTGATATTTTCTTTTGAAAGAGAAAATTTTAGAAGCATCCATTATTTGGGAGTATCCATTGCATTCATAAAGTGATTTAAACAAATTGACCATTTTATCCTTGAACAAATCATCATGAATACAATAGATACTCTCAAATAATGTATACTCTCTAGTATTACTATTTTAAAAAATGACAAAACGTTTTTGAAATTTCTCTACTTTACAGGTTTGTTTGTTCCCAATACCCTAAAAACTATTAAAATTATAAATATATGGATTTTACTATAAAAATGGTTACTTATCTCCCAATTCAAAATGAAAGAATTTGCTATGAATATGTTTCAGGTGACTCAATTTGCATGTGGAGGTATCGTCATAGGCCTTATATTCTGTCATAGCATATGTGATGGTCTTGGAGCTGCCCAATTTCTCAATGCTGTTGGCGAGCTAGCTAAGGGTGTCACCCATCCAAGCACCCCACCAGTGTGGCAAAGAGACTTCTTCCCACCTCCATCCGAACAGCCAAAGTCCATCGCACCGTTAAACCTTTCGCCACTAATGCCGCCATTGCTACCCCTCTACAGGCTTGAGCATGCCAATGTGGATATACCTCTAGATTGCATCAAACAACTCAAGCTAGAGTTTCAACAATCAACCGGAAGGCCTTGCTCTTCTTTTGAAATTGTGGCTGCCCAGTTTTGGAGCTGCCGAACACGAGCTATAAACTTGAACCAAGACACTGAACTCAAGCTCGTCTTTTTTGCAAACTGCCGCCAACTTTTGGACCCTCCTTTGCCGGACGGTTTCTATGGAAACTGCTTCTTCCCTGTGACACTCACAGCGTCGAGTGATTCACTCGCTCAGGCATCAATCACTGATGTTGTGAAACTGATCCAAGAAGCAAAGGCTAATCTCCCAGTCGAGTTTGCAAGGTACATGAAGGGTGACTTTGAGAAAGATGGTGGGGACCCTTTTGCACCACCGCTGGCCTACACTACACTGTTTATATCAGAGTGGGGCCGACTGGGATTCAACCAAGTAGACTACGGGTGGGGTCCTCCAGTCCACATAGTTCCAATACAAGGCTCTAGCATCATCCCAGTTGGCATTGTGGGGTCCTTGCCTTTGACCAAGAAATGTGTCAGACTCATGACATGGTGCGTGGAGGATGCCCATCGCCAACCCTTTCTGAACCAGATGATGACAAAGCAACCAAAATATTCGCATCAAAGCTAAACTCCAAAGTAATAGTGTTTACGCAGTTTTCCACAAATCCTTGAACTCGAGGGTGATGAATAAATACAAAGAGAAATCGTCGCAGTGTGGGTTTTCAAATTGTATTGTTAAACTGCAATATATTTTAACTAAATAAGCATGAACATTTGCACATACAAATTTTCATAAAACAAAAGTCTTGAACGATGATTAAGCCAGCATAATATAGTGTCAAAAATGTCATACGTACATATTGGAAATGCAAGTTTTCTCCAATGGTGGGTGTAAATTTGTGGCAAAACAGAGTCTTCGCAGTAAGTGACATGTTCGTTCAGCCTATCTTCATAAACCTTTCCTAGTGTCTTGGCCATAATCTCTCCATGGAAGAACCTTATTCGAGTCTGGGCTGAATTAGTCAAACTTTAAATTACCTTTTAATGTCTTAATTTAATTTTGAGAGGCTAGGGAAGGGGCCTGCATAAATTATGTCAGCCATATGTGTTGATAGCCAGCCACACAACACTCACTAATAATCAAGAGTGAGCGTGGCATCATTAGCCAACCAACCCTTCACTTTCTTTTTAGTCTCAATCAATTCAATTGGCTCGACAAAGATGTTTATGAAACCGTACAAATTCTTAAAAGAACTCGAATTAAATATGCAAACCCTTTCATATATATCTCACAATTTCAAGTAAGCATTCTAGAAACCAATATAAGTTATATATGTTATAAATTATTGAAGCCGGTGTCGCCTCCAATTATTTTATGTAAATAACCCTACCATCATTTTTTTAAATCTTGCACAATAACTTGTATAGTAATTTCAAGACATATAAATATGAGTTTCAATCGTTCTAAAATTCATAAGAAATTTTATATAGAACGAAAAAAAATTCAGTTCTTAAGAGTTTTAAATAATTTTTTTATATTTCTCTTACAATAGTAGTTTTTTTTTTTTAGTTTTATAACACGTTATCAACACGAGACTCTAACTAACTGAATTTCTCTCTTCTGACTCTCTTGCTCTTTATGTGTTAAACTCTCAGTTGCTTTCCTTTTTCTTGAAATGAGAACCCGATTATGATCCACTCACTCAATTTTTTTTCAAAAATCATCAGCATCCAAAACGTACAATCATTCCATTTTTTTTTTTGGAATCATTCCAGATTTTTTTGGCTTTTCTTAAGATTATGGTAATGACAAAGGTCCACCCACACCCGTAATTACTTGGATGAGAAAAAACTTATGGGTCCTGCAAGTGGGGTGGAAAATGTCCCTGCTTGTGAGGACAAAGATTAGTGACTTGATGTTAGTAGGAGACGTACCATAGAATATGAAGTTCTATTAATTTTGAAGTTAGTGGTCTTCTACTTCAAATAAGTTTTTTATTATATTATTTGCAGTTCTCAAGATAAATATAAAAGGTAATATTGCTGAATATTACTTGATAAAATTCTATATATATTCTCATGATTATGTAAATATATTTTTTAGATCCACATATTTATTGTTGTTATTCATATATATAGAAAATGTCAAATCTTATAAAATTGAAATTTATTACTATTGACATTTCTGAAAAAAGTTATTTATCTAGGATCCTTGATAAGATCCATTTGGATGTAATAAACTTAGGAGATATAATCAAAGAAGAAAATCACGTGTCCCTGTAGGACCGTACTGTGTATCTCATAATAAAAAATCATCTTACTGTGGACAGATATGAGCACTAGAAGATGTAATTATCCCAAAAAGTTCATTATGACTTATTACACCTGAAGTTACAAGATTTTAAAATTGTTAAAAATAATTATAGAAGTGTGAGTCCCAGAAGTGACAACACTAAAGGGGATAATAATAAAAATATACCATATCACCAGAAATGATCCAAGTCAGAGAAGGGTAAAAACCCTCGGAATAATTCTTCATAGAAAGATGAAGATATTTGTCATAGATATGGTATGACTGAACATTGATCACGTACTTGTTGTACGACCAAATACTTAATTTACTTATACTAAACTTTTATATATTATAGTAAAGTTTTTTAATATTTCATCATGTTTCGAAATAATGAAAAGTTGGTGTTTGAAGCACGACAAGAAATTAATTGGAATAATAAAACCCTGTATAAATTTGATCTTTTTATAAATTAATGTGAACCAGAAGTTCAGAGAATTACTTATTTGTAAAGTGCTGTAAATCAATTACTGAATGTATTTACTGACACTAAAGGTATTATAAAATTATATATTACTGCTATTAATGATTAAGTAAGAATAAAAGTTCCTAAAGAATAAGTTGTTAAAACAACAATAAATGAGTTTAAGACACACCTGAAGTATTTAAGACTTATTAGTGCAAAAGAAAAGAAATCGGTGCTCCTGAAAAGACCGTACCCACAATACAGGCTATAAGTATAGTACAAAACTCCTGAAAAGGAACCTCCTGAATAGAAAACTCCTGAAAAGGACAAATCTCCTGAATAAGAAACTCCTGAAGAGTACAAACCTCCTGAAGAGTACAAACCTCCTAAAGAGTACAAATTTCATAAAGAGGAAACTTCTAAAGAGTACAAACTTCCTGAAGAAAAATTTCTAAAAAGTACAAACCTTTTGAAGAAGAACTTCTAAAGAATACAAACTTTCTAAAAAAGAAACTCCTGAAGAGTACAAAATTCATGAAGAAGAAACTCTTGAAGGGTACCTTCTAGAGAGACGTTTCATGAAATGTTTTTTTCCTGAAAAGGAACAGGTACTTGAAAATAATGAGATCTCAATACATTTTATGAATACTAGAAAAATTATGGATAGAAATAAAACTGTTGTCGACAACATATTTTCATATAAGATGGCTCTTGACATTACTAGAAATAATGAAAAAAGTGAGTCAAAAATCGTTGAACAATGTTGACGTAGAAATAATTGGCCAAAATGAAAAATAGCTATTGAAACTGAATTAAACTCGCTAGCAAAACGATAAGTATTTAGATATGTTGTTCAAACACCAAATGGTATAACACTTGTTGGATATAAGTGGATATTTGTACGAAAACGTAATGAGAAAAATGAAATTGTGCAATACAAAGCACGACTTGTCGCATAAGGTTTCCTGCAGAAACTCGCGATTGATTATGAATAAACATATTCTCCTGTTAGGGATGTAATCACATTTAGATTTTTGATTAGTCTGATTGTTATAAAATGATTAGAGATGCGGTTGATAGATGTGGTCACTACATATTTATATAGATCTTTAGGCCATGACATATATATGAAAATAACTAAAATATATAAAATGCCTAAAACATCTACAAGTACATCTAGAAGTATGTACTCTATCAAACTTCAAAGATTTTTATATGGGTTAAAACAATCCAGACGCATGTGGTATAATTGCTTAAGCGAATATCTATTGAAAGAAGGATTTAAGAAAAATTCTATATGCCTATGTGTTTTTATTAAAAGATCAGAATCTAGATTTGCTATTATTGCAGTTTATGTTAATGATTTAAATATTGTGAGAATTTCTGAAAAGATCTCAAGAACCGCTACATATTTAAAAAATGAATTTGAAATGAAAGATCTTAGCAAAATAAAATTTTGTCTCGGCCTGCAGCTCGAGTATTTGGCAAATGAAATTTTTATTAATTAGTACATTTATATAGAGAAAGTCCTGAATCACTTTTATATAGACAAAGTCCATCCTCTAAGTACTCCAATTGTTATTCAGTCACTTGATGTGAGTAATGATCCATTCCGTCCTTATGAAGACGATGAAGAAATTCTTGATCCTAAAGTACCATATCTCAGTGCAATTGAAATTTTAATGTATCTTACAAATTGCACTCGACCTGATAATACATTCTCAGTTTATCTGTTTGCAAGATATAGTTCTACACCAACTCGAAAACATTGGAATGGTATTAAACATTTCATTCGTTACCTTCATGGTACGGTTGATATGAGATTATTTTATCAACATAGATCAAGTCCACAATTGATTGAATATGCAGATGCAGGTTATCTTTCAGATTCACACAGAAGTAGATCTCAAACTAGATATTTATTTACTTATGAAAATACTGTTATATCATGGAAATCTGTTAAGCAGACACTATCTGTCGCATCTTCAAATCATTTAGAAATAATTGCAATTCATGAAATAAGTCGAGAGTGTATTTGGTTGAAATCAGTAATTCAATATCCAACAAAAGTGTAGTCTTCCTATGATCAATAATAGCTCAACAATTTTATATGAAAATAATATTACTTGTATCACTCAAATAAGAGGAGGATATATCAAATGTGACAAAATCAAACATATTTCGTCTAAATTCTTTTATACTCACGAATTTCAAGAGAAATGTGAAATTGATGACAAGCAGATACAATCAAGTGATAATTTGACAGATTTATTCACAAAGGCATTACTAATTGCAATATTCAAAAAGATTGTGAAGAATATTGGAATGCAAAAACTCAAAAATTTATCATCGTGTACTTTTCAAGTGGAGTAAATATTTTGAATACTTGTGTTGATTGTACTTTTTTTCTTTCGTTGAGGTTTTTTCCCACTGTTTTTTTCTTTGCAGGGTTTTAATGAGACAATCTTAAAGTATTTGGTGGTACATAAGAATATTGTACTATTTGTCCTTCGCCATTGATTTTTCTTCCCACTCGATTTTTTCTTGATAAGGTTTTAACGAGATAGATTTTTTATGGGTAAATATTCAAGGGGAAGTGTTATAAATAATTGAAGCCGATGCTGCCCACTAATTATTTTCTGTGAATGACCCCCACCACCATTTTTTTAAGTTTTGCACAGTAACTTACATAAAAATTTGAAAGCCTATAAATATGAGTTTCAATTGTTCTAAAATTCATAAGAAAATTTATATAGAATGAAGAAAGGTTCAGTTCTTAAGAGTTCTAAATAGTTTCTTTTATATTTATTTTACAATAGTAGTTTCCTTTTTAGTTTTATAACAATATAAGTATTAAGTATTTTTTCGGAAAGAAAAAAAGTCTATTATTAAAAAAATAATTTTTTTTAATGTGAATTTCATATTTATTTACTTTTGCAAAAAAAAAATATACAAATATTATTTATCGAATGATATATATGATAGAACTGATAAGCTAAAGATATGTTGTTTTTTTTTTTTCAAAAATAGGTAATTGATCAAAGGTTGTGCGTTTCAATTTTGTTGTTGGCTATGTATAGTGAAAAAACTGCTAAAATTATTACATCTGTAAAATATTAAAAGCGTTATAATACTTAGTTTTATATTTTACTTATATAAAAATAATATAAAAATAAATAAATAAACAGTATGGGTGTTTAGTGGAGATTTACATATTGTGACATGTCCTTTTTATCAAGAGAAAAATAGCACCTAGATATTACCATCTTTCTCTTTCTTCTCTCCTTAAATCAAGCTAAATGAAAAAAGGGAGAAGCTTCGGTCTAGACAGACTACAAAAACAAGTTTTGCATACAATCACTCACGACTCGTCTCGTAAGCATTTCCTAGAATTCATTCTAAAGAAGGCTGGTTTGTAAAAGAAGAGATTTTTCTAAGCATTACATGGATAAGAGAAAGTGAAAACTTGAGGAGTGAGAGAGTGTGTGGGGGCAAAAATCAGATCTTTGGATGAAGAGAAAGAGGAGAGAGACGAAGAGAGAGAAGGGGGAGAAAGAGAGCACGGAGAAAAAGTTATGGAATTTGATAATTATACTCACTTCTATTTTTCACTTGTTAAAAATCATAAATGTGATAAGTCTATTGGAGAGTGTAAATTCTTTTTTAGCACTCGATGGGCCTCTAGCCTTTCTGAAAAATTAGATGTGTGATATTTGATTGATGTTTGATAGAAAAATATAGGATATAGGTAAAGGATAATGATATTATTTCGTCTCATTTTATCTCTTTAATTTGATATTTTATTTTATTTTATTTTTATTTATTAGGAAATTAATTATTGATATATTGATATATTTTTTTATTATCTTTCTTAAATATTTAAAAATATTTGAAAGAAAAAAGGAAAAAAGCTGCAATATGTGCTATAGGGTACACTTAATGTCAAACCTAGGCAATATAGAAACACTATCCTATAGATACAAAAGAAAAAGCTATTAATTTAAATCTATAGAGTAGTGCTAGTATATTGCCCAGGTTTGACGCCGAGAGTGCCCTATAATACAAATTGTAGTTATTTATTTATTTTGAATTTTCTTTCAAATATTTTTAAAAATAGAAAATATATATCAAAACATTAATAATTATTTTCTTAATAAGTAAAAAAATAAAAAATAAAATAAAAATGTCAAATTAAAGAGATAAGAGAGTATCATTATCCTATGTGTATGTTTGAAATTACGATAAAATATTATTTTTAGTTTGATGTTTATAATTTGAAATTTAATGTAATAAATTCTATTACTAAAAAATTATTTATTATTTGGGATCTATATATCTAAAGCACTTCTTAAAATTAGTTATGATAATTTTTTAAAATATATAGTTATTTGCATGAGTTTTTTAATAAAAATTTTAATTTGATACTTTTTGAAAAAAATTAATTTTTAATTTTTCTAACTGCTTAAAGTATTTTTTATAAAATTATCAATACGTCATTTTTTCTTTAAAAATATTTTTAACTACTTAAAAATACTTTTTAAATGTCAAAATGTAATTTCAAATAAGCTCTAGCTATATCAATCAAATATCATAAATTTTAATTATCTTCGTCTATCATATCTATTATTTTTTTAATAAAACTATATATATATATATATGTATATATATCTCTCTCTCTCTAGTTAGTACGTAATACTTTTGATGGTTATGATCTATGTGACATCCTTAATTTGAATAAGTCATTAAATTGATTTGGGCTTTGCATAAGCTGGATTTGACTGTTTGTTTTTTAAGTTAAGATAAGTTGAGTTGAGATAAATTTAAAAATTAAATAAAATATTATTAAATATATTTTTTTAATATTAATTTCATTTTAAGATTTTAAAAAATAAATTATTTATTCTATTTATGTAAGAATTTAAAAAAATGGCAATAATGAGAGGAAATTGAGTTAAAATGAACTTAAAAAACAAACCAAATCGATTTTGGAGAGTTGCTAGCACGCCATTTACCTTTTGACTTTTTCTTTAAATTTTTTGAAAATTCGAAAATATCGTCCAAAACTATCACTTTGATAATTATTCTTAAAAAAAAATAGACAAATGATGTTTATAATTATAAAATGTGTTGTTTTCTTGTATTTCTTAAAAAATTAAAGAGTGCACATTTTAAGATTATATATATCATTATGGTTTAAAGTATCATAACACATTACACTCTTTTTTTTTAATTTAAAATTTTAAAATTATTCTAAAAATGTTCAAAAAATGGATATTAAATTATGAGAAATATTTTAGTTTCAAATTATTTCTCAATGTCAGATTTTTGTCTCTATTAAGGTTAATTATGTGTAATTTTTTATGGAGAGAATGAATGAGATATTATTAATTAATAGCTTGAAGGGATAATTACTAAAATTAATACTAAAAGAATGATTACAAATTAAGCAGTAACTTGACGGAACTTATCTATGTATTTATTCTATAATAAATGATGTATCAGTCTTATTAATACCGCCTAAAGTATTCGTTCTGCGCACTGCATGATGATGCTTAAGAACATCAACTTTCAAACCACATAATTTTAATTTTTTTTTATCAAGTATAAGTGATGTCATGATGACTAAGGGAATGACGAATTGGTCGTGCATTATTTGGTTGCTGCTAAATTGCTGTCCTATGAATTAACTATGCAGATGAATTTTGTTCCACATAAGTTCATATATTACTCATCATATAATTTTTTTTATTTTTTTTATTTTTTATGAGTCCCATGAAAAATATTTCCACGTACTTTCATTCAGCTTCATCAGAACTATTTTTCCAAGAAAATAATAATAAAATAATTTAAAAAAACTTCACCAGTATTGGTGGGCATGTGATCGTGTGAGCTTTTTGTTCCCCAATTGCCCATTAATTGCCTCTCATGTTTAGTGCTTGTCATCATTTCGCTACATATTTATATTTTGTAAAATATTTTATATTAAAAAGTATTATATAAAATTATATAAAAATAAATTTATAATAATTTCATATAATTCTTTAAATTATTTTATAATAAAAATAATTTAATAAATTATATCAAATTATGTCATATTATAATTAAAATATTTTTCTTTTATATTAATTAATATAAAAATATTTTTATAATTATAATAAATTATTCACACACTTGTTACTTGTTGGCAACTTTGCAGGTCAATTCTTTTTAACGCCCTTACTTTCGTGTCAAGTCAGATAAATTATATTTTTTAGAACGTTAAGGACTTCTTTTTTTTTTTTTTTAAAGAAATTGGCTTGTCATTAAATCAAGAAATTTGAACAGTACAAGTGTAACCTATAGAAATTAAAAAAAATTCAATTTATAAGTCAACTAATAAAATTTAGAATCCAACTTCTAAATCTCTCAAATAAAAAGTTTGAAAGAACCAAATATTACCTTTAAATGAGACAGTTAAGTAAATTCTCTCCTCCAAAGGAGAAAAGAAACTACAACTCTATATACAGAATATCCAAAAGACTATTTCTCATTATGAAAATTTTATCTATATAAATGCAACAAAAAAATAAACAACTAAACAACAAAGAAAACAGAAAAACAATCCAATTCTTTTGTTGGGGGGTGGCGGCGAGGCGTGTGGACCACACACAAGAGTGAACCACTACAAGTCTAAACAGCTCGAAAGCTTGGATCAGCCAAGAGCTGCACACGACGGACAGGATCCCATCAGATAGTAAGGCGTGTCACAACATGCATTCAAATAGAGCTTGTGCATACAGGACATGCGTCAATTCATTCAACAAAATCTTCGACTGACTGCATAATCGGCATATGGGGAGAACGGCACCATAAGCCGAATAACCGCCTCAACCTGCAACAGGCCCGAATAAAAAATAACTAACAAACTAAGAACACCCGAAACCCACCACCACAACTATACAAAAGGGTGGCCAAAAGATAAAGAAAAGAGAAAAAGAGGGAGGCTTTGCCCCCTCCGAGCTAAAGACGATGCCTAGGATTTATTTTTTTTGCATTAGGAAGGAACGAGAGAGAGAGAGAGAGAGAGAGAGAGAGAGGAGAGAGAGAGAGAGAGAGAGAGAGAGAGATGAGAGAGAGAGAGAGAGAAGAGAGAGAAGAGAGAGAGAGAGAGAGAGAGAGGAGAGAGAGAGAGAGAGAGAGAGAGAGACTAGCTTATTGAAAAATTAGATGTGTGATATTTGATTGATGTTTGATAGAAAAATATAGGATATAGGTAAAGGATAATGATATTATTTCGTCTCATTTTATCTCTTTAATTTGATATTTTATTTTATTTTATTTTTATTTATTAGGAAATTAATTATTGATATATTGATATATTTTTTTATTATCTTTCTTAAATATTTAAAAATATTTGAAAGAAAAAAGGAAAAAAGCTGCAATATGTGCTATAGGGTACACTTAATGTCAAACCTAGGCAATATAGAAACACTATCCTATAGATACAAAAGAAAAAGCTATTAATTTAAATCTATAGAGTAGTGCTAGTATATTGCCCAGGTTTGACGCGAGAGTGCCCTATAATACAAATTGTAGTTATTTATTTATTTTGAATTTTCTTTCAAATATTTTTAAAAAATAGAAAATATATATCAAAACATTAATAATTATTTTCTTAATAAGTAAAAAAATAAAAAATAAAATAAAAATGTCAAATTAAAGAGATAAGAGAGGTATCATTATCCTATGTGTATGTTTGAAATTACGATAAAAATATTATTTTAGTTTGATGTTTATAATTTGAAATTTAATGTAATAATTTCTATTACTAAAAAATTATTTATTATTTGGGATCTATATATCTAAAGCACTTCTTAAAATTAGTTATGATAATTTTTTAAAATATATAGTTATTTGCATGAGTTTTTTAATAAAAATTTTAATTTGATACTTTTTGAAAAAAATTAATTTTTAATTTTTCTAACTGCTTAAAGTATTTTTTATAAAATTATCAAATACGTCATTTTTTCTTTAAAAATATTTTTAACTACTTAAAAATACTTTTTAAATGTCAAAATGTAATTTCAAATAAGCTCTAGCTATATCAATCAAATATCATAAATTTTAATTATCTTCGTCTATCATATCTATTATTTTTTTAATAAAACTATATATATATATATATGTATATATATCTCTCTCTCTCTAGTTAGTACGTAATACTTTTGATGGTTATGATCTATGTGACATCCTTAATTTGAATAAGTCAATTAAATTGATTTGGGGCTTTGCATAAGCTGGATTTGACTGTTTGTTTTTTAAGTTAAGATAAGTTGAGTGAGATAAAATTTAAAAATTAAATAAAATATTATTAAATATATTTTTTAATATTAATTTCATTTTAAGATTTTAAAAAATAAATTATTTATTCTATTTATGTAAGAATTTAAAAAATGGCAATAATGAGAGGAAATTGAGTTAAAATGAACTTAAAAAACAAACCAAATCGATTTTGGAGAGTTGCTAGCACGCCATTTACCTTTTGACTTTTTCTTTAAATTTTTTGAAAATTCGAAAATATCGTCCAAAACTATCACTTTGATAATTATTCTTAAAAAAAAATAGACAAATGATGTTTATAATTATAAAATGTGTTGTTTTCTTGTATTT